>OW026426.1:15000000-20000000 GCA_932274075.1 Diarsia rubi | reverse complement strand
CCAATCACAGGAAAGACTAGATGTTTTTTTTGTTTTTTTTCCATCTTTATTTATTTAGAGGCTTTTACCTTACAAAGGTACGACAGCCTCATCGTACCCTAACTAAATATATACTCCAAAACCCGTAATTATATAATGTACAAAAAAGTAAATATTATTGCGTGAGCGAGGACGATTGTGATGAAAGACTAGATGTAAATTTTAACTGTTTGGCCGATTTCCGCACGTCTCTCGTCTGCGCTTCTCCGCTTTGGTGGATACCGGGCCTTACCAGCGTACAAATGATCTTGTGGAAAATAGCAGATTTTATGCAAATATTTTTTTTTTCATTGAGATTACTAATTAATGGATCTAAACCACTAGTTTCGTTAGTTTTAGTTAGTAAGGATAACAGTGTTGACCCTCACACAACAACCTGTATATCACTAAAATTTCTTAGTATTTCATGTCTATCTGAGGATCGGTATTAACTGTCAGGTAAGCAGCGATAGAAAGTCAATGTTTGATTGCAGTGTAATGTTTAGTGTGTCGTGTTGTAGTGGCAAGCGCATGCGTACAGCGCGACGGCGGCAACATGTTACTGCAACACTACCGGCGCGCTCCCTCCGCGCCGACACCGACACGTCCGACACCACGCCCAGGTAACATGTTACTGCAACACTACCGGCGCGCTCCCTCCGCGCCGACACCGACACGTCCGACACCACGCCCAGGTAACATGTTACTGCAACACTACCGGCGCGCTCCCTCCGCGCCGACACCGACACGTCCGACACCACGCCCAGGTAACATGTTACTGCAACACTACCGGCGCGCTCCCTCCGCGCCGACACCGACACGTCCGACACCACGCCCAGGTAACATGTTACTGCAACACTACCGGCGCGCTCCCTCCGCGCCGACACCGACACGTCCGACACCACGCCCAGGTAACATGTTACTGCAACACTACCGGCGCGCTCCCTCCGCCCCTTGGCGGCCCTTGTTATGCCTTGTATTACTATGACTGTAGTAGCTTTGCTTTCTTTGTTTTTCTGACACACCAAAGTGCCCGTAATGGTCTAATTGAAATAAACGATTTAAGTAAGTTTCAGTGTGTATGTAACGTGTGACGGCTACAGAGTTGTAACGTTGTGTTGCGGCAGGTCGCGCCGCGCTGTGCTGGTGCGGGCGCGACTGCACCGCGCGCACTCGCGGTAACTATACACACTCATATTTACTTGAGTACAATACGGAATTTCGACACACAAACATGAAATACGTTTTCGTTTAAAATTTACGATCATTATTTCAGAACATATTTTCGTTCTGATAAATGATAAAAAAAAATGTAAATAGCTAAGTACTGATATGTTAGGCATAACGAAAAACGAGTAGGTATGTCCAAGTCTAATATGTAGATTCTCAGTAACGATCTTTTTTTTTTTTTTTGTGACAAGCCCGCCACACTATTCCCAAACCACTGTAACTCCTGTAAGCCAGAATCAACAGTGGCGACCACAAGAAAAGCGCCGAGACAATGAAGCCCGACGAAGTCCCAGAGAAACGATTTAACTGTCTTGGATCCCGCAACGAAATTAATCAGTAAAGAATAGCGGAGGAGTAGGAAAAACATAATTTTCACTTCCCTCCATATCAGCAGGAGACAGAACTGAACAAGGCCAATAGGCACACAGGGACGTATACAACTGGGATAAGCCCAGTTGCCTAGCACCACGGATATTATTGTCATTAATATTACTGGGTCCTAAGTTGTGAGCTGTTCTGTTATATTTGATTCCAATAATAGGTATGACAAAAATGCTTGAACGCACGGAAATTTGTTCTAGTTTGTACAAGGTCCGTGTAATAAATAACTCCGGAAGTAACCTGTACACTATTTAACATAATATTACGTTCATTCTCCCAAAGACTACACTCCCTTATGATGTGATGTGCAGATTGTTCATATTCGCAGTCAGATGTAGAACATTGACAGAAAGGCGAGGCAACAAGCTTGAAGGAAAATAATTTACTCTTAAAGTTACCATGACCTGTGAGAAATTGGGCAACACAGTGATCCACCTCCAGCCATGTCCTGGCCAGCCGCTCACGAACGGATGGAAAGAACTGGTGGAGGTGTCGGCCTTTGATGGAATGATCCTACCTACATTGCCATTCAGACAAAAGTTCCTCCCAGACGTCAGTCTGTGGTTTAAGTAATCTAGCTACTTTAGCACGGTCACGTTGCAATAAAAAGTCTGCGTCCGCGGTCTCTCGTGCGCAGTAGTACATTGAAGCACGGCGCTGCACTTCAAGATCGACTGGAAGTACCCCTGCCAGTACCGGTAAGGCCTCAGTACTAACCGTCCTATACGCTTTACACAAGAAAATCAAAGCCAACCGCTGGCTTTGAAGTAATTTACGTCGTGCCGCTCCTATGGTGGCCCTATCGGCCCAAACTGGTGCCCCATAGCACATACACCCCAAGTAAGTAGCCCCATAGATCGTCTTTAGAGTTAAAAATTATAAACCCCACGTAGATTTAGATATTCTCGTTAAGGCATAAAAGTTCTTTTTAGCTTTTTCACCGACGGTTTTTATGTGTTCAATGAATGAAAAATTCCTCTCTAAGACAAACCCAAGGTAACACACGGACTGCTTCCTTTTCACGGGAACGTTATTAAATTTATTACTAGGACATGATTTAAGATTACCTTTTAAAAGAAGTTGATAGGTTTTGTGTGGTGCAAAGGACAAACGGTTACGAGCGCCCCACTGGGATATTAATTTTAGGCAAGTGTCAGCCAAATTTTCGAGTCCAGCCCGAGTACTTGACTGAACGAGCAGCAGGCCGTCATCCGCGTAACCGGTTAATGAACAGCCACATGGAAGCGGAATCGCGAGGGAGTCATCGAAGCCTACGTTCCATACATACGGACCCATAACCGAACCCTGAGGGCATCCCATGGTGAGGGACTTTGACATAGAATGATGTCCGAGCTTGAGTTTCGCGGAACCATTCAAGAAGTACGAATAAACAAGATTGTATATGTTTTTAGGGCAACCACGAGAGTTTTCAGTTTTAGGAGTAGCATCGGCCACCATGCGTTATCAAAAGCCCCAGAATTATCAAGATAGATCCCAACTACGTACTTGTGTTGACAGTATTGACAATTTTCCTGACAGACAGAGCCGCGTCTACGGTAGATTTTCCAACGGTAAAACCGAATTGGTCAGTGCAGTGCAGACCTATGGAAGTAACGCGCATCGAAGTGTAGTGGCTCCATACCTACATAACATTTTCCAACTATGTTGAGGTCGGCTGCCAGTCGAACATCGAGCATCGTATTAGCATTTATCGGTATTTTGTGCGTCGAAATTTCGTATTCTACTCTACTGACGTCCTTTTTTTACTGTTAGCAAAAACTTATAAAATTAAATAGTAGTCTCCCAGTCAATAACCCCAATGAAAGTTAATTTCAACTTGATGCTTGCCTAAAACGATTGTAGTTATAAATAAGTCTAATTTAACAAAAAAGTTTTACTGAAGAATTGGTTCTACAATCGACTGTTTGAAGTTCATAGGTAGTAGTTAATTGAATTGAATGTACTGTTGATGCGCAGGAGCAGCAGCGACAGTGTCGGCGCGTCCTCGCTGCACAGCGGCGCCACCTCGCTGCACCTTGCATAATGTGGCTGTATATAGTTCCGCATCGCTCCTGCTGCGGCGCGACAACGCGCCAAGTATGCCATGTATGGTGTACTACAGTACTGCCAATGCCAACAGTACATTTCTAGCGAGTGTTACTGTAACAATTACTTTTTTGAAACTTTTATGTTGTCTGTTAACTGTTGTAAATAAAGTTTTATTTGTATTTCAATGTCCTTTTCTTTATCCTTAAAAAAATCTTTATCTAAGATTGTCTCAACTTAGTAACCCATGACGCAAGTTATGACAAGCTATGTCTTAATATGTGATACCACAAAGCACAGTTTGCGCAGCTTCCTTCCTTTTACTTAAAAAACCAACTCAACAATACAGTGAATGAAAACCAGCGCTCGCGTGACGTCCACGAGTTTCCGCGGCGCAGGTTTGTGTGCGTGTGTGTCACCTGTGTGTGTGTGCGAGTGACGAGTGAGATGCTGCGCCCGCGCCGGCACACAGTGGTCTGAGAGTCTAGCTTCATACACATGGAATCATTAAACAGGTAAAAACTCAGGAATTTTAAAACAAATAATTGAAATGTCTCTGGGATACTCCCTTTAGGTGATATAAGCGTATGAATGGTGTAGACTAAACTTGCTTTTTTCTGGACCAGTAGCTCCAGCGTGAGAAAAATTCTCTGGTCCGTTTAATGTGGATGCACCCTTATTCACACCAAAGCCAGAACTAGAACAGCGTTGCATATATCATTTTATTGTGATAGTGCGCCGAGGTTTCTTACACGATGCATATAAAAACCACTATACCTACTAAAAATATATAAACCAAACTAAAACAGATTTGAATGTAATAAAGACAAAGTTTAAACTGTATGCAGTAAGTAGGCAGAGTATCAGAGCCCTCGCGGAAGTACTGCGGCATCCTTCGCCGAGAGAGTGGGGGACGCTGTTCCGGCGCCGCGAGGTACAGGAAAACTGTAAGACGTCGCGAGCGCGCTCTTCGTGCTCCTCGTGCTAACCATTGACGCAATACTGTTACTACGTCAGCAACAAATCCAAACGACTATCTTTTTCTCAGCAATGTTTAAGGAAAGGTGAATGTGAATGACGCTCTGGGATGGCGGGGTTTATTTTGGAACAATTCATTCAAGAATGTTATAGCCACGTTGTGCAAGCCCTGCTGTGTACATGTACCTACAACATTTTTCATATTTTGCTTATCAGGTATCTGCTTAAGGAAGATGATAAATTAAAGTAAAAGCTGTATTTGCATGTCTTCAACTGTGGTGAAATTCTATGTGGGCGGAGTTGGGGCGGCACTCAAACGGCATGCTCACGCGCAGGCCCCGCCCCTGGCCGCGCCCCAGGCGGGCTCTAAGGCCGGAGCACATTGAACCACCATGTACCTACATCCTGCCTTGAAGCTGGCACACTTGTTGTTTTAGCTGTTGGCATACAAATAAGTTTTCTATTCAATTCAATTCGTTTATTTCAGATAGATTACATTGCATGCTCCATCCATACATCAACTTTTCAAATAAAAATATAAAATAAATACCTAAGACAAAATAAAATAATATTACCTAAAGACAGTGGACAAAGTACCTAGACAGACACAAAACAAACAAATTAGGACCGCACTCTCAAAACTCAAACTCAAACTCAAAGCATTTATTTCAATTAAACCATTACTGGCACTTTTGAATGTCATAAGAACAATTCATAAAACAAAACTACGAAAAACTACGAGTGCAATACGTCATTCCGAAAGCCACCACGCCCGCGCCGAACCACACGCCGCCGAATGCCCGCAACGACGAACACTGCAAGCAAAAAAAGCACGCAGCGACGCACACCGCAACAACGAATGCACGAGACCTCGAATCACGGAACAACGAATGCACGCCGCAACGCGCAACCGCCGCCCCGCGACCCGGAGCCCCGCGCACCCGCCACCACGGCACGCGCCGCCGCGCGCCCCCGCACCCACAGCACTCGCCGCCGGTAACATCCGGCGCCGCGCAACCCGACGCAGCAACCCCCGAAACAACGTATTGCACTCCTAAGCTACAGTCACAGTCACAAGGCATAATAACTTGTGAAAGTACTGTAGTTGCCAGTTCCCTAGCGTAGATCTCTATGGAGAAGAACGGGCAAGAAACTCCATGGACACTCTTTTAAATCAAAATATTGTTACAAAATCTTGGTACATTACATCATTCATGTTGAGATGGTATATTATGTGAGAACTATGTAGCAAGACGTGCAAGTTAAGAGCGTCCGGAGTAAAAAAGTATAATAAACAAATCAAAAAAAATATGTATATATTTATAAACCATGGCAACTAAGAGATGACCAGTCTCCACTGACAGCGCCCGTTCACGAACATGACGCATGGATCAGCACCATTCAACTCAACCATTTTGAAGGGAACTAAATGATCCGACACACGCGCCACCATCTGCGAGACATGTACCTACCTAAGCCGTACACTGCACGTACATGTACCTACCTAAGCCTGTCCAATGCTCCATGAAAGTGCAATCCACATCCATTCGACCGACAATGAGCTGCAGAAAACTATTGGGGCTGCCCCGTATGCGGCGCATCAGAGAAGCTATTTTTATGGCGTAGGTATTTGTTTTAGATACGTAAGTAAATGCGTACATGAAGCATGCACGGATTTTATTGGTATTCATATAAATTTATTGATGGAAGTCACTTGATCAGCCGACTCCTATAGCTGTCACACTTATATAGGTAGATAGGTATGTGGATTGAGTAAAAACTTAAAATTTCGTATTGTAAGTACATTCGTACGGTACAATGTTACATAAAATAAACCACATTTGCAGGTTAAAGACTTCACGTGATGTAGCAATCATAGGAACAGGAGCTTAGATCAATATAATATTCAAACAAATTATCTTACACTCGTAACAACTTTAATTCATCATCATCCATTCATCATTCATTTTCTTGGCGAAGCGTTAGAGACAAGTGCGTACCTACGTGCGTGCAACCTCATAATTTCACATAGGTAGGTAGGTACACATAATTGTGCACATTTTGCGGTTGGTTTAAATATAAATAGGGTAGGTAAATATATAATTTGTAATTAACTAGTAGAAAGAGGGAATGACCCAATATTGCACCCTGCGAAATCCCTATTTTTTTTTTATCCATTTTTTTTCCTTTGTTTTTATCCCTTTTTTTGGTCTGAGTACAAACCTCGGAATTTAAAGCGTTTTTAGACCTTACTGTTATGAAGTGACAACTGCGTAGCAATAGCAACTTAGCAACATTAACTACGCTCTACGTAGCGACGACCGGGTAAAATTTTAGAGTAGGTAGGTACCTTACTATACATTTAACTTAGGTACCTAGGTACCTACGTAATTTTGTATTGTATTGCATTTTATTTATTTGAAGTGGAAATATCTGGCATTAGTCCGTTTACATGCCTTATCTACAATATATCCAGATGTACAGCTCGAGCGATGTGCTGTTCGAGGGACTAAATAAGTCTTTATCCCGAGGTAAGCACTATGCTTTTCATTAAGAATACAAGGAAAGTAAAACAGACGTTTTTTTTTGGTTGATGGGACTTGCTCCTAATTACATCTGTTGCTGCCTATCACTTCGGTTGATGGCAATAGGCTTGCCCCAATAACAACACTTGCTCATAATCACATTGATTGATGGCATTAGTTTTTTTTTTTAAATAATGTGACAGCTGTCAGTTGAAGCCATTCTCCCTAGAGCTGAAAAGTATTATTTTCAACACGCTCCTCAGGGAACTTCAGGCCTACTTTCTGCGTATGAGTAATGAAAATTATTTTAATGTATCGCTGTTGGTTTCTTAGACAAATAAATAACTAAGTATATACCTACGTTATTTTCGGAGGAACTCGTGGCTAGATAATAACAGACGCAAGGTCTCATCTTCAGGTTAAGCTGCACTTGCCTAGGTTGGTGTACTCCGTGCCTCGGAAAGCAGGCCTCGGCTGTCGTTCCGTACCTAGGTAGATCTTTATCGGTCGTAACAGGCAGTTAGTCCCCAGAAAATTTGCCAAACAGTCATTCCAAGTGGTGTACCTACCTAATACTAAGTGGATCGTGAGTCGCTCCATGGAAAATAATAGTATCCTACCTATTACGCTGCATCCGGTTAGACTGGAAGCCAACGCCTGCATAGTTGGGAAGAGGCTAGGCAGATGATGATGTAACTACTTTTTTTCGTGCAGTACTTTTTACCCGACTGCGGCGAAGCCCAAAAGGAGGGTTATGTGTTTGGCGTGTATGTATGTATGTATGTATGTATGTCCGATTCTTTGTTCCCTCATAACTTCTAAACGGATGAAGGGATTTGAATGAAATATACGCCGTTAGATTCGTCTTGATGGCGCGAGTGTCACTGGCTACATTAAAATTAAAAAAAACAAAGATAATTGCTGGTTTTGGGGGCCAAATCGTGGATTTGAAAAAATAAAAAAAAATCCATTAACATCGAGTAGGGTATCAAAATGAAGGGTTTTAAAAGGAGATTACAAAAATATATGACACCTATATGTTTAAAATAAATTCAAAGTCACAAATTCTATAAACAAACACATAGGTAAGTTAAATCATCTGCGAAGTATTTTACGCGACCAACGAAAAACAAACACTAAAGAACTAAAAAGTTAGAAATAAAAAAAGTAAGCTGGCGGGGTTCATTTGAATATTAAATCATGAAATGAAAATAGAATGGACCCCGCCTGCTTCCAAGTTTTGTTTAATTTAAAATGTGCTTGTTTTTTGCTTTTCAGTCTTTTCAGTCAGATTTTTGTTTTTAAACTACTTTTTTTTTTAATCTCACTGACTGCGGATAAACCGAGCAATGCAATTACCACTTTGGTATAATTTTCCACTGTTGTAGGTAGATGTACTGCTCGTTCTGCTTGTCTCAATGCGTTCAATTCTCGGGATAGGGAAGTAAATCTTCCTTCCTATAGGTAAAACTAAAACGGAATATATTTCGGTTATTAACATGTTTATACTAATTTGGGAGCAAGTCGCTTTACGTGTAGATGTGTTTTTTATGAATTTCATATTAAATATGAAGTAAACAACAATAAAGTAGATGTGTTAAAGTAATATACAAATAAAGCAAGCAGTTCGTGCAAGCAGTTCGACGGTAACGTCGTATAGCAGCGGACGATACCTTCGAGTTGCACACTACTTACTACTATATTGAGAGGTTAATCCAAACCCCAAAAGTCTCACAAGTGATTCAAGTGAACACCACATAGGAGTGTGTATTCAATTAAAATTTGGTGAATGGTGGATGGAAACAACAAAAATTTCTTTCAACTCGACATTTTATTAAGTACAATATAAGTACATAACAACGCCGTGCACCGAGCGTTCAACGTTCTGGATGAGTGGAGATTCATTATTTATTTTTATCATAAAAACAATGTTTTGATAAAAAATCTATTTTCAAACGAAATTTTTTGCAGATCGGTATAAAATACGAATGCACAGCCTTTGGATATTTATGAATTAGTTAAACAATTAAAAACCATACCTATCTACGCTAAGTCACAACACAACATACCCTGAACACTGAGATCTAGGTATGATCAGTTGATCACATGAGCTACTACAGTGATAATAAATACATTATTGCTACGTATAAGGAACATCAACTCAGAACCGACTGGTGGCAGCACAAAGGGAACGCCTACACACAGCAGTGGGTTATTCCGGGCTGGATTGACGACCATGATGAAGGAACACTAGTTGCCAGCTGAAGATGAGGCGCGGCGTCACTCCTTGGCTTTGTTGGGGTCCTGTTTGATGCACGAGCAGCCGATGGCAACCTCAAGGGGTCGTTCAGGCTCAGGCTGGCCAGGGTACTGCACCAGCACGTAGTCTTTCACTTCAGTACACGAGAACTTGACGGCTTCGCTGAGCGTCGGGGCGCCGCAGCAGGGCACGCTGTTGCCGTTGCTGGCGGGGCACATCTCGTAAGGATCGTCTTCACACTTGATCATTTTGATGGTTTTCGGGATTCTCTCCTCGTTCGTGTCGTATTCAACTCTGGTCCTGCAGACGGTCTGGTCTTTCACTAAGGAAAGAATCATTCCGTTAGGTTTAGCCATCACTGCACACGCCACAAACGCGAGAATCACTATAACGAAGCACTTTTCGGTCGACATGTTTAATGCGGAAAATGAGAGCGGTTAGTTAGTTTAGGTGCGCGCTTGCTAAGATAACTCGTAAAATTGTGTGGAGGACGGTCCCGTGCGCTGTTATATACTCACGATTTGAAGTTGTGTGACTGTCGCGGGCGGCGCGGCGGTGCGCGGGGCGGGGACGACGAGTGGGTAACGTTCTCACAGGACACTCGCACTCACACAAGAATATAAATTTCCCATTTAAATCATACCATGATAAACTCCGTCATCCGCCACCCTGTTGAGAGTGCGCAGTTTAGTAAACCAATCAATAGGGATGTTTACTGACTTAAAAAAATGTGATTCTAATTAGTCCGTCTGTTAGATTATCGAAAAATATTGGATACGTATTTTTTGTTTTATCAAATCAATTAAAAATGACGAAGATACAACGCGTCAAAGATTTAAGAGGGGGTAGGTGACGTCACTGACCGTACTACTGTCTATGACAGAGTGACTAGAGTATGACGTCACACGAGTATTCAAAGCACTGTATCGTCTTCATTGTTGCTTTCGTGAAAAAAGAAAAAATACGTTTCCAATATTTTTTGGTAATCTACATGACGGACTAATTAGATTTTTTTGTTAACTACCTTATTTTATTTTAAAAAAACCAAGCCCGGTTACGTACCAACCATATAATATAAGAATAAAAAAACAGCTAAGTATAGGGTTCCAGCATAGCTATTCACAACCACTCGATTGTCCGTCATATCCAATTGATCAATCGTACTAAGTATCGAAAATTGTTATTAACAAAACCGAAGAAGATTATCAATCCTGCCGACAGCTATTTGCTATCGGAAGTGCAATCGTTTCAGAATTACGACGCCATCGCCATTTTGTACAATACGATACATATAAGTCGTTGCGTATCCATTTAAAATTAAAATCATTTTTATTTTTTTTTTAAATTATATTGTTAGTTACTCGACGGATACTACAATCTCTTTAATAGAACTTATATAAATACTCATTAAAGATAATTTATTTGCTATATAAAATATTTCACCACGACTGTTTATATGTACTACCATGTCGATCGAATCTGTGAGTAGCAAATTTGCCAATCGTTCGATCCAAAAATCTGAAACTCGAAAAAGTGTCTAGTTCGATTCGACTTCGATTCGATTGTTTGTAGCTATGCCAGGATCCTCCTGGAACTTTAAATAATATTCCGGATTTTTTTTTCCTTTAAACGGTGCTCTACAATTTTATACTGTGATTGTTTTGTCAAGGTATGTATCTTAAATACTTATCGAGAAAAATTGAGTGATACTATTTATTTCCTATGTTGATTGTTTCTGTAACACTTCTTTTTTAGTTTTTATAATCCCGGCTATTTTAGATTTCCCTCTGCATTCCGGTCCTGTCTGAAAAATCCCGTATGTATGTATGGTCCTACTTGAGAGGCGCCTGCGCACTGCAACTAGGGGATCTGTTCCCCGGCCGTAGGACGACGAACAGTACCAAACAGGATCTTTTATTAGACCGTACAAAGTACCAAAAGTGACAGATAATCCAAAAAAAAACGCAATAAAAATTACCTTCTTGGTTCTAAAAGTACTTTACAGAGTAAATATTCGCATCGCCTACGCTATGCTTTCAGACATAGTTCACCAACAATTTGAATTAATTAATACCTATGCCATGTCTTTTCAATTATGTAACTGGTAGTCTTACTTTCCAGGAAAGTAGGTACTTGATATCTATACCTACTAATATTATAAAGCTGAAGAGTTTGTTTGTTTGTTTGTTTGTTTGAACGCTAAGATCTCAGGATCTACTGGTTGGAATTGAAAAAAAATTCTTGTGTTAGATAGTCCATTTATCGAGAAAGGCTTTAGGTTATATAACATCACGCTACGATCAATAGGAGTGGAGCATAAATGAAAAATGTTGCGAAAACGAGAAACGATATTCCTTCTTGAGAGCTTCCGTTGCGTGCGCTGCGAAAATGGTTTAAGTTATGCAAGTATCATGTATGAAAGCACGTTGGGTGGATGACATCGTCAGGAGCTCGGGATACGGATGGATGAGAAACGCACAGAACAGAGAGGAGTGGCGGAGTAAAGGGGAGGCCTATACCCAACAGTGGGTGATTACGGGCTGAAATGATGATGATGATGATGATGTATGAAAGAAATGTTCCTTTATAAAAGTTCTACAAATAAGTCCGCTACAGCATATATCTATCTAATAAGATTGACTCACTGTAACCTGCATTTTTTACTATCGAAATGTTAGGTTAAATAAAATTATTTTTTGCGAAGCTTATTTAACCCATATGGTATAAATCTATATCTATATCTAAATAAATATGTTTGTTATAAAGGAAATTTAATATAGAATATTTGTTCCTTTTACGCTTTTCTTAGAAGATATCGCAATGTTAAAATGTACGCGCGACAAAATAATTACGCGGTCCGCCGGCCCTCGCGTCCCGATGTAGATACGTGGAGATTCTGGCCTCCGGGAAATTCAAATTCGAAATATTTATTGCACCATAATATTTACAAGGTGTTATTTTATATTGTTTTGTGAGCAGTAGTGGCCCAGTGGTGGCGGCTCCGACTTACGAACAGTTGATCGTGGGTTCGAACCCAGACAGGCGCATTACTTTGTGTAATTTATTTCATCACCACTGCTCTCAAAACGGTGAAGGTAAACATCTTAAGGAAACCGGTATATCTTAGAACCAAAAATTTTAAGATTATGACATCTACCAATCCGCAGTGGGCCCGCGTGGTGGATTATAGCCCATCCTGCTCCTGAGAGGAGGCCTGAGTCCGTTCAGTGGGAACAAAAATTCTTATATCTACTGTGGCGGAATATGGAGCTGATATTGTAAGTACGGTATTTGACAGATGAGCTGTCATTTTGCTTTGCAACTAGCGCCACCTACAACGGTCAAGAATTTTTGGATTGTATATTTAACAGTAAGAGATAGGTATGGTACCTATAGTAATTCTCAATTTAATAATGTAATCTAAGGTTCTATCAAATATTATAGAGAGGAAAGATTAGCTTTTTTGTTTGTTACGATTTAACTCAAAACTCAGACGCCTTGGAAAATTCTTTCAACATTAGAAAGCTAATTGAAAAAGTATATTACTATGTTGGATAGTCGATCTATCGAGGATATATATTATTGTGACGCATACGAAGTTGCGTGGGTCAGCTAGTAATATAATAAGTGCCAAAACTAAGTTAACCAGTCCAAAGAGGTTTGCCGTGAATACTTGGCCAAGTGCGACAAGAGAGAGAGCTGTCACAATCTGACAATGTCGAAGAAGGGTTGATGTTGTAGTAGGTGCTGACGTATCGTATCAGACCGTTTGTGGTTGGTTTAATACTAAATTGTTTGCTGTGAATTAAATATGGACCAGGCCTTATCGATTCACGTTATTTAGAATTTAGGCCCGTCTATTTATCTTAAAATATATCATAGGAAAATTTATTCAGCAAATAACACTACATTTTGAGACTAGTTTTAATATAAATAGAGTAGTAATTACCTAACTACTTATTATATTTACTATTAACTAGAAAGAGTAAAGGACTCAATATTGCGCGCTGCGGAACCCCCCCATCTTTACTTTTCTACCCCGGAATTGAAAGCATTTTTTGCTGTTACAAAGCAACAACTGCGTAGCGACGAGTCAAATATTAGAATACCATTAAATATTTGTTTTATCTATCCTTATAACTACGTTTGGCTAAGGTAACAGCGGCTCGGACCAATCTTCAGTCAGGTTAAGCTGCACTTGCATAGGTTGGTCATACTGAGTGTACTCCGCGCCTCGGAAAGCAGGTCCCGGCTGTCATTTGTACCTAGATCTTTATCGGTCGTATCTGCCAAGCAGTCATTCCAAGTGGTATAGGTACCTACCTAGTACTATGTGGGATGTAGAGGTCAGATAGGGAGTCGCTCCATGTAAAATAATAGTACCTACCTATTACGCTGCATCCGGTTAGACTGGAAGCCAACGCCTGCATAGTTGGGAAGAGGCTAGGCAGATGATGATGTAACTACTTTTTTTCGTGCAGTACTTTTTACCCGACTGCGGCGAAGCCCAAAAGAAGGGGTTATGTGTTTGGCGTGTATGTATGTATGTATGTATGTATGTCCGATTCTTTGTTCCCTCATAACTTCTAAACGGATGAAGGGATTTGAATGAAATATAGGTACGCCGCTAGGTTCGTCTTGATGGCGCGAGTGTCACTGGCTACATTAAAATTTAAAAACAAAGATAATTGCTGGTTTTGGGGGCAAAATCGTGGATTTGAAAAAAAAAAAAAAAAAACCATTAACATCGAGTAGGGTATCAAAATGAAGGGTTTTAAAAGGAGATTACAAAAATATATGACACCTATATGTTTACAATAAATTCAAAGTCACAAATTCTATAAACAAACACATAGGTAAGTTAAACCATCTGCGAAGTAGGTATTTTACGCGACCAACGAAAGAACAAACACTAAAGAACTAAAAAGTTAGAAATAAAAAAAGTAAGCGGGCGGGTTTCATTTGAATATTAAATCATGAAATGAAAATAGAATGGACCCCGCCTGCTTCCAAGTTTTGTTTAATTTAAAATGTGCTTGTTTTTTGCTTTTCAGTCTTTTCAGTCGGGTTTTTTAGTTTTTAAACGACTTTTTTTTTTAATCTCACTGACTGCGGATAAACCGAGCAATGCAATTACCACTTTGGTATAATTTTCCACTGTTGTAGGTAGATGTACTGCTCGTTCTGCTTGTCTCAATGCGTTCAATTCTCGGGATAGGGAAGTAAATATTCCTTCCTATAGGTAAAACTAAAACGGAATTATATTTCGGTTATTAACATGTTTATACTAATTTGGGAGCAACTCGCTTTACGTGTAGATGTGTTTTTTATGAATTTCATATTAAATATGAAGTAAACAACAATAAAGTAGATGTGTTAAAAAGTAATATACAAATAAAGCAAGCAGTTCGTGCAAGCAGTTCGACGGTAACGTCGTATAGCAGCGGACGATACCTTCGAGTTGCACACTACTTACTACTATATTGAGAGGTTAATCCAAACCCCAAAAGTCTCACAAGTGATTCAAGCGAACACCACATAGGAGTGTGTATTCAATTAAAATTTGGTGAATGGTGGATGGAAACAACAAAAATTTCTTTCAACTCGACATTTTATTAAGTACAATATACATAACAACGCCGTGCACCGAGTGGAGATTCATTATTTATTTTTATCATAAAAACAATGTTTTGATAAAAAATCTATTTTCAAACGAAATTTTTTGCAGATCGGTATAAAACACGAATGCACAGCCTTTGGATATTTATGAATTAGTTAAACAATTAAAAACCATACCTATCTACGCTAAGTCACAACACAACATACCCTAAACACTGAGATCTATGATCAGTTGATCACATGAGCTACTACAGTGATAATAAATACATTATTGCTACGTATAAGGAACATCAACACAGAACCGACTGGTGGCAGCACAAAGGGAATGCCTACACACAGCAGTGGGTTATTCCGGGCTGGATTGACGACCATGATGAAGGAACACTAGTTGCCAGCTGAAGATGAGGCGCAGCGTCACTCCTTGGCTTTGTTGGGGTCCTGTTTGATGCACGAGCAGCCGATGGCAACCTCAAGGGGTCGTTCAGGCTCAGGCTGGCCAGGGTACTGCACCAGCACGTAGTCTTTCACTTCAGTACACGAGAACTTGACGGCGTCGCTGAGCGTCGGGGCGCCGCAGCAGGGCACGCTGTTGCCGTTGCTGGTGGGGCACATCTCGTAAGGATCGTCTTCACACTTGATCATTTTGATGGTTTTCGGGATTCTCTCCTCGTTCGTGTCGTATTCAACTCTGGTCCTGCAGACGGTCTGGTCTTTCACTAAGGAAAGAATCATTCCGTTAGGTTTAGCCATCACTGCACACGCCACAAACGCGAGAATCACTATAACGAAGCACTTTTCGGTCGACATGTTTAATGCGGAAAATGAGAGCGGTTAGTTAGTTTAGGTGCGCGCTTGCTAAGATAACTCGTAAAATTGTGTGGAGGACGGTCCCGTGCGCTGTTATATACTCACGATTTGAAGTTGTGTGACTGTCGCGGGCGGCGCGGCGGTGCGCGGGGCGGGGACGACGAGTGGGTAACGTTCTCACAGGACACTCGCACTCACACAAGAATATAAATTTCCCATTTAAATCATACCATGATAAACTCCGTCATCTGCCACCCTGTTGAGAGTGCGCAGTTTAGTAAACCAATCAATAGGGATGTTTACTGACTTAAAAAAATGTGATTCTAATTAGTCCGTCTGTTAGATTATCGAAAAATATTGGATACGTATTTTTTGTTTTATCAAATCAATTAAAAATGACGAAGATACAACGCGTCAAAGATTTAAGAGGGGGTAGGTGACGTCACTGACCGTACTACTGTCTATGACAGAGTGACTAGAGTATGACGTCACACGAGTATTCAAAGCACTGTATCGTCTTCATTGTTGCTTTCGTGAAAAAAGAAAAAATACGTTTCCAATATTTTTTGGTAATCTACATGACGGACTAATTAGATTTTTTTGTTAACTACCCTATTTTATTTTAAAAAAACCAAGCCCGGTTACGTACCAACCATATAATATATAAGAATAAAAAAACAGCTAAGTATAGGGTTCCAGCATAGCTATTCACAACCACTCGATTGTCCGTCATATCCAATTGATCAATCGTACTAAGTATCGAAAATTGTTATTAACAAAACCGAAGAAGATTATCAATCCTGCCGACAGCTGTTTGCTATCGGAAGTGCAATCGTTTCAGAATTACGACGCCATCGCCATTTTGTACAATACGATACATATAAGTCGTTGCGTATCCATTTAAAATTAAAATCATTTTTTTTTTTTTTTAAATTATATTGTTAGTTACTCGACGGATACTACAATCTCTATAGTAGAACTTATATAAATACTCATTAAAGATAATTTATTTGCTATATAAAATATTTCACCACGACTGTTTATATGTACTACCATGTCGATCGAATCTGTGAGTAGCAAATTTGCCAATCGTTCGATCCAAAAATCTGAAACTCGAAAAAGTGTCTAGTTCGATTCGACTTCGATTCTATTGTTTGTAGCTATGCCAGGATCCTCCTGGAACTTTAAATAATATTCCGGATTTTATTTTCCTTTAAACGGTGCTCTACAATTTTATACTGTGATTGTTTTGTCAAGGTATGTATCTTAAATACTTATCGAGAAAGATTGAGGATACTATTTATTTCCTATGTTGATTGTTTCTGTAACACTTCTTTTTTAGTTTTTATAATCCCGGCTATTTTAGATTTCCCTCTGCATTCCGGTCCTGTCTGAAAAATCCCGTATGTATGCTATGGTCCTACTTGAGAGGCGCCTGCGCACTGCAACTAGGGGATCTGTTCCCCGGCCGTAGGACGACGAACAGTACCAAACAGGACCTTTTATTAGACCGTACAAAGTACCAAAAGTGACAGACAATCCAAAAAAAACGCAATAAAAATTACCTTCTTGGTTCTAAAAGTACTTTACAGAGTAAATATTCGCATCGCCTACGCTATGCTTTCAGACATAGTTCACCAACAATTTGAATTAATTAATACCTATGCCATGTCTTTTCAATTATGTAACTGGTAGTCTTACTTTCCAGGAAAGTAATAGGTACTTAATATCTATACCTACTAATATTATAAAGCTGAAGAGTTTGTTTGTTTGTTTGAACGCTAAGATCTCACAGGATCTACTGGTTGGAATTGAAAAAAAATTCTTGTGTTAGATAGTCCATTTATCGAGAAAGGCTTTAGGTTATATAAAAAAAAAAAAAAAAAAAAAAATGAAAAAGTGTTTATTTGGAACTAAAGACTTAGGTCTTTATAACATCACGCTACGATCAATAGGAGTGGAGCATAAATGAAAAATGTTGCGAAAACGAGAAACGATATTCCTTCTTGAGAGCTTCCGTTGCGTGCGCTGCGAAAATGGTTTAAGTTATGCAAGTATCATGTATGAAAGCACATTGGGTGGATGACATCGTCAGGAGCTCGGGATACGGATGGATGAGAAACGCACAGAACAGAGAGGAGTGGCGGAGTAAAGGGGAGGCCTATACCCAACAGTGGGTGATTACGGGCTGAAATGATGATGATGATGATGATGTATGAAAGAAATGTTCCTTTATAAAAGTTCTACAAATAAGTCCGCTACAGCATATATCTATCTAATAAGATTGACTCACTGTAACCTGCATTTTTTACTATCGAAATGTTAGGTTAAATAAAATTATTTTTTGCGAAGCTTATTTAACCCATATGGTATAAATCAATATCTATATCTAAATAAATATGTTTGTTATAAAGGAAATTTAATATAGAATATTTGTTCCTTTTACTCTTTAGTTTAAACAAATACCTATCATATAAGATATCGCAATGTTAAAATGTATGCGCGACAAAATAATTACGCGGTCCGCCGGCCCTCGCGTCCCGATGTAGATACGTGGAGATTCTGGCCTCCGGGAAATTCAAATTCGAAATATTTATTGCACCATAATATTTACAAGGTGTTATTTTATATTGTTTTGTGAGCAGTAGTGGCCCAGTGGTGGCGGCTCCGACTTACGAACAGTTGATCGTGGGTTCGAACCCAGACAGGCGCATTACTTTGTGTAATTTATTTCATCACCACTGCTCTCAAAACGGTGAAGGTAAACATCGTAAGGAAACCGGTATATCTTAGAACCAAAAATTTTAAGATTATGACATCTACCAATCCGCAGTGGGCCCGCGTGGTGGATTATAGCCCATCCTGCTCCTGAGAGGAGGCCTGAGTCCGTTCAGTGGGAACAAAAATTCTTATATCTACTGTGGCGGAATATGGAACTGATATTGTAAGTACGGTATTTGACAGATGAGCTGTCATTTTGCTTTGCAACTAGCGCCACCTACAACGGTCAAGAATTTTTGGATTGTATATTTAACAGTAAGAGATAGGTATGGTACCTATAGTAATTCTTTTTTTTTTTTTTTTTTTTTTTGGTGGGTGTAAAATCATCGAATAACCCCTCCCGCTCTTGGGCAGAGCGAAAGGGAGTGTCAGACTTCTACTGACTAAAAACCACCCATGTTCCTTCTTCGCCCTCTATGTCGAGGCCGCGATAACCAGAGGACTACCCGCGGCCCCGACAGGCGTCGGCCCTTTCGGGCCCCTCCCATGTTGCTGACATCTCTTTGAGGCGCGCGTGGAACACGAACGCGCCGTCGACACGGCCTGTTTTCGTCGTGAGACGGACGGACGGCGAGTTAGCCCATCACTCACCGTCCACAGGCCCGCGTCTACGGTGGCCGGAGGTCATCGCGGGACCCCCGACGCCCGGAGCGCCTCCCGCGGCGGCTGGGACGAGAGGTTCTCTCCCTCTCGCGTTCCGCCACCTCCTTCGCCAGCATCACTGCTTCGCAGAAGGAGGCGACGGCGTCCCATTCCTCCTCGCCCCGGACCATGGCTTGCACCAGGGCCGGGCGCGAGAGGTCGCCGCCGCCGATCGCCGCTACGAGAACACGGCGGGGCTCCGCCCAAGCGGGGCACACCTCCACTGTGTGCTCCACCGTGTCCTCCGGACCTATAGTAATTCTCAATTTAATAATGTAATCTAAGGTTCTATCAAATATTATAGAGAGGAAAGATTAGCTTTTTTGTTTGTTACGATTTAACTCAAAACTCAGACGCCTTGGAAAATTCTTTCAACATTAGAAAGCTAATTGAAAAAGTATATTACTATGTTGGATAGTCGATCTATCGAGGATATATATTATTGTGACGCATACGAAGTTGCGTGGGTCAGCTAGTAATATAATAAGTGCCAAAACTAAGTTAACCAGTCCAAAGAGGTTTGCCGTGAATACTTGGCCAAGTGCGACAAGAGAGAGAGCTGTCACAATCTGACAATGTCGAAGAAGGGTTGATGTTGTAGTAGGTGCTGACGTATCGTATCAGACCGTTTGTGGTTGGTTTAATACTAAATTGTTTGCTGTGAATTAAATATGGACCAGGCCTTATCGATTCACGTTATTTAGAATTTAGGCCCGTCTATTTATCTTAAAATATATCATAGGGAAATTTATTCAGCAATTAACACTACATTTTGAGACTAGTTTTAATATAAATAGAGTAGTAATTACCTAACTACTTATTATATTTACTATTAACTAGAAAGAGTAAAGGACTCAATATTGCGCGCTGCGGAACCCCCATCTTTACTAGCAACAACTGCGTAGCGACGAGTCAAATATTAGAATACCATTAAATATTTGTTTTATCTATCCTTATAACTACGTTTGGCTAAGGTAACAGCGGCTCGGACCAATCTTCAGTCAGGTTAAGCTGCACTTGCATAGGTTGGTCATACTGAGTGTACTCCGTGCCTCGGAAAGCAGGTCCCGGCTGTCATTTGTACTTAGATCTTTATCGGTCGTATCTGCCAAGCAGTCATTCCAAGTGGTATAGGTACCTACCTAGTACTATGTGGGATGTAGATTGTAGAGGTCAGATAGGGAGTCGCTCCATGTAAAATAATAGTACCTACCTATTACGCTGCATCCGGTTAGACTGGAAGCCAACGCCTGCATAGTTGGGAAGAGGCTAGGCAGATGATGATGTAACTACTTTTTTTCGTGCAGTACTTTTTACCCGACTGCGGCGAAGCCCAAAAGAAGGGGTTATGTGTTTGGCGTGTATGTATGTATGTATGTATGTATGTCCGATTCTTTGTTCCCTCATAACTTCTAAACGGATGAAGGGATTTGAATGAAATATACGCCGCTAGGTTCGTCTTGATGGCGCGAGTGTCACTGGCTACATTAAAATTTAAAAACAAAGATAATTGCTGGTTTTGGGGGCAAAATCGTGGATTTGAAAAAAAAAAAAAAAATCCATTAACATCGAGTAGGGTATCAAAATGAAGGGTTTTAAAAGGAGATTACAAAAATATATGACACCTATATGTTTACAATAAATTCAAAGTCACAAATTCTATAAACAAACACATAGGTAAGTTAAACCATCTGCGAAGTAGGTATTTTACGCGACCAACGAAAGAACAAACACTAAAGAACTAAAAAGTTAGAAATAAAAAAAGTAAGCGGGCGGGTTTCATTTGAATATTAAATCATGAAATGAAAATAGAATGGACCCCGCCTGCTTCCAAGTTTTGTTTAATTTAAAATGTGCTTGTTTTTTGCTTTTCAGTCTTTTCAGTCGGGTTTTTTAGTTTTTAAACGACTTTTTTTTTTAATCTCACTGACTGCGGAAAAACCGAGCAATACAATTACCACTTTGGTATAATTTTCCACTGTTGTAGGTAGATGTACTGCTCGTTCTGCTTGTCTCAATGCGTTCAATTCTCGGGATAGGGAAGAAAATATTCCTTCCTATAGGTAAAACTAAAACGGAATATATTTCGGTTATTAACATGTTTATACTAATTTGGGAGCAAGTCGCTTTACGTGTAGATGTGTTTTTTATGAATTTCATATTAAATATGAAGTAAACAACAATAAAGTAGATGTGTTAAAGTAATATACAAATAAAGCAAGCAGTTCGTGCAAGCAGTTCGACGGTAACGTCGTATAGCAGCGGACGATACCTTCGAGTTGCACACTACTTACTACTATATTGAGAGGTTAATCCAAACCCCAAAAGTCTCACAAGTGATTCAAGTGAACACCACATAGGAGTGTGTATTCAATTAAAATTTGGTGAATGGTGGATGGAAACAACAAAAATTTCTTTCAACTCGACATTTTATTAAGTACAGTATACATAACAACGCCGTGCACCGAGCGTTCAACGTTCTGGATGAGTGGAGATTCATTATTTATTTTTATCATAAAAACAATGTTTTGATAAAAAATCTATTTCCAAACGAAATTTTTAGCAGATCGGTATAAAATACGAATGCACAGCCTTTGGATATTTATGAATTAGTTAAACAATTAAAAACCATACCTATCTACGCTAAGTCACAACACAACATACCCTGAACACTGAGATCTATGATGCAGTTGATCACATGAGCTACTACAGTGATAATAAATACATTATTGCTACGTAAAAGGAACATCAACTCAGAACCGACTGGTGGCAGCACAAAGGGAATGCCTCCACACAGCAGTGGGTTATTCCGGGCTGGATTGACGACCATGATGAAGGAACATTAGTTGCCAGCTAAAGATGAGGCGCGGCGTCACTCCTTGGCTTTGTTGGGGTCCTGTTTGATGCACGAGCAGCCGATGGCAACCTCAAGGGATTCAGGGTCCGCACGCTTGGCGTACTGCACCAGCACGTAGTCTTTCACTTCAGTACACGAGAACTTGACGGCTTCGCTGAACGTCGGTGCGCCGCAGCAGGGCACGCTGTTGCCGTTGCTGGCGGGGCACATCTCGTAAGGATCGTCTTCACACTTGATCATTTTGATGGTTTTCGGGATTCTCTCCTCGTTCGTGTCGTATTCAACTCTGGTCCTGCAGACGGTCTGGTCTTTCACTAAGGACAGAATCATTCCGTTAGGTTTAGCCATCACTGCACACGCCACAAACGCGAGAATCATTATAACGAAGCACTTTTCGCTCGACATGTTGAATGCGGAAAATGAGAGCGGTTCAGAGAGGTGCGCGCTTGCTAAGATAACTCGTGAAATTGTGAGGAAGACAGTCTCGTGCGCTGTTATATACTCACGATTTGAAGTTGTGCGCAAGTAGAACAAGGTGATGGGCGCGGCGCGGGAACTACGAGTTGGTATAGGTAACGTTCTCACAGGACACTCACACACACATGACAAAAACTTCGTGAAAAACCTAAAATAACCTTTCTTATTAAGATACCAACCAATATAATTATAGTAAGCTAAGCTCAGGTACCATATAATAATTTCATAGACGTGATTACTTATGGCACTTCTTGTTGAATGCATTTTAGCTTAGAGCTTTTTTGTGACGTAATGTGTGCTTTGACTGTTTGTTTTATCGCGTAGTGTTTCGTTATGTGTCATCGTTTTGTTTTATCCTATATGATTGTAACAATACCTTTTAATGACAAAGATTCAGGTTAACAATCTGTTAAAACCCCATTTACGCAATTTCGCTGATTCGGATATACAGGGTGTTTGGAAGGGAGCTGTACATACGCCTAGGGTAGAAACTAGGGATAGTCTGCTACCTACCCCCGCCCATTATATTGACCTTGGCCTCAAGGTTTTTTTTTAATTTATTATTATTTTTTATTTGACTTTTTGACTAAAACTACCTGTAGCTCAAAATCTATCCATGGGACCGGTCGGCTAATGGTCTTGTTTTAATCGTTAGAGTCTTAGGGTCCTGCAAAAAATTATTTTACACCAGAAAATTGTGGAGAAGAAAAGTTATGGGGCCTGAAGTACCGTAGTAAGGTAAAGAAATAATTTTAAATTAAAAAAAAACCTTGAGGCCAAGGTCAATATAATGGGCGGGGGTAGGTAGCAGACTATCCCTAGTTTCTACCCTAGGCGTATGTACAGCTCCCTTCCAAACACCCTGTATTGAAGGATACAATCAGGATCAGACACGTCATTCACTACATAACAGTATATTACCACGCCAGCCTGTTGCCTGTTGATGGTCATTTCCAATACATAATCAGTTGTATTTTCCTAATTATTTAATAAAATATGTTGAACGGTTACCTATCTGAGTCAGTGGGTATAAATGTATAGTAACTAAACTTTCAGTGATCTCATCATTTTGATCGTGTTATCCTGCACAAACTGGGTTGTGGAGTTCAGTTAAGCAGTCATCATCAGCCTATAATGTTCCCATTGCAGGGACTCAGGCCTCCTCTCTAGGAGAGGGATGGACTATAAAACACCACGCGTGCCCAGTGCGGATTGGTAGATGTCACATGTCTTCGAATTTTTTGGTTCTAAGACATTTTTTTTTTCTCACGGTTTCCTCACGATGTTTTCCTTTACCGTTTGGAGAGCAGTGGTGTTGAAATAAATTACACAAAGTAATGCGCCTGACTGGATTCGAACCCACGATCGACTCACTGTTCGTAAGTCGGGGACGTCACCACTGGGCCACCACTGCTCGGTTAAGCAGTCGCTCCATGTAAAATAGCTTAGGTAATTAGTTGGGAAAATTGCTATATGTTTATTCTATATGTTTATGTATAGTTTATTTTGTAGTTTGATATGTATACCGTCATATGAGTAAGCCGACGTAATAACAAGACTGGGCAATATTATGTAGACAGGTACTTTGCTAATGAGTTCATGTAAATGATGTCAACTCACTTCTATGTAAACTCGTGGACCAAGTCAGCGGGGGGCGGGGGCGCCTGGCAACGCATCTCTAATTGAGTAATCTTTGAAAAAATATGGGAAAATCATTCCAGAGGTTACTTCGCCAGACTGTTTGTATTTCACAAGATAATGGGACCTAACGAATAAGCGATTAGGACGAAACTACCAATAATTTTCTCAGAGACCGAACGTTGTTACCTACATATGTGTCCTAATTCTTGATTGTTTACTTTTCTATGAGTATCTAATCATACGTTTATTTACTTAATAAAATATGAGAAAACTACAGTAAAAACTCCTACCTAGACAAAATACTGTTAACTGTTGTTTCATTACGTAGAGCAGCTACCGCTGAGCTCCGTTTACACGCTTGTTTGAAATGGCGGAGATAATAGTACCTACATTTTGATACAGGTGTGGAAAGCTTGTTATTGCATTCGAGGCGGATTGAACCCACCAACGGAGCACAACTCCATACTCCAAAGGGTATTAGTTAATCGTTTTTGGGGTCATTGTGGTAAATGTGTCACTTGACCGGATTTTCGTTTAAGCCCGTCACAGACGTAGCTATAATAGGTATATATTAATATATCGAGACATATGTTATAGTGTAGCAAGCTATCACACACGGGAGCTATACTATAATATATATTTTGCCCTCACTCGGTCTGCAGCCGTCCTTGCAAGCGCACGGACTAACGGGGTTTTAAAGCTAATTTTATGTACAGGATGTTCAAATTTTTAAATAACACTACAATCAGTCTTGCCCGTCGTCATGCTCAACCTATTGCACAAAGGCTTAAACGAAGCAAACTAAAGAGCTGTTCAGGTTGCTAATGTACTGGTCGGACAAAATTTGAGTTGTCGAATCGAAAGAAGAAGAATAAACGAGCACTATAATATAATATATTTAGATCTAATTGAAAGTTCCTCAGAGGATGATTCCTATGCTGAATTTGAACTGCAAAGTCGTAAATAACACAAAAGAGAACTTGTAGCGAAAGATCTGCATTTATCGATGTTTATGAATTGATAAAAAATCACACTAATATTATAAAGGCGAAAGTTTGTGAGTGTGTGAGTGTGTATGTTTGTTACTTCTTCACGCAAAAACTACTGCACAGATTTGGATGAAATTGGTACACAGATAGTTTATAACCTGGATTAAGAAATAGGATAGTTTTTATCACGATTTTATATTCCCGTGGGTTGTAGCGGGTGAAGCCGCTGGCAATAGCTAGTATTTCATAAAACGCGATACGGTTATGCGCAAAAGAATTAGTTCAGCAGGGGCATTCGGTTCGTTTGGTGAATGGAACATTCCGTATCCTTAAAATATATTATTAATTATACCAAAATATGTATCTACTAATATACTTACCAATATATATATTAATGTGCCAAAATATACCGAGATATATTTGTCGACATATTTTGTTCACGTCATAGAAATGTATATTATAGCTACGTGTGCGGTCACTCGAAAATTTATATGGAAAATATGTCGAAATATTATATAGCCACGTCTGTGGCGGGCTTTACACGTTTGTTCTTTGATAATAACCTAAGTAACATAAATATATATACATAAATAGCTTTTGGCGAAGCCCAAAAGTAGGGTTGTTTTGTAGTTTGAAACGGAATGTTATTGCAATAATCTTCTGGGAAAAAGTTGGTGTCTGTCTGTGTATGTCTGTTTGTGTTGTGTAAATTGTAATTATTTAGAACTTTAGCTGACTTTTATCTGAATTTTAATTTATTGTGATTTAACTTTTTAACTGTTTTCATTATTTAAAGCTCAATTCTTTTCATATTCCAATTTATTATTTTTTATCTAAATTTTAATGTTGTTTTTAAATTGTGATTGTATTGGGACAAATGGTAACGGGTGTAATGATTAATTAAATTAATTTTATTTTATTATAAGTGGCTATTTAGCCCGTATTGTCCCACTCCTGAGCAAAGGCCTCCCCCCATTCCTTCCACTTGGACAATACGGGCTAAATAAAAAAATTAAAAAAAAGTGGCTATTAAACGATTGGCATTATAATATAATAATGGTAGTACTTACCTACCTTTTCTTATTTCTGATATGTGTTTTGGGTTGATTTTGTTTCATGACTTAAAACATTTCCGCCGTAGGTATTACATAGATTAGTGAATGGCGAGTTTTGTGAGTCACTGCGGTCTTGCTCATCGCTGCCGAGTTCGAGCACCCTCTCCCAAATGCCTTCGCCCAAAACTTATAATAAGCATATATTGATTAAGCACTATTTTTCTGTCACACGATGACTTATGAAAATTCACTGAAGAATACATGATTATTCAATATTAGGTAATTACTGAAATTAAAAGATTACCTACCTAAATTGTTTATTTTGATTATCTAGGCTTATTTGGCCCAAGTGCTAACCCTCATGTTAAATAATAATATTGAGGATATAGAGCTTTTCATATTATATAATGTATCAATTTCATTTTATTAGCTTATTATAACCAAGTTTAAAATAATTACTTAATTCTAATATTGTATTATTCAGAGTTGGTTCGGCTCGCAATCACATGGGAGCGATCTAAGGATATAAATAAGGCTGACATGAAAATATACTTTATCAGCTCTAGTAAACAAAATGAATATATGATTATTAGTATTAGATAAAACTGATTGAATTATAATAAAAAAAAAACATATTTTGTTACGTTGTAGTTATTGAAAACAATTGTTACTAAAATATCTTTGATATTTTTGATGTAGATGGTGTAAGTGTGTGTAGTACCAATTTAAGTTTATTGAGCTGATAATTAATTTGTTCAGTATAGATAAGTTTATGTTTCAGAGTAATTTAATGCGAGATAAAACGTAAGTATTATGAAACTGATTAGAATTGTTTTATCTTCATTTAAAAAACGAATTTGTTTATAGATAATGCACTTGTTTTGCAGTTCAGTTTACCTTTTGTGTGTGTGTGTGTGTTGGTTCTGTTTGTGTTGGCACTGTAGCAGGGAGATGGAAATAACACCACAATTTAGTAAAAAAACACTTTTTTTATTTAACATCTGATCTGTCGAGTCCAGCTCGGACAGTTCAGTTTACATAGCTGCGCCTGCGCATACGACTTAAACTTCACAATTATAACGACTACTTAACACTAGAGGATTGTCACAGACTTTTCAACATTAAATACTTATAATCTAAACTAGTAACACTAGAGGCTTCCGGCGGGAGGTTTCCGGCAGGCCGGTTCACAACCATCAATAAATAATAAATTAGCTGCTCGTAGTACGTACTGGTCAGTGGTACACTCACGAAATAAGTTATTGGAATGGAGTGGAATAGGAACTTCAGTGACCCGCTAGCGGCGCGGGTCAGCGTCGAGTACGCGGCGGCTCACGGCACCTCCTGTGCCGCCGTGGTCTCTTCTATAAGGCAGGTGCAGCCAACCGGCACTTTCATGGCTTTGGGCGTGTCCTGGCCCTTGTAGCTGACCTGCACCCAGTCGTAGATCTCCACGCACTCCGTCACGAAGGCGTGGTGATGCTGCCGGCAGCAGCCGTGCGATATGTGGTGTTCGCTGCACATCTTGTTTGGGCGCGCGGCGCACTTCAGGTACTTGATGCGCCGCGGTATCCGCTCGGGTTCGTCGTTGATCTCCACTTCGATGGGGCACATGGTCTTGTTGGCGACCTCCGACAGGATGAACTCCTTCTGTGGCCGGGCCAGCACATAGGCGGCCGCAGCCACCAGCACGTAAGCGACTATCAAGAGATATTTGTCGTGCGACATGTTTGAATTAGTGAGGTGGTGTGGTAGCGAGTGGTAACGTGCGCTCACAGCAAAGCTGACTTGCGAATAGTAGGTGTGGTATAAGACGTCGTCTTATATCTGATGTCCACCCTCCCAGTGATAGGGCCCGGCGCCGCGCGGCCACAAGCGCGCGCCGCTTCAGTCGCGGTCGGGCCGCGGCGGCTGCAGGCGGGCACCGCGCGCGCTCTCAGTATCTAATCTGTCGTGAACCAGTTTCCGTCGCTCGCTCCGATGCGATAAACTTTGTTCGTCTTGCAACTGTTATATTTTCATAGAGTCTTTTGAAGTGTGCTGTGAAGTGATGTATTCTACGAACTGTTTTCTGGATCTGATCCCAAGTTACGAGTGACGTGATACTGGATGGACTGCTGCTGGTGCACGAATACATCAGTGTTTTATTTTGGACTTGAGTTTGTATAAGTATAGCGTAAAGTTTATAAACGGCTTACTTTGAAATCATTGGCATTCTTGCAGGAGGTGAAAGTACTATTTCTAATGTTATTGATAAGCTCGCTTTTCGTGAGAGGATATGGTAGTAAAAGTGGTTTCAGAGATTTCATGAATACTTTCACCTCCTAAAGTCCTGAAAAAGACGACAATGATTGCGGATGGTATTTATTTATTGTTGTAATAATGTTCATCGCCGTGAGTGCGCGTGTCCTAGTGCAGGCACTTCGGTTACTGCCGCGTGCAGAACGTGCGCGTGCGCCGCAGTGGCGCTGCCTCTGATTGGTTGCCGATCTCGTGTAAATATACCATTCCCTGATTGGTCAGTTGTTAGCGAATAGTTTGTTCTATTATAATCCATGTGAGAGCTAACCATCGTGATAGCGACCAGGGGGCGGAGTCGCTCTCGTACATAATTTATTATGTATACCTATATAGGTACCGACTCCTCCGTGAATATTTGATCTAGGACTGAAATGTAGGTGTGACACCAAGTAGTCATATTTTGTTTGTCCTGAAAATATCGTCTAGTTTTCATTTACGTAATGTGATAAAAAATCTTTTCACCATCAATTGCTAACTTGCAACCTGCTAATCTATACACAACTTTAACTATGAAGTACTTACAATTTTACGGTCAAGGGTAGGTACACGTATGGCGCCTACCATCAAGGAGGAGAGAATTTCCCGCGTGTTTGACTTCGCCGTGAAACACAGATGAATGGTATAGTTTGTCGCATACGTAGGCGCAGGTAGGGGTCCGAGCGAGAGTAAACAATGAGCACGTGACGAGTGACACGTCACGTCACGTCACGTCATCGTGGCGGAACTACCGCTGTCCATCGTCACACATACGCCAACGATTGCTTTGTAAATAAGGTGCTATCAACACTGATACATCATCGAGATGTAACGGTTACCGTAGGAGCACTACGTACTTTCCGAAATTAAACTACATATTGATAACGGAGAAATCTTTTAACTTTGTCCAAGTCAAAAGAAATTTAATCACAGTAGGCTAAAACACAGTACTTATTGAATGTTTATATAACATAAGACGGTCCCCACAAACCCTCACCATTTTAATAATAAATCTGGACGATACACATGGTTACCGATCATGTTAAGTGTCACTCTACCATTCATTCTACATTGAATATGTAGGTTGTACACTAACAGTCACGTGCTCCAACACTTACGCTACTGTATAACCTAATCTAACCCCAATATAGGTACTACTTATGTTATCTTCTTCTTTTCAATTCGAGTTTGGGAACTTGCTCTTTTACCTTCATTCTGTTTTTTCGAAAAAAGTCTGAGTTCTGTCATAATCATAAAAAATACAGATTGGGCCTGCTTCTGTAAACATAACTAGAAAGGGTAGTGAACTTCTGGAAGTTTACGGTTCTTAAGTAGCGTCTATGACGTAACTTAATGTTATTGTTTGTTCATAGGTATAGTTTTTGAGTTTTAAAGCAAAAAGTAATAATAATCTCAAAACTTCGCAGTTTTGCGTGGTGCGCAGCGAGCATAAGTTTTTCGAAGTAGCATTCACATCACCCTAACTGATCTATAGAACAGTTAATTTTCACTGGCCTGGCAAACATGCGAGCATTTTCATGTTTGTTCGGCTATTGTTTAAATACAGAAACAGTTTAAGGCAACAGAAAATAAAAAGCTACAAAAAAAAAAAACGATGACAAGCACAAAATAATGTTCCATTAATAAATGTTTTCTAATGAATGTCTATCTAAATGTTCGCCAGTAACTATAGCATTTCGAGGGGCTCGTCGCACGCTGGTGATACACATCGGGTGACAGACACGCACGCGACGCGCTCGCGTGCTGGCGAGCGAGACAGCACCACGCGCGCTCTTCATGCTAATTAAATGATTGCGAGGAGGTCAGTGCATCTCTGTTCAACTCTGTTGATATCTTTTATTCACATGATCTAATAAGCATCGATCTTCAATCATCATCTGCGGGCCTTTACCCAACTATGTTGGGGTCAGCTTCCAGTCTAACCGGATGCAGCTGAGTACCAGTATGTTACATGGAGCGACTGCCTATCTGACCTCCACATAATACGATACCCTTTATTAAGACAGGCTGTCAGACTTTCAGGCCACTGACTACCTGTAACGACTGCCAAAGATCTTTATATAGCAACCGGGAAAACTCTGTATGTAATGGGAAGTCACCTATTATTAAGCCACTCGAGCTCCAATTAAGCGTCGATCTGCAATCATGACTCTTTAATTATTGCTGAGACTGGATAGTTTAGTGTCCCTTACTTACGTTCGTCAACATTCTAAACAGGCGTTGTGACATTCACGTTTGGTTTAATTCTATCAATTAAATGTGACATACAAATTATTGTACCTGAACGATGCTTGTGTCTTATATCGCGTAGTGTACTAGCGTACCTTGTAGGTACTGTGACACTGTTTTACATAATTATAAACCTTGTCATAATTCGAAATTTAACGAACAATCAACAGTAACTAATAAAACGTGCGCGGTGCGCGGAACCGCATGTGACAGCGTAGCACCTCGTAGCTCGGTTACGTAGCACTGCTACACTGCTACGCCACCCGCCCCAGTGCTACGAGAAAGAAGCACAAGGGTCTCAGGAGATAATTACTTAGTTCGGGAGCCCCTACATCGGAAATAGTATATTTTGATACAAGTGCGGAAAGTTTGTTATTGCATTCGAGGCGAAATGAACGAACACCCGAGCCATATGGCGAGCGTGTTCATGTGGTGGAGGAACAAATTCCCACGTGTATCAAACGACGATTTTCAATACACTTTCGAAGAAATAAACCAATAAAACGACAAGCATTTTTGTCTTATAAATAACTTAAACGCGCTCAAATAACTTCGGAAAGTAAATATTTGTTAAAATAATCATGTTTATTTGTAGTATTCTGTTTGTAAACACAGTTTCATCATCATCTGCCTAGCCTTTTCCCAACTATATTGGGGTCGGCTTCTAGTCTAACCGGATGCAGCTGAATACCAGTATTTTACATGGAGCGACTGCCTATCTGACCTATCTGATCTGCCTATCTGATCTGTAAACACAGTTTAATATTCAGAAATTAATTATGCTGTAAAGACGTAAATTAAAACCAAATCACCACCGGCTATAGTCGTTGGTGATTTTTTTTAATTTCCTATCGAACATGTCGAACCTAATCGTAGTGCAATAAGAGCCCATTTTCGAGGAAGAGTATTGTAAAGACAATTTCGTACAGAAGGCACCAGAGTCATACTGTATTAAACGTAAAACGATTTTTGTATCTAAAATAAAACTATCTAATAGAATTTTGGTTATTTTTGGCGACTAGCACGATATTTACCATTTATAGATATTAAATACAGGTGGAAGGGAAATCGTTTCACAAACGGTTACCACGTGTTAGTGCTGAAGTAGTCTATGGATTCGGAAATCATTCCGAATGCCGTGTACGTATCTACATTTGCAGGCAACAGCTGTTTCTGTCCATGCAGAGTCCACGTCTATCAATACTTGATTTTTATCATTCTCAGACTCCACAGGATTCTCAACAAATTATTTTAATGCTATAGTAATTATCAAAATGTTTAAACTTGAAATTATTACCCGACTATAAACAATAGTAATGTAGTATTTGCCTAGAAACAGTTTAATGTGATCTTTTCTTTTTAATAGAAAGCTGTCGTACTTACTTATTACCGAAACTTACTTAGTTTTGGTACGTAATCGTCATGGTCGATCAAGTCATAGATGACAGAGTTGCACAATGCACGCAACAAGTTACGTTCATCATGACCGACCACTCAAATGTTGGTCACGACGATGTACGCAACACGTAATGAGAAGGGTTTGTTTTGTCCCCCTATCGGAATGATCTGTACTTCTCTCTGCTGCTCTGACGTACTATGTGGTTTGGGAAGAGAGGGACGGAACGTGCCCGTGACGTCTCATGACCCGCACACGGCGCGTGCTCGACAATTAGCGCTAAATTCATTACACACGGTGAAAATCACGGCTCCTTTGTAAACAACTACCTAGGTACTTGCACCTATGACGTGGGACTAGTGAACTGAAAACTAGTGTTTTACCGCGCTCAAATAACTTCGGAAACTTTACTACACAAACACATATTTATGAATGGAATGTCTTCTCATTCATTTTCCTTATGTAATCGAAGTCAATTAATTAATGTAATTGTAATTGGTTTACCGTGTTAAAACATTATTGTTATTTAACTTCGGAATATCCTCGACGCGGGATGAATGAGAGTAATATTGATTTGACCTACGTAATAGCTTAACTTGAAACAGGACATGCTCTTCATTAACATTAGTTTGTTTTGTAGTGAAAGTATCGCAGAGCCGCAGAGGTACTCGTACGTGGTTGAGGGCACGTCACCGTTTTGGTAATGACCCCTGCTTGTGGGACTGGCGGTTGTCTGACGTATCTGTAACCTGTGAGAATGGACAACAAGCCAGCGTGCAATGAATATGAATGAGAAAACGTAGTACGTTATCCATTGTATCCTCATTGACTGCGGTGTCGTGTGGCTTGTGGTCTGCGATTGTTTTATATTGTATGTATTACATGAATGGCTCACGTTATTGTGACACGACTCGTGTAGTCGTGGGAACTAAATCCAATCTGTGCGATAAGATTTTAGGCAAAGTAGACTATTTCGGAAGTACTTAGTTCCTTTGCAATTTGAGGGCTCCGTGGTCGTGTTTTAGTTTGGTTTGTGACCCGATGCTCGAGGATTCGATTCCCACGGGAAGCATACTTTTCTTAAGTCGTTTCCAGTTTGGCTAGGACATTGCAGGCTTGATTCACCAATTGTCTGACAAAAAGATAATTTCGTGCATCGGAAGGCACGTGTAAGCCGGTGGTCATGGCCGCCAAATGGCCGTGTTCAAGTCACGTCAGAGGCCCTTGAGGCGGTTTAGAAACCCTGACACTGGGTGTGTGGGGTCGTTAGACCTTACTGCCCACACGACAACAAGAAGAAGAATTTGAGGTATCTGAAAATGATTTATAATCGAAAAATAAAATATTAAATTCTAACCAGTATGTTACGGTTCTCAATCTTTCAACAGTTTGCAATCTCGCGAGGTAGATCATAATCTAAAGTTTTAAACAATTTTACGATGACACATACTCGTACAATCAAAACAAATGATTAACTTTATCGGGAATGTAGTTCACAGTTATAATTAGAACTATTATAAATAGAAAACAGTGGGCTCATTGTAGTTAATAGTAGAGCTGAAAGGTGAAACCCCGCGGTTAAATTGCGAGGTGTTTATCTGCCGTCCGTGGCGTCGCACGCGCCTCCGCAGCAACCAATTACATCTGCTAATGTTAGATAATCGTTCGCTCGCTCGAATCGCTTGTTGTCATACGATTAAAACTAGAGGAATGCACCTTTTAGCTCTACTATTAACTACAATGAGCTCACTGTTTCCTACTTAATGTCTTGATAGTCTCGTTTGCGGGTATATTAATGAAATCAAAGTATATAATGTTCTACTAAGTTAATTCCTTTCAGGCCTATATCGTATCATTAAGAAGACCTAGATAAGGTTACATCCGATGAACTTAAACAAAATGAAATGAGAGTTTTGCAAATATTGCACTTGAGTGAGGTGAGTGCTTGTATGTTAGGATTTTATCCATTATCGTAACAAAAACCGGAAATATAAGTTTCTTTTTTTTTGTTAATTTTCGTGTAGGTAACGGTATACGTGTGGTATGATTTTACCGTGTGTGATTGTATCTTAACATTGTTGCACGTGCTGTAGTAATAATGCTAACAATCACACAATAATGTCGTTACTGGGGGACTTACTCGCGCCGTTTAAAACTTGTTATGTTGTTATTTTTTATGTATCCTGACCTTACTTCGCCCGTAAATGACTGTAACTGTAATGCATTAACTAATGCACAAACATTAACGTTTTGCAGAAGTTCGTATGTTGCCGGTAACTGCGTGAGCCTTGGCTGCAAACTCCGGGGGATGCAAGGCTGCCAGCCACAGTATACATCAGCGGCATCGTTGGCTTCACACATCTTTATACGATGCGGGGTGCTCGACCGATTCTAAGTTTTTTTGGAATCATTTGTGGCACCTACTTCACCTGGATTGCGTTTCACCTAAGATAACAATGTAATTAAGTACCATAAAATCTCTAATAGAATGTTTCTTTTTTGCTGTCTAATAAATAATGAAACGTTTTCCCTGTTATTAAACTAAGTCTGTTATTAATAATAAGTATAATTTATTCTGTAATAGTTATTATGAATGGAATGTGACATAAACACAGTCCGAATTATTTTCCTTTTATTGTTGAGTTCATTATTCCCCGCAATGGAGTCACTCGTGACGGGGGCTGACGCATGCGCATGCGCTGGTATCCCCGCGACCTTCTCTCAGGTATACAAGTGAAAGTGAAAATACCCGTAACTACTGAAACTATGAAATCATGTTCGGGGTTTCAATTATGACATTATTTGTTTATGTTCACTGAATATATTGTTTTTACCTAAAGGGAGAATTTGTGGTAGGTAAATATGGGATATGGTTTTGGTTTGTGGTGGTAATCTATACTAATATTATAAAGCTGAAGAGTTTGTTTGTTTGTTTGAACGCTAGGATCTCAGGATCTACTGGTTGGAATTGAAAAATTCTTTTTGTGTTGGATAGTCCATTTATCGAGGAAGATTTAAGGCTATATAACATCACGCTACGACCAAAAGGAGTGGAGCATAAATGAAATATGTTGCATAAACGGGAAACGATATTCCTTATTGAGAGCTTCCGTTGCGTGCGCTGCGAAAATGGTTTAAGTTATGCAAATATGATGTACAAAAGAAATGTTCCTCTTTAAAAGTTCTACAAAAAATCCGTGCCAGCATACATCTATCTATTAAGATTAACTCACTGTAACCATTTTTTACCATTGAAATGATAGGTTCAATACAGTTATTTTTTGCGAAGTTAATTTAACCTATATGGTATCAATCTATATCTAAATAAATGGGTTTTTAGAACGGAAATTTAATACAGAATATTTGTGCTTTTTACTCTATATAGTTCAAACAAATATCTTAGAAGATATCGCAATGTAGAAACGTCCGCGCGACAAAATAATTACGCGGTCCGCTGCGCCGGCCCGAAATCAAATTCAAAATATTTATTTCACCATAATATTTACAAGGTGTTTTTGTATAATGTTTTGTGAGCAGGTGGTGGCCCAGTGGTGGCGGCCCCGACTTACGAACAGTTGGTTGTGGGTTCGAACCCGGGCAGGCGCATTACTTTGTGTAATTTATTTCATCGCGTACCTACCACTGCTTTTAAAACGTTGAAGGAAAACATCGTGAGGAAACCGGCGTATCTTAGAGCCAAAAATTCGAAGATATGTGACATCTACCAATCCGCACTGAGCCCGCGTGGTGGATTATAACCCATCTCTCTCCTAGAGAGGAGGCCTGAGTCCCTACAGTGGGACCAATATAAGCCTGATGATGATGATGATGATATGTACCTATAGTAATTCTCACTTTAATACTATATTCTAAGGTAATCTAAACTAATATTATATAGAGAGGAAAGATTACTCTGACGACTTTGAAAATTAAAAAAATTAATTATTAATATTACTATGTTGGATAGTCGATCTATCGAGGAAGGTTGTAAGCTATATATTATTGTGACGCAGACGACGTTGCGTGGGTCAGCCAGTCTTAAATATAAAAGTTTCATTAGGTTTACAAAAGTGACATTTTTGAGTTATGTAAACGATGTATTGTTCAGGTAGGATTTATTACTTTGTGTGTAATGTATTAATTTTATGGCATCACTGATTTATAATAAAGCCAATACGAATCATAATTATTATGATTCTTTACCTCCGAAGTATTCGTATCGGCTTTATTATAAATCAGTAATAAATAATAAATTAAATATAATATGATAATAATGGACGTATAAAAGTTAAAGAAGCCGAAAGGCACTAGTCTCGCCGACATCGACACTGCGATTGTGTTTTCCTTCTAGACCATTTCCAACTTTTCCACAAGTTTTTTTTGTACACGTTTTTAATGTGACCTTAGTAGTAATCAATGCATCCACCAGCGCAGTGTTTTGAGTGCGTGTGTATAACATTGAGTCCTACCGTAAAACGGATTGATGTTCACCCCAAACAAAAACTCGTTTCTATAACATCATCATCTGCCTAGCCTTTTCCCAACTATATTGTGGTCGGCTTCCAGTCTAACCGGATGCAGCTGAATACCAGTATTTTACATGGAGCGACTGCCTATCTGACCTCCACAACCCAGTTAATACTAGGTAATACGATACCCGTTTCTATAACATAATATAACTAAACATATTTATAAATTATAACTAATAACTTTTTGGTCAAGTTCATTAGTTTGATGTTCATGTTTGTATTATTCATTTTTATTCTAACTTTAAATACATATAAAAATAATGTGTATTGAAACTGACGATCTAATAATGTACTTCATTTAAATGCAAAACATCTGGTTAAGAATAATTGTGACATAATGTTCATAATATACAACATTAGTTTAAGTATGTTTGACAGCGGTACTCAGAGATATTTAATGATTACTTAACGTCATTTAGTAAAGGTTTGACATACTATTATAATCATGATCATAATTGTCTAAGTAATCATTAAAGCTCTCTGAGTGCGGCAGTACAACCGTAAAGAATCTATGTATTTGCAAAATTTTAAAACTGTATCATATAAAATCATCAAGTTATAAAGTTGTAGGCTCCCGCGCCGCCCGCGCATCCAGGCGTCATCTTGCGTTCATTCATATGTCGGCAGTATATAGGTACCACGGCTATTGTACTGTAATTAACTGGTGATCCCATTTTCCTGCGCATGATTTCGATTGGTATTTAGTGTCGCGTACTGTCCAACTTGTAAACTTAAAAAAAAAAAATTGGGACAAAATATAACATGGAGTAAAAATGGAATCAATTCAGTTACTTATTCTTGGCAAGCAATACTTATTTAGGTTTTACATAAGTACTATATATCTTTTTTTTTTGGCGGGTTGGAAAATCATCAAATAACCCCTCCCGCTCTTGAGCGGAGCGTAAGGGAATGTCAGACTTCTACTGACTAAAAACTACCCATGTTCCTTTTCAGGCCGTTCTGTCGAGGCCGCGGTATCTCTCACAACAACCCGCAGCCCCGACGGGAAGTACTATGTGCCTTGCATGGTGTTAAAACAGTGTACCTTAAGAGCCTATTGTACCATCCTCTAAACATGTGTTATACAAATAAAACATTTGTATTTGTAAAATAATCAATAGGAATTAAATGTTAATCGTCTAACTTGTGTGTAAAGTTTGTGTTTTAAAATAAACGGTTTTAGATGTGATTTTTGAATGTTTTATTTGGTTCCCGAAGTTCATTTATTTTATTTAACAATTTTCGTACACACCAAATATAGAAAAAAAGAAAGGAACAAAACACAGTGTTTTTGTTCCTTCCTTTTAAGAAAAGAAAGAGATTTCTATCTCTTTCAGCAAATACTTGCGAAAGGAGATACTAAAAAAAAACAAAAAAAGAGATAGTTAGTAAAAGAAGAAGAGAAAGCTGAATACATAAAACATATTAAAATACAACATATTTTAGTATTTCACCTTCAAATAACTACAATGAGGTCGTCAGACATTACCAGACAGTTGTCAGACGCCGATAGGCACAACTACTACACGTCACGTTAACATAACATTACATCACCTATCTCGACGAGATACTGTACACATCATCCAACTTATCCAAACCATTGTTTACACACTACACGTGTAATATATTGAAAGTATTAGGCAAAATAACACAACATTACTGGCTGGATGCGTACCGATGCCGGAATTACTTAGATCGTATGAGATGACGATAATCACGTTACGGCTGATGTTAGCCAGCATTATATTAGTTGATTAGGTTAGCTGATGCATTCATATTCTTGTAAAAAATTACAAACTTATCTGTCATGGCAAAAAGTAAACTAATATTTTTTTTTGGTTATTTTTTTAAATATTGCCCCACTCTAGGAATTTCTCCTGTATCGTGGGTGCGTTCACAAACATTTAAACTCACATACACAAACCAAACACCCAACAATATTAATACAATACTGTCAGTGATGGATGGGATCAAGGTAGGTAAGTAGATGAAAACCTAAAGTCTTCACCAAAAGGATGATATTTGGTTTAATAGGTTAAATCAAAAACAAGCTTTACGCTTCTTTATCATATGAAACTGAGATCAGGCTAACTTAACTATCAAAAGCCTGGAAAATGACAAGGTGTATATTCCTGTGCAATAATTACGAACCTCCAGTAAAACATAGTGTTACTAATATAGCAGATATGTACTTTTTACTCCGGCACGGTACATTGTATTATATCATTTGTTACTAATAAGTCATTGAGGATGGATGGATAAATCCGCCTTCGATACTTTTGCTCCTGTAGCCTGTAGTGCTGAATCGGATCACGACATCGATTACAATATCGATAAAGTGGCTCATTATCATATTTGCGTTTATAACGAGACGATCGACAAGTACGTAACTGCTATTTATCGAACGCGATTAAATCGATAACGAAAAAATAAAATATAAACAAACAAGTTTTACTTTCTACAATACAGATATTAGCCTCACGTGTGGCGAACGCGTTGCCTGTGGTGTGTGGCATGGCGGCGCACGCGCAACAGCCTTGAGAGCGTGCCAGTCCCGTTATCTGTGATTCAGAGCGATTTCATCGCGTGCCAATGTTCTTACCAACAGCGTACTCTTTACCTGCGCAGAGTTCAAGTAAAAACCCACCTCCTACCAAGAGTGAATAAGTCCCGAAATATTCTCAGAATTTCTTGTTCGCAAGTATTTTGTTCATTCAGGATTTACTTATGATGCATACGAAACAGCTGACTGCCTGCGGACACCAACATCTTTACATAAAGGAAGGTAATGTGCAGCATTCGGTTCTTCAACTCTGAACTAAAATGTATCGTACCCAACACGTAAGCGTACGGTCAGATACAGTAGAGTTACCTGACTTTATCTTCTTGCTTACTAAGTACTTTTAAGACTGCGGTTTTATTAGTCAGCGATTTTATTCGTAGTCGGGTTTTAGTTTTTCAAACGAATATTTTATTTGAATTTTATTTTTTGTACGTTATGAATAAATACTTTACTTTACTAAATATTTTTGTCCGACTCAAGTGTGCCAACCTAAACCACCTATAATAGGAAAACTAACACAGTTAAGTAGGCTTTACAAGTTTACGAGTGAAAAGTCTACCAACTTATGAAATGTACTTGTATGATATACTTTCCTATATATAATATATGGGAGTGCAAGATTTCAAAACTGCAAATGTAAGTTTGTTTTATTTTTACAATAAAAATCATCGTTCGCAGACAGTTTGGTAGGGTAGTTAATTAGTTTAGTAAGTTCGCATAATATTTTAATGGGCAACTACGGAACCCTACATTGTGCGTGGTCCGACATGCACTTGGCCGGTTTTATTTTATCAAATAAATAAAAATTAACGAAAATAAAACGTGTCAAAGATGTGTATGAGTGGGGGCTTGTAACGTCAATTTCTGGTATAAAATGCACCAAACTGTGACGTCAGACGACTTTTCGAAGCAATTGTATCGTCTTAATCTTTTGTTTACGTGAAAAAAGATAAAAATATGTGCCCAATAATAAAAATATTTTTTGGAAATCTATCTGACGGATTAATTTTTTTTTTTAACGACCCTTTTGTTTTCATTACGTACACCATACAAATGACAGTCAACTGGACATAACTGCATTACAAATAAAATAAAAACTACTGGTCTTCATCTTAAAGGCATTCATCGCACGACGTAACCTGACGACGCACGACAACGATAATAATGGAACTTCGCCAGACATGTCGTCTGTGGAGGGTCGCGATGTGTCCCGCACTGTAACTGTACACTAGTGTAACGCGACGACTTGACAACTTGACATTCTTCATGCAGAGGAAAAACGAAAACTTGCGGCATAAGATTCCCGCATCGAGCTCATGACGTATTTCGAAGTTAATCATACGTCATATCTGTAATCATTACGATCAGCAAACGTCAACAAACTTGTTCGGACACTCGGTCATAGATCAGATATTTATAAACTCGGCAGGAACGTGAGCGCATGACCGCGTATGATCGCGTGCGAGACTTCATTACCAGGTGATTACTGATTACACGCCGCGCGTATTACACAACACCCCGCGACGTTCTGACTCACACACTCAACACGTTCAAACATCCACTGACAAGAAATGTGTTGCAATACTAAGTTAAGTTTTTCTTTTTGTAGATTAACTGATTCATCGTCGTGTGGGAATCTCTAAAAAATAAGTATACATACTTACCTTTTTTTGGCGAATAGTTTTCCAGTGACATACGAGAACCGTCTTGTCTTGAGGAAACTAAATAAGAATACGTAACTCGCTTTGCTTAGTGTCCTTTACAATAATTTATTAGAGTAACATAATATTCCCAAAAGATTACGCAAAGGTGTAGTGAATATTAAAAAAAAAACAAACTATGACGTAGCAGCGTAGCACCGTAGCGCTACGCTGCTACGCTGCTACGGTGCTACGAACCATGTATATATTTTAGCAGCCACAACATAGTTTTCTCTGACTGATCTAATTTACTCGGGGAGGTCATAAATGTCATTGAACTTAATTCCGGTTGTGTGGGTCTCGATAAATAAATTAGATAAACCATATGCATTTTGAAACTGTACATGCTAATGAGAATCAGTAAATTAAGTAGATGCAAGTTACGGTTCTGAATGAACGATACGACATCCAAACGGCCTTGCCCCTCGTGGACGCCCACGTAACTTGCGCTCGGGCATGTACAGGTAGTGACAGGTACGGCGGCGGCGCGGCAGAGCGGTGCGCGGTGGAGCGGCGCGCGGCGGCGGCGGTGCGGAGCGGTACGGTGCGGCACCGGGGCTGCCCCGCGCATGCGCCATCAGCGCGTGCCGCACACTCACTTAGCAGCTATGCATACATTATATTTACGATCTTGTTTTATCCTCGAACACTTCGTATCTGTTCTGAGCAAGTATTTATTTAATATTATTTAAATATAAACCACCGCTGAGTTACACTTTCATTAACGGCGATGGCTTGTTTTCGTAATATTGCACAAAATTATTATCAAAATATTATGGAATAAATAGTTTTATGTAATTTATACAATAGTTGCATTGGTCTGGAGCCTGGTGTGGCATGTCAGTGGTTATGTTTACTGAACAAATATTGACATACAAACATGGATGCTAGTCGATGTGAATCTCCGGACGCTGCAATATGTAACCAGACATTAAAAGCGTTTTGTTAATTAATAAAAATAAATAAATATTTAAGGTCACGCATTATGTAAATTAAAAACACTGAGACGATGTTACAAATACTAAAAGGTTAACATTAAGTGATAACGTTGAGCTGTGAAGGCATGATCTGTGCTCAATGTCCTGCCGTGCGGTGCAGCCTTGACGCAGACCGGGCGCGTGCGCAACGATGCTGCAATAGTCTGCAATACACCGTTTTTACAGCTCAGCCATTAGCGGCGCGAACCCTCCTACCTACTAACGCTTTATGTAGATGAACTTGACTAACAACGATGAAGCTGATAAGTTAAGTTAGAATTTAATCAAAAAAGCTGTAAAGCGGCGCGGAGCGGTGGCTGGCACGGGCCGGTGGAGGCCGCGGAACTGACTCACTGAACATCGGACGTTGGAATCACCACACTCAAAACGATAACCCGGTTTTAAATTTAACCAGCACATTATTTTTTTACCCCTTTTGTGGGAAGATAATCTAGTTCTTGAAATCTCGAGCATGTTGTTGCATGTTTTCGAGAGTGAATCCTGTGCTTCATGAGATGACAGTTTCAAAATAATAACGAATGGTTTTTATAGCGTGTTTAATTAACATTATTGATTTCGTAAATGTTGAAATCTCTATCGCTTCATAAAGCTGGTGAGTAATGGGAGGGGCCAACCTCGACTCCTGCCTTGGCTCAGCTCCCGAGATCTCGAGTCCCATAACGACTGGAGATGGAATTCCCTGATTAAAAGTAACGAACAAGAGCTATATTGCACGCACAAGCTCGACTACACACATACTCAGTCTTTATAACGTTTTGCAGTGTCAGCTCTGCGTGATTCCAAGCGCAACACCAACGTTTTATTAAAAGTTCTTCTTAATATACGTATAAAACTTCGAGCAAGTGTAACCAATAGATTGTCTAAGTTGTATCGCAGGCGGCTGAACGATACGGCAGCGCGTAACATACGAAAAAAACAAACTTTATTTCTGTGCTGTTTAGATAAACAATTTGAGCAGAGAACGGTGGCGAATCTAAGTTATAAGACAAACGATTCACGATAACTTCGAATACTGCGTTTCGGTGGGGCCGAAGTTTCGGCAAATAAGCCAAAACCGAAACTGTGGCTGAAACTAGATTTCTTGGCTGAAACCGAACCTTTGGTCAGTCAGTCAGTATAATATTGCTACGAGAAGAGGCGTTAGGAATTCTGGACTAGTTGGAGTTGTGCTGGAGGCGCGTACTTTACTTGCCAAGTGACTGGCGAGCGTTTAATAAAATTAGTGTTATAATGATGATATTGACTAATGTTAAAGTTTTGGTCAAGGTCCAAATATTGACCAAAGCAACGAAGTAGTGAGGTTGCGGTTAAGTTGTTAATGCTAAGTAGGAAACTATGCTGAGAGCGACCCGTTACAGGCGGGTATGTCCGCGTGTGTCCGCGCGCCCCTGTGTTTTTGTTTCACAAACGCTACTAGATATTGCTCTACTAACAATGACGTATTATATATAGACACGTCATGAACTAACATGGCGGCGCTTCAAAATGGCGAAAAATTATAAAACTACTTTTACACGTAAAGAAAGGGAAAGAAAATATGACACCGTGCACCCGCTGTACGGTGTCTATGCCTGTTGTCTTTATGTTTCGCGCAGGTTTACACACACGATTTAAATTAAGAACAAACGTAGCATCGTGCGAGAGGTTGGTGCGTAACTGAGCGCGATGTGGCCAATTGGCTTCATTTCATGTTGTCATTTTTGAGGGCGGACAACGTATCTATAGTTTTAATATATCATTGACTACTGAGTACTTCTGTAGATTTCCTTGGTACACGAAGACGTTTTGCTCTTATAAATGCCGTCTCTCCGGGTGGTCGGCACCGCTACGGCTTGTGGTTAATGAAAGCTGTGTGGTTAACGTTCTGCGGTCACTTGTGTTGACCGCACCAACCGCAGAAGTGCCACCTTTGTTTGGGGCAACCATCCATTAGACGAGTGAAACTACTTACGAACAATTATTAATGATAATGATTAGGTACACAACATCCGGGATGCTACTTACCTTTCACTGACACATTCGCACGCCTTACTTAAACCTCGCCAGATACTCCTCCGGACAATGTCCTACAATACTCTATGGGGTACGTAAACCATGCAATATTACGCTATAGAAGATGCCTTCCTTGGTTAGACGAGCGGTCGCGACTGCTTCTAACCAAAATTCAAAAAAAAATAAAAGAAAAAAGTTAACAAAAAAAACAAAAAAAAATACTACAAAATTTATAAAATTTTGTAGTAAATTTTGTAAATTTTGCTCATATTTTTACTGGATTTGTAGCTTTTATGGTTATTTCACTAAACTATTGTATGATTTACCAATTAACCAATATGTTTTTACAGACTAGTGTTATTTTCGCTCAAGGAAATAACAGTAATAAGGTAATAAGTATCTGCTCCGCGCAATCTTATATCCTATTAACATTGAGGAAACTCCTCCAAGTTAAATTATTAACTCATTGACTGTTTACGTCATATGGGCTTTGGGTTACCATATAGGTAAATAATGTTATGTGTCATATCTCGGTGACGTCATTAATAGTACTTTCTCAGAGGATTAAGGATGATTATTTCAAAAATCTATTCTTAACACGTAAGTGGTAGATTTTTTTTATTTTAATTTATTGCCGTTTGGAGGAAGAACTTTAATTACAATATTGTTATTTTAGTATCTATTATTCATTCAATTTGTTTAATTGGGGGCGTGATATTTTACCTGCCAGCACCGCTTGCTGGCGCACCCGTATCCCTAAGTAGGTAAGGTAATAATGGTTTAGTGTCTAATGTTCACCTGGACATGAAACTAATATCTCCCAGGTAAACATTAGATACTAAAGTAGTATCCTCATTTCACCTGGGAGATATTAGTTTCACCCAGGTGAATTGAGTATACTAAACCAATGTTAAAACATTTAGAGTCCTGTGTTCACCTGGGTTACATAGGATACTAGTTTAGTATCTAATGTTCACGTATTTCACCCAGGTAGGTAACCATTAGACACTAAACCGTAATAATGAGTCAGTGCACAACTCGGAAGCCGACTACAGGTTAGCACGTCGTGGTAACCATTAACGACACGCCACAGTGCACACGCAGTGACGAATTGCCCAGACCAAGGGCTCGTCATAACGGTCACTGCGGGCATCCTTATAATGAGGTTGCGTGGGAGGTCGTCGCCTCCTTTTGCAAGTAATTCATGGTAATACCAAAGGCGAAGAAAGGGAGCTCTCTACTACCTCTCAAAAGAAACTGTAGAAGCCAAGACAATCGGTCGGATCGGATCGGTCGCGACGAATGTTTGGAACATTTGTCCCGGCGGAAAATCTTCAGAGGAGGCCTTTGTCGACAGACAAGCTGTTCTATTCAAACATTCCGTTTGAATCAGAATTAGAATTAGGATTAAATCAATTTCATTTTAGAAAGTAAGCACCTATTAATATTGTAAAAGTTCACTATTAATATTGTAAAACCGATAACAGCAATTAAGGCTATTTTTATATAATTAATCCCAAAACAGGTAACGTTACGCCAGAATTAGGAAAGAATTGTTGACCGGTGTAATTGTTTCTTCGATGACTGTTGAAAAGCTCCTACATAACGGTTAAGACTGAGCTTCGTTAAATTCGTCACTAACCAGTATACCCTTGACCTCCTCTCTCTGCGGTTGTGACTAGCGCGGAGAAAGTCTTATTGTGTTAGTACGTCACTGTTTGTGCGTCTTAAGAAGATAAGCAATTGTGGTTAATTAAACACGACGACATGTACCAAACATTGTTTAACAATTAGGGTCAAAAAACTACTTTTCATTATTGACTGTTTCTAAAAAAAAGTAAAAGTAAGTACTTATGTATCTCTTCAACCCTTCTCATCCGACTCCATCACGCACATGTATTCGTATATTGTATACAGGCTGTAAAAGAGTGTATCACAAAGCAGTCAACCAAGCATTGCGTACTCATCAAACTAAGTAATAATTCGCAAAAATTTATGCTGGGAAACCAATTTTTGTAAAAGTTTCTTTCATACAAACCTTGCCCTGATGATTACGAGCAAAAACAACACTCCAATTATTAGTATTGTTTTTTACTTATAGGTCGAGCAGTGGTCGAAGGGTTACGAGACTAACACACGGCAAATTATTCCCGAAACTATATGCATTTCATCTGTTGTAAAAATACCGATATATCACAGCTTCATTTTGGAATTTGGTGCGGTATTTCTAGAGACAATCTTTTACAAACTTCCCAACTATTTTACCTGCAACTGTATTTTAAAGAAGCAAGACGACCCTCATCCTCCAAGTTGGAGACACCGCCGAAAGATAATGCAATATCGATTGCGGATAAAGTTGAGCTAGTGTCAGGTTGTGCGGCGTTCCGGGTTAGTGATGAAAGGCGCTGGGGTTGCACCACAGCCAGGCTGCACGCACCGCATCCGCTACTACGTGCGTCACTGGTGGCACTTTCACGCGCACGCGCCCGACGCGCGCGCCCTCTTTCACCGCGGCCTTGACCTGGTGCATCCGTGCAGCGACCTTAGTCGATTACGACATTTAGGCAATAAATCGTTAATTTCATTAATATTTAGATGTGATCCAATTCCATATGCGAATCTGCATAATATTACAAAAAATAACACGAAATTACAAAAGTTTTCTCGTTGAAATTTTATGTTTCCCGTTCGTTGTTCAAAATAACAATTATATGTTCGTTTTCTCTACTACAATAATAATAATAAAGCGAGTTTTAGATAAAATATTTGTTTGTTTAGTTAAAATCATTCCCCTTTTTTATTTTTTCATGCCTCAATATCCAAAATCTCACGGAGGCAGGCCTCCGTTGGGCCGCGGGTTGTACACTAGTTATCGCGGCAGACATAGACATAGAGGGCTAAGAAGGAACATGGGTGGTTTTTAGTCAGTAGAAGTCTGACACTCCCTTTCTTCGATGAACTTCCACCCGGCAAAAAAAAAAAAAAGGCAGGCCTCCGTTTGCGTATATCTCATATAGATGTGAAACTTTAACCTCTAAACGAGTAATGAAAGTTAATACGGGATTTCGCTATTTTACCAATGAGACATTCTATCGGACACAGTCATAGTCTTTTGAGCGTTGTGGAGAAACTCTATGCAAAAGTGTCGGTAAACAGGGTGATAAGAGTGACAGATGAGAAGATTTGGGATGTGCAAGCAGGATTTAGGGAGGGAATGAGCTGTTTGGATCGGATCTTTTGCTGAGAAATATCTGGCAAAGTATAAGAGGGTCTTCTGTGCTTTCGCAGACTCTGAGCTGGCCTTAGACCGTTTGTGGAGGGATGAGCTGTGGTCGACTCTGTTTAAGTATGGTGTGGACAGGTCCCTCGTGGGAATAGGGCGTGTATTAAATATATGTGTGGTATAATTCTATCCTTTTAATGACTAAGGGACCATACAGCATGGATTAAAAGCGCAGGCGCCGCCGGCTGCGACGCGACGACGCTCACCGGCAAACTACCCGCCAATTCTACTTGCACTGTAAGTCTCACCCATTTGAGTGTGTGTGTACCCCTCATAAATAGGAAATGAACACTACGGATATTAATACTTCACTTGTGGTAAACCTGTAGGTTTTGATTCACAGGTGCATATTGTTCCTCATTTCCCCGCGTCACAGGTGACGTACCTAACTTAGGAAATTAACCCAATTAGTTACAGTTTCAGTGACGCTGAGACAGATAAGAAGACTACCAGGTAAAAATAACCTTTAGCAATCTGCAGCCTACATATACAAAGTTCCAAAGACACGGGTGTTGCATGAAAGTAGGCAGGTAAACCTCTACTGTACTGTACACGTGTGTAGAGTTCTTACGATCAATTGACGTTACATATCAATAAGTTTGTATCTGTTGTGTAATGTATTGCAACTTTGTTCAGGAAAGTAGTATTATCAGAAGTGCAAATGAAGTCGCCTTCTATTGCAATTTCCTTTATTTTTTGATACAATAGGGGATCGGACCGAGTCAAAAAAAAACATGATTCTAATTAGTACGTCAGTTAGATTATCGAAAAATATTGGATACGTGTTTTTTCTTTTATCAAATTAATAAAAATTTACGAAGATAAAACGCGATCATGAGTGGGGGGGGGGGGGGGGTTAGACTTCATTTGTAGGCAAAAGTTGTACTAACATGTGACGTTTTCGAGGAGTTCACGAGTTTTCGAAGCATTGTCTTCATTTTTTGTTTATGTGAATAAAGAAAAAATACGTGTTCAATATTTTTTGGAAATCTATCTAACGGACTAATTAGTTTTTTTTTTGTCCGATCCCCTATTGTAATATTGTGACACGAAATGTGGAGGTTTAGCAGCTGGCTGCAGAAAATCCGCACAAACAGAAGCTAAATGCAGCTCCACTTTTCCCCTATCCTAGTAAAACGGATCAGACCAAGGTAAATGCAATTAATGTAGGATAATGTTATGAAACATTGCACGTACGACGGCGGCGGCGTAACACTTACACTAGTGTACAATATTGTGACGCGCGTGAGTTGCGCAATGTCCGGCCGCGGCCTCGGTCGGGTCGCGCAGGTAACGGTACCATCTGACCTTCACCGTAGCTCACAAGTGGGTGGGGCTACGTGCAGCTATAAGGTAAGGCGCTTTCAATATGTATAGATTTTTAATCTCAGCACGGAAATTCCATTTGCATTTTTGGAAATGGAAATCTGAAATTATTTGTCAGACTGATCCGTATCCTTTACGTTTTAAAATATCAAAATTTTCCATGAAATTGTCTAAACAAAAAACCAATAGAGGAAATGTAATCCTTCACGTCTCTTTGGGTCGAAGATTTTGTACCAAGATTTGTAATTTGGAAATCGGTAAGGTAAGGACGTAATTATTCCTGCAGATGGATTGTTAAAGTATAGTCAGATCATAAACGAAACGTTAGGATCGTGTAACGTAAACATCGTACCTACGCAATTCAGCGAACTAGTACAAACAGTGAAGCAACGTTCTCACATGTGGCGCGGTGTCCCACAGGGGATCGCGCACGGCCTGGCGCCGCTGCCACAACATCCGCGTCCGACCACACGCATATGACGTACACACATACGTTCAACTCTTGCCGACATCATCATAACGTTTGGACTACTTTTCAGTGGCTCTCAAATTGACGCAAGTGGTGGAGCAAGCGGCGCGGTCACAGGCCGGGGTCAGATGGGCCACCGCCGCGCCCGCCGGCGATGCGTGCGTGACGCGGCGCGCGTCACGTGACGTCGACGTGACGTGCGCGCACGCACACCGCCCGCCACATGCGCCGACCACTATGTTGAACAAACAATAATCTGGTGCAAACAAAACGTTCCAGTGATAAATCCGCATCCTCCTCACACGTGTGATGCACTCCGCAAACAGAAATATTGGCATGTAAATAACCCAGATTCAGTTGTTATTTATCTAAAAGCACGTCATTAGGTTCCTTGGAAGACAGACGTGAAGCCCTTGTGTACTTCATATGAGTGCGACTTCTCTGTAATATACGTGCAGTGTCACATCCGGGCGTCGTCGACAGTTATCTGCAGGATCTGTACTTTCCGATAGTATTTAACTAGTCCGTTATGCGGACACATCACACAGCTGAATTTGCCTGACAATAATAACGTAATCTACATAGATACTCGTATTATGAAAAAATATTGATACAGTCACGTCTAAGTGTACTAATCAGTAAGACAAAACGTAGGAAGGTATCTGATCATCGCCTGTCTGCTTGTGACTCACAATAATCACGGTGAGCCCCAGAGATTATAAATGAATGCTTCAGTGAATCCTGATAAGAACACATAGTAATATATGTGTACCTTTACCACCTTAAAACCTTTGAACTTGTGGAAAAATGTGCATATATTTTAAGTAAGCAACGATTTCGCCATAAGATCGTAAGTATTAGATAAAAGATTATTATTAATCAGCTAGCCATATCAACAACATGTGCTAAAACATATCTGCAAGTCACATCCTTCGGTATCTCGGACATGTTTGTCCAACGGATATGGGATCTACAATAAGTGCGAATTTATGAGAAACGCGCATTCTGTTTGAAGTGCGTGTTCAAATATTTTGATATAAAATGAGAAAAAAGGTAGTCTTCAGAATATGATTCCAATGTTCTATTGCAAGGGTACAAAGGTAAAGATATAATGTGTGATGTAAAATTACGATCCAAAAGTAGAGCGTTGGTACAGGGTAAGTTATAAGATAACTTTGACCCTGTTTTCTTTCCGCCTTTTCCCAGCTAAAGACGTAGGGGTGAGAGTGCTAAAGACGTAGGAGTGAGAGTGCTAAAATGAGGCAGATTTGTTAGACCTGTAGTGTTTTACCAAAGAGTGAGACTGTACTTACAGGTCGCCATGGTCCCGCTCGCTCAAACGGTCGCTTCTACAGCGGCAAATACTGAGGACACCCTGACAATTATAGGTATGATAGGGTGTCTGTGTGCCTTCGCTGAGGGTTACGGACCTCCGCGCTTTGTGGGATGGTTCACTGCCGGCCCCCGGCGAGTCTGTTCATCGCTCACCAGTACAGTAATGACTATTTAACGTATTAGTAGTGATGCGAGACAAGTACAGTGCAGAGGGCCCATACCACTCACGTTTAAGAACAAAATTTGGGAATTTTTTAAGTTGTCATAACTAATTGCAGGCTTAATGTAGTTCAAAGTGAGGGCACGCTTACTACTACATGGGTTCTATCCTTGTGGGATATAAACCTTGCTCAGACAAGTTCTATGTCCATCAATATTTAGCACGAGCGTGTTGCTAGGAGCATGATAAAATGATAACTCCGCAAAAATTGGCGCGGTGTCGGGAAATACCGCCCACTGCTTATAATTAGCTTGTTCATTAAATATATATTTTAAAGCTTTAAGCTTCAGCAAATATATGATAGTGTCCAGTGAAATGTTCGTCAATATTAATTTCCTCACCGAACATTAACTTTACTAACAGCTTAGCGGCACTGAACTTTATTTGAAAAACAACCGATTTAAAATATATCAGTTTTTCTTACATAATCACGTTATTGAAGTCAGCACCTACCTCTAGGGTATCAACTAATATTTCTCGTGGGGTTTGAGGTATTAGAAATTAAGAAAATGATAACGAAACCTTAAAAATTAAGTACCTTTGGGAATCAGAGTTGATTATTTTACTCTTTTTTGTAAAGCAGTAAAACTCAGCAGAGGGGCCGATGGCCACGCGTTGGCTGCACTTGATGTAAGTGCCGCTACTAAATTGAGGTCTCCGAACTGATTGACAGTCACCACATGAATAAACTGGCCAATCAATAATAACCAATAAACACAGGTACGCCTTATCAAGCCGCAGCCAGAACAATGCACCCTGTTAGAGTTACTCATACTTACACAACTAAGTGAAATTCCAGTCGGTATCTTTGATTGAAAAAAAACAAACAGCAGAGCTCTGAGAATTCATTCACGCCATCAATGGCACAAATGTTTGAACGGCTTTAAAGGATGCCAATAAATCTTTTCTACGAGCCGTTTGACGTAGTTCTGTCAGTTGTGGGAATCAATGAACGTAGACTGCAAAAAATGGAGTGTCGTTAAAGTGCCGCAAGCGCCGGCGCTTAGCGTGTCAGATCCTGCGCTTGCGCCGCCCGCTACTACTAAGAAACTGCGTGCGGTAGATGCGCCTCGTGAACAAAAAAAAATATACAACATCCGCTCGAAGGACACTTGTTATAAAAAAACGCATTTTCTGGAAAGGACTGGAATTTTACGTATTTCCATATAACACCGGAATGTTCCCTTGAGGAACGTTCAAGTATGTATCATGTATTAGTCATCAGAGGGCACCGCGTGCAACGTCCAGTGAATAGAAAGTAAGTCACACTCACAAATGTAACTCAAATGTTGCGACATCGATATGACTAAAATATTGCATATTATTTAAAATGATGTGATATTGATAACACCTTATTACGTATCTATAGATTAGTCTTTGTCATAATATGTTGCTATAGATTAATAAAGATTATCTCACTCTAAGATTTGCAGATAAAGCAACACAATGTTGTGACATCGCTGATATGTCGCAACATTTTGTAAACATAAGCGGATCAAGTAGCGATAAGAAAGAAGGATAACTAAACAATAAGTAAAGTAGTTCCTAATGATATTGTTCGTAAACATTAGTGGCTGTTTGGGTGAGGTTTACAACAGTCGGACTAAGAACCCCAGAATGAATGGCCACAAACAGCCGGCCGAGGTGCTAACGAGGCCTCATAAAAGTCATAAAACCATTCAGTTTTCACTCCATTCATCTCGCTTCTCGGTAGCGTGTGACTCAGCCGAATATCGATACCGTTTCTGGTTTCGTCACTCCTTGCATTTTTACAATTTGCAATTTCTTGACGCACTACACAGCCTCACTTGCGCTTTGGGAAGCTCCCAATTTGCACAATCTCCAAGACTCCGTAAATATTGTCAGTGGAGCAACCGGTTTAGTGTAGTCGAACGTCAGTGCCTAGCACTCATAGCGAATCTACATACTGCATAATTTCGCGTGGCACACTTTGACGTAATGCTATCTCCGAGAAATCAGCACGAGCGAGGCACGAGCTCGAACAAGATGAGGCTTTCTGCGAAACATCAGCATTCAGCGTTGACGCACCAATCTTACGTGTTTTATTAAAACTAATCAGTGTTATTTAGAGATTACTCATGGTTTTGATTCTAAAATCTGAATTTTTGCAGTTATTTTTAGTCAGAATGCACTTATAATGTGCCATAATTGAAGTAACGTGAGTGAAGGGCATCGACCGCAGGGTTGGACGAGTGCAGACCTGCCCCGGGACCCAGTCCGCGGCTTATTGACTAACGGCTCTGGAATGCTTCTAAGAAACAAAAGGTGCACCAAAAAAACTCGACAGTGCATTGTGCCCACGGCGCGGGCGCACGTCAATGGGCAGTGAAAGCTTTGGTGCACCGATCATTAAGTTTTTGTGGAGATTAGGGATGCGAGTGAAATCTCCCGGAATTTTGTGAAATAATTCCCGAAATGGTTAATGAGTTATCTCAATATGCACTGAGTTTTAGATATTTGGTCATGGTGCCTGGTGAGTAAGCGTGCGGTGTCACGTAGTCACGGCGTCCTCATTTTGGTATTCTGTGCCAGCGATGGTGCGTGTATTGTGTGGATATTTTATTTATTTACTCTGCGGCCTGCGGTCAGATTAGGTTCCTCGACAGTTTTAACGCTTTATCATGAATACTTTATACTGACTACGAATAAAGTACCAATCCGGCTACCTACACCTGTAGTAATTGGATACCAATGGATCACAAGATATTACCTAAGTTTATCGAAATTCTTTCATTTTTCCCAAAATCTCATCCACCGATACGATCACGTTGCTCGTCCTTTCAAAACAATAGAGCTTATTGACCATAACAATTCGAGATAGAATCCTGATCTACGTGATTCTCGTCATCGAGGTATTATAGTGTATTATTAACAGCAGTCCATGAGCAACATACAAGTAAACCTAAGACGATCAGTTACAATATGCCCTTTAATTATGAACTTTGCTTTCGGTCAAAAAAGTATTGTTGAGCAGTCGCTCATCGTTAACGTTTTCAAAGGCAATGAAAAGGGATATAAATGTCCTTCAAGAAGGTCCCCTCCTGTACCTGCTAGTTGAATTCTTGACCCAATAGTTAGATCAGAAGGTTCTTCTTACGAAATACGAATACGTAAAACAGGCTGAGGCTCTTCGGAGAATACCAATCATATATCATTATTGTAAGTACACAGTGCAAGAGCAAGGATATCCTACAAGGTTTTCCTTTGCTTATCGGATGCACCAACATCTTTCATTACAGATTCGTTGATGCACTTAAAGGGATGATCCAAGCTCTTTATATATAACGATTATAAATGGTCCCATGCTTAAGAAGTGCACTTTCAGTGCACTTCTTAATATTCTAACATACTGTACCCATTTACACACGTTCGGGAGCGTTGTACGGGACAGGAGGTCATTGTAACTGTAGCTATTCAAATGTACGTGTTCCCGGTCAAGTGCCAATCAGTCTCCTCCGCGTTTCAATTACCGATCATTACCTCTTATGTCACCGAGTTCTTGAATGGATGTGTAAATGTGTTCGATGTAGTAAAGCAGCCGCGCGTCAGTACTAGGTATACCAGTATAAGCTGGTCTCGCATTCTATTAGAACTCCGTCATATGCTGAGCTAGCAGAAGGTGATGTGGTCGACTGTACAGCAATGGGGCCCAATTGGGTCAACGGTTATGACTTGAGATCGTAACAGGATAAAGCACAAATGACGCGATTGACATTGCAGAGCTTGCGTCGCCTTACGCAGGAGGTATCTGTTAAATAATTTGTGGTTCTGCTCTAATCATGACATCTTGGCTCATTGACGCACAGAATGTAATTAGCCACTAACCTTTCGCAATCCTTTTAGTGGAGGTAAGTCCATACTTGTATGTGAAGTGTAAAGAAGTGTTTTAGAGATGTTTTAGGCTTGTTTGCTATAAATGCGAACAATCCTGATCAGCTGGTTGTGTTCTAGTTATACAGTGTGATTCTTTATAATGTGCACATATCGAAATGGGGGAATCTATGCTTAATTTTATCGACGGAAAAATTATTTAAAAAAATCTAAATATTTTTTAATATTTTATATGGAATTTTTAAAAAATTTGTCTGCTACTGTGACCCCAGTGTAAACAAAACGGTGTAACTTTTAAACTAAATTATCTATCGCGATGAAACAAACTCCATAATGATTGGAAGCAATTAGGCGTCCTCGTAAAATGAAAATTGTGGAAAAAAACTATCCTCAATTGAAAATAAACACTTTTTTGATCAAAAAAACTTTTTTTTTTCATAACTTTTTACATAAAATTGTTTCATCGCGATAGATAATTTAGTTTAAAAGTTACACCGTTTTGTTTACATTGGGGTCACCACAGCGGACAACATTTTTGAAAATTCCATAAAAAATATTTAGATTTTTTTAAATATTTTTTCCATCGATAAAATTAAGCATAGATTCCCTCATTTCGATATGTGCACATTATAAAGAATCACACTGTATAAGCCAAATTATATTAGTATTTTTGGTTTCTCTGTTTCTTTGTTTAGTTTTATTAATTCATCATTAAGTAGGTATTATATGTTTTACCTCATGGTTATGGTTACAATTCAGCGCATCTTTCTTACTTGGCGGGTCTTTTTTGTCCGCATTAACTTATTTAAAGTAGTTCTGATGGCTTTTTGCTATATTTAAATATTAATATTAGGGTTGTGTGTGTTTTTAAGGTTTTTTTTTTACCAATTGGGGATTCAAAACGAAGTTTTATTAGTTTCAAAAGCGACAGTTTCGCTTAGTTGACGCTTCTCGTGACCCAAGGGCCAGATTCTAAGCGTTGCCATACAACGTGGCAACCGCCAGTCTTTTAGGCACATTACCGGCTGGCAGCGTTGAGGAGCAGTATTTCGATGCCCTTTTATAGTTTCTTGTTAGTTTATTTTATAGTTTTAAATTAATAGAAATTAAATTGTTTTCGCCACTTTGAGAAAATGTTATCTAATAAAGGAAGTTTAGTGTATAGCAACAATCCTTTTTAGTTACATAATTATGTATATTAAATAAACCGGCATAATACCAGTAAGTCGGATGCTGCCTGACAAGGTGTCATTTACATACACAATCCTTCGTAATTGATCGGCCACAGATTATAAACAAGACGCAAACGGTAAACCAGTCCCCGCGAGAGACCTACGATGTTATTATTGTACATGTTTCCACATTAGCATGCAACGTGTGTTAATATAAATAAACATGATATGTATTAGAGCCGCGCTTCGAGCGACGAGCTCGCGAGATCAAGCTTTATTCTTGTCTTTACATAAATAAATAACCGAGGCGTTAAGGCCGTCAGAGTGTCCGTCGGTGACGTGAGGGCTCTTCGCTTGACGTCACTGTTGCGACTGCTGCCATCATGGCCGCGCCTGACTTACGTTGCCGGCCACGGGTGTGGTCGCGTGCGCCACTCGGGGCCTCCCGGGCTTAATGTCAAAAGGTATATCTCTTCCCACGCTCAGTTTTGTCATACATATCATTAAATTACTTGATTGTGTGACTTAAACTAAACTCTTGTCAGATTATGATTTTGTCCAAGACTTATTCAAAATTTCCAGGTTTTCCTTTTCTCAAATAAATCAATTCTTAGGGAAAATTAAAAATAAAGATCATCTTCAGTTGTTAGCAGATTATTGACAAAATCTGAAAATTGTTAGATAGAAATATTCGTTATTAAAACTACTTTGATACAAGGTTTTATGCAACCAGCTTGTACTTATATGATAAACGACTAACACACTTACACATGGGAAGTCTACGCTGTCCATTATGTGTAGGTTATTGCTCTGGCGTGGGTACCCGTTAATTTGGGCAATGCGCTTGCGCCGGCAAGTGCACGTAGGCACCGCGCATCTCGGACTACAATGTCACAGAAGGACCATTCCAAAATAAAACTACGTGAGTCGTTCGTCACCGTACGTTACGGGCGAAATGGGACAGCTCTACTGCAGTCGCTGCTCGTACTTTCTTTAACGAAAATTGTTAATTTGAGCGGTGTGCATGTTCGCGACAGTTTCCTAGCGCACGTTTGTTGAAAAAGAAACTGTTTACAGCTAAGAAGTGTAGACCATTGACATCATGCGGTTTTCCAAGAGGAAGCCCCTCAATACGACGTGATCACCATGACAACGAGCGCAACGCGACTATCATTTAGAGCAGATGACTACATTGCTTCTCGTTAAGGTGCTCAGATTATATCCTGTGTGTGTTAGTGTGGAACTACCGGAGTTCCTTATCTATGAGATAAGGATAACATTGGTGCATCATCAGACACCATATAATTAATTAATTCCATTAATTCATCTATCATATAATTCTGTTTGCATTAGAACTTCTCATTATGCATTAACCGGGCACATCACGAGGGGGTTTCTAATTACTGTCATAGTATTACATCATTATTGTTATCTTGAAAACGGTGGTTATGGACGATTCGCGAAGAGCTTATAAAAGAAAATAAGCTTACTATTCTATTATCGACTACTTAGGTGATAAGAATAGTTGGGCGCTGAGTTGAACACAAGACAATGTTTGTTATTTTTGTTATTTATGTTCATTCTCCTGTTTACTGATATTATTGATTTGTGTCTGTAGTAAATCTAAATTTAACTTATGCCTTACTATTGTATCGAGTCTGGTTCTTTTAACCAACATAACAGACAGATGTGTTGCTGGGGAGTTTGTTCCGCCACTTCTTCTTTCCAGCTAAACACTAGGAAGTGTCGAAGGGTGGGCGTTTTGAAGGACTGTCTCTTGTAAATAAGTAAAGTAAAGTAAATTTTGACGTTCAAAAAGTGCTGACTATCAGCCTATTTTAATAAATGACTTTTGATTTTATTTATTTATTTATTTATTTATTGGATCTCCAACAGAAACTACACAATCACATGCAAGTATACGTATATAAGAGGGACAAATACAGTGTGCGCTTCCAATTATAGGAGACCACATCATTCACTTATAATCTAGGTAGGTACAGTAAGTTCAACAAGGTAATAAATCTAAAATCAAAATACGTTACACAAAAATTATACAAAAGAAACAAGGTGAATTACAAAAAAGATGAACCAACAATAACAACGGAAATGAACAATAAAAGAAGAAAATAATAATAATCATACAGGAATCATAAAATACTACGACTTGGGTACGGTGACAAGTCTTTTTTAAACCTTGCGATTTTACATGTAATATCCACTTCATTACGCTTCGATACTTCGTTATACCGCCTACAGAGCCTTGGCAAAACGGCAAAGTGTCCGAGGTTTGTTTTGGATCCCGGCACATGGAAAAGGTTATAGTTACATTTGCGTGGCAAGCGAGATGGTGCGCTTATCTGCAGCTTTCCCAGAAGCTCGCTACAGTCAACAACCCCATTGAATAGTTTGTGAAGAAATGTGAGATCTAGAACCTGCCTTCTATCTAATAACGAGGACATTTTATAATGTTGTAGTCTCAAGTCGTAGCTCCTGATTTTTTTTGCCAGACGGTCTTTATAGCACAGATGGTACAGAAAACGTCTTTGTACACTTTCCAAGCGTTTAGTGTAAATGTCATAGTGAGGATTCCATACGGTGCTGTTGTATTCAAGGAGCGGGCGAACTAATGCGTTATATAAATGAATTCTAGTTGACGCTTTAGAAAATTCTTTGCTGTTGCGCAAGACAAATCCGAGCACCTTGAACCCTTTTGAGGTAATACTTATTATGTGCCTATCAAATTTCAGTTTTTTGTCAAACACAATTCCCAGGTCACGAACTTCGTCTACCTTTTGTAGTGTTTGCTGGTGCAGTGTGTAATTGTGATTTTGATTTTGAATCCAGAACTTCGACCAACAAACATCACCTAACAAAATTTTAGTTTTCTATCTCTTTCTTTAAGTGCCTCTCCAGCAAGTGAAGGTTGGCAGTCAGCTCTGCAAATCTGGTTCGGCCTTTTGTCAATCTGCAAAACTCCGCGGCGCTCTTAACTCCCGTCTATTTCCGAATATTCCCCATTCTAAGAAGGTATCTTATAAGTATTAAGGGATCTTAATTACCGTGAATCCTTTTTGTTATGATATGGATGTACAAAGAAGGAGCAGGTATTGGCTAAATATTAACAGCCACTCAGATCAATCTTCCAGTTAAGTTCCCGGCTATCATTAGTAGATGTTTGACAGTCGTTATAGTGGCCCTAAAGTTTGACAACCAGACACCACTAATACCAAGGGGTAACATAAACTACCCAGGAACTAACTGGGTTCTAGAGGACAGAGCGGTCTATTTGGTTGCGTTTTCACACACACTGTGTGCCAAAATGTGTTTACAGCGGTCTATTTGATTGCGTATTCGGTTAATAGTTTTCCATGCAGGCAAATGCATATCACGTCCCGGAGGCAGACGATCCTGGGGTTTAACGAGAACTTCTTCTCGCTATTAGTAAAGACTTGGGTATTAAATCAGTTAAAAACTTATAATAAAGAACAATTTACCTAAAAAGGATATTCGATACGCAAAATACAAGAGTGTTCATAAGAACAGTGTTATTATTAATTTACCTTCGTTAAAAGAACTACCAAAGAAGTATATTCTACAAGTTTTTCTATAGATAAAATCCAATCAAGTCCTTTTTCGGATTACAATAACTGCCGTATTGATGCAATATTCACAGACAATTGAAGCATCATTTATGCATTGGTAATGATCGAGTTTTTGGTTTTCGAAGAAATACTTAAGTTTTGAGAATATTATCTAAAATAAATCAAAAAATGTAAATTGGTGCATTCTGCGAATGATTGTGTCTCTTTGGTTATTAAATCAGACACATTCGTTAGATTATTTAATATTTTTATTTGCAAAGGAAAACGTCTGAGGAAAATGGGCCGGATCTCCATAACGTGAATCACAATGTGGTGGACTATGCGAATGTTATAATATTATGTACCGTAACGATTACTATGACGTAGGTAGCTAATGTTGTTAAAATTACTAAATATTAGTTTCTCTATTTTCCTTCCCCAACAAGTGGAAATTAACAAGACGTAATGCTTATAACGATTAAGCAAAATTAAGAAAACACGTAACAAGGATGACAAGCCAAGACAAGCATTTTTTTTTTATAAAATGAATTTTATGACAGAAAACCACTGAATATAAGTAAATTCAGGGTAGACGTTTGAAATTCTGTACAATATCTTACGTATTTATGCGTGGTGCATGAGATCGAATGCTTTTTTGCATATCAACCCAACACACTCGAGTAAAATTATCAACTTATAAAGAGCGCATAGTGATCTTCTTGAGTTCTAAAATGTTAGACAATATACTTGTGTTAGTAATTTAAGCTTAGTTTTAAATAGAAGAGGCAACTATCAAATACAAAATAAGTGTTTATTCTTAAGTAAAAGATTAAAAATAAAATACAAGATAACAAAATACAGGTGCAGCGCAGCCTAGTTTGGGGACCTCGGTTTTATAACTTTATTAAATTTTGGAACTTTCTTCATTCATAGCACTAAGTTGTAAAATAAAAAAAATGTGTTTTTTATCCAAAGCCAAATGACGTCAAGGAACCATTGCTAAACTTAATGACTACAATTTTGAGTCAACCTTAGGCAACTAATTCTTTTTTCATTTTAAAATTTCCAAAACTTTTTGACCTTGTAACGATCTTAAAATCTATTCTAAGAATCCAACCTACGTTATGGATGATATTTAAATTTAATTTTAATTCGAAGGCACCACGTACGCCAAATGATTAATACTCGACCTTTCATTTACATAACACGATTGTGGTGGACGCGAGTTATGAATGAATTCGAAACTGGATTTGTACGAGTCGCTCAGTCAATGACCGATAAAAGAAAAATAATAGAACTGAGTGGAACTAGAACAGCTCATGTTTTTGCGCGGGATCTTGGTAAGGTCAGAAATGCAAATAGCTGTTTTCACTGAAATCTCCAAGTCTACCATTCCTCTGGATCCACATACACCACCCCCAACACAACACGCAATCCACCAATATCCATCTATTCTAGCAATATCTATCTACTTTACCAATATCTAGGGATCAGCTGATCGATACGTCTGTATATTACATGAAATTTAATGGTTCTAAAGCAAACAAAGCCTGTAGCCGCACACACACCTCAGTAGACAAGAGTCACCCAAAGAAAGAGAGTGAAAAATGGTGTCACTCATAAAAGCAGGCAAGAGGGTCACTGTATCAATTAAAATATTATGCTGATGTTATCACGTTTGCATCATCAGATTGTACGATCATTTCCCCGAACGGTGAATAAGTGGGTATTCCACGACGAGCCACGTATGCCGCCTACTGTACATTCGTTAGTAATATTATAAGTATGTGCGTCAAGTTCGTATTTACTATGCCATTCATGGTGGACGGAAGGATAATGACTAAATTCACCTACACAAAAAACAACTTAGAACTGGGTTTTTAACATGTGACACTTTTAGCGTCATAATATTTGTGTACACTCGACTTTAAATATTTGAAGTCAGCAGATTTATCAAATAATTCGCAGGTTATCTTATTAATAACCGAAATACACTTTGTCAGAAACGTAGGTACTTACAGACAAATATGAAACTTATAGTAAAGACGTACTGAGTTGTAGCACAGAGTCAATAATAATCATTTCCAAAATTTAAAAAAAATTATACAAAGCCTGTTTGGCTAAAATCTCATGCAATCAGTCTCTAAAGGTGGGTCTTTAGTCAACTGGACCCACTCTGAATCTAGGGGATCACTCAACCCAATCACATATGAATAGGTTGATTGGGCCCATTTCATTGCCCAATTTCATTATAATGCAGTCACGGAGTAAAGCTGAATATTTTTGTTTTATTTTTATGTAAGTATATTACGCATGTTTGTAAATTTGTATGGCAGTAGAGCCTTTGTTGATTGTTATTGTCGATTTATGCAACTACTTCGTTGATTTGTATAATTTTATTTATGAATGTTATTTTATCTGCTAGACTGTCAGTTTTTATATACTTACTGTGTTTTATTATATTTTGACTAACCAATTTTGCGATTTCAAAAAAAAACAAAATGGCGGGCATGTTGATATGACGGCTTCCATACAAAAATTTGAACTTTTTGTATGGAAGCTGTGCCGGGTTTGTTCGAAACAGATAGGTACCGCGGCCTCAACATAAAGGGCTAAGAAGAAACATGGATGGTTTTTAGTCAGCAGAAGTATGACACTCCCTTTCGCTCTGCCCAGGGCGGGGGCTATTTGATGATTTCCCACCCCCCAAAAGAGAAAATAAAAAGGTTGATATGCCACATCGGTTCTATCCCTTGATTGTTGATTTAATAAGAGTAAAATTACTTAAAATGGTGCAACAGGCGCTGCATCTCTATTATGTATGATTATATATTAAATGAATGACGCCAGCTACGTATTTACCGAAGAGGAAATAATAAATACTACATTATTTTGTTTTATTTACCTACTACGGGTGTTTTCCTTAACGGTTCATGAATGAACTGCACTACGAGGAAAAGTTTAATGTTATTATAAATCAATATAAAATAAGTATTAAATTGTGGTAGATAATGCAGTTACATGATTTTAATATTTATTAAAGTACTTATGTATACTATAAATACCTACATACCTATGTTTCAATGTTTGCTGCTACAACTTTATTCTCTTCTTGCAGTATTTAAAGATTTTGTTTTAATTTGCAGTGCTTTTTTGTTTTATCATTGACAAATTATGGCTCGTGACAAAAAATATAAACAAAACAAAAGTAGTAAAATCGTTAATTTGTACACAATAACCAAATAGTACTAGGCAAGAAGCCTGTATCTTAGAAGCCGAAGTTCCCCAAGATTTCATTATAATTATTGTTGACAATCTCCTTGGTATTTTATAGTTGTCTATTTTTGATGTTATTTTGTTTAAAAAAGTGATTTGTCAGTTGTCTTTGCTTCACCACGTTGTTGAGAATACTTCTGCTTGCATTAGATGTTTTGTTGGTGCGAACCGAATTCTTCGTGAATTTTACCAACCTGAAGTCGAAAATTTTGCTGCCAATAGAGGAATAAAATGGAAGTTTATTCCTCCCGCCGCACCATTCTTTGGTGGATGTTGGGAGAGGTTGGTGCGCAGCGTGAAGGTGGCTCTAAATGCCACTTTGGAAGAAAAAGCCCCCAAGGAAGAGGTCCTTATAACTCTCTTGTTAGAAGCCGAAGCGATTATCAACTCTAGACCTCTGAGTCACGTTTCGGTTTGTCATGAGGACCAAGAGACATTAACTCCATTTCATTTTTTGCTCGGCACGTCATCTAATCAAGTTCTACCTTCGACTCTAGACGACAGGGATTTATTAAGAAGAGCGGACTGGCGAAAAGCTTTAAGAATGGCTGATCATTTTTGGCATCGCTGGGTTAGAGAGATTCTGCCCACTATGCAACCACGGCAGGTCGGGGACAGCAGAGAACCGACTTTGAAAATTGGTGACATTGTATTCATCGTGGATGAGAATATGCCGAGAGGAACTTGGCCACGAGGCCGTGTTTTTGGAACTTTTCCCGGCAAAGATGGAGTAATTAGAGTGGTGGACGTAGCCACCTCAGGTGGCATACTTCGTCGGCCTACCAAGAGGGTTGTCAAGATTTCCACATAGGAGACCCATTACATTATTTTGTGCACTATCATGCACAAGGGGGTGGAATGTTGACAATCTCCTTGGTATTTTATAGTTGTCTATTTTTGATGTTATTTTGTTTAAAAAGGTGATTTGTCAGTTGTCTTTGCTTCACCACGTTGTTGAGAATACTTCTGCTTGCATATTAGATTTTTATTGCCATTCTTTAGTTTTATTCCACCTCACCTCATAGAATCCCATACAGTCCATTCCTTTCGTCAACAATTATAATAACTGCCACTCGCGTCGATCTTTAGGTTAAGCCGCGCTTGCCTAGGTTGGTCTGTGGATGGGGGACCATCCATTACATACCGATAGTGTTAACTAGGTTGTGGAGGTCAGATAGGCAGTCGCTCCATGTAAATTCTGGTATTCAGCTGCATCCGGTAAGACTGGAAGCCGACCCCAACATAGTTGGGTATAGGCTAAGCAGATGTTGATGTTGTTACACATATTTAATTAATAGACATAATCGGTTTCTGTAATGTGTAACCGTTTATTCTCCCTAATATATGAAATAAACATAAAAAAAAAGATTTTTATGGTCAACAACTTTTTTTATGTTTTCTCAAACATTGGCTCCACGCCTCTTAACTAGTAATTAACCGTTTTAAAAAAAAAGACGGTTGCAAGCAATAAAGTATTATATATAGACACGTCATGAACTAACATGGCGGCGCTTCAAAACGGCGAAAATATTATACAGGGTGTTTGGAAGGGAGCTGTACATACGCCTAGGGTAGAAACTAGGGATAGTCTGCTACCTACCCCCGCCCATTATATTGACCTTGGCCTCAAGGTTTTTTTTTAATTTATTATTATTTTTTATTTGACTTTTTGACTAAAACTACCTGTAGCTCAAAATCTATCCATGGGACCGGTCGGCTAATGGTCTTGTTTTAATCGTTAGAGTCTTAGGGTCCTGCAAAAAATTATTTTACACCAGAAAATTGTGGAGAAGAAAAGTTATGGGGCCTGAAGTACCGTAGTAAGGTAAAGAAATAATTTTAAATTAAAAAAAAACCTTGAGGCCAAGGTCAATATAATGGGCGGGGGTAGGTAGCAGACTATCCCTAGTTTCTACCCTAGGCGTATGTACAGCTCCCTTCCAAACACCCTGTATAACTACTTTTAAGCGTAAAGAAAGGGAAAGAAAATATGACACCGTACAGCGGGATGCCTGTTGATGCCTGTTGTCTTTGTGTTTCGCGCAGGTTTACACACACGATTTAAATGAAGAACAAACGTAGCATCGCGCGAGAGGTTGGTGCGTAACTAAGCGCGATGTGGCCAATTGGCTTCATTTCATGTTGTCATTTTTGAGGGCGGACAACGTATCTATAGTTTTAATATATCATTGGTTGCAAGGTTTTTATTTCAATAAAAGATGGTGGGCTTCTTTCTTGTCGTAAATTAAATCAATTTTATGAGCCATTTTGGTCAATTTTAACCAAGCCACCATTACGTAAATCTTGTTGCCGTCTTGTCTTGTTGTGTTGTTACCGTCGATTAGCGAACCCCTCGGTGATCGCGTACCCCACGTTGATAAAACCTTGTCTACAAAATAAGTTATTCTACCTCTGACTCTACGATAAGGAATAACAGGTAAATTGTGCTGCGAATATAAAATAGACGATCGTTTGGAAGCATACGACCTCTTCACTTCATCGCTCCTTCCAGTTGTCGACATTTCACTGAGTAGTTTTTTAAAAAAACAAAACAATTTTTTAACAGCTCGGCTTTATTCCTCTCTGTCAATTATGCTAGGGTCACATTGGCGTATAAGTTCGTTTGATTGCGAAGTATTCGTGAGAACACAAGGTACGCCTGTTGCAGCACTGTCTGTAAATTGACGCGAATCAAGAGGATTTACGCGACAAATTTCTCTCGTGTGGCTTCACTCACAACGCAACCGGTTCTTCTATCATTACCTCCGTACTATGCCTGAATTATTTCCTGAACACTACATGCACGAATTGGAAAGGAACATCGCCTATGCCCGAACACGAAGTTTTTATCGCTCGAACCGGCAAACACATTTGTCCGATAATGTGTTCCCAGATTAAGTTGACAGTGTTTTTATCAAAGTTGCTATGTCAATATGGCGAGGTACGGTACTGTAGATAGATAGCTAGCGTTACGCTAGGACTCTGCTCATCGACTGCACTCGCCGCGGCTTGGCGCTGCGTGCTGGTGTCGCGAGTGGCGCGGCGTGGGCGTGTGGCGCGCGCGCAGACAGCCTGGCGCCCGCGGTGCCGCCGCATGCGCCACGCACCGCCACACCTCGGTGTGAGGCTGACGGAGACAGTGTCACTGGACCGTTGCGAGTGACACATCGCGAATGGTGACTATCACTTGACTAGATTGTAGATAGTGCACAATTGATGATTTCACCTTTAGGATTTTTTAACAATACAATAATCACATAATTGAAAGCAAAAACATTGTCTTTGTATAGCTCGTGCCGCTATATAGAACCAGGGGTTAAGCTGAAGCAGTTGTAAAGATTACTTTATTATCAAATTCCTTAATGGGCGCTGATTTTTTGTTTTGGTTCTGTTAATATAATACACTGGATACTGACTCACCGCACCCACAGTAGGAAGTAATTGTTTGGGTACATTCAGAATTTCAAGAAAACGAAAATAATGAAAAAACAACTAAGTGCGATTTCCTTAACGAGTTTTAGTGAGAAGTTGCCAACGGTACAGTGGACGGACAAAGGAGACGATGTCGTAAACACCTCAACACCCGCTTGTATACTGCAGGGAGTATAGATAACTCTGTATTGTTCATCAGGATAATGAAGTATAAGTAAACCTAACGAATTATTTAAAAAAGTAGCTATCTGGTGGTTTTTATCAAACGTGTTTGAACTCCACTAGACAACTAAGAACCGAGTGCTTCGTTTTGGTTGATAACAGTTCAGACAAGAGGACGCTACGATGTCGTAAGACGTGGATTTTTTTAATAAGAATACAAAGTAGTAATTTCAGAAATAATGACACTTACCCACTTACTACTCCAGAAAATCGGAATACTGTAAACTACAAAGGCAACAAACATGGCGGTACCCTGGATGGCAATAATAAGGTAAAAAAAGTAGTTAAAAAACTAAAAAACCCGACTGAAAAGACTGAAAAGCAAAAAACAAGCACATTTTAAATTAAACAAAACTTGGAAGCAGGCGGGGTCCATTCTATTTTCATTTCATGATTTAATATTCAAATGAACCCCGCCTGTTTACTTTTTTTATTTCTAACTTTTTAGTTCTTTAGTGTTTGTTCTTTCGTTGGTCGCGTAAAATACTTCGCAGATGATTTAACTTTTGTGTTTGTTTACAGAATTTGTGACTTTGAATTTATTTTAAACATATAAGTGTAATATATATTTGTAATCTCCTTTTAAACCCTTCATTTTGATACCCTACTCGATGGTAATGGATTTTTTTTATTTTTTCAAATCCACGATTTGGCCCCCAAAACCAGCAATTATCTTCGTTTTTTTAATTTTAATGTAGCCAGTGACACTTGCCCCATCACGACGAATCTAACGACGTATATTTCATTCAAATCCCTTCATCCGTTTAGGAGTTATGAGGGAACAAAGAAACGGACATACATACATACACGCCAAACACATAACCCTCCTTTTGGACTTCGCCGCAGTCGGGTAAAAAGATGTGACACACACACACATTTAATAACCCTTCTTTTGGGCTTTGCCCAGGTCGGGTGAAAACAAATGCTGTATGGTACTGCCATTAGCTAAGTGAACCCAAAGTGACACTATACACCTATACTGCAAGATACCGTTTAAGTCAACGTGGTGAACGGGGTCCAACTGCAGTGATTAAATAAAATCAAACGATTCATAATTGCAGCTCCTGAGACTGCGTCAGTAGTCGTTGGCAAACGATTCACTGATGACAGACTAAATTAACTCTCTAATTATTGAACTGCAACGTTTTGCGGGTGACATCATGGTGTCAATTGCATGTGCACTAATGTGTGGTCATGTAATCATCTTTTGATCGGAGAGAAGGACCGTGAGTAAGAAATAGCGTGACGAGGAATGTTGTGTCACCGATTGTGAATTAGTGACAACACGCGATCCCGATAGCATTATCGTCGGCGGCATGCAGTGTGCTACAATAGGGTATTTCAACAAAAAAATCTAATTCCGTCTGGTAGATTTTCCAAAACTAATGGACACGTATTTTTTTCTTTTTTCACTTAAACAAAAGATGAAGACGATACAATGCTTCGCGTCAAGTCGTGTGACGTCACAAGGTTAGTAAATTTTTACCCAAATAGTGACGTCAAAAGCCCATGGTTTTATTTTCGTCAATGATTATTGATTTGATAAAACAAAAAACACGTATCCAATATTTTTCGATAATCTCACAGACGGACTAATTAGATGTTTTTGGTGAAATACCCTATTGAATTGGGTAACGATAAAATTATAAAGAATGTTTATTTTGCAAATAGGTTTTTACAAACACTTTTCAAGTCACTTTTTTTAAACTAGATGGGTCTGGTGTTTCGACCTCTCCGAGAAGAAACATCCGAGACAAACTTGGAGGTCATAGTCTCTTTTGAGGTCCAGACATAATCTTATTATACACACATGAAGATTATGCAGATTAGTGTCTGAGATGGTCTTTTGAAGAAAACACCACACAGATTTGAGTGGACACGTCCAGTCAGTGCAATTTAACGTTAGATTAAAAACTTTGTTTAGATTCACTAAAACTTAGAAAGCATGATTCGAGATTTTAGAAACATAATTCAGCTTTGAGAGCTTAACTGAACCATTGAATGTTTGAAGGAGGTGGGATTGGAGGTTAATATTAGGACAAGTAAGTAAGTACGTACGATAAGTACAATAATTTAACTCTAGTGCGTCATGTTTTGAGTTTTTGACGTAATAGTCAGCGATTAGTTTTGTAAAATAGTTTACAAATCAACGTATCATGTGTTGTATGAGTAATGTAGGTAATTGTTACGATTTTTTGCGTCAGTCGGACGCGGGGGCAGCGAACCAGGACGGGTCGGTCGGCGGGCGATCGCGTGGTCAGCACACGCATTGTCAGTGGCCAACCGTACCCGTCAGCCGATGGGTGGGGGAGTGGGGTGATGGTGGTGATACAGCCTTTGCTGACACGAGTAGTTTAATTACACCTTGTGCACACACACTTACCTTCATTAATTTCATCAGAAATGACGTTGTTTTCCAAGGTACGCACTGTTTGGCACTGCATCGTACGATCGATTTTGGCCTGCACTCCAGAGAGAGCTAACGCGTACTGAAACCGTGACCAATAGAATCTCTTTTATGTAGGTACTACTGTTTCAGGTGATAGAAGGTATTCCTCAGTACTTACTATATCGATCAGTTAACCGCAAACCATATCAAGTTTACGTAGAATGATGATTAATCATTTCACCTATTCAACAGTTATGACTGAAAATAAATCAGCTTTGATTCATCAATACCTACCTAAATAGTTATTAACACATTCGCGCGCGGTGGTCACTTTTTCGAAACTTGTGAAGGAGCACTGTTTTCCCCCATACATTTTTTTTGACGTTTATAAACGTTCTTTAGTACCTCTATTTATTTCAGTAATGAACTATGATTAGAACGACATTATACGTCGACGTATGGTGACGTTCCGCAACATATAGTTGTTTTTATTTTTTTTAAATTAAACACAACGTCTCGATACGTCGACGTGCAGTTACGTTCTGCCACATTTCACCCTTAAAAGCGTATTAAATTATACAAAACGTATATGTACGTCGACGTACATATACGTTCTGTAACACTATATATTTCCTAATCTATTATACTACACGCAACGTCTTACTACGTCGACGTATGGATACGTTGTGCTGCATGTTATCTTTCGTTACCTAACATATTAAACGCAACGTCTCATTACGTTGACGTATGGATACGTGGTGCTACATGTAATCTTTCGATATCCTGCTGAATTACACGCAACGTATCATTACGTTGACGTATTAATACGTTGTGCTGCATTATATATTTCTTTACCTATTATATTACGGGCAACGTGTCATAATGTCAACGTATGAATACGTCGTACCGCTTGATGTCCTTTTTACCTATTATGTTTTGCGCAACTTCTGATTACGTCCACGTAAAGAAACGTCCCCCTTCATTTTATCGTACCTTACTTGATATATTATTCGCAACGTGACATTACGTCGATGCATGGATACGTTTTGCTTCATTTTGTCTCATCTAATCTATTATATTACACACAACGTTAACTGAAATACAATAAAACAAACACTGTCTTATGTAGGTGTGTAATATTTATTGTTTCCGTTTTTTCGGAACGATAACCTGTCCCATCAAAAGACATAATCCAAGAAATTTGAGCATTTCTTGCCAATTCGTATCTCTGAAGTTATAGTTGTTCTGTCTAGTTGGTCTTCTTTTGGAACATTGTGTTTGCCCATAAGCATTAGTTTTCTCAGCTATATAGCTATGTGTGGCGGTAATAACTTACCAAAGACTTGTTCAACTGATGAATTGGGGCCAATTTCAAACAGAACTCCTGCCGAAAGCTAATAAAATTCTAAAAACGGGATTTCAGCTATTGTTTCTTCCCATGCTGATTCCTGTCGGGGCGAGGCTTCTACGGATGGGTCACTTTCAGGGCTCGCAGGATCTGATATCAGAGGCGGCGCCTCGCGACGTGGGCTGCTTTCGGGGCTCGCAGAGACGACTATCTTAGGTGAGGGTGGCACCCTACGATGTAGGTTGCCTTCGGGGCTTGCAGGTACTAGTATCCGTGGCCAGGGTGGCACCTCGCGATGTGGGCTACCCTCAAGGTTTTCGAATGCTGCAGTCTGAGGCAAGAACGGCCTCCCGCGATATGAGTTGCCTTCGGGGTCTTTAGGGTTTGGAATCTGGGGCGAGGGCGGCACCATGACATGTGTATTACTGTCGGAGTTCTCAGGGTCATAAATTATATTCTGAGGCGAGAATGGCAACCCGCAGTGCGAATTACCTTCGGGATCTTCAGTGTCTAGAGTCTGAGGCGAGGGCGGCACTATGCTATGTGGGTCACCTTCAGGGTCCTCATTGTCGGGATTCTGAATCGAAGGCAGCACCACACGATATGGGTTGCATTCAGGGTCCGCAGGGTCAAGATTCCGAGGCGAGAGCGGCACGTTGCGATGTGGGTTGCCTTCAGAGTCCTCAGAGTAGGGACCCTTTTTTTTTTTTTTTTTTTGGTGGGTGTAAAATCATCGAATAACCCCTCCCGCTCTTGGGCAGAGCGAAAGGGAGTGTCAGACTTCTACTGACTAAAAACCACCCATGTTCCTTCTTCGCCCTCTATGTCGAGGCCTCGATAACCGTTGGACTACCCGCGGCCCCGACAGGCGTCGGCCCTTTCGGGCCCCTCCCATGTTGCTGACATCTCTTAGAGGCGCGCGTGAAACACGAACGCGCCGTCGACACGGCCTGTTTTCGTCGTGAGACGGACGGACGGCGAGTTAGCCCATCACTCACCGTCCACAGGCCCGCATCTACGGTGGCCGGAGGTCATCGCGGGAGGGTAGGGACCCTGAGGTGAGGGCGGGACCACGCGATATTGGTTACCTTCAGGGTCTTCGGGGTCTGGATTCTGAGGCGAGGGTGGCACCTCGCAATGTGGGTTGCCTTCTGGGTCCTCAAGGTCTGGATTTGGAGGCAAGACATCATAGACAAGAGTGGCGCTCCACGATGTTGTCTGGGTAGTAAGGATGGTGTGAGCAATGAAGAAAAGCTTGAAACGTCACCAATATTATTTATAAGGGTAGATGAATTAATAGAGATTGTGTCAACATCTTCATCGTCGGTAACCTTCTTTTTTTTTGGGTTGACTCTTAGCACTCGTGGAACTGTTGCGCTTGCGCTTATTTTTATGGGTATCAAAAATACTTTCATCACTATTTATATTACTTTCCTCTTGATCTTCGCTATAGTTTTCATTTTCAGAGTAATCAGACCTGGTTTCATCGCTACTACAGTTCTCAGAACTCCAATCATGTTGGTCCTTTTGGTCACCCCCTGGATCATAATCTGCATCAGAAACTGAACCATTAGTAGCATAGGGGTTCGGCGAAGTACCACCAGAAGAAGTTGGCTCAAATATTTTCATTTTTATGTTGTTTCGTGCTCTTTTTTCCATGTACAACAAATAAATGAAATTAATTAAAGTAAAAATAATAAGTTATTATATTGAATTTGAATTCAGTAAAAAATATGTGATAACTTACGATTTCAAAAGTTTCGTAACTCGGGAGCTTACTTCACTGTGCACGTGCGTCGCGTAACGGTGCACAGCCCGACTGACAGTAAGGCGGCGCATACGCAAGTTGACGACTATGTACGTTCTGCGTTTGCGGGTAGGTGTCTTTTTATGTGTGAGAAGCACCCACAAAACGCCTAAAATGTCGATGCAGTGTGACACTACGAATTCAAGGTTTTGATATGTTGTGGCACTGTGACGTCACTATAGGAGTTTTATATGAGAAACGGACGTTTCCTTACGTACTGATTGATAGGGTAACATAAAATTTGACGTATCGATACGTTGTGCGACACTGTATCTCGATTTTTTTACGTATCCATACGTTCTGCACGCGAACGTGTTAAAATCAGTCACAAAAATTTATTTTAGTGTTGAAAATAATTTATTAGGCACGCGTCGGTTGTGCGAAGTACGCATAGCGAAGAAATATTTATTTTTAAATCAAGTTATATCACAATAACAATGTTGCATCTTAAATCTTGCATTACGGTCAGCAAATGTAATAATATTTATTGGTTTTTTATCACGAGCAAGTACATAGCAAGTGTTTCGTAAGCTTGTGCTAGTGCTTGCGGTTTTATAAGAACCGTGTGATAATCAGGTACAATAGGTGAACTGGAAGCGTCTGGTGCGCGGCTCAGGGTTGCGGTTTTGATTTCCGCAACAAAAACCGGAAACTAAAGTGAACTATAGACAAAACGTGGTGAGGCATTCTTAAGGTTGTTCATTATCAGAATGTGATTTTTTTCTTGTCTAATTAATAGTTTCTTAAGATTTACCCATGTTAAATAATCAAAGCCATTAATTAGTGGTTTTCGCTGAAAAGTTACAGAGTTTATTACAGTCGTCCGTTTCCTCGCCGGGGCCTGTAATTGAAACTAAGTACGCCCTCACCGAAGCAGCTCTACACGGCTACGACTACGACACGGTGTCTAAATGGTTCGTGGTGTAAAGTACTAGGACATAGGTCTACGCGGCTACAAAACCTAAGCGGTTAGGACACAGGTGGGTCTAAACGGCTTCGACTCGCTATCTAAAAGGCTATGACACGGATCTACGCAGCTAGGGCGCGGTATCTGAAATTCTGAAGGCCTTCGACACGGGGCCTACGTGTCTACGACCCATGGCTTAGGAAACTACGAGACAGGGTTAAGAGCTCGTCCACGTGGCTATAACACGCCTTCGCGGCTTCGTTAGACCTACATCTAATTCTTAGACCGTTGTAAAACTAGAGTGTCTTGTGATGACACATCAATGTGAACCTTATTCATTCGTATTTTAATTTCAATCGCATAATACGTAAAGTTATGTTAAATATTCGTAGTAAACTATAAATATTTTGGTATTAAAGCGTGGCTGGCACATCGAGCGGGTCGTAAACGTCACATTATGCGAGTGAGTCGCGACTGAACTATGTCTTCTATTACTCATCGAAGCACCTGCTCCAACCTGACCAACACATTCATGCAAAGCTTAAGAGGATCCGTATATATATTTAAGAAGTGAATAAAATATTCCCGTTGTAATAAATGGAGTAAAATAGGATCATAAAGATTAAGTAGTTCATCACACTAATCACGGCGACAATAAAGGCGACAGTTTGTGAGTATGTATGTTTGTTACTTCTTCACGGCTAAACGGCTGGAGCTATTTCAATAAAATTTGGTATGGAGTTAGCTAACACCATGGATTAACACATAGGATAGTTTTTTTTATCCCGATTGTATCTTCCCGTGGGATAATTTTCGAGTAAATAAGAAATGAATATTATGAAAGCAAGCTGTTTCCACGCGTGTGAAAGTTGTATGTAACCATTGGAATATCGGAAAGGACACTTTCGTTCACGGTGCCTGTGATTAAGACTTTTAGGCGTCAATCATCTTTATCTGGATTATTCTAATGACATTTGCAAAATTTATTGTGGCGACCATCTATCCATATGTGCCATCGAACTTACATCACGACTGCTGAGAGAAGCGTGGACTTTGACCAGACCGACTGCGACCGTGTGCCCGGCCGTAGGTATATATTACATGTATATTGCACTTTGGACCGACGCTACAGCGGTCAGCTAAGTAATGGCCATGCTATTGACCGACTTTCCACATTTACGAAAGAGATTTTTTATCCTCACTTGTGAAAACGACAGTACTATTATCAGCAAAAAGTATAGTGGGATGTTTAGTTACTTTGGGAAGGTCATTTATATAAATGATCAATAGCAGAGGGCCCAAAACACTTCCTTGTGGTACGCCTTGTTTGATTTCTCTGTATTCTGAAGTGTAGTTGATTTCTGTACTTGTTTTGGTGCATACTCGAGTAACTAATGTGGACTGCTTTCTGTTGGTAAGATAAGAAGCTATCAGCTCCAATGAAGTGCCTCGAATGCCATACCTGTATAATTTATTTAACAGAATTTTGTGATCTACGTAATCAAAGGCTTTACTAAGATCCATATACAATGGGCACGCCGGAATTTTATTGTCTAAGCTAGTCATAACTGTATTCAGAAAATTGTAGACGGCCATATTAATGGTTTTATTTTTCCTAAAACCTATCTGCTCTCTAGCAAATAAATTGAAATTTTCAAAGTAGTCATTTATTCTGTCATAAATAACTCTTTCATAGACCTTAGAGATCACCGGTACTAGTGCTATGGGCCTATAACAATTCATATTGTAGGGATCATCTTTTTTGAATAGAGGTTTAATGATTGTTAATTTCAGTTTATTAGGAAAGTATATCGTAGAATCATGTAGAATCGACAGATTAATGACATGACTTAAAATGCAGGATATTTTAATTGGCACTTGTTTTAGAATTTTAGTCGATATACTGTCATATCCAGTACTGTTGGTATTTTTTAAGTTTAAAATTATTTTGTGTATTTCTTGAGGTGTTGTTGGATACATGAATAATGTTTCCGAGTGATTAGGAAAGGTCTCTGTTTTGTTCGTACCAGTTAATTTACCTTTTAGTTGGTCAATAAAAAAAAAATATTAAAGGAATCCGCAATGGTCTGAGGATCATCAGTACAATGTTTACCGTCTATATTTATTTGATTGATTTCGTTTTTTGGCGTATTACACATTGTTTTACTAATAACGTTCCAAGCAGCCCTACATTTGTTTTGAGCTGTATGGATAAAGTAATTATTTTGAGACTTTAATTAGAGATACCGAGTAAAGAAATAATTTTTAGATAGAGGAACCTGGAATGTGGCTTTAGTTATAAACTGCTAGAGAATTAGCACGTAACACTAGCACTTGTACTTATTACACTAGGTACATGAATCTTTTGGCGCTCAAACAACGATGTATACAAGCGGCGCTAGTCGCCGCTTTGTGTACGGAGAATTTTGTTAATTGTATAGTGAAGTGTACCGAAAACACAAGATCGCGGGATAAGGTACCGATAATCACTCCATCTACACTAATATTATAAAGAGGAAAGATTTGTTTGTTTGTTTCTAACGAATAGGCTCCGAAACTACTGGACCGATTTGAAAAATTCTCTCACCGTTGGGAAGCTACACTATCCCATCCCTGTATTCCCACGGGAACGGGAACTATACGCGGGTGTAACCGCGTGATGTCCGTTAGTGTGTAATATTGGTATTCAGCTTCATCAAGTTAGACTGGAAGCCGACCCCACCTTAGTTGGAAATGGTTAGGCAAATGATGGTTAGAATGAACAACAGCTTATTGGAATGATTAGAACATAAGTAATTTCAGTCTCATAATAGTTTATTGCTTACGAAATAACCTGCAATTTCAAGCAAATATACGTATGTACCGTACCAACACTGTATTTGAGTGATATTATGATATATCATGATGAAACTATGACATAATATCTATGATTCACCTGTGGTTGCCAGTGTCATGGCAGGTCACAAGGCTGCGTTTTTCTGAAGGTCTAAGATTGTCTATGAGCGCTGCTTCATGATGACTAGTGACATAACAAGAACAGAGTCGATTACACTCCATAGGGCGATGCTAAAGGATTATTGCGTGTTTGGGTAATCGCCTTATCTAACAAGACCGTAATAGGGTATTTCACCAAAAAAATCTAATAAGTCCGTCAGATAGATTTCCAAAAAATAATGGACACGTATTTTTTCTTTTTTCACGTAAACAAAAGATGAAGACGATACAGTGCTTCGAAAAGTCGTGTCAAGTCGTGTGACGTCACAAGGTTAGTACTTTTTGACTCACAAAGTGACTTCAAAAGCCCCCACTCATGACCTTTTACACGTTTTATTTTCGTAAATTTTTATTAATTTGATAAAAATAATTAATTTAAATTAAAAAAAAACATTTTATGATCAATGGAAGTCTTGAATCTTGACAAATAGGGTTTTCGAGAATAATATTATTTTAGCTTTTGTACAACAATTATCAAATATTTGCTAAACTTAGGTAGGTGCCCGTCGGGGCTGCGGGTTGTACATAAGTTACCAAGGCCTCGACATGTAGGGCTAAGAAGGAACATGGGTGGTATTTAATAGGTACTCAGTAGAAGTCTGACACTCCCTTTCGCTCTGCCCAAGAGCGGGAGGGGTTATTTGATGACTTTCGACCCGCCAAAAAAAAAGGAAGATAAAGGTATATATAGGTTTTGTTCGTATTAATAAGGGCGGAAACATTTATGAGAATTTCTGTTACAAAACGTAGTTCCGGTTCGAATGTGGAGCTATCTCGTGTCGTGGTTGATAGAAACGAAGATCCGCTGATGTATGGCCTGCGTAAATATTTATTAGCGTTTAATAAACTAACAACCAAAGAAAAGAAGATCCAAGATGATTTTTACGCAATCATTAGAAAAAGGACCGCCTCCATGGTCGGTCGGCTACGCACTGCCACGAACGGTCTCCTGAGCGTGTTTTCAGATCGTTGGGACTCCCCTCTGCTGCGCCATTGGGTAAAGATCCATACCATCTGACTTTCATATTTTTTTCCTTTTTCTGATTACTAACCCTAGTCATTAAGTTATTTTGTTGATACTAACACTATGGACTCACGTCTGAAATAAAGAAATTGAATTAGAATTTGAATACTTATTCAAATACTGGTACAAAAATCAAATACCAGAGACGCGTTTACAAACCAGTTTCCCATCAAACAGGACCTACCTTGCGTGGGAGACCAGCCCACCAGGATCTGTCACGCGGCGCCTTGCCGCGTAAACAATCTACAATAACAAACGATACTCTTATAATATTATGACGTATATCTATAACCTAAGCATCACATATAATTACTATTAGGTATAAAGTCGGCAAAGATACATATTTTTTAATCTATTTATAGAACTCGTGCGAAATAAACGCGTTGTGGTAAAAACTGTTATTACTAGCGCCGTCACTCATGACGGCCAGAAGTTGGACACTGTGACAATGACGTCGGCGAGGCAAGAATTCATGACGACTGAACATTATTTTGTGATTTTGATGGACGAATGAGTTTCGTCATTGACGTGTTAGAGGCCGGTTTTTTAGGCTTTTACAAGCTTTTTTATTTGTTAGTTAACATAATAACCGTATAGTAACAGTTCGTTTTCCTTTATATGGTCGTCATAAGGATCCGGGCGACGTCCGATGCTAATTAGATGTTGATAGCCTGTGCTAGTATTATTTTATGTGTTACTTAAGGAAAACGTGCGTCTTTTCTTTAAGTGTTTTAAAGTTTGTATGTTCCCTTAACACCGCTCGACTGGTTACTGCGGAAAACTTAATTGAGAGAACCATACTCAATGTCACGTTTATGGAAAGTAGACTGATATGAGCATAAAGCAAATGTTCTGTAGGTAACATGTTATTGTTCAAGGTTCCTTACCGTGTATAGTGCAGTAATGGTTTTTACTTTATTTTATCACATCTTTATTTATTTTCATAAGAATGTATAAGGTGCAGTAAAAAAGAAACCGCACCTAGTATTTATTCATCAATTAAGAGTCAATTACGCAAGGTTAGGTTAGAATGACTTGCTAAAAGTGAGCCTGTAGGCTGTACAGTGGACCGAGTGCGGTGAGTCAGCCGGCTAGTATGTAGGTTTAGTAAGTAATTACCTATAATGTTCATTGCAATAATGTGCTAAGGTTTGTTCAATGAAATATTTGCTTTCACATGTGTAAAGGAATTTCATGATGAATCTGTCTCCTTACCATATGAAAAGATGCTGCTCGATATATACCCACATGGCGCATAGTCATTCTGATTGACTGTGTCCAGGGAGATCAATAGGAGCCTAAGTATCGTTACAATCATCTCTTGTGAAGGTTTTATCTTATCCACCAAAAGAAGCTTGACAGACAGGCATCACCTGCTTAGCCTTCTCCATGTTGGGGCCGGTTTCCAGTTAAATCCGATGCAGTTCAATACTAGTATTTTACATGGAGCGACTGCTTATCTGACCTCCACAACCCAGTTGGTACTGGATAATACAATACTGTTGATGTCAGGTCGTTGATTAGAATTTATTATTCATGCTTTTCTGATAGTTGCTACTGTTTATGCTTGGTTTTAGGAGTTACAGTGGTTCGGGAATAGTGTATAGCGGGTGGTCCTGACTTTGGAATAGATTCCTAGATCTTCCTGCTCGGCACTACTCAGCACTAGGTCGCGCTTGCGATCACTAGTGCACTTTACTCAAGCTTTTATTTAACTTGTTGTGTTTGCTTGTTAGCATATTGGTGAAATCTTACAACTGAATTTCAAACTAGTTTCCTTCAACCGATTGAGCTCTGCACATACTTTTGATTCAGGTTATAGGATAAATAATATATGAGAGACATACAAGCTGTAAACGTACCCTCCAGGAAGCCGTCAAGCAAGCATCAAACATCAAACTAAGTAACGCTTCACAAAAAACATTGCTGGGACAGTTGTAGTATATTAGAAAACAAACTACTGAACTGATTTTAATGTCATTTTATAGGACTAATTAGATGGTATATCCTTTCATATAAAGGGTGTTAAAGTACCCTTGACGCAAACGAAAGGCTTAGTTCTCCCCACCCCTACGATATTTTTTTGGTTCTAGACCATACCTGGGAAAAAAACGTTGCCCCACACTAGGAATTTCTCCTGTATCGTGGGTGCGTTCACAAACATTTAAACTCACATACACAAATACCCAGACCCGGAACAACTATCTGTAGGTCATACAAATATTTGTTCCGTGCGGGAATCGAACCCGCGACACGCAGCGCAGCAGTCCATTGCTTGAGCCACTGCGCCAACCGTGCGTCAAATTATATTGGGGGTCAAAGTTCCAAATTTTGCACAGCTGTTTTTGTAAATACTAGTTTTTCAGGTTATAACTTTACTTAAATTACCTGCATGACCCGTTTACTATTGAAAGCATTCACTAGCACAATGTTTTAAAAGTGCTACATTGAGTTTTACGGTAAAATGTGATTTTTGACCTTAAAAAAAAAGTCTTTTCCCAGCAAAAATGTTTGCGTAGTGGTACTTAATTTGATGTACAGAATGCTTGGTTGACGTATGTGTGAAGGGTTAATTTACACCCTGTATACGACGGAATAAATGACGGAGTACGAGGTAACAAATATTCAAAAAAAAAAATACTGAACCGATTTAGATGAAAATTTTATGAGGCTAACTAATTATGAAGCATTTTTTATACAATTTTTTTGTCATAAATGACAGTATCCTGTGCTGGAGTCGCAAACATAAAAAAAACTACCTCCTTCTATTTGGGAACTCGGTTGAAAAGGTTTCGCAGACAATTTAACTTTTTCACATTTCTATGCGATTTGTCCTATCGTAACATAGGTATAATCAACTATACTCGTATGTTTAAAAATTTAAACATAAAAATTTGGACATTTATGTTAGAAATCATCTTTTATCACGCTAATAAGTCCAATTAGGCGATTAGACAATCGGCGGCGGCGACCTCTCGCGCCCGGCCCTGGTGCAAGCCATGGTCCGGGGCGAGGAGGAATGGGACGCCGCCGTCGCCTCCTTTTGCGAAGCAGTGAGGAGAACCTCTCGTCCCAGCTGCCGCGGGAGGCGCTCCGGGCGTCGGGGGCCACGTGATGACCTCCGGCCATCGTAGACGCGGGCCAGTGGACGGTGAGTGATGGGCTAACTCGCCGTCCGTCCGTCTTACGACGAAAAAAGGCCGTGTCGACGGTGCGTTTGCGTTCCACGCGTGCCTCAAAGAGATGTCAGCAACATGGGAGGGGCCCGAAAGGGCCGACGCCTGTCGGTGCCGCGGGTCGTACATTAGTTATCGCGGCCTCGACATAGAGGGCTAAAAAGGAACCTGGGTGGTTTTTAGTCAGTAGAAGTCTGACACTCCCTTTCGCTCTGCCCAAGAGCGGGAGGGGGGTATTTTGATGATTTTCTACCCATCAAAAAAAAAATGTTATAATTATAATGATAAGAGAAAGTTAAAGACATATAGACTGATAAACACATTACCCTCATTTGCGTCGCACAGTCGGGTAAAATAGAGTTAACTAGTATTTTTATGCCCTTGCCCAAAGTGAGCCTAATGTAACACAAGTTTTGGTAATCAATTTAACTATGAGATAGTTTCAACAATGATTAACAACAGACATTTGCAAGTGCAGTTCTGGGGTATTTAGCTAATTATTACGTAACCTGGGTTTTACTGCGGCAAGTGCATGACTGGGCAGATAGTTACGTGATTGTGGGCTATTCGTGATTGTTTGCGAGTCAATGACCCGTAGAATAATTGCGCTACCAATTGATCGACATAATATGGGCATTGTTATATCGTCAGTTTATGATAGACTTAGGGCGCCTTCAAATGTGCCGCGCGGATTTTTATTTATATGGATTAAAATTAACGTGGGATTACCAAAGCAGCGCTGCAGCAGCGCTGACACCGCGCGGCACATTTGAAGGCGCCCTTATTAATGTAATCTGGTGTTGAATGACATTATTTTTGGACATTATAATACCAAAGTCTCGTAAACAAAAAACTTTTGCCATTCGGGGCGACTAAAGGAGACGTTTGTACACGAACAAACCGTCCACATTAATTGTCAACATTTCGATGCACAGCGGTATCAAGGCATGTTTCAATAAAGCTCAGAAAGCATTAAATTAATTAACTGAATCAGCAGGTGATTGTAGGATTGATTGAGTATAATTTATTATATTTATCTTCCCGACAGTTGATCCGAAAAAAGCTTAATATTTATTTTGTGAGCTTATATGTTATTGACTCATAATTAAGATTTAATCATAATGAGCTAAGTTCAAGATCTCAGGGGCTGTAATGGTTGAGGCACACTCAGTACGCTTTTAGGATTTAATAGCGTAGTTAACAAAAAAAAACTAATTAGTCCGGCAGATAGATTTCCAAAAAATATTGGACACGTATTTTTTATTTTTTTTACGTAAACAAACAGTGAAGACGATACAGTGCTTTGAATAATCGTGTGACGTCATAATTTAAGACATTATTTTGGCATTTTTTACCGGTCACAAACCATCACTCAAATTTTGACGCGTTTTATCTACATAATTTTTTATTGATTTGATAAAACAAAAAATACGTATCCAATATTTTTCGATAATCTAACAGACGGACTAATTAGAATAAACTTTTTTTAGTCGGTAAACATCCCTATCGAAAATTGTTCAATTCTAGGTGATTTACAAAGAAAAAATCTGTATTTGAACTATTATTGGGCAATACACAAGAAGAGACTAAAACACCAATACAATTTACTGGTGAATAAACAAAGAAAGGGGCCACAGGTTCGGTAACAAGACACCTGGAGCAAGGTGGGGTTAGTTAGACGAAGTTATCTGATCGCTTTTCCACCGTAATTAGATAACCTATGTAAGAGTTTGTGATAATACAGTAACTTAGTTCATAGATGAGAGGAACCCCTTCAATTAATTTGGTAACCATCAGATGTTGTCTTGAGAATATTCTGTTATAGCATTTCATTCTGGGTTCGATTCCCGCACGGAACAAATATTTGTATGACCTACAGATAGTTGTTTCGCGTCTGGGTATTTGTGGATGTGAGTTTAAATGTTTGTAAATGCACCCACGATACAGGAGAAATTCCTAGTGTGGAGCAACGTTTAAAAAAAAAAAAGAATTTTTTCACACGCCCTAACCCAACCCTTAAGAGTGGTTTAGGTTAATTGGCACACTTGAGTCAAACATAAATTTGCACTTTATAGCTTAATTAATCACAAACGAATCCCTTCATCGAAATCTGTTTGAGCAAACTCGCAGTATTTTTAGATACCTTATCAACGACATCCCACACAGTGGACTTTGAGAGAAAAAAAATCATCCCCACTTTAATGTGTACAGGGGATACCCTAATATTTTTTACAATATTTTACTTTAGCACTTTGTCGGCATTACTCATTTGTATATTCATGCCAAATTACAGCTTTTTAGTACTAATAGCGTTTGAGATATAGTGCGAACGGACAGAAAGACGGACATGACGAAACTATAAGGTTTCCACATTGACTACGGAACCCTAAAAACCACAAGGACGACACGATCCTTCACTAAATAAAATGATCAGCGAAAAATTACTTGAAATTTTTCGAGTTAACAACTATGAGAGAATAATAATATTCTCAAGATGTAATGCATGTAATGGAGACGCTTTTGATTCACCATGACTTTGTAAATCAAGCATCCGTGTTCATCACACCTAGTGACGTCAACATACTAGAGATGAGCATTTGTTTTCAGCGAAATGCCGCTAAGTTAGTTCCGTATAGATCGGAATGCCGGTGTTGTCAATAGTGTTAAAAATAACTGCGCTCAGTCATTGTGGTGGAAACCCTCGGGGGCATCCTGAAACTGACGTCTGTGTAACTTACGTGGACGTCATTCAGAGATTCTAGCTAGTCGATGTGAATAATATTGTTCCTAGTTGGGATGACCATATAAGGCTATCCTGAAACTGTAGAATGTACTAAATATTCATGTAAGTTCAGGATTCATAGATACAGTACGTAGTACAGAGAACTAGAAAATGAACCAGTTTTACAAAATACTTGATGCCATAGAAAAGTGGTTCGATTTCGTGAGAAAGTAGTTCACTTCCCCATGGTAGATGTAATAGAGTTGAGAAACCCAACACCCTGCAATGTACAAGTGTACATTTGTCTTCCATAACACAACAATTGAGTCTATTGTTGTTAATGAAACAGAGAAAAGCTAATAGCAACTGAACTACCGAACTATATGGACTCAATCACTGAATTGTGAACGTGACAATGCACAACTCGAAATGAAAACAATAGAAACACTTGTAAATATTTTTCTTCAATTAGACTAAAATGTGCAAGGTGCAATACGTTATTCATTTCACATCATATTTTGGGCCCCTATGCGTTGACCTCACAAATAACTCAATGACTCAACTCCCGGACTTCGGAAGTGTGAAGTCGCTTCAGAATGTGCTCGGCTATCCCCGGTCGGTTCCCATGCTCTCTCTCGTAGTGGTCGGAGTCACCCCGTCCGTCTGCTCGAGCAGTGACTCAACCAACACGGATCTCCCACACGACACACGGCACAGGTGATCTATTTCCCATTCCCGAGGCGTAACGCAACTGACAATATTTCATCAATGCGTGACTTTAGGGTTGTGACACGTTTGGCGTTACGAAGTTTTTCACTTTTCTTTAGTAGTTAGAAAATTCTGGTACTTATTGACAGCAATATGATGAGACTATTGGGGTCAAAACTGCAAGAATAGTCTTACAAATTTACGGTAAAGTCGATTTTTCCGATTCACTGTTAAGTAAACAGTCTGACACATGGCTCTTACATACATAGAAGTCTAAACAAGGCAACATCTGCATAAGTGCACACTGACCTTTACCCCAACCTATCGTCATAGCCAGTCGTCACTAAACTAACAGCGAGTCACTACATTCCATCACCAAGAGGGCGTGATGACCCTAGCAGAGTAGCCTACCTCCCACCACGCTTGACGCATCAATGTTTGCGCGAAATCTCCGGCGTGATCTAGGCAAAGGCGCCGCCGAGTGACACAGCCATTGTTCCTCCACATATCATGCCGATAGTACAATTTACATGCATCTACATAATTTGTGTTATCAAGTTCAAGTTGATCTAATTTGTCATGTCAATGGAGCTTATGTTATTTGCCGACAACAGCTTGAATGACGAAGTCGCCTTCTTCGTCATTCATACTATTAAAATTGTCTTAAATTCCCTTTATACGTATCCAGTATGCAATGCGCGATGCAATGCCTACTGGATATAAATGCATGGAGTTGAGAAGATAATCATGATTTGACGACATTGTAATACCCGAGACTGTAGGTTCTCAAATATTGTACCCTGCCACCGGCGATTAGGGCGTCGCGGTGAGTGGTAGTGGCGGCTTTCTATGACAAAGATTTAATTTGTAATTACAGATGGGAGTCCCATCTTTGGACCAACAGCTTAACATACTTTCCGAGGCACCAAAGTTTGGTATGTAATGAATGGTGACTTTGTGTGAACCTTTCTCGGACCGACCTTGGCAACCACTGCTTAACCTTGATGATTGTCCCAGACGGTGTAACTTATTATTTTTTTTTATATTTAAAAAAAAAAAAACGTTGCCCCACACTAGGAATTTCTCCTGTATCGTGGGTGCGCTCACAAACATTTAAACTCATATACAAAAATACTTAATAATTATAAATAATATAGCCATTAGCCATGAGCTTCTCACTATTTTCACTTTTACAGTGTTTTTACGCCACAGCAGTCACGGCGTAACAGTCATGTTTAATGTATTATCGTGGAGCGATGCCGTGATAACGCACCAGACAGCCGCCAGACGGACGCGATCCATTAGCGATCGCAACAGAGCGCTTCCTAACGGCCGCGCGGTGGGCTTGTTGTTCCTAACGGCCGCGCGGTGGGCTTGTTGTTCCTAACGGCCGCGCGGTGGGCTTGTTGTTCCTAACGGCCGCGCGGTGGGCTTGTTGTTCCTAACGGCCGCGCGGTGGGCTTGTTGTTCCTAACGGCCGCGCGGTGGGCTTGTTGTCACACCCGCCACTCGCATTACGTTTCATTTCAAAATCTTCCTGAGCGAAACCTTCAGTTGCCAGTTGCTGAATTTTTCAAATTGTACAGTGGTACTATATTTTCGATGCTGATTCATCCCAAAGTTATTAAGGTTTGTCATTCAGGTAGGTTCTCCCACAACATTTTTTATTAAATCTCAGATTTTTACGACAGGTGCAAACTTTCTGCCATTTCTCCTTACCACTTATTAGTATGCTACATACGACGTTATCAAGTATTTCCACAGAATAACCTGAGTTTGTTCTCGTTACCGCCATAAGCCATAAGGTTATCAAGTCGCGTGTCGCACCCACTTGCGGTTACATTTACATGGAGCTCTGCACAATTTAGGTCGCACCTCTACCACACAGCCGCGTAGCAACCAAGCACAACACTACACTACATAAAATTCAGTCTCCATTACTCTGTCTCTTTCATTTTACTTATGTCAGTGTTTCACGGGTCAGCAATGGACCTCTATTTCAGTTCAGGAGCCAAAGCTTTCTGTTTCTGCGGCAGTATCACGATCTTGTGCATTCATGTCCGCCGGACATTCCATGAATGCGTTTCTCGATTGTAGAGGCTCTACTGCGGTGTTCGTATGTAAAAAGTGTTATGTCACAGCGAGAAATGCATCGATGGAGAAGGCAGTACAGGTCGTGAGAACGTGACGCACCGGAAGCCCTGACGCATTCCACTTGGCGGCCTGGAGGCGCGCAAAAGATCTGCAAAAAGAAAATCTAGCTCTCGTGCTCAGCGGGACAATGTGGCGGGATTGTTATGTTGAACAGGTTGTATAGGTCGCTTACCCCTGCCTGTTACACTCATCGCTGTTTGTAAACACTTGTCTCACTAGATAGAAGTATGATTCAGATAAACAACGACGACGATAACGATATTGCGCAATGTGGAGAGGAAGCTTCACGGCTTCACACTCAACCTACATAATATTTGTATTAAAAACCGGTCAAGAATTTCGTACAGCTAATTTCAAATAAATTAGCTGTACGAAATTCTTGACCGGTTTTTGGTGAAAATGGTGTTCCTTGATTAAAAGTCTGTCAATATGCAATTGAAATTCGTTGTCTCTGTACTTTTGGCAACGGGGAAGAAGATATTTCCGGAAAAGAGTTTGAACAAACCTACCCTTTTTTTTTTTTTTTTGGTGGGTGTAAAATCATCGAATAACAGGGGTTATTCGATGATTTTGCTTTCGCTCTTGGGCAGAGCGAAAGGGAGTGTCAGACTTCTACTGACTAAAAACCACACATGTTCCTTCTTCGCCCTCTATGTCGAGGCCGCGATAACCAGAAGACTACCCGCAGCCCCGACAGGCGTCGGCCCTTTCGGGCCCCTCCCATGTTGCTGACATCTCTTTGAGGCGCGCGTGGAACACGAACGCGCCGTCGACACGGCCTGTTTTCGTCGTGAGACGGACGGACGGCGAGTTAGCCCATCACTCACCGTCCACAGGCCCGCGTCTACGGTGGCCGGAGGTCATCGCGGGACCCCCGACGCCCGGAGCGCCTCCCGCGGCGGCTGGGACGAGAGGTTCTCTCCCTCTCGCGTTCCGCCACCTCCTTCGCTAGCATCACTGCTTCGCAGAAGGAGGCGACGGCGTCCCATTCTTCCTCGCCCCGGACCATGGCTTGCACCAGGGCCGGGCGCGAGAGGTCGCCGCCGCCGATCGCCGCTACGAGAACACGGGCTCCGCCCAAGCGGGGCACACCTCCACTGTGTGCTCCACCGTGTCCTCCGGCCGATCCTCACAATGGTGGCATCCGGGCGTTTCCTCCCGCCTGATTCGGTGCAGGTACCTCCCGAAACAACCGTGTCCGGTGTCCGGTGGCGCCTCTCAAGCCACTCCTCAAAGAGGGGACTTACCGCCACTATCGTGGCGTGCCCTAACAAACCTACCCTTAAAGTTTTCATATTATAATATGAATGATCGAAATATCATATCATCAGAGGTACTCGTGGCTAGAGAAAACAACCGTGCGGATCAATGTTCAGGTAAGACCGCTCTTGCATAGGTTATTCTGTGGATGGATGACCGCACACACATGCCAAGTTTCCTCTGTGCCTTGTGGAAAACACGTTAACCCCTTGATCTCGGTTCATGAGAGGAAAGGAACAGAGAGAGCACCTGGGCCTGTGCACACACTTGTGCACTATTATATCTCCCGCGCCGTGCGCTAATCTCCGCTAAGATTGGCCAGTGTGATCGAAAAACGGACATGAGGATTATTATTTTATTAGTATTTGATCTGCCGTCTCACGACAGTTCTGCCTTTGGAATGTCACCAGTCCTTTCTTTTATTTTTGCATGGTGGGAAATCATCAAATGACTCCTTCCGTTCTGGGCAGAGCGGTAGGGAGTGTCAGACTTCTACTGACTAAAAAACACCCATGTTCTTTCTTAGCCCTTTGTTGCGAGGCCGCGGTATCTCTTTAGAACATCCCGCAGCCCCGATGGGGTGTTACTACGGGGCGTCCTTACGGTAAACAAGAAGAAAATTACCAAGTGAGTTATAAAAACACACTCCAAAGATCAAAAACAGTAACTGACTTAAACCAGTTGAAACCGACGTTTATCTACCAGGTCACGGCGACGCTCTCCAATACAAAGTTATGTGGCTCATTACAATAATCTCATCTGAATGCACCTTCACCGTGGCCCACCGTGGCCCACAACGAGCCCTACGTGACGCAGCGCACGCGACTCCCTCATGGAGACGAGACATTCTAACTTTTTTATTCCCAGCGGGTTCAAAGCCCTTAACTATCGGTTCTTGGATAAAAAACGAAAGAATTCGCTTTTAAAATGCCAGCACTGTAGTGTGTACCACTCGCCTTACGTTTATTCATAAGATGAAGTTTACTAGGTACTGATGCATTGAATTGTTTTAGAAAGTTATTTATAACTTACTAATTAAGAAAAAAAAAACGTGTAAAAATAACTGCAGTCGAACATTCTGATAAGAATTGCTTTTGAACCAGCTCGAAAAAAATTGTAAATGTATTATTTTTTGTGACCTGTCTGGAAAACTATTGTTTTTTTTAAATTGATGTGTTCACTAACATTGTTATTAACACTTGTAACGAGATAATCACCATGTTTACTATTTATTTCAAGTTTCCACCACGATCACGGATAAACTGAAGTTATATTAGCCACTCGTCTGTCGAGGGTGAATTTTTACAAAATGGCCATCTGTCACGGGCCATCTGGATGTCGTCATGTGATAACGGCGCGTGTGATTAAAACGCCGTTATCTCTTAAGTTATGTACGGGAACCCTATATTTCGTATGTTGTTGGAATCTTTATGAAATAAGCTATCAGCGACTAAATGAGTTTGTCCACTTTAGCCTCATTATATATTTTTAATTCTACTTTGAAATCAGCGTGTGCAAAATTTTCCCAGTTTGTTGTACAAAACTAGATAGAAATAAAAAAATAAACCATTATTTCAAAAAGCTTTTATTTTATTTACATGAATATACCCTATTTCACAAAAAACAATTAAAATAACACACCTCTCCATACATATTTTAAATACTGCAAGCTAAACAAAAACTCGGCTCAACTAGTCGACCCGTACGTCGAACAAAAAAAAAGGGTATGTTTACTCATTCATTCTGAGAAGTCCGTAAGCCAAGTGGCTGTTTGTAGTATTTTATTTCATAGTTTGGTACACAATCTTATCGCAGACAAAGTTTTAGCTGTTTGAATCGTATTGTTTACGAACAACGAGTCACAATGTAAACACTTGAAAAAGAGCGATAAAAAAGACCTGTTCATTATTTGTATCACGGAGCAAGTACTGTTGCATTTATTTGAAATCTTAGTTCACAATACACATGATGATGATATTTACTAATGGAAAAACACAAAACAAAGGCATGTTGCCTAACAAAAACATTGCAGAAATCAACCAACAAAGTGAACAATTTCACTAGAAAACACACGGGTACATGTTGGAAAAGTATGGATAGGACTCAATATTGTCACATCTGAACTTGAATGAACTTAATAAAAATGACTACATGACTGACTCTAAATGAAAACTGGCAAAATAGAATATTGCAATAGACGAGAATTTCTTGAATAAAAAAAAATGTAAAATAAAAAAAAATAAAAAAAATGCTGCTAACATAGGCATCACACCCAACCACCGCGTCAGAAAACCACTAGATCAAGCTGTACCGTCACTATTTACTTTGAACTTGTTAAAAAATGGGAAAATAAAAAGAAAGTTAGAGTCTAGATGAAAAAAAAAATGAATGAATGAGGCACCGGCTCACCGCCGGCTCCGGCGCGGCCAGCTCCGGCCCGGCCAGCTCCGGCCCGGCCAGCTCCGGCCCGGCCAGCTCCAGCGCGGCCGGCTTGGCGTCCGCGCCCTCCACGCCAGCTAGCACCACCACCACCACCACGGTCCGTTTGCGCCGGTACCAGCACGACATTCTCCAGTATGATCACACGTGGTGACGCAGGTCGTGGTACTGGAGAATTTGGTGGCGGTGGTGATGGTGATGGTGGTGATGGTGATGGTGGTGGTGGTGATGGTGGTGGTGGTGCTGTTGCGAGCAGAACTCGCACACCCCCACCACGTCCACCGCGCGTCGTGGACGTCTTGTTCTTGGTCTAAATTATGCAAAAAAAGCAAATACAAGATGCGCACAGGAACAGGCAAAGAAGGAACATGCTTGACAAAAAAACAGTCACCACAAAAAAATCATTTTGAGAATCGGTTCACAAATGGGGGAGAAATCGGTGTAAAAAGAAAAAATGCATCCTCCCTTTTTCTCAAGTCGGGTAAATCCATACTTTTCCAACACTCGACCAAAACATACAAATGACCGTTATGACGTCACGAATCGCCGTCTGTCAAGCCATCAAAATAAGATGAGTTTGGCTCGCGTGTTTTGTTTTCAATTAAATTCAAATTTCTGACGATATTACTTGATTAGAATGCATTATAGTCGTTGCTAATGAACTTAGAATTGTTAATAACGACAGTTTGATAAACATTAGGCATATTTTCTAGTCATACGACGTGAAAAAAAAACGGTCACTACGAAGAAATGGAGGACGATGTTCGTTGAACTAAGTATTTCTGCCGGAATTCATGCCGAATACACAATCAAGCTATTAAAAACAGTTCAGTACTTACCGGTTCATGATTATTTCGTGGTTTCCACACCTTTTATTCTACTTTTCACTATTTAATTTTAATTTAGTTTACGCTGTGCACGGCTCGCCGCTCGGAACAGTTTGACTGAGTTTGACACTTTCCACATTCGCGGTGGAAGGGCTCAGAGACGTTCTGAGTGACTTGAAGCCATCCTTGTCTCTTCTACTACACGTTGGGCAAATGTGAGCTAGACAGGCATAGTTTTCATAGCATTTTAACGGCTTTTATGAAGCGCGGGAACACTCGACTTATTTTGATGGCTTGACAGATGCGCATTTTTTGAACTCGACTTATTTTGATGGCTTGACAGACGAGTGGTTAGTTAGTTGCGGATGCATGTTTAGGAGCAGACAAAACGGTCTACCTAATGAATATTAAATGTAATTTTTGATGGGAAATAAATTTATTAATTTAACTATTTATGTACACACAGTAGACAACACAAGAAAATTATAAAATATAACATTAGTGTACAAAGGTACTGCTTATTTCTCAAGAAATTTCTGCCAGCAGACCTGCAAAAGGAGAAATGAAAAAAGAAATGTAGACTATAGTGTGTGTGAAGCGGAAAAGAATTCAGTGATTATGTGTCGTAACTAACTTAACCTATATAACAATATATACACATGTAAGAAAATAATAATATATACGTATATAAATACACAAAGTTATTATATATAAACAAATAAAATATATAATTATGTACATAAAAATCACAATGGAGAGGAAAGGTAATATTCTTTCACTCTGGTTTTGAATAATGAGATAGTCTTCAGGTCTCGAATGCTAGGCGGAAGTGAGTTCCACAACCTTACAGCATGGACAGAGAAGGAATAGGAGTAATAGCTGGATTTGTGAGGAGGGGATTTAAGTATGGATCTAAGGTGAGATCTACACGGAGCGTCAGTGGAGCGGGCATAAGAAAAACGCTCGCGCAGGTAAGAAGGATAGGACGGGTTGTGTAGGATATTGAAGAGGAGACATAGGATCCTAGTGTTCCTGCGAAGACGGATTGGGAGCCACTTGAGTTCTTTGCGAAGGTGAGAAACGTGGTCATATTTACGGAGACCATAAATAAAGCGAATACATAAATTTTGCAACCGCTCAAGCTTATTTAATAGCTCCTCAGTAGCATTCAGGTAGCAGGCGTCGGCATAATCTATTATCGGCTGAATAAGCGTTTGAGCCAGATTAATTTTAGTCTTCAAAGGCAGGAGACTCTGAAGGGATTTCAGTGAATGAAAGGAGAAGTGTACCTTGCGACTGACCTCGTTGACCTGAGCTCGCCACGACATATTGGAGTCAATAGTTACACCCAGATCTTTGGCAGTATCTGTCTGTATCAGTATCTGTATCTGTATCTTAGTCGATGCGAACACCATCGAGGTACAAAGGCATCAAGGATGCAACACCAGCCGCACCACGAACATATCGGCTGCCTATAACCATGGCCTGAGATTTGGTTGGGTTAATCTGTAATCCAAATGACTTAGCCCAGGCACTAATACAAGCCAGCTCATGATTCACAGCAGCAATCGCGGAATCCGCATCAGCTACAGTGAAATGCCAGTAGAGCTGCAAGTCATCTGCATACAGGTGGAAATTGGAAGAGATAACACTGGTAACCATGTTGAAAATTGAAAAAAGAAGAGGAGAGAGAACGCTACCCTGAGGAACACCCTCGGTGAGGCTACACCAATCAGAGAAAGTATCATCAAGGCGAACACACTGAGAGCGTCCCCGAAGATATGAATTGAACCAGGCTAAAGCAGAAGAAGAGAAATTCAAAGATTTGAGGATACCAAGCAGAATGTCGAAATCCACTGAGTGGAAGGCACTACTAAAGTCAAGAAGTACAAGAACGGTGAGTGACTTACTCTCCATTGCCCAGCGGATATCGTCAATCACTTTCAAGAGTGCAGTGACAGTACTATGACCTGAGCGGAAACCAGATCGGAAAGGGGATATTAAAGAGTTGGATGACAAGAAACATGCTAATTGTTTATGAACTAAATGCTCAAAAACTTTAGAAAGAAATGGGAGAATAGAAATAGGTCTAAAGTGGGATAGCGAAGATGGATTGTTAGTTTTAGGTAAGGGTATAATGTGAGCCTGCTTCCAAGCTAAAGGAAAAGAGCTAGAAGAAAAAGAATGATTAAAGATGTGAGTAAGAACCGGAAGTAAAGAGCGAAGGATGAAATTAACCATTCTAGAACACAGCTTATCGTTACCGACTGCAGAAGATGTAATCGCAAGAACAGATTTCTTAACATCATCCTCAGAAACATCGCTAAGGTTAAAATTAATACACTGTGGCAACGGCAATCTGGAAAGGCTCTCCTAAAAATCTCCATAAATGTACTTATAGCAATAATCAGCCTATAATGTTCCCACTGCTGGAACACAGCCCTCCTCTCATAAAAACCTTTAATAAATAGAAATATAATAAAAACGGAGTTATTGATAAAAGCATTAAAAATTATCAGTAAGCTATCATCAAAAGAGTAACTCTACCTTACCTCCTAAACTACAAGACATACTATAAGTTCCGTAGACCGTGGGTTGACGAGAATTATTCCGTAAAAGTGCAGTACTGCCATAATTATATCACCAGCTTTATGCGAACGCCGACGGCTCTGCGTACGCGCCGTCCGGCTCGCAGCAACGAATTGCTTCTAAAGGAATTATCGTTCGGAGGCTTACGATTAGGGTAAAATTCTCAAGAAAATGTTCGTCAAACACGTTTGGTTTAGCCTGTCCAAAATTTATCATTGGGTCAACTAATTATACATTGCCATGGTCAGGCTAAGAGAAAGACTAGACTCCAATAAAGATTCCAAAAGCAAGCACACGTTACAATACAACGCTATCGGACCGCGACACCGCAACACTGCTTGTAATGCAATTAAATTCATTGCTGTCATATGCGAAAGTTTATACGGTGAGGTCTGGCTAAACGAGCTTTAGCTCTCCCTATACAGCTTAAATTGCAACTGGATTGAAAAGACCTTTGAGAGCATTGGTACTCGTACCAGCTCCATTACGACATTATTAAGACAGCAGGATTACGTTTATCTACGATTCTGATTTTTGTTGGTAGCTTTTGTTAATAAAATATACCTATATTATAATATTTTTGACTTCTCAATCATCACTACCGCTGATAGATGTCACTCGAACAGGTCTTCTACACGATTTCGTGCAAGTTTTTTTTTTTTGGCGTCTCCCAGTTCAGTCTATGTCTTCTGCTTAACCGGGCAAATCCCTGTGGCTCACCTTGACTTTAAGATCTCCAGCCAGTGGAAAAAAACTTATACTTTTTTTTGGGGGTTTGGGAAAATCATTAAATAACCCCTCCCGCTCTTGGGCAGAGCGAAAAGGAGTGTCAGACTTCTACTGACTAAAAACCATATTCCTTCTTAGCCCTTTATGTCGAGGCCGCGGTATCTCTAACAATAACCCGCAGCCGACGGGGTGACAAATGACCTCGTCACTGGGAGAGAGAAGCAAAGGAACAGGCTGCATTTGAGTGATGCTTACGTTAATTCACGGCTTACTCATTAAATATTAGTGTTGCCAGGCGCGCCATCATCGAGTAAACAGAGTGGCTACACAGAATCCGTTATTGTTTAACTCCCTCAGTTTTCGCTAAAGAGCACGAAATTCTACGAACACTGATCTAGGAAAACCCATCAAGAATGGCTAATTAATTTATTACTTCGATCTTTCACGGTTCTATTAAATCAAATTCGCTTTATTTTGTGATGGCTGCTCGCTACGGTGCTTTTAATGGTAAGATGCATAAAGGTCAATGGACACTTTAAGTGCTTTTGCGGGATCTGTTTGGCCCATTTTTAACCGACTTCTAAAAAAGAAAAACTTTCGGAAGGCGGGGCATAAAAAAGTAACTGAAACAAACTAAGTCACCGCCTACCGAGAGTAAAGTTATTTACTACTTTCTTGTGTTTTTATATGAAGTTCGAAAATGGTTTTCAAGAACGCCATCATATTTTGTCAATAATTATAATTATTATAATTATAAATTTATAAACGATTCTATTCATCCTGAGCTTAGGTAAACAGGCAGCTCCAGGTAACCCAAGACAAATAACATTAATTAACCGCTTGATGTCGCTTTTTAACTAACTGTACGCCCATTTAAAGACGATTCTGACTAAAATCAAATCAAAAAAATTGTGTGTATTCAGCAAAACTTTCGCATCTGGTAGCAGTGCCTACTGCGTATATAATGTGCACACACACGGGATGATACAACGTATACTAGCAGAGAGGCCGTCGGTTCTCGCGCTGATATTCAATCAAAGAATCATCTGTTGTGTGGTGAGGCACCGGGAACGATCTGTGATGTCATATGGATAGTAGGAGCCGGTCAGCGACTGGTAATCTAATCACTATACTCTTCGCCGAAGCGGTCCATGACTGTTCAATTAAGCGCCCATGAGCATACAGTCCATATTGTGACGTATACCACTTTAAATGTAGTTTGTCGGGATTGAATAGTGAGTGGTCCAGTGAGTCACCCGGGAGCGAGCGGGGGAATCCGACCCGAGATCTTCTTTCTACTAGATTGTCCATATCGAGTTGAATACTGATTCAGTTAAAGATTATGCCTTTCTTTTAATTGGTCTTGCTTGCCTGCCTTGCTTTACAGGGTGTAAAGTAACCCTTCACACATACGTCAACCAAGCATTGTGTACATCAAACTAAGTACCCCTACGCAAAATTTTTTGCACTCTTGAAACATTGTGCTAGTGGGTGTTTTAAATAGTAAAGGGGCTAAGGAACTAATTTAAGTAAAGTTATAACCTGAAAAAGTGGTATTTACAAAAACAGCTGTGCAAAATTTGGAACTTTGACCCCCAATATCTCCGTAACTAAGGGGTTCCCAGGTATGGTCTAGAACCAAAAAATGATCGCAGTGGTGGGGAGAACAAGTGCCCTTCATTTGCGTTAAGGGTACTTTTACACCCTTTATACTGCTACAGTTAAAAAAAAAACTTTGACTTTGATAAACTGTAGAACGTTATCCGTAAGGTCTCCTCATATATACTTCTGCTCTATCGTTAGAAGTGAATCAGGACTATCCAGCATAAACTTAAGCAATGTAGTCACACTTCGTCTCCACGCAACGGTCCCAGACAAAACGAAGCCATAGGTGTGTGGGCACCTACCTACCCAAACTAGCGTAGCTAGACAGTGTGACGTCACGGGATATGATTCATTCGAATTTCGGCAAAATCAGGCGAGATATTTATGAATGATTACCGACGTCCGACGTGATTCCCAAACACAACAGTCATTCAATACAAGTCTTAACTTCTACATGTTTTAGGTTGGGGAATTCAGACAGCTCAAGAATGGAGCGGTTGTCAGAATAACTGTTAAAATCTATACAAACAGAATGATGACCGATGAGGAACTTGAAAAGAGAGAAAACCCAAAACGTGTACCTAACTAACTGGTTGCTGTATACAAAGTGTAAGCGGAGCCGTCATGAAGGCCGAAACTTCACGAAGCTTTGAAGATATCAAATTGTGTCACCTGAGGTGAAAAGACGAGCCAAGTTAGTAAAGTTGGTACTTTGACCTATCTCCGTTAATGTAATAGAAGTTTATTTCAAGGTATGTTGCCGAACAACAGGTACATTTTGATTTATGTGGAGAAACTACATTTTGCTTTCGTTTTTTGCTTGCAACTTGCAGGTTAGGTTGTATAGTGATTAAAATGCGATACGCGAGCGTAACAAATATGGCTTAACAGAGTAATAAGTAATTCTGATCAATACAGCTCTTTCAGTTTAATTACATAAATAAACTTACGCCATTCTCCTTATGGGGGTAGACAGAAACCACAGATCTCTACGATCCTTATACTTATTTAAAACTGTGAGGTAATAAATAACGATTTTCCTCCAAAGTTCTTGTGATTGTGATACATATTGTGTTACCTAACCAATTGACAATAAATTATTGTACGTTGCCAGAACCAACCAATCAAAATGTAAATGACCCAATCAATCATTTACCTTTTACATGATTTGTGAAATGATGCAATAAAGAAAGATACCTATTTTAATGGAAAAATTATGTCGTAACGAGTCATAATATGGGAAAGTGATCATCTAGGCGCTAGGTAAAAATGACTGCATGCCCCTATGCTTCATTTTAATATGTTTTCCCTAGAATGCAAGCATAGTAAACAAAGCATTAATGGCAATATTGTGAAATTGTCAGTCATCATGACGCTAGTTATTTTTTATAACTCTTATATGTGCTTAGGTACTATCGTCGAAGGAAGGGAAACACACATCACGTGAAAATTAGAAGAAGCAAACACGTTGCGATTATATTAAAATGTGCATTCTTAAGTGCAAGACCACAGAAGATTGCACATTTTAATAACGTGTCTTACATTCTTGTTAATTGCAAAATTACAAGCCACTGAAGGACGCTTCCGAAGGTGCCAAAGTCTTCGACAAACTTTGGGCCGACTGAATGTATTTTGCTATCGACACGTGAAGAAGAAAAAGCTACAAAGTTCAGAAGTTTCTTTTTTTCATTAGAAGTGTATTCTATTTATCAAGAAGGCAGTCAAGCAATCAATAATACCTCTGAAAACATGAATTTTCCGCAACGTATTCGCGAAAATAAATTGTTTAGTGCTCAGTGATATTAAGTAAAACCGGGACTTAACATAACTTCCTTTTTAGCACCGCTACAAATATTGGGCATCGCATCACTTGCGAGTCACTCATGGTCACAAGCCTGGGATATCCACTGAATCATAACTCGTTGCGTTGTGTGTGTATGTGACACGCCCACACGGCCACTTCATGAAACAAATACCGTTACTCTACAGTAAGGCTTGGTTTCCACCGATAAGGAGCGCAGATGGAAGGAGATGGTTTGTTAATTAACAATCTGTTATTTTTAACTCTTATCTTCTTTTTGGAAACTTGCTAATTTACTATCCCCTTTTGTATAGTATCTATGACAGTCGTAACAGTGAGAGGTTCGCTGCCAGAAAACTGAATTTGCGTGTAGACTTCATTTGAGTTTTCTCAGATCACTGATTTAGAAGCGAGAAAATACCGGGTTAGCTTCATTTTGTTCATTTTGTACTGTAAGCTGTATTATTGTAACACTGTCTGCTATTTTTGTTGTTTAAAGAATAAAGATTTTCGCAGTTATGTAGATATCCATTTTTAGGGTAGGAGAGGAGAATTGTATTATTTTTTAAAGTGCTTTTGTAGGTACGGAGGTGCTCTCACATCTTTGGAACTTGTCATATTTAAAAACACGGACTTAGTCCAGTGTAACTGTCTTCAGGATGATGTTGGGGCTATCTCGCTTCTGTAGTACATGTTCGCACTGTATCGAACTGATAGCTTTCATGCCGTCTTTCGCAAGAAAACTGTTTCCCTGATCTACAGAATGCGTGGCAGCTGTAACAGAATTCTGATGACTGTAGCAGATAGGATCTCTTCTCCGATTTGGGTCTCATTTGTTAGGCGGTAATATTGTATCTTCACTTTATTTTAATCTGAATGCCTTAATTTGACTGTTTTAATTTTATCTTACTTTAGATACGTATGTTTTAATTTTTAATGAATGTGAATGTTTTGATTCTAATGTTAATTTATTTTATTTGTATTACTGACTTCACTTTATTGTTAATTTTATTGTATAATTATGGATCAAGTTATCTGAATTAAATATTTTTTTTAATATTATTAGTCAGCTCGCTCCACGTAAGAGCTATAAGGGTCCTGCCCGTTGCTAAGTTCATCTCCGAATATCTTCTTATGCATTGGTGGAGACCGGGCCTAGCCTCGAGTGCCTAGCGTCGAAGAAAGGTTGCGGATACCTAATTGAATGAGTGTGTGGCACAATATGGGTTTCCTGACAATGTCCAGTCACGTCCACATTTAGTCATAGCAGTTAGGAATTTCTTACCTACCTCATATGTACAAACACTTTGTGATATACAAACACTCTGGTTTTACACGTGAAAAGCTAACCATGACACAAAACGCAGGAATGCTGCGCTAATGATTCCACAAACATCATCATTGCAACAATAGTTCTGAAAGAAACTAGAAAAGTTTTTGATAACAAAGAAAGAACAAACACAAAAGGACTAAAAAATTGGGAATAAAAAAAGTAGTTAAAAAACTAAAAAACCCGTCTGAAAAAACTGAAAAACATAAAACAAGCACATTTTAAATTAAACAAAACTTGGAAGCAGGCGGAGTCCAGTCTATTATATTTTCATTTCATAAATTAATATTCAAATGAACCTCGCCTGCTTCCAAGTTTTGTGTAATTGAAAATGCGGTAGTTTTAAACCGATTTGTCTGCAGTTGGGCAGAGATAATCAATATCACTACATATTAGAAAACAAAGTCTTACGCCGCGTCTGTCTGTCTGTCTGTTCGCGATAAATCTAAAAAAAACTGCACCGATTTTAATCGATTTTAATTTCTCGAGGAAGGTTTTTATTAGTATATAATTAATTTGACCGACATACATCTACGCGGGCAAAGTCGCGAGCATCCGCTAGTAAAACAATAAAAACAAACAGGCAGCAGCTACTTCATCCCCTTATCTGTTTCGCATGTGCTACTATAGTTGCACGACAACGCGATGGAGATGTTTACTTACTTAAAAAATATGATTCTAATTAGTCCGTCTGTTAGATTATTGAAAAATATTGGATACGTATTATATGTATATTATATTTATTTATTTTACTACGTTTTTTTTGTTTTATCAAATCAATAAAAATTGACGAAGATAAAACGCTTCTAAGATTTGAGTGGGGGTTGTGACGTCACTGACCGCTAAAGAATGTCATACTAATGTCTCCGAAATTGACGTCACACGAGTTTTCAAAGCACTGTATCGTCTTCATTGTTTGTTTACGTGAAAAAAGAAAAAATACGTGTCCAATATTTTTTGAAAATCTATCTAACGGACTAATTAGTTTTGTGTTGTTAACTACCCTATTACAGCCAATTACATGTGTCTTATAGCTCCTTAGGCAACCGCTTTTAGTTGCTCATAAATTGCTATAATATTGCCGCCGTTAAATAAAAGTTTATAACTAAAAAGTAATTTATAAATATCAATTAGAATTATTGAGATACTTAGCAACCTGATACAGCTGGCTCTAGATGAACATGACATAACATCACGCCAGTAATCTCCGAAAGATTAGGCAGAGGTGTATCTAGCAGTTCAGCCACATTTCGCCAGTTATGTTAATGCCCAATGCAGTAAAATAACAGGGAGCTGTGAGCCTATTGCTGTCAAGCAGGCACAGCTTCACACTCCACACTCGCCACTGAAAAATTCTTGATGGAATAACCACAAGTAAAAAGACAAAAAAGGTTTAATGATTCAAATCTTCTACAGAATCTTATAGTTTGACAAAAACGCTTTGCTGAAATCGTAAAGTAACCCATGACTAACATAATAAATAAATGTCTGCGTGTTCAGACTCTACGTCATTCGAATTTCAGTTCAATATCCTTAAACCCATCAATCACAGCCTCGCCATTTCCAGGGAAACTGATTAATAAATCAACTCTTCAGGTAATTACATGTAAAGCCTCTCTAGTGGTATGGGGAAAATCATTAAAATCAGATCATTTCTCCGTATCGGAAATGAGTCCCAAAAAATTTTGAAACGCATTAAAATTGCGTGCGTTAGACATGCGTTCTGGGAAGTGCGGCGCAGGCGCAACGAATAGGGACTGTTTCAGAGCATGCTAGGGTAACGAGGATGCGGTGAGCGCTCGGTTGCGAGTTAAGAAGAATTTAAAATAATTATTCTCAATTGCGGCGATACTCCAAAGAAAACGTACTGATTCCTAAACACTTTTGATGTGTGTACTTACACTTAGTGTCTCTGTTTCTTTGTGCAGTAGGCGTAGTCGTTCGTTACCCGTTTTAAGCACTAAATATTAATCAGCAAAAGTATCAGACAGTATGCTTGATAAATATAGGACCGTCGGTTGATCCAGAAACAATTTCCAAAAAAGTACATTAGTTTGAAGGTGCAAGGAATCGAAACAAAAGGCTCATAGTCGAAAGAACTCATAGTTATGGCCAAGGTTTGATAAGGTCCAGGTGTATAAGAGGGAAAGGTACTTGTGGTCTGCTTAAACCGCAAAGTTATGAGCCAGTGAACCTCCAACATGATGTGCTGAAAATACTAAGAAGATTCCTGAGAACGGTAGGTCCACACTATTCTTTCCGAAATTCAGCAACAATAGGGCGGCGACACCAAAAGTCGTCCGACAGACGACTATTACAAATACTGAAAAACTTCCCCGAAAAGGTTCACATACCGCACTGCCGCATGCACCGCACCCAGTGATGGGATACCACGAATCCACGCATAGCAATTATTTGAGATGTTACTTTATCTCCTCGGCAGTGTATAAATCTTGGGCGGCTTCGCTTTCGTCTTTTAATTTATAAGCCCACAAGCGCAGACGCATCCGACAGTAATTTTCGGTTATTTGTTTTTTGATCAAAATTGTATTACCTACCTGTTTTATGTGATCCATAATAATTATATATCTTTGGAGCTCTTTAATGTTGAAAAGGGCTCGATTTGACATGAAAAAAAGGAAATAAAATTTATTTAGTTTCTACTCTAGTAGTTTCTAATATTTACAATATACTTAATGTTATAACTGTGTGTAAATATAACTCCTGCACATACAGCTACACATACAATACTATGTACTACACAGACTGATCAGAGAAGAGTCCAAACATCGAAAGTTAACACCGGCACAGTACCAAACTCGCGAAATAGCTGAAGAGTCTATAAATATAAGTAAAACTTGCAAACTTCCAAATAATAAACATCTAACAAGCTGTAGCAGTGTAGTACACAGCGGGCGTCGTGTTGTGTCCATTATTTCATGTTTATGCGTCTCACACTTACCGCACAGAGTGGTATTTGTATACCTACTCTAAAACTATCAAGTGGGAGGTAGACCACTGATAGCGGTGAGATAAGACATGTTATTTGCATAGACTGCGGAATATTAAAGGAGACTAAACGACCAACATCTGACATGGCTAGTGGTAGTACTGAAATCGGTATAAATGAATCTTATACAGCCCGTTGGCAACGTGAAGGACTCTGCTTCGAACTCGGAATATTTACAACACAACTAATACAACAGTCAGTCAATCTATCAAGATATAAATATAATAATAACCTATATATATATAATAACCTCGTAATATGGAGAAATAAATAAATAAAAATAATAAATAAAATAAATACTTAAATAAAAATAATAAATAAAATAAATAAATAAAAAGCCTTTTTAAATTGTGAACAAAACCGAAAGTGAATTTATTCGAAATGAGGACAAAAAGTTTTTCAACCTAGTCGAAAACTTAGCCACAAGAGTTTTTGACCTCCTTGCCTACAGATCTAGTGAACAGAGAACCGTTAGCTTTCAAAAAATGCGTAACTAAATATGCCCGAAATGTACTCCAGCTTTCTAGAAACAGTTACTACGTTCGAAAGATAATAAGCGCTGTTGACTGCGACAAAATATAAAAGGTATTCACGGCTATCACCCGTATTGTATGGTCGTTAGCTAATGTTGGTTTAACCGTGGCCACTGCGAGCGGCCCATGGAACGGCTAGTTAGTCGTGGACAGGGCAGAGGATTCCCCGGAACATCGGCGATTGTCTCCGAATCAATTACTGCGATTGAACAACGGTAACACAATGCAGCTGATCAACCGGCAAATTATCGGAAAGTACGCCACACTTTAACGTGCTGTGAAGTTTTTGTTGTTTGGGAGCTGAAACGGATTGGGTTTCGGATTATGTTCAACAATACCAATATAAAGAACAGTTTGTAAGCTCGAATGTAGTAAGTAAAAAGATAATCTCCGAAACTACTTATCGAAGTTTAGAAAATTCTTCCACTGGTGGGAAGCTGGATGGGAAGGGTGTCGGGCAAAGTGTCATTGGTGTCATGGTGTCATGGTCAATGTCATGGTCATTTTTATAAAGAGGAGAAAAAGCAAGGGCCCTAGGACATTCCCTTGGGGTACACGGGAACTTGTACGTCCTAATTGATGACTTGTGAGCTACTTCTATCTTAAAATTAGGACAAATTCTATTTAAAATCGTGATTGATCTTCTTCCACCTATAAAAGTTTTGATTAGGCGCAATAATTATTTCCTAGGACACCATAAAGGGTGTAAAAGTACCCTTAACGCAAACGAAGGGCACTTGTTCTCCTCACCACTGCAATCATTTTTTGGTTCTAGGCCATACCTGGGAACCCCCTAGTTACGGAGATATTGGGGGTCAAAGTTCCAAATTTTGCACAGCTGTTTTTGTAAATACTAGTTTTTCAGGTTGTAACTTTACTTAAATTACCTCCATGACCCGTTTACTATATGTATAAAGCATCCACTACCACAATGTTTTAAGAGTGCTACATTGAGTTTTACCGTAAAATGTGATTTTTGACCCCAAAACAATAGTCGTTTCCCAGCAAAATTTTTTGCGTTAGTTGCTTAGTTTGATGTACAGAATGCTTGGTTGACGTATGTGTGAAGGGTTAATTTACACCCTGTATAGGCTATGGAGAAGGCGAAATTCATTAGTATTGAAGGTCTCATCCCCAAAAATCATGCACCTACTCTACCAATAATAGGATTGCACCAATAAAATCTAATTAGTCCATTAAACAGATTTTCAAAAAATAAAGGTCACGTATTTTTTTCTTTTTTTACTTATACAAAAGATGAAGACGACACAGTGCTTCGAAAAGTCGCGTCAAGTCGTGTGACGTCAGGACACAGGTTAGTACTTTTTTACCCCCAAAGTGACGTAAAAAGACCCCTCATGATCTTTGACACGTTTTATTTTCGTTTTTTTTTATTAATTTGATAAAACAAAAAACACGTATCCAATATTTTTCGATAATCTAACAGACGGACTAATTCGATTTTTTTGGTGAAATACCCTATTTCTATCGTTTTCAAATTCTTACTTTTCAATTTTACTTTAAAAAAAAAATGTTTGTTACAAGATAACATCAACATTTGCTCTTCCACGGATATTTTTCCACATTGCAGAATATTTTCGGAAAGTCTACGAGAGTACAAACTCAAGCACATCAATCAACCTGAAACTGAGAGTTTTCATCCCCTTGAACCTTGAATACTTCAGCGATAAAAAATTGAAAAATTATTGATATTATAAAGAAAAACAGATTGTTAAAGCTTGATGTGCATACTGCATAACGACAGACATCAATTATCGGTCAAGGCCAGACAAGTTAAACGAGATCTATTTAATTTTTAACAAAACACACTTTTGGGAAAATAATTGTATTCGCGAAATCAAAATTAGGGTAATTTTGTGAACACCGGTTCTAAGTTGTGATAAAATTACAATTTGGAAAATCCTCATTTGGACACGTCATTTTGAGCTACATGATATACGTTGAATAAACTTTACCGCCAGCATATTACTAATAATATCAGGAAGATAATTGTAATACAATTATTGCATTGTTCTATAATTATTTTCCTCGTGGATAGAAATAATGTATTAATGAATTAAACGTAATAATAACAGCGATACGTAGCTCACCATGTCGTCGGGCAGTACAGTTAATTACACAAGGTGAGCAAGCATGATGCGGCGCCCGCGCAGACACGCGCCGCGCCACGTCACACGACCTTGTCCTTGTGAAGGCCGCGTGGCGAGACATAATTTATGCAGAAACCTTTGAATAGTAAACTATTTTTATTTATTTACTACCTACGTAATTTATTTTGTCAAGCTAAGTATATATTATGCGACTGGGTCGGACCGAAAATATCTGGTGCATGTCGAACTGATCACGGACAAAATCCGTAGAAGTGGAAAGAAGAAAGGGTATCTTTCCCCGTAGTGGGTAGAGACATGCTAAAAGTAAAAAACAAACCCTTAAAACTAAAAGTCAGGACGAGACAACGAAAGCCACTATGCTCGGATCCGAACGATGTGGCTGGCGTGCAGCTTCAACAGTAACACTAATGAACTGACTGATGGTAATACCGGCGGGAAAACGATCAACGCACTATACCTACTTACATCATAATTATTTCAAAATATCGTTACTGCTCTACCTGCAGGCACACGCGCGTGCGCGGGATTCCCGCTCATTTTCTTTATAATGCTTATTTTAATTCTGAATACTTATTGTTTTTTAGCCGCTCTTAAATATTAGTTATAAATAATCAGTCCAAATTGGTTCAATTCCTATTGTTGGCGGTGCTTGTTTTTGTTTAAAATGTCGAACACCTGCATAGCTATTTACAAACAATCGGATTGAAACCCAATCGAATAATATTTTGTACATAAATGTTTAAATCTGTTTTTGGCGTTACGAGAGCAAGCGACACAGACATTACGAAATATTCGATTCGGTTTTTTTTACTTTGGAATTAATGTTTGTACCTACAAGATGTCAATTTACAGCCTATAGCCCTCTATAGGCTGTAAATTGACATCTTGTAGGTACAAACATTAATTCCAAAGTGAAAGAGCGAAAGAAGCGCCAAAAAATATTTAAATTGTGTTTATAAATAGAATACTTATCATAAATAAACTTGATTATTTAAAACAAATATTTACTGAACAAATTAACATTTAAAGTATTTGAGTTATAAATTAAAAAATATTTGAATTTTCTATGTTTCATACGGCAGATAGAAAATTCAAATATTAAGCGGCTTTATACCTCCGACTCTAGACACTGTTTCCAGAATAATTCCATACGATACGATTCGTGGTAACTGAATCATATAAAAGTCCAGCCACTAACTATAATGCTTTTTTTTATGTTTGATTCAATACAATAGGTCGAAAACTGCTCGCGACATCGTAATAAAGGGAAGCCCATGTTAACTAATGACGTAGGAACAACACACTATTCAGCTAAATAAATAACTACGTGACCATGAATGATCTGAACTAACTAGAGAGAGGTGTGGCACATTGCCTTTTTAGATTCAGTGGTTTCTGCGATAACAATAGAATCAATAGATGTGTAATCCATTGATGCCGTGCTAGTGAGTTGCCGGGCTGGGTGATGTACCGTTTACGAACCTCGTGTTCAAGGTGCAGTAGAAAGGCCTGTGACGTCAGCAGCGATGACGACTGGTTGCACCGGTGCACGGTGCGGTGCTATGAGTCAATTATGCAGGTAGATTACACATTGCGCGGGTCGTGGATATCGCGAAAGAGGTTTGACTCACAGTGCAAGCCAGTAGCGATGCGTTAAGTGGCTACGTGGACCATCATCATCATAATATCAGCCGAAAGATGTCCTTTGCTAAACATAGACGTCCACTAGTGTGGCCACATTGATCGGTCCCGTGCGTCTCGCATCCAGCGGATCCCAGCTACCTTCACCAGGGCATCGGTCCACCTGGTGGGAAGCCTTCCATCAACGTTTTTTAATTCGGGGTCGCTACTTTAGAACTTTTCGCCCCCATCGGCCATCCGTTCCGCGAGCAATGTGCCCTGCCCACTGCCACTTAAGTTTCGCAATTCTTGTGTTTCGCAATGCTACGTTGGTAACTTTGGTTCCTTTGCGGATGTCTTCATTACTGATTCGATCACGCAAGGAAACTGCTTCCATATTTGCGCTTTTGTTGACTTTGAGCTTTCTGATGAGACCCATCAGTCATATCTATAAGCCCGATACATGAACAACAGGTGAATCAAAAAGGTTCCTAATGCTCTAACAGAGGAAAATTACAGCTTTCACTATCTGCTATGTTAAAATACACCGGATAGAAACTTACCTAATCTGATCGCTCAGGTGTTAAGTCAAACCGCCAACAAGTAACAGTAGTAGTAACAAGAAGGTCTGTGCCAAGAAAGACGTGCATCGAAAAAAACTGCACTTTGCAATTTTATTAGAATTAAAAGTATCAGTTTAACATCCTGAACGATGACAATTTTTTATTTTTGAAAAAATCCAATAGCTTACGATTTCTTCAAAACAACCCAGCTTGAAATCGGCTGTTATGTCAATTATAATGAATTACGATCATAATTTTCCGGTGTAAGTTGTGGGTCATCAATATATTAACATTAAATTATTATGAATAATTAGAATTTCATCTTAAAATAATTTATAAAACCGATTAATATAAGTCAGAATTCAAGATATGCTGAATATCAGTATTTTACATGGAGCGACTGCCTATCTGACCTCTACAACCCAATCAATACTGGGTTTGGTACCTTTTTGGTAAGACTTGAAGAGTGAACTCTTTGGTAAGATTGGTTGTCAAACTTTCAGATCACTAACTACCTGTAAGGACTGCCAAAGATCTGTATAATATGGCAGCCGTGACCAACAACTGAACGTGCTTTCCGAGGCACGGAGGAATATCGGTATGTTGTGATAGGCGGTCACCCATCCACAGATCAACCTAGGCAAGCGTAGCTTATCTTAAAGATCGACCCGAGGGGCAGTTATTATTAGGCCACGAGTCCTTGTCTTGTCCATAAATATGATTTCCATTCATATTTATGAACTCTAAATTAACGGGTCTAAAATTGTTGCAAATTAGGTCTAGTACGAGTGTCACACATTTCAATATTTCATCCAATTACCAATCACCCAGTTAAGTTTCGTTAATTGCAGCGGAAAACAAACAGGCACCATTGCTCCATACAGTTTTGTCATTGTCTTTTTAAATAGCGCCAGTTACAGAAAACTACTGAGTGACGAAACAACGTAATGTGTGTGAAAATAATGATACATCTAAGGTATATATATTGATGGATGGAGATCGAGAGCAAAGTAGGTAGCATGGCTGGATTGTTGGGAAAGTGGAAATAAAGATAAATGAGTAAAAGACTGAGACTGAGAGTGAGGTGTGATAGAGGCCCCGTCGCGCGTCGGGGCTGTGGGTTGTTCACAAGTTACCGCGGCCTCGACATATAGGGCTTAGAAGGAACATGGGTGGTTTTTAGTCAGTAGAAGTCTGACATTCCCTTTCTCTCTGCCCAAGAGCGGGATTTTTCACCAGCAAAAAAAAAAGGTGTGACAGAGGAGCAATAGAAGAACCAAACGCGATATAAGTTGAAAGTGGTCACTAACGTTAAATAACACTGAAAATGGGTTGGAGTTCCCGATATTTCGGCGCTGTTATAAAATCCTCGATTACGGATAAACTCAAAAACAGGAAACATGACAAATTAACCCGTTTTCAGTGTTAATGAGAACAAAACGTGGGCCAAGGGCAGAAAGACAACAGATTTCCAGAAATTTACCAAGTACAACGGTTTCCCACTCATTACAACACAATTTTATGATAACATCTCTGACAAGCAATTTACTTTTTATTGATAATTCCCTTACTTTTCCGCTTTCCTTGTAAGATCGGCAAATCTCTCGCGAACGTGCCCCACAACGCAGACACACCAGCTGTATGACGGCCGGCCGTTTCCCATTACACCCACATTATGTTGCACCAAGCGAAGCAACTATGCGGAACGGAATATCACTAATTCTAGTACTGGACTATGTTGTCATTATAACGCATTAATTACCTATGTTATTGTTTGGAATATTACATAGCACAATATTATGTGGGATTACCTGGTCGGTATGTGTGGAGGGAAAGTGAAATGTGTCAGTGCAAGACGCAAGAGAAATGTTGACGTCAAACTTGTAACATAAATGTTGACGTCAAACTTGTAACCTAAATAGGTACGTATGAGTTGTTATAAACGTATTAGGTAGATTCTCTAAACTACTAACACTAATATGAATACTTACAAATCCTTTGATTCGGCGACATTACTATTGAAAGCTTCAATAGCGAAAAGCACAAAACTTTTTTCCACGAATCTCGGTGAAACCAGCAATCGGCCCATGTATACCTAGTCACTTTCAGTTCGCGAGAAATTATTTTTAATGTGAACAACCGAAATACAAGGTTTGTTTTTAACGGCAGGCAGAAGATTGGCTATGTAATGGGTATTTTGGAAAACAAAAATTAAACTTGAATCAAATCATCACCCAACTATGTCATATATACAATCTCACAGGCATGTTATGTAATCTCGCATGAAACTCATCACACACATTCATAATCTCACACCGTTTCCACAGGAGTAGACCGACACTACAGAACGCTAAATACTTACTGCAATCCTTATAAATACATACTCCATTTGCTTCTCCCGCGTTCATACACCTTATCAGAACTTTATCAGTGCAATCGTAATAATAATCTATCAAGTACTTATCAAACAAATCAAATATCTTGACTTGTATTGCGTGGTTGTCAACATGTGGGTTGTGAACTCAGCGATCATTGTGCACTATCGGCACGCATCGTTTCAGCCAGTGGGTTAATTACCAAGAGCCTCGGCTAACACCTGGGAAGACTGTGGTTAGGCAGCTGGATCAAAGGCTTGATACAGGGATCGGTGCTCCGGTAGTGATAGAAGGTTCCTTCCTCTGGAGCCCTGACCACCGGTACCTTGAACCCTGTTCCTGATACCAGTGGGCCTCAATTTAAAAAAATGTAAGTAAATAATTTGTGAAAAAATTTATAAAGGAGATTACTATCAGACCGAACCTACAAATGATATCTAAAGCATAGCTTGCACATGCAACAGTGCTATACACCGTTATCAGGGCGCGTGCTAGCTCGTATGGAAATGCCATAAAAAAGAGCGGATTCCCCTCTAAGCTTAACCGCCGCCTGCGCACGCGTCGTTGCCGCGGTGGGAAATCCTCGCGGGTTTTCCGAATCTTTGACCCCTCGTCGACCGATGACGGTAGCATTTGTTTGTAAACATTGCGACGTGGTGGTGTAATATTGAAATGGTGTCTTGAAACTTGTAATACGGTAATACATAAGTGTTAGATTGATTGAAAGGACATTTGCGGAATTTCATACTTTGTTGCGGTCCACAATATTTGGTAGGCAAAACATAATTTCAATAAGTCATATCAGAATGAAATTATTAACATGGAAAATTATTAATTTATTGTAATTTTGCTTTCTTCAGTTACCAGGCATTATAATAGATGCCATGGGCAAAAGTATATTTTTGGTAAAGTTTTGCCTCATAGCCGCGTAGCACGTCACGTAGTAGATACATTATGTAGCACATTACGTAGCTCTTAATACACAAAATTGCTAAATCTTCGGGGTATTTCCAGGAAAAAAAATTTGATCGTCACACTTTTTATCGAGTAGGTGGAGTAGGTACCTATTACACAATCCATTCATGATTAAGCAGAGCTTGATAGTTTTTTTTGGGCAGAATTAAATATAAGAATAATAAATTTTACAACAGTGAACTAGAAACTCGAAAATTATAAAATTGTTCCAAAAAAATGACGATTTACATAAAGATGAGCTAGACTTGAGGAAAGTTCATATTATCATTTCCTGTCCTAGAGATGTGTTCCTAGTTAGCCTGGGGGGAGACCCTCGCTAAGTGATAGAAAGATAAAAAGTGACAAATTGTGGATGAATCAGTAGATGTCAGGATCGTGTAGATTACTGGAAACTACATTTTTATGAGTCATAGAGCTAACAGAGATCGCGTGACATAACCGACTCACCCCTATAACGTGTTGTCCTCGTTTTTTTCTAGTTAAAAACCACGAAGCTTTGCTGTCATTCATAAAGAAATAAATAAAGCAGGTTTTGATGTCATTGTCAACGAATTGGTCATCCCTATTTCCCCACAACTAATCATCTTGCCTAGATAATTTGTAAGATGAAGGTAATCTACTAGTCTTACATTTAGGCTTGGCGCAGCATTCCATTTAAAATAAGTATTAAGTACCGACCGAGTAACTTGAGTAAGGGTTCCGTTTTTTGTCATTCGGCTACGGAACCCTAAAAACGATCCGTTTGCGAGCACACTGTATAGCCACGGCACGTGTGGCATTGATAGAAAGCTGCGCCTCAAACATCAAATACAATTATATCAAACGAATTAACTTTTTTTTCGCCAAACTTAAAATTAAGTCTATGTCCCCGATTCAAACGAGGTGGCACGTGTATCTAGGGTTGCCAACAATTTTAAGAAAAAAAAATAGAGAGCTTCTGATTTCTGTAGTAGTGTGTAGGGGTAAATAAAGAGTCCATTACATACTATAAAACTACTTTTTGTGAATGTGCAATATTCCAAGCAGTCTGGCGGAGCAGGATGGCGCACGATGACCCCGGGAAACTGTACCCGTTACTATGACATCAATTAGACACCAGTCTCGCCCCGTTCCAACTTGATACAGACGATTAGGGTTCCATCTCATTTTACATTATCCACGGTGTTGGCGCCAACAGCAGTTAACTCATAAAGTCATAACTGTTCGATGCTGTCATCATCAACTTAGTGGAAGTTCAGGCGTATAAATTAGTATCCACGTACTTATCTTGATTCCTTGGAGAGATGAGAATACCATATTAAGTATGTTACGAACGAGTGTATGCTTGCAGAAATAAGTATGTAGTCCACTTGAACAACAGACGCATCATGATTTCAGCTAAAAGACGTCAACTGCTGGATATAGGCCTAACCCAAGTGTCGCCACATTGACCGCTCCCGTGCGGAATCAGTGGATCCCCGCTACAGGCGAATATATTTTTTTGTAAATCCTTTCCCTTTGCGAAATCATAACTTTTTATCATAATTAGGTACGTGCTCCTTACATAAGATTGTTGCTAAACAATACATAAAACCATTTATTGTAATAAAATACTAGCAACTCGTCCTGACATCGTACGGGTGCAATTCAATATTGAAGAAAACAGTTTTTTGGACTCTGAATTCAGGTTTGATCGAAGTTGTCTCTACCCAAAAACTAATGTAATGCGCTAATTTCGTGTAAACCGGTGCAAACATTGCTTCGGCAATATTCGTACAGTTTGCAGTTATCAGCTGCCGTAACCAATCGCTGCAGCCATAGTGCCGAAAGGTCCCTTACATTTAATAATTATATTCTGTAAAATATTACCTAATTACCGTTCCGTTTGATAGGCCTATGAGACTGCTACTTCACGCACCTATGCTTGCAATCATATTGTGGACTTTCCTAACAATTTCCTCGGTAACCACCTTTGCCGGCCACCTAAGCTGCTCCCATTCAAAATCAGTTCATGTACGAGTGTGCGACCATGATTAAATTCGTTATTTTTTGTCGAAGAACACGAAACACATGTGACAAAAATTTGCGCCAAAAGAGTCTGAAATTCAACTTATCGTTGTTTGACAGAAGCTGTATACGGTATTATTGTCAACTTCCTTCAGCAACGCCACCTGTCTGTAAACACGGGTACTTATTGCTTGTCCCAGTCAAGCAGTCTTCAAGTGATGCTTCCGTCATACATGTGGCATTTTTATTTATTCATCCAAATAAATAAAATGTAAGTGTCTGTTTGTAATTTGAAAATAATAGTTTCTTACTGAATGCATATGAAAGTAAATACGGTACTTACTTATAAGATGAAATATTTATTTATCGTTTTTTTTCTGCCTTTTTGTTCCAGCTAGTCTCGGAAACGGCAAGACCGATTTTGATAGTTCTTTACTGGCAGATAAAAAAATAAATTTAAAAAACCCTTTCTTTACAATATTGTAAAGAAAATCGGACTCAAATAGGGAGCTAACGTGATAATTTAGAGAAGCTCAGCTAGTATAAAATAATATAATAGAAGATGGAAGCGAATAGGCAACGCAGAGCCTAGCGCCATCTAGTAGCTTGCGACTACAATAAAAGCTGTATTTTGCGGAGCGTCAACCACAACACACCACACTAACATTGTGCAAATACAATTTCTACTTTTATTATTAATTAAATAGAATCTAAACTATAAATAAAAACAAGATAATCAACGAAATTAAACCGGAACTTACGTTTATTGATTGCTTGCCACTTTTGCCAGCCGAGAATAGCTAATAGATAAACTTCTTTTAATTTATAGTGTAAATATACTTTCACATTTTTAATGATTTTTAATATGCCACTGATACTTACATACTCAATTTTAGAAATAACAACAACTACTACGTTAACAAAACAATGAAATTTTACATTAGGTTAATATTTTATTTTACATTAGGTTAATATTTTATTTTACAATAGGTTAATATTTTTATTGTTCGTCATTCTCCTGCTCATCCGATTGACTTGTGGTCAGCGCAGCAATCAGCATGTCATCTTCTTTCATATCTAGGTACTTTTTTATGACCTACTCGCCATCCCAACAGTCACATCATTTTTAGCCAAATCACCCGTCCCTCAGTCCAACCACAGCATGCTTCTTAGCCCTTGTGCCGAAGCCGTGGTATCTCTCTCGAAAAACCCGCAGCCCTGACGGGCGTTGGCCCTTCCATGTTGCTGACAGCTCTTTGAGGCGCGCGTGGAACACGAACGCGCCGGACGGCCTGTAGTCTTTATAAGACGGACGGACATTACTCACCATCATCAGGCCCGCGTCTACGGTGGCCGGAAGCCATCACGTGGCCTCCGACGCCCGGAGCGTCTCCCGCGACGGCTGGAACGAGAGATTTTCCTCACCTCCTCCGCTAGCATCACTGCTTCGCTGAAGGAGGCGACGACGTCCCATTCCATCTCGCCCCGGACCATGGCTTAAAGCAGGGCTGGACGAGAGGTCGCCGCCGCCGAACACCGCTAAGAGAAGGTATCTTGGGTCTTCCTCTACGTTTAGAGCCATCCACAATCATAATCAAAACTTTCCTCACGGTATTTTCCGCATCACATGTCCAGAGTAAAAGGGTCCATGGGAAAAGGGCAGGAAGCAGGAAGAATCAAAAGTCAAATGAAATCAAAGATAAATAAAATTATGATGATGTCCAGTGGTGGCGGCCCCGACTTACGAACAATTGGTCGTGGGTTAGAACCCAGGCAGGTAATTTATTTCATCACTGCTCTCAAAACGGTGAAGGAAAACATCGTGAGGAAACCGGCATGTCTTAGAATCAAACATTCGAAGATATGTGGCATCTACCTATACGCACTGGGCCCGCGTGGTGGATTATAGCTTTATAGCCCATAGGTACCACTCCTAGGGAGGAGGCCTCAGTCCCTGCTGTGGAAACAATATAGGCTGACGATGATGTCCATACCACGAGAACCGATTAAGAGGTACCACACCACTTTTCAGTGAGTGGCGCCACTTTAAGACTTTGTTGTATTCCTACTCATTCCTTTACAGCACTCCATTCGCGCACACCACTCATCCCCCATAAGATTCTCATTTTGAACTCTCGAACGTTCGACTTGCTTTTATCCATTGTTTGATTTATGTTCAATAATATAAAAACTTCCATCAGTTTTAATTTTAAAACGTATAAAACAATCAAAAACCTAAAAAAAAGTAGAAATAAAAGCAGTGAAAAAAGCATCTCCATTACTCTACACGTGTTTTAGCGCCAAATCTATGTCAAGACTAACCTCGTCCAATCAGGACACGGCAATTATCACAGAACAGATACAGTCCGAAAATCTATCTCATCGTGAGGTTAACTTGTACGACGCTAATACTCCACCACAAACAACTTTAAATTAATTTCAACCACAGAACCGCTAATGCACTTGAATTGCTTCACTTAGCACTTTTGATGTTCGTGCCGCGCCGCGCGCCCGCGCCGTCTTCCTTTTTTTGTTGGTCTGAGCTTATACCGAAAAGAACTTAAGTATGTACTATTTTACACATATTATATTTTATGTTTTTAGATACCTACATTATTCTTTAATAAAAATATATTGCTCTTGGCGAACTAGTACCTACCTACTAAATATTTTCAAAAATGAACATAACAAACAGGAACTTGACCAGGATGTTCCCTTCTATTACACACACATGCCAAGTCGATCCTTGATAAATGTGTTATTATTTACGGACCCCTTGGCAACCACTGGACTGCTTTAATCCCAGACTCTTCGCATCAGGAACCGGATCTCTAGAGGAGTCTGACGTCAATGGACCATCTGGTTGCGCTCGTTACGTTTTATGTTAAAAAAACCATTATATAATATTATATAACTACCACCTTCTTAGCTAAAAGCTGGATGTCTTGCCTACAATAAAATATCAAAATGAAAGCTAACGCAAGTACCGACCTAAGTTACTTGAAAATGCATAAATCAAGTTCGAGCGATATTAGATAAGAAGGTAGTTTCGCAAAGCCAACTTTTAAAAACCCAATCTTCTCATACCTAGTCTGAATTTCCAGTGTTCTCAGGAAAACTACGGAATTTGTGGAAAACAAATTGGTTGCTATTTGGAGGAAAAAAACTTCGCGGTGAGTAGTTTCCCCACAAACAAAGCTTGTTGTACCCGATGTACGCAAGTAACACCGAGGCATACGTTCATACGTTGCCAGCGACAGCAAACATATGTTTTTACCTCTAAAGCAACAAACATGTACTTCTTACCGGTAATAAGCTGTCATCAGAGCTAAGGGTAGGAACCCGGATCTAGCCATATTTATCTGCCCTATTTAAAGATCGGCTGGTCGACATGTGATGACGTGAATTACACAAACTCACGTCTCGGAAGATCCTTGGGGTAACGATGTGGAGCCTCCGTTTGTTTTCATAATTATTGTACTATGTTACAGTACAAGTTTGAAAGCCATATAAAGTCACTGTGGCTGTGCGTAACGCGGCATCGATGAGGTAACAAGGGGAGAGTGAAGGAGAGACAACATGCTCGTGCGATGTGCAGCCAACATGTTTAATTCCATATGCCAATCCGACGAAACTATGGACAATACGATGGACATAGAGCCACAAGAAAATACTGCAACGACCAGAAAAGAAACATCTTCCGTAAAATATTCCTTCTTTCTTGGTCACTAACGTCCCTACTACCATGCCGACACCCTATAACTAGCTGGTGCCAGCGGCTTCGCCCGCTACAACTCGGAAATTATCCCACGGGAAGATAAAATCGGGACAAAAACTATCCTATGTGTTAATACAGGTTTTAAACTATCTGTGTACCAAATTTTATCCAAATCCGTTCAGTCGTTTTTGCGTGAAATAGTAACAAACATCTATCCATCCATACAAACTTTCACGTTTATAATATTAGTAGGAAGTAGGATAGGGTGTCGGCATGATAGGGACGTTACTTACCAAGAAAGAAGAAATATTTTTATGGAAGATGTTTCTCTTCTGTATAGTCGTTGCAGTTTTCTCTTGTCGCTCTATGTCCATCGTACTGTCCATAGTTTCATCGAATTGGAATATGGAATTAAACAATACTTATGCATACTGTTAATGGGGACTATAATTTGTCGCGCATTAAGTTGTTTGTGGTCTGAAATCGAATGCGTGAACGCGGGATATTACTTATTATCCGAATCAAAATAAAAATCTGCTGAATTTATAAGTCTACCAAGTTTATGCAGTACCAAGTTTAGCGGTAACATACAGAGTTACGAGCACATAATGTCATGTTTTTGAACATAAATTATCTCGACACCGGCTGATTGGGCGTTAAGTGATGATAACCGGGAGCAAATAAGCTGTGGTAACTCAACAAAAGATGGGCGTGGTAACATCAGTCTCCTGCGGTCCACTTCAGGGTCGTCTCCCATCTGGAGTTGCTGCAAGACTTCCGCAACCCAGTCGGTAAGGGGTAACGTCGCTCTTCCTGGTTGTTAAACTTTTGGGCAGGGGTTTTACTTGCTCCGACTGTCTTTGCTTGTATGACAACCCTGGGGACCTATTGCCTCACTCGAAATAAATATTCTGTAATTAAAAATCTTTTTCAAAAATCTAAATTGTTTCCAAAGCTGCATGTTCCTTAAAAAAAAATCACAACAACCAAACCAACCAAAGAAGCTGACCTGGCCAAGACTATCCTAATAATTTAATATTATAAATGCGAAAGTTTGTATGTATGTATGGATGGATGTTTTTTACTCTAACGCAAAAAACTACTGAACTGATTTGGATAAAATTTGGTGAACAGATAGTTTATAACCTTGATTAACACATAGGATAGTTTTTATCTTCCCTCGGGTTTAATTTTCGAGCTGTAGCGGGCGAAGCTGCTGGCAACAGCTAGTTAGTTAACAAAATTGTTCTAAATTAGTGTTTCCGAAAGGCGTTTTACAGAAAACCGTTATGGTCAAACTAGTCTCCGATTTTTTGCTGTTCTGAAGGCGAGGAGAGCTGAGCTTTCTGTAAATAACAACAAACACCCATCAAGAATGGGAACATTATAATGTATCAGTAAAAAACAGTTCCGTGTCAGCAAAAACTGCAAAAAGTGAAGTTAATTGATACTCCAATTCATTTTGCGGTTTACGAGTAAACCATAATTTTTCATAAACATACGTTTACAAATAACCGTTCTAATTATCGGTTTATATTTGAAAATGGCGTTAAACTTCGCTAGGAATATTTATAGTTTAATTATGTATTTCGAATGAACGAGACCACTGGCCCGGATTATAATGGTAAACACGTGGATACTGGATATGGAACCACTAAGTACTTTTCACTTTAAATTACTTTGTTTACTGTTAAAGCTATTAAAAATACAAATTACACGGGTTTCCTTACCTTGGTACCTACTCAGAAAACGCACACTAGGTACCCGAGCTTTTAGCAAAGCTTCGGGTTTTTCCGAATGAACTTTCCAATAGCCTTGGCTTTCACTGGTTCATTGGAAACTTGCAAAGGACGTGTGAGAGCTATCTGACTAAAATCTTAACACGGGGAATCTTCGAGTAGGTAGCAGATTGCCTTAACAGTTATGAATTATGATTTATTTCTGATAAAAGATTTAAAAATTGTGGATGTTATAGATATATTTTATTTCCTTTATCAAAACCTGAGATAGATTCTAAATTAAACTGTCATTCACAATTTTAAAATATCCTTCTAAAATCTAAAGTCGTTAAAACCAAAACGCAATATTTGAGAGGTTATATTATAATACCTACTTTGTTATAGTAAATCATTTGATTCCTCAATCCACTTGACTGGACAAGTAACCCAACACAGTGGGTCATCTGGATACCGTTTGATGATCACATCTAACACGCGATGGTCATGACGTCAAACAATCAGAAACTCGCAAAAAAACAGCAACGGCAATCCAAACACTGAGCAAAAGTGGGCCACCTTCAACTTCCCTATGTACGTCTATCCGACTACCCACTGGACACAACGCGGTAAATGAACTATTCCGGATGTGGAGCTGAACCCGGACACAATAACTGGCACTTACTTTTAATTGCTCGTGGACAATTCGATTGTCAAGTCTTACCATAGCGTGCAGTTATAATGCTATTAATAGTGTGCTGTTGCATGGCAACAGTCGTTGAAGACTGCTGGTCAAACTCTCTTCTTAGGTACCGTACCTAATAAGGATTTTTTTCAGTCAGTATCTAGGTCCTAAACTTGTCAACGTAGGCATAGGTACTTTAAAACAAAAACTCCAAAATATTTTTGTAATAAAATAGGTAGGAGTAAAACATCCGATCAGCCGATAAGATGTCTTCTTCTTCAACCTTTCACCACCCAATGCTGAGTGTAGGTCTCTTTATGTGCACGCCATTCTTCCCGGTTTTGCGCCTTTCGCATCGAGTTCTTTCCGGCCACTCCAACAATTAAGGTCGTCGGTCCAACGCATCGGTTGCCTTCCTACATTTCTATGCCCTACTCTAGGCCTCAATAAGATGTACGACAAGTACGAGGATATTTTGTTACTGTCAGAGCCAAGTTGCGCCACAAAACCCAGGTGGGCCCACGACTTGCGGCTTCGTTCCACCCAACTACTTTCATAAACTGCCAAGTTCATCGGGCAATATCTTGAGTACAATAAGAGCTACATGATTAAAAGAAGCTCATCATGCGGTTGTTAATGAGCGGACTTCCTGAACTTAATGATGTTGTGGTGTCGTGGTTGACACTAGCGACTAGCGACCTGTCAAGTGCTTGACCCTGGTCACAAGTGTGGTTAACATGACAAGCATCTAACAATGTTCATAACATCTGATAACAAATAAGTATACTTACATTGCTTACTGATCATTAATCAACGTTTGAGGAGTGGTTAGATACTCCCACATCGTTGTATAAAATAATTGTATTGTCTTCAATGGAAGGATTATTTTGAGTTGTGGTTGTGGTTTAAATGGTGATATTTTGTAACTTTCTTTAAACTTTCGGTTTATGTAACAATGACTTGGCGCTGAATACATATAAAGTAGGTACATTTTTTTCATCCACTCGGTGTCACCGGCTGTAGGTAACTTATAGGGTAGGTAGTTGACAAAAAAAATCGAATTAGTCCGTCAGAAAAAATTGTTTTGGAAATCTAAGTAAGATTTCCAAAACAATTTTTACACTTTTTTACTACTTTTACGTAAACAAATAAATAAGACGATACATTGCTTCAAAAATTTGTGTGACGTCACATTTTGGTACATTTATTACCAGTAAAGTGACGTCATAAGCCCCCACTCGTGATCTATGACACGTTTTATTTTCGCAAAATTTTCATTAATTAAAAAACACGTATCTAATATTTTTCGATAATCTAAGAGATGGACAAAACAGAATCATATTTTTTTAGTCAGGAAACATACCTATTGTTATACTACTATTGATAAGTTGATAATTTGTAGGTAGGTAATACAATAAATTATCGTTTTGCAAACGCCATCTGTAAGAGTGAAATGGAATAAATGGAAACTTTCCCACGGTCAAATCATTGCAATAGTTTTGTAGGGGTTAGTTTATTCGTTTATTTACCTTTTTGGAATGAAATAAATACAAAACGCATTTCTAAGATAGCCCTGGCAAATGTGTGTGGTAATGGTAATGGTATATCTGAAAGTCTGAATACCTATTAATCAATATTATATATCAATTTTTATTTTTTTGTTATAATTATATACAATGTGGAGCAGGACGATTGACATTCCTCTAAACCACGTAAAGAAAGGCATGCTCTTGACCCGTATACAAAAAATCAATCAAATCCAATGACTACTTTAGCCACAGGAAATTATTTTTCATTTTCTTATTTTTCAACATGATGTAGATCGGAGTCCGTAATAATAGGTAAACATTGTAAGGTCAGGAACCTGTGCAAAAACCTACGATTCTATTCTCAACGTCTCAATACGCTTGAAAGACAGAGAAAGGTGTCATACGATCCCACTCTGACGCGCCCCGCACACTCCCACAAAATACTACAATTATAAAGAAAAAGTAATATTACTTACGCAAATAATGCATTAGTGGTGCATAGAAAATTGCGAGTGTGTGTGTGAGCGGAATTTTTTTCGGCAAAAAGTCCTTGACTCGGTAACTATGTCAGTCAGTGCATAGCGGCGCCCTTTGAGGAGAGCACACGCCTACTTTTTTTATCACAAGACGAGCCGCGCGCGCATTGTCGTGATTTTATGAAAAGTTTGTTGTTATTGTGATTAAAGACGATTTATGATATTTGGATTAGTGCATAGGTTACTGTGACTTATTGGTGTTAGTGTAATATTAGTTATTTAGGCATTTATTAGGTAGCTAGTTTTGTGATTTAGGTTAAGTTAGTAAGTTTTTTAGTTTAATTATGCCTCAAATAAGGTTTTAAGTGATTAATTATTCAATCAGTGATCTTTTATTAATTAACAACTCGCAACTTAGTGAGTTTATGCCGCTGATTTGTTGTTCTCCGATAAAAAGTATCTACCTACGCCCAACATCGCCGCCGCTCGCTGCACCCCGCGCACTAGGTCAGTGACTTTTCGTAGTTAAAGCGTGTTTACTTTTTATGCAGTTGATTCTGCTATTTATTTTGTTTGAAAATTGCAATTTTTAAATTTTCCACTAACTACTAATCTTCGTGTTTTAAAATGTTTCGATGGACTAGTACAGTGCTAGTTTTAATTTAATGTCGTAGTTCCAGATCCACATTGTATAGCTTTAGAAGCATTTGAACGAGAACTAAAAACCTTACTTTTTTATTATTACATAACTAACTATATGTTAATAAAGGTGTAATGAAAACGCTTTCTTTAAATATTGAAAGTGAAAGGCTTTGTTGCACAGGTATAGATCTGTGGTATAGATGGACCATGTAGACACCGTGAGGCCCATCACATCTCTACTTAATGAGTGCAGAGATGATGACTCCAATTAGGTGTTTGTTTTGTGTTTGTAAAGGTATCCTCTATTGTCGGGATCCCAGTTAATGGTGGGAGGGGTTCCCATCGGCGTCGAGTGTACTTTGAAGTACCTAGGACTCGTCCTCGACAGCCGGTGGAACTTCGTGGAGCATTTCCGACGTTTGGCTCCCAGACTGGAGCGGGCCGGGGCTGCCTTTAGGTGGCTCTTGCCCAATCTGGGGGGGCCAAACGCCTCCTGCCGGAGGCTCTACGCGGGGATCGTGCGGTCCATGGCCCTTTACGGGGCGCCGGTGTGGGCGCCTGCTTTGAGGAAGCGGGCCGCCCACTACCTGAACGTGCCCCAAAAGGTCATGGCCGTGAGGACGGTACGGGGGTACCGCACGATCTCCCGCGAAGCGGCGAACCTCCTTGCCGGATTGCCGCCGTGGGATCTGGAGGCGATAGTCCTCGCGCGCCTGTATCAATGGCGCGCGGAGGCGCTGCGCCGGGGGGTCACTCCGCTGCCGCGGCAAATTGCTGCGCGGCGGACAGACCTCCGGTGCGATCTCATGGCGGCATGGAGACAGCGACTGTCGCAACCCCGTGCAGGGCACGCCACGATAGTGGCGGTAAGTCCCCTCTTTGAGGAGTGGCTTGAGAGGCGCCACGGCGCAATCACCTTCCGTCTGACGCAGGTCCTCACCGGACACGGTTGTTTCGGGAGGTACCTGCACCGAATCAGGCGGGAGGAAACGCCCGGATGCCACCATTGCGAGGATCGGCCGGAGGACACGGTGGAGCACACAGTGGAGGTGTGCCCCGCTTGGGCGGAGCCCCGCCGTGTTCTCGTAGCGGCGATCGGCGGCGGCGACCTCTCGCGCCCGGCCCTGGTGCAAGCCATGGTCCGGGGCGAGGAGGAATGGGACGCCGTCGCCTCCTTCTGCGAAGCAGTGATGCTGGCGAAGGAGGTGGCGGAACGCGAGAGGGAGAGAACCTCTCGTCCCAGCCGCCGCGGGAGGCGCTCCGGGCGTCGGGGGTCCCGCGATGACCTCCGGCCACCGTAGACGCGGGCCTGTGGACGGTGAGTGATGGGCTAACTCGCCGTCCGTCCGTCTCACGACGAAAACAGGCCGTGTCGACGGCGCGTTCGTGTTCCACGCGCGCCTCAAAGAGATGTCAGCAACATGGGAGGGGCCCGAAAGGGCCGACGCCTGTCGGGGCCGCGGGTAGTCCAACGGTTATCGCGGCCTCGACATAGAGGGCGAAGAAGGAACATGGGTGGTTTTTAGTCAGTAGAAGTCTGACACTCCCTTTCGCTCTGCCCAAGAGCGGGAGGGGTTATTCGATGATTTTACACCCACCAAAAAAAAAAAAAAAAAAGTATCCTCTATTAGTACCTACTGGAAAGCCCAACATTTAAATTCACAACTCATAGTACCTACTTAATTACACAACTAATTGGCTGGATTCTCAGTCTGCATTAATTACTCAATTATTTAAGAGGTGATGCCATTAGATTGATGATCATTACAAAATCACTAAAACCCGACTGTCTAAGTTACTTATGCCATCTCGTTTGGATTTATGGAATTAAAGGAAACTTACATTAACTACCTGGAGGTGTATTAGATGGCGCTTTTACAAGGAACGTTGTCGACATAAAAGAAGCCTTTTTGTCCTGGATTTCTAACAATCAAATAAAACATTATTCACTTAATAATTTATTGGTACTTATATTAATTAAAAATGAAATAATATGTTTTATTTCATTTTTAATTAATATTTTATGTTAAAAGTGTTAATACATTATTATTAACACTTTTACAAAAATGGACGGTGAAAAATCATAATAATTACTTATCTACTACAATAGGTACCCATTGAGCGATTAAAATTAAATGTTATACATAGTTAATTTTCTACATGTTCATTTAATGTAAACAAAAAAAATAAAGTACCAATTTATACGCGCACAGTTGCGCGAAAACGAGAAAATACTGTAGATCACGCCATCTACTGACGAGAAGCTGTAATATTTTTTTGTCTGATAATAGTTTAGTTGGCACGTTGTCATTTAGTAGAATCTTTTGCTGCCGGATTTAGTTGTGTTTGTAAGTAAACACTTCGTAGTCTCTGACAGTGAAGTTGTACTCCGTGGCGAGCGATGCGGGCGCCATCTGGTCGCCATACGAGTGCAGGTTGCTGTAACTTTCACTGTTGCTGTTGCAGTTGCTTGATATCAGGAGATCTGCGCCCGCGCCGAATATTGGACCACAACTATTAACGAGATAGAGTCAATTTTAGAGAACAGTTGTAGAATCTCTTATCTATAAAATACGAAACATAAAATGCTGCCTCGTTGATTGAATGGTCGCTAGCGCTGTGCTTGTGCTCCCTGGCTTCGATTTAAATTTTGATGATTTTCGATTCGACCAAGTCGCAGTATTATTGGGTTTTTCATCAAGGATTTGTGAGTAGCAGTCATGGTCATGGAGTTTGGATTTGTGACCGTTTGATGGCAATAGGCTCGCCCCCTACATACATGGGACTTAACTGGAACATAACTGGCGAAATGTGGGTGTACTATTACGTACACCTCTGCATAACCCTTCGGGGGTTACAGGCGTGATGTTATGTTTTGTTAGGAACATAAAATTGAACTCGACTACGCAGCTTCTAAGCATGGGAGAACTGACTTAAGCATTGGTTAGGCCGTGTCATATACTCAAAATCAAAATCAAAATATTTTTATTTCACATAGGCCTACATGGGCACTTATAACACGTCGGTAAAAAGGGGCACGGTTCGGTGCATTGGTCGATTCCTAAGGAGAAGAACCGGCAAGAAACTCCAAAGGTTACTCTTTTAATCTTTTAAAATCGTTTGGGTTAACAATAAGGTACTTAGCGAGGAGTACTTACTCTGGATGATAGCACAGCGCGAAAGCCTTCTTAAGCAGCGTGTACCTGGCGGGCGGGTCGCTGAGAGTGAACAGGAATGCTCGCTCGGCGGGGATGTAGCCACCAGCGCCCCCAGCAGTCCACGCCGCCTCGCAGTACCCACCCACCACCTCACCGCGCGACAGCTGGAACAACGCAAAGTTTAAAAACTTTGATTGACCTGACAAAAAATATGCACTGAAACAAGTTCTGTACATTGGTTGCTGCGTTGTTGTTTTATCCATTGATTGGAGTCCATTGGTTGTTGTAAATTGTCCATCGTCTGTTCCGCCCGAGACTCAGAAATACCACCATACGGAGAGGAACGCCGTGTCAGACTTTTACTTAATAAAAACCAACCATGCTCGGTCTTAGCCCTTTGTGTTCCGGGACCGTGGTCTCTGTGGGATCTCTTTCGGGGGGAATCATCGAATAACCCCTCCCGGTCTTGGGCAGAGCGGAAGGAAGTGTCAGACTTCTACTGACTAAAAACCACCCATGTTCCTTCTTAGCCCTTGTGCCGAGGCCACGGTATCTCTTTCGTACAACCCACAGCCACTGACCGAATTTACCGAGCGATACAACTGTGAACTTTTATTACCTGCACTAGCAATAATACGGGTGCGACACCATCGCAGTGTGAGTGGAACGCCTGTGCAGAGTAGCCGTGAGTAGACGCGCGGAATATCAGACGCCAAGACTGCTTCGGTGTACCGCACCTAGGAGACGAAACAAATATGACAGTTATTTGATTTGTACGCTAATTAGTATTTTCAATTAATAATTATTCACACAAAGTATAGAGGCAAACCTGATGCCATAGGCATATATAATAATAATAACAATTTATTTATTTCAGCTAACGTAGATCCATAATTATATATTACAAAATATATTTATATTACCAGTTGTTGATAACAGCTTGAAAGGCACTCTTATCTTGCTGCAATATTAACGATCCCGTAAACATGTTTACTGCCAAACTGAAACAGAAATAGGTTTTATTATACATGTACCTAAGAGCGTCTAAAACTGTAAATCGAAGTTAAAACTTTTGAAACCCAAAAAAAGATACAAATTAACGGGTATCATTTAAGCTATCGCCAATTTAATAAGTATTGTGTTTCTTAAGTAATAGGGTTTGTCCCCAAAATAGTAGGTTTGTCATCAAAACGTAGTCTCCAAACAGTATAAAATCAATTCCACAATAAATCACCTAAAATCATGGAGATATAGGCTCTAGTAGCAAATAAATGTTTTTGTATGTATTATAATAGTTCAGTGGTCTGTCTGCAGGGATTAAAGGAACCTAACTAACCGAACCTCGGGGTGACCTTGACGTCGACCCTCTAGGGTTAGGGTTTCTTTCAGCATTATTTGATGACAGATCTACCATTCTGGGCACAAAACTATTGTTTATGTAATAAAACTATTATTATAAGAACGAAGTTTATATTCATCTAATGCACTACCTTTTTGTTGCTCTTATTTTACACATAATTATATTAACATTAATTTGATAATTCATTTCTGGAAACACTTTTTGTTTATCTGAGAACGAAAATATTTAGTAGTGACGTTTCTATATATTAGGTGATACAACTTGGTGACAAGAAATATAGTCCCCCAAATTAACAGCCCGCTCTTCATTACCTACTGTTGTCAGTAGGACCAACCATTACTTTAGATTTACTTACATTACATTACATTACATTACTAGTACTTGACCACCATCAAACTACGTTTCAGTAGGTACTGTAGGTATATGCAAGCAGTTTAGTAATGCTGTCAGCGTCAGCTATGTTAATATTAAGCTCTATAATATGGTTTAAATATAGTGGGTTTTGGAGGATATGCACTCGTTCCATGTCATACTGTTATTGAGCTGAACCCGGTAAGACTGGAAGCCGACCCAAATAATGTTGAGAAAAGGCAGGCAGACAATTATTAAATCATTGTCTGTTCTTCTATCATTTAATCGTTGTCTTCAGTTTCAGTAACAGTCTACATAACAAAAATTTGTTAATTGATATGTTAAGTACTTTTTTATTTTTACATTGTTTATAATTATATAATTTTTTATTATTGATTTGTGTCTGTAGTAACTCTAAAATGAACTTACACCTTACTATTGTATCGAGCCTGGTTCTTCTAACCAACATAACAGACAGAATGTGTTGCTGGGGAGTTTGTTCCGTCACTTCTTCTTTCCAGCTAAACACTAGGAAGTGCCGAAGGGTGGGCGTTTTGAGGGACTGTCTCTTGTAAATAAGTAGAGTAAAGTAAATTTTGACGTTCGAAAAGTGCTGATTATCAGCCTAATTTGAATAAATGACATTTGATTTTGATTTTGATTTTGAGTAAAATCTACTTTTTGCGGTAAGTATTGGCTCAGGTGTTAGCTGTTATTATAAATAAAGTGAAGTATGGTTACCGCGGCTGCGTCCTCTTGTCGGAGTCAGGTCGCGGCGCGGGCGGCGGCGCGGCGTGCAGCGCGGCGCGCCGGTAGCGCTCCAGCGACAGCTCCATGGGCACCGCGCCCGTCGGCTCCACCTCCTCCGCGAACACTGAACTGTCTGCAACCACCGGACGTATGTACGATGCCATGGTTGGTGATTTATAGACTGCTTATAATTATAAACATGCATTAACTATCAAATCAATCACCGTATTACTTAGTGGGGCCGTTATGGGCTGAATATTTAAGGCTTATTTCTTTTCAAAGGGTAGCGCATTTTGTTTTGTTGAGTTGACCTATATTTAAAAAAAAAAAACAACATGCGCCAACAAATTATTGTCTGCATTGAATCAGGACCGTATGATCATGGTTGAAAGGCACGCGAGTGTTCTTGAGATATGGTGTGAATGAAAATAACGACAAAACGCCACGATGTTGAAATAAGAGATGTGTAATTCTACGCAGTCTATCGCATTCCTCTAATGACTAAGGCATATTTCCAGTTATAGATGAGCCTTTCCTTTGTTGCCCCACAAAACAGTAATTGCATCCAAAAAAGTCTAATAATCTTGCTGTTAGACTTTTTTGAATAGGGTTTCATTCATATGTAATTAGTGAACATACCAATTAGCAGTAACCGCACATGCTGCATGAGAGGAGACAGATGGTGGCAGACCCTGGCGCGCTCCTCCTCGGTCCAGTGCGCCGTGGGCTGCGTCACTCCCGCGCGTTGCTTCGCCCACGCCAAGGCACAGCGCCACACTTCCTCCTCTTCTAAACATAGCTGAAAACCCACGGCAAGGAAAATATTTATTTAGGAAAAAGAACACTGCTTCTTCTATCTTTGAGACTGTATTGTTTTTTCTGTAAGTATGTCATTTGGCGTCAAGGTAGTCGGCGGTCAGGTTTCATGTTGATTAAAATATGATTCGCGCTACGTGTGTTCATTTTAATAATTACTTAGTAAAGTCGGGTCGCGAATCCTATTTTATTTAACATATAATAGTCCTCCTGACCGTTTCCGGTCACGGCGGCCAATCTAAGTGGAGATTAGCCATCGGCGCGGGAGATATTATAGTGCACAAGTGTGTGCGCAGGCACAAGTGCACTCTCTGTTCCTTTTTCTCTCATATTCCGATGGGACGGCAATCCGACACGACCGGAGAGAGATCAGGCGCAGGACCAACGGCTTAACGTGCTTTCCGAGGCACGGGGGTATAATACCGCCAACTTCCAAACTCCGGGCTACTACTGGGAAATTTCTAATGAAAAACCCAATAGCACTTTTAACATATTTAACACACATTTACATACATTTATTTACATTTACATTTTTAACATATAACCTGACAGTGACCAGCAAATTGCAAAAAACGAAAGAAAATTTATTATCTTATGTCTTTTGTTTTAACAGTTTAGCATGAGTATTTCAAATAAAATAAAAACAATAACTAAACAGACAGCGCCACCTGTCATCGAGTAGCCAAACCAATATTTAAAAAAGATGACGCTGCCACTGAATCGTCGTATAAGATGGTGGAAATTAGTAAAATATACACTAACAAAGTCAGAAGAGATGAGTTTGATCAGCGCTTCCTTGGGCAGATTGAGAAACGCGTTGGTCTTGACGCAGTCAGCTGCGTTGTCGCCGATGAACGCGATACAGCGCTCCATGAACGACGACGCACTCTTCCCACCTGTTGACGATGATCAGTTTCATCATTTCAATAAACAAACTAAATTAATAGCCTATAATTTGATCACAATTGAGCTTGCTGGCAAATGTCCTCGTCAAAAGAGAGATCAACACTAACATAGTAAGCTAGTAAAACTGAGACTTCAACCAAGTACCCCGATTCACCCCTGCATCCCCATTCTCCCCGTTTTACCGGTACCTAAGTACAATTTTTCTTTCTGGTAATCGTACCTATCTTATTTTAGTGACTGGTATTAGTAAAATACTTACTTGATGCTGCACACTGTTTTAATCCCTGTAGCAACAGGAACACATGTACCTATACGAAGTTATGTTTGTATAAATCATAGCATGTGGTTTCTCCCCATAGAAAAAACTTCAAGTCACCAGTGTTGATGTATCATTATTTGATTCTCTATAGGTATGGTACCATATAACTTTGTACCATACCGATAGAAAATTGTTTGCACCTGACTCGGAAGTTGTTGAAAATCTTTAAAACTACTCTGTCCTCAGCTAGCTATAGTCTGTACGAGTATGGCCATTTTATTCATTTTTGAGTATTGTTATTAAGTTTATAAGATATTTTATTTTATTATACTAGGCAGATGTAAGTGGTAAGACTGGGAGCAGACAACCTAGGACAAAAACTGACCTTATAGGTGGGGTTCTTCAGAAATGACAGGTGCACAGTACACGTAACTGGTGTGCATGTATGACCAGATTATCTGAGCATGGACAATGGAAAAAGAGTATGTAAGGATCATAACAACAGTACTTTCATAAGTTATTATGACTTGTGCCTGAGATAATTTTATTTCTACTCAATGTGTGTGTAATTAACAACCTTTGTCACAAAAAGGTACAAATGAATAAGGAATCCCTAAAGAACTAAATACTTACTTCAGGAATTGTGGCAAGGTTTCCACCAAACAGGAGGTGATTGTGTAAGTATTGACGAAGCATATTGGTTGGAATTCTCTCCTGAGATTGAAATGGAAATTAGGATCTCCTGTGATTGATTGAATCTTGGACATCTCAGTTTATTTGTTTTGGTGGAAACCAGCTATGTTTGTTTACTCCCAGCTTTGTAGAGTATCCAATGTGGGCCTCCAACAACTCCCAATGATTCATAGTATAACGGGAGAATAGGTTATTCACACTTAGATTCCACAGTAACTTCTCACACAACATCTAATTAAGATTCCAGTACTACATTATCAAGCTCTGTTGTGACTTTTGTTATTAAGACACAGTAAATTATAAACAGGAGGCAAATGAAAGTCGTTTTTCAATTAATCTTAACTTTAATTAGGTATACACTGGTGCGTGAATCATGACAACGCATTCCAAAAATAAAAACACGAGTTTCTTCTTCTTAAACTGGAGGAATGAACTTATTAACTAAATTTCATAACCTATCACACCGTCGACGCAGTAGGATTCACGTTTTGGATTAACGTTATATTATCCCCTTTCATCATTATTCTTCCAATTGTTTTCCTATGTTTAGTCTTTACGTGTACTTCTTCAGCGTCATCCAAGACAATGTTCATGTACTCGTCGAATCCCACGATGTGACCCTCGATTCGCAGATTCACGTTCTCGTACAACCAGATTTGAACTTTGCTTCTGCTTTGTAAATACCTGAAGATAAGGTTGATGGGTTGGACCATCACCTTTTGAACTTTCGGAGGACCTTTGTATGCCATTTTGAATTATATTCTTTCGCACAAACTAGAAATATTTTTGCCGAAGAAAACAAACGCTTCCAACCCCGGCTTCGCGGTTTGCGTCGGTCGTTCGATTTGTCAAATAATATTGGTCTATGGTTGCTTACGACGCTATGTTATGTATTCAGTTTGCCAGTTGTAATTTTACCATAGACGTTTTAGTCGATTTCAATCATAGACACACCAATGTTATGAATATAACAGTGTTAAACTACTAGTTAATGGTAAAAAGTGATAAAGGTTAATGCGACAAGGTAGCCCGCGAAATTCGTTTTCTTACGTCTTTTGCAATTAGTCAGTTAGGTTAGAAATGCCTATTTGATGAAAAAGTCATTCTTGAGACCTTAATGAACTGAGACGGTATTGGTGATTTTAATCACTATATCTATTTCTCAGTAAATAAACATTAATTGTTACTGCCGCGAACCCTATTTTATTTAACAAACGACTTGACACTGAGCGGCATTAAACATAAGAAAATTCGAACCTCGCGGGTAACCTTGTCGCCTTCACCTTATGAAACAGTATTGCGAAACTATAATTTCTAGAGCAAATTACTACTAATTTAATTTTAAAGAAAAAAGTACCTATCCGTTCTTAGGTAAAATAGCCAATAAAAATTTATTGAATTTATCAAAAACTGAAGTTGACTAAAAGATCATTTAGTCGATTACTGAATTGAATGTTGCTTTCAAAAAAACTGCTTCAAGAATGTTGACTAAAAAGCGTCATCTAGCGGAATTAGCGGATAAATGCATGGCGAGTTCATGGCGAGTTGGCCACAAGCAGACCGCTTAGTGCACATCTATTGTGTTTATTGTTAATTTTAGATTTATATGGATCTGTCAGGCTATATTTTATTTTCAACCAATTTAACCTCATTGTTTATATTAATTTACTATTTAAAGAATACATAGCAATATTTAATTGACAAGGAAATCGCAGTGAAATTGTTCTATGTACAAATAATTGCTATGTGAATAGCAGAATTTAAAACACTCAAAATCGTAGATAACGAAATTCACAAATCATAATGAAACGACAAAAAGTGTGCGATGGCCGGGAATCGAACCCGGATCAACTGCTTGGAAGGCAACTATGCTGACCATTACACCACCATCGCATCTGATATCACGGGCGAAATTAATACTTATATTAAGTAGTGACAATTTTGTAATACCTGGTCGATCTTGTATTTCCATAGCTGCTGCTAGCAATGTGCAAGCACTTTCCACGCTCAGTGTAGATGTGACGTGATCTTCACAAGCAGATCTAAGATCTTCCACTCCTAAATCTGCTGCTAAGGTCATCATTTCGAAAACTCCAGAGTCTTGCAACAAAAGCTGTGAATAAGATTGAGACAAAGGAAAAACTTTTAAAAGTATTCTTGACACGAAAAAATGTCTTTTAAATGATTATGGTAGCGCCACCTAGTGATTTTTATTGAAAAACTCACACGAATTGTTTTTTGAGGCGTTGCTGTTTTCTAAACATTTTGATGTAATTACCAAAATTGCCCTATTATAACAATAGAAACATTACAATATTATTATATCTCACCTTGCCGGTGTAAACATACTGAATAAATAGTCGGAAAGTTTCAACTTGGACGTGCGGCATTCGAATCGGTGTCGGCTGCGCGCTAATAGATGGCGTTACAGAACACCCTGGAATACGGCACACTTCGCCTCGTTTTGTGTTTTGAAAGCTCTTGCATCTAAAAACACAGTTTTTTTAAATGTTCAGCATATTGAAGACGTTAAAACTACTTTGGAAATAAAATACAAAAATAAAATAATCTTGAACTTCATATAACTTTATGGGCCTACCAGTTACCACACGCATTACTACACGCACAGGCTTCACCACAGTCTTGTCTGCGCGATTACACGGTGCACACAGTACATCGCGCATGTGGTTGGTAATGGTAATACATTTTTTCATCTCCCCATCTCGGAAAGAGTATTTTTGCTCTTCTATATCTGAGTGCAAAAGCTGTTTTTTATCCGCTAGAGGATAAAGTAAATTGAATTTGGAACATCGTGTGCAGTAAGGTTGTGAATTCACAACAACATCATTAAACCTATTTACTTTTACCTCCATGGTGCCAAATTTATCATACAACTTTTTTTTAATTTGTTAGAAAATCAGACTTGGAACCTTCTTATAATGTACTTTTTTTTATTTGCTTTGCGTGCGCAATTTACTTTTCACGACATATTGTTAAAACCTTAAGTTAAAAATAAAAACAAGAAACTTGTAAATAAGTGAAAAACGTAAAATGAGTGAATCGGGCGACGAGGAAGTTTATTTGACGCCAACAGAATTGACTGAAACTGTTAAAATTCACAAATGAGCTTTCTCCCTCAACAATCACGCGAGAAGTATTTGAAACAGTACGATATGTTTAACACGTGGCGACTAGATAAAGGAGCCAAAACTTTATCAGAAACCGTTTTGCTGGCATATTTTATTGAATTATCCGAGACGAAGAAATCAAGCACTCTATGGAGTACATATTCAATGATAAAAGCAACAATAAAAATGAAAAAAGACAAACATACCGACACCTATCCTCAATTAGTGGCAGTTTTAAAAAGAGCGTCGTTTGGTCATCAACCAAAAAGTCGAAGGTTTTCACAGCATCTATCATATTACGGTAGTTAATACCTATACTGAAATAAAAGTATCTTGTGATTGTAAATGTTTCTTTTTTTTGCATTTAGTCATTTCCTCGCTGAGGTGGGATGAAAAGTAACGTGTTGCACTCGAGTGCAAAGATTTTTCACCTCGTGCTCTTTTGATTCCCTCGCTAACGCTAAGGATTCTATTTTTTGAATCACTCGCTACGCTCATGATTCAATTTTAGAATCCTTCGCTTGCTCGGTCATCAAAATTGAGCACGCGGTTAAAAATCAACTTTGCACTCTTGTATAACAAATAACTATTGTCAACCACACGTGCGATGTACTGTGTGCATTGTGTATAATCGCGCAGGCAAGACTGTGGTGAAGCTTGAGCGTGTAGTAGGCCCATTAGAGTTAATTTCATAAAACTTCATATCGCACACTACCTAGTCTACCTACTCTATAAATGTTGCAGCTTTTATTAAAAACTTATCTTGGCTCTTTCACAAAGGCGAGGAGTATAGTGCAGTCGGTAATTAAAAACCGATAATCCTCTCTGAAGAAATTATAAGCGCTGAGCTTAGCTCGGATAGTTCCCTAGGAAAAACTTAAAGTTGTCAAGTTGTGTTCTAACTTGTAAGTTATGCGAAAGTTTCAGAGGCGAGCAGCGCTCCCTGCCGACGGCGGGGCGGCGGCGGCGGTTCGGAGCGTTTTAATAAAATATTGGCACAACACAAGTTAGTATGCGCTATGTGAAGACGGTAACGAAATTGACCGTAGTGATTATACTTATTAATAACCATTAGTTTTTTATTTCACATTCATATTTTATTTTATTGAGTAATTAGAGTCTTAAGTAGTTATTTTGTCGAAAATATAAATGAGCCTGTTAGAGCCTGAAATTAATGAAACTCTAGACTACAATAAATCACTTTGGCAATCAAAAGGTGGTCATTTCCTTTAAGTAACATTATTTCAATGAAATTGTTATACGAAGAACTCCTCATCATTGTCTTTCTGCCCTGATCCCAATGTACTTGGGGTCGGCCTAACACGTTTATTTCCATTCTTCCTTGTTACACGTCACGGTGGCATTTACTCCTTTCTATCCATCCATCTTTTCTTGGTTTTTTTTTTTTATCAATATTTAATATGGCATCACTTTTTACACGACTGCCCCAAAAAAAGAGTGTTATGTTTTTAGCGTTCATGTACCTATGTATGTATGTTTGTGAGTTTTTGTCTAATCTTACGAATTATTCAAATCTAAATATGATCCCAAACGTTGACGGATTACGTGAATGAAAGCGTACCTAGATTAACGCCGTGTATCGGTATATCAGTATCGAGACACGTTCGTTATTTCGCGTTGATTAGACAAGCCCGCCGCGCGGCACCGCCTGAAACTCGGCTGATTGGATTTGCTATTGACTAAATTCAATTTTGAACTGACTGTGCTCAGTGGCGGTGATTTATCACCTTGTTTACGCAATGTTAGGGTAATTGGATCGCTTGATTTGAAGGATGCTTACTTTGTCGTTATACCTAGTTGTTGAAAGTAAAGCCAATTTGGTTTCATTACGATGAGTGACAGTGAAAGTTTTACTCAAGGCTTGATGCTATTTTTGTTTTAAATTCAATACCAATAGAGAAAATATCAAGCCGATTTGCAGCTGATTATTCAGTCAAGTTATAGGATAGGAGACGGATGACACGATTTCACGAAAATAAAGCAACTTCTTAAAGATTTGCAATTATTGAAACAACTGTATAAGTACCTACCTACTATGGAAACTGTATACTTACTGTGGATTTGTTTTTTTTTGCGCTGCGCAGATATGAGCAAGTAATCGTGAGGGACCTAGCGATATTTTAATATTGATGTATCGTACAAAACGGGAGGAGTGTCACACCCTATTTCAAGGACCTCTATTCCTTCCTATCAATCACTTATCTAGTATGAATATTAGATGATATCCAGCACTGCAAGATTACGCCAGGTCCCAGGAGTGGCAGCCATTAGTGTGAGCACCACAATGTTAGGTCGCTTCGGTGAATATTTCAACGTGTTTTGTCAGTTAACGACGTTTGCAAACGGCCCGAGGGACTTCCAGATGTTCTAAGATAAGAGATTATGTTGGGTGGTACCTACTTATTCATTAAGTAGGAGTACCTATCGCTGTTTTAATGTATCGCGGGTTACCGCGGGTAGGGCTGACCATGAACACCCGGGTTAAGTTCGCGTTACTTTTAGAACTGCCGAAGATAACATACTTAAGTATAGATAAATAGTGATATGACTCATGTAATACATATTACAAACAGTAGGTACTATAACTACCTTAGATAATTATGATCTTCTTCTTTATATTCGACAGCTCAAATTTTGTCCGACCAGTACGTAGCAACCTGGAAATCTCAGCTCAGATGCAAATAAGTAATTTACCCGAGGTAAACACTATGTTTTTCATTACGAATACGAGGAAAATAAGAACATATATCATTATGTAACGAAAAAATTTCTGTTGATCGGATGGGGTCGCTTTCACGCTTATTTTGTTTTTTGTTTTTGTCCTCTGATCTCCAGCTAAACAGCCAGTATTTTTCAGTTTTTTTTTTACTTTGATAAACTAAGGCCAGCTCAGCTTAGATATAATAATAATAATTCGTGCATATCTGAACTAATCTATCAACACATCGATACTAATAACATTCTAGCTGAACAACAGAAGGGCTGCCGAAAGTTCAGCCAAGGCTGTAAGGAACAGCTAATCATAGACTCAGTTCTTCTTAAAAAAGTCCAAAAAACCAAAACCGATCTGTTTAGTATGTACATCGACTATAAAAAAGCCTACGACTCTGTTCCCCATTCGTGGCTTGTAAAAACATTAGAAATATACAAAATACACCCGACAATAGTAACATTTCTGAAGACTATGATGACCACCTGGACTACTAAGCTTAGACTTAGTCCCTCCATTGAAACTACAGATACTAGTCCAATAAAAATTCAGAGGGGTATTTTCCAGGGAGATGCACTTAGCCCTCTGTGGTTTTGTCTTGCCTTAAACCGCCTATCTAATATATTAAACGCCTCAACGTTAGGATTTCCATTAAAAGATACACCCACCGATGGACAAGAACTAAAAATCGAGTTAAATCATCTGTTGTATATGGATGACATTAAGCTTTATGCAAAAACTGAGGGTGAACTTCACGAATTAGCCAACTTGACAGAACAATTTTCAAATGATATTAAAATGGAATTCGGCATAGACAAATGTAAAATAAATTCAATTAGAGCAGGGCAGAATTTCCAACATCAATACACTTTAGGAACTGGAGAACAGATACAACCATTAGATGAACAAGATAGTTATAAATACCTAGGATACACACAATCACGACAGATTCACTACAAAGAAACTAAACAAAAATTAACACAACAATTTCAACACAGACTTAACACCATTTTAAAAACACAGTTATATTCGCGAAATACAATTAAAGCGATAAACACCTTCGCTATACCGGTACTTACATATTCTTTTGGTATAATCAACTGGACCAAAACCGACCTCAAAAATCTGCAACGAAAAATTAACACCACTATGACTAAATTTCGCAAACACCATCCACGATCCTGTGTGCAGAGATTAACACTATCGCGGAAAGAGGGAGGTAGAGGTCTTATTGATATTCCTAACCTACACAACAGACAGATAAAATCACTTCGACAATTCTTTTTCTCAAAAAGTGAAACTTCCGTTCTCCACAAAGCAGTTAGTCAGAACGACAAACATTTGACACCACTAAATTTAAAAGATAAGTCTGAGCAGAGAAATGAAAAAAATATCGACGATAGAACTAAGGTCCTAGAATGGACCCAGAAGTCTCTACACGGAAGACACCGCCAAGACTTATGCCACATACATGTCGACAAAGAAGCGTCGAACGCGTGGTTAAATAGAGGCGAACTCTTTCCAGAGACTGAAGGGTTCATGGTTGCTATCCAAGACCAAGTAATTGAAACTAAAAATTACAGAAAATATATTATGAAGAATTTAATAAATGACACCTGCAGACGATGCAATTGTTCTCCTGAAACAATTCAACATATCACAGGCGCGTGCAAGGCAATAGCACAAACAGACTACAAACACAGACACGATCAAGTAGCCAACGTCATACACCAAAAATTAGCGCACCACTATAAACTCATAGATTCCGTTGTGCCGTATTACAAATACAATCCAGAGCCCACATTAGAAAACCTGTCAACAAAACTATATTTTGATCGTGGTATTTTTACCGACAGAACAGTTCACTTCAATAGACCAGATATAACACTTGTAAACAAGGTAAATAAAACGGCATATTTAATCGACATTGCTGTACCAAATACACATAATTTACAGACCACAATAGCAGAAAAGCTGACTAAATACATCGAACTTAAAGACGAAATTACCCGAAATTGGCATCTGCAAAAAGTTACAATAGTACCAATAGTTCTGTCGACAACAGGCGTCATACCCAAACAACTTCACCAATCCCTTAATACTCTTAGTTTACCTCCAAATACCTTCCATCTGCTACAAAAAGCAGTGATACTAAACACATGCAGACTCGTGAGAAAGTTCCTGCAATGTGAATCAGAAAATCTTCAGCACCACTCAAATACTCTACCATCATCAATACAATCCTCTGCACCTGACCGAACTTCGTCTACTCCAGCTGATAATCACTTGGCTTAGGCCCGTACTATCAGTATTTTCCGGCTGACCGTCTAGCCGAGCAAAACAAACGTATAAATAAAAATAATAATAATAATAATAATGATTTATTTCTCGCCACAATATAGGTACATCAGAGAGGTAACAATACAAAAATACGTAACAGCAATAATTATAGAGGAAAGTCACCAAATATGGAATACTATTTTGTTTTTGGGATATAAAAAAAAAACTTCATATAAATTAAAACAGTTTAATGTTTTTACTAATCAGTCATACATTTATATGTAGTAATTAACAGCCTTTAATCAAATATATTAGTTATCAAATTAAAATCTAACATAAAAAACAAAATCACAAATGAGTAACCAAATATGGAATAGGTACCCATATATGGAATATAAGCATAAATCAACATAACAATAACAAAAATGGACATTAATATCTTTGAGATCAATTAAATAAATATAACATATTGTGATAAATAAAAGAAGTTACATAATTACTTGCAAAAGTCACAGATCCAAGTATCAAATCAAATATATATATAATAATATATATATTATAATATATATATAATAATATATATATTACAATATATAATATAATAATATATATATTACAATATATAATATATATCAATCAAATCAAACGACTGTCCATATTTGGATTTTTATACTAGTTCAAACTCTTCTAAATATTTTTTTAAGTCACAATATTTTGAAATTAAAAGATCACAAAATGGTGAAATAAACATAATACCGATATACTAAATAGTATAACACTTATGTATACAAACATATCAGCTGGTAATACTCATTTATTACTTACCTTTAAAATTTTCCGCACGACAACAAAACAAAACACGCCTGCCACAAGTGAAGTGTTCGCGCAACTGACTCGATGGTGTGAGTGCGATAGTTAGTAGACCGAATGGAACAGAAGATGGTCGAGTGTTGCGTTTCATACTTATAGTCTTAGAGAAATGAAGGTATTCCATATTAGGATACTATTTCATATTTGGTGACTTTCCTCTACTGTGGGAGACTGGTGCCTAAGCTAGACCGTGAGGTCTGTATTTCAGGACACCAGGTCTCCACCCTTTGGGGAATGTTTACAATTTAATGTTATGTACGATATAATAATGAATGCGGTAAGAATTCACTAAAAGCATACGAATTTTAGATTAAGCATATAAAAGAAAAATAAAATAATATTAAAGATAAAGGGAAAAAAAAAAACGAAAATTAATTACAGTTATTTTGGATGTTGGCGTTAGTACGTGCAGTAGGTATTTGTATAATTGTGTGTCTGTGAGTGCGTGTGGTGTATGTGTTGGTGTATGTGTTGGTGTATGTATGGGTGTATGTGTGGGTTTATGTGTGGGTGAATGTGTGGGTGTGTGTGTGGGTGTATGTGTGAGTGTGTGTGGGTGAAAGTGTGGGTGTATGTGTGGTAGTAGTGTAGGGGGAACTGTTTAAAATAGCTTATTTAGGGACAACAAGAAGTTTTTCTGTTTCCTCATAATTTAACTCAATAAGCCAATTTCTTAGTTTAGTTTTGCAATTGGTTGTAGCGAGGTTAAAGATTGGGAGCAACCTATTTATTTTATTATAGAGGAAGCAACCAAGGTAGCAAAAGAAACGTTGGGAGGAAGCAGTCGAGAGCCGGATGTGATGGCGGAGTATGGGGTCGAAGCGTCTACTTCTGTGGGAAAGTGAGGGGTTGAATGTGGTGAGGCCATGCTGTTTTATAACCGTTTGCAAAACAATAAATAGTTGTCGAACAGTTAACACCTTTGCTTCCTTGTATAGCAAAACCGTTGGATGTCGGAAAGGTCGGAATAAGGATACTTTCAGAAAGGCTCTCTGCGCTCGTTCCAGCTCCAGCATAGCGGTTTTTGTAGCACCACCCCAGGACGTTATGCAGTAGGTTAGTAGGGACTGCGCTAGAGCCAAGTAAACTGACTTCCTCAGCTTCTCGTCTGCCACATGTCTTAGGGTCTTAAAGATATATATGAGTTTACGTATCCTACCGCTAAGAGTATTGATATGCATTTTGAAACTTAGGGTGCTATCTATTATTACCCCTAAGTACTTTGCACAGTCTGTTTTTTGAATGCGGGTGTTGCATGTGCAGTTTTTTGTTTTTTTGTATTGAACATGTGTGGGCTACTATGGAGTACAACGAGTTCAAGTAGGCGGCTGACTTTTTATTTTTCAGAAAAAAGGGCATGTATACTGTTTTTTCGGCATTTAAGGTGAGAACATTATTACTTAACCACTCCATCACGACATTGAAACCCGACTGAGCTTGCATGTAAACGTCTCGCCATGTACTAGCACTGAAGAGAAGGGCAGTGTCGTCTGCGAAGGTAATAATTTTACCTTGGGGTAGAGTGAGCATACCCAGCTCATTAATATATATGAGAAAGAGTGTCGGGGCTATTACGCTGCCCTGTGGCACGCCGTAGGTGACAGTGCGTTCGCCACTGATGGCATCTCCTATCTTAACGCACTGGGTACGCTCACTCAGATAGTCCTCAAAGAGTTTGAGCTGAATATCCCTGATCCCCATGATTTCCATCTTACGAATCAGAGTAGGGATAGACACCGTGTCAAAAGCTTTCGCAAGATCTAGGAAAATGCCCAGAACCTTATGTCCAGCATCCAAGTTCGAGATAACATAATTGGTCAGATCATGTACTGCGTCGTCCGTGGATTTGCCGGCCCTGAAACCATATTGTGAGGGTGAAAGGAGGTTGAACTTCTCCAAGTAATTCACGAGCCTGTTGTTCATAATCCGCTCCAGTATTTTGGATAGAATAGGGAGTACTGCTATAGGTCTGTAATTGTTGACACGGCCTCTATCCCCACCCTTAAAGATTGGGTGTATTATAGCCTTTTTGAAAGGTTTGGGAAATTGTCCAGATGCAAGGGCAAGGTTGCAGATGTACGTGAGTGGTGGTACAACAATCTTTATATGTTTTTTTAGGAGACCGCTAGATATTCTGTCCCAGCCCGCGGCGGTGTCGTTACGTAGGGACATTATCAGTTTGGCAACTTCTTTGTCGTCAGTGGGTAGAAGAACCATAGATTGTGTGGCCCTTTGTTTGACGGGGTTAAATGTGTTGCTAGTGGACCTATTGGATAGCTTTTCCGCGAGGTTTTTGCCGATATCTGCGAAGAATTTGTTGGCTACATTGACCGACTCTTGATGAGTAGAATACGCATTCAATAAATCTGACGAGTTGTCTTTTTTTTTTGTTCTATTTGTGATTGTGTTTATTGCTTCCCAGAGCTTTTTAGAGTTATTACCAGCATCAGTTATTTCGTTACGCTCATAGTCTTTTTTAATCTTTTTCAAGAGCTTGCTACAGTAGTTTCTGTATCTATTGAAGGATGTTTTTAAGATTTCATTATTTGGGGACTTTTTAATCTTTTGTGCAGATTATCTCTATGTCGGACACATCGTAGAAGGCCCGGGGTGAGCCAAGGTTTAATAATTTTTTTCCGGTTTGGTATTTTGACTGTTTTAGAGCTTGATTCTATTGCCTGAGTAATAAGATTGAACATACGCTCTGATATTTATATGTTTTACGTAACTAACAAGGTTTGGTCAAATCGTATGGTGTAGGTCCTGAACTTTTTTTTTGTAGAAATAATTTAAACTATAACAACTCAAGACCAGCAGAGAATATTTCCATGTAAAAGTTCTTGTTTTGAGAATGTGTCATCCCTAATAACCCCTTCTCCGTAGCTAGCGAGTATATTCAGTAAACTGTGCTAGGGCGCGGTTTCCACCATGGCGGATCGAGTAGAGCGGAGAGATGTGTCAAATTAAACCAATCACAGGAAGGGCGAAAGACCAGATGTAAATTTAAACTAATGTGATTGGTCGATTTCCGCACGTCTTCTCTCCGCTCCGCTCGTCTCCGCTTTGGTGGAAACCGACGAATACGAAACCTTAGAGCATTGTGTAGTTTAGTTTCGTGGTGTCCGGGCCTAAGTGTAACAAATCATTCCTGTAATCCTGTTAGTACCCGTATCTCCTGGCTAGCGCTCCTCTGTCCACCATCGTGTCGACTACCGCCACTAAGTTGTGCAGCCGATCTCAATTAATTGTAAACTCGCTGTAGCGTTCGTTGTCTGATTTATTTGCGGTAACTCGCTCTTCGGCTCCTCGGTGGAACTTGAGAGCCACAATAATAGATCTCCTGTCATTCTTATTTCTTGTATTGATCACGGTTGGCCGGTATTGTGGTTCTTCTCCTATAATTTGTTTCATGTATTTTATAGAATTGAGAGATGACTGTCCTGGATGCAGCTAATATTTTGTCGCTTCTGTTTCGGGACTCACGTGAAATCATTAGTGAACTGTTTTATATTTTTAAATGGTAAGTAATAATGTGTGTGTTTGTGTACATACTAATGGGTACACCTCTGTCTAATCCTTCGGGGAGTAGGTACCGACGTCATGTTATGTTCAGTAATAAATTTTAATTGAAATGCCAGAAACACATACGGTATTTAACTTTGATAAACTAAACAGCATTCAGGGTGATTCAGGTGGGCCGCGGGTAGTCCACCGGTTATCGCGGCATCGACATAGAGGGCGAAGAAGGAACATGGGTGGTTTTTAGTCAGTAGAAGTCTGACACTCCCTTTCGCTCTGCCCAAGAGCGGGAGGGGTTATTCGATGATTTTACACCCACCAAAAAAAAAAAAAAAAAAGGGTGATTCAGGTCTTGGTAGTGGTACATATTTATTTTTCATTACTCATACTCTGAAAGTACTACTTTTCAGCCCTAGGGAGAATCGTTTTCCAACCATGTTCCAAATTTTTATACAGCCACTCAATTACAGCGCGATTTATAATTAAAATAACACAATTGAGGTTAAGTATAAACTTTCAGTGTCCCCACTGAAAGTTTATACTTAACCTCAATCGGTTTGAAGTACATGACTTTTAGTAAAGCTCTCTGTGCCCTCTCCAGCTCCAAAAACCTTGTTTTAGATGCTCCGCCCCAAATCCGCAAACAGTACGTAGGTAAGTATAGATCAGGGAACAGGGACCCAGGGACCCAGGGAAACATAAATTTGCTTGATAAGCTCCTTAGTAGTCACATGTCGAAGAGTTTTGAATGTCCAAATCAATTTCCTAACTCTGTTTATTATTAGTTCTAGGTGCAAGTGCCACAATAGCCTTTGATCAAGCATAACACCAAGGTATTTGGTACTGGATACTTTTTTGATTTTTACGGTTAAATATCGAAAAGCAGATGTAATTAGTCTTTGAAATATTTAAAGTTAAAAGGTTCTGATCGAGCCAGGTAGCTATTATAGACAGACCTCGTTCGGCGATGAGACCAACGCTGTCCCATGTTTCTCCCGCGAACACTATTGCTGTATCGTCAGCATAAGAGACTATGTGAGCACCTCGATACTCATGTTGCACAGTGTATTTATATAAATGAGAAACAGCGGCGGCCCGAGCCTGTCTACCCTGTCCTACTCCGTAAGTCACCATTTCTTCGGAACTAGTGACTGAAAACCATTTTACTTTCCTTGTATTCGTAATGAAAAGCACAGTGTTTACCTCGGGATAAAGACTTATTTAGTCCCTCGAACTATTAGCACCCTCGCTACGCTCGTGCGCCAAACCCCGTCTCGGAACTAAATAAGCTACTTTCACATGTAAAGGTAACAATGTACTATTTCGCAACAAACCACCCTGTTAAGTGAATATCAACTGTCCCATAAATAAATTATAGATTCTCTAGTGATAAATGTTGTCCAAGTAGAATCGCATGGCACCAGCACAAGTTCTCATCAGCACAGCGCTGTGGTCTGTGATTTGTTTGCAATTAATCACAGTTTGATCGTTGTCCTAATAATTAATTCAGAGAGTACATCGCGGCGTGGTGCTCCACAATCTCGTCGGGTATCATTAATCTTGGTCGGACGACCAAGTGTTGGCCATAGAGTTATCGACAGACACGGCACTAGATGTTAGCTCAACCGTATTAGCCTGCTAGAAGAGAAAGTTCTTAATTTGCACAGACAGTGGGTATAAGACAATCACAATAAAAAGTGACTAACGGACGTCACGCGGTTTCACCCGCGTAGTTTCCGTTCCCGTGGGAATACAGGGATACTAAGTATGCCTATGTCACCCTGGGAGACTATAGCTTCCCTACGGTGAAAGAATTTTTCAAATCGGTCCAGTAGTTTCGGAGCCTATTCATTACAAACAAACAAATCTTTCTCTTTATAATATTATTATTAAGTGTTCATTAAGTTAGTTTTGCGTAATTCTAATTTTAACGAAGAAACAGAGTGCTAGTGCTGTCAGAACTTGCTAAGTAATGGAAAGTTTTAATTTAAAGATGTACGGCCAAGGCGCTTTTAAAAAATACTTTGTTATATTAGTTCCTAATATACGCCAATAGTTTTGTCCAAAACCCTATTATGCCGAAGCTAGTGAGGCTCGTTTCAAAGCAGTGTCGTGTCTCCAACCTCCACTGCTAGCATCCCTTGCTCCGGCGCGGTAGCTCTGTTCGTTCCCGTCTCCCACAGATGGTGACTAATGGAGCGAACAGCTCTCACTTACACCACTTTTTGCTGATTTCCATTTAACACGTGGACGTAAGCAGCGAGCTTTAAAAGGATTACTCGGGTTTTCTAACTGGGCTATCTTAAGAATCGAAACACTTAGAGTTAGACCCACTTAGCACCATTAGCCAATATTTTAGCCGACCTGCCTTTAAATCTGACTGAGAATATAAACCAATCACTTATACCTAAATTCTAAATTACATTATTACATCAAACGTATTTAACTATTGTTTTAACTATGCATGTACTTAAACATAACATCACGCATGTTATCCCCGAATGAGCAGAGGTGTAAGTAGGTACTTAATAATAGTACACCCACATTCAGTTGCCTATGCCATCAACTGGACATACAATCAGACAATCAGACTCCGTGGCAGCTACCGAAAACATCCTGATGGAAAATCTCGGTAACACGCCTGACCTGGGAATTGAATCTAGGAAAGGCAGGCATCATCCTCAGCGTGCACCGAGCCTGCAACTACTAGATAATTTGAAAAATTGACTACCAGTTTCAAAGTAGTCACCAAATAACTTTTCCATAACTTATTCAATAAAATATCTTATCTCAGAAAACTTAAATCTTGGCCTTTTTCTGCAAACTACTTAGACGTGAGTTTGGTGCTCAAAACAACATAGTCACTAATAGTCACTCTTCATCTTCATCAGCCTATAATGTTCCCACTGCAGGGACTCAGGCCTCCTCTCTCGGAGAGGGTTGGACTTAATCTAGCACGCGGGCAGTGCGGGTTGGTCACATGTCTTCGAATTTTTTTGGTTCTAAGCCATGCCGGTTTCGTCACGATGTTTTCCTTCACCGTTTTGAGAGTAGTGGTGATGAAATAAATTACACAAAGTAATGCGCTTCACGGAGTTCGAACCCACGACTCACTGTTCGTAAGTCGGGGCCGCCACCACTGGGCCACCACTGCTCTTACCATAGTGAGTAATTAGTCACTAATAGTGACTATTAACTCGCTAGCTGTTTGAAGTTTTGAACTAGTCTACACGGTGTTAAAGTGCATAGCTAGTTCATCATCAAATCAGTCGATCTTCCTATTTATGTTTGTATATCATTTAATTTCGACTAAGCACAATCTGTGTCAGTATCCTAAATCCCTAACTAAGTAGCATCCACGCGTCTGTGGGGGCGCCACCGTCGCTGTCGCACGGGTAGCCGGGTAGCACTGCTGTGATTAACTCGATTAACTCCAGTTCGCGTGAGCGTCGCCACGCGGCCATCACGGACTGTAATTGACGCGTCAGACCGTCAAACCGTGCGTCAGGCAGGACGTCAGACCCTCCTCCAGTCTGATCCAATCACGCGTTCTTGTGTTACTACTTATTAGTTTTGTTCAAGCGTTTGTGAAATGGTTGTCTTGTAGGTATTTGCTGTAGACAGACTCCGTTTACGATTCGAATAGAAAAATCTTGAATGAAATTCAAAGGCGTTCTTCTTTATCCTGCCGACATTTAAGAGCAGGTGTGTAAGACTAGATGTCAGTCTGTTAGAGCGATTCCGCACTACGTCCAATCCGATTCCGATCCGAACCAGTGAAAATACGGTTCGGAGTAGTCGTAGAACTATTTCTATGGTAGTTTACGCACTACATCCGGCTTCCGTCATCCGGTTTCTTTCCGTTCTTTCGGATTCGGATCGGACGCGAAACCGCTCTAACAATGAAAATAATGTTAAACCAATACACGAAACTTTACGTATCAATAAGCTTTCAATAGGTACTTTAAAGCTACCAGCAATATAAACACATAACACAACAAGCCACATAATTACAACTCTACTGTTATTAGCTTTAATCCAAACTGTTAACAGTGTGGTTTCAGTGACGCGGTGTGACGGGCCTTTATAGCGACGACCAACTTTTAATAGTGTTCCCTCAGACGAGTCAGCCCGCGCCAACTCGCGCCAACCCGCGACAACTCGCGACAAACAGCGCGCCTGCGTTTGAACACAGATTAAAGTTACGCAAAATATATTGTGGTGTTGACACATTGTTTATCGTGAAACTTGAAAAAGGAAGTTTTTTCAAAATCTATCACTACTATCAACGCGTATGATACTTAGCTTGTAAAACGCTTGCTGTGATAGGGCTTTAGGCAAAGTATCTCTGAAAACTTGCATTGGGTTGAGAGCAAAGGAAAAAAAAAATCAAGAACAACCCAGAGAGTTCACTAATACGGCCATGCAATTGAAGCACATCGCGATATCTACATCTACTTGACGATCGATAACGAGTGATATCCCTACAGAACTAACAAGTGTCAGTAAGTACAATGAAGAAAGTTATAGTCTACCTACAGTATTAGGAACTTAAGAGGAGCAGTCAAACTCAAATTCTATTAAATGTTTAACTACTTCCTTATGATATTTTCATTAGGAACTGTGCACAATGTAACGAAACCTACACTGTATCGAAACTGAAACAATCTCCAATCTTACTTTAATGACCTAAAGCCTTATAAAACTTAATCTTCGTATTTAATAACAAACATCACACTTAAGTAAATTACTCGACCGACAAGGGGATTGTTCGCACTTAATAAAATTAACTTTGCAATTTGTTGGGCTGAAAAACCAGCTTTCTTAACACAATCTGTACCGCGGCGGCCATGATTGATGACGTCACGACCGCGCGCAACAACGCGACGCCACATCACGACAACGTTGACGCGCAATTTGCGTCATAGATAGTGTGGTGACCAGAATTTGAGTACAGTGACGGACTAATAGCATTGCAGTGTATTCAGTATATTCTATTTTTATGAGACGCAGGCCAGACATAATGCTATGTGCCACGCGTGTCACGCGTGCCTCTTCGGAGGATAGTGCAGCTGAAATGAGATACCGCATTGGTTGTGAAAGCACCAAGAATCGGAGTACACAGAATGCATGAGCTTTTCTAAATACTGCTGCATGCTGTTACCCGGACAGAGGGTTTCTCCATGCATTAGGAAATAGTAAGTCCCGATTGATATGTAAATTGACTCATAATAATGTCTAAAGATAGCATTCCCACAAGTGGAAAACGTCATTTCTATTATAGGAGGTGTATGTAGGAGTACCTACGTAATCCAAAATAAGATGGGCTCGATAGTTAATTAGTATTTCCTTGGTCTTACTCGTAGTACAATTCAGGAGTATCCGTTATCTGCTGTGTGTATCTGGTGCTACTACCGATCACGATTAATAGTAGGCTCGCCGCAACCGTCGGCTGTCTACTGCTGAGCCCGACCGAGCACTGCTGATGCGGAGGACATTAATCACATTCAACTTCTTGCGCTGTTTATTTTAACGCGGCATATTTCAGGAAATAAGATTACTTTAAGTTTTATGTCAAATTTTGTGTTTAAAGGGATAGTATCGGAGAGTCTCAGTTAATCCACCAACTGAGTCTCCGATACTGTATCTTGTTTCATGCATTGGTAAATTTTCATAAAACTGATGTGCGTTCTGCATGGCTTGAGTCCCAACAAAAATAAATAAATCCTTGTAACGCTGGTATTTTCAGCAAGCAGGAAAAAGTAAAAAAGGAAATTACCCAACATTCAGCCTTATCTCGTTAGTTAATTCAGTTGGTACAGTGTTCAGTGCTGCCAAATGCATTCTAACGACTGTAATCTGCACGCGATTCTAGCAACATTCTAATTTTGACGCCATTCACAGCACGCGACCGTTATGTTCAAATTACAGAGCTCAAAGCTAATGAACGCCATATTTGTATTTTTTTCATGTTAGTGTCGAACGCTTCGCAGGCGAGTATAAATCGACTCGTTAATCCTGATTGGTGTAATTCAATCTTGTAAATTACACTGCACGATCGCTGAATGTGTTTTTTCTACAGATAAATGAAAAGCGGATGAAATGTATGAGTTGAATGGCTGATGTTACGATGTACGAATAAGTGATTTGAAATATTTTTCAGTGGAATTTTTTTTTGAACTTTTTTGCGATAAAAAGTAAATGATACGTTCTCATTGCAATATACTTATTTACAGGCAACATAAACATATGACACGATAATATTATGATATAGCTGAAAGTTTCGTTTTATTCACAATATTAATTTACTCCTTCGCTTACACTTTTACCGTAGATCCGGTAGATCGCAAGCTGAAAAACCTCTAAACAATCAATGTCCTTTCAGCCTTTTGAAGCGCTCAGAAAAAGTATAGAGCTACGTGGCGTAATCCCAAGTGGCGCCGTCTTTGTAAACAGTTTTCGCACAAAAGCTTACGTTCGCAACAAGATTGTCATTGAAGGGCGGCGGCAGATTATCGCGACATTTTTCTACAAATAATAAAGCGGTAATGAGCGGTGTAGGACGTCGCGACGTCAACGGCAGACAGGCGCGCTTGCTGCGACCGCTCTCGCCTCCAATTTGCGGTTGCGCTCACAATGCTCCGCTCGCTTTGCTCAGCTGTCATGGCAACACGTGCCGCTGAACTTGGTATTGTGTATAAGTTGCTGGTTTTTGTTATTGAATGTAACAAATTGCGTGGTGTGTGGAAATTACAAGTTAAATTACATTACACGTTATAAAAGGAAGTTCTTTATTGTTAAGTCATGTCACGTTGTATTTGTATCCTAAGCTGGGGTAGTAGAGTAGAATCAGTAATAAAAAACATTTTCATTTGGCCATTTACCTACTTAATTAGCGACCAAGTTGAAATAATCCTATGCGGGTGCTTTTTGTTACCTACATAACTTTGATTTATTTGCTTGGAGTCCAGCCAGCTAAGTACTAGCGATGTGGCGACCTAAGATCGTTTTAACATAAATCACAGTTTTATAATGCCCTCAAGATCGCGACACTCAGGCGAGTTTACGAGCGTCGTCCATTGGCGCCAAAACGACGTGCCACAAACTGAGGTTTAATCCTTACATTGTCACATCGTCAACTGTTTTACAAAGAAAACTTTTACACTCAAATATCTAATGTTCGTCTGAACGACGATAAAAGTGTAGGTAAAATTTTAATGAGAACTTAACTTTTGAAATTGTATACTAAAAACTTTTAAAACAAGTAGGTACGTACTATTCCAGTACTATACTTACTACTTAGGTAAGTACCTACAAAGTTAAAACCCTCAAGTGCTCATGAAATCGAGTTTTTTATTAATTGTCGAGAGAGCGTTGTTTGTTGGCGTTAAAATCGACACGGTTCGCACAAATAATGGATTGTTTTTTCTGTTGTGCTTTTCTATAGGTGATACTTAAGTTTGAATTATTTACCTATAAAAATTTTAATAGTGTCATTGTTGAAGAGCCAAATTAAATAAATCAATGCGCAATAGTTAGCTCGGTCATTTGTGAATTAGTATTGAATAGAGCAATTACCATTAATTATGCGTCAGCTACAATTAGTCGATAATTGTTGTATTTTGGAACCCGTTTTCCCTGACTGTATAAGTTATTTTACATTAGTCAGGCTCTGAAAGTAGGTCGTAACATGCCAGCGGAGTGGGTTGAAAGTACTACTTTTCAGCCCTAGGGAGAATCACTTTCAACTGACAGCTGTCAAATTATAAAAAAAAAACTATGTCTATTTTCACATTTTTATTAAACCATGTTATAAAGAGCCACGAAATTACAGTGCGATTTAAAATTAAAATAACATAAAGTTAACTTACGAATATATATTATGACTTTAATATCTATTTCGCTAAAATACCATAGATTTCGTCAAAATCTTGGCCATTTTTATTTTAATGATGAACATAAAAATACTGGCGGTATAGCTGGAAGACAAGAGAACAAAAAAAAATAAGTGGGACAGCGACAATCCGATCAACACTCATTTTTTCTTTAGCTAATAATTTATGTTCTTAGTTTTACTTTCCTCGTATTCGTAATGAAAAGCACAGTGTTTACCTCGGGTAAATTACTTATTTAGTCCCTCGAACTATTAACCCCGTCTCGGGACTCAATAAGTAACTTTCGCCACTCGGATAACAATGTACTATTTATGTCCTACTAGCTTTTGCCGGCGGCTTCGCCCGCCTGGATGTCGAATAATATCGCGACAAACTTTGATTCCCTACTTATCCCTAGGGGTTGAATTTAGAAAAAATATATATACTAAAACCTTCCACGAAAACCACTCTATCCATTGGTCACCAATGGATAGAGTGGTTTTCGTGGAAGGTTTTAGTATATATATTTTAACAGCATGAAAATCAGTGCAGTCGTTTTTGAGTTTATCGCGAACAGACAGCCGCGGTGGAGGACTTTGTTTTCTAATTTGTAGTGATAGAGGCTACGTAAACTGTGTTCTTCCACAACATTTAAAAAATGTTGTAAAAATATACTTACTACTTAACTTTAGATCTTTTAACCTGTGCATGAAACAGTTCTCCCAGGTACAAAGTTTTTATAACGTGTTAAATAATTGATGTCGTATTGTGCGTTTTGTCGCCACGCGGCGTATTGTTCGCTTAGTATTGTTGAACTGATTTGAATCTCGCGTTTTGTTTGCTGCTGAGGTGACTACGAGTGCTGTAGTTCTAGGGATTTGTTGATAAGGGGATTGAAAATACATACTTATGTAATTTCCTATAACATTTCAGTGATTTGCAAGGCCTGACACTCTATAGGTAAGGTACTACTTAGTAAGGTAGCAGGTAGTTTTAGTAAACTAGTGTGTAGTCTATTACGAAACTGGTGCCTTTATACACAGTTTTTTTTAAAATAAGGTAAAATAAATTGAATAAAAGCTACTTGCTTTAATTAAATTTTATCTTATTTTGAATTCGGTTTTCCATTGTGCTAAGTAAGCTATAAACTTATTGCAAGGTATAGGTACCTATTTTTTTTTATTGAACATCATACCCCCATGTACAATCCGAAACTAAAAAAAAAAAATCTCTTTTTGTTTTCCTTGTATTATTATTGTTGTCTAAGGATATTTGCCTGAAATGAAACACATTTTTTTAATGTGTCCTTATAATGGGTGGTTACCACAAAAGAGCGGTTCGCGTGGAAGCACGAGTTGTAATTACGATTCGTGTCGGTTTGTTTACCTCGCCGATAGATGGCGTTTGTTTCAACAACACGCATTGTTTTTTCCCGCGCTCCACCAGCCAACTTTTCTCATTTATTTCAACAAACATGTCTAGTGTTTCAGCGGTTTAACTTTAGCGAGTGTTTCATAGAATTTAAACACACGTAGGTACATTGTTGCTGTGGAAATTTTATAATTGGTTCACACAGGTGGTAGGTAATATAATATTATGTATAATATTGTTCGCGAATCGCGTGCGAGAGAATTTTAGAATTACTTTGTTAAGTTGGAGATCTTGCTACATTGGGATGTCTGAAATAAAATGTGCTTTGGTAGTAATACTAGGAATGTAAGCGGGCACAGGTGCTCTCAAGACTTGTGGTGCTTGCAAGTGGAATAGTCCCCCGCTCATCAAGAACAATACTTTACCTACATTCTTTCTTTTCTTTTCTATTTTTTGTTTTTTTAAAAACGTTGCCCTACACTAGGAATTTCTCCTGTATCGTGGGTGCGTTTACAAACATTTAAACTCGCATACACAAACACCCAGAACTGGAACAATTATCTGTAGGCCATACAAATATTTCTTCCGTGCGGGGATCGAACCCGCGACACGCAGCGCAGCAGTTCAATCGCTTAGCCACTGCGCCAACCGTGCCGTCAAACAACATTGTATCGAATAAACACCTGTAAGCTCTAGGTATCTGTTTGAGAATAAGTATGACCCATTGAAGAAATACGACTGTAGTTAAGTATATATATATAACCTAACACGTAAGGGCAGTAATTTGAATAAATGCAATCTTCAACTGTACCAATAATGTCTCAATGGGTGCTGAATTGTTCTAAGAGAAATTGCCGGTCTGTATAATACAGTTTTTCTTTAACTCTTTATTTATTACTTATAATTTTTTTTTCATGATAAACAATGGTTACACTTCTATAACTAAACGGTAGGTAACATGACACTTGCGCAGACATTACTTATTTGTAATCCTTGCGAAACACCTTTTTTATACACCTTTCATAACCTTTTGCCCCTATTTACCTCTGGAAGGTACGCCAAGCCAACCTTATTTACGTTCTTACATCCTTTATCAAAATTCCTGTATGCCGTATCGCAACACATACATTACGGCAAACTGTAAGTTGTACATAATCGTGAACAAGCGGGTGCTTACGCGATAAATTCAGCGCGGGCGAAGCGCCGTCCTCATTGAATCATCAATCAACCCCCCTCTCCACTCTGCCGCACCGACCCCCCGCACACCCGGTACCGGTGTAATTAAGTCCCAAATTATCCCTGTAAAGGGTGGCTAACTAAACTTGGCTAGTGGGATAGTCCAGTTTTTTATAAAATACTGCCTGATAGGTACTGTAATTTAAAAACACGTAATGAGGACGGAAAGATATATCAACTAGGTATATATTTACCCAGTAGAAACCTTTTGTGATCTCCCTAGTTTGGCAAAACTCAATCAGCTGCTAATTGCTTTACTTTGAGGGTTGTTATAATAGCTCAGAGCGTCCTTTTTTACAAGCTTTTAGGTAGCTTGTTACAAGCTTTTATTAAACTTGCAATGAAGTTATTAGTCTTGCCATATTGATGATAAAACCCATAAATTGATAACATTATACAGTTCATAAAATGGAAACACAGGTAAATCTCACGACAGCTTTAAATTGATAACAATATAATTTTTGATGATTTATGAAATTGGTACCTACTGCTTTTGATTTAATTTAAACTTTAGTTTCTATTTTTTAAAGCATTTAAATATAAGCTTGTTTTCATTACACTGCAAGGACTAAGTCCAAAAATTCGAACTAAACGAATGGTAACCCTAAGGGTATCGCTATACAGGCGTTCGAACCAGTAACACCAATTACCAAAATTCGTCAAGATTTCTATATCGCCTGTCCTTCTCCCGTCAACCTGAAATATGAACGTGTGACAGAGACAAAAGAATTGCCCGATCCTACACATGCCATCGAAGTGAAGCTTGATGAACTAAGACAAATTGCGCGTGTTAAGGAGCTTTTAAAAGGAATGCTTGACTTGCTGCACTTTTGTTCACTTACGAATGAGCACTAATGAACAATTAATTAGGTTTTCAGTGAGATTTATGTGAACCAGCATGACACTGAATGATTGATTTTTGGAATTTTCGGTTTCAGGGTTTTGATAATGTTGGGTGCAAAGTCCATTACACATAGGAAATCACTTCGGAGGTTCCGTTTCTCATAATTAATGTGTGTCCAAATCGAGAATGCTTATCTTCGATTTTTGGAATACCTAGTTTTAAAGAGCTGCAATCAGAATCGAACTGCACCAAAGCGTTAGACTAGATTCCTTAGTCCACCTAGTTTCGAACTTCCTAACCTGCTTGAAATTATTTTTACGCTTCGTTCTTCGTCAAAACTCAACAGGGCCCAATTTATTTTCCCCAGAAATAATCAAGAACTGCGAGATTACTTCTCAGCCAACTTCGTGTTTAATGGGACTGCCACCAAAATCGTCCGATATCAAGAACTATCCAGCAACAAGTATCAAATATTTCACCAATGAGAATAAAGTTTTGAGGATTTTAGCCAAGATTAACAACAGAGAGGTACCAGAGCTTGATTAAAAAGGCAAGGAGGGTTAAACAAAAACTGCCATGACTATAAACAAAATTAAACTGCCGGACCTCCATGGACCAGGAGAACTTGAAGTTTCTTAGTTACGTGAGCAGCAACTGTTGTTATTAGCAGCATAAGTTCGAGAGATCATTTTCTTAAAGGAACGCTTGGGAGCGCACTACTTTTTTGTTAAAGTTGGGTGGGGGTTAGTACTTTTAAATTGAGGTTGTGTACCGAAAAGAGCTATCGGCGGACACTTTTAAAATGCAAACGCCAAGTCACTAAAAAGCATCGATAGCATCTAGGTATCGGACGTTTCATTATTGATTGTTTTCAGCCATTTATGTCCCAAATAGTGGGACTATATGTGGGATCCAGTGTTTTCCGAGCACTTATCACGGCACGGTTGCCACTGCGCCAACCGTGCCGTGATAAGTTGTTCCCTGTCGTTCCTCAATCGCCTTTTGGGCCTGTCGCGATGCCGTTTGCTATTATATGAGGTCGATTTTGTGGTTACTTTAGCCACCTATAATTGGTATCAGAGTAGGAGAGCTTTCGGTCAATACAAGCAAGCATGACAAAGGGCAGCTAAATCACGAATTTTTGAAGATGAGCTATCAAATGTACCAGAGTAACCTACATTTAAGCCTACCGTTCCTCTCACAGCAACTCATTTAGCAAAATGTCAAGTATTCGTAACAATATCGCCCCACATCCCAGCACAGTGTAGCATTAATAAAATTAATAAGAAACAAGCATAGCGATGATTGATCACGCTGGTAGCGACGCGGGCGCGCGCGGCCTGAGTTGGCAACTTTTTGAATCAATCATGGGAGCAGCTGCCGGCTGGCGCGGGCGCGGTTTATAATCACCGCTGTTTGTGTACTTAGCTCCTAACTGAACGCTTAATTGATACACCTTATGAACTTGCTAATGGTATGAAGTATTCTAGGCGTTGAGGCCAATTGTTCGATTGGTAATAGGGGCAGGGTAAAATCTATATAATTAGTCCGTCAGACAGGTTTTCAACAAATATTGGACACATATTTTTTCTTTTTTCTCGTAAACAAAAAGAGCTTCGAAAACGTTACGTCACAGTTTGGTACATTTTATTCCAGAAAGTGACGTCACAAACCCCCACTCATGATTTTTGACACGTTTTATTTTGGTCATTTTTTAAAGCAAAAACCACGTAAATATCCAATGTTTTTCGATAATCTAACAGACGGACTAAACATAACCATATTTTTTAAGTCAGGAAACATCATCATCATCAAGGAACTTTGATGAAAATGTTTGTGACATCTGTTGCGGTGCTGGTCGTAGAGTATTTCATGAATCATGCAAGCTATATTGTACAGAATCGTTGTGTTCTAACCATACAGTTTTAACCTTTCTAGCTTTTAAATCTTATCCATGAAATAAATGGGTACCTACATAACGCAACAAAATACGATGCTTTTTTACGATCTTATGACAGTACATAATTATAAAAGGAGAAAAAGAAACTAGAGTCGTATATCAGTTCAAATAGAAAAGTTCTCGAAACTCCCCCAAATAGTGAGTTATTTTTCCAATTTGCTCCTAACAAATACATTCGGCGAGTCTTGCCAACTTTACGCATAACTTGATGGAGTTGCTCTCAAACTTGCCGTTTTTCCGGCCCCCTTCAACTGGACCACATGTCGAGAACATGACCGTGCCTATTTACATGCAAATTGCTTGCCGTCAACAGATTTCTTTTCGATATCCCCCGTCTTTGGTCTGCATAACTTTCGACACTATACATAATTCATTCGGAACGGACGGTGGCGATCTTTTTTATTAGTTTCCTATTCAGATTTTACTTTGGATTACGCGGATTTCCTGAAAAGGATTTGATGTCATGCAAATAAATTTAAATTTAAATTCAGCGCCATCTAGTTGCTAGATTTGAAATTAGTTTTGTAACGCTCCTGGAAGATGGCGCTGAGTGTCGTGTTTCCTGACTGCATAGAAAATGTAAAACAGTTTGTGATGAATATTAATTTCTGTACTTAGTTATGTAGTCTTTATTTCCTTTTAGCGCATTATGGAGCTGTGCGCGCCTCATCAAGCAAATTACGTCTTCACATCTCGGGGCTCAAAATTCATTTGCATTTGAATCAGTGAATGGTGGAGCGGTGAAAGGTCCGCAATTTGCTCTGCGCATAAAGATAGATAAAATTACTAACAATTCTGAACAAACTTGGACGATTTCGAAAAGTAATTTTTTGTTACTTTAGGTAACTTTAAAATTGCAATTTCGTTTTTATTCTTAACGGGGAAGAAACGTTGAGGAAAGTTTTGATTTTAGTTTTATCAGGTAAATATATCTGTAAAACAACAGTTTTTCACCAAAATAAAATAGAGAATATTTTTCAAAATAATTAGATTAACGATTGTTGTAAGCTCTCAGTAAGTACAGTCAACATTATGTTCGTATCTCTTAAACACCTATTTCGCTCAAACATTCATCTCCCGTATGGTCTAGTGGCTAGGATACCTGGCTTTCACCCAGGAGGCTCGGGTTCGATTCCCGGTACGGGAAAATCTTTTGGTATTTACTAACCTTGCTATCAAAATTATTTTGTGTGCGTAGACTTTTTCCTCGTTAGTTCCGAGAATGAAGACGATATCTGCCGAGTCTTGATCTTCGGACAGTCGCTGCAAGTCACGCAGCAGGCCAGGCAAGCCGGCCCGCTCAACCGACGCTGTGCAACAAGTGCCCGTCACCCTATTCGCCATTGGCACTGCCTGCTTCTTTTTGATTGGATAAATTTTGACGAACTTTATTAACGTCTTTCTCTAATCTATTGCCGATAAACAGCAAAACTAGACATACAAAAAGGTTCTCACGACCACTGAGCTAAGATACTAACTTAATTGTTATTAGTAGTATCTAACGAAACACAATAACAACAGGAAAAATAACACTTGTACACCAAAACTGTCAGTAAACTGTTAAAATAACTGACACGATTACCACAAGAAAACAAACACATCACAGTTTGTCACACCATTCACTTATTTATAGAAAACATTAGGTTTGCAAATCGTTAACTCAAACCTTAGCTTGTCAACATAACCTCAATCACATAACTTTGCTTCAACCTAAAATAACTTGAACTTGACTAAGGACTGGCTTTCCAACTATGCTTAGTGTCTGAGAGCTTTGTATTGAGATTAAAACACAGTGTTCGTTGTGTTTCAGGTTGAACTCGGCCTCTCAGGTACAAAACAGGTTTTCATTAAACTCAGGTAGACGCTTCTATTAATATTTCTATCTTTGTCATTCATTGGTTTTGTGTCTATGTAGCACGTGACTATTTCATTGATGAAATAAGGGCCTCCGTGGCGCAATTGGCTAGCGCGTTCGGCTGTTAACCGAAAGGTTGGTGGTTCGAGCCCACCCGGGGGCGTTCTATTTTTGTTCAGTCTTTTGTCAATGTTTGTCGAGTTAATTTTGTTTGGCGGAGAGAAATAGGAGAATAAGTGCAATACTTTGCACCTTTTGTGAAATAGGTTTTTCATTTTTTTCCTGATTAGTCAATTACAGCATCACTCATTTATTAGTTTATTTAATTTTGAAACGCAATATTTTATATCCGGTCAGATTGTAACTAAGTATGTACATATTTTTAACTAAGAAATCAGTGCGAATATAATTATGTAATACCATGTAAGCGATACCACAAAGAAAGTAATAAATACATAGAATCCTGATGTAGTAGAACTAACTAGATAACGTTTTAGCAATCTGAATTCCTACTCCGGAGCTGCGAAATGCCTGCATTCGACCACACGATACGGATGGATGGATCAGATACCATACAGTTGCGCTTGCATTAGCATCTGTCACCAAACATCCGAAACCGTGCGATAATGCCTCACGCGGCAATGGCTCACAAATTCACGATTCGGCGCCAAAACGTAACTGTACGATATTTAGTGACAGGAAGTTAGCTCGCAGATCGTAGACATGACAGTTCGGAAATTGCAACCCGTCTCCCGCGGTGGCACGACATGGCACGACCGCGTCGCCAGGCGTCGCCACTTGTCGGCTGTATCCGTCAAACTTCGGCGCAACGACTCGCGGCGCGGTTTGAATCCGGAATTGAGTTTTGAATAATGAAGAATAGAACTTTGTTTAATTGTGTTGTATCATTAAATGATCAGTACCTATCTAGACTAGATCTACTTTATTTTGGGGCACAACATGTCCTCAGTTCAAACCAAGATGTTTTATTACCCGACTACGGCGAAGCCAAAAGGAAAGGGTAATGATTTTGGCAGTCTGTATGTATGTTTGTATGTTCCACCGTAGTCCCTAAACTACTGATCGGGTTTTAATAAATGAGGTGTCAATAGATTTGTAAGAGTAGCCCGAGTGACATATATAAATTTGACCAATTATTTTTATGATGGAATTTAAATGTCAAATTCTAAGCTACAAAAAAACTTGAGATAATCATAACAAGTTTGGTATCAAATGAAAGGTCTTGGCGAGCACATCACAAATATGTATTAGTTGTATATAATGTATTAGTTTAAGTCAACTACGTTTAGATTGCGGTCAAACAGTTCATGCGGTGTAGTCTGTGTTAATTACTCGTATTAAGTAGATAACAAACCAACATTAAGTACAATATTACGAAAGTAACATATTATTACGTGTTTATTGAATAACGCACAAAAATAAAAATCAAATAAAAAATTAAGTTCAAAAACTAAAACCCGATTATTCTTGTTTTCTACTTTTAAGACCACGATTTTATTAGCCTGCGTTTCGTCTTGCGTATTCGTAGACGGGTTTTCGTTTTTAAACTTATTTTTTTATTTTCCAACACCTACCGATAGACACGTTACATACGTACCTATACGTAGATATTTTTTTAACCCACAGTATTGTATTTATGGAGGGCAACCCCTTTTTTTTTTTTGGTGGGTGTAAAATCATCGAATAACCCCTCCCGCTCTTGGGCAGAGCGAAAGGGAGTGTCAGACTTCTACCGACTAAAAACCACCCATGTTCCTTCTTCGCCCTCTATGTCGAGGCCGCGATAACCGGTGGACTACCCGCGGCCCCGACAGGCGTCGGCCCTTTCGGGGTTCTTTCAATTTCGATGATTGTTTTTTTATTGGAAAGGAGATATTTCAAGGGTGGTACCATGTTACGGAAACCTGGAACTGGTGATGGGATCCCAGAGAAATCGAGGACAACCCTCAAATTTCATAGGCACGTATTGCTATAGTAGCAGGATTCGCATCCAGCATGTTGATGATAATGGAAGGTACTACTGCTCAACGGTTAGGAGTTGAAAGCAACAATAAGGGAATCTTCAAGGTAGGTTAGGTTTCTTGGTTGAATATTAATAAATGCATAGTAAATATTTGTATAGGATATTACAACTAAAACTGAAAAAATAAAAAGAAATGCAAAAAAAAACAACCGACTTCAAAAACACAAAAAAGTGAAAAATAAACTTCAGAAGAATAATGTGTTAGATCATTGTGTAGTCACGAGGGCAGCGCTGCCGACAGTCGTTAACATACAGGGCCCCGAGTCTGCTATTCAATAGTGTCAGAATGGTCTACCATTGATCTCATAATTGTTGATTTTGACAACACCAAACTTCCCAAAATCCGAATAGCAGACTCGGGGCCCAGGTCGAGTATGACGTCCAATGGTCTCTGACCATTTCCCACTGATTGATTGTAACTTAGATGTATAAGTGTATGGTGAGCAAATACCGGTCTGTGCACCGGTGTTCAATAGAGTTGTTGGGCTGAACGTATAGCTGAGCAAGTGCAGAGCTATAGTAAATTATGTTGCGCTCAACTACGTATCTGGGGGCACGGCAGTGCGCCCGCCAAGTCGAGCAATAAAGCGGCACCTATAACTTCGTTGTGGATAAAACTAAAAGACTATAGGGCTAGGAGCAATGATTAATACCACAACTTTGCCACTAGGAACATTTATTTACTGGATAGGACACACTGAATAGGTACAACATTAGACAAGATGACTCGATATAAAAATGTGGTAAAAATACGACCGGTCGACGCGCTGCCCGCGCGCATGTCGGATACGTGTCTATCTTTTAGTGACTCTCGCTTTACTGCCGGCCACAGGCCGCGCTAGTTATGCTTGGCGCCAACGCGAGCGCCGATCCGGGCAGAGCGTCGGCTCGGGTTAAGGGGCGGAGGAGTGCGGGGTGGTGGCGACCGACTCGTGTTAAGGCTACGCGCTATAAGCCAGAATTTTTGATAACCAATTAGGAATTGTGTAAATACGATATATTTCAAATTTCATTCTATTTAAACTAGTTGTTTATGAATTAAAACTAATCAAAGTTCCTTAGTTTTGGCCACTCACTTACTCACTCACTCACTGACTGACTGACCGATCATCAAAAGTCTAAGGCGCTTCTAGCAGACATAGAATCTTCAAATTGTCCAGCAGTTTGTCTTAAGATGGTGACCAGGGTCTGTTGATGGAGCTGGAAGGTGGCCATAGGAATTCCGTTATAAAACCACATAACCCTTTTTTTTTTTTTTTTTTTTGGTGGGTGTAAAATCATCGAATAACTCCTCCCGCTCTTGGGCAGAGCGAAAGGGAGTGTCAGACTTCTACTGACTAAAAACCACCCATGTTCCTTCTTCGCCCTCTATGTCGAGGCCGCGATAACCGTTGGACTACCCGCGGCCCCGACAGGCGTCGGCCCTTTCGGGCCCCTCCCATGTTGCTGACATCTCTTTGAGGCGCGCGTGGAACACGAACGCGCCGTCGACACGGCCTGTTTTCGTCGTGAGACGGACGGACGGCGAGTTAGCCCATCACTCACCGTCCACAGGCCCGCGTCTACGGTGGCCGGAGGTCATCGCGGGACCCCCGACGCCCGGAGCGCCTCCCGCGGCGGCTGGGACGAGAGGTTCTCTCCCTCTCGCGTTCCGCCACCTCCTTCGCCAGCATCACTGCTTCGCAGAAGGAGGCGACGGCGTCCCATTCCTCCTCGCCCCGGACCATGGCTTGCACCAGGGCCGGGCGCGAGAGGTCGCCGCCGCCGATCGCCGCTACGAGAACACGGCGGGGCTCCGCCCAAGCGGGGCACACCTCCACTGTGTGCTCCACCGTGTCCTCCGGCCGATCCTCGCAATGGTGGCATCCGGGCGTTTCCTCCCGCCTGATTCGGTGCAGGTACCTCCCGAAACAACCGTGTCCGGTGAGGACCTGCGTCAGACGGAAGGTGAGGGCGCCGTGGCGCCTCTCAAGCCACTCCTCAAAGAGGGGACTTACCGCCACTATCGTGGCGTGCCCTGCACGGGGTTGCGACAGTCAACCACATAACCCTATCGAGTTTGGACTCGTTTGATTTGTTTTGTCAAGTAGTATGTCTTAGATAATGTTCAGGGTTCTGATGATGGAGCTGAAAGGTGACCATAGGAATTCCGTTACAAAACCGCATAACCCCATCGAATTTGAGCTCATTTGATTTGTCTCGATGAGTACTTTGTCTTTAGTTTGTAACCAGTATCTGATGATGGAGCTGGAAGGTGGCCATAGGAACTCCGTTATAGAACGACATAACCTATCGACGTTAGACTCGTTTGATTCGTCTCGACGAGTAATTTGTCTTTAGATGGTCTCTAGAGTCGTCCGTCGGGGCTGCGCGATGTTGTATCTAAGAGATACCGCGGCCTTAACATATAGGGCTAAGAAGGAACATGGGTGGTTTTTAGTCAGTAGAAGTCTGACACTCCCTTCTGCCCAAGAGAGGGTTTGATAAGTTCTCACCTCCCAAAAAAATAAATAAAGATGGTCTTCAAGGTCTTATAAAAAGACTTTATCTTGTCGAGTTTTTACTCGTTTGTAGTTCGTTGCTGGGACCATCAGCCAGAATAGAGATATCAGAATTACAGCGAAAGATGTTAGAAAAGCTGATTCTAGCTTTCAGGAGTTACAGTGGTTTTGGACTAGTGTGGCGGGCTTGTCCCATTTAAACCAAAACGCGTTTTTCTTGGACTTGTCAAAAGCTTTTGACACAGTTCTATATGACAAGCTTTGGGGCAAACTGGGCAGGGCGGGGGTACCGAGTGAAGTCATATCACTGTTGCAAGACTGGTACCACCGTCAGCGGAACCAGGTGAGATGGGCTGATGCCTTGTCCGAGCCCTATGGCATGGAGTGCGGCGTGAGGCAGGGGGGACTGACCTCTCCTTTGTTATTCAACCTGTATGTAAATGACCTTATCGGTGAGCTTAGCAGCACTCATACCGGTTGCTATATCGATGGCGTATGTGGCAATAAGGTGCACATTGTGACGGAGGATCTGTCCGATGATGAGGATCTGGAGCGGGAGCGCAGAGCATCGGCGGTCCGAGGGAACATGATTCGCTCGCTTCTCTTTTCCAGTTAAAATCACCTTGTTTAAAGCATACTGTCAACCTTTTTACGTGAGCAGTCTATGGGTAAGTCATACCCATCGTGCTGCCAGTGTTCTGCGCGTTCAATATAACAACATCTTTAGAATGCTGATGCTGCTGCCTCCCTATTGAAGTGCGTCTCTTATGTTTGTTGAAGCTCGAACGGATGGCTATCCAGCTATAGTTTGAAAAAAGGTAGCTTCGTTATTACGACGCGCTCAGGATGATTGCTTCCCGCACTGACTGTCCGATCCAACATAAATATATGTGTTATGTACCGGACAATTCTGACATGTTATTGCTTGATTTGTATTGTACTATGTGTACAATTTTATAATTTTGATTGACAGACTATCTGACATTAATATTGACTTTACCCATTCAATTTTCATTTTATAATTATTGTCTATCTTTATTCCTATTGTGTGGTGTATAATTTTGTGTAATTGTAATTGAATTTTGTTTAATTTTTGTATCTGTGGGCTATTCTGTTTAATTACTGCATTTATCTGAAATAAACGTTATTATATTATATTATTATAATCAGCTTCTGAAGTTGGTGGCCAAAAAAGAAATCAAACAAACAAATGTAACCGATTTCAGAAGCTGATATTCTTCTGAAGTTTATTTTTCACTTTTTGGTGTTTTTGAAGTCGGTTGTTTTTTTTTGACAAACTTTTTTTGTGTAGTGGTACATAAAAGGCACCTATACTCTCCAAAGCTTCAACTGTGTGGACAGCCATTTGACTCCGAGAATATTGATTCTCGGAGTCTAATGGCTGAGCTGGGGTGGACCCGTGGACATACGTATGGACTATGGACAGTCATACAGACGGACAGGCGGAATTTATGGAGTTTCCGTTTTTGCCTTTTGGCAACGGAACACTTAAATAGATAGGAAAATGAAGAAATAAGAACAGTCAACAAAAAAGTAAACGAAAAACTTTGTAACAATAACTAAAGCTGACTCTAGCTATAGAGCATTTACGGACAAAAACCTACAAAGTTTAATTTCCAGCTAGTATTCCATGCTGACAAAAACACACACTTTTTACCACAAAAATGCAGACAAAATTTTGCCTAACAAATATTTAGTTTAGCATTACTATTGAACGCATCACAGCTTTGGACTTTGTTCAATGCCGGACCGGACCGTACGGTCGTCATCCGGACGTCATCCGGAGCAGCTGCATTATTCAACTGTCATGCATACGGTGCCGCCAATTCCGTGGATTGTTAGTTTACATCACATTTAGTTCAGCAGAGAACAAACATAGCCTAATAAAGCAAAAATTCGTATTTGCACTCTATGTCGGATGGATTTTTTAAAATGTTGTCGTAAAATGCGCCAAAATTTGCGTTTGAAGTATACATTTTAATGTTGGACGTCTGTGGATTTTTATCATATTTAGAGGCCATCGTATTCGAAAATGTTTGTTGTGGGAATAGTTTATGAAGCTAGGATGAATTTATTATGAAGAGATCAGGCATGCCGCATGAGGCACTAGCCATTAATCTAGACAAGAGTTTCTACCGAGTCCGGGATAGGATTTATAGACAAAAATGAGAGCACATTAACCTAGAATTGCGCAATAAGCAGGCGTCCGTACACGGACTATCATAATTTTACCGGGGCGTTTATTTTAACAGAATGTACCGATATTTCATGGCCTCTTAACTGCCTCGCCGACGAATATATTGCGCTCTGCAGTCTGGTTTCTGTGAACGTCACCATACATTAGTAGGATTTACTAAATAATTGTAAAATAACAGGGGCTGTATGTCGATAATAATTCTCTCAGTTTGTTTTTGTTGGGCCGCCGGCCGCAGTAGCGTGGGCACTGCATTCCAACTGCGTTGCTGACGCGTTTATGTGTCTATTGATTTCAGTATATTTGCCCTTTATTTATGGGTGTCAAGGTTAATGTTTGGTGTAACACTGTGTTACTTTAAGTGGTCTTTAAGTAAACAGTCAGACAATGTCGAGTGATTAGTGTTTCTCAATCGTAGCTTGAAATATGAAATCTGGGTGAGTCTTGGCCTGTATGAGTTAACAGCTATTATTAAAGTGGATATGTTTGGAACTCCATGAAATATTCTATTTATATCTTTTGACTGTACAAGTGTACATAGATTTCATAAAACAGTCTATATTTGGTGTCTCATAAAGCCGCCAGAACATTTTGGAAATCGTTGATGGAGGATCCTTTTTGCAGATACGAAATTTTCAAGACCAATGTACTTTAGGATATTCATCAAATCAAGCATTTTTCAATATCACAAAATAATCATGAAACCCGTAACGGAAATTCGACCCTAACTAAAAATAGTCGAATTTAATAAAAATAAAAATCAAACATCCTTATCATTTACGACGGACTCAGTTCAAATATATGCGATTGTATCAATCACTGTCGAGGGCCACTGACGAAAAATTCGTGTTTGTTAGAGATAATATCGTCAATAAGTGGATTATGGTCATTCTGACCAGCACATCCCGTGTTTGTTAACACGTGTAAACCGCGATAGCGACGGGTTAAGTCAACACGCTGTTTGTCGTTTCATATCTTCGGATTAGAGTGATCGTTCATGATTCAATATCGTAAACTCACCGTTTCATACTAAGGTGAGATTATTAGTTTTGTAATGTTTGTGGTGATTTGTAGCTTGTATTACATATGCGTGGACGTGTTTTTAGGATGTGACATATATGAAGGTCAATTATTGATTTGTCAATTCAATTTTCGCACAAAAGTGGCCACATACTTCTGTGATTTGTGAATGTACTGGAATTCCGACGAGATTACCTCCCCCACAACGGTATACCACAACAAAGCAAAAATCCCAATCAAAGTCAAACAAATTTCACAATTAGCACTAGTAGGTCCAAACGCCGCACAATCAAACTCGACGCGCCGAAGACAACGAGCATGACGAGGGGCCTCATTGTACACAAATAAGAAAACCAATTAAAGCCGAGCTCTAAACGTCACCTAACCGTTGAATATGAATGGCGGCCGGGTCGGGGCGAGGACCGAGTGGGCGCAGAGCGAATGGGGCGAGTGGGGCCACGCACTCGGCCCGATGCGATCTGCCCGCAATTATACCACAAAAGAATCAATTACACGCCAGGCAGTCGCGCGCAAAGCGGAAAGAAAACAATATTGCACTCGCAACGCTTAAACTCTTCACCGTTTCTGTACCTTACCTTGTGACGCGACAGGGCTAGGAGTCCGCAGAACTGCTGTGGATTTGTCCCCGAAAATTGCGAAAAGCTGTTTTTGGGATAAAAAGTAAGTAGGTGAGCAGTTTTCTTGGGTTCAACAGTATTTTTGTCGTTTTCTGAGATTTTGTAATGAGTACTTTGACTTGACTTGCTACGTGAAAGCTGATTGAAAACAAAATAGGGCACGAATTACTCAGGCGATGGTCATCAGAGACCAGAGGTATATGTAAAACTGATACGCTGTAAATAAATTTGGATCTAAGTGATGAGAATAAGGTAGAGCTACTCGTATATCGAGAACTTAAGTAGCATCTTCCATATATATATCATCATCCATATATATTTAACTGGTGGAAACTTAATTTTTCACAGATCTGTTGTCTTTTAAGTTTTACGCAATCAAGACTGTCGCGTCACATCCTGACATACGCAGACGCACGCTGGCTGCAGCCACACAAACGTTTGCCAAAATCAGTTCCGCGTCAGCGCGCCGACTCTAAATTTTTATCAGCACCGCTACTCGTCTCGCGAGTTTGGCCCTCGTCTCTTTGAGGTGCAGATCAAAGCATACGCGCTTCTATTAGCCCTGATTACAGCGGCGCACTCGACGGCGCCCGCCCCTTCACCCCGCACACCTCACCCTCACGGTCGCATTGTCTCAGTGCGGCCGCCGACGGGTTAAGTTAAGATGCGTTGTAGTGTCATTGCAAGTTTAATTAGCTTTGATAGTGATGCGCCGACGTTTGACGTGTCAAGTGTACCGCGGCACTCACGCATCGATGGCTACATAGTCTAGGCTTGCTGGAGTATTAACTTCTATTTTAGAACACAAGTATGACGTCACAAAAGGAGAATGCGATTGGTTGGATGTTAGGTAGGCACTTGTTCGGGCTCTTTGATAACCCCAATTAATTAGTAGGGTTTGTCTACGTGACTAGATATCCTGTTTGTGTACGTGATAGCATTCTATTTTCAGTCATTTTAGAGGTTTCTTAGATTATCAAAAGAATAAAGTCATTATTGTCTTGGTCACAGCAATTCATTGATAACTCGGTACCTAGCATAATAGTTCATGTTATGTACATGTTTTAATTCCGTACGTTATCAGAAATGAATGAATTTTATCAAGGCCTTATCGCGACGTGCTACTTGGGAAGTATTTTTAGATTTGTGAATATTATTATTGTTAAACCGGTGAAGTCGGACGTCTAAATTATAATAATTTACCTTATGTATGTTTTTTTCCCTCTCCAAGAGAGGAGGCCTGAGTCCCTGCAGTGGGAACATTATAGGCTGATGATGATGATGTTTTATTTCGTTCACGTAATAAATTAAACTGCACGTAGGCAATGATTCAGAAATGACTTGTTTTTCCAAACACACATAGACATTATCTTCATATCTAGTGACCAAGTAATAGTATTTTAATACTAGCACCTAAATAATGAAAGAGATTAATGATGTTGATGAAAGATGTAGAGCTCTATAAGTAGATATAACATTTTGTTTATATGTAAGCTAGGTACCGTGTTTAACAGTTATATAACTTTGATTTTATACGAAGCGAAATTGATTAGTCTTTTAAGTAAGCAGAACAAAAAAAAAACATAGGATGAAATAGCTTGTTCATAATGTACCTACCTACTAGCCTATGTCTTTCGTTATTTCGACATGACAGCTGTGGCGTCGGTGGTGTAATGGTCAGCATAGTTGCCTTCCAAGCAGTTGATCCGGGTTCGATTCCCGGCCGACGCACACTTTTTGCTTTTTCTCAACATTTTCTTAGTATTATTGTTTTGATGCATTCCTTCGTTTTAAGGTCGATTGGTAATTAGAATTTTATTTTTGCATGCATCATGCGGGTGTTAGACGTTGAATGCAGATAAATATTAGAAATAAACGAGTCTTTTGTCAACTGGACCCACTCGAAGTGTCGAACAAATCACATTATAAATTGTTTTTTTTTCATAGTTTTCTTGTGGGTCCTGTTGCAAGCCGGTCCAGTTTAACCAAAGACTCCAATTATTTTGAAATTGATACACTTCGACTTTGACGCCGTACGCTTATCTAATTTCTTTGTAATTACAACTGTAATGTTCATTTTTTTCTTTTTCCTTGCATCATCCTAGAGTTTATTCCTAAATGACCATAGTAGCAGTAGGTAGGTACCAGTAATACAATGCAATCGATAAAACTAACACGAAATCTATTTATTTTCTGTTTTATCATGTTTAGATAACGAAGCCGAGCGTCTGTCGAGTTTGGCTAACTAATTTACTTTAACCTTGTTGAATTTGAAAAACACAGTTAGGTACTACTGTAAATTGCAGACAGTAGGGCTCGATTTTTTTTAAAGAAGCATATATAGGCACATATCATATTATACAGATTCTTGATTATGTTGTTTTCTTTATATAATGAAGGTCGGACAAGTTTAAAACCATTTCGAACCCCAAAAAAACTGACATAATTATCTACTTGGATAATACGGTAACATTTAAATTTCTCACTAAACGTGCCAATAGATGGCGCTACTAGTTGCAAAAAGACTTAAGTAGAGATGGCACTTACTTTCTGTGATGTAACAAAGATACTAGGTAGATCAAATGAAGTAATGATATTGTTGTGATCTGTTGATGTAGGAAGAGTTTACAGAAATTATGTTCCTAATGACCTTATTTTTAGCTGCCCTAAATGCATAGCAATCCACCTATATAACAGCACTTAAAGCTTCATTTGAAGCTGAGACAGCAAAGTGAATTAGCTTCATAAGACTTCGTCACACTACTTCGAGCGGTACAGTCGAGCACGTCGGCAATTAGGAACAAATTGTGTGGAATACCGTGTTTGCTCCTCGCGCCGGAAATTGTGTCTTCTGTCAATATCTAGGGTGACTGTACCCGGTGACAAAACCTTTAAAACAGTCTTTGTTACCCTACAAATAAGGGTGGTTTCGGATTTTCTGTATGGTAAATAATAATTTTGCGTTAGTTTTCGTCTGTAATTGTGTATGATTGTCTTGTAGGCGAGTTATCGGGTATTTGGGAGGGTGAGGGAGGCAAACTAAATATTGGTATCTGCGTTTAATATGTGGAAACCAATAATGGGCTCTATATCTATTGCCAGTAGACTACCGGCTGCATTCGTGTTAGTTTGGGGTAGGACGGGTGCTGCCGTTTCTTACACATATCGGAAATCATTTGGGGCGAATCAGATTTTGTCTTTTAGATACACTATTTTCAATTACAGCTTGGATGCACACTGGGAATTTTGTTATGTATCTTTAACTTTCTGCACGTATTTAGGCCACATTATGAACCCATCCTGTCTTTTATGGGCCTACCACACGCACACGCTTCACCACAGTCTTGCCTGCGTGATTACAAGGTGCACACAGTACATTGCGCGTGTGGTTTGTAGAACTGTATTACCATTTGCCAACCACACGCGCGATGTACTGTGTGCACCGTGTAATCGCACAGACAAAAGTGTGGTGAAGCTTGAGCGTGTGGTAGGCCCATTAAGGTTACGCATCATAGATTCGACCGATGCGAGCTGAAGTCACTTGAGCCCAGTACATTCCCAAACCAATAAAACACGACCCCAAGCTACGAACGAATTTTATATTCCACAAATCCGTTTTCAGTATTTGTACAAGCTCACAGCAATCATGTTCGTACAAACCTTCACTCACAATATGTTCGTTCAGTTCTACGGTTTCTCTACTATCAAAGGAGTTTTTATTTAGTCGTATCATAATCGAAGGTCAGAGGTTATCGATGCGGAGCTCTGAGGGAACTAATTGGCTCTCCACTGCACTCGGCTTATGTGCCAATGTTTGGCGACGCGGCGCGCGGTGGGCGAATGTTTTTGTGGGCGACTGTACCACTCAAGTGTGGTTCTACCTTCGGAAAATACGGGGTATTTTACGGAGTTAAATGGTGGCTGTATAACAGAAAAATGGTCTTACAGCTTTATAGGGAGTAGAAATGATGGAAATACAGACAAAGCATTTTTGAAAAACTGGCCAAGTTCAAGTCGGACTTGCACATGAAGGGTTCCGTACCATCGTCGTCGTAGGGAAGCCGCCTTTCATTTGTATTATTTCTTGTCAAAGCGGCGACAGACAAACAAATTTTGTGATAAGTTTGTTTTTTAATAGTGTTTGTATGAATGTCCAAGTTACATTTTTGCGATTTTTTAAATGTGTTAAATCTCAAAAAATGTTCACTATATTTAGTTCAACTTCAAACCATTTCATTACGATCTACAGCAGATATATTTTTAGATTTTTACTCTAAGTTGGGGGGGGGGGGGGGAGCATTTTACCACTTCAGTTCCATGTATGGGGAGAACTCCTTTTTTTTTTGGCCGGTGGAAAATCATCAAATAACCCCTTCCGCTCTTGGGCAGAGCGAAAGGGAGTGTCAAGACTTCTACTGACTAAAAACTCTCATGTTCCTTCTTAGCCCTTTATGTCGAGGCTGCGGTATCTCTTACAACAAGCCCGACGGGAATGGGGAGAACCCCTTCATTTTCAATTTTATATTTTTGTATAAAAATCATAAAGCGGTACACAGAATAAATATACCTACCAAGTTTCAACTGTGTTGTCTTAATAGTTGCAGAATAAAGTGGCTGTGACATACGGATGGACAGACAGACATGACGAACCTATAAGGGTTCCGTTTTTTGCCATTCGGCTACGGAACCCTAAAAACTGCTGTTCCATTCATTTTGACCGTGACGGTGTACTTTGTTTGAAAACATTCATTTATATAAGAAGCAATGCAAAATGTCGATGTTGCAAGGTCCGCAAAAACGTGCTGGATTTGTGATAAGATTTTACACCCTCTACTCAGTTAGACGGACCTAAAATAAATAATTATATCACTCAGAGCTAAAAGCATCCCTATAACCTGTTTCTACTGATTAAAATATCTTCTAATCCGTTCATTCATTTAATCCTGCATCAGCTCGTTACAGATTACCTCGTCTTGTCTGCCATTGCCTACGAGCCTGTAATATATTCTGGCACCCTGCTTCACCTGCTGTAGGTAATATATTCGCGCTTTGAGCACCAACTACAGTTCATCCAGGGCTGAGCTGCTTACAGCGAATGCAGGCGTCTAGACGTACACGAACAAGGTGCGCGGGAATTAGTTTTCTCTCAATCGAATCTAACTTACATAGGCACCCTCTTGTACTGTGCTGATGGTTTTAACGTTCTTCTTTTTTAACAGTAACATTACAATTTAAGCTTTAGCTTGACATATACTCGTATGTCTAGATATACACGAGTATATGTCAGAAGAGAGTATATCTATATATTATCGCTACTGCTCCAGCTAACCTTTTGAGCAGGTTGTGTATGTACCTACTTAGATCGGCATTCTCTCGGGGAACTCGAGCGAGGCTATTATTTATATGCGTAGTAATTTCCCTATTTCAAAGGACTTGATTATCTATTTCGAATTCAAACACAATAAAGCCGTGTTAGATGGCTAATCTGTGACAGAGGGCGACCTTGATGTCCGAACAAACATCTTAAAGAAGCCTGTCTTCTGAATATTCCCTCATGTTAGTACCAAACATGATCTTTGTGATAAGATCTGCGAAGTAGCGCTCATTCGCGTTCGCCGGCGTCTCGAGACGATTGCGATGTCAAACAGAGATAGCACAAATGTGGTGAAAGGATGTGGGTCGCGCCCGCGGCTTCGCAGACCTATTCTGAACTCCCAGGACGATGCGGTACAAGGGTTTAAATACTGCTTTGGGGATATGGTTAAGATGTAAGAGATATGAGATTGTTACTTGGATAATTTTGTTATGTGTGTAAGATTATTGTATGTTGTCAAAATATACAAGACGAAGTCAGGTTCTACAAGCCTGTGAGGTCATACTAAGAGTCAGTTTCGAGTTAGCTAGGTTGTAGAAGATTGTTGTGACGTATGATAAGTGGTAGGTGTTGCTGGTGCTGGAGTAGTTGGCTGCCTATACCCCAGGGGTTAAGGTACGGGAATGTCAGTAATTCTAAGAGTCCCCTATAACGCTAACATTTTATCCTATTCGTATGTACAGTCGATTGCACGTCAGCTGCGGTAACACTTTGATTTTGAACTGGTATAGTGTAGTTACGGAGTTTCAGTACAATATGGGATGAATTGTTTTGGAGGAGCATAATAACAGCATCTCAGTTCCATTACGGGTTAAGTCACGCTTGCCTCGGTTGGTTTGTGGATGGGGACTAGTTACTTTAAGTAGTTAGTCCCAGATGTCATTTGCGGACCTTTAACAGTTGTTTCAGGTAGTCAGCACTGGGTCGTAATTTTGACAAACTGGCTTACCAGGGGATATCGTAGCCGAACCTAACATAGTTGGAAAAAGGCTAGGCAGATGATGATAAGCCTTGTTTTTACCCGACTGCGGCGAAGCCCAAAAGGAGGGTTATGTGTTTTGTTTTCACTATTGTGCGGCCTACTATGTAACATGCAATATACAGTATGTTAACTAACAGAGGGCGTTCCCGTTAACCCGCAATAGTATAGCATCCATACATGCTAAAAAAAAAAATACCAACCTGGAAACCTTTTACGGTTACGGAGATATTGGGGGTCAAAGTTCCAAATTTTTCACAGCTGTTTTTTTCGTAAATTCTAGTTTTTCAGGCTATAACGTTACTTAAATTACCTCCATGACCCATTAATTATTTAAAGCATCCACTAACACAATGTTTTAAGAGTGATACTTTGAGTTTTACCGTAAAATGTGATTTTTGACACCAAAAAAAAAAAGTTGTTTCCCAGCAAAAATTTTTGAGTAGGGGTACTTAGTTTGATGTACAGAATGCTTGGTTGACGGGAACGCCCTCTGTTAGTTAACATACTGTATATATAATATTATTATAATTCAGCCACATAGCTCGCATTAGGCTATAAACTACATTGTAATAGGCTGTCCCATTTCTAGGATATCGCGTTAGCTTACATATTTATCTAAACTGTTATGTCTGAATAACATTCAGCTTTATGTGAAGTTGTTTCAGCTTATGTTGATGGCCTCTTTATCTGTATTGTTGATATCTACATCGAAAAAAATGGTTGTATAATTCCTATGAGTACAAGTAGCTTTGTGAACTTGTACCTATTATATTATACTTTTTTTCTCTGATTCTTTTTGTTTAACGTGCTTCATGTTCATTAAAATTTTATTCGGTCCGTTTGTAGCCCCCTGCACGGCACTACCACTGGCTTCGTCTAAATCCTGCAATTTTTGTTTTATTTATTACATTTATTTAGTATACCCTAACCCAAGAATACTAAATTAAGTACCTTTGACCTGGTTTTCTCTAGAACCGCAAACATTCTAACATCATGACGAATATGTTAGAATGTAGAATACGTTTCATTCATAATATTCACCATATTTACTATTTCTTGTTGGTTTTGCTATTTTTTTTTAAATGTTGGTGAGCATGTCAGTTTCAAAACTTATATCAGTAAAGAAGTCCAATAGAGATGTTTCCTGATTAAACAAAACTTGACTCTGTTTAGTCCGTCAGTTAGATTATCGAAAAATGTTAGATATGTGTTTTGTGTTTTATCAAATTAATCAAAATTAAGTAATTAAGATCATGAGGCTGGCTTTTGACGTCACTACGTGGTAAAAAATTCAGTGCGGTGTGACGTCACACGAGTTTTCAAAGCACTGTATCGACTTAATTTTTTGTTTATGTAAAAAACCCTAAGGTTAAGGTTAGGTTATTTGACCCTAAGGTTGATTGGTAGAAAATTCTTTGTGGCATTAAGTCCGTTAAAATAAATCAATAAATAAATAAAAAAGAATAAATGTGTCCAATATTTTTTGGAAATCTGTCCGACGGACTAATTCGATTTTTTTTTGTCAACTACTCTATTCAATTTTGGTCTCCAAGGGCACCTTGAGCATCGTAAGCACACTCGGTATAGGGGAGATGAATCAAGCAACTGCTACATTTTATGATATCTTAGCAATCTCTCCATCTACATAACAAGCCTACGCTACAGAATAAGTCTGCGGACGCATGCAGTAAGACGCGCCGCGCTAATCTCTAGACGTAAACACGGCGTCTGTGACCACTGCGCTGTTTATTCATGAGTGTGCTCCCGGCCTTACACTAGTTACACTCAGTAGCCGCGCATCTTTGTGTATGATGCTGTGACGGTTGCCGAGCTGTTTCTGAGCTGACAACTGGTAATCTGGTTAGGGAAATGTGATTTAGTAGATATTTCATGATTACGAAGCTGTCGGGAAAATGTGGGTGTACAATTACATGCACCTCTGCCTAACCCTTCGGGGACTACGGCGTGATGTTATGTTATGTTACACCTGTCATACTTAAGTTTAGCTTATCATAACTACTTCCCTGCACTGTTGACGAAATATAACCATGACACCGAAAACAAAACCCTTGGCCTTCCTTTGATGATGTTATCTATCCTTCTTGTGGAAACTCAAGAAAATTGAAGGATGATGAACACAATTTTGTAGATATTGCAAACTGATATTTGAACGTTCGATGTAGTTATGCTGAAGTGTCCGCTGTGTCAGACAGCGCACCGCGAGACACCGCTGACACTCATTAAACGACGCGCGCGACAAGCGACAACGCATACCACGACGCACGGAAGAACTTACATTCAAAACAATAAACTAGATTTAGGGCTTCGCCCGAGTGGAGGTTTGTAATTGTCCCACGACATCGCTCCATCGGAACAAAAATATCCTATGTGTTCATTCAGGTTATAAAATATCTTCGTGCAACATTCATCCAAATCTGTTCAGCCGATTTTGCGTAAGCGACAAACATAATACATCCATGCATTTGTCGTGCGAACGCGACTTGATCTATGATTTGTATTTTTTTAGATTTGTATAATAAATTAAGTTTAATCTTTTGTATACTTTGAAGATTAAACTTACATTCGCCATGCGGATGATGTGTTTCAAAGAAATATTATAAGGATCTTTCGTTGTACTTGTATTGTATGTAGAAGAGTCTTGCACTCTGAACTCACCAGAATGGCATGGAAAAATTCGTTTAGTAGTTTAGGCGCTATGGTGGAACGTACAAGCATACATACAAAGACTGCCAAAATCATTACCCTTCCTTCGCCGTAGTCGGGTAAAAATAACACATAAGTAGCGCCACTTGCACCAAGATTTGGGTCTAATTTTAACCTGCTTGAGTAGATCAAAATTAGCGACACTTACCGTTATCTGTCAAAAGTCATCTCAGAGATTTTTCCCAAGATCCGTCGTACCCTCTCGGTCGCGTCGTGTCGTCCACCAATTCGCCCTAACTACTTGAAGCCGCCCCCTCTGGTGCACCCCACTAAAAAGCCATTACCGCGCCTTTGATCCGCGCCGCGCCGCCTTTGATCGCGCCGCTTCGACTGGCCACTTATAACTATTGCCTGTAGTCTTCAGGAAAAACTTGCGAGATGCTCGGAATGAGGTACTCTGTTTTGTTTTAACAGTATTCTGTTAGTTAGCGGCGAGTTCTGAGTTAAATTGACCAGTTAATTGGATTGCTCGTTGGACCAATATCTCTCAGTTAAGTTATTACTGTTTTATTTTTTGTAAGTAAAAACCGCTAGAATTAAACTTCGAGATAGTATAGAGGTACAGTTATTTCAGCTAAAAAGGATCATAAAATAAGTGAGAGATACGCTAAAAGAAAGAGCTTTGATGTAACCGAAAGTTTCATTCAACTTATGGCACAAGATAAATTAATTACCACACACTACAAAAAACACACATCACCGTTCCACAAGCATGCAAGCAGAAAACTCATCGTTGTCTATTAGCTTCCTAGACAAACATGATTCCCTGGTACCGAGCCCAAAGGATAAAAGACTCCATTCTTCGCCACTTCATATTCACGTAGAGTGCTGCATACGGCGATAATTAGCCCGCAGCTTTGATAGCGAGAGATGACGTCACGTGACGTCATGTGACGTCGCTCCAAATTAGCTCTCGTAACAGAACTACTTATGATAAAAAGTGCTCGGCTTTGCAACGTGGGCAGATTTACGAATCTTTTTAAAATCGTGTAAAAGCCTGGTGGAGTGTAATTTGCGGTTTCAGAAATACTGAAATGTTTATTTGGCGAGACTTAGATTACCTGGTAGAATTGAACAGTACTTACAGAGTAGAGAAATACATGTACGTGTATGTACTTTCTTACAAGTATACATTCATTCAGTCTTAGTATTATTTGTTGAGACATTTTAATAAAAGACCTGTCTACGAATGTTCTTATTACGGCGCACGTGAGAAATGCTTTAAAGAAATACCAATTAAGACTTGGAAAAATGAGTAATGGGTGTACAACAAACACGAGAAATATAACAGAGTTAGAGTTTACAAGGAAAATACAATCTTACAGGAAAAACATACACACACATAGGAAAATTCTTTCCCAAAAACCTTTTTACATGTTATGGATATCCGTTTCAAGTTAATCAACCGTAACCATCCATCGTAAAACATTATATTTACTATGACATAGTTCTCCCGAATATCAAAAGAGGTTTAAAACATCAGCCTCCTTTGTGCCGTCTCCGTGTGATCTCAAATCGCCGACTTGCTCATTGATTCGGAAATGTGTACTCGTATGTCGTGTGCAGTGACGTCATTTATTCGTATTTGTACAATCAACAATGTCGAATGCTTTATTTACTACTACAGACAACAAATCGCAACCATTGCTCGTTTTGAAGAGATATACGAACTTTCTTCGTGATCCCAATGATCCATGAACATTGATAGCTGCCAAGTGCCTGTAAGGAGCTGTTTTGGCCAATTTATTAACATACCATGACTTATTGTGACAATGTTTTACTGGAGATAAGAAGGCAATATATGAAACAATATATCGTCCTTGTTAGGATATTCTAATAATGTTGTATATTAGCCGATGAATATTGGTTTCTTAATAAAACTTCTCGTTATTAGTAATAGCTTTTGTAATGGAAGCCTGTCATTCTGCTTAGTATTTCTATATCGGTCTGGAAATGAAAAGGGAGTATAATAAGTAATCTTTTCTTTGTGATACTCGTAGTAATCTGAGAGACATCAGTCTCCCAGATTACTATTAAGTAGGTACTAGGTACTTATTATCGTTTGGCTTTGTTGAGATTTACACAGTTAATCATTTGTTCCTATTACCACATGACCTATTAGTTTTTCTCTCTTTGTAATTGTCACCATAACTATAAGCTAGCTTTAAAAAAATCTTCTTAATCATCTATAGTGACGTAATTATTATTAGTTCAATTAAACATAAAAATAATTGAAAGGCAGAGTACGTTGATAATACAAACAATTTTTCATTACTTAATTATACTCTGAAAGTAGGTCATAACATGCCTGCAGAGCGGGTTGAAAGTAGTACTTTTCAGCCCTAGGGAGAATCGCTTTCAACTGACAGCTGTCAAATTATTTAAAAAAAACTAGGTGTATTTTTATTGAGCCATGTTCAAACTTTTTATGCAGCCACTAAATTACAGCTCGATTTAAAATTAAAATAACATAAAGATAACTTAAGAATATAATTACATAATGACTTTTATATAATTTGGTTTTAACTATTTCTCTAAAATTAAACATAGATTTCGGCAAAATCTTTGCCATTTATTTAATGATGAACATGAAAAATACACTGCAAGAGACCTACACTCAGCATTGGGTGGTGAAAGGTTGAAGAAGAAGAAGAAGAAGAAGAAGAAGAATGAAAAATACTGGCTGTATAGCTGGACGACCAGAGAAAAAAAAATAAGCGGGAAAGCGACAATCCGATTAACACTCATTGTTTGTTTAGCTAAAATTTTTTATTTTTATTTTTACTTTCGTCGTACTCGTAATGAAAAGCACAGTGTTTACCTCGCGTAAATTACTTATTTAGTCCCTAGAACTATAACCGCCGACTAAATAAGTAACTTTCGCCCGTTGGATAACAATGTACTATTAATCGCCCTCCATAGAAAAACATTGATCCCATCCAAAACATAATTTGCATACCCCATCTTCTGGTACCAAGAGCTCATATAACTAAGGAGCTCGCCCCAAGTTACACAGCTTATCCAAGACGTAATCTATAGACGTAACTCCTTCAGAAGTACCAGGAGTTCATAAAAACGAGATAGTTGTAAGTTGGCGGTGTGTGCCCGATCCGACGCGCGCTCATCACGGATTCCCTTTGCCGAAGCTGTTGGTGCCCCCCGCGCGAGCGCACAGCCCCCTCTCATACCCGCGACCCTCTCAAAAGAAATCCTTGCGATTGCTAAGTAAAAGTACGCGACTGTTTGGATGTTCTTAGATTGCTAGTGTAAGTTTCAGTTTAATTACGTGTCCATGAATTCATCAAGTACAGCTTTTTGTCGTTTTTTTAAACAATTCTGCGGTTTGATGAAATTGTGCTGAATTTAAGTGCTTCAATTCAAACTGTTGACTAGATCAAACAATGTTAAAGGTTATCAAATAAGGCTCAATTTCATACCTATTAGATTTCATTTTATTTACCTTTGTTGATTTTAAGAACAACAAAGAATCCTTCAATCATGTCTAGTTCCCAATAGATAATATGAAAAGAATAAAGTCGGTAAACATACTTAATACCAGGATCATAAATTGGCACTGAAACATTCTTACAGCCACTTTTCAATAAAATATAAGGAATAGCGAACATCTTCAAGATCGATTCTTTATGGTAAGTCTGACGTTCCTTTTGGGCTCACATGCACCCCAAAGTTACCTACCCTCGGAATCTGCTGTCTCTTTTATTCTTATTAAAATATCCATTGCCTTCTCTTTCACTGCAAACGTCATTGCGTGGCGCATTGTCTACGGACGAAATGTAAATTAAATTCTGACTTAAACACAAGGGTGCTAAGGTCGAAATTGGATCGGACTTATTTTGTGAAAAGGAAATTGGCATTTACTTCGACAGTGGAAAAGCCAGTTTTCCGCGGCAAATTTCGAAAATGGAATCCGAAAGTATACCCGCGACCAAGTTAAGTTTACCGTCGTAGCTGTTGTTTTTGTTCGGTGGTGGTTCTGTGTACGAGTTTGACAAGTGCAAAATAATTTTGCCGCTTTGTGCGTTCGGAACACGCCGGCCGGCCGCATTCGTTGACATGTACCGGCACGCGAACGTTTTTGTTCCATTTTCAGTGTTTTAAAATTTGATTTTTTATTCGAAATGTCACGTTTGACTTCGGAAACTGTGTTTACAGCCAGTGTCGTAGTTATGTAACGTAGCGTTGTAGGTAAACAAAGAGGTTGTGTTACGTCGGTGGCCTGAGATTTGTATACGAACTAGAATTAAGATTTTATATGATAAATAGTAATAAATAAGTGTTTAAATTAAAATGAATAGTTCAATAAGCTCAGTAAATTTAGTGATACGTGATTTTATCGTGATGCGAATGAAGTAAACAAGGTAATTTTTATTTATTTACATACTTAGGTTAGTTTTTTGTATGCTTGATTGCCACTTCAAAATCCATATCCAGGTACAAATATAAGCAAAGGTAATTTAGTGTGAGACCTGAGAAAGACTGCAGGTTGTGTAGTGGTTGCGTGGGTCGTTGACCCCGGTTGCCATGGCGACGGCGGCCACCATGTGCGCTGGTCTACGACGCTGCTACGCGGCTATGGCTGATTGCTACGATTGTCTACGGGATGCTTGCTTTGACAAACATATGCAAATATTTCATATTTTTATTGAAGTAGGTATCTATTATATGAACGGCAGATGTACAATGGTAAACAACGAAACTTTTCGCAAGATTGTTTGACGCCAAGTGGAAAAACTGATCTTGTTTGAATAGTTTTAAAATAGCTTTGTTTACGTCCAAACAACTATTGTCCTAGGAAATTCTTCAATGAAATGATTCATTACTTTTTCTCGATATCACAGTAGGTAAAACCTTTTAGAATTTACAATTTACACAGTTGAATCCTTGAACTACACACGCACAACAACGTACTTATATGAATGTGTATCAAATACAAACACGCTCGGATAGCGCGGCGTGGTGTATAAAGTTGTAAGTAGCAGAGTTATGGCTGTTCAACACTTTGAGCAGTAAAGCAATAATCCCTCTATTGTTCGATCGCTGATAACTGGCCTACGGGCGGTGTTCCAGGGCAAGATATAATATATTTATGATAAAAAAGACAAAGTCGCAAAAGATACGAGTCGATAAAGTTTTTTAATAAATAAAGTCGCTGCATTTTCCCACAGGGGTTGTCACAGGAACTGTAAAACGCCACTTAATTTCTACGGTCATGGCATAGTTTTTTTACTTTATCCATGTTTTTAATATCTACTAAGACATAAGCACAAGCGCGCGGTGTAAGCGTAAAGGATTTTTAAATAAAAAATACTTATTATAACATAACATCACGCGTATAATACTGGGAGGGTTAAGTAGAGGTGTACCCAATAGTATACTAACATTTCCCCAACTATGTTTAAGTCCGGTTTAATAAAGGGCAAGCACAAATCCAGTTACAGAGAAATTCCTGATGGAAAAACCCAACAGCTCTTTGCCCGACCCGTGAATTGAACCCAGAGTGTCACGCAGTCGACCACTACACCAAAGACCATGTACCAGACGAACCAGTGCACAGTGTACACTACTCCAACGACCATGTACCAGACGAACCAGTGCACAGTGTACACTACACCTACGACCATGTACCAGACGAACCAGTGCACAGTGTACACTACACCAACGACCATGTACCAGACGAACCAGTGCACAGTGTACACTACACCAACGACCATGTACCAGACGAACCAGTGCACAGTGTACACTACACCAACGACCATGTACCAGACGAACCAGTGCACAGTGTACACTACACCAACGACCATGTACCAGACGAACCAGTGCACAGTGTACACTACACCAACGACCATGTACCAGACGAACCAGTGCACAGTGTACACGAAATAACATGCTATCAGCGATATCGATCATGGGAAAGTTAATGTCTGTTTAGTTGAGAGCCTCAGCACGAACATGAAACACCTTAAAGGCGTGTCTCCTATCTAAGAACTATTCGTAACATTCTGGAAACAAAATGGAAGTTTTCGAAGTCTATCACCGAATACATTCCAACGATCGACACCGAAAAAAATCCGGTATTAAAAGAACGTCTATAAATAAATCTTCACCTTATTAATGAAGATATTTTTGCCTAAACTTGACAGGTTTCATATTAACGAGGGAGCGATAAATTGTGGTAAAAATATGATTAAAATTGCGAGCGGAGCCGTGGCATTCTCGTACGTATGTGGTATGATGGTAGTTCGAGCTCGCAGCTCTCGTGGGACATCACACGTCATGTTACGGGATTATGTAAAACACCCTCAGCCTCACTGCTCTAGAACTATTGGAAAGTCGAAGGTGTGAAGATTTGGTTTTGTGATGACAATATTGTAGTTACCGTGAGGAGAAGGTTCTCTGTTGCTGTTTGTGCTGTCTACTTGTGTCGTCTGTTAAAAAATCCGGGGTCAACCAAATGTAGTTTAGCTTGTTGACAGTAACAGTTGAAGACAATAGCAGAAATACGGCTCAAGCGGTTAACTGCTGCGCTACGTGTCGGGGTTAGATCCCCGCACGGAACAAATATTTGTATGGCCTACAGATAGTTGTTTCGGGTCTGGGTATTTGTGTATGTGAGTTTAAATGTTTGGGAACGCACCCACGATACAGGAGAACTAGTGTAAAAAAATGGACTACATGGCTTGAGTGTACGCTGCTTATGATTAGTCGACTGCAAGGTTTAAAACAAACTTAGTTAGGTTAGATGTACAGTGTACAAGCGTATAAAGTAATGAAAAAACTAAGATGGCAGTATATCAGTTCCGATTTCAAAAAACCATCGTGAGTATAAGTTACGATACCTTTTCATTTCGATATTGCAAGTTGCGAGGTCACTTACCGAGATGCTAAATTAGAATAAACATCTAAACAATATAGCAATAGCTTCCACTGAGCAACCAGTCTAACGCCATGTCTAGGGGAGGCACTAACCCTTTTATTGTTTTATTGTTCGGCGCCGCGACCGTTTAGCTCTGATTTACAATCATTTTCCGATTCCGACCCGGCTGACTTTATACAAAGGATAAAGTGCCCATAAAAACATCAAGCGCCTTTACGCTTACATAATTATTAATGGCTTTTGTTCACTCTAATTATTCATAAGTACATTGTCATGAGAATGTCCTACTTTGATATAAGTATTGACCGGTTACTTGACGGTTCTTCTCCATAGAAAACGACCATCCCGAACTGTGCACCTTTTCTCGACGACATTATATAAGTAGGTACTCAAATAGCCCTATGTGCAATAAAATATTTTTATTTTAATGAGTATAGATGGCATATTAGATTTTCAAACTTTTTTTTTTTTTGCGCGTGGAAAATCATCGAATAACCCCTCCCGCTCTTGGGCTGAGCGAAAGGGAGTGTCAGACTTCTACTGACTAAAAACCACCCATGTTCCTTCTTAGCCCTTTATGTCGAGGCCGCGGTATCTCTTACAACATCCCACAGCCCCGATGGGCACATTTTCGAACCTTCATTTCGGTAATCTTATTTCAAAATGTTGCCGGAGTAGCTCACGATATTTTATTTCTTGCTGGTTTCTTATTTTGCACTTTACAAGATAAGGTACGGCTGTGCTGTGAGCTGCAGTTTTCCCCAAACACCGCCCTATTTTTCTTTTTTCCCATAAATCTGATACACAGGGGTATATGCATTGTGTCCTAGCCATGTAACATCTTAGATGCTACGTTTATAATTTGTTTACTTTTAAAATCCTCGTTGTCTGACCTACATCACTGTCCTCCCATAGTGAGGAATGAACACTAAAATAACAAAATTGTAAAACCAAATATTTTGGAAAGAGTAACCATGAAGTCTCTTGTCGGTTCTTCCCTATAGAATTCGAGAAACACAAACCGCGCACCTATTTGGAAATGAGGAGGCCTATGTGAAATAAAATTAAATATTTTCATTTTGAACATTTATGACCAAACTCAACTATTACTTATTACTATTAATTTCTAACTAGTTTCGGTCCTCTGAAATTACTAGAGTCCGACCGAAAACGAAATTCGGTCGTAATTTGGAAATGACCCCAGAAGCTTCATTTGTATGACATAATCGAAATGACGTAACTAATATCCCTAGTACAACGTTACCCATTTCCCGTTGCGGTGAGGAGGTGCGAACGGCTGCAACACTTGGACACCTCGCCACCTGTGTAGGGATTCCCGCGGGGATCGATCCGCCCCGCTCTCCCCTCGTTGGCTGACTAGTGCTGTCTAATGTGAACGGGATGTGGAATCCCGGAGGTTTATGTGCAGTTGGAATTTCAACGGACTGTAAATGAAGCACAGCCTTTGCTAAAAAGGAGTTGCGAAATTTTTTCTGCGACTGTAGTTGCGGAAAACTAGAGGTTAAATTTTATTTTTATTAGCAGTGATTGATTATATTCTTCTATAAAAATAGATAGATTGAATTCTTCTATAAAAATACTAAAATCATAAAATACTTTAAACTTGAAGGTAAGCACTGATTACCTACTTCTTTCCTTTGTTCAAGATGTCAAACCTGTGCTTAAACATAAACAAATTTTTAGTTTTGTTTTTATTTTTATTGCGAGTTCCCGTGATAATCAGACGACTACACCTCAAAGTCAAAGTCAAAGTCAAAATATTTTATTTCACATAGGCCTACATGGGCACTTGTAAAACGTCGACATAAAAAAGGGGCACGGTTCGGTGCATTGGTCGATTCCTAAGGAGAAGATCCGGCAAGAAACTCCAAAGGTTACTCTTTTAATCTTTTAAAATGGTTTTAAATGGTTAACAATAAGTTTAAGGTCCAGACATAATCTTGGGACACACATGAGGGCTATGCAGATTAGTGTCTGAGATGGTCTTTTGAAGAAAGCACCACACAGATTTGAGTGGACCCGTCCAGTCAGTGCAAGCATTTGTCAGTTATTGTCGAGCTCGACTTTTAACTCAAGGAGCTCAACGTCACGACGAACAATACCAAGGAAAGGACATTTGGGTAGGTCGCTTATAGTACTCAAACTGCCAGACAATCGTTAAAATTAAAGAAAGACCCACATAGTCCTCATATTCACAATATAAAAATAATAAAATATTTATCTTATTAAATAAGTCAAGTTATTAAATGTCAAAAAAAACACAAAACTAAATCAAAAACAAAAAAAAAAATTAAAATATTTAACAAGTAAATATTGGTCAAAAAATAATATCATACTTGAAAAAGTAAACAATGTCATTGTGTATAAAGAAAATTAATAAAATGTCAAATTGTAAAAGAAAAATAAAATATATATAAAAAAAAAAAACAATTCAAATTGGAGCAGTTCAATCCCAAGCTTTTTTGTCCTCTATATAATCTTTAACAGCATAAAAAGCTTTCTGGCAAAGTTTACGTTTAATAAAAGATTTAAATTTATCAAGGCTTAAATTTTGAATGTGGCTTGGTAGTTTATTATAAAAGCGAATACATTGGCATCTAAATGATCCACCTATTTTCTTGAGCCTTGTTGTGGGTACAATATATTTATGTCTATTTCTTGTATTTATATTGTGAATATCACTATATTTCTTAAACAGCTTTATATTTTTGTGAGCATACAAAAGATTTTCATAAATATACTGAGAGGGAACAGTCATTACATTAATTTCCTTAAATTTTTCTCTCAGAGAGTGTCTCGGACTTAATTTATAAATAGATCTAACCGCCCGTTTTTGCAAAACAAAAATGGTCTGTATATCAGCGGCATTCCCCCACAATAGAATGCCGTACGACATTACGCTATGAAAATAACTGAAGTACACTAATCGGGCTGTCTCTACATCGGTTAAATTACGAATTTTTCTAACTGCGTATGCTGCAGAGCTCAGCTTTTTCGACAGTTTATCTATATGAGGCCCCCACTGAAGCTTAGCGTCTAAAGTTAAACCCAAGAACACCGTGCTATCTTCAGGATTCAACTCTTCGCCCTTTACCAACACACAAGTTTTCCCCTGCCTAACGTGAGGTAGTGTAAACTTAATGCATTTGGTTTTTTTTTCATTAAGCAGCAAATTATTAGCGTTAAACCAATGCACTACGTTCGAAATCGCGCTATTTACGTCGTCTACAACGGGTTGTTGTCGTTTAAGTTTAAACAAAAGCGAAGTGTCATCCGCAAATAACACTATATCGTGGTTATCCTTTATGAGGTGAGGCAAATCATTAATATAAATAAGAAACAAGAAAGGGCCAAGAATCGAGCCCTGTGGGACTCCCATTATTACACTAGATCCGGGAGATCTTTCTCCGTTGATGTCAACTCTTTGGATCCTATCACTCAGGTATGAGATAAGAAGATCCAGAGCGCTGTTTCGTATTCCGTAGTGGCGGAGTTTCCTGATTAAAGTCTCATGAAGGACGCAATCAAATGCCTTGGACAAATCGCAAAAAATGCCCAAAGCATCGCATTTATCTTCCCATGCACTATAAATATGACCTAAAAGTTCGACACCGGCATCGGTAGTTGAGCGACCCTTCGTAAAACCGAACTGTTTGCTATGTAATAATTTATGTTTATTAAAAAATCTTTGCAATTGGTCTAAAATTAATTTCTCAAAAACTTTACTAAAAGTAGGCAGTACTGAAATAGGTCTATAATTTGTGGGGTCTGCTGTACTACCTGCCTTGAATAAAGGAATAATTTTACTAATTTTCATAAGGTCAGGAAACTCTCCACAATCAATACAATTATTAAAAATAGAAGCTAAGGTAGGTGCCACAATATCAATAATAGACTTGGCAACTTCTACAGAATTACCCCACAGATCCGCAGTCTTCTTAACATTTAAGGTTTGAAATGTTTTTATTATATCTCTACATGTGACATGTTCAAAATGAAATTCTGAGTCGCAAGCTTTAACATTTTCCTTTAGCAAAGATTCGGCAACAGTAGGTGACGAGTTTAGGGATTTTGTCGTTGAAACGGAAATGTCAGAAAAGAAACTTTCGAAAGCCGCAGCGACATCCGCATCTGATTTAATTACTTTGTCATTAATTGTTAAGCTGTAGTCATAACTACGTTTACTAGACTTTCCCGTTTCATTATTAATAATATTCCAAGTAGTTTTAACAATATTATTGCTGTTTCTAATTTTCGAGCTCAAATAATGTGACTTAGCAATATGACACACTTTTTTAAACAGTTTTGAATATTTTTTAACATATAAATTAAATTCGGCAGTATTTACAAAAACTCTTTCATTATACAGCTCATAAAGCCTTGTTCTACTCTTGTGAATACCCATGGTAGCCCAGTCACTAAAAGATGCGTTACAATTTATTGAGATAGTCTTGGGAATGAAAGTGGAATTAAATTGCTTACAATACATATCAAAAAATTCATCATATTGATGATGAGGATTGTCAGTAGACAATAATGGTAAGTTAATTTTTAGTTTATTTTTAAATGTTTCTAAGCATCTTACCGTTTTTGGGTTAACAGTGATATCCATTTTAGCCACTTTAAATTTTTGGTTTTCAATGGTAATCATTTGACCGCAATGATCAGAGTCTAGAGACCAGTCAGAGACCTCACTAGCCGCCTGCACGCTAATGCTACCGAGCGCACCCTTTTACATATATTATAATTTTATATTAAACGCCGCAGCGCACGGCTTTTCGGATGCGTTTCTTTTTGGCTTCAACCCTGGCGTGTTATTTTATGTAGATGTTCTTGAAAGGGGATGGGCAGGTCCCTAAGTCTAAGTGACTGGCTCTGACGTCAGGGTTGCCATTGTGTGTCATCCTTATTAGCATTCTATTTGTATTTGAGTCACTCTCTGTTTTTTTAGGGGAAATCCGAAATTATGCTGATAAGGAACTTTTTTTGATAACTTTAAATCATCGGGATTCGATTGAACATCTGTTTTATTATCGACATGTATTGTGTGTCTAGTCTAGTCTACCTACAATACACCAGTTATGTTTGAGTCTCATGTATCAGGAGTGAGCCTATTGCCATCAACCGGGCACAAATCTAGACTTCCTGGCAGCTACTGAAAAAATCCTAATGGAAAAACCTAATAACACTTTACCCGATGCATAGCATAGTTAGCAGACATGATGTTATACTTAATATTTTGAGTCAAGTAGGTAGAAGAAATCCATTTATTTTCCCCATAAAATCACATTAAACTAAATATAATATATTTATCTTCCCCGACGATTATTCCAAGCATACGATATACGTGTCAAATATGAAAGAAAAACGCTCATCATTTTACCGAAAATCGTTTTCCCTATATCAACATAATATTTCCAATTACTTACTGTATGCTGACATCAAAATTCAATATCGTAACAATTTGCATTCTGTTCGACATAGCGCTATCGATGGCGCGGCTGGGGCTTGTTTTTTTAGAAAACTTCTGTTATTACTGGTTTATTCCCAAGCATTAGGAATGTCAATAGTCTAGTACTTACGAGGCCTTTTGGGGGGGGGGGGGGGGGTTGGCAATCATCAAATAACCCCTTCCGCTCTTGGGTAGAGCGAAAGGGAGTGTGAGACTTCTATTGACAAAACCACTCATGTTCTTTCTTAGCCCTTTATGTCGAGACCGCGGTATTTCTTACAACAAAACGCAGCCCCGACGGGTAATGCATAGGCCTAAGATCAAAGTAGCAGAGTTATTGTCACATACAGTAAGTATTTCCCATTTTAGATTTACAGGTAGGCAGAAACCACAGCACGCCACCTGCTACGATTCTTCCATACATCTTTTGCCTCGTCTACATTCATACATCGGGTGTCGTGTCGGGTCATACATGCACGCCGGTTACAATAACTTCGCATCTGTCCTTAAAAAATAAATAAATAAACAAACCAAACGAATGCCTTATCACTATTGTGCATAAAGTTAAAATAAATAAATAAGTCTAAAATGCCAAATGGTAGGTGGTATAGATGACTTAAAAAGTATAGATTTGAAAACTAGAATTGACTTGAATGTTTACTGTACCCAAGTACCGAATCAGCTTCCTTGCTCCAGATGTCAGAGTACACAAGCCAGCTGACAAAAGAATATAACAAACAAAAGTAGACTTGCAAAATAAAAGAAAGCTTTTTATTTTACCAAAAATATAAAAGTAGAGAGTCCCTCTTTACAATATGCGTATGTCGGTAAAGTGTCTCGTCAGCATGACACCGCCGACACCCGATCTGTTCGCCGAGCGGGAGGGGAGGTGTGACAAGTCTAATGTGTCACATTAACTGCTTCACGCCTCCATCGAGTCCTGAGCCTGGCATGGCTCGTTACCAGTTCATACAATTTTATTGTATGTTCTTCACATCCTTTGTTATTTATTCATTGTATACGCAAGCTATTTCCTATGGAGGTCGGCAGAAACTACAGAATGCTACCTTTTTCGATCCTTACATACTCCTTTTTTGCGGACTCGCAAAATAGGAATACTGATGTAGGTGACCTCGTGCTACAGTTGCGTGTCCGATTATATATTTTGTATCCGATTTATTTGTACTCTACAAAATCATTATTATCATGATTGTCTGCTGCATAGTTCACTTTCAATTAAGTCATCATTTTTAATAGTAGGATAAACTGCCAAGAGGACAAGAACAGTGAGTCTGCTTTGAGTAGATATTCACATAGCAGTCTTCACTATTTATCCGGTTAGAATGACTTACAATGACATATAAATTTCAAATCGAAACCACGCACTTTGTATACAAATAAAGCGTTGAACACGTGGTATTATAAAACAATTTAGAAAATAGGGAAAAAATCTGCAAAGTATTCGCAGGTGACGAAATATTTTGTGCTTTTGTTTTTCACTCACTTTCGCAGAGTACCCTTTGTGGGGCAACGGGAGCGACCCTCTCGTGACGTCACGTTATCGGTTCACACCGCACTCGCGTGGTGTCGAGTGACGCCACTGACAGCAGATGGTAAGTAAGTTGACAGTTTTACTGGTGTAGGTGTCGGATTGCCTTTACTGGGAAATTGGCACGTTTTTGTGTTCTGTTTTAATGAGCTCGGATTAGTTAAGTTTGGTGGAAGTGCCTAAGGTTACTGAGAATATCACTGCGAATTAATTGTATAAGGCTAGTACCAACAGATACCGCGGCCTCGACATAAAGGGCTAAGAAGGAACATGGGTGGTTTTTAGTCAATAGAAGTCTGACACTCCCTTTCGCTCTGCCCAAGAGCGGGAGGGGTAATTTGATGATTTCCCATCCCCAAAAAAAGGCTAATACTAGCCCCGTCGGGTTTGCGGGTTGTTCGAAAGAGATACCGCGTCCTCGAAACAAAAGGCTATGAAGGAACATGGGTGGTTTTTAGTCAGTAGAAGTCTGACACTCCATTTCGCTCTGCCCAGAGCTGCAGGGCTATTGCGTATTTTTTAAATGAAAGTGGCTATCATATTGTCTATGGATTAACTGTCAAATTGGGTATGGTTTAGTACAAAATGGAACCATTTGACAGTAATTGATAGGCACTTTATGTTAGCCACTGTCATTTAAAAGATACGCAATAGCCCTGCTGGAGGGGTTATTTGATGATTTCCCACCCACCAAAAAGAGTCCATGATATTTTACAAAATAATTGACAGGTAATTTTGAAAGAATGATTTGTTTTTTTTTGTAATCATCTTTGTGTATCCCACTGCTGGGCAATGACGTTTCCTTCCTCGCGATATCTGGCCATGTGCACCCCGCAAACAAGATCAGATCGTCACACTCACACCGCCTTCGCCGCGGTACCTCGACGGCGATATCCTCCGTCAGGCGTCCAGTGATTGACGATCGTTGTCGTTTTTATTCGTGCTACGTGGCCACGGCCAGTCAGTGCAAGTTTTTCACAATTGACAACATTTCAAAACTGACACCACCTTAAAATAAAAATACTATTTCTTTATTTTCGTATCCTGAGTTCATACATGTATTTTATTTATTTTTTGATTCCTTTATTTCTGAGAAAAAAAATGAAAACCAAAAAACATGTGATGACGTCATATATACGGCAGAATGATGTAGTTATCTTTGCCTAAGCATTCAATATTTTTTATGAAAACAATAATGTCAAACAAGACGTCAATTTGTCAATGTTGAATGTCACTGAAGTTTACATTTTTCATAAAATTGAACAATTTATTTTTCAAACTCGACGCTTTACGCTTACTGTTAGTATTATCAACTTTTGATTGATATTTCCCCAATAAAATGGATCCCAAAGAAACATATACGCCAATAAAGGAACCAAAATATTGTTTTGTACCAGCCTGCGCCAACGAGTATGACAAGCTGCCAAAGTGACAACAACAAGACAAGTGTGACAATTTTCATTTTTTTTTGTCGTGTCACAGTAAAGCAAAGGTTATATCGCCATTCCACCGTAAGAATGACGTCATTTGGCGCTTACGTCATTTTAGAACGCGCCGAATTTAAAACTTAAAATTATGAATGAAAAGTAGGTACATAATTTCGAAAAACAAAAAAATATGGGTGTCCTAGTTTTGGATTTGCTTTTATATTACTTAATAATACTCACAAGTTAAAAATATGAAATGTTGTCAATTAAACATCATTTTTTTATTGCAACACAAACGATCCTGCACTATAGCTTTTTATGTTAGTAATTCAACATTGTGTAATGTGCTCACCGTTAGTTGTGTTACAATAAAACGCAGGAGTAAAGTATATAAGACAGAACGTGCCCGCATTAGGACCAGTGCACACTCACGGCACTAAGATACGTGATACCGTCGTACTTGTAGAACTGTTCAGTGTGTACTGGCACATGTAGAATACACAAGAGCTTCTTATGAGAGTGGTATTCTAAAATATATCGTTTTAGTGTACACGATACCTGCCTTGTGACAACGGACCTAGGTGTATAGTGTGCTCTCGTTTGTTGTCTTGTTGTAGCTACCTACAAGAATTATAGGGTAGATAACAAAAAAAATCTAATTAGTCCGTCATATAGATTTCCAAAAAATTTTGGACACTTTTCACGTAAACACTCAATGAAGACAATACAGTGCTTTGAACACTCGTGGACGTCATTTTCTGAGACATTAGTATGACATTCTTTAGCGGTCAGTGCGGTCACAACCCCCCACTCAAACTTTTGACGCGTTTTATCTTCGTCATTTTTTATTGATTTGATAAAACAAAAATACGTATCCAATATCTTTCGATAATCTAACAGACGGACTAATTAGAATCATATTTTTTTTAAGTCAGTAAACATCCCTATTTTGTCAGTCAGGTTGTCAGGTTTCGTTTTACAAATGAAATCAAATTAATCTAGTGCTAGGCATGCCTCCAGGCGTTGACCACAAAGTCATGCAAAGGTAAACCTACCACCACCACCCACTGTCGTTACACTCTCAATTTGTTGACGACCAATCAAGCTATGACAAGCAAATTAACCGGATCTTTCATTGTACGGGACGCTGATAAAAAGCGAGGTCAGATTACACTGGAATTTATGCCTTGATGTGTTACCCTGTGTATCTACTACAGGGGCGCAATTCTATAAAATAGTCAACTTGTCAATAGTGTGTCGATAGTGTGTAAGTAGTGTCTCAATAGAATATTCAATGACATTTGGTATTCTACAACTTATTTATGGTCATTGACTTGCCACAGTTGCAACTGTAGTGACATTGAAACGCCATAATGGGACTATTGTAATATTGGTAGTCTGGTACATTTTAATGTGTCAATGTCATCGTGATGGCCAAAGTTACGGTAGTCTGTAAATATTTTAAGTATATCTGACAGTTGTGTCTATCGTGTTTAGCTATCGAACTGCCATTGTGAAGCCATCGAACAACGACACCTCTTTTCCCTATTGATTTGGTTAAATTTGTTCCTTTTAAAATTTAAAATTAAGTGTCCTAGTGTGTACGTCTTACGTAATGTACTAATTAATAAAGTGGACTTAGTTTTTCCCCACAATGAGGCCTTCTGTACCTACTTTGCGGTGGCGTATTTTAGCATTGGCTTATAGTGCCGACTGTCGACGTTTTGCTTTTGCGCCAGCGCCGCAATACTCGCGCATTAATGAGGCTGCAAGTGAATTCGACTTTGCAAGGAGCAAGCAAAGGAGCTAATTGATGATCCTGAAATGTTGGTGTGGAAGTTCATAACATAACTCAAAACTTACTGTGAAAATATATTTCCATTGAACTTTAGAACTCCGAACACAAATCACTTTAAATTCATCACGTTTTTTTATTATTTTCCCAACAACAATTGGGACTTTTTCACTTACCTTACCTTTGTCGTTTTATAAAATATGTTAGTCAAGTAACTGCTCTCTAAGATAATAATTATATAAAAATGTACTCTGTGATAATAATGTGGAATGTGGAAAAAGAAAAATTTCGGATTTTGGGGGCCAAATCGAAGATTTGAAAAAAAAAAACCATTTCCATCGAGTAGGGTATCAAAATGAAGGGTTTTAAAAGGAGATTACAAAAATATATGACACTTATATGTTTAATAGAAATTCAAAGTCACAAATCCTATAAACACCAAAACACCAAAGTTAAATAAATCATCTGCGAAGAATTTTACGCGACCAACGAAAGAACAAACACAAAAGAAATCTGAAGTTGGAAATAAAAAAGGTTTCAAGTTTTGTTTAATTTAAAATGTACTTGTTTTTGTTTTTCAGTTTTTTCAGTCGGGATTTTTAGTTTTTTTTTTTTCAGAGAGGCAGAAACAATATTTTTATCACATCAGATAAAAATATTGTTTTACAATAAACGCTTGTTTTTTGTGAAATTTTGTTTTTGATAATAAAACGTTTTATTTATGATTATAAAAACCTGTATTATAAAGATGTAATTGATAAAAATAGGATTTCATAAAGTGGTAGGTTTGGTATCTCATGGTAGCTTTTTGTTAGCAACACTGAAAACTATTGTACTGTCACACAATCAACATACTATCGACACACTACTGACACACCACTGAAACGCCATTGAAGTTTCTGCAGAATGCCAAATTTGCAACAGTGGCAAAATAATGTCTGCAGTGTGTCGATAGAGTGTCAATGGCGGGTTGCTTAACTCGAAGTTACAGAATTGGGCCCCTGTACTCATGTTTGAGCGAATAAATGACAATCTTACTTTATCTCGCTTCATTTTATCTAAATTTCAAGTATAATAAAACTCATTCTCATCTTCTCGACGGAAGTTAGCTCTAAGCTTTAGGTGCGTTTAGTTACTCCCCCAGCAAATAGCACAAAAGTGGGATACATTTAGCGTTGTTTCAGTACATTCAGCGGCACGCGAGCTGCTCGTAAATAAAAACAAAATGGCGTCGTAAACAAAAGCGCGGTTTAATCTCTACTATAAAGTGCTGATGTTTGCTCGTTACCGCCGCAACGAGAGATTTTGCAAAAAAATCTCACACCGTGAAGTAATCTATGGGTGCCGTTTTGTTTATGACCGCTTATTTGAAAGTTCAGGGATTTTTCATAAATCTTCTGGACCTGAGACAGTTTCCCGATCTTCCGATGTTTGTTTAACAGCAGTATGTTAAGAAGGGTGAACGTCAGTAGTAACCTAACCAGTATTACTTCTTATTCTATTGAAACTCCATACAGGACTGGACCAGCGTGAGGACGAAGTGTTATCACAAGCGTGGGGTTCGCAGCACACACGGCGACACATCAAGCTATACATTTGTCACTTTGTATAATTTTCCCCTACAATGAGAGATCCGCATAAACAGGTTTTATTGCTTTATTGGTTGTTGTGCGTACAAAAAACATTCAGCATGTCAAGCAGTTTTTTCCCGATGGGGAATGTGTTACATACGTTCGGTGTGCTAACCATTTGCTGCATTCCCGTCTCATTAATTAGGAAGAGGCGTTCATAAATATGTATTAGCAGTCCCTAAGTAGCCATTACGAATTTCTTTTATTTATTTATCTTAACACTCGTCGTGTAGGGCTGCCCAGATACCTATTAGGAATTCAAAAGAGAACGATCATGTGGAGGAACTCTTCCGCTCTAGTGAATATTCTACTGTAAGATAAGCAGTAGTTTGTAACGATATTATAGTTCAAATCAATTGAAAGTTTTTCACCAAATCCCTTGTTTTTTTTTCCAAATCTCCACTTCAGGAGACTATCACTAATCCTCGTCCTCTCTAAACAAACCCTCACTCCTCGGCAGACGCTACCTCAAGTGTAAACGAGTGTAAACCGTCGCGAGTTTACACGACAAAGAGTGTTAGTGTTAACAATGCACGAGGACAGTCGATACTGTGTAAACTTTGACATGTTTACAGTTTGTTGAAGTTAACGCTAGAGGATGCTGTTAAACTTTTAGAAGTAAAAGTGTGTGTCAGAGCTTTGTGTATTTAGTACAAGAATTTGTGTGTGAGGATGTGTTGTTGGTGTAACGTGTGCCAAAAGGTGGTATGGTGGAGTGTCTTTAGACATAGATAACAGAAATCACATTACATTCTTTTTTCTTTCTTTTTATTTTTTAAAATAACGTTGACACTAGGAATTTCTCCTGTATCGTGGGTGCGTTTACAAACATTTAAACTTCACATACTTACACAAATACCCAGACCCGGAACAACTATCTGTAGGTCATACAAATATTTGTTCCGTGCGGGAATCTAACCCGCGACACGCAGCGCAGCAGTCCATTGCTTGAGCAACTGCGCCAACCGTGCCGTCAAACATACATAGTACATACCCTCACGCCCCTCTCCCATGGAGGTACCTGCTATAACCCTTAAGTACTCCTGTAGTCTACCTTTATACATCTGATCGTACTGATAATATAATAATAACACCTGATAATATAACCTTACAACTGTCTTTACGAAAGCAACGTATCAATCATCCTGTTATAACAATAATAAAGTCGTGCGTTCTATAGGAGACTCTTCCTCAGAGAGAATACGATCTTACTGATGTGTCAACAAAAAGCTCCATCAACAGCATTTATCAGGGACGGGAAGTCCCTTATATCCGCAGGATACCACTCAACGAGATTACTCCATCATAATCGAATGAATACGCATAAACATAACCCGAACGCCTCGTTACCATCGGTTAACCAACCAACATCAACCGATAACCGGTTAATATATTTGCGTTACCAAATCATAGGTTTGTAACAGTTTCTCTTTGTAAATTACCGAGCAAATAATCTAGTTACACGAATGATCCGGTTGAACGAGCGGATAACCCGATCGCTATAACTCGATACCTGACTAATTGAAATCGATTTACTTGTAATCGAATTGTGTGTTAATGTTTATTTGAATGTTTTGGATAATTAGGAAGTTGTGAAGGTAACGTTAGCATTAAATATGTTGATTAGAAATACTATGTTTACTGGTATAACTGCTTGCAAGAACGTGGACAAAATAAAAGAATTTGTGAGGATTGCAACAGGCAGCGTTCTGTATGTCCCTGACTACCCCCTTGGGGATAAAGCGTGAGTTATCTAGGTATACCTATGCATGTCCCTGGAACAAAGAAATCATGAGAGGGTATACAAAGTAATCCGAGTTTTTACGTCACGTCTGTAGTCGTCTTTTCCATGGGGATTGCAAGTTGGTTTACAATTCTACAATCACGTGTGGTTTACCGTCGCGCAACGCAGTTATTGACACGATTTACACGTCATAATCATTTAGTTGAGTTACGATCGTGATTTTATTAAAACTTTTAGTATTTCTTATTATTCTACTATATTATATTAGTCCTCCTGACCGTTTCCGGTCACGGCGGCCAATCTAAGTGGAGATTAGCCATCGGCGCGGGAGATATTTTAGTGCGCAAGTGTGTGCGCACGCGCAGGCACAAGTGCACTCTCTGTTCCTTTTTCTCTCATATTCCGATGGGACGGCAATCCGACACGACCGGAGAGAGACCAGGGGAGTATTCTACTATTAAGGACACGCACTAAAGTCGCTGGAATAGTTCGTTTCAAACCCGACCTCAAGTGAACTCACCATCATAATCATTTCAGCCGATCCCCGCAACCTTCTCCTGCTCATCGGTCCATCTAGTAGGATGCCTTCCAACGCAACGTCTCGTACTAATCGATGCTAGTGATTTTTTAGAGATTATATTCCATGAACAGTTATATCATGACTTCAAATAGAACAATTAACTCAGTCTATCGCAGTCTACTAATGCAACCCTCCTTCAAACTACACTACAGAACCCAGACCTTCACCATACGCATCCATTCTGTCCCAACCACCAGTACGGTCTGTGTCCAGCCTTACCTGACCCCTCGTAGACATAAAGAAGAAGAGAGTAAGTGGTGTGAGAAGAGGGCTCAGATAATGCTGGGCACAGACTGTACATGTCTCCATGTAATATTAGTTAGTACTAGCCCATTTACAGCAGATAATTGAAATTAAACAATATATCTAATTACGTTATTGTGTGTGCGGTTAAACGACGCGTGTAACGCAATGGATGCGGCAATGGAGCGGTCAGAGATACGCTGGGTGACAAACCGTGCGTATCACGTAGTGGATGTGATGGATAGGTCTTTGTATGTTTTTGCATTCTGTGGATGTAATAGAGTTACAATCGAAAGAATTTCGGTCATGGCGGTTAATCTTTACGTAGACTAGCCATATGCGCAGGTGAAAACGATATTACGTATAAAGGGTGTAAAAGTACCCTTAACGCAAACGAAGGGCACTTGTTCTCCCACCACTGCGATATTTTTTTTTTTTTTCCAGGAAACCCCCTAGTTACGGAGATATTGGGGTCAAAGTTCCAAATTTTGCACAGCTGTTTTTTGTAAATACTAGTTTTAATAATTAATAATAATAATTTATTTATTAAACAGACTACAGAGGTCCACTGTGTTAGTAACAATATAACTTAGCCTATGTTAGTACTTAATAATAACAAACAAACACGATTCACAAAACAATTACACAAGAAGTACTTACAATACTAGAATGTTAGTAACAATAAAGTTTTTCAGATTATAACTTTACTTAAATTACCTCCATGACCCTTTTACTATTCAAAGCATCCACTAGCACAATGTTTTAAGATTGCTACATTGAGTTTTACCTTAAAATGTGATTTTTGACCCCAAAAAAAAGTCGTTTCCCGGCAATCATTTTTGCGTAGGGGTAGGTACTTAGTTCGATGTAGGTACATAATGCTGCTTTCCGAGGAATGGGGGGGTCACACCACCAACGTTCAATTTCCGAGCTGTTACCGCTGTAATCCTACTTGTATTTTTTTCGGTATTTGTGACAGTTACAGTCAAAGCTCGTAATTATTTATTACTCAAGTTGCTAATGTCATTCAATCTCTCAACAAAATTCCCTGACTGGTTGGGCCATGAAACATACGATGAAGAGGCTCTTATCAATCTTATTTAAATACCTACTTACCTTGCAAAGTCCTCGACTCAAGAACACATAAGTATTAGTCGCGGCATCTCAGCATAGCAGTGCTGTGACCGACATCGACAGTGGTCGGTAGCGGTCGGCAGCGGTCGGGCGACGTCGTCGGTGGGTTTGTAACCCGACACCGTAATGGCGGCGCGGGTCCTCCGACTCGGCTGCGTGGTCAAGTGCTAGCCTCCTGACATGAGCACGTAACGGTCACTGTGCGTTTTATTGGCGATACGTTGAGCTGAGCTGCATTCCTGTCGAGGTCGCATCTTTGGCAATGTGCGTCGGAGATACATCTGTTTGTAATGATAACGTTTGCCATTTCAAGGAATTGAAATATTAGTCTCCTACGTTCACGTTTCATTTGTTAATTGTTCAAAGAAAAGCTGTCTGAGTAATGGTGCATACATTTTCAAAATTGTATGTATGGAATTTACTATTTAGCTATTTGTCAGTAAGTGAATTTATGAGTTTATTTAAATGAAGTAGCTGTAAAAGTTAGTGGAAGATGTACCTAATGAGTACCTAGTGATTAGTAAGTGAGCATGTTTCAGATTTTCATCTAAATACTTTGAAAACCTCACGCATTACAAATACCAAAACAAGACATAAAAATAAAACGTTTTACAGGTAAGTAATCTTACTCTCCTAAACCCACTTCATCTAAGTTGATCTCAGGTCGACAACGTTAGGCTAACACAAACAGTTCCCAGTTAATAGCCACTTACCTACACCGCGGCATGACTGATAACTCGCGGCTGTGTCTCCAAACATTCAGAGCTGTTTCCTTTTCATTACCCGTTCAATTTACACTCTGTGGCGCTTCCATAAATCAGCGTTCCCACAACAAATTATATAAAATTAATATTCATTTTGTACGCGAAATACAAGGACCAATATTGGTTAAGTATCTATTTCGTCGTACATTGATGGATCACTAAGTGCTTTATTGCAAACTTTGCTAACAAAATGAGCAATGGGTAGTAAAATGCCAGCGTGGGCGATTGTGTGTAGAATGGCTGGCTTTAATAAATCAAGGCAGCGACCAGAGATTATAAATTTAATATTCATGGAGTGCGATGGAACAAGTGGTGTACATTTGTATTCCGGACGATGCCGGCCGCGCTCCGGCCACCCTGCGCCCTCGGCGGCCGCTTGTCTTTTGTTTTTAGTGCACTTTTATGAGATGTGTAGCGTATGTAGTTGTGTCTGAGTGGACAGGAATGTCTGTGGTCAGCTTGGGTAGACTAAAAAGTTCATTAAGTTGTATGAAACAATTTTAACTTACAAGCATGCATGGAAAATTATTTAAAAAAAAATACTGCTGCATTCGCTTCGAACGATGATGATGAATTATCTCTTAAAGGATAGGTATTATATGTAACTTACCTTATGCTTTTTCAGGAACCGTAGTAAAAAGTGGTCATAAATAATTTTCCATATGAGTGAGCCTGTAACCGTGCCTTACCCTTCTTAAATTGCCTAACACCGAATTTCTTTCAAAAACTGAAGTTATAATCCACAGCTACATCGTCAAAGCCGGCCTTCCACCCTTCTTACGCCATCCTCTAACACATGCCAAATAAAATAATTTACCTTTTAAAAATTAAAAAATCACATTAAAAGCTGCGCTTAAGTTTTACAAGAGAGCGTCGTCATACGCGTCTCGTTAATTTTCTTGTAAGCCTAATTACACACGAGCTTATTTGCGCCTCGCCTCGCAACGCCCACCTCGTGCCTCGTGCCTCGACGAGGTGTGAAGTGAAACTTGCCACAAAAAACCCCTTGACAACTTTTTCAAGGGTAAAGTTTATACATCGCGAATCAGGCTAGGAGCTGGGGGTTATTTTCAGCTAAATTAAAGCAGGAATGGTTTAAAATTAGGTCCGCAAATGTTTAACGATAATTACGGCGTACCGACCGAATGTCTTGTTGTATGTTGGTAAGCTAAAGGGGATGCAAACATCGTTAGATAGGTCAACTAACTACTTAGGTCCATTTATTAGGTTGATTGGATTTGCTATGTTCTTGAGAATTTCCGAATGCGGCACAGTAAATTATATTTCTGTACATAACGAAATGAAAAAGTATCAGTATCCGATTTGATCCCTTTTATAAGCATATTCCGCATTACCATCTAAATTAAAGCTTATCTCACCAAAAAATAATGACAATAATTTAATATCAGTATCGTGGAAGTTATTATCCTTTAATCTGGCTCCTGGAGCAGTCGGAGGCGTGAGCCGTGACGCGGTTGCGTATCAAAGCGACGGCGGATCGCAATTAAGGATCTACAACGACATTAATTAAAGGCTTCTTTCGGAATTCCGCAGCGCCTCGCCTTGCCTCGCCTCGCCGCCGATCTAAACTAGCCTTTAGTGAAAAAAAGTGTTTTAATTAAGAAATTTGTGGGTACCGTTATACCGTACGAGTTTTGTTGAGAACGTCGTTTAATGTTCGTTTACTTGTCGAATGTTTGTAGATGTAGTCGGTAGGGAGCTTGGGGTGGTTCGTGGAGACGTAGCTACCGAAAACACTTTTCAATTCTGTTGAAATGGTTGCCCGGCAAAGGAAACTTTAAAATATAAGGCGAGGACACCGTGGATATGTAAATTATGTCTCTGGAGTGTATTTGTTACTAATTGGTCTGTAACACAAAAACATGGGCTGAATGTTGTATTGGCAAATACGACAAATTCACTCTTCACATTCACAACCCCTTGCTAAACTGCTCACCACATCTTTGTCATATAGTTTTATACGTAAATAAATAAATACGTCTGTTATTAATATAGGTACTTGATGACCGATGATTAGTTGACCAAATTATCGGAAGTAAACAAAGAAAATGTAATTGAATTCCATCGCTGTATCATGAACAGTTACAAATGTCCGTCTATCAGTTCGGTGTCAGACTGGTGTCAGTCCGCCTGACGCTAACGAGGCCGTTTGTCTCAATAAACATCATTGCGAATATCAACTAGTTGTATATTATAGATTTATAGTGTTATTTGCGTCAGTGGAGTGGAAATGTGGGTCAAATGTTGACTTCGTAAGGGATAAAAGACCTGCCAGAGTTGCAGGATTTGTTCCAAGGATTCAACGCGGCCCTGGAACAAACACGCAAAGCGAAGAAACACATGGGCTTTAGCCAGTAAGAGCCTGACACTCTCTAACTGCATTTGAAGATTTCCCATCCTTTATAAAAAGGAATAGAATAGAAGTTCATAGAAAAATGGAATCTTCTTGAACATGATCAGTTTTTGATAGATGCTTACACTATATTCTAGATGCATTCTAATCCAAATGTGGTGGATGTCTGGGCGTCAAATTGGTTGTATCCATACATCACAGTTGGTTGTATTTTTGCAAAAAGAACTACGGAAAAATTTTTGCTGGGAAACGACTTTTTTTTGGGGTCAAAAATCACATTTTACGGTAAAACTCAATGTAGCACTCTTAAAACATTGTGCTAGTAGATGCTTTGAACAGTAAAAGGGTCATGGAGGTAATTTAAGTAAAGCTATAACCTGAAATATTTACATAAACAGCTGTGCAAAATTTGGAACTTTGACCCCCAATATCTCCGTAACTAGGGGGTTCCCAGGTATAGTCTAGAACCAATAAATTATCGCAGTGGTGGGGAGAACAAATGCCCTTCGCTTGCGTTAAGGGTACTTTTACACCCTTTATTGCTTTCAACACCAAACCTTTTGAGGAGTAGTACCTTCCATTATCAGCTCATCACTATGAAGTGATGACTTGAATAGCGTCAGAAAGAAAAAGCACGAAACACGTAAAACGTTACGTGCTTACGAAATTTGAAGATTGCCCTCGATTTCTCTGGGATCCCATCACCAGATCCTGGTTTCCATATCATGGTACCACCCTTTTATTTTTATTTTTTTTGTGGGGGTTATTTGATGATTTCCACATCAAATAACCCCTCTCGCTCTTGGGCAGAGGGAAAGGGACTGTCAGACTTCAACTGACTAAATACCACCCATGTTCCTTCTTGGCCCTTTATGTCAAGGCCGCGGAATCTCTTACAACATCCCGCAGCCCCGACGGGATCATGGTACCACCCTTGAAATATCTCCTTTCCAATAAAAAAAGAATCATCTAAATTGATTCATAATCGACGAAGTTATTCGCGAACACACATAAGCGAAATGTGCATAAAATAAAATGAAAAGTACTCGGCCAAACAATATTAATTTTTTATGGGATCAAATGGCAACGATTCTGCATCAAACTAAAAAAGAATCACGTAGATCGGATCATAAATCTCGGCGTAATCGGTGTAAGTACGTGTATAAGAACAAAACATACCGATCGAATTGAGCACCTTCTCCTTTTGGGAAGTCGGTTAAAAATGCTTTGTAGTCTTCTAAACCGCTTTGCTTCTAAGAATATCAAGACAAGAACGTACCGCCTGTCGGGGCCGCGGGTAGTCCTCTGGTTATCGCGGCCTCGACATAGAGGGCGAAGAAGGAACATGGGTGGTTTTTAGTCAGTAGAAGTCTGACACTCCCTTTCGCTCTGCCCAAGAGCGGGAGGGGTTATTCGATGATTTTACACCTACCAAAAAAAAAAAAAAAAAGACAAGGACGTACTTGATTTTCTTTGTCGCGTTTGAGTGCAAAGAAATAACTTAGGCCACCGACAGCGTAGAATTTTTTTTTTTTTTCAATATCTACTTATCTATTTTAAAATTCAGGCCGATTCTTCACAATTTTCAGACAATAATATTCGCGAAACACTCATTGGGACTCTCTTCATAAAGAAAAACAACAAAAATATAACTGAACCTCCAAAAGGCGACTCGACTCGTCTGAAAAAAATTAAGAAAAACCTTTTGTCCGTCGCCGGTCTGGCGTCCGTTAATTAAACAAATAACCGGTTTAATGAGGGTAGGTACAATAAGCTGTTACCGCTGACCCCGGGCGACAACGTCTTTTTACTTTACTTTCTTACTCACTCATTCTCTCCTGGTACCTCCAAGACTGCCAAGACCCACGAAGAAGGGCATTTTTCTTATTGTTCTGTGTATTTAACCACTTTATACACATTTTGAGTTGGTTAATTTTGTGTTTTTGTAATGGAGTTTATGTTTGTGATTTATTAGTTTAAGTGGGTAATTTTGTTTCGTAAATGCTTGAAGAGATGTCTTCTTATTTCTTTTGGTAGGTTGGGCTTTTTCACTTATTTACACGGTACTGAGAGCCTTTATTCTGGCAAAATTGTATATTTTGTTTTACGCAGCCTGCTGTGTGACCTTTTCTTGTTGGATCGCTGTTCAAACTATACTTAGGCTAGACTTCACACACCTGGACGAGTTGTGTAGCTTATTTTGATAAACATAGGTATCGTAAACCTAACCATAATTTTCCATACTGATTTTCCTTGAAGGTATTTACATATATAATATAATAATATCTATTTTTACCAAAGTTTGAAAACGTGATGAAATTAATTTATTCATAATTGGTTTACGAAAATTCCCACACCATCAAAACAACCCCACGTACACTCATCATGTTATATAAAACCACTGAACACTGAACAAATGAACGAGCTCTATATTTTCACAAACAAAATGAACTAAAAGTTTGACGAGTTCCCGCCGATTGGTCTCATAAACCGCGGGCAGTTGGGCATTGAACAGTCGCGGGTAAACATCGTACCGTAATGGTTTTACAGCTGATAGTTGCCACGTCTCCTACACTAACTATCTTGTTGACAACTCTTGGCTCTAGGTTAAGAATGAGATTAGAATTTTCTCACCAGATATTAGATCATCATTGGCAGTGTCCCTTTAGTGACATGCCTACTTGGTCTATCATGACATACGGTTAAGACTTGAATAACAAGTTCCATCGTTTTTTTGTTATTATTCCACTCTGTTGGTCAGTCAACGTAAGTTCTTGGATAGCAGTAGTCTTAGTTGTAAAGTTCTTTCGACTTCAAAATCCTCATATTTTATTTTGTTTTCTCTTAAGGTAAACTACCTTATTATAACGACGCTTCTTTGTGTCACATACCACTGTAGGTCACAGATCCACGAAGCAAGTGGAAGAATAGTATTCCAACGGTGTAAAGAATCAATATTTTAACAATCTTCATGAACATAGTCAAAGTAGATTGCTTTCCCACCGACCATATCTCAGTCTAATGAAAACATAGACACGTTATCATGAAACTTTCAGAATACTCAACCAGTTTAGAATTCGCACCAATATTGTAATAACGGCTTAAAAAAAGCCTTAGCCGAGAAATCCAAATAAAGTACAATAGAGAATATATTATTATAACCACTTGTTCTCTTAATGATTAGAAACGAATTCTGCTTGTAGGTATACGAATTACTGCGACCTGTTTTCCACTGACCACTGGCATCAGGCACTGTCTTATCAATAGACGATGTTTTGATATTCTCGCTCGACATTATAACCGCCACTGACATAACAACATGCCCGTGTCGTTTCTATAATCGTGGTAGTATCGCACGTAGCGTCATTTGGCTCGCTGCCAGCTCATTTTCCACTTCAATTTCACATTTTGTCAACACTAGTTACAAAATAAGTTGATTCGCTTTTGTTCCCGACTGCTGTAGAGTTCTTTGCGTCCTTTTGTCACAGTTGTGCGGGCAAGGTATGTTTGGGAAACGAGCATTTTATACGGACGATGAAATTAGTATTGTAATTGTCTTTTTTAATGTCATACGTAAAACCTTTCTCGTCTTGCTAAAATGTGCTTAAAACATTTCTGCAAGTTGACTCGTAAAAATAGTGAGTTAGTTGGAATTTTAGTAGTTCGCGTTATGTAGTTTCAATTCAACTAACTCCCATGACAAAATGGCGTTAAGTTATGTATATAATCAGGTTTGCAAAACATGAATAAGGGTTACCGATAATAAATAGTTATGTTTGCACGTTAATGGGTTAATCTATTATATGTAAAACATTCAATGCATTCTTACTCATTTCCAAAACCACAAGTACCCGTTGTCTACATTTCCTGTTTGCTATGAGGCTCCTATTTATGTCAAGAATGCCTGTCACTGGAGCAAAGCTCCCACACTCGCCATAAAACGAACGTTTATGATTGTACCAATTTATTGCGTCATCACGCGCGTACAATCACGCACAATACTGTGATAACAAATTGCACTTTTTCTGCAGGTTGTACGAGATAGGTGTCCAGGGCTGATACGCTACTAAACAAAGGTAGGTTATGTATACCCATACTTTTGAATGGAACCATTTTCTTCTTGTTAAGTTTTATTAATAATAGTTTAACTTCGCTTAAAATTAATTACTTATCAACTATAATGGAAGGTAAATTAGTTTTGTACGAAAAACTTTCATCACCCCTCAAAATAACCCTTATAAAAATTACAATTCCTTCACCGTATCAATTTACATAAATTTTATTTTACTTTATCGCTCTATTATATCTAACGCATCGCACTCTGTGTGGTGGTAATACAACCCTAGTAGCGACACACTAGGGGTGTCACCCCACTTCATTACGCCCCCTCAAATCGCGGGCCACGTGCGTGGCGTGCGCAACACGGACGGACACCCCTGTCGCCCTGTCGCGCAGTTGCTTGTAGTTCATCGTAATCCACTGAAGGTTGACCTCCCCTGGTGCGAAGCTTTAATTTTGTTACTATTCCAAGTTTGGTTTTCGCGAACCGTGCGAATTTATCGTCGAATGGCATTAGATATACATACACGATTTTTACACAAGGGATCTTCCAGCAAGAGTTTATGTAAAGACACTGTCACACAACTGATTTATTTTGAATATTTAAAAACTCATCACGTTCGATTGTTCTATTGCGTGTTATAAGTACACTTGAAAAAGTTAAACTCGAATTTCTCTTGAAATAATGATTGCAACTATGAAATATTGCCTATTTTATGATAGCATGGGTTCCAGAGTATTACATAGTTTCGATAATTGCTTCTAAACGTAGCTAAGCTATAATTAGACTTTAAGAACAGCCTTTGGATTTCATTTTATACGCTTGTTACTTAAAATAATAGTTTTATATAGAGCTTACCTACATTATGTAAGCTCTAATATAAAATTAAAAAATACCAATATTTAAAATACCAATGTTGGTAAGTTTTATAAAATTCACACTTAACTGTAAAATCAATATTACAATGCGAAGTAACTTCAGCCTTTACTCCTGGCTAAGTTAGGAGCATTACACTGTCAGCAAAGCACAGTCAGGAATGTTAAAACTTCAAAATGCCAGAGGTCTGCATACCTTGGTCCCTTGTTGACACAAACTGACGTCGGGCCCGTCCGGAAATTATTAAAATTATAACTGACTTGCAATTTTTGAGCGCAGTCAAATGTTTTAACACGTCACGTTTCTTTGCACGCATGTGTAACAGAAGGGCGCGAGTGTTATTGATGATACGAGAATTTTGATTTGATTGGAATTGAATCAGTTTTTAAGGAATTGTTTTGTTGTTGTTTGCTCATGGAAAATAAAAGTAGACAGAGAGAGGTGTTTATTTAAATCGTCGTTGTTATCATCAGACCTAATATTTCACCTGTGACAAACAATAAATGTATTTGAATTTGAATTATTGTTATAAAGGGTGTAAAAGTACCCTTAACGAAAGCTAAAGGTACTTGTTCTCCCCGTCACTGCGATTGTTTTTACTAGACCATCCAGTGGACCTTTTGGTTACGGAGACATTCGGGGTCAAAGTTCAAAATTTTTCTCAGCAGTTTTTTCTAAATACTTACTTGTCTTGAGGAGCTCGTGGCTTAACAAGAACTGCCACTCGGGTCGATCTTTAGGTTAAGCTGCGCTTGCCTAGGTCGATCTGTTGATGGGTGACCGCCCATTACATACCGAGTTTCCTCCGTGCCTCGGAAAGCACGTTAAGCTGTTGGTCCCGGGTGCCATATATAGATCTTTGGCAGTCGTTACGGGTAGTCAGTGACCTGAAAGTCTGACATCCAGTCTTACCAAAGGGTATCGTATTACCTAGTATTAACTGGGTTGTGGAGGTCAGATAGGCAGTCGCTCCATGTAAAATACTGGTATTCAGCTGCATCCGGTTAGACTGGAAGCCGACCCCAATATAGTTGGGAAAAGGCTAGGCAGATGATGACTTACTTGTCTTGAAGGAAATATTTTTACTTAAATTTCCTCCGTGACCTGTTTACTATTTAAACCACTCATTAGCACAATGTTTTATGAGGACTACATTGAGTTTTACCGTAAAATGTGATTTTGTACCCCAAAAAAAAAAATCATTGCCCAGCAATAATGATTGCGTGGAGCTACTTAGTTTGATGTACAATATAACGTCACACCTGTAACCCCCCAAGGGTAGTTCAGAGGTGTACCTACCTCTCAGTACAGTATTAAATTGGAATAACTATAGGTATAGTTATTCCAATTTAATAGCAAAAATTAGCGAACCAACTGTAAAAGAACAAAAATCTCCCCGACCATCAGTTCAACACTAAAATGCGTGGATGGTAACATTTGACCCAGCTAATCTTACATTATACCGCGCTCCGACTGCCGAAGCAGTCTGGTAAGATGTAGATCGAGTCTGAACTCATTCTTAATACTCAATTTGCATAATTTGTTCGCTCTGAGTTCTCTCTTACAGTATTGTAATGTTACTGCTTTATTATAATGTAGATATCTACTGTTCAGTGATGGCGTCTGTTAAGCAAAAATACAAAATTAGTTAGACCAATTTTTCGATGTCGGTTTCTCAATTTCGTGGGACTTTTCAATTCCACTTAACACATCATCATCTGCCTAAATAGCCTTTGCCAAATAAGTTGAATGCAGCTGAATATAATTACTTCACACTTAGCTGCCTGTCTGACCTCCACAACCCAGTTAGTACTGGTTAATATGAGACCACTTGGTAAGACTGGTTGTCAGACTTTCGGGTCAATACCTGTTAAGTCTATCAATAATCTACAAATGACAACCGAGACCAACAACTCGGTATGTAATGGGTGGTTAGCCATCCACAGACCAACCTAGACAACCGGGGCTTAACTTGAAGATTGATCGACGTGGCTGTTATTATTTTGCTGCGAGTTTCTCCATTTAACACATACGATAGAAAGCAGTAAAATAGTTTATGATCTGTAAGTAAATAACAAAGATTATTATGAGTTATAATACTAGTTATAATACTAATTATAATACTAGTTATAATACTTTTCTGAAACAGTTTAACAACAAGTGCCACAACAACAACCACAAACCGATCAATACTTACCTGAAACATGATTAGTTTTCGACATCAATCTGTCTAAACTTTAATTACGATCCTCAATTTGTGAGGAGCACACTCATCAGTGATCGCTCATGCGATGTGACAGCGCCGTTGATTTCCACCGAGGATTGGCTCCGGTTGCTCATGACACTCCTGCGTCGCTCCCCCACGGCCAAGGTATGAAGGTAGTCGGTGCGAAGGGGAACAATATTGCGTGAAACGTGTTTGGAAAATTTTTAGTGCATTTTGGTCGGCTCGACCCACCGGCAGCAGTTGAGGGGTTATTTAATTGAAATGGGTTTAGAAATGTTATTAATATTATGGTAGGTGGATTCGTTTTGTTTCAATGGAGAAAACATCACTTTTAAAATCGGTATCGTATTGAAAATCTCGAAATATTTCGGGCTATCTCGAATGAGGAGAGAATGTGATGTTTTATTTTAATTGAACATTTAGATAATTTTACAAATAAAGTTTTATTGTAGGTACGTGACATTTACCCCAAAAGTGCATTACACGACGATATCACAGAGGTCGCTCAAGTAATGACGACAAATTGACGCGTCGCCGTGACATATCGCCGGCCGCCGGTCGTCGCCGGTCGGCTGGTCGCGACCGGCACATCTCGGTCGCGCGTATATTCTCATTCCCCCACTAATGTATAAAAATGTTAGGATTACGTACAATGAAGGATTTGGAGGGATTTCGAAGGTTGGTTCAGCGACCGAAAGCTTTATTGAGTGAATTAATTCAACATTCTGTGTGATCCTTCATTTAGGATCGTGGAATGGAAATGTTCTTTTATTCAGCAGTTTTTTTGGTAAAAGGAATGAGATACGGTTTTTAAAACTCGGAACAGACACATTGCTTTGACTATTTATAGATGTGTGGAAAGCGCAAGCGTTGACAACATTTCGCGGGCCAGTGGATGGTGAGTAATGGGCTAGCTCGCCGTCCGTCTGTCTAATGACGACGACAGGTCGTGTCGAACGGCGTGTTCGTGTTCGACGCGCTCCTCAAAGAAATGTCAGTAACATGGAAGGGACCGACGCCCGTCGGGATACCGTAGCCTCCACACAAAGAGCTAAGAAGTAACATGGGTGGTTTTTTGTCAGTAGTAAGTCTGACACTCCCTAAAGCTCTGCCTAGAGCGGGAGGAGACATTTGATGATTTCACCCACCAAAAAAAAGACTGGCAACATTCTCGCGAAGGCTATGTCTCCCAATACACCTTGTCATCATCTACCTAGATTTTAACAACCATTTTGGGGTCCATATTGGGGTCTAAATACCAGTATTTTACATGGAGCGACTGCCTATTTGACCTCTACAACCCAGTTAGTACTGGGTAAAGCGAAACCCTCGGTAAGACTGTTAGATTGTCGGACCACTGACCTGTAAATATTTGACAAAGATCTACAAATGACAGCCGCGGCCAACGTCTGAACGTGATTTCTCTTGCACTGAGGAAAATCGTTGTATGTAATACAACCACGTAGATGGTCACCCATCCACGGACCGACATAGGCAACCGCGGCTGAACCGAAAGATCAACCCAACGGTGTCATTATCTCGGTTATTTAGCCACGAGCTCTCAATACACGTTGTACGTTCATAAAACAAACATGCTAGAGGTATATTTTGATTATATCGTAACTCTAGGCCGTATGTAACATTACACATCTCACAAAATTCATAGAACACTTAAGCAAGAAGCCATTTAACTCATAGATTGAACAATAAAAGCGATTACCACAACGTCTTATCTTCATCTCCGGTATAACTAAAGCAGTAAGTTTTAATGACTGTTAGCAGTTACTAAAACTGGATTAAACGTTGTAAACTTGATCAGCGGGGGCCTATTGTTTAGCCATTTGTTTAATTAATTCTGTAAGCCATTGTCTGTGGTAATGACAATATGATTAGCTGCTATCGATTTGAGTGAGGGCGTTAGTGGCCGGGAGATGACGACATCATGTGAGTAGATGAGAGTTATGAAGTTATGTGCCATCGGCCTATATTCCGTGTAATTCACGGAAAATTCAAACACCATCGTAGAAAACCACAAAGTTATAGCACCGAGAGAATCATACGCTGATATTGAGTCTATAATTCGCTCGGTGCTGGCGCGAGTCAAACTCGGACTTGACCGATGTTTTTGCTAATACGACTATTTCGGAAAAAGGCGATGTCTTCAGCACACTACAGTCCAGGATGGATGTCCATGGTTATAAAAATGGAGGGTCTACAGTATCATCGTTAGTGATTCCTATTCCATTGATCGAAAATTATATACAATGAGGAACTACGGATAAAAATACCAAAATCTCTTTCCAAGGTAAACAAACCCCTGATTAAGGGGAGGCTGTCTACCTTCCACCTCCATATTATTCTATCCCTCCTCAGTTATGTAATTACAGTGTCGTTGTTTGCGGAATCTTTTTATTTTCCTTTGAGTCTGCCGATCCGTTTAATTGGTCTTCAGCCGGTTCTGTTCGGCAAGTAATTAAAAATAAAATTACGATTCGTTTCGTCAACGCTTTGATGAGTTTGTGATGATAAAATAAATTTAGATAGGAATAGCTTTCAATTATGTAAGTAGGTATTTGTAGCAATTTTGATGAGATAAATAAATTAAATGATTTTCGAAGTAGTAGTAGGGATCATTGCCCTGGTCAAACAAACTGTTCTTGTGTTTTCCATAAGTCATGTCATGTCATCATGGCAGCCTGGTTCATGAACGGGAGATAGCAAAAGGCTCACCCTATTTTTTTTTTTTTTTTTTTGGCGGGTGCAAAATTATCGAATAACCCTTCCCGATCTTGGGCAGAGCGAAAGGGAGTGTTAGACTTCTACTGACTAAAAACCACCCATGTTCCTTCTTAGCCCTCTATGTCGAGGCCGCGATAACTAGTGTATAACCCGCGGCTCCGAAAAGGCTCACCCTTCATTACATGTTTCTTAAGTAAAATAGGAGAAATGTGTTTGATGTAGTGGACCCTAGAAACCTTGCTACGTTTTATGTCTTTGTTTTTAACTAGAATAAGTAAATATGTTCAATCAGCGTAGCTAGAACAAAAGTCTTTATTACCATTTTACTATACTTTATTACATTTTATTGTAATAACAAAAAACAGTATTATAATACATCTTGAAATAAAACATTTTCACGAATAGACGAACAACGACAATATCAGACCTCTTCAGCACAAAATAAGATAAAAACAACACAACGTCGACGAACTTGAGAGCTCATTTCTTGTGAAAAAGGGGCAATAACTCCGAAATGTTGTGCACTCTAGTGGCAAATATATCCAGTTAAAATTACAAAACAAAAAGTGTTGGCAATACGGTGCTTCGGAGCGTTGCGGCCGCTTCTTATGAATTCTTGTAGATAATATGCGGGGCCGGATTGGGGTGCAGGGTTGCTTCAGCCCTCAGGCAGGTCAGGTTTAGTGAACCTTATGGGGTGTATGCGGATCTGAATGTGAATTGGGGATCTCCGAGGAAGCTGTGTCTCTGGAGATTCGTCAATTTATTTGTGAGGTAAATAACAGTAGGTAGATAGGCATATAGGAATTGATTGCTTTACAAAAATGTTAGAATATGCAAGTTATTCCATTATTTAAAGTCCTAATTAAATAAGTTTGCGAAGTCCGTCCCTGTATTCGCAACTTTCACCAAGCGCGGGCGATTTGCATAATTTGAGCATTTTTATGCTTTATTCCTTGAGGTTCCACTGGCGACTTATATTTCTTTGTAACTGAAATGTCTCTTCAGCGCTGAAAAGACTGCTGGGCGCCAAGTCGAGTGCTGAAAAGCGCTTGAAGCACTTTAGCTGAAATTTTCTTGATATTTAAACTTAGATAAGATCAGTTTTTGTACTGGAGCTGCTATTTAAGTGCAAGTACTTGAAAAGTCTGATGTGGTAAGTTGGGCTATGATGACGAAAACAATTAACATCGTTTTACTTTAAAGATATGATACTTTTCATGGGCGTTGTTGCTCCTAATTTCAAACCACATTTAGTTAAAATGTAATCTTTATTTTAAAATATTTATCGAAATTTTTCAAACTAGCATTCAGCTGAATCGGGTAAGACTGGAAGCCGACTCCAACAAAAAAAGCAATTGGAAGGATTTGGGGGAGGCCCTTGCCCAGCAGTGGGACAGTACAGGCTATAAAAAAAAAAATTGGAACTTAAGTCAAGTTCAGTACAATTTACTTCTGCCAAACTACAGAGCAGTTTGTTGGCAGACGTAGCTCCCACGATACTCTTAATATGAACGTATGTACGTTCAATTTTCAATTTACATAATAAAATAGATAACTAAAATAATCTAACCACAACCAAAATTACTGCAAAAATACTCTTACAAAACAAACAAGTTAAACTGCTAGTTTTAAATTTTAAATAACAGACAAATTACTGAGGTTTTCACTAAAGTTGGACAAGAGATAAGATTCAACTTTATTTTTAAATGTTCTTTTTGTTACATCAGTTTCAGATGGTAGGCTGTTGAAAATACGTGGTACTAAATATTTTTTACATCGTTGCCCAAAGTAATTATTATAAGTGGGTACTTTTAATTCTACAATACCTCTTCTACGAGACCTATTGCTATTATACACATAACATATCATATCATATTTCTATAACTGCACGATTGGTTAAGAAGAAAAGAAAATGTGTCTAGAATCTTGTTCAGCTTTAATACTTTCGTTCTTAAGTACTAACCGCCACATTAGGTTTACTAGATACTTAAAGTGCTTCCATCTAAATTCCCTAGCTCCATGAACTTGGTAATTAAAGCCAGCAACACACTTCTGTGTGAGCTCGAGAATGCGCCATAAAAATGTTAAATAGCCGCGAACCATGCTTCATACGAGTAAATGCAGACCAGGGAACCAAGCATTACATACTCAGTATACTACTAACTGTTGTAGTTGGGAACTCAAATTTAAGCACTCTTTAAGGTCATGTTAGTACATAATGTCTTTGGGACATGCTTTTACTCAAAATTACTATGAAATCTAGCATTAAATAAAAAGCAAAGCTAACTGACTGACTGACATATCAACGCCGGGCCTAAATTTTAAGGGTTAAAAACTAGACATTTTTCACAGGGGTTCTTTTTATAGCGTAGGAGAGCACTTAGAAAAGAATTTTAGAAAATTCACCCCCAAGAGGTTAAACGGGGCTGTAAAGTTTGTAACGGAAAATAGTCATTTTTGTAATTTAACCGACATCCACGAAGGTGAAGCCGCGGGCATCAGCTAGTGTAACATAAAATGTTGGGAATCTATCCATCACAGTGCGCCTATCATCATTATTGAGGCGCAAGACGTCCACTGTCCTCCTTCAAGTGAGTGCAACGTTGACCGATCTCGTACGTCTCACATCCAGCGGATTCCCACAACCTTCACCAGGGTCATCGATCCTCCCGGTTCCTGTCGCCACTCCAGAATTTATCAGCCCCATGAGCCATCGATTCAGAGGGCACATTGCGCACATATTTAGTCGTAATGCCGGCGAGTTCCTGTATGGCTGACCGACTTTAGTCCAAAAATCATTTTCTCAAAACACCAAATTGATGTCTAGGTAATTTCCAATTCACTGTAGCTTGAATATTAATATCCCAAATATACCTACGAAACTTACATACATTAAGTCAATATATAAAGTTGAAAGCAGCGATACCCTAGGTAGCGGTATAATAATAAATGTATGTACTTACAAACTACTATAACAGTCCATCTTTTTCCTCTCATCCTAAGCAAACAGAAAGTTGTGAAGGTTGTTCTGAAATATACGGGTCTATGACGTCATCACATTGTTATCACTTATACCTACGAGTACGACTGTACGTACCGTACAGTGAGAGGGAACCTCGTGATATACGACATATATTCACAATACGCTGCTTACAATTGTCATGATATATGATTATGTTTGTCAAGAGCATCTCGGATATGGTAGGTTCGAGTCGCAGACCAGCGACATTGGCAGACAAACGTTAGTATCTTCATAACTATACTCCAATGTCTATGGATATCAGAGTCAGTATCACAATATATTATTCCACCTACCTAAAATAATATCAGTAGATTGATGAAAAGGCACGAAATATTTATAAAAATCTAAAATCATTTTATTTGAAAATATAATAATATAATTATATAAATAATAATTTTCTCAAAAAAAAAATTTTTTCTAAAATAAAATACCCGCTATAGAAGCCATTTGTAGGACACTATTCTGTATGGTTTCAATGTACCTTGACCAAGTTGTCTGGGCTCTAAAGTAAAGTTACGGTATTAGGTGACCTCACTATTATACTAGACTAACCGAATAGAAAACAGCGAACACGTCTTTCACTCAGTTTGAACAATAAGTATGTCATTTTTTGACGTGTAAACTGTTACTGTTAGCCTACGGCATCCCATTGCTGGGTAGACGCCCCGTGAGTTCCAGTTCCTCCACTCCAGGACTAGCGGTCGCTGGTTTGCTCAGTTTTTTTATTTTATTGTTGGCGAGTAAAAGTATACAGAAAAAAAACAATTTACAGGTAACAAACATCGTTTACTATTGCATCACTTCCAAAATCCACTCAAATAAACATACTACAACATTAAGCCTTTTTATGACTCCAGATTACTTGGCGTAATGCTCGACACATCCTCCCGGCCTCCCGCGGGCGTGGAGTGCTGCCTCCAAGAGATAGCTAAGTGCGTGCGCACACAATCCATCAGGGCAACAATGTGGTGTGGTGCCGGGTGTCGTGGGAGCGTATCATGCGCCCCGACACCTCGCCTCCTCTGAGGCGAGGCCTCTCTAGCTTGCCTATATTTTGTACAGGTGGGGAAATAAGTGTTAGGTTTTAGGCGATGCTGCGAATATTTTTGAGGAATTTACTATATGAGAGGAGAGGTGGCCAAGTGGTGTCGGCCACGACTTACGAAAGGAACTTTCGTTTGTGGGTTCGAATCCAGGTAGGCGCATTACTTTGTGTAATTTATTTCGTCACCGCTGCTCTCAAAATGGTGAAGGAAAACATCGTGAGGAAACCGGCATGTCTTAGAATATAATAAAAATCGAAGACATGTGACATCTACCAACCCGCACTGGGCCCGCGTGGTGGAATTATAGCCCCAATGTCCTAGAGAGGAGGCCTGAGTCCCTGCAGTGGGAACAGTAAAGGCTGATGATGATGATGACTATATGAGAAATGTAGAAAATAAATCTCGTACATCCTACAAAACGCAATGTTTTTCTTCATGTCACATATATCTTGTTTTTCGATTTTTTTTTGGAAGTTAAGAAATCATCAAATGACTTCTCCCGCTCTGGGCGGAGCGGTAGGGAGTGTCAGACTTCTACTGACTAAAAACCACCCATGTTCGTTCTTAGCCCTTTGTGTCCGAGGCCGCGGTACCTCTTTTGAACAACCCGTAGCCCCGGCAGGCATCGGCACTTATCTTTCAATATTTAGGTTTATAATAATGCAGAGAAAAGATAGCAGGCATCAGTTGATCAGGTATTGTTGTGCGAGTGAGGGACGTGGAATTGAAAGTAGGTATAGGTACCAAAAATCATTATTACCATTTTAATTTTTGAGTAGGTAATCCTCAAATGACTCCGCTCACTCTGGGTGTAGCAGAAGGGAGTGTTAGTCACTTACTGACTAAAACCCATCCGTGTTCCTTCTCGCTGCGGTGACTTTTTAGAAAATTATTCGCAACCCAGGCAGACACTGGCACTGTTTACTATGCTGACACTACTACCTTATAGATTTTCTTATTTAATACACAAAAGCTATATCTGTATGGTCATCTTTCTCCTAATCTGACAAGCTACAGAACACTGTCCCGAGCTACAAGACACCTACGCATGCTGTTCTCGAGTGTACGCGTAACAAGTATTCCATCAGCGATATTGAGGCACCTCCCTTCGCGCACCTGAGCAAGTGAGCGACACACGCGAGACAACACAACAATTGTTGTTCTCTTGTCGCCACACAAGCATTTCTTAATTTTCATTTAACGGAGAGCGCAATACTGAAAAGTATTCTTAGTCTACGAAGATAGTGGAATATGTGCATTGCCCGACCGGTCAGGCTGTTCGTATAAGTCAAATATATCTGGCTGATTTAGAAAATCAAATGCCTAATATTAGAAATGAGAAGATAATACTTCAAAAAGTTTCAATCTTTTCATGGAGCAATAACTTATCAAAGACTGAAATTGTCTTGTTAATTTAAATTATTATTAAACTGTGGTCTGAATATTTGCTAAAGATTTGAATTACTTATCGTTTATCTTTCTAACATCGCCTTCAAAAATATTGAATAACATAGAATATCGCTTGTAGCGCGTCTACGGCGTAGCGACGTAGCAGTGCAGTTGCATCGCCATGGGACCGTGGTCCGCACAGCTCGGCTCATATTTTAAACTACCGTGTAAATTCGTACTTCACACTTATTAAATAAATAAATTAAATAATATTACACATTTCTAGTTCATTCCGACTTTAAGTGGAACTTACTATAGCGCACTTGTCGTAGTATTCAAAATTATAATATCATTTTAAAAACACCTGTCCCATAAAAAGCCCTTTTATTAAAGATAAAGCACCAGCCGCTGATAATTCCCTAATGATCTATCGGTAAAACGTAACATTACATCAAAATGCCTCTCAGTATAATTCGCTCAATTTGCGTAATATCTCAACAGGCGCAGATTGTCAAGTATGTTGAGTGCGCTAACTTTGTGCAAGATTCTATTAGCCACTGAGATGTGAGTTTTAATCACAATACGTATCAACATAATGCCTGTCAGCTATCGAGTTATTACTTTATGTAAAGTCATGCGGGGTATACCGCCGCCACACGTAAACTGCCACTTTCACCGCAAGATATCATTATGATACCTTGCGGTGAAAGTGGCAGTTTACATGTAATCATTACCAAGTCATAGACAGTATTGATTCTTCTAGAAATTGTAAACAAGAATATACACTTTTTTACTACAGCGAAATATATGCTTTGGAGCCATGTGTTATTATTGAACAGCCCGACAAATTCTACAATAATAACGCTAAGAAAAGTAATCTAACTGTAATAAAACTTTTACATATCTCTAGAATGAACTGCGATTATAACTGTCCATAATAATATCATAAATGGTAACTCCGAATTTGTCTGTTACCTTCTGACCTGCAGTTTTAATTGTTCACACAGGTGGACCAATAACCTGAAGTAAATCTGAAATCCCGGGACTATATTTTCACCTCCACGGGAGCGAAGTTACGTGTTAAAGCTAGAAGTACAATTCACTCATGCAAATCTAGGTTATGCTTATTTATTATAAGCCTGTTCTAAGTACTAAAGCCATGTAGCAGCTCAATATTATAATAAAGTGATTATGTAACAGTGTCTCCGCTCTTCGTTCGTGGGTCGTGACTAATCTACGCATCTGTAGCGCTGTTCGCCTTTGTGATCGTCTTGTACTCGACGATACTGATTGATATCAGACCTATCATGTCATAATAAAGAGATCACGATCTTTGTTTTACAAAAGTAAGTTGTAAGAGCTTGTTAAATAAACTAAGGAAAACGAAAAGCACATATTTCCGTGAAGCCTATAAAGAATATTTACGAATCGAAATATCTTTCGACTTACTCCTAAAAAAGCAATTTATAAACGTTGATATATCCATCTAACCTTTATAGCAGTAAATATAGGTATCTCTATAAAAATATCGAAGCCGAGAAGCTATAGAAATACGTCTAAGTAAGTTCTACCATTAATTATACACGAGTAACAGAAATAATTAGTACAATAGATCCATTAGTACAGAAAATACGACATTATGGAAAGTCTTTTACCAGCCGGCCTACGCCGTAGCGCGTAGCGGAGCGGCGTAGACACAGCGTCTACGAGTTTATTCCATTCGCTACGCACTAAATACTCTTTTGAATACCGTCGCGTAATTTATTCGGCGTGTATTGTATAAAGTAATGGTCGGCATAAAGTTACGGTCACAATTATGGACCAAAACAGATACAAACGTTCAACATTATTTATACAACTTGGTTATTTATTGGACAAATTTTTCGCCCATTGTATTCAACCTTCGACCTTTGGAATATAGATGTCTATTTTAGTGAGTTAAGCTAATGTTATTACTACGGGTTGTCGTACGATCTGGTTTATTTTAATGCTGAACTTTGTGGGGCATGTGATAATTGGGGGATTTATCTAAATTGATCTTTATTTCTTTTTGGATTAATAGGTTATTGGCACTTGTAATGTTTGTTTGTGATCAAGTCGCATTCTTTCTTTGTATTAGAGTATTGTTTTGTTGCTGAACGATGGAGGAGGCCTGTGAAGGTTGATGAAAGTAGAGCTAAACCATTTTGTTAGTATTAGAGACCGCGTCATTACAAAAAGGGTTTTCCCTCATCAATATTTACAAAAACATTACATCAACGACAAACTTCAGGAAGTTGCAGCTATCTGCCGTCAGAATGCTATTAAATCAACAAGAAGTACGAATTACTCCCCCCCGAGGCACAACTATTGCATATTTTAACATCAACAAACCATATTATACACCCACATTCATATTTAAATCAACGGAATAAAGCTCTTTTTAAATAAAATTGGGGATACTGATAAAATGGGTTGGTAAACTAGTTGCATATTTCAAAATGCGTACTAAGTTTTGCTTGCAGTCTAGGTAATTCTTATCTTTATAAAGACAAGGTTGAAGGTGCTTTGGCTGGGGTGTCGGTAGGCGTGGTGTTTTGTATAAAGCGACAGGCTTTGTCCCGCGGTCAGCAATAAGAGGAAACGGCGCCATCTGCCGGCCGCTTTCGTATCCGGGCGCCGACTTCCGGTCAGACTCGAGTTGAGCTGAAATTTTGATCAGGATTTAATGCGGCTTATTATGCAGACCGCGGTTGAGAGGTTTTTTGTCTTTATTTCAGTGTATTCAGCATAAGGCATTTTAATTCTGCGGTTCGCTTGATTAATTTTAAATTGATTAAATGGTGTTCGTGTTTTTGTTTCAATTAAGGTAATATTGGTTTAATTGTGTCGTGTGAGAGTTTTTCATTTGTTCTTATTTTTGGACGTCGCGTGGTATAATTTGCTCAATTTATTTTCTATCATTTTGTTTGTGTCGATTGAATGCTCATATTGGATGCAAAGTTAGTATTGGTAAATAATTAAATGAAAGGAAAAACACAAGGATAAAATGAACACTTTAAGAATATCTCTGTCTCTGAGCACAACACAGAGCTATATGAAACACTAGCACATTACCGAGACCACTTCACAGCGACCTAATTTAATAACATGTTCGTAATGCGAGCACTTCCTACCAAACCTTTTCTTTCCACAACAAAGGATAAATAAAACCCCCATTAATAAGGTTCCGTTGAGCGCAAAAAAGTGTTCCTTATAGTGTGAGAGCGAAGCGAGCGGATGGAGCGAATAGAGCGGTATGAGCGGAGTGAGCGGCTAATCGAATCAGTTTACCTGCTCGCTGCGATACCCCGCTTGTGCTGAGTTTCTTCATAATTACCCTCGCCACCGGACTGTGATAGTTTTTAAACATTTTTTTTCGTGAATATGTACGGAATAGTTTTGCGGGCTGGTACCTTGTCCTGAATAATTTTGTTATTTGCCACCTGTAGCGTTAATAATTCGTAACTTTAACGTACATTTTTAAATTATAAAGCTTTATTTTCCAATCTTTTAGGTCTCAATAAAAGTAGATAAAAGTGTGTGAGGGTTTCATCTTTCAAAATAACGACGTAACAATACCCCTTTTTTTTGGCTGGTGGAAAGTCGTCAAATAACCCCTCCTACTCTTGGGTAGAGCAAAAGGGAGTGTCAGACTTCTACTGAGTAAAAACCACCTATGTTCCTTCTTAGCCCTACATGTCGAGGACGCGGTAACTTGTGAACAACCCGCAGCCCCGACGGGGATCCCGCAAGGCTCGAAGGCTCGAAGGCCCTTCCATGTTACTGACATCTCTTTGAGGCGCGCGTGGAACACGAACCCGCCGTCGACACGGCGATACGATACTCCTTGGTGAAACTGCAGGTCAAACTTTCAACCACTGATGCTGCATGTTATCTAAACGCTCGTAGTTTCGAAACACTTTAAATCCATTCAAATTCTCGTATCACACTTGAGAGCCAAAGAGGTCGATATCTTGGTCCCCACCCATCGTGTACACTGGCCTTATTTACGTACGAACGGATAGTGTTTACTGTTTGTTGTGTGATTGTGTCCCAGACTCCCAGCTAACAACGAGACCAACTTGGACAGCTCTTAGGGAAATCCTTCCTAGCTGGAGTGTGTTTGGAAGTATGTATTACATTATGTACTGATGTTGACATAATCAGTTGATACTTTGCCCTTGTATATGATGTTGGAGACTTTGATACCGATGATAAGCTAATGATTTCGATTTGCACACATACACAAAATCACGCCCTTTTCCCATGGGGTAGGCAGAAACCACAGAACGCCACCTGCTACGATCCTTACATACTCCTTTTGCCTCGTCCACATTAATACATCTCATATCTACACACCGGTTACGACTAATACGCACCTGTGTTTTCTGAAGAACATCACCAATAAGGTGTGTGTATGTCTTTCTAGAGCTTTCTTGCCTTGTAAATATCATTCGTTAATCGACCTTCACTCATCCTTTCTACATGACGACAGCACGGTTGGCGCAGTTGCTCAAGCAATGGACTGCTGCGCTGCGTGTCGCGGGTTCGATTCCCGAACGGAACAAATATTTGTATGACCTACAGATAGTTGTTCCGGGTCTGGGTATTTGTGTATGTGAGTTTAAATGTTTGTGAACGCACCCACGATACAGGAGAAATTCCTAGTGGGGGCAACGTCAAAAAAAATAATGACCACTTAAGCATATTTCGATATATAATTAGTAAAAAGCGGTTCTAATACTCGTTGGTATAACACGATATACATACGCTCCTCCAGAATCCCAGACATACTGACAAAGCCTCCAACTACGTGATGTTTGGTTAAATAGCAAAATAGGTGCACGGAACAAATATTTGCTTGACTTACAGATAGTTGTTCCGGGTCTAGGTATTTGTGTGTGAGTTAAATGTTATACAGGAGAAATTCCAAGTGTGGGCAACGTTTTTTTCAAAAAAAAAAAGGTACACTCGGCTTTCATATTATTCTTGGTTATTGATGACAGGACAGCACTATTTTGGCTGTCCTATATTCGTTTTACACAGAGGTTTCAGTAAAAATCAGTGTTGCATAGCTAACTGCAGTGAAGCTAGGAATGACGCACACTATATTTTTTGTTCTTGTTTTAGTTGCTACATAAAATTTCAGAATGTACCCACAACTGTATATCAGCGCTAACAGAATCCCCATAACATGTAAGCAAAAGCAGCCACAATTCACACTGATATGATAGAAAATATCGTGGGCAATATATCGGTGTATCGCCGACGACCGGTATATATGTATATTTGGATTTTGATATGAGATACAATTGATGGGTTGGCCCGCGGCGGTCTCATATCGCGCTGTATATTTGCACGCCGCTGTAAAAGAACCGCGACAACGACACTATTGCTTGCTTCTGCTCGCTTGGTACCTGACAGTGTTGGATGCGCTATTTGGAAAGAAGTTGTGATAAAAATATATAAAAGTTTGACAAAGGAATATCGTATTGAGCTGTCATTATTTACTATTTAATGTACATTTGCCCACTAAATGTATGTAGACTTTAATACTGAAAGCCTTATTAGATTAATAGCCTTGAAAGTTCTACCCTAATCATAATTAATCCTTCATCCTTATACTGATTAGATTAAAACATTAGGAGGATGACATGTAATCAGGCACCAAAATAACAGTTTATCATTTGCTTTGCAAAGAACTTACACAGAAAAGTACTATTTTTTTTTATAAATTTCGACTTTTTTATTCATCAAAGTTATACACTTGTATGCAAAACTTGTGTTAATTAGTAGCACCTCACTTGTTCACAGATTTATTTTGCTGACCAGTGGAACTTGCCCACGAAAGTTCTTCTTCCATCACAGAGTCAGTAAATACGAGTATATAGCTCGATACTACATGCAATAACTTTTCAATGACCACCTGTTCGTCCCTGTTGCTACCACCATAGTAAAACAGTGAACAGAATCACAATACTCTCTACGATTATTCCTAGAACAGCATCCTTCGCCCATGTAAAGCTTGCCATAAAATCTATACAACCGTTTGTGAACCGATTCAAGCATGCGCCGGCAATATCTCCGTGTATTTATTTACCGGAGCAGTGTCGGACGGCTAATAGCGGAGCGTCCGTGCCGGTGCCGCGCCGCACTACTTTTTACATACCAATACACTTTGCAGAATACGGTGATGGTGTTTGCCTTTATGATATGTTCAGTGTAAGGAAATTGTTGGTTTGCCGAAGAGATGCCAGGATGATTATGTGACCAAGAAATAGAATGAAACATATTTTAAATCTGGTATATTAGTTAATATCTACCAGCTGCCACCTTGACAGAAGCTGTACATCCATGGACTCATGGGGGTCGTTCCATGTAGTCTTTTTTATTTTTATTATTATATATTGTGTCCCACTGCAGAGCAAAGGCTGTGTGTGCATTTTCTGGCCATGCTTGCGACTCACCAACTTCGCGTCGGTGATGGTAAATAATTAATATCGTTTCATATTTTATTTGCCACCAAAGCTTATATTCTATTTCTCCGAACACTATTTGTGTGAACCCACTGTGCTCCGTACGCCACCTTCAAACCCGAGTGTCACATATATCCGACACTGCGGTAGAGCGATGTCAAGTCTATTCAGTGAGCGGCAACACTGTGCACTGGCAGTGCTGAACGCGCCGATTTCTTTCAATTCCTGCTCTATGAGAGACAGTTTTGTAAAGCGCGGTCGGTTATTTGTATAACTGCAAGTGTAGTAGTCTGAACTGGGAACCTGTAAATGAAATATTTTGCCTTTTTATTAAGGTTATCTTTTAACTACAGCAATAAAACTGTTTTAACTGCATTTACGATTTATGCAGACAAGAATTAAAAAGTCAGTAAGAATCTATATATTTATGTAGTTACCTATACTTAATTAACTAGATCAATTTATAGTCAAAAAGTCTACGTAGTCGCGTCATGGGGTCACGTGACATTACAGCAAGCTATATTTGCAAACCTTTTTATGGAAATCTTCAAATCGCCAACTTGAAATATCCAGCAGCCACAAAACCAACACAATCGAAATCATAAATTGAATACCAAAACACGTTAACAGTGCTAAAACATCGTTTTCGCCAAGCGTTTAGTTTAGGGGTTGGTGTCTGTCTGCTCAATTTAATATCGAGAAGCAGTCCTCGTTGCGCGGAGTACCGGTTTTCTACGGGGTACCGCTGAAGTGGAACGCGGCAACCTGTACAAGAGCGCGGCTGTGATTATAAGTGTAGTTTAAAATATCAGTTTTGGAGCTTTTTATTAATCGAATAGATAAATATCCAATAAAATATGGAAAAGTTAAAAGTTTGGATAATTCGTTTCTGTTTCGTAAGGCCCGTGGATCTAAGAAATATAAGTCAGTGAAATGTAAGTCTTATACATACGTTAAACGATTCTAAATTCTGAGAAACCCACATCTGTCTCTTGCTTCCCTTGTTATAATAACATAAATATTTAAATCGTAATGACTGGATTTATTTTCATTTAAAAATAAACTAAAAATGTATTTAATTAATAAAGCCTACTATTCAATTAATTATTATTTGTTTTTAATGTAAATTGTTTATTTTTATGATGATCCCTTTTCTCGTGTTTTGTTTTAGATTTTAATTTTGATGTGTGATCAGTGTCATCCAATTTTGCACACCTGTTAGGGTAGGATTTGGTTTAAAGGTCTATTATTTGTATTTTTTCATCCACGATTATGTGTACCCACACCTATGTCATGCAATAAATGATTTGATTTAATTTGGTGTCCCAAGATACCACCCTTTTCAGCTAACATCAACTCCATATAAAAAAATACGTGGGGACTCCATGTAAAAATGTGTGTTGCAGCAATGAATAATTCAATTCAAATTCAAAAATAAGTGCATTCTTTTAGCACAGCACAAATTCCTAAATCTCGCTACCGTCGCACATCACAATCAAAAAAAGCATACAGTCTCAGACTTATCTAGAAAGGAATAAATTAAAAGGAATTTACATAACGAATCCTCTGCCGCCTCAGTAGACTCCATCTGCGACAGCTTTGTCGCACAGTCTCTAGTCGCACTGTCGCACCGGCCCTACTACACTTTAGAGCAATTTTCAGTCAATAAAACGGTTCAAATTGAATCAGTTCTACGTTCCGGGTGCATAAGCGAGTTAGCCCCCGCCCCTCTCGTCTTCACCCCCTGTGCCCCCTTACACCCCTAGGGGACATGCACTTAATGCAACTCTGTTAATTGTAACTGAATTCACAATAAGTGACTTCGGTAAAAATTGGATAGTTCGGGCGGTTGGACCTTTGAGTGCGGAGTTTTTTGTCGAACTGGGAAATTCGGATGCGGTACACAATCAGTTTTGACAAAGACTCTGTTAAGTGGTTGCCAAAACCAGATTATAAAGTTTGATTTTGAATATTTGTCGAACAATAGAAAACTATGACAGAAGAAGTTCCCGACACCAAATGTTTCGGGTCAGGCAAGAGCATGATAATGTTTGTCCGACTCGAGCTAATTTCGATTACGTAAGTAATCGAATAAGTTAAAAAGAACTTAAACATAAAACTGAAATAAATATAATATATAGGTACGAATCTTCTTCCTGAATAGAATTTCCGACCCGCAATTATTCTTGGCCACCTTATTTTTGGCGTAACCTATTACACCATAACTCAACCCTAAAAAAACTTTGGCAAGGTTTGCTATCTCTCTCACACTCTTAGCTAGTGCTATATCTATCTCTGTCCAGAAGGTTGGAAGTGACTTAATTATAAACGCGCTGACCCGAGGCCCATGTAATGTTAAATTAACAAAGTACTAGAACCCTTTTAAACTGAAACCTTCGCGTATCGGATTTAATTCCGACCGGAAATATGTACTCGGAAATTTAAGGCGCACTGATTATTTTCGTGAATGGAAAATTTATGGTAAAACAAAAATTTATGCAATAAATAAAGTTACTCGTGTGAACAGAACAATTTATTGTCCTCTAAAATATTTATTAAATGTAATACAGGCTAGAGACTGCCCAAATGCCCAAAGGGTGTCGGTTAATTGGCTCTTGCCCAATCTGGGGGGGCCAAACGCCTCCTGCCGGAGGCTCTACGCGGGGATCGTGCGGTCCATGGCCCTTTACGGGGCACCGGTGTGGGCGCCTGCTCTGAGGAAGCGGGCCGCCCACTACCTGAACGTGCCCCAAAAGGTCATGGCCGTGAGGACGGTACGGGGGTACCGCACGATCTCCCGCGAAGCGGCGAACCTCCTTGCCGGATTGCCGCCGTGGGATCTGGAGGCGATAGTCCTCGCGCGCCTGCATCAATGGCGCGCGGAGGCGCTGCGCCGGGGGGTCACTCCGCTGCCGCGGCAAATTGCTGCGCGGCGGACAGACCTCCGGTGCGATCTCATGGCGGCATGGAGACAGCGACTGTCGCAACCCCGCGCAGGGCACGCCACGATAGTGGCGGTAAGTCCCCTCTTTGAGGAGTGGCTTGAGAGGCGCCACGGCGCCCTCACCTTCCGTCTGACGCAGGTCCTCACCGGACACGGTTGTTTTGGGAGGTACCTGCACCGAATCAGGCGGGAGGAAACGCCCGGATGCCACCATTGCGAGGATCGGCCGGAGGACACGGTGGAGCACACAGTGGAGGTGTGCCCCGCTTGGGCGGAGCCCCGCCGTGTTCTCATAGCGGCGATCGGCGGCGGCGACCTCTCGCGCCCGGCCCTGGTGCAAGCCATGGTCCGGGGCGAGGAGGAATGGGACGCCGTCGCCTCCTTCTGCGAAGCAGTGATGCTGGCGAAGGAGGTGGCGGAACGCGAGAGGGAGAGAACCTCTCGTCCCAGCCGCCGCGGGAGGCGCTCCGGGCGTCGGGGGTCCCGCGATGACCTCCGGCCACCGTAGACGCGGGCCTGTGGACGGTGAGTGATGGGCTAACTCGCCGTCCGTCCGTCTCACGACGAAAACAGGCCGTGTCGACGGCGCGTTCGTGTTCCACGCGCGCCTCAAAGAGATGTCAGCAACATGGGAGGGGCCCGAAAGGGCCGACGCCTGTCGGGGCCGCGGGTAGTCCTCTGGTTATCGCGGCCTCGACATAGAGGGCGAAGAAGGAACATGGGTGGTTTTTAGTCAGTAGAAGTCTGACACTCCCTTTCGCTCTGCCCAAGAGCGGGAGGGGTTATTCGATGATTTTACACCCACCAAAAAAAAAAAAAAAAAAAAAAAAAAAAAAAAAAAAAAAAAAAAAAAAAAAAAAAAGGGTGTCGGTTAATGGAGGTTCTAATCCATTCTAATTCATAGAGATATGCGCCTTGGAATGGGCTACAGTACTTAAAAGTGCCAATTGAAATAAATGCTTTGAGTTTGAGAGGAATCAATGGTTTTCTAACTTTCTGTTTCATTCATTTTTTTTTTCCTCAAACCAGTATTCCCACCCGTTAAATTAACAGTGTCTACTTTACAGTGCGAAATTCTCAGTAGATTTACATAAAATAAATGTATGCTTATTTGGTCCAATGACGCTACAAATTGTACAAAGACTAGCAATTCATTGACACATTTCTTTGTTTTCCCTCCGAAAAAGGCACTATTGCCACTTCAGAATACACACATCAAAAGTGTCTAGGGATCAACATATATTTTTGCAATAACTTTTCTCCTGATTGATATTAATTAAAATTTTCTTTAAGGATTCATCAAATAAAGTGTTTTCGTTTGTCACAGTAACGATAAACCAAGTCACCTTTGCATTAATAAAGAAATTTGCCATTTTCCTAATAAAGGGATTTTTGACATTTGAACCACTAACATTAAAGTTCGAAAAAAAGACTGAAATAACAGTTTTCTTTAAAATTTTATTGGGTAACTTAAACAATTAATAATCCGTGTTTCTACCGCGAACACTAACAACACAAGAACACCGGTTTGGCATACTCAAAATGAGTTCATCCAAATCACGCTGTGGAATGGCCGCCCATGTTCGTTGCAACAACAAAAAAAGGTCTTCTTGCGACTGGATACCCTCCATATTCGGCAGAGCTCTTCTCTGTAGCATATCCCATGCATGCTCAATCGGGTTCAAGTCTGGCGACTGAGCAGGCCAGGGCAGGACATTGATGTTAGCTGCGGCGAGAGTCTGTCTTACAACTCTTGCGGTGTGCGGTCGTGCATTATCATGCATTAACTGAAATAAGGGACCGATTTGCACTTGTAGAGGAACGATGACGTCTGATACGTCTCAGCATAAATTTGAGCGTTGAGGTTGCCTCTGATCCAAATCAACTCAGTTCTTCCGCCGATCCAAATACCCGCCCATACCATGATGGTTCCACCACTATAAGGATGGACTTCCTGGCAGGATTTTAATCGCTGTTGGCGTCCAGGGGTTCTCCAGTGTCGTATACGTCTTGTATCCGGTCTCATACCAAAACGAGACTCATCAGAAAAGCACACGAAACGCCATTGTTCTTCTGCCCAATTTCTGTGTTCAAGAGCCCATTGATATCGAATCCTACGATTGTGCATTGCTATAGGTGGTACCCGTAGCGGTCTTCGGGAATGAAGGTTCACTTCATGCAAGCGGTTTCTGACTGTTTGGTCGCTAATTAAGTTCCCTGAAGAGTGATGAAGCCTCACGGCTAACATCATGGCGGTTATTGTTGGAGCTCTTCGAGTTAAGATTTTAATGTATCGGTCTTGTCTCCGTGTGGTGCAGCGATACCGTCCTCCATGGCGCTCAGCCACGGTACCAGTGCTTCGGTAACGTGTCCAAAGTCGACTGATAACACTCTGACTTGTATTCAGAGCTAAAGCCACAGTACGTTGCCGGGAACCAGCTTCTATCATTCCCACGGCTCTGAGCATTTCTTCCCTGCTTAAATGACGTCGCCGCTCCATAATAACGTTGGTTTTAATCAGTAGTAGGGAAACAGTAGCACTAATAATGTCTTCAATGCGTTGTATGTTTTTATAGGGAAAATATTGACAGCTGATTTTCATCTTTTACTCGAATTTGATTCACAGTTCCTGATTCAAATTATGAAATGCACCAAAAAGGATCCATATAAATTTATAAAATCATAAATTTATTACAAAGCCACATCTCAATCTCAAGAAATCCGCATAAAAATGCTTGATCCCTAGACACTTTTGATGTGTGTATTTTGAACCGAAACATCTCAAAAATATCGCTTACTACATTTAAGGCAAGGAAATTCCCCAGACTGCACGCCACCTCCATCACATCAAATTCAAGTAGTAGGTGTATTAAAGAGTGTGCAGTTCAAATATTGACGCGACAGTCGCCACCCCGAGATATTGCGCGGCTACCCTCTTCCTACACAATTTTATATATTTGATAGTTCGTACAAAGTACTGTCGTTTGTGTCAAAAGGGGACCAGAACAAATATGTTTCACGCAAAAAATTGGGAACGGTGTAGCCGAAAATCGTAAAATAAATGATTTTGGTTACTTTTTTTTCTAAATCAAATCAATCATAAATCTCACGAATGAATTAATTCTTCAAACTTTAGTAAATTCTTCTCTGCATCTGTGTTGTTCTCATTTAGACTCCAATAGAATGAATTTTATATTTAAATTCTTGTGCAAAATTTAATTCGTTCCCAAAATATCGTTTTTATTCGTCTTCCTGAATATGAAACTAGATGAAGTTAAAAGTAAAGTTTCATGTTAAAAAAATGTGTTTTCCTGCTCATCTCTTATATGCCTACATGTACGCATAGGTGGGAGCCTGTGTTGGGTTCGATATGCGGTTATTATTGAGGGTTGCTCGTAATTGGAATTTTTAGTCGGGGAGGGTCACCTAATCTAAGGGAAATTCGCTTTCCCAACTAGTTTGATATTCTTGATAGGTTTTCGTAAATATGAAGCCGTACACGTATACATATATACCTTAAGCGTATGCTTAGATGGTTTGGTCATGTGGAGAGAAGGAGTGTAAGGCGATTAACAAAAAAGTACTCACATCTGCCTTGTATCTTTGTTGAAAGAAGAAAGAAAAAGTATTTATTTTCACACAGGACAAAACAAATTGCTAAGTATGCAAATACAAATGTTGCTAAGTATGTTTGGTAGTGTATGTTTGTATATTAGTGTACGTTTTTCTAGGGCGTCCCCTGCCCTATAAATATATATACTGACTTTACTGGTGAGGTTCTTCGCAGTAGCCAGGTGAGTAGACCCGCAACGGGCGTGCGTGTATGATCAGATGTATGAACGTGGACGAGATAAAAGGAGTATGTAAAGTTCGAAATGGGTGGCGTTCTGTGGTTTCTGCCCTATCCCTTTGGGAAAAAGGCGTAAGTTTATGCATGTGTGTGGATAGTCTCATTAGAATCACTGCAAATGAATTGATAAGAATATCTGCTCTAGCTTTGTATGATACTGTAGATATCGCTGATTTACATGTAGCTTAATTGCTCATTTACTCATACTTATACATATAACACCCTAAAATATTTCCACATTTTAAGCTATGACCGAAATCCGTGAATAAGGTCCTTCACAATCCCCGTCGGGACTGCGGGTTTTTCGCAAGAGATACTACGGCCTCGGTAAGGGGTAAGAAAGAAGGAACACGGGTGCTTTTAGTCCTTCACAATCTTCCTTCTTTAAATCACTATAGTAACCTCAGCACGCGACTTGACTATCACAGACACGTCCATATAATCTCTTAGACATAACAAAGTCGAGCACAAGTAAACGAGTGTCGTGACTCGTGTCGATCGACGGATGGAGCTAATTGCGACTCGTCTCTAATGACTGCGTCGGCCGGACGACTGCGAGCGACGTGGTGTGGGGGCGCCTGTGATGTGTCTGATTTGACGGCTGTTGCATTAAGAGCGTTATTATTTTTGGATGATTAGTGATTTGCAGTGAAAAATCAATATTTATAATGGCATTGTGAAGTATGAATAGGTACCCTTTTTTTTTTTTTTTTTTTTTTGGTGGGTGTAAAATCATCGAATAACCCCTCCCGCTCTTGGGCAGAGCGAAAGGGAGTGTCAGACTTCTACTGACTAAAAACCACCCATGTTCCTTCTTCGCCCTCTATGTCGAGGCCGCGATAACCAGAGGACTACCCGCGGCCCCGACAGGCGTCGGCCCTTTCGGGCCCCTCCCATGTTGCTGACATCTCTTTGAGGCGCGCGTGGAACACGAACGCGCCGTCGACACGGCCTGTTTTCGTCGTGAGACGGACGGACGGCGCGTTAGCCCATCACTCACCGTCCACAGGCCCGCGTCTACGGTGGCCGGAGGTCATCGGTACCCTAACGCGAACGTTCAGATTCACCATTATTTTTTCATGGATTAAGTTTAGCATAACTTGAGTCCTCGTTGTGTGTCGTCCGGTGGCGAAATGGGCAGATGACATATTTGCCTTTGGGGGAAAAACTGGATGAGGGTGGCACAGGAACATTGAGATTGGCAACAGAAAAAAAAGGACTATACCCACAAGTGAGTGAATTGGAGCTGTGGATGATGATGAAAATGACGAGTTCTCGTTTTTAATTACAAGGGTAGACTGTTGTCACAGAATGCATAATAGTATTACGCTGTTGTGGTGACTATTATGTGTAGAGATGTGATTTAATCTTCATCACTGACTGAGCCAGATTTTCTCCGCATTTTGAAAGGTGGCACGAACATTTAATGCATTTTAAAACTTAAAATTTTGTTTAAAATGAAATCCTACCCTCAATAAAAATATCTCAACGTAAAACTTGCACAAAATTAATTAAGAAATTCTCAGCGCTAATGAAATGTAAAAACTGCAGGTAGCACTGTGCCACTGTATTACCACGCAATAGTTAGGTACAGTAAGTCGACTTCATAGAACGAGTATGAATTCACGCACACATACGCACGTGTTTTTGTACCAGTAAGTGTAAACGCACTTAACACACAAGTACGTGTATTTGTCCGGAATCGCCGTACGTCATTTGGTTGAGCCCCAATCCAGCGCAGTTTTCGCCCGTTGAATGTAGCTCACCTTCTGAAAGTACCAATTTCGCAGATAACTGTACTGTAGCAGTAAGCGAACCAACTTGTATTCATTATCTGTGCCCACTGGGCCGGAAAGTGTGAATCGTCTGAACGAATAAAACTCCTCATAAAAGCGAATATCGCCGCGATCGCAGCGATACGAGAGCGTCCGCTCCGATGCGCGCCGATTTGATCCGATAAGGATTTTACACTATTTTACCACTGAAATATTTACGTGATTCTGAGCTTTGCCGATATTTCGCTTGGCCAGTATCCTATTTGCCACGATACACGGATTTCCGACGATATAAAAGAGGTCTTTGTAAAGTAAACAGTTACTTTGATCATCTGTGTTTATCGCTGTTAAATGGAAGGCTAACTACTAACATGGAAAACAGGTTTAACTATGTATTTGAATGAACAAATGTGTAATTTTCATGTTTTTTGTTCACAGGTCAACTTATAGTAAATCAGGAAGAAATAAAGTGCAAGTGAGTGTAGCCAAACTTAATATAACGTTGAATTCAAGCTAAGCTATACTTTTAAATACCTTCTCCAAACATCTGAAAACCAACGTCCAATACTCTTATTAATTTTTCTCAAGTGAAAATCACGTTAGACTGGTTCCCGGCGGTAATGAAATTTTATCAAGAACTTAGTCCGCGGTGTTACGGCGGGCGAAGTTTCCAGGAATTCCCGATTGTGTTCCAACAACTCTTAGCTATTTCCCAGATCTCTTTTCAATCCTTCGAGCTAAGGAGCCGTCATATTGCTGCCTGCTTACTTATTGTTAACTATAGACCATTCGACGGCGTTTTTCTATGTTGTCAATTCAATTGTGTACCATTACCTAGTACTTACCGAAACCGAGAACTTAGGATCAGACAACAAGTTTTGTTAACTCGTGGTAAGTACTTCGTGTGATGGTGTTTGGGTGTACTACTATTTTAGTACTATACCTATCTTTAGTTCCACATGACACGAACAACTTGAAGATTATTAGTAACTAGCTGTTGCCAGCGGTTTCATCCGCTGCAACTCGAAAATTATCCCACGGGAAGATAAAATCGGGATAAAACTATGCTATTTGTAAATCAGGTTATAAACTATTTGTGTAATTTTATCTAAATTCGTTCAGTAGTTTTTGCGTGAAGAAGTAACAAACAACACACACTCGCAAACTTTCGGTTTTATAATATTAGTGTGATTGTGTCCTGTATTTCTACTGTATTCTGAAGTACGAATATTAAAGCTTTGAGTCCACTTCCACTTCTTCATCACAAACGACGGTAATGCTAGTTAACCACTTGAAATGGTGTTGCAAGTGTTAATGAGCTGCTGTAACCACAGTCCACGTTGTAGAACATCATCACAAGTTCACAACTATCCTTAGTAAAGAATAACTACCCTCTCTGTCAGCATATCATCTTCAGCCTATAATGTTCCCACTGCAGGGATTAAGGCCTCCTCTCTAGGAGAGGGAGGGGCCACGATACACTACGCGGGCCCAGTGCGAATTTGTACCCTCTCTGTATTCATAACTAACTCTTACGCCTTCTTTAAGTTTAACACCTTTATCTTCTTCTTCAACTTTTGGCCACCCAATGTTGAGAGCAAGCCTCTTCAAAATCTCTCTACTTTGTTCCATACGTATTTAATGCTTAGTCGCGAACCATGGCCATATTATTCCTAAATATTTTCTTTTCTTTTTTCCTTAGTTTAAGTATAAGTAGGTATAAACCACATCGTGGACTCACCCTTACCCGTAGAGCCGCGCTATACACCACGGAGCCCCAGGACCCAACTCCTAACGGTAGTTCACAATTCCGCAGCTCTGTGACTTTATTACTGGCGCGGAACGGTATGCACTCTCGCTGTATGATTTCAATGCGACACGCGGAAGACGGAATCCATTCATTTCTTAGTTGAAGCGTCGATGGACGAAGTTCGTGGATGGTATGCAGGTTGCTGGTGCAATCTGGGAGCAATTTGAACATGGATAACAAACAGAATATTTTTGCATTTGTGCTTTAGGAAGATTTCTGATTGATCTTTTGTCATTTCGGCGTTTAGAGACAGAGAAATTTCACAAGTAGAAAAAACAAGCCTCTGAATTGTGTAGTTGCCCCTGGCAGGGATCTCTCCCAATGCATCAACCTTCGAAACAAGAGTGAACAGATATCTTCACGGTTTGCGTATGCATCTATCGCTCTCCATCAGGCGAGATCGCGGTCGATAGCAAATAATTATGAACACAGGATGTTTTGGGCCTTTGACTGTTGCAAATTGACAAAAGTCAAATTTTAAGATTCTTCAAAGTAAAGTGGGACCAAAGACGAATTATTAGGGTTAAAGAGATAGCAAACACCATGTAAGACCTAAAAAACTAAATAATTACCCGAAATAACTCGTTTTCCTACCTATAGGTGTAGTTACTGGTGATCGATATAATGGCTACAAAATGTAAGCGCGCAATATCCACAGCCAATCAACGTCACGTTTTCAGTATCACGTCATCCATCATCAGTAATTGGCACATTGACAGTCTGTCAGTCTGCCGGTATGGCGCTATACGCATCGTCATCAATTCATGCGCCCATTGTTTGAGTGAAGCATGGAAATGTCCACCAGTACTGGTGTGGTGGTTGTACTGCGAATTAAATTAAATGTTGTCATGCTTTTTCTTAAAAGTTATTAGTTGCTTACAGATCTTCACTAATGATGTGTATACCTAATTGTATACCCAATCTAATTTGAGAATTAGACGAGCTTAACAGACTATTCAGACTTACCTACCTACTTCAATGCATCTCTCGCAAAGTAATCACCAAAAACCCCTGATATAAAATAAAGTTCGTACACGTAACACATGCAACACAAAATTGTAATCACAAAAAAAATCCTAGCCAAGACGATTCCTAAAGAATTATTACAAAAGGGTATGATTTTTTAAGGACCACTTATAATTCAGAACCTATAAAAGATTCACATCGTCACAACCGTTTGAATTTAAGTAATGTTCCATCCATACCCAAGAAAGCAAATACGCCACCAATGAAACACCGCGTTAAATGCAATCGCCATCCGTTCCAATCGAGTCGGCAAGCAGACCGAATTACTCGGCAGGAGGATAGTCCCGGCCTCCGGGCTTCCCGGCCTCCCAGCCTCCCCCGGGACAGGCTATGACGGGCAAACAGCCGGGGACCGCTATGTACCGAGGTGTTGAGGAAATTCATTATGTGCAGGCAAGGTTCGGTTACAATACCTGTAACATTTTATTATAAAAAGTGTTTATTGGTGTTGGTTGTTGTTTATGTAATTTCTTGTTTCGTGTAAAATTTTTGTAAAATTAGAAGTTTTTAGACCCGGGATAGGTTCTTAAAACTTCGGGTCAGTAGATGTCGCTTTTAAAACGTTTCTATATCATCTGCATCAAGTCGATGCAATACATTAATGATTTTTCCATCCACGTTAAAGCTGATACAATGAAAAATTGTCTAAGTCTTCGAGTGTTATAAGTAAGTTACCCTATATAATAAAGGTTTTACTCGAAATTTTATTTTCACTAGTCTGTCCACCAGTTTATTTACTCACGATTCAGCAACGCTCCGGCGGCAGTCATGGTTTCCCTCATAAACATTTACTTACATATCAATAGAACGTAATCAGATAGAAGTCTCACAACATTACTTGAAGTTGTCAAGTTATCCTCGATGTGTAATAACGTGGCGAGCGAATCCGGCGTCGCGTCGGAATTACAGCGCACAGCGGGCGCACGTCGCGGTGAGACACGCAGGGTTGTCGAACACCACTCAGAAGGAGATATCTCTTGGAGTTTTGTGGCCAGTCATCTTCATTCTCTTGCCTTAACCCTAATTCATTTGGGGCCAGCGTAGCATGTCCTCTTCGTCTTCCACTTCATACCACTCTATTACTCTCCGTGTTATCGGTTACTGGCATACAATAAACAGTAGTCACTTTCAGTACTAAGTAGATAATCGTATCGTCTGCGTTCTCTAAGTATAAAGCGCCCCTAAGGCAACGTAGATTCTCTAGGCCCTATTTGCTGTTCATTTTCAATTCATTCCTTTGAAGAAATTCAATTGAATCATTAGGAATTCTTAAATGTATCGGTATCCTCCCTTTACGTGGCAGCCCTGTAACTCCGTCGCTCGCTGCGATTGGTTTACTATTTACACACTACACGGCGTGATTGCAGTTAGAATTGAAGTGTCCGATGTAAAAGTGGTTTTTCAATGGCTGTGTACATTTCCACCGTGTGTGCCTGTGTGCCGATCTCGAACCTTTGGCTATGTATCGTCTGTTGACTGGGGCTAAGTAACTACACGTGTTCGTTTTATTTGATTGAGGACACAAAGAAAAATGTTGGTAATATAAAAATACTAGCTGAAAATATTTAGATTTGTGAGAAATAAAAAGATAACCAAATGATCGTCCCCAGGATACAATCTATCTCTTTGCCGAATTTTATTATGATATGATGAGCCGTTTAGTCGTGAAAAGGTAATAAACAAATAGAGTTACAATATTTAATAAGTATGAGAATTAATTTTCGTTCTTGGCTAGAATTCCTAATTTTCATTTTCCTTTACATAGTTCCTCCGTGCATTTGACTCATGATTTAAAACTCTGAAAATTCTCTAATTAAAGTAAGTAATTTCATCGTGGTTGACATAGCCCTTGCATATTACTAAGTTTGTGTTGTACTGTGCGGTGTTCTATGTCTTTCTAAGTAAAGTTAGTTGAAACTCAACAATAACACTACAAGGGAAGCTCCCAACGATCACAAGTAGGTGTCCTAGACTAAAGACTTGAGAAAACAATCCACGTAGTTGTGACACTTGGACGAAGTTGAACAAGTGCCACAGAGTAGCCAGTGGTCTCGGTGGCTGAGAGTAACAGTGCAAGCGACGTTGTGGGGGTAAACCGTTTCACTTTGGACATGCATTCGCTTTCCACTTGACAGCTTGAATTTTATGTAATCGTGCTGGATGTGGCTTAGCAGGTTAGATGTAACAATTATTAATGAAAAACCCTTCAATGATGGCTGAGGGCAATTTAGCGTGAGTTTAGTTTTAGTTAGCTAATTTGTCCAAAATCTTTAATTTACAACCAAATTGAAATTAGAATTATGAACACCAGACTAACATGTCGACAACGAAACACGAAAGGCCTGCATTGGAAATTATTTGAAGACACCACACCCTAGTGTACTATATAACTGTGTCTTCTCTAAGAGGATCCAGCGCTTCAGTGAGTTGGTCTTCCTTTAACCGCAGGGTTCTCCCACAGGCGCTGGACATGCTGCGTCCAGCTAACTAGATAATACACACGTCGCGTGCTCCCGCGCGTCATGCCGTCATGACGTCACGTGTGCGTCCCGCGCCACACTTGATCGTTACCCTTTGTGTAGTAAACATGAGCTCGGTTCACGTTATCAACGGACGGGTGATCTTGTTTTATTTTGTAGTAGATTTTCTGAATTAATTTTGTCTATTCTCAAATGAATTCAGCGCCTTTCTTTGGGCATAAGTTAGGTACGGTAGTACTGCCAGTCCAAGTCCCACTTGCTGGAGTGTCCTATGTGCCCACTAGGTACACCTTTAAAGCGTTCTCCTTTTATTTAAGTTTAAGCATTGTCGCTTAAAACAATCAATTACAAAATAACCCATACAACACCAATATCTTCCCCTGTACCAATATCTTCCCCTGTACCAATAAGACGTCCGCAGAGCATCGTCCCTCGCCCCTCGTCCCTCTCCCCTCACCCCTCTTGTCGCGCCCCGTGACATATTTTTAATTAAACGCCACTTAGGACGCGCGGCAAATCCCGTGCGATCCATTGTAGCCTTAGCCGTTATGATAATGTGGTTGCACCTTTATGTGATGTGTGGCGACTGGCGCCTTTGTGTGCTTGTTCCGTTCACAATTTGTGTAGCGGCGGAGAGGATTACGTTGCTATTGTTAAAATGGTAGGCGTTCGTTATTTACTTTAATTAATGTTAAATGACTGGTAAAGTGTTTTGTTGGTAGTGTTTTGTAATTTAAACTTTGAGCTATACATTTGGTGTGAGTAACATGATTACTGTTTACACCTTACCAAAACCAGCTATTACTATCTATCTTTATTCATAAAAAAAAACCATTACCACATGTATGACGCCACGGAGAATTACTTGAGAACGGCTCGACCGATTTGACTGTTTTGATTTTTGTTGTGTTCGTATTTGTCAGGACAGGTTTATTGTAAGAATGAAATTGTTAACATTTTCTTGATTAATTAGTTACACTCTTGCAAAGTCGGTACAGAGCGCTACTTCAACATACAATCGTTCAATACCTACGCAATAATTGTGTTGACAGAACACAATTAACTGGGCAACAAATAACTAATTAATATACATTATGACCTAGTACAATAAAGTGACTCAAAAAATAAAATGCAAAAAGAATATTGCATCGACCGGGAATCGAACCCGGGCCGCCCGCGTGGCAGGCGAGCATTCTACCACTGAACCATCGATGCTTATGATGATTGTACCAAATAGCAGATAACAATCAATATACCAACACATTTTCATAGATATTTTTGATGATAAAATTTTATCGACTTACGTCATTCTAGTTGATTAGATTAATTTATGTTTCCAATAAAACTGATATTGATAGCATGTTGTTTTAGCTCATTTGGACAACTTTACCCACACTATGTTATTTGCTAACCGTTCGGAAGCCGCTTTCATACGGCTTAGCCGTCGGATTCGGTTCGGATACCGCAGATAAGCGGCGCCGGCCGGTTGCCGGACGGAACCAGCGCACGACTGATAACAACCGTTAATAGATGTGTAGAAAGATGTAGCTATGTTAGTAAATAATGTTTGTGGTTGCTTATCTTCACGCGTAGTGAGTCGGAAGGGGTGAGCAGGGATGATGAGCTGATGCAGCAAACTTGATGAATGCTTTCAAATATTATGATAATGTTGAATAGGTTTAATCAATCACTTACACCACACAAATATGGAAACACAACTTAGGGAATTTATTCGGTACAATGTTGATACCGAATAAATTCTCTGTTCTCCTAGGAATCGACTAATGCACCGAACCGTGCCGCTTTTTTTGTCGACGTTTTACAAGTGCCCAGGTAGGCCTATGTGAAATAAAATATTTTGACTTTGACTTTGACTATAAACAAATCATTAAACTCTATTCTGATGGACACATATCATAACATCACACCTGTAATCCTCGAGTTGTCGAGCAGAGGTGTACAAACATTTCGGCAGTTATGTTTTAGTCCCATGTAATAGAAATGTAGCCTGACCTGGGAACCGAACTTAAGACCTCATACACAGGAGCATTGTTCTGGAGCATTTGAGCGTAATAAACAGACTGACACTGAATAAAACAGAGATTAGATACTTAGCTCAAATTCTCAATACATAAAAGATGAGCTACACAAGAACAACCTCTAAAGGGATTATTCCTAACCCCAACAATCTCGCGTGACCTCTAAAAACGCCCGTCTGCTGCCACTCAGAACTTAATCACAGTTCCACCGGCTGTGCAGACTCCCAGCGCTCAATATGCACTGTAAACAGGCCGGGATCCCGCGCAGATGCGATCCCGTGGGATTAGCGCCGGGACGCGTGCGCCGTAATCCCGGGTCGCGGGATTAAGGTGATGGGAAATTAATTGCTCATACACAGTTTGGTCATGATTGGGAGTAATTTGTTGGAGGACGGTGGTTTTTTTTTTGTTTAGAGGAATTGTGAAGTATTGAGGAATGACCAAGTAGGTGGAAATTAACGAAATTCTTTGCTTTCTTCGAAAACTTGAGCTAAGTAGGCCGCCCGTCGGGGCACCGATACCGCAGCTTCGACACAATGGGCTAAGAAGGAAAATGGTTGGTTTTTAGTCAGTAGAAGTCTGACACTCCCTTCCGCTCCGCCCAGAGCAGGAGGAGTCATTTGATAATTTCCAAAACAAGTAGGTCGATAGTGCTGGATGGCGGTGAAGTCTCATGGAATGGCGACGGTGTAATGCTGTTTACTACTAAGTATATTTCATAAGCATTATATAGTTTCATTGATACAAACATCTTACCATCTAATTCCTTAATTATTCAGATTATATTAGATAATATGTCCCCTTTTGTGTAACGAAGATGATCTAACCCGCAGGAGGCATAATTTGTCTCTTTTCTCAAACGCAGAGAGAAGCTTCTCCCACAGAAAATAAACATCACTATATAAGAATATCTAAATAAACTTTGAATTGTACCTCACTCGTAAAACCCACCAAAAATAAAAAAAATCTGAAACAATTTCCACATTTTCACACCATCGACACTTCCGCTCTCCTGCATTCCACCACATCGACAATTACCCCATAACGCCATAACCTCCCCTCATAGAGAGACAGCCAGAGGAACACCATGGTTTATGGCGTGTCGTACACCGTGGCCCTGCGTGGCCCATGCTCGTAAATTAACACTCGTATTTGTTATTGTGCCTGTTCTACATGGAAAATGTATGGGTGTAGCCTTTTATGGCGCCCTAATTGATGGGACAGTAAAAGGTTTTAGTGTGCTTTAATAATATTATTGCTAGGTGTCGGCTATTGGGGTAAGGTACCTACTAGCATTTTTTGGGTCAACTTTTGTCAACATAAGGGACTTAAACTTAATTGGCGAAATGTTGTTGTACTATTGGGGATACATGTCTGCCTTCGGGAATTATAGGCGCTAAGTTATATATTTAGCAACAAGAATAAAACGTCTAAATAATACAATTTCTTGAAAAGTTTTATTTTTAAACCGACTTCAAAAAAGAAGGATATTTCTCAATTCAACCGTATATTTATATATATATTATGTTTGTTCGTGGGTATCTCCGTCAATTGTCGACCGATTTTTTTTTAATATTTTTTTACTAGCTGTTGCCAGCGGTTTCACCCGCTAGAACTCAAAAATTATCCCACGGGAAGATAAAATAGGGATACAAACTATCCTATGTGTTAATCCAGGTTATAAACTATTTGTGTACCAAATTTTATTCAAATCCGTTCAGTAGTTTTTACGTGAAGAAGTAACAAACATACACACTCACAAACTTTCGCCTTTATAATATTAGTGTGATTATGTTGTTCGCGGGTATCTCCGTCAATTGTCGACCGATTTTCAAAATTATTTTTTATGCTGTCTACTTATATTTTTTATTATAAAATCACTATATCTATACCTGCATATAACGGCGGCATTTAACGTGAGGCTTCTCACTTTCTTACCAAACGAATAAATAGATTTCATAAATAGAAACTTAATCTTTATCAATATCTTCGTAGCCAATGGAGCATTATCAACCTAATCCAATATTCAACATTTCTCAATAATAATAAAATACTATTCCAAACCAGTTCCAAACTCCTAAAGAGCGTTTCTATTTGAAGTTGTGAAGGGCACAGCGATCGTTTGCCAGACAGAGGGATTAGTCACTGACTGTCCCCTCCACCGACGGGTCACATCTAGCATACAATACTTAGCCAGACAGTTTTATTGCTAGGTACGGACATAATCTCTTTTAGAACGAATGCTTCGAAAAACTGTCGACTGACGACCGTTTTTAGACTGGAACTGAGTCTCAATCAAAATGGATATTGTTTAGATTAGCAAAACATAAAGTCATTAATATGTTTTTTAGTTCTTCACATATTTTGGGATAAGTTTTGTGCCCATTTTCATTTACCTCTATTTAATCACACTAATAATAAAAGAGCGAAAGTTTGTAAGTGTGTGAGTATATATAATATGTTGGTTATATGTACACATTCACGCAAAAACTACTAAACGGATTTAAATAAAATTTGGTACACAGATAGTTTATAACCTGGATTAACACATAGGCTAGTTTTTATCCCGATTTTATATAACTATAAAATAGATAACTTTCGAGTTGTAGCGGGCGAAGCCGCTGGCAACACCTAGTATATCATAACGCCTGAAATTACCGTAGAGTTAGGCAGAGTTAGATGAAGATAGAGGGACTCTTTGCTTTACCTACAATCGCACTAGATCGCAAACAAAAGGACAAATATAATAATATAAGGTAGAGGTGTTCTCACATTTTGCGTGTCATGTAAGTCTCGTGTAATTGGGGCTAGCGTTGTCATCAACCAGCACCAATTCAGATTTTGGGTTGCTGCAGACATTTCTCTTTCTTCTTTCCTTTCTTTTTTTTTAAAAACGTTGCCCCACATTAGGAATTTCTCCTGTATTCGTGGGTGCGTTCACAGACATTTAAACTCACATACACAAATACCCAGACCCGGAAAAACTATCTGTAGGCCATACAAATATTTGTTCCGTGCGGGGATCGAACCCGCGACACGCAGCGCAGCAGTCCATTGCTTGAACCGCTGCAAGAACCGTGTCGTCACATTACTGCGGCATTACCTACAACTTTTCTTTTTCTATTTGATGTGCAAGCCAATCGTTACTCTTGTTATTATCAGCTCTATTCTGTGTTCCACAATCAAAATACTGGGTACAGACCCACCCCTCAGATCCAGATACGTTCAGTGATATCGCTCGTCACCTCAGTAGTCTGTAGCTCCTGTACCCGCAGGCAGCTATCAATCAGCGCGGGATCATGGGTCTGCTCCTTTGTGCGAGGATTACAGGCGTGTGCAGATGCTAATCACGTTATTGGTTGCTGGGTTTAGCCGCGGGAGTAAATAGTTCGATATGTGGTGTGTTTGAAGGAGTGGAATGGTAACTTGGGTAAGTTTGCGGTGCGAATACGTTTGCTGGGGAGTTCAATATGGCATTTGACGGCACGGTTGGCGCAGTGGCTCAAGCAATGGACTGTTGCGCTGCGTGTCGCGGGTTCGATTCCCGCACGGAACAAATATTTGTATATGTGAGTTTAAATGTTTGTGAACGCACCCACGATACAGGAGAAATTCCTAGAGTGGCGAAACGTTTTAAAAAAAAATCATCTTCTTAGATAAATCACTAGAACCGCCTGCCTTTTATACGTCATAATTTCTTGTGGTCACTACGGTCTACTTATGCAATTTAGTCGTTCAAAAATTGTTTCTAATATCAATATTTACACGGCACTGCGTTTGCAATATGACAGTTCATAATGTTTATAGAAATCCTGCATTCAAATTAATTAAATTCATAGCATTATTATGATAACGACACAATTAACCACAAGCCTTTTTGTTGAATACATGTCGCAGTCGCTGTCACCTGCATTACTTTTTACCATAAAACCAAATGCTTCCCCCGTACAATACGACCGACCCCGCTGACACTGAGCAACACAAATTAAATTCAATATGTAATTTTTTATTTTCCTTTACACTACAGGCACAGGCTACAAGCCTGGGAGGCTTTCAGTGTCGCCACTGTTGCGCCACTTGACGGCGACCTTTTCAAACGACACTGTTAAATTTTTAAGTGGAGTTAGAATAAAAAAGGCGGCGTTGACGGAGAGCACAATGCAACCTCTCCATTCCGCAAAGTTTTTCTCTCTTTACCAAAAGGTATGTGAGAGGGGGGGGGGGGGGTAGTGATGATTCGTTATTTTTCCCGCATTATGGCCGCCACGAAATGTTTCGGCTGGTTTTTTCATGAAAAAATAATTCCTCTCGTTTCGTATTTTGTTTGTAACGTGTTTTATATTCAAATTCTTTCATTTGCGATTGAATGGATGTCGATTATTTGAGGAGACTCGTGTTTTTATACTGTTGAAGTTAATGTTAACGTTTGTGACTTGGAGAGATTTAATTATAAACATTTCATGACAGTGAATGGCTCGTTCTGCAATCAATGATATTCGTTACATAAGGTAAGTACTTATTTACCCACAAAGTGACGCCACAAACCCCACTCATGATCGTTGACACGTTTTATTTACGTAGTTTCTTATTAATTTGATTAAACAAAAAACACGTATCCAATAATTTTCGATAATCTAGCAGACGACGGACTAATTAGATTTTTTTTGGTGAAATAGCCTATTTAATGCTTACAAAATGTTATTTTCTACTTTGGTCATGATGAAAGATACGATAACTGCCGCGCTCGCTGGACTGCTGAGCACGAAGTCCGCAGTTCGATTCCCGAATCGGGCAGTGTTATTGGGGTTTTCCACCAAGGATTTCGCAGTAACAGTCACGAGGCCTGGTTGATGGCAATAGGCTCGCCCCTATTACATGGGACTTAAACTTATCTGGCGAAATGTAGGTTCATTTGGGACACCCTTCGCGGATTTCAGGCGTGATGTTATATAAAGGCAGATACGTGCCAATACCATGAAATAGTTACAGATTGTGTTTTGGGGGGTATGAGGGTGTAAAGTTCCTCATCCCCCATAGAAAAGGGAGGATCTTCCGACCACACGGGTGTTGTGTCTGGTGGGCTAGCTGCCCAACATATGTAAGTCGAGATTTTCTATTTATTCTAATGTCGCGGATAACTTTGATAGCGCGATGTAGGATTTTCCAATTAGTTCGCATGTGTTGCGATAGATGTCCCTGGCGCCACATATTTACAGACCAGATACATGTCGCGTGCTGTGCTAAGCTTGTATTCCACGCGCAGATCACGTCCACTCAATCATTGATGCGGTATTGCTAACTGTACTAGCAATACGGTGGGTGCAATAACGCCAGGCACGCGGTCCCCAATCCGTGTGGTTTATGATGATTGCACTTTTGCCTATGATCTATGTTGCAGCGAAGGTCTGTGACTATGGCACTAGGGAAGTTCAAAAGAATTTTACAAAGCTGCTGCATTTTAGGCTAACGGTGTATGGCTACTAAATAATACCCTTTCGTCACCCAAATAACCTCTAAAGAGATTGATTTCAAACATACTTCTGTAGTTCTCACGTTTATTAGATAAAGTACTCTATTTTTAAGGTAATATTTAGCTGTCTCTGTCGGCGAATGAATGAATTTAAGACTTGATTAAGTACATTGTTACGTCATATCATAATTTGTTTTGACAACTTATTTGTTTAGCTAAAAATAAACATTAATTTGTAAAAAAGCTACAAAGGTAGACGATGTGGGAAGATTGGCCTTCCAGAAATAACTTATCAACAACATAATTATGTTGAAATAAGCTGAATAATCTTACTTCGTCTACAAATTATTCTGAGTCCTCCTACATTGATCTCAATTGATTGTTTGTCTGAATGCTGTGAATGTACCCCGTGGTTGTGCCGCCACACGAACGGGAGGAATCCTCGCAACTATGCGTGGAATTGGCTCAGGTATGCCTTGCGGGAGCTTATTTGATTTATTTTAGCGGCGCGCACATTGCACCCGATACTCCCACGTTTTTGGTTGCAGTAGATCTATTAATTTGTGAAAATAGTAGCAGTTATCATTTTTGCTGCATCTCAGTAAGTGACACATTTTGACATTTTTTTTATATGTCTATGGTGACATTATTTGTTTATAAAAGTTTAGGCTAACAAATCACAAATATGAATCATGGTACGGGTATGAATGAAATGGCTATAATATAACACGGCAAACTGGTTTAGTGTGTCAATTCGATAAATAATTACGAAAAATATATATTTTAAATAATTGCGACGACTAGAACATCGAGGTAGTAAAAATATTGATTTTTTTTGGGTGGTGGGAAATCATCAAATAACTCCTCTCGCTATTGAGCAAAGCGAAAGGGAGTGTCAGACTTCTACTGACTAAAAACCACCCATGTTCCTTCTTAGCCCTTTAGGTCGAGGCCGCGGTATCTCATACCGCAACTCGCAGCCCCGACGGGGCCCGCTACCCTGACGGGGTCAAAATATAGCCTAAAATGACATAAAATCGCATTTATATTCTCGCGACTATTATACTCTAACAATCATAGACTACTTACAAAATACAATGAGGGTAAACTTCATTGAACTCTCTACCAAGAACAACAGTTGATTATCACGTATTAACAAGTACTAAATCAATCCCCATTTAGTTTGATTGTCCGCAATCATGTTCACTAACTGCCGCACCCTGCTTCGCTTAACTTTACGACGAATAAAAATTTTACGATCATTTCAACGGTTCTACTATTAAATACTAGTTGTAACTTGTAGGGTGGTACTAAGGGGTGGTTTTTTCATGTTTTTATTGGTAGTTTTATGTCGTGTAATTAGTTGGAGGGGAGACGTGAGGTTACATTTTATTGCGCAGTAAAAGTAATGCGTAAACATCCGCGGTGATATGGTAGTCAATAACAAACAGTGTAGTCACTTGTCAGATCATTTATTTTTATAGACTGTTTTGTTTTCTAATATCTCTAATTGATTTTTATAGAATCACTCGTGTGTCTGTCTGTCGGTCGTTCCGACCATTCCCCCCCACCCCTCTTATCTCCGAAGCTACTGAGCCTGCACCTTTGAAAAAATACAGAAATTAGTTAGAAACACTTGTAGATTACAAGAAACTTTTAAGAAGTCTATGGTGTTAAAATAACATGGAAAATCTCTGAATTTATATTTTGTTTTAAACTCAAATGTTTAAATGTTTATTAATTTATTAACCCTGTAAAAGCTTCTCTGATAATTTGTTTTAGCCACTTTAAAAATGAGATAAGCGCAAAGCGTAAATTCACCCACTAACCGAATCTAATAGACAAAAAACATAGATTTAAACCTCTCATAAATTCTTCTTTCCAGCTAAAACACTAGGAAGTGTCAAAGGAGGGGCGTTTTGGGGGAATGTCTCTTGTAAATAAGTAAAGTAAAGTTAATTTTGACGTTCGAAAAGTGGTGATTATCAGCCTAGTTTGAATAAATGAGTTTTGATTTATGATTACATCTCACAATGTGACATAAACCGACAAGTACAACTACAAGTACGAGTACATAAGTAGTGGAGGATTTAAAGCGCGGCCCATGAGCCCCGCACTCACTCGCCGCCCAGAGATTACGGCGCCCGCCCGCGTCGCCGCCCGCCCTACGTACGACACTACGCCGGGAAAACGATACGCGCGACAAAATGAAATACGATAAATAAATTTACGATTTTTTGTGTTATTTAATTAGTGTCACTTTAGAATTAGAATAATTATGTAGGTAATCGTTGTAGTGTTGTAGTTTTATAAATTAATATAATAAAATAAAATAATAAAAATAAAATCAAAGAGCCAACTGAAATCTGTATACAATAATAATCATAAAAATAGTTTTAAAAAACTGTTGAACGATAAAAATAACTATTAAGTTAAACAATAGTTGGTAGATCTTAACAGCATTGTTTGGGCAACACAAACAAACTGTGTGTTGATGGACTTATGACTACATCACGTCCATTCTAAAAGGAACTATATGTGTCGGAGGCTAGGGTGTATATCCGCGTGTGTGTAGATGTTAGGTGAGGTGTTGCCAGCAGTAAATATTTACGAGAGTAGTAGTGAGGCGCGCGGGGTACAGCTCTACTGGACAGTGATCAGGTAAGTTTATTGTTTCGCAATAAAATATATTGTTCTTTCTGTGCAGAGCGCCGTGATCTGGGAATCGTTTTATTGGCACTTAAAGTGTTGACCACTGATCTACAACATGTGTTCTTATGAAAATAGGTTTTTATTGGAGATGGAAATAAATAGCCCTGATTTGGAATGGTGACCACATCTCTGATCAGTTTCTACGACCAATTTTGTTATTGTTACCTGGTTTTGGATCGTGAGTTGACTGAAATAAATAACAGCCATTACAGACAATTTACATGCCTTCGTGGCAAAACATAGTGCACAAATATATTAACCTAACACCATCATGTAACATAGGTTTATGTTAACAAATACAAAACCCTGATTCTTGATTGATGACGTATACGAAACCATTTACTTGATTTCTAAAAGACTTCAGTCTCTGACACAAACAAAGTAAGTTATATATAAAATACAATGTGATGTTGAAAATGATTGTATTAATTTTTCCCAAAAAAAATAACGGGCACTCAGACCCAATATTGCGTTGCCTCAGCTATGCTTTGCCAAAAACTTTTGTAAGAGTACCATCATACAAAGCATTAATCAAACTAAAATGTAATTATGCTAAAACAACTACCACAAAACATCCACGAGGAAAGCATTTCCGACTTCATTCAGATCTGTACGAGTGTGTGTACTCATTAGCGGTAATTGGCTAAAAAGACAACGCGAACATATATCCTGCATTTTGTGTGTTTTTAAGTTGGCAGCACTGAACGCCGTGCACCGGATGTACTCACAAAACAAAAACGACGAAATGTTTCCTTTATTTATTTATTTCTTAAGGAAAAACAAACAGTAGCATATTACAGATATATGAGCAGGCTTAAATACTAAAATATGATAAATATGCGACCCACTACGTTTTCCACAGATTACTTTAAGTGTTTAATAGCTAGAGAGACAATTATATAGGATTACAACTAAAAAAACAGTTATATGAACTAAAATACATAGTAGTTATATAAACTAACATAACAGTTATATAAAGTAAAATTGCCGATATAAAGTAAAGTAACAGTTATAAAATAAGTGATACAAAATATTGGGTCCCGTATGATTCCTAATCTATATCAATAGTATTCATGAAGTTGAACTTTATTCACATTTTTGGGATAATTAATATGAAGATTTGTTGTTTTTCTCTCATTTTAATTACACGCTGGCCAACTAACTCCCAATTAAGTACCTTCACTTGCTTGACAAAATATTCATTGCATTTAAATGGGTGCAACAACGACGAGCTAACTAATATCACAATCCGATACACTGATGATGTGATAATGATTACAGATATTTTTAGTAAGTTTAAAAAAAAACTGCTGTTCCATACATTGTAACGAATCTACCGATCCCTAATGAAAAATAAAAGAGTTAAGGTAGATTGTACAATTTGGCCCCACGTTGGGCGCCAAACTGTAACGAATCTACCGATCCCTAATAAAAAAAAAAGAGAAGGTAGATTGTACAATAAATATTAATTTTTAAGATAAAAAATACAAAAGAATATATAAAACACCTTCCTACCTATCACACACTCAGGCGGCGGAGGTTTTTAAAATTTAGTTAGTGAACCACTTTTAATTGAGAGAAGAGAGATCCGCTTCTTAGATGGTGATCCACTTTTGGTAATGAATGATGGTAATCTACGTCGAGGTTGTCCTGTTACTACGTATGGATTCTGCATACATATAAATCTACGAAGTTCTACTGTCCAGACCAACTCCAAAGTGGATCACCATCATTCATTACCAAAAGTGGATCACCATCTAAGAAGCGGATCTCTCTTCTCTCAATTAAAAGTGGTTCACTAACTAAATTTTAAAAACCTCCGCCGCCTGAGTGTGTGATAGGTAGGAAGGTGTTTTATATATTCTTTTGTATTTTTTATCTTAAAAATTAATATTTATTGTACAATCTACCTTCTCTTTTTTTTTTATTAGGGATCGGTAGATTCGTTACAACATCTAGGTTCAATTATTCTAGGAATGTTTGTATTATATTTACATATCTAAGAATATAACCCAGAGTTGTGGGATTTGAAAAAATAACACGTTGTATTCTGTTAAAAAACTTTTTAACATGTTATTAGTATTAGAGTCGGCCATAGCATACATTTTAGATTTACTACCACTTTTATGACATTCAAGATGGATATTGCCTCGAAGCTCATTTTAAACCAGATTTAAGATACGATACGATGGTATATATTAGTTTTAAACGAAATTTACGAAATTGTCCGATTGAAGGAAGTTAAAACGTTACAATATCACGCCTGTAACCCCCGATGAGAGCAGCGGTGGCCCAGGCGACCCCGACTTACTAACGTAGTAGGTCGTGGGTTCGAACCCAGGCAGGCACATTTTTTGTGTTATTTATTTCATTACCGCTGCTCTCAAAACGGTGATGGAAAACATCGTGAGGAAACCGGCATGTCTTAGAACCAAACATTCCAAGACATGTGACTTCTACCAATCCGCACTGGGCCCGCGTGGTAGATTATGGCCCATTCCCTCTCAAAGAAACAGAAGGCCTGTGTGTAGACAGCCAACGCTCTACTGAACTACCTCAATCCCCAAAATAATTCCTCCGTGGAAACTAGTTACGTACAAGGACAAATCATTCCTTCATCGAAACATTAACAGTAAATTCTTTGTACGTAACCATTGTACATAATCGTGGTTTCGTACAAATACAAATATGTCCTCCATCGAAACTAGTTACGTACAAGGACAAATCATTCCTTCATCGAAACCAGTTACGAAACTACGGTTTCGTAGACGGCCGAAACCGTCCTAGCAGTAGGAACATTAATAGGCTGTTGATGATGATGAACCCCAGAAGGGTTCGACAGAGGAGTACCTAAAGCAACAAACAAGCAAACAAGTCATACTACTCGTATCATTAACACTGATAACGGGATCTATAGAATGTTAACTTTTTGTTTCCCGAATTTATACTGTTTGATAAATTTATTGTCTCTTTGTCGTATTCTCAAAAACAACCGCTTAGCATGGGGACTTGGGTTTGATCTCCAGCTCGGGTTTTCCATTAGCCAATGTCTTAGTATCAGGCCCGGTATCTGGAATAGTCCGCAGTCTGAACAAATAGTCATATTAATTAAGTATTTGCATACAGTTTACAACTTTAATTATTCTCCACTCGTGTATTAGCTAAATTATTTCCATTTCTCATTGAAACACACTGTCCAAGCTAGAGAAGCAGCTTCGGCCGGTGGTCCCGTACACATCTCATTGTGATTCGGGACCGCTCGCGCCGTAACAAGGCTCCTCTCGTGACAACGCGCGAACCGCTTGTATTATTGTGTTTTATTCACAACGAGGAAGTTGCTGATTGTTTTTATTGCTGCCCCTATTTTTATGGGGAAACGCAAGGTCGCGGTTTAAGGTTTTTGGGGGGTTAAACCGGAAATGGATGTGGAAATCGTGTATTACGACTGATTCCGTGCTATGGCCATTTCATTCTGGAACATTGGCAATTACTGCTGTCTCAACATGAATTAGTAAACACGACATGGAACATATCAAAACATCATTTATACAGACTTAAGCTTTTTATCGAGTGTGAAATAATCTATTAAACCGCATTACAAAGTTCGAGGAACACGAAGCTGCGAAGAAGTATTTACTCTCACGGAGTTAGACAAACTTTTGAACTCTTATTTATTGCTCCACCACAAATTGCCAACAACTCACCAAATCGAATCAATAACACCTCCATTCACAACAGACCTCACTGGTTCATAATATTAAATCAGTGGTTTTTGTAGCGCCACACGGACCCCCGAACCAGTGAACCCACTCGTATCGGCTACTGTCAGCATTTAGGATTCCGTAGGCGCTGTCCAATCACGCGGCATTGTGCCCGCGGCCGGCACAATTAAATTACGCGGGTTCCGTACGGGAGTTGAATGCCAAACGTGGCGGAGGATGATGCATGTTGTGCCATGATTTGTAACTGTACTAGTAAATGAAAATTTTAACAGTAGAAAATTACTTTTCTGTGATTCAATGATTATAGGGGTTCGTTAGGAATCGTGGTTACAAAAAGCTTTGAAAATAGGACTGTATTGCATCGACTTTCATAAAATTTTCATAAATTTTTGGTAATACGGTCCTATTTACAATGAAACCAGTATAGTCCAAAATATAAACTTTACTGACATGGTATATCAATCGTGTTGAAAGTTGATATAGAAATGTGAAGGTCTTTGTAAGCGATCGCTATTTATTTTTGTCTTAAGGTACTTCGTGAACAAAATGTTTGGATGAAACCAAAAAAATAATAATAAAACAATAAGTAAAAAGCTTGAATATCAAATAATAAAATAACAGTCCAAAACAAACAGAGATATTTTAACAGAATTTCCATTGCTACCAAGTACAAACCTTTTGAATCCCTAAACCAAATAGGATTATGTGCATACATACATATTCTACCATCCCGGGTTCACCCACGGCAGGGGAAAGTCAATTTTGTACAAATCTGTCGATAGCAACAAAATGAGCAATGGTGCAGCAACAACGCGACATATGCGCTATACAAATCAACGGGACCTTTGCCCGGCATTTAATATTTACACTAATATAATAACATTTCGCACACAATCGATATTGTCAACACATCTGCGAGTTACATATTCTGTACAAAGTTACATCGATACAATATCAATTCAAAATAGCTCTAATATAAATGAGCATAAAGTTATTGACAACTGCAAAGTGACCTGTCAATCGAGGTATGATGAATTATTGAAGTTCGTCAATGCGAAACCAACCTTACTTTCACCAGCTAGAGTTTGTTTTGTAATGGTAATACGGTCGTAGTACAGTCGAATGCAAAATGATGAATTAGCCGGTAGTGGCCGCAGATGTTCGCGCGCGCTCGGCGTCAATCGTGCGGTATCGGCGGATGATTGATGGCGGTAATGACGGCTGTTCTCGACTGTACGCAAGTATACGCAACGATACACTCGATACACACCCGTGTGGGAAAGGAAATGAAGAGAATCAGCTGCTTATCTCAGAGTAAAAGGGAGGAAAGTGGAAGTTAGATTAGAGCAAAAGGGGTCAGAAAGATGTAAGGCTCCGTATAAATCAACTGAAAGAAACACTTAATGCAGGAAAAGGGGCTTTCAGATGCCCTCTCTGAAATACAGAAATAAGATAATGTTTCGGGGATCTCTTTGGTCACGGATTTATAAATCGCCTTCTATTGATCTCGAACATAACATCACGCCTGTAATTCCCGAAGGGTTAGGCAGAGGTGTGCCTAATAGTACTCACACGTTTTTCAGATATTTTTACCCGACTACGGCGAAGCCAAAAGAATGGGTTATGATTTTGGCAGTCTTTGTATGTGTGTATGTATGTATGTTTGTATGTTCCACCGTAGCGCCTATACTACTGAACGTATTTTAATAAATGACCTTGCTAATGGCAACTAGCAGCTGACTTTTGTATCAATGAGAACGCCATGAAGGAGCATCAGGTATCAGTGTCATGCGACTACGACTGTTCTCTATAATTTATCAAATTATCTACTTACTAGACGATTTTTCTTGTTTAATACTTTTAAGACCGCGTTTTATTCGTAGTCGGGTTTTATTGTTTAAACTTATTTGTTTTTAAGTCCCGTTAAATATTGGACGAGCCTAGTTTTAACCATCAAATGGGTATAAATCCAGATTCCGTGGATGCTACTAAGAAATATATAAAAACCCATCATTTGGCCACCACCACAGCAACAAGGGAGTCAGAGATCTTGAACTCACGAGAGTTCGAGATCTCTGACTCCCTTGGAACGATTATAAGTACGAACTGAGAATCGTAGCTGTGAATGCAAACGATCATAACATATTAAATTTTAGCCTATTCATGGACTTTGTCAAATTATAATTTTTCTAAAATCCGGACAATTATATTTCTGAGTTACCTACCCACCTATACAAATACACAAGGGAATGTCTTACTCCTCCACCACTACGAGCCTCCACCTTCACCAAGATTACTTCACCAAAACCAATTGCATTTCAAAAAACAACCTCCTGCATTTCGTCCCCCTCCGTCAAATCCACCCAGCTTGTGTCCCCAACCTTTATTAAACCAAATACACCAAGAAAACCGCTTCAAAACAGATCCCAACTTATTATAATATAAATGGAAAATTCACCGTGACGTGACTGACAGCCACATTCACGCCGGCAATTAAAAGGGGTGGGCAGTTCTCTCAGTTCCCCCGTCATCCATCACACTGGATTATCTGACGACACTATTATTATTAGCAGTCGCCGATAACCGGTTTAATCCGCTTTTTGTTCGGCAATTTTCGGCAGACGTCGGGTTTTTTGATCGGTTGGGGTGTTGCTTTCTTTTGTGGTGTGAATGGCTTTGTTATGGGCTGTCGCATTCTGCAGAATTTATATTAGATACGATATAGATAAAGGGTGTAAAAGTACCCTTAACGCAAACGAAAGGCACTTGTTCTCCCCACCACTGCGACATTTTTTTGGTTCTAGACCTCATACCTGGGAACCCCCTAGTTACGGAGATATTGAGGGTCAAAGTTCCAAATTTTGCACAGCTGCTTTTGTAAATACTAGTTTTTCAGGTTATATCTTTACTAAAATTACCTTCATGACCCGCTTACTATTCAAAGCATCTACTAGCACAATGTTTTAATAGTGCTACGTTGAGTTTTATCGTAAAATGTGATATTTGAAAAAAAAAATTGTTTTCCCAGCAAAAAATTTGGGGGTTCTAAGTTTGATGTACAGAATGCTTGGTTGACATATGTGTGAAGGATTAATTTACACCCTGTATAAAAATGGGCTGCTTCGTTGATCTTTAGGGTAGAGCGCGACTGCTGTGCATGTTGGCCTGGGTTACATTCCCAGGTCAGGAAAAGTACAATTGTTCTTCTCTCAGGAATTTATCAGTAGCTAGCCACGAAGTATGTATTTGTGAGAGCAAAATTTTCTGAACCGATGGCAATGCGCATATCCTACTCCATGGGGCTTCAAAAAAAATTACAGAATGTTAGTTTACTGTTGGATATACATCTCTGCCTAACCCTTCTTAAAATTATTCAGACGGGATGTTAGTGTTAATCATCACACTATCACATCACATCACACTAATATTATAAAGGCGAAAGTATGTGAGTGTGTATGTTTGTTACTTGTTCACGCAAAAACCACTGAACGGGTTTGGATAAAATTTGGTACACAGATAGTTTATAGCCTGGATTAACACATCTATAACACATATAGTTTTAATCCCGATTTTATCTTCCTTTGGGATCATTTTCGAATTGTAGCGGGCAAAGCCGCTGGCAACAGATAGTACAATATATTATTATATTCCAAACGAATTCCAAAAATACTGCGGGCAAATTATTAAAAAAGAACAGACCTCTCAACTTCTCAGAAAGATTTGTAAGAAATGGGAACAGAATATCGGCCCAAATATTTTAATGTCATTAGCTTTCAACGTAAATAGAAACAATTGATTTAATCAAGAGCTTGACATTCACTAGGACAAAGAACAAAAACGTTCTCTATTGGAAAATTGGAAATAAGAATAGAATTGAACAAAGAACTGGAAATAAATATTTATAAAAGCGAATAGCCAGAGACAATAATTATCTGGAAGGTTGTACAAAAAGGTGAGTGACGTGAATGGTTCGTTTTATTTCATTATCTTCCAATTCTTGCGCTTTCATAAAATTATTCTCATTGTTCAGGAATTGTCAAGTGTTTCCAAAATGAAAAATCAATTTATGAATTTTGTCGTGTATTTTTGTAACGTTATTTCTTCAAAGGTTCTCGAGTGTTTCAATATCCGTATTCAGATTGACTGCTTTATTAATAAAATCGTTTATGTAGATGCGATACGAAATTATTTTAATATCAGTCGCCTAATGCTCGATACGAGGCTTCAAATACAGATTACGTAAAACAATATTCTGCGAGAAATTTTTAAAATCAAATTTGTGAATTAGTTGGTAGTCATTTTATTTTTCCAATTATTTTGAATTTCGCACGTTCAGTCTTTCCCACTAGCAATGTGTGCGTCATCAATAACGCACATCACATGACAGCTGTCAAGAACATCGCTTACTGCAATTAAATGCATATTTTAATTGAATAGTTATTTATTTCGAGCTATTTCGTGGGGAACAATAGAGTATTTCACCAAAAAATCGAATTAGTCCGTCTGTTAGATTATCAAAAAGTATTGGATACGTGTTTTTTGTTTTATCAAATTAATAAAAAAATTACGAAAATAGCACGTTTCAAAGATGTGTGTGGGGGCTTTTGACGTCACTTTGTGGGTAACAAAGTACTGACCTTGTGACGTCGCACGACTTGACGCGACTTTTCAAAGCACTGTATCGTCTTTATCGTGAAAAAAGAAAAAATACGTGTCCATTAGTTTTTGAAAATCTACCTGACGGACTAATTAGATTTTTTTGGTGATTCACCCTATTAATATATTTCCTCCGTCAGCCTACCTACTACCTATGTATTAATTCGGACCTACCCGTGCCTGTTTTAGAGTCTGACAGTTCAGCCCTAAGTGGGTGGTAAACTCTATCTAAGCATGAATGTAGTAATCTGATGTAATTTCGGCCAAAGTTAAATCTGTGATAGTTCATCTGCATTTTTGTACCTTCTACTTACATTTTCTAAGACCTAAGTTTTCTTGTGATAATAAAACAATTTTCTTCATTTTCTTATTCTTTGTCTTGATGTATGTTTTTGGTCTTGTTTGTCACAGTACCAATATTTTTAGATGAAGCAAGAACCTCATAAATATTCTAATTTTCATTTGGTGGCATAAAACCACTCTAGTCATCTGTCGCATATTAGGCTCCGCTTACAGCAGCCCAGTTAAAGTAAACCGTGAGTTATCTCTCCGGCTACTAACTGGTATTCATGGCGGCAACTTTACCGCTTTGCTGCTGTTATTTATTATGCCTACTATGTATTTTTGTTTATCTTTAAAGGGTAAATTACTTGATAACTTCGGTTTAAAGACATTTATTTCTCAAAGAACAAATTACAGTTCACTTAAAGAGAAACTTAACTAAATTAACAATAGGTAGGTTTACATTACGACGTTCAAGCCATCCAAGAGACCGAACAGTAAACACCGAGGTTTATCTATTATGATATACATAACAAAACAGTTCACGCAAAACTTATGTTAACAAAACAAAAATAGGTACTTATATTTCTTAGACCGTGCTTAAATGTTGAAATTCAAGAAACTGAACAGATTTATGATAAAATAACAAATGGTATAAGAATTTATTCCTCATCAAAAATAAATTCACATTAAGAGAAAACTTAAAAAAAAAAAATAACATATCTTAAGGTACGGGAATCTAAGTTCATAGTAAAAAGTAACAAATTAAGAGGGTAAGCGACCACAATTTTTCAAAACAGCCAATCACTTACACTTACTAAACTTTGTTTTCATAATTTTATTCCTAAACAGCCATTAACATTTCTTTTTGGTATACTTTATCGTGTGGTTAGTAGTGGTTAGTAGCCTAACCCGGTGTCACAGTTTTGGTTTTATTCTACTCATACGTCGCTGAATTGGCTTTAAACCCAGTCAAAAAATATCTCTCAGGCATGTTGGTTTCCTTACAATGTTCATCTTTCCCAGAAGCAAGTGATAATGGGGTAATTCACCAAAACAATCTAATTAGTCCGTCAGGTAGATTTCCAAAAGACGACGTATTTTTTTTTCTTTTATAAACCTTGCCCCACACTAGGAATTTCTCCTGTATCGTAGGTGCGTTCATAAACATTTAAACTCACATACACTAATACCCAGATCCGGAACAACTATCTGTAGCCTAGGTCATACAAATATTTGTTCTGTGCGGGGATCGAACCGCGTCGTCCAATATATTCACGTAAACAAAAGATGAAGACTTGTGACGTCACAAGGTTAGTAGTTTTTTACCCACAGAGTGACGTCAAAAGCCCCCACTCATGATCTTTGACACGTTTTATTTTCGTCAATTTTTATTAATTTGATAAAACAAAAAACACGTATCCAATATTTTTCGATAATCTAACAGACGGACTAATTTGATTTTTTGGTGAAATATCCTATTATTACGCACATGAATGGGAAAAAACACTGGTTGGCCTAGGCCGTCCGACCGTCACACCACTAAGATATCATTATGTATTTTGAAATGACTTGCTTTCGATCTTGTATAGATTACCTAGATCTGTCTCATAAGCATAAATCACCATCACCTAGATAGATTGGACCTACTGGAGCCCCAATTCAAATCTGACCCAAAAACCTGGCTTTTCGCAAAACCAGCCCAAAAATATGTAAAACGTACCAAACAAATCGTGTCAATTTATCTCCACTCGTGGTGCGGGTAGGCGTTACCTTTACCGGTACAAGTTAAGCGGTATTGATGATCAGACCTGTGCCGGAATTATTTATGTGGCCCGCGATAGCATGCTCTTCATCTTCTGCCAATGGGGGCTCATTTGAATACGTGTGTTTTCTCCTGGGCCTTATTTATTGACCTGATTTGTGGTTGATTTGCCTCGTAGATTTTTATGATACCCGGAGATGAAAAAGTAGGGAAATTATGGGGTTTTATTCGATGTTTTTCGACCAAATAGGTAGCGATTGATGTGTTATAGACCTATTTACTTACTCATCGACTTTTCTGGAGAAGTTCTTTATTTACCACTAAAAAGTTTATCGTTCTTCACGAAAATAGTAAAAGTAACATTTCAGACAAAGCTTGTACTATTGTGTAATATCAAAGGACCTCTCAAAAGACAAAAATATGACTGCGTACGGCTGCTGACTGCCCTCATATCGTATTTTTATTAAACAATTACGAGAAGCCGAGGATTACTCTAATAAGACGTCGTCGATGGAGCGTGGACTAGCGAGAATTGCTTCATTTGTGAACCTTACGCCCCCCCCCCCCCCCCCCACACCCCACCCGCACCCCGAGACATCCAGTAATTTCCGGACTACCCTCTGTTCGGTTATTCCTTACTTTTTCCTCCTCTCAAATCTGCTAAGAAGGTATTAGAAGATTAGACGGACCGCCAGAGGCTTCGTGAACTCCAAATTATATTGATATTGTATGTGTCTCACGTTTTTCTTAAGAAGCGAAGCGTATCAGCATATATTGTAGCTTCGATTGGAGTTCTACGTGTATGAAGCCAGCGAGATTATAATTTTGAGAAGAGTCAAGTAAGATTTTTGTCATGACTTTATTCCAATCAGGCATGGAAAACTGCAGGGGTTCTCTTACCGTACCCTTCTATGAAGAAGGGTTAAATGGGATTAGTTACAAGGTATCAATGCAAACAGCTTTGCAAAGCGACAGACATTTTAGTTCAGTGACGCCATTGATGCAACAGAACCGTTTGATCAAATGTCTGTTCCAACAATTTCAAAGCAACAAAACGTCATTTCAAATTTCGAACAGAACGTGACGTGTTCGGTATCAGTGTGACATCACAGCGCACTTCGTGTAAATTCGGAACAATTCGGTATTGTTTGATCGCGTTTTGTTTCTCAACATTGAGTGAATGTTTTTATTTGCGTTTCGTTGCGTTGCTTTGTTTCAACGTTTTTCTATTGTTTGTTCAATTGCTTTTCAGAGGATTGTTGCACTTTTTATTGGCGTTGAAAGGGCATCGGTCATGTTATATTGCTTTATTTTTGCTAGAATTGTTTTAAAATTGATTGCGGTAGTGCAAGCACATAGGTGTGGCTTTTTCATTGTACAACATATCTCAGGGGATCAGTAAAAGGCGAATAACAAAAGATATTTTTAAGGCAGTTTGAGTGAAAGAACCTTATGGGTGAGATTGCTCAGAAAGGGCAGGTGCTTAGTACCACATGTGTACGTATGTTGTACATGTAGATGAGGCAACAGGAGTAGGTATCTAAGGATCTTAGCAGGTGGTGTTCTATCCCGTCGAAACAGATACCGAGGTCTCGGCACAAAGAGCTAAGAAGGAACAAGGGTGGTTTTTATTGAAGATTTCCCAACCCACCATGTTTACTCCCATGGGAAAAGCCGTGAGGTTATGTATGTATGTCTCAAAGCTTTCGATTATGAATGATCTGTTTATGAGTAGCAATAAAGCTATGCTTAATTATTGCATACGATTTTTAAGTTAGTGTGCGTGATGTTGACTTGCTGCACTCATTAGTGCAAACTGTAAGTGTAGCAAGTACCTGATTAAATAAATAAATAAGAGAGTTTCGTAAATAATTGTATACACGTTTAGCATCCACGTGTACCTACTATATGATATTGGGTTTCCTGAGTTTATTCAACCAAGTTGAGTAGAAAGTTGCGAAGAAAAATATGTCATTTTCAGACATCTTTTATCCTCATACATTTTAACGAATATCTTTACGGACCTATGATCTATCAAGATGCTTTCAAGGATACCTCCTGACGGTTAAAAAACCGTCACTAAATCGTGATAATTGAACATCAATCGCCCAAAAATTTCTCATATTTACAAATGGCAAATGCCACTCGCGCAGTCCAGTCTGCTTGAAAACATCATCTAAGTATCTTTCGGCTTCTAACTACGCGTAACTATCAAAAATCTACGTCAAACGGGACTAACGGCATATCGTGCTTTCCGAAACACAGAGGAAACTCAGTATTTAATTTCACCCAATCACGGTAAGCACAGCTTACTTTGAAGGTCGAACCGTCTGGCTGTTATTATTTGGCCACAAGCTCTTAGCTTCATAACATCATCCATTAAAGAGCTCAAGAAACTCAATTCCACCGCAACGATAGCGAAAACTGCTTACCAAACATTCAAAGAATACTAAGCAGGTTCCACAACACTTTAGGAAACCTCCAGGAAATCCGTGGGAAATCGAGCATTTGCGTGGTTGTGTAAAACCGGCGCGTCACCGTGATACTGCTGATCTGCAAACGAGATCCCAAGTCATGGAAGGTAGGCTGCCTATTGGGTGCTACCTACTATGTGAAGGTGGGCAGAAGGCCCAGTTTAATAGTCGGAAATTTTGTGGAACGCAATGGTTTTAGCTCGCGTAAGCACATATAAATTCTTGCGGAAGACTGAAAGAGAACTTCTTAGTAGAATATTTAGTGCAAATACCGAAATAATAAAATAAAGGAATGGTTGCTATATTTACCGTCGCCCCGTCGTTTCCAAAAAAGCCCGGATCCGTTACCTCCTTCAATAATATTTGACTACATAGTTTTAAATATTGAAAGAGGTCGTGGCTAAATAATTATGGGTAGTATTTAAACGAATGACTGTAAAAGGTTCAAGTGACAGAAATAATCATTTTAGGTCACAGTATTACTAAGTGAGTGACTGACTGCGAGTGACGAGAATCAACAGAACAGCAACTAACAAACACAAATTTGAGTTATTTAAAATACAAAATGAGTAGCTTCAATTTTGAGCGACGTAATATTTGTTTAGGTGTCAACATTACGTCCTACACTTTTTTAAGTATTTGGCAAATTATTTATTTATACTGAGCGGCATTTTATCTTAAATGAAGTGTTTCGAATAGAAAAACCACTTAACTGCCCCAGGTCCAGTCGACGTAGCCCCGTTAAGCGGGGCTCCTACTTCTTGATGGTTTCAAAAAAAAGTCTAAGTCGGGGTGCTCCAAGTACCGAGCTCACTTCGCTCGCTCTTACATCCAAGTTTTCCTAGTGGAGGGCTCGCAGGGTCGGCGGCGGCGACCTCTCGCGCCCGGCCCTGGTGCAAGCCATGGTCCGGGGCGAGGAGGAATGGGACGCCGTCGCCTCCTTCTGCGAAGCAGTGATGCTGGCGAAGGAGGTGGCGGAACGCGAGAGGGAGAGAACCTCTCGTCCCAGCCGCCGCGGGAGGCGCTCCGGGCGTCGGGGGTCCCGCGATGACCTCCGGCCACCGTAGACGCGGGCCTGTGGACGGTGAGTGATGGGCTAACTCGCCGTCCGTCCGTCTCACGACGAAAACAGGCCGTGTCGACGGCGCGTTCGTGTTCCACGCGCGCCTCAAAGAGATGTCAGCAACATGGGAGGGGCCCGAAAGGGCCGACGCCTGTCGGGGCTGCGGGTAGTCCTCTGGTTATCGCGGCCTCGACATAGAGGGCGAAGAAGGAACATGGGTGGTTTTTAGTCAGTAGAAGTCTGACACTCCCTTTCGCTCTGCCCAAGAGCGGGAGGGGTTATTCGATGATTTTACACCCACCAAAAAAAAAAAAAAAAGGGCTCGCAGGGTATATCGGAATCTCAGTTCGCTCGCCTCCCTAACCGCTGTTTGTATGAGAGATTGAATAAAACACAAGGAATTTTGAATTAAAAATATCGTATCGTATCATTATGTAAAACTATGTTAGTTGGCTTTTCTGTATTTCTAGTCGCTCACTTAGTAAACAGAATAACAGAATTTTAATATCTGAAATGGATTAATCACAACCGACTTTTTGTAAGCTCGTTCTGAATTTTATTATTAATCATTTTTCGCTTATTCAAATTCATACCGCTCAAGTTATTATAACAGTATCTCATCAGCGAGTCGCTAAGTTTTTTTATTCGCTCGTTTTAAGTGTCTGGTATGTATGGGAGAATTATTTATCGTTCTACTGATAAGTGAAAAGTATGGAGTGAATTTTCTGCTCATAACTGTTCTGAAGTCAGCCCATCGGGTATCACTTAGTGCGCCATCATTAATAACGTAAAGGTTACTCCTGAATGTGCGGTACTCGCGTTTTTCAACATTCATCCTGTATTTGGATGAGGCGGTGGTTACTAATGGTTGCGAGATAAACGTAGGTACAGGTGGGTGAGGCAGAGATGTAGGTGGCTGCTTTTCAATGAAGCTGAAATGATAAATGGTACTAATATTGTGAAGAGGGTTTTTCTTGTACGGTGTTCTATTAAAAATAAATCTTCTTATCAAATGTACCTTTCAGTTGAGATTGTGAATGGTTGCTGTTTTTATGCTCTTTGTAGACGACTCGGTTGACCAATTTTCTGCCACTCTATGACACCTGCAATTAAGAAAATAAAAGGCTGCTCTTATAAAAAGTGTTTAGCAGTGGTATTGATACGTACGTATTAAATAGATCACACACATACTATAGCATACTCATCACAACTTTTATTTTTACGATCCATAAAATAGGGGGTGACAAACCCTGATTCCGCGGCTGCTACCGAAAAAGTCCTGACGGCAGAACCCAATACGTCACGCTCAGCAGACGTACTTGCGACCACTACACAACACAACAGATTTTTAAACAGAATAAAAACGAAAGTATTAGGTTGTACTAAATATACAGTACAGCCTATCTCTTCTGGGATTACAGGCGTGACATTACGACGTTAAAAAAGAAAAAACGAGATCAAATCATATTTATTCCACGTACACAGAAATCCCATCCGACCCTTTCATAATAAAAGAAGACCTTGAAACAGAACACGTTATAAACATTATACTGGAAAATATGTATTGGAGTAGGTATGAACGGTGATGATTACAGCATCCTCACTAAATCCTAACTCGTTGCTAAGGTTTACGAGTTTCAGACAAAATGAGGAGCCGTAAACAAAACGTGAACGGAATACAACTGGGATTGGAGAACTAGCAAGTTTTACGGAGCTGATGACATCGAGGGATGTTACTAGTTGTAAGGTCGTGCTAACTTATTATCCGGTAAGACGGAATAAGACCCAATTATGGTTAGCTAGGTGAGCAGGGCATATTTTGTAGTTGTTACCTTGGTGAAGATAGTAGTTAGTCAAAATATTTGGACTTATCTGGGGGTCTAAAATGGCCACTTTAGCAGATCAAAATAGAAAAATAATATGATTTGGGTATAATTGATAAAATGGTCACAGAGGCTGTTCCTATTAGGACAGGTCCATTTTACGCTTTTAACGCAATTCATATAAAGATCTGCTAAAGTGGCAATTTTAGACCCCCAGGGCTTACTAACCAAAAATGGTATTCAATGTTATGTGAATTGTAATTATGTATTTAAAAAAAAACTTCTAAAAACAAAGATAAACAACCAAAAAGTTCATCCATGGAAGTTCTTGAATCAACGACGAGGCACCAGCTTAATTCTGAGCATTTAATAAAAAGAGCTACTCAAGGAAACCCCAAAATTTTTCAACTGCAATAACTTCACCACAAAAATTATGAAAACCTCCGCAGCAGGCCTTATAATCCTTACTAAAAAATAATCCTCGTGGCGTGTCGGGTTAGGTCAAGTCGTTTGTCATCCGGGCCCAAGGGGGGTGAAGCAGGCTTGTGAGGGGGGGGGGTGGAAATATGCCACGTTTTCACTTTTTTTTATCCACTTCCCCGTTGAGTAAGGCGTGTGAATAATTTAAGTGGGCTTTTGGCTGCGGTGCGTTTTAAAAATGAACCCGCGTCACTTTCTGTTTCAATGGTTACGATAAAAGGGGTACTGGGTACATGGTTCGTGCTGGATGGATAGTGATAACTCTGGCTGTCCATCTTCTTGGATAATTCGTGTGGAAATGGATAAGAAGTTGGAAGCTGTGTTAGTGCGGACGGGCGGGAAAGTTTTGGAGGATCGAGTTTCTGTTGTGTTTTTCGTACCGGTCGGTATGTTAGCAAGATGGGATGTTTTTTTTATGAGAGTTTTAGAAGACCCGTGTTTAAAATTTTTATAAGTATTCTGAGCGTACCTATTTAATTGGTTTTCAGAGGTATGGCAAAAATTGATTTTTCCTACGCCTCAATGGATATTAGCTTCCTACTTCTTCTAAGATAATTCGCAGAAACTTATCCTCCAGAAGTCCAGTAGAACTAAAACTAAAAATGTAGGTTCATAGAACCGTTTGGCAGTTCTCCTACATAAAATATTTTCAGCAAACGAGTGCAGGCTACTTTAGAAAAGTGGCTAATACCCTGGGAGACAGGTGGTTGATGCTCGACGTGTTTTTCAACTAAAAGTGGGGTAGTAAGGTGACAGACTAAACTTTATGAGCGTTCATTTTTAATGTAGTTTCATACTTTTCTGGCAGACGAGACATTTTTGATGGGATCACGTCAAGAATTATGCTGCAGTACGTGGGGAATAGAGTTAAGTTTATTCAATCGTAAATATCTGTCTGTCAGGTTTCCTTGTGTATTTTAGGCTTTTAGTTATTATTTGCCTTTTATGGCCCACTGCTGGGCAAGAATTTCCTTCCCTCCCTTCACTTTTTGCGATCTAGAGTGATTGTATGCCAGTACTTTGAGAAAAAATGTAGTTCATCCCGCCATCTCCTTTTAGTAATTGCTGCTCAGAAATTAATCCTTTTGAAAATGTTATCTTCTCTTCTCAGACTTCTGTACCTATTCATCTTTTAATCCCAACCAATCTTAGAAACATTTTACTGAAAAGATCTTCTAACATGCCCATTACAAGGAATAAATAAGTCGTGTATAAGTGAAACAATGCATTAATTACAACCGGTACACTACCGAGCCCACCCGCACCCCGCTACCCCCTCAGCGAGGGTGTCTCCTTGATTTACGGCGCTCCTACCCTGGAAAATTATTCTCCATTCGTGATTTACTACCAGCGCGTTTTTACCTGCATTATTTAACGATACTACAGCAAATATTACACTCTACTTCTTAAGCAACAGAGTTGTTATTTGGCTGGAGGTAATAATATGTAGTTTAGTATATTCTGTAATTGCATAGGTATCGTTAATTGTTGTGATTGCGGCAGTCGTGCCGTAGTTGAGACACGAACACACACACACACATACACACAAAACGTACTGTAGACGTGATAACGGTATAAAGTGGAAATCCCGGTCGTATTTTAGGAGATTTTATTGTGGTTCTTAAAGTGACGACAAAGCCGACGTCTTTTTTTTATGGCAAATGAGAGGATGGTGCCCTTGCCCTGTGACCTTGTAGCGTGGTCTGTAGTATTTGGGGATGCTGAAGCAAGCTGCTAGGTTGTGTTACTTAAGTTAGCATATGTATTCTTTTCTCATTAATTTCATTGCGGGATTGAAGACAGTTAAATTGTTTGTCTGGGACTTTATTGAGCTTCATTGTCTCGGTGCTTTACTGGTGGTTGCCACAGTTGATTCTGGCTTTCAGGAGTTGCAGTGGTGTCGGAATAGTGTGGTAGGCTTGTCCCAAAAAAACTATAGAGATGTCTGAACATACTAAGTATTTTTATTAAGAATTAGTCTTATGCTTGCTAAATAGTTCCAACAACTGTTCATCGCTGAAAAATGTAGTAAACTTACCTTAATTATTACCTACAAACACCTTAGCATATTAGTGCATAAAGCGATGGTTCTAGAAAAAGCTACTGAATCAGGTGCCAAATTCTTGTTTACTAACCGTTGTTATAAAATAACACGAAATATAATACCACAACAAAGGGATGTATTATAGGTACATCTGTGCCCAACGTTTCCGGGTTTCTGTTACTCAACTAATGACCAATCATCCATACTCTAAACAGCAACATCACTAGCCGTCGCTTCTAAACGCATCGCCACACAATTAATCGCTCCGCCGCCGTCCATCCAAGTCGCGCCCAGACAACGGCGGTAAAGCACGCGTGGGGTCGCGCGATCGATGCCCGTGCGGTGCACCCCTTTGTGGCGCGACAGGTGGAAGAATCGTCTTTACTTTATGGTAAGGGAAGGATTTCTTTTTCAAAAGGTAATGGTATTGGATTTTTAGGTGTGAAAGTGATTTCAATGGATTTTGGGTTGTCTGGTTCTGGCGGTAATGGATTAGATTTGTTTGGTAAGATGTTAATGAAGAATTCTCTCGGAAAAGACCGAACCGAAAAGTTAACGTTTGACAAAAAAAAACTTCCCTAATAATAGACAGTGAGGGAAACGTTTTAAATGCAGTTCGTTTATAAGGCTTGAATTTTAAATACAAATCAAACCACTATCCCAGCAAAATTTTCTGTAATATTCGAGCTATTCGCATTTATGCAACACCTTTGATAGCGCGCGATAAAACCTGATACATTTCCCAGCAAATAGACTTACAGGTACTCCGCACAAATAAAAAAAGAAAGTACAAAACGGAAATTCTAAAATCCAAGTCCCAACCGCACCGGACAATACGCGCAAACAGAAATATTTTCGACCGATTTACCGCCGTAGCAATATATCGTAGCGCTACGACGTAGCGGCGTAGCACAATGGACTCGTGGAGCGTGGCGTAGTGCGGCGTAGCCACGGCACGTGAAACCTAGGGTAACATATGTTTAGAACATCCTGGGACACGTTATATTTATGACTCCCATTTACAAGATTTTGTATTATTACAATTTTTGTATAAATCTCGCCGCAAAAATGAAATTGGAGTTTTATGTGTCGTAAAATTTTAAAAAGAGGTTGACAAATATTGTGTTGGGTTTTTGCGAAAAATATAATAGAAAGGTTTTTTTAAGCATGATAATATATGAGTTTCCACTCAATTTCAACCGTTAATTTTGTATATAAATGGTTTTACATAAAACAGCAAAAAATATATCCCTCTTTTTCTTGGAGTGTATCATCAATTCATTGAAAGACTCCTCCCACTCTGGGTGGAGCGGAAGGGAGTGTCAGACTTCTACTGACTAAAAACCAACCATTTTAGCCCTTTGTGTCCGAGGCCGCGGTATCTCTTCCGAACCACCCGCAGCCCAGAAACATCTCCCTCCGGTAGGCTCTCAATTTTTTTGTAGGACTCATTTCAGCCGTCAGTTATGATAATATTGAGTTCATAGTAACATGACTGTACAACAAATCTATCTTTGTCTCTAATACACTTGCTCGACAGTACATAATCCAACATTAGCGGTGAACACAGACTCACTACATACTGCTGATAATATAAGTGTTTCAGTCTGTGACGTCACAGGTGGTTCTACCTATTGCTCTGCTCATTACGTTACAAATATCCAATATGAGACTATGTTCTTAACGATGCTCCTCTTTACATCTTTCGGTTTAGTTATTAATTTTGTCGTAATTTATTTTGAAACATTAAGTTTCTTCGTAATTATTTACACATACAAAACGGTTCTTATTCTCATTTCGTTTTAAATATGCGTAAAAAGTTACTTTTCCAAAAGTGACGTGTTGGATCGAGGTTGTGAGTCATGACATATTTTAATCTTTTTCTTATTTTTACAAACTTTTTAGACTCTCAAGAAGTCTATATTCTGCATTTTTATCAGCTCAATTTAATGATAACGAAAATCAAAGAGGTTCCTACAGGTCCCAAAGCATGGTGCCCTCAGTGGAAGCCTGCAGCAGCCTCCATTGGACCGTCGCCAGTGAAACTCGAGCATGACCGGCCTCGCAGATCGATGGGACAAAACAAAAAAATTAGAACACTCATTGAAATGAGCCAAACACCAGAACAATTCTATTTTTTCAAGTTTTTCTCCCACGAAACTCATTTGGTAGGAGCTCGTCCAATCTTCTGTGATAGCTGCATTAACATTTTTGTTAAATAAAATTGGATATGTTCACTGTTATTTTTCTGGTCCCGGTCGTAATTTTAATAGAGAACGCGACACGAGTAAACAGCAAATAAAATTACTACATAAAGCAGAAATCTAATAAACGAGTTTCTGAGATTGTACTTAAGATGAATTGATTTCAATGGACGACTGTTATATGTATCAAAACATAAAAGAATATTGGAAAGCAAAAAAATATAAAAAGATTCCACGAATTAAATTTATAACATTCGACACCAAGAATAAACTATAATACTTTATATTATGTTGAGTCTCCAGAACATTGAACAAAATCATTAAAATTGTCCCAGACACTTAATTAAATGTAATATCAAAGACTGTCATTTACTACGGTATCCAGACAATTAAGTTTCGTCAATACAATACTAACATAATTGTTCAGAACAATTTAATTCCATAACAAATAACAGGGATAGCTTCCCATGATTACAGAGTATCAGCTCGATGGCCCGTACGTATGTTTTCCACAGGGTCGATCACGATCTAAAATGTATCTTATTACTTTAGAGGTAGAGTGGGAAATATAATATTGGTGGAGGTTATGTTGCGCGTCTTCCGCTCCTTGGGGAAAGCGTCAAAGCCTTCATTAGACAAGTGTACAGCGATATGAACGCGCACAGACGGTGGAGTGCCGCAGGGCGCTAGCATGGGTGCATAACTATATGTATTGATACGCTTTTAAAATATCCGTATTTAGATAAGGCATGATGTAGTTAGCCATGTTTTTAATAAATGTCTAGTTTTTTTATTCGTTTAGTAGGGCTAGCTGAAAAAACTCTAATCGCTGTTGAAAGAAAAATCATTTCGTAAGAATTTGATTAATGTAACGAAGTATGTCACGACCGGATAACGTTAAAAAGAATTTTAAGTGCCTTTATTAAGTCAGACTTGAATAAAATCATTTCGATCGAGTGCCTACCCGCTCGTGTAGACGTATGACGTATTATAACTACGTTCAGTTGTAGACTTTAGTCTTTTTCCGTCTGGCCGGGTATTTAATAATTTCAGCCTTGTTATTGGGAATTGTGAATTCATGTTGCACCTCAATATTTCAATGTTTAAGTAGTTTATTTGCTTTGTTTTGTTCACAAACGAAGGCAGTCGTGAGACTTGCTCTCGATTGCTCTCCTCCGAGCATTTGCTTCTCTCCTTTGCTTTTTGTACTGTTTGTTTTTACTTCGAGTACTAAGTTGGGAGGAGTTTTGTATAAATTAATGTTATAAGTATCCGACTGTGGCCAACTATTTCGAAGTTTACAAACAAACAGAGTTCCTGTTGAGAGTTCTTTGTTTTGATATAAAAGCGTTCGTTGATAAGATTTCTTCGCGAAACTTTTTAGTGTTCATTTCGTTTTGCTGTTTTTTATTGAGACTGCAATCCAATTCGAAGAGAAGTATTATTTTTTAATATAAAATACTGGTCGTTCGCGCTACTGCATTTGTAAGACTTGCGGAGCGAAACTAATATCCTTCCTATCTGAGAGTTTCCTTTGTCTTTATAAACTTGGACTGACTGAGTTCAATAAAATCTTCAATTCATAGCACCCCGCTATGAATTGAAGATTTTATTGAACTCAGTAACCAATCAATATAAAAGCAACGATATTAGATTTGCTACAAATAAGACAGACTCATAAATATAACCTTAAGTTCTACGGGTGCTTGAGTCTGTTGACAACTGCAGAATATATATGAAAGGGTCTCCATGCCCATGTAAACTATATGAAAAATATACGTATATGTTAACCAAAACAATCAATCAGGGTGCACTCGCACCGCTTTGCGGGGACACCGCACGAATATCTAATTTTGTTTGTTACCCCGCTACCCCCAGGCACCGCCAGCACCCCCTGGCACCCCCCGAGGGCACCGCGCAGGCGTCGAACACCCCAAATCCTGGCGGACGTTGATGGATCACCCTTAATGACAAGCACCGAAGGGGCGATAGGGTTGTGGCCCTTATCGATACTCGGTATCGATAAAGTCGCTTGTGGAAATTGGTTTGATAAGATCTAATTGTTTATCGGAGTGGTATCGTGGTGGAATTGATTGGTATTATTAGGGGGTAAGTTTTATGATAGTGTCTTGGTATTTTCTTCGTGTCTTTGCATATTTTTTTAATGTGTATATTTTTTCAACTGGTATCAGGACCTATTGAGGGGAGAATTTTATATTTTATGACTAACATTATTATGACGATCTAGGTGACTGCTGTTCTATTCCTAATAAAAAAGAGTGTGTGCAGCAGTGAAAACTTCATAAAATAATTATTATAACGTACCAATAATAACTATTAAATTAACAAAGCCAAATATTAGGTGTGAATTGAATATGCTAAACATCGATACAACGGTGAAGAGCAGCTGACTGTATCGTTCTCGCACGTGTACACTCGGCGGTCCCAAATTTAACCTGATTGAGACTTTCACCTCAGAGCGTGACGGATCAGCCTAACTTACTACCTCAAAGTCTGTGTGCGGTGCACCAAAATAAGCTTTCATTTCAAAAATACTAATAGTCTCCATTATTTGAATACACAAAACAATAACTATAATCATGACAAAGACATCCCATTTTCACAGACTTCAACGTCAACGTAAAAGTTATATAATTATCGATGTCGACATTCAACACAACATTCTATCAACCCTCCGGCACAGCTTTTGCGCCCTCCACTAGCACTCACTACAATAGTATTAAACATTAGCGGTCCGTTTCCTTCATTCACTCTTATGTTTTGTTTCAGGCGTTCTATCGACATCGATAGTGTCTGCTAGTGTCGCATCACTAGAACATATGCGCCCTTCGCGCTCTCGACACAATCGCATTAGAAATTAGCGATTCATGCTTTTATTTAACTGTACTTCTTGTTGCTCCTGCTAACTTTATGCTTGTATTTTCGCTTAGAATGTGATCGGCATGTTGAGTTGTAACACACGTTGTTTAAGCAATATTGTTGACTATGTCAGTCATGTTGAGTTTGAACCCGCAGATTCGAATATTGAAAAAGACAGATTGAAATTGCATCTGTGCAACAAGTGTTTTGTATGTTTTTTTTTTATTGTATGGTGTGTAAGTCTGACCTAATTAATCTTTGTCAAATAAGCTGTGATCTTCCCTCATTCGTATTAAAGGCAGTTTACAGAAGCTTATTTATTTAGAACTAGCGGACGTCACCTGTTTCACCTGCGTAGTTCCCGTTCCCGTGGGAATACAGGGCTAAAAAGAAGCCTATGTCACCCGGGGATAGTGTAGCTTCCCAACGGTGAAAGAATTTTTCAAATCGGTCCAGTAGTTTCGGAGCCTATTCGTTACAAACAAACAAACAAATCTTTCCTCTTTATAATAATTATTAGTGTAGACAACTGATGATATTATTATCCACAAGCAGTTGTTAGTTGCCTCCTCGTTGCTACCTCGTTGGTCTAATGGTAGAAAGCGTGACTGCAAGCACAAGGACCTGGGTACAAATCGCAGGTCGGGCAAAGCATCGTTGGGTTTTTTCGTCAAGAATTTTTCTTAGTCTTAATTTGTGCCCGGTTGATAGCAATACGAGCCTATAACAAAATGGGACTCAAACATTATAACTGGTGAAATGAGGCACTTCTGCTACCCTTCGTAGGCTACAGGTTATGCAGTCATTAGTGTAACGATTGCTTGGTACGAGTATACACACGTCATTTCCTACGTGCGGGATAATGCCGTATCAATACTAAAATATTTAATTCTTTAAAGTAGCTCTGTCATTAGCTACCTATGAAGGGAGCCACATGCTGAGTCCAACGACCCCCTAAATATAGTGATAATGGAAAAATACCCTCTAATGGCGTACCGTTGTCTAACAATAGAACTTCTACCTGCGCCTGAAATATAAACGAAATCACGTAAATAAATAATTATGAAATTCGTATAGAGAAGTAACCGAGGGGCATATCTTTATTAATAAATAATAGACCCGTATGATGGACGGATGGGCTAATTTCAAGTCCATTGCCCGTTGTGTGCGGTAGTTAATGATGCCAGTCACGGAATGCCGCCGATGGAAAGCAATTTTACAACGATTCCCCATCGATTGGGGGACGCTATGTTTGGGGACTTGAGCAAATTGTTTTACAGTTTTATTATGGTTGTTTTCGATTAGTTGGCGTGTCGTTTCCGATTCAGTTACCAGACAGTAATATTAAAGTTCAAGTACCTATTTGTGGTTTCAATATTTGCATATTGCAAGTTGAAGTCTTGCAATGGAAAGAGTTTAGATTTTTCGTAAAATATCATTGTGTTTTGAAGTCCGAATTCAAAACTTTTGAAAAATATGTTTGCTATTGCAATTGGATTCCAACTCAAAAATAATGTATTTTAAACCTTCATCGGCCGGCATTGGACACATAAGAAATATCAAAACATAGTTGTTCATGGTTATTAACTGTGCCTATACAACAACTAAAAGTGTTATTTATTAAAGAAAACTATAAACAAAATATTTAAACAGACAAACACGATAAAGAAAACATTCACTTTGCAACAGTAGCTTAGGAAACGCTTGCTGCCTGTTACGAACAGATTTTCATACGTATTTCGATTGCTCTTGTAAAACATTATTCGCATCTCGCGGCTCGAGATTTTCGTGTATTTGCTCGCGAATTCTGCGAGCAAAGAAAACGGACTTCAAAGGGTATGTTTTGTTTTCTCTAAATTCGAATATTAGCCTGTTTGCCTTTATTTCTGCATTTGGGAAACTGTTTTACATCTTTATGGTAAAGAAAGAGCTATACCACATGTTACTTTATACAGTATACTGAATATTGGCTTTATTCTGCACACTGTAAAGTCTTTGGCGTATTCGCAATGGTTCTATTGAAATCAGCAATGAACAATCGTGTTGTCATCACAACGCTTCGTAGAAAACGATTCTATCTGTTTGTAGTTATGAGCCAATAGGGTATTTTACCAAAATAATCTAATAAGTCCGTCAGACATATTTTTAAAAACGAATGGGAACGCATTTTTTCTTTTTTTTCTTAAACAAAAGATGAAGACACAGTGCTTCGAAGAGTCGCGTCAAGTCGTGTGACGTCACACGGTTAGTACTTTTTTATCCACAAAGTGACGTTAAAATCCCAAACTCATGATCACACGTTTTATTTTCGATTTTTTTTATTAATTTGATAAAACAAATAAAAAACACGTAGGTTTCCAATATTTTTCGATAATCTATCAGACGGACTAATTATTTTTTTTTGTTGAAATGAGCTTTTATAAATGAGCAAAATGCAACGATACTGCTTACCCTTGTCGAATTGCAACTCTTCTTCTTATTGTTTGCAATGGCGTACTAGTAGTAGCTCGAAATAAAAAGTTTAAACTAAAACCGATTTAAAATCGAACTTTTCAGCTTCGACTTTTTTCCGTGCAATTGTTTATCCGTTTCCAAACTGACACATCTGCTACTATCGAGATTGGTATAAAAAGTGCCATCAGCACTAAATAAAAATGGCAGCACGCGAAATAGTTGCGGCAATTTAGTTTCAGCCTGTATAACGACTTTTTCATTGGAGTGAAATAAACCCGTGTCTATCTACCGGAATGTTTATTTTATTTTTTAAAGGCCTAAATGTCAGTGCTCTTAAACCTTTTCGGCCTTATTACAAAAGTGGTTAAACCTGGCTTTAACTTAGACTTGGTTTATCTCGCACGCCGTCTCACTTCGATAATATTCAAAAGAAAGTGACGGTATGCGAGATAAACCAAGTCTAAGTTAAAGCCAGGTTTAACCACTTTTGTAATAAGGCCGATTTAGTATTTGAAGGATGGACCTCCAAATAATTTATAGATATTTAAGCACAAAATGATGCGTTTATGTTGTCCATTCATCTTATCATCAGAGTCCACTCGACCGTTTGACCCTATGACCCCTGCGACTCTGCAGATTGACCTCTACCCGCACAACATGAAACTGAAATAGCCCGGGGCTATGTAGGTATGTGTTGTGAAAGCGAATGTTTTTGTTGTTTTTTTTTTTTTGAAACGTTGCCCCACACTATGAATTTCTCCTGTATCGTGGGTGCGTTTACAAACATTTAAACTTACATATTGGACAAAAATGGACAAAAAGAGTGACCGCATTTGTTGGTCCACTAGGCAAAAGAAAGAGAGGCAGACCTCTAGCTAGCTGGGATGACGAACTCAAAAAAACAGCCGACCCCAACTGGATTCAAGCAGCCCAATCCAGAGAGGACTGGCTATCTTTGGAGGAGGCCTTTACCTGCAGAGGTGTTCTTGCAGACAACTAAAACTATTTTTATACCAAAACTAAACTAACAACTAAATTTAAGAACGAAACCTAATTTACTAACAAAAAATATTATAAATAAAACTAGAATTTAAGTTACCTACTGCTCTTGTTGTATGTTAGAAAAAAGGTTTTTTTTATTTTTATTTTATTTATTAAACTCACCGACACAAATACTCGTACCAAAATAAAAAATAATAAAATGCTATTCAAGAAAATTTTAGTTTTTGAGGACTACCTACCACAAAACTCACTCAATGATTTAGCGCTAATTCAGAAAATCATGGGGATTCCCGATTCACTGTCCCTGTCATTTTCAGGATTTTTTTGCATTTCTAATTGCAGGTGCATGCGGTTGATGATTTAATTTAAAAAACTAACTTTAATTGACATACGGATGTCTACCAAACCAAGATATTTCCATTAATTGGATTTCATAAAACTCTTCTGTTTGTTAAACGAGGCACATATTGGATAGAACTATGGCGATAAAGAAACTTCTAATAAACTGAGATCTGGAGAGCGTGACAATTACGTCACAAATTAAGGTTTTAGTTTTTTACATCATTTAGTGACGAGAATCAAACACTGTAACCCTCCTTCAATATATAACTCGTTTAACCTAACCAGGGTTGACATCCATCCGGGTTTCCCCGGATTTGTCCTAGTTTAGAGGGCGTCCGGGGAGCGTCCGGGCGGGGTTTCATCTGTAGTCCGGGTTAAAAAATAAAATCTTTGTCCACCCGCGACACACGAACTGTATCCGCACGCCGCGATGAACCGACTCGCTAAAAAATTTTGACTGATGAATTGATGCCATGTCCGGGTTTAGAGCTCTAAAATCCGGGGTTTTCCCGCGTCTTGTCCTGGTTCCCAAATTTTTGAGATGGCAACCCTAAACCTAACACACTGTATATGTAAAACGCTAAGTAAATATACAAAAGTAAAACTGCTTAGAATGCATAAGACGGTCCCACATGAAACTCAAAACTCACATCATGAATAAAACACGCTTATCATACGACAGCTACGATAAACAATATCACATACCTTATTACCATCAGAAGGAGCCCATTTCCTTTTAACTTATTTAGAGAGGAGAAGACACTCAGTATCTTCCCGGTTCGTAACATTAGCATAATCGACTTAACCCTTCCATGCAGGGGACGCGTTTAAATTACCCTGTATTACCCTGGCCGGGGGGGCAGCGTAATTATGCGTCCACAGCTAGACCCGGATAGTGGACTAGTGCAAGCTTGTAATTAGAACTGAGCTAATTATTGACTTTAAAGATCGTGTGCGGCTTTTCTAGAACGCTATGTGAATGTATTAGTGGCCATGTTTTGAAATGGCCAGGCAATATGGATGTTTACTGACTTAAAAAAAATATGATTCTAATTAGTCCGTCTGTTAGGTTACCAAAAATATCAATAAAAAATGACGAAGATAAAACGCGTGGGGAAGTCACGGTCAGTCACGTCACAAACCCTCATTTTTAATGAGGGTTTGTGACGTGACTGACCGCTAAGAAATGTCATACTAATGACTCTTAGAATATGACGTCATACGAATTTTAAAAGCACTGTATCGTATTCATTGTTTGTTTACGTGAAAAAAGAAAAAAATACGTGTCCAATATTTTTTGGAAATCTATCTGACAGACTAATTAGATTTTTTTGTTTACTACCCTATTGGATTTTTCTTTTATAAGTTGCCATAAATAAGTATAAGGTCTTGCTACTGTCATCCATAGATAGGAGACGGTTAGAACCCTAAGAATCCTCTTACGTTTATCATTGGACTTTCAGTACTGAATAATAAAACAATGTGTGAAATTTTGTTGGTAAATTACTTATATGAGATGCGATAAGATGACATGTAATAAATACTTAAGACATACATACAGATCGAATATTTTTATAATATTTTATCTTTGGTGTTTTCAATAGAACTAAGGCTAACACCCATTTGACTAATTTTTAAAAACAAGTCAAAGTGAAAACTTGAGGAAAAGTTATTATTTAAAAAACTATTTTTGTTGACCTGTTAGAATTTTTAGCTTTGTTTTCTTTGAGAGTTTAAATTCTTGTCTATTGTTTAGAAATGTTAATATATTATAAAAGTACCTAATTACCAAAATTCAAGTCATTACCTTAACTTTACTATAAATACGAGTGACCTCATTTTAACTTGATTACGGATAAAAGGAGAACCATTATCACACAAGTATCAGAAAATATAGACGCTATATCAAAGCTTGGACTAAGATTTCAGCTATATAACATACTAGTGAACCTGGCAGACGTCGTAATGCCTGGACAGCAGCGCCACCTACCGGGTCCAAGACAGCAAAATCCCCATTAACAAAATGATCCGCCATTTATTTAAGTTATTTGGTACAAAAAATGTGAGAAATGAAGAACCATCTACTAAATAGTCCAAACAAAGCCTAAACATTTGGTTTGGATAGGTGAGCCCGTTCTTGAGTTATAAAATTACAACGAAAAGTGGCATTGATTTTTATATATATATAATGGTATTTGTTCGGAAGGTAGGCGAGATGATACCGTCAATGAAAACACAATTGAGTTTCTCTGTAATAAAAGATTTATATTTTTTATTTACACGTTTGTTCAACACTTATTACTAGATATAACATTAAATTAACTATAAAACCTTACCTGTAATAAAAGAAACGACATTTAATGCTTTTAATTCAATATCAATTCCTATTTCCTAACAAACCATTCCTTAGCTCTTTTAGTTTTCACAGATGTTCTAACACGACCACAGATAAAATAAAGGCGGGCGACATTACGTCTGTTACCGTAATGGCGGTAGTAGCGCGGCCTTAATTCTAATTAAAGTAAGTATAATTTCTTTACATATATAGATAGATGTAAACTATCTATACCAGTATATTCCGTCCGTATACCTATGCATATGAGCCCGTTGACCGACTGCGGAAGTTGCCGTCAGTTCCACGACGTATTTGCTTCGAGTTTGCCTGAACTAAGTTCGTCGTGTAATAGCTAAACTTAACGGGTAATTATATGGATAATGACTTTGACTGCTGTATGTGTGGCTTAGGGTTCATATTAATGGAGATTCATTGAGAGAGTTTCTATATTTAGACAAGGGTCATCGAAATATAATGTCAAGTTTAATTTTACGTCAAGCAAGTCTTTTGGTAATACATTTAGTGTACCAGGGTAACAGGGAAATGTATTTATTTAAAGGGTATATTTAGAAAATCTGTCACCCCACACCACCACCACATAACTGGTGAAATGTCGGTGTACTACTGAGTACACCTCTGCCTAACCCTTCGGAGATTACAGGCGTGATGTTACGTTATGTGCTGTAACAGCCACAACGTTTCTCGCTTTTCAAAATGTTCACTGCTCTGTCTTGTTGTCTGGGTAATATTCTGCCTGTATTTGTTATTGTGTACGTTTGTAGAGTAATCGGTGTGCTCATATTCGAGAGTGTCATATAAACCATCAAACGGACGGCTTTCTTTTATTATATCCTGAAATATCAAAAGGCTTTCATTCCGTACTTTTAACTAGAAGGCACTTGGACATTTAAACCATTCAGTTCTAGGAAAAACACAGTGCTTTTATTTTGCTTCAACTTACATACAATCATATTAATACAATCTACTACTCCAAATAACCAGCTTAATTTACCACAAGTTTTCCCTAACTGATTGTAATCTATAAGTCCCTTTGCACACGAACGCGCGATAGTCAGTACTATGGTAGGTACTGACTAACCATGACAAGAAGACTTCACTTTCAAAACATTTCATATTTGTAAGTGTTCTTATTACGATTGTCATAAAGTTTAATATCATTTTAAACTCATTCATTCACTCTTCCCACGATACATCCGATTTACTTAAATTCACCACCGTGTTCACATCACCGGATACCCGTTAGCCGGACCGTGTGTATAGGTCCTTAGTTCCATGTAAGTTGCTGCGTTTGACCTTAAACATAAAGTTGTATGTGAGGCGGATGATATTAACACGCGAACTTAGTTCCCTAAGCAGTCTGTTTATAAGTCTTAGGTCATTTATTCATTTGTTTAACATAGGTAAAATAATTGTGGTATATGTGGTAATAATGACTGCGCTATGTTTTGAAATAGAGCGTACAAATGGTTTTAGGTACAAAAAATTAAAAAATTAGAAGTTAAATTAATAAATCCTGAACACAAGGAATTAATTATAAAGAATGACATAATACAAATTAATTTATGATAATAACACTATACATCAACGTCGCCAAAAGACAAGTACTGACATCATATAATATAAGCGAAGCTAATGTCAATGCACAATACTAATGTCAATATACAATACTAATGTCAATACACAATACTAATGTCAATACGCAAAAAAATATATCAATACACAATACTAATGTGAATATACAATATTAATGTCAATATACAATACTAATGTCAATCAGCAAAACTAATGTCAATACTCAAGACTAATTTCAATCTATTATACAAAATAATGTCAATATTCAAATTATTTCGAAGGACAAATATTCCAAGTATCTATTAGCATGTCAATAATCAGTCACTAGATTTTTGTCTGATAAAAAAATAATTAATAGCTTGTGTTGGGCCAACTTGGATTCTATGACTTCTGGTGTACTGGCTCCCCTGTTCTATGTTATGTTTGAAGGGTTGTCTTTCATCAGGGTTGCGGGTTGGTCGAAATAGATAAAAAAGACACAAAGGGCTAAAAAGGAAAATGGGAGGTTTTTAGTCAGTAGAAGTCTGACACTCCCTTCGACGCCGCCCAGAGCAGGTCATTTAATAATTTCCCATCCACCAAAAATAAAAGGGTTGTCTTTCATATAGGTAAATTGAACTGTTTTTAATATATTTCGTATGATTGCCTACATGTTTGTTTTCCTTGTTCACAGATCAATCCGGACTGTTCCTAGAAATTTGGGTGAGTGACCTTTGCTCGTTTTTACTTTATTTTTTGCTCGTTTTTACTTTTTTAAGGACAATGTACCTAGCTTTTGTGTCCTATTAATATAATAATAATAATAATATTCCACAACTATCACACAACGCCATCTAGTCCCAAGCTAAGCAGAGCTTGTGTTATGGGTACTAGACAACTGATAAACATACTTATATATTTCTAAATACATACATATTATAGATAAATTACACCCAGACACAGAACAAATGATCGTGCTCATCACACAAACATTTGTCCTGGGTGGGAATCGAACCCACGACCTCCGGCTTACCAGTTAGGGTAACTAACCACTAGACCAACAGGCCAGTCCAATATAGTCCAATATGTATGGCTTCTACAGCAGTGTTACATTCTCTCCTGTTACCGGTGTTATTTTAAATGATTTATGTATAAGAAAAACCCAAATATCTTTAATAAGGATTTTCCTGACTAAAAAATATGATTCTGTTTAGTAAGAGGTACGTCAGTTAGATTATCGAAAAATATTGAATACGGGTTTCTGGTTTTATCAAATAAATGAGAATTGACGAAGATGAAACGCGTCAAAGATCAAGGGGCTTTTGACGACACTCCATGGTAAAAAATGTAGTGCGATGTGACGTAGAGGAAAGTCACCAAATATGAAATAGTATCTTAATATGGAATACCTTCATTTCTCTAAGACTATAAGTATGAAACGCAACACTCGACCATCTTCTGTTCCATTCGGTCTACTAACACGTACGTGGTGCAATAGACCGAATGGAACAGAAGATGGTCGAGTGTTGCGTTTCATACTTATAGTCTTAGAGAAATGAAGGTATTCCATATTAAGATACTATTTCATATTTGGTGACTTTCCTCTACTCGTATATCGTCTTCAATTCTTGTGAAAAAAGAAAAAATATGTGTACAATATTCTTTAGAAATCTACCTGACGGACTATTTAGTTTTATTTGTCGTGAACTACCCTATTTGACAATTAAATTCGGTTTCTCCATCAAGAGTTTATTAGTAACAGCCACGGAGTTTGACTTTGTGTGCTTTTGATGACTCATCTCCTATTGCATGGAAATTAAATATAAACAAGCGAAAAGTGGGTGTAATAATGGGTACACCCAGAGGTATACCATCACGCCTGTAATCCCGATGGGTATAGTCAGACCCAACTGATTAAAAAGAGGGGCCATGAAGCTTCTTCCCATTCTTCTCATGAGACCAACGCTTCAGAATCGGCAACTACAGTACACTGACAGTTATTATGCCTTGTGAGTGGGACTGTATTCTAGTTTATTAGCTTATTAAAATTTAGTATTTGTTCGACTATTCAAAAGAGCCTGTAACTGGCCTACTTGAAATAAATGTTTTTGATTTGATTTTGACCCATCGAAATTACAGGCCTGATGCTGTGTTATATAAAATTACAGTTTCTGAGTACTACGAGTATCAGCCTTTAGCTAAGTTCTTCGTGACCTTCCTCGACGCCACCTCCTTCGCCAGCATCACTGCTTCGCAGAAGGAGGCGACGGCGTCCCATTCCTCCTCGCCCCGGACCATGGCTTGCACCAGGGCCGGGCGCGAGAGGTCGCCGCCGCCGTCCTCACAGAGCCCTAACCATAACATTCACAAATAAAGCATATGTTTTACCGCAACAAGTGTTCAATGTACTAGCGTCGTAGTGCATACCATAGACAACAGAGCAACAGACGCGATGGACAGGAAACGGAAGCAACGCGCGCGCAGCTCGCTGTAAATCGCTCGGCGCGCGCATTTCGCTGTCATCGCGTGCGCAACGCACTCACCAGTGTAGGATGCGCCTGATTCATTGTTTGTAGGGATTGTAGAGTAGTATGTTTGTGACTGGTTTAATTTTGTATTGGAAGTTGATTTTTAAACAGGTCATTTTGATTTCATTGCAGATTGTATTCCGTCTGCCTTCTACCTTGAGAAAAATACGTACGTATATGTATGTATTCTGATGGGCAAAAGTTATAGGAAATTGAAAATCATTACCTGACACTTATTTTTGCAAAATAAGGTCCCGTTTAGGGCGTTTCTGTAACTGTATCACTTGATTTTCGGAAAAGTATTCTGTTTGTGAATTTCATGATTTAACTCTGAGTTGAAATGTTTTGATGAACTAATGCTGAAATGCACAGAATTATGAATTTAAAAAAATCAATTTAATGGTGACGTACCAGGTCACTCGTGGTCACTCTACGCATGCACACACCCAATCTCGTCGCACTTCGCCCTGCGCCTGCGCACTTCACAAATGTACTGCACGCACACCATGTTGTATCTTATGAACACAGTAACTTATGGCTCAGAAGGCTCGTTGCTAAACCGAAATCGACATCGGCATCAGCATCGCAGTCGATGCTGCGATGGAATTAATGACAAATGAAGTCATAAATTTATTAATACGACAGAATATAAAATGAATAAAAATTAAAAAATATATATTAATTTTGAACCGATACAACACCATTGGATTTTGGCATCAAGAGAAAGTGACTCACCTACAAAAAAGAATGAACAGATAACCGTTGATTGTAATTTTTACGAGGTGTCGCGTGAACGAAGATAAATAAATAAAAATAAAGAATGTATTATGCAACCAATTCATTGTTTAATGAACATTATAAACATTAGAAGGGGTTAAGTACTTGGAATGTCTGTTGCTAAAATGAAAGATCTCAATAGCATGACTATGGTGGGACCTATGTTGTGAATGTCAAGAATCAAGGAAGTTTAAGTAAATCTTCACTAATACTATACATATTTAATATTATAAAGAGGAAAGATTTGTTTGTTTGTTTGTAACGAATAGGCTCCGAAACTACTGGACCGATTTGAAAAATTATTTCACCGTTGGGAAGCTACACTATCCCCGGGTGACATAGACTACTTTTTATCTCTGTATTCCTGCGGGAACGGGAACTACGCAGGTGAAACCGCGTGACGTCTGCTAGTGATAAATAAAAGATAACAAACTCTACTACTTTATGTAACAACATAGTGAAAAAGCTTTCAGAAGCATTGTAGAAGTGATTTTTTCTTTAACTATTGTCGAGTGAAGTTTCTGCGCTTCCCTTTATAGTGGGTGTTCGAGTTGGGTGGCCACTTCGCAGTGTTAGTCGATAATTTTTGCAACATTGTCTTTACACCCTGAAGTAAATCTTCATAAAGGAATTTACATCTTGTCACAACTGGATAGGGTGTGTTCTTTAGTGGATGTAAAACAGAATTTAATTTCAGTACTTTATAAACAAATATTGAATGTTTCAATTCATGTTCCCATATAATAAAGATAAACGCAGTTTAATTTGAACCAAGTAGTTTAAGCTATAAGATATATTATAACTTGTTTCTGTTGTAACACTTTGTAGAGAAATATTGGCACTCGACTTTGTTAATTAACGGCTTAAATATTTAACTTAAACTTTTTGGTGTTTTGTTTCTGGGCTAAAACTATTTTCGAAGAATTGTTTTACTTTCATTTGTGCTTTTAAAAGCTCCGCGTAGTCTAACCTGTCTATTAATTTTATTCTCTGTCATTTACAAGAGATTACGTTGTTATTCGTTGGTCCCGGCTGCAATATATAGAGCTTTGGTAATCGTTACAGGTATTCAGTGGCCTGAAATTCTGACAACCAGTCTTACCAAAGGGTATCGTATTACCCAGTATTAACTAAGTTGTGGAGGTCAGATAGGTAGTCGCTCCATGTCATCATCAACAGCTTATTAATGTTCCACTGCTAGGACACAAGCCTCCTCCCTTTGAGAGGGAATGGGCTATAATCTACCACGCGGGCCCAGTACGGATTGGTAGATGTCTACGATTTTTTTGGTTCTAAGACATTCGCCGGTTTCCTCACGATATTTTCCTTCACCGTTTGGAGAGCAGCGGTGATGAAATAAATTACACAAAGTAATGCGCCTGCCTGGGTTCGAACCCACAACCTACTATTCGTAAGTTGGGGTCGCCACCACTCGGCCGCCACTGCATGAGTTAATGTTAGTAGTAAAATGATGTAAGTAGCTGTCCTAGAGATAATCTGCCTCCATACAATAAATACAGTGTAGTGTAACAGTGTTAAATCATCGTAATACCTCCTGCCGTGCGCGTGCGCTGCTCGGTGAGCGAAACCACGTGTACGACCTGTATTCATAGTTCAGTGCGACTTTGAACAAAAATAAAATTAATTTACTTAAAATTATATTGTTTATAGGATGGGTGTATATTTATATCGGTACGGGACTTCTGCATTTATATAGAGTATCAAACAACAACAAACAAATATTAACAACACCAGACTTTTATAAACACTAACTATCGAACAACGGTTTTAAAGTTCAAAAAATTCTGCTCGTCCTTTTAACATGAATTTAGAAAACGTAAACAAAAGCTAATAAAGTTTTGTACATTTTTTGTATCTCACTTTAAAAGGCACGTAACCATATAATTTAATTATTTTTTGTAACACCATACCATCATTAATTTCCAGCTCTTTCATAAACTTAATTCATAAAACTCCTTTTGTATGAAAACAAATTAAAGTCATTTTTATTTTACTAGTTACAAGAGTACAATATACGTAGGAATTTAATTGGCTGCGACTTTTTATTACTTTACTGGGCTATTTTACTTCGTTGCGTCATAAAGAGGGCTCCGTCATAATGGCCATCCTGTCTTTTATTCGCTTGTAATGACATTCTTACAGGTACATCAAGTTTTGTGAGTTTCAATCATTTTTATAGGCTCACAGTTACGACTCGTTCTTTCGCTTCCGAGTCTTACCTGCTCAGGATAATATCCTTATTAATTTAACATCAACAAAGCTGAATTATTTTATTACTCATTTTACCGGACTACGAATACAGCCCCAGCATCGCCCGCGCATGTAACTCGAGCTCGCACACTGTGCCCTATGAACTGTATGAACTGTATGATGTAACCTTATAGTTTAATACAGTATAACAGATACCTATGTAGGATTAGTTTCCAGACATAGAGGCAGCACTGTCCATATCGCAGAGAATCGACCACCTATCTCATATTTAGATCCGAAAGCATTTCCGTTTAGCGACTGCCGCGCCGTAGAGAAAACTGGTAGGCAAGTCAATCGATGCAGAGATGTGGTCGTATCTAAATCGCCATGCAGTTTTTTTCCTACTAAAACAGACAAAACATTGAAATTGTCATCATAATCTTTTATTAGATTAAAAAAAGACAAGATAAATTAGTACCAAACCGTACCCACACTGGGAGAAACGAACAGGAAATCAAAAATGTCGACAGTAAAATACAAATTGATGATGACGATGTTGCTATCTACAATTTCACATGTTGTAAGTTGCTGCCTGCACGTTTCTCGTAATCGTGGTGTTTCTAAAGAGGATTAACGGCCACTATTTCCAGGTTAACAATAACAGGAAGATTTTTTTGCGTTTTTTCATAGCTTACTTATGTCATAAACATCCGCCAACTGCCAAATATCTCAATGAAGACACAAAGCAAAGTTTCCCATCCTTGGTGTCGCTAAAATGTTGACTCAATCAGTGTTATCTGTTATTTTTTGTGGTCGCAGCCTGAGCCAGTGTACCCGTGTTCCAGCGTGGGTCGTGGAGTGCTCGAGTGGACCAGTAATGCTTCACTCAGATAAAGATCTCAAGTGTTTGATATATGACGCGGACAACTTTGGCTTTGGTGATGTCAGAGATTGATGTCGATACAAATGCATCGGTTGAAGGTCGGAGAGTATTAACTTTATTTCTACTGGAACTGAACCATACAACCGATATCACTGGATAAATAAATGAAATAAAATAAAATGCAATGAATGAGATATAGGATGAAACTCGCTGAGAAGATACCAGGGCCCCGTGTCTGCTATTCAATAGTGTCAGAATGGTCTATCATTGATCTCATAATTGTTGTTTTGACAAGTTTGGTGTTGTCAAAATCAACAATTATGAGATCAATGATAGACCATTCTGACACTATTAAAAAGCAGACTCGGTCGATCTCATAATTGTTGATTTTGACAAGTTTGGTGTTGTCAAAATCAACAATTATGAGATCTATGATAGACCATTCTGACACTATTGAATAGCAGACTCGGGGCCCTGATCACTCTTACTGAGAAAATTTTCAAGGGTAATACATGGTGCGGAACCAATAACATAGTATGCCTATGCCTGGTCTTCAAGGCGTACGAATCCGTTACTAGACTCAAATTCAGAATTTTATAAAAACTCCGAGTCTCATTTTAAGTAGCTTTCAAAATCAAAATAATTATCCCATAAATATTATCGACAAATCTTGTCCAGCAGTGGGCAGCACTAGTGTCTCCACTCAGAGTGTCTGCTACCTGCGCACGCGCACTTGACGTCGCCAACATGGCGCGCAAATGTCGCCCCAACAGCTTTTTTATTTTCCTTTTTTCAACAGAATTTGTACCAATTGATTCGTGAGCTGTTGAATGATAAAGATGTTAATTTTATGTGTTTCAACATTTGTTTTTGTATCGCAAGACTTATTTTAAATTATAACTGGCAGATTTGATGTAAAATAGTTCCTATAATCTACAAATGTTGTCAAAGTTTTGAATTTCTCAGCCCGCTCTGAATTTGTGCTCGGTTGATGGCAATAGGCTCGCTTTAAAACATGAGACTGAAACAATATCTAATGAAATGTCAGTATAGGAATATACCCATATTATAGGTAACCTAACCTTTGAAGATTCAGATCACTGGTCTCATCTCTAAGTTATAGGCGACTGAAACAACCGAGCATCGAGCAGATGCTAGGCTAAGGCTAATCATAGATAGCAATACCAGAGGTGTGAGGACACCAAAGCTAGCAATCCTGGAATCTCTTTGAAGTAACAATCATTTAGTCATCGTTGTCCATTATGGTATATTTCCTTGATCCTTTGAAATGTTGCCAATGAACCACTTGTATTGCTTAGTCCAAGCATAATGTTTACGACCTCAGGTGATGCGATTTTCATCGAGTAACAAGCATTGGTTTAGCTTGCATCCGTCCCAAGCTATAATAACCGAGAAAGTACTCCAATTGTTCATTACAAAGCACATATTTTGTACATTACAAGAATTTGTGTAGATATACCACAAAAAGGGCAAAACAAAAAGCATTTTTGGATAAAGAATATAACCATGTTAAAAAAAATCATAAAGTAGTAATAATCAATTCGTTTTTTCGGAGCTGCTGTCGACCTTTTTCTTCGTCTAGACCTTTTAGGTCGTGGCTAAACGGTAACACGACTTTAAGGAACGGTGTTATTTTGTACGCCATAAATGGCAAAACATGCAGATCTATATGTTATTTTAAGACCTTACACATATTATTTGATGTATACTCATGTTTTTACAATAAAAAAATATTCTATTCTATTCTATTCTAACGCGACATTGATATGACTCGTCTAAAACTCTAAACTCTGGGTCATCACGTTACAAGCCCATAAGCCTCCAATTCCGTGCATCATGCATCTGGTATTTAAAACTACCTGCGACATCCGTTGTACCACGAACTGTTATCTCAGAAGACGAGACTGTGCGAAACGTTAGTGAATGCTCAGACATGAGGTGACACAAGACGCATCCTGTTATCAATACATGTAAAATCATTTCATCGTCAGGTAAACAGTTGGGCCAAGTATAAGCAGAGAATAGTGATTAGTCCTAAAGAAGAAGCTGGGCTGTGGGATCCACCACGTGTGTCCAATGTGGGCTCAAGGCTGGTAGATGCGGGCTGCGGGATGTTGTTGGGCTGCGGGATGTTGTAAGAGATACCGCGGCATTGACATATAGGGCGAAGAAGGAACATGGGTGGCTTTTAGTCAGTAGAAGTCTGACACTCCCTTTCGCTCTGCCCAAGAGCGGGAGGGTTATTTGATAATTTTCCAACCGCCAAAAAAAAAGGGCACGACGATGACCCACGTCTTTGAAATCGAGGACATGCTTGTTTAATCGCAATGTTTTCCTTCAACTTGGTCCAAGATAAGCTGCAAAATAACAAACGAACAAGCCAAGTTAAATAAAAGCTTTTAAAAATAAGGAAACAAATCGACCAAGTGCATATCGGACCACGCACAATGTAGGGTTCCGTGGTTAGTTGCCCATCAAAATATGCGAACTTACTAAATTTATTAACCACCCTGCCTACCTGCCTCCGAACGATGATTCTTATTGTAAAAATAAAACAAACATACATTTACAGTTTTGAGACCTGCGCTCCCATACATTATGTATATAGGAAAATATTTCATACAACTACATGTTATAAGTTGGTCGACAGTAGCTGTGATAGTTTTCATTTTATTTTCGTTATAATTATGTGCTACTACCATGAATTATAGAAAAATATTTCGGTCGACTATTACTCGTAAACTTTTACGAGTAATAGTCGACCAACTTATAAAATGTACTTGTAAAGCCTACTCAGCTGTGATAGTCTTCCTTTTATTTTACGTGTATATATGCAGCTACCATGAATTTTTTCACACGCCCAAACACAACCCGTATAGGTGGTTTAGGTTGGCTCACTTAAGTCTAACAAAAAATGCACCGAGCTTAATATATCACAAACGAATCCTTTAATCGAAATACTGTTTGACATACTAGCAATTTTTTGAAAGATTTTTTCCAACGACATCCCACACAATGGCACTTAGCGAGAAAAAATAAATCACCCCAGTTTAATGTGTACTGGAGTAACCCTACACACAAACATTCTCATAAACTCATGTTCATTATAATATCTCCAAAACCAAAACCTTACGACGAAAAATATCATGTTACCTCAATATCCATAGCCAACGATTGTCCAATAACTCGCTGATTACATTCCACTTCATATTATAATGCAGGCAAACTACTGAGACATTCGTTGTTCAAGGGAACCTTATCTAGAGGCAGCGGGAGCTCGTGAAGCATGCCCCAGACCTTGACGTCATAAACTGATACCCGAGAACACTATATCACTGCTATCGAAGATTTAGTATTTTTCTTGTTTTTGATATGACTGGGAGGGAACTTGAGTTTTGGAATAAGTTTCTGATTGTTGGTTGGTGAACTTTGTCGACAGGTTTTTTTTTCTATTTGGTAGAAAACATCCAAAGACATTTTGCATAACGATAATGTGAATTCATCAAATGCCGCTCTGGGCGGAAAGGAATGTCAGACTTCTACTTACTAAAAGCCACCCATGTTCCAGAATCCAAAGACCATGCATGAAATTTCAAGACAATTCCAGTGACAATAGTAGACTTTCTGTTAAACACACATTCTGCAATCTGTAGATAACATTTCACCAGAATCTCACCAACCAATGCATCTAACTACCTGCAACATCCGCTATTCTTCGAACCCGTTATCAATCGTCGCGGGAGCATCGGATGGCACCGCAGGCGGCGCAGGCGCAGGGCGACACTTCACTCTTATCGGAAGCGAGTTACAATTTTTTGCTGGCGTGGCGTGGGGTATATTGGCGCCAGTGCCAATTGTGTCGTGTGAAGATAAGTGCAGCTCGATAATGTCCTAATGCGTTTTGTACGTTTGTGGGTTTATGTGGACAAGTTTTTGTTCTGTTGCTGTAATATCATAATTTATGGTCGTGTGGGACACCAGAGTTTCAGGATGTAGGTTTTCTTTATTAAAAAAAAACAGCAGGAGTTTCCACTACTGCAGGACTTTTCGAAAGAAATGCTGTGGCCCTGGAATACGAAAAGCTAAGAAGGTACATGGGTGGGTTTTAGACAGTGCAAGTCTGACACTACCTAACTTCCGTTCTGCCCAGAGTTGCATTTGAAGATTTTAAATCCGCAAAAAAGGGGTATGAAACTCTTATCAGGTGAGTGATAGAAGGTTTTGTCTCACTTTATGAAACAAAACCTTCTATCACGTCACCATTTCCAAGTAATAAATTTTCCGTTCTTTGTTCCAAGAAGCTTGCGGTATGCAACTTTAAGAATTTCACCTTTCATTTTCACGAGGGTTTAATTTAGACGCAAAAACATATCGATGATGCGACATATCGATCTGTAAACATAGAATTTCAACAGTTTCTATCATTTAATACCGACTTGTAAGTAAATCAAAGAGATGTTCCTGTTCAACTCCCCGGTCTCCCATTCGGAAAATTAGACAACAGAAAAACAGTAGAAATATGTTCAAAGTTTAGCGATAAAAAGCGATACAACTTCGCAGAGCCTTTTATTGCTGTTCCGTTTTTGTCACGATTATATTTACGAGTTTCTTACGTATAATACCTATTTAAAAATACTTCTTTACGTTGACAAGATGATGTGGTATTTATCACCTGTAGAGAAACTATTATGACCATTTTCACAGCACACCTAAATAATATAACATCACTCTGTAATTCCCGGAAGGTTATGCAGAAGTCATGATCATTTTCTTGTCCTTAACCGAAGTAACCGCTTGCAACCACTTTACCAGCCTGGGAATCAAACCTATATGATTCTAAATGTGATTTCTGATTTATTGGATACTAGCTGACCCACGCAACTTCGTCTGCGTCACAATAATAATTATATAGCTTACAACCTTCCTCGATAGATCGACTATCCAACATAGTAATATTTTTTCAATTACTTTTCTAATGTGGAAAGAATTTTCAAAGTCGTCAGAGTAATTTTTGAGTTGAATCGTAACAAACAAAAAATCTAATCTTTCCTCTCTATAATATTAGTTTAGATTACCTTAGAATATAGTATTAAAGTGAGAATTACTATAGGTACATATCATCATCATCATCATCAGGCTTATATTGGTCCCAATGTAGGGACTCAGGCCTCCTCTCTAGGAAGTCGGGGCCGCCACCACTGGGCCACCACTGCTCACAAAACAATATTCAATAACACCTTGTAAATATTATGGTGCAATAAATATTTTGAATTTGAATTTCCCGGAGGCCAGAATCTCCACGTATCTACGTTAAGGACGCCGCGGCCGGCGGCGGCGCGGCGGAGCGGACCGCGTAATTATTTTGTCGCGCGGATATTTTTACATTGCGATACCTTCTAAGATATTTGTTTAAACTATATAGAGTAAAAGGCACAAATATTCTATACTAAATTTCCGTTCTAACAAACCCATTTATTTAGATATAGATTAATACCATATGGGTTAAATAAGCTTTGCAAAAAATGACTCTATTGAACCAAACATTTCAATGGAAAAAAATGGTTACAGTGAGTTAATCTTAATAGATAGATATATGCTGTCGCGGACTTTTTTGTAGAACTTTTAAAGAGAAACATTTCTTTCATTAGTCATATTTGCATAACTTAAACCATTTTTGCAGCGCACGCAACGGAAGCTTTCCATAAGGAATATCGTTTTCTGTTTATGCAACATTTTTCATTTATGCTCCACTCCTTTTGGTCATAGCGTGATGTTATATAGCCTAAAGCCTGCCTCGATAAATGGACTATCCAGCACAAAAAAAGTTTTTAATTCCAACCAGTAGATCCTGAGATCTTAGCGTTCAAACAAACAAACTCTTCAGCTTTATAATATTAGTATAGATAACTGTTCGATTCGGAACGCTACGCTTTCCATTGAAAAATCAACAGCCACGATATTTTTTGGCGTCGTTGTTTTAGCTTTTCATATACACAGCTATCCTCAGGGCCTGCCTTTCTGCCCAATCTTTTCCTTCATGTTTTTTTTTAGCTTTTGATCGGACGGAAACGTGTTGTTATACTTACTCGTATCATATTGATGATAGCTTTGCTTGTGTTTTATAGGCCGTCAGAGCCATTTCAATTTCCTCTCTCTCTCTCTACTGTATTACATTATAATTTTCCGTTATGTACGAACGTTCGTTCAGAATAAATGAAACAATCAGTCAAACGCCTTAAGTGGATCCGTGATTTGGGTTGGCGTCCATTGTGTCGCGGCACGGCATTGTACACGCTGATTTGTCATGTTCTATTGTGTGGTGTACCGCCAATGGAATAAACGTAATTCTGAGAGTACTGCTTCAAATTTTCCTCAATACATTTTCCTGAATTTCGATATTTTTTGCGTCTGAATAGATTTCAATAAGTCGAAGACCATTTTATTTTTGTCCGCTTTCACTTTTTGAGTAGGTATTTGGGACAATTGTTTATGCTACAAATAAGTTAGCTGTGATATTATTATCTTAGGGCGAAATTCGCTTGCAAACAAATATAAAAAGCAATTAAACAAACATGTTAGTCACAAACTCACAAGCCACTGTATAAATTAATCATGAAACCGCCCCACTTACACGACCAATAAACACTTACCATCTAATCAGCATCAAACCAATATCCCCACAAACACTTCCCAATGCCCTCCCCTCACACCACTCAAATTACCTTCACCATTAATTACTATCATCCGTCATCGTTCAGTTCTCGTTCCCGTGACGTGCGTCAGTGGAGCCGCGCGGCACTTAGGCGTCAAGTTGCATCGCCTGCCGCCTGCCCCATCCAATCCACCGAAACGTCAGCTACTCCACATTTATTTAATTTGTACTCCATTGCGCGGCGACAAGTACCCCCATATATTTTAATTGGAATAAAACGAAGCTTGGATGACGACGTTTTTGGGGAAAATTTCGCCGCTGGCAATTTGTCTGCTGCGAGTAAAAGCTTTATGTAATGATAACAGGAGATGTTTGTGCTGCTGGAATATATATTATGTCAAGATTTATTTCTGAAACTAAGAGTTGAGGTACAAAAAAAAAATACAAAAAAATGCGTGTACTGATTGGACAGCCCCACAATATCTGTGGTTCTTTTACCAATTCACTGAAATTATCTAAGGACCCCACGTAACTTCATGGTTCTCATATCATTTCACTGAAGTTATCTCAATCCCAACGAGTAAAAAAAGCGAAAAAACAAGCACATTTTTAAATTAAACAAAACTTGGAAGTAGGTGGGACCCCGTCTAATTTAATATTCCAAAGAAGCCCGGGTGCTTCCAAGTTTTGTTTTTTTAATTTAAAATGTGCTTGTTTTTTGCATTTCAGATTTTTCAGTCGGTTTTTTTAGTTTTTTAACTACTTTTTTTTATTTCCGAGTTTTTAGTTCTTTTGCGTTTGTTTCTTTTGTCGGTCGCGTAAAATTATTCGCAGATGATTTAACTTTTGTGATTGTTTATAGAATTTTTGATTTTGATTTACTTTTAAACATATATTTTATTAATCTCCTTCTTCATTTTCATACCCTACTACGATAATACGATGGTAATGGTTTGTTTTTTCAAATCCGCGATGTATTTTTTCCAAAATCCACAATGTTTCTTTGTTTTTTTTTTTAAATTTAATGTAGACAGTGACACTCGCGCCATTAAGACGAATCTAATGACGTTTCATTCGTTTAGGAGTTATGAGGTAACAAAGAAACAGACATACCTACATACGTACACGCCAAACACATAACCCTCCTTTTGGGCTTCGTCGCAGTCGGGTAAAAAACCTTTGCGTTAAAACATGATTTAGAAGTGTAGGTATACAGATATAATATAGCAATTTTACCTAACACGAATGATTTTGATTTGAAATTCAGTATAGTCGTAATACTCGTATAATTCAACCTCGTCTAAAAAGGTTTTCCTCTTACGCGACCACACTTTACTTAAACCACATTTATTCATACTCGGACGCGCCACATTCTACATGTTTGCTATAAACTCATATCAATAAACATTTCATTTCAATATGCTTATGACCAAGTATCAGAAAATGGTGCTAGATTCTCACTTTATAAGTAAAATATTGCACTAGGACTGACCCTGGATGTGTCTAGTGATGTAGTTACCATATGAAGTGGTAGTTGCGTTGCACTGTGTAATTTTGTTTAAGTTATGCAAAACCATTATACCCAGATCTCTCGTTGTCCTGGAAACTAATACAAAGCTAGGTTAAGTTATGCTAGATATTATAGCTTTATGTGTCGTCGTATGTACGGTACACGGAGAAGGAGATCGTTTCCATGATCGTGAGACGCAAAGTAGAAGTTGCAATTATTGGGTAGGGTACAAAAGAATCTGCTGTTTCTAATGTAAAGAAAGCTGAGATTGTTCAAATAATTCGTAGTTTTTCATTTTGGATTACTTATTTAAGTTATGAAAAATTGAGACTATAGACTGTAACTTGAACTACATCGGAAAATATGTTTTGGACCGTCATCTAAAGTGTATAAAAGAACTTCAAGTTCACTTTATTGCACCAGACGTTAGTAAATAACTAAAGAAAATCTTATTCTTAGAACGGTTATCCTTCTGCAGAGTTTTCGAAATATATTCTGGAATGAAAAAGCTATGTAGATATATAAAGCTAGAACTGAATAAAGTGACACTGGCGTTGTGTAAAGTCTACGACCTGTCATGTTACTGATTAGCGCTCAATTGGTCGGAATAGCGCTCTAGTACGGCAAAGTGGAGGCTGGATAAAGTACGTCGCTATCTTTATTCGCTACATAGACTTGTCAACTAGTTACTGGTACAGTGTGTACGAGGGATTAGAGTGAACTGTTTCAACTGGATGACTGAACCTTATACGCTAGGCAGTCCATTCCGTAGACACTGACAATATTGACCTGACAAATAAATCCTTCATGGTAAATCAACTTTCCTGTTGTGATTTTATATCAGCTATTATAATTGCTGTCAACGCAGACAGATTTGCTGATAAAGTTGTGAAGAACCACTCGCAATTAATCGCAATCTACGGGTAAAATTAACCACCAGCAGAGCACAATTTTCACTTTTAAGCATTTTTTTAAATACAAAGTGGGCTTGCCATTGACTTCTATCACGCCAAAGAGAGATTGTGATAAAGGATGTATTGTTTGTTTGACCCGATAGTTGAACTGTGTGAAAGATAATATGGCTAGATAGTCGATAACTCAAAATCGACTGATTTGAAGACTTGAGAAGTATTGAAGAAAATGTCGGGTCTAATAATGCATTACCTGTCATTTTCAAAGCTGACCAACCCTCGTACACTAACCCGTCGCATGGTGAATACGCAACATAGCCAATGACGGCTGATAAAGTTCTCTAATATTGTGACCGGTGCCGGGGCCATGTCGCGCGGATTATTTTTAATTTTGCGAGAACGTCGAGCGATTTGGGACAACAATCGTTAGCTGTGGGGTGTGGGGCAAGTTGCAAGCGGATAGTGGGAGTCTTATCGGTGGGTGATTGATTTTGGTAAGCCGCAATCTAGGTCTAATAACAAAAGGAAAAGGGCTAGTTACGACGAATACATTTTCCTAAAAGTTGTGTTGTAGGCGATAATCTTGTCAATTTCCTATTGAAAATAACAAACGACGGGTGGTCGTTTGTTATTTTAGCAGCTAGACCATCAAAGGACTAAGTACTGTGGTAATACTCAAAATATTTTATTTCACATAGGCCTGCTTAGGCACTTATAAAACGGCCATAAAAGATAGAAGAAAGAAATCCGAAGAGTACTCTTTTAAGATGTTTTGGTTATACAATATTATCATGCAACAGCATTAATACTTAGGTATGAGGGACAACGTTGGCCTGAAAATAATGAAAAACTGATACGTAGTTTTCTAGCCAACTTAATGGCTCAATAATTGACTCAACCAATAAACATACATGTACATTTCGCCTATACCTTACACCACACCACAAACAGCCTTCCTTCCTTCTTTTTCTGTAACATTATATCCAATCGTTAACTTCAAGATAAAATATTGCGGGATACTGTAATACCACAAAACCTTAACACCTAACCAACTCTTATGTTCAAGGGGATACAGTTTAGTATTCCTTTTTTCATGTCGTGTTTATGTTGGTTTATAAACAGTGTGAAATTGACTGCAGGCTATTGAATTTGAGTGTTTATTCGGGTCTGTGTATGCGATATATAGTAATTTGTTACTTGTAATGCGATATTTAGCTTGTTTGACCGCACCATGCCGGGTGACAGTGACAATATACACATATGACAGTTTACGATTATGACAATTTCGTGTGGGTGTTTGGTGGAAAACTGGAAACATTATGATAGCCACTTTGTTAGGAGTTTTATTCATCGCGGCTTAATGCAGTAGTTGATATTTCAATTGGCGATTGCTGTCGTTTTTATATCAGTTGTCTTTAAACATGGTATAGTGTGAAACAATATTGCTTTGCCTATCTGCAGGGCTATTGCGTATCTTTTTAAATGTCAGTGGCTATCATAGTGTCCAACAATTAACTGTCACATGGTTCAATTTTGTACTAAACCATAACTAATTTGACAGTTAATTGATGGACACTATGGTAACCACTGACATTTAAAAAGATAGGCAATAGCCCTGCTGATGTGATGTGCAGGAACTTAAAATTATCTATCATATTTTGAACTTGTACGACTTGCTATAACACTAATGACCATTAATGCCTATAATATGTAGTATCTATCACCAACTGTTTCTTAACAATGCAACATAATGTAGTACAAAGATATGTTTATGTATCACCAACTGTTTCTTAACAATGCAACATAATGTAGTACAAAGATATGTTTATCTATCACCAACTGTTTCTTAACAATGCAACATAATGTAGTACAAAGATATGTTTATCTATCACCAACTGTTTCTTAACAATGCAACATAATGTAGTACAAAGATATGTTTATCTATCACCAACTGTTTCTTAACAATGCAACATAATGTAGTACAAAGATATGTTTATGTATCACCAACTGTTTCTTAACAATGCAACATAATGTAGTACAAAGATATGTTTATCTATCACCAACTGTTTCTTAACAATGCAACATAATTTAGTACAAAGATATGTTTATCTATCACCAACTGTTTCTTAACAATGCAACATAATGTAGTACAAAGATATGTTTATCTATCACCAACTGTTTCTTAACAATGCAACATAATGTAGTACAAAGATATGTTTATCTATCACCAACTGTTTCTTAACAATGCAACATAATGTAGTACAAAGATATGTTTATCTATCACCAACTGTTTCTTGACAATGCAACATAATGTAGTACAAAGACATGTTTATCTATCACCAACTGTTTCTTAACAATGCAACATAATGTAGTACAAAGATATGTTTATCTATCACCAACTGTTTCTTAACAATGCAACATAATGTAGTACAAAGATATGATTATCTTTCACCAACTGTTTCTTAACAATGCAACATAATGTAGTACAAAGATATGTTTATCTATCACCAACTGTTTCTTAACAATGCAACATAATGTAGTACAAAGATATGTTTATCTATCACCAACTGTTTCTTAACAATGCAACATAATGTAGTACAAAGATATGTTTATCTATCACCAACTGTTTCTTAACAATGCAACATAATGTAGTACAAAGATATGTTTATCTATCACCAACTGTTTGTTAACAATGCAACATAATGTAGTACAAAGATATGTTTATGTATCAGCTAATTGATGACACTTTTATATTTATAAGATAAAGCTCCACGTACATACTTTTTCTTTCTGTTAAACAATTCGGGAGAAACCGGCCAAGTGCGAGTTTGACTCGTTCATTGAGGGAGGTAGTTTAAAAGGATTGTTATTAAACTTTGATTTTTTCCACTGCTTCAAGGAGTATGAGTATTTGATATTAATTTCAGTTTGATATCTCCGCACGTTCCTAAGAATAAGGGTCTGGATATTACAGACAGACAGACAGACAGTAAAATTATTCTGCAATAAGGGTTTTATTTGCCGACAGAAAAACTATACTTTCTTTAGCGATTTAACTTATTTCTGTAACATAACGCTTTAGGGAATTGAAAAGATGATTTGTAGTTTAAATTCTGCTTCAATTCCTACACCAAAAAGTACAAGTTGTAAAACTTACTGAATGCTAGAGGGGTGCTCCCTCGACTAACTTATAGGTACAACTCTATTTCGAGGATTGTAAGTTTCTTCCAAGTTTTAACTGTTTACGATCGATCAAGCACAGAACTATTACTTACTGGCTGATATACCGTTATGTACAAGAGGAGGTCCTGGGTTCAGGTATCAGGCAAATTGTTATTGGGTTTTTCTGTCAGGAATATCTCAGTAGCAGTCAGGGAGTCTGGATTTGTGCCCGATTGATGGCAATAGGCCCCCCCTTTTTACATGGGACTTCATTAGATAAATATGGGTGTACTATTAGGTACACCTCTGCCTAGCCCTTCTGGGTTTACAGGCGGAATGTTAAGTTATGTTTTGTATTCTGTGAACCGCTTTACGATTTTTATACATAATTAAAAAAAAATTAAGATTAGGGGGGTCCCCTTACATGGAAGTGAAACAAAAAATACTTTTTGCATTTAACATAATCGTGTCTATAGATAGGTCTTACAAAAAGACTTTGGTAGTTCCTAAAACTATTTTTACTCAATGTCAATCGTTTGAAAGATAGACACTTCCAAAGTGCTAAAATGTGTGTCTCCCCCCCCCCCTCTAACTTTTAAACGAAGAGAGTGAAAAGTCTAAAAAAAAGTATAATTATGCTCTAGATCACAATAAAAACTTACAACCGAAATTGGTTTAAACGATATATAGTAAGAAGTTTTTGAGATATAGCACATTTAGAAAACCGTAAATATAAGGGGGGCTTCCCCCCCCCCCGCCGCCCCTCCCGTCAGGGCTGCGGGTTGTTCAGAAGTTACCGCCGCCTCGACTTATAGGGCTAAGAAGGAACATGGGTGGTTTTTAGTCTGTAGAAGTTTGACACTCCCTTTCGCTCTGCCCAAGAGCGGGAGGGGTTATTTGATGATTTTCCACCCGCCAAAAAAAAAGGGGGTCTTACCTACTACGATGGTACGGAACCATTTATGTGTAAGTCCGACTTGCACATGGCCAGTTTTTTAAATTGCTAGTTTTATGGGTAGGAAGGCGGTCTTATTGCTGATTGCGATATTTTATAGTCAATCTATGTAACTGATTCGACGATAACAGAGTAACTTGAACTGTCCTATAGAGAATCTTTCCCCTAGAAGCTTTGTAAAAGCGTTAATTAATTAATCAAGTAACTTGGTCTTTCAGTGTTCACTGCTGGACACCAAGGTCCGTCTAAGTTTCCAGTCTGCAGCCTTTTTAAGGTCCCCTAAACATCTATCTGACGTCTCCTGATTTCAAAACTACATCTACACGAATATTTTAAAGAGGAAAGATTTATTTGTTTGTTTGTAACGAGTAGGCTCCGCAACTACTGGACCGATTTGAAAAATTCTTTCATCGTTGGGAAGCTACACTATCCCCGGGTGACATAGGCTACTTTTTATCCCTGTATTCCTACCTACGCGGGTAAACCCGCGTAACGTCCGCTAGTACCTAAAAATCAGAAGTGTTAAATTTAAAATTAAGGTAAAAATAACAAGCGAACAACACAACTGTATTCCTAGAAATCTTTTGTCTAAGAAATATATGAAAAATCCTGCGTTTTCATCAGTTGCGCTCACCGAGCTGTTACAGTAACAGGAAATGAGGTGTACTTCCGGCAGAGGCTGGCTTCCGGCCGGCAACTTCCGGCTGCTCGCTGAGTGAATCTACTGCTTTATTTGTACTACTTCCATGCAAAGTAATGCGCAATGAAGTGATATTGTAGTGGGAGGGAAGAGGTGTGAATATTTTCATTTAAAAATAAATTAGTCTGTTTATTTCGCAAGAATTTTCTAAACTATGAATAGTTAAATAAATAGGATCATTACCACTAGTTCCACTGTAAAAAAAAAAATACGAAACACAAACAAAACAAAACGAACGATCGAAACACTGTAATAAATAACCCTCCTTTTGGGCTTCGCCGCAGTCGGGTAAAAATTGCGTTACAGCAATAATTAAGTAGTTCAGTTCATTTAATATTTGTGTTTAAGGTTGTTATTATCATTCAAGATCCGCACCTATGTCAGCCATACGTAGTAAGATAACCGATTTTTGTCACAACCCTGCCATGATTGATAGTTCAATATTAATAACCTAACTGTGCAAATGAATCTAGCTATTGTTTATTGCCAGTCAGACTGGGTTTTACAAAGGGATAATTTTTAGCTGGAGTCCTTTTTTTTTTTTTTTTTTTTTTGGTGGGTGTAAAATCATCGAATAACCCCTCCCGCTCTTGGGCAGAGCGAAAGGGAGTGTCAGACTTCTACTGACTAAAAACCACCCATGTTCCTTCTTCGCCCTCTATGTCGAGGCCGCGATAACCAGAGGACTACCCGCGGCCCCGACAGAGTCCTTAAAATAACAAAGAGATAGTAACGTGTGTACCGAGACTGACACTTTATATATTTTTTACACATACATATTTTGGTCAGCCCACCAACATTAAAATACATCATTATTCATACTAAAAATAAGAGTTGTAAATAGGTACCAAAAGTATTACGTAGAGTAGGCGACAAGACATGTGGAACAAATGCGTGCAAAACAAAATTTTATTTATTTTATTTTCGCTATTTTATTTTGTGCATGGCTGTACTTAGCATTATTACTGAGAAAACTTTTTGTTCCATTCTCGGTTCGAATAAACCCATTCAAATTCTTCTATGGTCGATTCAAACCGCGGTCCGAAACAGCCTATTCCTAAGAGCTCTTCGGCGTTTCACACCGCGGTCCGAACCACTCGTGGTCCGAAACGACGAAACACCCGAATCTAGCAAATAATATATGTATAAAAACTGTTTTATTTTTCAAATATAGGTAAGGTATGCCATTATACATACTACTTACTTCTACTTTATAGAAATCAATGCTAAGTAAACCTTATAGCGTCCCCACCGTTGAGAAGGAAAAGACCTCTCTGTAAGAGGGTGTGACCTTCTTTGGGGGTGGGAAGTCATCAAATAACCCCTCTCGCTCTTGGGCAGAGCGAAAGGTAGTGTCAGACTTTTACTGACAAAAAAAAGCACCTATTTTCCTTCTTAGCCCTTTATGTCGAGGCCGCGGTATCTCTTGCAACATCCCGCAGCCCCGACTGCGAGTTTTCCTGAATTGACCTTTCTTCTTCATCTGCTTTTCTAGAAGTCCAAGCTCTACTTACATTTCCAATGATCACATCATTTCTATACTGGCCTCAAATAAAACAACCTTCAAAATCTACACTACTATTATAAAGAGGATTTGTTTGTTTGTTTGTAACGAATAGGCTCCGAAACTACTGGACCGATTTGAATAAATCTTTCACCGTTGGGAAGCGACACTATCCCCGGGTGACATAGGCTACTTTTCATAACTGTATTTCCACGGGAACGGGAACTACGCGGGTGAAACCGCGTGACGTCCGCGAGTAAAGAATAAACAAATGTTCTGTTAGGCGATTCTAAAGTCAAGCCCGTAAGTATCGTTTCGTCTCATACATCAGTGTGTTACCGTTATTTTTCACACCGACTCGACTTATGTATGTAGTTCCCGGAGCGCGGCGCGGGCGTTCGGTGTTTGCAACAAATCACCGATTGCCTACAAATTGCGGGGATGCGCACCCCGCTGGTGATTTTTTAAAGGGTTGAGAGGTCATTGTCCTCTTTTAAGGTGCTTCTAGCCAGAACAAAGAGAATAAACTTGATTTGTGAAAATATGTGTATTAAATCTGATTTAGTCAAGATTTTTTTTACTCCCATTCACACGTAAAAATCACATACCTATTCGTTGTTGGTCTTTTTACCTCTTCTTTTTCTTTCTTTCTTTTTTCTTTACTTTTTTTTTTCATCATCAACTGTCATCAACTTCATCAACTGTCATCAAAAACAGAGGATCATCATCGACTGTTCCCAACTATGTTGGAGTCGGCTGCCAGTCTAACCGGATGCGGGTATTTTCCATTTAGCGAATACCTTCACAACCCCATTAGTATTGGGTGGTCACCCATCTACGGACCAACCTAGGCAAGCGCAGCTTAACCTTTTTTTTATTTTTGGCGTGTGGAAAATCATCGAATAACCCCTCCCGCTCTTGGGCAGAGCGAAAGGGAGTGTCAGACTTCTACTGACTAAAAACCACCCATGTTCCTTCTTAGCCCTCTATGTCGAGGCCGCGATAACTAGGTTACAACCCGCGGCCCCAGCGCAGCTTAACCTGAAGTTTGACCCGAGCAGATGTTATAATTAAGCCACGAGCTCATCTAAACACTCCAATACACATTGAACTGATAAATGCAGCACTTATATTTTGATACTTAGCGAGACCTAAAATTGAGATGCTATAAGACCTGTCCTTTAAATAAAATATGCGCAAAGTTTAAGTTATAGTCTAGTCGATAAGTTAGCAGTTTTGATCACGTAGATTTATTCATGAGGTCTGTCTTCTGATCCTAGGAGACCTTTTAGATCAAACTTCACAACTGTTGGAAGTGCTGTGTGCTATTGAGACTGAACCATGTGATATTTTTGAAATTTCAATTTCCTTTTTGTTAATAAAGTTAAAAAAGTAACTTGGACTGAGTTACTAATTTGACGCTTTCGTTAATAGTGTCCATCAGTTCCTGTAGTGAACCGGTATACTCCTACCTTTTGAAAAGTAATTGTACGTGAGAGTAAACCTCATAGAATTCCTTTAACCATCATATACAATATATGAAATCATCCTCCTGTCTATATTTCCATTCCTCCTACGGCTAGGAAGGAAGATATAATTTACTGTATCAATGATTTCCCGTACGAATAAAGCCCGATATTTGGCCTTCCGCGCCAGTAACGTTTAGTTACTTGGGGATGATACCGGGCTACCTACTTCCCACTGTCCACAGCCAGGAGCCCTGCGGCGCGGAGATACACCTCATTAATACAGGTGCCTGCAGAGGGTAACCAGCGCCAAAGATTAGATATGTTATAGACCGGACTAGTACCTATTACTGGAACATATAGAAGACAGTAAGGTGAACTACAAAGTGTTGTTGGTTTACGTAATGCAGCCCAGCTGAGCCGTATTATACCGAGTAGACCTAAACAGGTGTGTAGTGCATGTAATGAGCGCTAGTGGTTTTTGATCAGATTTTAGATTTTTGAGACGTTGTTAGAACTGTTGCTGATCAGTTTTTTTCTCTAATCAGGAGAGGGGCGAGCTTTTTCCCGGACACAAGAATCCAGACTGAGAAATTCCTGATGAAAAAATGTAGTAGCACTGCCCAATCGGACAATCGATCCTAAATCTTGATGTTCAACAGTAGCGCAAGTAGCGTTTTCAACCACACTAACGTGGCTGCTGACCATCAAAATCATTTTGTTGCCCCTATACCAATTAATTTGTTTTCTTCTTCCATACATTCTGCTACTGATCAGATCAGACACCTTACAAACATGCCAGGCTAAATAAATATTATGCAGTGACCCCTCTGACTTGACGTTTGGCTACTCCATGTAGCTCAGAGTATCAATCAAGATCGGCGCGGGTCACGTACGCGGTCGGACGCGCGCCGGCTTAACCGCCCGTGTTCAGAGTTTCAGACCACCGTCTACTGTGGAGTGTGGCTGCTTACTTTTAGTAACCGACTAAAATACTCGATTTCAGTCATGTACTAGTTTTCTCTTTATTGTGATACTTTTAATGAACTTCTAGCTCGTAATCATCTGTTTCTGATAAATCCATTAATGATCAATTGTTTTACGTTCGACGTAGCAATTCTTCTTTAATTCATCTCTCAATTCTCCATGGTGCATGAAAAGCATGTTGTTTCTGTCTGTTCACATAGCATGAAATTCACTTTTACACAATAGTTTACTAGGTATCGATTTGTTGATTCATATTTTTAAGGTTGCGTAGCCAAATGGCAAAAAACGGAACCCTTATAGATTCGTCATGTCTGTCTGTCCGTCAGTACTGTCACAGCCACTTTATTCGGAAACTATTAAGACTACACCGTTGAAACTTGGTAGGTAGATGGAACCCTTCACGTGCATGTCCGACTTGCACTTAGCCAGTTTTTATTTTTGTTTGCCACGAGTCACCCCAACAAAAATTAATTCTAACGTGATCCTATTCCAAGCTTGCACAGTGCACAATAGCTCCACAAAAGGATATTTAAAACTTTACCACCAATAACTTAACGAAACGAAAGCTAAAATTGCCGACCATGCACGGGAAACAGCAGAAACATATTGGCAAGTTTTATTATTACTTCAAGAGTTAAGTACGCCACTCGTAAAGTCGCCGCATAACAATATCCGCGAAGCAGGATCCACTTCCGACCTTACGGGGGAAAACAGCTTGTTAAAGAGTTGTGACATGTGTTGTATGGTTGGTTATACACTAACATACACCACGACGGAAAAACATTTGGCGAGAGTCCACGCTAATCTACGCAGAATTAGCATGAGCTGGCCAGATAGAGTTTTACATCCATGCAGTAATAGTGAAAAAGACATTCGCCTCGAATTGATTCGGAAGATGTGACTTGTCACCGTATTGGAGTACTTGCGTCGTCAAGCTGGTCATTCTCTTACTTTTAGACAATCAAATAATATGATGCTCGTCATGACGGGGCAGCATCGTGCCCCCAAATGCATATGCGGAGAGGTTTCTTATGCGAACACTGTGGCTTCACTTCCATTCTTAAACCCATTTATTGTTTTAACTTATAAGTTTCTCAAAAACAAATGTTGAAAAACCATTATTACAGAGGAAACACCTCTTGTACACATAAGCTTCTCGAAATCTATGTTTACTAGCAATAAAGAGTTCCCAATCTCTTGCTATACCTTAACATCTTTTGGCACATTTACTGGCAAGCTGGCAGGATGAATGGCAGTCTCTGGCACGTTATCAGCTCGGGCGAACGCTCTAACAGCGGCGTCTAGCAGACCCTCCTACCCTCTCCCCTCTACTAGCCCCCTTCTGCCTCATTGGACACGCACGCAAGACGGGTTGGCGTGTTTGTAGCGTGATTAGTAACTTTATTTGTTGTATGTGTGTTATGTTTTGAAGATTTATTAAAAGCTTATTTTTCCCTTGAGTTGTTTCTGTTAGAAAAAGAAATAAGGAAAGGAACTTACTTGTTGTTTGTCTTTAGAAAGTTTAAAATGCACACAATCGTTATTTAGTTAATTACAACTTACATTATTGGGACACCCACTTTTATCTGTAGTTGTAAATTGAAGTGGCAACAATATTATAAAATTGAAACAACAAACCAATAATTATGTAATTCTTAATTATACAATATGCCACAAGAGTAGCACGGTTTGAATTAGTCGTTTACTTAGAAAAAAGTTATTTTTCAATATTTGGTTACAATGATATTATTATTATCATCGAAGGATACTGCAGGCCTGCCTATAGATTGTACACGTAACTTAAACAGCATTACCAAGCATTATCCAAGCTCCCCAAATCGACAGCTACTTCAGTATCTCACGTGTTATAGTCACGCTGCTCCGTACCGCCGTGACACGGGTCGGCGTGATTAAAGCAGACGTGAAGGATCGCGCTCCGGGTGACAAGCAAGCTCAGCGCGATTACTTGGTGGTGGACAGTAACTGTCACGCTATTGAGCCTTCGAGGATTACGATGAAGCATTCCGAAGAGACAGATTTTAGAAGAGATCTGTCTCCAGGAGCAGTGGTAAGTTTGTCATGGGTTTGATCCCAGGCTTGCCAAAGTATAGGGCTCACTAGGGTCAGTGCCTGCCAGGGTTCAATAATAATGTAATTAATAGTGTAATTTGTTTGAAAGATTTACCGCGGCCCTGAAATGCAAAGACAAACGGATGGGTTTTATTCAGTAAGACTTTGACACTCCCTTCTACTCTGCCCAAAACGAAAGAAGTCATTTGATAATTTCCCATCGTTAAAACAAAAGGGCTACTTTGGAAAACACCACTTTTAAATGGCCAGTTTCTGACGAGTTTAAAAACACGTTATTGATTGGTATGCACCAGCAATGTCGATTGCATGTTTCTAGTATTCATGTTTGTTACTAAGCTATACTTGCAATGGTATAATTTTCGATGGTGTGTGTATTCAGGGCAATACTGCAGGTGGGGTGCGAACCCACGATATTCTCATAGTACTCCATTGTGAAACGATATACATAGTATTGACAGTCCTTTCAGCAAAACGTGAAATGCACCGGTAAGTAGGCAGTAAGTAGGGTCGGGTGGTGACGCGGGTCGCCGTGATTGGGGCCGACGCGGGTTCAGGCCGGGTGACAACCCGGCTCAGCGGGATTACCTACAGACTTACTAATGCCGATTATTTTCATGCTAATATCAATGTGATAGACTTAACTACCGTTTATAGCATACGACGTACCCTGTGACGTTCCCAGTACTGGGACACAGGCCGCATCTCTGTGAAAGTGGGCTATAATTCCAGCGCAGACCAGCCCGGCGAGCACGGCCTACAGTGACATGGCATGAGTCACACATTTTATCACAGTTTGGGCGATAAAACCGTTTTGTCTTAAATGCTAGCACGGCGGCGTAAGATAATTTCTTGATATGTGATATAACTTCTTGACGTTTAGTTGGGACTCCTATGTCTTATTTGCTAATATGGGCGCACCCATTTTGTAACAAATGTCACATTTTGACAGATGAATATGCTCGTATAAATCACGTTCGTTCGGAGGTGGTGATAAAAGTAAATTAAAAATATAAGTATATTTTTCTGCTTACTACTGCATCAAATGGCAGTAAATTATTATAATTATGTTCTTGCCCGAAGGCAAGAGGTCCAAAGTAGGAAAATATTCCGAAGAAACATTCGGGACTCCTCTAATCCGTTCGAGTTGCCAGACAGGGAGTTCCAACGGATTTTCCTCCTGACAAATATATTTCAAAACAAATCACATCAAACTTTTAAAAGAAAAACAGAACTTTTAGTTAGTAGCAAGTTATCAAATAATAAATAAAAAAAGAAAATGAAAGACGTGCCGCGTACGTGTTATGTCAAAAATGAATTAGTACCCAAGAAAATTAAAAAGTTGTATAACTGTATGAACTGTGCTCTTTTAAACGTATTATTTTATTTTGTCGCCTATTCAGATGGTCATAGACATTTTTATTTTTTTAATATACTAGGTCACACTATGAAGTCAGCAACAAGAAAGACAAGTCGCGTCTTAAATTATATCACATGTGGTACCCGTGCTAGCATTTAAGACAAATTCTAAGACATGACATAATTTATAACGTCTTGTCACCAACGTCTTGGGTACGCCCGTGCTCGCCCCGCTGGTGGACCACCAATGTCATCGAATTTTTGGTACTACACACTTTTATGGTACTGGTCTGGAATGGAAAACCAGTATTATATATATTTTTATTCCTTTCTTAAGAGATAATAAAGCCTCATAAGGGCAAACCCATCAGACATAACCTTCATACGGAACAAAGAGGAATAATCGTAACTCGGAACGAGAATATTATTTTTGATAGACCTCGTAATGTGAACTGCTCCCAGTCAGGTGATATTCTCGTGGTCGGAAAATCTCTCATTTCGCTGTAACTTCAGAACAGTGAACGGTGTACTTCATAATACATCAACATAAAAAGAAAAACGCTCCAAGAATATTCAGCAAAAAAATAAAACTTCATCTACAGTCGAACACAAAAGTGTAACAAATATAAAAGTACATTAAAATATCCTTCGCTTCGCGTTCCGTCCCGGGCATGGTAATACGGTATTATCCGGTTCGCGCCGGAATTTACCGGCCACCTGTAACCGGCCTCTCGGTCGCCGGTGAAATTTTCATAGCCCTCGAGCCACGGAGGACTGGCGTGGAGTGTTTGTGCATTTTTAGTGGTTCGCAACGTACTCCCAACGTTTTTGTTGATGTTCAAATTGTTACTACCTTTTCCAAGACAAAGTTTTGTTGGTTATGAAGATTTCTGATATTTTACACGCAAATGTAAATGGTCCGGACGTATTTACATATTTTTATCTCCAATTTTCTTTCGATACGTCAAGTATTAAGCGTCCTCAAAGAAATGATGAAACTTTAAAAAGTTTTTCAAAAGGAAATCTCTTGCGAGATAAATGGGATGGTTGAGAACTCCTCGGCTCTGGATGCTCGTCTTTGACAGTTAACTTGACGCAACTATTCCGCAAACTTCTCCTATTCCATAACTTCGGGCGCCGCCGGAGCATAAGTTCACATGCCAGCTGCATTCGTAGCTAACTTACTTCCAAGTTTTTATAGATTTAATAGGTAAGAAGACTAGCTCTGCCATGAGTGGGGGGTTATAAATCTCTCATTATATACCTGACATATTTGAAGACAGTCATTTTCTTTTCATTGAAGATATATTTTGTGTCCGCTATTTACTCTTCTTCACACCAATGCTATCATGAATGACCACACATTATCATAATGTTGTAATGCTCCAAAAACTCCTTATACTCCCAAAAAAGACCAATGAGTAATTCTTGAAGCCCACAGGTGGGCCCTAAACACACGGCCGGGTAATGTGAACCGTTCCGGATAATAAAACCATTCGCACGCGCCCACCCGGCTTGATCCGGATCTCAGGTGAAATGGCCGCGTTATACACGGGTGATGGCCCACGGCCGGATAAGGGGGCCGGTTATACAGAGGAATTAGAAGAAATAATAATTACCGAAATGGAGGATAAAGAGAAACATTGTTTGAAAGAAATTCTGAATTAACTTGGGGCAAAAAAGAGCCATTAACGCAAGCTGTAAACAACTTGCGTTAATGGCCCTTTATTTTTTTATACGACTTCAGCTAAAGCTGAAGTCGTATTGAATGCCCATCAATATGTCTATGATTAAAATAGAGCTAAGCAAAATAGCAGAATTGCATATATTCTATAGTGAGAACCTACTGCGCGACCTCAGTGAAATAATTAAGCTGGGAATGATTAACTTAATTTATAAGATGCATATCATACAAATCCAGCCATGTAGGATCTTTGAACAATACCGTAGCATATTTAAGCATTTATCGTCTACCGTAGACACGATTACATAACCATCAATACAACAAGGCCATTAGATTACCATCAGATCATTGAAACCCAGGGCTGATCGCTCCTGTCTCATATATTACTAACCGCTAACACTGCATGAGTACAAATGAACCGCGCAAGTAATACTAGGACATTATAAATTCGCGCGTTGCCAAGATACATGGCGCCAATGTTGCCATTAATTAATTCCGTATTCAATTACGTGCGATTTCTAATCCGCGAGTGTTATATCGCACGTATGTGTATAAGAGCTATAATTATCTAAGATAGATAGGAAGAGTCCACTTTTATTAAGGGTGAGGCCATACGACCGTAATTTTTGTGAGTCGTGAATCGCAGAATTTCGGCAAAACAATCGTAATTCTACAACTCATTTTGCGTTGCCGTGTGAATCAAATAGGACTTTTATAACCTAATGCAGCAGAATTTCTGCGACCGAAATTCTACGACTCACGACTTATCATCATCAAATAACCCCTCCTGCTCTTGGGCAGAGCGAAAGGGAGTGTCAGACTTTTACTGACAAAAAACCACCCATGTTCCTTCTTAGTCCTATATGTCGAGGCCGCGGTAACTTCTGGACAACCCGCAGCCCAGACGGGCGTCGGCCCTTGCAGGCCCCTTCTATGTTGCTGACATCTCTTTGAGGCGCGCGTGGAACACGAACGCGCCATCGACACAGCCTGTCGTCGTCATAAGACGCACGGACGGCGAGCTGGCACTTCACTCTCCGTCCACAGGCCCGCGTCTACGGTGGCCGGAAGCCGTCACGTGGCCCCCGACGCCCAGAGCGTCTCCCGCGGCGGCTGGGACGAGAGCTTCTCTCCCTCTCACGTACCACCACCTCCTTCGCTAGCATCACTGCTTCGCAGAAGGAGACGACGGCGTCCCATTCCTCCTCGCCCCGGACCATGTCTTGCACCAGGGCCGGACGCGAGAGGTCGCCGCCGCCGATCGCCGCTACGAGAACTCTTGGGCTCACCCTTAGTGTACACCACTACACCAAAATATCTTAAGCAATCTCTTTAAAAAAAGTGTTATTTCTCTAAATCTCTTTTTGTATCAGTAAAACCATCTTAAGGTTCTTGTAATTAAAATCTGTTTACGAGAACACCCAGGACATAATTACCCTGGTATCTAGCGTTATAGCTTCCTCTTAATCTACCAGCACAGCACCATTGGATCTAGAAGAATTAAATTTTGCACCAAAATGCAAATTTATGAAATACAGGAAGAAAATATAGTTAATATTGTTTTCTGGTTGTTAACCTGATTGCACACAGGTGGTTTTACCATACGCTAAACTAACTGCCAGCTAATTCTCGACCTCTCATCACTTGCACCGCTCATTGTCACCTTTCGCCGCGACTGTACTATGTAACGTACTGACGTCTTCAACATTCGCAGGTACGAGTACAGTCGTTCACACGCGTTGCTCCGATGTTTTATTGAATGTAAGCAAGCGTTGGGCTGTTCCCTAAATATTTTATGTCAAGTCTTTCTTATGACGTGTTTTGTGGAGTTTCTTGTCTTGAGATGGGATATTACTTTATTTCAATGAAAACATTTTGCTGAATACTTTACAATAAGTATTGGAAACTTCTTTTTCTTCTTTACGTGTCGATGAGCAAATAGTGTCAATAACTTTACAAATAAAAATAATGGCTTTAAATATTGGCACTACTTTTTCACAGTCATAGTTGATTTCGTAAGCCTTTTAAGTAAGTTCTTTATTTTTTGAGTTCATCATCATCAGCCTACAACAGTCTACGTACAGTTAACTCGATTTTCGGCCACTCTCGTCCAGTTGCTGCCAATCACCCTGCAAAGATCGTCACTTCACCAAGTTTAAGGCCATTTTTGGGTACCTACAGTTAAAACTCTCTATGTGGCCTTCACCTTTTCACGAATTTCTCCAAAATAAATCACACCAATCCTTTACATAAGCATACAATAAGGAGCTCATTACCAAACTACCAGGCTTCTCATCTATTCCTATAAGATCATACTATTTCCATCGAACACCAAAACTGGCGTCATTACACCCCCTCCGCCCCCCCCCTTCTCGCCGCACGTGAGCCCAATGGCCTTTATGACTTTATCATGAGCCGGGATATTGAGCCGACCTGCCGGGATTTACTCCGGGACTAGCCCGGGACTCAGCGTAATCTGCCTTGTAATAATGTTGCGAATTTCTCGCTTTTTATTAATTTTCGGCTTAAAAGTTTTTACCGTGGTTGATGGTTGTGGTTAGGTGCGATTTATGGTCAAATTAACTTTGGTAATATTATTAAGGAAATTGTTGAATGTTTCTCATTATGATTAAATAATTTCATTTTCTCACACACAAGCATGGTTAGGGTCCACTTTTGCTTGTCATCAACTTTGTAACCCATTTGCCAGCTATAAACCATGTTCTAAGTAGGTTAGTTACGTTAAACACATTAGCTTATTATTATTACAAAACTCCACCTACTACGATCATCTTTTCATCTCGTCCACATTCATACACACACACCTGCGTGATTTTTTTAAGTAAAACAAAAGAAGTCGTATAAAAAAACAGAGTCACCATAAAATTAAACGCAATCAAAGCCTTAATTGCTTCACTAATTAGTCGATAATATAAACATTCCAAAACAGTATCAAAGTGCTACCGTATTCCTTTCAACCTGAGAAGGGTCTCAGATCTTACAACAAAAAAAAAGAATCTTCTGACACCTCACCGTTGATTAGAAGTAAGTAAATCGTGGTGAAATGGATGTTTGTGTAGGAATGGTATCCGTATCCGTGTGCTGCGGGGTGGGGGGTGCGGGGGGGGGGGCTGTGCGTTATCTGTCGGTAGTTAATTACGAACGAATGCTGAGACACGGAACACAGCGGGTCCAGTTACAGGGGCACGGTGCCAGTGATGGCGGGCAGAGATTTACAAAAATTGTTGTCAATGTTATATGTTGAGGAGTCAGAAATTAAAATAACCCGTCCCTTTTAGTTTTGCAGTTGTCAGGATAAAAGTGTCATGTGATAATAGACAAGCAGTCTTCAAAAAATCCAGGTTATTGGTATCATCACTTAAAAATGTGTTTTCACTTGCAAACTTTCTAAACTCTAAATGCGCACCCACACAGTATAGTTGGTAGGTATTTACGTTTTGTGAAGCAGTTTCCAAATCTTCACAAAAAGTAAGTACAAACTAGGTTTTTAACTAAATCCGCCGGAATTACAAAAAGTTACTTATTGTTATCATGTTGCAAAACGTTGCTCCAGCAAAGTAAGTTCAGTGCACCTAAAAATTATAAACGAGTCCAAAAACTAACTGTGAGACAAAACGCATAAATTACACTGCATGTAAGTACATAATAATTGATGTGTTCAATCAAGACGCATCTCGAGATAAGTCACCCGCGCGAGAAATGTCGTGTGCGAGATATGTCGAGTGTCGAGGGACGCATTAACGTCGTTATCTTCACGAATTAATTAATGCGTCGCATACAAATATCTGCCAGTAAGGATGTGCTCACATTACTTATTTTTTTGGGAAAAAAGAAGGCCAAAGTTAGGATATCCTCGTAAAATAATGATTCTCGTTTATTCACTTTATTAAAAAAAGTACGATGGGACAGCCTAGTGGTGTGACCATCGTACAGCCAAGTCATAGGTCTCGAGTTCGAACCAATGACACACACCTCTGATTTTTTCATTTCATAAGTTAACAATTATATAAATAATCACTGCTTTCCAGAGTTATAAAATTGAAAAATGTCTTCTTACAAAGCTGTGACAATCACTTTCAGATAGTGTTATATTAAAAGTCGAGTTTGTGAGCATATCTAACCCGAAGGCGTAAATGTATGGGTCAAGTTACAGTAAGTTGGGGTGCCACTGACAGAGAGGAGTAAAGAAAATTGTGAAATCAGAACGTCAATATATCAAGTGTTCTTCTACGAATATAAAACGCACCGTGTGTTGTTCCTTTCTTGTCCGTCGTCGTGCACAACGAACTGCACCGCCACCGTTCAGAACTCTCTATGAAGCTAACTACTGGTTGGACAGATTCTGAGCCATCGATTCAAGAAAAAGAAGCATGAGTTTTACGGTTAACGAACAAGCAATAGGTGTGGGACTTAACAATATTACGAATGAATAAGAGTCATTGAAGAGAGAGTGTTTGCAAATCTCTCACGTTGTCAGCAGCAGCTAGTCACGTCATAAATTATCCGAAATCAACCTTCCGCTTGAAATCGTAGGTGCCTGAGTACAAGCGATTTCAAAAATTTTAAGAGACTGACATTCTACACTTAACAAAACTAAATAAATAATCACCAAATAACAGCCACAAATCACGCGGACACATCTTCACCGCAACAGATTAATTACCAGAAGATTAAACGCGAGCAAAAACAAAATGGCGCCGTGTCAGATATCACGGGACTCACGGAACTAATTAGACATCTGTCCGCTTGTCTGTTTGTCTGCTCGTTTTATATTAAGTTTAGTGTATTAATAGATGGTGTTTGTTTTAGATAAATGTATTGGACAGTTTCAGAGACTTTTTTTTTCTATTTCATAATAGATTCGTTAAATGTTTTGTCGAACTGATTACTTCTTCTTCTAGCAGTTACTTTCTCTAGCGCAATGTCGTTAAAACCAAAAACTCTTTCTTCTTGTAATTCAAAGGGTAAAGTGCGGACACCGACAAAAAAACAGAGTTTGATAGTAACTTTAATAAAACTAAAACTTACGTGATTAGATAAATAAATATGCAAGAAATTGAGTGGGTACAAATTTATTACAATAGGATATTGTGACATAAATTGAAGCTGTAATACGAGTATTCTCTAGAAAGCCAATGAAGTATATCTAGGCAACAAATACGGAAAATCCAGTTCCCATAAACTAGTTTTTCAACAATGATGATGTCATATTGTCTAATAATTCGAAGTATCTATCGAAGCAGTACTTTTTTTTTTTTTTGGTGGGTGTAAAATCATCGAATAACCCCTCCCGCTCTTGGGCAGAGCGAAAGGGAGTGTCAGACTTCTACTGACTAAAAACCACCCATGTTCCTTCTTCGCCCTCTATGTCGAGGCCGCGATAACCGTTGGACTACCCGCGGCCCCGACAGGATCGAAGCAGTACTTCGGTGTATATTCTGTGCTCGCTCTGTTACGCCACTCTGCTAGGCGTCGACAGTAACGCCATTTAGATCATTGTTTATGTGATCAACACTTGACCCTACATTACAGCGTGTTTTTGCTTGTCATCGTACCCCATCCATAAGACAACGGCATAAGGGTCATTTTCACGTGGCCTTCGATAGGATATTCAGGTCAAATGTGAAGGCCAATTGATTATATGGGACATGAGTTTAATTTCAAATTATCGTGACATGATTCCTTTATTGAAGTGTTGCGGCTTTGCATATTGACACATACTTAGTTACTGAGAATTCATGTTTTATTCATGTTTCAATGATTACTGTGAGTCTCGTAGAAGACGATCTCTGTCATTTGATGATAATACAGACGAGAACTTACTCTTAGGTAATCAAAATGTTGGTAAGTTTAACAGATGTTTTTCTACAATAAATTGAGGATATTGCGAATATAAAGTTCGGGAACTATAGTTACTGTAAATTATGGATAGCAAACAAATAATCATGTTTTACAACTATAGTCAAACAAAATCAAAATATTTTATTTCAAGAGTTGGTCGTTTCACAATATGTATATTACGTAGTTTTACAATATTTCCATGTTGCAGCATTAGCAGATACTTGTATATGGGAGGACGACGTAAGCCCGACAATAAATTCTAAACAAAAAACGTAAAACAAGAAAAAACAGTAACACTAATAATGTCTGAGAACAAAATTCCTGATTCATGAAAAGAAAAGTCTACCAACAGAACAAGAGCTTTAATGAATGTTCAAAATCAAAACTCATTTATATCAAGTTATGCTGATAAATAATGGCCACTTTAAGAACATAAGAAATTACAGAAGACAGTCTCCTAAAGCGCCCTTCACATAACTTTCATCAAGGAACACAAAGAGACCAAGTGCCCTAATAGCTAGTCGATCAAACCGACGCGGACGTCACTCTATCATCGTTTTCGAAATTGAACCGACTGTATTAGGGACAGCCGGTGTCGCCATACTACCAATATTAGGGCAAATTCATATTTACTTACTAAACTTTTTGCCCAGTAAATTATCGAGATTACTAGCACTTGTGTGTGTTTATGAGGTTATGTGATTTTAATCTAAACAATTAAAATTTATATCACAGATATTTGATCTATTTAATAATTAGATACTTTTATAGGTTTCTAATATTCTTTTACACTCGTAGAACAAAAATCTTTCAGATAGGTAGTTAATAGTGGACAATTACCAAGACTAAAATTAATATACGAGTACCTACTCACTTCCATCAAGATTTTTAGAGATATCATGACACGACTCTAACGAGCATTTCATTTGCAACCTCAAACTGCTTTTGGTGAAGCAGTGTGCGTATAAACGACTTGATTGTGGGAGTTCTAGGACGGCCTAAAAGTTAACCACCTTAGAACGGACACTAAACAACCAATCTGTTACCCAATCTTGAGTCCAAACGAAATTACCAATCAATGAAATGCTGTGCAATCAATAGCGGTTGCTAATTACCGACGCGACATGCAGTAGGTCGGCATGCGGTGCGGTACGGCACGGCAGCCGGGCGGCACTAACGAGCCGGCCTGCTAAAGCAATCAGCAATCAACGCTACGTTCAGGGCTGAACGGAGTCGTGGAGAAAGAGCCATGTGTGCGATTTATTAGGAAACTCTAATTGTACCGGTACAAGTTGCTTTCTCGCTCTTTACCTTAGTACATTTCGGGTATCACACTAATATTATATAAAGGCGAAAGTCTGTGAGTGTGTAAGTGTGTATGTTTGTTACTCTTTCACGCAAAAACTACAGAACGGGTTGGGATAAAATTTGGTACACAGATAGTTTATAACTTGGATTAACACATACGATAGTTTTTATCCCAGTTTCTCTAATTATGTTCGAGTCCCATGTCCTAATAGGTACATGGGACTCGAACATAATTAGAGAAACGTGGGTTCACTTATGGGTATACCTCTGCCTAACCCTGGGTAAGCCTATTGCCATCAACGGGACTCAAATCCAAACTTCTGGCTGCTACTGAGTAATTCCTGGTGGAAATTCCAATAGCACTTTGCCCGACCCGGGAATTGATCCCTGAACTTCTGTTCCATTACACCATTACACCAACGAGGCAGTCTAAGTCTTCTTTTTAATGTATGAACATATAATATATAAGAAACCTGCAATACCACGTAAAAGCGTTATTAGTTTCATTTCATTTAATTTTTTGCTGTATAACTGCAAATTATTAACTTTGCAATGGATTAAGACCACTGTATTCTTTTATGCGTTTTCCTTTGTTGTCTCCTCCCGTCAGCCCTGTCCGCTGCACTTGGGTGCATGTTGTCTCGACGCTCGTATTCAAATGTTTGCGCTGCGCCGCTGCAGCCGCTGTAACCGCTTGCTCTGCAGCGCTGACTCGCTGACCCGTCGCGTGCACTGTCTTACTTTAGTCAGATCGTTCCCACTGATTTTCTGATCATGTTTGTGGCGCCTACTGTCACTGCTACATGGGAAGTACAATTGGTTCAGAGTCTGGCTCTCATCTCATTGTATTCTGTGCACTATCTATCGCGCTGCACGACTTTGCATTCAGTGTAATTTTTTTGCTGTGGTTTTATTTGTTAAATAAATCGTTTATTGGCGTTGTTTTCGACCTGTGTCCTTAATTGACATACTAGCGACCTGCCCCGACTTCGCACAAGTGCTATTTCTTGGCATTTCTCTACAATATTATTCTTGTATACTAAATATAAACACACATCTACATCTTGAATTTCTATCCATTGCTGAAACCTGCATTATAATCTGTTACGTTGTTTTAAAGATCTAAGCGTACAAACAGCGGGAACGACTTTGTTTTATACTATGTAATGAATATAATAAAAAGTCGTATTCAGGTTTCTTATAAATGTGTATTTACGAAATCGCTTTTACATAACATCACGCCTGTAGCATCTCCGAATAGTAATGCAGAGGTGTACTTAATACACTCGCATTTCGCCAATTATGTTTAAGTCGCATATAATAGGGAGCGACCCTATTGCCATCACTTATTTTTAATAAAAATACGATCCACTAATAAAAGTAACTCCATTAACGTGGGTGGTGACCACATGACCAGCCAACAGTCTAGCACCTACTTAACATAACCCACAATGACGTGCAACACTAACATCAACCCGACCATGAGATTCATCATAATATTTGAGTAGATCTCGACACAGTCAACATTACCCGTGGGTGTACTGCCTAGTGTCCGTCGACTTCAAGTGGTTCCTCAAGTATCAAGATCTGTCTACGTCATGCTCGACTGGTTTTTCATGGTTAGTGCGCAAGTGTCAAATAGTTACGTGAAAGTATCAAAATTGGTCTATTACTTGACTGGTCGAGGAGTGGTTGCAAGTATGTATCAAGACTATGTGTAGTTTGATTCATAATTCATAATTATTTATTCACAAATTAGAGACAACCATACAGAGTAACTTAATAATAGACACAAAATAGACAGATAATGTGAAATTATACAATGCAAAGATGGTTAGGTTGCCTTTAGACTGATTCACCCTATCCCCTCGTACTAGTATTAAAACTGTATCACGAGCGGATAGTCTTCCTCAACCCAAGAACAACAGATTCTCAGAACATTTCAGTTACAAGTCACATAGCAGTAGTTATAGTAAAGTCACATAGCAGTAATTAGTAGTAATCATACATAATACAAAATAATTATAAGTTATGACATCATATTAATTAAGGTACAAAAGATTAGAATTGTTTCTGTGGGGATATGTACGTGTATGTGTTTCATGTGTGTTTCTGTATGTGTATGTTCTAAGTGTGTCTTTAGTGTTATTTATTATTTAATTGATTAATTAATGATGTGCCTTGATTATAACATCGATTCATAAAAGATTTTCAGTGCTGTTGTAATCTAGTGCTATCAAATATATTGATTGTATCGACATGGTAGCAAAACTGCTGTTCTCAAAGTTTCGTCATTATGACAAGCATTCCAAGTCGACATTACCATTGTATCAAGAGGTTGTAGTCTCCTCAATTCATTATGTTCTTTTGGTTGTGTTTACTATTTAAAATTGTACTTATACGAATCATCATTTCAGCCAAGAGACGTCGACTGCTGTATGTCCCCCAGGTGTCGCCACTATGACCGGTCCCATGCGTCTCGCATGCAGCGGATCCCCGCAACCTTCACCAGGTCATCGGTCACCTAGTGAGAGGCTTTCCAACCTTAGGAATAAAGCAAGTAAATACAAAAGTTTTAAAAAACCACGATTGCACAATAGCACGTCCGTGGCCAAAAGAACTTTTAGCAGACTTTGATCTCAGTAGTAACTCTTTTAGTTAAAAGTCTTGTCTACGTGTCTGTAGTACACACTACACAAGTACACAGGTCAGTCTACAAGTATCAAAACTGGTGTACGCGGGGTGAGGGGCTATCAAGTGTGAGCTACTCATCTGAACAATTATTAATATAATATGTACACTGTAGAGTTAACAGAGTCAGGACACTACGTATTTATTTATACCGTATTTACTTACTTGTCAGGGAAGTTGAGTTTGTAACGAAAGTATCTAAAATTATGTTGGGTTTATAGATATTTTGTATGTGTGTGGTTAGCTGTCCACACTAGAGGTTAAGATTCACATATGCATGCTCCCATTTTCTGCAAACATTCGCACGGAGTGTGTGCGAATATTTGCAAAAGATTAAGAGTTGCTATAGAACTCATAACCGCGTGTTGCAACTTTGACAAACTTATGAAGAAGAAAACAGTTAAGAAATTGTAAATATGAAAAGTTTCAAGCCTTGACGGTTGACAACAGTGAAACCTTTTTTTTTTTTTGGCGGATGTAAAATCATCGAATAACCCCTTCCGCTCTTGGGCAGAGCGAAAGGGAGTGTCAGACTTCTACTGACTAAAAAACACCCATGTTCCTTCTTCGCCCTCTATGTCGAGGCCGCGATAACTAGTGTACAACCCGCGGCCCCGAAGGGACAACAGTGAACCCTCAGAATGTAATAAAACTGCATTCAGACATAAGTTCGAAAATGGACCTCTACTATGCTTTTTAACCGACTTCCAAAAAGAGAAGGTTCTCTATTCGTGTGTATGTATTTTTTTAGAATATGTTTGTTGTGCCTTTCTTTTTATCTTGGCAGTTAGTTCAATAGTCGGTAGTCGGCCGTCACAGCACTTATAATTTGGAAGCTGTTATTGACTGACCAAGCTATTGACAATTCCACTTTTAATTTGTCACCCTCTCATAATTTCAATTCGTCACGCTCACAATTTGAAAAGCTCGTCATCACCATACTTCGTTACATGACGTTGGTTGTTGGCTCGTTGGCTGGCATTGATCAATAATTGTGGACAAATGTTTGTTCACGCTCGTCACTTGTTTGTACTTGTGCAACGAGTAACTGCTACTGTTTGACTTTGTTTTTATTACTCTGCCGTGGAATTAGGGTGGCGGTGATTCTGTGGAGCCCATTGTGGGATGTTGGGTGGCCCACGTTGAGGTGACATCCCGTATATTTCCGAAGAAGTCTAGTGACTCTATTATTATAATCTAAGAATTGATTGGAATGTGCCTTAAACCCAAATGGTAGGTCCACTCAGTCTTCTTTTTCTTCCATCGTTGTCACGACATACTTTCATTGCTGGCCGAAAACTTCGCCACTTTCACGGCATCATAGCTTTGACTGCAAGTTTCTATGTTCTGCGTTGATAAATAGAATTAGAATTTATGTCAGCGAAAAAAACGACTATGATGCATATTCATCAATATACCTATTGCTTTTCTGGCAGCTTTTCTATGGCCTACATATCACAAAATAACAGAGTTTTAAATCAATAGAAAGCGTAAGACATTATTAATCACTCAATTTTAACGCAGTTCACTTCTCGAAGTCGAAAAAAACAAGTTAAACAGTAGGTACTTTTAGAAATATTGTTTATCTCAAACTTCAACAGAGTATTTAATGGCAAACACTGGTCTTACCTTACGTACTCAATTACTGTTTAATTTTTTTACTATTTTTTTAAACGACGACTGCGTTACTTACTCATGTATTTAGGAGACTGACAGACATTAGTCTAGTGGCCGCAAACTTTACAGAGGAGCATGAAGAGGTTCAATTCCCAAGTTAGGCAAAGTGTTAGTAAGTAGCGAAGTGCGAAAACCGAACAGTGTCTGATATCAGTTTTTTTTTCGCCGTCACGTACGCACGTCATATTATGAAGTGTCTATGAATGAATCCATATTCTCCATCTTGCATTCATTTAAACACCAATCTTTTTCACAGCTGTCTCGAAGTAAAGACAACAGACTCACCGTCGTCCTAACTAGACAATGACATGAGCCACTAAACAAACAATCCAGTGTACTTTGCTCGGCGTGCCGGGAGCCAGACTCCCACAATTACCCAATAACAGCGTGTCACCGGCAGCAGTGATGGATGAGGATCGATCGCTGCGCCCGCGCCGCGGATGTGCGCGTCGCCGCCGAACTGTGATGAACTACTAGGGACATGTGCTGGTAATCAGCAAAGTGGAAATTGTGAAGGGATAGGTACGCTGTAAGGTCGGTGAGATTTCCCATCAGCTTATGGCCAGCTTACATACGAACTTTCATACCCAATTCAACTTCTAGAGAGGTCTCAAATATCCCTTTTCAGTGTTGACTTTAAGGTGTTACTTTTATGCTTGTAAGCTATGAACGACGAGCGGAGAACGACTTAGGTCTATTAGTGAATGGATGAAAAAGAAAACGATTAAAATCTTTAGATTAAGCCGTGCTTAGCTAGCTGCTCATCTGAACAAATATAACAAATATACTGTGTACATAGTAGAGTCCACAGTGTCAGGACACTGTGTATACAAACATGTTATTTGTACTATATTTACTTGCTTTGGTGTGGAAAGTTGATTTTGTAACGAAAGTATCCAAAAATATGTTGGGTTTGTAGATATTTTCGGAGTGGCAAGCTTTTCAGACTAGTGGTCTGTATTCTCATTACCATAAATATGTCCATAAAGCGACTGCAACAGCTGTCAAACATGCTAGTTCCTATCACTAAACCCTGTCTCTCCCTCTTATATATTTTCTTCTCTGCAGTTTCGTACACGCCTCAACTCATACCGCGTGTTACAACCGACCTGAATTAACCTGATACTTTAGTGAGAGAAACATAGGTTTGTCCACGTCCGTAGATTGGTGACGTTCCATACCAAGTATCCTCCTTGTCTCGGAAAGCATGTTAGGCTGTTAATCCCGGCTGTCATTCTGTAGATCTTTGATTGTCGTTACTTTGAAAGTCTGACAACCATTCTAACCAAGGGGTTTGTATCATCGTCGGGGCTGCGGGTTGATCACAAGTTACTGCGGCCTCGACATATGGGGCTAAGAAGGATTTTCCACCAGCCAAAAAAAAAAAAGGCGTTTGTATCATTCAGTACTAACTGGGTGGTGGATATCAAACAGGCACTGCTCGCTCCATGTAAAACACTGATATCCAGCATAAACCTGGAAGCAGATGATGGAGTAACGAAGTATGTTGACTTAGAACTTCGAAAGGTTCCTAGAACAACAAGTTTCAGTATTTTATATCATACATACTTAATAAGGCTAAGGTAAGGTCAATCTAACCCTTATTGGCAATTCACGAAACTATATTGATATTATTAGGAAAATCTACTACAACTTTAAACCTCTCAGCCGCTTGACAGTAATTTGTTCGAAAACACAAACACGCTCCCAGAACAGTAATTTAATTGGTCGGTACTTGAATGTAGACTTACTAAAGTCTAGAGTCAAATCACATAATTCCGAAAACGATACAAGTCCACCAATCGGGCGCGAGTGCAGTAAACCTAAAGTTTACGAGCGCAGCATACATCATCACTCACGGGCTACAATCACAACACGCATACCATTGCAGTTCATTTTCCTCCACAAGTTCAGGAGTCGATAAACCTGTCAAATATAACTGGCCAGTTGCTTGATTAAACAACGTCCACTCCCACAAGTCAAACAGAACTCTATCTCCTTAAATCCATGGTTGGGTTTCGTTTGGTTGATGTGTGGTGGTTGTGCCGTTGTGGTCATCGTGGACAGGAGTCGAAGGTGTGGAAATAACAAGCGAGCCAATGTTGTATATAAACTGTGGACTCAATCAAAACGTTGGCTTCTGGATCGGGGTGGTGCGAGTAGACTGCTGTAAAGGATAGACAGGGCTCACCAAATATCGTTACTATACTGACATTTTCATGGGTGGTTTATTAATGCAGTTGTTTCCTGACGTCGCTTGCTGAATCAGCTTAAATTTTTCAGAAACAGCCACGGAGTCTAGATTTGTGCCCCGTTGATGGCAATAGGCGCGCCCCCTATTACATGGGGCTTAAACATTTCAGGTAAAATATGGGTGTACTATATAAAGGGTAGGTACACGAACTGTCTAACCCATCAGAGATATGCGTGGTGTTAAATAGTTTCCTAAAGAGTAAGGCCCGTTTATTACCAAAGCGGAGCGGAGTCGAGACGAGAGGGGATGTGCGGAAATTGGCCAATCACATTTGTTAAAATTTACATCATCATCAGTCACACCTCCTCTCCGCTCTGGTCATCTCTGCTTTGGTGGAAACCGGGCCTTACACAGTATAATAGCCTCCCACTGTTCTGTCTAAACTATGTTTCAGGTAGCACCCGAATTCCATATAATTTCCTTTCGCAGTGTTTAAATTTGTTTTACATTGTTGTCTTCAGCTTGATACTCGTAGTCTAACCAGATTAAGTTGAATGCTAGTATATCTTAATACCTTCACGTCTTCTCTACCTAATGAGTGGTCTACAGTGAAATAGATGTCCGATATGGGAGCGATCTATTTGTGGCGGCGCGGCGGACGCGGACGCGGCGTGCCATACATGTGTTTACACGTGGCTTCGATCCCAGCGCTGTGCACTGTACGCCCGGTATAGCCATTGTCGAGATTGCTTCAGGAATCACGGAATTGATGTTATTTAGCGTCTCTTGGAAATTGCAAAATAATCGCAGCTATGGTTGGTAGGGTGCTATTTATTCCGGATCTAAAAATTTCCCGTAACATAAATACTTCGAGATCATTGATAAAACGAATTTTAAGTAGTTTGTAACAAAAATTGACTCTGTTTGTGTCTGGTTTTGAAGAAGACTTGTTCAGGGAAAATTGTTCAAAAATATATGTGAAAGTCAAGACAAATAACTGCAAAATACCTGCTGTATTTAAACTAGTCTATCTACTAACCCAAACTAGCGCCTGTTTATAACTCCCGTCTGTAAATACTAAGATAACAATCAACAATCTCTAACAACCAGAACTCTTGAACATCGAGCTAACAACCTGTTTCCGACATGTACCACCCAACTATTGTGCTAACACTTCTAACTCACGCTACATATTAACGCTAGAGAACTTCGGACTAAAACCGCTGATCCAACAGAAACTACAGCATCAACCATTAACAGAACTTTCTACATGAAAATGTAAATACAATTTGATATTTTCGCAAGAATTTACGCGCAATAAGACACAAACATAAACATATTTAGCAATAACATTAAAACGCGAATAGGTGCGCACACGCATCCGTTGGACGTCGCTACTCTAAATATATTCCTACCCTCGCCGCGGCTTCCGTTCTCTAAGAATAACAAACAAACAGAATAAATTAGACTCTATTGACTTTGACTTTAAGTTTATAATAATATCGTAGTGCTTTCTAAATTCATTCCAGAGTCAAAACATTAAGATTAAGAAAAAAATACAGGAATATTTTAAATATCATTTGGAAAATAATGTTACTGTTACCTTAGACAAGATCAGTTGAATTTCAACTCTATCTTTACTAATAACAGTAGAGAATTGTGTAGTAAGATGGTCTGTTGTTTGTTTTGAAGTGAGGTAACGGGTGTCGATGAATCCTGTGTGTTTGTGTGCGGAGACATGCGCGCGCGCCGACTGGCGGGCTGTCAGACTGATGGCCAACGTAAATATGATGAATACGTTCCACTAGCTTAAGGATAATGTGGGGTTTTACTTACGAGTATGTTAAGTTCATAGAATGAAGATAAACTATAAAGGGTGTAAAAGTACCCTTGACGCAAACGAAGGGCACTTGTTCTCCCCACTACTGCGATATTTTTTTTGTTCTGGACCATACCTGGGAACCCCCTAGTTACGGAGATATTGGGGGTCAAAGTTCCAAATTTTGCACTGCTGTTTTTGTGAATAATAGTTTTTCAGGTTGTAACTTTACTTAAAGTACCTCCATGACCCTTTTACTATTCAAAGCATCCACTAGCACAATGTTTTAAGAGTGCTAAAAATTTCATTTTACCGTAAAACTCAATAGTTTTACGGTAAAATGAAATTTTTGACCCAAAAAAAAAGTCGTTTCCCAGCAAACATTTTTGCGTAGAGGTACATAGTTTGATGTACAGAATGCTTGGTTGACGTATGTGTGAAGGGTTGATTTACACCCTGTATATGGTTTTAGTTTCATAGGTTCATTGTTCGCAACTAGAGCACCGTATAAAGAAAATAAGGGTTTTTAAATGTCAAAATTGTACGGGATTAATATAAAGTAAAGCCAAACCTTATGTCAATTAGATTGCACGTCGATATAGAAATTAGAAACGTGTCTACGAACTAAAAACCTCCTCCCAAACCACCGGAGCCAACCCATGACTTGGGAAGACTTAGCCAAGTTCCACAAACTGGCGGACACTAATGATCCTATAATCTGCCTGGTCCTTATCTCAACTAGTTTGGGGTCTGCTTCCATTCTAATCGGATGCAGCTGGATACCAGTATTTTACATAGAGAGACTACCTATCTGACCTCCAAAACCCAGTTAATACTGGATAATACAATATCCCTTGTTAAAGGCGGTAACCAATCACGTTTAAATAAATAAGGACATGTTATAATCCCCGCTGAGCCGGTGTGTCCAAACGACGACAATTCTTCTGACATAAGCAAGTGTTAAATGATGGATCGCCGCTCGTAATGACTGCCTACCCACTAACCAGGCGTGATTGATGGCAATTGAGGCAGGCTGGAAAGGGTTTCTGATTGTTTTTAATATTTGTCGGTGGGAAGTGTGTGACAACCTTTGATTGTCAATGTTTTTGATGGAATGGCTCATTGACCGCCACAATAAAAGGGTACAGAGTATATTGTTAGGAGTAAACGTATATTGTAGAATATATTCGATAGACAGGAGGACTGTTTATTAACATTAGTGATTTTGTATGACAAAACTTTATTTCTTTCGGAGCTAACGCCGCGCCGGAGTTAAAGCTGCCATAATATTATTTTTCGATCTTTAAGGACATGCGGTAAAATAAACATGCAGTAGTATACTAATACACTCGAAAACGGGGAGCGTATTATGTCTGAGAAGACCGCACAGAGTACGCTATTACCCAGCTTATTGGCGTTATTTCTTATCGTAGATGTGTATTTATGATCAGATGTATTCAATTTTTTTATTGCTAAACTCCTGAACTCCATCACGTCTGATAGAAAGAGATGGATGACGTCTGTCATGGAACGAGTGAGCCAGAAGGGGCCCAGAAGATGCCTGTTAACTCTTGCTTTTTTCAGATACATACAGGGTGTAAATTAACCCTTCACACATACGTCAACCAAGCATACTGTACATCAAACTTTATTTTTGGGGTCAAAAGTCACATTTTACGGTAAAACTCAATGTAGCACTGTCTTAAAACTTTGTGCTAGTGGATGCTTTGGATGGTAAAAGGGGCATGGAGGTAATTTAAGTAAAGTTATAACCTGAAAAACTAGTATTTACAAAAACAGCTGTGCAAATTTTGGAACTTTGACCCCAAATAACTCCGCAACTAGGGAGTTCCCAGGTATGGCCTAGAACAAAATAAACGATCGCAGTAGTGAGAACTAGTGCCTTTCGTTTGCGTTAAGGGTACTTTTACACCCTTTATATGAAAATGAACGTTTCCTAAACGTTCATTTTCGAAACGTATATTGTTTAGTCCGCAAACATTCAGTATTATTCCACGGTCTTTTAAGGTTAAGAACTTGGAAAAGTTACCTGGAAAGAACCAGCGCAAGTTATAAAAAGAAAAGCTGAAAATGGTCTGCCCATTGACCTAGTAATAATGGGCATTGTTCCATTTACTTCTATAGTCTTGGTTATAAACTCGCTGAACACTGTTCCTGTTATTGGAATGTCTTTTGTTCCCGTTAAAACTTTTAATAGTATTAATGTACCAATACTTTGATAGGTTTCACTCGCTAAGGCGCAATGGTGGATAAATAACGGCCCCGGCTTTTGAGTGGTTAATAGTAAATTCGTACCCAGTCACGTTACTTTGGTTTAGTTTTTACATAATCATGGATAACATTGGAGGGAGTGCAACATCCCACTCCCGCTCATGTGGAGTTGAGACCTATGTCCAATATGTCCTAGCAGTAGGAAGATTTTTTCTTTAAAAAAAAAAAAAGAACGTTGCCCCACACTAGGAATTTCCCCTGTATCGTGGGTGCGTTCACAAACATTTAAACTCACATACACAAATACTCAGACCCGCAACAAGTATATGTAGGTCATACAAATATTTGTTCCGTGCGGGGATCGAACCCGCGACACGCAGCGCAGCAGTCCATTGCTTGAGCCACTGCGCCAACCGTGAAGTCAAAGATTATTGGTTGATTGTACTTATTTCACGTACCAATCTGTCAAAGCCTGTTTATTTCTGTGTTTTACTTTGTTGTTTTTTTTTATTAATTACTGGCTGTTGCCTACGGGTTCGCCTGCGTGGAAATTATATACAAAACCATACCTAGAGAACAATTTTATCCATTGGTGAAAGCAGCATGAAATTTGGTGCAGTATTTTTTGAGTTTATCGCGAACAGACAGACAGAAACACGCAGCGGAGGACTTTTTTTTACAATGTGTAGTGATAGTGATTATTTGGTTGAGCTTTGAGTGCAAAGAATGCTCAAAAGTGGAAACATACGTTTAGAATGACAAGGCATGATTATTTATCACAAATGTGAACAAATTATTCATGTGCACGTACACATTATCATGAGCGTTCTTTTATCAATCGGTTGAAAAACAAACAGTTAGTCAGTCGATTGGTGAAGTAGTATACCGGTTGTTTGATTATGGGCTTGAACTGCTAACATCAGAGTAAGATTATCGTTTTAACTTAATTAGGAAAGACAGAAAATCCATCACTTAAAAAAAACTTAATGACTAATTTTAGTTTTGATACACCACACTGTAGTCCAAAAAAATGCGCAAACATGAATAAGTATACGTAATAAAATATTTGAAAAAAATGTTGACTGTGAATGAATAAAAAAAAATAGTATAGAGGATGACCAAGAAACGATGGATGGACTGTGTGAAGGATGATATGGCTAGGAAGGAGGTATCTGCTGACATGACGAGAAATAGAGAAGTATGGAAGAATACATGTTGCGCCATCCACAAATAAATTGGCAAAAGGCAGGAGAAAGATAATGACTTTGTATAAATAAATATAGGCAAACAGCACACACATTCATCGACATAATATCAATATTAACTCCAAATGAAATAAATCACTACACTACTTTAAAAATAAAGCGGATGGCACACTGCGGACACGCGCGACGCGTGCCGACTGTGCCCTGGCGTTTAATCGCGCCAACACGCGACATTTCCCGCGCGACTGCGACTGCGACGCTATAAATATAACGCGCAGATTAAGTTATTAAGCTGTCTTGACGCGCGGCTGTTTGCTACATGCACACTGTCAACGGCAAAGCTACACACTGCAAGCTTATTCTGGAGATAACGTTATTTATTATAGCTTATTCATATTTGGTAAAAAAAAATTGTCCATTAATCATCGTCATAGTTGGCAAACTTAGGATACCGAAGGCGGAGATAAAGTATTTTTTTTTTTTTTTATTGGGACAAGCCCGCCACACTATTCCCAAACCACTGTAACTCCTGTAAGCCAGAATCAACAGTGGCGACCACAAGAAAAGCGCCGAGACAATGAAGCCCGACGAAGTCCCAGGGAAACGATTTAACTGTCTTGGATCCCGCAACGAAATTAATCAGAAAAGAATAGCGGAGGAGATAATGTATTGTGTCGCAGCTTGACAGACGTTCATTGCCAAGACTGGACTAGAGTAGACTCACTTGATAGTTGTGTGAATAACTGCTTTGGCGCACCAAGTGCTGAATTTAGGCATCCTCCCATTTGGATCATGCTTCCCTGGTCTGTGCAAATCTTGCCCGCAGCCCGTTCAATTCCTTCACATTGCATATCAGTTTTCCAACATTACCTAAAATACTATTCTGCTAAAAGGATCTTTTCGATAAGCTAATTAACAAATAAGTACTTTTTAAAACTTTGTTTAATTTATTTGAAATCTTACGTTTCAATTAGTATTACTTCCAGAATACGTCCCCAACATATGAATCACACATACCAACACAACGATTAGGTGTTTAATTCCGAGCTTAACCCCTGCCTACCCACCCACGACACGGGGTGAATATAGCGCGTTATATTAATCATGGCTATTTCAGGACATGCCTCGCCAATTAGTAATGTTCGCGATGATCTCTAAATGAGAGAACGATGTATTTAATGTATCAGTATTTCTGTTTTGAACACATCTGGAAGGTATTTGAAAGGATATTTTAGTACCAATACAAATTCTATAAGTTTGTTAGTATAATTGTGAACGACTCGGTCACGGTCATTGTGACCATAGAACCGACGCATGGACTGTGATATGGCTTGAAAGGAGGTGTCTGATGGAAGACGAGTGATTGAAAAGTACGGACGAAGCAGAGGTGCTCTGAGCCGACCTCAAATAAATTGGAATAAGGGCAAGAAAATGATGATGGTTTTCATATCCTTAAAATAGAGTTATGATGAAATGCAACAGATTCGCCATCGGGTACAACTATGACCGGGACCAATTTCAACCAGTAAAACTATACTTCTTCTATGCAGTCTAAAATATCATTCAAATCAAATTCAAAACGTTCCCATAATACTCAGGCCAATAATGATTGCAGCTCCTCCCACGACTAACATTAACGTAACAGTTAAACAATCACACCTACATCTGCGAAAATAAAACCCAAGTGTCATTTCAGCATACAATTTGACACAGCATCTGCTCAGCAATCCGATCTTTGGCTAAAGCAGGCCACTCCCACCACTTCGTGTCGCATTCACAGATTACACGTAACGTCTCCGATCCTTAGCGGATTTGTTCAGACGGACGAAATGACAAGTCATAAGAGCTTTATTGTGGTGTGAATGCGACTTAATGCGTAGCAAAAAATGTCGTTTGACGTGTCGGTGAGCGTTTCCATTCTAGAGTTGTTTTGGAGAAATAAGAACATAAAACCTGATGATTTAAGGTCAAAGTCTAGTTGTAATGACTTGACTAAATGTGCCAAGTACTGAAAGATAATTGAAATATTATGCTTTATCTTAGAATCAGAAACGAAGAAGTGTTAGTGACAGTGAGTGTGTATGTGTGTTCAAATTAGACCCGAAAATATCCGAAAAAAAAAGAGAGGAAGAGAGCCGAAGAGGCCTATGTTGTGTGTAAGTTACCACCTTAGTCATGTTCAATGACGTGCCGTTCTCGACAATGGAGATGGTGGTAGTTGTAACAAAGAGTCGCAGCACAGTCGCATAGAAGACGCACGTGAATGGGTCGTCCTAATGCGCCAATTGTTTGCCGATACACCGTCATAATGTTGTGACGCGGGCACACACTATTGTCCTACTTTAATATAGGGCTGCCACACATTTTACATTTATTATTTTATGAATATTTTAGTATCATAACATTGCGTCAAACAATATCGCACATACTTACTCGCACCTTTTGACATTTAAGTCCCGTGCAATCGGGGCTACTACAAAGCCAAACCAAAGCTACTACTAAGCCAATTCTGATATAATTTGATTAGCTCAGCCCATGCTCATTAATTTATTGTTTTAAAACTGAAAATTGAGACTATATCTCAATTTTCAGTTTTAGATAAAGTTATTAGGTGAGTCAATAGGCACTTCGCGAACAGTTTAGTCCCACGTATAATCGATAATGAATAGTCGGGTAATAAAAAAGTAACTCTTAAAAAATATCACTGCAGTCTGATTTTGTTACTTTATACAGCTGAAGTTACCAAGTATTTTCTCGTTGACAACACGACCGCTATAGAACTTAATCTAAGACAAACTCATTTACGGTTCTACTAAGACTTGATCGATTTAGAGGGAAATAGAATAGCCGGGAAATTGAGTGCGTAATCGTGTTATCAGCAAACAGTTTGCCGATTAAATAAAGTCGTTTGAAAGTTGTTATAACGCAATAAGATTAAGGAGAGATGTTTAGAACCAGGTTAGTAGGCTACGGGAAAGAAAACCGTGTTTTATTTGTGTAAATTGAACATTTTACCCTGTAATTTATTATGCTGGAGCTTAGAGGAAATCTTAACATTTTTATTACGTCTGCATAAAATGTTGAAACCTGCTTGTATCACCAAAAACTTGAAAAACTAGACTTTTTCGTTTAGGGCTTACTGCCGCACTCAGAGAGCTTTAATGATTACTTAGGCCATCGCTTAGTAAATGTTTTGACAGTTTTGTCATACAAAAGTATGTCAAACCTTTACTTAGTGACGTCTTAAGCAATCATTAAATATCTATGAGTACCGCAGTTAATATTTTTAAATCGTTATTCTATCTTCGTCGACAACAATAGATTCGTACGTTTATCGCTAAAATATTTTGTGGTCTAATGGGGCTTATTCAAATATAGGTAAGTACGTGGATAACTACTTAAATCGAAAAATTAAATGTAATTCAAATTCACCGCGGCATGCCAACCCTACCTTCAGAACAGTGAACATAATAGAATCGGAGCACATTATAGAATTTGTGCATTTAATTGAGTGTGAACGAATGAAAGGAACAATTTGACTCGAATGACGCCCTTCCGCGTCAAATGACGGTGACGCTAAAAGCTTAGCGTATTCATTGTGAACAAATTGACGAAATTCATGATCCCATGTGTTGTGTGGGGAAAAAGCACTGTTCAGTGACTCGACAAATGCGCGGCAGAGCAAAGAAGATCCTATTTCAAGAGTAAGAAAGCAGCTTTACCTGGTCTCAACCAATTTCATTATTGTAGTTCAATCAAGTTGTGAGAAAATTTTGTACGAGTAGCATACGTCGCACTAATGGCTAAAGACGACCCTTTCCATTTCCTACACAATATAATTTACCGATAATGTGGGGCTCTCTCTAGGAGTCATTATCAGATATTCGGCCTGATATGTGGCAGGACATTTCTGGGTTAATCTCACTTAATAAAAGCTAACGCACCAATAGTGACTAAAGGAAAAACATATCTAAAACCTTTACAGATTTTTATCTTGTGAATAATCTAGACTTAAAATGGGAAAGTTTTATTTGTTTTGTGTGCACAGTCTGCAATAAAGGTTATTAGAAATTCCAATAACAAACAAGTAATAACAGTTTTTATAACAGTAACGATAAAAACAAATACAATTCAGCCGCCATTTTCAAATAAAAACGCACATTTTCTCGTAGCGTTACAAAAATTGGTTTAATTGAACTTTCTTTTCCTTTATTAATTTTTGATATAAAAGATTAACCCGTTGGAGTTGGGGCCACAATCACATTAAGTTAAATTGTAATGACGTTACGATGTACTTAAATATGTCGGGCCCCGGGGCCGTGGCGTAAATTAATTACATTCGGGATCTCTGAATTTCGCCGTAATTTATATGAAATGTAGACATGTTTTCTTTACGTTGAGTCAGCGGTAAAGTACTTTGGGTATTCGGCGTAACTTTCAAGATTATTATAACCAAAATGTATCTTTATATAAGGATTCAGCCCACTACACTGCACCATACTATGGTCGGAATTTTACACAAAACAAAATCTTTGTGTTCAAAAGTATGAAACTATGCGGACTAGACCGTTCACGTTCACGGTATGAAACGATGTAGTGGACTCCTTTAACAACTAAAAACTTATATGAAAACAGATCATCATCATCTGCCTATACATTTCCCAACTATATGTTGGGGCCGGCTCCCAGTCTAACCGGGTGCAACTGAATCCTAGTATTTTACATGGAGCGACTGCCTATCTGACCTCCACAACATAGTTAATACTGGGTAATACGATACCCTTTGGTAAGACTGGTAGTCAGATTTTCAGGCCACTGACTACCTGTAACGATTACCAAAGAATTATACAGGGTGTTTGGAAGGGAGCTGTACATACGCCTAGGGTAGAAACTAGGGATAGTCTGCTACCTACCCCCGCCCATTATATTGACCTTGGCCTCAAGGTTTTTTTTTAATTTAAAATTATTTCTTTACCTTACTACGGTACTTCAGGCCCCATAACTTTTCTTCTCCACAATTTTCTGGTGTAAAATAATTTTTTGCAGGACCCTAAGACTCTAACGATTAAAACAAGACCATTAGCCGACCGGTCCCATGGATAGATTTTGAGCTACAGGTAGTTTTAGTCAAAAAGTCAAATAAAAAATAATAATAAATTAAAAAAAAACCTTGAGGCCAAGGTCAATATAATGGGCGGGGGTAGGTAGCAGACTATCCCTAGTTTCTACCCTAGGCGTATGTACAGCTCCCTTCCAAACACCCTGTATATGGCAGCCACGATGTCCGAGCTATAAAATCAGATATTGTTAGGATATTTTAAAACACATGTTTTTTTGAATGTCAAGAAAAAAAAATTAATAATGAAGCTTATAGTTTTTTTTTTTACTTAAAGAGATTTTAGCGTTGGTTTTGATTCGTCGTTATATCTAACAGAAATCTCTTCTTAATATCCTACATTAATCCTATGAATATAATGTTTAACTACAAAACATGGTTGTAAAACTGAATGGCTCGATTACTGAAGCCTGCTGCGTCCGCGGCCTACAGCGGGTTACCGAGGGTTACAAGGGGCTACAGAGGGTTGACTGGGTCACAGTTTAGCCTATTTAACATACATTAGCGAAGGACAAGTATTTATGCTAATGTTAGTTATATGCGAATATAAAATGTGCCAAGTGTTTAGAACTTCGGGCTGATATTGCTGATAACATAGGATTATGAAGTAGTTAAAACAAAACGTTACGCTTGTATTCTTCGAAGAGCTAGCCAGATATGTACTTTCCCTGTAGTAGTAGAGGTGTTCGTTGACATTGCGCTAGATATGACATGATGTTTGATATATTATGGTATGATATGATGTTTGATATATTATGGTATGATGTGCTTAAGTCCCATGTTATGGGCAAATCGATAGCCATCAACCAGACACAAATCCAAACTCTTGGCTGTCTCTGACAAAGTTCTGACGGCATAAAAGCCAAATTCTCAAGGAGTTAAATGAATAAATTACTTAATTTATCATAAGAGACTGACTCAAGTGAAGATACCTCAAGAAGACATTGGGCAGCTTTCATCAACTTTCATCACTAACTGGTTATTCATCACCGCCACTATTTCGCCTTGGGCCGAAACGTTGTATAAAGTAATACAAGAAACAGGAAGTACCGCAGAATACATTTAAAATAGACGTCTTCAAGCATTCCTTTGAATTGTAGCTGTGGTTGTCGGAGCAATCATAAACTTATCCTCAACGTATGGGAAAACGAAGCTATTTGGAGAAAATAGACTCTAGAAAATGGTCAACAGTAACCCTTGAACACCACAAAATGAGCTGTAAGCACAAATAGTAGCTTTTTAAACAAAGACAGAACTGTGACAGGAATAACTGGCGAATACTCACAGCCGATGAGTTCTGCGCACATAACTATTGGTCATAAATCTATGCGCAGGCGCCGCGCCGCCCGCCCGGGGCCCGGACAGTGATGGTGTGTGGTGTGCGTGTGACAGTGTGACGGTGGTGTGCTCTTGCGCTTGTCAATGCAGGATGCGGTCAGCGCGGGTTTGTAACGAGCGGGACTGTTTTGTGACATACGGACGTTGTGGTACGACAACTGCAGGTTGCCTTCGCCGCCAACCGTGCTGTTGTCTTACATTAGGTGTTGTTCTCTTAAGAAAATTATATTAGCTCCTAATGTTCAATGCACAGATATTTATGTACATACCTAAGAATTTTGAATATTTTTTGTTAAGTAATACAAAACATAACGTACGTAGCCATGAACTTGCGACACATTTTCGAACGTAGATCTGCAATTATAAAACTAGAAGACGTAACGCTCACAAAATGAACGGTCATGGTTTTGCAGTAAATGAGCTCCTGGCTGTGTCCTGTCTGCCTGACTGTGCCACGCCCATGTCATATAGTTTAAGAATCTAACATGTATCAGTTCTACAACTAAATTCCGAATCCCGATTCTAATTCTGATTCTAAACACCTAACTCAAAATGCACTCCATCCTCCGCACCAATATCCCTTATCTAATATAACCCGCAGCAACACTCTAATGTGCCTAATTATTGTGTTTACTATAAACTCGTGTAAACTTGTGTAAACTCGTGTAAACATGGTGTGAACGCTGCAATTGACTCGCACAGGACGTCGTTAAGACGCGCGTGGTGATGCTCGGGGACCACCGACAGAGACGTCTGCTCAACGGTGGGATATGCTGGTAGATTGAGTAGTTTGTAAGGGAAATGCTGATTTCATTACTACATTTGACTAGAGACCATTGACTTCTAGTAGCAGCTGATTTACATATATGGAATAAATTGACTGTATCGTTGTCGTCTAGTGGTCGCAAATGCAACTATTGGGTATGGGTTCAATTCCCGAGCCAAGCAAACTGTTTTTGGGGTTTAAACCATCGGGGAAATACCGAAACATACAAGTCAGTGAATCCGTGTACAATCACTAACATGCATACGAAATATGACGCCTAGTAAAACAAAACCATACTCTACTTCTAGTATTGCACAAATTGCTGTTGTAGTACATTCCATCGTATTAATTTCGTCTCTCAATGCTCTGGGAATAAATGTGGGTGGTCTGATCGGCGCCTGTACAGCACGTTTGCAGCGCCTGCAAAAACCTGATTAAATTAAAGTTTCACGGTGGTCTGAAAAGTACCGGAATTAAACAAAAACTTGTCATATAACCAAAATGAAGTCATTACTCTCGTTTGGGAAAAAAGGCAAATGATTTTTTGACTGGTTACTGTTTCTTTGGAGATTTTTTGATGATTTTTAAACAGAAGTATACCAAGGTAGACATCGTGAGAAAACCTGCGTGTCCTAGAATCGAAAATTCAAGGACATACTTATATCAACTCACTCTGGTCTTGTGTGGAGGATTAGGAGGCCTATGTCACAGTAGTGGGACCTAGGCCTTTTATTTTTGGCGGGTGTCATCAAATAACCCATTCCGCTCTTGGGCAGAGCGAAAGGGAGTGTCAGACTTCTACTGACTAAATACCACCCATGTTCCTTCTTAGCCCTATATGTCGAGGCTGCGGTATCTGGTGTACAACCCACAGCCCTGACGGGTGGGACATAGGCCTTACGGGCTGATTCAAAATCAAAACATTTATTTGAAGTAGGCCAGTTACAGGCACTTTTGAATTGTCGAACAAATACTAAATAAATTAAGCTACAGTGCCAGTCACAAGGCATAAACTGTGACTGTCCTGTAGTTGCCCATTCCCTAGCGTAGATCTCTATGGAGAAGAATGGGCAAGAAACTCCATGACACTCTTTTAAATCAAAATATTGATTAATTATAATCATGATACTGCTTTCATATTTTTTTGCCTCGTTCATACTTACTGTCTCACTGCTTGACAAAGGTTTTCCCAAATCTTTCTTATTGTATTTTCTGGTCCATACAAAGCTATGTCGAGACAACGATATAATGTGGATGTCCTCTAATTGGTTCATTATTAGTGAACGAGTGAGTCTTGGCTCAAGACTTAGCTAACGCTTGCCAAAAGGAATTAGTATTAGTGTTAAAGTTTCTTGAACTGCCTTCCCTATAAACATCTATTATTCTCTTGGCGCCTATTATGCAAATAACTAACAAACTTACTTTTTGCCGACGCCAACGCAGACTTTTTTTTATAAAATATCTAATTGCTCAACGTTGGTACTGACTCTGATCTTTTCCAAGAACAGTGTTTGTTTAAACTTCATCAAATTGCTATTGTTTAAGAAGGTTGTGTTGTTATAGATGTTTTTAGGTAATATTTTTACTTGAACTACGTTTCTAAGAATAATACAAACGTATTTCATTCAATCCCAGACTCAGTACAGCGCATATTATTGTTTATCAGCATCATTCATAAGATTAAATGGTTCACCTTCAATCTCTTCAATAACTCTCGTTATCTATTACTAAATAAATTACTCTCGTTTCAGATAAACTGACGTCGACGCATCAACCTCGGTGAGTTTATCCTATCTCATTAAAATTCATTGATAATATTTTTATCTTTATCTTAATTAGTGGCTATGGAATACTAGGCTTTATACCGTGGAGATAAGGGTGTTGTGATGGGTTAGTGTAGTGGTTGTGAATGGTGGCCACACGCACAGTTCGCGTGGCTGACTGGTTGGCTGGTTGTTAGTAAGAGCTGACATGCGGTGGGCGTACTACACACAATGGTGACACAGATTATGTGCAGGGTTCATGCAGATACGATATACTTAGGACATAGTCCTTCTTTCTCGTTTATTGTAACAGTACTGAACAAGTTAGCATAGATATAGTGATTCATATCGTTTCATGTTCAAGATTGACACTGGGTGAAGTGTTTCTAGGATTTATACATTCACACACATCAAGAATTTTTCAGCCAGTTTCCAAACTCCGGGGTCGGAAATCACGTCAAGCTGTTATGACTAATCACTCTCCGGTCGGGTCTGATTGCCACCCCATCGGATATCGAGTGTACCTGTGTCTGCACACTCTTTTGAGCGCTGTAATATTTCCCACGCTACCACCAATGGCAAATCTTCGATGAGATAGCCCGCTTTGGCCAAAAACGATCAGATGCACTATATAATTACGTATGTCAATTCCAACACCGTTATCACTGATACAATGTCACTTTGTCTTGCCCTCTTGAGTGGCAAGTCGAGCTATTTAAGTGGCAAGTAGGTCAGAGGTGGAGCAAGTCAATCCGTTTGAGATAATCTTATAACTAAGTAGGTACTGGATTTCGAAGTAGTTATACTCGTATCGCCAAACAAGTCATGCAGGATTTGAGACTGCAAAAGTTAAACTTCTCTGTAGATTAGGTGTCTATATAGGTAGATAGGAGGGAGAAAAGAATATCATAGAAAATAGGGATGGATTCTGTGAAAACAAGGAGTAAATGATAATGTGGCGAAAGATACGGGAGACAGGAAGAAATAATTTTAGCACTGACTCTATTATAGCTATAGATAATAATGTTATCTACTAGACCAGGATAAAAACATGACTAGATGAATTAGACGGAAGATTTTCCCATCGAACCGTCAAAGCACGACGGCTCGTTTGGCGTAGTGGCTGAGCGATTGGACTGCTGCGGTGCGAGTCGAGGGTTCGATCCCCGCACGGAACAAATATTTATAGGTATGACTTACAGATAGTTGTTTCGAGATTGGGTGTGTTTTTGTGTATGTGAATTTAAATGTTTGTAAACGCACCCATGATACAGGAGAATTACCTAGTGTGGGGAAATGTTTTATTATCTCAGTATTATGAACCTGCAATAGAAATAGTTCCAAGATATTTTAATGTCTCCATAATTGTTAATAACATAAGTATGGGACCCAGTAATATTAATGACAACAATATCCGTGGTGCTAGGCAACTGGGCTTATCCCAGTTGTATACGTCCCTGTGTGCCTATTGGCCTTGTTCTTTTCTGTCTCCTGCTGATATGGAGGGAAGTGGAAATTGAATTTCCACTTCCCTGTGGAAATTCAATTTCCACTTCTTCTTTTCCTGGAGTAGGAAAAACAGAAATTTCAAATTTCTGTTTTTCCTACTCCTCCGCTATTCTTTTCTGATTAATTTCGTTGCGGGATCCAAGACAGTCAAATAATTAGTCTGGGACTTCGTCGAGCTTCATTGTCTCGGCGCTTTTCTTTTGGTCGCCACTGTTGATTCTGGCTTACAGCAGTTACAGTGGTTTGGGAATAGTGAGGCGGGCTTGTCCCAAATTGAAGTATGGGGGCTAAATGACTTAGTACCTGCGCGATAATTACTTAATAGACGTTTTAAACCAGCTATTTATAAACAGTTTGTCGCGTCTGCACTAATAGCGATCTCTAGCCAGATGTGACAATAGTAAAGTTGGCAAAGCTGCGCGGGCGCCGGCGTGGGAGACGCTCGCACAAACATGTATGTAAATAATAATAAACTAATGATTTAAGCACGTGTAGCAAATAAATACTGCCAACTATTTCTTAATGGTAGCTCTTGTCAGTGCCGCCATTTTAAAGCTAGACCTCAATTTTGTTCACACAACACATCTGCCGGTAGCAAATCGTCATTTCCTGTTCAGTAAAAACCAAGGCGTAAAAAGCGAGAATTACGGGACGCCTTCAGCTAGGTGGACCGACCACGAGGTGGCTGGGAGCGACTGGATACGGAAGTTAGAGGTCTGGGTGTAATGGCCCAGCATAGGAGAGGCTTATATGTCAAGCAAGGGACTGCAGGACTGTTGGGTTGAAAGGGACACTGCGTCCCTGGAACACAAAGGAATAAGAAGGAAAACGGGTGGGTTTTAATAAGTAGAAGTCTGACACTCCCTTCCGCTTGGACGAGAGTGGAAGGGGTCAATTGATGATTTTCAACCTTCCAAAAAAATAAAAGAAGGCGAGTAAACGAGAAGCTAACTGCCTAGCTTAAACGTTCACTTAGATATGCAGCTAAGAATGCATGCTACTCCTTGGGTTTCTTTTACAAATAAAATTAACATTAATTACAGCCTAGTGTGTTGGCGACAATAGCCTAGTCAGGCTGAGGCTGGTAACGATGGTTGCATGTGAGAACGCAGTGCGCGGGCGCCGGTGTGGGAGGCGCGCATATTCGCAATGTAAGCGCTTGTCGCTGATAAATATACAGCCATGTGAGTGGATTAGAGGTCAGGGAAGTACTTTGAATAATGTATAATATTTTGTTAAGAATCTTGGTTTTAACTTTTTAGGATGGGCACATAGTATACACTCGGATATCCGGGGCTTTAATATCGAATAGGCTGTTTCTTTTCAGCTTTGTGTTTAGTTTACAAAGTAACGCTACTTTAAGTAAAGTATTCATTAACCATATTTTTTCACGTTTAAACGTCTGTTAACTTAAAGCAGCGTTTATAAATAAACCTCGACAAGTACATCACAAGCACCTTAGCTATCATAGCCATTACTTAGTATTTACATATCCAGTCTTACTAACAAATTACCAAAACCCCACAATAGCTCATAGAATATTAATTACTCTGACTAATTTAAGCACTAATGAACAAACAAGCCTTAAACAATGTCTCGGCATTAGCCAATGTGACAACGCGTATTATCGTCAAGCCGTGACAATAAGTAATGTACGAGATTTTGTCATACATGCCAGTTGTGGGCGGCAGGCTATAGGCGACATGTCTGCGAAACTTTAGGCTTTAAGTACTTGTACTTACTTAAGTAATTAGAGGCTTGCATCTAGTTTATTATATTTCTATACATGTGTGGCGACAGCGACATCTATCGCAACAAATGCGAACTAATGGCAATTCCTACATCGCGCTATCAAAGTTATCCGCGACATTAGCCTGTATAGAAAATCCCGGCTTACAATTATGTCGGGCAGTTAGCCCACCAGACACAACACCTCCCTTTTCTATGGGGGATGAAGAATTGTATACACTGTTCATCATACCCCCAAACATGGAAGACATCATGTAAAATACTGGTAGGTATTTAGCTGCATCTGGTTAGAACTGGCCTATCACAACATAGTGAGGAAATGCTGCAGATAATGAGATGAAAGACATCATTTGATGTTCTTCACTGAGCGATATAGTTTTACGTTCCTTAATCGTTCTTATATCGTCCGTAGCCATCATAATTATTTTAGAGTAACTCCCTTGGGAAACTCCTCACTTTTCTTTATCTAGAAGAACGTGTAAAGAAATTAAACAATAAATATGTAGCGGTAATCGCTACACCGACATTTAGGCCCAGATTATTTATAACATAAAATCCATATTTATGTTATAAATAATCTCTATTATTTAAATCATAAGTATATATTATGTGTGGTGATATAAGACGTTTAAGTGACGAAACAAACTGACAGTCAGTACACTTTTTTCAATTGTTTAGCACTTCTTTTGTTTAGTTGGCGCATCGAGATAGTTACCAAAACGGGATGTAATCATCAGATCTATAAGCACGGTAATATTACCGTGCTATAAGTCTGTCAATACGACCTTACCTCCTGGCGCAATATTTTATTACTAACTTTAAGTAATCACTGGGGCAAGTGTCCTACAAGACACTTACCACACATTCATCAATTTCTAGTAATATAGACAACCATCAAAAAATGCGATCACACTTGTGTGAATTTAAATAAGCTGTCGACCGCACCAAACACGTCGTGGCTCTAGTTTATAAGGTCTGTCAGGATCGACATGAAAAACGTGCAATATGTGCATACATCAGCTGTTCGCAGAACTGAGGAGTCACTGGCTTGTTCTTGTGAGGATGCCATGTATATCGTGACGTTTTCCTTGCCTATAGTATGCGCTAAAAAACTGCTATAGGTTGCGTTAGCTTATAAAGTCGAATTTAATATACAAGATGACAAGGACTTGTAAGATTTATGAAGTGCCTGCAAATGTCAAGTTCTTATAGATGTTTTGATTCTGAGAAGCAGGATGTGACTTCTTTGGCTATTATTGAATATTTGACTTTCGTTGTATCTAATTTACATTTAGAATTTACATGCTAACTCATGTATGATTCACTTATACTAGCAACTCTTAATCTATCAAAATGTAATTGCACAGATAACTCGGGCTGGACTCGAAAATTTGGCTGACACTTGCCTAAAATTAATATCCCAGTGGGGCGCTCGTAACCGTTTGACCTTTGCACCACACAAAACGTATCAACTTCTTTTAAAAGGGAATCTGAAATCATGTCCTAGTATTAAATTTAATAACGTTCCCGTGAAAAGGAAGCAGTCCGTGTGTTACCTTGGGTTTGTCTTAGAGAGGAATTTTTCATTCATTGAACACATAAAAACCGTCGGTGAAAAAGCTAAAAAGAACTTTTATGCCTTAACGAGAATATCTAAATCTACGTGGGGTTTATCATTTTTTAACTCTAAAGACGATCTATGGGGCTACTTACTTGGGGTGTATGTGCTATGGGGCACCAGTTTGGGCCGATAGGGCCACCATAGGAGCGGCACGACGTAAATTACTTCAAAGCCAGCGGTTGGCTTTGATTTTCTTGTGTAAAGCGTATAGGACGGTTAGTACTGAAGCCTTACCGGTACTGGCAGGGGTACTTCCAGTCGATCTTGAAGTGCAGCGCCGTGCTTCAATGTACTACTGCGCACGAGAGACCGCGGACGCAGACTTTTTATTGCAACGTGACCGTGCTAAAGTAGCTAGATTACTTAAACCACAGACTGACGTGTGGGAGGAACTTTTGTCTGAATGGCAATGTAGGTGGGATAATTCCATCAAAGGCCGACACCTCCACCAGTTCTTTCCATCCGTTCGTGAGCGGCTGGCCAGGACATGGCTGGAGGTGGATCACTGTGTTGCCCAATTTCTCACAGGTCATGGTAACTTTAAGAGTAAATTATTTTCCTTCAAGCTTGTTGCCTCGCCTTTCTGTCAATGTTCTACATCTGACTGCGAATATGAACAATCTGCACATCACATCTTATGGGAGTGTAGTCTTTGGGAGAATGAACGTAATATTATGTTAAATAGTGTACAGGTTACTTCCGGAGTTATTTATTACACGGACCTTGTACAAACTAGAACAAATTTCCGTGCGTTCAAGCATTTTTGTCATACCTATTATTGGAATCAAATATAACAGCTCACAACTTAGGACCCAGTAATATTAATGACAATAATATCCGTGGTGCTAGGCAACTGGGCTTATCCCAGTTGTATACGTCCCTGTGTGCCTATTGGCCTTGTTCAGTTCTGTCTCCTGCTGATATGGAGGGAAGTGAAAATTATGTTTTTCCTACTCCTCCGCTATTCTTTTCTGATTAATTTCGTTGCGGGATCCAAGACAGTTAAATCGTTTCCCTGGGACTTCGTCGGGCTTCATTGTCTCGGCGCTTTTCTTGTGGTCGCCACTATTGATTCTGGCTTACAGGAGTTACAGTGGTTTGGGAATAGTGTGGCGGGCTTGCAAAGATAACATAATGACGCTTGTGGATTCTCAGAACTGACAAAAGGAATTTAAAAAAAACTCATCTCAAAGTATTATAAAACAAAGCTACAGCAAAGTTGAATGGCCACTAGGCTAGACCTTACCAACCCTAGTCTTAACCTAAACGTTAATTGAAACAGATAATCTCAATCACGCTGCTTCACCAAGTTATCGCGATTCCCACCGCTGACACTACACCTTCATTTTCAATTCCCCGCCCGTCCACTCATAAACATACATTTTTATCGAACATGGTAAATCGAACACTTATCAGTGGGCCGTCGCTCACAATCAAATTGATGCTCGTATCGCATCGGAACGCCATCGGCATCCCCGATCAGCTGCTATTAGCATGCGAACAACGCACCAGCATACCAGACAAGCTACTTTTAGCCATTTTTGTGCTCAATTTCGAGTAAATACTTTACCTACTTAGAATGAAGTGGAGACTTTTGATTTCAAGAAACGTTCTTACTTTTGAGTTTACGTCTGAGGCAAGGTCAAGGGTAAGAAAAGAAAACATACTTCACACCCCATATTCAACTCAACTTCTCTGGCTAATTCGGATAAAACAAGTCCAGATTCTCACGAAAGCTTTTACTAGGACTCAGGCCTAGTAAAAGCTGGCGATCATCTGTAAACCAACATGCGTCAGCCATACTTTAGGTTCTAGGAAATTTTCACAGAATGGATTTAGACTGCTGCGATGTTGTCTCAACCTATAAATTGACCCACTACAAAGTACTTTTAAACTATTATTACCTCCGATACTAGTGCCTAAACGAATTCATTATAATCATTGAATTTGAAGATAAAGCGATTATTTAAATCTTTAAACAATAAGAGTAAGCTTTAATACTTTACTATCGGCGACTGGCTGATCGATCGGCTGTCAGTCTGGGAGATTTGTACATTAGGTGAATACAAATCTTGAGCAAAAAACAGAATCAAGGTGACCTGTAGAAAAACAAACAACAAGACGGGCTGTGATCGGTATTGTAATGAATATAACATTCAATTATAACAAGTCATTAATTACTTGGTACCTATTGGACTTGTAACGGTTATTTGCTTTGTAGTTGCAGCAAACGACGATGCTGTGACTGTTGATATTTGCTATTATGTATACAATATTTTATAAAAAAAGAGATGCTATATGAAAAAGTAGTTCTTCGTTTTCTTCTCCATTAGATAACTCAGATATTTTCGGCCAGTACCTTCGTATTTATTTAGCAATTAGTGCTGATTCTCAGCCTTATTCAATAAATGGCTATTCATCCTTCCCTCCTTTACTTGAACATATAATACGCCAATCAGCCCAAACCCTCACAAAGGCTCACGGCACCCAACATTAGCCAAAAAGCTAGTAAGTCAAGTGCAGCTGAGCAAGCACCGTCACCTCGCAGCATTAGCCCGTGTTTGTTGCCACGACGTGCGAAACCTGGCTCGAGTTACGCGCAGGGTTACCACACAATATATCCTACCCTTTGGAAGACAATTATCTTTATTTAGTTTTATCTCGTTGCCTCGTTGGCGTGGTTGACGTAAAAGCTACTATTTAGCTTGATTTTTCTATTGGGTAGTTCTTAGTAGCAACCAGGAGTTGGGAACTTTTGGAAGCAGCCGGTGTAATACCTCGGACAGCACACAAAGTCGAGTCTGTCCCGCACAAGTCATACGGCTGATCTCTTACTGGTCGTAGTCACCATTGATTGGTCGCTATATATGAGCGTTGGCGTTGGGCGTTTAGAGTTTTTTCTTTAACTATTCTCTTTGTGTTAGACAGTTCTTTGAGCAGTGCTGCTATGATTTGCTGTTCAGCCAGTACCCACGCAATGCCACTCTGCCCGGTCGTGGTGATCCACATCGTCTTATCAGAAGCTGTGTAACATACTCGTAGTTCGAAGGATTCAGCAATTTTCATACAAACGGGGATAGTTTATGTTAACAAGAGAGAAAGGGTAAACCGGGTTCATTGCAACTTGTTATTTATGGTGCGTTGTAATTACGCTGATTATAAAGGGCGAGTTATTGAACTCTCACATAAAAACAGCTCAGATATTGAGTATCGTACAATGAAGGGTTCAATGACCAGAAATAATGAGGAGGAAAAATTTGTAAAATATGGTTTATGTCGATGGCTTCAGTTTGGAAAATAATGTTTGTATTTTAAGAAAAAGTTCTCGTTCACCCCTGTTCTGCGGCCGCGTTGTGCCTGTAACATGATAACTGACAATTGCTGGCACTTACCGGCGACGCTCCGCACACTAGCGCCCCCTACAGACAATATTTACTAGATCGTAGTTCATCATATCCCAATTGTAGGGGATTCGCGATGTTACCCACTGTTTGTGTAAGGAGGGGACGATAATTAGTTGCATTAGTGAAATAGAAATGTAATAATAATATGTACCTTATACTCGTATGTATGTGTATGTAGGTACGAAATTTCGTAAGACAGAACTATTCTTGATTATGTTGTGGTAGGTCGGGTTTGCGAAGCTTTTCTTCAATCATTTTTCTTTTCTTGAAAATCGGTTCTATACTGTATCTCCTAAGTAAGCGTATTGTTTTCTCAATTCTTAACTTTTTTACCTGACTGCGGCGAAGTCCGAAAGGAGGGTTATGTGTTTGGCGTGTATGTATGTATGTAAGTATGTATGTATGTATGTATGTATGTCCGTTTCTTTGTTCCCTCATAAATCCTAAACGGATGAAGGGATTTGAATGAAATATACGTCGTTAGATTCATCTTGATGGCGCGAGTGTCACTGGCTACAATAAAATTAAAAAAAACAAAGATAATTGCTGGTTTTGGGGGCCAAATCATGGATTTGAAAAAAAAAAAAAAATTCATTACCATCGAGTAGGGTATCAAAATGAAGGGTTTTAAAAGGAGATTACAAAAATATATGACACCTATATGTTTGAAATAAATTCAAAGTCACAAATTCTATAAAGAAACACAAAAGTTAAATCATCTGCGAAGTATTTTACGCGACCACCGAAAGAACTAAAAATTTAGAAATAAAAAAGTAGTTAAAAAACTAAAAAACCCGACTGAAAAGACTGAAAAGCAAAAAACAAGCACATTTTAAATTAAACAAAACTTGGAAGCAGGCGGGGTTCATTTGAATATTAAATTATGAAATGAAAATACAATAGACCGCGCCTGCTTCCAAGTTTTGTTTAATTTAAAATGTGCTTGTTTTTTGCTTTTCAGTCTTTTCAGTCGGGTTTTTTAGTTTTTTAACTACTTTTTTTTCATATCCACAGCCAAAATAATCCTAGCCTGTAATGATTTCGCAGTAAAACTTCTATTGAGTTATTTATCAATGCTATTTGCTCAGAGTGCGTAGCAGTTGAAATTTCCTGAAAATCTGGCCTGTCAGTGTTCCCCTGTTCTTATGCAGTTGTAAGTTTCATACATTGTTCGAAGGATCAAGATACAAGTTTCCTCCATGCAAAAATACAAGCTTCAAAGTAAATCTTACCTGTGTGGCACTGTGGAGGTAAGGTAGGTACGTGTTTGTACTTGAAACGTAAAGAAGTTAGTAAGCAAGTAATGTGTAGGTACTAGGGTGACGAATCGAGCTGTGAGTAGAGCGATGCTTTGAGATAAGCTGAAATGGTTCTCCTATAGAACTAAGTATAGGTCAAAGCTATTTCTAATTAGTTAAAGTTATTGCATATTATAAGGAGATCCGCAGTGGGTGGATCTGGGCAGCCGCGTAGCCGGTGATGATGATAATTTTGAAAGAAACTTTCATTGCGCCCAGGAAATAGAACGCGTCATGGTTGGGTTAGCCGCTTCCTTTCTTCGTGTCTGAGCTTTCGGATCCTTTGTCAAAACATCTGCTTAACCTGAAAAATTTAAAAGATTGTGAAGGTAATTTCTACAAACTGAGACAATCACGTACTCATACACAAACACGGTTCAAAAACAACACAGCACATTGACAAAGAAACCTCAACTTTATAACTCCTCAAGCAACAGAGAATAAACGCTCATTGCAGCAATATGTTAGCGTCTCAGTTAAATGAGCGCATTATTTTGCTGAGCATACGGCTACATATATATAGACGTTGTATGTATGTCTGAGCAAAGTTCCGAGTTCCCGACGTAACTGACTAATGTGGACAAATTGTGAACCTCGGAGGGGATTTGTACTTCGTTGGTGCAGATATTTGACGCAGTATGGCTCTCATATATTTGACCAGAATATATGAACGTGCATGAAGCTTAATTTGTCAGTAAAGTTCCATAGTATTCTGTTTTCTGTTCCCCATTTTCATTGCTATCTGTAGCAAAATTTGTTACTGCTTACACTAATCTTCAACGTCAACATTCTCCTGCCATCATCCATTATATTTGTGGTCGCTGCAGCGCGGCAGCGTGTCGTTCGTCCTACGGTTCTTTAATATCGGTATAAAATATTTTGTATTTGTGGTACAAAATTCTATTCGAAGTAGCCCTACAAATTTGACTATCATTGCTTCTTAAAATGGCTGAGCTAACTTAACTAATGAATTTGAATTTTGAAGAAACAGCTTTAATTGTTTAGTTGCTAGATTTTGGTCATTACATAGGTTATTTTATATTTAAGAAAAGGCTAGCCAGGCTCGCTTTTGAGGATTGTTCTAGTCTTCATATCCCGCTTTTCTTAATAGTCTTTTATAATTACAAAGATCACAAACCCAGTTTCCCTTCTCAAAGCAAGGTAACAAAAGTTTAAACTAGTTTGGTATCTCCGAGCAATTCAGAACATAACAGTACCTCTCGTAAACTTGACAAGGGCAATGCTGTCAAGGCAATATTGCCTGCCCTGACAAATGACAAACGTGCTGCCTCGTTCCATTTCACTTGAATACGGAAATAAATCTTTAATTCTAATTCTCCCTAAGTAAGCCTATCTAGATGGATGTAAGGTAAGCAATCAAGTCGAACATGAACCTAACCTAGTTAGATAATCTGGCAGCGTTGCGTCGTGACCGCTCTGAGAGAGATTCTTGGTTGCCTAGATCATTGTGTGTGCTAGTGTTGTATGTGTCAAGTGAACGGGGGCAGCCCTGACTAATCACAGGCGGGATGTGGTTGTGGACTGAGAATATCGGAGCTAGGTTTAATATGGCGTATGTCTATGTCTGTTCTGCCACCGACACGTGAAGTTCCGGGTTAATAAAATATTAATAATTATACAGGGTGTTTGGAAGGGAGCTGTACATACGCCTAGGGTAGAAACTAGGGATAGTCTGCTACCTACCCCCGCCCATTATATTGACCTTGGCCTCAAGGTTTTTTTTTAATTTAAAATTATTTCTTTACCTTACTACGGTACTTCAGGCCCCATAACTTTTCTTCTCCACAATTTTCTGGTGTAAAATAATTTTTTGCAGGACCCTAAGACTCTAACGATTAAAACAAGACCATTAGCCGACCGGTCCCATGGATAGATTTTGAGCTACAGGTAGTTTTAGTCAAAAAGTCAAATAAAAAATAATAATAAATTAAAAAAAAACCTTGAGGCCAAGGTCAATATAATGGGCGGGGGTAGATAGCAGACTATCCCTAGTTTCTACCCTAGGCGTATGTACAGCTCCCTTCCAAACACCCTGTAGTCCTACCGGTGGTCCTAGTATTTAATAATAGACGATGGCAATTTCTTTACCCATTCCAGCTCACTGATCATAATGATGACGATTTTAAGAAGCATCAGTCAAAATATTATGCAAATTCTCCAACATTGCATCAGAGCAAGACTTTTAATATTAAGTACCACGTTTAGCTGTAACCGTTTGCTAACTCATGTCGATCCAGGTTGTTTACTAATGTTGTGTTTCGTTAAAATGAAAGATTCATGAACACAGTTAAACTAAAAGCTGTCAGCAATAGTTACTCAATAATAAATCTACAATGAAGACTTAATTCGCAAGCTCATGCCAGAGGCTCATTCAACGAAACCGTCCAGTTTGACTCCTCAACTGTTAGTCTATATAGTACAATTTACGTTCCGTGATAATAATCTCCCTTGTGGGACACTCCTGACAGCCCCGAGATTCCTGGCGTGCTCTCGACGGAGCAATACATAAGTGTCAGTGAACAGTATCGCGATGTCCGTGAGACTGCGCTATTGCGACAACTGCCGCCTGTGACAAATGATGGCAATGTTAAGGTGTGGCCCTAGCGGGGGAGATTGAGGTCTTTGGGGTGAAAGTTAGACGGAAGGAATAGATTAGTTGTGGCTAATAAGAGAAGAGGAGAGCAAAGAAATAATGGGTGGGCTTTGTGAAATAGGTTATGACGAGAAGGAAGAAGAAGATATGGGTACTGCTCTGAGTCCGACCATAAATACGACATTTTAAATTATCACAGCTTTAAAAACATCAATATTTACACTATTCAGAGGAATTTAATAGTCACGGAATATGCAAAGTCTCGACTATTACTTGATTCTGCTCATGAATAATTCATATTCTGGCCTTTAGTCCAGTTCAGCGTTAAACAGGACAAATAAATATTTAATAATGACTCTATTTGGCATTCCCTACCAGCTGATTATTGCGCTAATAATGTTATTATTATAAGTATTAAATGTATATTTAATTTATTAAACTAATAGTTACTTAGTCCAATCGACTCTTCATTATTTATGCTGGAATGGCTAAGTAGTTAGACCCGAAACTATTCGCAGACTGTAAACAGTAAACTGTTTATTCATTCTAGAGGTTTAATATTCAAATAATAATGCCCTAATAACGAACAGATGTTATTAGGTAGGCGTAAATTATGCAATAGTCAATGAAATCATGCATGTTAAATTACCACACAAAAAAAATATTTTTAAAGTTCGTTTTAAAAACCTTTAATAAATATAAAGCTTCCTGTGAAACAGTAAAACATTCGCATAAATTAGCAGCATCAAAATTTGCATGTGTTAATTAACTGTTCCATAATTATTTACAAATCGCACATAAATACATAATCACCGGTACCACATGCTACACAAATTCGCAACAAGTGTGAGCGCGCCCTAACACGTGATCCGCAGGGCTACCTCCTGATTTATTATCTTGCAGACAAACATATTAGCACAACTTTATATTTACACTTAACACCACATCTGCTACAGCAACTTCAACCTTATTGCCCAGTGATAAGGATATTGGTATTTTAAATAAAGAGTGTGTGGAGATCATGAATCAGCATCGCCATATTGAATTTTAACAGCAATTGCGAATAAAACCGTCAGCCTGTCAAAATATTTAAAGTTGTTTGTGTGCAGAATGTGAGGAAGCCGGTAGAGGCGGCCACTGGATTTTATTTGAGATTTAATATAGAACACTGGTTTTATTATTGAAACTTAAAATATTGAAAAGGAATAATAAATGCATTATGATGACTTCATAATTATTTATCTAACACTGATTAATTTACACAAACAATTGTTTGCATGATTTGTGAATCATTGCTCTACTTTATCTAATGCTTCGGTTACCACAACAATTGTCTAAACATAGGTACACATACTTTATCGAATGGATTCCCTTGCCACAGCATGTTTTTACCCGACTGCGGTGAAGCCCCAAAGAAGGGTTATTATTTAACAATTCAATAAACAATATTGATGATCTACCTTACTTCATGCTTTAAACATATACGATACTCCAATACCAAGGTACTTTTCTTGAAGCTAGAGGTATTTTACTCGAGAGTTAAGGCAGAACTGACTGTTAGTACATCTTCATTACACACGTTACATTTAAGGCCACTGTAGAAGGGGCGAGGAAACAATTATCAACAAACATCAACAAGTTCCTGATTAAAAATCCAAAAACACCGCGCGACCGGGAAATCAAAAACTGGATTGGGATCTGGTGTCTCATGCTTGGTAGAGACTTCTAGCCAAACGAAGCTGGTTGTCAATTATGTATGTAACCCTTTTTTGTAATTTGGGAAATCATCAACGAATCCAGCTCTTGGCGAAGCGGAAGGCAGTGTCAGACTTCTATTGAATAAAAAACACCCATGTTCTTTCTTAGCCCTGTCGGGGGCCGCGGCATCACTTTCGAGCAACCAACAGGCATCGGCCGTTTCGGGCCCCTACAAAGTTACTGATATCTCTCTGAGGAATCTCGCGTGGAACACGAACGCGCCGTCGACGTCAAAAGTCTTGCACTGCCTGTCATCGTCATAGGACGGACGGACGTTGAGCTAAATTATGTAGCCCTAACACCAAACCTCTCGCTCTGTCTAACCCACACAAAGCCCAACACAATCCCAAACATCTAATCAGTATTCGCGTTTCTCCACCGACCCACATTTCGTCACAGAACTGGTTCCAATAACTCAGCTCCGGCAAGTATCGACTAATTAGATATTATTTATTGACCATAAATTACTGTAAATTATACATCGATGCTAACTTCGTGTTATTTACGATATCGCAGCCTCATAACTTGCACTTAATTATTTAGACAACTGGCTTGTACATTGAAATGCTAGATTGTGTTTAATTAGGTATTTCACTTAGGTATACGTTAACCAATACCTAAACATAACATCACGCTTGTGATCCCCGAGGGGTAAGGCAGAGGTGTACATAGCCGGGACACAAAATCCTAAGAGGGAACATAGGTGGTTTTAAGTCAGTAGAAGTCTGACACTCCCATCCACTCCGCCCAGAGTAGGAGGAGTCATTTGATGATCCCCCTCCCCTAAAAAAGAGGCCTACCTAAGAGTACACCCATATTTCTCCAGCTATGTTTAAGTTCCATGTAAAAGGAACGAGCCAATTGCCATCAACCGGGCACAAATCCAGACTGCTGCTATTCAAAATTTCTGATGAAAGACTCAATAACACTTTACTCGAGCTGGGAATCGAATCCAGGAGCACGTACTCAGCAGTCACGCTTGCAACCACTAAACCAACGAGGCAGTAAATACCTAAAATAATATACCTAATTAACGATGTTATTTTGGTAGAAGACATTGTGGGTTTAGTTGAAACTGCAGCAATGTTTGGCTTACTGAATTCGATTTTTTTTTTTTTTTTAAAAACGTTGCCCCACACTAGGAATTTCTCCTGTATCGTGGGTGCGTTCACAAACATTTAAACTCACATACACAAATACCCAGACCCGGAACAACTATCTGTAGGTCATACAAATATTTGTTCCGTGCGGGAATCGAACCCGCCACACGCAGCGCAGCAGTCCATTGCTTGGGCAACTGCGCCAACCGTGCCGTCAATTCCGTGCCGTCGCGTCGTGTCGTGCGGTTAATTTAATGTTGTTGTTTTTGTTGTTGTGTTGTTGTTGTTGTCAACAACAACACATAAGAATTTGTGTCTAAAAAATCAACAACACAACGACACAACAACAATGGTGTGTCGTTGTGTTGTTGATTTTTTTTATGTTGTTGTTGTTTTAATGTTGTGTTTGTTGTTATGTGTTTAATGTTTTTGTTGTACAAATTGATTACTGCCTATCACCATTACATGTTTATCCATCCCGTTTTAGAAATGATTTGCTTTACAATCGGTACTTACTTATCTAAAAATACAAACGTAGAGCTTTGTTTTGTTCTACAAACAATTTTAAGTAAAAAACAAAAACCAACGTTGTAAGATTATTTTTATCACTATTAATCTTTTCCGACCAAAACAAAATAGCATGAGAAAAACTTAATCAATTTGTCAGCTTTAAAGATCACCAGTCTGCGTTATTTAACATGTATAAAAGGCAACAATTCTTAGAAGAACAATCAACATATAGGTACATTTGTACATAATGTACATATGTATGTAAGTAAGCCGCGCCTGCGCACTGACATCTCGTTAAGAATGACGCAATGAAAGCTAGCACAGCAAAGCACACGAGATACTTCAAGATGTTGCGATTGGCTACTAAAAGCTGAAGTTACCAAGTACTAATAATTCCTAAGTAAAAAAAACAAGTATACAATGAAAAACTGAAATAACAAGAATCTGATGTGACTGCACGTCAACGGACAATCGCTTTCAAAGCATTCTGTATTTTACAACAACTTTCAACGGAATTCGAAATGAGATTCACGGCATTCCATCACCATTATATCTGCTAGAATCCTACTGCTCGTGGCATCCATAATGGATGTTGTGATCGTGTTAATGGTACCAATTTGATTGTTTATCACAATCTAATTATATGTGCAACAAATCGCTAATCGCAGATGATAAAAGTATTACGTCTGTATAGGTATTAACCTTACGATATCAATAAAACTAATGTGGCATCATTAAACAAAACACACAACTTATCTACATGATTTATTTGTTTTTTTTATCCTCGGTTTTTAGCACTTGAGGTCTCCACAGAGGTCACTATAATTAGAAATAAATCAAACTGTTTGTTTTTATTCGCTAATATAAACTAAGATAGGTTTTATTAAATGTCTTGGTTCAAATGTTATTCAAGACAAAACATTAAACATCGGTTTGTGGTTATTATTATGTAGTATGTATATTTGGACATGCGATGCGGGAGGTATAAGGAAAAATATAGTAAGGAAAATATTGAGTATAAATGAAGTTGACTAGAGTAGAGGAAGGCCAAAGAACCGATGAATGAACTGCGTGAAGAATGATATGGCTAGAAAGTAGATGTTTGCTGAGATGACGAGAAATAGAGTCGTGTGGGAGAAGAAGACATTCACCGACCACAAGTAAATTGTGATAAGGGCAGGACAATGATGATGTAGATATAAAGGGTGTAAAAGTACCCTTAGCGCAAACGAAGGACACTAATTTTCCCCACAACTGCGATCATTTTTTTGTTCTAGACGATACCTGGGAACCCCCTCGTTACGGAGATATTGGGGGTCAAAGTTCAAAATTTTTCACAGCTGTTTTTGTAAATACTAGTTTTTCAGGTTATAACTTTACTTAAATTACCTCCTTGACCCTTTTACTATTCAAAGCATCCACTAGCACAATGTTTTAAGAGTGCTCCATTAAGATTTTTGACCCCAAAAAAAAAAATTGTTTCCCTGCAAAAATTTTTGCGTAGGGTAAACTAAGTATTAGTTTGATGTACCCAATGCTTGGTTGACGTATGTGTGAAGGGTTAATTTACACCCTGTATGTTTGAACATGTTATACACTGATTTCTGTATAGTTAGTAGTAGTTACCTTACAACTCCAAACTTAACAATATAATGAATGGAAAAAAGCCGTCACCCCGCTGTGGGACAGTCGTTATTATTTAAAGGTACTACAGACAGCCAGTCTACCCATTTGATCTCACGAAGAAACATCTTGAAATCCTGTATAAACTCTAATCATCGTCATATTTTAAACCAAAACAAATATAAAAATGACATAATATCTATTACAAAAGGCCATCTTCAGAATACTGAAAACTCCGAAGAAATCTTACGAAGGCAGTACACATGTGATCGCCATACGTGGAACAATGTCCCACGATAAATCCGTCGGCGCGCGACGCGGGCGCAATAACGCATGCGCTACAAATTGTAATGCTCTCGCGCAGCTAAACGTGTCAGCACTGTCTCGTGTAGTGTACGGGAGACAGCGCGATGACTCCTACGGATATGGGAGTCGATAAAATACAGATTTGTTAGGATTTCACTGAAAAGTCAGTTTTTCAAGAATAATAAAATAAAAAAAAGAATAATATAATAAAGATCGAGAAGATAAAGTGCGAGAATTCTATTAAGCGCAGGTATTTTCCATCCTTTTTTTTTCTAAATCCGGTAATAAGTTATGTCAAATTAAAATATCAATACATTTAATTGCAGTGATATCCTACTTAGTGGTGTAACGGGTGACAACCTTGACATAAGTTTCGAAGCCTCGGACTTTTCGGATTAATTTGCGTCTTGTATATAACTTGCTTCGTTGAAGGCAGATATGGTGAGAAAACCATCATGCTAGATATTTGTTGACTGCATGTGAAGCCAGGTCAGACTCAGAAGCCCAAGGGCAACATAAACACTCAAAATTAGGCATTAACCAAATCATAAAGAAAGAAGAGCACTTTTGGAACCTAGTGTTACACTGCTTGCGCTAACGTGTTTGGTAAAACATGCAAAAAAGGATGCATGATTAGCTTACATCAGAAATAACCCGTGACTTCGTCGTACCAGCAATCCCAAAAAAATGCTCGCACCACGCGATACGAACTGCTTGTGAGCCACTAAACGTGTCAGCGCTGCGCCTGCGACGTCGCCGCAACATACGAGCGACAACGCGATGACTAGCACGGATACGGAAAAAATAAAATATTATGTAGGCTTGTCTTGTAATATTTTTAGATGCGGTGAGAAAGAAGCTTAGCAGAAATGTTTGCAAGAAATGGGCCCAGTTTATGTTTCTGTATAGCTATACTGCAGGCGTTTTCTACTTGGAATGATTTCTTTGAATACTGCTTATTATTGCAGCAAGACTTATGGTAAACACTGGACGACTACAAAATAATAAATAATCCGAAGACAAACCCTTTCCAAGTAATATTTATAAGCTGTTGTTTCACAAAAAATCTTGTGTAGCCTCGATTGTTTCAATGGGTTATTGTACATTCGTCACAAAGTAAATTTGCCTCGAAAAAAGTATGTGTAAACTCGCCACAGCTCTATTTTCATGAAGAAAAATCCGCCATAATGGTTATTTCCGTACAGACAGCAGAAGAATGAAACAATCAGTAGAATAAAACCGAAATGACCCAGTATTTTTCAGATTATTTTTAATGGGCAACGACAAGTAGGAAGAAAAATGAATAGTAAAGTTCCACAAAGTACCAGGAGAGTAGAAGTAGGCAGGAGGTATTGAAAACCGGAATGAAATGGAAATAAAAAAAGTAGTTAAAAACTAAAAAACCCGACTGAAAGACTGAAAAGCAAAAAACAAGCACATTTCAAATTAAACAAAACTTGGAAGCAGGCGGGGTCCATTCTATTTTCATTTCATAATTTAATATTCAAATGAACCCCGCCTGCTTCCAAGTTTTGTTTAATCTTTGTTTTTTTAATTGAAAATTTTAATGTAGCCAGTGACACTTGCGCCATCAAGATGAATCTAACGACGTATATTTCATTCAAATCCCTTCATCCGTTTAGGAGTTATGAGGGAAAAAAGAAACGGACATACATACATACATACTTACATACATACACGCCAAACACATAACCCTCCTTTTGGGCTTCGCCGCAGTCGGGTAAAAAAGGGTAAATTTTAGTAAAGTCCCACAAACTACCAGGAGAACAGAAGTAGTAAGGAGGTATTGTATTATTAGAAATAGGAATCATAAAATCAAATCTTATAATCAATATAACTTTCTAATACCATGCCATTTTACTGTTGGAAATGAGAAATAATAACATACACTATGCAATGGTGACTCTAATAATTAACCATTTTGGCCTCCTGGTAGTTTGTGGGTACTTTACTATCCTGGTTTCCTAGCCCCAACAAAAAAAGTGCATGGTATTAGAAAGGCATAATATGGATTTGATTTGGAGATTCTAATACCTCCTTTTACTTTTCTTCTCCAGGTAGTTGGTGGGGCTTTACTATCGACCACCCGAAAGAAATGATTAAACTCCTATTAACTTATGATACCCTAGTACTACATGACACATCACAATACTCCTGTTAACTCCTGTTGTTGGTGACAGACCGAAAAAAATGATTAATCTCCTATTAAGTTATGATACCCTTGTACTTCATACAATAGTAACCATTATTTAATTATATTTTGCGTTTTGGACCCTGGTTTTCCTATAATAACTATAATATAACTTAGTTTGCTATCACTACTTCACGCAAAAATTATGTACCTAAGAAGACTTGTGACGAATTTACACATATTTTTTATGCATGTGACGAATTTACTTTGTGGCAAATCTACAAAAACTTGTTTCTATGATCCAAATCATTGAAACAATTGAGGCTAAACAAGATTTTTCATTTTATTACAACACGACCGTCCTCCATACAAGTTAGTTGACATAATTTTCCGATTTTCTGCACACACAACTGTCACAGTTCCGCGCGGTATCCGGCTCAGTTTAGCCAGAGTTTTATAATTCTAATAAAGAGCGGTAACAGGTTCTGAAATCCCTAGTCTAGGAAAAAATTACTTAGGTACAACACAAGTTTCAGCCAGTGTTATATAAAATGTAAAAACTTCAGCTAACTTCTAATGAATTCAGCCCATTTGAAATTCTACGAAATCTGTTGAAATATTATCGTCTTAACTTTTTGTTTAGTAACAGCCATTTCAAAGGTATTTGTTTGATGAGAATTTAAACTATTAGTAGATACCTTGAAATTAATTCTTGAATTAAAACTTTCTTCAAGGTTTAATGTGATTCTTGTTAAAGAGAATGGTTCTACTTTGAAGCCAACTTTAAATCGGTGAAATGGCTTATTAAGTACTGACTTAAGTTTAGTTGCCAGAAGTCTGTTACAGAATATTCGAACCTATCTCCTCAGACAGGTAGTAATAGTACTTAAATCTTATTAGATTCAATGATCTTTTTTTTCATGATAATTAAAATATTAAGTTATAGGCGGCTTAAGTCAAGTGAAGGTAGGTATGTCATTCCATTGTATAATTCAGCATTTGTTTTGAGCACATTGACTATCATAAGAGACCTGAAGGTCCCGTTTTTACTAACATTAGGAATTATGAAATTTCAGCCGACGCGACGGTTCAGCGGTAAATTCATAAAGTATATTTAGGCACCATTTAGAATATTAGAAACGGTCTTAAGTCAGCAAGCATTTGATCTACATAGATTATGCCTCGAGTTCAGCCTCAATATATGTCTCCAGTGTTTACAAACGTCCTTGTTTTGTACAGTTAGTGGGTTGCAAGCCATAATAGTCGCTGCCAGAGGTTATCTCGCGCACCGTCACCCGGCGCCCGCGCACATTTCCGCGAACCCTTATCACTCGGCTTCATAGTAAATATTTTAAGACGGATAACATTCTATCGTGAGCTGCCTTCTGCGTACAATTAAATGGAACCGTTTTACTAGATATTATTCTTGGGATGTGGAGGTTGAGGTTATCGTACACCTGGGCTGATCTAGGAATGGAATGTGAAAATATTTAAACCTTAGTTTAGTCAAAGAAAATCCAGTAACCATGTTTGCTTTTTCATAATTAATAATTACTTGAATCCAACTTTGTTAAGTAAGTTGTTAGGACGATAAACGAGTACCTTACCTATTATATGCTACGGAGGCAACCCTGCAGTCCAGTGCTAAGATTCTGCCAACCAAATAATAATATGTAATTTAAACTAATACAAATTTTTAGTTAGCGCATCGATGGTAATCTAAATGAAGTCGACCAAGAATTCGCCATCAACTGGGACACCTTTAGTAGCGTCCATGGTTTCCAATTTTCAGGACAATCAATTTTAACTGCAATTATTCAAAATAATGGTTTAAATAACCAGAACAATAACAAAAACTGCGATCCTTAATTTAATGAGAAAATAAATATCACCTGTCCGCACAGCACCGAGCTGACGGGGACAGCTCCACATTTACATAAGTTTCCACGCAAACATAGCACCAACCTATAAAAGGGATAAGCAGCAAAAACAGAGCAATTATGATAATAAAGTATCTACGTTCGTATATCGCCAATGTACAGACAACAGACAAAGTGATGAAATAATTCTGTATTTTTTGGAATTAATTAGTCAATCGTAATTTTATGCTCCGCGACATGTTTTTTAAACAATCAATATTATAATAAACAAGTTTTCATTAATAAACATGTGTTAAACTATAAACATTCATCACTTACTTGCTTGCAACTAGTATTTACATCGTTATTTTTTATAGTTTTGCTAAATAATTCATTTGGACTATATACAACTGACGCCATGTTGAATTAATGGAGATATGCTAGCTATGCTGTGTGCCCCGGCATGGTTCGCCATCGTCTTAGTTACAATGTACTATTAGTGCAGTAATGTGAGTGTTTCAATGCAAACTGCAAGACTACGTATGTGAGGAGTCTGATAAGGACGGTTCCTTCGATTTAATTAGCTTTTTTCGTATTTTTATTGGTTGTTACCAGATAGCGATCGCTGATGAACAGATTAAGAGGTCTTGTCAGTTACCAGGTATCTCTTTAACGGTTTCTAAGTTCATTATTTTCTATCTTTTACAGAAGACAGAGCTGTCTCTAGAACGACTTCTTCTTGTTTCATAATGTCTTCTCGTAAACTTCTTTTATTGGAATGAAAATCACATTTCTAGTTACGTATGTGTTGCTTTTTCTGGTGAAGTCATTTATCAAGAACACAGAAAAAAGCATCACAAATCCGTTAGCCGAATATGCATGATTGCTTGTAGCAGTATTCCCTCACGACAATTTGTAGGAACATAATTTAGGGTTTAAATGATTTAGGCTCGTCATGTAGAAAATGTGAAGCGGAGGAATGAGGACAATGTCGTGAATGTCGTGATAAAAGTTTTGAGTATGAATGTGGAGGAGTATAAGAGTTAAAGAAACGATGGATGAACTGTGCAAAGAATGATATGGCCAGAAAAGAGCTGTCTGATGAGATAACAAGTAATAAGGATGTATTGAAGTAGAAGACATGTGACCTCAAATGAATTGGGATAAGGACAAGAGAATGATGATATAGAAAACGTACGGTGTCCTGCCTTTTCGCCGAAAATTGTTTAGCATATTATCACTTGCGTACACGTTTAGTCGATGTTTCACTTTGACAACTAACGATTAGCAAATTTTTGTATGACAACGTATCATTTGGTTGATTATTATAATGGCACAAAACGTTGGATATTTATAATTTAGCAAACATTTCACTAGGCTACACAACTATTAGACGAATGACGTTTTGTCAGTGTAACAGTTCGCTTTTCATACATTGATATAATGATAAAAAATAAACAAATTTTCACATATTTTTTTATTTAGGAATCTCAAAATTAATTTTAAACCTTTAAGTTGGGACCAATGTAGAGCAATAACTTTTCCTCTAAGTATGTACTGAGACCCGACATGCCCTGCGAACCCGCTACTAGGAAAACTTGGATGCAAGAGCGAGCGAAGCGAGCTCGGGACTCGGGGCATTCGGACAGGTTAGTTTTTTTTTTTTAAACCACGGAGAAGTAGGAGCGTCGACTGGGCCTATAGGGGTTAGGTTCCAATAACTTGATTTGGTAAACAATAAACTACTACATACACATATATTACGCAAACTAAACCATTCTGCTACTTGAAGTTGGCATTTCAAAAAGCGTAATTATGAAAAGCTGACCAAACGTACAGTTGGTGACTGTGAGGTTGAGAAATAAAACAAAATTATATGAAAAGTTGGCAAATGATTATTCGGCGAAATAACATTCTGCGAAACGCTAGTTGGCTAGTGAAAATCTGGCAAACAATTTTCGGCGAAAAGGCAGAGAACCAAAATGTACCTATTCGTCGAACTTTTATCTTTAAAGTTCCAAAAGCCTCATTGCTCTCAAGTGTCCCATGGGCAGTATTACGCAGTAGCCGTGAGTCACACGGACAGATGGACGTGATCCAACATGCATGTTCACTGTAGGCAACAAGGTGTCGTATGCTGACGCGGTACGTGACACTCAACATGATACGAGTTTTTCTTGAGAAATGGCGCAGCTTCCACCGAGCACGACCAAGGGCTGTAGCTTCAAGTCTTCAGCACATTGTATGCCACATACACTAATCAATTATACTTACCGTACATCATTTATAATACACTGTAAAAACCTCTGCCATTGAGCTTTGCTCCAGTGAAAATAGATTTCATACAAACATATTTTCTCAGATATGTGAATTAGTTAGACCGATTTTTCGCAAAAAATGTATGTTGCAACTCTTTAATATTGCATAGAGTTGTGCAGGTTACATACTGGTCTAACATCATTTAAGTTGCATCGACTCCTAAAGAAAAAGTTCATTTAATAATAGCTATAGGATTTATTCGCAGTAAAGTGTCTAATTCCAATAATTGAAAACCTCACTTCTACATACTCATTTACACATATCCTATTCAGAAATAAGGATGTGTAACTCGCAAATAAACTGCTAATTACTACTCCCCATCAATTCCAATTAGTCTATATTGAACGTGCTGACTAATCAATCGCTGGTATTAATTAACGGCCAGCCCTGAGGACGCGTGGTCGTCGCTGCGTCGCCTGCGCAGGTTCTCCGTACGGGGCGAGGCGACACCGCGCATGCGCCGTAGAATCTTAATTACTGTCTTTAGATGTATAAGCTCTGGAAGGAGTATGGCGACAGTGAAAATGAAAAATAATTAATTTGTGTAAATAAGAGAGAACATTGTTTCAGATCATTTATTTTTCCAATTCACTGGACGTTAGCAGAATAGTTCGACATCGGCTTTAATTTCCATTAAACAAAAATTGAATAGAATAGATCATTTATTGTTTGGTAAGTGTTGAACTAAAGTCACATGTAATAAGGAGCGAGTATATCATTATCAATAGGGTACAAGTCGACTCTAGGCAGCTGCTGATCTCAACACTTAAAACCAAACCCAGGAAAATCAAACCCGGACCTCATGATCACAATAGCACCTGTGACCACTACATCAACGAACCAGTCAACAGTACCTACTTACCGTTTTTCAGTTTTTAACCGGTACAGCCGGAGCACCAATATATATACTTGGCAAAGTTTAAACGCGAATTTCTCCTTAAAAATCGATTTCAACTTTGAGATATGGCCTACTTTATAATAAAATGGGTTCTAAAATATGTCGATAAGTAACATGATAATGAAATCGATACAGTGGTGATAATTGCTTTTAATCTTTTCAAAGTGTTTACATACTGGTGCTGCGTAGTCGTGTGTCGCTCGGAAGTTCCTTCCAGATGTTACTATTCTAGGTTACAATCTAGGTAGATATCTTTCGCATTATCTCCCACCAACAGGTATATCGTAATTAGATACTTAGTCGCAACACCTATGTATTAGCTGGTATTGGTAAACCACGTAATTAATACGAGAAACTACTTCATTAAAATAGCTATTTTATGGCTAAGAAGCTCACTATTTCCTTCTGGAGCTGCACGAGTATTATTGATGAATCGTTTAGATAAGTTTATGGGGTTGCACGTGTATGGACCAGTGGACTTGGGAACTGATTGTTTAATTAAATAAGGATACATTAAAGATGTTTGATGTTGATTAACCTAAGGAAGTTAAGGTCGAGCACTCTAACTTGTATGTATTTTATTGAACTTAAAACTATCGAAGACGTGATCGAAGTTAAAACCTGGCCCATTTTGCAATACAAAAATAAATAATAAAAATCTATATACTTACTTACTTAATTATTCTATACAGATAAGGTGTTTCTACAAATGCGGAGCTACTAACGTTCAACCAATAGACGGACGAACACACAGCCACGCACCTTTCACACTATTTGTATAGTAGAGACGTCAGCACACCAACTTACCTGAAACTGTCAAACTTTCCAATCAACATTGAACTTAATTTGACAGATTGTTGTAACTAAATGTGCAGCTGGTGACTGTACATTTATACAATATTCCGTTTGTCTTTACTTTGAAGCCAATATTTCCTGCCCTCCATCCTCACGTTATTTCTCGTTCATTATATTACCTACAAATTCAATTTACCTCTCATTCAACACCAGTATAAACGTAAAGCTCGTTCAAACATTCTCATATGAACAGTAAAGCATCCACAAGTCCTTGTGAACACCTCATCTTGCCTTTCACGACATCTTAAATCTTAAATCGTCGCCGAATTTCCCATGTTATGACGTCACAATTCACGTCATGCTTACTGGCATGACGAAGAAAAGGAATAGAAGGTCCACTCATAACAAAAGCCTTTTAAAAGGCAACCAGCTTATTTCTGTTACTCGCTGTGTTTAGTAACTACTGATTTTGGAAATATTGTTCCATTAAAACAAAGGTCAGATTGTTTTGTAATTGATTGAATCTAACGGGGCAGTGCCTAATCACTTTTAGCTGCTGCGCTGCGGGTCGCAGGTTCATAATATTCGTATGACCTACTGATAATTAATTCGGGTCTGGCTGATTGTTGTGTTTCATTTCATTTATTTCAGTAACAATTTTTACATCCGATGTTAGTCCCACTATACAGGATAAATTACACTTTATGACTAAATAAATCGAAATCATTCAATCATTCGAGCGTATGAGGCAGTGAAAATGTTTTTCGGAACAGCGTCATTCGCGACTACTTCATTCGAGTCCATGAGCTTTCGAACCTGTGAGGCAGTGGACAAATAATTCGCAACAGCGTGTGTCGCAACAGCGGCGTTCGAAACAACATAGGGGACCCATTCTTAAAGTATGACAAAGTGACAAAAAAGCTTTTGAAGCGTGAAACTTAATTGCTCCTTGTATATCATCTGCTATCAGATCATCGTGCATTATTGGACGCTACTGAGAGCGCCCATCTAGTGGCCATCAACAAGCTCAGAAGAATAAGTCATACTACCTACCTACATCTACTCTTTACTGGAACTCCGCTACATCAGCTAGTTAACCTTCTCGTTTCCACACACACCACACACAATCCACGAATACCGCATGTGAACAATGCATCGTGATATATTTCCTCATAGTGCGGGTCTCAAGGTTCCTATGAAGCCTGTTATGGGACATTTTCATAGGAATCACTGCCACATACATACACACGCACTGGATTCGCTTGTGTTGTACGAATTCACTCTCTTTTCCCTTTTTCTCGGTTATTTATTGTTCGTTGACATTCTTAATATGAATATGATGACAATATTTCTTTGTGGCATTGTGTTTTTATTTTGTGTGATTGCCAGTGTGAGATTTATTTAGCTTTGTGGTAAGATTGTGATTCTATGACATGGCATTTGTAAGTCTGGTGAATCTTAGTGTGTGTTGGTCAATATGGTGTTTTACCTAGATGATCCACCAACTAACGGTAAAAATTACTCCCGAACGGCACTATCTTTAAATATTACAAAAGATAATTACTTTAATTAACAAAACATAACGGCTGCAATCCCCGATGGGTTAGACAGAGGTGCACCCATAAGTATACCCATATATCGCCAGTTATGTTTGAGACCCATGAATAGGGGACGAGCCTATTGCCATCAACCGGGCACAAAACGAGACGCAGTTAAGCTGGGAAATTCCCATTGCAAAAACCCAAAAACACTTTCTCAGACCTGGGAATCAAACCCTTATACATCACAAGAGCAACGAGGCAGTCAACTCAAATTAATATGTTTCAATGTACGTAAGGTAAAGCTCTAACATCTATTCCATCAAACAATCATAATTTTACTGCAATATCCATATAAATATTTAGTCACTCTCCCATTTAAACACAGTTACTAATAAATCAATTAAACATTGACCAATCATGATCGCCGATGTAGAGCGGCGGCGCGGGCGCAGTGACCGGTGCGATTTACAACCGCTACAATACACACTGCCTGACTGCCACACTCACCAACCTTGTCAAAATGTTATTTATATCAATTCTTGGTTAGGGTGGCTCATTGTGATAGACCCTAGCGATTTTAGTGAACAACCAAATTAAGAGATTCTACAATAATTAGAACCGTTGCTCGATAGAAAGATAGGCGCTGTACGAAGTTTTAAAATCTTCCTTCTGAATTCAGACCAGAGACCAGACCATCACGCCACGCCACCAGACCCTTCACGATGACGTCAACCAAGAATTCTGTACATCAAACTAAGTAACTCTACTCAAAAGTTATTATAATTAATTACATTATAACGCACTCAAAACATTGTGTTGATGGATGCATTGAATAGTTTAGGGTAGGGTCGCAGAAAGTGATTTTAAAAGTATATTTAAAAACATCAAACCCACAACCCTCCTTTTGGGCTTCGGCGCAGTCGGTAAGAACTTGTACTTGTAAAAGAACTTGTTCAAAGTTCCATAATAGCTCCCCCGCTCCCGCTCACGCTATGCCCGTACCCTATCTCAAGCGACATCCAATAAATATGTAATTAATAACAATAACGCTAGCCAGAGGGCCGTTACTCAATCACTGCGGGTCACCTCGCATTAACTCAATATATTCACCCCGCACCAGTGTGTGGAGCTCAGCAGAATTAGGATTTATGGGAGTTGCAGATAATTAAGTTATTTGGGAAAATAATCACCAGTGCTTGGTGATGTCCTCATAATCATTGGTTCGACCTTTGTGTCGTGAATAAAACAAAACTGTTAATGCGTTGTTTAAATAAAATACATGAATTACATAGGGAATAAGCAAGGGAAACCCAAAGATAAAAGTAATGTACTTTGTAAATGATGACAGCAAGAAAAGTACTGACTACGAAGACTATGATTGATAAAGAAATATAGAAGAAGAAGTCTATCTGCGTCGAACCCAGATAAATAGAAATAAAAGCACGATGATAGAGAAGATTATATAAACGGACTTCCCAAACATTCTTACACAACTCAACAATTAGAAGTCTATAAAAGATCCACATTGACTTATCCAAAAATAAATATAAAGTCAAGTTAAAAAACAACAGGCCTACAATCACATAACACCATAATTTCTCAAAGTTTTCCTATATTATCACGGAAACGTTAAAAATTAAGTAAAGCAGCCGCTTAAGGTAAGCGACACCACGCTTCTGGCTGAAGCGTCTCGTTTCAGCCGTTAATTACTGAACATTTACAATTCCACTGAAAAGTGTCGGGTACGCCTCGTTTTTCAGCTTAATTTCAAGCTATTTATCTGCTGTTTTCAGTTGATTTAAAAAACCATGAAACAGAACTTCGGTTGTTCCTATAGAATGTGTTGCAAACGTGTGATTTGTGCACTGTACTGTTCGTACAGTCGACCATTTGGCTAGCTAGATTTCTCTAATCACGTAAAAGTTGCTAAAAGCGTCAAAAATGCACTATACCATCATCTGTCCTACAACATTGTTTCTTTTTATGAAGACCTTGGTTAACCGTCGGGGCTGCGAGTTGTTCCGTCGGGGTCGTGGGTTGATCGGAAGAGATACTGCGGCCTCGACACAAAGGGCTAAGATGGAACATGGGTTGCTTTAAGTCAGTAGAAGTCTGACATTCCCTACCGCTCTGCCCAGAACGGGAGGAGGCATTTGATGATCCCCCCCCCCCTAAAAAAGACCTTTGCTAAGAATAACACTGGCGACAGGACATCAATACAGATCCTATTACATTCGTAATCCTTTAGTCACATCTTTTCCTAAATAAAACACGGTACAAAATGACGTAGCCTAGCCTTTCTTTAGCAAGAAACCACTCATCCGAATGAAAATCATGACTAATACTACAAAACAGAGTAACCAAAACAAACTAAAATAGAAACACCACTCAATGTGCAGAATATTCTGACAATTTTGAAACACCTTTTACGTTCGAGTGTTGACTTTCTGACCCAAATGTTTAAGCAATTGATTTATTTCTGTAATAGTTTTAGACTCGCCCTTCGTACACTTCAGATACAAAAGATAATTGTTTCTTTTGAGCAAGTCTATTGAATTTGAAGAGAATTTCTGGAATCAATTTACTGAGATAAAATATCTTTCAGAATAATTGGATCGAATTTAGGTTCTTAGGTATTCTTCAATATTGTTTTCGGTAAAACTAAAGGGACTGAAATATCCTTTTTATAATGACAAGAACATACTTTAAATATTCGTTATCCAGATTTTACGAGATGGAATAGATGGATGGATGGATAGATTCACAACTGTACATACAATGTTTGTACAAACATTAAACTCATATGTATCGTTAAAGAATGAAGATTAAAACTATAAGTTAATCGTTGCTTGTTAAAATTTTCAATAGCTTTTCACCAGTACAAACGTAAAATCTTCAATTAACGCGTTTAACTCCCACTTAACTGCATCTCCAAAGTTCAAGTTACAGCACTTGTCAAAGTTAGCGTAGGTAACCGATCCTCCAATATACTGTGATAACTGTTATAAGTGGCACCTAGGAGTGCCTGCATGCAGTGCCGTACGAGTGCAGTTAAACTGTTTATCGTGCTGTCGACAAACTTTCAGTTTGTTGCTGCACCTGAGTTGGTAACTTTCGCAGATAAGTTACTTGATAACATCGGGGTGCGGTTTTAAACGTTACTGTCGTTTTGGTAAGTAAGTTAAGCAGTTTGTTTAGTACGAGAACAACACACTGTGTCACAAGGAGTACCGTATTACCCCGTAGCTTGATTGTGGAGATCAGGTTAGCGGAATGGTATTTAACCTCATCCGGACACTAAAACCGCGAAATACTCGGCTAACCTAGTAGCTAGGGGCCCAATATAGCTAATGTAGCTAAGCAGAACTTTATCGCAATGTGTATTCCTCCTACTAAACAGTAAATAAGCCTAATAGCTTCGTATCTGTGTAATCACTAGTCATCTGTTCTGAAGTCACGCTGAAAAGGGCTCATAACCAAAAATAAGCCGAATGCATCAACTCAAACACTATTTATGTTCATTCAGTAGAACTTACTTAGGAGGTGACTCGGTATATATATATGTACTTACCCATTGTCCGACAGTCTCTTGAAAAAGAGTAACGATGGAGCGTTGACCATTCCTTTTCTTACGAAATATTTTCCAAATGGGCAATAAATTCTATTTCCTCTTATTAAAAAGTTTGACTTTGAAAGTTCCTTTTAGGAAACTCAAAATGGCCTAATTGAAACAAATGGTATAACTTTGCATTTAGATACGGACAATTCATAGACCGCATAGCAGTAATGTATTTAGTACAGCACGAAATTAAATCAGTCACTATTGTGGCAGTTAAAAAGTAGCTCTGGGGTATTTTCTATAAATAAGTAAAGCAGCCACATGTACTGACAACATTAGTGTTCGGTTCCTCGGTAATGCGTGTAACTTGATATACCGATGTGTTACCGACAGGAATGCTGCCCTAAATATACCGCAGTTACTAAATATATTTGAATTCGAGGTGTTTCGTTGCCTTGGATTAGCTTTATTTTATCTGTTGAATGAACTAGCTTGGATGAGCTTACGTGATCACTAAAACCGTTTACTGTAGGAATGTACTTAGAAGGAACAATTTATGCAGAGTGTTGCCTGACTATCGTTATCATTATCACAATATAGATTTTTGCACCACACCACCTTATTCAGAAACCTTTCGTGTATTCACTGATCCAGTTTTATGACAAAAGGTATTCATAGGTTTGCACACATTGTTATTTGACTGTCTATCTAGGTAGTTATGTAACTTTATTTTGAACCAGCCATTTACTGCTTCGCTGCAGGACAAATGGCTGTTCTCATACAGTTAATGCACAAGCATAGATCACTACTAACTCATCATTAATACACCTAAAAGTAAATGTGAAACATTCGGCCAAGTCATTGCCTTTCCTTAAACGAGTATCTCGTGGTTACACACCATTTACACACCTATAAATTCATTTTATTGCAAGTTCCGTTCACATTTTCAAATCGTAAATTAAAACATTATCACAAAATGGCCGACGACATTTATTTTGCGCGCGAAATAACACAAAATGGCGTCGCATTGTCGGCCAAAATGCGCCCTGGCCGGACTCCAACAGGACTTCAAAGCTGCTCCGAAATAAGGCCACTCGCTGCCTTCTCGAAAACACCCTGGATTTTCTTTATTGCTCATTTTTATGAGGAAGTAATATCCTGTATGATTCATAAACACAAAAGAACTGAACATAAAGCATCCGCCATTCGATCCCTCCACAATATTATGAAGTTTTCTTTGTGTTTCAGGATACTTCTTACCTACCTGCCTAGAGTCTTGAAGTAAGATATTTTTAACAAATTGAATTTACGGATTTAATCTACTGGAATAAAATGTGAAAAAGCCATAAAATCAATGAAGCACTTCTGAACAGTTATTAAAGAAATTGAGTTGAATATGAAAACTGAAAAAAGTTAATCTGAATCTAAAAATAAATTCGACCCGAAGAGATTTGAATCAAGCTTGGAACTGAGTTTAGAGAACTCCCGAACTTTTGGATAAAAAAGGAAAAATTTTAACGTTTCTGACTTACTACATAAGATTTACAGTTCGTTAAATTCTTTATGTTGGTAACATCGTTTCGCCATCTCAACATTTAATTCATTCTGAACGTTACTTAAGGCTCGAGTCACGACAATGGCGACTCGGTTCAAATCACATCTCGCTGACAATATCCACAAATCCGATTATGTATCGAGATTAGAATCGAGTGACTCGTATCGTTATTAAATCGATAACGAGGTGAATACGGGTTATTCTTTAGTCTAGCTGTAGGGTTGCCAAATGTTGACGATTTTGTTGTAATTTGAAAAGAGCTGGAAAAACTGTTCAATCTTACATATAGTTTCTTTAAACTGAGTGGAAAACAATGACTAGATAACAATACTGGCCTAATTGGTGAATATTACTTTATTGATATACGAAACGTTTTATTTTGAAGGTTTCAACTGATAACACTAGCCTTCATAAACAAATTATTTACTGCGAGGTTTATTTCCATACTTCGATTTCACTTCATTCATTTGAATACTTCAACTTTGCCATTCACGTTACAACTTTTCTCCGAAATAAATTCCACGAAAACACATTGATATCAATAAGCTGAAAGTCGAAAGGGAAAGAAATCTTCTCATATAAAAATTATCATTCGACTGTGACAAGTCAAAGCGACAATTATATGGAAATTCAAAGAAACGTAATCGGATTATTTTGAGGCGACACACATTGACGACTGCGACATTTTAAGCGCAAGATGTCGCGACACGACTAAGTCGCTTCACTGTGTGGTTATCGGCTGTAGATGCATCAGTTACGATTACCTCTTCATCGGAACCGAACATCTCAACAAAGATCACTGTATCTGATAAGTACTCATTGTTCTTTTTATTTCGATGTTCTATTTACGTATTTCGCTGAAACTTGCAGTATACATTAAGAGTTATCTGACAATCTACATATTATATATCAGTCTTAGTAAAGTTAACTAAGTAAAGTTTACTACGCAGACCTTTCCCTTTTTTTTTGTTGATCTTAGGTTGCTCCTTCCATCCACCGTCTAGTCAACCATGAATACGAGGATAGTTCATTATTCCTCATATCTACATTAGGGGACACCTTACCCATTGGAGAATATTTTATTCCAATCGGTTACGATACCCTATCTAAACTGCCCTTTTAACATCAACACACGATTCCTTTTCCCAACATTTTCTTTACTCGGCAGTTCACGATGAATGCTCGTCCTTACACCCCGGTCGTCTTCTAGCCGATAACATCAACGATTAAACAGCAATTATCATGAGCATTACATTGTCGCAATGAGAGCTATCTTTCACAGTCAATGATAAAGTTATTGCCGCGTTGGGTTACAACGTTACAAGATGTTATCTTTCACTTCGTTGTGTAATGTTCTTAGGCTGTCTGCAGTGGCCCTAGGTGTGATATGTTTTAGATTTTTATCTGATTGTTTCTATAGTTATTTGCTTTAATCTATGTTGCTTTCTTACTAGGAATTTGTGAGAAAGTTTAAGTAAAATATGCAAACTCAACTGGGATCATTCAAGGTGAGAGCGATTCCAGACGACAGTCAAGGAACAATGAAGCTTTTGATTGAAAGGTAGAGTAAGTAGCGCCTTTATCTTTTTTTATTCACATCAAATGCTTACTTAAACGTAAATTGAATCCGAGCAAATAAGAATATAATAAGAGTTTCCTAAACGAATTTGACTTTCGATTTCATTTGTTACTGCAACAACCAAGAAATGCCCAATTTAATCACCAGGGGTAGTTTACCTACCCCTGATAATTAAACAACTATAAGTCGCAGCAAAACAAGATTTCTAGACTTCTTTAGAGAGCGGCCATTACCTTCAGCAATATCGTCAAATGTCCGCCATGATTGCAAATGCGCTGATCCAACCGAACGGCTCCGAACAGTGAGCACTGACGCTCATTCGGTCAGCGCCTTATCGCCATCTTAATGCTGCGCCTCAGGACTTGTGACCTGATGCTCGCAGCCTGATATCTGGAGACAACAAAGCTTCAAGAAAGTTTTAGACAAGTTATTCTGACGTTAATAAGTAGTTGGGTCTGAACTACGATATTGCCATCTCATATATAGGTATTGTTATTGTTTGAACCTCTTGGTTATAAATTTCAGTTCCTATTTTTTTTAAACGTGTCGATGGCCATCTAAATAAGTTCAGCCCAATACTTAAGTTCCTATTACGTACCATCATATTACTAGCTAATCATTCTTAATGAGCTTATGAATTATTATCTAAAAAATTGTGGTACGCAGTTATAAAACTTTAAGATGGCAAACATAAGCATAAGCAAAGCATATAATTATGCATGCTAAAATTATACAATTCCCCCAAATCGTTTTATTGCTTTTTCAAGTACCTACTTTTAGTTTTAAATATTCAGCCCCTGATACGTAAGATTGTGTCACGTCTCTGGCACAGGTAGTCTATGGTACAGAAGTCTGCACAGTGGTCGTTTTGAGCTATCTACTGAAAGTATCACCACCGCGCGTCCGACTCACGCTACAACAGTTTTATTTAAATACCATACAATGTGGGTAATTCCGCAACAATCTTACACAATGTAACTCAGTAAAAATAAAAATACAGAGGATTTTTAATTCAAAGTTTACTGTTCTTCGTATCAAGTTAAAACCCTGTGAGGTTATTGCGCCACTCACTCAGAATCCCAATGATTTTGATTCTGACGATTCAGAAATATTCACTGCGTTATTTACTTTCTGGTGCAGGTGAATATTTCAAACATAGGGACCAATGGATTTTGAAGAAGTTGCTCTTCCACGTTTATTATGTGTAACGCCAATGTGTCGAATTCTTGCCGGTATCTGGGTCCCCTCCCACATTTAACTAGTCCTCTGAAAGCAAGACTGAACAGGTACCTCTGGGCATGCTCGTTCCAGCATAAACCTCATCCATCGCTTTCCTTCAGGCGGTATCGAGCACAAGAACTGGTCCATTTACCAATAAATATAAAATAATTTGAATACTAATAAACAATAACAATGATTAGCACCGTTATCCACACAAATTGCTTAATTTCATCAACTCAATCAGTATTCGGCACTAAAATTAACTAAAAATAAACAAGCAACAAATGCGATTAGCGCAAACATTCCTACAATAAACTGGATTTGCATGTTAATGTTATTTGGAGCTAAACAAACTTGTTTTACTAATTATTTGAAACGTGTGGCGTCAATCTGAGACAATCGTACCAATTAACTATGTAAATCTGTTCATTGAAATATTTAGTAAACAGAAAATCTACTCAATGGTTCGACCAAAACGAGTTTAACATTATAATTTCTAAGAATATTGGTTTACTTTGATAGCAATGTCGTATTTTTTGCCTGTAAACTTGCACTAATGGCGTCCGTCGTAAATGGTTATTTAATTAGTATTTCGATTGATGTTTGAGAGAGATGGATCATTAAATTTTCAGCCTATAATAATTATAAGCCTCTGCAATAGCATTAGCACACCAATCGATCCTCGACTACTTTCATGTAAAGTTGGACCTACTAAGTTAAAATGAAATACCAGCGGCCAGGAAAGTGGAATGGCAAGAATAAACCTTCTAAAACTTGCTTACGTATTGTCTACATCCAAAATGTTTGCGAAGTAATCTAAATCGATAAATCCGCGATAATGGAGCAGTAAGTAGGTAAGTATTTAAGTTTAATTGCGTGTGTCGGTGACTCGATGTTCCCGACCATTGCGGGCCGAGTCGGTTACAAGTGCGTGCTACCGTAATGTGCCAGATAGCGCTTTGTTAAGCACCGAGGTGATATACTGATGTGCAGGCCAGTTTCTTTACTAAGCAGTAGTTAACCTTCTCAAAGCCTGAATGTATTAAGACGTCGAGTTGTAGATGAAACTGCATTTCAACATGCAATTTACTTGTAAAGAGCTTCATCTGGCTAGAAAAGTAGTGGTCGTTTTGTGCATCGGTATACAAGTGAGACTATGCAGTTCCCAGGAAACTGAACTGGTTACTCGAGTAATGAACATGGTCACGCAAATTATCCATTTCCAAACGGGAAGGTTATTTTATCCACACTCATCTTTAAAAGATGTTGAAATTGTGAAAATCCCCAGATGCAGTTTTTCTATCGCTTTGCAACAAACGAAAAAATGTCCACAATCATATAAGTTTAAGAATGCAAATCGTAAATCAACTGCGACTTTTAACAGTAATATGTTCTTTATTTTGCAAGCTCACGCTTTGAAGTTTGTTCTTAATTAGCGATACACTGAGGTTTTTCTGATGTTCATGCTTGTTTAGTTGATTATCTTGTGTTTCCAAAATGTTAGCGTTTCATTATCATATCCGTTTCCTAAGGTTCAAGTACAACATCTTACTTAAACACATAATTCAAATTTTCCCTTTTCCAAACGAACTTTCAAAGTTAACGACTTAGCCTTAACATCAACAGACACGCAATAAAGTCGTCGTCATTTAAAGTAGTCATCACAATACACTGATTCACAACTTCACTTACACATGAAACTATACAAATTAATTCAAACGATGACAATCAACTAATAAGATTACAATCAATCCATCCCTACTTAATTGAATCCATTCTTCTCTAAAATCTATTCACCATTCACGAATTCTTCACAATACACATCACTATTCAGCTCGGTGACGCACAGCACTATCTATATCTGTGAAGTGAACAAAGGAATGTCAAAACTATTCGTTTGACAATACAAATGTCACCGATTGTCAGGGGATAGACACACAAACGGCTCGTAATGTCAAAATATTTGACACGTTTGGCCTTACCTGAGATAAAGCGATTGAGATAAATGTTGAATGGATTTTGCTTAAATGTTTAGTATTTCATGAGTTTAGTTACTTTGAGAGAATGGTCGGTGAATTGTGTCCCAAATTCACAAAGCTTACTTGGCAGCTTATAGGAACAGTAGACCGTTCGGAATGTGTGGAACATATTGTCGGCTGCTCTCGTTACTGAGGTCCTAATTTTACTGGTATTCTACTAGATCGGATTTGCTGATTACGACCTATACGGGTGTCTACGTTTGCGTTTTCCACAGTTCACTGGACGAGTAAGAGCTCAAAACGTTCTCTAGTGATCAATAAGTGAGGCACGATTCTTTTATGGGTACATTTAAAGTCCCAAACTCTTATACAAGTTTCCTAGAAATCATAAGCTCGAAAAGCAGCTTAAACACTTCTTGCACAAGTTCTCACTCTATTCCATGAAAATCTTAAGTGGTTACTATTGCATTTTTTATTTAGAGGCCAATAATAATAATCTGTACAATAAAATCCTTTCTCGAACTGATCATGGGCTCCTTATCGCCTGTCACACTGTTTTTGTCCATTTTTTTGTGACCCGAGATTATCACTAGGGTCTACTCATGTTGACTTGTGACCAGACTGCTCTTTTGGCCCTGCCCGTCACATCCGGATTGTAGTTTTGCGATAAACCTCGTAGCTGATAAGGTTTTAGATAAAACTTTGTGTTTGTGAGTGTTAAAAGGATGTTGGAACAAGAAAAGGTGCTGTGCAAACTGCAATAAACTTAAATAAAAACAATTTGTGCGTGCTAAAAGCTACGTGCAAGTTAAGCAAATAGTCTGTCGATACTTTATTTTTCTTTTGAAATCCACTTTGTAGAAAATGCAGCCTGAATTTCGAATTCAGTGGAATTCTGCAATTAATTTGTCAGCTTGTTTCAATTCTAATAAAAACACCATCTCCTACGGGGCGTCACCTAAATACAACCTCAAGGAAACGTTTCGTGCTAATAACCTAGTTCAATGTTTTTAATTAGCCTCATTTTTCTCGATACTGAAATGAAAATCACGTCTTCGGCAGAAGTTCAGACCGAGCGACAAAATGAAGGACCACACAAAACAGGAAATATTATTTGCATTTTCTCGTCTGCTAACTTTTGTGAATAGTTGAGATTTTATTTAAAAAAAAAAGGTATGTATGATTCCCTGAGAGATTTTTGATAGAATACTAAAGAGAAATAAGTAGAATTTTAATGCGATATTGGTAGAACATTTTGATAGAATACTGTTTAGAACTAAGTACAAACTTGACAGTTTAGTAATAAAATAAAAACAATTGGAAAGGTCAAAAGGATGTCGTCTAAAATAAGACCAGGCGAGTTACTTAGACAAGGTAAATAAAACCATCTAAAATATACTCAATATATACACTAGTGTAATCCGATTCTATTCTCCCGGAAATCCTCCGACAGTCGGAGACGTCACTGGGAAGACGAACGGCGCAATACTCGGCGTCTAGACACGAGCTATGTGCTAATATACACGCTAATACATCACCCAGCAGCCTGGAGATGAACTGGGTAGGAAGGTACATAATAAATAGTTGTACCTAATAGAAACATGTCGTCAAGTTGGTAATGGAGCGTGTAGAGGACATCTCTTGGCATTTTTGTAAATCAGTGAAAAGTTCATCAAATGTATCTGGTTTCCTATACATCCCTATAAGGCCTTATATCAATGTCGTCTGACCCCTTTCCCATGACGAGATCCAATCTTGTAAAATCTCGTCGCAATAAAATAACAAAGAGCAACATTTTAGTATCAAACCTCACCTATATAACCTCATTTTCAGTCCTCGAGAAGAAAATTGCGAAAGTACCCACGAATTTACATCAAGACCGGTACAAAAACTCCACAGTTCACGAAACACAAGAAATTGGACATTTGGAAAGCGTATAGATACCGTTTATCTTATTAAAGGTATCGCCAAATCTTCAGTGAGCCACGTAGACAAACTTTTGAAGGTTGCCGAGAGTCCTACACACGACCCTCTGGCGCGAGAGTAGCCACTCAAGTTGTAGAGCGCTTTTAAAGGTTCCTTTGCTAGGATAAACTGAAAGAATCTTTCCGAGTCCATGTGAATAAAATTATCTAATAATGCCAATTAAAATGGTTTCTTTATAGGAGCTTGTTTTACCAATATTTAGGACGGAGTCATTGTTCGGTATAATATAAGACTTTTTCTATAACATCTCTACAACAGACAGATCCATTCTTTAACAGACATGTCTGATCTAAGATATCGAGACATCGACATTATGAACTTTCTTCAGGTCGTTTATCGTGACGGGCATCAAACGAAATTACAGCTTCTAGAAGTTCTTGCTTACTGAACCATAGATCTGTTTAAACTTTATGGTGGGTCGAAAGTTAACTGCGAGAGACGACTGCGCTGATACGCAACGGAACCAAAAGCTGCTTAGCAATTGTAAGTATCATGCCCGCACAGGACACATCGTCTTGACTTTATACATAGACCGTCACTAGTCGCATACTTCCAAGCGGCCATGCAGATTTAAGATTTGAATAGAACTAGGTACACCTAGTCTTAGTCATACTCTAAGTGAGTCCTAAGCTTCCAGGCGACTTGCTAAACAAAAAAGCAAATGTAGGAATGTTGTATACTCAGTGAATATAAATCAGTTTGCCGCGGGGAATGCTTATCGATCTCTGCATGAATCGATGCTACTTTTCGGAAGGGAACACTATATTTTAAGCGCTGACAGGTTTGTTAGCGTTATTAATGGCGAACTATAAATTCGCAGGTTGTAGTCGTGTTTTAATTGAATATATCGATTTCAAACACTAATTTGTTTTAGAATCAACATTATATTAGGTCAGGCTAAACTTATTTACAAGTGTGCTGATTAATCAGATATAAAGAATTATGGAAACTTCCGGACTTGGTCACTAATTAACGAAATGGTTACCAAAGGAATTGATATTTTGGGACTTTAGCCAACAAAAACCGATTTTAATAATATCACAATAAAGTGACTGATATCATTAATTTTAGTACAAAAACAGAACCTACCCACGAATAGGTTAAGTTACATCATTATTAGTTCATCCTGGCCTATCCTGAATACATAATTATAATCATCAGTGGTTTCCTAATCTAGTGCAAACTCCAACACTCAGGGCTACCCTGTTCCCATTGCCAGATGACTCATAATCGTGTTATAGGAAGTATCCATTCCACAGTAAAAATAGCTCAGGATACAATACGGCTAGTGAGGAATGCTCTTGCAATTCGCGCCTGGCTACAATAGGGCTATAATTGCACAACTGTCGCCAGACTGCATCGCGCATGCAACTTAAACGGATACTTATGCTATTTAAGTTTATATAATACTGTTTGTTTATTATCGAATTGTTTCATGGATTGTGGAGTTCGTTAGGGGCTTAAATAATAGATCAGTAAGTCAGATAAGTTCGGGGTAATTGGTCGTAGATTGTAGTAGTTAATTTAGTACAGATTTTAGCGGAAAAGGAGGATTTTTGACGTGACTATAACATTTTTGCTTAAGAATGCCTGATAACCTATTAAACTTTGCTGCAGCCTTTAAAAGGTTATCAGAGATATGTTGGCCAGTGTGAAATCGGAACTAACGGTGTCATTTTATATGACGTATTTAATATTTAGAAAATAATAATAATAATATTTCACAACTATCACACAACGCCATCTAGTCCCAAGCTAAGCAGAGCTTGTGTTATGGGTACTAGACAACTGATAAACATACTTATATATTTCTAAATACATACATATTATAGATAAATTACACCCAGGCACAGAACAAATGATCGTGCTCATCACACAAACATTTGTCCTGGGTGGGAATCGAACCCACGACCTCCGGCATAGCAGTTAGGGTCACTAACCACTAGACCAACAGGCCAGTCAAAATGTTTAGGCAACGTCTCCCTGTTATCGTTATCCGAGCGACAGAAGATCCTTGTAGCTGCATAGTTTGAACCATGTCCAGAGTCCAGGTTTGCAAACTACATAGCATAGTATTTACATATTAATGTCCTTTTATAGAAATAAGTAAAAATAATTGATATTACGTGAGCGTACAGTCAGTTGGCGCCTATTTCCTGTCTGTTCGGTCCTCGTATGGTTCCGTAGTTAGTTCACTCTGTGTTTTGCATATCAAAAGTCGGATTCCGTGGTGGTATGGACCACCATGATGACATTTCGTGTTTTCACTTTAAAATGTGAAAACAACATACATAAATAGCAGTCCCAGTCTAGTGGTGTGACTGTCGGGCTGCCAGTCATAGGTCCCGAGACATGTAGTATCTCTGATTTTTAGGTGAAGGAAAAACATCGTGAGAAAACCAGCATGCCTTTGGGGGGGGGGGTTGAGAAATCATCAACTAACACCTCCCGCTCTTGGTCAGAGCGGAAGGGAGTGTCAGACTTCTACTGACTAAAAACCACCCATGTTTCTTCTTAGTTCTTTATGTTGAGGCCGCGGGATCTCTTACAACAACCCGCAGCCCCGAACGGGACAACCGGCATGCATGAGAGATATTAATGTATCTAGATGGCTTGTAAAGCCAAGTCAGAGGGCCATAGGTGGCCGAAAACTTTTACACTAGGTAAAACATTAACGCCACTAAGCACACGATGAAAAAAAAGATAAGAAGGCGAATGACAACAAAATAGAATGTACTCTTTTGTACACTAAAATTGAAACATAACTGTTTTACATTATTTTTAAATGTCAGTAGTACAATGTTTGTAAGAACCGTGTCGCTACAAGCCATATACCACCCACTTACATTGTAAACATCAAGTAGCAATAGTGCACAAGTGCTGTGCCGTGTCGCGTGTCATCCTTCTTATCACACTAATAATATAAAGGCGAAAGTTTGTGAGTGTGTATGTTTGTTACTTCTTCACGTAAAAACTACTGAACGGATTTGGATAAAATTTGGTAGACTGATAGTTTATAACCTGGATTAACACATAAGATAGTTTTTATCTCGATTTTATCTTCCAGTGAGATTATTTTCGGGTTGTAGCGGGCGAAACCGCTGCACGCTGGTACTACGTGGTGACTGGTACCTTCTACAGTGGAAATTTAAGAAGTGGTCCGTCTTTCAGTCAACTCAGCTGTCTATTGGAAGTGCTGGATATAGGGTTCTCCAAAGGTGCATCACAACAACCTGTCCTCCACCTGACGTACAGATATTCTTGATGTAAAAATCGAGTAACACGTCGAAAGAGCCGGGAATCGAACCCTGAACCTAATGCTCAGCAGTCACGCTTTCGACCACTAAACCAACGGGGCATACACGTTTACTGTTTTAATTTAAAATAAACCTTATAGTACTAGTTTATCCATATTGTCATGTTAAAACATTTTCTTCAAGCAACCTAGGTGGTTTTTTTTTTGGGTGAGAAATCATCAAATTACCCCCTCCCGCTCTTGGGCAGAGCGAAAGGGAGTGTCAGACTTCTACTGACTAAAAACCACCCATGTTCCTTCTTAGCCCTATATGTCAAGGCCGCGGTATCTCTTACAGCATTCCGCAGCCCCAGGAGATAAGAAACTAACAAACTAAAGAGCTTAAAGTTAACACATCATATAGGTACTTAGCTATAACACTTCAAATATAGAAACACCATGCAAATATCCTGAAGGGCAAACACAGAGATAAATCAAAAGCAAATACGAAATCAATCGAACTCAATACAAATACACAAACACTCAATTTACAAACAAACAACGGTACATCACAACACCCGGTAGCAGACCGATATCTGCGCATGATTCACTACCGCAATATACTACCGAGTTCACTGACAGTCGATCAGTTGTCAACCTTATTACTAAGGACATAAGGGCACGGTAGTACCTACTACTCCTTGTGAGAATAGGGGATCGGACTGAGTCAGAAAACAATGATTCTAATTAGTCCGTCAGTTAGATTATCGAAAAATATTGGATACGTGTTTTTTGTTTTATCAAATTAATCAAAATTGACGAAGATAAGATGTGGTTGTGACGTCATTTGTAGTTAAAAATGTACTATCATATAACGTTTTCGAAGAGTTAACGAGTTTTCGAAGCACTGTATTGACTTCAATTTTTGTTTATGTCAAAAAAGAAAAAATATGTCTCCAATAGTTTTAGGAGATCTATCTGAAGGACTAATTAGTTTTTTTTTGTCCGATCCCCTATTTAGGAGTTTCCCCAGGAACACAACATTTCACAGTGTTATTGTTATTAATGACAATGATATCGCTGTTGTTTGTGGGACTTGAAGTGTGTACTGTGGAACCTGACAAGAAATATAGACTGTAAGGTTTGCCCAAAGAACTACAGAGTTCGTTTCTTGTTTAAACTGTCTAAAAAATCTTTTTTACAAAAACAGAAAACCGTCTTCAAAAACACAAAACCACAAAAAAGTGAAAAATCTAATTCAGAAAAAAAATCTGCTTCTGGAGTCGTTGACGCTTGTTTTCATTTTTTTTTTTTTGCCACCTACTTCAGGAGCTTATTTAACCTGCTCCTGCTGGTTGACATTCCATCAACAGCTCATCAACATGACATGCTTGCACATACTTGAATAGCTTTAGAAGGTTGAAGCACGGTTGAAGGTTGCCCTCGATTTCTGTGGGATGTAATCATCATCAGGTTAACATCAGGTTAACAGCCTGAGAGAATTCAACTATAGGTACGTCAGTTGCAGACGTTCATGGCCTACCAGAGCGAGCAAATCATCCATCACATCTCGACAGCTTTTGAACCCTTGTACCACTCTTAAGCAAGTGTTTTTGATAAAGTCAATTCACCGTAAGTCTTCTGTAACATTTTCAGTGACTCCGAACACGAAATTCCATTGGCGATGCAAAATTTAAGACAAACTCTTTGTCCGATGTTTTTGTCCATAACGAAATTCGCTATACACACTAGATATACTATAACTAAAAACAGCAACTCAAACTCCGCGTATCATCCATTCCCGATACTTTTTTGACTGAATGTATATGGACAACGTAACAAGTGCCTATAAAATTTGAGGGTTGCCCTCGATTTTCCTGGGACCCCATCATCCTGATCCTGATTTGGTGACAAAGGGACTCGGGACTCTTTCGAATATAATACAATTTTTTTTTTGAAAATCGGTTCATTAATGACGGAGATATCCGGAAACACACATACAAAAAAAACCATCAGACTAATTGAAGACTTCCTCCTTTATGAAAGTCGGTTGAAAATAAATGTACATATTTTATTGCAACATCTCTCGTGTCATAATATAAACCAGCTCTATGCTCGAATCTATTCAAGATCTGCTGAAGTCTGTATAATTTATTATTTTTTTCGGGATATGATTCGTATAACCCGAATCAGGAAACCAATCACACTATTCCAGAAGATTTCACAAAGTCCAATTATTAGAATCCCATTTCAACTTGCTAAGTAACTAAGTATATATAAAAATTGATAAGAAACGCAATGAAAACCCTGAAAGGTCGTCGCGTTACTTTAATAAACCTTTTAACTTTTAATCTAATTCCCTGAATAGAACCAGGCGATGTAATCCCTCTTTTAAAAATGATTAATTAAGGATTAAGAAATGTATTCGAGCAAAGCGCCTCGTGCCCCGTTAGCACTGAGTAAAAATAAATTCAACACCTCTTGGGATCTAAACACACCACGTAGGGTTGCCAGACTACTTCACGGATTCATGAATTCAGTTTTCTAATAGATTTTATTAAATATGCTTATGGTTTAATGTGGTTTTAAAATCTAATGAATAAAACTGTTACACGCAAAATTAGATGAATGTATGGTAATTATAAGTGAAGCTAGAGTATGTACTCATTATGCGATGAAGAGATTAATTTGTAAAGGCTTTCGGAAAACGACGAAGACACTTCTGAAATTCTATGATTGTAAATATTGACCCCACACACATTACAGTGGTGATCACAGTAATATTCACAAGAACAGTTACTAGGTATACATAGTATCCAGCGGGAAGACACAGAAACAGTTTTAAATAACTAATTCTACGTGGAACAATCAACCTAATTCAAAAATATAAAAACATTTTGGCAACAGCCGGTGTATTATTTTCCTGGACGGCCTTTGGGATCTATGTCTCATTAAATGATGTTTATTTTACAAATAGGGTTTTACAAACTCTTTATCACGTCATTTTATTAAAACTGGATATAGACGACGAGAAACAGCCGAAACAAACTCAGAGGTCTTTTAAGGTGGGCCGCGGGTAGTCCAACGGTTATCGCGGCCTCGACATAGAGGGCGAAGAAGGAACATGGGTGGTTTTTAGTCAGTAGAAGTCTGACACTCCCTTTCGCTCTGCCCAAGAGCGGGAGGGGTTATTCGATGATTTTACACCCACCAAAAAAAAAAAAAAAAAAAAAAAGGTCTTTTAAGGTCCAAACATTGGTGGCCCACTCACATGAGACTATGCAGATTAACGTCTGAGATAGATAACTAAAGTTCTCTGACCCAACTACACACCACTAAATAATTATGTTGGTCAACCCTAATGTAAGTCCTTCATAAAGGACCGTATGAAAGGGCCAGTTTAATAACTAGAAGCTCATTAGTTAGAGAGGCTCTAGCGATAGGCCGAGCCGAATGTTGCGCCTAATTACAGCCATTCATACGTGCGCAGATAGGACGTGTGCTTCGACGCGATAAGCTGTCTAGACCGCTCCTAGATTTATGTAGTTTTTTTAAACATTATGGCAAGTATTAGAATATGTCGGCTTTTATATAAATAAGAATTTGTAGTTACCAAGAAGATTTTTACTGAAATGTAATCTAGATACTCATTTTCTTGAAGAAAAGTTTGAGGAACAGGCTGTAAAGTTCCTCATTTCCCATAGAAAAGGGAGTATCCTCCGACCAGACGGGTGTTGTGTCTGGTGGGCTAACTGCCCGACACATGTAAGTCGGGATTTTCTATACACGCTAATGTCGCAGATAACTTTGATTGCGCGATGTAGAAAATGACATTTAGTTCACATGTGTTGCGATAGATGTCGCTGTCGTCACATCGTTTTTCCACGAAAGTTCAAAAAACTACTGAGAGGGTTGCAGTGGCTTTCTCAAACTAAGAACAGCCATCACTTATCTATTTCTAGTCGTAGTAGATAACAACAAATGTAAGTCGTTCCTAAGCAGAAAACTTTACACTTGCATAACTATTACTTACATAAAATGCAAAATTTAAACGATTGTAATAAAAGTTGTATAATCGACTTTCACTTTTTGCGAAAAAATCAAGTAAGATTATATAACTTTTATTACAGTCGTTTAAATTTAGAATTTAATTTTTTTTTATTATATTTAATTTTAATAAATATCTACAATAAAAATAAAGTCATAAAATCTTTAGATAATAAATAATGTTTCATTAAACGAACATTTCTCGGCAGTTAACTTAAGTGAACACAGTTTTACAAAATAAACATTACTTAGATTATATAATTTTATTTAACTGCAAAGTAAACAGACATCTTGTTAACAAAATTAATTGAGACAACGCAAACGGAAAGAACATGAACAATGTATCAACCCACATAGAGAAACGTCACTTAACTAATATAAAAATATTAATAAAAAATGCACGAACAAACGTACCGATGCTATCGCGTGATATATAGCGACAACCCGCTGACTAATGTCTACCCTACACACCACAAAAACATTAAAAACTCACCATGCAACAACTTAAAAGCTAACACAGATAACTATCTCCGTTTTTGTACCAGACAATTTGAAAAAAGGCAATACTAATGCAGCAATGGATGGCTCAATAATCGATGGCGTGTTCATATTTCTCGTGTATGCTTATCGTAATATGACACCCAGTGATGTCCAGTAGTATTAGCATCGATCTCACGATAATATCGACAATCGATCGCCTGCGCCGGAGTTTTTATAGCTCATTATTTTGTTTTTTTAAGCCCGCACCGTTGTTTTGACAGTGTCGTTAAAAGTTTATGCGTTTTATTACACGTGTATGTATCGATGTACCAGAATATATCGATATCTTCGATTAAAAATTATTCAGTTTCGAAATCTCGGTAGCTAACTTAAGCTGCTATAAAAGACAGCGTTTAACTGTATAGACAGTTACATAAGCAATATACATAAGTTAGTTATGAACCAGCGGTTTGACAGGAACATTTCTAAACAAATGGTTAAAGTTATAGACACAGCCGTTAATAAAGTCCTTGTAGTGGCTTTCCGACAGCACAACTGTTCCTATATCATTGTTTGTAGGATACAGATAAGAATCAGGCTCGTGGACTTTGTTTGTATTTTTGTTCACTTCTCTTCCATAACTTTCAATAGCTTTATTTCAAGCTAGAATTCTACAGATCTCTTTAGATTAGCTGCATTCTGTTTCTTCTAATAGACATTATTAATCCTAGCTTCTGCCAATACCATTTAATGAACACAATGCATCTCCGTCTAAAACTTTATCTTAAAAAAAACAATTTAGTCTTCTTCGTTTTTCCTCAGCATACATCTTAATTAAGCCACAAATATATAATTAAAGTTCGACAGCGGTGTGGAGACATTAATTAGAAATAGTAGGAAAGCGAGGCTCAATTACTGGAATATTAATGAGCAATGAGACCCTTGAGGTACACCTCTAATTATGCGCGGAGCCGCTGAGCCCTCCCGAATTACTTCAGCTAAGTTACGAAAATAAGCATTTCTAGACTTGGATTTTTATTTATGGAGTCTACGGTAATAGGAGACGAGAAATTAAGGAGTAGTTGGCGGTAGCTAGTAGTATTGTAACTGTACACGCGCTTTAACCACCTTTGAACCAATTTATCCGTAGTTTAAATTAAACTATACTTACTTTGCTTTTATTACTTAGAACTCTTGAATCCATGAAAATATTATTTTGTCACTAGTATGCTACCATTAAAACAATCACAGAAAACGAGGAGAACTGTTCCAGCGTAGTAAACAAAGTGAATCAGTTCTGTGTTAATAACCAAAATAAGTACCCATGTGTAACAAACAAAAATTGTAACTACATCTACTAGTTCGTTACTTACTGCAAGGTTTTTATTTTGATTTGACAAATATAGAAGCTTTTTTTTTTGTATGTTTTTACTAAACATTTCAATTCTAATTTCAATAGTATCTAGAACGGAGTAAAAAACCTAACAAGATGGCAATTAGTATGTGCATCAAGTAAGACACTAGTATTGACGTAAGCTCTATCATTAAAACAAATACAAGAATGTCCAATCCATTCATAAATTATTCTTTTGCTGGGCGTTAATCAGCAGTGTTTCACGGCTATGTGACTGTCAACGATCAGTTTAGCCTTGATTCATAAACGAGCCAATTATTTCATCTAACATAATATTTGCTCGTTCTAATTCTATTATACTAACATGAATCACATTAACTACCTATTCATCTAACTCTTGTGTCATACATATCCTAGGTTTCAACACTTTACATTTCCTTTCCTCTTCTTCTGTCAGTCCAAATTTAACTTTAATGCCATCACTTTAAATATCAACATCATTGGGCGTTAATCTCCATTTGAAAACTAGAAATCGAAATACCAATTCAAATACTACTTTAGCTTTGAATAAATAAAGTTCAGATTCAAATGGAGTGAAAGCTCGTGATAATTAAGTATAAGACGAGGCTAGTAATCCAGAGGTCGGTGACAGAATTAGTCCCTAATCAGTTGATTTAATCTCAGTCAAGCAACGGCTCGTTAGCGACTCGGTTATGTAATGCGACTGCGACTAATTGCATAGCAGTCGCTTAGCCGTCAGAACTACAATTTGGACTGTCTAAATGTTTGTAAACATCAGTTAGTAGTTTAGAATCCATAGTTTGTTTAACAGGTGATTTTTTAAAGTCGAGCTCATCATTGATATGTGGGAAGATCAAGACAGGTATTAATTACATTGCGTGATGTTTTCTAAACCAACGTTAATTTATTAACGACGTTATAATTTTTCTACTTCATCTCACGCATTATCCAAACCCACTGCTTAAGTTTCATTTATCATTTGAGATGTAAAATTGTTGAGTTGATAAATGCTCATAGCATTTATCAACTCAACAATTTTACTTCTTACTTTTTCAACTTTTACATCCGTTGACAAATATGCACACTTAAACATGTCAGCCACTGTTCTCCTTCTATTCTTTTCTGTCTCTGACCTTGTAGAAAAGGTCATCATCGTGTAAAATGACAAATACCTTCTCAATCTCTCCGACCCGTTTCCCTCAACCTCCTGGTACAGAATGTTAAACAGCAAATACTTATTTATTCTGTCTTCGACTCTTAATCAAATGCCTTTGGTCGGAGTAATAAATCTAGAAACATTTCCTGTTACATTTAAAGCGAGGTATTTGAATGTGCTATCAAGTGGTGATGGCGCCGGGTGACCTGAGATACGGCGCGAACGTCACATGTCTGATGTAGGGTACCTAATACACAGTCCTATTTGAGATACTACAAGTGTATCAGCAGGTCAAAACACTGATAAGCCAAGTATTTTCGAGCACAAAGTAATAATATGGTGAATGTAAGTATTAATAACTGGCAGAACCAAATCGAGCCAATAAAAATAAGGTCAGGAAACGAGATGAGTGGACAAATGTGCGTGTTTAATAAATGTTTTTTGCTAATAAAATCCATTTTCAAACAAGTTGTTAAAGTATTTAAAAACATACACTTTTTGTACCTTTCACTAGTTTTATTTCCAAGCATGCAATGTCAATTGATGCGATGCCAATATATAGGGCATTGATACCGCTTACAATGAAGATATATTTTATTGGATTGAATTCTCGTTTTGATGATCTATGCATTATTGATTGTTTTTGAGTAACTAGTAGACTGTCAAGTTATTAAAATGTAAATAAGTTTATTTATGAACTACAGAGTTTATACAATTAGGTACTACTAAGTAGGCCAAGGAGAATTTTCCCTATATTAGCACAAAACAAGGATGTAGAAATCAAATGACATAGGTACAAACGGAAAGTCACAAAAATATCAGGGATAGGGAATACGCCTTTTAAACACAATTTGTTTTGTAAAGATAAAATTCAATAAATTTAGAAGAACGACTTAACGTCTTACAACATTAAAGTAATTACAAAAACATTACACTAATTAGATTATAAGTGGTAATAACCGATCTTCTTAAACGAGAACCTTCAAGAATGCAGTCACGAGACTGGTATTCAAAACATATTAATTTATATCGTATCTATTCATCTTATTATAATGTCGTCGCTCTAGGAGCTAAATTCCACACGATATTCTTAGAAGATATTGATGATACTATGAAATTAAAATATTCTATAATAAACGACTCGTGATTATTGGCTGCAGGTATGACTATATTATCATCATTATGAAAACTGCTCGGCCGTCGTAGTTGCAAAAGATATGAGTGAACCTCTTTTTTGCAATTCAAATTATCATTGAAGTCTCAAAGTGCTCACTACTTAATTCTACGACGAACTTAAACAAATAACACGAGTGACATCAATAAGATAACTAAAGTCATTCGAATTAAGTTTATAAAGTTAAAATCACCAAAGACGATTCCGAGCCCATCCAATAGATTTAAAGCTAATTGTGTTGGCACAGCTAAGTGTTCAAAATCGCTCCGATAGCCGGCTTTAGTCGACCAATTACTTACCACTCCAACCGTTTCAACTTGTCTGGCCGACACTTAAACTTTAACTATTAAGTCATTAATATTATGTACTTCCGAACGACCGCAGTTCCAAGTCTCCAGTTATTACGTTCAAACAATAAAATCTTATTTTTAAACCTTACTAAGATTGCACAGTTTATCGCCAACTATTTTATTTAAAACAATCAAAACTTGTTTAGCTTTCTTTGTGTTTGTGTGTATTAAACCTTGCAGTAAGTACTGTATAAAATGATCCAACATTTTACGACTGCATTCTTTTTATTCATTTACTTGAGTTGCGCGCGTGCACTTCACTTGGCCACACTAAAATTATTTGACTTTTAAACCCAAACAATAAATAAAGTTACATTACGACTTAAATACAATATAAATCACACCTTTACGACTCATTCACCAGCATAATAGATAATTTGCAAAAGGAAAAGGAAGTGGTCCCAAATGCGTGCCCTGCGAGACACCACGACTTGTGACGCCTAAATAAATACGAATGCGTTTTGTTGGATTGTGAGAATTGATATTTATGGTCGAAAAAATGGCGTCCCGCAGCGGGACAGCTGCTCGAGCCAGGGGGATAATGGAGGGCCTTTAGAAATTATGTTTTCGACGTCGAACGACGCACTCGGAATCAAAACGATAAAGTATACGTTTAGGAATTTATACAGTAACGATTATTTTGTATTTACGATAATTTAATCGCTTGAGGATAATGTTTCAATGTTTGAGATTGGAGTAACAAGAACGAGATCGTTGTTTTCGCAATTCGCTGGAATTACGATAAACATAGATCTTGCTTTAAAACGTTCAGATTCCATTACATATAAATCAGAGTGTTTATGTTACAATCGATACATGTTTGTGAATGTTCACTGTTTTACTGCTGGGCCATTAACATGTCAGATCACAGACGAAGTCAAATCATCCGTATTTAAGTAACAGCGTGATCGTGCTTCGTACATCATAATATTATGTTAAACAGATTCACCCATTCGATACGTGATGCGATGGAATTTTATTTACTGACTACTTAAACATACGTATAGTGATATTAATTGTCCATATAAAGTAACATAGCAGTTATGATATTTCATGCGTCCTCGATAAGTATTAAAATAACATTATACTCACATGATAAATCCGAAACAAACCCGACCGCATTATTTCATTGAATTAACGCTGCTTCCCGCGGAGAGTCTGAATAATTTTAAAGGGCCAAATATTTAATAAAATAACATTACCGTTTAATGCTTGTGCAAACCATATGAAAATACTTTTATTTTTGTTCACAGATAGAAAGCTGCTCTTGTTTCTGACCGTGAATCATAATGTAAGTTCACTTAGTTTAAGTACTCCAGAAACATTGTTATAGTTTCATCTCCAGAATGCATGCGACGATATAAATTATATCAAATTAAAAATATAAATTGATTGAATAATATTAACTCAGCAAAAAGATTATCTCAAACACATTCGCAATGTAATGTATTTCATACTGTGTACGGTTGCAAAACAATCGCAGCAGGTATTGAGCCAATCAATACTACTTAGTTTTGTTTTGATTCATCAATGCATCACGCCACAGCAATCTAGTTAGCAGTCCCACATTACGTAAATCTAACTAACGTTTAATTAACTGTTTAATAAATATCCTATCAACGATAAAACTAATGAATGCTATCATCCACACTTCTAGCAATAACAGACACCGCGACCTTTGATTCGGACGCGCAACAAATTAATAAAATCACCTCGTTACTACAAATCTATACCTGCGCGGAATACTTTAATCTGCATGCAAATTAATGCCGCCAATACTAATAGACCCCATACTATGGAAGCCGGGTTCGTTCAATTTTAACTCGGCACAGGATTCGATATTACCATCAATTTGCAAAGATTTTTTGCACGTGTGTTATACTGTGTATTGGCGATAATATCAGAGCTTTTATCGTCTAGATCCAGCCTTGAATATTCAATTTGTAGGCGCGTGTGAAACTTGATATTTAATTATACCAAAATATTGCTTTCTATCTTTCCCAATTTAATTACGGTTTGTCCTCTTACGTACGTAACTACGTAAAGTAGTCCCAGCCACATTAGCAAGTATGTTAGTAAGACAGAGAGAAGTCTATACAAGGATTACAGTCATTACCAATCGATTCTCTCGGCAACTAGCCCAAGGATGGTGCATAGACTTGCATGTATAATGTATACCACACGACCTTCCTCCAAGGTCGCAGAACATACATCCTGAGGCTTTGTATGAGTCAGTGGTAGCTTCGCCCTCTCCTGTCGGGTATTAATGATTCTATTAAACCTAACCTCAGAGGCTGTTCGCCAGCCGAAATTTATAACGTCCGTAAGCTTTACTAATAACTCGTCTACCTGGTCATAAACCTGCGGTTTGATTTAGTGTTTCGTTTGTTTTAAGCCGTGGTTTTTAATAAAAAAAATCTTTAAAGTTTTTTAGAGGAAATTCTAAAGATGTGACTCTTACCTCGTTATGTGGTTGCCTATTCAGTTGTTTTGTCACGTCACCTCTTGAATTTGAAAGTTGTGACTTGGGTCGTCAATTAATTCAACAAACAATAACTGAGAACTTAATACAATCGGAACCTTTCCCAAAACAAATCTGCTAGGAAAGGTGAGAGTTTAAGTGATATCTGTGATTGTGTAATGTGCTTTACATTACATGCAACCTGATTGGCTTTAAAACGAAAAATACTTTTAAATCGATGAATTTAGTAGATAAAAACAGTGACGAACAATAGAAGAAACAACAATCTTAACATTTTGAGGAATTCCAACGAGTCAGCTCAATCACCATGAGTCCATGACATCGACAAAATATACTCAAAGTTAACAATCCCACATGTGATATCCGATTTCGTTCGATTATCTCGAATCTTGAGCAGCACGGAGTTAACCGGAGTTGGACATTGAGTAAACACGTCAGGAAAGGGTGGTGTCACTCGGACGTGACGAATGCGTTTACGAACAAAACAAACAAACACACGACGACATTTTGTTTTCTAACTACGACAAGGATGCGGGCGGTGCGGTGGACATTATATTTTAAAACGTTTAAATGTTACAAAAGTGTGTGGGATACTGCGCGACGTTATCTCGTAATCTTTTCATCTCTCATAATCGAATGGAGCTTTTGTCATAGCGAGTTTTGTTCCCGCTGTGATAATTAATTACCTTAATGAATTGAACAAGAATGTTCGTTTCGGTATTCCGGTTCCTTCATTTGATGAGGAAAATGTTTAAATTATAACGATAGGATGTCCTTTATCTGTTAAAGAATCTATTCTGATCTTCAATAAAGTATCATATACAATTGAAATTCCCATTAATGAAGCCATAGATTCTATCTTTTCAAATTATTCTAAACTTGAAGTTAAAAAGCCATTTCTTAGAGACGAAACAATAGTAGAGCTTTGAACAGCGACAATGACAATCGATAACTGAAGGGGGCCGATGTTTGGGTTATAGAAATAGTTGGGTTTGGGATTGCGCCACCCACTGGCCCCACTGCCGACTGCCAGCCAGATGTACACTATATTATGGTAAAACATTCTACCAATGACTTGCTCGCTGACATAAATGACAGCAGAAAGGAAACTGTTTTTATAAGGAATGACATAATAAGTTGTTTTTACTTGACTGTGATGATGGAAAAAGTATGAGATATGTTGTAGTAAATGTGTATCAGATAAAGATAGACGTTGGAAGTAATGAAGATCGTGGGATAGCTTTTGATGAACTTGTTTTACTGATGTAGGTACTGTCTTATGTGTAAGTCTGGATGCCTGTATCTTGTTGTTTTGGCATCCTGACTCGTTACCTAACTTAACATCATCATCATCATCAACAGTCTATTAATGTTCCCACTGCTGGGATGCAGGCCTCTACTCTTTGAGAGGGAATGGGCTATAATCTACCACGCGGGCCCAGTGCAGATGTCAGATAGTATGATGATGTTGGTAAATGTCACAAATCTTCGAGTTTTTGGTTCTAGGACATGTCGGTTTCCTCACGATGTTTTCCTTCACCGTTTTTGGGAGCAGTGGTGATGAAAAAATTACACAAATAATGAATAGAATGGAGGGAGGCCTTTGCTCAGCAGTGGGACAACATAGGCTTGGCTATAATAATGCGCCTGTCTGGGTTCGAACCCACGACTTACGGTTCGTAAGTCCGCGACCACTGGGCCACCACTGCAATCTCAACTTAACATCATGCGTAAGCTGTATCGGTTTAAAGTACTTCGAAGCGGTGTTTTTAAAATCTTTGCTTAACCATAAAACAGTTATTCCGAAAATAAAGCAGTATAAGTTTATTGAACGTCTTTGTTTTATGTCTGAGTGGGATGACAGCAGGCTAACCCGCGCTAACCCGCGCTCACACGGAGCGGTATTCACAAAGACATCTATAACAGCGGGTTCAGATGTCGCAATAATGTTCAGTACTGAGGTACGCCTACATTTGGATAAACTATTTCCTTGATTCCTACTTCGCTTTAGTGTCACACCTTCACGTTAGTACTTGAAAGACCAGAGCTGTTGGAATGTACATCATCATGCTAAACCACACGTTGAATACTTCTTTAAATAATGTTTTATTCACCTTCACTGGTACGGTAAATTAAAAGACTCTTACTCAAAAATGCATGTAATGTTGTCATTATTTTGACAAACTTGTTTGAGCAAAGTCGACCTTGCCGGACTGTTTCAAGGAGCGGCCGGCAAAGTTTTGCTGGCCGCTCTAACAGGCCGGCAATGTTTTGCCGGCCGCTATTTTGACGTTTCAACGTTTTAAAAAATCAATTCCAAAAAGATTTTATTTAAAACACAGCTGTTTGTACGTCTAAAGGTAAAAAAAAAAAAGATTTAAATGAAGTAATAAATGAAGAAATAATCCAGCAGTCAAACACCGCATTAGAATTATCGCAAACTATCAGTAATATCAAACCGGGAAAGTCGGTGTTGAATTTTAGTAACTGTACTTTTCATAATTGTCATTTTAATTAAAAGTCTAGTTAATTAATATATTTTTTATTTAAATTACTTGCTGGTTTTATTTAGATTAGGTACTTGCATTTTTGAGTAAAGCACTATACAAACCTTGGCCCACAATGACTGCTTCGCTGGTCACGCTATGATTGCCTCGAGCTAGCCTAGCTACGCTAAAGGCCTTTCAGCTTGGCCATCATTGCAGCCCTTGCTGTCCTCGCTGTAAAGGCCTCGGCCTACGGTCTCGGCCTTTATCTCAGGTCGTCCATCAAGTGCTGCACGCTGACCGCGCTGTGTCGGCCTGGAGCTGCGCTACGCTGCGCTGTCGGCCATCATCAGCGCGACCAGCAAAGTAGTCATTATAGACCGCGGCAGTAATGTACTATTTCCAAATTGATTTAATTCACAGATAGCCCACTAAATATTTATAACACGCTCGTTATTGATAAAATATCACATGTCGACCGTTTAATTTTAAAAGCATACAAGCCGTTCATCATGTGGGACTAATCACCGCCGAGGCGTTGTTACGATCGTTTCGACTATTTATAATTTTTAATCTATAATGAAATCTGCATGCATAATGTACGTCATAAAAACAGTGAGGTGAGACCGAGGCTGCGCGCGCGCAACCGTGTGCCCACGCGCACCTATTGTAACCACCCACACCACGTCCAAACACACCAACTTACCATTTACCGCCGCACCACACCATATCCCTAATAAACTGTTATTTTTCGAACGAAAACTAACCGCAAACCTAATTTTGTTAACTTGAGAAGGACAAAATTACTAATGCAGCAAATTAAGCCAATTTGAACCCTATTGCGTTAATACATGGTCTTGTGAAGTACATTAGTGAAGTAAGCAAGTAATGTAAACTAAAAGGAACAGACACCATTCACGTCCTGTCGCGGTCATACATAAATATCGCGTTAAATAAATCATCGGCGACATGTTTTGTGACGTTTGTATTTTTAGCTTTCGATTGTAAATTGTCAGTACTGTGTTTATTTTATGGGAGGTAAAAAATGATAGATTCTTCGTTTGAGGCGCTTTGTCATCCGGACACTCGTTCACTAAAGTATGAACTCTTATATATTAACTGGTCGTGTTGTTCGGACGAATTAAGCAGACAATGTTGTATGCAAATGAGGCTGTCATACACTAACGAGAAACTACAATTTAAAGAAGTAGTAAAACTGTCTATGACTTAATTCAAACCGCTTGCAGTTCTCCTTCATAAAGCAACAAGAATAAAAGTTATTTTACAGGCAAGCTTAATATTACCAGAAAGTCAGAAACAAACAATTCAGCAGTCGACACCACTTAAACAGCTATAATTATCAGCCAATCGCTCAATAAACTCGTGCTAATTAGCTAATTTAACGGCTGCAATCAACTACGGACACGCTACTAAGCTGAGCGTACTAGCAGCTACATAAAACCTCTGCCTACGACAGATCGTAAAACTGATTTAGACAGACGGACCACAGTGACCGCTCACCATACGGCACCATTTTTTGCCCAGACAACCCTCGTCTTGTATTTTTTTTCGTATAGCAACACTGTCTTTTTCTCTCGTGTATTTATTGTTCCTTTTGTCTTATTTCTATTGGAGTGCAGACAAGCTGCAGAGAAATAGAATTTAAAGCGGATAATCTGCCCGTATGAGTCAAAATATTGAAAAGTTGTGGTTACAAGGGATTAGTCAACTTCCTTTGTATGATTTATGCATTACTGTTTTCTATTAGACGTTCGTAGTAAATCAATGTTCGTGATGCACCATATTTCATGACCAAAACAAAACCTGCTTTCATCCTGAAGCAGCCTTAACGATATCCTGGAGATCATTTTATTGCTGGAGCTAGTTAAGGGATCATTACCACAGCACAGATACTATCATAGGATGTTACGACTACGAGTTTCATTAGACTGGAAATACGCTGAGAAAAGTGTGCAACAGGAATCCCATTCTTCTCACCATAAAATTGTGCCTGCCTACGTAAAAGCTTCGCGACATACCGTCCAACAGAGATACAGTCATTTTGGCGCGCGGGCCACAAAATGGCGACGAGATGGAGACGAGAGATAGTGGATGCAAAACCGGATTGATAGTGCTAGGTAGTGCGTCCCGTGACGTTTATTGCCATCCGGGGCCAAGAGTTATGGCCTGCCCGCACTCGCGGAAAGTTCGCTCCAAACTATTTATTGGCCACACTCCAGCCAAGGAAGCGACGACTACCCCGCCGATATTAATTCATTCGTTGCTCAGCTAAAAAACATCATATTTTCCCAATAATGGCATATGCCAGTGCCAGCTGTAACGTCCGTATGCAAAACAGATACCATCACACTCTTAGCATTTCTTAAAGCTGCGTCTTTCACACGATGCAATAAATGAACGCAATTATATTTTATTGCAATATAATTTCACGTTATTTATACACTCAGCTCTATCTTTGCCAATGTGTTGATTTATTGATTCAGTATGTTTACAAATAAACCATCTTCATTGCGATGCCTCCGGATGCTATTTAACTTCGTGATCTCTGCGGCAATGACAGGATTATCTAAATCTGTCGACTCACTACAAACATATCGTCTTTCGGAATAAAAAGTTAACTTTCTAAATAAACTAAAAAATATAACTAAATAAGCAACGAATTTAGATTTATTATTTTGTGAAAAAAACTGAAACATTTTGACAACTCTATAACACAAAGAAATTATAAACAAAAGAATTGGTAAAGCGTGCGAATCCCTCAAACCATAATAAAGCGTTTCTAAAGAGATTCGCAAAAAAAGTTCATTATAGTGAGCTTGCTTGTTGTGTAAACATCCGCTGGATGAATCCGAACGCATTCGTTGGATGCCATCTTTTTTCTCGCAGTTTGGCTGGAAGATTTATGGGCAGTGACAAAGTCAATTTCATGGCACGACGCGTCGGCGATACGGCACGCCTCGGGTGCCTTTATGATGGAATTTGACATGGGCTTTTAACTGTAATTGTCCTTAAGTAAACATTTTACCTGCCAATTTGATGAATCGCCTGTGTCGTTGTAAAGAGACGCTTTGTGCCCGTAACTATTCAATTTCTAGAGGCTTTCGCGGAAGTAAGTTTGAATGGCCGATTAGTCGAGTTGCTCAGTAGGAGCCTGTGCAAATGATCTGTTAGTTAAATGACGCAGGAGTATGTTGGGCGTGAGTTTATTCGAAATGTTGAATTTAGAAATACCTTTCAGTAGTATCCTCAACTTATAAAGTCCGTAACGCAGATATGAAATTTTTTGGCCGTGTATACGTAGGTTAATAAAAACAAGATTATTTCAAATTAAATGAGTAGCACCAATGATATATTAAAACTATAGATACGTTGTCCGCCCTCATAAATGACAACATGAAATGAAGCTAATTGGCCACATCGCGCTTAGTTACGCACCAACCTCTCGCGCGATGCTACGTTTGTTCTTAATTTAAATCGTGTGTGTAAACCTGCGCGAAACATAAAGACAACAGGCATCCCGCTGTACGGTGTCATATTTTCTTTCCCTGTCTTTACGCGTAAAATTAGTTATAAAATATTTTCGCCGTTTTGAAGCGCCGCCATGTTAGTTCACGACGTGTCTATATATGTATAATACGTCATTGAGTAGCACTATAAAATCAACATACTTCTACAGCTTAGTTCCCATTAAAAAGGCAGGTTATAATTTACTGCACGTTACTACATTTGCAATTGACTACTGGAAATCTGTTACATAGTCCATTGAGTCCATTCTATATCAAATTGAGCAATATTTCAGTAAAGTAAATGATCAATTATTGGAAGTAAATAGAGCCTTATTTATGTAAATAGAATCACTAAATGCTAAAACAACAAGTCTGTTGGCAAGTTATGCATTTAGTGTAAACTGGGAATGGTATCCAATATTCGTAAATAAGTCAATGTTTTCATAATTTCAAATTGTTTCTGAACCAAAACTTTATTTTGCAAATGAAATCGAAATAGTAATGGAAGAAGTTGACCGAAGTGTTGTTGTGTTAAGTTAGGGTTGTAAAAATAATCAGCTCTTAATGAAGTTGTAGTAGATTTACTTAAATATCGGTTTTCCATAAGGGAAACATTGACCACTGAAAGTGCCTTTTGGGCTGACTCAATTCGAGTTCGAATCAGCGAACGTACTTCGCATAACTGAATTTTGGGCCAAAGCCATCGACATGAAGAATTCGAATTGCCATCGACACGACAAGATGAAGGTAAAAGCGTTGTTGAAAGATAGCTCGTGCACGAAATCCACAAGCACAATAGATGTTTCCAAAGCTCTCCATATTTTTTTAATTCGGCTTTCAAAAACGTCTAAAATATTTATTTATATCACGTAACACACGTACCGGTTTTATACACAAGTCCCATGAAGACTATAATAAATATTCGACGTGTTTTGATAATAAAATTCGACTAAACGGATTCTCAACTGTCGCCATATTGATTGCTTCGACAATTTTATCGTTTGTTACCGCAAAGCTGGCAGATGGAATGGGATTTTTGAATTTGAATTCCGAACACGCCATCGACGCTTGATATTTTTTTTCGAATGTAGAACTCACTTTACTTCGTGCGTGCCAAAAAAGTTTAACTTGAAATGGCTAGGAATACCTACCAAAAGTGAGCTGTGTGTGTAAGCTGTGTTTGATGGATGAAATATCTCAAATAATATTGAATTAGAATGTGAAATTCTATTGCGTAGTAGAGTACATAAGTACAAATGTTTTGTTTACAATTTAGTTATTTTTTTATATGATTTCAAATGAATTATTGTTTCAAACCAAACAGAGTTGAATCAGATTTGTTCAGCACATCCATGAAACGATAGGGTATCGGTAGCTGAGTATCTGAGCTCAGGGCAGACATCTCGCTCTATTAGTAATTAATATGTCACCAACGAACCCTCCCAGAAACGCCATGGTTCATGGAAATGCACCGCAGAACTAATATTATCACTACGAATGTCTCACGTCTCCGCTACCGATTCCCAGAAAAATACAGTTTTTTTCGTCACCACCAACAGCTCTCCTGTCACTTTTATCCGTTCGAGCATTTTTCATTCGTCCCGCTTATTACGTGTCTAAATATCAAGTTACACGGCACACCTGTTGGCAACGAGCTTCGTCTTAAAAGTAAACGATAACAGCGCGTATGATAAATGTCATATTATTTTTGGTGCGAAGTTACCGCAGTGCATACGTCGCTCGCGGTGTTCCCCATCAATTCAGCGGTAATGAGAGATGTGCTGATAGTGACAGCTCTGGACGCAGACGCACGGGCACGGACGGCGCCTGACAGCAGGCGTGGCCAACTAACGAGCCATGTCCCTCCACTCAAAAAAAATAACACCGTCTTATTCAAGATATTTGTCGACGCTCGCAGTGTTTTCGTTCCAATTAATGTATCGAGAGCGCACGAACCAAGCGTAATCGATTTTGAATCTGTCACGAACTCGACTACACGTTGGCTACGACAAGAAATCGATTATAGATTAACTGAATCGACTGGTTTTTGGGGCTCAATTATTTACATTTAGTCGCATTTCTCTTTTATCTTTTGTTTTACAGATGATCGCAGTCAGACGGTCGTGGAAACGTGTTCATTTGTTCCCCGCGTCACATTTTATTTGGACGTGACATAAAATCTCTCCCGGATTAATCAACGCGTTATTTACGAGCAGTAAAGTTTACAAAGTGTGAGAAACCTACGCACAGCAGTAGGTGGTCACGCACGTGTGTAGATAGTGTGCGTTACCCCAACAAGAAAGTATCTCCTAGAGTTATATGAGTAGAACGTATAGTTGGTGCCTTATCTGCTGTAAATGTGCCCCCACATAAAAAATGTGTGCCCCCTGTCGTTTCGAAAAAAAATCGAAAAAACGATTCTTGCTGGGGTAACGTTTTTCTAGCAGGAAAATTCTAAACGAATGATCGGAGAGAGAAAAACTGTGCATGGCCAGATAGCTTATATGTGTGCCAAAATGTGCCCCCAAAAATAAAATCTGTGCCCCTTCAGATTTTCGAGATATTGCATTTCCTGCTGGAGTAACGTTTTGATGAATAGTATATATCTAAAACCATTGCATGTGCCCCTGTAGAATAAACATACGCGAGTAGCTCTTAATGTGTGCCCCTTTGTGCCCCAATTAGATTTTAGAAAATATTTATAGTTTTCAAGTTATCGCGGTTTTATGAAAACCCGAAAAAACATCGCAGCGCCTAAATGAGACAAGGCATAACTTCGCTGAAAACTGTATTCGGTCTTTCTTGACGCTAATAATAACCATACAAAGTTTCAAAAATGTTCATGCATGCGTTTTTGAATAATCTTGCTAAATGTAAAAACGATGGTGTCATAACTTTGACGGCAAAATACAAGGAACTGGCACAATCCCAGATGTGTAGGTGTAAACCAAAATCTTGTGCCTTTAGTCAAAAATATATGGTGAAAATATTGAGCTTCAAATGTTACGCATTAAGTAAATATAAACAAAAAACCAAAATATGTAAACAACGGCTGGTTATCCGACCAAATCTGAATGACTACTAAAAAGCGACGGATTCATACATATCGATGACCTTCTTTACTTTACTCACTAACCGGTTCACACGTGTTGTGCCTGAGTACACTGAAGTAGAAAAGTAATAACTAATAAAATAAAGTTGTTATTGGATTATATTTTAATAGCTGTTTCTATGACCTTACACATGATTAAGTACATTTATAAGAGCCATTTTCAAATAAAATGTACATGTGACTAACATGCTCAAAATCGTGACCAAACTGTTTTGTGACATACCTGTATTTTTATACTAATGTAAGTCACATTTATTGTAAAGCAGAGTTAAAACTATGTCCTACTGCTCAAATTGAGCAGGGTCCGGCAGGGAGCTAAAATGCAGGTTTAATGATCAAATTTAGCATTTATTCGAAACCTCCAAATTATTATTTTAAAAAATTACACTAAAACTCTTTTATATCTATTTTCCGTAAATGTCGGATTTATTTATTAGTGAAACGTTTTGTATGGAGATAACACCGGACGCCGCCGGCATATAATTTGTTAAAATTTTCAGCCGCAGTGTAAACATGTTTTAACTTTACACGTAGATGTGAGTTACGTCATATGAGTGACGAAATGTGACTCATATGTGTAGCATTTTCGTGAGAAACAACCTCAATTAGCCACAATATCAGAATAACTTGTAATATACAGATAAAGACGATACATACATGAATTGTATTAATAGGCTAATGCTATGAAAATAATACTCGCTTCTTTATTTGGAAATGCACTGTTATTCACACGTATTTTTTTTGTACAAATTGCAGCGACGTTTCGTGACAACAAATAAACTGACACTAAATATTTTCGTACTAAATAAAGGCGTAGGAAAAAAGAAAAAACAGGAAAACTCATTCCTACATCTTTATGAACTTAGAGCATTGTATTGATGATATTGATGATTATAATTTTGTATCTACATATGTCTTACAGCCGCGAATAATATTTTAATCAACATACAACCAAGCACTGGCCTGCAAATTGCAAAAAAACGTAGGAAAATTCGAATTTCGCAGGCTGGTTGGAGCATTTACCAGAAGATTCCCTTTTTTCGCCTCCCCACACCGCTACATACATCTCTGGCCCCGCGGCGTCCGCTGACGTCGTCACGCAAGGAATCGCTTTGTGTAGCTTAGAGAAAGTGAGACAGCTAGTACGCGTACGGTGTTAGTGTGACAGAGACAGTTACGTGTAACGTCGCTCTATTATGAATAATGGATACAAAGTGTTTATTGACTAGGAAGTGCGTTTGGATTATTACTTGGTATTGGTAAACAGTTGCAGTTATGTTATGACGCCAAGGACACTGTTACGTTGAGTCATGCAGTTGCACTGATACTGTTTGTTTACGTTTTTTTAAGTTGGTTGAAAGTGGCGTATAAGCATTTTATAACAATTATGTGGTTGTAGGGGTGGTGAATTTTATGGCACGATCTGCAGTGGTAAGTATTTAATGGCATTGTTTTGACTTATTTAAAAATACTTGTACCTTATCAAGCACTTGGGATTTTTTTTTCATTACTGTACCTATTTATTTATTTTTTAACTAATATGTTCTAAATCATGTTTGTTTTGTTTTCATCTGAAAGGATATACATACTTTCCGATTGGTCCAATAGAAATTTCGTCAAAAGCGATTCAGTAATTTGTTTACTTTTTTGTATAATACGTATTTAATTCTCTTCTTGTGGTAGGTTGATGACATATAATCCCTTAATAACTTCTAGTTACTATGTAAAAAAATAATTCATGACAAGAATTCATGTCTCCAAAACTAAGACTCGACCACAATCCGTCAACACTCAACATGTCACAGTCACAGGGCTGTATCTTTTTAGCCGAAATAACTAAATAATTGATTTGATTTTTACAGAATGTTCTATGGCAGCCATAACAACAATAATATAAACCAAGCAGGGAGGGGTTCCCATTGTTTATCTAGATGATGTAAGTAATAATTTTGTTGATCTATAGAATATATATATTTCAAAAAGTTCTGGCGGACCGATCAGGCTAAATGTATGTTATTCAGGGTTAAATTTTATCAGAACTGTATTATAAACTTAATTGCTGGAGTACTTCTGGAAAAAATTGAGCACAACATCTTATATCCACGGATATACACATAGAGAATTTATTAGTCTTTGGATATACACAAACTTACAACCTATAAAAATAGTGTAGAGTCAGGAAATGGGTAAATAGATTCAGGAGTTTTGGGCCAATTACAATACTTGGTTTGGGCCAAGTACAAAACCTATGTCGTCATTTTAAACGCTGAAGGCTGAACGTACATCTCAGACCTGAGACGTACCTACATAAATCAAGTTTCTCGTTTATTGCCCGTGGTCCTGGTCCCTTAGTAGGTACGAGTATTTTTTTGCTCGTGGTTCCTTCAAGAAATATATACTGCCGAATTAAATTGTCTGAAGAAAAAAAAGTCAAATAGAAATATTTCCATTATTTTTCAGTGTAATACCCACCTTCAAGAAAGTTCATATGGTATATGCCTCTTCTCAGCATACTACGGTCCTGCACCAACCTCACCCAATATGATACAGGCCCTCCTTCACAATGTCGTCCCACCAACGGGCGGGTAGTCTGCCCCAAAAAAGATACGGTAGAGAAATGTAAGCCGCTTCACAAGTCTCTCAAGAGTTATTTTTAAGTTACTTTTATTTTCTTCTTTTTTTTTTTAACACACCCGTTCTTTCATTCACATACGTACAATTTTGACAATTTTACTATACAATAATGTCAACTCGAAAAGGAAATTTTTCTAAAGAATATTTAAAGAGAGTGATTAGTAAATATAAAGACAAATTCCAAGCAGCAATTCCTCCTAAAAGCAATAATGTTTATATTTGCATACAGCAGGAATGGCGTGAAAAATTTAACCACAATATGGCCATTAAAGCCATACAAATATGTATTAGAAGAAATAAAACATATTTTTTTGATTTCGATGATTGTATAAACCTATTTGAAGAAAAAAAAGATACTGACTCCGACATTATAACATTTCAAATGAGCCTTGCAGAATATTCGAACATCGTACCCCAAAATTCAATTTACCGTCTCCTACCAAAAAAGTGGACTAACGAAATTCAAGACCAAATCTTTTTTAGAACTAATATAGAGTGTACATTTGCTTTCAGTAATAGTTATGTACCTGCTGATCTTAACTTTAATGAAATCAAATGTACTGGCAGGTGTACCCAATGTGACGCGCTACTGTCATTGAATATCTCCCCCCCATCTAAAACTTACGTAAAGGTTACTTGTAAATTAAATAATTACAACAAAAATTATCCTCATGACCCACTAATTAAAAACAGACTTACTTCTGATAGAGTAAACCGAATCAAAGAAAAGTTAATATACGAAAAAGCTTTAAAAGTTCAACACACGATGGCAAACGAGGTAATGACTATAGATAATCCAAAAAAGCCAACAACTTTCCCTAAATTACCCAATTTAAGAAAAATGCGTCATGAAGCCAGAAGTGCGCTACAGTTTGACAAAAATACAATACTATCTTTGTATGCTATGGCGCACTGCATTCCTTACGATAATTTTATCCGTAAAATCAGTCTTGTTCCCTTCTTCACATATTTTTGGACGAATGAACAAAACCAATATTACAATGAAACTTTAAAAAATAGGTCGAAAATACTTTCTATTGATGCTACTGGCTCCTTATTTCAGCCAATTGAGCCACCACCTTCTAATGATTTATTAAAATATCGCACTCCTAAACATTTATTTTTATATGTAGTGGTTGCCTACACTCTGGATACCAGTGTACCAATGTGCTACATGGCCTCCGAATCCCATACAATGGAGACGATAACCACATGGTTAAATACGTGGCAAATCGGAAAAGTTTTGCCAGATGAAATAATTAGTGACGACAGTTCTGCCCTGTTAGGAGCAATTACTAAAGTATTTTTAAAAATTGAATTCAATGATTATTTAAAACAGTGTTTTGATGTGCTTGAAGGAAATACCGCAGCAATACCTCTCTGTTATGTTCGCATGGATAAATCCCATTTTATTAAAAATCTTTATAAACAATCCTGTTTTGATAAAACTTCCGAAAAAGTTAAGTTATTTTACGTTCGCTGCTTGAAACATATTCAGCAGATCCGGTGCTATGAAGAACTTAAAACAGTTTTAAGAGACATAATCACGTTATCGCTCCATGAGTTCAGGAGTACGGACTTGAATGATTTGCAGCCCAAATGCAATAAAGCTTTTGAAAACCTAAAGGTCCAAATTATAAATCACACGAATCACGAAAAGGAGAATGGGCAAAATCGTACGGCACTTGGTCTATCAGCGGCCAGGAACATTTTATTTTTTTTTGGTTTAATATCACCCTACAATAACGGGTTCAAGAAGTTTTATATCTGTAGTGTCATTATTAATGGAACTAAATACATTTTTATTTTAGATATGTAAGCCTGTGATTTAGCGTATTAATTACTAAGATTTAGTCTTAAAAATAAGGAAATAAAATAAAATGACTTGTTTACTTCAATACATTTATTTTACATACATTTACATACATAAACTCACGCCCTTTTCCCATGGGGGTAGGCAGAAACCACAGAACGCCACTTGCTACGATCCTTACATACTCCTTTTGCCTCGTCCACATTCATACATTTAATGTACAATAATAGCACTGAGTTCTGATGCCGGTAATAAAATATCCTCGTCTTGATGTCTAGCCCATGCCAGATACCACACTACACACATAACGTGTGCGCAACAACCGATTGTGCGCCTTCCACTCAAACAACTGCAATAATAATGAGCAATTGCTTCTCTATTTTGTCTTTGTCGGTTAATTACATTATAAGAATAATATATTCTGGACCTTACATGTCTAGATTGTATTCGCACACGTAATAACCAAATATCTTCTTCTTCAATAAAATCTCTGAGCTGACTTATTTGTCGCTCCCGGTATACTTCGATATTGTATAAGCCTTCAATTAAGTGTTCAGCGTAGTAGCTGCGAGCCAACTTGATTTGGTATGTGCCAAGTGCAAACAGAATTAGGTCTTCTTCAGAAAAAACCGGAAAGTCTTCAAAAATAGGTTGGTCGCTGCTGAGTCTTTCAAATGATGCCCTCTGTCTATTTATGTTATGACGGATAACATAGTCCGCTAAGAGGTTCGGTATTTCAAAACGTTCATTAATTATATTTACGAACGATGATGCATGAATACTATCTTGTATTGGTGTTTGGAACGCATTGATGAGTGCCGCTGCGTTTTGAAAGTCCTCAAACATGTGACTTAAGGCGCGATTAAAATATTCTTGCCTAAACAATTTGAAATCTCGCTTGAACCTGCCATTTATAACTTCCACTACCCAGCGGCATAGAGTTACCAGCCTAGTTCTATTGGCCTGTTCAGTAGTAAGCTGGTCTGCACCGCGGTCTTTGGTTTCTGGCATATAGGCACTGTAGTTGCATCGCTCCAAATCGCCACAGACGTCTCTAAACCCACGATCTAAAATGAATATGTCGCCAGCCCGGTAAAACCAGTGAAATGTGCCTTCTTCGTCATTTATAATTCTTTCCAAAATACTGGCATCTGAGTCGGTAGCAGCATAGGGCCCGCAAACATCAATTATATGCCCATCGGAACACACCATTAAGAACGGTTTTAATAGATTTTCGTATTTGTGTAGACTGTAGGTCTGTCGCTGGAACGAAAAGTTGGAGCTCTTCTGTATATAAATATATGTTCCATCCATGATTGTTACTGCCTTCCTTTCTTCTGGAGAAGACTCGGGATTTCCAAATAACGCGTTTGGTACAATAAGATTACGGTCAGCGACCATTCTTCTATTTAAATGGTCGAGTCCCAGGTGTCGTGGCTTAAAATCCAGAGATATAGCATCACGCGCGGTTTTTAAATGCCTTTCTAGAGTCCTTCTACTTATGTTAAAGAGCGTGGCTAATCTCTCGTTGCTATCACCAGTTCGCAACTTCATTAAATAAATGGCTAGTTTTGTTTTGGCGTTTGACTCAGACAAAGAAGGCGTTTGTTCCAAGATTGTATTGAATTGATCTCTGCTAACGCCCAATCGAATATGAATCTCATTAGGATCCATATTTGCAATATCTTCAAAGTCCAGAATATTTTTATTTAAAACAGCTTTTTTAAAAAGCTCTAGTATTTGCACAAAATGAGAGCTGTTAAAATCATGTCTGAGATTTGGACTATCAATGAGCTCTTCCCAATCATTTGATGTTAAATGTGCATCACATATTCTGGCACTGTCTGGTATGAATAAGTTAGAATGTAACATAAGAGTAATCCTTACATTCTCAGGCATTCGACGACGTGAAACACTACGGCATCTGTCAAACATACAGTTTGCCGAGGTGCTAGGCACTCGTGAATATTCTTCCACTTGAAGAACACATTCGTGCGGGGCAGGGTTATTGTTTGGCTGCACAGCCCGTTGAGCTCGTTGCCAACAGGGTCGACAAACGTATTCTCGGCCGTTGTATTCAACCTGAAAAGGAAAATAGTTTATAACATAGTATTTAAAACTCACAGCAGTTTCAGTTAAATCATGTGTTGTATAGTAGAACATGCCGAGCTCTTTTTCAACGTGACGAATGAGTCATGCTCATACGCATTGTTAATGAGTGGTTGGCCTCTATTATATTTCGAAGCTAGATAACGCTGGCTCTGTTTCCATATGCACCATGTGTGTAAAAGAGAGAGAAGATCTGTTTTGACTATAACTTAAGTATTGTTAGAAAAGAACCATACGCTTAAGGAAATAACATAATTCACTAAAAGGACGTACATAAAAATACAATCAAAACTGTAACGTGGACTTTCAATAAAGAGCCCACACTTCACCCAACGATGTGTCGCATATGCACATCGTGACACAATATTATGAGGCCATCACCGCTATAGGGTGCGTACATACGGGTAAAAACAACCAAAAAATAGTCTAAAAATACTTACTTGCTGTGGAGCTATAGCTTCAATAATATATTGAGCATTGGCAGCATTTTCCTCAAAAAGAGCATGGGTTATTTCTAACCTTCTTCTATTAACCACTGATCGATTGCACAAAACACATATAGGTCGATTTTCTGCCATTTTTCAATAATGTTCCGTTGGCGTACACAAGTCCAGAGTCCAAGTACACAAGCACAAACGTACAGAAGTTCAGAGTTAATAGCCAGGTTATCAGGTTAGGAAGAAACACAGTCCAGAGGGTAGCCAGGGTCAAAACGTTTGAAAAAGAATCCGTAGATGAGCGCACAGTACACAACGTCACAAGGGTAAGCGAATGACTGCGCCGAGTGACGCACACGCACCCCACACCTCGGCTCTTTTGTTTGCACTCGAAGCTGATTGGGCCGTTCGAACTCAGGTAGTCCATGTAGTAAACCCATTGTTGAGCTGAGTCTTGTAAACGGTATGCTGACAACGTTTTGAAATACTTTTGAAGACATAAACTAATGTTAATAAGTATTTTATAAAATGGGTTTGCACATTTTCTTGCACTTATTATCTAAGTATTTTACCTATATGTATTTTTTTTTCTAAATGAGCTGCAATGTTACGTTCATAGTAAAAGTTAGTCCTTAGTAATAGTACTTTCATTTAATACCTATTTCGTTGTTGGCCGCTCATAGACCATTTTGCTCTTTCTCCTTTAGAAGATATTCATACTGAAAATGACATACAACCAAAAATCGAAATACTTCACAACGAAAATGACAAAGATGTTTCTTTACCTTTAATAAACTTTTATGATGACTTAATACAAACCGAAAAATTGTATCTGCAGTTAGTTGAACCATCAGATAACAAAAATGAATATTTCTTACCGGAATTGAACAGTACATTAAAACGACTTCTGAAAAAAATTCCACTGTGGGGTTGCGTTATGAACAAACATTTCAAAAATGCCAAACACTATGCATCAAGCTCTAATGTTGAAAATCATTTCAAAGATTTAAAAACTATATACTTTGATACGAAAAACCAACGCGTGCGATTAGACGAGTTTTTAGTACAGCACCATGGTTTTATAAATGGAGCTGTAAAACTTAGTTCCAGTGACGTTTTGCACAGAATAGATTCAAGTAAACGAGCTCAACAAACTGTGCGAACACAAAGGACAAAAAGACCAAAACCTAACCTCTTGAAGTGCGAAAATAATGATTTTGAGGCACAGTCAGTTTTTCAAGATAACCCGATAAAAATTGAAAATTGGAGAGGGCTAGCCGTATCCACACCCAGAAGTTTAAAACCCAAACCAATTTATATTTTACAAAACGGCAACGTGGCAAATTCTAAAACCGCTGAGAACAGGACTATAATAACAAACACATGTGCTTTCGATTCTGTTTCACAAACGTTTGCGATAGCTTACAAAGATAGACAAAAATTTAGAGACTCTGTAGATGCACAGATTAATAAAGGAGAATTTCATGATTTCTTATCATTAATTAAAGAATTATCGAATGCCAAGAATTGTGGTAAAAAATTATATGACCTGAGAGCGAAATTGCTCCTTCAACTTTTTAAACAATCAAAAACCCAATACGTAGTTGACTGTTCATGTAATACGACCAAAATATTAGATGAAATATGTACAAGTAGCTTATTCGTTTCCGCTATAAGACAAAGAGTTTGCTCTAATAGTATGTGCACAAGTCATGCAGATGAAAACAAATTGTACAATTGCAAGTATTTGCCGTTGAACTTGGATATAATAAATACTAAAGGTATCAACCACCTACAAGAAGCTTGCGAATCATGTTTAAGAACAGAATTTACTCCAGAGTGTCATATTTGTTGCGCTGGAAATATATCATTCATATACAATGTTAAAGATATTATCATTTATGAACTTCATGACGTGTGCGCTAACTTGGATGATCTGCCTCGTAACATTGAAGTAAATAATAAGGAGTACACAATTCTGTCTGTAATAGAATATGAACCCACTTCGAAACCCAAAAGTGTTGGACATTACAGGGCTCACTGCTACAGAAAAAATAGTAATTTATTTGAATGCTATGATGACTTATATAGTAAAATCCAACGACCTGGGAAATATAATATTATGCCACATGTAATAGTCTACATAGTAGAATAGACAAAATTGTACAGGGTCAGATAAATGCTCCAGGGTAGCCCGCGAAATAAAATTCTCTTACGTTTTTTTGCAATTTGCAAGCCAGTGCTAGGTTGTATGATGATTAAAATATTATTCGCGGCTGTAAGACGCATGTAGTTACAGAATTATAATCATCAAAATCATCAATACAACCTTCAAAGTTCATAAAGGTGTAGGAACCAAGAAAAACAGAAAAAGTCATTCCTACACATTTATGAACTTGGAGCAACCCTCCAAGTTCATATTGATGATTATACTTCTTAATAATATTTTAATCAACATACAACCTAGCACTCATAGCACTGGTGTGCAAATTGCAAAAAACGTAAGAAAATTTGAATTACGCGGGTTGGTTGGAGCATTCACCTTAACCAAATAAATGTTGGTACCTACAGTTTTGAGAGTTGTATTTAGTGTATACCTATAGTCAACCGCACAATGATCTGTGATGCAACAACGTGTTTCCATTTTGTATGTCGTATTACGTACCTATGAGGGATTTATAATTATTAACCAACGATTATATTAATGCTGATTATGTATTGTCACATAATTTTGATTTGATGGCGTTTTAGATATCTAAGTGTCATTCCACAGTCATGTGATAATGTTGTATGTATATGCAAGTTACTCGTAAGAATATTATTTATCTGTAATTTCAAATTAATTATATTTTTTTACACAATATTATTCTTATACTTAATATTGATCTGTGATTTTTTGTGATGTTTACTAATTATAATTATGTTAGGCTATGAAAAACTGATCTGTGATTTAAATAATAATGACTACACAACGTGCAAATAATTTATAATATTTATAGGTAGGAAATTTGATCTGTGATTTGATGCAATAATTACTTTAAGAATTAAAATTAAGGGAATAAAAATAATAATTTCCACATCAACAAGCTGTTTCATTTATATAGTCACAAGGTGCATTTAATATATTTTTTAATTAGCCCTCAAAACTTTTGAACGCGACTGTAAGGACAACAGCTTAGGTATAATACGTCCAATAAAGAAGGTCCTCGTTAAGTATGAATCCGTCGCTTTTTAGTAGTCATTCAGATTTGGTCGGATAACCAGCCGTTGTTTACATATTTTGGTTTTTTGTTTATATTTACTTAATGCGTAACATTTGAAGCTCAATATTTTCACCATATATTTTTGACTAAAGGCACAAGATTTTGGTTTACACCTACACATCTGGGATTGTGCCAGTTCCTTGTATTTTGCCGTCAAAGTTATGACACCATCGTTTTTACATTTAGCAAGATTATTCAAAAACGCATGCATGAACATTTTTGAAACTTTGTATGGTTATTATTAGCGTCAAGAAAGACCGAATACAGTTTTCAGCGAAGTTATGCCTTGTCTCATTTAGGCGCTGCGATGTTTTTTCGGGTTTTCATAAAACCGCGATAACTTGAAAACTATAAATATTTTCTAAAATCTAATTGGGGCACAAAGGGGCACACATTAAGAGCTACTCGCGTATGTTTATTCTACAGGGGCACATGCAATGGTTTTAGAGATATACTATTCATCAAAACGTTACTCCAGCAGGAAATGCAATATCTCGAAAATCTGAAGGGGCACAGATTTTATTTTTGGGGGCACATTTTGGCACACATATAAGCTATCTGGCCATGCACAGTTTTTCTCTCTCCGATCATTCGTTTAGAATTTTCCTGCTAGAAAAACGTTACCCCAGCAAGAATCGTTTTTTCGATTTTTTTTCGAAACGACAGGGGGCACACATTTTTTATGTGGGGGCACATTTACAGCAGATAAGGCACCAACTATACGTTCTACTCATATAACTCTAGGAGATACTTTCTTGTTGGGGTAACGCACACGTGTAGATATATGCGCAGCGTCTCAACATTAATAAAGTCCGCTACTTTTCGTAATGTCTGCTTTACATGACGGGTATTAATTTCTAATGATTTGTGTCATCCATAAAACTGACGTTAGACGCCATTAAATAAGTTGTAGCATGTCGTATAGAATAACACGTCGTTCGATCATAAACGTGCTGAGCTCACCGTCGTCGTCCACTCGATCTCGTGGATTCGATCTCGCTCGTTACCCGCGGGCGCGGACGATACGACAAACGCCATTATTTCCTTCGCTGTGACAGCGAGGCACTTTATACAAGTCGCAAGGCGTAGGTGGTCCCTATCTCGGACGCTCCCGGACTCGACTTCCTAAGTCAACAGTTCTCGCTGTGCTTTTGTTGTCATTACACTATTGTGCCCGTGAAACAGAGCCGGGAACAGACCTCCAACACTCGCCACACAGGCGTTCCAATAAAATCTCTATGGCTCCTTTAAAATTAAAAGCGATCGTAAAATGTTTCAATAAAGATCAGTTTCGCAAGCATTAGGCAAACATATTTCGTTGGAAGCTTTTACGACTCCATTATCATATAGATGCGTGTGTGGGGTGTTATTAAAAAAATACTGGTGTGTGGCCGGTGCCGAACGTTCGCTACTAAACGCCATTTGCACAATCTCCCGGTTAAAAGTAATATTGTTTGCATTATGAAAGCTTTTTCGCGCCATATTTGAATTTATATTGTGCGTTCTGTCTCTGCGATGGAAATGTGCTGCCTACGCGCTGTTTCCGTGTAGTGTTCATATCTCACAGATTTACTACGCCATAAACTTGCATACATATTATTGACGTAGCGTTTTTGGATAGCTTTGAATATTAGATGTCGAAAAGGAACTTGGTGACTTATGAAATCATGTGAGTCTCACAACGACCGTATGCTCACACTAAAGAATCAACATTTTAATTGATCAATTAACAAGATTGAGAAAGATTAGTACAATTATAAACACTTTTAAATTCAACAGTAATATTGAACCGTTTAGACGTGGACCTGTAGTCAAATCAAAGTTCGATGATACTATATTCTCAGAACAAATATGTAAAACAAAACTTTTCATCTGCAATACTTCAACAAAATTTAACAGCACAAAGGGAGTGTACCATACGATATCAACATCCGTTTTTATTAAGCCTCTTAATAGTCTCCACGAAGTTCGCATACACCCACGGACCACAAAGTTACAATGGTTTAACATAAAAAGTACATTATTTACTTACGGTGCGCTGTAGATTGTCGCGAGCATCACGCTCGCACACCGCATCACGTTCTCCACCACCAATCGAATACTAATTACCATTACAAAAGTGAATAATTCATTTGTCGTGTGCATAATCAAGCACCAATCTACCCTGCGCCTTACAAACCCGTTCCCTTGTAAAATGACAGGGTCTACATACCCTGGTCAGTTAGATTGGAAGCCAAGATCGTACGCATCTGTATTTTACTACGAAACTCATTATAAACGCGAAAGTGAATGAAGTATACGTGTCGAATGATGAATAATCATTTGACGTTTATGTTTCCCGTTTTAGTGGAAGCTGGATTTAGGTCTGTCAATGATTTTGCTGCGTTTTAATTTCACAAACTTAGATAGGTACTGAGTGATTTAATTGTTCATCAATTTTTTCTTGGTGCACCATATCCATACTATATTAACGTCATCAGCAACATCGATGTATCCAGATTGCTCTCTACTTGGGTCTATATGTTTCTCACTTTGCCATAATTCAATCTAACATTAATGAATATTTAAGTACAAGATCAACCAATTTATGAAACCGCTCACACTTAGATACAGTGAACGGGCAATTTTCCTTCAAATAAAATTTTACTTAATCAAAAATATATCAATATTTGGTAACACTTTTATCATTCAACAGTTTATACACTAGCGTCAGCGAACGTAATGTAAATAACAACAGAACACAGGTTTTCCCACATCGTCATTGTTTTATTTATTCGCCAGTTTCGTTCGTGGTTCGTTCAATTTCGTTAATTGAGGCAGCAACGCAGCCATTGTCTGACTGAATGTAAAATTAAATCCCCATGTTATTACAACGATATTTGCGCACGTTGATTGAAAAGATTTTATTGTTCGATGGAATAAGACTTCAAATAATAACTCCATCTAATATGGGTAGGCATAGGATGTCTATCATGTTCACTTATTTAAATTCCTCGACTGAAATCATATGATGTAGCCAGCTAGATTTATTCGTCATCATCATCATTTCTACCCGAAATCACCCACTGTTTGGTATAGGCCTCCCCTATCCTCTGCTACTCTTCTCTGTTCTGTGTGTCCCTCATGCATCCGATTCCAACGCTCCTTATGATATCGTCATCCCAACGCGCTTTTGGAAGGAATTGGTTTCTTAGGCCCAACCTTGTCCACCATTTAGTCAGAAACTAACTCCATCGACCATATCCGCGTCTACCCAGATGTCATCCCTAACTCCACTTTAAGCATGGCGCCCTTTCCCCGTCATCGAACACTTTCGCCCGACGACGGACTTAAGGCCAGTTACTCCAAAGTAATGACTGACAACAGCGTCATAACCTTGGGTCTCACCAACAAAACATTGTAAGTCAGCTGTGCTGTGCCTGTGCCCAGCAATGGGCTTCCGTACTCATAATGAAGATACTTCTCTCTTGAAAAACAATTCATCAAGCTTACTCAACACCTCATAAAAATATTAAAATACTCGATTCATGGGAATGAAAAGTGGCGTGAAAAGAGAGATTTACAACAAGTTGTATAAATCGTTGCCAATCCGGCGCTGTCTATAATAAATAATGCATAAGGCAATTTAAATTTGTATTTATTTGTTATAAATAAACGGTTTATTGAGGCAATGATGGACGTTTAGAAACGCTTATCATAGTTTTATTACTTTTAAACTTTGCGAAGTGTCTTAGAAATAGTATCTGATTTCAATATAATTTTATAACTCGGTCGTATAAATATCAGATCTTAAGAGCGAAGGAGATAATAATCTTGTTGAGAAAGCTGTAAAAGTTAGTAAAGGTACCAATAGAAACGCTAATGTTTGTGATGGACAACCTAATAGAGAACGAAATGAAGATGACTAAAGAATGAGCTAAATGTCATAAAAGTACAAGACTTGGAGTTGGGCTTGCTCTCTCTCAAGGTTCCAAATACATAATAGGCTGTTGAAAGCTTTTCCTTGTTTTACTATTCAATACTCGCAGCATGAGGACGCGAATGTTGCGGTTTAAAAGAAGATCTAGTGACAAAAATTGAAAAGAGTATGCTAAGGTGGTTCGGTCATGTGGAGAGGATGAATGAAAGTCGATTAACAAAACATGGCAGATGTGAGTGGCAACGCCGGGAGGGGACGCCCTAGAAAGACATACACTGATCTTATTGGTGCCGTTCTTCAGAAAGGACAGGTGCGTAGTACTCGTAACCCGCGTGCGTGTATGACCAGATGTATGAATGTAGACGAGGCAAAAAGGAGTATGTAAAGATCGTAGCAGGTGGCGTTCTGTGGTCTCTGCCTACCCCCATGGGACAAGGGCGTGAGTTTATGTATATTATTTATGTGTACTCGTAGCATGGAGGTGGCTGTGTTGCTATCAATTATATTGGGATCATAAAAAAATCTAAGCATCCCTCTTGGCATCTCACACTTGGATGTATGTAGATGTCCTATACCTACTTTCCGTACCTATCCTAAAACCTTAATCCAGTCAACTGTAGATTCAGAAGCTGAAGCAACGCACACAAAGCGCTTGGCATGCCGATGTATCCAATCAGAACTATGCGCTGTACAAACTCATGGCTAGCAGTGTTTGTCTGTTTGCGCAGGCGTGTGCTATCAACTGATTACACAAATATGTACTAACAAGCTAAATGTACCAAATACGATCATTTTTAAGATGTATGCAATGATTTTAATTTTTTGTTTCACAATTTAGCTTTCTGAAGATTCATTCTGCTCATTTTAGGAGATTTCTTTGCAGATTTTTATGTTGACCTTTCAAATAGGAACCTATTTTTGGGATATTCAGGTAACAGTAATTAACAGTAAGTCTCTAATTTGTCTGTTAATTACGAAATAGCTATTTTTATACTTCATATTTTATCCTTATCTATTTAATAAAAGATATTTGGCTGTAACACTGACTGCAAAGTTGTGTGGTTATCGGTTGCCGTGGTATGGACTTGTGGTGTGGAGGAATTACGAAAATGGTGTGAAAGTTTTGAGGTTGAATGTGGATGGGTATAAGAGCAGAGGAAGGCCAAAAAAACGAGTGATGGTATGTGTGAAGTAAGAAATGACAATAAAGGAGATATCTTATGAAATGACAATAGAGAAGTACCTATGGAAGAAGAAAACATGCGGCGACCTACCCCAAATAAACTGGGATAAGGTCAAGAGAGTGATGATTTCGCTGTAACATAATGAAAACAGCGAAACTACTACACTACCGGAAAAAAATAAGGGATCAAAAAAAAAACCAATTTTGGGTAGCTAGGATCGATATCAAAGACAAAAGGATCCTTTTTCATTTGAATACCGATATCTCGGCAAGAAGTGAACGTATGAAAGTCAATAAAAAAAGAAACTAAAGCTAAATAAACAAAGTATCCGATCGTAATAGTGGTTAAATAACAAAAAAAAACCACGTCCGTAGAGCACAAAAAAAACTAAAAAAATAATTGTTTTTTTTATGTTGCTGGTTTTTCTAAGATTACTCAAAAACCGCTGACGTTAAAAAAAATTAGTTCCATTTCAAAAACTATGCACTTGGAGCTACGATTTCCTTTTTTTATTTTTGTGCGACCATTGCTCTCGAAGTTACGGACTTACGGCTTGTTGAAAATTTACCAAAACTTCAAATTTTTTTTTTGGTCCCTTAATTTTTTTTTAGTGGTGTATTTCACATCAAAAATCTCCATGAATATCATACATCCATGTAATTAAAACTGTCCTCATTTGCAGCTTCATCTGACGCATTGAATTGACAAGCTCGATGATAATTCACAATGATTTAATTAATCCCGATCAACTGCGCTCGCGGTCGCCATGCCATGACTCCATGAGTCCATGAGCCAATCACACTGACACACACTCCACTCGCGAATTCACCGAATTAAGTAAGTATCAAGTTAATTCGGAAATTAAGTTACATTTGTGATGAAGCCCGAGTTAAATAGTAACAATGTGAGATTGTAATGTAATATATAGACTATGTAAATGAGGGAAGTAAGTAGCTGAAGTTTAAATTGTAGTGAGGACGTTTCCCGCGTAACTCGTAACCGTTTCTTTTATGCATGGAAGTACATGCTTTTAGTTTAACTCTACATGTGGGTGACTTCCTAACAGCTTAAATAGAAAGGCAGGGACGTTAAATCCTAGAATATGCTAAGACTATACGTCCCTAAATACTACTTAAATGAAAAACTTACTGAAAGTGCAACACCATTCCGAAGTCCAAACGAAAATATATCGGCATTATTTCCCGTGCGGTACCGTGCATGCGGCGCAATGCTCTCGGTACGGCAATAACCGGTTTAATTACGGCATAAATTATCACCGGACGGCTACCGGCTACCGGGTAACGTTCCGGAGTGCAACACACTTTGTTGCAGAATAACCCAGCCTCACTTAATGGGCCGTGATTTATTCTTAATTATGGACTACCGTGATGAGAACAGCTGAGGTTTAGGTCAGTTTAGCGGGACTTTAAGCTGGGAATTTTGAGGGGATTTAACGTAACATAACATCACGCCTGTAATACTCGAAGGGTTAAGCAGAGACACTGAATAGCACACCCACATTTCGCCTGATGGGAAAACCCAATTACATTACCCATTTGCCCCGGGAATCGAAAACAAAGCCCCAAGCACAGCAGTCCCGTTAGCAACCACTAACTTCTTCGAACAATCCACCATATTTTTTTGTTGGAGACAAAGTTTACTTCGTACCATAGTTTGAACGAATTCTTAAATTTGTGATCAGCAGATTACTTCATCATCAGAATCAATAATTTAAGAGTCAGACAACACTTATAAAACTCTTTTAAAAAAAACTAAACAAATAAATCGAGCACAAAATTCAATTTGTCCATCGGCCGCATTGGAACACGAATCATAGCCACTGGAAACAAGTGAACATTTTTCACTAAAAAACATTTGGCAATTTTGAAACTAATCTGTGCACAAAGGTCCTTTGCGTGCGATCACGCGGAATTTAAGCGGTCGGTATGCGGCGCGACTAACGACGCGACGCGGCACAAATCGCGCGACTAAATCGACGCACGCGCGACTGATCGCGTTTACACTCATTACCCAGCCGATACTCCTGTTGATTTTGAGCAGATGTTTTTACTACATTCTGTAAGGTTTTCCTTTTTTCTTGCTAGTTAGGTAATATGGTTTTACAGTGTGGTATTACAGAGAAGAAAGAGAGGTTAAAAAGCTCAGGCTGAAATGAAAAATACTTTAGTATATAAAATGGCGCCATTGATCCATCCCTGAATGTTCCATTCATACCGATTCATACATACTTGAACGAAAGATCTCTCCTCAAAATTTTCTAAGCACCATACTCAATGGTTCAGAGTTTTATGCAATATGAAATAAAAACCAAAGGAATTTAGAAAACGAAATCTACTGCTATTTATTTCCCACAAATACCGCTGTCAGTCTGACATGGAAATACGTAATTTATTGAAATTTGAAAGACGAAAAACTTTATCTAACAAGTTCCAACTAAAAGTATAAATCAACTTGACACATGTCAGTTTCCTGTTCCCATGCCGGTGCGGATAATCGGCAAAAATATCGAATATCTATTCGAAATACGTATCGATACATCGACAAATAAATACGAGTAGTCGTACGTTTGTCCAGTGCGTACGCGGCCTACATAATTCATGAGGTGGTCAGCTGTGACTGCGTACAACCCGATATTGCAAGAGTTTTGGGTCTCCACGAATTAAAAATGTAGCACTTCGGTACTTTTGGATTGGAAGGACCGACATTAAAATAGGGAGGGATTGGAAAGTCGTTCCGTCTGTTTGTTTGTCTATGGTAATCTATGGTTTGGTTGGTTTCCGCCTACGTTACGACTAAACGATACACAACTACGCTTTATGCAGATGAGGGTGGAAGCAATGGAGTAGATGCATATAATTGTTGTTTAAACCGTCTGATTTCCCGCTTCATAGTTCGGAAAGGTGACTTCGCAAAATCAAGGTTTTGATATACTCTAATCGGATGGAGTCCATATTCATAGACGATAACAGCATAAAAAAATATTAAATTTCAAATTACGCTGTTAATAAGAAAAATATACATATTTGTATCTATTTATAATATCAATACCGATGGGGTAAACAAACCCAAACCACTAAAACAATATTTATGACCACGCACAACATTTCCCTATAAACTAGGTACTAGCACATCCTCCAATAAAAGGCATCTCCATATTACGAAGGCAGCAATTCTCCTTCAATTCGCACACATCAACTTAACTGCTCTATTACAAGGAATACCAGCTAATTGGCATAGCAGTGAGGTAGTAAACCAGCTCATTACTAATTCTGCCGACGACGAGCTTCGAAGACGTGTCAAATCGACTAAATTTGCAAATACAGGGTGTTTGGAAGGGAGCTGTACATACGCCTAGGGTAGAAACTAGGGATAGTCTGCTACCTACCCCCGCCCATTATATTGACCTTGGCCTCAAGGTTTTTTTTTAATTTAAAATTATTTCTTTACCTTACTACGGTACTTCAGGCCCCATAACTTTTCTTCTCCACAATTTTCTGGTGTAAAATAATTTTTTGCAGGACCCTAAGACTCTAACGATTAAAACAAGACCATTAGCCGACCGGTCCCATGGATAGATTTTGAGCTACAGGTAGTTTTAGTCAAAAAATCATAAAAAAGTCAAATAAAAAATAATAATAAATTAAAAAAAAACCTTGAGGCCAAGGTCAATATAATGGGCGGGGGTAGGTAGCAGACTATCCCTAGTTTCTACCCTAGGCGTATGTACAGCTCCCTTCCAAACACCCTGTATATCGGCAGCGGATGCTTTAGACGACATTAGGCGTCATAGAATATCAATATCGTATTTATTTTATTTATTGGAGCTGATATACATAAGTATTAAGATCTAGGAATAATAAAAGAAGATGGCGGATGATTATAAAATTTATAGTACAAAGAACTTACAGAGATGCCGCGGTGACATTATTAAAGAAAAGTCAAGGAATTTGGAATTTATTGACTAGTCGGGCGTGCTGATTAAATTGAACTTTATTAGATTAGGTATTTGAAAGAATTCTAAAAACAGACATGATTCTTGTCTCATGTCCGCTTTAGCTAGACGAGAAAGCAAAAGTACCCATAGTCAATTTTATGTCCGCTCGTTGGACTAAGTTCTGAGTCTAATGAAGATTCAAAGGTTGGCCCTTTGAATCGTGGATATCAACCAGTGTTTAAGCTCTTCTAATTCAGCCATGCCAACAATAACAGGGTTTTTTATGTATAATTGTTATGTCAATGCTATTTTAACAAAGTCTTAATAACTACGGCCGAAATCAGACTCATGAAAGTTAACTCCTCGACGCTCAGTGATTGCCTAGCTGATTAACTAAAAGATGACGGCTCTGATTATAACAATTACCTCACGCTCCAAGCATCCCTTAGCCCTAACCTTAGACGGAACAGTTTAAAATGAACTCGTTTTAGGAATTAGAACCGGGGTGTAACCAGAGCCGCCATTAAGGCCGTAGTGGAGTTACCAGCAAATTGTTTAACTGCTTAATTAACTGGAAGTAATCCGGCCATGGTCTGGTGACGTCACTACCGGGTCCTACCCTGCCTTTAGTATATTTACAGACTTTATTGAAAAGGAAAAGAAGCATACCATGCAAGAAATATAAGATTTAGTGTCATTCTCGAATTAAACAAATTTGTGCGCTCATCGAAACTTAGTGAATTTACATGTTAATCTTAAAATTATGTTAATTTCATTATCATCAAAGATGCCGCACAAAATTGCTTAAATATGTTTAGTTATGACGAGATTTGTGATACGAGATATACATATTTCTCACCAAAATGTCGATGTGCTAAGAACAGAAACGTTCTATATCCTCCATAAACTTAGTCACCAACAAGAACGCTCGAAGTACCCAATAACGTGTTAATTAACGACTTTTGCAAACATGATCACCTCAATCAAACCCTTATTTGTTTTATCAGCAATAAAATACCAATTATAAAAATACACAATACTTAGGCTGTTATAAAAAGTTAATAATGTTTTTAAGCCTAATTTGTATGGGTGGAGCGTGAAGGAAGCCATTTTAATCAATATGATCGCGACCTGATCAAGTTTTATTTATTTTTGTATAAAATCTGAATGTTTTAAGATCTCTGTAGTGTGATACTGTCTGGATATTGTCGTAAACAGGGAGGTGTTAATGTTGCCAGCATTTGCATATTAATATGAGGCATCTCGTTCAACGGTTCGTTCACCCGTTCACCCGATCGGCTGCGAAACTATCACTTTATTGGTTGTTTGTATATTTTAGCATAATATTAGTTTGCTAGACATTTCCAATTCAAGTGATTTGTTTGTGAGCGTCTTTTGTCGAATCCAAGTGAACTACAACTCAATTATATGCGGATTAACATAATTGCATATAGAATGCTGAGATAGTTCTGATTTTTCTAGCTGAGCTTTCAGTCGAAGTAAAGTTACTTATCCCTAGCATCAGTGTTTTCTTAGTTTTTGAAACTAGTATCTATGAAATTCCAAGTCATCATGCCTAGCCTTTTTCACAAGTCTCAAACTGACGGCACGGTTGGCATAGTTGCTCAAGCAATGGACTGCTGCGCTGCGTGTCGCGGGTTCGATTCCCGCACGGAACAAATATTTGCATGACCTACAGATAGTTGTTTCGGGTCTGGGTATTTGTGTATGTGAGTTTAAATGTTTGTGAACGCACCCACGATACAGGAGAAATTCCTAGTGTGGGGCAAAGTTTAAAAAAAAAAAAAAACTAAGTTGGAGTCGGCTTCCAGTGTAACTGGATGCAGCTGAGTACCAGTATTTTAAATGAAGCAAGTGCCTATCTGACCTTTACAACCCAGTAACTGAGTAATACGACACCCTTTGGCATGACTGTATAGCAGGGGCGTGCGCCCTATATAGGCTCTTAGGCTTAGCCTACCTTACCAACTGAGCATTTCTTATAGCTAATTAACGATGTAATAAAATAACACTATGTACAAATTAATCATAAAAAAAGTTCAAACTCCTGTTAAAATACTTATAGCAATTTTTCGCGTCCCACTAAAACTCATTGACAAGGACTACGATTAGTACGAATCTTATAGGCAAACACTCGACTTGTCTAAAACCCATTCATAATTGTATGCACACAGCGTCACATCGGTGCGTATGGCCGTGTCTATGAACCGCACACATACATAGATATTCGCAATTTTTACGCAGCAGCTCCTGCGAATGTAGCTGAGTGGGCTGTGATTGGCTGCAACAACACAACCAAAATATAACCCGCGAAGTTCAAAACTTGAATTTTTTTGCAATTTGTAGGCCAGTGCTAGGTTTTACGTTGAATAAAATATGACTACATACGTCTTAAAACTGGGAATCATATTTTAATGAACATACAACCTAGCACTGACCTGCAAATTGCAAAAACGTATGGAAATTTTAATTTCGCGCTTCGCGAACTGCGGGCTTCCGTGCATAGAGCGCAGCACCTGTTTAGTTCGATGTTCGCAATGTTGTCAACTTGTCACCATTGATGGAATTCGTAAAAATCGTATAATCCTGCAAAAAATGTTGACCGCTGTTGTGAACAAACTCGATATGAAAATGATGCAGTTTAGTTTGCTAGTATTTTTCTATCGACAATAATAACCTAGAAATTATTTTTTACGTAAGAGGAAGCCATTACTGTTTCATTGTTGTGACAAGCAATATATAGCGCGAATTTGTTATAAAACCGAAAACGTACAGTTAACATCATTATTAACAGTAGTGTAAATATAAATTTTGTCGTGTATAACCTTTTTTTGTTGTGTGTGTTTTGGTGTGTAACCTAACAAATAACAATGGTATTTACTTGTGAAGTTTGTGCTGATAATGTGTGTTTGTTGGATATTAAAGGTAATAAGTTTTCTCAAGTAGCATAAGATTCAAGTAGTATCTAAAGGTAGATGTGTACCCGAATTACGAGAATTAATCCAAAAATATGGTAATTCATCGCGTACTCGTCATTTCAATCCTCATAACTAAACAAAATTTACCTGGCTGTGTGGCTGCATACACACAAATAAATTATTTTGTTTTCCGTGCATTTTGTTTAATACTGCCAGTAAGTGGAACGAGGGATTTATTGATTTGCATAATTTTTATTCCTCGGCCAAAAAGCATGTCCTATCAGAAAAACATAGAGGGTGTAAAAGGACCCTTAACGCAAACGAAGGGCACTTGTTCTCCCCACCACTGCGATATTTTTTTTGTTCTAGGCCATACCTGGGAACCCCCTAGTTACGGAGATATTGGGGGTCAAATATCCAAATTTTGAACAGCTGTTTTTGTAAATACTAGTTTTTCAGGTTGTAACTTTACTTAAATTACCTTCATGCCCCTTTTAATATTCAAAGCATCCACTAACACAATGTTCTAAGCGTGCTACTTTTGAATTGTACGTATTTTTTTTTTTTTTTTTTATATTAAGTAAGTATAGGTAAATGTGACTTTTTTTTTCCTGTCAATTGTTCGTAGCCTACCCATCGCGGGGGACCACTGCACGCCACTGCTGTATAGTCAGACTTTTGGCTTCTGACTACTTGTAGCAAGTAACAACTATGAAATTCCAAGTATCAGAGACTTTTTAATAGACACCCGAGGCTTACAAACCATCCTTAATCAGCTTACATCCCACGCCATCCCTTGCATAAAGGCTCATCTATCTATTTATAAAGTCCCCGATCAATTCGCCTAGCAAACATTGTACTAATCCTGTTTCCAGTCTCCATCAATAAATCAAACTACGATCATACTCTTATTCATACGGTGTGCGTAGGAGCGTAAATAAAAGACGCTCGGTGGCTGTGTGTCGTAAATAATGTCCGGTATCGATTACTATCCGTTAGTACAACGCCTCACTCTGCCTCCTGCTGTTTGCTACGCGCCTGGTATCAGGGACGTTAAGATCTCACGATATGACGGAACGACTGCTTTTGTGGATGGAATTGAGGATATTTGGAAATACAAATTTACTGACAAGCCTTGAAATAACTGTAGGTACGTATAAATTTCGTATGCTCTGGAGACCTGACAGAGAATTTTCTGAAGACTCTATCAGTGTTCGTCGTCCGATGTCCCAAGTTTGTCTGCTGTCGCTCAAGATCGGTTTGGCCGCATCTTTTCTGAGTTAACATAGCGGTTGGACGCTATGGTCCCAAGTTTCTAAAAGTCAAGTAACTTTTCAAATTCTTCAGCTACAAAAATTCGACTTCTAATTAATTAATTACACAATACAACACCACACCATATAAAACTTGTCATAATCATAACCACATTGATAGTCGCTCCATGTAAAGCTCTCCCATAACTTACGATAAAAAATTTAAAATAAATAAATTGAATTATCTCCGTGTACTGGCCGGGCTGGTCGTTCAGTCGTTAAATAATTCAATTTCTACATCGTTTCCACATAATGTCCACCATATTGGTTGGTATATAAATGTTAAAACTTCACCTGGGTGCGCGTGAAAGATTGCGTAGGGAGATAGCTTAGGTATGGCCACACAGGCAAAGGCAAGGCAAGGCTTGACTGGCGGATGACATAATTACATTTATGATTACGGATCAACATTAAATTGTTTCTGGGTATTGTAAAATGGAGACGCATGTGTCAACCTCTTGGAGGTCAGACTTATGATATACATATAATCAGTGGGCTAGTGTTACCTACATGTTATGACTGCTTTGATAGTTTTACTTAAACATCCATGATTTGCAGAACTTACTAGCAGGTTTGGGTTCCTCATTGTAAGAGGTTTTCATAAATTTTCCATGTCGTTTCTAAGAAAGCTGATAAAGCTAAGCTACTGAATGTCCTCTCAAATAAAAAGCCCACTTAAGTTCGAACACGCAAGCACAATAATTTACAGCAGCCATAAAACATTATATATTTTTTACTTTAGTTAAACTTGCAAATCGCATTCATAGGCTGATCTAGCATATCTTGTAATAATTTACATGTCAAATGCGCGGGGGGGCGCAATCATGCGCACGCGCAGTTAATCACACGCCCACCTACGCCACCTAGTGCACATTATTGTTTATAATTGTCTAGACACGCGACTTGCGACTCGCTAACTTGCCTGAATTCTTGAGCAATCGGAGTTGTCAACAAATAAAGACATTAATTTTCAATTGATCTAACATTCATCAATTTGTGGGATAAGTCGTCGTTAAATATTAAAACTAATTAACACAAACACGGCTCCGGACACTAGACAGTGGACACTGAGAGTCACAAGTAATGTCTGTACCGATCGCGATTTGGCCGAACCTATATTAGGTGACATCTGGAAACGGGTGGTACAGTATTTTTACACTCTTAAGCATATTTCTCAGAATAAGTCTGCGATTACGATCAAAACTATTGTATTATTTTCGCAGGCATCTTTTGTGTGGATCGACTTTTGTAACATCGCACTTGTCTTAATGAGAAAACCAGAGTAACCAAACAACTGAAAAACGTATTTTTATGGGCTGTAGTTTGATCTCTCATAACTACTTGAGGTTACGAGTATAATATCCCCACAGTTCGCTCAAACTGGTGACGATGCCAATGGTTATTCAACAAAACAACTTAATAAGAATCTAAAAATGGTATCCTTGTCAAAACAAACTTGCAGATGTAAGTGATCACAGTCTGTCGACCCACTCATCTTACAGATTCATAATTAAATACAAACGGCTCCTAATGTTATTCAAATTTGTGCCATTAGCCATATATTAACGAGCTTAATATCTTGACTTTTTGGGAAAGCATAGATAAAAATCGTGTGTTTAGTCGAAGATTATTATCTAATCTGATCTCGATAAAGAATCACTGTGGGATCATAGTCGTTTTAAGATTGCTATCTATGATTTGATGTTTTAATCTATACTTCTGTATCGTCTTCTTCCTGCAGTTGTCCGATGTTACTGGGGATCAGCGCAACATGTTTTTCCTTCCATTTCCATTCTCCTCTGTCAACCGTTACGTTATCATTTACTGCTCTTTCCTTACGTCTTTTATTCGGTCTTACTTCTTCTTCCTCTCCATCCATCAACATTATTTTATATTCACCAGTCTTTTAGTCACATGCGATTCGTTGCTCCTCATCACATGTTCATTCCACGACTGTCGATTGTTACCGGGGCCAATTTTGAGCTTCGTCTAATATGTCGTTGGATCTTTACCTTATCCATTTTTGTTGTTGTTTCAATCAGTATGTGGATGGGTAATTTGCATAACTACGTACTCTACTAGCAGATGGCTCCATGAATCATCTATTTTATTTCAAGATTCTTGACTTGACTGATTCTACGAGTATTAGCTGATTGCCCTATCGTCCACTTTCAATGTTATTGCCAAAACTCTTTTTTCAATGCTAATACGGTCTCACCAGTCATACCAAGGATATTTTATTACTTAGTACCTAACTGGATCGTAGAGGTAAGCTAGCAGTCACTCCGTGTAAAATACTGGCATTCAGCTACATCCAGTTAGATAAGAAGCTGACCCCAACACAGTTAGGAAACGGTCTACATTCTACAGTGATGTTTTGTAGATTATTGCTCCAGCATATAAACATCAAGTACCTTATCATAGTCAGCTCTATCAGTAATACTAGAACATAAACTGTGAGGTATACTTTGGACACTGATTGACTAAATTGACGTAGCAGCGGGTCAGAGGGGCGGGGTTGCGAAATGCTCGCGTAGGGCACTCTTGCGCACGTCGAATGCGATTAGTGCCCGTATTTCTCCATGCACAGGGCTGGCAAACAGGGACGAGAAAATTTTGGTATAAAGTCACGACATGACTTTACATTCAACATAACATCTCGCCTGTGATCCCCGAAGGACTAGGTAGATATCCCCCTACTAGCAAACCCACTTCCCAGTCCTATCTAAAAGGGGGCGTGCCTATTGGCATCATCGGGCGCAAATCCAGACGCCGTGAGTGCTACTGAGTAACCCATATAACACTTTGCCCTGCCTAGGAATCGAACCCAGATCCTCAAGCTCAGCAGTTGTACAGGTTACTAGTACACAAGTGAGATAATATTCATGTATGTGGACTATTACAAACAAATGCCATTTCAATAAATTAAACAAACATAAATATCATTGTCCCAGAGTTGATTTCAATACAGTATCCGATTAATTATGGCCGCCATTAAAAGGTACAACAAAACTAATATATGGAAGCTTCGACTCGTGACAAATGAGTGCAGTGTTGCCATAACAATAATGTGGTGTGTTATAATATATAATACCATTACGATTGATTGCTTTTAGTGTGCCTACAGGTATGATATTGATTTATTTTTCGATTGTGTACTTAAATCGTCTCAGTTTATTGTTACTACGATTGGTCATTAAGATAAATAGGGTATTTCCCAAAAAAAATCGTCCGTTAGATTATCAAAAAATATTGGATACGTGTTTTTTGTTTTATCAAATTAATAAAAATTGACGAAAATAAAACGTGTCAAAGATCATGAGTGGGGGGGGCTTTGTTGGTAAAATAGTACTAACCTTGTGACGTCACACGACTTTTCGAAGCACTGTATCGTCTTCATCTTTTGTTAAAGTGAAAAAAAAAAGATGTGTCCATTATTTTTTGAAAATCTATCTGACGGGCTAATTATATTTGTGAAATACCCTATTGGTAGCTTGGCCATTGAAACTTCATGCGCTTTTGATGTCATTTAATTAAAGTCATCATTCTCTTGCCTTTATGCCAATTCTTTTCTTCTTCCACTGAAAAATCATCACAATAAATAATAATTAACTCTTTTTGAACATCAAAATGGGCCGGAAAGTTCTGGAGTGGCGACCGCAAACCGGAAGACGTTGCGTTGGAAGGCCTCCCACTAGGTAGACCGATGACCTGGCGAAGGTTGCGGGGACCCGCTAGATGCGAGACGCACGCGACCAGTCAATGTGGCGACACTTAGGGGAGGCCTATGTCCAGCAGTGGACGTCTTTCGGCTGAAAGGATGATGATGATGAATGATGAACATCAAAATTACATAACACGGTCCCGCAAACCGCCCACCCCTCGCTGAAAGATATACGAGTACAACTAAAATACATGAGCCTCAGTACAAGTTGAGAACAGGATAAATTTTAAAGAGTTAAGAAACCACAAGTTCAGCTTCTCCTAAATTGTAGCACATATTTTTACAGACTGACCTTTTCTATTGAAACAAAAAAAGAAATCTAAATTTATCAAAAAGTTTGGTAGCTGTTCGCCAACAGTAGGTACACCTTCAACCAACCTTTCACAAACCAATGTCACGAGTTTTGCTTTACACACCCCAAAAAGAGTACTTGTCACTGTCAGTCTTTCCTCTTGGTAAACCTGATCCTCCAATCACCATATTATGTAAAACGCTGTTACAACATTAATCAGCTCACCACTTTCTCATACCCTGGACCCTCAGGGCAGCCCTACAGGCAGCATGCGCACGCGCAACTGGTTCAAGGTTGTCCGTAAGAATGCGGCCCGTATGCCCCGCTCGCTAATTTGGTCAGGCACTCTATTGCCTTATACGGCGCTACGATTGCGCTCAGATTAGAGCAGGCTATGATTTATTGCACAGTTTGGAAGTATGTTGGTTTATTTGTCCGACTGTACATGATAAATGGGACGTTTTATTTGGTTAGTAACTGTTGCTTGTGACTTAACATAACATTATCAGTCTACAAAGAGAGGAAGCCTGGACACGATAGTTTGTTGAACAAGACTGTAATGATAAACCTACAACGATCACAGTTCTGACATCCAGCAGGGCTATTGCGTATCTTTTAAATGTCAGTGGCTATCATATTGTCCATGGATTAAATGTCAAATTGGTTTAGTACAAAATGGAACCATTTGACAGTTAATTGATGGACATTCTAGGATAGCCACTGTCATTTAAAACATACGCAATAGCCCTGCAGGTCTGTATTTGCGAGGAAGTGGGCTATAATCCACCTCGTAGAATAAGTAGGTATACAGTGGGTCAGTGACTCAACTCGTTTATAAACTTAAAACAACGATGAACAGGTGATGAATTACATCCTTTAGGGACCTAATTATCATATTTCTTCTATATTGTATCTTACTTAATCCTAAATGATATCGGTGTCACAAACCGGACTCTCTCAAAGCCTAAAGTAGGATATTGCAGTGTCTTCTCTGTTTACACTGCAGCGGTCAAACGGCTATCGCTCTAACGGCTCCTACAACACTCACACTAAATTGCATCCTGTATCAACTGGAAGCAAAACAAACTACACCACTATGATGAAAGAACTAAGCTCCAGGCAATTCGCATACAATTAGAACAAGATTTACGATCCAAATACAAACTAGTTCATAGACTTCGTAGTTAGTACGACAATACATAACAAATGTTCAATTAAACTGTTATGTAAATGGTATCACAGTAACCGTTGAGCAAGAACATAGCCTGGATACAAATGTTGCCTTACCCAGGCAAAAAGTGTTCCACTTCTGTGTATGGGCTTGTAATGGAGATATACAGCGTGTTAACTGCTTGTTAGCAGCTTGTAAATAGGCCTGAGTCGCGAATTAGGGAAATGCGTCATTACTGTGTTAGAAAACGCTGGTAATTTGTACCTAACTGGCTTCCTGTACCAGTTAGGTACAGACCAGTTCAGTGGCGTAGCGTGTCTTGGCGGGGCTCCGTATAAAAAACTTTTTGGGGGCCCTCATGAAGGTTAAAAAATTCTCACAAAAGAAAAAAAATGTTTAAAAGAAATATTTATTCATTATCTATCTGTCACTTTTTCCAAAATGTTTACAAACAATTCAAATTAAATAAACACTCTCCTAGCCTTTTATTCGTCTAACTGATGTATTAAATAATTTACAGCTGATGATAACTTTAGAACGCACACTTTACGCGGATACAAAAGAAATTGCTTTTTTTGTCTTTTGTCATTTCTGAACTAAAGTTAAAATTGGGAAGTTTTTATTAATTTTTACTCAGGCACGTCGGGGGCCCCTGTGACCCTGGGGCCCCGTATAATTGATACGGCAGATACGGCGGTAGCTACGCCCCTGGACCAGTTGGTACAATTGCAATCTTTGTAATCAGGAGTAATGTTCAGACCATTTGGCAGCACTGTGCTCTTATCCGCTACAAGTAAAGAGGTCGTCATCGGTTTGCCAACGTCTAAGGTGATATCATTTTTTTATAGCCGTTGTTTGCATCAATATGGAAAAAAGACGTTTGGCAGTGGAATATCGCATGTTATTGATGATTTTTCCTTTGACTGTGTGTAGCACACACACAATTACATAACTCAATTAACGTAACCATTAATTGAGTGATGTAAAACGTGCTGTCAATGAATTTCAGCTGGGTGAAAAATCGACTAAAAGCCAAACCTATGGGCAACAGAATTTTAAACATAATCATAATTTCGTCGATTCGATCAAACATAAATACATAACCATTCAAAGATATGGAGTATCATATCACCTACCAGTCATAAGTTGACAATGAAACACAAAGTGTATGTTGCGGTCGGGTAACGGGTTCGAGTCCCGTCGCTCACGGATATACGTTACACTCTGTAACGCGATATGTGAGTTTTTGTTAGCTCTCTGTAACTGTCGAGTCTCGATGTTATATTGGGGTGGTCTCCAATTGTAAGAAAGTAACAAGTTATGTCTTAAATCATACGAGTTTATTGTATCTTGTATTGTTTCCTTTGCAAGAAGAGACAAAGATGTATGTACAAGGTAAGTACTGCTGTCTATGGCTTGAGGGGGAAAAGTAAACTTTGATTTTCTTACATAACTGCACCGAATTTGTTTTAAATAATTGCTATGTTAGTTCAAGGACGGCTGGTCACTTGAGATCATTCTATACAGGAATTACTGTAATGTATAGAGATACCAATTAGTGCTTAGTTGATGACAACAGGCTGGCCCCCAATAGCGTATTTCACCAAAAAAATCTAACCAGTCCGTTTGGAAAATATTGGATACGTGTTTTTTGTTTTATCAAATTAATAAAAATTGACGAAAATAAAACGTGTCAAAGATCATGAGTGGGGGCTTTTCGTCAAAAGCCCAACAGTCAAAAGTGACGTCTCACTTTGTGGGTAAAAAAATACTAACCTTGTGACGTCATACGACTTGACGCGACTTCTCGAAGCACTGTATCGTCTTCATCTTTTGCTTAAGTGTAAAGGGAAAAAGAACGTGTCCATTATTTTTTTTAAATCTATCTGACGGACTAATTAGATTTTTTTGGTGAAATGCCCTCATAACTGGCGAAATGTGTGTGTAATAGTCATCTCTGCCTATCCCTTCGGGGATCACAGGCGTGATGTTATGTTATGTTTTGTTAGAGACAGTTGAAAAATGGCAAGTTTGCAACATAAGAGGGAACATTTGCAAAAGATATCACAATGTAACACTAATACGTACTCTGTCTGGTGACCCTAATATTTTATTTGATACTAGCGAACGTCACGCGGTTTCACCCGCGCAGTTCCCGTTCCCGTGGGAATACAGGGATAAAAAGTAGCCTATGTCACCCGGAGATAGTGTAGCTTCCCAACGGGGAAAGAATTTTTAATCGGTCCAGTAGGTTCAGAGCCTTTTCGGTACAAACAAACAAATCTTTCCTCTTTGTTATATTAGTGTAGATTGTTAGTATGCATAAGACTCACGAAAATAGCAATAAGTAAGAACTTCAACAATGCAGCCATAGGTAAATGACAAGGTGACAAGGTGGTACAAGTGACTTATCTAGTAAACCATCACATTAGTGACGGCAGTTAACGATTTGGCGTTAACTACTACCTGCAGGTTAAGACATTAGAACCTCGTTTGTCTGGAGACCTTGTAGACTCCTTGTCTGTTCCAAATATTTGTTTGTTTGTTGTCTAGACACGTAATGTAATCGATGTCTTAGTAGGTAGACCTTTCAGAAATAATTATAGAAGGAATATGATGAGATGGAACTATTCGATATTTATATAAGTTTATCTTCATATTAAACCTGCCTACTCCTTTCATGTTAAGTTATTTTATGTGATAAATTACGCTGGTTCAGTATGAAAATATTTGTCTCTCGTAGACTAAGACAAATTTTGTTGAATTTTAAATACATACATAAAGTCATGTCTTTTTCCCATGGGGGTGGGTAGGCAGAAACCACAGATCCCTCCAAATAAGAAAGATAAACAGACATAGAAATAAATCACATTTGTTCACCCAAAACTAGGGTTCAGACAGAGTTCGTAAAACTGAATAGTAAAAGCTACTTCCCTGTTAAAAGCTTTAAAACAAATAGAAGCGAAACTGTCGTCCAAAAATACCTGAAAGTGTCAGAGCCGAAGGGTGGCGGATTAAACCGTCCGCCACGCACTAAGTCCGACCTACCTTCCTACCTACTTTCCTACCTTCTATATTAAGTAGAAAACAGAAGATTCACTTTATTATGGAACTTCTAGTTACAAGAATTTTGAAAAATAATAGACATCGTATCACTCAGTATTAACTGGGTCATGGAGGTCAGATACGCAGTCGCTCCATGTAAAATACAGGTATTCAGCTGCATCCGGTAAGACTGGAAAAGGATTGGCAGATATTAAATTGCAAGTGATATAAAAAAGTTGCTACGGGCTCGCGTAGTACTACGCACCGCTACGCTAACAACTCTCGCCCGTTCTAATTACTACGCGCTACGCCGCGTCGCTACGAAATACCTAGGTAGTTTGCAAACTACAGACTTAGTTCATACTTTATGTCATTTTATATTAGTTTGTTTTCTTATTCATGATTCTGACAAAGTATTAAACCAGCCTGTAGACGTTCCCTTTTCTGGGACGGAGTGGGTTTAGCTTCATGGAAACACGAATTTCTATAAAGCTTACAATATTAATGCTTGTGTACTTTAAATATTAGAAAAATTGCATAATTCACCAAAAAAATCTAATTAGGGCAACTGAGTCAGTTAGATTTCCAAAAAATAATGGACAAATCATTTTTCTTTTTTCACGTTAACAAAACATGAAGACGATCCGATATAGTGCTTCGAAAAGTCGCCAATATTTAGCCAATACTTTTCGGTAATCTAACAGACGGACTTATTAGATTTTTTTTTGTGAAAAAACAAAGTTGGTCTTCTGTTTCCATGTTATATCCTGTGGCCTTATCGCGGTCGCCTATCTGTCGCTAGGCGGATTACGCAGGTACGCTTCAAATGAACGAATATTAAAATATGTTAAATATAATTTTCATAGAATTTTTGATAGTTTAAACGCTTGAGATCGGATTGAGATAAGAAAGGAGCATAAGAATCTGAATACTGTTTAAGTTGTAAGATTTTATCTTTAACATGACTATTTAAAATTTTAATTTTATATTCTTAAGGTTTGCCGACACAATACTAATATTAAATATTAAAACTATGAAGATCGCACGTACCTAAATCGATCGTATTTTGAAATACAATATGTCCTAATGACATTGGCAGTTCATATAAATATTGAGTTCAGCCAGTCACAGTTTTATATCATGTTTTATATCATGTTTTGTGTCATGTTGAGTTAATCGATGCGGCTAACAGTTACAAGGCCTTCATTATTCACCTTGATTGCACATTCCGCAGTACCTACATTTACTGCATTAATTGTTGAGCTGCCTACTGTCGTCCTTAGTACTTAGGCAAAGCTACCTAGGACCTTTGTATGAGATTATAGCTAGAATTCAATTCACTAACTTAAATATTAGGTATGTAGGTACAAGGTTAATAAAATGTATTTCCAGCAATGCAAACTGATTACTATATAGTATCAGATCTGTATCAGTTGTAAGTACCTTTATTTCTCCTAAAACCTGCAAAGTGTGAAAAACAGCACAGTTGGGACAAAAACTGTCAAGCTTTTTCACAGTTCATTGACTCCACAGCTTAATGCCGCAAAGCTCTAACTTAGCCGAAGCTTTCTGAATACTTACCATGCGGGTACTCATCCTATTACACTAAAACAATGGAGAACTAAAACTACACACAAATAAATTATCCCATTCACAATACCTAGTTATGTATTTGAATAACGGTGCAAAGATTAACTCCTGTCGCGGCGACTGTCCCGCCAAATTTATTGTCTGTGGTCCCGCATGCTACTGTGGCTTTTTATGTTGTATTGTTTTAGCCTGAATGATGAATGCCTTTATTGGTTTTTGAGGATTAAAAAATTGTTATGGCGTGTTTTACATTTGTTGGTCAGTTGAATTTGTCAAAGTTAAAAAAAATTATAAATGTCCTAAGTGGAAGGAGGGAATGGAAGGCCTTTGCCCTACAGTGGGACAGTATAGGCTTAAAATTAGGACGTTAACTGAGTGAAATAGGTATATTACCAGAAGAATTTCGCTGGATCCTGTGATTAATACAATTTTAGAGCTTTTCTCATTGGTATAATTGGGTAATTTGAGTTACTGCCGTTGTTCTTGACTTCGCCTGATAGAATGCGATGGACGAAGTCTACGAGCTAGATGGGACAAGCATGCCAAGCAGATGCCTGTTCACTTTTGCTTTGAAGGCTGGTGAGTGACGGGTTATTTTTAACCGACTTTTAAAAAAAGAAGGAGGTTCTCAATTCGGATATATATGTGTTTATATATATTTTATGTTTGTTCGGGCATGACACCGTCACTTGCTAACCGATTTTTTTTTGTTGGAAAGGGTAGTATACTTCCTAAATGGTCCCCTAAATTTTTAACGACAGAGGACAAGCGGTTTTTAAAAAATCAACAAAAATAAAAATAAAAACTGCACTGTTTAGATTAACGATCTTTTCGAAAATTCTTCTTTTATTCGAAAACCTATGCCTTCCTATTGGTCTCATAGTCACCAGGTCGGGATCTGATGATGGAATCTTGGCCAAATCGAGAGAACTCAGAAAAATTTACAGAGATTTTGGTATTTTCTCTATAACAACCTGACCTGATGGTAGAATGGTTCTTATGTAACCGACATCAATACGAACTCGCAAACTTCGGGAATAACAGGCGTGATGTTTTGTTATTCTACTAATAAATACAAAAGTTTGCGAGGTCGTATTGATGTCTAAATGATAACAAATGGATTAGGATTGCTGAAATGTCATTTTTTGTCTATTGTTTACACCAGTTCATAACATAACATCACACCGGTACGTTGTGAAGGGGTAAGCACATGTGAATCACTAAAACGTGAAAAATAAAAAAAATATAATTAGTTTCTGAAGTCGGTGACTTTTGTTTGTTTGATTTAATTTTTTTGCCACCGCCTTCAGTAGCAAATTTTTTCTTCTAAAGTTTACTTTTCACTTTTTAGTGTTTTATTTTTTGTTAAAAAGTTTTTTTGACAGATCATTACGTAATACGTAGGCGTAGCAATTTCATCAGATTTGTTATCTAATATACACTTTATAAGCTTAAATGCAATTGACAGTTTTATTTATAAAAATTTATGTATTTCAGGAATCAACTTTAACATTTAAATATAAGTTACTTTCATTCTACACCAAACGGAATTAAAAACCCACAGCCTAATTGCTCCAAAATTAGACCTAAATCTAAAATAACAGAGTTACAATAAAAATAGAAGTAACCCTAACAATTACTAGCTATTAAAATTGTTACAAATCATAGTTAACTAGCTCATGCCGCGGCGTTGGCTGCCATAACTCTCGCTAGCAACACAGGGCTAATGGCTTATTGAAACCATATTGCTGGTGAATAATGAGCCGGCTCAACGGAGCCCGATTTACCAGGATTTAACATCTGTTTGCTTAATCCCTGGGCTTCTGATAAATATCGCAGGGAGCACGGATTGTGACTTTCCCGATGCTGATTATGAAAACAATGTCGTACGAGGAAACGGGGTTCCGAGAATCGATGGTTTTATGTGATTTGTATGGATAATTTAGTAGTGCGATTAGGCATTAACACATTGTAAAAAATATCCGCGATTTGCAAAACGGATACTTTTAAGATAACTCAGGCCATAGTAGTATTGAGTTCGCTGCTCTGAAGTGAAGTTTGAAGAAAAGCTCCGAAAATACCCACCGACATTATTTGAAAATAATCTTTAATGTATTCTTTCGTTCCCGCTTAGAAAACCTTTTCCGTCAATTACCTAAGCACAAAAAAAAAACAGTACCTACATATTTTGCCATAGGTACATAATCATGCCTATTTGCAATCAGGAAAGGCAATCAGTGCGAAGCATAAGTCATGATTTGCACTAATTCACAGTATCGGTCCGTACTCGGAAGATAATCATGGATATGACTCATTTAATATTAAAAACTTCGTTCGGTCACTAATCCGGCCCCACTTAGCATTGTTTGCACATGAACAGTTGGAGACTAGGCATGCATTAAGCAGTGCCAATGAGGATTAAGAACACTTTAAATCTTAGGCTTAGTCTTAGGTTACTTGAAATATTCCAGTAAGATTATTCTAAGCTCAGATTTTATATTGTAAGCTTTGAAAAGTCGCCAATAAGTAGCGCAAAAATACCATTATAATATTATTGCCATAATACTTTTTCGCACACTCTATAAAGTACTGGCTTCGACCTACAAGTAACACTTAGTTCCCCGGAACTATTAAGCCGATTACAAAAATTCACTTCTTATAGTTCTTATAAAGCACTTTAATCAAATAGCGTGTATCGTATTTCACCGGGCAGTACAGTGCAGTGCAGCGAGCACGGCCAGCGCACCTTCCCATTGTGTGGCGGCATGCCACATGCACGTATGTGTACATAATGGCCGTTTGTTTGCCACCGAGTGTAGCTCTGTGCCTCTGTTCCCCGGTAAGCAACGCGACCTACTACTAGCTTTCATGTCCTGGTACTCCCGGGGAAATTTTTTATTTTGCTGGTGTTTTGGATAGATTCTTTTGCCAAAAAAGGACGTTGTTTTGACAGCTCAATATGGTCAGTCTTAGTCATGTTTTTTTCCTCTATCATTTTATTACGCAGTCTTGGATCACTCATTTTTGAAGTATTTTTTAATCGAAATGAAAATTCAGCGACTTTATGTATCACATTTCTCTATTCTAAACAATCTATTCTACCTATCTCCGTGGTCCAATTTCACAATTGTGTCCTACGATAAGATTTAGCAATAGAATAACTGGGCTTATATAATAACAAAACAATTTCTAACTTATCTCAAAATAGTGGCAGTCAAGCTCGGCAAATATTATCTAATACAGACGCACTAAAATTACTTATAATGTACCATTTAACTGTTGCACCACGAATAATGATCAATTATTATTCACATTAGTATTAGAAACACGGCACACAATCCATCGAGCTGCACCTAATCGACATACAAGCGATAATTTGTTATACTTAAATTGTTGCCATAAATAAATACTGCAATTTATTATAAAAAAAAAATAAAGCGTTGATAACACAGCATAATGAGTTTCTCGCTGCACTAGATACACGGCTGACTATAACGTGTTATCGGACAAATGATTTGATTTAATTGACATTTATAATGTTTTCATTGAACTTTTTATTGCTTTATTGTTTCCTAGTAATCGGCGCTAAATGACGCATGTAGGTATGATAATTAAAATTAATTATTATGACTACCGTTTAACTATTTGATGTGAGTAGGGGTTGTGAAAGCTAAAGGGGAATTAAAAGCCTAGTTATATTACTCTTTGGCACGCAATTAATGACAATCCAGTTTCTCCAGTAAAAGATCCGTTCATGCAGATTTACCTGATTGGATATGAAATTCGATATCGGTGATGAACAAAAAAAGTAAAAAATGTGTAAGATTATCATAATCTTCCCAAAAAGCTCATGTCAACACCTCTGAAAATTATTGTTGAAAAACGTAAAGACTGGCACTCATATAAACTCTAAGCTCACTGAAGAAATCTAGGAAGTTAGGTAAGCCTTTTGTTTCTAAGGGGCACAAAGGGCCGAAGTTCCTAGTTTCCTTTGTACTTATATAATATAATATCCTGTTCATGTAAAAGCACGTTAAACCTCCATACTTTACTTATTTTAATAAATTCTCAAGTTTAGTCTAGACTAAGAACAGGGTTTAGCGTTGTAATGAAACTCCGACGAAGGTCATTTTCATTTCTGCTGAAAAAAGTATCGAATGAATGAACTTTTACTTTTTTGCGCGTTTTTATTCTTTTCGCATAAAGCGCTTTATTAAGCGCGGCGGCACCAACCTTCACAGTCCGGGGTCGACAGCATAATATTTGCATATTTTTTCAATTTTGATAAAACTTCGGACTTGTGTGAAATGTAAAACGCAGAACCGAACATAACGTGCGTAGTTTTTAACTGAAAACTACCTATAGGTATACTTGTATCATCTAATCAGAAATACTAAAGTGAACACAATTACAGTGGTTCTGTTACTTCTGTTCTAACTGTTAATAGGTACTAAGTACACGCACGCTTTATTAACACTGTACGATAACATTAGGTATATCCACAGGAAAAAATAAGGTTGTAACTTTCAGTAGTCTGGTGTTGGTATAGTAGGAACAAGGATTACTGCAAAATAAAATCAGCGTAGATTTTTTATTTAAGGTGGAAGCTCACATCTGGCCCGCGAAATTCTAATTTTCTTACGTTTTTGGCAATTTGCAGGCCAGTGCTTGGTTGAATTGCGACTGAATTTGATTTGCGACTGTAAGACGTATGAAGTTACCGAATTATAACCATCAAAATTACTAACTACTAAAGAACGACGCGACGACTAAATTACTAAAGAATGACTTTTACATGCAAAAATCAATCTTGACATGAAAATGAACTTGGAGGGTTGTATTGATAATTTTGATGGTTATAATTCGGTAACTTCATACGTCTTACAGTCGCAAATCAAATTTTCATAAACATACAACCAAGCACTGGCCTGCAAATTGCCAAAAACGTAAGAAAATTAGAATTTCGCGGGCCAGATGTGAGCTTCCACCTTAAGCTAAGAACTTTTAAGAAAATAGTTATATTTGGTGATACTCTAGGATATAGAAAAGAAAAGGGCTAAACCCTACATACCGATGTAGACCCAGGTTCGTTTACACAACTATTAAGAAAGCTCATCTTTTTTTCAAAATAGGCTGCACTCTATCACCCAATATTTCTATATCGGCCGTCACTATAATTGATTTAAGGCGCTCGCCACACTATAAATCAGCTTTTATCTGCCCTTATCGCGCCCACTCCATTGTTTATGGTCGTACCTATCATCTGTCATATAATACCATAGACTAAACTTGTTTGTGCTACTAGCACCATCGCCATTTATTATTGAAGAGGTAATTATAAATTATTTGATTTTAACATGGCTTCTAGTTTTGATTCTATTGTAGGTAATTGAAATTATTATGAAAACTATCAGACAATAACGCAGACTTGTCATAAAATTAATCATGGTTAACTCACCCAGATGACTGACACTCGATTTATTTTGTCTGCATAACTGCGATAATTAATTATGGTGATCATTATTAGAATGAGTCATGTTCACGTCATGTTACTTTTAATACAACCAATGTAAGTTCATTTCTTACTCACGAAACAAAGAAATTCACGCTGCTGGCCAACTGTCACCTGAAAACAAAACAAAATAATGCAACAAAAAATCTACTATTTGATGAACGGTGAATACCTAACATGCTTTCAAAGAATGACTTATTGTTGCAATGTGGCCAAAAGACTGCTTTCTTTCTGACTAAGTTTTTTGGGCTACACGTCAACATGCTTTGTTTTAGTCCTACAAGGAGATTTGGCACCAGGCCGGAATATAATGACGAATTGTTGGCGCTCTTTCACAGATTTTTCAAATATAAGTGTGCGACGTTCATAAGGTTGCTAACACAATTTATAGGAAAACTGGCAAAACAATTCTCAAAAAATCTATTCTAATGTCAACTTTTCCCACTAAAGTAAATTGACAGATACAATCTCCGTCCATGATTCCCTTTTAAACGCGTTATGTCTTTAGGCAGCCGAACATTTCCTTTATTTTCGTCCGGAGGAATGTGAAATCGAGAATGAGTTCATCTACTGCGATCGGCCCTCTGATAGAATCCATCCCGAGTGCCTCCGCAAACTTTAATCGATTTCCATTCGCGATTACCAGCCCAATCCGTGATTTAATAAAATTTTTACATTTACACAGCTCTCCACGCTTCGTTTCAGAAAAGGAGCTATTTTTTTCCACGACGTTAAAGAACGCAATGTACACATTCATTTCCGTCACGTTGGAAAAGGCAAACAGGAGGTGGGAAAATTTAAAATGCCTTAAGTGGATTCGCGTAAATTGATTCCGGACATCGAAGGAATACGACGAATTGGAGAGTAAATGTTTGACGGGAAATAATTTGAAAACGTTTTCCTAATTTATAAGGAGGCGGGTGGACGTTTAGCGAAGCCCGCCCGGCCCTCAATCTTCACCCACGTAATTATTTTAGTTTTGTAAAAAAAACTCGTTTGAGAAAACCTTGCAGCGCCATCTAGCGGTAAAATTCACCGCGTTGCGTCCTTCGGTCCTTCCCCGCGCGCGCTTTCCCCGCACGAAGAGAAGCGAACTTCCACTCCGTTCATTCACTCATCAGTCCCGCTCCGCGCGCCGTGGTGTTGATACGCGTTGGCTTCGCGCTCGATTTACGTAAACCCGATATTGTTTCAAACATACGCTCAGCTGATCTGTGACAATAAGTTCGTATAGCGGCTACAACAGTAAACCGAACAAGCAACGTTGTGAACTCGGGTGTGTGACTTAAAACCGGACAGAAATCGAAAATATCTCGACGTTGAATGTAAAAATATACGGCGTCGCCTGAGACCCTTCGCACCGCGTGTGACTGGTCGATATTTTAAATGATAACATGGATTCAATTAGGTGTTGTTTAAGACGACGGTGAAGTAAACAGTGTGTGGTGTGTGTAGTGGCGTGACAACTGCCTGTCGGTGCCGGCTGGCGAGCGAGCGTGCTCCGCGGTAGGTAACCTATCTAATATTGATTCAATGTCGATGTATTTACGTATGCAGGTATTTGAGATAACGCGTTTGGGATTTGTTTTGAAGCGATAAGTGTCCGCTGACGAGATATGAACCATGTTCCCAGTTACCTACCTACTGCCGCCTGCAGTTCCGATGCATGATTTACCTATTTATGTATAGCCTAGACGAGAAACCGTTATGTGTACTAAACACTGCTTGTTATAATCTGGTCTAGATAACCGGCATTATCTGTGTGGACGACATTATATCTCGATGAAACTTTAATTCTTACGTTATAATCAAGAACAGAGACAAGCAACCCATCCGAATTCTTAATTCAAAACAACTGCTGTACAGTCACACATTTAAATAAATCTATCAAGCAATAAACACATTATTTTCTATGATCTAATGTTATGGTCCAATCCTCGTTGATTTATCTTAATGTAAATAATAATGTAATTTATGTACTTCTATCCAATCATTTTTAAGTGGTCATTGTACCTATATTCCTAATAGAGCAGACTTTTATTACACAGCATTCTCTATGATCATATAAAAAAAACTTGTCAAGATATCAGGTGTAAAACTTGAATGGTAATGTCTAATTATTAGTTTACCTAAATAATTTAATTTGCCAATGTAGGTAGGTACACGTAGAGAGAAAATACTTAAATGCATTGGTGGCCGCGAGTCCGCAACAGTGCAACGCACTCGCCACCTGGAGCGCAAAGGAATTACACCATACTGCATGCTTATTTACGCAGAAGTCAATAAGTAGCCGTCTATGCATCTATATTGTAACACTTAACCAGCCTATAGGACTCCACTGTCGATGCACTTTCTCATTTGCAAGTCGAAAATAGCTCGAACCAACGCCACCGGCCGACTGAGTCACGCCTTTATTTACGAGCAGCTACCTACCACTTTCCTCGCCCATCTTCCTGCCGAAGGGAGTATTAACTGCTTGCTAAGTGTCCGCGAATCTATTCCGACACTATACCGCCAACAACACGTGTCCGAACTTTATATTAATAATCGTTATTGCCGGTAGATTGACGAAAGTGCGTTTTACAGCCTGTTAAAATGTTTAGACTATAATACCTATCAACTTTATTGTGTTCCGTTTTTCAAACTTCCACGCTTGTTTATATTCATAAAAATGAAACGTGAACAGATTGTGTTCCGTACTACTAATAGTGATTAATATAACAAGTCAACTGCTAATGTGTAGGAAACACTGCACCGCACGAAAGTGGATAAAATAGTGAGTAATGTTTACAATAATCATTACATTGGGCATCGTTGTTTGTATTCGCGATGTAGCGTGGGCGCGATGGTAAAAGCACCTCATAAAGAAGTCTAATCGTATACGTAAGCGTGTACGGTGTAAACAATCCCCGAATACTGTTTCGAAACCGTTAAACACTGTTTCACATTTTCTAACACCTCCTAATTACAGGTAAAACGCATTAAATATAATTAGTGCTCATTTGAATGGATATAAAGGTTGTGGGGTTCGTTGGCCGGCAGGCGGGCAGGTTGGTGGCGGGATGGTGGGTTGGTCGGCCAGCAAACACGGCGGGATCACACGCACGGATCACGCGGCCAACAATGCCGTGTTTGTTTCCCGGCTATGAGGCTTTACAAATTTGAGCTCGCATAAATTACCGTCGGATTACACAGCGGCATATTTGATTAGCTCGTTTTGTAGGTACATCCTCTACTTAACTCGGCGGGTAATTAGAATTAAGTGTCAAGAAGAGTTTTAACGATAAAACTCATTTTGATATGAAACAATCGATTTGTTAAAATGTACTGCGTCATGTGTAGACGTGTGGTTGAATACGGTGGCAGTAAAACAGGATTGGCGATAACAGAACATCTATTTTTGGAGCTATCTTATCTCTTAATTAAACTTGCATCTAAGATAAAGAAGGTCGGCCGAAATAGTTTATTCATAGTATTGTTTTCCCACATTATCCACACTACTGTTTGTTTCCATCAGTTTTTCTGTTTCTCTCAATAGTGAAAGAAACGAAAACTTGATTAACGCGTTAAAATCGCACGATATTTATTTACTTAAAAAACTAATTTAAATTAGTATAGAAAACTTGCGTGCCCATCAGATCTATCTATCATCTAGAATAGTTAAAAATCTGTCTCATTTGTCTTCGTTCTTGACTTAATACTTGCACCCTTCCATCCATAAGAAATCATGTCTCAAAGAAAACCATCTCATATGTACGTGTTAATCTCCTCTAGCACCCCGTCTAGGCCACAAGTAGGTACCTACTGTATGTCTAGCTGAAGTCAGGGGAGGAACAACTATTAACTATATTTACGAGCGATGCACGCCCGCTGAGCTACCGTCCTCCCATTTGTCAAATTATTTATATATTGTACTACGGAACCCCAGCCCACCCATAGCTTTACAAGGTCCACCAAAAAACGGACGCTTTCGACTTTTTTTGACCGTTCAGAATGTTTCGCTGATAACGCCTGGTCAGTTTTTTGGTTTTTGCTCGTTTTGCTGCTCGACGGATATTCGCTAGGGCATGAAATTCTTTTCACCCGTCTGTATTTAAGTAGAAGTTTTTGGAGTGTTCTAAGTTCAAGTATACTGAAGCGTTTTGCCGAAAAAGTTAATAATAGCAGTAATAATAGAACTGCTTCCAGACAAATAAAAAGTCCAGACAGAATCGGTCAAGAAACGTCTCATAGAATGGTGATAGTGATAATGTTCTAGGACAAGACAGTGACGCGACGCTCCAGCAAACACACTTGTAAAGCCAACACTCACTGGGCTGTGTAGTCCCGATACCGCCCGTCTCGACTTATGTTCATACCACTTGGAATTCTGCCCACACTCCCTCCAAGGCGCAGAGACATCCATATTTACATTAAAGTCTAGACGCAAACCAAATAGACCGTAAACGATCAAAACCTCCGCATCGAAAAGCATCTTCTATAAAAAAGTATAATCTCTGGTTTATTTAAAAAAAGAAATGGAACACCGTTTCAAATATAATCCGTTAGGATAGTGTAGTTGTGGCCAGTATCAGACGTACGGTAGCACAGAGTATCAACAGGGCCATTCATAACGATAACACTGGCTGTTGAAGACAAGTGCCCGTTAAATAACACGTGCTTCATACAATGAGTGTTTAGAAAATATTTGATCTGTACGTTTGTTATTCACTTACGGACATTACTACCACCACTTCAAACTTGTGTGAAGAGTTTTGATGAACTTGGATAGACTTTCTAAACAAGCTGTCAGTTGCCTGCTCTCTGAAAGTTTTTAGATCTGTGAGAAAGAATTAATTCAATTCAATTACTGGTTAACCGAATCTAAAATTCGGAACTACTACAAATACCTACCTATAATTCCTGTGGCTGAAACTAAATTACACTGACAGATTCTACATCAAAACAGTAACCTACACCAATTGAACAGTTTGTGGTATAGAAAAAAATAATAATAAATGTAACAATCATAATTATAATTAATTACTAAGTAGACTTTTCAGATTTGAGCGTCGTAAATCCACGATTCTAATTCATATCAAAAGGTTTGAAGATAAGTGTGTAATGAACACAAAAAAACGTTGTATTATCTAGACAATAATGATGCATGTTGTGTGAAACTAAGTGGATTATAAGCAATTAATCTCAGAAAAACAACCCAAGGCTATCTAGATAAAGATACTGTTAAATTGATGAGTTTTATTTCTCTTACCCGCCATTTGCTTTATTTTGCTGAACTTTTTTGTCGTTTAGCGATTTTGTAATTAATGTTGGTTCTATTATGTTACGATAACTTATCTTTACAATTTGTTTACCTAGCTTTTGTCTGTGGAAAATATCTTGTTTTAAATCTGATATATCTAATTCGACACAACGAACGACTCCTTCCGTACACCTACGATTCTTATTTTCCAAGTAACTCCATGTTTAACGTTAAAAAACTTTTTGTCAGTTGATTATTGATTCATAAGATCTGCTCCTCGAGACTAACAAATGCTTGAAGTTTTTATATTGACTGCTCATTTTTTATAGCCTTTGAATGTATAATTTTGGTAATCATTAGTAATCATTACTTTTAAAGGTAGCATACGAATAATGTTATAAAAAAAGTGAAAGAAAAACCTTTCAAATTAAAATATTTAGTCAACATCAACTCTCAATCGTATAGTTAATCATTTATTAGTAGGGGCAACTCTATAAAGCTATCTACTTTACATTTACAACACTAGTTCATAAAACAATCCATAACAAGAAGCCCAAGTTACAATCAAAGTTATTTCTGTGTCACACAGTATCGCGATACGGAGGCAATATCAATAAATCATGCGCGTCGATAACTGCCCGTAATTAAACAGCACTAGTGATCGATCATAGATAGCGACGTGTCCACCACTATCGGTGGAGGCTCTACATGTGTTCCACACTATGATAATCTAACCAGCAGGCGGCGGACATTGAAATTAAATAGGAAAAACGAACACTGTGGAATTGCCTTTGATAGCTGTTCTTGTAATATCAAGAAAGCTAGTCTATGCCCGTAGTACTGGCAGTTAACTCTGCGTTAATTCATTCCTTCTTATTTTAAACAGGTCCATTCCAAAATACAAAAAAGCGAACTCTATATAAAAAAAATGTCATGTTCCGATTTCAAAATCAAAGTAGGATTACGTAACGATGTTTAACTGACTTGTAGAACATGGAAGACATATCCAACTCTGCACCACCGATAAAGAAACTTACTTTTTCATACGATTTGATATTGTACGCTATCAGCGCTTATCTCGCAATCTGGGTACACACTATACCTTGTAACGATGCTCTATTACAACCACACTACATGTTTATTTGACAAAATATCAATAACCCAGACTAGCGCCATTATCGCGAACTCTTTCCCTATCTTCAAGTGATAATGTTATAATCTTGAGCGTCAAATTACTGGGAAATTTTGGATTAAGAAAAGCTACTTGGAAATTGTGAAGCTGAAGAAGTGGTAATAAGGGAGGCAGGACAAAAGAATCAGCGCCTCAATTCAAAGTGGCAAAGTGCTGTGCTACTATAAATTCAATAAGAATGTAGAAATCGATACCGCCGGCGCCGTCGTTACTATCGAGAATGTAGGCAAGGCGTCTCGCTGACAGCCTAGTAATAAGCTTCATCGATGAAACTTTTATCGGATGTCAAGCGAGATATACGAGCGTAATGTACGACTGTTTACATTAGCGCAAGGAAAATTATATCTGTTTCATTATAAACAATATTGCTGACGGCGGCGCTCGGCGCGATGACTCCTCGATTTAGTGCTACAATAAATTTGCATGGAAATTTAGCAAGCCCACTCCGTATTGTCCAAATATTACGACGAGGCAACACTGCACGCATGGTATTTTCGTTTAGAGCCATTAAATCGAGATGCGTTCGATCCAGCACGTTCAAAAACTAAACGTGGGGTGGTTATTTTATGGGCGCATTTCGTGTGACGCGGTAGATTTCGCCAGGGCATCGATTATTTGAACAAACAAGCCGGGTAATAAATCATCCGCTCCCGGTTACCTGCAAGGGATCGATACGAAAAAAGCCCCTTTTTGAAACAAAAGGGAGTGACATTTCTAACGATGCTCCACTACCGTACTCGGGTTACACTCGACTTGATCAAAGATGAAATGGAATTGAGTTGTGCGTTAATTCAGACGATGATGAAAGTCACGGCAATGTAATAAGTTTTTAGTTCTACACATCATTAATGCATAATGCATAGACGGAAATTCTATAACATGTAACAAAATCATACGAATGCAACTTTGCAAGTCCAAATGAGGAAATTATCCATTGAAGTTCTTATTACTTATTTGCATAAATCACACCCAAAATTTCACCAGTAAGGTAGAGAAACATTGACACAAGGACAAGAGAAGAATTTTCTCTGAGCTCGTAAAATTCGCAAACAACAAATTCATTTGGTGACGCCGATGCTCCATTGTTTCCCGCTGCTTGGAACACCGTTACTCCGCCATTGTTAGAAAACATCCTTGCTTTCTTAAAACAAAATATAAAATTAAAATTATTGCAGAAATATTTGCAAACATCTCGTTCAGGTACGGAGTCATTTTTATTCCGTCCCTGAAGATTTTATTGACCCAAATTGCTCGGCTATTCAAATAGTCGTAAATGACGAAATGAGAGCTTATTATCTGTTCCCCAATGCTTCGACTCATTGTTCTTACTTTTATGGGTCCTAGTTTCCTTTGAGTGATGTCAGCATTAGTTAGCACAAAGACGTAATTACTTTACGAATGTTAGAAGCCATTTTCAAGACTCTCGCTTTCAACGAACTTTAACAAATCTCCTATTCGGCCGCTGACCTTTTAAAAGTTTTACGATTTAGAACGCGATTGCTAAATTGCTGTTTCAAAACACTGAAAACATCTAAATTCTGGAGGGTCCGAAAGCCGTTGATGCGAGGGTCCCCAATATCTGCCTTCAACGGAGTAGAAACGAAATTGTTACCTTTCTGCGGTAAATATACGGGCATTCTGGACACAGGCATCTGAAAAGCAGTTGTATCCACACGGTCGCTGGTATCTCCAGCCGGATATCCGTAAATCTTAGCAGCCATTCTCGGGAACATCGGACGCAAACGACAAACATCTGCTTATTACGACGAGATGAAATCGTACCTGCGAACGTACACGATTTGCTTGCCAAGTTTTTTTTTAGTAAATAAGAAAACTACTCATCGGATAGTTTGCCAAGAGATTATAAAATACTTGATGAATATCATGGTTTCAACAAATATTAGCGTCTCGTTTCTTGATAAATTATCTCATAAATTCAAATGTTTAGCTTTTAAAATGATAATTTTACATTAAAATCGTATTCATAACACTGGTTGGTCGGGTACACTCGGCAGAAAAAGTTTGTCATTCATTTCACAATAAAAGTGGTAATGGAACTAGTCGTGTTTGATACGATCGCATCGCAAAAATGTGGAGTCGCCACAGCCGACCAACATTTACATTAAAATGTCATAAAGCCGGTTGTGGGATACATTTTTTCAATATCAAACATACGCACGCCACCTGTCGGTGGAATTTGGTAGTTTGACAAATATTGACCGCCAATTGAAAATGATTCAGGCCTAATGTAACACACATGTTTAATATGACCTGAATCTGTGATACAACGTGAGTAAATAGAAAATAAAAATAATATTTAATTCGAACCTTTGTAATAGTAATCAAATAGTATTATTAGTAACCAATAATTAGTTAATCCATTGACGACAAGAATTAAATAAATCTAAGAATAAGGCACAATATAATTTCACCCACCAAAACAAAAATAGTTTTCCCCAAATTACAGGCCTCTCAAATTTTGGGTAATAAGTCATTAAAAAAGTTTAAATTGGCAATATCAAGTGTCTCCTGTGGTGCAGGTTGGAAGCGACGGGCAGCTGGGTATCTGAGCTTAACCCTGTTAACGATGACCGCCTAAATTGTACGAAACTTTCACTCCTTGGGCGCAAACTACGCGGTGGCGCGGCTAACAGAATTGACGGATTTGAATTTAGAATGACATTTCGTAAAGTTTTGGCAGATTGACGGTGAAGTGACAATGTGCCCTTATCTATCTTACCTTACCTTTAACTGTACAAGGCAGCTTGAAGTTGATTGTTGCATTTATAAAACCAGAAAACATCTAACAAGCTACAATCACATATCGGATTCTAACTGGATTAGAAATTTAGAAGTCCGCATCATCCACTGTAACAGATCTTCCCCATTCATACCTTCCTTACCCTAAAATCCTTCCCATACAATTTCTGTCATAACATTTTCCGCTGCCTCTCGTCAATCAGTCCGCACCCGTAGCATAAGTTTGATTTGTCAAGCGGAAAATTGCGAGGAACGAGAAAACGTTGACCCTCGTTGATTGCGTTACTTCAACCGGCCTACGAGACTGTGGTACCAATCGCAGCAAGCGAATTTATCTCATTCCATTGCGTTATAGAGCTACAAATTTATTTCTGAAGCTTACCACTGAACGAGTTGAATTGTCCTCTCTACTCAACTGTTTCTAGTAAAGCTAAGCGGAGACAAGAAGTGTAAATAATCCTATAGTCTCCGCTACGGTGGAGTCCGGCCCTAATAGGAGAAATTCTTTTAAAAACTCACTATGCAATTTTGAGCACATTTGAAATTTCTAAACTAGCAATTTAAAATAGACACTGCACTAAATCTCTGCATAGCTGACTCACTACAAACTTATAGCCAAACGGTCCTCACAAAAGTTGTAATGGTTGTAATAACATCCATGTAGTTCAGTTCCGAATTGTCATGTGTTACAAATGAGTGCTTGTTATCACCAGTGTGTACGCGAACTCGCCGGAAGTGGTGAATATTAGTGTTACGCATTATCCTCATTAATTCGGTCGGTAATAACTCAGTGTGCCGCTACTGTGCGAAGATTAACTCGTAAGCGGATTACTTATTCATATGAACTTGTTTACAGCATTATAACTGTCACTTACAAATTATTCATGTTCAAAACTCTGGCTGCAGGTAAATAATCTTCCATTACGATGCGCTGAAACGTGCATCCTCACCGTACGATGCGCTGAAAAGTTTTAAACGTGCATCCTCACCGAAGGCACTTTTTGTGGAGTAGCGTTTGCAAGTGGTGTGTGCAAAAATAGGTAAAAAAAATCGTCTTAAAAGTTGCAAAACTTATGGAGAGTTACTTCGGTGTGAATACGTCTTCTCCAAAGACTTAGCCAAAAAGCTTCTCAATCCTTAAAATTCAGGCTGCAACACAGACAGTCAGTCTGGTACCACAACAATAGGCTTCCGCGGAACGTGTACGGGACCCTGAAACTGGAAACGCGTGTAAATAGTAAATAAAGACATCAAACACGCACGTTGCCATTGTTACTTGTTACTAACACTAACAACTCTTTAAGAACGTCAAAGAAAAGCTTGTTGATAAAATACCACCAGAACGGCACATCAGTGATGAACTAATGGCAGCCAATACGATTTAACGTCCGAATAAGTTGAAATCAAACAGCTAAAGTGACATTATACGAAAGAAATATTGCGGCCCCGGAAAACAACGAGCTAAGAAGGAACATGGGTGAATGGGGTGGTTTTAGTGAGTAGAAGTCTGACACTCCCTTCTGCTCCGCCCAGAGCGGGAGGAGTAATTTGATGCATCCCACCCTCCGAAAAAAAAAATGATGATGCACGCAGTACTATAGTAGGTCTGTACTCAGAAATAGGTTGTATAAGTAACAGGTAACAATAATAACAATATACGTTACATGAAAACTTCCATGTTACTAAACCTTGTTTTTTATTACTTACCCTTGTTAACATTTTTGTCTTTAAAAGTTTCCTAAACGATTTGTGGTATTTTCGTCTGCCAAACCGCCCGTGTCCGTGGTATTTATGTCAACCCAACACCAATGTGCGTACCGATACCATAAAAAGAAGCTGAAAGACTATAAATCATTCGCTAACATACTTTCCTGATACAAAGCAATATTTATTTAGTCCTGAAGAAAAGCACCGTCGGCGACAGTACACGGAGTTCCTTCTTGCTAACTCATCGACTGTTGAAGTGTTGATACGCTCAGAATTTTCTCCGCTAAGAAAATAAGCGGAAAGATAAGGCGTTCCATTTCGCATATCTTCAACTTTTCGCACATACCTACCCCGCAGGTCATTGCTCCCGGCAGCCATGTTGGCTCGCCTTCCTTTACGGGGTGGGCAGACCTCCTAGTGATTGGCGTACGGCCCATTCATCACGTAGCTTGTGTACGCATTTAGCATGCGAGAAGCCAGGGTGACTCGTTAATGATAATGTTACAATGGGCCTTTCTTGCGTCTGCGCATCCATCGACGCCTTGTGCTATAGTATACGCTATAGTACTGGGAAAGATAAAATATTTTTATTAATTATTAATTACAATGGAGTATTAATTGGTATCTATGCTCGATGTGAACTGAAAGTTATGATATATAATGTGAGACAAATAATAAGCCCTTCATTGTTCGGTAATTCATGTTATAATTTTTCATAATGATTATATAATGCTCTCATTCTTCTCATTGCTATGGCAGATAAGCCAACGTTTACCATAAACATCCGGCGCTATACAGGATGGTGTTAAATCCAAGTTGGTAGTTTTCTAAATTCGGAAAGTTTTTGGTGTTTAAGGTCACCAATAACAGAAATGCTGATTGGTTGGTTTGTTGTGAATGCTGGTGTCCTCACTGGGACATATTTCTTGATGGCATATAACGCCAAGTCAGCGGGCCATTTGCGGTATCAAATTCTGCCAGTAGGCTTGGCATTAACCGCACGATGAAAAATCATAACCCTCCTTTGGCTTTGTCTTAGTCGGGTAAACAGAACAAAACAGAAAGTTATCCTTTCATATTACCTACTTTATTATTCCAGGTAGTAGTTAGTTTACCAAAAACCAGCGCAAAGTATTGTTCCTTCTTGACACCGTGTCCAATTTAAAAAAACTTTCCTCATTTATCTCTACCACAATCATCATTTATTCGAAATGAAGCTCGTTAAACGCAACAATGCTCACGATTTGACCCACAATGCAAATATAAGGCAGCACAACACAATAATGGTGACAACTTTTCACTTTCAAACTTTGACAGTTACAAAGTGACCAGTGTATCTTGAAACTACTAGGTGGCGCTGGTTATCAAGCAAAATGTCAAAAACAGTCATTTTCGTGTTAGTTGTTTAGTTCGCCGCGTGTCTAGAAAAAGTGGTCTTATTTAAACAGTCGACTATCGCTGAATTATCGTCAACCGCTATACTTGGTAGTTTTTATTGTTATTCGACCTGGTTTTAAATGGTTAGACTTGGAAATTACTTTTTTTTTTTTTTTTTTTAATCTTTATTTATTTACAGGGTTTTTTCTATACAGAATATGTCACCCCGATGATTACATACAATTAAATTACACATATACCTATACTAAACTAGCCTACCCGCAACCTTATAACCATAATAATAATACAATAAAGTGTTCTGGCTTCATCGGACAATGGAGAGGCCAGAACGCTATTATAGAAGCCTACATTAAAACTATTGACAAAAGCTTGCCGCCTTTGGGCTCCCACACGAGCACACTCCGCTAGGACATGATGCACATCTTCAATAACTCCACAGACAGCACAATTTGGTGAATCGACTTTGCGCATCATGAATCCAAAGCTATTGAGCGGTATGTGGCCGGATCGGAGCCTCAACGCCGTCACAACCTCTTGCCTGCTCATTCTACCCTCACTGAACCAAAGCACTCGTGGAAGAGATGGCTGAATCGTTCTGTACCAGATACCCTTAGTCAAAGACCTTTCATCAAAATATTCTGACCATGATTGAATACATCTGTCTCTAACTAAGGGTAATAACTCAGTATGCCAAGGAGAACAAGGATATGTTTCTCCATCAGAAGTCGCTTCATTTGCCAAACGGTCAACCATCTCATTTCCTTCCAGTCCAACGTGAGATGGAACCCACTGCAAAACAATTGTTTTACGATTGGTAACTAAATCACTAATTATTTTTATAATATTATATGCTAGTGGAAGGCCCCTAAAAGGTGAAGTACTCGTGCATTTCATCAGATGGAGAAGAGCACTTTTAGAGTCAGTAAAAATAACAAATCGATCACCGGCCAAAGATTCGACATAAGCTAAAGCTTCAGCTATAGCAATTAATTCTAAATGCATTATTGAAATTCTGGATACAATTTTGAATTTAAAAGACGCACTTATTTGAGAATCAAAAAAAGTTGCACCACAGTGATTCTCGTGTCTAGAACCGTCCGTATACATGCAGTAAAAGCCAGAGTACTGTGCATTCAGAGATGAACAACATATCGCTTTAAGGTTTTGTACATTATAACAATGCTTAGGTTTATCTACTGATTCTAAACTAGGTTTTACAACATCTGATAAGTTTATATTGCTGACCCAAGTGTCCATGGAAAACATGCAATTTTTATTACTGCAGTATATATCTTCCTGCTGTAGATTATCATGAGACAAAACTAACAGTGGCTTTTTCTTATTTCTCCAATAAGGATGATTGTAACAAAGACCATTTAGCTTATGCAACAAATCGATTAAAAGGAAATGGTAGCACTTAGATTTTAAATAAAATTTACCAGCTAAATATCGGCGGCGAATAAAAAGAGGAGGCAATAACAATTCAGATTCCATAACGTGAATCGGAGTGCTTTTAATAAACCCACCAATTAACCGCAAGCACATGTTTTGTAATCTATCCAGTTTAATTAAATGACAGTCAGCGCTATTGTCCAGTAAAAAGCTACCAAAGTCGATACGACTACGAATAAGGGAGATATACAATCTTCTTAAGTGGTTTGGGTGAACACCCCATCCAGGTCCCACTAGAACCCTAAAAATATTAATCAATTTAAGCACACGATCACGGACTTCACCAATGTGTTTCTTCCAACGAAGGCTTCTATCCAGCCACAATCCTAGGTACTTGACGTGGTCTACTAACTCTTGGAAATTACTTCGTGATAGCAAACAGAAGTGTAGAATTCGTGTCAGGGTCTCGTCTTGCCTGGCATTGGCTGTTTCCTTCCTAAGATTGATGTGAATGAAGGTACTAGACTAACATCATTTAATTTAACGAGGTTCTAACTCAAAAGTTAAGGAATTAAACTGAAAAACACGGCTTATTTAATTGAACTATACATATAAATTAAGGTAATATGTATGGACAAGAAACATCCAATGTGATGGATTAATGCATAGTCGACACTACAACAAAATAAAGAAAAAAATAACTGATATCAAAGTTTTAAATTAAATCAAAAAACTATTTTCCTCCTCTCACTTCACATGTTGATGTTATTCTGATACGTCAATCAAAGTCTATCTATTTATCACATATCAAATTATTAGAGGCGGCAAATCTGCACATCACACAAACGAAAAACATTTCAAGTCACTTCGTCCGTTAATCTTCTAACCTCACAAGATGTCCATCAAACAATATTCTCGTTAACCTGCAAAAAAAACAGCCTAAACATTGCCAAAAAATAACTTCGTACACTTGAACATGTTACACGACCATCAATCATGCAAATAAGTTGAAGAACAAAGATAACAAAAAACAGAAACGACTCGTAGTTTTAAACGAGGCGTATACGCGGGGTTAATCTCCTGAACCGGTAGGTTTTTGTTCAGTTTCATGTTATAATTAAAGCTGTTACGTGTTCCCATGTATTGTGTGTCGGGTGGGAGGTATCAGACGAATTACATACAATGTATGTAATGTAATATATGTACATTGCTGATGGATCTTGAAGGGAAACGTATTTCTAATCGCACTTGACTACCGGATTACATTAGCATCCCGCATCTGTTACGAGATTCCCAGTATCACTGTGGAATCATTCAAGATCATTCGTGATTTACATTTTATAGGCTTACAGCAGCGTTACATTACTATCACTTCTACCGCCGCCTATACAAGTTTATGACCGCACTACGAAGACATAGAACACAGCCTGCAATATCCCCAGGTTTTACCACCGTCATACATGTACACATAGTGAAACCTTCGCATAGGGTTCAAGTGCCGCCCTCTAGCATGCCAAGCCTGGTTTATAGGTGGTAAACACGGAACTGGTCGACTCCTGCGACCTCGCGATCCCGGGTTTACGGCCCAACTCGATCGTAAATTATTTTGATGTCACTCTGCATATTATTGCGTAGTCTGTGGTATGGGATGGTGGTTCTTATGTGAACTGGCTGTACAAGGTTGTAAATTTCAAGAGTCATTTTGATGCACGCTGTGCTCGTATAAAGTTAAACTTGAAGAAATGTGTTCGAAAACGCCCATTCTAATTTACTTATTCATCAGCACACGGTTTTAAAATGTTAAAAACAAGCTTTGGCCTTTCGCCAGTCCCTGGGGCTGTGTCACCATTAGGGTAAAAGCGTCAATGCTTGCTAACTTCAGGCCATAACTCGTCCCCAGGTGGGCAGGAAGCACATTACTCATACCTTGGCGCAAAATGACCGAAGTTTTAAACTTAGCGCTATTTGAGAGTAGCTTGCATATCCCCGCGTGTACCTAAACCATGTAATATTACATACATACCAGTAATATTCTCCAGCGTTCACAGGAAGCGATCGCTCGTAAAATAGCGTTCGACGACGCGACGCGACGAACAAGTCGCGCGCTTTTACGACGACGCGACCGCGCCGCGTGGTCGCGAGATGTGGTCCGTCCATTGTGCAGCCTCGTAAATAAGAATAACTATAAAATTAAAGCAATAATAGTTTTATTGTACGGACGGAGGCTGTTATGGTAAGCGTGTTGTGTGAAACGGGAACATCTACATCATTTATTTATGCGCTAAACGTAAATAATTGCTATATCTTAGGTATATGTTCTACACACACGATGTTACAGCAATTGATGTGACTAGCGCACCATAACGTTGGAATGTAATGAGATAAACGCGTCATAATTACGCGGCGATCAGTGCCGGTAATCGCGGCTGTTTAAAAACTAGCAGTTTATTGACGTAACGTAATACTAACTATGTAAGATATGTTAATTGGAGTCATATACATGCGCCTGTAATTGACATACTGTTCTCGTTTTATACAAGTCTGTCAGCATCCTAAAGTCTGCATTACAGCTTCGACTATCCAATAGTCATAAACCTAAATCTGAAATGGACGGTTCGAAAATGACCATAGACACTGCCTAGACATTTTCTTGTGGCATTTAATCTTGGGCCTATCAAAATAATTAAATTGCTGATATTGGAGTATATTGCTGCACCCTCTCGATATGTCACCTTTTTCACAATCTCTAATATCACTCAATTCAACCAAATAAAAATAACCTCTAGAGATTGTGCTTACCGACAATAACCCAAATGAAACGCTACGATTATCACAGAGCCTACAAAAATGCTCACTAACAAAACGCTAATTTTATTAATTATCTTGCCAATAATTCTGTAACTTCACGAGCTGGTGTGGTGGTGGGTAGCTCCATGTATTTGTCTCTGGCGATGAGCTGCGGCTCGTAAAGTGCTCATATCGATTGCGAACATTTGACCACGTGCACACCTCGTTTGTACGCATTTTCATTAGCAACAAACGTAGAAATGTATGGTCTAAGTTTTGAGAAATAGCCGGGATAAGATTTTCCCGAGAAAGACTATACGAAAAATGGCGTTGATAGTATTAACAGGAATTTAGAGGCAGAAAACATCATCGAGGTGATGTAGATTGTAGACAAACTGGGCAATTCATTACGTGATCCTGGCAATTCATAACATTAATGTATCGATTCTGGAATTCCTGGCAGTGATCGTTTCGTCCATTCCTTTTTGCAGTAGGAGTACTTTATTCGCAATTGCATTTCTTACACTGGATGGTTTCGAATACATAGTCATTTTGCCAAGCCCAACAGATGAAGCGACAAAATACTTATTTTAATGTTACAGTCATGAAACGTTCGCAGTTTCGAACAATGTTTATTTGATATAATCTCGGGCACCTAAAAATTTATAATTTGACACAACGATTGTCAAATCAGCACTTGGAACGTTGATTTTGCAACATTCACTTGACATTTAACACCATCACTCATGCATGATGGTCACAAAAAATCGTCCTAGGTGTTTTTTCAATTAAAATATTCGCTCATGTGTGAATGTTTGGCATTCGTGCGCCTTAAGTTTAAAAATAGCGGCGTGTCCAAGACCCGCCCACGTCAGTAACTTGTCCCAAAACAGAAGTCTATAAGCTTTTAAACAGTTTGGCAGCCGGCCAGGCGATCGGGCATCAACCTCGGGACACCACGAATATATGCCAATTTCGAACCTAATTGACCAACCAGATGACAAACACTGAGTAAAATGACACTAAGAAGTATTTCTTTATGACTAGTTTTTGTATTTTTTATGTGGCAACGCGCCAGCCCAAGACAGGATGCAGCTCATTTATTTGAAGTCGAAAGACTTTTCTAATGCCAAAATAATCTATGAAAGCTGTCAAATATTTATGATAAATGTAACTTTCTACAAGTTACGATAACGAGTAAAGGAACGGCTCAATTTCCTGGCGACCTAAACGCGATACGTCACGCGAATACATTCACAGACTCGATTCCGAACAGTCGTCGAGTTAACGCAAAGCCAGGACGCGGAACTAATACAAATAGCCCAGTTCTGAATAACTCAATAAAATTAGGTTTAAAGCAAACACGGCAGGTCCGCAGCACGGTACGGGCTTGCCGCGGCAGAAACACGTTCGGGCTATAAGGTGTCGTTGCTAACTCGCGACGCCAACTATTACTATTTCCAGTGAAGCGGAATAACCGTGCGACTGTAATAAAGGGTAGGGCACGCCCGCATTGACAGCGGAGCGGTATTGTAAGCTAAAAATACGACGCTCTATTTCATCGAGAGCAATTTTCAAATGGATTTGTATCTGCTTAGCTAGTGATTGCCTAGACTAGCCTACCATTGTTCGTTTTTTAAATATAATTCTTTGAAGTCGTTGTTGTTAGCTTACAGTCAATAACTATTAAATAACCATTAAGAACTGAATGTGTGTTAAAAGTAACACTTAGCTACTCACTGCTTACGTTGTAAAACTATGTAATGAATGACAAACAACACAGCAGGGCATGGTTTTGATACTTAAATCAAGTATCAATTGACGTTGAAACGGTTTTATAAAACTGTTCTCAAATAGTATGTCAGCCCGCAATAACCATTCTAATCAATAACTCGCCAAGTATGATTAATCGATTACCAAATCAACTGGCAGAAAGCGCGATCAAACTTGGCAAGATGTCGATACAACAGATGTGACTGTTTAAACCTTAAAATAACGAAACTAAGTGCAGACACTCCCACACAGTACATTTTGAAGGAATTACGAAAGAAATTGACAGGTAGCCTGATTGCCTCTATATTCTGCGTATTTAATCACAAAAATTAGCCAGTTAAAGAAGAAAGTGGTGCAGCTACTACAACTACCCAAGCCTCTAAAACGTCGGTCTATAACTTATCGCACTACTCTCTATAACTGACATCTCTAACTGATATACAAGTATCAAAAAGATTTACAGGGCGTCAAAAAAGTTATTGTATTTGCGCCGTTTGAGGTAACTAACTGATTAATTTAAATGTCGTCAGTTCGTCACTAATAAACTCCACCTCGCTCACAGTATGACCTAGCCCTACGTCAGCATACGCGTATCGTACGGTCGTACCGAGAACCAGCCCAGTTTTACGAGCGCGTTTGTTTATCCAACTACGATACGTTTCGATTCCATTCAATTCAAATCGCTGCCTTATTAAACGCATAATGCGCGTTTTTACGCTTCATTAGCACGCTCACCGTTATGCGCTGCGGACGTTGAGGCTGAAAAAATATAAATGTCGACTTATCTTTCCTGGACCTAGGCTTTTATGGGTACTGGGAATGTAAGCCATAAAGGCAGCCTCATTCTAAACTGCTATGCATGAATAATTTTTATTTTTACTGTGCCTTTACTTTACTAGTCCAATAAGCATTAATGAATACCTTGCTATATTTAGTCTTTTTTCAATATAAAACTAACAAAAGCCAGGGTATTTGCATACGCCGATGATACTGCTATTGTATTTGCTGGTGATTCTTGGCAAGATGTTAAACTGAGTGCAGAGGTAGGGATTGCCCATGTAGCTGAATGGCTAAAAAACAATCTACTAACATTAAACACCACCAAGACTAACTACATATGTTTTAGTGTTAGTAACCGGACACAGCCCAATGATGACCTAAATTTGAGGGTACATACATGCGGAGATCTAAACAGGATAAGCTGTAATTGTGCATGTCTAAATAGAGTCTCTAAGACGAAATACTTGGGCGTGATGGTTGACCAGTTTCTGTCTTGGTATCCTCACCTTGAGCAGGTGATTGCCAGGGTCAGAAAGCTTACTTGGATCTTCAAAACATTAAGACACGTGGCTCCTACTAAAATGTTTAGAAGTGATAAGCGACCTAGAAATCTCCTTAATGAGATCTATTTTGCTCTAGCACAGTCCGTCCTTCTATATTGTATCCCCATTTGGGGTGGCGCAGCTAAAACTAGATTTTTGGACGTGGAACGTGCACAACGAGCACTTATAAAGGTAATGTATTTTAAAAATAAAAGACACTCTACTAAAAACCTATATGAAATCAGCAATTTACTCTCAGTCAGAAAACTTTATGTAACCCAAACGGTTCTAAAAAAACATAAAACCCTCCCTTATCATATGAATAAAAAACACAAAAGGAGAAAGGACATCATTGCAGTAGTTCCCCCATGTAAAACCAAATTTAGTAGTAGACAATTTCACCATCTTTCAGCTCAAATATACAATAGGATTAACAAAAATATATATATACATAATAAAAATAATCACGACTGTAAAAAAGTTATAACAAACTGGACAAAGTCTCTTAGTTATGAGGATACGGAAGCTTTTCTGGTTTATCATGAGTAATGCAACACACCATAATGAGACAAACCTTACTCTACTCCTTACACTACACTACTCTACAAATCACCACACCACACTACACTACACCACACCACACTACACCACACCACACTACACCACACCACACTACACCACACCACACTACACCGCACCACACACTACACCGCCGCACCACACCACACTACACCACACCACACCGCACCACACACACCGCACATCTCATCTAACCGCACTACATCTTACACACGCGCCACGTTTAACTAAAGCACACCACGCTTCACGTGATACATGTTACATAATCAAGAAGTTAGATTAAGAAATAGCAATTTTGCTGTGATATTTTTATGTAACAAATATATCTAAGATATGGAGGAGCGGAGTCTCCTAACACAGGCATTGTTTGCCTAAAAGGAGGCTCCAAACACAAATCATTGTTTATGAAGCATTTTGTTTAAATAAAATATTTTTCATTTTCATTTTTCATTTTTTTCATTTTTTTTCAGTCTTGGTCTGAATACAGTAGAAGCACGACAAAAGAGCAAAAACTTGGTCTATAATTCAATGATAGTTTAGAATAAGCAGCATCCTTGCTGTTGCTACATAATCTCACCGCGTACTTGATCAATGATCAAACAAATCTTACATCCGCACATAACTATTACAACTTTATGAGATTTCATTACACGCTGTTTAAAATAGAACCAATACCAGTTATAATAAATAAACGTCTCGACAGAAACCATTCGCTGCGCAGTTTATATTGTTGTGTTAATCGCGACTGAATTATTGCGTGTCGCACAATAAACTCATTAATATATCGGAGCAGATAACTGACGCTACAAAGGGTCTTTAGCAACAAACAGATACAGAGTATTATTATTATCGGCTAAACGTGGTAAACGATGACCGACCCATCGTCCCGTCCTATGATAATAATCCCTTACTCCGAGAAAGGGAAGGACGGGCCGCACGATAAAAAAAACGACTCGTCGAATTTGGGTGCTAACTTGAGCAAACACAGATCTCTATAGCATTTGATTAGTTTAATTTGTACAAGAAAAGGCCCGTATTACACGGTGCATGCTACAATTAAGTCGGTGTTACCACAGAATTTTAAATAGCTCACGGCTAATTTAATTTAACGGTGGAATCAGTGTTGTCTGTTTGTAGCGGCCATGTGTCGATATGGCGTGTCGTTAAAAGCGCATTAACCGACGCTTCGGACGACGAGCGCGACGGGAAAGCACAGATCAACTATTTAATTGCAGACTGGTTATAAATGATGTTTCTGCCTATAAAGTTAAATTAACTAATACTGAAAACTGGTAATAGTGTTCTTACTACACAACAAACAAATCAAGAGAAAATTTGTAAGTATCATGAATTGTGTCGGTCTTTAATTAATAAAATCCTGTGTGGCCTGGCGTGATATTGGAAAAGACTAGCCTAACAAACAGTTAGTTCAAAGAGTGAACATTAAATTATGAAATGAAAATAGAATGGACCCCGCCTGCTTCCAAGTTTTGTTTAATTTAAATGTCCTTGTTTTTTACTTTTCAGTTTTTTCAGTCGGGTTTTTTAGTTTTTAAACTACTTTTTTTTGCTATAAAAAAGTTCATCGATATGATGATTGAAATCACTATTTGGCGCAGTAACTCCTCGCAAAACATTTATATCCTCTGAGCAACCATCTTCCTTTTTGGGGGAGGGGGGGGGTGGGAATCATCAAATAACCCCTCCCGCTCTTGGGCAGAGCGAAAGGGAGTGTCAGACTTCTTCTGACTAATAACCACCCATGTTCCTTCTTATCCCTTTATGTCAAGGCCGCGGTACCTCTTACAACGGCGTCGGCCCTTGCAGGCCCCCTTCCATGTTGCTGACACGAACGCGCCGTCGACTCGGCCTGTCGTCGTCATAAGACGGACGGACGGCGAGCTAGCCCATTACTCACACCGTCCACAGGCCCGCGTCTACGGTGGCCGAAAACCGTCACGTGGCCCCCGACGCCCGGGGCGTCTCCCGCGGCACATCATCATCATCATAATTTGATATTTTGACAAGAAGCTTCATCAGTGAGATTCGCTATGGTAGGTAGAATAAGCGACGACCGCAGAGTCCTTTCTCCGCCGGTGCATAGTCTTACCTCAGCGCCATGTACCGTGGCACATGCTAGTTTTAGTCCAGAAATAAATAAAACTATTTAACTCCACTAATTCGAATGCCACCGACCTGCATCGGTATTCTGCCGAATGTGACGAGACTGTTTTAAATTCTTCTCGTTGTTTTATTGCAGTAAAATCGGTTTTTTATTGCCATTTTGTAACTTTAGGAGTGTTGAATGTCGAATTTATAACAGCAGATTTAAACGTTGCATAAAGATCTTATTTCGTTGAACAAATTATTTAGATGTTTTCTCTGTATTCTTTTTCAAACAAGAGCAATCGAATCGTTTTTCCAATCGTTTAGAAATAAGAACAATAATAAAATGAAACAACTTTTTAATGACTTATTAATTTCTTAGCGGCAATCGTTTGATGATGCTAATGTTTATATTGACCTAATTAACAAAAACATTGACCTCGTCAACGATAATTACTTACAAATTAGAAGGAATTATCAACTTGTGGAATTGCGATATAAGAACAAGAACATGTCTATAGTGGATCAAGTCTTACCCAACACTATCCAAGGAAAACATCATCCCGAAATGATTCTTGAAATGGCTTAAAGTTTTGGTCCAAAATCAGATCTACACATTGAAATAGACTTTAAACTATGACGTATAGGCAGTAAATTCGCAATACAAAGGATTCCCCAAACAATCGAGCACAATTATCAGCAAGTTATCGACAAGGTACGACAATAAACGAACAGTAGTCGCTGGCACAATGCGATGCCAGATATTGTGTAATCGGCGTGTACCGATAGCGAGCGATAAGCCGCGATACCGGCCAGATTGCGGCGATACCACCGCCTAGAGAGGTAGTCACTTGCATCAACAATAACAATCATGTTTTACTCTGACATCCTCAACATCGTTGTTCTAGTGTCGAATAATTGATGTAGTTTTGTGTAGTGGTACGTTTTCTGCCGAGCCATGATAATTGATGTTTTTGGATTGAATTGAAAACGAGATAAGATGTAGACAGTGGTTTTCAGTAAGTTTTTTATTAATTACGTCAAGATACTAAATTACCTCCTTTAGGTGCAGCAGTTTTGTTACCAAACATTGCAATTATTGTGTTATTATCTAAGATAGATAACACAGTCATAAACTGTGTACCTGTTAGGCACTTCGATCTTGAACCTGCGACTCTTTTGGTTCTTCATACATATTAACTTTGCTGTCAAGTCCTTTTCTTTGTTTCAAAGTTCTCTTAACGTAGCAGACGAACGTGTTGCTGCAGAGCTTGTTCCGTCATTTCCTCTCCCCACCTTAAAGAGTTGTCCTAAGAAGAGGTATTAGGCGGACGTTTTGGGGAGAACAGTCTTGAGTAGTTTTTGATCGTCAAAAAGTGCCGAAACTCCGCCTAACCTCAATAAATGACTGATATTTGTGAAACCAATGTTTAAAGTTCTTTTTTCTGTTTATTCCAGATGCGGCTCTGGTAGCGCAATGAAGATGTTGGTGTGGTGGGCGCTGGCAGGCGCGCTGGTGGCGCAGGGGGGAGCCCTGCAGCCGCGCTGCCAGGAGATCACCATCCCCATGTGCCGCGGCATCGGGTACAACTTGACGTCCTTCCCCAACGCGCTCGACCATGACACGCAGGAGGAGGCCGGCCTTGAGGTGCGTATCTATGCGGAATAGTGCGAGTACCCTTTCAATGAGTAGTGGTTATGGTAGATCATATCGTTGAGAGTCAGTTCTTTTGCACTGATGAAGTTGCAACGACTTTCTTCTTTACGATGGCCAGCTTGATTGTTCTCATTTTGTTTGACATTTGTGAACCACTTTGGTAATATAATCTAATTGACGTTACGTTTATTTCGTTAGTTTTGTTAAAGTTATTCATTCATTAGCAGAAACTTATACTAATGATCTTTCGTTAATGTTTCCAGGTCCACCAATACTGGCCGCTTGTCGAGATTAAATGTTCCGCGGACTTGAAGTTCTTCCTGTGCTCCGTGTACACGCCCATCTGCATCGAAGACTATGCGAAGCCGCTGCCGGCGTGCCGCAGCGTGTGCGAGCGCGCACGGGACGGCTGCGCGCCGCTCATGCAGAAGTACGGGTTCCAGTGGCCCGAGCGCATGGCGTGCGAGCGACTGCCGCGCGCCGGCGACCCCGACCAGCTGTGCATGGAGGAGACGGAGCGCGCAAGGGAGCCGCCCCCGCCCCCCGCGCGCCGCCCGCAGCGCCCCGCCTGTACCGACCCAAAAAACTGCCAGGCGGGCGCCGCGGCTGCAGGCACGGGCACAAGCGCGGCGGGCGCGGGCGCGGGCGCGGGCGCGTGCGCGTGCACGTGCCGGGCGCCGCTGGTGGGCGTGCGCGCGCTGCACAACGCCAGCGCGGCCGGCGTGGCCGCCTGCGCGCTGCCGTGCCGGGGCGCCTTCTTCACGCGCGAGGAGAAGGAGTTCGCGGCCGTGTGGGTCGCCATGTGGGGCGGCCTGTGCGCGGCCAGTACGCTCATGACGCTCACCACCTTCCTCATCGACTCGCAGCGCTTTAAGTACCCCGAGCGACCCATCGTGTACCTGTCCGCGTGCTACTTCATGGTGTCGCTGGGCTACCTGGCGCGACTGGCGCTCGGCCACGACGAGGTGGTGTGCGAGGGCGCACTGCTCAGAACATCCGCCAACGGTCCCGGCGCCTGCACGCTCGTCTTCGTGCTAGTATACTTCTTCGGCATGGCATCTTCGATATGGTGGGTGGTGTTGTCGTTCGCGTGGTTCCTCGCAGCGGGACTCAAGTGGGGCAACGAAGCCATAGCGGGACACGCGCAGTACTACCACCTGGCCGCGTGGCTCATTCCTGCCGCCAAGACCGTCGCCGTGTTACTAGCGGGCGCGGTGGACGGCGACCCGGTGGCCGGTATCTGCTACGTCGGCAACTCGTCTCCAGAGAATCTGAAACGTTACGTGCTGGCGCCGCTGATCGTGTACTTCGCACTGGGCGCAACCTTCCTGCTGGCCGGCTTCGTGTCGCTGTTCCGCATCCGCTCGGTGATCAAGCGGCAGGGCGGCGTGGGCGCCGGCTCCAAGGCTGACAAGCTGGAGAAGCTGATGATCCGCATCGGCGTGTTCAGCGTACTATACGCGGTACCGGCCGGCGTGGTCATCGGCTGCCTGGCGTACGAGGCGGGCGGCCACGAGCTGTGGCTGCGGCGGGTGGCGTGCGGCGCGCACTGCGGCCCGGCGCCGATGTACTCCGCGCTCATGCTGAAGTACTTCATGGCGCTGGCCGTGGGCATCACGTCGGGCGTGTGGATCTGGTCGGGCAAGACGCTGGAGTCGTGGCGCCGCGTGTGGCGGGGGGGGCGGGACCCCCCCCCGGCCGCGCGCGCGCTGGTCAAGGGCGTGTGACGCGCGCCCGCGGCGCCCGCCGCCGCCCCCCCGCCGCCCCCGCCCCCGCCCGCCGCGCCCTCCCTGGCCCCATCCGCGCCGCTAGTGGCGCCCTCCGCCCGCTCGGGACAGCCGCTCTCCGACTACGGACCCGTCTAGTCGGTTCGGCTCGACTACTAAGACACCTATTTGTCCCAACTAGCTGTATCTTAGTTGGGACAGACGTACGTCCACCTGTGGGCGGACAGGGCGGCCAGGGGCTCCAGCCCGCTCCGCTTGCATGTGACCGTGCTTGCGCTCCGTGGGACGCAGTTCTGTCAATAGCTCTAGCGCGCCGTCAGCCGGTGAGCTGACGCGATGACGTTCTCGTGATAGTGCCGCGCCAGTGACGCTCGTGTAACATTGTGGAGTGAGACGTCGCGCGGTGTCTAGTCCTAGTGTATCTGCGCGACGCACAACATATACGTAACTAGTGTTAAGACGAGGTGAGGCCGTGACGTCCTCGCGCTCCTCGCGCCCTTGACTGATGATGGACACTTGATTAAGAGATATTGCTGCGCCACTGTATCATTGGCAATTATACGTAACTTAGACAAATGTGCCGCAACTCACTTAAACTTAAAGAAACTTAAACGACGTCCAGTAAGTCGTAACAACTGGACGTCATCGTAAGAGACAGTAAAATACTCCATTGTTTAGTTTCATTACCTCAGATCGCGACACTGCCAATTTGTACATTTTTACTGTTAACATTGAAGTAGTTTACTGCTCTGTACTGTAACTTTTATAATGATACCTTGACCGTTCGTTGAGACAAACAACAGAGGCTCGCCGACATTTGACTTACTATAATAAATTCATGTATCTCATACACATGTTAATGCCGGCGAGTCTTTGCCGTTTGTGCTGATATTGTTCTGTGACTTAGACCCGTAGTGTGTACCGAACGCATTTTGTATCTATTATAATGATCTCTGTCATATTGTAAATAGTGGTCCTATATAATTTCATCCCTATAGTAAGTAGTAAGAAGCTATTCATAATATACTTATATATTTGTTTAACTTCGGTTATGTTATTAAAACTTGTAGAAAAGACAACTCCTAGTGAAAATACCAATCCAATATTGTATTTTTCTTTATTAGTTTCGTAAAACTCAACTCTAGATGGCGTTAGACGACTGCACTGACTGGTTATTATGTTCTCACGCTACGGTACTGACGCCGTATAGCGCCATCTGTTGTCGAGTAGTTACACTTTTGTAAATATTGTTTTGACAGACGCCGAAATAGAACTGACTAAGTTGTGACGAATGATAAAATTGTATTTTGTGCAATGGTATAGTATATTCTTACTAATTGTAAAGTGAATAAGTTGTATGAAGAAATTGTATATTGTAGCTACGGACGCCGCAGCCGAAACTATGAGAATCATTATGTAATTTATTTTATATCTAACTGTAGATAACAAATAAAGCGACTTTTTTATGTACAAACTCTAGTTTTATTTACTACTGACTTAAATTACTCCAAACAAATAAATAATTAACACCTTTAAAAATCAAACAGTTACTTGCAAACTGCGGAAATCATAAATAGATATCACTACAAAGAAAGTTGTAACGATCGCAGTACGAGATTATTAGAAAGAGATTGCTAGTTCTACCACATCTGTGGTTTAGTTAGCGACTTCTGAAGTAGGTATATTCATAACATCTCGCCCTTAGTCAATCCCCCAGTATAATTGAGAGGGCAGAGGTGTAGTACACCCAAATGCCGCCGTTTATGCTTAAATCCCATGTGCAATAAATAAGGGGCGACCCTATTGCCATCAACCGCTCACGACTGCTCGCACTAACTGGGCTGCTAATAAGAAAGTCTTGATGGAAAAACCAATAACGATCTGTAAATTGAACCTAGCACTTGCATATGCTCCTAGTATTATGTTCAGAAGTAGCGCTTCCACTAACGTGGCAATCATGTTTTGAATTTTTCATACATGACATGTAAAACATAAATATCACTCCTTATTACCCCGAAAGAGTTAGGCAGAGCTATGCAGATGAGTTGGGTAGTTAACAAAAAAAAACTCTCTCTAATTAGTCGATTTCCAAAAAATAATTATTAGAGACGTATTTTTTCTTTTTTCACGTAAACAAACAATGAAGACGATACAGTGCTTTGAAAACATTAATACCTATGACATCTTTATTACCGGTGAGTGACGTCACTACCCCCCACTCAAATCTTTGAGGCGTTTTATCTTCGTCATTTTTTATTGATTTGTTATAACAAAAAAAGTGTATCCAATATTTTTCGATAATCTAACAGACGGACTAATTAGAATCATATTTTTTTAAGTCAGTAAACATCCCTATTATGTTTAAGTTCCATGTAATAGTGACATCAACCGGGTACACGGGGTACAAATACAGACGCCGTGGCCGCCATTCAGAAATTTCCTATGGAAAAGCTCAAATAACAAGCTGCCCGATCTGGAAATGAACCCGGGATGCAACGCATTTACGATTGGGACCACTGCACCAACGAGTTAGTCAGTCATTTAAAAGTAATTTAAAAATAACCTTTTATCACCTACCATACTACAATCCAATTTTATATAATATGATGAGCACAAAAACTGAAAACAATCCCTTCACAAACGAAATGTTGTACCTAGTGGCCCATAATGTTGTACCCAGTGGCCCATGATGTTGTACCTAGTGGCCCATAATGTTGTACCTAGTGGCCCATAACTATAGTTTCTGTTAACGTCTTGCTTCTTGCCTCAAAATCTGGTGACCAAAATGAAGCCACTGTCAGGCTGCAGTTCGATTCATTGTGATACGAAATAATAATTCAGGTTACACTCGCAGTCGGGGCTGTGGGAAGTTTTAAGGCATACCGCGGCCTCGACATAAATTTAGGTGGTTTTTAGTCAGTAGATGTCTGAAACCCCCTTCGCTCTGCTTAAGATTGGGATTATTTGATGATTTCCAAACCCCCCAAAAAGAAAGGTTTTTCTTGCAGATGTCAGATATACTCGTACTGAGTCGTACTTCATCAGCATCAGGAATAATAGCAAGAGGGAAATAAAAGATAAATTCAGTCTATCAAGTTTATATAGGTCTAAGTATTATTCGGTGGGAGATATCGCACATTTTAAAACTAAGATTATTGCTAGTTTGAACATTGACAACTACAATAGCTGAAAAGTATCAAACACCATAAAAATTAAAAAAAATTAAAACAATGCCATCTACAAATGAATATTTAAACAATAAGAAACGCCATCTAACGGCTACTGGATGAACATAAGTTTAAAATGGTGACGTTTGTATTGTAACGCTGAAATAACACAAGGTTTCAAAAATAACTAATTAATAAAAACAAAACAATGTTCTACACTTATGTATCTATAATCTATCACATTAAAATTACGTATTTCGTCTGGACAGAATGTTACAATCTTACTATTAAGTATTTATTTCGTATGTTTCCTTGAATAACAAGAAATTGCCACTTTGCCATTAGATTACTACACAACTATTCGATAATTAGTTACTAAATAAAGGCATATATTAGACCTTATCGTAAATACTACTACTTCATGACCTAATATTGCTGAAATTCATCACTTATAAATAAATTGAAAATACCCCGAAAAAGGTACAAAAGGTACCGTTTTCACTTTACATTAAAGAAGGAAGGAAATGTGTGCTCTTTGTTGAATCCTAAACAGCCAGTTCTTCTACATCTCTATCATCCTAATAAAGGAAAAACTTAAAAAAATAAACAGTCATTCTAACGAACTATTAATTTTAGACCAACCTACTTATTTAAAGCAATGTAATATTGTAGCAATACTGATGTCGTAAAAACTGTATATTTTGAAAAAAAAAACAAATAATGTCTTATTCGCTAATTACGTATTTTTAAATGGCAGTTTTCTTCTAGTTTCATCTAGCAGGTCCTACCTTACGCTAATAGATGTCGCTACTCATACCAAAATATTGACATCCGAAGAAAGTGTGCTGCACACTATCATTGAAAATTGATAAATTACGACTATATTAAGTACGTAATCTTGCTGATTATATCAGAAAAGCAATTCGTAAGTAATGCCTCATTTTCACTAACCACTTTTATAAAAGTTCAAGATTGCAATGTTAATATTGCAAAATGTAGGTAGGTGTTCGTACTACCTACCCATGTCTTGAGTAAATAAAAATAAAATTGCCCTTACTTATAATGGACTATTATGTCAGAAGAATAGCAAGATTGAAGAGTACTAAGAAAATACCTTTAATCACATAATTACTCAATCAAATCATTTATCTTGCAGGTATTGTGTTTTAATAACCTTAATGCACAAAAAACATTCTGAAGTTGACGTGTAATAGGTCTCTTTTCTTTTAAAACATTATAAACTACATAACTATAAACCAAACAGCCATAGCTAGAGTAAGTATTATTCCAGCAGAACTGAAACGTGAAACTAATTTCAAATTCAGAAGTTTGCCAGTAATAACACCAAGCATTAGTGTTACCAACACAAGTTACCTCCAACTTTACCCACTTTTGTCATTTCTTCTTAGAAAGAGAACCGTTAAAATATAGCGACATCTTATGTATTAAATATTGAACTGGACATTATTACATTAAAAATGTTTCATTCACGCTCTCAATAAAGGCGGACTGGTTGATAAAAAATATTCACAAAATAAAGGCGGAACCATATTAACAACACGCCACTTTTATTCAACACGAATGAGTGGTGTCGGGTATCATTAATATATTTTCTTAAGGTGAAGGCGACGAGGTAACCACCAAAACAACCTGCTGCCTGTTTTAATCTGCCGCGAATCCCATTTTATTTGACACTGACCAGGAAATTGCAAAAAACGTAAGAAAATTCGAATTTCGCGGGCTACCTCGTCGCCTTCACCTTAGGGACAATGTTAAAGGCCCTCGTTACTAGAGGTGTGGCCATACCCTCAGCTGGTAGCTATACTGTTAAAACCCTGGTAGTACTGGGCCTGTCCGTACTGGTCGTGGGTGTGAGAGTAGTCGTGCACGAGGGTGTATGTGTGTGGGTGCGGCTCTTGCTGGGGCGGTGGCTGCTGGTGGTAGTACTGCTGCAGTTCGTGGGATTGCTGCTCTTGCTCTATCTTGTGGGGATCTTGTTGGGGTGGCTGCTGGTTTTGTGGGATACTCTGAAACAGGGTTTTTGGGCATAATCAGTATGGCATAAAACATTGCAAAAGATTGGAAGGATAACATTGCACAGCGTTTAATTAAAAAGGCTAGCAACATTCCAGATACATATTGGGTTTTTTTGGAAACAGTAATAAAGTAGAATATATATGAATTTTAGGGTTCCGTACCCGAAGGTTTATACCAACCCTATTACTGAACCTTTGCGGTACGTCCGTCTGTCCAGCTGTTTGTCAGCGGGCTGTATCTCGTGATCCGTAATAGGTAGACAATGATACGTATTTCCTTCTATAATACGGATAATTACTTCGTCTCTTCCCAAAGTCATTCCTCGTACAACTATGGGCGCCCTCTATATAATAAAACACTGTTGAATGAGTACCTGCATCTGATACTTGCACCTCTTGAACCGTCCGTACAGAGAAGAATACGGCAGGTTGTAGTGTATCGCAGCTTGGTTGATGGACATCTGCCCCACCCTGACAACATTTAAACACAACGTTGGAAATCTTGTTGATTGCAAAGTCAAAATAACCAGCTATAAGAAAGATATCTTTATAAGGGTATAAGGTACAGTGCTGCATAGGTAATACTCTCGGCGCTTGAATAAGAGTTGAAATTGTCACACTTAAATAAAGAATCATCAATCATCATTATCATTTCAGCCAAAAGACGTCCGCTGGACATAGGCATCCCCAAAGTATCTCCACATTGACCGCTCCCGTGCGTCTCGCTCCCAGCGGGTCCCCGCAACCTTCACCAGATCATCGGTTCACCTAGCGGGAAGTCGCGCAACGCAACATCTTGCGGTTCGCGGACGTCAAATAAAGAATAAATGAACTGAAATATCATCTTGTTTGGTCTGTTCGACATCTTGTTTTTTTATTGAAAAAACAAGATTGTGTCGTTATTTCCATCTATGACCACTCCCCAAATGAATGAATGGATTCATTATGATGCACTATACATAGATAGATCAAGTTGTGATTGATTATAAAAATACGGGGTGGTAATGGTAGTGTGAGGTACATACACTAACAAACGATTACAACAGGTTCAGCCTACATCATTCCAAGTAGGTACTACAAAATAGAATGCTTTAAAAAATACCGATTAAAAAAAATATGTAGGCACCGGTACACCTGTACAGGTAGTGTGCACCGATGTCCCATCCACTCCGTAGTCTGAGTACAAGCAAAATCCTCGATGAAGGATGTACCTGACAGCTTCCAATGCTTCGCCCATAGCGTCTTCAGACCACGGCGTGGGGTTGGAGCGAGACAGCTCGATACCTTCTCGCTTACATCGACCATACAGCGTTCCTGCAAGAATTATAAAGATTCTATACCAGACTTCATTGCTTGTGCTGCTTCAAAAACTTAATATTTTCGAAAATGTTAGTAGAACTTGAAATCTTACTGGTGCATACCGTGCGTAATGTAACGACGACAAAATAGCAATTTAATAATTGCCATTGAGATAGGTAGAGATAGAGACGTAACTAAAATTAAATTAAACTATATACAAATATCAAAAAGAGAAGAATTACAGGGCGTCAAAAAATTCGTCCACATTGCTGTCAATAGGAAAAGTGCCCAGAAGGCTGGCATCATTCCCACGTTGGATGGCAATGCTGATTCTTTGGCCAAAGAATAGGCCAGCCCTCTGGTCACATGACGATAGAGACGTTGTAAGATCTATATAGCCCAAAAGCTCAATTCAAAAGCTAAACTGATACCGTGACACGGTCGTAGAACATTACATAGAAACTGCTTGAACAATGATAGAACACGTAGTCTAGTGAGCCTAGATTGAACAATGGACGCGAGCCCAAGCTGCAGACTGTAGTACTACCTGTAGGTATCCCATACTGCGTGGCGGCACGCTGCACGGAGCTGGCGCCGCAGCGGATGGACGCGAGCGCCAGCTGCAGGTCTGCGCGGCGCCAGGCGGTGGGCGCTGCGTTGAATGGCGCCGATAGCCGGATGCCCTCCCGCCTAGCTATCTTGTATAGAGTACTGCTGGGAATGCCTGGAATTGGAATGGAAACATTAGGTTCTGATAGTTCATTAGGCAAAAACATGCAAAGGTTGTTCAATACAGTGTCCTAACTTTATTTAGTCCAACCAAATACACATGGGGTGTTTTCGGACACCCTCCATCCGAGAATACCATATGTGTAATCAATTTCTTTCATGGTGGGGTCTACGCCGGATTTATGATCATCTTATTCTTACCATAAGCCTTGCTGGCTTTGTTAGCGGAGATGGCTCCAGCCCTCAGTGCGTGCAATGCACCGCGCAGGTCTGCCTCGCTCCACGACTTGGCGGCGCCCTCCTTCTTGGGCGTGTCGATGCCGAGCCGGTGTGCGCGCTGCCACAGCGTGGTGGAAGGAATACCGTACGTTCCTGATGCCTGGAGTTTGACGAGTTATTTTTTTATCAGTTACGATAAATGATTAGATCTGATGCTGTTTATCTGGAATGTTATTATGACCACTGCTTTCAGGTTCCTCTTGGCTAGAGGATACTTAAAAAAAGCCGAACAATCACGTTATTTGATAAAAATCGAAAGTCTAACAGTATTTGTTGATGAATGGAGAGGGAGAGGAATGCCAAAGAAAAAATATATGGATTGTGTGAGGAATTATTGAAAGAGAACGGAGTTAATGCTGCCATGACTTCTGACAGGAGAGGATTGAAGAACAAAACGTGTTGTGCCGTTGTGCCGACATCAAATAAAATGGGACATGGTCAGGAAGATAATCATTGTACGAAAACGAGCATGTGAATACAAATCTGCCTGCCACGTCTAAACACAAACAGATTTACCTATACATAGAACTAAACACACATACAAATGTTTAACAACAAAGACAGAAGGAAGTACACTAAGTACTATCCCATCCTTCAAGTTAATGGGTTAGCTTCACTTCATTACAAGTCTCATAGAAACGAATACAGCTATCATCAAATAAATTACAAGTGTAGCTACGTCGGCGAAGGTTACGTACACCGTCACGCATGTAATCTGTGGCTTCCCAACCGTGACGACTGGTGCTAGACTAAAAATTAATAAATCTAAATTCAAGCAGCACTTGTCTAACGGTATTGTATCAGTCCCGTCCCTCTATTTAATGTAAAAAAAACATAAATACACACGAATAGAAAACCTCATCCTTTTTGGAAGTCGGTTAAAAATAAAGAGGCGAGGGACTACGCACAGGCAGCTATAATAATATGAGAGAGTTCTACTAGTAAGTGCCCGCGACTAATAAAGATTCATTATCATCATCAGCCTATAATGTTCCCACTGCAGAGACTCAGGCCTCCTCTCTAGGAGAGAGATAGGCTATAATCCTAGACGCGGTTCCAGTGCGGATTGGTAGATGTCACATGTCTTCGAATTTTTGGTTCTAAGACATGCCGGTTTCCTCACGATGTTTTCCATCACCGTTTTGAGAGCAGACGAAAGAGCCCCAAATTAATTATGGCGACCCTCGGCTTGTTTGAAATTTCTTTGCTAATCCTGAATTTCGAGTACAGCGGAAGTTGCTCAGATCTACGCTTGTGTTGAGCCAAAAACCGAAAGCTTGTCTTACCGTTTAACCTCGTGTTTCACATTTCGCGCAAACATTGGTTGTGCTGCTGTTGTACTTTATGCGATGCCAACAGGCAAGTCCACGTTTGAATAAGGATAAACAATATAAGCTAACCTGTGCTGGAATGATATTTCTTTGATCTATAAAGGGTGTAAAAGTACCCTTAACGCAAACGAAGGGCATTGTTCTCCCCACCACTGCGATCATTTTTTTGTTGTAGACCATACCTGGGAACCCCCTAGTTACGGAGATATTGGGGGTCAAAGTTTTAAATTTTGCACAGCTGTTTTTGTAAATACTAGTTTTTCAGGTTGTAACTTTACTTAAATTACCTCCATGACCTTTTACTATTCAAAGCATCCACTAGCACCATGTTTTAAGAGTGCTACATTGAGTTTTACCGTAAAGTGAAATTTATAACCCCAAAAAAAAAGTCGTTTCCCAGCAAAAACTTTTGCGTAGGGGTACTTAGTTTGATGTACAGAATGTTTGGTTGACGTATGTGTGAAGGGTTGATTTACACCCTGTATAACGATCGGCCGTTACGTTATAAATGGGATAATTTCCATACCTTCGTAAGGCTCATCTGATGATTTCTGAGAGCGTCCAAAGCCCGCTCCATGTCGTGCTGGGTCCAGGTCTTGGGGCTGTGTCTCAGCGCAGGCGACGCTTGCCGGCCGCAGGAGTCGCTCGTGTCTTCACCGCTAAGATGTGGTTGTTCTGTAGGGTATGTTATGTTTATAGTCGTGTTCTTGGAACATCTAGGTTATTACGCCATTCAATAAAGTCCTAAATATGTACTTACAGACGAATCGTCGGATCATCAGGCCAAATTTTGCTATCGAAATCTTGGTTTGCAAACTTCTTCTTTATGTGACAAATGGCAGTTGCAAATGTCTGGATAAGTAGAATTTGTAAAGCTCTACTCACGATAACAGCGAGAACAGGTTTTGAGATAGACCATCAATCTCTTCGTATTCAAATAAAACAAATAGAAATACCACGCACGCGAAAGGGAGTGAAAAAAACAGGTTTCTTAATCCGTTCTAAAATAGCGTGCGTAACTGCGCAGCACACCCTATCATTTCTTCAAATGTTCAATAAATTAACCATGACAATCAAATAGGTGTTACTTTCTATACATTTTTCACTAGTTCCACGCGATAAATAAATGTTTACTGGGCCTTTTGTTTGGTAAGAAGATACAGTATATGAAATCAATACCTCTATGGAATACATGGCATATATTTATGAGCAGCAAATCTTCAATACTATACATAATATAAATTTTGTGAAATCTGTTATGTCTAAAACCGACTTTGAGGCAAATGATTACCGGCGGCGACCTCTCGCGCCCGGCCCTGGTGCAAGCCATGGTCCGGTGTGAGGAGGAATGGGACGCCGTCGCCTCCTTCTGCGAAGCAGTGATGCTAGCGAAGGAGGCGGCGGAACGCGAGAGGGAGAGAACCTCTCGTCCCAGCAGCCGCGGGAGGCGCTCCGGGCGCCGGGGGCCACGTGATGACTTCCGGCCACCGTAGACGCGGGCCTATGGACGGTGAGTGATGGGCTAGCTCGCTGTCCGGCCGTCTTATGACGACAACAGGCCGTGTCGACGGCGCGTTCGTGTTCCACGCGCGCCTCAAAGAGGTGTCAGCAACATGGAAGGGGCCCGACGCCCGTCGGGGCTGCGGAATGTTGTAAGAGATCCCGCACCCTCGACATATAGGGCTAAGAAGGAACATGGGTGGTTTTTAGTCAGTAGAAGTCTGACACTCCCTTTCGCTCTGCCCAAGAGCGGGAGGGGTTATTAGATGATTTCCCACCCCCAAAAAAAAAAAAAAAGGCAAATGATTACAGATACCGCGGCCTTGACATATAGGGCTAAGAAGGAACATATTAAGGGTGGTTTTTAGTCAGTAGAAGTGTGACACTCCCTTTCGCTCTACCCAAGAGCGGGAGGGGATTTGACGATTTCACACTCCCCAAAAAAAAACGCAAATGATTACGCCTGTCGGGGCTGTGGGTTGTTCGAAAGAGATACCGCGGCCTAGGACATAAAGGTCTAAGAAGGAACATGGGTCAGTAGAAGTCTGACACTCCCTACCGCTCCGCCAAGAGCGGATTCATTTGATGATTTCGCACCCTCCAAAAAATAGTAAATGATTACATAAAATGGACCCAAACCAAATGAGATACTTAGATAATGTAGGAACTTTAGGACCGTACCAAGTCTGCAGGCTGAAAGATGTTCTTCAAGGTAGAATTATAGAGATTTGAAACAAATTAGTACACGTCATTTGATCTGGAAAGATTTTTATTCTACTCTTCATAGTTCAAATTTTTCTATCATTAATGTTCGTGGTGTTATCTAGACTGAAACAGCTTTTATTGAACGAATAAATAAGAGTAAGTCAAGTCATTTCAGAAATCAAAGTTTTTTTCCGGTAATATTCCCAGATTGAGCCACTACGCTAAAGACCTTAACTTATACTAGCGGGTAATGGTGTATATTACGTACCACCTTCGGAGGAGGGTTCATCCTTGACAGCCAGCAGTGGCATGAAGTCAGTGGAGTCAGGCACTTCGGTGACGTTCATAAATTCCATGTGACGATCCAGCAGGGACACGCTCTAAATCACGAAAACAGGCATACATTGACAATTTGTATTAAGTTTATATCCTAACTAGCTTACTATATAGGAATTGCTTGGAGACATCATCAATTCAACGTTTAAAACATTAGCCTAACCAGAATTTGTGATTCAAAAATCCCCAGATGGAATATTTCCGATTGTAAACAGTGTAGGTTACATGTTCTAAAATTGTCAATAAATATTGAACTTAGGTTGATTTAAATTTCAAATACAGATTTCACTTACCAGACAGACCAATTGTGCTAATTATGTTAATGTACCGGTAATTAGGACACCATCTACATAAATGAAGTCTAACAATTTACGTTAGGTATAAGCATTTTTATTGTTACTGAACTTAATCAATAAATAAATCGAGGTCGATATTAAGCCTAATAATGATTAAAAAATGTGCGTATTAATTAAAGAAAAGTAACTCATCGTAAGTTGTTATCAATATCTAGTGAAACCTCTCTTCTTAATCCAATTAATAGTAATCTACACGCAGCCGTTAAAACATTTTCTTGTGACACCCGATGTGACATTATATCACCCGAGAACAGGGAAACTGTTTCGACCTCCCGCAATTAAGAAGGGCTAGGCAGAGGTTTAATAATTAGTTCGGCCACATTTCACTTCATCATAATCATCATCTTTAAGCCCCATGTAATAGGGGCGACCCAATTGCCTTAACCAGACACAAATCGAGACTCCGAGTTGCTACTAGAACAACAACAGTAACTGTATACCTTGGCATTATGTGGTGCTGGCTCGAGCGTCTCCAACGTGGTGGTTGGTGGGGACTCCGCTCGCTCCTGCTTGACACACACTGGCGTAGCAGCCGGACCCGCCGGCGCCAGCGGTGCCAACTCCTCCAAGCCACTGCCCTGGTAGACAGACAGAGCAACCGTGAATCATGAAACTGGGACTAAGAATAATTTACCACGTGTAAATGCTCTGTTCACACTCCGAATTAATATGCACACGCACCCGCAAACAGCTGTTAACATTATGCGATTTTCAAATTGAAGATTAAACTCAGATTTAGATGAAGCATTGGACATTTTGTGTCGTTTGTATGAATTAAATTCCTTCCTTCGTTCCTTCATTTAATATTAAAAAAAAAAATTAAGGTGCAAAGGAGAACACACACTCTGATTTTTACGTCGATGACATGAAACATAGTAGAGAAAATTTCCGCATTGATTGGGTGTTCCTCAGGGCTCTATTCTAAGCCTTAATATTTTTCGAAAGATAATTACCTACTTAATTAGCAAAGTAGCTTAGTTTTCTTAAGTATTTGAAAGACCGATATATTAAAGTATTTTAATGGTACTTAAAAATGCGCTTGTTTTTATTCTTTTCAGTCGAGTTTTTTAGTTTGTCTAATTACTTTTTTTAATTTCCAGCGTTCAGTTTAATAATGTGAAAGCTTTCACAGACGATTTAACTTGTTGATATTGATATTTTATATGAATTGTCAGTTCGAAATATCCAACTTGAAGTCGTTATAGGTAAATCCTACATGGCCATTCAAAGTGAAAAATTATAGGTATTATTATGAGCAATCTAAAGTTGATTTTCAAATTCCTATACAATGATAACGAGTGATGAGAGCAGTAGTGGGCCAGTGGTGGCGGCCCCGATTTGCGAACAGTGAGTCGTGGGTTCGAACCAAAAGTGAGTTCGAACGAACAGGCAGGCGTATTACTTGGTGTAGTTTATTTCATAACCACTGTTCGCAAAACGGTGAAGGAAAACATCGTGAGGATTATAGACTAGCCCATCCCTATCCTAGAGCCTGCACTCTGCAGTGGAAACGTTATAGGCTGATGATGATGATGATGATTCAGTGATAAGAGATTTCAAATACACACATCAAAAGTGTCTAGGGATCAAGCATTTTTAGGGATCAAGCATTTTTGGGGGGGGATTAGGAACAGGGTGTAAAGTTCCTTATCCCCCATAGAAAAGGGAGGATCCTCCGACCAGACGGGTGTTGTGTCTGGTGGGCTAACTGCCCGACATCTGTAAGTCGGGATTTTCTATATACGCTAATGTGGCGGATAACTTTGATAGCGCGATGCAGAATTTACAATGTTAGTTCGCATATGTTGCGATAGATGGCGCTGTCGCCACACATTTTTATGCGGATTTCTTGAGATTGAGATGTGGCTTTGTAATAAATTTATGATTTTATAAATTTATATGGATCCTTTTTGGTGCATTTCATAATTTGAATCAGGAACTGTGAATCAAATTCGAGTAAAAGATGAAAATCAGCTGTCAATATTTTCCCTATAAAAACATACAACGCATTGAAGACATTATTAGTGCTACTGTTTCCCTACTACTGATTAAAACCAACGTTATTATGGAGCGGCGACGTCATTTAAGCAGGGAAGAAATGCTCAGAGCCGTGGGAATGATAGAAGCTGGTTCCCGGCAACGTACTGTGGCTTTAGCTCTGAATACAAGTCAGAGTGTTATCAGTCGACTTTGGACACGTTACCGAAGCACTGGTACCGTGGCTGAGCGCCATGGAGGACGGTATCGCTGCACCACACGGAGACAAGACCGATACATTCAAATCTTAACTCGAAGAACTCCAACAATAACCGCCATAATGTTAGCCGTGAGGCTTCATCACTCTTCAGGGAACTTAATTAGCGACCAAACAGTCAGAAACCGCTTGCATGAAGTGAACCTTCATTCCCGAAGACCGCTACGGGTACCACCTATAGCAATGCACAATCGTAGGATTCGATATCAATGGGCTCTTGAACACAGAAATTGGGCAGAAGAACAATAGCGTTTCGTGTGCTTTTCTGATGAGTCTCGTTTTGGTATGAGACCGGATACAAGACGTATACGACACTGGAGAACCCCTGGACGCCAACAGCGATTAAAATCCTGCCAGGAAGTCCATCCTTATAGTGGTGGAACCATCATGGTATGGGCGGGTATTTGGATCGGCGGAAGAACTGAGTTGATTTGGATCAGAGGCAACCTCAACGCTCAAATTTATGCTGAGACGATTGTATCAGACGTCATCGTTCCTCTACAAGTGCAAATCGGTCCCTTATTTCAGTTAATGCATGATAATGCACGACCGCACACCGCAAGAGTTGTAAGACAGACTCTCGCCGCAGCTAACATCAATGTCCTGCCCTGGCCTGCTCAGTCGCCAGACTTGAACCCGATTGAGCATGCATGGGATATGCTACAGAGAAGAGCTCTGCCGAATATGGAGGGTATCCAGTCGCAAGAAGACCTTTTTTTGTTGTTGCAACGAACATGGGCGGCCATTCCACAGCGTGATTTGGATGAACTCATTTTGAGTACCTATGCCAAACCGATGTTCTTGTGTTGTTAGTGTTCGCGGTAGAAACACGGATTATTAATTGTTTAAGTTACCCAATAAAATTTTAAAGAAAACTGTTATTTCAGTCTTTTTTTCGAACTTTAATGTTAGTGGTTCAAATGTCAAAAATCCCTTTATCAGGAAAATGGCAAATTTCTTTATTAATGCAAAGGTGACTTGGTTTATCGTTACTGTGACAAACGAAAACACTTTATTTGATGAATCCTTAAAGAAAATTTTAATTAATATCAATCAGGAGAAAAGTTATTGCAAAAATATATGTTGATCCCTAGACACTTTTGATGTGTGTAGTTCGTCGACTATATTTAAAAAATCCCGGCCAAGTGCCACGCACATTGTGTAGGGTTCCGTAGTAAATCCTCAAAGGTGTTTCGAGTCCGATTTTGATGAAAACTAAAACTACATTATTGGATTTTTGAAAAATCAATATTCCAGGCCAGGAATCGAACAAACAAAAAAACACACTCACTGTATTATTACACCATTAGATCGTATCGCTAATAAAGATCAAATTCTGAGAAGTAATCGGGTAAGAAGAATCAATTCTTGTAACATTGAACAAGTAGTTTAACGACGACAGACGCCAACACGTACACGTCTTGACAGCGGGAGCTAACAAGAGGGGAAATAAATCATCACACGACACACGTGCTCGCATACGATGCCCTCAAACTACGCACAATCTATCTATTATAAATGCGTATTGTACCATTCACAAATGCGTATTGTACCATTCACAAATGCGTATTGGAGGTACTACTTTACTGCTCTACCTTGACAAGTAAAGAGGGTTAGGAGGGTTACTAGTAAAGTACTCACAAATGATTGTATCGACCTTGTTACAATTTAGGAAAAAAGACCAGGGGGTCTAAAATGGCCACTTTAGCAGATCATAATATGAATTGCGTTAAAAGTCGTAAAATGGACATTTTATCATAGTAACTGCGTCTGTAAACATTTTACGAATTGAAACGCAATTGATATTATTTTCCTACTATGATCTATTTTACTAATGTTCACAGACGCATTACTATGATAGGTCTATTTTACGCTTTTTAACGCAATTCATATTATGATCTGCTCAAGTGGCCATTTTAGACCCCCAGTGATATGATCAGGCATTAATGTTCCCACTGCCAGGACACAGGCCTAATCTCTATGGGAGACAAACTCAAAATCATAGTAGGTACATTATGGTACATGTGTGTAATATTGGTGATAACCGCTAAGGCTCTTAAGAGAGCCGAGGACGGTAATCATCAAAACAGACGTGTGTCATACGACGTTTTTCAACAAACTTGTCAAACACAATAACAGTAGCGACAGGTCATCATCACACTAATATTATAAAGGCGAAAGTTTGTGAGTGTGTGAGTGTGTATGTTTGTTACTTCTTCACGCAAAAATATTAATCCTAATTTTACATTCCCGTGGGTTGTAGAGGGTGAAACCGCTGGCAACAGCTAGTAGTCTATATAACAAGAATAAGGTTCGTTATTTTTTTGGCTCTTCAAAAATTGCGACTTTAAAGTTTCATTTATTACAGAGAAAACAAAAGTTATATTTGAGTGTAAGTTGTATTAGTTAAAAACGTACAAGTTTAAATAAATATCCATTTAAATACGAAGTTGCATGAAATTAGTAAGCAGTAGATACATTAATTTATTTGTACTATTGAACACAATCTTTTTTGTAACAAAATTAAGGAACAAAGCAATTCAACCAATAAAAAAAACCTATAACTCACTTGTGAGTAATAGCAATGAAAAAGTCACAGTTTGAATAAAGGTGTCATTATGTGCTTAATTGCGTTGAAATTAGATCCATTTTATAAGCAAGTATGTTGATGAATATTTTATTTCACATAGACCTACATGGGCAATTGTAAAACGTCGACAAAAAGGTGCACGGTTCGGTGCATTGGTCGATTCCTGTAAAGAAGAACCGGCAAGAAACTCCAAGGCAAACTGGGTATCAAAGGCAGAAATGGCAAAAAAAACGCTTCAATAGCCAGATACCTACCTACTTTACGCAGTAAGTCAGATAGATTTTCAAAAAATATTGGACACGTAAGTGCCTATTTTTTATTTCATTACGTACCTAAACAAATAATGAAGGACGATACAGTGCTTTGAAAACTCATGTGACGTCATATTCTAAGACATTAGTATGACATTTTTACCAGTGACACAACCACTCAAATATTTGATGCGTTTTATCTACGTCAATTTATTGATTTGATAAAACAAAAAATACGTATCCAATACTTTTCGATAAGCTAACAGACGGACTAATTAGGATCATACAGGGTGTCCAAGAACCTGGCGTCCAACTAGATTCCCACGATGCCCCAAGTTCTAACAGTACTCAGAAAAATATTTTAAAAAATCCACCCCATGTACTTACAGAATTATACTGATTTCAAAAAAAAAGGGGAAATGAGCACCCTGTGACATACTTTTGAATGCTGTGACTGCTAATGCTGATAATTTCGATATTTCTTGGAGGTTTTGTAATCTAGGGTATTGCTGTGTCTAAATAGAATGTAAAAATAAAGTACTTATTGTACCATTTTAAAATAAAATATTATTTTAACTAAAGGTGATATGGAAAACTATTGAATTTCGCAACTTTGACCGACTGTAGTGTAAAAAAAATGTACCAAAATAGTATGGCAAGTGACGTCAAATTTTGACGCGTTTATTCCTCTTTTTAAAAAGGTATAATACTTACACATTAATTTGAAAAAAAAAATTTTTGATAATATTTTTACTCAACAACCCAATTTTTACGATGTCTTACAGAATTCTTAGAAAGAAAAATTTACGACGAATTGAATCTAACCTCTAAAGAATTACTATTGTATGCTCATAAAAATAACAACAGGCCTCTCAAAAAACAGGTTAGACCGTAAGGGACGGTATGTGCATGCATCTCACCATAGTGATTCGTTATTACAACAGGAGGGAGCAAGACAGAAACTATCTTTGCGATTTGCTGGTTCTTCTTTATGGTACCCCATTATTCAGGTAAGAGTGAGGGAGAAAAAGGTTAGAGGTGCGAGTGAGATAGATAGTGACGCTATCTGGGATCGTGCTATTTAGGATAACAGTACGGTCAGTACGCGTCACTGCCTCCTGCCGTTACTACGCACCTCTCTCTTATTGTTACCATTGATCACGTACTACGATTTAAAGCTTTGTTTATTGGACTCGATTACTCTTTGTGCTCTGGACTTTGAAACGAACTCTTTACGACGACCTTTGCCTGTGTTTGGACAGTTTGTGTTTTGTGTGTGCTACCATGGCGACCTACACTCCGCAAGAATACGCAAATATGCACTACATTTATGGAGAATGTAGAGGTAATGGACGAGCTGCAGCGAGACTTTACAGAGAAAGGTATCCGAGGGCTACGCGATATCCCGACCATCGAGTTTTCATTAATGTGCACAGATCACTATGTGACGGGCGGTTCCCCAATCAAGTAGCTGGTGAAGGACGACCCGTAAATGACTTCATACGCGATGAAGTTTTAGAGGCGGTGTCGGCAAATCCAAGCATCTCTGTGCGAGGAATAGAAGCTGATACGGGGATACCGAAGAGCACAGCACACAGTATTCTCCAAAAAGAAGAATATCATCCGTACCACGTACAGCGAGTGCAAAGTCTTTTACCTCGAGACTATCCGAGCCGAGTCGCGTTTTGTGAAACAATCCTGCAAAAACATCGAGAAGACGAAAACTTTATCGACAAAATTTTGTGGTCAGATGAATCAACATTTAAGAAGGATGGCTACATGAACCTACACAACTTGCACGAGTGGCATGTGGAAAATCCGCACTTGATGCGAGAAGATAGATCCCAGTACCGGTTCAAAGTGAACATGTGGACCGGTATTCTCTGTGGGAATATTATTGGTCCATTTGAGATGCCCGAGAATTTGACTGGCGAATCATATTTAAATTTTCTTCAAAATGATTTGCCAAACTTACTAGAAGAGACCCCACCAGATATGTGGTTCCAACACGACGGCTGTCCAGCACATTTTCGCGTATCCGTTAGAGAGTTTTTGGACGAGCAATACCCGAACAGGTGGATTGGGCGATCAGGAACAATCCCGTGGCCAGCCCGCTCACCTGACTTAAATCCGCTGGATTTTTTTTTCTGGGGAACTATGAAGGAGCTCGTTTATGCGAAGCCCATTAATGACATCGCTGACCTTCGTGAGAAGATAACACAAGCAGTGCAGGTGATACGTCAAAAAAGTTACTCGCGAAACATAAAGCGGTCCTTTTTAAGGAGAGTGAGAGCTTGTATTGCCGCGGGTGGTCAACATTTTGAACATTTATTGTAATAAAATATCTTTAAACTAACATTCTTTGCTTTTATTCTACTGGGAACCCATCTACCTGTGTGTATTTCCTTCTTGCTCACTCTTGGAACCGAAGTAAATAATAGTAGTAACATAACAGTTTCTAAGATAAGAAAGGGTCCGACAGTTACCGTTAGTAGGTAGGCACTTCGTAAAAATTGGGTTGTTGAGTAAAAATATTATCAAAATTTTTTTTTTTCAAATTAATGTGTAAGTATTATACCTTTTTAAAAAGAGGAATAAACGCGTCAAAATTTGACGTCACTTGCCATACTATTTTGGTACATTTTTTTTACACTACAGTCGGTCAAAGTTGCGAAATTCAATAGTTTTCCATATCACCTTTAGTTAAAATAATATTTTATTTTAAAATGGTACAATAAGTACTTTATTTTTACATTCTATTTAGACACAGCAATACCCTAGATTACAAAACCTCCAAGAAATATCGAAATTATCAGCATTAGCAGTCACAGCATTCAAAAGTATGTCACAGGGTGCTCATTTCCCCTTTTTTTTTGAAATCAGTATAATTCTGTAAGTACATGGGGTGGATTTTTTTAAATATTTTTCTGAGTACTGTTAGAACTTGGGGCATCGTGGGAATCCAGTTGGACGCCAGGTTCTTGGACACCCTGTATATATTTTTTAGTCGGGAAACATACAACCACAAACATACATACAGAAGGAAGAAGTAGGTATACCTACTTCTTCCTTCTGTATGTATGTTTGTTGTATGTATGTTTTCCTTCTGTAAGTACCTAAGTCCGCTTTTATTTTAAAAAAAGTCCACTTCTATGCGCTCATCAAAATAAGCAAAGAATCTCAACTACATATTTCTACTAGTAAACTCGTCAGCATAAAAAAATAACTTTCTATTGAGAATGGTAAAATCTTTTTCCACATAGAAATATACCTAACACGTAGTAGGTACAAAGTAGGCATATGAAACAAGTTTTCTATAATTTGGCTAGCGCGGGTTGAAAAACTGTTTGAGTGTGCACTGTGCACTCGTGGAGTGACCTTAATGCTAGTACCTAATGCTGGCAGAAATTAAATTTTGATAAAACGTTTTTGATAGTGTTACTTTAGCAACACTATCTTCATCAGGCTTTCGTGCAGTCTTATTTAAAATGGTGTTGTAAATCAGGACTCTTGATTCGTTTAAATCTTCGCGGGAACTAGTTTTTGTTTTTCATAAGTAGATCTAGGTATCAAAAGAGGCTCAAAAGCCTTGATTGAAAACACTGCCTGTTTTTTAACTGTTTCAGAATAACCAATCTAACCTAACTGTCATATTAAATCAGTCTTGGTTTGTAGGTAGTTCGACCGTTACGTACACTAGGCTTATGTACTTAATTAAAGATAGCTTATTATAAGTACAAAGTAGTTAATCTTAAGTAGGTAGGTATAGCATGAAAAAACTGCAAATTATAATTAAAAAGCAATAAAAAAGTAGGTGCCACTAAATGATTGGAGTGCCCGCAAAAATCGTGCAGCTAAATAATAAAATGCTAATTAAAGTTACCTGACTGGATAGATAACTGTGCGCAAATTGTGAGTCGCTGTCTTCGTCGTCCGAGAGCGGTTCGCATTTCACTTGCGACAGGCCGTAGCCGGGCATCTCCTAGCGAACCAAATAAACAACAAACTAAAAATTTCTCCACCACTACAAGATTAAATACTGCGGCTTCGAATAAATCTTTCTTTCTTGAAGTATTACAGTCAAAAGTTAGGAATTCAAGTTTATGTTGACGACATAATCACATTTATCACTACAACAAAAGCGCGCTAAACCTATCCTGTGAGTACAAGTGTAAACAACAGCGTGGCACCCCATGTTCTCCGCGGAATGTCGCAGAAATCGAACAATCGCTATGATATAAGTAGCTTTACATAGGCAATTAGACAAAAGGAAGCGAGCTTTATTGAATTTTTTCTCGATTGGTGCACAAATGAAGAGTGCAAAGTTTGGTTCCCTCTCTCTCTGTCGGTAGCGAGCCAGACCGTCTCACGAGCTTTTTTAATTTTGTTTGTTCAAAGCCCTCCTGCATGTCGCTAACGTATATGAAGTTTGATGGAGAAACTTCCAACTGAAATAAACGCACGTGACTGCTTCAAAACTTAATACTTAAAGTAAACTCATAAGGTTTTAGGATAAGCGACTTTAAAAGATGGTTGTTAGCGTGTATATTCGTGCGCAATCACCTGTCAGAGGTGGAGGAAAGTAGTGAATGTAAAGTTGCGCGTTTAACCCTCTCTCGTCGCGTCACATCGTTCCATTCGAGGATCCGCCGGCCGCAGCGCACGTCTGCGCGACCCCGACACACCGCGAGATACGAAAACACATTCACTTTCACCGTCTTCCCGGTACACGGCGAAGGATGGTGCGAAACGGGTGCCGATAAACGCGACGGAAACGGAATTGCCGAAGACGAGGGCGCGAAATTCACTCGACTCACCTAGTCGGTCAGCGGTGGCCGCCGCAAGCACTCGCCCGCGCCACACATGCACCGCGGTCTTGTCCCGGCACCCGCGACTGCACGGTGACCTTCGGGAAACGATGAGATGTCGCAAATGAAAGTGAATTCGGCACACACCCGGCCGAGTCTGCGTCGCTGCGTGGCGCATGTTTAGGAGGTGCAGGGCGGGCGCGTGCTCATTTTTTTCCGCGCCAAAGAAATAAAAACAAACGCCTTTTTGCTGGGAACCGGCCGCGCCGCGCTGTGGCGGTACTCGCTGCTCCCTCTCGCGCCGCACCGCTCCAATGAGTTCAAAGTCCACAGCCAGACTCACTAACTCCATACGAACGAAACTCTCTAAAGTTTCGAGACTAGTCTAGATGCATTGTTTTCAACTGAGGAAGTTTTGTAAATCGGCTGTAACTATTAAAATTGGCGATAGACTGGCAAGTCGGCAGGGAGGGTAGGTGCATTATAGCACGTGTAGGTATGCCGGGAGGAGGCAGGGGGTGGTTGGCCGCCCGACCAGTCGGCGCCCCGCGCGGCGCGGCGCGGCGCCTTCTCTCTCCGCTCCGATTGATTTTTATTACAAGAATTTCGCTCGTGGTTTTTTTTTTGTTTCCCGCACACCGAAAGCCTGGCGACGCACACAAAGAGATTCGTATAACTCGTTTGTACGAACTTACTAATGCTATTGATTTTTATAACGAAGCGACAAAGCTTAGGAGGGAACCAGCGAAGGCTGTATCTTCGACTTACGGGGAAAAGTTTCCGTAGTATTTACTTCCTTATTTGTTACAAAAATAAGTACCTACTTATTTTGTTGGAGAATGTTTTCTATAAGAGTACTTACATTAGCGGTTGGTAATCTTGATATGAATTGGAAGGTAGTTTGATAAAAAAACTCCGTGGTATTTATTGTAACACGTGATCGACGTCTTACATTAATTTAGCCTTTCCTTTAGCACGAAGCTTAGAGTTAATTGGATTTTCACGAGTTTAGAGGCCGTGAGACAGTTATGATTAAGATTAGCGTTCTAAACCAAACTGGGTTGATTTCCCTTTCTATTCTAAAGCAAGCGTTATCAACTTTATTCCTACGTCTAGGTTTTAGATATCGTTCTTTCTCATTCTTCTTAAATATTTTCTCGATTTATCGCCACCACCACACGGTCACCAAAGTTATCTTCTTCTTCTTTCTGCCAGTTCATGTTTCTTAATAACTTAGTTCCCTTGGCTTAAATTATAGTACAGGTATCTGCTCTTCAGGCTAGCGTGTACCGTTGTCGATCGTATCATGATTTACTGCCTACCTACCAAGATAAAGGACAAGTCCGCAATGCTGGCTGCAGGTAACCGCCACCTTCATCCCACTTCTGGGCAAAGACCTATAAATATACGGTTATGTAGCAATCGGTTTATATTTCTACAACAACTTTTACAGGATTGACCTCGGATTGACGGAGCTTTGCGATAGCTTACTGACAATCCAATACTTTTTTACTTTTCTAACCATCATGGCAGCTAGCCAGACGAAATGCTGATATGTACCTTGTCACTTTGCCTAAACCCTCCGCTCCCTTGTCTTCCAGAAATTCTTTCAGATTTTGTCCAGCTCGTCCCGCTAATACATTTAACTAACCTTTTCTGTGTCAGTGTGTTTTAGAACACACCTGTATGGTTATATCTGTCTCTAAACAAAGCTTGAAGTGTTAAAAAGACCCCGTCGGGGCTGCGGGATGTTGTAAGAGATACCACGGCCTCGACATAAAGGGCCAAGAAGGAACATAGGTGGTTTAGTCAGCATAAATCTGGCACTCCCTTTCGCTCTGCCCAAGAGGGTTTATTTGATGAATTTCCACCCGCCAAAAAAAAAGTGTCAAAAAGACCCTACTAACAAAGCACCTTCCAGTGATATTTTTAAATTAATCTGCCACTTGTATACCTACACAGATACCTACAGTAGTTGTGTTCAACACTGACACAATAGTGATTGCATTGAACACACTCGATCGTCAATTGGTTGATTACTGGCGACTTTGATGGACCTATTGTTATTGTGTATGTGCGTACGAAGGTCGTTGCAGTACATCAAGTAGCACTTATTGAGGGCAGGTTCAGAGATTTTTCCTTTTTAATATATAATTTGTTTTAATTTTTCTGACGAGATATTCAGATTTTTGTATAACTCTGGCAATACCTTGACTGTGTAAGGATGTAGGCTGATTTAGAATTGTACTATAGCTTCTTGCCGTTACTTTTTCTGCGTCCAAGACAGATATTTATCACTCAACCGGTAACCAAAGCAACAAACCAATGAAAGAATTTTCAAAATCGAATGAGTAGTTTCGGAGATCAGCTCCTAGATCATCTGCCTAGCCTGGCCCAACCTCACAACACTATTGGTTTCAGCTTCCAATCGATCCGGATGTAGCTGAATATTAGTATCTGATATGGAGCGACTGCTTATGTCACTAGCCCGTCAGTACTGAAGTAATACGGCATCCTTCGGTAATACTTATTGCTATACTTATGTCTATAAGTATCTGGCTATCATTTCTAGATATTTGACAGTCGTTTAAGGTAGCCTAGAAAGACTTCTAGGCTACCTGTAACGACTGTCAAATATCTAGAAATGATAGCCAGGACCAACGGCATGACTGTCAAATATCGATAAATGATAGCCAGGACCAACGCCATCGGCATAACGTGCTTGCCGAGGCACGGAAGTAACTCGGTATGTATTGGGTGGTCACCCATCGTATGTTAACCTAAAGATCAACCCGAGCAGCTGGTATTAATTAGCCACGAGCTCCTCTCCTACATCAAAAATTTTTGCAGGTGGATCTGCTCTCTTGTACTAATATACGCATATTGGCAGTTGATTTTGGCTTTTCTGTATTGATTTATTTATGTACACACAAAATACAAAAAAAGGATTAAAATATAAAAAAGGGAAGCACAAAGGTACTACTTATTTCAAAAGAAATTTCTTCCAGCAGACCAGCGAGAGGAGGCATTTTGTGTATTTTTTATTTTTTGAATTCTATACATCACTTAATATATATCAAATTTTGTTGTGCATGCTGTGGTCTCCTGTAAGTGAAGGAGTACCTACACTTACGTTATGCTTTTGTCGTCCACTAAATATTTAACATGGTCTGTGTATTGTATATATTCTTTGTTGGAGAAATAAATAAATACAGTAAATACTGCCAGACAGATTATCGTCAGTTTTCTGGAATGTTAAGTCAAAATTAAACTGATGTCAAGTGATCTGATTGGCTGTCGTTAAAGTTAATTGTCACTGGTTTGACGATTTGTTTGCTAGATTTAAGGTTCCGTAGTCAATATGGAACCCTTAAAGTTTCGTCATGTCAGTCTGTCTGTCTGTCTCTGTCCGTCCGCACTATATCTCAAAGACACTTTAGTACTAGAAAGCTGTAATTTGGCATGAATATACAAATGAGTTACGCCAAACAAAGTGTAATTGTAAAATATTGAAAAAAAAATTTTTAGGGTATCTCCACTACACATTAAAGTGGGGATGATTTCATTTTCTCTCAAAGTCCATTGTGTGTAGTGTCGATGGATAGGTCTTTAAAAAACATTGCGAGTTTGCTCAAACAGTTCTTCGACTAAGGGATTTGTTTGTGAAATATTAAGCTTTCAAATGCAATTTTTTGTTAGACTCAAGTGTGCCAACTGCCAACCTAAACCACCTAGATACGGGTTGTGTTTGGGCGTGTGAAAAAATTCATGGTAGTAGTATATATAACGAAAATAAAAGGAAACTATCACAGCTAAGTAGACTTTACAAGTTTACGAGTAAAAGTCTACCAACTTATAAAATGTACTTGTACGAAATATTTTCCTATAAATAATGTATGGGATCGCTGGTGTTAAAACTGCAGCTATGTAAGTTTGTTTTATTTTTACAATAAAAATCATCGTCCGGAGGCAGGTAGGTAGGATGGTTAATCAATTTAGTAAGTTCACATATTTTGATGCGTATCTACGAAACCCTACATTGTGCGTGGGCCGAACATGCACTTGGCCGGTTTTTTTATATATTCAGGCCATTTTGTTTGAATTAAAATTAATCCTCGGACGTAGGTAATACAGTGGTAGCAACCGCGACTGCTGAGCATACGGCTCTGGGTTCTATTTCCAGGTTGGGCTAACTGCTATTGGGTTTTCTATCGGGACTTTCCGCGCCGAAGTTGTTTGTTTGCGCGTTGGTGATGCAATTGACTCGCCCCCCATTACAAGGATGGGACTTAAACAGAACTAACAAAATGTGGGAGTACGTAGTACACCTCTACCTTACCCTATGAGGAAATGCAGGCACGATATTATGTAAAATAATAGTAGTAACATGGTTATTTATAATCATAACTGAGAGATATATAGATAAGTGTACGCCTCTAAACGTTGGTTTATCAAGAAAAACAAAACGTACCGATTCCATTCAAATAAAATATAAATCGATGTCTCGATGATAGCAGCAGAAAAAAATAAACAAAATCTTCAAGACGGGCGCGCAACGAAACAATTGAAAAGATGCTTTGAAGTTGTACATTTCGAGAACCAGTAGATGGCGCTATGCGTTACTAGAAATGTTAACGCTCTATAAATCACAACTATAAATCCGTACGAATCTACAATATTATTTACAATATAGTGATATAATTTGTAGCTACTAATATAAATGAATGTCTTTTCTGTAATATAAATGAAACATTACAATCACGAGATGTGCCGTCTAAAACTGGGTCAAGGACAAGGTGTTCTAAATACATATGGCAGTTGTTTTGTATACCATGACACAAAAAAATAATGAATTAGTATGAATTATTTTGAAAGTATTTATTTATATAATTAATTAATATACTGGGTATCAGATAATTATGGTATCTACATTTTTTCAAGCTTTACAAGTATTTGCTAATGGCAACATTTATGGAGCTTATTTTGGGTCATTCGCGTCGCTTCCAACTTGTACTTCGTTTGGATTTTTGTAGAGGTGCCTTTCTCTAAACTTGCAACATAGCAGCATAGTTTTAGTTTAGTGTTTTCAATTTCATTCAAGAAAGCTGGCGGGTGTGCAAATGTGTTAAAATAAAGTGGCAATTAATATTCTAAGAAGAAATAAAAGTGTTAAAATACGTTAGAACAGTTAATGATATAGTCAAGGTAAGCATTTTAATCTTTTGGTGTAGCGTTACGGCTCCGATAAGGGCTTACTTATTGCTAAGACTTTTCATCTTGAAAATTTCCACTCGTGAACTTTCGAAGTAAAGTTCTCCGAAGTTTCATTGTTGACTTCAAACTTTTCCGACGTTCGTCGTGCCTTAGCAACGCGATGAACTTGAACAGTTAATGTATGTCATGAAAAGTTTGCCCAGAAAATAGTAAAACTTAGAATTTTCGTCGCCATTTTATTTTTTGTCGCGCTGGAAAAGCGGCCATTTTCTTTGTGCCGCGTCGCTTACGACGACTCGTATGTGGTCCATAAAGTTAATTTAGTTAAGTTGGGGCGTGATCTCATCGTATGAAGTGATTCGGTGAGATAATTAATGCTATATAGTGATAATCGTTGAGAATCCTATGTTTGTGTAGTCATAGTGAAGTTTTCCTAATGGCCTAGTTATTGCGTGGTGTTAGTAGACCTTGTTTAGACGTTGCTTTAATTTGTTCGTTTGTAGGGCTGAGGGCGCGGCGAGTGGCTAGACGGCATCATGGACGACGACCAACAGTTCTGCCTGAGGTGGAACAACCATCAGTCGACACTGGTGTCTGTTTTCGACACTCTTCTCGAGAAGGGTATGCACGTGGATTGCACCCTGGCTGCAGAAGGACAGACGCTCAAGGCGCATAAAGTAGTCCTATCGGCATGCAGTCCCTATTTCGAGGTACGTCAACTCATTACAATGTAGGTCAATTACAATCGTGTCTAAGTTACTTGCAAGGCAACACAGTTTTGCTCTAATAAACATACCACTTGTACCATTCTAGCTTTCATGTATTAACAATTAGGCAGTGTACATAGGTGCATAGATGAGTTGGCAACCGAAAGTTGCCTCTACTACTTTTTCTAATGCTTGCTTGCAATTTATTCATTACCTAACAACATGCCATTAACAGTTGTTAACTAAATGACATGCTAGTGTTTTGGTGCATTAACTAATTACATTTAATTGAATTTTGTCTCACGTAAAATTGAAAAGGAATTTTAGTTATAACAATGAATTGTATTGTTATTTTAAACTAACTTTCAGTAGAATATTTACAAACACAGCCAATAGTAAAAGTAAACAAAGTGAACAATGGTTGGATGATTTTGTTTCAGAGTGTATTATCACAGCAGTATGATAAGCATCCAATAATTATCCTCAAAGATGTAAAATATGCCGAGTTGAGAGCAATGATGGATTACATGTACCGCGGTGAGGTCAACATATCTCAAGACCAGTTGGCCGCACTGCTGAAAGCCGCCGAGTCCCTGCAAATCAAGGGTCTCTCTGACAATAAGCCTTCGAGGCCACCGTCGCGCCCTGCGCAGGCTGTAGCTGCACACCCGCCTCGTGCCCCCTCACCACCTCCACAGGTTTGTGTAAACAATACTCTTCAGTATTTTAAATCTGGTTCTTTAGCTATAACAATTTCATGCATAAACAATGTAAAATGCAAATACATTCTAGAACAAATAACAGGTGGGTACATTAAAGTAGGTGTGTTTGGAATGTTGACAAAAAGTTGTATCTCACATGATTGGATGAGAATCACAAGTTATAGTATCATTCAAATGTTAAACCTTGGCACCATGTTCATATGTATTGGCAGATGTTGTACTGTGTAATTCATCAACAAAAGATAAAGTTGGACTGCAAAACACATATAAAAATATAGTAATGTCTGGTTTATGTTAGTCATGAAATCATTAATTTGTAAAGCTTGCTTTGAATGAAAATGATATTGTTTTAAAACTTTAAAGAACATGACTTGTATAATAATTTTAAATTTAGCATATTATTATAACTTAAAAATTGTCATTGGAAATAGATCTCATACTCAAAATATTCGTTTCTTTGGCAAGAATGCAATCATTTGAGGAAACAAGATGATTAGAACTAGCTTATAATTTATTTGAATATAACAGGAAAAAATAATCAGTGCCTGTTTGTTATTTGAAGTAGGGTGATAATAATAGTTATTTATGAAGACAATATACCATATAAGTAGATAAATAATAATGTAGTACAAATCTGGTTATAGTGGAAGGTCTGCTTATACAGCAGAAGCACAGGCCAACAGATTCTAATAAGTACTCAGTGTGATACTTTTTGTCTACATATAACAAACAATCGGCAACAAACCTTGCCAAAGTTGTTAATAAAGTATTTTAAATAAAGAGGCCAAATTTGTTTGTATGTAGGGGTAACCTTCAGAAATGCTGATCCTATTCTGAAAATGCACTACCGGACTGCTACATTATCTCTGAGTGGCACAGGCAACATTTAAAAAAAAATTATGGGTTAATTTATGTACATAACGGGAGCAAATCTGCGAGCTAAAGCAAGTCCTTAATAAAGCAAACACAACAGTTACAAGTACTAGCCAGTAATTGAGGGAAAGATGACTGAATGTGCCCCCATTTAGCCACAGTTGAGTCTATTTTAATGCTAATTTAATAATTTTATAGTAGGCAGTTAGGCACCCATCTTTCACATGGCTTAAATAATTTACTGATGTGACAACATACACAAAAAACATTAAAAACAAATCAGTATATGTTATTGAAAACCACATCAAATTGTAAGTAAAAGTCTAGTGTAAAACAATGAAGCAGTCTCACGAGGAGAAACAAAAAACGATACTTTGGTTCATAGATACATACTATGTTTATGTAGATTTAAACTAAATATGATATCTGGCAATGACATTAGTTAACAAAATCTTTCCTATGAACTTCTCAAAGTTTATTAGATAGATAGAAAGATGCAACGGGCTAGTGCCCGAAACTCCACATCTAGAACGCGTATTTTGCATACGGGTGGGAATCTTATTCGATCCACCCCAGCTCCACGAGAAAAGCCGGCAATCTCGCGGAGAGTACCTGGGTTACCGAAGTAAGTTTATTAGATGCAAAGAGGATAAACAAAAGTCGTTTATGATTACCAGGCCCGAGACGGTAGTATAGACAGCAGCCGCGAAGGGTCAGTGAGTCCAACACGGCGTCGGAAGAAAGCGCGTCGCATGTCCAATGAGTTGCCGCCAGCACCGATCCCGCCGCCCAACGACAACGCGCAAGGCAATGGAGACGACGCCGCATGCAAGGAAGAGCTGCAGAGAGACGGTGTCGAGGATCTCACGCTCGATGAGGAAACCGACGAACAGCCCGTTGTGGCGCACAATGATGTTGTACGCAGTAAGTGTCGCCCCCTTTACTATACATAGTTTTGTCTGCGACTGGAACCGTTGCCAGAAGTATAGTTTCAGCTTACTCGGACTGACCTAGTAGAATCAAGCGTTAAGCCTCATCACAGTTTTATTTTGTATTGAAGCCCTACTATGTAGGATAAGTTGCGAGACTAAATTCAAGAAGAATTTGAAATCAATGAGAATAGTCAACCCACCTTGCTTTAAAATGTCAGTATGATGGTTTGTCCTGTCCAGGATTTCTTTAGCTAATTCAAATATTAACTTATGGCAACATAAAACAATTTGTGCTAAAGAATGTAGTCTTTAATTTGAGACAATCCTGCGAGGTTCTGCCAGATACACACTGTCGAATTTAATCTGTATCCAAGTCAACATGAGGCTTGACTAGTAGTAGTAATATACAATGCAAGAATACGTCCCACATACTTATTATTAAAATAATAGGAAAATAGGCCAAACTGAACACAACCCACGGCAAGATATAATAAGTTCTGAACTTTTCCAACCCTTTTAAATATCTCGTTTCCACCTAACACTCGGTCTTTGACTTGTTTACAATCAGAAGTTTTTTGACCTCCATGACCAAATATGTCCAAAGGTTAAATCTGTTAGTGAGGTACAGAATCATTTCAATAGATTATCTATAACAAGTCACAACTACTGGTCATAAAACTAAAACAAACAAACGAAAAGTAGACGTAAATAATATTTTATTGTTATGATTTTCATTTTATTTAGAAAAACCACACTATAATGAAGTTAGTTTAATTGCTTACTTCTACAATTTTTTTTTATTATCTTATTCAGGCGTACTGTCAGGTTTTACTTAGCCATTGAAACTAATTTCTAAAAAGAGCTGAAACTGTTTGCAGGCTCTGTCTAAAAAGAGCTTCTTCATACTGAAATATGTGATCTGCCGCCCGAAAATATTTTCTTGTTTTTTCACTGACTGCCATAATATTCTATTATTGCAGATTTCCAATGGCACATGGAACGATCTCAAGATGATATTATGAACTCGAGTGACGGCGCGCGAGAGTCGCAAGGTAAGCCCGCACACCTGTACCACGGCACCGCCGCAAGTGGCTCCGGCTGCATGCGGCGGTGCCTCGCCCAGACAACATGTTGCGTTGGCACCGCTTTCGATGTTTTTATAATGTACCTTTTAACATACAACGCGACATGTCACATGGGATTCAATTGATAGTCTGGGACAATTAACTTTTTTTCTGCCTTTTATCTCAGGATATAGTTAGATTGTCATATCAAATATTATGAAATGTTAATTGTCCGAGGCAAACAAGGAACGGATGAAATGCGCAATGTCTTCCCATAATTTGAAATAGACAAACAGTCATTGCTTAAAATAATCTATTTATGTTATATATAAATATTATATTTTCACGACAGTGGATAAGAGAGTGCTAGTGTTTTCACATGTGAAACTCCAATCTTATATTAATTAGTATCTAATAATATTATAAACTACTAATCATATTACAGTTCTATATTTGTATTACGTTATGAAACTATAAAGATATTCCAGTGCATCAGGTAAAGGTATTTAATTTTGGTAATAAGGTTTTATAAAATGTAGCCTTTTTAAGGCGAGGTAATTGAAAGGTAAGTATAGGTTTACGTTAATAAGACACAGAAATTGTTATGCTTATGTTTGTGATATGGGATCTTAGTGAATGTAGATCATTGCATGCTTCAGTAATGTAATATTGTCGTAGAAAGCACGCGTTGCAATTAACTTTGACAATTAGTGCAACTGTTTACTATTTAAACACGTTAGTCTAACACTGGAGAGGAATGGTTTTATTTTATTGGTAAGTAATTTTTTACGTATTTATTGTCAATGATATCTTAGTTATTAAATATGTAGTACACTTTATTTCAATAAGCACGACACCAGCCATGCCCATGTTTTATTGGGTTTTAAAATTTAGTTGGTTCATAATCGCTAAAAAAAACTCGGGGAAAACATTTTTATAGCACAAGTGTGAAATTGAATGTTTGTAGAAGATTGGACGGTCTGCACGCGGCGCCCCAAATGAAGGTAAATGTGAATTATTTACATTGTCCACGTAGTTGATGGTTAAGTGGCTTATTTATTTATTTTATTATTTTTGTTTTGCATTCACATGTGATTTCACTGCAGACGTCTTAGCAATTCATGTTCAAAATTATAAGAAAAACATGTTTCTTTCAATTTATGCATGTTCACTAGGTCTACTTGTAATAGTAGGTATAAATAAAATTATCGGAAGCATGGTGAGACACTACCGGTTCCTAGTGGATGCGCATTTCATTTTACTTATGCAATTATTTCGTAGGACATTTAAAAATATTTAATGATTGAAGCCAAGACACCAGACTACAACAGGACATAAACATGGGGCAAAAAGAAGTATACATTTTATCTTCATCATAGCTAACATTACCTTACGCTTATTTACCATTGTCTCTTGTACCTCTCGGACGCACATTACTCGACACTTGCTTGCACATCATTGACACAATCTTGACATCTTGGCTTCCTTTCATTCCCAGTTTCCAACCTATCTGTCTCTATCACACCAATGCTTTGTAATAATTTTTTCTCGCTTTTCATTTACACTTCCAGAACTGGTAGAAATGTTTAACACTCATTACGCCAAAACCTCTTTTCCATTAACCCGTGGGTACTTTAAGAACAACGACGTTAAGAGCGAAGATGGATGTAACCAAAGTGTTAAAAAGAAAGTCAGAAAGATTGTTAGAAAAAAATTGGTGACTATACAAAAAAGGTCGAAAAAGAATCGAGATTTTGCCACAGATAAGGCAGGGAAGCGTAAAAATGAGAATAAAGATCGTTTATACGTTTGTTCAATATGCAAGAAGAAACATTACAAGTATAGAAGGAATAAATTGAGACACGAAAAATACGAATGTATCACTGGACCGCAGTTTAATTGTGAGATTTGCGGGAAAAGATATTCACAGAAAAAAACCCTGATCTCGCACATTACTCAGAAACATCCTTTCGCCCTGAAGGACACTCGGAAAAATAATTAATACGTTTTTTTGTAGCAATTTTTTTTTATTTTTTATTATGTTATCATTTATCACTTGTTTTTCTTTATAAAAGAGTTTTTTTATGGCATGAATTGTTAAGAATACGAACGTTAAGTTTAGATCTGACTAATGTTTATTAAGCTTTAGTTCTTATGATCTCCCCTTTTGAGAATATTTTTTTGTTTATCCACATGGATATAGCTATCCATACGGATTTATTTAGACTTTGATTTTGATTATATTGTTATACTTAAGCCAGTTATTCCGTTATAGTTTTTTTTTTCATTTATTAATTCTTTTTTGAATATATTTCTTTTCGTTAATATACATTTTGTTTTTATTTGTTTTTGAACTTGAAATTTGATCTTAGGACGCGCAACCTTCAAAGACTGATAAACGGACTGTATTTAACTTTTTATTGCAGGAAACACTTCACCGCGGAATAATATCGTGACTCGTAGTAAAAGACTAGAGGAAGACACAGAGACAACAACCACCACAACCACACTAGCGATACTGAAACCAGTGAAGGCCGCGCCTCCGCCGCCGCCGGTGAGCGCGACCGAGGAAGCGAAGGAAAACAAAAAAGTGGTGGAAAACAAATCTCCGAAACCGTCGTCTGTTAAGTCTTCACCTAAGTCGTCCCCTAAATCTTCACCTAAATCTTCACCCAAATCTTCACCTGATCGGCCGCATGGCAAGGCGCGTTCCTCCTCGTCCCCGTACAACATACTGCCGACGCACTCCGCCCTGGCGTGTGCGCAGTACAAGACTGAGAAGGGCTACAAGTGCCCAAACTGCCAGAGATGCTATAACGCGCGCAAGAACTTGGTGCGGCACGTGACGCTGGAGTGCGGGCGCGACCCGCAGTACAAGTGCCCGTACTGCACCTACAGCAAGCATCGCCGCAACGAGCTCAAGAAGCACATCGAGAAGAAGCACCCCAACGCGCTCTCGATCAAGTGAACGTAACGTAACGCGCGCAGCGACGATATCACACTACAGTGCTTTACTAGTGCCTTATTACTACTACAAAACTATTTGATCTTCCTTTAGATAATATTGAAGTTAAATTTTATATGCGTCATGTTTACCTATGTATTGATAAATGATTGATATTCAATATTTTTTGAGCTATTAAACGATAAAAGATTTCAGAGACTTTTAATTTTATATCCATTCGATATCACCTAGTCCATCCCGATAATGTTCTTATGGGAAGATAAGTTTTAAAATCAGTTACTGTTACTTGGATTGTGCATGTTTTGCATGAATTTAGAAGCTTCGCCTTTTATAATTTCTAACAGAAATTATTTTTTTTTATATTTTTTATTATTATAACGCATTTCTTTGGTTCCTTAATTTTATTTTAGCCTTTGGTAGAATTAACAAGACTCAGTATGTAGTTCCGCTTAACTTATTATTTGCAATACCGTTAATGTATTGTATTTCAGAGTTGCACAAGGATAGCCACCTGCCGTCGGCACTGCTGTCGCTGCTGTCGGTTCAGCAGGCGCAGTCGCAGTCGCTGGTGTCGCTGGTGCCCTCCTGCATCCAGGTCACTAATATCATGAAGCCCTCCGCCACCAAAGACCTCGTGCCCTACGGTTCACCTCTGCACTTATCCAAGCTGCCGCTAGATACGCTCAACTCCATTCCGGAGAACATTAAGGCGCATCTCTTGCAGCAAGCGTTCATGCAGAATAACAATATGCCCATCAAACAAGACGACACAGAGTCGGACGCCGAGTATGACGATACCGACGACATAGTGCTGCCAGAGGAGTCAGACACGTTTTACGACAGCAACGGGGGCTTCGCGAGCAACTCTGGCAGTATTCACGGCGACGACGTGTACGAAACCAAACCCGACATGAAAGGGCACTGGAAGCGAGACGGCAACAGCTCTGACGACGCTAGCCGGCAGTTCGAATGCAAGCATTGCGGTAAGAAATACCGCTGGAAGTCCACCCTGCGGCGCCACGAAAACGTGGAGTGCGGTGGCAAGGCACCATCCCACCAATGCCCCTACTGCTCCTACAAGGCCAAACAGAGGGGCAACCTAGGCGTACACATTAGGAAGCACCACAACAACGAGTGGTACATGTACGCTAGCAACAAAGTTAGGCGGAATAAAAAAACGTCTATTTAGTTACGTTTAAGAAGAGAAATATATTTAAAAAATCATTAGACCAAAGTAGATACCTAACCAAATCGGTACTGCAATAATTTTATTTATATTTACATTATTTTTTGTTGAAGACATTTTAATATACACTAAAGAAATAGTTGTAATGTGCACATTCCCTAACGGCATTAGTGTTAATTTTGTTGTTTTTGTTTTAGAGTTTATTATGGTAGTTAAGACTGACCCTAAGTATTTTATTCAAAAGAATATGACCCAAGGTCGCCGTAATTTTAAATATTAGACAAATGGAAACTAGTGTATAGGAGCTTTCCTTACCAAAGTGATTGAGACATAACATGTCTAATCACCTGATCCGTAATTGGGTCATTGCAACCAAATTGTTGGAATATCCATTATTTAACTCGAATTTGTTTAGTTTTAATGACCTATCATTCCCTAGAAAGGAATAATTCCAAATTGATAATTTAGTGCAATGATATTAAATAATTAGTTGATATTACATTAACAATTGACCTGCTCTGTCAGGTACCTGTAACATTAACCACGGTAGTTTCCACCACGGGTAGATTATTTATAATGTACGACTATGTAGCATGTCGTGACGAATCGTTTAGTCTCGCTATATCGACCCTATTGTTCATGTTTATAATTTATTTAAATTGTTTTCTTCCATTTATTTGTTAGTTCATGGGACCACTTGACCTTGTCTTCCTTACTTCCTTTGTAGCAAACCCAAAGTTATTTTAATGTTGTTTATTTATTAGGATAATGTTTTGAAGGACTCTTGTCCTGTGTAACGCAGTGCTCCCAATTTTAGTACGATTTCACGAAAGTTTACTTGTCGGTACTCGCACCAAAATTCGAAGTAATTTGCAAATTAGTTAGTTAAAAGCTCATCAATAATGTGCCTACAATGTTACCTGTAGTTATAAAAACATATTTATTGATATTTTACATTATTTTCGGTTAGAATTTTTGGTGAACTGGGATATAAAATGTGTTCAAAATTTATATTTTTGTTTAAACGTGTTGTCTTGATATTAACTGATATTTACATGCAATAACATATTTTCATGTTTCGTTTAGCATATTGACTGTTGATATTTTTTGTTAAACTAGGATAACAAAGCTATTTGACCAAAGTCAGTATTAGATTTTTAACGTGATGATAAGAAATAAAGAATGTTATTTGTTGTTGAAACAAGTCATGGCTAAGCATAGAAAAATAATGTTTTTGATATATGCAATATTCCCTTCATATCATGTTACGATTGCGGTATGAGGTACAGATGTGTGGATTTATATAAAAATTGGATGTTATTATGTTGTTTGTTAATGTTATTGGAGTAGTTATCGATTAGTGTGATTTTTATATGAATATATTGGGGTTTACTTGGTAGAAAAGTTTAATCAAATATAGCTATAGTATATCAAATTCAAATGTGTTTTCCTTGCTTTATTACACTTTTTTTTTTGCCAATTCCAGTATTACATGTATAACGTTTGTAACTTGTTATGTACAAATACCAACTTGTTATTAGGTAAGTCGTTTTATCACGCATATTATATCTGTTCGTTGATTAACAAAAGCATGTACGCATGGTCGTCAATAAAAACATCAAAAACCCACTTGCTTGTGTTTTCAACTTGCGCATGTTGCATTATTTTCTTTTTCCTTTTTCGTTCATACTAATATAATTAATAATTTCAGGTAGACAAGAAAGCCCATGGGTCGGGAGACTACATTTCATTAACAAAATGTTTATTACAATGACAAAAGCTGTGTGACTAAAATGCTCCAGTAACACCATGAGATTTCTTTACATGCCTAGAATTTTCAAAGAATTTGTGAGTCGCTTCAGAAACCACTGTAAACAAGAAAGTATATTGTGAAACAGTGAATCCTCGTAATCAAAGGATACAATTATAAAAAATAAACGTTTTTTCCTTTTTTTTTTGTTCTTTTTTTTACTTTCCTTTTTGCAAAGCTTTCATCACAGCACTCGGTGGACACTCACAGTAGAATTTTATCTTTATTTATTATATGTATACCTATACATCTATTTATTTGTATGTACTTATTATGTTTACTATGTATTTAACATGTATTTATGTTTTGCTTGTAACTGTTGTTAACCTCACGGGAATGTTGAATGTTGCGTTTGTGTGCGCGGCCGCGACACGTGCCCATTTTATGATACATCTCCGCGATTTCAGGCGGCGGTGGCGGGCCCGAAGACGTGTCGTTCACTAGGATTGGGGGGCTGTCGTGGGACCAGTGGTCGGCCCGGCTCGCGCTGCCCTTCGCCGGCATGAGGGTCACGGCGCCCTCCTTGCCGCCCACGCCCGGCGAGCCCAGCTTCACTTGCCCCGACTGTGGAAGAGTCTACAAACTCAAGTCTTCGCTCCGGAATCACCAGAAGTGGGAGTGCGGTAAAGAGCCACAATTTCAATGTCCGTACTGCGTGTACCGCGCTAAACAGAAAATGCACATCGCTCGCCATATGGAGAGAATGCACCGAGAAGTGCACATGAAGCCGGAGCAATACATAAAACAGGACAACGTCGATGCTTGCACATAGCTCGACACACTCAGTGAATCTTAGTCACTAAATAAATACTCCATATTTAATAAGAACGTTGAACAATGATAAATTAGGTTTTACATATCATTTGTCTGTTAAAAAAAGTTACTATTGACACAGATAAGAGTAGATACCATTTTTTTAAATCTATTTTGGCGTTATCGGGTCGTTAATTAAATTTAAAATATACAACACGTAATGATAGAGAAGTTCTTACAAATTCCCAAGTTATCCCTATTGTGATAAATGTGATGAAATCTCTTTTGTGATAGTGGCGTCAGACAGTCACGTTAGATATAATCGCCATTCGTGAGGTCACAATCAGTGCCTTAAATCGTTACCTAATCGAGTAATTAACGTAACAATCGAAGTTATGATGACGAAATATAGATACCTTAATGAACTTGGAACTATTTGACGAATTACTAATAGTATTCGCGCTGTTACACTTTTGTAGCAGTGTTTGCAACTATTGCATTTATCCAGTATGTTAAGTCGAAAAGTGATTTTGTATAGTTACGGTTTTACTCTCTTTTTTATATTTTTATGTACAGCATTTAATATTGTAAACTATCATTCCTGGTTTCGTGTACGTAGTTTGAGGCGGTAGTTTGAGTAAATACAAGTCGATTATGGATTTATGTTGTTACCAATTGCAGTTACTATCTTCTAAATCTGAACTATGTAGATAATTATGGGTATACAATTGTGATACAACGCTAAGAATTGAGATATTACGACTGGAACTTGGATATGCCAAATTGTATTCAATTTGTTAAGCACAGCTTGTCGAGATTTGATTGGGATTGATAATGTTGTATTCGGGTGTACTTGACGAACACACGATCGTGTATAAGTTCAATACCTACTGTATATCATAGATTTAATGAAAATGAAGCTATTTTCGCTTAGTTAGCAAGCACTAGTTCTTTGCCATAAATGCATGTTCCATTATTATTGTAATACTCATAAGTTAATTTTTTTATTTCAATTTATTTTTAGATCTCTTTACATCTACTGCATTTATTTTATTTTTAATTTAAGCTTGATATGTCTCTGTCGTAATTTGTGTGAAGATGGGTTGGCTCTTTAGTTCCTCGAGATGAATATCTGTTAGTTTAAACTATAAAATATTGAATGTTAAATTTGGGGCCAATTTATTAGTGAATACTAAGGCCAGGAGAGTGCCTTAAATTGATTGTTGAATCTTTTGAAATGAGATACACTGCCATTATCAGGTTTGTTACAATTAATACATTAAACACAATCATGTTGGTATGTAAAGGAAGTTCCGTTAATCTTCCACATAGTTTTTAAGTATTTTTATACATTACCATTTAGAAATTATTTTAAGCTTAGGAAGTGGTAGCATGTATGTAAACTCATACCGTCGTAGCTCTAGTTAACGTTTATAGATAGATATACGGCCACGAGACATACCGAGTTACAATTGAGTGATTTTACCAACAAACTACCACATTAGATTATTATCCGCTGGAGTTACCATCATACAATCAAACTGTAGAGTTCACAAAGTACAACCATATAAATCTTGTCAGTATAAAACGTAAGTGCCTTCAAAAAGTTAGTCATTAGGGTTTAAAATGTTTCAGATTTTTAAAACATTCGGTCCGATCAAGGATGACTCGTAACTTATTATTGCAAAATTTCTAGGTTGTGATATAATAACCGTACAACGTCGTCAACCATTTTATATAAAAAGGTAAATGATAGACTTAGTGCTTTTTTGACTAGTTTTTATGGAAAAAAAATATATACTCTTGACAAAACATATATACAACTTATTTTTATACACGATAATACACAAATAGCTGTGATAAAGTAAAAAAAATACTGTTGGTAGACGAAGCAGAAGAAAACAGAGGAGTACATTTTAGTAGACATTACACCACTCGTTTCAGTATCTTGACCCAAGTGATGTTACGAACAAAACCTAGTTACTCTTATTGTATAAGAAATTACTACCTAGAATATTTTTGTAGTTATTGTAGATACAATTTACTGTCAGTAAGAAGTTACAGTGATTAAAATGCATTTGATTGTATTTTTTATAACCTTTTTGTATTTTAAATAAAGTTGCTATTCTTGGTATGCACTTGTTTTAATATTTGGATGAAAGGGTTGGGTTTCTTACTCAATGACTTTGAGGTCCTAGAATGTCGCGAGACTCGATTTCATTGAGTATTAATGGTAATCTTAACTTTAATGCATGTAAGAATTATCGTATGAAATAAAAAATGAGGTTGGATTTCTTGAAAATATTAATTTCAATGAATTGTCATTTATAAAATATGTAACTAATTATTGGTACTATGCATAACTGGTTGCATGCTAATTTAAAATAGAGTTTAAGGGAGCTAGTATTAGATTAATACCAGTAGTACATGAGCAAATTAATGGGAGACATGGTGCATTTTCCTAAGCTTTCACACGGTAGCACTTTTCTATCGGTGGCTTTGCTTTACACATGGTGGTAGCTGTTATGTGCACGTATTTATTTTTATTTGCGTTTAATTTCAGTTGCACAGTTGTACACTCCTTATATATTGAGTTATGGTACGCCTGGGTTGAGCAGCGGTAAGGCTGGGTGGACTCTGTACGAATGCGTCGACTGCGGGAACAAATACAAGCACAAGGGCTCACTCCAACGGCATATAAAATACGAGTGTAGAAAACAGCCGAGTTTCAAATGTCCGTACTGTGTGTACAGGGCGTATCAGAAACATAATCTGTTGCTACACGAGCGCCATCTACATAAAGATATGCCGGAGAAGGTGGATTTCGTGTCAGAATGACCCGCCGCTAAGGCCTCCAATGTCAGTAATTTTGTTATTTCTTAACTAACTTTCCAACTAGTTTGCGTTTGTTACTAACGCGGTGTCAAATCACTGGACGGTATACTTTCATTTGAAATGTACGTTTACCTACTTACTCTTCACGAGTATGTGTCTAGATCTCTTGTTCTCACTTGGCCAATGAACAGTCTTGCATGGCAATAACAGGCCCCCTAACTAGCCAACCAATGTTGCGATTGTTTCAATTAACCAAGGTTCCCACTAAATCTCCAAAAAATAATTACTCCTTTTGTGACTTGATGCTGACAACCACATTGGAATTTGGTAGCGAGGATACTCTTAATATTCTAACTGTATAGATACCACATTCTAGTGAATTAACATTTTTGCATAAACTCCTATGTCTATCTTCAACTGAAGAGAAAATATCTGCAATTGTTAGATTTCTATAGCCAATCGAAGCTTAACAACCTACCTAGGTGGTCATTTCCCAGGGACATCAATACACAACAAAAAAAAATCAATTTCCCATTTCACTTTCATAACTTTTTGCATGCAATATTTTCGTCAGTTCTGCTTATAGCACTCTACCCACACAAAAATATTTTTGTAAATACAACATCGTTTCTTATCAATAACTAATTGAATCATGATAGGATTACTAACGCTTATAAAAATTCTTCTGTTGCAGCTGTAACTGTTACCATGAAGCAAAACGTCTGGACCTTATACTTAACTCAAGACTTCAACCGAATCAAGGGATTGGTGAGAATATAAAGAAAAAATACAGACAACATTAATTTTATTTTGTATCCAGTGCAATCTTCGGTGCCAAAGAATTTTATAGTAGGCATGTAGCTATACATCTTGCCTATTTTATTGTATCCTTATTACATTTTTTTTATTATGTTACCGAAAGGTTGAAAACGCCTTGCCGTGATGTATTTATATGGAAAATGCGTGACCGCGTTGCTAGAAAATAAGCACCAAATTCACAGACCGTAGCTTACGATGCGAGATATTTTGTACAAATGTAAACCTTATTTTTTTACAAGTAATGTTCATTGCTCGTTGATCTAGTAGCCGCAAGCGCGACTGCTGAGAAGGTCCTGGGTTCGATTTTCGGGTTTAGTAAACTGTTATTTGAGTTTTCTATCAGGAATTTCTCAGTTCCAAACTGTGGTTGCCGAGTTTATATTTGTGCCCGGCTCAACCCCATTAAATGGGACATAACTGGTGAAATTTCGGTGTGCTATTAGGGGCACCTCTGCCTATCCCTTCGGGGATTACAGCCATGTAATGTTCATTTTCGAATACTATAAGCGAACGTGAGCTAGCGTCCCATACAAATGTGAAAATTAAATTTTATTCAAAATTGTATGTGAAGCTTATTTAGTAAACAGTGGTCTGTGAAACGAATACTCATAAAATACCGACACAGTGCAGATTTATCAGTCTATAAACCCATACAACGCACTTATGGTAAATAAGGGGTGGTAGGGCATGGACAAAATGGGCCTTAGTCCAACGGAATTGTCTCAAATAATTTCAGAATTATTTATAAATAGTTATTATTTCGACAAGTACCAAAGTCACCGGAGACTAGAGCTATGGTCAATTGAAAATATTGGAATTTCCTGTAATTTGTTCAAGATTTGACTGGGTCATGTTGAAAACGTTTTTTGAGGAGGTGGTCGAGCCAAATTCACGATATCTTACTAAAGGGAGAGGGGGGACACAAAAATCACCTCACGTAATTAATGGACGCCCCCTAATCGACTTAACTAGGTTATTATCCTTTATTTACTTATGAATGTCATACATTTTTAAATATTCCTTAACAAAATCATTACAAAATATATTATTGTTTGAAATTACGACAAATCCTTTCGTAAATAAAATAGATACATATTACCTCGTGTATCTATTTCTGTTCTCCGTAGTACTTCGTGTTTTAGTAGACATGAAGTGAAGACGTCCTCATTATAATAAGCTAGTATTTGAGATACATTTTCATTCTATTGGTCACCCAGATTTAATAGAAAATTGCCCATGGTCCTCTGCCTTACAAAACTTTCTAGACGATTTTTAGCAGTCTGTACGGTAAAACTTTTTTATTTTACAAAACTCAAACTCAAAGCGTTTATTTCAATTAAACCATTACTGGCACTTTTGAATGTCATAAGAACAATAAACACTTAGAAGAAACATTTTAACACAGGGTGCTTCTATTATTGGTTAATCATGATCCGTATTATATTCAATGTTATATAAAGCACAACTGAAATGCGTAGAAAGGATATTCTAAAGTGCCTTAATATTATGGAAAACTGTTTTTATTTTTGTCTTGGTTCATATCAAATTCCTTAAGCTTATTAATTATTTTATTAGTTCTTTGATTGACCGTTAGGGGCGTTGGTGAAAACCTTTACAATATTTTCGAAAGACGTCAGTTACCAATATTTACGTGAGAAATCGCCATTATTTCATGAAATAGTATTTAAGATACGTTTGTAAATTTCAGTACCTAACATATATAATATGAAAGACAAAACTTGAAGCAACCTATTAATGTATCAAGTTAGCAATAACACAAGTATTACGTCACTATTAGAAGCAATGTTATTATATTACTAACTATATATTTAAGGTTCCTGTCTACGAAACTCGGTAGCTTAGAAGGCAGCTTTTTACTTGTTTAGAAAGAATATGTTGATTCAGTTCAGAAGATTTAATCTAAGATATATATAGACAACAGTATATACGTAAGACATCAGTGTTTTTCGTTTATATTTAAAGATAGAGCATAATATTAATAGATTGTTATATTTTCTTGTTCTTGTTATTAATGTTTGTTTAGTGTGTGTTCCTTGTTACCAAAGAAAATTTATTACTACAAGAAAAATTGTGACAGAAGCAATGTATTATAGATACATATACTATACAGTATTTCTGTTAAAAATATCTTATTTTATTATTTGCATTTGTTACTGTTAAATAAGTTACCTTAAAGAGTTCAAATTTTGAATCATGCAATATTTTAAACCAAAGAATCTTCCAGTCGATTCTTAGCCATAATAAGAAATTAGTGCCTTATAAAATAATTATTTTAAATACTAAGTAAATTATTATGGTTATTTAATGTTAAGTTTTTGTAGAGAAACTTAAGCACTCAATAATAATGTGGTGTTGTGAAATATGAATGTACCATCAGAAGTAATAATTATGTAATGAGTGTTCATGGTATGAGTACCTATAGATTAGAATTTTATATTTTATTACGAAGTTTAACCTAGAGGCCCACCAACAAATTAGTTTAGATATTAATATTATCGGTGGTAGACTATCTGACTCACAATTATTTTAGTCATAAATTATAAAATATGTTACGACCATGAGGTCAATTCTAATATATCACCAAAGAATTATATTTCCAAAAAATATCTCCAAAGATGCGAACCAATGTAGTTAGTTACATGCATTTTGCAAATGTCATGAAAGTGGCTATTATTTCCAATGTAATTATATTTTATGCTGACGTTCCTTATTATTCTGTACTAGCCTGCCTATTTGAACATTTTAGAAAAAAAAGTTAATTGTTTGTTATATAAAATAGTAAAAACCATCTATATGGCTAAGCTTAGTTTTGGTAATAAAGTGGATATTACATCTTAGTGAGAGCAGCACAAAATAATGTTAATTATTATTAATGTTTGAAGTATTTTTTTTTTGTTTTCAGTGAAGTTGAGTGTGTTTGGTTTGTTCTTTTTAAATTGGATTATGCATGTGAATAAATGTTCTTGATTCAATAAATATCTTGTTTGTCTAACAAACACCTGGAACTATAGATTGAGGCAGTTTCTACCAATGTTACCTTAAAAGCGATATAAACTTAATGAGTTTACATTCAACAAATGGGCACATATATTTTCTAAAATCCGCGGCAGCTTTGTCAAATACTTTCTCATAAAAATCATGCTTGTTTAAACTGACTATTTACACGCATTTAACTACTTCGACTCTTAAAATAATAAAAAAGCTTGGATTGTTTTTCTATTTTTGTAATCTTAGGTAGGTAGTTTATCCTTTAAATATCAAGGTGGGCCATGTCTGGACGTGTTAACTTGAGTTTAGAATTTTTAATATATCTATAAATTCACACTGCAACCAACCATTTGCTATCAGATCAAGAATATTATGTTAGAAACTAAAAGTATCGCAAAGTTAACGCGTTCAAATACAAAGTTTTACGGAATAACTCCAGAGTCAGATTATCATCTCATTGTTGCAGGTGATGTGGATTTCCTTAAATCAATGATGCAAAACTTGTTGCCGATTATGCCAATGAAGACAAAAAACTATTGGTCACATTACGACATGTCATATCAATGTGAGAAGTGTAAACGGAAATACAGGCACAAAAGTACGTATAGAAGACACGTCACATACGAATGCGGTAAAGAACCAATGTTCAGATGTCCATTTCTGGATTGTACATATAAAGCGTACCAAAAAACCCATACAGACGCTCACATCAAGACAAAACACAAATTAGTGGCGCTAGAATACAAACGATGATCCACATGGGCGTGAGGAGGAAGTATTAAGAATATTGTGATATTAAAAGTTAATTAATTTTAAATGAACGTGGAAGTTTTATTTGAATTGAACTTAGCAACAAGTGATTAATTTTTTTTACACTGTGTACTTACCTAAAATTATTTATTCCTACTTCAATTCCTATAGGACGGATCAATTTCTTGCCTCCGGCATTGTTTAGTTACGCCGTATTACCGTAATTATTGTTGTACCCCGGCATGGTGTCCGCAACTTCCCGAACAAATTATATTTTACAGTAAATTCAAAAAGACCGAGTGTAGAAGTTAGGTATGACACAATCACATATATTTTATAATTTCCCGGCATTTACCGACATGACTTAGTACTGTGACTGTCAGTACATGTTATTTTTGTATCTGGCAATATTTGGACGATTGACCAAAGGCCAAGGGCCAAGGGCTTGACATTGAACTAAATACGTAAAAACTACAAAAATTTTTGGTGCCTGAATAAAGTTAACAGAGTGGCGTTATTGGTAAGTATATTTTTATATCAGTTTTATGAAATGAATTTAATGCTGGTGATGTTAGTTCCGATTTTGGTCACGCGCCAGAACATAATATTACAACAGACAGATTTATAAAAATAATTGCAGATTAATTTAAATAATAAAAAAATATTCCCGCAAACAAGGACGCCTTCCAGTTTATTCAGTATTCATTAATTCGCATTTAAAATAAAAACAGTATTTCTAGAAGTCATCATCATCTTCCTCTTGTCCCATTCACAGACCAATTAGCTTGTCCCATTCTATTGAGCGGTGCAACAAATAAATATTCTTTGGAGTAGGTACTGTGCCAAAAAAGGGTATGCGAAACCATAAAATGATCACCTGTTTAAAAAAATGTGAATGTCAACTCGACTCGACTGTCAATGTCAATACAATTTGTCAAATTGTGGATTGTGGTTTGTCGCCTCGGTGAGAATGTTATTTTTGCACAATAACAATTTGTGCCAAATGAAATGGTTCTAGGACAAAAGTTCGTGTAAAATAGAGTAAAAATAAACGGCATCAAAATGAACCGTATTGTGTGCATGAACCGATGTTTTGTTAATACATTTAGGAGTAATTTGGTTATAACTTCACCTATACTTACTCCTAAAAGACCTATACAACCAAGTTTATTTATTAGTCGCGGAGCCCACGACCAGAAGCATAAGATAAAATCAACACTAAATTATATGATAGCGGTTGGTGTTATGACCGTTGGTTTAAGTTACGCTGCTGTACCACTCTACAGGATATTTTGTCAGGTAAGCTAAAGATAACCTATGTTAGATAATCGTTTTATCATGTTCTTCGTGAGGTATTTAATAGTTAATCGTGTCTTGGACATAGGTTCTACAGACCTACTATAGATTCTTCTTTTAAAGATGTTTTGGACCTTGATATATTTTAAATTGAACACTAATGACTGATGTTAAACCTATCCATATAGCAGAGAAACAGATAATCGTCCAGAAAACTATAATACTTCAGTGTTGTTCCATTTACATGAAAGCCATGGCCCACACAAGCCAAAAAAAATACCAAGATAACTTTGATTATATTTTTATTAATTGTTTGATTTCTCTAAGAGTGTTCTGTTTAACTATTAATAGTTAGTAAAACTTCTATTTAAGCAATATTTTTTCAGGCATACAGTTATGGTGGCACTACTGGTCTAGCAGAGGCTGATCACAATATTACTAACATGAAGGCTGTCGAGAGTAGACCGCTTAAGATCAGGTTCAATGCAGATACCGCCTCCTCCATGCAGTGGAACTTTAAACCTCAGCAGCATGACATCACAGTAAGTTGATCTTAGTCTTTAGTCCTAAGAAATACCTTATTTTGAATGTAGTGAGTTTAATAAATATTCAAAATTCCCAGACAGAAAACAGAGTCAGTTTTTTTAAACTAGGTAACAAACTTCTTTTGACAAAATTAATCAATTACTAAAAGACCAATGATGGTGCAATCAGTTGGGAAGGTGTTCATACAAGTTTCTTGGCAGAGCTATGCTGGCTTTGTTAGCCAGGAGTCCAGGGCCCATTCACAACTGAACTGCCCAATCTTGAATTTAACTGCAGACAATGGTGTCCAAAAAAAAATTATGGATGGACTATGTCTATGATGATATAGCTGGAATGGAGATGACTGCTCAGATGATACTTAAGTAATTAAGGAGGATAGAAAGAACTGGCACACCAACCCCAAATAAATTGGGATAAGGGCAAAAGAATGAAGGCTTAAGAATACAAAAAATTTAAAAACCATTCCTGCTCCATAACTTCATAAAACAACCTATTTCAGGTAGTACCAGGTGAAACAGCTTTAGCATTTTACACAGCCCTCAACCCCACAGACAAGCCAGTGACAGGCATCAGTACATACAATGTGATCCCGTTTGAAGCCGGCCAGTACTTCAATAAGATACAGTGCTTCTGCTTTGAGGAGCAGCAGCTCAATCCACATGAGAAGGTATAATAATAAGATTTAAATAATTTTACACAGCTGCAACAATAAAGCGCTATATGCTGCAGCAACAATTTGACATCAACTTCAACTTTATGTTGTACCAGGAACGGCAATTTCAGAGTGCATCTGTCCTATTAATGTGTAGCTGTTTGAATTATTATCATAAAAATTCCATAAATTACTGACCACAATATTCCACTCACTCCCCAATTATTATTCTTAGCTAACTTTTGTTTCATGCATTCCTAGTCTGTCCAATCTAACTGCTAACATTTTAAAGAAAATTATGAAGAATTTAAACAGCTAGACAGACGCTCCTCGCGCGCCTTACGAACACCATCTGTACATAAAACAATGGCTTTTGAATTATGCCTATAATAAGGCGCTCAAGTAGTTAATCAAATAAAACAATAAATTGACTTCTACTGGATATTTAATACCCATTCTATTATAAATATATCACCCACAATGCCTATTCATCATTTTCAGGTTGACATGCCAGTATTCTTCTACATAGATCCTGAGTTCATGGATGACCCAAGCATGGAGTTTGTGGATGAGATAGTGTTATCATATACATTCTTCGAGGCTAAGGAAGGCATGAAGCTGCCTGTGCCTTCTTATGTCAAGTAAACACGTTTAGATTAGGATAGTGCAATGAAATTAATTATGTTTACACTCACTTGCACATGTTTATGAACTGAAGTAACTAATGAAAGATATAAAATGGCTATCCGTGAAGCCTGTAATGCAAACCTACAGTGAAAATAAAATGTATGTAAGTGAGTGGTCTATGTACAGAAATGCTACTGTTTTTGTTAAGTTTTATTAATGAAATAGACAAAAGCCAGCATCCATGTTGGACTTTATTTTCATTTCAGTTTTTATTTCTTAATTATTCTATCTATGGGCAAGCCAGTGATACTCCAACTGTTAATGGAGGGTGGCTAGCTCAAACAATCAATCTGCATAGCCTTGTTTCAAGGAAGATAGTTGAAACTTTCAGGCTTCCGACTACCCTATTGTCAAAGATCTATGAATGACAAACCGGGACCAACTGGTTAAAACAAAACATTACCAATTTCATAATTTTATTTCGTTTTAAATTTCTCCTAATTAAAAACCAGACAACAAATGTACACAAACACGCGATCACATTATTATTAATTAATGGCATAAAGGGGCGGGCGTCCATTTATTACGTCAGCCTATGTTTCGAGACTTTTTCCTCTCTTGGTGAGATGGTGCGAGATTGATTTTTCCTTATTGCGGAATAAACAATTACGTGTAATTTACCTCACGCTGGTTAGATTCGGCTCACGTAATGAATGGACGTTCCCTTATCTCGCGACACAAACTAAGCCTTGATGGCGGCGGTGACGGGATACCCGCGACGCAGGCCCATGCACTGGTCGCGGTCTATGAACAGCGTCGTGGTCTTGTGGCGCAGCTCGGCCTCCAGCGCGGCGCGCGCGCCCAGCAGCGTCTGGTGCGTGCCCTCGGCTGTCGCCACCTTCGAGCGGAGACACTCCATCGCCTCTTGGAGATCGCATACTTCTTTTACCAGTCTAAATAGAGAGGCACAATGATTCATGAAGAAATTAAATGTTAAAACGGCTCGGAGAGGAGAGCAGATTTTTTGTTTAAAACAGAGTTTTGAATCATTGCAATAAGGTGTATTTTTACATGTTGCTTATTATTTTAGAGCAAACCTAATTGGCTTAAAAAACGGGGCGGGGTCAAATAACGCCTGTGCTCCCCGAGCTGGTATGTGTGAACGGACGCTTAGGTATATAAGGCATGATTTCATGGCATTCTCGACTATATTTTAGTCGGTCCACGACAAATCATTTTGGTTTAAATCACGATTGACAAGATAGCAGAATTATCTTCTTCTATCCTTTAAACCGCCGCGCGCCGTCCCTTCTAGTTATATCATACTTTTGTCTCGTTAGAATTCCTTTGAAACCTTTTTTTTTGGCGGGTGGAAAATCATCAAATAACCCCTCCAGCTCTTGGGCAGAGCGAAAGGGAGTGTCAGACTTGTACTGACAAAAAACCACCCATGTTCCTTTTTAGCCCTATATGTCGAGGCCGCGGTAACTAGTGTCCAACCCACAGCCCCGACGGGTTCCTTTGATACCTTAGGCCTCATTTACGGAGACGCGGGGCGTCGCGCGGCGCGTTGTGCGTTTTTAATTCAAGCACATGGCGAAAACGTTAACGATTTCAAACGACGAAATTTTACGAGAAGCGATTTTTCACTCGTTAATTTAAAATGCAGCGTTCGTTGCGGTGGATCCGCCTCTCAGTAAATGAATAAAAAAGCACGCGACCGAGCCGTGTGCACGCGCCGCGCGATCTTAGTCATAATGGCAAGAACTAATCTCACAAACTCGACCACAGAAAATGCACCTATAATGATTCACCGGGCCCTGGGAACTGCTAGGTTTACCTGGTCTGTGCCTCGTCGCGGCACTTCTCGAGATGCGGTCTGTTGGTCCTGGCCTGCAGACGAGTGTGGGCTACCTTCATGGGCTGCAGCTTGTCCTCAATAGCTTTGTTCAGTAGCTCCAGGGTCTTCTCGATGTCAAAGACCTCTTGTTGGATCTGAAATTAGACAAAATCGTTGTTGATGAGGGATAGCAACTGTGAAACTAACTGTTCCAAGCATCCTCATTGGTTGAAAATCTGGTAATGTCATTTTATATTTCATAGTAATAGCTTGACCTCATTGGTCAGTTTGAGACCTATATATAGTGGCGCCATCTACAACTATCTTTCAATTTCATTAGTCTGCCGTTAGAATGTGATTTCCTCCTACATAGTTTTTCAATAGTAAGTGTAAAACTCGTTGCTTGCGTGTGTTCCCTTCCACTTATAAACCCATCAGTCTTCACAGAAGTGAACAGGTATCTTCTGGGCAAGCGCATTTCACCGTAGACCTCATCCAACGCGTTCCATCAGGGGAGCTTGAAGTCAAGAGTACCTGCTCTTGACCCGGAGAGCCTTCTCCAAGCAATAAAACAAGAATGTAAATTTGTGTCCATCCAAACTACTAAAGTGAACCTGCACTATTTATACAATAACTGTAAAATAACTTTTTGTTTGACGTAGCAGTCTAAAAATCGGTAGTTCTCCAACCTTGTGCAGATGTAGCTGCAGTTTGTTCTTGATCTCGATGGTCTCCGCGATGCGGCGAGTGAACGCGCTGTTGGAGTTGCTCCATTGGTCCCAGATCTGCGTCGCCGACACGTTGATCAGATTCTCCGTATCTGGGGGAAAAACGTTGCATTCGAGATCACAAGAGGTATTGCATGGCTTGAATTTTCATCATTCCAGGTACCTATGAATCCCGTCGGGGAAGGAACATAGGTGGTTTTTAATCAGTAGAAGTCTGACACTCCCTACCGAACCCTACTTCCTACTGGAAGAGTCATTTGATGATTCACTCTCCAGAAAAAAGGCACCTATGAATTTCACTTCCATTTGAAATCTTCCTGGACGCGCATTGCCGCGGTTTACTTATAAAAAATTTGAATAGTCTTCTTACCTAAGCTGTATGGAGCACATACAATACGACGGGGTGAAAAACACCTACATTCGGAAATGAACGAGACAGCAGAAGCGAAAGCAAAAAGAAAGTGGAAGCTATGCCGTAGACTGAATGGAAAATGGGATAAGAAAATACTGGAGTGGTGACCTCAAACGGGACGGAGGCATGTAGGCAGATGACCATTCAAATGGATAGGCGATCGCAATCTTAGTGACCCGAAGAATCTGGATGGCCATGACACAAAATCGCCAAAAGTGAAGAGGTTGGAAAGAGGCTTACATTCAGCATTGGCTTGGGTGGCCAACAGTTGAAGAACAAGAAGAAGATATCTCAAGTCCGTATGCCGTACCTTCCAAGTACATCTTGCGCCGTACCCGTATGTGCGCCCTGCCACTTGAGGGCACTTGATGAATTTCGTCAAAGAGTATAATAATACTATGGCAGAATTTCGGACTAAACATATTTAACTTTTTGCCATCGATACACTAAAAAGCTATAACTTCTTTTTTTCGACTTCGCATATTTGTGTTTTTCTTTAGCTACCAAGCAAGGACCCAAAGTACTTGGTTGCCCAAGCACTTTGGGTCCAGGATCTACTTCCATGAGGTATAATGAAGTCCCGGGACGTGGTGCACGAAGACCCGTGGAGTGTGACATGTACGCACCTGAGAGCATCTGTATGGCCTTGGCGCGCTCGGACTGCGAGCGTTGCAGCGTGGCGGCAGACGCGGCCGCCCAACGCGCTGTGTCGCACACCGTCGGGTCGTAGCGCTCGATGCCCGCGTAGAATTGCAGGCCCTGCGGATACGGGGCTCTTTGTTAACACTAATCAACCAGACTGTCAGTGCATCCAGGTACTATTCCGAAAGGCAAAAACACTCATCATCATAATTTTAGGACGTCCTTTACTAGACATAGGCATCCCCAAAGTATCGCCACATTAACCAGACCCGTGCGTCTGCGCTGTCTGTGCGAGAGGCCTTCAACGTACTAACTCGCCGTCCGTCCGTCTCACGACGAAAACAGGCCGTGTCGACGGCGCGTTCGTGTTCCACGCGCGCCTCAAAGAGATGTCAGCAACATGGGAGGGGCCCGAAAGGGCCGACGCCTGTCGGGGCCGCGGGTAGTCCAACGGTTATCGCGGCCTCGACATAGAGGGCGAAGAAGGAACATGGGTGGTTTTTAGTCAGTAGAAGTCTGACACTCCCTTTCGCTCTGCCCAAGAGCGGGAGGGGTTATTCGATGATTTTACACCCACCAAAAAAAAAAAAAAAAAAAGGCCTTCAACGTAACTTCCGGTTCGCGTTCGATACTCAATCGCTATTAAAGATCGCAGAGCGATAAAATTAATTTTTAGTCCTAAATCTAAGAAAGAGTTTCCGTAAATCATAGACCAGACATTGCCACCTTTTGCTATTTGCTTAAGTTGGTAACAGATTCCCCCGATCGGGTGATCGGCTCTGAGGAATACCGATTTACATATTTTGCAAAAATTAACGCAAACAAGTAGGTATACGGTATGGCTGTGGACATAAGGTACGCATTGTACACCTATAATTACCTTCGAGAAGTTGTTGAGCTGATGGCACATGGAGTCGATACCGAGCGCGTACTCCTTGTTACGCATGTCTGTTTCCAGCTCGTGTTGTGTCGCGCGGCAGTTCTTCGATTGCGCCCGAACCTGCAGAACAACATTTTTTTTAGGTATCCCACGCCAATCATATGTCACTATCAATTAGAATCAGTGTTGATGTGATGTGTGAGTATCCTGATGTTTTGATTAACCCTGAATTCTTAAGCCAGTTAACACCACCTAGATTCTAGAATGAATGTGTCTCATACCTTTTCTAGCATACTCCGGAATTTGTCCTGACATTCGCGCAGAATGGCCACTTCTTTGAGGAGCGACTGCTCCACTGCGTCGTGAACTTGCTCCAGACCTAAACACATTGATATGTCACTAAAAACTTAATGGTCTTCACAACATAATATTTTCGTCATGGTGACGAGTGGAGATTAGCCGTTGACACAAGAATGTATAAAATAGGTACCTACACACCGACATTGGTGCACTCTTTACTCTCGTGTTTATAGCCCATCAGACAACTATCTATGACCTTACGGTGACTTGGTTACAGGTCTTGAAGAAGATAGCCAATGAGCACTGATCACTTTCGGAATTTATCCGACGAAATGTATTCTTCCTGTCGTATACACACACACACACTTAACTACTAACTTCAAAACAAGCTTATTTTTGGGCTTATTTATTTACCTTGTTTGATGTTGTAAAAGACTTTTGTTCACTTTTATTCGAATCGTTGCGAAGTGACTTGCGAAAAATTGTGCGTAAAAATAAAGGCAAGGAGGAACGCGATCTAGCAGATATTATGAAAGTGTTTAAAACCCATCCAGACGAACTTCCAGTATTCGTGGCACGTCAACTGGAAAAGTTACCACCCATCACCTTTGACCATCTGGATTGCACAAAGCTTCTGAAGGATCTCGTGCGAATGCAAACCTCAATTGAACAAATAAAGTCTACGTATGCTACGCTGGATCAGCTGAGTGCCATGAAAGCTGAAATTATTCAACTGAAGTATGACTCACTACTCCCTACATCCGTGTCAAAAGTGAATACAAAGCGTGGTGCCTGGTTATTGGATAGTGGCCCTGTGGGATTATCCTATCTACATGATGCTCAAAACAATAGCGATTGTGACTCAAATAAAAATACACCCCAATATCGAGCAATTGAGCGGGTAGACGGTAAACAAATCGAATGTGTCGAATGTGAGTCATGTACCGAACAACGGCCAGCGACAGCGGCGATACCGGTTGAATCCGGTGTGAAAAGTTACTCGGTGGTGGCCGGCACTGCGGTGGTGACGTCAGAGCGCTCGAGCCCAACAGAACGCGTAGTGGAACGTCAGCTGACTACCACTGATAACGCTAGCGAAAATAACAGCTGTTTAGTGAGGCAGCCGCGTTTGGATGTATTGTGCGTGAACGAAACAAAATCGAACGTGGATATCGGTAGTGAAGGTTGGCGCAAGGTTTCGTATCGTAGGAAACAATCTAACTATCGTTATCTAGGAAAGTCAGGCATAGCGATAGATGAGAATTGTAATTTCAAAGCTGCTGACAAGAAAGTTGCTATGTTTATAACGAATATTCACAGTGAAACGACAGAGGATGACATAGTTAAATATATTCACAGTAAGACTCAGGAAATTGTATCCATTGAGAAAATAATTATGGAAAAAGATAAAGGCCACAAGGCCTACAAGTTCTTAGTCTCGGAATCGAAATTATCTATGTACTTGGACGAGAATATATGGCCTAAAGGTATTATATTTAGACGATTTATGTATTTTAAACGCCGAAATTCGAGCAGATTGTTATCTGCGCATGGTCAAAGTAATCATCGTAATGGATAGATGTACTTATAGCTTCGCCAGTTTTAACTGTAAAAACGTGAAACGTTCCGTGGATAGTATTAGAGAGCTATGTAACACTTGTGACCTGATTGCTTTGCAAGAAACATGGTTGCTGCCGGATGATATACCATATCTTAGCACGATTGACAGTGGCTTCGGATGCGCGGGCACGTCTGCGGTCGACACGTCTGGAGGCATACTGCGCGGGAGGCCGTATGGTGGCGTCGCTCTGTTGTGGAGAACCAGTGTATTCCAACAAGTGTCAGTGTTGCGGTGCGACAATGCTCGTATCTGTGCTATTAAGATAACGACTAGTGATCGACCGGTGATTGTGATGAGTATTTACATGCCTACAAATGCGGTGGACAACCTGCCTGAGTTTACGGATTGCCTAAGTACGGTGAGCGCAATTATTGATGAATACGGTGTTGAATCAGTTTTTATGTTAGGTGATTACAATGCCGACTTATTTGGATTGTTTTTTAACGAGCTTTTATATTATTGTAGTGAGCAGTGTTGGTCATGTGTGGATGTTGATTTTCTGGGTACGGATTCGGGTGCTTACACCTTCGTTAGTGAGGCTCATGGGTCCAGTAGCTGGCTGGATCACTGTATTGTAACTCAAGCGGCAAAACGAGCTATTGTTAATGTTTACATTAAATATGACACTATCTGGTCTGACCATTTCCCTCTGGTGCTTGAGTGTAATTTCAATTTATTGACACCTAAGTTGCCTCATAACACCTGTGCTAATAATAACGTAGTGTGGGGTGTAAGAAACGAGCAACAGGTGGCTAACTATACCAACGTGTGTCACAAACGGTTAAGTTTAATTGATTTTCCTGTCGAGTGTATATGTTGTGCTGATTATTGGTGTAATGATCACGGCCACAGACGTGTCCTTGACGGTTTGTACTCTGACATTGTAGCTGCCCTTCGCGATGCGTCTTTGGTGGGTCGAGGGAGCACGGGCGCGGGTGCGAGTGGTCCGCGCATAGTGGGTTGGAACGAGCATGTCAGAGAGGCTCACAGGGAGGCTCGGCTGAAGTTTACGGAGTGGGTAGCCTGTGGTAAGCCTAGGTTCGGAATCATGTACACTGAAATGTGTGAGAGCAGGAGGGTGTTCAAGTCACGACTGAAGGCTTGCCAAGATCTCGAGGATCAGATTCGTATGGACACCCTTGCTGAGAAGCATTCCAAGGGTGACTTTCGTGGTTTCTGGAAAGGTACAAGCAAAGCAAATGTTAGGTCGGGTCTTCCTGTGAGCATTGATGGAGTAAGTGACCATAAGGACATTGCGGATGTCTTTAGGGACCATTTTTCTGTACAGTCCCCTCTGGGGCCGGCAGGTGGGGTCTTCAATGCGGAGACGTCAGACGAGGCAGTCGGGGTAGGGTTTATTGCGAGAGACGTGGATAAAGTTATTAAGAATACCACGAGAGGCAAATCCCCGGGGCACGACGGCCTCAGCATTGAACACCTGCAACATGCTGGCCCTCATATCTCTAGAGTCTTAGCGATGTTCTTCTCACTGTGCGTGAGCCACTCTTACCTGCCGTCGGATCTTATGAAGTCTGTGGTGGTACCTATAGTGAAAAACAAAACCGGTGACTTAGCCGATAAAACGAATTATAGGCCTATTTCTCTAGCCACCATCATAGCCAAAGTGTTTGACGGTTTGCTTAACACACAGTTGAATAACTATGTAAGTCTGCACGATAACCAGTTTGGTTTTAGACCTAAACTGTCTACAGAAAGTGCTATACTGTGTCTTAAGCATACCGTCAGATACTACACGGATCGTAGAACCTCGGTATACGCGTGTTTCCTCGACTTATCCAGGGCCTTTGACCTGGTTGTGTATGATATTCTTTGGGAGAAATTGAACAGTATTGGCCTGCCACGTGAACTTGTGACTATTTTCAAGTACTGGTATACGCATCAGGTCAACAGTGTCAGATGGGCGGGGGCAATGTCGGAACCGTATCAGCTTGAGTGTGGGGTGAGGCAAGGTGGATTGACCTCCCCAACCCTTTTCAACCTCTACATGGATGCGCTGATCGTCGCGCTCAGCAGTCAGCATGTCGGTTGCCACGTTGATGGTGTATGCGTCAACAATCTTAGTTATGCTGATGACATGGTGCTGCTGAGCGCGTCGGTCTGTGGTCTGAGGAGGCTGGTACGGGTCTGTGAGGAGTACGCAGGGAGACATGGGCTAAAATATAATGTTAGCAAGAGTCAATGCATGGTCTTTGGAGCCAGCGGTGCAAAATGCCTAGAAAATGTACCACCAGTTTTTCTCAATGGTGTTCCCCTAGACAGAGTGGACCATTTTAAATATTTAGGACATATAGTTACGGCTGACCTCAAGGATCATGCTGACATCGAACGGGAGCGGAGGGCTTTGTCTAAAAGAGCGAATATGCTGGCCCGCAGGTTTGCACGTTGTTCCAACCACGTTAAGATCACCCTTTTTAAGGCATATTGCACCTCGCTATACACGTGCAGCCTGTGGGCTCGCTACACACAAGCGAGCTATAACGCCCTCCGCGTCCAGTATAACAACGCATTCAGGGCGGTGTTGGGGCTGCCCCGCTTCTGCAGCGCCTCGGGCATGTTTGCGGAAGCGCGCACCGACTGTTTTCACGCCACCATGCGCAAGCGGTGCGCGTCCTTAGTGCGCAGGGTGCGGGCCAGCTCCAATACTGTCCTGGTGATGATAGCGGAGCGATATGACTGCCCCTATATTAGACAATGCTGTAACAGACATCTGTAGCCAGGGGGCGCCTACATTTTATTGACCTTGGCATATATTTTTATAATGACGTGTTTTGTGCTGTATTGTTTTAATGTGAAATTTAATTTTTTAATTCTGTGACACTGACAATTTTGTAATTTTGTATTATTGTTTTGTTGATATCTTTGTTTATTTGAATTTCATTGACATTTTATTTTATTTTATTCTATGACCCTTTTCAATTTGTATTCGTCCATTTATTTTTCCGATGTATTATGGGGCAGTATTGTGAAATTTTATTTTATTATGTATCAATTATGGGTTTTTGCCTGAATTAAATTAATTTTATTTTTTATTTTATTTTTTTATAAAAGAGAAGGTCCCCATAATATTGTGTATAGAACGGACATCAGACGCGGTTGTACCCTACATTTAGTGAAACAAAATAACTGCAAAAATATTTAGCCAGTGCATGTGACGCACTTACCCTGCCTCTTCTCCCTGTGGTACAAGCACTCCTGCACGATGTGCAACGGCCCCTCGATGCCGGCGATGGCTCGTTCCAGCTGCCTTCGCGTGTCGTTCAGTTTCTCACATGTCGATACTAGACGTTCCATCTCTATTGAGACCTATCGACACATCCTTGGTTAATAAGGATAGACTGAAATGACTGGAAAATGCATACAAATTTTCGCTGACTAGATGTTTTCGAGTAAGTACCTACCTATTACTCTATAGAGTCATACTTTATGAGGAAGTGCCTCATTCAATGAGTCTACTACAATCATGGTATACATGGAGATGCGAGATTAATTCAGCTATTTTACTTCAAGGTAGGAATAGTAAGGTCTCCTGCGGTATCGTGTGTGTCTAATGGTACATGAGATTTTTTTTCTTCCGATAAAGTCATGGAAAAAGAAAACTGTTGTGCCGAAATGCAAAATATAATGGGATTAATTTAGTTCACTGATACTTTTTTAGTGCTGCACACTGCACGACTTACCTCGTTCCTCCAAAACGTTGTGTCGGTGATTCGTTCACCAATCCTCCTGCCAGAGTCTCTCTGTCCCTGTGAGCCGATCTCGTCTGTTTCCCTGTAAGACTCCATAATCAGTTAGATCTATTAACTCCTTGCACAAAGCAAAAGAAAAAATATCAATTGAATCGTGGTGCAAAGCTCCAAACAGTATCTTAGTATTTTCCTGTGAAGCTTTTCATGTTTTTGCGAAAGTTTTTGTAGCCTGAATGCTCGGGTGCTTACCTCAGCATCCTCATGATATCACTCCTCATGCGTTCAGAAAAGTTTCTCTTGGCATCCGACTCGTTATAGTTCTTGATGCTGTTCTGGTTCCACTCATACTGGGTGTATCTCGTGTACAGCGCGGCGCGGGCAGCGTGTTCGGGGCTCCGGTCGAATCCGGTTACCAAGTTGGGGAAGCGCAAAGGCTCCGCAGCCATACCCGCCGGAGTATAGCACGGGTCCACCATCGTATTGGTTATGGGCTGTGAAGGCCTGTTGGAAGAAAAGGTTATTGAACATTAACCACCTTCAAATATATTATATAAGTACAAAATTATAATATTTATTTTAAGGTGCTTCAAAACGTGGCTGCAATACATTGGCCCGTAGGATTTTCATCCTAACTATGCAATTTTGCAGCAATGACTCGGCCATATAGCCTAGCCTTAGTTTAGCCAAGTATTTTTACGTGTAGCCGGCAAGATTTTCGAGATGGCCGAGCAATAATTGCCAATAGTACAGCCACATATTGCCGGGAAAGTATAGCCCGTTTAGAAGCACCTGTAAATAGGGCCGCATGTAGTATTGGAGCTGCCTGATGAAAAATAAAATAGAAAGGCTTACATGGGAGTCACCTCGATCTCCTCGTAGCCCATGATAGGCCTCCATGGGTGTTTCTTCGGTGAGTGGAAGCAGTAGCCCACTTGTGGGGGCACACTGGGTGCCCCCGCAATTTCTTTTACCGGAGACCATTGTTGCAGTTGCTATAAAAACAAAGAAATAAAGTAAGCGAAATAATTATACAATTTTCATTTATAGAATTAGTAGGTGTTTGTTACCGTGCACATAGACACTTCCTTGGCCATTTTGATTATTGTTTAGATAAAACGTATTAAAATTTTGAAGAATTGCCAATCATTTGGATTAAACAAAAAAGAGAGATTCAAAATTGAAAATTTTTCGTGTCGCTTATTTAGACAACCTGACGGAAAGAAAAAATCATTCTGAACTTAATAATTACGATGCATTCGTGTAAAAAGTTTAACAGCAAAAGCAAAAAAAACTTGTACTTAAAAAACTGGTCCTCTGTAACATTTACTATGAATGCCAATTAGCAAGTAACTTTCTAATAGTATGACTTTTGTATTGAGGAGCTCAAAACTTGCAATATTACCATTTTAATAAACAGACCCTTCTTTTTATAGATTTTAACAAATAACAACGGTCAATGGTGAACGCATAGACTAATATATATTGAACGCAGCCAAAAAATTGTTCTTCATGTCAATGTCAGTGTCAAATCGTCGATCATATCATCATTCAGTTTGTCAAAATTAAATAACTTTCTGGATTCTTGAATTCACGACGTTTTGAAGTAATTTATTTTATCAGTGTTTTAAAAATATAAAAACAAGTTTATGTTTATAGTTATAAGCGAATATGAGTGGCGTACCAGAGAACGCGCCACAACGTAAGTAAATAACCTTTGAAAGTGTTACACAGAACCTTGGTCTTTTTCATAAAACGCTGCACTTTTCTGTTAAAGATTGTCCTGGGACACAGAGTGACGATGCAGGGAAGGCCTCAGCGTGCGCTGGATGTCCTAACCAGAATATCTGCGCTTCGGGTATGTATTAAAACAAACATTGACATTTACATCACTTATTTGTTTAGCACTTGTTGTAAATGCTATAATCTAGCACTTTTATTGACTAATTGAAGTGCAACTAGATACTAATTTTAGAATTCCTATTACTTTTAAATTGGTCATAGAGCTCTCATAGCGTAAGGTTCCGTGTGTTTTGCCAAGTAACAATTATTGTGGGTCATGGTAATAGATTGAATAAATGGATTGGTTATATTAAATGGGAATTGTATTATTTCAATTGTCAACACTACTGTTATTTCTAAGTGAGCTACGTCTTATTATACAAGTTTGTTCCAACGAGGAGTAACACTTTATTCTTTCATCATGATCTCAATAAATTATATTACGAGCACCTGAACTAAACTTTAAATAAGGCATATTCCTTACATTTTCCTCTGTCATCTTATGATGTAAGATATATTTTAAGATAATTCAGCATTCAAAATCAATAATGAGATCCTGTTTTAAAATAACCGTCTTATCAAACTTATCAGTGTTTGGAAAAATAAATGTTTAAATTGCAAATGTTTTGTATTTTCTTATCTATCACAACAGTTTGGTTTTTACACCCAGCATAGAAACAAAGGGTTCAAATAGTGACTTTTATAAAGTAAATGTGTAAGAACTCTATGGTGCTAAAATAACATGGAAAATCTCTCAATATCTACTACGATTATATTTATGGAACCAAATCCAACTTGTCACTTAGACCACAAATTACTAAGTGCAAAAATTGCTAAACAAGGCCTTGGACTGTATTAACTTTTAGAGCAAAATTACTCAGTTAACTTTTTCTTTATAACAGGTGCAGTATCGGGACCGGACCCAGCTATTCAATTAATTAAGGAGAGGCTCTCAAATGTGAAACACAAAATATTGATCTTGTCGGGAAAAGGAGGAGTGGGCAAGAGTACCGTCACATCTCTTCTGGGACATGCCCTGGCATCAAGGAACCCAGATGCTAATGTAAGTAAGCTATATTTTTTCATAGCCTAGGTACTCATCCATGATTTGCACAATACACTTCCCAATACTCTTTTATGATGGTGCAAATCGTATCAGAATGTGTGTCAGTCCAGCAACATGAATGATTTTGTATCCGCTCTGTAAAAAAAATCAATTGTTGAAAACCTTTCAACCCATAATCCGGATGTAAGTGCAAATAAACATGAAACATGCCATTATCTATGTTTATTTACTTTTAACTTTATGAGATGCTTAACCTTTATGGACATAATCACAATGAGAAGATAAAAAAATAATGCAAGCATGATGGAACAGATATTATTGTTTCATACCAGTATGTCTGATATAGATATAGTTTGTACATCTAGTTTAGATTATTGCCCATTTTCACACGCGACACAGAAGTACTCGAAAGCGTTAGTTGGTTTTTCACAGCGGTGTCATTAGGAATTTCTTAGAAGCAACCACGGAGTCTAGATTTGTGCCCGGTAAATGGCCATAGTATCGATTCCAGGCGTTATGTTATGGACGCGGGCCTGTGGACGGTGAGTAATGGGTTTGCTCGCCGTCCGTCCGTCTTATGACAACGACAGGCCGAGTCGACAGCGCGTTCGTCTTCCACGCGCGCCCCAAAGAGATGTCAGCAACATGGAACGGGCTCGCAAGGACCGACGCCCGTTGGGGCTGCGGGATGTTGTAAGAGATACCGCGTCCTCGAGATAAAGGGCTAAGAAGGAACATAGGTGGTTTTTATTCAGTAGAAGTATGACACTCCCTTTCGCTCTGCCTAAGAGCGGGAAGGGTAATTTGATGATATCCCACCCCCGAAAAAAAAGGCGTTATGTTTTAGGCGAATACTAAATGAATTATAATAATCGTGCTGATGAGATTTTAATTTTTCGAGGCGGTTTGATGATGAACATTCTGTCAGACTCCAGATCTTCAAAAATAAACAGTGCGGTTCAATTTGTAAATACTTATCGCGTGGTGTTACTGGAAGAGGGCCAATAAAAGAAAAATAAAACATGTTCTCAATCAATCAACATTTATCTATAGAAGCCAGTGAACTTTTCAAAGGCAAATGCACTTGGATGACTTCTTGGGTTTAATTTATTTAATGGATGGCATCACAATTTACAATGGGTGTGATACCGGGGGCATGTTTGACCCCCTGGATAACCCCTCTGTTATCCACCGGGCTTTATTTATAAATTCAACACATTTTTATCCAGTCTAAATAGTAACGCTTTTGAATTGTCAACGAATCGGCTGGCGTAACATAACCGCACAGTTTTAGCCACACTTGATTGGATATGATTAGAATTTATCACAATATGTCGTAATTGATTGTTTATTAATTTTAAACGATAGTGTCTGCTGGTAAATTACACACAGAACGTCACGATGCGACAAAATTTAAACAACAAGAAAAACATTAAAATAAACATTACCCTATTATATCTCGAGCGTCGTTCATACGTGTTCCCGAAATCCATTTTCGCGGCAAAATATGTTGTTTTTCGAATAGAGAACTAGGCACAGACACACGTGTATCGATTCCAAAGGCGCGGTGGCAAAGAATTCGCAAGGTAGAGCCCGAGGGTGGCACAGCCTGGTACAACCTTCGTGCCTCGTATATAGGTCAGGTTTTATAGGGTAATTTATTATGGTCGATGCATAAGCTGTTGTATGCATGGTTGTTTTGTATACACGCTTACACAGCGTCTGCGCAAACAGAGCTACGATATTTTTAATTAGCTTATGCCCGCGGCTTCGCTCGATTTTAATGCGATTTACTTTCTTTATGTTATTTCAGGTTTCAGTCAAAGAGAAACATACTATAAAACACACACACACACACCATTAGACACCCTATTTGGCGAGATGGATGCTGTTGTGTGTCTATGTTTAAACCACTTTTATAACATCTCTTGAATTGATTCTCATTCACATGATAAAATCACGCTTGTAATCCCCAAAACAAAGGAATAGCTAACTTATAAGTCTTAAGTCCCATGTCCCATGGAGGCAACTCTGTTGCCATCAATTAAGTGGCTGATACTGAGAGATTGCTGCCCAATAACAATTTGCCCGACCCGGGAATTGAACAGGGAGTTCAGCAGTGGCAATTACGATCACTAGAGCAACCACGCAGTCAGGCATTCACACGTACAGTCGAACAAGCTAATAAGTATACTGGTAAAGATCCTTATAATTCTAAGTAAACTACTGTTCAAAACAACAGTTATATTATAATTTAGAACCAATGCCCCATCCGACCGACATTATTGCAATCACCGCGTGGTGCTGACGAAGACTATGGAAAGTGGCTTATGAAATTAATCAGTAAGCCTTTTTTATGAGATTGGGTAATTAATCATAAATTAAGAATTAACACTAGATTATGACACGACCGAAACCTTATTAAATTAATAAAAAACTTACATCACTTTGTTAGGTACATAACCATTCATATATTTATTTCCTTTATTCATTTTATAACATATTAAATACATTTTTAAATATTAATTACAAAAAGGTATATAAAAAACCGGCCAAGTGCGAGTCCTACTCGCACATGAAGGGTTCCGTACCATCGTAGTAGGGGAGTCGCTTTTTATTTTTTTTTTGTTATAGCAGCAACAGAGAGACACATTCAGTGAAAATTTCAACTTAAAAATATTTTTATTATATGATGTAACTAAAAATTTATGCTTTTCGCAATTTTTCCTTTATCTGTGTTATAAGACGTTGCTTCGTACCAAATTTCAAGATTCTGAGTTCACGGGAAGTACCCTGTAGGTTTTGATTCCCTTGCGAGTGTCGAAAATTTGCGGCATAAACGGGAGTATCTTTTGATCGCGTTGACTTAGAAGTTTGATTTTTTCACAGCTCCAAGAGACCATAGACTTGAGTATTTGATATGAATTTCAGCTTGATACCTCCACGCGTTCCTGAGAAAAAAGGTCTTGACAGACAGACAGACAGACAGACAGACAGACGGACAACAAAGTGATCCTATAAGGGTTCCGTTTTTACCTTTTGAGGTACGGAACCCTAAAAACATTTAAAAATATAAAAAATAGTGGTCCACCAGTATTGGGAACAGAGTCCGAACTACCGGTGGTCAGGGCTCTTGAGAGAGGAACCTCCTGACAATGCGCGCCGTGTCCAGAAGTACTGCCTTCTGAATCAAGCCCTTGATCCAGCTACCAAGCGAGAGCCTCCTTAGATGTTCGTCGAGGCTCTTGGCTATTAAGCCATTGGCAGACACGACTATCGCCACAATGACTGCTGTATTCACGTGCCACATGTCGACAACCTCGCGAGCCAGATCCAGATACTTGAATTGCTTATCTTTCTCTGCTTTCACGAGGTTCTCGTCATGCGGGACTGTTATATCAACAATCATTGCGCGACGCTCCGATCGATCTATCACCACAATGTCAAGCTTATTGGCAACAATAGTCCTGTCAGTGACGATATTTCGATCCCAATACAACGAAATATTACCATTATAGAGAACTGGGTCGGGCGCATACCTATAGTATGGCACTTCTGTTTCCACAAGGTTGTATTTCAAAGCAAGTTGCTGGTGGATAATAATATATATTTATTATTATTATATTAAACTTCTACATACAACAGGTATAACATTCAGACACACACGCACAACATCAACATTTACTCCTATAACACACCACACACACGCACACACATTCATACAAATATCATAAGCAAGACACTGCTTTCTTTTTTCTCTCTTTTTTTTAGATAATTAGATTATATTTTATTGATAAGATAGTCCTAACTTATTGTAACCGATAACTTAATGGTATGTACTATTTGTGGCACAATTATGTAAACGGAACGAAGGAGCCTGAAACTCACGACACAGGGAGACCTAGTGTGAGTTTCAGGAATCAACGCAACGATTGTTATTTTAAAACAATAAATTATTCTTATTCTATTCTTAATTATAATCATCAAATGACTCCTACTCTGGCCAGAGCGGAAGGGAGTGTCACACTTCTACTGATCAAAAATCACCCATGTTCCTTCTTAGCCTTTTGTGTCCGGGGCTGCGGTATCTCTTTCAAACAACCAGCAGCCCCGACAGTAACCAGTAAGTCTTAACTGCTAGTAATTAAAGCCTTCTTTTAACCAAATAAGCCTGTACTAGATACTCTTAACTGACTTGACTGTCATTGTATTGTTTCCTTTGTAGCGTAACTTGTAGTGCAACTTTTAATAAAATGTTGATTATTTCCAGGTGGGTATATTAGACGCAGATATCTGCGGGCCCAGCCAACCGCGTGTGCTCGGAGTGAGAGGCGAACAAGTTCACAACTCTGGCTCAGGGTGGTCACCGGTTGTAAGTATTTTGAGATTTTGCGCTTCGTTTAAAATAAATACTGTTCCATCTGGCAAATCTGCAGTCTATTTTTTTTAGTGTCGATGACAATATTTAAACCGAGTCACCCCTTAGTGACGAGTTTGGCATTTTCGTCGAATGAACGTCGAAATGAAACAGTGAGCACGCAGCGACGATACAATCATCTGCTCATTGACCTGAATTAATTTATTTGCTTGCTCTAGTTTATTACGTACTATCTATGTCATAATAAATTGCACCCATTAGAACACCCTGGTAAACTAGAACTAGAGTTTTCATACACAAATCAAACCTGTATTCGTTATTCGAAAAATATAGAATCGTAATTTAAATCTTTTCTATTTCTTCATTATTTGCCGAAGGTCAAGGGACGCTTTGAATAAAGTATCTGTCAACATGCTCTTCATGTCTAGCTCATGAATTTATCAACTTGCAAAATCACACGAAGAGCTTATGGCCCTGTCTGTAGGCCTATATGAAATAAAATATTTTGAGGTGCGCTAGGTACAGTTCAGTAAATAACCTATTTTTTTCACAGTATGTAACAGACAATCTGTCTTTGATGTCGATCGGGTTCCTGCTGGGAAGCCCTGACGACGCAGTTATATGGAGAGGACCTAAGAAAAATGGTGAGTACTAAATAAGTATTTAGAGAAACGGAACCGCCCAGCAGACCTCGTCAAAGATAAATCAAATCAAATAATTTATTTGCATAATATGGGTAAATAGATGGTACACAATGTATTACATAATACAACAATAAAGATCCTCATATTAAGAGGAAATTAGGTATTTGAAGAAACTATCGCTGTCGCTCTGCGAGAGCTAGGCGAGCTAGGCGTGCGATAAGAACAACTGCAGATCCGAGTCAATCGCTTAAGTAAAAACCCATATTTCTAGGTTTGGCACTCGCCTATTTCCTCCTCCAATATTGTACCAATTTATAATATATTTTAGACACTAAATAAGAAGGATGTATTCTGTGCCCCTATGTTTTTCTTTTCTCGCTAATAGTTGTCAAATTTGTACGCCTCTGTTGACAGCCATCTAAAGAAGCAATTTTGAGTATTTTTTAGGGTACATTATTTTTCTAAGCACTAGAGTGCTGCTTAGAAAAATAATGTAACATCAAAAAGAAAAACATAGTGGTGTACAAGTAGTCAATATTTATAATTCTGTAAAAAAAATGTAGCTTTATAGTCATTAACAAGAAAGAAAACAGGCGAGAGCGTTTCTATGGAGAAAAGACCTCCCGCATTTCCTCTTAACCATTTCTGGTATGCAAAATTTAAAACTTAAAATAAAAGTTTATAAAAAAATGAATTGGGTACTTACCTAACAAATACATAAATTTACATTTTGAACTACATACTAACTTAACTAGATATTATTACACTGATAGAAACATAGTAAGGCGCTACACTAATTTTCTATTCTTATAACTAAGGAACGAGCTGGCGGAACCAATAACCAGTTGTCCACATAAACCCTGGATCTAAAGATCTGGCTACAAGACCTTTGCCTAACAGTGGGAAGACCCAGGCTAAAAGGCACCACATATTTATCACATAGAAGTGCTATATTAAATATTGTGTGGTTTACAGGTATGATCAAGCAGTTTTTAAGTGAAGTTGACTGGGGAGAGCTGGACTATCTCCTAATAGATACGCCACCAGGTAAGGCCACATTTTCTTAAAAATCTGAAGTTACTTGTTCTTGTTTCAACATAGCTTTCTAACTTTAACTTATAACATGCAGGACGGATACGAGAATGATTACCCGATTAGTCTTGAATGGTCCTGAGCCCTACCGGTTCCCAATACAAATATCTTGACAACATGTACTGCTTTAATCATATGATGTTTTTTATAAATTAGGTAACTTTTATAATTATAATTTCTCCCCTCGTGGTTGATCATGTTTTTTTCTGACTCCCTTCGATTTCATGTGATTAAAAAGTTACATTAATTTCGTGCTATGTTTCTAACAACTTGAGCCAGCACACTCATCGACTTTGAATTTTTCAATTTAATTCAATAAAAGTAGAAAGGAAATTCGTTTTGGGAACCATCAAAACGTTGATATTAGATCAGCTCAAGCTGATTCTGCCTCATCAATCAATCAATCTTATTTCACCAACCAAATCTATAAAAAACCACATGTTTTCCTCCACACCAGGCACATCAGACGAGCACCTGTCAGCAGTTCAGTACCTAACATCAGCGGGTCTGACGGGAGCGCTAGTAGTAACAACTCCGCAGGAAGTAGCGCTACTCGACGTGAGGAAGGAGTTACAGTTCTGTTCCAAGCTGGGAGTGCCCGTGCTGGGAGTCTTGGAGAATATGTCGCTGTTCATCTGTCCTAACTGCAAGGTAACTAACATTAGTGGACCCCTCAGGGTCACAGAAGGCGGGCTTGTGGACGGTGAATAATGGGCTAGCTCGTCATCCGTTCGTCCGTCTTATGTCGACGGCGCGTTCATGTCCCACGCGCGCATTGAAAAGATGTCAGCATAATGGAAAGAGTCCGCCAGGGCCGACACCTGCCAGGGCTGCGGGACTCTTCGAAAGGGTTGCCGCGGGCCTAGAACACAAATGGCTAAGAAGGAACGTGGGTGGGTTTTAGTCAGTACAACTCTGACACTCCCTTCCGCTGCACCCAGAGCGAGTCACAGCAGGCAGTAGCCGTAGTACAGTAGTAGTAGCTTTGATCCACTTTCATGCCGACCCGCGCTTCCTCATCCAAAGGAAATGTAAATTAATGAATAATCCTCCATGACGTATGTTACCAGACCCGCAGCGAGATATTCCCGGCCACGACAGGTGGAGCGACCCAGATGTGCGCGGAACTGAACGTGCCGCTGTTGGGCAGCTTGCCGCTGGACCCCATCCTGGCGCGCTGCTGCGACGACGGCCGCGACTTCCTGCACGAGCTGCCCGCCTCGCCCGCCGTCACCGCACTGCGCGCCATTGTAGACAGTAAGTTACTACTGACGGCACCCCATCCTAGCGTGCTGCTGTCTACACGATCGCTGTGTAGTCTCTCCCGTTGCGCCTACTATAGTAACGACACTGCGATAGTACCAAAAGCAAACCAACCGACAACCCGAGACATGGTATTCGTAGTTTTTCCTAATCCTAATCTTGGTTTTTAACTGAGAAAATCTTATAATTAAACTCTTTGTGTTACAGAAATCGTTGCCACTTGTGAAAACACCTCCAGATGAGCCCTTGAAACAATCAATGAAGTAAAAGTAATATAAGTTTAGTGTTTGCTATAAAATATATTAATATTTATTTGACCTAGTCAATTCTATGTTTTGTTAAGAGCTCAGTGTTTGAGAACTGAATAAATTCCGACAGTACTTATTATTTTAAACATCTATTCGCTGAAACTGAGTACCCATTTTATGAATTTATTTGCGAGAAATATATAATACATTTAATCATATTTTTTTTATTTATGCAGTCTACAAAATAAAACGGCAAGAAGAGAGAGAAGAGCTTCGATTGTGATAAAAATGAAGTTCTATTGCGGAAAATGATTACCAACCTCATTCCTGTTTTGCATTTTCTTTTATTATTTCATTTTTTCGTGGCGCTACTACACGCACGTACACGCTAATACACGTACGCGCTAATTGGTCTGTATGCATTTACCTCTCACGAAAAAAGTATTAAAAATTATAATCGGAGATGCGCTCCTCTCTGCCTCCATAGCTTATTCCCCTATGGCTTGAACATTGACAGCGATTTTAACCCTTTTCCATTTCAATTTTCAAACCTGACAACACTGACGCAGTTGAGTCAAAATGACACAAGTTTGACTTTATTCAGTTTCAGCAGTAGCACAAACCTAACTAAAATATTTCAAAAACCGGCACTTTTACAAATATATGGTTTGAAATTATTAACTTTAGACGACAGTGTTTGGTTCTCGTCTTCATTAAACGCACAGAACTAGGTGGTAATGTAGTTCCAGTAGGAAACACAAGTTTCAATACTGCGATCAGTTACATGGGCACAAAGGTAGTCTCCAGTAACCGAAGATGTCGTCTGCTCATGCTGAAGAAGACAAGCCATGCAGGGCTTGTTCAGACTTCAAGAGTTGGGCCAAAAAACAGAATAAAACGACTTTTTCACCAGCGGCTAAAAGCAAACAGGTGAGGTTATGTTTCGTAATTGTAGAACTTTCTAGTGAAGTTCACATCGTCTTGGCCTGAAGACATTCAAAGATTTCTAAGGTACAGCATAAATGCATCTTTCTTTTGGAATAATTGTTACTTTGGAGGTCACTTTGTCTTATTATTCTGATGGCTATCTAGTAATGATGCAATCAAGATGCAACAGCTGATTGTCACAACACAAATTTTAGGGATAAATCGAAAACTTGCGGCGCCTGGATTCAAAACTAAAGATTTTTTAACAATGCCATTGTGAATTTTTAAATTTTATTTTGATGTAAATTTTCGACCTGTCATCTTGGCTATGCAATTTGTTGAATCACTAATGTAAATAATGACATGTAAATTTTTAGCCACCTCCTCCTACTCGGCGGAAGGACTGCCCTTTAGATAAGGATGAGATTGGCAGTGCAACATGGTCATTCCTCCACTCGATGGCAGCCTACTACCCAAAGGTCCCAACTAAAAAGCAGTCGGAGAGTATGGCACAGTTCTTCAATATCTTCGCTCAGTTCTACCCATGTGAACCGTGTGCACTTGACTTACAAAAAGAGTATGTACTAGATTAATATTATTGACCTACTTATGTGTTGAAGTAAATTGTGTTTTAAATACAATACTGGTGGCCGGAAGTTGAGCTGGGAGCTTTGGTCCAAATGATACATTTAATTTTTTATGGCGAAACAACACCTGGAGGAGACAGGGAGATAAAAATGTTAATATGCTTAAAATGATTGAGACTCATCTTTTAATTCATTGTGTCTTGAGAGGCTTCTCTCACACTCTGTCCATGGGTGAATTTAAGCGCAATATGAGCACGTGTCATAGGCCCTTCATCCCTTACTTCAGCACACAACCTTAAATAAGGTTACTGCCAATTATAATTTGGCCGATGTTCGGAGCCACCATTGAGTTTATATTGAACTCTACTGTGCATTGGCACTCAAGCAGGATTAATTAGATTTAATGAGGCAGAATATTACAAGCAAGGCATTTCAATATTGTTATCTTGAAGGTAAATAAATGCAGTAGGTAATTGAAATAATGTTATACCAAATAGTAATGACACAATATGTTTTCAGCTTGAAAAAAAACCCACCACGGACAGAATCCCAGAATGCATTAGCAAAATGGCTGTGTGAACGTCACAACACTGTGAACATCAAACTTGGTAAACCAACATTTGACTGCTCCAAAGTTCACGAGCGGTGGAAAGACGGATGGGCCGACGGTTCCTGTGATTAAGAAATGTCTTCACAGACTTAATGTTGAATATTGACCAAGCATTGTGCTATCTATAAGTTGTTTTGGTTTGGATCCTATAAATGTGATACTAAAGTTTAGCAAATTAATATTTATTAGAATAATCCTTTTCTAAAAGACATGACATCCCCTTTAAAAATTACATAACACATAGGTTTTTTGGTTTATGAAACCCTTTGACTTAAGTCATAATAATTTCATAAGTATACCTTAATGCAGATATTTAAACATTGGTCTGTGAACAAACAACAGATAACTTATTAGGCTTTTTGAGTCTAGTATTAGAGAACTGTAAGTTAGTTCAGTATTTTAGTCACTATGTGATCAACCCAAGTTTCTTGAAAAACTTGTGATTTTATTAGAAACAGTTCAAATGAGTTTTGTATGTGTGTTAAAGCATACAGTGATGTTGTTACATTTGTTAATTTTAAAATAATATGACACTATTGAGCAATTATGGTGTTTTATTTTCGACATAACATTACAACTTGATGACCTGCTAAAACTCTTGTGGGTGCACTCTAGCATGTCTGTGTTGGATTAAAATAGGATAAGCTGCAGGTTTAGATTTTTAGTAGACACCTTTTAATCGTTACAGGTAGTGAAAAGACCGATAGTGTCCTAAAAAATAATTACACAATCACACTAAAAAGCAATTGATATCTCTTATCATTACACATTGCATGTAACTTTTTAATCTAATCTGAGCAAACAATTTATCTGTTCATATGGAGTGGGTGGGTGTTTGTATGGCATTTTACGAGCGTGCATTACGGTGCACGTAACCATGTAATAACCATAAGTTACCCATGTATCATTCATGTATCTACAGTGGGCTATCAGCTCTTGTTGTAACATTGAAGCAATTTTTTTTTGTATGTTATAGGCATTCTTATTTCTTATCTTTATCATGGGGTTTAGGTTTCCGCACTTAGTCCTTAAAGTAGAGCATTGTGCGTGAGCCATGGTGGCCGATTACTCCAACCAGCCCAACTCCCTCCATAAGCAGATCAGACTTCCCGGTCTCCTCAATCCGCAAGGAATCTTGGTGTTCCAAGGGTCTCCTCACGAATCTTGGTAACGCCTGTGCACTCAAGGTGCACATGCGCCACCGTTTCCTCTGCCTCCATGCATGCTCTGCACAGGAGACTGTCAGTGATACCTTGGGTGTGGAAGTGTTTATTCAGTGAACAATGTCCAGTGATGGTCTCCGCCACCATACGCAGGCTATATCTGTCCAGGCGCAGAAGGCGCCTGGTCAGCTTTATATCCAGGCTTGGCATAGCTTCCTGATTGCCTACATCCTGGTGTCGAGGTTCACCATTTCCCCGCTTGGATTCGAGTGTGATTTTTTAAACAGCTTCTTATATGCTTGAAAGGGATGGGCACAATGGGTTTGCGTCCGTAGGGTTTTGTGCTGGATCCTCTTCTGGCAAGTTCGTCAGCCGCATCGTTTCCAAGTGATCCACTGTGACCTCTAATCGTTAACTCCTCTAAGCGTTACCGTGTTGTGATTTAGTACCGTGATTCAAATCAAATCAAATATGTTTATTTGAAAGAAAATATACGGTATAAAAAGTTTAAGAAAAGATCTTATATCCTAAAAAGTCACTGTATTCTGCCTGCAGACAAGCATGCAAATTGTTTACTACTATAGCTGTTGCCAGCGGCTTCGCCCGCTACAACTTAAAAATTATCCCACGGGAAGATACAATCGGGATAATAACTATCCTATTTGTTAATCTAGGGTGCCAGCTAACTCCATACCAAATTTTATTAAAATCGCTTAAGCTGTTTAGACGTGAAGAAGTAACAAACATACACACTCACAAACTTTCGCCTTTATAATATTAGTATAGATTATGTCATTTAATTCTTATAAAATCAATAATTCATTCGTAATTTATAATTAATTTTTAAATTCTACAAATTCCTTACTGCTATTGAAACAACAATTTTGTAGCCACTCAGTCAATTTTTAGGGTTCCGTAGTCAATATGGAACCCTTCTAGTTTCCCCATGTCCGTCTGTCTGTCCGTCCGCACTATATATCAGACTATTAGTACCAGAAAGCTGTAATTTGGCAATATACAAATGAGTTGAATGAGCCGTGTGGGTGTCATAAGAGCCGACGATAGGGATAAGGGATGGTGTAGGTAAGTGGTTTGGTTTGTAGGTGGTTATACCCGTGTAAGTATTCGAACTAATAACTTCACACGACACTAAGCCATCTCTGGGCTCGGAAAAGTATTTCCTAGAGGTCTGGATGGAACAGTCGGTATCAGTGCAGGATGACGACTCAGGGCGATGGCGGATGAACGTCACGTCAACGGCAGCGCCCAAAGACCCAGCCAGGTGGTCTACTACCACCAACCCGCATTAGACAAGCGTGGTGGGTTAATTTGTCTAAACCCCTTCCCAAAAATGAACGACACAAATAAGGCCAATCCCCCAGTGCTCGGCAGTTCCAGACAGTGCATGGCTATTGGTAGTACGCAGGTGCACCCTGGAGCTGTGGGGATCATAATCTCCGAGCGAGGGTCTCCTACCAAACGACTAATGCCAGCAAAAAGGACACCGATAGATTAAAAATATTAACTTATAACGTACGAACTAAAAGCCTTTCCTCGGTTCGTAAAGTCCAGAATAACATCTGAAAATACAAATGTCCTAGGCCCACATGGCTCAGGAGTCTGTAACGAACGAGGCCAGCGACTTCTAGAATTTGCTTTTGGTCAAAACCTTAGTGTGAGCAAGTTTTTTCCACAAAAAACCCCACCGTCGATGAACTTGGTTCTCGCCTGACGGACACAGTAAACCTAGATAGATTTTTGTTTGTCTTCCAGCAAACAAATAATAAAAAAACGTAGAAGCACTTAACCAAATTCAATTTATTTCCAATCACTGACCAGTCCGTATTGATATACGTTTTGAAATGAAGATTCACTCATCGACACAAACTCATACAAAAATCAATGAAACGTTTAGATAGAACAACATTAATTTTGAACAAAGATACATGTAAGCTTTGTACACTGTATGTTGTGTACGTAGCCTGATGTGCGAGTATGTGTACGCCGCATAATGAGCAAGACGTTGCATACGAAGAATGATACAGAATCAGCACTTTTGAACGTCAATTACATAAGACAGGGCCCCAAAACGCACGCCCTTCGCCACTTCCTAGTGTTTCTGTATAGTTTTAGTTACGGACTACGAAGGCTATTGAAGAAGGAGGGAAGAATATATAAAGTAATATAAACAAGCAAATCCAGCGTAAAAAAAGTTTATTGTAAAAGTAAGTAATCACTTCCCGTTTCTACAATAATTGTAACTTTAAAAGATACATTCACTTCAGTACCTGGCTGGGCCGTAAATATCACACATGTTGTCGCAAAGGGATGGCATGAGTGTTCGAGACGAAGCTCCTAGTCGTACTTGTTGCCTTGTTGGGTTCCGTATTAGAAAGCGTAATTACTCCACTTATGACCTAATGTTAATCTGTATCTTAAAGGTAGGTAAAACTTAATTACCGATTTTATTATCCCACCAAAAACATTTTTTCTAAATTTTGCTAAATGTAAGAATACATAATAGTTTAATAAACAATAATAACATCTTACTCCTCGATACAAAAGTGCCAATGGGCTATATTTGTTTTATTAAAAATCCGAACGTGCTAATACCGCAAGCAAACATTTTGAGAACTCGTACGACTCGCATTCATCGCCGGTTACCTAAAACTCGACATGCTATATTTATAATCGGGTACCGTAAAATAATACAGCTCACAACAATCGTCATAGCTTACAACTAATAGGTCCATAATAATACAGTATATTGCGACATCACTGACACTGTCTCAACTCTTCCGAAGTAGAAGGCTCGTTGAAACCCATGGTGGCTGGATGTCTGTCCTTGGACTGTTTGGTTAGCTCTCATAAGAATTCCATTTCCCTCTCGATGCCGACGAACTTGAGTTGCTCGGTTGGTCCGTATCTGGAAGTAGACGTAATTCATATTATGCCTGTTTACACTGAATGGTTGTGGCCTAACTGTCAAGTCTTGCCTAAAACCATGTACACCCACGTCTCGCCCGTTACTTTTACGACCGTCCAACGAGGCAATCAGTGATATCTCTCCAATAATCAGTCTACTCAATCTGCCATCATCCATCGCATCGCGCTGCCGTGAGACACACAATTTTATCTCTTTTTTGTTCCCCATTTAGTTTCTAGTTTTTTGTATTTTTATTGTTGCAAATAAATATGTTTTCTTTCTTTCTTTTACTGCACTGCTGGGTAAAGACCTCCCTCATGGCTTTCCAAGTTTATGAAAATATTACAAAGGAATATCGCATCCGTATCTGTATTGCATCTCTTGTTTTTCGTGCACGAGCGAATGATGCAATATTTTTTTGGAGGAGACACAATGACATGATGCAATAACTTACAGTTGTTTCCATAGCTCCAATTAAATAGATCTTTACATTAACACCATACAAATCAATATATTTAGCACAACTATATTAGGCTTAAGCTTCTAAACTAAAGCATGAATTTGAGATCTTTTTATGGTGATTAACGAATTAGTGCCAATACCGTTATAGAAATGCAATATTACGTCATATGTCCCGCGCTTTGTCAGTCGATCTATGTAAAATAATGGTAATTATTCAGCTCAATCCGGCGACCCCAACACACTTAGGCTAGACAGATGATGATGTATGTCCCGCACTTTGGGCTCGCTAAGACTTTTTTTTACTGACTAACGACTATTAGTCCGACTGTCATGCTGGCTTGTCACTTCCTGTAGCTGTATCAGTCGAAAGAGTACCTATTGTGGTGGCTCTCCTCATACAAGCACTTTTATTTTCTATTCTAAAATAAGTTTCAATAATATTATACCTGTAATCGAAGAACAGTTCCTCTCCAGGTTGTATGGCCCGCTTGGCGAAGATGCCAATGCGATGGTCTCCGTTCACCATCATGACCTTCGCGTAGCAGTTCGGGTTGATGGAGTGATTCGCGAAACGGATCTTGTTGCCTTTGCGGGTCGCATCTACCACAAAGTCTGAAAACAATGGATGAATATTTTTACCTCTTGGTTTTTCCACTGTTTTTTTTTTTTTTAATAAACGTTGCCCCACACTAGGAATTTCTCCTGTATCGTGGGTGCGTTCACCAACATTTAAACTCACATACACAAATACCCAGACCCGGAACAACTATCTGTATGTCATACAAATTTTTGTTCCGTGCGGGGATCGAAGCCGCGACACGCAGCGCAGCAGTCCATTGCTTGAGCCACTGCGCCAACCGTGCCGTCAAAAATCAATTGCTGATTGTAGAATTTATTTATTTAAGGAAAACAAACCGTAGCACAATAAAATTAGACAATGTTTTATATATAACATTTTAAAACAATAATGCTGCCCCGCTACGTTTTCCAAAGATTACAATTTATAGAATTTAAAACTACAACTAGAATGTGCTTCGGACTAAAACTGGTCTAATGATTTAAAGTGGATCAGTAAGCCATTTGGTACAGGATTAGACAGAACCAAATTTTCTCCCTAGGACAATAATCATATAGGTTTGAAAATAAAATAAGCATGTCATGTTTACATACTAGATTTCATATTTCATCAGATATTCAGCGGTTTTTTAATGCATCCGCATTTCGCGTCCTAAGTACACTGAACCCTACCTTACCACCTACCTGCCTACCTTATTTTTATTGTGTAATTTATTTGTATTGTGCGTGTTTCATGTACTGTGGCTAAATAAATTTTATTCTTTCTTTCTAACATTGACATGGACATTTTGTGGTTAGTAACTGCTTACAGGTACTCCGATATGTTTTTGTGTTATATGATACTAGGTGTTGCCAGCGGCTTCGCCTGCTACAACTCAAAAATTATCCCACGGGATGATAAAATCTGAATAAAAACTATCCTATCTGGCCGTACCATCCTTTTCTCGAACCAGTTCAGGCCATTTTCGACCTCCTATAACTTCGTTGTAGATAAAACTAGAACCCTGATTTTTTTGTAACCAACTAGGCATTGTATAGACACGGTATATTTCAAATTTCATTCAATTTGAACCAGTAGTTTAAGAATTATAACTAATCAAAGTTTGTTAGTTTTGTCACTCACTGACTGAATGATTGGCCGATCATCAAAAGTCTAAGGCACTTCTAGCAGACATAGAAGCTTAAAATTTAAAATACAATTAGTGTTTAGTGTATAAATCATGGAAAAACTAAAAAAATATGCAATTTTTTGTCTAGTTTTAGATGCACTAACTGCATAAATAACTTTGTAATCTCTTATAATTGCATAGGATTACCAAGTTAAAGTTACATTTTCAGTAAATGAATTTACGAGTTATTAAATTTAACACACTTCCTAGTTTATGATTGATCTGAAATTTTGCACAAATATGTATATCGCCTATCAATGCAATATTATGATGACATGGAACTGATCTGATGAAGTAGCTGGAAGTTGGCCATAGGAACTCCATTTTAGAATATCATAACCCCATCGAGTTTGGACTCGTTTGATTCGTCTTGTCGAGTAGTTTGTCTTATGATGGTGTCCATGGTCTGTTGATGGAGCTGGAAGGCGACCATAGGAATTCCGTTATTAAACGACATAACCCTATCGAGTTTGTACTCGTTTGATTTGTCTTGTCGAGTAGTTTGTCTTTAGATGATGTTCAGGGTTCTGAATAGTTCCGATGATGGAGCTGGAAGGTGGCCATAGGAATTCCGTTATAAAACCACATAACCCCATCGAGTTTGAGCTCATTTGATATGTCTTGGTAAGTACTCTGTCTTTAGTTGGTAACCAGGATCTGATGATGGAGCTGGAAGGTGGCCACAGGAACTCCGTTATAGAACGACATAACCCATCTAGTTTAGACTCGTTTGATTCGTTTTGACGAGTACTTTGTCTTTGGATGGTCTCCAAGATCTGTTGATGGAGCTTGAAGGTGGCCATAGGAATTCCGTTATAACCTGACCTTGTCGAGTTTTTACTCGTTTGATTCAGCTTGTCGAGTAGGTACGTTAAGTACTTCAAATCGATGAATAAGACTGCTCCAAATTCGAATAAACCTATGTATTGTTGATTCATTAAACGAAATGGATAGAATGAGAGACGCTACAAAAAGAAATGAGATCAGATGAGAGAAAGATTGACTTGGCCATCGCATCGCATTCGCCAATGTTAAACAGGCCATTGTAATAGCTAATCGCCATCGCATTGGCCAATGTGATGCAGTGGCCAAGTCAATCTTTTATTTAAAACATCAAAGGTTTTTAAGTAGGGATTAAATATATTAACTGACTTGGTATTACATGGATCTCCCTACTTTTTACGGTAAAAGAACTGAGTTGCGCGGCTTGGCCTTTTTTGGGATGTGTTAATCCAGGTTATAAACTATCTGTGCATCAAATTTTATAAATCCGTTCAGAAGTTTATGCGTGAAAGAGTATCAAACATACACACTCACAAACTTTCGCCTTTATAATATTAGTGTGATAAGTAAGTCACCGTTGTTCAAGTTGAAGAGGAAGGAGCACATGTACTTGTCGTACACCTTGCCGCGCCTGTCGGCCTCGTCCTGCGAGATGATCTCGCCGCAGTACTCCGATATGAACTCGTTCTTGTGCGCGGCTTCCTTCAGGAAGATCCCCCAGCCTGCCACGTCGCTCGGCGCCAGCAGCAGGTGCTTGTGGAGGCCTCTGTGGAGTTAAACTTGTGTGTGACTAACAATGTTGTAAACTTGTATCAATTATATTTTACTGTCGTCGTTCACAATGCTGCACGTTGGCCTCAAGCCATTATGACTAAATGGTTCTTCGGTGTGAAGGTGACAACTAAACATATGGATATATTGAGATTTAATTTTTATATTTTTTACAATCGTTTTTTGATCTAGAGATGTCTGCTTGCAAAAGTCGAGCGTCATTTAGAGGCCTAACTGATGTAAAGATTTTCATGTCATTTGCAAACATGTGTTTAGAATGTTTGAAACAATCGCCGATGTCGTTGTTGAAAAAACAAATAGTAACGGCTATAATAGGGAACCCTGAGGCACACCAGAGGAGATGGTTGTCCAGGAGGATATAAAGCCACTGAGGAGCACTGCTTGTGTCCTATTTTGTAAATAAGACGAGAGCCATCTGAATAAATCTCCCCTAATGCCCAAGTCAAAAAGCTTTCTTAACAAAATGTCATGGTCGACCCTATCGAACGGTTTACTATAGTTGGTGTAGATTGCATCTACCTGGAATCCATTATACATATGTATGTATGTGGCTACTATTAAAAATTCACGAAAATGTTATGTTACTTCGAAGAACCAACAGAAATAACGCGATGTGTGAAAAAGTAATATCAATGAGATCAATTTTGTACTAAACCATAACCAATTTGACAGTTAATCGTTGGACACTATGATAGTCACTGACTAGCCCTGCAGGAATAGTTCAGGACAAAATGTGATTGTAATAATGGGGACGGCTTCGTTAAGGTTATTTTTCCACACTATAAAGGATGAATAAATAGTATGTCATACCTTTGTACAGAGACGTTCTTGCAGAAGACTTGCGGCGCGTGTGCACGCAGCACGGCGCGCGGCGGCGCGAGCGGCGCGGCCAGCGCGTGCGGCGCGTCCGCCCCGCACGCCGTGCACAGGTCCGGGTCGCACTCGCGCACGCCCAGGTAGCACGGGCACTGCTTCGTGTTGCACGTCGCCTTGCAGCGGCAGCCTGGGAAACGGTTCTGACCTACGACAAAATACGTCACATTCAATACAACACTATATTTTGATACGAGTAGGGAAACTTCGACATTGCAGAAATTTACACAAGAGCCCGTTCACGAGCATGACGCAGTTTTAATGTATCTTTAAATTACTCCCAACTGTGGGTTAAAACTTGATGTACATTTGCAGACATAGTCGGTCCAACAGTATAAGTCAACTTACATTAGAGTCAACCCTGAGGGCAGCAGATTTTTTTTGGACCAGAGCCCATACATTTTTGGTCATTCTTCATATTTATTGTTTTTGAAGCCAGGAGGACATTTTAATAATAATAATAATTTATTTTGAACTTGAATAGTTTTTTATGCTGAATGAAATACATTTAGTTTTTTTCACATTTAAAGTCAAAACATTCGCCTGAAGCCAGCTTCTAGTAATATTATATCCCTGCTGAGCAGCATCAAATACCTCATCCCAAGTATTGGCGACAAAAACCAAAGCTGTGTCGTCTGCGAAGGAGATGATTTCACCTTGGGTGAGTTTAAGATTCGTAAGTTGGTTTATATACACTAGAAATAAAGTGGGTCCTAAGATGCTGCCCTGTGGCACACCATGTGTAACTGGAAGGTGGGTACTTTTGTATTTACCTACACGGACACATTGATTTCGCCCAGACAAATAACTCTTAAACAGTTTTAGTTGAGTACCTCTGATTCCTATCTTTTTGAGTTTAGCCAATAAGAAGGAGACAGAAATCGTATCGAATGCCTTGGCGAGATCGAGAAATATTGAAAGACATTTTTCTCTTTGTCTAAATTTGAACTAATAAAGCTGGTGAGTTGTTCACTGCTAGTTCTGTGGACTTTCCATGCCGAAATCCAAACTGATTTTCAGACAGTAGGTTATTTTTCTCAAGATAATTTACCAATCGAAAATTTTGGAAAAAATCATTAACACCCTAATAATAATAATAATAATAATAATTAATTTGATTTCTGCCCCCACTCTTATAGATTGGGCATACTTCCGACTTTTTCAGGGAATCAGGGAATACACCGGAATGTAAGCTATCATTGATTATTTTAGTAATAGGTGGTATAAGATTATTTTTGTACAATTTTAGAAATTTACTACTAGTTTTATCATTTATCACAACTTGATGCACAATCTGTTTTGAGACCATTTATAATTTGTTCAACTTCTCGCTCATCGGTGTCCATCAAAACAAATGAATTAATCTGCTGGTTACACTTGTCTACATGATATTGAGAATGTGCATCAGATGTGTTAGTTTTTTGACAAATTTCATCTGCAAGTGAGGCTCCAACATTAATGAAATAATTATTGATTTTATCTAAAGATTGCTCTGGAGAAGAAGAGAATGTTAGGAGTTCTTTTATTTGTTGTGTTGGTTTTGTTGTGTTAGTGATGTTTCGAATGTCTTTCAATAACTTTTTACTGTCTGTCTGTGCATCTCTAATTAGGTTTTTCTCGTACTCTCTTTTTACTTTTCGTAACAACGCGTTACAAAAATTCCTGTAGCGTCTGTAAGTTATTTGAAAGTTTTCGTTTTTTGATGATAATTTAGCTTTTTTGTGTAACTTATCCCTGTTTTGCATGCACCTAAGTAAACCCTGAGTAATCCAAGGCTTTATTACTTTTGAACGTCTTGGTAAAGTTTTTGTTTTTGTATTTTTTTTCAATATTATTTTGAAGGGACTGCGTCAAATAATGTAGTGTAAGTTTAGGGTCTACCGACTGATAAATTGGTTCTAATTCAAGTTGTATTAGATCTTGTACTATTCCTTGATTGTTAACTTTAGTTATAGTTGTAGTTGAATAATGCCATGTTTGTTTTAGCTGTAGGCATAGTAAAGCCGGATAATGATCTAACAACGTTGAAAATGGGACTATTGCAGTAGCAGTGTTTATTGTTCTTATTAAGGCATGATCTAAGCAGGTTTCACTGTCACTACGTGTTATGAGACTACGTGTATTGTTTTTGTGAGGAAGTGTTTGTATAGTATGTTTAGGTGTTTGATTGTGTGAATTAGTTTATATGCAGTATGTTTTTGACCATGTATCTGAGTTATTTTAAAACTACAACTAAACGTAAGATGATAGAGATGTGTTAATAAGTTATGAAGTAACTGTTCTGAAGTGTGTATTACAAAGGGCAGAATAAAAATAGTTAACATTATTAAAACAATAAAAGGCATGCATTAAAAAAAACTTCAAACCATTTGAAGAGACAAATCGTAACGAGTAACTGTCACATTGTGTTTCGTATTATAAGGTAATGGTAATTCCGCCGCGTCGGAGATACGAATATGTCAGGAGTCTTCGTTTTTCTTTATGTACACAATCCCATTTGTTGTCCAACAGAAATTGAAGCCATGGCTATTCTTGAACTGTCTCGCCAAAAAGTTAAGTTTTTGGGTTTTGTATGTGAGAGTTTCCGCTACATACAAAGGTTTAGCCACATACTTGGGGTTCAAATGAGATGTATTTTATTTTTCTCCGTTACTTTTCGGTTTATTGAAACTCTTGACAGCCTTAAGAAACTTCTCTTTCTGTAGCACTGTGGTTAGCTCTACGATTACCGGGTTTGAGTCATCTTTTGACTTTAGTCTATAGATATCTTTTATGCAAGATCCGTTGATATCGATGTTAATCGTTTTACTTAGTTGCAACATTTCTTTACATAAAGTTTCTTTCGTCTCTCCATTTTGTTTCGGTATATTCCTGATTTCAATTCCAGTTCCGCGGGTTTTTCGTTCCACTGTCTCCAGTTTTTCTTCCAAATCTTTAATCAGCCTTTCTTTCCTTTTCAAATGTATTAATTTTTGACAAAAACTCGTCATATTTGTTAGACATTAAATCCATAGTCGTTTTAAGCTCCTGGAAGCGTTTTTCCTGTTCCCTTGAAAACGATAAAAACATTTCCTTGATAAGGGTCATAATGTCAGTATTTTCGTCATCATACTTCCGTTTTTTACGCTCCGTAATGTTAATCGCAAGTGAGTGGAGATCTGGTTCAGACTCACAATGTTGCAACGGTAAGTCAATAGCTGTCTTAGCGAATGTTAGGGCAGCGCTCCGTATGTTCTCTGCTGTACCCAAAGATGTTGACGGGGACGGTGAAGTTTGTTGTAGTGGCATGTTATGAATGAAGTTGTCTTTAGATCGCTACAACAAGTACCAGGATAGCATACGTTTGAAAGCGATAGCTTGTTTACAGGCGCGTCAGGGGTCAAGGTTATCTAGCCGCACACGAGGAATTCGAAGTTTTTGCCTTTCCGTCCAGTGTAGTAAGAGCTATAGATGTGTGGGCGCCCTGTGCAACTGGAGATCTAAAATGGCCACTTTAACAGACCATAATACGAATTTTAACGCAATTCTTACTAATTTCGTATTATGATCTATTTTCTAAAACGGTCACTGACACAGTTACTATTATGAAAGGTCAATTTAACGCTTTTTAACGCAATTAATATTATTATTATAATCTGCTAAAGTGGCCATTTTAGACGACCTAAATGTTGTTTGTGTTTCTGAATTTTGGAAAAAATCCAACAACCTTAACAACAGTGCCAGTCTAGTTTTCTAAGTAAAAATAAGATAAACTCACAATCACTGCTGCACTGACAGAACTTTTCGCAGAAGTTCTGCGACTGTAGACACGGACACATATTGTCGCAGGGCTGGTTCGGGTGGTCGCACGGTGTGTAGTTGTAACTAAAACACAAAAATACATAATTTATTACACAATAACCGTCCTTTTGGGCTTCGCCGCAGTAAAAATCGACAAACACCGCCATCACAGTACTCACAAGCTATCCATGAATATCTAACTCACAGCTTTTCAGCTACTGAACGCCATTTGTTACGATATGAAATTCATACATAATTCTTCACTATAAATAAATAAAATAAAAATAAAAACTTTTTATTTCAGACTACAAAGAATCCATAGAATGTTAGTACAGTAAAACTTATAAAACTATTGTGAACGACTGTACGTACGACAACTCATCAATCATTATGAATTTTCAATATTGCCAAGAAATGCTTAAAATAAAAAATTATTCACGAAAATTAGGGCGATTATCAGCACTTTCCTTCGTGTTTATCTGAGAAGTGGCAGAAAAACTTAGCCTCGGAGCCCGGATTCAGTAATAATCTCTCTCCTATTACATGGAACTTAAACATAGCTAGCGAAATCTGGGTATACTATAAGGTACACGTTTGCCTAACCCTTAGGGTATTACAGGCGTGATGTTATGTTATGAGTAACACATTTATCTCATAAGTTTGAAGAACGTATGGTTACATTGATCAATGTTCTTGGATAGCGTTGGAGATATAACAAGAAGGATCTTCTGTTAAAACAGTTGATAAGTCTTACACATGATGCGAGGCGGAGTCCTTCTTGAGTTGTATCTTGCGGCAGTGCACGGACCAGAGACGATGCTTCTTCTTCTTCTTGCGGGGAGGAGTGAGTTCTGCTTCCACGCGACATTCTTCTTGACCGGTGTTGATCCAGTATGTGTACACCTGGAGCAGATAGGTGGTCATTACGGTGGAATAATTATACCAATGGGTAAAAATAATGGTGGAAAACTCATGATTATGATTAACTTTGGCTGTTTAAGAAGTCTGCGGGTTGAACCGCGCGCCTGTTGCGCAGCCGCATGCTATAGAACTTCTTATCTGTGTCTCGCTCTAGCAAATGTCGGTTTTGAGCGACAGATAAGGATAGAAGAAGCGTGCTATTAAAAACTGCTATTCATCAAACAATTGAAATTAATGACCGATTTTATTTAGATTTGGTCCCATAATTAAATAACAAACCTAATGATATTAGAGCGGCGATTTTCGCAAGGTAGCTGGCTTGTGCGAGTTGTCAAGAATCAAGTTGAATGGCGTGCGATATATGAACTCTCAAAGCATTTAAGTCAAATAGACATCAACATTTGTGCCTTACCTACATTACAAAAATTTGTTAACTGATATGTTATGTACTTTTTTATTTTTACATTGTTTATAATTATATAATTTTTCATTATTGATTTGTGTCTGTAGTAAATCTAAATTAAACATACACCTTACTATTGTATCGAGTCTGGTTCTTCTAACCAACCTGACAGACAGATGTGTCGCTGGGGAGTTTGTTCCGCCACTTCTTCTTTCCAGCTAAAACACTAGAAGGTGCCGAAGGGTGGGCGTTTTGGAGAACTGTCTCTTGTAAATAAGTAGAGTAAAGTAATTTTTGACGTTCGAAAAGTGCTGATTATCAGCCTAATTTGAATAAATGACTTTTGATTTTGATTTTGAAGACCCGTTACTTGCACTTTTCCATAGTCGACCAAAAACACCTACTAGCTCAACCACTAGCTATTTTTTTAGATTATGGTATTTTCTCTCTAACAAGCTGATCTGATGTTAAAATGGTTCTTGTGTAACCGACATCAATACGACTTCACAAACTTCGGGGATTACAGGCGTGATGTTTTGTTATTCTACTAATAAATACAAAACTTTGCGAGGTCGTATTGATGTCTAAATGATAGCAAATGGATTGGGATTGTTGAAATCCCATGTCTGTCTATTATTCACACCAGTTCATAACATACTTGCCTAATAGCATTTCTCATGGAATAGAATGGGCAAGAAAGTCCATGGAGACTGTTGCACTATGTCGGATGAAGGTGAATATTACCTGTTGGCAAGTCTTGGAGAGCATGACCTGAGCGATGGCGCAGTAATTGGAGAAAAACACCTTGTGCAGAGCTCTAAACAGAGACTGGTCAGAGCCCGTCCACTCTGTGTCTGTGTCGCCCACTGTTAAACCTGAAAAGAAAATGGTACAGAAGTAGATAAAGATTCTCTATGGCAAATCTGATTACTAATCTGAATCTTAATTATGGAACTTCTGGGCGAAATCAGCTAGAGTTAAATGAGAAGTAGTGCCTAGACGTACGATCAATATCGATGACTTTACGGTGTAAACTGTAAAATACTAACACTCGATTTCGGGAACGCAAATTATCGATGCGTAAATATTACTTCTCCTTTACAAATGTTTGCTAATTTGTTGCGTTGATTTTGGTTTCAGTCTCGCCCATTATTACATCGAAGTTATAAATTGCTGGCGAAATATGGGTGAACTATTAGGTAATGTAAGGTGTGTAGGTTCTTAGATGATACCATGCGTGGTGTTATGTAACGTTTCGATGGGGCCAACTGGGCGTAGACTTAAGCGACCAAAAAAGACCAACAAACTGCTTAGTCCGCGACTTCGTTCGCAAAAAATGTGAAAGCTCGGATTTTTTTTTTAAACATTGTCCTAGAAATTTCTCCTGTATCTTGGATGCGTTTACAAACATTTAAACTCACATACACAAACCAAACAACTATCTGCAAGCCATATAAATATTTGTTCCGTGCGGTGATCGAACCCGCGACACGCAGCGCAGCAGTCCAATCGCTCAGCTACTGCGTCAACCGTGCCGTCAATATTCTTGACATAAATTTAATTTATGGCCTATAGCACCCAAAAATTAATCAACATCAAACAGTCACACCCGACCTTGAAATAAATGGGCTGAACAGCAGGCCTGTAAATGAAATCTGTAATTATCATGTTCCTAGTGTTACCTAAAGCGTTGTAAGCAGGTTCGGCGGACCCCTCGCCGTTCTGCTTGAGCTGGCCGATGGTACTCCAGTTGCTGTTGCTGGAGTTGCTGTTGCTGCCTACAACTGGACATTATGTTATGTGTTAAGCATCGTTAAACTATTGTTTGGATTGAAACGCTAAACTAAGCTATTTTAAAGCTATACCACATACCCTCAATGGTGTTCTGACATATCCGCTTTGTGTTCATAGTTTTTCGGCCAAAGTTGGATATGCTAGCCACTTAAGAGCAGCACAACAAAGCTCTTGACATTCTATAGAAGTCAGCGAATGCAGTCGCTGTGACCGAAATCGGCTTGATGACATCATCATTATCATTTGGATTGTATTTAAAAGCGGAAATTGAGAAACTGGTTGTTGGTCAATATCCGGTCGGATACTGGATATTTATCAACTGCGGTCATTTACTACATCTATATATATAAAAGAAAGTCGTGTTAGTTACACCATTTATAAGTCAAGAACGGCTGAACCGATTTGGCTGGAAATTGGTGGGGAGGTAGCTTAAAACCAGGAGACGGACATAGGATAGTTTTTGTTCTTTTTTTTTTTGGTAAGTAGATAGTTAGGTTGTATGTAGGTAGATAGGTAGTAGGTAGGTAGTATTTAGGTAGGTAGTAGGTAGGTAGGTAGTAGGTAGGTAGTAGGTAGGTAGGTAGTAGGTAGGTAGGTAGTAGGTAGGTAGTAGGTAGGAAGTAGGTAGGTAGTAGGTAGGTAGTAGGTAGGTAGTAGGTAGGTAGTAGGTAGGTAGTAGGTAGGTAGTAGGTAGGTAGTAGGTAGGTAGTAGGTAGGTAGTAGGTAGGTAGTAGGTAGGTAGTAGGTAGGTAGTAGGTAGGTAGTAGGTAGGTAGTAGGTAGGTAGTAGGTAGGTAGTAGGTAGGTAGTAGGTAGGTAGTAGGTAGGTAGTAGGTAGGTAGTAGGTAGGTAGTAGGTAGGTAGTAGGTAGGTAGTAGGTAGGTAGTATTAAGGTAGGTAGTAGGTAGGTAGGTAGTAGGTAGGTAGTAGGTAGGTAGGTAGTAGGTAGATAGGTAGTAGGTAGGTAGTAGGTAGGTAGTAGGTAGGAAGTAGGTAGGTAGTAGGTAGGTAGTAGGTAGGTAGTAGGTAGGTAGTAGGTAGGTAGTAGGTAGGAAGTAGGTAGGTAGTAGGTAGGTAGTAGGTAGGTAGTAGGTAGGTAGTAGGTAGGTAGTAGGTAGGTAGTAGGTAGGTAGTAGGTAGGTAGTAGGTAGGTAGTAGGTAGGTAGTAGGTAGGTAGTAGGTAGGAAGTAGGTAGGTAGTAGGTAGGTAGTAGGTAGGTAGTAGGTAGGTAGTAGGTAGGTAGTAGGTAGGTAGTAGGTAGGTAGTAGGTAGGTAGTAGGTAGGTAGTAGGTAGGTAGTAGGTAGGTAGTAGGTAGGTAGTAGGTAGGTAGTAGGTAGGTAGTAGGTAGGTAGGTAGTAGGTAGGTAGTAGGTAGGTAGTAGGTAGGTAGTAGGTAGGTAGTAGGTAGGTAGTAGGTAGGTAGTAGGTAGGTAGTAGGTAGGTAGTAGGTAGGTAGTAGGTAGGTAGTAGGTAGGTAGTAGGTAGGAAGTAGGTAGGTAGTAGGTAGGTAGTAGGTAGGTAGTAGGTAGGTAGTAGGTAGGTAGTAGGTAGGTAGTAGGTAGGTAGTATTAAGGTAGGTAGTAGGTAGGTAGGTAGTAGGTAGGTAGGTAGTAGGTAGATAGGTAGTAGGTAGATAGGTAGTAGGTAGGTAGTAGGTAGGTAGTAGGTAGGTAGTAGGTAGGAAGTAGGTAGGTAGTAGGTAGGTAGTAGGTAGGTAGTAGGTAGGAAGTAGGTAGGTAGTAGGTAGGTAGTAGGTAGGTAGTAGGTAGGTAGTAGGTAGGTAGTAGGTAGGTAGTAGGTAGGTAGGTAGTAGGTAGGTAGTAGGTAGGTAGTAGGTAGGTAGTAGGTAGGTAGTAGGTAGGTAGTAGGTAGGAAGTAGGTAGGTAGTAGGTAGGTAGTAGGTAGGTAGTAGGTAGGTAGTAGGTAGGTAGTAGGTAGGTAGTAGGTAGGTAGTAGGTAGGTAGTAGGTAGGTAGTAGGTAGGTAGTAGGTAGGTAGTAGGTAGGTAGTAGGTAGGTAGTAGGTAGGTAGTAGGTAGGTAGTAGGTAGGTAGTAGGTAGGTAGTAGGTAGGTAGTAGGTAGGTAGTAGGTAGGTAGTAGGTAGGTAGTAGGTAGGTAGGTAGGTAGTAGGTAGGTAGTAGGTAGGTAGGTAGTAGGTAGGTAGGTAGTAGGTAGGTAGGTAGTAGGTAGGTAGTAGGTAGGAAGTAGGTAGGTAGTAGGTAGGTAGGTAGGTAGTAGGTAGGTAGTAGGTAGGTAGGTAGTAGGTAGGTAGGTAGTAGGTAGGTAGGTAGTAGGTAGGTAGGTAGTAGGTAGGTAGGTAGTAGGTAGGTAGTAGGTAGGAAGTAGGTAGGTAGTAGGTAGGTAGTAGGTAGGAAGTAGGTAGGTAGTAGGTAGGTAGTAGGTAGGTAGTAGGTAGGTAGTAGGTAGGTAGTAGGTAGGTAGTAGGTAGGTAGTAGGTAGGTAGTAGGTAGGTAGTAGGTAGGTAGTAGGTAGGTAGTAGGTAGGTAGTAGGTAGGTAGGTAGTAGGTAGGTAGTAGGTAGGTAGTAGGTAGGTAGTAGGTAGGTAGTAGGTAGGTAGTAGGTAGGTAGTAGGTAGGTAGTAGGTAGGTAGTAGGTAGGTAGTAGGTAGGTAGTAGGTAGGTAGTAGGTAGGTAGTAGGTAGGTAGTAGGTAGGTAGTAGGTAGGAAGTAGGTAGGTAGTAGGTAGGTAGTAGGTAGGTAGTAGGTAGGTAGTAGGTAGGTAGTATTAAGGTAGGTAGTAGGTAGGTAGGTAGTAGGTAGGTAGTAGGTAGGTAGGTAGTAGGTAGATAGGTAGTAGGTAGGTAGTAGGTAGGTAGTAGGTAGGAAGTAGGTAGGTAGTAGGTAGGTAGTAGGTAGGTAGTAGGTAGGTAGTAGGTAGGAAGTAGGTAGGTAGTAGGTAGGTAGTAGGTAGGTAGTAGGTAGGTAGTAGGTAGGTAGTAGGTAGGTAGTAGGTAGGTAGTAGGTAGGTAGGTAGTAGGTAGGTAGTAGGTAGGTAGTAGGTAGGTAGTAGGTAGGTAGTAGGTAGGTAGTAGGTAGGTAGTAGGTAGGTAGTAGGTAGGTAGTAGGTAGGTAGTAGGTAGGTAGTAGGTAGGTAGTAGGTAGGTAGTAGGTAGGAAGTAGGTAGGTAGTAGGTAGGTAGTAGGTAGGTAGTAGGTAGGTAGTAGGTAGGTAGTAGGTAGGTAGTAGGTAGGTAGTAGGTAGGTAGTAGGTAGGTAGTAGGTAGGTAGTAGGTAGGTAGTAGGTAGGTAGTAGGTAGGTAGGTAGTAGGTAGGTAGTAGGTAGGTAGTAGGTAGGTAGTAGGTAGGTAGTAGGTAGGTAGTAGGTAGGTAGTAGGTAGGTAGTAGGTAGGTAGTAGGTAGGTAGTAGGTAGGTAGTAGGTAGGTAGTAGGTAGGTAGTAGGTAGGTAGTAGGTAGGTAGTAGGTAGGTAGTAGGTAGGTAGTAGGTAGGTAGTAGGTAGGTAGTAGGTAGGTAGTATTAAGGTAGGTAGTAGGTAGGTAGGTAGTAGGTAGGTAGTAGGTAGGTAGGTAGTAGGTAGATAGGTAGTAGGTAGGTAGTAGGTAGGTAGTAGGTAGGTAGTAGGTAGGTAGTAGGTAGGTAGTAGGTAGGTAGGTAGTAGGTAGGTAGTAGGTAGGTAGTAGGTAGGTAGTAGGTAGGTAGTAGGTAGGTAGTAGGTAGGTAGTAGGTAGGTAGTAGGTAGGTAGTAGGTAGGTAGTAGGTAGGTAGTAGGTAGGTAGTAGGTAGGTAGTAGGTAGGTAGTAGGTAGGTAGTAGGTAGGTAGTAGGTAGGTAGTAGGTAGGTAGTAGGTAGGTAGTAGGTAGGTAGTAGGTAGGTAGTAGGTAGGTAGTAGGTAGGTAGTAGGTAGGTAGTAGGTAGGTAGTAGGTAGGTAGTAGGTAGGTAGTAGGTAGGTAGTAGGTAGGTAGTAGGTAGGTAGTAGGTAGGTAGTAGGTAGGTAGTAGGTAGGTAGTAGGTAGGTAGTAGGTAGGTAGTAGGTAGGTAGTAGGTAGGTAGTAGGTAGGTAGTAGGTAGGTAGTAGGTAGGTAGTAGGTAGGTAGTAGGTAGGTAGTAGGTAGGTAGTAGGTAGGTAGTAGGTAGGTAGTAGGTAGGTAGTAGGTAGGTAGTAGGTAGGTAGTAGGTAGGTAGTAGGTAGGTAGTAGGTAGGTAGTAGGTAGGTAGGTAGGTAGTAGGTAGGTAGTAGGTAGGTAGGTAGTAGGTAGGTAGGTAGTAGGTAGGTAGGTAGTAGGTAGGTAGTAGGTAGGAAGTAGGTAGGTAGTAGGTAGGTAGGTAGGTAGTAGGTAGGTAGTAGGTAGGTAGGTAGTAGGTAGGTAGGTAGTAGGTAGGTAGGTAGTAGGTAGGTAGTAGGTAGGAAGTAGGTAGGTAGTAGGTAGGTAGTAGGTAGGAAGTAGGTAGGTAGTAGGTAGGTAGTAGGTAGGTAGTAGGTAGGTAGTAGGTAGGTAGTAGGTAGGTAGTAGGTAGGTAGTAGGTAGGTAGTAGGTAGGTAGTAGGTAGGTAGTAGGTAGGTAGTAGGTAGGTAGTAGGTAGGTAGTAGGTAGGTAGGTAGTAGGTAGGTAGTAGGTAGGTAGTAGGTAGGTAGTAGGTAGGTAGTAGGTAGGTAGTAGGTAGGAAGTAGGTAGGTAGTAGGTAGGTAGTAGGTAGGTAGTAGGTAGGTAGTAGGTAGGTAGTAGGTAGGTAGTAGGTAGGTAGTAGGTAGGTAGTAGGTAGGTAGTAGGTAGGTAGGTAGTAGGTAGGTAGTAGGTAGGTAGTAGGTAGGTAGTAGGTAGGTAGTAGGTAGGTAGTAGGTAGGTAGTAGGTAGGTAGTAGGTAGGTAGTAGGTAGGTAGTAGGTAGGTAGTAGGTAGGTAGTAGGTAGGTAGTAGGTAGGTAGTAGGTAGGTAGTAGGTAGGTAGTAGGTAGGTAGTAGGTAGGTAGTAGGTAGGTAGTAGGTAGGTAGTAGGTAGGTAGTAGGTAGGTAGTAGGTAGGTAGTAGGTAGGTAGTAGGTAGGTAGTAGGTAGGTAGTAGGTAGGTAGTAGGTAGGTAGTATTAAGGTAGGTAGTAGGTAGGTAGGTAGTAGGTAGGTAGTAGGTAGGTAGGTAGTAGGTAGATAGGTAGTAGGTAGGTAGTAGGTAGGTAGTAGGTAGGTAGTAGGTAGGTAGTAGGTAGGTAGTAGGTAGGTAGTAGGTAGGTAGTAGGTAGGTAGTAGGTAGGTAGTAGGTAGGTAGTAGGTAGGTAGGTAGGTAGTAGGTAGGTAGTAGGTAGGTAGTAGGTAGGTAGTAGGTAGGTAGTAGGTAGGTAGTAGGTAGGTAGTAGGTAGGTAGTAGGTAGGTAGTAGGTAGGTAGTAGGTAGGTAGTAGGTAGGTAGTAGGTAGGTAGTAGGTAGGTAGTAGGTAGGTAGTAGGTAGGTAGTAGGTAGGTAGTAGGTAGGTAGTAGGTAGGTAGTAGGTAGGTAGTAGGTAGGTAGTAGGTAGGTAGTAGGTAGGTAGTAGGTAGGTAGTAGGTAGGTAGTAGGTAGGTAGGTAGTAGGTAGGTAGGTAGTAGGTAGGTAGTAGGTAGGTAGGTAGTAGGTAGATAGGTAGTAGGTAGGTAGTAGGTAGGTAGTAGGTAGGTAGTAGGTAGGTAGTAGGTAGGAAGTAGGTAGGTAGTAGGTAGGTAGTAGGTAGGTAGTAGGTAGGAAGTAGGTAGGTAGTAGGTAGGTAGTAGGTAGGTAGTAGGTAGGTAGTAGGTAGGTAGTAGGTAGGTAGTAGGTAGGTAGTAGGTAGGTAGTAGGTAGGTAGTAGGTAGGTAGTAGGTAGGTAGTAGGTAGGTAGTAGGTAGGTAGTAGGTAGGTAGTAGGTAGGTAGTAGGTAGGTAGTAGGTAGGTAGTAGGTAGGTAGTAGGTAGGTAGTAGGTAGGTAGTAGGTAGGTAGTAGGTAGGTAGTAGGTAGGTAGTAGGTAGGTAGTAGGTAGGTAGTAGGTAGGTAGTAGGTAGGTAGTAGGTAGGTAGTAGGTAGGTAGTAGGTAGGTAGTAGGTAGGTAGTAGGTAGGTAGTAGGTAGGTAGTAGGTAGGTAGTAGGTAGGTAGTAGGTAAGTAGTAGGTAGGTAGTAGGTAGGTAGTAGGTAGGTAGTAGGTAGGAAAAAGGGCATTGCAAGGCATGCCGGGTTCAGCTAGTTTATAAATAAAAATAAAACTGAAGCTGGAGTCTTTTCCGCTCTGAGAATATCATCATCATCGTTTCAGCCTACAGATGTCCACTACTGGCCACAGGTGGCCACATTGCTGGCACCAGTGATGGTTAATATATCATATAGCAAAATAAAGCACCGTGCTTAATACACATTTCATAAAGCAAATGCTATCGTGGCTTTCACAAGTTGCTATTTGCTTATTGCTTTTACATCGCACTCCGTCTCTGTCGGTCGCGCGAAAAGCAACAAGCAATGAATAAGCATTAAGAAGGGGCCGGCGCCGGGCAGTCGTCGCATGCTAGCGATTCCGGTCGGTTGTGTGCGTAATCGTTATAAGCACCGCGGACGATTTTGCGATCTCGGGCGGCTCACGTAAATAAATACGTAATATAGTTACAGTTTTGCTTCGTGCATTTTTAGTGTAAATACGCCTATAATTGCTTTAAATACTAACTTATTTTATTTCATAATAACATTTGTTCAATTATAGACAGTCCTAAGCCTGAAAAGTATGAAGGAAAGTTCATTGTATTTGTAACGGTTCTGTTTTATCGTAATTCATAAACGCGATGTAATATTCTTTTATAGCATGCTGCCACTCACCGCGCTTGCTTAGAGTCACTTGACTTAAAGCAAGCGCGGTGAGTGGCATCATGATATGCCTACGCGTTTAAAAATCACGTGCTTTAATAAAGCATATAAAAAAGTTCAAAGTTGCATTAAGCAAGTGATTGCCTTAAAGCAACTTTGAACACCACTAGCCGGCACTCGTGCGTCTCGCGTCCAGTGGATGCTCGCAACCGTCATCAACTCCGCTTGGAGAAAGGTCACGCAATGTCTGCCGTCAGAACATATTCGGTGCAAAATCCTGCTAAGAAGCTATCATTTCCATTGGAAATGTAAAGAGTGTTCTGTTTTATTTATTTTACTAGCGACCCGCCCCGGCTTCGTACGGGTGCAATCTGCTACTTATAAACCTTCCTCTAGAATCATTATCTATTGCTGAAAATCAACTTTGTTTCATACTATGTAAAGATTTTTCGAACAGTGGGTCGTGGGTTCGAACCCAGGCAGGCACATTACTTTGTGTAATTTATTTCATCACCGCTGCTCTCAAACCGGTGAAGGAAAACATCGTGAGGAAACCGGCATGGCTTAGAACCAAAAAATTCGAAGACATGTGACATCTATTAATCCGCACTGGGCCCGCGTGGTAGATTATAGCCCATTCCCTCTCAAAAAGAGAGGAGGCCTACCCAGCAGTGGGAACATTAATAGGCTGTTGATGATGATGATGTAAAGATTATTTATTTATGTACACACAAAATACAAAAAAAGGAAAATATATAAAAAATAGAAGAGCACAAAGGTACTGCTTATTTCTAAAGAAATTTCTTCCAGCAGACCTGCGAGAGGAGAGTTGGAAAAGAAATATAGACACAGTGAACAAGAAAGATTGAATTAGTTGAACAGTAAAATCGTCACCTTTCTGGAAGCGGTTGCTATCATTGCTGTCCTCGGAAGAGGCGTCGTTGGGCGAGTCGATAGCGTGCGTCTTGCCTTTGTCCTCTTCACCGGCTGCCTTCTCGCGGGCTAACTTCTCGCGCATGCCTTCCTGTATTCAATATCTACAACTTTTTATCGTTCTTGATGTAATTACGAGGTCTGTATGTGCCGATGTTTCCCGCTTGCAGAATACACGGGAAACGTCGCGCGTTGCCAACTTAAAAGATTAGCAAAGTAACTTTTATGCATAAAATAATTATTCTTCTTGCCAAGAGCTACAAATTCATTAAATAAATAAGGCTGGTATAAGAGATAAAGAGACACCTACGTATTCCCAGCAATAAGTGAATGCTGTCGATGATGATGAAGAAAACAAGCTAACTTGAGCTTGTAGCTCTTTCGATCCAGGGATGATAAGCACCATAGGACCTTTTGGGAGGGGAGGGGGTTGTAAATCATCAAATAACCCTTACCGCTCCTGGGCAGAGCGAAAGGGAGTGTCAGACTTCTACTGTCAAGGCCGCGGTATTTCTTACAACAACCCGCAGCCCCGACGGACGTCGGCCCTTGCGAGTCCCTCCCACGTTGCTGGCATCTCTTTGAGGCGCGCGTGGAACACTCTGGCGCCGTCGACACGGCCTGCCGTCGTCATAAGACGGACGGACGGCGAGCTAGCCCATCACTCACCGTCCACAGGCGTCTACGGTGGCCGGAAGCCATCACGTGGCCCCCGACGCCCGGAGCGTCTCCCGCGGCGGCTGGGACGAGAGGTTCTCTCCCTCTCACGTAGGACCATAGGACCTTAGATTTGACTAGTTGTGTCAGGGCTCCACACAATACTTTAGCCCATGGCTCGTTGGACATATCACAATGAACAAAAAACGGACTCACCAAAAGCATGTAGCAACTGGAGCCGCAAGGTTCAGCGAAAGGTTTGAGGTCGGGGCCCTTTCTCTTTGTCAAGTTGGGCCCTGGGTGGCACGCTTGTAAACCTGTACCAGTCAATTACATACATCTAAACATCACATCGTTTTATAAACCAATATGAAAATGAGAAGAATGTTGCTTTTAAACTATTTATTTGACTTTGACATTGAATTTAATAAAGATTTTGGGAAATTTTGGAATCTTTTAAAAAAAATTAGTCTGTTAAATATTGGAATCAATAAAACTGGGAATTAAGACTTAAACTGATATTGAAGAATGATTCTGAACTGGTCTGATAGAAAATTGTTCATGAACTGATGATGATTTTTTTGTATCTTAATGAGAAGTGTCATAAAGTTCTGAGATGATGAATTGATTATAAGAAACTTCTATGAATTTTATATAAAATGTTTAAATAATCATTAGTGAGTAGAAAAGTGTATGTCTTATACATAAATGGATAAAATAATATGCGTGATACATGGGCAAATAAAAGCATAATATACGGGACATTTCCAATAATAACTTGTCTATAATATAAAATATTATAAGAAAAATAATAATATGATACAATTGAGATCATATTTCATAATAACATGTGATATAATTTGTACTTTATGTGATAGTAAAATATTAAATGATAGAATGTGCAAATTACATATTTTGGGATTTGTTATACCAGAGATGTTTAGTTCAAGAGTCAAAGTTTTAAGCTTTATGGTAAGCGTAAGTCAGAATTGACTGATATTGACTGACTCACAATTAGATTTTATATGGGGGCCTGATATGAAGATCATAAAACACAGAAATCAAATAATTGACTGGCTGCAAGTGACCTTGACTTCGATATCGCCTGATGAAAGCAATGGATGAGTTACGAAATAATAAAGATTTCGAATATTAAATTCGAATTATTATTTTTAGTGTAATCTGTTAAGATGCCATTTTAATTTGTAATTAAATATGTAATTTCGTAAGCCTTATTGGCAAAACATAGTGCTCATATTTTAACAAAACACTATCTGTAATCATACCTATGTTTTTACAAAATAAATGATTGATTCATTGATCGATTTTAAATCGACAGCATTTCGAAAGATACATCTCTAGTTCTATATCGTGAATATGGGTTATATTTTTCTCATAGTGTAGGGGTAAGAGAACAATAGCATAAAAAATAATATAAATGAAATGGTAGTCGGTACGGCCTTACCTGCCGTTTGACCTCCTGCGCGCAAACAGAACAACAAACACTAGTCAGCCCTAGGAATACACAACTTAGCTTCATACTTATATTAGATATTTAAAACTAAACGTATAAGTTAGGTAAAGTTTGGGATCTCGAGTATTTAATTCAATAAAATATACTTATACATAGAATAATAGAATTTAAAAAGAGATAATCTAGCAATTATTATAATCTTAACTTCATTAAACATTATAAGTTTCTTTAATTTTAATATCTCATCATCATCAGTATTTATCAAAGAATTAATCACATGACAAAAAACTAAGTTTCCTCTCACGGAGTAACGTCTAGTTCCAACTCAAAAAAGTCTATCTACCTAAGTAGCATAATACAAAAGACAAAACGTAGACTCACGATGTAAGAAGCAGTCATACTTGAAGCAGCGGCGACAGAAGAGCGTGTGGAAGGAGTGCATGGTCTGCTCGCGCGACACGGACTCGGCCAGCGGCCCGTCGATGTTGGGCGTGCACTCGGGCGGCAGCGCGTTCGGGTCGCTGCGGGACGTCAGCTCTATGTACCTGCAACACCACTGCATGTACTCTTGCCATCACCATCATGGTATAACTAATAGGGATGTTAACAAAAAATATCTAATTACTCCGTCATATACATTACCAAAAAATATTGGACAATTTTTTTTTCTTTTTTCACGTATACAAACTATGCAGACGATACAATGCTTTGAAAAAATGATTAGTATGACATTTTTTAACGGTCGGTGACGTCACCAACCCCCTCTCAAATCTTTGACGCGTTTTATCTTCGTAAATTTTTATTGATTTGATAAAACAAAAAAATACGTATCCAATATTTTTCGATAATCTAACAGACGGACTAATTAGAATCACATTTTTTAAAGTCAGTAAATATGCTGTGCTAATTTCATAAAAATTGGGATATGAGCAAGATGCTAAAGTGTATATAATTCTGTTCAAACTTCACTTGCAGCTAACTTCTATGCCGCCATAGAGTTTGAACTATAGCTGATTGGTTTCTAAAAATCGTATTTTATATCACCACTTGCGATAAATAGTCTCCATTTTTGGTTTTAGGCCTTATGACAAGACTCACACTCGGCACAATTGACTTTACTATGCGAAGGAAAAACACAGGGAGGGTTGTATAGTAATGAGGAGACCTTTGCCCAGCTGTGAATTAAAAAAGTTGTTTACGTCTTATGTAAAAGCAGCACAAACTTAGTTTTAGTGTATCACAGAGCAACATGACGTGGCCATTTCAAATATTAAGACAACCTTACACAATTTGCTTATATGTAAAGTTTTTTAGCAGAAGGTAAACGGCATGACTTTAGATAACTAAAACTGACTTACTTCTCTCTTAACTCCTGTGCAGTGCCCTTATCAGGGAACTGAGTGCTGATAACTTGGAATATGGTGAATATAGGAAACTGCTTATCGTTGAGTGCTTTCTTATCACCCTCCTTGCTTATTTCTTTATTTTTGTCCTTTTCCTTGCTTGCCTCTTTCTGTAAAATAAAAAAAAATATATAAAATAACAAGATAAAAATGTGTTTAATTGATTGAGCGACATATCAAAAACCCCACCTGGTAAAATTCTCCACGGTTTCTGTACAGTCAACGACACGTCCATGAGAACAGTTTAAGGTTAATGGCGCCGTTAATACATAGCAGTAAGAGCGGTTTTTGTTAACACTGACGTGCGTTAGACAGTACTAGCAATATAAAAAGCGAAGGCTTACCTCTTCTTCTTTTTCATCATTCCGAGATTCAGGATCCTTGAACTCCTCAGTAATTTCATCTTTAGACTGGAAGGTCATCACAGGAACCTGTTTAGTATACATGTATCAATAAAACAACCTTCCTTACTTCCATCTCCTTAAATCTCTCCATTGATGCTCCTTTCCTCCTCGTCTTGCCATAGAACCTCGTCACACCTAGTAAAATATTACATGCATCCAAAAAGTTTTGATTGGTACTTACTGCGTTTTCCTTTTCCTCCTTTGAATTTCGGGACTCCCTGCGGTCTCCAGCTGTTTTTTCCTTAGTCGCCAATACCTGTTTATTATTACATGTATCTGATTCAGTACAGAAGGCAAAAGAAAAGATAGAAAAAGAGGGGGAGTTTAACAGGGAGGAATGGAAGAAGAAAACGTACGTGTTGCGTCGACCCCAAATAGAATGGGATAAGAGCAGGAAGGTGATGAGTACAGACACACACAAACAGTGTACACTGTTCTCATCCACCATAATTGGCTCAAGCAGGTCAGAAAACGCTACTTCATTCGAATAGGACGTCATTAGCCTTATGTTTCGTTTCGGACGACGCTACGAGCCACTCCATCGCAATATTTACTTTTATTACACAGGCATAGTCTTTACGTTGGGCTCATACCGATTCCGCATTTGTCAGTGTAGGGGCCAATGGTTGTAGGCACCGTAGTGTACGGTGCCTCCAACCAGCACTTTAGTTGATGTTGGTTTAGTTGCGGAGTACACAGAAAGAACCACAAGTATAGTTTTAAAGTTATATTAAAAGTTGTAGTTAACAAGTGGTTAGTTCCACAATTGTTGTCCGACTCATTCTGCCTAGCGTGGAAACTGAAAAGTTATAATTATAGCGTAATATTTGTGACGCACGCCATCAAAGTAGGTTGCTGCGTTTGCAAAGTAAATGTACGGTTGATGAGACCGTACAGGCAGTGTAGCCATATCCTTTTTCTCATATTCTTTGTATTATCGAGTCCGTCCTTCCCTAGATGATTAATTGATTATGTAGCAGCACTCAAGTCATTATAATGATGTGTAATCATTTGAACTTACTCCTTTATCCTTATCCTCCTTTGAGTTTCGAGCTTCTCTGTCCTTGCGATCTAATATTCCTTTTTCTTTCGCCAAGGCCTGGAATGTCATAAACTTAATTAAGTCCACTTTAGTTTCGCCTGTTGTCGAATTTGGTAGTTTAGTCATATTAATATCATCTGTTTGAATAATTTAAATATTTCCTACAATCCTTCCAATAGGCCTTTGATTTTAACTAGCACTGAATCAAGACATGACTGCTTTAACAACGTCAAAATTTGTCAATTCAGGCTAGTAGGTTCAAATTGCCTTGATGGTATAAAAGTCGTAAGACCTGTAGCTGTGCACTAGTTTCAAATTCGATGTCCAGGACATCAAGAGTCATTACTTTAAAAAAAAAAAGTTGCCCCACTCTAGGAATTTCTTCTGTATCGTGGGTGCGTTCACAAACATTTAAACTCACAAACACCCAGACCAGGAACAACTATCTGTAGGCCATACAAGTATTTGTTCCGTGTGGGATTGAAATTGAACCCGCAGCACGCAGTGCAGCAGTCAATCGCCCAGCCACAGCGACAATCGTGCCGACAAATTACTGTTATTGGGTTTATGGAATTCAGTCATTGGTCGAAAATTCGGAGAGACATTTCTTGTAACGTGTAGTGGAACCACGAATTGTCCATGAAACGCCCCTTTGCCATGCTGCAAGTAACGCTTCTCCGAATTTGCGGCCTCGATAGCAGCCCAGGGTTTGGACTCGTGGACATCCAGCCACGATGTTAAAGTTCAATCTCCTAGTATTACTTACTTCTTTTTCCTTCTCCTCCTTAGAGTTCCTGGCCTCCCTGTCGCGGCGCTCCTCAGCCACCTCCTCCTTGGTCTGGAAGGCCATGAGCGCGTGCACCAGGTCCACGAACAGCTGGTCGTCTATGAAGCCCCCTTCCTTGTCACCTGAGTTAAAGTATGAGATTGTCTTGTTCAAGTTAAGTCGACAAAAAAAACTCTTTAGGTTGATAATTAAACATGTTTAAGTTGACAAAAAAACTGTTAAATTAACAAAAACAAAGGATAAGTTGTCAAAAAAAACTGTTAATTTCAAAAAAATAACTGTTAAGATGAACAGTGGATACATGCTACGGTTCAATGGAAAGTTTTGTGATATATTTCATTAAAAGGAAGAAGTTTTAAAATCAGTTTTTTTTGTGACTAGCAAATTATGCTATCTTGTGTTCTTTTTATGATTGATTATAGAGATTAAGTAATCGTTATATAAAGAGTTCATATTCATAGCAATCTGTTTTGATAACATATATTTATTAAGGCTGTTTTTCAGTGTGAATAAACAAGTTCTAAAAGTAGTGAATACTTATCTATGAAGCACGACAAGCGTGACTGTGTGAGTGCGAAGGCCTATGAGGTGTACAGAATACTGATTTTTGTGATATTTCTTTTACATCTAAGCATTTTTAATTTTATAATTATTTCGTTTAATCTCCATGTTATTCGAATATTTACTTTCTTTAATTTATGAATATACCATGAACCAGAGAAATGTTTAGTTTTTGCTAAAATTCTTAAAATAATATGTTGATGGTCATTTCTGAGGCTCAGGTTTTATCTCTAGAAGCATAGACATGTGCACCACACACCAAAGTGTATTAAATTCATATGAGAGTCTGTGGACATGGCCATTGTTCATAAAACTATGTATTTCCAAGTGAATGTAGGACTATAGAACTTTCATTGATTGTCTTAATAAACTAAAGCAAATATTTTGAAAAATCTTCAGAGATTTATGCCCGACAGGAATATTAGTTAATATTGGTGCCAGTTGGTAAGGGCAGATTCATGTCTACCAACAAAATGATGTGGTTTTGAAAACATAGTGTGGTGGGTGGTAGTGGCTTAAGATAAAAAGATCCTACATCCTGAAAACAAACTAAGTGTGTAATACATGAGCAGATTTTGCATAGCTGTATTTTGGGCCAAACTTTTTGAACAAGTAGAACCTGACATACGATTATCAACAATCATGCAACAAAATAAACGGCACAGTCCACAAACATAAGAGTAATGATGTTAAGCAGATGTACCATGCACTTTCCCGTCGTAGTTCTTTATGAGCTCCTCGATGAATGTACCGTCCTGATCCAGGACTTCGTCGCCCATGTACGGAATGTTGTGGAGAACCGTCTCATCTTCTACCATGAAGTTCTTCTGCGTCGGGGCCCATGTGTACATTGTAGGAATTGGGTTTACAGAGTTGATTATACGGATTGGAACTTGCTGTGTTGTTACTATCCCCGAGGCTGTGGAGAAATTTATTTAGTTATTATTGGATCTTCAGCAAAAGTAGTTGGTGGTGTTAGTAAGGTATGTGTACTTCTTCACTTATAGAGGATCACATCATCATCAGAATAAAGTTACCAAGCAAGCTAACAACTTAAACCTCTAAATGTTAAAACACAAACTAATTGATGATGATTTATTGATGAATGAATGAGAAATGTTTGAATTATTAGAAGTGTTTGGAAAAGACAACTGATAACTGTTCAGTTATACTGCTGCTTTATTGGAAACTTACCCTAACTGTGATGTGTTAAATGTTGTCAGATGAGTGTGTGACTGTTTGTTGTACCTATAGTTTTTATTATGTCATGTACAGCATTTATCTCTCATGTATTTGGTTTTTTTTAACTTTTATTAACATAAAATAATAATATATTCAAAAAAAATTAACTGATAAAAAATTATACAACATTAAAGCATTCAGTATAGTCATCACCATCATCTTCCTGGCCTTATCCCATTGTATTTGGGGTCTGCACAACACATTTTCTTTTTCACAGATTACCAGATACTATGTATCTTAGGATTTCAAAACTAACCTCAAGTCGACTGAAATATGTATAGGTATGCGTATGTACGCGCCGAGCGGCTGTTGACGACCCTCTGCGCTATGGGCTACCGGTAGGGCGGCGCCCGGTAGGTACTTAGCGCGTGTAAGTACATGGAGTGTAGTATCTGGTAATCTGTGGTTACTTACAGTGGCATTCACTATAGTGCCGATTGGAAAAATAATTACCATCTGTGTAAGTCACCTCAGCTCTCTTCATAAGGCTCTCATGGTTGGGGACAGGCGCAGGAGGTGGCCAGATCGGTTTCCTCGGACGGGCGTTAATCTCGGAGTCATACGCCTCTACCGACACCGTCATAATATTCAGATTGCGGGCCCAAGCTACCTTTACCTCGTCTACGCGTTTGAAGCGCTGTAATTGTTAAATTTCAAATTTTACTTTGGTTCCAATGTAAAAGTAAATTGGTAACTAAAACAATCAGCCATATTTAACGACATAAGTAGCTTGTGTGTGGTAAATAAGCTAGCACAGGGCCACAGGAGTCCAAATATCGTCCAGAACATCTTGGCGGGCTGAGAAGGCTGGCGATAGACTCCGTTAGTTCAAAAATTACCTTTGCTTGGCGTAGCCTCATGTATTCCGACTTCACGCGTTTCTTCCATTCTGCCGATAATTTAGATTTACTCATGAGCGACAGTTGTTTCACAGAACTTCGTTGTACTTCTTGAAATAATGAATGAAATCTCGAAAATCGCTAACAATCACAAAGCAAAATGGCTAAAGGCGCGCCGGGTGATAGACCCTTTGACAGTTGAATGACCACAGACTTGCCACAGACCTAGACCACCAACCAAAGAGTATAATAATACTATGGCAGCACGAGCACAGGCTAAAAAAGACACTACAAATTACTACAAAACAAAGGATTGTCAAATAAAATTACCGTAAGTACGCAAACAGACACGAAGTAAACCTGATATCAATAATACATTAATGATACCAAAAGAACTGAACACAAAACGAATCAAAACGTCGACTCCAGTACAATAGAGTGGAAGAGGTGGAGGGCAATTTAACCTATAACTCTATTTTGTTTGTGATATTGTCTTTGTCTATGGGTTTTGAGTAGCGATTTAGCGAATGTGTGCGCTGCCATTTTCTATTGAATTAAATTATTGAGAAAAGGCTATTTTGTGAAAAGGTGAGCATGTAACCGAGGTATTCCGTTGATATTCTTCTATAATTTTACTCGCTTTAATTGTAACGCATGATTTAGTGGCACATTTTCTGCTCCGTGTTCGGGTTACGTAATTTGTTGTTTCTCGTCTTAAAATTATTTATCAACGAAACATGAAAAATGTAATCGATGCGCGAGGATGTCTCTCGAGCGAGGTTTATGTAGAGCTGCTGTCTACACCAAAAAGTTATTCTGTTTGTAGGTGTGTGCGCACCTACAAACTGCCGCAGGTTATGCGAGGGGACTCTGATAAGTATGTCCTCGTATCGCGGCGCTGGAGGCGCGGGCGGCGCGTGGGACGGCGGGCCGCCGGGCGCCGAGGCTGACTACTCGGGCGCGCCCAGCTACGCGCCCGCCGCCCCTCCGCGAGCCATGCCCACCACAGATCCCTGGACCGGCGTCAGCTACAGCCAGTACGGCGCGCCACCCTACGACTACCAGGCGTACGCGCCTGGCTACACCTACGCCTACGACCCTAACTACTACCAGCGCCCTGATGGAACCTACTATGGGAAGTACCTCGAATCAGGCACCTATACCCAACAGCAACCAGCTGGGTATGAGTACCCGACAGTAAAACGCGAAAGGACTCGTTCTCCTGATTCCCACAGATATGAGCGCAGAAGGTCTTACCGAACGAACTCTAGAAGTGTGTCTCCCTATGATAGAAGGACTAGAGCATACTCCAAAAAAAGAGACAGCAGCTATGAGGAAGGCCATCGTCGTAGATCAAGGAGCAAATCAACAAAACGTCAGAAGTATTCATCCAGTGATCGTTCAAGCTCCCGATCACCTTCATATTCACCACAGAAGAGAGAGAAAAAAAGGAAATCTGTGTCATCAAATTCTTCTGCATCCATTAAATCTTATAGGAAAAAGTCTAGTAAGACTCGTGCTCGTGATTCGTCTGTGTCTCCTAGAAAATCTTCAGCCTCTCATTATGAATTGAATGTTCACAGAATGTCAAGTGTTGATAGGGCAAGCAAATCGCCACCTGAAGGAGAAAAGAAAAGCAAGGATGCTAAATCTAATTCCAAAAAAGATAAAAAAGCAAGAAAGGTTACTACACCAACAAAAAAACTAAAAAAGAAATCTAAGACTTCAAATAAAAAGACTAAAAAGTCAGCCACCACCCCACCACCAAAAGTGCATAAAAAACATAAGGATAGATCTGACGCACCTGTCAAAAAGGCAAGAGAGAGTTCGTTGACCCCACCTAAAATGTATAGGAGAATATTATCAAGTTCGAAATCTCGTTCTAAATCAGCGTCACCCTCGCCGTCGCCGCGTCATTCGAAACGCAAGCGATCTCGTTCGAGGAGCCCGCAGCCTTCCCGGTCGCGCTCGTTCAGTAGGTCACGGCTGTCGACACCTCCGCGGCGATCACGTTCCAAATCTAAACGAAGAACGAAGCGACAGTCACGATCGAGAAGTCGTACGAAACGGCGTTCAACAAGTAAGGGTAGGTCTCCATCGCAACGACGCTCCAAGTCGAGAGGGAAAGGAAACAGTAGTTCCAAATCCCGCTCTAGATCGCACAGCTCTCGTTCACGCAGTCGCTCCAGATCGCGGACTGATGACGAGCGCCGCGGACAATTCACAGTGGCAGATAGGAAACGTTTCTGGAAATTGCACAGAAATAGGCAAGAAGAGAAGGATAAAGAAAAAGAAACTAAAACACCACCCAAAGAACTGAAACCTCCACCAGGCGCTGTTGAATCAACAACCGTTGATGATATTGAATATGGTGTCCCTCCTGAAGTGGAAGGACCTAATTTTGCAGAATTACTGAACCATGATCAGGCCATGCAAGCGTCAACGTCCAGATCCAAGACTGGTCCTCTTCCCATCAAGAATGATGGAAGTTTCTTATCAATGTTCAAGAAGATGCAGGAGGTGACTAAAAAGGCTGAACCAGAGAATAAACCAGAAATTAAAAAGCCTGCTTTGCCTTTTATTGGGAAGAGACGCGGTGGCAGGGTTTTAAAGACTGGACTAGTGAAAAAGGCTAAAGCCATAGGTGAACAAACTGTGGATAATGGCCCTAAGGATGCATGGTCACTGTATATGCAGGAAGTGAAGAAATATAGAGAAACATCCTGTGAGGAAGAACGGAAGACTAGACCTCTAGTGAAATAATAATTTGCTAACTAAATAAAATAGAGTTAAGATTTTTATTGTGACCTCTGCAATGTATTTACATATATTACAATTTTTATTTTCTACATAAACTGTGTTCATTGTATAAGTATGTCTAGTTGCCTGACCATCATATATCTTTATGAAAAAGGTTCCAAATAAAGAATTATGTCAATGACTAGGTTGTGTTTCGTTGCAGCATCATGCCTGAGATGATCAAAACGCCCGCCGACATCAAAACTGCACCTTTCGACCCACGGTTCCCTAACCAGAACCAAACAAGGTAACATAAGCTTTAGTTCTTGCGATGCACATGTGCTCTCAAAGCCTACCCAGGCGATGACAAAGTGACTGCTTGAGTAAGTAAGTAGAGTCGATAATCATTTATAACTCTGATCGAGAGAAGATACCTTCAGTAATCATGATTGCATGACAAACATCAACATTATTGTAAGTACTTACAAAACAAATCCTGATCATATTATAATTTGTATCTTATAGGAAACCACATAAAATGATCTAGTCCCATGATACCCATTGTTATTCATGGTTTAATTTTCTGCAGTTTAAATTAACATTATTCTTCATTACAACATGGTTTGGTTTTTAATCTGATACCAAGGTAGATAAAGCATTTATCTATCAGCACTTGAGTTTTGTCTAAGTATACAAATGAGGAACGCATCGCATTTTATTTTTATTATGTGATTCGTTTCTTTGCAAGTACTATTACCATAGTATGTTGATTAATAATCCATTATGCTATCCGACCGTCTATCACCCATCAAATCATCATCATAAATGCATTAGGTAATTTATATTATACCCAACATCACGCTCTTGGCGAACATAAGCAGACAGAGACTATGCTTGGTTATATCAGCAATACTTCAACAAAATCCTTTCACAGGTACTGCTACTCCAGCTATCTGGACTTCCACCGCTGCCAGAAGGTGCGTGGCGAGAAGTATGAGCCATGCTACTACTTCCAACGGTGCTTCAAGTCTCTCTGCCCCAATGAGTGGGTGGAGAAGTGGGACTCCCAACGGGCTGAAGGCTCCTTCGCGGGAAGGATCTAAAGTATTCCAATGTCGCCGTTGACTTGTTAATTTATGCGAGTTTTATTTTTACTTAGGCCCAATTTGTGATTTAGGGAATAAATGCGTTAATTCCATGTTTTTGTTTTATTTAGTAAGTCATGCAAGGAGCCAATGGATACCTATCAACATTTGTCTCCTATATGAATTTCATAAATACTCGGCAATTGATTCAAGCTACGTTTTAGTTAAATTTCATTTTATTTCAAGAGTAACAACATTTTCGTCATATTGGTCCAGGAAATGCTCCTTTGTCCCTAAGGTCGTCCCAGTGACTTATCCAAAAGTTGGGGCATATGGTCTCAAAGTAGCGTTTAAATATCTTGCAGTCATCTACATCTCCCAACAGCCTTCGGCATTTGTGGAAGTCACAATAGTTGTCGTAGCATGCTCTGAAAAGATGTTCAGTAAATTATTTAAAGACCCTAGCATTTTCAGGTGTTCTGAACTTTTGAGGGAACTTAGTTCATAGGTTTCAGATTTTAACTGATAAAATCAGTTTATTTTATTCCTTGTATGTAAATAGTCTGGATATAGTAGGTAGTTGTTTTTATGAACTTACCTAGTCTGATTCTGATGTGGATATCGCGGATCAATGCGCTGAGTCCTAAACTCTTGGTCACACATTTTCTGGGTTCAGTCAATAAGTAAAATGGATGAATTTAAAAGTGTAAAATAGTCAAAATAATTGATTAGCCGATTGACAAATCTGAAACAAAAGATGTCATTCTAATTTCATATAATTGGTCAGTTGGTCACATCATAGATCTATGGGTACCGTCGACATTTTTGAATAAAGCCTTCGTCGGAAGAACTATCTCCTGATCTTCATGCAATATTTCGGTTTTTTAAGTTGGGCGGAAGTTGAAGTATACGCGCATAATATAAAATATTAGGGCGACGTGTTGGCACCGTGCCAGCATAATATGTATGCAATCAATATCGGCAGGGTTTAGAGGTGACCCTAAAGTAGCGACCTAGCGAGCCTGCCGTTCGTCGCAACTTCGGAAGTACCTACATAAGCTGATTAAATTAAATAACAAATGGAATGTTTTGTTTACTGACGACATGGAAAGGGTACATGAGCATAATGGGATGATTAAAATTAAGCTTGTGTATAATAAGAAGTCTTTTATTATCTGTTATTATTCTTTTAAGAAGTAGATACAAATTAACCAAAATACAGGACCTACAAAATCATAGAATGTAGCTCGGATTAAAACCGAATTTACATAGATGTGTAAATTTAAAATTACAATAGTGTAGAAAGATATTCAACTATAAATTAATTAATTACATAAAATATTTACAATTTATACGACACCAACAGTGTACAGCTATAAGGAAAACATGAGGATATGTTAACAATGCTTGTCTTTTGAAGCTATAAATTAAACATACATTGTGGAACAATACTCAATTCATTATGTTTACCAAAATTTAAGTACATCAATAATTGGATACAAAAAAATATTATATGCATTGTGAAACAAAAACATGTGAATTGCACAAAGCTTTTCCTTTTTGTGTCATCATAACATAACACTTATCATATTTTAACGGCCAACACTTCACCAGTTCCACGGTGCCTAAATGCTTATTCAGTTTATACATTTTTCCTTTGATAGCCAAACCTTTTTCCTTATAAATCCCAAAAGGTTTTTACTACCAAACTCACCTATTGGGAGCTTGAATCAAAATATTAAAGATGGTAAATATCCTGTTTTCAGTGTTTAAGATGGTACTATCAAACTTTTTTTTCCTTTCCACAAATAAATGTATTATTCCACATTGCACTGACAATACTATCACTATGTAAAAAGGAGAGATCGGAATTGGTCAAGTTTATTTGGCTAAACTTCAAACAAGTACATAAGTAACATTAATTTGGATAATACCTCCATACAGAATCTTGGAATGATTTTTGATTGGGCTGTCTGTTACACCTATGTTATGTAGATGTTTGTTTAAGGAACAGTGACCCGTTAAAAGAGATCATGATAGAGGGAGATATTATCCACATGTTATGTAGTTCCTTTAAATTGAGGCAAATAAAGTTTACGTATTCCAATCTCTGGTAGTAAGTGAACAGTTTGGTAGCTAGTGGTGGTCGATGTCCGAATGTTTACTGGAGATGCTGAGTGTGGTTGAGTACTGCTGCTGCCGGTGTAGGATGCCGAGGCATTGGAGCAGGCACTGCATGCTGGCGGCTGATGTAGCCTGGAGAGGAAAATAGGTTTCATAACAATATTTCCACAACAGAATTAACTGTAGGTTCTACCAGTACTCCAATAACTAACTGGGTTGTGGAGGTCAGATAGACAGTCACTCCATGTAAAATACAGGTATTTAGCTGCATTTGGTTAGACTGGAAGCCGCTTCCAACATAGTAGGGAGATGGTTAGACAGATGATGATAGCTATAAGTCGTCCCATAATTTCTAATGTAGTTAAATTTATTTAATTTTCTTATGCCTATTCAGTCTCACTGCTGGGCAAAAGTCTCCTCCATTCCTTATTATGTTTAAACAATGTATGTGAACACATAAATTATGTTACATATAGACATTCCAGTCCTATTAGGCTGAGAATTAGCTCTACAAAGGGGTAGGCATGTAACAAAAGCAATGAAATAACTTCCCAGTGTCATGTTTGTGTATTGTATGTTATGAGAACATCCATGAATGGCAATTAGTTTCAAATGCATCAATTTGAGAGTAATGCAACTGGCCATGATGAAGTAAAAGTAATGCTTCCTTTCTAATATAAAAAAAACGCTTACTTTTAAAAGTAATAAGTCAGGATCTGTGTGTGGAAATGGTGAGTCTGCTGATTCTATGCACCTTGCTAGAGCGGCATCACTGGAAAATAAATGAAATTAAGTTTTAATTGTGAGAATGCCCAATAAACGGTCTATTTATAAGTTAATTTAATTCCACTCTCATTAATAGTAATATTATGTTATTAATATTGTATTGTGTAAAAGACCTATGTTAAAATATTTAAATTAGACACAGACAATACATACTTATTTAGGGTCACACTTTTTGCCACAGGGTGGGAGTAGGGACATACTCTGGCCATGTATTCCTTCCTCTCTCATAATGATTTTGAATAAATACAAGAAACTCTCTCAGCCTTCTGAGCACTTTTTCAGTTGACAGCAATGCAGATTTTTTTATAAAACAACTCCCGCCCTATTATTTGATAACAATGGATGAGATAATAACCTCAGTTCTGTAGATTGCAGCTGGTTTCTAGCTGAAGCCATGGCATCATGCACTGCAAGCTGCTCTCTTGGTTGCAAAGGGGGATTGGCACCCATAGCCTGGAAATTAAAAAAAGAACAAGCTTATCAATAAGATGAATCAGAAAATCCACTGTCTATGTTGATACTGCTTTTTTTACAATTTATTCACCATTTATCTTGTGTTCAGCTCAGGACTGGTCAGCAAAACATTTCGTAGAGATGTAAATTCATTGATTATTTTAGAGGATGGAAAATCATTAAATGACTTCTCTTGCTCTGGGCGGAGCAGAAGGGAGTGTCAGGCTTCTACTGACTAAAAGCCACCCATATTCCTTGCATTCATATTTCTTCACATGCATAAAAAAAATACTATGTTCAAAATCTTACATCATATACCTTAGTGTGTATCTCAGCTATAGCCCTCAGACCATTAACCCACTCCTGCCTGGCCCTCGCATCAGTGGCCCTTAGCTTGAGCATGTCCCCAGAAGCACAGTTGATAGTAAATGTACGAGAATCTTCATCACTGGGACATACAACTGCAGCTGCTAAATGTGCCTGAAAATTATTATTAGTTAATTACTCACCCATATTTTTTTGAAGAAGGACATTGTTGCTTCAGTTTTTATTTGTTGTTATCACTAGATTTTATAATCTTAGCTGATTAATGACGACGTATATGATAGCATGCCTACTCTAGAAAACAATAAACAAGTCAAAGAATGAAAAACAAAGAAAATTCTAAGGCACCCAATGAACATTTAATTGATGAAGAATTTGATTGATGACAACACTTTACCTCCCCTCTGGCTGGCTGTCCTGGCTGAATAGTGTCTCCAGGTCCATCAAAGAGGTAATAAGACAGAACTCCTGTTTCGGGGTCGACCGCAAACCACCGCTGCTGCCAGCCCTTGACAACGTTTGTGTATTTATATAACTGACCAGACAGAGGCCTGTGAGCCCCTGATCCAGTTGTTTTAATCATTTTATTAGATAATAAGTTATTCAGAGATCTAAACAATTGGCTAAGATCGATTATTTTCTTCAGTCAGATTTTTGATTGATTTTGACATATTAAGTGCCACGTTTAGTTGAGTGCTCCATTTTCCTAACAGCGATTTAATTACTTCAACGTAATATTTTATCATATTTAAAGTTTGAATAAATAAAAATAAACTGCATGTAAATTATTGAGTTGTAAAAATCTATAAAAAAGGTTAAACCAATATTGTAAACAAAACGTTTCAGCTGGTTTAAATAAAACTATGTCTATGGTTTTAGCTTATTTTTTTCAGAATGCATGTAACAAAAGACCACAATACGCTCAGCCATGCGCTCAGCAGGGCTTTTGCCATGAAGGTATAGATATTTTTTTTTTTTTATCTATACCTTCATGGCTTTTGCGTATATTTTAACTGTCAAATTGGTTAAGGTTTAGTTCAAAATGGAACCATTTGACAGTTTCCCACTGTCCACTGTCAAAAGATACGCAATAGCCCTGCTGCTGTTCATGTTCATGTATAAAATGTTAAATAAATACTATTGCAAACAATCTAAATATGCCCACAGATTTTTAAAGGATTGTGTACAAGACTAGTAAATAACCTAAGATTTGTTATTAAAAAAAGAATCCGCTGGTTACTGGACAAGCACAGGACGTCAGGACCAGTCAATGTGGCGATAAGGGTGATTTTGCTTTTCGAAATCTGTGATGACGATGATATTTGTAAAAAAAAATCTCGTGACATAAACAAGGAAACTTGGTAACGATTTCAGTTTTTTGAAAATAAAATTAGACTTGACCTAAAGGCCCCAGTAACCAGGTCTATTCTATTCTATTTTTATGAATGGCAATTGTGCCGATGTCGACAATTCTGCCAATGTCAAATGTGGAATGGAGAAACGTGTGTGGACAGCATTAAAAAAGAAAATAATTTGGATTATGAAAAATAAATAAAACAAACTGCACGTAAAGTGTAACTTGTCGATAAGTATTAATAAAAAAATATATAAAAAGGAAAATAAATACATAATATTTGTAATATAAATTAATTTAATAAATCGAATACCACACTACGACTTACAATCTGATGTTGTTGCTACGGATAAATATAATTAGGGCACTACAAAGCTTTGGAGAAAAGTGAGTTAGTAAAGAAGGAAAGTTAATAGGAACAGGGATTTTCAATTCTGAAAGACGGCTGTATAGATTAAGAGAAGGGCAGTAACCAGGTCATTAAAACACAAAAAAACCGTTTTTTTGACTTGTTTGTTTTGATATGTCAGTGTCATTGTCAATTTTATGTATTGCTTTTGCTGAGGATCTTATTTATTTTATTTATACTCTGCTGAGGATATTCGTTCTAATGTTTCACAAGTTGGTTTTATAAACAGAAAAATGTCATTCAAATTAGTACGAATCGATACACAAGAACCCTGTAAAATACAACTGACGATCGGTAAACATGTTATTGGAAGAGGGAGGTTTCTTCACGTAAGTTGGCCTATTCAGTGAAACATGTTCAAACACGAACTGTCTCTGATTTTCTGATTATCAGTCAAATAGCCTTCAAATGTTGTATTGTTGAAATGTTGATTGAGCTTTTAATATTTATGTAGCGTTAAAGATCTATTCTTCTATTAATATTGTATGAATCATCAAGGAGTCACTACATAATTACGTTACGCCTAATATTTTTACATTTTGCCGGTTTAGAATGACGAAACAGATAAAAGAGTATCACGAAACCATGCCGAGCTCGAGGTTACGCCAGATACTGTCAAACTTAAATCAGTGAGTAAAACTCAACATTTTTCACCTTAATTTGTGATAAAAAATGTTTTTTGCAAGTGAGATAACACTATAATTACTTTCATAATTTTCAGTTACACCAAAACCCATGTTTCTTTATGAAGAAGAGCATTGAAACTCATTTGCTACATCAAGACACCATTGTTTGTCTCTGCCATGGTGACAAATTTGGTCTCCTACCCGATCATTTCTGGTATGAAGTCATACATTGTCCTGATCAAGACAGTGTAGAAGAAAGACCAACAATCTCTGAAACTACTGACAATGGCGTACATAATGAAGAAGAGAGAATAAATCAGACAGGAGTCGGGGAATCTTCAGATAACAGTACTGATGCTGAAAAAAAGGATGAAGCTTTCAATTCTGATGATAGTCTGGATGGCTCAGGTACAAGCATGTTTGGTTTTAGTGAAGCCCCTTTCGGTATCCTTCCTAACATTTTGTATAAACAAATCATACAGTGTGATGATGTTGTCACTTTAGAACAAAGACCAACGGTCCCTGTAGCTTCGAGTGGTGAAGATGATAAAATGGCTGAAGGAGTTAGGGAACAGGGTAACGGTTCTTCAGAAGCTAGTGCTGCTGCAGGAGATGAAGGAATCAATTTCAGTAGTGTGGAAGAAGCATATACTAACAGTTCTGCGTCACCATCATTGTTGAGTAAGTAAGCTGCTCTTTTTTCTTTTAAAAGAAATATGTCAAAAAATAAAACGGATATTAGTTAACACGTTAACTGTCCCCAGACTAAATTTGTCACACAAACACGAACTTGTGAAGATGAAGCAGAGTGTACCGTGGTCTTGTGAACTGACTTATTATTTCATATTCTTGTTTATGGTTACAAATCAGTCGTAACATTTTTTTGTGTATGAAACTACCTCTGATTTTATAAGCAAGCAATGAGAAAATCAGAAAGCTTCTAATGAACTAATTCATATTTATTACAACTAAATATTTCGAAGAAAGCTCGCAAGTAAACAGCTACAATTAAAGGTTTTGACAGTTTTGTCATACAAAAGTATGTTAAATCTTTACTAGTGACGGTTTAAGTAATCATTAAATACCTCTGAGCAAACAAAAAGGTAAGGTTTGGTGTGAAAATACGCCACAATAGAATTTCCTTCCCCCGGAACCACCGTACGGTGCAGACGTGTTGAAGACTGTATTATTTTAAATTTCAAATAAATAACTCTAAATTCAAGTTTTTGCCAAATAAATAATAGTGAAAAAATAGGACAGCATAAGCACAGAGGAGGTGTTCCGTACGTGAGTACATTTCACTCATTATCTGTGTCACCAATATACCGGCGAAGCAAACGTACTCCTAGTAAGCGTGCTGCCCTAGTACCCGACGGCTCTCAACAAATCAGAATACGCGCACGCGCATTCCGACTTGAACCTCTGCTATTCGTCAAATGACCAGAGGTCACGCCCTCGGGCTATTCAAGATCTACGCCCCTTTTGCTGCCATTGAACGAAATAGGTCACACAGGCCCTCCCACCTGCCCCGGCGCAGCTAATTAGCAAGCATCCTTTCACACTCATCATATCCTGGTAACTTGAACTAACATCAATATGAACAAATCAATTTCTGACGGAAACATTTGTGAAATGGGTATAGATGTCACCCCCCCTAACTACGTTGCCCAACGCAACTGTAAAAGAATGCGGGAAGAAGACCTACCCTCGGAATTTTGCAAATTTAAAGAAGAAATGAAAGCGTTGTTCCAGTCCTTTATAAAAACCCAGCAAACCGAATTGAAGAACATCACTGCCAATCTGAAAGAAATTCAACTTACTAATACGAACATAGAAACATCCATCGCGTTTTTAACTAAACAAAATGAGGAGTTCAAAAATCAAATAACACAGTTGGAAGTACAGGTCAAGAAAGACAAAGATTACATCACTGTTTTGGAGGACAGAATTGAAGACCTGCAACGATGCTCGCGCAAAAACAATATAGAAATAAAGAATGTACCAAGGAAAAATCAAGAAACCAGAGATGATTTGATAAATATGGTACTCAGTTTGGCTAAGAATATCAACCTAGATATGAGTAAGCGAGATATCAAGGACATTTATAGATCGCAGGGGAAAAAAGAGGGGGTAAATAGCCCCCCCATCGTTGTAGAACTGGACTCACCCATCATAAAGCTAGATTTGCTGAAATGCACTAAGTCCTTCAACATGAAAATCAAAACGAAACTTCAAGCTAAGCATCTTGCTATCACTAGTAACGGGGACACTCCTGTGTTTATTTCGGAACAACTCACTCCTCGGAACGCCCGATTATTTTTCTTAGCCCGGGACCTAGCTAAATCAAAGCAGTACAAATTCTGCTGGACTTCTTTTGGCCGAGTTTTTCTGAAAAAGGACGAGAATGCTAAGGTGGTCCTCGTGAAGAGTGAATCACAGGTACAAGGCTTGTTTCAAAGTGCATGACTAATTTTATTTATTTTATTTGAGACATTTTTATTGCCTTTAATACTTGTCTTTTTCGTTTTTAGATTATGTTATAGTTCTTATAGATTGTTAAAATTTCTCAGACATAGTTTTTTACGAAGCATTTCTACTATTAAGCATGCTCATCAACGATTAACACACAACACCAAACAAACAAACTCATACAAACTTCCTACCAAACACTCAACATCCAAGACCTATAGATCTATCTCTTGCTCACATCACACATTCACACATACATCCATAACCATACCCTTAATATTTGGACTAAGACTTCTGCAAATTAATAAACTTATTCCGATAAAACTTGTTTTGCCTTGGCATGTATTTCTAATAATACACCGTGAGTTATATTTATTAGACTTCTCATACAACCAAAATGGATAGTAACTTACATACACTTGACGAATTGGACGAGATCGAAATCGCAAAGTCCACTTTAATAAACATCGAAGATTTATCCACGTCGTTTGAACTTGAAAATACTTACTTGACAGTAGTAACTCAGAACATAAGGAGTATTTACAGAAATTTCGACGACTTGCAGATGAATTTGGCTCTAATGAAGTTTGACGTGGATGTTCTTATCCTTACTGAGTGTAGATTAAATGAAAATAAACCCATGCCACTACTTAGCAACTACACCTCTTATTCTACATCAATTCATCTAAACCAAAACGATGGTGTGGTTGCCTATATAAACAACAAGCATATGGCTCTCGTTACAGAACTAACCCTAACGCATTCGTCGGCCCTCCAAATTATCGTGTCTAATTTTGTTATCATAGGTATATATCGATCCCCGTCTAATGCATGTGCTGATAATTTCATAAGCTCATTAAACGACCACCTAGAATTTTGTAGTACACACAAAAATATTGTTATCATGGGTGACATTAATATTAATTTGATTGAGAGGTCTACAGAAATAACTCAACAAAGATCGAATAGACTTAATTACCTAAATATGCTATCTGTACATGGCCTTCTTCTGGGACACTGCCTCCCCACTAGAGAACAGAACTGCCTTGACCACACCGTCTTAAAGTTTGATAAGACTAAAACCTCAGCATTTGTGGCAGTGCTAAATACAACAATTACTGATCATGCTATGGTTCTTTTAAATTTAACTAGTTCGGATGGATTGCAAAAGACTTGTTCAAGAACAAAAACATTCATAGATTTTGAAAAGGCATATGAGTACCTTATAAATATAGATATATCAATTTTCGATACCTTCACGGTCCCAGACACCTTTGCCAACAAACTGGTGGAAGTGATCAGATCGTCCCTCCTGAAAAATTCAAAAATTAAACCCTCTCCCTGTGGTAAAAAAACACTGAAGCCCTGGATCACTGCAGGAGTACTGCGTTGCATAAGGCTTAGAAACAAAATGCAGCAACAAACAAGATTAGACCCTTTCAATTTAATTTTAAAAATAACATTTAAACGCTACCGTAATTTTTGCTCCAATTTGATAAAAAAGACAAAGAGACAATATTATAAAAGACAAATCGAAGACTCGGCAAAAAACCTGAGACATCTTTGGTCTACAATAAATGAAATCACGCAGTTTAAACCACCCAAGACCTCAAACACTCATCTCCTTAATAATACCCCACACCCTTTAAACTCACTAAATAGAGTCAACTCTTTCTTTATCACCATAGGCAAATCGTTAGCAGAAAACATCATTGCTCAAACTGGCCTGCCAGTTGTGACCAGCTGCTGCAGTGATTCTAGGGCTTCCTCGTTTGTGTTGTTAGAGACTGACCCGCAAGAAGTGGACTGTATTTTAATGAGTCTTGATTCTGAGAGTGCACCAGGTTGGGACGGTATTCCCACTAAATATTTGAAACGATCCAGGGAGTTTGTGGTTCCACTAATAAGCCACCTAGCCAACTTATGTTTCAAAACTGGTACTTTCCCGAAAGACTTAAAGCGATCAGTGGTTACTCCTGTGCATAAGGGTGGGGACGTAAACGATGTAAACAACTATCGTCCCATATCTGTTCTGTCCGCGATATCAAAAATTTTAGAAAAAATAATTAATATACGACTAATAAGCTATTTACACAAATACAATATTCTATCTGACGCACAATATGGGTTTAGACGAGGACGTTCAACTCAAGATGCTATTTCGGCTCTGACATCAGAAATTGTGGATAGAGTAGATAGAGGACAAAAATGTTTAACAGTTTTCTTAGAGCTGAAAAAGGCGTTCGACACCGTTTCCGTCCCGATCTTACTCCGCAGGTTAGAAAACATAGGTATAAGAGGTACGGCTCTCTCCTTGTTCGAAAGCTATCTCAAAGGTAGACAGCAAATGATAAAAATAGGTGGCTTGTGTAGTGACGAAGGGTACGTCTACTACGGAGTCCCACAGGGGAGCGTTTTGGGACCGCCAATGTTTTTAATTTACATAAACAGCCTTTGCAATATGCAGATCAATGGAGGGAAAATATTCTCATACGCAGACGACACTGCGATTGTTTTTTCGGGGAGTTCATGGAAACATGTGAAAAACGTCGCTGAACAGGGCTTGATTCAAATAGCTGACTGGCTAAGAGCAAACCTCTTAACCCTAAATGCCGATAAAACTAGTTTTATTTGTTTTTCCCCAAGCCAAAGATCACAGCCTGGAACTGACTTTGACATTATTATTCACTGTTGTCAAAATAATTCCCTCTTTAACTGCGGCTGCCAGGATATAAAACAGGTCAGATCCATAAAATATCTGGGTATAATTGTTGACCAAAGACTATCATGGCACCCCCATATTGAGATCCTCATGAAAAGAATCAGGAAGCTGATTTGGGTATTTAAGAACTTACGCCATATCATGTCCGCGCAACTTATAAACAGGATTTATGTGGCTCTGGCGCAATCCATTATAATTTACTGCATTCCAATATGGGGTGGAGCTTCTAAAATGAAATTCCTTGATTTAGAAAGAGCTCAGCGATCACTAATCAAGGTGATGTATTCTAAACCATTTAGGTTTCCTACCACAGAACTTTATAGAGTCAGCAACTTGCTTTCAATAAGAAAACTTTATATTCTTAATGTAACCTTAACCCTGCATAAATGTCTCCCCTTTATCCCAGCTACTCAGAGCAGAAGGCGCAGAGATATTGTAGCCCACTCTCCAGGAGTTCGATCAGCATTTGCCAGACGCCAATATGTCACACAATCCACCTACATATACAATAAGCTGAACCTTATGTGTGACATATATCCTCTGCTGTTATACGACTGTAAAAAAACAGTAGGTGATTGGTTGAGATCTCTAACATACGACGAAACAGAAAACATTCTAATTAGGCTAAGCTAACACACACACACATTCACACTCACACACAGACACACACACACACACATATATACACACGCACATGCACATAAAAACTCGCACACGCTACTAACACTAACTCCCCCAACTGCAGCTGCTTAATTGATTGCTATTTTTAATTTTATATTATTTAAATATTTAGTTTTTCATTTTATAATATCATTTTAAGATACCACTTAAGGGAAGAGAGACAGCCCCGACACAAGTACTATTGTAACTTACTGGGGCTGCCTCAGTTTATGTATGACACAGTGTTATGTGATGAAATAAATATTTTTGTATTTTTGTATTTTAATAGAGGGAGGCGGGTGCCACTAGCCACTTGCACCAAATAAATTCAAAGTTCACTAGATTGTAGATTTCTTATTTTGGTTAAATAAACACTAAAGTTCTTCAAAGTAGTTAAAACTGACCAAGTGCATGGTGGACCACACACAATGTAGGGTTCCGTAGTTACCCATCAAAATATCCCTACCTACTTACCTTGCTCCAAATGATGATTTTTATTGTAAAAATAAAGCAAACTTACATTTTTTGCAGTTTTGCGACCTGTGCTCCCATACATTATCATGAAAATATATTTTATATAAGTACATTTTATAAGTTGGTTGACTATTACTAGTAAACTGTAAAGCCTGCTTTGCTGTGATAGTTTTCCTTTTATTACACACGCCCAAACATAACCCGGTTTAGGTTGGCACACTTGAGTCTAATAAAAATTTGGACTTTTGAAACTTAATATTTCACAAACGAATCCCTTAATCGAAAAACTGTTTACGCAAACTCTCAATTTTTTTTAATGACCTATCCAACGACATCACATTAGACACATTATGCTTGGGATAAACACATTAGACTTCGCGAGAGAAAAAATAATCACCCTCAATGTATACTGGAGATACCGTAAAAAAAAATACTATATTTTACTTTAGCACTTTGTCGGCGTTACTCATTTATCTGGGGGCACGGCAGTGCCCCCGTTATGTCGAGCAATAAAGCGGCACGGCCGTACCATTCTTTTCTCGAACCAGTTCAACCCATTTTCGACCTCCTATAACTTCGTTGTGGATAAAACTAGAAGCCTGATTTTTTAGTAACCAATTAGGCATTGTTTAAACACGGTATATTTAAAATTTCATTCAATTTGAACCAGTAGTTTAAGAATTATAACTAATCAAAGTTCCTTAGTTTTGTCACTCACTGACTGACTGACTGACTGACTGATTGACCGATCATCAAAAGTCTAAGGCACTTCTAGCAGACATAGAAGCTTCTAGAATACAATTATTGTTTAGTGTATAAATCATGGAAAAACTAAAAAAGTATACAATTTCAGTCTAGTTTTCTAGATAAACTAACTGCATAAATAACTTTGTAATCCCTTATAATTGTATAGGATAACAAAGTAAAAGTTACATTTTCAGTGAATGTAAATTAAACATTCCTAGTTTCTGATTGATCTGAAATTTTGCACGTATATGTATATCGCCTATCAATGCAATATTATGATGATATGGAACTGATCTGATGATGAAGCTGGAAGTTGACCATAGGAACTCCATTTTATAATACCATAACAAACGAGTCCAAACTCGATGGAGTTTGGACTCGTTTGATTCGTCTTGTCGAGTAGTTTGTCTTTGGATGGTCTCCAAGATCTGTTGATAGATCTTGAAGATGGCCATAGGAATTCCGTTATAAAACGACTTGACCTTGTCGAGTTTTTACTCGTTTGATTCAGCTTGTCGAGTAGGTACTTTAGCAGTGCTTCAAATCGATGAAGAAGACTGCTCCAAATTCGAATAAACCTATGTATTGTTGATTCATTAAACGAAATAGATAGAATGTGAGACGCTACAAAAAGAAATGTGATCCCACCAAAAACAAAATTTGTAAAAAAAGCCAAGCCGAGCACCTCACTTTTACCGTAAAAAGTAAATAAAATATTGACTTGGCCATCGATGCGATGCAATGGCCAAGTCAATATTTTATTTAAAACATCAAAGGTTTTTAGTAGGGATTAAATGTATTAACTGACTTGGTATTACATGGATCTCACTACTTTTTACGGTAAAAGTGAGTTGCTCGGCATGGCTTTTTTTACAAATTTTGTTTTTGGTGGGATAAATATATTCATGCCAAATTACAGCTTTCTAGTACTAAGAGTCTTTGAGATATAGTGCGGACGGACAGACGGACATGGCGTTTCAAGCGACCCTTGCTAGAGCCAGCTCGCGATGCTGAGCCAGTAGTTTTAAACCAGCCCCTAAATAGTCTCACTCGGATCCAGACTGCCCCTTTGCAGGCAGCAAAGTGACTGCCGAGGTTCGTACCCCACAGGGGGTGCCCTTAGCGATTTGTCACTTAGTTCATAAGTTATTTGCTCCTGGCTGGAGGCTTTCAACTCAAGGCATCCACAGGGATTTGACCGGTTAAGCAGAAGCCAGTCTCATAGACTGAATTGCGAGATGCCAATACCATAAAAAAAAACCCTAAAAATGGAGGTGCAAGAAAATAGCATGGAATGATGGAAGTGCTAATAGACTATGATGACTACGCCTTACCACAAAGCTGCATGCATGTTATCTTTGATTTGGTTTTCACACTATTCAAATGAGATATTTTTGTTTAACAGTGAATTTTTATGCAAAAGTATTTAATTTTATTCATTTTTTTTTTATTATAGAGCAAGGTTTAAGTATTTATAATATTAACTTAATTCCAGCTGCTGAAGAAGAGGCTGCTACACAAGTAAAAACAGAACCAGCAACTGAAGAACAAGTAACCAATGTACAGAAAACTGCAAGGCCAGTAATCGTAAAATTAGAAAGTGTTGACCAGGATACCGAACCCTATACCCCACCAGACCTAGTACCTCCAACTTATGATGCAAGGTCTCCAGCTAAAAGAGCGCACAGTTCCACAGACTCAAGTCCTGTTGATGTTAAGAAAGTGAAAATTGAACGTGTGGATGGAGATGCAGCTCCGGGACCTAGTAATGATCAACAGGTAAAATTACTCATAAACCACGCAGTTTTTGTTATTTTATCGAAAACGTATGTCCAGTCCAACTACACAGGAATGGTGCGTTTTTACAATTACAATACGCCCTTAGTGTACGTCTGAGTGGACACGGCGTTGCTCGTGCGGAATCCGCGAGTTGATGGTGCGGAATCCGCGCCGCACGGAAGTAACGTCTGTTCCACCCCGGAACGCCTGCTTTGCACTTCGATAAACTTGTGAGTGTTTGTTTTGTAATCTGGGGAATCTCCTTTGTAGATAACATAAGTATTATGCCAATCAATTAAACTTAGGTATTTCCTCTAGAGAATGAATGGTATAAGCAGTCAAGTGGAGGCCTAGACTATAGAGTTAAAGTTTAGGCCTCCACTTGACTCTAAATTTTAGAGTCTAAGAAGCAAAACTCCAAGACATGTAACATCTAGCAAACCAAACTATTACAAAACACTTTCTCACATAGAGAGGCCTGTGTCTGACCGGTAGGAGCGTTATAAACCTACTCTACTTATGGCTCAAGAGAATAATGTGTGTTGAAAAACACCATGTTACAGGCTTCATCTGACAACAATAGTAAAGATAATGCTGCGCCCGCGTCGCCGGCGAAACCTACACCACCAGTAAGGGAAAGGTGTATTTATGGAGCCAATTGTTACAGGTGAGTTATATGACAGCAGAACATGTCACTTTGTGTAGGTACAAGGACAGTAAGCAGGGGGATTTTGAGCCAAGAGGAGTAAACCGGGGGCTCAAAATTCCCCCCTATAATATGAAGAAAGTCACCATATTAAAAAAATATGTTTCCTATCAGACGCATCGAACGACACTTGTTACAAATCTTACAGATTGTTTCCTGAATATGACATGCCATTAAATTAAGGCTCAAACCTGGATGGACCATGGATCTCACTACTTTATACGGTAAAAGCGAGTTGCGCGGCTTGGCTTTTTTTACAAAATTTTTGTTTTTGGTGGGATTTCTATGACCCAAACACGGAAGTATAACGTAAATAAATGAATTTTGAAAATGGGGGTCACGTGTGACATATCAAATTAATAGGCTTATTGCGAGGATTGCAAATGATTGCAAATGATATTTATATATTTAAGAAAATTGACCATTCCCTAGCAGTGCCTATCTTTTTTTTCAGTGGCTATCATAGCGTCCATCGACTAAACATTTGACAGTTAATTGATGTACCTATACTATGATAGCCACTAACATTTAAAAAGATACCTACGCAATAGCCCTGCAGAAGTTAATTCAACACTTACAGATTACAGGAAAACCTAGAGGTATAATAATATTATGCGTACAAACTTACGTTTGTAGTTGCAATGTATGGTGACCCATACATTCCAACTGCAAATGTAAGTTTGTCAATTACTATGTTAAGTTTGGTCGATGGTACGGAACCCTTTATGTGCAAGTCCGACTTGGCCAGTTTTTTCTTTGTATGCTCGAAATCGCCAAGTCATCTATAGCTACGTATAGCGACGACTCAGAGTCCGTCAGTAGATTTCCAAAAAATATTGAACGTATTTTTTTTCTTTTTTCACATGAACAAAAAAAATAAGACGATACAGTGCTTCGAAAACTCGTGAAATCCTCCAAAACATCACATGTCAATACATTTTTTACTTACAAATGACGCCATAACCCCCCCACTCATGATCTTTGACGCGTTTTATCTTCGTCGATTTTTATTAATTTGATAAAACAAAAAACACGTATCCAATATTTTTCAATAATATAAGTGACGGACTAATTAAAATCATTTTTTTTTTTTTACTCAGTCCGATCCCCTATTATTGTTCGACCCATACGCTGGGTGCTTGGCACTGAAAGTGTTCCATTTTGCTGTGAATTTCCATGCGGCCCATAAATCCTGTACCCCACTGGAACTTGAAGCACCCTGATTTATTTCCACAGCTTGAACTGTGAGGCATCTGTCTGCAGGTTTATGTTGACTGGATTGAAACATCCGTTTGAAGAAGTAGTAGATGTTTTTTATGTGACCCTTGCGTCTACAAAAGCCTTAGAAGTTTTGTCCTTCATTGCAGACGCAACCCGCAACACAAGGCGCAGTTCAGTCACCCCAGCGACGCGGACTGGGGTACCGAGGAGCGCGGCGTGTGTCCCTACGGGGGCGCGTGCCAGAAGCGTGAGCCTCGCCACTGGGACACCCACACCCACCCACCTGGCACGCTGCCACCCGCCCACGGACCTAGACCAGGTCAGATTTTTCATCATACTTTTTCCTTAGCGGGAAATATCAAATGGTGTCAGACTTTAACCTTTTGATCGCCACGGTCGTATATAGCCGACAAATGAAAACGCGCCCAACACGCCATCGAGATTTATAGCCGAGAAAAAACCGTATTTTTTTTTAAACTTTGAGGCTCAAATACCTAATATAAAATAATGATTTTGTAGATTTTTAAGCCTTGGCGTGGGAGGGGCGCAATGCGTTTACGCTCTGGCGTTCAAGAGGTAAACTGACTAAAATCCACTCATGTTACTTCTTAGTCTTTTGGGTTCCGGGGCCGCGGCATCTTTTTCGAACTGTCCCGCAGCCCCGGCAGGAGTCGGCCCTTGCGCACGTGAGACACGAACACTTATTCATCATTTTTATGGCAGTTGGGGCAGCTGTGGAACATTTGTTTACAAGTCTTCTTAGTAAATGTTGGTTTTCAGTTTATGATCTTAAGACTCCATCGATTTAATTAAATATTAGATAAACTATTCAGTAGACCTCGTTGGTGTTGGTCATCGGGCAGCGAGATGGGCAGACGACGTAGTTGCCATCGGGGGAAAAACCTGGATAGGCTAGCTCAGACGCGTGGAGAATGGCACAAGAAAAGAGAGACCTATATCCAGCTGTATTCACCCTCAGGCTGTGGATGATCGGATCTCGTTGTCATTCCACTGAAATCATTCTACCTGTTTTGCATTTTAAGTTCACTTTGTGATATGGTAGGCGTATTTTTTTAATTATGTGCATTCCGCGTGTTTTCAAGTCCGTAAGAACATCATAATGTTCTGAACAGCAGGGCTATTGCGTATCTTTTAAATGACAGTGGCTAACCCATAGTGCCTATCAATTACTGTCAAATGGTTCCATTTTGTACTTAAGGTGAAAGCGTCAGGATAGCCGCGAAATTCAAATTTTCTTACGTTTTTTGCAATTTGCAGGCCAGTGCTAGGTTGTATGTTGATTGAAATGTTGGACGCGAGTGTAAGACGTATGTAGTTACAGAATTATAATCATCAAAATCATCAATACAACCCTCCAAGTTCATATAATTCGAGGAATGACTTTGACCTCGAAAAAAACGCAAGAAAATTTGAATTTCGCGGCTATCCTGACGCTTTCACCTTAACCATTACCAATTTGACAGTTAATCCATAGACAATATGATAGCCACTGTCATTTAAAAGATACGCAATAGCCCTGCAGGTGATAACCGTTTGTGCGTCTCTTACAACCAGTATTTGCTTCGAGTTGAAATAAAATATAATTATTCACCTATATCTTTATGTTCCGCAGGTATGCAAGTAGTCCAACGCCACGGCAACATCTTCTATATAAACGCACATTCAGTTAACTTTTACGACGACCATTTCCAAGTAGAGGACTCAGATGGCGATAGTGTTGATTACGATTACGAGTTTTAAATCGATTACTTATTTTATCCATGTTGAATCATGATTATGAAAAGAGGAGTTATTATAAGCGTTCTGTATTTAAAGTGAGATTCATTTAACCAGGTAACAGACAGAGAAGACGACAAAGGAATGTGTCTGTAAGTGATGATGATGTCGCAGATTCTGCTACCCGTAATCTTATAGTGACGGGCAAGAGAGCTCGGAAAACTGTATATAGACAAGATTGGGGCGACGCAGAGTCTGATGAAGACAAGGATCCCTATGGAACGGATGAGTCGGACGAATGGCAGCCATCCAGTGACGTAACAAACAGTCAGGATTTCTCGCAAGATTTATGAGTGCTAGATCACCCTTAATAAACGTTATTTTTTCGAAGAATTTCGGTTTTTATTCAGCTTAAAATTGACCCAATGCTTTTCTTTTCGGTTTATTCTCATTTGTCACCATCGAGCTTGCCACCGTCCCACCGGGTGATAAACGTAAACGCTACTAACATTAGTAGTACGTATACAATAACTCCTTCATGTTTTTGTCGTCCTGGTAGTTTGTGAGATTTAACTATAATTTTTCCTCACCTCCCAAGAAAAAAAAAACTGCATTCACGTTTAGTTATGTTTTGTTGTCAGTGCCAGCCACCACCCCGGTGCCAAGTTCGAAGGGGACAAATGGGAATACACCTTATGAAAGAAACTTACTAAATAGATGAATTAGATTTATTGAGATCATCAAAATTCTACAATACAACTTGATTTTATATTCAAGCTTTATCCTAAAACTAAACTGAGGAGTACAAGTACTTTGGCAATGTTATGACTTAGAGATAACATGGATATGTTTCTAATTGCGTTTCAAATAAGAACAGGAACGTCAATGACATCTATCTGCCGGGTGGCTCTTGAAAAGTACGGTTTGCAATAAAATTTTAGTTTACGCAAATACTTACCTTTTTAATAATATTTTTGTAACTGCTTCATTTTAATTTGAACTTTTTGTGATCAATGACGTTGCTATTCTATTTGATTCAGTATAAGGTGGTTATTTATTTTGGATTCATAATCCATACAGTATACATTATGGTCCTCTAACGAACAATCAATTACAAGTAATTACAGTTTACATAATTATATTATTATAGAATATTTAGTAGAGTATGTGGCTCTAAATACATAATTTAATAGAAACGAAATACAAACAATTAAAATATTTAAACACACAAACAACAACAAAAAGTAATTACATTCAGAATACAGTGCAAACTCAGACCAAGAAAAAAACTTGGTCTGAGAGTGCAAACAAATTAAATAGTAGGTAATGTCATGAGTAATCATGACAATTAATAGTAGTTGAAATTGAGATTAAAATTAAAATAATAAAGTTATAATGACTTATTATTTATTTGATATTTTGGTTATTTATTGGAATGATAATCCAATAATTTATTTTCAAAGGTGGTATGGTACGGTCCTGACAATGCAGTCAGTAATTTTAACGCATTTCTCTGTTCTGTCTGGTACTCCCATTTAGGCTCATCAGCAATAGTTGAATATCAAAACAGCACGTCACTTTGTGTGCCTACAACACGCCTGCAAGTCGTCGCTATACGTAGCTATAGATGATTTGGCAAATTCGGGCTTACAAAAAGTAATTGAACTTTGAGCGCGACGTCTGGCATTCCATCTTCGATATTCAACTATGTTAAGTCAGCCTATCACGCGATGCCACACGCATAGACCCATGCCCACTGCAAGTGCAGTCCTTAATACTCAAAAGAATATCGCTCATCCTCAGCATAATAAGACCCATCCATCGTCTCGTCCCAGTCGGTATGTGGCTCTCGTGTCGTATCGTCCCAGTCAGATTGCGGCTCCTGGGTCGTCTCGTCCCAGTCGGGTTCCAGTTCCCGGGTCTTCACGTAGCCATAGATGTTCACGTCGTACACCGCCTGCTCCACCTTCTCCCTGTTGGAGGTAATTTCTGGGAACTTAAGCTCTAGCTTGGGCTCGCCTCCCGTGCCTAGAAGGTGATTTAGAGTTGTTTTAGTACTTTGTTGACACTTAGTGCCAAGCACCCAGCCTATGAGTCGGGCAATAATTCGTTTGTGTGCCCACAACCCGCCTCCGATTCGTCGCTATACGTAGATATAAATGAGTTGTGCTCATGCCCATGACCCGATTAATGAGACCGGATGTAAATAGGTTGCAACTAGGTTAGATAGTTGGGAAACAGCCGAAACAGGAGAATATCAGTAGGTACCTACCTAATAATACACCCACATTTCGACAGTCGTGATTAAGTCCCATGGAACTCAATAACGTAAGCCCCAATAACACTTTGTTCGACTTGGGAATCGCACCCAGGGCCTCATGAACATGAACCTCGAGTCCTACACCAACGAGGCAGACCCCATACAGCTTATATTTTATTATGTTCCAGTATTTAATATCAGACTGTTTATGTCCAGTAATCCCGATGAATAAAGGTTTAAAGTAGTTAAAATATAGTTACCCATAAGCCCAATACACAAATGGTGAAATACAGCTTTTTCTTCGGAGCACACCCTGGGAACCCGAAGAGATAAACTGTCGATGATCTTCCTCGTCAGCTCTCCAGTAAGGTCAGCTAGACCCAGCAGATAGGCAGTTGCAGGGAAGTTCATAATCATCCCTTCCAATTCTGCCGTAAATAGTGAATAAGGCATAATACTCTTCTTTTTCATAAGGTACAGCATGTTCCGGGCTAAAACATATTTTTGGAAACTTGCGATGACTGTATTATGGTGCAATCGTGTTGGGTACTGTACAAGCTCGAGGCTAATGCCTTTGATTGGCCCATTGATTAGCTTCACAATTAGTTCCTCAGCTTCTGGCACTGTATTCTCAGATGGATCCATTCTGAAAAGGTTTTATCATGTGAATTAAAATCCTATAGAAATGTGATGCAGAGGAATGAGGACAATGTGGTGAGGAAAGTTTTGAGTATGAATGGCTTTCAGAAGACCAAAGAAATGTTGGAAAGACTGCACAGTTTTCCAGTTTTAATCTTTTGAAGAAAGAACCAGATTTGAGTAGACATGTTCAGTCAGTGCCATCAATTTATCAGTTATCATGTAAGCAACTCATCACTCAAGAAGCTCAATGGACAACTAGTGAGGAACTTCTAATATTTTGTTGCAGTCACGGCTAAATAAGAGTCTTCTTCGGTGACAATATTTGAGTCAGCCCAAAATTTTGCTGCAAGTTTGGCATTTCCAATTCTGAATATTCGCTCCTGTGATGTGCAAGTAACGGGCAGGACACAATATGGAGTGTACCATCGCCTTTACATAAGGCAACACCACATTTACACTCTAGGGCAGAGTTATCTATAAATCTCCACTTGAACAGGTTGTCCTTGCTTCAACCAACCTGTGTCCGGAGTATGGACCAACATGTCCTTAAATAGTTAAAGACATCTAGGGCAGCCATGGCAACTCATGTCCAGATGAGAGATGTTTGGCAATTGGCACAAAAACATTACATCCGCCGCTAAGACGACCCACTGACCCATGACTGGTATTCAAAAATGTATAGCATTAAAATCTCATGCATTATAACTTCCATAATCTGTCTTTACTCACATATGAAACAATAATGTAATCCTACTGCATGAAATACCAATTTCACGGTTAAATTTCTCGAGTCGTGCTTCGAGTTCTTGAGATTTCATCAGCATTATTCCACTGTGTCTGAAAATGTTTTGGATATCTATTTCCTGTTCCCTCCTCTCTACATCAAACTCGGGGACTATTGGAAGGGCGGCAGAAATCTCTCGTGCAATGTTATCCATGGCGCGATCAGAAATCTTAACTGAAACATTGCAAAAAGTCTGATGGAAGAAGTGTGTACACAAAAAGAAAATCCTATACATTTCCAGTCTATCATGGCCTCGCGTTGATTAGGCTTCCTGTACAATGAGAGATCAGCATGAACTGAATTGAACTGGTGTTGGTAGGTATTGCTTTGCTTGATTGGTCGTGCGTGCAAAACTCAAGACAATAAACAATTAGCAAAATAGTTGTTTAATGTTCCCATTTATTTATGCAAAAAAACAAAACAATTTCTCTATCTTTTACGAAAACAAAATATTTATGAAAGTACCAGGCATAGTTGATTTTGTTGTCGAAACGGAAGCTTAATTGTTTAAACAAATATTGGTTTATTTTGTATTATTTTCGTCAAGATAAATAATACCTAGTCAAAATAATCACTTTCGGCAAAATTTTAAATTCTGCTACGCGTTTTTTATTTACTTCATTTCCGCAGCTGACTGTCACTGTCAGTGAAGTAATCAATATTTTATGGGTCGATTTATTCATAGACAATTTTTCAGTCTCTAAGGGATAAAATCCTACTTTTGTAGACAATTTCATATGATTTTTTAGGTTTTTAGGTACATCTTCAATGTCCCGAAAAGAGCTTGTTTTAGGTTTTGTCTGTTGATTCATGCAAGGAATAATTTGATAAAAATCAGGATTCATAAGCGAGTAAAGATTATCGATTCTCTTTTATTATCTCTAACCAGACGATTTACTTTTATATATTCATTAGGTTTATGGGTAGCGTTGTATTTTATATTATAGTAAAGAGTTATCAGTGTTATAGAGACATTATAGAGTTTATAAATAAGATAAGATATTTGTTATGTTTTTATTAGAATAAGTAAGTTCTTTTAGAGTAGGTACCTTTTTTAAGTTATGTGTGGGTATATTCGTACAACTTTTTTAAGTTATTTATGCCGCGTACAGCAGAATGTCATGAACCATACCATTTTTTTGGAACAACTTTGTGCCTACCGTATCCTATGAATAAATGTCTTTCTTTGTAAGTTTTTTTAATTATTACAAAGGCTATGTCAGGAGCAACTTATTTATAACTGAAACTACAAATGAAATAAAGTGAAATTTATTTATTTGCCAGAATATAGGTACTTATATAATCAGGTGGTAAAATAATTTTAGTCTCACTATATTCGACTTATCAGTCGTGCAAATATTTCTGGTACATGCATAATAATAACATATAATTATGTCAACGGTTTTCATCAAACATCATACCTAATCTTAAAAATTATAGTCTACCAAAAATTACATCATAAAATAATATTAGATTAGAGTATTTCTCAGTCAAGTCAGTTCATCAATTTGTTGATTAGATTTAAAGATTCTTAGTGTCAATACGGTATGTAAAAAGTGAAAGAAAATATATATATCGAAAATTTAACAAGCTACGAGTATACATCATGTCTGTTTAAAATTTAAATAATCGTCTATTGAATAAAAACATCTGTCTCAAAGCCAATTATTTAAAGTTCTATTAAATTCTAAATTATTCATTTTTCTTATTTTAACTGGTAGTTTATTATAAACTTTCACCGCCATGGTGTAACAGTTTTTGTCACATGTGACAGATTGAGGCTATGTATAGCCTCAATCTGTTTCGAGGAACCATGAGAGGTTTCAAAATGGTTGGTCACCCTAATAGAAAGAGATGACATCCACTTTCGAGGTAATCTCGCTCGGAACGCTTTTGAGTGGCACGCGCACAGTCCAGTTAGTGACATTACTGTCATACTGTCATTCTACGATTCAACAATTTGTTTGACTCATTCTAATTTCATTCGTTCGTTAATTTTATTGACTGACGTCAACTCGACGTTTCGTGGGTTAATTTTCTGTAACTTTAATAGGTAAATAAATGCTGAAAATAAATATAAATCCAGCCTGGTTATGATATTCTTGATATGAAATATAAATTGTGTGCGCTTTCAGAAATTCGTGTCGACTGCCCAGAGTCCGCGAATTTCTGCTTATCAACTGATATCGTTGGGTGTGACCAACTTCCCGTTTACGAACCGTTTATAACTTGAGGTAAATATATAATTATGAACAAATAATGTATTATTGGGTATTCTCAATATTGGTTGCGTTAAAACTATCACCTTCATTGTTTCAGATACTTAAAAATGTCCCAAACTCTTACTTTTGGTGACTCAGTGGCGCCGGTGACTTGTCATGCATGGAATAAGAATAGAACCCGTGAGTATTTTACTGTTTTCTCTATATTTCCTCCATGAAACTTACACAGAAGTACTTGTTTAAATTTGGGACTGGTAGACTTGTGCCTGTGAATTACTTAGTTCACCTTTATCATTAGACCCCATCCTGTTTCTGAGTTGAAATCAATGCGGCTTAGAAACTCATAATTCTAAGTCCAGTTTAATTAAACAGCAATATGTTTCAAACTTCCAAGTAAATTTGGTTTTTATTTGGTGATGAAAAACCCTGGTTTTATTAATATTTTGTATTACAGAAATTGCATTTTCACCAAACAATAATGAAGTCCATATCTACCAGAAAGAGGGCAATGATTGGAAGCAGACCAACAACTTGGTGGAACATGACCTGAAGGTGATGGGCATTGACTGGGCCCCAAACACCAACCGCATTGTCACCTGCTCTGTAGACCGTAATGCTTATGTATGGACTCAAGGAGATGATGGCAAGTGGTCAACTACTCTTGTCCTTCTTCGCATCAACCGAGCCGCCACTTGTGTTAAATGGTCACCCATGGAGAACAAGTTTGCTGTTGGCTCTGGAGCCAGGTTGATCTCAATCTGTTACTTTGAAAAAGAGAATAACTGGTGGGTGTCCAAGCATATCAAGAAGCCCATTCGGTCTACTGTGACCAGCATTGATTGGCATCCTAACAACATCCTGTTGGTTGCTGGCTCAGCTGATTTTAAAGTAAGGGTTTACTCAGCTTACATCAAGGATATTGAAGACCAACCTGGGCCAAATGTTTGGGGAACCAAGCTTCCTTTGGGGCAAATGTTAGCTGAATTCCCCAACTCACCAAATGGTGGTGGATGGGTGCACAGTGTGTCATTCTCAGCAGACGGGAACAAGGTGGCATGGGTGGGGCATGATAGCTCCATAAATGTAGCTGATGCTACTCAAGGGAGAGGTATTATAAAAATGAAGACTGAGTACCTGCCCTTCTTGGGATGCAGTTGGGTAACCAACAACTCTCTAGTTGTGGCAGGACATAGCTGCATTCCTTTAATGTACTGCCATGAAGGTAATCAGATTAAGTTTGTTGCCAAATTGGATAATACTCAAAGGAAGGAGTCAGGAGGATTATCAGCCATGAAGAAGTTCCAGTCTCTAGATCGCCAGGCTCGCATTGAAACCAATGACACTCTTCTTGATTCCATCCATCAGAATGCTATCACTTCCATACGCCTGTATGAAGGCTCCAAAGCCAGCACACGCAAGTTCAGCACCACTGGACTGGATGGACAACTAGTCATCTGGGATCTCGACTCTTTGGAGAGGTCTATTGAGGGACTGAAGATTGTATAAATCAGACTTCCTTTAAATTAATGATTTTTATTTTAAGGAATAATATAATAATCAGTTTGCGTGCGAGTTCTGAAGTCACTCCAATAAAAATCGATAAACATGGAAAGCCGTGAGAAAGTAAAACTTCACAATCACAGTTCAATCAGTCTAGCTAGAAGAAATACGAAGCAAAAGTAGCAGTGAGTGAGTTCAGCTCCCCAGACAGTAAAAACTTTCAAATATACAGAATAAACTATTATAATTTATAGATACAACTTCTATGTTTTTATAATATACAATTTAAAAATTTAACTTGATAATCAAATCAATAATTTATAATATAAATTAAAAATAAGACTACTACACCCTATAAAATATGATAGATCACTTTTAATACTACTGAAGTACTGATTGCTGTCAATATTACATTAAATTTTAAGGAATCAACCGAAGTATTATTTTTAACATTAACATCAAAGTCATACTTTATCCTAGAGAACTATAAGGCCATATTGTTTCTTAGTGTTGTGTTGTTATTGGGCGTTAGTGACGATGTTGAATACGGGCCCGATGCGGATGAAGACGCGTCGCAGCACAGAGCGTAACTCCGGCTTGAGGTCGAAGCAGGTGATCTCACACAGCAGCGGGTAGTAGCTGGATACGTGAGCCGCAAACTGAAACATTGCATCACTCATTACTGTTTGCATATTGATAACATGGACATATGATCTCATTTAGAGTCAGTTGAGTCGTAACGTAATACACGGCTCTTTCATGTAGATAACCACAATAGGATTAGAAGAATTTTAATGCTGTTTGCATTAAAATTCCTCAACTGACTCATAAAAGCTGATCCTATTATGTTATCGATTAGGATGCAGATCAGGCGTATTGATTAGTACTATCTATATGTCTAGATTTTACAAAGACACAGGAAAAATCTTCAAGGTGATCTTTTGGTTAGACACCACAGTAAATATGAATAATCTATGCATGTATTACAACAACCTCATTAATAATATGTGGCTATGACCTTGCCGGGTTCGATTCCGTCAAAAGGTTTGTAAGTCTGCTTTAGGCGCACTACAAATATCAGTTGAATATGAATGCAGAAACTTATTTGCTCATCTTGTCTGGACCATAAGTTATGCTTATCAAATAAAGTAACAAAGGCGTGACGATAGCAGTAAATTATGTCTGCTGAATAAAAACATACTTTCAATCAACGGTTCTTACATATTCTCACAAAACGTGTTATCTATCTGCAAAAAATATCCCTACCTACTTTCTACAAAACATCGTTGATTGCTAGTCTGCTCAACGACACGTGAATTTTTTTGTCACACCAAGCGGCTTGACTCTTAAATCGCGACACTCGTATCACAAATAACCGATAACATCTACAATCTAATTCCATTATATTCTTTCGATAACAATAAGCACATAAGCACGAGGTTGTTGAACAAAATGTACTTACTCTTTCGTCTGGCATCTTCAGTATTCTTGTGAGGATCAATAGCAGGATGGACGTCCACGCGTCTCGGTGGGCTTCACTTGTTACTCCAGCAAAGTACTCCAAAGCTTCGCAACAAATGCTGATAAGACTCTTCTGGACCGCAGGCCAGTGGTCTCGCCGCGTCTCATCACTGTACATCTTGAACAGTATCCGGAGCACGCACGCGAGCGATTGCGTCTCTTGTTTCAACATATTGGGCTTCACAGAGCCCTTGAAATTAGCTTTCCACAACACATTCCTCTGTGCGTTGTTAGTGTTAAATGTTTTAGCGAAGCGATGACTGCACATTAAGCATTCGACGAGTCGCAGCAGATGTGGCGAGCTCAGCAGTCGATACATTCCCTGTTCTTCACGCTGACATTCCTGCTCCGTGCCAGCCGTGCCGCCGGTCAACTCCGCCGCCGCCAGCGCGAGGGTCTCGGCGTCTTCCTTCCGCGACGTGGCGGGGTAGAAGACAATGTTGTCGATGGTTTGTATGAGCTCCAACTGTACTACACACTTGATTAGAAGACTGTTGAACACCCGGTTGGATGACTTGATTTCGTCTCCTCCCTGGGGTTTCTTCAGGATGCCATGTCGGACCTGAGGTGTGTCTTCTTCGTTCTCATCTGGTTTCCAAGTGAGTAGAGTGGTGGGCAGCGTGCTGTTGAAGATGTCGAGCATGATCTGGCACGTGTTGCTCCATGTTTCCTCAGTGAACTTGGTGCCGTTGGAGATGACGAGGTTCTCAAGGCAGTTAGTGCCAGAGCGTGCCAGCTGTTCGTTGTCTTGCTGCACGCACCAGTGAAGCTGCGCGTACAGTTGTTCTAGTAGGAGGGATCCGAGAATGTCAAAATATTGCGTGAAGACGTCGACGATGGCATACAACGCGTGATTGCATGTCGTAGTCATCCACTCGTTCTTCTCCAACTGATGTTCAGGTAGCTTCATGTTGTCGAAGATTCTGAACAGAATATTAAATAGGTCTCTCCACCAATGTGGACGGAATGATTCACCGTGAGTTTTGATAATCTCGAAGAGGACAGTGAGTCCTCGGGTGCGTACGTCTAGCTTACAACGGCTGACTACGCATGATAGGGAGAAGAGTAGAGGGAACCACCCTCTGAGCCACACCCTGTCTACTTCCGGCGCACCGGGCTCGCCCTCCAGCCCCGCGTGCTCCACGAACAGTTGAGGCGACGCGCCCACTGCCGTCGCACAAGACCTCACTAGCCTTATAGCTTCCATCGATGTGTCCGGGAACTTCGCATTGCATGCAAACTCTGATAAGCATTTGACTGCATCTTGGAACGAGTCTATCATGGCAGGGAACTGTCTTTCATACAATTCATTTATAATTTTCCCGGTAGTCTGGAATGCTAAGTCGACGATCGCTTCATCTTGATCGCTCGCAGCTAGGTGGAATACGGAGAAGATATTTTTCCATCCTGACTTAATATTGGGCGCTTGAGAGTTGACCATTTGGGCGATACAACGTACTACCATGTCTCTGATTGTTGGAGAGCTATTTTTCTTCATAATGTGCTCGAATGGTCTCAAGAAATCTTTTTGGAATTTGAAATTGGAGAACTCGCCCTTTTCTATAAACTTCATAGACAGTTGTCTCAATGAATCCACTGCGAAGAAAGCTATGTCTTCGTTGCTGCTGCAGCCTACTTTATTGAAGTGATCACCGAGTACTTGCCATATTCGAGACCACTGCAGCCTGATACGACCCATGTTGTAGTAAGATATTTCGACGATCTTCTGCAGTGAGAACATTCGAGGATTTGTGGGATGGCTCAATTCATCTAGTGATACCTGGCATAACGCTTTAACGAAATCTACGATAGCGTCACCGTCAAGTTTTGTGGATCCTGTGAATATTCTATCTACAGCTACTACGACACTTTGAGAGCTGGTCTCCCCGATGTGTTCTTTAACGCTCGGATCCAGCGACATTAGACTAAACTTCAACGAGTCTGGTTGCGGCTTGATGCCCGACCCCGACAAGAACTGCGGCCGCACTCCCGTTCCAATGAGCTGAGCTAGTTCTAACTGAGAAATGCATTTAACGACATCCAACCAACTCGTTCCTAAATAGTTGCCGTCGGTGTGAGCTACGGTGATCAGCGTCTTTATAGTGTCGATGTTCTTCGCCTTCATTTCGGTGATAGGTGAGTTGGCGGTAAGCAAAGTGAAGCGCGCGAGAGCTTGCACGTACGCGTCTCTTTCGAGAGACATGTGGAAAATGCAGGCGATGCGGATTGCGCACCTTATGCCGTCTAAGCATAATGAAGCGATTTCAGGGTCATCACAATCTTGCAGCCCTACCGAAAAGGCTGCGAGGAATGGTGTCCACGCCATCTTGAACATAGGACGGACATGTTCCACGTGTTTTGCCGTCGTGAATGGAGTTTGCACGTGAGACACAGACTCCATCAAATTCTTTGCGGCTGTAGATATCACGTCCATCTCCATATTCCAGATCAGTTTTCGCTTCTTCTCGTTAGCGATCATGTGTTTCCCTGGTTTCGAGGAACTCTTCATCTTAATCTCGTGACCGGCGATCTCGTCGTAGATCTGAGACAAATATTCACGTGGCAGATCATTATTGTCACTAATGCCACTATTCAACTTAATGTATTGTTCTTTTGTCATCTTATTCTTTACTTGCGGTGAATGTAAATCTGTTGTTAGCATTATTATGGAAAACGCTAAAACGTAGACTGTGTCAGCGCTCATGAATAGCGTGTTGTTAGGGTTGCACTCACAGTAGCGAGATGCAAACTTTTCCATAAGCCGGTCAATCTTCTGGGCCTCGCCAGGAAGTCTGAATCCTTCCAAGAAGTATCGTAATGCAGCCACAATGTCCATATTCGCAAATTTCATCGAGTCTACGTAAGAGTACATGACTTCTTTGGAATGATCCTCGTTCTCTCCTAAATATTCACCAACGAATGTTTTGTCAAGTCTTTCGTCGGTGAGTAACCATTCAGCAATTTCTTTAGTTGATGTTCCCAAAAGACCTTGCTCTTGCAAGAAAGATACTCCGCGTTTTGGTTTCCTGTTAAATAGGTCAATGCCAGTTTCCCAAACTTCTTTCTGCTGCTTCAATACTTCGAATTGTTCTGGAGAATCTAATGTCTCTCTATTGCCAATATTACTGGATCCTGTAGAAACTAAACTTAGACTAGATCCTCCATGAGATTTAATGCTGTGGTGGTCATGGTCTTCCTTAGCAACTCTTTCTCCCAAAGTAGTTTGCAGGTTTGGATTAATATAAAGCTCTTTGCTCCATTCTACCATACATTTTAATATCGAGACTAGACATTCAAGTCCACGAATACGCATGGACTTCTCTTGGTTGGGCGTAGCGCCCAGTTCCAAAGCTTGCCTTCCTTGGGCAATCTTGGAAACATCATTAACTAAACGCTGGAAAAGGTTGGCTGCTGATAAATCACAGTCGTAGTTTACGTATATGTCTACGACGCTTTGCGCATCTCCGCAGATCCTTGTCAACGCTTGGATGACCATCCACTTGTGCTCGAAGGATGAGCTCGAAGTCTCCAGAATGTTCATAAAGATTTCTTTGAAGAACACTTCAATTTGCTTTTTAAGGTGCACCTTGAAGTTTTGCAGAAGAGCTAAGAAAATAGCTAGGGATAGTTCGAATACTTCAGGAACAGAACTGACGCCATTCTTTGATAGCGCGACGCAAAGATACTGCTTGATAGCTGTGATAAACATCTCATTGTTCCTAAATACTGGACCAGCATTTTGTAGGATAGATAAGAGAAGATGAAGAGAAAGAATTTTAGATCTTAGCTCATGTGACTTAGGGTCTGGAGTGCCTTCAGGTAGGGGCTTCATTGAAAGCTTGCAGAGAGCTCGGAATACTAGAAAAGCATCTTTCTGTAACACATGGGTAAACTTAGCAGTGACTGAGTTATCATTTTCTGAAATAACATCAACACTTTCTTGTGATGGTATTCTTTGTATCGTAGCTTCTGTGGGCACTTGTCCATTACTTTCGTGGGTAAGACTCCCACTGTCTTGAGAATCCGAAGGGTTCTCATTGTTTTCAGGACTATTTGCCACTCCTTCTGAAGTTTTCTTAGTTGCAATACTTATGGCATTATCTATAACTGAATCTACTATTTGTTTAGCAATCATTTTTGCTTCTAATACTTCGTCCACTTCCTCTGTAGGCGTAAGTTCGGCTTCTTTAACTTCTTGAGTTGTATTGTTAGGCGCTTCTTCTGACACAACATTACCATTTGGCATTTTGTGTGATATTTCTGTTACTATATTATTGTTGCCATTTGCGTCTGATTCAAGGGCTTGGTTCTCCATTTTCGTAAAAATAACATTCAGCATCTGTGTCAGGGTTGCTCTCGCTGTGGTCTGGTTGATGAGGTTTTTGCTTGCCAGGTAGATGTTGTAACACGTCCTGACAGCAAGGAGAACCGTACCCTCGTGAACTTCAACATGTTGACTTGTGATTACTGTTAGTAGAGCTTTGATTATTTGTAACTGTACTCCTTCATCAGTCTGAGGTCCTGTGAAACAGCTGCAGATTGTTTCAACAATTCGGTCTATGAGAAGTTTACGTGGTGTAGTCGAGTCGGGAATGTTTCCAGTGAGATGGCCGTACGCAATAAGTTTCTGTAGGCAGTCAAGAGCTGTCACCACGATCCTGGATGCCTTGCTCTGGCATGCCAGTTCGAATGGTAAGAAGTATTTTTCTGCTGTGATAATGTTGGAAGCGTCATTCTTGGGTAGAGGCAGAGTTCCTGATGTAGGACTCTCTGACGACTCAGGTTGACCTCCATTTATCAATTCAGTTTTGATTTCCTCTGCAAAGAAAATAAAGGTTTTTAAATAGTGCAAATAAAATGTAAGTTACACAAGTGATTTCAATAGGAAATGGAATACATATTTGAATGATATATCTTTGAGGATAGTGGTTATAAAAATGTGTTGAGATAAAATAGAATAGGTTTTTAAATAAGCTGTTACAATCAGTAAATGTCCCCAATTTTTATTCTAATAATTTTAGATGTTGGACAGAATAAATGAACGCGGAAGGAAAGGTCTGGTTTAAAATAAGATATAAATGTTTTGTTCAGGTTCCTATTAACAATTGAAACCATATACAAATTCTTTACATTGTTTTATGGGAAACTTGAAACAATAGGAACAAAAGAATTAATGATGAATAACATTATTTCTATGAAAATTATATTCTGTGTATACTTCAAAATAAAGTTGACCATGGTTTTTTTACATACATAAAAATAGTAAAAAATTACGAAGATCTCTAAGAACCATTAGCCTCTATGGCAAAACTAAAATATTGCAGTTACTTTAATAGTGAGTTATCATTATTAACTCATTATTCTAAGGCAGTATTTAAATGTTTAGAAATGGTATAATAATAACTTTTACGGCCGAATACTGAAACGTCACTCAAATATAAGAAGCACTCAATTCTAGTGCTGTCTCGGTCGATCTATGCTGAAGTAACAGAGACAGAACGAGATTTAAGGGCAACTTAAAATTGAGTAGCGTTTCAGTATTCGGCCGTTAGTGACACATAAACATATAACAAAACGAACATCTTGCAAAGCATCTTGAAGACAGTAGGAGTGTCGCATTTCCGTGTTTTCATACAGGTAGCAACCAATTGTATCAACACAATACACTACCCAAAATGTGTTACAGTAGGAATGAAAAATGGCACTGTTGCAAAGTTGCAAACAGAGGCATTTACCAGCGAGCCAGCAGCCAGAGAGAGATAACTTTCAAAACAAAGAGACGAATATTCTCTGGTTGGTTTTCAGCTGTTTTGAATTTCCTGCTATGCTGTCACAGAACATTTGAATGACAGACGACACTGGTTGCTAGGGAGTTTGTTCCGCCACTTTTTCTTTCCAGCTAAAACACTAGGAAGTGTCGAAGGGTGCGCGTTTTGGGGGACTGTCTCTTGTAAATAAGTTAAGTAAATTTTGACGTTCGAAAAGTGCTGACTATCAGCATAGTTTGAATAAATGAGTTTTGATTTGATTTTGACCATCATCATCGCAGCGCAGCATGCCTCCTCTATTACTTGTCATTTCATCAAATAGACGGAACACCATACACTAAATAATAGGCGTGACGACATAGTCAAAGAATCAATGATTTAATGATATTAGGGGAAATTACATACGAGAAGGATTTAAAACACTGAATTAGTTTTATTTAAAAAATTAAGATTAGTAAGATTTTTAATAAAATAAAAGATTAAAATACTGATATCGGCCATTTTGATTGAAACACCAATCATAGCGCACTACGTCACGCCAATGTAAACATCACTAGCTGTCACTAGCTCACTGTGTTGTTTTGTTGCCGATTACGCATTTGGATATTTTTTTTTGTTACTACAATACTTTGTGAACATCTTTAGCAATGGAATCAGGCTTTGTAAAAGCAAACAGTTCAAATTTGCCCAGGATAGATTTACTGATGTTGGGCGATTTCCTTGGGTCAAATAAAGAATTTTGCTCGTCCGAGTTCCGAAATGTGAAAACCTCCCTGTAAGTAAATTTTGTAAGTATCTAACACTATAAAAATACAACAAACTCGTTTTGAGCTTGTAGGAGTTTAGTTTATTTTCACTTTCATATGTTATTTTTACAATAAACTTGTCAGTTTATTTTTGAGGTTAGCTCCTTCGCAACTTGTAATAAAAGTTTGCTACTGAGTTAATAACCAACAAAAGGAGTAAATTTCTGTAACTACAAAGCATGTACTAGTATCTTTTCTCATAGTAACAACCTACTATCATAATCACCGGGTCAGCTATGCAGGTCCAGAGGACAACATTTTTGACATTCAAATATGTAATGCTAAAACTATTGCTATTGATGTGTTTTTACACTGAGGCACCGCACACCACTTATAAACTTTGTTATTCATTTTTAACACACGAATTATGGTAATGTTTGTTTTAGTTTCCTCTAGCTGCGCTTTGACATTTCCATGTTTACTTAGGCGTGACGTCAGACCCGACGCCATGACACTGCGAGCTGTTTTCGCGCTCTATTTAATTTTTTTTTCAAAAATGGCTTATATCTTCGTTAAACTTTACTTTATTACTGAAATAAAGGTTTTTTCGTAAATAAAAAAGATGTACCCACATTACGGAAGGGGATTTCAAAATCTTTCGTCATGCCTATTGTTTATTTCATACAAGTAAAACAAAATCACAGTTAGGAACATTTTATAGTCAACTGTCATTAGAGTATCTGATCATTAAATGCCTTTTAGGAAAATGAATGTGGTTTTAAGATAAGGCATTGTGGATTGCCTGTTTATGCTTTTACCCAAATACTGGTATTTAACTGGATCTAGCTAGCTAGACTGGAAACTAAACCTAGCACAGATGAAAAAGGCTGATAATTTTGTGTTGGTTTCCAATTAGCTAAAACTTAATCAGGAAATAAAAAAAACTATAACAACTCTTAGATTATAGTTATGTTATGTGAGTTTTATTGAACATAAATATTAATGTGTAGTCTGTTGTTGTAGCGAGTGCCAAAATTAAAAATCAACAAACTATGCATGGAGCATACATGGAGGATATTTACATAATAAAGTACTTCTAGTTATTCCTGCCATAAGTATACAGGAAGTGTGATTGCATACTAAATTACTGTATGTAACAATGTTATTGACACACACAGTAATAGACACTACATTGCTGAACTATTACTTTTGTTCCAAGTTTTAAAGTATAAAAGAAATTTGTTATCAATGACACTAGTAATACTAAGTATTATGATTAAATAGTTTGGTATTTTGTTTAAATGATAAACTTTTTTCTTTCTTTTGTTCAAATGAAAATAAAAAATAGGTTTATCTATCAATATTGAACATGTAAACAATGTTTCATGTCCATATTATTAACCATTGAGAAGTTCTCTTGTATAGAGATGATCATGGCTGGAGGATCAACTCATGTCTATCATAAAAATATATCGTCACCAGAGCCAAAGGTGGATTCAAAGTTTCAGCTCAATTAGTTGGGGGAACTCATTTGAAATACAGTTGCAAGATTTGACTAATACATACTAACAAACTATCTAAATAATAAGACAAGTTAAATAAAAGCTTATAAGAAGAGTTTATTGTCTTAGAAATTTCACTAAGATGAGCAGAGACGATGTCTAGCAATGGACTATTCACGCTGATGATGGTTTTGTGGGTTTTCAAAGATGAGGAAAATATATTGTAGTTACCGTGGTTTGTAAACCGGTTCTCAGCTGTAGTATTTACAGAAGAAATACAAAAGTTCTCATACCACATTATTGTAATAATTAGTACAGTTTTATTAGTACTTCAATAGTAATTGAAATACAGGTTGCTTTATTAGGCATAACAGTAACCTAGGTGTGATGTAATGTATGTATGCAAAGTATTGCATGTTACTTGTGACATATCAACATGTATGCTCACCCAACATCAGTAAGAGGTATTTATTAGTGAACATTGTTCATATTACATACTATCAGATTAGGTCATGCACAAATTATACACATTCTAGGTTCCACACACATCACGGACATTCGATCCACTGCCTGCTTCGCTCGCCACTATGTCGAAAACACTTCACAAGACACTATGATAACGCAAAGTAGGTTTCGACTTTTAAAACCAAGGTCAAAACATTCACTATCTAATAAATTATCAATAACAATAAAACTATCGCGTTGTAGATTTTAACTTAATTAGTGACAGGTGATAATACAAGTACTGCACAAAATATATAACTTATTACGATAGTGGATACTGTAAAATGTCAATAGGTCTTACCTAAAGCGACTTCGCAGGACTTCTTTAGTTGGCTGTGGTAGGACCTTTTTATGTCCTTATCAGCCAAAATCTTTTCTAACGCTCTGACTATAAACATCTCTTTAGTTTTCAAGTTGGTTTGCATCGTTACTTCATAAGTTGATCACTCCATTCGTTCCTATCGGAACCGACTTAGTTGCGCGGTGGTTTTATATTCATTTATGTTACTTATTGAGGCACTATTATATTGTTATCGTATTACTGTACCCTCGTATCGAGATAGCACAAATGGAACATCACAAAACTTTAGGGAACTATAGATTTTTGTAAAATCATTTCTGCGAGACGGAGATTTCTTTCTACGATTCACACCTCATCACAAACATGTCAATTAAAAAGGTGCGTTCGTAAATGTCACCAGATTACACAATCTGCTCGGAGGTTATTATTGGAATTTTACGTTAGTTTCGCTTGATTTTTCTGAGCAATGGAATAAAAAGAATACTTTGTTTATTTTTCAACTGGACTCTGATTTTTTTGTTCATGATTTAGTAAAATTTTACTGATTTGTATTGATGCGTTCACATTTATTTCTTTTCTGTGGACGTGTTGTTTTTCGTTACGTCATCTTATGAATATTATGAGGAAAAGTATTTTAGGCCCTATTGGTGAATGAAAATATAAACAGCATGTACACTGCATAAAAGTAGCGATAAAACTATTTTTAAATAATAATAATGACTTTTAAATTAACTAACTGCAAATTTTGCGTTTCGTTTTTCCTGCTTTGTCTCAAGCTTAGGCACTAGGCACTCAATTGTCATTTTTTATCTGTCGTGTCGCTGTCGCTGTCGGTCAGACGAACTCGCTTGCGGTTAACCCGCTATTTACGTTAAAATTCGTGAGATTCTTCGTAAAAGAAGAGCTCTTTTTATTTTTTTGTGATATTTTCAATTAGCCAACAAAATTGCTTCCACAATGACAGTGACGCGGGTCGCAGAGTCCCGCACCGAGTTTAAATTGAAGAGTTTACCTGACGATGCTATATCAAGCGTTAAATTCGCACCTAAATCCAACCAGTTCTTGCTGGTATCGTCGTGGGACTGTTCTGTGAGGCTTTACGATGTTACGTCGAACACGGAGCGCCATAAGTACAACCACGAGCTGCCTGTCTTGGACGTATGCTTCCGGGTAAGAATTCAGTTGTTTTGGCATACTTGTGCACTTCAATGCAGGCTGTGCACTCTAGGCTTGTGGCTTCTATTTGCCGAAATAGTTGCAGTAATGCAGGCATGTGCCTATTGTGTTAAACTACGAGCAAGGGGTTTTTTTTAATGGGAAGTATCTGAGGAAGCCTGCAAGTGCACAAAACCATGTAAGCTATATTTATATAATTGATTGAAGGAGGCATTCAGAAGGTCGGAGTTGACATTAGTATTCTGGTGTCAAAATCAAAATATAAAATCAAATCAAAAACATTTATTTCAAGTAGGCCTGTTACTGGCTCTTTTGAATAGTCAAACAAATACTAAATTTTAATAAGTTAATAAACCTTAGTTTATTAAAATTGTGAGTGGGACTATGGTAAGCCATAGTGGCTTACCATAGTCCCACTCACAAGGCATAATAACTGTGAGTGAGTGTACTGTAGTTGCCGATTCCAAACTGTTAGTCTCATGAGTAGAATGGCAAGAAACTTCATGGACACTCTTTTAAATCATAATATTGTTACAAAACTTTGGTTACATTGTTCATGTTGAGATGGTATACTATGGTATATTATGTGAGAATGATGTAGCAAGATGTGCATGATAAGTGTCCACAGTAAAGCCAAAACAACGGTCCAAAAATAATATAATAATTTAAACAAGCCATGGCAGCTATGCTCGGAATTTCCTTGCGTGATCGAATCAGAAATTAAGAAATCCGCATTAGAACCAAGGTTACCGACATTGCCAAACTTAAGTGGCAGTGGGCAGGGCACATTGCTCGCAGAACAGATAGCCGATGGGGCCGGAAAGTTCTGGAGTGGTGACCGCGAACTGGAAGACGTTGCATTGGAAGGCCTCCCACTAGGGGACCCGCTGGATGCGAGACGCACGGGACCGTTCAATGTCGCGACACTTAGGGGAGGCCTATAATATAATATAATAATAATAATATTCCACAACTATCACACAACGCCATCTAGTCCCAAGCTAAGCAGAGCTTGTGTTATGGGTACTAGACAACTGATAAACATACTTATATATTTCTAAATACATACATATTATAGATAAATTACACCCAGACACAGAACAAATGATCGTGCTCATCACACAAACATTCGTCCTCCGGCATAGCAGTTAGGGTCACTAACCACTAGACCAACAGGCCAGTCCAATGTCCAGCAGTGGACGTCTTTCGGCTGAAATGATGATGATGATGATGATGGCAGCTAAGAGGTGACCAGTCACAACTGGCAACACCCGTTCACGGGCATGGCGCATGGATCAGCACAATTCCACTCAACCATTTTAAAGGGTACTAAATGATCCGACACACCCGCCACCATCAGTGAGACATTTAAGTGAGCATGACACACTCTCAATCGCCAGGGCATATCGAAGTCAAATAAAAAATAGAAAATAAATGTAGGTGTTGAATAGATACCCAATTTTGTAGAGCAAACTAAGTCTTGTCAAGAGCCCAGAGCTTTCAAAACATTTTAAAACCCCTAAGCTGCAATCAACCAACAAACTGATTCCAAATAAGAGAAATAAGGTTTCAATACCCATATACGCCATTTTCTACACTAAAATCTGTCTAAAAAGGAACTACATTACCACATATTCTCCTTTTCAGGATGCAGTCCATACTTATAGCGGTGGTTTGTGCCAGATCCTCAAGCTGTATGACCTTAATGCAAGTATGGAGACAACCCTGGGTGAACATAAAGGAGCCATCCGTTGCGTGGAGTTTGCTACGGAAGTGAATGCAGTGCTGACTGGTAGCTGGGATGGTACGGTCAAGATGTGGGATAGCCGTGTGCCCAATTGTGTTGGCACCTATAACCAGGGAAATGAGAGGGTAAGCAATGTCACAATATGCTAGTTTGGATAACATTTTTAGATGTTACCATTTACTAACTTTGAGGATTTATTTAAGCAGAACTAGTAGTAGCTAAGCCAACTAAAGAGTGTAAGGAACAATTCTGGACTCAATGATGTTCTAGAAATAAAATCAGAAACTAGAAAAAGAAAAACTAACTAAAAAATAAAGTATCTGTAGTTTTTGAAACTAGAATAAATATAATTCTATCAGTTTATTTCCGCTTTTCTACTGTAGAACTGATAGGAAGGTTTTTTGCAATCGTTGGGCTAGTATCCTATGATTGAAGATGGTAAAAAATCATGGAGCCAATGGGACTAAGAAATCCCATTCGGTCTACTGTTTTATTTCAAAATACTAGCTTAAAACATATGGGGTTTTTGCAATCTGTGTCAATATCGTCATCAATATAAACTTGAATTGTGTAATAGAACAACAAATCGGAATTTTTAGTTCCACTAGTTCTACAATTTTGTACCACTGTATAATCAAAGGATTAGGTGAAAAATGTTTCTCATTAGTTCAACCATAAAACTGTTTTTACGAGTCACAGGCAAGAAACTTGTATTGTGTTCATTCACATTACACAAGTTATTAACCGAGGAAATCAGAGAGAGCCGTCGCTTAGTAAAGATTTGACATACTTTTGTATGACAAAACTGTCAAAACCTTTACTAAGTGATGGCATAAGTAATCATTAAAGCTCTCTGCGTTCGGTAGTAAGTGACTTCACAATTTAGTATTTTCGAATAAAAGCAAGTTAATTAATCTATTTTATCTTCCAGGTATACACAATGAGCATAGTTGGCGAGAAATTCGTAGTAGGCACATCAGGCCGCAAGATCTTTGTATGGGACGTAAGAAACATGGGCCATGTCAACCAGAGACGTGAATCTTCCCTCAAGTACCAGACCCGGTGTATCCGAGTGTTCCCTAACAAGCAGGGTTATGTACTGAGCTCCATTGAAGGCAGAGTTGCTGTTGAGTACCTGGATAGTAATCCGGAAGTTCAGAAAAAGAAGTATGCATTTAAGTGTCACCGGATTAAAGATGGTGGTAAGAGACAATATCTTTATTTTAGTGTGTTTTGTGGGATCAGTCAGCAGCTTGTAGATGGTTATAATTATAAGATAGAAAGAAAACGTTGAGCACAACTTGGGCTATATCGAAGATCTAACCTTATTCATACAAAAATTGTATATGGAGTTTTTAAAATACAGAATGTTAGGCTTTAATACAGTTAGCCCGCGTCATCCCACTGCTCTTTTATTAATTTAGCAATTAATATTCTATTAGTTTCTTAAAGAAAAAACCAGATTTTCAATATAATTATGTACTAATAAAATTCTACTTCCAGGTCTCGAAAAAATCTACCCAGTGAATGCAATAAGCTTCCACTCTGTCTACAACACCTTTGCGACTGGTGGCTCTGATGGCTATGTCAACATCTGGGATGGTTTCAACAAGAAGAGACTGTGCCAGTTCCATAGATACAATACTGCAGTCTCATCTCTAAGCTTTTCGCACGACGGGTCAGCTCTAGCCATCGCTTGCTCTCAACTAGACGAGACACAAATTGAGGACCCAAAACCCGAAGATACCATCTACATAAGATATGTGACGGACCAAGAAACGAAACCCAAATGAGAAGTGGATTTTCCCCGGCTAGTCTATTACTATTATTAAGTGGCTGTTTTCAAAGTGTGTGTAGCTAACATATGGGTGAAATTGGACTCCTGAACTTTGACTGACAATTTCAACAAATGATTCATTTCTATGTTGAGGAGCTAGATTTTTTCAAGATTGCTATGTGTGTCCCAACTTTTCCTTCTGTCCTTTGGTAATCCAATTGCCCCAATAATAATAATATTTATTCCTCATTATAATAAGAATTTCAAGTACTATACGTGAATTGAAAATTGTATGATTGCATAATAAGCTTAGTATTTGTTATTTTGCGCTTGTTCAAATGGAGTGTTCTACGCGCGAATCGACACGCACTTGTGTGACCTGATTAACGTCATTTGATTAGTCTTACATCCTTGCTTTAAATAAACTGGAATGAACTACGATAAACAGTTTGTGCGTAGAACACTTTCTAAGTATATACCTTTCATATGCCTATAAGAACCATAGTGTCGAATGTTGACAGTGTTGTAAATAGCAATTTCGTTTAATGAAGTACTGAATAGCCACATACTGACAGCCGGGTGACTAGATCTTTGTGAACGAACCTCATAGTTCAATTAGGATAAATTTTAGTTGTAAGTGATGAATAAAAAGTAATTAAGTTTCTTTAAAAGTTGTTTTAATGACTGTAATTAAAATACAAGTTTATTTCTTCAAAGATGTGGTCTACTCTGTATCTCGACTTCTCGAGATTTTCTACCATAGGAAATCCTTGGAAATCAGGTGCTTACTGACTAGAGAGCAGTGGTGGCGGCCCCGACTTACGAACAGTAGGTCGTGGGTTCGAACCCAGGCAGGCACATTACTTTGTGTAATTTATTTCATCACCGCTGCTCTCAAAACTGAAGGAATACATCGTGAGGAAACCGGCATGGCTTAGAACCAAACATTCGAAGACATGTGACATCTACCAATTCGCACTGGGCCCGCGTGGTATATTATAGCCCACTCCCTCTCAGAGAGAGGAGGCCTGTATCCCAGCAGTGGAAACATTAATAGGCTGTTGATGACGATGACTGACTTGAACCCAACCTTGTTCCTTCAATTGCACTTTGCGTTCCAGGGCTGCGGTGACTTATTCGAACAAATTCCGCAACCGTGGCAGACCGCAGGCAAAGTGCAATTGAAGGAACAAGGTTGGGTTCAAGTCAGTCATCGTCATCAACAGCCTATTAATGTTTCCACTGCTGGGATACAGGCCTCCTCGTTCGTTTTAGAACAAGATGCATGGATACTACCTGACGCTGATACCCTGAATAACCCGGTTGAAATGTTTAAACGACTTATATTTATTATTATTTATTTATTTAAATTAATTAGTACATAGGTGTTCCTGAAATTTAAACTCGCCAAACTTTAACGTTTGATGGCGAGAGGCGCTCTAGTACAAAACAATGAACCATCTTACTAACTATAAATAGTAGGTACTAATAATTATTAACTTATATGTATACTAACTGACAACAAAATCCAACAACATATACTTATAATTCTAGAATGTTAGTAACAATTTTACTTATTAACTATGTTAGTTCTAAATATTTACAGGTATAAGTACCACACACGTCGATTACTATCGGCGTGCGTGTATGACCAGACCAACCACCATCAACCACCATTTGACCAACTACTTGAGTGTCCTGTTGAAAATCATCATCATAATCCAGAAGACGTCCACAGCTGGACAAAGGCCTCCCCATACGAACGGCAACCTGCCGCTTTCTTCCACCCACCGGTTGACCGCGATTCTGATGCTGGTAAAAATACATTCATCAATTTAGTTTCAATTATAATTCCTCTATAGAGTGGTGAAATAATAGATCTTCACTTTTGCTTGCTTCCATCTTCATGTGCTTCCATTCATTGCAGTTGCAGTCGTGCGTTAGTAACGGATTGCGTCATATATATTAAAGCGCCTCTTTAAAAAGAATAGCAACATTGTCCAGATCAACTGCTTGCAATGACTCACGTCTTCACGGATCTTTCGGATTCTTTGTATCTCGAACAAAAGTGCGCTTTTATCAGAAACAATGTGCTGCGGAATGTGCACGCCATATAAGTGCATATTAAAAGCAAACTACATCGCTTTGAATTAACACATTCGCGAATACACAAGACGTGTGGGTCCGTACTGTTTCGCAATTAAAATTTAAGAGCATTTATGCTGCTTTCTTTTGCGAATACTGGAAGTTCTCTGGCCCTACGTATAAGGGTGGTTTTTCACTGTTTTGTTGATGGAGATAAGTTGGTGAGTATGAAAGCTCGGCCAGTCCAAATTGGCGCTCAAACAAAGCTAATGTTTGCGACCACCTAAAGGGTTCTTAGAAGATGTTATTATAAACGTTTGGTGCGTCAAACCAAACGCAAACGAGTGTTAGTTGTTTACAGAGCACGTTTACTGCTGTTGTAATTATGTTCTAGTATACGTAGCTAGCATATGCCTTCGAATACTTGTTAATTGAGGAAGTTGTAGCTAATACGGTACTTGTATCAATGTTTGTTTAAACACGGATTTCTTAACGTTCCTCCTCATTGTTAAATTTTAATAAGCGATGGTGTGTTTGGAATTAACTCGTCGCTTTAGTAACTAACTAATTATACAGTTGAGAAGATATTGCGTTAGGTGTGGCGAGTTTGGATGTCTAAATAGAAATTATAGGCTTGGCATTTAAAGATATTTAACTAGTAGTTAAGTGTGTTTATGTAGGTTTGAGAGAAAATGGTACCCACAATAGCGACAATACCGAAACCTGCATATTCTTTATTAAAAACATAGGCGGTGTCACCGATGCGGGAAATAGGTGGCTGGTTTGATCCTCACCGCCCCCTTATTAGCTTGGTGATGCCCAAATTATATTTAGGGTAGGCTCCGAATTAGACCCGTCGTTTTTCGCGAGGCTAAGCGAAGAATAAAGACCATACTCTGAAATAGCTTAGCCTGCTTATGCTGTATTTTACGGTCACAAAAACGCCACGAGTTTGCGTCACCATACCATTAGGCAACGTTCATTATACTCTACTTAATATCTATTAAACTACCAAATTTTTAGCATTTTTTTAAGTGACGATCGAATTGACCGCTCCCAGAAATCAGTCGCCAAAACATTGCCGTAGGTAGAAGCCTCAATGAAGGTAAATATAACACAGGTAGGTAGGCAGGTAACTAGGTACCTGCGAATTTAATTTTAATTTGACCTAAGATATTTTAGACATTTAGAAACATATTTAGAGGTCCATGACACTGAAAGGGAACGCTTATAGTTTCGTTGCCGATATCATGATCTATTTTCTGTTCACAAAAAAGAAATACGTACCTTGCTGGGTATTGGTCCTTTTTTGCTTATTTTGTCTCGGTAAATATTATTAAAAAAAACCGTCATGCAAAAGAGCAGAAGAATATGGGGATCAATTTCGCATCAAATGATCAAAAGATAAAACGCGCATAAAAACACGACAGGCTTCTGCTGACCACCTTCTCGACATTGACCAGCTCGACTCTCTTTAATTTTACTTTACTGTCAACAATAAATATTCAACACAAATAAAAATTCGACAGCCATTTTCCCGCGTTTCATTCAGCACGTGTTATTATAGCCACGAAACACGCGTGGGCGGGTAACCTCTGACACGGCCACTTCGGACCTACTCCACAACAAGCAAGATAAAGTATTTTTTATTGTCCATTCATAATATATGAGAAGTGATAGAAAAATGTAGGTAAAAGCTTGGGAACTTTGCTGGTATTTGAAGTTTCCGTAGGTAAGGAGTTGTTGTATGTTGACATAGGTGTCTTTGTACACCTTTGATTGACTGTGCTGTTCAAATAACGCTGATAAAGAAAATATATTTTAAGTTTAGAAGAGAAAAAAAAAAAAGATATTTAGATAGGGACCTACTCTACACTTAGACCACCAAAAGCGTTGGTAAAGAAAGTAACAACAGACCAGCGGATCTAAAATGGCCGCTTTATCAGAATCCACGCAGAATCATAGTATGAATCACGTTAAAATTTCAAATTCTTAAAATTTACTTTATGTCTATAACTATGAAGTCCATTTAAGAATTTAAATTTTTTAATATTACGAATCTGCTAAAGCGACCATTTTAGACACCCAGATAGAATCGAGTAAAGCTTTGATTCTAGCATTCTGGAAATCAAAGTAGGACCTACGTAGTCATACATACAAAAATTACCAGGGACTTAGGTGCATTATTTGGTAAATATTTAGGTACGGTCAGCATCAGAAGTAGATTAATACTACACAAAGTTTCAAAGCAATTGTTTTAATAAAAACTTGTTAGATATATCTCGTTATTAACAAGTAGGTAATTGAAGATATTAAAGAATATTTTAAAGAATAATCTTATGAGACACTAAAAATAATAGATTTTTAAGAATAAGATTATTCTTTCTCGAGTAGAAGAATCCTAAATGTTCACCTGCTTCGGTTGCTGACCGTACTTCTAGTAAACTCAAATGAGCTTTTTGCTATCGAATAGGTTATAGCGACCCGCATGTTAAAAGATGCTAAGTTAACAGCTTAATTAGTTGCAAGTCTAGAAAACACGATGTTCTAGTAATTAGGTACTTGTGGGCCTTATATTGCTATCTTTAACGCAGACCGCAACCTGTGACCTGCCCGGCGAGCACGGCCTACAGTGACATGGCATGAGTCACACATTTTATCACAGTTTGGGCGATAAAACCGTTTTGTCTTAAATGCTAGCACGGCGGCGTAAGATAATTTCTTGATATGTGATATAACTTCTTGACGTTTAGTTGGGACTCCTATGTCTTATTTGCTAATATGGGCGCACCCATTTTGTAACAAATGTCACATTTTGACAGATGAATATGCTCGTTTATATCACGTTCGTTCGGAGGTGGTGATAAAAGTAAATTAAAAATATAAGTATATTTTTCTGCTTACTACTGCATCAAATGGCAGTAAATTATTATAATTATGTTCTTGCCCGAAGGAAAGAGGTCCAAAGTAGGAAAATATTCCGAAGAAACATTCGGGACTCCTCTAATCAGTTCGAGTTGCCAGACAGGGAGTTCCAACGGATTTTCCGCCTGACAAATATATTTCAAAACAAATCACATCAAACTTTTAAAAGAAAAACAGAACTTTTAGTTAGTAGCAAGTTATCAAATAATAAATAAAAAAAGAAAATGAAAGACGTGCCGCGTACGTGTTATGTCAAAAATGAATTAGTACCCAAGAAAATTAAAAAGTTGTTTAACTGTATGAACTGTGCTCTTTTATACGTATTATTTTATTTGGTCGCCTATTCAGATGGTCATAGACATTTTTATTTTTTTAATATACTAGGTCACACTATGAAGTCAGCAACAAGAAAGACAAGTCGCGTCTTAAATTATATCACATGTGGTACCCGTGCTAGCATTTAAGACAAATTCTAAGACATGACATAATTTATAACGTCTTGTCACCAACGTCTTGGGTACGCCCGTGCTCGCCCCGCTGCTACTATTAAATGTCATACCTAACTGGCTGGTGTACAAGAAGCTATGCTTACCTAGTTACATTTCAAGTACCTACTAAAATAATAATTAAAACTAGAAGCAATGTATTGAGTAGGCTACCCAAATATTTGAAATACAGGGTGTAAATTAACTCGAAGCCGTCAACCAAGCATTCTGTTCATTAAACTAAGTACCCCTACGACTTTTTTTTGGTAAAAAATCACATTTATAGGAATAACCCTTCATTGTGATTGTTACACGATGGTAATCGAAGAAAAAAAAATTTTTTCTCCATAAACAATGAAATCTAGCAACCCCCATACTATTTTGTCACCTATCTAAGAACACTTGGAGTAATGAGGCGATTCTAACGATACGAGTCCCTTAATTAAAGAAATCCATCGACTGTATTGGAAGATATGAGGTAATAAAAATTATTAGAAACAAAGAGAGTCGCGAAAAACCCCTACCCTTTCCTTGCAGTCGGGTAAAAACTCATTGTGGTAGTGGATGCTTTGAATGGTCAACGGGTCAAAAACTAGTATTTACAAAAACAGCTGTACAAAATTTGAATTTTGACTCCCAATATCTCCGTAACTCGTATTTCTCAGGTAGCTTACCACGCTAAATTACCACTAACCCTAGCACATCACATCTCATTTTCCATTACAATAAACAAACTAAATACGCACTTATCGTGCAGCTACTGCAACTCTCATTCCAACTACCACATCTCCGCGTTATCATTAGTATATATGTGCGTCAGATAGCAGCTATTGAACGTGTTTACATACGATCATTGCATTCCTGCCACGTCGCTGGAACAACGGTAAGCTACGTGTTAATTGAACACCATTAAGCTTATAAATGCGTGACTGTCTAGTCTCTATCTTCATTGGAGGTAACACCTATATCATGATAAGTTGGATGTGGGCGAAATAATTAAGTTGGGACTCGGGAGTGTGAGAATGTCCTGGAATATTGTTATTCAAAAGAAAGGCGATATATTTTGCGACAGTAGATTGAAGTTTTTAAACTGACATTTCTATTTTCTGATGTTTTGCTTGAATCGCAAATAAGTCTATGGCATAATTTTATTGGTATGTGAATGGAAACTTAGGTAGTGTATCTCTTAACAGATCCCTTACGTCAACGCAAAACCCTACTCCAATTTTACTAATCAAAATATTCTGGTCAGCATAGATCCTCAAAGAAACATCTAGTTTACCACTCAAAACCTATCCGCAGATTTCGCAAATTAACACCAATGGCAGTGTTAGTATTAATGACACATTCAAGCTTGTACCAAACAAATGTTTCTCTATCGTCTTAGAGGATTATTCCCTAAATCTTCATTAGACCTAACACCCTACCATGTGATAAACTGCAGTGTGGGCGACATAAGTAAGTAAGAAGCTGATTGTGACCTGTGAATGAGGTAGCAATGGAAGGCGTCAATGGCTGCGATTTAACACTTTAAACAACACGACATGACTTACAAACCCGTAAGGTACTCGTAGTTGCATATAGGGTCAATCTTAATAGTTAATTTATTAAATATAGCCGAGGTTTCTGTAAAATCAACCGGCACTGACTCCCTGAATACAGCTGTGCCACCTAGCACAGGAGTCAGGGATTTCACACAATTTTGTTTGTACCCAGTAAGATTATTTATTTGACACGATTTAAAGTTATTTTCCATGAAAGTGAGTAGTTTAGTAGGTATTGCTGCTACTAGCTACTTGGGATGCAATGTTATTCAGGCGTTTCAGAATATGTTAATGAGTCTTGTACTCGCGTATACATACTGCAGCAAGAATAGGGTATTTTACCAAAAAATATAATAAGTCCGTCAGATAGATTTTCAAAAACTAATGGACACGTATTTTTTGCTTCGAAAAGTCGCGTCAAGTCGTGTGACGTCACAAGGTTAGTACTTTTTTACCCACAAAGTGACGTCAAAAGCCCCCACTCATGATCATTGACGCGTTTTATTTTCGTATTTTTTTATTAATTTGATAAAACAATACCACGTATCCAAAATATTTCGATAATCTAACAGATGGACTAATTAGATTTTTTTGGTTAGATACCCTATTTGAAACATGAAAATTCTGCAGTCAACAGTTAGTGCACGCAGTTTTTTCACAAGGTGCTCTACTTTTTAGGAATTACTAATATTTCAATGCTGCCGATAATTATTTAAGATTTCAGATAATAATTTTGATGTGTCAGTTTGTTTAGTTTTAATATTTATATTATATCTACAAAAGTCTTGGTAACTGAATACCATTTGACCTTTGCAAGCCTCTATGGTTGGTTAAAGGCACTTGTGATTTAATGCTATAGTGACCGTATAATGTTAACACTTATAATGTGTTTGCACACTTGGCAGGTGTCCAAGTGTTTTGTTTTTGCATTACGCAAATGTCAGATACCTAGTTAGGCGGAGCCGGATTAGCCTTCGCTTGTATTGGCATATGCTGAATAAGAAAAACGTCGGAAAAATTGGTAGGGCGGCAGGGCACTTTGTGGTACGAGCGGCTGGGACACGGCATGGCGCCCTCACTATTCGGCGGACACAGGCTTGAATACACAGGCGCAAGACGGCGGCGCATCTCTTATGACTGAGGAACTGACGGTTTATGCAGGCCAAGACCTGGCCGGAGATCATGACGAACTGTCCAGAACTCCAGCACCCCAGTCCAAGATAGTCGATGAAGTTCTTCGACTCCAATTCGGTAGAAATCCATGTGGTTTTAGTCAATAGGCATTTGATATTTCCCTTCGTCCAACCCAGGGCGAAGTACATACATGAAGAATGCAAATTCACATGCAAAAAAGGGCGGTTTACTGCGAAAGCTGCATTGGATCATAGACGAACTTTGAGTACCATATTATAAAATGTGTCCTGGAATCCTCGAAAGGTCAGGCAGAGGTGTACCTAATAGTACACCCACATTTCGCTAGCAGACGAGTCCATTGCTATCAACCGGGCGCACACTCGGCACACATCCAGACTCCGTGCCTGCTACTGAGAAATTCCTAACTGAAAAACGCAATAACACTGAGCCCGACCTGGGTATCGAATACAGGACCTTTTTTTTTTTGGGGGGGATGGTAATTCTTCACGCAACCCCTCCCACTCTTGGGTAGAGCGAAAGGGAGTGTCAAACTTCTAGTGACTAAAAACCACCCATGTTCCTTCTTAGACCTGCATGTCGAGGCCGCGGTATCTCTTGCGACAACCCGCAACCTCGACGGGAACGAATACAGGAACTTGAGCAAGCTTGGTGATTATGCTCGTACCTCCTCGATTCGAGAAGAAGCCATAGACTGCAGTGGAACTGTCCCTCAGTAACCTGTAACTGAACACGCAGGTTTTATAATGTGTTCATGCTAGTTTCTCTTCGATTCCGAAATCATGAAGTAATCAACTGTGGCTATAAACTTGAGTAGTATTAATATATTCGTATACGTTCCTACCGTGTGTACTCGTGGCCACTCGAGTCCTTTTTTTTTTTTTTTTTTTTTTGGTGGGTGTAAAATCATCGAATAACCCCTCCCGCTCTTGGGCAGAGCGAAAGGGAGTGTCAGACTTCTACTGACTAAAAACCACCCATGTTCCTTCTTCGCCCTCTATGTCGAGGCCGCGATAACCGTTGGACTACCCGCGGCCCCGACAGGCGTCGGCCCTTTCGGGCCCCTCCCATGTTGCTGACATCTCTTTGAGGCGCGCGTGGAACACGAACGCGCCGTCGACACGGCCTGTTTTCGTCGTGAGACGGACGGACGGCGAGTTAGCCCATCACTCACCGTCCACAGGCCCGCGTCTACGGTGGCCGGAGGTCATCGCGGGACCCCCGACGCCCGGAGCGCCTCCCGCGGCGGCTGGGACGAGAGGATCTCTCCCTCTCGCGTTCCGCCACCTCCTTCGCCAGCATCACTGCTTCGCAGAAGGAGGCGACGGCGTCCCATTCCTCCTCGCCCCGGACCATGGCTTGCACCAGGGCCGGGCGCGAGAGGTCGCCGCCGCCGATCGCCGCCACGAGAACACGGCGGGGCTCCGCCCAAGCGGGGCACACCTCCACTGTGTGCTCCACCGTGTCCTCCGGCCGAATATTATTGTAACATCACAAATTATCTCACAATGCAGAGACAAGCTAGAGTAGAGACAAAAACAACAATGGCTCATAGCTTGAGTGATAGGGTGACAAGCCTGGAGAATTTTATAGGATTTGTGTGTTTCAAATTAATGTTCTGGTGCAGTAATGTTCGTTACTTGGAAATGGATGAGGCAGTGAAGCCAGTTCTGACGGTAATATACATAGCCTCGATTCACCTATGCACTAAGCTGAACGGGCGAGTTGACCTTCTACGGTTCATCTGCCTAGACTGGCTTTCGGTTTCACTACATGCAGCTGAATACAATTAATATAACTTGGACTTCATCATCATCACCTGCTTAGTTTTTCCCAACTATAGTGGGGTAATAAAACATTGAGCGACTACCTGTCTAACTTCCAGAAACCCATTTAATAGAAAGAAAAAAAGAACGAAAAAATATTTATTGTTTTAATACGGGAGAGAACAAATTTAAAAAAAATTAAAAGCTTAAAACATAAGAGAAACACTTAAAATTAGGATATACTTAGTTTAAATTAAAATTAGTCCTGTACGAAGCCAAAAGGCCAATCTCAGCATGGTGCTGTATGTCATAGCGCTGGTAATAATAATTCTGAGTAATATGACATCACGAGGACAAGGCTCAGAGGAAAGTCATTTTGTAAAAGATGGTAACCCATCCACAGACCAACCATTGCAATAGCGGTTTAACCTCAAAGATGGACCAGTGGTGTTGCTGTTATTTATCCACGAGTTCCTCGAGATTGCCTAATTGTCCAATAAAAGTTCAAAAGCACAGTCACTCTACGAAGCTCAGTCCAGTCCAGTCATTGCGCCTGGGAATCGCACTTATTACTCGCACCGATCTTCAACCGACACTTGTGGATCTCGAAACACAGGCCGATGTCGAATCAGCCACTCGTCCAACTTTCCAGTCTCAAGCACCCTCCACCACGAATATCTAATGAACACATACAAAATAAATATGATAACAATTGTTTTATAAAAATGTACACTTTCACGCGTGGGTGAACGAAAATAAAGAGGTTTAAAGAAGCGAAGTCAAGTGTGCGTGTTAGGTCATTTGTTGGTGAATCGAAAGTGGATTGACTTTTTAATTTTAAGTAGCGGTTTGGTAGCGTGGGTGGAGGATTCGTGATCTGACGAAACTGTACAAGTTAATCGGTCAAGGAGATGATGCGTCTTATTGTCTTCTTCTAGAACATAATCGTATCAAAGTGGAAAACTACTGTGAAATTGATGAAAAGTGTCGTACCTAACGACACTTTGGTGGTCAAGTGAAATATGATATGAAAGAACGACAGTATTCATTTTCTCTACATGTCTTGTCTTATTCAATGACAGTATTTGCTCAAGATTAAAAAAACATAATCAACATACTCGATAAAGCTGATACCTATTAATTAATTCGTAAATAAAACATAACATCAGGCTTGTAATCTTCAAAGGGTTCGGCGCAGGAATACAACCACATTTCATAAGTTATGTTTAAGTCCAATTGGGGCGAGCTTATTGCCATCAATCGGGCACAAATCCTGACTTCGTGATTGCTACTGAAAAAATCCTGATGTAAAAATCCATCAACATATAGCTTGACCTATGAATAGTAATTTAGTCCTCTGATTAAGACAGTTGGGAATCAATTGGAAGTACTTCAAGTAACATTTCAACAGGATCATTAGTTATATTTCGAAGCCCTGAAATATAACATCTTCCAGACATCGACGTTACTTCGCTACTACACTATAATTATATCGACTAACAATAACAATAAATAACGCGCAGCCACGTCACAGCCGCTGAGTAATATGTCCCGTTGTATGCCAACAATAAAGCACTTTCTCACGTCCAATGACAAATAGCGACTGAATTAATACCAACTCGCTTTTGTACAAATAAATCAAATGTTGAGCACCGCGCGGCAGGTTGTTTTGACCGCCACAGAAAACCACGTTACAAATACAACTTTACAAACCTTTATCACAACGTACTAAGGTCTCATTATAGAAAAATCTAGCGATATTTGACAGTGTCTTACCAGCTACGTTGATCCTGCGTTACGAATAACTTCTGTTCCTATATACGCAAAGGTTGTTTCAGCTTGTTTAGTGTGAATGGATTGTTTGATAGTGTTAAATATACGCGTTCTTGGAGGATGTTATTGCTCAGTGTCTTCGGCTCATGTAGGGATGGGAGCTTATTGGTGAGGTGATTTACTTAAGCAGTTATTGCGAAGATGATATATTTAAGCTTTAATGGTATGTGCTGTATTTTTCTGGGGTCTTGTATTGATGCTTTTTAATGTCATGGTTACTGTGACGTATAATGTTGAGAGCCTAGCTTATAGGTTTAACGTAATCTGTGGTTTAACTGCTGTTGTCTGAAACTTAAAATGAATATGATTAAAAGGGATTAATGGGGATACATTTTCAGATTTGTGATTGATTGTGAAATCAATTTCGGAGTCTCGCTCAGTACAATGGTGTACAATTTTCAGCCCTCTTTTTGATAATTTTAGTCATCATCATTTGTCCAGCCTTTTCAGACTTATCTCGACTTCCAGTCTTTCCGGATATTAGGTAAAATACATGATATCCGTGGAGGCTCATCGCCTCTCTCTTGTACGCTCGCGTGGTGGATTATTATCGCACACACTCTTTATAAAAAAAAAAGTGTCCTATTTTTCAAGAGTGGAAAATAACAGGCTGATTATTGCCTCCCCTGAAACAGTAAAAAACATTAATTTCATAATGATATTCTTTAGTCCTGCATATGTACATCCCTAGTATCCGCACAGGGTGTCCCCCAGACAAATGTGTTGGAAGTCTAACAAGTGGTGGGCACAATTACGAGCACTGCACTCGAGGGTTAATAGTCTCAATAATTTGACATATTGGGTGGTCGCTCTACAGCCTAGTCAGTACTCGATGCGAATTTATAAGGGATTTGATACGATGAGATTAGGTAACTTTTGTGGTTAATCATAGGTTATCTGACACTTAATATACCTGTCTCAGTTTTTTTTTTCAATATCTATTTCATTGTTAATAATTCATGCAATTATAATAAGTGAAATTGATACCTGTTGGTATAACTTTTTTTTTTTTTGGCTGGTGGAAAATCATATAATAACCCCTCGCGCTCTTGGGCAGAGTGAAAGGGAGTGTCAGACTTCTACTGACTAAAAACCACCCATGTTCCTTCTTAGCCCTCTATGTCGAGGCCGCGATAACTAGTGTACAACCCGCGGCCCTGACGGGCGTCTGCCCTTTCGGGCCCCTCCCATGTTGCTGACATCTCTTTGAGGCGCGCGTGGAACACGAACGCGCCGTCAACACGGCCTGTTTTTGTTATAAGACGGACGGACGGCGAGTTAGCCCATCACTCACCGTCCACAGACCCGCGTCTACGGTGGCCGAAAGTCATCGCGTGACCCCCGACGCGCGGAGCGCCTCCCGCGGCGGCTGGGGCGAGAGGTTCTCTCCCTCTCGCGTTCCGCCACCTCCTTCGCTAGCATCACTGCTTCGCAGAAGGAGGCAACCTGTTGGTATATATCTGTTATTTTCTTAGCGTTTCGTTGTCAAATTTTTATTAAATCAGTAATATGGGCCCAAAATTCACCTATGTGAATTCCACTGAAGACAAAAGGACGTCAAGTGAACCTGCAGGTGTCAGGGCATGCAGCGCAAGATGGCGGGGTGGGACATTGTCTGTGGGGATACGCCGCATACACACTTGAGGTCTGAGCCGTCTCCATCGGGGCTGCGGGTTGTTCGATAGAGATACCACGGCCTCGGCACAAGGGCATGGGTGGTTTTTAGTCACTAGAAGTAAGTAGAATATTGATGATTTCCCAACTCCCGCCCAAAAAAAAGGTCTTAGCCGTCCATGAACCACCTTCGAAGAGATTGTCTTTATCTGTTTTAAAAATATGCCACTTCTCCTCTAAGAGAAAGTTATTAAATAAAAGTTTTAGAGGTTTCCATTTGCCCTTTTTTTTTTTTTTTTTTTTTTTTTGGTGGGTGTAAAATCATCAAATAACCCCTCCCGCTCTTGGGCAGAGCGAAAGGGAGTGTCAGACTTCTACTGACTAAAAACCACCCATGTTCCTTCTTCGCCCTCTATGTCGAGGCCGCGATAACCAGAGGACTACCCGCAGCCCCGACAGGCGTCGGCCCTTTCGGGCCCCTCCCATGTTGCTGACATCTCTTTGAGGCGCGTGTGGAACACGAACGCGCCGTCGACACGGCCTGTTTTCGTCGTGAGACGGACGGACGGCGAGTTAGCCCATCACTCACCGTCCACAGGCCCGCGTCTACGGTGGCCGGAGGTCATCGCGGGACCCCCGACGCCCGGAGCGCCTCCCGCGGCGGCTGGGACGAGAGGTTCTCTCCCTCTCGCGTTCCGCCACCTCCTTCGCCAGCATCACTGCTTCGCAGAAGGAGGCGACGGCGTCCCATTCCTCCTCGCCCCGGACCATGGCTTGCACCAGGGCCGGGCGCGAGAGGTCGCCGCCGCCGATCGCCGCTACGAGAACACGGCGGGGCTCCGCCCAAGCGGGGCACACCTCCACTGTGTGCTCCACCGTGTCCTCCGGCCGATCCTCGCAATGGTGGCATCCGGGCGTTTCCTCCCGCCTGATTCGGTGCAGGTACCTCCCGAAACAACCGTGTCCGGTGAGGACCTGCGTCAGACGGAAGGTGAGGGCGCCGTGGCGCCTCTCAAGCCACTCTTCAAAGAGGGGACATACCGCCACTATCGTGGCGTGCCCTTTTTTTAAAGTGTATTTACCAGACCATTTTATTGATCCTTAATCCTGCCTTACCTGTTGGATTTATTTATAGGAAGACATTATGTCCAAGTAAGATGACGGTCACTTCAGTCTTAAGAACCTTATTACAAAAAGGTTAAATCGGTCAGTTTTCCTATTCATTAAATTCGTCACAAGTGGTCACAAGGCAAATACAGTAACCCTACAAATAAAAGCGATTACAGTAGTTAAAATCAGTCGAATAGTACTTGACATTACTGCTCAGTTTGAGAGCTAAAGTGACTGATACCAGGAAATACCGGCAGATCACGGAAGAGCATGTTCTGGCTTTAAGGTCAATCTCGAATTGTGAACTTTACAATATTTGCGCAGTCCGATGAGCAAACAGATAAAACTTTATTAGATACGACGTGTAGGTGACATAAAGGTGCCACTAGACTGCAGTACGATAGTCAATCGATTCGGAACTATTGTATATCGATCGGCAATCGATCAAGAATCGACTGGCATTGAGCTTATCATTTGAATACGTTTTCACTTTTCCAGAAGCGTTACGCTATTTCCAGGGAAATGCTTGTGGCTTCAGACTAGTCTTTCAAAGTTTTGGTGACTTGTACAAAGATCAGGGCAGGAGCTGGGTTGTGGTTTGTTGTGAGGGGTTCTCACTGTGGCACTTTGTCACGTCAGTGGTGGTTTTGTAAGGTTTTCCTCGCATGTTTGCTTATGGTTTATCAATTTGTGTTCTATCTCATTAATATTCCTTTTTCCTTCGTTTTCTTAATCCTTAACATTGTCTTTTTGTTTTTGCTGAATTGATTATTTTCTAACTACTTGTGAAAACCTGTAATTGGTGATATGGTTTTATAAACCAAACTACCTAGCTGTAAGTTTTCCAAAAATAAAAAAATAAAATAGCGGATAAGAAAAGGGGGTAATGTTTTTCATCGCCCATGAAAAGGGTGGATCATCCGACCAGGCGCGTTTTGTATTTGGTGGGCTATGCATACTGTTCCCATGTCATCAGACGTTGACATTCCAGTTTCTCTTTGAGAATATTTATTCTTTTTTCATTTGCAAGTTAAGATTCAACTCGTTGTTGCGATATAGCCCGTGACTAACCTTTGACATATGGTCATTTTACCCGGGATTGCCAAATTATTACTGCCTGACAGTTGTTCTCGGGTTCTTCTGCTGAGTATGCAGTCGCGGATAACTTTGCTTGCGCGATTCAGGATTTCGATGTTAGTTCCTCATTTATGTCATAGAAAGGCGCTGTTATATTTTTTGTACTCTGTTGCTGTAGTATTTTTTTTTGTAGTGTCCACTTTGTTAAGGTCCTCCGGTCAGCTCGCACGGTGTGATCTAACCTTTACCAGCGAGGTATAGGTGACATTCTACCGTAATGGCTGCTATAAACCTTCCAGCTGTGACATGCGAGCTCTAATTAGTTTTACAGCGCCGGTGACATCACTCAATATTGACGCCATAAAATATTAATTCAATTTGAGTGTTTGAGCGGTTTGGACAACGGATTTCGGTTTTTTTTCTTTCTTTCTTTATCGTGTTTGTATTAAAAATTTAGAACCTCAGACGCTTTTAATTATCTGGGTCGTAAAATTCTTTTTATTTTTGTATCGCTTTTCTGGGAATGAATAGTTTTAGGATTCTTAGTCACGTGTCTATTAGTCATATTTTTATAAGTCTAAATAATAACTTCAGGTTAAATCGCACTTGCCTCGGTTGGTCCGTGGATGGGTGAACCATTACATAATTATTCAAGTTTCCTCCGTGCCTCGGTAAGTACGTCAAGCCGTTTGGTCCCGGCTGAGATTTGTGGGCTTGGTTACCGTCTGTGACCGAAATAGTGACAACCAGTCTTACCAAGAGTAACCAGTATCATCCAGTACTAACTGTGTTGTGGAGTTCAGACAGACAGTCGCTTCATGTAAAATACTGGTATTCAGGCTGCATCCGGTAAGAATGGAAGCCGGCCCCAACTGAGTTGGACAAATGTAAGGCTGATGATGATGTTTTTAGTTAATACGTAGTGGCGTGTTAACCGATTCCTTAACCATTAAGTTCGGCTGGCTCGGTTTCGGCTCTTTAAGAGGCTAACAATGAAGTCATACGACATCCTGATTAATTATGTAAATATTTATTATTCTGTTTGTCAAATACTACGTGTATGTTTTAATTAAGCTGCCGGAATATATTGCATTCAATTAAAGAGTGGACATAACGAATACAGCTGACATTTGAAATGACATAGATTTGTGTCGTCTGCATATTTTCACACTTCAATAGAGTACAAAAATAAAATAAAGGCACGTTTTGTGACAGAACGGATGCACGGATGGCGTAAACATGACAATAAATTGGTTAGCACTCGTACGACAGATTGTGATGGAAATATTGAGGACATTTATAACGTAGGATTTCCTTTGCGTATTAAAAAAAAGCCTTCCACAAAAGAGAATGCTCTGTTTTAGTTGACAATAAGCACCTACCATTTATAGTCAATGTTTTTTTTTGGAGGGTAATCATCAAATGACCATTCCCACTGTGAGCAGAGTGGAAGGGAGCGTCAGACTTCTACTGACTTAAAACCTTAGCCCTTTGTGTCCAAGGCCGCGGTATCTATGTCGAACAACCTGCAGCCCCGGCATAATATAGTCAATGATAAGGTAGTGAAACCGCAGGCAGGAAGGATGTAGAGATTTACAAAGATATTTTGACTGTATAATTTTTGGTACACTATGTATTTCTTCCAATTTTGTTTCGACTATTTATCAAAATGTCGAAGTTGACAAATTATAAAATTATAACAAAACTTGCAAACTAATAGCGAACATATTAAAGCAAATAAAAATGTCAAGGCATGTATTAAATCTAGCTGTTTAAGAGCTAGTTCTAGATCTAAAATAATTTGTAGCAAATTAGTCTAATAAATTAATTTCACGATTCAATATCCTTAGAATTAATTTATCGTTCGAACTTAGCTGTAATTGATTATACTGTAATTAATGTAATTTTAATTTATGACGTCGTGATTCTTCATTATAATTAGGTGTTTGAAGTATTGCGGAATTAATTCCGTATCGAACTAATTCTGAAACTGTAATAACTGTCAGTTTGTAAGTTTTATTATGAATTTGGATCATAAATATGTATTCAATAGTTATGGTCGGATCAAAAATCATCTAAATTAGGCATAAATCAGTGTCAATATAAAGAAAACATTTATTGACGATCTGTTAAAAATAAAAATATCCGAGTCAAACGCAAAGTTTGTATTTTTGTTACATTTTCTTTCACATAGAAAATGGGAAATTAACCATGTTTACTATTTCTTTTGAATTCTCGATAATTTTGCGCTGATGCAAGAACCATATTCATCGATAAACTGAAGTGGAAACTCACTATGTCCACTTGTAAACTACTATTACTGTAAGTACTGATTTTCAAGAGGTTTTAAATCGTTTCGAAGCAATTTTTAGTCGGTTTCACATATTATGAAGTTTCTGTGTTCGACCCGCGAATGTTGCAAAACCAATTTTTGTAACTTATTGTAAAAAAAATTTGGTAGGTATATACGTACATACATACCTACCTAGTACTTAATTGATTCCCACACGGAACAAATATTTTTTAAGGTCTATAGAATAGTTGTTTCGGGTTTTAGTGTGTTTGTGTATGTGAGTTTAATGTTTGTAAACGCACCCACGACACAGGAGAAATTCCTAGTGTGGCGAAAAGTTGAAAAAAAAAACCAAATCACATACGACTATTTATTCTAGCTACGATTACCACGTTCTGTTTTTGATTCAATGTCTTATTATTCACGTTTTATATCCATACGTTAATGAATTAATGACACAGATTCAACTGTTGAAATGTTAATCAATAGTGCAAACACAGGGTTTATTAATTCAAATGTCGATTTATTAATAAAGGTAGAAAAGAAACGTTGTACTGTTGTTGTGATTATTACGACACTATATTTTGGGAACAGAAGTATTTTGGGAAATATGTAAAACTAGGTTTTCATCGCGGCTTGGCTCTCGTTCTGTATGTAAAATAACCCACGGGAAATAACAGAAAATAACTTTAAGTCTTACCTACTTTAAGTACTAGAGTGTAGTCTCTATTGAATATTAAAAATAACTCGTGACATGGTAATTAAAAAGGCATTAAATCCGCTCATGTACCATTAATGCACATGAAGTATAAATCAATAAATAAATACAATGATCTAGTTGGTCTGAATGCTTAGTGCTTGATGGAGACATCATAGTTTTAGTACCAAGGTATCGTTATTTCCAATAACAAAACCACCTACTCCTTCATGTATTAAATACTGGTATTTATCCGGATTGATCCGGTTCAACCAATCCGGATACTTCGATACGATCAGTTACGATCTAAAAAGAACATTACACAAAATATCATCTGCCTAGCCTTATTCCCAATTATGTTGTGGTCGGCTTCCAGTCTAACCGGATGCAGCAGAATACCAGTATTTTACATGGAGCGACTGCCTATCTGACCTCCACAACCCAGTTAATACTGGATAATACGATACCCTTTGGTAAGATTGGTTGACTGACTACCTGTAACGACTGCCAAAGATCTATGTATGGCAGCCGGGACGTGCTATCCGAGGCACGGAGGAAACTCGGTATGTAATGGGCGGTTACCCATCCACAGACCAGCCTAGGCAAGCGCGGCTTAACCTAAAGATCGTTATTATTAGGCCACGAGCTCCTCTAACATTACACAAACTAGGAATAAAATAATGATTTAGGATACCTAAGCGATAATTTTTAATCAGGTCTCTCTATCGCTGGCACCTCTCACTAGTCGCTCCGCTTATCGCCCCGCTACCACTTATACCTTACACCGGCCATTTCGCAGGTCGCAACCTGTCTTTTACTATCTCCGCCGATACGAAGCTGCTCTATAAACCGAGTATCTATCATTTTCCTGCAGCTCCGGCATTTTGATAACACCACAGATTTACAACCGGCTTACGAAGCTATCTTAAATTCTTAATAGACACAAAACAAAACAATAAATATCCGCACATTGTTGCGGCTACTTTGTTGTTGGACAGTGAATTTCGCCTTTATTGTAGAGCTTTATTGGCCCTTATTTGAGAATGTAAATTAACCCTTTGGTGATGTAGGAAGCAAGCATGAATTCCTTCGCGTATTCTGAAAAGCAAGCAGTAGGAAGATAGACAAACAAATGTATCTAACCCTCTCCCGTCGTCGGGGCTGCTGGTTGTTCGAAATAGATACTGTGACCTCGATACAAAGGGCTAAGAAGGAACTGGAACTGTAGATATTTTTTTTTTTGGTTTTGTTTTTTTTTTTCTTCATCTAGTAGAAGTCTGACAGGGATACCACTCTGCTCAGAGCGGGAGGTGTCATTTGATGATTTCCCAGCCTCCAACAAATAAATAAAAATGTCTAACACAGGTCAGAAAGACAAGCATCAGTACATTTGACTTTGATAAAACCGCATGACCATAACACATAACATCACGCCTGTAATCCCTGAAGGCAGAGGTGTAATATAAGTACACCCACATATTACCAGTTTTGTTTAAGTCCCTTTTGATGGGGGTGATCCTATTGCCATTAACCAAGCACAAATGAACTGAACCTCCTGATTTCTATGTGTCAGTTAATGTACTGCACACTGCTTTAGTCATCACCAGCATAAAATGAGGGCTGTCTCTCATTCAAGATTTGATAAATGATGCAACATCTTTACATTGGTAGTATTATATATAGGTAACTAGCTTTTGCTCGCGGCTTCACCTGTGTGGATGTCGGAAATATCATAAATTACGATTTTTCATACAAACTTTTATCCCCTGTTTCATCCCCTTGGGGGTTGAATTTTGAAAAATCTTTTTGTAGTGGATGCCTACGTTATAAGAAATCTATATATATAAAAGAAAGTCGTGTTAGTTACTTCACTTATAACTCAAGAACGGCTGAACCGATTTAGCTGAAAATTGGCAGGGAGGTAGTTTAGAGCCAGGAGAAGGACATAGGATAGTTTTTGTTCTTTTTTTTTTGGGTAAGTAGATAGTTAGGTTGTAGGTAGGTAGGTAGTAGGTAGGTAGTAGGTAGGTAGTAGGTAGGTAGTAGGTAGGTAGTAGGTAGGTAGTAGGTAGGTAGTAGGTAGGTAGTAGGTAGGTAGTAGGTAGGTAGTAGGTAGGTAGTAGGTAGGTAGTAGGTAGGTAGTAGGTAGGTAGTAGGTAGGTAGTAGGTAGGTAGTAGGTAGGTAGTAGGTAGGTAGTAGGTAGGTAGTAGGTAGGTAGTAGGTAGGTAGTAGGTAGGTAGTAGGTAGGTAGTAGGTAGGTAGTAGGTAGGTAGTAGGTAGGTAGTAGGTAGGTAGTAGGTAGGTAGTAGGTAGGTAGTAGGTAGGTAGTAGGTAGGTAGTAGGTAGGTAGTAGGTAGGTAGTAGGTAGGTAGTAGGTAGGTAGTAGGTAGGTAGTAGGTAGGTAGTAGGTAGGTAGTAGGTAGGTAGTAGGTAGGTAGTAGGTAGGTAGTAGGTAGGTAGTAGGTAGGTAGTAGGTAGGTAGTAGGTAGGTAGTAGGTAGGTAGTAGGTAGGTAGTAGGTAGGTAGTAGGTAGGTAGTAGGTAGGTAGTAGGTAGGTAGTAGGTAGGTAGTAGGTAGGTAGTAGGTAGGTAGTAGGTAGGTAGTAGGTAGGTAGTAGGTAGGTAGTAGGTAGGTAGTAGGTAGGTAGTAGGTAGGTAGTAGGTAGGTAGTAGGTAGGTAGTAGGTAGGTAGTAGGTAGGTAGTAGGTAGGTAGTAGGTAGGTAGTAGGTAGGTAGTAGGTAGGTAGTAGGTAGGTAGTAGGTAGGTAGTAGGTAGGTAGTAGGTAGGTAGTAGGTAGGTAGTAGGTAGGTAGTAGGTAGGTAGTAGGTAGGTAGTAGGTAGGTAGTAGGTAGGTAGTAGGTAGGTAGTAGGTAGGTAGTAGGTAGGTAGTAGGTAGGTAGTAGGTAGGTAGTAGGTAGGTAGTAGGTAGGTAGTAGGTAGGTAGTAGGTAGGTAGTAGGTAGGTAGTAGGTAGGTAGTAGGTAGGTAGTAGGTAGGTAGTAGGTAGGTAGTAGGTAGGTAGTAGGTAGGTAGTAGGTAGGTAGTAGGTAGGTAGTAGGTAGGTAGTAGGTAGGTAGTAGGTAGGTAGTAGGTAGGTAGTAGGTAGGTAGTAGGTAGGTAGTAGGTAGGTAGTAGGTAGGTAGTAGGTAGGTAGTAGGTAGGTAGTAGGTAGGTAGTAGGTAGGTAGTAGGTAGGTAGTAGGTAGGTAGTAGGTAGGTAGTAGGTAGGTAGTAGGTAGGTAGTAGGTAGGTAGTAGGTAGGTAGTAGGTAGGTAGTAGGTAGGTAGTAGGTAGGTAGTAGGTAGGTAGTAGGTAGGTAGTAGGTAGGTAGTAGGTAGGTAGTAGGTAGGTAGTAGGTAGGTAGTAGGTAGGTAGTAGGTAGGTAGTAGGTAGGTAGTAGGTAGGTAGTAGGTAGGTAGTAGGTAGGTAGTAGGTAGGTAGTAGGTAGGTAGTAGGTAGGTAGTAGGTAGGTAGTAGGTAGGTAGTAGGTAGGTAGTAGGTAGGTAGTAGGTAGGTAGTAGGTAGGTAGTAGGTAGGTAGTAGGTAGGTAGTAGGTAGGTAGTAGGTAGGTAGTAGGTAGGTAGTAGGTAGGTAGTAGGTAGGTAGTAGGTAGGTAGTAGGTAGGTAGTAGGTAGGTAGTAGGTAGGTAGTAGGTAGGTAGTAGGTAGGTAGTAGGTAGGTAGTAGGTAGGTAGTAGGTAGGTAGTAGGTAGGTAGTAGGTAGGTAGTAGGTAGGTAGTAGGTAGGTAGTAGGTAGGTAGTAGGTAGGTAGTAGGTAGGTAGTAGGTAGGTAGTAGGTAGGTAGTAGGTAGGTAGTAGGTAGGTAGTAGGTAGGTAGTAGGTAGGTAGTAGGTAGGTAGTAGGTAGGTAGTAGGTAGGTAGTAGGTAGGTAGTAGGTAGGTAGTAGGTAGGTAGTAGGTAGGTAGTAGGTAGGTAGTAGGTAGGTAGTAGGTAGGTAGTAGGTAGGTAGTAGGTAGGTAGTAGGTAGGTAGTAGGTAGGTAGTAGGTAGGTAGTAGGTAGGTAGTAGGTAGGTAGTAGGTAGGTAGTAGGTAGGTAGTAGGTAGGTAGTAGGTAGGTAGTAGGTAGGTAGTAGGTAGGTAGTAGGTAGGTAGTAGGTAGGTAGTAGGTAGGTAGTAGGTAGGTAGTAGGTAGGTAGTAGGTAGGTAGTAGGTAGGTAGTAGGTAGGTAGTAGGTAGGTAGTAGGTAGGTAGTAGGTAGGTAGTAGGTAGGTAGTAGGTAGGTAGTAGGTAGGTAGTAGGTAGGTAGTAGGTAGGTAGTAGGTAGGTAGTAGGTAGGTAGTAGGTAGGTAGTAGGTAGGTAGTAGGTAGGTAGTAGGTAGGTAGTAGGTAGGTAGTAGGTAGGTAGTAGGTAGGTAGTAGGTAGGTAGTAGGTAGGTAGTAGGTAGGTAGTAGGTAGGTAGTAGGTAGGTAGTAGGTAGGTAGTAGGTAGGTAGTAGGTAGGTAGTAGGTAGGTAGTAGGTAGGTAGTAGGTAGGTAGTAGGTAGGTAGTAGGTAGGTAGTAGGTAGGTAGTAGGTAGGTAGTAGGTAGGTAGTAGGTAGGTAGTAGGTAGGTAGTAGGTAGGTAGTAGGTAGGTAGTAGGTAGGTAGTAGGTAGGTAGTAGGTAGGTAGTAGGTAGGTAGTAGGTAGGTAGTAGGTAGGTAGTAGGTAGGTAGTAGGTAGGTAGTAGGTAGGTAGTAGGTAGGTAGTAGGTAGGTAGTAGGTAGGTAGTAGGTAGGTAGTAGGTAGGTAGTAGGTAGGTAGTAGGTAGGTAGTAGGTAGGTAGTAGGTAGGTAGTAGGTAGGTAGTAGGTAGGTAGTAGGTAGGTAGTAGGTAGGTAGTAGGTAGGTAGTAGGTAGGTAGTAGGTAGGTAGTAGGTAGGTAGTAGGTAGGTAGTAGGTAGGTAGTAGGTAGGTAGTAGGTAGGTAGTAGGTAGGTAGTAGGTAGGTAGTAGGTAGGTAGTAGGTAGGTAGTAGGTAGGTAGTAGGTAGGTAGTAGGTAGGTAGTAGGTAGGTAGTAGGTAGGTAGTAGGTAGGTAGTAGGTAGGTAGTAGGTAGGTAGTAGGTAGGTAGTAGGTAGGTAGTAGGTAGGTAGTAGGTAGGTAGTAGGTAGGTAGTAGGTAGGTAGTAGGTAGGTAGTAGGTAGGTAGTAGGTAGGTAGTAGGTAGGTAGTAGGTAGGTAGTAGGTAGGTAGTAGGTAGGTAGTAGGTAGGTAGTAGGTAGGTAGTAGGTAGGTAGTAGGTAGGTAGTAGGTAGGTAGTAGGTAGGTAGTAGGTAGGTAGTAGGTAGGTAGTAGGTAGGTAGTAGGTAGGTAGTAGGTAGGTAGTAGGTAGGTAGTAGGTAGGTAGTAGGTAGGTAGTAGGTAGGTAGTAGGTAGGTAGTAGGTAGGTAGTAGGTAGGTAGTAGGTAGGTAGTAGGTAGGTAGTAGGTAGGTAGTAGGTAGGTAGTAGGTAGGTAGTAGGTAGGTAGTAGGTAGGTAGTAGGTAGGTAGTAGGTAGGTAGTAGGTAGGTAGTAGGTAGGTAGTAGGTAGGTAGTAGGTAGGTAGTAGGTAGGTAGTAGGTAGGTAGTAGGTAGGTAGTAGGTAGGTAGTAGGTAGGTAGTAGGTAGGTAGTAGGTAGGTAGTAGGTAGGTAGTAGGTAGGTAGTAGGTAGGTAGTAGGTAGGTAGTAGGTAGGTAGTAGGTAGGTAGTAGGTAGGTAGTAGGTAGGTAGTAGGTAGGTAGTAGGTAGGTAGTAGGTAGGTAGTAGGTAGGTAGTAGGTAGGTAGTAGGTAGGTAGTAGGTAGGTAGTAGGTAGGTAGTAGGTAGGTAGTAGGTAGGTAGTAGGTAGGTAGTAGGTAGGTAGTCGGTAGGTAGTAGGTAGGTAGTAGGTAGGTAGTAGGTAGGTAGTAGGTAGGTAGTAGGTAGGTAGTAGGTAGGTAGTAGGTAGGTAGTAGGTAGGTAGTAGGTAGGTAGTAGGTAGGTAGTAGGTAGGTAGTAGGTAGGTAGTAGGTAGGTAGTAGGTAGGTAGTAGGTAGGTAGTAGGTAGGTAGTAGGTAGGTAGTAGGTAGGTAGTAGGTAGGTAGTAGGTAGGTAGTAGGTAGGTAGTAGGTAGGTAGTAGGTAGGTAGTAGGTAGGTAGTAGGTAGGTAGTAGGTAGGTAGTAGGTAGGTAGTAGGTAGGTAGTAGGTAGGTAGTAGGTAGGTAGTAGGTAGGTAGTAGGTAGGTAGTAGGTAGGTAGTAGGTAGGTAGTAGGTAGGTAGTAGGTAGGTAGTAGGTAGGTAGTAGGTAGGTAGTAGGTAGGTAGTAGGTAGGTAGTAGGTAGGTAGTAGGTAGGTAGTAGGTAGGTAGTAGGTAGGTAGTAGGTAGGTAGTAGGTAGGTAGTAGGTAGGTAGTAGGTAGGTAGTAGGTAGGTAGTAGGTAGGTAGTAGGTAGGTAGTAGGTAGGTAGTAGGTAGGTAGTAGGTAGGTAGTAGGTAGGTAGTAGGTAGGTAGTAGGTAGGTAGTAGGTAGGTAGTAGGTAGGTAGTAGGTAGGTAGTAGGTAGGTAGTAGGTAGGTAGTAGGTAGGTAGTAGGTAGGTAGTAGGTAGGTAGTAGGTAGGTAGTAGGTAGGTAGTAGGTAGGTAGTAGGTAGGTAGTAGGTAGGTAGTAGGTAGGTAGTAGGTAGGTAGTAGGTAGGTAGTAGGTAGGTAGTAGGTAGGTAGTAGGTAGGTAGTAGGTAGGTAGTAGGTAGGTAGTAGGTAGGTAGTAGGTAGGTAGTAGGTAGGTAGTAGGTAGGTAGTAGGTAGGTAGTAGGTAGGTAGTAGGTAGGTAGTAGGTAGGTAGTAGGTAGGTAGTAGGTAGGTAGTAGGTAGGTAGTAGGTAGGTAGTAGGTAGGTAGTAGGTAGGTAGTAGGTAGGTAGTAGGTAGGTAGTAGGTAGGTAGTAGGTAGGTAGTAGGTAGGTAGTAGGTAGGTAGTAGGTAGGTAGTAGGTAGGTAGTAGGTAGGTAGTAGGTAGGTAGTAGGTAGGTAGTAGGTAGGTAGTAGGTAGGTAGTAGGTAGGTAGTAGGTAGGTAGTAGGTAGGTAGTAGGTAGGTAGTAGGTAGGTAGTAGGTAGGTAGTAGGTAGGTAGTAGGTAGGTAGTAGGTAGGTAGTAGGTAGGTAGTAGGTAGGTAGTAGGTAGGTAGTAGGTAGGTAGTAGGTAGGTAGTAGGTAGGTAGTAGGTAGGTAGTAGGTAGGTAGTAGGTAGGTAGTAGGTAGGTAGTAGGTAGGTAGTAGGTAGGTAGTAGGTAGGTAGTAGGTAGGTAGTAGGTAGGTAGTAGGTAGGTAGTAGGTAGGTAGTAGGTAGGTAGTAGGTAGGTAGTAGGTAGGTAGTAGGTAGGTAGTAGGTAGGTAGTAGGTAGGTAGTAGGTAGGTAGTAGGTAGGTAGTAGGTAGGTAGTAGGTAGGTAGTAGGTAGGTAGTAGGTAGGTAGTAGGTAGGTAGTAGGTAGGTAGTAGGTAGGTAGTAGGTAGGTAGTAGGTAGGTAGTAGGTAGGTAGTAGGTAGGTAGTAGGTAGGTAGTAGGTAGGTAGTAGGTAGGTAGTAGGTAGGTAGTAGGTAGGTAGTAGGTAGGTAGTAGGTAGGTAGTAGGTAGGTAGTAGGTAGGTAGTAGGTAGGTAGTAGGTAGGTAGTAGGTAGGTAGTAGGTAGGTAGTAGGTAGGTAGTAGGTAGGTAGTAGGTAGGTAGTAGGTAGGTAGTAGGTAGGTAGTAGGTAGGTAGTAGGTAGGTAGTAGGTAGGTAGTAGGTAGGTAGTAGGTAGGTAGTAGGTAGGTAGTAGGTAGGTAGTAGGTAGGTAGTAGGTAGGTAGTAGGTAGGTAGTAGGTAGGTAGTAGGTAGGTAGTAGGTAGGTAGTAGGTAGGTAGTAGGTAGGTAGTAGGTAGGTAGTAGGTAGGTAGTAGGTAGGTAGTAGGTAGGTAGTAGGTAGGTAGTAGGTAGGTAGTAGGTAGGTAGTAGGTAGGTAGTAGGTAGGTAGTAGGTAGGTAGTAGGTAGGTAGTAGGTAGGTAGTAGGTAGGTAGTAGGTAGGTAGTAGGTAGGTAGTAGGTAGGTAGTAGGTAGGTAGTAGGTAGGTAGTAGGTAGGTAGTAGGTAGGTAGTAGGTAGGTAGTAGGTAGGTAGTAGGTAGGTAGTAGGTAGGTAGTAGGTAGGTAGTAGGTAGGTAGTAGGTAGGTAGTAGGTAGGTAGTAGGTAGGTAGTAGGTAGGTAGTAGGTAGGTAGTAGGTAGGTAGTAGGTAGGTAGTAGGTAGGTAGTAGGTAGGTAGTAGGTAGGTAGTAGGTAGGTAGTAGGTAGGTAGTAGGTAGGTAGTAGGTAGGTAGTAGGTAGGTAGTAGGTAGGTAGTAGGTAGGTAGTAGGTAGGTAGTAGGTAGGTAGTAGGTAGGTAGTAGGTAGGTAGTAGGTAGGTAGTAGGTAGGTAGTAGGTAGGTAGTAGGTAGGTAGTAGGTAGGTAGTAGGTAGGTAGTAGGTAGGTAGTAGGTAGGTAGTAGGTAGGTAGTAGGTAGGTAGTAGGTAGGTAGTAGGTAGGTAGTAGGTAGGTAGTAGGTAGGTAGTAGGTAGGTAGTAGGTAGGTAGTAGGTAGGTAGTAGGTAGGTAGTAGGTAGGTAGTAGGTAGGTAGTAGGTAGGTAGTAGGTAGGTAGTAGGTAGGTAGTAGGTAGGTAGTAGGTAGGTAGTAGGTAGGTAGTAGGTAGGTAGTAGGTAGGTAGTAGGTAGGTAGTAGGTAGGTAGTAGGTAGGTAGTAGGTAGGTAGTAGGTAGGTAGTAGGTAGGTAGTAGGTAGGTAGTAGGTAGGTAGTAGGTAGGTAGTAGGTAGGTAGTAGGTAGGTAGTAGGTAGGTAGTAGGTAGGTAGTAGGTAGGTAGTAGGTAGGTAGTAGGTAGGTAGTAGGTAGGTAGTAGGTAGGTAGTAGGTAGGTAGTAGGTAGGTAGTAGGTAGGTAGTAGGTAGGTAGTAGGTAGGTAGTAGGTAGGTAGTAGGTAGGTAGTAGGTAGGTAGTAGGTAGGTAGTAGGTAGGTAGTAGGTAGGTAGTAGGTAGGTAGTAGGTAGGTAGTAGGTAGGTAGTAGGTAGGTAGTAGGTAGGTAGTAGGTAGGTAGTAGGTAGGTAGTAGGTAGGTAGTAGGTAGGTAGTAGGTAGGTAGTAGGTAGGTAGTAGGTAGGTAGTAGGTAGGTAGTAGGTAGGTAGTAGGTAGGTAGTAGGTAGGTAGTAGGTAGGTAGTAGGTAGGTAGTAGGTAGGTAGTAGGTAGGTAGTAGGTAGGTAGTAGGTAGGTAGTAGGTAGGTAGTAGGTAGGTAGTAGGTAGGTAGTAGGTAGGTAGTAGGTAGGTAGTAGGTAGGTAGTAGGTAGGTAGTAGGTAGGTAGTAGGTAGGTAGTAGGTAGGTAGTAGGTAGGTAGTAGGTAGGTAGTAGGTAGGTAGTAGGTAGGTAGTAGGTAGGTAGTAGGTAGGTAGTAGGTAGGTAGTAGGTAGGTAGTAGGTAGGTAGTAGGTAGGTAGTAGGTAGGTAGTAGGTAGGTAGTAGGTAGGTAGTAGGTAGGTAGTAGGTAGGTAGTAGGTAGGTAGTAGGTAGGTAGTAGGTAGGTAGTAGGTAGGTAGTAGGTAGGTAGTAGGTAGGTAGTAGGTAGGTAGTAGGTAGGTAGTAGGTAGGTAGTAGGTAGGTAGTAGGTAGGTAGTAGGTAGGTAGTAGGTAGGTAGTAGGTAGGTAGTAGGTAGGTAGTAGGTAGGTAGTAGGTAGGTAGTAGGTAGGTAGTAGGTAGGTAGTAGGTAGGTAGTAGGTAGGTAGTAGGTAGGTAGTAGGTAGGTAGTAGGTAGGTAGTAGGTAGGTAGTAGGTAGGTAGTAGGTAGGTAGTAGGTAGGTAGTAGGTAGGTAGTAGGTAGGTAGTAGGTAGGTAGTAGGTAGGTAGTAGGTAGGTAGTAGGTAGGTAGTAGGTAGGTAGTAGGTAGGTAGTAGGTAGGTAGTAGGTAGGTAGTAGGTAGGTAGTAGGTAGGTAGTAGGTAGGTAGTAGGTAGGTAGTAGGTAGGTAGTAGGTAGGTAGTAGGTAGGTAGTAGGTAGGTAGTAGGTAGGTAGTAGGTAGGTAGTAGGTAGGTAGTAGGTAGGTAGTAGGTAGGTAGTAGGTAGGTAGTAGGTAGGTAGTAGGTAGGTAGTAGGTAGGTAGTAGGTAGGTAGTAGGTAGGTAGTAGGTAGGTAGTAGGTAGGTAGTAGGTAGGTAGTAGGTAGGTAGTAGGTAGGTAGTAGGTAGGTAGTAGGTAGGAAAAAGGGCATTGCAAGGCATGGCCGGGTTCAGCTAGTATGTAATAAGAAAAACGTGTGCGAAATTTTAAGTTGGTAACCCTAAGGGTTTGCCCTGTGCGTTGATCCTCAGTCGGTCAGCTTTCCATTCCTTAACTTTACAGCTCACTAAAATATAACCCTAGATTTAGCTCCAATTTACGCAGAATAAAACTTAGCTAATTAACAGCAAAGATAAGTTAGACAACGCAACATAAGGTGCTATTATAAACGAGTCACCTTATAACTCAAGCTTGCCAGCGATAAAATACCCCGCACACATGGTCGCGAATATCATCCTCTACTAAGATAAAACCTTCTTAGTTCACTTTATATATCCTCTTAATATTTTTTCCTATATATCCCATTATCTTCACAGGTTCACGTAACAAGACCAACTTTTCAACTTCAAGTTAAGAACGTTGTAAATTGTACGCATTTATAGAGGCTGTGTGCGCCCTGGGTGGCGAGCTCAAACCAACCAAAACTTTACAGCTCCTGAAAATACTTGTGACACTTTATGGAGTAGTCAATAAGGGTGGGATTTCTTTGGTGTTTGGTGTGCGTAGCTGCATATTTAGCATGGTGTATGGAAGTAAGTTTCAGAAAGGATTATGGCTATTGTAAATCTATCTGTGTGCTAATGACTACGCTCGCGGATTAGGTCGATACTGGCGAGTTTTTTTACGATTTTATTGCTTAACGCCTTGTTATTGTTGAGAAATTTCGATTGTAAAGAAAAAGTGTGTTGTCGCCTTTATTGCGTGTACGGTGGGTGTAAAATTGTAATTTGACGGCAGATCTTAATGTGTCATTGTTGTCTTTGATCGACCGCTGTGATTGATTAGGTGCTGTTAGTCGAAGAGATCTTTACGATTTAGAACTTCTATGACCTGTAATATTTTAAAACAGTTAAAACAGTAATGTAGTAATTTTCTTTATTATCTGGCATATGGCTGGATTTTTACAGTTTGTAAGTTCTATATTGTGAACTAAAAATGTTATTCTGGCTGTTTAAAAGTTAAATTGTATTGAAAAAATAGGATTGTGTCGTTAGTTTCGATGAAATAAATAAAAGTTAGAAGCTAGCGGGCCCATATCCATTCCATTATCATAATTTCATTTTCCGAAGCTGAATAGATATGCTGTTCCGACTCAAATACATTGGGAAAACGGCAGGAGAGTCATTATCTGCTTAGCCTTATTCCCAACTATCTTGGGGTCGGCTTCCAGTCTAACCGGATGCAGCTGAATACCAGTTTTTCAAATGGCATATCCATTCCATTATCATAATTTCATTTTCCGAAGCTGAATAGATATGCTGTTCCGACTCAAATACATTGGGAAAACGGCAGGAGAGTCATTATCTGCTTAGCCTTATTCCCAACTATCTTGGGGTCGGCTTCCAGTCTAACCGGATGCAGCTGAATACCAGTTTTTCAAATGGAGCGACTGCCTATCTGACCTTCACAACCTAGTACTGGGTAATCGATACCCGGTGGTAAGACTGGTTGCCACACTTTCGTGCTACTCAATACCTGTTACAACTGGATATAGGCAGGGTAATGATGGTGTTGAGCATGACATCTAGCCTATTGTTGTACAGCCCATAAAGTTTGTAAAATTGTAGTGTATAATTAGATTGCCGCGTTACTTGCGAAGAAGATCTTCTTACAACTATAAATGATGAAGTGTAACCACCCACTGTCATATAAACTCGCTAACTTTTTAGTTCACAATGTGAAAGCTGCAAATGTAATTATAAAGATTAATGCAATCATTTCGATACAGGATGTTCACGTTCACAAACAAGACATTTAAAATGAAAAGGCTAATTAATTCACGTTCATTTGACCACAAAATCTTATTCATTTTTTACAAATTAAGTGCAGTTTATGCTTATTTTGTGAACTAATAATACAGATATACAAAGATCGCAAGACGAGATCCTGGTTTATTAATCCTTTAACAAGATATCTTATTAACGCATTAATAAGACAAATGCAGTATAATGCAAACTGACAGCGGTAATTACTACCAATCGCACTTGTGCATTAATCAGAGGGAGAAAAAAATAAAAATTTCAGAAGGGTAAGGGATCGCAGGTACTTAGTGCTCGCAGACTATGATGTACGAATGTGTTCATACATTTGCATTTGAAATTGGTTTTACCGGTCGAGTAGGTGAGTACTGAACTATGTGAACTATTTAAGGTGTAGAAAAGTTCCGGCTTTAATATACAATGTGTTCGGTTAAACGAGAGAAATTGAAGGAGGGTATTCAGTAATCGATTCTCGTCCCAAATATGTAAAGGAACAATAACCTTAATTTGTGAAGTAATTGTGTTTCTTTTTCTCTATTAGTACAATAGAGAGTAGAGAGAGTCGCCAGTTTTAAAATATGATATAAAAATGGATTATACCTAAAAGAACTGCGCACATTTCAAGTGATAAGCGCAAGGATTACGAGACTTTCCCGAAATATTTGTTGTGGTTCTGTCAGTTATTCATCAGTGTTTTTGTTTTGTTTATATTTTTATTACTATCATGTTAGCATGTTCTATTGCGGGTTTTAATAATTATACCCCTCGTTTAAACTAACATACTGTACGTACATGTAAAAAAAAATGTCGATTCATATTTTATTATTTAATAGTTTATTGTAATTATCATTGTCAAGTAAGACTATACTAAATATATAAACTAAACTAACCTAAAAACAAACTAACTATAAAAGAGCATCGAAAAACTCCTCCTCGACGCTGTCAGTAGGTAAAGTTCCCAAGAGACTGAACTAATTAAAATATCTTCCATCACGTATCCTGCCCTCTGTACTCTAAACATGCAGTTTAAGAGCCATTTAGTTGCCACAGACACCGTTGAAGTGAGGAAGTTTTTAGGTTACCAAATTTAGGATAATTCCGTGCCCAAGACACACAGAAGACACCTGACAAAAAAAAATCAAGACACTTGATAAGGAACGCAATAAGACAAATGTTAGTTTTCTTAATTTTCCCACGAGCATTAAAGCCCACATCATTGTCAAACAAAACTTAAAATTTTAATTCCATAACCAACCTTTTTACTCAAGTTTTAAGAGTCTATCGTGACAAGTTCACAACTTAAGAGCCTTAAGGTACAAGTACCACTCCCATACTGCCGAAGAACGACGATATCTGTTAACAGTTCGTCATAAAACCACGAAAGCTCTTTAACACTACATTCCTATATGACAATTTATGACCATATTTGACCCCGAACACAATGACTCCTACGCATAGACGCTATAAACTTTACATTGAAAATCAATTTTTACATCAACCAGACAATGTGAGGTGGACAATAAATATGCATGTTGCGGTATAAGTTTGGGCTGCTGTCAGTTTTAGGAATTTCAAGGTAGACGTTATTATATTAGTGCAGTCGTTTGATTAATGAATAATGAAAAACAAAATCCTGTGATACATACCTCCTAACACTTACCAAACGTCATAGATTGAACCAGGTTTTGGGTTGGTGGCTCCAAAAGTTCAGTTTTTTAAATTAGCTGTTTAATCGAGGTTTATCAAAACGTAGATATTATTTTTCATCAGGGACATTTCAGAAGTAGCTCGCAGTTTGGATTACTGCCTGATTTTGTTGACTAAAAGCCCTATTACATATGACTAAGATGACTGATGACTACGCAGAGTGGAGCATTTATAAATTTTAAGAATTTAAGTGATGCCTAAAAATGTCCACTTTCAGACTTGCACAGCAACATGCACATATGACAGTTTAGTGAAACTACAGTACCGTTATGGACATAATTGAATTAACATAAGAGCATCATGTTAACAGTAAATAAGTTTTATTTCGCTACCGAGTAAGTGTTGGCGTGCTGACGGTATGGTTTATCGTGTGATTGTGTTTAGTCAGATCAGATTTGGTGAGAACACGCAAAATGTGGTGTTTCAAGTAAATTAAAGTTTTCTTTTCAAAGGAATCATGCAACTTTTTGGAACGACGATTTATTTTGGTTCATTCCCACTAGTTCTACGATGGAACTAATGGGAACATTCTTCCCACCAGTTCTACAATGGTCATACTAAATCGTAGAACTAGTGGGACTATATATCCTCATGTGTTCTACCGGTTCTATTACACAGTGGTTGTGTTGCTTTATTTCGTTTTATATTTTTCCCTACAGGCTTCGATAGTGAAATAGTGCAAGTGTTTTAATTATTCTCAAAGATGGTTTTCACTATGAACTTAACCAGTAAATCAGTTGCTTGACATAAACTTATGCCCAGCGTTTTATTTAGAAGTTACAGAAAGTGTACCTTAATGGCTTGATCTTGCTCACCCTATTGCTCTGGGAAAAACAGAATATAATAGGTATATAAAAATATATATTTATAACTCGTCTGATCCTATTCGTAACGGTTGGGAGCGAACTGAACATAAATTACGTTCAAATTGTTGCGTATGCGCTTCGAATAACTCGGATAGGATGTCGCTACTGATTCCAAACCATCTTTATTATACATTCTATCTAGAGGAAAAGCAACTCTAAGTGGATGGGAATAGGGGTTTTGTGAAGTGCCTGATTAATTTGTCCGATGCGATAACAATATTGGGATGTAATATGTAAGATAATATACCGATTATACATATAAACTCAATACAATCAATTTTAAACGTTATTTATGATAAACGCTAGATTATTTCACTTTGAAAAATCGTTCGTGTAATTCAACCTTAGAAAGTGTAGGTTTCATAAAATTACATATTGATATCGTAAGTTGTACTCTTTGCTTGAAATGCTCGTTTTATGTACTCGTGAATACTGACTTTAAAGTTTCAAATTAGCAGGATCGCTATTAATTTTAAAGATTATTGAGTTTCTCACGGTTTTCCCTCTTAAATACCTAATTTATTGAGATTAGATCTTTGCAAGTACGTCAATATACCTTTCAAGTTCACCTTTGAAACATTCGGCTCATTGATTAATGTTCTGGGGTTTTATTTCTATTTAAAGCCACTTTTTTCATTTTAAGAAGGACATTTGATTTGCAGTAATGACTTTCAGGCCTCTAGAAAGGTCATGTCGACAGTTTAGCAACAATATGCACTGTCAATAAAACTATCCCTGAACCCAGCTTAATAAGGAGACAAGGGAAAATATATTTTAATTCTCCGCTATACTTTTCCGATCAATAGGGTGGTTAACAAAAAAAAAAACTAATTAGTCCGTGAGATAGATTTCCAAATCGGCGGCGGCGACCTCTCGCGCCCGGCCCTGCGAGGAGGAATGGGACGCCGTCGCCTCCTTCTGCGAAGCAGTGATGCTGGCGAAGGAGGTGGCGGAACGCGAGAGGGAGAGAACCTCTCGTCCCAGCCGCCGCGGGAGGCGCTCCGGGCGTCGGGGGTCCCACGATGACCTCCGGCCACCGTAAACGCGGGTCTGTGGACGGTGAGTGATGGGCTAACTCGCCGTCCGTCCGTCTCACGACGAAAACAGGCCGTGTCGACGGCGCGTTCGTGTTCCACGCGCGCCTCAAAGAGATGTCAGCAACATGGGAGGGGCCCGAAAGGGCCGACGCCTGTCGGGGCCGCGGGTAGTCCACCGGTTATCGCGGCCTCGACGTAGAGGGCGAAGTAGGAACATGAGTGGTTTTTAGTCAGTAGAAGTCTGACACTCCCTTTCGCTGCCCAAGAGCGGGAGGGGTTATTCGATGATTTTACACCCACCAAAAAAAAAAAAAAGATAGATTTCCAAAAAATATTGAACACGTATTTTTTTTCTTTTTTCACGTAAACAAACAATGAAGACGATACAGTGCTTTGAAAACTCGTGTGACGTCATTTTGTAAAACTTTAGTATGACATTCTTTACCGGTGAGTGACGTCACAACCCCCCCCTCAAATCTTTGACGCGTTTTATCATCGTACATTTTTATTGATTTGATAAAACAAAAAATACGTATCCAATATTTTTCGATAATCTAAAAGACGGATTAATTAGAATCATATTTTTTTTAAAGCAGTAAACATCCCTATTGAAACAGTTGAATCATTCCTCTGGAACTCGTTGATTTTCATTAAATGTGCAGTTACTGGTATCCCTATTATTAATTCTGGCTTGTAGAAGTAGCACACTAACGGCCGAATACTGAAACGCTACTCAATTTTAAATTGCCCTTAAATCTCGTTCGGTCTCTGTTACTTCAGCATAGAGCGACCGAGACAGCACTAGATTCGAGCGTTACTTATATTTGAGTGGCGTTTCAGTATTCGGCCGTGAAATTACTCGACTGAAATTTTAAGAAGTAAAACACATAATTGAACTCCTCGGAAACTGAGACTTCCAAAAAACCAGAACTTCCTCACAAAAAGGTCACTAATATAAACTAACTACCGTCCTTACTATGCATATAACAAGTTATTCCTACCTTTAGTGATTATTTAATAGGCTAACAGCCTTAATAGCTTGTGTAACATCGCTGCAGCCTGATAGTGATCTAGAACGCTATTGAATGTTAATATGTTATGAGCAGGGTGGATATCATACCAATTACCTAACGCACTGGTTGTATGGGAGCTTGTAAACATTTACGTAGATAAAGTAGGAGAGTAAATAATAATATGTGGTAAAATGAAAGCATGTAAGAAGTCCTTGACTAGATAATTTTGTATTAAGGCCATGTAGGTTTAATGCAGGCCTTCTAGTGCTCGCAAACGCAACTGCTGAGCAAAAGGTCTTGGATTTGGTTCCCAGGCAAAGTGGTATTGGGATTTTTTATTAAAAAATTCTTAGAACCAGCCACTAAGTCCGGATTTGTGCTCAGTTGATGACATTAGGCTAATGGGACTTAAAAATACAAGTGTGTAGGTTTAATTCTAGGTACATCTCAGTCTAATCCTTTGGGGTTTACAGGCTTGTTGTTATTTGTACGCAATGTGTTATGCGACAAACGCGTTGATGTCTTTTGTACATAAGCATCTGCATCAACTGTTATCATGAATTCAGTACAACATGATTGTAGACCCAAACTGGTTCCTGCACACAATTTGAGGGTGGTAATGCACTTTTGTATGAAACAATATTGAATTATTTACTCCTACTCCTTGGCAAAGGTCACCCCCATTTATTTCGTTTTACTTAATGCTGCGCCTCTTCTCAACAATTATGGAGAAAAATCATGGAATGCCATGAAAAACTAAAAAAATACCTACTTTATGAAAATCATACTCAAGTACACACATCAAAAGTGTCTAGGGATCAACATATATTTTTGCAATAACTTTTCTCCTGATTGATATTAATTAAAATTTTCTTTAAGGATTCATCAAATAAAGTGTTTTCGTTTGTCACAGTAACGATAAACCAAGTCACCTTTGCATTAATAAAGAAATTTGCCATTTTCCTAATAAAGGGATTTTTGACATTTGAACCACTAACATTAAAGTTCGAAAAAAAGACTGAAATAACAGTTTTCTTTAAAATTTTATTGGGTAACTTAAACAATTAATAATCCGTGTTTCTACCGCGAACACTAACAACACAAGAACATCGGTTTGGCATACTCAAAATGAGTTCATCCAAATCACGCTGTGGAATGGCCGCCCATGTTCGTTGCAACAACAAAAAAAGGTCTTCTTGCGACTGGATACCCTCCATATTCGGCAGAGCTCTTCTCTGTAGCATATCCCATGCATGCTCAATCGGGTTCAAGTCTGGCGACTGAGCAGGCCAGGGCAGGACATTGATGTTAGCTGCGGCGAGAGTCTGTCTTACAACTCTTGCGGTGTGCGGTCGTGCATTATCATGCATTAACTGAAATAAGGGACCGATTTGCACTTGTAGAGGAACGATGACGTCTGATACAATCGTCTCAGCATAAATTTGAGCGTTGAGGTTGCCTCTGATCCAAATCAACTCAGTTCTTCCGCCGATCCAAATACCCGCCCATACCATGATGGTTCCACCACTATAAGGATGGACTTCCTGGCAGGATTTTAATCGCTGTTGGCGTCCAGGGGTTCTCCAGTGTCGTATACGTCTTGTATCCGGTCTCATACCAAAACGAGACTCATCAGAAAAGCACACGAAACGCCATTGTTCTTCTGCCCAATTTCTGTGTTCAAGAGCGCATTGATATCGAATCCTACGATTGTGCATTGCTATAGGTGGTACCCGTAGCGGTCTTCGGGAATGAAGGTTCACTTCATGCAAGCGGTTTCTGACTGTTTGGTCGCTAATTAAGTTCCCTGAAGAGTGATGAAGCCTCACGGCTAACATCATGGCGGTTATTGTTGGAGCTCTTCGAGTTAAGATTTGAATGTATCGGTTTTGTCTCCGTGTGGTGCAGCGATACCGTCCTCCATGGCGCTCAGCCACGGTACCAGTGCTTCGGTAACGTGTCCAAAGTCGACTGATAACACTCTGACTTGTATTCAGAGCTAAAGCCACAGTACGTTGCCGGGAACCAGCTTCTATCATTCCCACGGCTCTGAGCATTTCTTCCCTGCTTAAATGACGTCGCCGCTCCATAATAACGTTGGTTTTAATCAGTAGTAGGGAAACAGTAGCACTAATAATGTCTTCAATGCGTTGTATGTTTTTATAGGGAAAATATTGACAGCTGATTTTCATCTTTTACTCGAATTTGATTCACAGTTCCTGATTCAAATTATGAAATGCACCAAAAAGGATCCATATAAATTTATAAAATCATAAATTTATTACAAAGCCACATCTCAATCTCAAGAAATCCGCATAAAAATGCTTGATCCCTAGACACTTTTGATGTGCGTATTTTATTATTTTGAATATCAATGCAGAGATCTTTCGATACACGAGCGCGTTGAAGTCTTTTCCACGCGCATTCCGTTCAGCGTCGATATCAGCCGTGTCAAGGCGAGACAATCATTGTAACATCATTTATTACCGTATAACTGCTAACTATGTACTTTTATATAATAATAATCTTATGATGCACCAGGTTTGGACTTTTAGTGCACTCATTTATCTCTAATTTAGTTATTTTAAGTGTAATATAATAAAATATAAGCCGTTTGAGTGTTTCGATTAATAAATCGTTTCGTAGAAAATAATTATGGACTAGATTAAAATACTGATCATATTTCACAGTTTATTATAGTCAAGTAATTAGCTTACCTTAGCTTGGCAAAAGGTGATTCTGAACAAACAGTGTTAACTAATCCAATCGAATAATATTATCTAACAAAGATTTAAACCAAAACAAAACAGAAAATTAAGCATAGAAACACTTTCCCATAACTCATCCCAAAACTCACAATTAAAACTAAAAATCTCATAACGATATATCATTTAATATATAATACACAATCAGCATACGCATCATTTAATATATAATCAGCTATATCATTAAGACAACGCGTCGGACACGCGACTAAATCGTCCATATACATACGAATTACCGTAAAACCGTACTTTTGAACCGTAAACCGATGGGAGGTCCCCTAATTGTTGATCATATGCAAATATGACTATTAACACAACTATATTTTATCAGAAACTATGCTTAATATATCAGATGTTAATGTGACCTGAATTTTTTTCTTGGTTTTTTTTTATTGGCTCTTGATTAAGAGGCTGTATAATCTATTGTTTATATTTCACGGGTTCTCGAATGACGTGTGGTTTATATTAATATGTTTTATATGAGTCTTGTTAAGGTTTCGACATGTGAATTATTGGCCGGCGCCGCGGGAGGCCACTTGTTTTATGATAGATGGTTCGTTGAAATCTGAAGCTTTGTCTGACTAGATTTTTGCGTGAAGTATCTTAATTTGTAACATACAGTTTTTGGGAATCCTTACTAATATTATAAATCGATGACTTAGAGTGAAAGTGTAACAAAAGTAACTGTTTAGCATTTTTCAATTGTTGTACGGCGTGTTATATGTTTTCTTATTAATTAATATGGAATATATATATATATCGAATGAACATGTAATGTCAGATCAGGAATGGCGCGAAGTATTCTTCCTAGAAATGTAAAAAAAAAATTTAGCAAAAATGCATTCACGAGGCTCTTTTTTTTTTTTTAAGGGGTGGGAAATCATGAAATAACCCCTGCCGCTCTTGCGCAGTACGAAAGGGAGTGTCAGACTTCTACCTTAAAACCACCCATGTTCCTTCTTAGCCCTATATATCAGGACCGCGGTATCTCTTACAACATCCCGCAGCCCAACGGGCAGGCTTTCACTCTAACGTGACGAAATGCGATGACTCTGTCTGTCTGTCGCGCTTTCAAGCTAAAACTACAGAACCGATTTAAATGAAATTTGGTACACAGATAGCCTAGAGCCTGGGAAAGGACATAGGTTACTTAGGGTACTTTTTAATGCGAAAGTAGTGTTGTAAAGGGTTGAAGGAGATGTATGAAAATATTTATTTTGGTTGCGATAACCGACATTGACGAGGGCGAAACCACGAACATCAGCTAGTATTTAATGAATTTGTCCTGAATTGTAGGTGCGTTCATAAACATCTAAATAACACAGACATACAGCCGGACTTGAAACAACTACTTTAGGCTATACATATATTGGTCCCGTACAGGGACCGAACCCACGACACGCAGTGCACCAACTATTGTTTCAGTTACGTCGATAACATATTTTTTTAAGTGGTTGTTGACAATAGCCGTTAATTTATTATATTATTGGGTTTTAACATAGAAGGCGAAAAAATGTATGCTTTATTAAATATACCTACATCTCTGCCTAACATTTTAGGTGTGATGTTAAATTACGATAATAGCAAAAAAAGGTTGGTCTATCTGAAGTAACGAATAATAAATTTTATATACAACTTAATGTTTCTGTGATGTTATTATGTGTTATTTGCGGTTTACTAATCTTAAAGTTCTTATTGATTATATCAATTGTGATATTTTTTACTTTTGATATTTTTAACATGTTTTTATGACGGCTTCCAGCTGTTAATATCAAATATGGCATGATTGATATTATCACATTAGAGCTTGTTCAACACCTTCACACGTGTATGTGTACGCAAAGTCACAAAGTTCTGTTTTCTCATTATTTGTATGAATTGATGAGTTTATTATATGGCCCTCCATTCATTAAATCACCAAAAAGGGTTTATTTATAACGTTGTATCATGTGACCGCATGTCAGACGTGTCCAAAGGCTTTCAAAGCTTTTTTTATTTCTACATCGACTTCGAACATGAACTCGATTTGGTGGCTTATGTATTACTAGCGGACTTCACGCGGTTTCACCCGCGTAGTTCCCGTTCCCGCGGGAATACAGGAAAAAGTAGCCTATGTCACCTGGGGATAGTGTAGTTTCCCAACGGTGAAATAATTTTTCGGAGCGGTCCAGTAGTTTCGGAGCCTATTCGTTACAAACAAACAACAGTGTAGATAATCGCTTTTTTCTAACATTACATAACAGCATGCCTGTATTGCCAGAAGAATTAGGCAGAGGTGTACCCATTTTAATACACACACATGTGCACCAGTTATGTTAAAGTCCCGTGTAATAAAGGGGTGAGCTTATTCATAAGACTGCGGCTTTTCTTTTTCAGCACCCTGAAAATCTTGTTTCGTACCTACTTTTTAGCGTCGTTTATTTTTGTCATTTTCGCGTTAAAACGCGTTTTTAACTTTTCTTTATTCAAACAATTTTGTGTTAAATACTTTTTTTAACACATGACTTTTTGTCCGCTAGAGGGCGTCACTTTAAATTTGAGCAATATTTTGGAAATGTACAAGTAAAGCCCTTTCAAATGATACCAAACACGGCGTATTTATCTCCATTTTTATTTTTAACACATTACGTTTTGTCCGCTAGAGGGCGCCATATCGATTTTTGTGACACGTTACGTAGCCTATATTTACCGAGAAATTAAGACGGTTCTAATGATACCGCAAATGTCGAGTTCCAATAAGTAGATGAGGAGCTATGAGGGAACAGATGAACATACTCACATACATACATAGCCAAAATCATAACCCTTCTTTGACTTTGTCGTAGACGGGTAAAAACCTAATAACGCTTTATCCGACCTGGAAATAGAACCGAGGACCTCATGCTCATCAGATGTACTAGCGACCACTAGGCAGTCAAAACTCAGTCAGTTTTTTACTTTACATCAACATTACCGGTGGTAGAATATAACTAAGTCTACGTCGAACGAGGTAATCAGGAATGTCTAAAATCTCATGAATGGTCAGTTTTTTAAGTCAAGAGGTAGGCGGTTATATAAATTATAATTTGAGACTATCGCGCACCGCGGCACCGCCCGCTTTAGTGCTCAATTAGAGACTACGCCCACGTGACATTTGCATAACGTTACGTTTTTGCTATAACCTTTTTTTTGTGTGTCGAAAATGTGCAGAATTTGGCGAGGAATGTAAGTATTGCAGTTATGTTTATTACTGATAAACAATTTTATTTCCATTTTAACAGGAATCATGCCTATTCTTCTCTATGAGGTCTGCGATTTTGGAATAGGCAGCTACCGTCCATTTGCAGATCAAAATCAAAATCAAAACTCAGCTATTCAAACAAGGCTGAAAATCAGCACTTTTCGAACGTCAAAATTTACTGTACTTATTTACAAGAGACAGTCCCGCAAAACGCCCCGATAGTATATTTGTGGCAGGACTGTTAGTAGGTAGATTATTTTTTGTCAATGCAAAAATGCCAAACTATCCCCAAACTCTGCAACTCTTGAAAGCCAGTTTTAACAGTGGCGAGTGGCGACCACCAGAAAAGCTCTGGAACAGTGAAGCTCGACGATGTTCTAGAAACAATTTACCTGTCTTAGATCCTTTTTTTTTGACGTGTGGAAAATTATCAAAAAACCCCTCCCGCTCTTGGGCAGAACGAAAGGGAGTGTCAGACTTCTACTGACTAAAAACCACCCATGTTCCTTCTTAGCCCTATATGTCAAGGCCGCGGTATCTCTTACAACATCCTCAACATTGACAACATTGGATCCTTGATCCTTGAAATTAATCTGAAAAGAATAGCGGAGAAGTAAAAAAACATAATTTCCACTTGACTGTCACTAGTATTTTTGAAATAAATGCTTTGCGTTCGAATTTGAGTTTGAGAAGGGAAAATATACCAGAATAACGACTATGTCATTAATTTGGATCATTACTAGCAGATTTATTCCTACAGTCAAAATATCAATTCCAATATAATCTGCAATCAAAGCTTAAGATTACCGACAGATAAAGCTTCAAACATTGATGATCATCTGTTCTACAAGCCATTTGCCCACTCGTAGCCCATTAATGCCGCTCGTTCACTCAATATCACCCAAATGTCGTATTATTTATGTTTCTGTCGATATAAAAGTCCAAAATATATGACGATGTCAAAGTTCGGGTGGACGCCTGTCACCAATCTATATTGCCTTCAAATAGCTTCGGAATGTCACCCGACGCCAGCCCATAGACAAAATGTATAAAATTGTTGTATTTTAATACGGCGCATAAAGCGCGGCTCGACTTTAAACCGAGTATCTGTAATGGCCGAGAAGGAAATCCGAAAATGTCACTTTAAATAATCGTGTTCATTAGTAAACATTTAAAACACGCATTAGGAACGCTGGGTGCCGGCGCCCGACACGATCACAATCTCAGTACACACAAATATATCGCCGTCCTACTCACTTCAGTATTAAAGTCACGCGTGCGTAAGGGACGGCGCTTCCTAAGCCACGGTTTTGAATAAGGAATAGAGAGGTGAGACGACGATTGCATCGACGCATGCGCAGGGGATACGTACTAATTAAGCGGCCGACTCTTACCGATAAACGGCCCCAAAAGATCCTCTCCTGAGATGTTGCAATTAAGACATACACTCGAAATAAGCGGGCGTCGAGAATCGGTACGATTTAATCGATTCCCCGTTTAAATTAAACGTCGATTAGTATTTAAATTCGGACACACAATGTTTGACGACCCGCCGCGCGGTAATTGGTGATAATTTTTTAATTGATATTGTCGTTTGTTTTTTGAGTGTGGCGATTTATATTATTGGTAGTCGTCGTCGGGTCGTAGACGTCCCGTAACGCGGACACTCATCGTACGGAATTATGTAATTTTTTTAATTGGTCACACTTGACATTTAGCATCGATCAATTACTTATTTAAGATATGAGAGTTTCTTTTAAAAAAAATAATTGTCGTGTTTCATTGCAGGCCTTTTATGACTAAATATAATAATCGTGACGGTCCATGCAGTCTCGTATCGGACGGAGTGGTTTAATTGATGCAATTGGGGGACGTTGAAGGTTGCTGTACATTCTGTATAAAACTGTGATTGTTTGAAGCTTCATGAGCGTGTAAAAACGTCGTAATAATTACTGAATAACGGACACTGACACCTCCATTCGACGCGGTAAAGTTTATGTCTGTCGAGCCGAAGCGAAAAACAACAATTTGTCTGCTAAGTACTGTGAGGTTGATTGTTTCCGACGGACGTCGTTGGTTGTCGAGTTATCTGCATCTGTAAAGTTTATGCTAGTTTTAGTCCGTTAAAAGGCACTATATATTTCTAAAGATTGATTACTTCAGGGGTTTTCAAGTTTTCGTCTAATTACAAACTTTTACTGTGGTGCTTTGTCCATAGAGCTACGTCTCTTGAACGAGACTTGCATATATTTATTTATATACATCGAAGCACTCATAGACAAGGTGTTATTTATGTAACAGAAAACCTCTTAAGGAGTCGTTGTTCCTACTCATGGAAAACATAAGTCGCCTCCCCTACGTTTTAGCAAGTTAAACAACCTAAAACATATGAATGGTGGATGATTTGAGTATTTTTCGGGTCCTGGTATTCTTATGAAACATGGGAATTGACAGGAAAATTGGAACCATACGTTTCCCTTGGTTTATAAAACCTTAAACCTCAAATTTAGCAGTTACACGGCTTGATTAGCCTTGTGTCGGAAGTTATAGCATATATAAAGTCCAAAACCAAAACTCTACAAGCAAAAATATTCTTTCAACAAAAAAAAACATTAATAATCGTAATCTTAATAAAACCGTATCTTAGTTAATTCGTGTGAGGACGGATGTGGCTATCCGTCGGATATCACGCGTTAGGAGCCAATCGTTAACTGCACTAATTGAACTTGTGGTGGAACCTCTGTATGAACACATCAGACATCAGAGCATGTGGGGTCGGAGTTTGATTCCGTTATAATACAGCTATTGAGATCAGAAGATGTTTAAGGAAACAGACCTTCACCATAATATACATTACATCACGCCCTTAATATCCGAAGGATTTGATTATGATGTAACTTAAAGTACACCTACATTCCGCCAGATCTTGTCGATGACGATACGCTCGCGCTGGGATTTAATCTTACCTATCAGAATATGGGGTACTATTGGACACACTTCTGCCTAGGCCTTCATTGATTATAGGCGTGATGTTAAGCTATGTCATTTCACCAGTTGTGAAGTCCAATCTTATAAAGGGGACGTATATCTATTGCAATTAACCGGGCACCATCTAGAATCAGTCACGAATTCTAGATGGTGCCCGGTTACCGGCTACTGAAAAAATTCTGGTAAAAAACCCAATAACATTTTGTTCATCCTAAAAATTTAATCCAGGACCTTAAGCTCACCACTAGAGTAACACGATGATGATACTTATAGCCTCCGGTAGAACAATATTGACCTAGCGGATCTTAAACATGGTGTTGCTAATCGCAGTACATACAGCAGCTGTAAGTAGTTTTGGTGTTAAACCAAAGCTTTTTGAACCAAATGTATCTGAATTAGCGTCGTTCTGTTAAACTTTTAATGTAATCGCGATTCAATTTACCTAGACCTAAACTGTCGTTTTTTAAAAATAAAATAAAAATAAATAAAAATTATAGACTTATAGTTCACTCTCGGCTCGTCGACCCCCAAAAAATTAAATGTCAACTCGACCATTAACTATTGTCCACACTCGGCCTCTGGAGGCCAAAAGTAGATTTTATAAATGAAGAACCTACTCATCATCTGCATGGCATTTTTCCAAAAATGGTGGGGTCGGCTGCCATCTTAACTGGATCGAGCTGAATACCAGTACTTCACATGAAGCGATTGCCTATCTGACCTCCACAATTCAGTATTGGGTAAACCGATTAGTAGGATATTTTGAGTAAACGATGACGCACATTGGTAAGATTGGTTGTTAGATTTTCCAGCCCCTGACTACCTGTATCAGCAATGACTTAACGTGCTTTCCGAGGCACAGAGGAAACTCGGTATGTAATGAGTGAGTGTAACCCATCCACGGGCTAACCTCGGCAAGCACGGCTTAGCTTGGAGTGACGGTAATCACTTAGCCACAAGCTCCTCTATAGAAAAACTTATAGTGATAGTTTTTAATTCCCGGTGTCGACTTAATACATACTTTAGGGACGAAGCCATTTTTATATGGTCATGAAAAATGAGATATAGTGCAGGCGGGAGGAAACCCCCGGATGCCACCATTGTGAGGATCGGCCGGAGGACACGGTGGAGCACACAGTGGAGGTGTGCCCCGCTTGGGCGGAGCCCCGCCGTGTTCTCGTAGCGGCGATCGGCGGCGGCGACCTCTCGCGCCCGGCCCTGGTGCAAGCCATGGTCCGGGGCGAGGAGGAATGGGACGCCATCGCCTCCTTCTGCGAAGCAGTGATGCTAGCGAAGGAGGTGGCGGAACGCGAGAGGGAGAGAACCTCTCGTCCCAGCCGCCGCGGGAGGCGCTCCGGGCGTCGGGGGTCCCGCGATGACCTCCGGCCACCGTAGACGCGGGCCTGTGGACGGTGAGTGATGGGCTAACTCGCCGTCCGTCCGTCTCACGACGAAAACAGGCCGTGTCGACGGCGCGTTCGTGTTCCACGCGCGCCTCAAAGAGATGTCAGCAACATGGGAGGGGCCCGAAAGGGCCGACGCCTGTCGGGGCTGCGGGTAGTCCTCTGGTTATCGCGGCCTCGACATAGAGGGCGAAGAAGGAACATGGGTGGTTTTTAGTCAGTAGAAGTCTGACACTCCCTTTCGCTCTGCCCAAGAGCGGGAGGGGTTATTCGATGATTTTACACCCACCAAAAAAAAAAAAAAAAAAGGGACGAAGCCATTTTTATATGGTCATGAAAAACGTAGCATTTAGTTTTATAAAGAGTTTCAACTCTAGATTTGAGCTTAAAGCTGACGTTTCAATCATTTTCAGAGTATAAACAACGCTCAAATGCTCAGAGTATATCGTTTTTCCAGCAAAACGAAATCATGGCAATAAAACAAATGTGTGTATGTTCAACACAAACAACAAATCAGTGTAGTCCAATTTACAGAACGTTAAAACCATGTGTTTGGTAATTGATACGCTGTTCAAAGTATTTGTATAGAAAGCGTGTGGCCAAAAGGTTGCATTTAAGTAATCTCAGACGATCACGATCGCGTGACGAATAAATTCCATCGATATATCGATTATATATCGATTTTTATCACGGTTTACGGGAACACGGTCTGATACCGATGTGTGAGTATAGATAAATGCTTTCAATTATATCGATAAATCCTCTATTATAATTAACTAGCGTTTACACGCGGCGTCGCCGCCCAAATGTGAATATTTTAATTTCGAATGAATATGCTGGATTTATTAAAAACTATTTCGATTCTAATGAGGATTTTAAATTATGTAGGTACTCAGCAGATGTTAAGCTCAGAGAATCGTTTAAATATAATTGAAACACCTACTATCCTCACATATATTACACGAAGGTGTTATTGACTGAAGTAACAGCCGTTTCTAATGCGTTTCGATTTAGAATTAAAAACTCGTTGCGAAATCTAAACGGTAATCCTGAACGCAGTGTAATACTAATTCGCAATACAAAATGTATGTACAAACAAAAAGACGTATCGTTCATGAAGAACTGTAGATAATAATGGACAGAGCAAATATAGATTTTGTTCTCGCTCGTCTGTCAAATGTATTTCACGGCGTTTTATATATTTTGATAGCCGGCAATTTGAACATTTCCACAGTGACGAATCGATTCAGTGTAACAGTTCTATCGGTCCTAATAGAACCGAATAAATATTTAATTATCGGCCTTTATAGTGAATGGTAACGCAACGGATTGGATTGCTTTGTTAATCATTTTAATTTGTTCGATCGCCGATTTGCCATCAGATAAATCGAATGATATCGGATTGCGATCAAAGGTTATTTATTCAAAAATGATTCACACTCATTTCTAACAAGAAAATCTGCGCTGTTTGAATAAGAACCGATTGTGTTACATCGCGGTGAACTATAACATTTTTATAGTTATAAAGTGTAATGAAAATCGATTGTGAAAGTTATCGATTGAAACCATCGATAAAACTGCCCGACCGTGTGAATTTCGTCGTCTGAGCCGTCCGACTTTATGATTTTTAAAATGTGTTCCAAAGGCGTTACTTCTTAACGTGCGCCGCACGAGCTAATGTTAAGCTAAACTTGCGTTAATCATAGTTATTACACAGTTTATTATTAGCGCTGGGTTTGTTAGTGATAGGCGCATCACTTTACATATCGATATATCTGACGGATGAGCGCTCGCGCTCTAACGCAACGTTTTATCGCGAATCATACACGTGTTTGCATATTACGTTTTTGGTATGGCACACTATAAACTTAACAACAGATCGAATTGCTCATCAAGGTTTTATTATTTGAATATATTAATATCGTAGTCGAATTTATCGATATTATATCGATATGTGCGCCATCAATCACGCGTCGGTTTGCATGAAAGGCAATGAAGACATTACCCCCAATAACAACACCTCGAACCTTGGACGGGCCGCGTTTATTAGATCAATAACTTTATAATGCAAAACGATTTATTATTATATAATTATACAGCCATAATCGAGCAACGATTAATTGGAGTAGACGTATAATCGATCACCCGGCGTGACGAATCGGGTTGTTTGGTATCGATTTTTTCGACTCGAATAATGCGTATAGGGCAGTATGTTTTAATGGGTACGATTTAGTTTATCGTGTGATCACGATGTTAATGAGTATTCGTTTGGAGTTTATTTAATCAGCGCTCTTTGAATAAATGAGATGTTCCATTGGACTTATGTGCGCGCGCGCAGTTGTTTATTGCATGTTAATATTTTCACTCTGTATAACATTTCCGCTGTCGCCGTGGTGTTTGTAATTAACTTCGGGCCACTCGACATATCTCACGTCTGCCTTTCTCGCTCAGATGCTTTATCGATAGATATATAGTGCTCATCGATATAAATTGTTTTTTGCATTTAATTTAGAGTTGAATTATTTTAGTGTTGTGAGTGAGCTTGAGACACAAATCTTGATCGATTGAGAGATTTAACTGAATTACATTAAAGACATCAAGTTATGGACAAGAATGTGCAATGGTTAATTGATGAATGTGATAGTTGTTAATGTTGCTGTTACTTGATCATTTCAATTCTAAGATATCCATTCCAGACGTTGATCTCAGATTTATGACGAAACATTTTTGGGGAACCCAAGCAAGCCCATTCATACACCTTAGTTCTTAATTCCTGTACAGATAGATACTACGTTATTAATAGATAGCATTGGGATTATGGCCACATTGCTATTGAGATAAAGCTGTACCATGATTCAGCAGTCGAGCTGCATGTTCTAAACTCCAACCAAGTTCGACACTAATCATAGTAAGAAGTAAGTACTCTGTTGGTTAACAGATATAGAAACATAAGATCTGCACTTGATGGACAAACAGATGGATAAGCGTGTTTTTTTATATAATATAGGTACTAGCGGACCTGGCGGACAGCAGCGCCACCTACCGGATCCAAAAGTTTCAATTTGACAGCAAAATCCCCATTAATAAAATGATCCGCCATTTATTGAATTAATTTATTACAATAAATGAGATAAACGAAGAACCGCTCGAAACGATTTTGTGAAAACTTCACATATAATAAACCATTTACTAAATAGTCCAAACAAAGCCTAAACATTTGGTTTGGATAGGTGAGCCCGTTCTTGAGTTATAAAATTACAACGAAATGTGGCATTGATTTTTATATACAGGGTGGAATTTTGTAATGCCACCTGGAGGGAAAGTACTCTTAATACTGCAGATAGAAAATTTTACTCAAAAGAAACGTTCCTTTATTTTTGAATAGAAAGCAAACTAAATTCAAAGATTTTCGAAAATTCTCTTCTCCCACACCCGGGAATCGAACCGGCTAAAATTATACCCTGTACTTTTATTGCATCGATCGTTAGGGTCAATTATAAGGATGAAATCTCTCTAACAAACATGATAAATTAAATAAAAGGAAAACCAGGAAATCTTAAATTAATTTAATTATTTACAAAAAATGGTAAACTAACTAATTAGTTGCTCGAAATGGGCTCCATTCTCATGGATACACAAATATGTTCTTTTAACGAATTAATTTCTAGTAACCTTTAAAAAAGTGTTGTGGTGAATATTATAAATCGTATTCTGAACTTCAACTCTCAACTTGTTGTCATTCGCATAGGATTACATGTAAATTTGTTTTTTTACATATCCCCACAAAAAAAAATCGAATGGGGTGAGATCTGGCGATTTCGCAGTCCATCTGATTGTGCCGTTTGTACCAATCCAGGTATTAAAATGGTTATTAATGTAGGCAGTAGTGATTCTGCTGTTATGTGCTGGAGCACCATCTTGCTGTAGAATTATTTGGTTTCGCTCTTCCTCGGGGAAACCATTTAACTCGTTTCTTAAGAGATCCAGTATTTCAATATACTTGACAGTGTTTGTGATTTTAGCCGGTTCGATTCCCGGGTGTGGGAGAAGAGAATTTTCGAAAATTTTTGAATGCAGTTTGCTTTCTATTCAAAAATAAAGGAATGTTTCCTTTGAGTAAAATTTTCTATCTGCAGTATTAAGAGTACTTTCCCTTCAGGTGGCATTACAAAATTCCATCCTGTATATTGATGTACCTGTCTATTTAAAAAAACCGGGATGAACTTAACACTAAGTGAACAACAATTCGCATATCTACATATACCTATAGTATAGGTACATCGATCACGAACAAAACATTACTCACACGAGCTCACATCTGGAGCACGATGGTATCACAGGCAAGTAATCTAACACTGGAAGTGATACTCGAAAGCACAACTTCGAAAATACACTTTTAACCCTGTAGTTACAAACATTCAGGATCTAATTTAGTCTGACATGGTAACTAACATTATCATTATGACAACACACACAAATTATATTACATACTAATAAAAGTAGTGTAAAAGAACGAGCAAGAAAGAGTATAATTATACCGATTTGTCTACTCACAAACATCCACCCGCAAGCTTCAGTTTACCCGTGATCATTGTGCTTGTAACAACACCAAAATATTAGGAAATCGAAAGTTACAGTTATCAAGGTAAACATCCAGTTTTCATTGTTCACTGTCAATCATGATTCATAATTCAGGATCCATCGAAGAGACTTCGTCTCATCATTTCTTTGCGTAATCATAAAATGAAATAAACTTAAAGGGTAGGCAGTTCTTGTACCCACAAAGAACCAGTTACTTAGGTATATCCAGCGACCACACATCTTGGCTCGAGGTGAAGGGTCATCAATTAGGGTGAGCCCTATTTTTAACCCGCCGACTGCAACCTCTCATCGGCGCAACCGGCGTGCAATCACGGATTAACCCTAAACGAGAGTAAATAGAAGCAATTTTGTGGTGAAATGTACCGCATTAATGTTTCGTGCTACGTTTACGTCGCTCGCAGCTAGATGGAGCCAGTGATTTCGTTGAAAGCGGTTCTCGGAAAAATCGCTATCTCGAGTCCAGGTGTAACCGTGAGTGAAAGATTGAGGAAAAAGGTTTGAGTTTGGTTTTTGAGGCCTCGGTTTTGACGGAATTTGGCATGCTTTAACTGTATTATGTTCACATTGTCTGTATCACGCATACCTTAAAGAATTTATATTGCAAGATGACTAAAACCTTGAAAAATACTATGCTTTAATAATAGAACTTGTGTATATATTTTTTTGGAGTGGGAAATCATCAAACTACTCCTCCCGCTCTGGGCAGAGCGGTAGGAAGGGTCAGACTTCTACTGACTAGAAACCACCCATGTTTGTTCTAAGCTCTAGTGTCGGGCTGCGGTATCTCTTTCAAACAACCCGCAATATTTCACTTTCACAAATGGATTGTGATGTCCGACGAAGTTTTATTTCTTTAAATAAGTTATACATCTCATGCATATGTAATTAGTTGATTAAATTCCACGCATGACATGAGATATTATCAATAACAAAAGACAAAAGGCAAACTAGAGACTCTTCATCTTGTTTAGAAAGTAAGCACCTTATTCCAAACGCATGACAATATTTTCTCGTATCAAAAAAATATCTCGTCGCATCTATTCCCATCTCTCAAATCTATTAAGTCGTATCTGATAAATAAACCAAGAAACACACAAAAATGTCGACCCTAAAGCGGCACATAAACAAAATTTTATTCAATCGACAAGAGACATTTTGAATCAATTAATAAATAATAAAAGTTGTTCGTAAAGCGGACATTACCGGAGTAGAAACAATAAGATGCGGAGCGTCCCATCCCCATAAATCGGCGTAACAAGTGTCCCACTGGGCACTGGGGCCGCACTGGGGCCGGGTCGCGAGGCTCTGCGGGCGCACGGTGGCATAAATTATACGACGCGTTGGACGCAAGGTGTAACTAGTGAGGGGATGGGAGTCGATTTTTCGGGAGCTTTCGTAAGGAAGCGAGTATAAGGTAGCAGTTTGTGGTCTTGTGGCTAATGCACATTCGTATTGTCACAACTTAGCTGTTGAATTATAAGTTGGTGGAATAAAAACTGCTTTGTTTTTCTTTTCTTGTACACAATTGGAAAAATTTCTCCTGTAAATTATGATTTCCTGAAAATGTTTTTCTGCTAAAAATATCGATATCGCTAAATATTACAAATGTATTGAATCACTGCTGCACAGTTAACCCATCCTTTTTTTTGCGGACTCAAAAGATACGAATGATTTCTAAATAATTTTTAATAAATTAAGAATGCAAACAACAACAAAATAAAAACTATTCAAAACAAAATCACCTCCAGCGCACCCATATTCCATAGGTTAAAATAATTACATTAGTTTGGTGGCAATAACAATAATTTTGTCCCGTTAAGGACGTCCCCGCGGGGCACTCCACGTTCACAGATCACCAGATATGAACCAAGAGTTACGCGACAGCTTGTCCCTATGCTGTTCCGATAAATAACCAACTAGGCTCTATGGATCTAGCTGCTTTTGCTTTATTAGAAAAATAAAACATGGGCAAGCCAGTTTGACGTTTGGCTGACGTGTTACTGAAAATATTCGATTTTTCAAAAAGAAGTGGCCCCTCGCACAATAAAAAATAGAAACCATAGAGAAAATATACTATTTGTAGTAATAATATATGCCTAGATGGACTTATCGGAAAAGTAACGAATTCTGTCCTTTCTTAAATTCGGCTGGAATTTAGAAAAATCAAACTACTTACCTATTTTGACGACACGGTTGGCGCAGTGGTTGAGCGATTGACTGCTGCGCAGCATGTCGCGGGTTCGATTTCCGCACGGAACAAATATTTGTACGACCTACAAGTATTTGTTCCGAGTCTGGGTGTTTTTCTATCTATAATATGTATGTATTTACAAAAAAAAAATGTATATAAGTAGTTTATCAGCCATCTCGTTACCATAACACAAGCATTAGGTTGCTTAGCTTGGGACTAGATGGCGTTGTGTGAAATGTCCAAGGATATTTATTTATTTTATTTTTTTAATCAAGTGGCAAATGCACGCCTGTAATTTAGATAAATAGCATATCTTTTATAAACCACTTAAAACATTATTAGGCATAAAGACGGTCCCAACTTAGATTCTAGATATTAATTGCATAATTTGTGCCCTAGGGCGTTCATAGATTCAGTTCAGATTTGAACTTTGACTTATATCACAACTTGTGACATGATATTCAATAGATTAGGTTTCACGTTTGTTCTTTTTCGGGGCTGGCTACACTGAACCCTGAAAAAAAGTTAATATTTAGTAAAGAAGTTACAAATGTTCCTTCTTAACAAAACAGGATGATTCCACTCATTATTTAAGCAAACATAAAATAATTAACGAAACTATTTACAAACAAAATTGTGTCATAACTATGTAACACCCAACATAAAACACGAGAGAACATCGTTTTCTTTTTAACGACCCTTAAATTACCTTAAAATATGTTGCTTAATTAACGGTGTCATACTCCAATAAAACTAAAATAAAATCATGTGGAATTTATCAAACACAACGTGAAACATTTGTTACCAACAATTTTATCTCAAGTCGAGCGCCCCGTGAAGATAATATATGGGCATAATGACAGGAATCCTTTGCCTAAAAAAAAAGAAACTGACGCCATATTGAATTTGTGGTATTCGAAATGTTCGAAACGCGCGCATTACTCGTTATTTAAATTATTAAACGCGTTCGCGTGATGTCAAAATCGTTAATTTGATCTATTTATTTTGTTACTCTGAATTGTTAATGTATTTGGTTTTCCCACGAATCGATTAATGAAGTAACTGTTTATTTAGGAAATCTACGCTAGTTAAATATGGTTATGGTGCATCGACATAAATAATTGCTGTTACAAGCTGTCACTTGTATTGGTTTAGAAACGTAAAATCCCATCGATTTTCGATCGTTCCCATGTTGATACGGTAATGAAAGGAAAACATTAAAATATATCGGTTGCTTGTGTTTTTATCCAATATGAAAAATCTTAGGATGCCATGAGCGAAAGAGTATCAACCATTAAACGCATTTACTTCCGTAATTCAGTTCAGTTAGAAGAAGCAGTAACAATTTTATGCTTATTGCATTTCAGTTCATCGCATTAATTTTTGATAGTACTTTTGACTGATGTAATTGCAACGACACGCCTTTGCTTCAGCGAAATATAATATAATCGTTTTTTATGATTTTATAGTTTACTTCGATACTAAACTTGTCGAATTAAAAGCGCCCATTAAGTCAGAACCGATTCCAATACTCGCAACAATTTGCAATCGTTTAGAAGCTTTTTACGCGGGAAACTGCAACTGATGGGCCGCCATATTATTTTCTTATTACCAGTTTATTTTACGTACCAAGAACCTCTTGGCACACAGATTTGACCCTTAACACTTTAAGTTTACGAAGATCTATTTCAAAATAAGATCGAAAATATTCAATGTCCTAAAATTGTTCAGCAAACTTATTTATGCGAGTATCAAAGGCGAAGGTTAGAAAAATACGTTCTAAATTCAAGCTGCGAGGATTCAAAGATGGCGGTTGAATTAAGACATTAGTTGCAGGATTAAGTTCGCGGAGTGCTTCGTCGATGGACGCGTAATAGCGGATAATTGTCATCGGCATGCTTCGCCCTCGTTTCGATAACAATTTATGAGTATATTTTGGTCACGACCTTCAAGTAATTGTTGAAGGATCGTCCCCAAGACTTGGGACACGACCGACTTGATTTGTTGTCTTGTCTTTCGTTACCTGAGTCATTAGGGACATATACGAAATGAAATTAAAACATGACGTTTTGCAGATGGTTTTAAAACTTCAAAGCTTTTTCTCTGTCAGCCTTTAGTATAAAGTTTTCGTGTACAGTATAAACACGATTACTTTTTAGATGCTGAACATAACGTAAAATTAAGAAACTTTAAATAAATAAAATAAATAAATAATATATAAATAAATCACTAACAATCTATTAGCCATTTAACGTGCGTTATTAAGACACATATCCTTGTACCACCCCTTCACCGTCATCTATCACGAAGTATGTAAAAGCAATTCAATTTGTCAACGATACAAGCCCTGCCCCGCGAGTCGACCTGTCGCTAAGACGTCGCATATTTCACCGGGCAGGTCGCAAGCGTCATTTTAATAAATAACGCTCGACAATTTGGCCAAACTATAAAAGATAACAGGCCGCAAGACGTTTTTCCGATAAGCGATGTGACCGACAAATGTGTAGAGTACGCTGGGAATACAGAGGTGACGGGGGATTGAAAAGTATCACATGCGCTCATCTGGTTCTTCTCTGGTTCATCATCATCAGCATTGGCAGTCTATTTATATAATAGCCTTCTCCCGAGTCATGCTTCCCTGGTTCTACCGAGTCTCAAACAGTTTTTACGTCAACTCAACTCTCTTATCGCCCTGAAAAACTTCAACGGAAACTTATACTAGTCTAGTGAAAAAGAAGTCCATGGAACTAGGAAACCTTTATTTCTAGTTTCATTCATAGGATTATTTCCATTGTAGATTTTAATCCATAAACATTGTCAATTTTCCGGTTTTTACGCTCAAATTATAAATCTCCGTAAATCCTTAGCGGAAAATAATTATCTTTTATTTAAATCTGTTTCGTCGTTCGTTTAAATAATCTAGAAACGATGAAATCCTTTTCCATGTTTGGTAAGTTATTTTATTTTTTATTTGAACAGGATATTACTTCTTCCTGCTATAATTATTATTTTGTTGAAAAAAAAACGACGATCAATAGTAATTTCCTTGACTTTGAGCGTGGAGAATCAAAAAATCACTACAATTTAGGTATAACGTTCAACATGTTTGTATCTCTTGGTTTCTTCACGGTTATTTGATTTAACGGAAAAAGCAGAACTATCAAGTGGGTTATAACAGCTATTATTAAATATGTTTCGGTACTATAGTCAACCTGATTTGCTGTGAAACCTTAACAATCTAAATCGTATGTGCTTTTATGATTGATTTATTTGGTTTCGTTTATAAAAAACATTCACGTAGTTTACTTTTTGGTAACTTTTGTAGTATCCTGGTGTCTAAGCTTGAGGGTAGCATATTCCCAGCAGGATATCATTGAGCTTCTTCATCTTTACGTGTCGATTAAACTCAAACGTGAGACCAAATTTAAATGATGAAATGTCATCCTGAACAGCCGAAGCCAATATTATAGAGGTTTTGCAGCTGTGTTAAATACTGAAAGGTGCAAGATGGGCAGGATATCTTTCGACTTTCACATGATATACGAGGTTAAGAGTGTCATTGTTGGCGGAGATTCTGCTAGGTTCTCCAGTACTATAATTTTAGCCGAAAAAGTTCTAGTAGTTTCTACTACTAACCCCAAGTGTTTCCCACATCTAGGTAAGGCTATCTTCCTACTAAATAATTTGCCAAACCCAATTAGCAAAATATCATATCATGCCCTGAGTTCTCTGAACCCCGCACTACTCTGTACGCTCATTACCCGCTGATGGCACCGACGTAATAATGTGAGCTATCCGTCAATGCGCGCGCGCAAAGGACACGGCTTTCTCAGCGCGGGGTGGTGCGGGGTGGGGCGGCCCCAGGCGCGGGCGCACCGTTTTGTTCGCCTGTCAACTGCAGGTGAAGGGTCAAGTGCTGGACGCGCTTTTGAAGGGTTATATGATGTGGTTGGTACACTGATACAGTTTGGAGAGTCGGAGGTGGGCTGTTTGTTTTGAGGGACACGTTGATGTGGCATTGGTTAGATGACTTTGTGCAGTTTAGTCACTGGTTATCTGGCATAAATTTCGCAAAGTGCATTACGAGAAACACACATGGGATTTAGGAGTAATTTGATCATTTCAAATCCTTAATAAAAGGGTTTCTAATCTGTGAATGTCATTTGTATTTCAGAATACCCTGAAATCATTGGCCAGATTGGGACTTAGCTATACGCCGTCAACAATGAGCGTTGCAAAAGGTCTTCCGTAAGCAAATCAATTTTGTAAAACTGGTTGAACCTGCTACAGAAGTTTCATTCGTACAACTTGAACTCAAGCAACAAAATGGTTAAAACAATTGGGTAATTGCGAACTCACTGAACACATAATTAACGTCCATGCTCTTAGCTCTGATATAATCACTGTTGGGTCGGTCACATTTAAATAAAAAGTATTATTTAAATGTTCTTATTAAAGTATAAATAGTACTTCACATCATCATCATTATTTCAACCTAAAGACGTCCACTGCTGGACATAGGCCTTCCCCAGATGTCGCCACATCGACAGGTCCCGTGCGTCTCGCATCCAGCGGGTCTCCGCAACCTTCACCAGGTCATCGGTCCACCTAGTGGGAGGCCTTCCAACGCAACTTCTTCCAGTTCGCGGTCGCCACTCCAGAACTTTTTGGCCCCATCGGCCATCCGTTCTGCGAGCAATGTGCCCTACCCATTGCCACTTAAGTCTGGCGATTCTACGGGCTACGTCGGTAACTTTGGTTCTCATGCGGATGTCCTTATTTCTGATTCGATCATGCAAGGAAACTCCTAGCATAGCCCTCTTCATTGCCGTTTTTTTTGGCGCGTGGAAAATCATCAAATAACCCCTCCCGCTCTTGGGTAAAGCGAAGTCTTTGGTCAGACTTCTACTGACTAAAAACCACCCATGTTCCTTCTTAGCCCTATATATCGAGGCAGCGGTATCTCTTACAACAGCCCACAGTCCAAACGGGCGTCGGCCCTTACGGGCCCCAGCGACACCGCCTGTCGCCGTCATTTGACGGACGGACGGCGAGTCTCCATTGCCCTTTGGATAACTTTGAGCTTTCTGATGAGGCCCATTGTTCCAAATGTTCTATTAATATTACTTAAATCTTTAATTTAATAATGGGCGTACTGTGCAAAATAGTTCCTCACACAATACATGGTACTTAAACATAACTGGCTAAATTAGGGTGTATTAATTAGTACACTTCTGTCTAACCCTTAGGAGATAGCAGGTGCTTAACTTGATAATTTTATTTTTTTAAATCAAAGATTAATTCCTCTCCTTAACATTTTACTCGCCTAAGAAATACGTACTTGACTCGTTTTCCAGATCGCCGGTGACATTTTATCCATTTTTGGCGCGAAGTTGACCTTACCTCTTATTGTTCGAGAGAAATTGACCTCCTAATATGGCGGAGACGCCACTAAAAATAATGATTCATTCGAGCGCGACATTAGTGGCTTAATAGACGCGGCTTTTGTTACCATACTTTTGAAATGGTTTAGAAAATATTAAGGTAATGTTTTGCTCAGGTCGCAACCTCAGAATGAAGAGGTCACGTATTAATGGGATCGCAGACTGACAGTTCCGTGTGAAGTGCCGAAATTGAGAAATTATCAGCAAAAGTGGAACGGAACGTGAGTGTCACAATGTTGGATGGACCTTTTTAAGTGCTTCCGTAATTGGTGTGATTTATCTTACTTTGTAAGCGGATGGAGGAAAGACAATGCAAAGTTATTAGTTAGTAGGTTTTGCAGGAGAAACTTATGATTGAGTGTTCTTTTTTTATTTCAACGTTTTCATGAATCTTTTGGGCACGTGGTCATATTCAGGTATTACGCCGCCGCCTTGTTTATTTAATTCAACGCTACAAAAGATCTGGACCAAAATAAAAGCTATAAAGTAAAATAATACTTATGGTATAAAAGCAATACTCAAAAATTAAGTTTAAATGATTTTTTTGCTCTTTTCACTTGATCAAAATTATATGTTGGGTTACTATTTTGTTTTTTAAATGGCGTATTTTTGTGAAATCAGTGTGGCCAATTTGAGAACCCCCTCATAATCGGTCAGACGATGAGTTTTAATGATTTAATAACAGCGCCTGTTGACAATATCTTTCACAACGGTTTGCAATCTATGGCCGCCTCCGAAATTGTACCAAGTAAATTGCACAGACAGAAATCTATAGGGTGGTCCCGTCCATCCACAGATCACAAAGCATATTATCTGGAACGAATTCATCAACCGATCGTTGCTACGTACCCCATCATAATCGAACAGCATATCGATTACAAACACATTCGTCAAACATCGATATATTCCATCGATGTGCAAAAAAATCTATAATTATACAAGTTAACTTAGTATTTATGTCTTTAGATACGCGTTCGCAACTGCTCAAGCAATTAACTGGAAGCTAACAGAAGCTTTTTAGTAACATTTCTAAATGCTAAACCTTCCAAAGTCAGTGCTAAGATTGAAATTCACGTTATACGCTTCTATGGCCACCGTAAGACCATCGGCCAATTTCGTCATTCTTCGGTAAAGATTCCAAAAATGGCAAATTTATTGACCAATGAGTTTGCGTAATTTTGAAGCAAGTTCCACTTTTTCATAAACACAAACTTTACTGATGAAGAGTAACAAACCTGTTTTTGGCCACGTCAGGCCAGTAGATTTCCAACAGGAACTTACTGAGAGAATAAAAAGTATCGCATGGTCTTGGTCTACTCCTGTATAAAACACCCAAATCCGTACGCTGAAGGTAGCACATAGGTAGACAGAGTTACTTTTACATTAGTCAATAAATTATAATAGAGAGCAAAAATGGCCACTTGACTCTGAAAACATTTCACCCTAATTGAAGCAAACTCGTTCATTCAGAAAAAATATCTACTAAAACATCTTTTTTTTTTTTTTCTTTTGGTGGGTGTAAAATCATCGAATAACCCCTCCCGCTCTTGGGCAGAGCGAAAGGGAGTGTCAGACTTCTACTGACTAAAAACCACCCATGTTCCTTCTTCGCCCTCTATGTCGAGGCCGCGATAACCAGAGGACTACCCGCAGCCCCGACAGGCGTCGGCCCTTTCGGGCCCCTCCCATGTTGCTGACATCTCTTTGAGGCGCGCGTGGAACACGAACGCGCCGTCGACACGGCCTGTTTTCGTCGTGAGACGGACGGACGGCGAGTTAGCCCATCACTCACCGTCCACAGGCCCGCGTCTACGGTGGCCGGAGGTCATCGCGGGACCCCCGACGCCCGGAGCGCCTCCCGCGGCGGCTGGGACGAGAGGTTCTCTCCCTCTCGCGTTCCGCCACCTCCTTCGCCAGCATCACTGCTTCGCAGAAGGAGGCGACGGCGTCCCATTCCTCCTCGCCCCGGACCATGGCTTGCACCAGGGCCGGGCGCGAGAGGTCGCCGCCGCCGATCGCCGCTACGAGAACACGGCGGGATCTACTAAAACATCTGTCTTAACTTATTTTACTAAATGTGATGCAAAAGAAGTAAGAAAAAAAACAAGATTCTCGAGCAACTAGAACGGCAGCTTTGTCTCACGCTAAAGCACCGTTTACAAATACAAATATTACCCCATTTCAATCCTCAGTTTTTCATCTTGCTCGCATAGTTGGCGATAAATCGTAAGATGTATCGATCTCCGTTGTCAGATGTAGTCATGGTGATAGATTAGCATTCGACATAAGCAATTTGTCGGCAGTTTATGCGTAATCATTTGATCGATGGCATCTTTCGACGTTCTCGTCATACTGGTACTTGTCTATCTAGATTTTGTTGGTAACATTGCCATATTTTCTGTCAAGCTTTTCTGCATTATTGTGTTTATGTTTTCGAATAGTTTTATATGAACTGATATACTGTAGTGTGTCAACCAAGCGTTCTGTACGTCGAACTAAGTATAGTCGATCTGTTAGAATCGGGTCAGTTGATAATGTCAATTTCATTTCATCCATCACCATTATTCATCAGCCTCTTTGACCATATTAGTCAAAATCACTTTCATAAGAATACAGCTCGAATATTCATGAATAATAAACCTATCAGAAATAATAACGTTTTTTGGTCATCTGTCTTGAACAGTTTCTCTTAAACTTTCGATGGTGCCATAAATTAAACCAACTTAAACATATCGTCATCGACCAATTAGTAAGACGGGCGGTTGCGCGCGCGCCGAGAAAAATGGCCGCCATATCTCATACAAAATGAGATCAGAAATTACGACACGCAAAGATAAAAAGGTAATATCTTCATGGTATGTACTGTGAACTATGACCTGATAAAAGGTAATTATTATTAATTATAAAAATAAGGTATTTTTACCTTCCATAAATTGTACATTATTATAGGTTCGCCTCCCGGCGTTGTCTCCTGTCTGCTGATTTTAATTTAGTGAGACTCTTCAATGCGTTTAGATGATGTATCGTTTATTATTATTAACACAAATAGTGTGTAATTAACTAGGGAATAATTATTCAAATTAGCCGAAGGAATTATGTTGTTTATGTGTTGAGGTGGACTTGAATGGATTAAGTAAGGAATAAAAATAATACAGGAAGTTTGAAAGTCGCTCCTGTTGTAGATAAGTTGAAGGGAATCGAATGTCGTGGTATCATGATGTGAGAGGGAGAGGAAGACCAAAGAAAAGATGGAATTAAGAAAAGAAAGACAAGTGGCAATAACAATTTCTTTCAAAGTGACTCAAGGTAACCACGGGCGGCTGCGGGATGTTGTAAGAGATACCGCGGCCTTGACATATAGGGCTAAGAAGGAACATGGGTGGTTTTTAGTCAGTAGAAGTCTGACACTCTCTTTCGCTCTGTCCAAGAGCGGGAGGGGTTATTTGATGATCCCCCCCCCCAAAAGGTAACCGCGGGCAGGACTTTGGCGTGAGCTTTTCGATTGCGTCTGTACAATACTTTTTAAAATTATTCGTTATGGTTTGAATTTTCTGTCGATGATAGAATATCAATTTGTTTAGGTCGGAGGACTTGTTTTGTTTTCCGAAGTGGTTTGAGAACATTAGTTGACAATAACTGCGATTCCTGGATCCGGCAAATAGGGATGTTTACTGACTTAAAAAAATATGATTCTAATTAGTCCGTCTGTTGGATTTTCGAAAAATATAGGATACGTATTCTTTGTTTTATCAAATCAATAAAAATTGACGAAAAGAGACGCGTCAAAGATTTTTGAGTGGGGGGTTGTGACGTCACTCACCGGTAAAGAACATTATACTAATGTCTTAGAAAATTACATCACACGAGTTTTCAAAGCACTGTATCGTCTTCATTGTTTGTTTACGTGAAAAAAGAAAAAATATGTGTCCAATATTTTTTGGAAATCTATCTGACGGACTTATTAGTTTTTTTTGTTAACTACCCAATTGTTATTGATTTTTTCGCCACTCGTTTCTAAGTGGCACCCATGGAATCTGGATTTTTACCCAGTTGATGGCAATGGTCTCGCTCTCTATTGTATAGAACTTAAACTTCACTGGCGAAATGAGTGTGGCTATTAGGAACACCTCTGTCTTACCCTTCATCAACAGCCTATTAATGTTCCCACTGCTGGGACACAGGCCTCCTCTCTCTTTGAGAGGGAATGGGCTATAATCTACCACGCGGGCCCAGTGCGGATTGGTAGATGTCACATGTCTTCGAATGTTTGGTTCTAAGCCATGCCGGTTTCCTCACGATATTTTCCTTCACCGTTTTGAGAGCACCGGTGATGAAATAAATTACACAAAGTAATGTGCCTGCCTGGGTTCGAACCCACGACCTACTGGGCCCCGAGTCTGCTATTCAATAGTGTCAGAATGGTCTATCATTGATCTCATAATTGTTGATTTTGACAACACCAAACTTGTCAAAATCAACAATTATGAGATCAATGATAGACCATTCTGACACTATTGAATAGCAGACTCGGGGCCCTGTTCGCAAGTCGGGGCCGCCACCACTGGGCCATTGGGGATTACAGGTTGTATGTTATTATAGTAACTACCAAATAATTTATGTTAAGTGAGATCTGTTTCTGAAGCCTCCGTGAAGATGTGTACAATCTCAAAGAAGATAAATCAAGTACCTCCACAGTGCCCTCCATTTCCTACACTAACCAAATATAACGCCATTTCGGTGATTAGATTAATGATCCAGTACCGAGTGTGGCTGATAACTCAATCGATGGGACTCATGAATAAAATGCTCATTAAATGGATGGTGTGATACACAGGTCGGATGCTGTGAGTTATGTCTATTTGGAACTTCAAGTTAAGCTGATCTATGTGAGCTTAACTGGGAAATAATCTGGTTAAGTATGTGGTGCTCTTGTTCGGAATGTTATTTGGGTAGCTGAGAAATAAGGTGTTGTTTTGGTAGAATAAGTGGCAGTATTCAGGATGTTAAATGTCACACGTGAGAGAAACAAGGGGTAAACTGAAGCTCCACAAAGCCGTTAACCAAACGTTTTGTACATCAAACTAAGTATAAGTAACCTTACTCAAAAATTATTGCCGTATACTTAAAGGGTTTTTGGGTGAATAATCTTGTTTTATGGAACTCAATGTGGCGTTTTCAAAACATTGCGCCGGTGGATGCATTCAATAAAACGGGGATCATGGAGGTATTTCAAGTGCCCCTAGTTATGCCATTAAAACTTGGCACTTTGAGCACTAATATCTCCGTAACTAGGTATGTTATGTAGGTAAGTTCTAAAATAAAACTTTGATCACAATGATAGGGAGAACAAGCTTTCGGCTTAAAGAGTATATTGTAATATTTTTTGTGAGTACATTGTTCCAGACTAGACTCAAAAATAATGTACTGCTGGTCAAACGTTTGTTGAGTTTTCGTAAAACGAATTTAAGACATTTAATAATGTCTTATTATTTATGTATCGATTTTTTAGTTTTTATTCAATAGAGATAGGATGTTGTTTTAAATACACTAATTAACACTAATTGCTGATTGATTATAATGTAGTAGTTACTTAGTCATTACTTGCGTGCACCACGCAAGTGTGCCTTCAGATTTTTGGTGACGATCATATTTACTAACGTTCACGGCGAACTAGCCAAATTCGACTTCTAATAAAAAGACAAAACTAAACTAGCTAACAAAACATCTGAGAGAAGAAGCGTGTCGATATTTTGAAAAATATTTTCAAAATATCGACATGCGCTTCGTCATGCAGAATCAAAAAGAGCTTTGAGCTGAAGTCTATCTCTGATTACTAGCCGCTAGGTAGCACCGACCTGTCACACTGGATTACCACCTCTTAACATACAGTTTTCTTCATCTACTCGCTACTAGGATTACTAATAATTTGTTTTTTGTGCGGACAATTACCGGGTTTTTTGTCCCCTCTACCAGGATTATTTAAATAAAAGTCGGTGCTGCTGAGCTGATCCACCTCAGGTTCAGAGTTAATTGTCAACTTAGACGATGACCTGGTGAAGGTTGCGGAGAGGTTCCAAAAGACGAAGTCTCGAGTCTGAAGGGCTTTGGGCAGCCTTACCGTTTATACGAACTTTTTAATATGTGGAGGTTTTAAAAAAAAATAGAAATAGTAACATAATTGGGATGTACCTATTGAAAAAAGAAAGATGAATTAATAACTCACTTGTTAGGACCTTTTCGCAAAGTCCGGTAGTTTGCCAATATCCCAAATGGTCACCCTACTCGCAAATCGAATGGATTATAACATCCAAACATTAGCAGTGATGCGCAATGCGAAATTCCCATTGGCATTTAATCGATTTCAATGTCGACAGAACTTTCTATGGCGCGAAATTTGAATGCGTATCGAGCTTGCACGCGATATGCCGTCGTTCATTTGGTATTCATTATTTTAGTTTCGAGTAATTAAAGATTAGTGTATAGGTTACTGACTTCTCAAAACAATAGTCGGTAGCTTTGAATGTAAAATTATCGTGTTTAGCTTCATACTTTCTTTGCGGTTGCGAATAATTTGATTTGGTGGCACGAGAGCCTGTTTACGAGTAACGGTCGTAGAACATCTTTGAAGAGGAGAACCGACTGAATAGCTCAGTTTGTAACAAGCTACTACTGTTTAGAATACTTGCTTGTTATGGCCTATCCTGTACTGCCCTGTACCCTAGCCTGCACTGTATTTACTATGTCATAATTATATCAGCCCGAAATCATCCAGTCTTAGGTATAAGACTCCCCTTTTATCTAGGTGCTACCGCGATTGTGACGATATTGTCAACCCAACGAGCTTTAGGAAGGCCCTGGTTTCTTTGTCGTAACCTTGGCCACCAATCGGTCAAAATTTTGCTCCATCGATTATTTCTGCGTCTAGCCAGATTTCCTGCCCAGGTCCACTTGAAGTGCACCGCCCGGTCCCCAAAATCGCAGACTTTCGTCCGACGGTGGATTTCGGTATTACGCACTCGATGTAAGAGTGCCGAGAGTGGTTATACTGAGCGTGGCTCGATCTTTGTGACTATACATACTATGTAAGTATTAGTATTCAGCTGCTTATCTAAACCCCCCTTTGGGAGAAGGCTAGGCAGATATTGATAAGCATGTCATTTCACCAAAATTAGTGTTCAGTTGCCATTCTAACAGCCAGCTGTGGTAATTTTCTTATGACAATGTATTCGTTTACACTAGGAAGTGTCGAAGGGTGGGCGTTTTGGGGGACTGTCTCTTGTAAATAAGTAGAGTAAAGTAAATTTTGACGTTCGAAAAGTGCTGATTATCAGCCTAATTTGAATAAATGACTTTTGATTTTGATTTTTTTTGATTTTGTTGTCGACTTGTCGGTATAAGAATGTTATCTTCCTCGTATATTGGCAGTCATATCAGCAGACACCACATTTAAATTTTTATATTTTTCAAACTATCTACCCAAAGACGATTAAGCAACCACCGAAGTACCTACTAAACGTGTAGATATTACCACAATACGATTACCGTTCAACCAGAAACATATAATTGAGAAAATCAACAACATCGACCTTTAAAAGTTGCGAGATATTAATTATCAGTAAGCATATAAAATGGTGTCCGAGCATTGTACGCGAATAATACATACATAACACAAAGTGATGACGGGGTATTCTAAATATCATAACCCTCCTTTGGCTTTGCCGTAGTCGGGTAAAAAGGGGCCTACCACCCCTTCTTAAGCAAACACAGACACATATTTAGCTTAATTTAGATTTGGCTCGTAGAAAGCACCCGTTTTGTATGAAAATACCCTTTGTTCGTTTTATGATTTGCTTTACGACAGATTAGCTTTACGGCAAATTCCCTTTACGGCAGAATTATAATGAACTCGATTATCTTTATGAAGTTCACTATAGGTTACATTATTTTATTTCTTCGAAAGTGTATTGAAGGACGTCGTTTGATTTTCGTGGGCACACTTTTTTTTTTTAATCTTCGTGGAGACCATTTCAGGTTTAATTTTTTTTACACTGTTTCCAATTATAATAATTATTTTTTACATTTAACGTAATAATGATCTTGGTTTATTACATTTGTTATAATAACTTTATTACATTTAACCGTTTTTAATAGCGGGTCTATTAAATTTAAGTCAGCTGTTTAAGAGAACAATAATTAACCAAATGAGTGATATTTTGTGTCCATATTGTGTGAGTTGGGAGGTTTTAAAGAGTCTTCTTCACGAATTATTCTGTTTCATCCTCTGCTTATTTTTTTCCTTATTAATTCTTGGATCGGCTTTCTACCTAACCTGAATAACAGAATTTTACATAGTGTGACTGCCTATCTGTCGTGATGAATACGATAACTCTTGCCTAAATAGGGACGTTTCCTGACTTAAAAAAATATGATTCTAATTAGTCCGTCTGTTCGATTATCGAAAAATATTGGTTACGTATTTTTTGTTTTATCACATCATTAAAAATTGACAAAGATAAAACAAGTCAAAGATTTGAGTGGGGGCTTGTGGCGTCACTGACCGCTAAAGAATGTCATACTAATGTCTCAGAAAATGACGTCACACGAGTTTTCAAAGCATCTTTTAAGAGTCTTCACTGTTTGTTTAGGTGAAAAAATAAAAAATACGTGTCCAATATTTTTTGGAAATCTATCTGTCGGACTAATTACATTTTGTTTGTTTGTACCATATTGGTTGTCAGATTTTCGGGCCCCTGTATCTACTGTACTGGCCTTACAATTTCCCGCGATGACCTCCGGCCACCGTAGACGCGGGCCTGTGGACGGTGAGTGATGGGCTAACTCGCCGTCCGTCCGTCTCACGACGAAAACAGGCCGTGTCGACGGCGCGTTCGTGTTCCACGCGCGCCTCAAAGAGATGTCAGCAACATGGGAGGGGCCCGAAAGGGCCGACGCCTGTCGGGGCCGCGGGTAGTCCAACGGTTATCGCGGCCTCGACATAGAGGGCGAAGAAGGAACATGGGTGGTTTTTAGTCAGTAGAAGTCTGACACTCCCTTTCGCTCTGCCCAAGAGCGGGAGGGGTTATTCGATGATTTTACACCCACCAAAAAAAAAAAAAAAAAAAAAAAAAAAAAAAAAAAAAAAAAAAAAAAAAAGGCCTTACAATTTGCATATTAAAACAGGAATATTTATTGTCACTTTGTGTTTAACACAGACAGCGTTGTCCTCTAAACTAAACATTCCCTTCTCAAGTATCACGTCGTCCCGCCCAGCCAGTGTACCGCACTTGTAATTATAATTACTACGACACAAATATCTTAATACTGTGTCGATGTCAGTCATGTTTAACATTGTATGGCCGATTCCTGGGGTTTATGACTAGCGAGGTTCAGGAGACAGATGCACTTATAGCTTTATATACATGAATAAGATAATTACCAGTTTATTATAAGAGTTTTCTTACAGACCGCCTGGTTAGCCTAGTGCAGTGGTTCTTAACCTTTTCAATATTGTTACCCCTGTAACCTATTAGAAAAACCACAAAATTAACCCGGGGAAATTTTACCCGGGTTAATAGTTACCGATTGAATGTTATCACTATAAACAAAACTATAGCACATACAAAATTTATTTAATAATTTACCAACAATTGTTTACACGTTGCATTTCGTTTAAAATTACACAATATACATTTATGAGCGCAGCAATTATTTACAGGCCAACACCAAATGCACAATTTTATAATACTAAACATTATGTGTTTTGTGTAACTTTCACGCTGTTTATTTACCGTAACCGTTTAGTTTTAGTTTTAAGCTTATATGTGGAAACTTGTAATTGGCCTTCTTCTACTTGTTAATTCTACTACTCAAATGTTTTAGCTGTAAGTTTTCTTAAAATTAATAAATTAAAATAAAATTATTAATATAGCAATAAGTTATGAATTAACAAACAAATCAACATAATATTAAAAAAAATATTTTAATGAATCATAAATTACCAGTGGCGGATTTAAACATTTGTCGCCCGTAGGCTGTTCAGATTTCACCGCCCCTACTGACCTCTGCAATTCGATACCCTAGTAGGTACACTGTCATATTATTTTTTTTTGTCAGTTCAATTGTAATTTTTTAATTTGTTTATTATCGTCCACATTACATCAGCTTTTCCCGTTTTTAGTATGCGACCTTGAGCGGCTAGGTGGGGCTTGCGCCACTCCTCGCGACCGCGAAACGCATCCCCGCAATGCATGCTCGTAATTTCGTAGGGTAAGTATACGTTTCAAATAGTAAGGACTGTCCAGTCCGATTTTTTATCACCATACAAAATTATGTTCGGGAATAAGAATATGCGATTTACAAAAAAACTATTGTTGGATTAAAAAAATAAAACACTATGACCTTAGTATGTTGCTTGTAGAATTATTTGCCAAAAAATCAGAACGATTACATGTATTTTAGTATGGTAAAGAAATTTTTAGAGGTATCTTCGCGATAAGCTTTTTCTATCGAGTAAAATTAGTTGTATTACGTTTTCAACACTCTATGGCACTAGTGTATATCCTGAAATATATCATATATTTTTCTCATTTTGTTTACTGCAGTGAATCATATACTTTAACGAGTTATAAAACTCGCGATTAGCTCCTATTGTCCCCTGTTGTAACGTAGGTTTACAATTGAGTACACCTCTGCCAAACCCTTCATGGATAGGCGTAAAGTTATGTTTATGTTTTTCTTTCTTATGGATAAAGATGCAATGGACTTGACAAGAATGCCAGTTGACTTTTTCGAAAGATGCCTTGATTACCGCAGTCCACTTCTGCACTACACACGCTATTTTCTGCATTTCGCATTCAGTTTGTTGCAGTAAATTTTAGAAGATCGTCGGTCAATCTTCCTAAGATAAATGAATCATTATTAGCGAAGCAAGTTTCAAAAACTTAGTTCTATTCTATTTTTATTTAATGGCAATTAAAGCCGATGTCGACTATTCTGTCAATGTCCAGTGAATTGGAAAAACAAGTGTGCAAGGTAAAAAATCCAAAAACTTAGTTAATACCATTGATTACCAAACACTTGTTTAAAAAAAAAATCATTGGCAGTGTACACACAAACGCTTAACCATAAACTAGCCGTGGAAGTGTGGATGGTGTGCGCGCAGCCTAACCGTGCGTCGTTACAGTGCACCGTGATGTGCGCACGCGCCGCGGGACGCTGCAGTGATAAAAACAAACGGACCGCCTTGTTTACCACTTTTAAATACTTGGGTTACATTAATTTGAAGTACTATTTGTTTAGAAGATGGTTTCGTGAGGTGATTTTTTAGTGAGATTGGAAGAGTTTGTTCTTCCATGTTGATATTGGCCCATGCTGTAGTCTACGTAACATTTGTATTCATATAGCTGTTCTAAACATCACCAATTCAAGGAAATCAAAGTTAGAACACATATTTACATATTATCTAAACCGATTGTCTTCGTATTTATTTATTTATGTTCTAACACAGTACAGAACATTATGATAGAAGAGCACAATCTACTGCTTATTTCATCAGAAATTTGTTTAGAAGACCTATAAGAGGAAGGTTGGAAGTTCGTGTTCGTATAATGATCTAATTTCAGCAAGCTTTGAGGGATTTTGGTCACTTCTTTCAACATTTTTGTAACTAAATGTAGGTTGTGAAGCGCCTTACATACCGCTGTACTTTCCTGTTTTCTACCTGACGAACGCATAGGTTGGCACGTCAATAAACAAATTCTTCAGGCATTCCCATAGTAGTGGACATTATTAAACGTTCTCACGTAGAAAGTTGTAGTTATGGATCTAATTATATAATATGTGGCGCTTGACCCCTGTCTTGTTTGTCTGTCTGTGTGTCACAGCTGTTGCTCATGACTGATTAAAGGCGCCCCCAATGTTTTTGTTGTTCAGTATTTGGAGCATGACAATGTAGTCATGATGTCTACATCACTAACTCATCATCATAACTCTGGAGCATGACAATGTAGTCATGATGTCTACATCATGACTACATTGTCATGCTCCAGAGTTGATAAATGTGATTGTTTTTGAGGGGAGGTCTTCATCTACATATTATATTGACGTATGTAGCTACCCTATAGCTTTTACACGAGAAGAAGAGGTCATCACGAACCCTTTTTTGCTTTCCAATGCCGATCTTAAAATATAACTTTGTACCTATATGATTTCTATACCAGGAGAGCAAGACATACGGCATTACTGAAAGTTCATGCTGTACTTTGTAAAAGTAAGATATTTCTAAAGAGATGATAGGTTCAGAGTTTAGTGAAGGCTTTGATATTTCCTGTCGGGGCTGCGAGTTGTTCGAAGGAGATACTGCGGCCTCGGACACGAAAGGCTAAGAAGGAACATGGGTGGGTTTTAGTCAGTAGAAGTCTGACACTCATCCTCGCGATTCCGCTTCCATGTGGCTGTTCATTAACCGGTTACGCGGATGACGGCCTGCTGCTCATTCAGTCAAGTACTCGGGCTGGACTCGAAAATTTGGCTGACACTTGCCTAAAATTAATATCCCAGTGGGGCGCTCGTAACCGTTTGACCTTTGCACCACACAAAACGTATCAACTTCTTTTAAAAGGGAATCTGAAATCATGTCCTAGTATTAAATTTAATAACGTTCCCGTGAAAAGGAAGCAGTCCGTGTGTTACCTTGGGTTTGTCTTAGAGAGGAATTTTTCATTCATTGAACACATAAAAACCGTCGGTGAAAAAGCTAAAAAGAACTTTTATGCCTTAACGAGAATATCTAAATCTACGTGGGGTTTATCATTTTTAACTCTAAAGACGATCTATGGGGCTACTTACTTGGGGTGTATGTGCTATGGGGCACCAGTTTGGGCCGATAGGGCCACCATAGGAGCGGCACGACGTAAATTACTTCAAAGCCAGCGGTTGGCTTTGATTTTCTTGTGTAAAGCGTATAGGACGGTTAGTACTGAAGCCTTACCGGTACTGGCAGGGGTACTTCCAGTCGATCTTGAAGTGCAGCGCCGTGCTTCAATGTACTACTGCGCACGAGAGACCGCGGACGCAGACTTTTTATTGCAACGTGACCGTGCTAAAGTAGCTAGATTACTTAAACCACAGACTGACGTGTGGGAGGAACTTTTGTCTGAATGGCAATGTAGGTGGGATAATTCCATCAAAGGCCGACACCTCCACCAGTTCTTTCCATCCGTTCGTGAGCGGCTGGCCAGGACATGGCTGGAGGTGGATCACTGTGTTGCCCAATTTCTCACAGGTCATGGTAACTTTAAGAGTAAATTATTTTCCTTCAAGCTTGTTGCCTCGCCTTTCTGTCAATGTTCTACATCTGACTGCGAATATGAACAATCTGCACATCACATCTTATGGGAGTGTAGTCTTTGGGAGAATGAACGTAATATTATGTTAAATAGTGTACAGGTTACTTCCGGAGTTATTTATTACACGGACCTTGTACAAACTAGAACAAATTTCCGTGCGTTCAAGCATTTTTGTCATACCTATTATTGGAATCAAATATAACAGCTCACAACTTAGGACCCAGTAATATTAATGACAATAATATCCGTGGTGCTAGGCAACTGGGCTTATCCCAGTTGTATACGTCCCTGTGTGCCTATTGGCCTTGTTCAGTTCTGTCTCCTGCTGATATGGAGGGAAGTGAAAATTATGTTTTTCCTACTCCTCCGCTATTCTTTTCTGATTAATTTCGTTGCGGGATCCAAGACAGTTAAATCGTTTCCCTGGGACTTCGTCGGGCTTCATTGTCTCGGCGCTTTTCTTGTGGTCGCCACTGTTGATTCTGGCTTACAGGAGTTACAGTGGTTTGGGAATAGTGTGGCGGGCTTGACACTCATTCAGTCATTTCCCGACCTCCAAAGAATGGCTTCAATTTTTAATTAGAGTTATTTTACACTCATTAAGCTGTGTTTCAAGGGTCCGGCAATCGCTTTCGAAATTTTACAGATATAAGCTTTCCGGTAGCCTAATATGTCAAAACAATTAATTTTATTTTTTTATTTTCTTTCTTGCTGGTAACCAAAATAAATAAATATTTGACTTATATTAATTCTTGAATTTTGCTGTTAGTCTACTGTACCTCACTGTACCAAAAACTCAAGCTCACCCCCTGGGGGACGAAAGTGGACTATGTTTTTAGGGGTCGAGGGGCGGAAAGTAGACTTAACGAGAATATACGTTGCACGTTAGTTTGTTGTAATTTCGACAAATAAAAAATTCTATTTGGCTGGTTTATGATAGGTACCAGAACGTCATCGTTAGGTATAGTGAATTTAAAGATGATTAAGAAAACCAACACGTGAAATTATATATTTAGCTAAATATTCAAGAAACGAACCAATCAAGCGTTGTTAATGAATGAATTTCTAATTGATACTCGTTATATTTTTACAACATCTGTCAGTTGCGAATCATAACCATATTTGTTTACCTCCATTTTGGTAAAATTTACTTACACATTTTGCTGGCGCCAGCCGGAAGGAAAACCCCTTCTAATATATGCTTTAAAGATTGACACAAAATCACGTAGTCTGGATTTGTGAGTGATTGCTGGGAATAGATTGACTGATCATTGTTAGGTTGTACCGCATGTGAGGGTATTTATTTGAATCTCAACAAAGTCGTCTATAGCCTCATTCCGATGACAACAATTATGGGGAGCTCGTTGTCTATAGAACAACCCCTACTGATATTGACCGCACTTCAATCATAGCTAAATAGTGACCCTGTCGACACTACGCATATAACTTGATTAATTAAGCATATTTATAGTTTCAAACACTTAAAATTTACCCAACACAAAGCGGAAGAGTGCGTGACCATCCAAACAGCTTCACAACAGACAGACAGACACTCCTTCTCCTTGAACCACATTAATTGCCGAAAGCGCTTCATCAAAGGACCCATTACAATAACGAGCGCCGATTATTCGATAAAAATCAATATTATTTCGACATATCGATACCATACAAGGTATGACTTCATCTTCTAAATAGAGCCAGGTGCTCACGATTGAGTATCATGAATAAGTCATTAAGGCTCCCCCCTGAACTCCTACCTGACCTATGTCTCCGTTGAACACAATCGCAGAAATAACTTATAAACTAACTCGCGCTGAACTGCTATTATGCTAAATACTCGTTATTTCATATAATTTTTGAAAGTATGACATTGGTTGTTATTTTTTGAGAGTTTTGTAACGGTCGTTTATCATCCTTATGTAATGTTTGACAGAGTGTTAGAATAACTCGCTTATTAAGTAGGTGTGTGCGTGGGTTATTAAAAGCGTTTTTTGAGATTAAAAGATGAGCTTTTTGCACAATATTATTGCAAAAACAAACTGATCTCATACCTTTCATATGACCGAAGGTTATCCTTTAGCTCAGCAAAAAGTTCAGTAATTCAGTTGCTATTTTTGTAATGAAACGGAAGATTAAAAAGTCTTTTTTGACCGTAAAATTGCCAGCATTTACAGAAGTCCTTTTCTGCTAGTATCAATCTTGAATATAGTCCATATACTTAGCTCTAAGTAAGATAAACACAATGCTGCTCAATACATCAGCAAGCGCCTAATAACATCTCATTAAGCTTGTTTAGCGGAACAAATAGACGATGCTCAGTCGATCGGTCGGCTCGATAAATGCTCTATAAACACAGCTGTTGGCATTATAGCACGAGCGATTGAGATGTAGAACGATTCACGTTGGAAATTAGATAAGCAGGGCCTAGACCAAGTGATGATTAAACTAGAGTGAGTAAGTAGTCACTATGGTTGAAAGTATTGAAACGTCAAAAATTACTGCGAGTGACATTAGGCACCGAAAAGTTTATGCCAAAATTGCTGGGAGTCGTTTTTTTTTATAAAATTAAACATGAACGCGATTGCCACTTCTTGAGACCTCCGGATACGTTTGACTTGACCAAGGAGTAACTAAACGGGGTGTAGACGAACCCTTCACGATGCCGTCAACCAAGCATTCTGTACATCAAACTTCAAAAATTGTGACTGGAAACAACTTATTTTTTGGGTTGAATAATTTCACGGTAAAACTCAATGTATTATGATATTTATAGATTAAAATGTGAGGGTGTTCACAGGAAAAACATTTCAAATAAAACTATGTTTCATAAATACACCGTAGCTTGTAAGACATGGTTTGGGGTAGGATAGAACGATAAAAAATTGAAATTCTGCTGTCTATAGACCAAATAGTTATAAATCAAGTGTTTAATTACAACCTAAGGAGGTTGTCTACCTTTTCGAATTACTGCAACGATCTGAAAGAATTTAAATGTAGAACTTCGAGTAGAACCTCAAACAAACGTTCATGCGGCCTGACAGAAGAAAAAAATAAAGCAGGCAAAGAGTATGTAATTTTAAGCAGGTTCAGGCTCATCTCCGAACCGAACTTCGAATTTTCATTTTAGGCTGTTTTCAAATGTAAAATAAGACACTATATCGTCATTTTCTTTGTCAGCCCTATAAAAGAAGTAAATTTATGCATCAAAAATAAACTTATTCTAAAACTTCTCGATAGTCATGTTCGTTAATAAATCTCTAGGCGATCCCAATAACCCCTCGTGAACTACATGTTCGGAGCACGTCGGGCTAATTCGTGAGTCTTCGTGAGCTTTCGGCTTCGGGTGACACAATACTGGATTCAGTTACAAGATGTTTGACTATTTGAATGTATTGATGGATTCGAACTATTATTTAGTTTACGATGCCGCTTTGTCTAAGGTGCATCTGTTACGTAGATTGGAGTACTGGTTTATTTTGTTAGATTTGTAATGTACGGTATTAGTTGGGGTTTATAGAGTTTTTTACGGGTAATTTAACGTAACATCATGTCAATCCCTGTAATCCCCGTATTATTGAATAGAGGTGTACCTACTAGAACACCGACATTTCGCTAGTTATGGTCGAGTCCCACGTAATAGTCGGAGAATAAATTGCCATCAACCAGGCACCAATTCAGACGTGGCTTTGTCCATGCAATATCACTGTGCCCGTACTGGGAATGCACTACAAGTCGTCATGACCCGAAGTAGCGCTTGTGTCCACAAGAACAATGATACTGAAGGCAAGCGCGACTGCAGAGCATGAGGCCTTTTGTTCACTTCCCGGCTCGGGCAAAGTGCTATTGAGTTTTCCTTCAGAGTAGCAGCCCCTAGTCTGGATCTGCGATCATACATTGTTCGTCAAAATAACTGGCAAAATTGAAGGTACACCTCCGCCTCCCTTAGGATAGCAAGGCGTGATGATGTTTCGCATAGAAAAACTAGTCTAGAATCTAAGGGATATTTAAGGTCTAACTTGGATTGAAAAAAAAATGCTATTGCAGTTTTTCTTGCGACTTCTTTTGCCATATTCAGTCATCTTTCGCAATAATTAAAGATCAGTCCTACGGTTCCCAGTAAATAAATAAATAAAGAATAAATGTATGTTTTTGACTGATAAGCCGATCGTATCTATGCAGAAACCACCGTCTAATGTTCATAAAACATGGCTATATGTAATTAATACCATATATTTTTGTAGTAGCACCACCATAACAATATATCACACAATATACTACGCTTTCATAAGTGTAAACTATAAAAATAACATTCAAATTAAAACCAGTAGTAATATGATCCGAGTATGCCAAGAATTTACTCTTATTCGACGGACTTATAGAAAATGTTATATTTACATAAAATATTAGTGCGTCTTTATATCTCGTGTTTTATGGATTTTAGCGTTATGTTCGCGTTTTAATTATCATTTTAATAAGTGGGTGAGCTTGTGTGTCATTTGTTTACCAATTTTAAGACTAAGAATGCTCTGGGACTTTGCCTTGCATTTAAATTTTTGTGTAACATACCTATATTTTGTTGTATTTATCATACTAAAATAATTATGGCACATTTTTAATAACATGATTGATGACTAAACAAGGTGCAAACTAACACTTCCGTCGACATAACATTCTGTACATCAAAATAAGTAACTATGTATACCCAAGAAATATTGGCTTTTTCTGTCCGAAATTCACTGTGTTGGAGGTATTTGAAGTTAGTAATCTATGGTTAAATTATTACAAACTTGTATTTAAAAGACACTTGGAATTTTGTCCTCCAATATCTCCGAAACTAGTAGAACGATCCAGAACAATGACGCAATGGTCGCAATGACGGCGAGAACCAGTCATCATCACCATTTCAGTCAAAAGACGTCCACTGCTGGACATAGGCTTCCTTCAAATGTCGCCACATTGACCGGACCCGTGCGTCTCGCATCCAGCAGGTCCCCACAACCTTCACAAGGAGAACCAGTGCTTCATCTATATTAATATGAGAAATTTTGAATGGAGGGTATGTTTGTTACTCAATCACACCAGAATGGCTTAACGGATGTGTGTGAAATTTCAACAGATATAGATTGTAGTCTGGAATAGCACACAGCATGTTTTTGTTTTTCTCACACTTTTATATCAAAATTTCCACGCAAACGAAGTAATATATAAATGTAATTGCACAGCTCCATAAGTTTTCATAGGAAAAAAATATATTGTTAAAAAGGCACTTATTTTGCGATTCCAGGACATTCGATGGTGTATTAGTGTTCATGACGCTAATGTTTTCTAGAACCAGTTTTTAAATGCCAAACCATAAGTTCTCACAGTCCTATAGCTTTTATCGTTGTTGTTTAAAGCCGGATGTATTAAATTAGTTGTGTTGTACTATCAGTTAATTAACAATGATAGGCTGATCGCCATTTAGAGTTAAATTACTAATAAACAGCCTATTTAATGTGCTGTAAGAATAACTTAATATATTGTAGCACCTACTATGAGTGTATCACATGACCAACATATTTTGACACGCGGTGGGATTTGGAACTACGGTTAAATGTTTGACATGTATTGAATTTGACAGATGGATGACAGTTTTCATAACAAGCAGCGCCACCTTCATGTCTCAAGCTATGTTGGACGAGAAAATGTATTTTTAATAATTGCTGTATTACGATCCCAATCAGTTTTTATGTGTGTCGTATTTATTGTCTAAAATGATGATTTTAATTTGTGCGAATTTTAATTGCCTAATTGATTCAATTATAGTTTTCGTCATATTATGCAAAATAGGTACCGTTTAGAGGTTTATTGTGTAACAGAAAAGAAACTCAAACACAAACGGCGTTTATGATTAGCGATTAGAAAACTAAACTTGAATATTCAAACAATTTGTTAAAATACTTTAAACTACCAATTAAAAATCCTACCAACAATCTACATACAAAAATGGAGATAGCATATACCGCCACAATTTTAATAGCAATTACCCACAATTGACTTCATACATCTTTCACAATTCTATATTGAATATCGGCCAAAAATCCAATCGGTAGACTCCGGTGACCCCGGGCGACCCCGGGTCGTGACCCCCGCAGTATTAATTACGTCGCGTGCCATTTCCAATGTTTTTGCGCTTGCGCAATGACGTCACATCCGTATAGAGGTGATGGGTTGGCTGAGTTTGTAGCTGTACTAATATTATAAATACGAAAGTAAATCTGTCCGTATGTTTGATTTCCATGTCTTACAACTGAATTAACTCTCAAAATAAAAAGCATAATTTGCCCCCCAAAAATAGTACATTTTAAAACAAGTGTGGAAGCTATTGAACACCTGAGCCGCAAAGAGAAATGCAATAACAAATTCCCACGATCAAACGACGTTTTTCAATACACTTTCGAAGAAATTAACTAATAAAACGATGAGTATTTTTGACTTATAGGAGAATATGATTTAATTTGCTTTTTTCCGCGGTTTGATTTCGCCAGGTTGAAGAAAAAGCAAAGGTTCCGCCGCTATACAGCCGCACAGAAAAAATATAAAATTCAAATATTTTTTAATTATGTACACAAATGAATGTTTACTTGTTCACAAAAGTAAATAATTGTTTAAAAATAGTCATGTTTATTTATAGTATTCTTTTTACAAACACAAATTAATATTCAAAAATTATTACGACGAATTAAAAAAAAAATGCAACGCCCACTCTATAGACAGTGTTGTTATTTCTATTTGGACTGAGTTTACGGGGCGTGAGATAATTTTCTTTCCCGCCCTTGGTTACGGAAAAATAAGATTACCGCACGTGCGCAATACGTTGCAAGTCGAACCTAATTGTAGTGCAATAAGAGACAGTTTTTGAGGAAGTGTATTGAAAAGGTATATATTTTCTTTTATTCAGTTAAAGGAAATTTTATGCCATCACCCTTTATTTTTATATTTATATTTAGTTTATCCTTTAGGAGTTTCTCAGTATTTATAACGGAGCTCGGATTTGTGGTCGGTTGATAGGATCCCCCTATTTTATGGGACTTAAACATATTTGGCGAAATGTGGGCGTATTATTTATTAGGTAGTTGTTACACCTCTGCCTAAGCCTCCGGGGAATACAAGCGTGATCCTATAATATGATGCCATTTACAATAATTTAAACTAGCAGCTAACACAAACAGCCAGCCCCGGTACAACTTCCTAGATACCATACAAATATTTGTTTCGCGCGAGAATCGAATCACGCAACGCAGCGGCCAATCGCTCTACTAAACTATGTGTTTAACTTAACTACACTACAAGTTTACTGGTAGCGACGTAGACGAAGCTGCGGCTAAAAGTTAGCTAGCAATATATATGTTGTTGCTGGGAAGGTTTATTGAAAGCTGTCTCTTTGGGCTTGTGGTCGTTAGCGTGACAACTGAAGGTCGGCGTTTGATTCTCAGCTAGAGTAATGTGATTGGATCTACGTGTTAAGTTATTTGTGTTTTGTTTATTATTTGCACATGTATAGCTTACACAATATATTCTATTTTATTTATTTCTTAGAACTTTATACACAAGTATAAGCCTAGTGATTCTTCTGTGATTTTTGACCCATACAAAAAGTCGTTTCCCAGCAAACATTTTTGCGTACGGTAAGTAACTAAGTACAGTTTGATGTACAGAATGCTTGGTTGATGTGTGATAGGTAAATTTACACCCTGTATATGTTCAATGCAGTTGGAAGTGATCCAAAGGACGTAAGTAAAGGCATTCAACATGATCTGCCCAGTATTTCGGTTTTCTGCCTAGTCGGATGCTGTACACCAGTGTAACTAAATAGAGCATTAATAAACGGTGCTATTGAATCTTCAAGTTTTGGACGTTTTCGTTTCAAAAAAACGATCCATCTTCACCAAGATTTTTTTTGTTCCCATGTGTAAAAGCCTCATGGATGTTCTCTGACATGAGGCGAGCTGAGGGTTCTGTCAGACTCTAACTGACTAAAACCACCCTGGTGTTCCCATACCGCAATTACACCAGGGATAAACCCCGTTACACGATCCCCGATCTTCACAAAGACTGTCTCAACCTAATTAACTCATAAACATATCGCACAAATCTCCAACAATCCCTCCTCATCATATAATTATCAATTTGCCAGGCTGCCGCAGTCACGCGACTATATCGTAAACACTGGGACGGTTATTAGCCGTAACAGTTTTATCGGAAATGGTTAAATGTTGTCGTTGTTAAAAGACGGTATTTGGTGGACGATAGTTGCCTTTGATATGAGCCGGCGGGTTACCTTAGGATGCGTGTGGTTTGGGTAATATTGCGGCGGATAGACATGCAATATAAGTGTTAGTTAGGGATTGGAACTTGTTAGGGTATTGGAGATTTAGGAGTTCTCCTTCTTTCGTATCGATGGTACGCATGTCGACCATTCCCACTGCAGAGATTCAGGCCTCTTCAGAAGAGGGATGGGCTATAATCCACGCGGGCCTAGTGCGGGTTGGTTGGTAGGTAGTTGGTAGATGTCACATGTCTTCGAATTTTTTGGTTCAAGGAAATGCCGGTTTCCTCACGATGTTTTCCTTCACCGTTTGATAGCTCAGCGGTGATGAAATACATTACACAAAGTAATGTGCCTTAATGGGTTCGAACCACGAAGTCAGGGCTGCCACTACTGGGCCACCGCTGCTCGACGATCTAACAAGCAATAATACAACACCAGTTTGTGACCTGAGTGGTAGAGTTGTACTAACCACAACAGCTACGGAAGTCTATACAAAGCGAGGCCACGTTATACTTGAAATTATAGATTGATGTGACGCCGTGTGAACGATTGATTAGATTTTCTGGGACCAGTGTGTGTCCACGCCAATAGCAGCGCCTGTAGCATTTTTCAAGTTCTGCAATGAACACCTCCCGGATTTGACATTATTTTTGGAACACTTAAAAATATTTTGTGGAGGATCTTTAGATGTTTAAACAATGCGTCCGAGATAATACGAGAATATATTTAGGGTTTATTTCTATAGTTCAAGAGACGGTGTGTACTTATCTATCACTTTTATTCTTTTCTAAATATTGTATATCTTTTCTAAAGATCAGCATAATTAAGCTGTCTACTTGAATTTGAATCCATCCGATCGTAACATTGAATCATAACTTTCGTCTATTCTTGTAAAGTATGTAGTTAATGACAGGATCTCAAAATTTACTTGATATGATTTAAAGTTCCTGTTAGTGCATAGTTTAATTTGGTGTTAATCTGAAATGTGCCAAAGTAATCATAATATCATCATAAATTGCAATCAGTGAACATACATAACACACGCATGATGCGGTAACAATAGTTGATGTTAAAATGGCGCAAAACAGAAATCTAATATGTACACTAAAGGAAATGACAGACAGTGGCTTGACACTGATTGAAATAAAGCATAATAATTGGTATTTAAAATCTACAAGTTAATGATGTAGAGGAAGTCAGTCGAAGTTTTCACAGATTGTGTTTAGACAGTTGTTTGAATATCCTTTATTCCTTGAATACCTTCATCATCATTCTCTGGCGTAAATTTATTTGGAGCCCACGTAGCATGTATTTTCTTCTACATTACTCTATCAGTCGTAACCCTATTGATCATATCATTTCAGTCCATCGTTGCTAGTGCTTTCCCCAGCTCTTAAATCCATCCAGACTTACAGTCAAAACTTTCTGCGTGCGACATTAGCAATGCCTTAAACATAAACTGTTACTGGTGGAATACAGCATTTCTTAAGTGGATGGATTCAGGACTAATGTGAACGACTCCTTTGTCCAGTTAACTTCAACCACACTTCTTTTGCCCCTTAAAAATACGAGCATAAGAGTTCCCTCTAATTCTCAAGCACAGACACACTTCAATCTCTTCCTATTATCACACACTATCGTCTACATTTCCTTTTTCAGATCTGCTTTGAATTTTTTTTCTTAAGAAATAAGTAAACAGTACACTTTTTTTTTTTTTTTTTTTGTGGGTGTAAAATCATCGAATAACCCCTCCCGCTCTTGGGCAGAGCGAAAGGGAGTGTCAGACTTCTACTGACTAAAAACCACCCATGTTCCTTCTTCGCCCTCTATGTCGAGGCCGCGATAACCGTTGGACTACCTTCAAATATTAAATGTTATTTTCGTATGTAGTCTATTGTGTGTACTACATAAGTAAATAAATGAAAAGCGATAGACATTTTCATTAGCAAACGTGTCTAAATAAGAATTATGGCGGATTGCGTCTGCAGTGGGTACTGTTAGCGTCGCAGGTCGCGTGTGTTGTGAGCGGCGCGCCTTGACCTGCGCCCGCGCTGCGAGCAGGCACATCTTCAAGCGAGGGGTTAGCGAGCTGGATGTGGTACGTGATACGTCGTGAGAAATTGAGATCCACAAGCCATGTTACATTATGACTATATTACTTTATAGGCGTGATACTTCCTGGCCGCGCCATTTTGAATTGGGGTTAATGCGAAAAATTTGTTCGTAAAATGTTCATTATCATGTGAGTGTGTATGTTTGTTACTCCATCACGCAAAAACTACTGAACGGATTTAGATAAAATTTGGCAACAGCTACTATAGGTTTTCGAGATATTTAACAAAATCGGTGAAGCGGCCAGAAAGCATGCTTCCTGGCCGCGCCACAGCGTACACTGTAATAAATAGGATATTCATTCCAAACTATTAACTATTTCTTCATTTTATTTTTGCATTAACCCCAATTTAAAATGCGACTGTGGCGCGGCCAGGAAGTATCACGCCCTTAAAGGAAACGAAATGTATGATCGAAGATTAGTTTACTTCTATTGAAGACTAGTCTGTTCCGTTCTTGCAGTGAATAGTGTTGTTAAGGAACAGGGTAGGTTATTATCATCTCCAGCACCAGTCAACTGCCGGTTATAACTGTCAAGGATCCACAGAAGATAGCCGGGACATACGGTTTAACGTGTTTTATGAGACACGGAGGAAACTCGCTATGTAACGGGTGATCACCCATCCACAGACCAACCTGAACCCTAACCTGAAGATTGATCCGAGCGGCGGTTATTATCTAGTCTTGAGCTTCACGAAATGGGGTAGGTTATTGACGGTAATTAAAGATAAAAAAAAACAATTTTGCTGTCAGTAATGGCTGAACGAGAGTAGCATGTGCTACGAATACTTAAACCCAACCGATCTCATTACCTTGCTCATTACTTTTGAAGATTATGTTGATGTCTCTTCCAATTTTAAATAAGATACACAATCAGGAGTGTAAAGAAGTTGGCTTTTTACATTAGTCACTTGACTTCCTAATACTTCTGGCTTCCGTTTCCAATACGTTAACTTTTAAATACTTTTATTTTAATATTACTTAAGATTTATAAGCTATTTAATTACATTATATACAAACTACAAATATATCTTGAATAAAATAAAAAAATAAAACTAAGAGTACGTAAGACACTACAAAGTACTCCTCTGCATCGCTGTCATCCGGGAACGAGCCCAGAAGACTGGCAGCATTGACGCGCTAAATGCCAATGCTCATTCTTTGGCCAAAGAAAAAAGCCAGCCCTCTGGAATGCTAATTAGTTCCTGGATGTTGACAGCCACATCTAGCTCCCTACATCTTGGTCACAAGCGATACCTAACGCAAGTCGAAACGACTTGTGTAACAGTAGTAAAGTGTGCGCACAATAACTATGTTATAGGTCATTTTGTGTAGATGAATACGTAATTAGGAGCCGACCTAGCCTAGCCCACGACTCGTATACGATCTAAGTAGGCACTGTGTTTTTAATGAGAATAGGTACTTGTGTGGGTATTATTTTGTAACTGTCGAGCTTCTGAATTGGGTCGTGTCTTCCAGACCTCCTCTCTATGTGAGGAAATGGGCTATATCCAACCACGCACGCGGGCCCCGTGCGGGTTGAGTGGTGTCACATGTCTGCGAATTTATTATATATTATTATTTCTAAGTTATAGTTGATGTATTTTAATGTACAGATCCTTTACTAATAGAAGATAATAATCATTTGTAATGGCATCTTTAAGAGGGACTCATAAATGAGTGGTTTAATAATATGATCCACGCAAGATTACAAGTAAACATAACTATATCGTGGCCAAGATTATGCTCTAAAAAAGCTTTATGATTCCAAGTTTATGATCTAGTACTTTAGATCGTTAGCTCAAGTCCAATAGCTGACAATAAAATCTATTTGTACGTGTGCAGTCGTTCCATGATGGATGTTTGTAAATAAACTTGAAGCTTATTGCCGATGTCAATTAATTTTATATGTATTACAGGAATTCAATAAATTGAAGTCTTTCATGATGCTGGATCAGTTATTTGTGGTGTGTGAGTTTAGCTTGACTTGGAGACTATGATTTGTGTAGCTAGTCAAAGCCTTTGAAATAGATACCCGACATGAGTTGGTACAGAAATTTATCCTACATGAGACAGTCCCTCAAAAACGCCCCCCCCCCCCCTTCGACACTTCCTAGTGTTTTAGCTGGAAAGAAGAAGTGGTGGAACAAACTCCCCAGCAACACATCTGTCTGTTAGGTTGGTTAGAAAAATTGAATTCAATTGAAAATTGATAAAATTGCTTAGAACAGCTCACATTACATTGAACAGCAGATTTACTGAATAGATAAAAATCTTCGACCTCTGCTCAAAGAAATCAACACAGAAAAAAAAATCTAGATATGCCACGCAGTATCCAATCGTAAACAACACATGACATTACCAAAACAACACCAGTCTACATAATAACGCGTTAATAACACTTTATGAATGAAATATGCGCTTTACATAAAAAACAACACATTCAGTTAATCGAAATTCGTATTAATGGCAACGAATGCGCTTGCGCAAGGAATCTCGTATAACAGGCAGCCATTAAGTTTCCCGCGACTGAAGACTTTTTACAGCAATATATACCAACTTTTTGCAGCAATATCACCGTATAAGTGAGCTATGTTTTAAAAATAATGAGTGTACGCGGTGCGCGTGCGCCGCGGGGCGTTGAATTATGGAGACAACACACATAGATCACGCTGTAGGTACTTTCGTCTTTGTTACGCGAAGTAAAACGCGTTTTTCTTTAATTATCAACAATTTATAGAGTATTAACGTTATTGGACAGTTTTTAAAGCGGCTTCTTAAAAACGTAAAGCTTTTTTGAAAGCTTTGTTTTATGTTCATTTTGTGTGGGAACTGTTTTAGGAAGTGTTGCTATCGTCCTTGTTTGGTCACGGTTAATTTTACTATATGTGTGTTCAGTTTAGTTATTCTTTGTATATCAGTGTTACATACAAGATGTGTAAGTCTGTAGAATTGATATATTACTTGTGTATGTTGCTACCGCTACCGGGGTCACATATCTACATGCATTTCCAAATGTTGAGGAATAAGGTTGCTAGTAGCTTACATAAATGTAGGATGTTAATTCAGAACGCAGCTTAATTTTAAATAAAATTCAGAGCATGAACGCAGCAATGAAGGAATGAGAGAGTATGTGTGTGAGAGAGAGGGATAGACGAGCGAGTTAAAAAGAAGAAAAGACGACTCCAATGTGTTCTAAGATTATTTAATAATTAAAAGAAGATTTAAGAAGCAAAGGTGTATTATTTCGGTCATCCACCACCCTACAGCCTCGTCCGGGATAGACCGTAATAACAAAGGTGTAATAATACGAAGAAGTCAAGAGGAAAGAAAAAAAACGCCGGCGTAACGACGGCGGCCATTACGAAAAAACGTGTGCTCGCGCCGGTGGAAAAATAAAGAGTATTTTACGAAGACATCATGGAAAAAGACGATACCATGGAAGCAAAAATTCAAACCTTACAATATGGTATGATAGACACCATAATCAAATTCAATGGTGAAGACATGACCTACTCGTCTTCGAAGTGGTCACAAGACATCGAAGACAATGCCGAAATCTTCGGGTGGACGGCTCAACAGAAACTCATCATAGCCAGAAGATCGCTTACCGGAACTGCTGAGTTATGGTTACGAACGGAAAAACCATTCAGAACATACGAAGATTTGAGGAACGCCCTGTTAAAGGAATTTCCAGATTCGGTAAATACCAAGCAAATGCATGAAATCATGGCGGCTCGTAGAAAACGTAACAATGAGAGCTATTACCAATATATGCTGACCATGAAGGAACTCGGCAAAAGAGCTAAGTTCGCTGATTACGTTTCCATCCAATATATAATAGACGGGATTGCTGATTACGAGCAGAATAAAATTGGTCTGTATGGTATTACAACATATGCGGTTCTTAAGGAGAAATTAGCACAATATGAAGCTATGAAGCAGAAGATGTCGAAACGTGGTAATTCACGCGGTACGGCGGACAAGCAGCGCGAGTGTCGCGAATCCTCAAAGCAAGCTAAAGCAGACGACACTAACGTCAAAGAAAACGCAAGTGATAAAGTGTATCGTTGTTTCAAGTGCGGGGAAAGAGGTCATTCAGCGAGTTCATGCAAAAAAGGTACCAAGTGCTTTAAATGTAACCAATTCGGCCATATTGGTACTGAATGTCAAGAAGGCGCCAGCGGAAGCGGAAAAGGGAAGGGCGAACCATCGTCGAGTCGGAAGGATGGCGGAAGTAGCGGAGGCGGAGCTAACTTCAAAGCACGTTCCATGTTCGCTCAGAATCAATCAACGGAGAACGGAACGCAGAGTGGACGAGATGGCATGCTAATGTCAAACGGGAAGGAAAGTAGTTGTCACTGTCAAAATAATAACCCTAATGTTCTGAATGTAAACAATAAAAGTGCAGTGAATAAATCGGTTAAAAGTGTAACTATAGGCGGTATCACAGTAGAATGTTTAGTAGATACGGGCAGCGACTTAAATTTAATATCGCACGAGGTGTACGCGATGCTATCAGTTAAATGTGAAGCTGAAACGATGTTGTTAACCGGTCTTGGTTCGAGTAAGGTCTATTCAATGGGTAAGTTTAAAATTAATTTGATAATAGATTGTCATTGTTATGAGGTTTGTTTTCATGTAGTACCTAAAGGTGTCATTCCGTATGCAGTTATACTTGGGCAAACTTTTCTGCTTAATACTATTATTATAATTAACAAAGGTATCGTTGAGATAAGGCCTCAGTATTATGATAGTTCATATTTACAGTGTTTAGTTTCCAGTTGCATTGATGAAAATGAAATACCTATTCAAGTTAAAAATATAGTAGATAATTATAAACCCTTAAAGATTAAAGAAGCGCCAATCAAATTAAAAATAGTACTGAAAGATGACATACCGGTAGTACAGCGTCCACGGCGTCTAGCATTGCAAGAGGAACATATTGTAAAACATCAAATAGAAGAGTGGTTGGCTAATGGCATCATACGTCCTAGCTATTCCGAATATGCCAGTCCCCTTGTTTTGGTGAAGAAGAAAGATGGAAGTACAAGAATCTGTGTGGATTACAGAAAGATAAACCAGAAGATGGTGAGAGACGAATATCCCTTGCCGGTAATCAATGATCACATAGATAAATTGTGTACAGCTAGGGTCTTTAGTACTTTAGATTTAAAGAACGGGTTTTTCCACTTACCAGTAGATGAGGATTCAATAAAATATACTGCGTTTGTGACCAGCAACCCTGAAGGTCAGTTTGAATTCCTAAGAGCACCTTTTGGTTTATCAATTTGTCCCAAATTCTTTACCAGATATATTAACATTATTTTCACCGACTTTGTAAGAAGAGGAGTTCTACTCATTTTTATTGATGACCTAATTATCCTGGCTGAAGACGAACACCAGGCAGTTCAAAGACTTCAAGAGGTACTGAAGGTAGCTGCAGAGTATGGTCTTGAGATAAACTGGAAGAAGACACAGTTGCTAGAAAGATCAGTGGAATATCTTGGTCATGTGGTATGCAATGGAACAGTGCAGCCTTCAAAGGAGAAAACGGAAGCAGTGCAAAAGTTTCCTGTGCCTAAAAATCTTAAAGAAATTCAAAGCTTCATTGGATTAACCTCATACTTTCGGAAATTTGTTCCAAATTATGCCATGGTAGCGCGACCTCTAAGTGACCTGTTAAAGAAGAAAGAATTTTATTTTGAAGAAGATCAAAGAATTGCATTTTTGAAATTAAAACAATTTCTATGTTGTGACCCTGTTTTAAAGATATTTGATCCACAATTGAAGACAGAGCTACATACAGACGCCTGCAAGTATGGATATGCTGCGGTACTGATGCAAAAGGATTCTACAGATGGTAGCATGCACCCTGTTCATTACATGAGCAGAAAGACTGGTGGAACTCAGCAAAGGTGGTGCAGTTATGAACTGGAAGCACTGGCAGTGATAGAAGGCGTGAAAAAGTTTCGTAGATACCTTATGGGAATTCCATTTACCATAATCACTGATTGTCAAGCTTTCCAGAAGACTTTAACAAAAAAGGATGTTTCAGCTAAAGTAGCCCGACGGATTATGTACTTGCAAGATTTTAACTATACTATTATGCACAGACCTGGTCAGAAGATGCAGCATGTTGATGCTTTAAGCCGAAATATATGCGTTATTCAAAATGAACTCCATATTCGCATACAGAGCGCTCAAGATGAAGATGCAGGATTGAAGGCAATTAAAGAAGTTCTCAAAGAAAATAAGTATGAAGACTATGTGCTTGAAAACGACGTTATCTATAAAGGTGAAGAAAAGAAATTGGTTGTTCCAGAAGTAATGGATCTTGAAATTATAAGAAGAGCCCATAGTATTGGACATTTTGGAAAAAAGAAAATAAGGGACATAATAGAACAAGATTATTTTATTTCCAAGTTAGACAGTAAAATTGAAAAGGTAATATCTACATGTGTGCCCTGTCTACTAGCTACCAGGAATACAGGAAAGAAAGAAGGGTTTCTAAACCCAATACCAAAAGGAGAATTGCCATTAGAGACACTTCATTGTGATCATTTAGGACCTTTGGATGCTACCAAGAAGATGTATAACTATATTTTAACTGTCATAGATGGATATACAAAGTTTGTATGGATATACCCAGTTAAAACGGTTACAGCAAAGGAAACAGTTGATAAATTAAAATTACATCAAAAGGATTATGGAAACCCCAGACGTATAGTGACCGACAGAGGAACAGCATTCACAGGGAATGAGTTTGAAAAGTATTGTCAGGAAGAGGAGATAGAGCATATTACAATAACAACAGGAATACCTCGTGGAAATGGTCAAGCTGAAAGAATGAATCGAATCATTATCTCTGTACTGACAAAGATGTGCATTGAAGAACCTGCATTGTGGTACAAACATGTCAGTAAAGTTCAAAGGGTAATAAATAGTTCATATCAAAGATCCATCCAGACATCACCTTTTGAATTACTAACAGGGACTAAAATTAAGCTTAAAGAAGACATGAAAATTTTAGAGTATTTAGAAGAAGAAAATAGAAGAGAATTCATAGACAAAAGAGATGATTTAAGAAAAGAAGCAAAAGCCCAGATATTAAAGATTCAAGAAGAAAACAGAAGAAATTTTAATAGTAAAAGAAAGGAAGGACAGAAATATAAAGTAGGGGATATCATAGCAATACAAAGAACTCAATTTGGGAATGCATTGAAATTAAAACAAAAATTCTTTGGACCCTATAAAGTAGTAAAAGATTTAGGGAAAGATAGGTATGAAGTAAGAAAATTGGATAATAGTAAGGAGGGACCAAAACACACCACTACAGCTGTGGATTTTATGAAAAGATGGCCTTAATTCAAAGATATACCTTTCAAATTTCATTTGTAATATAAGAAAATAATAGTTTGTTCCATACTTACCGTTGAACACACCTGACTTTCTATGCTATTGTGTCTGATAGGATGAGTAATGTTGATAGGTTGTTGTATCATAACTACCAAATAATTAAATAGTGTCTTTTATTTTATTTTGTTGTAAGATGGAAATGAGTACTAATAAACTGCATGTCTGTAATTCTGTGTAAAGTATGCATAAGCTATCTGTAATTTAATAAACCAAGAAATGAAATACCTACCTTGTAACTAACCATAATAGTAATTCTGTGTAACAAATGAACCTAAACATTTAAGTAGTAAGTAAGATTTTAGATTGTACTAGATAATACGTAGTTGCTGGAGTATTGTTAAAGGAGTGAATGGCTGGAGTGAATTATAATTATAAGTAAGGAGTATGTTAAGTTTATTTTAGTTAGAAACATGTTGTTTGTTCAGTTTTAAACCTTACCTATAGATTGTTAAAGAAACTTAGTATGTAAACTTTGTTCAGCTCAGTTTATTTAGTGTAATAGAGTCAGTCTGAGGGCAGACTGAAAGCAGAATGGCCGAGTTGTAGGATGTTAATTCAGAACGCAGCTTAATTTTAAATAAAATTCAGAGCATGAACGCAGCAATGAAGGAATGAGAGAGTATGTGTGTGAGAGAGAGGGATAGACGAGCGAGTTAAAAAGAAGAAAAGACGACTCCAATGTGTTCTAAGATTATTTAATAATTAAAAGAAGATTTAAGAAGCAAAGGTGTATTATTTCGGTCATCCACCACCCTACATAAATAATACCAAGAAGTTGAAGAACAAGATCCCCAGATAAGTGCAACCAACCACAGACCAACCTAACCAAGTACGTCTTACCTAGAGATCAACCAAAGCTGTTGTTATCATTTATCCAGGAGCTCCTCCACGCGCTGAGTTGTTTGTCTAATCTATCCTATCGTATTATAATATTATATTATTCAGTTAAAAAAACCGGGATTATTTTGGCAACAAGTCGGATGGCAGAAAAACATCGTGAAAACAATAGTAATGCAGATAAGTTTCATTCAACTCGTCCATTGATAACATAACGTAACTAGATTACAAGAATCTAGTTCCCTTAACAACTTCCAAGGAAGTCTCTACATAAACAAGCTCACATACTGAATGAAGTTCACATACTTTTACCAATGAGTGAAGCAGTCCCTTTAATTAGTCGTAGCGATGGTCAGGGAAAAAACGTTGGACGTACAAATAGCCTGGACATTCATCCCATTGAATCTCGGAGCACTTTATCTATGGAATCAGTTGTAGACGAGCAAAAAACATCTGTCATGAATATGCATTAGTTGTTACTGCTAACGACCTTAGCACGCGACCTACCGCAATGATATCTAAGTATGCTATTTATCAGTTTATAATAAGTAAGGATAATTTTTCTTCTTACAATTGGGGGTCGGATAGAGTCAAAAAAATATGATTCTAATTAGTCCGTCAGTTAGATTATCGAAAAATATTGGATACAGTGTTTTTTGTTTTATCAAATTAATAAAAAAATACAAAGATAAGACGCGTCAAAGATCATGACTGGGGGGTGGCGACGTCATTTGTAGGTAAAAAATGTACTCACATCTGAAGTTTTAGAGGATTTTTCGAAGCACAGTATCGTCTTCATTTTTTATTTATGTGTAAAAAGAAAAATCCGTGTCCAATGTTTTTTGGAAATCTATCTGACGGAATAATTAGTTTAGTTTGTCCGATCCCCTATTTTGTGGTCTTAATTTTGGTAGGTAACTTTGGTTATAAAGCAGTTCTGGTCGAACTTTAGGTTAAGCCCTGCTTACCTAGGTTGGTCTATGGACGGGTGACTACCAACATACACAGTTTCCTCTTCGTTCCGAAAGCACATCAAGCCGTTGGTCCCGGCTGTCATCTGTCGATCTTTGAGGCTGATCATTTGTGCACCGCGATTTTGATACCGCGGCCTCGACATTAAGGGCTAAGAATGAACATGGGTGGTTTTGAGTCAGTAGAAGTCTGACACTCCCTTTCGCTCTGCCCAAGAGCGGATGGGGTTATTTGATGATATCACGCCCCCCAAAAAAAAGGCCCAAAATTTTGACAATCAGTAATAGTCAGGGGGACTAATAGTAACTGGATTTTGGAAGCCAGATCTGACAGTCGGTTCATCACACTAATATTATAAAAGCGAAAGTTTGTGAGTGTGGATGTTTGTTACTTCTTCACGCAAAAACGACTGCACGGATTTGGATGAAGTTTGGTACACAGATAGTTTATAACCTGGATTAACAAATACGATAGTTTTTATCCCAATTTTATATTCCCGTGGGTTGTAGAGGGTGAAGCCGCTGGCAACAGCTAGTGTAAAATATTGGTGTTCAGCTACATCCGGTTAGATTGAAAGTAGACCCCAATAGATGTAGTTGGAGTTATTCCTTGATGGGAAAACCCAGTAGTCATCTGCCTAACCCGGAAATCAAACCCACCTCAATAGCGCTTACGGTCAACAAACGCGTTTGCAACCACTTGAAAATATTAAAAGCACACCTCAGTCGGTGCACATAACATTGGGACTTGAATAACGTCAGTAAGTTTGAATATCTGTGCTAAAGTGTAAAGTTTGAATATCTGTGGTAAAGTGTAAAGTTTGAATATCTGTGGTAAAGTGTAAAGTTTGAATATCTGTGCTAAAGTGTAAAGTTTGAATATCTGTGCTAAAGTGTAAAGTTTGAATATCTGTGCTAAAGTGTATAGTTTACTGTAAGGTTATTTATTTAGCTGTAACCTAATGCACTAAGTAGTTATTAGGTGTGAATCTTGAATAATAGTATGATTTATTTCGCGACTGTTGAGTTTTTGTTACGCCACTAGGATCGGAATTATTATGTTTAAATATTTTAGATACCTATGTAGATATATATCTTTTTTTTTAATATAATGTTATGCAATATTTCACCGAAGCTCGGGTTTTAAATCAAATTACGTCATTAGTAAATTATTTTTTTAAGCTGTATCTGTGTTGTTTTTGATTATATCATTGTTACTGCTTCGTCCTTCTTGGCCATAGAGTAAACGACAATGGTACGGAACCTTTCATGCAAGTCGCACTTAGCCGGTTTAAATTTTAAATTACGAATGAAAAATTATTGTTATATGGAGGAATTGGGAGTTCAAAATGATGTACAGAATACGTTAGCGTTTGTGAGTCGTTGTTTCTTTCATCATCATCATCAGCCTATAATGTTCCCACTGCAGGGACTCAGGCCTCCTCTCTAGGAGAAGGATGGGCTATAACCCACCACGCGAGCCCAGTGCGGGTTGGCAGATGTCGCGTGCCTTCGAATTTTTTGGTTCTAAGATTTTTCGGTTTCCTCACGATGTTTTCCTTCACCGTTTTGAGAGCAGCGGTTATGAAATACAATTACACAAAGTAATGCGCCTGCCTGGGTTCGAACCCACGACCTACTGTTCGTAAGTCGGGGCCGACACCACTGGGTCACCGCTGTTTCCGTTGTTCCTTTCACCCTGTGTATTTTAGAGTTAAAAGAGCCTTCGTATTTTATGCAATAGTTTCAACTATCACAAACGATGACCTGACGATTGATAGGGGACAATGGAATACGTGTTGCACCGACCCCAAGTACCATGGGTCAAGAGCTGAGATTATGATGATTTTCAACTATCAGAGACGCACCTAATAAATATCAAATGACATATTGTGCATTATTACAAAGTTACAGCTTTAATAATTCATCTAATTAGAATCACTAATTCAAAATGTATACAATAGCATCAAGTTTTATATTAGATTATGTCTCATCACGCGTGTGTAATGTGTGTATGACACATTTAGGATGAACAACAATACGATGGTACAAAGTGATGTTGGACTGGTGTCTGTTGGACCATGGTAAGCCATAACATGGTGGTTAAAGGGTGCCGAGATCCCTTCTGACTTCTTCTTCTCCGTAGGTGACGTCGTTAGTTATCGGTGAGGCAGTAAGTTTCTAAGTCTTGTAAGCACACTAATACACACACACACTATATTATAAAGGCGAAAGTTTGAATGTGTCTGTTTGTTACTTCTTCACGCAAAAACTACTGAACGGATTAGGATAAAATTTGGTACACAGATACTTTATAACCTGGATTAACACATAGGATTTTTATTCCGATTTTATCTTCCCGTGGGATAATTTTCAAGTTTAGTTGTCGAAGCCGCTGGCAACAGCTAGCTGGTAATAATTTTAAAAGACTGTCGTTTTGGTAGTTGTGTTTGCAGTCGTTTAAGCCCGCTGTCTAAGGAAGGTAAGTTAAAGATAAGCCATCTTTCTGCTGGCTGAAATAAATATGCTCTAATGGAAAGCAGGAAAGCTCTTAAATCTCTATTAGAACGCTTGGGCATTATTTTTATGAACACGGTATAGCCCTGGATGGGGCCCTGTGAGCTATTATGAATAGCCAAGTGTTTTAATCTTCAGTCCTATCTTTAGATTTTGTTGCTAGTGTTTGTCCAAAATATCATTACTTTCCTTCAAGTTATTTACATGGAAAATGAAATTACGTACAACGAGCTTCTATATCTGAATGTTCACACTTTACCTCTTAAATATTTCAAAAATATTACACAAACGATACCTCGTTACGTCGCTCAACAAATATGGCATTTGACTTTGAACGAAAATTACTAGTTCCATGTAATTTGAGTCATTATTTCTGTCGTATTTATGTAAAATACCTGACATTTTGTCGGTTTTTTTTTGTTACAAATCCTAAGATTTATTAGTGAATTGATTGTTAGTGGCCACACCTCGCTCGTGTATGTATTTGCATGTTAATCTATCAATTATTATTATGACTCGGGTAGAATGAAACTAGACAAGGACTATTTTGTAGGAGGAAACTCTTGTTGTGTTAATTAAGTAGATGTCGGCATTCCTTTTGGTGCAGTAATTTCAATTAGTCTCTATTAGTTGGCAATTAAGTATAATTTGCCAGCACGCTATTGTATATTTTAGAAGCTTGTATTTCAGCAAAGTGGAAAGCTGACTTCGGGAGTATTAAAGACGATTCTCTTCGTTTTTAGGATTCCCTAGTCAACATGGAACCCTTATATTTTCTCCATGTCCGTCTGTCTGTCTGTCCGTTCGTCCGTCCACACTATATCTCAAAGAGTCTTCGTACTAGAAAGCTGTAATTTGGCGTGAATATTCAAATGAGTTTGTAAGTTTGTTTTAGTATTACAATCGAAATCATCGTTCGCAGGCAGGTAGGCAGGGTGGTTAGTCCGTTTAGTAAGTTCGCATATTTTGATGAGCAACAACGGAACCCTACATTCTGCGTGGTCCGACATGCACTTGGCCGGTTTGGTCACTTGCAGTTTGAGTTGAGTGACTAGATAACTGGCTAACGCTTTCAAAACATTTATATTTCTTAAACTTTCAAGAGAATAGGATATATCACCAAAAAAATCGAATTAGTCCGTCAAATAGATTTCCAAAAAATAATGGACACGTATTTTTTCTTTTTCGCGTTAACAAAAGATGAAGACTATACAGTGCTTTGAAAAGTCGTGTCGTGTGTTAGTACTTTTTTACCCACAAAGTAACGTCAAAGCCCCACTCAAGATCTTTGACACGTTTTATTTTCGTCAATTTTTATTAAATAAATAAAACAATAAACACGTCTCCAATATTTTTCGATAATCTAACAGACGTTACAGACAGATTTTTTGGTGAAATACCCTATTGAATAAAGCTTTTCAGTAACATACGATGGCCTGATACTGTAAAGCTACTATTTGCTTACAATAGAAGGAATTAGTTGATTTTTAAGAGTTGTTTGTGTTTCTTATCATCATCATCATCATTCTCCTGCCCTTATCCCAATTTATTTGGGGTCGGCGCAACATGTCTTTTTCTTCCATAATTCTCTATTTCTCGTCATGTCAGTAGTCACCTCCTTCCTAGCCATATCATCCTTCACACAGTCAAAGTAATCATTTGTAAGTCATTTTCTTATAAAATCAACTATAACTATAATTTTTAGTCTTGTTTGATTTCCGGTTTCAACTATTTTTCGTTTCTAAGTTGTGTGTAAGATAGGGTAGTCCTTTTAAGTTAGTAAGTACTTTTTTGTTGCATGATGTCTTCGTGGTGCTGTTTTTTTCTTATACCATGTTTCCTGCACCTGCATTGTAAAAGGGAATAGTTGAAAAGAAAAACCAAAGTCGAGTGCATGAATAGTTTATTTTGTACGTCTCCGTGGAATGTATTCATTACAAACATTTGTTTACGAAATAAAAAAAACACTACCTATATTTATATTTACAAAAAAAACACGTTTGTCAAACAAAGTATTACATTTGAGTATGAATGTGTAGATAATTTCACTACCTGAGTAAATGGAAATGTATATATGAGAGTTTATATCATATTGAGCAATAATAGGAATGTGTATGTCACAATCGAGTATATTATCATTTAGCCCTTACCATCTCTTTCTTATATAGAAATGAAAAAAGAAACAAAGAATTCCAAACAAAAAACAAAACACTCTAAAAATAGAAAAGAGATAATAAGAGTTTATTTTACAATATCAATATAAAAGTACAGACCGACAGTCGTGATTAAATAATAGAACTTAGCTACAGGTAGAAATACGAAGACTTAGAAATATAAAAGGCTCCACAATGCACCCGAAGTTAACACTTTACAACCACAAACATCACTTCGATATTCTACTAGAAATAAATTATATTCAAACTTTTATACAAAAATATATAAGATTCTTCTCTCAGTTATGGAATGTTGCAACACCCGGCTGTTTCCATTTTCCAAAAAACATAATTTTCTATTCTAAGCTAACTTATACTATACAAATAATAATTTATTTATTTACATTCGTTTTGTACATAACCTTAAACCGGGCTCGTTAAGTACCAATAACATTGTATTTACTAAACATTACTTATTATACGTATTTGGATAGACTCTTTCAAGCGATAACAAATCAAACAACAGTCGAGTGTTTGAGCTTAAACAAAAATCACATTCCTCTATACTGGCCTTGGATTCATTCACTGACATGTAATGCAGTCTATAGTAAGGGCACTAGTGACGCGGCGAGTGACGTCAGACTTTGGTGGTGAGGTCCAGAGGGTGCAGCTTGATCCTCTTTATTTGTGAGTATGACACGTCCTCCTCTTCACTGGCGGAGCCCGCACCGCTGCCAGACTCCCCGTCGTCATTGTCTTGCACTATCACTTCACTGTCGTCTGATCTTCGTCGCGCGGAACTCGACCTTCCGTCAGATTTAACTGACAAGTCCATAGGGTTCTCTTGCAGTGGAGATTCAGAGGTTCTTCTCTCAGCGGGCGGCGTCGGAACAAACTCCGCTTCAGAAATCACATCCTCTTGAGGAGTGGGCTGGGTAGACCGCTGTTGTTTTAAAATCTCATCTAGGAAGAAACGCTTAGACGATTCATTCCGCTCATTGTGGTCGTCGATTCTGACGTCATTGTTGTTTTCAGCAGCTTGCCGTAACGCTGCGTGGTCTAGCAGATGTCTTGAATATATCGGGTGGAAGCCAGGCGGGAACAGCAGCGGGTGGTTGTGCGCGAACGGGCTGAACGGCGGCGGGGGTAAGAAGGGCGAGTGGGGGAAGTGGGGCAAGGAGGCGATGTTGGCTAAATGGAGGGGATGGAAGTTGTCTCTGGGCGGTGTCAATGGCCGGTCCGGCGGCCGGGACTGTGTGAGTCTCGACTTCTCGTCTAACTTTGGCGAAGACCCGCTTTTATGAGAATCTGGGGACGCGGAGCAAGGAGGCTTGTAGTCGTCTAAGCCAAGGAGAGCGAGCTCTTCTTTTGTCCTCGGTCTTGCGAGTCCAGGGAAGAGGTGTGGTGGGAAAGGAGGCGCTAGTGGGTGATGCGGTGAGGAAGGCACTCTCGGGGGTGACTGGGATTGGGCAGCTTGCTGTTGTTCTTGCAGGAGGCAGTGGATCTTGAACCAGTTGGAGCGGCGGCCGTACCGCGAGCCTGACTTGGACATGCCGACCATGAGGCACTTGCGCAAGCGACACGCTTTGCACGCTGTCCGGTTCTTCTTGTTGATCACGCATTCTCCGTTGTTCTTGCACTCCGTTATGGAGTTCAAGTTGTTGTAGGAGCGGCCGAAGAACGACTGGAAAGAGAGAGAAAAACGTTGGTTAATTTGTGTAGAACTACATATGGTATCCATTACAGTCAGGCAAACTCGGCTAACTGGCGTAATGTGGGTGTACTATTAGGTACACCACTGCCTCACCCTGCGGGGTTTACAGGCGTGATGTTCTGTTTATGTTGTATAGTCAGGATTGCTGATTTTGTAAGAAAATCACATTTTCCAAGAGCAGTTGTACGAGTATTATTATTCTTACTTCAATATAATATTATCATACGGCGACTACAAATCACTACGAATCGAGACAAGGAAATATCCTCAAGGACAATTTGTTGTAATTTCCACAATATATGACTGTTTAAACAATCCCCCTCATAGCAGACTTTTAGCACTATACGATAAAGCAACACATTTCACATGATTACTACCAACAATAATGAACAACCATCAATTAACAATTGTTTGTCATATCGTTAATTAACCAACCGTAAATAACTGTCAACTCTAAAAGCAATTGCTTTATTTAATTAAATTTAATTGGCAAAACGGGTAGCTACTGGTTCTATGCATATGCATAGTGCAAAGAGCTCAACTGAATATGTATAATTGATATGATGGCCGAGAATTATGGTTCATGCGGTGAATAAAATTGAAAATGGGAGGTCGTAGGTTGGTCCTAGCTTAGGTTGCTAATTAAAATGACAACGTTATTCTGGAAGATAAATATGGCGTTATAATTATGAAGCTGAATGAATAGGTGGTCTATGTTTTCCTATGTAAATATATTGGATAACTATGGTATTGCTTATGGTATGATTAAAGAACGATTTTCTAAAGAATTGGCATAGACTGTTCGACACTTTGAATTTTGAACATTATTTTTGTTCTAAATATATGTAGAAACATTTTTACCGTGAAAGAGATTTTTGTCGTTTCGTTTTTTGTGATTTATTGGGGTCTCTGAAAATTCATTTGTCTATCAATTAGCAGAACCCTGAGAAAATCGGTTTTCCCAAGGGGTGATAGAGGTCATACTTAAGCGAATCAATATGAAACCCGTCGTGTCAAGATTACCAGTCAAGTTTTACCCGTTCTTAAACTTGCTGGGATGACATACAACTTTACTTCATTTTCAATAAATGAATTCACAAGACTCACTATCAGGACAACTTGGTAAAGTTTGACCTAAAGCTGTAGTTACACGGCCGGTTAGAGCTTACCGGACCGCGTAACTCTGATAGTGAAAACATTGCCTTAGAAATGTCGTGTTCACGGTTTAAGACGTTACTTCCGGTCCTGGTGGATATGGGCCGGCTCGGTTCCGGTCTGCTACACGCGTTTAACCATGGTTTTGTTTTCATTTGACCTTGATTTTTCGGCGAATTTGTTACGTAAGTGGTGGTCTATTGTTTTAGTGCTGTTTTTTTGTGATGAGTATTAGATTGCTGAGATTGTAAGTGCTCGATTTGTTTGATTGCAATCGGTATTGTACTTGATACTGTTTTTTTACGAGCTTAGGTTTGAATGTTACGATCTATTCATTTATTGTGGTCGTATACCTACTTTTTAGTGTACATCCTCTTCGTTCTTTAAGGTTTCTTTATTTGGGCCGCGGGTTGTAGGTACACTAGTTATCGCGGCCTCGACATAGAGGGCGAAGAAGGAATATGGGTGGTTTTTAGTCAGTAGAAGTCTGAAACTCCCTTTCGCTCTGCCCAAGAGCGGAATTATTCGATGATTTTACACCCGCCAAAAAAAAACCAAAAGGTTTCTTTATTTACTCGTTACAATTTGGGGCTGGAAAAGCTAGGGAAAGTGTTCTATATTATTTAAACTATACTCCTAGTCCAAAACATCGTATAACCTAAGTTTATTCCACAAGCGTTCTTTATTTTCTGCCTAGACCCAAAAGAGCTTTGTTTTTATTTGTACTCCGCAAATATAAAAGTATCAACCACCCATTAGTACCAGGGTAACATGAAACACGAGCGTTAACTAAACATACACGCGTTAACATTACCAAAATGGTTGCAAAACGCCACCACGTCGCTTGAATGACAATCAGCTGCCACCTGCTATTGACGCCATGTTGCTTTGTCAAGTGGGACAGTCCCGAAATGGGTGGAGGTAAATGACTGATTAAGCATGTTTCTTTTTGTTTTGATTTAAAAAAATACCCATTGAATTACAGGTGGTTTAGATCTGTAATCGCACATGTGATGTTATATTTTGGGTGCACTATGACGTATAGAAAATTGATGTATGTATGTAACCTTTGTTAATGATAACTAATTGTAACAATTGTCCAATTATGAGAATTGAATGTAAATAAAACTCGCAAAACATTGAAAATATTGGAAAAAAAATTAAATTGATTGGTTACTCGTAAATGCATCAGTAAAATAATTTATTTTCAGTATTTAAGTTTCATATTTAAATCCTCACGTAATATTAGAGTTGGCCTTGTAATTGCGAAATTAGACATTCTCATTCTGAAAAATTGACAGTTGAATATGCTAAGAAGTCGTAAGAGTATTATTATTTGTTATGAAATATTACGTTCTTCAACATTTGACCAAGAAATTATACAGCTTATGACGTTCTTCAATTTAAAATAAAAGAATAATTCGACCTAAAACTTAGGAACAAAATGAACAGAGAATAGCGAGAAATTATGTTACAAATTAGTAAAAATACCGGTGAATTATGGAAATTTCCAGTATGGTGACCCTACAATTGACCAATTGCAGGATCACGTCATAGATGAAGAATTTAAACTGAAACAATGCCATCTTTGAACGTGCTGCGTGCGTGATGCGAATTATACTGCGCGCGCGCGGCGTTATTCTACATAACATCATCACAAACGACTTTCACCCTTATACATCAGTTGATAAATGTGATTTCAACTTGGCAAACGAAGCTTTATTTTGGTGATGACATCGCTAATTTATAAGAAAAGATAATAATAAATACTTATAAGTACAACGTTGTATTATATTGTTATACAACGCTGGCGTTTATTCGTATTTTCTGATTTTGGTATGACTTTGACATATTAGGTACCAACAAAACAGTAATGTATTAAAACCTGGCCGTATATGCCTAAATCAGATGCAGTTCTTTGGTTCTATACTTGAATAATATTCCTACTTACAAGAAGTAAAATCTTAGTAAAGGACAGACGCAAACAGCAATCTATAAGCCCCCACGCAAGTTGCCAACATATTTAAAACGTTTAAAGTAATTAAAGTAAGTGTCGTGCAATGATTCAATATGATATTTAAATTAATCGAGTAGATAAAAGCGTGGGGAATCGTAGCCATCGCATGCGTTATATTAATTGCGTCATATGTTTCATTCTAAGGTACAGGCCCGTATAGAAATGTTTCGACAATGTTTTTAGTGACAACCCTCAGCCTTTATTATTTTGTTATTAGGCAACATTATAGATTAGACAACCCCACCACACTATTTCTGAAACCACTGCAACTCCTGATAGTCAAAATCAACCTTGGCGACCCCCAGACAAGAAGCTCGACGAAGTTCCAGATAAACAATTTTACTTTCCGCAACTAAGTTAACTGAAGAGAATGACGGAGGAGTAGAAAAACTCAAAATGACTACTACACATAGTAAGATCTTGAGACCTTTTTGGCGGGGGGAGGGGGATCATCTAATAACCCCTCCAGTTCTTGGGCAGAGCGAAAGGGAGTGTCAGACTTCTACTGACTAAAAACCATCCATGTTCCTTCTTAGCCCTATTTGTCAAGGCCGCGGTAACTCTTACAACATCCCGCAGCCCCGACAGGCAATAGTAAGATACCTTTACTGTGGCCTGAAGAAAGAACTGGCATTAAAAATAATTATTGAGTTAGTAAAATAACTATAATTGTGGTTAATAGCCACTACTAAAATAATAGTACATTTCTGCGGTACTAAAAGAGTGATGGTTAATCGTAATGTTCTTGAACTCATTATTTTATTATTACCTATTAAGGATTACTTTTGATCCAAGTCAGATATCCTTTTAAAGAAAATAATGTAATGAATCATCTACTTGTGGTATTTAACTGGTTTAAAAAGGAATTATTTGCTAAGCACATCTTTTACAAGACAAATTCTCCTGGTCTCATCCCAATTTCTCAATCCCCCAATTTCAGTATAATAGCTTCTTCCATCTTCTTTATTAAATACTCATATCATACCAGTCGTCACACTCTTCCTTTGTTCTTTGCCTATTAACCGTACAAATACGAGTAGTTAACTCTATCAATTTTCTTCATAAGAAAATAAAATAAACGATATTCCTTCAAAAATCTCTGCAGCACAGTACAGCACTGTCCACCATATGCCTGTGACAGTACTTGTAGTTAATAATCAGTATGTGCATAAATTGCCTGCGTTGCGCAAGAGTCGCGGGTGGCGCCGGGCGACGGGCGAAGTTACGAGCGACCTGGCCGCTGCCACCTATGACCTGCGCGCGCGCCGCTTACAGGTGGGGGGCTAGTGGCTTAGGGTGTGTGCTGATGATGGCTTGGAATTCATGGTTGATTTTTTTTGGCCTCTTTTTACGGTTATGACTTGATATATGGAGTGCTGTTAAAGTTTACGTTAGTAAAATGAAAGACATACTAAGTATATATAGTCGAATTTAGTGGAAAAATGTGGTGAGGAAAATGTTGAATCTGAAATAAGTAGGGGACGACCAAAGAAACGATTGGAATGTGTGAAGAATACCATAGCTAAAAAGAAGGTGCGAGAAAGAAATATGAAAGACACATGCAGCACGGACCCCAAATAAATTTGGAGAAGTGCAGGATAATGTCGATGCAGTCAAATTTATGGATTTATTCCACAAACCATTTTAAACAGCTATGTCTCTTCAAAAATGTTGCTTCTAAGAATTAAATTAAAACAGTGCAGAAAAGGTTTCGTAACAAAAAAACAAAACAACAAAATATATTTCAGTTCCTAGTCCGCAATTGTACACTGCGCTCTAGCTCGCGGTCATAAAAGCAAAGGATGCGCTCGCACATCGCTGGCGAGAGGTGAACGTAAGAGAACAATAAATTATCCGTTGCTAGGCAACGCTAGCCCTGACGAAACGTGAACACTGTTGTTTTTGTTAAGGCTCTGATTTTGTTAAGGAATTTATTAGGAACGTTTTGAAATATGGTCACCTTAGTCCGTTTGACAGGTCAGGAGTTTAACTAAAAGGTTTATAATAAATTTTAGATAGATTTATTTAGTACAATATGTTTATCGTGACTATAAACTTAATTCTCCATATGAACACGTACAATTAACTTATTTATTTATTTAATCACTATTACTTACACAAGTTAACGTTGATGACAACTAATACTAGTACCACTAGATGGCGTTAGTTGTTCCAATGTTGAGATTAGTTGCTAATGGCACTTTTTCTGTCAGGTTAGCCTACAACGAACAGGAAAAATGCCTCCCTCCTTCCAATTTGCGTAAAGTACCTTTTAGGTTAAGAAAATACAGTTTATTGTAGAGTGTAAAATAAAGTACCGTTTATGTTGCAAATATCAACGTGTGTTAGAGCGACATCATTTTATAGTTTGTATATTATTTATAGACCATCAAGAGATAAGATTTAATGGACCAATAATAGTGAAGGTTATTTATTCACGCTCTTTAACCCTTTGTATAACGATCAAGTTCTCTTAGACCGCCATCATAATGAGGCACGTGCCACAGAAATGTGTCGAATTTATAGTCCAGATTAGTGAGAAATTATGTCACTTGTGTATTGATTGTACATTTAATAAATATTATAAATATCGCCACTAGTGATTGGCTTGGACGCCAAACACTGTACAGTAACAAAACAAACGCAAATTCTCGGGAATTTTAGTTTTAGGAACAGGGTATAAAGTATCCCCATTCCCTTGCTATCTTAATAAATAAATAAATAGGTGAAGTTTCTGGTGAGTTAACAGTTTTCAATTTTACTTGGACTTCTGTGAAATCTGTTTTATCCTTGCAACTAAAAACAACTGATAATAACATTGATACTGCTGAGATTTCAGTCACAGGAATAGCTGTAGTTCGTAATTGGCGAAATAGATGTCGCTACTGAACTAGGTAGAAACGGGAACTGAAATCCCTACCACCGTGGATATTTTAATAGCACATTAATAAGTCTAACAAAATTAAATACCCACAAACGACAGCGTGCCGCGAAAATTTATAGGATCATACCCATAACCCATGAAATATGGTCCTATGTATACTAAAACTGGTGTTTTAGTCCCATCGCAACAAACTGTAGTGCCATAACTTTGTAGTGGCGCTTTATGGTGTATTAATAGGTGATGGACCCCACAGGTTTATGGGGATTACTTTGTACGTCGTAGTAAGTACACAACGTATGGTATGATTTGGAATCTATGGCGTTGTGTTAGTCTATTGTTGAGAGGAAGAACGGTGGTTTTAATTTTGGGATTTGGTGAATTGGGTTTTGTGTATTTAATCGAGGTGGTAAGGCTTCGGTTTGTTATAAGAATAACTTAGAATATTTTTTCAATAACTTGCACATTGAAGACCATCTTGTTCGATATTCGACCTATTTAGTCAATCGTTTGCTTCGGTCGATTTGGTGCCTCAATACCAGTCTTTAAATAATTCAGTTGTTGACTAGTTAGAGACAACTGGTATCCAAACTAATCCATCCATTGTTAGCCGATCAAGGAAAACTTCAAAATAAACTACTGTCTGCCACAATGCAAATTATAATTTACCACATGATTAATTTTGTTATATCGATTTTTGATGCGATTTTTTATCGATAAGTGTGACAAATCGAATGAAGACCCCGTGTGGACTTTCCAAATGAACCGTTGGCAGCATCACGCACGCGAAACAAGCGTGAGAACGACCAGATAACATTAACAACATCCAATTTTGACCTTTCTCCTACTGTGGTGACCCGTACCAATAGCATTTTGCACTCCTTCAACTTCAAGATCATCAATAACCAACCTTATCCCAATTTGACAAGCCTTAAAATTGATTGCCTCAGGGTTTTTTCGATGGTAAGATGATGTTGGTTCAAAATGCGAGCGCGTGTCATCCCGCGTTTGCGTTCGGAAGCACTGACCTGCACCGCACCGCGATGTTTTGATTGGCTCTGACATTCAAATACAATCGATTATTCGTTTAATTTGAATCGATACCGCTCGTGATTTGCTCGGCGGGGAAATCGACGTTCACATTTCAAATTGGAACATCTTTTTTAAGTTCAAATTCATAGACGATGATGATACACTTAGTATCAAAATTCGAATTGAGAATGTAGTCGTTTCATATTTACAAGTGTTACCAGGAAGAAATAAATAGGATGTATGGGTGAAGATGAATGGTATAAATTCACCTGTTAACATTTAATTACTGACCTATCAATTTACATTAGGAGTGACACAATAGCTAACGTTATAAACTACAATAGATCCTTGAACCCGGCACAATCGTATAAATTATGCAACAATACTAATCGTACAACATGTCCGACGGACGCCGCTGCAGATTTCGTGACGGGAATAAAAATTATTGCCATGCTCCAATAAGTTGATCGGTGTGCCAACTGCGTTGCGTCCGTTGACAATTTCGACACGAAACCTCTCTAAAACAATGACAATCATTAACCGGCCTGCCAATCAATTGTTGACTAGAAATTAATGATTTAAAATTCAAATTCGTGTGACTAATCTTCGGGAAACGATACAAATAAAACAAGACCGTACACGCAAAAGTGAGTAAGTGCAAATTTGAATCGATTGCGGGCGCTTGGAATCGAAACGAATCGATTCAGCCCGTGAATTGTATTGCAAAGTGAATAGGCGGTGTGTCGCTACTATGACGGCCGTTGCGGCAAATGAACCGTTGTATATTGGAGATCAAGTTTTTAATTGATACCTTGTCAGTGCAAGGTTGTCATTGCAACGTAAATATTGATAACCTCATTAATTGAATGTTATTCAAAGTAGGTGTGTTGAATTCAGAACCTAGATTATTAGACGACTTGCAAATGCATCGTTCAATTGAAGAACCATAACCAGTAATCCTCCATCAGGAAAACCAAAAGCCAATAAGCCTATAAGTACTTATGTATTTATTGCTAACGTTAACTTCTTGCGATTACCGTACATAAAAACGCACATGCCTAATCAAGCCATACTTTTTCACAGTTACCATTCCAAACGAATCCAATTAAAGCCTAACTAGCACTTACTCGAACATCTAATTGAAAACTAATTAACTCAATATAGGTCATTATCGATTTAAATATAATTAAACATATAGAAGCATTAAAGCCAATTAAAATAGTCCTATTAATTAGCCGAAGAGGCTATTAAGGTTTATTCTTTTCGCTTTAAAGGTTTCTCGTTGACAAATTACGCGTGCGGTGCCTTTCATGGCACGGCTGTGGCGAGAGGGCAATTGTCTCCGTACAATACGATTACACACACAGATAATTCTAGAAAAACCTTTAAAAGCAAATTAGAAGCGATGATTTATTACTGAACGGGTTACGAAATGTAACTGAGCGGTGTCGTTTAGGGTGTGTGTAGATTGTTGGCTTTAGATTGTGAACGGAGTTTTGTGAAGTAGAAGCGTCTTTTCTGCGGAAAAAATTGTTAATCTAAATACTGCTCTTAAATACAGAGACGTGTGTATTATTTGGTAAACAATATAAACAGTTTTTAAATCTACAGCACCTTTATCAAGCAAGCAATTAGGAGCGGATTTGCACAATACTATTGCAATTTCATACCACACACAAGCAAGTGCAAATGAAAATGAAAAGAAGCAAAAAAAATGAAAAAAAAGCAAGAAAAAAGCAAAAAAAGCCAAGCAAGTGATGAAATGAAAGCAAGTGAAAATTCTCAAGCCTAGCTTTAGCTGTATTCTTAATCCTGTTCGAATCTGATGACACCTCTTTAACCTTTTACATCACCCACCATAACTTCGCCTTACACGCGTCCTAACCGTCAAATATCTTTTCCGCCAACGTTTCCCGATCGCGTGCCTTACCGCAATTTGAATGTGCTCCAAATTTGAAAATAATTCGTTTCGCCCCGATGACGCGCGGCCGTGCGAATTAGAACGTTTATTGGATGAGCATTTGACAGTGACAGCCTTGTTTTGATGTTTGACAATTATATTTTATCATGATCTGTGGTTTTTTTCCCACAAATGTCAGCATGGAAATATTAGGTACCTACCTATACAAGCTCCTTGCCTCCTCCCTTCACTTCCATAGATATGCTATTCCCATTGGTATTTTCGTGAACTTACTAACGAAAGTTCTGCGATTTAAACATGATAGTACATTATCGAAAGTGAAATCGACAGCTAGGTAATTTACGGATTGAAGAAATAAAAATCATAGTGATACTGACACTTAATTGAAAAAAAAAAGCATTTGCTACCAACAGCCACCATTTTTCAATCCCTCTTATCTCGTAACAGATTATCCTTCAAATAAATCTACAGAAAACCTGAAAAAGCGTCTATTCCTATCCAGCAATCGACGCTCCACCATCAAAGGACAGAAGGTGAACCTAAAAAAGATATCAACAGTATAGTTACGAGTAGCGGTGGGTTCAGACGGCCAGTTAATGGCAGCCGTGATTGATGTTGATCGCCAGTCCTCGGCAAAAACGTGTGAACCCGGCTTAGTGGCTGTGCTCCAATTATTGCGTAACTCTTGGATGCTCTGTACGTTATCATTACGGTTGCTACTTTATGAGGTGAGCTGAGGTGAAGGATAGTTTATCGCGAGTAGTCGCAGACGTAGAGTTTCATTGGCTGAGGCTGTTGGCTATTGGCTTGATAGTAGTTGCAAGGAGCTGTAGGAGTTAGTTTAGTATGAGTTTTAAAGGGAGTATTTGGGTTGTAGTAGACATTTAGGAAAAATCTGGATAACGCTGGCAGAGGACCGTGGAAAGGCATAAGAAAAGAGGGGCCTATACCCAGCCATGGGAGATTCAGGCTGTGGATGATGATTAAGAGACACTTGATTATTAAAGACTAGCGGATGTGACGCCGTTTCACCCGCGTAGTTCCCGTTCACGTAGGAACACATAGATAAAAAGTAGCCTATGTCACCCGGGGATAGTGTAGCTTCTTAACGGTGAAAGAATTTTTCAAATCGGTCCAGTAGTTTTTTAGTTTATTCATTACAAACATAGACACACACACACACGCACACAAAATACAAATATTTGCTCTTTATAATATTACTGTAGATTTCTTGTCATTCTCCACAAGGGCATCGCAGTTTACCTAGGTACTACGGTTCAATAATAACACGTAAAAAACACTCTTGCAATCCACCAACCTATCCAATGTTTGATTAAATCAAGATTGCGTTACATCATATATCTCAATCACCCCAAACCAACGTCTAACACAAACAATTCATCGTTACCGACCCAAATAACCACGGCCCATTACCCAGTAACCAGTAGATAACCATCCATAGTAACTAAAAGGTTTATGGTGTACCAAGCAACATTGCCAAACCGCTACTTAAGTTCACAAGCCGGAAAATAGCTGTAGTCGGCGAAATATCGAAACTGATTTAGAATCCATTTTGGAAATACTACGCAATACTATGTCAGATCTAGGTTAGACATTTGCCCGTGAAATTATTTAAAGTAGTGCTGAAAATTGGTTTGATTCTGACATCTTGGATTAAGTTTAGATGACTAGATTTGAATGGTTGAGGTGAGAGTTACATGGTTGTTCGGTGTGGTCTAGTTTTAATGGGAATGGGTGCTTGATGAGGCAGAGCTCTTGGCTAACTAATAGCAGCCACTCGGGTCGATCTTCAGGTTAAGTCGCGTTTGCCTAGGTTGGTCCATGGATGGGTGGCCAACCATTACACACCGGGTTTCCTCCGTGCCTAGGGAAGTTAGTTAAGCAGTTGGTTGTGGCTACCAATTGTATATCTTTGACAATCATTCTGTAGTCAGTGTCTCGAAAGTCTAACAACTAGTCTTACCAAATGATATCGTATACTCAGTACTAGCTGGGTTGTGGAGGTCAGATCCACAGTCGCTTCATTTTAAATACTGGTATTCAGCTGATCCGGTTATACCCAACGACGACCCTGATAGGGTTAGCTAGTTGAGAAAAGGCTATGCAGTCGATGATGGTGTTGTAGATGTATACATATTGAGGTGTTACAAGTTTTCATTATCTGTGCTCTTGAACTGTCAACGTAACTAGCTAAAGTTAAAAAAAATATTGGCAGTAAACAAAGTAAAATTAAAACTTGAGTCGATAACGTACCAAAACTTACAAGAAATAAATCTATCAAGCAACAAGCACAACAATCGACCGTTCAGTCCGTGGGTTCGAGTCGCGTGCGACGTATTTACATACAAACGGGTGCGCAGGCGCACGCCACAGCTAATTACATGACACGAGACAAATTGACGACCGCCCGCTAACGATCACCGTTAACCACTGAGCTTAAGGGTTAAAATAGCTCTTTTTATGTTTTCATTAAATAGTTGTACTGGTTCTTAAGTTTAATGACTGAAATATTTTGTAGAAATAAAAGCCTTATAGTATCATCATTAACTTGCTCTTATCCCAATTAATTTGAGGTCGGCGCAGCATGTTTTATTATTCCATACTTCTCTATTACACATTATCTTAGCAGTTAACTCCTTTAGAATCGAATTTGTCACACTTGTAGTGAGTGTAGTGACACAGTACTTAGTAATTCTATGCACTTCTAGTGACACAGTACTTAATAATTCCATGTATTTGTAGGTAGTAGCACAGTACTTAATAATTCCATGCACTTGTAGTGACAACGTTTGAGGGCAATATGTAAAAAAAAGATAAAATTCGGTTTTGTTGGTAAATTACAAATTATACTTCCATACCATTATTAATATTTATAATGTTATTTATATTAATAACCGAACCACCTATACAATGTGGAGCAGGACGATTGACATTCCTCTAAACCACGTAAAGAAAGGCATGCTCTTGACCCGTATACAAAAAATCAATCAAATCCAATGACTACTTTAGCCACAGGAAATTATTTTTCATTTTCTTATTTTTCAACATGATGTAGATCGGAGTCCGTAATAATAGGTAAACATTGTAAGGTCAGGAACCTGTGCAAAAACCTACGATTCTATTCTCAACGTCTCAATACGCTTGAAAGACAGAGAAAGGTGTCATACGATCCCACTCTGACGCGCCCCGCACACTCCCACAAAATACTACAATTATAAAGAAAAAGTAATATTACTTACGCAAATAATGCATTAGTGGTGCATAGAAAATTGCGAGTGTGTGTGTGAGCGGAATTTTTTTCGGCAAAAAGTCCTTGACTCGGTAACTATGTCAGTCAGTGCATAGCGGCGCCCTTTGAGGAGAGCACACGCCTACTTTTTTTATCACAAGACGAGCCGCGCGCGCATTGTCGTGATTTTATGAAAAGTTTGTTGTTATTGTGATTAAAGACGATTTATGATATTTGGATTAGTGCATAGGTTACTGTGACTTATTGGTGTTAGTGTAATATTAGTTATTTAGGCATTTATTAGGTAGCTAGTTTTGTGATTTAGGTTAAGTTAGTAAGTTTTTTAGTTTAATTATGCCTCAAATAAGGTACACAGCTGCCGAGTACACCGACATGGTACTTATGTACGGAGAATGTCAACAAAATGCGGCTTTAGCATTGCGTAGATATCGGGAGAGATATGGTAACACAAGAACGTGCCCTACCAACAGCCGTGTTTTTACCCTGGCCGTTCAGAGGTTACGAGAGAATCGGCCTTTGGTTCCTCAAGGAGAGGGCGTGTCTTCAAATTCAAGTATCGAGGACCGGGTATTACAACATTTTGAAAACAACCCGACTTGTAGCCTCCGGAGAGCAGCGCGGCGGTTTCAAGTGAGTCACAGAACTGTCCATAGAATTTTGAAACGGCATGCACGGCGACCTTACAAGTTCAGAAAAGTTCAACAACTGTTATCCAGAGATATGCCAGTCAGAGTGTTATTTTGCCGATGGCTTCTCGACAAAATATCAGACGACCCTGACTTCCTATTCAATATTATGTGGACAGATGAGAGCACTTTTACAAGAAATGGAGTTTGGAATAGACAAAACCTAAGATATTGGAGTAACGAAAACCCGCGCCTAAGTCGAGAGTCTTCATTCCAGTACCGGTTTTCACTAAACGTCTGGGCTGGAATTCATAGGAACAAAATAATAGGTCCAGTGTTTATTGATGGAACATTAAATGCAGAGAAATTTTTAGAACTTCTTAGTGGCCCAGTGTCAGACTATACGGACGATTTACCTTTGGACGTGTATGAACGACTGTGGTACCAATTGGACGGTGCGCCCGCCCATTCCGTAATGCCTGTTAGACAGCGACTAACGGATATGTTTGCGAGTCAGTGGATTGGCCGTTTTGGACCTATTCGATGGCCAGCACGGTCACCGGACCTGACGCCACTGGATTTCTTTTTGTGGGGGGCCGTAAAAAACAAGGTGTATGCACGAGAAGTGAACACTGTGGACGAGTTAAAAATTAAAATAATTAATGCCTTCGACGAACTTAAAAGAATGGCAGATGGGGACTTGTTAAGACGAGTCCGTGAAAATTTAATAAGACGATGTCGCTTGTGCATAATGAAAAACGGGGGACACTTTGAAAATTTAAAAATTTGACTGTTGATGATTTAAAATTCTGATTGTAATGTGATTTTAAGTGATTAATTATTCAATCAGTGATCTTTTATTAATTAACAACTCGCAACTTAGTGAGTTTATGCCGCTGATTTGTTGTTCTCCGATAAAAAGTACCTACGCCCAACATCGCCGCCGCTCGCTGCACCCCGCGCACTAGGTCAGTGACTTTTCGTAGTTAAAGCGTGTTTACTTTTTATGCAGTTGATTCTGCTATTTATTTTGTTTGAAAATTGCAATTTTTAAATTTTCCACTAACTACTAATCTTCGTGTTTTAAAATGTTTCGATGGACTAGTACAGTGCTAGTTTTAATTTAATGTCGTAGTTCCAGATCCACATTGTATAACTGTACCGTACTATTTGTAACTGACCACTTTTATGACGAAGATCCACAAGACTTTTAAGAGCAAGACATACTGGTTTTTCATCATTATTAATTTGTTACCGTCTAGACAAATTTGTCTTAAAGATTCAACCCATCCATGCAATTAATCTACCTTCTCAAATAAATAAAAAAACGATTTGTCAAAACCGATCTGTTTGAGTCACCTTTTCCTTAAACATAGCCTACTTTATTAACCCAAAAGCCGGTTGATTACATAACCTTGGCAGCCATTGTGTCCCGAGACATCCTGAGACAGTATCCACCCTTGCACAAGCCATTGTCGGTCAGTTCCACTTGCATTCATACAAATTGCGGTTGCGTCAGAAGGAAATTGTCGTTTGTATGGACTAGTGGGCTTAGTACGGGTCGCCCTTGTTACAATAAATGTAGCGGAAGATAAATTGTTCATCGAGAATTGTTTAACAGAATGGAACGAGATTTCGTTTATTAAAGCATTCTTCTCTACATGTTTAAGGAAGGGACTTTATTAACGTGCTTTAGACCAATCATGCACACTAATATTATGAAGGAGAAAGTTTGTGTGTATGTTTATTACTTCTTCACGCAAAAACTACTGAACGGATTTGGATAAAATTTGATACACAATTAGTTTATAACCTGGATTAACACTTAGGAAAGTTTTTATCCCGATTTTATCATCCAGTGGGAAAATTTTCGAGTTATAGCGGGAGAAACTGCTGGCAACAGCTAATATGTATTAAAAATATTTTCTGCATGGTTGGTCTCGTGGGCGCAAGCAATGAGGTCCGGGGTAGCTTCACAGGTCTGGCAAGGTGTTATTGTGGTTTCAAAGTAGTAGTCACGGAGTCTGGGTTTGTGCCCGATTTTGCGCATTAAGCTAGGTTTCCAATTTCGCTCCTCAATATAGGTGAACTATTATTTAGTTACACACCTCTGCATAACTTTGGTGATACAAGCGTGACTATAAATAAATATTAAGATTTATTGGTTTGCGGAAAGTGATAAATAGAGTCAGACACGCGAATCCAGCCAAAAACTGACCTCATTTAGTACGCATCAACAAAAAAAGTATAACGGATGATTATGCGTGCTGATCGAATTATCGGTGTGCATCTCCCGGACATTGCCGATATCTACACATTCGTATTTACATATGTAACATCCAAAACCTTATTTTCATAGAGGTAAAGTTCGAAATTGATCAGTTATGCTGCAGTTACAATGGTAGGGCTGAGGATGGATCGAGTTAGAATCGGAATTACAGCAATTATCGATATTAATAATCGATCACGGAATGTTTTTTTATGGCACACGCGTTTTAGGATGATTTAGCGGTTTTAGCGCATGGTTGGTGGTATAAAAAATCATTATTTTTATTTCTTCACAATTTTTTTTCCAAACCAATCTACAAGTCACCACGTAATTTTTCTTCTGGCAACAAATATAGAATTGGAACATTAATCAGCTGTCCCATATCGATTAACTTAGCCAAACTAATTATATTCGAATAAGGTGTCAATCGATTTATCGTCATTTTAATGAAGTCACGCAAACGTTTATAAATCGCCATTTAAAGCTGAAGAGAAGTTTTAATTATGGGTTCATGTTTATTGAATAAAGGTTGAGGACCTCTGCTATTGTATTAATTGGGTTCTGATCAGGTCTCGTGTCTTCAATGAGGTTGGGTTTTAGATTCAAGGTCCTGCATTTGAATCCTGGATGTAGGGTTTGGTAGAGAATCGATTTTTTTTAATACTCAATACTCAATACTCAATACTCAATACTCAATTCTTTATTGCATTCCATATGTATAAAATAGGTGGTAGGTACATAATAAAAAAGAAGATCAATATGGACCCTGTCGGGCACAGCAAAGATAAAGAGAGAGGAAGACAGCTAAATAGGAGTTCAAATTATCATTAATTATTTAATGTGACTAATCAGGAGTACTAATGTATAGATAGAATATATAATATAAGGTTTGCGTATATAGGTATAGTAAAGTAAGATGTATTGTGTAGGTATTAATAATTATTAATTCAAGTTATTTTCTTATATTTAATTTATTGTTTTTATATTTGATATTCGATACTGAATTGTTTTAATAAGTATTATATTATTAATGTTACTATTTATTTTATTTATTATTTTAGTATTATTGTTTATTATTTTATTAAATTAGTGTTGTTGTTTATTATATTGTTTAATTTATTCATCATCTAAAAACTCCTTTACTGAGTAGTAAGACTTTGATTCCAAAAATTGTTTTAGTTTATTAATGAATACATTTATTTTAGTTATTTCTCTAATTTTGTTTGGTAATTTATTATAGATTTTTATGGACATAATTAAAGGGCTGGTTGAGTGCATTTTGAGTCGGGATTGGGGTTTGTTTATTTTGTTTTTGTTGCGTCGAAAAGTGTATCTTGTTTGTGTTTCTTCACAAGTAGTGTAAAAGTCGGGGTGTTTTTTGACAAATTTACATAATTCTAAGATGTATAGACAGGGAAGTGTGAGTATTTTGTGTTTTTGGAAGTGTGGTTTGCAGCTATCTGTTTGTTTTATGTTGGCCAATATTCGTCATACGTCATACGTCAAAGCAATGCAGATTTTGATTCGAAAAACAATCAATCTTTTTGACACAACGTACCAATGCTTGTCACGTAGATAAAGACTTATAATTGAGAAAATCTTGTAAAACATTGTAAGTAATTAAATTTACACATTTTAATGCGTCACACAGAGCGTGTGAATATTTTGGAGTAATTATGTGGTTTATCTTTATGCCAGCAGCGTTTTTAAAAACGCCCGTATACAACAACCAATGATCCTTGATACGATTGCTGAAATTTACATTTCCGATTTTCTGTTTTCATTTCCTAATAATTAGAACGAATCGCATAACTTTAGTTTAGAAAATAAGTGCTTGTTTAATTAACGATTACACAGATTTTTAATTACTGGCCTGTTTGTACTGCGGTAATACCGTTATTGTCGCTTCAAGAGTGCCAAGATTTATTTTCCAAATCCTAAGTTGAAGATTCGATTCGAGAAGTTCGCGAGAAGTAGAAAGAGTGGAGGGAGACCTTTGTTCAGGAATGGAACAGAGCAGGCTAGAAAAAAAAAAGGTGAAGATTACCTAGTTTTCTGTTACGAGCATTTTTAAACAGTTATACAGTATGTTAGTTTAAAGGAGGGGCATAATGAAATCCGCAGTATCATATTTTTACGGAGTGCATGCCGCACTACGTGATACTAATAAAAATATGAACGAAAAAAAAAACACTGATAAATAACAGACAGGACCATACCAAATACTTCGGAAAAGTCTCGTCACCCTTGCATTTATCACAGACAATGTGCGCGGATCAATGACTTTGAGGTATAACACATTTTCTTTTCATATTTTAAAACTGGCGTAGGACAATGAAGAAAAAGAAATGTCTATTGATTGAGATCTACAGAGCGTGCGCCATGGGTAAATTACGTCACTAATTAAGTTTATAGTTTTTTTTACATATTTGGGACGAGAATCGAATACTGAATGTCCTCCTTCAATATGTCCCTCAATTAACATCCATCGTTTAACGTCCATTATGTCTTAAATCTAAATCACAATCATTCTCCTGCCCTTATCCAAATTTATTTGGGGGCCGACCCCAAATAAATGTTTGCTTATACCATACTTCTCATATCCTAAATCTATATGCCATGATCATTTTGTTACAAAACTTGGCGAATACAGCTAACTTCAGCATAGATCGTACTCGATACCTCTTGGTTGATTACGTTTTCAATTTTAAAACATCACAACTCGCCTTGTTAATTTTTTTACGTAGATTAGCATAATTTTTTATTATTATTGATAACTCTTTGAGACTTTCGCTCTCTGTATGTCTCAAATCATATATTCTTTTGGGCTACTACCTTCGTACTTCATGGCTTTGAACTAAGACAGTTGTATACAATTATTGGTCAGCCCACATAGTTCCCATGTGTCTTGTACTCCTCAGTCAGAAACTTAAGGATTTTGAGGTTTGGTTTATTGCAAAATTAACTAGAAACTATTTCAAACATTCCGCACTGAGCGCTGCGTTTTTCCTCTCATAGAGGGAAGGCAAGGGTCCCAGCAGTGGGATTTTACAATAATATGCTGATTATATTGATATAATTGTAAGATATTTACCTTGCATCCTTCACAAGTGAACGCGCCGAAATGGAAGCCGGCTGCCGGCTCCCCGCAGACTTTGCACTTTTGGTTCATCTGTAATAGACAAGAGAATAAGGTCAGATTTGATACAAAGGCGAATAAAACTGGATAGTCAGCTATATACTGGAATAGATGTCTTTCAAGTTTGCAGTAGGTATTATTCGGAATCGAAATTCGGTCTACATTAATTAATTTTTTAGGGATTACTGAGGAGGTAAGATAAGAATAGGGAACCCGGAAAGAATTAGGCAAAATTAAGAATAATTAAATGAATGAATTATTGAATTATGGAAAAAGAGATATGCAGATGGTAGATACTTTCTTGTTAAATGTTATCACGGGAGAAATGGGTCTAAAAAATTAGGAAGCTTTAACTACATTTAAGGATAAGGCCAAGATGCAAGAAAATCGAACAACAGATGATTAAAAGACGGAATAAAATTTTGACAAAGTAAGAAAAAGCATTTAAAAATACACTCGCGGCGCGCACAGAACTAACCAATATTGTTGCTCTTATCGCTCGACATAAACGAATATGCAACTGAAAATCCGCCACAGAAACCCAATTCACTGTTAATATGCCGTGACCGAGATCGGGCATTTTCCAATCAGTCATTTAGTTGTTAATTTCGAAGAGCATGGGGCATGTTATTGGTTGCATATGCGATAAAATCGTTTTGTATGTATCGATTAAACGATATTAATTGTTACGGTTTATTTTGTGTGCGTATCGTGTCGCGTTCTACGCGCTCTATATTTGAAATTTTACTGCGACGCATTTTGACAAGTTTTTTTTTAATTTTACGCACCGACTCATTAACATAATATGTTTTATCTGTGTGATATGCGATTGTCGTCTTTACGCTCGTGTTAAGTGTCTTCATTCATGTTATTTCTGACAGTATGAGGTAAGCAGACCGCAAACTGAATGCCTAAAGCCCATTCGTCGGCATCACTCAGAGTCGAGAGCAACAAAAACGTAAAAAACTTTATCATTTGCATAAAATTCAGAATGAATAAACTTTAGCATGCATAAATGAACAATTTTAATTAAATCGAACTTATTTTGTACAAAATGACTGCTGTTCCGTATAAAAATAACAATAAAGTCGTAAGTAGTACCGTTCTTGTCATCAAGTGAGTTATTGTAATGGCGGGATCACATTTTAATGGTTCTTTCAACGGTTTTTACACTTTTTAAGCTCGTAATATAATGTAATGTGGATTGTAAATCCAGAAAAACGTCTGTTATTAACGAAATTATGTGATTAACACTGAAAATATGTAAGGGTTTAAGTAAAAGGGGAAGTTACGAGCTGACGGCAGCCATGTTACGATGGCCACTATGTCAGGTCGTTAAAGGATCCCAGGTTGGTTGGGGATCCTTGGACAAGCCAAACTAATGTGTCACTTAGGATACAATTATTTATTGGCGCACAATAAAGTTACTTATAAGAGAATGGCCGGCCGCGTCATCATCATGTATACTTAGAGCAGCGATTTGTTACTTCTGAAATTTGTGGTAATGGAACTGTATATCTACACAGAGGCCGATGTAACGCATGATGTCAAGAAGCTCAAGCGGCGTAAATATAGTAACCTTTTTGGGTAACTATATTTTTGAGCCGTTTTGGGGTTGAAACTCTAGAGCCGTGGGATCCGAGTGCTCATAGCCTTTTTAAGAAAATTTCTAAATGTTTTTTTTTTTTTTGGGGCTGGGATATCATCAAATAGCCCCTCCCGCTCTTGGGCAGAGCAAAAGGGAGTGTCAGACTGCTACTGACTAAAAACCACCCATGTTCCTTCTTAGCCCTATATGTCGAGGCCGCGGTGACCAGTGTATAACCCGCAGCCTCGACGGGCAAATTTCTAAACGTTAGTTGACGTTTCTCGTGACCCAAGGGCTGGCTTTTATCTTAGCCAGAGGCTAAGCGTTGCCATACAACGTGGCAATGCCGCCAGTCTTTTGGGCACATTACCGGCTGACAGCGTTGAGGAGCAGTTTTTCGATGGCATTTTATAGTTTCTTGTTAGTTTATTTTATAGTTTTTAATTAATGTACATAGTTACTTTTATCAAATTAAAGTATTTACTAAGTAGCCTTAATCCAAGTGTGTTTGGTTCGGTTCCCAGAATTACAGGATTCAGCTGAATACCAGTATTTACCCGACTGCGGCGAAGCCCAAAAGGAGGGTTATGTGTTTGGCGTGTATGTATGTATGTATGGATGTATGTCCGTTTCTTTGTTCCCTCATAACTCCTAAACGGATGAAGGGATTTGAATGAAATATACGTCGTTAGATTCGTCTTGATGGCGCGAGTGTCACTGGCTACATTAAAATTATGTGTTGTTTTTTGCTTTTCAGTCTTTTCAGTCGGGTTTTTTAGTTTTTTATTAACTACTAACTTTTTTACTAACTATAACTTTACATGGAGCTCTGCTTATCTGACCTCCACAACCCTGGAAGTCCTTTGTAATACGATACCCCTTGGTAAGACTGTTTGTTTACTTTACTTGGTTATCGTTTTTAAACATTCTCACATACGGAATCCCACATTGAATTAACTGAAACACTAACAAAATGTGCAAACAAGTGCCGCGCGTCAGTTGATAGTAATCGCAGATAATATACTGCGATGCAAAATATGAAGTAAGCATTTTGGGTTAACTTGTTTGAAGGTAATTAAAGTTAATGTTATGAGGCGCCTAACTGTACGCGAGTACATACTTTATGTACAACAAGTTTAAAAGATATAATGAATTGGTTAAGAGGGGTTTATAACACTTCTATTTTCAGAAGGTAAAAGGTCTGGTATAATTAAAGCAATATGATTCTAATTAGTCCATCAGTTAAACGATCGAAAAATATTGGATACGTGTTTTTTGTTTTATCAAATTAATAAAAATTGACGAAGATAAAGCGCGTCAAAGATCATGAGTGGATTTGTGGCGTCATTTGTAGGAAAAAATTGTAACGTTTTCGAGTTTTCGAAACCATTGTCTTCATTTATTGTTTATGTGAAAAAATAAATAAGGCTATATAAGGTTCTGAATCAAAGTCAGAAACAATCACAAAGAGTGGTGTCGGAAGAGTTACCATAGACCCCACAACTAATGCAGAATTATATGAAAGACATATGAGTGAATGATAACGTGAAGCTTGACAGAAGAGAATGCCGGTTTCCTTACGATGTTTTATTAAATATACATATATATATATATATACAAACGTTAAAGTACGATATAACGATAACGACATAATAAACGAAAACATAATAACGATATAATATATAAACGATATATATATATCGTTTGAGTTGTTCATATCGTCTTATCAAAAGAAAAACCAACAATGTACAGAAACACACTTATCATACATCTCCAAACACATCTGATAACATTTTCCCTAAAAACAAAAACATTTCCAATACTACACAACTGTAAACGTACAAACCATTGCGAGATTTATCCGAAGACACGGGAATAAACTTTGAGAAAATTCCCGAGATTCCAATCGGGACAAAACGAACAAAGCCGAGTCGGCAACGAAGTAATCCGTTTATCTAGCCAGCGGGGATCGGCAGAGATGCAGGTGGATGCGTACGCGCAGAGTTACAAGGGACTGGAGGCTTAAAACGTTAGAAACTTTAAAACAGTGATGGATTTTTTGAGCCTCCGTCTTGATAAAATGCTGCATTGAAAGTACCTAGTTGTAAGTACGTGTGTATCTGTGTAAGAACTTATTTGTTTGATTTGGAAGGAAGTTCTAGATGTTAGTCACAGACAGTTAAATATTTGAAATTCGAAACTACTTTTGGACAGTTAGTATAAAGACATTTTAATCGTGTTAATTATTTTAGTTGCTGTTTTATTTAACCTTGACTTTTATTTATTAGTTTGTGTTTAAAGTTGACAAATCTTATGGTTGATATCCTTCCACACTTCTCCATTATTCATAATCTCAGTAAGACTGGACTTACACACATAAAAAAAAAGTCTGTAGCTACTGAGGCCTCTACCTAACCCTGCGGAATTACAGGCGTGATTCTCTGTATTTACTTCATACTAACAAAATATAAAGTTGTAGACCATTGTAATAATGATACCCTCAACTCTACTTCTCCTGTTCTGTGCGTAGGCAGCGTGAAGTAAATCACCCAGAATGTGACCGTCGTCTATCTCTGCTCCAATGCGCAGCTCGAAATTAGAACAAAGGCTTTCAGGGGTCAGCAGGGTTTCAGGTGATGTTGGAAAGAAAATTGGTTTATACACACATCAAAAGTGTCTAGGGATCAAGCATTTTTATGCGGATTTCTTGAGATTGAGATGTGGCTTTGTAATAAATTTATGATTTTATAAATTTATATGGATCCTTTTTGGTGCATTTCATAATTTGAATCAGGAACTGTGAATCAAATTCGAGTAAAAGATGAAAATCAGCTGTCAATATTTTCCCTATAAAAACATACAACGCATTGAAGACATTATTAGTGCTACTGTTTCCCTACTACTGATTAAAACCAACGTTATTATGGAGCGGCGACGTCATTTAAGCAGGGAAGAAATGCTCAGAGCCGTGGGAATGATAGAAGCTGGTTCCCGGCAACGTACTGTGGCTTTAGCTCTGAATACAAGTCAGAGTGTTATCAGTCGACTTTGGACACGTTACCGAAGCACTGGTACCGTGGCTGAGCGCCATGGAGGACGGTATCGCTGCACCACACGGAGACAAGACCGATACATTCAAATCTTAACTCGAAGAGCTCCAACAATAACCGCCATGATGTTAGCCGTGAGGCTTCATCACTCTTCAGGGAACTTAATTAGCGACCAAACAGTCAGAAACCGCTTGCATGAAGTGAACCTTCATTCCCGAAGACCGCTACGGGTACCATCTATAGCAATGCACAATCGTAGGATTCGATATCAATGGGCTCTTGAACACAGAAATTGGGCAGAAGAACAATGGCGTTTCGTGTGCTTTTCTGATGAGTCTCGTTTTGGTATGAGACCGGATACAAGACGTATACGACACTGGAGAACCCCTGGACGCCAACAGCGATTAAAATCCTGCCAGGAAGTCCATCCTTATAGTGGTGGAACCATCATGGTATGGGCGGGTATTTGGATCGGCGGAAGAACTGAGTTGATTTGGATCAGAGGCAACCTCAACGCTCAAATTTATGCTGAGACGATTGTATCAGACGTCATCGTTCCTCTACAAGTGCAAATCGGTCCCTTATTTCAGTTAATGCATGATAATGCACGACCGCACACCGCAAGAGTTGTAAGACAGACTCTCGCCGCAGCTAACATCAATGTCCTGCCCTGGCCTGCTCAGTCGCCAGACTTGAACCCGATTGAGCATGCATGGGATATGCTACAGAGAAGAGCTCTGCCGAATATGGAGGGTATCCAGTCGCAAGAAGACCTTTTTTTGTTGTTGCAACGAACATGGGCGGCCATTCCACAGCGTGATTTGGATGAACTCATTTTGAGTATGCCAAACCGATGTTCTTGTGTTGTTAGTGTTCGCGGTAGAAACACGGATTATTAATTGTTTAAGTTACCCAATAAAATTTTAAAGAAAACTGTTATTTCAGTCTTTTTTTCGAACTTTAATGTTAGTGGTTCAAATGTCAAAAATCCCTTTATTAGGAAAATGCCAAATTTCTTTATTAATGCAAAGGTGACTTGGTTTATCGTTACTGTGACAAACGAAAACACTTTATTTGATGAATCCTTAAAGAAAATTTTAATTAATATCAATCAGGAGAAAAGTTATTGCAAAAATATATGTTGATCCCTAGACACTTTTGATGTGTGTATTTAAGTACATTAGCAGAATGTGGCTGCATGTATGACATTTTAATAAGTATGTTTATGTTATTGTTTATTTCATCACCTATAAATGCCCATTAATTAAGTCAATTCTTTGACGCGTTGTATCTTCGTCAATTTTTATTGGTTTAAAAAATATGCATCCAATATTTTTCGATAATCTAACAGACGGACTAATTAGAATCATATTTTTTTAAGTCAATAAAAATCCCTAATGGGCGTCACGGGTAAGTTAGACTAGTACTGAGATCACGATAAGTAACAGCAACTGGTATCAACAGAAATCATTCACCGTTTATTAAGTATCACTGAAGAAATATAAATTATGTTAGCATAAAGATCAGTACAGATAAATCGGTGACGTCACAGTGTTGTGCACGTATAGGGATCGATTTCAATAATCACCACAACACATAATCACTGATAATTGTTCCAATCAACCGCATCCATAAAGGTTGGATCACCTTTGAGTAATTATCATATTTTTTTAATATAAAAAAGAACTAGAATAAATGGCCTGTGTTTTATTAAAAACTAGCTGTTGCCAATTGCTTCGCCCGCTACAACTCGAAAATCCGATCGATCCCACGGGAATATAAAATCGGGAAAAAACTATCCTATATGTTAATCCAGGTTCTAAACTATCTGTGTACCAAATTTTATTCCAATCCGTTCAGTAGTTTTTGCGTGAAGAAGTAACAAACATATACACTCACACACTCACAAACATTCGCTTTGATAATATTAATAATAAATAATAATATAGTGTGATAAGTGTAATAAGGGATAATTGGATAGAATCATGTTTGTCATTGAATGTTCATGAGACACGTGTCATCATCTGCCTAGCCTTTACCTAACTATGTTGGGGTCGGCTTCCAGTCTAACCGGGGTATCTGAAATCTGTCCTCCACAGCCCAGTTAGTACCTACTGGGTAATACGTTACTCCTTGGTAACACTGGTCGACAGACTTTCAAGCCATTGAATACCTGTAACGACTGAAAAAGATATGGAAAGAAAAAATATTTGTTGTTTCACACAGGACAGAACAAATTGAATACATACATATTGGTCTTGGCTGCCAGCCAAGACCAATATGTACTGGGTGATGGTCACCCATCCACTGACCACGCACGGTTTAACCTTTTGTAAAAACCTCATAGCAAGAGATGTGTAGATTCCATTCATGAATAGTTATTGTTTTTTAAGTATATAGATGATGATGATGAAGTATATTATGCCATACTAGCTCATGTTTGCGGCTTCACCGCTGTTCATTGAAGTGCTTTTACGCAACTGAACTGTTACAATTACTTTATAGTCAACCTTTGTATCAATTATGTGTTTTGTTGTAGGTAAAAGTGTCGTTGTTATTGATAGAAAAGTACCAACAAGTTGTTACATCAAAATATACATTTGTGTAAGGGAGCTACATCTGCCAACAAACTTTAATACAGTTTGGCAGAATTAATATATTTTGTAACACGGATGTGACCATGAATAAACGCTTTTTTCATTTCTTTTTTTTTACCTTAACATCGAACCGAGCGGCAGTTATTATTACGCCACGAGCTCCTCGAGACATGTCACGTGTATAAAAAATAATATTTTAACACGTCAAGTTCAATAACCTAATAAATGCGAAATCAGCGCCGGCGCACACGGGCTCACACGGCCCGAATAATCTCGATATTCGTCCGTGTAACTCGATGCAACAGATCGATTCCCTTACTACATGACTTAATTAATTCTTGCTTGCATTCATCTTTTTAGGGCACTCCTTAGACCACGAAATCACAATCCAAAAACAACCATAGAGTGATTAAGCAAAGTTCATTTTACACTGAACCAATTTAAAGTTTAACCAAGCAAATAAATTGAATGCTCATGACAAGTCTCGGGTCGCGAAAGCTTCGCAGTCGAAATGGCTGTCACCGGTGTCTGTCCGTCTCCAATCATATATCTCGTTTATAATCTGGAAATGCAATTAGCATATTAATCGCTTCATATTTTGATGATTAAAACCGTCGTTTCATTTAAATCGATTTCATTTTGATTTATTTTCGGATAGGATCGGCCGGATTTAAATCCAAACATGCACGATTAGTTATTATTATTATAACTAGCTAATTTTAGTATAATAGCAATTTTGTGTTTCATAAAAATCAATTTGGACGAGTCAATTTGTTGACAAGTATTATAAATCTGATCATTTTAATGGATAACGATTCACTGGTTTCATTGGACATCATGTTAGTTGGAAGTCTATTGAGCCAAGATCGACAGTAAACCCCGTGAAAGCGAGAGACGATAGACGCGCATACCTCTTAAATTATATCATTTCTATACTTCTATGAACATCAGCTTCTGCATAAATTATATCATAAATCGTTTCACTGAAACGTGTCGATATTAAAATCTTTAGAAACGTTCTCAGAAATAATCTATAGCATGAAACATCGTGGCGAAATCCATTAAATGCTGAATATGCGCACTCTTATGATACACAGTAAGTGTCGTACTGTGGGAACAATTTCCGCACTAACGGGTGGCACTCTAAATCATAATTATCGGTTTTATAGGTTCCATTATTGGTAACACAGGTAGTTTTTGTGTAGATCAAGATTACGTGTCTTGTGAGTCTGTGCCTACATTCTTTATGTGATTTACAGAATGTTGATGAGATGAGTTAATCTAGCGAATTACCGCACACAAAAACATTGAACTTTAAATGCCACGCGCACGGTGTGAATTGCAATAAATTGTAACAAACCCGTGTACACTATGCTATAAACATCTCGAGATGGGGTAGAGCTTCGAAATCTACATATTTAAACGTTCCCGAGCAGAACAGCAAACTTTACGCGTTTCCTGTAACGGTACGAATATTAATATCTGCAGTGTCGACTACATTTCACACCAGATTGTCTTCTAGACATGCTTTATCAATAACTATAAGACAAGTTTATATAATTCGAGGGTCAGTTCCTCTAATGGTGTCCGAACTATATTTTTATCCATAGCTAAATGTTACTCTAGAACTGTCCATGTTCCGGTAGACATGTTATTTGTATCGTGTGAAAGACGACGCGGCCTGTCATTTGACGTGGCCACCATTATCGATGCTCGGCGGCGACCTCGTGGGAATCTATGGGGTTTATGGGATTCTGAGGCAGGGTTAACAGGTGCATTTGTGGAGGCAAGCGCTGACTGATGGCATGTCGTAATGGCGGATAGGAGTGCTGTTTGTGATGTTATGTCTGGAGATTGTGGCTTCTAAGATAGCGTATGGATTAGAAATGTTGTATGGAATTTGGTGATTGTATTAGGCTGCAGTGATGATAATAATTGAATGGTTGGCCACTTTTTTAACTTATATAATTGGTCAACAGTCATTTAACAAATAAGAAACTAAGTTAGATACCTTCAAAAAATCTGACACTATCAAATAAAAATATTGTAAAAAAAATCTAATCGTAATCTCAAAAAAAAAACGATCTAAAATCTAATCTAGATATCAAACACAGACGAAGTCTCAAGTCAGTAGACTGTAGACATGTTCGCTCCGATGCATAAACTTGTATTTTGACGGGCACACGTCACAGCTGTCAAACGGCCGTAGTTCACCACGAACGTGAAACTAATTTGATACTACATTAATGTAATGGGCAGACATTTGAGAACCTTTGATCCGAAACATGTTATAACATGAGAAATATTTAGAGCATAGTTTTTGCTTCGAGATTGTTGGAGAAGATTGCCTAAATAGACATGCTCGTAGATTGAGTTTTTGTGATAATAATCTACGTATAAAGTAATATTGAAGCAAAATTTAACAAATCAACAGTTATGAATACAAATGATGCAGACACAAACAGCACTGATAATGAAGACGCTAAAACAGAAACAGATTCTAATCAATTAGATCTTCAACATGATACTAAAACCACTAACCACAAAGGGCTCAACCAACTACACCCAATTGAAACAGAAAGAAAAGCAGCCAATACTTAGAGAACCCCATATTTTCCTCCAATTCCCATAGCTGCAAGGTTCTCACAAAGACAAGTACGAGCAGAGTTATAAGTGAGCGGGACGAATGTGTAATGGCGCGGGAACCGAACCGGTGAAGCTACAGAGGACAAAACATGGAGAGAAAATGTATTTAATTCGAGTTGGATATTGGAGCAAAGTGTGGGGTATTGTCAAAAAGTTTTTATCTTAAGTGATTCTAGTCAAAGCAAAACTATGATTTTTGTGTTTGATTTCGTTGTCATTATAATTAAGATCGGTTCATAAAAGGGCAGAGCTAAAGCATTTAACATAATCAATAAAGTAGGGCAAGAAAGTAATCCTACTAGTAATAATGTTCTATTAAATTCAGAAACTAAACTATAAAGTTTAGTCCCTTTCCGATCTCTACATTAAGCTGCTAACTCTACATAGAGCCGGCTCTACTCTTGATTTCGTTTTGATAGGTGTTAATTTGTCATGCTCTTGTGCTTCACGCACATTACACCTGTTAACCGTAACAATATTATTACGAGCCGTCTGTTTGTCTGTCCCTATGTCATCTTGAAAACTATACTAAATTGCTAAGTTACTTTTTAAGATAACGAGGTTTTTATTCCAAGTGTGATTGTGGGCAAAGAAGTATTGTAACTAAATGAATTATGGACGCATAATTTCCTATAGTCACAGATGGATGAATAGTGGGTCGTAAAACTCAAGTAACTTATAGTTATCTTGTCCTGCAAAGTAACAATAACTTTTATTGGATTTGTACATTAAATTATTAAATAAATCCCGACTATTGATGATGGTAATAAAAACATACTATTACGTTATACGCAAAAGCACCTTCAACTAACAACATTTTAAATGAACGCAATTTAAAACCTGTAAAACAAAATGTCAATCCACAGTAATTACCTAGTTTAACAAAATGAAGTAAACGTAACAAAATAAAAGAAGTATCTAAAGCTCGCAAGGACATCAAGAGGACCGAAGTTCAAAGGTGCGCCTGCGCATCCAAACGTGTACAAATGTCCAATTAAATTGATCAATCGGTACACGCAGTTTCAATTAGTGTAATAACATGTGGCGAACAGATCAATTAATATAGGGCCTTTAATTGGTCTAGGTTTACGGAGACCTAAGCTGAAATGTGTATGTTAATTATCAAGATTATTTCTGGATATGTATGTGGGTAATTTTTATTTGCAGTGAAGTGCTTTATTTTGTTGCTACTGGCTTTTAATTGAAATTGCGTGGGTGGGATAGGTATTTTTAGCTAATTATCAAGTTCTGAGAACACCTGGATTGTGTGAGTAGATTTTTATTTGAAACACTGATGGTTTGACTGGCCTGTTGGTCTAGTGGTTAGTGACCCTAACTGCTATGCCGGAGGTCGTGGGTTCGATTCCCACCCAGGACAAATGTTTGTGTGATGAGCACGATCATTTGTTCTGTGTCTGGGTGTAATTTATCTATAATATGTATGTATTTAGAAATATATAAGTATGTTTATCAGTTGTCTAGTACCCATAACACAAGCTCTGCTTAGCTTGGGACTAGATGGCGTTGTGGGATAGTTGTGGAATATTATTATTATTATTATTACTGATACTTATTTAAGTCCGACACCGGGTTAGGGAATAACTAAAAAGAAGAAGGAGACTTATAGTTATGAAGTTTTTATTTGTCAGGATTCAGATTATTTCTGATGCACGAAAGAAAATTTTCAGCATAATATTTATTTCCGCTTACTTAAATACATAAATCTCTACCAACCAGTAAATTAATTACAAACAGTTAAATTACTATGGCTACCGCTCTTTCATTCGTTCACTCCATCTCTGTCATTCGTTCGTTCACGAGCACGGCTCAATCATTGTGTGCACGTGTTACAGTAATTAATTGTAATTTGTAATTAATACTTGGCGCTAAAGAGTAGTTTTTCCGCGCTGTTTGTTCTACTAATATGATAATTGACGGCTGATGGGGAAATTGCTGTGTTTCTTTATTACTGAGGAGAAATAATGAATCATAAGAAGAAAATAAATGCTGCTTACGTGAGGAATGACTTGAAATATCCATATTTTTTTCTCACGTCTGCATACAGGGTGTTTGGAAGGGAGCTGTACATACGCCTAGGGTAGAAACTAGGGATAGTCTGCTACCTACCCCCGCCCATTATATTGACCTTGGCCTCAAGGTTTTTTTTAAATTTATTATTATTTTTTATTTGACTTTTTGACTAAAACTACCTGTAGCTCAAAATCTATCCATGGGACCGGTCGGCTAATGGTCTTGTTTTAATCGTTAGAGTCTTAGGGTCCTGCAAAAAATTATTTTACACCAGAAAATTGTGGAGAAGAAAAGTTATGGGGCCTGAAGTACCGTAGTAAGGTAAAGAAATAATTTTAAATTAAAAAAAAACCTTGAGGCCAAGGTCAATATAATGGGCGGGGGTAGGTAGCAGACTATCCCTAGTTTCTACCCTAGGCGTATGTACAGCTCCCTTCCAAACACCCTGTATATTGTTACTGCTCAGTTTTGTAAACTCATCTCGTAAAATGTTACCATAACCTAAAATATTGTTAATGATGAATGAAATAAAGATTTGTAAAGAGATATGCAACGAAAAGGTCATCAATAAAAAATGGGCACACACAAACTCAACGATTTTTCATACGATTATTTGTCATATCAAAAGGGGCTCACCTCGATTTTAAACGATTCCGTTAACCAATCGATTATCGATAAAAACGAATGATTAATCGTTCCTAATTGATATAATTCATCCCTTTTTGGCAGCGGGACGTCTGTCACGTGACTTGTCAGCGTGACACGCGAGTTTTTGACAGCCCGTGACAAATTGTTGTGGCAAAATATTTCAACAGTTGCGTCAATCGGTTTCAGAACAACCCTCATTATGTAGAATCCCACGTAGTTCAACAATTCTAATATTTTCTCCCTTTAGATATTTCACTCTTACGCCATTGTGATAAAATTAGAAATATAACGGAGAATAGTTTTTGCGATTGTAGTTTGAATTCGGAATGCAAAGGGAATGCAATGACGTTGCGCTATCAATTCAAATTTTTGAAATTCGAATGAATGAATTCGAATTTGGAATTGTAGAACACAATAATTGATCATGATCTGTGAGGTAGACATGCTTAGTATTCGGTGACTTCGAACTTGTGATATGCAGATGCATTTTGTGTGTATTTTGAAAGAATGCAATTTGTTATGTCTAAAAGAGAAATGTTCCTTATACAGCTGCTAACATGATTTGGCTGATATTTTTAATATGGAATTGATGACATCTGTCTTTTGAAATTTATATTTCTAATTTTAATGTTTGCTGGATTGCTATATTTATGGCACACTATTGCAGCTTTCTCTCTGTAAATGTAAAAATGGAATAATATGCGTACTTCTAATTATGAATAAGTACAGCTGACAACTATGACGAAAGCTTCAATAAACATTCCCGGCATAACGTATCTCCTCATCAACGATTACCAGCGAAAAATCATAAGAGAATTAATTCATTAACCTCTATAGAACCATCAGATGTCTCTTAAAAATGTCAATAGACGGACAAATCCCATTATATTAGATACGGATTTAAATAATAGACTAGATTAGACCTTTATACTTCTATTACATTATTGTTAAGTTATTCTTTGACCTTTGACTCGGGAATCAAACCGATGAGAGGTACATGCGGTATTATGATGTGCCGCGGCTTCGCTTCACTAGTTTTTTTGTTATTACTGCTATTGTTTGATGTAAGTTATACTTTGCTAGGTTTTAAGGAGGAGTTGTGTTAACATAATTGGGAAATTAAGTTGTGTAAATGTTATTTTGAATGAATCGGAAAGAATTAGATACAGTGTAGCTTTGGGCCGAACATGATTCTCTTAAAAAAGAACTCTCATTCGAATAAAAATAATGGATAAAATTAAAAAAACATAACCTACAAAATATATTACTAATCTTAAAGCACTAGAAACAGGTTAAAACATTTTCAAGCTTTCTTTTTTTCAACAACCACAGAAGAACATAATTATATTATATCTAGTAATCGAATTAACAGAACAGCACCTTAAGCCAAACTGGACGTAATGCTTAGTCACCGGCTCGCTTCCCATGACAAGTGACCTGTGTCTCTGCCGCCGATCTTAGTGGAGCATCGCGATGTTGGCGATAGCGATATGTAGCGATACGATACTGTTTGTGAAGCAGATCCTGTAGTAGATGGCGCTAGGCGATAGAATTAAACAGAGGTTTTGATATGTAGTGAAATATATTTGAGCTAGCGTTTCCTTGTTCGAACCGTAGTTAAGTTATTTTAGCTTGTGTTTATTTTATTTTCGCTAGTGTATTAATTCATCAAGTCATCAGCGTCATAATCCACGGCCCGATTTTACCCACTGCTGGGCATAGACCTCTTTTGTTTTAAGCTCCATGTTCTTATGCCAGCCCCATACAGGATATTTCAATATCATCTGCCCATCTGCCCATCTCGCCTCCGGCCGACCAACACTTCGATTTTCAGTTCTTCGCTATTCGGTCACAGCTTTGTTCCAATAGGGATATTTACTGATTAAAAAAATGTGTTTCTAATTAGTCCGTCTGTTAGATTATTGAAAAATATTGAATACGTATTTTTTGTTTTATCAAATCAATGGAAATTGACGAAAATAAAACGCGTCAAACATTTGAGTGGGGGTTGGTGACGTCACTGACCGCTAAAAATGTCATACTTATGTCTTAGAGCATGACGTCACACGAGTTTTCAAAGCACTGTATCGTCTTCCTTGTTTGTTTACGTGAAAAAAGAAAAAATACGTGTCCAATATTTTTTTTGTTTATCTATATGATTAACTATTTTTTTTTGTTAATGACCCTATTGCCATCACCACGCCTTGTAAGGAGTCCTGTCCAAACTCCATTTGAGTTCTATATGCATAATTATTTGATAAATCATCTTTTGGGCTTTTAGTATAATTAATGTAAGCTGCGGTTTACGAAATATTATTCTTATTAATTCATTTACATCAAAAGATTTCAATCACAGACAGGCGTATCTAAAATCTAATAAGCATTCCCATAGATAATTCCATAGATAATGAAAAAAAGAAACGGTTATCAAATCTGTATAATATTAAAATGATTCCTTTTAATTTAGGCGACAGATGCTTCATTACGCTGATAGGAACTAATAACAGTACCCGGAAAACGATCAAATGACATCACTAACAAATCTAATTTAGAAACATGAATATATTACTATACTATATTAAGTCGTCAAAGTAAGCGGCTGTCTGACGTGTCATTGTCACTCACAATGGCTGCACCGAATCGATTCAATTCATAATCGGATCGGAATACAATGACATCGATACCCACGCGATCAACTACATTCGGTTACGTTGAAAAGTACCTATAAACTATTATCTGTGCTCCACTGATTAATTGTATTACAATTCTTTATCTATTACCCTTGTTCATGTCAAGTGGTATTGTTTTATCACACATGTTTTATTACAGGTATGACTGTTCATATGTTGTAGGTATTAATTAAATGTATATTACCTAGTCCTGCATACGTCATAGTCTTCATAGGTTAATTACTTACAAACAGGCGGTTTTCTAATCTATAAACGACAAACAACATTATAGTTTCAAGTGAAATAAACAAGATTTGTCAATACCCGCCGCAAAGTAACAACGTTTTCCTTCACCTTATTACTATCACAGTAATAATACTCATTTTCCATTCAGATCAAAGAATGAAAGTAACGTATGAATGCGCAACCTTTCGGACAAGTCGTAAGATTTAACTGAGGAAATAATTTGTATTGGTGCAGGTCAACTCTTTACTATTCATGACGGACATTACTACACATCAAACAATGAAAATATCGCAACAAGCTTCGCAATGGCGGCCGACTTCAAATATCCAACACACAAAACGCTAACTATTTATTAACAATACAAGCTCATTACTTCAAATAGAAGAAGAAATTAACATACAAAAATTTGCAACAACAACAGTTGAGGAAATAGTAAAAAGTCTTATCACCGCAGCACCGCTCCGAACATAAACCTAAAAGTTCGCGAATAGTAAAACAATTTGCACTAAAAAGGTTTAACAATGAGTAATTGTGCCGGGCGTGCGAGTAAAAAAACGCAAGTGTCGGCACATGAAAGGACAAAGGCGGTCTGCGCGCGCGCCGAAACAAATGCCGTCGTAAAACAGATCTATTCGCAGAAAAGAAATTTTGCACAAGTTACGCTTTAGCGAAGCATTGTGCTGCCCTTTAGAGTTACCGCTTAACGGAAAGCCGCTGAGAAAATGTTACTTTTATAGCTACCAGTGCTCACTGTAAGACAGATCTAAGTACGTCTGTAGCATCACGCTTACGGCTAACAGGTGCGGCAGTAACTAATACTTTAACTTTAAGTCTGAAGGAAACGTGCAGTTGAAGACATTTTGTAATATTTCTGGCATTGTTCATAATCGTTACTCGTCAGCAATATGATATTTCCAGGTATTCTAATACGTAAACAAGATTTATCTGTCCTACAAATTCTGGCTGCGGAAATGCAATTTTTTACTGTGTAGGATAAAATTGTCTAGAAAGAATTTTCCGTAGCAATACAGCAAGAGGCTCATGTCATCATAATCATCTGCCATGTCTTTTCCCAACTAAGTAGGGTATACTGGTATATCCAGTATTTTAATGCCTATCTGACTTCAATTACCTAGTTGGTTCTGGATAATACAATACCCTTTGGTTTCAGTAGAGACAAGGACTCATTTCACTCACACATAAGTGCGTGGGTTACTCATGACAACGTAGGAATTTTTGGTCAACTGGACCCGCGTCAAACTGAGACTAAATCAACAAAGTCACTTGTTGATTTAGTCAGTGTTACTTGGTCGACTGATCCCGCAGGTCCATTTTGTGTGGGTCCAGTTGACTAAAGACTCGTAGATAAATTACATATTCAAACTTGGTGCAAAAATTATCAACATCCTTCTTAATATAAATCTCGATATCTCATTGACACAACTGTCATGTGACGTCACCGCCAAAAAGCCGGATCTCGCCAGATACTACGGTAGGTATAGCGGGCACGCGCCGCGCATGCGTGGAGAGCTGACGACCGATTGGCCGCTGTCGCCCCGCCTCGCGTTGCGCAAGCGACGCACGTTATCGTTCACTCGGGCTCGACAATATTAGTTGTTAATGGCGAACTGGGGGCCAATTCTCGATTTTAGAGATGGTGTCGAACTCGACAAAAATTTCTAATGACGTCATTTTTTCGACAAATTTTAAAAGTTGCTATTCTGGGGATGTCGAATTCGACATTTGTCGAAAGCTAACGTTAGAGTTCATGTCGAGTGCTTCTGAGCAGTAGAGATGTCATGTCGATTGTAGAGATACGTCATTTCTGAGTGAATTCGTTGAGTTTTGGATTGTACACTGTGTTTTCTTTTCTTTAATTTTTAAATAAAATACGGCTTGGCATCTCATACTTACTGGAAATTCGATTTATACTCTTTGATTTGTGCCCTTGCCTTGTTTGATTTTTCCCCTCCATGTTAAAATAAAACTTTTAAAATGTAAAACAGCACCCAATAATGATGTAAACACAGTACATGTAAACATAACAAAAGTTTTAAAGGAACCGCAAAAAGGCGCAAATTCTGACACTGACAGACAGTCAACTGTCAATTTGTTTTCTTTATTTCACGAAGAGCATACGAAAATCTTGAAACACACTAAACGTTTCGTTTTATACTTAAATAATTAAGTTTAGTCAGCGTTTTAAAACAAAATCATTCATTAACTCATAGCTACCTAAAACAGAACGTGCGATTCTTCATAATGGTAACATTATCTTCACTCGACTCGACATTTTCGTGACATTTATTTCTATTTTGACTGAGAATACGGAATTCTGCTCAATTCGACATTTTTTGGTAGAGATAGAGATATTTTTAATAGACATAGAGATAGACTTACGATCTCGAACTCGAGATAAATGGCGAAAATCGAGAATTGGCCCCCTGGTTTTAAATGATGTTAGGAGGTATTAAAGGGTTTAGGTTTGACCAGTCTTTGCGTTAAATTTATGATGATAGACGATCAAAGTTAGAAACATCCTTTAAACCTTTTAGTAAAACATGACTTTGAATCTTTTTGCTTGTAATTGACCTTCTTCTACTTATTAATTCTGACTACTTACTCGAATGTATTCGCTGTAACTTTTTTTAAATAAATAAAATTTTGAGAAAAGAAACCATAAATAATACAACGGCACTAATTAGAATTACCTATTGAAACTTTTGCATAATTTTTATAAGATTATTTAATATACACACGCACACACAGACGTAGGTTAGTTTAAAACATAACATTACTTTTACTCCATAATAAGGCAGACTAACACAAAGAGGCTCCGTTTTAACAGCAGCTGTAATTAGCTCGCCGGTGTTAATAGAAACTTATCTCATTTTATTGTATTACAGGAAAATAATACGTAATTAGATGCAAGTATGCACCGACTGTACACTCATGAGCACTAGTACTATTTAAACAGCAGCAGCAGTCAAGATGGCAATTTTGATACTAGACATTTCAAAATACTATGGGACTAGTTTGATAAGTACTAACTGCTATTACAGTAAGAGGACATCTGTTACAAATGTAAATAAAAGAATACCAGCCTGAGACCTGTTCTTATACACAGAAGGCAATAGGATGATCACCAAGTTTTTAGGTACATAGAGGATTCGCGATTTTAGACAAATACGGAGTGCAATGACATCGACGCACTAACGGGTACCACGTAGTCAATTCTTTATTGCGTCCATCAATCCATAGAAATAATTCGAACATTTTTCATAGACAATTAAAAAATGTCCGCATTATTTGGACGTAGCTCAACATATTTTTATTAATAGCCTGAACTATTTCACTGGTTTCATGTATCTGTAGTGTGTGTATTGCAGGTTTGGAGGAAATAAATATTAACGAGAAAATGTTGATGTGGTTCGTGGTTTGGACGTTGAAGTCCCTTCGATTAAAAGTTTCTGATTGAAAACATATGAGACCTCATGTCTGTACTCAAACGACCAACAATTATATACGTTAGCCTCTATAACCAGTTGTGTGCATATGTAAGCAAGGTGCATTACAGAACGAGCATATATCTCGCTTTATAAATAACAGATACTTAATACGTACAATTGTTAGGAAATTATAGCTTGACTAAACAGATGGAGGGTACTTCGGCACGTAATGTTAGGTACATAATATTCTTATGTATACTTATGTGTAGGTCTATGTTCTGTATTTTGTTTTATATGGTAATTATAACATTACTGAGAATGTAGAAGACGTATTTTAATAAGAAGGAAAATATTATGTGTGGTCAGTTTTGCAAATCAATGTAGATGGGTAAATAACAACTAGTATAGAAATATAGACGAAGATTAAATAGGGGTAATGGTAGAAGAAAATTTATATATTTAGTATTTTAGTTCATAAAACGGAAACTATTTGTTACTAATCTCACAAAAACAAATTAACTAAGACATATCTCTACATAACAGCGAAACAAAAACCAATCCTTCCTTCAAATCTGTCTTCAAAGGCGGTTCCATCAGAAAACTCAAGAAAAACGTGACAAGCCGCCAATCTGCCATATTCCATAACGTGACATTTCCATGATCCATTTCCCACGCGTGGGCAATATTAAAATGCATTAGAGAACACGCTCGTATAGAATATATCGCGATCTGGATCACACAGTGCCGCCGCAATAACTCATAGATCGATCGATGGATCAATATGGATGAGGGGCGCCCGGGAAGCGCGCGCGCATTCAACTGTCACCGCTCGTGCGCCCGCGACGCGAATTCGAATTCATAAATAGAACGACGGATTTAATGTATTTCATATGAAATTGTGTTTGTTCGTTGGTTTGTGGAAGGGCTTATATAATATCTGTCATATTATTCAACATTTTTGTCGGAGAAAGCCGGAATTCTGAATTTACACTGGCGTGCAAATAAATCACGTCATTCATAAGCTGTAGACTTCTTTCTACGTAAGATCTTGACGTCAAACGCCAGTTGACGTAAACGTGACGACAAATCATAAATAAATCACCGTCTCAGATACATAGTTGTATTTTTTTTAGAAGTAGTGTAGATTACGGTACCATGCCGTATAAAATTAGTATTTATGTAACTCGTAAGTCAATCAAACTGAATCAAAATCAACATAAAAGTGCAATAATTTAAGTTATTTTGTATTCAAACATGCAACTAATGTTACTTAATTAACTAATTTGATTGAGATAATCATGACAGGAATAGCTTATCGAATAATTTCTGTGACATTTACATCCTATCTGATTCTGTGTGGTCTTAGAGAATGGCTCTCTTAATTTAATTGCGTTAGAAGAGGATGCATATATCAGAATGTACTGCTATTTCATTTTCATACCTACAGCATGGATAGCTCAATCAGCCTATAATGTTAGCACTGTTGGAACTTCAGGCCTCTTCTTTATAAGAAGGAATGGGCTATAATCCACCTCAACGGCTTGTGCGGGTTCGCAGACGTCATATTTCTTCGATTTTTTTTATTCTAGAACATGTTTCCTCACGATGTTTTTGTTTATAGTTTTGATAGACTGATATTACATGGATAGAGTATTGTAAAAATGTACCTAATGACCTAAACATCCTTGCAGCAATCCAACAGAAAAATATCCACATTTAGCTCCAAATTACAGTGTCGATTTCTATAAAACAAAGGCCACAAAATGTGCAGATTGTGAAATATCTCATGAGGTCAGAAGACGTTTAGTTGCATGTACTTGTTCGACCTTGTGTCACATCGGAACATTTGCCGTCGACAACCTTCGTGCGCTAATAACAAGTCATCAAATTCTTATTACGACATTAAATAATATCAATGTTGTGTGTCAGTCGGGTTGAACGCCAGTGTACGGGTTTGTAGGAAATTGTGTGTAACAAACTTACAATGTAGTGCTTAGGAATGTTTGAATATTTGTGATGACCTCTTATTTTGCACTGAAGTGCAATCGTGCGAGGACGCCTGAGAAGAGGACGGTTATGGAGGTTTGAACAGTCGTAAAGTTGTCTAGAAAGAGCAATGGTTAATTTTGTGTTTAAAACGATGAAAGAAAAGTTACAAAAAAATTTCAGTGAAACAAACATGATGTAATTAATAACATTTAGATTGTGATAAAGTGATACTTACGGACCGCATCTGAAATGCAACTGGGCTGGTCACATCTGCCGCATGTCAGAGGAGCAATTGGCAAATATTACCAATCAGTGGATACCGAAAAGTAGAAAACGACAACGCGGCAGCGCCAGAAGGACATGGCGGGATAAGCTGGGCTCTTTCTCAAAGGATAAGCCTACAAACGCACTAGATCGCGAATAGTGGAAGGAGGGAAGAGAGACTTTTGCCATGCAGTGGGACAATGTAAGCTCATAATAATCTAAGCTCGAGTATAGCTATAAAGTTTTCCGTTACCAACGTGCTCTACTAGCAAAAAAACCCTTCTATGAAAACAACATTAGTATGCAAACCAAGCTATTATTGCTATTAAATCATAGCTCAGTCAGGATGTTACTACTTAGCTGAGGATTGAGAAACCGTCCTCTATTTCCGATTTATGTGTTCGGCAGCCGAGACCCGTGCTGGTGGAAGCTACCCGTCCGGGAAGTGGTGATGCAAATGTTCGGCGCAGTGACAAGTGGCGTGTACAGGCTGTTTCTTTAGTGGTTTGTGGGTTCTGCTTATTTACAGTATGATGGGTTCAAGTGCTGGGATTTTGTAGTGCGTGGTAGCTATAGCACACTCCCTTATAAATTAGGGGGGCCAGTTTTCCTCTAGCAGCAACGTTATAGGCTTATTATACTGTATTACTGTGTCAAAAAGAGAGTATATTGTTCGCTCTATTAAGCCATTCGAAAACCATAGGTATTTCTTCCAAGACTTAATATTGTCATGTTGAGTTATTCCCTTATTTCCTCAGGTTGCAGCTGCAGCACTAAGGAACAATGATAATTCTGTGAGTGTCTATTAACAGCATGATTCAGCAATATTTAAATCCAACAAAGAAGATGACAAATTATACTTTGACTACACGTCTTAGGAAGTCAGGTCTCACGATCGGTACCCTCTAAAAACACCAGTGACTTTTAAGACATAGTGCATCATCCCGTAGACGATCGAGTGCGCGGACACGTCACGGTGGCTGCGCTCGGATGTGAGGCAAGTGTCGTCCGAGGACGCGACAACTGTGCCAATAACACGTGCACCCACCCTAGCGTGACAACGTCGGTCATATGTGGACTAAGGACTTATTAGTTACAATACGATTGACAGAGTTTTTGAACTTAAATCCGTATAAACGCAAGTTAAGATGCGTAGTAATATATGCAACAGTAGTAAGTAGCCTTTAAGACAGATGAGTCTGAAAAGTTCTGGAGCGGCGACCGCAAACTGGAAGAGATTGCGTTGGAGGGCCTTTCAATAGGTGGACCGATGACCTGGTGAACGTTGCATGGATCTGCTGAATGCGAAATGCACGGCACTGGCCATTGTGGCGATACTTGGTGAGGTCTATATCCAGCTATATATGGATTACTTTCGGCCTAAATGATGTACTAGACAACTTCAGTTAGTTCTTATTGTAGACGTCTTGTAATCAAAATCAAAATCAAAAGTCATTTATTCAAATTAGGCTGATAATCAGCACTTTTCGAACGTCAAAATTTACTTTACTCTACTTATTTACAAGAGACAGTCCCCCAAAACGCCCACCCTTCGGCACTTCCTAGTGTTTAGCTGGAAAGAAGAAGTGACGGAACAAACTCCCCAGCAACACATTCTGTCTGTTATGTTAGTTAGAAGAACCAGACTCGATACAATAGTAAGGTGTAAGTTCATTTTAGAGTTACTACAGACACAAATCAATAATAAAAAATTATATAATTATAAACAATGTAAAAATAAAAAAGTACATAACATATATTATTATTTTTAGTTAAAAATCTAAAGATTAAGGAAAGTCTAGTGAGGATGGCTCATAAAATAAGTTATTTATTCAAACTTTATCTTCCTCTTTCACAATTCCCATTCATTCTCTTCAAGCTGCGCATCAGATGGTCAGGTATTAGCATACAATCTAGCTGTAGTTCAATAGACGTTGGTTACTATAAGTAACACTACCAGCTGGAGTGAAATAGTGAAATGTATTGAATGCCGCGCGTTTGCCCTTCTACAGTGACTCCAGAAAATATTACGACGAAAACTATTTCATTTTAAAACGGGATAAGTGGATTTTTGTCTGAGTTGTGGCTGTTGTTTATGAATATATTAGTTTCTAAGAAATAGTAACGATGAAATTGGTACGTTTTGAAAGCTCTGAAATCATGGTCATCAAAACTACATGATAGATGTCATTAAAAAAATTCTAAATGTCTAGTCTCTTCGTTTTCAAAGAGCTTCTGTTCAATTGGAAAGCGGTCTCATATAATGAGCGTGTGGGTCGTTAAAAAGTCAGGAAGAGAATGGTTCATGCAGGACTTGATATTTGAAAGCGCCTACTAACCGGTCACTATTGTTGCCTATTAAGATGCACCCACCTGCTACAGACGGCAACAGGTCAATTACGTGATACCACATAACCTTTACTACTATAGAAAGCTACTCCTCTTTAACAATGGCCACAAAACAACACCCTTCTTCAAATATCAACGAATAACATTCACTAAGAATGAAATGTGCCCACTGGCGAACGAACCACGCGTGAAAGGTTGGTATCATCCCGCGACCCTCACGGAAACTACCATGCCACTACCTTCGACCCATGAAAAACTAGCCCAGCCAACCTGAACCAAACCTAACCAACTATTTATAGAGTTGAATTTTAAATAGCAACTTAGTGGAGATGACAGTGAATGCGTTAGAGAAATCTGCATCTTGTTCGGATGGAAATAAGGTGGGGTGTTGTCTGGTGGTAGTTTTGCACTAGAAAGTCTGACTCGAGTAACCCCAGTCTGGGTCTAGTTGAATAAGTAATAGTAAAACTGATTTGGGATTAAAAGGAATTAATTAGAATTATGTTTAGCTGGTTCAGTGTGATTGTGGGTCTGTGTGTTCACGATTTAGAGGGGTATGCAGGACACTAGGCTGTTTTAGCCTTGTATGTTTGGCTATAAATTATGTCCATAAGAGGCTACAACTTAGGTATAGTTCAGGTAAGGTCTTCATGTCTGATTTTTTAAACAGAGTTCGTTCTAGAAACAAGCTTTCTCAGAATAAAACAAGGAGAAGAACTACAAACACTAATTTATCCTATTAATTTCCTTTCTTGGGTTGGCTAAATTAAACCATTTCAATCTGTATATATATCGGTTACATAACAAGATTCGCATCTGATAGCCATCCCAAGTTTAGTATGCTTTTATTTCAATTTCTCACTAGACTATTCTTCATTCTTAAAACTATACTAAACGTCTATACAATCTAGAACAGTATCCATAAACAAAAAATATAAATCAGTTCAGCCATATTTCACAATATAATTGGCGAAAGGATTTACTATAGTTATCTTCTTGCTGCGTCATTTATCGCGCACTAAGTGGAATTACTTCAGTCTCATTGTGGTACTTTGTATTATAATGTTGGTTCTTATTACTGAGTAGGTAGAGTTTATTGTTACGTTTAGAGATATACGCTCAAGGAATATATTCGTACATAGTTCTGTATGTAGCTTTAGTTAGACATTAATTGTACGAGAAAAAGATTTTACTGTTCAGTGACAGGTTTATACTAAGTTTAGATAATAGAGGATGCTTTATGTACTAAAACCAGTTAATATATATTTTGTAAATTTTCATACAATTACACTGTAGTGAGAGGCGTTTTGAATTGCCCTTCAAGACAAAAAAAAGAACTACTTCTTAACATAATATAAAATAAAGTAGCTCTCGCTGTTTGTACGCTTAGATCTTCTAAACTACGCAACGGATTTTAATGCAGTTTTCAGCAATAGATAGAGAGTGATTCAAGAGGAAAGTCTTATATATGCATTGTACCCGTGTGAAGTCGGGTCTAGTGGCAAGTAAATGAAACTAGTTTCATTAAGGTCGTGCAATAGCATTAAGATCATTTTCGGCTGAATTTAATTTACCATGTTCACAAAATTCACAAACAAAAAATTACATTTTAATAATAAAAAAAGACATAATACCAGCTTACCAACCTACCTATCCTAACTTCCTCCCAAACAGCTGAAGCAACATAGCAAACAAGTCAATAACCACTCATTTGCTTAGCATTCGTAGCCAGTATGTCACCACGAACTGATCGTAAAAGCAACCTTACAGTATATACTTACGGTTTATAATTAGCGTGATCTGTGACGTTGTTTATGGAAACTGCCGGGGAGGCAGTTTCCATCGTTGGCGATTTTATATTAAGTTGGTGTAATTAGAAGCTGCTTAGCGAGTGGAAGGTTCAGGATAGTATCCGGTGAGGTGGGAATAGCTTTCTTTGGACCTTACCGTTGCACAAGTGATAAGTCTTGGGGATCATATTACGAGTATAGTAATGGATGGATGGGAGATAGTTGGCGTATAGTGTACTAATGCATAGATACATGAAAGTACAATACGTCGCGTAGTAGAGACACATGATGAATCTTCGTAATACAATTTCGTTATAACCATATTATTACGAGTATGTGTAAAAAACAATAAAATTGTGAAGATTTACAGACTGGCACAAGCCAAGGCTTTTTCTTGGGTGTTGCCATACGACGCGGCAACGCTGCCAGTCTCTTGGGCACTTTACCTGCTGACAGCATTGAGGAGTTCTTCGATGCCCTTTTATAGTTAGTTTGTTTTTGGGTTAGTTTAGTTTATATATTTAGTATGGTCTTACTTTAACCAATTATTAAATACTAGTGACCCGCCCCGGCTTTGCGCGGGTCCAAAATAGATACTAAAACCTTCCTCTTGAATCACTCTATCTATTAAAAAAAATTTAAACTATGTAGTGAAGATTTCAGTCTAGTGTGTGTGAGTGTGTGTAGTGTATTTTCAAGTGATCGCAAGCGCCACTGCTGGTCCTAGGTTTTATTCTCAGGTGGGGCAAAGTGCTATTGGCTTTATTCAATTTGAATTTATCAGTAGCAGACACGGAGTCTCACGGAGTAGATCTTTGGCAGTCGTTACGGGTAGTCAGTGACCTGATAGTCTGACATCCAGTCTTAAAAGGGTATCGTATTACCTAGTATTAACTGGGTTGTGGAGGTCAGATAGGCAGTCGCTCCATGTAAAATACTGGTACTCAGCTGCATCCGGTTAGACTGGAAGCCGACCCCAATATAGTTGGGAAAAGGCTAGGCAGATGATGATGAGACACGGAGTCTGGATTTTTGTTCGGTTGATTGCAATAGGCTTACTACCTTTTGCATGGGACTAAAATGCAACTGACAAAATGTGGTTGTTCTAATGGGATTACAGGCGTGACGTTAAGTTACCAAGCTCCCAAACTACAATGCTCAAGAATCACACATGCAGTAACAATCATTCACCCACCAAAATTAATCAATTTCTGCACAAACAATTAACATGGCGAAAATACTTAAATCCTCCACCTATAAGGCCTAAATTTAAATCGAATCTGTCGAGCGCGTAACGTGAGTCGTTTAAGGAACTTCCTTACACCGTCGGCACCTTTGTAACAAGTAATGGAAGGCGGATGTCAACCCGGTGACACTGGGAGTGTTTATAGCTACGCTTCGGTGTGATTGAGGAGCAAAGGGCGGGTTACCAGGATTTGAGATAATCTAGGTGATGTAATGCTGGCTGCGCGGTAAAGATAATCAAGATAGCATGATGGTTCTAATGATATTAGCGTCTTGCTGTGTTAGTTAGGGCCTTTCTGACTTATAAAGATTACTGATTTTCAAGACTAATTAAATTACGGATGCAATGTTATTTTCTTTGAAGAGTTTTATATGCGAATAAAACTTTTGGAGATAACAATTAAGCTTCCATTTGATTTACTGGTTTAAATTCTATTTAAATTATTATAAGTCTCACTGCGGTACTCTCAGATATTTAATGATTACTTAAGCCGTCGCTTAGTAACGATTTGACATACTTTTTTACGACAAAAACTGTCAAAACCTTTACTTAGTGATGGCCTAAGTAATCATTAAAGCTCTCTGAGTGCAGCAGTCAAAAATGTAAGGATTTAATTAGTTCATTTAGTTCGGACCTATTTGGCGCAGCCGTGAGACAAAATAATTATGATGAGGGATCCTATACATTTTTCTGTTTGTTTTTAATTTTATTTGACGATTTGTGCACTTCTGGCATGTTCCAATGAATATGTTTTTTTCTTTGGTTTGCCCAACGTCCAAACAGAGACCTGCGAAAAAAAAGCTGCGAGAGAGCACCAATGCGATCAGAAAGCTAGATCGCTCCCCGCTTCTGCCTTTGATCCCACTATAAAACGGTGGTTCTAGTGATCAAATTTAACATTTCGCTGACCAATTGCATCCCACAGATAGATTGTAAATGTAATTGGAACTACAAGGTGGCGTACCGGCTACCTCGCAGGCAGGTCTCGCTAAAACGGGGTAAATTCAATTTAAATCTTATGGTGGCTTTGGCACCTTGTTTTTTTTCGGACAAGCCCGCCAAACTGTATTGAACTGAATTGAATTGACTGTCTCGAAAACACTGTGCCTCCTGTAAGCAAGAATCAACAGTGGTGTCTACCAGAAAAGCCTGTATATATTCGACAAAAAAAGCTCTAAATTATAAGTTTTTTAGCTCGCATGTAATATGTAGCTGTAATTACATTACCGGCAATTAATTCTATGTAATAAGGAGTATATATGGAACTCTAATATAATTTGCAAAATATGTAATTTTTTTATATCCAGCCACCTTTTGCCTTTTGTCCTGTCATTTTTTTTTTGCCAGGTCTATCTAACTCTTCGAAGAAATACTGAGTGAAGAGTGAAGTTATCTTGCGTCTTAGCTTTTAAAATTGAATACCAATTAGTTAAAGTCATAAAATGTTTTATTTATTGTAGTCATCTAGACCGTTTTATGACGTACCTAATACCATTCTTAATTAATTAGTCTATGTAAATCTGTGTAGAGCAGGTTCACTTTTTTTAATAATCATAAAAGTTCAACAAAAACTGTCCTTCACCCAAAAAAGTGACTCCCTAATAAAATTGAACCGCATTGTACACTAATTCCTAACGACGCGGCGACGCCACACATCAATTGTTTGTTTTTTATTTATTTTTAAATTTCATCGCGATATTATTAACTTTATAGCGATTACGATCTTGAGAATTCATTTTTGACGTTTTTATTCGAATTTATGCGATTCCTTACTGTGTTACCAACTTATTTCTTCATTTTAAAAACACATATTACAACCTTATTACATCGATATAAGGTAGAATACAGCATGATTTTGTTAAAATCGATGTATAAATAAATTTTGGTCGCTATGACTTCGTGTGACTGCTCTAAGATTTTATTATTTAAAAAATTGATATTTTATTTTTCGAATTGGACTGCTAACGCGCTCAGCGGGTGGTTAAGACTGCTTCGAATAACTTGGAACCTTATCGGTGACATCTTAAGGTTTATTTTGTTTGGTATAACATTCTGCCCTTTGAGGGACTTCAAGGAATCGAGGCTGGGATCTGCGCCTGCGCTTATATTTCCAGCTCAGTTGGATGTTTCGATGTAATCTTTGGAATTGTATAATAGCTATACCTATGTACCGGCGTGGCATAACGTCTAGATTTTTTATGATAAAGTATTTTATTGAGCGACTTGTAAAATGATCCAGATTGAAAGAAACTAGCTGTGGAGTTTATAGTTTTTATGCTGAATAGTTTGATCAGAGCTGAGATAACTTTATGGAGGGACATTTATAAATGGATGTTTTTTTAATAATTTCTTGAGAACTAATAAAGTAAAGGTAGTAAAGGTTTTTAAATTCTATTTCTTAAATGTTTTATAAAACATCTCATAGACTACTAGATAAAACCTGTTCTCTATTCCAAGTTTCTAGAACACCCTGTATACGAAAGCTACCGCGAACATCTCTGACCCCTTACCTTATTACTATTCAATCCGATCAAATAACTTATGATTAATACCTAAATTATTATCTATCGATTTTATATACTAAACTGACAATTATATATTGCCAAGAAAAGCGGTCGACTCTATATTAATAATATAATATTTCTTTATGATAATAAAGTTTATAATAATAACTATAAATATCGAAACACGTGTTGTTTGTTAATTTGTTAAAATATTTATGTACTAACATGTTTATGGAGTGGAATCAAATTATTTCGTCGTATGTGATTTAAAAATTATTTTGTGATTTGTAACCCGTGTGCGTCGCTAGCGCACGTTCCATACCTTTCTGGAAGCAGGCTAAGATTTTAGCAGTTACCGCATAGAAACGTATTTTATTTATTTATTACAATATTATACAAATATATAAATTAACCCTAATGTGTTCAGCCAGCCCTTAGGTCACAGGAAGTGTTAACTAAGCAAAGCATTTATCTTGGTAACCTAAAGGTAACAATTAGTTCATAAATTTGAAGTTTCTTCAAACACATTCTTTTTTCACATAACTATATGCATTTTATTCACCTGACAATGTCGAGTGATTAACACTAGCTTACAAAAACTTTAAACACCAAAGTGTTAATAATTACAGTCCCAAATATTATTCAACTTTATGTTAATAATACATATAACCGTACTTTTAAGGCTTGTAGTGGCGGCAGAAACGTAATGTATTCAGAATCCGATATTTTATTACAATATTGTGATTTTTCGTGTTAAACTTCACTGTGATTGGTTTTATTTCGTTTTGAAAATATTTTTTGTTCGTATTTAGGTTGAAAGTTCAGATTTTGACTGATGCGCAGAAATAACATATTACCCATTCTAATGTATCTACTGAAGGTTTTTTTAAGAACGTAAAGTAATCGTAATAAGTAAGTATGGGAATTATGCAGGAAATACGCGACGTCCGATCAAAGTATACAAAACAGTTTGTACAGATTTCTGATTGTCCGGAAAATTTGTTAAAAGCAAGACCATATTCTACTGAAAATGGTGTAAAGCCATGTGTACCAAATTACTTGTTAAAACTTGTAAATTAAGACATTAGAGTATTTTTGTTCAATCAATCATTTGATGAATTTATTTGTTCGATCGAAGAACTGTGGTGATGAAAACAAACTTCAGTCTAATCATTCATTTAAATGTCATTGTGATCAGTGACTCAGTAAAGAGACAAAACAATCTACTAAGCAGAGATACACACAGTTTTCACAACCCGCTACATCGTAAATCGTTTCGATTGCATTAATCGATATGTGTTTATACGGAAAAACAATGAATGTAGGACAGAATATTGGCCTTATGCCAAGCCTAATGTGTATGTTAATTGGGTCGACCTAAGCATAATGCCATGTAAACTAGTATTACTAATGTATTGATCTAGTACTGACGCAAATGCTAAGTACTTGTACTTGGTCTACCGGTTTTAGCTTTGTTTTGTACTTGTGAAGTGGATTCTGAAAGGGTTGTTACAAATAGAATGTTGATAATGTAGGAGCAACAAAACCTAACTGGCCAAATGTAGGTGAACTATAATTCACCTACATTTGGCCAAATGTAGGTGAACTATAATTCACCTACATTTGGCCAGTTAGGTTTAAGTCAAATGTAATATTAGTGCCATAGTCGGAGAAAAAACCTGTTCCATCAAAGAAGTCTTTATCTAGGAATGATATAATAGAATGACACTCGAAGACCACTTCATCATCTCTAGAAGGACTGCTCCTTACAAGTCTATTTTAACATCGTCAGTCTAACTCTCCCAATGCCTCATTTTCCACACCTGTAACCCGGGTAGGGTTACAGGTGTGGAAAATGACCCCGATACAATCAGACAGGCGACATCATTATACTCACAAGCGAACTACTCATAAAATTAAAAACATCATGATACCGATCGGCGAACATCGGCAATCTTCGTACGAGATCGGGCTGCGATCAAATAATATCATATGTTTATGTTAAGATTCGATCTCTATAACATATTCTATGCGCATGCGACGAATATTTTTCTTTACTGGTAACACCGTTAGTGACAGTCGTTAACCTATGGTTTACTAATCGTGTTTTAGAGATTGCAATCTGTACGCAGTTTACATACTTGTTTTGACCCTTGGCGATGTCTGGTTTCAATGAGAGTTATAAGTTCTGGGGTATTAAGAATTCTGGTTCGCTGTCTTTAGTATTTTAATTGATAATTATTACGGGCTAATTTCTCAGACTCATAAGATGTTAGAAGAAGATACAACATCATGGATCGGTCAGTAGCTAATAGAAAAACATGACAGTTCTTAAGCCAATATAGGAAAACTTTAATTAGTTCCTATTCAACCAACCAGTAGATTTAACCTGCATCATATTTATCATAACTATCTCTATCACAAACTAACTTATAGATCAGTAAACCAAACTTGTATTACGAAACCAAGCTTCGTACACGCATAACAGAAACAGTTCCTCTATTTCCATCATCACAGACATTTCATCCAAAAAAGGAACTACACCATTTTCCTGAGCTCAACAGCTTAATAAACCCACCTTCCAAACTATCAGCCTCGAACAAACACCAAAACACAAATCGCTTACAATAACAGTTATAAAGTCAACATCTCACAGAAGTCTCAATTACCCTCCCCTGCCCTCAGACCCTCCCGTTCCCTCCCTGGTTTCCCATAGTGGTCGTGTGTGGGGAATCGTGCGCCATTACGGAGGGACCCACGAAACGCTCCGAGCTACCGGCGCTTAGAATTTCCCAGGTTAAGCCCTGGTTTAGGACGGGAAACGGTTCGGAGTTCATAGGTGTTGTGGGTAAATTAGAAAAATGTTTGCTTCGGTTTAATGGATTTTGAACTTTATAGGACGGTCTAGGCATCATGGGACTTCACCATAACTTGTCTCTTGTTGATACACTTCTGCCAAACCTTGCAAGAAAATAAGGCGACATTTAGGTTAAATACTGTTAATCTGTTTGACGCTTTCTATACGTTGTTAATTACAAGGATTTAACCAGTAGAGCTATTGCGTATCTTTTAAATGTCAGTGGCTATCATATTGTTCATGGATAAACTATCAAATTGGTTATGGTTTAGTACAAAATTAAACCATTTGACAGTAATTGAAAGGCACTATAGGTACCACTAGCCACTGTCATTTAAAAGATACGCAATAGCCCTACAGAACATAAGATCAATGTTTGTTCAATACAATATGTTTGTTCCTAAAACTCGAGAATAAGAAAAATGGAGAAAACGTTTGGATTTTAATTACCTTTAGCATTGCAATTTAATTAATTATTTTTAGACAATCAGCTGCATCCTGGTTAGTTGGGAAAAGCTAACAGATAATGGTGAATTTTCCAAGTTCCCATTACTTATCAATAGATTAACGATAAAAAATGATGGTCTATTGAATCTTTCAATGAAACCATCGTTGTAACTTTACACAATAACTGCTATATTATTCTCAAACTCGCGGTGTGCCATAAACAATTTCTTTTATTAATTTTCTTCTTGTTCTGTAGCTCATAGACAAGATTTAAGAAACCTCTATTGCAAAGAGGTTTCTACTCTCTCCGGACCATAAAGTTCAGATATAAAGTTTCCGGATGTCAAAGGTACTCGGCAGGTTAACTTAGAATTAATTTCGATCAAGCAGTAAACGTGAAACGCTAGTTATGTGAGGGAGACAGACAGATGATATCTCAAGATAAAACCTATAAAGATATAAAGAGTTTAGATAGTATACATGTTGAAACGGTGGAATGTATGGGCGGGTACAGTCTGATCAAAGTACGTACTTACGTAGAGGATGTGTGTATAATATCATTTTGCTCGTCCCGGGAACCGAACCTAGGACTTCATGCTCCGCAGTCGAGTTTGTGACCACTAGACCAACGAAGGAAGTAATTCATTTACAGTTTAGTAACCTACCAGTTACATACACTACAAATTATTATTTTGTTTACTATCGTAATCATCATCAGCCTATAATGTTCCCACTGCTGGGACTCAGGCCTCCTCTCTAGGAGAGGGATGGGTTATAATCTAAAAGTGCGGGTTGGTAATGTCACATGTCTTCGATTTTTTTGGTTCTAAGACATGCCAAAATAATCCTAATATTATAAATACGCGCTAAAACTACAAAACGGATTTGGATAAAATTTGGTACACAGATAGTTTATAGCTTGGATTAACAAATATGATAGTTTTTATCCCGATTTTATCTTCCCGTGGGATAATTTTCGAGTTGTAGCGGGCGAAGCCGCTGGCAACAGCTAGTTAATAATATTATTAGAAAGTTGTGTAACTTTAGAGATTCTGTTTACTGCATGGCGTAAAAAATGCGTGTTTTGTTTTGAGTTATAATTTGGTATTGTGACTGTGTATTTGTCTGTGTGTGTTTTTGATAAATTAACTGTCTACTAACATAATTTAAGGTGTGTTTTTACTAATAATGTATGGATCTTTGTGTCTGAATTAAATAAATGAATTGAATTGAAATAAGTTTACGTTAGAATTCAAGTTACAATCTCGTTTTATAGGCTATTTTAAACAGATAAACACGAAAATTGCCACTTAGACATTTAAAAAAAACTTAAAAATATATTTTTTTTTTTACTGAGACAAACTTTTTAATGAAAAATAATTGTAAGATAAGACTATACTAAATATATAAACAGAGAGAGCAGCGGTGGCCCGAGAGCAGCGGTGGCCCAGTGGTGTCGGGCCCGACTTACGAACAGTAAGTCGTGGGTTCGAATCCTGGCAGGCGCATTACTTTGTGTAATTTATTTCATCACCGCTGCTCTCAAAACGGTGAAGGAAAACATCGTGAGGAAACCGGCATGTCTTAGAATCAAAAAATTCAAAGACATGTGACATCTACCAACCCGCACTGGGCCCGCGTGGTGGATTATAGCCCATCCCTCTCCTAGAGAGGAGGCCTGAGTCCCTGCAGTGGGAACATTATAGGCTGATGATGATGAAATATATAAACTAAACAAACCTTAAAACAAAAGTAATCTAGGATACAAATCCACTACTAAAAAGCTAAGTGTAAAGTACGATCATAAGGTTATAAATAAGGCTATATGCTGGGCGGGCGGCGTGGGCGGGCGGACCGTGAGAAACCGATTGTTAAGGCTCTCAAGTGAACCTATGTATTAATATTACATGGAAATAGTGATTGATTTTGTATGAATATGGATGTTACGGCTATTTTTTTAATGTAATTGGTTAGTTTTTGGATTTTGGTAGAGTTGATTTTGATTTATTAATTAGTTAAATTGAGTTAAAAAAAATCTGATTTTCATTGAGTTTGCGTCCGATTGTTTTGCAGATGTAAACTTTTCAAATAAGATACTGAAACACATATTTTCGACTTTAATAACACCTCGATATTTTAAGTACTGTCTGAACGTATTCATGAGGTTTAACAAATTTCTTGTTGGTTTTTGATGTGCAAAGTGTCAACAACTCTTGCACATTCTAGAAAGTAACGGCGGATAATATAACTGTGATAAATATGATCATGAGTGGCCTAAAGTGTCTTACTTCAATTGATAACCATCTGAATCATCTCAATGATGTTTGTCTGCAAACCGTCGTTGCACAAAAATAACCTCTCAAACTTCTAAAATGATGAACTATCACCACCCATCTTAAACTCTAACCTCGACCTAATAAAGATTATGAAAACAGCCGCCTCCGCGGCGCAGACTTATGGCTTTCAATTTGTAGATAATCTTTATAGATAGTGATCGGTACAAGTGTAAACAATAGACGGTCTGGTACCCACACACGTACACACACATATGTTTACACACACACACACACGTAGTAGTCCTTCGAGATAGAATGTAGATAGAAATACCAAATAAATTTAGTTTGTGTGTTTTAATTTTAAACTACATGAAGTGTAGTACTCGTAGTAGTGAAGTTTTGTGAGAAAAAACATACATTTTACACATTCGATTTTATTATTATCAATATTATATAGTTAACACAGAGTTCAGCTAATTATTGGCCTAAATAAGGTTGAACTACAAGATGCATGAATGCGTATATGTGAGTAAAGGTGTTAATCTGCCATAGATTTTACTAAAAGGTAAATGAAAACCCTTTAGCTTACAGAAGAAAATATTCATGCTAGTGGAAGAAACTAGAAAATACTTTACTTTGTTGATATAACCATAAGAAAACTTAAATATAATCAAATGAAGATTCAAAATTAGGTCGTCAGGACGAAATCTAACATTTCTTATCAGCAATATATAAAGCAGAAACGCAACAATAAATATTACATTTTCATACCAAACACCATAATTTATGCAAAATGAAGCGACCATTACCATTAGGACCAAAACAAGCCCTGTTCGACCCCATCCCATTCAAGAACCGTAACTTACTTATAATTCATTTGTGAAATAATATCTATATTTCAGGATCAGAGGTCAATTTACAAAAATGACAATGCGAGAACCCCGCATGAAAGAGAAGGAGATAGGAACCTCCATGAGATAGAAGGAGTCAGGTATACAGTCTTGCCAAACGCCGCAGGCACCGCACTATGCAACAATGATGATATTACTGCATAGATGCACTTGATTTTGCCTTAAAAAATTTACAACCTGTCATATTGAACTTTATTTTGTAAGAGACAAGGTTGTGAGTGTTTTAGATATTTCTTTGAGCAGCAAAGTTAAGTTGGTAAATTGCGCGAAGTGTTCAAACACATGGCTTTATTATGTGTTGAACAAAATGAGGTTATTAAGGCTCATTGTAATGGGTTGAGAGTTGAGGCTCTAAGAGTTTGATGGAAACGCCACAGAAATAGACCGAATACTAGGAAACAGTGATTTTTGCAAGATATTTTATATTCTTGGTACAGTTATAAGATAACTGATAGAGATTTTATAAAGAATGTGTGAGAAATCTTAATACCTACGTTTATTGTGCAATAAGAGGTATAAATAAATATACTTAATAATGTCTCAATCTCGAACTTCGATATAGTTTACTCAGCTTTTACAGTGAAATTAATAGTAAATGTATCATAAGACGTTATCTTCAAATAAGTGATCTATAAAATAAAACTGATCCAGAAGAAGTCCATGGGAATTCTCATGGACTAGTAACTGGAACATTAAAACGAAACATCCCATGATTTAAAAATAATTAGAAACAAGACAACATAACATAGCTTTCGATATAAATTAATAACTGAATTAAACTCAAAGCAAATATTAAAACGTTATTATGAGTGGTCGGTGCCATCGTACGGTTAACCTGCAATTAAAACTCGGCTTGTAATCGCCGGTGATCGAGATCAAACAGAGACATTAAGAGCTCACAGTTAATGTTAATGTTGATAGAGATGTGCTTGAGAAGAATTTGATTAGAGATAGTTTTTATTTTGTAAATATAGTTTTTAATTTTGTTAAGATTACATTTTGTGAAGGTTATGAATTTTTATTATTGATGTTTTTAAGCTGTATCTGTCCATCTTTGGCTTAATGTCGAAGATCCTTTACTGTAAATTAAACACTATACATAATATCCCCCCCTTTTTATGTATGACTTTAAGTCTAAGCACAACGGAAATTATAAATGAAAATGGTTATTCAGAATAAGTAAGATTTTTTGCCATCAAAATGTTATGCATTTATGCCACAGCACAAATATTTATCTATTATTCACGTCAAGTGGAATTAGAAGGAAACTTACTCAAAGTCAATGATTATTAACAATGTGTCAAAGGGACTATCAATTATCTGATTAATACTAAGTCGACGTTGTATAGTTTTACATAGATTAGTGATATACAAGGGCGGGAACAGTTGATATAGCGACGAATATACAATTATTATGTTTTTCATGACGATAGGTACGATTCAAATAACAATGTTAATGTCTACACTTTGACAGAACAAATGATCGGTTCATTGTCACATTGAAGTGTGACCCGAATGACAAATATTATTTAACGAACATTTACATGACATATGTCACTTCCAAAATCAAAGTACGTCTGTATTTATATAAATACGTAAGTATTGTATAGTACAACCCTAATGTAGTTTGTTTATAATGTTCCAAAGATATTAAATTACGAACAGCCTCGGGTCAAAAGTGATTGTATACAATTACATCTTGATTACAGTTTAACCTTTTGTTAATTACGGGAGCGGTGTAACCGGACGATTTTGTTTTAACTATTTTTAATAAGCGTGCGAATGCGTTTCTGTGTGATTTTAGTCTCGAGGGCGCGGAGATTGAATGATACGTCGGCTAAGAGATCTGATGACGTGACAGGAATCGATTTTATTGATGTTCAGAACGTGTCGACATCGCTTCACACCTCGTTCTACAGCAATAAAACAATACCGATTCCCGACCGTTAAGCACCAGACAATCGATAAAAAAAACAACTTGCTACAAATTCCCCGATGCGTCGTTCGATATTTCATTTTGAAAAAAGAACACTGGCCGAGCACGGCGCGAACGTAAAACAATTGAAGCATAATTCTATCGGCGTCTATGGCGACCCGCATGACCCCAAGCCCAGCCGAGCTCGCCCGAGAATAGCCGAGTGAATCCCGCCCACCCCTATTAGGAATTGTTCAGCTAATAACTGTTTTTAAAGGAATTTTAAAACGAAATTAGTTCTATTGCTAATAATAAAGCAATTAGTTGGCGAGTCAACGTAGGTATTTAATTAGCGAAATGTGTCGACTGCGTCACTTGACGAGCATAAATTTTGATGTGTCTTTTATGAAGCAATTGTATTTAATTACCCTTAAATTTTGGTTTATGTTGTTGTTTAATAACTATACTGTACAATTAATAATATTTACTTGGCCGTTGTAATTAATTTTTGTTGCAGGTGATAAATTTATTAAATATTTTTAATGTCTTACCGTATTGCTCATGAACGGAGATGGAGAACATACCTGAAACAGACAAAACAACATCATTAAAATATGAAACAAAACAACCAACATTTTTATTTTCAACAATCAACAAATATTTTAATCTTCTTATATTTTAGCTTCAAAAGCTAATCGTTTAAACTAACAGAAAATCCCAGAATTCACAAAAAGCCTACTTATCCTACCCATTTAACCCTCCCGTGCGGGGTGTGGTCAAGTTAAACAATGCAACTATTTTGTCCCATTATCGACTCAAGTCAAGTTAAGTCCCACGACACCAGTGATTGATTTACGACATTTACAACTTGCCACCCATTTCTGTGGTTTATTTAAGAGGTAGCAATGACGGGATTAAAACGGGATGTTTTGCAGTTTTTTTTTTCATAGGAAAGTTATACGGGATATTCACTCATAAAAAGTTTTTGTAGGATTATATTATAATGTTACTTGATCTGTTTTACGGGATCTGTGTTTCTTTGAATTGGTTATGTACAGTTTCTGTGAGGATTTGTATATTTTAATTTCAAGTTTTTATATACACTAATATTATTTAGAAAGATTTGTATTTTTGTGTGTGTATGTTTGTAATAAATAAACTAAAAAAATCTCTCACCAATGGAAAGCCACATTCACCCTGAGTAACATAGGCTACTTTTATCCCGGTATTCCCATGGGAACGGGAACTACGCGGGTGAAACCGCGTGGCGTCCGCTAGTGATAGTTAAGTACTTAGCAAAATGAGCGAAACTATTTTAGTCCTAGTACTGTAGGGTAGGTATTTAGGTACTTCATTCATGGAAATCACGAATCTTGTCTAGGTTGTTTGGCATTGAATCGATATTTTTTCCGTCCATCAAGATCTTTTGCATCTTTTTATTATAACTTAAACAAAACTAAATAACGCAACTACGTACAAAAAAAAAACCATTAACCTAAAAATACTAAAACCAATTAAACCCCAAACAATTACTCAGAAAAAAAATCCAACACCTACCGTCCTAGCTCAATAACAGCCAGATCCCCGGACACCCACACTACGCTATTACCAAGCCTCTAACAGCTTAAGTGCTGTGTTAATACACACTCACAATGCGCAAGCGCATTCAAATACGGTTAGCACAAAAATCACGGTACAAAAGATGTTTCCAAGTTATGACTGCGTTAATAGACTAGACGTGTGGAGGCATGTCCTGTCTTTAATGGGTGGTATGGATGAGAGTAGGGAAATGTATGGTGTATTTGAAATCGTTGGGTAAAGGCGGCTGTGAGTCAGGGTTTATTTGTATTGAAGGTAGGTGGTAAATTAATTTTTTAAGTAATTTTTGGGTTGATAAGAGGTCACGTTTGCAATCCCCGCAGGGTTTAGATGTAAGTATGCGCACCGTACACCACATTTTTGAAATGAAAACATTTTTTTTTAAATTCAGGATAAACTTCAGAAAAGGAGAATCCATTTTACGCAAAAAATCCCGACGCATAATTTTTTAACCAAACAACACAATTTTTTTCGTTAACTCCAAATATAAACACAATTTACAGTGAATCAATACACTTACTATGTATGTGTCGTGTACTATCGCCGATAATGATCGCACAAACACAGTGTAGCGAAAGTCGCCGAGTTTCCAAATTAGCACGTCCAGATGACCAACAGATTGATAGAGGACGAATTAGCGGCTTTTGTTAGGCTGTGTCCGCGCACGCATTCACCGGGTTAACGGGGGAACCATGTTGTCGGAAATTAATAGATATCTTAATATTTTTTTTAATTTATTTAGAGTTATTCTACATTTGACACCCAGTTTTAGGATAGAGTAAACTTGAAACTTTAATTGACCGGACCGGATAAATATGTATAATAGTTATTTTATGTCAGAAAATTGACCGAGTGTACACTAAGAAAAAACATAATAATGTTGAGTGCAATAAAAACTAAAAGTTAAACGCTGAGTACACTCAATTGTGAACAATTACACCGAATGACGTTATACTGTGACTTTGAGAGATCATCAAACCAGTTACAAAATGTTCAAGTGCACACAAAGAAGTTTTTAACCAAATCGATGTTTGTTGATAATGTTAGATTTATTAATATATATGTACTTAATAATAGCTTAATACAATTTATTGCATCGATTTGACCCGTCTCACGTCTATGTGAATAATAACAATATAAATTAATTTTAATGGCATTTAAGAGTTTTAGTTTCAATAAAAACCGATCTCAAGGTAAATAAATATGAAGGACTTCAATGTAGCAGTTGATAATAATAGTTTGTAATTAAAAGCACACTGAGCACTAATAATTATGCAAATATAACAAATTGGTGTAATTACTAGTTTTGTATACGTTTTTTAGAAACATCGATTACGGTTTTTTAGAAAATTGTTACAGAATTGTAAACATTTATTCGTTTTTATGATGAACGATTGTGAATTTGTTTTTATTAATACAGTTGCTAAATGTCAAACGATTATAATTGTTAATTTCTACAGAAAACGGTTTTAGATTAAGATTATCTGAATAAAATGTCACAATATGTTTGATTTATAGTGTGGCACAGTTTCTTACGATAAGAAATATGTTATTATCTGTCGGGGTCCTTATTGATTTTAATATTTTAATTTCTGAACAAGAAGTATTAAAAGAATAATATTTGCAATCAAAATTAATAATTTAATATTCATTTGATTCGTTGTAAATAAGTAAACAGGGTAGGCGCAGCCGACTGCCGAGACATATATAAGACCAAACCTTGTAACTGTTCAATACGGAAAAAGCATTCCTAAAAAATTTTATCCACCATAGAGTTTTAAAAATTGAAATGCATACTCTTGGATATACTTTTTTACCTTCTTTACGCCACTGCTAAAAAAATAAAAAAATTAACTTCATTACTTTATCCCTCATAGGTTTTTGATTCTGTCTCACAGTTACGTATTTTAGGGACACCGTACACAGCATTTAGCGGGTGATATTACAACAACTTGTTCCGACGCTTTGTTAGCACTTTTACGAACTCACATGAAAGTCAATTGTATGTTATTTTGTGCTGTTCCGTGTTGCCTGGAAATTTGGGCTAACAATCGCGTTTTCAATAAAACGCGATTGTTAGCGCGGCGCGGCGGGGCGGCGTGCGGCGGGCGCAGTTGTTGTTGTTGATTTGTATTGCGAGATGTTGGCTCATATTATTTGCTATCAATAAAATTACATAAGTTTACGGCACGTTGACCGTACGTGGTAATCTCTTAGTTACAGAGATATTGTGGGTCAAAGTTCCAAATTTCGCACAGCTGTTTTTGTAAATACTAGTTTTTCAGGTTATAACTTTACTTAAATTACCTCCATTACCTTTAACTATTCAAAGCATCCACTAGCGCAATGTTTTAAGAGTGCATTGAGTTTTACCGTAAAAAGAGATTTTTGACCCCAAAAAAAAAGTCGTTTCCCAGCAAAATTTTTTGCGTAGGGGTACTTAGTTTGATGTACAGAATGCTTGGTTGACGTATGTGTGAAGGGTTGATTTACACCCTGTATAGTTTGGTAACCTTAACCGGTTACTCCCATTCCCTGCTTCACATTTTATCTTAACCAGATCATCAGAACTTAGCCAACTTTAAAACACTTATAAATCCATCCAAAGGTTAAATCTTTTAGAAAATATGTCCCAACCACGCCCTCTATTCAAAAAAAACAAACACTACATTATTGTTTTAGTCCAATCAGTTTAAATCTCTCTCAAGTGTGATACCATACAATATTTCACACACGAAAGGTTGTAACAGATTAATGTGTTTGATAAATGGAGTAGGCAGTAATGGAGGTTATGTAAACATAGTTTTGTTATATAATTATTGAGTTTAAGTATAAAGGTTAGTGTATGACCTAATGAGATTAGGTTAATATCATATTGTTTGTTGGTTGTTATGGCTTTCAGTATATCATTCTGTTTAATTTAATTTTAATAACACAACATGACCAGTCGTCTTCTATGTCAGGTAAGATAGGAAACAAACATTATTATTATTTTAATTGATATTTTTTTTTTTTAGTTATTTTGTGGCCTACCACAATGTTGTCTTGTTTGACCCTAAGGTTGACTGGTAGAGAATGCCTTGTGGCATTAAGTTCGCCTATGTATCACTTTTGTGCATAAAGTTTAAATAAATAAATAAATAAAGCTTATTGATAAAAGTACAAAAGCCAATCTGGAAATAGTTGAGAAAAAGACGATGTTGAAATAATAATATTATTATTAAATAATATTATTATTAAGAGTTTTTTTTTCTATCTATATATCTATAGTGTAAAAATGTATGATTTTAATTGTTAAATAAAACTTAATTATGAGGAAAACCAAATAATTTTAAAATCGAGGAACTTCTTTGTTCATGTGCTTTTGTAACTTGTGTTAGATCAAACGATCATGTTTTCCCATCTTGTTGAACTAGACAGCATAGTAGACTCATAAGGTTCATCATCATCATCATCATCATCATCTCAGCCAAAAGATGTCCACGGCTGGACATAGGCCTCCGCCAGGTGTCGCCACATTGACCGGTCCCGTGGGTCTCGTATCCAGCGGGTCTCCGCAACCTTCACCATTTCGATCACGCAAAGAGATTCATAACTAAAGCATATATAATATAAAAATAATCCCATTTCACATATGAAGTCTCAGCGTAAGTCGTGGGAATCTCATAAAGCGATTGACGCGCTTCGTTATATAGAACGATCTGTAATTGCGCCGTACGGACAGCAGAATAGTGGTAGCTTTACAGCGCTTTTATTGCTACAATACGTTATGTATGACTACTGATGTTTTATTATCTCATGTGTCTTTGTTGAGAAATGGCAAAGAATTGGAGTCGTTATTTTGTAAACATTAATAAAATGACGATTTGATTTCTGTGTTGCTTGTTTTTTAGTGTCGGGTCTGATGCAAATTTAAATTGAGTGGAACTGAAGTCGTGAGAAAAGTTATTGTAATAATAAATACGAATATATGTAGTTACTTTCACAATCTTATCTCTCTTTATACGGCATATTAGACTACCTCATTGGTCTAGAGCTCGCAAGCGCGACTGCTGAGCATGAGGTTCGGTTGGGACCTATAACAAGGTACTTAAACATTACTGGCCAAATGTGGGTGTACTATTAGGTACATCTCTGCCTAACCCTTCGGAGATTACAGGCGTGATGTTATGTCATGTTAATAATCACCACGTTTCTCCAATAACTATAGTCGAACAAATAGAAAAGTTCTAATTTAAAGTTATTGCGTCGATGATGAAAATAATAGCATAATAAACTAACGAAGTTTATTCTCAGGTCGCTAAGACTTCTTGCCACGCCTGCATTATTTGAACTTTTAACCCTTTCGCAGTTTACGTCCAGCGTACTAACTGTTACTTATACCAGAGTTAATATAACTGCTATGAAATAACACGAAAATAAAAGAATCCCTTCAGAAATCCAGTTACCTCTCCGCTCTTATTTCCACAAGCAGAACAGTTTTCAATGTACCTCGGCAATAAACCTAGTAAAATTAAATATTACGAGGCTAAATAAAATGGAGCTATCATCGGACCGTTTTATTGTTCAATTATTCATACAATAAAGCGTAACATCCATGACATTTATAAATATACGATCGATTTTGTAACCGATTACGAATTCAAACATCGATAAATCGATTCAGCTTAAATTCACGCGGCAATCAAGAAAACATACAGTGATCACGATATGGACAATTATTGGTCACAAATTTTATTTCGTGGCGTGATATTTTAGTTTTGTTATGTTGTCGGTACACGCGATCATTTTGATACGATATCATCACGCTATTTGTTACGAAGAGCTAAATTGCTATTGAGATAAATGTTTTTGCTATCGCTCTGGCCAGTTTTTTTTGCTAGGCTTTTTATGTATCGAATATTTCCATCTTCCATTAATAGTAAGTCGTATTACATAAACATGTGAAATAGTACAAAAATACTGTTACCGAAAAACCTTAATTTTGGTTCAGTAGATTCTATGTAGTAGGTTGTTTAACAAATAAAGGTATTTACGTCGCAAATGTTATTTTCATTGTTATTTATTCAATGAAGTAAATATTTTCTTAATGACTTTTTATTGCCCTTCCAAAGTCATCTGAAGGAATTTACTGTAATTAATTACGAACGACGACGTATTGAAAAAATGCACATATTATGTGAAAAATTCGCACACGTATTCCTCTTTTGACGTAGGCATCCACTTGGGATGGATTTTTCAAAATTCAACCCCCAAGGGTGTGAAATAGGAGATGATAGTTTGTATGGAAAAACGTCATTTTAATATTTCCGACATCCACGCGGGCGAAGCCATGGGCAAAAGCTGGTAAAGAATAAGAATGTGGAGATAATCTTATCCAAACCACCTATCGTGGTATACCTTTTTTTTTCTATTATATCATCACGTAACCATCCACCGACCAACCCGACCGATCGGCATATACCTGGCTTGTTGTAGTCGACTTCCATGCAGTCTAACCAGACATAGCTCAATATCAGTATTCTAACATGTTTTAAAGATCCACAGCATAGATATAATAAATAAGATCCACACTAATCTCCCAACAATACAATCTTTACATCCAAACCCAGTTAAGTTAGTAAACAAACAAGTTAGTATAGTTGTGAACAAACACGTCAGATTAGAGCGTGGTAGTGGTGAGTGTACCAATTATGCGCGCTGGCGTAGTTAGTGGCCACTTAACATGTTGCGCTGTTGTGGTCGCTTCGGGATTAACTTACGAGGAAAGTGTCTTTATAATTGATATCTAGTTTTTGGTACCTATAGTGTTATGATATGTTAACAAAATCCCATTTATTATATATATACATCATTCAGGTACAACAATAAAAGTACACTGGACTGTTTTTAACCGACTTATGATAAGGAGATGGTTTTCCGCCAACAACTTTTTTTCGTGTTTGTCTTTTTTTTGCAAAAGTCCTTATTATGATGGTACAGTCACGAGTAGTAATATGTATACACTTAGCCAAGTTCAAACGCAAATTTCTGGTGAATTAACGATTCCAACTTTGAAATATGAACTGCTTTATGATGATATGGTTCCAAAATATTAGTTTCGTTTCGTAACATGAAAATGAAATTATTACAGTAGGCGAAAATTGCTTCTAAAGTTTGTTAAGTGTATACATATTGATGCTGCTGCATGTACTTGCGTCGGTATTCCCAAGATGAAAGTTTCAGTGTTTTTAATTTCCTACGATGGATGAAGGCTTTGCATAAACTCCAAGCTTGATTGATAGTTAATTTAAGTTTGGATAATTTTATGTCCATATTTAATATTATGTCTACAAGTCAGCGTTAAGGTGAACCAAAATGAACACAATCCAGTTAGCTTGCCATTTTTATGCACTTGTTTTCCTTTTTAGACACACTCGCAATCTTATGATTAATGATCACGTTGAATTGATATTTTCTGAAACAATTTAGAAAAAAGTTAAATAAAACAGGAATGAAAAACAAACACCTGTTTAGTTCTTGTCCTTCATAGAACTGGCTTTTAACTTCGTTCGGACATTCATGTCCTATTTAACAAAATAGACCTATTCGACCCTGTCCTATTTAAAATCCCAATGTTTGTTTCTCAAAATCTCCTAAATCCTAACCTCTAATCATAACGACCAATCACGCGTCCCGCATAGCTCATTAGACCTCATTACCACTTGTGAACACCAATGAATCAATACAACCATTTACCAACTTATCAACTCACTGATAAACTGAAATCTAAGCGATTATCGACGTTAACGCCAACAGATTAAGGGACCGTGAGATTAGGCTTAACACAAACTGTAAGTTTGTTTTTTCCTAACCCGTTGAAATGTCGAAATATTTTCTTACTTAATTCCTTCAGCCTGATGCATTACTAATGTAGCCACTAACTATGTGTTTTCTTAGCACTTGTTGGCATACGAATAGAGGTGATAATCCAATGTGTTTTATTTATCGAACTAGGATAATATTGTCAGTGTAAAACAGTAATGTTTACATTATCAATAGTAAAATCCGTGATTAAGTTTGTCCGTTCGTTAACGAAGGTGTGATATGGGTTGTTTCGAGGTTAAACGATCGTTTCGAAACAAACCATGTTTAGTTTATGAATTAGTGGTTGATTCTTTGGTTTGTAATGAACACGTTTTAGGTGAAGGTAATCATCACGATTTCTCTTAGATAATTAATGAGAATATTATGGCATTGGTGCTTAATAATAACTTTTAAGTTCCATATAAAATATAAATAAAATTGAGCTTAGCAGTGTAATCAAAGAAATTATTCAGTTTTACTCTCGTTCTCAATGACCATGGGTCATAAACATAACTGGCAAAATGTTTGTCTACTTAAGGGTACGACTCTGCCTTTTCCGTTGAGGATTACAAGCAGTCGTTATGTTATGAACAAAATGTCCTAACTTCAAATAATCTGCTTATCCACAAAATGACATAAATCGTGCCAAATAATTTCCAGTTTATCGAAAATGGCCGCTGAACTATATCAAAGATATATTCTCAGATCATAATGTTGAAGGAAGATACCAACACGAAATTTGTGACAGGTGAACCTATTATCAAACTCAATTGAGATGCAACGTGGGATCTGGTGTCGCAAGCACAAGCCAGGGTTCAAAGTGAATCGGTTCGAACGTGGCAATAGCATCTGCTCTAAACATAATAATTGTGATTCCTTGCACCACATGTCTTAGTTATTTATGTATTGTAAAGTTCAACTTTAATACTAACGTTGTTTTTGGTGATTGTTCGCATTGGTGTACGTGATTTGAGCATCTTCGAGACTGCCTAAATAAAATGATATTAAATCGATGATTATCAATAATTTAAAGTCACCAGCATCATTAGCAGCGTTGTTTCATCCTCTGCTAAATACAGGCTTCTATTAGCAATAAAGATGATCAAAACGTCCAATGAAGTGTGACAATAGCTGCCGAAAAGTCCAATACAGACTGACATTAGCTGCCGAAAAGCGTATGTGTATCTTGGTGAAAAGCTTACATGTCTATTGCTAAAAGTCGCTGTAGAATAGAAAAGCTTTGATAATGAATGACATGTGTCTAGCTCTCTTTTGTGCTATGAAATGCTCAATAATTCGAAGCCTACCAATCAGTTTACAGTTACCAATAACACATGCCGATGCCAAATATGCCGTCGTCTCTCACACACTATCCATCACAAATTTCTCTCATTCCACGTCAGGTTGTAAACGTATACAATTAACATATTTTAATATAAGAATTCATAAATACCAAGCTGGCCATAAAATTTCTAAGACAATAGCTATTTGTTGTTTGGTTGCCCATAAAAACGTATCGTGTCGTTCAATGGGCACGAGTTAGCGATCCGACACGAGTGATATTATTTAATTTCGCAAGAGCCACAGTGCGAGGTGAAGACGTCGGTTATTACGCGAAATTACCTTTTAAAGTAATTAGATCACGCGAATCTGTTACGTGATCTACAGAGTTCTGAGTTCTATTTTGTTTGTCGCTTTTGTTCTGCATTAGTTTACTGGTCCTGAAATACGAACCCTTCATTCAAAATATTTTGAGTCTTGTTGTTGGCTTTTCTGGTTAGTGTTTTATAAAATGAAGTATGGTTGAGTGGCATTTCAATCAATCAAACAATTCAATCTGGAAGGGTTAGGCAGTGGTGTATCCATTAGTATAACCACATTATTTTGTTGAAATCCCATGTAGTAGGGGCTGAGCCTATTACCATCAACCGGACACAAATTCAGACTCCGCAGCTGGCATTTAAGCTGCACTATTCAAACGGGATCTCTATTCGATCAGAATTCATCAACCAATCTATTGCGAGATGTGCTTTTGTCAATAGAAAATGACTCCTATGCTCAAACTACACCCAAAACTAATGCCATAGCAACAAAAACTGACCTAAATTAATAACTCTTTATTATGAAACTAATAGTTAAATTACGTGAGCATCAGACCATGACATTGTATCACAGTAAATCACAGTTGTTTCTTGACAGTTGGTGCACAAGTTCGCGGGTAAAAGTGAAAAAATAACATCGCTCCAGTTCTCACGGGCGGTCGAGTGTAGTGTGCTAGCGTTTAAGACATAGGCGGTAGCGATTTATGACGCATAAGTTTAAGTTTCTGTTTTATTAGAAATCAGTGGGTTATTGAATGAAAAAACGTCACGCTTGTATTAGCCAAAGGTTAAGAGACTGGCGAAATTAAAGTACATCCATATTTGTCTATTCATGTTTAGGTCTCATGTAATTGAAGAAACTTTGTGAAGTGATACCTAACTTTGTGCCAAAAAAAGCGTACATATTTTCAACTCATTTTTATAGAAGAAGAATATTCGTTAGAAGATGTCTTTTCTCACTTTTGCAATATTAGAAACACCTGTATCAATAAGATAATATTTATAATCAATTAACTCGTTCATTTCTTTAATTAGTTATTACCAGCGATAACTCAAACTTATTTGACTAGTTTCGAATGACATGCCATTAAATATCGTCCATTACGAGCGAAACATCATTAAATTGCCATCTACCCGTTTTGTATAGTAACACAAATGACACATATAATTATAAAATGGCGGCGAACAAACAAGAACATGTATGTTATGTGGTTACTAATGATGTGGTCGGTGACGTCATAATTAAAAGTAAAGATATTTAACGTTCTAGGCAATTATTTGAGACGGTTAGGCGACTGTCAAAGCACCAACAAATTACAAAAAAAAATTGAAGTCTTGAAGGACGTTCTTTGCCCATTCCATTGATTGGTGTATATCCCACCCTTTTGATCATTAATTTAAAAGTGGTCTTAGTTGCAGATTAACTGCCCAAAAACTTGGTTCTGACTTACGAAGAGAATGGCACAACTTAGAGGAAAATGTAAAAGGCGTCAAATCACCGTGCTGATGTGAGATAAAAATAAACTGTTGCTACTGGTTATCACTACAAGTTTTAAAATTTTAAGTAGTATACTTGTAGTTCAAGGCATGAACCTCAATCCCCGCTACAGCTCATCCCTCAGTCCCCAATAACAGTTCAGCCTTGATCTTGCTACCGCCGCGTAATTATCCGCACCAGTTTACGCGGCGTCTCGGCGCGTGCGCACTGACGTCACCCATTGTTTCTTTTAATTAGTTCAATGTTGTGAATGAGAGGCTGGAAAAAAGTGGTGTAACACGCGTAGATAGTACTTGTAGTAAGCTGCAAGTTCATGTGCAAGGAAAAAAAGTGGTCTAAGAGTTGTAGTATTGAGTTCTGTCTATAGTGTTTTGTTTTGATTGGGAATAGTGTCCGGGATTTTTTTATGAGGTGAAGACGAGTTTGTGTTGATGGTGTTAAGCGCCAGGGAGGGCAGGATTTGTAACATAGATTTGAACGTTGTAAGCATTTTTAATATTAAGAAGAATGCAAGCAAATTGCGCGATGTAACTATATATTTGTGAGACTGAATTGAAAACAAATATTCTAGTATTGCAAAGCGTGGCTTAAGTGTGAACACTAGCAACTACAGTTACGTAAACCATTGCAATCCGTTAACCAGTCACCTCTAACCTTTTAAAACTAATTACTTCAATCATTTCCAAATCCCTAATACAATGATCCGATAAAAATCGTCATCGACGACCTGACTCTGACAGCGCAATGTAGTGACCATCATTTGCGAATATCAATCATGTACAGGATGACACTCGGTGGCCATAAAATTGAAATTCTATCGAGAACGCATCGTAGTACTTAGTTATAGCTACTTTACTGTGAAGCTTGTTTAGTGGGCACGACACGATTCCGACACGACTGCTGCGGTTGATGTTATTAGTGTAAATCTTTTGTGAAGGTTCCGGAATTCTAGAGTGGCAGAATCGCTATGTAATAAATACAGATGTATGACCATTTTGCTGGTGGTTTATAGAATATGTTTGAGGATGTGGTTATACAGCAAACATTGTTTATAATAAGTGTGTTTTACATGGTACAAGTGCAGTCAGACTCATATTCGTTGTCTGAAAACTATAGATCCTAGATTGCAAATTGAAGACATGGGAAGTAAGAAGTTTCGTTAATCAGATTTAACAGAAAGGTATATCTCCAAATAACGGGAAGGAGATATAAACGTTACTTAGAACCTTGTTTGAGTAAGGCCTTAATCTTTCTCTGCCACTCAACTACAAGAATAATGTGGAGACGGGAACATAATATCTAAGTAAAATCACATGCTAATTCTAATCTAAACCTGAGACTGGTTCATTCATAACAGAAAGTGACAAAGAAAAACATAATCTCACAATATCGTCGTCCAAACCCATCGTTCACACACCGACCCAATAAAATCGTACATATTAAACAGCTCACTTTAGACAGCAGAGCTGCAGACGTTACGGCGCCCATAGCGCATAGCATTCACACTTGAGTGCTTGAAAGGTTGAGCTTTATGCTCAATAGAAACAAAACAGTTACGGTATGCCGGCTGTTACGAGCGCGCCAGGTTTTGACGTCAGCTGTCACAGGAGATAGGAATTTGGTTGAGGAAAGCGCTTGAGGAAATTGAACGTTTGATTGTAAAGAGTTGTTTTACTTTGTGATTTTAGGGGTTGTGGGTAAAGTAATTTTGTTACTTTCTCTTTTATTCTAGGTTATGAATGACTTTTCTTTTCTAAATAACTTTTGAATTTGCAACTTAATGTTTTACATTTTACTTAATCTCTGTATCTTCAGTATACTGAAGTCAGTAGCTTAACGGTTCAGCGACCTCCCTGTAAATATCTTCGTTATACTTTACTTCCAGTTCCTAGTTCACTTTGATAAATTCTTGGTCATCCAATTACAAACAGAAATGTTTACGAAAGCATAATTACTTCATCTGGTCAGATTACAGTCTCGCCGATTACACACGCATAAATGTCTAGTCTAGCATATGATTTTACTAAATCTACATTTCCTCATTCCAGAGGTCTAAGAGGTCCAACATTAATTACACAGAATATCATATTAGCCAATTATAAAAAATCAGTTCGTGATATATCGAAACGAAAACAACAATTATCAGCTATGTAATTAATAACCATAAAAAATCGAGACCATCTTTCACCACTCCAATTCTCAAAACACTTTCGACAAATAGAAGGAATAAAAATAATGAGGCTGTCATCGATAACATTGACAAATTAAATATCAACATCTATTACCATCTTAAAAATACAGCCTTACCAGACAAAACTGAACTTTAGTTTAATCACAATAGGAGTGATGTAGATGATAAAGTTTAGTTGGTGGAGCATATGAGGAGTGAAGATAGGTAATGTCAGAATTTTTGCCACAGTGTAATTAGAGAGAGCTCTGACGCAAGAGGTCATGCGAACGGAATCGTAGAAATCGTTATTTGGGACTGTCTGGTAGGCTGTGGTGCAATACTGTTGCGGAGGCGGTTAGAAGTTAATATTTTGGAGATCATAGAACAAAACATGAGGTTTGGTAATGTTAAAAACAGAGTATGGCAAGCTAAGAAAATGTGGGATATAATTTTAAGTTTCATGTGAAGTAAAATCAACCCAATTGAAAAGTAGGAGCACCTTGCAAGGTTTCTGTCATCATTCTCGTTGCCTTTGGTATTTGTTCTATTAAGGTCCTTAAATCGCTCCCGCTTATCGCCCCGCTTTATCTTTATAACTTGTACCACAAACAACTAAGTTTCGTTAACAGTTAATTGAAATTAATAATCGTTAACTGACCAGCGTATTGTAAATTAATGATTTATAAATTTCCACCGCGCTACTTGAGGGCGAGTGCTGCTAATGATGTGCCTGTAAAGATCGGCGGGGATTGAGAGATGAAAGAGGATGTAACGAGGATCGGTGGAGTTTTGTTTTGTTTTAAAGTTAATATGTATATTTTCATTGACAAGAGTTTTCTGGTAAAGATATTAAGAACTAATAATAAAAATAATTCAACGTGGCAATGCTGCCAGTCTTCTGGGCACGTTCCCGGTTGTAAGCGGTGCGGAGGAGTACTAGCACGCTTAAGTGGTAGTTATATATAATTATGTAAGTTTTAACTTTTAGTTTTAATTTATAATTACCATTTTTTATTATTTTGTTATAATACAATATGTACAGTCGATCAAGCTTATAAGTATACAGGTAGAGTTTTTTATAAATCTATTACACGGAAAATATGATTACAATTTTGTTTTCTAAAGCGTTTCGCATCAAGCGATTGATGTCAAACGCTGTATCGTTTGGTATCAGTCTCTAAATGTATCTGTATAGTCTTAAAAGTAAATGCTAGTTAGATGGCTGTAAACTTATTAGCTTGTTCGACTGTACATACCTAACGTCACAATAATTATACTTATCCCTTTCACTAAAGGATAAACAATAACATGTATATAAATATATATCCTACTAATATTATAAACGCGAAAGTTTGTAAGTATGTATGTATGTATGGATGGATGTTTGTTACTCTTTCACGCAAAAACTACTGAACGGATTTGGATAAAATTTGACGCACAGATAGTTTATAACCTAAATTAACACATAGGATAGTTTTTATCCCGATTTTATCTTAAATTGGGATAATTTACGAGCTGTAGCGGGCGTAGCCGCTGGCAACAGCTAGTTATAGATAATATGCAGTTCCTTAATAAGTTAAGCTGCTATACTTAATGGCAACCTAACTAAGTAAGTTTCCTTACTAAACGCTTAATAGGTAAAAACCATTTAGTAACGAAAGTTGGTCAGAGCTTTCAATATCAATGCAATAAAAGCGTTTAGCCGTTAAACTTGTTTATTAAGATCATTAATACTGGTCTAAAAATTATGATTGAAAAGATATGCCTTGCTTTTGATTGCAAACGCCATTGTTAGCAATAAAAAATTGCAATTGCATCCTCATCACAAGACCACGCATAAGAACAACGTATTTACGTTATAGAGCACACACACATTTCGGCAGGTACGTTATTTTTAAGTATAAACGGGGATAAATTTAGAGTCTATGGCAGCCACTGAGAAATTCTTGATGGAGAAATCAACGAATGAGGATGCAGTCTTCCAAATTCCATGATTACATGTCTATCAATCCTCTCAGTAGCTACAAACATAATATCTTGGTTCCGTGTCCGCTCCTCCTTAAGACACAACAATTAATATTAATTTGTGACGAGTGAAATTAATATTTTTATACAGTGGCGATAGATACTTAGCTGTTAATATGTCTGTAATTATTTGAAACATCTTTCTGTTGACGGCTACAGTTAGTTGCAAATTGGATTTTCTTGTAATATTATTATAGTATTGTCGTGAAATTAAGTTTATGTTATTAGATTTTTTGTGTGTAGACAGATGAACTGTCTGTAGGTCTAAAGTTAAGAGCATTGAAAAGTTTTCCGGGTTTAAACACCTTAACACACATTTTTAAGCAGAGTTGCAATTGTACGCAGTCTATCAGATACGACTATGATAGACTTATATTAAAGGTTTTTTTGTAAAATAACTCGGTGAAAAGCAGGTATAATGTTTAAGTGACTACTTAACTACATACGGTGATAGTACATCGGATCAAGAGCAAGTAAAGCATTAAAGAAAATCGATCGTGATGGCTTGACATTCCCGTGGAGGCGGGTACAATCGACACAAATCCGGATATTGCGGATACGTCACGAAATCCCAATAAAATATACCTTCCAGTACATAAACAAGGGCGCCATCTGTAGCCAATACGACAATCAATGTGACCGAGTTTAGGGATGTACTGGGTTTAACCAAAATTTAATAGTTTTTTTTTAAGAAAAATGTATAAATATATTTTTGACATATTTCTAAGTTTACCTGACATAATAATGTAAAAATAGCTATGGAATCATAATTTAGTGGCATGAAAATGTTAACAGTGTCTACCATCATTTAATTTAATTCAATTCAGATCTAATTATTAGAGATAGATTATTTGAATAACTTCTCTGGATATCTGTAATTGCTCCTCTATCTTATTTAATGTTTTGTGTGTCATGTTCCATCTTTAATAAATTACGACATTAAATTAAAAAAACTATGAAATATAAAAAAAAAAACGTGAACATCCCTAGATGTGTACCGAAAACGGCGCGCGATGTTACATCGAGGACGAGTGGTTCCGAGCGCTCACGATTTTGCCCGAATGAAGTTGTACCTATGACTGTCTATCTGTTCGCTTGTGTGTCGCGGACTCGTAACGGTACGCGATTTATTGGCTATGTCTACACGTCGATATATAAAGGTTTATTTCGTTTTTCAGGCAAATTGTTTCAAAACACGACCTAGAGCAACTAGGCAGGCAGGTATCATTGATACACATTTGGCCAGGTTGAATTGCATTTCAAAGGATGGCACATATTTGAAGATTTGTCTGTTGATTGTGAAGCTAGGTGTTTGTTTTATAATTCACTATCTGTTAATTGTCAATGACAAATCAAACGTTTTATTAAAGTTTTCTAGTAGAATATAAAAATACTGGTGTGGTCAGTTTAGCGTTTTAAAAAATGTACTACAATAACATATCTAAACCCTGCCATGATACATTTCTAAACATAAAGTACCTAGAACTGCATTAAACTAAAAACAATGTAAAATTGCTGCAGTACTCGTATGAAACGGAAAGTAAATCACACACGCGATGTGCAGGTAGGCACATACTCTTTGTTTTGTTAGAGAGCGCATACACTTGATACACGGGAGGAATATATCGGACACCCGGGATTTTGAACGATTCTGATCCAAATGTATGTTTTTGAAGTTTGAACGTGTGCAATGATTGTACAAAACAGTTGCTATAAAAAATGTTGACACAAATTAGTGTTACATAAAAATGGCAAAATTTTTCGTAAAAACAAATGAATTGTTATGAAAATATGTATGTACTTAGAAAACGTGATATAGCAGCGTTCCTGTCGAAACTCCATTGGAACGAGTTTTTAAATGAAATAAACCTTTGTGCTCTTCTGTCTCAATTTTTTTTCTATTTATGTATTTTGTGTGTATATAAATGAACAAGACAAGTAAAACATAAAACAAAATTTAAAAAAATATATAAAATTAAATAAAAAATTTAAATACGAAATACTATTAAATTGATAGCAACACTGTTTTTTACTGGTAATATCGCAAAAAAATAAATTAAAACTAAGAGATAAATGATGAAACAACTTTTTTATCTAAAACTAACCCTGCAGTCCTTTCAAACAAAGTAAAAGACACATCTAGTAACCCTTTTCCCCGTTAGCCACTTCTCCGGTTACCCTCCGGTGTTCCGGCGGCGCATGTACACGGGCCACTAGTTCCGCGATTATGATGCCTGTATCCATTAGATGGCATTACGGCCGCGTGGGAACTGGACTGGCCTGGGAAGGACAACGGAGCAGATTTACCTAGACCTAGCTTAGGTTTTATGCGAGCTTGTGTTTGGTAATGTGTGTTGAATTTAATGTGGGTTGTACTGGAATGGTTTGCATTAAGATTCAACGATCTGTTCAAAGAATATCAAAGAAGTGAGGTGGTGCCTTAAAAAAAGTACAATTACGAGCACAAATATGAATACATGATTTAGACATTGATTATCCTTTTGCTTTTTCAAGAACATGGCATTTTGGAAGCTATACCTTTACGAAATTGGTTTTACCTCAAAGTTATAATACCTTTGTTTTTTTTGGGTGCTGTGAAATCATCAAATGACCCCTCCTGCTCTTGGGCACAGTGAAAGGGAGTGTCAAACTTCTACTGACTAAAAACCACCCATGTTTTTTCCAAGAAAATAGGTTTTGAATTTTGCTAAGTGTATACATGTTTGTTTTTGTGACTGTACAGTGTTTTGTCGAGAACTCAGGAGTTTGTTCTACCACTTCTTCCTCCTAAAACACTGTATTTATTTCCCATTAGTAAATTTATTATGTGGTCGTCTTAAGGATAAAAGAAATGTAATCAGAAAACTAATAGGGTCTAAAGATGTTGGTCAAAAACAATAATGTTGCACGATTGCCATAGCTAATCTCAATCAGTTGATTAGTGACTTACGCGCTCTGATAAGCAACACTTTTTAATTATTACACCAGACTTGTAGTTTTAAACGATTTGTAATAAAGTAATAAGACGTAGCCAGTTAAACGTTCTGTTTTATCGGTTAAACTTTTAAAATACACACAACTTGCTCATATCGAAAAGATCAAAAAAAATTGTCAATTAGGTACTCATATATTAATAAAAGTCAACTTAATTATTTTACACTAATTATAATTGTCGGTAACTTTAAACAAAGATAAAGGTTCTATTTAAGTTACCCTACAAGGATTTACATAAAAACCTACAGAATATAATCACACAACCTAAAACCAACCTTGTTTTTCAACCATTACAGTTCAATTTTCCTAGCTTCAACTTTCAGATCAAACGTCGGACCGAAGTTGGGGTAAAAACACCTATTTTTTTTCATAAGACTAGTACAGTTTAATTAATGTGCCTTATAAGAGCAAAGCGGTTCACTTGAATGAAAGCAGATCAGGTAATTATACACTTTTTTGCTATCAATGGCGTCACTTAGTGGCGGAATGGCGGAATCAACAAGAGCCGGGTGTTGTTTACGCCATCACTTATAAAAGGGGATAAACAGAAGTGCCGGGTGAACAAAAACATCCCTTTGAAGCGTCGAAGCGACTGTTTGATTGCTGATTGGCGGGAGAAGTGTCTTTAGTTAAGTTCTTAAGGACGCAAAGACTAAGGATGTGAAAAAAAGCCGCTTAGCTATTGTATCCTAGTCTGGTGGACGCAAGCCCTTTTGATAAAGTAGTAATTAATTATAATTGCCAGCATGAGCCAAATAGGCGACATTCCAATTGTTATGAACTTAATATAAAACTTACTAGTTGCTAGTAAGTTTTCAACGCAATGCTATTTGGCGGATCGCGGGTAAGGTTCCTGCTAACACATTTTGAAATGTAGGAGAACAGTAAAGTACTTAATTACCTTTTCTGCGTGTTTGCTATAATCGCATGTGAAACAAGTTGGATTTTCTCATTTATTTCTTATTGGAAAGCATCAGACAACATGTTTTCTCGTGAATTATTTGTTTTTATGTTATCAAATCAAAGTCAAAGCATTTATTTCATGTATATTGGACAGTACAGGTACTTTTGAATGGTTGAAACCAATACAAAATAAAAAGAAGCTACAGTCCCAGTCACAAGGTGTAATAACTGTGAATGTACTGCATTTGTCCATTCTAAAGCGTATATCTCTATGGAGAAGAACGGGCAAGGTAAAACTGTAAACTGACTATACATCGAATTCTATCCCAGAAATACTAATACGTTTTTAAATGCTCTCCAATTTCCTAATCTAAAGTCAACGGTTGCGACAGCCAAAACTTCAGCCGCCAACCAATGGTTGTTGGGCAACCGATAATTCGACACTTGAACAATTAGAATTTGAAAAGAGTTTAAATCGTTAGCGCGAGACGTTTGGAAACACTCCAAGTTACTTTTGAACTGATTTCTGGCTATTTAACCGAGTTTTTTGATAAATTATCTTTTTGTCAGTGTGTTAGAAGGACAAAAGGTTAAAAGTGAGGGTCATAACAATGGTTCTGGCTAATTTTTCGAAGAAGCGTGCGGTGAAGATAACTGATTGAGCTATTTTCTTTTTGTCCGATTATTAGTTTACCTCAAACTACTTAAATTGACCTAACCAATTGTTCATAATCTTAATACAATAGAATTATACCTCTTGCATGTGGTCTTATTTTTTAGTAAAATATTCGTTCTTAATTTCGTTTTTCTTTGATGTAATTATTATGGTTAATTTTTAATCGAAATTTGTGCTTGTTTAATGATTTAAGTGACTGCCCTAGAAAAGTAGCCAGAAAATTACTTGAATATTTCATTTTCCTCTTAAACGTTGCTGTTATTTGAATTCATTAATACTTAAAGATAAAGAGTCCTACAGAAAGAAATATAGAATAAGGTTATGACATTATTTACTATGAAAATATAAAAATAAACTGTTGGAATGATTTTCGATTGTCTAAAGCTATGAAGTGAAACTATTAAATCATATGCAAAGTTTTGTGAAGATAATAGGGCGATTTGTTATAATCATGTTGCATAAAATTATCGATGGCTAGCGTTGCATTGTGAATTGTCGGCACGCAACCGATCAACCGTCGGCAGACGATATGGTTAGCGGCAGCAACCTACTTGGGTGTGGTTGGTTAACCTTTTAATTTATGATAAATTGTGTTATGTAATGTTGTGAAAAAACCTTTAAATGATAAATACCCGTGATGTATTAATTTTAAAACCAAAATGAGAAACATATAAAATACTGTAAGTAAATCAAAGTAAGTACCTCCATTTTGAGAGAGGTCTTCGTCCAGCACCGCGATTGGCTGTTGACGACGATGGTGTTACATAGAAATAAACAAAATAAATCATCATTAATTCAAAGCATAGAGTGATGGACTGGACTCTTTTCAAAAAGATCGGGCCTAAACAGCCATAGACAGAGTTCAATGGTAAGAGGGAAATAGGCCTTTGCCCGGGAGTAGGACACATCAGGCTCATAATAAAATAATAATGATAAAAAGCTCTAGTCAATCACGGATCTGGCACTCATTCTTTAAAACGAAAAAAAAGGAAATTATGAATTCGGAGATATTTTTTGTTAACTTTCTGCGATGTCCTATTAAAGTGATCATAGAGCTTTGCACAGTGAGTACTGTATATATATATATATACTAGCACTTTGCACGCAACTTCGTCCGCGTGTAAATTATTTATTTAAAACATTCTCGACAACCACTCTACCCATTGGTGAAAACAGCATGAAAATCGGTGCAATATTTTTTGAGTTTATCGCGAACAGACCGACAGACGCGGCGAAGGACTTTGTTTAATAATATTTAGTGATAGGAGTATCTCTAAGATGAAAAAACATACCTATCTTCTTGCCAACCAATGCGTGACTAAAGCCAGTGACATATGATTTAATCAAATAACCAATGACCCAATTCAATATAACGTTAAATCGATTCAACACATAGAGGACCACAGACAATTGTCATTGTCTATTGTACATAACCTATTACGTGTCAGGACAGGGCTTATGTTCTTATACCAACCGTGGGACTGATTCCCACGGCGACGCTATTGTTTCTCTCATTAGTCGCCATTTTTTTTAATAACACTTTATTATAAGCATAATGGTCAATTGTTCAATAGAATTTCGATTTTTCAACGAGGTCACCATGATAGATCGCTGTGGATGCTGATACGCAGGTCATGTCTCAGTTGGTTTTCACATGATTGTTTCTTGTTTCAATCAATCGGCGGGCTTTTGATTGATTGGAGATTGATAGGGGTTTTTGTGTGTTTGTGTGAATCTGGTATTTGATAGATGTGTGTTTGATGAGTGTGTTAAGTTACAAAGAGGCTGTAATTGGCTGATGTGTTGAGCCTACCTTTTACTTAAGTTAACCAATTAGGTACGGCGGCAATTATTTGTTATGCGATAATTGTGGTTATGAACAAAACAAGCATTTTTGATATTTATTAAGATTTTCAAAACACAAAAGAGTCGATTTTACTTATCGTTATAAATGAGAACAAAACTTTATAAAATAATTCAGGAATTCGATTTAAATTGACCACCGTTTCAAAATGTGTAACACTGAAAATGTTTAATACTAATAAGTTTTATCTCACATGAGATAGACAGAATAAAACTCCTCATAAGTAAAAGCTTTCATTGCTACTTTAGCATTGGTTGAGAATCGATAACGTTTACTGTAGTTGGCGGCAGATGGCAGCACTAGTATCTTTCGCTACTATTTCTGTTGTGTTTTTCTTTTAATTTAGTACAAGGAGGATATGTATATTAATTAAAGAATGGTTTTTGCTACTATGCATCTTGGAATATCTAAAGCTAGTTGTTATGTTGCGGAATATAATGTTCCAACCAAATATTTTGCAAAAACGTTCCGATAAGAGGTATCTGATGTTTTCTTTTTCATAGATCCAGATAAACAAACAATATATATATAGGTATTTATTTCATCACCACAACTCTCAAAAACGGTGAAGGAAAACAGGAAACGTGATGTCATAGAACCAAAAAATTTAAGAAATGTTACCGACCCATACTGGGTCCGCGTAGTGGATTATAGTCTATTCCTTCTCACAGAGAGGAGTCCTGTGTCCAAACAGTGGGAACATTTATGGGCTGGTGATGATGATGATGAAGGAAACAAATGGGATTGGATTGCTAGTTAAACAACATCATCATTTAAATCAAAATGCAGATGAAATAAGCCACACAATTACTTTTTCAGATTATATGAAAAAGAACATTGATCACAACACTATGATCACGCTTGGAAAATTCAAATCGTTTATTGCAATCCATAATGTACATTTTCAGGTGATAGAATGATCGCATTTTGTTTTCAATAAGTTTAACCTAATTTCTTAACGTGCTTTGATACAATGCTTTGTAAATAGAAGGAGCTTTTGGTATTTAAATGATATTGCAAGGCTATTAAACGCGATGTCGCGAAAATGGCGCTTGTATGCTGAAAGTACGTGCATTATGCTATTTTTTTACCATAATCTTCAGGAATCGAAGAGTTAAACCCTTTAATTCTATGTGTCCAAAAATTTCTTATGCATTCTCAAATCTTTCCATGTGTGGACTACATTTATTTAGGTATGTATCTTAGTTATAATCGTAGGTACACTTAAGCAACATTTTTTGCTATTAAATTACAGTAATACAAGAAATAGTTACTCTTAAGAATGACATGTGACTTGAAGTGTCATCGGTCATGTGTTGGTCACGGATCACGGATGTAGTCTGATTTTATATGTAGCTCTTTTTAACAGAATATCTAGGTTCAAATTAAAACGTAAGTTAATTTTTTAATGCATATTTGGATGATTTCTTAAGAATGAGATCATTTTATTATCTTTAGTTCTCGTTTTCGTAGCCGCCACGTGACAAGATTTTTGTGAGTTAGTTAAACCAAACTAGAATCATCTTTTTCAAAATAATACCTTAGATTTAGAAGTACTGCGTAGTCCAGAAGATCACTTTAAGGCAGATTAACTAATTCTAGTTAATCCTTTAAGTCACACACTAAAGCGCTTTAATCAGATCAGCCGCCCTTTTTTAAGAAATCAAGGTCTACAACCAATTAAGTTTTTAAGGACTGCTATAAATTGCAAGTTAGTATTCTTTAAGAACGAGGAAATCTTACAGAGGTATCAAAATCAGTAATGGTAGCCGACTCCGGCGTGTATGACAACTTTGTTCAATTGATCCTCTACACGGGATGCTGTCTGATAGTTTCCAACAAGTCAGAAATATGATATAAATAAGTACTTAATAAAATATGTACCTACATGTCTTAAAAGCCTTGTAATTTCTATCGAATCGAATTTAATATTCGCCATTGATGCGTTTAATTTTCCGTCGCGCGCCGACGCACTAAATATCGATATGAGACAGTATTACATATTTCTTTAAAAAATTGTAGGTGTATACGTAGCTGTCATACTGGACGTTCTGTATTACTGCCATTAAAACTCGCCAAGCTCAATCTAATAAGCCTTAATTGTATTATATTATTCCAATGCCGTATATTAGTGATAATTGCATTTCACAGTTTTTAGTACAAAAGACATAAACGCTTCGAAAACCGCCATATCAATAATTATAAATAAAACCATTTATGTTACCTAAAAGTAATAGTGTCAGTTTCACACTTGGCTTAATACATAATAAATGATTTATCGAATGGCATTGCGAGTGCGACATTTAAATATTTGAGATAGCAAAATTCGTGTGTCTGCATTTCTGCATCTTTAATCACAATATTGACTTATTATTAATAGTAATAGTAAATAACGAATAAATCATGTTATTTTTACGAATAATCATAATGTTATTTGTACGATAACATTTTCAATTCGCGGTGGGCGTGGTTGCAATGAATCTCATTTTACATTCAAACGCCTCTTTTCATTAAATTGAACCTCATTCGAAATTTATGTATCATGTCTGTTTGTTTAGCTTGATATAATGTTTGTATTTAATATTGCATTTTTTCGATTTTACCATTTTAATTATCACGATTATTATTTATTTTTAAATTTGTTGGCAATTTTATAAGCACACGTTACATAATGTCTTCACATTACTAACACTCTGAAAATGATTCACAAAATTCCGCCAAGATACTAATGGTGACAAAATGCTTTGCTTCACTAAAAGGCTATTTTGCACTTACATGTAATGTTTATTTACGATTTTATTGACAAAAGTGTCTTACAATATTTTCGTGGAATGCGTTAAAAGTCTATTTGTATTCATAATCTATAGACATAATTAAATATTAAATATTTTTCGTAGCGTAAATACATCAGGTCGGGAAAATGTGTCGAGCGCCCGTTTATGTCTTTTGTAGGGAGTTTTCCGAACTGAATGATGAACGCGAATGTAATTGGCTTACCACTTTAAAATACAAAATGAACCTACTTCCAGTTTTATTTTAATGTTTCTGGATAGTATTAATGATTTTTATAGGATAAGAATTAACCCAGTCAGATATAAAATCTATTGTAACACTGTTTAGATTTTTAGTGGATGGACGGATGAGAATAAATTATTTAGAGACCTAACATTTAACTAGCGTATTTGAACAATTGCTAAAATAGTTTAAGTAAACACCGCTTACCTTAATATCTTTGGTGTGTGCACAATATGAGAAGGCCGCAGTTTTCCGAAAAATCCCACTGTCGTCACTTCACAATAAAAATATTTGCTCTCAATTTTTTAAGTCAACAAAAATTTCACTAAGGCGACCCGCATACGTGGTACTTCAATTACGTATACTATCGATTTCAAATGTCACAGTCCAGTCACTTTCGATGAAAACAAACAAACGAAATGTCGCCGCGTTCAATTTACATCTGACGTATAACTGAAAACGCAAACTGAAAACGCGACGATGCAACTACCGCACTGCTACGTTTACTGTCTTTACTGTTGACACATCATTTTAACAATTTTTTGATAAAACAGTCTTTATTAAAACATGCTCTAAAAATATTTTTTGAGCCGAACACTGGCATCTTCTATTGACGGGATTGAAATCGCGCGGCCGATTTCATTTTCGAAATTCAAAAATTTTCGAACACGGGTGGCGTGTGGCTGGAGCGGCGCGCGCGCACGAATGCTCACGGAGGTGGACTCAGAGCTTCGAACGCTGTGGGGGCGTGGCTAACTTCTAACGCAACATCTATCTCTCGTGCTATCCTTTTCACGCGTATTCGAATGGGGATGCTTGCATCTCGTTCTCTATTACCGGTGCGTTACCGGTCCATAGGTACGGTTTGGTGGGATCGCGTGAACTTTGCCACTGCGCCCGCGCCGGAGCCTCGTACTGCGATTAATAAAACGATACGCGACGTTATAGATCGCGGCGCGATAATCGTAACTCCACAGTTTAATGCGTTGCGTCGCCTTTTAAATACAACATATGCGTTTTTGTTTTTAATGCGAGTGTGTAATTATTTAATGTCTGCGATCACTGTTTCTATTGACATCCATTAAAAATAATGAAGTTCAACCGTTTCATATTTTTGTTCGACTTTACAATTTATGCACTTCTAATATTAAATGTGACTTGTATGGCCATATAATATGTAATAAAATAAAACCAAACTTAGGCCTTCGTTGAAAAATTAATGGTCTTTTAATTTTAATGGTTATAGTTTTCTTAGTTAGTTACTTACGGTATGTATGGATGTTGGTATTTCTTCTAAAAATAAAATATGTCTCAACGTGCAAATCATTTAACAGGAACCCTTAAAACAAAACGGTATAAAAAATACTTAAAAAATGAACTACATCTTAAACAAAGTCGCTCCCTTAACAACGAACTTACCGTAATAAAACTTTCTTTTGTGAATAAAAAGCTTTTTAAAAACCTTTAACAATCGTTGCAAAACTTTTTGGTGAAACAAACGTAGGCTGTAATAATTGTAATTAAAAAGTTAAACAAAAAAGGGCTTTACGTTTCTTATTCCCGTTTTGCTAGCTGACGACGACGCAATTTTGAAATTGGAATGTGTTATTTTAGATTCAACTCGCGCGTTGTTATAATATTTCATGAAAAAAAGTTTTGATGACTTCAAGTAGAAAAAGTTGCAGTTTTTAAGATGGAATATAGGTAATTTGCAAATTTCAGATGTTGTTGTTTAGGCGTGTTGTATTTAAATCTGATTTTACCTGTTGATTTCTTAGGATGTTAAACTATTAAATTTTGTGATCTGCGATTGCTGTTGAAACGATCGGTCGTTAATCGGGTTCGTAATAATTTTCCTTGATAATGAGCTAATCCGCAGTAAAATGAAATACACAACGTGATCTCCATTTTGTAATTCTGAATTACTAAGAACGACAGTGAGTGGACTTAAAAGATTAATTTGCAGTTTTGTTCATAAGCATGTTGAAAAGTCCCACCCGACCTAAAGATGGGATCCCAGAGAAATCGAGGGCAACCCTCAAACATAGGTACGCCTTACGTGTTTTGTGCTTTATCTGACGCTATTCAAGTATTTGCATCTAGCAGTCAGCTTCATATTGATGAGCTGATAATGGAAGGTATTACTCCTCAACGTTTAGGAGTTGAAAGCAAAATAAAGGGAATCTTGAAGGTTAAGGGTTAAGTTTTTTGGTTGAATGTTAAATGCATACTAAATATTTGTATAGGATATTACAACTATAAATGAAAAAGTAAAAGTTTTTTTTGCAAAAAAAGAAAAATAACAACAACACCAAATGGTGAAAAATAAACTTCAGAAGAAAAATCAGCTTCTGAAGTCGGTGGCAATTTTTTTTTTATTAACCTTTTCAGATAAATAGCTTGTTAACGGTTATAGACCAACATTTCTATGTTAGATTTAGAAAATAGTCACAAGTTACTTGCACATGTGTATTATTTACGTTAGTTACTTGTCATCTAGCACGAATAAAGATTAATTAATCTCCTCTATGCTTTGAATTATGAGGTTCGATAACTCATCTTGTATTTGTGGACTGCGAACTGGAATTAATACCGGATATAGACTGCAGTGATTTACCTGACAATGTTATAAAAAATGCCATGAATAGGTACCTATCTGTGAAGTGACTTAAGTATTCTTGTTTATTTTTCGTTTTCTTGACCCAAAATGACACAACTAATCATTAGTGATATTTTTTTTTGGTCGTATGATTATGTTAGCGCAAGCTACGTGCGCGCATATCCGACGTTAGCCATGCCTTATAGTAATTTATTACATGTTGTTTTTTGAGTGTAGTCTTTGGCAGAATGAACGTAATATTATGTTAAATAGTGCACAGGTTTCATCTGGAGTCATTTACTATACGGTCTTGTAGAAACTAGAACAAATTTTCGTGCGTTCAAGATTTTTTGTCATACGTATTATTGGAACCAAATAAAACAGCTTAGGACCCAGTAATATTAATGATAATAATATCCGTGGTGCTGGCAACTGAGCTTATCCCAGTTGTATACGTCTCTGTGTGCCTATTGGCCTTGTTCTGTTCTGTCTCTTGGTGACATGGAGGGAAGTGGAAATTATATTTTTCTTACTCCTCCGCTATTATTTTCTAAATAAATTCGTTGCGGGATCCAAGACAGTTAAATCGTTTCTCTGGGACTTCGTCGGGCTTCATTGTCTCGGCGCTTTTCTTGTGGTCGCCACTGTTGATTCTGACGTTTAAGAGTGACAGTGGTTTGGGAATAAAGTGGCAAACTTGTCCCATTAAAAAAAAATAGTACTTCGTCATAATATACGAAAGTGCCCCTTTTTGTCGACGTTTTATAAGTGCCCATGTAGGCCTATGTGAAATAAAAATATTTTGTTTTTTTTTTACCATATCACGACGTTATTATGGATACAAATGTGATTGTTTAGTTATAATTAGTAAAAGGTATTTGCGTCTGGATAGCCAAAACACAAAACCGCCTAAAGTGAAGAGATATGAAAGAGACGTACACTCACCATTCGGTGACCAAAGGTTGAAGAAGAGAGGCGAAATGAGCGTCTTGTTTATTTGCGCACACGCTGCACATTTACAGGTAATGCAAAGTGTTAGTGTTATATCCTTTAGAAATTTGTTAATTACAACTCGAACTTCGTAAGATTTTCTCCCTATTCAATGGGTCTTAAACGTACCTGGTGAAATGTTGGTGTACTCTCTATGCGTCTACCCCCCTTCCTGCTTCAGGAGAGGCGTCACGTTATTTTCACTTATCAAAAATTATGACGAGAACTGTTTTTACACGAAGATTAATCAGCACATATATCTCAAAGTACCTCTAAAACGTTAACCTTTCAAACGAAGTAGGTAACCTCCTACAGTCATTATGTTGATTTTAAACCTGTACTATACTTGGAAATAATCGTAATATTTAGCATACGTGAATACCTAGCATATTTACCTGTTATCTGTCACCGTTCAGTTTATGACTGTTTTACATAATGCACGTGCGGCTCATATTATTTATAAAACTTTAATAATTATGCCATCCTGATTTACGATTGTACATGTTGTACAGGGTGTAAATTAACCCTTCACACATACGTCGACCAAGCATTCTGTACATTAAACTAAGTACCCCTACGCAAAATTTTTTGCTGGGAAACGACTTTTTTTTTTGGGTTTAAAAATCAAATTTTACGGTAAAACTCTATGTAGCACTCTTAAAACATTGTGCTAGTGTATGCTTTGAATAGTAAACGGGTCATGGAGGTAATTTAAGTAAAGTTTTAACCTGAAAAACTAGTATTTACAAAAACAGCTGTGCAAAATTTGGAACTTTGACCCCCAATATCTCCGTAACTAAGGGCTTCCTAGGTATAGTCTAGAACTAAAAAATTATCGCAGTGGTTAGGAGAATAAGTGCCTTTTGTTTGCGTTAAGGGTACTTTTACAACCTTTTTTTTTTTTTTTTTGGAGCCAAACGTCGGAAATTCTCCACGAAGTTCCACCGGCTGTCGAGGACGAGTCCTAGGTACTTCAAAGTACACTCGACGCCGTACTTTTACACCCTTTATGTACTTATTTAGCGCAAAATACTCGGGTTAACTCGGAATCTTACATGAATCTAAACATCCCTTTAACATTACATTTGGCTAGTTATATTTTAGTTCCATATTATGTAAGAGAGCCAATAGGGTATTTTACCAAAAATATCTAATTAGCCCGTCTGATAGATTATTGAAAAATATTGGATACGTGTTTTTTGTTTTATCAAATTAATAAAAAATGACGAAAATAAAACGTGTCAGAGATTATGAGTAGGGGTTCTTGACGTCACTTTGTGGGTAAAAAAGTACTAACCTTGTGACGTCACACGACTTGAAGTGACTTTCCGAAGTACTGCATCGTATCATCATCATCTTTTGTTTATGTGAAAAAAGAAAAATACGTGTCCATTACTGATACTGATACTGTTAGCCTGTATCATCCCACGTGTCCATTAGTTTTTGAAAATCTATCTGACGGACTAATAAGATTTTTTGGTGATATACCCTATTGCCATGATCCATACAAAAATCCAGACTCCGTGGCTGCTGGAAAAATCATCATCATCATCAGCCTATAATGTTCCCACTGCTGGGGCTCAGGGCTATAATCTACCATGCCGGCCCAGTGTGGGTTTTCCTACGATGTTTACCTTCACCGTTTTGAGAGCACTTACTGTTCGTAAGTCGGGGCCGCCAACACTGGGCCACCACTACTCTTACTGGAAAATTACTTATAGAAAAATCCAATAACACTTTACCACTATACTAACATCATCATCATCAGCCATAAGACGTCCACTGCTGGACAAAAGCCTCCCCCATAGAACGCCATACAGAACAGCAGCCTGCCGTTTGCGTCCACCGGTTGCCCGCAACTCTCACGATGTCGTCTTTCCACCTGGTGGGAGGCTTACCAACGCTGCGTCTTCCGGTTCGTGGTCGCCACTCGAGAACCTTTCTTCCCCATCGGTCGTCGGTTCTTCGAGCGATGTGGCCTGCCCATTGCCACTTCAACTTGCATACTCTGAGAGCTATGTGTATACTAAACTAACGAAGAGTATTATTTATGCCATCTATGTATCAGAGTATTGACGATCTTAATGTACTTCTCTAACAGAATCCCAAACCTAAAAAAACTTCTGTGAAGATCACAGAAACTTTTTTATTTCATCCTCTCCGAGTACTTCCTCCTTACATTCTCTTGCTTGTACTGTCCTAATAGGGCCAGTGAAAACTTTAAATCGGATTTCCTTCACTTAATGTCTACTGTAAGTATCTTAGTTGTAAGATTTCTTAGGAAAGAAAATCTTCATTTATAGATAACATTCTAAACGCAAAATACTCGGGTTAACCCGGAATCATTCGTCGAGTCAATTTGATTAATATTGTTAAGTAATCAACCAAACTCTTTAATTAAGATTGCATTTGACCACAATGACTATGCACTTCTTAAGTACAGTTTACAAAGATTGATCTCGAAGCTAAAAGGTTAACGAAAGAAGTAATGGCCATAGTTGGTGGTAGCAAAAAACAGAACAGTTTTATTCGCAATAACTGTTAACTTTACCAACAAACTAATTAAAATAGTACCATAATGTTTCTCTCCTAAAAAAACTAAAGAAACGAGATGATCCATTTCTAAATTGCAACCCTAAAAATCACTAAAATGCCGAGTAGTAAAAAGGTGTAAGTAAAAAAATTGCGAAACACCGACAAACGATTCGCAGAAAAGAAATTTTGCGCAAATATTAACACAGAAAGACAATTTTATATTAATTGTTTTATTAGATACTGTTAGGGACAGTTAGTTTTACAAACGGTGAACGTTTTTTATTGCTTAGGGTAGTCCGGTGTCAGATGGTCCGTTAGTATGGACCCGTGACGTCAGGGACTTTTTTATACTTTTTTTTTCGGTACCGTTAAGTTGGGGAAACGGGTTGGAGGCCTGGGAGTAAATATTTTTTTATTTTTCGTATGCTTTTTGGTGAAAACGTTAACAGAGGCGGTGTCGTGATTCATTTTCTGTTTTGTTTTTTATTGACATGTTATGATGATAGCTTTAGCCAAAATATTCGCACCTGTGCCGGAAAAGACCTAAAACCGGTGGTTGCGGCTGTCTAGTCTAATAAATAGTTATAACTTTATAACTAAGGGTAATCATTGGGTAACAAGTTAAAAACAAAATAACTGGTACCTATGTGGAAATAGAGAAGCCGTTGCTCTATAAAAAATACTGATATTCAGCTGCATCCGCTTAAAGTAAGTAAGTAAGTAAGTAAGTAATAATAATAATTAAGTATAACTTAGGGGTCTTCAAGTCAAGAGTGAATAGGTTACTTCTAGGTCAGCGTGCTACATCTTCGACCACATCGTCACTTAACATCAGGTGAGATAGTGGTCAAACGCGAGCCTATTTGCAATAAAAATAAAAAAAAAAACTAGAAGTCTGAAGGTCGACTACTAGTTTAAGCAGATATATAAAAGGTACATTTTTGGAAAATGTTAAGCACAAAATGACTGTTCACAAATCGTGAGTAATACAAGGTCTATTTATTCACAATAATCTAAACTAAACGACAAAGATTACAAAGTTTAGCCGCATACCATTTATACATAAACGGAATTATGAACAAGTAATGAATCAATTAATATATCGCATCGACATATTTTCTATTTTATTTCCTTGTGCGGTTCATGTTTAATGTATGAAGGATGCAAAGCGGGCATATCGCCAATATTGTGAGTATTGTGAACAGACGCATCCGTGAACTCGATGGGGTTTCTGATGTGATACATTGTTCTTAGTCATTCCTGCTTTTTACCATAAGAAGTATGTCTGTCTTGTTAGTGTTGTACTTGCAAGCGCAAGTGCTAGCCTGACGTTTTGGTTGCGAATCTTGGATCGTACAAAATGTTTATTGGGTTTGATAACATAGAAGTGTTTCACTTAGGAATGTGGCCAACTGTACCGGTCGAACAAACGATTCTGGAAGGTGGTTGTGCATGATGCACAGCAAAGGAGGTGGGTAAATCCTGTAGAAAAGCTTTACCTTGACAAAGTGTTTGGTATTTCGCCATTAATAAATGGGCAAAATTGAGACTACAAAAGGTATTCTTATGTCTGTAGACTACAACGAAATTCATGGATTACTAACCAGTCTCTGAGAATAATGCACATGCTGTACCTCGTTAATTCCTGTACAGATAAAGAAGTGAAACATCTCAATTTTAAAAGTAACTAACACCTGTTCAAAAAACCTTATCTATCCCAATACAAACAAACATTAAAAACGTACCAATCACACAAAAAAAAAACAAAATACTGGAGATAGTCCAGTTTCAATGTCGACCCGTGCCAGTAACTCATGGAACGGTTTTAAACTAAATCCTTACACGACATTTTTTATAATAAATCTATTTGATACATAAATCTTTGGGTCAAGATTAGATCTTTATATATCTCAATTTTACAATAAATTTATTAGTGTCGGTGTACTCTGTATATTTATTGTGGTAGTGTACCTAATATGTCGTTATAAACAGATAATGTTTGTATAGGTATTGGGTAACGGTGTCCATTTTTTGGTGTTTTATTTCTGAATAGTGAAGTGTAAGAGCTTTTTTAGGTTTCGTGAGTTTTCACTGAGAATTATTTTAGTATAATGTAACTTGTAGAACGCACGAATAAAAATTTTGCAATTTGCGACAACAATGGACATTTATTTGGTTTGAAATAAATGTATTTTATTTATTTGTATAACAAATTCGTGTTCTAGAGACACGGCACGGTTTTGCATGGTTTTATGACGGGCCAAAATTATTGTGTAAGTTACAAATGTTACAAAATGAAAAAAATTATCGTATGAAAGGTTCATACGATAATTTTTTTCATTTTGTAACAGATTGAATTCACAAATTGTTGTCGAAAAACGCATCTAAATTCGGTGTTTAGTTTAATAGATAACGCAGGCACACAGACAGATACAAAAAACTGATTACGATAATTAATTCATAACTTTATGATGATGATGATAGACACATTCTGAGATAATCATTATGGACAATTATTCAAATTTTATCTGATACTTGTATTTCAGTACTTGATGCGGTACTCGTATTTCGCTGAAAAATACTTAAATATAAGCTCTATTTTTACATAAAACAGGTTCTGTAAATATGTTGTTATGTGTGTCCTAAGCTAGTTTTTAATTAAAATAAAAAGTGAAGCTGCACCTCTTAATTTTCAGACTTTAATGTGTGAAATAAATAAAACATTATTATGATAGCGCCCGCCATAACCATTTTGGTTGCCAAAATAGCATTTTATCTTCAACTAAAATGCATTAGTGTCAATATTAGTGATAAAATCAAATTGGTAGTCTGAATAGCCATCTTGGATACAAATAAGTAGCCACAAATAACAATAAACGATATTTTCTCACCAAATTGAGACAATAAATTGACAAATTATTTAAAAGATGTATCTTTTATGCAAAATTATTAATGTTATAAGATTATGTGTTAGTGATCTAGTTTTGTTATACCATATTGCGACGTTAAACGAATGAGAATATTAAATTAATGAAACGAAGCAAAGGTTATTGTACATACCAGATAAATAATACTGATAAAGTCTGACATCCAGTCTTACCAAAGGGTATCGTATTACCTAGTATTAACTGGGTTGTGGAGGTCAGATAGGCAGTCGCTCCATGTAAAATACTGGTATTCAGCTGCATCCGGTTAGACTGGAAGCCGACCCCAATATAGTTGGGAAAAGGCTAGGCAAATGATGAGTTAGATAATACTGATCTTGAAACAGGCATGCATTTTGAACAGAACTCATTTTACTGGACTTGTTTTAGAAATTCTTCCTGGACTGGATTTACCCATTTGTGACGCATCAAAAATGATGGGTGTGTATTAAAACTAAGTAGATGTCTGAAAAATGAAGTAACTGAAATAATAATACTAAAGCCAAATTGCCAACGGGGGCAAAATTTTCTCTTCTAAATAGACAATGAGCAAATTGAGCATTGATTATAACACTCACACAAGACGGATTGGTGATTTTGGACTTATAAATCAACGGATCATCTTCCTGCCATAGTCCCATTCTATGTACACACACGTTTTACACGTTTTATTCTTCCATTCTCTCAAGTCAAAGTAAACTGATATTAGGTAATATTGAAATGAAACAAAAACCCTTCATCCACGGATCCCCAAAGCATACATTCCCAGTTAGTATTAACACATATCCGTAGCGATACGAACGACAGTTACTGGCTGTTAATCCGATACGCGATGCTTGAGGGAGCGCGCCGCGATTTATGAGCGACACCGTGATTAACGGGGACGGCCAGACTTGTATGAATGTATGGATGGTGTCTTTGCAGGGATTTTAGGAGGTTATGGGTAAAATATTACGGTTATGGTTATTTATGGTCGTATTTTTGATAGCATTGGAATGGATTGTGAAGGTAGTGGAGATGAGGAAAAGAACATTAACACGACTATCTTGTCCCAACCATTTTTGAGTTCACGACCAATATTTTTAAGGAACTGTTGACTGTGTAAGTATTTATCTGACTGATAAAACAAAGTTTCCAGACAGCAAAATACTAATGTTAATGTAGAATGCAACAAAAACGTGTCCAATCCAGATGAAGTCGTTTGTATTCTAAGGTGATTGTGGTTGGCCGCGGGTTGTACACTAGTTATTGTGGCCTCGACATAGAGGGCGAAGAAGGAACATGGGTGGTTTTTAGTCAGTAGAAGTCTGACACTCCCTTTCGCTCTGCCCAAGAGCGGAAGGGGTTATTCCAAGATTTTACACCAGCCAAAAAAAAAATAGGGGATTGTGGTTGCCGCGGGTTTTACACTAGTTATTGCGGCCTCGACATAGAGGGCTAAGAAGGAACATAGGTGCTTTTTAGTCAGTAGAAGTCTGACATTCCCTTTCGCTCTGCTCAAGAGCGGTAGGGGTTATTCGATGATTTTCCACCCGCCAAAAAAAAGGTGATTATGGTTAAACGAATAATTATGTTGAGTAGCAGTAAGAGAAACAATAATTTATAACAAACTAAGAAATAAAGAAAATGTCATTAAACTAATAAAAATTGTCTTTCATTGAACATGCAAACAAGAATTTTGCCAGTTCAGCGACATCCTGGAATCGCCAACCACCACGTACAAAAACATAATCCTCAAATAAATCTGGTCACCAGTCCAACCCTTAGGTACCGTTATTGTCACTCCAAATTCCCAGTTGACTTACAAGTAACAACTCAGGTCAAAAAACTTCGCAACGTACAGTAATATTTCAAAAACTGCCAGAACCCCCATTCACAAACCCAGCACGTGGCCTTTACCTGACCCAAATATTTGATTTGAACGTCAAAACAGACAAAAAGAGATTACCATTAATAATGAAACCGCACCAGTTCCTGCTAACGATGTTTTTAATCAGGATCAAAATAAACAATTGAACGTGACAACTTCTGTCACCTATTGTTTGAAATAATCCTTGGAAAGGGTTGAAACCCGTTTCCTTAAACTCCGTTTTGTAGATGAATTTAATCCGTGAGAAGAAACGTGTTTGCGGAATAGCATTCAAGATGAGGATTTAAATTGTGTTTATTTAAGGTTTCCGATGCTGGTAATGATGCTATCTAAATGCTGTTAGGTTAACTACTGAGTCAAATTAGGGATGACGGTGAAGATAAACGTGATTATAGAACTTAATCTGCATTTACTTCTGCTTCGTTCTCAGTTTTCATCTTTGGAAACCACACAAACTTGATTTCGCAGTGGCTCGTGCCTCGGGTTCGATCCCCACACGTAACGAATATTTGTGTGGCCTACAGATAGTCGTTTCGGGTCTGGGTATTTGTGGATGTGAGTTTAAATGTTTGTGAACGCACCCACGATACAGGAGAAAATCCTAGTGTGGGGCAAGGTTTTTTTAAAAAAAGTAGAAGATCAGTAACTAGTATCAGTTTTCAGAATTTAATACTATTCGTTTTAGTTATTTGGGGGCCTAAACTTTTCGTTTCTGTAGAATGATAAAAGGATAACAATATGAACAACATAACATTCTTAAAATGGTATTACGAATTTTAACGTAACTCAAATTGTTAACCTAATAAGGAATCTGCTAGGGCCATTATTTTTTATTTTTGCTAGGGGCATTTTTTTTTTTAGGCTCTGTTCTTCTGAAAATATTTTCTATTAAAAATTTGGCTAAATCGTTTATACAGTGAACTGCAGGCTGATTCAATTACCGAGCCCATAAAACTTCTATCGTTCCCAAGTGTGTTTTTATGACTAAGCTTTTAACCTCGTCCATAAGCAAATTTTCTCACACAACCATTGAAATATTTCCATACCATATTCAACATGAACAACATTGTCAATTTCAATTCCAAACGCAATCTCGATTCACTCAGCGGACCCATCCGCGGCACTATATAACATGTATATTTCAGCATTAAGCCTCACGATAGCACTGACGCGAAATTTACTATTACTACAGCAAATTTCCTTATTTAACGGAATCTACGCTTTATCGGCACTTGAACCTGTGACCCTGTGTAACACACGGCTACTTATATCCACGGAGTTATAGCTAAGTTATGAGTAAGCGCGCAAATCTTCTGCGAGGCTAAATTATTCATTTAGATAATGGGTACAGTTAGTTTTATTGAATTCTCATGGACTGCGTCGGCTATGTGGTCTGTGTTGTCGTGAGTTCAGAGTGGATTCAGTTTTCTGTACTGATACTATGAGCATAGCATAATCAGCTTTTTATATTCCCACTGCTGGGACACAGGCCTCCTCTCTATGAGAATACTAGGCTATAATCTATTGAGGGTTGGTAGATGTCACATGTTTTCCAATCTTTGGGTTTTACAATGTTTTATTTCACAGTTATAAGAACAGTGGTGTCGAAATAAATTACACAAAGTAATGCTCGGGTTCAAACCTACAATTTACGCCATTAATGCGACACTTTACACTGCTGGTCTATAGCGCTGCCCTTTTAGCATAAGCAGCTTATAATCCTATAGAATTTTTACTAGTGAGGCGAAGTTGTGGACCATAACCCTTCAACACCGGTCCAGTGCTCTTATAAATTACGTGTCTTTGTGAAATATGTTTTGTGGAATATGTTCCCTCAAGTAATTTCTTTCAGTTTAGTTTTTGAGCTCTGGTGTGAAATACGGTTGCGTCTTTTATATTTATACTCGTATCATAATTATCTACACTAATATTATAAAGAGGAAAGATTTGTTTGTTTGTTTGTAACGAATAGGCTCCAGAACTACTGGACCGATTTGAAAAATTCTTTCACCGTTGGGAAGCCTTTCATCCCTGCACCCTTCACCCTTCATCCCTTGCACCTTTTTATCCCTGTATTCCCATGGAACGAGAACTACGCGGTTGAAACCTCGTGGCGTCAGCTAGTTATTGATAAAACGCATATTGACAAATGTCGCTTTGCCTTTTTCTATTCTTTATTACACACACAAAAAATATACGTACTTAGAAATAGCAATAATATAACTTAAATATGTACAATGGCGAGCTTACCCCAGAATCGGGTTTTCAAATAAGCCCTCTTTTAAATACATACAACTTTTAAACTCTATCAACAAACCGTGGGTCTACAAATCATACCTCATTAACACTTTAAAAGTTTTGGTCATGATCTCGTTCATTATAATTTTGTTACACTTCATCATTATCAACCTTTATTCATTCCATGGTCCCACTACGGCATAAACTTCCTCTTTATTTACTTAATCGAGATTTATTCGTTTAGTCCCCTTCATATGGTGTTACCTCTGAGTGTTAAAAGTAAGTTTTAAATTCATAGGCATCGAGTTGTTTGGCTTTCCAACAAAAATAGTTAGTAAACGGATTGATTAGTTTTATAAGTAAACATTCATAACTTCACGCCTGTAACCCCTGATGGGTTAGACAGAGGTGTACTTATTAGTACACACCCAAAGCTTGCTCAGTTAAGTTTAAGTGTCATGTAATGGGAGGCAACCGGGCACAATACGGATGTTTACTGACTTAAAAAAATGTGATTCTAATTACTCCGTCTGTTGGATTACCGAAAAATATTGGATACGTATTTTTTATTTTATCAAATCAATAAGAATTGACGAAGATAAAACGCGTCAAAGATTTGAGTGGGAGGTTGTGACGTCACTGACCGTTAAACAATGTCATACAAATGTCTCAGAAAATGACGTCACACGAGATTTTAATGGACTGTAACGTCTTCATTGTTTGTTTACGTGAAAAAAGAAAAAATACGTGTTCAATATTTTTTGGAAATCTATCTGACGGACTAATTAGATTTTTTTTTGCTAACTACCCTATTCCAGTTCTGTGGCTGCTATTGAAAAATTCCTAATGGATAAACTCAATAACCCTACGTGGGAATCAAACATAAGACTACATGCTCAGCACTCGCAAGTGTAGTTGTAGACCAACGATATTATTAGATAAATACATCTGATATACGATTATTAAGAGACTATTCTCGTATATTTATCAATATTACATTTAATGGAATTGGTTTAATGACTTAATTCAACATCGTTTTAATTCTACACAGCGATTAAAATGTAGTAAAATATTTTATAAGATTTTTACATATTAATAAGCTTAATTAACATCAGCTTAAACGTTTATCTTAGAACATTTATTTTCTAATTCAAAGATAGGAGAAATAATTACTTTGTATTTTTTTTTATATCGTTTTATCTACCTCAATTAGTCTTAATTTAAAGTTGATACAAATATTATAGAGTATATTAAAGGATGTTGTTATCCTATGTAATTTTTTTGTCAATGGTGGGTTTCGTCAAATTGACATCGTTCCCATACATTCATGATTTTTAATCTAATAAGACCGTATCGTATCTGATCGTCATATGTCTCAGTATCCTTATAATACCCCCACTTCTTCCAAAGCCATCTTTAAATTCATTCACCTTTTTGACCCTATTAGAATAGTCACAATAAAGCTGCAAAAGCGCGTTACTTCCCTCAAAGCTCCCGATTTAATCCTCCATTACACTCTGACACTTATCCCTAAGATCGTCTAAAATATTTTGATACAATCGCGCACAGATAAATGTTGTCAATTTATCAATCGTCCGCTTCAATGCGATGCCCTGCGATCGGTCTGATAATTCCCGTACGCTACTTTATCTTAAGATTATCACGACGTCTTTATTATGATATATTTTTTAACTATTTAATTCGTCCGATTCTAATGTGTTGCAATTAATCAGTGACTACACGATAGAATCTTCATACAACCGGTTCGGATTGATATTCGGTACTATCCGCTGTTCTCACATCCTATATGAAACGATTCTGAACGAGATTGTACCACGAGATAGCGTTTGAATCATAACATATGTGGGTAATTGAAAAAATATTTTCTTAATGAATTACGATATCAATATTTAATTGAACGATGTTGAGATAAGATCCAGTTTAGCGTGGTAAAGTTGAGTTTATTAAAGCAATTTGGTTTAGAGGAATTCGTGACAAAAAATGAATGGTTTTAGGAAGTCGTAGCTCAGTACTTGGAGGTATTAAGTGGACAAATATGCGGGAGGTTCAGTTCTGTCCGCCAATGGATGGAGCGAATGACAATTTTTAATGACTCTGTTAATGAAGCCACCGCGCTTAGCGCACCGGTTGGCGCCTAGCTTAAAGGATGTTTTTTTTTTCGTCATGTGAACCTCGCGATTTCCTGGCAAATCTTTACAGTTCTATATTTTTTCCGCTAGAAGACATCATAATATTATACATCACTAGTTACTGTGACGATGAGTCATATTCATTACTGGATAAACATCCATGACTTCCAGTTCCGGACGGCTTTGTTGGTTGCTCACTATTCTGACGATTGATGACGATTCTCGAGTCTGCGGGTTGTTCGCAAGGGATACCGCGGCCTCGACATAAAGGTCTAAGAAGAAACATGGGTATCCGTAGAAGTATGACACTCCCTATCGCTCTGCCCAAGGGAGGGGTTATTTGATGATATCAGACCCCCCAAAAACAAAAAAAGCAAAGTGTTTTGTATTAAGGTTTTTCTATCAGAAATTTCAGTAGCATATGGATGTGCGACGTTGATAGTAATAGGCTCCTCCCATATCACACTTCACACTATATATATTATATATCACACTAATATTATAAAGGTGAAAGTTTGTGAGGGTGTGAGTGTGTATGTTTGTTACTTCTTCACGCATAAACTACGGCACGGATTTGGATGAAATTTGGTACAAAGATAGTCTATGACCTGGATTAACAAATAGGATAGTTTTTATCCCGATTTTATATTCCTGTGGGTTGTAGCGGGTGAAGCCTGGCAACAGCTAGTTAAACATAATTGGCGAAATGACAGTGCACTATTAGGTACACCTCTGCCTTACTCTTCGGGGACAACCGGCGTGATATTATGACTTCCAGTTCAAATCAAATCAAATCAAATCAAAAGTCATTTATTCAAATTAGGCTGATAATCAGCACTTTTCGAACGTCAAAATTTACTTTACTTATTTACAAGAGACAGTCCCCCAAAACGCCCACCCTTCGGCACTTCCTAGTGTTTAGCTGGAAAGAAGAAGTGACGGAACAAACTCCCCAGCGACACATTCTGTCTGTTATGTTGGTTAGAAGAACCAGACTCGATACAATAGTAAGGTGTAAGTTCAATTTAGATTTACTACAGACACAAATCAACAACAAAAAATTATATAATTATAAACAATGTAAAAATAAAAAAGTACATAACATATCAGTTAACAAATTTTTGTAATGTAGGTAAGGCACAAATGTTGATATCAGTGCTGTTACTATTCGTACCAAAGGGCGTCTGGATGATTTAAAACCACAGTTGCTTCAATACAGGGCTAATATGTCTTACTAGTCACATAATACAATAGCCTAATAAACAAAGTCGAAGCAATACTCTTCGCGAATGGACTACAAGTGCAAGTTTTCTCTAATGCATGGCTTTGCCAAAGGAGAGGTAAACTAATGCACTGACTGACTGCCAATCAGATCCCATTAATCAGTCTAACACCCTTTCCCTTGCACGAATTACGAGCTCCACGTGAAGTAGATTGTTTAGAGATGTTTTCTTTTGGAATATCACGGTTACAAAACGCGAAGTATTAGACAAAGATAAATTGTGAAATTCCTGATGAAAAGAATTTCTCAATTTGATATTTGGTTTTTTAACCAAACATCACTTTGACCGGTATGGGAATGGAACCTATAACCTAGAGATTTTTCTTTACTATTGAGTTAATTTTATAAGTGAGCTTTATATCGCTTTATTTTTTTATTTTAGCGTTAATGTATTGTTTGAAGATACAAAAAAAAGTAACAAAAGTCCACTATTTTAATTCAATAAACTATTAGTATGAATTTACATTTTAATATTCTTACATGTTTCGTTCAATTAATTTTCCTACTTTTTATTTTTTTATTTGCTGAACAGACTTTATTTGTATCGTCCGGAATAAAAACTGCTTGTATAATATAAATCGATAAAGTTACTTAAGAAAAAAAAGTATGCCAGCTGAATTAACATAATATCTCACTAACTCTCAAAGGGTAGTCAAAGGTCTATTGAACATGGCTGCGGGTTGTTCAGAAGTTACCGCCCGCGCCGCCTCGACATATAGGGCTAAGAAGGAACATGGGTGGTTTTTAGTCAGTAAAAGTCTGACACTCCCTCTCGCTCTGCCCAAGAGCGGGAGGGGTTATTTGATGATTTTCCACCCGCCAAAAAAAAAGTTTTATTGAACATTTACATTACGTATTTCGAAAAAGGGCGTATCACAGTGATAATGTTTGCTTATATAACTTAGTTTGATGTTCAACGTGCTTTATCATGGAGGGTCCATTTACACCAAGCAAATGTCCTTTTTTCCTGTTTATCTAACAACCTGTTTTCAATAGATTAATTGGCCGTCGTTTCTTTTCAGACCAATTCAAATAGAATCATGTACCATTTTAATATAGTTCAGTTCACCATCATCGTAATAACAACTATTTATTTTATTACATCTTTGATATCGCCGCTAATTACTATTTTAATAATTGAATTATAATAATAATATCTCGTATCGATTATTGAAGATGGTTGAATGTTATTTTATGGGTTTAAGTTTAATTTTATTATGTATAATTAAGGCTGGGTTTCTATTAGTGTTACAGTTTTAATTGCAAATAATTTATGAGCTTAATTGATAGACGAGTGCATTTATAATTTTGTTATATTACTTTAATGTATATTGGAGTGAATGATAACGTTTTAATGTTGTTCTCTTTATTTTATTTGTTAAATGCATGAGAATGATGCCGCAGACCTAACTAGTATAGTAAGCCGCACGTAACTTTTATAAAACCAGAATTAGGTGGCTTCTTATTTAATTCATTGATTCTAATTCGCACTATGTAACAGGTATTCGGAAATTGACTTGATGAGTTGTTATGTATTAATTTACCTACTTATAATTAATGAGGCAATGGTAAGGTAAGGTGAGAAAATGTAACTTCTTATCTATCTCGGTTTAAATATTAAAATAAGTGTCAGTAATGTTAAAGGCCCAAAAAGAAATCAAAGAGATTTCATAAAACTTATAGAGCGGACATTGGGAATACTTTCATACAAAAATGTTGATGTCCAACATGATCGATTTTGACCAATGATATATTAAAACCATATAGATACGTTGTCCGCCCTCAAAAATGACAACATGAAATGAAGCCAATTGGCCACATCGCGCTTAGTTACGCACCAACCTCTCGCGCGATGCTACGTTTGTTCTTAATTTAAATCGTGTGTGTAAACCTGCGCGAAATATAAAGACAACAGGCATCAACAGGCATCCCGCTGTACGTGTCATATTTTCTTTCCCTTTCTTTACGCTTAAAAGTAGTTATCTAATATTTTCGCCGTTTTGAAGCGCCGCCATATTAGTTCATGACGTGTCTATATATAATACGTCATTGATTTTGACATACGAATTCTAACTGGCGAGCAGGCGTGTCACACTACACAGAACGATTTGTTACTAAGTAGTAACAAGTTATGGATTACGATTTTCTTCGCCTTGTCCCTTCTGTAGTTATAATATTTGAATGCCATAATTAAAAAAAAAATCATAGATATTTTTTTTTAAGAAAGGGGCAAAATTTTTCCTTAAACCCTAAAATGTCAAATTATACTCTAAAACTGTCAAATCCACATCGACTATCATACGGATATCCTAGTGCAACCTCAAGGCTGGCCCATTGTGTGGACGGTCAAGGTACGCCCCCGTTCACATGGTCCAACAATCGCTGTGCAGGCGACGGTTTGCGCGTTTTTGTTCAGTTATTGTAGTGAGCATAATGTTAGCATAATACAGCCTTTTTACAACCTCATTTGTCTATTGTGTGACACGAAGATCTTAGGCTTAGAGATCTAGGTGGAGTTAATACTTACATGAAAGATTAACTGGATAGTGTATTACTTATGTCTATTTTGTAATGCGAGAAATTAGTATAAAGGAACTATTGTAAAGTAAATCTAACAATCTGGAAGGGAGGTTTGAATTGAGTAATATAGACCCTCCAAAGGTTTCTATTCTTTTGCAACAAGTTCAGTTGAGTCCAGGTGATCAATTCAAAGATGCATTAGGGCGAGTGGACAAGCGTTTCCCTTTCCTTCCTCAGTTGAATCAGTTGACTAGAGATCCATAGGTCCTTGATGTCTAATTTAATACCGATACTGTGACTTTGTATCAGTGATACAAATTGTACATTACTTAACATCACGCCTGCAATCCGCGATTGGTTAGGCACCTTATAGTACACCCTCGTTTTGAAAGTTATATTAAAGTCCTATCTTATAGGGGCGAACCTATTGTAATCAACTGGGCACAAATCCAGACTCCGTGACTGCTACCACGAAATACCTAATGGAAATCCCACTAGAATCCCAGGACCAAAATCGAATCCGAATTCAATAGTCGTGCTTGCGACCACTCATGGACACGGCATAGGTACTTATTTTTATTTTTTTAAAACATTGCTCCACTCTAGGAATTCCTCCTGTATCGTGGGTGCGTTCACAACCATTTAAACTCACATACACAAATATCCAGACCCGGAACAACGCTCTGTAGGTCGTACAAATACTTGTTACGCGCGGGGATCGAACTCGCGACACGTAGCGCAGCAGTCCATTGCTTGAGCCATTGCGCTGACCGTGTCGTACTTATTAAAAACATTGTCAAAGATACCTAACTGGACTTTCTAAACTGTTAATCAAAATAAGGTCCTCAATCTCGGCAGATGTACTGGCGACTTCAGTAACTAGGACGTTTTATGCTTTACTGCCTTTCCTACAAGGATCTAAATTCAAAGAAACCTCACAAAATGATTCCTAATCTGATGCAACTAGTCGTCAGGATTGTAGCCTGGTTATATTTAGACGTTGCGTTATCCATGATCGGACAAACAAACCGATTTGTTCGTATATTTATATGTGACGGACACAGTAATGTGCTGCGTTTATGAGAACTGTAAGGCGGTAGTGAGGGGAAATGCATGTGGATATGTATGTGGATGTGGATACCAGGTATTTTCTTCTGTACTGGTGGAAATATATGCCCAATCAGCACTGGCCCACCCTACTCCTAGAGAGGAGGCCTTAGTGCGAATATTATAGGCTGATGATGATGGTGAAAATCTTGGCTTACAGTGTAATGGAGGATACAATGTAGGTATTCTGGGGCGATCTCCAAGTTTAGGTAGAGAGCTAACTCTAAAAGATTTAGCTATCATTAAATATTAGATTTTTTGTTGATTGGGATTTGATTGTATGACTAAGGAAAAACAAGGGTGAAAAAAAATAGGTTCAGGGAACTGATAACGCACGATGAAGTGTTTGTAAAAACCTATTTGCAAAACAAATATCATTTAACATTTAATACGTCTTCTTTTGTTTTTGGGGGTGAGAAATCATCAAATAATCCCTCCCGCTCTTGGGCAGAGCGCAAGGGAGTGTCAGACTTCTACTAACTAAAACCCACCCATGTTCCTTCTTAGCCCTTTATTTCAAGGCCGTGGTATATCTTGCGAACAATCCGCAGCCCCGACGGATCATTTAATACATAAGCAAAAGATATACATAGTCAATTTATTTCAAAGAAATATTTTTAACAGTTACAGAATAAGAAGCGAAAATCACAGCACGGTTTTTCCATCCCTAGTATAATTAGCCCGCGATCCGCAATGATGCGCCGACGCATCGCGATGACACTCGACGTCGCGACTGTCCACGTCTGATAATTATCACCGGTCTCGCACTCGTTTCCTCGACTGTACTGAGTAATAAAGGTCTAGGATGTACAGACACTGACAAAACACGTGTTGAGAATAGTTTTGTTTGCATTAGATGCTAATTTTCACTTTTCCTGCTTATGTATCCGATTTTTTGCAGGCGAGTTTTAGGTAATTTTATTGTTAACGGGCTGGAGTCCGCAACTCTACGCCCAATTATTTTACGTACGGTACTAGATTTTTTTTTTATTCAGAAAGGTAAGTAGGTATCTCATAAACTAAGCCCCATAAAACTGTTGCAATGGTTTGATTGTGGGGTCGGTGAGTCTTTAAATATACTTCTAAATAATATTTAAAATTTAAACTTATTAATTATCCAAGCCTGAATGTTTTTGTCGAAATTAAAACTATATATTTTGCATAATATTTAAAAGTCTAATTTAAAAAAAAACCTAATTAAAAAAAGTAAATAGTCTAATTCTAGCGTAAGATTAGTAAATGGTTATTAACCTCACAACGGAAATCAAGTACGAAAAAAAACAGAATTTGTGTCCAAAAAATAGTTACTTTTTTGCGATTCTCACATTATTTACTTCAACAAACTAAAGTTGATGATAGCTCGTTTCCGTAAATCGCGTGTTAGTTCACAACGTCATTGCATAATGATCCGGTCAAAACTTTATAACATAACATAACATTTATTTATTTTCAAGCCACTTTATGGAAAAAAGCACTAAATTCAAGGTTACCCTTTAAAAATAATATCTTGTAACATTATCGTGTTCATTAGTTTAGTTAATTCTGAGGAAAAATAATGAGTGCCTAAATTAATCGTTTTATAATGTTGTAACTAATTTGAAGCATTTCAAGTCAATCAAAGTTAGAGGTTTCCGATTTTTTGGTAATATTCTTGTTTTTATGTGATATTTGCGTTCCTAAATTTTTATTTTGCTAAACTAACAAAATGTTTAAGATTTTGTCATCGATAGTACCTTTCTATCATTATTTTTCGCGTGTGCTCATAATGCCAACAAGTTCAGTCAACATTCTAACCCCGTGTCGGGTTACAAAGATGCCTATATGACGACTTTTAAATCGATTATTTATACGAATAGACTGCAATCGATGCCGGTAACCACATTACGCCCACTCCATCTCCAACGATCGCAACACATCCCTCTGTGATTTCTACATTCTCAATTCTATTTATATTTCGAATTTTATCGAGTTCCAGTGTCGATTCAATAATCGAATGATTAATTAACGGTTATGATGCATCGGTTATATTTCATATCGATTACGTGAAACGAGTTACTGTAGAATTTGATAGTTTTGGAAAGTCTATTAAAAATGCTTCTATTAATTCAACGGTGATCAGAGAATAAATTAAAAAATATGTTAAAGTAGTAGCTTATCCTCCCACGTGGGCCGTAAGAGTCAATTTACAGGTATTGATTACGATGCAGTGATACCAGCAGGCAATGAGCTTAATGACCTGAAACTAATTATGCAAAATACTGATCTTTAAAGAAGTTATTGTTGTTCGGAGAATCGTTGCCTCAATTGGTTTGAATATGGTTGGTTGGTTGAATGTTGGTTTTACTTTTAAGTGACTCAGTTAAGAAAGAATACGAACTGTAAGTTCAGTCTGTTCAAAGTTTATGCACAAACAATGGTTTAAATATCCTGAAGTATGAATAAGTTATTTAAAGGAAAACTTTAAAATCAAGTAGTGAGGCGAAAATTGATTTTACATAGCCCCACAAGACATCACAAAACAATGAACTTAGTTGACAAAGAATCAGCAGTTTCATTTATCAACTGACCAAACCATTCTCATTGCGAAATAAACTTTAAGCCTTCGACATAGGGCTCCACTTATGTTCTTGAACGGTAAAATGATTTTGTTCAAGATTTATCAAAAGCCTTTGACAGTGTCGACCTTGCAGTGCCATAGTTCACACCGTCCCTTCACTGTTGAAAATGTGGAAAAAACACGACAATAGCACGGCCACGCATGACTCAGGACAAGACAATCGATTACATACGTTCCTATGAACTTTATTGATTATTGTTGGCTATAATATTGAATTGGGAAACGGGTGCTTCAAGGTTGCATGTTAGGTCCGTTGCTGTTTTTGTCACTTATTGTTCGATTTATGCTGACGATGTTCAGTTTGTGCTATCGCTTATTTTTCTTTCAGAAATAAAATCCTAAGAATTTTGATATACAAAGTAGGTATGTAGACACATGCACTGTTGTGCTTATGACATTATGCGGTCAACAATTAAAAGCTCAAGTAAAAATATATAAAGTTTTAGGTATTTGCTTTCTAAACTCAGTAGAACTCAGAAACGACATACACTTCCATTTTATTATCTCACATAAAACTAACACCTTATAAGATAATTCAAAAGCGAAAGACTTTCTAAGACAAAAGAACCAAAACTTAGAACAAGGAAGTCCATAATAGGTGTTAAATCAAACATAGGCTAAAATTCTGCGTGAATGGAATCTGCGGATCAGAGATGACCGCGGGTTCCGCCGGCGATGCTATCGCTGAGCACCTAGCCCTTGTCCACCAACGAGACCAGAATCGTGGAGGTGGCAAATATGTTTTTTGAAGTAATCTTACTATAAAATGATTTGTTTTAATTCCACTGATAAAATTTTGCATGCAGGAAGAATAGTAAGTGATGATGGGGATATTATGTTTATAATTTATAGCGCACGTAGTATAATTTTGTATTTGCATATATGGTAAGGTATTTGTGTATGAGAGTTTCAATGTTTGTGAACGCACCCACGATACAGGAGAAATTCCAAGTGTGGGGCAACGTTTTTAAAAAAAAAAAAAGTGTGAGCATGCTGATAAACTTAATGTTTGATAACTCTAGCACGGGAGCCATGGTAATAGTGATATTATTCAAAATCCTAATAATTTTGTATGTTAACGTGTACTTAGACTTTTACAACTTTACCCGGTGGTCCATTAAACCATGTACTTACACTTTGCACAAAATGTTACCATGAACATACTAAAATAAAACCTATTAACAAACTAAAAAATAACAGTGTGATATCTAAATTGACCACTAGGTTTTTTATAATAAAAAATCCAGCGATATAAACGACAGCCCTAATCGGTGTAGCATCATGTACAGTCACGAGCAAAATTCAAATCCGATTTTCTCGTGAAACAACAGTTTCTATTTTAAGATAAGACCGATTTCGTAACAGTAGCATCACCATCATCTCGTCATCAAAATCTTCTAGCCGTTATCCCATGTTTTTTGGGGTTGGCGTTACACGATTGTATCTTTCATTCTGCCCTGTGAGTCGTCACACTACAATTTATTTATTTTTTCTTCATATCCTTCCTCACACACTCCATCCATCTCTTCTTTGTACACCGGAGAAAATCACTTTTAAAAGTTGTTAAGTGTCTGAATTATTTATTAATGGTAATAGTTTGCGCGTTGATGTCTTTTACACCCTGTAATTAGAATAAAAGTATAAATTATTTCAACCAACAAAGGATCGCAAAATATAACATTAAATCTATACATCTATCGAATTGTTTTTTTTTTAATTCAAAATAACAGCTCAAATGCATATGAAAGCATCTTACTACGGTACTTATACCCAAAACAACAATTTTCATATTTTTTGTCTAACCGCCTGTCTGTTGTACTTGTACCTAACACTAAATATTTCGATTGCTATTGCGAAAATAAATCCCATTTCTGTTAACATAAAAAAGGCATACCAAACATACTCAGAAAATTTCCCAAAATTGCCTTGTCCAGAGTTCCCAGATCGCCGGCGCGTGCGCTTGGAATTTAACGCCAAATCGCTGTTGCCCGGGCGCAGCGTAATTGCACCTTATCTGCGCATTGTTCGGCTAAGGAGCACAAGGCTGAGCGTTGACGTGTGAGTGTTTAGATTGTCTGTCTGTATGTGCGATTGTTTTACTTTGTACAGCGGCTGCAAGACAGTTTTTTCATGTGTGCTGGACAGTGTGAAGAATTAAGCCTACTTAGAGACTTCCAATTGTATCTTAGGTTGTGTGGTAAGCATACTCGTATATATTTATAAATTTTGGTTGAAAATATTCAAACGTAAACTTTATTTTGCTGAGACTTTAGGAGAGTAATGCCATCTAAAGTTGTGGTTTCTTGGAAAAGTTTTCGTTTTGGTACTGCGGAAAGATGTAGCGTCTCACCAAAGCGTAGCTAATTTTGAGCGGAAACGTGAAAACTTCAAGACAAATTCACAAATTGATGGTAGATGTAGAAGGAACGGTGGTAGATGTAGAAGGAAGACTAATCAATCTCATCATAATCATTCTCATCTGCCGCCCACTAAGAGAAGTCTCCGGTTAGACTCTTAACAAAGTTAAAAACCTATCTACTAAATACATTTTTGTGGTTAAGTTTGGCATAGAATAAGCATATCAGCCTATAATCTTCCCGCTGTGTACTGCCGGGACATAGGTCTCCAAAGTTTGAGTCCACCTATGTACCACTCTTATGCATGCCGTTTAAATAAATAAATAAATCACTATGATATAGTTCAAGTGTACCTTAATAAGGGCCTTAATACACATTGTCACTCGTCAGGCAGGTTGGTGACCTCTACAAGCTCTTCAATAAACAATTATTCCTCGATGTTGTGATTTGCGTGCGATGATAACAAGACGATTTGCTAAGTAATACTTATGAACTACGATTATAATAGTACTCATATTATACATTTGTATGTTATGGTGTATGAGTCATTGCATTGAAAAGAACATACATAAATTATAATCTGCGGATCATTGCTTGACCTAGGTTAACAGGATATGGTTAAAGATGGAGTTGAGTGGCGTCATAGCGTAGTCAACTGAGCAATGATCGCAACAGCAATTGACCGTATCGAATAGTGACCATAATGAGCGATTTCTATGCTTAGTTATTATCGTCTGGTAAGGTTTGTCTATCTTGCTACTTTCGGTTATCTATCATAAATAAATGAAATATTATTACATAAGCGTGCGTTTATGTAATAATATTTCATCCTTTTCCATGGGGGAAGGCAGAAATCATAGAATGCCACATTCTACGATCCTTACATAGGTACTTTTTTACCTCGGCCACATTCATATATGGTCATACGCGCACGCCGGTTGCGAGCACTATTATTAATACTATGAGCCTATATTGTCCAACTGCAGAGCAAAGTTCACCCTTCCCTCCTTCAGCGTTTCGTTATCTAGTGCGATTGTTGGTCAATTCAATGAAATACTGGGGTATTACACCAAAAAAATCTAATTAGTCCGTCTGTTAGATTATCGATAAATATTAGATACGTGTTTTTTGTTTTATCAAATTAATAAAAAAATACGAAAATAAAACGTGTCAAAGATCATGAGTGGGGGCTTTTGACGTCACTTTGTGGATAACACAGTACTAACCTTGTGACGTCACACGACTTGACGCGACTTTTCGCAGCACTGTATCGTTTTCATCTTTTGTTTAAGTGAAAAAAGGAAAAATACTTGTCCATTAGTTTTTGAAAATTTATCTGACGGGCTAATTAGATTTTTTTGGTGAAATATGAAATTTCAAAAGTCTAGTTTTCAACTTAACCTTTTTGAACTTTGCAAAATAAGAAGTTCTCTAGATCTTTTGTCCAACAAAATGATAAATCATTTTAGGTAAATCCTTCAACCCATTTTACATCTGATTTAGTTTTTGCATCATGTTGCGTCGATCCTACTCCAAGGGCAAAAAGTCACAGAATTGTTAAAGAACACAACATGAGGTCTTTCAATTAAATATCTGGACGACGCAAAAAAAGTGTGTGACCTTTTAAATAAATCGTGCAGTCAAAGGAAATAAGACAAGTGTGAACTGTACGTGAAGGTAAACGGTTCCCATCTTGAACAATGAATTGTGAAGATTGATCTAGTTGTATGTATGTAGGTAGATCTTGACGGTCTTGTTTAACTTGGAATCTCTTAAATGTATGTACAATTTGAAGACTGTGACCTGATTAGTAAGCGGATGCCACGTCTTATAGAATTAAAATTTCTCTAAAATTTCCACGTCCACCCAGAATTAGGAACATTATATTATTCTGTACTTATTCTATGCATACTATACGATTTTGTCTCTTCAAAAGATCTCAATCTAACAGGAAAGCAAAACTCAAATTATTCGATAAATTCGTTATTTTCCAAGAGGCATTAAATGGCGATGGTTTAGATTTATTTTAAACTAGCACTGCTTCGTATGAGTCTAGATAACTATTTTATGTATCGTCACGTTCAGTTTCATAAGAATTGTACAATAATAATTTGAACGATTTCTGTAACATTTTGCTATCCATAATATCCGCGAATAAATAGGCTTCTTCTGGGTAAGCTCGTTCCATGATCGACCTCATCTCTGCCACTTTTTTTTTTGGCGCGTGAAAAATCATCAAAGCTCCATGTATTATAGGACTATTGCCAAATAAACAGTAGAACATTAACTAGAATAGAGTAATAACTGTATTTATACTATTTCTATTTTACAATGAAATAACTTTTTGATCACTTATAGTAAGTCTGTCGTTAAATCATTGCAAACTAACATTACTACGGTCCAGCAGTACTCTAAAATAACTTGTTTTGATCATGCGCAGATTCACTTTATAGAATTCATCAAGTCACAAGCTCGGAACATTTGCATCAATTAATTCGCTCATCATAATCGTATTTTTTTCTGTTCCGTCGACCGAGACAAATACAAAGTTTTCCGACTTTACAAGAGTGTGTTCATACTGCAATATTAGAATTGCTTATGACTTTCTGCTGTCGAAGCATAGCTTTTAGCAATCTGGTTTAAGTACCTTTTTTGTCACCATTTCTGGTATTTCTATTTCTCTAATTAAGTATTATTTTATATTTAACGTGTACGTCTGCTGCGTTTTCCAAAAAAATCTTTACGACTTATTTTACTAAGGTTATTAGACAATTGAATGCTACTATTTTAAATTACGTAGTACCACTAGCTGAGGTTTCAAGTCGTACCTTCGTCTTCTTTTCAAATGCATGCAATTTTATCTCCTGTTTTTACTGATAATGCAAGAAACAGTTTTCAATTTATACACTTTTAATAATATCTAACCGCGGTCTTAGCTCCTTCATTATGCAAGTTAATTAATAAATCTGCAATTCAGTTGAATCCTTTTGTATCTGTGTCTAATTTGATCACTTTTAATTTGTCATTTCTGACATTGTAAATTGTTTTGCTTGAGATTTATTTTAATGTTTTCTAATTGTTGTAATTTTGGGTTCACAAGGAAAATTAAGTGATTCTTCCTTTTCCATTTGACCTTTTTCTTGTTTGTTGTTTTTGTCTTGTAGATTTTTATTGGTTCTTTTTAAGGGATATAAGTGATCTAGTCCCTGTTCTAGTTCCTGTGCCCCGAAGTTGATAATAATTATCTTTAATGTCTTTCTATTTAACTTTGTAACGAAATTGAATGATTAGTATCGACAAAACTTCAAGAACTTCGTTTTAGTAGGTATACTTTAAATAGACGAGTATTATCTACACGTCTTCTCTAAAAATTCCGAATGATTTTCCTTGCGCTGCTAAAGATCATCAACCTTTCTTACCTTACTTGGTTTTCTTTACTTACCTTTATATTGTATAGCCACACTTGTGCACTTTATGTGAGGATATCACTGTATTATATTTCATTGCACTTTGTTTCAGTTCGTTTGTTGCATTCAAGATACCATCTGACTCCTCTAGAGATCCTTTGTTTCGTTGCAAATAATAATTATCATTATGGCAACAATTATCAAGTCGGATTAATAATTATCTATAACGATCTTTTTTATACTTATAGTTTGGACTTGGGTACTATTCGAGGAGTTTTTTTTGAGTGAACGGGAGTTTAAACCTGTTGGCCGCATTCCCTTAAATTGGTCGTGTTTTTTGTTTTTTAGTGATGGCAGTATTTATAGAATAATATGACTATTTTTTTGTTTTCATTATAATCAATCATGATTTTATCTTACTGGGGCTCTGCACATGAGCTTTCTCCTTCTATGGTGGTAGAACTGTCGAAGTTTGAAAAGACACCAAAAATGTGAATTTTTTTTTTTAATGTAACAATTCTTAAGCTGAAAGCGACAAGGTAGGTCCAATCCAAAGAAGGTTATCCATGGACCTGCTCTACCTGTCCACCTGCCTTGATGATATAGCATCAATAGAATCAGCATTTAGAATACTTCTACGTTGTGTGTGTACACACACCTCTTCTGTGTGAGAAGGAGTGGGGCGAACTAGTATCCTTCTTTAGTTTCCAAATTAGTTAGAGTGAGTGAGTGTGAGTTTTTCAATGTTTTTCACTTTCATTACTAACGTAAGCAATTGAGTATTGTTTACTTCTGAAAAATGTGCCTCTTTTTTCTTTCATTTTCATCTCTATTCTTATAATAAACATGACGCAGGCATACCGTAATAAAACTACAATTATCTACTAAAAATATTATATAGTCCGGTCAATTTAGACATCCGAGGTTACATTAATTCCGTCGGGGCCGCGGGTTGTACACTAGTTATCGCGGCCTCGACATAGAGGGCGAAGAAGGAACATGGGTGGTTTTTAGTCAGTAGAAGTCTGACATTCCCTTTCGCTCTGCCCAAGAGCTCACCCCGTTATTCGATGATTTTGCACCGGCCAAAAAAAAAAAAAGGTTACATTAATTCCCCACCAGCTAAAAATTAGTAGGATTGTTCAAATCACCATTATAAATGATATGTAACAAGTCCTCATCGATCTGACGACGCTGGGAATAAAATCTCGGGGTCACAAAAACGATTTTTTCGCGATTTTCAGTAAAACGATAAGTTTTATCATAAAATTAGCCGAAACAAAATAATTGTAGATTAAATTAGATTACATAATAGTCTATAAAAATGTCCAACCACTTTTATTTCTAAGATCCACCGTTTTTGAGATATCACAATTCAAAAAGTTGAAAGAGTCGTTATCTAAGCACGCAGTTTATATACGTGCTGAAACATATTATTACGATTTCAACCCTTTAACTTTTGAATCGCTATATCCTCAAAAACGGTGGCTCTTCGATGAATGTGTTAAGACGTTTTTATAGATTATTATCTTAACTATAATTTTGTCTTGGCCAATGTTACGATAAAACTTACCGATTCGCTGAAAATCGCGAATTACCAGATTTTGAGACCTATAGCACCGAACAATTTTTTTTCAGGTGTCGGATCGAAGAGGACTTTTTACATATCATTTATAATGGTGTTTTAAACGATCCTACCCATTATAAGTTGTGTGGCAATTAATGTAACCTTACCCCAATTTTTGGTCTTATTTGACCGGACTAAGTATATAAACTAGTTAAGGTTTCACCAGCATGAAGCCCGGTAGTTGACTCACAGGATCTAGGTTACAAACTGTCGACGTGCAAAATTTCATCTAAAACTGTTCAGTAGTTTTGCGTGAAAGAGTAACAAATCAAGTTATAATCCATCAATTTATCCTCACAAATACTACTAGTCTACACGTGCCGATTTTCATAAACAATGCGTGTATTCATATTTTTTGTGTTTGGAAAAAACCTCGAGATAAGCACTACTTCAGATTTTCAACGAATTATATGTAAATGTTACTATTAAAAAAAAAAAACTAAATTCAGTTTAAATTAATGGGACTATACATTATATTAAATATAAAAAGGTCATTTTTATATAATGAGTTCCACGTGTAAAATAATGAGTACAGTCAGCGGCAAATGTAGGTTAATCTATAGTCAAAAGTGGTAAGAATTGCTGAAATAATGTTTTTAATTGAAGGGAGGAGGAATTAATTATCATGACAACACACACACACACACATGACAACATGACAAGCAAGAATAAGTTTCTATGGTGTTCAAAAAATATCTTGTTTAATGACTACCAAAGCGTATAAAACCCAAGTAGTAGGCAGTTTGGGGTTAAGTTTTGTAGCTGACTGTAGTATTGGGTTCCCCTATTAATAATTGCGGAGTAAGGTTATGCAAAGCGCCAAAGGCTGCGGGTTGTTTGAAAGAGATACCGCGACCCCGGCCATAAAGGGCTTAGAAGGAACATGACTGTGATTTTAAGTCAGTAGAAGTCTTGCACTCCACTCGACCTCTGGGTCGAGCAGGCTGAGTTATCACACTACACTAATATTATAAAGGCGAAAGTTTGTGATTGTGTATGTTTGTTACTTCTTCACGTAAAACTACTGAACGGATTTGGATAAAATTTGGTGCACAAATAGTTTATGACCTGGATTAACATATAGGATACTTTTTATCCCGATTTTATCATCCCAGTGGATTTTTCGAGTTGTATGAAGCCGCTGGCAACAGCTAGTATTTCATTTCTGATGTAAATAATTAATTATCTTTATATTTCATACTTTTGCTGGAGGAGCTCGTGGCTTAACAAGAACTGCCACTCGGGTCGATCTTTAGGTTAAGCTGCGCTTGCCTAGGTCGATCTGTGGATGGGTGACCGCCCATTACATACCGAGTTTCCTCCGTGCCTCGGAAAGCACGTTAAGCTGTTGGTCCCGGGTGCCATATATAGATCTTTGGCAGTCGTTACGGGTAGTCAGTGACCTGAAAGTCTGACATCCAGTCTTACCAAAGGGTATCGTATTACCTAGTATTAACTGGGTTGTGAAGGTCAGATAGGCAGTCGCTCCATGTAAAATACTGGTATTCAGCTGCATCCGGTTAGACTGGAAGCCGACCCCAATATAGTTGGGAAAAGGCTAGGCAGATGATGATTTCATACTTTTGCTTTACCCGTCATCAAACAACCAAATACAAACATTTCATGAATGTAGCGATTAATTTCCGTTAAAAGTTCACAGAAGTGAAGTCCACAGTTCTCGGTGCGTGTACGCACATTTGCCTTTACAAGTCACTTCCCTTCACCAGACGCCATTGTTCTTAGAGCGAATAAACATCTTTTTATATTTCTTAAATAGGCGATTTTGACTTATAAATCCTTTTGAACGTGACACTGGAAACTCAACCATATACACTTGCAGACATAGTTCAATTTTGTTTGAACAGAAGCCAACCCCTTTAACATCTCAATTTAAACCATATAACATTCTTACCCCGTGGTAATAGGGATGTATTTCGCATGACGAAGGTGTCAATTCTCGAAGCACAGAATGAAAGGATTATAGATGTTTGAAAAGGACGTTTTTGTGTAGTGATAATATCTTAATATGGTTATAATAGGAGGGTTGCGCATAATCTGTAACTGTCTGTCTGTTTGTCTGCTTTTTTGATGTTTCGCACCTTGATAGGGGTCTATTTAGAGGATTATTTTTAGACTTTTTTGTAACGAGTGACAGTTTTGGAGTCGATAAAAGGATTATGACTGAGACGAATTAGTGATAATTTGGATTAGAAGCTATTTAAACTGGTAGCTGGGGATTCAAAAATTCTAGAATTGTATGTTATGTTCCAAGAAACCAATCATAAGTATTGTGTGTCACTTCTTCTTTCCAGCTAAACACTAGGAAGTGCCGAAGGGTGGGCGTTTTGGGGGACTGTCTCTTGTAAATAAGTAGAGTAAAGTAAATTTTGACGTTCGAAAAGTGCTGATTATCAGCCTAATTTGAATAAATGACTTTTGATTGATTGATTGATTGATTGTGGGGTTTTCAAATATTGAATTTAATCACACTTCACACTAATATTCTAACGGCGAAAGTTTGTGAGTATGTGAGCGTGCGTGTGTGTATGTTTGTTATTTCTTCACGTAAAAACTAATGAACGAATTTGAATAAAATTTGGTACACAGATAGTTTATAACCTGGATTAACACATAGGATAGTTTTTATCCCGATTTTGTCTTCCCGTGGGATAATTTTCGAGTTGTAGCGGGTGAAGCCGCAGGCAACAGCTAGTAATTGATAAAGGACATATAGGTATATAATGTTCGGTGGCAGACCATTCAATTGTTCGGAGAGGGTAATGAGTTTCATTTTTATGACTAACGTATTTTCATTGCTTTATGTTTAGGAAAGTTGGTAGAATTTTCGTTTAGTGTACGTCAATGACGTAGCAGTCAAGGACAAAGCGCCAATCAGTTGACATCTTTCTTTCTTTATCTTGTTGTGTGTGTAACCTGGTATTATAGTCTTTAAACCGCCTCTCGGCTTCTGACTTGGCTTTATATGCCGTCAAAAAATGATTTTCAATACACTGTCTCGAAAACTGGCTATTATTGCACTACGATTAGGTTCGCCAACGTATTTCGCACGCGTGCGTTTTTCTTATTTTTTCCCAACGAAGGGCAGGAAAGAAAATTACCACAGGTAACTGTATCTTATACTAAGTTCAAATCGATTGAAACATAGAAAATTTAAAAAAATCACCACCGACTATAGAGTCGGCAGTTTTTTTTTTAATTTCGTCATTTTGATTTGCGTCTTTACAGCATATAACCAATTTTTGTATATTAAATTGTATTTGTGAAAAGAATACTATAAATAAACATGATGACATGCAAAAAAAAGCAAATCATAGTCTCCTAAAAATTTATGACAAAAACACTTATCGTTTTAATAGTTAACTTCTTCGACAGTTTATTGAAAAACGTCGTTAAATACACGTGGGAATTTGTTATTGCATTTCTCGACCCCATGATCACCTTCGCCATACGGCTCGGGTCTTCAATCCGCCTCGAATGCAATAACAAACTTTCCGCACTTGTATCAAAATTTATTATTTCTTAACCAAAGCAAGTGATAATTATACAACACGCACATGGATTCTAAAATCAGAGGTCCGTGTCTTGGTTTCGAAATAGTTGACCACCAACCATTATCGTATTCGTCATGTCATCTCGTATGATCCGACGATAGACCCCCAAGAGCATGTCATGACACTTTTTGTGACGACGTAATATTTATGCGTCACCACGAACGTAGATATGATCGGATGCGGGTTCGATTCCGTGCTATACACAGGGGCACGAGCGTAACGGTCTCCTATTATTTTAGACAGTGATTTAAGATAAAGTGAAGATGACAGTTTTTTAATGGAGATGAAACGGTTGTACGTTTTTGTGTTTCGCTGGATCGATCGCGTTTTTACCCGACTACGGCGAAGCCAAAAGGAAGGGTAATGATTTTGGATGAGTTTGGTTGTATATATGTATGTATGTTTGTATGTTCCACCGTAGCGCCTAGACTACTGAACGTATTTTAATAAATGAGGTATATGTATATAATAGATTCGTAAGAATAGCCTGGGTGACATAGGCTTTATACATTTTAACAATTCTTTAATGACGTAATTTAAATGTCAATTTGTATTTCTATTTCTGCGTTTTTATTTGTAGTCGGGTTATAGAATTTAAAAAATTGTGTTAAGTTGTAGATTAATTTATAAGAAACGTGTAAGTATTTTTATGTTAATTGATTTCCATATGTATGTCATACTAACGAATTAGGTTAAGACCTGTAATGTTAGTTGTAAGTAGAAAAGTAAATAAATAAAATTATAGGCAAACCCGTGAGAAACACTTTGCTAACTCACTCATCTAGTCCTACCATAAAAGGAAAGAAGATATTCTTGTTAGGTCAACTTTGATTCACATTAAAAACTTTAGTTGTAACGATTCATAATTGTGTAGTTACCCCAAATTACCGATACTTATTCAAATTATTATTATCTTTAAATCTAGATCTACTCTCCAATTCACTATGTCTGAGAATGTTAGTCAAGCATAATTCTCTATTAAAAACTAATAGGTATAAATAGACATGTTTAACTACAATCTAGATGTGAATTAATTTGCAATCAAGCATCGTTATAGTCATTCATAACATCACGCCTGTGATCCCAGAAGGCAGAGATGAGCTCTAGGCATAGGTGTACCCATTGGTAAACTCACATTTATTAAGCCAGTTATGTTTCAGTCTCTTGTAAAATGAGACGAGCCAATTACCATCAACTGGGCCCAAATTCCCAATAAGACGTTGCCGACTTGGGACTCCCACCAATCAACAGCTCAATAGTCACACTTGCGAACACTAGTTCAACGAGGCAATACTTCCTACTATTCTACCCTACTAATTACAAACAAGAAAGTTTTGTAAGCTTGGATATTTGTTACTGTTTCACGAAAAACTACTGAAAGGATTTGGATAAAATTTGTATTTATTCCGGTAGTATGATCCCATGAGACAATTAATGTACTCCATGCGGGCGAAGCCGCTGGCACAAACTAGAATTTATAGTTTAATTAATTGAAACTGAATTCAGTTTTTTTTATTAGTAAGATTTACATATAATTTCGTTAAAAATCTGAAGTAGTGCTTATCTCGAGGTTTTTTTCCAAACACAAAAAATATTAATACACGCATTGTTTATGAAAATCGGCACGTGTAGACTAGTATTATTATTAATGCGAAAGTTTAAGAGGATAAATTAATGGATTTTAACATGATTTGTTCCTTGATTTGTTTTAATCCCGATTTAGCGTGTGAAAGCCGCTGGCAACACCTAGTCGTCTAATAATTCAGGCATCATCACCTTTGTTAAAAACACTATCATGTTTTTAGTCTAGATACAATGTAAGCACATACCCTGAGTACATCTCACAGCTCACAGTTGATCACTCAGCACTCAGCAGTAATTGCGGCGCTACAACACTAGATAGATAGATACAACGGGCTAGTGTCCGCAACTCCGCGCCTAAAGCGAGTATTTTGCGTACGGGTGGGAAATTTATTCGATCCATCCCAACTCCCCGAGAAAGGCCAGCAATCCTTTGGTGTTACCGGCAATCTCGCGGAGAGTACCTGCGTTACCGAAGTACCTGGTCCTGTATGGGGCAACCCCCGAACAGTGCAGGAGCACGTGGGCTGCTGTTTCTTCTTCCTCCATGCAGGCTCGACACAGAGGACTATCTGTGACACCTATAACAAAGAGGTGCTTATTAAAAGTACCGTGTCCAGTGATGGCGGCCGTCACTGTGCGTAGCTGCAGCTTAGTCAGCCGGAGCGCTTGTTTGGTGAGGCGGACGTCGATGGCGGGAAGCGCCTCCTTGGCCTGCCTGCACTCGCCGTGGTCTTGCCACAGCTTGGCATGAAGTTCTCTAGTACGTTTCCTTACCAACGTGCGAAGATGACCAAAAGGGAGCGGCACGATGGGTTCTGGTCCCACCGCCGCCATGCTTGAGCCCCTTCGAGCGAGCTCGTCTGCTGCATCGTTGCCTCGGGAGTCGCTATGTCCTTTAATCCATTGAATGGTTATATTATTGAGGTTACCCACCTGGTTCAGGCGTTGGTGGCACTCGTATATTAGCCCGGAATTGACCGTGTGGCTCCTTAATGCCAGTAGCACCGCCATGCTGTCAGAGAGTATGCGGATCGATTGCTCCTTTACCTCCCTAGCCAAGATGGCTGATGCCGCCAGGGAAATTCCCATGCATTCTGCCTGAAAGACAGTGTTGTGGACCCCCAAAGGTACGGCTAAGTGGATATTGAGATCCTCCGAGAAGACTCCGGCTCCGGTGCCAGTACCTGTTTTAGATCCATCCGTGAAGATTCGCAATTCTGCAGGGCTGAGTCCCTCGCAGCGGTGGTCCTCATGGAGTTGGATTTTGTATTTTTTGTCGAATACGTACTGTTTGGGTACTCGATCGTTAACAGCTTTCACCAGGGGGAACTCGCTTTGGAGTCCCTCTAGTGCCGCAGTATGTTGCGTGTACTTCTTACCCCAAAGTTGTAGCGTATTGAGGCGCACCGCCGTCATCGTTGCTTCCTGCTGAATGAACAGGTGGAGCGGCGGAAGCCCCAGTATGGCTTCGAGGGCTGCGGTCGGAGTTGTCCTCATGCAGCCTGTGATCGCCATGCATGCGAGCCTTTGCATACGTTGAAGCTTGTTAATGGCTGTTATTAATTTTGTGCGGGGCCACCAGACCACTGCCCCGTAGGTGATCATGGGTCGGATTACCGCACTGTAAAGCCAAAGTATAATTTTGGGGGATAGGCCCCACTTCTTACCTATCATCTTCCTGCATTGCCAAAAGGTGATGCAGGCCCTGTCTAGCTTGCTGTCAAGATGACTGCTCCAGTTTAACTTACTGTCCAGGGTAACTCCCAGGTATTTGACCTCGTTGGTTACCTGGAGCTCAGTATCGAATAGCTTAGGTAGGCGATGAGGGCCTAGCGTTCGTTTTTGGGTAAACATGACTAGTTCAGTTTTCGTGGGGTTCACTGAGAGATCGAACTCAGCGCACCATCGCTCAACTATGCGTAGCGCCTGCTGAGTGAGGTTGCAGATTGTCCCTGTCACCTTACCTGAGATGAGGATGGCTAGATCGTCGGCATACCCAATTGTGTAAAAGTGGTTAGCATTGAGCTTCGCGATGAGGTTATTAATCACTAGATTCCAGAGGAGGGGCGAGAGCACTCCTCCTTGGGGACAACCCTTGGCTATCACTGCCATCTGCTGCTCTACCCCAAGGCGGACTACTCTTTTGCTAAGCATATTAGTAATCCAGTCTGTCAGTACCTGTTCCACCCCGTGACGGGAGAGGGCGGCGCTGATGCTGGAGAAGTTTGTTTTATCGAAGGCTCCTTCGATATCTATAAAAGTACCCAGGCAGGTGCCCTTCTGATGTATCGCTTCTTCTATCCGGCTAACTACTAGATGAAGAGCGGATTCAGTAGACTTACCCGCGCTGTATGCGTGTTGGTTTGCGTGAAGAGGTGTTGCTTTTAAAGCGCCGTCCCTCAGCTCTCTCTCGCATATCTTCTCCATAGTTTTCAGGAGAAAGGAGGTCAGGCTGATCGGCCGGTGGGATTTGGCGTTAGTATAGTCACTCTTACCAGGCTTAGGGATAAATATTACTTTCACTTCCCTCCATCCTTTCGGGACATACCGAAAGGCCAGGCACGCCCGCAAAATAGGCACCAGTCTTTCCGCAACGGAGAGCCCGCCCCACTGCAGTAGTGCAGGAAACACCCCGTCAGGACCGGACGCCTTGAAAGAATGGAAGCACCCGATCGCCCACTGGACTTTCTCCAGCGTGATCATCATGTGAGCGTATTTCCAGTCGTTTCCTGTTGGTGTTTGGTTTACCTCATTCCAGTCAATTGTAGGTGTGAAGACGCAACCTGGGAAGTGAGTTTCAATAAGGACGCGCATCGCCTCTTCTGGAGTAGTGGTAAGCGTATTGTCAGGTTTACGGAGCACTACCGGTTCGGCAGAGTTCTGCTGTGCCAGTACTTTACTTACCCTGTTTGCTTGTTGGCAGGATTCTATTTTCCCGCAGAATTTCTTCCAGCCAGCTGAGCGTCTGTGTCGGATGCATTTCTTGTAGCTAGATTTGGCCGCCCTATAGACGTCCCAATCCTCGTCAGCACAGGTGTTCATGGCCCTATTAAGGGCTGCCCTTACCTTCCGACGCTTACGTTCCAAATCCGCTCCCCACCATGGTTGCTTGCCTGGTGTTGCGGGTGGAGTGGTTTCTGGGCAGGATGCATGGTAGCTATCTAACAGTGTTTTCGTCAGGTAACTTACTCGTTCTTCTATCTGGCCCGTGTTGTCAAGGGTCTTCCAGTGCTTTGTTGGCGCAAGCTTGGTTTCCAGGATGCGAGTGTAGGCCACTCGATCCGTATTGCGTGGGTTGCGGCGCGGCAGTAAAGGTGTCACACAGACCGGGATGTCGAAGCGGATCCACCTGTGATCCGAGCAGGAGGCCTCTTTCGAGACCTGCCAGTCGGATGTGATAGCCGCTACGCCCGCCGATGCCAGAGTTAGATCTATGATCGTTTGACTGCGTCTGGTGACGAATGTTGGTTCGGAACCTGTATTTAGTAGGGTTAGGTTTGTCGTAAACAGATAGTCAACTAAAGCCTTACCTCTTTCGTTCTGCGTTCTCATGCCCCACAGAGGGTGATGAGCGTTTGCGTCGGCCCCTATGACCACCTCCAGGCGCGTGCACTCACAGTGCCTCACGAGGCGGGCGAGGTCATACGGGGGCGGCTCCTCAGCCTCAGGCATATATGCCGAGACGAAAGCCACCTCTACTTCGGTGTCCCCGCGCTGTAATAGCAGCCTAGCTGCAGAGATATCCCTGCAACAGAACTCTGTAAGTGGCTGTGCTTTTATGTTACGCGTCGTATAGATGCACGACCTTGGATTATCGTGCTCTGAGCTAAATAGAAGCTTACCCCCAAGATTGGAAAGTCCTTGTATTCGTCCCGCCCTGATCCACGGCTCCTGGATCAGGACTATGGCCGTATGTTGAACCTCCAGCCACTTCCGTAGCTGAGCCGTTGCGGTCTGACTGTGGTGGAGGTTTGCCTGCAGGACTTTACAGGTTAGCGAAGGGGATGCCATTGCTGGTCGATCCTTCTTCGTCACCCTCAAGCCGCAGCCCAGCAAACAGAAAGCCGGGGTCGAAGCCGCCCTCCTCCAGGTCAGAAGCCGATGACAATATATCGTCATCGAGCTCCCCACCCGACGTAAGGACGGTTTCCACACCGACAACTGCTGGGGCCTCTGGCTCTGCTCCCGCAGGCACGACCGTAGGCCGCTCCGTAGAACTTGTGGAGGGAGTTGCCTCCTCCACCCGTGTCACCCCCGATGTGGTAGCTTCTGCCGGATGTCCCTGAGGGACGTTGACGAACTTGCCACTCGGTGTCTGGAACATCACATAGACCCTCCCGGCACAGAATGACAGTCGTCGTTCGGCATCCATCAGAGTCGGGATATGGTCCTCAGGGATCCCGACCACCACGAAGCAAGCTTTCTCCTGCCTCTTAGCCTGCAGCAGTACCCAACTCCTGATGTCAATCCACCGATTCTGATGGCACAGAAGTCGCCCGATATTGAGTGGGTCCGTGAATACCCCCCGGTCGTCAGGGATCAGTATGCCGCAACGTACGCGGCGCTTGATGTCTGCCTGCTTCTTGATAACAAGCGACGTGCCAGCAAGAGGAGGCATCTCCGCGATTAGCTTCTGCAGCCAGCTTAAGGTGACTTCGCTATTGCACCACAGCTTAAGCACCCCATCCGTAAACGTCGGCCTGGCGTTGAAGACCGGCACTGGCAAGTCCTCCGCGTCAGGGGAGCAGGCTTCGGCGAGCATCTTCCTCTGAAGAGCCTCGAGGATCTGGTCCGCCACCTCCTTGATGATCTGCCCCGTCTGGCCGCAAGTGACTGCGACGTCGAGGTCCGATCCTGCAGCTTGGGCGTAGCTACGGTTAGCGACCCGCTTGGACTTATCAAGCCGCGGCCGCTTACGCTCCCCTCGAGGTGATGAGGTCTCGTTGAGAGCCCGCTTAGCCGCGGCCTGATCATTCCGAACAGGTCGCTGTGTAGCCGCCACGGCTGGTCCATCTACCGTGCCTTGCCCTTCTACCGTGCCGGCTGGTGGTCGACTGGAGCCTGGTCGGCTGTTGTCGACGTCGGCCTGAGACCGCTTGCCTGCGGAGAAGAAATTGACTGTGCCACTGGTCGGTTGCTCCTGACCTGCAGCATTAGCCAGCATTACTTGACCGGACTTACCCTTACCTTGTGCCGCAAGCCGCTGTTTCTTGTTCGGCCTGTTCCTTCTTCTAGCACCACTTGCCAAGGGGGCCGGAGCAGCTTGCACTGCGGGGTCCGCACGTTGATGGCGTGATGCCGGAGCGTTACCCCCCTTCCTGCCTTTGTTCCTGCCCTTCTGCACCTGCCAGTTACGTGCGAACACGTCGTTGGTGATGCAGAGCTCCGCAGACTGACTATTGACGGCCAGCGGGGGAGGGGCTACTAGAGGAGCTGAGGGTGAGGGAGGATTCGGCAGCAAAGCCCGCCTACCGGCGTTAACCGTTGCGGGGGACTGTGCACCCTGAAGGGGAGAAGGATCGGAACTGGTCCCAAGCAGCGCCGATGTCCTTCCCTTGTTGTGGGACTTGTTGGTCTTGGCCGCGGTATTCGCCACTGCCAGACCTGTGCCCGCACTGGAGCTCGCTGCCTTAGCATCCGAGCTCCCGGGGGCCGAAGAGGTGCTTGGAGCACCCCTCTTCGAAGTTTTGGCTTGCGCCTTCGCTCCGGTGTGTGTGTGTACATTGTGAGTGTTTGTGTTAGTGGTTGTTGTGTGTGTGTGAGTTAATGGTGTGTCTGTGTGAGTGAATGGTGTGTCTGTGTTTGTGTTCGTTGCGTGTTTGTTGAGTGTGTGTGTGTTAGTGCTGTCAAGTTTTTTTACACACTAACCTCAACTACAACACTAACTAATTACCCGCCACGCCGCGCTCCGCTACTGAATTCACTACACTACACGTTCATACATCGACGAGTGGTCTTGATTTTTGTTAGGTAAGATAATTATTACTACGATGACGATGTTATTGTCTTTCTATTTTCGCTTAAATTATGTCTTTTCTCGTAGTCATGGTATAAAGTATAGTATGCAACTCCTGAATAAAGTACGAATTTATATCGAGGGCCATGAATCACTCGCGTCGTTCAGGATTCTAACAAAATATTGGATACGTTTAGATACCAACACTACAGTCAACTTACAGCTATTATGCCTTATGACTGGGACTGTACTCGCAGTTCCTTTTATTTTGTACTAACTGATGCCCCCGACTTCGCCCGCGTGGATGCTGGAACTTGACAAATTATATATTAAATCCTTCCTTAAGAACCATTCTATCCATTTCTAAAAGCAGCATGAAAATCGGAGTTGTCGTTTTTGAATTTATCACGAACAGACAGACAGACGCGGTGGAGGACTTTGTTTTATAATACATCCTAGCGGACCTGGCAGACGTCGTCCTGCCCGGACAGCAGCGCCACCTACCGGGTCCAATTGTGAATCTAAACCATTCACGAATCCTTTGGAACACACGCGAAAAATTTCATTTAAATCGGTCCAGCCGTTTAGGAGGAGTCTAGTGACATATACAATTATATATAACTAATATTTTAAAGAGGAAAGATTTGTATTTTTGTGTGTGTGTGTGTTTGTATGTTTGTAATGAATAAACTCAAAAACTAATGCGCCAATTTCAAAGCTACATTTACCCTGAGTAACATAGTTTAATTTTTATCCCTGTATTCCTACGGGAACGGGAACTACGCGGGTGAAACCACGTGACGTCCGCTAATATATAATACATGCGTACAATATAGTGATTCAAAAGTGCCTGTAACTGGCCTATTTGAAATAAATCCTTTGATTGTGGTTTTGACACTAGTGGTGAATGCATAAGTTCTACGTTTTATAAAATGTTTGAAAATAAAAGGAAAACTACCCCCTGGTCACGAATAGGGTATTTTACCAAAAAATCTAATTAGTCCGTCTGTTAGATTATCGAAAAATATTGGATACGTGTTTTTTGTTTTATCAAAATTAATAAAAATTGACGAAAATAAAACGTGTAACGTGTAACAAAGATCATGAGTGGGGGCTTTTGACGCCACTTTGTGGGTAAAAAAGTATTAACCTTTTGACGTCACACGACTTGACGCGACTTTTCGAAGCACTGTATATGTTAATCAGAATTGAACCTTTTGAATTGATTGTATACACCTATTTATGTATATTAACTTATGTTAACAAAATAGTTGTTTTATTTGGAAGGTTGACTGGTAGAGAATGCCTTGTGACATTAAGTATGCCTATGTACCACTTTTGTACATGAAGTGTAAAACTTCCGATACGCTCATCCAGTTGCTAAAATTGACAGTAAGTTACGAAATCGCGAGAAGAAGTAATATTATAAATTCAGTTCAATACAATTTTTAAAGGAACATGCTTTTCGATCATACAATGTATTATTGACCTTTACAAAGTAACATTTAATCCGTCATTAATCATATTTCATATTTTTTCTCATCACCGATCCTACTAAAGCAAGCCACATGCGTACGCGCACCGGGACATAACGAACGAGATTATAAGCTTTCAACGCGCCGCCATTGAGCGCGTGTTTATTCAAACCGCTCAATATTCCTCTATGACGGTTCAATTTTGACGGAACCCGGGTACCACACAATACAATCATAAAACATCCAATTTGTATAACGAACTATATAACCTGCATAGCTTGGTCTCCAATTTTTTTTCTCTACGTTACATTTTTTAAACTTTTTCAGTAGCGAAGGGTTCGGATTATGCTGGTGATTAGTAAGATGTGTAGTGAGTTGATTCGTATTTGATTTGGACCAATTAGTGATGCTTACGCGCGAACCTTGTGTGAGATGACCTTTTTGTGACGATCGTGGAAACGTAACGCGATTAGTTGGAACATACGGTGGGACACAATGGGCGTGCCTATTGGGTTGCGATTGAGTTGGGGATGGGAGAAAAAATAGGGTGGATTTGTGGGGATGCAATACGTAATTGATTTTGATGTAACGCTAAGTAACCACAAGTACTCTCTTTTGCTCAACTTAAGCGTATTTTTCACATTTTTAGTACGAATCGTTATATAAAAACTGATTATCTGGAAACATTATAACTATCGTAACTAAATCTAGGGTATGATCCAAAAAACGACACCTGGTGACGACGCTTTCATGAATAAAACCCGTTTTATTATTTTATCTAATTTAATGTTTTTGCAATATATTTCACTTTATATATGTTTAACAAGGGCTTCGAAACAAGAAAAGCGAATGAGCCTACACACCTTATGAATATACACGAATAAGTATATCTTTTTTCAAAATTTTATTACTAATTGACGGTGGACGTACTTGTAGCGAATTAGCACAAAGATATAAACCTTATGCTCTGGAATGCGCTACCCCCTGATATTAAAAAAAGCAAAAAGCAACATGGCTTTCAAAAGAAAAGTCCGGAAAAACTTTTTGAAATCGGACTGAATTGCTCTAAATCTAGTCACTAGCCTTAGTAGGGAATTATTATAAGGTTTCTCGTATTTGTATGTATTAAAATATCCGTACGTTTATTTAATTCTATTTGTATATAATATTTATGTATTAGTAGGTATGCACCGATTTATGTGTTTACAAAATGGTATTATACTTATTTTCTTTTGTACTCTATCACAGTGCTGTCCTATTTGACCCAAAGGTTGACTGGTAGAGAATGCCTTGTGGCATTAAGTCCGCCTATGTACCACTGTTGTACATTAAGTTTAAATAAATATAACATACAAAGCAATGACGTTCTAAGCTGCACCGCACACAGTACAATTCCGTATGTTTCCATCATGAGTGACTTCAGTTTGCTCGTTACTTCGTAATAAATACGGTTATCGATCAATCTCCTTTTATATTTGTTCGTTACCAATCACCATATTGCATACACACAGAACTAGAATCAATCAATTAAAAGTTATTGATTCAATCGCTGGGACTTCTTTGTTGGTAGGTACCTTATTTATTTTATTAGTTTTTAATGTGCTATCTGTGTTGCTGATGTAACTTTTGATTATGTTTAAATATCTAGTAATTAATTTTATTGCGTGACACGGGTTTATGGAGAGTTTCAATTTGTAGTTTTCGGTACTGTATATAATACTTGCGGACGTCACGTGTTTTCACCCGCGTAGTTCCTGTTGCCGTGGGAATACAGGGATAAAAAGTAGCAAGTAATGTCACCCGGGGATAGTGTAGCTTCCTAACGGTGAAAGAATTTTTCAAATCGGTCCAGTAGTTTCGGAGCCTATTCGTTACAAACAAACAAACAAATCTTTCCTCTTTATAATATTAGTATAGATTACTGCAAGGCTTTAATTTTTTTTTCAAGTTTTCCTACTTACTTTCTCCAGTATCGTGGGTGCGTTTCCAAATATTTAAACTCACGCACACAATCAACGAGACCCGGAATAACTACCCGTGGGTCAAACAATTATTTGTTCTGTACGGGGTTCAAACTCGCGACACGCAGCGTAGCAATTTCTAAGCCATTGCACCAACTGTGTCATCAATAAAATTTAAAACGTGGTAAATCCAGCGAAAAGAGATTGTTATAGCTCTTTTTTCCGTTTTTTTTCTTGATTACGTAGTTCCGAGATTTCCTTAGTTTTACTATGGATTAAAAATCAATTGCCCTTTTAACATTGGCTTGGACATTTTAATTTTCTTCACCCACCAATTCCTGTTCCTGTTGGTCTAGTGGTTAGTGACCCTAACTGCTATGCCGGAGGTCGTGGGTTCGATTCCCACCCAGGACAAATGTTTGTGTGATGAGCACGATCATTTGTTCTGTGTCTGGGTGTAATTTATCTATAATATGTATGTATTTAGAAATATATAAGTATGTTTATCAGTTGTCTAGTACCCATAACACAAGCTCTGCTTAGCTTGGGACTAGATGGCGTTGTGTGATAGTTGTGGAATATTATTATTATTCCCTTTATTTATTTTGTTACAAACTTATTACATTTTTAAATATTCTTTACAAAAAAAAACAACAAAAAAAACATTTAAAAATATAAAAAATTGTAGCCCACCGGTATCGGGAACAGGGTCCAAGCTACCGGCGGTCAGGGCTCCAGAGAAAGGAACCTCCTAACAATGCGTGCCGTGTCCAGGAGTACCGCTCTCTGTATCAAGCCCTTGATCCAGCTGCCTAACGAGAGCCTCCTCAGGTGTTGGTCGAGGCTCTTGGCTATTAAGCCATTGGCTGAAACGACTATCGGCACAATGATCGCTGAGTCCACATCCCACATGTCGACAACCTCGCGAGCCAAGTCAAGATACTTGATTTGCTTATCTTTCTCGGCTTTCACGAGGTTCTCGTCATGCGGGACGGTTATGTCAACGATCATTGCGCGCCGCTCTGATCGATCCACCACCACTATATCAGGTTTATTAGCTATAATAGTCCTGTCAGTGATGATGGATTGATCCCAGTACAGTGTGATATGGCCATGTTATTATTATTATTATTATTAATTCAAACTTACATCATTTTATCGCTTCTGGCCATGTACGATCAAAAGGTCTACGTGAATTATTTTTCCTGTCGGTTCGTTTAATCGATAGAAGTCTATCAGATTAATTTAAAAACTAAATATCAATCTAAGTTAGACTGCATTACATCCGCTACCATACTACTTAAAGCTCTTTTACCCCTATCGATTTTATTCTAAAAAATCTAAATCGGGTTACCATAACATAATACGATTTCACTAATAACCATGGGTGACTGTAGATTATGACATATCAATTTCACAAGTAAACATCGCGGGGGTTGATCGCAAAAAGTCGCGTAAATCCGTTTGGTTTCGCGTCGGCTGCGTGTGCGCATCGATCATGACGATCTTGTAAACTGTGGAGGGATTAAGTATGGTTTATTGTGGAGCGGATGGATAAAAACGTTGGTTGTTATTGTCGTTGAAATATTTAGTTAGCCCGTATTGTCCCACTCCTGGACAAAGGCAGTCTGTCTCACGATGGTTTGCTTCTTATCGCCAATTCGCGAGGAAGCCATCCAAGTCTTGGATGCCGCCATCTTCTCCTTCAACCCCGTGTAGCTGTGTCAGGGATCCAGGCTTGCGATATTCGGGCCCACAGCTGCGTCGGCATCCGACATGTCTCTGTGTAAGTAGAACGGAGAAGACGGTGAATAAGGTAACTTAAATATAGATTGGTCCATGAGGTATGCTGCACTGATAGTAAGGTTCCACCCTGCTGATAAGCATACGTGGTAAACATTAATTAAATTATATAATTAGTCGTCCTTATTATACAATACGTAGTGACACTTTGAACATCTGGTTTACACTGGACAGGCAGTTCCGTAAAATTATCCCTTTAAACATACATAGACTGCAAAAATCATTACCCTTCCTTTTGACTTTCCCGTAGTCGTGTAAAAACAGAATTCTTCGTTAGTTACTCTTTTTAAAATGTATCCAATTTTGTTTTTATTTGGGTCATGACAAATTTTATTTTAAAACCCGAAAAACGTTCACAAGTGGACATAGTGAGTTTCGTGTGTCGGGAACAGAATCTCGTTGCGAGTGACAGTGGTAGCGGTATCAAGCGTTTTTTATTAAAAATATAGTAAATAGCTTACTAGCTGATGCCCGTGGCTTCGCCCACGTATTTGTCGGTCATAATTATTGTATACTAAAACCATGCTAAAAAAAAAACTTTTTGTTTAAAAAAAAACACAATCACAAACACACATCGTTTAATCTTAATTCTGAAAGATTAGGTGCGTTTGAGGCGTCTCGCTAGTTTACATTAAAATAAATTGTAAAATAGAAGATTAAATTATTTATTTATTTGTGTTTTTTTTTTTGGCTTTTATCTTGTCCAAAGGTTAAGCGTTGCCATACAACGTGGCAATGCCGCCAGTCTTTTGGGCACATTACCGGCTGACAGCGTTGAGGAGCAGTATTTCGATGCCCTTTTATAGTTTCTTGTTAGTTTATTTTATATAATTAATGTACATAGTTACTTTCATTTAAATTAAATTTCTCAATCATTTGTGAAAGATCTGGAGGAACTTTGTATTGATCCACTCTATCTATTGGTGAAAATAGAATGAAAATCGATGCTATCTGTATAACTGTTCAACAGATAGACAGACAGACATGGCGGAGGACTATGTATCTTTAGCTCATCTTACCCGTCTACTACGTTCAATAATGTTTTGCCCGAAAAGCAGACCTGTACAAGTGTATAAGCATATGTAAGTAGTCACTGAAAGGCCAATACTTCAATAACTTACCGAAACCGTAACCAAACACGACTCGTATAAAAGCTTATAATAGAACGGCTACAGACGTGCGTGCGTTACACAAAGTTAAACTCCTGTATAAAACCGTTAATTGGTCACACCGCCATGTTTGTTTACCGATTTGATATACATTCGGTATTGCGAATTATAAATTTGATTAACGTGAGAACTATATATGGGAAACATTAGGAATTCATACCAGTTTTTTGTGTTATTTCGTATGGTTTTAATCGGGTGTTGAACTGTGGTCAACAATTCGGCAGTCAGCTGAAAAATTTGCGTAACAGTGAGTTTTCGGTACCTTTTTGTTCAAAAAAGTTTTTAGTTGCAATATTTAACATAACATAACGCTTGTAATCCTTGAAGAGTTAGGTAGAGGTGTACCTAATAGTACACTCACCAGTTATGTTAAAGTCCTGTGTAATAGAGGACGAGCCTATTGCCATCAACCAAGCACAGATCCAAACTCCCTGCTGAGAAACCCGGGAATCAAACTCAGGACCTCAAACTGAGTCAATGTTTAAATATCAAGATAACTTATTACATACTTAGAATATATACTAAGCTGTTGCCAGCGGCTTCACCAGCTAAAACTCGAAAATTATCCCAAGGGAAGATAAAATCGGGATAAAAACTATCCTATGTGTTAATCCAGGTTATAAATTATCTGTGTACGAAATTTTATTCAAATCCGTTCAGTAGTTTTTACGTGAAGAAGTAACAAACATACACACTCACACATTCACAAACTTTCGCCTTTATAATATTATACAGTGTGATTCTTTATAATGTGCACATATCGAAATGGAGGAATCTATGCTTAATTTTATCGACGGAAAAATTATTTAAAAAAATCTAAATATTTTTTAATATTTTATATGGAATTTTTAAAAATTTTGTCTGCTACTGTGACCCCAGTGTAAACAAAACGGTGTAACTTTTAAACTTAATTATCTATCGCGATGAAACAAACTCCATAATGATTGGAAGCAATTAGGCGTCCTCGTAAAATGAAAATTGTGGAAAAAAACTACCCTCAATTGAAAATAAACACGTTTTTTGATCAAAAAAACTTTTTTTTTTCATAACTTTTTACATAAAATTGTTTCATCGCGATAGATAATTTAGTTTAAAAGTTACACCGTTTTGTTTACATTGGGGTCACAACAGCGGACAACATTTTTGAAAATTCCATAAAAATATTAAAAAATATTTAGATTTTTTTAAATATTTTTTCCATCGATAAAATTAAGCATAGATTCCCTCATTTCGATATGTGCACATTATAAAGAATCACACTGTATATAATAATATATTACTGTGATAAGACAGATGAGGAATGCAGAAAGTTTACGAATATACTTCATAGTTTAAAAGAATTATCTCCGATAATGGAAATTAAATGTCAAACCTAAAGCTACGAGTATTTTAATTATCTTAAACTGAACATTCGTCTCATTGCAGGAATAACGAAAACGAAGTTTCGAAAACCAGGAAATTCCTAACATTTTAGTTGCTAAGTCTAACCTGTCATACTTTTGTATCAAACTAAATGCTACACTCTAGACCAAAGTGATTTTCTAAAGAGTTGTACTCACTGACGGACAATTTCTAATTAGTTTTACAAAATGCAGATTATTTCGCTGACTTCGCGAAGTTATTCCTATAACTTTAAAGATAAATAAATATTCAGAGAATATGCAACAGTATTTTGTTGTTTACTTGAAACTGTAATAGATGTTTGTGTAAGGTTTTAGTTTATAAGCCCACCTAGGAGATTTCATACCAGTTATTAACCGACTTCCAAAAGGAGGAGGTTCTCAATTCGTCGGATCTTTATTTTTTTTATGTATGTTTCCCGATTACTCGAAGATGGCTGGAAGAATTTTGATTTTTTTGTCTTGTTTGAAAGGGTATACTTCCAAGGTGGCTCCATGAGGAGTAGTTTTTGGAAGGGCACCTTCTCGGGGTGATCCCATTTCACTTTGGTGAAGATCTCATGAAAAACTTTGGAGATAGGTAACGGAACTCCGTTTATTATTCAAACTCTGACATTAATCTGCGTTTTTATTCGTAGTCGGGTTTTAGTTTGTAAACTATTTTTTTTATTAACTCACAATAAAACCGACTTCAACAAAAAATAAAACACAAAAAGGTAAAAAATAAGCTTTAGAACAAAAATCGGTTTCTGAAGTCAGTGGAAAAAAAAAATCAAGCAAACAAAGTCACCAACTTCAGAAGCTGATTTTTGTTCTAAAGTTTAGTTTTTAAAGCTAAAATAAATACAAATAGGAATGTTTCCTTCCTGACTAAAAAAATATGATTCTGTTCTATTCTATTTTCATTTATTGGCAATTAAAGCCGATGTCGACTATTCTGCCAATGTCCAGTGAATTGGAAAAACTATGATTCTGTTCAGTCCGTCAGTTAGATTTCCGAAAAATATTGGACTCGTTTTTTTTTCACGTAAACCACCAATGAAGATGATACAGTGCTTTGAAAACCCGTGTGATGTCATATTGTAAGACATAAGTAAGGCAAGGCGATTTTTCGCGGTCAGAGACGTCACAAACCCCCACTCAAATATTTGACGCGTTTTATCTTCGTCAATTTTTATTAATTTGATAAAACAAAAAATACGTATCCAATATTTTTCGATAATCCAACAGACGGACTAATTATAATCGTATTTTTTCAGCCCGTAAAATCCCTATTATACACAATCCGAGGTCTTGGGTGAGTGAGATTGGTTGATATTTCAGGCATCGATCGTTGATTCTTCCTGTAAAAAAAATGTTAGGACAAATGTTAAGAAATAAAAACTACAAACTAAGCCTGCCAATCCTATACACAACTCCATGATTAGAAATAGCAATATCTTCTGACCATTTACCACAGCTATCGGGAAGTCTATGATCAGCAGTTAATGTCCACGCAAGAATTTGATGAACCTCTTATATTGCAATGCCGCCATTTTTCACACAAAGACGCACTTTTAAGGAAGTCATTAGAAAGCGTATTGTGGTCCATATCTGTCTTGTAGTGGGTACTCGACCTTACAGGTTCTTGCAGGTATCAGAGGTAGGTTTGGCTGTAAGGGAAACTTAGCGTATGCTCACTAAATGGTTTATTGCAAACGTTACGAGTTTGCGACTTTACGTGAACCTTTGGCGCGATGTGTGTGGACTTGGGGTAAAACTATGCTTTTCTGCATGCAGGTAACCATTTTTCTTTCTGCAAGTAGAAGATGACTGAAATAATTTTAGTGATTTTTAATATGCAGCAAATGCAAAGAAGATTGAAAAAAAATCTGTAATTCATTTTATTAATAAGTTTTAGAAAAAAAAGGTGCTTTTGTACTACCAGCTTCAGTGATATTAGTAGAAATTAAATATATGATCGTTTTCTTATTGGTAGTATAATACACACATAGTTATGGTGCGCGGCCAAACAAGCTATTTAAAAGAAAGAAAAAAAAAATTAAAATTGTGTTTATTTGGCATAAATACCTTAAAAATTAATAACAAAAATTTAAATATTTATAACTACCTAAATTATTATAATAATAATAATTTATTTATTTTCGAATAACAAAGATCCATAATGGTTAGTAAGAAAAAGAAAGAAAGAAAGAAAAGAAAGAAAATTTATTTATTTGTCGCAGAAACATACCGAGCATACAGGAAAAAAACATTACACAAACAACGCTTAACAGATATAAAAAAAATACAACAAGCAGGGATTACAAAAAAGAAAATGTTGCACGTTGTGACTGCGACAAGTAGGTTACCACTCAGCATGGTGCTGTGTTATGGTCGCCCACAGCACAGCGCTGGTTTTCAGTGGTCACCCGTGAAAAACGTACGAATGCCAAGAGCTTCAAAATTAAGTATATAAAATAAATTAAGCAGTGCTTGCAATATTACTTGACATGACTCAAAAAACATCCATAAACATCCATAGTGGTGGTAGTGGTGGTGGTGGTGGTTATGCTGAGCCTTTTGGCATTATTAATTCCAAAAAAACTTCTCCTTAGCATACTGTCAGATGGTAACACAATGAGTTGCACCTGACGCTGATTTTCAGCTGCTGCCGAACGCTCGAAAAAAAAAAAAAAACCAGTTCATGATGATACCTCATTGCACGTGAAATCTATACAAAGTGAGGCTATGATATACTGAAAATATATAGCTTGACGTGTTGCTGTGTGAATGATTTTGAAGATTAGTACTTGGTAGCTTACAAGTAACACGTGTGTACGAAAATAGCATGCGGTGAATAAGCATGCTACGTTATCGCAAGTCGATCTATTTTTGCGCTAACTAGCACGCGGTGTGTTGACGACGAAGCATTAAACCTCTTTTTTGATACTTTTGGATTTTATTATTTTATATTTTTTATATCACTCAGACGTGCTAAAAATAAATTTGTTCGTAATAAGTATGCTTTTGAAGTCTTTAGAGCAAAATAATGTACACACTCGGAAAGCTTGCTAGATATGAGCATACTTCTTAGTCGCAAATAATAATAATAATATTCCACAACTATCACACAACGCCATCTAGTCCCAAGCTAAGCAGAGCTTGTGTTATGGGTACTAGACAACTGATAAACATACTTATATATTTCTAAATACATACATATTATACATAAATTACACCCAGACACAGAACAAATAGTCGTGCTTTTCCAGTAGCATGTTTATTCCAGGCTGTATGGATCGGAAAGTGATGTTTATAAAAATGCAATTCTAAAGACAAGTCCACATCATCAGCGACCAAACTTGCAGGAAAAACTATAAACCGTTCCAAAGGTGAGTAGAAAGACATTGTCGGTCGCCCTCGCCGCTTCCTGGATGACACACGTCTACACGTAAGTTGTGTGCTGAGCTTTATTGCAAGTTATGTGGAAGTTTCGCTTGACTGCAGTCCAAGCGAGATACATTGTCTTGTTTGGGCTAGATTTGTTAACGGTAAACTGTCTGTTCTGGGTAATTGATAGGTCATTGGTTTGTGCGGACGTTGGTAGTCAGAAACTGGGATTGGGGTAAGGAGTTGCGGAATTTGTTGGAAAGAGTTACTGCGACCCTGGAACGCATAGGGCGTAAGCAGGAACACCTTTGAGCCAGGAAAAGTATGACACTTCCTTATGGTCCGCCCAGAGCAGACAGCAGAAGAGTCATTTGATGAATTCACATCATTAAAAAAAAAGAATGTAGATAGATTTTGTTGATATATTTAAATCACCAATTAATTGGTGATGTTCACTGACAAGTTACAATCGATACCAATCGTGTTATAAATAAAAAAATAAATATATAAAAAATCCACGTTATACCAATATATACTGGGCGTTAGGTTCAACCTATGCCTATTTTAGCGCAAGTATAAAAACAAATAAAAACGCAACAAAATCAGAAATTGCTGACTAAATAAACAGTTTACAATTTTTAAAGGTAAGTAGGCAATTACTAAGATAACGGATATATTATTATTTTTACAATGGATTATTTAAAATAAATAAAACTGTAGATTCTTACACGTGTTATGCATTATATCATTTTTGTCTCACAATTATCAGGATCATCATCAGCCTATATTGTTTCCACTGCAGGGACTCAGGCTTCCTCTCTAGGAGCGGGATGGGCTATAATCCACCACGCGGGCCCAGTGCGGTTTGGTAGATGTCACATATCTTCGAATTTTTGGTTCTAAGATATGCCGGTTTCCTCACAATGTTTACCTTCACCGTTTTGAAAGCAGTGGTAATGAAATAAATTACACAAAAAATACGCCTGCCTGGGTTGACCGATCCCGTGCGTCTCGCATCCAGATCCCCGCAACCTTCACCAAGTCAACGGTCCACATAGTGGGAGGTGCTTTCCAATGTATGTTACGTTATGTTCTCATGTGTCTTATCATATCAGCAAATGGTATACAATGTTACCTAACCAAACTGTCATACATATCAGTTTACTTAACTGTACCAAACTTACACGTGCCAAGAAAACCATCAAAGGCAATTAATATAATTTATATTGTGCGAAATTGTTGCACACACCCAACTTCTCATACACTCTCATACGTAGATACTTACAGAAAATATAGGTATGTGTGTGCTAATTTACTCCACATTGTGTCCTATTTAAATTCATAGCTCGGCTATTGTTCTGTTTTTATTAATATTCGTGTGGAATGAGTCACCGGTTATCTTCAGTGTCATTCGTTTTATGAATATGAGTAACTAACACTTTGCCCGCGACTTTTTCCGCCAAATTGTGAAAGCACGGCTAATATGTATCATCATTCTCCTGCCTTATCCCAATTTATTCAGCATGTCTTATTCTTCTATACTTGTCTGTTTCTCGTCATCTCATGAGACACCTCCTTTCTTACCATATCATTCTTAATACAGTCCATCCATCGTTTCTTTGGTCTTCCTCTACTCTTATACCCATCCACATTCATACTTACATGTCCATACCACGCCAATCGATTACCACACAACTTTTTATTCACCGGCGCCACTTTCAGACTACCTCTTGTACTCATTTCTTATTTTATCCATCTGTGTCTCAGCCACATGCCTTTCATTCATCCCTTTTCTGGCCCAATCGGCTAATATATGGCTAATATGAATGATATAAATATTTTTTTCACCCACGAATAATGTATTTTCCTTGAATCAGTTCACTACTACTGGAAATTACCCCATACGTTCAAACTTACACTCAAATGACTCTTTAGTCGGGGTTGACATATTTAAAAAAACATAGAGAGAGAGGGAGAGAACCTCACGTCACAGCCGCCGCGGGAGACGGTCCGTGCATTGGGGGCCACGTGACGGCTTCCGGCCACCGTAGACGCGGGCCTGTGGACGGTGAGTGATGGGCTAGCTCGCCGTCCGTCCGTTTTACGACGGGGACAGGCCGTGTCGAGGGCGCGTTCGTGTTCCACGCAAGAGATATCAGCAACATGGAAGGGGCCCGCAAGGGCTGACGCCCGTCGTGGCTGCGGGATGTCGTAAGAGATACCGCGGCCTTGACATAAAGGGCTAAGAAGAAACATGGGTGGTTTTTAGTCAGTAGAAGTCTGACACTCCCTTTCGCTCTGCCGAAGAGCGGGAGGGGTTATTTGATGATCTCCCAAACCAAAAAAAAAAGTCGCATTTTTTTGTTTTTTCGTAACCACGCATTGCTGTACCAGGGCAAGTCCCATTCGGGTCATTTAGTGCCTACAGGCATTTCAAACTTGCCGTTTTATGAGCCTTATTCGATCAGTTAGTTAATTAATGTTTTCTTGTGAGATGATAAAGTAACTCATTGAGTTATTTGAAAGAAGCTTTAATGTGTCGATACATCCGCGACGAATAAGCATTTTTTTTTCGAAAGTAAAGACGACATTGAAAGTATTTTCTTAATATGTGTTTACTGACGGACCTAAGAATAATTTTAGCTTCCTAGCTATTATGAGAGGAATCTTCCGCCATCATAAAAAAAAAAACACGTATTTGAATACGGACACATCCATTGTTATCATTGGTTTTAATTATACACAAACTCGAGCACAAAATGTACATAATTATTAATTAATTATCACTAGTCTTGATCGGCCGCGTAAATAACGTCTTCGTAAGGTCAAATGATATTTCCCAATCATTATATCTGAAGGGGATTTTTGTTCGGAAAACTGAAAAATTGGGCAAGTGCAAGTTGATTCAATTGGTTCAGTGGTCCCGTATTGATAAATAAGGAACTCACTGTCAAAGTATAATTTAACTTAAAATTATAGTAGTCGAAGCCGAAAGGCACATGTTTTCCCCATCACTGAAATATTTGTTTTTGTTCTAGACTATATATGAGGGGTGTGTAATGTATGATATAATAACAAATGCTCTAATTTCACTTGAAATAACGTTCATATAATATATTTTTCATATGCTATAAAATCATATAACCTAATTTCATATGACCTAATGTTTCATATGATATAATTTTCATTTAATATAAAACATTAAGTACAACGTTCATTTTATATAATTTTCAATATGTATATAATATTCTTTTTATATAACATTCATTTGACCTAATTTTCATGTTTAATGGTCACAGTTCTAACCTTACTCAAATGGCACCTAACCAAATCTTAAAATATTCAATGCATGGTTGAGGGTGGGCTTGGTCGACGGAGCTTCTGGATGGTTTATAAAAAAATAACCACGAAGGGGATGGCGGGGTCCATCCCCTTCTAACCTAACCTGTCCGAGTCGGGGTGCCCTAAAGTCCAGATTGCATCCAATTTCTACTGGTTACAATAGTTGAGGGTGGTAGGTTTATAGGGTATAAAACGAAGAAAAAAAAACAGTACAATATTTTTTTAATCATAACATAGCATCACATAAATATTACATCTTATTTCAGTTTTAAGTTAGAGGCCAAAGCCCGAAGGAATTCAATTTCAGTGTATTCCTTTTTTTTTAAGAATATTATCGATTCGTTCCTTTTTCTTTAAACAATACTTCGGCTTTTTTTGTGGTGATTGATTGATATACTACATGAATATTATGTCAAATGTGCATTATAGGAAATGTTTATTATATCATAAGAAATTAGATAAAATGAAATTATATCAAAAATTCATTATCTCAACTGATCGTTATATTAAACAAAAGTATATTAACTGAAATTAGGTCAAGTTAACGTTAGATTTATTGTTATTATATCAACCGTTACACACCCATATATGAGAACCCCTTAGTTACGGAGATATTTTTCACAGCAGTTTTTTTAACATCCTGTTTTTCAGGTTACAACTTCACTTAGATTACCTCCATAACCCGTTTCTAATTCAAAGCATCAACAATGTTTTAAGAGTGTTACAATAAAATGTGATTTTTCAGCTTAAAAAAAAACACTAGTTTAAAATATGGTATTTATGCGACAAGCATTATACTAGTCACACAAAATATTCTACTTCAGAACATAACGGAGCCCTAAATCAAAACCGCAGTAATTAAGCGAATTGTTGTTAAAAACACTACTAATATTACAAGTTAGGCTTTAATAAGAGCTATTTCAAGGTCCTTACAAACTAATGTAGGTCATAAAGATATCTGTAGATCGCCAAGCATGGTTTTTGCCCGTATTATTGTAATGTACGTGGGAGCGGCCACGGGCTGTTAACCGCGTGTGTTCATACGAATGATACCGTCACGGTGTTTGATTTGAGGAGACTAGCAGACGTGTGGCTATTAATAGTGTGCTGATGAGTTTATTAAAGCTGGGTATTATAGAGCAGTGGGCAGTGCAGCGTGGAAAACCAGGAAATGATGAAGTTTTGGTTTGATCCGGCAAAGGTATGGTTAATATTGAGATGCACTTGGAAAACTGACTAAATTACATTTAGCAATCTGTGTAACAGTCGCTGGTCTACCGTATTTTTTCTGAAATGCTCTAATAACTTGCTTAATATAAATAATAATGTTAACGGTTACGAGTATTCGCAGCATTATTATTAGTATTTTTTAGTATATCCTAAAATGTTGTATAAAGAAAATATTTTCATTTATCCGGAACCTCAAGAGCCAAGAGCCAAGAGCTCAAGAGCTCGGTATGATTGCCGGAAACCAACATTGGATATTACATAAGTGTGACATATCAAATCAAATCAATTTATTTGCAAAAAAGTATTGGAACAATTTCGGTCTTAACGTAAATAATTTAGATCCATAATACTTGGTCATAGTCACTCGTAACACTGAATGATATTTGGATTAAAACATTGTATAATCACATTTAAAGTACCGTGTGACTGTGTATCGTGAACCTAATTTATTCTATACTTAGGTTACACTAAAATAAAACATGAACAACAAAAGTATTTTAATTAATCAACAACGTGTCTAGACTACAGGCAAATTATTTATGTGCGAACTAAACACTATCTGGTCATAATGTGGATTGTATCGTAACCTGAATACTTCAGATGCTAGAGTATTTTCAGCTATTTTCAAGGTAGATATTAAACAATAGGACTTGCCTTAATACATCAACTGATTATATCACAAAAGAGTTAATACGGCGTAGTAGTACGCTTAGTATAGTTTGAAATCGCGCCTAGGAAGAGATGTTGAGTCTTAAGCCGGATTTTGACTATGGGATTTATTATATTACAATTTGAGCTATATATTACATCCCGCGTTTGAGATGTAATATAATATATTATAGCAGTGTGAACGATAAAATATTATATCTCAAGATGATCATATACATGTATCCCATTGTCAAAAGCCGGCTTTAGGGTAATTGCTACAGTACACAGTTATGTGAAGAGTAGTGCTGGCCAAGTGGTGGCGGCCCCGACATACAAACAGCTAGTCGTGGGTTCAAACCGGCATATCTTAGAACCAAAAAATCGAAGATATTCGACATGTGATGATGACAGTTATGTGAATCTTTTACTAGTCTATTACCATCAGCTATCTACTAATCCAGACGCCGTGGGTGCTACTTAGAAATTCGTGTTGATAAAACCCAGTAACACTTTGCCCCATGTTCAGCTTGCGATCACTAGACCATCGAGGCAAAAGAAAACATGACTACAAACTCAGGCAGAAACTACAGAACGTCACCATACTTACACATTCGTTATACATTCGTTGGACATCTGCTTTAGTCTCAGCCATCATAGATAAAACAGTTCACCTCATCACCATCAATAAAATAGCTTGAACCGCTAATCAACACTTCAAGCATATCCATTACCTTGAAAGACTGCCAAACACAGAACACAAATATCAAAATCATGACCTGAAAAATTGCCAACACAATGCAGACCTATCCCACCATCTCAAGTGTCACAGCTCATAATATGCAAATACAAATAAATAATCAAAAAATTTAATCAAATCAAATGTCAGGTATCCCAACCTCTTATCACTGCCATTGTTCTTTTAACTATATCTGTTATCTGAAGGTCTAGATACAAAGCCTGGTCGTGAGAAGATTATAGTGTGACATAACATTCATAATGTAACAATTAAGGCATGATTACGATTTAGTGCAAGGTTGTGACGAGGTCATGTGTGAATGTCATCTTGGGCAATCGTATTGTTCGCAGTAATGTCACTGTAACGGAGAATGATTTAAATTTTTGATGAGGTCTTGATTGAGGTTGGTATTGAGGTGTCTTGGTTTGGCATGGGTAGAAGGTTTGGTACGCTGTGGGTTGTTTGAAAGAGATATACGCGATATATATTGGACGACACGGTTGGCGCAGTGGCTCAGGCAATGGACTGCTGCGCTGCGTGTCGCGGGTTCGATCCCCGCACGGAACAAATATTTGTATGACCTACAGATAGTTGTTCCGGGTCTGGGTATTTGTGTATGTGAGTTTAAATGTTTGTGAACGCACCCACGATACAGGAGAAATTCCTAGTGTGGGGCAACGTTCTTTTAAAAAAAAATAAAAAAAAAATATATAGAGATATAAGAGATATGCGGCCCCGGACACAAGGGGGCTAAGAAGGATCATGTGTGGCTTTTAGTCCGTAGACGTCTGACGCTCCCTTTCGCTCCACCCAGAACGGTAGGAGTCATTCGACGATTTCCTACCATCCAAAAAATGGTTTGGTTCAGGTAGATAGCTCAGTGGCTGAGCCATTGTCTGATGAGCTGCGTGTCGTGAATCGATCCTTGCACGGAACAAATATTGATATGACCTACAGGTAGTTGTTCCGGATCTGATTGTTAGAGTATGTCAGTTCAAATGTTTATGAATGCACCTACTTACGATACAGGAGAAATTCCTAATGTGGGTTTTCACGGGCCGTTTAAAAAATGAATGAATAAGGTTGTTACCCCGGGGTATCTGGCAGTACAGAGGAAAAGCGTAGCAGTGAGTGATTCCGGTCTGAAATAAATATAGGCAAAGGCAGCCAGCCCTAATAAACTAAAAACACGTTAGCTGTTGGTCATAAGAATTTTCCTAACTTATGATTACTACTAAGATGATACATTATGTTGACATGTGCTGTTAAACGTGTGAATTCTAATTTTCTCATTTATCACGGGGCCGATTAGTGTTCTGAAGTTTAATAATAACTTTAAATTACTTTACAAATATGTTGTTACTTTAAAAACAACCATTAGGTTCTTTTCAAATAAATCTTCTAACTACTTTCAATATTTCATAAAATTTTTAACTAAGTTTTCAACGTTTTCTATAATTTTGAAGATAAACGAGTCAATAAGTGAGGTAATGCATAAAATATATTAAATTAACAATGTATAACATTCCCACAGTATATAAAGTAGGTAATAATTAATGTACACGGTAACACGACGGAGCACAATTATAAGATATTATTGTTAATACAAAAACCAACGCGTGGGTGTGATTGTTGTGGTGGGTTTCCATTGTAGAACAAAAATACGACTATTATATAATTGTTTGTTTATTTTTTATATTAAAAACGTAATCCTTATAGGCAGCAGCTTATAGCAGTCGAATAAAAAGTGAATCAATCTTTCTACGACACAACATCATCATCATTGGCTTCCAGTCTAACCGGATGCAACTGAATACCAGTATTTTACATGGAGCGACTGCCTATCTGACCTTGACAACCCAGTTAGTACTGGGTAAAACAAAACCCTTTGGGATGACTGGTCCGGCTTAGAATTCCGACAGGCGTCCAGTAAGTGACGATCATTGCCGATCTCTCCGGGCGCATTCGTGATACGTGACCAGTTCACTATTATTGGTATGAAATATAACAGCTCACAACTTAGGAGCCAGTAATATTAATGACAATAATATCCGTGGTGCTAGGCATCTGGGCTTATCCCAGTTGTATACGTACCTGTGTGCCTATTGGCCTTGTTCTGTTATGTATCCTGCTGATTGTTTTTCCTACTCCTCCGCTATTCATTTCTGATTAATTTAATTGCGGTATCCGAGACAGTTACATCGTTTCCCTGGGACTTCCTCAAGCTTCTTTGTCTCGGAGCTTTTCTGGTGGTCAGCACTGTTGATTCTGGCTTACAGGAGTTGCAGTGATTAATAATAATAGTGCGACGGGCTTGTCCCTTGTCAGTTTGTCTGCTTCTTCTCCAAAAGACACTTGCGAGAATGAGAATGTTAAGAGAAGTGTTACCTACAGAGAGGTGTTCTACTCACCAGTGGGCGGATGCAGGTTACAAAAAACGATTCTGCAACCAATGATACGTTTCAACGTCGCCTACCGTACCGTACAACAGTGGGAACAGTCCACTCATCCGTGTGTATCTCGCCCTGCGCCTAATGCACCCAATTGAGCGGCTCAATTAGCTCGGTGTCGAACCTCTCTCGTCTGAGCCCAGCTTTAGGACGGACCCCCGCTGTTAGCCTTTTTATTATAATTACTGTTTGTTTGTCTCCGTAACTTTGGATAATCCTTGGTCTATGTTGAAGGTTATTGCTTATCTAATTAGTCTGTTATTGTCAAGTGGTTAATATATAGTGGATTTTAAGATATGAGTTAATAAGTCTGCCCTTCGCATTCATTCTAGAATTAAAACGACGTAATTCAATCACTAGATCACGTGACTCGAAGAGCTGGCGGTTTAGTATCTTGGGTCGATCTTTAGGCTAAGCCACGCTAGCCTAGGTTGGGCCCAGGATAGGTTCTTATAAATCACTCTATTCCTATGCGTTATCAGTTTTCAAATATAATAGTTTCGTTTTCGGTAAGATAAAATTGTGATTAATGACAAAATAAATTGGTAATTAAATCTCAATGTTGTCCTAGCAAGATTTTTAAATGTGTTAAAGAAATAACTTCTTGTACAGGTAATGCAGAAAAAAGATAAATATGTTACAGTTGAATTGACATAACTTAAAAGTTTACTTTTAGCAAGTTTATAAAGTGTTATTGGCTACGATATTGTACCTAGACTATTTAAGTAAACTCACGGATTCCCACGTGTAGTCAACAAAACCGAATAATATCACACATATCTCATACTCCGATTATCCGCGTCCCAAGTCGAATGTTATCAAAACAATTCGAAGCCCACTGTCAAGTGCGAGACCAACAAATTGATTACAACCATTAGCGATCGTGTCGAAACATCGATGTTATAAAACCAAAATATATACGTACATTTGAAAAATATTCTGTTGACAACACCCATACAAATTAACCAAGCTAAACCTACCACCCGGAAAACACAAAGCCATATTTAACACTCACATGTTAAGACTCAGCCTTCACAGTTCCAAGTGTAAAGTTATCGTGGTATATGTTTACGAAATCAGCCTGGATTAATCGCCGAACACAAGGATGGGAAGGCAGACAAATTAGATACAGAAAATTGGTCTTGAATCGCTTTTGAATTGTTTTTTGGTATCTGGTTTAGGTTTGTTTGATTTGTGGGCCGATTTCCGTGAGCAATTTGGTTCAGAAAAGGCGTGTGGGTTGAACTTGATCGGGTTATGAAAAAAAACCAAAAGTATTGCTTATTATTAAACGTTACAATTTTTTTTTATTATTTGACACTTATTCCTTAAAGTGGACCATTGTAAGTGAGCCATGCCGGCCGTTACTCCAGCCCACCTCCCTTTAGAAGCAGATCAAACTTCCCAGTCTTCTCAGGACATCTGCAGGGGATCTTGGTGTTCAAGAGTTTCCTTTAGGATCTGGGTGATATATTCCACCATTATTGGATCGCAAATGGTGTATAAACACAAAGAGCTGAACAAATAGCAATCGCTTTCCCACCACTATCACTTGAAGTCTGCAGTTTAAGGTAGCTTGTCAAGAAAATGCATCGATATGGCAACATCTATTTTAGTTCTGAGAAGTTTGCTGAAGTGTATTATATTTTTTTATTCTCATTATACAGTGAATAGTATTGACAGCTATCGTATTCCGTTATATTCTGTGCAAGAAAAGGCATCTGTTTCGTAGTGGGACAATTTAAATGCTGATATAACTACTACATGTTTAAACTGCCATAAAGTCACCGTTTAAGCGTATAAAAATCACTCATTACCTATCAGGTGGACAAAAACACTTAATAACAATAACCTCCGCGATTTATAACAACTTTCAACTACACTTTAACAAAACAACAACAATATTTAGCTTAACAATATCTTAAACAACAATCAGATGTCATTTTTGCCTAAATATCGTATAAATAATTGGAAGATATTGTTATTATGGTCGAAAACAAAGAAGGAACGACCACACAGGTGCCAATGGCGGTGCTGGAAACATCATAAAATATTGATATTAAAACCATCTTATTAACATACTAGAAAATTAGTGGCTCTTACTGTATCGATAGGGATCGAGTATCGAGTTTGGTATCGATAGTTTTACAAAATGAGGAACCTTCGTCTCTTGTTGAGTAAAGAATTCGTATAGATTTCGAAATTTCGTGTGAAAAGTCGATTTGTGTGTTAACTTTAATCCTACCCAAAAATGTACCAACCATACCACCGTGACTTAAATTACTTATTCATTGAACTACAAAATTAATTCAGTAGCAATCACTTCAGCAATTTAATTCTAAAATATCACCAAAAAATTCTTATCGTGCATTTTAAAGTGATCTTTAAATTGAATCGATAGAAATCAAGAGTATCGATATGATTCCGATTTTATCGAATACAAATCGATGTTTAAGGGTACACTAGCTGAAATAGCTCTCAAATTACAATGGGTATCACAATTTGTTATAGGAAATATGTCCGACTTGGCCTCGGGTACATGGAAGAGGCGTTTAACATAAAAATGCATTAGATAGCGGTGTACCGAAGGACCACTCTACACAATACGTACAAACAGGGGTCTCACACTTACATTCGCTTGCACTACACATCACTAAATACACTACAGAATATGTTTATTATTTATGTGTGTGTTTTTTTATCTAAAAGAAACAGAATGATATTTTTACCCGACTACGGCAAAGCCAAAGGAGGGTTATGATTTTGACTGGCTATGTATGTGAGTATGTTCATCTGTTCCCTCATAGCTCCTAATCTACTCATCGGAACTCGACATATGAGGTATCATTAGGACCGTCTTAATTGTCCGGTAGGCTACGTGACGTGTTACAAAAATCAATATGGCGCCTTTGACAAAACGTAATGTGTTAAAACAAAAATGGAGATAAATACGCCGTGATTGGTATCATTTGAAAGGGCTTCACTTGTACATTTCCAAATTATTGCTCAAATTTAAGGTGACGCCGTCTAGCGTACATAAAGTCATGTGTTAAAAAAAATATTTAACACCAAAATTGTTTAAATAAAAAAAAGTTAAAAACTAAAACAAAAAGAAACGACGACGGTTTTTAGGATGCTGAAAAAGAAAAAGCCGCAGTCACACGTTATTCAAGTGTTTATGTTGGTACCTAAAAACGTGTGCCTGCGGCTTTTCTTTTTGTCGTTGCCGGGTTTTAGTTTTTAACTTTCTTTATACATTTGTCTGGTTTGCTAAAATGATGCTAAATGACAATGACAAACAAAATGAGATATGGGCGGCTCAGCAGGACTCCTCCAAGTATAACATGAACTGAATACCTATAAACGGGCATGCAAGAGCCTTTTGTAATCTTACAGTCATCCACAGCCCGAGTTGACTCACTCACGCCTCACTTTGCTTGTGTTAGCGTCATCCAGGATAATACCTACCAGCATAATTATCTATCCTTGTCGCTCTAAGGACGAAATAATCAATCCTGGGGGCCAATTCTCGATTTTAGAGATGTTGTCGAACTCGACAAAAATTTCTAATGACGTCATTTTTTCGACAAATTTTAAAAGTTGCTATTCTGGGGATGTCGAATTCGACATTTGTCGAAAGCTAACGTTAGAGTTCATGTCGAGTGCTTCTGAGCAGTAGAGATGTCATGTCGATTGTAGAGATACGTCATTTCTGAGTGAATTCGTTGAGTTTTGGATTGTACACTGTGTTTTCTTTTCTTTAATTTTTAAATAAAATACGGCTTGACATCTCATACTTACTGGAAATTCGATTTATACTCTTTGATTTGTGCCCTTGCCTTGTTTGTTTTTTTCCCTCCATGTTAAAATAAAACTTTTAAAATGTAAAACAGCACCCAATAATGATGTAAACACAGTACATGTAAACATAACAAAAGTTTTGAAGGAACCGCAAAAAGGCGCAAATTCTGACACTGACAGACAGTCAACTGTCAATTTGTTTTCTTTATTTCACGAAGAGCATACGAAAATCTTGAAACACACTAAACGTTTCGTTTTATACTTAAATAATTAAGTTTAGTCAGCGTTTTAAAACAAAATCATTCATTAACTCATAGCTACCTAAAACAGAACGTGCGATTCTTCATAATGGTAACATTATCTTCACTCGACTCGACATTTTCGTGACATTTATTTCTATTTTGACTGAGAATACGGAATTCTGCTCAATTCGACATTTTTTGGTAGAGATAGAGATATTTTTAATAGACATAGAGATAGACTTACGATCTCGAACTCGAGATAAATGGCGAAAATCGAGAATTGGCCCCCAGCTCGTTAAAATTATTTCTTACTGTTAATACATCTTCTTCCATAGTCTGTTTTCATCCTTCAATCCTTCTGGAGTTACCTATATTGTGTAGAGAGTAAGTAAAAATAGTTGATATCATCTCGATTCGATCATTCGATACTATAAGCGTGATCTTATTAATAAAAGGTAATAAAATAAATATTATGTAGGTAGCCTTTTGTGTACTGACGAAAAGTGTATTATAAATAATAAGGATGTTTACTGACTAAAAAAAATGTGATTCTAATTAGTCCGTCTCTGAATCGAAAAATATTGGATATTTTTCGTATTTTTTTCTTTTAGCAAATCAATAAAAATTGACGAAGATAAAACGCGTCAAAGATTTTAGTGGAGGTTCGTGACGTCACTGACCGGTAAAAAGTGCCATACTAATGTCTCAGAATATAACGTCACACGATTTTTCAAAGCACTGTATCGTCTTCATTGTTTGTATACGTGAAAAAAGAAAAAAACGTGTCCAAAATTTTTTGGAAATCAATCTGACGGACTAATTCGCTGTGATACAAATATTTCAACTTGACATCGTGCCTGCAATGTAGGGTGAATGACAAAAAAAAAAACATATAAGTCCCACAGATAGATTTTCAAAAAATATTGGACACATATTTTTTCTCTTTTCTCGTTTAAACAAAACGAAGACAATACTGTACTTAGAAAACTCGGAAAGTGACGGCACAAGCCCCCATGGTTTTTGAGGCGTTTTATCTTCGTCAATTTTTATTTGACGGACTAAACTATTTTTACCCGACTGCGGCGAAGCCCAAAAGGAGGGTTATTTAGTCAGGAAACATCCTCATTCCCGAAAAGTTAGGCATAGGTGTGTTTAGTACACCTACTCGTATATTTCGCGAGTAATATTGTCTGAATTATAAAACTTGTATTTTTTTACATGTATTCTTTGGAAAAAGTTGTTGGTAATACATTTGCTCTGTTTTGTTATTTTATATTTAATGTACTGTGTCACTGTTTGTTTTACCCAATAAATAAAAAAAACTTTAAGTCTCAAATCTTTAAGTGAGTCTAGCGTTTAGTCATTAATCAAAATAAATAAAAAATAAATCATAAATCCAATCCATGGAAGAGTTTACTTTAAAAAATGGGACAAGCCCGCCTCACTATTCCCAAACCACTGTAACTTCTGTAAGCCAGAATCAACAGTGGCGACCACAAGAAAAGCGCCGAGACAATGAAGCTCGACGAAGTCCCAGAGAAATGATTTGACTGTCTTGGATCCCGCAACGAAATTAATCAGAAAAGAATAGCGGAGGAGTAGGAAAAAAACAGAAATTTCCACTTCCCTCCATATCAGCAGGAGACAGAAAAGAACAAGGCCAATAGGCACACAGGGACGCATACAACTGGGATAAGCCCAGTTGCCTAGCACCACGGATATTGTTGTCATTAATATTACTGGGTCCTAAGTTGTGAGCTGTTATATTTGATTCCAATAATAGGTATGACAAAAATGCTTGAACGCACGGAAATTTGTTCTAGTTTCTACAAGGTCCGCATAGTAAATAACTCCGGATGTAACCTGTACACTATCCAACATTATATTACGTTCATTCTGCCAAAGACTACACTCCCATAAAATGTGATGTGCAGATTGTTCATATTCGCAGTCAGATGTAGAACATTGACAAAAAGGCGACGCAACAAGCTTGAAGGAAAATAATTTACTCTTAAAGTTACCATGACCTGTGAGAAATTGGGCAACATAGTGATCCACTTCCAGCCATGTCCTGGCCAGCCGCTCACGAACGGATGGAAAGAACTGGTGGAGGTGTCGGCCTTTGATGGAATTATTTATTAATTATTAATTAAGAGTTTACTTACCTATTCAATACTGTAGTGGGTATGTTCACTGTTAAGCATACTTACGTTGCAGTCATTTTAAAAATGAAAGAATACGAGCGAATCGGCGAACCTCTACATAACCTGCACACTTGCACAGTACGTAGGCAATAAATCACACCATACCTTCCTTGAAAATAAAAAGTATCATAAATCACAAATAATGCCAAAAACGTATAGAGAAAGTTTTTAGTACCTTGCCCTCCATTTCTAAATAGTAAGTGCCAAACACAGTTTTGTCATCATATTAGAGCCTAATGTGCGATATGCCTTATTGCTTTCTTTATTCACACCTATATTTTATTTATTATTTCATAAACCTGACATGGATACACCCACATTTCTAAAACCTTTATTATGTAGCCTATAAGGTTGGTATTTCTGTGTATTTTTTTGTCACAGTATGAATGAACATTATATATTGATTTGTTAATCAATTTATGATATTTCTTTATGTCTATAGCAGATGTTTTATTGGCCAGTGAAATCAAATATCAATCTTTAGTTTTCAGAAATATGGTTCTTGTGATTAGATAAACAATATATTGTGATATGGTGTGAATCAAATTTATTGTAGAAAGTCGGTCCTATATGCTTGTGGTATCGACATTTTGTTTTGAAAATCGACTGTCCCTTAAACAAATGTTCAGACATTAAATTGATATATCAGTGAGGATATCGCGGGCCGACAGTAAGAAACAAGTGTTTTTAGAAATTAGATATTTTGAAACGCCGTTGTTTCTGTTATAATATAGTATCGATTTATTGATAATGGTAGGTTCGTAGTCCCGCTGAGTCTTTTTTAGAAATCGAAGGTCGGTGAATACAATTAATTTTGTACTTTGGTTAATAACATGTTGTTTAAAAAAACTTATCATGACAACTATCGATTTATTAGCAGCCAAATCGTGACAGTAATCAAAACAAAAAATACAACATGAATTCATTGATTGACCTAAATACCATAGGCACCCTACGATTTCCGAGTTATTTAGAACTAGGTGTTGCCAGCGGCTTCGCCTGCTACAACTCTAAAATTATCCCACGGGATGATAATATCGGGATAAAAATCCTATGTGTTACTCCAATATTTTTGCTTAGAGGTACTACAGTTCGATGTACAGAATGCTTGGTTGACGTATGTTTGAAGGGTTAATTCACACCCTGTAAATGACAGACTTATTATATATTTTTTGTTAAATACCCTATGCTGCTCTTGATCCCATTTATTTTTGTACTTCTCTATTACTTGACAACTTATCAGACAGCTCTTTTCTATTCAATTGTATAATTAATATACAAAATAAATATATTTTTTTTGTTTTTATCCCGCAGCTTAATAAATTCGCCTTCAATTATATCTGGCCCTTAAGTAGGAAATTAGGAATACAACTACAGGCAAACTATAAATAAAATAGATACACGTTGATAACTACGTAAAAATAAAAGAAAATACACCTGACTCATAATATGAATAAATTTTTACCAAAATATAAACAAAAGCAAATATTTCCTAACTTAAATCCCTAAAGCTCTATAAATTCGTCTACAATTAGGTCTGGTCCTCATGTAGGGACACAGAGATAGGTATCGTGATTTACGCGCGCGCGCGCCTGCGAGATGTTATCGGCGCGCGCGCAACTAGTAGCGCCTTTTGGTAATGAGCACTGCTGTGATCTATTTGCTGGCTGTACTGTGGTGCTACTGTACTTTTGTGCTTAATCGCCTTTGTGTAGGTGAGCTTGGAAATGTGGACTGCATTTTGTGGAGGTTGGATTTTTATTTTAGAAGTTTTTGATATAAATCTGTCTCTTTGAAATAGTGGTCGCAAGTGCAACTGTTGAGGATGAGATCCTGGGTTCGTTTGTTTGGGTCAGACAAGTCTGGATTTGTGCCTGATTGATGGTAATAGCCTTGCTTCACTAAAAAAGAGCATTAAACTGCACTGCTACATAAACATATTTTTTTACTGTTTTACACAGTAAAAAAATAAAATAAACAAATCCTGATATTTTAAATAGATTTATAAGACTTTGCAACCTACAACATCACAAGAAAAGCACAAGAAAAATGATATTACAGCAAATCCATGGACATTACCACAAGAATATCTATGGTAGTAACGGTGTTTCCATACTAGTATAAAAACCTAATTCTTTTTTTCGGGGAAATCATCAAATCTTTCGAGTGTCTGACTAAAAACCACCCATCTTAGAAGTATGTGTCGTGGCCGCGGTATCTCTTTCACACAACCTGCAGCCCCGTCGGGGAATCTAAAAGCTTGACTTGCCCTATAACCACTATAGCGCCACTGAACAACGATACACTTTTTTAATGTTTCAAATGTCATTTTTTTAAAATGTTTTAAACATCAAAAAAAATACTGTTTACAACTGAAAAAAAAATGATGTTTAAACAGTTACATGTTTTTTAACGACAGCTCATTAAAAGTTACTGCTTGAATGTTAAACAACGATACACTCTAAACACAAGACGATTCATGCAGTATGTTCAAATCGGCAAAACACAAGACAAAGGATAATTCACATTCACGTCAAGAAATTCCTCAAAATCCCTGACTAATCCACAAAGTACTTATCAACTTGTGATACGCACAAAATCGTAGTAGGCAGGTGTTAAAATTCAGCTCGTATACTTTCGATTTCATCGTAAAGTCCTTTGTTACGCCTGGGTGATTGTACGGAGTTACATTGTAATGTCGTGTCATACAAACGACACCCGTAATCTAATATATCAAGTGTGGTTTGACTAGATATAGTGTGGACCTGGCTTTAGCCTTGCACTTGAAATGTTCTAGCCTTGGATTTAGGTTTTAAGGTGCCTTTATTTATGGGTGGTAGTTTTGGTCTAGATTTTCGCTTGCGATCTTAGTTTGAGATTGGAAGTGTGCTGGTACGGAAGAAATGCCTGTAGTTAAACATTATTTTAGAAATTTTGCGGAGACCAGCAGGAAAGAGGATTAATGCCAGAGGGATATGGCGTGACTAGCTGGATTCTCATCAAAAGGGTTGAGCCCAAACAGCGAAAACCAGGCATAAATGGAAAGAGAAAAGAAAATGGAGGGAGGCGTTTACCCTGCCTGCAGAGGAAAAGTTTAGGCACAAAATAGAAAAAAAAATGCTACACGGCATTTGAAATCATTATTCATGTCATTTTTCATTTAAACTTAATTACTAAAACTGAGAGCAGTGGTGGCCCAGTGGTTGCAGCCCCCACTTACGAACAGTTGGTCGTGGGTGTCGAACCCAGGCTGGCGCATTACTTTGTGTAATTTATTTCATCACTACTGCTCTCAAAACGGTGAAGGAAAACATCGTGAGGAAACCGGCATATCTTAGAACCAAAAAATTGAAGATTGTGATATCTACCAATCCGCACTGGGCCCGCGTGGTGGATCATAGCCCATCCCTCTCCTAGATAGGAGACCTGAGTCCCTGCAGTGGGAACAATATAGGCTGATGATGACTAAAGTTTAATAATATATGACCATCTTTAATTCTATATAGAAAATTACCCATTTGATCGTCCATCGTCGTTACTAAAACGTCTATACTTATAAATTAAGGTCAAGCATGTGCTCTGAACTGCATCGACTTGGAACCTCACTGAACGTAGTCAAATGCTTGACATTCTTCAGTGTAGTGACTCATACGAATCTATGGGAAATGAGTTACCTATTGTGGTGGAACCGATGAAAATCGGATTTTACTTAGCAGTTTGGGAAATCTGGAGGATAATTCCAACTACATAATCTGAAATTGGCTTAGTTCCTCTCATTATTTCAACATAAGAAAATAATGAGCGGTACAAAAAGGATGGCCTAAAAAACTTGTCCCCACTTAGTACACAAGGTAGCCTCACAAGCCACACGTACGCATCAGACACTAATCAAACATAATTTACTACAAGCAACCAAACATGGCCGTAAACAACCAAGAGTAACCTTGACAGACCAGACCATGGGTTTGTCATCGAGTCTTTCTTTGTCGAGGTCAGGAAAACAATGGCGTCGATCTGCCCATCCTGGCCTTTTAATGCTTAAAACTAATTGGCATATTTGATGCACTTAATCCACCTTCCTTCCAATTAAAAACAAACCTTAACTTTTATACAATAGAGTTTGAAATCGAGTAGTTAAAAGCCTGGTCCTTAGGTCCTAAGTAGCGTTTTACAAATTCAAATGTGGAATTTGGAGGTCGCGATTGTCTTAACAGTAGACAGTCAACAATATTGGATTTGTTCCAAAGAACGATGCACTCACAATGCATCTTTGTTACCACAAGGCCTATGCTTTTGCCTTGAAACGACGGTGTTTCCGATTTAAAAAATAGAATAGGCTTCTGTGTATTGTTTTATTTCGGTTTAATTGGCCGGTGGGTAATTGAAAAAGGATTTGATCGTGTTGGTTGATACTCTTAATGATGGCTCAGGGATTTGTGAGGATTTAAGAGGAACTGGCCGTTACGTGCTTTGTTTTTAGAAGTTTCAGTATCATAGAAGTGATAATGGCTAAGGACTATTTTATTACTTAGTGTTATGAAATGAAATGGCTGGATTAAAAAAGAAGAGGCTAAATGTGAGTCTAACTTGAGATTAGTCAGACAGAGGATGGATCCGACAACCTAAAGAAAGGTGTACTATGAGCCTATATCAGAAATGAACTACAATAATCTTAGGTGAAGCCAGATCAAAACTATATTTTAACCGGTGGTCTAGTAGTAATAAATTAAAGAATTAACGTTTGAGCGTTACTAGTGGCCATATTTGAACCAATTCTGTTTTCATTCCCATCAACACACTACGAAGAAGAAGCATATTTCAAGAATACACAATACCTTGCATTCTCTGATCAAAATTCAGGAACTCAGAAATGACACCTGTTTATAAAGGACCATACTCACTTACTCCAAATATACATTCAGAATATCTCGGGAACGGACCATACAGCACGGATAACCATAGTACGAGTAGAACCCAGACCAGAAAACAGGTGCTCAAAAACTGTATGAATAGTTTAGCATATTGTGAGTTGTGCAGCAATTCATGCTGAACGATACTGAAAGTTCCATATTTGTCGCTAAATTCTGGGCCGATTCAATTCAGCTTATGATCTACACGATAAAAATGATCTAGCGTATCTCAAGTGAGGTATATAGTCAACCCCACCGTGTTCTCGTAGCGGCGATCGGCGGCGGCGACCTCTCGCGTCCGGCCCTGGTGCAAGCCATGGTCCGGAACGAAGAGGAATGGGACGCCGTCGCCTCCTTCTGCGAAGCAGTGATGCTAGCGAAGGAGGTGGCAGAACGCGAGAAGGAGAGAACCTCTCGTCCCAGCCGCCGCGGGAGGCGCTTCGGGTCTCGGGGGCCATGTGATGACCTCCGGCCACCGTAGACGCGGGCCTGTGGACGGTGAGTGATGGGCTAACTCACCGTCCGTCCATTGCATGACGAGAACAGGCAGTGTCGACGGCGCGTTCGTGTTCCACGCGCGCCTCAAGGAGATGTCAGCAACATAGGTGGGGCCCGAAAGGGCCGACGCCCGTCTGGGCTACGGGTTGTACACTAGCCACCGCGGCCTCGACATATAGGGCTAAGAAGGAACATGGATGGTTTTTAGTCAGTAGAAGTCTGACACTCCCTTTCGCTCTGCCCAAGAGCGGGAGGTGTTATTTGATGATTTCCCACCCCCCAAAAAAAAAAGGTCTATAGTCAAGACTGTCGGGGCTGCGGGTTGTTCGCAAGAGATACCGCGGCCTCGACATAAAGGGCTAAGAAGGAACATGGGTGGTTTTTAGTCAGTAGAAGTCTGACACTTAATACCGCTCTGCCCAGAGTGGGAGGAGTCCTTTACCCCACCAAAAAAACGTCTATAGATACACTAGACCCCAATAACCTTTGCAGACAACAGACCAAAAAACAGGTGCACAAAAATGGCATGAATCGCAATAAAAGTCGGTGACAGGGCATAAATACGAGATGTTGGTATCTGCATACGTCGTTAGCCGATCATGCGGTGTAACAATAAGTAAACGCTATCGCCCATCGCCGCCGCTCGTGCGTAAATCACGCGCACCGCATACGATTATAGAGCGCACGCGCATACGGTGCGCTGTTTTGTTTAGTTAAGTGGTGGGTTTTTTGGTGAATTAAATAGGGGGTACCAGAACTGTCCTATACTCAAGCATCATGTTATACAGGGTGTCAATTAACCCTTCACACACATACGTCAACCAAGTATTCTGTACATCAAACTAGCTAAAATTTTTGCGTAGGGGTCTACGCAAAAATTTTAGCTGGGAAACGACTTTTTTTTTGGGTTCAAAAATCTAATTTTACGGTATAACTTAATCTAGCACTCTTAAAACATTGTGCTAGTATATGCTTTGAATAGTAAAAGGGTCATGGAAGTAATTTAAGTAAAGTTATAACCTGAAAAACTAGTATTTACAAAAACAGCTGTGTAAAATTTGGAACTTTGACTCCCGATATCTCCATAACTTGGGGGTTCCTAGGTACGGTCTAGAACAAAAAAAATATAGCAGTGGTGAGGAGAACAAACGCCCTTAGTTTGCGTTAAGGGTACTTTAGCACCCTTTATAGGACATATAAAACGGTGCATGACACATTTTACCTTACACTAGAAGACTTAACTCGTTTTGTCTCCTGGTTGATATTGGAGGAATAGTCAAGTCTTTTGGCCTAATAATAACTGTTAATCGGGTCGTCATGTCTAGGTTAAGCCGCGCTTGCTTAGGTTGGTCTGTGGATGGGTGACCACCATACCGAGTTTCCTTTGCCTCACAAATCACGTTAAGCTGTTGGTCCTGGCTGTAAAGATCTTCGGCAGTCGTTACAGGTAGTCAGTGATCTGAAAGTCTGACAACCAGTCTTACCGAAGGGTATTGTGTTACCTAGCGTAAACTGGGTTGTGGAGGTCAGATAGGCAGTCGCTCCTAGCTAGAAGCCGACCCCAACATAGTTTGGAAAAGCAGATGATGAGTCAAGTCTTTAAATTGTATACCGAGATTCGTCGAGCTCAGCGATTTTCTTTTAGTCAGTAAATTCAAATTCAAATTCAAACTTTTAATGCTCAACACAGTACATAATCATACATTTCAAGATCAAAAGTGAATGCGCAGTCCACTGTGTTGCACCAATACAGGCATGCAAAATTAAGTATCATTAAAAATTATACCATGAGCTAAATTACAATTAATACCAAAAAATCATAAAAGCATTATTAATACTCTCTCTCTCTAATGTCATAGATTCAAATCAATAAGTTATGCGTTGTCATAAATTCAAATTAATAAGTAGGTAACAGCAACAGTACTGTTGATTCTGGTTTTCATTAGTGGTAATAGTTAAAAATAAAGTAACGGGCTTATCCTAAACACGATGCCTAGCATCCGCGACCAATCTGGTTGGTTAGTATTGGTATAAAAATGATGATTTGTGGAGTTCTTTTTACTGCTAGCTTATTACTTCATTGCTGTTTACTTTATGTGAAGATTATTATTATTCCTTTATTTAACTTTTTACATATAAATTATATTTTTAAATATTCCCATACAAAATAATATAGAAAAACATTTAAAAATATAAAAAATAGTAGCCCACCGGTATCGGGAACAGGGTCCAAGCTACCGGCAGTCAGGGCTCTAGAGAAAGGAACCTCCTAACAATGCGAGCCGTGTCCAGGAGTACCGCTCTCTGTATCAAGCCCCTGATCCAGCTGCCTAACGAGAGCCTCTTCAGATGTTGTTCGAGGCTCTTGGCATTTAAGCCATTGGCTGAAACGACTATCGGCACAATGATTGCTGAGTTCATTTATTATTATTATTTATTTATTATAGCTAGCCTGTGTTGTCCCACTGTTGAACATATGAGTATATGTGAAGGCGCTTTTCTTGTGGTCGCCACTGTTGATTCTGGCTTACAGGAGTTACAGTGGTTTGGGAATAGTGTGGCGGGCTTGTCCCAATTTTTTTTTTTACCCAGAGGAACTGTATGCATTCTAAACAGCACCACAGACCTATTAGATATCTTCATCCCATGGGAAACCTCATAGAAATTGATGAGTTTATTTATTCCTATTCACACAATAAAAACTAATCCCTGCCATTCGTATCTAACTGAGGTTATAAAGCAGGAAGTATACAATAAAAATATGTAAATATAGTTCATTACAATAATCATAAACAATTAAATTCGATACCAGACGTATTCGAATCGATCAATCGATTCTAATACCAATATTTTTGAATCGATTTTATAAGAAAGCGATATTGATATATCTGTTTCAAATCGAGAAATGTAGACCGGTCCAATTGTTCTTTCTCGAAAACATAAAGATTTAATAAAAGACAAACTACACTTAAAATACATAGTTTTATTGTATCGATCTTTTAAAATGGTGTTAGTAGACTTATTATGGGCGGTCGATTGTCTGTGAATTCGTAACATTGAGAGCGGTTACGCACTGGGTTTAATAACCGTTGTGTTTAAAGATACGGTGCCAAACTACATTATAAGTAGGTAGTCAAGCATGTCATTGAGATAACTAAACTATAAGTCCAACTTATAGTACGACAATAACACGAAATACACTGTAGAAGTGAAGTGTTCAAGATGTGATGATATGTTCCATGTCATCTTTTGCAAAGAATATACGAAATAAATTGAGTGATAAAGAATAATAGAGTGATAAAGTAAGCTTTGTTTTATCACATTCAGCTCGTACCGTTCGGGAAACTCCTATCGACGTCTTCCGTGTCTGGATCATGTTGGGGTTCGGTTCGGCATAGCCCGAGTTACCCAACTGCGGTGGAGCCAAAAAGGAGGGTTATTTTCGAACGTAGATAGCTTAATTTTGCCGCCCTGCCGTGTCAATTCATACCTACCCGAATTTGTGTGGAGCTAAACACGTTACTGGCGGGTGTACAAAATTCAGTTTAAATAAAATTCGAATTGTAGTATTAGTTAAAATTTTAAGAATGCCAAAAACTCTTATTAATAATGAATGAATGTTGTGTAGACGTGCTCTCAAACGCCACAACATTTAAACCAAGTGCGTAACTTAGGAACATATCTCTTATTCTTTATCGTGTGTATCTAAATAATTGTTTCTCATTGAGACGTTGTATCGACGGCCATTATTGTGGATATTCGTTTCTATGAAATTGTTATTGATAGGAAGTCTGCAAAACGGTTTCCTTGGTCATTTGTATTATTGTTTTATTGGATCGATCTTGTTTTGTACGAAACCCGTGTGGGTTACTTTTGTTATATGCGATTTACAAAGAAAGATGTAACATCGAAATTAAAAGAAAAGTTTCAACGGATTTTATAATGGTTTTTTGTCAATCATAACTTTATAAGTAAAGAAGGTCGGTACATTCTATTATATATATCCTAAAGCCTATCTAAAGCAATCTCTATAAATATTGTTTTGCTTTCATTTGGTTTATACTTTCGCTGAATCATATTATAAGGGTCCGTTTGACACAAGCCAATATAGTGTTTCCGAATTTAAATGTCCTACGTATATCGAATTTTAGCTTTCTAGCTCATAATACCGAACCAAACACGTATGTTCAACATGGACAAATAAACTTTTATCTATTTAACTTTTTAAATATTTTTTAAAAGAAATTTTCTAAATAGGTATATCGCCACTTTAAACAAAAGAGCCCACCATAACGTAGTGATGCGCTTGCACGCGATCCCGGCACGATAGCGGGACGACATCGCACGGGACGTGTCTCGTACAGATCTCGCCACTAAGCAAATCACCACTACGATTCCTAATTGATTTTATCTACGCATACTAAGTTTGAGAAAAAAACAAACTTGCTGGTCTCGGTGTCTTCTTGATGCCTAGTTTAAGTTTAAAGATAAGTTCCTGTTCTTAAAATGGAGAGTGTATTGGGGAGCAGTATTTTGTGTTGAAAGAGACTGAAAACAGATTGCGTAATATGTTTGTATTTTTATTTGTGGTGCACGGTTATTATTGGTTATGATCTAGATAAGACTTAACTTGGTGGATTGACATTAGTTGTTATGAAGTGGCAAAGTTGATGTGTTTGAATGTAGGGGATAATCTTTAGAACTACTGAAAAACAATCATTATTTTGTTATTTTTAAACATAATGTTCTTCAACCCGAGCGAATCCGCGGGCAACACCTAGTCGTTATTAATGTGAAATGCAGAAAGATGAGTAAATCTCAGTTTTAGAAAACCTACCCATCCATTTTTCCTAGGACAAAGATTGAAAGAGACCTCAAATTCTAACACCTTTCTTGATTCCCATTCTAATTAACCATTCGATTTTCTCACTTTATTTAAAATATAAAAGAATCCACGTTAAATTACTCAACAAAACCATACCGCACCACAATACGAGTAATACGCAGACGCAAAACTTCCCTTATCAGAGCCAAACGCGCAGACGTATCTTAGAAACGTCTCAAATATCGATTAATATCGAGAAAATCAAAAATATAAATTACATCGAGTCAACATATCGAGAGATCAGCTCGAAAAATCCGAGTTACGACCACGGGATCGAGCATTCGAGCGCTATGTATAAATATATAGGAGGACAAATAGCGAGAGCGCGATATCGTAAATCTTTGACATTTTTGTGGTGTAAGAGAAGAATTAGCAATAAAATGTGGCGTTCGTGATGATTTAGGATTTTAGAAACTTAGTAACATAAGGTTTTTAAGGTTTTGTTTGGGCAGTGGTTGTTGTGATTGACGGTTTTGAACTAGACTGAGTTGAACTTATTGAGTTTTTTCATCAAGTTAAAAATACCAAAAAAACAGCAAAACAGTTTGGTTGGTGCGTGTTGTGTGTGTACACTCAGTCAGATAACTATTTAGTGAAAATTAAATGTCTGCGGTGGGATCATAACTTTTATAGCTTATAATGTTTTTTTTTTTAAGTCACCGCGGCCCTGGTAGGCAAAGGGCATTGCGAGGATCCCGGATGGGTTTTAGTCAGGGTTCCCGGATGGGTTTTAGTCAGTAAAAATCTGACACTCCCTCGTGCTTCGCCCAGAGCGCGGAGAGTCAGTCATTACTAAAATTTATTGATTTCTCATCCTAAAAAACCATTATTATTATAAGCCATAAAAGCATATAATATTTTACACGTTATATTTTATGTTTCATGTTTTGCTTGTTCAAATTGGGCACAGTTCCGAATTCACGTACAAATCCCTTGATTCCCTGACCATTAACAGTCTGTTACATAAACGGTATCGGCAAATCGGCGAGAAATAGTGCGGTACAACTTACGTTGTTAACCCTTGGTCGGGTGCAGCACTAAATTTATATTTAGTGATGTCAGCCGGCCGATACGCAATCCCGCGCTACCGTGCCCCGGCGAGATCCCGCGATAACCATCACGGGACTCCGATAATTTGTTGACGATCGGGAATTAATTTTATGTGTTTATTTTTTAATGAGTAGTGATGCGACACCCGCTGTTGTTGATTTGTGGTCAGTTTTAATGTTATGAATGTGCACGTTTTTATTTATGGTCGAGGTGTTGTTGAGTTTGTAATTGCGATTGAATATATTGATAATGTTATAGGAGTTTGTTTATTGGGTCTTTTGCTTATTGATTTTTGTTCTTCGTTAAATTACACACCAGAGGGTGTGCAATGGTTTAACGATTGAGGTCTTAGCAAAAAGTGTTAGGTCATTTTAGTTCTACTTTTATTTAGCCTTTAGCTTTAATTATTTCTCATAAAATAATTACACATGCATGTTTGACAGTCACACAAGTATATATAATGATATCCACAGGATGACTGCCCCCTGACCTCCACAATCCGGGATTTACGGGATTTACACTGCAGTGATAAACTTGTGTACGTGAGTACGTCCCACACACTTGGTGTATTAGTAACTGTTACTTCACTAGTCAAATGTACTGAATTAACTTGACCTATAGTTTCCACTGCTAGTGTAATATTTGAGTTATTATATTAATTGGTGATTATATGCAATAAGCAAGGTTTATTGTTCAGTTAGTCAAAGTTCAAAGATTATTCTAATATATAATTAATGGATATACATATATCTATCTAAATTATGGATGATTTCATATTATTTTACCTGAATATATGGATGGACTGTGTAAATGATGATATTATTATAGCTCGAAAAGGGGGTGATTATGGATTTTGAATTTATAAGGAGACCACTATTAAAGAATAACTGACTGCGGCGACTATTTACATTAAAATAATAGCAGGAGTATTAATTATTTGAATCTCTTACAAAGGATACTCAAATACAACATAGCTCACAGTTATAAATATACAATGGGTTTGTGTGTTTTTTTCAACCACAGGAGACCATAAATAACATGCGCATAAAACCTAGGCGTTTGGATAGAAATTTAATAAAAAATAAAACCATTTCAAAAAACAAAATAAAATAAAAACCAAAATAATGAAAAGCCAAGTAATCAAGAGTATGACGATGAAGATGATGATAATTTTCTCTGAAAAAGAAGACTTTTAAAGGAATAAAAAGTTTTTTTACCCAAAGAACCTTAAAAACAAAACATTAAAATTAATACCACACTAATTTCGTCGCAGTCACAATTGTAATTCAGTCATTACCATAAGGTACTAGCGCTATAATATATGCAAAAAGTGTATGTTTGTCCGTGCACCTGTGTTGATTAACGGGATGGCACTCGGACGATGCCGGGGCATTAAACAATGCGATATCGTAGAATTATAGCACCGCTGCGGTTAGCGACGACACATCATGAAGGATGGTGGTATGCAGGAATGGAACAAAGAACTTTCATAGGTAAGTACGAGTACATGCTTACCCTGGACCATGGACTTCTTCTTCCTTCTGTTTCTCGTCACCTCATGAGACACCTCCTTTTTCCATATCACTCTTGAAGTGTTGTCCACAGGTTATCGCGGCCTCGACATAGAGGGCGAAGAAGGAACATGGGTGGTTTTTAGTCAGTAGAAGTCTGACACTCCCTTTCGTTCTGCCCAAGAGCGGAAGGGGGTATACGATGATTTTACACCCGCCAAAAAAAAAAAAGTGGACTATTGTAATCTGATTCGTTATTCATTAAAATTGTATCTGCTGATACGGTCACTCTGCCAGACAATTTTCTCGTATTCTTTGATCTCGGCGTTGTTCAATCTTTAAGATATCTTGAACTGCACTTTATCTAGAAATTGCTAATTATTTAGCACAATGGATTAAGCAGCTATGGCTTAGAAATAGTGTTTTATCCTAATAAATATCATTAAGTTAACCAGAAATTGAACAGAATTGGAACGGTTCTTGTAAATAATAGGATAGCCACAAAAGTATTTATGTTTTATGGAAAAGATAGGAGAAATCGGGCAAAATCTACTGTGGCTTTTGCCCGATTCCTCCTATCTTTACCAACACTACCACACAAACAGTTCCCACACCTACATCAACATCGACACAGAAAGCAATACCTATATTTTACTTGGCTCACTGCAGCAGCATATCATCACGCTAAATAAAACGGAGCGGGACGGACCACCCGGGTCGCGACACGCGCGGTAACCGTCCGATTTACGAGCGCATCGCCCTGCAATCCCGCCAACCAGCCAGCCAGCCCGCACTAGCACGCGCTACTCTTAGTTAACCTGCGACGCATAAATGTTGGTTGGCTTTGGTGCCGTGTGGGAAAAATTGTAGTGTAAGGTTTTAGAGGCTGTTGGCAGTTTTTATGATGTTAATTAATTAATACTGCTTCGTTTGTCGACTCGTTGCAAGCGCGAGAGCTGAAGTTGAGGTCCTGGCTTCGATCCCCGGGTCGTGCAAAGTGTTTTTGGGTTTTTCCATCGGGAGTTTTTCAGGAGTTTGAATATTTGCACGGTTGATGGCAGAAGACTCGCGTCGTGTTATATGGAACTTAAAATTACTGGCGAAATGTGGGTGTATTATAAATTATTTATTAATTATTATCATAACATCACGACTGTCATTCCCAAAGGGCTTAGGCATAAGTATTTCTATAACATACCATGCATATTTATTTTATTATTAATATATATATTATTAATTATTATTAATTTATCCATAAACACATACATTAGGGATGTTTCCTGACTAAACAGAATATGATTCTGTTTAGTCCGTCTGTTAGATTATCGAAAAATATTGAATACGTGTTTTTTGTTCAAATGAATAAAAATTGAATAAGTTAAAACGCGTCAAAGATCATGAGTGGGGGCTTTTGACGTCACTACGTGACAAAAAATGCAGTCATACGAGTTTTAGAAGCACAAAAGAAAACTAATGAACTGAAAAAAGAAAAACTAATTGTCCAATATTTTTTGGAAATCTATCTGACGGACTAATTAGATTTTTTGTCAACTACCCTATCGTTTTAACAGGCAAGACCCAAGTTAACAAAAGTAGTCATTTAATGCTCATTACTATGAATTAAACAAGTTACACAGTGGGCAACGTTCTCAGTGTCATCCTCTGGAATTCCGCCAAAGAGCAAGAAAATAATGTATAAAGCTAGTTATGTATGATTCCTTTCAATAGAAAGCGAGCCTATCACCATTTTTTTTTGGCGGGTGCAAAATCATCAACCTACCATTAATTTATTTGAACAAGTCTGAGGTTAATAGGAGCAAAATTAAGTAAAACACTAGCTATAAACGTCTCATAAGATTTACTGCTTCCTTAAACGAATCCTTGTTACAATTGATTTTAAAATCAGTAACATTGCCCAGTGGCGCCGTCCCCGAAACTTTTACGACTAAACAAATAAAACGTGTTACGAACTAAAAAATGGGTTCAAGAGGCTATCGTAAATAAAATACCCGCTCATCAATGTCTAGAAGTCACTCTAAATCGCTGTTCGAACAATAAAACTTGATTCATTCGTATCCAAATCATAAATTAACTGGACACTTTTAATACGGACCTATTTTGAACTATTACTGCGACGTAAAGTTTAGAAAAAAAACGAATTAAGTTCCGAACAGAATTCGGGTCGTAAAATCGTTGAAGTGTTGTATAAAGTGACAAGTGTATGGTGACCATAATCTCGGATTTTATACGGAATAATGGGATGGGAAAACCGTTGGGAATATAAGTGGTCTAAAAAATAATACGACCTCAGGAATTTCATTGATCTGTTTTTATTTAAATTACTTTGCTGAGAATCAATGAAAGCCTTTATAAACGTTACTAAATATCATCAATAAGATAAAGAAGAAAGACAGGCAAAATTAAACGGTTTCTTTTCTAACAAACGGCTAAAACTTTGTACTCTTTCTTAGGCTTACTTTGGTACATACCTAGAAGACCAAGCTTTGTACAGTTAATAATAGAGAAACCGAATTTACCCAGTTGTGAGACCCCGTAAAACCCCGTGTTGCAACTTTCATGGAAAATCAATAAATGAATAAACAAAATATGAATATGAATACATGTAACTAACCTTATCCTTATTATTAACCGCGGCCTCGACATATAGGGCTAAGAAGGAACATGGGCGGTCCATTTTACTTCAATATGCGCCACCAATTTCTGTCACTCTGCAAGTTTTGTTACCCTCTAAATAAATTTTTATTATTAACCGCGGCCTCGACATATAGGGCTAAGAAGGAACATGGGCGGTCCATTTTACTTCAATATGCGCCACCAATTTCTGTCACTCTGCAAGTTTTGTTACCCTCTAAATAAATATTTTTCTCCTCAAGCAAGACCTCTTGTTGCAAGACTCTTGCCCAAACGGTAACGGTACCAAAGATTATCCCGCACACCTCTCCAACATGGTGTCATTACGATCTAAAGCTCGCAGTTCAATCAATAAATTGTTTAGTATTGTCCCCTTGATTCATGGCAACGGATCCGAACTTTATGCCGTCACATAAACTGTGTGTGGCCGTTCGAATTTACTGGTTATAATTACTGGCTCCCATACTGGTGATAGAGGAGTACTGATTAGAGGATGTCAAAGGTAAGATTGATGGAGGAGCATTCTTCGAACTAGAGGAGGTTTGGATTTTATATTTCCTTGGTTACGTCTATGTTTTTGAGTCTCATACAGAAGCAGTCCAGTAATAGTTAGCATTGTTACGTATTTTGGTATCGAGACTTGAGATCGAACGCGGCCATTTTTTTTTGGGTGAGAGCGAAAGGGAGTGTCAGACTTCTATTGACTAAAAACCACCCATGTTCCTTCTTCCCTTTATGTCGAGGCCGTGGTATCTCTTACAACATCCCGCAGCCCCGACGGGATCGAACCCTGCCTTATAACCAGCAATCTAGTTTCATTCATCTTAAACCTTTTTCCAGCCAACGCAAAGTAGGTCTCTTACAAATCTCTCCACTATTGGCGTATTTGTCGTGGCTACGAGTATCCACACTTCCGCTCACTATAAAAAGATCGTATTTCCACCAAGTTGATTGTCTTTGGTTGGTTTTCTCTCAATCTGCAAAACAAAAATTGACATTAATACTCCTTCCATCCATACTCTTTCCAGTGTTTATATTTTTATTGCTCGTAATATTTATTCCCTGCTAACTATTTTGACTTCGAAAATAAATTGTATTGGATTTTTATTGTACATTAAATTATTGTACTGCTGAACAATACGTTCTGTTGCTAACTAGATCCAAATTCACGCTTTTTGCTACAGACATTTTACCAACAATGAAATCCCAATTCAAATCGATCAGTATTACACTGATTTTAACAAATTGTCGTTTAGCACAATCGTATGATGGATCGGTGCTACCGTTTACATTACTTATTCATAGATCTTATTAAAAGGTACTAAGGTTCGATTTAGGATGTGAAATTGTTGAAACGAAAGTTGGTGACATAACTATGATGGATATGGGTCTTGTTATAAATTGTATGAAGGTTTATGGGAAGATAATTTGATGGGCGACACTGATGATATAAAAATATAAACGACTGACTTACGGTAACAGGGGATCGGGCTGAGTCCAAAAATATGATTCTAATTAGTCCGCCAGTCAGATTATCGAAAAATATTGGATACGTGTTTTTTGTTTTATCGAATTAATAAAAAAATCGAAGATAAGACGCGTCTAAGATCATGAGTGGTTGTGACGTCATTTGTAGGTAAAAAATAACTATCATGTATGTGTGTTTTCGAAGAGTTCACGAGTTTCGAAGCACTGTATCGTCTTAATTTTTTGTATATGTGAAAAAAGAAAAAATACGTGTCCAATATTTTTTGGAAATCTACCTGATGGACTAATTAGTTTTTTTTTGTCCGATCCCCTATTGTTCAAGGGATCGTAGTGAACAAACTTCCGAGACAAAAAGTATTTTATGTGTCAATCTAGGTTAAAAACTATCTGTGTGAAAAATATCAAAATTCTATCAGTGGATTTCGCGTGAAAGAGTAGCAACATTCGCATTCGAAGTGGTTTTCTTATATTTCAATTCGAAATTCTGACAACCAGTTTTACCAAGGGGTGTTGTCCCAGTACTAGCTGTGCTATGGCAATCGCTCTATATAAAATACAAATTTTGGTATTTAGTTTGACTGGAAATCGACCCAACATAGGAAAGCAGGTCTACTCAACACAACCATCTACTGAAAAGGTCCTACTAAAACATGACTCAGTTTACCAGGCTGGAAGTCTTTTTGCAACACAAATCAGGAGTTCGTCTAAATTCTTTCAGGTTGTCCAAAATTCAAATTAGCTACACAGATTTCCTTTGACAAGAAGTTTGAATGTGGTGTTGAACTATGCACTCTTGTGTTTCCTGTTACCCACATGTAACAAAAACTTGTACTTTGTTTTGGACTTCGGCAAAGTCGGGCAAATAACGATTTGTCATTGAATATAACGCATATCACCAAGTGCAAGTACTGAGTCATCCTGCTCAAAATTCATCGCAAGTATTAGAGAGACACGAATTGCAGTTGTATTTATTACCGTCACTGTTATTATTGGTGTTAACTTGTGTTAGTCACGTGAATTGCAAATAATATTCTTGATTCATTAAGGTTGAATATCGTTTAAATATCGTTTTTAGGTGAAATGTCCTGTCTTTTGGAGTTGTCCGCTCTTTTTTTTGGTGGGTAGGGTAATCATCAAATGGCTCCCCTCGAGCAGAAAGGAGTGTCAGACTTCTACTTACTATAAATCTACCCATGTTCCCTCTTAACCCTCCTTTGTCTTCCGGGGCCACGGAATCTCTTTCAAACAACACGCAGCCCCAGACCATTATGTATTCCTTTCATTAGTTTTTATCAATTTAAGATGTAATGTAGATACCACTTCATGGTTTCGTTGATTAAGAATTGTAAAAGCAGGTTCACTGATAAGATTTGGGAGATACTTCTTGTCTTGTAAAGAGGACGTAAAACAGGCATTTATCTTTATACTTACAGCTGTCGTCGGTGTCATGCTTACCCATGTCCACTGGTGGACAACGGTAATTTTGTTCGAGATCATTTTACGGTCTACCACTGGAAGGCAAGTCGGTGATGGACAACGAAAAGCATCACTGTCGGTGACTGCGCTCGCGGAACGGTCCTGAAAAATGATGTTAGTTGGAATATGGTACGGTTGATGGCTTATAACACCATATTTCTATAATCCAAAAATAAATAAATAAACTCCCCATCCATCTCATAAGTTAATATTATTCAAATGTAACCAAATCAATTCTTAGCAGCGCCAACATCCACTTGTGTATAAAAACCGTCTTTTTCTTTACGTTTGTGTGAAATTTTATGTCAATTTGTCGAATGCCATTGCGTGCGACGGTTATGAATATTCAATAAGAACCGTTTGCCCAAAGCAAACCGGCATTGTTGTTCGGGGTAAACTGTGTGGGCTGATGTGTGTGCGTTTTTAATCGATTATGCTGGATGAGGATTTCATACCTCTGTGTCAAATTCAAGTTTGAGTGTTCTGTGTCTGGCTGCTTTCGAATAAAAATCCTAAGATTTGGTGTGGTACTGGGTTTTTCCATCAGGAGTTCTCAGTGGGAGTCAAGGAGTCTGGATTTGTGGTTTGTGTCCTTCCTTCCATTACATAGAACTTGCAAAATGTGGATGTTCTATTATATAGACCTCTTGCCTAAGCCTTCGGGAATTTCAGGTGTGATGTAAAATCTACTTTTACTTGCATCTTGCAATTGAAACCCATATTAGGCAGTCAATATTCTAGTCTTCGTAATTGTGAAGAGTATTATTGACTGTTGGATGTCAGATGATATTAAAGAAGGGGTTTGTAATATCATCTCTACTAATAACAACAATTTGCTTTACAGATTACAAATAAGTCTACAAAATTTCATTTTTCTGAAAACCATTACCTCTCACTAAGAATCATTGGCAACCTTATTCCTATCTTTGCTAGGTTTAGTTTTTCTCCTCTTTTGAGCTAAAGGTGTACCTTGAACAAAATTTTGCATCCCCTATGACTCATTCAATGAAATGAATGGATGATTGGAGACTAGAACTTAACCAAATCTATTTAAGACAACATTTCTAAACACACAAACTAAGATAACCGTTCAACATTGTTTTCGTTTTCTATTTCTTAGTATACAAACAAATACTTTTTGTGCCGTTCATAACCTGAGCACTACGTCGTGACCCATTGACGTTCAGACCTCCGTTAACATGCAAACGCGATGTAAATCAGTTTATGTTCATTTAACTGTCTAAGAGAAAATCTTTTCTTTACATTATTTGTGTAGCAAGACTTGAGGTCAAGGGTCACCGCTTTTAGGTGACTTTGATGTTACATATTTACATCTGCGGGGGAAAAAATTAAAGTAAAACAAAACTGAGCTCTATTTTGTTGTAGTTACAGTTTCGTGGTTTAGTTTTGAGGTGTTAAGTTTATGTTGGTGCTAATGATGGGAAAAGTCAGAATATCGATGTGTATTGTTCAATCGGTTACATTTTATCTATTTAACATACATTTATATACATAAATAATGCCGGCATTTTGGTAGGGAAGCTCACAGAATATCGTTGTATCGATATCGGTGCATAAGTTTTGTTTTTTATTTGTTAAAAGGAAAATTTGGAGAGTTTTAGCCGATAGTGTCATGTAAATGGAGGAATATCGATGCAGTGAGCTCACTCATTCATGATGGTAATAGGCATTAGTTCTGGTGACCTGTCTCTTTAGGACATCAATGCAATGTTTTAACTCATGACATTTGGGATAAAAGTGTAACCATCGGGTAATCTTTACAGATAACAGTTTCAAATGCTATTCATTACCATCCATTGTAAGTCCAGGTTTAGATTTACCGTTTAAAATATGATATTGTAGCAATTTATGCCAATCTTATTTGTTTAATCGTACCTTAGTAGGTACTGAAAAATGGCACTTAAGTGGTGTATTGACAAACTTAAACAATACGTTATTGACTGTCGCACCAATAAGTAATTGGGCATGCCTAATTTTTTTTTTCAAGCGCTGTCTTAAAACCATTTCGAGGGTTAGCTTAGGTGAATTCATGCCTGTGACCAGATTTGAAAAATACATACTATTTCAAAAGTTATAGGTGTTTTAACGAATGACTTTCATTTGATCTTTCAGACCCTCCAACAAAGCATAATAGAACATTCCTTTGTCATTCTATCATTCTTGAAAAAAAAAACATTCGGTTGCGAGGCTGTCAATGTCAACATTTTGTAAGTTATGTTTAGCCAGCTTTGTTGAAGTTTGTTTTTGTGAAATATTGTGAATTGTTGTAATGGCTTCTTTAAATTATACTAAGGCGGATTCCCGTAACATACCTACGGTCAATAATGCTATGATTGTTGAGTATATGATGTTGTCCACTCAACACAATATAGCGGAAATACGAGGAGCATAGGCTCTAATGTAAGTATTCTATATCATTGTTTTGATTTATATAAGATTGGTTTATCTCTTGTCATCAATGAACTTATTATATACTAGCGACCCGCCCCGGCTTCGCACAGGTGTTTTTCTCTACTATATTATGCATGTATTATACTTAAAAACCTTCCTCTTGAATCACTGTATCAATCTCAACTGTCAAGGATATGTCACTGGATTTAGATTGACATTGTATTCTTTTTTAATTTGTCTGTGGCACAACACCGCACTACATACAGCCTCATAGTGATATTGAGAGCACCTCGAATTTAAAAAATCCTAAAAAAATGTACAACCTCTAAAAAAATAAAATAAGCAAATTAGTTCCTTGAAATGGTCTATATTTTGTAAAAAAAAAATAAAAAAATATAAAAAAAAATCAAGTCATGGCCAATTGTTGTACTTCTTGCGCAGCATTTATGATTTACATTTGACTTTCAACGCAGTGTTGTACGCGGATAAAATCAAATCACAGATAACAAAAAAAAACTTTTTAGTAAAAAAAAAACAACTGACTTCGAAAAAACCAAAAAGAGAAAAATAAACTTCAGAAGAAAAATCAGCTTCCGATCGTCGGCGGCAAAAAAATGAAATCAAACAAACAAAATATGTCACCGACTTCAGAAGATGATTTTTCTTCTAAAGTATATTTTTCTCTTTTTGGTTTTTTTGAAGTAACATTCAATTAAGAAACCTAACCCTTAACCTTCAAGATTCCCTTATTATTGCTTTCATTTCCTAACTTTTTTAGGTTCTGGGATGTTTTTCTTTTTCTGTGATCCCATCACCAGATCCTAGTTTCCATATTATGGTACCACCCTTGAAATACCTCCTTTCCAATAAAAAAAGAATCATCCAAATTGGTTCATAAACAACGAAGTTATTCGCGAACACACATAAGCGAAAAATGTTCATAAAAGTACTCGGCCAAACTATGTAAAATGTTTATGGGACCAAATGGCAACTATTCCGCATCAAACTAAAAAATAATCACGTAAATCGGATCATAAATCTCAGCGTAACCGGTGTAAATACAAAAAAAAAACATACCATAATCGAATTGAAGACCTCCTCCTTTTAGGAAGTCGGTTAATAAAGAAAACCTAGGCCTTTTTTATACAGGGTGTAAATTAACCCTTCACACATACGTCAACCAAGCATTCTGCGCATCAAACTAAGTACCTCTACGCAAAAAATTTTGCTGGGAAACGACTTTTTTTTTGGGGTCAAAAATCTCATTTTACGGTAAAACTCGCAGCACTCTTAAAACATTGGGCTAGTGGATGCTATGAATAGTAAAAGGGTCATGGAGGTAATTTAAGTGAAGTCATAACCTGAAAAACTAGTATTTACAAAAAACAGCTGTGCAAAATTTGGAACTTTGACCCCCAATATCTCCGTTACTAGGGGGTTCCCAGGTATGGTCTAGAACAAAAAAAAATATCGCAGTAATGGGGAGAACAAGTGCCTTCCGTTTGCGTTAAGGGTACTTTTACATTCTTTATAAAGGGCAACGATAATTATGCAGTAGTTACAAACATTTAGTAAATTAATTTTTTGCCAGTTTATCATAGACATAAATCTTAAACTTTAGCATTCTTGTTTTATCCGCCATCACGCTACCTTAAAGGCTAAGCAGAGCCCATCAAATACTTAAATATATCTCTTAAAGGCAAAAACATTATCGACCGCATATTGCACCAAGCTGCATTGTATGCAAAATACTGTACGTGTTCATTTAGAGAAAAAAAAAATCCCTACGGAATCGCGTCTCTCGCATTCTGTTTTATATTATCTCAAAAACATAACACGAGCCTGAGACAAAATGTCGCTGCGTTTTTTTTGTCGCGCGACAAAAATACGGGTGCCAAAGTCACGGTTTACGTGTATCTGCTTTTGTTTTTGTTTTCGATGTTATATGTAGGCTGGTTGGGAAATGATCGGTAGATTTTGTGGCCAGATGTGCGATGAAATATTTGAATAGTAGGTATTTATTGAAACTGTTGGTTTTCTTTTTCCGTAGTGTCTGAATGTGATAGAGGTTATAAAAAGCCCGCATCGTTAAAAGAGCTCTGAGATGGTGTTACTGCAGAATGACATTAAGTTACTTGTACTACGAATACGATTTCTGGGTTAAAAGGTATTGTGTTTCTCGTCTGATGGCTGGGAAATTAGGTCCTTTTTACGATAGTAACGATATTTTTTAATCCCAATGTATTTTTTTCCTTTTTTTATCAATTTGTCAAACACATAATATTTTCGCGAATTGTTGGTCGGTCGACCGACCTTCTACTTAATATTAAAAACCGTTTTGTTATCCAAACTTTAAAAGGACATAGGGCGTGGCTGCCTTGTTGTAAGTGACGATTTTAACCGTTGTTTTGAGAATCAAATTTAATTTATGGTTCATCTAACGCAGAGTTTAAATAAATTCACCATAAATTGCTATAATAGTGTTGTTGTTATAGGACTAAAGGGTGTGATACAATAGAAGAATAAATTCACGTTAATGTCATTGATATGTGACTCAGACGATGGAAAACAAAGTTTAGTAGGACAATGCCCAAAGAAGTCTTAACTGTTTATAAGGTATAACGATCTGGCAATCGAAAATTAAGGGCAAATTGGCATAGGTATAATAGGGGATCGGACAAAAAAAAACTAATTAGTTCGTCAGATAGATTTCCAAAAAATATTGGTGACGTATTTTTTCTTTTTTCACATAAACAAAAAATGAAGTCAATACAGTGGTTCGAAAACTCGTGAACTCTTCGAAAACGTCATATGATAGTACATTTTTACCTACAAATGACTTCACAACCACATCTTATCTTCGTCAATTTTGATTAATTTGAAAAAAAAAAACATGTATCCAATATTTTTCGATTATCTAACTGACGGACTAATTAGAATCATTGATTTTTGACTCAGTCCGATCCACTACTGTTTTTTTTTACCTTTATGTGTTTTTGTTAAATATTTAATAAGTGATTGTTAAGTCTTTAAATAACCTCTGTACAATCATAGAATAACTAACATTACAAAATTATTTAATTTTTGAAGTGAAAAAAAAAGGTAGGAAATATATTTCCTTTATCTTATAAACGGGTTCAATCGAATTTAAATCCTTATATAAAGTTCCAGTTTAGGAATGATATAAATGAGAAAGGTGTACCTAAATGCCACCGTAACGTCTAACAGGGAAACATGGAAATAGAAAACGTGTTGGGTCCTCCTACGTTCCCATAGCCCTATCAAAGCTTAGGTTATACGGGCCGAAACGTGGGGGGGGGCTGCGGACATAGCGCACTTGGCAATCTATTCCACCACCCTTAATGGGATAAGGGCAGTTAGATGATGATGATGATGATGATGATGATGATATAAAGTTCCAGTTAGATTGCCGTGACAGCCTCGTTGGTTTAGTGGTTGCAAGTGTGACTGCCGCTCATAAGGTCTTGGTCGATTTCCAGGTAAGACAAAGTGTTATTTCCGTCGGGGCTACGGGTTATTCGCAAGAGATACCGCGGCCTCGACATAAAAGGCTAAGAAGGAACATGGTTTATAGTCAGTAAAAGTCTGATACTCCCTTTCGCTCTGCCCAAGAGCGGGAGGGGTTATTTGATGATTTCCCACCCCCCAAAAAAAAAGTCAAAGTGTTATTGGGTTTTCTGTCAGGAATTTTTCTGTAGCGGCCACGGAGTCTGGCAACCAGTCTTACCAAGGGGTATCGTATTACCCAGTACTATATAGCGGAGGTCAGATAGATGACTGCCTATCTGACTTTATATACTCGTTTTGCATTTATTTTACCACTTTCATGTGTGTGGCAAGTACTACGATGAATTAATTATTCTCAAAACAACGATTAATTTATCAGTTATAGTTTTAGTAGCACTTAATCAGCTTTATTGCGGGCATTATTATTTAAATTAAGCATATAATATTGTGTTGATCTAAGTATCTGCTACTCATAAGGTTTTCATAATTGATGTCCTAATATAAAATGAATCACCAATCCATCACCTGGAAGAGGCCTATGTCCAGCAGTGGACGTCTTTTGCCTGAAATGAATGAATTCAGATGAATGAATACAAAATCTAGCTCAAAAAACTAATCTCGACAAAGAGATATCTAGCTCTACAAAGTATTAATAACGCGGAAGAATAGCCGCCCACTTGCTATCACTCAGTTTATGGGGTCATCCCACATAGAGCGATGACACTTTTACGATAATAGCCGGGTGTTTCCGGCTGATCGCAGGGGTAAACGAGCGGGGATATTCGCTAATTTTTAAAGAAATCCAATCTCAACCCACACTGGAATATTGAAGGGACAGATTTCTCATATCCTTTCTAAGATTTAGGTACTTTTTCAGAAAAAAATTAAAGTAATTAACATGATAGGGTAGTTAACAAAAAAAATAACGAATTAGTCCGTCAGATAGATTTCCAAAAAATATTGGACACGTAATTTTTCTTTTTTCACCTAAACAAACAATGAAGTCGATACAGTGCTTTGAAAACTCGTGTGACGTCATTTTCAGAGACATTAGTATGACATTCTTTAGCGGTCAGTGATGTCACAACCCCCACTCAAATCTTTCACGCGTTTTATGTTCGTCAATTTTTATTGATTTGATAAAACAAAAAATTCGTATCCAATATTTATCGATAATCTAACGGAGGTACTAATTAGAATCATATTTTTTAAGTCGGTAAACATCTCTATTGTTTACAAGAAATAACGTGGAACGTGGTTTACGTACTATGTTATCCCAGGACTGGCCCTATAATGTAAAACATTGTGTTTATTTATTACCCGACTGCGGCGAAGCCCAAAAGGAGGGTTATTGTTTGAGGCGAACAATACGGCAAACTCATAAGGCATCATAGGACTTCAGAAAGCCTTTTTTATTATTTTTATTTTTGGGGGGTGGGAAATCATCAAATAACTAAAGGCTAAAGCCCATTCTAAAGCTAAAGGTAGTGTTAGACTTCTACTGACTAAAAACCACCCATGTTCTTTCTTAGCCCTTTATGTCGAGGCCGCGGTATCTCTTGCAAACAACCTACAGCACCGACGTGCGTCGACCCTTGTGGACCCCTTCCATGTTGCTGACATCTCTTTGAGGCACGCGTGGAATACGAACGCGCCGTCGACACGGCCTGTCGACGTCATAAGACGGACGGATGCTTACGGCAAGTTATCCCATTACTCACCGTCCACAGGCCTGCGTCTACGGTGGCTGAAAGCCGTCACGTGGCCCCCGACGCCCGGACCGTCTCCCGAGGCGGCTGGGACGAGAGGTTCTCTCCCTCTCACGTTCCGCCACCACCTTCGGTAGCATGCTTCTGCTTTGCAGAAGGAAGCGACGGTGTCCCATTCCTCCTCGCCCCGGACCATTGCTTGCACCAGGGCCGGACGCGAGAGGTCGCCGCCGCCGATTGCCGCTTCGAGCACACGGCGGGGCTCCGCCCAAGCGGGGCACACCTCCACGGTGTGCTCCACCGTGTCCTCCGGCCGATCATGTCAGAGGCCCTTGAGGCGGTTTAGAAACTCTGACACTAGGGTGTGTAGCGTCTTGTCGTTAGACCTACTGCCCACACGATAAGTAATGTTTAGAAATTCGCAGTTAAACTAATCGGTGTTACTACTTAATTAAAATGTTCTGTATAACACAAGTACAAGAACACCGGGAAAACTAACCCAGAGACCACACGCGAATACAATCAACAATTACAACAGAAATCGTTAGAGCAGCTCATAAACCCGCCCGTCTACCTATCCATCACTATTAAACTACTTTCACAAGTGGCGCCATCTACATTTTACAGGAATTGAAACAACACTATTTAGGTACCAAATAAAACCCAGCCTAGTGTTGTTTTAGTGCCTGTACCGTTGTTATAATGTTAAATAGTCATTTATATACGTTTTATTATGTGTTCGGGGCGATAAAGTTTAAATAACATGTGTTTGCTTAGAGTACCTACGTGGTTCGGAAATGTTTGTATTTTTGCTGATAGAACAAAGAACGATGGAACAAGTCCCTTTATAATTAAAATTGAAATTTCACCCCACGAATTGTTTATAATTAATTTAGAATGCTCTGTTTTCAATTTAGCTAATATAGAAAAAAAACCTTTTTCCTCAAGAAGCAGCGCTCTGGGCACTTCTCCTATTGTCACCGATGAGGACGAATTTTTGATGCCCTGTTTTTATTTTAGATCTATTTGTAGTTGGTTTATATTTGTTTTTACGAGTATATTCCCAAAAAAGTCGTGGCGCCAAACCAGCCAGATTTCAGAAATTAAACTTCTTGTATCGTGTCACTCATATAGTTAGTAATCTTAGGAAAATAATTCACTTACTTTAGTAAACCCGCTTTTACACTACTCCTGCTCATTTCCGACTGACTTTACAGATATCATATCGGTTGTGGGCGTTTTGCTCGCGAAAGGATTGTATCAAATGAATGTGCAGCAGAACCTAAGTATTTATCTTCGTTTGATCTTGTCCAACTATGAACGCTGATCTGTGTGGAGGTTGACCATATTTTCCTGATCGTCTTTTATTTATTATTTGTATTTTTCATGTTGCCAACGCCTTCGCCAGCTACAACTCGAAAATTATCCCACGGAAAGATAAAAACGGAATAAAAACTATCTTATATGTTAATCTAGTTTATAAACTATATGCGTGCCAAATTTTATCCAAATCCGTTCAGTAGTTTTTGCGTGAAAAAGTAACAAACATACACACTCACACACTCACAAACTTTCGCCTTTATAATATTAGTTTGATATACGTACATTCGTTGGATCCGGCTTCTATTTGAAGACTTTTAACAATCGTAACAAGCACTCCGTGGTCTGAAAAATTTACGACAAGTCTTATTTAGGGCTATCGTATTACCAACTGTGATATGAAGATCCGATAAGCAGTCGCTGCCTATTGGCCTTGTTCTTTTATGTCTCCTGCTGATATGGAGTTAAGTGGAAATTTCTGTTTTTCCTTCTCCTCCGCTATTCTTTTCTGATTAATTTCGTTGCGGGATCCAAGACAGTCAAATCATTTCTCTGGGACTTCGTCGAGCTTCATTGTCTCGGCGCTTTTCTTGTGGTCGCCACTGTTGATTCTATCTTACAGAAGTTACAGTGGTTTGGTAATGGTGAGGCGGGCTTGTCCCATTTAAAAAAAAATCAGTCGCTCCATATAAAATGCTGGTAATCAGTTACATCTGGTTAGACTGGTGACTGACCACAACACTGTTCGAAACTCAGGTTGATTATGACTGATTTAACAGACTTGTCATGCTTTGTGTAACCTATGCCAACCTCTGTAATATAAAAATAATGTCAGCATCGTCCAGTTTACGGCTGCTCGGAGTATTACGACTATGTAAAATAACATTTTACTGCGCACCGTAAGAAATGTATGCGTGTGAGCAAACCATAGATCAGGCGACATTTCGTAGAGGTGATATAAAATTAATTAAATAACTTATTCTAAGTAAAAGAAAGAAAGAATGAAAGATAGGAAGAAAGAAAAAATGTTTATTTGTCGCAGAAACATACATGCATACAGGAAATAAAACAATACAAATACACACAACACAATACACAATTATGGTAACTTATTTTACCTGTGTGTAATGTTTCTTGGGTCAAAATGCTTTTAAAATAATCTGAAACCAAATTAGTTCTTGCAGTGGCATAAAATTATAGTATTGTCCAGAAATATCCTACCACCCATTGCATACCGCGTTTAATCCGTGCCTCAAAGGTACGCTATAAGTGGGTTTCGGCTATCATTTGAAGATCTCTGCTAATCAGCGTGGTCGAATCAGAAATGAGGACATCCGCATGAGAACCAAGGTTGCCGATGTAGCCCGAATCGCCAGACTTAAGTGGGACTGGGCAGGGCACATTGTTCGCAGAATGGCGACCGCGAACTGGAAGGCGTTGCGTTGGAAGGGCTCCCACTAGGTGAACCGATGACCTGGTGAAGGTTGCGGGGACCCGCGAGACGCACGGGACCGGTCAATGTGGCGACACCTAAGTACTACTACTAGCTGTGCCAGCGGTTCCACTCGCTACAACTCGAAAATTATCCCACGGGAACATAAAATCGGGATTAAAACTATTATATGTGTTAGTCCAAGGTGACATCTAACTCCATACTATTTTTTTTAAATCGCTCCAGCCGTTTAGACGTGAAGAAGTAACAAACATACACACTCACACAATCACAAACTTTCGCCTTTATAATATTAGTGTGACTAATATTCAGTTTCACCCGGATAGACTGGAAGCTGACTCCAACATAGCTAGGAAAAGGCTAAGCAGATAATGCACAAACTAACCGAGATGCCACATCTGAATAATTTACACCACTATTCAAAATATCTTTGCTCGGACGAGTCTAGTGCAAGTCCGCTCAAAGTAGTTTAAACTGCGGAATGGTGGCAAAAACTGCACTTTGCCGTAAAGGTGTCCTTTGTATGGAGTCAGACAAACAATGGCTGCCATAAAGTCCAGGAAGTATTAGATCTTCTTTATTGTCGTGCGCATTGAATGATTGCATTCCGGATTTGATGGGTGGGAGCTAGAGAGTCGGCAGTGGAGCAAGTGTAAGGTCTTTGCCGCTCGTGGTTGGTTGGTTATTGGTTACCGTATGTAACGATTATGATTGGTGCTAGTACAAATCAAATAAATACTCATTTTGGTCAGCCAAAAGTATTTTTTTGGAACTGGGAACTACTAGGCCCACTTAGCTTAATCATATTAATAGCTACTAAAATATTTAAAGAGAATGTGTACTCGTGACAGGTATTCTCCTAAAATCGTTCGTATTCGTTTATTTTATTACTCTGTTTGGTTTTAATTTTGCTAAATTTCAATAAAGAATTTAAAAGGCGCCGTTGAATGTAATTTTTTAGGAATAAGGAACAAAATCAAGTTTCCCATTTGCATGGAGAATAATGCGCAAGAAACAAATCAAATCAAATCAAAATATTTTTATTTCACATAGGCCTACATGGGCACTTATAAAACGTCGGTAAAAAGGGGCTCGGTTCGGTGCATTGGTCGATTCCTAAGGAGAAGAACCGGCAAGAAACTTCAAAGGTTACTCTTTTAATCTTTTAAAATCGTTTGGGTTAACAATAAGGTATAATACACATATGAAGACCATGCAGATTAATGTCTGAGATGGTCTTTTGAAGAAAGCACCACACAGATTTGAGTGGACCCGTCCAGTCAGTGCAAGCATTTGTCAGTTATCGTGGAGCTCGACTTATAACTCAAGGAGCTCAACGTCACGACGAACAGAATAGTAATACTCTTTTAAGGTGATTTTCAATATTTTTATAGAGCTGCTGAGATGACGGGTTAAATAAGAGTATGGTAGAAGATGACACTTTCTGCACTGAGCAACAATAAATGGGGTAAGGGCAGGACTGATGACTGTTTTTAAACGACTTCAAGATGAGGTACGAGTAATACTAATTAACCACATACAGTTCACCGCTTTCTTAAAAGCCCAACATACTTTCAGAACGAATTGTTGTAACCTGAATGCCTCCAGACACCGGCTCATGTTCTTGTAGTAATGAATTTAATTATAGTTCAGGAAATAGATGCAAATGCAGCGGCTTGTACTACAATGTTTTACTACAGTTGCTCATGTTTTTAATACTTTTTTAGACTTAAATGTAGGAATACTATAGTGCCTGCCTCGATTAAATGTGAATAGGATACTTTGGGTGAATGATATGCTGTTTTGTGGAAGGTTAATAGTTGTGTTGCTGTATAAAATGCTTGGATAAGGTTTTGTTTAGAATTGAACTCTTTGATAACCATTAAGACTTACAAATGACGGGTAGCTTTTTTGTTAACTATAGAGGCTCATGTTATAGAGGAGCTCGTGGCTTAATAAGAACTGCCACTCGGGTCGATCTTTAGGTTAAGCTGCGCTTGCCTAGGTCGATCGGTGGATGGGTGACCGCCCATTTCATACCGAGTTTCCTCCGTGCCTCGGAAAGCACGTTAAGCTGTTGGTCCCGGGTGCCAAATATAGATCTTTGGCAGTCGTTACGGGTAGTCAGTGACCTGAAAGTCTGACATCCAGCCTTACCAAAGGGTATCGTATTACCTAGTATTAACTGGGTTGTGGAGGTCAGATAGGCAGTCGCTCCATGTAAAATACTGGTATTCAGCTGCATCCGGTTAGACTGGAAGCCGACCCCAATATAGTTGGGAAAAGGCTAGGCAGATGAGAGGCTCATGTTATAGCCGTAATTTTGTCACAATTTTTTTGAAGATAAATGTAATGTAGTTATTTTCTTTTGAGTTGTTTTGCAGCGTCGTCGAATGCATTACATATGTCGTTGCAGTTGATTTTTACGGAATATTACAGCTTGGAGCACAACAAGTCAATTATAGTGATTTATTAATCTTATTTTATTTTATATACGTACCTAATATTGAAGCTCTTGGCTTTCGTACGTTTTTTACGGGTGACCACTGAAAACCAGCGCTGTGCTGTGGGTGACCATAGCACAGCACCATGCTGAGTGGCAACCTACTTGTCGCAGTTACGACGTGCATTATATATATTTTTCTTTTTTTAATTTCCCTGCTTGTTGTATTTTACTTTTTTTTTGTGTATTGTTTTATTTCCTGTATGCATGTATGTTTCTGTGACAAATAAACATTTTTTCTTTCTTTCTATTTCTTCAATTGTTGGACTAAGTAGCATTCTGTCAATATCCGATGACACACGGTTTAATGAAATAAGTTAACTTTTAGGAGTAATGGCAGTTACAAGAGTTAAATTCACAGAGTGAAGTAGCATATTTAGGGCACGCTTGTTCTATCATAAACAGGTGCGTATTTCTCGTAACCAGCGGCGTGCATGTATGACCAGATAGATGTATGAATGTGGACGAGGCGAAAGGAGTAAGTAAGGATCGTAGCAGGTGGCGTTCTCTGGTTTCTGCCTACCCCCATGTGAAAAGGGTGTGAGTTTATGTATGTATGTACTTAATCATAGTTTGACACCTGCAAAACAATAAGTACCATACCTATCAAGTCCTATCACAAAAAAAAACCGGCCAAGTGCGAGTCAGACTCGCCCATGAAGGGTTCCGAAGCAGCAAGTAACGTAATGTTAACATAATTTTTATAATTGATTGAATGAACGGTAAATTGCGATTTACGATTTATGACGTACCTATTAAAAAAAAATACTTACTAGATATCGTTCAAACCAATTTTGTTTGGTAGTGTTTGTTGAGATCTACATTATATTTTTTTTTTAGAATGGTCACTCTCTTACTTTAAAAGTTAGAGGGGGGGGACACATTTTACCACTTTGGATGTGTCTATCTTTGAAACGATTGACTTTGAGAAAAAATGATTTTAAGAACCTCAATGTAATTTTCGAAGACCTATCCATAGATACCCCTCATGTGTAGGTTTGATGAAAAAAAGTTTTTTTAGTTTCAATTTCATGTATGGAGCGCCCCCTCTTAATCTTATATTTTATTTTTTTTATATAAAAATCAAAAAGCGGTTTACAGAATACATCTACCTGACAAATTTCAACTGTGTAATCCTTATAGTCTCGGAATAAAATGGCTGTGACATACGGATGGACAGACGGACAGACGGACAGACAGACAGACAGACAGACAGACAGACAGACAGACAGACAGACATGACGAATCTATAAGGGTTAAGTTTTTTGCCATTTGGCTACGGAACCCTAACAAAACCGCAGCCAGGTCATTGAACCACAAGTGTCATTAATGATCAGTTCTCGCGGCCAACTAAAGCGGGGCGTTGGGCAAATCGTCACGCCTTTTAGTTGGACCAAACACGCTTTACAAACATACTGGACAAATGTTTGCCCAACGGCCGGTACAAATTTCTGTGTCGGAACTGTCGCCCTGTTGGCGTTGTGGGAACTGCTTTGATGGATCGTACGTGCGGTGTTATCAGGTCAGTCAGTGATGGGATTAAGGTGGTGTAGACTTAACGCTTGAGGGTTATGGTGACAGAACAGAGGTATGTGGTATTGAAAACAAGGATGAGTTTTGTCGCCTGAATATGACACGGTGGGTTGAGGATCTGTGATCAGTACTGACGATTGTGACCCGTCTTGTAGTAGTATCTAGTATCACCATAAATAGATCAGCTATTGCGTATATTTTTAAATGTCAGTGGCTATCATAGTGACCATCGATTAACTGTCAAATTGGTTATGGTTGAGTACGAAATTGAACCATTTGACAGTTAATTGATAGAGACTATGATAGCCACTGACATCTAAAAACATATGCAATAGCCCTGCAGAACGGCAAAAGATTACAGACGATGCTTTAGCATTGACGAAAGAAGTTTCCATGCTTAGAAGATTGATTAACTGCGTTAAAGAGTATTTAATGAAACTAAAACACCAAACAACTTCACGAGAAAAAGATCAGCTATTGATGTTTTACTATTCTAATAATCATTTCCATAACATTAGAAAAGCAAACAGTCATCAAAGGTCATTCACACGAGCTCGTTCTAACATGTCATCAATAGACAGCCATTGAGACAGGCGCCACACAACAAACCATTTCATTAAACTTAATGGCATAATGGGAACCCAATACATTGCAATTAATTTTCACTAACACGAAACCCTTTTAAAAACCTTAAATATAAAAAACAACTCTAGTTTTTAAACACTAAAGTCGATTTTGGTATAAGAGGTGCGAGTTTGAAGATGGGTTTTTGAGCAGCAAGGGTAAATACACTACCGGGGTACTTAATGCTAGGTAAATAGTGTATGTTTATACTGAGCTACTGCTCTTAATGTGCGCTACCTTAACAAAACGGATTTGTTTTTCGATGCTATTGGTTTTGTGGACGCTCGAGTTTAGTTGGCGGATCGTTGTGTGTGTTTTTGAATGCTGAGGTACTTGAAGTTAATGTAGTGACAGAAACTGGGATAAGTATTGCTATTGTTTTCAATGTGTGCAAAACAGGATATTAGCTTTCTGTGCCGCACTTTGCTGTAGATAAATTTCTCTTAACTGTTTTGTTACATGCATTGATCTTGTAACTGTTAATGATGATCTTGTAACTTGTAATGATCTTGTAACTGTTAAAGACGGCACGGTTGGCGCAGTTGGTCAAGCAATGGACTGCTGCGCTGCGTGTCGCGGTTTCGATTCCTGCACGGAACAAATATTTGTATGACCTACAGATAGTTGTTCCTGGTCTGGGTATTTGTGTATGTGAGTTTAAATGTTTGTGAACGCACCCACGATACAGGAGAAATTCCTAGTGTGGGGCAACGTTTTAAAAAAAAAAAAAAAAATAATGATTTAATGTTTATTACTCATTTTTTGTCAATTTTCACGACGAAAAGAAAATGAAAACTCAAGATAAATAAAAAAAATAAGTTAAAAACTAAAACCCGACTACAAACCGCGGTCTTAAAAGTAGTAAATAATTCTTGTCTGATATTCATAATTGAATATGTATATTTCTATTTTAATTTAGAATTATTATAGAGGACAGCCGTAGTCGCATGCCACTGATACCTGATGCTCCTTCATGGCGTTTTCATTGATACATAAGTCAGCTGCTGTAGCCGTTAGCAAGGTGGCATGCGACTACTGACCTCTATAATAATTTGACTTATATTTAAATAGAAATATACAAGTCTAGGCGCTACGGTGGAACATACAAACATACATACATTCATAGACTGCCAAAATCTTTTGGCTTCGCCGTAGTCGGGTAAAAACCGCGATTATTGTTAGATAAAATGATCAGTCACACTTTAAAAAAATGTTTATTTACATCTACGGTCTGTATCTAATGTTCCCACTGATAGAACTCGGACCACGCTTCAGCAAGAGGAAGCAAGCGGTTTTTCACCACGCGGGTTCAGTATGGGTTTATAGATGTTACATGACTAATAATATGTTTTTCAGGATGCCCATAGCGGATAAATTAGTTCCAATATCACCAGACCCTTCCCCATTCTACCGGTTGTAAACCTAGACAAACTAGAACTCCAACAAATCATTACACTCAAATCGATACAAATGAAATCAATACATCGCTAAACCGATACCGAATGAAAATCGATAACTTTCGCCGAGGGCACGCTTTGATAGAAGCGAACAAATATCGGCCGAGCCCAAATATAATGCCATAAATATAATTTATAATGTTTATACGAAGTTATCTCAAGCTACGATCGCGGAGACGCCCGACTTCGCCCGATCGTCCGGTAACGTACAGAGTAGTGTGTGAATGCAGAGACTGGGATATTTCCTGACTAAAAAAAATATGATTCTGTTTAGTCGATCGGTTAGATTATCGAAAAATATTGGATGCATGTTTTTTGTTTTATAAAATTAATGAAAAATTACGAAGATAAAACGCGTCAAAGATCATGAGTGGGTTAGTGACATCACTTTCTGGGAAAAAATGTCATACAATATGACGTCACATAAGTTTACAAAGGAATGTATCTCCTCTTTACTTTTTATTTATGTGAAAAATTACAAAATATGTGTATAATATTTTTGGAAATCTATCTGACGTACTACTTAGATTTTTTTTTGTGACCTAGTCTATTGTACAGTGCTGTATGCTTCTTTTGGCGGTTGTCAAATGATAATCAACAAAGCTCTCCTGCCAATTTATTTTGCGATGTTCTGTCAGCAAACATATTATGTGAAATTGGCTGAATATGCTGAAGATGAGACATGGTTTTAACTAATGACAATAGCTGGCAATGAACTTTATCTAAACTAATATTATTAAGAGGAAAGATGATTCTTTGTTTCTTCCTTACAATTTAACTCAAAAACGACTTACTCGGTCGATTTAAGAAAAATCTCTAACCATTACAAAGCTATATCTTTACCGAGTAACATAAGCCATATTATTTATGATGTGCTAGTTTAACATGCAGGGTGGTGACGACAATACGACAATAAATGAAACCAATGGTAGTGCTAGTTCATAGGAACATTTTTTAACTATCAAATAAGTCCTAAAACGGAAATAAAAAATTTGAAAAAAAAATACGAAAAAGCTAAATAGCATGAAACTGTAAACAAAATACAATACAATTTATAAATTGTCTTATCGATGGCGCCACCCTGTATACTCGTAAACAACGATCTCAAAGCCCTGTGAATGGCGTTAAAAACACATGGTTGAATTATCTCTTTCATATTAACTCCATTAATACTTCTTGTGACACTACTCTGTGGAAACTATAAAAGAAATAAAATCGTTACGTGTTACATATGACTGTGGACCTGGGCAGTCCCAGTCAGGTTGTACAAATATATCTTTAATCGTACTTAAAGAAATTCATAATTAAATAAACTAATTTATGGGCCAGCCTGCCTCTTGGGCGACTGCCCAACTAATGCATATTTTTTGATAATTATTGCATCGTATTAAATTACAAGACATCGATATATGAATATTGTGTGGAGTATTAATCTTGTTGGTTTGTCTGTTTTAGGTTTTGTTGGGTTTTCATTCAAGTTTGAGGTTAGTAGGTATTTTAACTGTCCGGTGCTTAGTTTACTGATTTTTAATAACAACACATCAGTTGGTGTGACCATCTGATCTTGTTTACGGGTGAACATTGCCAAATACTGTTAAAATGGAGAGGTTTGAAAAGAGCAGTGGGAGGTATTTGGCCAGCAGTGGGACACATACACCACGAACTCAGTTCACGTTGCGGCGCGCCTCCAGTCCACACATTTATCAACGACAGTATGTCGATTATCATTTCACTGTTCTCAAGAAATGATCAGGAAAACATTATTTATTCTAAAGCTACTTTTATGAATATGAAAAAAACTAATGAGAGTTTTTCTCATTTTAATGCATGGGTCTATTAAACTTTTACCGCTAAGTGCTCACAATTGTACAGCTCAAAGAATCTGCTTAAGTATATAATAAATAGAAAACATTGCGAGAAAACCCGCAATACCCAGCTAGTTTCCAACTTATTCGCAAAGACGGGTCGCGGAAGCCCTAGCCTCGGTTATGAAACGATATTATTTATTAATTTTACATACTTACGGCCAGTTCCATACCGCGACGTAGGATGGAGATCAAATGTCGACCTTATTTATATGAGCTATCGTATGTGAAAACGGTGTTAACTTGACTTTTTTATCATTTATTCATTTCTTGTGCCCTTAAGTTAATTAATTTGCATAGGTATTGATTTTATTGCTACAGAGTTGAAAGGGATCTTTCTACTTTATTATGGCGAGTTTATTTTCATTGAGTTGTGCGTGGTTTGTAGCTACTATTTCGAAATTGTATTGTTGTAGGTGATATACACATGCAGAAGGTATGTTAAAGTAAAATGTAATTAACCTACTGACTAACGTATCTTTTAAATCAAATGTTAAACGAAAAGTTTGAAAGTTTTCGCAAAACAATACCACAAGGCTGATATTACCTATACGGTATCTTCAATAAATATTTAAAGCACATCGTTTGTTTGAGAACCATACGATGATTTCTCATTTTTTTATTTTTTAAAGTTGCTCCACACTTAGAATTTCTCCTGCATCGTGGGTGCGTTTACAAACATTTAAACTTCACATGCACAAACCCGAAACAAATATCTGTAGACCATACCAATAAATATTTGTTTCGTGCGGGAATCGACCACGCGACACTCAGCGCAACAGTGCAATCGCTCAGCTACTGCGCCGATTTTCAACATTTTCATTGTTTAGAGACAGGTGTGGAAGTGAAACCATATCCCTATATTTACTTTCGACCCTAGATTGGAACAAACGAAAAAAAAAAGACAAATTAAGGTAAAATTTTAATATGAAAAATGTCTGAACCAATAAAAAGGAATGCAGGATTACATTTTTCTCAAGATATAAAGGTCAAGATAGTGATATGAAAATAAATTTAATTAACCCTAAAACGTCAAAAAGGAACGGTTCCGAGAAACTCGCGGACACCCGAATCGGATAAATTGAAACAATCGTTTATCGCGACGAATATAATGTTACATCCGTCCGAATGGATTCTCTCGATTGTAATCGATTCTCGAGCGTTGTCGTGTTATTATTATTGATATTCGTGTTAACACGATCTAAAATAATCGATATCTTGGTGTACCGATCTTTGTGACGTGTCGGTCTTAACAAACTTTTTTTATCGATTCATTTTTTGCTTTGTCTTTTGTGATATGATTTGTGGTATTATGACTTGGTTTTTGTTTTTGGATTGCATGCTGCCTATAAAGGATGGGACAGATGTTTGTTATAATAAGACGTCCATATTTGTCATCTTTGACCCATATTTTTGCTGTCGAGATTGTGGTTTCAAATGGAATGTTGGGTTTGGCCTAATATTAATTAATATTAGGCCAAATATAAAGAAAGGAAATGTATTTATTAGTCTCACACAGGAGTTTTATATTATGAATGTGAAGACCATGTGGGTAGACTTCTTTAATTTTAACGATTGTCTGACAGTTGGAGTACTATAAGCGACCCACCCAAATGTCCTTTCTTTGGTATTGTTCGTCGTGACGTTGAGCTCCTTGAGTTATAAGTCGAGCTCCACGATAACTTTTTTTTTTTTTTGGTGGGTGTAAAATCATCGAATAATCCCTTCCGCTCTTGGGCAGAGCGAATAGGAGTGTCAGACTTCTACTGACTAAAAACCACCCATGTTCCTTCTTCGCCCTATATGTCGTGGCCGCGATAACCGGTGGACTACCCGCGGCCCAGCTCCACGATAACTGACAAATGCTTGCACTTACTGGACGGGTCCACTCAAATCTCAAAAGACCATCTCAGACATTAATCTGTATAGTCTTCATGTGTGTATTATACCAAAATTATGTCTGGAACTTATTGTTAACCCAAACGATTTTAAAAGATTAAAAGAGTAACCTTTGGAGTTTCTTGCCGGTTCTTCTCCTTAGGAATCGACGAATGCAACGAACCTTGCACTTTTTTGTCGATGTTTTATAAGTGCCCATGTGGCCTACATGATTACTTGATTTTGATTTCACTTTAAAAAAAAGAAAACCATAACCTAGAAAACATAATTAACAGTACCTAAACCTTATAACATAATAAATTAAACCAAACTTAGTCCTCTACGAGTCCAAATGGCCACTATCTCAGCATGGTGCTGTAATATTAATGACAAATGTCAATGTCACAGCGCTGGTATTCTGATAGGGCCCAAAAGCTAAACATGGTTATCATTTGCCTGTACTATGTTGCGATCGGCTTCCAGGCAGGTAATACCATACCATACTCATCACCATCTTCCTGACCTTGTGACATGTTCCTTGGGGCAATGCTATATGTTTTTTTTTTCATTTTCTCCTATAAACTGTCATTCAAACAAAATGTATTTTCTTGCTTTCCTTTATACCAACATTTCAATGAAATCTTCACAATAGATTTTCTCCGTATACGATAAAAGAGACTGTATTTGTACAGTCTTTAAAACTTCCCCAGCCATTGAAATCAAATAACAATTAAAAAATATAAACGTTGCCAACTATGAAGCAACTTTTATGTGACAGTGTACCTATCTCTAAATGTGTCCACACTCCAAAGTTCCATGTATTTCCAATAACATGGTAACGCTTTTAAGGTCTTCTAGTATCTTGAATCACACAATACCTCGCTTCGATAGAAAAACCATATATAATCGATTACGACATGTCACTTCAATAGAACCAATCCCGTTCGATACGAGCGCCATTTTGGATTTCTTTCACGATTCAGTCTTTCTAATTTCAAAAGTCCCTTTTGAAGTGAAGGAAAAGTAACCTCACATTTTTAGATTCTACAAAACCGACGATATTATTGTCTAATGGGGTGTCCCGTTAGATTTTAGATCTAGCCATTACTAAAACAGTGTATTGTCTTCCCTAGGAAACAATAATTTTCGAAATATAGTAACGTATCAAATACCTTTTCGAGTAACATCGTTTAGAACGGAATTGACTTTACGATCCGTCTTAGAGCCTTTATGACTCTGCCCACCCGGCGTGGTTTGTTTCCACTTGATCCCAAATAGGATTTATATCGATAAAGTTATTATTGTGAAGTCTTTTTCTTAAACATGACCACAACAACAGACCGCTGTAATCTCTTGACGAAAGATACAATAGGAATTTTTACTGACATCAAAAAATATGATTCTAATTATTTCTTTTTTTTTTTAAAAAAAAAAACGTTGCCCCACACTAGGAATTTCTCCTGTATCGTGGGTGCGTTCACAAACATTTAATCTCACGTACACAAATACCCAGACCCGGAACAACTATCTGTAGGTCATATAAATATTTGTTCCGTGCGGGGATCGAACCCGCGACACGCGGCGCAGCAGTCCATTGCTTGAGCCACCGTCTTTTAGATAATTTAGATAATTAGTCCGTCTGTTAGATAATTGAAAAATATTGATAAGTACATATTTTTTTTGTTTTATCAAATCAATAAAAAATCACGAAGATTAAACGCGTCAAACATTTGAGTGGGGGTTTGTGACGTAACCGGTAAAAATGTCATACTAATGTCTTAGAATATGACGTCACACGAGGTTTCAAAGCACTGTATCGTCTTCATTGTTTGCTAACGTGAAAAAAGAAAAATACGTGTCCAATATTTTCTGGAAATTTATCTGACAGACTAATTAGATTTTTTTAGTTAACTTCCCTATTGCTCGCTTAATTAAGTTGACAAGAAATAGAAATCGGTGATGTTTTTAGGTTCATGAGGTGAAGACAACCCAACAACAAGACAACCCATCTTTTCACACATTAAAAATTCACATTACTGATTTTGAAGTCTAGTCTATATTTATATCTCAATGATATAAGATCAATTGGAAATAACCCTCCAAAGACCTTTAAACTGACCATAACGTGGACGATAAAAACAATAATTATTGCATGTACGCCATATTTAGTTATTGCAAACATGATAGCCCCAATAAAAATATTAATCATTATTTAACTGTAAACTATCCGTGAGTGTTAATTGTTCGCCATTCGCGTTTACAGGTTCAAAGCCTTTTTGGTGGCGTTTTAAGGGTTAACGAAGATCAGAGCTTGAACCGCAAATTGCTCATGCAGTTTCGGGATGATAAATTAAATAGAAGGAGCGTAGCCTAATCAGTCTTAATAGAACCCAAATTACGTCTCCGTGATCCATGATTATTACTAAATAAGTAATTAAGCTATCCTAAATTCGTTTTTTACTATTGTAGTGGACAACAGGCAATAGGGGATTGGACAAAAAAATAACCAATTAGTCCGTCAGATAGATTTCTAAAAAATATTGAACACGTAATTTTTCTTTTTTCACTTAAACAAAAATCCCGTCATCCGTTTAGGAGTTATGAGGGAACAAAGAAACGGACATACATACATACACGCCAAACACTAACCCTCCTTTTGGGCTTTGCCGCAGTCGGGTAAAAATGAAGACGATACAGTGCTTCGAAAACTCGTGAACTCCTCGAAAACGTCACATGTCAGTACATTTTTTATTATTAAAATGGTGCTGAGAATAACATAATCAGCCTGTTTTCTCATGAGAAGGGCTATAATCTAACACGCAGGCCCAGTGTGGTTTGTTTTTCAGTAATGGTGTAATTCAATGTGAGTTGTAGTTGAGCGAACAAACTAAATTCACTTTAAAAAAATCTGGCAAAGAACATACTCGAGTAGGTTGGTGTTCTATCTGAGCTGATCCTCATGGTTTTGATATGGTTTCCACATAGCTCACATTTCCTATGACAAAGGTTGTAATTTTATGTGTTTGTCTACGGTCAAAGGTTAAAATAGCTAAATCGTACTTATGTTTATGTTATCTTTAGGTGTTGTCTATAGTTATATATGATAGGCTTTTAATTGCTTTAAGAGGGTTAATGAGACATTTCATTCTGTTAGTACCTATGTGTTCGGATTACGTTGGTTATTAGAAGATGACATTTATCTAGTTACGTAAAGGTGATCATAATTTCTAACGATAATATGGAACTGCAATTTAATATGAAGTCAGTCTAACGCACAAATGATTAATAATTTAAAATTAAATCGTCATCTGGGCACTTGTTTTTTGTTAGTTTACCCTGTTAGATGGACGTTTAATATTAGTGTTAAAATATGGATGCAGTGCATCTTTGTCTTCAAGTATTTCCCTAGATTTGTCTGTGTTCCTACCCACATTTAACCCGTGTGCCTCCATAGAAGAGTGAACAGGCAAAAATTACAGGTGTGATGTTTTGTCCAGATATACCGACTAAATATTTGGGTCTTTTTTAATAAAAAAACCACATTGCATGAAGAGTGTTTAAGGGTCTGAAAGGATAGCATATGACCCCTACAGTCGACCATCTCAATTTGGCACACAATGCATCAAACACCCTGTAATGTATTATTTTACATAAGTACGATCACTTCTGACTTAAAGGATAAATGCAGCATCGCAATACACATGTGCAAATTACCCATCTCAGTGAACCGAGTGTTAAGAACACAAGATAGATAACTTTCCCGTTTCATTCGTAAAGTATGTGGGTTCCATTCCCAGGCGCGGACAGCGCGAGCGGTGTCAAAGGTGGGTGTGCGTAAAAATGGTCGGTCGATAGCAGCGACACCTGCGCGCGCGCAGCGTGCGTGCGGTCGGGGGGGATGGGTGCATGTGAGGGTGAGGCAAGGAGGTTTAACTGTGGATTTGTATATAAGTTGTAATTAATACTGAAAACGGGATATTTACTATGAATGGGGGTTGATCGACATGTTGGCCTACAATCGCACTACATCGTGAAAAGTGGAATGTTTGTCTGACGCGACATGAAGATTGCAACAGCGCCGAAATGTTGGGAAATCGAAAAAAGTTGTAAACATGTTAAAGATTCCGTTTTAAGTGTTCTTCACAATGTTTGTGACCATGTCAGTTTCAATACTTAAATCGAAGATGTAAAAGAAGAGTGCCTACAACGACAATGTTTTTGAATACAATGGAACGTTAACAATCTGGATAATGTTTAGAACTCAACAGTAGAATTTTCAAAGTCGCAAAAAGGCAAGGAAAGTTTCATGAAAGCACTATTTTCTTACAAATTCCTATCTACTAAGAGGTACGAGGGAAACTGGGCAGGTATGAAATGGGTCACACGTCAACGGACCCACCTAGGTAAGCGTGGTTTTGCAGATCGATCAGTGGGGCTGTTAGCCACGAACCCCTCGTTAGCCACGATCTCCCTATACAAAGTACCACTCAATACCCTGCCTGCTCCACTCCCATATGCCACCCTCCAAAAGTGTAAAGGTTGAGTCGCGCACAGCCCACGATAAATGCCGTCGGTCATCAGCAGCGCGCGCGCAATGCATCACCGCACATAACAAATGTCGCCCTTACGACGAACATTCGCGCGGTGACACGTTAGCTAGTGACTGATGATGCCGGGGAGTTGTCGTGTGGGGTGCTCCTAATACTGGCTTGATTGTGAAGATGTGGTTGTTTTGAGTAGGTTCTTCATTTTTGTTATTGAGGACTGTTAATGTTGTTGAATGAAAGTTTTGAGGCGAGTTAGCGGAATAGGGTAGTTAACAAAAAAATTTGAATTAGTCCGTCTGATAGGTTTCCAAAAATTTTGGACACGTATTTTTTCTTTTTTTACGTAAACAAACAATTAAGACGATACAGTGCTTTGTAAAAGCGTGTGACGTAATTTTCTGAGACATTAGTATGACATTCTTTAGCGGTTAGTGACGTCACAACTCCCCACTCAAATCTTTGACGCGTTTTATCTTCGTCAATTTTTATTGATTTGATAAAACAAAAAATACGTATCCAATATTTTTTGATAATCTAACAGACGGACTAATTAGAATCATAATTTTTAACTCAGTAAACATCGCTTTTCTGCAAAGAATTCACTTGGATTATTTTTCAAAATGGTTTGTGAGATACAGACCAAGTCAGATTTAAGTAAAACGCAACGAAAACAATTTCCCATAAAGTAAAAAAAAAACTTAAAGAAATGGGGATAAAACGGTCTCTTGTCAATCTCTTTCTTGAGTTTACCTACTCCCGTTGCGAGGAAATAATGGTAGGACTAGAATTGTCAGTAGGTACAATGAGAAATTCAAGATCGCCCAATAATAAGACACATTTATCCCCAAAAAGAAGACTTTACTTTTCCCACCTTTAACTGCGAGATCATCATTCAGTAGCACTTCAAATTGGGGTAGATCTCCTCCAAACCAGAGTTTTCGGTCACAGCGGCCAATCTTAGAGGAGATTATAGCCATCCACGCGGAAGGTAGGTAGGTGCACTAATGCGTGCGTAGGCGCAGGTGCATTCTCTTCTTCTTTTCTCCCAAAGTCCGATTGGATGGCGATTTGTCACGACCGGAGAGAGATCAGGCGCAGGACCAATGGCTTAACATGCTTTCTGAGCCACGGGGGTATCATACCGCACTCTTTTAAACTCCGGACAACCACTGAGAAACGGATAAACCCAATAGCACTTTTTATTCGACCCGGGAACACCACGCTCATCAGTCGTAGGTACTCGTATCATGAGCCCAATGAGGCAGTCAGAGTAGGCCATACAATGATGATGAACTTTAAAAAACTGGATCCAAATGACAAAGAGCAAACACAAACATGACTGAAAACAAAGTCAAGTTGGTAATATCTCCAATAAGCAATAAGTTCATGAGTAATGGTGCATTAACATAATAAGGCGAAGGGCGTATGTAAGCACTGACTCGATGGGATTGTTTGTCAATATGAATCATACCGAGATTTGGCCTTATTCACGAAACACTTCGATTCGATTTCGATTCGGAAAGTCGTTTGTCCATCTCGCTCACTTTCGTAATGGCAGAAAAAGATAGACGTACAATGTATTCGATACGGTTTTGATTCGATTGTTAGTGAATAGCTGTGCTGGTCGCTTGTGAAAGGTGAGATCTTTGTGTAAATGAGACAGGCATTACCCTTGATCTGGTCGCAATATGGGAATATGTGGGTAGAGTAATTAATTCTCTTGTTTCACGATTGCTTTGTTGGGGTTATCTTCGACTGCTTAGTCTTGCTTGGGTTCGGACTACAGGTAGGTAGCCACTATGTCATTGGTTGTAAAACTTATCTACCTACATACCAGACAGATAAAAAAGTACCTTTTGTGTGCTACTCTGAAAATAACAGGAAATCTTGCGTATATCCAAGTGGAAAATCATCAAATAACCCCTCTCGCTCTTGGGCAGAGCGAAAGGGAGTGTCAGACTTCTACTGACTGAAAACCTCCCATGTTTCTTCTTAGTTTCTTCTCTTTATGTCGAGGCTGCGGTATCTCCTGCGAACAACCCACAGCACCAACGTGCGTCGACCCTTGCGGAGCCCATCCATGTTGCTGACATCTAGTACCCCTACGCAAAAATTTTTGCTGGGTAACGACTTGTTTTTTGGGGTCCAAAATCTCAATTTACGGTAAAACTCATTGAAGCACTCTTAAAATATAGTGCTAGTGGATGTTTTGAATAGTAAATGGGTCATGGAGCTAATTTAAGTTAAGTCTGCCTGAAAAACAAGCATTTACAAAAACAGCTGTGAATAATTTGGAACTTCGTCCCCCAATATGCGTAATTAGGGGGTTCCCAGGTATGGTCTAGAACAAAAAAAAATATCGAGGAGAATAAGTGCTCTGCGTTTGCGTTAAGGGTACTTTTACACCCTTTATAGTGACAATGGACCACACTTATTGATTCTATGATCAATGTGCGTACATATGACATTCTTCCATTCTGACCTTCCTGGAATTTCTTTAATATACTGAGATCGAGTTCCACCTTAATCAAATACAGCTGGAAACCAAATGCCACTGCACTGCTATGACTAGTCGCTTTTCATCACTCCATTCAGGGCCCCGAGTCTGCTATTCAATAGTGTCAGAATGGTCTATGATTGATCGCATAATTGTTGATTTTGACAACACCAAACTTGTCAAAATCAACAATTATGAGATCAGTGATAGATCATTCTGACACTATTGAATAGCAGACTCGGGGCCCTGGACATTCGGGACAGGTCAATGTGGTGACACTTGAGTTAGGCCTACTTGTACGTCTAGAAGTTGACGTCTTACGGCTGAAATGATAATGATGATGATTCAGGAAACACTGACCTACCTTATATTTATTTTTTTGGCGGGTGTAAAATCATCGAATAACCCCTCTCCTCTTGGGCAGAGCGAGAGGGAGTGTCAGACTTCTACTGACTAAAAACCACCCATGTTCCTTCTTAGCCCTCTATGTCGAGGCCGCGAGAACTAGTGTACAACCCGCGGCCAACACTGACCTACCTTAGCTTAAGTACACATACCTAATGCCTACACGCTTACAGGGCGCTAAAATAGTTGCATACACCGGTGGGTTGTCGATATGGAAGCGTTACTCACTGCGGTTAGAACAAAGGCGTCTGTGGAGTCGACAGGACAATCACTTTCGTTTGTTTATGGCAGGTGATTGGTGTAGGGAATCCCTTAGTTATTCTTGTTGGTTGGTTGTGATGGATGGAATGGCATCTGCTTAGTATGCATTTGGAAATATGCCATTGGAAATACTTTTGTTCAATATTGTTAAAAAAGCCGTTTTCTATAGTCTAACTAAAATGCTATTTGGCAGCTTCTACTTTATGTCTTAGCAGAAATTTCATCGTTATTTTCCAGTATAATTGTATAACGAATTAAACTCAGTTTCCGTTAATTTAAAGGTACCACTCATAAATACATCTTGCATAGGTAATGATGAGTGTTTTTGATAGATACTCAAATTCTTGAAAGCAACTCTATCGCTTTTTCCCGCAGATCAACACATAACTAAGGAATCTCACGCAATCTGATTAACCGTTCCGAGCAATTTAGTTTACGATAAAACATTGATGACCATATTTCTGTTTGATCTGTCCAAATTAAAATATCGCGGTATTTCGTGGGTTTTTTGGGTGAAAAATTGATTACCGCCATATTAGTAATGCAAAGGCTCAGATTTAGGTACACTTTAGGTAGGGTATGAATGGTTGCGATTTCAATAAACCAACTTCCTCGCTAACATGATTCTTATAAAAACTGAAGACGGAATACTTGATATTTTGCCGCTGCTGTCAGCAGCATGATGACGGATAAACAATGGTTTAAAATCGGGAACTCAAAACTTATTAGAAATCATGGTAAATATCCCGTTATCAGTATTAATCAAACATAATATAAAAATATACGATCATGTCTGTGTTATTGATATATCTACAAAAATGAAATTATCCATCACTAAAATCGTAAATAATTTAGAGAGATATTACCAATTGTATTACGGAAAACGATTTTATGATTAAAATTTGTAAAATTAGGGTTTACACGTATCCAATTTTTTTTTGGTTAGATTATCGAAAAATATTGGATGCGTGTTGTATCCAATATTTTTTGATTATCTAACAGACGGGCTTATTCGATTTCTTTGGTGAAATACCCTAATTTTAGAAGTTTTGTTTTATCAAATTAATAAAAATTGACGAAAATAAAACGTGTCAAAGATCATGTGGAGGCTTTTGACGTCACTTTGTGGGTCAAAAAGCACTAAACTTGACTGACTTTACTTTTCGAAGCACTTTATCGTCTTCATCTTTTGTTTAAGTGAAAAAAAGTAGTTAAAAAACTGAAAAACCCCACTGTAAAAACTGATAAGCAAAATGAAAAAACTGAAAAGTAAGGGGTCCATTCTATTTAGGGCACGCCACGATAGTGGCGGTAAGTCCCCTCTTTGAGGAGTGGCTTGAGAGGCGCCACGGCGCCCTCACCTTCCGTCTGACGCAGGTCCTCACCGGACACGGTTGTTTCGGGAGGTACCTGCACCGAATCAGGCGGGAGGAAACGCCCGGATGCCACCATTGCGAGGATCGGCCGGAGGACACGGTGGAGCACACAGTGGAGGTGTGCCCCGCTTGGGCGGAGCCCCGCCGTGTTCTCGTAGCGGCGATCGGCGGCGGCGACCTCTCGCGCCCGGCCCTGGTGCAAGCCATGGTCCGGGGCGAGGAGGAATGGGACGCCGTCGCCTCCTTCTGCGAAGCAGTGATGCTGGCGAAGGAGGTGGCGGAACGCGAGAGGGAGAGAACCTCTCGTCCCAGCCGCCGCGGGAGGCGCTCCGGGCGTCGGGGGTCCCGCGATGACCTCCGGCCACCGTAGACGCGGGCCTGTGGAAGGTGAGTGATGGGCTAACTCGCCGTCCGTCCGTCTCACGACGAAAACAGGCCGTGTCGACGGCGCGTTCGTGTTCCACGCGCGCCTCAAAGAGATGTCAGCAACATGGGAGGGGCCCGAAAGGGCCGACGCCTGTCGGGGCCGCGGGTAGTCCAACGGTTATCGCGGCCTCGACATAGAGGGCGAAGAAGGAACATGGGTGGTTTTTAGTCAGTAGAAGTCTGACACTCCCTTTCGCTCTGCCCAAGAGCGGGAGGGGTTATTCGATGATTTTACACCCACCAAAAAAAAAAAAAAAAAAAAAGGGGTCCATTCTATTTTCATTTCATAATTAAATATTCAAATGAACCCCGCCTGCTTCCAAGTTTTGTTTAATTTAAAATGTGCTTGTTTTTTACTTTTCAGTTTTTCAATCGGGTTTTTTAGTTTTTGAACTACTTTTTTTATTTCCAACTTTTTAGTTCTTTTGTATCTGTTCTTTCTTCTTCCAAAAATCTTTCTTTTAAAAATCTTCGCAGATGATTTAACTTTTGTGTTTGTTTATATGATTTGTGACTTTGAATTTATTTTAAACATTTAAGTGTCATATATTTTTGTAATCTCCTTTTAAAACCCTTTAATTTGATACCCTACTCGATTTTTTTTTATTTTTTGAAATACGCTATATGGCCCCCAAAATTCGCAAATTTCTTTTCTTTTTTATTTTTAATATAGTCAGTGACACTCGCGCCATCAAGACGAATCTAACGACTTGTATTATATTCAAATCCCTTCATCCGTGTAGGAGTTATGAGGGAACAAAGAAACGGACATACATACATACACGCCAAACACATAACCCTCCTTTTGGGCTTCGCCGTAGTCGGGTAAAAAGAAAAAATACGTGTCCATATTTTTTTTTATTTTTTTTATATAACGGACTAATTAGATTTTTTAGGTGAATACCTTATTGTTTCAGAGGTAACCTTAAAGAAAATAGCAAAAAATAACTAACCCTTTTTCTTGACGTCAAAACAAAAGTCTTTAATTTATTATCGTGCCAACGTTTAGCGAAGGTTTGATAACAATTATTAGAGGCGTAGGTGTAGACTGATGTGTTGCAAAGAGTTTGGTAGCTCACTTACGAAACTGATCATATTTGAGAGGAGATTGATTGTTTCATGACACCTAGAAGAAACCATTATTTAGTTTAAATTCATTAATTATTTTGTTATATTGCGTAGTCTGAACTGATTAAGATTCTAATTATTTTAAAATCGAACAGCCATGAAACTGTCAAGGGGCATTAATATTTAAACGTTATTTCGATATAAAAAGGGGATAAGTAATGCATGATGTGCTTGTCTTTTAGATTAGATCCGTCCGTCAGATAGATATCAAAAAATATTGAACACATAATTTTTTTATTTTTTCACATATACAAAAAATTTGAGACAATAAGTGCTTCGAAAACCCTCGGACGCCACATGAAAGTACATGTTTTGCCTACAAATGACGTCACAAGCCCCGACATATGATCTTCGAAACGTTTTATCTTCATTAATTTTTATTCGATAATCGAATTGACGGACTAATAATAATCATATTTTTTTGAGTTAGTCGGATCATCTATTCTATTGGATGTAACTCATATTTTTGTACTTGTGTATTCAATTGTTGGTGAAAAGAATAAAATAGCATAATCTTACTTTCAAACGACTTGAGCAATATTGTTAGCCACAATTTTGAGCAATTAAGAGGCCCAGTCGATTTTCTAAGAAATAGATGTCATGCGTGTGACCTTAATTTCTAAATCTGATTTCAATTTGCAAATCAATTCTCAAAACTGGTATAGATCCATTAAGCAATTAAAAACACAAACATGGTCTTGAAATTAACATATTTTAGAATCGATGACTCTTTTTTATAGGCCGAACTTCCCATGGTCTATGGGAAAAAAAATGGCGAAACGATATCAATTATAAAAGCAAATACGGACAGAATCATTCCACATTCCTGAGGCCACTTCACAGATTTTACGGTCTCTAAAAAAACTACAGCAATTTACATGTCTACCATAACTTTATAATAAAATATTATTATTTAGTTTAGTGCCAACACATTAGGGTTTTCCAATTCCTCGCTTGGCCCATCTGTATGTAGATTTATCGGTGATCTGGGAGCGCGTGCGCATGTGTGATTGACAGCACAATGTATCACATGCAAATTCACCAGAGGGCGCGACCGGGCTGCACACTTTTGCTTGCACGTATGTGTACACTAGGATGGGTTTTGCGAAACTAAAGTTAACGCAAATGTGAGTTATTTAGATTTATAGTTTTTGTGGCTTTATGTGTAAAGCTGAATGTGATTGTAAGTGATTGTTTTTGTACGTGTAATGGAATGTACTTGCTTTTATTTGAATTTCAACGGCTGCAAGTTTTTTGTAAGTGCGTACTGATTTTTTTATAGTTTTCCACGACTAGAGTTTTTTGTCATATTTTTTTTTTTTTTTTTAAAAACGTTGCCCCACACTAGGAATTTCTCCTGTATCGTGGGTGCTTTCACAAACATTTATAATTTCATTTTTTTTTCATATTTTTTTTTTTTTTTTTTTTTTATTCAAATGAAGATACCAGTCGTGGTTATAACAGTTGCTCGGATCATTCTGCAGGTTAAGCCACGCTTGCCTAGGTAGATCTGTGGATCAGTGACCACCCGTTACACACCGAGTTTCCACCCGCGTTGTGGAGGTCGGATAGGCTCCATGCAAAATACTGGTATTCATCTACATCCCGTTAGATTTGAACCCTCCCCAAAATAGTTTGGAATATGCTAAGCAGATGCTGAAATTCAAAGGAAGATATTTTTATGTTCAAACTGCATTTTCTCAGGGATATGACGAAATTAAGAGAGTGTAATATGTAAAGTGTTGACGTACGGTTGCCAAACATGGCCACTAACCAGTGAAGGTTTAAATAAATTGGAAACTTGTCAGCATAATATGGAGCGCAGCATACTAAACTTGAAAAGAAAGCACAAAGTAAAATTGCAACTTATACGGAAAAAAACTAATATCACCGACGTGACATTCACGATAAAAAAACTGAAATGGCAGTGGGCCGGTCACACAATTAGAAGCAGAGCAGACAAGTGGGCCAAAGACGTAACTGAATGGTACCCGAGAGAGGGAGTGCGGAAAAGAGGAAGACCGGCACGTAGATGGGAGGATGATCTCAAATCGACAGCAGGCGCAACATGGAGAAGGATAGCTCACGATCGTGAAGTTTGGAAGGGTCTGGGGGAGGCCTATGCTAGAAAGCAAGACAAACTTGTAACCGATGTCTGATTTATACTCAATTTTATTGTAATTTTTATATGTATATAGTTTGTTAATAAAGGCTATTTCAATTTCAATTTCAATTTCAATATGTAAAGTGTGTTAAAAACACACACATTCTTAACACCGAAAAATAACCTCAACAAAGAAGCCATAAAAATACTTCTTACCTTTTATTTTCATTGACAACATTTAAAGTGATGTTTGTTCTCGTAAACGCAAAGTGCATTGGCTCCCCGGCTTTACGCAAATATTGAACCAATCGCAAATTAGAATAATATCTCAGAATACCCGCTATTGTTTGTGGTATACTTGTGTTAGCATTTGGTTCGTGGTGATGAGTAAGGAGCAGTTATTGCGGTCAATTCCTGGAAACTGTATTTATGTATTTCGATGATATAAGCTAATGTAGTTAACTACACGAATATTATAAAGAGGAAAGATTTGTTTGTTTGTAACGAATAGGCTCCGGAACTACTGGACTGATTTGAAAAAATCTTTCACCGTTGGGAAGCTACACTATCCCCGGGTGACATAGGCTATATGTATATACTTTTTTTTTTATCCCTATATACACATATACTTTTATCTCTGTATTCCCACGGAAACGGGAACTACGCGGGTTAAACCGCGTGACGTCCGCTAGTAGGAAAATATAGTATGATATCGTGGCTAATTTTGGAAATATTCTTGTTAAAACAAATAATGCCTCAAGAATAGAATCTACAAGTTTCTTTTTTTAAATTTCGGTATATGTATATTTTATGTATACAATATCGTTTTAATTACATCGGGGGGAATGAACACTAACCCGATATTTTATGATATCATGTATTTCAAGCGATCGTCACAGGCAACAACAGTTACTAAAATTTATTTAGCTAAAGCGTTTCGCACATACTAGTAAAATGGACCCATAACCTCTCGATTAACACCCATTTTAATTTAATTCTCACCCTGTCAATACCAACAACCCACGTACCATTCCCACCAACCTTTCGAAAGATTTTCATAGCTCATCCATCAACTCCACGACATTCAGAGCGAGGTGTCAGCTCGATATACCGATGCACCCATTACAGTCTACCTGTCAGTTTACGCACACCGATCTTTCGACCCGCCGTGGTAATAGGTTTTGTAGCATTTATACTATGCATAGTAACAATCACCCAAAGGGCAATAGAGAGGGCTATGCTGGTGAAGGTTGCGGGAATCCCGAGCATGGGTATGTAGTTCCTTAGGATCTCCATAGTAGCAGCCACCAGCCAGGATTCGTGATCATGGGATGGCAATAGGCATGTCCCTTTTTTAAAGCAGTGGTGGCTCAGTGGTAGCGGCCATGACTTACGAACAGTTAGTAGTGAGCTCAAACCTCGTCGGGCGCATTACATTGTGTAATTTATTTTATCACCAGTGCTCTCAAAACGGTGAAGGAAAACATATATATATCTTAGAACCAAATATTAGAAGATATGGTGGATTATAACCCATCCCTCTCCTAGAGAGGAGGCCTGTGTCCCTGCAGTGGGAACATTATAGGATGATGATGATGATGATGAAACATAACTGCAAAAATGTGGATGCACCATACAGCCTACCTCTGCTTAATCTTTTGGGCAGAAGAGGCCTTATACTGTCAGTTTACGCAAAGAGGCGATCTTCGACCCGGCTCGGTAAGAAAGGTTCCGTAGCATTATACTATTCACCGTTTGGTGTATTGGACCATTGATTATGTACAATTGTTTATGATTGGGAAAGTGGGGCTTTTAAATATACTTTCACGATTTGTACTAGGACTAGGAACTATTAGGATGAATGTCGGTCTTGCTAAAATAAATACCAAAAACCCTATTTTGTAGTTAAAAATTTTTTATTACCATCTATCAAAACAACTAACCCCCAAAAATACACCCCCAAAACAAGCAAACCCAGGTTCCTTCACTATGTCCAAAAGACAAAACACATCTATTAACGCGTGTTTGCAGTCGCTCGTACAAATAGACCGACAGACAGTAGTCAAGTGTCCTTATCTGCGCGCGCGCATTACTCGCTGCGATTTAGCTCTCGTGAACTTTACACGCGCTGGGTTGGGTTGCGTGCGATATGTACGGGGTTGGAGGTATCTTGATACTTTTTTATTATTAGCCGTTATTGTCCCACTCCTGAGCAAAGGCCTTCCCCTATTCCTTCCACTTCTTCCAATGGTTTGCTTCTTCTCGCCAGTTGGTCAGAAAGCCATCCAAGGCGTTCCGCCGTGGGCTGCGGGTTGTACACTAGTTATCGCGGCCTCGACATAGAGGGCTAAGAAGGAACATGGGTGGTTTTTAGTCAGTAGAAGTCTGACACTCCCTTTCGCTCTGCCCAAGAGCGGGAGGGGTTATTCGATGATTTTCCACCCGCCAAAAAAAAAAAAGGCGTCCCGCCATCTTCTGCTCGGTCTACCGCGACCCCCTCTAGCTGTGTCAGGCCTCCAGTCTTGCGATATTAGGGCCCACAGCTGCGGCGGCATCCGGCAAACATGGCCTACCCAGTCCCATTTCAGTCTCGCAGCTTTGTAAGCTACGTCGGTTTTGCGTTCTGGAGTTTTTTATCCGGTCAGTTAATTTTACATTTAGAATGCTGTGCTCTATCGCTTGTTAGCAAACCTTGAGTTTAGACTTCTGGGCGTAAGTCGAAGACCAAGTCTGTGCACCATATGACTGAATGGGGAGAATACACAAGTCCATTAGCTTGCGTTTTAAGGGGATGGGTAAATCGCCCTTGAATAGTTCTTTCAGGGGCCAGCTCTTCCAGGCGTTTTCTGTGCGTCTTGCCACTTCTTTATCTTGATACTTGGTTTATAGTAAAATCATGTTTTCGATTCAATTAAAATGGGTATCATTTAAGCTATCACCAATTTAATAAGTTTTGTGTTTCTTAAATAATAGGGTTTGTCCTCAAAATAGTAGATCTGTCACCAAAATGTAGTCACCAAACAGTATAAAATCAATTCCACAATAAATCACCTAAAATCATGGAGATATAGGCTCTAGTAGCAAATAAATGTTTTTGTATGTATGTATTATAATAGTTCAGTGGTCTGTCTGCAGGGATTAAAGGAACCTAACTAACCGAACCTCGAGGTGACCTTGACGTCGACCCTCTAGGGTTAGGGTTTCTTTCAGCATTATTTGGTGACAGATCTACCATTCTGGGCACAAAACTATTGTTTATGTAATAAAACTATTATTATAAGAACGAAGTTTATATTCATCTAATGCACTACCTTTTTGTTGCTCTTATTTTACACATAATTATATAAACATTAATTTGATAATTCATTTCTGGAAACACTTTTTGTTTATCTGAGAACGAAAATATTTCATGGCGATAGATCTATTTATTAGGTGATACAACTTGATGACAAATATAAATTTTGGTGATAGAAAATATAGTTCCCAATTAAAATAAATATTTTGCTTGTATTAAGCTCGTGCCAGTTATTGAGTAACCCTAAGAGATTGATGCTGTACTCGTAACCGGCGTGCGTGTATGACCAGCAGGGCTATTGCGTATCTCTGTTGACAGATTTATTGGTTATCACTTTGGCTCTGTGTGCTTTGTTTAACTGTCAAATGGTTCCATTTTTTACTAAACCATAACCAATTTGACAGTTAATCCATGGACAATATGATAGCCTTTGTCATTTAAAAGATACGCAATAGCCCTGCAGATGTATGAATGTGAACGGGGTAAAAGGAGTATGTAAGGATCGTAGCAAGTGGTGTTCTGTGGTTTCTGCCTACCCCCATGAGAATAGGGCGTGAGTTTACGTATGTGTGTATGTAAACAGGCCTGTCTAGGATTTTGGTAAAATTTTGTCCACGTTAATTTTCGTACAACGAACAAATAAATTTCCTCTTGTTCATTAATCTGATCTTTTTCACGATCATGTCTTAACAGGTTTTTAAAATAAAGGTTCTTAGAATATAATTTGGGAATGCATACAAACCACAAATAATTTGTCAATATGTCCCTAGTGAGCCACCAATAATGATAAAATGCAAAGAACAATGCCCACTTTCCATACATTTAAAAACCTGATAATGAAAGTTAATGTATAGTTATAAGGTATAGTAGAAAGAGTACCTGTAAGATTAGAAAATAATGCCCTAAAGTCATTTTTACGATTTAAAATCTACAAAGCCCAAAAAATATTAATGTTACTTTTTAGGTTAGGATTTGCCTATATGATAGTTGGCGGTTTGTTTACTTAGAAAAAGTCTAACTTTGCTATTGTATTGTCAAAAGTGATCACTTGCCTACCCATTTCGTTGACCGCTGTACTTCATACATAACAACGAAGGACTGCGCCTTAACGCCATTGCCAATCGCAGAACTGTCAAAATATCTAAAAAAAATCCGTTTCACTCGTGCGAACTCAATTATATTCTGCATAATTTATTTATTTAATTATTACGTTATTTTCAATTGATCTGTATTATGCACAGACCAATAAAAAATAGTCATTAATTAAATAAAACTTAAAATAATGAATAAAACTCAGAAAAAGAGTTGAATAAAGTCAAGAAGCAGTGTGCAAAACGGAACGTTGTAAAAAATGGGTAGTTGGATGCGTTCAGGGTAATTGAGATGCGTTCAAAATAAGGTAATAAGACGTAGAGTTAACATAAAGAAAAATTAAAAAATATTTTTTTTTTGGCCTTTTTTAAAATTATGTTTAGCGTAACGTATGTACAATTAGCTGAATTCTAATATTTTTTTCATTTCTATACATTGTCAGGTGAAAAATGGGCATCCTTCTTTTTGAATGATCTCTATCACTTTATATTATAGAATAAAGTCTTCCGCCGCGTCTGTCTGTCTGTTCGCGATAAACTCAAAAACAACAGACCCGATTTATTATTAGATAAAATGGTTCTCGAGGAAAATTTAAGTATGTAAATTGTCTAGTTTATGAGACACGGGCGAAGCCGCGAGCATCAACTAGTTTCTTACATATTGTCATTTTGTACTACAATTAAAATCTGAAGTTTTCCCTATTTCTGACTGATTTAGCAAGAACACATACAGATTAGACAAGTATCAAGATTATTAGCTCGTCGTACAGCTATCAGAGAGTAGACTCGCTGGATGTTTGCGGTGTGAGTGGAGCGCGACTCCTGCGCAGGCCGGGTTCAACAGCACATGCGCAAACACCACCATGTCAGCACTAGTGAAAGTGCATGGATTTATGACGTTTATTGTTTAAATATCTGTTCATAATATCATTTAAATAATGAAAAGCAAACTAATAAGCTTTTGTAGACCATTGACAGTCGTAACAGTTAGTCAGTGTCCCAAAAAACTGTCAGTCTTACCAAGGGTTGTTGTTTTAACCAGTAGGTACTAACTGGTTTGTGGAAGTCAGATAGGCAGCTCCATGTACAATACTGGTCTTCAGCTGAATCCGTTTAGACTGGAAGCTTACCCAAACAAAGTTTGGAAAAGGCTCGGTAAGAGATGAAAATAGACATCCAAGCAGAGTAGATGAGTCATATGTGCCTGTAGCCAAATCACATAATAGGGGATCGGACTGAGTTAAAAAAATATGATTCTAATTAGTCCGTCAGTTAGATTGTCGTAAAATACTGGATACCTGTTTTTTGTTTTATCAAATTAATAAATATTGACGAAGATAAAACGCGTCAAAGATCATGAGTGAGGGGTTGTGACGTCATTTATAGGTAAAAAATGTACTGACGTGTGACGTTTTTAAGGAGTTCACGAGTTTTTGAAGCACTGCATCATCTTCATTTTTTTTATGTGAAAAAAGAAAAAAAAAATTAAATCAATCTGACGGACAAATCGTTTTTTTTTTGGTCCGATCCCCTATTATGAATAGTGTAACAAAACTTTAAAACACACTGAAATGAATTGTAGTTCCTCAAAAACACTATGATAAAGTCTGAACAAAAGTGAATGACAACACGATATCGAAGGCTAAACGAAAATTGCTACACTGACACGCATCAAAATGATGCACTTACATATTTAAGTGCCAAGGAATGAGGACAAATATGTCCTTAAATTATAAAATTGTGGCATAACGACCTCCTGCGGTCATCCGCCTGACAGGTCTTCAAAACAAATCAATATAACATCTTAACCTTTTCAAAGCAAGTACTAACGTGTGTACGTTCACTAATTCATTGAAAAGCCTTGAACGTATACAGTGAGACAATGGCAGTTCACTCCTCCGGAATCGAACCCACGACCTGTGTGACTGCGGTGTGTTTGGACTTGGGTTGTTTTTGTAAATATTTTATGGATCTGTAAGAAATAACAATTACGAAAAACTACAAGTCAAGCGAACTTCATCGTCGATTGCTCAGGAGCTAACTATCACGATTTTATCATCATCATCATTCACAGCCCGACATGATCGACTGCTGGGTCTATACCCAGCTGTCAACGCAACGCGGTCACAGCTTTATTCCACCTGCCATCAACAGTAGGTGTCCTGCCCAACTCGACGATCCAATATCTTTTTCATTATTCAATATTTTAATTTGACTTCTTTAACACAGGTCTCACCTAGCACAGGAGTCAGGGTTATAAACTATAGCGGGCCGCCCACTACCTGAACGTGCCCCAAAAGGTCATGGCCGTAAGGACGGTACGGGGGTACCGCACGATCTCCCGCGAAGCGGCGAACCTCCTTGCCGGATTGCCGCCGTGGGATCTGGAGGCGATAGTCCTCGCGCGCCTGCATCAATGGCGCGCGGAGGCGCTGCGCCGGGGGGTCACTCCGCTGCCGCGGCAAATTGCTGCGCGGCGGACAGACCTCCGGTGCGATCTCATGGCGACATGGAGACAGCGACTGTCGCAACCCCGTGCAGGGCACGCCACGATAGTGGCGGTAAGTCCCCTCTTTGAGGAGTGGCTTGAGAGGCGCCACGGCGCCCTCACCTTCCGTCTGACGCAGGTCCTCACCGGACACGGTTGTTTCGGGAGGTACCTGCACCGAATCAGAAACGCCCGGATGCCACCATTGTGAGGATCGGCCGGAGGACACGGTGGAGCACACAGTGGAGGTGTGCCCCGCTTGGGCGAAGCCCCGCCGTGTTCTCGTAGCGGCGATCGGCGGCGGCGACCTCTCGCGCCCGGCCCTGGTGCAAGCCATGGTCCGGGGCGAGGAGGAATGGGACGCCGTCGCCTCCTTCTGCGAAGCAGTGATGCTGGCGAAGGAGGTGGCGGAACGCGAGAGGGAGAGAACCTCTCGTCCCAGCAGCCGCGGGAGGCGCTCCGGGCGTCGGGGGTCCCGCGATGACCTCCGGCCACCGTAGACGCGGGCCTGTGGACGGTGAGTGATGGGCTAACTCGCCGTCCGTCCGTCTCACGACGAAAACAGGCCGTGTCGACGGCGCGTTCGTGTTCCACGCGCGCCTCAAAGAGATGTCAGCAACATGGGAGGGGCCCGAAAGGGCCGACGCCTGTCGGGGCCGCGGGTAGTCCAACGGTTATCGCGGCCTCGACATAGAGGGCGAAGAAGGAGCAAGGGTGGTTTTTAGTCAGTAGAAGTCTGACACTCCCTTTCGCTCTGCCCAAGAGCGGGAGGGGTTATTCGATGATTTTACACCCACCAAAAAAAAAAAAAAAAAAAAAAGGGTTATAAACTATCCATTTCGATTCCAACGAAATGGATAGTTTATTTTTTTGTGTCAATAAAAATATTTATTTATTTAATGTGACTGAATAAAATTAAAAAGCTATACTCGTAACACGTCATGATAGGCCGGTAGCTCATCATTTGGTCACACACCTGCCATTCAATAACTAATAAACTTTTATGGTTCCATATTGACTGTTTTGCACAAGTGCATGCAGAAAAACCCTGAAAAATCTTTCAAGTCGTAAATGTGAGTCATGGGACAGTCCGTGATTTGCATTCACACAATACGTAAAGTCTGACTGTAACACGTTATATATCTGTATACATATAAAACGTTAAGCTGTCTGAGGATCACACACAGGCCTTTAGGGCTAGAATCTTAAAATTTCGCACACGTATTCCTCTTTTGACGTAGACATCCACTAAGAAAGAATTTTTCAAACAGAGGATGAAAGTTTGTAAGGAAAAAGGGGTCATTTTTGATATTTCCGACATCCCCGCCAGCGAAGCCGCAGGCAAGAGGTAGTAACCCATAATATTACACCTGTTTAGACCTCTGTTCTCCAAACAGCAATGTAAAATGTCCAAAGCACCATCCAATTTGCAGTTTGAGACATAACAATTATACGAAAATGCCTGTTTTTGTATTTAATTTATCACCAATGCCTAATAACCATTCTCGTCAAAATAGTTACTTTTTGTTCGCTTTTGTTAATTTATTTTCATACGTTTGACAGACGTTAAAGTTTTAGTTGATAAAGTTAAAGTTTAAGTTATATTGTGCACTTCGTTCGGTTCAAAATACAAAACATTTTCGTAATAATTAATTTGCTTGACAATAAACCACTCGAAAAATTATTAAACGCCTCGGGTTAACTAAAAACACTTTATGTACATTTTACAGTTTTCTAAGTTGGCCAACCAGCAGTAAAGTGCTTGATTTAATAGGGGTGTAAACTGTGATATAGTCAGTCCTGAGATCAAAGCGTTTGTTATTTCTACGACGACTTTCAACAGAATTTATATAAGATTTTCAGTGGTACATAAATTTTTCCCATGGAGGTAGCCAGAAACCATAGAATGCCACCTGCCACAATCCTTACATACTCCTTTTCGATGCCTTTTAGAGTGTATACCTCGTAAGTGTAAAATAAATAACTGTTCGGTGAAAGAAAAACTGCGCGCATTTTCCAATTGTTGTGCAGTACCTTTATGTTTTTTTATTAATTAATATCGAATATATATTATATATATTGCATGAACAAATTAGTCATTTCAAGACTTCCGTTGCGACGTTATCTTCCTAGAAACGTTATAAAACAAATTTCCATCCGTTCTGCGAGCAATGTGCCCATTGCTACTTAAGTCTGGCGATTCTTCGGGCGGTAACCTTGGTTCTCATGCGGATGTCCTAATTTCTGACTCGATCACGCAAGGAAACTCCGAGCATAGCCCTCTTCCCCTTTGGGTGACTTTGAGCTGAGGCCCATTGTGAGCGACCATGTTTCGGCCCCGTTGAAGTTTATTATTATTATTTCCTTTATTCATTTTATAACATATTAAATACATTTTTAAATATTAATTACAAAAAGGTATATAAAAAACATTTAAAAATATTAAAAATAGTGGTCCACTAGTATTGGGAACAGAATCCGAACTACCGGTGGTCAGGGCTCTTGAGAGAGGAACCTCCTGACAATGCGCGCCGTGTCCAGAAGTACTGCCTTCTGAATCAAGCCCTTGATCCAGCTACCAAGCGAGAGCCTCCTTAGATGTTCGTCGAGGCTCTTTATTATTATTATTATTATTAAGCCTTTATTGCCAACACAAAATACATAATTTGAAACTTCATATTTATCATGCAATTAAATTGATTTGCATTACATAACATGCAACATTTCATATACATTTCCAATTCATTACTATTAAGTTAAATTACAATTGCAATCGTTACTACAATAATTAGATTTTCAATTAGCATTCACATTAAATTCATTCTTATTACAATTGCAATTATTATAAGTAAGTGTTATCATTGATTTTAGTTACTAATATTATTAGGTTGAATGTCGGTGTGTCTTTGCAACACGAAGGCCTCCTCCAGCTCTTTCCACTCAGCTCTTATTTGCGTTAACCTGTGCCATAATGGACCTGCATGCCTTTTTATTTCGTCAGACCAACGTTTTCTTTGCCTTCCGCGTTTCCGCTTTGTTTGGAATCTAGGGGTCCAATCTGTTATGGCCTTTGTCCATTTGTTTCTCTGTTCTCTCATCATGTGGCCTACCCACCTCCATTTGAGTCTTTGGGTTTTCTTAACAACATCTTCGATTTTGGTGATTTTCCTAAGATCTACAGCTCTCTTTCTGTCTCTTTTTGTGTAACCCAGTATACTCCTCTCCATTGCTCTTTGACATGTTATCAGTTTTTGGTTTTGTTTTTGTGTGTTTGGCCAGGTCTGGCACCCATAGGTCAGAATTGGTAGTATGCATGTGTTGTATACTTTCCGTTTTATTGAAATGTGATATTTATTACCTTTTAGTACTTCTTTGAGCGACCAAAATCTCTTCCTGGCATTGGGTACCCGCCTTTCTATTTCTGAATCCATTTGGTTGCTGAATGCAATAATTTGTCCCAAGTATATATAGGAATTGACATATTCTATTTCTTCCCCATCTACTGTGATACTCATTTGGGATTTGTTTGTTATAATCTTGGTCTTTGTTTTATTTATTGTTAGTCCCACTTGAAGTTACTTACTAAAAAATAATGTCTTATATCCACACTACTTTTATCCATCTTATTAATGAATCCAGGCCTACCAATCGGGCGATCACATCAATCGCAACTGAGTCACCGTGTCATCGTTACACAACACACCCACGGATGCGCACGAGTTTAGTAACCGAGGTTGGTCTGATAGTGTGACTCATTGCTTGGAGGCTGGGAGATGTGAGAGAAAACTGTTTTAGGGGTTTTTGGAAATCTGTATGTGATCAAAGTAGAGGGTGCTCCCTATCCATGAGGATCACAAGATTGGTGTTTTTCTTATATTTTTATTCTTTATTCCACAAAAGAAAGTATGTCTACGAATTGCAAGAAAACTGCTTATGTACAAAGTGTCTGAGTGCTTTTTCGGGATCACTCCACTCAATCAATTCGACCCGGACAACATAGCCATGAGATAATCCATAAAAACTCGACCCGCAGCAGCTTTTACTATGCTGGTACGGGTCGAATCTTCTTTTATTTTTCTCGGGTGGGGCAATATTATATATCTATCTGCCATCTGGAGTTATAAAGATTATGGTTGGCCTTGTTCTGTTCTGTCTCCTGCTGATATGGAGAAAAGTGGAAATTATGTTTTTCCTACTCCTCCGCTATTCTTTTCTGATTAATTTCGTTGCGGGATCCAAGACAGTTAAATCGTTTCTCTGGGACTTCGTCGAGCTTCATTGTCTCGGCGCTTTTTTATGGTCGCTGCTGTTGATTCTGGCTTACAGGAGTTACAGTGGTTTGAGAATAGTGTGGCTTGTTACAAAAAAAAGACACAGTCACTACACAAAATCATTCTACAAAGTCAGCACACCTTACTTTAATCGCTTCATATTTTTAATATTTTTTCAAGCGCTGTCAAAACACAATCACAACCAGTGCATTCAACTACTGAATCGATCGTACGTGGTCCCGCTATCGCAATATTTGCGGTTCCCATACCATAGTCATAGACGAATCGATCTATTTCATAAAACAAATACGAGAACAAGATGGACACGCATACTGAACTCTTTGGCGAAAACCTGTTTATATTCGGGTTAATCGGATTGATATAACTAAAGACCGTTAAGGTTTTTTGTGCTTTTGAACGTGTGAAAATAGTATTTTGCTTGGGTTTTCTTAATGTGAAGGGGAGGGTCGAGGTAGATAGTTATTAAACACTCTTGATTTATTGTACTCCAGAATCTGTAGCACGTTTAATATGCAAAATTTTCAAGGATATAACAGCGTTCTTATCGCTTATGGCGATGTTGAATGTTGTTATATCCCGTTACAAGTGTTAATATCAATGTAAGTTTTCAAAATGTTAAGTATCATGATGAAAAGTCGATTGAAATTCATTTAGGAAGAAATTTAGCGTAGAGGCGCTCGCTACAACTCGATCGGTTCGTGCCTGTTTGGTAATACTTTTAACCTAACCTAATCCACTTTTGTGATGAGCCCTATATAAACTTATAATCGGAAATCGGGTTTGGCTGATAAGTTATACATCTGAATGAAGTTCAGCCGAGTTATTTTCATATAAAAAGTAAGCTCGCAATTCCTTTACATATTTTTTTGCAAAATATGTGTTGCTGCGCTGTAAAAGCAATAAAATTGACTTTAACTGTTATTCCATCATTCAATCTCGATTCAATTTCTACATCACACATCCAAAACCAGAGCATCGGGTGTCAAAAGTCGTAAATGGCAGCAGTTGTTAGCACTTCACCTACGGTGTTGTGCCAGTTTGTCTTGTTGACTCTACATTTGTGGAGTGGACAACAGCTGATGGACGCCTTGTTTCACTTTCTCTTGTGTGGACTCGGTTATAAGATGTGTGAATTGATTGTTTGGTACATTATGAGGTACGGTCTTGTAAATGTTAGTAATATACATGTGACTTTCAGATATCTAGTAAAATGTTTTTTCGGCAAGATCTCCTTTTAAGAGATCCACCTAAATATGCTATGGCTACTTAACAGATACATTTGCGTTGTTATATGTTCTTCCACAGCTTTTTTTCCTTAGCGAATACATTAGAAATGGAGGAGAATGGGTCTGTCGTATCCTTCGGGAACTACAGGTGTGCGGCTATGTTATGTATCCCTATAATGATTCACAACGTGCAATTATTATTAATAAATCTAATGACACCATCCAAACGATAGCATCCTTTGCTTCAATTATTTGCATACACTAGTTTTATTTAAATCACGTCATATCTAATATTAAAACATTCAGCCGTTACTATAATTCTGTTAGTATCCTGTTAACAATACGAGTACGTTCGGTAAGCACGGGGGAGCGTCGGTACGTGATCTCAAATAAAGTAAGCTGACACATTTGGAATGTGCTATAATTTTGTAGTGACACCAGGTTTTAAGTGGGATATGAGGAACGCTTTGTGTTGATTTATCAAAATAATCATCAGCCTAGAGGAGCTTGCGGATAAATTATAGCAGATGCACGGGTTGATTTTCAGGTTAAGCGACCTGTTACTAATTGGGTGGTGAAGGTGAGATAGGTATTAGCATAGATTGGAAACCGCCAGCAACATAGTTCGGAAAAGGCTAAGCTGATGATCATCAACTTGCAGCACACCACTGACTGTTGGACAGAGGCTTTCCCTCCTCAATAGGGTAGTTAAAAAAAAAAATCTAATTAGTCCGTCAGATAGATTACCAAAAAATATTGGACACGTATTTTTTCTTTTTTCACGTAAGCAAACAATGAAGACGATACAGTGCTTTGAAAACTCGTGTGACGTCATACTCTAAGACGTCACCTCATCTCTCAAATCTTTGACGCGTTGTATCTTCGTCAATTTTTATTGATTTGATAAAACAAAAAAATACGTATCCAATATTTTTCGATAATCTAACAGACGGACTAATTAGAATCACATTTTTTTAAGTCAGTAACATCCCTATTGCTGGAAATTTAACTCGATTCTCAGCAACTCTCATCCAGCTGTTACCACCCACCCTGCGTAGATTGTCGCTTCATCAAGCCTGAGGGCGTCCCATATAACGCTTGTCGATTTTTGGTCTCCAATCAATAACAATCTACTCCAAAGGTAATAGGTTCTACGGCTAAAAAGGCTATATTCATAATCATTTCTAGCTTACTTACTCTGTGAGCTATGTGAACTACCACAGATTTGTACGTTTATATATTACATTGTATTGCCATGAAAACCCTTCTCAGTATCATCATAAGTTGTTGTTTCTACTGGTTGCTATGCAGATAAAAAAACATAGACTAAAGGTAATTTAACAAAATCTGTATAGAGATACTTTCCTGGCCGCATGTCTAGCTTTTTGTAAGCAACTATGAGATACGAAATTCTAGAACGGTTACTCTAGCTGTTCCTGATATCAGCTATTCCTGAAAGCAGACTTTTTGCTTCTTTTAGTCTCGATTGCTTACCTCTAAGATAGGTTACTGTCTGACAGTTTGACCAGGACTTCGAGGTCAATGAATTAAACCATGTAACGGAAAAACCCATAGACTTTAAATGGTTTACGAACAAGGAAAAGACTCCTCTTTATGACATGTCTGTGTCACCGTACAGTCTATAGAATTACACAATATCTGGTTAAGCTTTCACATAATATTATTGCACGTAATTAAATTAATACAAGATAAATCACAAAGTTAACACTAATAAGTTTCTAATGTGTTAACTGCCGCCCCGAGCGTGTTAGATGTACGACTCGAATATTTCGCTTCGAGGGAGATATTAATGTTATTTATTAAGCTTTAATAATTACAGTTTAGCTAAGGCCTAGAAGTGTAGGAAAGATTTGTAGTTCCATAACTTGAAGTTTTTAGTGCTTGATGGAGTTATTTTATAATCTTGGATCCTATTGCCTTTTAAAAGCTGTTAATAATATTTTCATGTTATTGGGTGGTCTAAAAGCAGCAGTGCGTTGGTGGTCACTACCGCCTTGGGATAATGGCGTTAAAATAAACTTAAACAAAAATTTTACCTTTGTTCTCCAGCCGAAGCATCGTGGTGACAGCGAGTAGAACGCTTCCACGCAATGTAACTTTGTCGCGGCGACAACACCACGCTGAAATATGTTTCATTAGTCAGTAATAACACTTGTGGGTACTAATATAGTCATACTGCCTTCACAAATACGGGTGTGTGGTTGAAGCACTTCCCAGGCAAGCTTTCATACGAAGAGAGAACCTTTTGTCTGAAACTCCGTAGGTATAAGCCAGGAGAAAGTTTTAAAGGGTGTGGTAGCCACTTGGCAGTTCACCACACACTACAAAATCACCATTCGTATCAGAAACTACAGCTTCACTAAATTAAACAAAATGAACAACTTAAACAACCCCACCTACAAACTCATGCCAATTTTCCAACCATTTTTCACTCCAAGTTTACAGGTAAACAAATAGTATTTTACGAGGAGAATAAATCTCGAACAAATCGGTGTTTAGCGGGTATCTGTTGGACCGCAACATGTGGTCACCGTGGAGGATGCGCGTGAGTTGATTGTCAAACCGCAGCGCCAAGCGCGCACGCGCTCTCAAGATATCGATATGAATTTAAATCGGATTAAGTGTAGCGTTGTTTTTGTTAAAGCTTTTGTGGTTGTGGTTTAGTTTTTTTTTTGAGTTTTAAATTGTTTGGTGTCAAGACAAGTTTTCGTGTTGAAAATTTCAGCAAGCTACCGTTTTGATAATTGATGCTGAGTCTATTGCACAAAAACGTTTTGTTCATGGCTATAAATACAGTCAGTTTCTTTAGGTATCGGTTAAACATAGGTATATTTTTTTTATTTTTTTTTGTCTTGAAAAAGTCGCTAAAAGTCTTTTTTTTCTTGAAGTTTTTACGCACCACAGCCCTCGTACAATGTTAATGCCTAACTTAATTTTTTGTTTTTTTTTGCTTTTTTCAGTTTTAATTTAACTTTTTGCCTTTAACCGTTTCGCTCTTCACTGATGAGAACAATGCACTAGATACCTAGACTTTGTCTGTGGTCTCCTCGCCAGCGACGTAGTAAAGTGACGTGCTCAGATTAAACATAGGTGTCATAAGTAACTGTAGCAGGTGGGCCAGTACAGCAGCGAGGAATGCTAATACTTTGGCGTTTACCTTTATCTTGCTGTACTGTCGGTTGAATAGTGCTAGATTTGTTTGGTTCATGTTTGGCTTATTTAAAATATATCACTGAGTTGGCAGTCATCATTGCTATAAAATATAGACACCGCTTATGAATTCAGTTAAGATTACTAATAGCATACGAGTTGTACCTCGCTGTTTTTGTTAATTATTGTATTTTTGATTTTTTGAATTTTAGTGAATGATGCATACTAACGTAGTTTTAAGACATTTGTTACTAACATGTGTATTTTGTTTTTGTCCTAGATATTGAATTATTATTGAATTACATTTTTTTGATATTATTATAATAAGTAAGTACTAACGTAGTTTTAAGAAATTTGTTACTAACAATTATGGACAAACTTGGTCTGAAATAAATGTATTTAATTTATTTTAATTTTATTTATTTAACATAATTTACACTCACATTTTGCCAGTTATATCAAAGTCCCATGTAATAAAGGACTAGCCTATTTTTTTTTTTGGTGGGTGTAAAATCATCGAATAACCCCTCCCACTCTTGGGCAGAGCGAAAGGGAGTGTCAGACTTCTACTGACTAAAAACCACTCATGTTCCTTCTTCGCCCTCTATGTCGAGGCCGCGATAACCAGAGGACTACCCGCGGCCTCAACAGGCGTCGGCCCTTTCGGGCCCCTCCCATGTTGCTGACATCTCTTTGAGGCGCGCGTGGAACACGAACGCGCCGTCGACACGGCCTGTTTTCGTCGTGAGACGGACGGACGGCAAGTTAGCCCATCACTCACCGTCCACAGGCCCGCGTCTACGGTTGCCGGAGGTCATCGCGGGACCCCCGACGCCCGGAGCGCCTCCCGCGGCGGCTGGGACGAGAGGTTCTCTCCCTCTCGCGTTCCGCCACCTCCTTCGCTAGCATCACTGCTTCGCAGAAGGAGGCGACGGCGTCCCGTTCCTCCTCGCCCCGGACCATGGCTTGCACCAGGGCCGGGCGCGAGAGGTCGCCGCCGCCGATCGCCGCTACGAGAACATGGCGGGGCTCCGCCCAAGCGGGGCACACCTCCACTGTGTGCTCCACCGTGTCCTCCGGCCGCTCCTCACAATGGTGGCATCCGGGCGTTTCCTCCCGCCTGATTCGGTGAGGTACCTCCCGAAACAACCGTGTCCGGTGAGGACCTGCGTCAGACGGAAGGTGAGGGCGCCGTGGCGCCTCTCAAGCCACTCCTCAATGAGGGGACTTACCGCCACTATCGTGGCGTGCCCTGCACGGGGTTGCGACAGTCGCTGTCTCCATGTCGCCATGAGATCGCACCGGAGGTCTGTCCGCCGCGCAGCAAATTGCCGCGGCAGCGGAGTGACCCCCCGGCGCAGCGCCTCCGCGCGCCATTGATGGAGGCGCGCGAGGACTATCGCCTCCAGATCCCACGGCGGCAATCCGGCAAGGAGGTTCGCCGCTTCGCAGGAGATCGTGCGGTACCCCCGTACCATCCTTACGGCCATGACCTTTTGCCAGCCTAATGCCATTAACCGGGCACTAGTCTAAACTACCTGGCTGCTACAGAGAAAATCCTCAAAGAAAAACTCAATAACAAAATCAAAATCAAAACTCATTTCTCAAACTGACGTTCGAAAAGTGCTGATTATCAATCAGCACTTTTCGAACGTCAAAAACTTTACTTATTTACAAGAGACAGTCCCCTAAAACGCCCACCTTTCGACACTTCCTAGTGTTTTAGCTGGAAAGAAGAAATGGCGGAACAAACTCCCCAGCAACACATCTGTCTGTTAGGTTGGTTAGAAGAACCAGACTCGATACAATAGTAAGGTGCAAGTTAATGACTAGACACAAATTTTAATGAATAATTAAAAGGTATATAACAATTAAAACATTAAAATAAAGAACAGTTTGCCCGATCCGGGAATTAAATCCAAGACCTCATGCTTAGCAGTCGCGTTGCGGCCACCATAGCAAGTCTGTACCTATAAAGGGTGTAAAAGTACTTTTTACGAATCCACCACCACCACCATACCTGGGAACCCCCTAGTTACGGAGATATTGGGTGTCAAAGTTCCAAATTTTTCACAGCAATTTTTTTTAAATACGGGTTTTTCAGGTTATAACTTTACTTAAATTACTTCCATGACCCGTTTACTGTTCAAAACATGGTGGATGTTTTGAATTGTAAACGGAACAGTAAGCACAATGTTTAAAGAGTGCTACAATGAGTTTTACCGTAAAATGTGTTCACCACAAAAAAAAAGTCGTTTCACAGCAATAATTTTTGCGCAGTTGTAGGTACTTAGTTTGATGTACGTACATGCTTGGTTGTCGGTTTCGTGAAGGTTACAACCTAAGTATACCATACCACCACCAAACTAAGGTATACTAAGTATACCAGTGCATAGGAAATATCAGAGTCCAGTTTCTTTTGCAGTTTTTTGCACCCTAGGTAGTTACTGAGTTAATAATTTTACCTTACCATAAGTTCATCTCGGCTAACGGTTTCAAAAGCCATAACGGCAGAAGATGATTTTGAAAAGACGCCAATAAACTTAAAAGAAAACTGTCATTAAAGAAAAATGGCGATCATAATTATAAGATCAACAATTTTTAGACGATTCATTAAAACATTGCAAGTTATTTGGACATTGAGAAACTTATTCGTAACATGATATAAACAGTAAAGTTGATCCCTACCATAACTCACAAACTAAAACAATACAGCTTGCCCTATTTTAACCTATGACCTCTGCTCGACTTTCACAGACAGAATCTAGTGCGCGGCGTTAATGAAACTGGGATGATTTATGGTAACCGAGGCGTGGGCGCACGCGCACAGATTATCAAGTTACGGATAATTTGGTGAAATAATAAGTACGCCCCCGTGCCGTGGTGTAAGGGCGCGTGGGATTGCAGTACACTTGCAGACAAAAGTACTGGCAGATAGTTATGTTTACAATTATTTTGCGAACCGCCAGTCTGTGGAATTCACTGACGGCTTCTCTGTTTCACGATATTATAATAATCTGGAACTCTTCAAGGTCGAATGAATTGTTTTTTTTTTCTAGGCAAGCATGTTCCACCGTACGCTACATCATCGCTTCGAGGTGCGTCCAAACGAAATACTTTTAAGAGAAAGAACAGTGATACCTTTAAGGACAGATTTTGGACGTGGCTTCGGACATCACTACATAAAGCAAAGTCCTTCGCCACATCTGTATGTATGTTCGCGATGAATTCAAAAACTATTTTACCGATTTTCATGCTATTTTCACCAATGGATAGTTTTCCAGGAAGGTTTTAGTAAATCAGTCGACAACTAGCTAATGCACGCGTGCGAAGCCGCGAGCATCATATATAAACTGAAGTATCTATCAGTGTCCGTGTTTATTAATTCTGTTATAAAAAATATTTATAATTTATATTTATTAATGTACCAATAAATTACAATAAGCAGGTTGACATACATAATTTAATTATCTTAATACCGATCTAGATCCGTATTCATAAATTAGTCTCAACATTTTGCCTGAGGCTCCTTAAAATAGCAGAAATCAATTTATGTTTACTGTCAAAAATACATAGATTGTTTTAACAAATTGCGAATCTATGAAAAACCATTTGCAAAATAATTATAAAAATAAAATAATTATTATTAAATTTTGAATATAAATTGATATTCTCTGCCTAACATTTTCCAAAATTTAAATATATACCTAATCAGCTCCACTCTAATCACATGCAGCCGAATACATAAATTTTGTTTGAGCTAGACGCACGTGCCAGTCAAATAGGGGATCGGACTGAGTCAAAAAACAATGATTCTAGTTAGTCCGTCAGTTATATTATTGAAAAATATTGGATACGTGTTTTTTGTTTTATCAAATTAATTGACGAAGATAAGATGTGGTTGTGACGTCATTTGAAGGTAAAAAATGTACTATCATATGAAGTTTTCGAAGAGTTCACGAGTTTTCTAAGCACTGTAATGACTTCATTTTTTGTTTATGTGAAAAAAGAAAAAATACGTCTCCAATACTTTTTGGAAATCTATCTGACGGACTAATTAGTTTTTTTTGTCCGATCCCCTATTGTTGATAGGCAAAAAAAGCAGTATTAGTAGTCAGTATTATTTGAAATGTAAAATTCTATGCGGCTACGGCTAACCCCAAATGGAGGGGTATTTTTATTTGCTTTTGTTAGCCCAAACTGTCCCACTATTAGGCAAATAGTACCTCCCATTTCTTCTAATTTTCTCGATGTTGCGCCTCTTCTCATCAATATCCATCCATCGAAAAAGCCATCCATCTATCGCATATATGCATCTCACTATCTTCTCCAACAATTTATGAAATGAAAATGAATCTCAACTTTTGCTTACAACTGTACCATCCTACAAGCACTAATCGTTAAAATTAAAGGTAATGCATTACGTAACGGTACTTTATTAGTTTTGATGAGCCACGTTAAATATTTAGATAGTGCCATATTTATTGCTGAGATACTTGGGTTCCCTGATACCGATCTGTTTTATAATTAAGTGATATTTGATATTAATGGCGAGTGGATTGTGTTACACCTGCTGAGATTAAATACGTGTTTTTGATCGAGATTATTATTTTAATTTGGATTTTGGTTTTTTAATTATTCTGGAATAAATAATGAGGGTTTGGTAAATGATCTGTGTAAGAGGTAATTTTAAAAGGTTTAGTTTAGTTGTCATGATCATATTTGTTTATTACGTAGACTTCAAAATGTTCATGTATCATACCTAAGCGCAAACAGTTTATAATGTTCGCACTGCTGGGACACAGGCCTCCTCTCTGTGAAAGGGAATTCACCAAGCGTGCCCATCTCTGGTCGGTAGATGTTACAATATGTCTTCGATTATGCCGGTTTCCTCTAGATTTTTTCCTTCACCGGTAGTTGTTTGGGTATGGGGGGGAGTCGCATTGAAAAAAAAAACAGGAAAATTTCCCGTTTTTTTCAATTCCGATGTTTTTTTAACCGACTTCTTAAAAGGAGGAGGTTCTCAATTCGATGGGTATTTTTTCACTGTTTCTTTAGAAAGTTTTCTGGACATTTTTTTTTTCCAATAGGAAAAACGATTTTAGTTTCTTTCGTATTTTTCCGTTTTTTTCGAAAAAAAAAAACAAATTGTAACTTCTGGCATTTTCAACGCTCGGTGAGAGTGATTACGAAGATGTTGTAGGTTTTGCATGAGATCTAAAGACCCGTATGGGTGTCTCTTTCACACTTAATTACTCAAGAAACTATTAATTTAATGGTTATCAATATAGACGAGAGTTAAAACTCAAAATGGCTACCGTTGATGAGTGATTAGTGTATGTCTAATTTATCTCTAAGCTACAATAGCCAACCAAATACAAATTATACAAAGAGAAGCAACACTAACAATGCAAACACAAAATACGATATATAAACAAACCTCACCAGTCAAAGGTTTCTGACTTGTCATTTCTAACAACACAGCCTTAAAAATTATACATTCATACAAGCTACTACCAAAAAAAACTAGTGCTACTTAAAAAACATCCAACATTAAATGCCAGACAGACTTACAAATCCGTGCACCATAATAGGGCAACCAAAAAAATAACAAACCTATTGAGACCAAGCTTCATCATCACGCTTGCATACAATGCATAAAGAAACATTAGTTTGTCATTTTACCAACTTAAACTGACGTTTCATACACTTCAAATTCAACCTTACAACGTTTATATAAAGATTATACAAATCTCCACTTAATGTTGTATTCAAAACATTAGTTCAGACAGGACCAATTTCATTTTGCAGTTGGAAAATTTTGGTGCAGGAACAAAATGGTAAGGTGGACAATTTTCTCGACCGCAAGTTTAATTTGGCAAATGAGTGTGTTTGTGACTTTGCCAAGTGGAGACAATGAGACGGTACACATAAATAGTTTAGACGTGAATGTAGAAAACTTGATTAGGGCTGTTTGGTGGTGGACACTTTCTAATACAGAGGTGAATCAAGGCAATTTTTTTCTTCATAAAAGTTTTACCATAATTAATAAGGACCTCGGGTTCAACAAGCCCATATTATATTAATAATCGTAAAATGTTTATTCTGATTTCGATCACTAGTCTCAGTAAACCATGTTTCTAACATCGTGTGAGTCATCGTGTGTGCCTATCGTCATGTATCTGTGTGTGTTGTCGTGTATAACTCATCTGTTATTCAACTTCTCAAAAACTGTCTAAAACAAAAATCGTCCATTAGCAGATACAGAATTTAAATGCTTGCATAATTTTCGTTTGAAATGCCACTACCAGTTCGGCGCTTTCAGTAGCTTCCATCAGTACCGGTCACATGGGTCACATGGGACCCTTCCACACACCAACCTACGCAAGTGCTGCTTACCTAAAGATTAATCCGAGCAGCTGTTATTATCTAGCCACAAACTTATTCAGGTTCTACTCTATCATTGAATTAGTGGCACACGAACACACCAAACTATACCTTCACATTTATCCTGAATGACAATAGCAAATTACCGCGTCCCCAGTATCGTAGCTCCACTGGCCCACATACACTCGCATCATAATTAGTTGCGTACGCGCAGGCCGGTAGCCGGACTAACTGCATTATAGGTTAATTCTACACGTACACGTTGCACTAATGAAGTCGGGTTTGTATGTGTACTGTCTCGATGGTTTTTTAAACGTCACCAGTGTTGGATCCCTGAATCCAACACTGGTGACGTTTAAAAAACCATCGAGACAGTGAGACAGACGAGAGATTGATCCTTAAGCCTGACAAACGATTATTTTATTGTGTTTTTCATGAGAGTTTTACACTATGATAATTTCTGTGTAAATTATAAGGTGTAAACCAGAGTTTTTAGCTAGCTAGTGGTGCCCGCTACCGTCTACGCTACCGAATTGTCATAAAATATTACTTTCTTATTTGTAACGGATTTTGTAATGTCTTAAAACCAAAAAATTCGAAGACATGTGACATCTACCAAATCGCACAGGGCCCGCGTGGTAGATTATAGCCCATTCCCTCTCGAAAAGAGAGGAGTCCTGTCCCAGCACTGGGAACATTAATAGGATGTGATGATGATGATGATGATGTATAATATACTTCCATATGCATGTATAGAGGACTCACCATAGTAGAAATGCTCTGGTATTTCGTTGTAAATCCTAGACGGTAGCGAGCTTCATTATAGGATGATTGTAGACTGCTTACTCTTGTGTATACTTTGCTTGAGTTATGAGTTCATTTTGAAATTAGCTGCATCGAAGTAGATGTAATTACATGTACTGTATAATTAGCATGCTTGTATTACGGATAGAAGTTAAAGAGAGTTTATACTTATACTTAAGAAACTGTAAAATTCATTGCTTTGAAAATGCATGCAATTTTTGCAAAAGCATTCAGTGATTTATGGCATAAGTAAGGATGTAGGAAAATATTATTTTCCAACAAACGGATATATCCATGTAATAAAATCGGGACCTAATTGTGTTAGTTCATCATCAGTGCGTCTTATGTCGACGACAGCCCGTGTCGACGGCGTGTTCGTATTCCACGCGCGCCTCAAGGAGATGTCAGCAAAAAGGGCCGACGCCTGCTGGGGCTGCGGGTTGTTTGGCTTCACGTCCTCTCCGAGGCATGGAGGAAACTGGCTATATAGGGGTCCCATCCACAGACCTTAAGATAAATCCAAGTGGCTGTCATTAATTTCGCCGAGAGCTCCTCCTGTAGATAGCGACAGTAATATGCGTAATTGTCGGTGTTCTCTATCCAAAAGCTATTTATTGATACTTAATTACTGTTAGCTTTTGTCCCACTGCTGGGCAAATGTCTCTCCCAATGACCTCCAAATCATTCGATCTGGGGCCAATGTGGACCATACGTCTTTGGTTCTGTGTAGCTCCTCTCGCAATCTCCTGTAGGTCTACCGACTGACTGTAACAGGGATCCACATTGTGGTTATTTTGCCCACAGCTCGTCGGGCACGATTACTATTAAATAATAACATAAACCCATCTCATTTTATCTCACTTCACGTTAAAACCGTAATCTTCACGGTCCATTTGTCTCAAACAAGAGTGGGAGTTTAAAGTTCTTCCATAAATATCAATTAATATGTGGTCTCACTAAGTGACGCTGACATCTTATCTTAAATAGTAACATTTAGATTCAGCTAATGGTTATTAAATTTTGGGAAAGATACCTTAATATTGTGATTTGACGTTCACACAATTTAGGTTGAGAAAAATATGGAAATCTGGTTGATTTGATTTCCAAATTGCGTAATGTAGATCGGGAGTAACGGAGATCTGTGGGAAGGTTGAGAGTAAGTAAAATATGTGCAGATCATTGTAAAGTTAAGATGCACCACTTACCCGTCGGTGCGGGTCCCATGGAAACTGCGGCTCCCGTCGGGGCTTCGGGTTGTTGTAAGAGATACCGCGGCCTCGACATAGAGGGCTAAGACGAAACATGGGTGATTTTTAGTCAGTAGAAGTCTGACACCTTTCTCTCTGCCCAAGAGCGGGAGGGGTTATTTGATGATTCCTTAGCACCAAAAAAAATATGCACCGCCTACGTCCAGTCGTGGGATGGGTGTACGTTGTCGCCTGACACTGGAGGCCTAAACTAATATTAAGATATTTTATGAGAAAAAGCTGTTCTAGTAATGATTTTGAGAGGTAAGATAAGAAGGCCTTTGAAACAATAAAAAATATATTTTCAAATCACTTCACTGCACGGTTAGCGCAGTGACTGTGGCTGAGTGATTGCCTGCTGCACAACGTCTCATGGGTTCAATTCCCGCAAGGAAGAAAATATTTTTATAGCCTACATGTACTGTGTGTATGTGAGTTAAAAAGTTTTAAACGCAGCCACGATACGGGACAATATTATAGTGTGGGGCAAAGTTTAAATAAACACATATACATATAAAATTAGTTAGGTCCGTCTAATTTGATTGCAACCCGTTTCCAAAGTTCGTGAGAAAAGACTTTGATAGTGATTATCATCCTGATGAGTTCTTGCACACTAGTAAGACAAATAGCTTGAAATAAGGCCATTTGATTTAAGGTTGAACCTTTCAACTCTTCATCTGACTATTCATATTGCTAATTAACATCTTGTTAATTAATGATGGAAGTGTAATTGCAATCAGGAGCAATGTTTAGAATAGAATCTAAAGTTCATCACTGAGTTACATCGATTTATGCACCGTTTTTTGTTTTAATTCTGAGCTTACTTAATAGGGTTTTTCAAAAAAAAATCGAATTAGACCGTTCTGTTAGATTATCGAAAAACGTTGGATACGTGGTTTTTGCCCGACTTCGGCGAAGCCAAAAAAAAAGGGTAATGATTTTGGCAGTCTATGTATGTATGTATGTTTGCCACCGTAGCGCCTAGACTACTGAACATTTTTAAATAAATGAAGTGTCAATAGATTTATAAGAATAGCCCGGGTGACATAGGCTATAAAAAATTTAACAATTCTTTTTAAGACTGAATTTAAATATTAAAATCTAAGATCGAAAAAAAATTTGAAAAAGCACCTAAAGCACCCACAAACAATAAGAAACATTGTTTGTGGGTGCATATTTCCATAAGTGAAAAAAAAAATTGAATCATTTCCGGAGATTACCCCTCTACATAAAAACATACAGACAACCTCTTTATAAAATTTGTATACAATTTTTTGATAAAACTAAAGTTAGTTTTATTGTTATGTAACTCTACAGGATCTTTTAAAACATTCAAGCCATTGATATACAGACCGATGATTTACAACCACATTCACCTGGCACCTCATTATTGCTTTGAATAAAATAGTTTCAATTGATTCAATAGTATGCACCATTCATTGACCACAATAAGTGAATGACACAAGCCACATAGGTGTCAGCAAACCGATCGAAATACTTGGTTCTCTAACAATGCAACCGTTAACCCTACACCACAGTAAATAGGATAATATATGTAAAACACACAAGTGCTATAATGGTGGTACACACGTGTCCAAAGACCAATAATAATATTATTTTCAACAACAAAGATCATCGCCACTTTGCGAATCGTGACAAGCAGACCAAATGACAATATTTGGTACTAGGATAGTGTATACAGAAGTTCCGTACCTGAAGAATGGATACGCTAGGAAACTTTTCTTGCCCTTTCTTTTGATGGCACCACAATCCAAAATTGCAAAAGCACAACAATTTCTACTAAGCATAGACATAATTTATGAGTTATGAGGGAGTTTTATCAACCCCTTCTATTGCTAATTTCATTTTGAATACATTGATTAAGTAAATAATATATGTTACAAACTAATGTAGGACAAGTCTGAGCAAAAGGGAAATAAAAGCTTCTATTTGAACAGATTAAAGCATTATTACCAACCCGCACTGGGCACGCGTGGTGGGTTATAGCCCATCCCTCTCCTAGAGAGAAGGTCTGAGTCCCTGCAGTGGGAACGTTATAGGCTGATAATAATGATGATGATAAAAGCATTATTTATTTACTGGGTTCAGAACATCAAAGTAAGTACAGAATAAATAGCTACAGCATAACATTTACAAGTTTAATATAAATTCAATTCACTTTAATACAAATTCATACACACAGGTATTTTAGAGCTCCTTACACTTCCAAAGTTCAGAAAAGAATGTCCCGCTAAAATGGCGCCATAGACCTTTTAAATCCTCTTTACTAGACTGCAGTACACAACTGTCATTCCAATACTCGTTGGCGTCATTTTGGCTTATCAATTAAATCAAATAACTTACTTATTTATACAAAACAATTCTGTAATTCTTATAAAATACTGTAAGAACTCGTATCTTGAAACTAGTTATAAATATATTTAAATAGGTAACAATAATAGTATGCAACTCTTACAAAAGTGGATGTGGCAGACATCACTCACTAGGTGGGTAATCGTAGTCAAACTTCGCCATACTATGTGTTGCCCGTACCCACCAGAATCAAGTCGACCCCAACCCATTTGGCTTTTGTCTTGGACCTAAGATGCCTTAAGATGATTTTATTCAGTGTTGTGGCAAGTTCGCCTTCTGCCAAATACTTTATCTTGTTGCATATTAATAACTAAGCTTTAGGCCCGACGTCGCCCGGATTTTTCCATTCTTTTTACTTTATTATAATGGCTTCATTTGAGCCGTGATCTGAAATTTTTATGTGGATTGAGTAATGTTTAGTTTTCTAGGTAATCGCAGGAGTGCTAAGGTATTCAAATGGTTGTAGCTAGATTTAGTGTTTGCAGTTAGCAACGATATGATAATGGAAGCAGTTCCTTGAAAGGGTCGATCAAGAGTTTTATTGGCGCCAAAAACTGGCTTCCTAGTATTCTTGTCAAACGATTGAACTATTGGGTACTGCTTTATTATATTAAAGCTGATGGTATTCCTATTTACATCAGAAATTACTTTCTAACCCCGTTCTAACTTTAGTACTGACTTCGACGTTGCTTTGAAAGAAAATATTTGAATGATCCTGTCCTACATTTTGTTTTTTAACTAAAAATATAGGAAAGTGAAAATGAAATATTCCTAGAACGAGTAGTAAATAATAGACCTTGAAAATGTAGTTAAAAATGTAATGGATTAACTTAGCTTCCAAAATGTTTATGTCAATTTTGATAAAAGTCATTGCATAAACGTTTTTGCATTAGAAGCTGTGTTTGAACTGTTTGGGGTTGAAGCACTAAGGCCATTGGTTCCGAGAACCGACCTAGCCTTTTAGGATATAAAAGTTAAATTGGTTTCAATGAAAATGATTGTCTTTTGTTCAGGCTCTCAAGTGATCAAAATGTCAATCTACATAAATATGCACAGTTTTATGGTTAGCAGGAATCGTCGGCTATTAACTTGGGTTTATATTTATTAGTCATAAATCAATATCAATATATGTATGTCACATTTGTATTGTTTCAAGCGGTACTATGCCAGGCCTCCTATTGTTTGCTCGACTTATCATATCAATAAAATATAGAGGAAAATTTTCATTGTCCGTTAGAGAGTCAGATTGTGATGGCAAAACGGAGTAGAGTGGACACATTACACACATACACGTTCCACGTCTCGAACTTCTTAGGTAAATTAAGAATGTCCTGAGTGCTAATTTGACGTTGCTACCTGAAAATGTAGTCCACAATCATTTATTTATTTATTTAAACTTCATGTACAAGTGTGGTACATAGGAGGACTTAATGCCACAAGGCATTCTCTACCAGTCAACCTTTTGGTTAAAAAAGGACAGCACTGTGGTAGAGTACAAAGTGTAGTGTGTGTGTGTGTAGTATTTCATTTATTTCTTTTTCATTACTCATACTCTGAAAGTAGGTCATAACATGCCTGCGGAGCGGGTTGAAAGTACTACTTTTCAGCCCTAGGAAGAATCGCTTTCAACTGACAGCTGTCAAATGATTAGAAAAAACTTGGTCTATTTTCACATTTTTATTGAACCATGTTCCAACTTTTTATACAGCCACTTAATTACAGCGCAATTTAAAGTTAAAATAACATAAAGTTCATAAGAATAAAATTGTATTATGACTACAATATACACACATCAAAAGTGTCTAGGGATCAACATATATTTTTGCAATAACTTTTCTCCTGATTGATATTAATTAAAATTTTCTTTAAGGATTCATCAAATAAAGTGTTTTCGTTTGTCACAGTAACGATAAACCAAGTCACCTTTGCATTAATAAAGAAATTTGCCATTTTCCTAATAAAGGGATTTTTGACATTTGAACCACTAACATTAAAGTTCGAAAAAAAGACTGAAATAACAGTTTTCTTTAAAATTTTATTGGGTAACTTAAACAATTAATAATCCGTGTTTCTACCGCGAACACTAACAACACAAGAACATCGGTTTGGCATACTCAAAATGAGTTCATCCAAATCACGCTGTGGAATGGCCGCCCATGTTCGTTGCAACAACAAAAAAAGGTCTTCTTGCGACTGGATACCCTCCATATTCGGCAGAGCTCTTCTCTGTAGCATATCCTATGCATGCTCAATCGGGTTCAAGTCTGGCGACTGAGCAGGCCAGGGCAGGACATTGATGTTAGCTGCGGCGAGAGTCTGTCTTACAACTCTTGCGGTGTGCGGTCGTGCATTATCATGCATTAACTGAAATAAGGGACCGATTTGCACTTGTAGAGGAACGATGACGTCTGATACAATCGTCTCAGCATAAATTTGAGCGTTGAGGTTGCCTCTGATCCAAATCAACTCAGTTCTTCCGCCGATCCAAATACCCGCCCATACCATGATGGTTCCACCACTATAAGGATGGACTTCCTGGCAGGATTTTAATCGCTGTTGGCGTCCAGGGGTTCTCCAGTGTCGTATACGTCTTGTATCCGGTCTCATACCAAAACGAGACTCATCAGAAAAGCACACGAAACGCCATTGTTCTTCTGCCCAATTTCTGTGTTCAAGAGCCCATTGATATCGAATCCTACGATTGTGCATTGCTATAGGTGGTACCCGTAGCGGTCTTCGGGAATGAAGGTTCACTTCATGCAAGCGTTTTCTGACTGTTTGGTCGCTAATTAAGTTCCCTGAAGAGTGATGAAGCCTCACGGCTAACATCATGGCGGTTATTGTTGGAGCTCTTCGAGTTAAGATTTGAATGTATCGGTCTTGTCTCCGTGTGGTGCAGCGATACCATCCTCCATGGCGCTCAGCCACGGTACCAGTGCTTCGGTAACGTGTCCAAAGTCGACTGATAACACTCTGACTTGTATTCAGAGCTAAAGCCACAGTACGTTGCCGGGAACCAGCTTCTATCATTCCCACGGCTCTGAGCATTTCTTCCCTGCTTAAATGACGTCGCCGCTCCATAATAACGTTGGTTTTAATCAGTAGTAGGGAAACAGTAGCACTAATAATGTCTTCAATGCGTTGTATGTTTTTATAGGGAAAATATTGACAGCTGATTTTCATCTTTTATTCGAATTTGATTCACAGTTCCTGATTCAAATTATGAAATGCACCAAAAAGGATCCATCTATATTTATAAAATCATAAATTTATTACAAAGCCACATCTCAATCTCAAGAAATCCGCATAAAAATGCTTGATCCCTAGACACTTTTGATGTGTGTAGTTTAGTTTTAACTATTTCTCTAAATTGACATAGATTTCGACAAAATCATTGCCATTTTTTTTAATGATGAACATGAAAAATACTGGCTGTATAGCTGGACGACCAGAGGACAAAAAAAACAAAATAAGCGGGAAAGCGGCAATATTCGATTAACACTAATTTTTCCTTTAGTTAATAATTTACGTTCTTATTTTCCTCGTATTCGTGCACAAGCAAAAGCACAGTGTTTACCGCGGGTAAATTACTTATTTAATCCCTCGAACTATTAGTGCCCTCACTTCGTTACGGGCGCCAAACCCCATCTCGGGACTAAATAAGTAATTTTCGCCCCTTGGATAACAATGTACTATTACACTTCAAGGTTAGAGTACAGTGGCGGACTTAATTTCTATTTAAATTAACATCTAAAAATGTAACTTTAAAGAAAGTAGCTCAGCGCCAATAGTAACAGTGTCCAAGCTACTGGTGCGAAGGTCAGAGCTCTAGCGAGAGGAACCTCCTAACAATACACACTATCCAGAAGTACCTACTGTTTTCTAAAATCTTCATCTTTAAACTAAAACGAAAAACCTCTAAACGGAGTAATTTGTATGTGACCAAATGTATCACGAATTACAAATCCAACTGCCTTATAATCGTTTCCTGTGTAATACATTAGTATTCCGATATTGAATCGATCCCAAAATTCGGGAAACACAAACGAATGTGTTTTTTGTTCTAAAAAGCGAATTAGAATGTCTGAAGCGGTTAGCATATGAGTCATCTGAATTTGTACGTTAGATTGTGATACAGGCTAACTAGAAGTATAACTTTATCCTGGATTTTGAGCTGCCTGCGCTGAATAAAGCAGAAATCGCTGAAGAACACTGCAATATTTTTGCGGCACGGTTGGTGCAGTGGCTGAGCGATTGGACTGCTGCACTGCGTGTCGCAGGTTCGATCCCCGCACGGAACAAATATTTGTATGGCCTACAGATAGTTGTTTAAATGTTTGTGAACGCACCCACGATAAAGGCACAGATACGTTAAAAAAAATTGTCAGTGCTTCTACCGTAGTTGTTTTCTTGGGAAGGATTTCTGTTTTTCCTTGCCTTAATCAGTCTGGCAACTTCTTGCAGCTAGAACTGTCTCTCATTTGTTGTTATTCTTGCAATATTCAACTGAGTTTTTAATTGTATAAAAATTAAAAAGGCTACATTGGAAAATTAGCTTAAATATCCCAATTTTCCTTTACTTAAAATCTATATGAGACAGACATTGTGTTAATTTGTACTGGATTTTTCCTTGGTCAAAATCTTAATAAAATATTCCTTCACCCAAGTCATAGTATTGAGTAGATATTCTAACACCCGTATTATTAAATAAATACCAGTCGAAGTGATCAAAATTTAGAAATATTAGCTTAAATTCCTTGACGGTTTTTACTTTGTTCAAATACTTGTGTATTGCATAAGTAACTACTTAAACTCAAGTAATTATTTTAACTTGGCTATAGATCATGAGTAAGTATCGCCTGTCAGTCTAATAAGTACCCTTTTCATACCTGAATTTTGCCCTAGAAAAGTGGGTCTACTGCTCCTAGCTATTTATTGTAACCTAGTTTGTGAAGGCACCTAGCGTCTGCCTAGCACTAAATCTGTATACGACGCACAATGATGTCACACTGGGCTTCAACTCTTTGAATTCAGATGTCGTATTGAATGTGGCGTGGTGTAAAGGACGAGCGGACAGCGATTTAGCGTTATCCTTGGAAGGAGTAGACTCTTTTTTTTTCTCTAGTTAAAAACTTGGCCAAGTGCAAGTCGAACTTGCACATGAAGGATACCGTACCATGGGCTGCGGGATGTTGTAAGGGCTGCGGGGTATTGAAAGAGATACCGCGGCCTTGACATATAGGGCTAAGAAGGAACATGGGCGGTGTAGAAGTCTGACACTCCTTTTCGCTCTGCCCAAGAGCGGGAGGGGTTATTTGATAATTTCACACAGCCAAAAAAAAAAAAGGATTCCGTACCATTGTAGTACTACAATGGTACGGAATCTAAAATCTAAAATGATACTGAGAGATTTTCTATGTTTTTTAGCACCATAGACTTTTTATAGGTTTTTCTGTAATCTATAAGTGTTGAACTAATTTCTGTTTTTTTTTCAAAATTTTTAGCTCAGTAGTTTGGAGATAGGGCGGGGGGGGGGGTCGTACAGACATACGATAAGGGTTCCGTTTTTTTCATTTGAGATACGGAACTCGTCAAACAGAGTGCAGCTGAATAACAGTATAAGAAGTGACTGCATATGAGTCCTCCAGATTCAGTTGCTGGATCAAACGAGATTCCGTAGACCGATACTCATTTATAATCTAGTGCACCTGCACCGAGACCTCTCTATGAGACAGAAATCATCTACCTGCCTTTGTCTTAATCTACTTGGAGTCGACGCATCACGTTATTTTCTTTTATTCTTCCTCAGTCAGACATCACCATATCATATTTTACTCCTTTCTTTTTCATATCATTCCTTACGCAATCCATCTATATTTTCTTTGTCCTTCGTCTTCCTCTCTTCATCAAAATTAACTTCTGTTTTTTATGATTTCTATGAGACAGTAAAGAACCATTTTGGCCACAAATATAAGACCAAGAAGGATTTATTAAAACTTTGTACTATAATGTTTGTACGGAAATTTCTACTATAAACCGCTCCTCTTGTAACTCTAGACCGCACCAAACAGAGACACATTGACAACAAATCAATCGCGCACGCGCCACGTTTGACATGTATATGCGCAGACGCACGGAATGTCGATCGATAAGCAGCGCTACTAAAAATACTCGATTCTCGTTGTTTGAGCAAATTGTATATATTTTATGCTGAAGCTGTTCTTGTGTTTCTGCATGAGATGTAAGATTAATGTTGTGGCGGTAATAAAGAGTCAGTAACAGTTGGTAACAGGGAAGACTGTCTTTCAAGTTGTTGGTGGTATTCTAAACTAATAGTAGCAAAAGCAAGTAACTCGTGCAGGAGCTCGTAGCTTAACAAAAACAGCGGCTCGGGGTCGATCTCCACGTTAAGCAGCCCTTGCCAAGGCATCAGCCTTGTTTGTGGATAAAGTGACCACCAATTACAAACAAAGTTTCCTCGCGCCTCGGATAACACATTATACCGTTGCCCCGGCTGTTAAATGTAGGTCTATGACAATCATTATAGGTAGAATAAAAGGTTGACAACCAGTCTTAAAAACAGAATTCAAATTGCTTCATTTAAAACACTGATAATCAGCTGCATCCTTTGACCAACAAAAAAAATCTAAATAATGATTTATTGGCGTTAATGATTAATAATAATAATTATTTATAATAATATAATAATATAATAAATAATTAATTTAATAATAATAATTTATTTAATGTCTGATTTGCGATACGTTTTGACTTCTTGGATCTACCAATCTAGAAAGTGGCATTTTAAACACAAAGCAGACTTGGAGCAGAGTCATCATCATCAGCCTATAGCAGTCCACTGTTGGACATAGGAATCTTCAATCGCAAGCCTCTCAACTCGATTCCCCAGCCTCCCTGCGAAGATCGTCGCTCCAATTACAAATTAAATATTAATTAATTACCACCAATTGCAAACAAAGTTTCCTCGCGCCTCGGATAACACATTATACCGTTGCCCCGGCTGTTAAATGTAGGTCTATGACAATCATTATAGGTAGAATAAAAGGTTGACAACCAGTCTTAAAAACAGAATTCAAATTGCTTCATTTAAAACACTGATAATCAGCTGCATCCTTTGACCAACAAAAAAAATCTAAATAATGATTTATTGGCGTTAATGATTAATAATAATTATTATTTATAATAATATAATAATATAATAAATAATTAATTTAATAATAATAATTTATTTAATGTCTGATTTGCGATACGTTTTGACTTCTTGGATCTACCAATCTAGAAAGTGGCATTTTAAACACAAAGCAGACTTGGAGCAGAGTCATCATCATCAGCCTATAGCAGTCCACTGTTGGACATAGGAATCTTCAATCGCAAGCCTCTCAACTCGATTCCCCAGCCTCCCTGCGAAGATCGTCGCTCCACCGAGCCTGAGGGCGTCCCACCTTAGGCTTTTGAATTCGCAGTTTGCATTCAAGAACACGTGTACCCCAGTGGCCATCGGTTATACGGCTAATACGGCTACGTGATTGTGGTGGATACAGTCAATGACGTATTATATATAGACACGTCATGAACTAACATGGCGGCGCTTCAAAACGGCGAAAATATTATATAACTACTTTTACGCGTAAAGAAAGGGAAATAAAATATGACACCGTACAGCGGGATGCCTGTTGTCTTTATGTTTCACGCAGGTTTACACATACGATTTAAATTAAGAACAAACGTAGCATCGCGCGAGAGGTTGGTGCGTAACTAAGCGCGATGTGGCCGATTGGCTTCATTTCATGTTGTCATTTTTGAGGGCGGACAACGTACCTATAGTTTTAATATATCATTGGATACAGTTCGGTCCCTTTACTCGGGTTTCCATCCGAACACTGGGAACATTATAGGCGGCTTGAGCCAACCTGCTAACTAATTCTGTTCCATACTTTAACATTCAAAATGTCATGAAAAAACATCAAATACAGATATATATACCATTTATGAAATTCCCAAAAATGAGAGCAATGGATGTGAAGAAACTTTTTCCCGTAACAGGAAACACCCACAAAACTACAGCGACACTAAAAACTTGCAAATCATTTAGCTATCACAAAAGTTGTTATCTAATCATCGGTTGGTGAGCAATTTCGATCGCAGGCGACCGCGACCGCGGCCGTGGGAATGTGAGGTGCGCGCGCGCAGTATCTCGCGCGATCTCATCTGATAGCGGAGTTATCTGGCACGATCGGCGCACGAGTCGGTGCTGTGCTAGGTGTGCATGAGAGCTGGAGAAATGGGGATAGGTCCTGAATTAGTTGCACTCAAATATATGTGGTCTTTTCTTTATAGGACCATCTCTGACAATAATCTGCATGATGCTCACATGACTACACCAATGTCTGGATTTTAAAAGAGACAGATCTCTGAGTTTGTTTCGGCTGTTTTTTGAGTATTCAGGTATGAAACACGGCCGGTGTTTCATCAAGTGTTATGTGTAAAAGTGTTGTGTAAATAAAATAAAATAATGTATGAATCTGCAAAACTATTTATGATTTTTTTAAAGTGAAAAATGTTGGCTGCAGCGGTTGTTGGCAGCTAATAATTAATAATGTGTGTGTGTTGTTAGATAGACTACCTAACAACTATATACTATCTAACAACACAAGCTATTTCTTCTTTTTTCAACCAAAATTTTCAACGAGAAATAAACAATCATTCATAGTAGTACAGCCATGCTCTTCCTAATGATGAAAATCATCGAACAGGTTCCTGAAAACACATTAAATTACTCCTCAAGTAAAGTGAAGTTACTTGAAAATAAAGTACATGGAACATCCGACCAATTTTATAATATAACTTAATATTACTTACGACTATAACTTGCTTGGGCTTGCTTGGTAAAATTAATCCACCAAATAGTATAATTTGCTCAACCTTCAAGAATTACTGGCTTGATTTGTTATTCCTTTTAATTTCGAATAGTTTTTACGCAATAAAGCATTAATATTGTGTCTCTTTATAAAGATTACCAAGAAATAAATTTTTCTGTGTCCTATTCCACATAGTTTTTTAATCATAGTCACCTGAGTCGGGGGCGAGTGTTGGCGACGCTAGCGCCCTCACCGCTGTTAATCGTGATTTTAGATTTTAAATGGACACGTAGAGATTCATTGGTTCGCCGAATGGTAGATTTTTGGTTCTAACTGATTTGTTACATTGCCATATGGTTATTTGATAAATGTTGGTTATCGTTTATACACATTTTGTATAAGGTAGATAGATCCCGTTGTGTAAGTTAAAATATATTAAATTGTATACGAGTAGAGTGGAAAAAACGACGTTTTGTTTTCGATCGAAATGAGTCGATTTGCTTTGTAAGAAAAATTCGATGTTTTTAAAGACTCGAAAACAAAAGTCGCATTGCATTTGGCCGAGTAAAAGAGGCATGAAAATAACACATACAAATTCAGCCTTTAAGTCGACCTATCTTAAGTCGGAGTTTCAATATGCTTCTCAAAATGATCTAGTTTAGTGATAGACAGTAGTTATTTTTTTAATCGTTTCCCCACGCTAGGATTTACGTCCTGTATCGTGGGTGCGTTTACAAACCAGACCCGAAACAACTATCTGTAGGCTATGCCAATATTTGTTCTGAGCGGGGATCGACCCTGTGACACGCAATGCAACAATAAAATCGCTCAGCCACTGCGCCAAACGTGTCGTCAAAGTTCCAGAGACATTCCTTCCAAAGCACATAATTTACACTGAAACATTAATAATTAAAACATTTTGATATTGTCGGTAAATATTAAAGGAACTGGGCTTAAAAGATCCCAACAAATAAACCATTTTACAAGGGTTTTTATTATCCTTGCTGTATAAAACGATATCGAATCATTGTTTTTTAATGAAGTACCAGTAATTATCGCGGAAAAAAAGGTCGATAACATTTAAAAGAGCACAAATCCATCATCTTTTGCTAAGCTAGCTCATCAGAAACATAATATTGGCGAATTAATTTAGATCCATTTTATTTGACAGCACAAATAAGTTTTATAAATGAATCGACGTTTAAAATAAAAAGAATCTATGTTAGGCCATTCAATCAATACTTTAGGTACACCGTCATTCGACCTCAACCTTTGGAAAAAACAAAAAAAAACTGATCACAAAAACAAATCGGTATCAAAACAACGAACGACTAATTATTCGACTAAGCGTTGAAGGGAGAGCAGATCGAATCGACATACATCGATAAGACAAAATCAATAAAATCATTGCCAGATTACAAAAAGGATGGTTGTTCATCATTGCCACATTAAAAAAAGATGGGTCGGCTTGTTTCATGTCTGAGTGTCGGCACTCGTTTGATGTTCTAATAATGCGACCAAATTGAGTCAATGGCACTAAATGTGTGACGAATCGAGTTATCTAAGTGTTTCATCGAGTTGTTGACGGCCCGATATACAGGATGTTCAATAATTGATTTTATGAAGTAATAACGATATTATTGAGGTTCGATTAGTGTTTATTTTTGATTATGAGTTCATTCAGATTTTAAATACTTTATTGATTTATAATTGGGATTGTTTTTTTTTGTTAGTAGACAATCGCGGAAATTCGTTCTATAGCCTAGTATAGTAGTTGCGGTATACTTTTAAAGGATATAAATTCTAAATATGATTGATCCACTGACATTTATGTGTTTCTTAGTTTATGAAGTAACTAGTTTTATAAAAAATAATACAGTAACCTAGTGATATCATCATGGGGTTCTAAAATGAGATACTCCTATGAAGAAGAAAACATCGTGACGACACTGGAATGTCGTAGAATCAAGAATTCGAAGACATGTGACATCTGTCAACACGTAGTGAATTATGGCCTACTAATAATAGAAGACCTACATCTCAGCAGAATAAACGTTACGGACTGATTGCTTGATTATATAATTATGTTATGTGTTTATTTTAAATTTTAAACCGAAAACGTTGTTGCCTCTTTCCATATCACCCTGTATACAAAATCTATCGACACTTAGATAATGTCGAGGTCAATCCGTGCTATTTGCTGTTCTCTAATGTCATATATTTTTTATATTATATTCACACTGAAATACAATATAATATCTGTGACCAATCGCGTTGACAGGATTCTCGCAAATTGATGTCTTTATTTGAGCAATGTTTTGATTTTAATTTAACCTTTTGATTTAGTTGGCAAGGACAGATATAAATTGAAATTATTTAAAGAAATGTGATGGTTTTAATGAGTAGATAACATGGTTAAAGGTGAATTTCAGCAATGAATCTAAATGCGATAAGTACGCATATGAAAACCGTGCTCAAGAGATGTCATTATCCATTTTCCAAGCAATGATGAGAACATTATTTGATTTAAAGAGAAAATGCGGGCGGACAGACTTTTGAAAATTAGATATTTGAAATAACTATCGTTGTTGCTCTGCGAGAGTTAGGCACCTGGGCGGCAGATAAGAACAACTGCAGATCCGACTCAATAGCTTAAGTAAAAAGCCATATTTCTAGGTTTGGCTCTCGCCTATTTCCTCCTCCAATATTGTATTAATTTATAAGGTATTTTATACATTACATTCTGTGCCCCTGTTTTTCTGTTTTCGTTAATAGTTGTCAAAGTATACTAGGCCTCTGTTGACAGCGATCTAAATAAGCAATTTTGACCATTTTTTGAGGGTTCTAGTGCTTAGAAAAATAATGTATCATCAAAAAGAAAAACTTAGGGGCGTACAAGTAGTTAATATTTATTATTCTGTGAAAAATCATAGCTTTATAGTCATTAACAAGAAAGAAAATAGGCGAGAGCGTTTCTATGGAGAAAAGACCTTCCGCATTTCCTCAACAAAAACCATTGTTTTGAAGATGTTCAATGAAATATTACCAAATTCACTGAACCGAACCTTTATACTTTGTCTTGAATTGTTATGTATCTCTGGTGATAGAGCTAAACTTTTGACCTCAACATATTATGCTTTTTAGTCGCTTCCGCGGGCAAGTTCCTCTTGACAGTGAGCACAAGTGAAGTGCTGCTAATCTAGTTTTAAATCTTATTCATTAAGGCCCACTTGTACCAAAACTTTGAGTTAAATAAATAACTCGAGGTTTACTAACTCAGTGTTAATGTTCTAAATTTTTAACTAGCATTTTATGTTGCACCAGTAAAAATTAACCCAGAGTTAGCTAACCCTAGTCTTGTCATGTTCATTTATCATGTTCATTCATTCTTTTAACATCTGGCAAAATATGGAAGATCGAATGCTGAATGAATTAAGTGTACTGCTCTCTCTCGCTCCACAGTACTTTGAATAAGTCTATTTCTTTATGTCAGATTAGAAATGATACGTGGTTCTTTGTCGCGTTATATTTGACTGTTGTGACTTGAGCGTGTTGCATTTGCATTGTCGTTTACAGATATTATTTTACGAAAATAATTTAGGCAGACGGACGCGGAAGATCTTCAAAATGGAAAAGAAACCTCGGTTACGTGGCCCAAATTTCACAAATAGCGACAATTTGTTACTGTGCGATATAGTTGAAAAATATAAACACATTCTAGAAAACAAAAAAACTGATGGAGTCAAAATACTACAAAAACAAAAAGCTTGGTTGGAAGTAGTAAAAGAATTTAATTCTACCACCACAGGCCATTCCCGCATGCTCGAAAGTTTACAGCAAAATTATAAGAATTTAAAAAAGAAGGCGAAAAAGAATGCTTCCGATGCCAAAATGGATATCCCAGGTAAGTTTTACCTTCTATAGCTGTAGTTTCATCTGAAGTGAAGTGTGAAGTGTGTGAAGTTGATAGGATAGTTCTTATCCAGAACGTAGAAGAGTATGGCACTTCTTCTGAAGGCTGGGAAAAAGTTGCTGAAGGTACAGGAGCTTCGAAGGAAGATTGCCTAAAAATGTTTAAAGTGCTGAGCAAGGAAGCAGAAACAAAAGATAAATGTTTAAAAAAGAATATCTTGGGTACAGGTAAGTTACTGATTGCAGCTTCAGTTAATGGGGCAATAATTGTACTTTTCTTGCTGTATTACTTTTATTACATTGGGTACTTTTATTACTAGGCGGGGGACCACCGCCAAGAAGTGACGATGACCCGTTGTTGAACAAAGTTAAAGCTTTAGTTGGGCCATCTCTTGAGGGCCTTCACACCATTTATGATGGTGATAGAAGTATAATGGCATTGCAGCATGTGCCACCTATTGAGGACAGCCAGAAGAATGAATATAAAGTAAATGAAGACAGTGATACAGGTACTACTACAACTACTCTTTTCGACTACTCTTTTCTTTGTTCTTTTCAAAATTTTGTAATAGAAGCTCCTGGGTATTGTGTTTAATTTTGATCTAATTATTTTTAGATGAACGACCATCGTAAGATATAACATGTCAATCTTTCATGACCCCCAAGACACACATAGCCCAGGATGACCTGTCACCTTTCTTTACAAATGACAGGACGAATTTGAAAAGGAAACCACACATTTTGCTAAGTCGTAAGTGATAACACAATACTTTATTCATTTAAGAATGTATGTATAGAACTCAGATCCAAGCGTCCGATTATTTAATTTTATGTATAGAGATACTGATCGATTAGGTAGGTATGTATATTTGTTGTATATGTGTACTAGCTGTAATTGTGTGATAAATTAAATTGAAATTATTGATATTTTACTTTAGGTAAACGGAAGCTTGAATCAGAAATGCCACAGAAGCAATCAGTTTCCACAAAATTCAATAGCCTAGCTACTGAAAAGTTGGAGTTGGTGGCTATGCAAAAAGAATTGCTGAAGGGTCAACTGATAGAAGAAAAAGAGAAATTGCAACATAACCAATTACTGCGGGCTATGGAAATGGAAGATAAAAAAAAACAATATGAACATAATGAAATTATTAGACAGTTACAACTGCAAGCTTTTAATAAATAACAAATACCATCACCTTTTTGTTTGTTTTATTATTAAGGTTGAGATTGATTTGAGTATTAAGATGTGTTAAACTTTTAGAGCTAGGTAAATAAAAAAAAATTGTTTTGTTGTTAAATTATTATTTTATTTATTTAAACTTATAAACTTACACTACACACAAATTAAGCTAAAAATAGAGCAGAACTAGTTCACTAATCTACTAAAATGTTCTTCTATCAGGACATGTCGAGCGCGTTGTCCTGATGTACTTCCGACTGAACCACTGCTGGCTGGTAATTCCAATCCATCAAAACTATCAATGATAGGAGGATATTCTGGATCAACGGGTGGTTCTAGGTCCTTTTGAAGTCGTGCAATATTATGAAGCACACAAGTAGCAATAATGATGCCAGGTATTCTATTTAAATGAACTTGAATCCCTCTTGTCACAATAGGGAACCTTCTTTTCCATACTCCAAAGGTTCGCTCTATAGTATTTCTTGTCCTTATCTGCGACTCATTATATAATGACTGATTTGTGGAAGTCACTGTTGAAAATGGTGTCATCATAAATGTGGATTGTGCATATCCACTATCACCAAGTAAGCAGTAATCCCCATAGGTCCTTTGCAAAAAATGTCGACGCTGGTTACAATTATCCCATATGTTGGAATCATGGGCTGATCCATGCCACCGTGCAACAACATCATTGAACAGTAAATCAGCTGAACATATTGCCTGCATGTTAATTGAGAAGTACCCCTTCCTATTTTTGTATATCTCTGCAGTTTCTCCTCCTGAAACAAGAAGCCAAAAGGAAGGGTTATGATTTTAGCAATATAAACATGTACCATTTTAGTCAGTTTCAGTTTTTAAACTTATATATTTTCAATTCTATATATAAAAAAGTGTTTGAAAATGTACCTGGAGACTTCATTCGCACATGAGTACAATCAATTGCCCCAATGATTCGTGGAAATCGTGCAATCTGGTAAAATTCCAATGCCGCCTGCCTTTGCTCTTCACCAGTAGTGGGCATAAATATAAATTGGGGATATAGCCGAGCTATAGCATCAGTGACCTTATGAATGATCCTGCATGCTGTTGACTTATGTACCCCAATGACATCTCCGCAAGTCAGTAGTTGACTTCCAGTGGCGTAAAATCGTAATGTACATAATAGTTGGTTCATAGGTGATACAGCTGCACTGGAAAAATAAAATTAAACAATACTGTAGATACCTATTATTAGTATTGTACCTACATATACACTAGCAGCTTACCAACACATAGTAGGTTTATCATTGCACTTAAATCCAATATCCAGTCTATTGTAAAAGGAGTTCACTGAAAAGGCACTAATCACTAAAAATATAATGTAGGTCACACGTAGGTACTTACTTTTTATTCGCATTTGTATATTGCAATCTATTTTCAATTTTATCTAATAAATAGAGAACAGTTTCTTTTTGTAGACGAAATCTTCTATGAAAATCTTTGTCTCTTTGTGAGTAAAAATGATCAGTCCGTTCTGCAATTCTTCTGTTATAAAAGTCTGAAGTAATGTATTCGATAATCTCTTCATCATCATCAGACATAAACCATTCATTTATCATTTTCAGGACAAAATAAAACCGATATCACTGAATGCAACAAACACGAGACACAACCAAAGCGTACATAACCTAAAATATCTCAATTTTGTCATTACTAACCCAGAGTTAGTTGACTTAACCCTCCCACATCAGGCCCACTTGTACCAAAACTTTGAGTTAAATAAATAACTCGAGGTTTACTAACTCAGTGTTAATGTTCTAAATTTTTAACTCGCATATTAAGTTGCACCAGTAAAAATTAACCCAGAGTCAACTAACCCTAGTCTTGTCATGTTCATTCATTCTTTTAACATCTGGCAAAATATCTCTCTCTCTCTTGCTCCACAGTACTTTGAATAAGTCTATTTCTTTATGTCAGATTAAAAAAATACACGTTGTTCTTTGTCGCGTTATATTGACTGTTGTGACTTGAGCGTGTTGCACATGCATTGTCGTTTACAGTTATTATTTTGGGAAATAATTTAGGAGACGGACGCGGAAGATCTTCAAAATGGAAAAGAAACCCCGGATACGTGGCCTAAATTTCACAAATAGCGACAAATTGTTACTGTGCGATATAGTAGAAAAATATAAAAACATTGTAGATAATAAAAAAACTGATGGAGCCAACATTCTACAAAAACAAAAAGCTTGGTGGGAAGTAATAAAACAATTTAATTCTATTCAGACTATTGTAAAAGGAGTTCACTGAAGAGGCACTAATCACTGAAAATGTAATGTAGGTCACATGCCTACATGTGACCTACCTACATTACTTTTTATTCGCATTTGTATATTGCAATCTATTTTCAATTTTATCTAATATTTATAGAGAACAGTTTCTTTTTGTAGACGAAATCTTCTATGAAAACCTTTGTCTCTTTGTGAGTAAAAATGATCAGTCCGTTCTGCAATTCTTCTGTTATAAAAGTGAACTAATGTAGTCGATGATCTCTTCATCATAATCAGACAACAACCATTCGTTTATCATTTTCAGGACAAAATAAAACCGATATCATTGAATGCAACAAACACGAGACACAACCAAAGCGTAGGTACTTAGCCTAAAATATCTCAATTTTGACATTACTAACCCAGAGTTAGTTGACTTAACCCTCCCACATCAGTGGGTTAAATAATTAAAAATTTAACTCATGGTTAAGCCTTAACTCTTGATGGTGCAAGACATAATTAGAATTTAACTCCAAAGTAGTATTTACCTCTGAGTTAACCGTGTTAACCCAGCCTGGCGCAAGTGGGCCTCAGTGGGTTAAATAATTAAAAATTTAACTCATGGTTAAGCCTTATCTCTTGATGGTGCAAGACATAATTAGAATTTAAGTCCAAAGTAGTATTTACCTCTGGGTTAACCGTGTTAACCCAGCCTGGCGCAAGTGGGCCTAACATAAGTTATATATTTAATTTATACTCGCATATATGTTAGTTTGTAATCATTTTGCAAATGATTGCATCCCGCTACGACTGTCCCATACAGGCTCACTGGGTGGGAATAGTCACGGGAAAATTGTGATATTGTGTACCTAATAAAATAGATTTAAGAAAATTGTTATTAACATTTGTATGTACCCACTAAAATAGATCTTAAGAGAATTGTTACTAACACTTATATGGATTCTGTCCGAAATAAATGGTTAATAATAATAATAATATGGCTGTTTATTACTATGCTTTCGATAAAATTTCATCAATGTACACTGCTAAAAGGCAAGCTTGTTTGCTGTCGGTAAATAAGCTCACCTTTAGAAACTAAACCAACTCTAACAATCAATCGCTTCTATAAATCACGACTATCAATATTACAGTTAAGGTGGTTTCACACGGGACGCGGTCGCAGCGACAAGTGCTCGCACGCAACGCAGACGGCTTCCGTAAGCAAATAGTCGCAGTCGTAGCTCATTAGTGCCGTACGGTTGGTACTTCGTTAGTTTTCTGTGGATAATTGTTGCGACAGTATTTCGAATGAGGTTCATTTGAATTTAGATTTTGTTTTGATTGTGTTTTATTTTTGTACATATGTGATATGGGCTCGAAAAGAGATGAATGTGGATGAGACTGATTTGATAGAAAAATATTTCGAATGAGTTAGGAAATCTTATTAAAATTCCCGTAGAAGTATGCAGACAAATAAATAGAGAGTTCCTCGGAGCTAGTAAATCGATACGAATATTAAGCATTTGCAAATACCCACCTACAAGTACCAATATGAAAATAACAGGCCGCTCCTTAAACAAAACATCTCGCCTGCTATCCCCGAAGGGTCAGGCAGTGAACCTAATACTATACCTTCATTTCGCCAGTTATATTTAAGTTCCACGTAATAGGGAGCGGGCCTATTGCCATCAATCAACCGGGCACGAATTTCAAAATCTATTAAAAAAGCCATATAATTTTCCATTGCCTGCTCAGCGGTAATAGGATATTTCACCAAAAAAAAATCTAATTAGTGCGTCAGATAGATTTTCAAAAATTAATGGACACATATTTTTCATTTTTCACGTAAACAGAAAATGAAGACGATACAGTGACTTCGAAAAGTCGTGTCAAGTCGTGTGACGTCACAAGGTTAGTACTTATTTACCCACAAAGTGACGTCAAAAGCCCCCACTCATGATCTTTGACACGTTTTATTTTCGTAAAGTTTTATTAATTTGATAAAATAAAAAACAAGTATCAAATATTTTTGGATAATCTAACAGACGGACTAAGTTATATTTTTTTGGTGTATACACTATTCCTGTCCAAAAACCAGTATCTTTTGAAGAAAAGAAATCTCCATCAAATTTCGTAAAACGAAAATCTCAGAATCTCTGCTGCACCCTCCCCACGTGCAGCCGTGAAGATAATTATCTCCTACTTACTGTTCGCTCATTGCGGTATCGTTGAACTTTGCCACAGATGGTTGTCGCAGCCATACTTAGCCAATTATTTATAGTCCTAGCCTAGGTGCTGACGGCCCTGTGATGGGCTAACATTTAAGGGTTAGATTAGCTACCTGGTATAGGTGAATTCATGATTAATCGTCTGTCAGTAATCGGCGTAAATAAAAACATAAATTATTTTCTGAAGGATAATTTCTTGACGGCATGGTTGGCGCAGTGACTGAGCGATTGGACTGCTGCGCGCTGTCACGGGTTCGATCCCCACACAGAACAATTTGTATGGCCTAAAATAGTTGTTTCGGGTCTGTGTGTTTGGTTTGTGTGTGTGAGTTTAAATTGTAAACGTACCCACGATACAGGAGAAATTCCTAGTGAAAGAAGAGAGAAATTCCTAAAAAAAATATGATTGTAACATTGAGGAAATCCATGTCTTAATCTAACGTACCCAAGATACAGAAGAAGTTCGTAGTGTAGGCAACGTTTTTTATTATTATTATTATTTTAATAATAACATTGTGGAAATCCATGTCTAAATCTATTATATTGTGGACTCCCAAAGCCGACTCAGCCGACCACAGTCCACTGCTAAACTTTAGCCTCTTCCAGGCGGCGCACCCTGCATACCCTGACCTCCAGTGAAGTGATGGCAAGTGTTACTATTGATCATGAGGTCCTGAATTTAATTTCCTGGACAGGCAAAGAAATTTTATCCAACAGAAACTTGTCAATAGCAGCCTAAATCGTTAATTTGTGGCAGAATGATGGTATAGGCTGGTCTCTCAGTATATACGTGGCGAAGTGAGGTTGTGCTGTATGTCACCTTTAGGAAGACAAAGGTGTTCACATGCCACCTTGCTAATGGCAACTGACTTCTGTATCAATGAGAACAATCACCATGAAGAAGCATCAGGTATCAGTGGCATGCGACTACGGCTGTCCTCTATAATATATTAAATTATCTACGTACTAGACGATTTTTCTTGTTTAATAATTTTAAGACCGCGGTTTTGTTAGTTTGCGTTTTTATTCATAGTCGGGTTTTAGTTTTTAAACTTATTTTTTATTCAATATATAATAAGTTATTTAATCAGATTAAAACCATAAATTTATGACTATAAGAATCAAATTTTACAACACAATAACGCGTTACCCAACCGCCAGTAATCGCGTCATCCTCTAGTCGGCGCGCGCGCACCTCAGTCTAATAAATGATCAATGATGCTGCGGCTTCGCCGGAAAAATGCCAAATATTCCATACATCACTCGTACTTTGAATATTGACAGGCGGATGGTCTGTTAGCCATAGAGGTATGGTGTGGTAGAATTGGACTACAGCTATTTTTTCGTTTTGCACACTGCTTGCAACGACTTTTACAATCGTCACTTTCTGTTGTAATTTATACATTATCTTTTTGCATCGTAAGAAAAATGTGCCTAAATGAATAGTAAAATGAAAAAAACAAACATTTTTATTACCCACGAAGATATCTTGTGTCAAAATATCTGAAAAGGAAACCACAGCGTCACTGTATTAATTATAAGCGAACAGTTTTAGTTTTCAGAAAATAAATAATTCTGAAATAGTAATCCAGTGCCACCCTGCCAGATTTTATTTTTTTATTTTTATTAAAACGTTGCCCCACACTTGTAATTTCTCCTGTATCATAAGGGCGTTCACAAACATTTAAACTCACATACACAAATACCCAGACCCGGAACAGCGATCTAAACAAAACAGAACCACAGAATCTAGAATTAACATGGCGTCGTTTTACGTCTATTATGAGTATATGTCTTCCCGATTAAGTAAATAATACACAGCTGCGTTTTGGTGGATATCACCTGTCTTTACTTTTTTGGGTTCCTTCTAGGACATATCAGTTTCCTCACGATGTTTTAAGAATCGTGATGATAATAAAAATTACACAAAGCGCCAAATCTACTTGTCGCACTCACGACCTGCAACATTTTTATTATTTTTATTTTATTTCCCTGCTTGTTGTGTTTTTTTTTTTTTTAATATCTGTTAAGCGTTGTTTGTGTATTGTTTTTTTCCTGTATGCACGGTATGTTTCTGCGACAAATGAATATTTTTTCTTTCTTTTCTTGTCAAATCTTAAATTCTCAATGTATTTTTAAAAAGGCAGTGACATTTTTTTTTTAAATGTCCTATTCTGTACCATTGCTGGAAAAAGCCCTTCCCCACTCCTTTCCAATTCTCTCGGTGTTTTGCCAACCAGTCAGAAACAAATCCAAATCGTCGTTGTTTCTTGGACTTGTTTTAGTCTACAGACACCCAATGTGTGACGATTGTTTGGTATTGGTGTTTTCTGTGTGACCCTGTGCTGACCCAACCCTAAAAATGTGACCGCCCAGTTCCAGTTTAACCTCGCAAACATATCGCAGTGACAGTATTATAATTTAATTCTTAAAGTTATCTAAACCTTCCTTAGTCTGTATACCACACATAAGGTCAAAAAAGAAAACTTACAAAAAAAATCGTTTGGCGATGTAACTCGGAGCATTTGATTAGTATTTGTAACGTTTATATTAACCCAATTGAATGGTAAGACGCTTGATCTTTGATTGACGGGCCGTGTAACGAGTCTATTTTGTTCGGGACCAGTGCGCGCCGCAGTGGGAGACCGCCTTTTTTCTATAGATTTGGTAATTAATGGAGATGGGACGGTTTTCTTGGTTTAGGTACTTAAAGGATAGGAATAGTCTTTATTTTTAATTTTAAACCTTGTTTTAGCCTAGCAGATGCAAACAGTCCTGCAGAGCATGAGATATTGAGCTATGGACACGTGGTCCGACCACACAGGCCGATCAATCGGACCACGAGAACTTTTTTCCAGTTGTTTCGATTTTAGAATCTTGCCAGTCGAACTACTAAATCTTAGGACCGCGTTGTCCGACTTTGGAGGCAAATCACGCGGTCGAACCAGGTGAACGATTACCAGTTTACTTGGTCCGATTCATCGAAATATTATATAAAGGAATCTCAAGTTTTCATAGTCCGACTACCCTCATAAAGTAATAATTCAATGTCAATGATAGATGTCTAGGTAATCTAATATTTTACATAATTATTTAGATTTGGTTATCCTATTAACAATATACAATACCTCCTTCATGTTCCTGGCCTCCTGGTAGTTAGTGAGAGTTAGGTAGATACAGCAAGAAGAACTTTAAATTATAAATAAGGCTCTGTAACACTGGGACCTTTTTGTTCCGTTAAGTAACTCAACGGGAACAAACCAAAAAGTTCACATAGTCCGATTGATCGGACTATCAGGAATTTCAAAAACACGTGGTCCGATTAATCGAACCAACTGGAAAAAAAAGTTCACGTGGTCCGATTAATCGAACCAACTGGAAAAAAAGTTCACGTGGTCCGATTGATCGGACTATGCGGTCGGACCACGTGTCCCTAGCCAGATATTGGGGGCTTATTTCGCAGGTCGAACCAAGCTTTATTAGGTTCTTCCATTATGGATATCATATCGTAGTAGCGGCCGGGAGTCAGGATTCGTGGTAGGTTAATGGCAGTACATGGACTTTATTATAACTGGCGAAGAGTGGGTGTACTATCTGGTTCACTTTTGCCCAACTCTTCAGGGATTATGGGCTGCATGTTTATACAGGATGTTAGGTTAAACAAGAGACATATTGAAGGAGGGTTTTCAGTATTCGATTCTCGTCCCAAACATGTAAAAAAACTATAACCTTAATTTGTGACACAATAGGGATTTTTAAATATGTGATACTAATTAGTACCTCTGTGAGATTCTCGAAAAATATTGGATGCGTATTTTTTGTTTCAACGAATTAATAAAAATTGACAAAGATAAAACACGTTAAAGATTTGAGTGGGGGTTGGTGACGTCACTGACCGCAAAAAAATGTCATAGGTACTAATGTCTTAGAGTATGACGTCACACGAGTTTTCAAAGCACTGTATCGTCTTCATTGTTCTGATCTCACTTTATTAGACGTTTGTGTTTCGTCATTATCGTTTCGTTTTAAAATATTAAGGGAAAATGCGCACACATTTTCTGTGATAAACGCAAGGTCGGCGAGACTTTTTCGAAATGTTTGGTATGGTTCTGTCTGTTATTTATCAGTGTTTTTTTTTGTTCATATTTTTATTAGTATCATGTAAGCATGCCCTATTGCATGCCCTATTATATGTCCATCGTTTGAACTAACATACTGTATGCTTTCTCAGTAGAGCCCCTATTTCATGGGATTTATAGATAACTGATAAAATTTGGGTGTAAGCCTTTGGACAATTTCTGAGGATTAAATGCATGGTATGTTAATATGTTTCACGTTTCATATTGATTTTATGATTTAATTGATATTTAACAAACCTAAAACGAGATCAAGGAATACGATAAATATTTTGATTATGACATCATCATAGAGCATTCTAATCAAATTGGTTAAAAAGTTTACTGCCTTGAGAACTGGTCAATTGGGCTATTCGTGGTTGATTGATTAATGTAATCAATCAGCTATACCTACTCCAAATTAAATATATATTTTGACAGATTACTGCTACTCAATTTCAATGTCTCAATCAAGTTTATTTGACTCTATAACATAGATATACCATTTCAGACTGTTTTTTTGATCTTCATCATCATCATGGCAATTTATTAGGGGTAGCGCAATATGTCTTTTTGGGTTTAAAGATTCTTTATTTTATTTAAAAGAACATTGTTCACTTAACAAATCACACTAATATAATAAAGGCGAAAGTTTGTGAGTTTGTATGTTTGTTACTTCTTCACGCAAAAACTACTGAACGGATTTAGATAAAATTTGATACACAGATAGTTTATAATGTAGATTAACACATAGGATAGTTTTTATCCGGATTTTATCTGCCCGTGGAATAATTTTCGAGTTGTAGCGGGTGAAGCCGCTGGCAACAGCTGTAGTAAATACATAAATAAGGTAACATGTAGTCCAGTAGCTAACCATTCATACATAATAATACATTCGCTTTAACAACACTGCTTAATCACTATAAAGAAATATTACATAAGATGTAGGTATACGAAAAATATTTTGCACGTAATTATTTTAGCCGTCAACATCTACCCGTAACTTGTAAGTGAGTACTTGCTACATTTTTTTTTTTTCAAAATTCAAATTGTTTATTGCAATCCATAATGTACATTAACAGGTGTTAAGGAAATTAATTATAGACACAATTATGGACCCTGTCGGGCACAGCAAATGTTTGTACAAGTACAGCGGAAGAGCGGAAGAGCGTTTCTTTTATTATTAAGTTGGCTTAAAAATATCTATTTTATAATTATATTCTATTAATCTAAGAATATATCTATTTATATACTTATTCTATTAATATTGTTATGCAATCTATGTATTCTTTTATTATTTATTTAGTTATATTTTTAAATTGCTTATTTGTTTACGTCCTTGTTATGGACCTTTTTTTATATTAGTTTTGTAGGTACTTAAATTATGTATTTTTATTGGATTTATCCATTAAATATTCGTGTATTGTATAGTAACTTTTTTTAATTAAGTATTGCTTTAACTTATTTACAAATGTATTGGTTTTCTTTTGTTGCTTTATGTTTTCTGGTAATTTATTATATATTTTTATAGACATTGAATATGGACTAGATTGGTGTAATTTAAGACGGGAAGGGGGCAAATTCAGTTTGTTCTTATGTCGCAAAGAATAATTAGTTTGTACGTCTCCCCGTGTGCTGTAAGAATCCGGATATTTGCGTACTAGTTTACATAATTCCAATATATAAATGCTAACTAACGTGAGAATCTTGTGTTTCTGGAAGTGCGGCTTGCAACTGTCTGTTGATTCTATATTAGTAATAATTCTAATTAACTTTTTTTGGAGGGTAAATAGTGACGGGTCGTCTGTGCTGTTTCCCCGTAAGATGATGCCATAGTTAAACCAAGCGTGGGCATACGCGTAGTATGTGGTTAACGCAGTTTGTAGGTTGGTAGTCTTTTTAATTTCGCGGAGGGCATATGAAAATTTTGAGATTTTTGATTTAACTGTCTGTATGTGTGTTTTCCAGTTTATGTTTGTATCTATTGTTAAACCTAGGAGAGTGAAATTGCTAACTGTTTCTATTTTTTGTTGGTTATAAGTTAGTTTTTATTTGGTTTTTCTGCCAGGGGTGAAATGCAATTATTTTAGTTTTAGAAAAATTAATTTCGAGATTATGATCGTGCATCCAGTTTAAAGATCCATTAGAAAACTGGTTTCATCAACAGCATATTAATGTTCCCACTGCTGGGACACAGGCCTCGTCTCTCTTTGAGAGGGAATGGGCTACCACGCGGGTCCAGTGCGGATTGGTAGATGTCACATGTCTTTGAATGTTTGGTTCTAAGCCATGCTCAGGCATGGCTTAGAACCAAACATTCGCTCTCAGGAGCAGCGGTGATGAAATAAACTATACAAAATTATGTGCCTGCCTGGGTTCAAACCCACAACCTACTGTTCGTAAGTCGGGGCCGCCACCACTGGGCCACCACTGCTCTAAAAACTCTTGAAAACTGGTTTGAGTTTACATAATTATATTCTTCTTCCATGCTTCTCTATTTCTCGTCATGTCAGCAGTCACCTCCTTCCTAGCCACATCTTCTGTCACACAGTCCATCCATCGCTTTTTTTGTCTTCCTTTTTAGCAATTTTTTGTTCTTTTTCCCACTTTAATTGATTAATGCTCACTATTATTAACGATTTAAATAAATAACAACGTCACCTACGCTACTTGACTTTTGTTTAAATTTTGTCATTGTTCAGACCTAGATATCCATCACGCTAGCGGAGTTCTACTATCAATTTTTTTCGACCGACTTGTGTCAGATTCGGTTTATAAGAGCCCCGAAGTCATAAAATAGGCATAAAACTCACCGAGCTTCAAACCGCCACATCTCTTTAATTACCAGGCACCTAATCTATGTCCGATTGACAATCGCCGCTTGACTCCCGACCCCTGTAGGTACATTGTAATGACGCGCACTTCATTACGTCTGATAAAAGGTGGCGGTTTACTGAAAGGTGGTATCGTGGTGAGAGTAGTGTTCTCACGTTTAGTTGTCGATATGTTGCGTGTGATGTGCGAACTTTATTTGTGGGGTTAAAGTTTCCTTACAGGATTACTTGAGGACATTACGAAGCTATTTGTTAATCAATATCTATGGTTTAATGCTCCTTTTGGAGCCTGCCAACCCCTTTGCTGTAAAACCCCCTTAGCGTGTAGTCGCATAGTTTTTAAGTTTACTTTGCCCTGTCAAGGTAAGGTTCCTTACAGTCAAGGAACCCACAGGATAGGCTGGTTAAGCAAGGACTAGTGGATATTCTTCAATTTCAATATTAGCTTATTCGCTGTGTAAGAAGTAAGTGTTACAAATGCCTAAAAAATACTAGATTTGTGTTGTCAACGCGATCCAAAACTATGGAAGACCACATTTTTTTAGAATGAATACAACGATCCCCATATCGAGAACCTCTCACTAATATATATTAGATTTTCATAATGAGAACACTACCATAAACTTTTCTATGCATCTACGTGACTATGGCTCCGTTCAACAGACTATTTCTTTTTTCTTCAAAATCAGCATAAAATCTAAACCCAAAACACGCTTTATTTAACACACAGACATCCAAATTTGCCAAATCACGTCTCACTACCCATTTAGTTCTGTAAACCGACTTCACAAAAAAGGGGTGTCACTCAAATTGGAAGAAAAACAAACAAAAACAAGCCACAGATTCAGTAAACAGTAATTATCACTTTGACAAAAGATGTAGGTTTCGTATAAAAAGTGTAGGAAAAACTTGTGGTTACCAAAACAATGGTTCTTGGAACTTCGGGGGCATATTGTCTTGACGGATAGTTAATTTTTCGACATTTGTGTATACAGGATGTGGTGATTGGTAAGACTGTGTTTTAGTATATTTTATAAGAGATATTGTGGATGCTGTGATTTTTTCTGGGAGTAAGTTGTGAAATGCCACGACCTTTATTCGATTGTATCAGTATCTCAACATTAATATTCGTGTGATATGTGACCTTCTGGGTCCAAACCGTATAAAATGGAAGTAGAATCGATACGAAAAGTAGTAGAATTATTAGTGTGTACTATTTTGAGAGCAGCGGTGGCTCAGTGGTGGCGGCCCCGACTTACGAACAGAATGTCGAGGGTTCGAACCCGGGCAGGCACATTACTTTGTGTAATTTATTTCATCACCGCTGCTCTCAAAACGGTGAAGGAAAACATCGTGAGGAAACCGGCATGGCTTAGAACCAAACATTCGAAGACATGTGACATCTACCAATCCGCACTGGGCCCGCGTGGTAGATTATAGCCCATTCCCTCTCAAAATGCAGAGGAGGCCAGTGTCCCAGCAGTGGGAACATTAATAGGATGTTGATGATGACTCTTTGATAAGTCAAAGTATTGAGTTTATATTGTAGAAGATACAAAATTAATACGTCATACTTTCACTGCTTTTTAATATCAACCGGAGCTTTTCTACAAAAATAACTATATTCCTTTAAAGATACATGCTGTATATTATTTCCTGTCAGATTCAAAAGCTAAACGCCTGCGCCTGCGCCCCTGCTGCTACAAAAAAAAACTCATAATGTGTCATAAATATTCTGTAATCTGTCAAGAATGAGGTTTTAGACTATCGTGAAGGCGTCTCTTGAGAATACAACCCTTTAAAAAAAACTAATGTCTATTTTGAACCTTATCCTCTTGTTATTAAGATCGTTGAAGAGGTTCAAGGTAGCAGAATTGAAATAAGCGATTTTGAAACTTGGTATGAACGGTTGAAGGTCGTAAATGACTTATCTTTTTTGGAACATATTCTGTGAATGAAATTCATTGTAGCCACTTCTTTTTTGTGTGAAATACGTTTATTTTGATATTTCAATCTGTGTATATTTCGGAGTTCCGTTATATCCGTGTTTGGTGCATTTGTATGACAGAAGTCAACTTCAAGGGATTATCTACCCGCACAAGTGAGGCAGTTGTTACCTTTGATACTTTCGTCCTATGTCGCTCTGTGGGTGACAGAAGCGATGCTACGCTATGCGCTTCGAGTTTATCGGTGTGTAATTTTTGTAAGGAATGTAGACCAAGTCACCCTGGCTGTACGATGGATTACCTAAGTTCTCTGCATTTGCGAATAGACCAAAAAAGCGGTACACATTCATGCTCTTGGTGCCTTTTTTACCCGACTGCGGCGAAGCCCAAAAGGAGGGTTATTTATTAGGATACTCGTATCATGGGTACCCTCCATCTGGGGCAAACGGAGAGTTATGTCGAACTCTAACTTACTAAAAACTCACTGTTCTTACTGTCACCATTTTTCGGTGGCCTGGGAGATACAGAACAGAACGCACGACGTTAGACGTATGTTCTAACAACTTACGAGTACTCATCATCTTTTTTTTTTGCGGTTGGGATATCATAAAATCTTCCGCTATTGGGCAGAGCGAAAGTGAGTGTCAGACTTCTACTGACTAAAAACCACCCATGTTCCTTCTTAGCCTTTTATGTCGAGGCCGCGGTATCTCTTACAACATCCCGCAGCCCCGACGGGCGTCGGCTCTTGCGGGCTCCTTACATGTTGCTGACATCTCTATAAGGCGTGTGGAACACAAACGCGCCGTTGACACGGCTCATCATCTAGCGTAGCCTAGCTTTTGCCAACTACGTTGTTTTCAGCTTCCAGTCTAACCGGGTGCAACTGAATACCAGTATTCGACATGGAGCGACTGCCTATCTGACCTCCACAACCAAGTCAATACTGGGTAAAACGATACCCCTTGGTAAGACTGGTTGGCAGACTTGCGGGCTACTGGCTATCTGTGATGACTGTGAAAAGTCTGCAAGTGCCAGCAGGGATTCATGGTAGTCACCCATCCATAGATGCGCGGCTCAACATAAAGATTGATCCGAGTAGATGTTATTATTATTTTAAACTCTTACCCTACCCTTATTCCACCTCTGTCAGAGCAGTTTATAGCTGATATTTTCGAAATATTTGACTGTTATTTGAAGAAAGCATTGTGTACCACATTATAGAGCTTTATAGTAAGAGTCCAAGGCTATGACACAAGCCTGCGCACTGATTCAATAATATAGACTGGTTCAACAATGTAAGTGGGCGGTCAGCAGACTTGTCGCTACTTACAGCATATAACAAGCCTTAATCCGTTCGAATTATTGCTCCACGGTGCCCTAAATTATCGCTTTATCAATCCTATTCCCAGTATCGTTGTCCGACATATCTGCGGCTATCGATAAATCTTGATTATGATGCCTTAAGGGCTACTGCCACAGTTCTACTTATTGCCTCGTTAGGATAGATTTTGGTGGTCATAATATTGTAGTATTTGAGGAGTAGGTATTGTTGAAACAGAGCATACCTAGCGTTAATTCTGCGTAAGATTTTTTTTGGGGTAAAAAAATTTAGAGCGCATGTTTCTCTCTCAATGAATTCGGCCTATCGCAAGCAGCTGAACGTAGTGATGCCTGCTCGAAGCCGGCGTGGCTTGACAACACATTTTTCCCTGTTTTCAGCGTCAAACTACCTTTTTAAAGTCGTTAGTCCATCTTTCTGGTAGTAGTGCGTGTTCATTTTTGACGTGACCCCACTGGTCCTGATTGTACCGCGAAGTGACTTTGCACTGTGTGCGGTGCAACAGCAATTTAATTTCACTTTGACTACTAGCCCTATAAATTATTGTGATGGAATCTACAGCTTAAGCGTCATCTGTGGTCCTATATGTTTGAGGTTTTCTCAATCATTTAATGGTTATTGTCTTATCTACACTATACAGTATTTTTTAAAGGTCATTGTCAGTTTAGACGAAAGACATCCACTCCTAGACAGGCCTCCTCCACCACAGGGTACGTAAACAGGGTCACCACATTGATCGGTCCCATGCATCTTGCATCCAGCAGATCCCTACAACCTTCACCAGATCGATTTAAATGGTCAAAATATTACTATTAGATGTCTTTTTATCGTTAATCGAAAGCCAAGTAAAGCTACTTTTCACAGAAGTGCGTAAACTTACCGCTAAGTGAAATGAGAGTCAGTTACGGAAAGCCAAGGTGGTGCGAAAAATAATTTATATTTTAATAAGATGAAACTCAACATAGTATCGCCGAGTTTATTTGTGTAACTAGTCTGCGGTGTGACAACTGTACGGTAGAAACAAATTGTTTAACTGTTGTACGCTGACTGACCGCCTTGATACTTTGCTGAAACGAGGGTTGTATAATTATCTTGAAAACTTTGGACAAGAGGAGTTGCATCTAAGTTTGTTCAAAAGAAGAACAAAATGATTTATGGATGCTTTTTACTGAGTTGTTTGTATGATTTTCTAATAGATATTTCTAATTAATGTATGTAATGTAAACTAAATAGATGGCACGTCTGAAGAGGGGTTGTAGGATCACGAAATACGGAGATAAACTGCCTGTTTATAGTATTCCATGCTTGATTAATTTACAGATTTTTCTGGTATGAAACAAAATCTCGCAGTTATTTAAACAGCCTTAGCTCAGTTATGGAATTCGTTAAGTTGACAGCCACTTAACCTTACAAGGGTGGACATTATAGCCATTGTAGGTTTGAGATATTTGGATCACTTACCTGTTGGATTAAAAGCAAGAAACTCGACATCCATCATTCTCAAGTATCAAAACTATAAATCCTTCTACAAGACAAATATCACTGCGGTTACATGAACATTAGCAGTTACCGCGGAAGTGTAAAAATGTAATCTATTTTAAACATTTGTCGTGCTCACCTCCCTGCAGCGTCGCCGTAATGATACGCTGAACTAGGCTGTGGTTTATTACGGTCTCGCGGTTTGTCTAGTATCGTCGCAGGAGTTCAGTTTGTTGGGGGTTAATGTTTTCTAGTTATAGAGTTGGTAGAAGTTTGTTGGTAGTTTTACCGTTATGTTTGTTTGTCACCAGTGTCATGGAGCAGTCACAGTGTGTGTGTGTGTGATATTGAGGAATTGATGATTTGAGTATGATTATAGAGCAAGATCCCAGAGCTGCCAGACATTACTTCTAACCAACCTAACAGACAGATGTGTTGCTGGGGAGTTTGTTCCGCCACTTCTTCTTTCCAGCAAAAACACTAGGAAGTGTCGAAGGGGGGCGTTTTGGGGGACTGTCTCTGGAAAATTAAGTAAAGTAAAGTAAAGTAAATTTTGACGTTCGAAAAGTGCTGATTATTAGCCTAGTTTGAATAAATGAGTTTTGATTTTGATTTTGATTTTGTATTCTCAGAAATAAATGGTAAGGGATAATAATAATGTAAGTATGTCTTTTGCGTGTATGCTACCATACATAACATAATAATAATAATAATAATAATAATCCACAACTATCACACAACGCCATCTAGTCCCAAGCTAAGCAGAGCTTGTGTTATGGGTACTAGACAACTGATAAACATACTTATATATTTCTAAATACATACATATTATAGATAAATTACACCCAGACACAGAACAAATGATCGTGCTCATCACACAAACATTTGTCCTGGGTGGGAATCGAACCCACGACCTCCGGCATAGCAGTTAGGGTCACTAACAACTAGACCAACAGGCCAGTCAAAACAACACAACAACATGGACAAGAATCATACATTTGAATAATTTCCACAAGTACAACTGAGCAGTCCAACGATAGAACTAGTGAGACTTTTTCCAACTAGTCCAATTCAAGGTGGCACAAAATCGTGGAACTAGTTCGAATTAAAAAGATACCATTGCTCTATCGTAGTACTACTCAGTAAAACCAGTGAGATTGATCCAAATGTATGACTTTAGTCCATGATCTATACACTTACTTGTATTTTTTTATTTGTGTTAGCTACACACACACGATTATTATTTTAGTGTTTTTTTTTTTTTAATTTGCGCAGTGCATCCAAAAGTTGTCTGGAAGATTGAAGAGGGCCGTCATTGCCATTAAATTAAAAATACTGTAAACACAAACAAAGTCTTCGTCATCTTTGAGCCAAAAGGTGTTAAATACATTTAAGACACAGTCTTCGCTCAAATATCAATATATCTCGACACAAACCCTCGTTATCGTTTCAATATGCGAGGTGGTTACCTACACTTTGCCATCTGGGGTTAACGACTGATGGATAATCATGATCGTCATCATTGATCCTATTAATGTTCCCACTGCTGGGACACAGGCCTCCTCTCTTCGAGAGGGAATTGGCTATAATCTACCGCGCGGTGCGCCCAGTGCGGATTGGCAGATGTCACAAGTCTTCGAATTTTTGGTTCTAGGACATGCCAGTTTCCTCATGATGTTTACCTTCACCGTTTTGAGAGCAGTGGTGATAAAATATATCACATAAAGTAATGCGCCTGTCTGGGTTGTTGGGCACTGGGCCATCGCTGCATCATTTACCATAGAAGTCAAATTCAAACTCCAGCACATATTATTGTACTTGCATTCCTTCTTATATCTCAATCAAGATCAGCCGTAGTACAATTTCATTATTACAATTAACTTATCATAAACCAACCCATCTTCACACGCAGTGGTATATGCTAAAGATTTTATAACTTCCTCTTTTCAACCAACACCATTTAGACTTGACGCTTCACGATTGAACCAACTCTCTTCAATGATCCCGATTTAGTTTCTTGCAAGGAGAGGTGGAAGGTCCGGTTTTGTTGGTTTTAAATTTTGGTGCTAACAAAAGTAATTTTAGGTCCTATCAGTCATTAATATTGTTAACACAATGATTTTCCCGTGTGAAGACAACACTTTAAGGGGTTAATGTATTTTGAAGAATGTCTTTGAATGGAGTTATGATATTTTAGATTGACCCCTTTAATGTTGTTTGTTTTGTGACTACTCTCGATCTTGGTAAGTACAGTCGGACAAGCAAATAAGTAGGTATACAGCCAGCTAACTAGCATTACATAGAGGGCTAAGAAGGAACATGGGTGGTTTTTAGTCAGTAGAAGTCTGACACTCCCTTTCGCTCTGCCCAAGAGCGGGAGGGGTTATTCGATGATTTTACACCCACCAAAAAAAAAGCTAACTAGCATTTACTTTTAAGACTATACAGACACATTTAGACACTGATGTCAAACGATACAGACATCAGTCGCTTAATGCGAAACGCTTTATAAAACAAAATTGCAATCATGTTTTCATCGTACTAGAATTATAAACAACTCTACCTGCATACTTATTAGCTTGTTCAACTGTACTAGAACCAATAATTCTTGAGTTCTAAAATAGTTACGACTCAAAATCTCTACAAATTACACACTTTGCCAAAATGTCTGTGTCTGGCTGTTTTATACTCAAATTGATATGTTATTTATGGAGATAAATATAGATTTTTATAACTAGTATTCGAAGATAAGTAACCCGCACTGAACCTCAGGGTGTATATTAAGGTACCCCACTCCCTCTCATAGAGAGGAGGCAAGTCGCAGCAGAAGGAATATTATAGGGTGATTTAGCTATAATTATGTAGTACTTAATCAATGACACTGATTGAAATATTATTACAAATAACCGTATCCACAAACGTCTTAGATTCGTGATAGGTGACTGTGTTAACTGCAACACTATCCTTATTCAGACATGTCTGTCATTCTATGCAAAATGCTTGATTTAATTAATTCCAATTTTCCGTCCAAACCTAGATATTAAAAGTGTGACCCCTAAGACATGCTGATGGACAAAAACTGTGCATTACCGACCGTACTGTCTGTTAAAACATTTGTGTTACGGTGAATGCTGTTAATCAGGAAGACGCAGATTTACCTTCTGCCTTTCTACTGCAGTCAACATCGTTTTTTCCTTCATTCTAATTTTATCTAGAATCACTGTAAACTTATTTTGAAAGGTCACAAAAATACTAGTTTACTAAAGTTTCTAAGGAAATTTTAACATACAAGATGTAACCGGGCCGTTTAAGAAGCCGTCAAACATGTATCAACATCACATTCAACAAACTAGCTCACACACTTAAAAAATTGTACTGATTGATGCACTGAATAGTACAGAGGCCATAGAGCTATTTAAAGGAAAGTTAGAAAAAAACTTTGACCGCCAATATCTGTAACGAGAAGATTATGATGGGGAAAACCAGTCTATTTTGGCTTCGTGATAAAGAACAAATTACAGTTCACTTAAAGAGAAACTTAACTAAATTAACAATATGTAGGTTTACATTACGACGTTCAAGCCATCCAAGAGACCGAACAGAATACACCGAGGTTTATCTATATGAAATACATAACAAAACAGTTAACAAAACAAAAATACTTATATTTCTTAGACCGTGTTTAAAATGTTGATATTCAAGAAACTGAACAGATTTATGTATACAAAGTATAAAGCATATAAAGTTAAATAGTTAGACAGGTAAAAGTAGTCTTGACCGATTGATGCCGTCAAAACCACTATTGACTTGTTTACAGTTTTGACTGTGACACACACATCAATTAAGAAGTTTTTATAAAACTATGCAACTGCATATATTTTTTCTTCAAAACTCAAAGGTCATTTTTTCCGAATACTATTTACTCTGACATCATCCAATTATGAATAAATTTACCAAGAAAACATCATCGCTCCGTCATTTTGGATCACGAATTTAGTTCTGGCCTAATTACAAAAAGGTTTTCGCATAAAATAATGTAATTAGTTTTTTCTGATTGAGGGATTGAGCGAAAAAAATCAATTTGGTTCGCACTCGTGCCAAATCGGAATGGTTGTGTTTTCGGGTCAAGAAATTTTTAAGGAAAATTATTTGTTTTTGGGTTCACTTATTATGGTGAGTGTACTGTTTTGTGGTCATCCAGATCTGGAATCTGTCTTTTGTTTTTGTAGATCATTATTTGCCCTTTCTCAACCATGGAGTCGGCTTCTAGTGTAATCGGATGAAGCTAAATATTAGTAGATACTTGAGATGGGACTGCCTGATTGCACCTGAACCTCCTCCCCACGACCCTGTTCATCATCATTGCCTATTGCAATCCACTGCTGGATATAGGCCTCTTTAATCTTGCGCCACTCAACTCGATTTTCGGCAACTCTCATCCAGATGTTACCAGCCACTCTGCGAAGATCATCGCTCCACCGAGTCTGAGGGCGTCTCACCTTACGCTTGCCGATTCGTGGTCTTCATTCAAGAACACGTCTACTCCAACGGTCATCGGTTCTGCGGCTAATATGGCCGGCCCACTGCCACATCAGCTTGCTTATTCTGTGATGAGTATAATTTCGTGGGATTATGACCGAACTCCATGCGGACAAAGCCGCGGGTACAAGTTAGTTGCATATTTTAACATTGATACTTAATCATCATCATCATCAACAGTCTATTAATATTCACTTTGCTGGGACACAGGCCTCCTCTCTTTGAAAGGGAATGGGCCATAATCTACCACGCGGACCCAGTGGGGATTGGTAGATGTCACATGTCTTCGAATATTTGGCCCTGGTTTCCTCACGATGTTTTCCATCACCGCTTTTAGAGGTGCGGTGATGAAATAAATAACACAAAGTAATGTGTCTACTTGAGTTCGAACCCACGACCTACAGATCGTAAGTCGTGCCCGCCACCACTGGGCCACCGCTGCTCATTGAAACTTGTACAATTATATTATCTACCGCCTATCAACAACCTTTACATCCCACTTTGAAGAATAGGTATTGATTAAAGTCGATCGATTAGCTTTAAATGATAAAGTTTTTGTTTAAAACCTCTAGGCGAGGTAATAGATGGTTTTAGATGATAATCAATGTAAAATAAGAAAATCTGATCATCCTTATTACCAATTATGTTTTGGTTCCAACTAATATTGTAACTGTGAATGTGTTTGTTTGTCACGTTTCCGCCTAAACAGCTGAATAGGTTCCAATGCATTGGCGTACAGAGACCGTGACCTACGTTAGGACATAGGATACCTTTCATCCCGGAAGGACATTACCATGGGTGCAATCGCGGGCAGAAACTAACAAAACAATAATTTTACAGCTTTTCATAAAGGTGCTACTGAAATTACTAGTTTAGTTTGATTGGTCATAGACCATAGAAAGTCTATGCTTAATCATAATCGTTGGAAGGAAATAATGTTTAATTATTATTAAATTTCTCAAGGAAAATTAAATGATATTTGAAGCATTCATCATTGTCGTCAATTCTTAAACGAGAATACCGCAGCACCTTTAAATAATGAAACAAAATAGTAACTCAAGGTTTGCCAAAGAGCGATGGAGCGTAGGGTTTTAAATATCAAAATCACCGATCGAATTCGTAACACCATAATACGCTCCAAGACAGGCATTGCCGATGTTGGCGATAAGTCTGCGAGGTTAAAGTGGGACTAGGCGGGTCACATTTCCAGGAGAGTTCAGGACAGATGGGCAAAATCGTCACACACTTGGTGCCTGAAGACGGTCGTCGAGGCAGACCCAAAAAACGTTGGCGTGACGATTTGGACTCGTTCGTGACTGATTGGCCAGAGAAGGCACAACTCAACAGGGAGAGCTGGAAAGAAATGGGGGGGCCTTTGCCCAGCAGTGGGACAAAATAGGCTAATTAAAAATAGTCCCTCAAGGAAGTAATATGTACTCAGAGGGTTGAATTGGTGATTTGTTTTTTTTTTGTCAATGGCGCGAATTACGAATTACTTTAGTGCATCTACTTTAATGAAGAAAAAAAAATCTGAGAAATTATGAAAAAGTGTGGTCTTCGGAGAATTGAGCTGTTAATTTTTCAACTACCAAAAATCTGTTTTCTTATGAAGAAACCTTCCTGACGCACACACACGCTCAAACTCAATACAGGCTTCATTTAATCGCTGTTATATATTTTTTGTTGTTACTATATTTTTAAAGGAGTATATAAGGTGGCAGGTGGCGTTCAGGGGGTCTAAAAGAGCCACTTTAGCAGATCATAATATGAATTGCGTTATAAAGTGTAAAATGGACCTTTCATAGTAACTGCGTCTGTGTCTGTCTGTTTACAAACTTTAACGCAATTCATAATATTTTCCTAAATAATCTAATTTCCTAACTGGTCACAGACGCAGTTACTATTAAGAAAGTTCCATTTTAAGCTTTTTGACGCAATTCATATTATGATCTGCTAAAGTGACCATTCTTCTTCTTCTTCTTCTTTATGGGGTTCAGGTTTCCGCACTTAGTCCTTGAAGTGGACCATTGTGCGTGAGCCATGGTGGCCGATTACTCCAACCAGCCCACCTCCCTCCAGAAGCAGATCAGACTTCCCGGTCTCCTCAGGGCATCCGCAAGGGATCTTGGTGTTCCAAGGGTCTCCTCACGAATCTTGGTAACGCCTGTACACTCAAAGAGCACATGCGCCACCGTTTCACCGTTAAAGTGACCATTTTAGACCCCCTGTTATTTCTGCCTACCCCTTTGGGAAAGGGAATGAGTTTATGTATGTATAGCTTTAAATTTCGCTTTTGGTAATCTTACTGTTAAAGAAAGAATATGATTGTGATTTCTTCACTTGGAGGAGGACACTGGCTCCTGAACCACAGGTGATTGAAGTCACTGTCTCCTGAGGTAGGTTACCACAGGAGGCAGAGACTTCACGCAATTATATTGCTTCTTTCTTGTACTACAAAGATTATTAATATTGATCGAACAAACCAAGGTCCCAAACCTTGTTCAAAACTCGTTGAATCCCAAAAAAAATAACTCGATCAAGTAATTGCAAGGTTACCAAAAAGTTGTTTATAATTCTTGGATCATTAGGGTTTTCACGAATCAGCTACCGGACGTTTTATTATTTATTTTTTTTACTTAAAAATCATGATCAACCGTCGTTTTGGCAACTTTGAGTGAATTAAGTTTTTTGCTGAATTTACTTCCTCGGTTTTTTTGTTATTTTGTGTTAGCACTAGGTAGGATGTAAGTATCACCTCTGATATTATTTAATTTTATGTGATGAACTTGAAAATAACTGTTAACTTATTTATGCTTTTGATTCTTAAGTATGTTTCCTTTTCTTGTCGCTGCCTCGTTGGTTTAGTGGTCGCAAGCGCGAATGGTGAAAATGAGGTCCTAAGTTCGATTTTCAGGCCGTGCACAGTGTTATTGCATTTTTCTATTAGGAATGTCTTAGTCGCAACAAAGGAGTCTGGATTCGTGCCCAGTTATGACAATAGGCTCGCCTATCATAAGGGACTGAAACTTAATTGGCAAAATGTAAGTATCTAGTTAGGTACACTTTTGTCTGACTTTTCAGCGAATACAGGCGTGGTACCCCTTTGGGGTTGCGGGATGTCCCGTCGGGGCTGCGGAATGTTGTAAGAGATACCGCTGTCTCGACATAAAGGGTTAAGAAGGAACATGGGTGGTTTTTAGGCAGTATAAGTCTGACACTCCCTTTCGTTCTGCCCAAGAGACGGAGGGGTTATTTGATTATTTCCCACCCACTCAAAAAAAAGTCGTGGTGTTAAGTTGTGCTCTGGCCTCCGGTTTTCAGTCAGATAAGTTAGATATTTAAAAAATCTTTTTACTCAAAACATTCAAACATTTTCGGTTGCAACGAAATATTAGAGGCTGTAGGATTCAATGTACGACGTAAAAGTATGTACGTATTAGACGTAGGCTAGTAAGATTAATTCTAAATAAACTAGCTTCCATATTGTCGCGCAAGCAATCTGTTACATTAATTATCTTAATGTGTACTTAACTTTTAACCTCATTTTTTTCTCAAACTGGTTGCTAATCACACTTAGTATTTATTTATTTATTTATTTATTTACTATTTATGTACACACAGTAGACAGCACAGGAAAATAACATAAAATAATATATGAGTACAAAGGTACTGCTTATTTCTCACGAAATTTCTGCCAGCAGACCTGCTAAAGGAGAAATGAAGAAGAAATGTAGACAATAGTGTGCGAGAAAAGGAAAAGAATAATGTGTATATGTGCCTTAACTAACTTAACCTTAAATAATAAATACTTATATATATATATATATATAAATATATATATAATTATATATATATACAAATCCTAAGATGCATAAACAAATAAAATATATATTTATAATATTATAATAGATCATACTGGAGAGGAAAGGTAGTATTCTTTGACTCTAATTTTAAACAATGATAAAGTCTTTAAATCTCGAATGCTAGGCGGAAGTGAGTTCCACAACCTTACAGCATGGACAGAGAAGGAATATGAAAAATAACTGGATTTAGTAGAGACAATACCCAATCTACATCCAAGAGCTTCGTAGGACGAGACTCATTAGTGTGTCAGATCTACTGCTGGGAGGGAACCTGTGTAGAATATAAATTGGCACAATCAAATTATGGAGCTTGGCATATTGGGGTCGGATTTATAGGCAATACTTTGTTCTTTACCTACCTGAAGTTTCTTTTTTTTTTATTAGCCTTTACTATCCCACTGGTGAGCAAAGACCTCCCTCAATTTCTTCCAAGTGCTCTTTTTCTGCGCCAAATATCCTATGCGTGAAATACCCTATTCACATTTAAATAATTCCAACAAAAACCAGAACCAGATACCTATCACCACCCTCAGCTCAGCTAATGACTAGATCTAATTGTGCTCCATAAATCTGAGCCGTAAGCGCGTTCGCTTCAAGTCCAATATGTTAACATTTCGCGAACCACGACGTGCGAACGACCATAGCTCATCCGCTGCAATCATTTATCATAACTTCACTGCGCTTGTAGGGTGCCCATGAGTAGGATAGATTTAATCAGTCAAATGTTTTTGTTTGATTTGGGTGTAAGTAAACACTATCTTTGTTGTTTTGCAGCCTAGAAAATACTCAAAAAAAATGAATAAATGCAGATTTCATGACATTTCATACGTCAGTCGTGTTTCTCCAAAAAGGTTAAGTCGCTTTTATAGATTATCTGTTGTCTGTCTAAAACAATTTTAAGTTATTCCCAAAGAATGAGAACTGCGAAATTGGGACTTGCGAAATCGACGGTCAGTGTAGTCGTACAAAGTATGGATGTGGACAAGATAAATAGTAAAATAAAAATAGGATATTTTAAAGTAATTTCTTGCCTGTTTCCTACAAAGGCTTAGGATGTGGTCTACCCGTAGGAATATCTGTATTTCGCCGCCGTCGTCGCCGTCGCCGTGTTTCGTGCCGTTTTTTTTTCTCTATTTCTCTATTTTGAATTTTTTTTTTTTTTGTGTTCAAATAAAATAGATGGCGAGTCTGTTGCGATAAATTGAAAAAAGAAACTAGATTGTGGCAATCACTCTGCCTAACCCTGAGGATCGAAAACAAGGCAACGCCGCGGGAGACGCTCCGGGCGTCGGGGGCCGCGTGACGGCTTCCCGGCACCGTAGACGCGGGCCTGTGGACGGTTAAATGGGGTAGCTCGCCGTCCGTCCGTCTTATGACGACGACAGGCCATATCGACGGCGCGTTCGTGTTCCACGAGATGTCAGCAACATGGAAGGGGCAAGGGATGACGGGATGTTGTAAAAGAGAGACATACAGGGCCAAGAAGGAACATGGGTGGTCTTTAGTCAATAGAAAAAAAGAATCGAAAACAGGGCCGCAACTTTAGCACTAGCACTTCAGTCCACTAGAATACTAGATCAACGAAACAAAAGTTTTGGATTAACTCATTTGCATGAACTGATCATATCCCAGCTCAATTCTTCAACATGGTGAAACTATCTAAATTATGATACGCGAACCGATTTACATACGTTATTGAGTGTGAGTCGCTGACACGCTGCCTGCCCTCCGTCGGCACAGCTTGAGCATATTATTGATGTACCAGACCATGAGTACAGGATGTGTGTTTGTAACTATTCTAGTTTTGTTTGTCGTATGTATTGGTATGTTATATGGTACGTTTAAAGCACGGCCATGGAATGGTACGCTGTAGAGGGCAGAGACCGTTTTTGTTTTTTTTTGGATGGTGCGAAGTCATCAGATGACTCCCAGCCAGCTCAGCAGGGCTATTGATACGCAATAGCCCTGCTGTGCGGAGAGGAAAGGAGTATCAGGCTTCTACTCACTAAACACCACAAATGTTCCTTTGTATCCGGGGCCGCGGTATCTCTGGCTGGTTTTTGAAGATAATGCCTATTTCTGCTAAAATTGGCATAAAATTAGCATGAAATCTCTGATTGTAGCTGTTTCTAACTCGAGCAATGCCAAAATATTTAAATGCAAACAGAGCCCGTTTAATGGTAATAGGCTCGCCCTATTTAAATTTTCATGGGTCTTAATATAACTGGTGAAATGTGAATGTACTTTAGGTACACCTCTGCCTAACCCTTCGGGGTTTACAGGTATGATGTTATTTATGTTATTTAAATAGTACTCATAGACTAAGTGGATAAATATTTTTATTATCATCTATATTTATAAAAATCAATGAAACTTTTCGTTGTAATTTTATAACTCAAGAACGGGCTCACCAACTCAAACCAAATGTTTAGGCTTTGTTCGGACTTTTTAGTAGATGGTTTATGTGAAGTTTGCACAAAATCGGTCGAGCGGTTCTTCGTTTATCATATTGTTTGTAACAAATGAATTCAATAAATGGCGGATCGTTTTGTTAATGGGGATTTTGCTGTAAAATTGAAACTTTTTATACCCGGTAGGTGGCGCTGCTGTCCGGGCAGGACGACGTCTGCAAGGTCCGCTAGTAATTAATAAAAATCTCAATCCGACTACTGATAGTTTCAAACTCAACAAAAATAATATGAATAAATCTCGTCAAAAAAATGTAGGAGAAGAAAACGCTCTTTAGAAATTTATTTCAATTTTGTTGTTTGTGTTGGCAATTTTATTGCATATTATATCGATCATTTATAATGCACTAGCGGACATCACGCGGTTTTACCCGCGTAGTTCCCGTTTCCGTGGAAATACAGGGATAAAAAGTAGCCTATGTTACTCATGGTGAATGTAACTTTCCAACGGTGAGAGAATTTAAAAAAATGGCGCAGTAGTTTTTGATTGTATTTATTACAAACATACATACACACACACAAAAATATAAATCTTAGCTCTTTATACTATTATACATATATATAAATATATAATATTATTATATAGTGTGGATAAACCCATCGGTGTACGGTTAGTTCCCGTTTCCGTGGAAATACAGGGATAAAAAGTAGCCTATGTTACTCATGGTGAATGTAACTTTCCAACGGTGAGAGAATTTAAAAAAATGGCGCATTAGTTTTTGATTGTATTTATTACAAACATACATACACACACACAAAAATATAAATCTTAGCTCTTTATACTATTATACATATATATAAATATATAATATTATTATATAGTGTGGATAAACCCATCGGTGTACGGTTTCTTCTGATGAAATATAATTATGATGTTTTGCAAACCGAGGCTAATTCAAAAACCTCTCAGATCATCAGCTGAATGTCAGTCAATGCTTAAAGAGGTTCTCAAATTGGCACTCGAATGGTCCTATCAATCAAGGATAAGATTAACACTTATCTAGATTTTCAGCCTTGACCCTCTTCAAAATCATACCTGTTTTTAACAAGTTTGTCTAACGAACTGTCTTTGCGAAATCACCAGATTTTTTTCGGTCTTGTGATTTAATTTATGCATCATCCTCTGCTTAGCCTTTTCCCAGTTGACTTTAGGTCTATCTGGATACAGCTGACTACCAATATTTTATACATAATTAGGGGAAAAATTAAAACACTTTGAAACTTAAAATATACGGAAAAAAATATTATTAAAATTAAAAAAAAAATCATCAGTGATTCGGTATTTTAATCAAAAATGTTTACAATGACAATTAAAATATCACTAGGTACATAGTATAAAATAAAGTCGCTTTCTCTGTCCCTATATCCCTATGTATGCTTAAATCTTTTTAACTACGCAACGGATTTTGATAAGGTTTTTTTTAATAGATAGTGATTCAAGAGGAAGGTTTTAGTATCTTTTTTGAACCTATGCGAAGCCGGGGTGGGTCATTAGTATTATATAAAACGAAGTCCTACACCGTGTCTGTATGTCTGTTTGCCATAAGCTCAAAAATTACTCCACCGATTTTCATGCTGTTTTCACCAATGGATAGAGTGGTTCTTGAGGAAGGTTTTAGTATAATAATATATTTTAAACAACATCCACGCGAGCGAAGCCGCGGGCAACAGCTAGTGAATTATAAAATTGAAATAAAACTGGTTGGTTCAGTTCGGTTTGAGTTCGATTTTACCCAAATACTCATTCATTGAGGGAAAATATTAATATTTAGCTCTGCATCTCGCAAGACTGGAAGCCAACCACAATCAATTTTGGTAAAAGGATAAGTAGGTGATGACGCTGACATCATCGATGCATCATCATCATAAACATCACCATTTCAGCCGAAAAACGTCCACTGCTGGACATAGGCCTATTACCCATTTACCAATGTATTTCAAACAAACACCCTGTAATCTTTAAGTAACGCAGTCTGCATATGTACCGTTTGTAATTACTTTGTAGGGAACTTTGTTATACTTACCCCAGCTCAGCAGTTCGCTTCATTTATTACGAGTAACGCTGAGAAACTTCACTTGTTACTGACGTCTGTATTTCCAGGAAGCCTGTGAATATTTGCAATATAATGATATTCTGGAATATCTAAGGTATAGATTAACTTGTATATTGTAGCAAATAATATGAAAAATTGATGTTTTTTTTATTATTTCGTTAATTTATCTGCCTATATATATTTATAAATATCAATGTCACTTTTCGTTGTAATTTTATAACTCAAGAACGGGCTCACCTATCCAAACCAAATGTTTAGGCTTTGTTTGGACTATTTAATGTATATGTAATTTAGTAGATGGTTTATGTGAAGTATGCACAAATCGGTCGAGCGGTTCTTCATTTATCACATTTTTTGTAACAAATTAATTCCATAAATGGTGGATCATTATGTTAATGGGGATTTTGTTATTTGCAATTGGCCATGACTTGATTTTTTTTAAATTTTTTTTTATTTATTTTTTACAAAATATAGACCATTTCAAGGAACTAATTTGCTTATTTTATTTTTTTAGGGGTTGTAAATTTTTTTAGGATTTTTTAAATTCGAGGTGCTCTCAATATCACTATGAGGCTGTATGTAGTGCGGTGTTGTGCCACAGACAAATTAAAAAAGAATACAATGTCAATCTAAATCCAGTGACATATCCTTGACAGTTGAGATTGATACAGTGATTCAAGAGGAAGGTTTTTAAGTATAATACATGCATAATATAGTAGAGAAAAACACCTGGTGCGAATCCGGGGCGGGTCGCTAGTATATAATAAGTTCATTGATGACAAGAGATAAACCAATCTTATATAAATCAAAACAATGATATTATATAGTATTTCCGCTATATTGTGTTGAGTGGACAACATCATATCCTCAACAATCATAGCATTATTGACCGTAGGTATGTTACGGGAATCCGCCTTAGTATAATTTAAAGAAGCCATTACAACAATTCACAACATTTCACAAAAACAAACTTCAACAAAGCTGGCTAAACATAACTTACAAAATGTTGACATTGACAGCCTCGCAACCGAATGTTTTTTTTTTTCAAGAATGATAGAATGACAAAGGAATGTTCTATTATGCTTTGTTGGAGGGTCTGAAAGGTCAAATGAAAGTCATTCGTTAAAACACCTATAACTTTTGAAATAGTATGTATTTTTCAAATCTGGTAACAGGCATGAATTCACCTAAGCTAACCCTCGAAATGGTTTTAAGACAGCACTTGAAAAAAAAAATTAGGCATGCCCAATTGGACTGTCCGGGCAGGACGACGTCTGCCAGGTACGCTAGTTCTTTATAGAAAATAGTCGTGAATGGGAACATCAAACCGCATTTACTAAGGTTTGAGTTAAAAAGAAAATCCTAAATATGAATGATCTTAATTATTGATCTTCCCCTTAAATGAATAAACTGAAAACAGTGCTATTTTACAAATTGTTTGGGGGGTTCATTTTTGAACCAACAGCGGTGGAGCACAAAAGAGAGGTAATGATTTATTTGATCTTAATAGAAAGTCAAAGTCCCAAACTAATTAAATCCAGAAAGAGAAGGCGGGATGAAGTCGATTTTATTTAAGAGATTAGTGAATAACAGCACTGGATAGGTATAACTGTAAATATAGACAGCCTTATCCATTTTTTTTTGGGGGGAAGGAAATCATCAAATAACCTCTCCCGCTCTTGGGCAGAGCGAAAGGGAGTGTCAGACTTCTACTGACTAAAAACCACCCATGTTCCTTCTTAGGCCTTTATGCAGAGGCCGTGGTATCTCTTACAACATCCCGCAGCCCCGACGGGCACAGCCTTACCCCTGCAGAGGGACGCAGATAGCTTTATAATAAATAATAGGATTTCCGCTCTCCTAATACTATTTCGCAGACACCAGCAAGCCACCAACCGGCTAGGAGCTAGGTACGGTCAGCATCAGAAGTAGCTTAACATTTTGGAACTTTTATTATTTGATGTACAGGATTCCAGCTATAATTTTTAATGGTTCAGATGATTTTTCTTTAAAATATTCATTACTTTTGAATGACTTGTTGGTAACGAGTAATTTCTAACAAGTTTTCATTAAAAAACCTGCTTAGTGAGTTTGTGTAGTGTTAATCTACTTCTGATGCTGACTGTACGAACCCATATGGCGAGTTAATTAAATTGTAACCGTACTTTTGTTAATCACATGTATAAACCAATGCTCCATTAAGGTGACACGTAATGCGTTCACGATTGTGTATAAATGTATAATTAGTATAATTAGCGTTAATTAGAGCACGTCGTGGTTCAAATGAGCCACCCTGTGCTTTGTGGCTAGTTCTTGACTCCCTTGCGAGAAAAATGGCTGACCCTGGTATTGAAGGGATCAGGGCGTCTAAAATGGCCACTATAGCAGATCATAATATGAATTGCGATTGGACTTTGTAATGAGTAACTGCCATTTAAGAAAATAGATCCTAATAGGAAAAAAATATGATTTGGGTATAATTGATAAAATGGTCACAGAGGCTGTGACTATTAGGACAGGTCCATTTTACGCTTTTTAACAAAATTCATATTATGATCTGATAGAGTGGCTATTTTCGACCCTCAGATCTGAAACATAATTATCTGAATTAAGAGTAAAGAAACATGGCTCTTAGTGATCTCTTATTTCAACATCTAGGTTACACCAAAATCTACAGTAAGTTTTAGTTCGTAGGATTAGCTAGTGCAAAAATATAAATAAAACCTTGAAAACACTTTTAAAATTAATTTAGTTTTGCATAAACCCTTCGTGTGACGGGACGTAGATCTACGCGGGACACAATCACTTTTGAATTGCGTCTATGTATTTCGATACGAAAAGTTAATGTAGTCACATTATTGAATTATTATTCCGATGAAGTGTGTAAATAAATAAACATAATCGCTTTGTTTGAAATACGCCTTTAAAATTATTGATATTCAGAACATTTAATCAAAACAATTCAAAGGACCCAACCACTTACCCTATTAAAAATATGAAATTTAACTACCATAAACCCATAACAAAGGTCCAATAAAACCTCACTAGAGACATCTATTAATGAAAAAAAACGGTCTAGACGCCATGTCACCCATTCAAACTTGTTCGAATCCAAATTCGAAATTCGAAATCGTATCGCGTCCTGACGTTTCCGCTACGTGCAGTTTCCGGCGCACACGCGCACAACGAATCAGTAATCGCGCTTTTACATTCAGAAAGGTTTTTTTTTTCTTTTTTTTTCACTTCAACTATATGTATCCTGTGTTTTGATTGATGGCGCGGAGATAGGCAAAGGCCATTACCAGTCGAGCCTCATAGGGTCCCGTTGATAAATTGGTTGCTTGTATTCTCTGCATGTGCGCACAGGGCATGTTCGCAATTGGTTCCCCGACGTGGAGTTTTGTTATTGAAATTTTAATGGCCGAATTTTTGGTTGTGTCGGAAGGCGTTAGAGATTATTGACTACAAATGTGTATTACATTTTTAATAAAGTCGTTTAAGTCAGCTAACAAAAATAATCATCCATTATCCTTTACATAATGACCCAAAAGTACGTGTCTTCGAATCCCACCGCCTGCAATTCTTTTTGAATTTTCTCCGAGAAAATTCTCCTATGTTTTACCAAGGTGTAACCAACAAATCGTGATCTTAATACGCCGTCAGATATCCATTGCAAAACTATACGTAAATCAGTTATTAATATTAACGTATTCAAATAGAACGCGATAGCTCCACGCTGACTTATGTCTCCGCTAGTTAATATGTATCACGTCCGTGATTGGTCGTTGACAGGTGACGTCACCGGCGTACGCGCCCGGTTCGCTCGCAAACTTGAATTTTAGTTGCCTGTTTAATTTTCATAGGGTATTTTCTTTATGGCTTGACTGGATTTTCCGGTGATACTGATGTTATACTATTATAGATATTGTTGAAGACCTGTCGTGCAATGAAATGAGTGATTCAGGACTTTGTGTCAAAGCCATTTTTGTAAGAAATAGCGAATTCAGGAATTTGTGTTGATAGCTATAAAATCCAATCAGAAATGGTTGCTGCTGGCTACCAAGCCCCCGGTGCATATTGAAAGAATGCCATTCCGTTCAGTTTGGTGCAATAAATAAAAAAACCGTAGAATCAATTACTTTCATATTTTGACCCTTTGACGGGGCTCACCGGACTCTTTACCTGAAAACCCGAAAATTTACGTATGCCTCAACCCTAAATCATAACCAGTCAACCGACTCAACATTTAAAAAAAGACCAGACACTATAATACCACCCATAATCCAATAACAATCAGACACAATAATCCCCACACACACACACACAACCACTCAAATATGGCGCTACCTTAAACCGACGTAGTAATAAGTCTAATTCTAATTCAAGTAATACTCCTGCTTAATATGCCAGTAGCGTGGCGACCGCTGACGATACAGGTCGTATGTTAAATACAGAACAATATGATGATCTATATACGAGGTGTACACGAGCGTTAGGATGTATATTGAATAGTTAAGTAATGTCGTGCGGGGGGCATAGAGTAGGCAGATTTGTGGGGTGGGTTTTGTGCCTACAGGCATTTTAATTTGGTACTAGGTATGTAGTTACAAACAGTTTTCTTTTTTTTCACAGGGTTTGCCCTACCTAGCTAGAGATAGAAGTGTCCTGTTAAACAAGTAAATGCCTGTATTAGGACACAAACAGACAGACAGTTGATTGGTATGACAGTTTCTGATTAAATTTGATGTCTTGAAATACTGTCTTATCTACTACGGATATTAAAAATGATACAAAGCTTCTGTTATTATTGACAGTCATCTTAAACCGGTTGAAGTATTAAAATTTTAGACCTCGTTTTCGGTACAAAAGACATAAACGCGACCGGAAAGTAGTTTTTCATAAAATATTATTTATTGTACACTAGCGGACGTCATGCGGTTTCACCCGCGTAATTCCCGATCCTGTAAGAATATAAGGATCATTTTAACCTTTGTTACTCAGGCTGAATGTAGCTCTTTAATGGTGAAAGAATTTTTGAAATCGGCGCAGTAATTTTTGAGTTTATTCATTACAAACATACACACACACAAACACAAAAATACAAATCTTTACTCTTTATAATATTAATGTAGACAAAGGTAGCAAAATACGGGTGACGGGTATACCATATAATATCTTCTACCTAATCCTTTAAACATAAGGTGTGATGATATGAATAAGTCATATTTTGCAGCTTTTTTCTTTTCCTTTACAAGTTCAAGTTAGGCAGTTTGCTAGAACTACAACTCTGTCCATTCTCTTTTATCTTAATCTCTGTCAATAAATTCTAAAACTTATTTAAATGTTGTATCACAAGTTAGAGATACTTATCTCTATATACGGGATTTCCGGCGTCTGTCGACTGTCGGGCTTGTCGCTAATTTCTACGGAACCCTGATTCACGTGCTGTACTGGTCTATGGCCTCAGGAACTCTAAATTATATTGTTTTGTTTACCTACGTGACTTACTGGAATTGTCCAGCGGAAACTTAATTTGTGTATTATATTGGCACAGAGAATCAACTTCCAGTAGAAGATTTTATCAAGTCTTATCAATCTAGTTCTATCTACAAGTAAATTAATTATTTTCCTTTAAATAATCAAATTTCGAAGACATATGTAACTTAGAAAAACGAAATTATTTTCATTATATAATGAAATGTTAGACGAGACACGGCTGATCTACATTACTTCTTGATATTTGTCTGATACTTTATTTATCATTGTAAGCTAGTTAATTTTACCGAATATTCGTCGAAGTCTTAAGTTTAATGGGGCCGCCACTACTGGAAACCTATTGGCCTATTATACCTAAAATACATAAAATTAAGAATTTCAAAGTTTTATGTTATTACAAAAGCCGTGCGGGGCGGTTCGCTTGCTAATCACAATGCAACGATCGGTGTCACACCCAACATTCAAGTTAATAGTGATCTCATTACGTTCGCAGTCAGGCAGCACTAGACTGGTGATCCGTATGAATATGCATCTACCGTCACATCGTCAACTCACGACCACCTGACGCTTTCACCATTTACTGACGATTTTTCACCTTTCTCTAAATAGGGTAATACGATTGGCCGTTTGAAAGCTGATTGTCAATGTGTCATTGTGGAATGGTACAAAGAAAATCTTAGTGAGTTCGTGTCGGTTTGGTGCATGTTTCTTCAATGTACCATTGTTTTTTTGACGGCGAGACACTTAGGAAATAAATGTTGGCTGGATTAATTGACTTTGATTTGCTAGTTGTAATTTATGCGAGATCATACAAATATCTACTTTTTACCCGAATATGGCGATAAGGAAGAGTAATGATTTTGGCAGTCTATGTATGTAAGTATGTATGTTCCACCGCAGCACCTAAACTATTGAACAGATTTTAATAAATGAGGTGTCAAAAGATTTGTAAGAAAAGCCCGGGTGACATAGGTAGGCTGTATAAATTTTAATAGTTCTTTTTATGACGGAATTTTCATTTTCATTTTATAATTTAATATTCAAATGAACCCCGCCTGCTTCCAAGTTTTGTTTAATTTAAAATGTGCTTGTTTTTTACTTTTCAGTTTTTTCAGTCGGGTTTTTTAGTTTTTTAACTACTTTTTTTATTTCCAACTTTTTAGTTCTTTTGTGTCTGTTCTTTCGTTGGTCGCGTAAAAATCTTCGCAGATGATTTAACTTTTGTGTTTGTTTATATGATTTGTGACTTTAATTTATTTTAAACATATAAGTGTCATATATTTTTAAAATCTCCTTTTAAAACCCTTCAATTTGATATCCTACTCGATGGTAATGGAATTTTTATATTTTTTTATGGCCCCCAAAATCCGCAAATTTCTTTCCATCAAGACGAATCTAACGACGTATATTTTATTCAAATCCCTTCATCCGTTTAGGAGTTATGAGGGAACAAAGAAACGGACATACATACATACATACATACACGCCAAACAAATAACTCTCCTTTTGGGCTTCGCCGCAGTCGGGTAAAAAGTCTAAGTTCGACAAAAATTAAATTGAGATAATCGTAACATGTTTGGTATCAAATGAAAGGTCTTGGTGAGTACATTACAAATATGTATGTTATATTATAGTTTAAGTCAACATATACGTTTAGATTGCTGTCAAACAACCAAAACAACCAAACTGTGTTATTTACTCGTAGTATGTTAATAACAAACTAACATTAAGTATAATATTACATTATGAAAGTAAGATATGTTTACGTATTTATTGAACATAAAAATAAAATTCAAATAAAAAAATAGTTTAAAAACTAAAACACGACTACGAATAAAAACGCAGACTAATAAAACCGCGGCCTTAAAAGTAGAAAACAAGAAAAATCGTCTTGTAAGTAGATAATTTGATAATAATTAGAGGACAGTCGTAGTCGCATGAATTAAATAAGTTGTTACCAGAACGGTTTTGTCTTTCGTCTCGTGTGCATGATAGCCAACGAAAAAGGTTGAAGTATCTTATGTACTTAGAATGGGTAGCTGATATGTTATTTATTCTAAATGTTTCTATAGGACTCAACCTCGGCTCGGCAAATTGATAAAAAGCAATAAGATAACTCGTTTCAAAAAGACATATAAACAAAACTAAAATACTCTTTATACCATCCAATAACTCCTACAAAGAAGTAAGTAATTCTTTAAAGAACAGTGATAAATTCCGCAGTCAAACATAAGTAGTATTAAAAAATGTGTTGAAGCTTTGCCAATGTGACTGTGAACAAGCGTGTGTGGTCTTTGCTAGTTAATATGGTCACCATCACTCCTCCTGTTCAAATTGAATCTAAGGGATATCGCTTGTGATGTCGCTAAAATAACTACACAAATTATTTTGTTCGCTTACTATGTGTGTAGTAATGAATCGTAGTAGGTTTTATAGTGTATGTGATTTTTATAAATATTATATGTCTGTATTGTCCCACTGCAGGGTAAAGGCCTCCGTTCCCTCCTTCCACTTTTCGTGATCTAGTGCGATTGCAGGCCAGTCCTTTGAGAAGGACTGCAGCTCATCCCGCCAACACCTTCTAGGCCTTTTTTTTTTTTTTTTTTTTGGTGGGTGTAAAGTCATCGAATAACCCCTCCCGCTCTTGGGCAGAGCGAAAGGGAGTGTCAGACTTCTACTGACTAAAAACCACCCATGTTCCTTCTTCGCCCTCTATGTCGAGGCCGCGATAACCGTTGGACTACCCGCGGCCCCGACAGGCGTCGGCCCTTTCGGGCCCCTCCCATGTTGCTGACATCTCTTTGAGGCGCGCGTGGAACACGAACGCGCCGTCGACACGGCCTGTTTTCGTCGTGAGACGGACGGACGGCGAGTTAGCCCATCACTCACCGTCCACAGGCCCGCGTCTACGGTGGCCGGAGGTCATCGCGGGACCCCCGACGCCCGGAGCGCCTCCCGCGGCGGCTGGGACGAGAGCTTCTCTTCTCTTCTCGCGTTCCGCCACCTCCTTCGCCAGCATCACTGCTTCGCAGAAGGAGGCGACGGCGTCCCATTCCTCCTCGCCCCGGACCATGGCTTGCACCAGGGCCGGGCGCGAGAGGTCGCTGCCGCCGATCGCCGCTACGAGAACACGGCGGGGCTCCGCCCAAGCGGGGCACACCTCCACTGTGTGCTCCACCGTGTCCTCCGGCCGATCCTCGCAATGGTGGCATCCGGGCGTTTCCTCCCGCCTGATTCGGTGCAGGTACCTCCCGAAACAACCGTGTCCGGTGAGGACCTGCGTCAGACGGAAGGTGAGGGCGCCGTGGCGCCTCTCAAGCCACTCCTCAAAGAGGGGACTTACCGCCACTATCGTGGCGTGCCCTGCACGGGGTTGCGACAGTCGCTGTCTCCATGTCGCCATGAGATCGCACCGGAGGTCTGTCCGCCGCGCAGCAATTTGCCGCGGCAGCGGAGTGACCCCCCGGCGCAGCGCCTCCGCGCGCCATTGATGCAGGCGCGCGAGGACTATCGCCTCCAGATCCCACGGCGGCAATCCGGCAAGGAGGTTCGCCGCTTCGCGGGAGATCGTGCGGTACCCCCGTACCGTCCTTACGGCCATGACCTTTTGGGGCACGTTCAGGTAGTGGGCGGCCCGCTTCCTCAAAGCAGGCGCCCACACCGGCGCCCCGTAAAGGGCCATGGACCGCACGATCCCCGCGTAGAGCCTCCGGCAGGAGGCGTTTGGCCCCCCCAGATTGGGCAAGCCACCTAAAGGCAGCCCCGGCCCGCTCCAGTCTGGGAGCCAAACGTCGGAAGTGCTCCACGAAGTTCCACCGGCTGTCGAGGACGAGTCCTAGGTACTTCAAAGTACACTCGACGCCGATGGGAACCCCTCCCACCATTAACTGGGATCCCGACGGCAGCGCATTCCCACGTCTATGGAAGCCCATGGCCTTCGACTTGTGAAGCGCCACCTCGAGACCCAGCTGCCGGATCCTCTCTACGACTATCGCAACCCCGACACCTTCTAGGCCTGACGCGTTGTCGTCTCCTGCTTTTTTGGTAAGCTAGACATTTGCAAAGAAGTTCTGTGATTAAACGCGTCAAAGATTTGTTTGTGTGAGGGCTTGTGACGTCACTCGCCGGTAAAACATGTCATACTAATGTCTTACACTATGACGTCATATTATAAGTTTTCAAAGCATTGTGTTGTTCGTTTACGTGCAAAAAGAAAAAATGTGTCCAATATTTTTTGGAAATCTGCCACTCGGGTCGATCTTTAGGTTAAGCCGCACTTGCCTAGGTTGGTCTGTGGATGGGTGACCAGCCATTACATACCGAGTTTCCTCCATGCCTCGGAAGAACCAAACAATGAAGACGATACAGTGCTTTAAAAACTCGTGTGACGTCATTTTCCAAGACATTTGTATGACATTCTTTAAAGGTGAGTGACGTCGCAACCCCCCACTCAAATCTTTGACGCGTTTTATCTTCGTCAATTTTTATTGATTTGATAAATCAAAAAAATACGTATCCAATAATTTTCGATAATCTAAAAGACGGACTAAATAGAATCATTTTTTTTAAATCGGTAAACATCCCTATTATGATTTGAAAGCATTGATAGATTCTATCAGTGTCTTACACCTATAGGACACAATCCAAGGTACATACCGATATCTTGGCAAGCATGTGTGCAATCCAGCTAAAGTTTCAAAGAAAACAATGCAGATCTAACCATTACCAGTAATTACAAAGATGTCAAACACTCAAACCCAGAAGAAAACTCAACATCCACTTACAATTCATAGCACAACAGATCGTGAAGGCAAGTAAATAAGGCTGACTCACACCGGCGCGATTACCAGCTTAAATATGTTAACACGATCTTAATCCAGACGATTTACTAGTCAATTATACAGAATCAGGCAGCTTTGTGATCCAAATGGACTGTTTAGTATTACGGTTAGGTTCCGTCGTGTGTTCAATTTACAAGTTTAGTTTGTTAGTAGCTTGTTGAACGTTTGATTTGGATCGGCGCGGTCTATTCTGAGAAACGTGTCATGGAGTCATAGTTTAAACAATGAGTGAGGCATAGAGTAAGTGCGGCTGGTTGTGATAGATGGGTGGTGTAGGCAGAAAGAGGAGGCAAAATAACTTGAAATAAGTCCGCAACCGATCTGACCTCTGTGATTGAACTTCTTGTACATAGATGTTTGATTAAGCACAAGGATTAAATGACTGAAATATGAAATTAGACGTTGTCAAAAAAGTAGTATGGTCACCTCGCACTTTTTTGGTTTCTTAAACTTAAGGTAGCTTGTAAGACTGTTTTAGCTCTGGAGATATCTGCTAATGGTTGTTTGTTAACACTCTAAACTGCATCTATTAATTTAAATGAAAGAAAGTGATGTATATTTTTCCTATGACCCGTTTACTGCAATGCGGCCTTGGACAAAAGTCACGCGTGAGCGTCATTTTTGTCTCTTTCGCGTAAAAACTACCTCCCCGCGATTCGTCTTGTGGCAACTTGTAACATATTGTACCTATATACTACTCTAAGCCACATATTTCATCTGTTGTTTGCACAGTTTTTTTTAGCAAAACGCGAGCTGTTCGATCCGTTGCTCATAGCTAAGAGATGTCAAAATATATTTCATATTGCCTCACAGAGGCAAAAACCTCAAACCTACGAAACAACACCTAACTCTCAACACAAACTAAATGATCTATAATTGTATTATGGATCATCTGTAAGACGTGCGTGGGCGCCATTGGGACGTGCGTGCGCATTCGTATCGATCCTAATCGATTCCTATCGAGAAATTAGTATAGTGTCGCTCGGTGACGCAATGTAATGGCTGTCCCCTTCATGTGTTTGTAATTAACTGTTTTATTATAATTATTATGTGTTCATTGCCATTGGTCAGATAGGCAGTCGCTCCATGTAAAATACTGGTATTCAGCAGCATCCGGTTAGACTGGAAGCCGACCCCAATATAGTTGGGCAAAGGCTAGGCAGATGATGATGATGTGTTCATTTTGCATTTTACAACGTGAGTACTATCATGACGTACTTTTGTTTCTCGATTCTCGACTTTTACCTACTGCGTTAGAGTCGCTTTCCGTTTAATTGGGTGCAGCTGAATATCAATATTTACGAGGAGCCACCGCCAAACCCAATTCTCCTCCAATCAATACCATAACCCAAGTAATATTGGATATAATCCCGTGGTAAGACTGGTTATCACACTTTCGGGGCACGGACTAACTCGATTTTCGAATAATGGTTTAATATCACTCTAGCACCTCTGAACTAATATTTGTGATGGGGGATAGGCTCTATTTACGTTTAATTTGTTTCATCATCACTGATCTAGAAAAACTCTTCATTACTCTAGTGGTCGAAAGCGTGACTGTTGAGGATGGCGTCCTGTGTTTTAATACCGGGTCGGGCAAAATGTTATTGGGTCTCTCCATCAAACATTTCTCATTTGTCACTGGTATAATAAGGGATCGGACAAAAAAAAAAAAATTAGTCTGTCAGATAGATTTCCAAAAAATTTTGAACACGTATTTTTTTCTTTTTTCACATAAACCAAAAATGAAGACGATATAATGCTTCGAAAACTCGTGAACTCCTCAAAAACGTCACATATCAGTACAATTTTTGTCTACAAATGACGCCACAACCCCCCACTCATCTCATCTTTGATGCGTTTTATCTTCGTCCATTTTTATTAATTTGATAAAAGAAAAAACACGTATCCAATATGTTTCGATAATCTAACTGATGGACTAATTAAAATCATATTTTTTTGACTCAGTCCGATCCTCTATTATAGTGTCATAAAACACTAATCTCGGACATATAATCGCCTGTGTCCCATCCCATTTGTGGGATCTTATTGGTTTGCTTATGTTTGTACTTGCTATAAGTAACTCCTTTTGTCTTAAACAATTTTCAATAACGTTAAGCAGTTAACACTACACCGTTAACAAGACAAGCAATGAGCATATTTCATATCTCCTATCAAAGAAATCGTGATCTTCTCTCGTCCTTTCAATCGACTCCAGACTCAGCATCAAAACCCTTCCGGGTTTGGTCTAATAAGCACTCATCTCGAACATAAACAAAACATGTCTAAAATTCTATTTACACATCACAATCAAAATTGACTACTTGAAAGAGGTCACAGCATTCAATCGTGAGCATTAACGCGAAATTCGTGACGAGATGTGAGGTAGAGGCCGCACTGAATGTTATCACTTGGATAAATTAAGAATCGATTACATGACCGTATCGATTTATTTATTGAATGAACTGAACATCGTTACGATGATCTAATTTTACGGCGGGCGTGACGAATGCTGGGCAGAGTTCGGTGGTTTTAGACTAGGCTGTTTGTCCTTGTATTTAATGCAGGGCAAGGGCAGTGCTACCAATTAATAAAGCTCTTGTCTAGTGATTACTAGTGTTTTCTGATTATTCTGATGTATCAAAAACCACACTATTGTTTAAACCACTACAATTTCTGAAAGTCAGAATCAACAGTGACTACCCTCAAAAATGTACAGCCGGGACAATGCCATACCTACTGAACATTCTGCCGGCAGACTTAAGGAGTGAAACAAACACAATTAGGTTTACACGTAAATTGAAATTATATTATTTAGAAATGTATTAAGTTTTATATAAGTTTCGTGTGAGTTTAAATAATATTTATTTCAAGTACATTTAAGTATCTCATCATTTTAAGAGACCCATCGACCCCACAGTCAAACCATTGCAACGGTTTTGTGGAGCTTAGTTTATAATACCTTTCTGGAATAAGTCTTATATCTCGCAGCGCATATAAGAAACGCAGAAAAGTATAGTAGAAACATATTTTTTACTTCTCCCAATTTATCAAAAGAAGACAGAACAAAATCGTTTGAGAAGATAACTTTTAAAAAGGCAACAGTTTGCCGATTTTTTTTGCAAGAAATTATTATGTCCACTTGTATTTTTTTTGGCATACTGTCCAACTACTTGGCAAAGGCCTTTCCATAAACACTTTTCCATTACCTAAGATTTCCATTATATTTTGTACCACATCAAAACAGCTCACATAACACGAGAACTTGCTAATATGTTTATTACTTTGGCTTTTAAATATTAATACACTTAATCAACTTGATAATTTTATGCACATTATTTAAATATGATAAGACTGTTTGTAGTAAAGATGAGGTCATTGATATTCTTTCCTCCGCTCAATGCCTTAAACATATGTACTTACTCTTTAAACTTGTGATAATTCTCATGGACCCGCTGACTCCGCCATGTGCTGGACGAGTCTGTCAAAATCAATCAAGCAGCGTTCGTACTCTGGTTCTTTACTGGGAAACGGGCACACATTAATTGTGATCTTCACAATCACCCCAGCAGTAACGGATTTCCACCATACAGGAATCCTGGTGTCATAATTATACTGAGAAATCAAGAAATTGATGTGAGGAATGTTTTTATGCATAATTAAGGTAGGTTTCATACTCGTCGGGGCTGCGGGTTGTTCACAAGTTACCGTGGCCTCGACATATAGGGCCAAGAAGGAACGTGGGTGGTTTTTAGTCAGTAGAAGTATGACACTCCCTTTCGCTCTGCCCAAGAGCGGGAGGGGTTATTTGATGATTTTCCACCAGCCAAAAAAAAAGGTAGGCTACATACCTAAATAGAAGAAGACAAAAGAAAGAAAGCCTAAAAATGAAACATCTGCTGAGATTACTAACACCTCTAATAAGCATCATACCATGTATATAGTCTACACATTTCTTTTGCATATAATTGAATTGATTTGCAAGTAATAGAGAATCAGGGAAAACGATGCCATGCTACACCAGACCCCCTATAAATTTGATGGAACTGATGCCATATCTACGATCTTCACAACTCTATATTCCCACAAAAGGAAGCTCAAGAAATAGGTCATGCGAACGTCACGAGCGCCACTTAAATCATTAGAGATATTATAATTATTGTGAACGTCAGACTATTTCCTTGACTCGTAGTCGTCGGTTCGCAGACATGGATGTGCGATTAATGCCAGAGCAAGGTGATTCCGAATTAATGTTTTGTGTTCGTAAATGTTTGATTTAGTGCTGAGATTAAATGTTTGAGAGAATGAATAAATTGATGTTTGGTTCTTATTTGAATTGAATTTTGAATACAAATGGTTTTATTGAAGCCAATTTTCATCTAGCGTGTACACGGGTTCTCGCAGAAGGTTTTTATTTGTTTCTACAATCGTTAAAAGATCTGAAGAATGAGATAATTTTCACTACTAATATGACTTTATGTGACTTTTGTTGCTAAATATCTACTACCAAGTTACATAACTTGTTTTTTTTTCTCGGTAATTAACAAGAAGAATTCAAGGCATCCCGCTATTTCCTCCTCCTACTGAGAGACGTTCTTGCCTTTTCAAACTATTTAGTAGCTCAATAGGCTGCAGTACTTAAATGGGAGTAGGCAAGACATGTCTCTCGCATGCCGTGCGAGTTGTGAGTTTCTGAAGCCCACGACTGGTGGTCTAAAACATGGGGCCGCGGCAGACCACGAAGGAGATATATAATATAAATAATATTCCACAACTATCACACAACGCCATCTAGTCCCAAGCTAAGCAGAGCTTGTGTTATGGGTACTAGACAACTGATAAACATACTTATATATTTCTAAATACATACATATTATAGATAAATTACACCCAGACACAGAACAAATGATCGTGCTCATCACACAAACATTTGTCCTGGGTGGGAATCGAACCCACGACCTCCGGCATAGCAGTTACGGTCACTAACCACTAGACCAACAGGCCAGTCATGGGGAGATGGTGGGACTAACTGAATGTCTTCCTTGAGAATTGGGAAGAAGTTACACCAAATCGTGACCGTTGGAAGAAATTCATGGATGTCTTTACCCAGCAGTGGGATAATAATGGGCTAGCTATAACAATAGTGAGTTTATGTTACACCACGCGACCCAGACACAGTGCGGTCTCATTTATGTCATAAATGTTACATGTCTACGAATATTTGGTTTCACAACAATCGGGTTTCTGCACCATGTTTTCCATCAATGTTTGAGAGCAGTTTTTTAAGAATCAAAAAGATTTCATCTCACAAATAAATCACCGGATACTAATCCAAAGTGTTTCTCGAATACAAATTAAACCACCTCAGTTATTCGTCAGTATGTACAGGGGTATCCTGGAGATAAAATTATTAATTTAACTGATGCTATGGGTTCTGTTATCAAATAAATAATAACGTCGTGTCTGTTCACAAGAATTTATTGAATTATAACTTTGCGCGATTTTATTTTGTTGGTAGGAGGAATGAGGTGTTTTGATATTTTGTTGTGAATTCTAGTTTATTTAAAAAAATATTTATTTACTTTCAACCAATTTTCTTTTTTCATTTTATATACTTTGTAGAGTTCTAACAAATGACTAAAATATTAAACCTTCAACAAGCTCGGTGCTCTTGCTCTTCATGGCCCTCGGCATCCCCAGTGTCTCAACGACCTTTTTAGATAGTTCACCTAGGTACGGGATGTAAATAAATACTAAGGCTTTCTTTTGTAAAGAGAGCAGAAAAGCTAATTTGGAAGGAAACTTCATAGCTTGGTTTTAACACATTAATTTAATCGAAAAATTATTATAAATGCGATGAGAAATGAAACTGGAACTACACATAAATAGCACTACATTCGCATTTTTCAAGTATCAAAACTTACTCGGCGTTGTATAGGGCAGTATAGCGGAAGAGCCGGCCAATCGATGCTAAGGTAGGAAAAAATTGAAATATAATAAATCAATTTGGAGGTGTCGATCATGTTGATAAAATGGCAAAAAATATGGAAAAAAGGAAATAAATATTGATTGCACTGTTAGTATGACAAGGTATAAATATTTTGATTATTAAACCTTTCCTTAAAATTGTAAAGTAAAGTAGAAAAGAAATATTGTGTATTGTAGCTCTATTGTGTTTCATTATTTGAAGTAAAGTTCTCTTTAAAAATTGCACGATTTATAAAATTAAATAAGGGTTGTTGTAAATGACAGGAAAGGAGGTGTTTGATGAGATGGCGAGTTATAAAGAAATAAATATGGCAAAAGAAAAAAAAAATTGGAAGAATGATAAAAAATAAATAGTCCTAATTTCTCTCCAACAAATCGCTAAATACTGAAAAAATCGCGTTCATGACAGAGCATCAGTAAGATATAGCAAGTCCTGAAGGGTGCAGTTAGTTTTCCTGCTACGTGCTGGTCGAATAAAATCTGAGCCATTGATTCGAGGACAAGAATAAAGCTTGGAGACGAGGTCGTATGTGGTTCTTATTGCATTGAGTGAACGATGAAGAAGAAGAATTCTGGGGATAAAACTGGTCCCTCTGCCCACAGCTTTACCTCCCAACGTTGTCATGTCTATCCGTCGCGTATCGATCCATTTACTGCTGCTTATTATTTACTTACAAGATCATTAACATTTTATTTATTGCTAGGTTAAAGGTCGTTGAGGGCACGACGCCCTCCGAGAAGATGCTAAGTGAAAGTTTTTGTTTTTAAAACGTTGTGGTTTATGTCATTCGGATTGGTTGTTAAGATTTGATGTACCTATAATTAAGGGATTGAGAAATGTTTATTGAAATGCAGTTATTTATCGGCGGCGTGTTGATGTGGGGTATTGACTGACTGCTTTTTGTGTACAGACTTATCTTAAGGAGAAACTAAGTGGAAATTTCTTTCGAATTTATTTATTTATTTTTATTTATTTATTTTCCAACTTACATCTATCATTACAGGGTAACCCCAATGCGATAAATGCGCCTTAATTACCTAATTCTAACTTAATAACTACGTAAAAAAAACTAAAATCTATAACTAATGACAAATAAAGCATTCCTTGTGAATTCACTCAGAGAACAACAGAATAAGTCCGTCTCACTGGCTATGAGGTTGAGCGTTCGGAGTGCACGCGTCAGCGGCGCCTCCTGCAAAAGGTTGGTCCGAGAACGCGGCTCCACTAACAGTCGTGGCTGTCGTCGTCGCCACACGTACCTGTCCGGAACACACAGACTCACATGGCTTAAAACAACGGCATTATGCACCTTTCCTCGCAATAATTTAAATATATATGAGGTGAGTGCAAGATCCCTCCTAACCCTTAGCTCATTATATCCTACCATACCTAAAATAAATAAAGTAGGATACATTAACGGGTAAAAGGGATATACGCCATAATACCGTTTATACAAATATCTTATAAATTTATTTTGTACCCTCTCCAGCATGAGACTATACTTAGCTTCATGCGGAGCCCAGATGACTGCATTACATTCTAACTGACTCCTCACCAATGCATTATACAATGCCACAACAGCCTTCACATTCGTGAACCCTCGCACCGTACGAAGCATGAAACCTAAGTTTCTGTACGCTCTTTTACAGCTACGCATGATGTGATCACGAAAATTCAAAACTGCGTTAAAGCCTACTCCCAAGTCTTTGACTTCCGCGACCCGTTCCATAGGCACCCCGTCAATATAGTAAGTATATGAGATGGGCTTGTGTGCGCGAGAAAAAGTAATTGTCACACACTTGGAGCTATTAAACTCCAACAGATTTTCTTTGCTCCATCTCACTACTCTATCAATATCCTTTTGTAGCCTGACACAGTCATCGTTACTCTTCACAGCGAGGGACAATTTGAGGTCGTCGGCAAACAACAGGCAAGAGGCATCCTGGACTACTTCTGGTAGGTCATTTACCACCAAAAGAAAGCCCAAAGGGCCAAGGTTACTACCTTGACTTACCCCGGACCTGGTGAAATATGGATCTGACACGTGTCCTGCATATTCCACATATTGCTGCCTGTTCTTTAAATAGCTGGCAAAAAACTGAAGAGAGTGAGGGGTGAAACCAACACTTGCAAACTTTTCTAGCAACATGTCATTATCGACTAGGTCGAATGCTTTTCTGAAGTCAAAGTAAGCAGCATCAGTTTGTCCCCCACTATCCACCGTTGGCACCAGATTAGCCATGTGGCAGAGTAGATTACTGGTGGTACTTCTTCAATTGTTTTGCTTCACTTATATTTTTTGACCCAGTTCCCGGTTTTCGATTAAGTTAACATTTTGCATAAATGTATGATTAGTTTGGATGAGATCTAATGATGGTATGGTGATAATTTTGTTGATAAGCATGGGTGTAATTAATAATATAATAGGTTTAGTGTCTAATGTTCACCTGGGTGAATTACCCAGATGAACATTAGATACTAAAGTACGAGTAGTATCCTTAATTCATCTGGGTGAAACTAATATCTCCCAGGTGAATTGAGGGTACTAAACCAATGTTTACACCCACATTAAAGCAGTTATTTTAAAGTTCCTTGTATTAAGAGGCAGGGCCATTGCCATCAGCTGGGCACAGATTCAGACTCGCTACTGGAAAACAGCGGGCCCAGTGTTGCCTAATTAGTCAATAATAATAACCTGATGAGCACCAACTCACCTTACAACAACAACACCAACGGCGGGATCGTTATTTCAAGCTCGATCAGAACAACAACAATAAAGGCACACACAAACCAAATACCATCCATTCTCCGAAACCCAATGACATCAGTCCTTAATCTCCGGAAATAACAAATCGCCATTAATTGCTCCCACACTTGAAGTACACAAACAAGCGATAACTCTTTGAGCCCACAATCGTTTCGAGTGGTCTTAAGCCGTCTCGAGATCGTCTTAAGACTGCTTTGAAGATGATCTTAAGACTATTTTTCGGAAATGAAGCGTGCAGTCCAGTTGGTGAGGGCTCTTGATGATGCGTTGGTCAAATAGAACGTGGAATGGTCGTGGGTCAATACGGTTTTGAATTCGGGTTGGGATTGTGGAATTGTTGGATGTGGTAGTTTTGGCCTATCTCACTTTATTGACAGAGTCTATTAAGGGATAGAAGACTTTGGTTCTAAGATGATGTTCGTTTATTTTTTTTAAATTATAATATTCATCTAGTCAATTTTCGACCGCCGAGTCGAAAATGCCTGGAAGAGCTACTGGGCCGTGAAGTCGCTTATGAAGGGTGACCTACCTCAATCCCTGAAGAGTAAACTCATCGACATGTGCATTCTGCCAATCCTGACTTACGGTGCTCAAACTTGGTCCCTGACCGAGTCACAAAAGAACAAACTCAAAGTTTGCCAAATAGCGATGGAACGTGGTATATTGGGTATTAAACTCAGCGACAGAATTCAAAATACCATAATACGCTCAAAAGCAGGAATCGATGATGTGGGCAACAAAACTGCTGGGTAGAAGAGGGATTGGGAGAGCCATGTCTGCAGAATGCATCAGGACCGATGGGCTAAAGTTGTCATGCAGTGGGTGCCAGAAGACAGGCGTCGTCGCCGAGGGAGGCCTAGAAAACGCTGGGGTGACGACTTAGAGGCTTTTGTGCGAGATTGGCCGGAGAAAAACGGAAGGCTATGGGGAGGCCTTTGCCCAGCAGTGGGACAATAAAGGCTAACAAAAAAAAAGTCAATTTTAACAATTAATTACTGGATATAGGCCTTTCTCACATTACACTGAAGCAATCCATCATCCGCCTTCTGCGTTCAGTCTGGCTCTGTATTCTTTAATGTCACTGGTTCCAGTGTGCTTGATTTTTTTTTAATTTTTTTTCTTCTTGTTTCCATAACGTTTATTTTATTTTTGTATTGCCTTCATGGCCCAGTCGCCGCAGCAGGTGGCGATCTGCCAACCCATAATGGAAAAAGGCGTAAGTTTATGTATATTAATGTGATCATCCAATCAAGTATAAAGTGAGAGCTCACATCGTTAATAGAATCAGTTCACAACACGCAAAATGCACATCTTCTAATCCATAAAACTTAATGTAAAGAAATGAAAATGCCGCATCCATACTTTCAATCATCATATAAAACACCCAAATAAATTCGTCACATGCGCGTGGGCACGTTGTTATGATAGAAAGCAGATTCAAGTGTCCCGTGTAATACCGGAATTCTGACAATAAACATGAAATTACGTTCGCCAAGTTCGTCTATTTGTCCATCAAGTTTATTTTGTCCAAGATCATTATTTGACAGCTGTATGTTTGACTTGGTTTCTAATAGGCTGGGAATTTTACGGAAATTACTCATTGAAGTGGCCTGATTGTTTTTATTATTCTTTCATAAGAATAAAGTAAGTATTAACCATATAGTGATACTAAAATTATCTTACCACCTGATTATGTATGTACCTATATTCTGGCAAATAAATAAAATTTCATTTTCATTTCATTTTCATTTTCATTTTCATTTTCATTTTCATTATCCTTTTTAATTTTTGTTTTCATTTCTTTTTCATTTGATTTTTTTTCGTTGGTCTAGTGATCGCAGGCGTGGCTACTGAGCACAAGGTCCTGAGTGCGACACACAGGTCGGGCAAATTATTATTGGGATTGGTTCCATCTGGAATTTCTCAGAAGCCGCCACGGAGTCCGGATTTGGGCTCAATTGATAGTAATAGGCTCGCCCCCTTACATGGAACACAAAACACCATTTAACATGAAGATCGACCCGAGCGGCTGTTACAAGTAATTCAAAAATACCGCAGCCAAAACTGTTTCGGTACGATAATACTACACAACTTGCTTAGTACAAAAAGAGGTCACATTATACAGAAAAAGTATAGTACACATGGCAACGCACCATGTGTACGACATGGCAGGAAGGAGGAGAAAGAGTAATCGCTGGGAAGGACAACTATTAAAATAAGAGTTTCCTGTTTACTTTACTTTACTAGGAAAGTAATGTCTCTCTAAACCGTAGTCTTTAATTCTGGCTCAGATTAATAAATGTTTATTCATTATAACAAATTTATTCGTTTTCTTAGAACTATTTACCTACTATATAACGTATGTCGTAATCTTATAGACATACGTACGTATATGAGTATAACACATCGATAAGTACGTGTAGGGTATTCCCCGCGAGAGGTTTTGCACCAGTTTTGTTGTTCCACGACCTTGTGTGTCCTTGATATAATTACGTCAATGGTCAATACGGTTTCTTTATTTATGTCATACAAATGTACTTTTGATTCTTCATAACATCACGCGTGTAAGCTCTGAAAGGTTAAACTTAGGTGTACTAAATTAAGGCCTCATTTACGAAGACGCGGGGCGTCGCACGGCGTCCCGCTCTTGGGAAAAGCGAAAGGGAGTGTCAGACTTCTACTGACTAAAAACCACCCATGTTCCTTCTTAGCCCTTATGCCGAGGCCGCGGTATCTCTTGCGAGCAACCCGCAGCCCCGACGGGCACTGGTTTATGTGGTGTTATCCAAGAAAAGATCTGCCCAGACAAAGTGTCATTGCAACAAAAATGTTTTTAGTAGAAAACCTTAGGTCAGTCAAGTTAAAAGTTATTTTACAAGTACACGACCGCTACTTGTTTGAGCCATAAGGTCTCACAATTTTCCCACCCCACTTCTCGACAAGCAACAGCTATGAAAACATAATTTTCTCCACACTCCTACTTCGCAACCACTTAACAATACCACACAAATACGCTTATAATATTCGCATACATCAATATCCCACAATAATAAGTTTGCACCATAAATCGCATCGTAGGTCGAGGTCACAAGGCACAATTAATAAATTAAGGTACGCGGTTTAGTCCGCTAACAGAGGAATATTCATAGCTGGCATAATGTATGATAAATGTAGCGAGAAATATGCATAGTCACAGACTTGAATAGTGGCCACAATGCCAGAGTGGGGCCTTAAGCGCGGGTAGGCTCCCATCCATGTGTATGGGATACTTGCATGGGTACATTTGAGTCAGTTTAGATAATCACCAAAAAAATTGAATTTGTTGTTGGTGTGGAATGTCTTATCGCTTGATGTGCTTGAAGCAATTTCGATATTCTTAATTGTTTCAGGCTTAATATTAAAAGGTGGGAATGTTTTAAGAATACATGTTTGGAATTAACTTTAAAGAAATTATCAGCAAAATTAATTGTAATTATTTTCCCTTCAAAAGTCGTAAACTGCGAATGAAACTTAACATTACTTTCCGAAAAACGAGCATTTTTAAATGACCAAATCCTATATTATTTAATTTTCTCAAACTTAAAACAGTATTACAAGTTACTTCTATAATATATTAACATCCATCATCATATCACAATAACAATTACACCACTAAATCACCTCACGGCTGCGCGACTACAGCCAAGCTCGCGAAGCGCCCATCGGCGGTCACTACACACTCATCGGGCCCATTGTCTAACATTTTTATAATCCTCGAACAATGAGAGATCATTCGACGAAAGCTGAGATACGTAGATACCTGGCACAGCATCCCGTGGCCAGTTCGATGTCCGTGAACTTAGCTTTCTATATAGCTTCCGGAATGGGATCAGTGGGGTTCGAATAATTATTGTTGAAATTAATGTAAGAGGGTGTGCAATGGGGTTAAAGGAATCTGGCTTTTGTGATGGCATACCATATGTTGCTAGGGTGCTTCAAATCTTAGTTCGGTGCAATAAATTCACTATTTATGCACAAATGCAGGGTCATCACAAATTTTATGGTTCTAAGAATTTTTTTCCTTCACCGTTTTGAAAGCAACGGTGGCCCATTGGTGGTTGCCCCGACTTACGAATAGTAAGTCATGTGTTCGAACCCAGGCAGGCACACACTTTGTGTAATTTATTTCATCATCTTAGTTGGGTGCAATAATAAATTGTGCAGGGTGGCTGGTAGCAATTCGATGAGAGTTGCTGAGAGTATGTGCATGTGGTACAGGAGGCATATGTTTAGCAGTGGACTAGTGTAGGCTGATGATAATGATGATGATTGATTAACAGAGTATGCTCCAGTATTTTATTACTGTAGTCCATTTTGAAAGTTGCTACGATGCCAAAGGCTGTTCCAATATTTTGCTGTTGTCCCAATTTTAATTGTTTCCTATAGTAGATTCCACCAATAAAACTCAACGTAAACAGCACATCTAAACGGCGCTCAAAGACTGTCAGTGTTAATATTCTTTAGCTGTTATGATACTGACCGAGTTTAAACGTTATTTAGACATGTTGATCGCATTTACTTTATTAGTGATATTGGCCCTTTCTTACCGCTTCTTTAAAAGCTACAATATTTAAATGAAAAGACAAACTAGAGTACAAACAACTTTCAGTCACCAAGTCTTCTAATCAACAATTAAAACACGGAACATGAATATTTCATTCAGTTTAAAATAGTGAAATTCAGGCACAAATATTCGATCACAAAAAGATCTTGATCGACGAAATGGTTTTATGAACTGCGTTATCTACGTCGCACGTAAGATTAGTAATGGCTTCAGCCAGGCCCCCCCAAGTTCTGCCCCATAAAGCTGGAGTCACTCAAAGAGCAGGAGTCTGCTCTCTTCTGCTCTTTGAGTGACTCCAGCTTACATCTTCATCTTCTTAAATTTCTCCGATGTTATTTAGGGTCGACGAACAATATTTTTTTTTCAATTCCCTCTTGTCAATCATCACTTCCCTGTCTAACTCTAACCCCTTTTTTTCTATCCTATTATGCCTCATAAAATCCATACATCTTTTCTTCGGTCTTCCTCTCCCTCCATCAACCAACCCTCAGTGGACTATTGGTCATGAGAGGGATCTTATAGAGAGGAGGCCTGGAGTCCCAGCACCGGAAAAATTATAGGTTGATTATGTTATTTTTATGCTTGGGATCCTTAAACATGATTAAAATTACACTTCAAACAGTCAAGTCTAAAAGTAACACTTAAATTCTTTTTCAGCATAAAATGGCCTGGCCAGTGGGAAACAAATCCTGTCCCATCTCATACTCACCTGAGGCACACGTAAACTGAGGTATTTCAAGCTCAGCGGAATATATTCAATGCTAACCATATTGTCGGCCGTTGCGTACTACATAAAACTGTTATGAGCGTACGTTTAGCTTTTACAGGCACTGTTTTACTGTTTGCGGGTTAAGAGCTAGTTAGGGTTGACGGGACGGGTCCGTGGCGACTTGGAATAGATAGAAATGAGTTTGCGTTGGAAGAAGCTTCATTGTTTTAAGTGACATGTCGTCATGTAATTTGAACTCTCTTTGGTCTAGTGATTGCAGTCACGACTGCTGAGCATCGTTCGATTCCCGGACAAGGAAAAATAAAGGATAACAATAAGAATTTTTTATTTGTAAACTTATGTTTACACACCTATGTGTGTGCGATGTTACAATATGCGTAGTTAGATTCTTCTATGTTTTGCTGTGAGGCTTACAAATATATATGAACAAACAAATGTATTCATGTAAAAGCAAGGCAAAGTTTTCTCATAGCGCCCATGAAGTCTGGTTTTGTATTAGGTTGATGAGTTGACATAAAGATAAATGGCAAAATGTAATTGTTCACAAGTAATGTACTACATCTAGTGTTAGAAGTAACCTTTTAGACAAAAAATGCCTGTGTTACGTCACTTCGCTCTTCCGAAACTTTAGGTTACGTAGTGTACCAATAATTTTGGACCTTATTTTCTAACGAAAACATTTCAAATTAACAATAATAAAAAAAACCACTATTAGAGCAATAATTGGTTGTGCAATTAGAACTCCTCTGTCTATATTCCCTTTATGCAGAAAAAAAAACGTTGCCATGCTCCACTGACTCCATTAAGCAAAATGATGTTGTTGAAATATCGGTTTAGCTAGCTATTACTTCCTTAGGAGCCTTACAGAACTGACAGGAATCATAAACATACGCTTTTCCAGTTTATTATAATCTACGTCCCCAGTTCTGAAAGACGATTATCTTTTCAAAGTCAATCTAAGATTGCCTATGGTAAAAATGTTTTTATGATAAAAGCTTGCATTAAAACCACTTTAGTATTGAATAAGCTTAGATTTACAATTAGCCTTTTCGCTTAGTAACCTGTACAAAGATGTCACTGCCTGTCAACTTTCTCCATTATACAATAATTTTTTTGCATAGCTAGAATAAATTAAACTGTTTATTATAACTTTGACAGTTACTGAACAGTTCAATCTAACCTAATGTAAGTGGTTCTTGAAGTGCAAACGATAAAAATAATAAAATGGTTATTCGAAGTGTCAAGCATTGAAATTTTGATTGACATTTGGTTAAGTACGCTCTGTGTTTAAGTGCCTACATAATAATATGGTACTAATTCTGAAAGCCTTAGGAAAACATTTAAACAATGAATAAAACTCAATTTTCTGGGTCGATTTGAGCAGAATATGAAGTCAGCAAAATAATTTGATCTCTTATTATTTTATTATTACTTGAATATATTTTTTTCTAACTGTAGTTTGTAACATAGACGAAATGTTACGTTATTTCTGCAACGCGATGTGAAAAATGGAGAATTGTCGGAAATACTCAATGTCCAATATTCGACGGCAAGAAATGGTTATGCTACGCGTGATAGGTAATACTAATTCTGTATTTATCATGAGACAGGCTTGCTGGTTGTATTTTTATCACGAAAAAATGTAACCGTATGTGTACAACCCGTGCCGACAATAAAGAAATTATTTTTGGTAATATCTGATCCAATTATATTCTTACATAAGAACACTTTATATCTTATTTTAAATCTCTTACATTTTCAAACAACAAATCGTGAAGTATAAAAGTCCTTTAACAGCGCTGGTCCGGTTTACATAATATAGGATTATAAAACAGACAGAGGAGCTATTTCGCTGTGTTAGAGCTATGAACGACTGCTTTTTAAGCTTTTAATATTTAAGTCGTAATTAGCAGGGTTATGGCCTAACTCGGTATCTGGGAGATAGCTTCTTCTTATAGATAAGTATGGGAGTATATTCTCGTAATAAGTACTTATGGTAGCACTTATGCAGCTTCGTGTGAGTTCGGTAGGAGGTTATTTAGTTAGAGGTTCCGGAAATTTGATTGTAATCAAATCTTTTAAAGGAGTTTGCAGTTGTAGAAGTTCCGTGTAAATTAATTTAGAATACGATAGTCTGTTAAGAAGGGTTAAGTATTGTACATTCGCCATAAAATATATACATTGAAAGTGTATTCACCGTATGCATGAACAATATGTGTAAATTCGTCACAAGTCTTCATAGGTACATCATTTTTGCATAAAGTACTGGTAGTAAACAAAGTTATCGGTTTGGTCGAAATTATATCATCGTTCAATAGTATTTAATTTTGTGTTATTTTTCAATATTTTTTTTAACAAAGTGATCTCTAATATAAAATGAAAAAACGAATGAATAAATTGAAAGTCAAATTCGCAATAAAGTAAACTTCATCAGAACTTGACAACATCATCATCATGATAATGTCACAAAATTTATAATTATCACAGAATAAATCATTTCAATTCATCCAAACGGCTCCCTTAAACATAGATGAAATTCCTCCATCTATTGATTGAAAATTGATATAGTCTTATTAGAATTATGAAAATTTCAAGGGCAGTTTACCTTTAAAATTTGGATAATACCTAGTACCCAATTCAGAATCACATCAAAATATTAAATCCCATTTCACATCATACAATAACTCTGCGCACTATTACCCTAGCCAAGGTACAGTTACGGTGAGTGTCCACTCATTGGCGGGCCGTTCGCGCAATATATCGCGCATCGCAGGTCACATGCGCGACCTGCGCGCGCGCATCCCAACTCATTAGTATTGCTAGTGTCAGAGCGGAGCGGTAAAATGGTGTGCTGGTGGGTAGGGTTTGTTTATTTGTTTGATTTAGCTTTTTTGCCAGCTGTTGCTTTTGAAATAATAAACAAAGTAGAATGGTTTCTGAGATTAATATTTTAACCAGTCCAATTCCTATGATATTCTTCTTCTTTTTTGTGTCACGCCAAGACAAAGTTCTATATTTTTAAAAGTCTGGTATGGCTTGGTCACTTCCTTAACATCGTCTCGTTGTCTCGTTTGACGACACGGTTGGTGCAGTGGCTGAGCGATTGGACTGCTGCTCTGCGTGTCGCGGGTTCGATCCCCGCACGGAACAAATATTTGTATGGCCTACAGACAATTGTTTCGGGTTTGGGTATTTGTGATGAGAGTTTAAATGTTTGTGAACGCACCCACGATACAGGAGAAATTCCTAGTGTGGGGCATCGTTTTTTTTAAAAATAATTAAGCCAAAATCTGCAATGCTGCAATCTGTATTGGGCTTCCAAGTGGACCACAGAAGATACCGCAAGAAGATCATCATCTGCTTAGCCTTTTCCAACTATGTTGGGGTCGGCTTCCAGTGGAGCGACTTCCTCTGACCTCCACAACCCTATTAATATTAGGTAGTACGATACCCTTTGGTAACACTGAATGTCAGACTTTCAGGTCACTGACTACCTGGACAGACTTCCAAAGATCTATATATGGCAGCGGGGACCAACAGCTTAACGTGCTTTCCGAGGCATGGAGGAAACTCGGTATGTAATGGGCGGTCACCCATCCACAGACCAACCTAAGCAAGCGCAGCTTAACCTAAAGATCGACCTGAGTGTCAGTTCTTATTAAGCCAAGAAGAAGAAACAACAAGAAGAGACAAGGAATAAATAATTAATTAAATAATTGCTATGTTATTTGAACATAAAAAACCTCTACAACCAGTGAGTTCTAGAGTTAAGTCTGACAGTCAGATTTTAAAACCACTGGCTAAAAATATCTTTCGCAAAGCTAATTCGAGATCCTATTAATATTTTACCTAAGCTAGGTCAGCAGCATTTTATCCTCAGTAATTGCTACGTTAGCTTTTACTTTAAAACCAGCAGTAAATAAGCTCGCCATTGTATTTATGTGTTATGTAATTTGAACCCGACGATGGGATGTGTAATACATGGAGCGGGCATAGCACTATGTAGTGTACAAGTGCCCTAAGTATGTTATGGATATGAATTTTCGAATCCGGATACGGATACGGTTACGGATATGACAATGATTTCAAATTAACAGTTAGTTTCAGATAATTTCCTTTACGTATAGAATGTTACAACACAATCTGACAATTGACTAGTAACTTTCAAAAATATTTATCCCTAAACTAAAAATCGAAATTCGCCAAAATCCATCCAATTATTTGAAAATACCAAATACCAAAACTAAATTAATAAATAATATTATTTGGAGAAGTAATGAATAATATTTTAGACGCCGCCTTTATTAAAACCGAAACCGATTTAAAAGTTGTTGATGTTCGAAACTTTCCGAAACTTTTAAATCGGTTTCTGTTACGGTTACGGATATTCCAATAGTTTCGGTTACGGTTACCGAGTTCTATAACATCCCTGAAGTGTACACATTGCCGGCCAATGTTGGAAATGATCGCTTGCCTTATGGTGGTCTTAGGGTTTTGTTTTATGAACTTTGATTAGATATAAATAGTGTTCTATAACGTTGTATTTTTATCGATATGAAATGGGTTGTCAGGAAGGAAGCAGTGGATTTCATTGATTACATTCACAGCTCGATTTGTTGAAGGAGTACTTTGTGGTGGCGAAGTGCATACATGTCACTGGGTATAGAGCTTTATTTGACGAAGTGAATTTAATTTAAAATGTCTGTTTGGACGAGATGTCAAGGGGTTATGTATGTTAACATTAAAACTTTTCCATATTTGGATGTGTCAATGGTGAAACATTGTTGATTTCGATATCAATATTGCAATGTTCAGTTGTTCACACCTTTTCACGACTGTGTCCATTATAACTTTAGCCAGATAAGTCTCACATTTATACTGATGCCGTTTTATGGATAGTTTTATAATATGAAATGCATAGCCTTTTCGATATCTTAATATTCACAACTGTAATCTTCAAAGGTTTAGACTTACTGTCTGTTTCTTTTAGTACAGTCTTTTGCCAGGTAAATTTAAGTTCTACTGCGGTACTCAGAAATATTTAATGATTTACTTAAGTCGTTACTTAGTAAAGATTTGACATACCTTTGTATGACAAAACAGTCAAAACCTTTACTAAGTTATGGCCTAAGTAATCATTAAAGCTCTCTCAGTGCGGCAGATAGAGACTAAGCTTATTGCCATCAACTCGGACTAGATAAAGCTTTCGTGGCTGTTATTGAGAAATGTCTGATTGAAGAACCCAATAACACTTTCGCAGATCTAGGAATCGAGATCAGGACGTAAACCTCAGCAGTCGCTGATGCGTCTACTTGACCAACGAGGCAGTCTCAGTCAAATGTTTATTAACTCAGAAATTGCATCTTTTTTTTTGTGGGAGGTGGGGTATCATCAAAAAACCCCTACCGCTCTTGGGCAGAGCGAAAGGGAGTGTCAGATTTCTACTGACTAAAAACCTCCCATGTTCCTTCTTAGCCTTTAATGTCGAGGCCGCACAGCTTGCAGGCCCCTTCCATGTTGCTGACATCTCTTTGAGGCGCGCATGGAACACGAACGCGCCGTCGACACGACCTGTCGTCGTCATAAGATGGACGGACGGCGAGCTAGCCCATTACTCACCGTCCACAGGCCCACGAGAAAATAGCTAGATCAAAATAATAGTATTTGCATTATCAGAATAGTAAACACAACATTAACGTGAAAACATCAGGAGTTAAAGTGCAGATTAATAAATAGCACTAACAATGGTTACAATTTGTCAGTAATTGAGTTATGTCGTAAAATGGCGACTAACTGTGTACTGTTAGGGCTGGCCTCCTGTCATGTTCGCAACAAGTTATGGCCTTTATGCTGCGATAGGCGAATACTAACTATAACCTATGTGATATACCTGAACATACGGTAGATTTACTTTGTGTATTATAGCGCAGCTTTTAAGAGATTTAATTGAATTACGACCGAATATTGAAACGCCACTCAAATATAAGTAACGCTCAAATCTAGTGCTGTCTCAGTCGCTCTATGCTGAAGTAACAGAGACAGAACGAATTTAAGGGCAACTTAAAATTGAGTAGCGTTTCAGTATTCGGCCGTTAGAGACATCATCATCTGTCTGGTTTGTTCCGTGTTCTTGTTCATCACCAAATGGTCAATACTTTTGGTGATGAGCACGAAAACATGATAGTTGTTCAGGATTCAAACCCAGGTTCGCATGCTCAACAGTCTCCTTTGCAACCACGAATACCTACACTAGACTTGAAGTCACAATTCATGACATCACTAGTGATGTCGCAACTCAATCGAAAATTATCGATACTTGGGTTTCACTAATTTACATCACAATACAATCGATAGCCGATTGTCGAGAGTCGAACAAATGTTGTGTGTACAGCATTGTCTTCTGTTTGCTTTATTAGCGTAATATTAGTATGATATTTGAAGTATTAAGGTTAAGTCAACTTGTTCAAGTATGGATGATGTTTTTAAGAGTGGTTGAGTGCTAATCGGAAAAATTCTGAGAATATACGCTCAACAACCAATCGGAATAGAGAGCAGCGGTGGCCCAGTGGTGGCGGCCCCGACATTTTCATCTTGCAATTTTCTTTAATTACGATAATAGCGATAACAAGTAGCCGAAACAATAAATAATTTCTTTTCACTCAAGCGTAACATTTTTATGACAAAAAACACAAAAGAACAATTAAACATGACAGTAAATGATAAAGAAATTAACTTAAACGCACAAAGCACGCACTTTAATTATTTTAATTACGCGTACGACAATTAAAGGCCACAAAACAGATATGAACAGAATTCTTATCCACAAAAAGCACTCAGCGCTTCTCCTCATATTTAACCCGTCTACTTCAAAATAATAGTGAACAAGAATCTTCTTCGTCTTCTTCTTTAATCTGTCATATACCTCATCTATTGGTGATCAGGCGTAATCAAGGTCAAGATCAAAAATGCAAAATATATATATTTCACATCTAAACATCGCACGCTTAATAATAAACCGTAACATGTCAAAAATTAAGGATTCCCACTTTTGTTAATAAAACGAATTAACTCCGATCGAAGAATCTATGAGTACAATGCCGTCATGCGAAACAAACGCTATTAATCTCTCTAGAATTTAAGATCAAGCAAATAAAAAGAACACCATAAACACGTGCAAACCATCAAAATGTGTTTAACAAGGTTCCCCAAAAAAGTGAAGTTTTGTCTTATTCCGGTTTATGAATAAGCGTGCGATATGTTAAAGTCTACTGGACAATTTTTGTGATAAAATGCTTGTGCAGAGTGTACCTTTTGTAACTGTTTACTCAAATTACACGGTTCATACTTTTTAAGTTGTATATGAAAGATTTTTATTACCAATTTTTATTGTCGGCGACTTTTGTCAGAGAAAGTATCGTGGATTGAAACAATACGACTTGTTAATTTCTTTTAGAGTCAGGGCTGTCACTTTTATATTAAAGAAAATAATACGCAGTTAATATTTACACTGCCTCGACTGGACTGCTCATTGGTTTAGTGATCGCAACCGCGACTTCAGCAGTCGCAGTCCTGGGTTTTGATTCCCAGGCCGAGCAAAGTGTTATTGGGTTTTTCAGTACCAGCCACGGAGTCTAGATTTATGTCCGGTTGAATGTCAATAGGCCCGCTCTCTATAACGTAGGAATCACACTTAATATTATAAATGCGAAAGTTTGTGAGTGTATATGTTTGTTACTTCTTCACGCATAAACTACTAAATGGATTTAAATAAAATTTGGTACTCAGATAGTTTATAACCTGGATTAACACATAGGATAGTTTTTATCCCGATTTTATCTTCCCGTGGGTTAATTTTCGAGTTGTAGCGGACGAAGCCGATGGCAACACCTACCTATTGTAGTTAAACGTAACTGACGAAATAAGCGATAAAGTACTATTAGGTGCGACTCTGCCTAACCCGTCAGGGACTATAAGCGTGTTCTTGACACGTAATAATTATACTAACTAAATGTCTTGACAACTATAACAAAAAAATACAATGTGGGTTTACAAATGTTCATTTTCACTACATAATGTTTTTAGTTTTAACATTGCACCAACAACCATTGATTTGCTTACATTTGGTACGCGTTTCTGAAAAGCATATTTTTTTAAATTAATTGCTCGGGTCAAGTTAATAAGTTTATAGTTTCAATATCAAATAAAAGGAATCATCAACACTCCAACCAACTTAATACAAATCCTTGAATTTATACACAAACTAACCATAAACATGTTATTAAGGACATTTCAATACTATTTAGCTACAAGCAAATCCTCATTTAAATATTTCTTAATACAATAAAGGCGTGACATCCCTAGCAACAGGTGTAGCATATCGACATCTACACGACACTTCGCCGTTGATTTATCGATATATCGACAATCGTTGACGTCACCACAGATTAACTGCGTCTCTAACTTCGCATGTTTCAATAGTACCGCTTACGGTAATTTTTATACAAGAAAGGCTCAAATTAAACGTGGCCATTGTTAGAAATTAACAAAAAAGACGTCGTTTTACATGACAATAAAACTTTTGGCCTACAATGTCGTGTCATAATAAATTGGTAAGTTTATGAGGACCGATTTATTTATAGCTAAAACCCATAACTGGATTTTGTTCAAACAATTTTACAGTACCATAGCTTATACGTCAGAATAAAATAAGATGTTAAAATGTTAACCAAACTATAAAAAAAGTAGTTAACAAACTAAAAACCCGACAAAAAAAAATTAAAACTTGAAAGCGGGTTCATTTAAAAATTAAATTTTGAAATGAAATGAAAATAGTTTTGTTTAATTTAAAATGTGCTTGTTTTTGCTTTTCAGTTTTTTTATTCGGGTTTTTTAGTTTGCTAGCTACTTTTTTTATTTCCAACTTATTTAATGCTTTTGTGTTTGTTCACGTCAAACCTGTGACCCAAGAAGTGTAAAGGAGAGTTGTACCCCCACATTTTCCAGTTCCTAGATCCAAACTTCGTGGCAGTTATTGCGAAACTTGGTAAGGAAAAACACAATAATACAAAACCAATCAGGGAACCAAAACCAGGACCTCTTTTTCAGCCTCGCCTGTGAGATGGTGTTTATAACAATTAAATACACGAGCAAAGGCACAAACGAAGCTTTTATAAAAATAATACGTTCAATTTTTTCGTGCAATGATTGCAATATACGTTTCTATACACATACTTATCGTATTTATATTATTGTCACATGTGAAATAAGTTGTTTGAATCTATCAATCGACATATTAAAAATGTATAAAAAAGAAAAATTAAATAAATAAAAATATATAATTTATATTTTTTATTTTTAATAATATTTTTTCTTTTATTTTTATCCGAAAAAGCATTCATGAAGAGTTTCAGTTAATTTGAGAAACTCACTGTGTCAATGTAATGGCCTCTTACGGTGTTTAATACGGAAATAATGTTACCTAATTTATATATGAAGGTCTAGTGGCATTATTTACTGGTTTTACATACATAAGTCTCTGTTTACATAAGTTCTTCTTTACATAAAATACATATCAGATAGAAGTATGTCATTTATTATTCTATGTATCATATTTTTTGTGAATTTAAATCAGTATATCATTCTTTTGAAAACGTTTATAAATCAAGATAGTTATTTTCATTGATGACGTAACTAGTGACTACTGGATTTTAAATTGAAGTGGAAAAGCAGTACCACCGAATAAAGTGCAAAAAAGCATAGTGTTGCGACCGTTGACCTTTTTTTATGTCGATGATTTTACCTGGTATTGTTATTGTTTTAATATTCTTAAGGAGAATCTTATTCATATAAATGTATCCTACTAAATTAGTAATGCGAAAGTTTGTGAGCATGTATGAATGTTACACTCTTTCATGCCAAAACTACTGAATAGATTCGCATGAAATTCGGCGCACATACAGCTTATAAACGGGACTAACACATTCGTTACTTTTTATTCCGGTAATACGAGTCTGTGGGACCATAATCAAATATTACGTGCGTCAACCCGCAACATTAGCGAGTATTCATCCTACTAATATTATAAACGCGAAAGTTTGTAAGTATGGATGTTTGTTATTTTTTCTACGCAAAAACTATTAAACTGATTTATATATATATTTATTAAAATTTGTTACACAGATAGTTTATAACCTGGATTAACACATGGAATAGTTTTTATCTCGATTATATTTTTCCGTGGAATAATTTTCGAGTTTAAGCGGCCGAAGCCGCTGGCAACACCTAGTATGAAATAATGCATTCGAGTCAACTCTAAAATGGTGTTGGGTTTCTAAATTCAATTATTTACACTTACTAGTTTTGTAATAAATAACTTTTATGCATAGTCATTACGTCATCATCTGTTAAGTTCATCATATATTATCTTAACAAGTTTTAGTTTAACGTTAGTATTCACAAAACAATAAAAATATAAATATTTTACATGCATCAGCTGCTAACTTGTTAATTATTATAAGTATTTTTTTCTTACAGAAATTGACACCTGTTTTAATTTAAAAAACTATTAGTAGCAGTTAAAAATAACATTATGTCAATGTGTTAATACTTTATGCTGTGGACGTAAGCAATAGTTGTTACTATGCAACATACTTCAATGTTCTATTTTACACTAAATTTTTGTAAGTGCAGCACATCAAGTGAAGCTGTAAAATTTTCTCAATTAACCTTTAACCTAATACTTTAGCAATAATATTGAAAATCTAATAATGATATTTGGACAGATTGCCATAACTTGGTGTACTGGCGTCTGTACAAAAGTTGAACGTTTGAGATGGCTTACGAAACCGTTGTAAAAGCACCTCTTTTAATTGTGGACATGGAATTTAAGTTTCGACTAATTCTTGGTGGGACGTGGTGCCAAATATTAGTAGGATTTTTAAACCTTCAAGTATAATTATTATGGAGCAGATAAATATTTCGTGGAAAACTGATCCAATCATCAGTGGATTAAATCAACTCAATTAATAAGTGCTACAAAATATAATCAAAACAATAAAACCCAGCCAATCGGCATCTAAATCCGATTATGATTAAATGAATCGATATCAGAAATCAAACAAAAAACGTTATCTCCAAAAATCAAAGCACGATAATCCGTTATTAAATCACCCGAAAATCCTTAATATTTTGACCAAAACACATTCAAAATCGCCAAACAGTATCTTAATTAATATGATTATAGTATGCAGTCCAATTTATCAACACATTTATTTGAATATTTTATAACTTAGTATTATGACATTAATAAATACTAAGAGCTATCAAAAATAGAGATGATTCAGTGTAACTGACATCATAAAAATATCGATAAGTATCGGAACCTGACCTTTATAGTATGATAGATGCGGTCGAGTACAGAGGTCGGGGCGGGCCATCAAGTTTTAGATTCGATATTCAAATGTCCTTTTGTGTGAAATTTTTGTTTGCTTCCGTGTTTATGTTTAAGAGGTTTGTTTATATGCGTTTTATGTTAAGTTGGGGTTCAAACTTATGCTGATGACGTAAAAGTAGTTTTCATTTGTGTTTATCTGTTAAATGTCTTCTCGTTGAGCAATACACTACAATTGCCTTAAATAATGATGTCTCATGAGTATTTTGCTGTAAATTATGAAGGTAAGCAAACAGGTGGACTAGGTACCACATTTGGCTGTTTTACCAAATAAAGAGGATAAAATGACTTTTTTTTTTGTTAAGGCAAGCCTACTGAAATATTACCAAACCACCGTAAGACATGAAATCCAGAATACTATTAACCTATTAATCAGAAAAGAATAGCAGAGGAGTACGAAAAACATTATCTTTTTTCCATATCAGCAGGAGACAGTACATTACATGTGTGCGCAACGCACCTTTTTTATAGATATTTACTTTTTAATATATTTTGTAATAGTGTTTCTTTAAATTTAGAATAGGTTTATTTTTATACTCTTTTGTTATTCTGTATTAAAATGGCAGTCTACCAACGATCATCAGCGCGTTTGGATTTGTAGCTTAGTCTCAAGTTTTAGAACCAGCAGTTGGTGATACAGACTCAGTCCGCTAAATCGTGGTCCTTCGACAGCCATTGTAGTAGGTAGTGGAAATGGTGCTTACTCGTGCGGTTGCCAAGATGGGAGCTGAAGGGAACGCTGCGGAGAGGGAGCTGGAACATCCAGGCCCCAGCCACTCAACCGCCGACGCAACGGCGGCCGCAGTCCAGACCCCTTCGAGGCCCGTCTCCGGCAATCAGCCCCCGCTGAGGCCAGACACTACCATCCAGACTCAGTCGAGAACAGTAAGTAGAACTTCATCTCGTTCTTCTGCTACAATGGTGGCTAGAAAGTTAGCCGCAGAGGCGTTACATGCTCGCCGTATGGCTGAATTAGAGCAGGAGACCGCAGAGACGGCCGCCGCGGTCGCCGCGCGAGAGCGCGAGGCAGCAGCCGCGGTCGCCGCGCGAGAGCGCGAGGCAGCAGCCGCGGTCGCCGCGCGAGAGCGCGAGGCAGCAGCCGCGGTCGCCGCGCGAGAGCGCGAGGCAGCAGCCGCGGTCGCCGCGCGAGAGCGCGAGGCAGCAGCCGCGGTCGCCGCGCGAGTACGCGAGGCAGCGGAGTTGGAACTACGAGCGGAATTGGCGGCTATAGATGCCGATGCCAGTCATCGTAGTTCATTAAGCAGTCGTTCAGTCAATGACTGGCTGCAGAAATCGCAAAAAGCGTTGAAAGATGATCCAGTTGGGCTAACTGACCGCGCTGAATTTAATCCAATTATCTCGGTCGGCCCCCCTCGCCAGGCTCTAGTTTCCCCAGTCCCGGTAACGCCTATAAAACCGGCTGACCTAGCCACCACAGCTACAAATATTAAAACGCATTTTTGTTGCAGCGATTCAGACCGCCTTGTGAAGTCGTTAGGCATTCTCATAGAAAATGTAAATAAAGGCGCTTGCCACCGTAGGGGTGATAGGGATTTTCCATTGCCGTTTTTCGACGGTAAATCACATTTAGAATGGCTTACTTTTAAAAGAGCGTTCCTAGACACGATGGACTCGCATTCTGCAGTGGAAAATCTAGCTAGGTTAAATAAAGCGTTGAAGGGATGCGCGCGTGAAGCGGTCATGATGCTGCTGGCAACGGCGCGTGAGCCTGGTGTCGTGCTGCGCGCGCTCGATACGCGCTTCGGCCGCCCCGAGCTTATAGTGGCTCAGGAGGCGGCCGCAATGCGCGCTTTACCGCGCGTCTCCGGTGAAGGTAAAGACCTTGCTATTTTTGCTAGTCGTGTTCGTAATTGTGTGGAAGCGATTCGGTTACTTGACCAGCCTCACTACCTAACATCGCCAGAGCTGATTCAATCGGTTATTTCTAAAGTTCCCCCACTGTTACGAGCACAATGGGTGGCCTACGCCGGCAGTCACGTGGCCAGTGGTCTACCCATTCTCGACATGTTCGCCGATTTCCTGGCCGACATAGTCGAGCTTCAGTCTAGATTCGGTCTTCTCCCTGAATCGGCTGGCGTGACGAGTTCGACTCCCGCTGCCATTAGCCGAGTCAGGGATAAGGTGCACGCAGTCGTTGATGGAGAGAAATCTAGGTCAAAATCAAAAAATAGTTCATCCACGGCTGCTGCAGGCAAAATTCATTGTGTTTTATGTCAACAACAGCATTCATTGACGCAATGTGACAAATTTCTTTCCTTGTCAGTAGATGACAAGTGGCATTTCATAAAAAAGAAAAGAATTTGTCATAGGTGCCTCAAAGAAGGTTGGCATAAACTAAGTTTGTGTTCAGCAAAAAGTTTGTGCGACATTGGCGATTGTAAATTTCGCCATCATAGAATGTTACACAGTACTAGTGAGCGCGCAGCCGCGGCTCACATAGGCTTAGAAGAGGACGATGACTCTGCGCCGTCCACGACGAGCGTCGCCCCGTGCGCGTCGAGCTCCGTACCTATAGTTTCTCTTGTTGAAGGGAAAGAGATCCTGTCCCACGCGTCAACTTCTTTTTCAGCTGAAAGTCCGGTACGATTGCGGAGTCTTCGTCCGTTGTTGAAAGTTGTTGCCGTGACTGTGTCTGGTCCAACTGGTAGTGTCGATACTCATGCCTTATTGGACGACGGGTCGACCGCTACTTTTATTGATGCGGAGGTCGCTGCTAAGATAGGTGTCAAAGGGCCAGAAGGACACGTTCATGTTGATTGCATAGGGGGCCTTAACAAGAACGCACTGGTCCGTCATGTCGACTTTTACATCAAGGGTCGTCACACGAAAGATAATCACCTTATTCATAGGGCTAGATCTATTGGCGGTTTAGGGGTGTCGTCTCAGTTTGTCAACAGGGACGCCGTCACGAAATACCCATATCTTGCGGATCTTGCAGACGAGTTGTGTTACGGTGAAATTCAGCCGATGCTCATCATTGGCATCGATAACTGGCATCTAACCGTATCTAGGGCCACACGTAAGGGATCTAAGTCACAACCTGTCGCGATTCGTACTGCGCTTGGTTGGGTATTGTTCGGTTTCGGTTGTAGTTCAACTACTCAGGTTGATGTTGTTAGTCACGCCACACTTATTGAGTCCGCGACTATAGGCAAGAGCGACCGTTCCGAATTAGAGCAGCTTATTAAGGAGCAGTACAAACTCGAGTCTATAGGAATTTCGAAACGTGAGGCGCGCAATGCTAATGACGAACGTGCTGGTCAGATTATTGAACGCACAGCACGCCGCCTGCCCAGTGGTCGTTTTGAAGTAGGTCTGATTTGGAAGTCTGACGTTTTATCGGTACCTGATAGTTACAACCTTTTCTAGGTTTTTAGGTTTAGAGAAGAAATTGTGTAGAGATGGAGGCTACGCGGAGAGGTATCGTGCCAATGTTCTCGATATGGTTGGGAAGGGCTATGCCGAGTTGTGCCCAGAGGCACCCACAGGGCCACGTATTTGGTACCTGCCTCACTTCGGCGTAGTCAACCCAAACAAGCCTAATAAGCTGCGGGTTGTGCACGATGCCGCTGCCAAATCCGAGGGCGTTTCGCTAAACTCGTTATTGTTACCGGGCCCCGACCTACTTCAGCCACTACTGGGCATTCTTTTTCGCTTTAGGGAAGGCAAAATTGGGTTGACCGCGGACATTCGGGAAATGTTTCCGCAAATTAGAATCCGCGCTGGTTTTTGTGGTGCGATAGTCCGCGCGAACCGCTGCGCGTTTACCGGATGTCGTCGATGATGTTCGGTGCCGCTTCTAGTCCCTTTACGGCAATTTATATTAAAAATAAAAATGCTGCCGAGCATCAGACACGATACCCGGACGCAGCGCGTGCAATCATTTGTGACCATTATATGGACGATTGCATCTGCAGCCTTGACAGCGTGGATAAAGCAGCAAAACTGGCCGCTGATATTCACGCTGTCCACAAAAATGGGGGTTTTGAAATGCGTGGCTGGGCCTCCAACAGTGCTTCGGCCCTGAAGTTGTTGCCGAAGGAGACATTGCTGGAGGCGCCGGTGACGTCACCCGTAGACCTGGGCCACCTGGCCACTCCTGTGAGGACGCTTGGCCTTATTTGGCAGCCCACTACAGACTGTGTCCGTTTTTAATATCGGATTAAATAAGGGTGGGCTACCAAAAAAGCTTACCAAGCGGGTAGTTTTGGCCCACGTGATGCGGGTTTTTGACCCTCTCGGAATTCTTGCGCCTCTAGTAGTGACCGGTCGCATCATGTTCCAAAATGCGTGGCGCAAGGGTCTCGAGTGGGATGAAGAACTTTCACAGCGGGACAGTGCAGCGTGGAGACTATGGTTTCAGGATTTATTCGGGGTTGCCGAATTACGGATTCCACGCTGCTACTGCCTAGCAGACTGTGAAGTGAATCACTGCGAGCTTCATATTTTTTCCGACGCCAGCGAGTCTGCCTTTGCTGCAGTAGCTTACTGGCGGTTTGTGCTTAAGGATGGAGACGTCAAGCTCGCACTGGTTTGCAGCAAGGTCCGTGTAGCTCCCCTAAAGCCGGTGTCGATTCCGAGGTTGGAGCTGCAGGGAGCTTTGATCGCCGCGCGCCTCGCTTCGGCAATCTGCGACTCTCATCGTTTCAGACCCGTCAGGCAAGTTTTGTGGTGCGATTCAAGGACGGTGTTGAGTTGGTTACGAAGCGAGGCCCGCTCATTCAAGCCATTTGTTTCGCACAGAGTCGGCGAGATCCTGGAGCTAACGAGTGCCAGTGATTGGCGATGGGTGCCTAGCGAGTTGAACGTCGCTGACGATGCAACCCGGTTAAAACGCACTACGTTAACCCAAGAGTCTCGCTGGATCACTGGTCCAGAATTCTTGCTTTCTTCTGACTGGCCTACTGAGCCTAGTAGTCCCTCAGAAAACCAAATCATAACAGAAGAAAGTAGGAACCCGATACATACCATAACAGCAGTTCACCTCATCAATAATGTTGAGAGGCATGTGCCTGTCTCAGCTGATCCCAAGCAGTTTAGCTCTTGGCTGAGATTGGTACGAGCAACTTATAGAGCTCATAAATATCTAACTCAGATTAGAATCCATTCCTTATCACGAAGGGGGTTTCACGTAGAGAATTTAGTGCGCGAGCAAGGGGGGATATTAACATTTTCTTTCCAGCCGTCAAGCTTTTTTGGCTCTCCACACTCGACGCATGAGACAGCTGCCGATATGCACCTGGCCGAGACGCACATTTTGCGCCAGGCACAGCTGGACTCATTTCCCGATGAGATGATGCGTCTGAGCAGCCTCCCACCCCTGCTCATACCTCGCACCAGTCGGCTGTTCCGGCTGTCACTGATTGTGGATGAAGAGGGCCTCCTACGCCTATCCAGCCGTATTGCCGCAGCCTCGGGAGTGCCTGAAGCCACAAAGAACCCCATCGTCCTTGATGGGAAGCATCCTGCCGTCCAGCTACTGGTGGACCACCACCACCGCCGAGCCGCCCATGCCAACACGGAGACCGTGGTCAACGAGCTTCGCCAGAAATTCTACTTGCTCGGCTTAAGGAACGTCGTCCGTTCCATTGCCTTCCGTTGCCAGCTATGCCGCATTCACCGAGCAGAGAAGTTCCAGCCGCCTACTGGAAATCTACCGGAGGCACGTTTAGCTCACCACAAGCGCCCCTTTACATTCACTGGGCTAGACTACTTCGGGCCAGTTCAGGTGACTATTGGCCGAAGACGGGAGAAGAGATGGGTCGCTTTGTACACGTGCCTAGTCGTCCGCGCCATCCATTTGGACGTTGTTGGAAGCTTGTCGACGGATTCTGCCGTTATGAGTCTTCGGCGCTTCGTGGCTCGTAGAGGAGCGCCGTCTGAGATCTGGTCTGACAATGGCACTGCTTTCATCGGGGCAAGAAGAGAACTCCGCGCACTCTATGGGGACGCAGCTTTGGAGTATGCCGCGTCGGAGAAAATCAGCTGGCGTTTCATTCCTCCGTCGGCTCCGTTTATGGGTGGAGTATGGGAGCGACTGGTGAGAAGTGTGAAGACAGCACTCCGAGTGACCCTCACCGAGCGTGCTCCAACGGAAGAATTTCTCCGAACTGTGCTGGCAGAAGCAGAAGGGCTCATCAACTCCCGACCCCTGACGCACGTCTCGGTAGAGCCTGGCAGCGAAGAGGCGCTCACTCCAAATCATTTTCTCCTTGCAGCTTCGTCGGGGCGTCCTATACCAGCAACATTGACGGACCGAGATCTGGTGTCAAGAAGTGGCTGGCGCAAAGCGGTCAGACTGGTGGACCACTTCTGGCAGCGCTGGGTTAAAGAATACTTGCCGAATCTTATTCCCAGACCCGGGCAAGGCGATGTTCCAGAGTTGGCTGTGGGCGATCTGGTCCTGGTGGCTGACGGCAACCTACCGAGGGGCTCCTGGCCGAGAGGACGCATCTCAGCGACTTACCCGGGCCGCGATGGGGTAATCCGAGTGGCGGACGTCAGGACTGCAGCGGGCACTCTGAGAAGGCCCTTGAAGAAGCTGCTCAAGCTGAGGGCTTAACTTTGGGGGGAAGGAATGTGCGCAACGCACCTTTTTTATAGATATTTACTTTTTAATATATTTTGTAATAGTGTTTCTTTAAATTTAGAATAGGTTTATTTTTATACTCTTTTGTTATTCTGTATTAAAATGGCAGTCTACCAACGATCATCAGCGCGTTTGGATTTGTAGCTTAGACTCAAGTTTTAGAACCAGCAGTTGGTGATACAGACTCAGTCCGCTAAAACATGAGTTAGATACTATAGTTCGGCCGTTCAGAGAATGCGTTCCTGACACGTCGCGATTGAACTGACGACGTAACTTTGTAATGGCGTTGCAGTTACGATAAAAATATTTTTGCTGGTTGTTTACCGTTTTAACAATTGATGAGCATTAAAACAACATTATTATATCAATAATCAATGAATGTTATAATTTTGTGCCAAACTGAGTGTCAAATAACTTGGTAAACAATATTTTTCTAAATCTATACTGCGCTATTACAAGGTTATGTCAGCGCTTTATATTTGTAGTGCTGTGCTAAAAATAACAGGCAAGTATCGTAATCTGTTCTTATACAGTTATACTTATATTTTAATATAAAATAATACGCTTTGTTTTTCTTTTTAAGAATTTGAAAATAATGGACTATGAGATAACTTTTATGAAATATAAAAATAAAACTATGACCAAACCGAAAGTAAAATTAAAAAAGTAGCATTTTTATATTTAGGTTGAAAATGGTAACCCCAAATGGCGTTGGGCCGCCATTTTGTGACGCTAAAACAGTCGTCTGTTGTCGTTTCGTGCGCATAGACCACGTTCTTCAAGTGTTTTCGATCTGTTTTTATTTGATTACCCGGCTTTCGTTTAATGGACTGTTTCTGCTTTTCAAACTGACATCGGCGCTAAATCGGACTTCGATTGTGTTTTGTATTGCGTTCTTTTTACTTTTGGTGCATAATAATGCCTAAACGTGGACAAACATTGAAAAGTGGAGCCCGTGAGTTAATCGCGAGTTAACCGCGTTCTAAGAATTCCACCGTATCATTGCCAATATAACGCGATCGAGCTAATCTGGGCTCAAATAAAAGGTTACGCCGCCCGCCACAATACTTCCCCGCCATTCAGCACGAAAAAGATGATGACCCTATTAAAAGAAGCCTGCGGGGAAGTCACAAGAGATGACTGGGCAAAGGTTGTTGAGAAGACTAAAAACCTGATTTTGGAACATTATGACCGAGATATGAGGATTGATTCTGTTATTGATAATAATATAATTATACATGTAGGCGAAGATGAAGACACCACCTCTTCAAGCGAATCGGAGTCTGATTAATATTCTGTACGCACATTCAATTCAATGTGCTTACTTTATTGCATAGAAATACAGATTGTAACTTTGTAACAAAGAATAAATAAAACAATTTTATTATATGAATATTACCTTTTTTTGGTTTCCACTTAAATAACTAAAATATAAATATTAAATGATTCCGCCAATTTAAAACGAAAATAATCTTAAAATAATGCGGCGGTTCATTTTGCAGGAACGGTAACGAACTCAGTGTAATGTTGTGCCCATCACTAGTCGTGACTAACTGATAGGTGTCAGGAACGCATTCTCTGAACGGCCGTAGTATAGGTATAGAAATACTTATAAGTCAAAAGGTACATTAAATTTTACCCACAACTAGATCACCGTCACAAATCCCCGCTACTTTCAAAGCCATACATTTAATCTCAAATCTATAAAACAATATCGATATCAGAGGGCGGTGCGCTCCGCCCTACACGAATAAATATTTAATTAAACTTATGAGAGCGCACGGATTTGTTTGCCTGGTCTCTTGTAACTTGTAACTTTTTTTTTGTTATAGTTTTTTTTTGTGTGTACGAAGCGGATGTTATGAATGAAAGGTTCAGTTGTTGAGTCATGCGAATTGTGAGCGGTCATGAGGTGTAGTACTCGTAGTGTGTGCCCGATATCGTGGTTGGTGAATGAACGAATAAACTAGAGACCTAATTTATATTCTGAAAATAAATATAAATAAGTAGTTCATGTGATACGATTCCACCGCCGTATCCCAGTAGTTCCATTCTCTAGTTCCATTAAAGGACTACTGGGATTTTTTTCTCCCAGTAGTTCCATGGAACTAAAATGCTTTTTCACCTTATCCCATTAGTTCCATTAAGTACAGTTGAATGTAAAAAGTACTTCTAAAGTCGTTTAATCGTCATTTAATCGTCGTCGTTAATTTTGTAGAGGCATGGCATGGCGGATTAAATAAGTCATTTAAGAAAACTGTAATAACTCTATATAAATTATTGCAAGTTTTATCAAATGACGCTATGTATTATACAGTACATACAAAGAAAATACAAAATAATTTAAATCCTGACACCAGAAGAGATTCTAACTATGTTGTGAAGGACATGCTTTTACAAAATTCACAAATGAAACTTCTCAGTGGAGAAATTACTGTACCACATTTCTTGGAGAAGAATCGTCCGCAGTTTTCATAAGTAGAGGTAGAAAATTAAAAATAAAAACATTATAAGTTATGTTTCTGTTATTAATACTAAGAAAATAAAAGCATTCTAAGTAAAGTTTTTGTACTAATATACTCAGATTTAACTAATTCAACTGTACCGGAACTTATGATCGATTTAACTGTACTGGAACTTATGAGACTAATTTTATCTTGCTTAAACAGAATGCCAGTTCCATGGAACTACTGGGAGAAAAAAATCCCAGTAGTCCTTTAATGGAACTAGAGAATGGAACTACTGGGATACGGCGGATTCCACATGATCGAATCTCTTCTAAGTCGTTCACTCTTGAAAGATAGGTTGTGGTCATGTGGGGTCGCCCAGAACTGCGGTTCAAGCCTCCATGATCCCTTTTCACGGTCTCTATTGCCCACATGTCTAGCACATTCTGCCAGAGGATCTTGATGAAAGATTTAATTGAGTCTGAACATCGGATGGTACCATATACTCAACAATGAATCCAAGGAGCGCGGGTAACGTCAAATGAAATCAAAATCAAAAGTCATTTATTCAAATTAGGCTGATAATCAGCACTTTTCGAACGTCAAAATTTACTTTACTTTACTTATTTACAAGAGACAGTCCCCCAAAACGCCCACCCTTCGACACTAGTGTTGTAGCTGTAAAGAAGAAGTGGCGGAACAAACTCCCCAGCAGCACATCTGTCTGTTAGGTTGGTTAGAACCTGTCCAAAGAATCTGGGGATTCGTAATTACACCAGTGACAAAAGTCTTTATTATTGATTTAGATTTTTCTCATTTAGCATTCTATTCATCAATATCAGCGTACACTATTCGCGTCTCCAATCGCACACCATTTTACTGAATCTCCATCAACCTGCATCCAGATACCAACCAACCTATTGAGGTGTCTTAACTGAAGGCGGCTTTTTGGCAAACTGTCGACAACTAATTGAGTAGTTTTATACCCGATTTATTGTCCTTTTGACTGCTCGCGTACTAGCACTCTTATTAATCAGTATTGAAGTGTCATTTAAATTTGAGACAGTTAACGTAATGTTCATTTATTGAAAAATACATAAATGATTTACAAATTATTTAAATATTTTATAAGTTCAAGTTAACACTTACGCCCGTAGCAATAGAATTCGAAATCACTCCTTTACCGACTTTCAAAAACGAGGATGTTCTCAATTCATGTCATGTTTATGTAACGAACTTATTTATATTAAGTCACATAAATTAAAATCAGGCGCGTTTATAAACAGTTCGTTTCGCTGTAAGTTGTCTGGTCCAAAATAAAATAATCAAGATGAGTTTTAAACTAACTCAAAATATATAGTACTGGTTACCCTAAACGGAATAAACCGTACCATTAAACTTTACACCTTAATATAACGTAATTACAGCCACAGAATTTCGCGGATAATTCTCCATACGATCCGGTCCAGGCCTCGAATCGAATTCCCATGGACTATGGGGAGGTCCCTCCATAATTAATATCCGCCCACCATGGTCCATAGATATGTACCGAGTTGTAAGCTCTTTTTGTTTGGAAACGTGATTTATTTTGTGTTATTATGGATTTTGGTTTGTGTGTGGGTGAGAAATTAAGGAGTGTTTTGAAATGTGGAGCATTATTCATACCATAGCATCAGCAAATTAATCATGACTATGACTAGCTGACCTGGTGAAGGTTGTGGGGATCCGCTGGATGCGAGACGGGACCGCTCAATGTGGCGACACTTAGGGGAGGCCTATGTCCAGCACGGGACAAGCCCGCCTCACTATTCCCAAACCACTGTAACTCCTGTAAGCCAACAGCAACAACAACAACAAAACAACAGTCAACAGTGGCGACCACAAGAAAAGAGCCGAGACAATGAAGCTCGACGAAGTTCAAGAGGATTGACTTGACTGTCTTGGATCCCGCAACGAAATTAATCAGAAAATAATAGCGGAGGAGTAGGAAAAACAGAAATTTCCACTTTCCTCCATAATTATCAGCAGGAGACAGAAAAGAACAAGGCCAATAGGCCACCACACAGGGACGTATACAACTGGGATAAGCCCGGTTGCCTAGCACCACGAATATTGTTGTCATTAATATTACTGGGTCTTAAGTTGTGAGCTGTTATATTTGATTCCAATAATAGGTATGACAAAAATGCTTGTACGCACGGAAATTTGTTCCACCAGGGGACGTCTTTCCGCTGAAATGATGATGATGATGATGACTTGCCTCGTAGGTCTAGTGGCCGCTATCGTGACTGCTGTGCATGTGGTCCCGAGTTCGATTCCTAGGACAGGCAAAGTGTAAATGGGTTTTTGCATCAGGACATTCTTACCCACGGAGTCTGGATTTGTGCCCAGTTAATGCCAATAGAGTCACCCCCTATTACAAGGGGCTTAAATATAACTGGTGAAATATGGTTGTATCAATGGGTACACCTCTGCCTAACCCTCCGGGGATTACAAGGCGTGGTGTGATGTTATGTCTATCTATCTACTATAACTTTAGCCGACTGGCAGACCAATCGGATATTCGGTGAAACCAGTCATTACTTATCGGTGGAGTTCAAATAAAGGCTATGTCTGCAGCGCTTCATAGAGAAACTAAGTCGCTCATATTTATGTGAATAACTCTGGGCATCACACAGAACAGTCATTAACACACAAAGAGCCGGTATAGAAAAAAAAAATTGAAACACTTCCTCAAATACTGGCTCTTATCGCACTTGATTAGGTTCAACATGCAATGTATTTCATACGCATTTGTTTTTAGGGTTCCGTAACTCCAAAGGAAAAAAGGCACCCTTACAGGCCCACTTTATTGTTCGTCTGTCTGTCAAGACACTTTTCTCAGGAACGCGTGGAGGTATCATCTGAAATTCGTATCTACTGTCTGTGAGCTGTGAAAAAAACAAATTTCTAAGCCAACACAGCCGTTTCTGTTGCAAATTTTCGATACTCGCAAGGGAATCGAAACTTACAGGGTACTTTCCGTGAACTTAGAGTCTTAACATTTGGTACGAAGCAACGTCTCATACAGATATAGGTATATAAAGGCATGGATAAAGGAAAAATGGCAAAAAGCATTTTAGTTATAATCATTTAATCAAAATATTTTTAATAATTTTGAATTTACGGAATCCTTGGTGCGCGAGTACGACTCGCACTAGGCCGGTCATTTACCGCAAACAAAGGCGAATCAAAGTATTCCACAGACAAATATATTTTTGATTTTGATATAAATAGGTAGATATTTTAGATTTCTATTTACATGACCTTTAATATTTCAATAGTAGGTAAAAGACGAGTCATATTTAAACCGTTATCTTTGTTCAGCCTTTGACCTAGACTGAAATGTTAGTATCTGTACTCACATAAGTATTATAATATTACTCCCCACCTTCGCAAGTTTAAATTCAATTAATTGTTAAATCCTTTACTTGCCATAAGTTATAACTTTATTAATTTCACGTATGGCAACTTTACTGCTAATATCATTTTAACGAAACCTAAATTATTAATGGCTGGCGATGTAATTGCGGTATTACTCGGGAATCTATTAGTGTAGTAAAGGTTTTCAATTATCGGTTGAGTGGTAGAACTCCTCCTGTTCCGCCTATGTTTGTATGTTGAGTAAAATTGGAAGTAATTAAAACGATGTTTCTAGGGTAGAATTGACCCAAATGATAGAATTGAGACAAGTCTTTTGTTTAGTTACAAGTTAGTTTGTCACAAGGCTGTATCTCAAGAACCACGCTAGCTAGACAGTTAAATTTTTCACAAAGTATGTATTGTTGTTGCCGCTATAAGAACAACAACTATATGTTTAGGGGGGGTCCCATACAACAAACGCGATTTTTTTGCCATTTTGGTACGGAACCCTACATGTGCGCATCCGACTTGCACTTGTTTGTATTAGACAACCCCCAATTTATTTCCAGTAAACTGTGACGAAGTGGCGTCCAAGTATAGGGTATATCACCAGAAAAATATAATTAGTCCGTCAGATAGATAGATTCCAAAAACTAATAGACACGTTTTTTTCTTTTTTCACGTAAACAAAAGATGAAGACAGATACAGTGCTTCGAAAAGTCTTGTCAAGTCGTGTGACGTCACAAGGTTACTACTTTTTACCCACAAAGTGACGTCAAAAGCCCACTAATGATCTTCGACACGTTCTAATTTTGTCAATTTTTATTAATTTGATAAAACATAAAAAACGTATCTAATATTTTTCGACAATGTAACAGACGGACTGATTCGATTTTACTGGGAAATAATGATAAGATAGACAGACGATATTTTTTCCGAGCGCGGTACGTTATACATGGAGCTGACAAGTAAAAGAGGCCTATGTCCAGCGGTGGGTAAAGTCGGGCTGTGGATGAAGTTTTTTTTATAACAAAAAAGAAACCTAATTTGCGTGATAAGTGTGATGACTTAAAAGTGTGTTTGTAAAATTTGTTTTCTTTTAAACGGAAGTAACGCTAAAATCTTGATTTTCACGTTGACATTAGAACGTGCAAGTTTTGTTTAATTTAAAATGTGTTTATTTTTTTTTCTTTATTTTTTACTGAAAATATGCTGATCTGGAACATATTTTGAAAAAAGCATGTTAATTTTGATTAATATTTTTGTAGCAGCCTTTCCTTCCACTACAAGACTCCGCTAAAAGCTCTCTTATTTGTAAACTTTTTTTATTTTAATAATTTGAACAACCTCTACAAATCTTCCATCAGTTTGGTGTTAATAATTTTCTTAATAACCGTGAAGATTTCTCAACATTCAGATTTCAAAAAATTTATCTAATGGTAAATAGTCGTAAAATTATCTATCTATAGATGTGATACGTCGGTACCTTTACAAAGGGTATTTCACCAAAAAATCTAATTAGTCCATTATATGGATTTTCAAAAAATAAAGAACACGTATTTTTTGCTTTATCAAATTAATAACAATTGACGAAAAAAAAAAAACGTCACACGACTTGACATTACTTTTCGAAGCTCTGTATCGTCTTCATCTTTTGTTTAAAATGGAAAAAGAAAAAATACATGTCCATTATTTTTTAGAAAATCTATTTAATGGACTAATTAATTTTTTTTTGGTGAAATACCCTATTATTCTAGTACAAACTTGACAACCATAGAATATTATCATCCCATTTTTTTTTTTGGTTGGTGGGAAATCATCAAATAACCCCTCCCGCTCTTGGGCAGAGCGAAAGTAAGTGTCAGACTTCTTCTGACAAAAAACCACCCATGTTCCTTCTTAGCCCTTTATGTCGAGGCCGCGGTATCTATATTATCATCCCTTCTTCTTCATTCTTTATAGTATGGTTATTGTCTAATCTGGTGCCAAAGTTTTCATGCCACGCTTGGGCCTTTGACTTGGCTTTTAAATAACAACCCCTTTTTTTCAACCCATTGCAAAAACATTTCAGCCTCGTTAAAGTCAACTATATCATCATCATCATCATCATCAGCCTCTAATAACTGCAGGGATTCAGGCCTCCTCTCTCGCTATAATCCACCACTGAGTCTAGTCTGGATAGACACACAATTCATAAGAAACCAACCATACAGAACTCATTTCAAAACAATCCGTGTACAGCAATAATCATCATTAAAATTAGTTTTATAAATTGGATTTTCATCATCATCATCATCATTATCACCAGCCTATATTGTTCCCACTGCAGGGACTCAGGCCTCCTCTCTAGGAGAGGTGGGCTATAATCCACCACGCGTGCCCACCGCGGATTGGCAGATGACACATGTCTTCTAATTTTTTGGTTCTAAGACAGCTATATCATACTCGTTTAATATATTATTACCTATATATATTTTACGTGTAGTTCACGGGAGTTTATATTGCATGTTATTTTAATGGTTTAGAATTTATTGGCCACATTAAACTTATTTTAGTCATAGTTTTACTTTTATAGTAGTCTGAGAATGACAGGAATGTAGGAAATAGTTTAAAAGCTATAAAAATATAAAACATGAAGGGACCACCTTCTTTGGCTTGCAATTAATGTTACCCTGGGCTTGTCTAAAATAGATTATCTAATTAATTTGTGAGAACCATCAGACGAAAGGTTCATCATTATCACATCAACCCGTAATCACGCGTTTTTCATGTCACACATTCCGATTCCGTACATCCTTTTTCTAGATCCTACTAATATTATAAATCCTACTAATCCTACTATATAATATTATAAATGTGAAAGTTTGTGAGAATGGATGTGTGGATGTTTGTTACTCTTTCACGCATAAACGGCTGGACCGATTTGGTTGAAATTTGGTATGTAGATAGGTTATACCCTGGATTAACACATAGGATAGTTTTTATCCCGATTTTATCTTCCCTTGGGATAATTTACGAGTTGTAGCGGGTGAAGCCGCTGGCAACAGCTAGTGTAATAATATTTTTTTTTTTGAGGGTGAGAAATTATCAAATGATTCTTTCCGCTCTGGGTGGAGCGGATAGGAGTGTAAGACTTCTACTGACTAGAAACCACCCATGTTCCTTTTTAGCCCTTTGTGCCGAGGCCGCGGTATCTCTTTCCAACAACCCGCAAAATATCGTCAACCATACGATTTGAATTTACGGACAGTTTAAGTTGGTAGCAATTTCGTTTAAGAACTAATTTCCCTGACTTTATCTACCAGAAATGTAAAACAAAACGAGTAAACCATCTGACCTTTGCAATTAAATAATGAGTAAAAACCCGTAAGGTAACCCCTGCATCTAAAAACCTAATACCAGTAATTTAAAACTACCGAAGCAACATGTTTTTCAGCCCTTTTTTCTCATCCAAATGTGTTCCATATACTTCCTAATTACGATCTAAAAAAGTGAATCTAAGTTGAGAACTATACTTAAAAACCTGTATCTGTTAAGGTCGGGGCATGTTCGCTACTGTGCGTCTGCGCACAATCTAACCTCGACCGCAACACTGATTTGCGAAAATAAAACGAGCGAGGATTACAGACGGCGCCGAGTAATGGAGTAGTGATGGGCTATGAGGATTATTGTGTCGATGAATTGGGTCAATATATATTTTTTGTCGATATTTTAGTTTTATTAAAATCCAATTTAAAAACTAATTTTAATGATGATTATTGCTGGAAAAAAACACGGATTGTTTTGGAATGAGTTCTGTATGATTTCTTATGTCTGTGAATTGGATGTCTATCCAGACTAGACTCACTCATACCGATATAGACCGATACCGATATAGACAAATGAATTCCGAAAGAATCCGAATGTGGGTAGAGACCCAGACTAGAACTCATTCAAATGGTGAAAAGTGTGCGGTATTCGCCACCGGTGTGTGATCAGATGTATGAACGTCGACGAAGCATTAGAATATGTTAGGATCGTGACAGGTAGTGTTCTTTAGTTTTTGACTATCTTCATATTATTATGAAAAATCAGGTTATTCCAACTTATCAGACAGATGTGTGGCTTATATTTGTTCGGCTAGTTTTTCCCAGATAAATAATAAGAAGTGGTGCAAGTGTGATTTTGGACTGTCTTGTGTAATTGTCGTTCAAAAAGCGCTCATTTACCGCCTAGTTTGAAACAACTGACTTTCCAAATTGATCCTGAGAAATAAATGCGATTTTATTTGTGTGTGTAATTAAAAAGATATTCACACACAATAAATAATCATATACAGGAATCTATTTAGTCAAACATCCCACACGTATTTAAGAGATCGAAAAATTATGTTTTGACAGCCTCCTAATTACCAGTCCCATGGCCACTAATTATTTAAATATTTAGCGTAATATTTCAACTCCTTACATTTATAATAAACGACACAACATACCTTAAGGCAGTACAGTTATTAATCTGGTTAATCCGCTAAAGTTCATAAGTGTGATATTATTTATACCATAAAAGTAGAACTAAACTAAAGAAAAACACGATTGTAAAATTGACTGTAGTGACATAAACGAATTACCCACATAATATTCTTATTAGGCTAACATGTTATATTTTACCTGATCATAAAAATGTCATATTTATAAATATTACGCGCTTACGCTTTAAGAATTAAGTAGCACTTAAACTTTGAACTATACGGGGCTGGTAATGGCTGGACCATTTTAGAGCATCGTGTTTAAAAGGCTGTGAACAGCATCTGCATAGTATTTTGTAGAAGACTGCTTCCTACAATGTTTTGATCTTATCTCAACTTGTGTGATAAAGGTTGATAGGCTATATTTACTATTTTATACAAAGCTTCGAAAACTGCTATAGCAGTTTTCGAAGCTTTGTATAAAATAGTAAATATTGTGATCAGAAATATACTTAATTAGTCGTTTTGTTGTCAGGAAATTTCTTCAGCAGGTTAAGGTATTGAAGACGTGGTGTACACAAATGTAATGGGCATCATTTTTCTTATAACATCCGCCGAGAGTTTAAGGTAGCTACCAACTTGTAGTTTGACAAAAAGATGAAATAAACAGTGTTTATACAATGCCTCATTGGTTACTGAAAATTCAGGCTTCTAGTTTTATCCATAACTTCGTTGTAAATGTTGTCGAAAATGGCCTGAACTCTTTCTAGATAAGAATGGTACGGCCGTGCCGCTTTATTGCTCGACTTGGCGGGGACACTCCAATGCCCCCAGATAATGGCAATAGATTCACTATCTTGTACATGGTAGGGGATAGTTTTAAATAATTTTACTTAAACGGATTTGGTCGAATTATTTGGCACGTTAGTAGAAATAATGACTTGACATCGGATGCTTTTATCTCGATAGTGTATTTGAATTAGATTGTAATTCGGACCTCCTTGCGCGTAAAGGCGCAGGCAAAAGCTAAAGCTTCAAAGTATTTCATGTCGATTTATTTTAAGTTGCTAACCCATAATGTGGACTTTACATTATAAAGCTCATGTTCACAGGTTCAGATTTTACGACCGTCAAACTGTTTCATAAGATATTGGAGAGCAGTAAAAATAAGTTTATTTACATTTTATGTTAGTAATATCATTTAGGGAAGCAAACTGCTGATTGGTATGACTTCTGGTGTTAATGGAATTGGTATTACAATACAGTATAGGTCTATAAAATATTAGTATAGAGTATGGAGTTTCTTGCCAATTCTTCTCCATAAGAAACGCCCCGAAACGTGCACCTTTTTGTTGACGTTTTGACAAGTGCCCATGTAGGCCTATGTGAAATAAAACATTTTAATTTTTGATTTTGTGGCTTATGAATCTATAATTAATGGAATAGAACAGGATCTTTCCAGGTAAAGCTTTGTGAAAATGACAATGAATACAAGTGTTTATAATGCTTCTTATTTTATAAGTAGTGTTTACAGTAGTTTATATAGGTACGTGAAGATTATCTTAAAAACTTAGCTTTGTATCCTACACGGCTTGTACGCACCATTTCAACACATTTTTATTTAAACATCGACAACTAAAATCACCCACTACGTCGCATCACTACACTTCGGTATATTCCGCACAAAGTAATCATTTGTCTACTTGACTAAACTGAATTATATTATTATTTTTTTATTATTAAATAATGATGGCGGCTATAATTGAAGGTCGGCGGTATGAGGCTTCTGTTCTAGCCCCATTCATTGCACTGGGCTTATTCGAATCATCTTTGTTAAAGGGAAGTCTGTGTGTTTTTTATTTATTATTCGGTAAATTAACGTGACCTTTGGAAAATTTAATTATTATTTTTTCCTTGGTGTCAAAATATGTTGTTAATACTGACTGATCTTTTTATAAGTTATTATTAGTAAAGTATTAAAGTTATTATTTAATGCTGCAAAGCTAATTTAGCATACCAAAATTACCAGAGGGACGTGCTAGAGTTTAATATTTTAAAACAGTTTATATGTACAAACACCATTTTTTTGCCACGCTGCGCTGTACATTTTTTTTCGAGAGCAGTATTGGAGGCTCCAACTTACGAGCAGTGCAGTATGACGTAGGTTTAAAGCCAGACAGGTGCATTAGTAACTTTGTGTTATTCAATTCATCACCACTGCGCTATAAACTGTTAAGGAAAATATCGCCAGGAAACTATCATTTTCTAAAACCAACAATTCGAAGACTTTTCATCTACCAACTGGCACCGGGCCCACGTGGTGTCACAAAACTCCTCTCACACAGGAGGTTTGTGTGTCAGCAGTAGGAACAATGCAGGGTGTAAATTAACCCTTTACACAGCCGTCAACCTAGCATTCTGTATATCAAACTAAGTACCCCTACGCAAAAAAAATTGCTGGGAAACGACTTTTTTTTGGGGTCAAAAATTACATTTTACGGTAAAACTCAATGTAGCACTCTTTAAACTTTGTGCTAGTGGATGCTTTGAATAGTAAACGGGTCATGGAGGTAATTTAAGTAAAGTTTAAAACCTGTAAAATTATAATTTACGAAAACAGCTGTGAAAATTTTAGAACTTTGGCCCCCAATATCTCCGTAACTGTGGGGTTCCCAGGTATGGTCTAGAACAAAAAAAAATCGCAGTGATGGGGAGAACAAGTGCCTTTCGGTTGCGTTTAGGGTACTTTTACACCCTTTATAGGCTGATTGCGCTGTACTGTAAACCAAACAACAAAAACTTTAGTCATTAAATCCACAGCACACTTCCCCTTAACTAATCGTTATTAGATTACAGCCAGGATCGCACAGTGTTCGAGATGATATAGCATACGTTCGCACGATAATGATTAACACTGCGCAGTACACGGTACCCGGTCCAGTGGCCATCATTGAGATCATTGCGATGATTCAATTCAGCTCCCATTCAATTAGTTCGTAATTGAAAATGGAGGCTTTGTTCTAACAAATATTTGATTGGTAAAGAAGAAAGTAACGGTGTAGAAGTAGTGGATGTAGAAATTAGATACATCCCCCATAAACGCCATAAAGGGAAACATATTTTCGTATTCATTCTATGTAACTCATAAATATATAAAGTTTTGTGGTTATAGACCACGAGTGGGGGCTTTTGACGTCACTTCGTGGAAAAAAATGTAGTGCGATGTGAGCCCCTGTGGGTTTAAGTTGTGCATTTACTGTCGTATTATTTTGAAGTAAGCAGATTATACATTTTCAAAAACATATTTTGAAAATACGTAGTAGTACTCTATCGATAACGATCTTTGCATTTTTAACTTTTTTTTTTTTTTTTGGTGGGTGTAAAATCATCGAATAACCCCTCCCGCTCTTGGGCAGAGCAAAGGGAGTGTCAGACTTCTACTGACTAAAAACCACCCATGTTCCTTCTTCGCCCTCTATGTCGAGGCTGCGATAACCAGAGGACTACCCGCAGCCCTGTTGCATTTTTAACTTCATGTTGAATTCAAATTTACTTCGTGAACAATGATGAGATTCCTTGATTTCCTCCGTCATGGACTAAATTAAAATACACAAAAACAGTAAATAGCTAAAAAAGCAAACAAACACGTGAAAATAGATCGTACACATCACAGTATTATACCGTTGAAAGACAAAAAAAAAATTATCCGACATTTAATAAATACCTGTACCTCTACCCAAGCAAACCAACACATAATACCACATCAAAACCATCTCTCTAATCTTATAGTCGACACATCACAAAGCACTCTTTATCACCACATAACCCTGCACACATAACCCTGCTATCACACACTATTACCAACACTTAGCCGGCCCGGGCCCAAAAGGCCCATTAAAAACAATAAGGGCCCGAGCCTAGCCTTTCATAATAACTGTTTTTAAATTGATTTAAGATTTCACAGGCTATTACTTTAGGCTGTGTGTAGGATGGAGCAGGTCGTGTGTGGTGTATTGCACTTATTTTGTTGACAATGTATGGAGAAATTGTGGTATTCTGGTATCTATTTAGTTATGTGTTACGATGAGGGAATTTAGATCTGTCTCAATTATGATCCTCTTGACCTCATCCAAATATGACGGCACGGTTGGCGCAGTGGCTCAAGCAATGGACTGCTGCGCTGCGTGTCGCGGGTTCGATTACCGCACGGAACAAATATTTGTATGACCTACAGATAGTTGTTCCGGGTCTGGGTATTTGTGTATGTGAGTTTAAATGTTTGTGAACGCACCCACGATACAGGAGAAATCCTTAGTGAGGGAAAACGTTTTAAAAAAAAAAATTGGCGTCTTTGATGCATGCTTCTTCTACCTTCAAATCAAATCCAATCACTTTTATTTGTTAACACATGTAAAGAAATACAGATCTTGATTTTGGTAAAAAGAGCGATAAGTTATGCCAGGAGGCGTACAAATATGGTTTGCATCTAGCTCAAATATACAAAAACAAATTTTTAGACCACACATACACATTTTTTTTTTGGCTGGTGGAAAATCATCAAATAACCCCTCCCGCTCTTGGACAGAACGAACAGATTTCTACTGACTAAAAACCACCCATGTTCCTTCTTAGCCCTATATGTCAAGGCCGCGGTATCTCTTACGACATCAGCCCCGACGGACATCGGCCCTTACGTGCCCCTTCCATGTTGCTGACATCTCTTTGAGGTGCCGTCGACACGGCCTGACCACACATAGACCTCACACAGCGTTTCTGCATCCTAAATACAACTTCATACTTTTGCATTAGCCGTCATATCATCAGCTACATATATCATGTTTCACACAGCAGATCCATCGTTCCTTTCGTCTTTCTCTCCTCATAATACCCATTCATACTCAAAACTTTAGCAACCGATTACCTCCACATAACTTTTCAGTAACTGTCGTTAAGCTACAAAACTAAAGCTAAATAGCGTTTTTGTTACTATAAACACGTTTGTACGCATTTCTTTAAAACTTTTTTCAAAGTTTTCGAAAATTGTATTGCAGTAGGCTTTTGACCCACTTCTCCTAAAAAAAGAACAACATAACTACTGTCCTTCTACTACCAGTAACTATGTATTCTGTAAACTGTACACTCACGTGTAAAACTATGGGATAAATATTACATCTTGAGATATAATACTTTATCACTCGTCACTCATTTTGTACGCGACCGTTCACACTGTGCTTTTATGTGTATTACATCTCAAACGCGGGATGTAATATATAGCTCAAGATGATCAAATAGTCAAAAGCCAGCTTAAGAAGCGTAATCGTATCTCCATTGAAATCATTTTCGTGACTTCTGACACTAAAGTTCCATTGTGAAGTACCCCCAACCACAGGTCCACCCGACCTCCAGCCGGCTGACCTCAAGCCACTTCCGATATGCGTATAAATATTACTATTATATAAAATTAGCACTATTTGTTACACTCGCCACAACCCACCATTATGGCCGTCCAACATAATGCGTGTCATTTTTCTGCGCTGGAGTCTCACAGATGTATAAACATGAGCTGTAATGAGCGGCGACTTTGATAGATATTTTGAGGAAAATGGTCGTTTGTTTGGAGTAGAATAAAGGAGAATTCAGGTGTGATTACAATCTCATTGGTGCTGCGGGTTTTTCGAAAGAGGTACCGGCTTCGACACAAAGGGCCAAGAAGGAACACGGGTGGTTTATAGTCAGTAGAAGTCTGACATTCCTTACTGCTCTGCCCAGAGCGGGAGGAGTCATTTGATGGTTGTAAACCCCAAAAAAAAAGTTAGATTACAATCATGTTAGATCCTGGAATGAAATACACAAGTTTTTTCTGGTTTCTTTATAAGTAAGCAGTTAAAGTTTATGTCAATGGAACCTTAAAAAAACAGAACTATGAGGTGAACGAAGACAGAATGTACAGTCACACACACACTAAACTAGTGCAATAACATTCAAAAATAATATTTATTTTGAAACTGGAAGAAGGACACGCGATTTAGTGAGAATAATAAAATAAATAAAATAATAAATAAATTTATGAAAAATGTATTTCCTTTCTTTGTTCTATCCACCTTTGAAAATACAATATGACCGGAATCTTCGACATGTCCTTTATTTCCTAGATGAACATAATAATTATTATGTATTTATGTCTTTAAAAACATAAGATTGCATCAAGCCTGTAATTTCCGAAAGAATAGGCAGAGGTGTATCCCTCATTCACCAGCTATATTACTTGTTTAACTTTAATATTTCGCCTCTACGGGACAATTATAATTATCTTTAAGAGGGCACTTATAAGCAACAATTTATCATAAAATGCGTGATCTATCGGCAAATAAATAAACTAATGTCGAACTCGACTAATATCGTACGAGGCGTACCCAACGGGTGGTCTTATTAATATTGAGAAAAATATATCGTCTACTTGCTGGGTAAGCACACCTGTTGTCGGCCGTTGCAAATATATGGAAAGAGGATGAAGAATTGGAGTATGGATTTATGTACGATTAATGGTAATACACTTGCACCCTATTCCATGGAACTTATAGATTGCTGGTAAACTGTAGACCACGTGGACTATATGGCACACCTTTGCTTTACGCTTTGGGGATTACAGGCGTGATGTTATTTTTGTTACAGTAAAAAAAAGTGACACTGATTAATTAACATGGTTGGCGTAATGTGGTTTGTGGGGCTGGAAAGGTGAAAAAAATGCAATAAAAATGGCTTACTTGGTTTAAACCTGATGAATAGAATCTTCTTACCGCCCAATATTTACTGTTTAAAAAGATAAAAAAGAAACATCAATTAATGTGGTTTAGAAGTCATAAACTGCCTAGATTTTACCTTCCTGTCTAATCGTATAGTTCTGAATATAAGTATATTGCATAGAAATAAAAGATGGCATAAGCAAACAAAACGTAATTTATCAAAAACCAACAACCATCACTTCCACCCTATCGGCGTTGCATCAATCCCAACAATTAAAACGCGAATAAGCTCGGACAATAAATAATTGCTCGCAATATATCAAGCACGGTAATTGGTTGTTTATATTGCCCGGTCACCGATGCTCTGGTTCGGGCAATCCGAGCAATTTGTCAAACGTTTCGACATTAGAAATTGTTGCTTGAGATCTTGTGTGCTCTAGATAAACAAATGTTTGGATGTTAATTGATGTTGTTTTGTTTTTATAAATAGACCATGAAACTATTGTTTAATGATGATAGTATAGACTTTTGAAATCGGCCTCTAGTCTAACCAAATAGAGCGGAAATGTGCTTCAACAATGAGAACACTTACCTAATTACATAGGAAAATTTAATGTCTAAGTATCAGTTTAAAAAAATTAGACATTATAATCCATTATGCGTTTAAAAAGATTTCTTAACAACGAAACCAAGAGTGAAAACAACAGAAATATCCATAACATTGAGTTAAAATAGTACACAATCAAATCAAACACAATCAAACTTAATTATTATGCGAACTACAGTTGTGATAACAACATATTGGTGGTATATCTCCATTACAAATTTAAATTAAAAAAAAAAAACAATTGTAAATCAAATGACACTTCTAAAAATATGACCGTGAATTTGCAAAACAATATAATTTGATTAGTACAGGAGGAACTCGTGGCCTAAGAACTGCCACTCGGGTCGATCTTTAGGTTAAGCTGCGCTTGCCTAGGTCGATCTGTGGATGGGTGACCGCCCATTACATACCGAGTTTCGTCCGTGCCACGGAAAGCACGTTAAGCTGTTGGTCCCGGGTGCCATATATAGATCTTTGGCAGTCGTTACGGGTAGTCAGTGACCTGAAAGTCTGACATCCAGTCTTACCAAAGGGTATCATATTACCTAGTATTAACTGGGTTGTGGAGGTCAGATAGGCAGTCGCTCCGTATAAAATACTGGTATTCAGCTGCATCCGGTTAAACTGGAAGCCTTTTCCCAAAATAGTTGGGAAAAGGCTAGGCAGATGATGACAGGATGCAGAATTTGTCACTTACGTGAATTCTTGTCTTGATTCCAACTTTACCTCAATAAAACAATTCCTCAGAAGAAATAGTCTGAAGTATGGATAAAACAAAAACTCCATAAAACAGAAACCGACACAAACACACTCGAAACAAAAAGCAACAACTCTAGAAACATAAATTCCTTACTTTTTCAAACAAACACACGAGTTTTTGCTCAATAAACTGACAATAAGTGAACATGGAATCGAACGTTGTACCGCGCAAAAACCAACTGAGCGTTTCGACCACTCCGCTTTACCGCAGTTTATGCGTGAAGATACCCATAGTGTTTAGTCTTACAAAAACAGCGCACAATGAGCCATGAAACAAGAAGTTTGCTGGAGGGTTTTTATCGAAGCGGTATGTGTTAGGGCAACGTAAGCTTTTGTATAAGGTGCGAAAATACTGTTTTTCCAATAGTTTTTTTAGAAGACATAAGACATGTAGGTTGTCACTCGTCAGGGTTGTGGAATTTGTTCGATAAGGCCACCGCGGCCCTGTAACGCAAAGGGACATGGGTGTGTTTTAGTCAGTAAGAGTCTGACACTCCTTTTTGCTCCGTTTAGAGCGAGAGGAGTCATTTGATGACGTCCTATAGTTACAAAAAAGAGTGATCACTCGTGTTAGTACAAGTCACCTATTTAAGTTATTGACTGACAACCCGCCACTGACTGTAATCGTTACAATTAATGGATTGATGATCGAGGCACAGAGCCTCGAGCAACACCTCTCATTGCGCGGCTGGGTCTAAGGTTTGATTCAGACAGCAGTAATCCTGGACATAATATACGTAGAGAGAAGGGTCTTTTCTAAAGGAGCTCTGACCACCGATAGCTTGGACCTTGTTCTTGTACCGATGGGCTATTTTTGGCAACCAAGACGAGCGCGATCGACCCGAGTGGCTGTTATAATTACTGATGACAATAAGGCAGCCATTTAAGTCGCGAGTTAATATAGGCTTGTTTTAGGTTCGCGTATTCTATCGTTGACCTCATCTGATTCGCTGTTCTCAGGACAAGATTGAGGTCAAGGGAAGGCCTAAATTAAATACAAACATAAAATCCAATGATCGTCAAGAACCTCTCCCGACCTTCACAACTCCGCAACCGACCTGGTCGACCGCAGAGCTCAAATAGCTCACATTAGTAATGACAGTGAAGCGCCGATCTGACGACCGCACCGTAATGTGCGGTAATCGCCACTTTACTGTACTACTAGCATTCTTTTGTTTTGCAGCGTAGGCAGGACTTGTATACACAGAGAAAGGAAACTGAATAATGTAGGGATTTGTGGCGAAATGAATGAGGAGCTCGTTTCTGAATAATACTTAACAGACGGACAGTAGTACGAATCAATCTTAAGGTTAAGCTGCGGTTTCCTAGGTTGGTCTGTGGATGGATGACCACCAATTACATAGCCGGCTTTAATAATTCGTTGATCCCGACTGTAATTAGTAGATCTTTGACAGACGTTACAGGTAGCCAGTGACCGGAAAAGTATTTTTAAAAAGAGTTATCGTAATTATCAAGTACAAACTGGGTTGTGGAGGTCAGATACGCAGTCACCCCATGAAAAATGCTGGAACACAACTGCATCTGGTAAAACTGGAAGAAGACTCCAAAATAATAGGGTAGTTATAAAAAAAAACTAATTAGTCTGTCGGTTAGATTACCAAATCACATTGTTTTTTATTTTTTTTAGGTAAACAAACAATGGAGACAGATACAGTGCTTTGAAAACTAGTGTGACGTCGTACTCTAAGACTTTAGTATGAAATTTTCTAGCGGTCAGTGACACTAGGATCTTTGATGCGTTTTATCTTCTTCAATTTATATTGATTTGATAAAACAAAAAATACGTATCCAATATTTTTCGATAATCTAACAGACGGACTAATTAGAATTACATTTTTTAAGTCAGTAAACATCCCTATATATTATTTGAACAATCTAGAGTAATTATACAAAATAGCCGTGTGTAGGTACTTATTTTTCAAGGTTGCTCCGAAAACACTGATGATGATATTGAATCTCCGAATACCGATCATAGCGTTGTCCAAATATTTATCTATACTTTTATGGTGATATCATTAAGAGGAAAAGTTTGTATATTTGAAAGTTCGGATGTATCGGGTGATATTCGGAACCACTGATCCCCTACCCCCGCAAGTTCCATTAACCCCAAGTGATACAAGTTATAATGTACAACGCAACGCGAGCAAAGACGCGAGGTAAAGCTAGAATATAAATAATTTTTAAAGTGTTGCCATCACTATGGGAGGTCTACGTCTTTAATTATGTTTGCTGATACACACAACTAGCTAAATAATAATCAATCTAATCACACACGGTGTCACGAAAACTATAGTCCATAGACCTTGCATGGTTTCCCTGCACGAATTAACGCCCATACCTTGTACCATCCAAAAAAAATTAATAAGATCATAAGATCATCATTCAAATATTTTATTATTAAATTCGTGGACCGGAAACTATAATTATCTGCTTCGATTGATACTCTGACCAATGAGGTCTTATTAATAGGTGGAACCATAGAGCAAAGGTCATGACTGCTTTCACTTAGTTGATTTAGGATGGTAACGTTTTTTGGTGTTGAAATTGGTGATCTACATACGGGAATCGTAGAAAAAATTTACATATTTTACATAATTTTCAAGACAATAGGGTGAACTCAGCCGATGTAGAAACAGTCACCACGATTTCTTCGATAACCTAGTCAGGAAAAGCGTTATATTTACTATACATCTTTCCTAAATCAATATGAACAGTGGAGTTTGGATCTGTGCAAGAGGCTGGCTCCCGTTTACATGGGACTTTAACATACCTAACTGGTAAAGTCTACTGTTTGGTACACCTCTGCCTCACCCCACTCAGATTATAACTGTTGTATTTTTTTTTTTTTTTATAATATTCCACAACTATCACACAACGCCATCTAGTTCCAAGCTAAGCAGAGCTTGTGTTATGGGCACTAGACAACTGATAAACATACTTATATATTTCTAAATACATACATATTATAGATAAATTACACCCAGACACAGAACAAATGATCGTGCTCATCACACAAACATTTGTCCTGGGTGGGAATCGAACCCACGACCTCCGGCATAGCAGTTAGGGTCACTAACCACTAGACCAACAGGCCAGTCAACAGTATTATCTACGTTATGTAAAAATCATACCTCAAATATTTAAATTAAACACACAAGTACAATGTCGAAGTGTAAACCAGGCTTGATAATTGAAAAATCGTTTCACTTAACTTAAGGAATACTAAATTAACAAGAACTTATCATAAGTACCTACTCCGAACTCGAAAGAAGCCAACTCGCAAAACCGTTCACATGTCAAAAATGTAAGAAATAACAGTCGTTTTTAAACAATTAACCAATCAACGAAATTTCGTCAAAAATCCAATTGATGTTACAGTTATACCTTTGCAAAAAGTGGCGCCAGAAATTACAAACTTATTTTACCAACCAAAATTGGTAAATTGAATTTAATATCAGTACGAATAAGCTCTAACATAACTGCATTTGTTACTTTGTAATGAACTACAGGTAAAATAGACTTTACTGCCTTCAAATTAGAGTTTAACATCGTATGCTAATTGGAATATTGTCGTTGCATTTGCGAAAAGATAATGATTCGTATTTCGAACACGCTCAAATATTTAAATAATATAAATTTTCCTTACGGGTGCGTTCAGATGACTCTGTTATTTGTGATTTTTTAACGAGCTTGTCTTTGTATATAGTTCGTTCCGTGAGGTCATATTATAAAAAATAGTCAATGTTTCTTTTCTTTTTCATTTAAATTAAATCATTTTTAGGTGGTTTAAATAAAACATGATCCCGTACTTTAAGCTTACTAACGTAATCCATTTAAGTCCCATCCTCAAAGATGAAACTGGACTTTTTTTTTTTTTTTAATGAATAGTTCTACAAATCAACACTCCAAATCATGACTTTCAAACAATTCTGTAACATCTCACTAATATTATAAAGGCGAAAGTTTGTGAGTGTGTATGTTTGTTACTTCTTCACGCAAAAACTACTAAACGGATATGGATAAAATTTGATACACAGATAGTTTATAACCTGGATTAACACATGGGATAGTTTTTATCCCGATTTTATCTTCCCGTGGGAAAATTTTCGAATTGTAGCGGGTGAAGCCGCTGGCAACAGTTATTAATTAAATAATATTTAAAAACAAGTCTTTTTCCATGGGATTATCCAAATATTACAGATCATTTGGCTTCATACTTGTATTCTTCTACTCGCAGACCCTTCTGAAGAACATCACCAATAAGGTTGTACCTATAGGTATGTCCTACTAGCGGACGTCACGCGGTTTCACCCGCGTAGTTCCCGTTTCCGTGGGAATACAGGGATAAAAAGTAACCTATTTCACCCGGGGATAGTGTAGCATCCCAACGGTGAAAGAATTTTTCAAATCGGTCCTGTAGTTTCAGAGCCTATTCGTTACAAACAAACAAACAAATCTTTCCTCTTTATAATATTATAGAAGGCGTTCCCTACCAGCGTTTCCACTCACATCTGCCTTGTTCACATTTTCTTCTTCAAGGAACTGTTATTTAGCCGATGAAACGTGGGTGGCACCAAAGTTGGCCCCAAGAGGCTAACATCTGGAATGTATATACCAATTTAAATTATTTATCTTAACCAATTGACAAGTCACGAACAACAAAAATTAACCACACCATGTATACGTATGTTAACTTTTTTAGGAAACATTCGAAATTTAAAATTCAAACCAATTTGTTCGCTGGTGATTTTTTCCGGAATTATTTATACAGTGTTGCCATATTAATTATAGTGTTAACAGTTTAGAATATTCATAAATAAGATTTAGGTTTTTTTGCTGTTTTAATTAATTTTAAATAGTGGTTATCGTGTCGGCACGTGGGCGGTTCGGTGTTTTCTAGAGAAGGTTGATGTAAAACATTTAACAGGTGTTTTGTTGTTTATGTTTAAAAAATATTGGAAAAACGCATTATATAAAAAAACTGATTGACAGGGTCATGAACAGGATCGATAAGAATAGATTACTTGATGATGTAATATTAACATACCTACATATTATTTTAGTTTTTGTATAAAAAAAATAGAACAATAATTAATGACAATAGGTAAAAATAAAGAGTGTTGGTAATAATATTACATGGATCTTTAATATAACTGACCAAAATGTAGCTGCACTATTAGTAAAACCTCTGCAACTCTTCGGGGATTACAGGCGTCATGTTATATGTGCGTTAAAATAGTAAACCTTGTCCGAATGATAATAAAAGTGAGAAAAAATATATCTTGTATCTGGTAATAACCTCTGGCATTAATATAAACCCAGATAAGGTAAAATAGATTTCCTTACATTGTAACTTCAGACAATCTTTAACCTGAAACCGACTTTATCCACCCCAAATAGACTTCAAATTTTATTACGCAACCCTATCGTCCAACTATACAACAGAGCAAATTGCACTTAGGTGGAAAAATATAGAGTTTCTATTCGTTTGGCAGGTGACCACATAACTGACGCTGCGAGTACAGTCAATTCCCAGAATTACCTGACCCCTCTTCTCACACTATTTGCCCTCTAAGAGGGGTCAAGTAATGCTGGAATTTACTGTACCATACGAGTGCTTATATTTTTTTAATTGCCGACATTGCAGCAGTAATGTTTGCATTCTCTATGGTGCATATTGCCCGGTGCGTATTGTCTACGTAAGCGTGGTGTTTCGACTACCCACACAGGATGGGGAAGGATTCTATAGAGTTGCGAGTTAGGGAGGGGGATAAAATCCCGGCTTTTTCAAGACGTAGACTTTAGAAAAACAATAGAAGATAAAACATTTATTTGTAACGAACTTGTTTGTTTTTTCTTTCTATCTACTATACGATTTTTGTTAATTATGATTCGTTGTCTTCACATAAAACTCTTTTCACTGGTTACAGGAATCCGTAAATAGGATAATTTTCTTGATTTGATGATGTTTGAATACAAAATATCGGTTTTAGCTATTATTTATGCTAGTACCTACCATCTTTTTTGTTTTGAACATATATTAAGCTTTAACAAAACCTAAAATAGGCTTAAAAAACAACTTAATACAGCATAAAATATAAATAATCACATTAATATTATAAAACCGAAAGTTTGTAAGTGTGTGAGTGTGTATGTTTGTTACTTCTTCACGCAAAAAGTACTGAACAGATGTGGATACAATTTGGTACACAGATCGTTTATAACCTGGATTAACACATAGGATAGTTTTTATCCCGATTTTATCTTCCCGTGGGATAATTTTCGAGTTGTAGCGGGCGAAGCCGCTGGCAAGATCTAGTAAACATTAATATGGCACATCTAAATCGACTTATTAAATAATACCTTATGATAACCATCCTACAAAATGAATATTAAATAACTATACCAATATAAGCCAATACAAAATAATTTAAAATAAACTATAAAACTTGATTGGTAAAAAATAACAGATCTATGGCTAGTTTACGATGCTATTAAAATGGTCACAAATATTTTTTTTGATTGATTTTATAATAACCGTTTACATGTCTGATGTCATTTCTAAATATGTATAATTCCACATTAAGACAATCCGTGAACCAAGTTTTATTTCGAATTTATCAATCAGTAGTTACGCCGCGCGCCGCGCAAAAAAATTTCGCGAAAAATTTAATTTGATTTATAACTGCGTTACGCACGCGAATTTTGATTAATTATTTTAGTAAAAATTAACATAAAAATTACATTAGTTTTCAATCTGACAGCCATCATATCAATCATAGTTTATCATAAAAAATTGCAAAGTTTTGACACATATGAATGATAATTGACACAGTTGAGCCTACTCCATATCATTCCCGGTCTTCTTCGGTAAGTATCTTCATACTTATGCGCGTGGATTTAAAATTGACTTTATGAAGGCATCATAAGGTTTAGTTTTGAACGTTTCTAGTATCGTGGGTTTAAAAAACTTGAACATCAAAGCTATCCTGAGAAGTTTAGCGAGCGGCCATTGGACAAATCGCTAATTTACCTAAAACAAATACTGTAGTCACGTTTTCAGTAAAAATGTTCGTGTTTGGGGTACGGCAGAAGTGTAGACCCAAGTACCCTCTTCTTAGAGAATGGGAGATTTTGATCTTTAAGGTTTTATGGCCAGATAGATTTGTGTTGCGGATGTCTAGGTTCGCGACACAATACTATACTTACAGCCTCATAAGGAATAAAAGAAACACTCAATATGTATATTTGAAGTCGTTACTATCCACGACACAGGATAGACAACTTGATGGCAATACGTACCTACCTACCGTAGAATTATAATCACAAAACGGAACCCTAAACACACACAACGTATTTTTTAAAACAATTTTCGATGGTTGGGCCCAAAGTCTGCTTAACTCAAATGAGACTGGGCAGTGGACATGTCTGCCGAATGCCGGACAAACTGTGGGCCAAAATAACAGGAAACTGGTGCCCCGGTGCTGACACAGTGAGGCGGGGTTGCGGCAGGCCACGGAGATGGCGGGCTGAATTAAATCGGTTCCGTCAAAACTGGAAGGAGGACGCGTGGTTTTACGAGAAGTTGAAAGAGTGGAGGGAAGCCTTTTGCCCAGAAGAGGGACAGAGCAGGCTAGTAAATAAGAAAACTTTCCAACACAAAAACAATATTATTTGCTAATCACCGTAGTAAATATTCGGGTAGGGTATTATCATTTTTAGACGCTAAAAGCAACTTTGAACAAAGTAATGTAGTTTATAGAAATCCCTCAAATGAAAGATCAAATATCAACACTATAAACATCATCATCTGCTTAGCCTTTTCCCAACCATATTGGGGTCGGCTCCCAGTCTAACCGGATGCAGCTGAAAACTGCCTCTCTGTGTCTCAAGACGAAAGTCTATGACCAGTGTGTGTCGGCTAGTGATTGCATACGGGACCGAAACGTGGTCGCTCACAATGGGCCTCATCAGAAAGCTCAAAGTCACCCATTGGACAATAAAGAGAACTATGCTTGGAGTTTCCTTGCGTTATCGAATCAGAAATGAGGACATCGGCATGAGAACCAAGGTTACCGACATAGCCCGAAGACTTGCCAAACTGAAGTGGCAGTGGGCAGGGCACATTGCTCGCAGAACGGATGGCCGATAGGGCCAGACAGTTCTGGAGTGGCGACCGCGAACCGGAAGACGTTGCGTTGGAAGGCCTCCCACTAGGTGGACCGATGACCTGGTGAAGGTTGCGGGGATCCGCTGGATGCGAGACGCACGGGACCGGTCAATGTGGCGACAATTAAGGGAGGCCTATGTAACTAACTACCTGTAACTACTGCCAAAGATTTATATATAGCAGCCGGGACCAACAGCTTAACTCGGTATGTAATGGGTGGTCACCCATCCACAAACCAACTTAGGCAAACGCGGCTTAACTTGAAGATCGACCTGAGTGGCAGTTATTATTTAAATCATGAAGTTTGCTGAATTACACCTTATACCGTTCGCAGAAACGATCAAAGTAGTAAACTGCACACGTTCGCAGGTCAATATTATAACATGACAAATTAAGACAAACTGCTGCACTCAGAGAGCTTTAATGATTACTTAGGCCGTCAATTAGTAAAGATTTGACATACTTGTTGGAAATAACTAATACGAGACAAAGTTTATAAACGGTTTATTATCCGGTTAAGGTTTAACAGTGTGCTGTTAAACCTTAACCGGATAATAAACCGTTGAGAGCACACAAAACGACTCTCGTTGTCACATAAAAATTAAAACCTACTTTTAGATATTCCATCCAGATTTGAGGTTTATCATTTCAACAATACTTTTCTATGACAAAACTGTCAAACGTTTACTAAGTAATGGCCTTACTAATCATGAAAGCTCTCTGAGTGCGGCAGTAATACCCATATTTATAGTGCCGACTCAAGTCCATTTTTGAAATGGGGTCGACTGCCGTTATCATGACAACAGAAAGACAGCGACATCCAAATCAATTCTAGAATTTCTTGACCGCAATGTACAGATCTTTTCTCGGTACATGGTACATTACCTCCTACACCAGCCATACTTGTCAAATCCATAGTTGCATTCGACTTTAATCAATGCTACAGATGTCAAATGTCACTGTAATCAAGAGTCTATAATGTCATTCTTTATTAAAAAGTGGACGTTTTACGTTAAATAATTAGCAAACTGTAGCTGTCAATACGTCTAATATGGTGGAATAGTCGTGTCAAGTCCAAATCAAGTTCAGTCTACGACTAATGATACCGGTACAAACCTCACCCCAGAACAAATACACATTCCATCGCACCTAAGCCAATACTAAATTTCTAAAACAATACATACTTAAGAAAATACAGTTACATGTATCTCGAAACAAAAGTATTTAAGAGAACGCCCGGCCCAGGTGGGTATTACGGAGGAATAAATCTAGCAATGTTATTACTGAAGATGGTCAGTACGTATGTACGTATACGTTACAAAATATCGCGAACTACACTGCACAATGGTCGGCTTGGCTATTAGAGCGGTCAGCGTTAAGGTGTGGGTAGACGAGACATGAGGAAAAGCCGCGCGGAGACGCGGTTGAAATTTTCAGAATGGTAGTAACAGGAAAAAAATGCGGGATTAAGCAGTAACACTAGTTTCATTTTAAATTTTGACATATCGGTTGACGTGTTTGGATGAGTATAAGAGTAGATGATGGATGGACTGTGTTAAGAATAATATGGCAAGAAAGGAGGTGTCTCATGAGATGATGAGATACAGAGAAGAATGGGAGATATAGACATGCTGCGCCGACCCCTAATGCACTGGGATATGGGCCAGAGAATGATGATGATGATGATGATGACGACGTTATATTTATTTAACACTTCAAGAACATGGGCGAACTTAATGCCATAAACATTTTGTACCAGTCAGCCTTTAGGTGATGCAAAGATAAACCGTGGGATGAGTATATCTGTTTTTTTTTTTATATTCTTGGTTAATATACAACACAAAATACAATAAATGTAGTAATGTAGATATAATTCAGTGCAGATAAAGTGGGAGTTAAGTTAGGAGGCTTGTTGAGTAACAAACAGCGTCTGTCAAAACAGTTTGGGGAACATAGAGTCCAGAGAAATACCTCTAAACCCATGTTAATTTTGAGAAATCTAATGTTTGTGTGTGCAGTCAAAAAAAGAAAAAACGCGCTATCAACAAACCCTTTTTTTTGGGGAGGGGTGGGAAATCATCAAATAACCCCTCCCGCTCTTGGGCAGGGCGAAAGGGAGTGTCAGACTTCTACTGACTAAAAACCACTCTTGTTCTTTCTTAGCCCAATATGTCAAGGCCGCGGTATCTCTTACAACATCCCGCAGCCCCGAAGGGCGTCGGCCCTTGCGGGCCCCTTCCATGTTGCTGTCATCTCTTTGAGGCGCGCGTGGAACACGAACGCGCCGTCGACACGGCCTGTCGTCGTCATTACTCACACAAAAAATCTAGCCGCGCGTCTAAAAGTTTCACTCACATGCTAAACCTGCGTCTCGTCTATACCCCACCTTTACAGCGACCCTAGTAATAACAGGTCCCTTCTGCGCAGGCGCAGCAATTAACGCGCGAACCTATCGCGATGAGCTATGGCATTATTTAGATGCCACGATATTTACATGTATATTAAAACGTTATATTATTTTGAATGGTGGACTTTAATTTTCTTGCGATTATTTTTGGTATTTATTATGAGAGGGAATGTCAATGGAGGGACTGGTTGCTAGTGGCTTGTTTCATGATTTGAGGAAGTTAGTACAGTGAGTTCGTCTTATAATATTAGTGGGTTATTGCCCCAATAAAACAACTTTAGCACCAATTTTCAAATGGTTTAATATCTTCATTATTTAAGAATGACAAATATATTTCACCAAAAAAAAAACAAATACGAGTTAGTCCGTCTGTTAGATTATCGAAAAATATTGGATACGAGTTTTTTGTTTTATAAAATTAATAAAAATTAACGAAAATAAAACGTGGAGGCTTTTGACGTAACTTTGTGGGTAAAAAAGTACTAACCTTGTGACGTCACACGACTTGACATGACTTTTCGAAGCACTGTATCGCCTTCATCTTTTGTTTACGTGAAAAAATAAAAAAATACGAGTCCATTATTTTTTGGAAATCTAACTAACGGACTAATTAGATTTTTTTGGTGGAATACACTAATTGTAGATTTCCAGTCTAACCTAATGTAGCGGAATACTAGTATACCTGACTATACGACCCAGTTTAGCACTGTATAATACGATACCCCTAGGTAAGACTGGTTGTTAGACTTTCAGGCCACTGTCTACCTGAAACGACTGTCAATCAACATCAACAAATGAGAGCCGAGACCAAACGCGTAACGTGCTATCCGAGGCACAGAAGAATTTCCATATTATTATGCAATACTAGCTGACCCACGCAAGTTAGTCTGCGTCACAATATTATAGCTTACACCCTTCCTCGATAGATCGACTATCCAAAATATGTAGTAACATTATTTAATTTTGCTCCGCTCCTGTTAGTTGTAGCGTGATGGTATATAGCCTAAAGCCTTCCTCAATAAATAGACTACCCAACATAAAAAGATTTTTTTCAATTCCAACCAGTAGTTCCTGAGTTTATCGCATACAAACAAACAAACTCACCCACTTTTTCACAGATCAACCACCGCAAGGTCAAGCCAGCGTGGCTTAACCCTAAAGATTGCTCTGAGCAGCGGTTATTATTTAGCTAACAGCTCTTTTCTCACACTCAATACCTACCTAAAATATATTATTTCCTTTTATCAGAAGACAATAAAATAAAACATCGTTTATTCCAACATTACTCTCAAACCTGTCAATCCAACGGCTTACCATAAACACCGGAACACACGACTCAAAGCCTCACCGGTCAAACGTCTAGCCTAGTCCCAGCCTAACCTGTAGCTCAACATCAGTGATGTTATGTAGTCCAGTAACCGTAACCGAAATTACAGGATTTCCGAAAAAAAAATGCATAATCGTAACCGAAACCGAAATAAAAGTTTCAGAAAAGGCGAAATTTAAATTAATTTTATAAAATATAATTTAAGGTTATTTTCTAGTTATATTTTAGGGTTTCTAGTTTTACGGTTAAACATTATTTTTTGAGAGTTAATACTCAATGTGTTTGTTTTGCTCAGCCGAGCCGAAACTTGTCAGATTGAATTGCAAGATTTTAATATACATACGAAACTAGCGGATATCCGAAATAATTTCAAAACCGTATCCGAAACCGGTTTAATATTTTTCCTTTATCCGTATCTGTATCCAGATCCGAAATTTCATATCCATAACATCCCTGCTCAGTATAATAAACATCACATTACGCCCATCACGAGATTCGAATCTGTGACCCCACGACCTGCAGTCGACCCACTAAACCCTTATGTGATGTTGCGTTGTTTTAATAACTGTTCTTGCGATATTTTATAGGCTTTTGTTGCAGGTACTTCTTGATAGGAATTTCTTATTTGACTTATATTATTGTATTTTATAGATTTTTTGCTAAGACTGTAAATCATCACACTATCACACTAATATTATAAAGGCGAAAGTTTGTGAGTGTATGAGTGTGTATGTTTGTTACTTCTTAACGCAAAAACTAGGTACTGCACGGATTTGGATGATTTTTTTTATTTTTTTTTTTTATTGTAGATAGGCTCGCGTTTGACCACTATCTCACCTGATGTTAAGTGACGATGTGGTTTGTTTTTTTTTTTTTTTTGTTTTACAGCTAGTTTTTTTTTTATAATCTGGATTAACAACGATTTTATATTCCCGTAGGTTGTAGCGGGTGAAGCCGTTGGCAACAGCTACGTACACGTACTGTGACTAATTTTGTTAGGACACAATGAACTAAAATAATAATTTCGTGTATCTGTAAATAATAAATAAAATAAATAAATATCCTTGGACATTTCACACAACGCCATCTAGTCCCAAGCTAAGCAACCTAATGCTTGTGTTATGGTAACGAGATGGCTGATAAACTACTTATATACATTTTTTTTTGTAAATACATACATATTATAGATAGAAAAACACCCAGACTCGGAACAAATACTTGTAGGTCGTACAAATATTTGTTCCGTGCGGGAATCGAACCCGCGACATGCTGCGCAGCAGTCAATCGCTCAACCACTGCGCCAACCGTGTCGTCAAAAAAAAACACCGTAAAAACTCCGAATAGCAGAATTTTGATGCTTTGTCATTCTTAGCAAAAATATTATATTATTATGAAAATTCTTTTCATCTGAGAGTAGCTTATAAGCACATAAATCTCAATTTTTCTATGGTGGTGGTCATGAGTCACTTATCCTTAAGTTTACACTAAATTACTGTGTGAAGAAGATTGAGTGAGATGTATTGTTTGATTTGAGTATACATGATACTTTATCGACTCTAGGGGGCAAATTTTCAGTGTCACCATGTGTGTTGAGGTAGAACTTTCCAGTTACTGTTTAACTACCAATTAAAAAGAGGGGTAATATAAGTTTAAAGTGTGTATCTGTGAGTCTGTCTGTGGCATCATAGCTCCCGAACAGATGAACCAAATTTGATTAGGCTTTTTTATTTGAAAGGTGCAGTCTTATTCAAGAGTGTTCTTTTACGAGTAGCAAAAGTATTTTACGAGTAGTAATTAGAAGACATATTTGGAGTACGAGAATCTTTAGCTAGCAAGTGGCTAGCTAAAGATTCTCGTACTCCAAATATGTCTTCTAATTACGCAACATCTCTACATCCAGATGGTTTTTGTCTTGAAACTTTAACTTGCCTAACCCCGCCCACTCTTCCTCTATCAAACTTTAATTCAGCATTTGTACCAATTAAACGATTACTAAAGAGATGACCTTCGTTCGCTTAACTCGAGATTAATTATTTCTATTGTACCTAGAACACTCTAAAACCAATACTGAAATACACTTCTGAAAATACAAAACAGTCCTTATACCACTTGAGCTAAGGTTGGCGATGATGGATGAAGATGGTGAGTTAATGTGGTAATATTTTAATCCAATAACAAAATGCTCGTCGGACGCGCTTGTCAGTGCGCAAGAGCATGATTTTTGTGTGGTTAGCGGGTTCGTTGTCGATACTCGTTTTCGCTAGCGATAAACTAAAGTTTTAAGATTTTGGCGACTTAGGTTGAATATTTTGAAAACGTTTTCTCCATGTAGCCAGAATGATTTGTGTATTTTTGGGTTTGGTTTTATGTAGCGAACTTTAAGCTTCAACTAGATTTCAGTACTACTTAAAACAATTTGTTGTTTTAAAGTGATTGACGTTTTCAAAACTTACAAAAATCTGGTTTTTCAAAAGTTTAAACTACTAAAAACCACTGTCATTTAACACATTTTTTATCGATACATTTCAAAAATGTTATCAAATCTATTTTCGCATCCTATTTCGACGTCGACAATCGACTATCGACAATCGCCCCTCACTCACCAACCCTACATTATAAAGAGCACTCAAAAGGTACTTAAAACATCTTCAAGTTAAGCTTTTGATTTCACGTGGGTGTGAAACCGTCAAGTGTAGGACTTGCAGTCAGTAATTACTTTCCAATCTGCCGTACAAAGGTACGGATATGGAAAGTACAAGGCTGTACTATTTAGTACTAATGAGAGATGGTGGGTGGTTTTTGATTTGTGCATTGTTTTTGCGATTGGCGACCTTGTATTGATTTCTTTTTTATTGTTTTGTAGGTGTAAGGTTGTAATTAGATGTGTTGTGTAATTTGAGACAAGTGCTATGAGATGAATGAAAGAGATCGGTCAAAGGATGAGTTGTTAGCATGAGAATACTCTTTTCAATTGTCACAATCATTAAATCCTAGTTGAATACGAATACTTATGTTAGTCATTACAACTGTTACTGTCAGATTCTTAGTTATGTATTTCTAGCTAGAGAAAAGAAAATGTAACTAATGAATGAGTGAGGTTTGAAAATTATTTATTTAAATTCATACGGGTAAGACTTTGCGAACTTTGGGAAATGCTGTATGGAGATCGTATTTTGTGTCGGTAAATTGAGTGACACGAAATTTTGACAACCAGTATAACTAAGGCCTAATTTACGGAGACGCGAGGCGTCGCGCGGTGCGTTGCACATTGCGATGTATATTATGAAAACGTTTACGATTTCAAACTTCGATTTTACGAGAAGCGATTTTTCGCTCGTTAGTTTAAAATGCAGCGTTCGTTGCGGTGGACCCGCCTCCCAGTAAATGAATAAAAAACCACGCGACGAGTCTTTGTAGGGGTTGTCGTCTTAAACTTGACGACGCTCTATGTAAAGTTCTGGTATTCTGAGGGGGGAGTTTGTTCCGTCACTTCTTCTTTCCAGCTAAACACTAGGAAGTGCCGAAGGGTGGGCGTTTTGGGGGACTGTCTCTTGTAAATAAGTAGAGAAAAGTAAATTTTGACGTTCGAAAAGTGCTGATTATCAGCCTAATTTGAATAAATGACTTTTGATTTTTTGATTTTGATTTTGATTTTTGTTGCATTCGGTTAGACTGGAAGCCAACCCCAACATATAAGTGGAAAAAGGCAAGACATCTGTCTATCCTTAGATGCCGTAGCCTAGTCATAATCAAAATCAAAATCAAAATCAATGAAAATATTTTTATTTCGCATAGGCCTACATGGGCACTTATAAAACGTCGGTAAAAAGGGGCACGGTCGGTGCATTGGTCGATTCCTAAGGAGAAGAACCGACAAGAAACTCCAAAGGTTACTCTTTTAATCTTTTAAAATCGTTTGGGTAAACAATAAGGTATAATACACACATAAAGACACACAGATTTGAATGGACCCGTCCAGTCAGTGCAAGCATTTGTCAGTTATCGTGGAGCTCGACTTATAACTCAAGGAGCTCAACGTCACGACGAACAATACCAAAGAAAGGACATTTGGGTGGGTCACTTAAAGTACTCAAACTGCACGACACTCGTTAAAATTTAAGAAAGACCCACATGGTCCTGATCATCTGCTGATGACTTTGTGTAGTATTGTAGGTAATTATTATCCATCCAAATTATTACGCTTCCAATAATTCAAATACAACCCATCCCAATCCAAATAATCGTGCCATGACAATTAAACGATCACGCTAACCTTAAAAGAAGAACTAGGCAGTACAAAATCAATCATATTTGATCAGCAACATTGCTATTATTATGTCAAGTCGACGTGAACGCCGTGAGATCTGCGTGCGCGCATGACTCATAGCGACGCATAGGTCACGAATTCGTTCTATTGAGTGTGCTGCTTACTGGGTGTAAAAATCTAGATTTATATAAGGAAGATAATTGAGTCATATAGATGCAAAGGCAGCATCATCCAATTTTTTAATAATAGCAACTTTGAATGCAGTCTGTTAGTGTAAAATCAGCATAATTGGTTGATATATTTAGTTTTTAGCAAAAGAAGCAATATCCCGTATAAAATGACCGTTAAAATCTTAGGTTTGTAGCAAAAACAGCATTATCCACTTGAGTAATGCCAAAGACAGCAACATCCGATTCGGCCAATCAGGTGTCTGTATTTGGCCACCATGACACTATATTTAGTATGGCGATTATCGTTTTGTTGTTCTTTGGTCTGTTAGTTATTTTTGTAAATTTAAACAGAATTAGGTATATTTTTACCAGTAAAAGGTGAAAAACAACACGATGGAGTGTTTTCCTACCCCATGTGACAAAAAGTCAAGTAGAAAAAAGCAAGCTGACCCCGATAAATGGAAGAGAAATGAAGCTAAAAAAACGCGGTAAGTTAGAGTGTGATTCAACGTTTTTGATCCTTTAAATATTTTTTAAATGACACAAAAAGGAAGAGCTTTATTATATATTTTTTGTAATTAAGGTGCGCTCTGTGAATTTAATTTGATTGGAGGAATATGATGTAGGTACTACAAATGGAATTGAAGTTGTTATTGTAGAATTTTATTAATGTTATTTAATTTAATTGTTTTAGGTATTCTGCGAAGACTCTTCCAATAATATAGTAAGAAAAAAGATTTATTAACATTGCTTAGAAGCCATTGGGGAGACGATTGGCAGCAAAATGGAGACTTGTCATTCTTTGAAGCGTTACTAGAAAGTAACAACCAAGATGAAGATGACGAAAATGAAGACAGAAAAACTGATTTAGAGTGTGAAGAATATCAGGAAGTAGATGATTTGCATGTTTAATAATATAATTTTAATAAATTTAATTATAGGTAGCTACTTAAGTACGCTAAATAAAGAAACAATTTATAATTAAGTAGTTTTATTTTATTCCTTACCTCTTCTCAGTATATGTGGGTAGTCATTAGACAGAATTCCGTCTATTATTCTGAGTATTAGTTGGAAACCCAGAAAGAAGTTATTATTATAAAACTACTTTACTGTGCCAATATGTATCTAATAGGTAACGATTTTATTTCCTGCCCAATAAAAAATCCACTGATTTTTAATTCAGAATAATGGTTTTAGTTTATAATTTCATTTATCGGTATGGTGTCCCTTAGATACAGTAAACTCCTGACGTAGACACCTGTTGTATGTACTTTGCACCAAAAGTATCAAGATTTATCAGTCTGATTATGATAAAAAATCTGTGGTTGCAAATGCAGCAACATCCCAGAGATTTGGCTGCAAAGGTAGCAATATTCACGAGTTGGGCGCAGAAACAGAAACATCCAAACCAAACATCTAGTTTTTAGAAAAAATACGATATTACTGTAATATCCTAAATTGTTCTTGTATTAATCACATGATTCTCTAAATGTTTATGTTAAAAATAGAACCATAATAGTTATATTACTGCTATAAAACAAAAAATTCGTTTACTGCCATTTTTGTAAAACTGGATGTTGCTACCTTTGCATCTATATGACTCAATTGTGGTTTATATAATTATATGACTAACGGTTCGCCTGTTTTACTATAAATGTAATGTGATTGCGAGTAATCTTACCACAAAATAAACCACCACAGTACACACTTATCATCATCATCATAAGTTCAGCCAAAAGACTTCCACTGCTGGATATAGACCTCTCCAAAGTGTTGCTACATTGACCAGTTCCGTGCGTCTCGTATCCAGCGGATCCTCGCAACCTTCACCAGGTCTCTCCTGGCCCACTGTATTAAGCCATACTATCCAAGTGCCAGTCTATTCTAAGTTTTATTAAGGGTGGCTAAAATATTGACTGCCCATTTCGAGTACGGACGACTAAAACTATTCTTCAATCCCTAAAACTTCTGAACGTTGCATGAGCTTTAACTAATGTGGGAGCGTAGGTAAGCGTAGGCTTCTCTGTCAACACTGCAATGCCTTGATATTGCTGCAGAAGGCCCAGGGGTAGCCTGTGAAATTTAATTTGATCTTCCGTTTCTGTAATTTGCTGGTGAGTGTCAAGTTGTATGTTGAGTAAATTAAGATTCGCGACTGTAACAAATGTGAATTTACTGATTTATAATCACTAAAATCCTTCTACCGTAAGTTTTACTTAGCAATGCAACTACTATCAATTGCAAAGTTTCAGAAATCAGCTAAGTATCGAAAATCGACGTCTACGGACAAATGAGTCACTATTATTAACCCTGAACCACATAACATTCGGCTAACACCCACAGACATGAAACGATATTATATTATTAACTACTATTTGTTTCTACAAATTGAAGTGTGGGAACATTATTGGTACTATTTCGGTGCTTATAATTAGGTACATTAATAGCTTCTGATTCGTGAGAGATTAGGGTTTATTGATTTGCTGTACTGTTTTTAGTTTGATTAAGTTAGTTGATTACGAATTGCGGTAAACTGAAATCGGAAAATTCACTTAAGACTCAATTATGCAGAATGCGTTCCACATTGTGAATTTTGATTTAGCAGATACGACAACTAGTCTTACCAAAGGGTATAAGGGTATCGTATTACCCAGTATCAGTATAAACTGGGTTATGGAGGTCAGATAGGCAGTCGCTCCATGTAAAATACTAGTACCTATTTAGCTACATCCAGTTAAACTAAAACCGTCCTCATTATGGTTGTAATAGGCTAAGCAGATGATAAGATACTATCATAGTAAATAATTTTGGGAACAGAAAAATAAGAAAGAATAAGAGGGACTTGCCTGATTTCATCTCAAAAATCTATTTTCTCTAAATCCTTCTTTATCTTATCCAGATTTTAAAATGAATACTAAAGACTCTCTCGATGCTTGAACACAAAAGTTTATAGAAATTATATTCCAAAATCTTATAGCAGAGTTAGTTTCGTTTTAAACCAATGCAGTCAAGAGGTTTAATTAGATAGATCAATTGATTGTCTCTACATTTCTACATTATCGCAAAACAAACTGTTTTGTTGTGTCATTAAATTAAACTCCAGTAATTACTAGGTGATAGTATGATACCCTTTGGGAAGTCTGGTTGTCAACTTATACACTGACTACCCTTCCTGTACCCTGTGACGACAGTCAAAGATTAACTCGCTGTTTGAGACATGCAGGAAACTCGGTATATATTGCATGGCCACTCATTTACGAACTGATCCTCTGACTGACTGCTCATCTGAGACTACTAGCAAAAAAATCCTACGGCACACTCTTATATCACTCAAAATTTGCTTCTTCATTAGCAGTCTCAGAATCTAACCTTACCTTATCGCCCTTTGATACACAAAAGCGATGACACACTTAACATTTCCCAAAGTGTAACCGAATATTAATGCAACAATGAATCTTAAGCCGTGGGCGTGAGCCTGACGCGAACTGTATGCCTTGCCTTATCTAGACTAGGTGGTATTCTGACACTAACTAATTATTTGAATCACGGAATTTTGTACAGTCTTTTATCAGTTAAGAGAGGCTTTTAGTGAATCTTCAACAAAGAAGAGAAACAAATTCTGGCTGTAAGGAATCGGAAAATCACATAAATAATATTTGCTTGCAACATGAAACGATCCGATGTATGAACTATGTGAAAGATGACATGGCTTGAAAGAAGGTGACTGCAGAGATGACATGCCTAACTGCAATGCTTAGTAAAAAAAAGCGATGTCAAGTTTCTTAAAGGTAGAATTATGATATTGATTCTTTTTATATTTATGCTGTGCCTTACCCATCCAGAAAACACACTGAAAACTTTCAAAAGCTTAGGATTTTTTACAGCCAATCAAATCATACATACAAACACATAATTTCACGCTTTTACAAGCACGATAGGCAGAAATCACAGAACGCCACCTGCTAAATTCCGAATATACTCTTTTTACCTCTTCAAAAATCATACATCAGGTCATACACGCATCAAATCAAATCAATGCAAATTCATCGAATCAATCAGAATACGTCTGCCTCAACAGTTTGATTACGTTAAACTTGGCCGCAATCAGATCGTGCGCAAGCGCAGTGTTATGAGGTATTCCACTAATGCGCATCCACTGTGGGAGACATCTGTGTGATAAATATCATGGGGTTACGGCACTCTTGAGGATGTTGCTTTTATCTAGAATTGTTTTGATGATCGAAATTCTAGGACAGCTCACAGTGGTTTTTTTTTGTTAGGCATTTATGGAGTGATCTGTAAAACACGGTCGATGGCACTATTCAGTACACTTCAAGGATTACAGGCGTGATTTTATATTATAAAGATTCAGCAGGAGTAATTCGATAAGAATAGGTCCCTAATAATTTAGACAGCTACTGTCGACGATATGACATATTCCTATTAAACAAACAAAGTTCAACTGCTTGATGAAAGCCACAAAATCATCAAAACTTCATGTTAGTAACACACTAATAATATTTCTCAAACTTAACCAAAATAAAAAATAAACATAAACCACAAAGTTCACACGAACTGATAGCCCACGATCCATTATACATTATCTCTTATCACATTTAATAGCAAGCAATTTAAAACTATGATTTGGGACATCAAAAATGCACAAGACCAATATACCTGGCCCTCCCAAAAGTTTGTCCTTCGGTACATTTTGATGGGATGACAGAGGTCTTGGTAAATCAGGTGTAGGCCTATCTTTGATTTAGAAAAATAAGTCTAATGCCACGAATAATAGATGTGTCAATGTGTTGAGAGATTGTAATAAAGTAAAACCTTTGTTTTTTAGGTGTTTGATTGTGGTCACAGATGGTATACTTTACTTAGATATAGAATAATAGTGAGATTTATAAGTTATGCTGGTGCTGTAACAAGACTTGTAATATTAGAAGATTTTAATACAATAATATTGGATGCCTTAGTCTTGCTGCCTGCTGTCAATTGTTTATCTTTGACAGTCGTAATAGGTAGCAGACCAAAACTCTGACAAACAGTATTACCGGGTTATTGAATTACACACGTCTTACTGGGTTGTGGAGGTCACATAGGCAATGCCTCCTTGTAGAGTACAGGTATTCAGTTGCATCAAGTTACACTTGAAGCCGGCCGCAACATAGTTTTTCAAAGGCTAGCTATGATAAGGATGCGATGCATATCGATACTAATCACTGTCATTTGTGGATGCTTGACAATCATTACAGTGCGGTCAGAACAGTACTGTCAAAAACCCGACAACATAAATACCATCAATATCATAGTTTCTGAGTCAAAGGGAACAGTTACGCAGACGCTCTATTTAAAATATTAGTTGAATACTAATATTTTAAATAGAGCGTCTGCGTAACTGTGCTGCCGGTTAGACCAAAAAATACATATTTGGGAAATGGCTGTGTCAATGGGAACCAACCCCGCACGGTAGCATTGAGATTTATTATCCTAAAGAAGTCAGAAAAATAGGCATACATTCATCAGTTTTAAAATTAGTTCTCGCTTCACAGTTTCTTTATTGGACACACAATTTTAATTTAAAATTTAAAAATAATGTGTATAGGTACAACGGTGAGCTTAACTCAGAATTACGTCATTAAATAAGTACTAATATTATTGCTAGAGTACAATAATTCTTATTATTATATATTTTGAAATATAACATAAACTACACATCGACTCACCTACATCAACAGCTCTAATCTAAAATAATCTAACAACACTAGGCCGGCAAAACATTAAGATACGCAATAAAATTGCAATGTATACGATATTCCTATTATACCTCTAGTGTATTAACCTTGTACAGTAAATGGTCCATTCATGATTGTGTACCGACATATTTATAATATACACTAGTGTGTATAAATAGTTAAGTAGTCTCTCACATAATAGTTAATGTAAATTGTAATAAAATGTTCGCGAGACGAGCTTGAGCAAACGGGCTCAGATAGATCTGTATCCGAACTCACGGAGTGTGCGAGTCGTTGAGTTAATGTGGATGTTCTGTTCCAATATTAAATTCAAGAGCTAAATATTATCTATCCCATGAAGGTCCGTGACTGTAAACTAGCTGTAATTGTCTGGCTTACGAATAAAACCCATGACGACATTGAGACTTTGGTATCATCGCTTCTATAATCTGTGTAGTGACTAACATGACCAAAGTAACAAAATCGTTATTAGAGGAGGCTGCTTCTGGTTTCTTCCGACAAGACAAGGTCGCAGGGTTATTTTTTTTTGGACAAGCCCGCCTCACACACAATCCCAAAGCACTGTATTTCCTGTAAGCCAGAATCAACAGTGGCGATCACAAGAAAAGCGCCGAGACAATGAAGCTCGGCGAAGTCCCAGAGAAACGATTTAACTGTCTTGGATCCCGCAGCGAAATTAATCAGAAAAGAATAGCGGAGGAGTAGGAAAAACAAATATCCACTTTCCTCCATATCAGCAGGAGACAGAACAGAACAAGGCCAATAGGCACACAGGGACGTATACAACTGGGATAAGCCCAGTTGCCTAGGTCGCAGTGTTAACATAAAACCTAAAACCAAACCAAACTAAATTAAATTAACTCATATACACACGCACACCCACACTCAAAAACCCACTCAAATAAATAACACAAGTGCGCTACTTTTTGTATTTTTACATTTCTTTATTTTTTTTATTGTGTTCTCTTTTATTTTCAATTGCATACACTGTGGAAGTGCGGAGTCACCTAACACAAGCATCTCATTGCTTAAAAGGTGACCACCAAATCGTGTTTGCTTTAGAAAATAAACATAAAACCTTTTATTTCATGCCTTGAAAAGAATAGTTACACAAAAAAAATTAAGAGTGTTTACATTATTAAATTTATACATTATAATTATTTGATTTATAAAGATTTGTTACATACATTTAGTAATTGTTTTCCCTTTATATAAGTTTGTTAATTTTTATTACATTTTTCTTTATCGATGTTGTTTGCTATAACTCAATTGTAATTTAAATGATCACTCTCTTGCCCATAGCCCAATTGATTTAAGGTCGGCGCCGCATGTATTTTTCTTCCAAACTTATCTGTTACTCGTTATATTCTCATCAACCGCCTCATGTTATTGTCATATCATTCCTTAATATCTACTGTTAAAATATTCAATTAATGAAAGAGAAGCTTTAGTTTTTGTTACTGTTCGAATATATTTTTACAGAATATTCCCGAAGGCACTGTCTGTTTGATAAAGCGAGATTGAACTTATACCTATATTTGAAATCTTTCTGCCGATACACCAAAAACAGGTTGTAATTTCTTTCTGTGTACTTACTACTTACCAAATAAATTTAAAAGATCAATATAATTTGTATGAAATTACCTCCTAAGTAAATGAACGGGACCTTAATCGTAGGCGGTGTAATAAGTTTTTATTCTAATTAAATAAACTCTTCTTCAAACGTTTCTTTAATAAAACATTGCCCCACACTAGGAAATCTCCTGTATCGAGGGTGCGTTTACAAATGTTGTAACTGACTTACATGACATACACCAAACACTCCATGTAAAAATCTCTGTTCTTTTATTAAGATAATGTCCTCACTAATCCACCGTCTGCCATTGCGTGGGCTGTGATACGCCACGTCAGCACATCTGGCACGACTCGAGGCTCCCAATGCTCGCTGATATTATTGTCATGGGAACTGTGGCCATATCCGGTGATTCGTACTACAGATTTGTTTTTCATTCATGAGGGCTTAGGATTGTTTAGTTGAGTTTTAGTGCGAAATTATTCCAGAGAAAATGTATGTGAAGAACCACGTTCAGGTTACGCGGCGCTTGCATTGGTTGTTCTATAATAATAATAATATATTTTATTCTAAAATAGAATTGGCACAAATTAATACAATTTACATCTTAGAAATAATGTAGGTATGACAAAATTCGATGCCTGTACGAGGTTAGACCTGTATCACAGGCGGCATGTGTCTACTAATTACTATTTGGACAATAGATTTCTTTACAACAATATACCAAAAATGGAATAAGTTAGTTTAAGTTAGCAATATGATAACACTAATTTACTAAGACGTTAATGAAAGATATGAACAAAAATAATTAAAGTCTGAACATGTCAATAAAAGGGAAAACAATTTGTAGCAAATACTTTAAAATGCTAATATTATGATTGTCAGCAGTATTAAACAAGTTTATAAGTATTGCAAAAACAATATCGTCAAGACATAGTTGTTGCGGGCGACAATTTGCTTAGACAGCAAAAATCAACGGATTCAGGCCAAGATTATGACGCACTACGTGCCCTAATAATCGACGGAGTTAATATATCTAAGTTCCGCTATTTATCTAGCAGGGTTGGGCTATGAATGGATGATCACACATTACCAGCCGAGTTTAATGCGTGACTTGGAAACCCATAGTTGGGCCCGACGTTCATTATTTTGTAGATTTTTGATAGTTGTAACTGGTAGTCATTGACTCGGAAGTCTGACAACCAGTCTTACCAAGTGATATCGTATTACCCAGTACTAACTGGGTTGTAGAGGTCAGATAGGCAGTCGCTCTGTATAAAATACTGGTATTCAGCTGCACCCGGTTAGACTGGAAGCCGACCCCAACATAGTTGAAAAAACGCTAGGCAGATGATGACTAATCCCGTCGGGGCTGCGGGATGTTGTAAGAGATACCGCGGCCTCGAGTCATAAAGGGCTAAGAAGGAACATGGGTGGTTTTTAGTCGGTAGAAGTCTGACACTCCCTTTCGCTCTGCCCAAGAGCGGGAAGGGTTATTGGATGATTTTACACCCGCCAAAAAAAAAAAAGATGATGACTAATACTCGTAGATCGTCGTCAAAAAGTTAGAATGGCGATGTTTAATTGTTTTTTTTTTGTTAAAGGATAGCATTGATGATGTGATAACTGTGTGGTGTGGTGTGTGTGTGTGTTAATGGTATAATTTCAACGCTATTCTCTAACAGAAATACAGTAACACAGAAAGAACAGCTTAACTGTAGTATTTTTCCGGTTTACTTAGATCTATCTTACGAGTTTATCTAATATTGTGCAGAAGCTTCACTGATTTCGTTACTATCAATTTATTTGCCATCAGCCATGACGTCATTGGACAACATCAACTGGCTAATATTTTATTTTGTATTTTCTAAACTAGAATATGATAACGTTTCAATTGTTTAACGTAACCGAATCATGATAGTTTTCGTGTGATCTTTCCCGTGACGGTACTAATGACTTTGACAACGTTTTTTGTGTGATTTAGTCAAGGGTGAACGTGTCAAAGGTAATAAAACTCATTTATGTTTGCCTTGAAATAAGCAGCCGTTTTTAATATTCAGCTACACACACATAATAAAAATGGTGAACTAATATTTACCCTCAGTACTCAATCATTCTTTATATCGTACGTTAGGCCTACATTAGGATACAATGAGATAATACTTAGTTGGCTTATAAAGTAATTAAAATGCCATATCAAATCAAATCAAAATATTTTATTTTACATATGGCACTTCTAAAACGTGGGCAAAAAGGAGCACGGTTCGGTGTATTGTTCGATTCCTAAGAGAAGAACCGGCAAGAAACTCCGCTGCTTGCCTAACTATATCTTCAACTTTCAACCTCAAATCCGATTGCCAGGTCGAGACCAGTGTTATAAAGCTTATTAGGTTTGAGCTTGACCTAATTTTATTTATAGCAGCGGACGACGGAGCAAATATTTGTGCCTAGTGGATGACAATATCACCATCAACAGTCTATTAATGTTCCCACTGCTGGGACACAGGCCTCCACTCTTTGAGAGGAAATGGGTTGTAATCTACCACGCGGGCCCAGTGCGGTTAGGTAGATGTCACATGTCTTTGAATCTTTGGTTCTAAGACATGCCGGTTTCCCCACGATGTTTCCTTCACCGTTTTGGAGAGCAGTGGTGATGAAATTAGAACAGTAGGTCGTGGCTTCGAACCCTGGCGGGCGCATTACTTTGATGGCAATATGCTCGTCCCAAAATTGCTGAAATATTAATGGGTACCCCTATGCCTAGCACTTCGGGAATAGAGTAGTTAACAAAAAAAATATAATTAGTCCGTCAGATAGATTTCCAAAAAATATTGGACAGTATTTTTCCATTTTTCACGTAAACAAACAATGAAGACGATACAGTGCTTTGAAAACTCGTGTGACGTCATACTCTAAGACATTAGTATGACATTTCTTACCGGTGAGTGACGTCACAACCCCCCACTCAAATCTTTGATGCGTTTTATCTTCTTAAATTTTTCATTGATTTGATAAAACAAAAAATACGTATCCAATATTTTTCGGTAATCTAACAGACGAACTAATGAGAATCATATTTTTTTAAGTCAGTAAATAGCCCTATTACACATGCAAACTAAAGATGAGACTCTGGAGAATCTACTTCATCAGCTACATTTCCCTGCCCTGATACCAATTTATTTATGGTCGGCGCAGTTGCTCATCTTCTTTTATACTTCATCATTACCATTTCAGTCAAAAGACGTCCACTGCTGGATGTAGGCCTTCCGCAGGTGTCACCACATTGACCGGTCTCGTGCGTCTCGCATCCAGCGGGTCCCCGCAACCTTCACCAGGTCATCGGTCCACCTAGTGGGAGGCCTTCCAACGCAACGTCTTTCGGTTCGCGGTCGCCATTCCAGAACTTTTAGGCCCCATCGGCCATCCGTTCTGCGAGCAACGTGCCCTGCCCATTGCCACTTAAGTCTGGCGATTCTTCGGGCTACGTCGGTAACCTTAGTTCTCATGCAGATGTCCTCATTGCTGATTCGATCACGCAAGGAAACTCCGAGCATAGCCCTCTCCATTGCCCTTTGGGTGACTTTGTGCTTTCTGAACCAACCTAATGATGTTTTATTACCCACGGACCCCTAATCAAGCAGGTGTCATTGTAGGAAGTGTCACCCGTTAGTGACCTCTTTCCGGCATTTTTTGCTTTTCACACCATCAAGTAATTCGTGATGGGTTTTTAATAAATGCCATCGGAACTGTTCAGTTGGCGGCTGCAATTATTTGCTTATTACAGATATGGAGTGGCGATGGGAATGGCTTTCTTTTTTGGTATTTTATACCAAATCACGGAAATGGTATCATTGTTTGATAATACATATACTTGTTTGTTTATTTTTTAGTGGGCAAATCCCCACATTGATGATTTGATTTGGGTAATCTTCGGAACCATTGATACGATTACGAAAATTCTTTCAGTAATGGGAGAATATAGTTATCTCCGAGTGTCATAGGCTAGGGTTACTTTGTGTATACAAGGGGAGCAAAACCGAGAGCAAAAGCTAGTTGTAAAATAAAAGTACTTAGATTGAACAAGAAAGTTCTCTTTGGGAACCGCAGTAAGATTTATAATCAAGATCGTTACTTTGCAACTTATCTATTTTATATTACAAAAAGACATTAACTATTTAGTTTAAATAAAATATAATATTTAAATTCAAACTGTAATGGAGACCTGCATGGCTATCTAGAAAAATATGTCTAAAAATAATATAAAATAATGATGAAATGAATATTATCGTGTACGAAAATTGTCTCACTAATTAACTATAATGATAGCTATTTAAATACCTATATGAGATAGCAAACGCCATTGCGAAATTACTATGTATGAAAAATACGAGTGCCATAATATTAGCAAAGATTTTATTTCAACAACATAACTGAAAAATATTCAAAAGTGGTCCTTAGTGCATGGGGTTTAGGTTCGAGGATTTTATGATGGGGTCTTTGAGGTGTATAGAAAATGGTGCCAGTGTTAAGTTAGTAGATAATCAACCACCTTTATGTGCGACACACTGACATAAAAGTTAGCAAGCACAGCGATGTTTAAAATCTTGGCGACAAAAACACGTTTTGTTTTTTTTTTCTGCCATTTTTATAAAAATTGTCGTGATACGTTTATAACATAAGTTATCGAAAAAAAATAATTAAATGATCATCCTCTAACAAACATCGGTCTTGTAATCATTTTTATTGAACATTGTTTTCAAATTAAGCCATCCAAGACATTTCACCATCTTCTGCTTGGTGAAACGCGACCCCGTCTAGCTGTATCAGGGCCCCAGTGTTGCAATAGACGGGCCACAGTTTTGCTTTGGAACTACGTCAGCAATTTGAGATCTGAAACGCAGTGTAGTGTTATTTAACCGATCAGTAAGTTAAACGTTAAATATTCTGCGTTAAAATACATAATCGTTAGTTATATAATCAAATACCAAGTCTGCACAATAATAAACAGGAAGAAACACTACATCGAGAAAAATGAAAAGAATGGAGAAGGAATTTGCCCAGGAGTGGGACCGGTCCGGCAAATAAAAAAAAACTTTATCGCTAAAGCATTAGGTTTAGGGTTGATTATGAAAGTTTTGATAGTTTCGGCTAGCTTGATATGCTAGTGTCTGTACAACAATTAGTCCCAACAAGTAAGCTATCCTGCCAACCCATAACCCCCAAAGAACCACAGCAAAAAATAATAAGTTAAAGTGCAATACTAATGCGTTAGTAGATATTCGTATCTACTCGATTTGTGCGGCACAACTCGCATAAAATCGTTTTTATTAACACACGCTTATCGATTTAATGAGAGCATCTCGACTGAGTTGACATTTCGATTCGTTATAGAGCTACTAGTTTTTAATTTTCTTACTTAATGTATGGTAATGGGCGGGTTATCTGTTTGATGTGAACCTAGGGTGTGTTGAATGTGAGGATACAGTATTTATGTAACCAGTAGACTAACTTCAAGAACTTCTTCTTCTCGGAACGTGGCTTAAATGTTTTAAATATGATATGTCTCGAAAGTGGATGATTTGATGTTGCTTGCTCAATGCAGGAGTTAATGGACGCTACTAAAGGTGTCAAACTCTCTCCAAATTTGCACTAAACCAATTTGAAAATGCAATCGACTTGCTAAATTGCGATGTTTGGGGTGGCTTTATTGGACCTGGATGCTTTCAACGTTCACGCCTTTCTACGTTATTTTCACTTATATGCATAACTAGTTGTTGCCAGCGGCTTCTTCGGATAAAAATTACCCTATGTGTTAATCCAGATTCTAAACTATCTGTGTACCAAATTTTATCCCAATTCGTTCAGTAGAATTTGCGTGAAGAAGTAACAAACACACACTCCCGCACTCACAAACTTTCGCCTTTATAATATTAGTGTGATGTGATGATTGTATAATCCTAACATGAATGATGTTGCCAAGATCTTTCAAAAATATTTTGATTTAAAAGAGTTCACAGTTAAAGAGTATCCTCTTTCACGAGTTATCATGCCTTGTGACTGTAACTGCAGCTTTATTAGTTTAATTGTTGACACTCAAAAACTAGATGGTCTAAATTGAAATAAATTAATTGAGTTTGACTAAGGGCAGGTAAATAATGATGTGGGTATTCCTAGTCCATCTATTTGTTTGTCGTTGAAATACTGTATGCTATTATATACTGTGGCCTAGATGATGGGATGTTGGATTTTATGTATCACTTACTTCCTTTGATGTGCTAAGTGTGCAATTAAAATAGGTTTCTACTAATTGGAATTTATAGTGGGTAGATGATGTGGGCATATATCAATTTGAGCATTTCTATTCTGACAAATAGGTTAAGGATGCTCCAGTGAATGTGAATTAGAAGACGGTTATTACTAGATAGGGGTGGTCTAGATTATATCTTTTAATGTTCAACTTTGACAAATACGGGAAATATTATAACCTACTAGACATAAAATTTTAACTAATAATTTATAATCATTGACCAGAGATAACTAAACAGAAAAATAAAAGTGTTCCTTAAATTAAATTCAATTCAATTTCCAATCAATTTCTCATTTTCATTTGTGGCGTCTACATTCTTTATTAATCTTTCTTTATTAATCAAACATTATTTATTAATGTTTAGTGTAATACCGTTGTAAATTGTAATTATTATTATAATATGTGATTTAATAATTTGATAAATATCTTAATATTGACTAACTAATAAATGACTACAGCTATCTGTAATAAACATAATTAATTGTAATACATTTATTAAATTCAATTTCAATTTAATTCAATTTTCATTCTTTCTTTCTTTATTAAATAGTAATAAGTATAGTGTTTTAACGTAAAAAAGATTTATAATTAATGAGATTCAATAATGTTATATTATGTTATTTTATATATGTAACAATTTGCAGTACCCTTACTGGGTGCATGTTTTTACTGTATCATGAAATTTTAATACATGCCTACTAACCAGTAGTGTACATGTTAGCAAATAAATAAATAAATAGGCCTTCTGTCATCGAGAGTAAGCCTGAATATCGATATTCCAAATATTACAGGCCAATTAATTTTAAGTGTTACGGATAGTTTTGTTTTTGTTTACGTGACTACTGAACATGGGCATGGATTTGTGTCCGGTTGCTAGCAATAGGGTCGCTCCCTATTACATGAGACTTAACTGTTGAAATATTAGAATACACCTCTGCCTAACCCCTGGGTGATTATAGTAACAGTCATGATGTTATGTGAAATTTACGAAAAACTTCCTTCACTCAGTGGGAGTTAGCCCGTGTGTCGGTATAGGCTGAACCGAAAACTTCTTAGTAACCTTGAAAACATAAAGACAAAACATCTCAATCACAAACTCGTGTGGCAAACAATCCTAAAAGGTGATGATGTCTTTATTAGCTACAGTTATCATCTACCAACATTACTGTCACTGTTTGCATTACCGTAAGAACGACAAAAACCCACCATAAAACCATTCACACCAAACCATGGACAACCATAAATAATTCAAACAACATGGGAATCGTGAAATGGAGCCAATCAAGCCGAACAGTCGTACGAAGCCATTGGCGATACTGCTAATATTATGAAATTTTTCAATTTAATATAATAACAATATAACCTTAATAAGACATCGTGAACCATAAGAGCGTCCCATCACGACAGTGTTAAGGTGAGTACAGAGGTACACGGAATTTAAATATTATGGTAAGTCTTGTGGGGTGGGGCGTGTGTTGTAAGTTAAAACGGGACGATGGTAATTTCTGAAGGCCGGATAAAGTATCATCGACCAATCCTAATCACATTAAGGATATTATATATGGCAAGTCTCATTCTCTACTGTCCGTCGTTTAGGCAAGTATGTCTAGAACAAAACAGAACAAAAAGTGGTTTAGTTTCAGTCCATTTTGTCCAACTGTAGGGCAAAGAGCTTCCTGTCTCCTTTCAATTCTTCTCCATTTTGAGTAAATGTGTACCACTCTTGCCTTCTAGGTGGTAAGCTCGTTGCCTGGGCCTGACATCGCCCAGTGTTTATTTTAGGACGCCATTGTAAAGCGTAAACTTTTTTTTTAAATAAGTGTTGCTCATATCTCATTATGGAGGTCCATGACACATAGGACCAACATTTTAACCAAAGGTCTATTAATCATGCCAATAATTTGATGAATCAATCATTGTGGACCATGCCTTGTGGAGCGGTTTTCAAACGCCCCCTGCGCTCCCTGCGCTCTCATCGTAATTCCAATTCAATATTTGAACGCCGCTCTGTCAACCTTACCTTTAGGATGGCCGCAAGCGAAGCGTTTTGCATAGAAACGCGGTTTTACTGCGATTATTTGAAAACGTATGCGAGGTAGATATTGTCATGATGATGAGGGCCTGGTATTATTTAGGACTAACCTTTATCAATTTGGCCGTTATGGTTTGTAGGATGCATCCAAACCGTAGTATTCTTTTGGTTCCTTCTTGTTAAATGAGAAGTATTTAATTCAGTAAGTCTGGGTACTTTAAATGCCCATGTGATATGGTTTCGTCATGGTTTCTGCAGCTATTATAAAGTACTGTGTGACAGGATAATTCTACTAATCAGCTAGAACAAGACATCTGCAACTGCACAGCTAGGAACCAGCAGTTTCATTAGCATAAACACAATGCTAAAGTTTTTATCATTTGATTGATTCTGTTCTAGATCATTCTCATTTCCATCAAATCAAGCCCAGCCAAAGGGCCTTGATGCAAGACTTAACCAAGCGAAGAAGGGTAGGCTAGAAGTTTGATAAACCTGTACGTCTCCATTTTGTGACAGCACCAGCGTTTCAAACCGCGCGTCAAACCCGCCATCCTCAAACCCCCTTAGCCCAGCTGTCGTGCGCCGGCGCAACGATAACACACTCCGCGCCAACAATCGTGCGACATTCCACTACTAAAGCGTTATAACTCATGAATGTTTTAATACTCCAAGTCCGCATCCGATGCCGATAATTTATTATGCTCCTCAGCTATTTTAAATAAACGGGAAGCTTTGTTTTGGATTTTAAATTTTCTAGGTTTGTCATCTCTCACGCTCCGGTTTGAGGTTAAGGCATTCAGACATTCGTTGCTGCGATGAGGTAGTATTAACATTCGGATGTGGTCAAGGGTCGACATCATATAGTGTTGATTTAGCATTCTGTAGATATAGTAAATAACTAAGACCAATGACGTATTATATATGGACACGTCATGAACTAACATGGCGGCACTTCAAAACGGCGAAAATACTATATAACTACTTTTACGCGTAAAGAAAGGGAAAGAAAATATGACACCGTACAGCGGGATGCCTGTTGATGCCTGTTGTCTTTATGTTTCACGCAGGTTTACACACACGATTTGAATTAAGAACAAACGTAGCATCGCGCGAGAGGTTGGTGCGTAAGTTCTAAGCGCGATGTGGCCAATTGGCTTCATTTCATGTTGTCATTTTTGAGGGCGGACAACGTAGTTTTAATATATCATTGACTAAGACTATGTTACTAGATATGAGTGTAGATTAAACCACGTCATGTATCTCGAAGAAATCATGGGTCATCATAAACTGCCAGATCGAGTCCTGAGCAAAATGTTTCAGTATAATATCGCACTATAATGTTTTTACTACTGGGACACGGGGCTCCCCTATATGAGATAGAATGGGCTATATGTGGTGTAGGAGGGATGTTAACAAAAAAAATCGAATTAGTCCGTCATTTAGATTACCAAAAAAAATTGCACACGTATTTTTTCTATTTTCACGTAAGCAAACAATGAAGACGATACAGTGCTTTGAAAACTCGTGTGACGTCATACTCTAAGACATTACTATGACACTTTTTAGCGGTCAGTGACGTCACCTACCCCCACTCAAATCTTTGACGCGTTTTATCTTCGTCATTTTTTATCGATTTGATAAAAACAAAAAAATACGTCCAATATTTTTCGTTAATCTAACAAACGGAATAATTAGAATCGCATTTTTTTTAAAGTCAGTAAACATTCCTATAATTTAGGACATTTCTCACGATGTTTTCTTGCACCGTTTTGAGAGCATTGGTTATTCTGCTCGTAAGTCGGAGCCGCTACCACCGGAGCGCCGCACAGTGGTGCAGGTAGTACGGGCATGCGGAAAATATTATTTTTAAATGAAAAGACGTTGCGTTTCTTCATAATACTTTATTAAAATGATATAATGGATGTACCAGTTTACAAAGAGAAAGATATAACACGTATTTTTTTTTTATTAACATGAAAATATTCATCAAATTTTTTCACATGAATTTCATATAATTAAATCAGCATTTTTAAATAAATAAATATTAATAAACTAAATATTAAATAGAGAAGACATTGATTGAGAGATGGGTGCTATCCACTAATAAAGCTTTGGCATCATCGTGAAGAGGATAGTATTTTTTATTCGGTACTGCACGTAAACTGTTGATAAGGGGATCTGAGGTAGCTAAGAGCATATTCATAACATCTTCATTACATGATAGACGAGAACATTTTCTTGAATGACCTAACCTATAATTGCAGTAATCTTTATTTCGCGCTTCTTGAGCTTCCTCAGATAACATCCCAATAGGTAAGGCAGCAACACTTATTATTTCTTTGCCATGCAGCAAGATTTTATGCACAGTATTTGGCATATTATACCAGCTGTACAGGCTTACGTATAGTTCAGCAGTCTCGTAACAATAACTACCAAACTTATCCGAATCAACTAATGCACTAGAATTAATTGTTTGCAATATTATACCAAACCAATGAATAAGTTCTTTATCGACTCTTGTGACTTCAGCTACAATGTCTGCATTATTGAAAAATCTTCTAGACGTATTTCCATCGTTAGATGTTCCCATTCCTTGCTTTACAAAATCCACTTTTAGACCTAAACGTTGAAACAGCTCACTTTGGATTCTTTTCTTCTCTTCATCTTTTTGTTGTTTGGTAGTTGCGTTCGTTCTCCAACTGGTAAATGACATATTGTACGCAATATGTAATATGCATTCCATAAATTTAATCCGTGCGTGAAGCGGGGATAAACCGACCTTGAGAGCCTCCGTATCCACAGTTTTATTTCGCACTTGGTCAAGGTTATTCATTTCTGATGGCTTTGACTTGCATATAAAACACACTGCACATGATGATGTGTCCGTAACTGTCTGCGCTATTTTGCCATCTATCATTGTGAACACAAGTTTATGGTAGACTTTGTAAGTCTTTTCCTTTAAACTAATAACAGTTTCATTTAAGTTTGCTATTTCAGACTCCATTCTAGCAATTTCATTTTTCGTAGATTCTGTAGTTTCTTTTTGAAATTGGAATTGTACCGGGCGACAACACCTTGTAGAAGAAGGAGTTGCATTTGTCCAATACACAACAGATTTATTTTCCTTTTCATACAGACGCAGTGGAACTAATGATGTCAAAAACATATATGAATCTGACACATTTTCGTCGATAAATGACTGTTTGTACTCAGCATGACCTGATGATCCGTCACATCCCCACTTGTGTAAAAACGTTGAATTTACACTAATCTGTGTAAGGTCGTCTTCAGACATTACTTCAAATAATCTTCTGGTTGTGTGATCCAGTAATGACTGCAAACTTACACAAGCGTAGCTTTCCGTTACATCAATATCCGTGGGGTAGCATTGCCTTTTTACTTCAAGTACTTTATGATAATCGGGAAAAATATCACAACAAATACTTTTTGCTGCATTTCTCAGTACTTGATATTGATGTGCCGAAAGTGATGCATCAAGTAATAATGCCAACGCTTTTTCTGGAGTAAACTTGATAGTATCCGATGATCCTTCTTGTACGAGTACCTTAGAGGCAGCTTTCTTAATCATTTCTTCAGGAACGCTTTCACACAATCTTTTAACCTTATATCGCTTTGTTCGATCGCAACATTCATCAAATGATTTTTCTGGTCGTCCTCTATGAGAGCGTTTTGATGGCCCTGGAACATTACTGTCACAATTCACCACATCAGTCTGCACCGAAGATGTCTCAACGGTAAAAATATTTTTCAGCCACTGTTCATTTTTTGCCATAAAAGCATTTTTATTTCTCGCTGCAGTTTGCCACTTTTTTGTAAATACGGGTAGAAAATTACGGCTTAACTTTTCATAAACTTGATTCCAAACACTTTCTGTAAGCTGTGGATACATAAGTTTTAAATTTTCGAGGCATTTATGTATCTCACGATTACTTGATATTATGATTTCCACTAAATCGGCATAGACAATAGTAAAGCTATCCATCACTATAATAACACTGTTATCGTAAGAGAAAATAATTGTAAGTGAAGTTAAAACTACCATTCAATGCTATTTATACTTACACGATATGATAAAATGTTAATTACCCTCATTAGAAACACTTATTAATATAATGCACTTTTTCTTAATTACAGAGCGTCATTAGTTAAGGACCTGGTATTTCCAAGATCGCAGGTTATCGCAGCCAAAACTAATGTATTCTTAATCTATAGGGTCTAATTAATCTCCGAAAGTATATTATTACGTATCGGTCGATAACGGAGATTAGTTATGATCTCATGATTGAAAACAAAAGGTTCCAAATGACCTTCTTCACTAAAAATGTAATAGTAAGTAATTATTCATTATATTATAACATTATGTTTACTATTTTATTAGTACACACAATAAACTTATGACTAAACTAAAAATGAAAGTTGATAATTATAGTATTTTGGTTCTATTCATACTTGAAATAACAATATTTTTTGCACGAAATTTGTAAATTCTCGATCACCCTACTTTGGCATCATATAATTAAATACTGTATAATTATTTATCCGTATTAATTTTAGGACTTGTTTCTACTAACATTCTAGTATGTGTGTACCAAATTGTAGACATTTTAAACAAGGTTGAAACAAAGGACTTTTTTCCGCCCTTGTACCAATGTGCGCCGCTGCTTTCTCATCTCGTTTTATTATTCATATTATTTCTCCTATCACCCGCGACGCTATATATAATAATATAGTGTTGTAAGAAAGGAGCTCGTGGCTTAATAAGAACTGCCACTCGGGTCGATCTTTAGGTTAAGCTGCGCTTGCCTAGGTTGATCTGTGGATGGGTGACCGCCCATTACATACCGAGTTCCTCCGTGCCTCGGAAAGCACGTTAAGCTGTTGGTCCCGGGTGCCATATATAGATCTTTGGCAGTCGTTACGGGTAGTCAGTGACCTGAAAGTCTGACATCCAGTCTTACCAAAGGGTATCGTATTACCTTTTATTAACTGGGTTGTGGAGGTCAGATAGGCAGTCGCTCCATGTAAAATACTGGTATTCAGCTGCATCCGGTTAGACTGGAAGCCGACCCCAATATAGTTGGGAAAAGGCTAGGCAGATGATGATAGTGTTGTAAGAAACTCGAGTCTTTTAGTCTATATTTCGAGACTTGAGGCGATTTTCAAGACTAGGTCTCGTTAGTCACATGAGTACCAAGTCACTTTACACTTTCGAGTATTTTAAGTTCCTTGAGCTAGACTGAGTCATACATGACCTTTATTTGGTGTATTATAATAGGTAAAACTGGGTGATGTTATATCATCATTCATATTTATTTACAGATTGAAAATAAATCGCAAAATAAAAAATTGAAACATTTAAATTAACGCAAACAACCTTTGAATTCTTTTTATCAGGACTAAAGTTTTTTACAAAAGACTCCAAATTCCGAAGGACTTCAGCTCTAAAGTTTTATTATAAGACTCGAGTCTTCAAAAATAGCTCAAGTTTTATTAAATACTAGCCGTTGCCAGCGGCTTCACCCGCTACAACTGGAAAATTGTCCGACGGGAAGATATAATCGGGATAAAAACTATCCGATGTGTTAATCCAGGTTATAAACTATCTGTGTACCAAATTTTATGTAAATCCGTGTAGCAGTTTTTACGTTAAGAAATAACAAACATACACACTCACACACTCACAAACTCGAGTTCCTTACAACACTGGCTATATAGGATATATCCAAGATTTCCTTTGCTGGAATTGTTGAAAATTAGAAGCAGAGAATCACCCATCAGCGCACCAGTTTCAGTTTAAATCAGTATCCAGTTCCAAACATAATTACCTCAAAATAGCGAACGCAAGTGATGGAAAGTGTGTGCTCCATATACGGTATTTATTCACCGAACCAACACATGATTATGTGAGTAACAACCGTTTAAGGTAAAAGTGTTCCTTTTTATTCGGAGTGTAAAATGCAAGCAGGCGCCGAGGCGTTTGAAGGCGCCAACTACCGTTTTATAGACTGGAAAACTAGTTTAAAGCAAGTTATTCAATCGGCGTATTAAACCAGTGGCTGTCAGTATTAGGCAATGTTTGTTATTTATTGCTTGTTAAATTTGAACGAGTTTAAACCGAAGTGTGTGTATTTCAATAATATCGAAATCGCTGCTACTGTTTTGCCTATGAAAGATAGGTGTTGAAATCCGTGTAGGATATCTACGTCAAGGAGTGGAACTGAATACCAAATAAAAATGGCATCTCCAATCAATCAGCCTAGCTTTTTTCCACGCTATGTTGTGGTCGGGTTTTCGTCTAACAGGAGACGGCTCTGACTGATTACTAGTATGTACACGAAGCGACTGCCTATCTGGCCTCCACAACTTATTAACTGTGTAATACAATACACCTTGGTAAGACTGGTTGTCAGACTTTTGCGCTTCTGACCACTTGTAACGTTGTCCATGATATACAAATGACAGCCGGCTAATGGTACTTTACTTTTGCTGATTGTACTGGTCAATGTGGCGACACCTGGGGGAGGTCCAAATTCCGAAGGACTTCAGCTCTAAAGTTTTATTATAAGACTCGAGTCTTCAAAAATAGCTCAAGTTTTATTAAATACTAGCCGTTGCCAGCGGCTTCACCCGCTACAACTGGAAAATTGTCAATGTGGCGACACCTGGGGGAGGTCTATGTCGGGCAGAGGACGTCTTTTGGCTGAAATGATGATGATAATGAGCTATGCTAACTCCAACATAATTGGGAAAAGGCTTGGCAGATTATGATTGATAAGACTTCCACATTCAATCGTCAACGTATAATCACATGCTACGCACATGCCAAAGGATTTCATATTATTTGCGTCTCAATCCCATTATTGCCTTCCAACTTATCTTACATAAAACATAGTACCTATACACTGTTCTTATCAAATCCAATTAAAAAAAAAACACCTACAATATACTCTCCTTTTACCAGCATCAGACTTATAGGCAGTATTTAATCTCAGGGCTTGTTATCTGGTGTTATCGGTTCATCCGCGATGCATGGACGCCATTACGCCTAGTCTTGTGATGCTATTAAACCTATTTATAAGTAAAGTAAGACTGTTTTTTATTGTGGTCTGTGGGGCCTAGCATGATCGCGGAGAAAACTTATACCATTACCATGTAGTTTAAAGGATATTTTGGTTCGATTCACACACGGCAGATTTTACAGATTCATGTGAGTTAGGGGTATTTCAACAAAATAATCTAATTAGTCCGTCAGATATATTTCCAAAAACTAATGGACACGTATTTTTTCTTTTTTCACGTAAACAAAAGATGAAGACAATACTGTGCTTCGAAAGGTCGTGTCAAGTCGTGTGACGTCACAAGGTTAGTAGGTACAGTTTTACCCACAAAGTGACGTCACATGCCCCCCACTCATGATCTTTGACACATTTTATTTTCGTCAATTTTTAATTTATATAATATTGGATACGTGTTTATGGTTTTATCAAAAAACAAAAAACACGTATCCAATATTTTTCGATAATTTAGCAGACGGACTAATTCGATTTTTTTGGTCTATTATCAGTTATTTCGGTGAAGAAAAACGTCAGGCATTCATTTATTTATTAGGTTAACCAAAAATTGTTTACACAATAAATTTTTCACAAAACATTGGATATCAGTACATTTATAAGTGTTACAATTAATTATAGGCTAACACCACATGCACTAATTGTGGTTTTACTAAACTAATCAAACAACAACGAATTGATAAAAGTGCTTATACAAAACAATAAAACTAAGCTCATCAATAAATAAATGCTATAGAGATCTATTCTTGACGGCATGTTAATCCAAGTACATCAGGTAAGTTAATAACCACACGAAAAAGGAAGAATGAGCTACCGTTTGGGACTATACCTACCTATAAATTATATAAAGAGTGTAAAAGAAACTCACTTGTTCTCCCTACCACTGCGAACACTTTTTTGTTTTAGACCATACCTGGGAACCTCCAAGTACGAAGATATTGGGGGTCAAAGTTCCAAATATTTCACAGCTGTTTTTGTAAATAGATAGGTACTAGTTTTTCAGGATATAACTTTACTTAAATTACCTTCATGACCCGTTTACTATTCAAAGCATCCACTAGCACAATGTTTTAAGAGTGCTACATTAAGTTTTACCGTAAAATGTGATTTTTGGACCAAAAAAAGTCGTTTCCCAGCAATAATTTTTGCGTACGGATACTTAGTTTGATGTACAGAATGTTTGGTTGACGTATGTGTGAAGGGTTAATTTACACCCTGTATATATATATATAAATATTCTCAATTAGTGTAATGCTGAGCATGTGGTCCTGGATTCGAATTGTGGATCGACCAAACTTTTATTAATATTATATTGATTATTGATACGTAACAGGTTTGCCTCCTGTGTCTTCTATAGGTACACCTCTGCCTGTCCCTGATATTACAGGCGCTATTGTGTGCTAAATAGACAACCAAATATCAATTACTTACAGAAAAAAAACTCCTCAAAACTTTAAAATAAGTCTTTAAATAAAACTAAGAAAATTGTGAACAATTCCCGCACATAGCACGGAGCGTGTCTTCGCTCCCTGTTTGGATGGTATCTTGGTTCGATTCCCGGTGAATGGGCGATGTTCCATTCAGTGCACACCCGTCTCTCACTACAAGCTATGTCGTTTTGTTTGTCCGTTTGTCTGCTGGTTTAAGTTAAAAGATTATGGATGAAAAGTTTTATTTATTTATTTATTTACACACAAAATACAAAAAGAAAGGAAATTAGGAGTATAGTTTTCTGAAATATTAGGCATTTACTTGAAGTGCAACCTTATTCTAGCGATTAGTGGGTCTGCATCAAAGGGGTACTCAAATTTCTACATGTATTTGAATTAGTTTATGTCCCATGTCATGAAGGACGAGTTACAGAGTTCTATCAAAATCTAGATTTAGAATTTATGCTGCAACTGAACATGTTTGTAACAAAAAGCCAACGAATAATCAGGCCTCAGACTCAGGACGCCATGCTCCAGCTTGCATGCGAGCATGATATTACCAGTCGGGTAAGACAAATGACAAAAGTCTTTCAAAAGAAAAATCATACAATTTCTTACATAACAACTGGTCTCGAAATGCCTCGAAAAGTCGCTTAACCGTCGTGACTGTGATTTGTAGATGTGTCATGATGTGACAATCGTTACAGGTAGTCATATTCAGTGGCCCGAAGTCTCGTAATAACCAGGAATGGGTTGTGGACATCAAAAAGGCAGTCGCTCCATGTAAAATACTGGTATCCAGCTGCATCGAATTAGTCGGAAAGCAGACCCAATATAAATATTTGCGAAAAGTGTCTCAGACAAAACATTTCATCGCCTAAAAATCAAACGTACCACCCTTATTTTTTTTTTTGGCGGGTGGAAAATCATCGAATAACTCCTCCCGCTCTTGGGCAGAGCGAAAGGGAGTGTCAGACTTCTACTGACTAAAAACCACCCATGTTCCTTCTTAGCCCTCTATGTCGAGGCCGCGATAACTAGTGTACAACCCGCGGCCCAAACGTACCACCCTGAATTCAAAAGCCACTCAACTGAAGATAAGGACTCATTTCCCGTAGCATCCCATTAACTAGACTCATTACTGTAAGTCATAAATAACAATTTAGCTCTAACGTTAACCTCACCCATTTATGTGGTATAAAACCAGGGCTAAGTCTCAGCATGGAAAATTTAACGAGGCTCCATTTTGTTGTTATAATATTTAGCTTTAGTGGTTCTGCTATTCGGCGATGTGTGGGGTATCTTGGATGAAACGGTATCATATACCGGAGTATCTCGCAACTACTTTGCTAATGCTGAAGAAACCATTCATGATTTATTTCACATATGTGTGAACAACCATTTAGAGGCTCATGGCTTAATAAGCACCGCCGGAGAGCCTGATCTTCTGTTTTAAGAAACTTACGAGAAGCAATTTGTTCCGTACAACAAGTCGTTATGATTTGCGGTTAGTATTTAAGAAAATCTTGGGAAAGAGTTTGAAATTTGACCTCCAATGTCTCCGTAACATGAAAGTTCCCGGGTCGAGACGAAACAGGGACGATATGTGCCTTTCATTAAAGATCTATTAACACTAATTTTCTGACAGTCGTAATTTAGCATCTGATAAAATTAAAGCGAGTGCCAATAGTTGATAAGATGAGTTCCCAGTGGTTATCGATTGTCAAGTATTTTATTTGTGAAGATCTGAAAGGCAGTCGCTCTATATAAATCCTATCGACAATTCAATTAAAATAGGTCTTCATAGATATTTTATTGGTAAATAACTCAACAAACCGATCATAACACATGAAGTAAAATATAACGCTCAACAGCTTGGCGGAGGTTATCATACAATTTAGCTCGTATAGTTGCTATCTTGACTGCTTTGAATTTGTTACAAGTTCGCGTATATCTGGACGTGAAGAGCTATAAAGTAAAAGGATCTGCTATGTGTGTATATACACAAATAATACTGTTTTCAACATCTGTATTTTATTTAGTCTTACTAGTTTTAAATTAGACCTAAAGAGATAATGTTTATGCTTTTACTGACTTGCAATTCGAATTAGCAGTATAATATTTTAAACGATTATTCCTAAATTCTTTTAAACAATACTTGAAACAAATTTTCTTGTCTTGAACTGACTTACTGTGTAACAAAACAGGAGGCTTCTACTGCGAATATCGCAAATTGCTTTGTCCAACTCAAGAATCGAATGCTTTAGCAGATGAGTAACTTTATAATCCCAAGAACAGAATTCCCTGAAATTGTCAACACAGTGATCAATTTGATGAGTGATGCATATCCACGTTTTTGTCTTAAATTATCTTATGAGATATGCCTGAAGGACAGTGCGGCAACAAGAAGGTATCTGATGAGATGACGAGTTAAAGAAGCATGAAAAAGACACAATGCGCCGATCACAAATGAATTATGGTAAAGGCAAGAGTATGATCCAGTGGGACATTAAAAGTGTAGCTCTAAATACTTGCCAGAAAAGGCCAGACGTCTATCACCATTATAATAAATAAAGGAACATCCTCACATTCGCAACTCCTGCGCACGTATTAGCGATGCGCTTCGTCCGGCCCACGCTCAGAAAAGGGCACAGATGATCGTCGAACTCACGCCCCTCCGAACTGTGCCGATAATAACTGCGCGCTGCTTCTAATGTTATGCCCTAGTTTTGGCGGATGTACCAGGATTGTGTGTGAAGGAAAATAGGAATATGTAGAGATTATTGGATGGTCTATAAGTATGTGAAACTATCTTTATTAAAGTACTATTAATACTGAAAACAGAATATTAATAGTAGTGTCAGTAACCATGTCAGTTTAGAACTTATATCTTAACTCTAATACAGAACTGTCGGTACATCGAGGTTTGGGGGCGTCCAACTTTGTAAAGCGTCAAGGATTCAGGTGGCAGCCTTTTTGAGAACTGTACCAAGTTTTAGGATCAAACGAGCGTAATTTTGTGAGTCGGGATCACAGAATTTCGTTCGCAGAAATTGTGTGGGTTGTCTTGTGTGAGTCGACAGACAATTCATTTTACGTCGCCGTGTGTAGCAGTGAATCAAATAGGAATTTTGTATGAAACCTATTGCAGGAGAATTTGGCTTACAGAAATTCTGCGAAATTCTCCCTACAGGAATTTAGAATAGTATCTGATGTCGAAAAATGGCTCTTAATATGACCGGGTTCAGGTTGTCGATGTTTTAAAGAATGCGGGTTGAAAGGACCACGCTACCAAGGAATGTTGTTATATAAATTAACCTATTTACAAACATGCTGCTTAAAAGCATAATGTAAATAACCATACATTAATTTTTGCAGTTAAATAGCAAACATTTTCATCTTAAACGTAACAATATCAATATGGTTTCAATAACACATTAGACGTTAATTTCTAAGACAATTACTCCAGACCATCTACCCACAAAAACACACCACACACTCAAACTAATTAACATTTAATTACGTCAAAACAATTCTCGGAGCTCAACTAACACTGGTTTTGGTCCGAAGGCCGTACATTGTTGGTTGTACACCAGTCGCCTCTCACGGTCCCCTGACCTCTAGGTTCACGTGGGCAAATGAAATCAGATGCATCAATCATTTTACAATCACGTGCATATATTGTGAGCCGTATTATGTTGTGCGCAGTGGTTTCATTTAGGTACTTATTATGTTCGAATGGACGTAGACTAGAGATGTAATGAAGGATGATTTTCTAGCTAGAAGCTGGAGGGAGCTACTTGGAAAGGGAAGTATAGATATAATAAACAATAAAACTGGAATACCTACTATTTTGCTTATCTTTTATAGCTAGTGACCCGCCCCGGCTTCGCACGGGTACAAAAACCGTCCTCTTGAATCACTCTATCTATTAAAAAACCCGCATCAAAATCCGTTGCTTAGTTTTAAAGATCTAAGCATACATAGGGACAGACAGCGAGAAGCGATTTTGTTTTATACTATTGTAGTGTGATGATAGTAAAAATGAATTGCAATTTTGTTAGTCTCGCTAAAACTCGAGAACGGCTGAACCGATTTGGCTAATTTTAGTCTTGAAATAAAGAAAGAGGTAGGTAGACTAAGTGGATAGGCAGGGTAGGGTAGTAGGTAGGAAAAAGAACATTGCAACGCATGCGGTACAGCTAGTTATTAAATACTAGCTGTTGCCAGCGGCTTCACCCGCTACAACCCGAAAATTATCCCATGGGAAGATAAAATCGGTATATATGTGTTAATCCAGGTTATAACTACCTGTGTACGGAATTTTATCTAAATCCGTTCAGTAGTTTTTGCGTGAAGAAGTAACAAACAAACACACTCCATACACTCACACACTCACAAACTTTCGCCTGTATAATATTAGTGTGATTTATAGGATCTCGCTGGATGCTTGAAGTTAGAACTTCAAGCATTTTTTCTTATTTCAAACTTTTGTCTCAAGCATGAAAAAGCCTGCATAAAGTAATTGTTGAAATTTGCCTGTAGACACGGTTGTTATAGACATTTTTCTCAGAAATCTGGCAGTCATACACAGTTCCGCTATTAAAAGTGATGATTGCCTTGAATTTATTAACCATCTTGCTTTTTAAAAATGATGCTGAGGTACTGCAGAGTTACTGAAGCTGAGGAATTACTCCGTTTCACACCTAAGTAGGTCGCTGCAAATACATTTTGGCAAAATGGAGGATTATTAGAGGACCCATATTTAAGCACTCGGATAATGACCTTCAATGTGTTCGTCCAATGTGTCCCTACACTGAAATAAGCATGATATAGGAAGAGTTCGTGGTTTGGATGCCACGATTAGCCTCCTGAGTCCAAGAAATTGGATAAGTCGCAAAATCGATAAAGAAGAAAAAAAATCAACTACAATACTCAAAGCTTCTGAAACAAAGAGCTTTGGAATACAAATTTAAAGATTTCACAATTTAACTTTTTGCTTAACACCATCTGAAATAGAAACATCACGTAATATAAGACAAAACGACACAAAATTAACCCAACAAAATCATAAAACACTTTGCCAACTGAAAATTGTCCAAATTACATATCAATTTCAGTCCGACAAACGACAATCGCACATTAGTTTCGCGTGCGACAAAATTAATGCATTAGCGACACGAGAATGCGATCGCAAGGTCGGACGAACCTTGTGGCGTCGCAAACGGATATTGCGACCAGACAAAAAGTTGTGACTTGCATTATATACGAAATTGGGGTCAGTAGGGTCATGTAATCTGTTGTGGTTCGCTTGGCACTGGGAAGTTGCAGGTTGCTTATTTAATTTTTTGGTTTATGGTGCTGTAAAGTATGGTAGCCTACAGGTTAGAAATAATATTAAAATGATTATGGTGATTATTGTTAGCTGTAACTCTGCTAAAACTAAAAAAATATTTTGAAAACCACGGCAATCAATCAGCAGCTCTATTAATAATCTTGTCTACTGTAAAATCCGAGATCGGCAATGATCACTTCTGCGGTCCCAAAGGTTAAGAAAATTAGCAGCATAGCTGTGGATACCAATAACCAATCGCAGGACCCAGTGGCGTGCCCGCAGAAAAACGGAGGCAAAGCTCAATTAAACAACTGACAAAATAGGGATAAAAAAATTGGTTGTAGTGTGTGGTCAGGAGCGCTATGGAGCGAGGACCTTAATAGTTTTTTTTTACTCCGAATTTTATTGCAGTATTGGGTTAACTTTGACCTTATACACCATTTAGAGTCTGAAAAGTATGGTTCTACGATACACCGTTTCCAAGTTATGGGAGTTTAAAATTATTGTTCCAAAAAAAAGTTAAAATTCGAAAACGGAGCGTTCTAGGCAAAAAAATACCGAAATTCGAACCCCCTTACAAATTAAATTTAAACTATTTGAAATCCTTTGCCGCGAACACACACATTCTCTCTCAAATTAACACTGAAAAAAATAAAAGGGCTTTAATTGTGTTTTATATACTGATTTTCTGCTTCTTCATCTTCTCGAATCGATGATTCAAATTTTATCAAAATCAAAATATTTTTATTTCACATAGGCCTACATGGGCACTTATAAAACTTCGATAAAAAGGTGCATGTATCCACCCAGTATATAGACGTTTCCTTGCACAAAAAAGTAAAGAGGTATTGTTTATATTTATTTTTTTATATAATTTGAAGGCAAAGTCGACCTTCAATAATTAAATTCATGAATAAAGTCTGTCCTGAAAGGTCATTCCGAACAACCTCAATACCGCGCAATTATCAAAACCTCAACATTAACAGAAACACGCTAAATTCATTACAGAAATAACACAATCTTCATTATCCTGTGTTTTAAATCGCTACATTATTGTTAATAAACATACAAGGCTGGCTTTAAGTATACCATTGTGTCACTAAATAGGGAAATACAGAATATTCACAGTTTTTGCTAAAAAGTTACAATAATTCAAGATTTTATTTTAGATTTTTTTTATTAGCCTTTTCTGTCCCACAGCTAGGCAAAGGCCTCCCCCAATTTCTTCCAAGAGCCCTTTTCCTGTGCCGCCTCGAACCAGCCCTCGTAGTACACGTCTAGATTGTCACGCCATCTCTTTCTTGGCCGGCCTCAATTTTAGAATGCCGATAAAAATAATTGTAGGGATAATTATTTTGACAGGCTGATTAACCAACACAGGTTTAACATTTACCTGAAAATGACACGCACCTCTGATATATCGGATTCATATGCTTATGTATTTATTACTTACTTCGATGAAGGACAACATCGTGAGGAAACCAGTATGCCTTGTCTTTTTTTGGAGAAATCATTAAATGGCTCCGGGCGGAGCGGAAGAGAGTGTCAGACTTCTACTGACTGAAAACCACCCATGATCCTTCTTAGCCCTTTGTGTTGAGGCCGTGGGTTCTCTTTTAAATAACCCGCAGCCCGACGGGAAATCAGCATGCCTTTTTTTTGGGGGGGTTTGAAATCATCAAATGACTCCTCGAGCTCTGGTCAGAGCGGTAGGGAGTGTCAGACTTTTACTGACTTAAAACCACCCATGTTCCTTCTTAGCCCTTTGTGTTGAGGCCGTGGGTTCTCTTTTAAATAACCCGCAGCCCCGACGAGAAATCAGCATGCCTTTTTTTTGGGGGGGTTTGAAATCATCAAATGACTCCTCGAGCTCTGGTCAGAGCGGTAGGGAGTGTCAGACTTTTACTGACTTAAAACCACCCATGTTCCTTCTTAGCCCTTTGTGTTGAGGCCGTGGGTTCTCTTTTAAATAACCCGCAGCCCCGACGGGAAATCAGCATGCCTTTTTTTTGGGGGGGTTTGAAATCATCAAATGACTCCTCGAGCTCTGGTCAGAGCGGTAGGGAGTGTCAGACTTTTACTGACTTAAAACCACCCATGTTCCTTCTTAGCCCTTTTTATCGAGGCCGCAGTATCTCCTTCGAACAACCCGCAGCTACTATCGAAACTTCAACTACCGTTTTTACAAGCGTTCCAATGAACCTTCTTAATAAACCTCTCTAATGATTACTCGGCATCATTACAACAGATCACGGCCAAATACCGTCGCAAGATCGCATAATAATAACGCAATGGTGTTAAAATTGTTGATCTACCCGCAAAAGTGATTGACGCCTGAGATCATGATAGCTAGCCAGTGTCAATCAAATGCTCAGAGGGACCACACGTCTGGCGCAAAGAGGACATAGCATAACGTGTCTAATCCCCGAAGGCTTAGGCAGAGGTGTACCTAATGGGCACGCCACGATAGTGGCGGTAAGTCCCCTCTTTGAGGAGTGGCTTGAGAGGCGCCACGGCACCCTCACCTTCCGTCTGACGCAGGTCCTCACCGGACACGGTTGTTTCGGGAGGTACCTGCACCGAATCAGGCGGGAGGAAACGCCCGGATGCCACCATTGTGAGGATCGGCCGGAGGACACGGTGGAGCACACAGTGGAGGTGTGCCCCGCTTGGGCGGAGCCCCGCCGTGTTCTCGTAGCGGCGATCGGCGGCGGCGACCTCTCGCGCCCGGCCCTGGTGCAAGCCATGGTCCGGGGCGAGGAGGAATGGGACGCCGTCGCCTCCTTCTGCGAGGCAGTGATGCTGGCGAAGGAGGTGGCGGAACGCGAGAGGGAGAGAACCTCTCGTCCCAGCCGCCGCGGGAGGCGCTCCGGGCGTCGGGGGTCCCGCGATGACCTCCGGCCACCGTAGACGCGGGCCTGTGGACGGTGAGTGATGGGCTAACTCGCCGTCCGTCCGTCTCACGACGAAAACAGGCCGTGTCGACGGCGCGTTCGTGTTCCACGCGCGCCTCAAAGAGATGTCAGCAACATGGGAGGGGCCCGAAAGGGCCGACGCCTGTCGGGGCTGCGGGTAGTCCTCTGGTTATCGCGGCCCCGACATAGAGGGCGAAGAAGGAACATGGGTGGTTTTTAGTCAGTAGAAGACACTCCCTTTCGCTCTGCCCAAGAGCGGGAGGGGTTATTCGACGATTTTACACCCACCAAAAAAAAAAAAAAAAAAGAGGTGTACCTAATAGTACCTACACCTAAAATTCGCCAGTTATGTTTAAGTCCTTTGTAATAGGGGTAAGCCTATTGCCATCAACCGGGCACAAATGCAGACTCCGTAGCTGACAGTTTCCCGATGGAAAAACAGGATATTTTACTAATGTTCGAAATTCACAAAAACGTTATTTTATTACATAGAACTAAAAAAAATAACACGATGTGTGTACGAAAAGTAATAAAATCGATCAAAAAATGGCTTAGTTTAAAATGATTTTAAATGACGTGCTAGAAAAAGACAGCGCTACAAAAATGTGACGTCATATTTCATATCGCCATAGTTGCGTAGTACAAATGGCTGTTTCGCGCGACAAGGATAGAAAGTGCCCCCACCAAAAAAAAATTCTAAAGCACGTAGCTACTCTACTTTTTTCAGACATCGTGTTATTTCTGATACTTCTTTAAAAACACATAAAGAAAGAAAGAAAATGCATTTATTTGGCACATGCCACAAGTACACACAATGTAAAATAGTATAAAAAAGGACTAAGAAAATAAATTAACTAAATAACATTTTTATGATCTTTTAACAGTAATCAAATAACCAATTACAGTTTGCCCGACCGGAAACCTAGAACCTCATGCTCCATAGTTGCGCCTTTGGGGGGGGGGGGGGTCATCAAATAACCCCTCCCGCTCTTGAGCAGAGCGAAAGGGAGTGTCTGACTTCTACTGACTAAAAACCACCCATGTTCCTTCCTAGCCCCATATGTCAAGGCCGCGGTATCTCTTACAACATCCCGCAGCCGTCCATAGTTGCGCCTGCGGCTACAAGACGAACGAGGCAGTTGCAAAGAGGAACATTCTTAATAATTGAAGTAAAAACGAATTCTGGTCTAGTAATTTTGTAATTAATTAATTAGTTTAGGTTTTGTACTGGTCTTGTCTTTTGTGATGGGTAATTGACAGTAAATGTTGGAGCGGTTGAGGTTTTTTATTTGATAATGTAACTTATTAAATAATTTGTAGGTAAATTATGGAAATAATTAGATCGCGATTAGGAGCTTTATTATCTGCTTGAATCGTAACTATCTACATTATTAGGTTAACGGAAGAATTATTGTCGTTAATAACCAGTCAAAATATATCCACAGCCAAACAAGTCGGTTAAAAAAAGTATCTTATGGCAATGAAATATAACGTTATTAAATTCTTGGAATTTTCTAAATTAATAATAAATAAATTCAGGTTATTTTCTGTGACAATCCTAAAAGAATTAGGCACAAAAAGCGAGCCAAAAGACTAACTTTTTATGCCCTATAATAGTTTCTTATTAGTTTATTTAATAGTCTTTAATTAATAATAAACAGTTAAATCAAAAATCAAATCAAATTCATTTATTTGCCAGAATGTAAGTTTAAACAGGGTTTGGTCTTAAAACTACATATAATGGCTCCATTACATTCTACCATTACATATAGTGTGCAAATATTTAGTTACATTATAAACCAAAAATAATAATAATCCGAAACAACAAAATATAAGATCAAGCATGGAAAGGAACAAATTAATAAATTAGACCACAGATTAGAAACTGGAAAGAAAAAGAAAGATAAAAAAAAAAAATTGATGTTACCATTGTTTTGGTGATTTATTTTTTTCTATATTCTAATCAAGTCCAGTCTTGCGATAGTAAGAAACGATGGTCACACCAGTATACGACACCGCTAATGTCAGAGCATTAAGATTAAGGACGTAACTGGTTGCTTTACCGGAGATCGTGTTTTTTTATACCACTATTATACTTTCAATGGTCGCCATTGCAGGTTGTGTGTGAGGTAGGGTAGGTAACTAAACTTAAGTTCTATAAAAAAATAACTTAAGTTTTTTTCGCTAAGTTCATTACCTCAGGAAGTCAGTACCTTCCTACTTCAGCCATGTTTGTTTATTTGTGATTGTGAATATTATGTGAACCAGCACCTGTATTTTCTAATGTCGAGATAAAGGTTTATGATTATTGTAAATCTAGGTATGTCAAAGACTAACAATTATCGTCACACATTAGATTAATGTTTTTTTTTTAATCTTTGCCCCACACTAGGCTAATTTTTGTGGGTGTGTTTACAAACATTTAAACTAACATACACAAACTAAACAACTATCTGTAGGCCATACAAATATTTGTTCCGTGCGGCGATCGAACCCGCGACACGCAGCGCAGCAGTCCAATCGCTCAGCCACTGCACCAACCGTGCCGTCAGGATGTTGCTTTTTGGCTACTAATAATAGTACAAAACTGACATAAAAACTACCAAAATTCCTGATGGAAACTCCTAATAACACTTTACCAACAAATGACAGGGTTATAATCATTTAGATCATCAATACAACTCTGTGAATTCATTTAATAGGATTAAATGTCTTTATCATGAAAAAACAACCTGTTTTCTAATGAGCGACCTAATATCAAGCACTCCCTTACAAGTTACGGGTAGATGTTAAATTAATTTCAAAATTAATTTATTGCAAAATAAACACTTACTTACTTACTTACTTACTTACTTACTTAGATACTTACTTACTTACTTACTTACTTACTTACTTACTTACTTACTTACTTACTTACTTACTTACTTACTTACTTACTTACTTACTTACTTACTTACGGCGAAGCCAAAAGGAAGGGAACAATTACTATAGAGGACTGTCAAAATTATTATAGAGGTCAGTCGTATGTCGCATGCCACCTTGCTAATGGCAACTAGCAGCTGACTTCTTCGTTTTAGTTTTTAACTTATTTTTTTCATATACATACCTACATCTTAAGTAATATTTATTTATAGTGATCAAGCAGTGTTGTTGAAGCGAATGTATTATTATATCTGAACTGTTAGCTACTGGACTACATGTTACCTTATTTATGTATTTATTCGTTCGAACAATGTATGTTCTTTTAGAATAAATAAAAAATCTTTAAAACGAAAATTAGAATTTCACGGGCTTTTTATTATGAACCAGGCCCATAGTACTTACCACATCAACACCTCCACTACAAAAACATCGCTCATCTCTCAGCACGGTAACTTTACAGCACGAACTCAACGATCACAGGCAGTCACCTTGACTATTCCCGATCACTATATAAAATAAATAATTTGATATAATACAACGCCAATCATTACATCGCCGACATTACTGATGCTCTGTGCTACTAATGTAGATTTTAATTTAAGTACGTTTTTGTTTAATTTGTATGACGAGTGAAGGATGTTGCCTTGTTTTGCAGACAGGAAGTAAATAAAAAGGATCTTGGTCTGAATGGCCGTATATCCAAAAGAAGAAAGCATTTGTTTTTATAAGCCATTTCTGTCGCCACATTGACCGGTCCCGTGCGTCTCGCATTAAGCGGGTGCCCGCAACCTTGACCAGTTCATCGGTAAACTTAGGAAGAGGTCTTCCAACACAACATCTTCCAGTTCGCGGTGGCCACTCCATAACTTTTCGGCCCCATCGGCCATCCTTTCTGCGAGCAATGTGCAGATGTGTGTGTAGTGTGTAAGAAAATGTTCAGACGCCAGCAAATCAAGCTTTCCGAACCTTTCAGATTTTACCAATCAATCTTGAACCTCATGACTTCACCTAATAACGTTAAAAGCAATTAAAGCAATTTTAGTAGCTTAATGTGCCTGTACCCTTTAAATATGGAAAACCCGCTCTCCTATCGAAGATTTGTTTACGTTAAGAGTACCACCTCGCTCATGTTTTGGTCAGTTAAACTAGATTTATATTCGTTAAATAAAATTGCAATAAAATGGATTCATCAAAGTACAGATACCAACAAAAGTATTAAAAAAATTAACGAGTTTATTGCCCCGAGCAATAGGTAGCACAAATCGTACCATGAACTACCGTTTAGTGAAGTGACACGCATTTAGCGTGATAACTGGCTATTAACAATTATTATATACCTACACGGTAATATTAGCGTGACGACGTTTACCTGCGCGTACGCACATTATCCTTTACAGCTAGAAGCGTGACTGATAGCAGTAGTACCTATTTATGTTTTGGCAACCGAAAATGTTGTTATTTGATTGATAATTGCATGCAAGCAGTTTAACAACTGTCTTTTAGGTAATGTTTGTTAAGATAAGCTATTTTTAAGTTGAACAAAATGTATTCTACGTGCACGTTTGTTTCCTATAAATGAGGCGACCAGAGAGTAGATAAATCAAACATGCAGTAAGCTGACAAATTTTAATATGGAGGTAGCTACAGCTGCCATAGTTTCATCCTCGTTCATACATCTAATCATACACACACGGCAATCAACTATGTAGCTTTAGTATTTCTATCAACACTGTGAATTACAAAGTAAGATTATCTGTTTTTTAAGGTTTACTTACTAAGAAAGCTTTCATTAAGGAATGCCTTTTCATCTGCATATATATGTTGAATTGGCGTAAAGTTGTTAAAACATTTATAAATCTAACCTTACAAATATTGTAAAAATCTAATGCATGTTCCCCAATAAAATAGCTTAGGAAAGTTATGGTTTCAATTTGAAAAGTCTACTAGATTTAACAATAGTTTAGAGAGAGCCTTCTAGTCATTCCTAGACACGCCTTCTAATAAACAAGATAAGTAATATTTTATTACTGTTGCGTTTAACAATGACGTTATTCAAACATTAACATCTATGGAAGTGTGAAATTGCGAATAAAATGAAGATAAAATTTTACTATCACATTGAAAAGTTAATGACACCTGTCATTATGACATACTAGTGTCACACTGTGGCGTGGCGTGATCTTAGCTATAAAGGGTTAAAATATAATTGCTCACACTTTTACGATGATTGCCCATGTCGGATTTGAATCAATTTGTCACCGTAGGGCGATTGTTTTAACTTTGTGAAAGTTTATTGTGAATTATTTATTGTTCAACACTTTTTGGACTAACTGTACTTTGCTGTCAATTGTAGTTTTTTGATTGGTGTCAATTTTCGGGCGAGATCAATTTTCGAATCAGTCTTTGAGAATTATATTTCGTATTGAATAGTTCACACGGCGTGAATGACCTGTGAACGCTGGAGAGAGCAGCAAACTAAATGTTGTCAGATATAACTAGTGACTACATCTCTCATATTATCATATCGATTCTAAAAATGGATAGCTAATTAAATGGATGATTCTTGAATATACTTTCATTACGTGCAAGATGATAGCGCTTTACAAATAATAAGTCCGTATCAGGTCGAACTAGGGCTGTCTAACTGGCTAAAAAATCCTTTTTTAAGTTAAAATGTTGAATTAAGTCCAGTTCAGTAATTTCTGAAATCAAATTTATAAAGCCAAAACCAAGTAGGAAGGTTTTAAGGTCAATATCAAAAAGGCACAGTACAATACAGTTTACACATAATGCAACGAAAACATTACTTTTAGGGATAATTATGTTGACTGTGTGTGTGAGATGACAATTAAGTAATATAAAGAAGTACGGTGGAAGAAAAAGACACGTTGCGCGGATCCCAATAAATAGGGTAGTTAACAAAAAAAATCTAATCAGTCCGTCAGATAGATTACCAAAAAATATTGAACACGTATTTTTTAATTTTTCACGTAAACAAACATACAATGAAGACGATACAGTGCTTTGAAAACTCGTGCGACGTCACACTCTAAGACATTAGTATGACATTTTTTAGCGGTCAGTGACGTTACCAACCCCCACTCAAATCTTTGACGCGTTTTATCTTCGTAATTTTTTATTGATTTGATAAAACAAAAAATACGTAGCCAATATTTTTTGATAATCTAACAGACGGACTAATTAGAATCATATTTTTTGTAAGTCCTTAATATTTATAGAATAATAACTGATAGAATTATCCTTTAGTTTAATAAATTCGTTCGCCGAGTGGCAACCCTACGCTAAAGAATAAGTAAAAAATAAGGCATAAAGCACACGTTAACGCCGATCATTCGAATGATTAATATATTTAGAGTTAGTTGTGAAAAGTGCTCATTAATGCTCGATGCTCGGTGCTAAAGTTCAAATATTCACGCCTTTTACTTTCGTCGGGTGAGCATGTTACTTAGCATTACTTTGTGTGATGATATCTTTATTTGATGGAATGACTTTTGATGATTTGGTTAAATTATGTTAGGTTTGATATGATTTTTTGGAGACTTTGCGTTTCAAAGTAACGAAGTTATTATTAACGGTTGAGCTAGATACATAAAAAAACATAACATCAAGTCTGTTATCCACAAAGGGTTTGGCAGAGGTGTACAGTTAGCAGCATCAATATATTGTATACACTTAACAAACTTTAGAAGCAATTTTCGCTTACTGTAATGATTTCATTTTCATGTTACGAAACAAAACTAATATTTTGGAACCATACCATCATAAAGTAGTTCATATTTCAAAGTTGCAATAGTTATTTCACCAGAAATTTGCGTTTGAACTTGGCCAAGTGTTGGTATACATATTATTGCTCGTGACTTTACCTAATAGTACATTTTGCTAGTTATGTTTTAAGTCTCATGTAAATGAAGGTGATCCTATTGCCGACAAACGTTCACAAATATTTATTCAGATTCTGTGGTTGCTACTGAGATAGGCAAAACCTAATAACACTGCTCGATTCGGGAATCGAATTCAGGACCTCGCGCTCACGCTTAGCAGTCACGCTCGCAACTACTAACTCAACCGGCCTTATTACAAAAGTGGTTAAACCTGGGTTTAACTTAGACTTGGTTTATCTCGCATGCCATCACTTTCTTTTGAATATTATCGAAGTAAGACGGCATGCGAGATAAACCAAGTCTAAGTTAAACCCAGGTTTAACCACTTTTGTAATAAGGCCGAACGAGTCTTTCCATTATAAAATTTTGTTTTTAATTAAAAATTAGTGACACGTGTTTGTTTTTAAGAAATCAAAAATATCACCTGTTAAACATTTTCTAATAACCACAATTCACAATTAGAATCGCAATTAAAAATAATTATGACACATCCAACTTAACACTAAAACTAAACATTATTTAGTTGACGTCCTAACTTTAACTCACACATTACCTCAGTCTAATAAATTCTCTAATTACATATCAAATTGATGAAGACCTATTTCTACGCAAATGAGTTCTAAAACTAGACCGGTAATGTTCAATATGGCTTGTATATTTTGAAAGGTGACAGTTACTCAAAGGGTCATGCGCACATAAAATGTTCTAAATAGTGCAATTTAGATAAAGTCTGTTTTAGTGTTTCTGGGTTGGGATCGCCCACGTCAGAGTAGGGTCACATTGAGAGTGACGAGCGATTTACATAATAGAACTGACAAATGTTGAAAATACCCAAGAAAAAAAAACTCTTAAAAAAGATGTAGGTAATAGACACTTGGGGGAAGCTTATGTCCAGCAGTGGACGTCTTTCGGCTGAAATGATGATGATGAAGACGACTAGATGATTGATTACCTCATACATTCGGTTTTAACATCAAGTATTATTTATAGACTTTAGATTTTTTTTAAAACAGTAGAAAGCAACTTGAACTACATCTAATCAACTACATCAGGTGGCTGTGATGACAGACAAAATAATTTCAACAGCAAAAATTATGTTAATTTATTTATATAACCATGCTTTCTGTACACAATTAGATCGCTAAAGAGTAATTCTGTTCGACGACAGGCCGTGTCGACGGCGCGTTCGTGTTCCACGCGCGCCTTAAAGAGATGTCAGCAACATGGGAGGAGCCCGCAAGGGCCAACGACGCCCGTCGGGGCTGCGGGTTGTTCACAAGTTACCGCGGCCTCGACATATAGGGCTAAGAAGGAACATGGGTGGTTTTTAGTCAGTAGAAGTCTGACACTCCCTTTCGCTCTGCCTGAGAGCGGGAGGGGTTATTTGATGATTTTCCATCCGCCTAAAAAAGGGTGTCTACTGTACCGTGCCGTATTGATATAAAAAACTATTTCAACATCAAAAAATCCTGTTCTGCTATCAATGGCACCATACCTGAAAATTTATAAATCGTCATTAAATTCATAGGAAATCAATATACACTAAATCGATCTAGGGAACGGACGGAACGGGATCGACGCACTTTGAAAGTCCATTTAAGAGCTGTTAACTGAAGATTAAATGTGTCAAAAAACATTAATGGGGCAACTAGTTGAATAATCTAATTATTTCAAGTCACGATTTTGGTTATTTTAAGGCTAAGTATAGCAATAACAGTTAAAAATCATAAAAACGTCCTTAAAAAAGTGATTAAATTAACATTTTTTTGTTAAATTACTTTTAATTATCATTTTTGGTCACCGTGTCTCCTCGCCGTTATCAGAGATTGCCGTCTTTAAAATTATCTTCTTTTGCATAATTCTCGCTTCAATTTGATCTGATACCTGAAATAAAACATAGAGTTATATTTTTTAAACATCTTTGTCTGAAAAAAAAATCTTCAAAAGCAGATCTTAAAAATACCCATAAATAACAACCATTATTTTGTGACGAACTCGACCAGTTTTTTCACCTCCATAATTCACAAATTTTTTGCTTTGCCTCAGTACCTACTTAGTGTTATAAAAAACTAATCAACCTCACAATTGATGTATTAGATGTGTACGTAATGATTCTGTAAACTTTATTATTACTTAAATGATTTTAATCATGAGGAAAATCACAGGTTGATACATAAGATTAGTGTTTTTTGGGATGTGCTGCGGTAGTCTTTTTATTTGAGGTGCAAATATCTGTATAGACCATAGATATATTTCTATGGTATAGACAGTTCCAATTTAATGGGTTAAAAACATGGATAAATAAATAAAAAGTTACATAATAGGAGTTTTGCGAACAAAGATTGTGGTAAAAACCCATCACGTCTGAGGTTTACCAACATTTTTTGGACGACTGAATTCAGTGTTATTTCTAGTTACCATGGTGATCGCCAAGCCGAAATTTTGAATTTACCTAGATGGCCAAAAGAAATAAAAAAAATAGTTTAAAAACTAAAACCCGACTACGAATAAAAACGCAGACTAATAAAACCGCGTTCTTAAAAGTAGAAAATCGTCTAGTAAGTAGATAATTTGATAGTTATTATAGAGGACAGTCGTAGTTAGAAAATAATCATTCAACACAAAAATCCGTTCAATAGTTTAGGCGCTACACGTGGAACATACATACATACATACATACATACATATATAGACTGCCAAAATCATTACCCATCCTTTTGGCTTAAAAAATAGGTGACCAAAACAAATACCAGAACCCAAAACGCTGTGGCCGTTTTTCATGTAAGTCACCATCATGTGACTTCGCGTGATATAACATTTAGCGTGATAAGTTAGTAAAGAGTAAGTTAAATAACTTAAACTTTGCAATACTACAAATGATGTCCTGACTTTACATTAAAGGGTTTTATGATTCATTCATTAATGTTTTGAAACTGAACTACCGTCATCTCGTAGCCAAAATGGCAACACAAGTATTTCATGTAAATTGAAGTTTATGTTAATACGAACAAGAATGTTTTTTAGAGATAAACACTTAGGGAAAACTGAGTGTGTGAGTGCCAAGTGTTTTTTTTTTGTTGTTGAAAACAACAAAATTATACACACCACACTCCACATGCACTTTAGAAAACTTCTCCTGATTTTTGCTGACAACTTAACAAAATCAGCACGTTTACACTAAGTAAATCTACTTCGTGATGGAAACTGTCAATGTCTACTCCTGAATATACATAGCCTTCAATGTAATTCTATTTACTATTCTGGAATTTCACTTCTAGAGAAAAAATACTTGCAAAATTATTCGGTCGATACCCTGAACTAGTGATTACTGTGTCATTGGGTAGGCGCCTGATTGTAAATGACGTCACTGTCGGCATTCTCAAGTAATGTTAGAGACCTATAAACGCAGTACCTAGAGTAACTGTTTCGATTGATTGGCAATACCTCCTATTATAATATAATAGGAGGTATTGCCAATCAATCATATTATGAAAATATTAAAAAAAATGTCTAAAAGTGTGTGTTATGAGGAGATACACTACATTGTGCCTAGGGAAGAGCTTGGCTAGATAATAACAACCAATCGGATCAATCTTTAGGTTATCCTCCTTTTTCTAGGGGGGGTGAGAAACTTCACACCCTGTTCCTCTTACCCCCTAAACGGTAATCTTAAAAAAAGTAAAGCACCACAAAGAGAACCAAACTACCAACCACAGCTTATCCTAATCTACTCTATTTAAAGTTTGTCATTCACCATGACGGATGGTACACATGTAGGAGCCATTGTTTTATCCGGTCATCGTCGACCGATCTACTTAGCGGCACACGTCGGTCCGATGATAAAACGGTAATGTGGACCACCCAAACGCAATGCGTATATCGGTTTGTCGGACTTTACTGGTAGGTTAGTGTGGATTCTGAAAGCAAAGCCAAGAATTATTTTTTCTGAGCAAGTCAAGAAAAGTTTGCCAGTTTTTTTATTTTTATTAATTTATTGCTTATCAGAAATGGTTTATTTTAAGGTTCACAAAAACAATATTACAACTATAAAGATGAGTGTAGTTATTAAACAGCTATCCAAGAAGCCATTTTAGGTAGGACTTTTTGATTGGACTGAATTTAATAGTATGGAAGATAAACCAAAACTAAGATATCTGACCGACCGACATCTGGAACCTTGCTTAGAAGATAACTGACAGCCCCGTCGGGGCTGCGAGTTGTTCGCAAGAAATACCGCGGCCTCGGCACAAGGGCTAAGAAGGAACATGGGTGGTTTTTAGTTAGTAGAAGTCTGACCCTCCCTTTCGCTCTACCCAAGAGGAGTGGTTATTTGATGATTACCCAAACCACAAAAAAAAAACATAAGTTGACCGACAGCTCTTTATTTGCTTTTGTAGAATATATTAATAACCAATTTAATTTTCTCAGTATGACAGAAGAAGGATTTAACTTCGTAATAGAATATAGAAGAAAAACTTTGCTTTGTTAATAAAAACTGTAAACTACTGCAAATTTTACTTCCTTAATCCTCTGGATTTGAATAAAATAATACTCTCTTTTTACCCGACTGCGGCGAAGCCCAAAAGGATTATGTGATTTGGTTATATGTTTGGCGTGTATGTATGTAAGTATGTATGTATGTCCGTTTCTTTGTTCCCTCATAACTCCTAAACGAATATGAATATTAAATCATGAAATGAAAATAGAATGGACCCCGCCTGCTTCCAAGTTTTGTTTAATTTAAAATGTGCTTGTTTTTTGCTTTTCAGTCTTTTCAGTCGGGTTTTTTAGTTTTTAACTACATTTTTTATTTCTACTAAATATCGCCAAAGTGTTGTTTTTCGTGAGTGACCAATCTCTATCACCTCCGAAATTTTCTTCAGTAAAATTCAAACAGGTACGACTTTTTAACTAGAAATAATTACATTTTTGTAATACTTTCCAATCCACATTAATCTATCCAGCTCCCAGTACATCATTGTAATTGGATTAAACGATTCTTTTACTGTCATTGTTTCCTGCCCGCCATTGTTCTTGTTTGTACGTCTGTTTGGCCGTAGCTACGGAACTCGTGTGCTAATAAGCTAATGTGGATCAATTATTCATGGAGATTGTGATGCTGTATATAAATGTAAAGGCGTAATGGACAGATTATGTTTGAACCGTTTTGGGTAAGAGAAAAAAACTGGCCAAGTGCAAGTCGGTCTTGCACATGAAGGGTTCCGTGCCATCTCGAAGAGATGTGTGAAGCAACATGGAAGGGCCAAGGGCCGATACCCGTCGGGGCTGCGGGTTGTTTGCAAGTGATACCGCGGCCTCGACATAAAGGGCTAAGAAGGAACATGGGTGGATTTCTGTCAGAAGAAGTCTGACACTCCTTTTTGCTCTGCCCAAGAGTGGGATGTTATTTGATGATTTCCCAGCCCCTAATAAAAAGTTCCGTACCATTGTAGTAGATATTGTGATTTATCGTGCTATTTTAGCACCATAGACTTCTTATTGGTTTTCCTATAATCTATAAGTGTTGAACTAATTTATGTATTTTTCCAAATTTTAGACTCGTTAGTTTCGGGGATAAAGTAATGGTCGGATAGACAGACAGACAGACACACGAGTGATCCGTTTTTTTTCTTTCGAGGTGCGGAACCCTAAAAATGTAGTCGTGTCGTGATATATGGGGAAGGTAATACTGTCAAGAGTTTGTCAGATTTGGATTAATTCTTGGGTGAATGGTGATGTTGATAATGTGTCTCTTTTCGTTCAGGCTTCTTTTCTTGTGTCCCGGTTATGGCTGGGTCGTTGGAGGGCTGTAAGGATTTGATTCATTTAAGGTTTTTGACAATGCTTCAACATTTTTGATCTTTAACAAAAAACATAATAATAACGGGACGAACAACTGCATTACACACATTATAACTGCTTAAGCTTAAAAAATGTCACACCAGGTTGAAGTCTGACTTTAAATTATTTATTGATAGAGATTATCGATGCCTATTTCACAGATGAGAGTGTAAGTTAACAGTTGCCGCTAATGTGACGAAAAGTTTTCCTTTGGTCAGTGCCTTCACTTCATTTGGATCGAAGTAACCGCAAAGCTTGGTCATCATTATCCGACATTTTCTTAAATCCATTGCCAAAACCTTACATCTTAAAGTTAATAATCATGTTTCTCACGACCAACCATTACCGAAATCGACCTCATAAATTCATCTACTTACAACCTAATCATCCAGCATTGCCCAATCAAAACTAACTTGCACCTACCGTCCAATTTTTTCCCAATATACAATTTGTGCGCATTATAAAAACAGGGTTGGCCCACTGGGTATAAATTTTGCGAAATTGGACCCGGGTTCAGGTCGTAAATTTCGGAATTAAAGTTTTCGGGCGTCGGTGGTGATTGTATGAATTAAGAGGTTTCTTCATGGTTAAGTTGGCACTTTATACTCTCATTATTATGGAGTTCTGTAATTTTTTGTGCCGCTGGGTTCCCTTCGTTGACCTAGTTGTGTTGTTTTTTATAAATTTAAGTGGTTTTTTTTAGAGTTGCTGTCATCGAAATTATACTTGTATGATTCTGTTTGCTCTCGGAGAAACAATCTTGAATTTAAAAGCATAATTATTGTTTTTGGTAGCCTTGTTAAAAACCTTTTTTTTTTTCAGAAATCAGAAAATATTTATTTTGCAATGAATCTGCAAATAATGAATGAATGAGAACATAATCAGACCTATAGTGAGTTTTAGTTATTATGATTAAGTATCTTTAAAAAGGATGTATAACTTCGTTTAGTCATTGAAATTGAGTTTCCTTAATTTTAGTCTTTGACAAGAATATTGTTGTATTAAAAATGTTTGTATGATAATATTTTTACTTATCTTTTCATTGTTCATGGTTATGACAGCTTCGATTACAACACAAAATTGACCGTCAACCTTTAAATTAATGTCGTCTTATGCAAACACAGCACATTATAAATATCACTTATCTCAATACTCATTAACCAAAACTGTACACAATAATTTATTAAAAAATATCATCCGTAATGAATTTTTATTGTAATAATTTCAGGTAAAAAAATTGTACTTAATTGTAGATGATAAAGATGGTATTCCATTATCATAATATCAAGAGAGAGACTCTTGATATTATGATAATGGAATACCATCTTTATCATCTGCTACGCAATAGCAGTATCATTAATATTTCATTGGGCGTGCAGATATCTCGATTCATATCATTTCGAATATCTGTAATCGATACTTTTTTGTTTTATAAATATTGAATTGTATGACTTTCTCACAGTAACTGAGAGACTTATTGACTACTTTAAATTAATATTTATTGTTGTAATTTTCGACCTTTTCATAAGGCAGATATTATAATGAGCATTGGAGCCTGGCAGTGCTCATAATTGCCAGGCTTATTGGCGAATGACGTGTTATAATTATCCAAGTTGACACTGCATTACTTCATTTGAATTTTTAACCTACTTCAAAAAGGTGGTTCTTAATTTACTTAATTGAAAAAAAATCCTAATGATTTCGTCTTTTATAAAATAAACCAATTAGAAATAACCTTTTTTAAAATTTGCTTTACACATTTGGTAATTTGGGTCTAGTCCTGTTAAAATAATAGCTACATCTACTCGCACATCAGTATGATTTGTAAAACCGGGTGAAATTTTAGTGCATAAAGTCACACAAAAACTTATTCATTAGTGACTATGTATTTCTCAAATCAAACACATAGCTTTTTAACCAATCAAAAATCAATTCAAATAATTAATAATAATTGATACAATTTTAATTAAATGAATCAATTACAAACAACTATTTGCTCATACGATCCAAAATATTAAAAACATATTTTTCGCAACAGACTATCATTTATTACGATTAAAGAGAAACCCCGCAATTAGGCTACACATATTAATATAACCATCGATATATTTGAATAAAACTGTGAAATGTTTCAACAAAAAATCGATAAAAAAATTCACTCTCTCTCAGAATAAATTAGTTAGACGAACGATATCGTATCCATCACTCGGTCAAGTTTTAAAGAAATAAATCATCGATGTTGAGCGCAATAAATCAATCGACTCATAGCATCGATCTAATTCGATTCATCTCTCGATTGTGGCGAATCGGCGCGAAACAATTGTAACTGTGTAATAAGTACCTATAGAGTGCTTATGAATAATTCTCGTATGAATATAATTGAGTGATTTATGTTCTTACGTTTATTTGTGCCTAGTTGTTTAAGATACTGCTAAATAATTGAGTAGGTATTTAAGTGTATGATTAGGCTCAACCTAAAAGTTAAATGTTCTCCTACAGTAGGCTAGCTGTAGACGTTGATTCTTGATGATTTGTCTGCAAAATATGAACAAAATAAAAAAAATCGGCTTTGTTCAACATAGTGGGGACTATCACTAACTGCGGTTACTCATAGATATTTAATGATTACTTAAGCTGTCACTTAGTAAAGGTTCGACATATTTTTGTATGACAAAACTGTCAAGACCTTTACTAAGTGATGGCCTAAGTAATCATTAAAGCTCTCTGAGTGCGGCAGTGAGTGTTTTAACAAAACATAACAATGACATCACGCCTGTAATCCCCAAAGGATTAGGTTATATCTTTATAAGCAATACGATTGATTCTTCAATTTTCAAATCGCCATCTGTTTGTGCCATCATCACTTCATCACCGATCTTAATCACCTCTACTCATCGATCTTGGATCACCCAGAGGCCAACAGGTCATAACAGCCTATGACAGTAAGTCCGTCCAAGTACTCTATCCTATTTAGTGGCCCTGTAAGTGGTAAAATAAATATTTTAAGGAGAAAAACATTCCCGTCGGGGCTGTGGGTTGTTTGAAAGAGATACCGCGGCCTCGGCACAAGGGCTAAAAAGGATCATAGGTGGTTTTTAGTCAGTAGAAGTCCGACACTCATTTTCGCTCTGCACAAGAGCGGGAGGGGTTATATGATGATTTCCCACCACGTTAAGAACCTGATGATATTCTCCAAGAGTTCTTAGTCACTACCATGAAAGATCAAAATACTGTATTTCATTAAGTACCAAGACGTAAAGGTCAGATCTACACTGAGTTATTAGAGTACTTCACTTGTATCGTAGCCGCTTTTGCAAACAATAATCTGACATGGCCAAACACCGAATAATCTTGCGTATGATTTATCTTACGATTCCTAGTGCAAAATCATAGGGTGTAGCTTTATTGAAAATTTAATATGATCAGAAGACAAAGTTACTACCATCACACTAATATTATAAAGGCGAAAGTTTGTGAGTGTGTGAGTGAGCATGTTTGTTTGTTACTTCTTCACGCAAAAACTACTGAACGGATTTAGAAAAAAATTGGTACACAGACCTGGATTTACACATAGGATATTTTTTTTTACCCGATTTTAACTGCACGTGGGATAATGTTCGAGTTGTAGCGGGCGAAGCCGCTAGCAACAGCTAGTACTTATATCTTGTGAATGGAGGATCGCGTATTTTTTCCTTTTTCTATCAAGAAAGAAAGAAAGAAAAAAATGTTTATCTCGCACATTACTTGACAAAAAATGTTAATCAACTGTAATGCTATTTTATTATTAAATGTTTTTCATTGCTTTCATTTCTCTTGCAATACATTCATCTTTTGTTTGTTGTGCCTCTCTCTAGCCATGCATAAATATATTTCATCAGTCTTTCAATTATATGCATTTCATACCTTCTCATCACATGGCCATAACTTCTTAGACGTGTGTAATCAAAATTATTATTCGGCTCCAGTAGATGCCAAAATGACATACACGATGTCAACTTTGCAGTAAGTATTGCAATGCTTTTATTCAACCATGTTATCATATTGACCTTGCAGCGGCTTACTTGGATGCGCAATGCCTATATCAAGACCTGACGATTCCCTTTGAGCTGTTCTGAAACAGAGTCAGTTAGAGCTTATCACACCTTATTGCAATGTACAGAAACTATACAGAACACCTGTTTACAGTCCTTTTTACCCGACTATGGCAAAGCCAAAAGGAAGGGTAATGATTTTGGTAGTCTATGTTTAAGCGTTAAAAATATATCAAAACCAGATGATCCATATCTCTCACCGCCTTAACACTCGACTCACTATTACTACACAGATTAAATAACAATAATAAAAAGAATCAGTATTGTTAGTGCGTGCGTCCATTGTCTACTGGCGCCCACGCAGCTCCAGATAAATTATTAATAGTGAATTTGTAATGAATTGTAGATCAAGAGGAAAGAGACGGGACTGTAATGTAATGTGTAATGTTATGTTAGTGTTTTGATTTTGCGTGCGCTGTTGTGAGTGATTGTGGTGATACTTTATGTAGATTTGCTGTGCTTTTCCAAAGACAAAAATAAATCAAAAGAGTTTGAAGTTATTATTGCTGGGTTTACAAATTATTATGAGATTCTAGTCAAATATTTGGCTTGCATTTTTTAACAAAACTAACTTGTGTACTTAGTGGCATACTTCTAAAAGTATGAGAAAGTTTGATGAAAAGCAAAATGGCGTCTCCTTATTTGGCAAATTTTATTTGCAATACACTATTGCCAAGCCTGTTTAAAATTACTATCGATAAATTTCTAACAACTTTCATTTGTAAATAAAAATATCTTCATTTTGAATAGGGGATCGGACAAAAAAATAATAATTAGTCCGTCAGATAGATTTTCAAAAAATATTGGACACGTATTTTTTCTTTTTTCACATAAACAAAAATGAAGACGATACAATGCTTCGAAAACTCGTGAATTCCTCGAAAACGTCACATAGTAGTACATTTTTCACCAACAAATGACGTCACAACCCCCCACTCATGATCTTAGACGCGTCTTATCTTCGTCAATTTGTATTAATTTGATAAAACAAAAAACACGTATCCAATATTTTTCGATAATCTAACAGACGGACTAATTAGAATCATATTTTTTTGACCCAGTCCGATCCCCTATTGTCTAGTTTCTTCTTGTGCTTTGTTTTATTTGCTTGCCACCTTGGGGTCAGCGAAACACGATCTATTTTTCCATTATTCACTATGAGACGTCACGTTGCCTGCATAATAATATATAATTTTCATTGTGTTTTTCTTTATTTTAGGTTAATGAATTATCAAGTGCTTTAAAACGTATTAAATTAGCATTGTCTTAAACTAACCACATTTTCCTACACAGGTGTTCAATCCCAATTTCATTAATCACCTATTCCAATCCTACACAAGCTCAGTTCCAACATAGACAAATTCACCAACATAAATCACAATTACTACGCCATCTGCACTAATTAGTCTTTGCGTTTGTCTAGCAAGCGCGGTTAGTCACCGCGCGACAATGACGGCGTTACTTACAATATAAACTGAGATATCGGCTGTATAAGGTATTTAGTTCGACACCGGTTAAATATAACCCTTTAGTATATATACAAGAATATTTGGTTTGTGTATTGTTGTTTGGTTATCTGACCTCCGCGTTTGTAAGTTAACTTTCTAATGTGTTTTTGTTTCATTCAAAATGGTAAAAGAAAACACGCGAGGAAACCATCATGTCTTAGAAACAAAAATTTCGAAGAGGGTGTAAATTAACTCTTCACATATACGTCGACCAAGTTATATTCTGTACATCAAACTATTACCCCTACGCAAAAATTTTTGCTGGGAAACGACTTTTTTTGGGGTCAAAAATCACATTTTACGGTTAAACTCAATGTAGCACTCTTAAAACATTGTGTTAGTGGATGCTTTGAATAGTAAAAGAGTCATGGAGGTAATTTAAGTAAAGTTATAATCTGAAAAACTAGTATTTACAAACACAGCTGTGCAAAATTTGGAACTTTGACCCCCAATAGCTCCGTAACTAGGGGGTTCCCAGGTATAGTCTAGAAAAAAAATGATCGCAGTGGTGGGGAGAACAAGTGCCCTTCGTTTGCGTTAAGGGTACTTTTACACCCTTTAATGACATGTACCGAGCCCGCGTGAGAGAGGAGGATTGAGTCCCCGCAGTGGGAACATTATAGGCTGATGATGATGTTAAATAAACACATACATAACATTTCCAGTAATCCTCGTAAGGATAGGCAGAGCTGTGCCTAATAGTACCTGTTTTAACCGACTTTATAACAGAGGAGGTAATTTTTTGGTACGGTGAGAAATCATCAAATGACTCCTCCCGCTCCCGGCAGAGCGGTGTCAGACTTCTACTGACTATAATAAAAACCACCAGTGTCCCTTCTTAGCCTTTTGTACCTAGGCTGCGGTATCTTGCATTATAGTACCTACACCCACATTTCACGAATAATGTTTAAGTGTCGTGTAATAGGGGATGACCCTATTGCGATCACCTGGGCACATGTCCAGATTCCGTCACAACCACTCGATCAACGACGCCTGATTTTTTTACTGACTTCTCAAGCAGGAGGAGGTTCTAAATTCGATTGGCATTTTCTTTATTAGCCGTTTGCTGTCCTACTTTTCCCGCGCCGTTTGGATCCAGGCTTCATGGCAAAAGTCAGTCTTTGCGTCTCCTCTAAATAGTCCCGCCTTGGTGGCTTTCATTTTGAGGAAAATGCTTCCCGAGCTGTCGTTGTGCAAGCTATTGCAATTTTCAGATTTAAAACTACTGAAAAAGGTGTTTAGAAAAGAAAGTCTTATTGCTCTTGCATTTTAAAATAAATACTACCCTTCAAAATGTTAATTTATAAAATTAATTATCTATGCACAACAGTTCCTTCTAGTAAAAATAAAAACGCCCTTTTTAGTTTTTTTTCCCGTATGTAAAACCAGGCACCAAGATAAGCATTAACCTCACGAAAACGAAGAAATTTACCCGTTAATCATCGTGTCTCTTATAACATAACATTACGCCTGTAACCTCCGAAGAGGAAGGCAGAACTAGGTACCGTGTACCTAATAGTACTGCAATATTTCGCCAGATCACAGCTCATTCTCAAAACACACACACCACATTTTAAATTCAGCAGTCAGCTTACACCACACCCAGCCCCATTGATATCGTCATCTATAACAAACGGCTAAGATTAAATCAATAACCCATAACTGGGCGATAAATAAAGATTTTTTCTATAAACCTCGTTTAGAAATACCATATATTTATGGGACTGCTGCTAACAAATCATGGTATTGTTGCCAGTGTATGGGTATTGAAAGTCGACGATGTGTTTAGATTTATTTATCTGTTTATGCCATAGGTGTGTCTTTTGGTTTTAAGATTAGGGTCGGTTATAGGAGCTTGCAATCACCACTTCTAGAGTGGTGATTGAAATCGTGGTTTTTGAAGTGTGTGAAAAGTAGTTACTTATCTTATCTTGTCTTATGTTTCGTAGGTATTGCGATAATGTTGATTGAATTTTTCTAATGACTCGAACTCTAGTCCCTTCAGATCATTTTCAGAGCAAATAGGGATGTTTACTGACTAAAAAAAATGTGATTCTAATTAGTCCGTCCGTTGTTAGATTTTCGAAAAATATTGTAAACGTATTTGTTGTTTTGTCAAATCAATAAAAAATGACGAAGATACAACGCGTCAAATATTTGAGTGGGGGGTTGTGACGTCACTCACCGGTAAAGAATGTCATACTAATGTCTTAGAAAATTACGTCACACGAGTTTTTTTTTATCGTATTCATTGTTTGTTTACGTGAAAAAAGAAAAAATACGTGTGCAATATTTTTTGAAAATCTATCTGACGGACTAATTAGTTTTTTTTTTGTTATCTACCCTATTGATGAATTCTATTCTATTCTTGAAGAATTCTCAGCTGTTTTCACAATCCGTTATTCTTTTGTTGTTATATTATATTTTCACAATGAGATAACAACAACATATCCAGTGTCCAATCGAAATGTCTTTGTCGCTGACTTCATAAATGTCAAAATATTGCGACCCTCGACATTACGGGTTAACTAGGGTAGCAGCCGTTTGTAGGGCAAAGCGACTAATTTTATTTATGTACCGTGATCTCTCGATATTCAACCAAAAGAACACTCTTTATAGACCCTTTGAGCAAACTTAACCACACCTTCCCAAAAATGTAAACCATTCAATTTTACACCTTAAAATACCTGATGTAAAGTTGATGCTTTTCACTTTTAGATGCAAAAGTAAGTTGGTTTTACGTTTCCAAGTGTCCATAAATTTTGCTTTGAGAACAGAATAATGTAACAATCGCTCGATTTAAAAACTACTTATTGTATGCTAGAGGGTACGTCAAAAATGTATTGTCAATTTGTTCAGGCCCCTAAAGTAAAATCTAATGGGATTTTACTAGGGCAAAAGTAACGTAGAAAAAATCGGGTGAACTTTCTTTAAAAGCCATTGACTTTTTTTGGCCAATATTTTAATCAATTTTAAGATGGTTACGCTGATTTAGATACAAAGCAGCTATTCCTATTATCAGAGTAATAATGTTTTGAATCATTATCTGAACGAAGACGTTTAAGTGATCTAGTAAGTACATTCATTTGATCGGGTATGTTCAAATTATATTATCAATCAATGTTGTTGCTAAAGAACATTACGGGAAAAGGACGCGCTTCTTATATTCAGGCGACATGCTACAGTTTGTTATAGAAGATTTTAATCATTCGATACGCCTGATAGTCTAGAAATTTCCTACTTAACGAGTTTCAATACAGAGCCTTTCAATAATTCAACCATTTTTGTACCTAATGTGTCGCTTTGACCAAAACAGTTGTATGTGTTGTGTGTTTCTGTTGGAGTCACAGTTCTGTAAAAAACAGAAAGTAAAAACGTTGCCATACCAATATCGCTGAATACACAACACTTAATTCCGTACTCAACACCCAATAACTCAAACTAAAACCTACAACTCAACCTTACACCAAAACACCACAATTCAGTTCGAATCTTAATAGCTGACGTGATTGGCACATATAAAACTGGCAATCAAGCAGTCAAGCAGTCGGCAGACAAGCGAGTGTTTAGCGCATTAGTCACCGGAACAGCACAGATAATATTATGCTAATAAGGGTAGGCACGAGTAAATCATGCTGCGGCCAAGGTTGGGCCAGTGATGTTCTAGTTGTGAGTTGGTTTAGAGTAACAAAACTGAAATATAATCAAGTCAAAACTGTATGACGTTGTGAAAATCACATAAGTTTTCTAGAATTTTACAAGCTTGAATGTTGAAGTAACAACTGGAAATTAACACTTTCTTCAGAATGTTTTGTGACTACGAGAGTGCGAGAAGGTGTTGCGAAAAGAATTGAAAAAAAGAGTAAGAAAATGAGATGATGAATTAATAATGCTTTGTCTCAACATACAAAAGAGGTGTCTTTACACTGCAAAAGTCTAATAACAATCAAAGTGCCTACCTACCATCTAAAAAATCATAATACTTAATTAACATCACTATAACTAGCGCCATCCCCGTCGGGGCTGCGGGATGTTGTAAGAGATACCGCGGCCTTGACATATAGGGGTAAGAAAGAACAAGGGTGGTTTTTAGTTAGTAGAAGTCTGACAATCCCTTTCGCTCTGTACAAGAGCTGAAGGGGTTATTTGATGATTTCCAACCCCCCGTAAAAAAAGTACCTACTAAAAAAACATAATACTTAACATCACTATAACTAACGCCATCTATCGATACTTTCCAAAAGTTTTTTCTTATAATTTTCATAAAACCTTTCAGATTTCTGTTTAATAATCCAATATATATAAAGAAATGCGCATGAGAACAAGGTTCCCGACATAGCCCGAAGAATTGCCAAACTTAAGTGGCAGTGGGCAGGGCATATTGCTCGCAGAACGGATGACCGATGGGGCCGGAATGTTCTGAAGTGGCGACCGCAAACCGGAAGAGGTTGCGTTGGAAGGCCTCCCACTAGGTGGACCGATGACCTGGTGAAGGTTGCGGGGACCCGCTGGGTGCGAGGCGCACGGGACCGGTCAATGTGGCGACACTTAGGGGAGGCCTATGTCCAGCAGTGGACGTCTTTTGGCTGAAATGATGAATCCAATATCCAACTCAACAGTACTACCCCTGGGGCTGTCTACATCACTATCAACTCCGGCGCACCGCCCACGCGTCATTTCGCGCCTGATATGCGCGCGCGCTCTTACGCAACGTTCTGTTGACACCTAGATCAGTACGCGAGCGCCGCCGCCGGGAAGCATGCTATTGTTCTACAGCTGTGTGAATGACAACGTGTGAAACTAAGGAATTGAGAAGGATTTTGGATACTTAGTAACTATTGTAGATTATGATTACAGTGCTTATGCTGTTTTCTGTTGCTCACACATATATGTATTATAGTAAGTAAGGGGTAGGAATTGGGGCCTGTCGGTATATTATATCACAAGTTTAGCAGGTCTGAGGTTGAGACCTCCTGTATTTCTTTATTTTTCTCTAGTGGAAGGTTTTGTTGTTCATATTATTGTTTGACCTGAGACAGAAACGTCGGCCCTATTGAGAACTTATACGATATATGATACTATCGTAATCAGTGGCGTGAATAGGAGTCAATAATATGACAAACCCATAAAGCAAGCAGAATATTCAAAACCCTTAACATTATGAAGAGTAATCACACTTCGCGCTAAAATTATAAAGGCGAAAGTTTGTGAGTGTGTATGTTTGTTACTCCTTCACGTCAAAACGGCTGGAGCGATTTCAATAAAATTTGGTATGGAGTTAGCTTACAACCTGGATTAACACATATGATGGTTTTTATTCCGATTTAGAATTGTGCACATCACATACATTTTTAAATACACTGGTTGCGCTATCTATTCTCAAAAGAACATAACTAAAGCGTCAATCATTTCACCAGCCCTTAGACCAGTATAAAATTATAAGACACTAAATATAGTTGGTATATCAATCCTACATAAAACTATCGCCTTTGACAAGTCCATTGCATGAGTTAGAAACATTTCACTAAACAAAACCCCGATAATGAAGTCGCCTTCATTCCCCTCTCACTACAATAGTAGCAAAAACAGCATAATAACCAATAACCATACGATCCCATTGATGAACGTAAACCGTCTGCTAAAGATAATCTAGCGTTAGTAAAAACTGAGATGTTTCAGCTAACGAACTGTATTGTGCGACATGGATACGCGGTAAAATCGAACGTTGGGTAAGTGTGGTGTGAGGGATGAGCGGGTAGCGGGCTGAAGTTGATTATGAATACTGGTAAATTACGCAGACACTATCAATTGTTTTTTTGAACGCTACAAATCTGCACAATGACAATATTAATATGTTTTTTTTTCTCATAGTATTGAGCTACGTACAAGACACCGGCCTCATCTAGTAAAATTACGTGTATAAGAGTTGGTTTTGTGCCTTACTGCAAAATAACACGAAAATAGTATTTTTTGAACTAGATTGAGTCGGTGTTTCGTATCTCACTACTTTGAGAAGAAACAGCCGAAAAGCCTTTTGTAGTGTGTTTGTTGCAGTAACTCCTAATCTAGCCTTGTTAGTGACTACAAGATGAACTTAAATGAAAGATTACCATAATATCATCATTGAATAAATCCAAATTCTATTTAAAATAATGATTTGAGACCAATACTTTGTCCACGAAAGTGCCATTTTGGACGTAAAAAGAACTGTTAGTTTGATTAATTAACATCTGCATCCAACTTCAATCCGCTATGCTGCCGAACTCGCTGACTTTTATACCATGGACTATCTCCAAACAAATCCGAGCAAAATCGAAGTAGTACGCAACAATAGGGCGTCCTCAATACAAAATTGACAATGGCTGGAGTGAGAAGCAACAAATTTATCACCTTCTGTTTCTTGCAAAACGCTGTCAAATACACTGTGACTAAATTGTTGAAAAACGATGTTGTGTTGTGCACAGTTGTTCAGTGTTGTTCGGCGCCATTGATGGAGATAGGAGAATGGCGGAATACTGTGGATGGTACTCTTTTTGTTTGCTTTGGCTTTTTCATTACAAGTAGGTACTCTGAGTTCAATGAGGGTTTACCACTTTTCACCTTTATGTCCTGAGAAATAAGGTTAAGAGGTAGTCGACCGTCAATGAAATTGGTAGTGCCTATACTCAGATCATAATACTTACACATACTTACTACATGTGGAAACTTGTAATTGGCCATATTTTGTCTAAACTACTACTCACTATCTGTTTAGCTGTAAGTTTTCCCAAAAATGAAATAAATAAATAAATAAATAAATAAATAATCATACAAAGCCTGACTTCACCCACTGCTAGATGCAGGCATCTCTTTGCTCCACGATCTTGTGCCAGCCTCATCCAGGATATTCCTGAAATGTCAAAAATGCCGTCTGACGACCAACACTTCTCTTAAGACGCCACTCGGTCACAGCTTTACTACAACTGCCATCATTGCTCCTTGCTAGGTGCTTAGATCAGTTCATTTTAACTTAGGCGAATGATCCTTCTTTGATTTTCAAGCTTTAGCTCAGCCATATTTATTCAATTTATGAAAATCGGCTCTCACTTTGCTACAGTTTGGTACATAGGCTTACGCCTTTATCATCCCACGACATCCATAGCAAAAGACTATTGGTCTCTGCTTTTGTTCGGCTCGTCTCACTATCTGTGATGTTCTCCTATCAATTTACAACACAAGCAGACTAATAATTATTTGTCTTTATAAAGACAAATTTGACAATTTGAAAATCACTGGAATCAGCTGTGGCGCGCTGCAGTGCGTACGCAATAGCGTATCTTTTTAAATGTCAGTGGCTATCATAGTGTCCATCAATTAACTGTCATATGGTTCCATTTTGTACTAAACCATTACCAATTTGACAGTTAATCGATGTACACTATGATAGCCACTGACATTTAAAAAGATACGCAATAACCCTGCTGGATAGAAGCTTATGTCCAGCAGTAGACGTCTTTTGCCTGAAATGATGAAAAATTCATTTTGATATGATGTCGTAAACAACGCTACAATAACCTTTCGATAGAACCATATAACAATCGACTACTATCAAAACATCGAGATCAAACTCATTCTAAGAACAAAATCATCCAAATCACAATTATTCTCAACACACAAAAAAAACTGCGACCATATTCCCCAAAAAATTTTATCAAAAATTCTGTTAACACATTTACGACCACAAAAACTATTGCGAACTAAACGCACCCTACATTCGAAGCCAAAAAGAACATAATATTATCACACATCAGTGAAATCATTGGAAATCGCGCGTAAATCAATGAAATGATAGCGATCAACCGTGCGGCTGCTGCGCCGGTCGTTAGTACCCACACTTTAGTAAACAGATGCTTCGGTCACAATGGACGAATATTCGGTAGGCGGTGACGGGTGAACTGTGATATAAATGTGGTAGCGAAAGCAGGGTTGGAAATGTATGGATGAGTTTTTGTAGGTTCCAAAAGATAATAAAACCTAACTTTATCATTCTCAATTCTTTTTATTGCGTACCATAATGTATACAGTTGGTAGGGGAACAGTTACATCAGTCTCAATTATGGACCCTGTCGGACACAGCATAGATAAAAGTAGGAGAGAGGAGGAAGAACGCTAGGCGTTTGAGTCAAATTACGAGTTTATCCCTACATGTATTTATTTATTAACATTGTAAACCAATTACTTTTAAAAACATTAATTAATGTATCTATACTTATTATTATTTTTATTTATTATGTACGTAATTTATTTATTATTAATTAGGTATGTAAGTAAGTAATTCAGAAATTATTATTTTTATGTACTTTGTAAAAAAATATATATTTCTATTTATATTTTCTCTTGGACAGAGCAAAAGGGAGTGTCAGACTTCTACTGACTAAAAACCACCCATGTTCCTTCTTAGCCCTTTATGTCGAGGCCGCGGTATCTCTTACAACATCCCGCAGCCCCGACGGGAAAATGCACTACTTAAACCATATCTTAATACATTTCACCTAACTAGAATACCTGTTAATAATCCTATACATATAAGATAAACTGCACAGCACATCCACACTAACACAACACACTGAACTAATCGTAACAAATTATACTACATTATATTGTACAAACGGCCGCAGTCATTTATCTCTACCGACCACAATAGTAACGACAATATTGTTCAAAATATTGACACGTTTTTGTTCACGAATATTGTCAAGGGGTCCAATGGACCCCCACTTAACATTGGATTGTCTGTTCAGTTGTTTGCAGTGTTGGGTTAATGGGTATCTGTGCTTTCTTGTTGCTAAGTGAAGTCCAAATACGAAACCTTTAAATTAATTATAGGGCTTGACTTTCACTTATTTCTATCTCATTCTTTTTCTTTTTTCTTTTTTTTTGAACTTTCATTAATTTAGTTTTTTCATAGTTCCCTGAAACGGCTGTTCTTTATTGGAAATTTTAATGGAAACTAGATTGACTGATAGTCTATACGCACAATGCACATGTCTGCAGTATGTATTTTATTCTATTAGTTATTTATTTTAATTGTCCCCATTGGTCTAGTGATAGCAAGCGCGTTAAGAGGTCCTAAATTCGATCCTTGGGTCAGACAAAGTGTTATTGTGGTTTCCCATCAGGGATTTCTTTGGGTCTGGATGTGGGAGAGCAGCGGTGGCCCAGTGGTGGCGGCCCCGACTTACGATCAGTAGGTAGTGGGCTCGAACCCAGGCAGGCACATTACTTTGTGTAATTTATTTCATCACCGCTGCTCTCAAAACGGTGAAGGAAAACATCGTGAGGAAACCGGCATGTCTTAGAACCAAAAAATTCGAAGACATGTGACATCAACCGATCCGCACCGGGCCCGCGTGGTAGATTATAGTCTATTCCCTCTCAACGAGAAGGCCTGTGTCCCAGCAGTGGGAACATTAATAGGCTGTTGATGATGGATGTGGGTCCGGTTAACGGCAATAGGCTCGCTATCTATTAAATGAGACTTAAACATAGCTGGCGAAATGTGAATGCTATTAGGTATACCTCTGCATAACCCTTCAGGCATTACAGGCGTGATGTTTTGATATGTCTATTGATTGATATTTGTTTTATTTGCCGTCAGTACATTTTAGCACCCGCCACCGCTTATGACTTAAATCGCTTCACATTGCGTATTTAGGTCCACAATATTATGAAAGATCATGTCAAATGATTGTATCGGCCCCTATTGATTTAACACTATATCCTACAAACATTTCCAAGTCGAATTCAATGAAATACCACCCTTATCTGTTTGTGAAAAAGAAATAATATCGCTTGCCTATGTGAGAGTATTTGTCGGGTACTTGTAAAGAAATAGAACGTAAATTGTATTCGAATTTGGAATCATTCGTCAAGGTACTTGATTTCTTTGTTATTTTTTTTATTTTTCTTTTCGGCCAGTTTTGTATTGCTTTGGTAAAAGAGTATTAATGTCCTGCTGTTTTGAAAAATGCTACTATTTTGTATATCGTTTCTTCACGGGTAATGTTTTCTGGGGATAGTTAATGGAATGTCATGGTGGTGAATGGGGAATGGTGTTACCACGTGGTTTGGTGGCAGATGTTCTAATGGACAGGTGGCGCTATAGCTTATATTACTTAGGTGTATCAATTCATCAATTATAGTATACATTGCTGTTTGTTATTACCCGACTGCGGCGAAGCCTAAAAGGAGGGTTATGTGTCTGGCGTGTATGTATGTATGTCTGTCCTTTTCTTTGTTCCCTCATAACTCTTAAACGGATGAAGGGATTTGAATAAAATATACGTAGTTACATTCATCTTAATGGCGCGAGTGTCACTGGCTACATTAAAATGTAAAACAAAGAAATTTGGCCATATCGTGGATTAATATAAAAAAGTTTTTCCTTTACCATCGAGTAGGGTATCAAAATAAAGGGTTTTAAAAGGAAATTACAAAAAATATGACACTTATATGTTTAAAATAAATTCAAAGTCACGAATCCTATAAACAAACACAAAAGAACTAAAAAGTTGAAAATAAAAAAAGTGGTTGAAAAACTAAAGAAAACCCGACTGAAAAAACGGGGTTCATTAGAATATTAAATTCATCATCTGCCTAGCCTTTTCCCAACTATATTGGGGTCGGCTTCCAGTCTAACCGGATGCAGCTGAATACCAGTATTTTACATGAAGCGACTGCCTATCTGACCTCCACAACCCAGTTAATACTAGGTAATACGATACCCTTTGGTAAGACTGGATGTCAGACATTCAGGTCACGACTACCCGTAACGACTGCCAAAGATCTATATATGGCACCCGGGACCAACAGCTTAACGTGCTTTCCGAGGCACGGAGGAAACTCGGTATGTAATGGGCGGTCACCTATCCACAGATCGACCTAGGCAAGCGCAGCTTAACCTAAAGATCGACCCGAGTGTTAGCCACGAGCTCCTCATTAGAATATTAAATTATGAAATGAAAAAAAAACAGAATGGGGTCCATTCTGTTTTTTTCATTTCCCTGCCTGCTTCCAAGTTTTGTTTTATTTAAAATGAGCTTGTTTTTTGCTTTTCAGTTTTTTCAGTCGGGTTTTTTTAGTTTTTATCTACTTTTTTATTTTTAGTTTAATTTAATAGGGCGAGCTTACTATCACCAACTTAAAAATATGTGGAAGAGGTCTCGATATAACTTTACCCGACCTGACTATCAACGTCACGCTCAACAGTTTTAGCGCTTGCGACCGTTAGGCCTTCAGTTTTATAAAACACTACCGAACGTCATGCGGTTTCACCCGTGTAGTTCCCGTTGCCGTGGGAATACAGGGATAAAAAGTAGCCTATGTCACCTGGGGATAGTGTAGCTTCCAATCGGTGAAAGAATTTTTCAAATCGGTCCAGTAGTTTCGGAGCCTATTCGTTACAAACAAACAAACAAATCTTTTCTCTTTATAATATTAGTGTTAAAATTATGCTACACAGTAGTAATTTTATTTTATTAAAGGCGAATAAAAGTTCCCGAATAAAAAATTGGGCACCAAATCAAAGGCACACGATATCACAGCCCGATGATACAAGCAATCGCCGCTTTAATAAAATATCGCCAACACAAAAATGAATGACAGAATATCTCAGAAGTGACACAAAAAAATCGCACCACATTGAAAAAGGATGGACCAAAAACGTTAAAAATTCAACCGATGCGCAGTCTCGCATTAATCAAAATGTGGATCGCAAAAAAATGTTGTGTCGTGTGGGCGAACTTCGATGTAGCCGAAAAAAGGTTAATTGTGATTTTGAAATTGTACTGAGTTCCGCAGAATGATAAAGGTTTATTAGTCTCTCTGTGCAGGTTGGACAGGTATAATAAAAGAATAATAACATTTGATTTGCATCGACTAAACACTATTTAACCGGTGTACAGTTTATTATTAAATTGGAATTAAAACGCAAAGTGTTTACCAGGTTTAAAGTATCAGTAACGCGGCAATAAACAGTTACTTTAATAATTCGTCGTTTTGCAGCATTGTCGTTACAACTCAAATTCGAGGGTAAGTTTATCAACTTATCCTTGAATTTTAATTCTGATCGTCCTGTAGACCAAAGATCTCTATTTTGGTTGTCAGTATTCAAAATAATAAATGTAGCTCTGAGAAGGCTTTTTGACACGAAGGAACCCTAAAACATTATCGATTTTGTTTTTTTTCGTTTGCAACGCCTGCTGTCCGTATTTTTTATCGTAATACTTTGAATTGGGACAACAATAAAATATAGAGCAAAATATTAGTCTCATAAATAATGACATGTCACGCGGAGCCATAGTGTCTATGGTTGTTTTTGAGAATTCTTTGCAATAAAACAAATACTAAGAACTTGCAGATAAAATTCAAGGGCAGTGTCCAAAGGCGCGTTCGTATTCCACGCGGGCCTCAATGAGATGTCAGCTACATGGAAGCCCGTCGGGGCTGCGGGTTGTTCGCAAGAGATACCGCGGCCTCGACATAAAGGGCTAAGAAGGAACATGGGTGGTTTTTAGTCAGTAGAAGTCTGACACTCCCTTTCGCTCTGACCAAGATCGGAAGGGGTTATTTGATGATTTTCCACCCAATAAAATAAAAAAGGGTAGGTCGTTTGGTATGGTTTGACGAAATATGTATATATAAAAATATATGAATATGAATATATCTAATAAAAGGTGGCTGATGGGTAATTAGAATTAGCTATAATATAATTATACTAGGTGTTGCCAGCGGTTTCGCCCGCTACAACTCGATGATTATCCCACGGGAAGATAATCGGGATAAAAACTATCCTATGTGTTAATCCAGGTTATAAACTATCTGTGTACCAAGTTATATCCAAATCTGTTCAGTAGTTTTTGCGTGAAAGAGTAACAAACATCCATCCCTACACACATACATACTTACAAACTTTCGCGTTTATAATATTAGTAGGATATTATTATAGTTGCACACTACGCCCGTGTGCTCTAAAGGACTAAACAGAGATGTGCCACGTCTAGTGTATCACTTTTAAAATATTAATTCACCTCAGTTTCACCAATTAAATTGAATTCACATGCAATAAGGGTCCAGACGGGAACAAATTTAGTTTCCTGACTTGATAAGAGACTCCTGACGAAAAACACTAATGCCTGACCTGGGAATCGAATCCTAAGCTAGCGATCATAAGACAAGGATGGCAGTAAATAATTGAAAGGCAATAGGGTAGTTAACTAAAAAAAATAATTAATTAGTCCGTCAGATAGATTTCCAAAAACTATTGGACACGTATTTTTTATTTTTCCATTTAAACAAACAATGACGACGATACAGTGCTTCTCGTCATTTTCTGACACACTAGTATGACATTCTTTAGCGGTCGGTGACGTCACAACCCCCCACTAAAATCTTTGACGCGTTTTATCTTCGTCAATTTTTATTGATTTGATAAAACAAAAAATAAGTATCGAATATTTTTCGATAATCTAACAGACGGACTAATTAGAATTATATTTCTTTAAGTCAGTAAACATCTCTATTGAAAGGCAATTTATTGAAGAGCCCACATTCAACGCTTATTTTATTTTGACCTAAGACTTAAGCAAACATACTTAATTATGGCGCCTTGCTACAAGTTTTTTTTTTTTTTTTTTTATATTCCACAACTATCACACAACGCCATCTAGTCCCAAGCTAAGCAGAGCTTGTGTTATGGGTACTAGACAACTGATAAACATACTTATATATTTCTAAATACATACATATTACAGATAAATTACACCCAGACACAGAACAAATGATCGTGCTCATCACACAAACATTTGTCCTGGGTGGGAATCGAACCCACGACCTCCGGCATAGCAGTAAGGGTCACTAACCACTAGACCAACAGGCCAATCTTTTTTTACTTGTGTTCCAGTTCAAACTCCTATTAAAAATTGCCTACTTTGTACAATTCTACCCGACATGATAGCTATAACTTCAGTTCTTTATGTCTCTTATCCAGATTGCAAGCTCACATAAGTAAACAAAGAAAGTTTATGGCGTTGTAAAAGCACAATAAACATGTAATCATACTAATATAACCGCGATGAGCATTCCATGTTTACATGGAGCATTAAAACTATGACAGAGTTAGTCGCTGATGAGTTCTGGGCTAAGGGTTCAAGGGATGAGCGATTTGATTAGATCAATAGGGATGTTAACAAAAAAAAAAAACTAATTAGTCCGACAGATAGATTTCAAAAAAATATTGGACACGTATTTTTTCTTTTTTAACGGAAGCAAACATTGAAGACGAAAAAGTGCTTTGAAAACTCGTGTCACGTCATACTCTAAGACATTAGTATGACATTTTTTAGTGGTCAGTGATCTTTGACGCGTTTTATCTTCGTAATTTTTATGGATTTGATAAAACAAAAAATACGTGTCCAATATTTTTTGATAATCTAACATATCCGTATGTTAGAATCACATTTTTTAAAGTCAGTAAACATAAGAAAAGTCTATTTGCTCAAAATCTACCTGCACTTTTTTTTTGGAGCATTGCGAATCATTAAATGACTCCGCTCTGGGCACTTGGGCAGAGCAATAGGGAGTGTCAGACCTCTACTGACTCAAAACCGCCCATGATCCTTCTTAGCCCTTTGTGTCGAGGCCACGGTATCTCTGTCGAATAACCCGCAGTCCCGACGGGGTTTTCATGCCCTTGTCCTACGTTACTTGGAGTCAGCGCAACACGGTACATTCTCCCAATTCCCTCTGTCAACCGTCGCGCTCTCATGAACTATTAGATCAATATCGTATTAAGTGTACCTGTACGCATTTTAGCGAATTCACCTTTATTAGAAACAAGCTGACTATGGTAAGACTTTGTTTTCCTTCTGTAATTTCCAAGGTTAAAGTTTTATTTTGAGAAATGACACCGGAGATTAGTTAGAGATATTTAATGATTACTTAAACCGGCACTTAGTAACGATTTCACATACAAAACCATCATTATAGTGCCAATATCTTTACTAAGTAATCATTAAACGTCTTTGAGAGCGGCAGTTTGACATTTGGCAGTGCTGTCCACACTACATACCTATTATTTCATTTTTGATAATTTTACTTCGTGATCAAAGATCGATTCTTAATAGTTTGGTAACTTAGTACCTATATAATTTTAGGAAAAGGTATAAGTACGAGCTCCCTTATAAAAACAGGAAAATATTTATCCTTACAGAACCACTCATCAGCACATAACTTGTCCAACTTCATGCATATTCGTCCTTACAAATGTAATGTTTGTTTATAGCAGTAAGTTGCAGTTTTATACACGCGTGGGCTGAAATAGTGTAGTTAAAATTATCTCTTATAAAGTACCAAGATGTTTTCGTCGCAATTACTTTTATGACGAGCTTCCTTGAACTTCTTTTATGGGATGAGCTTCTATGCGAAAGTTGATTTGATCCTGTAGAGTTTTTATGTGTATGTTATTTGTAGGAATTAAGTAGCTGATTATAAAACCATAAAAATGTAATAAGGTTTGGCTCTGCTCTATTATCTATGACGTAATGGAGGCCTAGTTACTCGAAGCTTCAAGTAATGTTATGTGGATCTTGAAATCGAGCCTAGATTTAGTCTAGGTTCTAATTTAAATTATCTACCTAATTCTAGTTTAAATTATCACTACTCTCAAAATGATGGTGGAGAGTTAAAATTCCCAGAACCTAAAATCAAAAACACAAATTAGTACGGACGTGATTATATCCGCCACGCTGTAACCACGTGGTTTAAATGGTTTATGGTGAAGCCTATGACTAAACAGTGGAAGACGTTACAGGACGATTATTATGCTCAGGCTAGATTAGCATATCTTTAGGTAAGAATTATTATTAATTTATCTTTCGTTTTTCAAAGCTTTTGCGAAACGTTATTCAGTGTTGCTACGAATTAGCATTAGCAGAAACTAGATGGGTGGGTACCTAACTGTTAAATAAAAACTCACTTCCTATTTCAATTAACCTTTCCGTCGTTTAAATTCGGAGTAAAACCCACATCTACCAAAAATTCAAGTCACTACAACAAAACGCTACAACTAACGCCATCTGTCGCCACTCGCTTGAACTACGTCGACAGCGCGCTCACTTGAGTCGCTTGAGTGACAAGTTGACGTGCGCGCGCGCATCCTAACAGCGAAACTGTGAGTTATTTAGTAGGAACTATAATAATTATGAGTTTGCCAAACGTTTGCGTATTTTATTTGTTTGTAAGAAGTTTTAATAATTTTGTTGACTGGTTGGTATGTGTTGCTTGTTAAATACAAGAATGACATTTTGATTGGCTTAGGATTCGTATGAATGAATTATCTTACTGCACCTTTCAAATATTTGCCATGCGTCTGACGTTACAGTGCATTCCATTTTATTTGTTTATTACTATGTCAGAATTGCAGCAGGTGGCATTTTGTAAGTAGGTATTATCTGCCATGGGAAATGGACGTGAGTTTATATTTTTATATGTTCATGTCCGTAATGGATTGGTGAGCTTCTTATATTTTTTTCTTCAGCTAAAAAATAATCAAATCACGGCTAGAAATTTTCAGTAGTCACAAAGGAGCCTGAATTCGAGACCGGTTGGTGTAAACTGTGTTGATGCAACCGGTGGATGCAAACGGCAGGCTGCCGATCTGTATGGCGTTCTATGGGAGAGGCCTTTGTCCAGCAGAGGACGTCTTATGGCTGATGATGATGATGATGTCAATAGGCTCGCTCGCTACATGCGACTTAAACATAACTGGCAAAATGTGCGTATACTAATGAGTCACCTCTGTCACCCCATCACGGATTACAGGCGTGATGTTACGTTATTTTTCAGCTCTTTCAATGTTCGGTAAAGATAAGCGGATCTTTCATTTCATCCTTTAATTGGCCCCTCTGTACTTTCTTTTTGAACCAATTTGAGTCGGCATTGGACAAAAAGGAGATACCTACAGCTTGCTTTACCGATAGCGACTAACTTATGGAGTGTGGGATTAAAGTTTTATTCGAAGTCGAATTAAGTACGTCTAATATCAATATTAGAGAGCAAGACGCAGATACCCCGTGATTTATTGTATTTATTACACTTTTTAATAACTTGACTCTATAAATTATAAGCTCGTGGTTATACAAAATTGTATTTTATGTTTAAGTTAGGCGTATGAAGATTTGAATTGGAAATCTTAATTATTCCAATCGGAATGTTAAGTTAAAGTACCCGTTAATTTACGTAATACCTACTGATTAGAATTTATTTACTAACATTTAAATTAGAAAATAATAATAATAATAATAATAATAATAATATTCCACAACTATCACACAACGCCATCTAGTCCCAAGCTAAGCAGAGCTTGTGTTATGGGTACTAGACAACTGATAAACATACTTATATATTTCTAAATACATACATATTATAGATAAATTACACCCAGACATAGAACAAATGATCGTGCTCATCACACAAACATTTGTCCTGGGTGGGAATCGAACCCACGACCTCCGGCCTAGCAGTCAGGGTTACTAACCACTAGACCAACAGGCCAGTCAGAAAAGAAAAGAAAAGAAAAGCATGTGAACCAAATAATTTTGAGTGTAGACGACTTTATTTTATATTATTTAGGTAATCAGCTTGTAATGTTCTCATTGCTGGAATAAAATACATACTTGGTGTACAGTTTATGTGAATTTCTCATTTGTACGAAAAATCAAGCTACACAGTATGCATGTTCAGTGGATGTCTTATATATTTTTAGGTCTGGGGAAAGATTTTTGCTTCCACTTTTTAGAAAGCAGCTGGAATGAAAATCGATACGAAACATTCGTAAATTGTGGTCGTTTCTACTGGTCCATCTTTACTTCGTACCACCATCAATTCGATTAATTTAACACGAATATACTAACTGCAAGGGATTTATAGAAGGCAAATATAGGTTTTATCTTCGTAAGTGTTTCCGTAATCACATAAAAGCTTAGATATAATATTATGATTCCTAATAGAATCTGTAGAATATCAATTTTATTGGTGATTAAAATCAAGTGGCCAATTTCTACACAAAGATCTCACTTGAAAATACCTTTTAATTTCTTGATCGTTCAGCAATGGTCAGGAAGAAGTCTACGCACGTAATAGACGTAATTACCAGAAAAATCTAGATTTTTCTGGTCTAGAGGCTACTAAAAATATCAATTGCTATAAAAGGATTTCGTATTTCGTCAAGAAATGCTATCAGGTTTGACAAAGTTTTTCGTAGATCATTGTCAATGGCATTGAGTGGACTTAGGAATGCCACGGTGGTGAAAGAATTAGCCAATCAGCGTGGTCTGACTGAGACATATTGTGTCCCGCGTGTCCTGTTGTTTGTTGTTGTATACCATCAACACGCTAAGAACGAAAATTCCATTGAGGATAGAAATATGAATCAAAAATTTATTTTATCCACCACATCATACAACATCTATATCATTGAAGAAGTGTAAAATAATATCGATGAAGCAACGAGAATATCTCGACAATTAAAAAGACCCTCTTTTAAAATCCCGCTATTTGAAAACCCCACTTTTAAAACTTCCTGCAGGTCTGACCGCGGCCCAAACTCGGAGTGCAACAAAAAAAAACGTCGACTGGTCCGCAATTTGTTGCACCAGCCGGCCCAACGGCAACGATAAAGCCTTAAATGTTCTTCGCGACAGATTGCGTCCCATGTTTGAAATCCGATTATAAAGTAGCCTCCTTTGTGTATAGCTTTTTCTCTTTGGGAAGCACCGAGGTTGGTTAGTTGGTTGGGTTTAATTTTAAATGGTTTTGTTGATTAAAGGGGATTGAAAAAATCGCCATGCTTTTTTTTCGTCTATGTCTTGTCTGTTTATACCTGATTATGTGAAAACTGTGCACGTCCCTGGTTCGCAGGGTTTGGGAAAGCTCCAGCGGCATTCTGAAGACATTCACGTTTGATTGCCAGTACCTCTACCTTAGCTATGTTATTACATTGCTGAAAAATCTACAAAAAAATGTGTTAGATAAAGTAGTATAAGTTGTGTTATGTTAAATATGATCCTTTGCTGACATGAGACATGATAATGCTTGATTACGAACTGAATTTCATCCTCTATTTCACTGCTTTTTAAGTTATATTGCCAAAAATCCTTTCTCAATGCTCATATTTGTTATTAAAGGATCTTTTCTGAAATATTTCATGCCTAGCTAGACCATGCTCATGCATGGTACAATACTGAAAAATAGAATCCACCTTCCTGAACTTAATTTCCACCGACTCGTAATACATTTGAAATTTCCACTCCAATAAGAATAACTCCAATAAGCAGTGATTTCAAATAACCAGCATTTTCAAATAAAATTTCTGTTAAAGTAGTTTCTTAATAGAATTATATTTGAAACCGAAGTGTATTGGAATCTTCTTCTGCATAAATGCGATATGACCGTTAAGAAGTTTACTGTTTTATGCACCTGCATATGAAAGGTATGATTCTGTGTCAACTAGATTTATTAGAGGTGCGTTAGCTATCGATGAGCTATATCGACGTTTAGTCTTGTCTTTTACAGTAATTAATTCTAATAATGATGGTAGTTATCGTCTGTATGTAGAGGTGTATTCAATCACATTAATCTCATTTAAAAGCGGGCTCGCCTAATGACGTGGATTTGTGCCCACAAATTCTGTTTGGGTTGCAATAGAGTATTTCACCAAAAAAATCCGTCTGTTAGATTATCGAAAAATATTGGCTACGTGTTTTTTGTTTCATAAAATTATAAAAAAATACGAAAGTAAAACGTGTCAAAGTTCATGAGTGGGGGCTTTTGACGTCACTTTGTGGGTAAAAAAGTACTAATCTTGTAACGTCACACAATTTGACGCGACCCTTCGAAGCACTGTCACGTCTTCATCTTTTGTTAAAAAGAAAAAATACGTGTTCATTATTTTTTGAAAATCTATCTGACGGGCTAATTAGATTTTTTTTTGTGGAATACCCTATTGAATCAGACAAACCATTTCAGTCATCATTTAGTGCTGATAAACTTTTACCATTGCATTATAGCTTGTGGCTGAATAACAACACTCGGGTAAATCGACGGTAAATCGGGTAAATCGTTTATCCGCGCTTACCTAGATTTGCCCTTTGATAGGTAACCTGTCATAACACATTACTTAACCAATTTTATCTGTGCTTCTTGGTTCCGGCTTTTATTTGTAGATCTTTGGCAGCTGGTAGACTAAAAGTCTGACAACAAGTTATACTAAAGGGTATCGTATTATCCAGTGCTAACGGAGTTGTTTGTAGGGGGTCGGATAGGCAGTTACTCATGTAAAATACCAGTTTTATCCGGTTATACTGGAAGCTGATCCTAACATAATTAGGTAGATGATGATGATGATGATTGATATCTGTTTCATTTGTTTCTGTGTTGTCATGAAATTCTTTTAAAATCTTAATGTTATTGTTGAATTCAACATTTTCTGTTGCATGATGTTGAATAAAATAAAAAATGAATTAATGAATTTTGTTCTGAATTCTAATTAAAATTTTCCTGTTTGTCTTTTCTAAACATAGTGTCTAAGTATATTTCTAATCCAACTTTCCTCTCGCTAATGGAATAAGCAGTACCTTTGTGCTCTTCTATTTTTTTAATGTTTTTTTATTTTTATTTTGTGTGTACATAAATAAATAAATAAAGAAAATCATTGTAGATATATAATCTAAAAATATCGTGATGTCCATAAAGCCCGCACCAATTGTTCGTTCCTCTATCAATCGAAGCACGTACAGTAACACCTCTAAATATCAAGTTACATCAACGCATTACCTAACGTAATGTTATGCGAAATGGTCATTGGCCATCGGACATAAAACCTAGACTCGGCGACCTCTGACACACATTGATGCAACGGGGCACTAAAACCCAACGCGAATGGCATTAGGCCCGTTTTAAAACACGTTCTAGAATGTAACTAAGTTTGTGACCTTTCGGTTTGTAATGTAATGATGCGGGGAATCGGTGTTGTAATTGAGTGAAATTTTAAAGGGATAACAGTGTTTCCCTTGTTGTTTTAATGGTCAGTGTTTCCATTCCCGAGTCGGGAAAAATGTAATTGGCGTTTTCAATCAGGAATTCCGCAGCAGCCGCTTTCGATTTTGGATCTGTGCCCGGTTGCTGGCAATGAGCTCGTACCTTACCTATTATGTTTGGGTCATGATAATTTTGTATGTACATCGGTTTTTATTCTATGGTATTTATTTCGATACGGTTTTAATTAGTATCAATTCCATTTACCAAGATAAGAACTGGGTGCTTACTCTGGAATATAATCGACATTGGTCTAACGTCAGTTGGTTGAGTTAAACGTCAGGGATTGGCTAAACTCAGTGGGTCTAGCCAATTCCTGACGTTTGAATGACAATTTCAATGTCGATCTATCGGATTATATTCGAGAGTAAGCACCTTGGTGTCCATTGGCTATTAATGAAATGTTGACTGTTATTTTCGTTTATACAGTGACCATTCTCTGTAAGTACAAGAATCAGGCAGCAGTAGATAGGAAGGTACAGATTTCATACTTTATTTCTTCTTTTCAGGTAACTTTTTCTTCTTCGTTTCATTGGAGTCTCTTGCGGGATTTATTTTAAGTGGATGATACTCGTTGTAGTCACTAACTGCGAGGACGTGTTTCGATGCTTGATATCGATAAATGTTATCATCGGTAACTTTTAATTAATACACATTATACCTACTCACAACTTTCTCTCTTCTCTTTTATTCAATTCAATTCTATTGCTGAGACTTGAAACATTCAAGTCGTTGAAGCATTATATAGTAGGTTCCGGATCGAAAGGTTCTTATTTGTTGGGAAACTTAACTTCAATAACGTAATTTGTCTGCAAATATAAAATGAAGATTAATTCCTCAGTAGCTACCTGTTTCTTCTAGCCACTGAGTAATATCAAGTATCAAGGGACGCACTAGAATCTCCTTTAGCAATAATGTATTCAATTTCAAAATACTGGTAGAAGAAATGTTAATCACATACATCGTAAGATGTGATTTGTCTCATCTGTTTGGTTCTATATTTACGTTTGAGTTTACGATTAAGTTACCACACATAATAATGATTAACACATGGGAAATTACATCGATTGGAAATAAACGTTTGACTTTTAATATTTAAGTATGTCTAGTTGTTTGTTTGTGTTTCGTTTATTTTCCCAATAATGAATTATTATTGTTTTCGAATATAATACTTTTTTATTTTTGATCTCATTGTTTGGATGACCTGCAAGATTACTATTCTATCTGCTTGGGTTTGTTTAAATCACTGTTGTGGAACGTGAAATATGGTTCGAAATATATTTGGTTCAGCCTATTAATCTAATTTGTCGTTTAACAAAATGTTCCAGATTCTTGAAAACACATTGTTAGTTGTTTCGATAATATGTGTATTTTATAATTTCCCAATTTTAGGGAGTACTATATTAAAATTGATAGTTCATTATTTTGTTTTATGAATTAAAACTTTTATTTTTCCATTAGTGAGTTATTTATGTGTGTACGGAAGAAGAGGCATGTGTTTAGAGGTAATTCAACTTTACTCTGAACCAGAAAGTACGGTCATTTCAATCAATATTTACCCGAACTAATTAGTATGTACGACGGACCATGTCGTTCGTAGTCAAAGTAAATAACCAAATTGTATTTGCCATCAACGGTATTCCAACACGTTTCCCTTGTGTTACATTTGCTAAAATTACCTCAAGTTTTCTTCAATTATAACAAAAGTAGGTCACGACAGATCAACGTTATATGTAAATATATTAACGTTATGAAAGGGCCGTGAGCAGTTTTAATTAACCAACACATGCCATATGTCACAAGTCTCCACCAATTACACGATGATCCACAAATCCCCACTTTTAGGGGGGCAGTCATTGCCCCCCTATAACGGTACAGGCGGGGCCTGCGCGGGACACGCCAATCGGCGCAAATGCGGCGCGCGCGCACTCCGATGATCTAAGCGAATGATCTAGCGTGCTTGTCATTTTGCGAGCACCGGATTGGTCCGTGATAAAATATTTCGTTACGCGATCACGATTCGGCGCGATCTAGTTTCGGTCGCGCTTTATCTTATTGTTTATTGATCGTAAAAATGTCTTGTGGAATTTGACATTTTTACGGCATAAATAAACTTTGACCTAGATAATTTCATTCAACAAAATATCATAAAGAAATTAAAAAACAAGAGAGACCCTGCCTTAAAGTGTGATATAAATCATGATTACAAAAGAATGGTGCATCAATAAATCGAGGGTGCAGCACCTGTGCATGCGCACCAAACAGATAAATTACCCGAGCAGCGACGAGACGACAAAATAGCTGCTCACACTGCCATACGGTACGTGTTTTATGGTCCTACAACATAGAGAAAGTAACGGTACAGGGAGCACGGCCTTCCCACCCGATGTCCGACCGCTAACTGACTGATGGGCGAAGCTTAACCTCTGATAATAAGAAAGCGGGACGGCAATACTCGCGGCTCGTGCGCGAGAACGGGACGCGAGATGTATCTTCTTCGGTGATCGTGAAGTGCAAGATGAGTACACAGTCACACAGTCACATACGGACCACATCCGAGTGAGGCCCGGCTTCGGATTTTAAAAAACGAAACGCGCGATCCGCGGTGCGCGTACGCACAGACGCGCGGACGAATTTCGGATTCGCGAATTTACGAAAAACTTTTTTTTTTATTATGACGTTTTGAACTGTTACAAGTGATTTTTTATTGTGATTATTTTTTGTGTCGTTTTTTAAGTGTAAATATGAGGATTGAGAAGTAGCTGTTAAGTGGAGAACTATTTCTTTTTTGGCAAAAATTAAGGAAGTCCAGTTAATCAGCTGTCGTAAGAAACAGACAGGTGCCACGGTAAGTTTGTGATTTTTACAGTAGTTTATGACTGGAATACTCATTAAATTTTACGAGTTTACAAGAATATTAAATGCTCATTAATTTTTATAATACATTTTAGTGTGTATTTACGCCTTTCGTATAATAATTTTGATTTGACTGATTTTCTAAAGGATAGTCGTGTTTTCTATTAATCAATTTTTTACGATCGTGATTTCATGTTTTTTAATGGTTTATTTTACGGTTATTAGCTACCTACTATAGAATATTTGTACTTTTATTACTTTTTCATGGATTCATAAAAAGATGAATTATACAACTATTGCTTCTTTTTTGTGTTTGCATAAAACTCGTGATTGTAAAAACGATATTTATTAAATGTGATGTGTTACAAAAATTTGGTCAAGATTGAAAATGTTTTACTTTAATATTTAACGTATTAAAAAGCGTAACGTATTAAAATGAGATAAATAAAAATACTACTTATGTCTATCTATAAAATATTACATGGATGGTTTTTCCTTCAACTTTTTGCTAGCCATATTTATTTAAATTTCTTTGATTTTTCAGCCCTTTTTGTGCCTACTACCTACTTAGTTACAAAATTTTCAGATTATACTCGTGCATACCTACTCAACAAGTTTTTTCATTGTATCAGACACAAATACAAAATACCTACAACATGACGTGCCATATGCATAGGTATTGAGTTTAATTAGCCAGTAATAAACCACAAAAAAAAAAACAAAATCATTCACCTAGTTCTTTTCCGTAAATACCGCAAGTGTAAAAATATTTTTAATCCTTTAGCTTTTATTAATTCACGCTACGCCTTTACAAATAGACTACTGTATAACTATTTGATTGATGGTTAATTTATTTGTAATAATTATAAACTCATTTTAAGTTTGTTTTCTGCTTGTTCGTTGTACGGGGAGTTTACATGATATTTACAGTCACTGTAAGTATGAATGAATGAATGAATAAGCTTTATTTAATAAAAAAAAATTGTCGACTCTATATTAAAAAGTTTAATCCACTAAAAGAACACAAAAGCCGACTGTAAGTATAGTTGAGAATAAAATAACATTATTATTAGAATCATACTTAAAATATCATTCTCTTCCTGTTTTCACACACTATGGTCTACATGTTTGCTTTTACAGGCCCGCTGGTAGTAATGTCTTTTGAAATAAACTGTGTCTTTACACAATACGTTTTGTTACAATGTTTCCCTAAGTTTTCTCTTGTTTTTACATAAATAAATAAATCATTAATAATGTTTTCAGGAACCCTCTTGTGACGACACATTGACAAAAAGTTACACTTCAAAGTCACATTTCATTTTGAATGCTTGATATAAATGTGTACAATAACACATAAACACTTCAGTATATTGAAACTCATAAAAGGCCTAATATTGCCCAACAAAACAGCCAATGAAACACTCAAACAATTTCTAAATAAAACCTTCACGCACAGGAACTATCGAACTATCGAGTTGGCGCCAAATATTTCCGTATGGATATAATTAATCTTCCTCATCTAGTCAGCTGGTCCCAAGAACCAGTCGGGCATTCCGATCAAGATAAGATACGAGATCAAAGTTCACACCTTCTCGGTACTTATTGTTTTTACTTACGTACTTATAAAGTTATGAAGAGGTGGGAAAAATTGTGATGACGAACCGGAGTATATTTTGTGGCGCTGCCATTTTTTTAATTTTTGTTAGTGTTGTGCAATAATTTTAATATACTAGCTGTTGCTCGCGGCTTTTTCCGCGTCAAATGATATACTAAAACCTTTCTCGAGAACCAGTCTCTCCATTGGTAAAAACAGCATGAAAATTGGTGCAGTAGTATTTCAGTTTATCGTGAACAGGCAGACAGACGCGGGGGAAGACTTTGTTTTAGAATATGTAGTGTTTAGAGGAAAGCTTTAGTTTTCCGCAAACCAGAAAACGTTGCGTTGGAACACATGGTGAAGGTTACGGTTATCCGCTGGATGCAAGGTGCACGGGACCGGTCAGTGTGGCGACACTTGGGGGAGGCCTATCTCCAGCAGTGGACGTCTTTCGGCTGAAATGATGATGATGATGATGAAATATTTGAGTATGAATGTGGATGGGTATAAGATTAAAAAAAACCGGCCAAGTGCGAGTCCTACTCGCACATGAAGGGTTCCGTACCATCGTAGTAGGGGAGTCGAGTCGTGTTTTTTGTTACAGCAGCAACAGAGAGACACATTCAGTGAAAATTTCAACTGCCTATTTAAAATTATTAAAAATATTTTTATTATATGATGTAACTAAAACTTTTTCCTTTATCTGTGTTATAAGACGTTGCTTCGTACCAAATTTCAAGATTCTGAGTTCACGGGAAGTACCCTGTAGGTTTTGATTCCCTTGCGAGTGTCGAAAATTTGCGGCATAAACGGGAGTATCTTTTGATCGCGTTGACTTAGAAGTTTGATTTTTTCACAGCTCCAAGAGACCATAGACTTGAGTATTTGATATGAATTTCAGCTTGATACCTCTACGCGTTCCTGAGAAAAAAGGTCTTGACAGACAGACAGACAGACAGACAGACGGACAACAAAGTGATCCTATAAGGGTTCCGTTTTTACCTTTTGAGGTACGGAACCCTAAAAAAAGACTAAATAAACGATAGATGTAGTGTGTGAAGGATGTTACGGCTATGAACGAGGTGTCTGATGAAACAACAAAAAGAGAAGTATGAAAGAACACGCTGCGCCGAAACCAAATAAATTGGATAAGGCCAGTAAATCGGATAAGTGCAGTAAATCGGATAAGAGCAGTAAATCAGATAAGGCCAGTAAATCGGATAAGGCCAGTAAATTGGATAAGGGCAGTAAATCGGATAAGGACAGTAAATTGGATAAGTGCAGTAAATCAGATAAGGCCAGTAAATTGGATAAGGCCAGTAAATTGGATAAGGGCAGTACCTAAATCGGATAAGTGCAGTAAATCGGATAAGTGCAGTAAATCAGATAAGGCCAGTAAATCGGATAAGGCCAGTAAATTGGATAAGGGCAGTACCTAAATCGGATAAGTGCAGTAAATCGGATAAGTGCAGTAAATCAGATAAGGCCAGTAAATCGGATAAGGCCAGTAAATTGGATAAGGGCAGTACCTAAATCGGATAAGTGCAGTAAATCGGATAAGTGCAGTAAATCAGATAAGGCCAGTAAATCGGATAAGGCCAGTAAATTAGATAAGGGCAGTAAATCGGATAAGTGCAGTAAATTGGATAAGTGCAGTAAATCGGGTAATGGCAGTAAATAAAAAAATAATAAAAATAATTGGATAAGCGAAAGAGAATAATGATAATAATTAAAAACGATATTAAATTCTTTTTAAGGAGACACTGTAGGATAAAGCTTCATTACAGCAAAAACAAAATAAAAAAAATAGTAAGTAGGTACCTACCCACCCGGAAGTGTATGTTGCAAAATGAACTCTAATTTGATGTATGTAAAAAAAACTGTTTGATGTAAAATAACTATTTTAGGATCCTAGCTAGTGCTGCGGGTTGTTTGAAAGTGATACCACGACCTTTAACACAAAGGGCTACAAAGGAGCATGTGTGGTTTTTAATCAGTCAGTCTGACACTCCCTACCGCTTCGCCCAGAGCGGGAGGATTCATTTGTTGATTTACCACACTACAAAAAAAAAAGATCGTAGCTGATGGTGTTCTATAGTTTCTGCTTACCTCCATGGGTAAAAGTTGTGAGTTTTTGTATGTGTAATGTATTTCTGAAGTATTTTGTGGGATACAGGATTCATCTAAGTTTTATGCAAGCGAAGATTTGAAACAAAACTTTAAAAAAAGTATTTACAAACTAAAAGTAACTTTAAAGTCTTGGCTTATTATCATTCCCTGCCAATCTGTTATCATGATTGGTGTAACATTGTCTTCTTCTTTCATACTTCTCCCTAATAGGGTAGTTAACTAAAAAAAAACTAATTAGTCCGTCAGTTAGATTTTCAAAAAATATAGGAAGCATATTTTTTTATTTTTTTACCAGCCAATGACATCATAAGGGGACTCCAATCTTTGACGCGTTTTATCTGCGTTATTTTTATTGACTTGATAAAACAAAAATAATAATACATAATACAATATTTTTAACAATCTAACGGACGGAATAATCAGAACCATATTTTTTTAGTCAGTCAAAACATCCTTTTTGTTTTTTTTTTTTTGGTGGGTGTAAAATCATCGAATAACCCCTCCCGCTCTTGGGCAGAGCGAAAGGGAGTGTCAGACTTCTACTGACTAAAAACCACCCATGTTCCTTCTTCGCCCTCTATGTCGAGGCTGCGGTAACCGTTGGACTACCCGCGGCCCCGACAGGCGTCGGCCCTTTCGGGCCCCTCCCATGTTGCTGACATCTCTTTGAGGCGCGCGTGGAACACGAACGCGCCGTCGTCGACACGGCCTGTTTTCGTCGTGAGACGGACGGACGGCGAGTTAGCCCATCACTCACCGTCCACAGGCCAGTCAAAACATCCTTATACGTGATCTCAACAGTCAGCTCCTTTCCAGCTATATGACCCTTCACACAGTTCATCCATCGTTCATCGTATTTTCCTGCCTACCACGATGTTCCCATAAATTAACGTGTTAAATTACAATCTCATTAATTGCCAGTAAATAATTAGCACTTTAAGATTAACAATTCACATTCGTAACTTTATGTATTATCTTGATTAAATCCGTAAAGCTCTTTTATTACAATTTAATTAGTAATTATTCTGTAGAGTAAATTATTTAACTTACTTGAGTAGGTACCAAATTACTTTCTTGTTTATAACTTAGGCGTACCTAAATACAGTCGATATATAATTGTATTATTGGAATATCATTTCTGGATGCTGAGCTGAGAATTCAAAATCCCATACAGAGTTTCTGATTTAGCATTCACTCAGATGTGTGTGAAAATGGATAATACAAAATGCGTAAATGTTATTGGAGAAATTGGTAATAGTAAGGCAGACATGTTTCTTGATATTGATGTTTAGTCATTTTAGAGACAGACATCGATAAAATGGCTAATGACTGATTTACAGAATAATTTATAGTTGATTTAACGACTGATTAACAACATTATTTATTCGTTTTCAATTTGCATCAGGCTAATTTGCATTTACATAAATTGGAATAGGGATATAAAGAGAACTAAATTATTGGAACGTTTATTGTGCAATCTCTTTAGACTTTGTACATAGTTTTCACTTAGGTTTTGCTCAAAGTTATTCTCAGGACCATGTCTGATTGTTATTAGTTATGATAGATACCTACATGCTCAAGTGACGAAATGGGTGTAAAAGCTAAGTCAGCCATTTTTTTATAATTATTTTTCAGCCATTCATTCTGTTGTTGATGTTACGTCTGGAACTATCATCTCGTTTCCAGATTTTTCGCATTTTCTTCGAAACTTCCCCATACAAGATTGTCACGCATATCACGGTTATAATTATGGCCGTGTACCAGTTTCTATACAAATTGGCCTATCTCCGAAACGATAAGACCGATTTTGATGGGACTTTACTGGCGAACAGTTGATGTTATGAGAAGTAATTAAAGCTTGTTATGGATTTTGTTTAAAAAAAAATATTTTTTATTAACGCAGCCGAAGTTGCGGTCAACACCTAAGTAGCTAATAATTCCAAAGCAAGAATTACGTCAACCCACTATATAATTGTAACGTTCGTTTAACACATCAGAGATCGTCATGAACTCATGATTTTACTCAAGTGTGTACAATAAATAATAAAGCACCTCAAGGTCCGAAACATCTTGATTATTAATATGATCGTGTACAGTCACGAGCAGAAATATGTGTTTACTGAAGGCAAGACAAGTGTATCTCGAGAAAATACGATTATTAATTTGTGTTTAGTGCTAAGATCTAATATGTACGAGTAAGTACTAGTGACCTGGTCCTGTATCATACAATAATAAATTCTTACGACATCACAAAACAATCTATTTTTTCTGTGATATTTAAAGATGAAAGTGAATGTTTAGACACATAAACCATTGAGAATAAAAACCCAAAATGATGGCAAAAATTGCATTTAAATTCATTAGGATAACATTCATCAATGCGGTCACACAAAAAGACATGAGAAGTGAATTTGTTTAATAATATGTAAATATAGGTATATACATGCCTTTTTTTTTTTTTTTTTTTTTTTGGTGGGTGTAAAATCATCGAATAACCCCTCCCGCTCTTGGGCAGAGCGAAAGGGAGTGTCAGACTTCTACTGACTAAAAACCACCCATGTTCCTTCTTCGCCCTCTATGTCGAGGCCGCGATAACCGTTGGACTACCCGCGGCCCCGACAGGGTATATACATGCCTGTAACTTGCACAGAATAACGGGAAAAGCTTGCATACCATTGTGCCTTAGTAACAACAGTACAGTAACAATAGGTACTAGGATCAATACTACAGAAGAAAATCACTTTTCTCGAATACATATTTCATTAATTTTACTATCTGAATAACATTGACGCCCGCGACTGTACTAGCATAACCTATGTTATTGGGCAATGTGTGTGTGTATGTATATGTTTGTGTGTGTTAGGTAATCAATCATATACTGTGATATATCTGACACGTGTTAGAGATCACATTCATGTGTTCTTGTCACGGATGTTTGTAGGTTTTTGTGCATATGTTATTTTTAAGTTGTATTGTAAGGTTAAGTTCTGTTTTTTTGTTTTTAATTGGGGATTGCGACATTGTGCTTTTGTGATTTTGGAAAAAAAAAACTGTAATAGTAGAGTATGGTTCTAAACTAATGAACAAATAAGTTATCTGTGGAATTATGATTTAAGATGCATTTGACAGCACTTTCTGTTTATCGCTAATGATAGTTCGGAGCGACGAAAAAGGGTTGGACCATGGAAAAATCCAATTTCGTGCTGCTTGGTGAGACGCAACCCTAAATATGAAACTGGTGCTAGTTTCATATTTAGTAATTTCAAGCTCAAGCATGCAATTCAACGCCTTATAAGTACGTACGACGACGAATCAAATTATACAAAGCCAGTTTATGCGGATCTCTCATTGCAAAAGATTATATACTAAGCAAGGATTATGCTATACTGGAAATGCATAGCTTGATATGACATTAAGTCCTACTACCATGCTCACTTAACGGTCGACCACATTTCACCTTTATGCCCTGAGTTATAAGGTTGAAAAGTGGTCAACTGCCAGTCAAAGCGGTATATAAAGCTGCATACAAGCTACAGTTCTAGTAAATGAAGTGACAAAACCGATATGTACAGTTTTCTACAAAGTTAAGTTTTCACTCTTTATCTAAAGCTATAGGTTCAGTTATTCCTGGATTCTTGGAGAGTTTCAGTTTATCATCACGCGCTGCTCGTTAAATAGTTCTAGAAATAAATAGTTCCCTTTTCCTATCTGAGTTGACAGATTTACTGCCGCACTCAGAGAGCTTTAATGATTACTTAGGCCATCACTTAGTAATGGTTTTGACAGTTTTCTCATACAAAGATATGTCACACCTTTACTAAGTGACAGCTTAAGTAATCATTAAATATCTCTGAGTACGGCAATATGAGTTTGTTTTTCTGCTGTGTGCAATTTTCCGGCCACTTTCACAGTTTTTTTCTCTGTGAAAACCTTATTACTCTTTGGTATTAATATGGTTACCGCGATCAAGTTACAAAGCAATACAAATAATTAACATTTTTTTTCCGAAACACGATTCACACAAGCCGTAAAAATAATAGTTTACATGTGCTTTACATTTATATTTACACCTCTGCCTACCCACAATAGACAACACGGTGATAACAAACTATTGAACAACAAAACTATAATTATAATTAGATGTCACAGTGCACGCTGGTCTTTCCGACCGCACAGAGTTTTATGTCATTGGGGTGGGGCTCAAGATACAAGAGAACAGCGATTAATGAAGACAGAGTTTTTTTTTTTTGCAAAAAATTGCACTTTCACGATTCACATGTGTCCTCCCCATGGAGAGAAACCTGAATAAGGTTTATCTAAATTATACTCCTTGAAAAAATAAGGCCAAAATAAAAAAGGGCCCTACTGAGTCAAATAATTGTTAAATAAAGAACCCAACTGTATATCCCGTTTTCAATGTTAGTGACCATGACCGATTCAAAACTTAATTTAACTGATTCCTCTAGCTTGGGTAAGAGTTCAAGATCTTCATTTTAAGCGACCACAAGAACTTTAGAAGATAGAACCACAAAAAAAAACGAACGATAATACTAGCAAAAACATAAAATGCAACCATACACAAAAATCATCGAAGACAAACTAAAGCAGGACCACCACTTAAGAGTAAAAGTTAACCATTAATGCCCTATTATCAGACAGCTTAGTTTATAACAACATACAAAAACATTGCTTGTCACCATGACAACCAAGTTTGTAAGCCAAGACAGTTTGCCAATGAGACGACAAATAAGCACAGTCATGGCGATTTTAAAATAAAAGCGATTAAAATCGGTGAGTTTGTGTTCGTAATTTTGTTGGACAAAATAATGTATTTTCTTTAACTGAAGTCATCCAATTTGCATTTAATTAAATAAATAAATAAAGAAAGAAAATATATTTAGTATATTAAACATGACATTTTGCAAAGAAAAAGGCAACCAAAAAATAATAAGCTCTTGGTAAAACTAGGTTAATATTTTTGCTTTCATTTTGTGTAAAAGCTAGTTCTTTTAGATTTTTTTGTTTGTGTTTATAACTTCTGACCGGTTTAAATTTAATTGACACTTGATCAATAATAGCTTTATCAAAAGTCACACCTAAATATTTATTGACTGTTATAAACACGATCCTCAATAATATGACATTTCACATAATGTCAAATCAATTTGGTACCTACCCCAGAAATAACCTAAAATGTGTTTTAAGATCGAAACACAAAGTGAAGCAAATTTTGGATTAGCGTAGAAAATGTAAAAATATTTTTTTGGTGAAGTATTCAGAAGAACTTAATTCCTCGTAAGCATTCAAGAAACGAATGTTAGAATTGAATCACACTGTTTTATTTGAAGAAACGCAATCATTTTACCGCAAACTGTGTGTACCTGAAAAGTTACGCAACTCGCTTTCCACTTCTAACTTAAAACTCATCTTTGAATAAAGTAGAAAGTTAGGAAACAGGTATGGTTTTTACAACAGGGTGTGTCTGTGGTCAACTAGACTTTACTAGACAACCGATGGTATTTTCACCTCTTCTGATTTAATGGTGGCCTGTCTTGTCTTCGTCTTGCAATTGTCTGGTAACCGTCTGCGTGTTTCCAACTTTGCACTTGGGATATGCTTCGTTAGGCTTTAGGTACTTGTGTTTCTACAGTTTGACTTCGTGGATCTGTATTGATTTTACAGATTTTTATGACTAGATTTCTAACTTTGCTGTATGTAGGTAGCAAATACTCAAGAGTTAGCTTTAGCTACGGTCACGTAGTGGAAGTTTTTGATGATTGCCAATTCCTTAAGGTAAACCTGCTCTGACACTGTGAGGTATAAAATGATACCAATCGATTTTTCGTCACTTATTATTACTAATCTAAGCATCTATTAAAACAACTAGCTGTTGTTAGCGGCTTCACCCGATACAACTCGAAAATTATCCCACAGGAAGATAAAATCGGGATAAAAACTATCCTTTGTGTTAATCCAGGTTATAAGCTATCAGTGTACAAAATTTTATCTAAATCTGTTCAGTAGTTTTTACGTAAAGAAGTAACAAACATACACTCATACAAAGTTTCGCCTTAAAATATTAGTGTGATGTGATATTACAATCTGAAACATCGCACAAGTTCTGTGTTACTTTTTATTATAAAACAGTTATTTGGTCCTAACATCCACAGAACATCACGCTTGTAATCACCGAAGGGTTAGGCAAAGGCGTATCTATTAGTACACCCTCATTTAGCCAGTAATGTTCAAGTCCCATGATAAAGAGGGCGATCCTATCATAAATCTAGACTCCGTGGCTGCAGGCTACCGAGAATCCTGATGGAAAATCCCTATGACACTTTGTCCGACCGAGAAATCGAATTTTTTGGTCCTTTCACCCACAAAGCAATGTCCACATAACAAATTCAAGTGGATATCCGACTTCTGTCCTCTCATAACGGTACCGAACCGTATCGATAAATTTATTTCGTAACACCAAAGTATTGGGATTCACCGTACACTTAAGATTTCAACGTGTAGTGCGATGTCAACACGTTCCGTGATTAATAGATTTTGAGGTTAGAATTAAAATGAGATGGGACCGTATCGGTTTGTTAGGCACCGTGCATACTATCTGGTATTAAAAAAATCGGACATTTTTTTGTGTGAATTTGGTGGTGGTTTGAATAATGTTGCTTTTTTGGTGAGTAAGTATTTTTATGTATTTTTGCTATTACTCATACCAAGTTAGTAGAACTAGTTTTATGAATAATTATTATTTCTTAATATTTATATTATCATTTATAGCTTTCCTGTCTAGCATATATTTCACATTTTTGATCATTTATATAGAGTCGTTTTTGTATTCGCAATTAAAAATTAAACCGCTCGAAATAGATCAAGCTATTATCGCAATCGGAATTAACCACACCAAATGGCTTCCTAAAATCAATGCGAAACGAATTCTTATATATTTTAACTATTAGGAGTAATAAATGATCGTCACACTTAATTCCGAATAGGAACAAGTGTTGGAGCTAATTGGCTACCAAATCAAAAAGAAAAAAAAACTGATAAATTTATTCTAATTTTTGAAGGTGAGAAAAATAAAACAAAACGCAACAAGTAGAACAAGATAATAAAAAATACAAATTAACAAAAATCGATTTTATTTCTCCACATCATAATTAACTATAAAGTCTATGTTATTCAATCAATGTCGTTTATGTGTCAAGTATTCTAGATACGGCTTTTAATAATAAAATCGTTCGGATTGATATACCTCTTTTGCTGTTATCGCTTTTTTTTCAAAGTATTCAAATATCTTCAGCTTTATCCGCTTCTAACTTTATATTATAACTACACGTTTGTTTTCTTTGTTACTTTTATTATAATCAAATCGAACAATTTATTCGCATCACAATTTTGAACCGTCTATACACCCATATTGGGTGCATTATGTGGTTTCAAAATGCAACACTACATAACATAAGTATAACAGTAAGGATTCTCCCATGAACCATTTCTGACTAATATTGCACTGATAGGAACAAAGTGAGGTGTTACAATAATTTTCTATTCCTATTTACTAAGGTATATAACTAATTTTTACTAAGATAGTGATAACTCAAAGACGGTGATAAGATGAGTGATAACTCAAAGAGTACCATGAGCAATGACAAAAATATTGAATGCAGTCAATAAAAAGCACAAAACCTATAAAACTTTATAATTATGAAAGAAGTTGAAACAAAGTAAAAGTCTTCGAACATCTAATGTGCATTCTCTCTAACCAAGCGGTAAAGTACAAGGAATGCGCCATCTGCTTCAACCAGTTAATGAGTGGCCAGTTAAGATTTATTTAACCTTATTCTTTTACTTTTAACTGCTTATCTTAAGTGAAAGCTTTATTTAATGCATGTCTTACAGTTAACGTGTTACTATGTAGTGTTAACGCTTTGATAGATCAGGATTTATTTGATCAGGAATAGGGTAGGTAATAAGAAAAATGTTTTAGTCCGTTAGATAGATTTTCAAAAAATACTGGACTCATATTTTTTTTCACGTAAACAAGCAATGAAGACGAAACAGTGCTTTGAAAACTCGTAGGCGTGTGACGACATATTTTAAGACATTTGTATGACATATTACCGGTGAGTGACGTTACAACCACCGCACTCAAATCTTTGACGAGTTTTTTCTTCGTCAATTTTTATTGATTATATAAAACAAAAAATACTTATCCAATATTTTTCGATAATCTAACAGACGGATTAATTAGAATCATATACGAGTACTTTTAGTCAGTAAACATACCTATTGGTTCAAATAAAATGTACCTATTGTGATAAAAGACTAATATTACATTTTTACTCTAGATCATTTTTCTTTGGCGTTGTCTCCCGAGCCCCCGACTCATGTTTGTGGAACAGACAGTGAGGTTTGAGTTTTACCTATTGAACGCCAGAGCGTAAACGCATGGGAGCCCCTCCCACTCCAAGGGACAAATACCTAGATTCTACAGCAGATAAAAAGTAAAAAAAAATGCCTTTTTTTCGGCTATACCCGACCGTGACCATCGAAAGGTTAATAGTCTGACGGTCTCGGTAGTCTAGTGATCGCAAGCGCAACTGTAGCATGAGAGAGTTTCGATTCCCGGCCATGTCGAGTCAGGTCGGGTCAATAATAATTTCTCAGTAGGTAGCAGACACGGTGCCTGGATTTGATCCCAGTTGATGGATATAAGCTCGCCTCTTATTACGCCATGATGTTTATTATTAGATGTCTCTGCCCTAACCTTACGGGAAATGTAGGTGTGATATTTAAAACACACACTATTATTACAGGCTAACCGAATACAACAGTGTAGTTATAGTTAAAGTTTACCAATGACTGAGACTCTAGACTAATTAAGAACATAAACATCAATATCAACCATAATACTTCTTCAATAATAATTAACAATCTAGACTAATTTTACAAAATGCAGCCCGTGTGAATTATGTTATAGTCTGACATGTTCTCTTGTAAGTATAATGTCACCGTATCGAAGAGAAAGGAAAATATTAATCAAAGTTTAATTTTAACATTTAGTGAACAGGAGTTTTATTGACCGATTTTCTTTTTTTTTTTTCAAACAATGCGACACAAAATGCAAAAACTGACAGCTGATATTACACAAAAAATCGTGGGAACGCAATCGACACAGGACAGTTCGATCGATAATTTATGAGACACTTTACAGCCAAACGTTCATTTTTATCGATAATCTTCTCGATCAAAGCTAGTATTTATATTAAATAAATACTAAATCTAGATTAAATCTAGCATTAAATACCCGTCATTATAGATTTTATGATAACGTATATGAAATAATAAAACTTTTATTTCCGTATAAATTTAAAGTAATGGTACAGTTTAATTAAAGTTATATGCAATAAAATGGCTAGAGCAATTATTCAGTAAGTATAAGGTCTTCGAGTTTTATCGCTGAGCTGAAAATTGTTATTCATTGTAGAGATGTTCGCGTGCCCTAATTAAAAAAAATTAAGAAACACAGATTTTAAAGGCACATTTTTAACATTCAAAACAGATTGTTAAAAACGACTTATATTATTATAATCATAATGTACTGTTAGAAAAAGATAATAAATATTCGTAAAAAAATCCCTAAAAAAACTGAAAATTTTAAAGAATTATTAGATTAAAAATACCAAATTAAGCATCCTCGTATATAAGAGATGAATCATCCCTACGAAAACTGCGAAGGTACCTCTTAGCAAGCAATTCCAAGGTGCATTAAGAAGTTTATGAAATTGCTAGCTTTAGTAAGTTTAAAACTGTAATAGAGATTATTTAGAAGTAAGATAAGAAGTTCATTTAAAATATATTTTACGAGACAAGTTATCGAGGTATATTTAAATTTAAAACTTAAAAGAAACTGGTGAATATATATTTTTATAACTTTCTTGACTCAACTACTGAGGATACACGCTACATTTAATGATTTTATGCAAAAACAACTAAACATTTTAAAAATTATATAATATCATCATCTGTCTAGCTTTTTTCCAAGTATGTTAGAATCGGCTTCAAGTCTAACCGGATGCAGCTGAATATCAATATTTTACATGGAGCGGCTGCCTATCTGACCTCCCCTACTCAGGTAGTACTGGGTAATCAGACCAGGTTGTCAGACTTTCAGGCAACCTGTGACGACTGTCAAATATGTATATAATTTTTTTTTTTAATGACCACCGGGCCAAGTTTTATGTGCTTTCCGATGCACGGAAGAAAGTCGGTATGTAATAGGTCACTCATCTATGGGCCAACAGCCCTGTTTTCTTAAGCGCGGCTTAACCTGAAGTTCGACCCAAGTGGCTTCTTAAACTGAAAAATCAACATTTTCGAAACCAAAATGTTCGTTTTAGACAGGTTTAAAAATGCGAAGGCAACATAGTTACTAAAGTCCATTACTCGTCATCATTATCATTCACCTTGCCTTATCTTCCTTTAAGAAAACTCCATTAAATCAGATCGGTCAGCTTCCAGTCTTCCACGGACCCACCACCGCTCTCATGTCATAATATAAACTAATAACCGTCTTACATAAGAGCCACGTTATAAGCGCAGTCTACATTTCGCACGTTGTTTGAGCGTGCACTATAAAGGCGCTGGTCGCATTGCGCGCGTTCTAGACGCATTCTGTGTCGGTGACGTGTTTAGTACGGGGATAGTACTTGCTCCAGTAATAGCTTGAGTTTTTTGTTAAGTGTCAAATTACGCGTAAGTTTTGAGGATGACTTTTGAGAACGTGTCGTGGTCATTTGTTATTTTTATACTCTTGGGCCTATTTACACAAAGCCAAATTTTTAATTCAAATTCAAGGCATTGAGCCTTGAATTTGACTTTAAAATTTGGCTTTGTTTGGGAAGTCCCGAATCAAAGATTTGATTTGATTTGAAAGAAAACTTTGTGTAGTCAACAAGTTTTGTAACTGACAGTGTGTAGAGATTTAGAACAAGATATTTGATAATCATTAAAAAAGATTTAATGTTCCACACTTAAGCAAATTATGCATTAGTAAATATTAACACACCTACACGCAGAAGCTAAGCTACCATATTAAAAAAATAATTAACATAAGCCATTAAAATTAACGAGTTTGCTCTACAAATTCTTCCTTTATAATTACCAAAAGTAGGCATTGTCCTTTGAAAATCATAACAAAATGTTATTTTTACATATTTTATTACAAAAAACTAAATAAAACCATCGAATAACCCCACACACTGGGCAATAATCATAAAAACATAATTAAGACGACATTTTTTATACTAAACAGTTTTTAATTATCATATTTCCCGTGAAGGTTTAAATGTGTTAGTAATAATATATTAAAAGGCGAACCCTGAGAAGCGTTGGGTTTGCCACATAATAAAATCATAAACTATCTCTAGGCCAAAATATATTTAAAAAAAACACACTTGAAAAAAAAACATAACAAAAAACAGATGTAAAAACATTATGCTCATTAAATTAGAATCAATAGCTACGTGTATGAGATCACACGTAACCACAAACCAGCCTGTTGAGATATTTGATTGGGTTTATTACCCAAAAGGTCATTCATTAAAGCAGTACCTATAACGGGGAAGCACGTGTACATTGAACGTCCTTGACAACGTTAGTATTTATTTTTGTACCTAACTGTTTATGTGTTTAAATCCACTATAGCTACTGGCCTTAGAAAATTATCATTCACTACCTTGTTGCTCTTTTGTTTCTTAATAATTGAGGTCCTCGGTTCTATCTCTGATTAGAGGCAGTAAGACTACTTCTAATTTTTGTTATAGATATTTCTTCAAGTTTCTACCCATCTCTTTATTAAATACAGCCATGAATTTGTACTTACAGTAATATTTTTTCAAGCTCACTTCCATAACTACTATCTCAAGCAAGTAATGTTCCAGTAATACCATCAAGTCAGTTCAAACGCAGCACGATGGGCCCAGTTTTGTAATTACGTCCTCTGAATAGTGTTAACTAACCTAAAGCGTAACTGTTGAGTACTAGGAACGCATACTGTTAGCAGAGCAAAACTTACTTGTCTTGATTATCTGAGTTTTCCTTTAAAGAAAGATCGACTCATTTGCCTAGTAATTACTGATTCAGACGTTCCGATTGCGTAGGTTCGATATGGACTGACTGTTGGTAAACAAGTACTGGTAATGTTTCTATGTTATCGCAATCTTCTTTAAGAGAGTCTTTACAAACAGCATCTGTAGTGGGGATCTTAAAGAATGTCATTGAATAAAATCGAGATCCGCTTCGCCTCGTAGCTGTTATAATGCCATCTACCTTTTATGTGATGTTTCCTCATTTAGTACTAATTAGGTACTTTGAAGTCCATTGGTTGAGCCAGTTGTCTGGTTTTGGATACCTTGCAAAAGAATAGCCAATGTTAAAAAAAAAACAAGAAAGATATATTAGAAGTAATGACGTCGATTTTTACAACAAGAAGGGTACACATACCAGGAAAGCATGACTTTAAAGGAGACGAGCCAAACATAGAGGTGGGAGGCCAAAGTCTACTAATCAAATCAACAATAGTAGAAAGGTCTCGAATGCCATAATCATTAAAATACCCTAATGAATGTAATCTAAATAAAATTTTATGAAATGCAATCTCTCGATTTAATTACCTTACCAAAACAAATATTAATATTTTAATGTCTCGCTCTGAGCGAAATAAAAACGGCTAATTCAATCAATTAGAAGAACTCTAGTTCATTAATTTAAATATATCGGTCAAATAAAAAAAACGAAGTATTTATATTGATTGGCGATAATGATAGAAATACAAAAGGATCAATAAATACAAAAATACTGATACATTTGCATTGATAATATTTTATCGATTTAATACGGGTTGATCAAATATTTGGCATATAAAAATATTTTTGCAGTCTATTCTTTAAATAAAAGCTTTATTTTATTTCGGTTTTAAATATTTTTCAGGGTACTATACTGTGTCCGGTTGGCTTTGATTTATTTTTATCTGTTCGGGTAATCTTGTTCTCTTCTTTTTTTTTTTATTTGTGGCATTTTTAACTATACATAATTATCTAAGTTTTGTTAAATATTCACAACTGGCTAATGCCCGCGGCTTTGTCCGCGTGGATGTCGATTATCGCGACCAAAAGTAATCTTTTCATCCCCACCTTTCAACCCCTTGCAACATTTTTTTTTTCGCATTAAACGCTAGCCTTTGTCCTTTCCCAGTCTCTCGACTATCTTTGTTCTAACTTTCATTTAAATCGGTTAAGCAGTTTTGGCGTGAAACGGCGACAGACAGACAGAGCTACTTTCGCATTAATAATAATTATAAGGATAATATAATAGACGTTTTTGTCATGCCAATCTAATTATCAAAGGCTACCGTGATACTCATTACCTGGGTTGCGAAGGTTGTAGCCTTGCATTCTTTCTTGTTCATCTTGTGGTGAGTGCGAATTCTTTTATGTCACCCACGGGCCTGACATGGTTTAGTGGCCACTTAATGTAAAATACTGGTATTTAGGTGCATCTGGTAAGACTGGAAGCTGACCCCAACATATGTGGGAAAAAACTAGGCAGTTTTAGAAGATGTTGATGATCTACTTTACTTTATTTTATTCACATGGAGCCGATGTAAGTAATAATAGGGTATCACACCAAAAAATCGAATTAGTCCGTCTGTTAGATTATCCAAAAATATTGGATTCGTGTTTTTTGTTTGTTTTATGAAATTAATAAAAATTTACGAAAATAAAACGTGTCAAAGATCATGAGTGGGGACTTTTGGCGTCACTTTGTGGGTAAAAAAATACTAACCTTGTGACGTCACACGACTTGACTCGACTTTTCGAAGAACTATATCGTCTTCATGTTTTCTTTAAGTAAATATATAATACGTGTACGTTAGTTTTTGAAAATCTATTAGATCTTTTTGGAGACATACTCTATTATGTAAAGCACAGACATACTATTACCTGTCGGGGCTGCGGGTAGTCCTCTGGTTATCGCGGCCCCGACATAGAGGGCGAAGAAGGAACATGGGTGGTTTTTAGTCAGTAGAAGTCTGACACTCCCTTTCGCTCTGCCCAAGAGCGGGAGGGGTTATTCGATGATTTTACACCCACCAAAAAAAAAAAAAAAAAAAGACACTAGGAGGACAAAATACGTCTAACTTCCGATTGTTTTGGTCATTGAAAAAGTAATTATGTTCTAATTCCATTCGAAGATTTAGATTTATGAGAATAGATTCTTACGATATAGAACTTTATAGCCACGGCATTATCGGTATACACCATCTTAATCCATTTTAGATATAACCACGTGTTAGTTCCTAACATCAAACAAGCTACCGGTATAAAAAAAGTCACGATCGAATCGTAAAAAATAATGTAAAACCGTAATACTATCGGTTTTAATATACTAATTCTGGGTCAGTTGTGGTGTAAATAATTAAAAATGTTAATGATATTATAATTTTTATGATCGCCAGAAAATGATGGTATCATTTTTAAATAATCGTGTAATTAATATTAGATCGATGTTAGATCCACGCTTTTAAATGTTCTGGTTTTGTATTGTATCAATTTTAATACTTACGTATAAATGACTATCTTTAAATAGATCTGTGTCATCGGTAACGGGTTTCAGTTAAAGAAGAAAACATGTGTTGTTTTTCCTAGTTGTGATTCATCGGAAGCGGTCCAGAAGTTTCGGAGCCACTAAGCAATTGAGTCAGTTTATGGTGAAACCTGATTGATGAACAATATCGTGGTGTCTACTTAATATTATAAATAAAAGGGTAGTTAAATAAAAAAATCTAATTAGTCCGTCAGATAGATTTCCAAAAAATATTGGACACATATTTTTTCTTTTTTCACGTAAGCAAACAATGAAGACGATACAGTGGTTTGAAAACTCGTCTGACGTCTTATTAGTATGACATTTTTTAGCGGTTAGTGACGTCACAAACCGCCTTTGACGCGTTTTATCTTCGTCTATTTTTATTGATTTGATAAAACAAAAAATACGTATAAACGGCGCAAATACAATAACTTAATGGGTAGTTATGTGTTTGAGCCGTTTTCCAATTGCCAAGCGGTTGGTCGACTCTTCACGTGACCAGAGGGCTGGAATATTTTTTGACCAAAGAATCAGCATTGCCATGCAACGTGGGAATGCTGCCAACCTTCTGGGCACTTTTCCTGTTGACAGCGGTGTGGACGATTTTTTTGACGCCCTGTAATTCTTCCCTTTTTGATACTTGTATATATTTTATTATAGGTTTATTTCTGTAAATTGTAGTTTGTAAATATTGTAAAAAAATACGTATCCAATATTTTTCGATAATTTAACAGACTAATTAGAATCATATTATATATTTTTAAGTCACTAAACTTCCCTATTGTTGCACTGTAAATTAAATTGTGAGTATTCCACACTGTATTCCCACACGTTTACTAAATTAAAATTACTTCCAGTCTATTCAACTATCTGGTCACCACCTTTGTCTACAAACAAGTCCAAGTGATTACTTAAGTAAAAGTCAGTATTTAAGGTACGATTATTATTCTGCTGATTAAGCATTGTTTAGCCAAGTAAGAATCGTTTAAATTAGAATTCTGCGATTTGCTTTTGATTTTTTCTTTTTTTTTCTTTCTTTGACGTTTTGAACTTCGTTTAAATTATTGAATATTGCATAACAATATTTAATAAGTAATTATTTAAACTCTAGTTATTATTGTAGCTTGTCGATAGAAACGGGTCTAAATGTCCTGTAAACTATTATCCTAAATAATTGAAGTCAAACACTTATTTTAGTCACCAGGAGACAATATCGCAAATCATTGAAAATCCTAGAAATAATGATACATAAACCAAAATACAAGCAAAAATCATCAAAACCATTACTCAAGACTTTGAACTGGTTACCAGTTAGTCAAACAATCGGTCACGCTCACACGCTTGACGTGCCGATGACGTACAGGTGACGAGATCGTCAAAGATCGGGATGTTTCGTGACGCATCGGAATAGAGGTGCACGAGTTAGGTAAGGTGTGGCTTTAGTAATAAACGGAGCGATTTGGTAGTGGGCGGTGTGGTAAGCGAGAAGCGGTTGGAGATTCGAAAGAGACGATACAGAATCAATTTACTCTAAAATTAAAAAAAAAACGCTTTTCGAAAGTAAGATACTTAAATTGTCATGAAATTGTGGCTGAAATAAAATGGGAAATTACCTACCAAATTATTGTTGCACTATAGTCGATATTATTATTATCAGTCATTTATGTCCCACTGCTGGGCAAGGTCTCCCTTCCCTCTTTCTACGTATCTCTATTCAGTGCTGTTATGGCCAATCCTTGTGAAAAGAGTCGAGTTCATCCCACAATGTCCTTTTGGGTCAACCTTTTGCTACAGTTTGGGATCCATTGTTCGATTAGTATGGCCCTTAGCGCCAGTATGCGACGGATGTGACCTGGCCAGTTAATAATTCTAACTAAATCAAAATAATAATATTTACGTTCGGTCTGAAATATCATCGTTTGCATCAAAAGTTTCGTCAAGGTATTTTGCTGTCCGTTCTAAAATCAAGACGAATTAAAAACATAAATTATACTAATTCCGGACCTAATTACTGCTTGCTACGATAATTGCATTAACATCAATCAATGCCACTCTTATTTCTACAATTTCAAAATATTAAAATTTGATATCTTTTTAAAAATCACAATCTCGACATCATCTTAACATGACCGTAACCTTTCAACGTTTGTTTTTTTAAAGTAATTAAAGCGTTCTATTTAGATAGATATTTGTAGCAATAACTGTCTAGTTCGTTTCGTGGGTTCAAGTGCGATAGCTGAGCATCCTCATGCTCAACTGGTCAGCAGCTGGTGGGTTGCCCAGGTCGCATCTGTGGAGTCTGGATTCGAGCCCGGTTGATGGCGATGGAGTGAAAACATCAATGGCGAAATTTGAGTGTACTGTTAGGGATACTTAACCCTTTGGTGATTTCAATCGTATTCGTCACCTCCTTCCTAGCCATATCATCCTTCACACAGTCCATCCATCGTTTCTTTGGTCTTCTACTCCTTAAGCCATCTACATTGTATACAATATAGGCGTGATGTTTGATTTTATTTATAGCAATTATTCGATGGAAACATCATGAAAATATTTATTTTGTTACGTGTGACTCATTAATTTCTTTGGCTAAGATTTATTGAGTAAATGTAAACCGGAACTAGTGTATCGACCGACAATCGATTAGAATAAAATCGATACGTTTGTTGATGTCGTAAAAATTGATTGTGAAACTGTAGATGTATTGTAGCATTGTTAGGTGTTTAATTTGATTTGATTTGGATTGTTCAATTTTAGCTTTGATATGTTGCGATTTAATTTGACTATCGTTTTATTATAAACTAGCTCGTGATTTTACTCTCGTTGTGTACAGAATTTAACACATGGGAAAGTTTAATATGCGGCTTATGAGTTATGAGTGCACATAAGGCAAATGCAGCTTCCCGTAAGTGTATTTTTTTTTTAGGTTTTTTTATCAGTAGTTCGGATGACTACCCCCAACATACAAACTTACAAACGCTTACCTCTTGTAATAGGTATGAGTAAATTTAGAATCTTGATTATTACTTGTATTGAATTGTATTATTAGATTGGTGTTTGTAGAGCATGGGAATAACAGTAGAAGAGTTTTGGTTATATTAAATACAATATGTACGAGTTAAAATAATTTTAGTAAGCCTTGACAGATTCAGTCACAGTCAAGTTTTGTCTGGGACAAGAGTAATTAATAGCAGTTGACAAAGAATATAATAAATTAATTATTATTCTTGTTTTTAATCTTTGGTTATAAAAACAATCAAATAAACTAACTGACAAGAAACTATAAAAACGGCATCAAAATACCGCTCAAGTAATGTGCCCAAGAAAGTGGCTGGTAATGTGACAAGAGGCGGCATTGCCACATGTTAGTGCAACACTTAGCCTCTAGGCAAGGATAAAACCTCTTGGGTCACTACGCTCTTCTTAATCTAAGTTAAATTCAAATCCTCAAAACGAAAAAATACTATTTAAATTATTGTAAAAGAATCGTGATCCAATTTAAATTGTATTTTATTGTGACGTCCGAATCTTAACGAGCGATCATTCGGCTCGTTTCGGCTGTCACCTTGCGTATGCGCACGTTGACACCGCACGTCAAAATCAACGAAGTAGTGACAGACGAGTTAATTTGAACCCAACACTTTAACAAGTGATGGGTTAGGGTTCAGTTTTAAATTTATTTATTTATTTATTTATTTAGGGAAAAACAAACAGTAGCACAATAAAAATTAAACATAAATATCTTAAATATAACATTTTTAAACAATTATGCTACCCACTACGTTTTCCGCAGATTACAATTTAAGAACATTGAAACTAGCTAGTAGCAATACAAAAATACAAAACCTTTAACACAGTACATTTTTAAGCACAGGAATATTGTCCTATCATAAACAACGGCCATTAACCTGGAACTAATATCCCGATTTACAAGTATAAAAGAAAAAACAAAGAAAAAGTGAGTTTTTTGTGCGTATTAAACATTATGTCAATAGTATTTTAGGTACTTTGCTGGTCTTTTAGAGTTGCTAAGATTTGCCTCTTGAATGCATTTTTACTTAAAAACAGAATGTCGATGCTGGTTAAATGTTGTTTAATGGCCGTTTTGTTAGAACTTTATAATTTGAGTACAGGTTATAGAGAGAGAATTAGAGTCGGGTCTAATTATAGATAAGGTAAGGGTATAATCTCGAATTATAGATAAGGTTGAAAAGTTCAGAATGATATCATTAGTATAGCATAATTAAACCTAAAAAGTTCCCACTGCTGGGACACATGCCTATAATACACCACGCGGGTCCAGTCCAGGGTTGGTTATGGTTTGGTTGTTTTGATGTTTTTAGTGATTAATCAAACCCACGACTTTCCGCTCGTAACTCGGGGACACCACCACTGGTTCACTGTCAGTTGCTCTCTTAGAATCATATTACCTACTCGTGAATTTTATTAAATAAGTATGGGAGCGATATCCCTACCCAAGATCAAGGATATATGCTGAGTCCCGTTACACAAAAATACCTCAATAACTTACTGTCAGTTATCCAATTTGCCACACATAGGTAAACTAGTCAAATCAATGTAACATACGGAACCAACCTCTCAAAAGATGGCTATTCAAATTAAACGAAACCATTGCTGTCCCAATTATGAAGGGTTCTTAAACTTTTTGGTACCTTTTTGGGCATTGTCAGTCATAATAATGAGTTCGTTCTCATGTTTACAAAATAAATTTGGATGTTCCCTTGGAAGGTCTCACTGAGCTGACAGCTTCTTGACAATCCATTGTATATTTGTTAGCTCTCACCTACATTGAAGATGTAGGAATGTACTAAGAAAACGTATGAAATAACATGGAAATCAGTAATATAAATATGTGGCTCCATTCATACATGGCCGCCTAGGACATCGTGACTGAGGTCTTGACTTTATAGAAACAAACACCTTTTTTTTATTTAATTAACTTTCTTATATCACTATGGTATCCCGTAGCCAGCGTTGTAGGTTGCATTATTATTAACTAAATGAAAATATTGTTAAACTAGCTATAAGTTCTCAAAATGCAACTGTTTGTAGTTCTTCTTCATAAAAAAAATCTAATGCAAATAATTGAGAACACAGGCTAAATAGGACAAAAAAGAAAGAATTTCGGAGCAAGGCCAACACATACAAACAAAAACATTAAAATTTGACAGATAAAACCCAAATCACTATGACATGACTCTCATACTCGTATAATATAGTGTACTCTTTCACCTCCTTGGGGGTTGAATTTTGAAAAAAATCTTCCTAAGTGGATGCCAACGTCATAAGAGCGATATTTTAAGTTTGTAGTCCAAAGGGTTTGCCCTGTGCGTTGATTCTCAGTCAGTCAGCTTTGCCTGTTATATAGAGAGGTCGAAAATGGCCTGAACTGGTTCGAGAAAAGGATGGTACGGCCGTGCCGCTTTATTGCTCCACTTGGCGGGGGCACTGCTGTCCCCCAGATAGGTAATTGGCGAACTGTGGTTATACTTTTAGCTACTCCTTTGCCTTACATTTCAGGGATAACACGCGTGATGTTATGTTACAAACAAAACATAGGAAAACAAAATTCTCCAGCATATTCCCATTCATCATTTATACTATACTTATCAAGTACTCGACCTATCTATGAATGGTCGTTCAACTGTCTTCCACAACTTTGATGAAACGTCATAAAAGTGTAGAGAAATGGATGTCTATGGTCTTTATGGTCGTCGGCCCATTTGTGGATAATTGTGAAGTCACACATGGTCGTGACATTTTTGACACAAGCTATTGCACCTAAAACTTAAAGGCAAGATGGATGGGTTTTTATTAGCTGGCAGACGAGTCAACTGCGAATGTGGCGTAGTAATTATTTGTGTTAGATTTTGATGTGGTGAGCTGTTACTTATTAGATGCCTTGTATGGGCCTAGGGAAGTATATAGCTTTTAGATTTTTTGTTCAAGTCATTTCAGTGCAAAATGCGGTAAAATTCAGATTTCTTTGAGTTTTCTTATATAGGACATTACATCAATTTACCATTTCTCCTCTGATTCATAAACTCGCTCTTTTCTTAAAGCTTGTTTTGTCCTTCGCTAATTATAATATTTTGGAAGAACGACACGTTCCTCGATTTGAAAATGACAGTCGCTTTACTCTTAATTTTGACTGAAGCGTTCGTACCAGATTCGGAAACAAGGTATTAAGACCTTTAAATTTAAAAACGAGACTCAAAATGCATTACAAGACACCATAACACAATCCCTTTATCTCAGCACTGTGCTGATAACTTTCAATACCGGACAGGGTACACAGTTTTCACCACCGATGTCAACTTCGGTGACCCACATGTGGGACTGTGGGTCAAAACGATTTCCGTGGAAGGCCCACCCACGAAGTGACCCCTAAACTTCAAGCCAGTGCTGATGGGAGCCAGCGAAAAAAGTGGTTACTGTGTGTGGCATTTTAATGTCCGCAGTTCGGTTCTCGGCTGACGGTTTTTTCTTGAGTTAATCTGGTTTTTATTAAATTGATTTTTCGCGGATGGAAATTGTGTGGCGTGTGATTTTTTAGGTTGAATCAAGGAATTGATGTTAATTTAAGCGGAATTGCTAATGAATCTAATTTAAACAACTTTAAATAGCTGCTCAGGTATTTAAAGAACTGAATTTAGGCGATTTATTTAGTCGACGGACAACTTTTTGTATCAAAACGCGACATTAACAACATCGAAAAATAAAACTGTGTAGCTTTCCAGGCACATTTATTTTCGTGTTAACTGATGCAACTAAGTCTTTTCAGTATGCCCAACGAGCCCTAAAAATCTGTCACCATTAAAGGTGAATGACCTGATGTGCACTTCATGGAGAAATTCTTAGCCATCGCCGAGGGCATTGACACCGGACCAAATAAATTCACATTTTTGTGCGAAACTGTATTTATCGATTGAATCATTACTAAAGGTCACGGTTCCGAGTCTCATGTGGTGAATTCTAGTTTTTTTACTGTTGTAATATTATATCACACGTAGGTAGTAAAAGTGGTCATATTTTTAGATTTCATTTTGTAAAATATCTCTCAGGTTCTATACTGGTCTGATGAGAAATTCTCAATGGCATGTAAAATCAAGTCAGAGGCCGTTGGGTGGCATTAAAACTGTGACAACAAAATAGTTTCGTTAGTAACTTAGTACCTAATACTATAAATAAAAAGTATTCTTTTTAAACGTCACCCCACACTGGGAATTTCTCCTGTATCGTGGGTGCATTCACAAACATATAAACTCACATATACCCAGACCCGAAACAACTATCTGTAGGCCATACAAATATTTGTTCCGTGCGGGGATCGAACCCGCGACACACAGCGCAGCAGTCGATTGCTCGAGCCACTGCGCCAGCCGTGCCGTCTTTTTCGATCATATTGTTTGGAATAGCTAGAACTCTTGTAAATCAATCGTCAGATTTAGAGTTAACGTGGAAAAAGCGGGCGCTCAAATGGAAAAGTATGAGCTTTTTCCAGAAACTTGTCAAACCTTGATCTTCTGTCCACTTTGGTCTATTTTTCATCTTTTAGGCAAACTTCAAGGCCATTTAAGCCCAGCAAGGCTATTGCGTATCTTTTAAATGACAGTAGCTATCTTATAGTGTGCATCAATTAACTGTCAAATGGTTCCATTTTGTACTAAACCATAACCAATTTGCTGCATCCAGTTGGACTGGAAACCGACCCTAACATAGTTTGGAAAAGGCTAGACAGATAATGATAAAGACATATGTTTAACTGATCCTGTCTACATCAGTACTGAATTGGGTAGTAGACAAAAAAATCTAATTAGTCCGTCAGATATATTTCTAAAAAATATTGGATACGTATGTTTTTTTTTTTCACACTAGCGGACGTCACGCGGTTTCACCAGCGTAGTTCCCGTTCCTGTGGGAATACAGGGATAGAAAGTAGCCTATGTCACCCGGGGATAGTGTAGCTTCCCAACGGTGAAAGAATTTTTCAAATCGGTCCAGTAGTTTCGGAGCATATTCGTTACAAACAAACAAACAAATATTTCCTCTTTATAATATTAGTGTAGATAAACAATAAATGAAGACGATACAGTGCTTTGGAAAATTACACGACGCCATAGTTTGCTACATTTTTTACCAGAAAGTGACGTCACCGGCCCGTGAACTCACGACCTTTGACACGTTTTAATATCGACAATTTTTATTAATTTGATAAAACAAAAAACTCGCATCCAATATTTTTCGATAATTTATCAAACGAACTAAACAGAATCATATTTTTGTTGTCCGTAAACTACCCCTTTACATAAAATTACAACAACTCTTGTTCCGAACACAATAATAACAATTTTACTATTACCTGCCACTATAATTTCCAATCAATAAAACTCGATACACACCGATCATCTTTAGAAATAACTAGCAATAAGCAACAGTTTTTAATATTATCCCATTGCACCTTGTTTAGTTTAGTAGGAATAACATAAAACAGTGCTAAGTCAGCTGCTTATGATACTCAGCAAAGTGTCAATTTGAGTTTAACTAAATGTAAGCAGGTGGGGCAGTGTTTTATGTTGTATTGCGATCTTTGAGCGTTGGTTATACTGACAGCGGGTAGCGACTACCGAAAGTTATGTACATTGAAAATTGTTATTGATGTTAGCGCGGTGAAGAGCGGGTGCAGAATGTACCCATATTTTACCAGATATCTACAGTTAGTCTCATTTAAAGAATAAGAGCGTTTTGCTACAACCCTTAGCAATGGAAATCTACTGCAGAGCTTATAATACATTTTTAACAGTCGTCATCATCATCATTACAAACGAAAGACGTCAACTGCAGGACATAGGCCTTCCCCAAGTGTCGCCACATTGACCGGTCCCGTGCATCTCGAATCCAGCGTATCGTTGCAACCTTCACGCAGCCATGTGCTATAATAACCAATCTCGTTGCATTACCGACAATATGTGACAGGCCAAAATTAGAATATTTTACAGAATAGAGCATCCAGTGGATGGAGCTATGGTTAAATAAATATTGTATGTATAATAATGTTCAATCAATATTCTATGGCTTGTGATCCGCGGTTGCTTCCGCTCCCAGTAGGACCAAGCTTGTAATGTTAGTGATGCTTTTTTAAATGTCAGTATTTATGCACTTTTACGATATTTAAGTTCGATATTTTATTACTATCATTCATGTTAAAATTGCTGGAAGTTTTCACATCGTAAAAGTATCCATAATTAGAGAGCAATAGAATATAGTATTTATTAATTTTATGGAAGGCTGTTAAGCTCCTTCCGAATGAAATTACCCGGAATTTTACAAATCTTCGATATTATAATGTTAGAATTAAATCAAAATTCTTGACGATTTCTTAGTCATTTAAATCACTATTACAATAATTCAGTTGACTATATAATTAGTGGCTATTTTCTTAACAACTAAGACCTGGAATAGCTATAATGAACACTGAGAACATGTAAATCAATAATAATATTATAGTAATTGGTCTAGCTATAATAGTGGTCGCCATCGGGAATGCTGTTCGATTCCCAATAGGGTCGCCCCCAATCAAATGGGTCATGAACAAAAGTGATAACATGTGGTTGTAGAATTAAGTACACCTCTGCCTAAAAAAAATAACAGGCATTATGTCTTGTTATGATCGCTGTTTTAAGCTTTCACGGTTTCTAACTAAACTTACACTGTCACTTACGGAATATCTTCCACGATTTTCCGGTGCCATGATCAAATTAGAGTTCAAAGGCCCGCGTGGTAAGCCTTTCTTCTCCTAGAGAGGAGGCCTGAGCCACGCAGTGGGAACATTATGATGATGATCAAATTATGGCGCTTGCAACAACCTCGATATTTCGGGAGCTTACAATAGTTGAAAGTCGGGAATGATATCTCGTAAGTGACACACAGTATCATTTTAGTAATATTGTCACAGATCATAGAAACAAATGATCTGTGAACATTATGAAGTTTATATTATAAGTAATAATACTACATGTTTCTTTTAGACGGTGGGAAATCATCAAACTATTTCTCACGCTCATCAGGGCTATCGCGTATCTTTTAAATGACAGTGGCTATCATATTGTCTATGGATTACCTGTCATATTGGTTATGGTTTAGTACAAAATGGAACCATTTGACAGTAATTGATAGGTACTATAGGTTAGCCACTGTCATTTAAAAGATACGCAATAGCCCTGCTGGGCTGCGCGATAGGAAGTGTCAGATTTCTACTAACTAAAACCACCCATGATCCTTCTTAGCTCTTTGTGTCGAGGCCGCGGTATCTCTTTCAAACAACCTGCAGCCTTGATGGGAACCATATTAAATCATAGTCTATTTTATCCCTTTCCATAAAACTTAGAAGTCATAGTACAGAGGTACAAGTTCGACTTTATCCTCTGCTTACACCATAAAGAAACAAAGCACAACATCTCCATAGAAACTAAACGTAAGCAACAGTCAACAGTACTTTTCCTGCATTTTATGTCTAAGGAAAGTTGGCGGTTTGTAGCTAGCAGTAGGTACTGAGGTAACGACCATTGTTGTCAAGTTTCCCTAAGACTAAGTCTTGCCTTACATTGTAACTTAGAATTTTATGACTGTGCAAGTAAATCATGGAAAGAGGAAAGTTGTGCTTGTCATACCGAAAATAAATGTAGACGGATAAACGTTTCGATGTGGTGTTTTGAACTTGATATTTCTGAGGTTTATTTGTTTTGAGTATTAAGACTTAAGTGTAGTAAGTTAGGTGATGTTCCATTGGGCAAATAGACCTCCTTTGAGTGAGAGGGAGAAAAATAAAGAGAAAAGTTCTCCATTCAGGCCCAGCGCGTGTTTGTTGGTGTTACTTTAGAAGTTTTAGGGTCTACATATAACAAAAATCTGATTGTTTGTAAAATATGTGTGATATTAATAATAATATTAAAAAGTTTAATTCGGATAACACAATCCATAAATCAAAAATTACAAAACAGAAAAGAAAGAAATGAAATGTCAGCCCACAGATACAAAATTTAACAACACACAATAAATTCAAATAATAACAAACAACAATCACAAAATTACAAACCACACAATAGAAATTCAAATAGATAATAATAATAATATTAAGAAAATTAAATATCTAGAGTCAATATTGAAATAAATTAAAGATTATTATGTCAAATAGTCAAAAACATTCAAAAATTGTCCACAATAAACACTATACAAAGCAAAGCAATATTATATATATTGAAAGTTTTATTGATTGGTGGGCCAAAGATCGCTTGCTTACGGAACTAATAAATTGGAAAAGCAAACTACGTTCTAATTTTGATGTGGTATTTGTCTGTATTTTTAAATCGGAAAATCATTACCTCTTTCACAGCCAAACCTGTAAATAACGTAACCATACATTCTCAAGAAAATATTATGGGAAAAAATATAGTCCACGATTAGTTTATCTTTACACCCAATCTACAACTTGTTCTAACTAACTAACTTAAAAACGGAAATTTAAATCGTAATTGTCACACGATAAATTATACGGAAAATAAGGTAGCGCAACCAATTATCGGCCCAGCTGTAATTAGTGACACTTCAGATGTTTCATGAGAGTAAATATTGTCGTAATTGTTTTTAATAATAGTTGCTAAGATTTCTTATTTTATTTAGTTGACACTTGTTAAAATTGTTTTTTTTTGCTTCATTATTAATTGACTTCATTTTCTTTATTTTCAGGTAAGATCCAATTTTTTTTTCATACATTTGTAAAGAGTTCGTGAATCTTTAATTGGTAAGTGACGTTTGATTTATAATATTTAGGCTATTATGACAATCATCACAACTTGAAGAAAATTTATGTTCAACTGTTGATAAAACATACTGAACATACGCCTAGATTCTTGAATCAACAACTACATATATTCATGCAGAGGACATCTGAATCAAGATACACCAAAAGGCCCTAAGGTTGACATAAGAGTTTATGATAGAATTCTCTCATACTCGTAAACTAGGTTTGAACCAGTTGCTCTATGTTTTATAAGCAAGTCAATTTTCCTGTCCATCTGGTGACTTTCCTAATCGGCGTGACGTGGCCACACATTAATTTGTGGTCATTATAATTAAGAACTTGCATCATTAATTAATAATTATCATAAAATTATAATGATGATACCATAGTGTACAGTAATAAAGTTAAACTGGGCTGTGATTGATGCAATTTTGGTTTTATTAATCGCTTTAATTACAACATAAAGATATGGTTAACCTCGTAAAGCACGTCCCATTGATGTCACAGGTTGTTGTATTAGGATTTTTTTTTTTTTTTTTGTTTTTTTTTTTTTTTTTTTAATTATAGGCAAACCTTTTTTAAGGCTTACATCCGGTTAACTTTCAATTGAAACTACCATACTACAGTCATTAAAAATAAACATAGAAAACGAAAAAAACATCTTTCTCACTTGAAAATATATGTAGGCATATCCAAGCGAATGAACACATCCATGACAGCAAAATATTGCAAACATTCTTAACATTTGCGTAACCAGAAACATGTCAAACAACAAATAAATTCAATTTCACTGAACATCATCCTCGCCTTCGCATGTCAATTCAAACAAAATGCAATAAACTACCAACTTTACGATATTGAGACTTTAACAATAATAGAAACATCAAACGGATGCACAAAGCGATTTAATATTGCACACACACTTTCACGTCCTTATTATTAATAGTAATAACGTTTAGAAGTTATTGGCTGTTTAGGAGCATAACTGTTTGTTTTACCCTGTGTTTATTCTTTTAAGGTGTGGTCACAATTATGTTGCTGTGGTTTGGTTGTGAATGTTCCACTAAGTTCGGATAGTATTACACAATTTGTGTGATGACTGTATTGTGATGTGATTGCTTCTGTTTGGAGATTCGTAGATTTGAATATTTATGTGATATTAACTTTGCTTCTTGCAATTCATTTCCAAACATAAACATCTATACGGACCCTATGTTTTTTCTTTAAAAAAAAACACGTTGCCCCACACTAGGAATTTCTCCTGTATCGTGGGTGCGTTCACAAACATTTAAACTCACGTACACAAATACCCAGACCCGGAACACCTATCTGTAGGCCATACAAATATTTGTTCCGTGCGGGAATCGAACCCGCGACACGCAGCGCAGCAGTCCATTGCTTGAGCAACTGCGCCAACCGTGCCGTCAATTTAGTTTGTTAGGAAAGTCTTGCTGCTAGGAACACCGACGCTTAAACGGTTACCACTTATTATTTAAAGGATTCTGAACCGCAGTACACATTACAAATTTTCGTACTAGTTTTTCCTTGGTAACCGTTTTAGAGTCGGTGTCTTTCTCCCTGCTTTTTACTCTCCTTCAATAAATTACGTTTCTAATTATATAAAGAGCTATTATTTTCACAATACAAACCGACACTACCATTTCATTCATTTGTATAGATAGTAGAGCGTGACCTGTTCAATTCCGGAATAACCAACTTATGTTAGAACCTTACCAAAATCTCAAAAACCCAAACTAAATCTGAACACAATTAATTGTCTTTGACACAAAACTGGGTCAAAATCCCACAAACGCACAAACACCATATAAAGCTCCACTCATCACCTCGACCTCTAACCCCACACTGGGCGTGTCTCTTATCTCCTGAGATCAGCATATAAATAACACCTGGTATTGAAAGTTGAAGGCACCCAAGAATAATGGTTAATTACTGCGCGCTGGACTGCAACTTAATGAAGATCCACATGACCTTATGTGTGATCACTTTCTAAGTTAAGGGTAAGTTAGTGCTTAGTTAAGGTGAATACGTAAGTTAGCAGTTTGTGAAGGTATGCTGGTAAAGTGACAGTAAGGTTAGGTTGGTGCGATTGCACTTGGATTTAGGAATCCGTAGTGTGTGATGACGAAGAAAATAGTAACTGTGTATTTTTGGTAAGTGACGTCCATCGCCATCCCGTTGGGGCTGCAGATTGTTCGAAAAAGATACCGTGGCCTCGATACAAAAGGCTAAGAAGGAACATGGGTGGTTTTTAGTCAGTCGAAGTCTGACACTCCCAACCGTTTTGCCCAGAGCGGGCGAGGAGTCTGATGATTTCCCACGCCCCAAAAAAAACGTCCAACTCTATGGATAAAAACCGATTTTCGTATTCTTATATTATTTCGAAATAAATAAAAATAAACGAATATGACTGCCTCGTTAGTATAGTGGTCGCAACCGTGGCTGCTGAGTGCCCTGCGTTCGATTCCTAAGTCGTGAAATAGACTTTTTAGGTCGCAACCGCGGAGTGTGGAGTCTAGTTTTTATTTTATGCCCTATTACATGGACTTAAATATATAAATTACTTAGTACACCTATGCCAAATCCTTCGGAGATTACTGTCGTGGTGTTATGTTATGTTAAAAACAAATTATTGTATTTTTGTTTAATCCCATAAAACTCAACATGACTGGCTATGGCTATGATTTATAAAGTTGCTATGGTGTTATGTTGTGTGTTGTTATGGTGTTATCCAAAAGTAAAATTTGAATTTATTATAACAATATACTGTTTTTCAAAAAATATTCAATCGGCACTAAAACTATATTAAATTCAAAGTGTTTAGTCGAGGTCATTGTCATGACAAAAATAACATAAAACACGACTAGTTCACTAAAATACTTTAGTACGGATTCATTGTAGTAACATTTCGTAATACTAAGGAAGTCAAATAAAAATTGATTATCATAGAAATCGTGCATTTCGATCGTAATATTTGTAATCTTTTCAGATATGCGACCGCCATCGTAAACGACATTATATGAATTAGAAATGCCTACCATTTTACGTGTTACTGTATTTTAAACCATGTTGTTAAAGTAATATTTCATGTTTTTGTTGTGTGTTGTCGCTTTAAAGATTTTTATTTAAATAAAAGATCCATATACTTAACACACATGGAATTCTAGTGTAAGGACAAAACAGCAACCAAAAATTTCATTCATTTATCACGCACTTACATTTCTTTTGAGCATAATTTAAAGAAATGCAAAGTTTTGTTAAGTCGATGACAAAAAATAAAATAGCAAAGAAATCGTGTGCTACAGAACCCTTTCCATATTCACCCTGCACGAGCTTTACAGGTTTTATGTTTAATGTATTGAAATAGTTCTGATTGTAATAAATAGGTTTATTGCAACAGACCGGTATTAAGTAGCCATAACTAAATTGATAAACAATTGAATGTAGTATTACGGATTTTTTATATTTAGTCGTAAAGTTCGGAAGCGGCTTGTTTTAGCATTTATTGGCATTTCTTGTTGTTTCACGTGCTTTTATGTCTTATTTTTATTTGAATGTAGAGTAGTGTGTGGGTTTTTTTTATCACAGATGGTATATGACACAAAAGAAAATACTTACATGGGAGCATTTTTGATGAACTAAAGAGTAGGTCTGAAATGGACCCTTTAAAATATGAATTATGTTGCAATTCGTGAAATGGTCAAAAAATTACAAATTCATGGTGCATCCGTGATAATTTTAAGAATTTTAACGTGGTTCATATTTTGCTAAAGTGCCAATTTTAGGACCCCATGTGTGCCCGTAAATGAGTAGGGCCAGTTTTGTCCCTCTAGGTGAAGTTTAAACCAACTTGTGCGATAACTCACCGAAGGCTGATTAAAGTACTAAACTATTTTAATCGCCTTGAACTTTCAATTATTCTAACACTCCTCACAGGTCACGCTTTAATTAGACGTCATATCAGACGCGCGTGCACTGTTAACACGTCTAGCAGACGTATTTAGAGCAGTTTGATGGTCCATCATCACGATTTTAGATCATTGTAATTGGTTCTAAGAAGGCTTTAGAACTGCGATTAGTGTTTAGATTAAATGGATCAAAATTTAGCACCCACTTAGGGCCATTTGTAGCATACATTTTAAAATACGTATAGTGTAAAACGAATTGGGACGTAGATGAGCAGATTAGATCTCTTGAAGTATGTAGTAAATAGTTAGCACCTTCTAAGGTTAATGTGCACAAAATCGCTAAATACGAATAATTTCGCAGTGATCTTTAAATCGTCGTTCTGTTTCTTTCCAATCGTTTGGAGAAGACTGAGACGGAATGAGGTTGAAACTTCAGTTCTTCGAACGAATAGACATACGTGATTCTAAGAAGTCTTTCCACCACTCCCCCTCCCAAATAATTAGAAGAAATTAAAGGCGGACAGCACCTTTGGAAGCAGCGGTGCCTAGTGGTGGCGGCCCCGACTTACAAACGGTAGGTCGTGGGTTCGAACCCAGGCAGGCACATTACTTTGTATAATTTATTTCATCACCGCTGCTCTCGAAACGGTGAAGGAAAACATCGTGAGAAAACCGGCATGTCTTAGAACCAAACAGTTCGAAGACATGTGACATCTATCAATCCGCACTAGGCCCGCGTGATAGATTATAGCCCATTCCCTCTCAAAAAGAGATGAGGCCTGTGTCCCAGCAGTGGGAACATTAAGAGGCTGCTGATGATTGATGATGAAAGGCGGACGTTTTGGAGGACTGCTTAGTTACTTTAATACAAGTGTTGATATTCAGGATAAATTCAATAAATTGCTTTTGATTTTGAACCTTGAACCAAAATCAAAAGCTGATGAACCCCGGCTAATAAAACTGAGTTTGAAACTACATACTATTTGTTTAGGTTCATAGACTCGCAAAGAAGAAGAATTGGTAAAGAAAACAAGTTGTATCATTGTATTTTATTAGTTTTTATTTGAAACTTGATACTAGTTTTACTTTTTCATTCTCTGTTGATGTGACAATACCAAACAACATTTAATGGTTCAGTCATAAAATGAAGAAAACCGAACAATTTTTCACAATTTAGTGGTGCCATATAAAAATACTGGTACTATTCTGAACCATAACGTCTTATTTAGACGAGAAGGTACTATAATACCGATGAAGTAATTATTGCTGATAATGCGTTTTCATTAATAGTGCTGGCCTATTTCAATAAAAACTGAACCTCTAGTAGTAAAGATATTAAGATAATGCTAAAGAAGAATTTTATTGTTATTTTTTGTGACCAGTTACTAAATGAGGTTTTGTTCGAAAGTTGTTGATAGTTTTACTGTATTTTTAATTAGCATAGCTCACCTCAAAGTGTAACTTTGAAGTGCTTTTGGTTTAGTAATAAAATGATTTGACAATTAACACATTTGATGATTTCCCACCCCCAAAAAAATAAAAAGGGGTTGGAAGTGGGGGATGAAAACATTACTTTTGGTCGCAATAACCAACATCCACGCGGGGGAAACCGCGGGCATCAGCTAGTCACTAATATTATATTCTATGATAATAATCAAAACCATCACCAGGCTTATAAACTAGAACTCGCTTATTCATTACTGACAGTTAATTTCATACATTATAATGAGCTGTTGAGCGTGGGTGTTTACTCTAAAAACTGAGCATTGGTCGTTAACTTAGATTGTCAAGTTAATATTATAAGCGAAGGTTTAGAAGGAAGGAAAAATAGATTAAATCAAACTTTGACCGGTTGTCAGGCAGTTACAACCAGTTGTGTTTAAATCCCATTTAGTAAGGGGGGGGGGTAAGGGGAGTAAGGGGGGTAAGGGGGTCTACTTCCATCGATTGGGCACAAATCCAGACGCTACTACTGAGAAATTCTAGCTTTAAAAAACCCAATTTAATAGTGTAGTTAACAAAAAAACCTAATTAGTCCGTCAGATAGATGTCCAAAAATATTGGAGACATATTTTTTCTGTAATTTTTTATAATGTGTCACAGTGTCTCGAGACGAATGTCTATGACCACTTTATGTTGCCAATGATTACTTAGGAGACCGAGACGTGGATGCTCATAATAGGTCGCACCAGAACGTGTTTTTTTAATTTTTTTTTTGTTGGGTATAGTTAACATTTAATAAGAAATCGGAAAAAGACAACTTTATTTATAAACCTGGTTACATTTTATTCTAAGTTCTAGGGGGACATTTTGCGACTGAGCCATTTTTTTGAGTCAGTAAACATCCCTATTATTAGATTTTTATTTTCAGTAAGCTTGGTTTATTTAGCAAAGTTAAAAGCAGAAATAATTTATCTTCCGCAAATAAATTCCCGAACGAAAAATGTCATCCTAAATGAGTAATTTAGAATCTGAGAGGAAAAATTAACAGAACGTCAGACGAGACTGATCAAAACATATTTAGTATGGAAATTATTGAAAGTCATACACGTTTACGATCCAGACCATCATAAAAGTACCAACATTCCGTTTTACAACAGAAAACTAAAGCTAATATACGTACTGACAGAAAAGACGTTTCATAAAAGGCTACGTCGTAAATAGATATAAAATTAACATGGAATTACAATTTGTAAGTGAGCGCGGGCGACTAACGAACGATCGCAGTGGTCTGCGACAAAAATGTCGAGAATGTGTGCTATGGTACTCATTTAGTTCAGTAAAATAATGTAATGTTCTGTTCTTGAATAGAAATGGTTGGTTTATGTTGTACCGTTTATCTTTTAATTAGTTTACGTTGCTTATGATTGTGATAAAGTGTTATTTGTTGAAGTTAGAGTAGAATTTTTACAATTCCGGCTTTATTATTATATTTGTACAGCTATCCTAAAAACTGCCTAATATACATTAATATTAAAAGCTATAAACTAACAACAAACTATGAAAAGGCATCAGAAAACTCCGCATCAATGCTGTCAGCTGGTAATATGTCCAAGAGACTGGCGGTGTTGCCACAACAAAAAAAGAAACGTAAATAAAAATCAAAACTACAGGTTCATTAAATTATTGAAAATTTCAAATCAAAATAGTGAATTAATCACTTCAAACCTAATAGAAAAAGGATCGTAAGTAGGTATGTACTTCTTAGACTTTGCGACAATCCGTCATTCCATCGATCGCAAACGCACAAATGACTCACCGCCTCAAATCTGTATTCTATTATTCAAATTCGAATTTTCATTCCGATCTACTATAATCGGATTTGTAAAAGTCGTGACAATTTAAATCCAATCTTAATAATTTCGTCAATCGATTCTCTACCTTATTGCTATGGTTGTAAAGAATGTTAATTATATGAATGGCTTGTGATTTAGTTACGTCCAATAATCACGTTTTAAGTTGGCTATTTAGCGTTCATTATGGATTCGTGTTCTTTGAATCATGTTTGGACGACTTATTTGGTGCAGGTTTGTACTCTGCTCTTTTGATTAATTTGCGATGAGCTGTATAATTTGAAATTGAATATCGATTGGTTTTTGCTGAGTTTAATCAATATTGTTTTTACTGCTGCTTTTACTTTCAAATTTTTCCATGTAACACAAAAAAAAAACAATAAATTTCTTTCATTTTTTATTATTGTAGGAGGTTTATCGTCAGTTCCAATTTCAAACTTGATTTTATTGCGTAGCGTTATATCGAATATGGAAAATCTACCGTTTGGAACTCCCTTTTGCTCTTTCACTAGGAACTGATATTAACCTGACACGATGTTATCATAGATTACAAATATTTCTCTTAGGTCATTACTACTTGCATTATCATATTTTAACATCAAAATATCACAAAGATTTAAAGAAATTGATATGAGACACGAAATCTACTTTAAATTCAATATATACTACATATTTTACATATAAGTGACAGAAAATTAAATATAACGACAAAATATTAATTAGACCATTTCCTTTGCCACCTTGCTGGACTTTATGATATGATTTTTAAATGATAAACTAGTGCTGTTTTACTTACCTACGCAATTTTTTTTGTATTTACCTCAAAAAAAAATTTTTGTCAGTGGCTTCACCCATTACAACTCGAAAATCATCCCACGGGAAGATAAAATCGGGATAAAAACTATCCTATGTGTTAATCCAGGTTATAAACCACTTATCTGTGTAAGAAATTTGATTCAAATCCCTTCAGTAGTTTTTGCGTGAAGTAGTAACAAACATACACAATCTTTCGCCTTTATAATATTAGCGTGATAACAAAATAGAAACCACGAACAGGTGGTTTCTAGTTTGTTTTAAAAAATTTTGTGTTTTTTTTTAAATTATATTTTATTCCACTGTTGAGCTTGGCTTCCACCATTCCTTTACAACTCTCTTGGTGTCAGGAACGAGTCGAAATCATCATGCCAGCGTTGCTTTGACCTGACTAGGTGTGGACGACCGTCTTCAGGCACCTACTGTGTGACGATTCTGGCCTGTTTATATTCTTTGGCCTTTGTGAAATGTCTTACTAATTAGTTCGTGTGTAATTAGTTCGTTAGCCTTAATTTCCGTCTCCATTATGAAATCTTACCTTCTTAAGAGCAGTTTTGGTTCTTTTATCAATCTTTAATTGGCATTGTGGCGTTCTCATCATTTGTTTAGTACCTATTTATGTATTGTTAGGTTAAAAGTCCCTTCACTACTTTCACTATCTTCTACGACGTAAGATGTTTAAACTTTAAAGACCTTGAACTGTAAGGTTATTTCTACGCTTCCGAGAGCAGATAAATAAAGCACTACGCATTGGCGCCATCTTAACCTAGAAAATGATGTCATTTGTGTAATTAATTTGTCATTATTATAATTAGCTCCAAAAGCGAACCTGCGTTTTACTATAATTAAATTAAAATAGTCAATAATTCGCATTCATCTTTAATAATCTATTTTTAATGCTTCTATTCTAAATGTCAATTGATCTAGTTATCATGAAGAAGAATTTCTATATTCGGATGTCGTGTCAGTAGTCATTAAGATATTAGGTTACTCACCTATGAAGCTAATATGGTGTTTAATTCTGACATTAATGTGATCGGTGTCTTCTGATACCGTAATATTTGGAGATTTTAATTTCCCAACCGTTATGGGAAGATCTTTGACGTGATAATCAGAATCGATCACGCTTTACTAGTGAAGCCAAAATAAGAATTACATTTAGGCTGCAAAAAATGGATAAGAATAAATACTGGTCAATGAATGATAGAAGTCAGATGATGTAATAAATTATGGAGACAATTTTGACATTTTGTTTCGAATTTATGTTTATCCGTGACCATTTATCAGTTTAAAACTATTATACTTTTAAACTTTAACTATTGTACAGATTTTTTTATAAGTAAAACTTTATTAAGGAGCAGCGGTGGCCCAGAGGTGGCGGTCCCGACTTACGAACAGTAGGTCGTGGGTTCGAACCCAGGCAGGCACATTACTTTGTGTTATTTTAATCACCGCTGCTCTGAAAACGGCGAAGGAAAGCATCTTAAAGAAACCGGCATGTCTTAGAACCAAAAATTTCGTAGACATGTGACATCTACCAATCCGCACTGGGCTCGCATGGTTAGTTATAGCCCATTTCTTCTCAAAGAGAGGAGGCCTGTGTCCCAGCAGTGGGAACATTAATAGGCTGATGATGATGATGAAAACTTTATTCTTCAACAACCTCATTCACCAAAACTAACCGTTTATCATCTCGTATCTTACAGTCATCTACTTGAGTGTCAGTGGTTGCAAAAACATGATTTCAAAAAACCGCTCTGATTTTTATCCCCCTAATGTAACGACACAATTTTAATACAGTCATCACCCCAAAAATGTCTCTGCATAATCTTTTGATCTAAATTCATACAATAATTATCCATACTTATTCAACAATACCGGCTAACGTGACCCATTGGGATTCCTAACCGGTTTCCATACAAACATTACCATTGAAGGGTTAAGTACTGTTTTTTTTCAAAGAATTAAGTCTATTATTATAATATTACGCCACTTATACAACAATGAAGTACATACCAGAAGTCAATATTGTGTAACTAGTTCAAAAAACTTGTAATAAATTATTTTTGAGACAATAGTTATGATTTATTACAGCCAGTCTTAATGTCATGGATATGGGAAACGTTTTTTTGGTCTTCAATCGCGGTGTTTTGCTCTGCATTGTATTAAAAACTATTTTAATAAACAAGGGGTATGACCTCTAGAGTGGAACTAGTTTTTTGATACCGCTACTTTATTTTCATCAAGTTTTTTTTACTCTAACTCGCATATTATTGTCAAAGGTTATGCTGAAATATGTATACTTATCTAGAAGAGATATCGGCTCTTATAATCCTATCATAATTATTATTCTTAATACTGCAATTTAGTATCAAAAACGTTTATATTATTTGACATAGATTCTGATACATCAAGCGCAGACGGTATGTTCGACATTGTAAATCTATGAATAATATTTATATAAAATATAATTTATATAAAATCACAATGTATATATTACTATATTATGCGTTTGTAACTAATTAAAATACTTAAAATAGTAGTTAAGTGCCAATTTGCATTCTTATTAAATGGTAGAACACCCAGATTTTGGTGTCAGATCGAATATCTTAGACAATGTAACGAAATCTTTGGAATAACTATCATATATTTTGTATAATCGAACGCGGTAAGAAGAAAGCTTACAAATTACGAAAATCGATAATATTTTGACTCTCCGGATTGCCTCTTATGTATCGATTTAGTATCGAGTTTCATCGCAAACAATTTAGAAATCGATTTTTAGTCGTAATCGCTCTAGTAGCTTTATAAAGGTGTCACAATTTATAAAAAAATAATCTGTCTGCTTCTATTTGGCATTTTCATATTTTTTAAGATCTGTATGGCACCCATAAAATTTTGTTCAGCTCAATAAATTCATGTTCTAGTTTTCCGTTTTACAGTTGCGTGGATCATCAGTCTGGCTTTATCCCAATTTACTATCTATCCGGCGCAGAATGTCTCCTTCTCCATTCATTCTCAATTACTCATCATATCAGCGTCAAATCATCCTTCACACACAGTCGAATATGATTGTTCCTTAGGAACAATCATATTCAAAACTTTCTTCACGATATTTTCCTCGTTCCTCCACATTTCAGCCAAATTTTGCTCGAGTGAACGGTCTACAAAAAAAAACTTTCTATCAATACAATACTAAAGTTCTATCACCTGTCCCAAAAATTGCATAGTTACATGACGACAAACAGCTTTTTACCGAATGACATTTAGAAATCACGATGCGCGACGTTACGAGTCTTTGAGTTTAAAAGTGCGTGTCCAAATATAAGTGATCTTGACATGTTGTGACTTATCTATTGTTGATATTTTTCATCCAATCTGTTGTGTGATTTCGAAGTTTAAAGTATTGATCGGCGTATGACGTCCATTTGTAACGGTTTGTTTGGCTGATTAGTATAATTGACGGGTTGGTATCATCTGCTTTTTCGTGGGCTAAAAGTTGTGGGAGTCTTGTCATGTCTTAAGTGTTGCGTTTCAAAATGTCATATCGATATGCTGTTACGTTACACCTTCTCAAAATGTTATTTATGTGTAGATTTTTGCAAAGATTTGTTTAATTCGAAGTGACATGCTGGACACATTGGTCTTTATAAACTTTTCTCAGTTAGCGCTGAAGATCAAACTGCATCATCATCAGCCTATAGCAGTCCACTGCTGGACATAGGCCTCTCCAATTGCACGCCACTTTACTCTATCCTCGGCAACTCTCATCTAGCTGCCACCAGCCACCCTGCGAAGATCGTCGTTCCACCTAGCCTGAGGGCGTCCCACCTTACGTTTGCCAATTCGCGGTCTCCACTCAAGAACACGTCTACCCCAACGGTTATCGGTTCTGCGACAGATATGGCCGGCCCATTGCCACTTCAACTTGCTTATTCTGTGAGCTATGTCGACAACTTTATACATTGAAAGTACTTTTCAACCAGTAGAAGTACCCTAGAATACGCTTCTCCAGTCTGGAGTCCAATGTACAAAGTACACATTAATCGTATCGAACGCATACAAAAAAACTTCACCAGATTCCTTCGATACAAAGATCGTACCTGTCCTTACAGAGCTGACTATTCACAGCGATTGTCTCACTTTGGTTGGCATTCCCTTGAACAGCGACGCGTGTCGGCTGATGTTACGACTCTCTTTAAAATTCTTAATGGTCAAATATCCTCACCGGACCTTCTCGCTAATCTGCACCTGAGCGTGCCCCGACAATGTCCAGTCAGAACCGTACGAAAGCACGAAATGTTCGCTGTCAAATCATCTCGCACAAATCTCGGTCGATGAGCACCATTAAACCGAATGATGGACACCACCAACAGGGTCATCTCCATTAATACTGAAATCGACATATTCTGCGACAGTATACAGAATCTCAGACGCAAATTATTGGAAATTCAATCATCGTAGTCAGCTTTTTACAAGATTGTTCAAATATTACTTTTTTTTTTTTTTAATCCTGTGCGCTCAATTCTATTTTCAATTTTAATTCTAATTTTATTTATTTTAATTTTAATTTATTTTATTTTGATTATTAGGGGCTTATCGTAGTCAGCTTTTTACAATTGTTTAAATATTATTATTTATTTTTCTTAAACCTGTGTGCTCAATTTTATTTTCAATTTTAATTTCAATTGTATTTTAATTTATTTATCATTATTACTTATTTTATTACTTGGGGCTTAAATTGTTAACCATATTGTGCATGCTGTGGTCTCCTATAAGTGAAGGAGCACACCTACCTAATACATTATGTCTTCATTATCTGGTGATGCTTTGTGTGTGTCTTTTGTTGGAGATCCTTACATAAATAAATAAATAAATAAACTTTAGTTCTCTGCCGGATCACCTCATTCCGGATTCGATCCCTCAGAGAAACTCCAAGCATAGCTCTTTCCATAGCTCGCTGAGCGACCTTGAACTGATGGACCAGCCGTACCGTGAGTGTCCACGTCTCGGCTCCGTAAGTCATAAAAAAAAACTGCATGCTCCGCAAAAATTAGGAGCAGATAAAAGTGAAAAATAAACGGCACAATTTAATGAGTGGAAACGATGAAGCTTAAAGGTTTTAATTTAGTACATGAATATTCATTTTAAAATAATCAGCTTCTTTTATTAGACACTATTAAACAAAGTTATGCTAAATTCCTTATTTAAAATCAATTAAATTACGTAAAATATCTTTTGTTATATATTTATGCTTCTTTTACAAGATAAAATCAGTCGTTAGCATAACGTTTTTTTGTTTTGAATCTAATTCAATAGTCTAATGATCGAGCATTCGATGGAACCAGACGACAGCAGATTGTTTCTCTGAAAAAAAATTAAAATAATTGCAATATAGCATGTCAGCTGCTTGATGAACAAATTGTAACTATAATTAAAAGTAAATTAAAGAAAAACGTGAAAAAAACAGTAAATGTAACTAATAATTTAATAACAAGGGTAGGAACCTACACTATAGCCAGCATCAACTACTAACATTAAACCATGGCAACACGTGTACGCCACTCATCAAAAACATTAGCAAATTCAGCACTTGCAACTAACCATTTGAACCAAAGATAGACTATCAAATCTCTCCAATTGGAACCGTCTATTACAAAACGAAAACATCTCAATCCAATTCTAAAAATAAAAACTGCACTTACAAAATACGTGTCGAAAACAAAAATTCAAGCACGTATTTGAAGAATTCGGCTCCCTTCACAAGTTTATAAGTGAAATCTTGACCCGGTGCAGTAATGACATTATAATAGAGCACAGTGATGATGAGATCTAATGAGGCTCAGTTTTCAACCGATTGCCGTAATGATATGCTTTGGGCGTGATCTGTTACGCTGGTCAATTTTATTACGGTTTTTTTCGGTGAGAATATAAAGGTAGGTGCTGCGTTTAGTGAGTTTGGACATGATTTTGTTTCCTAGATTACGTAAAAACCCAGGAATTTGAATCACAAACAATTCATAGGTCACAAAAATTAATACACAAGTCAAAGGTTTTAAAAGTAATTAAGCAGATAAGGTCAAAGTTATAAACGTTTAGCATATCAAAACATGCAGCGCATACTGGGTGAGGCCTTTACTCATGAAAGGGATAAACCATTAACCTATAGTTCTGTTAAAATATCAACCTGGGCACTTAAATGCTTAGCCCTACTGGGTTGACAAAGACTTACAAATAAATAAGAAAATCGGAGAGATATCAGCAGTACAAAATCTAAAAACACACATACTAAATAAGTACATACCGCATCGTCCACAAGTAAACTAAAAAACACCCTTACCACATGCTCCAATATCGCTCCAATCTCGTTCCGCCGATAAAAAAGATGTAACCATCAATCCTTTGGCCGAATTTATTTGAGAAATCCAACATAATAGGGTCGCCTGTTCGTAACAATTTATTATTTCACCCAACAATGGTTCACAAAAGCATTGTTAAAAGTTTACCAACATGTCGGGTGATTAATTCTAGTGGTATGGGTAAGTGCTCCCTTTAAATAGCAGTCTTGAAATCATAGGGTTTGCGCATTATAAGCTTTGTTGATGTTTGAAGTGTTTGAATAGTGTAAGGGCTTGGTGTATATGTAAATCAAATAATGAGCCAGTAGTACAAAATAAACAAGTAATTATTGCCCTGATTAAAAATGATAATAGTGACTCTACACTGGAGTGTAAATGTGGTGCTGTTCTACAAACGATGTTACTTCACTACAGAAAATTATGGAAGCTACTGAATGTGCCAAACTATTATCTCAGTTCTAGGCCGATTCAATTTTGATTGCTATCGACACGCTCAGAAAAATATGAAAAGAATAGTAGGTGCGATTCAATGAACAAGCAGTTTATTCTCCGTATCAAGCTAACTACTTCTACATAGAATCTTAACTACGACGACAGATCAAAAGCAAAAGTTTATAACGAGAAACAGACTGAACAATGTAATGATAATATCGCTGCCCTAGTTCAACAGTAAGATATCTTAAAAAAAACAAAAATTGAGATAAGTTTTGTTTCATGTGAAAAATTTGCTCTTCTGTCTTGTTCAAAAATCGGATATTTGTAAAACGCAACCAAAGTGCCTAAATTTCATTGTCTCACTGAGACATTTAAGCATATTTTTACCGACCTTTAGTTCAAGATTCTGACATCTTAAGATATTTAAAAAGTCAGGAAGATTTTTACTTTTCTTATATTTCTATACAGAGACATCTTCTAATGTCCTTATATGGAATTATAAAAACATTTCTATGTTGAGACATCTTAAATTGTCCCAGTGTTTAACTAAAATATCGTTAAATTATATTTTCTTTCTAGGACATTTTAAAATAACCTACCTACTCTTCCAATAAGATGTCCGCATCACGCGGCTGCGTGAGGCGCACTGATTTTTCGTTCCGTTCGTCGAATGTCGCGCGACACCCCCGCGGGCGCACCCCGCGCTTCCAATACAATGCATGCTAGTTTCGGGAACAGTCTGTGCCATGCTGTTGTTGTTATTGGTATAATATTTGTGAGGTGCGTGATCTTATAAATGAAAACATAATTAATTGACTTTTTAAGTATTTTTGTTACAATTTTCGTACGAATATCAGTCGCAATGAAACGTGGGAGATTATTAGTTCAACTAGCAAACAACCAAACTCGTGAGGTAAGTACGTTCCATATGATTTAGTTTAAAAAAAAGTACCTACCTAGATACTCAACGAAACTAATGTGATTTTCTTTAATATTGGTATTCGCAAATAACATTGTATTATGTTTCATTTTGTACCTACCTATTTAATTGTTTTATTGTAATAGATTATTCAAGAACGGCTATCACCACCGGTCGGGGTCCCGCCAATTTTACCGGCAAAACAAAATGAATTGGTACAAGTTGCATACGAAGTGTGCATGGAAGAACCAACAAGTGATAAGGTTACGATTGATGACTTACAGGTAAATAATATTTATAATTATGGTATGATGATTATGAAAACTATCTAAAAATTGTACAACTTATTTTAAAAGTTATACCAGACCAACTTGCTTGTTTTCTGTACCTACCCGTATAATTTTATTCGTGTTTATTTTCAGAATGTAGAAATTTTTGAAACAGAAGGAAGAGAAAAATCATTGTCACCATCTCTATTGCAAAATAGTGAATATTGTGTTGAAAATCTTCGATCAATTGATAATACAGTAAATGAAGAGCAACCAAATGACGTAAGCTGTGTTCAATTTTGTAGGTAGTTGTTGGTTGTTTGTTGTAGGTGTTTTGTAGGTTGTTAGTTTTGTTGCTGTGTTTTGTAGGTAGTATTTTGTAGTCTGTACATTGTAGAAATTGTTATTATTACGAGTGGAATGTACCTACTTACAATCGATTTCCATTTTACTCAACTATTACTTTGTTGCAGGGCGCGATTGGTGATTTTAGTGCTTCAGACACAGATGACGATTATCACCCGGACCCTGTACACATCGATTCTTCGACTGATTCAGATATTATTTCAACTTCGGTGCTTCGTCAAATCCCTGTACTGGATGACATTGATAGTGAGCGGCAGCCCAAGAAAAGAATCCGAAATGAGAAAAATTGGACAAAAAACAAAAAGAAGCTTTTAGTAAATACTGGTCAAGCTTATGTGACATCATCTGGACGTGAAAAGAGAGCCAAGAAAATAGGAATGAGCTGCGGTCAAAAGTGTAGATTGAAGTGTAGCTTAAAATTTAATGAAGATCAGAGGCAAACTATATTTGATCATTTTTATAATATGGGTAATCGTTCTCGTCAGCGTGATTTTATAAGCAAATGTATGGAAGTAACAACACCGCGAAAATACAGACGCGAAGAGGCTTCCAGAAAATTAAATTACGCGTACTATTTATATCTCGATAATACTAAAAGGCGTGTTTGCAAACTTTTCTTTAAAAATACACTTGACATCACTAACAGCGCAATAACTACTGTTCAAAATGTAACAAATACTGAAGGGTTCACTGCAAAAGAGCGCAGAGGTACGCATTCTCAACATCATTCTCTTCCAGATACTGCCAAACAGTCTGTCCGAGATCATATAAACAGATTCCCTCGTATAGAATCCCATTATTGCAGAGCCGACTCTAGACGAGAGTATTTGGAAGGAGATCTTACAATTTCTACAATGTACAGACTGTATGTACAGTATTGTGAAGAAAATGGTTTAGAAGCAGTCAAAAATTCAATGTATGCACACATTTTTAATACGGAATTTAACATTGCTTTTTTCAAACCTAAAAAAGATCAGTGTTCTAAATGTGAAGCGTTCAAAAATGCTTCACCCGAGGCAAAACTTGATCTTCAAGATGGCTATGACATGCATATTACTGAGAAAAAACTTTCCAGAGTTATGAAAAAAAGAGATGTTGACAGAGCAAAAAATTCTAATGGCAATATATTGATTTTCGATTATGATTTGCAAGCCGTCGTTCCATTGCCACAAGGAGAAGTTTCTACTTTCTACTACAAATCAAAGTTAAACTTCATTAATTTCACTGTATGTGATATAATTAATAAAGATGGTATTTGTTATGCTTGGCACGAAGGTATTGCCAAAAGAGGGGCCAACGAAATAGGGTCGTGTGTTTTTTCGTTATTAGAAAATGTGGGTCCAAAAACAGAAATTATCTTTTACAGCGACAATTGTGGTGGGCAGAATAAAAATAAATTTATTCTGTCAATGTATATGTACGCAGTGCAAGCTTTACCCATAAATATAATTACCCACAACTTTTTAATAGCAGGACACACGCAGAATGATGCTGATAACATTCATTCCTTAATAGAAAGAGAAAAGAGAAGATTGCTGAGAAGTGGCCCAATATTTACACCTGCTCAAATGGCAATGGTACTGAAATCAGCCAAAAAAACTGGTAAACCTTATACAGTCAATGAAATAGGCTACCAACAGATTTACGACTGGAAAAACTGTCTCAAATGGTGAAAAATTTCAACATAGACGAAAATGGTCAAAAAATTGTATGGGGTGACATCAAATGTATCCAAGTAAAAAAAGAAGATCCATACAAATTTGGCTACAAATCTTCATTTTCAGATCTTGATTTTAAAATTGTGGATACCAGAAGGAAACAAAGGGGCCGCATCTCAGAAAATATAACTCTGGAACATGCTTATAATGAAGCACCAGCAATACCAAATCACAAAAAGAGAGATCTGATATCATTGTGTACTGCCAATTTGATACCTCAATGTCATCACAGCTTTTACGAAAGTCTTAAAACTACAAATAACCAGGAAAATGAAAGCGGCAATAGTGATGATGAAAGCCTGTAACGAGTAGGTTCAGTATGTTATAGAATTAATTAAAACAATTAATTCACTATTGTTATTAATTTTATTATAATACTAAATTTTAGCTGCTTTATAAGACTTACCTATTTGTGCCATTAAGATTCACATAATTAACATTATAGCAACTGACTGATTATTCTAATACTTAAACTGACTTGTGCAAAAATAATAATAAGATTTTAACTGATTATGAGACTGATTTGTGCAATTATGATACTAGCTAATAAATAACACATTACAAGCAAACTAATTTCTCAGTTTTTAATTAATTTTCCTATCCCGTTACCAAACATTTCCGCGGATTTAGTCGGACAACTTACATTCTCAAATATCGATGTGCTGTAATACTAAGATATCTTAAAATTATGTCGATCTCTGTTGATTTTCCATAAATTTGGAAGCTTGGTTGGATAAATCTTTAGTATTTCTTAAACAAAACAAAAAACAATAACTCTATGAGTTACAATATAGACTTAATTTTTAATAAACCATTTTAGAGACAACATTAAAATTACAAAACATGTTTTATTTAGTCTGAGTTCAATATAAGGTTAACTTACTATTAAAAGCCGTAAAACTATTATACAAAATATTTTATTCTTATTGAAATATAAATAACTCCGTAACACATTAAACTAAGCTATAGTTTTAAAAAATCAACCACATTTCAATTAACAACGAGTGAATTAATGACACTAAAATCATAAAAGTATGAATAACTCAAAACATACTTTGTTCAACATATCTTACTGTTGAACTAGGGCAGCGATATGTAAACCAATTTAAAAGAATTAAACGCAGAATTGAGTCATTACATCTCCTTATCTTATAACCGAAACTCCTCAAACAACACATAGACACACGCACTGTATACATTTGAAGACCATTACAACATATCAACCGTTTTTTAGACGCTCCACAAAGAAATAATCATAAATAAACATTACCAACGGTACACTTTAGATTGAGTTATATCTCATTGTAACTATTGAATTGATCGTGACTGAATCAATTCTGATACAATTCATTGATTTTATAAAGAGAGTCGACGAAGAAGATGTGATTAATGCTATACTGTTCAATATGGAAAGACCGTTCAAGTTTAATGAAATAGTTTTTGTAATGGACTTCTTGAATTAGTTTAGTGGTTCGATTGATTTCAACGTTTTTAAGCGTAACGAAAGTATCTACTGAGAAACTGTTCTTATAATTTTAATTGGGCATAGCTACGGTATTGACTCAGAAAAGATCTATTCTGTAAATACAATTGGCAATTTCTACTTACTAGCGTTATTTTTTTAATCTTAATAAAACTAAATCGTCGATGCCCTAAAAAGTATTTTAATCACATTAAATTCGATTTCATCACGCTCACGGTTCGATTTTTGCAAAGAGCATTAAACTGAAGTTTGCTTAAGCCCCCGTCAAAAATCTGCATCATTAGTCACTCAAAGAATTTAAACGTCAATTGAACAAAAACAGACGAAGCAAACAAATTGAATATTCCCACATACGAAGGTGAAAATCCAAGGGCAAATATGGGATGGAATATTATAATAAATGATCTTGTTATACTTCAAGCAAATGTAGTTCTTAAAGTTGAACGTATAGACGCTGAAGTTAAATGGAATGACGCTACTATCGTTAGTCAAGACGGTGTTAAAGTTTACAATCAGAACAAAGTTTTGTGTGATACAGTAAAAAGGCTATATCCACATGTGTTCTAAGTGATTAATGATATAACTACTGAACTATTATCACTGGCAGAGGAAGCGGGACAATTCTCAATGTAAGATCATGACAAAGAAGAATGCCAAAAGCTTTATATCGCTGGGAATCAAAACTTGAAATGGGATCAGCCTTATTGCGGGGTAATAAAGGTAGTTTTACCAGAGCGTTTGTAAAATTAAGTGTAAGAATCGAGTTCAAATAAAAAAGTTGACTAATGATTCTGGTTTTGGGATCAAATATTCATGCATTTTTTCAGCGATCTGACTTGTTTTGTTCCACTTTACGCTTTTTATAGTGAGCATCTGTTGATGACATTAATTTTTTTATCTTGTTTGTTTGTGTATACCGTTGATATTCTTTGTCATGCATCCATATAAAATTTTATCTTGTAATGCTAGGTAATAATTACTGCTTCTAGTATTATTTGCTCCTTATATTTTTATTTGTACCACTGACCGTTACGAGCGTAAGTTAAGACAGAAATTGTAACTGATTTTAGGCTTTTTGAGAATATCTTATTCTTTTTCGTTCTCAACTAACCCTACTTTTCTAACAGATACATCATCATTATCTACTCTTCCCCATAAATAATAATAACCCAACATCAAATAAGTATCTGCCGCAGCATTACTATGTATTAGCAGCCCAGTTACCACGATCCCAGATTTAGTACCACCAGTTATAGATTCACATTTGTGCGATATTTATTGGTGCACTTTTGCACCTACGGCTACGGGTGCACTAACGAACCAGTTGATATCTAACGTAAATAACGCTAGTTTGTATGTCTTTTCTTGTGGATAATCAGATGGGATGGATGGAACTTGCTTGCCTTGATAACTTATGTAGCACGCAAAGGTCGTTGAGGATTCTAAGGAGGAGATTCATTTGATTCGTTCGTTTGGTTTAGAATTTCTTGTGTATTGGGTGGTTTTGAAAATGCTGATTATTTTTTTATATAATTATGACAGAGATTATCAAAATTCTAATACGTTTTGGACATGCAAAGAATAAACCTAGCAAGGTTAGCAGTGATTTTGGCTGTGGAGGTCAGATGAGAAGTGTTGCTTCGTATAATAATACTTTTATTCATGTAAAGATAGAATCGTTGGACGAAACGTAACTATTAACTAGTAATAGATTTCGCAGGATGACAACAATTCCCAAGTGAATGTTGCGAATGAATGTTTTTATAAACTGTACCTACCAAATAAGCATCACCACAAATAAGGCAGCTTACAAATACATGCTTACCCTTCTAACCAGCATGAATCAATAACATTAAATCAAATAATATTATTAGTTTCCCACAGAAATCTGACTAAAAGTACTAGGCAATCATAACCATCACGGAGGTGTAAGCGAAAGTGTGGATAAGCGAGTTTATTATTAAAGCGTACGATATTCTATCGTGGTCTGAATTCAAATTAGGAATTTTATGTCGATTGCCACATCCATACTAATCTAATCTCGCTTCCCACGTGGTTTGTAGATAGGGAGCTAGGGATTAAGATTATTTTAGTAATTTAGATAAAGTATTCGGTAGAAAAAAAATATGAATTAAATTTGACTTTTTTAAGTATTATTTTTTACGAACACATTTTCTTTGAAGCTTTTCTGGAACCTACATAAATTTCATTTTTTATTTATTTTAACGACACAGAATTTTAGTGAAGTCAGCCTAACAAAAATGTTCATTAGACACTTACTTTTGCAGTTAAAAATTATTCAAGGTTGTAACACCTAAACAAAATAATACAATAAATTACCCACAAATATTACGTAGATTTGGCCCGACTCCTATTACTAGAAACACCAAAATCAAAGCAAATACTACCGATTTAAATCACGACTACAAAGATTTACGAGCAACCGCTGCATGTAATTGCCCCCTTCTCATTATAGTAACATCTGAATTGATTCATGGCTTTCAAAGGCAGTAATATAAGATGCAACAGAAGGCCTATTTTAATTTTGTACGTTATAGAACACCCACGTAAATAGTTGTCACATGTGGTGACCGGAAAAGAGTGAGCTACCGTGACTGAGGAATTTTGTCAGAGGTTTAGAACAATTTGAAACAGAAGGCCAACACTTTGAATTATTTTCAGACAAAATTCAATTTTTTTTTGTAAATTAATAGGTAGGTACTCGTATGTATAAACTTTGAGCTTTCTCTAAAACTCTTGCCAGTGCCATTTTTGTTCGCATCACACACTTTTATACTGAGACTTTATTAATAAGGAAAAATATGCATGTAATGCGAACGAATAAGGAAAATGTGGAGTATGAATGTACGCAACTATAACAGAAATGAACAAAACAAATATGATGAGATATAATGATGAGATGAAATAAACAAAGAATGGACGGTGTGACGGATGATAAGGCTATTTCAATATATATAAATAATTATGTAGGAGGTGACTGATACGATGTCAAGTAATTGAAACGTATGGAAAAAGAAGAAATTGCAATAAGGGCAGAAAAATGAGATTATAAGGAAAATGAAAGCTCGACGCACGATGACACATCTACTTTAGTAGCTATTAACTTCCAGTATAAACTGATCTCTCTTTTTACAGAAAACCTTTACAAAACAATGCCTGCTTAAGTTTGCTGCTTAGTTGCATAGCTATCTGTATGAATTTGACCTTCTGCGTTATCTTCTTTTAAGCCAAATACTGTCGAAACTAAATGTTACTTAAGTACCATTTGAATATCTTAACTAGTTAACGACTAGGCTAAAGGTACTTACATTTTAATAAATTCAAAGAAAGTTTTCTGAGAGAACGTTTTGTTTGTTTACGAGTGTTAGGTTAACTTTTTGATACAATACTGTGTGCAACTTTGACCTAGAATTGGGTAAAAATTGTCTTCTGTATGGTTATTTGGTATCGGTCAAATGAAGCATAAACTTTATGTGAATAATATAGAATAGGTAGAAAAAGCATGCAATATTTTTATTATTTTTATTGACGGTTTAATTTTATTTAAATACAATAGTAAGGTTAAGAGCAAGAGCAATAAAAAATAAGGTATCGTCTGTTATATGCACTAATATCATCTAGAGTAAATAAGGTTGCTGATGAACTACTCCCGTTTCGAAAAGACGTTGGCCTATGGGAAGTTACATTATCCCCTAATGGCAACTTAAACTATACTTAAAACGTTCCCTTACAATAATTTTCGATCAAAGCGTAGCCGTCGTTATTTAAAAATTAGACGCTACCGGTCACTTAAAAGTATAAAATTTATTTCGCCTAAATCGCATTACATTTACAAATATTTATATTTCAAAATTTAATAAAAAGAAAAGCGGCACATACAAAGACTAAAACACAAGCATACATACAAAACATAAATAATTCATATAAAAACTTACTAATTAATTTTAAACAAAAGATATAAAACGACACCCACTTAATCAAAAGACGTTATTGCATTATATTATAATAAAATAGTATAAATACTTTAAATAACTATGAATATATGGGTATGGTTTTATAGCACACTTTACGACCTAGTGCACAATAATGTTGGTTAACGGAGTGTTCCTTTGAATGGCTTGAAAAGCTTGACTTTATTGCTTTTTAAAACAGTTTTAGCTTATACTGGACTAGCTATTTTCATGGTGGTCGTACACTTGCATAATTTTCAACGGCAGTATTTTTTTTTAGCTGTAAACAGAATTCCTAGCTGTATATTTGCTGTGTGTAGACTTGAAGCACGATGAGTGTTTCAGTAACTTTAAAACTTATTTTTACTTCTGTTACCTTAATTTTAAGTTTTTTGTGTTTATGGAAACCTAAAAACGTAAATAGTTTCAATGTTTCAATTCGCTAGCGAACACAATTTTCAAAAAAATATTAAAATTGGTGGTTGGATTTCATATCGCAATTGGGATGTTGTAAAATAAAATAGGTAAACTTTACCTACAGCAGCCACTCAGACAATGTATTAAACACAAGTTCTAAATAAAAATATCTTAAGCGTCGAGCAAGTTTACCGTACGGCATTTTCGATACCATACTCATACCAGTAGTTACCAAACAAAAACGCAATAAAACCCAACAATTCTGTCCATTTGCCTTCAAAATCAATAAAAGGTAAAGAGCTAGAATATAATAATCTAAAGCGTATCAGATATTATGATACAGATTACGATCTAAAGTCAAATTGTGTTTATATTCTCGTAAAATTTGCGATATATGTTCTGGCTACAGTTTTTAATGCTGGCATTATGATCGCAAGCACTGGCATGTAAACGCCTTATTTAGCTAGTACTGTGAATCGTTTTATAGTTCTAGGGTGATAAAAGATGCCGCGATGTATGATTTGTTTATTTTGTTATGCTGTTATGTGTAACACATTGCGTTGTGGATAATGACGTCAGAATAAAGTAACGAAAAAAATTTTCAATACAGAAATGTCTGAATTTTAGGGACTTCTTATTAAAACGTATTTCAAAAGGATTTCACTATTTTTTTGGTTCTTGGAGTCGAGATTTGAATTTCGGAAAGCAAAATAAAAAATCTGAATCGGTGGGATCAATCGATTTTATACATTTCATGTAGTTTCGTTTTTGTAAATCAAGATTCAAAACACGCATTAAATTAATCCCATGAAATGCATCCTTAGATGTTTGTTACATCTTTCTAACACGTATCTTTATCCTTACTTATGACTATAAAAACCTAAAGCCGAAACGGAAACATATATTTTTAATCAGCAGAATTCCCAAGCGATCTGACTGTACCGTGTCAAATCACATCATTTATCAAACGCTAGCTCCCGGCCTAACATTTAACCGCCACACACGCTGAACGAAATCCTTGCCAAATCTATTTTAAACCTTAAACTTTGTTATGTAGAGTTGATATTCCTTTTGGGAGCCGTGACGTTTTTTTCAAAAATATCAGGGTTTGCACAAGATATTGTTTATTGTAAAATTGTCACAGAAGGACAGATGCATCGTAAATACTTATTAATGATTCTGTTGAAGCTTAAGTGGATGTGAAAAATCGTTTTGCGGAGTGCAAAGTGCTGTGTCACTGTGGGTTTTTGTATTTTTTTCTGGGCTAATAGCTGGTGAGGAGAGTTTGGTGCAAGAATTCGTGATGGAACATGATATTCATTGCCAGTCGGGGCTGCGGGTTATTCGATAGAGATACCGCGACCTCGGCACAAGGGCTAAGAAGGAACATGGGTGGTGTTTAGTCAGTAGAAGCCTGACACTCCCTTCTGCTCTGCCCAAGAGCGGGAGGATTATTTACTTATTATAGGCGCGTGCTCACTGTGAGCAATCGCCTGTAATGTGACATGCTGCACATTTATTTGTTTCTGTGAAAAAAAAAACGTTTTACTGACTTTCAGAAAACCGCTGAAATAGCCTTAAATAGTTTAATTTTCGGTGTCGGTCACTTTGTCTGTTTAATTGACTTTTTTGCCACTGTCTTTCAAAAATTAAGTTATTTGCTGGTACTCAAACCTTCTCTTTTTTAGAAGTCGGTTAAAATATCTACATCAGTTAAAAGTGAAGCATCGGAATTCTGAATAAACTAGAATTCGAATCGTTGCGGTAGGTTTCTAGTAATATTAATAAAATGCAAGACAGAAATATTATTAATATCTAATAAAATAATATTTCGGTCACAGACTGCGCTCAAGCCGTCTTTCAAGATGATAGAATATAAAGTATGATTTTAATAAACACTATAAATTAATAGCAGATTTAGAATCAATATCATACTTTTATACCTAAAAGCATGTTTTACGATTTTGCACTAGATTTTAGTGTTGATAACCGGTCAGCTAGAAACCTTGTTTATAATTGGGTTCCGTAATTTTATATATACAGATATTCTTCTCTATTGCTCGTTTAGTCATCTGAATAACAGACGATTATTTTTATTTGCTAAGACAATTAATTTGTACAAGCAAACAATAACGATATGGGTGGACTATTCTCATATTTATGAGATGTTAAAAAAAAAAAACAAAAAATTTACACCACTCAATACCAACCAACTTAATAAAAAAAGTTTGCTTCGCACTTAAAATTCATATCCTGTCTCCAATCAAACACAATTTAATAATAATAATAATATTCCACAACTATCACACAACGCCATCTAGTCCCAAGCTAATGTAATAAATACTGTAATAATAAATAATGTAATATAATAATAAAATAATATAACAAAAATAATAATGCAATTAAAATACTTAGAAATACGAGTAATAATAAATTAAATTAAATAATATAGCAATAATAGTTATTCATGATCTCCTAAAACAGGGCTTCCTCTCTCCTACCCTTTTGCTGTGCCCTACAGGGTCCATAATGATCTTAATTATATACTATACCACCTAAGTACACATTATGGTAAAGCAATAAAGATATTGAGTATTGAGCTAAGCAGAGCTGGTGTTATGGGTACTAGACAACTGATAAACATACTTATATATTTCTAAATACATACATATTATAGATAAATTACACCCAGACACAGAACAAATGATCGTGCTCATCACACAAACATTTGTCCTGGGTGAATTTACTAATTACATTTCTTGTCAAATCATTGATACACCTTTTTTTTGGGTGGGTGGGAAATTATCAAATAATCCCTCTCGCTCTGGGCACAGTGGAAGGGATTGTCAGACTTCTACTGACTAAAAACCACCCATGTTTCTTCTTAGCCCTTGTACTGCGGTATCTCTTTCGAACAACCTGCAGCCCCGACGGGCGTTGGCCCTTGCTGGCAGCATTGATACACCTATTACCTGTTATTGCACCTTTTGGTCGACGTTATAAAAGTGCCCATGTAGCCCTATCCTACTAATATTATAAATGTGAAAGTTTGTGAGAATGGATGTGTGGATGATTGTTACTCTTTCACGCATAAACGGCTGGACCGATTTGGTTGAAATTTGGTATGTAGATAGGTTATACCCTGGATTAACACATAGGATAGTTTTTATCCCGATTTTATCTTCCCTTGGGATAATTTACGAGTTGTAGCGGGTGAAGCCGCTGGCAACAGCTAGTGTGAAATAAAATATTTTGATTTTGATAAAATACGTCAAATGACTTTTTCTCCGAATCAGCAAAATACCTCAGAATATAAATCATCATCATCGTCATTCTCTTGCCTTTAGGTAATTTATTCGGGATTGGCGCAGCGTGTGTTCTTTAACACTTCTATATTATTCGTATGAAATAATTAATTTTACTAATACTAAAACAGCTCCACGGAACCCTAACTCCTGACGACCACGTAAGCCGCGTACAATTGGCGCGCACAGCACTTGACGACGGATTAGACACCCGTAAACCGCTCACAGCACCCTGTAAGCTTTTAATGCGGCCTTTCGTCACACTGTTCTGTATCATTTTGTTATTTAAACTCATATTAACTTGAAGAAAATGCCTTTTGAATACGATATTACAAGGAATTTAAGCTTTGTGGTCTATAAAGTTGGTGGATTAATAGTTTTAGGGTTTGTACTGTATTGCTGGTATGCTATGTAATCTTGGGGAAATTTAACGAAGAGTTTCGTTACTTTTACCTATAGGTAAACTTCAGTTTATGTATTTTACTTAAAAACTTCGACATTTTTGTAAAGCTATTCAACATCATGGGGCCAATTCTCGATTTTCGCCATTTATCTCGAGTTCGAGATCGTAAGTCTATCTCTATGTCTATTAAAAATATCTCTATCTCTACCAAAAAATTTCGAATTGAGCAGAATTCCGTATTCTCAGTCAAAATAGAAATAAATGTCACGAAAATGTCGAGTCGAGTGAAGATAATGTTACCATTATGAAGAATCGCACGTTCTGTTTTAGGTAGCTATGAGTTAATGAATGATTTTGTTTTAAAACGCTGGCTAAACTTAATTATTTAAGTATAAAACGAAACGTTTATTGTGTTTCAAGATTTTCGTATGCTCTTCGTGAAATAAAGAAAACAAATTGACAGTTGACTGTCTGTCAGTGTCAGAATTTGCGCCTTTTTGCGGTTCCTTCAAAACTTTTGTTATGTTTACATGTACTGTGTTTACATCATTATTGGGTGCTGTTTTACATTTTAAAAGTTTTATTTTAACATGGAGGGGAAAAATCAAACAAGGCAAGGGCACAAATCAAAGAGTATAAATCGAATTTCCAGTAAGTATGAGATGCCAAGCCGTATTTTATTTAAAAATTAAAGAAAAGAAAACACAGTGTACAATCCAAAACTCAACGAATTCACTCAGAAATGACGTATCTCTACAATCGACATGACATCTCTACTGCTCAGAAGCACTCGACATGAACTCTAACGTTAGCTTTCGACAAATGTCGAATTCGACATCCCCAGAATAGCAACTTTTAAAATTTGTCGAAAAAATGACGTCATTAGAAATTTTTGTCAAGCTCGACACCATCTCTAAAATCGAGAATTGGCCCCCTGGTCTTAATAACTGATGCTACTTCAAAATATTAGATTCTTACTTAATAAAATAAGGGATATTTTTAAATGCATATCTATAAATGTATAATTTATCAGCAAAGTAGGTAACTCCACTAATTAACTGAATACATACCAGAAAAATAACAAAAAAACATGTCCTACAAAAAAAACTGAAAAAGCCACAAATCGAGAGGATGTTTTTTATCGAATTCACACCAAAAATGTGTTTCGTATATCGGAAGAATACGAATTATTTATCAAAAAAACTGACTTACACTGTAAATCGTTCAGGTTAGGTTAGGTTATGTTTGGTTTTTTTGGTTAAAATACATGCCTTAAAATAACTGCGAAACTGAAAGACACCGTAAATTGATCTTTTTAAGCTTTTACGGTTTAAAACTAAACTAAAGTGTCGCTTTCGGAATATCTGCCGAGATAAAAATCTGGATCGGGATATCCCGATCATAATATATATATATGGAGATATGATAAAATATGGATAGGGAAAGATTTCCCGTATGCAACGGTACAAGTTTCATAATGAATTCCTATTTTATCGTGCAAAAACTGGCCAAGTTCAAGTCTTGCACATGAAGAGAATACCATGACTTCTAATAGGTTTTCCTGTAATCTATACGTGTTAAACTAATTTTTGTATTTTTATTCAGAGTTTTAGGTTCAGTGGTTTCGGAGATAAGGGGGTGGGGAATGGTCGGATAGACAGACCAACACACGAGTGATTCTATAAGGGTTCCTTATAGAATCACTCGTGTGTTGTTTTCTTCCTTTGTAGCTTTGAGGTTTTCACTAAAATATTACGCTACAGTGTAAAACCAATCCAAAACAGATAAACAACAGAAATAGAATTTAATCGAATACCGTAATCCGGATTCTGCCTTACATCAGACAGTTACATTTTTATAGCTGGACAAATTGACACTATTACAACTGCGGTTAAATTGTAAAATAAATAATTATAATTGAACCCACTAAAATTAGAGTAGGGGCAATTAGTTGGATTTGTTTTAATTCAATTAAACGGTTTCTGGGTTTTTAATTTATTAGTGGCTGTGGGAAGCGGATGTAAAACTTTGTTTTTTCATTTGCTAAGCCTTTTGACATTAATTTTGGAGTTAGTGTTTTTTACAGGGCATATTATTTATTTCGTTTTAATTAGTCGCTCACGATACCATTATTCATTAGGGGTCATGCATACAATGTAATGATGTTTATGATAGTTTTATTTTTAGTTTATAGTTTAAAGTTTGTTTGTTATTAGGAAATTTCAAATTTCTATTACGCTTTCTGTCAGTCTAGACTAAAAGCGTTTTCTAATAAATTTTACAGCGAAGCATGGTACTTTTATTTCAGGAGTGACTTTTATATGAGGTGCCTCTCATTAAGTCAAGATTTTGACACCTTATTGAAGGTTATGTATGTATTTTTTTTTGCTAAGAGGCAGCTTAAGTAATCATTAAATATCTTTGAGTACGCCAGTTACAATGTTAGATGTAGATCAAACAAATTTTATGGACTTAGAATTCCTGCTCTAGGCTGGAATTCTGCTCTGAATGCCATAAAAGTACTACATGATTAAGATCCAGATAATAAAACGCGTGTTACTTTGTAATATTGAACGTGTATTACAAATCGAGTGTTGCTACCACAACATAATATCACGCCTGTGGTCTATAGGGATAGGTAAAGATGTAACTATAGGTAGGTAAGGTGTATTGGTCACCAAGATTTCACCAGTCATTTTAAATTCCGATGTGAGGACGAGCCTAATGCACAGAGGTGACGGAATATAAGATGCTCGTAAAGGAGGTGGCGGAACCTAAGATGGAGAGAACTTCTCGTCCCAGCCGCCGCGGGAGACGCTCCGGGTGCCTGAAGCCACGTGATGGCTTCCGGCCACCGTAAGCGCGGGCCTGCGGACGGTGAGTAATGGTCTGGCTCACCGTCCGTCCGTCCTATGACGATGACAGGCCGTGTCACCGGCGCGTTCGTGTTCCACGCGCGCCTCAAAGAGATGTCAGCAATATTGCCCTCAAGGGCCGATGCCTGCCGGGGCTGCGGGTTGTTCAAAAGAGATACCATGGCTTCTGACACAGAGGGCTAAGCCGGAACATGGATGGTTTTTAGGCAGTAGAAGTCCAAGAGCGGGACGAGTCATTTGATAATTTCACACAGAACAGAAAAAAATCGGGGAGCCATTGCTATCATGTTCATCTGCATAGCCTTTCCCCAACTATGTTGAGGTCAGCTTCGTCCAACCGAATGTGGCTAATTTAAGTCTCAGTGGCTGTTACTGAGAATTAAAAAAAAGGGCATATAATGAAGACCAAAGGTACGCTTGGCAAGGGGCTGCGGGATGTTGTAAGAGATACCGCGGCCTCGACATATACAGGGTGTAAATCAACCCTTCACACATACGTCAACCAAGCATTCTGTACATCAAACTAAGTACCCCTACGCAAAAATTTTTGCTGGGAAACGACTTTTTTTTTGGGATCGAAATTTTTATTTTACGGTAAAACTCAAACTAGCACTCTTAAAACATTGTGCTAGTGGATGCTTTGAATAGTAAAAGGGTCATGGAGGTAATTTAAGTAAAGTTATAACCTGAAAAACTAGTATTTACAAAAACGGCTGTGCAAAATTTGGAACTTTGACCCCCAATATCTCCGTAACTAGGGGGTTCCCAGGTATGGTCTAGAACAAAAAAATGATCGCAGTGATGGGGAGAAAAAGTGCCCTTCGTTTGCGTTAAGGGTACTTTTACACCCTTTGTAGGGCTAAGAAGGAACATGGGTGGTTTTTAGTCAGTAGAAGTCTGACACTCCCTTTCGCTCTGCCCAAGAGCGGGAGTGGTTATTTTATAATTGACCCCCCCCCCCAAAAAAAAAAGAAGGTAAGCTTGGCAAAAAGTTTACAACTTAGACCTACAATACTGCGGGTGGCAACGAGTTGATGTACGGAATAGTAATAGCTACGAGTAGATCCATTTATGTGGGATTTAAGTCGAAGTGTTGACGAGGTGCAGGACTTAATAAGCTGTATCTAATCTTTTGGCTCCTTTTATATCGGATTATCTAGAATGCCAACGATTAATTATATCATTGCTTTACACTGGTTTTAATACGACCACGATTAGCGCCTACTTCACGAAGGGGTCTTAGTCCCATTTAATCCTTGTTAATTGTAGATTCTTGAAATTCGTTACTGGTTGTCCGAAATGCTGACAATAAGTTTTTTTTTTTACACACACTAGGAATTACAGTACAACCGTAGCTGTGAGGTCAGATAGGCAGTCGTTCCATGTAAAATACTGAAATTTAGCTGTCTATATGTGCCCAGGGTTACTACTGAGAAACTTATATACGTGGAATCTCTCTTACCAAATAAATAAATAAACTTAAGATTATGCTTCTCACAAATAATGCTACAAAAAACTGTTCCTAATCAAAAACCAACAGGTTTTCACTATTCATAGACACTGAATAGCTGACGAAACCGTTATTTACATTCATTCCAAAATGTAAACAGGAATTATGTCATTTCGTAACTTTTATTCATGAATCGAAAACTTAAACAGCTTTGTAACAATTTTGGTCTACAATAAACTTAACTTTATCGATCTAAAATATGTTAAAACACACAAAACATTCACAAAATAGAGCTGCACCACACAACAAACCGAAAAAAATCGAACATCACCTTTACCAAAAATCGATTCAACACTTTAAACACCGCATGCATTATTCATAATCACCGATTCTTTTCCCGGTGATAAATGACCCGTAATTGTATCCGAGTATCGGTGATTTAAGAAAAATCGCCAAGTCACACGGCGAGTATGGCCTATCGGTACTGCGATCAGTGGAACAAGTATTAATGTGTGTAAGCAATCGGGTTTGTAATTAGATACCATGTAATTGTGATTGTGATTGTGTGCGATTTGCGTTTTGTGTTTATTTGTCTTTTTTTTGTGAAGGGATTTTGTGCAATGCCTGGCTTAAGTTTGGTGTATTTGTACCGTAAAATACTTATAAATGTGACCAGTATTCTTAAAATGAATAAAGCCAGAAGCAAAAGTACAACTAAAACTAACGAAGCTATTGCATACGGTCATCTAACGAGGACAAATCTAGTCTCAAGATATCTCTGCTGGAAAAACTAATAATTATCTGACCTGGTTGTCAATCCCACTATCCCATGCTCAGCTTGTGCTTAAAACCACTTGCTTTGTTTTATCAGCCGTCACAGTCTTCTGCTGGCCAAAGAACTCCCCCATGGCTTTTCATTTACCTACCTTCTGGGACCAATCTGCTAAAGAGGCCAAATCCAAACGCCAGTTCTTGGACCTGCCACGGTTACGGGGCGCGGCGGCCATCTTCAGGCACCCACTATGTGACTATCTTCGCCCATCAGTCTACCTTGCCAGTTAGGCTACTTATTAGAATGACTAGACTAGCTACACTAATATAATTGTCTACTTAAAGTCTTTGACACCTTTTCTAATCAGTAAGCAAATTCCTGACTTTGCAGTTCGAGGTGAGCCCAGTGGTGGCGGCCCCGACTTACAAACAGTATTTCGTGGGTTCGAACCCAGACAGGCACTTTACTTTGTGTAATTTATTTCATCACCGCTGCTCTCAAAACGGTGAAGGAAAACATCGTGACGAAACCGGCATGTCTCAGAACTGAAAATTCAAAGATATGTGACATCTACCAATGCGCACTGGGCCCGCGTGGTAGATTATAGCCCATTCCCTCTCAAAGAGAGGATGCCTGTGTCCCAGCAGTGGGAACATTCATAGGCTGTTGATGATGATGAGGCAAATTCCAGTTAGAATAATCCCATCTAAATTCCTTTTGTCCATGCTCGAAATCTCTCCGGAACTACCAAATTCTGGTGCAAACAAATAAAATAAAACTGACTCAACACTGCAAATATATCAAGCATATACGGAAGCTACTTGTCACACCAATATTTTACATTGAAAACATTGAGACTTAACCTTTACCCTAGTGATTTATAAAAGTACAGCAGCATTTAGTTCCTGATTGCAATGAAACTTTAAAACTGTGATTTCTTTAAAACAGATCACTGTGTGTTAATTACTGATATGGACAAAAGGCGCCATGAAAATAACGGGCGCGCCAAACCCATTTACCAATGTCTACCGATATTAAAATCGATTTTCCTGAATCGATTCGGCGAGTAATTGTCAGTAATAATCCGAGTCTTAAAAATGCCGAGCGGAGGTGTCGATGTAACGAGATATAGGGCCCGTTACTTGCAATATGCAGGTGGTCGGTGCAACATTGATACAGCATCGATGTTTTTTTTAAATCGATACGCAATGAATCGATGATTCTGCACAATTTGATCGATCGAGATCGCTTTTTCGGTTGTGTCACGCTGTGTTCTTTTTGTATTTTTTTGTTCGATTTTTTAATTGAACGATGATGTTTAATGTATGAATTGGTTTTTTATCGGCCAGTGTGCATGCTACAGTTATCCTTTTAAAAAGATTTATGGTAATTGGAAAATTACAGCTTCTAACAAGAAAATAGGTCACTCCAACCAATCTTATCATCACGCTTGTTTTCACGAAGGGCAGGGCAGAGATATCCAGCCAATTTTTTTTAAATTTATGTATAGTTTGCATATAATTGGTACACACAAGCTCATTCCGAGCTACTGCTGCCAAATTCCAGATGAAAACATCCAATAACCCTTAACCCAACCTGGGATTCAAATCAACGCTCAATATACTACGCTTGCGACCGCTAAACCAACAAGGAAGTAACCTAATATAAAGATAACATTTCCCTGTTTACTTTAGTAAAAGAAAACTCACCTCGTTTCAGCAACACTATAAACATCCATCATAAAACTAGGGCTCAACTTACATTTGCCTTAAAAGCCCTTCTCAAAAAAACCAGTATAACCTGACACCTGTGAACCATAGACCACTCAGCCACATTAACACAAGTAGATTTCTCTAGTAACTAATACCAAAGCTTGTGTTTGTAGAGCAAATTGCGTATCGGCAAATTTACCGAGACTAGCTTCGTTGTATGGCTTGTATGAATGTATGGATGGTTGTATGGTTCTTTGGCCAAAAGGCCGTTATGTTCTGTTGGCTTTTCACACAAACGGTTCGCGGGTCGAGCTTTGAAATGGGTAGACGGGCGGTTATAAAACGCTAGGTGTGTAAACGCTGGGTGTGGCCAGCGTGTGAAATATCGAAAAACTAGAAGGTGGAATATATTACTTCTCAAAAGCCATTTTCATCGAGACTTTTAGAAAAACTAATAGTTCTTTATTTTCATTAAAATTCTAGAACAACTCTCTACAATTAAATATTCATAAAATTATCATGCTAATGAATCGTGTATATATATACCTTTACAAACATTTTAGAAATAAGTATCTATCAAAACATTTAAAGTCATCAATCCCGAAACACGCAATAATAATATAACTGGACAATGACAAATTTATTGGAAAAACTGTTCCAATTCGAAAATGTTTACAATTCTATTCAACTATTCCAATATAAAACTATTTTAATTTAACAAAACACAAACGTTTGGAAACAAATTCAAATAACCGCCAGTCTATCACCAAACAATTTGAATAAAGAACGCGTTTCAACAAACATTGCTTATTGCTGCCTTCGTGTTGACGAACTACAAGCTACAACCACCATACTCAGAACCACGATGACCACTTCACACACCCATTTTACTATGAAAACTTTCCAGTGAAAGGGACAAGAGAGGTCTAGACAAAATGGCCGCTAACTTTACATATGTTAGCTTTTTAGAAATGGGATCGTAAGGTTGCGTTCATTGTTTGACATGCTATTACGAACGTTTGAAATTAGAATAATAAAAATGTTTCTTTGGACTTTCAATATGGCGGGCATTCAATTGGTATGTTTTCGCGGTTAATTTGACTTGTTGGATGGATGACATTTTGAGTGTTGTTATTCAACTTATGATTTGGGTATTTCCCATGAAGTTTGAGTTTGATTCCGGTTGGATGTAGGTTAAGAGTCTAACAGGAATTTTATCTTTCTGAAACTTATAACAGAATGCAGTACCTAGTCGGCTACTTTATTCAGGCCTCACCACTACTGGCCTCCACTTCTGGACATAGGGCTCTTGAACAGACCTACTTAATTGATATAAACAAATAGATCAATTAGTAGAGAATGTTGTGAGAAACGATTTTAAACTCATTACCAACTTTCGGAGTAACGTACATCGGAGTGACAAACATTCTGAATACAGTTCTTCGTAGTAGCAAACTTTCGGAGTAACGTACATCGGCGTTACGAACATTCTGAATACCGTACTTCTTCATAGCGTACGTCGGTGTTTCGAACTTCGGAGTAACGTAACACAGTCACATTAAACATTGTCATCATGAAGCCTTTGACCACCTTTGTTGAACACGATTATTATCAGTCTGACTGGATGCAGTCGACTATCAGTATTGCTTTGCCAAATCATTCGGGGATAACATTACGTGATGTTTTGTAATGTAAACAAAGAGCAATCCGTCTTTGTCCATAGTCCTTCAATACCACCAGATGACGCAACACGCCCCTAATAAACATCAAAACACACAACAAGCATAGTAATCAGTGTATTGTTAACGAAAAACCTCTAAAAGCACCGCATGAGACCGCATTTACATAATTCCACCAAAGGTTGCCTAAAAATATGAACAAACCTCTCCTCGGTAAAGTTCAAGAGATCAAATGTCATTATTTAACATTATAATTTAATTAAGCTTATAATTGACAGGTCTAATAATTAATCTATGACCTGCTAAATTGGTGGAGCGGGCTTGGCTTGTGTTGGTAATGTTTGAGCTTATGTAATTACAGTCAACGAGTTTAGATTCTTCGGAGAATTTTATTGTTTTAAGATGAAAAAATGCAAGCTTGCATCTTGGTTGGAAAGCTTAAAATTGTCTTAGTCGGAAGCCTAAAACTGGAAAAACATCAATAATTACTTCTAACTGAGGAAATGTTGGTGCATAGGTACTACCTATCATATAACCTCTACCAAATCCTTGGGTAATTACGGCCTTATGAGATTTGCTATAAAACGTGAATATTGTATCCACGTTTGCTGAAAGTTAATCTCGGACGTATTCGTTCGACAAAAATCGAATTAGACCAATTCTTGCAAGACTAGAATCGAGAATCTAAACGGATTCACTTCTTAAAGGACACAGGTGAGATTCATTGTTGACTACCCTGGTAAAAGTGGTATTGTTCCACAAACGATGGGGTACTGAGCAAAATATCGTGTCCTACATGCACGTTTTTTTATTTGTTTTTTATTTAAAAAACTTTGCCCCTCACTAGAAATTTCTCCTGTATCGTGGGTGCGTTTACAAACATTTAAACTCACATACACAAACCAAATACCCAGACCCGAAACAAGTATGAAGGCCATACATTGAAAACATCTGGTCTGACACAATTTAAGTTGTCATCAACACGCTAAGATGACTAGAATAAGTGTCAGTAAAAAATCTACTCGTAGTTATATCTAAAGACCTGGAAATTCCCATTCGGAATACCAAATAACACCTGCCTTAACGAATTGTCTGACGTATCATCTTCAAGTATTATAATTGACAGGCCCAATAATTATTTCATGACTTGGCAGAACTGCTCGAACGAATTATTGCGAAAATAATTATTGCTCTTTCATAATCACTTTATCATTATTTGTTATTGTGTTACGTAGGTACTATCTGTGCCCAGCATTGTTTGACCCCTTGTACTAAGACAAAGAGGTGAAGTGGTGAATGTAGAGGGGTCAATTAATGCTGGGCACTGACTGTACTAGTTCATCTTCATTATAATGTAGATACAGGTTAATTTTGGTTTTGTAATATTGAGGTCGTGACGTCAAAAGCCCCCACTCATGATCTTTGACACGTTTTATTTTCGTCAATGTTTATTAATTTGATAAAACAAAAAACACGTATCCAATATTTTTCCATAACCTAACATACGGACTTATTAGATTTTTTTTGGTGAAATACCCTATTAGTTGCTAGATATAACACCCAGGTTAAGCTGCGCTTCTCTAAGTTGGTCTGTGGGTGGGTGACCACCCAATACATACCAAGTTTCGTCCGTACCTTGGAAATCATGCTAATGTTGGTCTCGGATCTTTGACAGTCGTAACAAGTCAGAGGCTTGAAAGGCTGACAACCAGTCTTACTAAGTGATATCGTTTATCTAGTACCAGCTGTGTTGTGGAGGTCAGATAGGCAGTCGCTCCATGTAAAATACTGGTGTATTCAGCTGCATCCGGCTCAACTGAAAGCCGACCCCAGCATAATAGGGAAAATGCAAGGCAGATCTGATGGACAGAAATCCGCGAGCATAAATTATACTTGACACTCCTAAGTTAGGCCATAAACTGACGGTAAGTTAGTTAAGTTAATATTATTTAAGTAAGTAATAAAAACGAATTTATCTTCATGAATTATTATTTACTGTACGAAACGCTATAAAAGCCACACCTTTGTTTTAACACTGTTATAAACACTTTATATTCTGATTAATTATCATATACTAATAACGACTACTTAGGTTCTAATATTCATTAAGTCTCAGTATATTTACTATAAGTTAATGCTTTACGTTCTTATTGTAGCTTATGAACACTCACGAGCAAAAATATGTATAACTACAGTGAGCAAAATTTAAAAGCAAACGATTTTGATAATAATTATGACTGTGTAAAAACGGGTTGTACACTAGTTATCGCGGCCTCGACATAGAGGGCTAAGAAGGAACATGGGTGGTTTTTAGTCAGTAGAAGTCTGACACTCCCATTCGCTCTGCCCAAGAGCGGGACCCGTTATTTGATGATTTTCCACCCGCCAAAAAAAAAAAGGTTTAGCAAGATAGACTTCTAAAGAAAACTATCACTACACAGCATCAATGTGGGACACTAGTTGGTTCTTTTGGTCTAACTTATCCCACTGTCCTCCACCAGGCCTGCCACGTCAAATTTTCACACATTTGGAAGTCCTTAACAGTTCACCGAAAACCAGGTGAAGGCTGCGGCGTAGATCTGGTGACGGTTAATGCGAGACGCATTGTACTGTTCAAAGTGCGAGACTTGGGATAAATATATGCCTAGCAGTGTACGTCTTTCGGTTGAAATGAAAATGATGATAGTGAAGAGTGCCTAGTGCCATATTTGCGTTCGTGACTGTAGCTTATAAAACGTGTAAAAGTACCCTTAACGCAAATGAAAGGTAATCGTACTCCCCACCACTGCGATCATTTTTTTGTTCTAGACCATACCTGGGAACCCCCTAGTTACGGAGATATTGGGGGTCAAAGTTCCAAGTTTTGCACAGCTGTTTTTGTAAATACTAGTTTTTCAGGTTATAACTTTTCTTAAATTACTTCCATGACCCTTTTACTATTCAAACCATCAACAAGCACAATATTTTAAGAGTGCTACATTGAGTTTTACCGTAAAATTTGATTTTTGACCCCAAAAAAAGTCGTTTCCCAGCTAAAAATTTGGCGTAGGGGTTTATACTTAGTTTGATATACAGAATGTTTGGTTGACGTATGTGTGAAGGGTTAATTTACACCCTGTATTCTTACTTTACAAACACTTCCATGAAAGATTGTCTGTTCATTATAATTACTGCAACAATCTTGTGTGGTTGTTCAATGCTCATAATATTAGAATTAACAACTACATACATTTGCATCTACTTTACACCTGTTTCTAGAGCTTGAAGATCAAGTTTTAAGACATATTAGTAATGTCTGCTTGCCGCGTTGGTCTAGTAGGGGATTGCTGGCTCGACTTCGAATATGAGGTCCTTGTTTCGATTCCCGGTTCGTGTCAAAACACTTGGGGTTTTCCATCATGATTAGTTCTCAGTGTCAGCCATGGAGTTTGAAATTATGCCCGATTGATGAAAATAGACTCGCTCTTTAATAAATGGGACTTAAAACACAACTGGTTGAATGAAGGTGTACTATAAAATACTCCACTGTTAGCACAATAAAACCTGTATATTTTCCAATTTGTTATATTTTTGATTGTTTTCCTTCCTCAATTGATATTTAAGACCAAAGTCTTTCGACAATTTTTCTCATCTCCCATACAACACGTTTCCAATTTAACGCTTAATGACTCAACATCGCAACCGCACTTTAAACTATACCGCCCGTCATGTACCCCTCGGGGTAAACCTACGAATCGAGTGATTTAATATCGATTAATCAAGAATCGAGTATTCGGTTAATTAATAATTATGTCGTTGATTTGATATAATGCCTTTTGAATATCCATTAAGACTTCTGTAACAAGCTATAGCTTATGCCGATGTCTCCTTTCGCCTGAAGCATTACCCGTTGACAGTTGTAATAGACAAGCCAGATTGGACAAACGATCCTCCATACTAAATGAATCTGAACTCAATTACAGTGTGATACAGTTAAAATTTGATTGGATACTTTTGACAGCTGGACAACCATGACGAATCTTACAATATACCGACTTTACCATTATTAATAATAATTAAAATTAATTTTCAATAACGTCTATAAATTAAAAAGGGCGACTTTCGCTTATTAATCGTTTTCGTTCGTGACCAATCGGGCGGGTTCGTGAAACGTCGGGCGTTTCCGCCGCCTGTCGGGTTCCCTCGGGCGCTGCCATGGGATTTGATTAATGGAGTTCCGTATCCAAAAATTTGGGCTGTTTTTTTTTGTAATCTTTACCCTGAAGGTGCTTGAACTCTTTTTAGGGTAGCCGGTGGTAATTAGTGGTTATTGAATATAAAGTTTTGACAGGTTTTTGAGGGGTTAATTGCATTGTTTCTTTTGATCTGAAGTTAATCTATTTTCTTGTTTATGTCCCGCATTTAAGTGTCAAAATGAGAGTTCTTGATACGTTGAGGCACCTGGACGTATCAGAACACTCATTTTTACAGGCTCATTTTATTGTAGGTTTTAAAGACGTAAGAGCCTTCGTTGATATTAAATTAAGATTACTTTTACGATGTTAGTGCAAGTGCATTAGTTCTGTCATTCATTCCAATACAATTTACGTTAATTTATGTTTATTTAATAATATAAAGTTTATTATAAGTGATATGATAGAATAAATTATTTATAAAAGTTGCAGTTAGTAGTGCATTGTGTAGTTTTTTAAAGTTTCAAACGAAAATATTTATTAAAATTAAAATCTCTTATTGCGTCTAAAAGCTAAAAAACTAAAAATGTTGGTACATTATTATAATAAATTAAGTAAACCATGAACAAGTAAAGATTAAAATCTTAATGTCCATAATAAAGACACACCAGATATTTAAATAAAAAATTGGCTCATTTGAAACCAGAAAATGGTTTAGTTCCCAACCAACATCACTCAAAAGCATCATAAACATTTTAACCTTCAAAATTGGAATCATCAACAGGAGCGGAATCCTAAAATTAACGATTACCAGTATCATGCTTGTTCCGACAGCAACTCTAAAACCAACTCCCATAACCTTTATTCACAACACAGCAAAGTTTAAAATAGTATACTCGAACAAAATAATTTGTAAGGACAAGACAATATTTCACCGAACTGGTGCATAAAATTCATCTTCGCATATTGGGCGTTGACCTCGTATCTTAACGGTCTCAATATGATCTAAGAAAAGAATTCCTAATCGGTCGGTGTTTTGGTCAATTTTAGCGTAAATTTTTGTCTTTCATAACAATGTGTTACGCTATATGTAAAGCGGCTACGAGTTAGAATTCGGAGCGTGTAAGTTATTCTTAACCCTTAGCCACGACCTTCAAGCTTAAGCGATGACGCGTCTTGCGACCAGTTACTGTTGAAAACTCTTTGAAAAATTGTCTATCAGTGTAATCAGTCAGAATCATCAGAAAAGAATTGAATGTGAAATTTTACCAAAAAGGTTTTGTATTATTTATTTGTGATAAGTACACCTGAATGTAATTATTATGTCCCCGTCGGGGCTGCGGGTTGTTCACAAGCTACCGCAGCCTCGACATAAAGGGCTAAGAAGGAACATAGGTGGTTTTTAGTCAGTAGAAGTCTGACACTCCCTTTCGCTCTGCCCAAGAGCGGGAGGGGTAATTTGATGATATTCCACCTGCCGAAAAAAAAGATATAATATGTAGCTATAGTAGTACGGGTAAAACCGATAAATACCATTGACATTGCGATTTTTTGGTTCAACGTTACATTTCACTCAATTGATAAGCCAGCTTAAAAAGATTATCTTATAAAGCATGCCACAAGGTTTCGCAACGTAGCTAACTCGCGATGCATCGTGGTCGCCAACCGTATCGCCTGAGGTCGTGTACTATGTAAAGTGACTTTGGGCTAGAATTTGGAGCATGTTAATTGGTCTTTTGATTCTTTTTGGCTTCTGGTTGACCGTGGAAAACTGTAACATGTGGATATTTTATTAATATTTTGACGTTTCATCTTTGACAGGCTGGGTCAGTGACATCTTAAAAGGGAACTAGAGTTTTTCCAGCAAAGCGCAGAGTATAAGAGATAATACTTTAGTTCGGAGTGAACAGCGATACATAACATAACGCCTGCAATCCATGTAAGGGTTAGGCAGACGTGTACCCATTAGTCCACACATATTTCACCAGTTATGTGTTAATCTCATGTGTTAGGGGGCGAGTCTAATTCCATCAGTCGGGCACAAATACTTTAAATATATAATTTATAATAAATGCGGGCTATTTAATCCCTAAGTGTGAAAAACAAGGTGTGAAAGACCAACATTCTGCAATTAAAAATATTACTACTGTAAACCATAAACTATAAACCATCCAATTTCGGAACATTACAATCGCGGCCAAAAAAACGTAAGCATACATTTTGCACATCAACATATCCAATTAAAACTGTCTCGCGCCCTTCAGCCGTACACTGCGTGCCATACAAACTGACGCACAAAATTAATTTAAATATTAAACAAACACAGTTAGCTCTTTTTCTGGTAACAAGCTTGTAATACACCTCATTGATTCCTTTAAGAAAAATCTTTTTATTCACTTGTAATACGGTATGTAATTACGTTTTGATAGGTCTCAGGTCTCGAGGCGTGGTAATATTTAGCTGTCAGCACTTTCCCCGGTGACTTCGGATTTATTCGGGTTGCTTCGTATGGTATTCGTTAATTTGGATAAACCTCTTTTATTTGCGATTGTTTTTACTGTTGCCAAGCGGATCGGTGTTTTCAGAACAATTATTTGTAATTACATTTTAAAGTGTTGTGTTGTAATTTGTTTTCTGTTTACAATGAGGAGTTGTTGTTGATTTATTTCAATGTTTTTTTTAATTGGAATGTTGGAAAAGAAAGTTTTGTTTCAAAGTTACTGCGGGTTTTGCACTGTTTAAGCTACACGTATTTGCGAGTTCTTTTAAATAATTATTTTGACAAGTGCATTTATTTTGGCCAAAATATTACGGCATACCAGCACAGCATTGACGTGCACTTCGGTGCAGTACCGTTAGTGTGATTTATTTCTATTATTAATGTTTTTAACATTTATAGAAATGTTACCCAAAGAAATGTAGATATTAATTATTTTAGACAGTTGACATTTTGTAAAAATCAAGCTAACCCACTTTATTTGTGAGCTGCTAAAGTTAAAATATTGATGTGACCTGAATAGGTAATTATTAATATTTATTGAAAAAATTAATTTATTATTTCTGTCACATATTTTAGGTATCGTAGTAATTGTGAGACATATCTGATTTTTATTTATGACTGGATCGGTTATATTATTTTCGTTTAAATGTCAAAACTCATTAATTATTCTTAATGGATTAGTCGGAAGCACGTATTTGAATGATTTAGTGAACTAGTGAATATTTAAATTTTGCGTAATTTAGTTAAGTATCTTGAATTAATTGTTTCTGATCTAGTTTTTCGTTAGAAAATAACAATATTTAAATCAAAATTGGACTAATTTATGCAGTCAAAAATATCTGTTTCGAAACAGGAACTTCGACCGTACACAAATTATTCAAAAATTTAAAATGACTGATGAGCAGACCATCTATAAACAATTATGTTTTTGTCCTCATCCATTTAATATGTCCCCCACTGTAAACAACCACTCAATTACTGATAACAATCGTTATTACACGATTTAATTTATTTCACTCGAAAATTGAGTTAACAAGTTTGTAAAAACACCCTTTTATGACGAAAAGCAACAAAAATTCATTAAAAAAGCTTGATGAAAATTGGTTAAATTGGTACTATGTTATTTATTTTACGTAAAACTGCTTGATTGAGTTGTCGCCGCCGTGACTTTTTTATTAAAGAATTATCAAGTCATCGCATAAATTACATTATTAATTGTTACGTGGATCAAGTGGTAAAAACATAATTTTGAATTATTAACTGGATATTCCCATAAAAGAAAAGGAAGAAAATTTATGCTGCTTGATATGGTGAAAGATGTGGGTCATCTTTTTTGCACGCACTTGTATTTGGCAGACGGTCACTCAATGGAAGTTTATCAATAGTAAATAATGTGAAAACATATTTATTTGGTTACGACTTAATACTTTGGGCAAAACTGAGCTGGAATGCGGAATGCGCTGGACCGACCAAATCAGAAATGCACTAAATGGTCCACTCCACGAATGCACGAGGCAAGCAACAGTACAAGAGGAATGGCGTCGAATGGTGATGCTGAGAGATAGAATCTGGATTTGTGCATGTTTGATGGCACAAAGCTGGCCGCCTATTTGGTACATAGGACTTAATCGTAGGTTTGACGTTCAAAAACAGCTGATTGCATTGTCAGCCTAGTTTGAATAAAAATGACTTTTGATTCGATTTAATTAGGTGGCGAAATGTAAGTCGCCTATTAGGTACACTTTTGCCAAAACCTTTTGAAGAATAAAGGAAGTGATGATGTCATGACAGAATAATATCGCAAAACCTGAAAACAACTATGTAAACACGGACTTAGTTCAAGGAACTTACGCTACTTATTCTGTTTCCTGCTGTGCTTCACGGAAATGTACTAAAACAAGAAAATCTGTATCACTAACAACTCATTCATTAAGGAAAGCAATTTGTTACAAAAACCGTTCTTTCATCTCTCCCGCAGTATCTCATAAAATTAACTTCCAAACAAAAAAAAACTTCACTTAAGTTTTCCTAGTACAACTCTAATTAGTCTTACCTAAGGCATTTTACCTTTTTAGGGTTCCCTAGGACCGTAATTTATGCTTCACGTCAACATGTAGACATATTGTCGTGGGGCTCGATTGATTGATGGGTATTAGTGGTTCAGTAGGTTTTTCTATGTTTGTGTTGAAAAAGTTGATCTTTATTGATATTATTGTATGTTGTTAGATTGAGCGCGCATTTTACGATTTACGATACGGCTTTTTTGGGTTGTGTTTATCAGGCTGGTTATTAATCATCATTTTAGGGCCTTATTCGTGCATATTGGTCCTAGACTGTTACTTGTAGACCACAGTGCTTATTACGAAAGCAATGCTCTCAAAAATCATTACTAAATAATACATAGAAATGTAATGTAATGTTCATCTATAAATAATTACTCCTTAGCCACCAGAATTCAACAAGTTAAACGATTAATAAAGCAATACGTCTTCAACACTTAGTGGAGCTAAAACATAGAAAATAACGACATTACCACATTTTCCTTCGTAGCAACACTAATGAAAACCAATATAATGGCAACATTACACAAACTGTCAACTTCTTCATCGACAGTAAACATTGCAGTTAACATAACACTGATTATTAATTCCCTCCATAATCTTTTACACTACCATAAAGTCTCTCATCAATTATGAAATCAGAAGTGATCAAGTCGTAAGGCAACGCAAGTGCGCGCCTAACCTTACTGGCGTAATATAATCGGTTTTTAATCGTTGCATTAAGTAGACTGTAGGGACTTCTATGATGCCTTTTTTGGAGGACTAAAGCAAGAAAAAAATAAGCCACAGTAGTTCCAGTTGTGAGTGGTTCCTGGCTAATGTGTCCGCAGCAAATCGATCAATCTGTGAGATTGAAAAACGTTATATAGTTGCGGTGAAGTAAGAATTGATGGCGCTTCTTTCAAGGGCCCGTTTTGTCACTCAAAGCCTACTGTAAGTTGGTTGGTTGGTCTATGGTTACAAAGCATTTTCTCTCATACATTTTAAATTAAAACCTGGGATGTGATTAATGATTTAGTAGTTTGGATTCTTTACCAATATAAGTAAGAATATGTTACATTATTTGAACATTTTACCGTAAACTTTTAGTTTTAAGCTTATATGTGGAAACTTGTAATTGGCCTTCTTCTACTTGTTAATTCTACTACTCAAATGTTTTATCTGTAAGTTTTCTTAAAATTAATAAAATAAAATAAATTATTCTTACAGATTCTTTCAGGTTCTAGAAACAATGATAATATAATAAGGCCATAAAGGCTATATTTATACCATTTAAACCTGTGTGCATCTCCAACGCCACATACGAACTTCGGATCGTAGCAGACGTCACTTAAATTATTTATTGCGTTATCAGAGTTGTTCCATCATCATCATCATCAGCCTATAAAGTTCCCACTGCAGGGACTTCCTCCTCTTTAGGAGAGGTATGGGCTATAATCCAACACGCGTGCCCAGTGCGGATTGGTAGATGTCACATGCCTTCGAATTTTCTCTTTGGTATCGAACCCAGCTCCTCATGCTCAGCAATCGCGTACGACCACTACGCCACCACGTCAGGCATCTTTAAGGCGACAATAAATGCCAGTGACCTTGAACGTGTAGGTGAAGCTTGCGTCACTCCCCGCGACCCCGAAACGCATTCCCGCAATGCACGCTCGTAATTTCGTAGGGTAACTAAACGTTTCAAATAGTAAGGACTGTCCAGCCCGATTTTTTTATCACCATCCAAAATTATGCTCAGGAATAATAATATGCGATTTATAAAAAACTATTAATTGGACTAAAAAAATAAAACACTATATAAATAATAATAATATTCCACAACTATCACACAACGCCATCTAGTCCCAAGCTAAGCAGAGCTTGTGTTATGGGTACTAGACAACTGATAAACATACTTATATATTTCTAAATACATACATATTATAGATAAATTACACCCAGACACAGAACATACTATGACCTTAGTATGTTGCTTGTAGTATTATTTTCCAAAAAATCAGAACGATCACATGCATTTTACTCGTTAAAAGATATTTTTAGACGTATCTTCGCGATTTTTTAAACGAATTAAATTAGTTGTATTATGTTTTTAACACACTATGATACTAGGGTATAAATCCTGAAGAATATTATATATTTTTTCTGATTTTGTTTACTACTTTAACGAAGTATAAAACTCGCGTGTAGCTCCTGATGTCCCCTTAAGCCTTCTGCTAATATCTTCCATATGACAACATACACCTCCTTTTTGGGACCACTACAGATACAGATAAATTTTATTTCATCTTATTTGTTTCAGTATTTTAAACGAATGCACATAATAATACATGCTTTAATGTAGAGACTCTATAATGTATCCTGCTCCAAAAATGGGATGAGTAGATCATCGGGTGATCGACAATAGGTGCTTCGACATTTTTAGTGCTATATACAGGGGTAATATAGGGTTAATAATAGGAGGAGCTCGTGGCTTAATAAGAACTGCCACTCGGGACGATCTTTAGGTTAAGCTGCGCTTGCCTAGGTCGATCTGTAGATGGGTGACCGCCCATTACATACCGAGTTTCCTCCGTGCCTCGGAAAGCACGTTAAGCTGTTGGTCCCGGGTGCCATATAAAGATCTTTGGCAGTCGTTACGGGTAGTCAGCGACCTGAAAGTCTGACATCCAGTCTTACCAAAGGGTATCGTATTACCTAGTATGAACTGGGTTGTGGAGGTCAGATAGGCAGTCGCTCCATGTAAAATACTGGTATTCAGCTGCATCCGGTTAGACTGGAAGCCAACCCTAATATAGTTGGGAAAAGGCTAGGCAGATGATACAGGGGTAATATAATTATTGTTCAGTAGTGTATTAAATAGATAAGTTGTAAGTATATTTTTGTGTAAATAAGGTTCTTTCAAATGTTTACAATATAGCAACCGGTTACTGATAAAGCTGACGTTTTAACCAATCAAAATAAATTACTATTTCATTGCAATAGACAATAAAAGATTGGGTCCGACTAAAAATACTAAGGTGTTTTTAAACACCTTGAAGGACACTTGATGTTTATCCATGATCTCTTGCAACACTGCCAAAATATTGGAAACTTAAAGCAAAAAGTAACCATTGAAAATATTTAATTTTAGGTGTCTACCCACGTGGTTCCAATTACGAATTCTCATACCACAGAGCTTTAGGGATCACTTAAACTTACTACTCGGGTAAGTATCTGGGTCAAATTCAAGTACACCCTGAATTCAATAACACGCTACAAGGACCGTCACATTTCCTCTCTTCTTGGAATGCCTCAAAAACATCAATACCAGAATAATTTCTCAGAACAACACGATTACCAAAAAGAATTCGCAATAAATCAACGAAAAAATTCGTTTAACACTATCTAGAAATCGTTGGATTCTTAATTATTGTGCTTGAACTTCACCAAATATATACGCGCGTAGTAGCTACGTATCGGATCGACACGCCTTTGCGCCGGCGCATGATATATTGTAGCAATCGGACTCGAATTTAGGTCTGATATCGACAGGTGGTAAATTATTTGTTAGTATTTATTTAAACTGTGGTTTACTTGGATTTGTATTGATAAGTGGTTCTGGGTTGGTTTGGGAGCTATTTGTGAGGTATTTTGTCATCAGCATTATTGGTAAGTAGGTGTAGCCAGCGGCTTCGCCCGCTACAACTCGAAAGTTATACCACGAGAAAATAAAATCGGGATAAAAGCTATCCTATGTGTTAATCCAGATTATAAGCCATCTGTGTACCAAATTTTATCCAAATCCGTTCAGTAGTTTTTGCGTGAAAGAGTAACAAACATCCATATATACACACATACTTACAAACTTTGGCATTTACAATATTAGTAGGATATAAGGCTGACTTATGTACATTCTATTTTATCACTGTTAATGTATTTTGTCATTAATATTTGGCTTTTATAGCCACTTGTCCGATCAATTTCCCCGTAAGAAACTGTAATCATCATCTGTCTAACGTTTTCCAATTAAATTGGGCATTTCCAGTCTAACCGAATGTAACTAAATACCCAGTGCTTTTCGTAGTAAATTATAATATTAAACATAATAAAAACACATATAAGCAAACGTCACATCGTTTTAATACACAGTGTTAGATAATTATCTAGCTTAGATGTGAAGCCACTTCATTTGAAAAATAGACACCAACTTATTCCTAAACTAGAGGGACATCCATTTTAAACAGACCAACCACAGCCTTTCCAAATCCACTCCTAAACCCAGCCACAACACTTCAAGTAAACAAACAAAAAAACTAGTCACACACCTAAGTAGAGGCTAGCACACACGACACCAATAAATCTCAATTCTTACCTTACTAAGAAAAATCGTCATCCATCGGTATCCATCGGTAGACATCGGTACAGGAGAAAACACCCCATTGCATAGAAAGTTCCTTGGTATCACACGATGTACGTACGTGCGACAATTGCCTTTCCCGTTTTTGATGGTGACCAATTGTAAATCCAGATGGTGTATGCAAACTAGATAGTCTGGACGCCAAGTATAGGCAGAGGGCCTTAAATGGGACTGAACACCTTTCCTGCAATGATGTGCTTTGGTTTAAGAGGCCAATACGTAGCTGTTTTTGTCGTTCGTGTGAATGTTTGGTAGGAGTTGTAAGTGGAGAGAGTAGGGCAGTTTGCTGCTGAGATTGTATTTGATCGGAATATATTTGAAGTATCTTGTGATGTGGATAAATAATACATGAAATAGACTTTAGAACCTTGTCAATATCAATTGATTGATAGCTTCAAATAAACCATGTGTATTTGAATGTCTTTTTTTATAACCATCTCTTTCATCATCATCATCATCATCCATAGCCCGACTTAACCTCTTTGCTTGCTTGTGCCAAGCTTCATGTCTCCTTGCGCCAGTCTCATCCAGGATATTCCCGTAATGACAAGAATGTCGTCTGTCAAATACTTTTTATGAGGCATAAAATTAAAACAATCCAAAGTAACTGAATGGTTTTTTTTTTAAATATTAACTTATTTCTCAACGGCCACTACTACAACGATACTTTTATTATTACGACCTAATTTACGCATTTTATCCTCATTAAAAATATCACTCAAACCGATTACAAAAGCCTAAATCGCTTTTTAGTCATAGCTTACACCACACATCGACATGCTTTACAACCGAACGTCGGCGCTACATCTTCGCTCGCTGTAAATTGTATACAGTTTTCGTCAATCAGTGTTCCGATTAGCCCCCGGCGACTGTTTAACGACTTCTGGTGTTCGGACCATCCTTAATACGTGATCGTATTGTTTTGTAGAACATGGGCCTTGATTCAATAGGGGTATATGTTTAGATTTGTTTGTGTGGTCTAAGATGGGTAGTTGGTAACGTTTGGAAAGTTTCCAGAGTTTATTTGAATCGGGAGGATGTTGAGCTTGATGGCAATATAGTTCAAAATTTAATTCGTGAAAATGGGACAGTTATTTTATTTTATTTTTTTTAAATAATAATTTTTGTTTTAACAGACTGTAATGGCAAAGACTCTAAAGCACGTGGTTACATAGATGTTCATCAGTTGAATGACACATTAAAACTGTATAATTTTTTTTTTGTATTTTATTAGAAATAAATGGTAATTCAAGCTAAAAGACAATATTTTACAAAACTAAAGATCAAAATCAAAAACAATCTCAATCATCATAATTGCATATTCACACATTTCGTACTCAAGCATACAGTTTAAAATCGACAAGTCAAGTTTCGCATTCACCGGTCATCGGTTACATCCATATTAAAAAAACATTTTGACATCGAAGATATTTCGCAAGACAAAGATTACGGTATTACACGCGGATGATAAATCGCAACAATTTGTATTTATACCCGAAATGGACGATAAGCAAGGAGAGGAAACGATAAAAATCAACAATGTTCAAACTTTGCAAGAATTACTTAATTAAACCGTAATTTTAAAGAATCTGATAAAATTCTTGGGATTGCACCCCAAATATCGGACTTTGATATATCATTCATTTGCCGATTCCGGTGATTCTGTGAGATAGCATCTCGATGATTTATAAAATATTCTTTGGCATGGTAAATCGATCCGAGTACAAATTAAGACAAGAAATATGGTATGAAATTAATATTGTTCCCTTAATATAGTCAAAGAGAAAGTAAGTACAAACAATACCAAATAATGCATTTAGCGAAACTTTTGTGACAATCAAATTAATAGGTTTAATATTTTGGACTGTAATGACCTGTACCAAACCCTTCACACTTACAAATTCAATTCCAGTTTCTTTAAGCGCAGGTACTGAATTACTTTTTAATAACACAAAATGAACCACTTGTACGTCGTTGTTCAAAATTCGTTCGTTGATTACGTTGATTAAGCATGTACTTACTCTGAAAATATTGCGTTCAACCTTTCATTTATCAGTCTTTATTACCTGCAATACTTATAAAAATATCGAAATCAGACCAAGCAATTCATTCGCGTCAGCCTCTGATGGAGTATCTTCACCCGAAAACATCAAAGATTATTCATAAGAGTTGAATCCATTACTGTGGAGCCCTTGTCTTACCGACGTGCTCAATCCTTCATCGCTCGTTCGCAAGCCCAAAAAAGGCACAAAAAAATAACATTTCGGATATGTTAACAGTGCCCAGTCACGCCAACTTGTTAGCACAGGCCGAAAACATGTTATTATTCAACATTTATTTAATTTTTTTAAACCTGTGTCCGTTTGTTACGAGAACGGGGAATCGATTTAACAAAATACACAATTCCGCACGCGATGCCACGAAAGTGATTTTTTCGGAAATTTTTAGCTGTCGTGTTCTGTCGACGTTGAACGGAAAGTGGCGTGTCATTTGTGTGTGGCATTTCTGGGTGTGATTTTCCGAAATCAATAAGTACGTAAATTTGCAAGAATTTCTTGAGAATCTCATTGTTGGGAATTTAATTCCCATGGAAGTTTTATAACTAACAGCACACCAAAGCTCTTGACTATCGTTCTAAAAAGGTTAACCAATCTAACCACATTGATGCACGCATCATCGATTGTGTTATTATTTTGCTCTATTTAGTGGACATCCTTACAAATTTCAAGTTTTTCTCGTTATACATGACAAAATGTAAGCAAATATTTGTGTTCGAATTCTTCCAAACATTCTTTCGCTGGCGTAGTAACTACTACAAAAACAAAATCATCAACCACATTATCAACTTCACAATATACAATGACTGCCTCTGACTCAACAGCAACTACACTTGGCCCATACATCTGATCACTCATACAAGATGGTCTGACCTCCTCAATGGCTCTTCACGCGATGACCACAATGTTTGTTCAGTAGGAGTCGAACACCCAATTTTTTGGCTCATCAAGCCACTTGACTATCATAACACTTGACTGGGTCTCTCGGTAAATTTTGACGTTTTTAAGGTTGCCTCTTGAGGATCTGGATTTAGTTCCTGCTTGCTTGATAATGTTTCGGAGAAGTTAGATAATGACTTGTTTTGAAAATGGGTTAGTAAACGACTTACTACCTTTTTTTTTATTTTTTTTGGTGGGTGTAAAATCATCGAATAACGCCTCCCGCTCTTGGGCAGAGCGAAAGGGAGTGTCAGACTTCTACTGACTAAAAACCACCCATGTTCCTTCTTCGCCCTCTATGTCGAGGCCGCGATAACCAGAGGACTACCCGCAGCCCCGACAGGCACGACTTACTACCTTACTTTTGAATTGTCCATGTAACGAATAAACTGTAAAATTGCTTAATCAACCTATAATATTACCATTTCTGGGGCTCCCGTTCTATCTTTGAGAGTAGAATGAAATAAAGAAAACATGTTTATTTTGCACAGTCGCCTGAAGGACATAATAAAAAAACTTTAATCTTGAACAAAAAAATATATTCTCACGGTTGTGCTAAATAGGTCCAGTTCAGCAAACTGCCGAGTACCCGACGCTGGTTTTCAACTAGACCTAAAACGTGTGAGTGAATCAAAAGCCATCAAGCGAGTCAGAGTGGGTTAGATGACATGTCTTCGAATTGTTGGTTCTAGGATAGTTCACTCACTCATTGTTCTTTAATTTGAAATTGCCTGCATTTTACTAGAAAAGTCATGCAAGTTTATTGATTGTAAATAGGTACTGTAAATACTGTAGAATGTCTACTAGATTTTTATTGAGTATGAGAGGGGAGAGAGAGACATCAATACTCATATAGATTTATCTCTCTTTATTATTTACAATAACTTCAAAGTTGTTTGAAATCTCAATTCTTACCTTACTAAGAAAAATCGCCATCCATCGGTATCTATCGGTGCCCATTGGTATACATCGGTAGACATCGGTACAGGAGAAAACACCCCATTGCATAGAAAGTTCCTTGGTATCACACGATGTTCGTACGTGCGACAATTGCCTTTCCCGTTTTTGATGGTGACCAATTGTAAATCCAGATGGTGTATGCAAACTAGATAGTCTGGACGCCAAGTATAGGCAGAGGGCCTTAAATGGGGCTGAACACCTTTCCTGCAATGATGTGCTTTGGTTTAAGAGGCCAATACGTAGCTGTTTTTGTCGTTCGTGTGAATGTTTGGTAGGAGTTGTAAGTGGAGAGAGTAGGGCAGTTTGCTGCTGAGATTGTATTTGATCAGAATATATTTGAAGTATCTTGTGATGTGGATAAATAATACATGAAATAGACTTTAGAACCTTGTCAATATCAATTGATTGATAGCTTCAAATAAGCCATGTGTATTTGAATGTCTTTTTTTATAACCATCTCTTTCATCATCATCATCATCATCCTTAGCCCGACTTAACCTCTTTGCTTGCTTGTGCCAAGCTTCATGTCTCCTTGCGCCAGTCTCATCCAGGATATTCCCGTAATGACAAGAATGTCGTCTGTCAAATACTTTTTATGAGGCATAAAATTAAAACAATCCAAAGTAACTGAATGGTTTTTTTTAAATATTAACTTATTTCTCAACGGCCACTACTACAACGATACTTTTATTATTACGACCTAATTTACGCATTTTATCCTCATTAAAAAATATCACTCAAACCGATCACAAAAGCCTAAATCGCTTTTTAGTCATAGCTTACACCACACATCGACATGCTTTACAACCGAACGTCAGCGCTACATCTTCGCTCGCTGTAAATTGTATACAGTTTTCGTCAATCAGTGTTCCGATTAGCCCCCGGCGACTGTTTAACGACTTCTGGTGTTCGGACCATCCTTAATACGTGATCGTATTGTTTTGTAGAACATAGGCCTTGATTCAATAGGGGTATATGTTTAGATTTGTTTGTGTGGTCTAAGATGGGTAGTTGGTAACGTTTGGAAAGTCTCCAGAGTTTATTTGAATCGGGAGGATGTTGAGCTTGATGGCAATATAGTTCAAAATTTAATTCGTGAAAATTGAACAGTTTTTTTTTTTTTTTTTTTTAAATAACATTTTTTGTTATAACAGACTGTAATGGCAAAGACTTTATAGCACGTGGTTACATTCATGTTCATCAGTTGAATGACACATTAAAACTGTATAATTTTTTTTTTGTATTTTATTAGAAATAAACGGTAATTCAAGCTAAAAGACAATATTTTACAAAACTAAAGATCAAAATCAAAAACAATCTCAATCATCATAATTGCATATTCACACATTTCGTACTCAAGCATACAGTTTAAAATCGACAAGTCAAGTTTCGCATTCACCGGTCATCGGTTACATCCATATTAAAAAAACATTTTGACATCGAAGATATTTCGCAAGACAAAGATTACGGTATTACACGCGGATGATAAATCGCAACAATTTGTATTTATACCCGAAATGGACGATAAGCAAGGAGAGGAAACGATAAAAATCAACAATGTTCAAACTTTGCAAGAATTACTTAATTAAACCGTAATTTTAAAGAATCTGATAAAATTCTTGGGATTGCACCCCAAATATCGGACTTTGATATATCATTCATTTGCCGATTCCGGTGATTCTGTGAGATAGCATCTCGATGATTTATAAAATATTCTTTGGCATGGTAAATCGATCCGAGTACAAATTAAGACAAGAAATATGGTATGAAATTAATATTGTTCCCTTAATATAGTCAAAGAGAAAGTAAGTACAAACAATACTAAATAATGCATTTAGCGAAACTTTTGTGACAATCAAATTAATAGGTTTAATATTTTGGACTGTAATGACCTGTACCAAACCCTTCACACTTACAAATTCAATTCCAGTTTCTTTAAGCGCAGGTACTGAATTACTTTTTAATAACACAAAATGAACCACTTGTACGTCGTTGTTCAAAATTCGTTCGTTGATTACGTTGATTAAGCATGTACTTACTCTGAAAATATTGCGTTCAACCTTTCATTTATCAGTCTTTATTACCTGCAATACTTATAAAAATATCGAAATCAGACCAAGCAATTCATTCGCGTCAGCCTCTGATGGAGTATCTTCACCCGAAAACATCAAAGATTATTCATAAGAGTTGAATCCATTACTGTGGAGTCCTTGTCTTACCGACGTGCTCAATCCTTCATCGCTCGTTCGCAAGCCCAAAAAAGGCACAAAAAAATAACATTTCGGATATGTTAACAGTGCCCAGTCACGCCAACTTGTTAGCACAGGCCGAAAACATGTTATTATTCAACATTTATTTAATTTTTTTAAACCTGTGTCCGTTTGTTACGAGAACGGGGAATCGATTTAACAAAATACACAATTCCGCACGCGATGCCACGAAAGTGATTTTTTCGGAAATTTTTAGCTGTCGTGTTCTGTCGACGTTGAACGGAAAGTGGCGTGTCATTTGTGTGTGTTTATGTGGCATTTCTGGGTGTGATTTTCCGAAATCAGTAAGTACGTAAATTTGCAAGAATTTCTTGAGAATCTCATTGTTGGGAATTTCATTCCCATGGAAGTTTTATAACTAACAGCACACCAAAGCTCTTGACTATCGTTCTAAAAAGGTTAACCAATCTAACCACATTGATGCACGCATCATCGATTGGGTTATTATTTAGCTCTATTTAGTGGACATCCTTACAAATTTCAAGTTTTTCTCGTTATACATGACAAAATGTAAGCAAATATTTGTGTTCGAATTCTTCCAAACATTCTTTCGCTGGCGTAGTAACTACTACAAAAACAAAATCATCAACCACATTATCAACTTCACAATATACAATGACTGCCTCTGACTCAACAGCAACTACACTTGGCCCATACATCTGATCACTCATACAAGATGGTCTGACCTCCTCAATGGCTCTTCACGCGATGACCACAATGTTTGTTCAGTAGGAGTCGAACACCCAATTTTTTGGCTCATCAAGCCACTTGACTATCATAACACTTGACTGAGTCTCTTCGGTAAATTTTGACGTTTTTAAGGTTGCCTCTTGAGGGTCTGGATTTAGTTCCTGCTTGCTTGATAATGTTTTGGAGAAGTTAGATAATGTCTTGTTTTGAAAATGGGTTAGTAAACGACTTACTACCTTTTTTTTTTTTTTTTGGTGGGTGTAAAATCATCGAATAACCTCTCCCGCTCTTGGGCAGAGCGAAAGGGAGTGTCAGGCTTCTACTGACTAAAAACCACCCATGTTCCTTCTTCGCCCTCTATGTCGAGGCCGCGATAACCAGAGGACTACCCGCAGCCCCGACAGGCACGACTTACTACCTTACTTTTGAATTGTCCATGTAACGAATAAACTGTAAAATTGCTTAATCAACCTATAATATTACCATTTCTGGGGCTCCCGTTCTATCTTTGAGAGTAGAATAAAAGAAAGAAAACATGTTTATTTTGCACAGTCGCCTGAAGGACATAATAAAAAAACTTTAATCTTAAACCAAAAAATATATTCTCACGGTTGTGCTAAATAGGTCCAGTTCAGCAAACTGCCGAGTACCCGACGCTGGTTTTCAACTAGACCTAAAACATTGACGTGTGAGTGAATCAAAAGCCATCACGAGTCAGAGTGGGTTAGATGACATGTCTTCGAATTGTTGGTTCTAGGATAGTTCACTCACTCATTGTTCTTTAATTTGCAATTGCCTGCATTTTACTAGAAAAGTCATGCAAGTTTATTGATTGTAAATAGGTACTGTAAATACTGTAGAATGTCTACTAGATTTTTGTTGAGTATAAGAGAGGAGAGAGAGACATCAATACTAATGTAGATTTATCTCTCTTTATTATTTACAATAACTTCAAAGTTGACTTACTAAATAAATCAGTCCATCATTATCAGTTGACATCCATTGTGGTACAAGTTAGTAGTGGCTATAGCAGCATATTAAAATAACAATGAGTAACAGATATGCTCGAGTATGTGTATTAATTGTAGGTTATTTGGGCAACCGTTTTTGTTGTAAAACTAAGGTCACTCCCAAAGTTATAATAACATCAATGTTTTATTAGTAGAATGTGGTGAACAAATTCGTTTAATTACGTAGTAACTAAATATTTTTTGTCTAGTAATAAAGTTTATTACTTGCTATTTTAATGTCGATTTTAGTTGCTTCCTTTATCTGAAATCTTCTTCTTTTGGAATAATATAAAATAAAGAAATAATATGAAAAAGTGTTCATAAATTTGTCATAGCAAAAAATGTTTAAATGATCAAATAAAAAAAAATATATAAAGTGTACATAAGAAAAACAAAAAGCCAAATGACATTTGGCTGTGTACTTATTTTGTTTGAATATGAAATTTAATCAGAGGTATGTATTTTGTTGACTCAAAAATGCACACAAATCTTTGACAAAATCCTGTCATGTGGTCGAGCCCTTAGGCTCTTCGTGTAGTCATAATAACATTTATTTTGAAATACCACGATTTTTTCCTTAACTCTTTTAATAATGCAAATTATTACCAATAACATGACTTTAAAGGGTTCACTAGGCTGTATAAATTATCACATTTCTTCCTTGTTAAAAAAAACAATCAACTTTGCAAAGGAATGTAGTTAATTGATGTAAGCAGGAAATGTCCTTTTGTTTTTAAACCATTGCTGCTTTTCTGTGACAAAAATTAAAACCGGAGGAAGAAAACAAGCAATGGATAAGATTGAAATAATAATTAAAATGTAAAATGTTCAATGGAGGTTTTACATCGTTTTTAGTAATTATTCAGTGATGAATTCTTACATGAAGATGTGTTAATTTTACGAACCATCTTTAAAGTGATGTATAACTTCTGTTAAGTTGTGTAATGTAGAAAACAAGGTGTTAATTAATATAATTAGGGGACTTCTGAAGAAAATTGATTACGCCTGTGGCGAAGTGCTAATGGAGCAACTATTTTAAAGTATGCTTTTGAAATACTTTAACTCAATGAAAATGAGCATTAATATGGGAATACCCAGACGGTACAATTTCCGGTGTTTAGGGACGCAGGAATTCTACTATATTTACAATTATTTTGTTAATACATAATTGGATATTACACACACACACTTCACACACTCACAAAACAAAAGCTCACTTTCAAAATAAAAGCTCGTGAGTACATTCATAAGAAGTTGGCAGTTTCGTCTCAAAATTATTTTGTTTTAGTTTTTCTTACTTATCTTTCAAAATGTTGTATATTTTATGTATTTATTTATTCATATATCTTTTCAAAAAAATATTTTTTGTTCTGATTTGCACCTACTGTGTATTGTCACTGCATCACTCTAAGGTAGACTGGTAGAAAATGCCCAAGGCATTAAACCGCCTTTGTAAGATTTTTGAGCATAAAGTTTAATAAATAAATATTACTAATTAGTTGTTGATTTGATTAGCCACCATTAAATACATAAGTAAGTACACAGGTAAAAAGCGAGTTATTATTAATAAATAAAAAAAAACTACCGTTTAAGTAGTAAACGCTCTTGAAATTGCTAGGTAGGTATATCTCTATCTGTGGATAGTCTTAATTGCCATTACTTTATTAATATTTAAGACCGTCTGGATCTTCGTGTCGCTGGCATAATACTTATGACATAATATTTTATTGGCCCAAAACGTCGCCACTTCCACGGCTAAATATGTATTTTTTCTTTAGCCTACACTATCCCACTGCTGGACAAAGGCCTCCCCAATGGCTTTTCAACAATTTGCCTTCTCCGTCCAATAAGTTATGAATGAAGCCAGATCGTCACGAAAGCGTTTCTTGGGCCTGCATCGGTTCAGTCGGCCGTCCTATCTTCGCCCATCTCTCCGGCTTTATCCTAGAACTTTAGGAGCTCGAAATCAATGTATAATTGTTATGCTAGTTATCAATTTTTGTTGCATACCTTTTTTATCATTAATATAGTATGTTTTTTTGTTGTTTCAGATGAACCAACAATGTAAGGTGTGCGGAGAACCCGCGGCTGGCTTCCATTTTGGCGCTTTTACCTGTGAAGGCTGCAAGGTAATTAACATTTCATTTAAAATCAGTTAGGTTTTAATCATTTAGAGAACTTGTGGGAAATTAAAAAAGTGTATTCGATTAATAATTATACAATTGCAGTGATTTAATGAACGGCAGAATTTCGTTTTAATAATAATAAAATTCTTCACTCGTATTTACATAATACAATTAATTAGTTTTAGACGCATTTATTAGGCATGTCAAAATGTAAAGATGTTATCAGTAAACATCTTTATTAAAACAGATGTATATTTTTTCTTAACATATACGAGTATGTACATACAAACCAAATACCTAATATCTAACTTCCAATTTTTTATTTAAAAATATTTTTCTAGGGAAATTGGTTCTATTATAATATTAAAACGACATGCTCACAGAGAGCTCTCAAAAGAAAAATAAGTAGGAAATGTACAAAGTGAGTTTCTACATGTATGTGTTTCTACGTATTTAGCGTTCTATGGAAGTCTAGTTTCAATGGAAATAATGTAAAGCAGGAAAATAAAAGAAGTCTTACGACAAAGCCACCCTTTGCGTAAAGTTGCGTTTACGTTGTTCTTACAAACAACTTTCTGGGATCTGAGAAATGGCCGCATTACCAGAAGTTTAAAATATGAATTACGTTTTAATTCGTAAATTGCCCACGATCATTTAAAGAATTACGTGATTCATATTATTATACCAAAAAGACTCTGCTAAAACGGGTTCAAATTTTTAATACTTGGATTCTGCAATGGCCTACTTGCACAGTGCCTTTAGCACTTAACATATTTAAAACTAACGTTTGACGATGAAAAAGACAGCACGATATTTTGAATACGTTTAGCCTTAAATTCACACGCAGATTTATAGTGCAAGAGCCATGTCTCTCTCAAAACACACGATTGTCGCTTACATCTGAACACAGCCTTACCAAAGACGACGGGAATCTAAAACTCGATGGGTTACGATGTGCGCCTTATAGAATGAAGGGGATTGACGCGTGAATGGTCGTCAGCAGAGATGGTGGTCCTACCTGCGAGTTGCGGAATAAATCACGCAACAAATAAAATTGTCTGATTGTTCCTATGTATTGGTTTTATGGTGGAGCGAGGTATTTAGATGGATGGCGGAAGTTGCTGCCGACGTAGGTAGGGGACTCGATTAGAATATTGAACTCCGAGTTTTTATTGAGTTGATGTGGAACTTTTATTTGGGGAGGAACTTTGCTATACTTTAATAGTGCCTTTTAAAACGGTGGTGATTAAATTAGTGATAGAATTTTTTTTTCGTATTGTGAAAAAACTTATGAGCTCAGGTAAGGTGGTCACGTTAATCGTCGTGTTTAGGGATTGGGGAAATGGGCTGAAAACTACCACCAGGTATAAGAAACTTAACAATCTTTCGAAATCAATGCAAAAATAATCCAACGAACTTTATAAATGCAAAAGTTTGTGAGGATGTATGAATGTTTGTTACGCTTTCACGCAAAAACTACAGCCCGAATTTAGATAATATTTGACACAAAGGTTTATAACCTGGATTAACACGTACGATACTTTTTATACCGCGTCATGTACTATGATCTCGTGGGACAATTACCAAACTTCACGCAGCGACGCGGGCATAACGTAGTGCTATATAAAAAGTATTGTGAAGATCTAACAACACACATGCTTACCTGCTCCTTATTGCCATCTCTGCCCACCCTACAAGCGCAAAACAGCGTAAAGATAGCCGACTTTAATATCATTGCTATCGGTCACATGTTATGTCAAATGATTAATGACAGCCGCCGACGGTATTACGTGTCGAACTCGCATGGCAATTGTGACGCACTTGCTATTGTGAATCGCTTTAAAAAGGTCAGGGAAATTGTTCCAATAATCTTTTCTTAGAATTTAATTGTTATATTCCAAGTTTTTTTTTTTGTTTACTGACAGTTGTTTTAAGTTTTATTTTTATTTTAAAGAATTTTGTTGTTACTTGCAATTTTTATTTCCGAAATATTTGTACTAAGCTATTTTTACTACTAAAGTATTTTTCTTGCTGGCTATAATGAATGAAGATTATGTCAGTAAATATGAAGTACTATAAGATTGTATGTGTTTTTTTTTTAGCCAAAGTATATAAAATGTTAAGGAAATTGAATTTGTATCACAGTAATGTTTCACCTACTTTCAGCAACTTTAAAAGTACATTAAAGGTTTGCACTGCAACACATTGGCCTTATGATCGGTGTAAAAATACACTTACACTTGTTTTTACCAGAAATAATTTTAGCATAAAGTTACTTTGATGTACAGAATGCTTGATTGACGGTTTCGTAAAGAGTCGTGTGTAATTTTCTATCAATGATCTAGTAACATAACTAAATCACTTACTATCCCACAACAATGTAACGTATTTAATTTTTGGAACAATAAATTATTATTATTCTTATTCTTAACAAGTTTCCCACAGCGACACGTAATACCCACGACTGCGACGGCCAATCACAAATTGTCGCGCCCGTCGTCCGTCGCAATTTGCTACTCCGAATCAATTTGCGACGTTTTTGTCGCCCGTAATGTCGCCCGATTCAATTTTCTGTTAACTGCATCGTTGTTTTGTTGCCATGGCAACTGAATTATGGACGTAAAGAAACTTATTCTGATTTCGTAATTGCGTTGCGTATTATGAGGGAGTTAACGGGTTTTATATTGATGTAGAGTGCGCTAGTTTTATGAGTTATCTTTCAAAGGAGAATGCGGAGTTTTGTTGAGTGAGCTATTTCTCTTCGTGGACATTGTGTTTATAGGACATGACTTTTCATTTCTTTGCTAATGCATGGTTTTAATGTTTTTTATTAGCCTGCGTAGTATTGTTAAGGTTAATTGACCTTTGGCTTTCTTTTAATAATATAATTTTAATAGTTTTGGTTGATATTTCTTTTTCACGAATACGTTTTGTAACCTACAAAACTGAACCATGTAGCCAGCTGTAGTTTGTATTTTTTTTTTAAAACGTGCCCTACACTAGGATTTTTTCCTGTATCGTGGGAGCGTTCACAAAACATTTAAACTCACATAAACAAATACCCAGACCCGGAACAATTATCTGTAGGTCATACAAATATTTGTTTCGTGCGGGGATCGAACCCGCGACAAGCAGCTCAGCAGTCCATTGCTTGACCCACCGCGCCAACCGTGCCGTTTTGCCAATTAAAAACATAATGATTATAATTATGCATATCACATAATTAATTGTAATATAATGACATTTACCAAACCTAAAAAACTCTAACCGCTTATTTGAAACTCGACGAGCTCACAAGATTTTAAATAAGTTTTTATAATACGTAATTTAGCCTCAAAACAAACCCCGCCCAGTCTTCGCAGTAGATTTGTTGGGATCCATTAAAGACCACCCGCTGTCAAGGAGACTTAATATGTCACCATGTTATGAGGTTAAGTCTCACTGGTGATGCTATGTGAAATCATTGATTTCGCATTTTTTTTAAAAGATGTCTGTCAGTTAGTAGTCAATTGTTCGCAAGCGACAAGAAAATAAATCATCATCGACGACTTAACTACGAAAGGGCTGCATTTACACAATCAGTCCGATTCACCGTTTTACACGTGCTCTAACGGACCCAACCTACCTAAAAACCTAGAGATTTGTGGTAACTTCGCATAGGCTCAATGATCGCAAAAAACGTCCGCGGAACACAATAAAGAAATTATAGTATTGAAATGATTAGACTTCACTTGTTTTAATGAGCCTAAAATTAATGTCCAAATGTCTATAATCAAATTACATTTGAAATGACTAAAGATTCTTTTCACACGTTCCCGACCGGCCTACCGCAAAGATCATACCATATGCGAAAAAAATACTCTCAAAGAAGAAAAAACCCGGACAGGTGTGATTCCGACTCGTGCATGAAGGGTTCCGTAGTAGGGGAGATCTTTTAAGTTTATTTTTATATTATTTGTTTTATAGAGGCAACAGACATACATCAACCATGAAAATTTCAACTGTCTAGCTATCACGGTTCATGACAGCCTGGTGCAGACAGGCAGACAGTGGAATCTTAGGAATAAAGTCCCATTTTTACCATTTGGGTACGGAACCATAAATTTACACAATACACGATGACTGACGATAAAGCGTATCTTTCAGAGGAGGTTGAACCTTTCGTTAATTATATGTCTCCAGCTGACTTTACGCGACGTATAAGGTAACAAATTGACCAATTTATCAGTGTTTAACAATTGCTTATTGATAAGGAGAAGCCGGCGATAGTTCGGCGGTATAGTCAAGGAGATGCGTTCGACATTCTTACGACACGTACGTGTGATTTAATTTATTGGTATAATTACACCAATAAATTGAGAATGAGGCAATTCACTACATTAAAATTTTACAGTTTATGAAGATTTTATTTTAATTTTATATAAAATTACGACGTGAACGTAAGTGTAAGGATTTTATGAACCTACTCAAGTATCAGTCAAGTATGTGCTTATCTGAGTCAGTTTGACAAAGTAGTTGTCAAAATAAATACAAAATTGCGACCGTGAGAAAATCTGCGGTAACAGTCTCAATTAAGACTAAAAACTCGACACTTTAAATCTTAACATTTTTAGGAGTGTCAAGTAAAAAATCTGAAGTTTCTTCACAAACGAAAGTTTTGCCAAATTACAAATTTATTTATTTATTTATTTTTATCTATTATTAGTACACTTACATTACAACAAGTTGGTGCAAACATAAACTCATTAGAGTTTTACCGTGCACCAAAATCATCGACGACATAATTCAGACAACAATAAAATACGATAAGATAAGGAACACAATAAAATTAACAGCGAGGGTATGCAGCGAAATATCATTAGTTGCTACCTTACAAACCAGCGAACATCGGTGACCAACTGCCCGTCCATCGAAACAATAAGTAGTGGAGGAATGTTATTTCGCTTGATAGGTACATGTTGTTCCAAAAAAATTTCAAAAATTAAAAAATATGTGTTACTAGTAATATTCAGTTATGTAAATGGATATTTTGAAGAAAATGTTGCTTTAATTTGTGTTTAATGTTCATACCAGTTATTTTGTCCCTTAGTGATAAAGGTAGTTGATTTATAAGGCAAGGTATTATGTACTTTAGCAATAAATAGGTATAAGAAATAGGTATATTCATTACTTATTTACCTTATGCTTCTAATATTTCAATAGTATCCCCATTGAATGACCAAACAAAAAGTATTAAGACTTTTTCACCAAATAAATTTAAGTCACAAGCTCTCAGACCACACCAATACGGCACAGCCCATTTCTATGAGAACGAAGACAATTTGTGAAAGATAATTACTGATTCGACGTTATAAATCAATATATAAATTCATTAATTGTTAGGAAAATAACACAGTCGTAACTTTCGATAAACGGTTACCGAATGATGTTTTATAATTGGTGTCTGGCTCTGTGATTATCTTTTGTGATAGCGTGAATTATATTCATTAGATACCTTCTAGTCGTGATTTCCATTTCTTCTCATGGTAGTCAAATGGATTTAATATTATTTTTCATTACTCGTACTCTGAAAGTAGGTCTAGCCCTAGGGAGTTTTCGCTTTCAACTGACAGCTGTCAAATTGTTAAAAAAAAAAACTAGATCTTGTCATTCCTGCGGAGCGGATTGAAAGTACTACTTTTCAGCCCTAGAGAGCTTGCGCTTCCAACTGACAGCTGCCAAACTATTAAAAAAACCAGATCTATTTTCACATTTTTGTTGAACTATGTTCTAACTTTTTTTAAAGCCACTGAATTACAGCGCGATTTAAAATTAAAATAACATAGTTAACATAAGAAAAGAATTATATTATGACTTTAATATAATTTAGTATTTACTATTTCTCCTAAATAACATAGATTTCGGCAAAATCTTTGCCTTTTTTTTTAATGATGAACATGAAAAATTCTGTCTGTTTAGCTGGACGACCAGAGGACAAAAAGCAACCAAAAATACATGAACGCTAATAAGCGGGAAAGCGACAATCCGATCAACTATAATTTTTCTTTAGCTTATAATTTATGTTCATATTTTTACTATCTTCGTTTTCGTAAAGAAAAGTACAGTGTTTAGCTCACGTATATTACTTATGTAGTCACTCGAACTATTAGTGCCCTCACTACGTTACGGGCGCCAAACCCCGTCTCGGGACTAAATAAGTAACTTTCACCTCTTGGATAACTACCTATGTACTATTAAAGGTGTATCGACAGAATGGGTTGACGGCAATAGGCTCGGCCTTATTATATAGGACTTAAGCATAACTGGTGAATCCTTTCGGTGATTACAGGCGTGATGTTATATTTGTTTAGACAGAACAAACTATAGGAATGGTGGTATTAGATATTTTCGTTCCAACAAACTAGAAACTATTTCTTGGCCTTAATTTTGAGAAGAAAATGTCAATAAAATAAAGGGAACAAAATAACAATATTTTTACTAAAGTATTCTCTTACAAAAGGATACCGTTACATTCGCTAGTGTCAGTCAAAAACAATATTTATGGATAATCATCCATGTAAGGACCATGACATAAATAATCTGAACTTTTCGACCAAAAAACTTACGAAACGACGATTTGTTACAATAATTGGATATCGTCAAAAACAACGAATCAAGCGACAAAACCTGAAAATTTGAAATTTAAATGCTAATCTTTTAGCTTTAACGCTCATTTCCCATTTTCATAAAACTGGCGCTTGATTCATTGTTTATTTAAGTTGATTGGTGATTGTACGTATCAGTTGTCAATATATTGTAATCAAAAACATATAAACATGATAAATGTCAACCATTTTTAGCGTATAACAAATATACTTTTCACCATATCTCCGATTATACTTAGCATAATTAACTGTTTATTTAAATCACAGAATAAAAACAAGGAGTGGGCAGAATCATAGATTCTTTATGCTAATTACACCCTTTAGCCTCCAGTCTTAAGGGTCATAATTCATTGTTTTAGTATGTTGATTTAGTTAATCTTGTATTTCTAATTGATCGTAGGTGTTTGATAGTTTTTCCGATCGTTAGTTTTCGATTTATTGTTGTTATAAAATGTTCGGTTTGGGAAACCACTCTTTGGGTTTCTAATGATGTTTTGGTATCAAAAGGGAACAAATTAGGGATAACTTTGTTGCGTATTTTTTCTGGAGTTAAAATACCCGCACTTTGGTCAATTTTGTTCCAGTCTCAACTAATCAGATGCGAGCTTATTTCCATTAACTGGGCTCATATTCAGAGTCTATCTGCGGTACTCAGAGATATTTAATGATTACTTAAGCCGTTACATAGTAAAGGTTTGACATACTTTTCTATGACAAAACTGTCAAAATATTTACTAAGTGATGGCCTAAGTAATCATTAAAGGTCTCTTAGTGCGGCAGTTAGTTGTTACCGAGAAACAACTAATACCCATCAATACTAAGCCCCACTTGGGCTAGTGTCACTTTTACTTTATCTTAAGTATTTTCATAGTTATGATGCAGTCAAGCAAACTCAAGTAATAAATAGGTCATAAAGAACCACTTTACACAAAAGTAAAAGTCACTTATGCATAGCACTGTGTGAAGAGCACTGAATCTATTGCATATCCAAGTAGGCCGGTGTAAACATAGTCTGGTTAAATTGGGAGTGTCACTACAGTGCTGTGGGTGTATGTTGGGGGATATAAAGTTGAACTGCTGGAATGTCCCAGAGGACCGATTACCCTTGCACGCGGCCTGTTGATTGTCTCACGGACGTAACATCAAAATTAATTAAAATGATAATGAAAAATAATACATGTTTTTTTTTGACCAAGTCCGCCGCACTATTCCCCACCAGTCACTCCTGAAAGCCAGTATCAACAGTGGGGACCACCAGAAAAGCGCCGAGACAATGAAGTTCTACAAAGTCCCAGTGAAACAATTTTACTGTCGTAAATCCCGCAACGAATGTAATCAGATAGGAATAGGAGAATGAAAAAACATTATTTCCACTTCCCTCCATATCAGCAGAAGACAGAACAGAACAAGGCCAATAGCTATAAAGGGACGACAACACACACTTCATAAACTCTATCACATATAATTATGTCTAGTCTATACCTTGACGACATATACCATAACGTACATTACCCATTTTATTTCGCCATAACTCTCGTTCAATCTAGCATCAAAGCTAAAAACCTATTTCAAAATATATTAAAGGTTTAATACTCAAAGCATTTGCTTTGACATTTACTATATTAATACGCTTTTTGTAAGTAATATTTACACAAGTCAAATTTAATTTAGTTAATGTCTAATGCTGACATTAAAATGGCTAAGTAGCTTAGTTAGGCTTTTTATTAAAACCTTGAATGTTGGTAAATGAAAGGGAATTAGGGTTCAGAAGTTATTATTGCAGAACACGTACATACGATGACACTATGCTTTACACACCATTATAACCTGACCTCTCTTTTAGGAGCTTCCCGTAAAAATATAGCATATCATAGCATAATCAGCCTATTATATTTCCACTGCTGGAACTCCAGGCCTCCTCTCTAAGAGAGGGAATGGGCTATAATCCATCACGCGGGCCCAGTGTGGGTTGGCCGATGTCTCATGTCATAGAAGGTTTTGGTTCAAGGCCATGCTGGTTTCCTCACGATGTTTTCCTTCACCGTTTTGAGAGCAGTGAAGATGAAATAAATGACACAAAGTAATGCACGGTTGAACCCACGACTGACAAACATAGAGATCAGCTTAATTTGGTTTGTATAGGTTGATTGGTTGCCGTACGTACTACGATGACACCAAAAGTTATGATTAGGACCCTACCCTTTTGAACTGTGATACTGCAATATATGGTCGTAAAATCAGTAATTAGCTTTCTAGGATGTACTGGTTAATAGCAGAACGAGGTTATTTGTTGTTGCAGCGATTAAAATTTTATTGGTCTCGCATGATAATTAACCAAGAATCAGAGTATTTCACGTTTGTGGTGTACCGCGGACGTATTAATATCAGGTTTTAGCACCCGTAGTACGTTTCATTTTATTTATTTTGGTTAACCAACAATTGTTTGCACAATACATTTTTACAAAACACTGGTTATAAGTGCATTTATAAGTGCAACAATTAATAATAGGCTAACACCACATGCACTAATTGTGGTCATATTATATTAATCAAACATTGATGATTGCTTATACAAAACTATAAAACTAAGTTTATCAATAAATTGGAACACATTACAATATACAACAGAATAGGCGTGACGACATAGTCAAAGAATCAATGATTTAATGATATTAGGGGAAATTACATACGAGAAGGATTTAAAACACTGATTTAGTTTTATTTAAAAAATTAAGATTAGTAAGATTTTTAATAAAATAAAAGATTAAAATACTGATATCGGCCATTTTGATTGAAACACCAATCATAGCGCACTACGTCACGCCAATGTAAACATCACTAGCTATCACTAGCTCACTGTGTTGTTTTGTTGCCGATTACGCATTTGGATATTTTTTTTGTTACTACAATACTTTGTGAACATCTTTAGCAATGGAATCAGGCTTTGTAAAAGCAAACAGTTCAAATTTGCCCAGGATAGATTTACTGATGTTGGGCGATTTCCTTGGGTCAAATAAAGAATTTTGCTCGTCCGAGTTCCGAAATGTGAAAACCTCCCTGTAAGTATCTAACACTATAAAAATACAACAAACTCGTTTTGAGCTTGTAGGAGTTTAGTTTATTTTCACTTTCATATGTTATTTTTACAATAAACTTGTCAGTTTATTTTTGAGGTTAGCTCCTTCGCAACTTGTAATAAAAGTTTGCTACTGAGTTAATAACCAACAAAAGGAGTAAATTTCTGTAACTACAAAGCATGTACTAGTATCTTTTCTCATAGTAACAACCTACTATCATAATCACCGGGTCAGCTATGCAGGTCCAGAGGACAACATTTTTGGCATTCAATGTAATGCTAAAACTATTGCTATTGATGTGTTTTTACACTGAGGCACCGCACACCACTTATAAACTTTGTTATTCATTTTTAACACACGAATTATGGTAATGTTTGTTTTAGTTTCCTCTAGCTGCGCTTTGACATTTCCATGTTTACATAGGCGTGACGTCAGACCCGACGCCATGACACTGCGAGCTGTTTTCGCGCTCTATTTAATTTTTTTTTCAAAAATGGCTTATATCTTAGTTAAACTTTACTTTATTACTGAAATAAAGGTTTTTTCGTAAATAAAAAAGATGTACCCACATTACGGAAGAGGATTTCAAAATCTTTCGTCATGCCTATTTAAAGCAAATATTTATGGATAAAATGACACAACAAATAATTCAATTAAATAGATCATAGCTTAAATTTAATAATAATAATATTTTATTGACAAGTTATAACTCACAAACATCAGTCATCAATTGAAACAGACTACTTGATAAAATTTAACAAAAACATTTCGACACAACCAATTATTCAATTAAATAGGTAAATCATAGCATCAATTTAAAGCACAGATTGAGTGTCAAAATTCATAAAATTACTATCCTACAAATAATTCTAATAAATAGGTTAGTCACAGCGTCAATTTAAAGCACAGATTGAGTGACTAAATTATTAAATTAATAAAATTACATTACATATAAACACAATAAGAAATAGATGTATGAAATAGATATTTCTTTTCTAGACTTGCCATTTAATGCGTTTAAAGCCAAAGTAAAATCTAATCTTTGTTTAAAAGCGTACTATTCCATTAACGACTACTTAAATGATAAGAACAGTTGGTCGCTGAGTTTTGAACACAAGACAATGTTTGTTATTTATTTATGTTCTTTCTTCAAGATTAGTTTACTGTTATGTTATGTCTTTTTTTTTATTATTATTATATACTTTTTTATACTTGCCTTACTATTGTATCGAGTCTGGTTCTTCTAACCAACCTAACAGACAGATGTGTGCTGGGGAGTTTATTCCGCCACTTCTTCTTTCCATCAAAAACACTAGGAAGTGTCGAAGGGGGGGCGTTTTGGGGGACTGTCTCTTGTAAATAAGTAAAGTAAAGTAAATTTTGACGTTCGAAAAGTGCTGATTATCAGCCTAATTTGAATAAATGAGTTTTGATTTTGATTTTGAGATAATAAGTTTTAACTGATAACAGTAGTAAATCTTAATGCCATCATGATCTGCCAAGCTTTTTCCAAACTATGTTAAGGTCCGCTTCCAGCTGCATATTAGTATTTTACATGGAGCGTCTGCCAAAGAACTACAAATTACAGCCAAATTTTTAATCTTGATTGCAAACAAAAAGGATAAAAACGAACTCCCACCAACAAAGTAATAACAACCATTTAACTCATAAAAGAAATCAAATTAATATGATTAAATCATAAATATATCGAAGTACAATCGACGCAAGAAATATGTGTCCCACATTATAAATTATAAAGAGTTTTTAAACATGGCGTCGGGGTCAGTAATTCGAGCGGCCATTACCGCCGAATATTATCGATGACCCTATAATTTGCACACTTTTCAATAATCGACATCGTATGTCCGTACGGATGGTACAGAGGGAAATTTAATTTCAAAACTGGTTGTTGCAAAATGTTGGTCGGTGCGGTTGATTATTGTTTATGAGTTCAGCTAAGTTTTTTGAGATGGTTGACAGGACAAAAATAGAAGGATTTTTTTTTTTATTTAGGCTTTAAACATTTTGTTACTGTTAGCCTGAGCCATACCATTGCTAGGCAAAGGCCTTCCCCTATGACTTCCAAATTTCCAAATCTTTCGATCTAAGGCCAATGTGCCATTGATTCTGTCCAGCTAGTCTCCTCATCTCCTGCGAGGTCTACCGCATGCAACATTCTATATCTGGGAAATGTTTCTTCAGCCGTCTAGATTTTGTAGTAAAATAATATGTCTATGTGCAGATTTTAAGACGAAAGCTTGTATATTTTAAAATATGAAACAAAATATACTCATGAAAACTTTATATTGCATCATTAGAACATAATCAATAAAATAACCATCGGAAGTAAATAAATCTATTTTGTAAAACTAAACTAAAATGCTTATTATTTGTTTCTGTTAACCCTACGCATAATGTACCGTAACATGAACACTCCGTATCGTTGGTTACGTATATTTACGATCATTTATGTATAAATTGAATTATTACCAACTGACCATCTTCAATTATTACGGACAGACAATCTTCGATTCGTACCGACACTTTGTGAAAAAATGGCTGACCGATTTAAATTGTACCATTTTTTTAGTGTGCGTACCTAGTATTTATTTTAGAGGTTGAAAGTACTTTACTGGATGAACAAAGGTTTTGAATATTGAAAATTGCGTTATGAAATTTAAATGGAGTTGGGCAGGGTACTTACAGGCACGGTGATAACAGGTGGAGGAAGGTTGTCACCGAATAGTGTCCAAGAAATGGAAAAATGACGATGAGATGTGGATTGTGCAGTAGAAGTGAAGATTGGCGCAAAAAAGAGACTTTCCTACCAGTGGGTTATTTCAGGGTGAGTGTGATGATGATAAATTATTTTACGATACTCTATGTGCAGTGTGAGAGCAGCAGTCGGGGCCGCCACCACTGGGCCACCCCCAGTGGTGGCGGCCCCGACTTACGAACAGTAAGTCGTGGGTTCGAACCCAGGCAGGCGCATTACTTTGTGTAATTTATTTCATCACCGCTGCTCTCAAAACGTTGAAGGAAAACATCGTAAGGAAACCGGCATGTCTTTGAATCAAAAACATGTGACATCTACCAACCCGCACTGAGCCGGCGTGGAGGGTTATAGCCGATCCCTCTCTTAGAGAGGAGGCCTGAGTCCCAGCAGTGGGAACATTATAGGCTGATGACAATTGATGACGACTCTATGTACTGATTGGTCACAGAAAGAAAAAGATAAAGTACACTAGAAAGTAATGGGACGGTTTTTGTTTAGCCAGGACAGAAGAGAATTAAAAAAAACTTTACAATGGAATAATCTCGTTTAGAATGATTAAGTCATTATAAATTACAGTTATTTAAAAAAAAAAGGTTAGGAAACGTGGAATTCGAAGACCCCCATGGCAAAGGTAAGAAAGTAAATAATTATTAAGTATGCATCATTTAAGTCTAAAATAACGGTATTTCAATATTTAGTCACACACCACATTTTACGTAAAAATATTTTTTTAATAAAAAAATAATTTTAGACCCATAATAAGGTACATTAACTCGATTTTGCATTAATATTCAGAAAAGAGCACTTTTTAAAATCAAAAGTAACAAGAAATTGAAATTTAAATACAGCGGCATCGCTTGCGCAGATATCGTAATGACTTATAATGCGCATACGCACCATGAATAATTTATGAAGATTTTGGTACATGTATGTATGTGTAGTATATTTAGGGCTGTCATACGTCTGGAATTGTAGCCCAGTGTCCAATGCAGGAGGAATTCTGAAATGTCCGAAATTTTCAGAAATGAGTAAATGCGAAAGTAAAATAAAATTATTTTTACCAAAAGCAACCTTGGCAAAGTTCTGCAACAATTCTTTTAGTATTAATACATTTTTGACGGGAAAACTGTTTTGCTTAATTTAAAGGAAAGAAATGTTCGTAATTTTCGAGACAATAAATTCGTAGTATTCGGGACATTGTGGGTAATTTTCACTAGAAAACTTTTTAGTTTTATTATAAATCCGGGAACCCTGTGCGTATGCAAATATAATACATGATTCGAAACTCTTCGGAGAAATTTTAGAGCAAATAGTTTGAATAGTAAATGTAGACAGACAAATAAAGATCATTTAAAAGTAAATACTTAATATGAAATGAATAATATGAACTGGTATTTGGACTGAATTCTTTATGAGGTACACTTCTGTTGTCTCAGACATTATTCAAACTTATGCACTTATATGTTGAAAGCTTTTGTTGAGTTTGGTAATTAACCGTGCAGGCAAACATCCTCTTTGGTTTTAATAAACTAACATTTTTTATAATGGTGTTTTTGCAGTAAAATATTAGGTAAAGCCTTACAATCCTTTTTACCCTTCGAGACAGACGTGATGTTTATTAGTATAAATAAGTAATTAATTAAATGAACCAAGTTCACGATCTGTGGGCAGCATTATTTGACATTAAAGTTAACCATTATTTTATTTTAAGTGATTCTGCACTAAATCTGCGCAAGGTGAGTTATTCAAATGAAAAAAGGTCCCGTATAGTTTAAATAAAAGAAATGGAGTTGAGAAAGAGGTGGTTTCGTAGCGAAATAACTATATATAATACAGGCAGGATGTCACCAAAATGCCTTTATAAGTTGACTTTGGTGTGTAGGCTCCATATGACACGACACAAGTACAAACCACATCAACGGCAATCAAAATAAAGCTCCACATCAAATCTACGGATCCCTAAAACTGCTCAAGCTCCACATTAAACCCGTAATGAACCGGCTGATTGCTCTGATCACGGCGCTGTACCTGTTAAACTGTTCGTCGGAGGTTTGCGCCTATAAATTATAGAACCATCTGTTTTCCGCTCAGTAATAGTTGTCGACTTTACTGACAATGAAGACTATACTGAAATGGAAGAATGGTGAATTTCAAATTGCAGGGTAAGATGATTTTTATAGGTATTAACACTAGATTTTATTTATTGGGTATTCCCATTAGGAAATTCTCAGTAGATGCACGGAGTCTGGAATCGTGCCCAGATGATGGCAAAAGGCTAGCTACTATTATAACTGGTAAAATGCGGGTGTATTAATAGGTACACCTCTAGATTTAACATGAAATAGTATTTCTAACTTAAATGGCTTCCTATTATTGTCCTCCGTTTAAATATATTCATCTTCTTTTCGACAACAATTTACTTTTTCGACTAGTAAGTTGCTACCTACTTGGACATGTTAATCAGCTCAGTTTTTGTGCTGGTATATTAATATAGCACTTAAAACTTAGTACTCAAGAAATCAAACAAGGTCCGTCACTTAACAACGAACAACTAAATTATGCTTCCTAATGAAATCTCCAAGCAACCTTTTGTAAATATAATTAACCTGGATTAAAAATAAGATAAATCACCAAGCAAAAGTTAAGATAAATTATTTGTATCATTGTCACATCACTAAAGAGATCGAATTGTTCCAGTCTGACACTGACAGTTCGACCTGTCAAAGCATTCGCGCACAGAGAAAGCAGGAAGGTTGACATAACAAAGAATTCGCTAAAGAATAACTGTTATTATTGGTAACATCTAATGCATAGACCAAATTTATACATCGTTAGTAGACTTAACACTTTCTTTTCTATTGTGGCAGCCATCTTGGCACTGGACAAGGCGTCACTATGTCGATCATACTGAATCGAACGTGATTAAAATCGATTCTATTCGATACGATTATGAATCGGTAACGGTAGTACGTGATTTTTTTCCTTGATTGGGTCTATTGTTGAAGTTTTCTAGTATCAAATACGCTGCTCATTAAAAGTTCAGATATATCAAAGCTTTAGTGATCTGACTTAGATATAACAAGATGTGTTAATAAAGGATAGATTGAAAGCAGTAGCTGGTTTGAAAGAACTTGACATTTGACCGTACTAGTCAATTAATGTCTGAGTATTTGAGAGCTGTATTTTTAGCATGATTCCAGCTACTTATAGCAGCCAAAGATTTCATAATGATTCTAATTTTTGTTTGAAGAGTAGGTAGATTTATTTCAAGATGTTTCGAAGTTGATCAGTTAAGTTGATGTGTGTCTATGAAAATTATTTTTTTACATTTAGTAGACACTGATTTGAAGATAAGGTTCTAAGTTAATATTATAATCAGTTACTTTAATCATCAAATATAACAGTTACCTAATACATTCATTGAACGTCATGACAGTTAATCGATTTAAAAAAGAACAAAAACGTATCGAATCGATAAAGTTCTTGCCCCTATAATCTTTATTGATCTGATTGGCGCTAATTTATCGATGTGTACGTCGTAAAAGTCAACAATAAAATGTCAAATATATTCAAATTGATTCTACTGAAGATTTTTGGTCAATTAACTCCCATTTAAAATGCAAAATGCGCTTTTTTAAACGTTTTGATTGACATTTAATATTACTAAAATTGCCCCAGTTTTGCAAGGTCTTTTGTTGAAAATGAATCATATCTATTTTGGATGGGAGACGCAGAGGTTAATGGACTTTTTTAATAAAACGAACAAAAAAAAAAAGAAACACCTTTTTATAACAAATGCGTACAGTCAAAATTAAGACAACAGTTGTCATAAATTTAATTTAAGGGATTTCAATATTTTTTTATTATGTTTTATAAATATGCATCCAATTTAAACTAAGCATAACATTTTTTCTTATAAATTAAATACCAAGAAAAAAACTGTACATCTTTGCCCTTTAGCATTTTTCCTCTAAATTATCCCAACACGGCCTTATTATAGGAAATCGTCCCACAAGTACGAATTACGCACTTCAGTTTCAATCAGGCAACACTTACGTCAATAATGATTGCCAATAAAATTATTGGCAACCCAGAGACACGCTCCCGATGCGAATGCACCATAATAAAATCGATTTTCGTAGAAAACACTCGGAAATTCAATTGTAATTGCAATCAGGATCAAATTATGTACAATCACGTATGGTTTATGTGCCAAAATGTTTGGTTACTGGCACGGTGGTCCGAGTTATCACTCAATACTCGATACTTGCAGTTCATCGAAATCGATTCAGCCACGCCCCCAACATGTAATAAAATCGATTGCTCTCATTCGTTGCACGTTTTTAAACGTACTATTATGGTGTTGTACGTAGAAATATTTATGGTATATTAATATACGGATGGTTATAATTAAGATCTATTAAAGGTCAGGTCAGAACAACAGTTTAGAAGCACATCACTCAAATCTGTCGGAAGAGGTTTAATAAACTTTTTCTTATACAACCTTTGCTTAGTTTTTTGAGTGCGGAAATCTATGAAACCGTTTTACTTGCGTAGCGGTTTCGGTTCAATCGGTACGGACAAGTTACTTACGTGCTGATGACACCGGCCAACACAGATACTTCAAGATAGTGTCTGCGAGACTTCTTGATTTGGCTTAACCTTAAATCACGAAACTATTATTTTAAACCGTCTACATAAGAAAGACTTAACTTAATAAAAAGCTGTTTAATAGATGATTAGCGCTAAACCCCCATACACTAGCAATATAACCTAGAGTAACCTAACCTAGCTTATACTAAATTGCAAATTGTACATATTATTTACACGCCTATAATTCCCAAAGGGCCTAACCCTTCGTTTTAGGTGTTCCTAAGAATACACCTACATTTTGATAATTATGTTTTTGGGTTCGATATAATACAGAGCGAGTTTATTGAACCGGGCATAAATACAGATTATGTGGCAGCTTCTAAGTAAAACCTAATAAATAATTTCAATAACACTGCGCGATCTGGGAATAGAACCCCGGACGTAATTTTTGTTTGTTCTTTTTTAATAAAACGTTGCGGCACTAGGAATTTCTCCTTTACCGTGGGTGCGTTCACAAAAATTAAAATCACATGAAACAACTATCTGTAGGCAATGCAAATATTTGTTCCGTGCGGGGTCTAAGACGCGACACGTATCGCTGCAGCAGGTGGTGATTCAGTGGCTGAAGCAGTCAACTGCTTCAGCCACTGAACCATCCGTGCCTTTATGCTCAGCAACACGACATACAGATAAATTAGTGTATTCAAAATGATCTGATGATTCACGAAGCTTATATTTTACTTATAAGTCAAATGTCAGGTTACTACAAAAGGTCACTAGCCCAAATTAACATCACCCGTTCAAAACAAGTGGGTCGACGATTTTGTTACACTTTTCCCTTTTACAACCCTATATAATCAGTAAATGACAAAATAGCATTAACACATAATAAATCTTATTTTAATGTAAATTTTGGACATAAATCACCAACTTAACATTAGAATATAAATTAAACTAATACCGAGTTTTGTGAAAACACAAAAATACTTATAGCAATATTAACATGTTTAGAAACGCAGAAATGTGTTCATAAAACTTATGTTCGATGTATAATGACAACTGTATAATTCCCAATGGTATTTTCTAATTAAAAACTGGTTTTATTAATGAGATCAGAAATTAATGGGTTCGAAAAAATGTCGTGCGTGATCGGATTATCGGTGAAACACTAAAACCAAATCAGTTTTCGATGTTCTAAGATTGAGATACAACAAAAAACACTTTAATTTATTAGGCTAGCTAATGGTTTTGCATTAGCACGTGTGGAATAATTAATACGGAACATCTTACCTTGATGTTGGCTCATTAATAGTGATCAAAGTATAGCTATTAAACTCGATCAAATTCCATTCCAAGATCACAATATAGCTAAGGACTTCAAGTCTGCAGTCCAAAGCATTGCAAACCTTTTACAGACACAATCTGTCTGATTTCTTTAATAAAATTTCAACCTTATCGCTAAAGAATCAAGGTTCATTGGGAAAATTTTACAGTTTCGGGTGCTGTTGACTGTATATAAGTACAATGTAAAGTAAAGAGTGGTGTAAAACCTTTAAGATTTTTACCCGACACGGTGAGCCTCAAATGGAGGGGTACATTCTTCACTTTATCGCGCCAATCAAGTATCCCATTCGCCTTGAATACGTCGCGTTCCCATCTTTATATTCTCTTGGGCTTTTAAAAATAGTTAAATAAGATAAACTACATCACAACCAACCACGAAAAACCGACATCAAAAATGTAGCATGTCCACAGAATAAAAAATCTAAAAAACCAAATAAATTGGCGAACGTAAAATATTAACCTAGATCATGCAAATAGATGACACAGCTGTACATGACCTTTTGAACGGCGCAGACGCACGCAAAAAACACTATTAACATTCTTAACGCACACTGAGCTCGTTACAAAACTGTGCTTTATGAGATTAGGATTTGTTGTACTGGGAGCGATGTTATGCTATACTAGTGATATTTTTTGAAAAATGGGAAGAATTAATTCCCTTCAGTTGATGACAAGAAATCTGTTGTAAAAAACTTAATCAAACAAACAAAGTTATTATTCACAAAAAATAATAAAAACTTTCTTCTTTCTTTGTTTTTGTAGTCGGATTTATTTTTAGCCGAAAAATTTACGTTTTTACCCATGAATACATAAAATCGTAGCAACCTTGGAACTGTCATCCGTTTTTTCAAAATACTTTGAAGTCAATCCAAGTTTCATGAAATCCAAATGTCATTAATCTTTACCATCCATTTAGCAAAGCTAAATAAAACTGGTAAGGTAATATCTAATTATTATTTTGATGCTTGCATTCATCATTATTGACGACCAATACAATATAATGATATCCGTTTCTTTAAATTTGTTTGGTAATAAGGCATCCTTTTTGTGGTGTCTATTCAATGTCTTTGAATATCATTATTATGAATTCTAAATAATTGTGAAATGATAAATTTAATTTCAGTTAAGGCATCACAAAAGAGCAAATATAAATATTTTCATAACGTTCTGTTATATCGAACAATAAACTTTTTGTATCGTGTAAAACGGATGCAATTACTACATCAAATTTATTTATTGAAATAATGTAATTAGGTTTCGCATGTGAAACCAAGAACATTAAGCCAGTTTACAAATAAAGAAACAAATCAATTTTATAGGTACTACTAACAATAACTGTGACAATAGCTAATGTTGTACAATAGGGCTGTTTCTTGACAAAAAAAATTGATTCTTATTAGTCGGTCTGTTAGATTATCGAAAAATATTGGATACGAATTTTTGTTTTATCAAATCAATAAAAATTGGCGAAGATAAAACGAGATTTGAGTGTGGGCTAGTGATGTCACTGAGCGGTAAAAAAATAATATGATGTCACACGAGTTTTCAAAGCACTGTTTCGTCTTCATTGTTTGTTTATGTGACTAAACTTATGTGTTCAATAATTTTGGAAATTTATCTGACGGGCTAATTAGTTTTTTTTAGTTAACTACTTTATTAGCCATGCTATTACTACTATGTGTCTAGTGCTGTTTGTAGGACATCTTCTATTCTCTCTGCATAATCCCGAAAATTGCCTTTTTGGACTAGTGTTCGATTCCCTAGCTGTGTTATTGGGTTTTCATGTTGTCTGCATTTGTGCCCCGTTGATAACAAAAGGCTCGACTTTATTTTAAGAAGCTCATTAGCAAAATGTTGTTTTACAGTCAACATTAGAAGTTGATTAACACTATCAAAGCAGGTTTTTATAATAAAAACTTGTTAGATATTACTAACAGCTTATTAAAGAAATAAATTAAACAAAAAACTCCTGAAATATTAAAAACAATAGCTGGAGTCCTGTCTATCAAACAAATTAAAATTTCAAAATGTTAAGCTACTTCTGTTGCTAACCGTAATACTAGGTACGAGTACTTCGCTATGAGCCTTATCCCTCAAATTTGGAGATTACAGGAATTATGTTATTTTAGCTTGCAAAGAGACTATTATGTTATATTTGTCACCAAAATATCGCTACTGTTTCGCTCTCTGTGGATGCCTATCTTAAACTTTTACGGTCGTAATATTCAAATATACAATTTAACCTCTGAACCGGCGGAGCGAGGCGACTTGGCGACGTTTTCCGGTTCAAATTGCAATATCTACGTGTTACGATATTTTCGTAATTATTCCTCTATATCATAGGTTTTATGGTCTTGTTTTAATGGAGTTCTAGAAAACGTGGAAGTTTCTTGAGCTTACTCATAAGAAGTTGAGTCTATTATGGTAGTACGTATCCCACGGAATGAGAGATCAAGTAGTATTTAAAATAGATGAGTGTGTGAAAGTAAGTGGGGTCGTTACAGCAGGTGAGTGACCCGTATTTTTGACATCCAGTCTTACCAAGGAATCTCATATTACCCAGTACCATTTGGGCTGTTGAAGTCAGATAGGCTCCTTGTAAAATACTGTATTCAGCTGCATCAGGTGACACTGGAAGCCGAACCCAAATATAGTTAGAAAAAGGTTTTTATGAATTTAGGTAGTTTGGTCAGACTAGGTAATTTTTATACAGGACCATATGTTATCAGTATAATTTGTGATCCTGTTTAAAAATCACTGGCAATCGTCAAGAAATCGTGTTTTATTTTGGCTTAAGTTAACTTAAATATTTTTTTTTAAATTTAAATTCCACTTGGAACGTCTTTTTTATCCATAAACTGATGTCACAGCGGGTGCGTACATGCAGGCTTGCGCAGCACATGCGTCGTGGGCGTCCATCCGCTGCGGTGATACATTTCTCAGTTCTGCAGGTTTTTTTACTGAAGTAAAAATGGTGGTCTGAAAGTAATTATAAAAAAACTAACTGCGACGTTTTAGTTTGCCGGCACGGTTGGCGCAGTGGCTCATTCAATGGACTGCTGCACTGCGTGTCGCGGGTTCGATCCCCGCACGGATCAAATATTTGTCTGACCTACTGATAGTTGTTCCGTGTCTGGGTATTTGTGTAAGTGATTTTAAATGTTTGTGAACGCTCCCTCGTAGGAGAAAATCCTAGTGTGTTAAAAAAAAAACAAAAAAAAGAGTTGGCCAATATTACGTACTACAGACAACTAAGCAAAAAATCTAGAAAAAGGCAAACTAACTGAGTAATCATAACATAACAGGTTGCAAGTATCGAAGCATAACGCATTTTAAATTACACCTACCATAATAAACAAACATTCACTTTCAAACAAATTAATCACATAATTACAGAGATCCCTATCGTAATCGGAGTTACTCTGACGTATAAGCGTCGGCTTACACCGTGTAAGCGTGGTTCACGGATCAGCGCACACTCAGCTATGTTGTGGCGCTTGTGACGTGTCGTGTTTATTCGGTGCAAGTTCTTAGGTTTGTAGAAAAAGATGGCGGGGGCTATTTTGGTCAAAAGGATGAAGAGGAGAGGAAGAGTTTATGTGAGGAATGATTTGAGTACAAAAGGAAAAGGAGTATAAATTATAGCGTGACAGTTGACAGAAGAGAATGAAATAAAAAAACGTGTTGCGCTGATCTCAAGTAACATGGTACAAGGGCAGGGATATAATATTAATAATAATATGTTTATTTCAGACAATAGAATCCATAAGCAAATAGTAACAAAACAGAATAGTCAGCCCATAGACAGATACAAAACTCAACAAAATACAAAAATTCAATTAAAATCATAAATTTGTAAAAAAAAAAAAATTGTCACAGAAGGAACGAGTGTGAATGTTTGTAAACGCACCCATGATACAGGAGAAATTCCTAGTGTTTTAAAAAAGTAAGTAAGTGTAACATGCTTAAAAGACTAAAGTATCACAGTCTAGAACCGCTACGTAGAAATTCGTCATGGAAAATTTCATACTAATTCAACTAACATGAGTTCTTTACTAATAAACTAAACGCATTAAGTTTATGCATTTTATCGGAAAGGCAATGAGTAAAAATTCTAAACTATAAAACTAACGATACTGGTGCGTAGATTTTACTATTTCAGTCACAGATTTTTCGTTTAAAAAAATCGTAAGTATTTCCATTTCTGATATTTATTTTAGAACAATATATGCAAACAGGAACCATTTTTTACTACACAAATAAAAAACCTATTAATTTTAACAATATTTTAATGTTACCTGTCGATACATAGAATTTTAAACGATACCAAATGATTGACAGTCGTAACTTATAGTGATTGATAATATACAATAGGGATGTTTACTGACTTAAAAAAAATGTAATTCTAATTAGTCCGTCTGATAGATTATCGAAAAATATTGGATACGTATTTTTTGTTTTATCAAATTAATAAAAATTGAAGAAGATAAAATGCGTCGAAGATTTGAGTGGGGGTTGGTGACGTCACTGACCGCTAAAAAATGTCATACTAATGTCATAGAGTATGACGTCACATGAGTTTTCAAAGCACTGTATCGGCTTCATTGTTTTGTTACGTGAAAAAAGAAAAAAATACGTGTCCAATATGTTTTGGTAATCTATTTAAATATATGTTAACTACCCTATTACCGATATTTAAAACAATAAAAAAATGTGGTACATCAAAACCATCATCTAACTATTGTCCCAACTATAATAATAAGTTAATTTATTTATCTCACAATGGTTATTAGCAGTAAACAGTTTTAAACAATATAATATTCACATTGTGAGAGCTGGTGCCTGATGTAGGTTTCAAAAAAACCTGTATTACAGGTCACCAGGCCTCACTTAGTGGCATCCTTATTAAACTACTACTATTTTGGGGTTGCATGCATGGATGCAGTTGAATACAAGTATTTTACATGGAGCGGCTGCCTTTCTGCCCTCCACAACCCAGTAAACTGTAACTGTAGTAACTGGGTTGTGGAGGTCGGATTGTTACACAACCAGTCGGTTATCAGGTTTTGGGTCACTGATTTCCTGTAGCCACTGTCAAAGATGTACACATGACAGTCGAGACAAACGATTTAACATGCTTTCTGAAGCACGGAGTAAAATCTGTATGTAACGGCTGGCCACCCATCCACGGACCAACCCAGGCAAGCACAGCCGGAAGATCGAACCCGAACAGCTGCTAGATATAGCCTAAAAAAAGGTGCATGACCAACAAAAATGATAAATAAGTTCGTGCCGTAACAATTATTTGTTAGTTACAATTTCACGGTTCAAGGCGAAGTGATAATGATTGATTTGAATCAATCAATTTGTCAATCGGAAAAAATAAATGCATGTAATCAAAATAATTTGTACCTTTGATTTTATGATTTGGTATTTCAAGGGTTTCTGGCAACCTTTAATTTATTTGTTGGTTAACCTTTACATAACCATGTTTTTTCATAATAATGAAGGTATATGTACCGGGTGAATTCTAACAAAGACGTGGCTACTTTTATTCAGCTTACTTAGTCCCACTGCTTGGTAAACCTGCTGGACAAAGGCCTCCCCTTTGTCCAGCTGGTTTACCAAGTTGTTTGACTACCTGTAACGACTGCCAAAGATCTATATATGGCAGCCGGGACCTACAGCTTAACGTGCTTTCCGAGGCACGGAGGAAACTCATAATGGGTGGTCACCTATCCACAGAGCAACCTAGGCAAGCGCGGCTTAACCTAAAGGTCGACCCGAGTGGCAATTATTATTAGGCCACGAGCTCCTCAGATAGTGTTTATGGGTTGAATTAATACTGGGAATACCTACCTAACTGTTATCCACTGTGATATTCTATTAACTATGTCTGATATATGAACTATAACTAACCTTAAGCTTATCCAATAAAATATCTCTAACGAGCTGAACTAAACACCGATTCCAATAACTTTTCCAAAAACTCCGATGAACGACCACACTACATCACAATTTTGAAACTCTATAAGAAAACATTATAACCGTATCGATATAATGAAAGATGTAGGTAACCCTATCAGAGTGCATTCATAATCGAACAATAAACATAGAAAAACGAATTCAAACAAATCACGACACCTAAGCCCAAGTTCACACGGGTGGTCCTATTAAAATGAGCCGACTGCCACACTTGTCCATGCCTCGTTTACATATTCCACTTGACTCGCGCATAAATTGTCATTACGGTAATCATTCGATACATTCTATCGATAACTACGCTCGCCTAAATCGTTTAGACGATTTCAATCCTCAGTTGGACGCCTTCAAACGACTGACCAAGAAATCTATTTGTAATGTACCCTTTTTTCACAGTTCAAAGTGTATGTGATTCTGTGTACGTATTTTATCTTTAACTTTATTGAGCTTTATCGGTTTATAGTCGTAAATAAGGTTGGAATGATATGGAGTGAGCTCTAGTGCAATGCTCACTCAAAATGAACACGCATAGTCGATTATTTTGGTATCTTTGATGACAATTTATTTTTTAACGCCAGTTCTTGACGCATCGGTTTAATCTAATATTGAAATGAGGATAGTAAATTATGGTTAATGTTTCTTAATGGATTAAATGGTTTTCGGAGATGAAATTAGGCCAGTATACACTTTTATTTTAGTTTATGGTGAAAGAATGAGCGTTTCAATAATTAGATACATATTTAAACGAACAAATGACATTCACTCAGTCAGGCTGTTTTACATCGTCATCGCCATTATTCCAAATGTAAATTTTAACAATAATTGTAGTCCCAATAAATTCTTATTCAATCGAGAAATCACAATTTCCGTAATCGTGTTTTACATCAAATGTTTAACATCAAATTATTAAACTAGACAAAATAAAATAACCAAAACAGGAAACTTCAAAACGATAACAATGTCCTTAGCCATACATCGAATCTATTCACTATACTTCGCCAACTCGATTTCAGAATCGATTCCGGCACACTACATAGTTTTGAAAACTCTCTCCGAATATGGAAACATTACCATGGACATCATCTAAAAAACAGTATCAATTTTTGCAGGAGAGTATCGATATGCAAAACGATACGATATTAATCGATAATGCCTCGATCAGACCAGGCAAGTAGACTGGTATGTAAACAGATTAGCAAGTATGATTCAGTGAAATAGGTGTATAATTAGAATCCTCTTTGTTATTTTTATGAGCTACTGATGTTAAAAAGTTGATTAAAAGAAGAGAAGTTTATTAAACTACTAAATGTAAAATATTTATCATAATAATATCGTGAAAGATGTGTAAAAAACGAAGAAAAATTAAAATCCTATTTTTTATATTGAGTCCCAGAAGATGCCTTCATTAAATGAATTTACTAATGATTAATCACTGTTGCATATAATAATAATAAATTAAGTTTGTTATTATCATAGGTTGTCAAGTCGTCATGACAGTCTGTAACTCCTAACAGATTTAATTTATTCCTTTAAAACACAAACAGTACCTAACCCTTTCCCATATTCCACCTAACCGCCACATGTTTTTAAATACTTATCTTTAGATCTAAGTACTTACTTCTCTGCATTACTGCAATTACGAGTGAACCGTATATTTATGGTCGTTTTAGATCTTAGATCTGCTTGCGCTGGTAAAAAGACCGTGAGGACTTTAACAACCGCGGCGCAGTAAAACCAATACATTCCATAATACTTCTTTCGCAAAGATCAGCATAGAAACTTGTCCAGCATTCTTACAAAGATTACAAGAACATTCTTATAGATTATCAAACGTACTCGCTAGGACATTACAATGTATCCAGTAATCGAGAACTTGAAAACGAACCTGTTTTAACTTTACAAGCAACTCAAAATACGGCCATCAATAGAAAAACATTGTCTGTGTCATGTTTATAAATGATCAAATGATCTCGAGGAATACCGAAGTTTGTTTACAAAAAATAAAACCTTATTCTACATTCGTGTTGCTAAACATTTACATTTAGATCTACTCGTCGACTTAATACTCGGCGTACGTCCCAGTGAACACATTGATGATTCAACTGGCAAATCCGTATAAACGCCACTATTTAAATGTATATTCCGATTCGATACTGGAACAACTTAACGTTTTTTTGAATTATGCAAAAAGAAACTTACTTGTCAACATGATAAAGTTTGTATTACAATGTTAGATGATGAAGGTGTGATAATTAAAGAAGACGATGACGGCAGAGTTCGCGCTTCAAATAAATAAATGGACACTTATTATGGTTCAAGTGACTATGTTATGTAAGTAGTCTAACTAGATTAATGGGTCAATATACTTGGTGCTTAGTTTGTAATGCCGGGTGCAGACTCAACGAGTACTGTTGCCCAAACAAATCTTACTTTGGACTAGTGGTGCACCAAACTTGCATTGTTATCGATACTTTGAATCAATCTGGTGGCTTTGTATCGATTAATTTCTTATGGTACACGTGATGTTTGCTTTTAAACTTTGATAATTAATTTATATTGAGCCAAAAATTACTTATTATTCCTTCAAAGAGTCATAGCAAAAATGCGAAAATTATTTCGTACTCTATGCTCGTTTATAAAACTATCCGATCCTACTATTAATATTATAAACGCGAAAGTTTGTAAGTATGTATATATGAATGGATGCTTGTTACTCTTTCACGCAAAAACTACTGCGTTCAGTAGTTTTTGCGATTTAGATAACATTTGGTACACAGATAGTTTATAACCTGGATTAACACATAGGATAGTTTTTTTTATCCCGATTGTATCTTCCCGTGGGATAATTTTCAAATTGTAGAGGGCGAAGCCGCTGGCAATACCTAGTAAAAAATATAAATAACTACTCTAGTTCTACGTTCACACCTCTGTCAATACGCCAACCAAATTTGATCCATTCATTCCGATTCGGGAAATTTTGAAACAGTCCAAGCATTTATCGCGTTGTATCGATCCAAAACATCGATACTGTAAATTATTGTATCGGAACACGCATCACTATTCTGGTCTACGTTTTACGTCAATCATTCTTGTTCGAAATAATTTTTATATTTTTGTGGATGCGTATGTTTGTTACCTAATAACTACAAGTACTTGACCAGTCGTTAACATTTTGTAGTTTTAAGTTGAATAATAAAGGTGACACTTGAATCTAAACGGTCAGTGCGTATAAAAGTGCTTCTGGCTCTTGTTATGTAATTTTTGGTTGTAATAACAAAATGTTTTGTGACATCCGCTATTAAATATGTTAAACTAAAGACATTGATTTATGAGATTTTTCTGGTTATATTTATTTAAAAGTCATGTACAAGAGTGGTACATAGGCGGACTTAATGCCACAAGGCATTCACAAACAAAAAAACAATTTCAGTTTATTGATTTATTTACCATTTTTTCGTACAGAGAAGAGGCCTATGGCCCAACTATGGGAACATTAATGGATTATGATAACGATCGATTCGATTGGTAAAGCAAATACTTTACTACCAGTTATTGTCAGTTAAACTTGCAATCCCTTTAGAAATCAAGTTCACAAATACATTTAATAAAAAATGCAGACTTCATTGGCATTGATCTCAATAACTCAATATTCACAAAGGAAAATGACTCGCGAATCCTCGCCGGCGCATATCGATCCCTATTCGATTTAGTATGTATCGATTTGTAATCGTTATGGATCGATTACGAATCTGATCACACTCGCTATTGTTTCGATAGCTTTATTGACGATAAAATGTTTGATGGCCAGTGTTAGGTTTTAAACGGTGTAGTCTATTGTGAAAAGCCTGTAAGTACTTTTTTTATTTCTTATTTTGAATAGGCTAGTGATAGCATAGCATTTTGACGTGTCCAAGATGAAGGGCAAAAAGGTTAGGAAAGATAGTGGTCGAATTAATGATAACCTTTTTCTTACATTAATGAAGCGTTTTATATATTATGTGATTATTTGTTAGATAAATGTTACCTACAATCGCTTGAAACTCAGGATCACTTAGTTCAGGCACAAATTATGGGTGAACTTTGTATAGTTTTAAGGAAAAAATGCATAAAAGTTATACCTTATAATTATGAATTTAATTTATTTTTATTTATTTTAGGATCGGCGCAGTATGTCTTCCTCTCCCATGCGTTAGTGCTCGTCATCTCAGCAGAAATCTCATTTCTAGCCACATCATGCTTTACACAGTCTATTCACCGAATTTCTGGTCAATTCCGACTCTTAAAACCACCACGTTCAATTTCAGAACTTTCCTCAAACGGAATCACGCATGAGTATCCTACACTTTTAACTGAAAATTCTTTAACAAGGCTTTTGCTATCCAAAATCGATAAGTTTATTTAACTTTGATTTAGGTTGAATTATGTAGCAGCATAATTCAACCTAAACCTAAATCTATTTAAAGAATTTTCAGTTTATAAGTGTAGGATACTCATGGCTAATTCCGTTTGAGGAAAGTTCTATTAATTGATAATGTAGCAGTATATAAGAATGTTGAAGTACGAGTATGTAAGAATTTTATCCTTTTCTCTAATTAACACGTCTGACATGAGTTTAGCACTGTTATGATAATATTTTTTATAAATTGATCATACTGGTTCTCAAAGTTTTCTGAAAACGCGATCTACTCATAAATTTTTAGCTTCGTGTTTGAGTATTTTATGACTTAAACGATAAATTGGTTCTATTTTGGATGTGTGCTACTATTAGGATTCAGGGTCTGCTCGCCCTTATTGTATGGAACTGAAACATTACTGATGAGATGTTGATGTACTAGATACCTCTGCCTAATCCTAATAATTATATTTTTTTAAAGGCCTCAATTAACAAAACAGTCACAAAGAACTCAATAGGGTATTTCATTAAAAAAAGATAATCAGTCCGTCTGTTAGATTACCGAAAAATATTGGATACGTGTTTTTTTGTTTTATCAAATTAATAAAATTTGACGAAATTAAAACGTGTCAAAGAACATGAGGGGCTTTTGATGTTGCTTTGTGGGTAAAAAAGTACTAACCTTGTGACGTCACACGACTTGACGCGACTTTTCGAAGCACAGTATCGTCTTTATCCTTTTATTTAAGTGAAAAAAGAAAAAAAAAGTGTCCATTATTTTTTGAAAATCTATCAGGCGGACTAATTAGTTTTTTTTGGTCAAATACCCTTTTATGAAATGAAATGAAAATGAAATGAAAAAGCGTTTATTCATGGTCACATCCGTGTTACAAAATATATTACAGCCAAACTGTATTACAGTTTGTTGGCAGATGTAGCTCCCTTACACAAATTTATATTTTCATGTAACAACTTGTTGTCGCTTTTCCATCAATAACAACGATACTTTTACCTACAACTAAACACACATAATGAACACCAAGGTAATGAATCACCATGTTCCCTCATAAGCCTACTAACATACCTGCCTATCTGCTCATACGACGCACACATCATAAATAGTACTAGGCGCACATAGACGCATAGAAGCCACAATAGCAATAGACGATACACATCGATATGGAGTAGATTGATCCTCTTTGGCTCGCATTGGGAAAGCAGCGCGGACGTCGCTTACAAATTGCCGCGTGTGCGCACGCGCGGTTCTAGGGTTGACGCTTGGATAAAAGTTTCGTAAAAATAGAGGATGAATAAAGTTTTGTTAGTAAAATGGAGACTAATGGGATAAGTCACAGTATAATAATACAAAAATTATTATAGATAATATTAGACAACAAATTATGACACGGGATTAAAAATCGAATTTTATTGAAACAACAAACTGTACCAACTGTATTGCAGGTTAGCGTTTTGCTAGCTAAGTAGCAAGTAAACCTCCGAAAACCTGTTATTTGTTTCAACGAATTTAAATTGGGCTTCTGTGCGAATAATTTGTTTAATTCTGTGTAATAATCATTAATTTTGACTTCTGTGTATGAATTTTGATTATTGCTTGTAAACATTATACGGCTGTCTCTTAAATAGTTCGAATCTGATATTGGGAATTTGTATGTCATCATGAGGTGTTATTTCTCAAATTCTGTTTTTCTTACGGAGTTAGCCGGTGATGACAAACTCAGTTCTATTAAAAAAAACCCTTTCCAACAAAATCGACGGAGTTATGCCCGAACAAACATAAAAAAAACATCCGAATTGAGAACCTCCTTCTTTTTTTAGAAGTCGGTTAAAAAATACGAAACATCGCCTGCATACTAGGAAAACAAGATTATAATCCTTAATAGCTGCAACACATAATCCCAGGTATGTGCCTTACGGAAACCTTACCTTTACCGTATAGTAGCATTATAACATAAATCTCACTGATAACCTTACATTCTTATAGTGAATCTTACAAATAATATGCATGAATCTAATAAATAATTGTACGCAAACATTATACGCTTGGAAAATAAACCATTTGTGGTTATCTGATGGTATAAGTTTGAGTGATGAGCTTGTTGTGTGTCGTCGGGAGTATTGGTAATTAATACTTAGTAGTTAGTGCAGTGTGGTATATGGTTATAGATTAAACTTAAGTTTGAACTGGAAACTACATATGTGTAAGCAGGCTTTGCCTAGCCGGTTGTGAACCTGATTCTGATGATTTTATTTCCTTCGAATGTATTATTTTGATGCTAAAAATTGTGTATTGTGATGGGCAGAAAGTGGTACTCATATAATGCGCACTGGGAAGTCATATTTGGACAGGAGTCTGATTTGAATGCTCGTATACGAATTTACCTGTTTCAACATCATCATTTGTTTAATTTCTTCAATGCTTTTAATGCTGCTTTTAATGCTAGGCTAGTCATGTGACCGTCGAATTACCAAGTCAAAGGCCTTAATTTCGACCCAAAAACACGTACTTCTGTTTTTTTTGGATGTGCGTATTATATAATTATGTCTTGCTTTGGTGAAAGAAAATATCGTTAGTAAACCAGCATGCCTTTTTTGAGAGGTGGGAAATTATAAAATAACTCCCGCTCTTGGGCAGAGCGAAAGGGAGTTTTAGACTTCTACTGACTAAAAACCACCCATGTTCCTTCAGAGCCCTTTATGTCGAGGCTGCGGTATCTCTTGCGAGCAACCCGCAGCCCCGACGGGGCATGCCTAAGAGATATTTTTTGACTCTATAGTAGAATTTATTTTGGTTAATTTACGTGATACAGCCAACACACATTTGTACCAAAAAAAAAGCAGCAAGACCTACATACAAAACACAGGTGGCCTCTTCTCAAAAGACCACACAACTCTTATCTTGTAAAACCACTTAGTTTTCCGCGTATGCCATAAAAGAAAACGACCTTTATTATCATTACATATGCCACATAATTAAGCCAATCAACATCATTAAGGTCTAGTTGCTACATTTTATTTAAATTCGGCTCTCAATAAACGCCATTAACTTTCACTGTTTTATGACGATCACAACACATACATACTAATAAGTTACTCTGTGCGCGCAATTTGGGAGTATTAGAAGACAAACAGAATTAATTTTATTTCTTTGGCCTTTACGTGAACGTTAATACTAGTTGTGTAAGCAAAGATGGTATTGTCATTTTTAAACAGAAATAACAATCAACTATCCTCAAAACTTAAAAAGTTTTGGCAGACAGATCCATACTAATATTATAAATGCAAAAGTCATCAACATCATCAACAGCCTAATAATGTCCCCACTGCTGGGACACAAGACTCCTCTCTTTGATAGGGAATGGGCTATAAGCTACCACGCGGGCCCAGGGCATATTGGTAGATGTCACATGTCTTCGAATTTTTAGGTTCTAAGACATGCCGGTTTCCTCATGATATTTTCCTTCACCGTTTTGAGAGCTGCAGCGGTGATGAAATAAATTACACAAAGTAATGTGCCTGCCTGGGTTCGAACCTTACGACTTAATTCGTAAGTCGGGGCCGCCACCACTGGGCCACCGCTGCTCCGCGAAAGTAACTCTGTTTAATTGCGACCTTTTCACGACCTAAACGGTTTATCGTATCGTATTGAAATTTGTTAAAAACATAGACTTTATTCTGGAGAAAGATATAAATGCTACCGTTTTTTCTCAGACTTACACAATTCAAAAGTTCAAAGCAAAAAAAGTCACGGGTAACAGCTAGCTGATTTTTCTATAAATCACAGCTGTTGTTGAAGGAAGTGAATCTGTTATGACACCTTCAGAAGTCCTTCAACTAATTATGAACTTTGACATCTTAATATGAAAACCGCAAACGCTGCAAACCACATTAATTGATTGCGGTTAAATATTGAAGAAGCAAAAATAGAATCTAATTTCAATGCAAACAGACACAATTGGAATTAATTCAATAGGATCGACCTTCACGTGAGGATTTTAGCACTGAAATAGGGTTTAATAAGTTTTAATTATGTGGAAACTATTTATTCTATAGTGTGGCTAGAATTTCAAGAGCTTTGACGTGTTTAATGATGACAGTAGAAAAATAATTAAGGACGTGGGCTAATTTAGATGAAAATCACGTAGCGATGGACAAATGTGCATGGAGTCAACGCTGTCTTGCTTTTTCATAAAAAAGTAGGTAACAATTTTTTTTTCTCCACACCAGGAATTTCTCCTGTATTGTGGGTGCGTTCACAAACATTTAAACTAACATACACAACTAAACACCCAGACCCGAAAGAATTATCTGTAGGTCATACAAATATCTGTTTCGTGCGGGGATCGAACCCGCGACACGCAGCACAGCAGTTCAATCGCTCAGTCACTGCGCCAACCGTATCGTCGAATTTTTTCGAATTTGTGTTTTTTGTAAACGAACTGAGGGCCTGCTCAGCGGTCGTGCCTGTGATCACTAGATCACTAGACCATTAGAGCAGCTCTTTTTCCCTGATAACATTTTGCTGTTCGTACGAGAGCTACATATAATGTAATATTAAAAGGCACACAAAATATCGTGCAAAAATTTCGACAACCCTAATCCCTACATTGAAGGATATATCGTCGTCCACCGGCTTTCAACTTCGCCGACGTCACACATTCAACTATACCAAGGTAGCATTGTATTTTAATTTTTGCCGTGTTAGGAATTTTCAAATAAGCACTTCTTTTACACAAGTTACACAATTCTCAACTCTAACCCCCTCACATAAAGGAGACAGGTTTCAAGGTAACGTGTACGAAGAGTTATGGCTAGGGATGGTTGTGAATTATCATTGCGACATTTAGTATAAATTTAGACGAATCGTATGTTTAAATCGAGTGATTTAAAGTTTTATGGCGTATTAATATTAAATGAATTAAAGATAATAAAGATGACGTGGAGAAACAAAGAAATGTTCGTAATGAATTCTATGGTATTGATGAATCAACGTGAATTGATTGGATGAAGGTAATTCATGAATTTCCAGTTTACTATCAATAATCTTCTGTTAGATGCACGAGGTTCAATGAATATTAATTCGATTGGACTTTGTTTAAAAACAAATTGTATGAATAAAACCAAGGTGCTGGCAGAAAGATGAAATCATAACTGTTTGGGAGCATTTTATCTGGCTATTTACACCATACTCTTCAAACCCCACTCCCTCTCTTCTATTCTGCCCTTTGGAGGAGGGGAATCATGAAATAGCCCTTCCCGCTCTTGGGCAGAGCGAAAGGGAGTGTCAGACTTTCACTTACTAGAAACAATCCATGTTTGTTCCTAGCCCTTTATGTCGAGGCGTCGTAAAAATGACGATTATTCATTTGCTTTTACGAGCGCAGTATTACTATTTTGCTTTAATTTCGGTGCGATATATTTTGGCGCAGTACAATCTTCTACATCTTCTATTAAAGTCATTAGTACTCGAACCAGCTCTAAAACAGTAATTGTTAAAAGTACACACGTTTGAAAAAGTATAATTTTAAATATTGACACGTTAGAGTAGAATTGCGTGGAGCGGACTTTACTCTTTATTATTAGGGAACAAAGATTCGTTGTAATATGAAATTAAATACTCGAAATCCATCACTCCCTTTACCGAAAACTTATACCAAAATCCTGCAAAATTTTCAAAAAAAACAAAAGCCGTTTCCTGTGACAATTGTAGCTCAAAGGCCTCCCGCAGACGATCGCCTTTTTTCTTCAACTGCATAACAACGCATTACATGCTGTCTACCTGACTGCGTTCAATGAAATTGCTTTGCTTCCGCACGTTTTGTCTCCAGCTGTGCGACTAAAAAAGTCTTTTGTCTGCGGGGGTCGCTTTATGTATCTATTTCCATTGTTCTACCCGGGGGTGATAGGAAACATTGGTTTTCTTTTGTACATTGTCTATCAACTGTACAACGAATTTTCTAGTCGCTTTGTTTTGGAACTGTTCCAGGCTTTCCACGTCTCTATTTATGGTACATCGACAGTATTGGCTGTGACTTCCTTATCGATAGGTCCAAGGTTTCGAGCCTCGGCAGGTATTTTACTTTATATACTTCATCACTATTGCTCTTAGATCAGCGAAAATATATTCATGAAGAAACTGCATGTCTAGAACTAAAAATTTAACTTAATGACATCGTCCTACCCTTACGGAGCTTACGTGGTGGCTTATTGCCAAGTCACTCTTATAAGACGTGGCCAGCTCCATGTGACGTGAGTCCCAGCAGTGGGAATAATTATCATAGCCTGATTATTTTATTTGAAGAAAGAAAAATATAATATCTGTATGCTAAACTTTTTTTTTTTACGTTGCTTTGTATGAATGCAAAACTAATTTCAGTAGCAGTTTATTCGCAATTTCTTCAAAAGTACATCTACAAACAAAATCTCTAGCTCAGAACTGCGTAACACTTGTACAGTCACAGTAAAAAGTGAGCACGATCAGTACACTCGAGCAAAAAGCTGTAACTATCTGATTTCGCGTTTCACGAGTGTCACCCGACTATCGCAACTTTGCTTCGAATTCTCTGGAGTTGGTAAATGGCTTGTTTGTATAAATAAATATTGTATGTATTTACTATGTGACTAAATAGAGTGGTGAATATAAAAGTTGATGGATGGAGAGAGAGAGAGGTAGACTAAAGGAGAGATTATGGCGGAAAAAGGAATAAATATTATGACAGCGGGACAATGGACAGGGAGAACGGTTGTGTTGCACTGACCCCAAATAGAATGACGGCGTGGTTGTTGCAGTGGTTGAGCGATTGGACTGCTGCGCTGCATGTCGTGGATTTGATCCCCGCACGGAACAAATATTTGTATAGCCTACAGATAGTTGTTTTGGGTCTGAGTATTTGTGTATGTGAGTTTAAATGTTTGTGAACACACCCACGTTTCTAGTGTGGGGCAACGTTTTTATAAAAAAAAACATCTTACAGCCTAGTCCCATTTTTTTTTTATAAAAACATTGCCCCACACTAGGAATTTCTATTGTTTTTTATTTTTTTAATATTGATTATGAAGGAGACTTGAGTTCCAGAGGGTAGTCTTTTCTCTTTTCATGTGTATTTATGGTCGTCACTGCGGTATTTTACTGAAGGATTTATACTTCTAAAGTTTTGGTAACCACCACGTCTTAACCACTTCCAGATTTTATACAATTTTCTTCTTATGTAATTTTGACTGTAATGCGTTATTTAGAAACGTATAAAATGGTTTGAGTGACAATTTACGTTTAAGTATTTGTGTGGTTGATAAATTAATATAGATTATAAGTAGTAAAAGGTACTTTATTTCCAGAAAAATTAAAACAAATTGAATTCAGTTAGTAAAGAAGTTAGTACACCAATAATAACTATTATTTTTTATTTTTATTAATTATAATAATGCTTTATTTCCAAGATTACAATTGATCAGAACGGCACTTCGTAGAAAAAAAAATTATATGTGTACACTTAAAAATTGTAAAATTTCACTGAGTGTTGAACTTCTGACACCCAAGCTAAGATTAAACTGGTGTCAGGGCTCTCTCTTTATACATTTAAATTTAAATAAGTAATATAAACACGTTTGGAGTTACATATAATCATAGTGATTAGTGTCACTAGTGATTGCTGGAGCAAACGGTATCGTTAATCAATTAAAAAAGATAATTCATCTTTGCTCACAATAAAGTTATATTTTTGCAGTGGTATTACCAACTCTATAGAAACTAATACATCGATCAGTAATCAAATCACTCGGTGTTCGAATCGCCGGCAACTTAATATTAAATTTGTCAAGACCAACGACTGTATAATTTAGACAATCTAATATAAAGTTTACCTCTATAATACCAAAGTTCATTTTACTTAACCAAGGCTTTTCATTAAAGTTTTTTCTCAAATGTGTTGAATTTGCAAGGTGATAAATGAATGGTTATTAATTTAGTACTTTGTGAAGGCCGTCATTAGACCTAAAGATTTTGAAACATTTTATAAGTGATGCTGACATTCAGAGGCAATTTGCTTCAAAAGCGCTATTTCCCGTGTGAGACTTTGAGACCTATTACTATCAATATTGACAGTAATCTTTTTTGATATTGCTTAATACTGTAATCAACATTAGTTAGAACTGTCAGTCGATTTATTTTCAATTGGCATTGGTTAGGCTTTAGTTTTTTAAATATTGTTACTAATAATACGGTACGCGTTTTCTTTTTCAAAAATCTAGGCGTTTTATTAATAGCTAGAAATATTGATTTTTCAAAATTCCAATGACGCAATTTTTGTTTTCATTAAAATTAGGCAAGAAACTCTTTCGAGTATTTGTGCTTTATTACTCATAATTTTGAGTTTGGGCATTCACGCCCGCTTGGAAAATATATCCTAAATAACAGAACCAGGCGTTTTTTCTTCAGTAGTAGCCGCTAGGTTGATGGCAATAGGCACCCCCCCTCCCCCCGATTACCTGGGACGTAATCATAACTGGCTAAATGTATGTACACCTTTGCCTAACTCTTCGGGGATAACAGGTGTGGTGTTATTTATACAAACAACACAACAAAGAAAAAAGCAGCCAACGAGCAGCGGTGGCCCAGTGGTAGCAGTGCCGACTTACAAACAGTAGTACAGGTTCAAACCCAGGCAGGCAAATTACTTTGTATAATTTATTTCATCAACGCTGCTCTCAAAACGGTGAAAGAAAACATCGTGAGGAAACCGACACGTCTTAGAACCAAAAAATTTGAAGATATATGTGACATCTACCTATCCGCACTCAAAGAGAGAAGGCCTGTATCCCAGCAGTGGGAACATTAATAGGCTGTTGATGATAATAATGTTATCAATACATATACAGGATGTTAATTAACCCATCACACAAACGTCAACCAAACATTCTGTACATCAAACTAAGTACCCCTCCGCAATTTTTTTTGCTGGCAAACGACTTTTTATTTTGTGGCCAAATATCACTTTTTATGGTGAAACTCAATGTAGCACTCTTAAAACATTATGCTAGTGGATGCTTTGAATAGAGGTCATGAGGTCATGGATGTAATTTAAGTAAAGTTAAAACCTGAAAAACTAGTGTTTACAAAAACAGCAGCGTGAAAAACATTGAACTTTGGCCCCAATATCCCCGCAACTAGGGGGTTCCCAGGTATGGTCTAGAATTAAAAAATGATTGCAGTGGTGGGGATAACGAGTGTCCTTCATTTGCGTTAAGGGCACTTTTACACCCGTATGTAGCACCTGCAAAAAGGAACTTCCACATACATTAAACATAAAATTACCTACACCTCATTAACGCCTTCAAAGCACGTACAGTGACAACCTAATACCTCACAAATAACATCAATAGCTCTACAGCCGGCCAAGTCATTAGCTAAGCAAACAAAACGAACAGAAACGCTAACTATTCAATAAATACACTGCTGTTTGCACCCGCAGCACTTAAGCACCGTTATAGTGTTACTTAGGTACGGTGGTAAATGATTTTGAATCGGGCGGGTTAAGCTGATTGGATGGGTAAACTTTTTCCGGTTCCTGCATGGAGCGAGTAGTTTAGTGTATATAATTAGACTTACTTAACTGTTTAAAACTTGTAGAGGGTTCGGTGGGCATACCCTAGACACGCAATTAACAGGTTCATCCAAACCGACTAGAATGGATACTGATCTAGATGGGGACACTTGAGGCCTTTGACGTAACAAAAATACATCTATTTTAAAATGACTTCGATGAAGAGGATAAAGTGCTTCGAAAAGTCGTGTCAAGTCGTGTGACGTCACAAGGATAGCCCTAACAGCATTCTGAGAGCTATTAGTCGGGAGGCATGACAGCCCGTTCGTGAGGTCATTAGTCACGTCTTTGTTTTTAGTGAAGTACTAAAATAGGTTAAGAATATTGTTACTAACCCAAGGATCTTTAGTTTAAGTACTAACATAGGTTTTAGGAATATTGTTACTAACCCAATGGATCTTAGTTGTCTAAATAAATAAATGATTATTATAGTACATTTTTACCCACAAAGTGACGTCACTCATGATCTTTGACACGTTTTATTTTCGTATTTTTTTTTTATTTGATAAAACAAAAACACCTATCCAATATTTTTCGATAATCAAACAGACTGACTAAGTAGATTTTTTTGGTAAAAAACTCTTTTGTATTTCCGATATTTCAGTATCCCTTATCTGCAATATGTCTGATGTACAATACGTACAGTACGTTCAATTCGAATCCATCGAATTTACTTTGAGTTTACTCCATGAGTTCTAAGTTCCTCTACCACACCGCGACAGTGTCACTTACGCGTTTATGTCTTTTGTACTAGGAATCGAGAGCTACGCCACTTTTCCTGCTTAATTCGTGAGCATCAAAAATAATACAAAATATTACAATTGTTTTTAAAAACTCTAATACGATTTCAAAATAAATACAGGTTGTATATTTTTCTGCTTATAATTAAACATTCATGTAGCACTTATCAGTTAGTTTATTTGATTTAAAGTATGTTTTAATTTTGCAATCAAAGTTGGAGCGTTCGTTCAAGGTTTTCGAGTAATTATTAATTGCGAATAATTACTGCGGGTGCGAATATTTTTAATTGCAAAGTGTAAATTACGAATGAAAAGTAGGCTTAATAGTTGTATCAATATTTGTTTTTATTACAACATTATAAGAGGGTAAAATACATAAAATCACAACGTTAATAGTTGAAAACACATTGCATTTTAATTATTAGCAAAATAACTACAGTAGCAGCTATGAGGGCTGAATTTGGGCCCAGTTGATGGCAATAGACTCGACCCCTATTACATGGGACTTGTCTGCCTTACTGTTCAGGGATAACAGGTGTGATGTTATGCTATGTAATTACGGAAAAAATGAGACCAAAAACAAAACCTTATTAAATAGCCAAGCAATTAACAAGGTAATCAGGATTTGAACTGACGACCTTTCACGTGCAAATATTTGACGATACACAAATAGCCAATGATCGATGATGGCAATAGTTTTGTCAATGATGTCAAATGTCAGATCTATCATACATTCGTCACGGTTAGTTTTGACATTTCGTTTAATTTGACGTTTAATTTCGTCATTTTGACGCACTGATCTGCTTGATGGATGATATTTTTTTTGCAATATAGTTGAAATAATGATAGTATTTATTTTTGTACCTGAAACATGACAAGCTACAAAAATAACTTGACAGTCAAAAAATAATCGATCTTCTTCATGCACTTACAGCAATCGTCAAATTAATGACCCACTATTGACCTTTACAACAGATATTTTTAGCTCATAATCAATGAATATGTATGGTAGTTAAGTAATAGGATTGATTAAGAAAACATAAAGGTGGACTTTCTCCAAATCGCAAAAAATCTTTCCCAAGCTCAAATTGTACCAATAAAAAAATCATTTAGTAAACCCACTGACAACAGTTAAAGACCACAAAATAACTGGTTCTATATAACCCTATTAACTCTTCAATAACTGTTTAAATAAGATACAAGTAATAACTACTAACTACCTCTAATGAATAAACAGACAAACACACCCAACCTCGTTTAAAATTAAAATCATAAAAAAACTAAAACTAAAAACATAATAACTAAAATAAAAAAAAAACTGCATTTAATAACAAAAATCGGGTGTGCCGTATGCTCGTTTACAATCAATTAAAATATATAAAAAAGCTAATACAACATCCGTTAAAACTAAATTACGCTCTAAACTAAAACTAAAACCTTTCAAGTTACCGCGAGTCTCCATACAACACTAACAGCTTAATCAAAATATAATTATGATACAATTAAAGTAATTATTTCGCGTAGTCAATTATGATTAATCAATATAATATGTAAAAAGTGTATTATGTAGTTAATTTTTAAGTATGATTAAGCGAAAGTTCGCGGTGAGATCTAAAGTTGATACTGGATTGAGTTAATTCGGTATAGAATGATATCATATGGATTGATGATTGTTTACTACTGGATTTGGTGAGTCGATGATCTTGGAGAGATAATGCAATAAAGTTTATGGTGGGCAAAATTTTAATTTCAATTGCATATATTTTTTTAAGGTAGATTGTGCTGATGTTGCACGAGATTTTACTTAACTTATAAGGACTTTCTATGCTATTTCAGCGATTTTTGATGATATAAAACTGTTCTATGAAAGATGAAGTAAATGTTTATCATTATGATCCATTTTTGCCTAAGACATTTTTTATTTTATTTATCAATATCACAATATAATAATGATTATATATGTCAAGAGTAGTGCAAGTTGCAACCAAACAGAAAACAATAAAAATATTAAATAAAAAATAGTGGAAGGGCCAAGAAACGGATAATAATCCAATTTCTTAGTAATTTTCGTCTTAATCTAAAAATCTAATGTTAACCGCAAAAGTATATTATTTTTGATTTCTAAATATAAATTTCCTCATTTTTATTCAAATTATTCTAGAATTAATTATGTTTTGATCTAAAATGTCCGGTCAGTTATTTTAATTCTATTTAATTAATTTATGTTTTCTAGTCAACTTAAGTTGATCTAATTTTGTAAATTTAACCAAAATCAATTTACAAGAATAATTTACGAGCTTTCTAACAACACTTAAAATCAATTCATGAGTCTTATATAAAAATATTATATTTTTATTAACACTTTTCTTAAGTGTATTTTAGTTTTACAACAATTAAAACGATGGTGGCAGATAAATAAAAAAAGAACCATCGGAAACCGACCATCGAGAAATCTTTTTTAATTTTTTGGCCATTACAACGCGAAATTAATAACAATAGCTGCCATAAACAATAATATACGTCAAATATATTGTACCTGAATATGTTATCAAAAATTTCATACCGTTACATCTTCAAAAATAATATAACCAACCGAATCGCCGCTCGGGCGAGCTCCCACGACCTCAGAGCTACATTTTACTGTGCTCTATCCAATCTTACTTCGTAGTTCATACTAATAAGAACCCTAATTTCAGTTAAATAGAGCTCAAAGCTATTCCAGCAATAACTGTATCCATTCAAAAGCGATGTCTCGTGCACACATTCGCAACCAACACCTTTGGTTTACATGTGTGCGTGTAGAATCGTATTGAATGAAAATTCGTTGCGTTTGAATTTGAATTCTGTGATTGGAATTATATGGTTGGTTATGCAGTTAGTTAGTTGTGTTGGTGTGAGTGTATTGACCAATATTAATAACATAGTGGCTGGTTGGGAGGTCGCGGTCGAGTCGACAGGTGATGTGTTGCCATACTCGCTCGATTGTGTGCGTGTGTGAGTGGAATGTCAGAGTTTAGCTTAGAGTGTTGCCACACTGGGTTTATTGTTTTTATTGCCTTGCATATAATTAGTGTTTGGTAGAATCCGATGTTTCATTAGCTTAGATATCGTGTCGGAAAATTGGCTTTTTTATGGGCAGGTGAGATTTATTTGGAGCAGTTTTAAATGATGATCATGTCATTATTATTGTGCTAATTTTATTATAGTAGTAAAATGTTCGAAACAATTTAAAGTAATTCAAGATTTGCGTATCATTAATCAACACTTCGTAATGGCTTATTTCCACGTCTAAAAATATTTATATCTGATCTAAAATTCCATATTAAACGGTAATGTTTAAAAAAACTAGCTCGTCTGTCTATTTTTCGCAAGTGCGACTACTAAGCATAAGGTTCTGGGTTCGAATCCCGGGCAGACAAAGTGTTATTGGTAATTTACATTAAGAGTAACGGAGTCTGAATTTGTGCCCAGTTGATGGGAATAGGCTTACCCCCATTTACATTGAATTTAAACATAACTGGCCAAATTTAGGTGTACTATTACGTTTATCTCTGTATAACCCGGGAATTACAAGCGTGATGTTATAGAGACGATGTCAAAAAAAAATAAAGCCTAGTGTGCCCACGGCTTAACGTGTGACAGTGAGCACGAATGGATCGCGGCAGGTGAACCTTTCTATGTGTGCGTGAGGTCACCTTATACACACACGATATCCCTACGTATGTGTCCGTCTAAGGGAAGACGATCTCTTCTAATGCTAGATTCTGACGATTTGATGTATATTAACATTAAATTCGTAATAAACATCAATTCTGTGATGTAATTAGTATTTGGTTTTAGATTTCTGTGAGTGTATTGATTTCTTAATATTTATAATAGGAATGTTTACTGACTTAAAAAAATATGATTGTAATTATTCCGTCTGTTAGATTATCGAAAAATATTGAATACGTATTTTTTTTTTATCAGATCAATAAAAATTGACGAAGATAAAAAGTGCCAAATATTTGAGTGGGGGTTGTGACGTCACTGAACGCTAAATAATGTCATACTAATGTCTCAGAAAATGACGTCACACGAGATTTCAGAGCACTGTATCGTCTTTATTGTTTGTTTACGTAAAAAAGAAAAAATACGTGTCCAATATTTTTTAGAAATCTATCTGACGGCCTAATTCGATTTTTTTAATTAACTGTTCTACCCTATTATTGGCGTGTCCCTGTGCTGTATGGTTGTTGGTAATGTTTCTTATTTGTAGAAATTTTATTACGAAGCCATTCTAATTTATTTATAACAAGAGCTTTCAAGTTTCGTCTACGGATTTTTTGCGTGCGGTATGTTAATTTAAATTATTGAGTTATTTTTTATTGAAAGAGGAATAAAGTAAAGAGATTTTTATACCAAATATCGTTAAGTTAAATCAGAAGTATTTTTTATTTTTTTATTAGAAAAAGTAACGTTTGATTATTTTATGCATACCTAGTATTTATAATAACGTCGTCGTGAAAAAAGAAACATTTTGAAAAAACCAACCAAACTCCTACTACAGCCGCAGTCTAATAAAAATATTCATAAAAGTTTTTCAAAAGGCAACCGATCCCTTAAAAAAAATAACCATAATAAAAAAAAACCCAAAGAAAAATATTTACAAAACCTTTTTTTAACCCTGTAATGAAGCTCCCATAAAAAATAACGTAAACAGGTGCCCTTTAAGCATGCGATACACGATTACTTTACGCAACGCGTTACATTGTTCTGTCCTCACCTTTACGAAGCGACAGGTTGTCTGATTACTGCTCATGACCCGTGATTGCTTACGGATGTTATATTATTATTACGTGTTGAGATGTTTTTGGAGATCTCTTTGGATTTGTTATTTTTTGTAGCACCGTATTTAAATTTAATGTCTGCCTTGTGATGATGTCGTTCTCGTGGTCGTAAGCGCGACTGCTTTGCACTGACTATGATTCCTGGATCGGTTAAAGTGTTATTAATCACTAGCTGTTGCCAGCGGCTTCACCCGCTACAACACGAAAATTGTCCCACGGGAAGATAAAATCGGGATAAAAACTATCCTATGTGTTAATCCAGGTTGTCAACTAACTTCATACCAAATTTTATTGAAATTGCTCCAGCCGTTTAGACGTGAAGAAGTAACAAACATACACACTCACAAACTTTCGCCTTTATAATATTAGTGTGATTTATGCTATTACAGACGTGATTTAAATTGCAATCTTGATTTCCTTTTTAAATAAATAGTCTATTGCAAAAAAAAATAAACATACATTAGCCATGTTTTTTTCTTTTTCCCCCACCCTAGGGGGGAATTCATCAAATAACCCCTCCCGCTCTCGGGCGGAGCGGAAGGGAGTGTCAGACTCCTACTGACTAAAAACCACTCATGTTCTTTCTAAACCCTTGTGCCGAAGCCGCGGTATCTCTTTCGAGCAACCCCGACGGGTCATTTGCCTCTGTTAATATTGGTTTTATTTAATTAACAAGGTAAATTGCTAAGCAGTTAATAATGAGCTTGCTACTAGTTACTAGTTTTACGCAGATCGACGCTTGGCTGACCTCTCCTAGAGAAATCAACCATCCTTAGCCTTTTTTTTTTGGCGAGAGAAAAACATAAAATAACCCCTTCCGCTCTTGGGCAGAGCGAAACGGAGTGTCAGACTTCTACTGACTAAAAACCACCCATGTTCCTTCTTAGCCCTATATGTCGAGGCCGCGGTAACTTGTGTACAACCCACAGCCCCGACGAGGCCATCCTTAGCCTTAGGCCTACTTGCGATATCTAAAACCAATATAGCATGAGAATAATCAGCCTATAATTTTTCACTTGCTGGGATACAAAACCTTCTCTCATCATCACGCTGACCCAGTGTTGGTTGATAGACGTCACAATAGGAATGTTTACTGACTTAGTAAAAATATGATTCTAATAAATCCGTCTGTTAGATTATCGAAAAATATTGGATACGTATTTTTTGTTTTATCAAATCAATAAAAATTGACGATGATAAAACGCGTCAAAGATTTGAGTGGGGGTTTGTGACGTCACTGACCGCTAAAGAATGTCATACTAATGTCTCAGAAAGTGACGTCACAAGAGTTTTCAAAGCACTGTATCGTTTTCATTGTTCGTTTACGTGAAAAAAGGAATAATACATGTCCAATATTATTTGAAAATCTATCTGACGAACTCATTAGATTTTGTTTGTTAAGTACCCTATTATTCGAATTCTTTGTTCTATAACATGCTGAGTTCGTCATGACGTTTTTTTCAGCGTTCTCATAACCAATAAAGTTATTGAACGACGCCAGTCTATTTTTACGACTTTTTAACACAAATCCACATAATTTCAAAACTAGAGCATAAAAATAAAAATAAAATTTTATGTACGGAACCCGATACAGCCAATATGGCACCACTTTTTATTGTTACACACATTCGTAATCGTAATACTAAAATAGTTAGCACTTTCACTTCAGCGTTCTCACGATCTAAATCATTATCCCGTTTTTTGTATGCACATTATTAATTTGCATTAGATTTTATATTTATTTTGTTTACTATTAAATTGTGTATGTATGTCTGATGTGATGTGATGTGATGAGTATGTGTGTGTATGTGATTGTGATATGTGAAGTGTTCTGTTTAGTGTTCATGCCTAATTATGCTTGTCGGTGAGGTAGTTAAAGTTATTACTTAGCTTCAGGCTTTTCTTAAGGTAATTAAGTGTTTGTAATAAGGATTAGAGCAACTATTATTTATTAAATAAAACAGGATATCTACTACTGATCTCAGAATCAGTTACCACGATATGGTTTTTAGTAAAAAGATTACCTTTAGTTAATATTTTGATTACTTTAAAACTGAAAAGGTTACTTGCTTTACAAGTACAAACCCAAATTACTGAGTTAAAAATAAAAAGCAAAATGTAACTACTGTGTTTGTAATAAACTCATAACTATGGGAATCGCTTACATTTTAAACTAAAAGCACTATTACCAAAGAACAACTACTACGAAAAAAAACAAGTATTTAATTAGTTCAAACAGTGTATAATAAAAGCAATCGGTTCACATGTCGATCAAAGTTTCAAGTAACGATAGCTCAATTAGTCTCATATTAAACTAAATTATAGTAACACATTAATGAACGTGTGTCGTAATTATACACTATTATATGCTATACAACCGACAATTATACACCAGATTTAATATACTCGGTTAAATTTATACTATACTGTTATTTTTGAGGAATAAAATACCCGTGCGCGTTTTAGGGTTAATGCTTTTTTGATCGGCTCGTAAATAATTTTAATGATTTATTATTAGTTTATTTAAAGATAATTATGGGTTCATGTAGTTGTAAATAATCCGTAATATGAAGCATAATAAAAGTTTGGCTTTGAAAATGATTTTAGTGTGAAAATTGGTAATGATGAATGAAAGCACCATAATTTCCCTATTTAAGTATTTTTTCTGTTATAGGGCGGATCTCCTCTTTTTAAGAAGCTGTAGTTCTTTACATAATCCAACACATAAACGCAGTCTGCGAGTGGTGGAAGTAACATAAGTTTGTTTTTTTTTGTATTCTAGGACATGTTGGTCTCCTCATGATTATGAGAACTTTTTGAAAACCAATTAGGTAGTTCCCGTATTGTTAAAGATCAGTGTAAGATTTTGGTTTATGTATATTATGATCACACGTGACGGTTGTAGCTCTAGGATTTATTCTTAGACACGCAATAAAAATGATCAAAATCAATAAAAAATCTAAAATTAACCTCACGCTAAAAAACACACTCCGATCTATATTAAAGGCCCCATTCCCACTCTCCGATCGATAAAGAGTCATGACGTCACGTTATCGACTACCGATCAATAACAATAAAAAGCCGCAGTCTATTGAGAAAAGAAAAAAAAAAGAACCATAGCTTGAGGCTACTATCCAGTAGCAGCTTCCATTCGTTATTAAAATACTAAGATGGTAATCACACAGAGATACAGGAATGATAAATTGTTAAGTATCGACAGTTAGTGTTGGGGCCCACGAGATAGTTTTTGCATCGATGCGATGAAGTGAGGCTGGAGTTTTATTTTGTATTTACGCTTATTTTCTGTTGGGGTAATAAATTTTAGGGCTGTGTAAAATTTTCTTAATATAAAGAGTATTAGCCGTTCGCTTTGATATATATTATTCTTTGGTGCTTTAGAAGCATCATCATCATCTGTAAGTATTCTATCAGTGATCGTTCGATGTAACGTTATTTCGGGGTAACGTGATTCGGTATGACGATTTTTCGTTGTAACGTTCATTCGTTGTTCCGTGATTCGCAGTCTCGTGTATTCGTTGTAACGGAATGCGTCGCTGCGTGCTTTTCGTACTCACAGTATTCGTTGTCACAAACATTCGGCGCCGTGTGATTCGACGCTGTAACTTTCGTATAAAACGAATAGCACTCGATTGCCCTTGCGAGGGACAAAAGTATATTTTTCTATTTAAGTTTCTACCTTAGGAAAATTATGTGATGAATATAGAGGAAGAGGCAAGGACACGATGATGGATGGATTTTGTGAGGACTAATCTATGGAGACATAGGAAAATGGAAGACAAAACGTGTTGCGGCGACTAAAAACATGGGACAGAGCAGAAATATAATGAGTGGTGTTAATGCCTATTTTCAATTCCTAACTATGAATATGGTATATTATTATGGTATAAAGAAACATTGAGAACAGCGGTGGCCCAGTGGTGGTGGCCTTGACTTACGGACAGTCACAGTAAGTCGTGGGTTCGAACCCAAGCAGGCGCATTACTTTGTCTAAAACTGCTCTCAAAACGGTGAAGGAAAACATCGTGATGAAACGGGTATGTCCTAGAACGAGTCGAAGACATGTGACATCTGCCAACCCGCACTGAGCCTGTGTGGTGGATTGTGGCCTAGAGAGGAGGCCTGAGTCAATGCAGTGAAAACATTATAGGCTGATTTATTTATTTATTTATTGGATCTCCAACAGAAACTACACAATCACATGCAAGTATACATATAAGAGGGACAAATACAGTGTGCGCTTCCAATTATAGGAGACCACATCATTCACTTATAATCTAGGTAGGTACAGTAAGTTCAACAAGGTAATAAATCTAAAATCAAAATACGTTACACAAAAATTATACAAAAGAAACAAGGTGAGTTACAAAAAAGATGAACCAACAATAACAACGGAAATGAACAATAAAAGAAAAAAATAAAAGATGATAATAAAGACATATTTTCGTAATTATGTAATGGTGATTTGTGGTGTTTGGATTTAGCAAATAAATCACAATATTACATCTACGTCAAATACGTCATTACAAAAATGTTTCTTTCTTGATTTCCTTGTTCCGTCTACCAGCAGCTTAACATCGCAAAATCATATCACTTATTCATTATATTGATAGCCATCTCATTTTATCTTAATGATAATTATCGTTCGCAGTGTTAATCATTTCTTTGATGTGTTATTATTTTTTTCTTCGTATCGAATAGAAAGGTTTTTTGATGTGTATTATTTGATTGAATTTGATGTATGATGGGATTGATAGGTACCTAGTTAGTTTGGCAATCTTCACCCGGTTTTGTCATTATGGGAAGTAGTAGATCTTTGTCAGTCATTGGTGGTACCTTGTCAGCAGCCCGTCGAAAGGGTACGATTTAACCCTACAATTTAATCATGCACACAGTCCATCCATCGTTTCTTTGGTCTTCTTCCACTCTTATAGCCCACACTGACACAACACAAGTATTTTTAATAACTTTCTGGAGCTGTCTCAACTCATGTATAACTTTTGAGACACAATAAACATTTTATTATTTTTGTTATACTCAAATGTTTTCTCGCTTAATTTTCGTCAATTCTACGCAAGATATAAGTCCAATAGTCCATACTACAATTACCGCTTACCACACAACATTTAAGCCACCGGTGCCAATTTCAGAGTTCCTACTCTGTTCTGCATTGACTTTATTAAAAGGCATTATTTAGACTTTACTTAGTGTTCTCATAAATGTCTAAACCGTATAATTAGAAATCTCTAAGATTATATCTGCCTGTTACAGTTCTTCTCAGTATTGCTTTTATATTAAGACATAAACCATTGCCTTTGGCGGTACATAATCATTGCTATTAGTTATTTCCTACGGTCGGAGTTTACGACTAAAACCGTGTCTTACAGCTGATTCAATTTACAACTTTTCTAAGTTGAGTAGGTTAGCGAGAAAATCTTTTAACTTAGATGACGCTTAACTTTTTACTGATTAACTGAATCGTTGATAGAAACTTATCGTTTAACTGTGATCGTTTATCGTGAATAAAAGTAATTTTGTATCTGGCCTTTCACCCTATCTGTGATTGGTCAAATTTGACACATCTCTCCACTCTGCTCGTCTCCACTTTGGCAGCATTGAAGACATTTTTATCCTCTTTCAGCTTCGTCTTTTGTTTCTATGAACTTGTACTCATGGCAACCAGTCAAGCTATGCAAACCCAGTGTCCAACTCATTGTATTTCAAGCCATGTTGTACTCCCGTTGGGGCTGCAGGTTGTTTGAAAGAGATACCCCAGCCTCGACACAAAGGTCCAAGAAGGAACATGGGTGGTTTTTAGTCAGTAGAAGTCTGAAACTCCCTACCGCTCTGCCCAGAGCGGGAGGAGTTATTTGATGATTTCCCACCATCCAAAGAAAAAAGACATATGGTACTGGAAATGTAAAGTTTGTGTCGCATTGTGTACATTCATTATTCATTCCTCTTGTTGGTAGCTTATTAAAAAATATACAGTAGTTTTGTATATATTATAATACAGAGACCGTATCTCTCACAAACGTCATTAAAAAATAATAACACTCTAATCAAAAATAGATGAAACCATATATCACTTGTTACAAATTCAATATCTGTTGGTACTTACTTATTGTAAAAAAAAATATATAATTTATATACATATGTTCATCATTATGGTCCTAGACGGGTGTGATATTATCCAATTAAAGATGAGACACGCTCGCATTTCAATAGACAGACAGACAGACAAGCCGAAAATTATAATAAATGTTTTATTTTTTAATACGCGATGGAAACAATTACTTGGAAGAGAATGTGTGGTGTAAGTGGGAAGCGGAGAGCGATGGCGATAACAGTTACAGAAGTCTACAACATAAATAATGTTATGCATTAGCTAAAGATGGTATGAAATTCTAATTTTGCAAATATTTTCTGAAAGCATACATAAACTTACCCCCTTATCCCATCGGGGTAGACAGAAACCGAAGGATATGTGAGGATTCATATATCTAGTTAACATGCACGCCGAATTTCTGAAAATTATCTTATAAAGAAAGAAAGGAAGAAAAAATATTTATTTATCGCAGATACAGCAAAAAAAACAATACACAAACAACGCGCAGATAAAACAATGCAAAGTGTAATAAAAAAAAACAAAAACTTAAAAAAAAATGTTCTCGGCCCAGGCTGTCATTTATGGCTCTTTGACAGTTATTATGAGTGACAGAAGCCTCAAAGTCGAAGAACAAGAAATCTTATAGTCTTACCGAGGTTAGATCGGAAATCGTTCCATGTAAATACTAGTTTTACAGCGTCATATTAGCCTGGAAGCCAACCCTTGCATTGTTGACGAAAGACCAGGCAGTTCCTTCTATAAAACCCGCTACCGCTCATGCCCAACGGCACAAAAATATACCCAGTGGCGCTTTTTGTCTACACGTATGTATGATTGATATTGAAAACGTAACGAATCGAAAAGTGATTTTGACGTCTATTATTTATTGCTACCAGGATGAAATGTAGCATTCGGTCAATTTCGGAATATCCTTTAGCAGGAAATAAAATTTTATCGCTTCTTAATCGATCTATGCCATTTTTGTGTGTGAAATATTTTGTTAAATATTTTTTGTCTGTGGTACAGTTTGAATTTTATTGTGAGATATTTTAAAATTGGACGATGCAAGTTTTATTAGTCTGTATTAAATTAAATAGATTTTATTTTATTTTCAAATACTAAACGATTAGTGTTTTGATTCTAACAGACGATCTCGATGTTTTCTTGAAAATGCATTGTGTTGATAGTTGTTTGCTTAATTTATCACTAAATTAATAGATAGAGGCGTCTACTTTAGATCGACTTGTCATAAAATATGGGATATTACTTTCGGTTAGCAAATACAGGCTTTTTAGCATCCACATTAAACCTACTTACATGTACTAAATACTGTACTTATAAAAAAATACTGTGACCCAGGCCACGGTCTATAATTATGTAAAATGATGTCAAAATCCATTCTGGCGTCAAAGAGTTTAAAAGTCTTAGACACATATGGGCTCTTCCGCATTTGTTATATTAATAAAGACTAAATATATAATATCGCGGCTGTTATATCCAAAAGATTAGGCAGTGAATATTGTCACCACCATGTATGGTTTAATGGTACGAAATCAATACGAAACTGTGTGAGGAAGACCGTCGGATTAAATAAAAAAAAAATGGCACAAATTCAGAGTACATGGCCGCTACTGAATAATTCCTAAATAATTAGTTAATTATTATTTTCAATTAATTATTTCGTGGAAAAACCTAGTAACTCCTTGCCTGACAATTGAACCTAGGACAGTAGTCGTGCTTGCAATCACACATGACCGAACATGACCACATACAACATCACCAAAATATGCTTTTCTCCAACAAAACTCCATGTAGCACAATCACCTAATCTCCCCAAGCAAACTAAAGCGAAAATCAGCTAAAAATAAAGTTGAGAAAACGCGAAGAAGAGCTTAACTTATCTAATTAAACATCTGCTCGGAAACAGGCGATGTCCGTTATCTGGGCGCGAATATCGGACATTCACTTGTGAGACAGCGCACTGCAACGGTCAAAGGTAACCAGTGGGGACTGAGACGGGCGGAGCGGTAGGCGGTAGCGGGAATGAACTACTTAGCTTCCACTATTAATTAATAATATTGATAGTTTATTGATTGCCGGCAAAAATACTCTACCTTGGAGAGTACATATCATTTTGCTTTCGCACAAACAATGGGGCACTTAATGTTGTGTCCAGCAGTTTTATTTTATTACAAGAAGTGATGGATGCTTCTAACGGTGCCAAAGTAATTACAGACTAGGCTGACACAATTTGTGGAATTAGCAGGATTCCCCATAGTACTGAATAAAACTGAGTAAATAGATCCGTGCAGATGGCGCTTATTGTTGTCTTGTCAACGATAGATCACTAATATATTTCAAGATGAAGTAGGTATGTGACAAACACTCAACGCCATCCCACGGTGAATTTTTCAGCAAATAACTTCATTTTCAAGATGTAAGGTAGATCTTTCCGTTGCAGACCACACTGCAGTAAAGGGATTGAAAAGAGGTACAGCTTCGAATACATGCTTTTGAGAACAAAATCTCTGCAAAGGCCTTTCTTAATCTGCGCTAAAACATCTCCCTTTACAAGACTTAACCAAAATCGCTTCCGCTCATATCTCCACGAAACCACATCCCACTCACGCCCGCCAAGCTTAACATTAAGATAACACCTTACTTATGGTATGCTTATGGCTGTGATTACCCATCGGTGCGCCCGCGCAAGTTTATGGACATAATGCCTAGTTGGCTGTTTGTGTTCACCTTGTAACCATTGGATGGGGAAAGAATGGTATTCTGATGGGGTTGGTGTTAGTAGAAATGGGATGTGGACTCTTGTAGCCATGATTTAGCCGTCTTTAGTATCACATTATAATATAAAGGCCATTAATTTGATAATAACGCATAATTCAAATTATTTGGCAAAGAGGAAAGATTTGTTTGTTTGTAACGAATAGGCTCCGAAACTACTGGACAGATTTGAAAAGTTCTTTCACCACTGGGAAGCTACACTATCCTCGGGTGACATAGGTTACTTTTTATCCCTGTATTCCTACGGGAACGGGAACTACGCCGGTGAAACCGCGTGACGTCCGCTAGTTTATTTTATTTTTATTCCCATACCACTGTAACTTAACTGAAAGCCAGAATCAACAGTGGCGGCTACAAGACAAGCGCCGAGACAATGAAGCTCGACGAAGTCCCAGAGAAACGATTTAACTGTCTTGGATCCCGCAACGAAATGAATCAAAAAAGAATAGCGGAGAAGTAGGAAAATCATTTCGTTAGTAATATATAGAATGAAAAACCTTGTATAGAAAGGGATTGTAATAATAGGAGAAGGGCACTTCTGACTGGAGGCCTAACACTCGATGCACCCACTGCATAGTCATAGTATCATATTATAAAATAATATGCAATTTACAAAAAAAAAAAACTATGATCGTAGTACTGTAAGGAAGTAAGGATTCCGGCAAGCGCAGCGCGCACCCTGTGACCTACGATCTCTGTGCTCGGACCTCATTGGAGACACATGCGTTTTTAAAAACTTTTCTTACTCTATGGCCTTTTCGTTGTTCGATCGAATTATAAATTACATGTCAATTACTCTGTATTGATCCCAAGTAAATTCATATTACAAATATACTTAAAAGTGAATCCAAGTTGCTTGTAGAACTGTTTGGCACCAACGATCACATGTATTTTAGTATGTTCTTTACTCGTTATAAGAAATTTTTAGAGGCTTCGTCGCGGTTTCTTTTAACAGATTATGTCACTGGCGTATATCCTGCAGAATATCATAATTATATTTTTCTGATTTTGTTTACTGCAGTGAATCATACATATACTTTACCGTATTATAAAACTCGCGTTTAGCTCTGTTGTCCCTTAATGTGCAGCAGACTGTCTCGTTGACAAGTGATGACAAGCATGACAGCAGTTTACGATGAATGCTGATGATGTCATTGGATTTTTAGAAGTAGCCACGGAGTCTGGATTTGTGCCCAGGTGATAGGTTAGGATGTTGTAAGAGATACCGTGGCCTCGACATAAAGGGCTAAGAAGGAACATGAGTGATTTTTAGTCATTAGAAGTCTGACACTCCCTTTCGCTCTGCCCAAGAGCGGAAGGCGTTATACAACGATTTTCCACCCGCCAAAAAAAAAAGGTGATAGGAGCAGCGGTGGCCCAGTGGTGGCGGCCCCGGGTTCGAACCTAGGCAGGCACATTACTTTTTGTAATTTATTTCATTACCGCTGCTTTCAAAACGGTGAAGGAAAACATCGTGAGGAAACAGGCATGTCTTAGAACCAAAAAAAATCGAAGACATGTGACATCTACCAATCCGCACTGGGCCCGCGTGGTAGATTATAGCCCTTTCCCTCTCAAAAAGAGAGGAGGCCTGTGTCCCAGCAGTGGGAATATTAATAGGATGTGTTGATGTTGATGATGATGATAGCTTGGCTCATAGGCTCGCTCCCTACTACTTGAGACTTAATTGGCGCAATGGGAATTTTCGGGAATTACAGCCGTGATATTATTATTATTATGTTATGTGTAGTATACGACAAATGATGATTTGTCACCACAAGTTTACTCGACAAACGCATACATAACCAACTCTTGTAGCAATCACAACCAATCCTAAAGTTCGTTTACCGTCTCTTCAATGACTTGATTCATTAGTTATTTTAAAGCGACTGCTATCTGACCTCTAATGAACTCAGGGAAACTAAATTTTCGCAGCATGGTGTTAAATTCTCGACAGGTGGGTGCCCATTCAAAAGTATCTGCCTTCATTCATTAGAGCTAAAACTGGTTTTATTAATATGTTTGACGAAATCTATCGTTTTATGAGTTACATGTCGGGTAGGATAAACAGCTATAAATATAATTAAAGTCGGGTAGGCCCGGTTCTCGACCTCAGGTGATGTGACATACGGAATGCGACACGCGTGCCAGTCTTTTGTTTTTCTCAAATGAGTACCGTGGTCCAACGTGTCATATAATTATTCAAAGATTTCTTCCAGTCGCTGTCACAAAATGCGTATAGTTTGTGGTCACGGGGTTAGTGGGTACCTATGGTTCCACGTGTGGGTGAAGACAGGTGTCAAGTGTCATTAAATATTAAAGTGCTACTTGTAAATAGACGAGTATTTTTAAATTAGTTGTGGTTGAGATGAAAAGTTTTGAATTGAGTGTTTTTGGAATAGGCTGTTTAAGTACAGATTTTAAATCATTAAAATATTTTATTGACCAATATGACTATCCATAGAAATGCGTTATTATTTTGTCATCATTCTCTTATAACAATTTTTGGACGTCACAACTACACAAGACAGTCTCCCGAAACGCCCACCCAACACCTATGGAAGTTTCGTAGCTGGAGAAAAGAAATGGCACAACAGACTGTCTAGACACACTGTCTCATAAGTTAATTTAAATATATTGCTCCTGAAAATATTATTGTATTTGCCTTTTAGTTGGGAAAATGCTGCTGATGTTGGTTGGCTTACAGCCTAATCAGATGCAGTTGAATACCATCATTTTACATGGAGCAAATGCGTTGCTGACTTTCACAACCCAGTCAGTACTGGATAATACGATTAGACTTTGGTAAGACTGGCTGTCAGACCATCGAGCTGCAATCTACATTAAAAAAAAGATAAAATCAATACAATTAACAAAAGAACACTGCTCAATTTGTTAACATGTAGGTGCCACAATCCAAAACATGCCTCGTCAAAACTCAAATAAGTCCAGTCATCTAACATGTTAACTTCATTCACTCATTCAACAGTCCATTCACTCATAAAGAATTTGTCGCACCACAGTGAAATGCGACGTCACTATAACATCAAAATTCTCTTAATTAATTCAGCTCCTTTGTACCTCTAGCGTTTATATTTATATGCTTTTTTATCACCTTTGGGCACGAGTCGATAAAATACCTGTTAGTTTGTGGTTTGAGTTATGAGCGGAGCGATTTTGGAAAAGTTTTCTTGGACCATACTTTTTAACATTGTAATCTGAGATGCGTGTGTTTGGTTTGATCTCGGATTCATGTGCGCAATATAATTATCACTTGTTTCGGAAAAAAAAACATCGTGCTTGAGAGATATTTCTCAATAGCATGTAAAGTCAAGTAAGAAGAAAAAAAAAAGCCTATATGTATAATTTTTAAAAACGCCGAAGCCATTAAGACCTTGTATACCTTGATACTATTTATTAAATATATTAAAAAATACTACGAACGTTCATAAAAGTGATCTGGTTCCACCAAAATTAAAATGATAAATAATTATTGCCACGTTTCAGTTTACGCCAGTTGCATTGTAATTTTCACCGAAACGAAATAATTGAGAACTAATTTACAATTTTGAACAAAAAGAGTTTTTTTTAATGTGCTTCCACATGAACTCTAGCTCAATAAAATTTATTTCGGTCAGGTCTACATTACTATAAAAATACGGCTAAAAGCTTAACCACTTTTAGTTTTAGTGTCATCAAAAATCGCTGCCCTCCTCTAACTTAAACCTTTCAACAAATTTCGTAACCGTCACTTATGGTGGTCATTTTTTATTGTTAGATACGATTCGTGGCGTATTGTGAAGATTTAGAGCCGGGGTGAAGCTTGGTGATATATTTATTGGACCTTATCACCCGCTATGGAATGCCTGTGCACTAAAACTTAATAGGTGCGGCCGCGGGTCGGTGACACTTTGACGTTTTCGAGATTTCTTAATGAAGATGGTTATGGTACAGATTTGTTATGTTTGGGCATAATTAAAGTGTTATTTTGTTCAGGAAAATTTTTCGGACATGAGGTTCTGCCTAAATAATTTTAATAAAGTAATTCAGGTTAAGCCGTGTTGTGCCCAGATTGGTGCGTAGATGGGTGACCAGACAATCCAGTACTAAATATTGAGTTTCCTTCCTGCCTCAGAAATGACGTTAAGCATCCCGACTATCAAATATATCTTTGTCAGTCGTAACAATAGGGATGTTTACCGACTTAAAAAAATATGATTCGAATTAGTCCGTCTGTTTGATTAACGAAAAATATTCGATACGTATTTTTTGTTTTATCAAATCAATAAAAATTGACGAAGATAAAACTCGTCAAAGATTTGAGTTAAGGGTTGTGACGTCACTGACCGCTATAGAATATCATTCTAATGTCTCAGAAAATGACGTTACATGAGTTTTCAAAGCACTGTATCGTATTTATTGTTTGTTTACATGAAAAAAGAAAAAATACGTATCCAATTTTTTTTTGGAAATCTATCTGACAGACTAATTAGATTTTTTTTGTTAACTACCTTAATTCGTCAGACAACCAGTCGTTTTACCCAGTAGTAACTGAGCTTTAGAGGTCTAATAGGAAGTCGCTTCATGTAAAATATACATATTTGGGAAAAGTCTAGCAGATGATGAAGAACTCTGACATTTCTTCCAAATGGAACCAGGAAACTATTATTATATTTTTTTTTGGGACAAGCCTTCCTCACTATTCCCAAACCACTGTTAGCCAGAATCAACAGTGGCGACCACAAGAGAAGCGCCGAGATAATGAAGCTCGACGAAGTCCCAGAGAAAAGATTTAACTGTCTTGGATTCCGCAACGAAATTAATCAGAAAAGAATAGCGGAGAAGTAGGAAAGACAAAAATGTTCACTTCCCTCCATATCAGCAGGAGACAGAACAGAAAAAGGCCAATAGTCACACAGGGACGTATACAACTGGGATAAGCCCAGTTGCTTTGCACCACGGAGCCAGGAAATATTTAAATAATAATCTGCATTAAATTTATAATATTCTGAAATTCATAATTAATTCGAGATGAAAGCATAATTGATAAACGAAATCGGCAGACAAATAATAAGAAAGTTTAGACAAAATGAACTAAATATCTTGTAAATTAATTATAAAAGTTATGATCAAATCGCTATGTGGGTTTTATACATAATTAATATTTTATTGGAGCCACATTGGCTTCAGAATCGTGTTCTACCATATATAAATTATAAATATGTCAACGTTTCTGTCCGTTCGTTGAATTTTAATTAAATCTAATTTCTGTGCAGTATTTGAATGGGTCTGCGGTAAATTAGAATTCTGACCTCAAGGTCAAGAGTTCGATTCCCGTGTAGGGGCAAGTTCTTGTATGGCCTACAGATGTTGGTGGCAATAAATTAATCATGTTTATTAATCGTAACATAAACGAATGATTTGTGTTTGAGTTTGATTCAACATGAATAATTTGAATTTATATTTAAATGTCGCTCAAATGGATACACAAGGCGACATTTATTTTAAAACATCACCTCGCTTTGTACAGATTTTCCATATAACGGCAGATCCACTAACACTGGATTTTAGATAACTTGAGTACCTATTAGTCTATTTCTTTGTACAATTTCTTTTATACAACTGATAATAAGTAATTTTAAAAGCACTGTTTGTTTTATGATAAAGATGAATCGTATATTTATTGACTTAATGAAATTGAGTAAGCTGTACATAGGCATATTATGTCACCCTTTACTTAATGATGAGACATCTAATAATTTAAATCCGGAAGCGAAACAAAATATTCAGTTCAAACCACGGGGCAGGACTATTAATGAAACATTTTAATTAAAGCTTGCCCCAGAACAGTTGTTTTTAAAAGCTTTTATTTATTGTAGAAATAAAATCATAAGTCTCTATCTTTAAGTCTTTTATAACATTAAGCCTTAATTTCGAAAACTGAGCTACCATAAATCTTTAAATGTTATTTCAATGAGTCATCGATCTATTATTGTCCGGTTTTATTATTTTACAGTTTCGTATAACAGACGCCTACTAATCAGACCAGTTACGTGGATCAAAGTTTGAACTTTCCAACCAGTCTTGAAAAATTGTCTAAGAAATTAAAATACTACCATTATACTTTTTTGTCAAGAATTTGAAGTACCAATTTCTTTGAAAAAACTCCAAAAAGACTAAAAATAAAGCGCAAATTACTATTTCTCACATGGTCCTTGACTAAAATCTCATCAGAACATATAGGAAATAACCCCGTTCTTAATAAAATTAAGAGTTTCACTAATCAATCATAACCTTTGGTACATCTTTATAATTTTTTTTTTTAATTTTGCCCTCAATAGGAATTTCTCCTGTATCGTGGGTGCGTTCACAAACATTTAAACTCACATACACAAATACCCACACCCGGAACAACTATCTGTAGGCCATACAAATATTTGTTCCGTGCGGGGATCGAACCCGCGACACGCAGCGCAGCAGTCCATTGCTTGAGCCACTGCGCCAACCGTGCCGTCCATCCAACACCATCCATCCATCCATCGAGTCGTCGTGTCGTGCATCCTTAAAATAATAATCTTTTTGAAAAACCACATATTAATATATCTGAGTAACGTTACAAGATTGCTAATTTTATCCGCAAACCTAACAGAAATCAGACCAGCAATAAAACATCACTTCTATCCTCAACTAAACCTAAATTCCGATCACTAAACCGCAAATTAGCACTTAATATTAACTCACTTAAGATTACTCATCAACAACTAGTAGAAACAAGACATTTCAAGGAAACACTTGACACTTGATCTGATCTCATCACGATTCATGACGCGTTGAGGAAAAAATGTGAATAAAATTGATACTAGTGTATCTAGATTTTAGAAAATAAATTAAGTAGGTGACCTAATTTGTTTTGTATCGTTGGTCTAGTGGTTGCAATTGCCAATGCTCTGCAGGAGGTCCAGGGTTGATTCCCAAGTCGGGCTAGAGATTGTTAGGTTTTCCATCAGGAATTTTTCAATAGCAGTCTTTTTGGGGGAGGTGGGGGGAAATCGTCAAAAAGACTAAAACTAACTTGGAAATCGTCAAAAAGACCCTCCTCCCGCTCTGGGCAGAAGTAGTAGCGGAAGGGGTTAGTGTCAGACTTCTACTGACTAAAAAGCACCCATGGTCCTTCTTAACCCTTGACTTTCAAACAACTCGCAGCACCGGCGGGCTCAATAGCAGCCTTGAAGTTTGGTTTTGTGCCCGTTTGATGGCAATAGGTCTTTTGTATGGAACTTAAACCAAATTGGCAAAATTTGAGTTACCTACTTGTTAGGTACACCTCTCCCTAACACTTCGGGGATTACAAGCGTGATGTTGTATTAAGAAACCCGGTTTCGGTTCCACAGTAAAAGCAATTTTATAGTGGGACCAGTTCTGGATGCCTAGTCCGATTGTATTCTATCACAAAATAAGGATGTGTTAAGGAAAATCATCACACTATAATATTATAAAGGCGAAACGTTGTGAGTGTGTGAGTGTGTATGTTTGTTACTTCTTCACGTAAAAACTACTGAACGGATTTTGATAAAATTTGGTACACAGATAGTTTATAATCTCAATTAAAACATAGGATAATTTTTATCCCGATTTTATCATCTCGTGGGATAATTTTCGAGTTGTAGCGGGCGATGTCGCTGGCAATTTAGTCTTTGCGTTCAAAGGTTTTTACTATGTAGATCATGTTTTCTTAAAATAAATGACTAAGGTTCTAGTAATAGATGTTAACTTATAAGAATTGTTTTTTCCTTGATCGATGATGCAAAGTTGTATCACGATTCTGAGGTTATTCGTTTTTCTGATCTAATTTTGTGGTCATTACTTGTTAGCTGTTTTACGAGTGTCTTTGGGTATTTAATTGTGGTTATAAGAAGTACTATCGTGAAAAGCTAGTTATTTAAACTTAATATTTTAACATGAATAGTACAATATTAATTGTAATGAACTCTTCTAAACGTTAATCCTCTTCGATCGATCATCTAAGCTTTGATACAGTTTCATTTCCTGTTCTGTTCTCATTCCTAAAAACGAATTGACTTAATAATGTTCCCATCACTTAATAAGTCCGAAGGTAAATGTGATATTGCTCTATACACGATGGGACCCCCGTGTCCACACGTTCCGTGAAATGATGGACACTAACTGCCGCACTCAGAGAGCTTTAATGATTACTTAGGCCATCACTTAGTATAGGTTTTTACAGTTTTGTCATACAAAAGTTAGTCAAATCTTCACTAAGTGACGGCTTCAGTTATCATTAAAATCTCTGAGTACTGCAGTAAGATGCTTAAATCATAGCCGAATTCTGGGCTGACTTAATTTAGATGGCCATCAATATTTCAAAATGCTAAAAGAATAATAAGTGCATAAACATGCATCCTAATGAGTTTGAAAAAAAAATATATGACGATTTCATTTTGACAGTTACTTGAGTCATCTAGGGCGCTATTTTGCGTAGGATTTATGATTTCTGTCTGTGACACATGCTGTCTTACTTTCTTTCTGAGATTTCATCAGTGAATTTCAAATATACGTCGTTTCTTAATAGTGCGTAATATTTAAATTTTCTCCGAAATGGAAAGCGTATCATGCGTGCGATGGTTGAGTGACGATTTCTTAAGAATAGTTTATAAAATAAAAATATAATTTTCAAAACTAAAACCCGACTACAAACCGCGGTCTTAAAAGTAGAAAAAAAAAATAATTCTTGTCTGATATTCATTTATTGAATTTGAATTTTTCTATTTAAATATAAGTGAAATTATTATAGAGGATCGTCGCAGTCGCATGCCACTGATACCTGATGCTCCTTCATGGCCTATTCATTGATATAGAAGCGAGTTTAGAATTTGACATTTAAATTCCGTCATAAATAGAATTGTTAAAATTTATATAACCTATGTCACCCGGGCTATTCTTACGAATCTATTGACACCTCATTTATTTAAATACGTTCAGTAGTCTAGGTGCTACGGTGGAACATACAAACATACATACATACATACATACATACATAGACTGCCAAAATCACTACCCTTCCTTTTGGCTTCGCCGTAGTCGGGTAAAAAGGATTATTATAAATTAAACTAATAGATCGTTTTACAGAATGGTATAGGTATTTTTTTTGCAATGATAAGCAGAAGTTAGAAGTATATTTATGTATGACCACAAATCAAGAGTGGTTTGTCCAATTGAGGTAATTGTGGTTACCCTCCTTTGGGTTTGCCGTAGTCGGGTAAAAATAAACTAAGACGTGCTTACACCCGTCGGGGCTGCGGGATGTCGTAAGAGATACCGTGGCCTCGACATAAAGGGCTAAGAAGGAACATGAGTAGTTTTTAGTCAGTAGAAGTCTGACACTCCCTTTCGCTCCGCCCAAGAGCGGGAGGGGTAAAGCAACTAAAACTCCAAGCTTTCAGGTAGGCATTATAAGTAGTTTAAACACAGGTACTTGTGAATGGTTAAGGAGTCTGTGAGTTGGTTAAAAAAATGAAGGCAACTAGCCCATTTCAAAACATAGATCTCAGTGGAGGTAAATCGATAAACTATTTGAAAACTCTTTCACACAATATAAATCTCAGTAGCACCTCCACTAATAAAAACGACTCCAACACAAATGATGCACATCTTATCATCAATTCTTGATCACCTAATGCCCAAACATTACTTACGCGCCTACCAATACCTTACATCAGCTGATTTGCATAGGCTCAGGTCGTGTGCGTAGGCGCAGGTCGCAGAAACACTTCTTTCCAAAAACCTCTGATGCTGAAGATTTAAATATATAGATTTACCGCTTAAAAGATGGTCATGTCTTTGGTTCGTTGACAATGATATTTGAATAGCAATGCTCGGAAAATAATATATTATGTCAGACTATTCAGTATAAATTTTTGAATTGATGGTATAGCAAGCTAACTAGCTAGCTAGCTAGCTAGCTGGTATTCATCAAGCTAACTATATCGAAAACTCTTCATTGAACGTCCACATAAAAATCATCATCATCAACAACACTGCACACTGCTAGTTATGGCTAGTGGCTCTGTTTGCTTGATCCAAAGGCCACGCTTCTGTGCCGTCCTGTTTTTTTTGGCGGGTGGAAAATCATCAAATAACCCCTCCCGCTCTTGGGCAGACCGAAATCGAGTGTCAGACTTCGAGTGACTAAAAACCACACATGTTCCTTCTTAGCCCTCTATGTCGAAGCGGCGATAACTAGTGTACAACCCGCGGCCCCGACTTCTGTGCCATCCTCATCCAGCATTTACCCCATTAAAATAAGTGTAGAAATCCATAGGATGGCAAATTTTGCGGCGGTTATCTTTAGATTTTACACATCTAGAGTACTTCAGCACACTTTTCGCGACATGAAGTACAGTGACGGCACTTCAAAAGATTTAAATCTTTGTCAGATACACATTTTGTTGCGCGTGGGCAACTGGGCATCCAAAAGGCTTTCAGATTGTTTATAGATCAATATACAGGGTGTTTGGAAGGGAGCTGTACATACGCCTAGGGTAGAAACTAGGGATAGTCTGCTACCTACCCCCGCCCATTATATTGACCTTGGCCTCAAGGTTTTTTTTTAATTTAAAATTATTTCTTTACCTTACTACGGTACTTCAGGCCCCATAACTTTTCTTCTCCACAATTTTCTGGTGTAAAATAATTTTTTGCAGGACCCTAAGACTCTAACGATTAAAACAAGACCATTAGCCGACCGGTCCCATGGATAGATTTTGAGCTACAGGTAGTTTTAGTCAAAAAGTCAAATAAAAAATAATAATAAATTAAAAAAAAACCTTGAGGCCAAGGTCAATATAATGGGCGGGGGTAGGTAGCAGACTATCCCTAGTTTCTACCCTAGGCGTATGTACAGCTCCCTTCCAAACACCCTGTATTATTCAGAATGTGTGAATATTTCCCTCGATCACTATTTTAAGTGATTGAATTATGTTCGAACTTGTGATAAGCGAATCAATTTGTGTGATGGGGAAAGCTGACATTAAATTAGAATAATGCCAGTTTATTGTTATTTTTATGGGGCGACTATGTCTTTATAATTTATATGCTGATGTGGGAATGACTGTGGTTGGTAGCCAGATTATTGAGTAGGTTGGTGACATAGGATTACTGAATCGTACAGCTGCTTCATAATAAGTGCGTTGAAGGAAAACATCTTAAGGAAACTAACATGTCAGTGAGAACTTTCTTGTCGACATGCAAAGCAAAGTCAGAGACATAGTAGGCGACGACGTAGATACTCTGACAGCAGTTTAGGTAATAAATACACGAGAAAGATGAAATACGCCTCAGTTGTGGATTTTGCCTAAGCGTCTATGCTTCATAGAGGCCATTTAATTATAGCACTACTTTATACAATCACTAAAGTCGATGGGAATTGAAATTCGCTAGCGAAAAGTTTATGTTAATCTAATTCTAATTTAATGCTATTGTAGAAAAAAAGGTTTCAAAATTAATAAATGATTGAAACTTGTTTATTCCGGCAGTTTCTACTCTATGTAAACGTAAGCATATTATTTATATTGTTATACGTAGTAACCTATCTACATTTAATTTCACTTCGCATTGTCCAATTCCGTTCTTTTAATCCGATTTCTGACATTCCCACCAAGTTCCACATCATAGACGCTCCCAATTATAAATTATCACACATTACAACCAACTCAAGTTACAGAATATAACTTAAAAATATATAAATCCCATATCTTTATGCGTATCTTTAAGTTATGTAAGTGTGTAATAAGTTTTGCCGGTAATCGCGGACAGAAATCGCGGGCAATACATCAGGACGCTCCTTGGTTGCGCAACTTGAGACTCTGAGGTCGCTTGGGTATCGCCCTGGGGCTTATATTATGTACCTACCTATAGGTATTGTTTGCTGTATGTTGAGTTAGATTATTATTGGTACGATTTCAGGAAATTCTTTGGGATTTGAGGATTTCTTTGTAGCAGCCGTTTGATGGCAATATACTTACTCCTTGTTACTTATGACTTAAACATAGGTAACTGTTGAAATTTGGGTGTACTATTAGGTACACTTTCGCCCAACCTTATGGGGATTATAGGCGTGATGTTATGTATGATTTGGCCTATTAAAACTGTCCATTTAATTATTTATGAAAGATCAAAAACCTCCTTCGAATTTTCGTGATGTGGTACAAATGTAACGGGCAAAATTAATCACTCAGTTGATACCAAATAGCACAAAAAACGAGGCCGCGGTATCTCTTTCGAACAACCCGCAGCCAAGACGGGATGAGCTGGACTCGTTGAGCCCAGAAGGATTGACCTACAACTAACAACTATGCTGGTAGCTATAAAGTTTTGTAAGTGATATAAAATTCCAAATGATATAGTACAGGACATGAATTCACTGATCACTAGCAAAGCTTTTGAATTCCACAGCTCTATAACACCAAGAATATAAAACAGAAAATTTAAAATCTAATAACCAAAAAACCTCGTACCGTATTCAATACAAAGTAGAGACAATAATTACATAATCCATGTAATTTGTGCTGTATATAGGTCGCTGCGATCAGTGATGAGCCGTCGCTACCAAATGCACGCACCGCCCGCGGCTTGGATCGCTCGTTTTGTGGGGTTAGGAGTTTGTGATGGGTGGCAGCGGGAGCGGGTTTGATTTTATGTCAATATTTTAATGTCATTGGCTATCGTAGCTGTTTTGGACAACGCTATTGCTACTGTTATAATGATTTCTGCTATTTTTATACAAAATACTTATTGTGATAACAAAAAGTAGGATAGAACAAACAACATCTTCATGGTTTGATAAATATTGATGATGGCTTATCTGCAAACAATATGCAAACAATCCGAGGCAAAAACGTATTGCATCTTTTTCTCAAAGTCACTCAGAATACTTTTGTATACTTATCGTATATACATAACATCACGACTTTACAGGCGTAGGTAAAGCAGAGGTGTACCCATCAAAAGTTTGTTTTTAATATTTTAGTCTAGTACCATCAACCGAGCCCAAATCTAGGCTGCTACTGACAAATTATTGACGAAAAAAACCTAATAACAGTGTCATACAGGGTGTAAATTAATCCTTCACACAGCCGTCAACCAAGCATTCTGTACATCAAACTAAGTACCCCTTTGCAAAAATTTTTGCTGGGAAACAACTTTTTTTTTTGGGGTCAAAAATCACATTTTACGACAAAACTCAATGTAGCACTCTTAAAACATTCTGCTATTGGATGCTTTGAATAGCAAACGGGTCATGAAGGTAATTAAAGTAAAGTTGTAACCTGAAAAACTAGTACCTGTGAAAAATTTACTTATTTACCCCCAATATCTCCGTAACTACCCACTAGTTACGAAGATATTGGGGGTCAAAATTCCAAATTTTTTTCCAGGTACTAGTTTTTTTGGTGGGGAGAACAAGTGCCCTTCGTTTGCGTTAAGGGTACTTTTGCACCCTTTATAATTAGTCCAAAAAAGTTATAAACACACAAAACCAAAACTAACCCGCTACCCGATATAACCCGCCACCGCGACGCGGGGGTCTCGCCGATCACCATTATGCCGTGAGAACACAACAAGTGACCATGGCACTTGCCACCGAGTGGTCATTATCGATCGTGAACTATTGTCTGAGATCGTTCTACCGCTCGCGATACTACCGCTAAAAATATACACTCAAAGATTTATGGCTAACACCATTTTTGTACTGCAAATTGATAAGAAGGATTTCTAGGTCAAATTGTTTGTTGAAAGTTTGAAGCCAAATGTTTCTCGTCATTAATAATGTCTGGTAAAAATGAGGTGAGTCCGGGTTTGGGTTGAAATTGATATTAGAGACAATGGGCTGGTTTGTGATTGTGAACAATGATCTGGAGTGGTGAAATTATTTTTAGGCTAGGCTAGTGTTGCAGATTGGTTCATAGATTGTTTCAGATTCAAAGACTATCGAAAATATTCTATTCAACGAAAAAGTTTTCACTTTTTCGTATTTTTTTTAAATTATCACTATAATACTCAGAAAAAAATATGTATTTATTGGTCTTGCACAGAACAAAACAAAAAATTATTAAATTGAAAATAAAGCAAAACTATATCACACTTCCTATTATAAAGGCGAAAGTGTGTGAGTGTGTATGTTTGTTACTTCTTCACGCAAAAGAGTACTGAACGGATTTAGATTAAATTTAATACACAGATAGTTTATAACCTGGATTGACATATAGGATAGTTTTTGTCCCGATTTTATCTTCCCGTGGTATAATTTTCGAGTTGTAGCGGGTGAAGCCACAGCTAATAAGAAGAATCAAAAATAAGAAAAAATCCACAAGGAAATATCACGATGACACTATTTTTTGGCCACACCCGTATCACAAATTGCAATACCATCTACCTAAAACCCCAATTTGTCAGTAACAAATATGTTTACATTATTACCCAGAACCGCTAGGGCAAAATACATGAATCACATTTAAAACCACAGGGTTACACAATTTTTGGGTCAAAACTCGTCATTTTGTAACACAATACCCACTGAGACCGCATAAGCTTTGTAGGGTTAAATGTACAAAATATGTTCGTTGAAAGTAATATTGTGGTATATGTTATGGACATTTGGAACATCAGAAGTACGTGTCTTGTGTTTACAAGGAGTTTCCAATATTGGAAAGCGCGTCTTTCGTCACAATTATGACAAATATTTGACTAAAGACAGTCATGAAAAGTTACTCCGACGATAAGATGCATGTCTTAGAACTAAATATTCGAAGACAAGTGACAAGACACTATAGGTATGCAAGAGATCACGCGGCCGATCACCAACTTGCTGGACTGACCTGATCAAGAAAGCTACTGAATTCATCATGATCCAGTGTACTCGCAACGTCTTTTTAAACGGCAGAAATGGATGCACTTTACTATCTTAAGTCTTATAGCACAAGCATAAAGAACAATTCTTGGAGAATTTAATAACCCACCGAACGTTTTCCGTGTACTTCGTCTGCCCAACCAAGACGACTGTGACAATAGTGTTCCGGCTAAAAAGAAGAAGACAAAACACTTGACTAACCTGCACTAAGTCAGCAGCCTCCACATGCTGTGACCAGGAGCAGTCACACTGAGTGTGTGAGTGTGTATGTTTGTTACTTCTTCACGTCTAAACGGCTGGAGCGATTTCAATAAAATTTGGTATGGAGTTAGCTGACAACCTGGCTACAGCCAGGCTGGCCAGCGGCTTCACCCGTGTTGTAGCGGGTGAAGCCGGTGGCAACAGCTAGTGATTTTATAAATTTATAATAGGTAACTGGGATGCAATATTCTGTACGATGGTATCTATGAAATTCATTATCAAAATTAAACGAATGTTTGAACCTCCAGCTCAAAATGATGACTGAACTCAATCATATTAATCACTGAATCAGATCTGGACAGTGAACTTTCAGACAAATTTACGACAATGATCTCATCCTTCACTACAGTGTCTCGTAAACCAAAATAAACATAAAACAAAACACCTGTCCACCATCAAACTTCCAACAAAAACGCTTTAAAAATCAAACACCACTTTAAATGATTAACGGCACTCCGTAAGCGTATATATACGTATACCAGAATAAATCTTAAAAAAAAATATTATAATTTCTTCCATCTATAAATCTAATATAATCTTAATAAAAATGGCCGCGACTCAACGTAACATTGTCGTTTGTATGGAAGTAGTTGGATATATTCATAGGCCGTGGGAACCTGGGGGACTACCCACGCAAGAATCAAAATTCTTCGTACATTTGTCATTCCAAGATTTGCATGGTGATATATTAGAGGTTTTTGTCGTGTGCCGTTCTTGGGTAGGTACTTTTTTATTTTGGTGCTACTTATGTACAGTTCATAAGTCGTAGGTGATGTGGCGGAAGTTAGGTGGGTTTTTATCCAGTGGTGAACCAGTGAAAGCTTGAGATGATTTAGTATTTACCTTAAGAAGAAATACCACCAAGGCATTTCTTTAGGCTGCAACAACTTGACAGGTTTTTCGGTTGCTGGTAACGCAAACTCTATCCAAGAAATCTAAACACCATGAAAACCTTGAAAATACTCTTTATAGGACTTATTACTTACTAACAAAAATCTCCTTGATTAAAACTTGATTACGTTGAAAGCTACCTGTCAAATATCTCAATCAAAACTTTTACAAGTAGGGTGGCGTACACACGTCCTGTAGGTTCTAATTCTTATCACCAATTATTTTATTTAAACAATCCACACTTTTCCCAGGCTAATTTTCTTCATCTCATCTCATTAATGAGAAAGCATTGGTCTTATAAACAATATTACATTCGTCGAGCGAACAATTTGTTCGAGTCAGTAAGCCATGCACCTCATCGATTAAGCCAGATATGGTTCAAATACGCTATCGTAAATAAGGGGCTAACTAGGATCTTATTAAATTTAATACGACAGATAATTCAGAAGGCCCACAGAAAAACACTGCGCTGTAAGTCCACTAAACAGGGACCGATTCAATATTTTTCTGCCCTACGAGTTAAGTAAGGACTGATTTTCTTAGAGTTTAAACATATGAACTAGTTTTGCTGAGAATGCTGACAGTATTGTTGGACTTGAGGGTAAAAGACAAAGTGTTGTCTTACAAAATTAACGACAAAAATCAAATATATTGGGTCAGCACATCAAGCTACTGTAATTGTTAAACTATTTCACATATTACTGAAAAACTTCCAATCGTGTGAGAAATACGAAAAGCTTTATAAGCAAGGCAAGTCGAAACTTTACCCTGAACAAAAATTAAAAAAAAAGCCTTGACCTTAAATAGTGATACTTCTGAAGTCTGTGTTTACCCTCATTATTTTAACTTATTCAGGCTTGTCTATTGAGGAACATTTTTAATTAGGCATGCACAAGTGTTTATCGGTAAGCATCCGATGCGTTATATGGTATCCTTACGGTACCTATACTAACAGTAACAAGGTGTCTGCACCACATTCATTACTTTGAGACGGAAAAACCTGGAGATCGACCCGAACGACGGTTAATGTCACGAGCTTCTCATTGACTGATAATGACTGTCACTAAATATTAAAAGATCCTAAAAAATACTGTTAGCGTTGTATAATTTCTCCCTACCACCATTAGAAAAGGCATGGCGTGTCGTATAAGTGTAAATCCACTAAAAGGATCTAAATCACCACCTTTTCATTTACTCAACCACCAAACAGAACCGAGCACATTCCAAATACAAATTTTAAACTACCCAGTAATCGCACATAAATCACCAAGATTACTCAATTTGGTGATTTTACAACCTATTTGCATACCCGCCAGTAATCTGTGCGTTTTGACGGGTGTGTAGCCGAGTGTAAATAAATTATGCGCAGGCGACGTTAATGTCAATCTTATTGTTGTTTGATGTCGCATTCTTGGAATTAGCCGAGATTTCGAGTTGAATCGTGGGTGCATAGCTTTATGTTGCGCCTTTTTGTTTGAAAGTGTTGATTGGACTGTATGTTTAGTTTTAGAATTGTAACAAGGTCGAATCATGGAGAAAGTCGTAAGTTACACGAATCGTTTTGTTGGTTCAGGTTTTAATTAATAAGTTGAAGGAATATAGTTAACGTACTTCTTGGTGACATAAGTTTTTCAAATATTTGCAACTAGCTTGTGAAAGCGACTTCGCCCGTGTGGAGTTCGATAATTGTCCCACGGTATCATACTACCGGGATAAGAAGTATCCTATGTGTTAATACAGGTTATAAACTATCTGTGTTCTAAATTTCATCCACATCCGTTCACTTTTTGCGTGAAAGAGTGACAAACATCCATCCATACATCTTCACAAACTTTCGTATTTATAATATTAGTAAGATATAAGTAGGATGATCTATAGTCTGTTATCCATTCAATGTGAATGAAGAAATAATTTAACCAACTTCATTATAAGCATTCTAGCCTATTCCGAACTAGGTTGGGCTGTTGGTTTTTAGTGTAACCAGGTACATGAAGTGACTTGGATGTGAGTTAGAAATAGTGACTACATGTTTTTTTGACTGCTGGAAAATCATCAAATAAGTTTCCGGGTTCCGCTCTTGGGCAGAGCGAAAGGGAGTGAGTGTCAGACTTCTACCGACTAAATACCACCCATGTTCCTCCTTAGCCATATACAGGGTGTAAATTAACCCTTCACACATACGTCAACCAAGCATTCTGTACATCAAACTAAGTACCCCTACGCAAAAACTTTTGCTGGGAAAAACTTTTTTTTTTGGGTCAAAAATCACTTTTTATGGTAAAACTCAATGTAGCACTATTAAAACATTCTGCTAGTGGATGCTTTGAATAGTAAACGGGTTATGGAGGTAATTTAAGTAAAGTTATAAATATAAAGTTGGAACTTTGACCCCCAATATCTCCGTAACTAGGGGGTTCCTAGGTATGGCCTAGAACCAAAAAATGATTGCAGTGGTGGGGAGAACAGGTGCCTGTCGTTTGCGTTAAGGGTACTTTTACACCCTTCATGTTGAGACCGCGGTAACTTCTGAACAACCCGCAGCCCCGACGGTATGACTGCATCACCTGGCTTTAAAATAGTTTTTTTTATACCTATGTTAGACATAGATATAATAATACTTCTTGGGGTACGTACAGACTGCGTCTTAAAAACTTTATAAATAGCTCTACACAAGTTACACTTCCTTTAACTTTGTCACACACAACACACATATCTCCTTAGGGGCACAACAGACCTCCAGGTGGTACAAATCGATTACGAATCGATGACATTGCTTTACGACATTATGTAAATCGCTCTAGTAGCTCATGACTAATGTGGCAGATGGCGCCACTAGCGAACTTACGATCTTTTTGAATTTATATAAATAATCAGTGTGTGGGCTCTCCGATGTTTTCTAGCGCCACTTCCAACTGTTGTTATTCCGTATTTGTGTGTAACAGCTTAATATAGTGTCGTGAGCTTTGGTCATGGTTGTGACTGTTACGGCATTTTGTCACCTTAATATTCTGACATGGAATACTAATAAACCATATTTATGATCTTTAATTGCAAATTGGCTTCAGGTATCTTATCCTGATTAGTCTATAATGTGCCCATTGCTGAGACACATGCCTCCCATCAGTGAGATATTACGGTAATCCAATCGCGGACTCAGTGCAGGGTTCCCACACCAAAATATATCAAAAAGAAATCTACACAAAACAGGGATACTAAACTTTATTCCAACATAAACTCCAATTATTTTCTGAAAAAATGGACAATGCCCATTATTACAAGATTATTTCGCATAATAACCAAAGAGAATCACATCACGTACTACGCAACGAGCCTCAATTAGAGAGCACTATCTGTAACGCGGCTCGCCCATAAGGAAGACAGGCTTATCTGAAATTTCTAATCTTCCTGACTCACATACATGCGTTCGCGAAATTACCTCAATTTACCCGCTTCACTCCCGACTGAGTCAAAAAGGGCACAGTGCACGACCGTGACTAACAATGCTACTGATTGTTACGTTGTTTTTGGCATAGGTGGAATACGTGTGTACCCAAATTTTTTTAGGAGTAGAATACCGGTTTCGCTAGACATAAATGTTTATCTCTGGGTGTCGAAAATGTCTCGTTACAGTTACTATGATATCTTGATTAATGTAATTTGTTGCGACCTTGTGTCATTTTATAAGACGCACATTAATTTTACTTCGTTATGGCTGGTCAGATCAGATAAAATTCTTTATACAGAGCAAAAATTAAATTTTTCACCGCCTTTAATTAAAGCCCATAACTTTTCTCTGAGCCTAATTAGAAAATATTTTTTTTTGTATAAAAATTCAAATTCTCACAAATGCAAACGGGTATGCAAACAATAATCGCATATTGCATTCCAAAATATTGTCATAATCCAAAATAATGAGGCTCATCGTTATTTACTGCTGAAAGTGCACCAAGCAAGCGGCGGCGCACAGTGAAACTGTAGCACAATCACATATTTTACGCTTTTGTACGAGTTTAATTGAGTAAGAAGAGACCCGAAACCGCTCCCAGCGGGGTAACTTCCAAATTTATTTACAAGAAATTCGCAAAAGATCCCCATTACTTATGTCGCGAGACGCAACATACCCGTAGCGATGCTCACTTCTGTAATATTAAGTGTGAGATACGACCTTATTCGCGTTGACCCAGATTTTAATACGCCTCGCACTGCTCTTTATGATGACTTTTTGAAAAATGTAATTTTTAATTCCGTGCAGGGACGGACCGAATTGAATGGGCCCACGGATGATTCGTTTTAACTGTATCGTTTATAAATTGTTGTTTCTTATGCGATGCCGACGGAAGTCTGTCGATATTTTAAACTAAATTAATGCGGCCGTGTACGCCAAAATTGGCGTTGTCGTTTTCTCAAGAAAATCGAATGCCCTTTTTTAAATATCCATTTTTTGCATATATATCATATTCTCTTTTATCACTATCAATTTGATCTTAACGAGCTTTGTTAATTAAAATTATGCTTTCTTTTGTTGCAGTCGTTCTTCGGGCGGACGTACAACAACCTGTCTTCGATCTCGGAGTGCAAGAACAACGGGGAGTGTGTCATCAACAAGAAGAACAGAACGGCTTGTAAAGCCTGCAGGCTACGGAAATGTCTCCTAGTTGGAATGTCAAAGTCGGGCTCACGGTACGGAAGACGATCGAACTGGTTTAAGATCCACTGCCTGCTCCAAGAGCAACAACAACAACATATACAGCACATGCAGACCAGTAAATCACCGCCTACTTTTAATTCGTCTATAAACCCGTCGTATCTACCGACAAACCTACTCCCGGCGGCAGCATTAGCAGAATATTACAAGAACTCTGAAAAGAGTCCTTTTACAGATGATGTGACGCGGCAAAGTGTGTCACCGTCAGACTCAGGAGCATCATCTGCAGACCCCGAAGACGATAACAGTTCTAGAAGTACAAGTGGCCTCAGTATCTTCAGACCAGCGTCGTCTCCCTGTAGCGACAAAGACGTACGGTTACAAGCGATTAGAAATCAGAGTAAAGATAGAAAACGGAAGCCTACAATGCCTCCATCGCCTTTTGGAACAGTATCTGCACCACCGAGTTTCTCGCCAAGAAGTGCTCCATACTTACCAACCCAGTTGCATTCTATGAGAGCAGCACCACCAGGACTTGCGACTTGGCAGAATCGAAACGGTGGAGACTTGTTACTTCATTCACCAGCAGTTGCAGGTGTAGCCATAGACCAAGATCAACCAATAGACCTATCGCTAAAGTCTACCGCCATGATATTCAGAAGTCCTAAAAACGACGAAGTAAGTGATTCCGAACCAGAGTTGTCAATCGACTTGAGTGAAGAAAATAGCAAAGAAATGATGAAGAATCCTTTAGATCTCTCACTTGTTCCGAAACGGACGGAAGAGGTCCCAATGACTGGTTGATTTTCTTAGTGTTTTTTGTACGATTTTGTACAGCTACGGTTTTCTATTTATATGTAAATAATATTTTAGTATTCTTGTTAATACTCTTTCACGCCATACAGTATTTAGCTGATTACATTCCTTTCTTCTTAATTACCTGATCTTATTTACCATAATTAGCGTTTACTTAGTTTTTAATTCAAGTCATGGACTTCTAGTTTTAAGTAGTAAAGCAAAGTACAGTAGAAGAAATATGGGATGACATTGTTATTAGATACAGCTATTAGTAGATAGGATTTAATCAATGTTATTTCTTTATTGTGTTGTAGACATAACTCGGAATGAGCAGCTAATAGTATAAACTGATTGATAGATATCGAAATTTTTAATGAATAATATTTTTTCTTCAGTAGACGTTTTTCAAGTTATGCCATGTTATATATTATAATTCATAAGAATAAGGTCGTATCTCCAAAGAGTTATGTCTAAACACATCCAACTATATAATGTGCCAGTGTATGTTTTACCATTTTAGTTAATGTCTTATGGGATTAATGGCCAGTTAAAACGAAGCTCAAAATTTTAATGTACAAACTTAAGAGTCTTGTTAAAATTTAGTTTTTGTTTTATGTACTTAATAATTAAGTATTTATTTCTGTAGTTTTAGGCCAGTTTGTATTGAGTCATTTTTTATAATTTTCTTAAGTATTTTTTTAAGGTTTTAGTTTTTAGTTTTAGTGTAATTTTGATTTTGATATGCTTGTGTTATGTCTTTGTTATTTTTTTTATTTTGTTAAAGATGTTTTAAGACCTTGACACATTCCAATGCTCATTCCATTCCCGTACTTAATTTTATCGTATTTTATTTTTATTTTTTGGTGCCAGTATTTGCGCTTTTAGGACGTTTTGTACTCTATTATATAGAACATAAAACTTAATATGTTTTGTATTGTATTTACAATGTGAAATAAATAACTTTTATTGAAGTTTGAATACTCAAATACGTATTATTCCATAAGGCTAAAAACTGAATTTGAGGGATTAATTTATTTCAAAATGGGGCTTGTTAGATTTCTACACTAAAAAAGGTGCCATTAAAATATATATATTGTACAGTGAGCACAATTATAAATATAGCAGTACAGAAAACGTCACAATTTTTGTAAATAAATAAGTAAATAAAGATACTTTAATTTCTTTGGCCAAAATAGTTATTAGTAAAAGTTGTTCATTAAAGTACAAGCAGCTGGCTTACTTACGGATATATTCAAAATATAATAGAACCAAATAGAACTTAAATAAATAAAAAATAACTTTAAAACAGTTTATTGTAAAAAATAAAAGTCTGGAGTTCGTTCTTTGATTCCATGTGGTGAAATGTAGGTGTAGGTGTATCATCTCTGCCCAACATTTAAAGCAGCCGTGATCTATGAGTTACAATAAAAACATAAAATTAAATCCGTTTATACTAAGTAAGCCTGCAGTACTGACTAAGTTATCAAGTTTGAGACATAATTGTTGTTATCAGTGTGATACGATATTTTTTTAATCTATGTGTTTACATTTTTTTTTACGTTTTTAAGTAAATTTTAATATATTTGAGAGAAAAAAATAATAAAAAGCGAGTGCCTTTATATGTTTTGAAGTTTTATTTACATTATCCTTTTTACGATTACAGAAAGTACTAAGTATTTTCAGCATAGGTATATACATACATCATCATTATCTGCTTAGCCTTTTTCCAGCTATGTTGGGGTCGGTGCCCAGTCTAATCTGATGCAACTGATAATCAATATTTTACATGGAGTTGCTGCCTATCTGACCTCCACAACCCAGTTAATATTGGGTAATATGATACGTATGTACAGTTGTATAGTTTAATTCCCAAGGTAAGTTTGTATAGTTTAAAAGCCAAGCCGCGCAACTCAGTTCTTTTATCGTAAACAGTAGTGAGATCCATGTATAAATCAATATATCAGTTAACATATTCAGTCCCTACTTTAAAATCTTTGATGTTTTAAATAAATGGATTGGCTTGGCCATCGCATCGCATTCGCCAATGTTAAACAGGCTCTTGTAATAGCTGGCCATCACATTGGCCATCGCATTGGCCAATGTGATGGCCGATCAACAGACCTTGGAGACCATCTAAAGACTCGTCAAGACGAATCAAACGAGTCTAAACTCGATGGGTTATGTCGTTAGATAACGGAGTTCCTATGGCCACCTTCCAGCTCTATCATCAGATCCTGGTTACCAACTATAGACAGAGTACCTACTCATCGAGACAAATCAAATGAGCTCAAACTCGATAGGGTTATGTCGTTTTATAACGGAATTCCTATGGCCACCTTCCAGCTCCATCAACAGACTCTCGACACCATCTTAAGACAAACTACTCGACAAGACGAATCAAACAAGTTCTAACTCGATGGGGTATGGACTCGTTTGATTCAGGCTTCTAGTTTTATCCACAACGAAGTTATAGGAGGTCGAAAATGGGCTGAACCGGTTCAGGCCGTGCCGCTTTATTTTTCGACTTGGCGGGGGCACTACCGCGCCCCCAGATGATTTCGGCGGCATCAACACGAAGATAATATGAAAGTATGACGGTCCAAAGGAAAACTATTTTAGTTACAAAATTCCTAGAATTGATAAAAAATCCATCGTTTTCTGATTATGGTAACAAATGCGTATCAAACATTTACAAAATATTTACATATATTTATAAAAGGTAACATTTACGGCACTCAAAACATGGGCACTCAAGCGATTGGACTGCTGCGCTGCGTGTCGCGGGTTTGATCACCGCACGGAACAAATATTTGTATGGCCTGCAGATAGTTGTTTCGGGTCTGGGTATTTGTGTATGTGAGTTTAAATGTTAGTGAACGCACCCACGATACAGGAGAAATTCCTAGTGTGGGGGTACGTTTTAAGAAAAAAAAAAAAAATTAACCCGATTTTACACAAACAACATAACAAATTGTTCAACATGGTCGTGATACATTTCAAAGAGAAAAATAACAAACCCAACTCACACTGAGGAAATAAAAAGTCAAAAATATTCAAATTTCTCAAAACACAACATTGACAAACAGACAAACAGTGTTTACAAGCAAACAGTCACACTAAAATATTCATGAACTCTGAGCATTTCTTGAAACATTTATTTCCCATGAATTTTTTTCCATATTTTTTCATAAGTAGACTCACTGGGTTAATTTCGTTTTGAGTTTATTCAAATTTAAACTTAATCTGTTTAAAATATGGTTTATTTGAGTTCATTGGTGAGAATATTCCTCACTGGACTGATTCTGTTTTGGGATTATTCAAATCTGAACTTAATCCTTTTTAAGATATGGCCCATTTTGAGTTGATTGAAGATGGCTGGAGTGAATATTCAGATGTATTTTTGTGTTGCTACTGTGAACTACTGTTTTCTTTCTGATTAGTCAAATGAGTTCACATCTTCTCAGAAAATGCTCCTATGATTACACTTACTGTTTGAAGAAACACTGTTTAATTTGTATGTAATTAAGGATGTATAATTAGGGTAAGTAGAACTGTTTGTTAAAAAAGTATCACAGTCGTAAGTGTACATAGGAAGTTGATGCATAGTTGAAGTCAAAGACTTCATGCAAACACAGTCACCTTTTCCTCTATTAACGGTTTAATGAAATATTTTTCTGTGACAGAGAAATAAATATTATTTCGAAAACCATTGAACTATTCACATACCAACCTTACATCACGCCTAAAGTCCTCTTAGGTAGCCATTTATAAAAATTTGAATATTTTGGCGAGCCGTTAGTGCGACAGCAATTTTAAACGATATCTTTGAGTTTCATGACGAGCCCATTATCACAAACCGGGTGCAAATCTAAACTCCAGGTAAATCTCCAACTGATAAATTTCTGAAAATCGAGCCAAAGTCCTCACACTCGCAGTCGTAGAATAACTGGCAACCACAAACAAGCAAGGCAGTCTCAATTCTTAATTTCATAAAATCAAAACAATATTCTAGTGTGAACAATTAAATCAATCATCAAGACATTTTTATTCTCGCAGATGTGGACACAAGAAACAATTCCAATGTACACTTACAACCACAATTAACAACACACAATTATAATAATAATGAGTTCTTTAAACTCATAATCCAGTATCCGTAAACAATAAAAGCAGCGTTAATTTGTAAAACATAACAGTACAACTGGAAATGGTTCAACAGAATAAAGCTTTAACTGATTTAATTGAACTTATTAAGTCTTTCCGTTCTTATTGTCACGCCGACCCTTAACACTGCAGAAAAACAAAAATCAACCTTATGAAAGACGCAATAAGGAAGAGTTACACTTTAGGAGGTGCACAAAAATGATTTCGACATGATTTTTGTCACTCAATTTAATTGAAGTCATGTCGGTCGAAGTAACAAATCAAATTTTTTCGCAATGGACGCCATTTCCCGATATAGTTGGGTGTTTACGCGGCACGAAATAAATGCGCCTCGTTAGTTGGATAATGACAGTTTTGTTGTGTTATTGACATGTACTGGTGAGGACAGAGGTGATTAATTTTGACGGCTATGACAGACTGGAGCGGCTGTCAAGTGTTTGTGATGTGTCAAGTTTTGATCTCGTTTAAATTGTTCTTGTATTGTTGTTTTGATCGAGGTCGAGTGGTCCACATTGGCCTCGGATTGAACGATTTGGTGGTAATGGGGAATGCCTTTGGACAGCAGTGGGATGACACAGGTTAACAATAAAACTTTTGATAGCCAAAAATCTTATAATTACGAGTGTATATCATGGCAACAGTTAAATTTTCCAAGTTTGGGTGAAGTTATCGCAACACATATACGATTCGATCTGATTACGAGAAGTTTACATAACTAATTAAATGTCAAATTCTGACAAAGAAGAAATCCGCACAAAAATAAGAATTTTGAGTTTTAAAAAGTAGTCACTTTATCACGGTAATTAGCTAAACGAAAAAAAAAATAACGAATCTAACTAATTCAATTCAAAAACCGTACAAATACAAATGAAGCACATTTATTCACTCCATTTTACAAATTTTATCCGACGAGAATCTCACAAAAATGCGCAAAACGGCTACAGAAAACACCCTTAAGACATTCCGTACAAAAAAATTCACACACAAATCAAGCAGAAAGTGGCGAACAACTGTATTCACCTGTACCACCAGTCGCTTGCCGATTTTAACGAGGAAACACATCGCACTAATTGAGATTGCACCAGAGAGTCTCCCAAAAAATCACGTCATTATAGCCAAAGAAGGTGGTGATTTATTTGCACGTCAGCGAAATAGACGTCGCGAAATGAGAGCAGGGAACACTTTTTTCATTGATTGTACTGCCGAATCTTCACAGGTTCAGATTTATTGACGGGTTTGCTTTTTTTTGTAGTTAAAATATTCTGGAGTATGTTGGTTTGTGATACAGTTTCTACTTCTTAATTATAAGTAACTAGCTTGTACCAGCGGCTTTGCCCGCGTGGAGTTTAAAAATTGACCCAAGGGATACCTACTACCGAGATAAAAAGTATCCTATGTGTTAATCCAGGTTATAAACTACCTGTGTTCTAAATTTCAGTCAAATCCGTTCAGTGGTTTTTGCGTGAAAAAGTAACAAACATCCATCCATCCATCCATCCATACATCGTCACAAACTTTCACAATTATAATATCAGTAGGTTTAGAGCAAGATAGGTAAAATACCAAGGTCACTGATGGTAGACCACTTTTCATACCTATGTAACCTTAGTAATTTCGTAGTGACTGAGCAATTAGACTACTGTGCTGCGTCTCGCGGGTTCGATCCCCGCTCGAAACAAATATTTGCATGACCTACAGGTAGTTGTTCGGGGTCCGGAGTTTTGTGTATGTGAGTTTTAGAATTTTGTAAATGATACAGTAGAAATTCCTAGTGTGGGGAAATAAAAAAAAAAACCACTGAAATTAGTATCTACACAAAACAAGTAGAAAGAGTTTTTCTGATGAAAAACTATAGATTCTGTTATCATTTTCTGTAAAACGGTAGATATTATAACAACAGCAACAATATTCATTTATTCTCAGGCAACTTTGACCCATAGATAGGGAGGGATCTAACACTACGATTGTGTACAATAAAACAACAATAATAATAATTTGTATTAGTAAAGAGAGCCTTAAAATTATGTTAGTACCACTTAACTTGAACATTAACCCCAAATTAATTGGAATAAGGGCAGAAGCATTGTAGTAAAGCCTTTTTTTTTTGGTGTTTCGGAACTCATCAAATTTTTCTAACCCTTTCCGTTCTTGAGCAGAGCGAAAGAGAATGTCTGACTTCTACTAACTAAAAACTACCCATGTTCCTTCTTAGACCTTTATGTCGAGGCCGCGGTATCTCTTGTGATCAACCCGCAGCCATGACGTCTTTGAAGTTACAACACTAATTCATCAATATTAATCCTTATGAAGTGTTAATCAGAGGATCAGAGTTAGTCTTTTAAAAAAACCGGTGGTGGTTGCAAAAAATAAAGGTTTTAATGTGTCCTACATTAGAACCTTTATTTTCTGCAACCACCACCGGTTTTTTTTATATTAATTTACACAGTCTAGAGCATGTCTCCTTCACTTCAAAATAATAAAAATTAAAACAAATATTAAAAAAAAAATATAAACATAATAAATAAAAAAAAATATATATAAAAAAAAGTAAAGTTGCCTCTGTTTTTGTAACTAACAACCATTTTTCTCCTAAACTATCAATAATAGGATCTTTTTATTGTCATCAATATCGTATATTAAGTCAAGCCGGGGCGTACCTTTGGCTTATTTTTGCCAATAACTTTCTTAATTCTTTATATGGATTTTTTTTACGTAATCCCTACTGGTGCCCAATAAATTGGTTGCGGGAGGGCGATCTGTCAGTAGCGTATATCCAGCTCCTAAGTGAAATCAAAAATTAACCATATAACATAATCATCATCATCATCTAACTGCCCTGATCCCATTATATAATATTTGGGGTCGGCGCAACACGTTTTATTTTTCCATTCTTCCCTGTTAGACGTCACAGTGGCATTTAATCCTTTCTCTTTTATATCATAATTATCAAGTAACTTAATATGCAACGTTAAATATTTTGATCATCATCGAGTTCACAACTTTATAGTCTGTCAGACCCTGAAAAATTAAAATGGTAATATGAAATGCATTCGGTTAATGTTGTACATTAGAACCTTTTTTTTCTGCAACCACCACCGGTTTTTTTTTTCTAAACAATGTATATTAATCTACACAGTCTAGAGCATGTCTCCTTCACTTCAAAAATAATAAAAATTAAAACAAATATTAAAAAAAATAAAAATATAAACATAATAAATAAAAAAAAATATATATAAAAAAAGTAAAGTTGCCTCTGTTTTTGTAACTAACAACCATTTTTCTCCTAAACTATCAATCATATAGGATCTTTTTATTGTCATCAATATCGTATATTAAGTCAAGCCGGGGCGTACCTTTGGCTTATTTTTGCCAATAACTTTCTTAATTCTTTATATGGATTTTTTTTACGTAATCCCTACTGGTGCCCAATAAATTGGTTGCGGGAGGGCGATCTGTCAGTAGCGTATATCCAGCTCCTAAATGAAATAAAAAAATACCATATACCTAACATAATCATCATCATCATCTAACTGCCCTGATCCCATTATATAATATTTGGGGTCGGCGCAACACGTTTTATTTTTCCATTCTTCCCTGTTGGACGTCACAGTGGCATTTAATCCTTTCTCTTTTATATCATAATTATCAAGTAACTTAATATGCAACGTTAAATATTTTGATCATCATCGAGTTCACAACTTTATAGTCTGTCAGACCCTGAAAAATTAAAATGGTAATATGAAATGCATTCGGTTAATGTTGGTCATTTACATTTTAACCGTTGAATTTAACTGAAAACGGTTACAGTTACGGTTACAGCCAGTGTTTGGGTAATTTCGGTAACCTACGTAAGTTTTACCTTAATCAGAGGCTAAGTGTATTAATACAATGTTAAATTATTAAACCAAAATTAGGTTTATATTTCTTCTTTAATAATACAAAGAATATTTAGAAAAGAAGGAAAGCTTTTAAGGTCATCAAAATATTCATCCTCATCGCTGTCTAGAGGGATTGTGCCTAGGGTAGCAGCATTGCCACGTTGAATGCTGATTCTTTAACTTCGGTGTGTTGGTTTTGTAAAATCTGCAAAAATTTCTTCTATATACTTTATTTTTTGAGAAATTTCAAGCTGAAGACAGGCAACCCAAATTATCGTAACATAAGAAAGTAGGTATGCAGTTAGGTAAGCGATAGGTATTAATTTCATCGACGCAAAGGTTAAATAAATATTATAACAATATGCTGAATCAAAAACACGCTACAAAAATGAAATAAAGAATAATTCTCAACGACATATTCGCGCCCACAGCGGCGGCGATTTCTCAATAATATTATTTACATTTTGTCCAGTATAATTACTGTTTGTCACACTGTGCGGTTGATGTCTTATAAAATGTTCAACATACAACTTTGGTTTTCGTTCTGACATGAAGTCAAACGATCATGTTTTTTCATCGTTTATTATTTTCGAGAGTCCCTTAAATCGTTTTTAAATCAATGATCTTAGTGTTAAGTAATAATACTAAACTCTTGGTGGTATTCTATGGGGCCACGGGGTTGGATACCCAGGTCACGCACAAAACTTCACCAGCCACAATATTTACATACTCCTTTATCCTCGTTCATATACAAACATCTGGTAATACAGTATACAAGCACAAAACAGTTGCCCAATTTTTTTTTTATGGTTGGGATTCATCTCATTTGATGATTTCCTTTTTCCCTACCCTTCTAAGGCTGTGGGCGGAGCGGTAGGGAATGTCAGACTTATACTGACTAAAAACCACCCATGTTCCTTTTTAGCCCTATGTGGCCGCAATATCTCTTTCTCAAACAACCTGCAGCCCCGAAGTTAGGTAGTGAAGTGAGTAACTGGCACCTCAGAATAATATGTAGATATTAAAAAATCAGATTATTTTACTCTCAGGTATGATACATGATGTTTGCGGAGTTGTGTTTGAAAATCTGTAGTAGAAAATTAATTTAATATTTTTTAATTTTTTATTTAAAGATAAATATTATACGAATACTTTATAAGTCGATATGGATCTAAATTATATTCTCTGTTCAAGATATTATTTTTAGCAAATATTACAACAAATTTCGCAACACCTTAGATTTTATTACCATTTTTATTATTTGCAAAACATTAAATACCATATTTTATTGCTTATTAATAGTCCGTTGTTCTTTAAAATAAAAACGAAAACTATTATTTAATTCTCTTTTATATACAGCGGCATCTATAAAAAGTAAAACATTGAGTCATTCCGCCCGATTTGAGGACAAAAATATTATTGCACATTATAATCGATACAAACCAAAGTTCAATCGATGCATAAAATACAAAAATCGGACAATCGTAATATTTTTGTGCATAATTTTAGCATAATTTAACTAAATGTCATAATATTGTCTACGGGGGGCGTTTGTTCATTTACAAACAAATCGCTTTATACAACTAGACAATTTACAAACTGCCAATAAAGTTATTAGGATTATAAAAATGGACGAATCTATGTAGGTTGATCGAATATTAAGTAGGTTAAAACCAACATAGCATCACGCCTTACTATCCACGAAACGTTAAGCAGAGTTGTACCTAATAATAAATTCCATCATTGGGGGCGAGCTTATTCCCATCAATCGTGTACAAATCTAGATCCTGCGGATGTTACTGAAGGAAACCTGGTGGAAAAGCCTATTAAAACTTGGATCAACACCGGAATCGAACTCAAAACCTTAATACCTACCAGTCGCACTTAGGACCGCGAGACATACGAAGCAAAAACTTTCAGTAAAATCATCCATTACATCAAAGTTCAAGAAAATACTCAAGCAATTAATAAAATTCACGGGTTTAGTACGTTGTAAATTAACGAATTTATATTACACCCATGGTTTCGATTGAAATCTGACCAAAGACACTTTATGGTATTCTAATTTCAAGAAGCTGCTTTTAATTTCAGAACCGTTAAGTGTGAATTAATTATATAAATTTTATTTTGTTTTTTATTGTATCGATATTTAATTTGTGAATAGAATAAGTAACGGAGTTTCCAAATTACCTACCCTGTGGCGACGCTGCTGTGATAGGCGATAATTTTTTAATCGATTTTAGAAATTAGATTTTTATTACAGTTCGTATTTTATTTTGTCTACGTAACTTGCGTTGTAACACCACTGGGTGTCTCATAAAATCTTTGTTCTTAATTTTGCTGGGCGTTTTATGACTTTGTTTGATCTTTGTATATTAAGGTTATAAATGGATGTCTGTAGCAAAAAAGTATAAAAAGGTTTTAAAAAATATAAATATATATAAATAAATTGACCACGAAGAAGATGGCGGGATAAAATGGATGTCTTCCTTGATATTTGGAAAGAAGTTCCATAGAATCGCGACGGAGAAAAGGACCGGAAGGAGGTTTTTGTCCTGCTGGAGGATTATTTAAGCTAGCTGCAGTAAGAATAATATTTAATTGCACCCAAAAAAATATTCAAATTCTTCATTACACCCAATTATTCAAAAAGGTACTTTCTCATCATTATTATCTTCCAGCCCTTATGTTATTTGCGGTAAAAATAACGTTTTGTTCTTCTATTCGTCTATATCAACTATATAAACCATTTTCCTTTAGTGAAATTTTTAAAATTTACCTCATCCACCAAAAAAATATTAAAAAATCACCCACTACTTAATTCCATACAACTTGGTCATACACAAAGAATGTCTCAACAAAACTATCAGGGTTTTGATCTAAAGCGGCACAGGAGTGGTATTTAGGGAATCCTATGGTCTTCTACAAATATATGGGATCTGACACGAGCCTTAGATAGAGGAACAATGCCGTATCGAATCTAGCATTTTAAATAGGAAATTCTTTAGTTACTGTTTAGGTATGACGGAAGTTTGGGAATGTTGAAATGGTTGCTGATATACAGGGTTCTTGGTAACCCGACGTATTCCTTGCGGGACGTCGTAGTAGGGTTAAAATGCACTAAATTAAGCCATCAAATGTTACCCCAAAATTCGGTAGTTTTTGAGTCACTTAATTTTTTCCAAAGGGGAATCCTAGATTGACTACTGTGCCTGTACTAAATCAATAACGATTTTTGTAATGTTGTCCACTATTTTCTATACCGTTTCATTTTTTTATGTAGCTGATAAGACAAGGATATTTTCTAGTAAATTGTACATCTGAAGTAGTTTTTAAGAAGAAATTGCAAAGTTGACAAAAAATAAGAAATTTAAGATATTATCATAATTGATGCCGTAGCAGACCTTTGCTTATAATTTAAAGTTAAAAATGTCAATGAAAAAAAATGTTAATATTACCATTACTTCATAAAAAAAAAAAAAGCGTCTCTAGATTATAATAGGTAATATCTACTGTACCTCAGTATGTATAGATCCAAGATGATTAATCCAGTATTTAAGGGAGTCAAAAGAATCCAATTACAATCTAAAGTCCCAATTACATAACAAGGATAGATATTTTAATTCGGATGAATACACGTTTCATTATCATCAATAATCACCATCTTAACACCCACGCTATATTTCTGAATAATTATCTAAACACGACTATCGCGATGCTTCCATCTCTAACGCAAAGTTTACCATTTGCTTGTCCATTTCCCAACTATGTTAAGTTCGACTTCCACCATAGCCAGATGAAGCAGGATTGACTACCTATCTGACCTTCACAACCCAGTAACTTAGTAATGCGATACCCTTTGGTAAGACTGGTAGTCTGACTTTCGTCTTTCGGGTTTTTGAATCGTAACGCCTGTCAATGATCTTCAAATGACAGCCTTGCACACCTTATATTGTTCCCACTGCAGGGACTCAGGCCTCTTCTCTAGGAGAGGGATGGGGTATACTCCACCACGCCAGCCCAGTGCGTTTTGGTAGATGTCACATATCTTCGAATTTTCGGTTCTAAGATTAATGTTAATAAACCTGTATCTCAGGTAACTCATTCGAGTGCTTATACATAAATCTTCTTATCCTGGCAGTAACTTAAAAAATAAAGTTATAAGTAGGTCCTTCCTTTTTACCCGACTTATGACTCAATTTAATAGAAGCCATAAAAGAGTCACGAGGGAAATTAGGCAGCTTGTCGGCTATGTTCTGCTTATAACTGCAATCGTAAACTTCCTGATCAGTTAAAACGGTTGGTACTCCTAAAACAGCAATTCTTGGTCTTTTCATATAGGGTTCTTCCATTTTCAGGCCGGGTTACTTAGCTGTGATGACTGTTTTAGTTTCTCAATATCGTCTTTTGTCTCCGTGCTAAAAATAACGCCACCGTTTATTGTTTTACGTTTGAACTCTGTGTCATATGAACGGTCACCCATCCATGAACCGACCTCTGTAAGCAACAGTTATTATTAAGCTGCGAACCTCTAGAATATGTTCAAACATTCCATAGCTAAGCAGTCTATAAAGAGCAATCGCCCAACGCCGATCAGATAGCGGTGCGATGCGTCTGCGCACCTAAACTCGCCTATCGCGATGCTAGCGCCACCTAGTGGAGAGTTATCGCTGAAGATTTATTCGGCGCACACGTTAAGGTGTTTTGTTGCGTCTAATTTTGGTTCTCGTAGATTTAAAGATGTCCTCTTATTTTATAGGCTTAAGATAACGTTTAAGGATTTATAGTCTTAATAATAGTGGATGTGTCCTCAAAATAATAGCAATCAAGCGCAGCTTCCAATGTGTAGTACAAAAGACATCAACGCGTTAGTTGTACCGATCCAAAAAGTGAAAAAAAATCCAATCTTTGATACTTGTATCATCATCATCAGCCTATATTGTTCCCACTGCAGAGACTCAGGCCTCATCACTAGGAAGGGATGGGCTATAATCCACCACGCGGGCCCAGTGCTGATTGGTAGATCGATCTTCGAATTTTTCGTTCTAAGAAATGCCGGTTTCCTCACGATGTTTTCGTTCACCGTTTTGAGAGCAGTGATAATGAAATAAATTACACAAAGTAATGTGCCTGCCCGGGTTTGAACTCACGACCAACTGTTCGTAAGTCGTGGCCGCCACCTCTGGGCCAACACTGCTCTCACTTGTATACTCTTATGAATATTTTCAGTTATATAAAATTTGCAAAGTAAACATAATTACGCTTCTTAATACGAAAATTACACCAAGACCTTCTTTCGCTTCCTTATCTTAATCTAAACCCAAACAAATTCACCTCGCAACTCCAATAGAAACCAAACAAACTGATTGTTTCACAAAACCCCGATAAACACATGCATATTCAACAAACAAACTCATTCTTCTATATAAGGATTTCATTAAGGACGTCTTATCGAACATCTCTGTGTCCTTAACATTTCGATTCTGATCTGTTTCACGTGATCTATTTTATGTCCGGTTCGGCTTAATTAAAATGTAAAGGGCTTTTGACCGCTTTAGATCGAAAGGATTTTGGTATACTGAAGAAGAAGTGAAGGAAAGAAAGAAAGAAAAAATATTTATTCGCCGCAGAAACATACCGAGCATATATAAAAAAAACAACACACGTACAACGCTTAACAGATATTAAAAAAAAATACAACAAGCAGGGATTATGAAAAAAATTGTTGAACGTCGTGACTGAGACAAGTAGATTGCCACTCAGCATGGTGCTTTGCTATGGTCTACCACAGGTTTCAGGAACACCAGCGAGGAGCGGGTGGGTTGAAGGATGACATGGCTAGGAAGTGACTGTTGAGATCTTTTTCTTCACGTGACGATGATTTCAAATTGTGTTAGACCAGTATGTAGCCTGCACAGCTCTATATTTTTTTCTTATTTATTATTTCCTTTATTTATATTCTTGCAAACTTATTGCTTATTTGTAGCCCACCGGTATCGGGAACGGTCCAAGCTACCGGCGGTCAGGGCACCAGGGAAAGGAACCTCCTAACAATGCGAGCCGAGTCCATGGTTACCGCTTTCTGTATCAAGCCCTTGATCCAGCTACCTAACGAGAGCCTCCTCAAGTTTTGGTCGAGGCTCTTATTGGCTGTAACGACTATCGGCACAATGATAGCTGAGTCCACACCCACATGTCGACAACCTCACGAGCCAAGTCAAGATACTTGATTTGCTTATCTTTCTCGGCTTTTACGGGGTTCTCGTCATTCGGGACGGTAATGTCAACAATCATTGCGCGCCACTCTGATCGATCCACCACCACTATATCAGGCTTATTAGCTATTTAATATTAATTATTATTATGAGCCTATACTGTTCCACTGCAGGGCACAGGCCTCCCTTTCCTCCTTCCACTTTTTGCGATTCAATCCAAAAATCTTAGAGAAAGAGCCCAGCTCATCCCGCCATCTCCTTTTGGGCCTGCCGCGATGTCGTTTCCTGCTCTGTGGTATCCACTGGTAACTTTTGTCCATTGCTCGTCCGACATGCGGCAGATGTGCCCAGCCCAGTTCCATTTTAACCTATCAGCTGTTAGGCCAGCATCAGTTTTTTGGGTTTTGGAGCGGGTGTTTGCTCTATCATTTGCGTCGAGTAAATCCTGAAAGGTGCAAGTGGTTGTGCAGGATGGGCAGGATATCTTGCAGAGGGGCGCCAAACTGGCAATTTGTTTGGGATGGATAGCCCAGATTATATCTACTGCGACCAACCTGGGATCGGTTTAGAGATTTTCAGATTGGCCACTGCAGTTCGTTTTCGGCCGGTAGATGTTCCTGGTTGATGCAATGTGGAGAGATAGAATATTTCTTTTGAAACAGTTCGCATCTATCATCCAACGCACCGTCTTCTAAGGAGATTGTATGTCTAACAAAGCTTTTTCTGCTGAGATGTCGAGTAATAAGGGAGTATGAAAAAACAACACGTGCTGCGCCAACTCGAAGTAAAAAACAACACGTGCTGCGCCAACTCGAAGTAAAAAACAACACGTGCTGCGCCAACTCGAAGTAAATTGGGATAAGAGCAAGAGATTGAAGATGAATTTATAGTCAGTTCAAAAACACAGGATTTAGCAGCAGTTATGAGATTAAGTTGACCAGTGGGCACTGTACTTGGTGTAATTTATATAATCACGATGCCGATGCACGATAATAGGAGTAGTATGACTTCGAATCTTATATAAAAAAATAACCTAAAAATGGGTATTTCATCAAAAAAATCTGACGTCTGTTAGATTATTGAAAAATATTCAATACAAGATTTTGTTTATCAAATTAATGAAAATTGACCAAAATAAAACGTGTCAAATATTATTATTTAGCTCTTGACGCCACTTTTTTGGGTAAAAAAGTACTAACCTTGTGACGTCACACGACTTTTCGAAGCACTGTATCGTCTTCATCTTTTGTTTACGTGAAAAAAGATGGAAGACCTGTCCACTATTTTTTGGAGTTCCGTCTGGCGGTCTAATTAGATTTTTTATTTAATTAGATTAATAATTAGGACGACGAATTGTAATACATATTACTACCTAAAGCTAGAATTTATATAATATAATGTATAACAAACAATATACCTCAACTAAAATCTGTCGGTTTTCAGAGAAATTCTTTACCCAAAAATGTACATAAAATATAGGAAAATATTAGGCAGTGGTTTAGTAATACTACACCCACACTTCGCCAGTTATGTCTAAATCCCATCCAAAAGGGGGTAACCTTACAGCCAACAGCCAGGTACAAATTCACATTCTAAATACTAAACCCTGATAGCATAACCTATTATTTAACACTTTGCGTGATATGGGAAACGACCCCAAAACAGCACTAGCGCTTTAAAACCACTAGATCGATGAGGTATCATTAAGTTGAATGCAAAATTAGATCAAGTAGAAACAAAAGAATCCTTCACCAATCTCCGATACTTTAGATATCATGACGGATGTACCACGATGACAAAGGTCAGGTATATTAGAATCATCTGATATTTGAGTTAGAAGGGAATTGTGTTCATTTGTTTTTTGTCGAAGGCATGACATTATACAGCGTGTTGCAACAATGATCTCGTTGGCAAGATTGGTATTGTTCGAGATGTATAAACATTGATTCACACGATCGAGCTTGCTGCTAACATCGCGCCCTTTTATGTTAACTGTGAGGCATTTTACTTATTGCATCTGGATTGGCATAACATCAAATGCCTAGTCTTTTTACCCGATTGCGGCGAAGCCCAAAAGGAGGGTTACGTGTTTGGCGTGTATGTATGTATGTATGTATGTATGTCTGTTTCTTTGTTCCCTCATAACTTAACGGATTAAGGGATTTCAATTTTGGCGTTAGATTCGTCTTTATGGCGCGAGTGTCACTGGCTACATTTAAATTAAAAAACAAAGGAAAATTGCTGATTTTGGGGGCCATATAGGCCATATATATAAAAAAAAACTGTAACCATCGAGTAGGGTATCGAAATGAAGGAGATTACAAAAATATAAGACACTTATATGTTTAAAAGAAATTCAAAGTCACAAATCCTATGAACAAACACAAAAGTTAAATCATCTGCGAAGAATTTTACTCTGCTGAGATTTTTCGACGGTATGTAAAACCAAGTCAGAGGGCGAAGAAGGAACATGGGTGGTTTTTAGTCAGTAGAAGTCTGACATTCCCCACCCCAAAAAAAAAAATAGAGGTCCATGGGCACACAATATCTGACACAAGTTTGGGCACTACCCACACAACAAGAAAGAAGAACTCATTATATAAAAATAAAAAGCTCACACCTACTATGGTAAGTGTGAGCTTTCAAGCTTTCTAAGGAAAGCCACAACAAAGTGAAGGGCGATTCTCACAATTGTCACTAACTAATAATAATATATCACAAAATATACCTCTTCTGGTGACTATCTATCGATGAAAGCGTCAAAAAAAATTACAACAATAAATCATTCATTCAAATACCTAAGACTTTTCGCTTATTTCATCAATACAACTAAATCCCTATAGACAAATTGAGACACGATTTTTTAACCGACTTGTCCAAAACAAGAGGTTTTCACCAGCTTTCGTCGCCGACAAAGCAGTTAAAATATGTTCGGTATTTGTACCTTTATTATTTATGTCGAACATTATAAATTAGTTTTTTTTCTGATGCGAAAATAAAATACCTTTATTAGAAACTGGTCTGTGATTTGATTTGTGTAGGCTTGTTTAAAAAGGTTCCGTATGTATTTTTTTTCATAAATCTGTACATATACTCGTTAATCAAATGAACAAAACAAAATCGTCTGTTTGCAATAGGGTAGTTAACAAAAAAAAAATAATTAGTCCGTCAGATAGATTTCCAAAAAATATTGAACACGTATTTTTTTCTTTTTTCACGTAAACAAACAATGAAGACGATACAGTGCTTTGAAAACTCGTGTGACGTCATATCCTAAGTATGGCATTTTTTACGGGTCAGTGACGTCACAAACCCCCACTTAAATCTTTGACGCGTTTTATCTTCGTCAATTTTTATCGATTTGATAAAACAAAAAATAAGTATCGAATATTTTTGAAAATCTAACAGACGGACTAATTAGAATCATATTTTTTTTAGTCAGTAAACATCCCTATTGTATTATTATCAATCACTTTACTTACGACTGTCAATAATTAAATTAAATCGTATCGTTTAAAGTTTTATGTATCGACAGGTAGAAAGAGAGGTGTACTTAATAGTACACTCACATTTCGCCGATTATGACAAAACTATGACTAAAAAAATCCTGATGAAAAAACCCAATTACACTTTACTCGGTCCAGGAATCGAACTCAGAACCATGCCTTACGCAATTTTTTTCCTCATCTAACCCTTCTTTTCATTATTATTCAAACAATATGACGTCTACATAACCCTAAAAATCTCAGAATATAGATGTAACTCTGTGTTCTGTCATTCAGTAAAGTATCTGTAATCAATAACGTTGATTATAATGTATGATATTTATTTATGTATGTTTCATTATGTATGTATGTGTTTTAGTAATGCTCTGTCTAATGTTTTGGCTGAGCGAGGAGGTGTAGTGCAGTTAGGACAGTGCAGAAAGTAAACTTGTCGTGGTCATTGAAAATATATCACTAAGCACAATTTATAGCAAATCTGCACATTGTGAGTATTTTTTTCTTAAAAACGTTTCATTATTATTGTGACGGGCCTGTTGGTCTAGTGGTTAGTGACCCTAACTGCTATGCCGGAGGTCGTGGGTTCGATTCCCACCCAGGACATATGTTTGTGTGATGAGCACGATCATTTGTTCTGTGTCTGGGTGTAATTTATCTATAATATGTATGTATTTAGAAATATATAAGTATGTTTATCAGTTGTCTAGTACCCATAACACAAGCTCTGCTTAGCTTGGGACTAGATGGCGTTGTGTGATAGTTGTGGAATATTATTATTATTATTATTATTATTATAATCACTAGCTGATACCTGTGACTTCGCCCTCGTGGATGACGAATCTTCCTCGAGAACCACTCTATCCATTGGAGAAAACAAAATGAAAAGCGGTGCAGTAGTTTTTGAGTTTATCGCGAACAGAAAGACAGACAGACGCGGCGGAGGACTTTATTTTATAATACATATTATGTAGTGAAATAGAAAAACGTCCACGTTAAATTAGATTCAGTATTAGACAGAGGTATACACAATAGTACAGCTATATTTCGCCAGTTACGTTATGTCCCATTTATAAGAGGGTGACCTTAATGCCATCAACTGGGCACCAATCCAGACTCCATGGCTGCTGGTAAAAATATTTTTAAGGGAAACCCACTAACAATTAGTCCAATCAGATCTCAATCGATCCCAAGATCCATGTTTGGCATTTGTAATTACGTCCAATAGAACAAAAAAACAATCCGCAGATAATAAATTATGTATTTCTTATCATTTGGCTTTCAAATATCGAATTATAATTATCTATACAAAGATAACACTATAAAAAATAAAATAGACCAATTAACGCTACCCCATATGGAATAAAAGCACTGCCTCAAATTCTCACCTAATGACTTATCTTACTGAACTATCTTCACTATACAACCTCACTATCAAACCAGTTTGATCACGGAAGAGCAGCGTCAAAGATTAATTACTCAAATTATAGATTAGTTAGGTCATTTGCTAAGGTCAAAGAATGGTATTGACGACCGTGTCGCAGGTTATACATAACTTAACGCCTATAACGCCAAAAGGTTAGGCAGATTGTTATTTTCATCTGCCTAGCCTTTTTCCCAACTATATTGGGGTCGGCTTCCAGTCTAACCGGATGCAGCTGAGTACCAGTATTTTACATGGAGCGACTGCCTATCTGACCTCCACAACCCAGTTAATACTAGGTAATACGATACCCTGTCAGACTATCAGGTCACTGACTACCCGTAACGACTGCCAAAGATCTATATATGGCAGCCGGGACCAACAGCTTAACGTGCTTTCCGAGGCACGGAGGAAACTCGGTATGTAATGGGCGGTCACCCATCCACAGATCGACCTAGGCAAGCGCAGCTTAACCTAAAGATCGACCCGAGTGGCAGTTCTTATTAAACCACGAGCTCCTCAGGTAGATTGTTATTTTAATCTACTTTTACCCAAACAAAAAATACGTATCCAATATTTTTCGTTAATCTAACAGACGGACTAATTAGAATCATTGTTTTTTAAGTCAGTTAACATCCCTATTGTGATGTTATATGGAATAATCTAAAGTAACACTTTGACCAACTGGAAAATCTGACGCAGGACAGCAGTCGCCTTCGCGACCACGAGACCAAATAGTCAGGGTCGCAGGTCAAACAGCGTTGAAATATGCGGTACCTTTGTAGATTTACATAAAATGCTGACGACACATTATTATAAGCAAGTTTAAAGTTTCTTTTAAGTCAGATTGATATGGTTTCATAGACACATTGATTTTTTTAAATGTGAGGAATGTTTAAGCGGATTATTTTTGCTATTATACTTTTGTAATTGATGTTTGATGGTGGAGATTTTTTTTTCGGTGAATCATTGGTTTGTCTGACTTTAAAGCAATGGATTGCTTGGGTGAGAGTTTACACACTTCATCTCTGCTGTCAGCGATTTGAATGAGAGTTGCAGAGGTCATGTTCACTCGTGTTGAACATCCATTCCCAATCCAGTAAAATATAGTACATCAAAAAACAAAACTTTTTGCAACTCATTTGATTTTTTTTAAGTTATAAAATCAGGCGTTACTTTGCGAAAATCCATAGCATTACATTTTATGAAAAAAAATTAGTTTTATGTCCACGGAAAAGAAAAGAGGAGCATTTAATTATGTAATTAATATATATATAAATGCTATTTGATTAGAGAAAACCTTTAAAAAAGCCGAATTCATTAGTAATTTATTATATGAGAGAATCTTTAAATATTTTTGCAAGAGCCCCTTTACTCTTCGTAGAGGCAAAGACAACATAGGCATAATATTCTACTCGCTAGCTGCATCTTCTTTATTCTCTACCAAACCAATCAAAATCCATCTAAAGCTGAATAAAGGACTTAATTACATCATTGTCATCGCGTATGTCTTCATTACAGTTATTGACTGATGGTACCTGCCTTTAGAACTATGGACGATATGAACCTGTATGACAGGCGGTTATAGATCATAAAACTATGAGTGTAGCAGCGATAATTGCGTGAGATTAAATGTAACAGTACTTTAGTTTTGTTATGAAGTATCGCAGTTAGGATGGGGTTTCTTTTACGCGGTCTTTGGTTGATCACATTTTATTGATTTATATAATTATATTTGTACATATTTGAATTATTTAGAAGTATTTTTATTTTTCACTATTAATTAGCAGGAAACAGCAACATTTAGGGAAATAAAAAGTAATAAAATCATATGCCTATCATTTTCACAATTATATTGGAGTAGTTTTCCAGGTCTAACCGAATGCAGCTTAATATCTGTTTTTTTATGGAGTGACTGCCTATCTAACAACTATCACTCAGTGACTTGGTAATACGATAACACTTTGTAAGATATACGGCCGAATACTGAAATGCCACTCAAATATAAGTAACCCTTAAATCTAGTGCTGTCTCGGTCGCTCTATGCTGAAGTAACAGAGACAGAATGAGATTTGAGGGCAACTTAAAATTGAGTAGCGTTTCAGTATTCGGGCGTTAAGGTATAAGTTCGTAACGACTGTCAAACATCTACGAATGACAGGCGAGACAAACAACTCTATGTCGAGGCCGCGATAACTAGTGTACAACCCGCGGTCCCGACGATAATGACCATAACCTTGAAGATCGATTTGTATTGCTGCTAGTGTTTTATCAACGAGCCTCTTGCGCTTTTAAATTAAATACCTACCTCACAAATGCTCGCGTAAATCAAACCCTAACCTTTACAGCTTGCGGAAAACTTAAGGTTCCGGGAATCTCAGAATGCACTGACTTCATTGCCCCTCGATTTTCTACGCAATATTCCTTTTCATACGGCCATCATTATATGAGTCACACGAGAAATTACAAGCACAACGGGAAATGTAATCGAATTCATTTGATGTAATATGAAATTCATTAATCGATTATCGGATTCCTATTATCGATTTGCTATGGTGAACTTAGAATAGGATTCAGATTATTCTGAATGGGAGAATTGTAATGATTATTTGATTCTAATTGATATTTATTTGTTAATGAACAGACATTTCTAGATTTGAGAGCAATGAGGCCCAGTGGTAACGCCCCGACTTACGAACAGTTGGTCGTGGGTTCGAACCCCGGCAGGCGCATTACTTTGTGTAATTTATTTCATCATCACTGCTCTCAAAACGGTGAAGGAAAACATCGTGAAGAAACCGTCATATCTTAGAACCAAAAATTCGAAGATATTGTTATGTGACATCTACCAATCCGCACTAGGCCCGCGTGGTGGATTGTAGCCCATCCCTCTCCTAGAGAGGAGGCCTGAGTCACTGCAGTGGGAACAATATAGGCTGATGATGATGATGAATAGACATTTCTACAGCATGATTTTCACAACTTTCAATGAAGACAAACACTGCGACTTAAACATCATTGGGGGAAAAAAAAGGGGCAGAGATGAGGTTGACGATGGAACGAGCTTACCCAGATGAAGCCAATTTACATAATCAATCTTCGTAATTAGTAATCTAATTCTCTTCTCTCATAAATATCGGGAACTCAAAACAAATAAAAAGTAAACATGGCATGGCATGGTTTTAAGTGTTAATGATAGTGCTTGTGGCCATGCCAGTTTAAATACTTTTACCATTTTTTTTTGCGGTGGAAATTCATCAAATAACCCCTCCCGCTCTTGGGCAGAGCAAAAGGCAGTGTAAGACTTGTACTGTACCATCTGTCATGATTCCTACATTCACCTTTTGAATAGGGATGTTTACTGACTTGAAAATATGTGATTCTAATTAGTCCGTCTGTTAGATTATCGAAAAATATTGGATACGTATTTTTTGTTTTATCAAATCAATAAAAAATTGACGAAGATACAACGCGTCAAAGATTTGAGTGAGGAGGTTTTGACGTTACTGACCGCTAAAGAATGTCATACTAATGTCTCAAAAAATGACGTCACACGAGTTTTCAAAGCACTGTATCGTCTTCATTGTTTGTTTACGTGAAAAAAGAAAAAATACGTGTCCAATATTTATTGGAAATCTATTTGACGGACTAATTAGTTTTTTTTTGTTATCTACCCTATTTATTGTCCACGATCATGCATCTGTTAAAATAAAGTTTTTTTTTTTGTGATTGGGTATTTGTGCCCGGTTAATGGCAATAAGCTAGCCCCCATTTACATGAAACTTAAACATACAAATAACTACTTAATTACCACAGTCTGTTAATTCTTTTGTTATGACGTGGATATTGGTGTGGGTCACATGTTTGTTAGCTTTAGTTTTTAAGGATTTTTGTATTGTCTATAGCATGTAACTGTTTTATGTCCCTAATAAATAACATAAAATAAATAAAACAACTGGCGAAATGTGGGTGTACTATAATTAGGGGGTTGAACGACATTGGGCAAGTCGGATATTCGTCAAATCGTCTGTTTGTCAAATTATGAAATTTGCCAAATAAGGTTGGTCAAGTAATTTAAGTACAATCAACTGTAGAAATGAAAGTACTACGTAATTATTTTGGAAAAAAACTTTGATCAGCCATAACTCGGAAATAGTGCATCGTAAGACCATGTTTTTTTAGAATCGAAATGGTGTCTATGCCCAAGGTTAATACGCAATCAAATTGGGAATGAAAGAAAAGCGGCTGGGACGAGAGTTTCTTTCCCTCTCACGTTCCGCCACCTCCTGCGCCAGCATCACTGCTTCGCAGGAGGAGGCGATACGGCATCCCATTCCTCCTCATCCCGGACCATGGCTTGCACCAGGGCCGGACGCGAGAGGCCGCCGCCGCCGATCACCGCTATGAGAACACCGACCGTGCCCTTTGGAGTGTAGCCTTAGGGGTGATATGGATCCATCGGGGCTGCGGGTCCCGTCGCTACTACCTGCGACACTATCTACCGCTCTGCCCAGAGCGGGAGGAGTCATTTGATGATTTCCAACACACCAAAAAAAAGATCCTACAAGTAAGTTATGTGAACGCATGTTTTCATCGTCTGTACATGGACTTGACCAATAGCGTATTTGGAAATTTTTCATAATTGGACAAACAGACGATTTGAAGAAATACAGCTTTGACCAATATCAAATTTGACGAATTGCCGATTTGACGAATATCCGACTTGCCTTAAGTCGTTCAACCCCTATTAGGTACACCTCTGCCTAACCCTTCGAAGATCACAGGCGTGATGTTATGTTTTTAAAGCTGTTATTAAACTCAATTAAGAATAGCTGCAATAATATTTACTAACAGCGTAACATCTCAACTGTGAGGTCACGCCATGATGTTGTTTGTTTGACCTCAGTGTTGTAATAGCACGGTTGTCCTAAGCTTAGAACAACTTTATCGCAGATATTTAGTAAAATCTGTTTATTTTGTGAACGCACCTGTGTTGGGTAGTCTTCATTTAAATTAGGGTTGCCAATGTGGCAAAGTTTACGTCGGAGCTAATTGAATAGAAATGTGAATGACTGATTAGTTGGTTGAACAGTTGTGAATGAGATTCTGCTGTGCTTGAGGTCATAAGTTCGATTCCCACATTGAGCAAAGTGCTATTGGGTTTGTCGATCAGGAATTTGTCATTAGCAGCGGAGTCTGGATGAATCATATACTTACTCACTACACACACACACACACACACGCACACACACCTACACTTACTCACCTCACCACAGTTAAAATGTTTTTTTTTTGTGTTTCTTTTATATAGATTATATCCTGTTTTATTTTACATTATAAGCTTATAAAGTAAAGACCCGATTTATTATACTATGGCTTTGTATTGTTTCTTACGGTGAATCACTGACTCCTGAGACACAGAAATATACACCTAGTTTAGGAGTCAGAGAATTAAAATTATTGTGACCTAGTTTATAAGCCTTGTTTTGCTCTTTTTTTGTTATTGTACTGCTTGTGGTGAAATAAAGAATTTATTATTTTAAAAAAATATTATATTATATATACATATATATATAAAACCGGTTGATGTCAAAAGGATGCGGGGACCCACTGGATACGAGACGCATGGGACCGGTCAATGTGGCGACACCTGGGGGAGGCTTATTATGTCCAGCAGTGGAAGTTTTTGGGCTGAAATGATGATGATAATGATGCCAATAGGCTGTATTTTCAAAATCAAAAGTCATTTATTCAAATTAGGCATAATTAGGGATTACTTTACTTTACTTATTTACAAGAGACTGTCCCCCAAAACGCCCACCTTTTGACACTTCCTAGTATTTTAGCTGGAAAGAAGAAGTGGCGGAACAAACTCCCCAGCATTACATTGGACTTAAATATAACTGATGAAATGTTGGTGTACTAATGGTTATTCCCTATGCCATAACCCTTCCGGGATTAGGTGTGATGTTAGCACAAGTGCCAAAAGATGTTTTCTTTCACAACGGTGTCTTGGAAGTATTGTGTTGGAATTCAACATACAAATAAAGCAACTTATTAAAAACTGACAAAATAATAGGATATCACCAAACACGCATGCCTTGCATTTTGTCTAAAGAGTGCCATCTACGGAAACCCGCAAATGACGGGTTTGAAATGAAAGATTACCCATAGAATACAGACTTGGCACTGGTCACTTACTCGATATTGTTACAGCTCCTGAATTCATTGATTCATTTTCGAATCGGACAGTGTAGTTGGGATTTCCACTAGGACCACCATTATTTCACCAAGCAGTGTATTTTTTACTATTCAAAGATAGTTGTTCCGGGTCTGGGTATCTGTGTATGTGAGTTTAAATTTTTGTGAACGCACCCACGATACAGGATAAATTCCTAGTGTGGGGTGTCGTTTTTTGTAAAAAAAAAAAAGCACAAAAAATATAGTTAGTGTATAAAAAATCTTCAACTTTGCTCTGTCAGTTCCACTGACCACTGCAACAAGTCTATTCTTTTTCAATTCAATCCATCTAAACTTTTTCCTTCACCACGTCATATTGAAAAACATTTTTTATTTATTAAACATTTACGCAAGAGCATTGCAGTAGTGATAAAAACAATAAACAAGAAGTAAAAACACAGGTTGTGTGGAGTCAAGTCGTGCTTGCTTCGTGCCCTTTGTTGATCGCCGCTCCTGTGCTACGAAGCCAGGGGTCCAGAACGTTTTGGTGGGAAGTAGGTAATATCGGCACGTACTGAGGATGGATATTGTTGCTGCAATATTTGTATATTTATGAGATGACGGGTAATAGAGAAATATGGAGGACGAAGACAAGGTAAGGATATTATATTCGGCGGCGGCGACCTCTCGCGCCCGGCCCTGGTGCAAGCCATGGTCCGGGGCGAGGAGGAATGGGACGCCGTCGCCTCCTTCTGAGAAGCAGTGATGCTGGCGAAGGAGGTGGCGGAACGCGAGAGGGAGAGAACCTCTCGTCCCAGCCGCCGCGGGAGGCGCTCCGGGCGTCGGGGGTCCCGCGATGACCTCCGGCCACCGTAGACGCGGGCCTGTGGACGGTGAGTGATGGGCTAACTCGCCGTCCGTCCGTCTCACGACGAAAACAGACCGTGTCGACGGCGCGTTCGTGTTCCACGCGCGCCTCAAAGAGATGTCAGCAACATGGGAGGGGCCCGAAAGGGCCGACGCCTGTCGGGGCCGCGGGTAGTCCAACGGTTATCGCGGCCTCGACATAGAGGGCGAAGAAGGAACATGGGTGGTTTTTAGTCAGTAGAAGTCTGACACTCCCTTTCGCTCTGCCCAAGAGCGGGAGGGGGGTTATTCGATGATTTTACACCCACCAAAAAAAAAAAAAAAAACAAAAACAGGATATTATATTCATTGATGGACCATCAGTCTAAACCAAGCCGGTTGTTCAAGAGTGCGTAACATGACAAGTTACCACAAGGAAAAGTTGACCTCTCCGCAGTCGTGTCAGATTGTCGTGCCAATGGACAATGAGAGTTAAGGAACAGACAGCGCACCTGTGAGCGACATCACTGTTTCGGCTTTGTTGGTTAAGTCACATGATACTTCAGTCACACGTATTTAAATCTCAAAAAAAACCAACGGCAAAAGATCAAAGGGGCGAATTTACCGCCAATCTTCATGAATATTCCTTCCAACTTTTTTTTCTCTAAAAACGTAAAACTGTTGGCAACTCCTGCAGCGCCTGCGCACGCTCGTTGCCGACTTAATTTTCGCCGACACAGCGCACAAGCGATATTGATGCTAGCACGCAACGCTACTACACCGTGCTTCGTCTATCTTTAAGTTAAAGCTTGGCTTGTATTCTGAGCTTTTAGTGTTGAGAATAATGATGATGTCAGTTTGAAGATGAGGAGGTTCTTTGCTTAATAACAATAGCCGCTCGTTTAGCTGTGCTTGCCTAGGTGGATCCGTAGATGGGTGGTCACCAATTACACATACACAGAAATTGTCATAATGTTAGTTACGAGCTATGTTAGTTGATGTTGTCGAGTTTTTTATTAAACTGTTGGTCTCGGCTGTCATCTGAAGATCTTTAACAGTCATCACTGGTAGTCAGTGCTCGAAAGTCTGACAATACGTCACTCCATGTAAAATACTATTCAGGTATTCCACTGCATCCGGATAGACTGGAAGCCGACCCCTACATAATTGGAATCAGGCTAGGCAGATGATTCGGGAGGCGCTCCGGGCGTCGCCGGGGGCCACGTGATGGCTTCCGGCCGCCCTAGACGCGGGCCTGTGGATGGTGAGTGATGGGCTAGCTCGCCGTCCGTCCATCTTATGACGACGACAGGCCGTGTCGACGGCGCGTTCGTGTGTCACGCGCGCCTCAAAGAGATTTCAGCAACATAGGAGGGGCCCTCAAGGGCCAACGCCCGTCGGGGCTACAGGATGTTGTAATAGATACCGCAGCATCGACATAAAGGGCTAATAAGGAACATGGGTGGTTTTTAGTCAGTAGAAGTCTGACACTCCCTTTCGCTCTGCCCTAGAGCGGGAGTTATTCAATGATCTCCTACTCGCCAAAAAAAAAACAAGGCTAGGCAGATGATGACGATTTTGAAGTTTAATATTGTTAAATGTTCCGTATGCACATAGTTTTTTACTTTAGATTTATTGTTAGTCGAATTAAAACAGTAAACATACTTCACTACTAGACATGGGGCTCTCCCAGCTGTCATAGTTGGGACCAACGTTCAAAGGCATGGGGCGAGGTACTTCAGCAAGCGTATCCGTGTCCAACAGCTACTTATGCTTCGCTGTAAATTCTTACCCACCAAAAACAAAACTTGTAAAAAAAGCACTTTTACCGTAAAAAGTAGTGAGATCCATGTAATACCAAGTCAATTAATATATTAATTCCCTACTTAAAAACCTTTGATGTTTTAAATAAAAGATTGACTTGGCCATCGCATCGCATTTGCCAATGTTAAACAGACCATTGTAATATTTAGCTAATCGCCATCGCATTGGCCAATGTGATGCAGTGGCCAAGTAAGATAAGGCTTGTTATAAAACAAGGCTTATAAACTCTGTAAGTTCACTCTTTTAGTAAATTCTATAAAACGTTCCTTTCTCATACTATCAACTTTAAGAAAGTACAATCAAATCTTCACCCGAATCAAATTCACATTTTTGCTCATACATCCGTACTCTCGTTTCTAAGCCTCACCCAATGACGTCATCTGGCGTATCACACGTAAACATCTGCTACTGCTTGTTAGTGCTATCTGATGGAGGAAGCTCATCAATTTCGTTCATGATTTGCAACCGAAAAATGACAGTGGATGTACTGTCGCGGACGGGTGCGTTTTTATGAAGAGAAACGTTTTTTTGGCGGATTTTTATTGCAACTTTGTAAAAGTGTGGAAACTTTGATAGTTCGCTATTACATATATATGAAGATTTATGATCTTTAGCGTTACTTCTTAAAGATTCTCTCTCAAGGATTTATTCATAATGATGTCACTATTGTATGCTTCCTAGAATAATATCAGCTGTATTAGAAAGATTTTTTTGCCAAAATAGACGTCATATCTACTAGAGTTACCTACGCCTGCCTGCCTATGTATGCCTGCTTTCTTTAGGGTTCGTAGCAGTATTATGCTACTCTTGTTAAAGTATTTGGTTAAAACAACTAGAATCACTGCCTTAAAACTACGGGGATTTCGATAATCTTATTTGATTTATTGTGAACTTGGTCTGTCCGTGTATCCCAGAAAAGTATTGACAGACGTTCAAAAAAATGCTTAAATTTTTTTTTTTAAGATAATTAATTGGGATATTAAAATCACGACATTATACAGACTGTCATCGGCAGTACTTACAGGAGATGACTGATTGCAATCAATACAGGACCCCGACGATATTTGGGCGCAGGGCAGATCAATGATAAAATACTTTTATGATTCGGCAGATTTTCTCAACTTACTGATTAAGGCTACCTCGGATGCCAAAATGATTGTCATCGTTGCTGCAATTTTGAAATCGATTGACTGTAGGTACTTGTGTGTTTTGGGAGGTACCTTTGTGTGAAAGATAAATTGATATTTAAACGGTAAATTGCAACGGCTGAGAAAACCTTAGGTCAATATTTCTTTGTACAGACGAAAAAAAAAATTGTTTCATATACTCTAAATCAAATCTGAGAAGAAAAATTTTGATTTGAATAAGCAGACATTTTAAGTTGGTCATTTTATACTCGACTACTTTTTGCTCTACTGACTTGAAGGAAATGGTTAAGGAAATCGACTGATAAGTATGTTTTAAGTATACGTAGTTACACTTTTAACACATACCAAAAAGCCATATTTTTCATTTTAAAAGGAAAATGTTTTGATGATCTTGTAAAAAGAGAAATCTTGTGATAAAATGATTACTGTTTTTAATAAATGAGTCTCTTTTTAGTCGCTTGATCTCAGTAACCAGAGTTATTTTGTGGTTCATAAAAAGCCACTCAATCTAAGAGTGTCAAGTATTAAAACTTCACGAAAACAAAATGGCAATTATTTAAATACAATCTAAAACATATACTTAAAAAACACCATAAATACTTTCTTCTTCTTTTTGAAAAAAAACAACGACCACAGATTCGTACCTCACCACTATTCAAACCATTCCATTTCACAACTCCAAATAACAAAAATAAGTTCAAAACTTACGTCACTTAAACTTAAAACGGTCGCAAAGGCATTTCCCCCACAAAACAAGTTCTTAGGCACGTACAAATTAATCTTATAAGGCAAAAGGCGGCCGGCCGATCCAGATTCGTACAAATTGACATAAATGCTACAAAAAGCAAATCATATGCCAATTAGCAGATTAATTGTTTAATTAATTGTGTCCGGCGGCATTGTCCGGTTGGTTTTTTGAACGGAGACGAGATTTTCTTTTTATTGCGTGTTGAGTTTGCACTGGTTTTTGAGCGAGGTGGAGAGGTTTGCAATTGTTTTTAAATATCTTGTCTTATATGATTGTTGGAGCTTATTCTGAGTCGTCCAGTTTTAAGACAGCGCCATATATTAAAAGTCACTGTAGGCAGAAGCCTCCTTACTCTTTAGGTCTCTGACTAAAGCTGCTTGGTATCACTAAACTTAGGCCTGGTCTGCACTAAAGCGGTGACGAACGGAGATGTATGAAGCAGAGATAATAGGAGAGGAGATGTGTTAAAGCTACAGAGTATCGACCAAAGTTGTACGCAGATGTGCAAAGATTAGATTTGTAAAGCGGCACATTGCTCACGTCTCTCTCTGTCTCTGCAAGCCTACAAAATTGCCGCCACTAAAGTAAATCGAAGACAAAAAGTGTAAATAACGAAATTCTATTGCTCGTTTTAAACACATGTCGTATCCACTCCGCTTCGGTGAAGTCAAGCTCTAAAGACCTTAAACACCAAGCATGTCATAAAAGCAGAAGAAAGACCTCATAACTTTTCAGAAAGAAAAACCCAGTGGTTACTAAAAAGTATTTATGTTGGTCCATAGAAACTTGTGTCATTAAAATGTAACTCAAAACACAAAGCTCCATATTTTTTGTTCCCAACGTGAAAATCAAGTATCCTTTACATTCTCCGAGACTGAATAGATGAGGGCAAATACAGTCATAAAATGCTATGAAATAGTGCAACAATAAGTCAACTTAGGTTACGCGCTACACATAAATATGCGGTTTACTGACAAACTTCCTACAATTTCTAGGATTATTCAACTTTATATTATAAATCTGGACCGAAGTGAAATATCGTGGGAGCGGACCAGGTCTTGGGATCTGTGGAAGGATTATTTGGTATTAAGAAATGTACTATGTAAGAAATAAACTAGCCATTTTAATTGACGTGTTAGGTAATTTTTGGATCAGGGTGGCATTTTTAAGAAAACAAAATTACGAAACACTGTTTTATTTAGCTATTTGTAAATCACCATAGCTACCTATTTGTTTTATTTTAGGAGTATTCTGTGGTGTTAATTAGTTCCTGTAAACCATAAAGTAATTTAAAAGTAATGAAAGAAGGTACTCTTTGATACAATATTCATACCCGAATGATACCTCAAAATTACCTCTTTACTCTAAATATATTCACGAAACCCGAGACAAACTAGTTATTCTCTTATAATAAAGTCCGTTTAAAAATATCCAATTAAAACAAGACAAATTGCCGTCGCGAAAAAATACCTTAAAACCAAAAACGTTGAACCGATGGTTTCTGTTGAAATGCTTATTAATTTTCATGAGGGTTCGTGCTCCAGTTTTTTTGTCCCCCGACGAAACGGGCGGCCCACTGTGCAGTTCGATCCTCGTAAAGTTTTATGATGCAGTCAGTCAGCGCTGAACGTGCGCGAGAGAGATAAGTTATGATAGGTATTCGCACAGTGTTGCCGCTTGCTTTATAGTTATGGATAAAAATTGGGGTAGTGAAAACAATGTGTGGGAAAGATCTTTTGAAGAAAACTTTGCGATATACGACGTATAACTTTTGTTTTATTTTCCCTGCTTGTTGATTTTTTTTTTTATATATTTTTAATGTGTTGTAAGTGTTTTGCTTTTTTTAAATTTCTTATTGTATGCTCGTCATGTTTCAGCGACGAATACCTACATATTTTTTCTTTCTTTCTATATATTTAAATTAATTTTTAATTATATAGAAACTAAAATTTTCATTTTCATTTCAAAAACATGTTGAATTGCAATGATTTTATTTCACTGTTATGAAAACAGTTTCAATAATAATAACATGGCAAGTTTTAAACCTAACATCACACCTGTAATCCCCGAAGAATATGACAGAAGTATACCGTAATTAGTAGGTATACTCACATACGAAGGTTATGTTCCAGCTATTGTAATAAAGGTCGAGCCTATTGCCACAAATGGGGGACAAATCCATAATCCGTTGCTACAACTGAGAATATTCTGTAAACATGTGACAACCCAAAACACTTGTTCCAACTCAACTGTTGAACTTAAGACCGCCTGCTCAACAGTCGCTCGAGCGATAAACATTTGGTTTCTAGTAACTCCCGGACTAATTCTCGGAGTATTAAAATTAATTCTGCCAAATAATACTCACAAAACTGCGACTGAAAGAAATAAAACTACGTATTATCACACGATCCCAAAACGAGAACCGGACCAAGTACAAATTCGACCAACAGAAAAAAAAAAAAATGAATTATCAATTATAACAAAGTACCGTTACGAAGCGACAAGCGGGACGCGTTAAAAAACCTCGTCGATTTCAATTTCTCATCTTCAGTTCTAAAGGATGATGGGCAACGTTCTGTGAGTTCTGCACGAAAGAACAATAGAATTGTAATTGTTGTTCTGTAGTTGCTTGCAATTAGTAGTCTACTTCATACTTAGATAAAAAGTTGAGGGAAATAGAAATAGACACTTGTTACCTTTAGTAAAATACAACAACATCTAATATTTTCTATTGAACTCTCTCTCTGAATTCCGAAAAAAAGTAGTTTTTATATTAGTAAGTATTATAATAAAATATTATTTCTATGGTTTCAGTTTTTTTTCTATGGTTTTTCAATACAGGCCATAATAATTTTTAATACCAATCATAATAATCTATTGGAAATCATTTTATTTTAATGCTGTAACAGTGTAACAAAATTCAAACACCAAGTCAGCAACAGTAAGACCTGTACTAACTTTGACTATCATCCTTTAAAAAAAACCGCCAATTTTTCCCGAAATTAAGGTGAAACACGAAAACCAGAAGGTAGCCGTTGCCATTTTCGGTTGCCGTTCGGGCGGTCGGTATAAATGATTCGAAATTGTTTCCGTAAGCACTGTAGAGGGCAAAAACCACGTGTCGAAGCAATAAATCATTGGCCTGCGACTCGAGTTTACTCGAATAAATGAACGATTCGATTGCCGATGCGACGATTACATGTTGTGTTTATAGAGAGAGTTGTAAGGAAGAATGTCGTCGGCGACTTTTTGTGGTAAATCGCTTTTGAAAGCTGAATTTTTTTTGCTCTTAAAGGGCAAGCCGTGTTTTAAGGAAAATTTAACGGAGTTTTAAACTATTGAGATGGACTTGGGAAATGGATTTCAGGTTCAGTACTTATTTTGCTAGTTCAATATTTTGACTACATGGTTTGTATTCTAGACTGCAAAATAAGTTTACTAAGTAGTAACAATACTAATAAATCAAAATCTTTGTGACAGTTTTAGAAACTTCAAATAGAAAACTCATTGTATTCATGGCCTGAAGTAGTATGTTTGCTATGCTAATTCTAATATTATACAGTTTTTAAGTTAGGATGTCGGTGGCAATTTTTGAAAGTATTAATACAATTTAAAATATTCCTTCACTGACGCAAGTTACATTTAAAGCAAGTGCTAATGGGATATTATTTCGCCCATGTGATAGAATGTGGTGACATAATCTTATAAACTCAAAAAATCATAATATAGACTGGCCATGTTCCATGTCCATTGATGATTTGATTTGATAACGTAATTATAAATTACTAATATTATAAAGAGGAAAGATTTGTTTGTTTGTTCGTAACGAAGAGGCTCCAAAACTACTGGACCGATTTAAAAAATTCTTTAACCGTTGGGAAGCTACACTATCCCCGGGTGACATAGGCTACTTTTTATCCCTGTATTCCCATGGGAATGGGAACTATGCGGGTGAAACAGCGTGACGGCCGCTAGTAAATTATATACATAGTTTGACACTCAATGTTTCCAACACATATTTCTATTGCTAGGTACATATAATAAACTTAAACCATTCGTGAATTTATTATAACTCGGCATGAATGTGGTGGATTTCGGTCAACCTTTGTTACTTCGGATAATATATCCCATAAATTTTATCAAATTTACCATAATTTGAGATATTTTATGGTAACGATAATGTATGATGATTATGTACATGGTTATATATTACACAAACATTTATAAATAATTCCCTTGTCATCGATTTTAAGCTGTTTTTTGTAGTTTGTATAACAATAAGCAAACTTTTCCTATAAACTTGTTTTTCTAGGCTAAGTCTAATTTATTAAGCATCTGTTAAATATTACAAATAGTATATTTTGTATGTTATTTATAATGGCGGTCTTTTGGTCACAGACAAATAGAAAATATTTGCACAAATATCTCCTCTATATCAATAGCCTAAAGCCGAACATTTTTCTTTTAATGACACTTCTTATATTCTTGAAAAAAAAATATGTCGTCTCGAAATATTTTGCGAATAAATATTATACTAAGTAAAACTAAACGAAATCTTGCATTACAGTTACATTTATTTCCATAACTGTCGAACTTTATTCTTCGTTCAAAATTGCAAAATCAATCGAGATAAACCAAACAAAAAGAGATCATCCCAAAAAAAAGAAAAAAAAGAAGTATCGCCCATGCAACATATCACATATCGGAGCGAATGGACCGTTCTTCTTACTATAAATGGTGACATCCCAAAAAGTACTGCTCGTAAATAACAAATGTATTCGCATAAACGGTCCGAGATGCACCGGTTGTGCTAAAAAAAGTGCGTCAGTAATTAAAGTGGGAGTCCCACGGAACACTGCTTCATACTTCGAATGTTTCGGTCCCCGACAACCGAAATTCACCGCATTGTACTCTTACAAAATTGAGCCATAAATATTCTACACGTAATTTTCGATTGTGAAATTTTGGCCAGAATATTTGCATATCGAAACACTGGGATGTCGGGTTAAAGGCACAGTGGATTATAGTTGTGATCTACAGTATATCAATAAGGAACAGGGGTCATTATTAGGTCTCACACATTTAAAAAGCCACCACGATTTCTAAGCATACGGGTAACAAAAGACTTCGTAGGTTGAGGTCATGTGTATACCATCATCTGCCTTGCCTTTTCTGTCGGGGTTAGCTTCTAGTCTAACCGATGCAGTTGAAAGCCAGTATTTTACATGGAGCGACTGCCTCTTTTTTTTGGGGGGGGGGGGGGGTAATTTGACCATCAAATAAGGGATCCCGCTCTTGGGCAGAGCGAAAGGGAGAGTCAGACTTCTACTAACTAAAAACTAAAAATAATATAAAGACGAAAGTTTGTGAGTGTGTGAGTGTGTATGTTTGTTACTTCTTCACGCAAAATCTACTGAACTGATTTGGATAAAATTTGGTACACAGATAGTTTATAACCTGAATTAACATAAAGGATAGTTTTCGAGTTGTAGCGGGTGAAAAACAGACTAGTTGCCTGGTTTACTGGTAATCTCTACACTGTGTAAAAGGTTTGCAGTTTGAACAGTGTGTCACTGAATGCATTGTATGTGTGCACAGTGCAAGTGGGTTGGCAAAGTGCAATATTTTACTAACCCATTTTATCGATTTTGAGTGCAAAGTAAATATTGTTTTGTAAGTAAAACAATTAAGTATTGTTTTTTGCAATGAGTGAATACATAAGTGACTATAACGTTGAATTTACGATTGCAGAAGAAGTCAGATCAACTTTATTATCAGCTTAGCTCACCCCAATAGACATTGAAAAACAAAATAATTATACTTTCAATCAAAACATTTTTTGGAAAGCAATGCATTTAAAAAAATAAATATCAATCTACATAATCATAGTATTCAAAATTCGACTACGATAAAAAAACCCAATCGTACTTCTCTAAATGAATCCAATAACAAATTCCCTATAAACTTTTTTTTTACTCACTCTAGCGCCCCTATTCACCCTGTTTTGCTCAATAATAATAGGGCATTTCACCATAAAATTCTTATTAGTCCGTCTGTTAGATTATCGAAAAATATTGGATACGTGTTTTTTGTTTTACCAAATTAATAAATATCGACGAAAATAAAACGTGTCAAAGATTACGTCACTTTGTGGGTAAAAAAAGTACTAACCTTGTGACGTCACACGACTTGACGCAACTTATCGTCTTCATCTTTTCTTTAAGTGAAAAAAGAAAAAATATGAGTCCATTATTTTTTAAATATCTATCTGACGGACTAATTAGCTTTTTTGTTGAAATTCCCTAATACCATTCCTCAAATGCTTAAAGAAAATCTCTATCGACTCTCCTCCTTCATTGATATATGGTACAGGTTCAAATCATACTGTTGTTCCCAACCTTACCTATCGACTTTTATAACACGCATACCTACAGTGACAAACACTTAATAATACCCTACTATTAACGTTAGAAAATGTCTAATAATTCTAAGAAATATGACTAGATGTCGTATTCACACAATAAACATTAAAAATTAACTAATTTGTCTAACTTAAAAGCGATTAGCGGCTCCTTTTAAACTAGCCAAACATGATTGTAACACATTATGTACCTACATAATATGAAATAATTGAGTGGATAATAAATTGGTAGGTAACCTAAGTAGATATTTCTTAGAAATTGTGGCTTTTGGTGTCCATTTTAACACAAATTATGTATTTTTCTTTCTACAAGACGGAAAAAAAATTATCCCTGGTGCAGGTGCTCCAAGAAAAATATATGTTTCAGCAATCATCGCGTATCTATCAAAAATACAAATCCGCGATAGTGACTGTAATGATCTGCTCCAACTATGTTTGAAAGATAAACTATAATTTTAAACAAATTCAATAATTTATAGTTACGAAAGTTGAGTTACAGAATATACTGAGCTACAACCAGATACATCACACGACAGAAAACAAACTAATATCAACGACAAATTATACTGCACCTGTAAAGTGCAGCAGTACAAAACTTAGAAGTTTGACCTCATGGGAAATAATGTCCCTCGATGATTGATTAATTAGAAATACAAATATTACCGAAGTGCAAACTTTATGTGTTTTAAATATAGCGTAACCACACGACTGTATTCCTCGAAGGGTTAGACAGCCGTGTACCCTTTAGTTACACCCATATTTCGCGAGTTATGATAAAGTCTTAGGTAATAGGGGGTACACCTATTGCCATCAATCGGCCACATTCCTAAACGTCGTGCCTGCTGCTGTGAAATTTCGGATGGGAAAACCAGATACCAATAATAATACTTTTGTAACTATACTTAGCTATGAAACGATTAAAAACACACGTTTCCATCAAAACGGTTGCTAACATCTAGCAATCTTTGAGTCATCTAAAAATCCAGGTCACTCTCACCTATAATTGCTTGATACAGTAATTAATTCACAGCCATCTAAAAGCCTTAAACGACTAGTATTAGTGTTTAAATATCTCAATTTGAAGCCATCAATTAGTTCGGAGGCGTGCGCGTGCGCCGGGGGCGCTTGCGTCGCTCCGTGACTACTGGAATACTGTGCTTGTTAATATCTCGTCGTGGGAACCGGAGTAGAGCAGTAGCTGTGAAAGTTTAGCGATTAATTGTTTGATAGGAAATTGTAGCGGATTTTTTTTCTTGTTCGAAGATGTAATGTAACATCCACCACCACAAGGCAGTGGGAACAATCCCACTGATTCCCCCAGTGGTCTAATGTCCCCTAAAACTTCCTCAATTGTTAGGAACCATTTTTTTTATTCATAGCCAAAGAGGTTCAAAAGAGCGGCCATCGGGAATATTTTCATGTGGAAATGTTGATCACGAACATATTCGATTTTGGCACACAAATACTAGTCGTTTAAGGCTACAAGCGGGAATATCACATTAGACAAACTATGTAGTTAAAAGCAGTAGATTACGATTTACTTATTGATTGTATTAGAAATAAAGACAGCCGCAAGAGAACCAAAGTGACTGACGTGGCCCGAAGAATCGTCAAAAAGTGCCAATGGCACATTACTCATAGAACCGATGGCCGATGGGACTGATAAGTTTTGGAGTGAACTGATGACGTGGTGGAGGTTGCGGCGATTCGGTAGATGCGAGACGCAGACTGGTTCATGTGGCGACATTTGGGAGAGTAATGTCCAACAGTCAGAAGAGAATACTACCTCGTTTTAAGAAAGAAGAAGAAGCCTATTATTACTAATATAAACACAAAAATAAACAACACAACACATAAGAAATACAATCTTACTTAAACTTACAGTACTTGTACACACATGGTATGTGAAGCTAGACCAATATAATTATAATGACCCATAGGACTATAGCGTGCCTAGAGGCAATTGCAATGGGAACAGGCATACCTATCAGCTTACTCTTAATGGGATATATGTGGGAATTTGTTTGGGTCACCGATATGCTTTACGTCGCCTGTGTTAGTCCTAATTTACTAAGCAAAAGTATTTGTTTGTTAAGTTCTCTGGGAGAATTTATAGGGGGAGATAAAGATACAAAATATATGGTTTTAGTTTGAATAAGATAATTCACCAAAAAATTTTAATTAGTCCGTCTGTTAGATTATCGAAAAATATTGAATACGTGTTTTTTGTTTTATCAGAGTAATAAAAATTGATGATTATAAAACGTGTCAAAGATCATGACTGGGCGCTTTTGACGTCACTTTGTGAGTAAAAAAGTACTAACCTTGTGACGTCACACGACTTGACACGACTTTTCCTGGCCGGGCTTGCAAGGACCGACGCCCGTCGGGGCTGTGGGTTGTTTGAAAGAGATACCGTGACCTCGCCACAAAGGGCTAAGAAGGATCATGGGTGGTTTTTAGTCAGTAGAATTCTGACAGTCTCTTTTTGCCCAGAGCGGGAGGAGTTATTTGATGTTTTCCCACGCCAAAAAAAAAACGGTAAGTCTATTGCCTTCAACCGGGTACTATTTCAGGCTCCGTGAGTGATACTACTACTGTTATTGCGGAAAAACCCAATAACACTTTGCCCGGTCCAGGAATCGAACCCAGGTTCACATGAACAGCAAACGCACTTCCAACCACTAGAGCAACGAAACAGTCAATTAATATAAATATGTTTAAACACTAAAAAAAAATGCACAAATCACTTTTACAAAAAACACACACAAAGTAACAAAAACATTACATTTTCAATAAAAACAATTCACAATATGTTTTGATATCGAATATTGGATAAACTCGATAACATAATAAAATAATAAGAATTGACAATCGCCGTCCATGGAGATGGGTGTAAATGTCAAAAATATAAAAATAAAAATGACATTACGTACATTCAGCGTATAATTTTGGATGAGTTTACGAGTTTTTGAGTGTTAATAAAGATAAGGTAATAATGTGAGTGTAAAACTAAACGTTTATGATGGATATTGTTTTAAGTACGTCTGGGTTTTGTGTTAAGGGCAAGAATAGGCGTGTTTTCAGTCATGCATTTCGATTGCAGATTTTATTTTTAATGTGATTTTTCAGATTTCAGTCTCAAAAATGTTGTTACGAGTTTGTTATTTTGAAATATAGTGACCATGTCTAATAGTAAAAAAAAAACAATAATGGTAATCAAACAAACATATTTATTTTGGAACAAGTCAAAGCTGAATACAAACCATGCAAAATAACATTTTAATGTTGAGATTAAATGTCTGCCTGCCTGTAACTTTAACATTTGTCAAGTGAACAGATTTTTATTTTTGACACTCACGTAGATCTGGATAGTTTTTGAATTCCTCTAGTTTCCAGCGACTTTTTTTTGCAATACAGTTAGTATTGATTAACGTTTTACACATTCACGGAAACAGTACTTTTGAAGCCATTCTTTAACTAAATAGGTAGGTATTTAATTTTAATGTTTGTCGTTGCGTATTGAAGTTAGCTTAAGTTTTAACATTTAATTCGTCATGACTGTTTCAAACCATCATGCAGGTGACAAAAGGTGTGGGTAAATTATATTTAAATTTATTCTTACCAACCTACCCTTAAGTAAAGCGCAGTGTTTACGAGCACAAGATGGTTTTCAGTAAGTCCGCGATGGTAATCACTTAATTCGCATTTTTTTACGATGCCACATCAAAAGCGTTCAGTACTCACGGTAACCTCTGACAAATAGCGGCTTTTTACCCAAAATAAAAGTTATCGGTCGTCTTGTGATTTTCAATGGGGTTATTATGCGCAGTTTACGAGGTTTTTGAGATGTCTACAAGGAGTTAAGGATGTTATTTTGAGTGAAGGTTTACGTCATTTGTACCTTTTTGGAATTCTTTTGTAAAGATGGTGTGATTTAAGTAGAGCTAAAGATTTTTTTTTTTTATGAAAGATTTATTTTTTCAAGGTTATGTATTTGATGTTAGTAACAGTAACTCACGTCTAACTACTTCCTTGACTATAACCTGATGAAGGTTGTGAGGACCCGCTGTATGCGAGACGCACGAGAACGCGCGGTCAATGTGGCGGTACTTGGGGAGGCTATGTCCGCAGTACCCATCTTTCTGAAATGATGTTGAACAGTAATCTTTATCAGCACGATCAAATACAAGAAACACTTACACAGGAGGTAGGAAAACAAATAATTATATTTAAAAAAGAGTTGACATTTAAGTAGATCTACCAAAATCGACGATACGTGTACAAAGTTATGTGTCTATGCTATTCATTGTTGAGAAGTTATTTTGTGAAGAGATGATTGTGGTTGCAGGATTAACTCATTTCTGATAAAATGTAATTTAATGTCACCAAAATAGTTTCGATAGAATTTGCAAAATTTTGACTCAATATGTGGAAGGAAACTTGTTTGAAGTTGCAAGATTTGACGAATACATACTAACTTACTAACAAGTCAAGTAAGTCAAGCAAGTTAAATAAAAGCTTGTGAAAAAAACTTGATCCAAATATTGATCTAGCAATAGTTAATGAAGGAAGTAGGATTACCTAACTAAGCAAAATACATTAATTGCTAACGAGTGCAACATAAAATACTTTTTTCCACGCATTCATTAACTCCCATATTTGTAGTGCCGACACAAGTTTACATTTGAACTTGAGTCGACTGTCGTAGTCATGGAAACAGGGAGACATCACCCACAAAACCAATCCTAGAATTTCTTGGCTGCAATTGGTGGATTTTCCAAAAACGTAATTCCTCCTTATTTGCACTTTCTCTCCAACTCTAGCTATCCTTATCAAACCAATAGTTGCATTCCGCTTTTGTGTTAAATATGTCAAGATGTCTTTAATGTCATTGTATACAGGGTGTAAATTAACCCTTCACACATACGTCAACCAAGCATTCTGTACATCAAACTGAGTACCACTACGCATTTTTTTTTGCTGGGAAACGACTTTTTTTTTGGGGTTATAAATTTTATTTTACGTTAAAACTCAATGTAGCACTCCTAAAACATAGTGCTAGTGGATGCTTTGAATAGTAAAAGTGTCATGGAGGTAATTTAAGTAAAGTTACAACCTGAAAAACTAGTATTTACAAAAACAGCTGTGCAAAATTTGGAACTTTGACCCCCAATATCTCCGTAACTAGGGGGTTCCCAGGTATGGTCTAGAAGAAAAAAAATATTGCAATGGTGGGGAGAATAAGTGCCCTTCGTTTGCGTTAAGGGTACTTTTACACCCTTTATTAAAAAGTGGACGTATATGTCAAATTATAAACAAACTGTAGCTGTCAATATATGTCTAATGGGGCGGAATGTAGGCATGTGAAGTCCGACTCAAGTTAGTCCACGACTATCGATATCAGTGTATAAGGCTTAGAATAGATTAGATAAAGTAGATCAAAGCCAGCAATACTTACAAGATAAAAAAAAACTAAGACCAAGCAAAACCCATGTACAAAATTACCCTACATAGCATAATTCATGAATTATTCACACAGAATTTATTCACGCCTGCAGTTTGTCATTGACAACGCATCAAGTAATTGCAGGACATAAAAAACTTAATTACCCATAGTTAGCAAAAACCACTTATAAGAGGGGCCATCAATCTGTGTCTTATTTAAATAAATAACATCATGTTATAAATGTAAATGAGACTAGCGTATGTGGATCTTACGACATTTTTCCTTGACGTTTGAGATGGTTACTTGAGTAAAAACGAGACAAGCCCGCCACACTATTCCCAAACCACTGTAACTCCTGTTAGCCAGAATCAACAGTGGCGACCACAAGAAAAGCGCCGAGACAATGAAGCTCGACGAAGTCCAGTCAGTTTAACTGTCTTGGATCCCGCAACGAAATTAATCAGAAAAGAATAGCGGAGGAGTACGAAAAACATAATTTTCATTTCCCTCCATATCAGCAGGAGACAGAACAGAACAAGGCCAATAGGCACACATGGACGTATACAACTGGGATGAGCCCAGTTGCATGGTTACTGGTTATGTCAGTTGCATAGTTACTTGAGTAGTGTACTCGTATTAGATTATTTTTGATGTTAAAGGGAAGTGAGGAGCTTCGGGGTAAGCTGTGTTTTTTTAAAATTATATACCGTGTTTCCACCGTGCCTCAAAAAGCACGTGAAGTCATTTGAAACTGTTTTACTGTCGTTACAGGTAGTCAGTGGCCGAAAGTCTTACCACCAGTCTTACCAAGAGACATCGTATAATCCCGTACTAACTAGGTTGTGTACTGTGTAGGTCAGATAGACAGTCGCTCCGATTCCAGAACTTTACACGGAGTGGCTATGGTCACCCACAGCCAACCCCAAAATAGCTGTAAAACGGCTAAACATAGCATAGTGACCCATGGTGTTAAATGTTAAACCTAATAGTAGTGTGTTACGTGTATTGCCCTTTGGTTATTTATTTTGGATACTAACATTATTTTTAAGTATACTTACTAACAACATTTTGGATCATTGTTGTCTGAGTTTTAAATAAATTATTATTATTATTATTTTATTAAAGGGAAGCTTTCATTTCAAACTTAAAAGCTTTATTTCGAGCTAGCTTATCGGATCACACGTAAAATTATTTAAATAATCTAAATGAAATAAAAACAGATACTTTAGAAACTCTGACTGTATTAAACAGGACATTACCAGTGCAACATTACTCAACATCCTTTAAACCACATTCCCGTATTAAAACTTAATATCGACAAATTACAAACACCTCTCTGTCTATTAAAATGTGCCACGCCTAAGCAAAGGTATACGATACATGTTTCAATTACCCTTAAGCTTATGGTTAGGGTATGATATAAATGCGAACCATTGCCCCTTAACTGGCGCGCGTATTAGCAGGGCTTGAAAAAATACGCGTTAGACCGGAGGTTTGATGGGTTCTACTTGGGTCTGGAAGAATGGGTCCAGTGTGGAAATATTGACAACCGATATCTTTTTTTTTGTTTTGGTTCGTCATTGATTCGAAGTAGGTACACGTGGTACCAACTATTATCATAAAAACGTTATTATTTTTTTGCTAGGCAACACAGGGTCAGGGTTTTTTCAGGATGATCGATGAAGTGGTTTCAGCGCATTTATAATATTACGAGCGGACGTCACGCAGTTTCACCCGTGTAGTTCCCGTTCCCGTGGAAATACAGGGATAAAAAAGGTGAATGTAGCTTTCCAATGGTGAGAGAATTTTAGAAATCGGCGCAGAGTTTTTTCATTACAAAAATACACACAAAAATAGAAATCTTTCCTGTTTATAATATTAGTGTAGATTAAGAATTAAGCATTTTGATCATTCCTTCCTTCCTATTAGTGCTCGTACGTCATTTTTGCATCTAAGTGACATCTTCGACAGCACACGGCAATGTCCAATAATAATATCAAAACGTTTTGATCGACAATAAAAATCGCAATCAAAAAGGTCCTTACATAATTTAATCTGTATGAATCCGTTTCAGTGCCTGTCATCGCTCCTAGTCATAATTTCGTATCGGTTCGTCGCATCACCATGTATAGTCGGACGGACAGTCGCGTGACCGACCTTATTTTAAATTAAAACCCTGCAAAATGTCGGCCAATATATCATATTAATAACGAGCTGATATTAAAGGTAGCTAGGCTTTGCCGCTGTCTTTATTATATATGAGAGTGGAAAAGGTATTTTTAATTAAAAGTATCTTATCGATGAAAGGGCTTCGTTGTGTAATAATGTGAAATTTATTATTTAGCTCAGAAGGAGATCGTGAGACGAACTTGACTGGGATTGGCGAATATCATATTAAACAGCATTGGAAAGTGGAAAGAAGAAAAGTGGCCTTTATCCTGCAGTGGGACTCAAAGAGCTGATAATTATATAATAATAATGATTTAAATTATTATCATTTAACTTGACTTGGAGAACATGTGGGATGAACTCAGCCATCATTGTGCCGATAGACGTTTCAGACAATGGCTTAATTACCAAGAGCCTCCTCGGGTGTGGAGTCGAGGCTCCACACCTGAGGAGGCTCTTGTTAGGCAGCTGGATGCTGGTACTTCGAGACACGGCTCATATTGTTAGGAGGTTCCTTTTTCCGGAACCCTGACCGGCGTATCTTGGACCCTATTTCTGACACCGTGCACCGATGGGCTACCATATTTTTAATATTTTTAAATATTTTTTTACTGATTTTTTAAGAAATAATGAAAATGTATTTTTATAAAATAAATAAAGAAAGTGCCTAAATATCGCAACAGAGTGAAAGACTAATTATTTCTTTCAATTTACTGATTCGGAAAAATAAATTGAAGTCATTGTTTCCAATGGATGTTGTTGTCATTTCTAGGATATTATTATCAACTTCATAATGTCAGAACAACTTGAAAACTAATTAAACCTAATTAACATAAAACGAACTTGTAGAACACACTGAATTTTATGTGGGAGTCCTTTACCAAAAAAAATATTTTGGTGCATTATTTTTTTAGAAACTTAATCACTAACTAGATTAGGTGCTTATTTTACTCTCTTCATAATACATAAAGGTTCAAAGAGATTTTCAAAATAATGTAGAAAATTATGGTTTCTGGTCATCAGGTCACCTTTAACCAAAATAATGACTGTTGTGAATTATACAAAAAGTGATAGGTACCTGCAGAATATGGTATCAACGCAACATAAGTGGTTTCTTTGTAAAATTTTATTGAAATAAAATGCTAAACTCGCATTATAAAATACCGTACTTTCTGCTCGACATTTCGCGTAGGTGTCACAATCAGACTATTTTATTTGACAACCTTTTTCCAAATAAAAGATAATATCCGAAACATTGAGTGTAAAGTTTTTTGCATAATCTAAAGCTTTACTCACACTACTGTACCAAAATATAGGTATATTGAAATGAATTTACCTATTTATTTAAAAATATTATTTAATAGATAATAGACAGATTAGCTTATTAGTATTTATTAGCTTATTAATTACAAGAAGGCTTTCGAGGATTACAGGCGTGATGTTATCATACAAATATTATAAAAAATTGTAAGTGTGTATGAATGGATGGATGGAGAGACGTTTGTTACTCTTTCACGCAAAAACTACTGAACAGATTTACGGTACACCACAGTTTAAAACCTGGATTAACACATAGAATAGTTTGTACCCCGATTCTATCTTCCCGTAGGATAATTTTCGGGTTGTAGCGGGCGAAGCCGCTGGTAACACCTCGTGTTAAATACAAGAAGTACTAAAAACAACACTCAATTACTTAACAAATTGTAAAGATCAACACAACATTCCTCAGAGTAAAACCTCATTCCTGCCATCTGCGAACGATGACATCTTTAAAAACATTCAAAAAATTTCCGCTACGTCACTAACTTAATTCTACGAAGTAACTTTTAATTCCTCTGTACGTAACCTAAGGTTATACTTAACGAGACTCATAACTTTGCCAGCCTTCAATTCTTCCGTATGTTTAAAGAGCTTGCTATGCTGTGGTCAAGGCACTCGTCTTCCGGCAAAGTAATTCAGAGGTTCAAGGTTCTACATCGAAGTGACCTATTTTGGAATTTCGTGATTCGGTTCCGTGTTTGAGAAATTATTGGGTTATTGGGCTAATTGTTATTTAAAGTTCAATATAAGTGTAAGAGGCTATAATAAATAGTTGTGGTGTTTTTATCTGAATTTTATTTATTTTGATTTAATTCGAAGCCTATTGAGAAACCGTGTTGTACTAGTAATATGGCCCAATCTACCAACTCGCAATGAACACTCGTGGTGGATTGCGGCCCACACTCGCTAACTAAAAGGAGGACTAGAAATGGAAATTTACCCATTTATAGTCAAAAGTTTCGTAATGGAAACCTAACTTAAAAGGGGATCGGACTGACTCAACAAAATATGATTCAAATTAGTCCGTCAGTTAGATTATCGAAAAAAATGGATACGTGTTTTTTATTTTATAAAATTAATAAAAAATTACGAAGATAAGACGCATCAAAGATCATGGTTGTGACATCATTTCTAACATGTGACGTTTCGAAGCCCTGTATCGTCTTAATTTTTGTATATGTGAAAAAAGAAAAAAAAATTGTCCAATATTTTTTGGAAATCTATCAGATGGACTAATTAGATTTTTTTCTATTGCAGTAAAAGGATGTTTTTATTTCTTTTGTAATAATCTGTAAATTAACTAACACGATCTGGACGACGTTATTAATTATTATTGATTTAAAACAGTTTTTATAAAACCAAAGGTAAAGTTACTTGCAATAAAAAGAAAAACAACGAAGAAATTATCAATAAGAACAAAACAAATACTATACCTACGTTAAATAAAAACAGTCTCAAAGCAACTAGTCAGCTCAAATAGGAGCCCACCAGACCAGCTAATATCAAATCAATACCACGCATCCAGATCACTTGAAAGCAATAAATTGCCACGTGCCTAATAAAGTGCAAAGTACCATATTAGGTACCGTGTTACACCAGAGATAGCGTGATGTAATACATCAGAAAAACTTATCGATACTAATATTATAATCGGTAAGTTTTACGTCGTTGAAATACCGATATTCATAGAGCAGGTGGCGTACCACACCCTCTGGTAGCTGTTTCATTTTATTTTTAACTAGCTGTTGCTAGTGGCTTCACCCGCTACAACTCGAAAATTATCCCACGGGAAGATAAAATTAGGATAAAAACTGTCTTATGTGTTAATCCAAAGTGTCAGCTAACTCCATACCAAAATTTTATTAAAATCGCTCCAGCCGTTTAGACGTGAAGAAGTAACAAACATAAACACTCACACACTCACAAACTTTCGCCTTTATAATATTAGTGTGATTCAGTGTCATTAGATGGAGCTAATAAGATGTATAACACTACTGTACCGACACTACAAAAAAATACGACAGCAACATAGCACAAAAAGTATTACAGTGCCATGCCATATGATACAATGAAGAACTAACATCAAAGAGTTTCAAAAAGTCTATAGAGAAAATGGAACTGTACACATTGTGGGCCTACCACACGCACAGGCTTCACCACAGTATTGCCTGCGCGATTACACGTTACACACGGTACATCGCGCGTGTGGTTGGTAAAACTGTAATACCATTACCAAACACACGCGCGATGTACTGCGTGCACGGTGTAATCGCGGAGGCAAAAGTCTGGTGAAGCTTGAGCGAGTGGTAAGGCCGTTTGAGTATAAATGTGTTCTGAATTCAAAAAAAAAGGGCGCGCAAAAAAAAAACAATTTGAGTATTCGCGATCAGTGAATCTTTCGGAGAATATCATGAACTACTAGACTATTAAACAAAACAGGATAAATTCATTAGACTTAGTATAAAACGGAAAGTGCCTATCGTGTACTTAGATACCAATACCAGATCCATAAACAATAATTACCTGTAAACACAACCTCTTTGCACTCCACATTATTAAAAAACAATCTTTATTGTTTTTCAAGACACTAGTCACCCTAAATTAAGTTAAAAAGATTCTTAAAGCAAATTAAATACTATTGATTATTGCAAAAAGATTTTTATATGACTGCACTGACAAGGTCAATTATTTTATTGTGAAAATGTTTCAATTTTAACAATATGTTGAATAAATATTTGTAATGAGAATTGAGGGGATATCTTCTGAAGTTTATTGGAAGAATGGTGAGAAAATAATCGTTCAACCCGGATTCTTGTTAATGTTAAAGATGATTATACATTTTATTCAGTTGACTAAGTTGTTGAAAGTGGCGTTTATTGGTTCGACACCAATAAAATTAATTTTGGTAAAAAGAATGACCAAATAATTATTGTCAATTAAAGATTCGACGAGAGCAGCGGTGGCCCAGTGGTGTTGGCCCCGAGTTACGAACAGTAGGTCGTGGGTTCGTTCCAGGCAAGCGCATTACTTTGTGTAATTTATTTTATCACCGCTGCTCTCAAAACGGTGAAAAAAATCATCGTGAGGAAACCGGCATGTCTTATAACCAAAACATTCGAAGACATATGACATCTACCAACACGCACTGGGCCCGCGTGGTGGATTATAGCCCATCCTTCTCAAAGAGAGAGGAGACCCGTGTGTCCCAGCAGTGGGAACATTAATAGGCTGTTGATGATTCCTGTAATTTATAAGCGATAGGCGTGGTTGACTTGAGTGTTGCTAAAAAGGTCGTGGCTTCATAATAACAGCCGCAGCCTTCATAATAGAGCGGAGGCCTGAGTCCCTGCAGTGGGAACATTATAGGCTGATAATGATGAAGTTCTTTTAGTGTGTTATGCCAAAAGGGACTTCGCTTTGACTATTTTTAAGCATGACTGGTTAATATTAATACTGATACAATATTAATGTAGATTAGTGATTAGATTACCTGTAGATATTTTACAATACATTCCAGCTGCAACAGAGTGACTTAAAACTTTAGTATTCATATTTGGGTTTAAGTGTTCTTGCCGCAAAGTAGGAGCAAACACGAAGTTGGGTTTGCATTATCCAGCTCATAAAAATTCTTGATATGCAAACATTTAGCAATGCCTGTAAGTAAATGAAAATATAATTAATATACAATGCAGAACTTTTGAAACAATCAATTTTATTTAATTAAACTGTTATTCATACCTTTGCCAGTTTGATCACAAAGTGTATAACTTCATGATCAAATTTCTAAAACATTTTAGTAGATGCGGTAGATCACACATTGATGGAATTAAGTGATCCTAAATTTCAAAGGTTCTGTGAAGTAGCTCTATCCATGTTACAGACAGATGCAGATATAATTAATCCAATATCAAAACAATTATATACAACCTGAAAAATAGAAAATAATAATTATATTTCTTTTTTTGTATTGTATGGACGTAAATTAAGCAAAAGGAGTATGTAAGAATCGTAATAAGTGGCGTTCTGTAGTTTCTGCCTACCCCTATGGGAAAAGGTGTAAATTTATGTATGTATCAATGTGTCTGAAAAAAAAACATAGTTTGTTAGTATTTTTACTTGTTTTCGTTATTACCTCTTTAATGAGTACAGCAAGTCTATCTGCAGTCACAGAAGAACCAGATAGATAAAAAGTGAGTGGTTGAGAAAAAAGATAAATAAAAAAGTAAGACCTTATGCTATCTAATTACTATTCTGTAAACATCTCGCTGTGACTGTTAATTTAAAATGTTTGTATCGTGCGGTGTTAGTTTCGCTCAAACTCTAGAATCGGTGGACAAATTTCAATCATAATTTCTTTGTTTTTTTTTATTAGAAGTAAAAAAAAATGGGGTGGAATGAAGTCATAATAACTTGTATCATGATACTTGGTATGTTTTATTACCTACAGTTTGCAGTTTGTTATGATTAAACGAAAAATGAAGTATTAATACCATCATGACATCATGGAGCTATACATAATGATATCACAATCACTCTTTGCAGCGGAAACAAGATGGCTTTACACAGTACCTTGTCTGTAAATTATTAGTGTGTCTGATCAAAATTGTTCAATTTATGAAAACTTTAAATACTAGTATGTTTATAAATTACCTTAATTTAATTAATATCCTCTGGCACTGCATCTTTTTAGTTGAAAAGTTGACGAAGGACATCCTATTAAAGTGTTTGTCACACAGCATTCTGTGTTCAGCATTCAATTTAATTGAAAGTTGTGTAGAAATCTCGTCGTTGGGCAAACAATATTTCGCCCATAACTCGCAACTGTAAAAGAATTGATGAGATTGATTAGAAAGGCAATAGGTACTTTTAAGTGTACAGCTAAAGTGACTTTATCTAAAATATTGGTCAGTGGGTCGTCTTAAGGGCGGATTTAGATTGTACATACCGAAGGCTATTCCGTATTCCAGGTCTAGGAAATCGGAATAACTTTACACCCGGGTCGTCACGTGGCGAGCGCTCGCATTTGAAGCATTTTCTCTGATATTCCTTCATTTCTTAGAAAATGAAGTAGCCGCCATCAAAGGCTAGGCAAGGAAACCTAAAAAAATACAAATATATAGTATAAAGAGAAGATGCACTGAACTTATAAATGCTCTAAGAATCTCAATCTCGAAATCAAGTCTATATTTGACTTGAGTTAATCCCTGTTAAACGGAGGAGCAGCAGCTCGACTCGATTTAGGGAAATATAAACAACGAATTATCAAGGTAAAGAATATCAAGGAATTAGGAAAAAACGCAACAGGCAGTTTTGAAATTGTTCAGGGAATATTTTATTTACGTTGATTTAGTTGCCATTGTGCAAAACCTTTACTTCCCCAAAGGTTTGTTAAACCGTATTCAAGTAATCTTGCTCAAGGTTTTATGCAAATTGTAATAGCAATTTAATATAATCTACCCAAATTAATAGTTATGAATACTTCAAACTTTAATAAAATAACAATATAAAAATTTCGCCATTAAAAGAATGTCCTCGAAACAGTTTTTGTTATTATGTCAAGCAACACATAAATATGTCACAAGTTTACAATATTGCTAGGGCATAAAATATATGTTTTTTTGTAATGGTAACATTTCTTACGTGCCCCCTGTCATACTGCCGCATGATTGGCTAACTAAGTTGACTGGCGCTGGCCTAACCGTTCCCGGATTACATGCGTGGTTTTATGTTATTCATTATCTTCAACAGCCTATTAATGTTCCCACTGTTGGGACACAGGCCTCCTCTTTCTTTGAGAGGGAATGGGCTATAACCTACCCCGCACGTATGTTATTATTGAGTTTCAAATCGATAGAAGCCTTTGCGCGTTTTCACAAATTTTGATATAAAAAAATCTTAATAACATATCAAATCAAATCAAAATATTTATTTCACATAGGCCTACATGGGCACTTATAAAACGTCGGTTTAAAGGTGCACGATTCGGTGCATTGGTCGATTCCTAAGGAGAAGAACCGGCAAGAAACTCCAAAGGTTCCTCTTTAAATTTTTTAAAATCGTTTGGGTTAACAATAAGGTATAATACACACATGAAGATCATGCAGATTAATGTCTGAGATGGTCTTTTGAAGAAAGCACTACACAGATTTGATTGGACCCGTCCAGTCAGTGCAAGCATTTGTCAGTTATTGTGGAGCTCGACTGTAACTCAAGGAGCTCAACGTCACGACGAACAATACCAAAGAAAGGACATTTGGGTAGGTCACTTATAGTACTCAAACTGCCAGACAATCATTAAAAATTAATAACATAACATCACGCCTGTTATCCTCGAAGGACTAGGCTGAGGTGTAGCTACCCACATTTCACCAGATAAGTTTAAGTCCCACGTAATACGGGGTAAGCCTTTTGCCAACCGGGCACAAATCCCGGCTCCGTGGTTGTTACTGAGAAATTTCGGATGGAAAAAACCCAATAACACTTTGCTCGACTCGGGAATCGGACCTAGGTCCTTATAGGTATAGCAGTCGCGCTTGCAACCACTAGCCTAACAATATTATAATAGTTAATTATTAACAAGTACTTTGTAACTTTTTTGGGGCACAATGTAGGTACATACCTACATTTTATCTTTATCTTTATCGTTGCTTTCTTGGTTAAGCTCATATCTTCTGGAAAGATCTTTTTATGTAGTGATAAACGGATTTCAGTCAGGCAACCGATATATCTCCTCCGGAGTTCCACAAGGTTCTCATTTGGGCCCAGTTTTGTTTAATTTCTTTATAAATGATATTCCAAGGTGTTTCTTACATTCCAAGGTGTTTATGTATGCCGACGACTTAAAATTTGTTAAAATTATTAAGTCCCAAAATGATGTTATCCTTTTGCAGAGTGATCTCAATAGGCTTGTCGAGTGGTGTGAATGCAATTCCATGCTGTTAAATTCCAGTAAATGCTATCATGTCAAATTTACACGAAAGCATAATTTAGTAAGACAAGATTATTACATAAATGAAACCAAAATAGCAGAATTGAACACAATTAAAGACCTCGGTGTTACTTTTGATTCTAAATTAACTTTTATCCCTCATGTAGATTGCATAATAAAAAAGTCTTCTAGAATGCTTGGTTTCGTTTTAAGACATTGCAAACAGTTTAGGTGTCCTAAAACTAAAAGTATGCTTTACAATAGTCTAATTCGAAGCCTGTTGGAATATTGCAGTGTGATCTGGCGACCGCACTATGCTACGCATTCGTTGCGTCTGGAGAGAATCCAAAAACGCTTTCTATGGCACCTGGCGTTTACCAGCAGAATAGCAAAAAATACGCGTTCATATACCAAGCGGTTGAAATAATTTAAAATGATTTCGCTGGAAAATCGCCTTATTGACGTAATGTTTGCGGGCAAAGTAATGGCCAATAAAACTGACTGCCCACAGATACTAAATTCTTTTAAATTTCGTGTACCTTCAAGGATTCCTCGTAGGCCAATTACGCCACTCTGTCCACCACTCCGACGAACGGTCTTGGGCGCTAGTTCCCCTGTCGCGAGGTTAAGCAAGACAATTAATGAAATTAGCGATCTAATCGACTTGCACTTTGACTCACTATACAGTTTAAAAGCGAAGACTTTGAAAAACCTAGATAAGGATTAATGTAATTAATTTTAACATTTCTTTTTTTTTCTATGCTGTCTGTTTCAGACTCTAAAGATTTTTTATAATTTTAGTTACTAGTAGCGGATATAAATTAAGGTAGTTCTCTTTTATTCTTTTTCTATTGTACGTACAAATTTCGTTTTGCATGCTGAGTTTACCTATAAGTGATTGTGCACTATTGTTCATATATTTTTACTTGTTTTTTAAGCTCATAACCAGTGTAACAATTGTTGGTAAACCAAATAAATAAATAAATAAATAAATAAATAAATCTATACAGGGTGTAAATTAACCCTTCACACATACGTCAACCAAGCATTCTATACATCAAACTAAGTAGGTAACGCAAAAAAAAATTTTGGGGTCGAATATCACATTTCACGGTAAACTTCAATGTAGCACTCTTAAAACATTGTGCTAGTGGATGCTTCGAATAGTAAACGGGTCATGGAGGTAATTTAAGGAAAGTTGTAACCTGAAAAAATAGTATTTACAAAAACAGCTGTGCAAAATTTGGAACTTGACCCCCAATATCTCCGTAACTAGGGGGTTCCCAGGTATGGTCTAGAACAAAAATAATATCCCAGTGGTGGGGAGAACAAGTGCCTTTCGTTTGTGTTAAGGGTACTTTTACACCCTATATATACTTTCGTATATAAAAAACAAAGCCACTTTTCGTTGTAATTTTATAACTCAAGAACAGGCTCACTTATCCAAACCAAATGCTTCGACTCTGTTCGGACTATTTAGTAGATGGTTTAATATGTAAAATTTGCACAAAATCGATCGTGCGGTTCTTTCATTTATTACATTTTTATAACAAATGATACCAATAAGTGGCGGATCATTTTGTTAATGAAGATTTTGCTGTCTTGGACCCGGTAGGTGGCGCTGCTGTTCGGGCAGCACGACGTCTGTCAGGTCCGCTAGTATAATATAAATAACTAGCGGACCTAGAAGACGTCGTCCTGCCCGGACAGCAATGCCAACTACCGGGTGCAATTGGAAATATAAACCATTTTCGAATCCATTTGAACACATACAAAAATTTCATCAAAATCGGTCCAGCCGTTTCGGAGGAGTTCAGTGACACAAACACACGTACAGTAGAAATATATAAATAAAGATTCTAACGTTCGTGTGTATGTCACTGAACTCCTTATAAACGGCTTTTATTTAAATGCATTAAGTTCAATCCATGGTTACAACAGTTTGCTAGAAAACAATGTTTTATATTCCAAAACTAAATAAATGTAATGCAGTGTGCACCCATTTTCACACCTTGATACTAGTACTTTGAAGTACCACTCACCCTGTGTTATGCTCAGCATGTAATACCTTTGGAATGTGGAAGTAGGTAGGCAGGTAGGTAGGTTGGATAAACCAATTTTCTATCTAGACGATATCAGTGAGCTTTATTGACTTGCAACTCTATTGTAGTTAGTCAGTATAGGGACAGTAGAAAAAGCAAAATAGGGTATTTCACCAAAAAAATCTAATTTGCCCGTCTGCTAAATTATCGAAAAATATTCGATACGTGTTTTTTTGTTTTATCAAATTAATGAAAATTGACGAAAATAAAACGTGTCAAAGATGAGTGGGTTTTTGACGTCACTTTTTGGGTAAAAAAATACTAACCTTGTGACGTCACACGACTTGATGCGACTTTTCGAAGCACTGTATCGTCTTCATCTTTTGTTTATGTGAAAAAAGAAAACATACACGTCCATTATTTTTTGAAAATCTGTCTGACGGACTAATTACATTTTTTTGGTGACATACCCTATTATTTTGAAAACTGCTTCTAGGAGGTACAGGAAAAGAGCTATTGGAACGAGTTGGGCCACCTTTGCCAAGCAGTGAGACAGTACAAGCCAATAATAAAAAAATGTGCTGTCGGTATAAAGGCGAATACTAGTTTTTAAGTGTCACGAAAATAATCTCCAAAGGGTAAGCAAAAGAGTCACCCCCATTTTGCCAGTTATGTTTAAGTTCCATGTAAGGGGCGCCTATTGCCATCAACTGCTGCTACAAATAAATTACTGATAAATAAACCTAGTACACTAGCACTTTGCCTGCCCTTGGAGTCAAACCCAGGACCTTATGCTCACCAGTCGCCCATGCGGCCAATGGGACATTCGATCCACCTTCAGCAACGGGCGAGAAATGCTCAAGCCTTCTCTGTATTAGAGAACCTCTCTACTCTACAAGTAGGATGATAAAACACTGGTCCTTAATTCTGTAAACAAACGAAATAACAAACAAAAAAAAAATCCATTGCATTTTTGCGTACTGTACTTAGACTAAGTTTCAAGAGCGGTGCGAGCCCGAACAATGAACCAGTATTTACGAGCAGTATGGTCAGAAGCGCAACTCGTACGGAGCCAGGTTTATTACAGGAACACATTAATAAAAGCTGCTGCATATTTTATCTATAGGCCATGTAATAATGCCCTTCGGAACATATCTTACCTACATATGCTACCAGTACCTTTCCATCTGTAGGTGATGTATAAAGATACCAAGATATCTTCCTTCATGTCTTTCTTTGGTGTTGTTCGTCGACTCTGCCTGTTTGTTCAAGTAGCCGCAAATGCGATTGCTGAGGTTGAGGTCCTCAGTGCGATTTCCAGATCAGGCAATCTATTATTAGGATTTTCCGTAAGGAATTTCTCAAGAGTAGATTCGTTGTCTGATTCTGTGTCCAGTTCTGTTGATGGTGATAGGGATTGCAGACTTATTGATACGATATTCTTTGAGTCGTGGAGATCCTTATTTATCCTAGTTAGATATTTAGTTAATTGAGTTGAGCTTTACGATTACTGGTTCGCACTGACTGGATAAGTCTGTTTAAATGTATGTATTTGATTTATTTTTCAACTAGCTGTTGACAGCTACTTCACCCGCTACAACTCGAAAATTATCCCACGGGAAGATAAAATCGGGATAAAAACTATTCTATGTGTTAATCCAGGTTATAAACTATCTGTGTACCATATTTTATCTAAATCCGTTCAGTAGTTTTCGCGTGAAGAAGTAACAAACATACACACTCACGAACTTTCGCCTTAAAATATTAGTGTGATAGAAATGCATGCATGGTCCTCATGTTACTTAACCAAAATTTTTTTCTGGATTTAAAAGACACTGTGACCTTTCAGTTTGTTAGTATTTTTATTTTATTTACTATTGTATATAACTCATCACATTCTTCGCAGATACACTTGCATTTTGCAATATAAATAAAAGTAAAGACATCATTAATATTAAACTTTAACACAACCCTCAATAATATCATGTACACAAGTACACAACAACAATCAATGTCTTGATCACGTCATAAAATACATAATTAATAAGTATAATTCGCATAAATTAACCCAAAAACGGATCAGGCCACACAAACGGGGACCAAGCGGAATATTACGTAAATCTTCACTAGTGATGTTCCTATCCAACACATTACGGTATCGATACCACAGAAATGCGATACACTGATATATCGGGCAGAAACAAATGTAGCTAGGTATCGATATTGGAATGGATTGTATAGTAATAATAACAATAATTTTATATTTCAGTAACTATAAACTGTATCGTGTAACATTTTTCTAAGTAGGTATGTTTCCTGACAAAAACAATAAAAACTGTTTAGTCCATCAGTTAGATTATCGAAAAATATTGGATACGTATTTTTTATTTTATCAAATTAATAAAAACTAGTGGACCTCACGCGGTTTCACCCAGAGAAAGAATACAGCGCAGTAGTTTTTGAGTTGATTCATTGAATTACAAACATACAGACACACACAAAAATACAAATCTTTCCTCTTTATAATATTAGTATAGATTAGTGTAGATGTAGATTAAAGAAGACAAAACGCGTCAAAGATCATGAGTGGCGGGTTTTAACGTCACTGGCCGATAAAAATGTACGGCAATGTGACGTCACACGAGTTTTTGAAAATATTATTTACTTAATTTTTTGTTTGCGTGTATAAAGAAAAAATATTTGTCCAATATGTTTTGGAAACTATCAGACGGATCATTTTTTTGTCAACTACCCCATTGCATTACCTTCACACACAAGAGCGCAAAAAAGATAACAGAATAATTCATGGACATTGTGATTCCTGGGATACGATTCACCTCCCAGGCCGGGAGGGTGTAAGGGTTTGTATGGGACCGCTTGTCTAGCCTCAATGTTCGTAGCTTAGTTGTACATGTACACTCTTGCAGTCTACTTACCTTAGAGAGTCCTGGCTATAGTATACAGCCTTTAGGGATGAGCAAATACGAGTAATAAGTATCTTAAGATTTGTATAGGTCTAAAGTATCGGTAGAAATGCAAGTGCGGTACACCCCTATTTTAATGTATCGATACAAATGTAAGTATCGTACATCCTTACTATAGCATGCCTACCGAGGACCCCTCTTAAATCATTGCCTTTTAATTCGTGATACTGAACCGTATTAATATTGCAATCAATCATCCATGTTTAAAATGCGACGATTAATTGTTTAAGGGTAATTCGCTGTGTGCTTAAGATTTAAAAAGTTAAAGAAAGTTGGAGTTGGGATCGATTTGTCTGCAATACATTTCTTTTTAAATTTCTGATTACATTAAATCAAAATAATTACAACTTTATTAATAAAATTGAAAACAGAATATTTACCATATTGTTTACCTTTAGTTTCTACAGATTTTAACAATTGAAACTTAGTTTCATATTTTACAATTTATTATGTTACTAGGTGATGCACTCAACTTCGTCTGCATGTTATCCTTTCAACATTTACAATCCTTTTTCGCATTAAAAAGTAGCTTATGTCCTTTCTCAGGCTCTAGACTATCTGTGCACCAAATTTCATTTCAATTGGTTCAGTAGTTTTGGCGTGAAAGCGCGACAGACAATTAAAGAGAGTTACTTCATTATTTATAATATTAAGTAAGGATTTTAGCTGACTTTTATAAAGACCATAACGGATAAGCTAAATGTGTCATGGCCACTTTTCTTCTTTCTTTTTTCTTCTGTTCTTTACATGGCATAATAGAAACTACTTCCTATTTACTAAATAAGAAGTAGTTTCTATGATCTACTCAAATCTTGTATACTCTACAACACTCTTTACTCTAATGTACCAATTTTAAATGTCATTTTCCTAATTCCTCCGTATCACATTTTACAACCGATTACCCCACTATTTTTTAGCTGAACCCTTGTAGGCTAACCCGAGGTGCTATTATTATTTTCACTTTGGATAAACACTAAACCAATTTCAAAGAAGATATGCATACAGGCCATTTTATTTCAGAGTCTTCTGGCAACAGTTACTCAGTGAAAAGGAGCAGATGGTTGAGTTCCGTTCGCACAGTGAGTGAGCAACTGAACAGGAACGTGCGGTTCAGGGTGCTGTCTCATGTATGATTTGTAATGCTCCCTGTTTGGTACGTGAGCATGTGTGTCGGGTTAGGCTTTGGTGTTGGGAGTAGCGGGGAGCGGAATTAAAGAGACGGAATATGCGGGGCACCTCTTAGGTGGTGACTCAGGACTATCAAACTGCGTACAACGCTCTTTGAAGATTTTGACTTCCAAAAGGGTCTCCGGCTTCAAAACAAATACGAACCGGTTCGGTCGAGTCTGACTGGAACGCTGTTAGATCCAAGCAAAGTATGGAGTATATTTGGAAGGAGCTTAGACCCGAGCAAACGGGTTCACTTTAGGTCTAAAGTTGATATTTAGAGCTTACATCGCGAGCAAACAAGTATGTGATCACTACCGGTATTGAACCTGTTGACCATAGAAACATATCTTAATTTTATAAATATGCTTTTTAACTACTCAGTAACATCTGATCTGGCAATCCGCACTGGGCCCGCGTGGTGGATTATAGCCCATCCCTCTCCTAGAGAAGAATCCTGCGTCCCTGCAGTGGAAACATTATAGGCTGGATGATGAACGTCTGATTCCAAAAGCTAATTCGTGAATAAAACCGCTCCGCTCATCACAGAGCGATACGATACTAAGGGCGGCGGCAGATGTGTCCACGGGTCGCGTACGTGCGCGTTCATATCGCGTCGACAACGTGTGTCGCGCGCCTTAGCCACGTGATGAAGTACTTGTGTTTGCAGACTGTTATTGTTGATACTGAGGGAGTGGTTCTCAGGTGAGAGAGTTCAAAGAGATACCGCGGCCCCTGACACAGAGGGCTAAGAAGGAACAGGGGTGGTTTTTAGTCAGTAGAAGTCGGTCACTCCCTTCCGCTCGGTCCAGAGTGGGTGGAGTCATTTGATGATTCTCCACCGTCCAAAAAAAAAAAGGTTATACCAACCATAGTTTATAAATATTTAGCAAGTTTTAATTGAAGTTCTTTGTAATAAAGGGCGAGGCTATTGCCGTAGATATTAACAGACATTCAGGTGTTGTGATTTTTACTGATAAATTCCTGATGGACAAAATGACGTGACACTTTGCCTTAAGGCGTGGATATATTTATTTATTAAAACTTTATGCACTAGTTAACAAACTGTACAAAGGCGGACTTAATGCCTTAGGCATTTTCTACCAGTCTACCTTAGGGTGATGCAGAGACAATACACAGTAGGTAGGTGCAATAAAACAGAAAACAAGTTAGAAAATATTTATCCTAAAATATAAGAATAAATACATACATAAATATATTAAATATAATTAGTTATGACAGTTAAATCAGAAAAACTACTACAACTTAAGTTTGAGACAAAGCTGCCAACTTCTTGTGAATGTGCTCACGAGCTTTTACTTTGAACGTGAACCGACTATTTACTGTCCTGATATCCTAAGGGAGTTCATTCCACAGAAAGACCGCCTGGACAAAGGAAGAAGATTTAAGAAAGCCAGAGCGATGAGAAGGACAACGTAGAAGGCGATTATTAGTGGAACGAAGAGTCTTGCTATGTGCAGTACATAAATATTGACAGAGAGAAGTCAGGTAGGAAGGGGAAGTCGATATACGTGAATTGGCATTTTTTAGGATACATTAGAACCTATTTTTCCTCAACCATCACCAGATTTTTGTTCAAATTATATAATAATCTACACAATATAGAGCATGTCCTCTTTACTTCAAAAAAGTTAAAAATTAAGTTTAAACATCATAAATAAATATGCAAAGTTGCCTCTATTTTTTTGTAACTAACTACAATTTTTCTCAACTATCAATCATAGGATCTTTTTATTGCCCTCAATTTAGTAAATACAGTCATGCCGAGGGGACCTTTGGCTTGTTTTTGTCAATAACTTTCTTAATTCTTTATACGGATCTTTTTTACGTAATCGCTACTCGCAAATCGCCCACTACCCCTCTGGCGCCCAATAATACGGTTGCGTCAGGGTGAAATCTCAGTGGCGTATATCTAGCCCTTATGGATCGTATCTAGATCCTCTTGCTCAGCAGAAGCGCTAAATACTAGATAGATAGATTTTAATTATATTCTTCTATTTCATCGTCCTGTTCCGAACGCTGTAGTATTTAAAAGGCTTATTCTTTATCGCCGTTAAAAAACATTTTGAAACAAAACTTAATTTAAATTTTTAGAAACAAAGGTAATTTAATTATCTATAATATTGATCATAAATACAAATAGCAACAAAACCCGTAGGAAACGAGATATTTATATGGAAAAAAAGATTTTCTGTGACCTTTGTCCTTAAATTTTTAATAGACACGATACCTTATAAAATGTGAAAATACAATATCTACTTTGGTAGAATATAAAGGTACTGCTCTAGCAATTATCGTATACATGATGTGGTAAAATCATTGGTGTGACAAACGAGAAAAAAGGTCCTGTTTGTCATACTGGTGTGATAACCTGGTGTGACTACGAGTTTCCGAGGTGAAACTACTAATTTGACTGGACATCAAAGCTAATACAAGTTTTAAAATATATATTTTTTTTTATGCGTGGAAGTTTAAGCTTCTAGACTTTGCCCCCCAAAATTGACAGATCCGTGCCTAGGAGTTATCTGTCTGCCCTCATTGCTAAAGCTTTTAGTAATACTTAACCTTTTGGTAAAACTGGTTATCAGACTTTCAGGCTACTGACTTTCTGTAACGATTGTCAAAGATCTACTAATGACAGTGATACGTTCTGAGTAGGCGCCGGTTGCAAAAAAAAACTGTGAATTAACTTTTTTGCAACAGTTGGCGCCGAAACACACGTTCTGGAAAATTCCACTAGAACTTGGAATCCCGCAACCAAGCAAAAAGATGATAATAAATTATCTTCGAGGCCCCGTAACTTATTTCAACCGATATGTTCTTATTTAAAGGCACGTTTTTGGGCTCTGCGCGCTTTCTGGAACATGTCGACTCCCGCGCATAAATTTAAAACGAAAACCTTTCTTTTTTTCGTTTAAGATTGAAATGGAATCGGTATAAGTAAACGTAAAATGAAAATAAAAAGTTTGTTTTTTGTGTATGTTTTGTTTTCAACTACTTACATAATACGAGAATTTGATAAATGGTTCTCTGGTTCTGGTTCTCTGTTCTATCGCTCTGGGCAGAGCAGAGCAGGGTTAGACTTCTACTGACTACAAACCACCCACATTCCTGCTTAGCCTTATGTGTCGAGGCCGCGGTATCTCTTTCGTACAACCCGCAAACCCGACGGGCCCTGGAATGTTGTTGTCATCTCTATAAGGCGCGCGTGGAACACGAATGTCATAAGACATAAGACGGACGAACGGTGAGCTAGCCCAGTACTCACCGTCACGTAGTTACTACCTTATATCATTTATCTGCCTACCGTTTTCTTTACTTGAATCATAATTATACATAATTTTTTTACACGTTGCCCCATACTAGGAACTTCTCCTGTATCGTGGGGGCATTCCCAAACATTTAAAAACACACGAAACAACTATCTGACAAATAGTTTTACAGTGCGGGGATCGAACCCGCGACACGCAGCGCAGCAGTCCATTGCTTAAGCCATTGCGCCAACCGTGCCTTCAAGATATGCAACAAACCAAACTATTATACAAAACCGCACGGTTTGTGCAGTGACTGAGCGACGGGTTCAATCCCCGAACGGAACAAATACCGACAGATAGCTGTTCCGGGTCTGGGTGTTTGTGAATGTAAATGTTTGTAAACGTATCCACACTAAAAAGCTTTCCTGTAAAGGAGTGCAATGTTTTAAAAAAACATGTAATTCTACCAATTACCCATTCTTTCTTTTACTTCTTGTAAAATACTGGTGTTCAGCTGCATCCAGTTAGACTGGAAGGTGACTCAAACATACCTGGGACAAAGGCTAGGCAGATTGTGCTAATGTTCATTGGATTAGCTATTTGAATACTGTTAAAAAATCACGAAAATGTTATGTTATTTCAAAGAACTAATAGAAGTTACAAGTTTTGTGAAAAAAGTACTAAAATCGATCAAAAAATGGCTTAGTTTTAACTGATTTCAAATAACGTGTTAGACAGAGACAGCGATATAGCAACGTGACGTCATATTTCTTACCGCCGTAGTTACATAGTACAAATGGCCGTTCGGTGCGACAAGCATCGAAAGTGCCCCCACCAAAAACTTTTAAAGCATGTAGCTACTCCATTTTTTGATCGAATTTATTTCTTTTTTCACACATCGTGTTATTTGTATTAGTTCTCTGAAATAACATAACATTTTCTTGATTTTTTAACAGTAGTCAAATAGCCAATTGACGTCGGTCAAGGGCGGGTTCAGTTACCATGGGCACTATAAAATTTCCATCATCAATTTTATTCAAATATTTGAGTTGGTTACTCATTTTGTGTAAAAAGTGTGAAAAATTTGTTACTTCATATTTTAGCACTGAATCCGCCCTCGTAGTGTTAAATAATTTGTCAATTATGTAGGTATTAACAAATAAAAACTAGTTAAAATAAATTCAAAAAAATATATTCAAAAACAAAACACCCTTTACCGTTATTATAAATGAGGGTAAAGTTGTGCTAAACTTAAACCTTTAAAAATGTAAAATTTAAGTCAATATTAAGGTTTTATTCCTCGTGGAGATTACCAGTTTTGAATAGTACGCAGTGGTTGAAATGACATCTAAGTGCCTTCCCATGTAGTGAGTGGTTCAGAAAACAGTAACATCACACGCAGATTTTCTTTCTTAATCAAAAGCAACCGACGTTAAATCTAGAAAGCAAAAATATAAAAATGCAGTAGTACCTAAACAATGAGGAAATTCTTTCTGTTTATAAGAAGCCACTCATCGTCATCTACCACAACCCAATTAGTACTGCATATATTCGTAATAAGGAAATTCGATGAAGAACCAGGGTCACCGATATAGCTCTCAGAATATGCAAGTTGAAATGGCAATGGGCATTCCACAATCGATGGGGAAGAAAGGTTCTCGAGTGGCGACCACGAATTGGAAGACGCAGCGTTGGTAGGCCTCGTAGGGCAACCGGTGGATGCAAACGGCAGGTTGCCGTTCGTTATATCGTTCTATTAGGGAGGCCTTTGTCCAACAGTGGACGTCTTATGGTTGATGGTGATGATGATGAATACGATACCCCTTGGTAAGACTGGTTGACAGTTTCTGGTTGCCTGGTAGACAAATTTCTGCCAAATTGATCTTCATGATTGGCATTAAATATTGTGAATCTTACCGTCGGTATAGGCGATATGCTATATTTAGGACAGAAAAGACGGGAATTTAAGTTAACCTTTGAACTTATTAAAAATTACCTGTGTTAAAAATATCTTTCAATAGTGAAACCGTTTGCAAGCATTTTAGGAGAAAGATTGAAACATGACATCTTTCTCCACCGTAATTTTCGTTACATTGACAGATCGGTTGATGGTTCTCATTCAAGGAGCAAACACCATTGTTTAAACAATAGCTTTGACATATGTCAACCTCACAACGTTCTCCTGAATAACCGTTAGGACATCTGAAACAATGAATACACATTAAACCGAAGTAACTCAATATTGATGTTTACCGACTTAAAAAAATATGATTCTAATTAGTCCGTCTGTTAGAGTATCAAAAAATATTGGATACGTATTTTTTGTTTTATCAAATCAAAAAAAAAATGACGAAGATAAAACTCGTCAAAGATTTGAGTGGGGGTTGTGACGTCACTGACCGCTAAAGAATGTCATACTAATGTCTCAGAAAATGACGTCACGCGAGTTTTCAAAGCACTGTATCGTCTTCATTGTTTATTTACGTGAAAAAAGAAAAAATACATGTCCAATATTTTTTGGAAATCTATCTGACGGACTAATTAGATTTTTTTTGTTAACTACTCTATTACCGAGGGAATAACTCATCTGCCTTTTCCGATTAGGTTGAGGTCGGCTTCCAGTCTATGAGAATGCAGCTGAATACTAGAATTTTACATGGAACGCCTGCTTATCTGACCTCCACAACCCAGTTAGTACTACATCGTATTTGTAATAACTGTCAAAATCTACAAATGACAGCCAGTACCAAGAGCTCGACGTTGTTTCTGAAGTTCTGGTTCTCAAAATGCAATGGTTAGTCAAACCGTGCAATGGTTAGTATCTACAGACAAACCTATGCGGCTTAACCCGAAGATCAAACCGAGCGGCTATTATTATTAAGACAGCAGCTCCTCGAACATAGAAAATATATAATATCGAAAGTAATTAACCTGCATGTCGGTTTCGCTGCAGCATTAGCAGTACAATCTCCTTTGAAACAATAGTTTTGGCAAACGCATTCATCCGAAGAAATACTTCTAGAGGCATTGCCAGCCGTCACTGTGTTATTTGATAACAACACCTTTAGCAGTTCACAGCCTGGAACTTGATCATCTATTTTAAAACTGGGGACTAATATTGTTGCTTGCATAGTTGAAATTTCATTCCCCTCTGCCAGTTTTGCTGAAGTCTTTGGTAATTGCAAAACAGTTTGGAGATCCCAGAACGACACATAGATGTAACCTTCTGAAATGGTCAGCATGTTAGGCTTATTATTAGTCCCTGTGAAAAATACTTCTAATTTTTTTCCATCCAAATCGGCTCGTAAAATAATATAATTCATTGTTTCTCTGACAATCCAGAATAGTTTTTGTGTTTGTTGGTCAATGGCCAAACAACTATGAATAGGAAGTTGGTCGCTAGTTATTATAACTTCTCTCTTGCTACCATCGAAGTTGACTCTCTCTATTCTGGACCTTAATGTGTTTGGTTTCCATATAGGTTGTCTGATTGACCAGTAAATATACCTGCAATTTGTAAATCACAATCAATTCACATAATAAAATAGTTCAAAATACAGTTATTTTTCTTTTGAGTAGGAAATCATCAAATGACTCCTCCCACATCAAACCGAACCAGTCAAGAATCTGTACAGATTCGGTACTGACAAGAATACACGCCGATCTGGTTTTTGATTTTGATTTTGATTTTGATTTTGATTTTTGATTTTGGTGAGGAAAGCGCCTAACTCCCTCCCGAGCCCGTGACGTACGAGTAAGATATTGCATTATCCACCAACAGCTTCCTGTCCTTATTCTATTCTATTTTCATTCTATAAACACGTTTTATTTTTCCATTCTTTCCTATTAGACATCACGGTGGCATTTACTCCTTTATCTTTCATATAATTCCTCACTTAATCCATCCATCTTTACTTTGGCCTTTCTCTCCCGCTCCACCCATCAACATTTACATACATCCCCTTTTTAGTGACATATACATTCGATTCACTTTCAACTTCTTTTAATAATACTTACTCGTTCCTTAACTTATTCATTGTTAATACACCACACATCCACCTCATCAATCTCATATCAGTTACATGTTATCTTTTTTCCATCTTCTTCACAGCCCAGAATTCCATACAGTACGACAGGTCTAATTATGGATTTGTATATTTTCCCCTTTAACTTAAGGGGCATCCTTGGGTCGGGCCTGTGAACGGTGAGTGATGGGCTAGCTCACCGTCCGTCCGTCTTATGACAACGACAGGCCGTGTCGACGGCGCGTTCGTGTTCCACGCGCGCCTCAAAGAGATGTCAGCAACATGGAAGGGTCCGCAAGGGCCGACGCCCGTAGGGGCTGCGGGATGTTGTAAAAGATACCGCGGCCTTGGCATAAAGGGCTAAAAGGAACGTGGGTGGTTTTTAATCAGTAGAAGTTTGACACTCCCTTTCGTTCTGCCCAAGAGCAGGACCCCTCCCGCCGCATTTGATGATCGCATCGCCCCAAAAAAATTAAAAGGGGCATCCGCGGGTCACAACTTGTTCCAGTGACCTGTGACATTGACAACTCATTGCTTTTTCCTCTTCGTGCAAAATCTAAAGTTGTTGTTATCCAAAACGGTCGTCAAATTACCTTTTACAGCTATCCACGGTGATAGCTACGGGCTCATAACTCTCATCACATGAGACTAAATCTTTTCCCACAGAATGTTTCTCTGACCCTGGTCTTAATAAAAGCCATTTAATGCTTTTTGAAAATGAGTCAGTCCAGAAAATTATGTTTTCGACCGGATCAACGGCTAAATCCCAGGCATTTTGAAAGGCATTTTCAAACTTATTGAAAGTTACAAAAATTTCGGTTGTATTAGTTGTTATGTCGTAACTTAGGATGTCCGGTAAGTCGACAATGAACAGTTTGTTGTTTACTTCGTCGTAAAAATTTGTGTAATCATTCGTCACTGGAATATTTATTGACTGTGGTTTTCTTCCGTTCGTGTAAAATCCTAGTTGACCCTTGGAGACCGCTACAAAGTCTGAAACATAAAAATCCAATAATTGTTTTCCAAACTGACAGATTTAGACGTCCTATTATTTTTTTTTTTTTTGATACTTGTATCTATTATGATCGTGGTGGTTTAACAATACTATGTTAATTCTCAGGCTGAAGTGAATAAATGAATGAATTGAATTATGAACCTTCACCAGGGATGTGGTGCCAACGATAAATCTAGATAACTAGCGGACCTGGCAGATGCCGTACTGCCCGGACAGCAGCGCCACCTACCTGGTCCAAGACAGCAAAATCCCCATTAACAAAATGATCCGCCATTTATTGAATTCATTTGTTGCAAAAAATGTGATAAATGAAAAATCGCTCAACCGATTTTGTGCAAACTTGACATAAACCATCTACTAAATAGTCAGAACAAAGCCTCAACATTTGGTTTGGATAGGTGATCCTGTTCTTGAGATATAAAATTACAACGAAAAGTGGCATTGATTTTTATATATATTGATATGTTACTTAAAAAAAATGAGTTGATTTGGACCTCTATTTAATGGTATACTGTCAATAAAAAGGTATCCGAAAAGATGAGTGTAAATAATTAATATTTATTGGTTCCAGGTCAAAACCTCTTTTACAAATAGTACTTAGAATTTCTCTTAGTAAGTCGCAAGATAAAAAACATGTGCATGTGGGTTTGAACTCTAAAGATTCCTGTATTAAAGCACTGGATACTTTCGTTACTCCTGTGATTGAGCAGCCATATTAAAAGTAAGCATTTCAATATTAATTTATTAATAAATATATTTTACTTGCGAGTTTTGCGACCCACAACATCGTGAGGCATAGTGGCTTTTTTATTTTTAAAGAAAAAAAAGCCAGGGTTTCTAAAATAGCCACTTCAGCAGATCATAATATGAACTGCGTCTGTGAGCATTTTACGGATTTTAACGCAATTCATATTATTTTCATATTATGATCTATTTTCCTAAATGGTCACATACGCAGTTATTATTATAAAAAGGTCCATTTTACGCTTTTTAACGCAATTCATATTAGGGTCTGCTAAATTTGCCATTTTATACCCGCAGGTCAGAGGCCCTTGTAATAGCATAAAACTGTAACACAAAGTGAGGCACTAACCACATGCCTCCAAGAGATGTCAGCAATATGGAAGGAGCCCTCAAGGGCCGCCGCCCCTCGGGGCTGCGGGTTGTTGTAAGAGATACCGTGGCCTCGACATAAAGGGCTAAGAAGGAACATGGGTGGTTTTTAGTCAGTAGAAGTCTGACACTCCCTTTTCTCTGCCCAAGAGCGGCAGGGGTTATTTGATGATTTCCCATCATCATCTGCCTAGCCTTTTCCCAACTATATTGGGGTCGGCTTCCAGTCTAACCGGATGCAGCTGAATACCAGTATTTTACATGGAGCGACTGCCTATCTGACCTCCACAACCCAGTTAATACTAGGTAATACGATACCCTTTGGTAAGACTGGATGTCAGACATTCAGGTCAGTGACTACCCGTAACGACTGCCAAAGATCTATATATGGCACCCGGGATCAACAGCTTAACGTGCTTTCCGAGGCACGGAGGAAACTCGGTATGTAATGGGCGGTCACCCATCCACAGATCGACCTAGGCAAGCGCAGCTTAACCTAAAGATCGACCCAAGTGGCAGTTCTTATTAAGCCACGAGCTCCTCCTGATGAGCTTCCCATGCCCCTAACAAAAAAAAAAGGCACCAACCACCAGTAAGAAACTAAAATGTACTCACCCCAGGAGAATGCGTGGGGTATCCCCACAAACAGTGTTGCCAACACCATTACACACCGCGCTCCATACATTGTGTACCCCTTAAAGACAAAACTTTTGACACAAACTAGAGGTGGATGATGCGTCCACCTTTTGTGACCACTGGTGCGATATTGAAGTTAAAGCGAATATTCCTTCAACAAACAGAACTTAATTAAAATATAACTAATTAATAAAAGGTATGTTAATAATAATAGTGGCTGATAAGAGACATTCTTATTAGGTATTATGTATAATGAGCTGTTGTTTTTAGGGACTGTTTTCCTAGAAACAGGATTAAATTGCCAATTATATAGTATAGCAACCACTAGGTCGCGGATGTTGTATGCATGCCGGCGCTTATCAATTTCTTTAATCTGAACCCATGACGCCAATCGATTGTTCAATAAATTGTAAGAGTTAAGTATTTGACTGGCCTGTTGGTCTAGTGGTTAGTGACCCTAACTGCTATGCCGGAGGTCGTGGGTTCGATTCCCACCCAGGACAAATGTTTGTGTGATGAGCACGATCATTTGTTCTGTGTCTGGGTGTAATTTATCTATAATATGTATGTATTTAGAAATATATAAGTATGTTTATCAGTTGTCTAGTACCCATAATACAAGCTCTGCTTAGCTTGGGACTAGATGGCGTTGTGTGATAGTTGTGAAATATTATTATTATTATTATTATTATTTATTTTGTCATATTAATTCAGTATTTTTTTCTATTGGAAACGTTACTCCACGCTAACTATTATCTACTGAAATAAAAATCGCTGGTTCTTGGTAGTGAAAACAAAAGTGTAATAAGTCAATCAGAAATAAATAAACAAAAGTATCCAAAAATAGACAAAAGGTATAAAAAAGAAGCTTCAAAACATAAAGCCTAGGGCAGACTTGCACACTAAGAATTTCTCCAGTATCGTGGGTGCGTTCACAAACATTTAAGGTCACATACACAAATACCTAGACTCGGAACAACTATCTGTAGGCCATACAAATATTTGTTTCGTGCGGGGATCGAACCCGCGACACGCAGCGCAGCAGTCCGTTGCCTGAGCCACTGCGCCAGCCGTGTCGTCAAAATTTAAAATCATTTCGGTTTTTTTGGTTAACTAATCTTCTCTTTAGTAATCAGGGTGCTTACTCTGGAATATTATTCCGATAGATCGACATTGTTCAAACGTCAGTTGGTTGAGTTAAACATCAGGGATTGGCTGGCCTCACTGAGTCTAGCCAATCCTTGACGTTTCACTGACAATTCCAATGTCGACCAATCGGAATTATATTCGAGAGTAAGCACCCTGATCCCACTTATTTGGGACCCACGGGATAAGTTTACTAATTTCATGACAATTTGACAATTTTGTAAATCAGTAACATATTTGCAAAGTTTTCTGACAAGTGCTATTTATAAAACCTTACAATTATGTAAGAAATAATAACATTTTAATATTGTTTAATAAGCAATTATTGTGAGACTAGGTTGGCCGCTGTAGATATAAGTAATCTGGCCAAATGGGGTATCCTTAATCCTTTCCAAACAAATTGCCAGCGTGGCGCCCGCCCCTCTGCAGGATATGCGCCACCTCCTATCCTGCCCATCCTACACAACCACTTGCACCTTTCAGGATTTATTCGAAGCAAATGAAAGAGCTGTGCAGGTGGCTACATACTGGTCTAACACAATTTGAGATCATCGAGACGTAAAGAAGAAGAACATTTACAATTGGGTATTTCAACAAAAAAATCTAATTAGTCTGTCAGATTATCGAAAAATATTGGAAATGTGTTTTTTGTTTTATCAAATTAAAAAAAATACGAAAATAAAACGTGTCAAAGGTCATGAGTGGGGGCTTTTGACGTCTTTTTGTGGGTAAAAAAGTACTAACCTTGTGACGTCATACGCCTTTTTTTTTTGGCGGGTGGAAAATCATCGAATAATCCCTCCCGCTCTTGGGCAGAGCGAAAGGTTGTGTCAGACTTCTACTGACTAAAAACCACCCATGTTCCTTCTTAGCCCTCTATGTCGAGGCCGCGATAACTAGTGTACAACCCGCGGCCCACGACTTGACGCGACTTTTCGAAGCACTGTATCGTCTTCATCTTTTGTTTACGTGAAAAAAGAAAAAATACGTGTCCATTATTTTTTGGAAATGTATCCGAAGGACTAATTTTTTTTTTTGTTGGTGAAATATCCTATTGTAGAACACGTTTGTAGATCTGTGTGATGACAATACTTTATTTACAAATTAATAGTAGGTAATTGTAAGTCCTATTTTTGTTACCAAATTAATATTCGACGGTAGTTTTGATTGGCCGCAAAATTTTCGTTGAACGTAAAATCTGTCACAATAAAAAACTTTTCGCAAAAAAACAACCGACTTCAAAAATACATTTCAGAAGAAAAATCAGCTTCTGAAGTCGGTGACATTTGTTTGTTTGATTTCATTTTTTTGCCACCGATTTCAGAAGCTGATTTTTCTTCTGAAGTTTATTTTTAAATTTTTGGTGTTTTTGAAGTCGGTTGTTTTATTTTGCAAAAAAAGGTTTTTTTTAAATTTTTTGTTGTATTATCCTAAACAAATATTTAGTATGCATATAACATTCAACTAAGAAACCTAACCCTTAACCTTCAAGATTCCCTTATTTTTGCTTTCAACTTCTAACCGTTGAGGAGTAGTAACTTTCATTGTCAGTTCATCAACATGAAAGTGATGACTGCTAGATGATGACTGGAATAGCGTCAGAATAAACATCCGAATTGAGAACCTCCTTCTTTTTTTAGAAGTCGGTTAAAAAGCACGAAACACGTAATACGTGCAGAAATTTGAGGGTTGCCCTCGATTTCTCTGGGAACCCATCACCAGGTTCTAGTTTCCATATCAAAGTATCGCCCTTGAAATATCTCCTTTCCAAAAAAAAAAAAAACATTAAAATTGGTTCTCAAACGACGAAGTTATTCGCGAACACGCATGAACGAAAAATGTTCATTAATTAAAATAAATGTTCATAAAATGAAAATTACTACATATTTTAGGGGATCAAAATAATGGCAACTATTCCGCATCAAACTAAAACAGAATCACGTTTATCGGATCATAAATCTCGGCGTAATCGGTGTACATACATTAAAAAAAAACATACCAATCCAATTGAGAACCTCCTCCTTTTTGGGAAGTCGGTTAAAAACTAAAGTTTATACTTTTACGAAAAACTCGCCATTGCTGTTCACTCGCATATTTATTTACGTCCAATACAAGTGTATTTTGCATAATAAAGTAATGATTTTAATAGTAGTAGTACCTTCATAATCTTACTTTCTGGTCCGTTGGTCTAAATTGCTCAGATCAATGACTAAAATCAAATTGGGAGCTCGTTGTTATATAATAATAGAGCACTCGGGTCGATCTTGTAATCAATATAATCTTGTAATCAAGAATATCCCTAATCATTCCACTTAAACAAAGTATTCTGTGTTTTTTTTTGGTGGGTGGGTAATCATCAAATAACCCCTCCCGCTCTTGGACAGAGCGAAAGGGAGTGTCAGACTTCTACTGACTAAAAACCAAAAAAACCACCCATGTTCCTTCTTAGCCCTATATGTCGAGGCTGCGGTGACTAGTGTACAACCCGCAGCCCCGACGTGCGTCGGCCCTTTCGGGCCCCTCCCATGTTGCTGACATCTATTTGAGGCGCGCGTGGCCTCTTGTCGTCGTAAGACGGACGGACGGCGAGCTAGCCTATCACTCACCGTCCACAGGCCCGCGTCTACGGTGGCCGGAAGCCGTCACGTGGCCCCCGACGCCCGGAGCGCCTCCCGCGGCGGCTAGGACGAGAGGTTCTCTCCCTCTCGCGTTCCGCCACCTCCTTCGCTAGCATCACTGCTTCGCAGAAGGAGGCGATGGCGTCCCATTCCTCCTCGCCCTGGACCATGGCTTGCACCAGGGCCGGACGCTAGAGGTCGCCGCCGCCGATCGCCGCTACGAGAACACGGCGGGGCTCCGCCCAAGCGGGGCACACCTCCATTGTATGCTCCACCGTGTCCTCTTTTCAGACACTTTGATATAGGTATAAAAGTGTAACTTTTTGATGTACGGTTTGTTTGAGCTATTTAAATTAAATCAACTATTTTTTTCCTTTATTCGCTTGTCCTGTTCACAACTTTGAGTGTTAACCTGATTAGTGTTGATATTTTATTACAGCATCAACCAATCAATATTCTATCACCGTCTAAAACAAAAACAGTAGTCTCAGACACTGAACCAGTTTAATGCACAGAGGGATATGTCAGAAAATAGTGGACAAAAACAAGATTCTACTTATTTATTAGGAAATTTACAATCCCGACACTTTATACAAGTATTTGCTATTTGGTTATGGTATGGATAGGAAAAAGTGGAGCGATCGTGTTTTGTTATTAATTTCATGTCGTGAGAAAAGTGGAGACTGCGCTACAGTAGGTAGTAATAGGTTAGTTGACAAAAGAAAACTAATTAGTTCTTCAGATTTAGTAGTAATTAACTTGCACCTTAGTATTGTATCGAGTCTGGTTCTTCTAACCAACCTAACAGACAGATGTGTTGTTGGGGAGTTTGTTCCGCCACTTCTTCTTTCCAGCTAAAACGCTAGGAAGTGTCGAAGGGTGGTCGTTTTGGGAGACTGTCTCTTGTAAATAAGTAAAGTAAAGTAAATTTTGACGTTCGAAAAGTTCTGATGATCAGCCTAGTTTGAATAAATGAGTTTTGCTTTTGATTTTGAAAAAGATAGATTTTCATAAAATATTGGACATAATAATATTATATTTTCACGTTTTTCAGCAATAAATAGTAAGTAAAGGTTTTTTAGTTAAATGAACAAAATGCTTGGTTAACGACTTCATGAAGGCTCTGTTTACACCTCACCTCTGTTATTTAATTTAAATGAATAAAATATACGAATATTAAGGTTCTCATTTAAGTGTCATTCTCTCAAGATATAATTATGTTATAAGGAAGTTATTTCAATGATAGCATGTTCTTAACATTAGACCACACAGCAGGCTTGCCTAACACCTCATAAACCAGATTAGTGTCCATAAAACAAAGATAGGCTTCTAAAGTTCAATGCCCTATTTATTGCGCTATAACAAACGTTGGACCTAGATTAATGTTATAGAATCTTAACGCACTTTTTTATTGACTCTTGAAATGGAAAATAATTCAGTGAAAATTATAACTGACGTAACCCGAAGAATTGCCAGACTTAAAAGTGGCAATGGCCAGGTCGCATTGTCACAGGGCCCGAAAAGTTCTGCAGTGGCAACCGCGGACCGGAAGACATTTCGTTGTAAGGCCTCCTATTAGGTGGACCGATGACCTGGTGAAGGTTGCGGGGATCCGCTGGATGGAGACGCACGGGACCGGTCAAAGTGGCGACACTTAGGGGCGGCCTATGTCCAGCAGTGGACGTCTTTCGGCTGAAATGATGGTGATGATGAAAATTATAATCGTAAAGATAACATCACGCGTGTAATCCTGAAGGGTAAGTCTGAGGTATGCGTACAGTCAACAGCATCAATATGTATACACTTAGCTACGTTTAGAACACATTTTCGCTTACTGTATTGATTAAATATCTATGTAACGTAATGTAATTCATATTTTGGAACCCATATCATAAAGTAGGTTATATTCTAAAGTTTCGCGAGAAAGTCGCGTTTGAATTTTGTTGAGAGTTTACATACTATTGCCGTGACTTCGTATTTGTACATCGACATTTTGCCAGCATAATTAAAATATTGCCCATCTCGCAATCGCGACTACTAAGCGCGAGGTCCCAAGTTCAATACACAGGTCGGGGAAATTGTTATTGGGGTTTTCTGAAAGGAATAGGGATGTTTACTGACTTCAACAAATGTCATTCTAATTAGTCCGTCTGTTAGATTATCGAAAAATATTGAGTATGTATTTTTTGTTTTATAAAATTAATAAAAATTGACGAAGATAAAGCGCGTCAAAGATTTGAGTGGGTGTTGGGACGTCACTGACCGCTAAAAAATGTCACACTAATGTCTTAGAGTATGACGTCACACCAGTTTTCAAAGCACTGTATCGTCTTTATGGTTTGTTTACGTGAAAAAAAAAAATACGTGTCAAATATTTTTTGGTAATCTAAATGACGGGCTAATTCGATTTTTTTTTGTTAACTACCCTATTCCCTAGAGCTGCCTCGGAGTTTATTTAGTATCTGTACCTAGTTGATGGCAATAGGGTCGCCCCTATTACACGGGACTTAAACATAACCGGCGAAATGAGGGTTTACGAGTACTATTAGGTTCATCTGACTATCTGCTAAACTCTTCTGGATCTCCTCTATGTAATTTATTTATTAATGTGAATCCTATTAACCATGCAATGTAAATAAAACACAAGAATGCCAAGCATTTACTCCTACAGGAACTAGTAGTTGAATGTCCAAGTCGATCAATCACCGATGCGTACGTCGGAACGACGACGCAGGGAATGAAACCGACAAAAATGCCTCTAGCTCTCGATATGAGACGATCGACATCATTATAATGTAGGTATTAGTGTTGCAGTACACGAATTGGAACGCACATAAAGTTTTTCAAAAAATCAAATATGTTGGGGTTGGCTCCCAGTCTAACTGGATTCAGCCTATCTGACATCCACAACCCAGCCAAAATTGGGTTGTACGATACCACAAGGCAAGACTGGACTTTATGAACTGGTCACAGTAATTGGATTTGTAATCATTCGCCATTTAATGAATTTAATAATTAAAGAAAATAACAATTTGTTGGCGTTAACAGGAACACAAGGAAAAATACTATGATTTAATTACCTGGGAATACATATTATAAAACATTGAAATAATCAGTCAGCCATAACAAATTATTTTTATAACTTTATCAAAATAAAAATACTAATCATATTGACATTTTAATGATTTTTTAAAAGTAAAATTGTAGAAATAATACCTTTGTTAGGTAGGTAATTAAAGTGGCCTCAATCATTTAAATGCTAATTGATTTTGTATAAAGGTGTATTGCTTATTGGTTTTTGAGTACTGCTTTTACTTATTGAATGATTTTATTGAAATTTGTAATGTTATAACTATTTTACTCGTCTCAGTTTATAATTTCTTTATTTATTAGGTCCATTAACAGCAATACATACTAAAAGTTTACAGCATAAAAGTGCTGGTATGTACAACATTATTAATATCAATTTGCCTTAAATAAAACAATTTCTAAAATGGTATTTTTAAAGAGTAAAATATAATTTTGCAGACAAGTGCAACTACTAATTGGACCGTCTCCCCACACACTAACAAGCGCACCACTAATCGACACCCATCGTGTGTGGTCCGCTTCAACAAAAACTGTCGTAAGCACAACACGAACATCGTGTAAACATAAATTAAATTCCTACTGGCTGTTTGTTTAATTTTTTAGACTAGCCATAGAACTTCTTAAGTAGCTGCCGTATTAATATTGATTAGGTCACAGTTTGGCTTAGTAGTTAGTAGAGATGTGTTGTTTTTGATGATGGTTCATGGTAATGGGGCATAATTTTGTGTGTGGAATTTTGAAGTGTTTTTGACAGTGGTGTGGGTAGTGAGGCTTTTGAATGATGGAGTTTGCTACCAGAAAACGGTTGGACATAAAGGATTTTTTTTACTTTCGCTAACGACAGTACACATTAAATCTTACATACTTTAAAGTTACCAAATGTTGGCCGAAATGCTTATGGAATATGAAATAATTTGTATTTGAAGTGATCTATGTAATCTATACGCATTAATGGACACTACGATAGTTTCCAAAATACACTCGTAGATTTCAATTCGTTTGACTAAAATTATCAAATAATATTGCGTTAATCGCGACTATCATTTAGATAAATGTTAAGTTACATGTAGATATTTTACATTAAACCAAATAAAGACGCTTAAACTTAAACTCGGCTAGAATTAATTCCCACAGAATTCACCAAAAGGTAAAGAAAAACTCCATTTTAAAACCATTCAATGGACGTTTTTCGAAACGTATCGAACAATCCGTCGGTTTGTCTGTCGGTCAGACAGTCAGACGGTCAGACATCGGGACATATCCCTAATTAATGATCTAGCAAACGAAGCCGCACCTGCGCAAACTGATCGAATGAAAACCGTCGCAAAAACTAGTATAAATACATCTATAATGATAGCGCATCCATTGAGAAAGTTTACTCGTGTAGAATTAAATTTTATTTTAACACTTAGCTACTAGTTTTTACTTTGATTAATACCTATTACTTAGATAGAAAATTATTAAAATCCCACGAGAACCAACAGACTGCCGACAAATTGCTTTGCAGTTTGGCGTTGAGTAAAAGTATGCATTATTATTAAATAAATTAAAAACAAACTTCGATGAAAACACACAAAAAAGATTCTGTGAAGTAAATCATCTCAATGGCTGCAAGCCTACAGCAACACCGGCTTACGCTATCACAAGGAGCCGACCGGCGGCAAATAGTAGACAAATTAAACTTGTGTCCTTTGTAAAAAGAACTCCGGACCGCTATAGAATGACGCATGCAAGTCACGAGGGGATCTTTATGTCGTCCGCTCGATGACAGCCCAGTGAGCCAAATGCGTGTTGTTTTGGATAAAAATAGTCCCAGTGTTAAATGTTGTCGGTGCGAACAAAGCATTGGGGAGTTTTACGAGACCTGTAATATGATATTATAAGGGGAAAATGGGATCGGTTTTTGATGTAAATCAAGGCGGATTTATTAACGTTTTTGCATTGCAGTAGGAGGAAACTTTTGTTTAGTTACTGTTTTATTCATACTAAGAATTCACAGACCTCAAAAGAATTAAAAGTTCCAGAAACTAGGACTTAATTCTCAGCGGTCGCACTTGCGAACACTATACCATACAAGCAGTCGTTTAGTTTATTTAATAGTTATAATTGTAATCAAATAACACTGAGTTTGTGACATTATAGTCTTTATCCTGTAAGTTTTCTGGTGTGTTAGCTAAATACATGAATTTATTTTGTTGATTAAATGGGTTCACGCTTTACCTTAATCTCACCCTGAGGACAGAGATGCGGTCGAATATGGAACGAACTAACCCAAAAGAAGCGTATTAACTCGCGATTTAAATAGATTGGGGTCATATGAATTTGGGAACACCGATGCAGGCAAAAAATTCTACTCCTTGGCTGTGTGCATAATAAAATATGTAGCAGTGTGAATGTATGGAACATCGACATAAATGCACCAATGAAGGAAGACAAACACAAGCTTTCTTCAAAACAACTCGGAAGATTTTGCAAAGGCCTACAAGGTTCAGTTAAAAGTAATCCAATTATCTGTGTTGGCACTTAAATAGGTTCTTAAGTAGACAGAAACTAATTTAGACGGATAATTTAAGCTTAGGACACAAGGCATGAACTTTCGCACGAGAAACTCACTTGCGACGTAAATAAACCGTTTACGTGGGGCCACGAAAAACGCGATTGGTTAGGTAATGAAGGGCTTGAGAAGGGACATTGATTTTAAAGTGGTTTTTTGTTTTATTTAAAATTACTTTCAACAGGATTTTAGACTTTCCCATCGTCGTCATCGCTGATAGTCCTTGGGTGGTTTTTAATTGTTTTACTCTCTCCTGTATTTCGTAGCACAGAGCAGAAATGATAATGAGAGATGAATCTTGGGACGTAACTAACCGAAGTGCATTAGCAGCCAACTGACAGTTTGATCAATAAAAACAAATACTTGTCAACGCAAATCGATACACATTCAAACACATTTTTCGAATTTGTACTTCCAAAATCAATAATTTCTTAAAAATATTAAACAAAATCTAAATAATTAATGGACTACGTACTACGTACGGAACTACTGAGTGCGCTTATCAAATTTTTTCTACTAGTTATAATTTAGCTGTCACGTCCGAATGAGTAAATATCACGTTTTTAATTTGTCAGCTAATGAATGAATGGTCTTTATTCTACTTTAATTTCTCAACAAAGGATGATGTTAATATGTAGACAGGTGAATACTTCGAGTTGTACAGTACCAAGATGAAAAGATTCTGTTTAAGCTTCTGTTTTTTACCCGACTGCGGCGAAGCCCAAAAGGAGGGTTATGTGTTTGCGACCAACGAAAGAACAGACACAAAAGAACTAAAAAGTTGGATATAAAAAAAGTAGTTAAAAAACTAAAAAACTGAAAAGTATGAAACAAGCACATTTTAAATTAAACAAAACTTGGAAGCAGGCGGGGTCCATTTGAATATTAAATTATGAAACGAAAATAGGTTTTTTGACAATAAGTTTAGGACGAAACTAGCTGATGATGTTTTTTTTAGCAATTGATAGGAGTAAAATAATTGTCATGGTACGGGCTGCAGAATCCTACTTCCTATTAATATTATAAATGCGAATGTTTTTACGGATGTACTTAACTGATGGATGAATGGATGTTTGTTACTCTTCCACGCAAAAACTACTAAACGGATATGAATGAAATTTAGAACACAGATAGTTTATAACATGGATTAACATAGAGTACTTCTTATTCCGGTAATATGATCCCGTGGGACAATTATCGAACAACATGAACACAAGCTAGAAATAAATAAGGAAAATATTGTCAGGAAAGATTTGAGCGTGAATCTGGATGGCTATTGAATCTATAAGAGTAGTGGAAGTCCAGAGATTTGATAAATGGTATGTGTGAAGGGTGACATGGCTGGAAAGCTACTGCTAAGATAAGAAGAGAAGAGAAGTAGTAGAGGAGAAGACATGCTGCGCTGAGTCATGAATGATGATGGTATTGTGAAGAATTAGGACTAACTCTGTAAGTAGAATCAGTCGTCATAATTTGACACAGTATTGTGAAGAATTAGGACTAACTCTGTAAGTAGAATTAGTAGTCATAATTTGACACGGTATTGTGAAAAATTAGGAGTAACTCTGTAAGTAGAATCAGTAGTCATAATTTGACACAGTATTGTGAAGAATTAGGACTAACTCTGTAAGTAGAATTAGTAGTAATAATTTGACACGGTATTGTGAAAAGTTAGGAGTGACTCTGTAAGTAGAATCAGTCGTCATAATTTGACACGGTCAATGTGTCGGCGAGACGGCTAGATTGTCTTTGTTTCCTTGCCTGGAATTTTACTAAAAAAAAGCGATACCTCCTAATAATATGCGATTTAAACTCACCTATCAAAACGTAGGTACGTCTTCTACCTAAGCATTTGGATAATACAGGTTATTTATTAATTTATTTGGGTATACACAAAATAAATAATGTTCCAGAATTATGTTGTGTAATATAAAATCAAAACCCGCCATACTAGAGGCCACACAACTAAGCTCATTACACTAAAACGGTGCCTAATTAAGATCAGGCGACTCGCTTTATATGGGGTGATGAACCGCAACCCGGGTCAACCATAGTTAACCATACGCTACATAGTCTTAAGATTTACGTTTATTACCCGACTTCAACGACGGGGGGTGCTGTTATTGAGATGGGAAATCGCGTGATTAGTACAAAAAATGTTTTAATAATCATGATTTCTGAGATAACCGACCATTAAACATTACACGGTTCAAGACTGTGAGATTCGTATCTGTTGAATTTATTTTGTTTGTCTGTCTGTTTGTTTGGAATATTTGCCGTGAGATTCAATGTTAGATGTTATGATATTGTTTACGATATTGGCTTACAGCCCTATTGGTCAGCATGTAGCACGAGGTTTCTACATCTGAAGTTTATAGACAGCTGTCATGGAGTCTTAATTGGCGCCGTGTTGATGGCAATGGGCTCGCCCCCTAATTCATCATCATCATCATCATCAGCCATAAGACGTCCACTGCTAGACAAAGTCCTCCATAGAACTCCATACAGAACGGCAGCCTTCCGTTTGCATCCATCGGTTGCCCGCAACTCTCACGATGTCGTCGGTCCACCTGGTGGGAGGCCTACCAACGCTACGTCTTCCGGTTCATGGTCGCCACTCGAGAACCTTTCTTCCCCATCGGTTGTCGGTTCTTCGAGCAATGTGGCCTGCCCATTGCCACTTCAACTTGCATACTCTGAGAGCTATGTCGATAACCCTGGTTCTTCGGCGGATTTCCTCATTTCGGATCCTATCGCACAAAGAAACTCCGAGCTTAGCTCTCTCCATGGCTCGTTGCGTGACTCTGAGCTTCTCTAAGAGGCCAGTACTTAAGGACCACCACCATATCTGAGCCATAAGTCATCACTGGCAACACACACTGATTATAGACCCTTGTCTTAAGACACTGCGGAATTTTAGACGAAATGACGCCCACTATTACTCGAGATTCAAAACATAAAAAATGAAAATATGTGAGTTCTAATAGGGACACTTCTGCTGAGGTTTGAGTTTTTAATGCTAATGGCTAACGTTGACTAAATTAAATTGAGTTTAGTGTTCATTTACTTATTTTTAATGGACATTACAGTTTATTTTTATAACTTTACGATTCATATATTATCAAGTATGATATATGATATAAGACAATGTTGTGTACACCTGTTGTCACTTACATAAGAAACCGAACCTGTATACTTGTATTGTTGATTGTAAAATGTATGTATTGATTTCGTACATACCAATTTTAAATAAATGAAGACCACTTATGTATTTATTTCGGAAATAAATATTAATAAAGTTTGTTTAGAGGTTATTTTTAAAATAATCAATCAAATGAACCTGTCACTTATTATTTGGCGCAGATGTCAAATTGCGCCACAACACTTTTCTTTCCTCCGGGATCTGCCTTCCGCATGTCTGCGGCAGGACCCTATGTTAAATTGGATTGAAAACTGAAGTGTAACGTGCGTGGTATTGAGTACCTTCCGAATCACATAATTAAAATAACCCTCCTTTTGGGCTTCGACGCAGTCGGATAAAAATAGTACCTCAATTTTATTTTCAAATTTTAAATTATTTCCCAGCAGCACCCTCCGACCTCTAGATCAATATTATACGGTCTAGTTTAGCGTTGCTTTAATACATTAAAAACACCTTAGTTTTATTCTAATAATTATTATTCTATGAGTTATGGTCCTGCCAAACTTAAATCAAGCCAGCAGAACCCGTTTAGACGTTTTCAGCCCAGAAAATTATATTTATTTTAAGCATTTTATTATTACGCTTTTTTTAAACTGACATGTCCAATAACAGTATCATTCCCGATATTTCGGTGCCGTTGTGCTCACGGATATACTGAAGATATAATATCGGGAACTCATAGCAAATAGTAAACATAAATATCCTGTTTACAGTTTTAATGTATGTTGGATTTTATTACTTGTTACGATAATATTATGCAATTTGATTTTTACGCGAATATCGTTAAAATCTGGGACCGCACGTAAGGAGTTTGATTCTTCATGTCATGCGTTTTTTCCAAAAGTACAGTCATAAATATGCACATTTTTTCTTAAATATGGTAATAATTGCTGCACTGGGTTCGTGCACAGTGATACGACCCCACCTTAAATGTGGCCAAAAATATGATCGATCTTATCAATTAATAATCAATTAACTTTCTTGCCTTTAAACGATCGAAACCAACACCTTTGGACAGTGAAAAATCCTGATGACACCTTGGACAAAATTTACCTAAAATTAACTTAATACCAAGGATGGGACATAATTGAAATACACCTTAAAGAAACTCAACCGGTGTGCATCGATTTATGCGCATTTTGATGAGGCAAAAAAATTCTTAAAAGAGCATTCATTTAAAATTACAATTTTTGCTGTGTCGCTTTATGCAAAAAAATAACGAAATATTTTCGGATTTTAAATAAAATAGTTTAAAGATGAACGGGAAGTGTGTTGGGCACTTTTTGCTTATTTTTAGAGGATGGTTGGGTATGAGTAAGGCCCGTATCGCCTTTATGTATATATCCGAGAAAGTTCTATAGTAGGTAGGTACTTATTGTAGATCATCGATCTTCATACACTGATAAATTCATAAACCTACATTTGTGTAACATACAAGACTATTACTAACTTATTTATATATGAACCAGAAAAAAGCTGGTATTGTCTATAACCCCGTACTTACCGTATCGCTCTCGAACCCATTTGCCATCATTCACCATAAAAATGATCGCAAAAACGATTAATTTTAATCAGAACATGTTCTCTTATCGTTTACATGTCAACGTTATGATTTTTTTTGCAAAATTCGATATAAAAGGCAAGAAGATGAATGGTCTTGTGTGAGCGAAAGTTTTCTTCAAATTAATTGATATTTTTTAGTTCATTGTACCGGGCATATCGTAAAAGTATAGTGTCAATAAAGCGGCTAAGTTCAAACAGTAGATTTGCGCATACTGCTTACAATGTGTCCTTTTGCAGACAAAATTATTGCTTATGACGTACTTTTATGGCGAGGACCATTTAGGGATGAGCTGTGCTTTAAGCTGTTAATGAGCAACGTCAATCATTGATTGAAAAGGTGGTAATTAGCTACATTTACTGTTTCATTAAGGAGATGGATTGTTGAAAATCTGACAATTGATTTCACTGTATTTTTGGCATAGATAGCCGTTTAAAGAAATTTGTAAAACGTGTAATTGACACTTAAGTCTGTGACTCAAGGTAAAAGCTATACGTTGACCAGAGGCTTAGCTTTATCTGGGGCTGCGGGTTGTTTGAAAGTGATACAGCGACTCCGGACACAAAGGGCTAAGAAGGAACATGGGTGGTTTTAGTCAGTAGAAGTCTGACACTCCCTTCCGCTCTGCCCAGAGCGGGAGAGGATATTTGATGATTTCAAAACCCCCAAAAATAAAAATGGGGTGGCTTTTACTTTGACCAGACGGTAAGCATTATCAAGCAGTCTGTTAGCCACATTATAAGTTGACACTGTTGAGGAGTTTTCGATGCTATAATATTTCAGTTTATTGTTAGGTTGGTTACTCTAGATTATTTATTTTTATCGGATGATGGTTAATAGTGTTAATAAATCATTGTTGTTAAATACAACGTCATTTTAAACTATCTCAATTTTCGCTAAAAGTTTAAATATATTGACCACAACAGACTGCTTTTTTAAATTTTATAAATTGATAAAAACATTCTCAATAACGATTGTATACGACAAATTTATGAAGATTGAATCATGTGACTGGCATTTACCGTGTTGATAAAGGGTGATAAAGATCAGTGGGTTGTGTTTTTATGTTCCTCACCGTTGAGTTGGAGATTGAAGATGATTAATTCGCCTTAATGTACCATCAGTCATATGTGATGTGCATGAAATCGATTGTATTCATATTTGCAACTGTTTGCTGAACGATTGTTTGGGAATCAATGGAAAGCCGACATGTCTTCATTAATTTAGACTTCAGCTTGTTAAGATAAAGCTTGGATTTTATTTTTACCCGACTGCAAGGAAAGGGTTATGTTTTTGAACAAGTCTTTTGCTTGGTGGAATTTTCTATTAACTGTATCATATATCATACAATTTTTAATCCCCTATTTGTCTCTTCTATCAAATCTCCTTCCTTTTTGTTCAGATTTAGATATAAAAGAAACTCTAGTGGAAAATTTTGTGCAACTAGAATTTCTAGGCTGCAAATCGTTTGTCAGTCAATAGGTGAACTTATTTTTTTTTTTTTGTATTTAAACTTTTTTATAGCTGGTATTTATTTTTTTTGTCACAATTTGTGACAAAAGTGTCACGAACGTGTCAAAACAAAGCGTTACGGCCGCTTGGGAGGGAGATATCTCAGGAACTGTTGGTTGGAATTGAATAATTATTTTTGTGTTTGATTGTCCATTTTTTGAGGCAGGTTAAAAGTTATACAATATTGCGGGATTGGACCTGCAAAAGGAGCGGCGCATAATTGAAAAATGTTGCAAAAACTTGAAAAAGACTGATCAGTCTGCGGGAGACTAATGACCTCTTGGAACAAGCTGCATTAATTAAAATGTACCTAACCTAGCCAAAAAATATTTTTGCAGTAAACCTGTGATAGTTTCATCAAATACCTAATTTTGTAAAAGACTCTCCGCCCGCATTTCCTCTCAACTTTAAGCCCGTAAAACTTCAAGTTAAAATTTTGTTGCGATTCGTTTTTCCACTTGTCCGTTGAAGTTTCACTTCTATTAAGTGTCCCAGCACACATTTCGATTATTAGGTTAGTTTTAAGTAGTTTAAAAACGGTGAAAGAAAACATCGTGAGGAAACCGGCATGGCTTAGAACCAAACATTCGAAGACATTTGACATCTACCAATCCGCACTGGGCCCGCGTGGTAGATTATAGCTCATTCCCGCTCAAAGAGAGAGGAGGCCTGTGTCCCAGCAGTGGGAACATTAATAGGCTGTTGATGATGATGATGAGTTTGTTATAGTTTCTTGGTAAGGTTCTTCGGAAAGGTCAGGTGCGTGGCACTCGCAACTGGCGTGCGTATATTACAAGAATCCGATGTATGAATGTAGACGAGGCAAAATAATAATAATAATAATAATATTCCACAACTATCACACAACGCCATCTAGTCCCAAGCTAAGCAGAGCTTGTGTTATGGGTACTAGACAACTGATAAACATACTTATATATTTCTAAATACATACATATTATAGATAAATTACACCCAGACACAGAACAAATGATCGTGCTCATCACACAAACATTTGTCCTGGGTGGGAATCGAACCCACGACCTCCGGCATAGCAGTTAGGGTCACTAACCACTAGACCAACAGGCCAGTCAAAAAAAATGAGTATGTTAGGGTGGTTCGTCTGTGTGATCGTTAAGTGCTTTCTGCCTACGAGGGTTTGTATGTCCGATGACACGTTTGGCATTGTGGCTGAGCGATTAGACTGCTGCGCTGCGTCTCGCGGGTTTGATCCCCGCACGGAACAAATATTTGTTAGGCCTACAGATAGTTGTTTCTGGTCTGGGTGTCTGTGTAATATGAGTTTAAATGTTTGTAAACGCACCCATGATACAGGAGAAATTTCTTGTGTAGGGTAACGTTTATAATAATAATAAAAATAAAAATGTATGTATAGTTTAGAAATTTAATGCAAAACAGTATTATACACAATACGTTTCCGTTGAGAGTGGTTAGCGTAGATTAAAGATCTAACAGTCTAACTGCCGTACTCAGAGAGCTTTAATGATTACTAAGGCCATCACTTAGCAAAAGTTTTGACAGTTTGTTTATACAAAAGTATGTCAAATCTTTAGTAAGTGACGGCTTAAGTAATCATTAAATATGTCTGAGAACCGCAGTATGCAGTAAGAAGTACTCTTTGATATTAATGTAAAAGTATCAGTTGTTTCTAGCATTTGTTTATTTTTCTGCATTTCTAATTTTTGATAGTGTGGATTTTTTTTTAAACAACCCCAATACATTTTTTTATGTTACAATAATTTGAACTGCTCAGATGAAAAAATAAACAAAATGCACAAAACGTCTAAAGATCGCCTCACCAAGTCGCAGTTGACCCAAAACCCTATACAAATTGACAATGAATAAATAAAACGTTAACAAAAAGTCGCACTACCAAATCAGCCAACGAAATTAACGAGACCGATTTTTGTCCACGATGTTAAATAAAAGCACACTGTGCCACGATAAAATTTCGGCCATACTTCACTCGGTGTATCGGAAACCAGGAATGTACAGTCGCCAGCGGTAATATGTTTATACTTAATAGAATTCTCAAGCGATTTTCTCTTGAAATAAAGTTAGTAACTTTCAGATTAGGTCTTTTTCACAAAAGTATGAGTTGTAAAATAAAGGACAGTGATAAAATCAAATTACAGTAGGATAAAATCCCTTTCAAAGGTTGATAGGATATAGATATTAGTGCACATGACTGTACTGCAAACATATTTATTTAGCCCGAACTTTCTCTTGGGTTTAAAAGGTTGGTATTTTTTTGGTATATATTTTTGGTCGCTCGCATTGTATTTAAATTGCAAATGTACCGTAAGGTTAGTGAAATGTCTTCAATAGTTCAAGTCAAGATGTTTTTGGAAAATGTCTCTCAATGTATTATGGTTTGCGGTAACTTCATACTGATACTTTTTATGGAGTTTTGATAGCTAAATTAATATGTTTTGTCTATCTCCATAAAGAAAAACATTAAAAAGTCTCAATGTGTGCCTAATATTTGAGTGCGTAAAAGTGTACAGTATGTTAGCTTTTCAGTAAATATGCGTGTGTATATAAGTTTGTTCCTTGAACCGACATCATTAGTGCAGATTGACTACAATATTTATTTTGCCCAGAACGAAGATTAGAATTTATTGTATTATTAATGTAATTTCAGTTTCTGTAACGCACTATTCCAAGATCAATTAATTAATTTAAAACTTTCTGCACAAGTAAAAATATCCATATAAATAGAGATACTATTTTTTTTGAATTTCCTACAATTTTATCTAGCTTAGATACATTTTATTATCTGTAATAATGTGAATGTTTTATCAAACAAAGACAATTAGTAATCATAAAATCCCCAAAAAAAAACTAATCAGACATTGCCATACATCACAATTCTGACTAGAAAATAAACAAACACAACGAAGCAGTAAATCAATCACAGATAATATAAACGCCAGAGCTGTCACACAAAGATAAATAAAGTTTTATTAGCGCCTATAATAATTAAGATAACTCCGACACCACACTATTAAGTTAATTATGATGTTGCAAAACAATATGGTTTTCTAAAAACAACGTTACATCACACCTGTAGTACCTATAGGGTTGGGTAGAGAAGATCATCTCGGAAACTAATTAGTATGGTCTCATTTGACATGACCAAGATTATGTCTGAATTTAAGAGTTTGTTTGGATGTTTTTTCCCGTAGTTGGGATAATGGCTCCGATCAAATCATCTGCTTAGCCGTTTCCAAACTATGACGGGGTCGGCTTCAAGTCTAACTGCATGCAGTAGAACATCACCATTTTACATGAAGTGACTGCCAATTTGATGTTCACAAATACATTATTTTTAAGGTCCGCGCCACTTTATTTTTTTCTTTTATACTTCTCTTTTATTCATTACAGCGAAAATCTCCTTCCTGGCCATATCATCATCCTTCACGCAGTCCATTCACCAATATTTTAGTCTTCCTCTACTCTTTTAAGACATTCATAGTCAAATTTCCCGACAGTATATTGCCTACTCCCCCGCAGCCCATACTGTCATGACAATTCTTTACCATGAAAATCATTTTGTTCCATCCATCAACCGCTATAAAAGAACATCAGGAGCCTGTTTCTCCCTCAACTTATTGTCAAAGCTCCCGTAAAACAGTAGCTTCAACAAAATCTTTAAATTTTCGTAAGTCTATATTAAATAAACTATACAGAACAATATTTGTGCGTCTCACATCGGGGCTAAGCACACACACGAGACTTTGGTACAATACTTTCAAAGTAAATATTTGTTAAACTCGGCAAATGCGAACGGACGTGGGTTGTTTCGGCTGTATGAACTTATTTGTGGTTTATTTTTTGGGTATGAATATGAACGTGATTTTATGATCGTTTTGCAATATAGGTTCGAAAATAAGGTAGTTAACAAAGAAAATCATATGATTCATAAAAAAATATATGATTCTAATTAGTCTGTCGGTTAGATTACCTAAAAATATTGGACACGTATTTTTTCTTTTTTCACGTAAGCAAACAATGAAGACGATACAGTGCTTTGAAAACTCGTGTGACGTCATAATCTAAGACATTAGTATGAAATTTTTTAGAGGTCAGTGACGTCGTCTACCCCCACTTTGACGCGTATTAACTTCTTCAATTTTAATTGATTTGATAAAACAGAAAAAATACGTATCCAATATTTTTCGATAATCTAACCGACAGACTAATTAGAATCATATATTTTTAAGTCAGTTAACATCCCAATTCGAGGTAAGACTTGCTTTATATCCCGGTAGAATAATCCCGTGGGACTGTTTCCGAATTCCGTTGGTCTAGAGGTCACAACTGCGGCTGCTGAGCAACAGGCCCTGGGTTTGATTCCTGAAACGAGCAAAGTGTTACTGGGTTTTACATTTATAAGAAGCAGTCACGAAGTCTGGATTTGTGCCCAGCTGGGCAAAATACCCTATTACAAGGGGATGAAGTGTGCCTCCTCCAACCTCTGACTAACCCTTCAGGGTTTACAAGCGTGATGTTATTTCATGTTTTCGACATTCACGTCTGCCCCCGATAGGAAAAAAGGCGCATCTAACATTTTTTCCAGATTTGAGTTATGTATATTGCCGAAATCAGAAAAAAAAGGCGCATCTGCCTGTATTTTTTATATTTTTCTAACTTCCTCCAGTGCGGTTTTAGCACAACAAAATAGGGCGCTTCTGTTCATTTTTTTACACCCGATTGAAGATGAAAAGACGAATTTATGTGAAACTTAATTAAAAAGTCGCATTTATGTAGATAATGTCCTTATACTTTATAGTTTTTTTTTTAGTTCAGTAATATAAAAGGCGCATATTTGTCCCTATTTCCAAGAGGAAGTTAATAAGACGCAAATAGGTATTTGCGACTAATGCGCTAAAAAAAAACTGTTTTCACATTAAGAAAAAAATACCACATCTGACCACTTGCGCCCTATTTACTTCGTAAAATTGTTTTAGCATAGGCGCATTTCCCATAAGCGTCTTAATACTTTACGTTGAATAAAAAATTACAATATGATACTTAATTAAAAAGGCGCAAGTGTACAGAAACGTCCTTTTTTCATAGAATTGTGAATCAAGCGGAGATTGCGCGGGGGTCGGGCGGGGTATGTTTAGTACGGCGCCTGACCAGTTTCTATGTCAGTTGCGCCCGAGGAGGTTTAGGAGTACGACGTGTCGCGGTCGCGCAATTTTTCGCAGCGTGATTCGTCGTAACAAAGTAAGTATTTTTTATTTGATAAGTTTGTTTGTTGTTTATGTGTGCAATTTTATTCAACCGTAGTGTGCCAAATAATAATACAAATTGTATAAGACTTGCTTTGATAGAAAAAAAAATTCAATGTCTTACTTCTACCTAAGTTGTGCCAAGTACCATTATATAGTAAAATAAATAAATTAAAGTAAGTACTTCATTCGGATTTAGATGTATGAAAATTATTTTATTCATAAACATTTTTATTAAGTACCTACTTACATTATATCCTTTCATTGAATAAGATTTATAATACATTAGTAAACTAACATTAGCATTATACATTAGCTAACTGAAGTAAGCTTTTATTGAGATAATCTTATTGAATTGTGTGTGTTTATAATGCAGTCTAACACTATTAATTTCTGTTGTTACAGCTAAAACTAACATGAAAAAAGGTCGATGCTTTGAGTTAGTTACTAAAGCTTTAGCTTCCACAAGTGCGGAAAGTACAAATAGTACTGCCGAAAATACAGAGCGAATTTCGCCTTTTCACCCTTACCAAATAAGCCATGGTAAAGAAATTAACCACGTCTCTACAACTGACAATGTTCTTCCGGATAAAGTCTGCGATAATACCACCACTGCAACTACTATCAGCAGCAGCAGCAGTTCAACAGAAAGTGATTTTGACTCTGATGATTCAATTTTTGATAAAGATTACATTCCACCACAAAGAAAAAACAACAAAAGTAGTGATATCGACTCAGATTCAGATATTGATTTCATAGAGAATTCACAACAAAACAACATTCGCGTATCAGAGTCACCTGAACGAGAAGATTTTGAGCCCGAAAATCAGACTGACCAGGTTTTTGAAAATGTAATCCAACTTACCAAAAAAGGAAGTGTACGTAAACGCAAACATTACGGTACTTCATTGCGAGAGCGTACTAAAGCTAAGAAAGAGTTAAAGACTATTACCAAGTATTGCGTTAAACCAGGTTGTGGCGAAGAATGTAAAAAAAACTGTTCTTCAAATATATCTGAAAACCAGCGAGGTATTATAAATAAGCAGTTTCGTAATTTCACTTGGAGAGAACAATACATATATATAATTAACAACACATCTCAAACTATACCGGCCAGGCGAACAAAAAAAAATCCTAACTCAAAAGTAATTAACCGAGGAAAAACTATTACATATTTTATGTTGAATGAAAATAATGAGAGAGTAACGGTGTGTAAGATTTTTTTTTTGACGACCCTTGGATTTCAGAAAAAAAACGACAAGGTTCTGCGAAACGCTTTAAAACAAGCGCAAGTAGAAGAAATAACGGATTTGCGAGGCTGTAATCCTAACCCTAAAAAGATCGATAATAAGCCCATCATTGATCACATTAATTCTTTTCATCCTGCTGTATCACACTACAGAAGGGTACATGCACCCAATCGAAAATATTTACCGTCAGACCTAAATATTCGTGATATGTACAAAGACTTTTGTGAAAAGATGGGTATAACTGAGCAGTCCGCTCCCGAAGATTGTGTATCTTACGATCACTACCGACGAGTTATTAAAGAACTTAATATCTCTTTCGCAAAACTAGGCAATGAGGAGTGCGAAATATGCGAAAAATATAAATTACATAACCCTGATATTATGGAGATCCGTCATCGAAATTGCACAGGATGTAAGGAATACGAATTACATCACAGAAGATACATTTTAGCACGACAGAAATACGATGAAGATAAATCTCGTCAAATGAGTATGCAAGACCAAACCAGTGACGCTATGTATTACTCAGTAGACCTAGAAAAGGTAATAATGTGCCCTCGACTAGATGAATTCAAGGTTGCTATATTTTGCCCAAGACTGATATTATTTAACGAGAGTTTCGTACCTCTGGGAGACAAGAAATTTCGAGGCGCGTGGGACACATTTGCTTGTATCTGGCACGAAGCTATTGCTGGCAGGAAAAAAGACGACATCATAAGCTGTTTCCGAGCCTTTTTTTTGCATTATCGTGATGTCAAGCACATAACTCTGTGGCTAGACAACTGTGCCGCTCAAAACAAGAACTGGAGTCTTTTTTCCTATTTATTGAATCTGATAAACTCAAGCGATGTCAATTTGGAAACTATCACTCTGAAATATTTGGAAGTAGGACACACTTACATGTCAGCGGATGAATTTCATCACCAGGTCGAGTTGTCACTCAAAAAGAAGAAAAGAATATATGACTTTGAAGACTTCCATCACGCGGTTTCTGATACTCATCGCAAAATCACTGTGAAGAAAATGGTCGTCAGCGACTTTTGCAGATTTGAAGATTGCTCTTCTTCCTACAAACTTCAAAATATGATACCAAGAGTATATCTGAGTAACATGTGCGAAGTCATTTTTCGAAGGGGAATTAATACATTAGCATTCAGAACTGATTTTGATGGCTTAGAAAGAGAACTGGACTTCCTGAGAGTGAAAAATATTAAAATTGGCATTCCAAGACCAGTAATAAAAACTCAATTCAGAGGAGTTAATGAAAAGCGAAAATCTGATATAATCAATCAGTTACTTTCTCTTATGCCAGAGAACCGAAGGGCGTTTTGGCGAAATTTGCCAGTTAATGACAACTCTGTCGATTTGATTAACGAATATGAGGAAAATGTTGACTAGGCACACAAAGCAACAGCAGCTCTTTTTCTTTGGTGGCAGTGAAACTACATTTACTTCGCTGGTTAATGCTATCTATTTATAATTTTTAGATTAGACAATATTTTCTCAAAAAAGCAATTTTTACACTTATTTTTAAGATTTGTTCAAGGATTAATAATAATTGTCTGTGATCTTACGTTAAAGTTAGATTTTAAGAAAATCTAGAGGCAGTGATCTTACGTCAAAGTTATATTTTAAGAAAATCTAGAGGCAGTGATCTTACGTTAAAGTTAGATTTTAAGAAAATCTAACTTTAACGTAAGATCACTGATGTTTTTTTTTAATTTTTTGATATTGATTTTATAATGTTTTTCACTTTGATATTTTAGTCACATAATAATCATAATATTGTTTGTGTAAACACTTAGTAATGTGATTATTAGCCTAAGAATGTTAATTTTTTTAAGACGTGTTTGTCAAAATAAAGATTAAGGAGATAATTATAATAGATCTGTATCTATTTAAGACTGATTAAGCTAAACTTTGCTCAAGTTTACTAAATAAATCTGATTTTTACATTTTGTGCCATGCCATTTTTGTTTATGTGGGTCAAAAGATTTTAAAATAAATACTTGACTATATCAATTGTGTTTTATTTACAAATAATAAATTAGGCTATGACTTATACGAACCTACTTTACTATTTCGGATATACTACCTTAGATAAAAGGATTATTAAATAATTTTATACACATTTTACCTAACCCAAGGGCTATCTACATACTTTCTAATTCTTAAGAAAAAAGGCGGAAATACCTATATGCGCCCATTTATGTTAAAATCATTTATTAGATAGATAAACTAAATACTTAGAAAAAAAGTACAGCCAAAAGCGTTTGAAATTTAAAGGACGCATCTAGCCGGTTACGTCTATTCAATTAAGTATGTAATATTTTGCTTAATTTTTTATGCTAAGATGAAACTGTTTTTTCATTATTTTTATTATAATAATTTAATAAATTCATATTATTATTAAACCAAGTTAAAGCCTAATAGTAGAGGGTATTATTTTCAACTTTTAGTATGTAAAATATTAATTTACTCGAAGACAGCAAACAATTTCCCGTTTCATTCATTAAAACATTTATTTCTCCGTTTTTACTTTTTGTTAGATACGTCTTTTTAACTATCGGGGGCAGACGTAGTAAACCCCTGTTATACAACTTATCACGAAATTGGACATTATAGTTATACCTACAGATTCCTTGTGTTTCGTAATGCACTAAATTCCATTCCAAACTTTCAGTTGAGATTAGAGCTTACTCATTTTACTTTCAAAACAAACATTGTATCTCGTTGTGACAAACGGTTATTCTAAGAAATATAATTATAATGAGTGTCTTTACATTGTACTTTTACATTCTGTTTAAATATAAATTTCATCATCACTGCTCTCAAAACGGTGAAGCAGAACATTGTAAAGAAATCAGCATAGTATGCTCCCGACCGAATTTAAACCATGGCGATCAATCCTCACAGTTTGTCCAGTACGCAGGAAACATTAGAACACACTCGTGTGCAAACAAAGTTGCACTCATAGCCCGAAGGGACAGTAATCTGACACGCTTGAGGAAATAGAAAAATTCAACATGCCTTGTGTCGTTAAATCCACCAACGTAACACTATTTGTAGGTGAAGTGATAGATAGACATGAAGTTTAAATAAATAATGACATGAAAGACATCATCTCCAGCCACCCCCCTGGACTCACGAAGGGGAAAGGAAGCAAATTTAACAGACATAGGAACATCACAGGCTGTTCGGCTCATGCTATGCAGATCCTAAATCAATAAATTCCTCCAATTAGAACAACTCTCATCAAAGGAACTTCCTAATAATAACTAATTAAACGTAACCACGTACGCTTCGTAACCAGGCCTTATTAAAGGGAAATCAATTTATTTTACGTTAATAAAGGACATGGTAATTAATGGGGTGCTGTGCCTGGCGCGGCGCAGGCGATTTACTTCGATAGCCTAGTTAGCCGAGTTGAGGACTGTCTCACACAACACACTGTCTTTGGTAGAAAAACGCGACGCGGTGCGATCGGGCGTTGTTGCAAAACCATTGGTGATCCATTTCTTATACTCAATATATTTTACATTCCACAATGATAGGTTACAAAGACAATGTCATTGTGAACACCAGGAACCTGTGCCAAGGAGGAAAAAAGAGGCTTATAGTTTTAGAACTTGATTGTGTTCCCTGGTTTTACTAGGGACTGCAACCGGGTTCCACATGCCCTAATTAAAGTTTATAGGATAAAGGTCTTTCGTATCGAAAAGGCTTGCGTTGAATCACTCAACTCAATACTGTAATTGTTTACTGCATACATTCATAAAACAATTAGAGTCTCGAGCAGACAACTTAGTGCGATAGCGAGATTAGGATAGGGCTGTCCTAAACAGTGTTCCAAACACTGTTTTGGACAGTTCCTATCCTATCCTAGTCCTGTCCTATTTTTGTACCAGCATCGCCTTATTTTGATCATGAAATCTTAGTTTTGCTCTCGTGAGAAGTTATAATAAACAGCCAAAACCATCTTTAATCCTTCTAAATAGTCCCATCCTCGTTCTCCCAACTTTTAACCGCGCGTGTAATCTACCCGCGCGTCTAAACACAAGCACGTGTGAGTTTCCACTTCCATCGCGTGCGCTACTAACTACTCCGAACAGTTACAATTAAATTGGATACTCTTTATAAGGACGCCTTTGGATGCCGACTGCCTTCGCGTTCATTGTTTGTTCTGATAATATCTGCTGGTTACAAATTAATTTAGAAATATAACGATTTCGGCTCGTAAGTTAAAGCGTGATTGAGGTAATTGAATGTTTGTTTGAAGTTATGTTTTTGCTTGAAATATATTGTTACGAGCTGGGTATGGGATAAATAAAAGCACTACCAATTGAACACACGAAATAACTTTAATACTCGCAAAACACTTATAAACAATCGCAAAACACTACTGAACACTTTATCGCACTAGATATCTCTTAGAACCTTCCGTTGTCTCGCTTAAAAGTAGACTGTGTCGCTGCGACATCTCTCGGTCCTTTTATACCACTAACAAACAAAAGATATTCGAGAAAATTCGCTATTATTCCATAAAACATCCAGAAAAACATTAACAAAAAAAATAAACTTAAAGATAAAATAACCAACAAAGAAGAAGTCACTTTACGCCGTAGGCATACGGTCGAAATTAAAATGCAAGTACCGCGACGACGGGCGGCGGACTAACTACCTACAGAATAGAATTAGGTACCTACTAGAATTCACGCGTACTTCTCAGTTATTAAGCGAGGTTTCTTGAAGATTCTAGATGCCCGGCGTAACACTGCCCCCTCCTTAGACTTGCTCGTCCCGAGCATCATTAGTCCCGTGATATCGCGCTAATCGGTCTACATGCACAACCTTAGGCGCACCTCGCGGACCCTTCTGTATTCGGTAGGTGACATCGTTGATCCTGGTCACAACTCGGTATGGTCCATCCCATTTTGCTTGCAATTTCGGGGACTTTCCCTTGCTCCGCACTGGGTTATGCAACCACACCAGAGAACTTTCATCGAAACCCCTACTGTTTGCCTTCCGATCATAACGGGTCTTCATCTTCTCAGACATCTGTTGTCCGGTTTGTCTGATATGCTCATACACATCATTTAACTTGTTACGCAGGTCATTTGCGTAATCCGTTACACTGCGTGGGACATCAGGGGGAGTTCCGGTGATTAAATCTGCAGGCAACCGTAATTCTCTTCCAAAGTTCGCGAAGGCTGGAGTTACAGTCGTACTTTCGTGAACTGCACTCCGATATGACAGAAGAAACGGCTGTATGTGCTTGTCCCAATCCTTTTGCCTGCTTTCTACAACTTTTGCCAGATATCTCTCCAACGTTTGGTTGAATCGTTCCACCATTCCATCAGATTGTGGGTGGTAAGAAGTGGTTCTGGTTTTGTGTGTACCCATCAATCGACAAGTCTCCTGAAAAACTTGTGATTCAAAATTCCTCCCTTGATCGCTGTGAATTTCTAAGGGTACTCCAAAACGACAGAAGACTTCCTGAACCAATTTATCTGCGACTGTTGTAGCTTCTTGGTTGGGAATGGCGAAGACTTCTGGCCACTTTGTGAAGTAGTCCATGACAACCATGAAGTACTTGTTTCCACTGTCACTTTCTGGAAATGGTCCCGCAACGTCCAGTGCTATCCGCTCCCAGGGGGCTCCAACGTTGTACACTTTTAACGCACCTCTGCTTCGTGTGTGGGGTCCCTTCACAGCCGCACAGCTGGTACATTTGCGACACCAGTCCTCCACATCATCTCGACAGTGGATCCAGTAAAAGCGCTCTCTGATCTTCAGTAGAGTCCTTTTTACCCCCATATGTCCTCCTGAGCATCCATCATGGTACAACCGTAAAACATCCGGTACCTTAGCTTTAGGCACAACCATTTGCAGATGACAGCTGTCTCCTCGAGCGTTTTCCCATTTACGGCACAAGACTCCATCCTGGATCTCCAAACTGTTCCATTGTGCCCAATAACTCTTTGTGATGGAACTCATCGCAGCCACATCACTCCACTTGGGCTTCGGAGCACCAGCTTTGATCCACTCGAAGATTGGCTTGATGTCCGAGTCATTTTGTTGTGCCTGTTGTAGGGTCTCCTTCCATTCATCGCTGAGATCCGTTCTAAGCATTCTCACGGGCACTACTTCCTTAGTCTCTTGCCTGACACAATGCTTGCAGTCTTCAGGACAAGGTCTTCTCGACAAGGCGTCTGCGTTACCGTGAGTTCTCCCATTGCGATGTTCGGTTATGTAGTCAAACTCTTGCAGTAGTTCAATCCATCTCGCCACTTGCCCCTCTGGATTCTTAAATTGTAATAACCACTTCAATGCAGCATGGTCGGTTCGTAACTGGAATTTCCGTCCCAACAAATATTTACTGAAGTGCTGCAATGTCTTCACTACGGCGAGCAGCTCCCGTCTTGTTACGCAGTAATTTCTTTCCGGTTTAGACAAAGACTTGCTGAAGTAAGCTATAACAACCTCCTGATCTCCTTTCCGTTGAGATAACACGCCCCCAATTCCAGTATTACTTGCGTCTGTGTCGACTATAAAGTCATTTTCAGTGTCAGGATATCCTAAAATAGGAGTATTGCACAGACGTCCTTTTAAGTCCTTAAATGCGGCGTCGCAGTTCTCGTCCCAACAGAATTGTTGCTTTTCCTCAGTGAGTTTGTGTAGAGGTTTCGCAATGTCGGCAAAATTCTTCACAAACCGGCGATAGTAAGAGCACAAACCCAAAAATGCTCTGACCTGTGTCTTGTCTTTTGGAACTGGCCAATCCTTGACGGCGACTACTTTCTCTGGGTCTGTTTGAACACCTTCCCCCGAAACTATGTGTCCTAAAAAGCTCACTTGTTTTCTGAAAAATGAGCATTTCTTCGGGCTCAACTTCAGGTTTGCTGCTTGGATCTTCGACAGCACTCGGTTGAGGTTTTTAAGGTGATCTTCAAACGTACGGCCCACGATGATTATGTCGTCTAGATAGACAAGACATGCGTCTCCTATCAACCCGGCAAGTACTTGCTCCATCAGCCTCTCAAACGTAGCAGGAGCATTACACAATCCGAAAGGCATAACTTTAAACTGCCACAACCCTTTTCCTGTTGAGAATGCAGTCTTCTCCTTATCCTTGGGGTCTATTTCTACCTGCCAGTAACCACTTTTCAGGTCTAGCGTGGTAAACCACTTCATTCCCGTCAGCGTATCCAGTGTGTCATCGATCCTAGGCAGTGGATAGCTGTCCTTTTTCGTGACGTTGTTCAGTCGTCGATAGTCCACACAGAAGCGCATACTGCCGCCCTTTTTCTTTACCAGGACCACAGGAGAACACCATGGACTGGATGAAGGCTCTATAACACCATCCTTTACCATACCCTCAATCATGGTTTCCACTTCTTTTTCCCGTGCAACTGGCAGTCTCCTTGGTCGCTGACGGATAGGTAACTCGTTGCCTGTATTAATCCTGTGCTGAACCAGTCCAGTTCTTCCTATGTCAGCATCACTCGTTGAGAAAATACCGGCGTACTGAAGTAACATCTTCTTAGCCTTGTCCATTTCTCCTTTAGTTAAATGACAGTGTTCTAAAAGCGTTGACACGTCAAATTTTCCACTACGATTTTGATTTCCGGTAGGTAGATCTTGCAATTGACGCATCCAAGCTACTTCCTCGCAAGTCCCGATCAAGGTGCCCTTCTTAATCACTTGCTCCTTGTCACTTGGATTCAGGATGCGTACAGCTGAGATGTTGTTGGCCTTTACCAGAGTTCGTGCCATCTTCCATGGAAAGTCATTGTTCACCCTTTCTATCAGAACACTCCGATCTTTGTGTCTAGAATTCGGTGGTAACTTGACTGGCACGATCGTTTCCGATCTGCGAGGAAGAACAATTTCCTTCAAGCAGTACACTTTCCCTGATGGTGCACCTTCCATGAAGACTTCCTCGGAACCACATTTCAACACTCCTTGGTCAATGTCGATCTCACAGCGATATTTCCGCAAGAAGTCCAAGCCCAAGATGCAATCGTCCACTATGTCGGCCACGATGACATTGTGCCGGTAAATTCTATCACCCAATTTTAACTCCACCTCCTTCTTGCCTCGGACGGTTATGTGCTGACCGGTAGCTGTTAACAATTGTATACGGTCGTGGTTATTGAAGTAGTCCCCAAGAAACCGATTCGCCAGGTGAGAATTGACGACCGTGTGAGAAGCTCCAGTATCCAACGTCAGTTTGCATGGAGTTCCGTTGACTTCGCCGTTGATGGTCAAGCTGTTCCCGTCATGTGCTTGTGAGATCGAGATCCTCGGGGCTCTTTCAAAACCAGCCAGCACCCGCCCCCCAGTCCTGGCATTTACTCGTTTCCCTGCTGTGGCTGGGTAGTCACTTCAGCCACCCTTCCCTGTTGGGGCTGATCTTCTCTTGCTAAGCTGCGCTTAGGGCAGCTTGACCGAAGATGACCCTTTTCTCCACAAGTGAAACACCTAGGGCTGTATCCTTGCGGGCGGTCGCGTACAGGTGACGCGACAACCTCCCTGACGCGGTGCGTACGGTGGTCCTGCCTCACTGCCTCAACTTCTAAAGCATGGGCCAAGGCATCTTTCAGCGTCTCGTGGTGCCCAAGTCTCACAGCAGCTCGAACTTCCAAGTCGCGAATTCCATCTACGAACGCCTGTACTAGGTTTCCGTCGATGAGTGCAGGAGCGGACTGGTATGCTTTCCGAACCAGCTTTTCAACTTCCAGGGCCCACTGCTGTAGGTTCTCGGCACTACGTTGAACACGATCCTTTAATTTGGCACGAAAGACGTGCTCCAGGTGCGCGTCGCCGTATCTAGACTCTAACGCCTCCAGCAGCTGTTCGTAGGTCACATCCTTGCCGAGTGCCTCAAGAATGGTAAGGGCCTGGTCTCGGAGACCCAAGGTGAGCGCTGTCATGGCTTGCGCTTTGGTCCACCCATTCGCCTTCATAACGGCCTCAAATTGGATTTTATAGGCCGACCACGAAGATGTTCCGTCAAATGGCGGCACTTTAAACCCGCGCACCGAAGGTGCAGCAATCACTGAAGCCACAGTCCCGTCTCCAACCTTAATTTCACTCAAGGCCTTCTTCACATCGGCGATCTGAATTTCGGCCTTTGCGATACGGTTGTCGTGCTGCTGTACCTGCTCCTTTATCACGCTCAGCTCTTTGCCCACTGATGCGTGAAGATCCTTTATCAGGAGCATCTGTTCTTCTTGACGGCGAGCCTGCTCGTCCTTATCACGTTGCAACTGTTCCTGTAACTGGCGAGCCTGCTCCTCTTGACGACGAGCCTGCTCCTCTTGACGACGAGCCTGCTCCTCTTGACGACGAGCCTGCTCCTCTTGACGACGAGCCTGCTCCTCTTGACGACGAGCCTGTTCCTCCTTGTCCCGTTGCATCTGTTCCTGCAACTGACGAGCCTGCTCCTCTTGACGACGAGCCTGCTCCTCCTGACGGCGAGCCTGTTCCTCCTTGTCCCGTTGCATCTGTTCCTGCAACTGACGAGCCTGCTCCTCTTGACGACGAGCCTGGTCTTGCAGCAGAGCCATTAAGGCAGACAAGTCAGGCGCCGCTAGTGCTGGAGTAGATACAGATGGGCCAGCGACTGGCTCTGACGTAGGCTGGACACCGCCCGGTGTCTGTGTCGGGGAGTCTCCAAATCGCCTTTGGTCCATACCTTGTTGTCGCTGACTCCTCGTACGGATACTATCCGTGTCGTCCTTGGGTAGAATCGGCATTATTTATCCCACTTCTGACACCAAATTGTTACGAGCTGGGTATGGGATAAATAAAAGCACTACCAATTGAACACACGAAATAACTTTAATACTCGCAAAACACTTATAAACAATCGCAAAACACTACTGAACACTTTATCGCACTAGATATCTCTTAGAACCTTCCGTTGTCTCGCTTAAAAGTAGACTGTGTCGCTGCGACATCTCTCGGTCCTTTTATACCACTAACAAACAAAAGATATTCGAGAAAATTCGCTATTATTCCATAAAACATCCAGAAAAACATTAACAAAAAAAATAAACTTAAAGATAAAATAACCAACAAAGAAGAAGTCACTTTACGCCGTAGGCATACGGTCGAAATTAAAATGCAAGTACCGCGACGACGGGCGGCGGACTAACTACCTACAGAATAGAATTAGGTACCTACTAGAATTCACGCGTACTTCTCAGTTATTAAGCGAGGTTTCTTGAAGATTCTAGATGCCCGGCGTAACAATATTTCTTTTGTTATCTGCTAATCTTCCGTTACTTTGCTTGCTACTTTATGGTACGTAGGTTTAAGGGTGAGCTAAGGTTTTCATAAAGCTATGTGGAATGCTGCTGTGTTTTGTCGTTTCGTGCTGTGAGGTATGAGGGTCCACCACTGACCATGGTGGACACGTAGGTATATAAATTTTAAATAAAACATAACGTCACGCCTGCAATCCCCGAAGAGACAGGTAGAGGTATAAGTAACTACTACTTTGTCATCGCGGCAATGATTCATTATTATTCAATAGGGATATTTACTGGCTTAAAAAAATGTGATTCTAATTAGTCCGTCTGTTAGATTATCGAAAAATATCGGATACGTATTTTTTGTTTTATCAAATCAATAAAAGTAGACGTAGATAGAACGCGTCAACGAATTGATTGGGGGTTTGTGACGTCACTGACCGGTAAAAAATGCCATACTAATGTCTTAGAATATGACGTCACACGAGTTTTCAAAGCACTGTAGCGTCTTCATTGTTTGTTTACATGAAAAAAGAAAACATACGTGTCCAATATTTTTTTGGAAATCTATCTGACGGACTTTAGATTAGATTTTTTTTGTTAACTGCCCTATTAGTTTGACTGGAACTCCCCACATTGACGGCGTTTGTAGTGGCTTCGGAGTGCAAGTGATGGTGTTGCACAAAGAGCAGGTCAGGAGGTGGGCCATGGTTTGGAAAGTGACACTGCAACCACAATCAGTTTGGTAATGATGGAGGGCTGAGTATAAAATGAAATGATAAGAAAGGAGGTATCTGATGAGTTGACGATGAGTATAACTGCTTAGTATACTCACATTTTGTCTGTTGCTATGAAATAAGGTACGAGCTTAAACCAGCGCTGTGACATTTGTCAATGTTACAGCACCATGCTGAGATAGTGGACTTTTGGCTTAGTACAGGACTAATTTTAATTTAAAATAATGTTCTTTTTTTTTTTAAAACGTTGCCTCACACTAGGAATTTCTCCTGTATCGTGGGTGCGTTCACAAACATTTAAAGTCACATACACAAATACCCAGACCCGGAACAACTATCTGTTCATTGCTTGAGCCACTGCGCCAACCGTGCCGTCAAAATTTAAAATCATTTCGGTTTTTTTGGTCAACCAATCTTGTCTTTAGTAATCTGATCCCACTTATTTGGGGGTGTGTTCTAATTTTAGTGTTTCTCTTATGTTTTAGCTTTTTTAATTTTGTTTTGTTTTTAAATTTCTTCTGTCCTGTGTGAAACCAGTAAATACTTTTCTTTCTTCTTTCCTTTATCTTTCTTACAGTCATCAATGGCACTTGTTTCTCTCAAAATTTAAAAAAGTAAAGGGTGAACATTAAAATGTTTATTTATCATTGATGTAGCAGTATTACGTGCATATTTACACTCGATTATCGAAGTAAAAGACAGCCGTGTTTTATGTGAGCATAAAGAATTTTCGTATCACTTCCAGGTCGTTTTAATACTGTCTTTGTTAAGGCGACGTTAAATCAGTGCTTTTAGATTAAGGAAAGTTATTTTGTTAATTTTTTTTCTTCAAAGTTTCTTTTGTTGAAAGTTTCTATTGTCCACATTCATACTCAAAACTTTCCTCACGAAATTTTCCTCATTCCTCCATATCACATGCCCTTACCACGACAACCGATCACCTCACAACTTTTCCTTCCAATTATTTACCAATGGCTATAAAATAATATTACCTACACCCGCCACCGCTGCTACCGTTCTTGAGATTTTTTTCATAGATAAATTAACCAGATAAAATTTAAGTGATTGAGTATCTATCTTCTTTAAATATAAAAGGCAAAGCTGATGGACTGAGGATGAAAGCGCCCGCCAAACCCTTAATAAACTTAACGTAACTTAACCCTTACCCTTGTAGAACTAGAAACATAAAATTACGCACACTTATTCCTCTTATAACGTGGGCATCCACAAAGGATGGATTTTAATCCACAGGCGGTTAAAATAGGTGATCGTTTTTTTAAACGCTAGTTTACTTTAATGTATCACATAATAAATTGCAATAAAACGATTTCACAACCCCAAACAGATAAATGAACTTTACTGTGTAACGCATCATAAGGCAAGAAAGGAGGTCCGCGGGTAGTCCAACGGTTATCGCGGCCTCGACATAGAGGGCGAAGAAGGAACATGGGTGGTTTTTAGTCAGTAGAAGTCTGACACTCCCTTTCGCTCTGCCCAAGAGCGGGAGGGGTTATTCGATGATTTTACACCCACCAAAAAAAAAAAAAAAAAAAAAAAGGCAAGAAAGGAGGTGTCTGGTGAGATGACCCTATTCATTTAGGTTCCATGCGACCCTAAATGAATAGGTAATATATTTCACCAAAAAAATCTAATTAGTCCTTCAGATAGATTTTCAAAAAAATAATGGACACCTTTTTCTTTTTTCACGTAAACAAAAGATGAAGACGATACAGTGCTTCGAAAAGTCGTGTCAAGTCGTGTGACGTCACAAGGTTAGTACTTTTTTACCCCCAAAGTGACGTCAAAAGCCCCCTCTCATGATCTTTGACACGTTTTATTTTCATAAATTTTCATTAATTTGATCAGGACTAATCAGATTTTTTTTGGTGAAATACCCTAGAACATGATGATGAGTCTTGTAAAATATAATATTTAATATGGTTAAGTTGATTTTCGTTAAGTAAATTCAAATAATATAACGTTCTCAATAAAAACCGAAAAAACAATGCAAAAATCAGTCTTGCCTTTAAGCTGATACAAATTATATCTCACCCAAAGTTTATTGCTTAAACTTTACGAGTTTCAAACGAAGTGTTAACATTAAGATAGTGGCCTTAAATGTCGCTTAAAATGTTCCTTTTAAACACATTCAATGTTTGAACGAAATTAATTTAACATGATGTTTGTATCACGGGGCGTTAACAGTGACACATTTACTTTTAATGTGGGTTTTAGCTGGTTTTTTTGCACGATTTTTTTTGCAGTAATGGTAGGCAGGAGTATAGCTAAGGCATTTGGCGTGCTAGCTCGCTGTCCGTCCGTCTTATGACGACAACAGGCCGTGTCGACGCCGCGTTCGTGTTCCACGCGTGCCTCAAAGAGATGCCAGCAACATGGAAGGGCCCCTGCAAGGGCCGACGCCCGTCGAGGCTGCGGAATGTTGTAAGATATCCCGCACCCTTGACATATAGGGCTAAGAAGGAACATGGGTGGTTTTTAGTCAGTAAAAGTCTGACACTCCCTTTCGCTCTGCCCAAGAGCGAGAGCGGTTATTTGATGATTCCCCAACCCCCCAAAAAAAAAGGCTTTTGGCGTGGCTCCTAGGTCTAGTGGTCCCAAAGCGCGGTTGCTGAGGTCCTAAGAGAATGTGCTATTATATTATAATTCAGCACCCGGGTCCAGTGCGGGTTGGTAGATGTCACATATGTAGGACAAGCCAGAGCAAAAGGGAAATAAAAGCTTCTATTTGAACAGATTAAGGCATGATTTATTTACTAGGTTCAGAACATCAAATTAAGCACAGAATAAATACATAACATTTACAATTTTATCACAAAATTCACTGTACTTACACAGGTATTTTAGAGCTCCTTACACTTTCAAATTTCAGAAAAGAATGTCCTGCTAAAAGGGCGCCTTGGACCTTTTAAAACCTCTTTACTAGACTGCAGAACTCAACTGTCATTCCAATAATCGTTGGCGCCATTTTGGCATTTCAACTAAATCAAATATCTTACTAATTAAACAAAAACATCTGTGTAATTCTTTTAAAATACTGTAAATATCTTGAAACTAGTTATAAATGTATTTAAATAGCTAACACAAATATTCAATTTTTTGTTTCTAGGGCATGGCCAGTATCCTCACGATGTTTTTCTTCATCGTTATTAAGAGCAGCGGTGTTGAAATAAATTACATAAAGTAATGCGTCTGCCTGGGTTCGAACCCACGACACAGGGCTCGTCTACGTTGACGCGGGGCGTCGCGCGGTGCTTGCAGAAGGCTATTAAGGCTATATTATTTACTGAAAGGCGGGTCCACCGCAACAAACGCTGCATTTTAAACTAACGAGCGAAATATCGCTTCTCGTAAAATCGTCGTTTGAAATTGTTACCGTTTTCATACACCGCCATGTGCTTGAATTAAAAACGCATACTGACGCGCGACGCCCGCGTTTCCATAAACAAACCATTACTGTTCGTAAGTCACAGAGCCACCGCTTCATCTCTACACGAGCATAACGTGTTTTTTTTGAGATTTTACTAACTACAATCTAGTATCTACATACCTCAAATCTCTACTATATCTTTCTACTATCTACATCACACATCACACACACACACATCATCACCATCATCTTCATCTACATGTCACGTCAATCCTTAGAAGACAATCATTGATAGTTGTTACAGGGATAATCTGTGTCCTGAAAGTCTGACAACCAAACTTACAAATTGGTATCGTATTACCTAGTAATACGATACGTGTTGTGGAGATCAGATTATAGGCAATCGCTCTACGTAATATACTGGCCTCCTACTAGGTGGACCGATGACCTGGTAAAGGTTGCGGGGATCCGCTGGTTACGAGACGCACGGGACCGCGTCAATGTGGCGACACTTAGGGGAGGCCTATGATTAGTAGCCTTTTAGCCGAAAGACGTATACTGGTATTTAGCTGAATCCCGTCAGACTGGAAACTATAAATAAACGAAGTTATAAACGCTCTGTTAATTTCAAGGGTTTACATAATCCCGGATCTGTGGACGGTGAGTAATGGGTCCGTCTTACGGCGACGACAGGCCGTGTCGACGGCGCGTTCGTGTTCCACGCGCGCCTCAAAGAGATGTCAACAACATGGAAGGGGCCTGCCAGGGCTGACGCCCGTCCGGGCTGCGGGATGTTGTAAGAAATACCGCGGCCTCAACATAAAGGGCTAAGAAGGAACATGGGTGGATTTTAGTCGGTACAAGTCTGACACTCCCTTTTGCTATGCCCAAAAGCGGGAGAGGTTATTTGATGATTCCCCCCCCCCCCCCCCAAAAGGTTTTCATCGTACGATACCGATAACAAACAAATATACAACGGAACCTTATTAAAAGGATTCCGTTGGCACCCTTTAGGTACGAAACCCTAAAAGTACATTCGGCCTGAGTGTCAACTTTCTTCGTTGCACCATCAATGAATACGGTCAAAAAGACCGCGCCCACCTATTGATTTATAAGAGCCTGCACGCATGTGAGGTCCTGCGATATGTCGCGAGATATGAGATTTGTGATGAAATGGAACGAGAATTACTTTTAGGTATTGTCGTGGCCTGAAGCCTTTTGAGGGTCGAGAGTTTGATTTTTGACTTTTAAATTAATTTACGAGGTGATCGCATGTCCTAGAACCAAAAAAAATCAAAGATATGTGACATGTACTAATCCGTACTGGGCCCTAATAGTGGATTATAAGCCATTACCTCCCGTAGAGTGGAGCCCTGTGTGACAGTAGAGGGAAGATAATGGGCCGATTATGTAAACAAGGCTTTAAAGTTTATTCGTGTATTAACAATAATGATCAATATTCAGTAACTTCTGTAATTTCAGTGTCTTCAACTATGAACGTATCCCAGAAGTCTATAAACAAATTATTGTAACAAATCTATTCTAACCTTTAATCTTATAACACAATTCAGAAGTTAACCGTTTAATTTTATGACCCCATTATTTTTTCAAAGATAACACAAGTAACTAAATGCCAGCACAGCGAAACCTAAAGACATTAAAGAAGCGATAAAAACAGTAAAAATTGAGTTATTTTTTACTTATTGACGATAATGGTTAAAGCACGGAAGTTTTATGCTCTTTGAATGAACTTTACACTTAATCTAGATGAAAGAAAGTATTCATTCATTCATCCTGAGACGGGATTATCGCGACGTTCCAATCTCTTGTGCCTTATTCATTGAAATAAGACAACACATCTTGCCCCTTGCAAAGAGAAGTTTTAAGAAATATTTTCGTAGTTATCTTTTATGGAGTATTCCAATTCGCAATTCTGCATATGTTACGATTTCAGCAAGCGAGATTTTAGAATAAGTATTTTTTTATTTTTTTTTATTTAGCCCGTATTGTCCCACTCCTGAGCAAAGGCCTCCCTCCATTCCTTCCACTTCTTACGATGGTGTGCTTCATCTTGCCAGTTGGTTAGAAAGCCATCCAAGGCGTCCCGCCATCTTCTCCTCGGTCTACCGCGACCCCGTCTAGCTGTGTTAGGGCTCCATTCTTGCGATATTCGGGCCCACAGCTGCGGCGGCATCCGGCAGACATGCCCGCCCAGTCCCATTTCAGTTTTGCAGCTTTATAAGCTACGTCTGCAATTTGCGTTCTGGAGCGCAGTGTGGTGTTTTTAATGCGGTCAGTTAATTTTACATTCAGAATGCTGCGCTCCATCGCTCGTTGGCAAACCTTGAGTTTGGACTTCTGGATGTTAGTCAAAGACCAAGTATATTTTACTTTTTTTGAAATAAAACGTTGCCCACATTAGGTTTTTTTTTTGTGACTTACAGGTACGCTTCTCGAAATATTTGTTCGTATTATAATAGTAAGTTGTTCTTTGATTTTTGAAATATAATTCGAAACAATTTATAGAAAATTCCTATCAAGTTATTGTGAATAAGACTTTTTCTTGGCAATTATATAAAAGTATGACAATAAATAAAACTATAATTATTTAACATAAATAATCATTACGTAGGTAATTAGTACTTCTTCAATCCCAAAATATTGCAGAAACACCGTTCAAAAGCACACTTTCAAAAAATGCTGTTAAACCCGCAAAAAACATCATCACCTAATTATCTTTAATCACTTTTTCCGGGTACTGCAAGCATTAACGGGACAATATCAATAAAGTATTCTGACCAAATCGTTAGTCTTACCAATCTGACCAATCTCTTGTGGAACATTTCTCCATATAAGGAAGACTGAAGATGCGCGCTATTGGTATGCGTTCGAAAGTACTAATTGTGTACACGGTGCCTTTTTGTTCGTCGATGAGCCCAATGTTCCGGCTGGCTGTAATAATATGTAGCGGTTTGTCGGTAAGAAACTGGTGGTAGAATGACGGTTCGTCGGTAAATGACAGTGGAAATTATTGATGAATTAACAGTGATGATACAGGCTTGGGAATGCGTGTCGAAAACACAAGAAAGAAATATCACAAGAGGAAATTAAAATAATATAATCGACTCATAATATCGATTGGTACTAGGATTCCATTTTCTTGTTTAAAATAGTTGCAAAATAGCTCTCTGCTGCTCTTGACCTTGAAACGCCTGATGAAAAGCGATGGAAGAGGTCTACGATGGACTGTAATAAGCGTGTCCAGAAGTTACCTGTTCACCCTTCTTTTAAAGCCAGATGGGTTAAATGTAGGAGTGCTGCTAAGAACTTTTTAGAAGTACTGGCTTATATCTGCGGTGTAATCGCGTGGAGGTCGGTAATTGTTAGTAAGGATCGTACTGCCACTATAAAAGTATCCTGTATGTATTAGTTCGAGTTAAATCAACCCATGTCCCTAAATCGGTCCAGTAATATTAGCGTAAAATACTAGCAAACATCTAGCCACCCTCACAAAAACGAAAACCGACTGCTTTTTATTTTTCACTTTTCAGTGGTTCACATGTGCTTAGGCTAAAGCGTCCCGGCGTGATGTTATGTTATGAACTGCCTATCTCCGAAGTTCTTCATGAGATCTTCACCAAAGTGAAATGAAATCACTCTGAGAAGGTACTCTTCCAAAAAATACTCAAATCACTTCAAGTGTGCTTATAAAATTTAAAGAGTTCTCTCTACTACACTATCCAGGTTCCCATAATCAGATCCTGACTTGATGACCATCGGACCACCTGGGAAGTATACCTTTTCAAACAAGACAAATAAAAACGAAATCGGCCCAGCCATCTTCGAGTAATCGGGGAACTTATATAAAAAAATATATTCGATGAATTGAGAACCTGCTCCTTTTGAAGTCGGTTAAAAAAAATATTTCAGCAATTGCATTGAAAAATAAGCAAACAGTGTACTTGATTGGAAAAGGTTTTCGATGTAAGTCTGCTGGCACTACAAGTAAAATACTAAATGAAAGCCAAATATTTTAGAATTTGCATAAGTTGGATGAAACCGCAAACCACCATCAAAAATCTATTAAATTAATGTTAACAGAAACCAACTGATACAATTTTTTGATTTGGGGCTAAAGCGGGCTACAAGTCCTTGATTTTGGTCAGCTCATCCCGCGGTCCACCGCGACGCCTTCTGAACTAAAAAACTTACACCATAATTTTTAATGATTTACGGCACAAACGCCGCTCCCGAAACTGGTGCCATTTTACACGATCGTTCATTAACATGCTTCTTGCAAAAAATATGATGGCACATAACAACTCGACTCACGTAAGAGCTTTTTGAAGGAAAGCCTATTAAATTTTATGAGTCTTTTCCATACTTGCCCTGCTCCAATTTTTTGTGTGTCCGTATGTTTGAAGGATAAAGATGCTGGATGTGGTATCAAGATACAGCGGATCATTCAGAAAACGTAGAACAAATCTTTGATAAAAATGGCTTTGTATCAAATATGTTTATTTTTTCATGTTTTCCAGCCAGTAGGAATTAAGTATGAAAAATTATTTAATGATGAAACCAATTAGTAACTGTGCACAATTTACTATTACTTTGGATTTTTTTCAATCAATACCATTTATTTCAAATAAGCCATTAACCGACTTTTGAACTGTCGAAACAATGCCAACAGTGAAATATGGCTACAGTCCTACTCCAAGGCTTAAAAACTGTGAAAGTAGTGTAGTTCGCTCATTAGAAATTGTAGATCTTCATGGAGAAGAAAGGACGAAAAATACCCTTTTAAAACAGAATAACTGTCACTAATGGTTAGGCCAAACAAGCTTAATTTTGTGAGTCGTGAGTCGCAGAATTTAGGTCGCAGAAATTCTGCGGTAGGTTTCATACAAAAGTCCTATTAGATTCACACGGCGACGCAAAATGAGTTGTCTGCCGACTCACACAACACGACACACACAATTTTTGCGACCTAAATTCTACGACTCACGACTCACAAAATTACGCTCGTTTGGCCTCCCCCTAAAACTTGGGTAGGTATAATATATTTTTCATGTTGAGGTAAAAAAACAAAAAACAACGACAAAAAGCGGTCTGTCCATCTTCGGAATAAGCAAGAGAACCACTAGTTTTATTGGAGTTACGTTCTCAAAATACATGGGTCCTTGCTTTCACCCATGACATGACTATTTCCTTCAAAATTCCTGAATCGAAGAAGTTTTCAATAAAATTTACCCTGGAACACCCAACTCCTTCCAGTTCCTCCACATCTACGTTACGCACGGGCGGTTCGGACACTGCTCACAGATCTTGATACTCGTAAAATTTTATGTGTCCCAAACAAAAGAGAATTTTGTTAATTAACCGCTCTGCCGGTCCGCTTCGGGGTGCACTTTCTTATAGTGATAGATAATACGGCTTTTTTTATCCACACCCAAATCTTAACTACCTGTAACATGTACTTGTATTATTTTTGGTAAAGAAATGTTACGTATTTTTTGGGATTTTTCGGAGTTGTGACAATTTGTTGGTTCCATGAGAATTACTGTTATGGTTTGTGTAAAGCCTTTTTATGGTACACTAACAGGCAGATTGCAATTCACAACATTTTACTTCACCTAAAGCAGTATGTCCTAGAATTAAAAGTTCGAAGACTTGTGACATTTGCAAACCCGCGATGGGCCAAATGGTGGATTACAGCAAATTCCCTCTAGACATGAACACTTATGATTGTGGCTAGTTGGAAGGTTCGTATGTACGAATCCTATGGAGAGAAACCGGTGGTAATATTTATTTTTAGTATTACAACTTCAGTGCTTTATACGAGTGGATATCTAGAGGCCTGACAAGAAGTGGATACTAATATCCACCCTCTAGTAGACCCTAGGGTCTAATAGTGTACTTGTCAAAAACGGTAGACTGCGAGGACTTAGCATTCGACTTCTTACAATAAAAAGATATTCCAACTACCAATACATTCACGTGTTCTAGAGACAAAACCAAACTTTATGCGGGTTACCCAAAATATTCCTTTTTTTGGTTTAGTTTATGCGGGTTACCCAAAATATTCCTTTTTTTGGTTTAGTCCATCTTGTCATTGAGTATCTTTAGTTGAAAGACGATCAACACCATTACTGACAGATGCTTACACTCAACAGGTCCACTCAAATCTGTACGGTTCTCTCTTCTAAAGAGTATCTCAGACAATAAACTGCATGGTCCTCATATGACTTGACTAACATCTGGTATTTAAAAGAGACAAAAAAGAACACGGGAGATGAAGAAATCTTCAGATTCTGCTGTTTCTTCACAGAGTAGCTAGTTTCAAAACAGAGCAGTGTTTTGACTTTTGTGAGACGAAGCATCTTGTTTTCAAATATAATAATAATATTCCACAACTATCACACAACGCCATCTAGTCCCAAGCTAAGCAGAGCTTGTGTTATGGGTACTAGACAACTGATAAACATAGTTATATATTTTTAAATACATACATATTATTATAGATAATGTTTTGTCTGTATAGTAGTATTTCATTAGTGATTACGTTACTTGAATTTAAATAAACACAGTAGCAGAGCTAGCCAATCCCAAGTGTCGTGACAATCATCAGGTGTTTTGATTGGGTAGTGGTATTTTATTAATTTATTCATAAGTACTCGTGTCAGTAAGGATTTATAGTATATATTTATGATTTGTCGTGTACAAATTACAAGATGTAACAAGTAGTTTGTATAAATATGAATAATTAATATATCAATGGTGCCGTTGTTGTTTTAAAGTATAAATAAGTATTGGTGTATTGTTAAATGAGAAAATATTAAAAGGAGCTGTGATTCTCCACATAAATATATTCACATTTTTCTTCCTAAATAATGCTTCAAGACTCTAGTTCGACTATAGTCCCACCACTGCCAAAATTCGACACAATGACGATCAATATAAGTTTGTCCGAATATGACTTGCACTCATTAATTTGGAACCATAAAAAAAAACAATAAACCATTGAACTGTTCCAACAATCGCAAGAGGAACATTTAAAACTTTAATATCCGGACACCGCCAATCATGGATGGTGTCAGAAAAAGTGTTTTTAATTACTTACCCCTGTTTTGGCAGCCATTAGCCATAACGAGGCGAATGATTTGCGATAAATATTTTATTTACGAGCGCACGTGATGAATTATAGGCTGTTTTGGCGCTGCCCTACTTGATAATGCGCTTTTTATTTTGCTTTTGTTTTAGTGGGCGAGAAGCAATAAGAATGAAATATTTTTTGGAGAAATCAGCTTCTACTTGTAACTTGATAAGGGTACCTTTTATTAAAATTCTTACAATAACTCTATACCATCACGCCTCACACCTGTTATCTCTGAAGAATTAAGCTGGGTTGTTCTATTAGTAGACGAACACTTCGCCAGATAAGTATCAGTCCAACAATGGGTGGCGATCGTATTGCTATCAACTGGGCACAAATCCAGACTCCGTGGCGGCTATTAATAAAATCCTGATAAAAAACACGACGGCACGGTTGGCGCAGTGACTGAGAGATTGGACTGCTGCACTATGTGTCGCGGGTTCGATCCCGCACGGAGCAAATATTTGTATGGCCTACAGATTGTTGTTTCGGGTCTGGCTGTGTTTGTGTACGTGAGTTTAAATGTTTGTAACTCACCCACGATACAGAAGAAATTCTAGTGTGGGGAAACGTTTGATAAAAAAAAAACCTAATAACATATTCAGGGCATTTTTGTTTTTTATATTAGATGGGTGTAGTCTTGACCTCAATCTTGCCCCAGGGGCAAAGATGAGGTCGACGATGGAACGAGCTAACTCAGAAGAAGCCTATTTACTCGCGACTTCAATACATTGGGGTTTTATATGATCTCGGGAGAACCGAACTGTGCGCATAATGAAAGATTTAGCAAAGCATTTTGTACGAACGTGCGAAACATCGACAAGATATGGGTAACCTTTTCTTTTTTTTTGGCGGGTGGAAAATCATCAAAATATAACCCCTCCCGCTCTTGGGCAGAGCGAAAGGGAATGTCAGACTTCTACTGACTAAAAACCACCCGAGTTCCTTCTGAGCCCTATATGTCGAGGCCGCGGTGAACAACCCGCAGCCCCAACGGGACCAGCACCTGTGGTACGTCTAAGAGACGGCTGACGGCATGGTTGCTTTTAAAGTCCCAACAGAATTAGGTTTGTCATCTTTGAATTTTTTGGGGTTTCATAGCTCAAACAAAATGTGAAATGTCACTTCAACCTAACCTGTCGCAGTTCACAGCTGGACATATGCATCTCCCAAGATTCGCGACGAAACCTATACTTTACCTCCCTTAATTAGTTTCAATTTGCAATATTTTTAAAGTTTCTTATCAAAATTCTCTATTGGTTTAACACCATGGCTGTACTTACTACAAAATTGCGAATATTATTTAGAAATTCAGCACTTTCTACCTTATAAATATTACAGTAACTCTTTAAATAGAATCCTTCCTTATCTATCCCAAAATAATCGCCATCATACTTCACTTTTACATCCTACTATATGAACTAGAAAATAAAACTCCTCGGAATTCGTACAAAACTATGCAATCTTCATAAATACTAATAGGTGTACTTTACAATAACAACGACAGGTTACGGCCAAAGGTTATCTGCGGTCGAAGATGAGCCTACTTTCACTTGCCAAGCCTTTCTGAACCTTACCCATACCCAAAACCAAGCAAAAATCTACCATGTCCCAACGCTCTAAGGTACACGCAACATGCAAATGCTCTTGGTAATTAAATAATCTGTTTTGTGCGATACCTCCGCCAGTGAATTTTGAACTTTATGCTCTGAAGTTAAAGGTCTCCAGTTTCAGTTTAATCAATTTTAAAATCGGGTTGTTGCACTTTTTAGGAAGTCGTATTAATATGAAACTATCTCTTCTTTATTAGGGTGTGGGCCTCAGGGCACTTTTTGAGAGCGCTGGAGCCTTTTAGGGTTTTCAAAATTGGGTGAAAGACGGATGGGCCTTTCTTTCCTATTTACATTAAGATTTCCCTTTTTTTTTTTTTTGGCGGGTGTAAAATCATCGAATAACCCCTTCCGCTCTTGGGTAGAGCGAAAGGGAGTGTCAGACTTCTACTGACTAAAAACCACCCATGTTCCTTCTTCGCCCTCTATGTCGTAAGATTTCCCTAAAGCCATAATCAGTAGAACACCTACATGGTGTTGGGTTGTATCCTGCAGAAATCTACGCCAATATTATAGAGGGAAAATGTCATCATTGTCATCATCATCAACAGTCTATTAATGTTCCCACAGCTGGGATACAGACCTCCTCTCCTTATTTTTTTTGAGGGTATGGGTTTTAGTCTACCACGCGGGCCCAGTGCGGATTGGTAGATGTCACTTGTCTTTTGATTTTTTTGGTTCTAAGACACACAGGTTTCATCACGATGTTTTCTTTCACCGTTTTGAGAGCAGCGGTGATGAAATAAATTACACAAAGTAATGTGCCTGTCTGGGTTCGAACTCACGACCTAAGAGTAGTAAGTAAGTAAGTCGGGGCCGCCACCACTGGGCCACCGCTGCTTTCTTGGAAAATTCGAAATTCGAAGATATGTGACATCTACCAACCCGCACTGGGCCCGCGTGGTAGATCATACCCCATTCCCAGTCAAAAGAGAGGAGGCCTGTGTCCCAGCAGTGGGAACATTAATAGGCTGTTGGTGATGATTATAATATGGGCTAAAATAAGTGACATTATAATTCAGCAAGAACCATGATAAAATAATCTAAATCGTATTAATAAACTAGCGAAAATAAAATATCAATCTTTGTTAAAACTATTTGCAAAAAACCAAGAGATCGAATTAACTCATATTGGTTTTTTCCAATATAAGGATTAGCAATTGATTACCCGATCACGAAATGATCCTCAATTATATTCTCCGATAGTCACCACTTTGAAATCAATGACGTCATTGGTCATCAATCTTTTTTATTTTCTCACAGAAAAACACACCATAAAAAATCTAATGATTTATTTATTACCCTATCAGACAATTAATTGCGTCCATTTTCAAATACCACGAATATCAAAGTGAAAAGTGGAAAATATATCAACATCAGTGCGATGGTTACACTTTTAAATTACCCTTGCATACGAAATTATTATTTGAAAATGTACCTTATAAACATGAGGCAAGGTTGAGAGTTGTGAAAGGAAAGGGTGAAGTATAAATCAACGTAGGTATGCTGACGCTTACAATTTAGTAATTTAACTGTCCACTTGATCTAGTCTCATTATCGATGCGGTGCAACTCATAGGCGGAAGCGAGAGCGGTTTTGATTTAAGACAAACTATTACTTTAGAAATTCATTGTTTGTCACATCTTATGTCTGAGTCTGTCATTAGCATTAGATAATCAAGAATTATGATATTTTGTTTTATTATTTTCAGAAACATATTCCAAGCGTACATTATTTAAAAAACACGCTTTTGAAACTGTCAAAATAACAATTTGTAATTTTAAAAGAAAATGTTGCAATTACGTGTATTAGTATCCTGAGAGTTTTTGGTGCCAACAACAGGTTAAATGATTTTTTGGGTATAGAAAAAAGATGAACGTATTGCTTCTATTAGTAAAACATACAAAAAATCAACCCCTCACCGATCACTAATAAAACTACACTCCAACATTAGTTACACTGGTTATTTTCAATAGGGCGACACAATACAATCTTCCGCTTATAAACCTGTTTAGTTCACCGTAGCCCAACAGATGGCGCTGTACAATTACGTCACGTTCTTGAATCTCAGTGTTAAGATTCTCCGGCGCTGAGTTGGGTGCCTTGGTACTTTTTATGTACGATATCTCTGTTTTCCCTTCAAAACGCATAAATCTTTCGCCTTTTACTAAAGATTTCCGTGGAGGGGAACACTCAAATGAGTCTTGTGTATTTTTGAAATTCTCTGCTTCGGCAGAGTTTTATTAATCTACTCTACATCTGGGTATCTTACCAAGTAGACATGTGCAAAACAGTGCACCACGAAGTGATGTTATATGTCATTACATTTTGTCCCGAGTAATATTACATTACACCATCACTTCAAACATCACGCGTTATGTTATGATGTAGCGCGGAGCGCCATTCGATAGCACACCATCGCGCGTTCTAATGTAATGCAATGTTCTAGTGTAATTGGACATGTTATTGAAATAGTATAAAAACATAGCATTGTAACAGTGTGATTTACTCACTATGATTTAAATATACAAATCAAACAAAGTTGATTTTCCTTCATACTTTATACCCTAAATCAATAATAGTAACGGATTTCTATAGTAAATAAACTAAAAAAAACATCGCAATATTTGCATTGCAATTCGAAATAAAAGGACAGTTGAGTATTTACCTACGACCGGTGGTGGTGTCAAGGAAATATAAACCCTATCGAAATAAAAATAGAGTTCTAAACAACATACTAAGTCACCTGACCGGGCGAAATACGTAATCGCACTCGCCTAGTTTCGGACTTCCGATATAAACCGAACATTGCCGATGCGGTGCGTTCGGGAGTAATCGAGAGGGCTCGGTTCGAGCCGTCGAGCGAGTCTTCAAGTCATGTCGCGAGCTACTGCACTGCCGCCGCTCGCGTGATGTTTAGTGTAATGGTGTGATGCTGATTTTAGTCGAGTAATGTGTCATGTTACAGTACGCGCTCGGGTGATATTACACGTGATACATCACTCGCTTTACTTACACATGTCTATTACCAAGCGATGTAATGATTTTGGTGGTGGTGAATTATGGTGTGATGTGGCGATGCGTTTGTAGCATGCGTTATGAAACCGTCATCAAATAAATGATTGAGTATAGAAAGACTAAAATGAGTTTTATCACACTATAATATATGTATAAACTGTATGTTAATTGTATAATAATAGTAGGTATATTGTGATTGTCATCGACGAACAAAAAGGCACCGGGTACACAATTAGTACTTTCGAACGCATACCAATAGCGCGCATCTTCAGTCTTCCTTATATGGAGAAATGTTCCACAAGAGACTGGTCAGATTAGTAAGACTAACGATTTGGTCAGAATACTTTATTAATATTGTCCCGTCAATGCTTGCAGTACCCGGAAAAAGTGATTCAAGATAATTAGGTGATGATGTTTTTTGCAGGTTAAACAGCATTTTTTGAAAGTGTGCTTTTGAACGGTGTTTCTGCAATATTTTGGAATAAAGAAGTAGTCATTACCTACGTAATGATGATCACACTAATATCATAAAGGCGAAAGTTTGTGACTGTGCATGTTTGTTACTTCTTCACGTAAAAACTACTGAACGGATTTGATTAAAATTTGGTACACAGATAGTTTATAACCTGGATTAACAAATAGGATAGTTTTTATCCCGAATTTGTCTACTCGTGGGATAATTTTCGAGTTGTAGCGGGTGAAGCCGTTGGCAACAGCTCAATTGGTTAGTCAGGCAGAGGTCAAAGCCCGAACAAAATTTTGACTTTGAACAGATTTATCTGTCAGTCAGGATACTATGAATAGCGAAGATCAACAACAAGCAGCTTCTAGTGTTCTTTATTTCTTTGAAGTTATCTCTCTGACTCAAAACTTACACCATATGTTTGAATTAAACTAATTACGGGCTACGGCTGCCTCATTGGTCTAGTGGTCGCAAGAGCATGAGGTCCTGGATTCGAGTCCCAAGTCGGGCAAAGTGTTATTGGCTGTTTCCATCAGGAAGTTATCAGTAGCAGCCACGGAGTCTGGATTTGTGTCCGGTTGACGGCAATAGGCTAGCCCCCTATTAGGTGGGACTTAAACAATACAGGCGAAATGTGTATGTACTATTAGGTACACCTCTGCTTAACCCTTCGGGGATTACAGGCGCGATGTTGTGTTATGTTAATTTGGTTGTATTTTTGAATTGTCGGTGATTTGGTCAGCTGGTCAAAAATTTAAAAAAAAAACCTGATTCTTTCCTTTTATAACTTAGATCTATATGGAGAAAAAAGAGGAAGAACTCCACTCAGTTAGCATTATTTTAATTAATGTTTTGGGTAATTACAAGTTATTTGATAAAGACGTATGAGTTGAGGTCTAGATTTTCAGTCAGTTCTATGATCAAAACTAGAATTTCCCAAATCAATTTATAACTTGGGATCTGAAATAATTCGCACGCTTAAGTTATTTTTTTTTAAAACTCCCAAACTCATAAAAAAGTAACAACAAAATTGCGATATAAACATGATACATATAACATAACGTAACATAACATCACTCTGTATTCTCCGAAGGGCCCGACAGAGGCTTAACTTGATAGTACACTTACATTTCACCAGTTATAATTATTTAAGCCCCATTATAGGAGCTGAGCCTATTACCATCAATCGGGCATAATTCCAGATTCCATGACTGCTGGCGAATCATTCCTTATACAAAAACCATAACACACATACCATTATGCTAATTCCCCAAATCGCTTTCGCTTATAAGATCGCTCAGCTCTTATCACTCACACCACCCGGTAACATAAATTATTTACTGGAGCAAAGGCGTAAGTGATTAAAATAAGCCTAAGGTCATTACCGATCCATATCCCAGGGCATTGATTGTCACAATAATGGTGACGGTTTGTGCGGGAATACCCACCTGTCTTTAGATATTAACCTCTTTAATAAATAGTGTAAAAAGTAGTCGAGGTATGTTGTGTTTTAATACGTTGGCTGGTGTCGTGATGTCATGAGAATTTTTACTTTTATTTATATTAATTTGAATAGGCCAGTGCAGAAATGATCTTTTTGCATAATGCTAGACTGAAAGCCGATCCCCAGCGAACATAGACAAAATGTTAAGTGGATGAAGCCGGTGGAATCTTGTGTAGGATATTAAACCCGTAGGCAAATTTATTCTATCAGGTTTTAATACTCTTACAGGCTTGTTACCATTCAAGAATGTCAAAAAAAATCGTGTAAAATAGTACGATAAATTGTAATAGTATTTTGTAATATTCTCAATATATTTATTTTTAAAAACCTGAGAAGATACGCGAAACATAAATGGCGTACTTTCAAACACCCTTTATCGTAGGTATGTTTTATGACATAATTTGCTCTTGGACTAGCCTGTATTAATACGCGTTAATCAATGATGATGTGATTCAATTTTAGTTTTTGAATCAAAACAAATCCAACCTCAGCTGTTTTTTTCGATATTCATAGAAAATAAAGCTCACCTAAGAAAAAACTAGAAAGCAAAAATGATCACCCCATTAACACTCATCATCAACTTAAGGTAATAAATCTTTCCCACCATCTTAATACACCACCTGCCGTTCTGCAGACACCACAAATTGTAACGTCCATACAGAGAGGCACCCTCAATCTTGTTGCTCTTGCCTTTATGGCTGAACTGAACTGATTTACAAGGCTGTGCAGTGACTAGCGGTGGCCTGCGGTTTCGCCTGGGAATACAGTTTGTTAACGTTGAGGTGTTCGAATATTTCGAGGAATTTTCATTTTAGCGGTGTTGGGTGTGGGAGCGGTCGATCCAGTTTTGTCTTTGGCTCGTAATGCTACAATTAAATTCTGAAGTCTTGGTCAATTGGATTCATGTTCAAAGGTCCCTGTGTCTAGTTATAAAAGAGTTTGAAGGTCGTTCTCCTTTATCCCGGCGTCTTGATGAATTCCATAATCATATGTTTATCAACAGTAAGTTTGTTGAATAAATGGGGATAATCACTACCTTAATCGCTATTACATACGACTCATCTACGATCTAGAAATTATTAATTGAGTACCAATTCCTTAATAAGTCACCTCATTTATTTTGGCTATCGTATTGGTACTGATAACTATTAGGTCGAGCAATGCGAAGTGCGATGGCACTTAGCTATTAAAATGGCCTGTTTAACATTGGCGAATGCGATGCGATGGCCAAGTCAATCTATTTATTTAAAACATCAAAGATTTTTAAGTAGGGACTGAATACATTATCTGACTTGGTATTACATGGATCTCACTTCTTTTTACGGTAAAAGAACTGAGTTGCGCGACTTGGCATTTTGACAAGTTTTGTTTTTAGTTGGTTTCGTGTGCATTCCCAAATCAATCAAAAGTAATTACCTAAAAATAACTGAGGAAACTAAAATCTGTGTTACGTGCCACTTCTGCTCCACCCTTTGGGTAATACAATCGTGATATTACATTATTACCCTTTAACCTTTTATAGAAACAAACAAACAAACAAAAATTAGTCCGTAACTCTTATCTAGCGATCTCCCGCGGACATTTTGAATTAACAGCTCCGAGGCGATTCAATTCGAATGAGATGTACTATTAATTCTAGTGCTCATTACGTTTCACGCTTTAGCCGACACGTCCAGTGTGGTCGGTAGGAAGGCTGGGTTGTTGATAGTGAGCAGGATAAATCCTGAAACATTCAACGCTAGTTTGCAAAAACATTGTTACTATGTTTAAGGATTTTTTTTCGAATCTACGGTACTTATTTAAATTTCTTAGGCCCAGTAATTGGCCACGTTAATCGTAGCCATTGCGGCGTATTTAAGGTAATTTTAGGCCTCATTTACGGAGACGCGGGGCGTAGCGCGGCGCGATGTGCGTTTTTAATTCAAACACATGGCGCGATTTTCGCTCGTTAGTTTAAAATGCAGCGTTCATTGCGGTGGTGGGTCGAACGAACGCTGCAGCTGCCTCTCAGTAAATAAATAAATAAAATAGCACGCGACGATCTTTCTGCATGCACCGCGTGACGCCCCCCGCGTCTCCGTAAACGAGCCCTTAGGTGCAGGTGTAGGGTTAATTTAGACTCTCCAACAAGTGGAACACTTTCTAACGCAGTAGTGTGTATGTACCCCTTCAAAATGTGAAAAATCTACCACCTTGTTTCACTCCCTGCTGAGCCATAGATCTGGCCCAAGAATAAGCCTGGTGCAAATATAGGCTCCTCTTTTTCTTCCCTGATCTGATATGGACATTGAATTAAACTCTCATTCATCTAATTTTGTGAAAGTACAGTATAAATAGAGATCATTTTGCAAAACCTTATAAGTGAATGACCGCGACGTCGCAGGTTACATGTCGACCAAACTGCTGTTGCTAAAACCAAGCTTGTTTTTATTAACATGCATTACTTAATTTATCTTAAAAATTCAATTATTGCTAAGATATCCAATCCCAAATCTGTTTCACAGACAAGACGTAGAAATTAATAACTGACAGAACTGATTTCAAACAACAATGTAATGGTGTCTCAATTTTTCCTCTGCCAACATGGTATCATCACAATTCGTTAGACACTCACTATGGTGTTATTAATTGCTATAGCCAGCGCTATGGGGATTGATGGTTATCTCCCAACACCTTCGCGGTGCGTTTTTATGGGAACCTATAGTTCTAAAGCGAGAAATTTTATTTAATTCGCCTATATGGCGCTAATGTGGGAAATATGGGCAAGTAGATTTTTTTCTGTAATGCTAGCTATCAATGACTTGCCCATTTTTTTTTTTTTTTTTTGGTGGGTGTAAAATCATCGAATAAGGCCTCCCGCTCTTGGGCAGATTGAAAGGGAGTGTCAGACTTCTACTGACTAAAAACCACCCATGTTCCTTCTTCGCCCTCTATGTCGAGGCCGCGATAACCGTTGGACTACCCGCGGCCCCGACAGGCGTCGGCCCTTTCGGGCCCCTCCCATGTTGCTGACATCTCTTTGAGGCGCGCGTGGAACACGAACGCGCCGTCGACACGGCCTGTTTTCGTCGTGAGACGGACGGACGGCGAGTTAGCCCATCACTCACCGTCCACAGGCCCGCGTCTACGGTGGCCGGAGGTCATCGCGGGACCCCCGACGCCCGGAGCGCCTCCCGCGGATCAATGACTTGCCCTTATTCCAATTTGTCAGCCCAACATAATCCTTTTCTTCCATGACGACTTAGGTACACGAGAACGAGTAGTCGTGGCCTCATCACGCACTTTATAGTCCGTTCATCGTTTCTTTGGCCTTACCCTTCTATACTAGACTTTTATACTGAAAAATTTTCTAGTGCCTATGCATCACAACTCAATTCATGAAACTTTGCAGCCACCCCTACCACCTACAATAAAAAAGCCATTACGTTATGACCTGAGTTAGTGTGCCCTTCAAATTTTAAAATTGAACTCATTCTGACCACACATATTCAATTCAATTGAATTCATTTACTGCATCAAATATGGTAGGTACATGAAGTTCTTATTATTTAAAATATTTAGTAACACAAATTTTGAAGAGCAGTGGTGGCTCAGTGGTGGCCGCCCCGACTGACGAACAGTGAGTCGTGGGTTCGAACCCCGTCAGGCGAAAAAATAAATTACACAAAGTACTGACTTTGTGTAATTTATTTCATCACCATTGCTCTCAAAACTGTGAAGGAAAACATCGTGAGGAAACCGGCATGTCTTAGAACCAAAAAGTTCGAAGACATGTGACATCTACCAATCCGCACTGGGCCCGCGTGGTAGATTATAGCCCATCCCTCTCCTAGAGAGGCCTGAGTCCCTGCAGTGGGAACATTATAGGCTGTTGATGATGAACACAAATTTTGCCAATATTATAGCATGCAATAGTAAAATGTTTTACACATGAGAGACTGTTAAATATTTCTGTGCTTTAATGTATAAAATTTACAGGGACACTTAAAAAAACTCATCTATCGAATAAAAACACTCTTGTAACAACCACATCCGCAACACAATACTAAGGTAGTTAGGTGTTAGATTAAGGTGATAGGTAGGTGTTGAGTAATTGACCTCAGTAAAGCATTGTAAATTAGGGGAGCCATATATTTATTTGATAAACACATAACTAATATTTTTTCAAGTGCAATAATAAAACAAGTCATTATCTAAAACATCTTCAATAACTACAGAACCATAAAAAAATAAGTATATATTTATCATTTCCATAACCAAACACAAATAAAAGATTCAACTACATTTTGAATTCAAGCTGACGCATTCATACAAACACGAGAAAATCAACGAATCACAATAGTGAGCAAACTCCAGTATTCCTCAAGTTCATGTTAAATTCCTTAGCCTAAATACATAGCTTGTGGCGTATAGTAGCAGTGCGAAACTATGCGCTTGCGCAGCGTCACATCTCGGCAGCCATTCAGTCGTCACTCAACATTCAGCTTAAGTTTAGTTAGTCGCGCAGCTATTGAGATCAAAAACTTACATGATATTTTTTTGAATTTATGTTTTGTTTTTAGATGAGTCATCATAATATTTTAGTTCGTTATTGAGGGTAGAAATTAGGAACGTGCAATTCGTCCTACAGTTAATAGAAAGAGAGGACACGAGGCACGGAGAGGCACGGTTGGCGCAGTGGCTGAATGATTGGACTGCTGGGCTGCGTGTCGCGGGTTTATATGGCCTACAGATAGTTGTTCCGGGTCTGAGTATTTGTGTATGTGTGTTTATATGTTTGTAAACGCACCCACGTTACTGGAGAAATTCTTAGTGAGAGGAAACATTTAAAAAAAATTGCCACGCAGGCACTGTACGGGCTGGCAGGTTGTCACTGTCGTGTCTTCCAATTCGTGTTCGGATTTCGGCTTTAGGATACGCCAGATTTCTTACGATGTTTTACTGATACCAACCAAACCTAAATTATAGAGGTTTTGGTGTCATGGCAACGTAATTATTATTGTTTTTCCTGCATATTAATATTTTTACGGGCGGGAGGGTGGTGCCGTCAAGAGACAAGACAAGTGACAAAACAGTCAGTTATCAACAGTCAGTCGTTTTATGCCTAGTCCGTGACAAATCATTGAATACAACACAAGTATGAATTGACACATAAAATACATGCTACTTGTTAAGTAGATTTTCAAAACAAATCCACAACAACAAACCATCGAAGTCAACAATCTCTCGTCTGGGCGACCACGCAGCCTATTCAACGGGCGGTCGATAGCTATCTTCAATGGGCTATGTCCCGCAAACGTACGCACCGGCCCATTCGGTGGAGATCGGTATGTCCCGGGGAGGCGGAAGACGGCACAAGCAGGGTTGCTAGACTGGTTGAGAGGCTGTGTCAGGTGCTTGCTTGAAGATTCTGTGATTTTGTTTAAGGTTGTTTACGCAGTTGGGCATTTATTGTTTTTTTTACACAGACGCGTCAATAGTTCTCATTTGAATAGTCTTTCCACATTAACGCGTCATAATATAGTTAAGTTGCGGGAATCTCCTGGATGCGATAGGTATACCGGTCAATGTGGCGTTCGAGCCTCCTCCAATTTTCCCCAACGCCACAATGACCGGTATGTCCTATGTCCAGCTGTGGACGTATTTTGGCTGAAAATTATTTTGATGATAGTAAGTTTTTGCCAGTTGCAACTCGTCATCTATATATAGCTTTTAGTCCAACCTGATGAACACTAGTATTTTATATATAACGACTGCCCATCGATGTATACAGCCAAACTACTGGGTAACATGAACTGGTGCAAATTATTTCATAACCACTGCTCTGAAAACTGTATCAACACGTTTGAACTCGCAGGATGCGCGTGGTTGATAATATCCTACTCTTCACAGTCAAGGGTCTGTGTACAGGCAATGTGTACTTTATGGACTGATTTTGAGTTTATGATGAGTACAGGTGACAAAGCCAGAAGACGTCGTGGCAGATCTCCTTAAAGATGGCAGGACCGGTAGTACAAAATCAACGATGAATGATCCAAACTGCTGGAAGACATAGGGAGAATCTTTCACCCAGCAGTGGTGATGACGCAGGCTATAGCATCAGTATCGTCTGGAATAAATCGAATTAAGGGATCGTTCCTCATTCCAGATAACGTGCCAACCCTACATATGAGTGACATGTTTATATTTTAGCTGATTGTATTAAAGGCTATGTTCGGATGCTATCGCACTGTGATGTAACTGGGAATTCGCGGTGCGCTTTGAATGTTCCCGTGTTTAAGAGGGACCAGTGTTTTGGGATACGGAATGGGGATCTCCAAAACAAATAGTCCTAATTTCAACCTGCTGAGTTGGAGATTTATAGATGGTTTTGCTCTACAATTGGACACATGATATTGTGTACTGATATCTGGACACTACAGGAATAATTATTGATAGAAGCTGGTGATAACGCCACACTAGTGTAGCTAAGTTCCGATATATTATAGATTTTCTTCGACAAGGAGTCTTATTGTTGTTTGGATCTTTTCAGATCCCCTAAATTGAGGTGCTGAGCCGATCGATATTCGAAGAATACACTGAACAACTGTTTAGAAAACTAGAACTAGGTCGAAAGCTTCTCATTCTCATATATAGTTGTTAGGCTACTGCCTCATGATAGTCATATTTAAATATCTTAATCTCGTGGAAAGCTTTGCTTCCGTGTTAAAGGTTTAGGCGTGACGTACACTTTGCATGTAGTACTTCAAGAAACTAAATAGGGATGTTGACTGACTTAAAACAATGTGATTCTAATTAGTCCGTCTGTTAGATTATTGAAAAATTTTGGATACGTATTTTTTGTTTTAAAAATCAATAAAATTTCACGAAGATAAAACGCGCCAAAGATTTGAGTGGGGATTGGTGAAGTCACTTACCGCTAAAAAATGTCATACTTATGTCTTAGAGTATGACTTCACACGAGTTTTCAAAGCACTGTATCGTCTTCATTGGCGAGAACATCGTGTCGTTTGGCGAAAACGACCCATGTAAATTGTCGAGGGTTAAAATTTAAGATGAACTTTATGTTCCGATTCGAGTTTTATTTTTCTTGTTAAGAAGTCTATTTCCTTGTTTTATTTTATTGGTTTCGTATTGTTTTTTGTATTGTCTTTATTGTGAGTTGTATTGTGTTGTAAATGCGGTTTATTAGGTGGCTGTTACTATTCACGTAAACACGTGAATAAAGAAAAAATACGTTTCCAATATTTTTTTGGTAATCTATATGACGGACTAATTAGATTTTTTTTGTTAACTACCCTATTTGTAATTACACATACATACATACATAAACTCACGTCCTTTTCCAATGGAGGTAGGCAGAAACCACAGAACCACCTGCCACGAGCCACCTGCTGCTAATTAATCAAAATAAATTTACAAGTAAGTAATAAAACTAGTAATAAGAAATAGATTTAAATTAACAGAGACTGAAACTAACCTGTAATGTTATAACTTTAAGCTGTAAAAGATTGTACGATTGTCAGCTTCACATATAAAACCACAGATAAATGAACCGTCAGTTTTAAACCAACAGATTGTAAGCTCCATCGTAAAGTTTCACGTCAGTTACTTTAAAGTAACAGCCACCTAATAAACCGCATTTACAACACAATACAACTCACAATAAAGACAATACAAAAAACAATACGAAACCAATAAAATAAAACAAGGAAATAGACTTCTTAACAAGAAAAATAAAACTCGAATCGGAACATAAAGTTCATCTTAAATTTTAACCCTCGACAATTTACATGGGTCGTTTTCGCCAAACGACACGATGTTCTCGCCAAAAACAAACAGAATTATATATTAAATAGCCAATAACAATAAGTATTCGAGAGATGTGGCTCTGAATGGTTTTTATAATAAAATACGTAAAGTCGGGAGCCGGGTGTTGTAAAAAAATTACGAATGGTGCTGTAAAAATGTTGATTACTCCGGCAGATGGGTATGGTGTGAGTTTTTGGAGATGAAAGTAAGTAGTGAATGGATGTCTGTTTTTGTTCAGTACCGCTACTGAATAAATTAATGTTAATGTACTGAAAGCCTGTAAAACAATAATAATAACAACAAGATAATAATATTGGCCTAATATTACAATTTAATTTTAATTCCTGAATCCAATTCTAAAGTAAAGATAATTTAATTTTTGTAATGTTCATTTTCAATAGGGGATGGGACTGAGTCAAAAAACAATGATTCTAATTAGTCCATCAGTTAGATTATCGAAAAATATTGAATACGTGTTTTTTGTTATAACAAATTAATCAAAATTGACGAAGATAAGATGTGGTTGTGACGTCATTTGTAGGAAAAAATGTACTATCATACAACGTTTTCGCAGAGTTCACGAGTTTTCGAAGCACTGTATTGACTTCATTTTTTGTTTATGTGAAAAAAGAAAAAATACGTTGTTTGATGTTAGAAGAACATCACTATTTTAGTTTCATGAATATAACATCACTAGTGGTTAGTTTCATGAATATAACATCACTAGTGGTTAGTTCGTTGTCTTTGATTGATTGTCTCTGGAACAATTGTACCAATAAGTTTTAAAATATATTGTGCTCAAAATAATTATGGTGGTTTGTGATTTCCCAACTAATAATAAGTTAGAACATGGCGCAGCCGTTCGAGAAATAAGTCTACGTGTACGTCGCTCGTAGTCGCCCTCCTCAAACCGCAAAGTTTTTGCACACAAAAAAGCCAAACCACGTGCTTAACATGGCGACGGATACCAGCTTTGTAAAACTTCCTCCAAACCTAAACATCGCGAATGAAAATGCAGCGTCCGAGTGGAAGTTTTGGATACGCACATTTGAGGATTATTTGGTTGTAATAGGCAAGAACAAAGCTGAGGATGGCGTTAAACTATCACTATTACGCAACATGATGGGCCCTGAAGCAACAAGAATTATATCTACGATTCCGATTTCCAAACCTAAAGACGAAAATAAGTATGAGGATGTGATTGCAACTATCACGGCCCATGTCAACCCAAGAACAAATGTGGTTTTCGAGCGCTTTAAGTTTAACGAAAGAAGACAACTGGAGGGAGAGCCATTTGAGAATTTTCTGACAGACTGCAGGCATCTTATTCAGTCTTGTGATTATAAAACCATGGAGGAGGAAATGATGCGAGATCACATAGTACAGACTGTCTTAGACAAAGCCACACAGGAGGCTCTATTAAGAGTTGATGACCTCACTCTGAACAAAACAATTCAGTACTGTCAAACGAAGGAGCAAGCGGCAAGACAAGTGTCTGCTATGCATTCTGCGGCAGTGGAGGTAGCCAAAGTTTCAAGGCAGCAGGAGCAGAAGAAGTCTACATTTAATTGTAGAAGATGTCAAACAGAACATGGTCCCCGTTCATGTCCAGCTTTTGGGAAAAAATGTAAGAAATGCGGAACTCTCAACCATTTTGCTGTAAGCTGCAAGAAGGCGAATAAAAAGGTCCAGGAAATCAACTCTGACTCTATGGAATCAAGCTATACAAGTGAATCTGAAAATGTGCACTGCGGAGAAGCCAAAAGTATAAATTGTGCGAAGTCCGAGTGGTATGAACATATTATGATTGAAAACAGTAAGGTAAAATGTAAGCTGGATACAGGAGCTGATGTCAGCATAATGCCGGTTATTTTATTCAATAAGATAAATGAAAATTTAAGTTTGAAACTTTTGCCTACACATATTAAGTTAGAATCTTTTGAAGGCAAGCAAGTTATACCTGTTGGCATGATAAATTTGCAATGTCAATACAAAAATAACAAGTGTTATGAAAATTTCTTAATAGTAGATTGTAAATCAATGTTGCTTGGTTTGCCTGGTTGTATAAATCTGAATTTAATTAAAAGAGTGCATAGTGTCACTAATACAAATATTAATAATCCAAGTAGGGATAAGTTTATAAGTGATAATATTGGAGTTTTTCAAGGTGTTGGGAAAGTTCCAGGTATTTTTGATATTCCCACCAGAAGCCCAGCAGAGCCAATTTGTCATCCATCCTCTAGGATCCCTCATTCTCTGTTAGAGCCACTAAAGATTGAACTTGAAAGACTTGTTAATAGAGAGGCTATTGTTAAAGTTGATAACATAAATAATAAAGCTTGTGTCAATAGAATTGTTCTTGTAGAACGCCCTAACAAAAAGATAAGATTATGTTTAGACCCAGCTGACTTGAATAAAATTATTGTAAAGAAACCCAAAATGTTACCCACACTAGATGATCTAGCAACTAAGTTAATAGGTAAAAAAGTTTTTACAGTGTTAGATTTATCAGAAGGATTCCATCATTTGGAATTGAGTGGAGAGTCTTCTTGGAAATGTTGTTTTGCCACACCTTTTGGCGTCTACAGATATAAAGTCTTACCTTATAGACTTATGAATGCTCCAGAATTGTTCCAGGAAGTACTTGAAACTCACTTTGGGAACTTACCTAATGTTGTTGTGTGGGCTGATGATATTTTAGTCATGGGAAATAATACTAAGGATCATAATGTATCCCTAAATAATGTAATGAGAAAAGCCAAAGAGTTAGGTGTTGTATTTAACAAAGATAAACTTCAATTTTGTCAATCTGAGGTAAAATATGTTGGCCAAAGTTTCAGTGCTAACGGTATGTCAATTGATAAAGACAGAGCAGAATCTCTAGTCAACTTAAAATCTCCTACCAACAAAGAACAACTCAAAAGTGTAATTGGTTCTTTTAGTTACATAAGGCGTTATGTACCTGACATGGGGGAATTAATGTATCCATTGTGTAGACTTTTAAAAAAAGATGTGGATTTTACATGGTTACCTATTCATGAAGAAGCTTTCAGTAAACTCAAACTTAAAGTTAGTTCAGCTCCAGCTCTATGTCCTTTTGACCCTCAAAAGAAAATTACACTGCAGTGTGATGCATCGGGCCATGGTCTGGGTTGCTGCTTATTCCAAAATGATGACAGAGGTACACCCAGACTTGTTGCATGTGCATCGCGCACTATGAATAGCACTGAACAGAATTATGGGCAGACTGAGAAAGAGCTGTTAGCAATTTATTTTGGATGTAAAAAGTTTCATAAATACATATATGGAGCTAGTGTGGATGTGCAGTCAGATCATAAGCCAATCATGGCCATCATGTCCAAGCATATAAGTAAAGTTGGTTCACCAAGACTTAGACGTCTGCGACTCAAATTATTAATTTATGACTTAAATATTTATTATGTTCCTGGCAAACAAGTTCATTTTGCTGACATGTTGTCTAGAAATAGCTTAAAAATAACTGAACATGATAATGAAATGTTGCAAATGGTGCACTCTGTATCTAAATACTTACCCATGTCAGATGAACGCAAAGATATTTTCAGAAGAGAAACCAGCAATGATCCAGTCTTAAATCTTATATCTAGATTTTATTACCATGGGTGGCCAAAGTCAGTTCCCAAAGAATGCAAAATATTTGAAAAATTTAAGGATATCATTTATCTTCAGGATGGATTATTGTTTGTTGGTAACAGGCTTGTAGTTCCAATGTCATTGAAACTTTATATACTAGATATTTTACACAAAGGTCACTGTGGTGTATCAAAGTGTATAAATAAGGCAAAACCCTTATTTTACTGGCCTAATATGCGGGTAGATATCCATGACTATGTAAGAAAATGTAGGCCATGTGAAAAGTTTAGTTCACAAAATTACAATGAACCATTATTGCCACATAAAATTCCTAAAGAACGTTTTATAAAAGTAGGTTCTGGCATTTTGGATTTTCATGGGAAATCATTCCTTGTCATAGTTGACTATTTTTCTCATTGGATAGAACTTCTACCAATGACTGGGAAGTGTGCTAAAGATGTCATAAATGCCATGCAAGAGACTTTTACACGGTTTGGATATCCTGTAGAATTAATTGCTGATAATGTGCCATTTGGTTCTTTTGAATGTATGACTTATTTTAAGTGTAAAGACATTACCTTGACTACATCAACACCTAGATATCCCAAAAGTAATGGTTTAGCAGAAAAAGCAGTGCATATTTGTAAACTAATTTTAAAAAAATGTAAAGATGATAATACTGATTATAGAGAGGGAATATTGCATTATAATAACACACCACTGTCAGGACTTGATATCTCACCTTCACAAATGTTAAACAGCAGATTGGCAAGAATAATGCCCTGTAATATTAATGTGTTAAAGCCTAAGGTGCAGAATGATACATATTATAAACTAGTTTTAAGGCAATCTCTTTATAAGGAAAATTATGATGACTCTGCTAGAAAAAAAGTTACAAACTATGCTCCAGGTGACAAGATTGTGTTCAGGGAAGGAGTATTATGGAAGAAAGCCAAAATTATATCTAAGTTAAAAGAACCCCGTTCTTATATAATTGAAAGGCAAAGTGACGGTAGACGCTTACGGCGCAACACATCACAAATCAAAAGGTCATTCACTAAACCTAGTTGTACTAGGAATAATGATACTGAATATGTTGATTTCGAGTCTAAGAGACAAGAGGAAAATGAAGTGGGGACTTCACCACACACTCCCCAAACCATGAGACATCCAGTTACAGAAGGATCCCAGCCATACTTTACCAGAACAGGTAGACAGGTAAAACCCAGACATATTATGGATCTCTAAAATAACTACACACTAAAGTAAATATTTATAATTGTTTATTTCAATGTTTCTTTCTTAAAACCAATTAAATAAGTACTTAGTGTTTATGTAAGTAATATTAATTTTTCCTTTTTATGTAGATTGGCTGTACCTATGTCAAATAATACTACATAAGTTTAATTCTTATAACAGTAGCTTTGTTTAGCTTAGTATGTTTTTAATTTTCTGATTAATTATTCTTAGGAGGGAGATGTTTGATGTTAGAAGAACATCACTATTTTAGTTTCATGAATATAACATCACTAGTGGTTAGTTTCATGAATATAACATCACTAGTGGTTAGTTCGTTGTCTTTGATTGATTGTCTCTGGAACAATTGTACCAATAAGTTTTAAAATATATTGTGCTCAAAATAATTATGGTGGTTTGTGATTTCCCAACTAATAATAAGTTAGAACATACGTCTCCAATATTTTTTGGAAATCTATCTGACGGACCAATTAGTTTTTAGGGTTCCGTAACTTTTTTTTTTTTTTTTTTTTTTTTTTTTTTTTTTTTTGGTGGGTGTAAAGTCATCGAATAACCCCTCCCGCTCTTGGGCAGAGCGAAAGGGAGTGTCAGACTTCTACTGACTAAAAACCACCCATGTTCCTTCTTCGCCCTCTATGTCGAGGCCGCGATAACCGTTGGACTACCCGCGGCCCCGACAGGCGTCGGCCCTTTCGGGCCCCTCCCATGTTGCTGACATCTCTTTGAGGCGCGCGTGGAACACGAACGCGCCGTCGACACGGCCTGTTTTCGTCGTGAGACGGACGGACGGCGAGTTAGCCCATCACTCACCGTCCACAGGCCCGCGTCTACGGTGGCCGGAGGTCATCGCGGGACCCCCGACGCCCGGAGCGCCTCCCGCGGCGGCTGGGACGAGAGGTTCTCTCCCTCTCGCGTTCCGCCACCTCCTTCGCCAGCATCACTGCTTCGCAGAAGGAGGCGACGGCGTCCCATTCCTCCTCGCCCCGGACCATGGCTTGCACCAGGGCCGGGCGCGAGAGGTCGCCGCCGCCGATCGCCGCTACGAGAACACGGCGGGGCTCCGCCCAAGCGGGGCACACCTCCACTGTGTAGGGTTCCGTACCTCAAAAGGTAAAAACGGAACCCTTATAGGATCACTTTGTTGTCCGTCTGTCTGTCTGTCTGTCTGTCTGTCTGTCAAGACCTTTTTTCTCAGGAACGCGTGGAGGTATCAAGCTGAAATTCATATCAAATACTCAAGTCTATGGTCTCTTGGAGCTGTGAAAAAATCAAACTTCTAAGTCAACGCGATCAAAAGAAACTCCCGTTTATGCCGCAAATTTTCGACACTCGCAAGGGAATCAAAACCTACAGGGTACTTCCCGTGAACTCAGAATCTTGAAATTTGGTACGAAGCAACGTCTTATAACACAGATAAAGGAAAAATTGCGAAAAGCATAAATTTTTAGTTACATCATATAATAAAAATATTTTTAATAATTTAAAAAAAAAAAAAAAAAAGCGACTCCCCCTACTACGATGGTACGGAACCCTTCATGTGCGAGTAGGACTCGCACTTGGCCGGTTTTTTTTTTGTCCGATCCCCTATTTCAATTCAATTTTGTGGTATTGATTTTGTGTTGTTTGTGCTTACTAACATAGTTTATAAGTTTTCAATTGTTACTAACCATTATGGAACATTGGTTTCGGACAAATAAATAAATAATTATATCTGACAAGCAATCTTCTCGAAAGCTATTAGAATACCTAGTAACTGGTAAGTCAGATAGGTCGTCACTCTTTGTAAAGCACAGCCCGGCGAGCACGGCCTACAGTGACATGGCATGAGTCACACATTTTATCACAGTTTGGGCGATAAAACCGTTTTGTCTTAAATGCTAGCACGGCGGCGTAAGATAATTTCTTGATATGTGATATAACTTCTTGACGTTTAGTTGGGACTCCTATGTCTTATTTGCTAATATGGGCGCACCCATTTTGTAACAAATGTCACATTTTGACAGATGAATATGCTCGTTTATATCACGTTCGTTCGGAGGTGGTGATAAAAGTAAATTAAAAATATTAGTATATTTTTCTGCTTACTACTGCATCAAATGGCAGTAAATTATTATAATTATGTTCTTGCCCGAAGGCAAGAGGTCCAAAGTAGGAAAATATTCCGAAGAAACATTCGGGACTCCTCTAATCCGTTCGAGTTGCCAGACAGGGAGTTCCAACGGATTTTCCGCCTGACAAATATATTTCAAAACAAATCACATCAAACTTTTAAAAGAAAAACAGAACTTTTAGTTAGTAGCAAGTTATCAAATAATAAATAAAAAAAGAAAATGAAAGACGTGCCGCGTACGTGTTATGTCAAAAATGAATTAGTACCCAAGGAAATTAAAAAGTTGTTTAACTGTATGAACTGTGCTCTTTTATAGGTATTATTTTATTTGGTCGCCTATTCAGATGGTCATAGACATTTTTATTTTTTTAATATACTAGGTCACACTATGAAGTCAGCAACAAGAAAGACAAGTCGCGTCTTAAATTATATCACATGTGGTACCCGTGCTAGCATTTAAGACAAATTCTAAGACATGACATAATTTATAACGTCTTGTCACCAACGTCTTGGGTACGCCCGTGCTCGCCCCGCAGGTACCTATTCAGCAGCTTTCGGCTAGACTGAAAGACACTTTCAACATAATTAGAAAAAGATTTGGCAGATGATGATGCTGACTGATTTTGGTATGTTATTCACTTTCACAATTCACGTTCGAAAAGTGCTGATTATCAGCCTAATTTGAAAAAAAAAACTTTATCGTCATCATTTTCTTCATTAATTTTCTTTTCTTTTGGATTCATTCTTCACGAAAGAAAACCAATGGTTTAGTGTCAATCACCTTCTAATAAGCTATGGATATTGCTTAGTGATGTTAAAATCTTTCATTAAAATATTTTTATTAGCCAGATTAGTTTATTCACTCGGCGTGTTCAAAACACACACCAGTTAAGGAAATATAATGTCAAAAGGTATGCACGGCCATAATATAAAAATCATTTACTCAAAAATGCATGTAATGTTGTCATTATTTTGACAACCTTGTTTGAGCAAAGTCGACCTTGCCGTTCTGTTTCAAGGAGCGGCCGGCAAAGTATTGCTGGCCGCTCTAACAGGCCGGCAATGTTTTGCCGACCGCTATTTTGACGTTTCAACGTTTTAAAAAATCAATTCCAAAAAGATTTTATTTAAAACACAGCTGTTTGTACGTCTAAAGGTAAAAAAAAAAGATTTAAATGAAGTAATAAATGAAGAAATAATCCAGCAGTCAAACACCGCCTTAGAATTATCGCAAACTATCAGTAATATCAAACCGGGAAAGTCGGTGTTGAATTTTAGTAACTGTACTTTTCATAATTGTCATTTTAATTAAAATTCTAGTTAATTAATATATTTTTTATTTAAATTACTTGCTGGTTTTATTTAGATTAGGTACTTGCATTTTTGAGTAAAGCACTATACAAACCTTGGCCCACAATGACTGCTTCGCTGGTCACGCTATGATTGCCTCGAGCTAGCCTAGCTACGCTCTAGGCCTTTCAGCTTGGCCATCATTGCAGCCCTTGCTGTCCGCTGACCGCGCTGTGTCGGCCTGGAGCTGCGCTACGCTGCGCTGTCGGCCATCATCAGCGCGACCAGCAAAGTAGTCATTATAGACCGCGGCAGTAATGTACTAATTTTTTCTAAAAAAAAAATTGGGGAAAACCTTTAGGGTAAAACCAGATCCGCAGCGATGCACGTACGTTCAAAGCGTTTGTTGCTCACAGGCTAGGTGAAATTTTGGAATTTACGAATCCATCAAATTGGAGATGGGTTCCTAGCAAACTTAATAAGGTTGACAGACACAATCAAAGCAAAAGTCACAGTTTCTTTTTACGGCCTTATTACAAAAGTGGTTAAACCTGGGTTTAACTAAGACTTGGTTTATCTCGCATGTCGTCTCACTTCGATTATATTCAAAAGAAAGTGACGGCATGCGAGATAAATCAAGTCAAAGTTAAACCCAGGTTTAACTACTTTTGTAATAAGGTCGTTAGGTTTTTAACTTTATTTATTAAGGAAAAGAATGTGTACTATTAAGTACACCTCTGCCAAACCCTTCAGGGATAGAAGGCATGATGTTATGTTATGTTATTAAGGAAAACAAACACATTACACTAAAATAAAATAAAAAACTAAAAGAGTAAATGTGTTTTCAATAACATTTTTGGAGTAGTTAATGGAAACGGATTACTAAAAAAACATCAAATTCACAAATTGGAAACTATTTAAATTTGCATCAATTTGTAGGTATTCCCTTACCCTTATAGATCTTAAGTTATTTACTTTATTACAAAACCATAATTATGTTGCTCAACCTTTAACATCCAGTAATAACATGTTATATTTAAAGATAACACCAAATACACACAATTACAATAAATTCAACGAAGCACACATTTAATCAATATAAAATTACAGAAGTTAACCAATGCAATTATCATTTAACACTTAAATGTAGAACATAATTTTGTTGAATTTTTCGTTTAAAACAAACTTTTACACTATTAGCGTCAGATTGTATCGTGTAGATTATGAAGATGTGTAATGCTGTCCTATAATTATCAAAGGAAATTATGACACAGAAGGTTCACAAAAATATAGACAGCCAATATTTTTGAAATATTTTTGTCTGTACTTATTTTCCTGTTTTCGTTGATGGAAGATTTCATTGGGCATACAAATGTTTTTAAGACACGGATTTCAAACAATGTTCTAGTTAACAAAAAAGAATCCTAGAATGGTTTAATTAACCGACTTCCAAAAAGGAGGAAGTTCTCTGTTCGTATATATTTTTTATGAACATATCCGCGCATATCTCCGTCAATGGACGATACGGTTGGCGCAGTGGCTCAGGCAATGGACTGCTGCGCTGCGTGTCGCGGGTTCGATCCCCGCACGGAACAAATATTTGTATGGCCTACAGATATTTGTTCCGGATCTGGGTATTTGTGTATGTGAGTTTAAATGTTTGTGAACGCACCCACGATACAGGAGAAATTCCTAGTGTGGGGCGACGCTTATTAAAAAAAAAAAAAAAATGGTGAACCGATTTTCAAAATTCTTCTTGCTCTTGAAAGCGTATACTTTCTAAATGGTCCCGTTGTCATCATATCAGGATCTGATAATGAGATCCTTGAAAAATCGCAGGGAAACCCTCAAATTTTATAGGCACTGGTTACGGTTTTTTTACACAGTTGTCCAGGTAAAGAAACTCATATTTACTTCTTCAAAATCATCATCATTCTCCTGCCCTTATACCAATTTATTTGCGGTTAGCGCAGTATCTCTTCTTCTTCCATAATTTAGTATTACTCGCAATTTCAGTCAACTCCTTTTTACCCGACTGGAGCGAAGCCCAAAAGGAGGGTTATGTGTTTGACGTGTATGTATGTATGTCTGTGTCTTTGTTCCCTCATAGTCCTAAACGGAAGGGATTTGAATGAATTATACGTCGTTAGATTCTTCTTGAGTGTCACTGACTACATTAAAATTAAAAAATAAAGAAGAAATGTGGATTTTGGGGGTTCATTTGAATATTAAATTATGAAATGAAAGTAAAAATGGACCACGCCTGCTTCCAAGTTTTGTTTCATTTAAAATGTGCTTGTTTTTGACTTTTTTTAATACTTTTTTTTATTTGGCCATATCTTCCGACTTACAGCCCATCCCATCGTTTCGTGGGTCTCTACACTTATACCCATAATATATACTATATTCATAATCAACAATCCTTTCATATAATACTTCTGATAATTAATATTCCGAATTCAAATCAAAAGAATCAGTAGTAATGAGTGTTCGATGTTAATGTCAGTTTAAATCATGTTTCGATTATCGTTAAAACAAGGATCCTTGATGAGTCAGTAGCATTTAAAGGGTTGACTTTAAATTGGATTGCTCCTTTTTGGATTTTCGGGAAGTGTTCATGATTTGTGGCTTAGTAAATTATTGTGTTTTACACCTGTGCAACATGCAATTAAGAATTTCTTGTTTAATTTGTCTTTATTATTGGTGTTCCTGTAGGTAAGTTTATTAAGCGGAAAATTCTGCTCTTGCCATGATATCATTGTGTTGAACAGTACATACGTATAACGACACCACGATAATTACAGCTTTATGCTGTCGTCGTCGTCCTGTTACTTGGGGTCGGATCAATAGTGATGTTTACTGACTTAAAAAAATATGATTCTAATTAGTCCGTCTGTTAGATTATCGAAAAATATAAGATACTTATTTTTTAATAAAAAACAATAAAAAACGGCGAAGATTAAACGCATCAAAGATTTGAGTGGGGGTTTTTGACGTCACTAACCGCTAAAACATGTGATACTAATGTCTTAGAATATGAGGTCACACGTGTTTTCAAAGCACTGTATCGTCGTCATTGTTTGTTTACGTGAAAAACAAAAAAAAACGTGTCCAATATTTTTTGGAAATCTATCTGACGGACTAATTAGATTTTTTCAGTTAACTACCCTATTAGTCTGCTCTGTCATCCGCCATGCTTCCACTGTCTTCATCATTATTGTGGTGTTCCTGAAAGAATTTATAAATTTCAAGGGCATTAGGAGGAACACGGATGGGTTTTCGTCAGGTAGAGTCTGTAACTCCATCAGTACAGTGAGGCGGGAGGACTCATTTGATGATTTCCCATCCACAAAATAAACTTCTACCAAAATACCTATCGAACAAAATCTCAAATTGCAAATTCGCTCAAGATCAGTTCAAAAAGAAAAGCCGACTTGACGGCTCCAACCAAAGTTATTGATGTTGTACCCATCAAAATACGCCTCATAACCATTCATATCAGCATCGTTTATATTTAAATCGACCAAATTTAAATTCGCTCGATTCCTTGCATATTTTATCACGACGCATTCAAAATGAATTCTGTATACGATATTTTTTTAAATTATCTCATTCTGGTGTGAAACTCAATTTCGTATATGTCAATTGAATCGATTGTAAAATCGATACGAAATGTTCTCGATTTACATTATCTTACGATTTTTAATAGTGTCCGTACATCTAAAAACGCAGTGGGTAAATTTTTATTTTGTTTCTTTTAAAATTGAGTCGGTTTTTTGATGCGAATTTTAAATTTAATTTTGAACTGTTTGTTTTAATTAATTTTGTGGTTTTGAGATAAAACGTATTGATACGCAAAGACATGTACAAAATTATGTCATTCAGGCTTAATGATTTTTGTAAGATTGAGAATACAAAATTTTATTTACAAAACTAATTCACGCAAAAATTAAATAGTTCTTAAAATGTTCGCCATAATCGCTCTTTAGGCTTTAATAAACTCTTTTAATTAATCAAATTATTATGAAATCTTCATAAATAATTTGACAAACTCACTTCAATTTATTTTGTAGGTATATACTAGAATTGGGGAAGGTAGAAAGAAGGACACAAATGGTAATTTAAATCAGAGCAATTAAACACCTATTTCAATTAGAGTACCTTATTAAAAACCTAAAACAAATAAATAAAACAATCTTCTTCACCGCATCAGTATTCCAAAACCTCAAGCGACCATTAATAGCTCCAATTCTCAGCACAAAAACACTTAAGTATAAACTGCAAAACAAACAAAGTACCATCCAACTATCCACAAATAGAAACAAATCATTGTCCCCACATTATCTCCGACCATTCATGCCTTACCAAAGGAAACCAGAAAACAATGTTCATTAAACGAATACCAAAGTAAGAGTCCGTTCAAATAATTGCTGCCTACATTTAGACGCGCATATCCAATTCAATAGGAACAATTTGTCGGTCCAGCCTTTAGTAGTCTGCTTTAGAAATTCAGACATTTCCAAAGGTCCGCATGGAGAGTTCTGATACCTCGTTAGTTATCTTGCGTTGCCACTAAATAATTGTAGCAGAACAACTCGAGGATAAAGCTGCAGACAACTTTAAACCTAACTTCGAATACGATAAAGTTAGAAGTCGACTTGTGGACACATCGGACGAAGAGTCTGCTTTTAATAAAATTTCTAACTTAGCAGCAGGCGATAGAATTGAAAATACATCGAGTGGATAGATTTTTTATAAAATAAACCCTATATTCGATAGTGAAACTTAAATAGATAACACTAAAGCTCTAAATGAAATAGATTAAATAATAGAGGTTGTTTTTGATACTCAGTGCAGTACGGAAGCTAGAGTAATTTAACTGTCTACAGTCTTTATTTACTAGTATTGAGTGATATATTTACAGACAAATGTGATGTTACGAACAGAGGTTTTGTTGTGAAAGATATTTCTGAACTATTTTTGCGTTTGATACACTGGCATGTGTCTTGTAGGTTAAATTATCCCTTCGGTCAGACTCTTAGAACGTGGAAAAAGTCTAAAAACTATATACGTATTCTGAAGAAAATATACTGGAGGCATATTCACGCGGTTGCGGGGATCCGCTGGATGCGAGACGCACGGGACCGGTCAATGTGGCGACACTTTGGGGAGGCTTATGTCCAGCAGTAGACGTCTTTCGGCTGAAATGATGATGATGATGATGGTATTCACGTTATGGATACTTTATTAAACTAGACTTTCTTCTGCCCGTCATGAAAAACTACCACTATTTCTGCAAATACGCCAGTGGCCACTGAGCTTTCGCAAAAAAAAAACGACTGATTCCTGATCAGTCGTTTTTTTACGAAAACTCATGATATTAAAATGTTTTGCAAAATATTTAGTTATACGAGTAATTCCACAAAATCTGGATTCATACGTGCATATTGAAGAATGCGCCGCCAACGGAGCCTGAAAAAAGCATAAAGTACGATCGTCATCATGCAACATATAACCCTAACCTCAATATTGTATAGATTTGATTTTGATTTATTCATATTAATAATCAGCTTTAGAAGTTTACTGATCGATATTGATTAACGGGCATAATCGAATTCAAATCGCATAAGTCATTCAATAAACAAGTACCTACTGTGGGAAAAATACACAACTTTCCCGCTATTTTATTTGTAGCTTTGAATTTGGGTCATTGCACCAGTGCATGTCAAATGCTCTGAACACGTAGTTAATCGATCGATAATCGATTTAGAAGACATGCCAATCCAATTTTTGGTGTTTAATATTATAACTTAAATTAAGGTTAAATGGACGTAGAAATTGTAGAAATTTTATTCTCCAAATTTGATTTGGGTAAATGTATAAAATAAATAAATATCACATAGGGCTGGACTTACTTTATTTAAAGGTTCATATTTGCTAATAGAAAACATTACACAATAGCTGTTTTTGATTTTCCGTGTACAAAAGCTATACAAAACTGAAGTTTTAAAATTCGGGATAATTATCACCAGTCCACCACCTTAGAATAGACCACATTTAGAATAGACTTGAAGTATTGAAACAAATAGTTAGCGCAAGTTACAATGTAACGTTCAGGTAAAAAGAGTAAAAATACTTTAAGTGACTACCAATAGACGTAAAACGTGATGATGGTGATAACTTTAAACTGGAGCTATTTAATCTCCCTTACACAACTCCACACGAAGATACCGACAGTTTTTCTAATAAACAAGAAGCCGTCATCAAACTAAGCGATCGGTACGTTACAAACAAAGAAAAATAGCTCACACCGACCAAAAATAAGACTTTAAATCATATTACTAGAAAGTAATAAATTGTAATCAATACTACGGACATTAATGACACCAATTAAATAATCGTTAAAAAAACGATACTTATCCGTTATATCCGAGTTTTATTTATTACTCGATTGCATGTTCTAGTATCGAGTTATTTATCGATTCCATATTAGCTTCTCAATAACCATACTAACATATATCCGAAGGGAAATTCAAGATCATTTTTAATGATATTTTGAAAGTCCATGTCAGATTAAAAGGAATTATTGGTAGTATTTAATGAGATTATTTATTGGATTATTTAAATTTGATACGTAGTTGGTTTAACTTGGTTAATAGTGTCGCAATTTGAAATTATGATCGAGCTGGAATACAAGCTATTTTTTTCGAGCCTGTTATGGAAAATATATGGAAGTCGATTTATAAGACCACCACTATTTTAGTCGTCTGTCGTATATATTACCTTAGATAGATATCACCTGGATTAACTTCGAAACTGAAATAGATATCTAGTCTTACTTTAATGTTATTCGTTTTTTAAAGATTGTTAATCTTTGTGATTCTTTCTTTAAAAAACCACTTCACGTGCATGATCCTCATATGACTTCATCAATGTCTCAGCTAGACTTTAAAGGAGCCAGTGACCTCTGACTCTTTAACTGATTCGTTTGTTTCGGCTGATTCTTCTCAGAGTAGGCAGGTGTACGAAATACTGGCTGCAGTTTTATAAAAATATCAGAATGTAACATGTAAAACATTTACCAACAGGGATTTTTACTGACTTAAAAAAATGTGATTCTATTTAGTCCGTCTGTTAGATTATCGAAAAATATTGGATACGTATTTTTTGTTTTATGAAATCAATAAAAACGGCGAAGTTAAAACGCATCAAAGATTTGAGTGGGGGTTGGTGTGAGGTCACTGACTACTAAAAAAATGTCATACTAATGTCTTAGAGTATGACGTCACACGAGTTTTCAAAGCACTGTATCGTCTTCATTGTTTGTTTACATGAAAAATGAAAAAAAATCGTGTCCAATATTTTTTGGTAATTAGTTTTTTTTTGTTAACTACCCTATTTACCGAAATAAATATGTTACGATATTAATGGTTATATCATGCTTGAACCAAACAAAAACATATTGTTTTTTCTATAAGATTATAAAATATATTAAACATCTTCCAAAGTCCAAAAACAAATACCATAAACATTACAACACTTTCAACCAGTAATACAAACGTCAAATAATCACCAATAAAAACAAAACATCCTTTAATAAGCACAACATTCTCCTGGCCACCTCTCCTCAACTTTGTTACCAGTGTCTTGAATTTCAAAGTATACGTGAGATATGAATTAAATGGACAGATATCGTCCGAAGATCTCATCGTAATGGGTCCCTATATCTTTTTAATTGGAAACCTTTTTTGCCTGGACACATATCTTGTGGGGAAGCGTGGTGAGAAAAACACATGCCTTTATGTATACCATTCATCTTGGTGAGTGGGGTGTGGTATAAGGAAAAGGCTTTGGGTGGTATTGCGTGTTGTGTCAAAATCAGTAATGAAATGGCTGTGAATGGTGGTAGTGTAAAAATAGCAGGAGATGCAGATAATTATTAAAGGGAGATGACATAGAAATACTAAGCACAAGATCGATAGATTGTAGGAGGAATTAAATTTAGTAAAAAAGAGTAAATGATAGCGCGACAATAGGGGATCGGACTGAGTTAAAAAAAAATATGATTCTAATTAGTCCGTCAGTTAGATTATCGAAAAATATTGGATACGTGTTTTTTGTTAAATCAAATTAATAAAAATTGACGAAGATAAAACGCTTCAAAGATCATGAGTGGGGGGGTTGTGACGTCATTTGTACTTAAAAAATGTACTGGCTGGTGACGTTTTTGAAGAGTTCACGACATTTTGAAGCACTGTGTCGTCTTAATTTTTTGTTTATGTGAAAAAAGAAAAAATACGTGTTCAATATTTTTTGTTATTATACTACTATAGTTAGTTTTTTTTTTTGTCCGATCCCCTATTGGCAGGAGAGAGTGGATGAAAATAAGGTGTTGTACCGACCAAAAATTACATGAAACGAGGGCAGGGGCGACGATGAGAGATATGATAATATATTTCGGGTAATAAATAAAAGTTATCATTGTATACAAATGTTTATAAAAAGGAGATTACTGCTGAAATGACGAGTGTAGCACTGGCTGATGACTTTCATCCATCACAATAACATTAAATTATAAATCTGAATGTTTGGGTGTGGTATGCGTTTATTCTATGTTTTAACAATTTTAATATGTATTTATTTCTATTTTTTTGTTTGTTTCAGTCCCATACTAACCCCACAAGATCCACGTGGTGTCAAAGAATTTAATTTGCGATCTTGATTTAACTAACATTAGATTCATGTTTTTATTTTTTACCTTGCACACTTGTTTTTTCAATTCACTGGACATTGGCATAATAGTCGACATCGGCTCTAATTGCCATTAAACAAAAATAGAATAGAGTGTAGCACTGCCTTTTTAAAGCATTTTTTGTGAGCTGGCAGCACCATCCACGATTCCTGACAACCCAGCCCGCTACGCGCGAACTTAAAGCTTGTTCTATTGTTGACTTCATAAAAGTCATCAACATTTTCGAAATAAATTCTAATAATTTTACGTCTATTCAAATCGCCCCGCTCATTCTCCTAATTTGACCCACCCCCATCTGAAGCAGCGTAAGATATTAGTAAGTCCCAAGTGTCGATATTACCGTTTCTATACAAAATGGTGTGAGATTCCTAGGCGGTCGTTCAATATAAACTATCGCGATTTGTTCAGCTATTTGTAAGCTTCGCGGCCACCATATAAATGTGCGTATGCGGCTTTAACTTGTTCCTTATCAACCTGTTTTTATAATGTTTCCTTTTGTTTATGTTTCCGTTGAAGTTTTTGCTGTTAATTGGCGTATTAGCGCTGTATTGTGTTTAATTGATTATGATGAACTATTATGTTGTTAGGTCGACGCCAGTTTTTTGTTAGTTGACTTTAAATTATGTTCTGTTGCGTCTTTCCCTTTACGGTTGATTTGATATGGTTCGGTTCGTCTTATCTTGTTCTCGTAATTTATTTCAGTTTGGAACCTGTATGTAGATCCTGTCTTTGTCGTCTTGAAATGTGACCACACAAGTAAATTTTCGCAAAAAATCTATCGATAAAAATCAGCAAACACCGTTTGTGTTGAACTAAAATTATAAATTATTATGGTTGTAATTGTTATAAGTTTTTTAAAATGACATGGTCATTAATATTATTATTAACGCTGAAACAAGATATTTGTACAAAGTTAACAATGTTTTTGAGTTCCCGATTTATTTGATTTCGTGGCAAACACCGTGACGTGAGGACTTCCCTTCCAGCGATGGAACAGTGCGCAGCTAATTATTTCGCTCGCGATTAAAATTACAATTCTCGTGTTCCGCGCTCGATTCCTGGCTCGTGAATTGTCCCTGAGTTTGTGATTTTGTGTGGAGTGCTGGTATTGTATAGTTTTTTAACGATTTTGCGTCGGTTTTAATGGTAATAAGTTAATTTCGTTGGCTATCGGTGAGTACAGTTACTTTATTTTTTATTTTTTTGGGTGTGTGGGTAGGTACCTCGAATAAGTTTCATCATAGTTTAATTTTGTTTTTTTTGTTTTACTATTTAATACGTTTGTGTTTAAGTCCCATAATCTACAACATGTTGTCAATTAATGAAGACCCTCCAGATAGGGGAAAAGACCCGCCGCGCCGTAATAATAGTACAACCAGGTCACCAACTACCTCCGCTAGTTCGAAACGGTTGTTTAGCGAAATGTCTCCTTCTTATATTTCGCCCGAGGATAGATCGAAACGGCTTCAAACATCTGATTCGATTGAAAAATCGTCGCCGATATTAAATGTCAGTCCGACCGCGAGCAATAACGACTTTAATTATTGTGATTTAGTCTCACAGGCGTCTGCATACTTAAGCAACATTAACGAACTTGTCAGTGATCTAGGTTCCCGCATTAATGTAGCAAATAAATCCGCTATCATGGACATGACTCAGCGCGTAACGACCATAATTTCGCTGTTGGCCATAAAGTCATCCTCCAACGAAACAAAACTAGCCAAAACGGAACGCGAATTGGATAAATTTAAATTAAATCCAAATCCAAATATAAATACAAGTGAGTGTAAAAAACGTTCGTATTCGGATTCATTAAAACTTCGCCTACCAAAGGTTGTGCCTGCTGTAGAATCACGTGCTCCGTTACCGTGTGTTGTCGCGTATCCTATCCCGGAGCGGGAGGCGGAGTACTCATCGTCATCCGCTACTAAAAATGCGCTTATGAAGGTTATTAAACCTAGTGACGACGGGTTTCAAATTGTAGGCGTTAAAAAAACCGCGAAATCTGGTGTTGTACTACGTGTCGCTAATGACAACCAAATTAAAAAATTACAATCGGTCGATGCCATTAAGTCCGCGGGCTTGCGACTTGAAAAACCGAAAGGCCGACGGCCACGTATATTAGTTAAAGACGTGCCACCCTCAATGGAAGACAATGCTTTTTTGCACGCGTTATACTGTCAAAACATCAAAGACGAGCTGCCAGTAAATGAGGATGATTTTATTAAAACAACCAAAATTTATCGTAAGCGTTCTTTGGACAACGGTCGCAAGTGGATAGGCGTTGAAATCGAGCCCACCGTACGTAAACATTTAGTGTCCACTAAGGAAAAGTTATTTATTGATTGGGCGACTTGTCGGTTTATTGATGATATCGATATAGTTCGTTGTTTAAATTGTCAACAGTTCGGTCACGTTAAGAAGTACTGCGATAACAAGTCACCTACCTGTGCTAATTGTTCCGAAGCACATGGAACAAATGACTGCCCGCATAAAGACAAATTAAATTTTATACCAACTTGCGTGGCGTGTAAGCGTTTTAAAAAACCATTTGACCATCGTTGCGGGTCACCCGAGTGTCAAACCTACAAACTGAAGCTCGAACAGTTAATCCTCAACACAAATTACTAAAATAATGGATAGTTTAAACATAGGACAATTAAATCTCCACAACGACAGGGTAGCGACTTCTGAATTAGATAAATTAATAATCGATTACAGCTTAGATGTAGTACTCGTTCAAGAACAATATCAAAGCGCACACTTACGTCACAAAGTAGTTCAGCTGGATTCAAAGTCACGAGCCGGAATTTACGTGGCTCGTTCTCCTAACTTTACAGTAACGTCTTTGCGTAACCTCATGACGCCGCACTGTGCCGTTGCGGAAGTCTCATCGGCTTCCTATAAAGTTTACATTGTGAGCTGTTACTTTCAATATTCAGACCCAGTTGGTCCTCACATACACAACCTCCGTCATGTCTTGCGGTCACTCGCGGGCTGCAAAGTTATCGTTGGCGCGGATGTTAACGCGTCATCGTCTCTGTGGTATGGCAAGGTTCGGTCTACGGATTCCGACCGACGTTCCGCTGTCGAAGATTTCATTGCTGAAATGAACTTATCGATTCACAATACCCCTGATGCACCACCTACTTTTTGCAGCCAAATGGGCGAATCTTGTATTGACGTCACACTTTCTAGTGCAGACGTTCGTTTGGATAGGTGGCGTGTCCTACCAGACGCGTCATGTAGCGATCATCGGCTTATCGTGTACGAATTTGTTCCGATGTTTACTCAAGGTCCGTCACATGTCATTGGTAACTTTAGGTATAAATGTAAGGGCGCGAATTGGGAGTTCTTTAGTTTGCTTTTTGCATCTCACACCAAAGACTTCACTCGAGACGGGCTGTCAGCTGAAGAAAGTGCTGAAATTATGTCAGACACCTTCACTTACTGTGCTGATATTGCCATTGGTCGCGGATCTATGACCAACATACGGAGATGTGATTGGTGGTGTGACTACTTAATTGAACAACGTAAAAGTTATCGCCGAGCGCGTAGACATTTGAATAAGCTTAAAAAACAGACGGTCACCGGAGACCCACTTACCTCTGCTTTAAATGCGTTTAGAGTTGCCAAGTCCCGCTACAGAGCATCGGTAGAAAAATCTAAAGGTAATTTACTGCGGAAAATAGTAGAAAAATTGGATAAAGAGGGTCCGTGGTCTCCTTTGTATCACGAGTTCAAAGCAAATCGATCAGTGGATCTTGCGTTCGTAGAAAACATTAAAGTAAACAACAAACACACTACCGGTATTGAGGAGACAACCGAAGTTCTATTAAATACTTTGATACCTGATGATTCACCTGATAATGACAATGACTACCACCAGCAGATCAGGGCGTGGGCGGCTGTGCCACCTGAATCACCAGCGTCAGACCTTCCATCCATTGACGAATTTATTAACGTTGTCAGGAAGCTTCCACTTAACAAATCGTCAGGTGAAGATAAAATATCGAATCGGATGATAATAGAAGCATGTAAAACAGCGGCCGACGCAATTTTAAGGGTTTACAACAGTTGTATTGCAGAAGGCGTTTTTCCTCGTGTATGGCGTCGCGGCTTCATACGAATAATTCCGAAAAGCGGCGACAAGCCACCGGACGACCCTAAGTCTTATCGCCCTATAACACTACTACCATCCTTGGGGAAACTCCTGGAGCGCCTTATCGTTCCACGTTTACTACCAGACGGTCCAAAATTTCACAACAACCAATTCGGTTTTACCGTTGGAAAATCTACCGTAGACGCGGCTCTGTCTGTCAGGAAAATTGTCAATACATCTCAACACAAGTACGTAGTTGGGATCTTTCTTGATATTTCTGGGGCTTTTGATAACGCATGGTGGCCGATGCTACTCCTAAAACTGAAAACTCGTGGTTGCCCTAAAAACATATACAATCTTGTTTATTCGTACTTCTTGAATGGTTCCGCGAAACTCAAGCTCGGACATCATTCTATGTCAAAGTCCCTCACCATGGGATGCCCTCAGGGTTCGGTTATGGGTCCGTATGTATGGAACGTAGGCTTCGATGACTTCCTCGCGATTCCGCTTCCATGTGGCTGTTCATTAACCGGTTACGCGGATGACGGCCTGCTGCTCGTTCAGTCAAGTACTCGGGCTGGACTTGAAAATTTGGCTGACACTTGCCTAAAATTAATATCCCAGTGGGGCGCTCGTAACCGTTTGACCTTTGCACCACACAAAACGTTTCAACTTCTTTTAAAAGGTAATCTTAAATCATGTCCTAGTATTAAATTTAATAACGTTCCCGTGAAAAGGAAGCAGTCCGTGTGTTACCTTGGGTTTGTCTTAGAGAGGAATTTTTCGTTCATTGAACACATAAAAACCGTCGGTGAAAAAGCTAAAAAAAACTTTTATGCCTTAACGAGAATATCTAAATCTACGTGGGGTTTATCATTTTTAACTCTAAAGACGATCTATGGGGCTACTTACTTGGGGTGTATGTGCTATGGGGCACCAGTTTGGGCCGATAGGGCCACCATAGGAGCGGCACGACGTAAATTACTTCAAAGCCAGCGGTTGGCTTTGATTTTCTTGTGTAAAGCGTATAGGACGGTTAGTACTGAAGCCTTACCGGTACTGGCAGGGGTACTTCCAGTCGATCTTGAAGTGCAGCGCCGTGCTTCAATGTACTACTGCGCACGAGAGACCGCGGACGCAGACTTTTTATTGCATCGTGACCGTGCTAAAGTAGCTAGATTACTTAAACCACAGACTGACGTCTGGGAGGAACTTTTGTCTGAATGGCAATGTAGGTGGGATGATTCCATCAAAGGCCGACACCTCCACCAGTTCTTTCCATCCGTTCGTGAGCGGCTGGCCAGGACATGGCTGGAGGTGGATCACTGTGTTGCCCAATTTCTCACAGGTCATGGTAACTTTAAGAGTAAATTATTTTCCTTCAAGCTTGTTGCCTCGCCTTTCTGTCAATGTTCTACATCTGACTGCGAATATGAACAATCTGCACATCACATCTTATGGGAGTGTAGTCTTTGGGAGAATGAACGTAATATTATGTTAAATAGTGTACAGGTTACTTCCGGAGTTATTTATTACACGGACCTTGTAGAAACTAGAACAAATTTCCGTGCGTTCAAGCATTTTTGTCATACCTATTATTGGAATCAAATATAACAGCTCACAACTTAGGACCCAGTAATATTAATGACAATAATATCCGTGGTGCTAGGCAACTGGGCTTATCCCAGTTGTATACGTCCCAGTGTGCCTATTGGCCTTGTTCAGTTCTGTCTCCTGCTGATATGGAGGGAAGTGAAAATTATGTTTTTTCCTACTCCTCCGCTATTCTTTTCTGATTAATTTCGTTGCGGGATCCAAGACAGTTAAATCATTTCTCTGGGACTTCGTCGGGCTTCATTGTCTCGGCGCTTTTCTTGTGGTCGCCACTGTTGATTCTGGCTTACAGGAGTTACAGTGGTTTGGGAATAGTGCGGCGGGCTTGTCCCATTAAAAAAAAAAAAAAAAACACCGTGATCATGGATAAACGTATAAGAGCACACAAATTAGGGTCTGCCCTGTTTCATTTGTCCTTTTTATGTGCTCTTTAAAAAAAAGTACTTAAACATGTTAAATATCCCGTTTTCAGTGTTAATGATAATTCAGTATCATCTAGTAGTACTTTGCTGATTTTATGTTATGCATTAAAGTCCATTCTAAAACAAAGGCAATAATACCTGAAATAATTTTAAAAATCACCCACTTTAATCAACCGAACGACACATTGTTTTAATCCAATAAAATGACATGAGTTTAATCAAAACCCAAAGCAACCGAGCCGGTTTTATGGTTCCAATTAAAAGGGAATAAACTGGCACCTCCCATGTTGATATCAATAATATTCAATAAGCAAAGCCGTGAGAGATCCATTTGTATTTGTTCCTACCGCTGCGAATGTGGTACAGATTAAACATGGCGAAGAGGGGGCATTTTTTTCAACCTCTAAACAATATTGCACTTATGGCAGCACTTTTTTTCATCTTGTTTTAACTAGTATACGTTTTTTGATCACGCTTTAACAAATGTGATGTTTGAGATTTATTAAATATTGCCAAGGATCGATTTAAACATTTGAAAAAGATCCCCGGAATCAACTATTAAAAATGTATGTAATTTTTATTGTCCATCAATAAAAAATACATAATTTTATGACGTTCCTTGTATGGCGACGAATTTAGGAAATCCCGAATTCGGCTTATGGAAGACCAATCATTTGATATTATCCCGGTGCTCGGACACTGGCGTCCTCTCGTTGAAATGTATTGATACTATTTAATTGATGTTGTAATGTAATTAATATGGTCTAGCTACGTAAACCTTTAAATTAGTCTGACTTTATAGGCATGGTGTACAACGACTATTGTATCACATAATAGCCCATAGTGTAGCACTTTATGGTAATTGAAAATCATGGTATCCCGTAAATGCGTGCCATCGCTGAGTAAGAAAGGACCCATTTTCCATGGAGAAATGTGAATTAATGGATGTTTAATTTGTTCTTCTCGAAGCATTCGTTGGGAACTAGAATTTACAATGTCTATAGGTAAAAATATAGCTTGATATTTACTATTTTTTAAACGTCATCTGGCAGATAATTTCATGAAACACTATTCAATTTTGTCTCGTAGACAATGCCAAATAGTCTCAAAACGGTGAAGGAAATCATCGTGAGGAAACCCAGGTCCAACTGCTACTGCTACTGCTAATGCTCTACAATCCAGGTAATACTGGGTAATATGAAACCTCTTGTTGTCAGACTTTCGGGTCACTGACTAACGATTACTAACCTGTTATAACTGTCAATGTCATATAATGGCCCAATCGCTTAACGTGCTTTCGTAACCACAGAGGAAAGTCTGTATTTAATGGGTTGTCACCACAGAACAAATAAAAGAGCCTAGCCTAAACCAACCTAGGCAATTAAGGCTTAAAAATAGGGGATCGGACAAAAAAAAAAACTAATTAGTCCGTCAGATAGATTTCAAAAAAATATTGGACATGTATATTTTATTTTTTTACATAAACAAAAAATGAAGACGATACAGTGCTTCGAAAACTCGTGAACTCCTCGAAAACGTCACATGTTGGTACATTTTTGACCTACCAATGAGGTCACAACCCCCCACTCATTATCTTTGACGCGTCTTATCTTCGTAAATTTTTATTAATTTCGTAAAACAAAAAACACGTATCCAATATTTTTCGATAATCTAACTGATGTACGAATTGGAATCATATTTTTTTGACTCAGTCCAAACCCCTATTAAACTGCAAGCTGTTGCTATTTTATGTTAGTGAAAAAGGTTAACAATATTTTACAATTAACACGTTTAGTATGTTGAATTCAGTGTCCAAATAGCAGTGATATTCATTATTATACCTATTTGCACGTCTGCATATTTGTTCAAATGATTGCGTATTACTACTGTGGCTGGGAATCAAATATCCAGCGGGGCTAATAAATTTGCGGAGAGCAATCGGTTCTGCTATTAGCTTTATGAGATATTTGTTGTTTGCCAATTACACAGTAGGTAGTCGATAAATATATAAGATATTCTGCGAATATGGGAAAGAATAATATTTCGAGTTGATAGACGCCAACCCATGCAAATATCAGTGTAAGACACGTCAATCGTCTGTGTGTTGAATATTTCTTACTAGGTATTTGACTTCCATCAAAAAATCACAGATAATTTTCTGGGATTTTTCATTGTGCAGTTCCACAGCTAGGGATTACTCGCAGTATGGGTGATACTACCGGGGACTACTGATTTTTTTTTCCACGGGAACGTAAAACGTACTAGCGGGATACAAAGATTTAAATGTTTTACTTTTAACCCATAAAACCAAATGATGACTCTTTTAAACTGGTTTATTCGTGAAAACGCGAAACAGACAACGGTATTTTCACGTTTATGATTTTAGTGTATAATGTATAAGAATTCCTGTGATGTTAATTTCACTGCTGAATACCTAATTCATAAAGTTTTAACCCCAGAAAACCCCATCTTACAAAAAACAAAACTAAAAAAAATACATTTATAACCCAGCTGGACATTAAAAAAACACCTCATTAATATTACTAGAGCCCCATGTAGGAAGGTTGGCATAAGTTGCAAGAGCACCAACACACGATCATAAATTGAAATCTGATATTGACATAAATAAGGGGGATTCCATACGTGACGACGGACGACGTCGCATGTGTGATATTATCGTCGCAGCTATCCGAGACCTTATTTATTAGTGTTGATATTAATTGCAAATATGTTCACGATAGTTTTATGTACAGTCGAAGAAAGAGATTGGTATGCAGTAAGCTTACTTAATTTTTTTTTTTATGTTTTCTTGATTTTGGTCAAATTATTTTCTTAAACTCGTATGATGACCAGCTCCTGAACAAAAGTTAGTTTATTTACAGGAAGTAGTAAAAATCTTTTGAATCGTGTTTATTCAATGCGTGCCCTTTAAGCAAAAACCATCTTAAGTCACTTATGGACAAAAATGAGTTACAGATACCGTTAGAATCCCCTTTTCAAGATCTACATACTGGTAAAATCATTTTCAAAAATGACGCTCTGTTCTTGATTTAGCTTTCAGTTATAGTAACTTAACAGGAGATTTTTAAAATAAAGAACAGACAAAACCCAATAAGTGTCGGTTAAAGCAATGTTTTCGCTCTGTAAGCAATGTTTTTCGTCGGGAAAAACCTTTAATCGCCGTTTAAGTGGTTTTGACATGATTCAAGTTAGATGAACAAGAACAATTTGATAACTGGGTAAAAAGACTAAACTTTTCTACTTAGTTTTAGCAATTACCCATAAAGTGGACATACAATTTTTGTTTAATTAAATTCGTAAAAAACTGCTGTCCAAACTCTTTTCTTCAAAAGATAAGAAAACATTCCAGGCTACAGGAAAAACCACTTATCTGCATCACTTATCAAGCCAATCCTCTATTTTCCTTGTTTGTTTTGTTCCTTCTACTTGTTTTGAGAATTAAGTTCTATATTCTCTTCCACCCGAATAATGGATACAATAAGAAATCGAAACAAAAATACACAAACTCTCCTCATTATCAGTTGTTTTAATAGAAATTTCACGATTGCGATTTTTTCGAAACTTTATATTGTGCTGTTTTTTATGGGTATTGCAGTTTACTTTTTTTTTTTAGCCACGAATGTATTATTTGCAAAACTTTGAAAAAATAGGATTTTTGACAGCTTATGATTGATGAACATCCGGATTTTTAATAAGTGACTAAGGAAAGACGTCAGCGCGTGATAAATGTATGGCAGAAAAAGGTGCTTTTCAAATTACGATACAGAGGATTTTGGAATCTGGCAATCTGCTTTAAAGAGTTTATTATATTGGCTTATGACATAAGCTTTTCGGTACCTAATACACTTTTTATATACATTTCCGCAGATGATATCACTGATAGAATACGCAGCTAACGTCTTTCAACTCCAATGATTTCCCTCTAGAGCTAAAAAAATATAACAGACACCAACAAACATTGCCACGAGGTAGAAGATTGTTTATCTTTACCTGCACACCAATTTCTTCTGTCAACAGTACCAACATGTAAGTTGGTTCCAAACATAATGTTGGTGTTGAATATGGATGTTATCAAGGTTTAGGTTTAAGGTTGGTTTGTTTATGCTGTTACGTGTGTCGATAGCGATGTGGACGAAGTTTAACTGTCGATCTTGGGTATCGTGTTAGTACTGTTTTATTTGTTTACAACTAAAATTGACATGGGACTATGTAGCGTGTGGGTATAGGTGTGTGTTACAATGTTTGAACGTATAATTTAAATCTGTTATAACCTTAAGAAAATGGAAAAGTAATCGCTGAGGAGTTTGGCAGAGGAGACCCGAATAGTGCACTCACATGTCGCCAGCAATGTTATAGTACCGTTATAAATTTAGTTCTATATTGATTATTTTTCCGACCCAAATATCGACCAATAGAATTGCACCATTCGACGTCACGTGGTACAACCTACATGGTATTATACTGATAATTTTTTGAAAATTTTCTCTGGTAGTTGCTATATATAAAAAACAAAACATGATCCAGTCAAATTAACCACACGTCAAACTGACAGGTTGAATTCAATTGTGAAAATTGGAGATTTTGCATGAAAATGAGTCGATTTGGAGTTTGTTCTCTGTCCACCATCGATAAAAAAGTCAAAGGAAATGTTCCCATTAATACGGAGAAGGCAAAAAAAACAGTTTGGAACCAATTTACTACTTTTTGTACTGAGAGGGAATACACATTGAGTGCTGAAACGAGTGAAGCGCAATTGGCAAACATTATGAAAGATTACGCTTACAATATGAAGAAAATGGATGGAGAAGACTATAAGGAAGGTACAATAAAAACAATGTGGAATCAGACTGCCAACTTCAGAGCTATAAAGTTATCGTTAAGAGCTTCAAAATTATCGGGTATTTCCCTCAAGGTTCCCTGCAAACAAATAAAATCGTCAAGTTTTTCAGGTTAAAAAATCACGAGCGCATCGCGCTCGTGATTTTTTAACCTGAAAAACTTGACTCCTTCATTTGTTTGCAACGAACCTATCGGGAAATACCCGATAATTTTGAAGCTCTTGTGGTATTATAAGTGATAATTTCCCGATTTATTTTTCTAAGTAGGTACGGTTTAAAGAAAATTTCTTTAGAAAAGATCAAACTTGTGTGAAGGAAAAGAAAAGAAAAGTATGGAAGGTGTGTATTGCGCTGGCCCCAAATAATTAAGAAACAAGGCACAAAAATCAGAATGATTTAGAAAAACCAAAAATCCCAATAGGGTAGTTAACAAAAAAAAATCGAATTATTCAGTCATATAGATTACCAAAAAATATTGGACACGTATTTTTTCTTTTTTTGCGTAAACAAACAATGAAGACGATATAGTGCCTTGAAAACTCGTGTGACGTCATACTCTAAAACATTACTATGCCATTTTAAGCGCTCAGTGACGTACCCAACCCCCACTCAAATCTTTGACGCGTTTTATCCTTGTCAATTTTTATTGATTTGATTTGACAAAAAATACGTATTCAATATTTTTCGATAATCTAACAGACGGACTAATTAGAATTACATTTTTCAAGTCAGTTAATATCCCTATTTTGTATGGACTTGTATTTATTTTGCAAGCGTCATATTGAAAAAAAGCCTAGTAAGCATCCAGATCTTATCCCGTTTCACAAACAAATATGTTTGAAACCACCCAGTTTCCGATGCAGTAACGTTTAAGAGACCATGCCGTGCTCATAGCATATAAACATTTGTCACTGAAGCTAACAATGGTCTTAAGTTAAACAGAACATGACTTGAGTCGCATCTGCGTATAAAATAATTTGAATTCATGAACGGGTAGAGATTGTGGTGAAATATGGCTGAGAAATTGCCTAGGATTGTTTTAATAAAGCTTAATAAATTATGAATCTTTAATTGTTATGGAAGCTCTTCAAAGACGAATGAAGATAGATACTGGAAAGTTATTTGAACTAAAATTGATATTGTTTGTTTATTTAAATACGTTACGATTTGCTGGTAATAATATTATTTGATTCGCACACCTTATTTAAAAGTGCAACTGCTTAACATGAGGTTTTGGCTTTTATTCTAGGCTAGGACAAAAGTTTTATTGGAATTTCCATTAGGAATTTCAGCAGCCACAAAGTCTCGATTTGTGTCCAGTTGATGGCAATAAGCAGGCAGAACAGTAGGTCGTGGCTTCGAACCTAGGCAGGCACATTACTTTGTGTAATTTATTCCATCACCGAAAATAGGCTTAACAAATATTACACCCTCATTTTGACAGTTAGGTTTAAATTCCATTTCATAGGGGATGAGCATATTGCCATCATTATCATCATCATCATCATCAACAGCCTATTAATTTCCCCACTGCTGGGACATAGGCCTCCTCTCTTTTTTTTTAAAGGGAATGGGCTATAATCTACCACGCGGGTCAATCGCGGCAATCGCGGCAATCTACACCCCGTGCGGATTGGTAGATGTCACATGTCTTCGAATTTTTTGGTTCTAAGACATGCCGGTTTCCTCACAATGTTTTCCTTCACCGTTTTGAGAGCAATGGTGATGAAATAAATTACACAAAGTAATGCGCCTGACGGGGTTCGAACCAACGACTCACTGTTCGTAAGTCGGGCCCGCCACCACTTAGCCACCACTGCTCTACTGAGCCACCACTGCTCTCGAACTAAACGTAAAGTAAACTAAACTAATACGTAAAGTTAAATACCCATGATATCCTGACCTCCGTAACCTGACACAGTATCACCATTTAGACATAAAACAAAAAGTCACCGACAACCATGAAAACTGCCAACCAAACCAGTTAACCCAATAAATATCCGTCAAAAATATAATTGCGGACAAAAAAAAAAATTTCAGTATTCGCTTTAAAGGTTTTAATCAAAACATTGGGACGGCACCTAAAGGGGATAATTGTAGGCAAATTGGTTGGTGGTTGAACAAGGTGGAAGAGGACACTTTTTATTACCTACCCATCTTCCGTATGGCAGTATGTCACACCGAACATTAACATTGTGTTAATGTTTGTGGCTATTGGCGTGGTGTAATAGATTTTTGCAAAAGCGGTATTCAGATGTAAAGCTTTGTCGGCTTGGCTTACTACACTAGCTTTTTTACGTTTACTTCTGATGAAGTTTATTTTTAATCTGCAAAATGCTTAATAGTTTTCAGTTCAAAATAAATCAATTTAGAGCTGATTTTTTTTTTTCAATTGAAATTTATATTTTAAGAAAACTATTCTGTAGATTCTTTTGCTGTCATAAAAGTGACATCATCTTAATTTCGCTCACATGATGACTTTAGGCAATTATGGTGGTTCTACAGTCAGATAAAGGAACTTTTTTTTTTCACAAACAAATTCCATGTAAATTACGAACCATTCTCTTGCCTATATCCCAATTTATTTGGAGTCGATACTGTTTGTTTTTTTCGTTCATACTAGTCATATCAGCAGTCACCTTACTTACCTAACATAATACCGAACATAATAATTAACTTAAAAAAAACTTATTTTAAGTCAAGTTTTGTTACGAGTCTGTGTAATCAGCAGCCATTTATAATTCTCGCCTTCACATTTCTGTAGGTGTCAAAGTATGCAGAATATGTCGATTCTCATTACCGTATTATATCATGACTGTGCTGTGCTTATTATCTTATTTAACGATAATTAGGTAATTATTTATTCCGTACACGTAGATTTTCGATGAATAAAAACCTGCGGTGTTGAGTTTTTCAATAATATCGTACTTTTTTAAAAACTTCAGCTTAGTATTTTTTTTAATTATATAGTTTGCCGTTACATCATTATTTTAGAAACTAATCTAAAGTGTAGGTACTTTACTTGTCTTGTCAACATTTTAGATAAAAGTAACCTTTCTATTGCATTTTAAGGACAAAAATAGCAAGCTCAAATCTACATTATAATACCTAACAACATACAGTATAAAAATAATAAACGTTTTTTAAGTAGAAAACTTTTTCAATAATGTTTTCAAGATTCATAAACAAAATTCAACCTTTAAAAAAACCAAAGACATCGATTTTCACTAAATTATAACACAGAGAAAAAAACTACCTTCAAAATTGCACTTTGCAATACTTTCTTGGTAATCCAAAGTTATAATACGCACATTCGCAATTGAGACTCTTACCGGAACGTAATGTAACGTGTGTAATGAAAGATTGCACGTCCAAAATTGTATGTTAAAATAATAAATTTCCCGCAAAATATCAGGTCTGGTACGATTATGACACTTAATTGAAAAATTCGGTTATCGGGATCTGTTTTAAGTGCTTTCGTAGAAAAGACAACGTGCCCGCAGGGTTGACGTTTTGAGTTTTTAAATATTTTTTGTGGAAGCAAAGGACGTCGTGTGGTGTACAGCCTATGAGCCTACTAAGACTTGTATGTGCGAAAAGTGTTACTCATTTTAATAATAAATAATAATAATTTTTATTAAAGAAAAAATAACACATTTAGGCACAGTAGTGTTGTTTAACATACAAAGTTATAATTAGTACTTATAAGTTAACTATAACTATATATTTAAGAGTTACAAGTAGTGGTAATTTTAACTCCAAATGTTTGTATAGCGACCTGCCCGATCTAGGTTTATTTAAACCTGTGTTTCAGGCCATCACTTTACATAGTATAATTTAATTAGGACAATATAAATTTTATAATTTTATGAGTTGTTAGTCAAGATCTAAATAGTTTTTATGCTTTTCCTGTATTTTATGAATACATATTGGCAATACATTAGGCTTGACTTTGATATTATTTACTACCTATTTGAGTTATATTCAAACTATTAAAGGTACAGAATTACGTTTTTTATACTTCCTTGTATCTCCATTTTTATTAATTACTATAAACCAGTAATCGATTTACTGATTGTAGATAAATTCAATAATTTCATTATATTTTACATGAATTCAAGACCAAAAAACAAAATGAAAGTCCTGATTACAAGCGCATGAAATTACGAAATGTTTATTTAAACTCATCATCAACCTGACAATAAATTCACAAAATGGCCTCCGGCCAGCCCTATCGGGTAACCATCCTGTCTAAGTAATGGCCCTCGAATACCCCCTTTTAGTGGTCAGTGTAAACAAGAAAATTGATTTTGAAAGAACCTACGTGAGTTAATACAACCTTACAACTTCACGGAAACATTTATTTCAGTTAAGACCTGTAGGCTGTATGAGTTGATTCCTTGAGACAACGGGGTTGCAATTAAAAAAGTACGCCTTGAAATACCGCCATGTTTTAAGAAAATTAATGTTGAAATTCGAAATTTAAAATTCGAAGAATTTTGTATTGATTGTTAAAATGGTTGAAGAGAAGATTTTATAATTATCAAACGTGAAATAATTCAGAAAATAAAGGTAAGTATTTCTAAAATAATACGTTTCGGGTATGCTGTCAAACATATCGAATCGGCTCGCATTTAAAATTATTTAGTTCCCAGTCACGACAGTTACGAGTATATCTGGAATTTATGTCACGTTATAGTTCAAGCTGGCCACAAAATCGAAACAACTTAACGTGTTGTTTTTTGTTTTTTTATTCAATTAATTAATTATACCTAGTCAAATAATTATGTATCGGTGACTTAGTAAAAAGGCTCGTATAAACATTTTTTTTAAACGTTGCCCAACACTAGGAATACCCAGACCCGAAACAACTATCTGTAGGCCATTTAAATATTTGTTTCGTGTGGGGACCGACCCGCGATATGCAGCGCAGCAGTCTAATCGCTTAGCCACTGCGCCAACCGTGCCGTGCATTAGGGGTATTCAATCAACTCGGTGGAGTGAAGATCTTTGTAGGATGACAGGTATTAACAAGATGAGATCCTTCGTTCCTGAGAATTGATTTGAGTGGCGTGCGATTGAGGAGGCCTATCTCTATCAGCCAGCCAGCTGTAGCTGATAATGATGATGAACCGATTAATGCTAACGGAATGTTTGACGATTTATAACTACACAATTTAGGTATGTACTGACATTCATTGTGGAAAACGGTGATCTGCTATAATACATAATACCTTTCTGAAGGTAAGCTTACACAATAACAAAAAAGTAAGTATCGATACCTATCAATTTTAAATAAATGAGATCAGTATTTTAATCGGAACCAACTCGACAGGTCATTTTGTAAGTCGATTTTAGGGCTCACCGTTGTGGTCGTTCGGATTGCAATACTGGAATAATCAATATTATATTCGTAAATTGCATTATAAAATATGTTACAAAATAAATGGAATTGTTTTTTATGGCTTTAAGACTGAAAGTGAAAGTGGTACCAATATTTTACAAAAGCTTCGACGTTTCATAAAAGATCTTGTTCATGGATATTTGGGAACTCGTACCAAACTGTGTCAACATCAAACTTTGTTTTTATTGTCTACATTTATCATATTAACTCCTAAAAAAGTTCTTTTTGTAAACTAAATCCGAGTTTCAGAGTCATTTTATAAAATCGAAAATAACCTCAAAACCAGGCCAAACCTCTAAAGTCTCAAAGTCCTCCGAAGTCAGTCGAACTGTCAAAATCAACCGACAGATCTAATAGAACGACTTTTGAACTGGTTGTGTGAACGCACATGGCGTTCACACAACCAGTTCAAAAGTAAATCGGGAGTAAAACAATATTCATACTTTTATACTTTAAATTAAATTCCTTCTTCATAAATCAAATCCTAGCCTCACAATGTCGTAAAAAAATATGAAAATAATTACTATAACATTTTGATCTTGAAACTCAAGAATTCTTGGTACGAGTTTTGGTCATTGTCTTTTTCTGTTATTGCTGATTCTTTGTGGTTAGCTTTCTTGAGACTCATCCAAATTATAACGCGTTTTGGTCTAGTGGTTGCAAGTGTTACTACTGGGCATGAGGTCTTGAATTCACAGGTCGGGAAAAGTGTTATTTGATTTTTAGTAAGACTTAGGCAACAAACATCGGCAATAAGCTCAACAGTGTATGTCCCTCAATCAGAACCGACGTTTCATACACAACGTACGATTAATCTATAAATCTGAATAAATCGTACTTAATCGCACGATACGGATCGCAACGCCTTGTATTAACGCGAAGGACCACCGGCAGTGGCCAACAAAAATATTGTAAAAAATGACAAATGAATAATCGCTGGGCAATTATGATCGGCTGGTTTTTTATTATGAACCTGAGCTGGTGTTCCATTTTAGATTTTGAGTTGGTCTTGCCAATTTGTTTTCTGGAGTGCTCGATTTTTCAGTGTTTTTGATTATTTCATAAGTAATTTCAAAATAGTCCACTGTAGAATAACAACTTTCAAAATCTTTCGGCGAAGTCAGTTTTGATGTTGAAGAAATATTTAATGGCATTATAAGAAAGGAAATCTATGGAATCATATCTGCTTGCTGATGCTTCCTGTTTCACATAGTGTTTATGGCTTAACAAGAGGGCAATATTTAAAGTAATCTCAGTAATCTAATTTTAAGTGTTTTAAGCTTTTAATTTTAATTTTTTTGTCAATTTATTCTGCCCTGTGTGAAACCAATAAATACTTTTCTTTCTTTCTTTCTTTCTTTACTTATTTTTAAATCGCTACAAAATACGTTACTCAGAAGAAGAACGCATTCATACCTGATATAACATACATAAACACAGTGAACGACTTTAATTTTTAATAAGGTTATATAGATCACTCAAGGCTCTATAATCTATTTCACGGAACAATAAACTCTCAACGCAGATCTCATAAATCTACAACAAAAAAAAAATAACTCCAAGTAGATTGAAGAAAAGACACTTCCCCCTGTCTAAGCTAAAATCCATCTCAGCCAGACAATGGGCAGTTTGAGTGGACTCATTAAAAACACTGCTACAAATCAAGGGTGTTGGATGTCCAATAATTTCTTTGGAACGTATGACTGTATGGTCCAATTATAATGAAAACAATCATATCATTAAGGGACTCTGGGGCTCCATAAAATTGTTAGCCTTAACAATTGGAATATTGGGATGATGTTCGAAGGGACAGATGTGGTACTCGTAGGTTGAGAGATAAAGGAGAGCTTATCTACGTAATTTGAAGTGTAACACGTACAACAGCAAGATTGTTTTATTCTTTGCTTTAATATTGTCTTCAAAGTGAACGCACATTCGGTCTGGTATCCGGAATTTTGAGACCATATTCTAAAATATGGTCAAATGGAGTCATAGCGCTGGATGCGATGATACTGGATGTTATGAATGGATGATTTGGCAAGAACTCTGAAGTCACTGGAGGTGATAAGTAACAGAGAAGTATAGAAAACAAAGGCGTTGTACGTCGACCACATAATTAAATTAATTGGGATAAATGCAAGAGAAAAATGATGTTCTAAAAAACAGTGAGCGCAAGCACATGTATTAATTTTCCTCGACAACTATCTTCAATCATTTCCCATCAAAGTTAAACAAAATGTCCTACTCTTTTCTACTTTTTCTTGTTCTCACTTTACACAAGTATAGTCACGAGCACTAATATGTATATACTTGGCAAAGTTAAAACACCTATTTCAGCTGAAAAATCTATTGCCTACTTTATAATAAAATGAGTGAAAACAATAAATTGGTGAAAATTGCTTTTCACCAATTTATTGTTTTCATTTTCATGTTACGTAATGCGTTTTTGCTTTAAATTGGCGCTGCTGACTGTACTCGATCTCAACAAAATACCACCTCCACTGAGCGCACTAACTTTCCCGCCTCCACAACACCTTAATGGACAATTATGCATTGTGTGTTTAGAAGCGGTCCACTGCGAGATTTAGACTGATAGGCCAGTCTCGTTACGTTTCTGAGTTACTAACCCCCATACATAAATACCAGCACGCATGCAAATACGTCCAACAACAGATTTATGGGCTAAATGATGGGAGATTAGTCCAAATATACGATTCGTGTGACAATTGATGGCTTTGAAGGACAATGATTTAATTAATTTTGATTATTAGTGTTAGTTATGGTTGAACGGTTGATTGACGGGGCTTTGGTGAGTGGACTGGCTTTGGTTTCTCGTTTAATTTGCGTTATAGCCTTATGTTTGTGGGAGAGGCAGGGTTTTAAAACTGGACAATGGAATATGGACTCACTACATACCTTTTGTAGATGGATTTTGTAAATAACATCACATGCATGCATACCCGGTTAGGTAGAGGTGTACGCATTAGTAAATCCACATTTCGGCAATTATTTTTAAGTTCCTTGTAAAAAGTGGCGGCCCATTGGTGGCGGCCCCGACTTGCGAACAGTGTGTTCGAACCCAGTCAGGCGTATTACTTTGTGTAATTTATTTCATCACCACTGCTCTCAAAACGGTGAAGGAAAACATTGTGAAGTACCGGTCATGTCTTAGAACCAAAAATTCGAAGATATGTGAGATCTACCAATGCGCACTGGGCCCGCTTGGTAGATTATAGCCCATCTCACTACTAGAGAGGAGGCCTGAGTCCCTGCAGTGGGAACATTATAGGCTGATGATGAATAACTAGCGAGCCTATTTCCATTGAACAGGCACAAATCTAGGCTTCGTGACTGCTACCGCGAAATTCCTGATGGAAAAATCCAATAACATTTGACCAACCCGAGAACCCTATATGTCGAGGCCGCGGTAACTTGTGAACAACACGCAGCCCAGGCGGGCATAAGATACTAAAACCTCACTCTATCTATTTATTAAAACCCGTATCAAAATCTGTTGCTTAGTTTTAAAGATCTAAGCATACATAGGGACAGACAGCGAGAAGCGACTTTGTTTTATACTATTGTAGTGATGTAGTGATTTGCTTATTACAGCCATAACTCATAAATCATCGGTCATACCGCACCACCTACACAAACACAACAAAATCCAAAACACTGTCACTCTAAAACGGGACTACACGAAACTGCCAATCCAGTCAATACATATTCAATTTAAGCGATTTTAACAATCGATCGTGACCCAGCGAGATCTCGATATCTCGCCGTATTTATGAATAAATCGCCAGTAGAACGGATCATAGCTCATAAACGGAGTTTGTGAGGAATAGATAAATATCTGGGAATTTTACTGTTTCACGTTTTGTTATTTCTCACGGTTGCGTCTAGTTGACATTGCGGATGGGTCGTGGTACATTTGAGGTGTGATGTCCGTTTCGTATTAAAAACTTCAAATATGTTATGAGACGTATAAGTCATTTCAATGTTGATTGATTCAATAAAAAAATAATTTATACGACTTACGCTGGTTCCCACAGTTTTTTTTTCTGAAAAGTATCCCATTTTGCTGATACAGCAAAATGCTAATTACCAATGAGAGAAGATAATGACGATATAATTGAATAAAGGAATTTTATTTGTACAATTTACTTTAATTTCCTACTGGTCATAGAATCTGCATTGACGTCCAATGTGGCATTACTGCCAGGTCCCGTTGACAGCGATGTGTCTTTTCAATGGTTTTTTTTTTCTATTTGTATTTTTTAATAGTCTAAAATTGTTTAAGATCATGACTTTTACAGCATTTTTTTTTGGTGGTTGTGAAATCATCAAATCTCTCCCTTTCGCTCTGCCCAAGAGCGAAAGGGAGTGTCAAACTTCTTATGTTGAGGCCACGGTATCTCTTGCGAACAACCCGCAGCATCGACGTGCGTCGGCCCCTCACATGATGCTGACATCTTTTTGAGGCGCGCGTGGAACACGAACGAACGTCGACACGTCACGTCACGCACGAGGAACCATCGACCCGGCCTTTCGTCGTCATAAGACGGACGGATGGCGAGCTGACTTTTACAGCCTAAAAAGTTAACTCAGTATGGCTTAAACATAATAAGAGCAATATACTTCTGCAGCTGCTATTATTTATCCATGAGTAAAATGGAGCAAGGCTTTGACCGAGTGGTGGCCAAGATTAGGGCAAAGAAACCAGGGCCGTCCTAAAGCTCGTTGGGTTGACGATATCGTCAAAGTCGCTGGAAACACGTGGATAAGGTACGCACAGAACCGGGAAGTGTGGCAAAAAAAAGGGGAGGCCTTTATTCAGCAGTGGGTGATTCCGGGCTGATATGATGATCATGAAAATTAACTGCCCTACTGACCTGCCTATGCTCTATTTATTAAGTATTTCTTTAATCCAGTATAATTTAACTAGAGGAATGAAATGCCATCCACTTTATTTCAGCCAACCTCCCAACCATCGCATCAAGCGTAACGAAAGCTCAGCCATTGTCCAAAATATTTAAGACACCCGAGATATCAGGTTGCAGATCAATCTCTCTCTTCTTTTTAACAAGAATTTATGTATTTCGCGTATTTACCACTTTAACCAGTGATTGTACGTCGCGATTGTCTGCTGAGGTCAGAGCAGCATAATATTCTCGTTGACAACGATAATGAGCATCTAAATGTGAAGTGTACGGCTGCGATGATGGTTTATGGTCACTGACACATTTTTTACACCCCGATATTTTTGAGCTATCTAGATTTACCGGCAAGGTTGCGGAAGGTTTTATTGGTTGTAAATTGTCCATAAGTTCTTTAAATAAGTTTAAAAACGACCGTTTTTTCATTTTGCAGTTCAATAATGAACGATGACGAGTATTGATTCCTGCAACAAACTTAAAATATTTAATAAATTTTATGTATATAACGTTTATTCGTTACAAACATACACACACACACAAATTACAATTCTTTCCTCTTTTTGAGTTTATAAACTCGTAAAGTAAAACCGCTTTTATAAGCATGACGTGGCATGGCGCATATCATTATAATTCCCCCCTAATCCCATAAAACCATTTCAAAAAGGCGATAAATATTCTATTTTTTAATCACTAAGAGGTGGCAACACTAGGTGCTTACTTCTTCCCTTCATATAAGGTAAGGTAGCTTCATGGGGAACTTTAATGGTCCCATTAGGGCTTCAAAAGGCAATTATTGCCTCAGAAACAATTAGTGTACAGAGAAGTTTGCCACGCGGGTACTGACTGGACGGGAGTCTGGTTAAGGTAAAGGCATAAAAAATATAGACGGGTTAATTGATTAGTTCATATAGTTAGGTATTAGAAATTGATAGGGTTAGTGTGAGGGTATGTTTGTTTGTTCGTTGAGGTTCTGGTTAAAATATTAGGACACAAGACACTAATCATAGATGGTTTTTAAAACAGAAAAAAACCACTGTCTCGCCCTTCAGACGGTATAAACGTGGAGTTATTAGGTGGAGAGTTACGGCACTATAAAATACGAGTCCGAGAAAACATAGATTCAAAATGATTTTATTTTGTTTTCAGATGGCACATTGCTGACCATCTAATCTTGTGCAGATCGCAGTTGGAACATAGCATTCCTTCGTGAAAAAAAAATACGAGAAACCGACATGTCGTAGAACCAAAAATTCGAAGACAAGTCATGTCATGTGGGCTCGCGTGGTGGATTATGGCCCACTCTCTTACACAAAGATGAAACCTGTGTGAGAGAAAGGTATTTTTAGGCTGATTAATTATGCTACCTCTTGGGAGGCCCTTGCTTGTAAGATTACTGCACTGATTCTAACAAAAAAAACGCAGAACGTTAAACTTGGAGAGACAACCCTTTCAAGGGATGTGATAAAGTGCTCCCATTCTCCATGCAAATCGTCCCACAAAAAATACACAGGCAAAGACAGATAAAACCGAACACCTAGGCAACTGATTTGAAATGCAGTTCCAATGAGTATTCACATACGCTATCAGTTTCATGTTTTTTACAATCAATTGAGTGCTAAAAGTTATTTTGCAAGTCTACATAATTATTGAGCTACCCGCATTTTCTACTGATTAATTAATTCGTTAAGTAATTACAGACTGGATTGAGATACCTAAAGGGGTAAGTAGGGATTTTAATCTTAGTACCATCGCTGGTTGAACAAACGTTGTACTGGTTTGTAGGGATAAACTGCCCTGTCTTTTGTTTGATATGGAGTTTGTAGATAAACTCTTAAAGGAAAATTGCTTTTATGAGCATAGCAGATGGATATGATTGTAGTTTCCAGGAGGCAGGTGAACTGGTGCTTCTTTAGTGCTCACGTTCTTTGAGTGTCATCCTTCGACTTTTTCAAGGCACCTTCTGGTTAGGTGTTCTCTTTTTTGCTCCTCATGGCGGGCGTTTTAATTTTACTACCCTACTGCTTACCGGTTGTTTTTGTGATAATTGAGAATACATTGTTGCAGTAAACTTTATGTCGTCTATTCCTATTTAACTTTGTACTATTTAATTATTTATGGAAAAGAACACATATTGCGTCGATTTGCCGTATTATAGTCATTTTATTTTACTGACTAGGAATGTCGAATATCATCATCATCGTCATCTGCTTCACTTTTCAAACAAACCCAAAATAAGTTGGGAAATGCTAGTCTTAACAGATGTTAACTGAATATCAGTATTTTACTCGGAACAACTCTGATTAACAATCATCATCGTCTGCTTAGACATTTTCCATATATGATGGGGTCAGCTTCCAGTGTAACCAAATGCAGCTAAATACCAGTATTTTACATGGAGCGACTGCCTATCTGACCTCCACATCCCAGTTAATACTAGGTAAGAGTTTCAGGACACAGACTACCTGTAACAACTGCCTAAAATCTATATAAAGGGTGTGTATCCTTAACGCAAACGAAGGGCACTTATTCTCACCACCACTGCGATATTTTTTTTGTATTAGACCATACCTGGGAACCCCCTAGGTTACGGAGATATTGGGGGCCAAGTTCCAAATTTTACACAGCTGTTTTTGTAAATACTAGAATTTCAGGTTATAACTTTACTTAAATTACCTCCATGACCCTTTTACTATTCAAAGCATCCACTAGCACAATGTTTTAAGAGTGCTACATTGAGTTTTACCGAAATATGAGATTTTCGACCCCAAAAAAAAAGTCGTTTCACAGCAAAAAAAATTGCGTAGGGGTACTTAGTTTGATGTACAGAATGCTTGGTCGACGTTTTATGTGTGAAGGGTTAATTTACACCCTTTTTTTTTTTATGGGTTCCAGGACCAACAGCTTAACGTGCTCAAACTCATGACACGGTATGTAATGGGTGGTCACAAACAAACCTGGGCAAGCGCGGCTTAACCTGAAGACTCCAGTGACAGTTATTATTAAACCACGAGCTCCTCGATGGACACTATTGAATGTAAACAACGTTTATTGACAATGTTAGTTTTTTGAAGTTGCGTATTATGTACATTATTTCCAGTAAGTTGGAGATTGGACAAAAAAAACTAATTAGTCTGTCAGATAGATTTCCAAAATATATTGGACACTTATTTTTTCTCATAAACAAAAAATGAAGACGATACAGTGCTTCGAAAACACGAGTTTTCGAAGCGCATTGAACTCTTCGGAAACGTCACATGATAGTACATTTTTTACCTAAAAATGACGTCACAACACCCCACTCATGATCTTTGTCGCGTCTTGTCTTCGTCAATTTTTATTAATTTGATAAAACAAAAAACACGTATCCAATATTTTTCGATAATCTAACTGAGGGACTAATTAGAATCATTTTTTTTGACTTAGTCTGATCTCCTATTCCCTCTAAAAAGTTCCTCACCAAACAACCACCTAACTCTTAACCACATGATCAGCATAAGTTCACAGAATTGTATTGGCCGATACCATCTTAGATCGACGCCCTACCCACTACTTAGATACCAAGGCCTGAAGATTGACATGAAATGGGGCAAAAGAGTCACTTTGCCTGCAAGTGATTGACATTACGTGTTAATGGTGGCAAGGATTGTTCTAAACGGTTTGTTTACCCCCTTTTGGGGAGATGGTGAGATATTTATATTGTTGGTGTAAGGTTTGTAGGCCTATTAATGTCGGGCTGTTTTCTGGATATGTGTAAATTGGTTAGTGGTGATTGATGGGCCATGAGTTGTTTGGCTGGTGGTGAGCTCTGAGATTGAATAGAACTGAACGGTGTTGGTAAGGGAATTAGTATTTAAATTAAATACAGAAGGTTTGAAATTTGAAATATGTAACATCACGTTTGTAATTTCTATAGGATTAGGCAGGGGTTTATGGGGGGGGACAAGTTGCCAATTAAAAATATGAGCAGAGGCAAGTCTCCCGGACATGACGGGCTCAGTATTGAGCATTTCAAGTTTGCTGGGATGCATCTACCAAGAGTTTTGTCGGTATTTTATACTATGTGCCTTAGCCACTCTTACTTACCTGCTGAACTGATAAAAACACTGGTGGTTCCCATAATAAAGAATAGGACGGGCGACATATCCGATAATTCAAACTATCGACCTATATCTCTCGCAACCACAATGGCAAAATTGCTGGACGGTATGATTGATTCCAGCTTAAAAGAGTGGCTATCCGTGCATGACTCACAGTTCGGGTTTCAACCTGGACTGTCAACGGAAAGCGCCATAGTAAGTCTTAAACATACCGTCCAGTATTACACTGATCGTAGAACGCCGGTGTACGCCTGTTTTCTGGATCTTTCCAGAGCTTTTGATCTAGTAAATTATGATATACTCTGGAGGGAGCTTGAGGACAGGGGTGTATCGGCAGGAGTGCTCAGGATTCTACAGTACTGGTATGGGAATCAACAGAATGTTGTAAAGTGGTCCAATGCACTCTCTGATCCATACAGGTTGGAGTGCGGTGTGAGGCAGGGTGGTCTGACATCTCCAAGGCTTTTTAGCGCGTATATCGATGGCCTTATCGTGGACCTCAGCAATATGCGGGTGGGATGTAGCGTCCATGGTGTAAAAATCAATAGTATCAGCTACGCTGATGACATGGCGTTGCTGGCGCCGACGGCAGGTGCCATAAATAAAATGCTGCGGGTTTGTCAGACGTATGCTGCCTCGCACGGACTTATCTATAATATTAAGAAGTGTGAATACATTGTCTTTAAGGCCGGCAGTGAATACCCTGATACTATACCTAACATTACCCTGAACGGCTTAAACATCAAAAGAGAAACAACATTTAAATATCTTGGGCATTTTCTCGCTGACGACCTTAAGGACAATGTTGATATTGAAAGGGAGCGTAGGGCTCTGGCGGTCCGAGGTAACATGTTAGCCCGAAGATTCGCCCGGTGTAGCACGTTAGTGAAAATAACACTGTTTAAGGCATATTGCCAGTGCTTCTACACGGGGAATCTTTGGATCAACTATACCAAAAGAACGTTGGATGGCCTACGCGTACAATATAACAACATTTTTAGGATGCTGTTGGGACTGCCGCGATGGTGCAGTGCTTCGACTATGTTTGCGCAAAACCGAACTGACGGCTTCCACGCCGTCATTCGCAAGAAAACTGCGTCGTTGTTGTCAAGGTTGCGAGCGAGTGGCAACAGTATCCTAAAAACTGTGGCGGAGAGTGTCGACTCTCCGATCATTAAAAGTTTTGTGAGAAGGACAATCACTGAACATTAGTTTGGGGATGTCCTTTTCACAATACTATTAAGTCTGTGTTTTCTGTTAGATTTTAACTACTAACACTAGATATAAGTTGTTTTATTAATTACTAACACAATGGATCACGTTGTCTGAATATCAATAAATTATTATTATTATTATCCACTTAGTTTACCCACATTTCGACAGTTTTATGATACGTGCTATGTATTACGAGGCAAGCCCATTGCCATCAACTGGGCATAATAACCTATTGCTGTCTTCAAGAACTAGGAACTCATATGTTGCACTGGCAAGAATAAAAGAGATTCCACTAAAAACAAAACGGTAAAAAAAACCCAAGTCGCGCAATTTAGTTCTTTTACCGTAAAAAGTAGTGAGATCCATGTAATACCAAGTTAGTCAAGTCATTTTTTAAATAAATAGATGACTTGGCCATCGCATCGCATTCGCCAATGTTAAACAGGCCATTGTTATAATAATTGCCATCGCAATTGACTGACACGACACCCATTGACCAATGCGATAGCAATTGATAGCTAATTGCCATCGCATTGGTCAATGTGATGCAGTGGCCAAGTCAATCTATTTCAATTCAGGGTTCTAGTTTTTTGCACAACTAAGTTAACGGAGGTCGAAAATGGCCTGAACTGGTTCAAGAAAAAGATGGTACGGCCGTGCCGCTTTATTGCTCGACTTGGCGGGGGCACTGCTGTGCCCCCAGATCAACGATCCAGTTTCACTTTTGCAAGGAGTCGTAAATATTACGAGAAGTATAGCAACGTATATACATAAAAACAATACCCACTAACTAGCTTAAAACAATCCTATCATTTAACCATAATCATTATTTTTTGTAGTCCACCCAATAAGGTTAAATCACCCAGTTAATTTGCGAAAAATCAGACAAAAGAGTGAAAAAAAGTCGTGCGATCGACACGACGACGTCCTTAAAAATCGAAATCTGGAAATTTTAAATCGTATTCGATTAACGTAACGGATCGAATGTTAACCTGACAATAATTTAGTTGGAGCAACAATGGAGTAATGTCTCCTACTTTTTGTCATCACCAACTTATTTCTACACCTTTAATAACCTTATTTCCCTTCACATTAAAGCTTAAAGTTTTTTAAGCTATGTGTTAAGATAACGTTGTCGATGTCCGTATTTATAGTCTTTTGTGCCTATAAGAGTGCCCGATAATGCTCATTCAGCGTAAGTTATTTTGTACGTTGAAAAAAATCGCATCATATGAATAATGCTTTTGTCTCATTAAGCTTAAAAGGTGACCGGGGTGATTTAAGACCCCATCAGAGGTTACTGTGGGCGTTTTATGGGTTAACGTGCTGACGACAATTCATTAAGAAAAGAAACCTTTAATATATATCTAGTTAACGCTTCCCGCATTCGTCGGTGTCAACTGGTGATTTACTTTGTGGTGATGAATAGGGTCATCAGTATCAATAAAACTTTGTATGGCCTGTGTGGGTGGGTTTTAATTACTTTGATAGAAAGTAGGATATTGAATATGGATTAGACAAAGAAAGATATAGATTTAAGCTATTAGTAGCGCTGTCAGTTATCGCCTCGTTGATTCAGTGTTCGCGGCCCCTGCGACTGCTGGACACGGTAAGTGTTATTGAGTTTTTCCACAGAAATTTCTTAGAAGCAGCCTGAAGTCTGGAATAGTACCCAGCTGATGGCAACAGTATAGCCCCTTATTACAGGAGACTTAAACATCTTAAGCGAAATGGGTGTAATTAAGGGGATACCTCGACTTGATGTTAAGTGTCCATTTTTCCAAACAAGAACTGCAAAACATTTCTCACAAAATAAGCGAAGTCAACCAACGGTACTTATAGTACCATTGACTTTAAGTGTGGAACTATGTCGTAACTTGTCGTACAGTAAAAATTAAATGGTGCGGAAACATCGGTGTAAGGAAACGCGTTTGTTCCGTGACCTTACATACGTTGACTTTGAAATGAACATGTTACTTGACTCTATGGTTGGGTGCTTTGGAAAATTGATTTAAAATGAAAAAAATGGAAGTGTGATTGTTTCCGTCGCATAAAACTCAAGAATGGTTATTGATTTTTACCCAAAATCTTTTAGTTTCATAAATATTTCTTTTAAAAAACGGACGAGAAAAACATTTTAAAAATGTAGATTGTCAGCCTTTCGACATACCGGACTACCCAGCGTCAAGGAAAAAATTGTGCTCACAGTTTGCTTCGTTCATTAGTTATTTTAAAATGATTCTGAATCAAGATTCAAGAATTAACTTAAAGTTTACGAAATTCAATTGGGCCGTTTTAAACCAATTAATTGATATCCCAATTAATCGGTTTAAGAAGTAAAAAAATATTCAACATGTCGGATAAATGTCGGCAAAGACAAGAAACAACATAATTACGAATGACGTACAAAAAAAACAAACCATTGAAATTAAAAAATGAATCGCTGTCACCTCAGATGACCAATCAGATGCGTTTATTTTGTATAAAACAAACATAAATTTGTCCTCTATAAACTAAACTGTCACACAAATTCGAACTCTGTCGTAATTCAAATACAGAATATTCGGAATTACTTTTTTATTAATCGAACTGTCAAATAAAATGGTCACAGCATGTTCTACGTTCAAAAGGACCGCCATAATTTCTTTTGGTCCAATTTCAAAATTTCACGTCTCGTTTTATCAGAAACATGTGAACTGGAATGTCGCCTTTTATTTGCATAAATTGTGTTGTCTTTTTTTGTTTATATGCAAAATTATTATTTACGGTTACTATTAATTATTTTGTTATTAAAATCTACAAAGAAAAATTGCAAAGAGTTAAAAATAATTGCTCTCTTATTTAATTTTCTCGTCTTCTAGAATAGGGGATTGCACTGAGTCAAAAAACAATGATTCTAATTAGTCCGTCAGTTAGATTATCGAAAAATATTGGATACGTGTTTTTTGTTTTATCAAATTAATCAAAATTTACGAGGATAAGATGTGGTTGTGACATCATTTGTAGTTAAAAATTGTACTATTATATAACGTTTTCGAAGAGATAACGAGTTTTCGAAGCACGTATTGACTTAATTTTTTTTTTATGTGAAAAAAGAAAAAATACGTCTCCAATATTTTTTGGAGATCTACCTTACGGACTAATTAGTTTTTTTTTGTCCGATCCCCTATTGTGATGTTTTATGGACCTTTTTTTCCTTCACTCTTTACTACAAAAAAACAAGTGTAACGTGTCAAGCTTGTCAATTCTTTCATTTCTTCTGATATCTTAAAACTTGGGAATTACAATTCCCTACCAAGATTCTTCAAAAGTTTACAAAATTCCCGTTTCAACGCTCTAATTCTAATATTGCTGGCACTTATAAAACAGTACTTAAAACTGTAGAAAAAAAAAGAAATCAAGCTTCGAATTCCCGCCATAAATTCGGTGGTACGTTGACAGCTGTCATTATTGGCGGCATACAACGAAAATTTCACTTAAAAACTTCATAATTTTAATACGATTCCCAAACGTGACTTTAGCACCTCACGTCCACGTTTATAGGGTGTTCATATAATGTTATTTTTGGTACTTATTCATTTTTTTTTACGATAATCAAAATACGTCTAGAAAAAAATAGCAAAAAAATAATAATTTCGAATATCTGTCGCATTTAGAACTGTAGACATTGCTGTAGACATTTGAATTAGACAAGGTATAAAACTAGAAATTCCTCCGTACCAAAAAATTAGGGTGTGATGGTTTATATTTTATGCCAGTCCCGGTATTTCCAAGGGTTATCGGATGACTCAGAAGTAAATAGGCTGTAGAAGTCAGATAGGCAGTCGCTCCATTTAAAAGACTGATATTCAGCTAGATCCGGTTAGACTGGAGGCCAAACCCAACACAGTTGATAAAAGACTAGTTCGACGATTTACGATGAATCAAATCAAAAACAGATTTGGATCTTGATTCTATGCTTACCTAACAGAAAATCAATTAGTTCCAAATTCATGCCACTTTGGGTTTATGGCCACTTTATTTTTTTTTCTAATTTGATAACCAAATAAAATTTTATGATAGGCATAACCGTGTCATCGTTGACGACAGAATTTTTGAATTAATCTAAATGAAGTCACTTATAAGCTGGATGGTAGGCGTACTTTTATGAGCAGCGTTTTAATTACAAATGGGCATTGTAAAACACCCACCAGTATTTATCAGTCATTTTTAAGTTTCGTGAAATGAGGGCGAGTCTTTTGATATCATCATCAACAGCCTACTAATGTTCCCACTGCTGGGACACAGGCCTCCTCTATTTGAGAGGGAATGGGCTAAAATCTACCACGCGGGCCCAGTGCGGATTGATAGATGTCACATGTTTTCGAATTTTTTGGTTCAAAGACATACTGGTTTCCTCACCGTTTTGAGAGAAGCGGTGATAAAATAAATTACACAAAGTAATGTGCCTGCCTGAGTTCGAACCACTGGGCCACCGCTGCTCCTTTTTTTTGGTATCAACTGGGCAACAAACCCAGGCTCCGCGCTGCTAGTGAGATATTTCGTGAAAAAATACTGTTACATTTTGGCCGACCCGTGAATTGAACACAAGATCTTGTTCAAGAGCAGCTAAGGCTAGTAGGTTGACTGCGGGTAGTTCACAAGTTACCGCGGCCTCGACATATAGGGCTAAGAAGGAACATGAGTGGTTTTTAATTAGTAGAAGTCTGACACTCCCTTTCGCTCTGCCCAAGAGCGAGAGGGGTTATTTGATGATGTTCCACCCGCCAAAACAAAACAATAGTATACGGTTGTACTGTATATTCCCTCTGCCTTGATCTTCAAAGAAAATAGACGAGATGTTTTGTTAGATTATGAAGTTCGTTTTATTAATTAGTTACTCGATTATAACATTATTTTTGAAACTTTTAATCTACAAACTACAACAGTCACTCCAATTTTTTTATACCTATGAGGTGTATCTTCTGCTTGTTTTAGCTAAAATGATCCTTATGTCACACTCTTGCGGTCTAAAACCCCACTATTCTTATTTCTATCAGAAGTTGGAAAGAGTTACATTCACGTAATCCAATTCTCCCTAACTAAAAAACTTCAACCTGTACATCTACGGTACCGCCGGATACTGCGGCGTGGGTACCTAATTGAAACCAAAGGGGCGTCCGAACCCACCAATAATGTAATGAGCGCGATATGCAACGGCCCTGATGAAATAACACGTCATCATTGTGCCGCGATACAGATTCGGGTGTAATGTCCGAGAAACAGTAGTGGCTGAATGGTAGGTTCTCATTGTAGCCAGTATTATTGACACGGATTTTGATGTATAGTTGCCTACAACTCTACCAACTACCCCAACCCTAATAAGCGATTGTGAAACTGGGGTATACCTACGCCTATAGTGTGATAGATCAAATATATCTATAAAAATCTCTAATGTGATAAAAACTAAAAAAAAATCGATTGAAAAAACAAGCATTCATATATTATATTACCTAATGAATCACCTTACCCTACCTGATAATTTTCCTTTTTCATTTTGATGGTGGAGAACGATGGTAAGTTATACGACACTTTCCTTCAAAAACGAATATTGAATTCGCAGTAATGAACTACTCGTACATCCTAATTACAAGTTAACATTTCTCTTTTTTTGCTTATTTGCTGTTCCCAAAAAACCTAACTCCGGTAACGCACCAAAACATAATGTTATATTAATTAATAAAAAAAAAAGAAAATAACAAAGCCCCAATACCACAGCGCCAAGCAGAACACACCGACCTGCTCACCGCGTAGGACGGTCATCAAGGCTCATTAAGGTTAATATCAAAATTTTGAACGAATATCGATTTAAATGTATCGATGAAAGTATCGAATCGTAACGATTATGTCCTTAAGGCCACAGTTACGCAAGAAATTTACTTAACGATGCGTTTAAAATGTAATAAATTATTGCAAGCACGATTTTGGGCGATGGAAAGCCTTCTTCATATACTTTCAGTATACAATCCTACGACGGCCAATTTTAACGGAGATTAGCCGAGTACATACAGAAGATTAGCCGAGTAAACAGGAGATTAAACTGCAAAAGTGCAAGCGCACATAGATTCATTCTTCCGGAGTCCTTTTATCTATTAGTTAGTTATTAGTGAGTATACATAAATATTATTATGTGTAGTTATACGCAAAAGGGATGTTTACTGACTAAAAATAAATATTATTCTAATTAGTCCGTCTATTAGATTATCGAAAAATATTGGATACGTATTTTTTGTTTTATCAAATCAATAAAAATTGACGTAGATAAAACGCGTCGAAGGTTTGAGTGGGGGTTTGTGACGTCACTCACTGGTATAAAATGTCATACTAATGTCTTAGAATATCGTCACACGAGTTTTCAAAGCACTGTATCGTCTTTATTGTTTGCTTACGTCAAAATAGAAAAATACGTGTCCAATATTTTTTGGAAATCTATCTGACGGACTAATTAGATTTTTTTGTTTTAGACTTCCCATGGTTATAATTTTTCTGTCCTTGTCCCTTTCTGCTTGGGGTCGACACACGTTTTTTTCTTCCATTTACTATCAAGTTATCAGTATAATATAGTAAATTATGCTCTTTTATGCGACATGTGACATCTACCAATCCGCACTGGGCCCGCGTGGTAGATTATAGCCTATACCCTCTCAAAAAGAGACGAGGCCTGTGTCCCAGCAGTGGGAACATTAATAGGCTGTTGATGATGATGGTGATGCTCTTACAAACGATTTATATGCCTTATTTTTCGACGATTGTAAAAACAGTATCAATTTAAAAAATGGCAGTAACATTCAAGCACATTCGTGACTCATTCGAGTTCATAATTTCTATTTTAACACCGTTCTAGGAAAAGGAATCTTATTTTGTCTTCACAATAACTTATTCGGTTACAGCACCGGAATTTTCGACAACTGGTTTTCGACAACTAGTTTTCGACAACTGGTTTTCGTGTAATGCTCATGTTTACATTCGCAAACACTTTATTTTATGACCTTTTCTAGCTTTCTTATTTTGAAATCAACTCTAAAATCTGTTCATTGTTGTCGGTTTTCGTGTGGCATGTAATTCTATTGTTTTAGCACAAGGTATTAATGTTTATAGAACAAATTAAGTTCACTAGTTATAGGTAGTGTAAAGTGTGTGTTATCTTATCTACAGGTCAGTTTGGGCTTACGATGGTCGTGTTCGGATGTTTTGATTGTGTTGTGTGATAAGTTAAGGGCAAGGCGGGTCATACATTGGTGAATGTGTCAGGAATAAGGTGAACATAACATCATGTCTGTAATCAACAACATAATTTATGTTTAAATCTCAAGTAAAAGGGGTCAAGCCTGGTGCCATCAACCGTGCACAAATCTAGACTCCGTGGCTGCCACTGAGAATATAGAAAGGAAATGAAGTAAAAAAAAAATCGAGTAACGAGGTAGTCTCTGTGATAAATTAATTTTGATAAAAATAATTATATAATACTAGCTTTTGTCATCTGCTTCACCCGCTACTACTCGAAAATTATCCCACGGGAAGATAAAATCGGGATAAAAACTATTCTATCTGTTAATCCAGGTTATAAACTGTCTGCGTACCTAATTTTATCCAAATCCGTTCAGTAGTTTTTACGTGAAGATGTAACAAACATACACACTCACACTCTCACAAACTTTCGCCTTTATAAGATTAGTGTGATTATCGTTTATGAAGGGTGAACTTACTATCTCACTGAAACGCAAGCTTGTCGACATGTGTATACTGCCTAACCTAACATATGGCGCTAGGTTATAAACTATATGTGTACCAAATTTTATCTAAATCCGTTCAGTAGTTTTAACGTGTGGTAGTGTGATTAGTGTGATTTATAAATTTTAGTGTTTTTCGTCCGGTGGTGAAATCTTTTTAGGACAGACGGCATTGTAGCCATCGCGGGAATATCCTGGATGAAAACGTGGACCTTGGCACAAGTAAAAAAAGGCCTATACCTAGCTGTGGGTGAAGTCGGCTGTAGATGATGATGTATAAAGCAAACATCCACTTAACACTTAACATTTTAATTGGTCTAATTAACATAATATAACAAATTTCTCTCAGCAATTAACATTAATTTAATGACGTCACATATACCTACAGTAAACGGGACGTTCATTAAATATTTATTATTCAAAATGTACAGATGTAATATTTCATTTGATCCAAATAACTGAACACTTTCTCAGTTGTAAAGTTATTGACGGATCCAAAACATTTTTTTATGATATCTTAATTGAGTATGGACGATTTAATTATGTTTTTTCTTAAACTAGCTTTATTACCCTGCTTCGCTCATAACAGCAAACTCAAAGCATTTACTACAATTAGACTGTTACAGGCAAGTGCCTTATGAATGTCAAAAATACAAAAAGTGAATCACAGTCGCAAGGTAAACTTGTGACCGGTTGTTCGAAACAGATACCGTGGCCTCGACACAAAGGGCTAAGCAGGAACATGGGTGGTTTTTACTCAGTAGATCTGACACACCCTACCAGAGCCAGAACGGGAAGGGTTATTTGACGACTTTCCACAAAATAAAAATAACACCTTGTGAAAGTACTGTAAGTGCCCATTCCAAAGCGTAGATTTCTATGAAGATTAATGGGCAAGGAGCTTGCTAGACACTCTTAATCATCATCATCATCAGCCATAATACGTCCACTGTTGGACAAAGGCCTCCCCCATAGAACAACGGCAACCTGCCGTTTGCATCCGACGGTTGCCCGCAACTCTCACGATGTCGTCGGTCCACCTGGTGGGAGGCCTACCAACGCTGCGTCTTCCGGTTCGTGGTCGCCAATCGAAAACCTTTCTTCCCCATCGGTTGACGGTTCTTCGAACGATGTGGCCTGCCCATTGTAATTTCAACTTGCATATTCTAAGAGCTATGTCAGTGACCCTGGTTCTTCGGCAAATAGGGCTGTTTACTGACTTAAATAAATGTGATTCTAATTAGTCCGCCTGCTAGATTATCAAAAAATATTGGATACGTATTTTTTGTTTTATCAAATCAATAAAAATTTACGAAGATAAAATGCGTCGAAGATTTAAGTGAAGGTTTTTCTACTTTCACACATAGAAGGCATTAATTGGGTCTTGGGCTTTGATCACCATACGTGCCTAAAGCGGTTTGGTGATTTCAAACCTTCATAGAAACTGATATTTTTCGTCAGCCTGTAATGTTCTCACTGCAAGGACTCAAACCTCGTCTCTAGGAGAGGAATAGGCTATAATCTACCACGCGGGTCCAGTGCGGGTTGGTAGATGTCACGTCTTCGAATTTTTTGGTTTTTAACCGACTTCCAAAAGGAGGATACTCAATACGTTAGATGTTTTTTTTTCGTCGCTACTATATCGGAACAAAAAATATGGTATGAGCCAATCCAGATCATAGTAAATCCATGCTTACAATTTGACTATGATCGATCTTATAAAGTTACAAGTCTTGCTACATACATCATAAAAGTAATTAGGAAATATTTTTTCTCATGACATGTATCCTACGCAATTAATAATTAAAACAATTGCCTCATTTCTGTATCGTCTATGCCGTTTTTTCATCAAACTTTCATCACCCTTTATTATTTAATATTTAGTTACCAAGAAACATAGAATTGCAATATAATACGGAAGAAGATCTGCAGAAGAAGGTTGTTTTTTGATTTTACGAATATAAAGAACATCATCTGCCTAGCCTTTTCCCAACTATATTGGGGTCGGCTTCCAGTCTAACCGGATGCAGCTGAATACCAGTATTTTACATAGAGCGACTGCCTATCTGACCTCCACAACCCAGTTAATACTAGGTAATACGATACCCTTTGGTAAGACTGGATGTCAGACTTTCAGGTCACTGACTACTTGTAACGACTGCCAAAGATCTATATTATGGCACCCGGGACCAACAGCTTAACGTGCTTTCCGAGGCACGGAGGAAACTCAGTATGTAATGGGCGGTCACCCATCCACAGATCGACCTAGGCAAGCGCAGCTTAACCTACAGATCGACCCGAGTGGCAGTTCTTATAAAGCCACGAGCTCCTCCTTTACGAATATAAAGAACATTTATTATTATTATTATTACTAACTTAATATTGGTAAACGCGTCCTCGAAAATGACTCAATTTTTAAATATTTGTTTAGGCCTCTTGTTTGTTACGGCTCAAATGTTACTTTGACTAAACTTCACTAGAGAAATAGTAATAAATGAAAGGGGAACACTATTACTTAATTCTATCCATTAAACATGTTTAACTTAATTTACTTTCAAACTAAACCACATAAACGACACATAATTCATCACAGTCTCATAAATAAATCAAACAGAAACTGGTGAAAACTCGTAAAAACTAGTAGGAGCCGGTTAGAACGGCTTTTTTCCGACCGCACGCGACTAAATGCAATGATTAGGGCGTTTAAACTAGCTTTTATTACTAATTATGACACTCACGTAATAGCGTGTAATTGTGACGGCAATTACGAGACTGCCTCGTTCGTCTAGCAGTTGAAAGTGTTACTGTGTTGCATGAGGTCCTCGTTTCGTTTATCAAGTCAGGCAAGATGTTATGGGAGAGGAGGAATGGGACGCCGTCGCCTCCTTCTGCAAAGCAGTGATGCTAGCGAAGGAGGTGGCGGAACGCGAGAGGGAGAGAACCTCTCGTCCCAGCCGCCGCGGGAGGCGCTCCGGGCGTCGGGGGCCACGTGATGGCTTCCGGCCACCGTAGACGCGGGCCTGTGGACGGTGAGTGATGGGCTAGCTCACCGTCCGTCCGTCTTATGACGACGACAGGTCGTGTCGACGGCGCGTTCGTGTTCTACGCGCACCTCAAAGAGATGTCGGCAACAAGGAAGGAGGCATGGCAAGGCCGACCCCCGTCGGGGCTGCGGAATGTTGTAAGAGATCCCGCAGCCATATAGGGCTAAGAAGGAACATGGGTGGTTTTTAGTCAGTAGAAGTCTTTTTTTTTTTTTTTTTGGTGGGTGTAAAATCATCGAATAACCCCTCCCGCTCTTGGGCAGAGCGAAAGGGAGTGTCAGACTTCTACTGACTAAAAACCACCCATGTTCCTTCTTCGCCCTCTATGTCGAGGCCGCGATAACCGTTGGACTACCCGCGGCCCCGACAGGCGTCAGTAGAAGTCTGACACTCCCTTTCGCTCTGCCCAAGAGCGGGAGCGGTTACTTGATAATTTCCCAAAAAAAAAAAAAGGCAAAATGTTATAGGGTGTTGACTTTAGGAATTTCTTAGTACTACGAAAGGTTCGCCACCGGTCTTCGTCATCTGCCTAGTCTATTCTAATTAGTCCGTCTGTTAGATTATCGAAAAATATTGGATACGTCGTTTTTTGTTTCATCAAATCAATAAAAATTGACGAAGATAAAACGCGTTAAAGATTTGAGTGGGGATTTGTGATGTCACTGACCGGTAAAAAATGCCACACTAATGTCTTAGAATATGACGTCACACGAGTTTTCAAAGCACTGTCTTCATTGTTTGTAAACGTGAAAAAAAAAAAATACTTGTCCAATATTTTTTTTGGAAATCTATCTGACTGATTAAATAGATTTTTTTTTGTTAACTGCTATTGTATTGAGGTTGGCTTCTAGTTTATCGGGCTGCAGCTAAATATCGGTATTTTATATGAAGCGACTGCTTACCTGATCTTTACAACCCATTTAGTATTGGGTAATACGATGTCCCTTGGTAAAATTGCTTGTCATATTTTTGGGCCTCTGTCTACCTGTAATGACTGTTGAAGATCTACTTATGATAGCAAGGTTGAAAGGATCAACTCATCAAAACAGTATGTAATAGATGATCACCCATCCACATGACATACTAGTCCGTCCTAACCTTGAACATCGGTTCTTGTGGCCGAAATTGTTTAATCACCAGCTCTACGCCACCCGCCAATAATATACAACTCAAACCTAACTGTCAAGTATGGATGAACTGATAAATACGTTTATGTCTTACTCATAAAGGAGGAAGCGTGATGATCTTCTTTATGGGGTTCAGGGTTCCGCACTTAGTCCTTAAAGTGGACCATTGTGCGTGAGCCATGGTGGCCGATTACTCCAACCAGCCCACCTTCCTCCAGAAGGAGATCAGATTTCCCGGTCTCCTCAGGGCATCCGCAAGGGATCTTGGTGTTCCAAGGGTCTCCTCACGAATCTTGGTAACGCCTGTACACTCAAGGAGCACATGCGCCACCGTTTCCTCCACCTCCATGCATGCTCTGCACAGGGGGCTGTCAGTGATACCTAGGTTGTGGAAGTGTTTATTCAGTGAACAGTGTCCAGTGATGGTCCCCGCCACCAGACGCAGGCTGTCTCTGTCCAGGCGCATAAGGCGCCTGGTCAGCTTTATATCCAGGGATGGCATAGCTTCCTTGGATTGCCTACATCCTGGTGTCGAGGCCCACCATTTCTCCGCTTGTATACGAGTGTGGTCTTTTAACCAGCTTCTTAGCTGCTTGAAAGGGATGGGCACAATGGGTTCCGGTCCGTAGGGTTTTGTGCTGGATCCTCTTCTGGCAAGTTCGTCAACCGCATCGGTTCGAAGTGATCCACTGTGACCTCTTATCCATTGTAGTGTTAGCGTGATGACATCATTATGTTGATTAAGTACAAATGATAACACTCTTGTAATAGCGTATAATTGTGAAGGTAATTACTGTTTATAATTATGTGGTAAAAGTGGTAAAGATTTCACTGTTTTTTGTTGTGAAATGTTTCTGATAAATTGTGACAAATTGTTTGTCGCGAGACACGTTACAATTATGGCAGTCAGGAATAATTTAGCGTATTTAATGAGTTTTCTAATTGGATTAAGTTGTTGTTTATGAAACACGTGCGAGTTCGTGGTGAGGCACGTGCGTGTCTAACTGTAAACAGGAAAGGAAAAGTGTTGTGTTTAGATATCTAAGTGGATAGAAAGAAAGAATAGTATTTGTTGGTCTTAGGAAAAAACAAAATAAAAAATATATAAAACCAAAATATATAAAAGTAAACTTAAAAATAAGAAATAAACTAAACTCAAATTGATCCCATCTTTATGTCTTAGCATGCTGTGACATTTATGACACATATTACAGTGCTGATATTTTGATAACGCCCAATCTGATATGGTACTGTCCATCAAAATTGTTACACAGCATCTCTGAAATAAAAACATGAATTTACGCCTTTAATCCCCGATAAATTGAGCAGCCTACCTAATAAATCACCAACAGTTCACGTTTGTTTAAGTCCAGCCAACCATTTCAGCTATTTTAAGTAAGTGATAAAAGGCGAGCCAATAAAGAGGTTTCCTGATTTAAAAAAAATATGATTCTAATTAGTCCGTCGGTTAGATTATCGAAAAATATTGGATACGTTTATTTTGTTTTGTCATATCAATAAAAATTGACGAAGATAAAACGCGTCAAAGATTTGAGCTGGGGCTTGTGACGTCACTCACCCGCAAAAAAATGTCATACTAATGTCTTCGAATATGACGTCACACGAGTTTTCAAAGCACTTAATCGTCTTCATTGTTTTTTTTACGTGTAAGAAGAAAAAATATGTGTCCAATATTTTTTGGAAATATGTTTGACGGACAATTTCGATTTTTTTTTCTTAACTACTCGATTGCCATCAACTGGGCACTAATCCAAACTTCAAAACACTTTGCCTAACATGGGATACAAACTCAGGACCTCATAGTCAGTAACCGCACTTGCAACGACTTGACAATCGAGGCCATCACACAGAAAAAGCTTATGTATGTGAAAACGGCATTTCAAAGCTGTTCTATTCCAAAACGTATTCTAGAAAACCTATGTCAATACTGTTATAAATCGTTGTAGAAGCACAAGCCCTTCATAACCAACTGTCAGCTAACAGAAAATAACTGAATCTAAACAAAGCAAGTCCAGTTGACCGGAAAATTAAATTCGATCGCTTGCCAGTTCAACATGACATTTATATACATCTTTTGCATTGTTCAAGTTCAGTTTCTAACTGAAATCCATAGACGAAAGTCGTTCACTTCATAATAAATTATAAGATTTACAGTGAGGACTAAAACCGTCATTGTATCATAAAACAATTATTTTAGATTCAATTAAAGTGGATACCTATGTATGATAGATTACTGGTGCGTACATAAATATCACTGGGTGCTTCCGTAATGCTCTATTTAATGATTGATGATACTGGAACACGATTTCATGATAAATAAATTATTAGAATGCTCTGATTGTGAGAGTGGGGTTCTCCTATAGTAAAATTGGTAGACAGAAATGTGATTTTTGGGGATACCATTTTTATTTTTTTCAATGAACATATTGGGGAGCGATCAAGTATTACGTAACGCAATTTTTAGAGATTCTCAAGCCCCCGTCCCCCCATGTAACGCACCGTAACGCTTTACTGTACCCTCGCGAAAGGGACAGTCAGACTTCTACTGACTAAAAACCACTCATGTTCCTTCTTAGCCCTTGTGCCGAGGCCGCGGTATCTCTTTCAAACAACCCGCAGTACCGACGGGAAACCACAAGCCTGAAAGATATTTCTCGACAGCATATAAAGTAAGGAAAGACACTAATGTAATATAAGATATTTGAAGAAGAAGATTTGAACTGTGTGCTTTGTTGTTATTTCCAAAGCCCGCTCCATAGCTCACTGAGTGAATTTAAACAGTACCGTGAGTCCACGTTTTGGCCCTGTACGTCATAACACGCAGGACACATTGGTTGAAGTCTTTAGACTCTGAGGTACGCGACGAGAAAAAAAAGAAGATCACCTACAAGAAATGATACTGCTAAGTCCTTGTAGAACAAAATTAATATTAATATTTATCGATTCTTCATAATATAATTCACCGTTAAAGGCAATGCAAGTCTCCCAATACGAACACGCTCTATTTAAAAGTTAATTATTATATTTTTTCTTATTACGCCATCATTACGAAGCTACCGTCAATTAAAATGTAATAAAACCACGGATACGGCTCTATTTGTTTTTTTATTGTATCTCAAATGTACCAAATGTAATTATAGATTAGTTTGTAGGTTTGTGTATTATCAAAATCAGATCGCAGGTATACCCGTCAGCGTAAAGGTTTTTTTTACTCTGCGGAATATGCTTTTTTATGAGAGAGTCCTTTGCTTTGAGGTAATAGAACTAGAAATTTTCATTTGAACAGTTTAGTTGCCAAATAATAAACCGACCCTTCACAAAGCCGTCAGCCATGCATTATGAACATCAAACTATTGCAAAAATAATTGCTGGGAATTTTGCGGCCTGTTGTAAATGTTTAATTTGATCATTTGCAAGATAGTTTCCTAAAACAAAAGCTACAGTAGCTTTCAAATGCCCTATTTTGAAGAATGAATGAATTTATTTCTTACCCTTTGGCTATCATAAACAGACCATATATAACATAAACTTATTAGTATTCTACCATCGTAGTAATCTACTTTTATCAGTATCAAGTCAGTGGTATCAATAAGAACTATATCAGGTGCAGTGGATATAAAAAGTGGCGTTTATAGCGCGTGCGGTGGCTATGTCAAACTGAGACAAATAACTGGTATGATGGCGTAGAGACATTTGTTGTAGGGCTTTTTTAATATAATATTAAAGAATATTATGTATATAAATATTTTTCAGTATTAACTGGGTTGTGAAGATCAGACAGTCAGTAACTCCAAGGTTAAATAGGTACCGTGGTTTTTAGCTGAATTACATTGCTAATAAATAATGAAAAGGCTATCTAGCCAGATGATGATGGGATCCCCCTGTTTGAAGAAAACATAGAGTTACGTTGGACTTCTAATAACTAAAATCGTTGGTAATTGGGACTGAAACTTAACTCTTTGAAATATGAAACAAAATATCCAACTATAAATCTAGTAAACAATCCTATGAAATTGTTAAAAAGTCTTTAGCGACTCATGATTACTAAACCTTTCTACAAAATAATTTAGTAGTAGACAGTAATCATGAGTCTTTAGCGACTCATGATTACTAAACCTTTCGACAAAATAATTTAGTAGTAGACAGTAATCATGAGTCTTTAGCGACTCATGATTACTAAACCTTTCGACAAAATAATTTAGTAGTAGACAGTAATCATGAATCTTTAGCGACTCATGATTACTAAACCTTTCGACAAAATAATTTAGTAGTAGACCCAAATGTATGTAATAAACGTCTATAATGATCCAGTTTTTAGCACCAAAGCAAAAAAAAAACAGCCCTACAGTCTGATCTGTATCTGATTGTTGACAACATAGGGAATTCAATACCCTTTTTTTTTTTGGCGGGTGGAAAATCATCAAATAACTCCTCCCGCTCTTGGGCAGAGCGAAAGGGAGTGTCAGACTACTGCTGACTAAAATCCACCCATGTTCCTTCTTAGCCCTCTATGTCGTGGCCGCGATAACTAGTGTACAACCCGCGGCCCCGAATTAAATACTCAAGAACAGGTACATAAGGGGGGGAATTCAGTACCCTTATGTACCTGTGCCAAAACCCTACGAAGATTATGACAAATGGATCTCTATCTACCTACGTAAAATAGCCAAAAACAAATTCGTACATGAATAAAAAGCACACTACTCACGTTTGAACCAGTTCTTGAGTCTACGCAATTGATTTATTACGTTTTATGATTCCAACGATCAATATTAAGTTCTGTCGTACGCTGCACTTTAAAGCTGTGTACACACTTCTGAAAGTTACGAAAAGTTACGGTGTTGTTGTTGTTGTTGTTGCAGTCTCGTGGTTCTATTCGGGTGGTGGGATACGAGGGTGAAAAACAATCTCACCTATCACACGGAAGGGTTTGGAAAAGTCAAAGGAAAAGCCTTTTCATCGGGCAGGAAAATTTTCCTGGATGTCCTTCGCACTGGGATCGTAAGGGTCTATCAGACTCTAACTGACGTAAAACGAGAAACAAACTGATAAGGTGAGAGAAATTGGCATAAGATGACGACTTCGAAACCTCGTTCGTCTAGTGGTCGGAAGCGTGTCTGCTGAGCATGCGGTCCTGGCATCTCGGTTCCTAGGTCAAGCTTAGAGTTCAGCCACGGAGTCTGGATTCGTGCCCGGTTGATGGCCAAAGGCTCGCTCCCTATAACATTGGACGTAATTAAAACACACCTAACCAGCAAAATGCCTCCCTAATAAAATAAATTACAGGCATGTCGTTACGAGTATATTATTTTTATCTAATCCGCGACTTTCGCTTTCGAAAGTGTGTCCTCAGCTTTACGTCACCCGTTTAGGTCCAAGCAGGTTTTTACTCAGGTCTAATTGCTTATGCACCCGATATAAACTGCCGTCTGTATTGGGAGTATTACGAGTACGTACGAGCTAATGAATACAAATAAATGGGCTACGTTTTCGTAATAGTAAACAAATGGGCTTTCCGTTTATGGTTTTGTTATAGTTTGAACATTATGTGGTATGTTTTAGGACGGATCTTATAACGTTTCCTGCTATTTCGTGGTTTTATAGTTTCCAATACTAAGTTGGTAATATGGTACCTAAGTGAATAGAGTCAGTACACATCGTAGTGAATCAGAAAAATATGATTCTAATTAGTCCGTCTTGTAGATTATCGAAAAATATTGCATACGTATTTCTATTTTATCAAATCAATAAAAATTGACGAAGATAAAACGCGTCAAAGATTTGAGTGAGGGTTTGTGACATCACTCACGGGTAAAAAATGTCATACTAATGTCTTAGAATATGACGTCACACGAGTTTTCAAAGCACTGTATCGTCTTCATTGTTAGTTTACGTGAAATTTTGGAAATCTATCTGACGGACTAACTAATTTTTTTTTTTTTAACTACCCTATTTTAAGTCATTATCTACCTAGTCATTTTCCAACTATGTTAGGGTGAACTCCTAATCTTACCGAATGCAGCCGAATACCAGGTTTTTACGTGCAGCGACTGACAATCTAACCTCCACAACCCAGGTTGTGATTCTGATCTACGCTGACTATCAATACCGACTGCCAAAGATTTACAAATGACAGTCAGGACATAAATGTATGGCTCAACACGCTATTTGAGACTCGGTGGAAACTCGGTACGTAATGGGTCCTCACCCAGCCACAGATCAACCTAGACAAGCGTGGATAAACTTGAAGATTGGTCGGAGTGTTAGTTGAATTTAACAGTGGATGCTAAATTATTTCTTTGCTAATAAATTAATAAAGTTGAAACGTGATCTCCTCCTTTTACTTCCCTCCATATAAATCTTCACAAAATATTGAATTTTTATTATAATTTGAATTGAAGTAGTGAAAGCTCATCCTGCCATCTCTCCTTGGGGCTTCCTAATGCCGCCATGCCGTGTGAAACTGAAAAGAAATCCGAATATTAGCATCATCATCATAATAATTTCAACTAGAAGAGGTCCACTGCTTAAAATAGGCGTGTCCCAAGTGTAGCGACATTGTGCCAGCCACGCCGTGCGTCTGGTATTCAGTAGATCCTCGAAACCTTCATTTTGAGGATCTACTGGATACCATCCAAGTCATTGGTTCATCTAGCAGGATGGATATAGGCCTCCCAATGCAACGTCAGTTAAAACTCAATAGAAAATCTGAAGTATTTTAAATTCATTCCAAACTCGACAAAAACGTTAATCTTAAAGGTAAATACTGTAGGTAAATGAGAACCTTAAGTTAATGTCACATATCTGATTATTTTGAAGGACATCCACACGATGAGCAAACAACATACTTAAAAAATAAAAATAATCATAAAAAATAATAGGTCCATCATGAAATTAATATCAGCTCATTATCACAATATTACAGTCTATCCGAAGCTCTGACGATGTAATCTTCTTGTCCCTTATAAGGCTGGGTTCAAACGGTACAAATTAGATATAGGTCAGTTCCAGTCAGCGGTGGGGTCTGATCTAGACTTTAACCTTTGAACGATACAAAAGGATAGCGGAAGATACTGGCAGCTATGAAATGGAACTGATGTGACAGTCTGAAAAACAAAAGTTAAAAACTAAAACCCACAACGACAAAAAAAACTACGCTGAAAAAAGTATGAAACAAGATTTCAGGATGCTGTAAAAGAAAAACCGCAGTCACACGTTATTAAAGTGTTTAGGTTGATACCTATAAACGTGTGACTTTTTTTTTATTTAAACAATTTTATTTTCGTGTTAAGTATTTTTTTTATAAACACATGACTTTTTGTCCACTAGAAGGCGTTACTTTAAATTTAAGCAATATTTTGGAAATGTACCGTGCCGTAGTCAGGTAAAAAACTGGAAGGTTTACAGAAAGTTCTAGAGCTAAACTTGGGTTTCGTGATGTGACTAGTGTCCGCAAAAAATACACTTTTTATTTTCATGTGTTCTTACATTTACAAATCTGAGCCCAGAAACCAGTGGCTTCACGTATTTCGAAGATCATCAATGACTTTGCCAACTATTGATCTACAAGCAGCTACTGAGAAACTTCTACTGGAAGAACTCAACAACAATTTGCTTTATCTGGAAATCACTCAGATTTGTAAACTCGTCGTCATGCTCATACTGTTATGCTAATTAGCCACAGTATATTATTCGTTGGTCGTGTAATTAGGCACAGTATATTATTATCTTCTTCTTCCATAGGTACTCCTCTGTTTCTTACTCGTCATATTCTCATTAAACACCTCTTTTCTTGCCATATCATCATTTACACAGTACATCCATCGTTTCTTTGGTCTTCCTCTACTCTTCGATCCATCCACATTCATACCCAAAACTTTTCACACGACTTTTTTCGCATTGCTCCACATCACGTGCCCATACCACAACAACCAATTAGAAAACAAACTATCAACATCACACAAAACTGGGATCGGTAAGGTCCTCAGCTTTGCTGCTTTCAACCACAAGTCCATCAGATCATCGGACAGTGTATCTTATCCACCCTTTCCAAGATCCTGGTGTCAGCCGTGAGAAATAGCGCGTTCGTGGTCCGTCCCATCCAGTTTAGTGAATCGGGCGATATCGCTCAAGCGCTTATGATCGCCGATCAGCCGATCGTTGATTTATTCTCAATCGCCGCGACTGTCTCACGAACCCCGTGATTCGAAGGCACGACATTGTTTTTCGAGATTTAGTGCATTTTCTTATAGTTTAGGTTTCATATTGCAGTTTTGGTCATCGGCTTGAGATGATCACCATCATCTCAACTCAACAATGTTGTGTTCTACATTCATTATGACACAGCACCCATGCATCATCACAGCATACAATGTTCCCACTTCTGGGACACACGCCACATCTCTATTAAAGGAAGGAAACCATGAACCACAGCGATGGCTCAGCGCCAGATAGGGAATGTCACAATGTATTTGAAGGACTTGTTGGTTTCCTCGCGATGTTCCTATTTGCAGTTTTTAAGAGTATTCAAAGTAAAGTGCTTACCAAGGCCTGTACCCACAGCCTATGACGAGTAAGTCGTGGCTGACTAATGGACTGTTCATCGTTGTCCATGCAACGTAGTGTGGTCTAAATTATTGTATTCCTGTTCACTTATACACTTACCCTTACACCAATTAATTTGGGGTTAGCGAAGCTTGTCTTCTATATACACTTACTCCTCATTATAGCAAGGAAACTCGGTCTTTATTAAACTTTCAGTTCTCGTTTGGATCAAACCTTATAATTTAATTCCAATGAAGTCGCGAAATCACAAATTAAAATGTAAACTACATCCTAGCAATAACCATTCAGAGTACATTACTACCTTTTAAAACCAAACCCAATTTCAAAAATGAAGTAATAAAATTAAGCACTACACTTGAAAACTTAACTCAATTTGTAAAATGTACCCTACGATACGATCCAGGACAATTATTAGTAACAATATCTTCGTTTACAAAAACCTATATGGTTCGCGGGTGGTTATTTGGCCGAGTATAATGTCCTCTTAAATGTTACGGCTCCAGTTAACATTTATGACACTTAATTTTGTCGAATAATATGCGATACATCGGTAGCGTCATAATAAAATCGTGTAACGATACGCTTGGGGTGTTGGTGCGTAGTTTTGGTAGAAGCGGAGAGCGGGGCGGATGAGAAAACAGACTGCAATAGTTTACGAATGCACTTTACGAGCATATTGTACGAAGCTAGGGTTTTAAATCGGCCGCCTCTAGTATGTTTTATTCTGCCTTAATATTTTCTACGAAACATATTCTTTTTATCAAGGACAGTAACTTACATATTGCTCTTGAAAGTCTCCTCACAAATACATACTCACGGCATTGAAACTATCAATACAATAATATTTTTTACGTTAATATCAGTCGACAATTAATCAACAGAATCTAAAATTCCGCTAATAAGTTTCCTCAGCGCTATAACTGGTCTAATAGTCCCAATTTGGTGAACTAAGCGGTCAAAGGCAAGAATCCTAGGTAGAACTAAAAGTAACGACTTACTATTTCTTAGTAATTTTAAGATCTACCTAAGCTCCTTGCCTTCAACCGCTTCATACACCAAATTGGGCCACACACCACACGAAAAAATATAAAATTTAATGCTCTGGTCCGCGATCGGACGGGCCGTTTCAGTGCATAGTAAGTGTTATTGCTTAATTTCACTATCATATCAATCTCAGGGATCGTGTAAAGACCCCTTTATGTGCAGCGAATATTGGAAAACGTTTGTTAGGTAATGAGATGGTCGTCGGTATATTTTTGACTCGTAATGTCCGGATTTTTTTGTTTTTCAACTTCCAAAAATGTCTGGATATGAGCCCGATTGATGGCAGTAGGCTGGCCCCCTATTACATTTTGGGACTTAATCATATCTGAGGAAATCGAGATGTACTATTGAGTACACCTCTGCCGACTTATGCTAAATGCACCTGAGCCGGTGGTCATTTCGACCACCCCTGCTGCTCTCCTGGCGAAGCCAGTACCATTAAAGGCAACGCACCAAAACGGATGGACCGATGATGACCGTTTCGTGAGGGTACAAAGGAGGAAGCGCCGTCAGCGAAGCTGTAAGAACCGTTGCGGCAAGGCTCCTGTGGAACACAACGTAAAACCGAACACCCCGGTGTACCATTGTACATCCCTCGCCTGCATTACACCACAGAAGTAGAGGTCATCGAGGAGTACGTGCGCCAGAGACTGAAGTACACGCCTAGAGTTCAGTTGATGGAGTCGTACTGCAACGTGAATTTCAAAGCGTTTATGGTGCGCATACCTACGTGCTATTTCCAATCAGTGATGGAAGATGTGGTGTTCCGTCGCTACCGTGGACAAATTCCACAAGAACGCACAAAGTATCGTGCAAGATAAGTACAAATGTTACTAATATGTACATTTAAGTTAAGGTTTTTGGTTTAAGTTTAGTTAAGGTATATGTTAGTATATTTAGTTTAGGCCTAGGTCTTTTGGGCCGCGGGTTGTACACTAGTTATCGCGGCCTCGACATAGAGGGCTAAGAAGGAACATGGGTGGTTTTTAGTCAGTAGAAGTCTGACACTCCCTTTCGCTCTGCCCAAGAGCGGGAGGGGTTATTCGATGATTTTCCACCCGCGAAAAAAAAAAAACAAGTCCTAGGTCTTTATTACCTTATGAAAATAAATGTATTATATTATATTCAAGCCATTCGGAGTTTACAGGCGGGATTTTATGTTGTGTCAAAATAAAAAACCGAACACGCTACAAGGTTTCAGTAACATTTCAGTAGAAGTCTGATATTCCCTTTCACTTTGCCCAAGAGCGGGAGGGATTAGTTGATGATTTACCACGCCCCAAAAAGAAATATTTCAGTAACATTTTTATTTTACTTCAGATGTTAATTGAAAAGCATCATAATGTAATCAGGTGCCATAGTACGTCTGTCGTCTCAAAGTGAGGAACAACAATTATGAATTATGAAAAACAGCATAATTTCGTACGAATTGAAAACGCACTCCTAATTAAATACCTCGTTTTCAGTATAAATAATAGTGTTGCTGCGGTACTCAGAGATACTTAATGATTACTTAAGCTTTCACTTAGTAATGATTTGATATATCATACTTTTGTATGAAAAAACTGTCAAAACCTTTACTAAGTGATGGCTCTCTGTGTGCGGCAGTAAGTGACCATGTCAGTTTAAAATCTTATATGTATTTATTAACAGTTTCTAAGTGTTATCCCTTAGTAACTGATGACCCAAATACCATTTGGTGGTTATTTTCGACTAAAAGGTATCAAGCCCCTGTGGCCTAATGGATAAGGCATCGGCCTCCTAAGCCGGGGATTGTGGGTTCGAGTCCCACCAGGGGTACAATTCTATTTTTGTTTCCTTACATTTTACTTTTATTCAAATGGAATTGTCATTGTTAATATTCCCTATGCTTTATAAAAGCAATAATATAAGATATAGTTAATTGTTTTAATATTTATTAGAAAAATATTAAAAAAAAAAACAATTCATTTATAGCCCTCTATTACCCAATTGTTTTTCAAGAAAAAGACCGTGTATAATATTTTCGCTGGAACACGCGCTTAAGAACAAGCAGGTCAAAAATCAACCACGCTATATCTATGCGGGTAACAGATGTCGAATGTCTTCGATTTTCGGTTCTAGGAGACGAGGATATCAATGTTTTTGCCGTAATCAGCTGTACGTGAACAAAACTTTCTCTCTGCTTTTAATTGTATTCCGCCATCTCTAAATACTTTCGACCCTTTATGGCAAAGAGCTTGAGACCTTTTAGATCTCCCTTAGTTTTGAGGCCGACAGCCCATCTGGCCACTGGCAATTCCAAGTACAAACATTAAATTAAAAATTCGTTTACGCACATATATTTATCATTCGATTTCATATCGTAAATCGTACCGAATCGAATCGGTACCAAAAACGATTCGATTCAATCGAGACTTGATTGTGATATGTTATTGTTCGCGTGCATAATTTTTGGTGTCACTTTCGTTGTAATAATTCTAGTGAATATTTTGGCAAGCGTTGGGCAACTGCCTTTAAATAATGTCGGGAAAGGTCGTTACGCAATGGTTGCTTGATTTGGTCTTCTTAATAAAGGATGTCCTCGATAATATTTATAGGTAACATATGTAGCATCTTTCCAAAGGTTTTGTGGAGTTTATAATACAATATGTGAACCTTGCCTTCACGAATTCGCCAACCTTTACATTAAACCTAGTAACCCTACGCAAAAATTATTGCTGGGAATTACTGGCCAAGCGATTGCACTGCTGCGCTGCGTGTCGTGGGTTTGATCCCTACACGGAACAAATAACCGTATGGAATGTTCCGGGTTTGGGTGTGTATGTGAGTTTAAGTGTTTGTAAATGCACTCACGATACTCCAGCAATTCGTAGTGTAGGCGACCTTTAAAAAAAATTGTTTTGGTGTGATAAATCTCGAATTTTTGGTTCTAAGACATGCTGATTTCCTCTGGATGTTTTCGTTCACCGTTTTTAAGAGCAGTGGTGATGAAATAAATTACACAAAGTAAGGCACCGTTTCCTTTAAAAATATACTAACACGTACCTACCTACATGTATCGTCAAACCTTGGAAAATCCCCTACTAAACTAAATCACTGCACTTCCGTTACATATACGGGTTCCGTACATATTTATTTGTCCGCCAAGCTCTTAAAGTATCAACATTAACATATTTTGTCACGTTTTATTGGCACTTCACGCCAGTTTTGCCTTACGGGGTAAACGGAATCGCTGGTTCTGTCAGTGTGTATTTACTGGTAAATAAATCAGTGGTGCATGCTGGTTGAATGTATATTTTATAGATATTCTTGGTTACACAGTACTTACAAGCATCATTACAGACTTTTATTTTCGCAGTTATTTTTTAAGAAATAAAGGCCTGCTGTCTAACTGCCGCACTCAGAGACGTTTAATGATTACATAAGCATTCAGTGACGGTTTTGTATGTCAAATCTTTACAAACTAATGGCTTAAGTAATGTACGGCAGGAAGAATCGCAACATGGTGAAACGTGTTATTGTCTTGCTGAGATGGTAGGTATTGTGGATGGATGACCATTCCTTACATACTGTTACGCCGGTCATCTAGAATCTTCGAGACACCTCGCTAATAACTGAGAAGTACGCGTGAATTCTAGTAGGTACCTAACTCCATTCTGTAGGCATAACTACCGCGCCCGGCGTCAGCGGTACTTGCATTGTAATGTCGACCGTATGCCTACGGCGTAAAGTAACTTCTTCTTTGTTGGTTATTTTATCTTTAAGTTTATTTTTTTGTTAATGTTTTTTCTGGATGCTTTATGGAATAATAGGGATTTTTCTCTAATATCTTTGTGTGTTTGAGGTATAAAAGGACCGAGAGTGGACGAAGCGAGTCAGTCTACTTTTAAGCGAGACAACGAAAGGTTCGAAGAGATATCTAGTGCGATAAGGTGTTCAGTAGTGTTTTGCAGTTGTGTAGGTATTAGTGTTTTGCGAGTAATAAAGTTATTTCGTGTGTTCAATTGCCTAATGCTTTTATTTATCCCATACCCAGCTCGTATCAATACCAAGTATCCTCTGTGTGTATTCTGCCCGTTAAGACGTATGGATGTCCAACATGGAGTCTAACAAAACAAGACACGCACATTACAGACCTGCCAGCATGGGATGGAAAGAAGTATGCTCAATATTAAACTAAGAAATAAAATAAACCGAAACAATCCGGAAGCAAACTAGAGTTACACCAACTAGACATACTGTGTCAAGAAACATAAGTGAAGGTGGACAGGCCACATGATGAGGAACTAAAAAAAAGTAGTTAAAAAACCCCGCCTGCTTCCAAGTTTTGTTTAATTTAAAATGTGCTTGTTTTTTGCGTTTCAGCTTTTTCAGTCGGGTTTTTTAGTTTTTTAACTACTTTTTTTATTTCCAACTTTTTAGTTCTTTTGTGTTTGTTCTTTCGTTGGTCGCGTAAAATTCTTCGCAGATGAATTAACTTTTGTGTTTGTTTATATGATTTGTGACTTTGAATTTATTCTAAACATATAAGTATCATATATTTTTATTACCCGACTGCGGCGAAGCCCAAAAGGAGGGTTATGTGTTTTTTTATTTAGTTACAATCTTTCTCAACGTAGTTTGGTATTTCACAATGTCATTCTATTTCCTACTTACCTTTCTTATCTATTCTATTTTATACTCCTTCCTCATTCATATCTTATCTCACACCATCCATCCATCTTTTCATTGGCCTTAGAGAGTATATCCATCACTTTATAGTCAATAAATAAATACTTTGTGAACAACAATAATACAAGTTCTTATAGAAGTGATTTTCAACGATTTGTACTAATTAATTTTAAGTGAATTACTTAGACCACAAACTAAATTGCTTTTGTTGAATAAATAATCAAAGGAGATGCGGCGTTTTAATTTGTGTGATTTTTTAACATATTATTTTCTTTCACTCTATATTGTGTTTTAGAATAGAGTATTTGACAAAAAACAATCTAATTAGTCCGTCATATAGATTACCAAAAAATATTGGACACGTGTTTTTTCTTTTTTCACGTAAACAAACAATAGAGACGATCCAGTGCTTTGAAATCCGTGTGACGTCGTATTCTAAGACATAAGTATGACATGTTTTAGCGGTCAGTGACGTCACCAACCCCCACTAAAATCTTCGACGCGTTTTATTTTCCTAAATTTTTATTGATTTGATAAAACAAAAAATACGTACCAAATATTTTTTGATAATCTAACAGACGGACTAATTAGAATCATATTTTTTTAAGTCAGTTAACATCCCTATTTACTGGTATTTCTAGATCCCTTTTCCTATTAAATAGGAAACCAATTATAAAATTAATATAAAAAAGAAAAACAAATGAATTACAAGTAACTTAAACATAACTGGTGATATTGGGTATACTATTGCGTTTACCTTTGGTTAACCTTTTGGGAGTTACTGGCGTGATGTAATATTAGTTCTATATGTATAATTTATTGAGATATAAGTAAGACTGAGACGAGTGAGTGAGACGGGGTCGTGGCAGGCCACGAAGGAGATGGCGGGATGAACTGGATCGGTTCCGTCAAAACTGGAAGGAGGACGCGCGGGTTCGAGAGAAGTGGAAAGAGTGGAGGGAGGCCTTTGCCCTGGAGTGGGACAGAGCAGGCTAAAATAAAAAACTAAACTAAAAAACAAATTAACTATAAAAGGGCATAAAAACTCCTCCTCAACGTTCTATATTAATTGTAACTCGGAGCCTCGTGCATTCGCTGTAGCGGTGTGCGTCGCGGCGTGTTCGTTGTTGCTGGCATTTGGCGACGTGTGGTTCGGCGTGGTGGCTTTCGGAATGCCGTATTGCACTCGTAGTTTTGTTTTTTATGAATTGTTCTTCTGACATTGAAAAGTGCCTTTAGAGGTTTAATTGAAACAAATGCTTTGAGATTGAGTTTTGAACTACGTTGAAACAAAAGTATTCCTCTTCCTTAACTAGTTTTCCCTCCACGCTTTCGAAGCTCCTCGTTCATTTCCAAGTAAAGTTTTTATTAGTAAATTCTGCGGTAATAATGTCGGTTTCTGAGCAAGGTGAGAAATGGCCTCTAAACTAATAAGTGTCAAGTATTTCCGTAATTAACTACCTTATAGCGATAGATATAGGGCGCTGCAACTCACCAGTTAAGGGCTAGCTAAATAAACATCTTATTTTGAAACGTGAGATAAAAGCCACGATCAAAGATTATGTAAACTCTGCCTAACTGGTGTAGTCTTAACGAAGCTGAGAGGCACTTATACTTCCCTTTATTTATTTTTTTTGGCGGGTGGAAAATCATCGAATAACCCCTCCCGCTCTTGGGCAGAGCGAAAGGGAGTGTCAGACTTCTACCGACTAAAAACCACCCATTTTCCTTCTTCGCCCTCTATGTCGAGGCCGCGATAACTAGTGTACAACCCGCGGCCCCGACGGGCGCCGGAACTTTCGGGCCTCTCCCATGTTGCTGACATCTCTTTGAGGCGCGCGTGGAACACGAACGCGCCGTCGACACGGCCTATTTTCGTCGTAAGACTGACGGACGGCGAGTTAGCCCATCACTCACCGTCCACAAGCCCGCGTCTACGGTGGCCGGAGGTCATCGCGAGACCCCCGACGCCCGGAGCGCCTCCCGCGGCGGCTGGGACGAGAGGTTCTCTCCCTCTCGCGTTCCGCCACCTCCTTCACTAGCATCACTGCTTTGCAGAAGGAGGCGACGGCGTCCATTCCTCCTCGCCCCGGACCATGGCTTGCACCAGGGCCGGGACTTATGCATACCTGTGAACCTTAAACTAATAGAGATATTGAGGTCAAAGTTCCAAAATTCCTTTTAAAGATACAAGTTCTTAATGTTATTACTTTACTTTAAATAACTCCACAACCCCCGAACTTATAATAGACTGTATTCAATGCATTCATCAGCACAATGTTTTGAGTTTCTTACTTTGAAGTACAGAATGCTGGCATGAATGTGTAAGCATGATATAAATACTAGCTGTTGCCAGCGGCTTCACCCGCTACAACCCACGGGAATATAAAATCGGGATAAAAAAACTATCCTATTTGTTAATCCAGGTTATAAACTATCCGTGTACCAAATTTCATCCAAATCCGTGCAGTAGTTTTTGCGTGAAGAAGTAACAAACATACACACTCACAAACTTTCGCCTTTATAATATTAGTGTGATGTGATAATTCTTAGCATTTATCGCACCCACAAATAATGTATCTTTCTATCAGTGAATGAAATTCAAAATTGGATGAATTATTTCTAAGATTATCCTCGATACACCACTTTTTAAACAAATCTACACTAATAGTATAAAGAGGAAAGATTTGTTAGTTTGTTTGTAACGAATAGGCTCCGAAACTACTGGACGGATTTGAAAAATTCTTTCACCGTTGGGAAGCTACACTGTCCCCAAGTAACATAGGCTACTTTTGATCCCTGTATTCTCACGGGAACGGGAACTACGCGGGTGAAACTGCGTGACGTCCGATAGTCTTACATATTTTTTTTTTCCTCATCATGTCAGGTATCCTCACCTTAACTACAAGAATTCCACACGAGAATAAAATAAAGGTGAGAATTGTCTCACTCCCATTTAGTTATCTACGTGATCCAAGTAAATTGATCGTTCTACATATCTACACACATCCTGAGGAAATAAACGGGGGCGATATAAAAAATACTTAATCGCCTCACTGATCTCAATATAATAATATTCTCCTTTAAGCAGTAAGCTTTTGCTTTTTGTATGAAGTTTCGGTTGAAATATTGAGTTGAAAAATGTCGGATGTGTTCTTTGTAAGGTATAATATTTTTTAGAATTTTAGTATTATGGAGAGAAGCTTTTTATTTACTTAAGGTATGTTATAGAAAGAAGCAATGGTGCGAGTTGATCGCAATTCGAAAGAAGTTTATACAATAGAGTATTTCACCAAAAAAAAACTAATTAGGCCGTCATATAGATTTCCAAAAAATAATGGAGACGTATTTTTCCCTTTTTTACTTAAACAAAAGATGACGACAATACAGGGGCCAATTCTCGATTTTCGCCATTTATCTCGAGTTCGAGATCGTAAGTCTATCTCTATGTCTATTAAAAATATCTCTATCTCTACCAAAAAATGTCGAATTGAGCAGAATTCCGTATTCTCAGTCAAAATAGAAATAAATGTCACGAAAATGTCGAGTCGAGTGAAGATAATGTTACCATTATGAAGAATCGCACGTTCTGTTTTAGGTAGGTATGAGTTAATGAATGATTTTGTTTTAAAACGCTGACTAAACCTAATTATTTAAGTATTAAACAAAACGTTTAGTGTGTTTCAAGATTTTCGTATGCTCTTCGTGAATTAAAGAAAACAAATTGACAGTTCACTGTCTGTCAGTGTCAGAATTTGCGCCTTTTTGCGGTTCCTTCAAAACTTTTGTTATGTTTACATGTACTGTGTTTACATCATTATTGGGTGCTGTTTTACATTTTAAAAGTTTTATTTTAACATGGAGGGGAAAAATCAAACAAGGCAAGGGCACAAATCAAAGAGTATAAATCGAATTTCCAGTAAGTATGAGATGCCAAGCCGTATTTTATTTAAAAATTAAATAAAAGAAAACACAGTGTACAATCCAAAACTCAACGAATTCACTCAGAAATGACGTATCTCTACAATCGACATGACATCTCTACTGCTCAGAAGCACTCGACATGAACTCTAACGTTAGCTTTCGACAAATGTCGAATTCGACATCCCCAGAATAGCAACTTTTAAAATTTGTCGAAAAAATGACGTCATTAGAAATTTTTGTCGAGTTCGACACCATCTCTAAAATCGAGAATTGGCCCCACAGTGCTTCGAAAAGTCGTGTGACGTCACAAGATTAGTAAAGTCCCCACTCATGATCTTTGACACGTTTTATTTTCGTCAGTTTTTATTAATTTGATAAAACAAAAAACACCTATCCATAATTTTTAGATAATCTATCAGACGGACTATAAGATTTTTTTAGTGAAATAGCCTATTCTAATTCGACTTATTAATCCCCATTCCTACTTTCTATTATAGCCTAGTTTTTTCTTAACTATGTTGAGAGCGGAGAATACATTGTATTCTACATGAAGTGGCTGCATATCTGACCTCCAAACCCCAGGTAGTAGGAACTCAGTAGGTAATACGATACCACTTGGTAAGACTGGACTGCCACTGACTACATTTAAAGACTGTCAATGACAGCCTGTACCAATGGCTTTATGTACTAGCCGAGACACAGAATAAACTCAGTAATACATACCTACGTATGTACGTGTTGTAACCCAGGCAAACGTGGCTTAACCTGAAGATTGATCCGGGCAGCTGTTGTGATTTACTCGTAAGCTCCTTTATATCGGTAAATTTTGGAGGACTACATCGACACAAAAACAGAGACATCGATAAATTTATATCGACACACGCTACATATTGGCAAAGTCCGTATTCTCAAATCTTGTATTACCAAAACTAAATATTGTAGTTAATTTTTCAAAATCATAAAAAGGGTAGGCAATAACTGAACCCTAATGGAATGTGTTACGTAATCGTAACAGTTGTACTTGTCCACTTGTTTGCTTGTTCATGGGTTTTGTTACAAGTACTCTTAATTATTTCAATAACAATAATCTACATTATATTGCAGTACCTTACGAACTCAACAAAATACAGGTCCCGCCTCACTTAGCCATCAACGAGACGCCATATTATAAAGAGATCAAGAGCGTCGTAATTAAATCAGTTAGGAACCGTGACTTTGCGTTCTGCGGCACCTTTGGTACAGTTTTTGTTGCGGCCTTCTTAGACATTCAATCATTATTGGGTTATTGAGTTGTAGGTGTAGGTACTGTGAGAAATTGAGTGTGTTTTTAACCGACTTCAAAAAGGAGGAGGTACATTGTATATTTGTTTGGATTATAAGTTATAGTCGTAGGCGAACCTTGTCAAAATCAAGCAGTTTTTCAATTTGTTAACGCATCTACAGTCAGCAAAAGGTTTGCATTAAAATTTGGAAAATTATACAAAAAATACTCATTGATTAATCACACAATCTTAGAAATGCGAAAGTTTGTGAGTGTGCATGTTTGTTACTTCTTCACGTAAAAACTACTGAACAGATTTGGATAAAATTTGGTACACAGATAGTTTATAATCTGGATAAACATATAGGATAGTTTTTATCCCGATTTTATCTTTCCGTGGGATCATTTTCGAGTTGTAGCGGGTGAAGCCGCTGGCAACAGCGTATTATAAATATACTAATGGTTCCAAGACGTACTTAATTACAGTTAGTGGCGGTACTTCTATACAAGTCTACAAGCATAGCATGCTCGTATAAGTATAACCTAGTGCTTTTCATGGTTAAAGGGTTTCTGAGCAGTCGATTTTGACCACTAGACATGCCACTGAATATCTGTAACTTAGAAATGGGCTATCTTTTTAGTTATCATTTTTATAATGTACTTTTGAATAGGATTCAAAAGCATAAAAGGCCCTAATTACTTTTTTACACTGTTACTTCATTAATTTCGGTTGGAACTTAACCTACCTATTACTGTCAAGTTGTTTTACCATCCACGGTAAAAGTAGATGATAAACCATTTAATGAGGGACTTACCTGATTAAAAAATCTGCATCAGTAATAAAATATTAATTCCGTACCTCACACGCGCAAACCAACGTCAAAAAGATAGTTGATTACAGTGAAGCCCCAGGTTCTAATAGATGTAATATTAGAGCAATCTAGTTCATTCCTAGATGAGTGATCTAATAGAGTCAGAGGCCAGACTGGAGCGTAATAACCGGTAATCAATTATTATCGTTATATAATTTGTTATTGTTGTACCGTATTTTATGGGGTAGTCTGTCTGTGTACTTTACAATCAGAGTCTTAGACATCATACCTGACAAGACAACAGCCTGCCTGAAAGTCATTTCTCGACGAAAGCCAAGTCAGAGGTTCTTGGGTGGCACCAAAACGTGATAAAATGAGAGAAAAGAAGAGTCTCAAAAATCTGAACAGTGGGTGATGAGGCTGTGGAATTTGATGTTGAAGATCTCTTTCTTACAGTCTCTGGCAAGACATCATGATGATGATGACGATGATACTTTAAAATATAGACAATATTTTTTTATTGGGACAAGCCCGCCACACTATTCCCAAACCACTGTTACTCCTAAAAGCCAGAATCAACAATGGCGACCACAAGAAAAGCGCCGAGAGAAACTATTTAACTGACTTGGATCCCGCAACGAAATTAATCAGAAAAGAATAGCGGAGGAATAGGAAAAACATAATTTCCACTTCCCTCCATATCAGCAGGAGACAGAACAGAACAAGGCCAATAGGCACACAGGGACGTGTACAACTGGGATAAGCCCAGTTGCCTAGCACCACGGATATTATTGTCATTAATATTAATATATTTGTTTTATTAGTTTATGTTATTTTTATATGTGTATTAGTATTAATATAAGTATATATATATTTTAATTGATACTGTTTTTTTTTTCTAGTTAGTTTGTAGCCTACCACAATGTTGTCTTGTTTGACCCTAAGGTTGACTGGTAGAGAATGCCTTGTGGCATTAAGTCCGCCTATGTATCACTATTGTGCATAAAGTTTAAATAAATAAATAAATAATATTACTGGGTCCTAAGTTGTGAGCTGTTATATTTGATTCCACTTATAGGTATGACAAAAATGCTCGAGCGCACGGAAATCTGTTCTAGCTTCTACAAGACAATATGCGGGATATGAAGGAAAACATGAATATTCTTTTGAATAGTTTGCTACCAACAAACGACAACATCAATAACCAACAATTCCAACCACCAACAACCCAACAACAAGGCCAACAACGCTTGCTACGTTGTTTGTTTGATAAACACTTTTTCTTTCTTTCTTCCTTTAGACCCTACTACAGACGATAATATTCAAAATACCTCCATGTCCACAAGCATATCCAGTAGTTTAACTAAGTATCCAACAAAATGTGCATCATACAAAACTAAATAATTATATTCTCATGGGAACGTGCATTATTCTCGAGTTGATGCAAAAAGCTGTGCAAATTGAATCAACCGACATTAATATTAACGACAGATACAGTTCGTAGGGTGAGCAGACAACCTGCTCTTGTAATTTGTAATCAATCAAAATTAAATGTATATGTGGTGTGTAGTGTTAATGTCAGGTGGATTGAAATAAGTTCGTCCTGAAGCAAAAACCAGGTGAATTTATCAGTGCTCATAGCCTGTTGAAGGAAATTTCAAAACGCTTAGTTGACGCTTCTCGTGACTCGAGGGCTGGTTTTTATCTTGACCAGAGGCTAAGTGTTGCCATACAACCTGGCAACGCCGCCAGTATTTTGGGCACATTACCGGCTGACTGCGTTAAGGAGCAGTTTTTGATGCCCTTTTAAACTTTCTTGGTAGTTTTTTCATAGTTTTTAATTAATGTACATAGTTAGTTTACAGAAATAAATATGAAACTTTATGACTCAAAACTTAGATTAAACTTCAGTTGGAACCGAGTTTGTTAAAAAAAAATAATAAAAGATAATAAAGAATTGCGTTTTATAATTAAACGCACTGTTTTTTTATGAAGCTATAGCTTGCGTTGAAATGAATGATTTATTAGTAAATAATACATTTTAGTGGCACAATAAGAAAAATAGTACCGGTTTGTTGGTAAGTTCGAAAAACTAACAACAAAAAAATGGCCCGACTTCATTTAGAAATTAATTTCTACTTAAATATTGGAATTATAATATTGAGAATCTACTTTAGTTTAATATTATAATAATGTGTAATTTCAAACGAAATATCATCATCTTAACTGTCCACAGGCAAATTTTCCCACATCAGAACTAAACTATTCAAAACTGATCCGACGTTATAGAATGACAGAATTCAATTCAGTGAGACCATTCACTCAAACCTTTTGAATTTATATTAAGATTAATGCTTTTCCTTATTCCTAAGTACAGGAACGAAATTAACTTTCCATGTAAATTAGCACATTCACACAAGATTGATTCAAAAATGTCAAACTGTTTTCGGTGTATGGGTGTAATATAATATTATCGTTCTGGAATCAAACGCTAGGTATGTTTGTGAGTGTTTTCGTAACGTTAGGAAATAGCTGTGTACAAAAAGCACGAAACCAAACAAACTGGGGTTCCAGTTTGTCAATAAACAACTTCGAGAATAATTCTTGGACCCATACCATACCCATACCCATACCCACCCATCCATTCATCTGCTTTGTTTTTTATTTTGGAAGATGGGAAGTCATCAAACGACTCCTCCCGCTCTAGGCATAGCGGTAGGAAGTGACAGACTTCTACTGACTAAAAACCACCCATGTTTCTTCTTAGCCCTTTGTGTCGAGGCCGCGGTATCTCTTTCCTCAGCACCCATTATCTGCTTAGCCTTTTTCCAACTAATAAAAGAGTAGTTAAAAACTAAAAAACCCGACTGAAAAAACTGAAAAGCAAAAAACAAGCACATTTTAAATTTAAAAAAACTTGGAAGCAGGCGGGGTCCATTCTATTTTCATTTCATAATTTAATATTCAAATGAACCCCGCCTGCTTCCAAGTTTGGTTTGAAAACTTAGTTTAATTTAAAATGTGCTTGTTTTTTGCTTTTCAGTTTTTTCAGTAGGGTTTTTTAGTTTTTTATTTTTTTTTTTTATTTCCAGCTTTATCGTTCTTTTGTGTTTGTTCTTTCGTTGGTCGCGTAAAATTCTTCGCAGATGATTTAACTTTTGTGTAAGTTTATATGATTTGTGACTTTGAATTTATTTTAAACATATAGGTATTATATATTTTTGTAATTTCCTTTTAAAACCCTTCATTTTGTTACCCTACTCGATGGTATTGGAAAGTATTTTTTTTAAACCGCTATATTGCCCCCAAAATCCGCAAATTTCTTTTCTTTTTTAATTTTAATGTAGCCAGTGACACTCGCGCCATCAAGACAAATTTAACGACGTATATTTTATATCAAATCCCTTCATCCGTTTAGGAGTTATGAGAGAACAAAGAAACGGACATACATATACCCTCCTTTTAGGCTTCGCCGCAGTCGGGTAAAAATACTGTTATTCAGCTACATCCAGTTAAAGGATGCAGCTAAATACCAGTATTTGACATAAAGCAACTACTCTGACCTTCACAACCCAGCCAGTGCTGCGTAATACGATACACTTCGGACGGGTTGTCAGACTTTCAGTTCACTGACTACCGGTCTTCTTCTTCATCTTTATAATATGGTCCCTTATAATAACTTACTGAACCTTGGACCTATATAATAGACTAGCGGACTTTACACGGATTTACCCGCGTAGTTCCCGTTCCTGTAGGAATACAGGGATAAAAAGTAGTCTTTGTTACCCGGGGATAGTGTAGCTTCCGAATGATAAAAGAATTTTCAGATCGGTGTAGTAGTTTTTAAGTTAATTCGTTATCTATAGAAATACACATTCTTCCACTGGTTGAGAGGAGAACAATTGCCGACATGGCTTTCTTGTTCAATTTGGCAAATGGTACAACCGACTGTTCCGAACTGATGGGCAAAATTCGGTTGCGTGTTCCATCCTTCACCTTAAGGAACCATAAACCTCTTTATGTTACCTCTGTGCGGTGCATTTATAGACAAAATTCCTATTTGATAAGAGCTAGCAGGGCTTACAACTCGATGTGCCAGAGTTTTGATGACTTTGATTTATTCTCCACCAGTGTCATCATCATTCTCCTGCCCTTATCCCAATTTATTTGTGGTCGGCGCAACATGTCTTTTTCTTCCATACTTCTCTATTTCTCGTCATGTCAGCAGTCACCTCCTTCCTAGCCATATCATCCTTCACACAGTCCATCCATCGTTTCTTTGGTCTTCCTCTACTCTTAAACCCATCTACATTCATACTCATCATTTTCCTCACAACACTATCTTCATTCCTTCGCATCACATGTCCATACCACGCCAATCGATTACCACACAACTTTTCATTCAACGGCGCCACTTTCAGACTTCCTCTTATGTACTCATCTCTGTTCTCTCCACCAGTGTACCGAAACTAAAAAAAATACTTTGTAAAAACTTTTTTGAAGCTGTCTAAAATTTGTTCAATCCTTTCTTAATTTTCTACGAGTGCTTAATTCTTACTTTCTCTTGCATGTCTACTGTTTCTTGTGCTACCCTTGCAATGTCAGTAAAACCTTTTAATTGATCTTCTTTCACTATCTGTAGACTATCTGTAAGTTTTCTTAAGAAATAAATAAATAAATAAATACAAATCTTTCCTCTTTATAATTTTAGTAGGGTATAGAATTACCTATGAATTAGTGTAGATGAAAATATGTCTTATTATAAATACCATAATAACTCTACTTTCTCTGGTTTTAAATCTCATCAACTCAACAAACTTGAAGACTGATGCGCAAACATTATTCCTTTAAAACAAGTGCGTAACTTAATTTTCAACGTTTACAAATATGCGGGCAGAATGGCCTGTAACATTTTGTTCGCCAGTTAATATTGGTCATATATCATGCAGATGCACACCACGCAATATTTTATATGCTCGTTACGATTTTGGGTGCAATAACCGTTATAGCTGGAAATTATGTTAAAAATTGAGGTGAGTTTGGGTTCATTTTTGGATGGTGGTTCAGTACGTTGTTTAAGAAAATACTGTTTTTAAAGGAGAATGCAAAACACCAAGTTTAACATAACTTAAAAGTGAATGACAAAACTTCTCTTGTATCTTAATTATGTTACCCTGTAATAATATTGTCTTAAGGTCGATGGCAATCCAAATTGAATAGGCCCTTATTTTGATAAGTTTTGCACGCACGTATAATGGATAATTCCACTTATGATTTAAAGCATTTTTTTATTTTAATAATAAAATGTTTTGTGAAAAGACTAGGCAGATTATGTTACAGATAAAGTAGTATCGTGACTTAAATAATATTTTCAACAAGAACCGTCTTACCTATAAAAATGTCTCATTACATAGATTTCAACTACAGTTTGGAATCTGCTAGCAGCAGAATAGAACCATCCATGTTCCTTCTTAGCCCTTTATGTCGAGGCCGCGGTATCTCTTACAACATCCCGCAGCCCCGACAGGGCTCTTAGCAGCGTTAATCAACATTTCTGGAAAAAATAATGGTTAAAGGTTCACTCAATTTCGAAGACTTCTTCTACTTTTTCGTGTCACTGGTCTTTTTTCCCAGGCTAATATTCCAATATTATCATTGATTAATTTAAAAGAAACTACCCCTTTAACAAGACCCCTCGAGACCTTTACCAGCGGACTCCTAAAACCTCAACCGCGTTGATGATGTTAACAATCAAGGCTAATGTAGTTCCCGTGGCGGGTATCACGCATCTCGCGAATTATTATATGCTTTCATCCTTGAATTAAATACTAGTGGGTAGGTAGATCAATTATGATTTTCTTTTGGTGGTTATTTGTATAAGGTTTTGCTAGGCTTGGAAGTGAACTGAAAACTATATCGATTATAATATGGAGTAAGGAATTTGTGAGAATCGTGGCAAGCGACATAATAAAACGTGTTTTGTGTATGTCTATGTTTACTCTACCTTATTAAATGCTGTAATTTTATTGATTTCAGATGTATGTGATCATTAAGGAAGGACCATTCACTGCGGAGTATAGACCTCATCCAAGCATCGCCACAACGACTGACCCCATATTTTTCAAATTTAATGAATTCTCGCAATCTTTACCGGGTGCATGAAAATGTTAACAGATAGGTAAAAATATTAATTAAAAATTAAAATTCCTGGTTAAAACAACAGGTTGTCAGTCAAAACAAAGTGGCTTAAACTGCACTTTTATTCTGTAATAATGTCAACTTTCATCATCATCATTTCAGCCAAAAGACGTCGACTGCTGAACATAGGTTCCCCCAAATGTCGCCACATTGACAGGGTCTCTACGTCTCGTATCCAGTGGATCCCTGCAACCTTCACCAAGTCATAGATTCACTTAGTGAAAGGCATTCCAGTAATATATCAATAAAACACTAATGTTTGGATCATTTTACACTTGAGCACAGAATTGAATATCGATAAGCAATTCTTCAAAACTACAAAAAAATCAGCTGCATTCCCCCGCACAATTCGTACCATTACAAACATTTTCACCTATTCTTTCAATATGGGTCACAGAAAACATCTCAAAAACGTTTCTCAGACAATTCTGCTGCAAACCCGCATAAACTGGGCAGCAGTCGGGAGGTCAAATGCATAACTCTCGGCACCTCGGCGCTCGCGCATGTAAATAAGGGCATATTTCAAACGTACTAGCTCCGACTGTGGTGTTAGGTTGCTCCTCCAAACTGTTCGGGTAGGAGTTGTTCTACGCGAGCACTTTGTAAATGAAAATTACTAAGTTATTATGTGGCTTTTTAGCTATGCTAATAGGGTAGTTAGCTAAAATCTAATTAGTCCGTCAGATAGATTTCCAAAAAATATTGGACACGTATTTTTCCTTTTTTCACGTGAGCAAACATTAAAGACAATACAATGCTTTGAAAACTCGTGTGACGTCATTTTCTAAGACATGTGTATGACATTTTTTTGCGGTTAGTGACGTCACAAACCCCCATTCAAATCTTTGACGAGTTTTATCTTCGTCAATTTTTATTGATTTGATAAAACAAAAAATACGTATCCAGTATTTTTCGATAATCTAACAGAAGGACTAATTAGAATGATATTTTTTTAAGTCAGTAAACATCCATATTATGTCTATGCTTGATAAATACATATGACATACCTGAACGAGGTTAACTTTAGATAATTGAGGAAAAAACCCAGAAATTATAACTATGTCTTCTTTTCCAGCATTGATTCTCTCATCATTTATGATGTTCTAGGCTTGAGTTATTTATTAGTATATATTACTATTAGCGTAAGCATAATTAAGAGGAGCTCGTGGCTTAATAAGAACTGCCACTCGGGTCGATCTTTAGGTTAAGCAGCTGCGCTTGCCTAGGTCGATCTGTGGATGGGTGACCGCCCATTACATACCGAGTTTCCTCCGTGCCTCGGAAAGCACGTTAAGCTGTTGGTCCCGGGTGCCATATATAGATCTTTATCAGTCGTTACGGGTAGTCAGTGACCTGAAAGTCTGACATCCAGTCTTACCAAAGGGTATCGTATTACCTAGTATTAACTGGGTTGTGGAGGTCAGATAGGCAGTCGCTCCATGTAAAATACTGGTATTCAGCTGCATCCGGTTAGACTGGAAGCCGACCCCAATATAGTTGGGAAAAGGCTAGGCAGATGATGATGAGCGTAAGCATAATTAGCCGATAGTGTTCCCACTGCTGGGACACAGGACTCCTGTCTATTAGGGGTAATGGACTAAGTATCATGCAATTATTATCACAATATGATTCTGATGCGAACTCGTCTTTATAATTTTAACAGAAACACGGAAGAACACTTGCCGCTTGGATACGAAAAACAAGGGCCAATCTGAGAAGTTCTTAACTGATTGCAAGCCCAAGTTGACCCACTGTTGATAACATAATTTGGCAAAATGTGATATCCTCGACTTATCTCGAAAACAATTACAGTGGAGCCTCTCTGCAGGTTATGCTCCACCGCCTGCCCTACCCGTCCTGCACAAACATTTGCACCTTTCAAGATTTTATAGAAGCAATTATTACAGCTGTGACATAAAAGAAGTACATATTGATCTCAAAGAGTTTAAACGAATTCCCACGAACGACTTAAAAATAAGAAGTAGAACAGAAACCAATCAATTTAGGAGCCAAACACATTAAAGACAACAGAATATGCAAACAAAATTATTAAGATGAACACTACCACGCTCGCGTAAGTCAAACCCTTAACCTCACAATCACCATACACGTTAGATAGGAATGTGTGAATGCGATTCATAAATAAATCGATCCAACAACGTCAGTGCTTCCGTGCGCTTATTGATATGGTAATCAGTAGTAAACGTGTGCTATTGTACGTACTTACCGTTCGGTGATGAGGAGCAGCTTGTAAATGAGCTGTGGGTGGTGATTAAGAATGTTGAGAGGACTAGCTAATTGCTGGAAGGTGACCTAGGGTCGTGATTTTACCGATGTAAAGTCTTTTTATCCGACTGCGGCGAAATACAAAAGGAGAGTTCTGGGTTTGACCTGTATGTGTGTATGTCTGTTTCTTTGTTCCCTCAGAACTCCTAAACGGATAAACGGATTTGAATAAAATATACGCCCTTATATTATTATTATTATCTTGGCGGCGCGAGTGTAACTGGCTACTTTTAAAATTAAAAACAAACAAAAATGGTGGATTGATTGAATGCTTGCTTAAAAGTTTTTTGCTTTTCGTTTTTCAAAATTTTTTAGCTACCTTTTTTATTATTGCTATGATGTTAAGCTAGATTGCTGTAGTAGTGTCCCAGTAGTCGCTGCTTCAACTAGTTCTTACTAGTTCTTCTCATTCTTCTCTTTCTTCTTCTTTCTTTCTTCTTCTTCTACTACTTCTTAGCAGCAAGTCGTGAGTTCAAACCTAGGAAAGCCAAGTCTTTCAGTAAGTAATTTATTTCATCACCGCTACTCTCAAAACGGTGAAGTAAAACATCGTGAGGAAACCAGCATGTCCTAGAGCCAAAATATTCTAAGACATGTGGCATCTACCAAGGCCCAGTGTGCCAGCGTATGAAACCTGCGTGGTGAATTATAGCCCATTCCGTCTCATAGAGAGGATGCCTGGAGTCCCAGCAGTGGGAATAGTTAAGGCTAATTATCGTACGTACTTACCGTCGGTGATGGTGGGTAGCTTGTAAATAAGCTGTGGGTGGTGATTAAAATATTGAGGGCCCTAGCTATAGGTTACCTGGGGTCGTGAAGCCACCGACATGAGGTCTTCTTGTTGCTGTAAGTTAAGATCACAATCTTTTTAGAAGAGTGTTCGGGCTACGGTTTAAACATTAACTCCGGTTGTATTTCACATATAAGAAAGGGGAAATGGGGGGAAAGGGTTTTAGCTCTTCGGGGATTACGGGTGTATGCTTATGTTATGTATGATTATTTAAATCAAAACAATGTACGACAAAAAGGCCGTTGGGAGTGAACCACAATAAATCCTAGTATATCTAAGCTATCAAAAATTCGGGACCGAATTACGTAACAAGATCAAACGACTATCATTTCGAGAGATTTCACTAATTTAATTTCAATACAAATCTACTAAAAAAATACATAAAAATATAATTCAACCGCAAACCGAACTAATAATAGATTTACATACAAAAACGTCACCTTGTAGTACTAGTCAGTTCCCCGGGATTCTCACACTAACCCGCCACTCTAATGTACTTTACGATCGACCTAGAATCGAGAAGTTCATTCGGTTGCATTCGATTGTCGATTTAAATAGAATCGATGCGCCCAGAACTGTCCCTCCTTACGTCAAATAAATATGGAGCTTTAGTTCCAAATAACGACACAGGTATGTCAATGGCGGTAGTTCAGATTACTTATGTTCATTTGTGTGTAATACGTATGCGTAAACAGAATTTGATTGTAATGCTAGGTTCGTTTGATTAGATGTAAGTGTTTAAATCCGGGATAAAATTTAATGGGAATGGATTTGGAGTGCAAAAGAACGAATGTGATTTTAGAACTAGAAGATCCCTATTTATCTGCCTAGTTTTTTCGCAACTATGTTGTGATCGGATTTCAATTTATGCAGCTGAATACCAGTGTTTTACATAGAGGGACTGACTATCTGACGTCTGCGACTGTAAGACCCCCTTTTATCGAGATTTGGATATCATTATGACTCCTCCCGCTCTTGGCGTTGCGGAAGGGAGTGCAATTCTTCTACTGTCTAAAAACCAACCGTGTTCCTTCTTAGCGCTTTGCATCCGGGCGGTATCTTTTTTGAACAACCCGTAGTCTTACTTACGACTTTTTGTCAGACTTCCGGGCCACTAATCAATTGTCAAAGATTGACAACCAGAACTTTTCCTTTTAAAATCAGTAAGTACTGTATTTTCTGTCGCTACAATTTCAACGTTATTAATCGAGTTTTGAACCTACTCCTATTTCAATAATCCACATACCATAGTCGGGCAAGCTAAGTCCATGTCATCCACCATCCATCACTGTGACTGACATTAAGAAACTTCTCTGCCTGCCCCACAACGAATGATTTAAAGCATCTGCTACCAATAAAAGGATCTAAGCATTTCTAGTTCTAATAATAACTCCAACATTTTTTCATACGGAAAAATCGAACAAACAGATACGGTCAATTCATTAAAAATCATTGACTTGTCAGCATTTTTTTGACATCAGTATGAACTGACAAGCAGGACTGACAAACGACGACAAATGACTGATGAAACAGATGTATGCTGAGTGATGGTTATCTGGTTGATCAGTATCCGATCCCACGCGCATTAGAATTTTAGATAGGGCCATGTTTAAATAATGTATTGAGCAGGGATGTATGATGTGTAGACGGCATGACAATAGTTATGCAATAATATGCATCTTTCTAAATTTTAGATTTAACTAGCTGACCCACGCAACGTCGTCTGCGTCACAATAATATATAGCTTACAACCTTCCTCGATAGATCGACTATCCAAAATAGTAATATTTTTTCAATTAGCTTTCTAATGTTTAAAGAATATTTAAAGTCGTCTGAGTAATTTTTGAGTTAAATCGTAACAAACAAAAAATAAACAATCTTTCCTCTCTATAATATTAGATTGCATTATTAAAGTGAGAATAAATAAGTAGTTACCTACCTATCTCTTACTGTTAAATACACAATCATCATCATCATCATCAGCCTATATTGTTCCCACTGCAGGGACTCAGGCCTCTCTAGGAGTGGTATGAAATAAATTACATAAAGTAATGCGCCTGCCTGGGTTCGAACCCACAACCAACTGTTCGTAAATCGGGGCCACCACCACTGGGCCACCACTGCTGCCCAAACAATACACCTTGTAAATATTAATGTGCAATAAATAATTTGAATTTGAATTTCCCGGAGGCCAGAATCTCCACGTATCTACACTGCGTAATTATTTTGTCGCGCGGACATTTTAACATTGCAATATCTTCTAAGATATTTGTTTAAACTATATAGAGTAAAAGGAACAAATATTCTATATTAGATTTCAGTTCTAACAATCATATTTATTTAGATATAGATTAATACCATATGGGTTTAATAAGCTTCGCAAAAACTAATTCTATTTAACCTAACATTTCAATAGTAAAAAATGGTTACAGTGAGTCAATCTTAATAGATAGATATATGCTGTCGCGAAATTTTTTGTAGAACTATTAAAGAGAAACATTTCTTTAATACATAATATTTGCATAACTTAAACCATTTTCGCAGCGCACGCAACGGAAGCTCTCAAAAAGGATTATCGTTTCCCGTTTTTGCAACATTTTTCATTTGTGCTCCACTCCTATTGGTTGTAGCGTGATGTTATATAGCCTAAAGCCTTCCTCGATAAATGGACTATCCAACACAAAAAGATTTTTTTAATTCCAGCCAGTAGATCCTGAGATCTTAGCGTTCAAACAAACAAACAAACAAACTCTTCAGGTTTATAATATTAGTATAGATAAAAAAAAAGGCAGCGGTTGCTTTGAGAGCGATGCTTCCCGGTGTCCACCACCGGCGTGGCCATACCCAACCCGTGGACAGTCAAAATTATTTGTAGAAATTGTTGCAATGTCCACCGCTGGTGCATCAGTTTGAGTCTATGCTTACGGACATTCAATGGAAACGGAATGGAATGGATAGATATTTTTAGCCCTGGTCACAGGGCTAAAAATATTAGGACAACATGGACTGTCGTTCGATAAACGTAATTAAGTATCTTTTTCAGAGTTTATCAAACGATAGATCGTGTTGTCTTCACGTTCTCATAATTTACTGACTCTAGTTATCTTCTATCTTTTCTCTCATAACTAAAACTTATTATTATAGTTTCAGAATGTGCCTAACCAGCTGGTTATCAGATCCAAAAAATAAATATAAAACGGTAAATAGGCACAGAAGAGTAAAAAGAGAAATCCAACAAAACTTCACCACAGTACAAGAACACATCATTCACAAAAATTTCACAACAAACTTTATTGTTTCCTCACTCAAATAAAAAATATCTTACAAACGATATACGTGACTGTATGAAGGTATTCCGTGAACTATAAAATAAAGGTAACCTATTACATGGTGGTACCTATGTGTCATGAGGAAAACGGTGTAGGCAGAGATAGTTATCAGTATTTTTGGGTTTTGTTGTACGTGTCTGGATATGGGATTACTTCGCTGTGTCTCATTTTTCTAGCCTGATCCTTAGCCTCTGGACTTAGCTAGATTATGTCTAGCTGACCTTTTATTAACATGATTCAATGGTGGTAGGTGCCTAACTAAGATATACCGAACGAGAAAAGGAGGCACGAGTTATGACTTTTTTCGTAACGTCTAAATATATTTATTTTAAAACTAAAAGTGCTCGTAAAATATCAATGGATGTTAGTTATTGTGCCTGTTACAAACAATTTTACTAAAATGCTGTGGGATATTATCGATTAAAAAATCGACGTATTTTACGTTACGGTAACAGTCATAGTGTTGGGCCCTCTGAGGTGGTGTTGTAAAGAAATAGTTACTTCGAATTGGTTTTGTTGTTCCACAAATATTGTCAAAAGGAGGGTTTATACGTGTCACCGTTTGCGATTTAGATTTATAGTAAAGGTAACATTTTTTTATTTACTTCTTATTTGCCTACCAAGCATAGAAAACTATTTTAATTTGCTGTTTCGATTTTCAAAAGTAAATATTACTACACCATTAAAGGCCCAATTAACTACTTGAGCGCCTTATTAAAGACACAATTTAAAAGCCGTTGTTTTATGTACAGATGGTGTTCGTAAGGCGCGCGAGGAGTTAAGGAAAATCGATCTAACCCAGACTTCAATCCAGCATTACCACCTCATTCTTCAAATCCCAGTAGCTTTATCAGCATAGTTTCTATATCAAATCACTGCTGATATTAGAGCTATCCAGTTATTAGACGTATAAGTAAGCAGCTCATTAGTGCGTCCTGCGTGCGCACACGTTGGCTATTACACTGGCAGTGACCAGATGACTAGTCGTGATGGTATTCTGTTGTTAGGGTTACCAGTTTGAAGAACTATCGAGTAACTTTATTGTTATAAGATCTAAATTATTTACTCATTTAGTAATTTTTTATGTAATAGCGATGTTTACTGACTAAAAAAAAGAGATTCTAATTAGTCCGTCTGCTAGATTATCGAAATATTTTTTGTTTTATCAAATCAATAAAAAATGACTAAGATAAAACGCGTCAAAGATTTGAGTGGGGTTATGTGATGTCACTGACCGGTGAAAAATGCCATAGTAATGTCTTAGCATATGACGTCACACGAGTTTTCAAATCACTGCAGTCGTCTTCATTGCTTGTTAAAAAATACGAGTCCAATATTTTTTGGGAATCTATCTGACGGACTAATTAGATTTTTTTGTTAACTACTCAATTTTCGAAGATTTATAAGGTTTTTATTTTTTTTATTGTGGGCGAGCAAAGACCGTGGTTTCAAAAATCTTTTCTAAAATGTAGATGTTCTAGTTTTGTGATAGAACCAGAGTCCTACCCAAAATTACTTCCTGTGACTGTCAATGATAACGATTGGCCAGATTAAAAACATACTTGACATATGTGTGGGTGTTCTGTATATGTGTGTGTATGTTTACCTATAAACATATTAAGATAATCTATATTAAGGCCAACTGACACTCCTAGACTAAAAGATAACAAGAAGATCACCCCCCGCAGATTTTGATAGGATGTCAAGAATTCCTAGCACCCGTTATAAATTCTACGTCACCGCTGTAGTTCACGTTAAACGTGCCAGGGGGCGCTAGTTGTCATTCCTCGAATATGTGGGTGTTTACATTTTAATTGTAAACCAGTATTGTTTTAATTTCTACTTAAAACAATGCATGTGCTCGTTATCTAGGTACACCTGTTTGATGTTGTGGTGACGGTCATAAACTGGTTAGTGTTGATTTATTAAGAATACGCTTATAAATCGGTTATTACGGTCTTTTACTTTATCTAAGAAAGTCATTTTCATCTGCCTAGCCTTTTCCAACTCATGTTGGGGTCGTGTAGCATCCATTTGTAGCTGACCTAATAGTTTTTTAATACAATTAACTTACTATATCACAGGCTCACACCAAACCACCAAGCCTTTTTTTTTTTTTTTTTTTTTGGTGGGTGTAAAATCATCGAATAACCCCTCCCGCTCTTGGGCAGAGCGAAAGGGAGTGTCAGACTTCTACTGACTAAAAACCACCCATGTTCCTTCTTCGCCCTCTATGTCGGGGCCGCGATAACCAGAGGACTACCCGCAGCCCCGACAGGCGTCGGCCCTTTCGGGCCCCTCCCATGTTGCTGACATCTCTTTGAGGCGCGCGTGGAACACGAACGCGCCGTCGACACGGCCTGTTTTCGTCGTGAGACGGACGGACGGCGAGTTAGCCCATCACTCACCGTCCACAGGCCCGCGTCTACGGTGGCCGGAGGTCATCGCGGGAAACCACCAAGCCTTAGTCCAGGATCACTTCACTTCCAACTTCCCGCCATCATGTAACTGACAGATGTCCTTAGTGACAGCTCTCCTGACTACTTGTGGCTGTGAGACAGTGTTTACATATCTATTAAATAGATATACACTACAGCAGGGCTATTGCGTATCTTTTAAATCACAGTGGCTATCATATTGTCTATGGATTAACTGTCAAATTGGTTATGGTTTAGTACAAAATGAAACCATTTGACAGTAATTGAAAGGCACTATAGGTTAGCCACTGTCATTTAAAAGATACGCAATAGCCCTGCAGGTCGGCTTCCAGTCTAACTTTGTGCATCTTAATATTTTTCTACCTATTCTTTTAGTATCGACTTCCATATTACCAAAACAGTTTAAGTCCAGTAGGTAGCCACGTTTTTTCCTTCGGCAAAGGTCATCAAGAGTAGGTACATGTAAATGGACACCTCAACCCTCCAGCAGGTGTCTCTGGTGTCACACTCAGTGTTGAAGGAACCAATAATTCCCAATAGTAATTTATACGGAGTCACTTCCAGTCTAAACTCAGAAACCTAGTTAAAAAACCTGAATAGACTCTTCATAAAATGTTCTAAACGTGTTGAAGAATCAATTATTTGCCAAATGAATTACCCCGGACTTATCTCAAGGTAGTAAAACTAGTACTTTATTACAGAGATATAAAGAAGTTAGAAAATGACCACAAAACAAACTTTCTAAAAGTGCTAACCCTACGCCGTATATAACTATCGATACAGATTAATATTTTTTCCTATTTTCCGCGTAATTATAATTAGTGATAAAGATGTATTTACCGGGTACTTTTTGTATCATATCACTTACATTCATCAGGGGTAGACAGAACTGTTACAAGAAATCGTGCAAAAAATATGGAATGGGCAAGTTACACTGTTCCTAGGATCTCCTTCAAGGAATCTAGGGTTTAATGGTTTTGATAAATCTCTTTTTACACGGTCAGGAATCTACTGGTCCATACTGTATGGTGAATATGCCATAGAATCCAGAGATTTTTCACGGTAAGAGTGCATAGGAGAGGCCATATTCAGTTATCGGCTCTAGGTATTGTCTGTCATAAAATACTAGAAAATAACTGTTGAGTAGTTTTTGCCCGTGACTTCTGCACGATATTCGGACTTTAACCCACGGGAACGCACCACCAAGACAAAAAGTACTACGATACATTCAGAACTTAAATTGAGTAAGCATATTCATAACATAACATCACGACTGTAATCTTTGAGGGGTTAGCCAGAGATGTATTACTATTAAACCTACATTTTTCCAAGAATGTTTAAGTCCAATGCAATAAAATAACCCTCCTTTTGGGCTTCGCAGCAGTTGGGTAATAACCAGACACAAATCCCGACTCCGTGGTTGGTACTTAGAAATCTTTTATATGAAAACCTAATAACACTTTGCCTAGGAATTAATTTAGGAATCGAACCAGATCATCGGGAAATCGTAAAGTCAGTCTGAAATAATTATTATGGATTGTGCTCAGTATGATCAATCCCCGTTCATTATTACTTCCAAAATGCAGTAAGTCTGGGAACCTTTATAAGCTGGCTACACAAAAAATAAAACAAGCCACTATTAACCCAGCTTATCCCGCAAGTGGGACGGCGTAAACATCGACATAGCGACGAAATAAACAAAAAACAATTATGTCCACTAATTACGATGTCATTTCTCTTGTGATTAAACGACAGTGTGTGCCCGACTTTTTTTCTGGGAGTTGTGTGCACCTGTGTTTTCAAAATGGTTCCGTATGATATGGTATAGAAATAATTTAAATTAGCTTTTATTTAGCGTCAGGTTTGTAAGGACTCCTAACCTGCGACAATTCTGTATTTTTTATCCTTACGCATTTTAAGTAAAAAATGGATTGTACCTCACAGACGTACCATACAGGAGTGAGCCTGTGTTCAAAGCTTTATCCGTTCCATATCGATCATCCAATAAAAAGAGAGAAAGCATGTTTACAAGCCTATGGGTGGCACAAAAGCTCTGACACCGTGTTAAGCACTAACTACATTTTAAGGGAAAAAAAACTAAAGTAGTTTGTTTATCGTTAATTTGTTACCAACAAAATTGATGTGGTTGAAGAAAACTCAAATAGGTTATCCTATGGCAGATTTTGGGGATCTGTTTTGACCAAAAGGTTTCTTATTCCTCAAATTCTTTACGGATCTCCGTTTACATTTCAGTTCAAAAATTGTAACATTGCGCCCAATGCCCATAGTTCGCATGTTACTACATAATAATTTCATTTACTAATTGTTTCGAGAAACCAGAGTATTGTGCTCAGTATTCACTGTACTTTACATGAAAAAAATCAGTGTTTTCCAAAAAAAAGGCCTTGGTTGGCCTTTGTTTACACAAATAAATATTTTTCTTTAGTTTTTTCTTTCTTTGTTGTTCTAGATTTGTTTTAATAATTCAAATACCAGATCTGTAAGTTACATTTTTATTTTTACTTACGATTTTCAAAATGCTTTTACTCTTTGAAATTCAACGCATTTTTTTTTCATTTTTGACAGCGGGTCCAATCGACTAAAGAAAAGTAATATAATTCATATAATTGGTAGATTCATCCCGCGGGTCCCATCTGAGTGGGATCAATTAACCAAAGAGCCAGAAATAGGACCATGAAGAAGATGAACTTATTATGTATGATTGAGGTTCGCCGATTATTTGTTGAAAATATTAGACTAGTTAGGACTTCGTTTTATTGGTTTCGCTGGTAGATCTCTTGTTCTTGTGTATTGTAAAACAAAGCACATCAAAGTGACGAAGTGAAGTTGTAACTTCACCACTTCCTCAACGGACTAACTAGGTAGGTCTCGGACCTAGATTTAATTTCGATCCAACAATAGTGTTAACAAAAAAAAATTAATTAGTCCGACATAAATAGATTACCAAAAAATATTGAACATGTATTTTTTCTTTTTTCACGTAAACAAACAATGAAAACGATACAGTGCTTTGAAAACTCGTGACTGAAACTAAGACATTAGTACGACATTTTTTTACCGTCAATGACGTCAACAACTCCCACTCAAATCTTTGATGCGTTTTATCTTCATAATTTTTTATTGATTTGATAAAACAAAAAATACGTATCCAATAGTTTTCAATAATCTAACAGACGGACTAATTAGAATCACATTTTTTGAAGTCAGTAAACATGCCAATTCCAGATAAATTCCAAATTAATATTCCAATTTCGAAATCACCAACACATCCACGAACGTCGCTCCGAATTTCCCTTACAACTTTCAGTTTTACTAAAAAGGTTTTATATTTATGGGTTCACTTTTAAAAATCGAATAAAGGGCGATCCCATTGGTCCGATAGATGCGAAACTCTCGTTTTAATACCCGCTCGTCATTTTTAATGGGACCACACCTTAATACGGTTTATGTAATAAAATGGTTCGCAAAAACTGATTGATTGCTTTTTCTGTTATATAATTTTGGTGTGAAATTTATCTTTAACTGCCTTGTTGTAAATCTTTATGTTTATTAATATTTGTTTTTGCCACTTTAAGGCAAAGATCTGATATTACTTTTTTTTTCAACATCGTAATACACGTGTAATAAAACATTTTGATAATTTGTCGGATTTATGCTAATAGTACTCACACCTACATTTGCCTGTTATCAGAAATCCTTTCCAGCGTTCTCTATTAAAGCATTCTTTATGAAAAACAACCAAAAATTAATTAAACCTGGTAATCAAATCATCATCAAATCAGTAGAATTGGTTGTGGCTGCAAGACCAGCGAGGCAGTTTGACCTTTAATTTTAACACTACGGGAAGTACTATCTTAATACAAACATATATAACATTAAATCTGTAATTCCAGAAGGGTAATGCAGAGGTGTTTAAGTCCTATGCAATAGTGGGCAAGCCATATGCCAGCAACCGGGCAAAAATCTAGCCTTCGTGGCTGCCACAGAGAAATACTTGATGGAAAACACAGTGCCAGATGAGCCAGGAATCGAACTTAGGACGAACAGTCACGCTTGAGGCCACTAGACAATAATTGCCTGTATATTTCCATTCAACACTTACAATACTAACGTCCTTCGATATATTTATTTAAGTTACCAATCTCCATAACAATTTACGGCCGCCATTAAGACACTAATAATATGTTAATAGGTCCAGAAGTCATTCCAATTATTTTTTTCATTATAATATTTAAATAATAATATATCATCGATTCATCCATCAACATAATATACATATCGACGGTTGAAAAGCCAATTGGTCTAAGCGACATTTTTTGCGATATTGAGTTTTATACATATTCGGAATCGGCAAATTTTTCTCCATCGTTTGAATCAGGTTTCAATTTTTTTTTACTACTTTTTTGGCGCTTAGCACCCACAGCAAAACAGGCCTCATTTCTAAGCCCATTGATCCATACGACAGAAAATTAGGCAAATTTGAGGACTCGATGACTTAAACCAATTTGATGTTTCGTACTTTTATAACGTATGTCGATTAAGGCATTTAGCTTTTTCGCCATTTTTGTGGTTTTGTCGTTTGGCTTATTTTGCACTCAACTACATTAAAATACCGTGTCGCTTGAACTATTTTGCATTAAGTTATAATAATTGTCTATGTCTCTTGACCCGTTTAGCCTCTATTGAGGATAATGAGTAATGCCACTTCGGCTAATTTGACCTAACTATCTCATTAGTATTAAGGCGGTTAAAACGTTTTGATTAAGATCAGTATTTGTTAAATTGGTATTTCCATCACTTTATCAAATCGGTTTTAACACATAGGCTGTCTAACAAATTAATAAGATTGCTGCTCCTTAGACGCTTGTAACTAAGTTTTATTTATTCCGCGCTCTGTGTAAGTGTCCGTTACGAGTACCTCACCCGCCCGCGCGGGCGCGTCAGTCAGCCGCCAACACTAAGGGAAGCGCGTTGTGTGCGAGTGAGCTGTGAAGACAGACGGTTGATTTTCTGGTAAGTACAAATTATTTTGTTTTATCTAAGTGATAATAAATGAAACGATCTGTAAATACGATAGGAATATAGAACAAGGAAGACATTGTTTTGATTTACAATAGGTACCTACCTACATTAAATTCAAGCTAGGTTCGTGTCGTGACTTGTTCACGAAATAACTTTTGTACGTAACTGTGTAATAGTAATATTCTTAACGACGGTATGTATAAGTGAAAAAAATAATTATTTATCTACCTACTCGTAATTAGAAAATCTGTAGGTATGTGAGAATAGTGAATAGTGAAAGTACTTTGCAGTACTAATACCTACCTACGAGTAGTTTTGGGTTTAACCCAAAACTACTCGTACTCGTACTTATTAGGTACTTACTGCAACGATACTTGAATAGGTAAACTGATTCGAGTAGTTAGGTAATTATCGTCCATTTACAATACTTCCGTCTTTTTACACATACTCTTTTACTTTTTTCTAACAAGGTTTTTTGCTTTTTTGCGTTTATTTTTTTCTCTTTTGCAATCCTGCTTTACTATCCTTACCGTCTTCTGATGTTACCTTTTTTTTGAGGTTCATTGCTTTCAGTTGATAAAGATTCATCCCCAGTTTATTTCTATAATTACTTATCAATATAAAATGTTCTTAAATCGGTTTTAATTTCATTTCAGCAATTATGGAATCACAACGCCGATTGTATTTTAAAAAACAGATTGTGAAAGAGTTGTCTGAACAGAAGACTGAAGTACCTAAAACTGCTGAAAATGAAAATAATGAAGCTGATGAAGATTGTGATCTCACACTATTAGGAAGTCAATCCTACTATGACCAAATCCAAACATTTTCATGTGTGAAAACGATTCCTTCAAACCCAGATAACAGCAATATGGAAAAAGAGTCACATGTAAATGAAGCTTTAAAGCCATATTAATTTTGTTATTCTATCATGAGCTCCGTTCATTTAAGTAATTATTTTTTTTTCTTTTAGGATGACAGTACCACCAAAGCTCTATTAGAAGATATTACTAACAAATACCTAACCAAAGAAAATAGTTATACAGAGAATATAGAACATATACAAATAGATATTGAATTTGAGTCGGTATGTAATTAATTATAATACTAGCTTTTACCTACGACTTCATCCGTGTGGAAATCGCATTTCTGATTTATTTTATTTTTTAGACGGAGAATACTGAAGGAGTGTGGAATAACGAAAACTCGAGTGAAATATTTCCACAAAAAGAAAGCTATGATGACGAACTGATATCTAAAAATGGAAAAACTGAAAATGAAAAAGAACCTGAACTTATTTCTACATTAACGGAAGTAATTGCTGAGAAAGTCTCTTGAAGCAGATGAAGATGACATGGAAGCAGAGAAAAATAATGATACAAATGATGATCAAGTCAAATCCAAGAAAAGGAACAAAAGAACCAAAATTAATAAAAGTTATGTCGATTTTCTATCTGAGGAAGAGGACTTCGTATGGGATTCCTCTTCTTGGAAAGAAACTGGGGATGAATCTTCATCAAATGAAAGCAATGAACCTCAAAAAAAGATAAAAAAAGTAACATCAGAAAACGGCAAGGTGAGTGAAGCAGGATTGAAAAAGAAAAAAAATAATAAACGCAAAGAGGCTAAAAACTTGCGAGAAAAAGGAAAAGAGTATGTCAAAAAAGACGGAAGTATTGTAAGTGGAAGATCACTTAAGCCTAATCCATGCCTAGGAAAAAACTGTGGTAACGCCTGCAATGATGTTTCTGAAGAAAAAAGAAAAAATATCTTTGATTATTTTTGGGGATTACCATCCCAAAGAAAAAAAGATTGGCTAGTTGGCATGACTGCTAAAACTGACATAAAACGAAAGAGATCAAAGGACTCTGGTGTGAGGCACAATACATATTTCTACTATATTAATGATGGTGAAGGCCGACGTAAGGTTTGTAAAAAATTTCTAGTGGACACTTTGGGTGTTAGCCCAAAATATGTTACTTATACCTTAGCCAATGCATCGTCTGGGTTGGCAAAAGAGGAGAGCAGAGGTAAAACTGTTCCTAAAAATAAAACACCTCACTCAGTAAAGGAGTCGGCCATTAATTTTATCAAAAGTTTACCAGCATTACCATCCCATTACTGTCGTAAAGACAGTACCAGGTTATATCTCCCCACTGAATTTAAAAACATAAAAAACCTATACAGGATTTATAAACAGTCAAAAACATCAGAGGGTGTAGATGTTGTTGGTGAAAAAATATTTCGTGACATTTTCAACAAAGATTTCAATGTTGGTTTCCACGTTCCAAAGAAGGATAAATGTACCAAATGTTTACGTTTTGAAGGCCAGAATGAAAAAGAAAATCCTGAAATGTTAAATCATTTAAAAGAAAAAAAGGCATCAAAAGATAGATTATCTTTTCACTGTGAACTAAGCAAGAAAAATAACGCAATGCTTTGTACTTCTTTTGATCTACAAAAGGTACTGAACACCCCACATGGGGAGAGTATGCTGCTATTTTATACTAGAAAATATACAGTGTATAACCTTTGTTTTTACGAAAGTGGTACCAGAAATGGATTTTGTTATACGTGGGGAGAAACCGAAGGAAAAAGAGGAGGAAACGAAATAGCTACAATCTTACAAAAATATATTGCTGAAGTTGATTCCCGTGGGTCTGTAACAAATTTAATTCTTTATTCAGACTCATGCCCAGGGCAGAATAAAAACAAAATAGTTTTAGCCGCCATACATAGCGCATTGCTTGAAACAAAACACATTGAAACCATACAAATGAATTATCTGCTTCCAGGGCATACCGAAATGACTGTCGATAGCATCCATGCCACAATTGAAAATTCTGTTAGAAATACTATAATATGGGCACCATCGCAGTGGCCAACTGTTTTTCAGTTGGCTCGTAAAGAACCCGGCCCATATTACGTAGAAACTCTTAAGCACAACGATTTCATGAATTACGAAGAGTTCTCAGAAAAGTATTTCAAAGGCAATTTAAGTGGAAAGATTAGTAAGATTCGGGTGGCGACATTCAAAAAGTCGTCGCCCAATGTCATGACTGTCAAATACAGCATGGATAAAGATGCTGAGACCGATTCTATAGCCATAATTTCAAGACCAAAGGTAGTGCAACCAAAGTATAAAACATCTGTGCCTATAACTACGGCCAAATACAAAGATCTTAAGAAACTGTGTGATACAGGGGTTATTCCCAAAATGTTTCACCTAGAATACACTAACTTTCCGCACCGCATTGGTAAAGATGTTCTGATAGATACAGACATTGAAGATGAGATAGAAGCATAAGGTTCTTTCTTTGTCATCGTCAACATTTTTTTTTTCATAAAGATACATTTTCTTTCTTTTTGGTTTTTAATGATAGATACTATATCTATATTTGTTTGTTTTTTCTTGTCGATATTGTATTGTTTTTGATAGAGAATGTTAACTTTTATTTGTTTTCTGACGAAATTGTTATTTTTTTCTACTTCTGATTTATCTCAAGTTAGTGAAAAGAGATTTTTTGAAGTTTTTTTTTTATAACATTAATGTTTGACTGATTTTAATTAGGTACGTCCATGTCGAAGACTGATTTTGAATAAATTATAACTAATAGCAATTTATTTGTTGTTTTGTTTATAAAGTGATGCTAAAGTACAGTGGTGATACTACTACATAGGCTTAGGGTGATATACCATCTTATCTAATACCTTGTTCCAAGACACATTGAATCAACATCTTGAATGATTCCTCTACACATTTTTTTTATATTAAAAATATACAATACACTTTCTAAAATTGTATAAAGTGGCATACCAACCTGAAAAATATCTTATGGACGTTGCTGAATAATGATGGCCTAAGCATCAATATCTACTATCATCTAGCTCAAGGGCTCATTTTGTTTCATCTTGCAGTCCCTCTTATGGGCATCTATATCAAATTACTTAACTCTGGTGCAACACCATCATGTTGCTTAGGGTCATTGGGCATATTCAACTGTTAGTTAGCTTGGCGCTAAATTCATTTTCTCTCGTATTCGTTTATTCTAGATCGATGCTTGAGCCAGTTTACTTTCAACTATTTTATTTACGGTAGGCATTTGAACCATTTTGCCTTTCTCAAAAAATAACAAAAGTTGATGCATTTTGGGCTAACCAACATAAATTTTCTTAAATAATACAAAATTTTCAACAGTTATAACTTAAAAATCTTCCTTATTTAATTAGGGATATACTGTATTAAAAATTTAAAAGTCTATCAAATAGTTGATTTTTTATGATTTTTTTTTACAAAAAAAAAAACTTTGATCCGTCCTCCTGCAAGTTTTGCAAAATGTCGCCTAGATCAATTAGCCTTGCAACCGTCGATATGTTAATTGTATTTAATAATGGAATTTAGAGCCTATAAATGTGAATGACGAATCGGTGACAGGCGTTGAGATTTCATTAATTTTATTTTTGTTGAATGTGTTATATTGAGTTAGCCACTTAATTTTAACATAACATAAGATAGCATAAAATTACACCTGCCATCCCCAAATGGTTAGGTAGAGATGTAGGTACCCCCATCCATCGGGGCTACGGGTTGTTCGAAAGAGATACCGCGGCCTCGACACAAAGGGCTTAGAAGGAACTCTATTCCCTTCTAACTCCCTTCCACTCTGGAGCAAATGAAGGTGTAGTACCTCATACTACAGTCGAACAAATAAGTACACAGGTAGAGATCTTCATAAATCTCAGTACACTGAAAATAATGATTGCAATTTTGTTTTATAAAGTGTTTCACATCAGTCTATAAATGTATCTGTATGATCTTAAAAGTACATTAATGCAAATTAGCTGGCTATATACTTATTAGATTGTTTGACTCCATATAGCATAATATAACATTGTCTTTATTTATTAATTAATTTTTACCTGTAATAAACTCTCAATAAAAAAGTCCAAGTTAGTCTACAAAAATCGTTCACACACAGATTCTTGTTCCGGGTCTGGATGTTTGTAAATAGTAGTACTTTAAATGTTTGTAAACGTACCCATGGAACAGGAACAAATCCTTAAAAAACGAACAATTCTATTAAAAAAAAATTGTATCTGTTAGGTGCCAGAAGACGGGTGTCGTCACTGAGGGAGGCCTAGAAAACGCTGGCGTGACGACCTAGAAACGTTTGTAACAAATTGGATGGAGAAAACCGCACAGAGGCAAGAGTGGAAGGCTATATGGTCCCGGGAGGCTTTGGCCCAGCAGTGGGACAATATAAGCTTAGAAAAAAAACTGCTAGTTAGTCAACTTAAATATAGCTTGCCAAGCATAAAGTATTTGTGAGTAATTTGACACGTAACTCTCACCTAGAAATCCGGTAAACAGACTATAAAATAAGGCACATTTCAAGATATTGGACGACAATCCACAAATTAATAGCCTGCACTACGTAGATGACAAACACGAAGTCAGTTTCCGATTCACAATACAGACAGATACAGAAAATCCGATCCAAATCCACGTGTAATAGCGTCGACACGAATCGTCCACCGAGAAGCCTCAATGAATTCCAACTTAAAGAGAAAGCCAGGTTTCGAAGATTATACAGCATCATAGACCACATCCACACACTGCGGCAGATTATACATAAGTCCGAAGAGTATAATCGGCCTTTGTGTCTTGCATTGGCTTTTGTTTTCGACTATATCGAAACCTGGGTCAGTTCAGGAGTCTTTGCGGCGACGAAATCAAAGAAACAGTTTTATGGACCTTCTGTAATCGCTTATGTAGTACTCTTTCTTGTAATCGTCTTATACAAAGCCTGCGAATTGTGATCACTGGGCATGTAAACTGCGCTTAGTGTTCACTTTTATTTGATAGTTTGTTTAAGTATTGTTGATATTCCTAGCAGCAGCTCTCTAAAGCTGTAAGATATAGTTGTATAACGTATTTCTTCAAAAGACCGGCTCAGATTAATCTGCGTGGTCCTCATAGTATGACTTGACCAGTGTCACAAGACAATTGATGCCACTACCAGAGCTATATAAGTTAATATAGCCTTATAAAGTACGCATTCCAGTATAATTTTGTTTGTTGGGCTTTGAAGCACAACAAACAAACACTGAAAAGTGTGGCGGCGAGTGTCGACTCTCCAATACTTAAAATTTTGTGAGTAGGACAATCATTCAAAATTAGTTCAGGTATGTCCTTTTCACAATACTATTTTTCTCTGTCTTCTCCATAATATTTCAGCTACTAACACTAGAAATAAGTTATTTTATTGTTTACTAACACTATGGATTAGATGATATTATTATTATTTTACAACATACTAGCGGACCTGGCAGACGTCGTCCTGCCCGGACGGTATTGAATTCGTTTGTTACAAAAAATGTGATAAATGAAGAACCGCTCGACCGATTTTATGCAAACCTCACATAAACCATCTACATTATAGTCCGAACAAAGCCTAAACATTTGGTTTGGATAGGTGAGCCCGTTCTTGAGTTATAAAGTTACAACGAAAAGTGGCATTGATTTTTATATATATTTTTTTTTTTTTTTAATATTTAATACAAAACTTATAAAAATATAAATAACTAGCTGTTGCCAGCGGCTTCACCAGCTAAAACTCGAAAATTATCCAACGGCAAGATAAAATCGGGATAAAAATGCTATCCTATGTGTTAATGCAGGTTATAAACTATCTGTGTACGAAATAAATAAATCCGATCAGTAGTTTTTGCGTGAAGAAGTAATAAACATACACACTCACAAACTTTTTTTTTTTGTCGGGGGGAAAATCATCGAATAACCCCTCCCGCTCTTGGGCAGAGCGAAAGGGAGTGTCAGACTTCTACTGACTAAAAACCACCCATGTTCCTTCTTAGCCCTCTATGTCGAGGCCGCGATAACTAGTGTACAACCCGCGGCCCCACACTCACAAACTTTCGCCTTAATAATATTAGTGTGATGAAATTATTGGGAACTTCTTAGTCTTTAATTTCCTGTTAATACATTACATAACGTGCAATATGATAACGAGTATAAATTGATATATTTCAGGATGTTAGGCAGTATCCTGCATCGTAGCATTAATTACAAAAAGGCGTGTTATGACCAATTTCCGATGTTAACGGCAATCATATTGTAACAAGCTGTTTATGAGATGAATGAGCTAGTTAAAAGGTATGGTGATTTCCCCACTCATAAGATCGTTTTGGCTAAGCTTGGTAATTAGGATTAAAGGAAGACCAATGATAAGGGATGATGATGATGAAACAAATAAATGTATGACCTACAGATAGTTGTTCCGGGTCTGGGTATTTGTGTATGTGAGTTTAAATGTTTGTGAACGCACCCACGATATAGGAGAAATTCCTAGTGTGGGGCAAAAATGTATGGACTGTGTAAATGATGATAATATGATATTAACTAAAAAATCCGTCTGATACATTTCCAAAAAATAATGTACACGTATTTTTTCTTTTTTCACTTAAGCAAACAATAAAGACGATAGATGAGAAGATACAGTGCTTTGAAAACTCTTGTGACGTCATATTCTTAGACATTAGTATGACATTTTTTAGCAGTTAGTGACGTTACAAACCCCCACTCAAATCTTTGGCGCGTTTTATCTTCGTAAATTTTATTGATTTGATAAAATAAAAAATACGTATCCAACATTTTTCGATAATCTAACAGAGGGACTAATTCAAATCAATTTTATTCTAGTCAGTAAACATCCCTATTTTGACAAGAATAATGTTTTTGATGAGCTGACGAGCAAATGGACAATTTATGGATAGAAGGCATGCTGCTCCGAACCGACATAAAAATTAAAAAAAAAAAATATTCCTTGTTGCGTTGTATTTTTTTTTTAATATCTGTTAGTTGTGTATTGTTTTTTTCCTGTATGCTCGGTGTGTTTCTGCGACAAATATTTTTTTTTCTTTCTTTTGAATAAATTGGGTTAACGGCAATAAAATAAATTGGGATAACGGCAATAAAATGATGATGATGATGATCGTCGAGGCTAAAAAGTTCACCACAAGAATCATATTAACAGGATTTGATAAACAAGCAGTTTTTAGGATACAGTATCCCAAAAGGAAAAAACGGAACCCTTGTAGGATCACTCGTGTGTCTGTCTGTCTGTCCGTCTGTCACAGCCAATTTGCTTCGAATCTAATGAACCGATTGAGTTGAAATTTAGTACACATATGTATTTCTATGCCCCATAAATAAATGAATTTTGAATATCTACGGGATGGTTTTGGGGAGCTTAACACTTTTTTTAATGTATGTATATCGTCAATTGTGTAGGGTTCGCTATGTAGCATTTTAGCGGAAAATATATGTTTGACATTGTCTCTGAATTGGAATAAAAATGGAGAATAACAAGAATGTTGTTTTTTGATGATGATTTTGGTGATTTCAACACTTAAATTATGTGGAAGTTAATGAAGTTCATGATATATCTTTTTTTTTTTTTGACTGTGGGAAATCATCAAATTTTCAAATCATCAAATCCCGCTCTTGGACAGAGCGAAAGGGAGTGTCAGATTAGTACTGACTAAAAACCACTCAAGTTCCTTCTTAGACCTGTATGTCGAGGCCGCGGTATAATTGTGAACAACCCAGAGCCCCGACGGGATCATCATGAACTTCATTCAAAAAACCAAAAAAGAATTTTAACGTAAGTTTTTCCTTAATAACTGCATTATTATAAGGTCCCACTAATGTATCAACAGTTATACTAACGATGGTCCGTGGATATGGGGTGAAGCCAAAACAAAAAATAAACATCAACAAATCGTTACAAATTACACTCGTTCCTAATCGGGCCGTTCAATAAATCGATTAATTTATTCACATCACTAATCTCATTAGTAAACTGTAAGGCCAAGCACACACTTTACAACCAACTGAACTAATTTAATATATCACTGACTGTAATAATTATGACTTTTTTAGGCACTGAAACACTAATATCAGCTGGCAGAGATCGAATTAAATCTAGACACGAAAAAAACAAATTCCATTTAATACAAAGTCTTGTCATAATAAATTAGTTTTAATTTCAGTATAACTAGAATTTGTAAGACATCATCTCAACAAAGGCTATGAAGAAAAATACGAAATTACTGAACCGATTTTGATAATCCGATTTCTATAGGACCGATTCCTTAACGTGGGAGTTTTGAGGTAACATAGACATATGAAATCCTCCTCATTTTTTGAAATCCAAGACTCAGACGATATTTTCCTCAAACAGCGTAGCTGGTACTTCGTGGCAGGTATTTTTTATATAATAGAATTCCGTCCTAGGCAAGCGTTAAACCTGCATGAATGGCGCTTGGAGGCGCTGTACCGGGGGGTCACTCTATTTCCGCGGACAATTGCTGCGCAGCTCACAGACCCCCGGGCCCCGGTGCGATCTCATGGGGACATGGAGAGAGCGACTGTCGCAACCCCGTGCAGGGCACGCCATAATAGTGGCGGTATTGAGGAGTGGCTGGAGAGGCGCCACGGCGCCCTCACTTTCCGTCTGACGCAGGTCCTCATCGGACACTGTTGCTTCGGCAGGTACCTGCACCGAATCAGGCGGTAGTAAACGCCTGGAAGCCACCATTGTGAGGATCGGCCGGTGGACATGGTGGAGCACACCGTGGAGGTGTGTCCCGCTTAGGCGGAGCTCCACTGGCGGCGACCTCTCGCGTCTGGCCCTGGTGCAAGCAATGGTCCGGGCCGAGGAGAAATAGAACGCCGTCGCCTCCTTCTGCGAAGCAGTGATGCTAGCGAAGGAGGTGGCGAAACGTGAGAGGGAGAGAACCTCTCGTCCCGGCCGTGGGAGACCCTGCGAGTGTCGGGGGCTACATGACGGCTTCCGGCTACCGTAGACGCTGGCTTGTGGACGGTGAGGAATGGGTATAGTCTGATGACGACGACGCGCCCCCAAGAGATGTCAGGCAGTCGCTCCATGTAAAAATGGGAACTCAGCTGCATCCGGTTAGACTGGAAGTCAACACCAACAAAGTCTGAAAAAAGCAGGTAGGTAATGAGGATTTGTTAGTAGGTGGAAACAAATTACGAATATACGCGAGAACCTTATCCATTTTTTTTTAAAGAAAGAAACACCTAGTGTGACTATACTGGTACAAAAATGTATCACTGTATCAGTGTAGTCCTTAGTTTATACCAACCTGCCGATCCAAATCCGATTACAAGGGATTGATTTACAACCGTCCGTCCTTAATAATCACTGTTTTGGTACAATTTTATTATTGGACCATTTGACTTGCGGGTCTAGTTATCATTTCTTAAAATACGGATTAAGATCGTAAATCATATTCTTATTAGTAAGACTAACGTTTGACAGTGGGTACGCCTTGTTTATAAAAAGTCTATTGAATGGAATATTTCGTATTTTTCCGGATTTGTGATTTCATACATAAATTGCGATATTGCATCATTCGATATATTCGGAACAGATTGAATACGGAAGACAGAAGACCTTTTGCCACAACACCCTGCAGAAATTACGTTTTTCCTACTCCTCCGCTATTCTTTCCAGATTACCTAATTTCGTTGCGGGATCCAAGACAGTTAAATCGCTTCTCTGGGAATTCGTCGTGCTTCATTGTCTCGGCGCTTTTCTTGTGGTCGCCACTGTTGATTCTGGCTTATAGGAGTTACAGTGGTTTGGGAATGGTGTGAAAATAAACAAAACATCCAGCAGCTCACAGCTGGTCGCATGTCCAGAAATTGTGTTTTACCTCCAGAAACTCAGCGTATCGATATTTTATAAACCTCAGACTTATAGTCCAAGATCCCAGCGCCACTAGACGTCACGTATTTTCGGAAAGTGTCTGGGAGTCGATAGGTGACTAATTTTTAAGTATATTGCCTAAAATATACGTAAAAATCAGTTTAGAGAATTTAAGTGAGGTAAGTAATGTTTTTATGTACCTTGATTACCTGATACCTAAAAATTGGCCAAAGCAAGCTAGCAAGTAGGAATGCGTTCCTAATACAAAATAACACTACTCAATCGTCCACATTTCCTTCGTCAGAAAATACGTGAAGTCTGGTGGCCCTGGGATCTTACTCTATTATATTACGAGTATATTGCATTATATATCGATAGGCTGAGTTTCTGGAGGAAAAACCAATTAACACTTTGCCCATCCTGGAAATCGAACTCAAGATGTTATGCTCAGACCAACGAGTTTGTAAAACTTAACTAAGTTAATTAAAACTTTCAACAGGGTATTTCACCAAAATAATCTAATAAGTCCGTCAGATAAATTTCCAAAAATAATCTACACATATCTTTTCTTTTTTCACGTAAACAAAAGATGAAGACGATACAGTGCTTCCAAAAGTTGTGTCGTGTGACGTTACAAGTTTAGTACTTTTTTACCCACAAAGTGACGTCAAAAGCGGACTCATGATGAACACGTATCCAATATTTTTCGATAATCTAACAGACGGACTATTTGTTGGTGAAATACCTCTAAAATGTAGCACTAACCTAAATCTGATAAAAATATACGAAACTTCCACGAAAAATATGACCTAACAGACCCCAACCCAAGATAAGGCCAAATAAATTAATCTCCAAAAAACATATTGTTGTTTAAAAATAAAATAACACAGATGGCCCTTATTATTAGTAGATATAAAGCAACGAGTAAGTCCCATTCTGTCGGCCATAAAATACCGATGTCTCAATTTTTGGACCTCGTTCCAAATGATTTATGTTACCCGTAAAATGATGTATATGAAAATGCCAATACTTTGGTCAATACCATTGTGCAAGTTTTGCCGAATTTATGAGCTGTGGAACTAAATTAGGGCAACCTTATGAGGATTCAGGCTAAAATTTTGGGCCATAAAATGGAAGGTGCTTGTGGATTTTTATGATGCTTAAATATGGAGTAGTTGTCTAAAAGGATATTTTTAAGTAACTAGGCTTTAACAACAGGCTACGTAAAATACAGGGTGTAAACTAACCCTTCACACATACGTCAACCAAGCATTCTGTACATCGAGCTAAGTACCCCTACGCAAAATTTTGACTTTTTTTTGGGGTCAAAAATCTCATTTTACGGTAAAACTCAATGTAGCACTCTTAAAACATTGTGCTAGTGGATGCTTTGAACAGTAAAAGGGTCATGGAGGTAATTTAAGTAAAGTTAAAACATGAAAAACTAGTATTTACAAAAACAGCTGTGCATAATTTGGAACTTTGACCCCCAATATATCCGTAACTAGGGGGTTCCCAGGCATGGTCTAGAACATAAAAATGATCGTAGTGGTGGGGAGAACAAGTGCCCTTCGTTTGCGTTAAGGGTACTTTTACACCGTTTATAGTCAACAATGCATCGCGCCTAAGTGTTCCAATATTCAAGCATATTTAAAACATAACCACTTGTATTTATAGTCAAGTTAAAGTTCATCTCGCACTCACAAGTGCAACTATAACTAATCCCGTTGGACTCTTGGGGGCTGTTGGACCCAGGTTTGTTTCCTGTCGGGCAAAAAGTTATTTTGGATTTATTTATTAGGAATTTTTAAGTAGCAGCTCAGAATTTGGACTGCATGTTAAGCCGATGGCCATCCCATTAGACAACGAGAGTGAAAGAAAAGAGAGAGTGCATCTATGCCGCGCATTTATTTGTGCACTATAATAACTCCGGCCTCGATAGCTAATCTCCGATGAGATTGGCCGCCGTGACCAAAAACGGTCAGGAGTAACATATTTTTATAACGTCTAATTTTACGTAAGCCTTAACATGGATATATTTTCTATATAATATATTAATGATGTCACCACATTACAAAAAAAAAACACCACAAGATACCCCAAAAAAGCGTGTACACCCAAAAAACAAAAGGCAACACGTATCATAATTTTCCCGGCTACATTTTTTCGCCTCCCAATTATTTGTAGCTTCGAAACAGATAAGTTGCGGCAGTTTTAAGTGCGCGTAAGCATCGGACATCGTAAATATGATCGTGATCAGTTGCATTATGTTAAGGACGGAACGAGAGCAACCTAAGGCTCACGTCCCACTGTGGGCAAGGAAGCGAAAAGCTGTGGAAGATAATTGTATTTATTTCTGAATATGGTCTTGTAAGCTGACAAACTAAGAAGACCTGGAGGGTGCAATTAGTTGCGACTACACTTAAAACGGCGCTGGCGGAGGCTAGCAACGGTCAGGCCAAATAAAACGAAAATCTCATTCAAGAAACTTACAAAAGATAGGTCTTGTGTAAGTTAAAAAGATTCATTTATATTGACTGACTGTTCGCCCAGCCATTAGCATTAGAACTCAGCTAAACAAACAACTCCCAAGTTGCTAGCTCTTCTCGCTAATCGTGGACGGTAGGACAGGTGCCTTACCCTCAAAGGATCAAGCGTGGGTGGATATGGACAGAAATTGTGCAGTAATCTTGTAGCAATCTGCAGACTATTTTTGTGTAGATGTGCAAAGTTGTTAACCTTTGGGCGTTTTTTGTTTGAGGAAGGGAATCTTTGGATTGTTAAATGTTAAGGTCCTATAATATTGAAGACCTTCCTACGACCAACAAAGGATTACTTTTTAAATGAGTCCAAAGAGGCCAGAGCAAGTAAATTGTATTGATAGCTGTAAAACCTTTTTGTGAAGGTATTGGGAACAGCAGTGTCCCAGCACTAGCGGCCCCGACTTACGAACGGTAACGTCGTGGGTTCGAACCCAGGCCGGCGCATTACTTTGAGTAATTTATTTCATCACCGCTGCTCTCAAATACTGTGAAGTAAAAGATCGTGAGGAAAACGGCATATCTTAAAACCAAACAAATTTTAGACGTGACATCTACCAAACCGCACTAGGCCCGCGTGGTAGATTATAGCCCATCCCTCTCCTAGAGAGGAGGCCTGAGTCCCAGCAGTGGGAACATTATAGGCTGATGAAAGGCTCTCCCCTATTGCGTAGTACCTCAGCCTAACCCTTCGAGGAAAACGAAATGATTAATGTTTATAAAAACAGATCCACTGATATGGAAACTTGGTCTTATAATTGCATGGTAGTTTGATCGAAAGCAGAATCAACTAGTTTATATCATATAGAACAAAGTTATGTACAACATTGAACAGCAAAAATAATATTTTCTTATCCAGCGCAACAAATCTTGGACGCTACACTTACGAAACTCGACCCAATATTTTAGAATAAAGAAAAACGAAAAGAGCGTTCAACTTTATAACTGAATGGACAAATAAATTCAGTTAAGTCGAACCTCATACAAGATAATAATGTGTCTTGTTTAAATTGTGGAAACAACAATATATTGGAAGTACAATTGCACTTTTTAATGTTGGGTTGGTAGCACATACAATGTAAGGTTGTTAAGTAATCACAAATGTTTGGGACAGCAGGGAATTGTTTTTTTTTTTTAATGTTTTTGATTTTTCAGGTGTTACGTGGGTAATTAAAGCAAGAGATAAACTCGAAATATATTGCATTTTAGCGAGAGAGATATAATTATCTTAAGATGACAATATTGTATCTTAGGAACAGTAGCTCAGTAATAAAACTCAGTGTTCTAAGTTCCCTGTTGTTTTGTAAAATTAAAGTAAAATCCGCAATCAACCTAGACTGGCTACAAAACTTAAGTCATTTAAATTGGTTTGAGAATCGGTTGGCGGTTAAAACACCAGAATTCCGGACACAGCCTAGTTTAGCAAAACTTAAGTAAGAATCATATTTTAACAATTTCAGCTGTCATCATCATCATCATCATCATCATCATCCACAGCCCGACTTCACCTACTGCTGAGCATAGACCACTCTTTGATTGTGTCAAGTTTTCTTTATTCTGTGCTAGCCTCATTCAGGATATTCTCGCGATCCATAATTTGATTTCCAAGATCGAAGACCAAAGCTTCAGCTATCAGGAGACAAATATTATAGAACAGTTGTGTTTTAAATAGCAAATTTGCCTCATATTCGATTGGGTTCGATTCCCGCACGGAACAAATATATTATTATGTATGACCTACAGATAGTTGTTCCGGGTCTGGGTATTTGTGTACGTGAGTTTAAATGTTTGTGAACGCACCCACGATACAGGAGAAATTCCTAGTGTGGGGCAACGTTTTTTTAAAAAAAAATATATATATATATATATATAAAATATACAATTTATTTATTTACTACAACCATCGATAACCTCAATGAAAACGAAAGAAGATGCGCCTTCAATCGTGCACACCCACCTTAAGAATTTAAACAAAAATGGTTTTTATCCAAGTCCTCTCGATCAGTCGACCTTTATAATGATTTATGCAGTCCAGTGACATTACGTTGCCAATAAATAATATTTTAATTCTTCTTTTGTACCTTTAAATAAGGTCTCAAAATATGCGTGATATGAGGCCGAGGGTCGCAGTTTAATTTCTTTGAGGATCTTTGTATCCGTGATCGGAAGATGAGACAGCCAGGACCACAGATATAGATGTACCTACCTAGATCAGGTAAGATCGTCTTCTTCGGGTACGCGGCTTTAGTATTTCACACATATGTAGGACAAGCCAGAGCAAAAGGGAAATAAAAGCTTCTATTTGAAAAGATTAAAGCATGATTTATTTACTGGGTTCAGAACATCAAAATAAGCACAGAATAAATAGCTACAGCATAACATTTACAAGTTTATCATAAAATTCACTGTACTTACACAGGTATTTTAGAGCTCCTTAAACTTTCAATGTTCAGAAAAGAATGTCCTGCTAAAATGGCGCCTTGGACCTTGTAAAACCTCTTTACTAGACTGCCGTAGTCAACTGTCATTCCAATAATCGTTGGCGCCGTTTTGGCATTCAACTAAATCAAATAACTTACTTATTTATACAAAACAATTCTGTAATTCTTATAAAATACTGTAAATATCTTGAAATTAGTTATAAATTTATTTAAATAGCTAACACTTAACAAGGTTAATATTAACTCTCACTCGGATCGATCTTTCGGTTAAGCCGCGATTGACTGGGTTGATCTGTAAGTAGATGGGTGACCGCCCATTACGTACTGAGTTTCCTCCGTGCCTGGAAAAGCACATTATGCTGATCCTGGCTACCATATATAGATCTTCGGCAGCCGTTACAGGTAGTCAATGACCTGAAAGACTGACACCCAGTCTTACCAAAGGGCATCGTGTTACCTAGTATTAACTGGGTTGTGGAGGTCAGATAGGCAGTCGCTCCATATAAAATAATGGTATTCAGTTGCATCTTGGTAGACTGCAAGCCGACCCCAACATAGTCAGGAAAAGGCTAAGCAGATGATGTTGCTGTCGCAGAAACCTAATTTGTTTAAAACAACACCGTTACAACTCATAAACTTAATTGACTTAAAAGAGACTTTTCAATACCAATACGTAGTCTGTTGTGTATAGTAACTTGTTTGTATGGTAACCAAATAGCACTTTTGACACTGATGATGTTATACAGGTGGTCTAAAAATGCCATGCTTGGTTTTCGTATCTAGATCGTAATTTCGTGATACTTAAATTATCTAGATATATTTACATCTGTGGTCAGAACAGAAGTGGCAAGTGTATCTTTGACACTGTAATTACTGGATGTAGCTTGTAATTTACAGGTGTCGATGATGTTAATTAATTAATAGTTGATTGTGATTTATCCTTGCTTCTTGAGTATCCGTGATCTTGGTCAAAATTTCAAAGACGGGTCAAACTGTAATTATGAATTCAGGTACGAACGGGATAGAAAATTAAAATACTTAAAATCATTATGTATAGTGGGCTGGTGATCCTAATTCTACGTCTTTTATCATAAATGCCAAATACAACAGAAAAAATTGAATATATCTTTACGTTTCCACTTCAAAGACATCAAAATTAATTAAAATTTCTGTGACAGTTTTCTCAGTTGTTCGTAGGCTCAGCTACCTGTATCATGATCATCATCATTTCAGCCGAAAGACGTCCACTGCTGGACATAGGCCTCATAGGTATCATGATAGCCAGGACTAATACGCTGTAAAATGACTGCAATTCCCTTTAAAGCCCAGAAGTCTGTCAGTGTTGTCCTAAGTCCATCCCATGCTCGCAGAGTAAGATGGAGGTCACTGTGACCATTCCAAATGTGGTCACATGACCTGATATTCCTACATACTCACATTTTTTATTATAAACCATAATTCATTCCAAAGGTACCAGCATAAAAATTGTACAGTAAGGTGCGACCACTTATTGGAGCGTTAAAAGTTAAAGTTATTGTTATTTATTGTGCTTGTTAACGACATTTATCATGTACAAATTGACGCCTTCACAAATGTAACGAGTAGTATGTAGTATTGCCGACAAAGTGGCCTGATAAGTATTGTTGGCTGTGAAAATGGACCCGTAGAGAGGTTTTGGTGTATCATTTTAGTGTGGTGGCCCAGTTTACAGACCTACTTGAACGAGAACTTACGGATTCAAATTCTAACACTATTAGGCACGAACTAATAGCATTAACGGTATTACATACAAAAGTAGTTTGCAGCACTCCTTTAAGAGTAAGGACCGTGAAAAGTGGTTGAGACATACTGAATCAAGGCGAAAATGGGATGACTTAAAGATTCGGAGGTTATCGCTTTATGCAGACTCAAATTATCAAAGTCAAAAGTATTTATTTGCATTGTTTTTTGGTGGTGTATGGTCTTACAGTAAAAACTACCAGTCACACATATACACAATTTGAGGGATTTTTAGACGGCACGGTTGGCGCAATGGCTCAAGCAATGGACTGCTGCGCTGCGTGTCGCGGGTTCGATCCCCGCACGGAACAAATATTTGTATGGCCTACAGATAGTTGTTTCGGGTCTGGGTATTTGTGTCTGTGAGTTTAAATGTTTGTGAACGCACCCACGATACAGGATAAATTCCTAGTGTGGGGCAACGTTTTTTTTTTTAAAAAAAAAACTGTATAAATAATTTAGAATAAGTACTTAAATTTCAAAAATATTAATTTCATAATCTTCAAGTCCTGATTGAGCAGATTAATTTCTAGAAAAGATAAGTGCTGCATATCATTACTTACGAGATTATGAAAAAGAACGACTCCTAAGATACTAAAGAAATTGCAGATGACTTAAAATAAAGATAAAAGAAAGAAAACCATCTCATAAAAGAAGCTCATCATCATCACCAGGCTATAATGTTCCCACTGCAGGGACTCAGGCCTCCTCTCTAGGAGAGGGATGGGCTATAATCTACCACGCGGGCCCAGTGCGGGTTGGTACATGTCACATGTCTTCGAATTTTTTGATTCTAAGACATGCCGTTTCCTCACGATGTTTTCCTTCACCGTAAAAGAAGCTATTGTAAGTTTATTTCTGAAACTGGAACCGTACCCAAACTCTCACTTGTCGGCACGATTACATCGCCCCCTATAGATACGAATTAAAATACTTGAAGCCTTATTTACGAGTGCAACAATATCAAAAGTGCTAATTTGTAATAATTGTACTGAGGCTGATAACAAATCAGTATTATGGTGACCACTGTGATTGGAGACTACTGCAAAAATGTATATTTATTTACGGGGCATTGTCGTAGATTCACTTATTTTCCTCAAAGTTTGTGTTAATGCGTTGTACGTTTTTTTTTTCGACATTTTCATCATACATTTACAATTTGCCAAAATATGTTCCAAACTGTACATATTAAAAACTCTTAAGCATTGCCATGTCTTAATTTAATTGATGCCTAAAACCCATGTAGATACCTTTTATAAATTAGCATGAATGTTCAGCACGTTTCCGACTGTCAGAAACTAAGTTGCATCAACAAGTTATGCCAGACCTCAGCGTCCATAATCGTAGAAAACTGATCTAAAAAACTTCTTCATTACAGCCGAAGACGTTCACTGCTGGACATAGGCCTCCCCCAAGTATAGCCACATTGACCGGTCTCGTTCGTTTCGCATCTAGTGGATCCCCGCAACCTTCACCCAGGTCATTGGTCTACCTAGTGGGAGGTCTTCCAAACATCTGCGAAAACTGTTTCATCGAAAACTATACACCGAAGCCTTGATACTGCGACGTTATTTATTTGGTCTACGCCTTTTTTGTTCGATGTTACTTTACACAACCTTACATCGACTCTTGTTTCACCAACGCTTGTTTGTTCTAATTAACGTTACTAAGAATTACTGTTGAGAGCGCTGAAAAAATTATAACAAACCCCAATCAAGTAGGGTGGATAATTTTCACCCTAACAATCCCACATTGATCCTGATGTTGAACTCAATTGTTGCATTCGACTTACATCCACATACCCCAAGTCCCAAGTTTAAGCAGTCCTCATACGCTTGCATACATCTTTATCGGTACTTTCGCGGAAGGAGTTAAATCGTGTCAAAATGCCGATTGCAGAGTTCCGAGTTATTTGTCGTTTTTTATTTATTTCAGAATATTGTGTTGCTTTTTGGGATGTACTAAAAAGTTGTAGCTGGTAAAAATCGAATGATTAAAACCAAAATTGAGGAAAAAGGGGTCATTAATTAATATAATCATTAGTTTCCGTAGAGTTTCCTACGTTACTTCGAAACACTATTCTGCGAAAAATGTTTCACCTAAAACTATACACCGAAGCTTTCATACTGCGACGTTATGTTTGGTCTACGCCTTTTTTTGTTTCCTTACACCGAAAACCTTACATCGACTTTTGGTTCACCAACGTTTGTTTGTTCTATGTAACGTTACTTCGAAAATATTTCAGACCAAACATAACGTCGCAGTATCAAGGCTTCGGTGTATAGTTTTAGGAGAAACAATTTTCGCAGAATAGTGTTTCAAAGTAACGTAGGGAACCTGTTTCCGTAAAATCTAGCTCTATGTCAGTGATATGGTACGTTACTGCATATGAACTTCAGTATTGTATGGTTGGTGCAGTGGCTGAGTAACTGCCATGTTTGCTGCGCTGCGTGTAACGTGTTTGATTTCCGCTCAGAACAAATATTTGTACGGCCTACCTACTGGTACTTGTTCCGGGTCTGAACTCGTGCAGACTCCACTTTAAAATTAATATAGGCTAAAATCCCCATTAATCATACTTACTCCCGAAAAGGACAGTAAATTCGACCACCATTCACCTAAAGACCGCTTAAACGGTAATAAAATCGATGCAAGCAATAAAATTTTAAACGCTTGCTCTGGTTGGAGCGGTTCCCTGAAACAATTTTTGAACTAAAACGGGAGACATTAACTGTTCAATGATAATTCTACGTGAATTATGTTTTAATAAATGTTTTTTCTTGACTGCCTTGCAAGAGCGACGGCTGAGCATGATGGTCCTGGGTTCCCAGGTTGTCCAAAGTGTTATTGGGTTTTTCCTTCAGAAATTACACTGGTAGCCGCGGAGTCTGGATTTGTGCCTGTTCGATAGCAATAGTCTCAACCTCTATTACGTGGGACTTAAATCATCATCATCATCAACAGCATATTAATGTTCCCAATGCTGGGACACAGGCTTCCTCTCTCTTTGCGAGAGAATGGGCTATAATCTACCACGCGGGCCCAGTGCGAATTGGTAGATGTCACATGTCTTCGAATGTTTGGTTCTAAGCCATTCCGGTTTCCTCACGATGTTTTCCTTCACCTTGGGACTTAAATATTAATGGCGAAATGTGCATGTTTCATTAGATACACCCCTGCCTTACTTCTGGAAAAGGTGTGATGTTACGTTTTTTACTTATGATAAAAAACACTAATCCACTGGCAATTTCGTGAAGTCTGGGACATCTGGAGGATAATATTTTCCACAATAGTTTAATAAAAGAATGAAGGAGTTTTAAAGGGATGGACTTTATAGGATAGGAAGATGAAAGTTTACGTAGCGGTTAATCATTTTGTCACTAATACAGACGTTTTCTTTTACTTGAGAGATGAAGTAAGTTCCTTGTGTATGTTACCGTAAAATTGTAAATACCGGCCGTTACATTGTCATCTTTTTTTTTTTTAGGACGTTGCCCTACACTAGAAATTTCGCCTGTATCGTGGGTGCGCTTACAAACATTTATATTCACATACACAAATACCCAGACCCGGAACAACTATCTGTAGGCCATATAAATATTTGTTCCGTGCGGGGATCGAACTCGCGACACGCAACGCAGCACTCGCTCAGCCACTGCCCCAACTGTGCCGTCAAAAAACAAAAAAACCTACCACGCGAGATTGAAAACTGTCGAAAGTTTGTGAAGCATAACATGCTGTTACGCTTCACAAACTTTCGACAATACAATACAATACAATTTATCGCATTATTTTTCAGTGGATTATAATCTTTCGAAGTGAAACGAACAAATCTTTAGTATACAGAAAAAATAAGCAATCGCTATTCATGGAGTAAGAGAGGGGGGGGGGAGGTTTTCAGATGCATATTGGTATTTAAATAAACAAACCACATCCTTGCTAAACATTTTTTGGTCCATAAAGAATCTCTTTAGCAAGATACAATACATCACCTCATCCCCCATATACAAAACTGACACTCCTTACATACAGCACTCGAAAATAATAAATAATATCGATAACCTCGCAAATTGTATTTACGACCGTACCAAAACTTCATAATTGAATTTTCGGAAACGCCTACAAATTATTGGTCAAATAATGCACCGGTTAAGACCTCAGGAGTCACGGCTTACGTCTTGAAACGCGCGATTGTCGCTTGTTTCCCCTGACTGGAAGGCTAACACAATGTGCAACAGTGTAACTCGTTGGGAACCCTCCTGGCATATAATGTTGCAAATAGTCTCAATGTGACATGATCGGAAAAGCGTGAGTCTGCGCTGAGGCCTCACCTACTCCAAAGCACACACAAGATAGTTTGGTTAAGCAAACGACAACCTCCTAAGTTGACCGTGAGATGACATCCAAAATATACAACTTCGTTCCTTCGCGATACATGAAGAGAATTGTTTTTTTCCCGCGGTGTCGCATAGTATAATCTCAGCAGTTTCTTTTATTAAATTTTTCTGCCACTTCACCGTCATCTTCACTATTATCAACCATCAGCAGTCCAGTGCTATCCATAGGCCTCTTCAATCGCACACCATTCATCTCGATCGGCAACTCTCACGATGTTGCTACGAGCCACTCAGCGAAGATCGTCGCGCCCGCCTCCTAGTCTGTGTAGTTCGTGGCCAAATGTTAATACCGATTATTACCAGAAATTTGGGGATGTTGTTTTTACACCCACGCTTTTGGAGGAGAAATTGGAGATATGTGTTTGTTATACAAGCATATCGAATTACGGATTTTGTGGTTTGTCTTCGTCGTTCAGCTCTCTCTTGTCTCCCGTTAATATTGCTATGTGTGTGTATGTAAAACTGGATATTTACCATAGATGTGAAACCGAAATCTTTAGTCCCGCTTGCACAAAAACTCATCAAAAATCAACTATTCGTTAATTCCAGCTCCTGTAAACCTTAAGCAGTAAAATATATAATCCAATTAGCAAGTCACGGTAGCCAGCAGTACTAGGAGTACAGCCAGTAGTGGCAGTGTATAATAAAGTCATAAGCAACACCGGTAGCCGGTAGGGGCGCTACATTAATCAAAGATTACCGCACGCTTAGATGCACTATCTCTTTGTCCTGAACTCCCAGGGAGGGGCTAAGAGTAAGGAGTTAGTTTAGATGGAGGTTTGTGCCTATTTTGGTTTGGTTTCACGGAATCAGATTGAATGACTATTAGGTGTTATTAACTCGCATAGTGTCACAAGATGGCCGTTTTTCGATGCTCTAAATTGCTTTTTTATATTCACTTAAACCTATCTTCATTATAGTTTTAATTTTGATGTAAATATTTTAATATGGTTTTTTTTTGTCTTACCTAATTAATGAATGCACTTGAATTATATTCACAATAATTGTAAGAATTATTCTACAATCAACCCTTAGCTACCACCAGCGAGTAAGGCACTTACTTCAACCTTTAATGCGTTCCTTTTACCTACCTCGCACCTAGTCCCTTTTAGTCTATCACCCATACAGATATGTGGTCCAAATCCACCATTAAAAAAAAACATCGTGTCTTGATTTTACTCTGTCTCCTACATAATGAGGTGTCGCATCTACAAAACCAGGTTATAAAAAAATAATCTCTGTCCATTATTACGCTAAATAATATATGAGACGATTTATCTTAACCGAATAAGTAGTTGGTAATATTTTATACGTTGTATTGTGTCGCTAAACTTACGACTTCCGGTCAATGGCGGCAACTCTGTCATGTGGCTTATCTCCAGATGAGATATTACTATTGTTATCTCAGCTTTACTGTGGGAATATTTAGAACGCTCTGGAATGAGTATTGTATCGTGAAGTGAGATATTGTGTCGAGTCCTTGAATGGGTTCACCTTGATTCTTGTAGGTCTTTGTCGATGTCTTGCTGGACAAATATATTTTTATATAGTCTTCCTAACTGATTTTAGTCATGGCCGTCCATTTTAGCGGAGATGAGTCATCGGCCCAGGAGATATAGTGCACAAGTTTGTGTGCAGGCACAGGTGCACTTCTTGTTCCTTTTCTCTCATAACCCAATGGGATGGCAATAACGTCTGGAGGGAGATCAGATGCAGGGCCAACGCCTTTTGGGGGGGGGGAGGGGGATCATAAACCCTCTCGCTCTTGGGCAGAGCGGAAGGGTGCGGAAAGGAGACTCCTACTGACAAAAAATCACCCATGTTCCTTCTTAGCCCTTGTGCCAAGGCCACGGTATCTCTGTTGCACAACCCGCAGCCCGAACGGGAGGGCCAAAGCCCTAACGTATTTTCCGAGATATGGAGGTACCATACCGCTATCTTCCAAACTCTGTGCTCCTGGGAGATTTCTAATGGAAAACCCCCAACAGCGCAGTTTTTTGTTGTATCTGGTGAAATAGGGTTAATGACGGTCAGATGACGACGGTGGTGGTTGTGATCTTATGTCAGCATTGTCCAGTAACAGTTGTTTTTAGGGACTTTGGTGCCCTAGCGGTTCTTCATCGTGCTTAACATGGCCTCTTTAAAGGAATTACTCTTTTTTTTCAGCAACAGTAGCTTTTGGCTAGATGATATCAGTTACTCGGATCAAGCTTTTGCCTAGGTCGTTGTAAGTCAGTGACCCTGAGAAACGTCTGACAACCAGTCTTACCAGAGGAAATTAAATTACCCAGTATTAACTGGGTTGTGGAGGTTAGATAGATAGGCAGTCACTCCATGTAAATTACTGGTATTCAGCTGCATTCGGTTAGACTAGAAGCTGGTCCCAACATCGCTGGTAAAAGTCTTGGCAGACGATGACGGTATGGTTTTTTCGTGTTACGTTTTTCGTGACGTAACGTATTTAACAATTTTGTCAGTGAGTATCTTCAAGTTGCGCCTATTGTGTCTCAGTATACTAATACCTACGTATTTAAATATTATCCTGATATATAACATCCGAGAGAACCGGTGGCCCAGTGGTGTCGGCCCCGACTTACGAACTTCGTGGGTTCGAACCCGGGCATTATTATGTGTAATTTATTTCGTCACCGCTGCTCTCAAAACGGTGAAGGAAAACATCGTGAGGATGTGACATCTACCAACCCGCACTGGGCCTGCGTGGTGGATTATAGCCCATCCCTCTCATAGAGAGGAGGCCTGAGTCCATGTAGTGGGAACATAATAGGCTTATGATTACACAACATCCAAAACAAATTGATCTAATCCAATTTTTCCATTTCTCGTGCACCAATATCGCCAGCAAGAGGTAGGTACCTCACCAATAATTATAAGTTTACCAGACAGTATCACAACGACTTGTATATCAAACCTAACTGGAACTGAACCTACAATTAACTATGATCTAATTAATAACCACAAGGCTATGATTAGAATCAATGCAAACGTTCTCACGTTAGAGGTTTAATTGTTATGATTAATCTATATTATGACGGGTGGACTGCTTTGTGAGATATGAGAGGGTACATGAAGAGGGAGAAAGCTGAATTATGTGCTGTTCTGTATAAAATGGTGCATCTCAAAGTTAAAAAGCATCATGATCATCTCATAGCTTGAATTTATCCAATGCTGGATACAGGCCTCTCTTTTCTTGTGTCAGTCTCCATTTCCCTGTACTATACAGGGTGTAAAGTAACCCTTCATACATACGTCAACCAAGCATTCTGTACATCAAACTAAGTACCCATAAGCAAAAATTTTTGCTGGGAAACGTTTTTTTTTTGGGGTCATAAATTTCATTTTACGGTAAAACTCAATGTAGCACTTTTAAAACATTGTGCTAGTGATGCTTTGAATAGTAAAAGGGTCATGGTAGTAATTTCAAAAACAGCTATGCAAAATTTGGAAATTTTACCCCAAATTTCTCCGTAACTAGGGGGTTCCCAGGTATGGTCTGGAACAAAAAAAATATTGCAGTGGTGGGGAGAACAAGTGCCCTTCGTTTGCGTTAAGGAAACTTTTACACCCTTTATATGAGGCTATCATCGACGTGGAGATTACACATTTACCAGGACAAAACCTGCAGGTTTTTCCTTCGATGGCAACCATGTCGTCTACCGACTTGGCATTTCGATGGGATTACCTCGGTCTCTTATAATTAAATACATATTTTTATTGATCAATGCCAAATGTGGTGGTCAGTGCCAGATCATAAATTAAACAGTTGAGTACATTGAGGGTAACTCCGTTATGGTTGTCTTGATGTAAACTTTTCGAACCCCGAGACAGTAGGAACAGTAATCAAAGCGACTAGCTTTTTATTTTGTTTCGCGTGATTTAAAATCTTCTATTACTAATCTTCTTATTTATCATTTAAGTATGGATTCAGTATTCAAACATTGTTACTGTTCAAGTCAATAAGTTAATAGCAAGTACTCAGCGATTAACTGTTGCTAAGAGAATAATGTAAGGAGTTCCAGAATCAAAATCAAAATATTTCATTTCTTATAGGCCTACATGGGCACTTGTACCTAAAACGTCGACAAAATGGTGAAAATCATTACTGTCGCCCAAAATAATGTTGATTGCAAATATTTAGTTCACTATCAACGCCTCTTGATCAATTACATTGTACGAACTTCCGGCAAGAAATCTTAATAAATATTTTACTGTTATTAAATTACAACCGAAAGTTCCCTTAAAAAATATCCGCCATTTTTCTTAACGCACCTCAATTAAGCGAATGTCCTGTACGAACATAATGATTAATACAAAACATATAGATAGACAATACTCCATATTCCTGGGCGGTGCAGCACTCGAAATAAATCAAACTGTGTGCGTAGGTGGCCAGCGCAAGCGCAACCCGCAATTACCAATTAACCTCGCGTTATATTCATGATCGAAATTCAAAATTCAAATTCATTCGGTCATACCCCGTCGAACGAGACAGACGTCGAAAATGGTGGCGTGAAATCGGTGCGCCATTTTTTTCGTGGAATTAATTTTAGTTTGGTTGGTACGTTCGTACGCAAAAGGAATAATGCAAGTTAATGTTAAAAAAAACATTAATTTATGTACTGTAACCATGTAATGACCTGGTGAAGGTTGCGGGGACCCGCTGGATGCGAGACGCACGGTCAATGTGGCGATACTTAGGGGAGGCCTATGTCCAGCAGTGGACGTCTTTCGGATGAAATGATGATGATGATGATGTTGATATACTGTAAGCGGTCCCTGAGAGTTGATAAATCTTATCGTAAATAACAACTTTAACTATGAGGGCAAAAATCCTGTCCTCGCTGAAAAGCTTTCAAATGTGCATCATTCTGGTGCATGTTACACGTGGGCCTTTGAATTAGAATAGTGGGCTGTATGCGAAAACCTTTTTTTCTTTTCTGGTGGGCGGGAAATCATCAAATAACCCCTCCCGCTCTTAGGCAGAGCGAAAGGGAGTGTCAGACTTCTACTGACTAAAACCACGCATGTTCCTTCTTAGACCTATATGTCGAGGCCGCGGTAGCTTGTGAACAACCCACAGCCCCGACGGGCGATCATTCAGATCCTTGACTACAAAAGGCAGTTTTACTCCACTAACCTTTGGCTTGACGGTCGTTACAGGTAGCCAGTGGTCCTAAAGTCTGATTATCAGTCTTACCAAATGGGGTATAGTATTACCCAGTACTAATTGAGTTGTGGAGGTCAGATAACCAATTGCTCCATGTAAAATACTGGTTTTCAGTGATCCTAGCTTTCATTTAAAACATCTTTGCTCGCCCTGATACCTGTAACTTTTCTTTTGTTTGTTAATTTACTGTCGAAATAAAACACAAGTATAATCCAACGATTTTTTTTTTATTATTAAAATCGTTAATTTTTCAAAATAAAATCTCAGACCTAAAAATAAATGTACACTTCTGAATATTACTTACTACATTAAATATTTACTAAAACGATATCCATAAATTATATTTAGGCTCGATTCCTACGTTATTTAATATAACTAGACATACAATATGGTTTAATAATTCAGGTCTTAAATTTGTGTATATAAGGGCTTTCGTCCACGGAGACTTTTTGTGGCGATGCTTGTTTTAATGCTTCAGGGGGCTACTCTTTTAGACTGTCAACAAAGATACGGGCCCGTCCAAAAGTAACTACAGCATTCTACCCGAAATTATACACGTGGCCGGGCTGCAACGTATACGATACTGCCCGGCCACAAAAAAGTGATTTTTTATTAAGATTTATTTGTGGTACATTTAATCTATTCATTGGTACTGCAAGAACAATTTAAGAACATTTTAATTGATACGTCTATAAATTTCGAAATCGACTGTGGCCGGGCTGCGTCGAACACACGAAATAAACCCTACTCCCTAGTATATTCGGATTCATGAGTTTTGAATACACCCGAAGTAAGAATAACTTTACTGTACAATCGTGTTGACATTCTTTTTCAGCTCGGGCACTTAACTAAATCTATGTTCGTAAGTGATTAAATTAAGCAACGCCCGTGTTTCGTGCTTAAAGAGCAAGAAAAGCGATGCTGGAGCGTTCACATGCATTTCTGTATAGATGCTGTATCACGTTTTGCAACTGATGCACCATATCATTGCGATATAAAATCATAGATTAATTAAATAACCAGCGACAGGATCGCAACGGTATCGGCGGCTATTTCACGCTTGTCGCTAAAAGTCGCGGTTAACGAGGGCCCTTAAAGAACGTTTCCACAAGATAGGATTCGTGATAAACATCTAATACTGTACGATAGCAATTTGAGTGGATACAGTAATGTGAGTCACAAGAGTAAACGCCCGCTAACTAAAAATATTTTAAAGTTTCATAAATATTTCATAAAATATTTTTCAATAAGAATCTACGCTGTGGAAATATTTTTGTATGTTACATAATTATTATTATTAATGAGCATATCTATAAGTTTATTTTTTAATCATTATTATGATAGGATTATAAATAAGTCTAATTTTATAATAAAGAGGCCATCGAAAACTGTTTCTAAATAAAAATACTTACTAAAAAATGGTGAAAGTTTACTAAAAAAAATATCTAAAAAAATATTTACGTTTTTCTGAAATATCTTTTTCAAAGTTGCCAAAATTTTTGCAGTCGCCTAAATTGGTGGGATATGCAGTTCTTTTTCTATTTTTTTAAAATCTAATATATATTTAGCACCATAACACTAAAGAGTATTCAAAACAACAACAATCATGGAACTTAAAGTTATGGTATTCTTATTAAATGCAAATTAAAAACTAAATTATTAGGAGTCATGCGATTATGTCATGTTAAATAATAATAATTCTCTGTTTTATCACACTTTAAACTCTACAAAACTAACAATAAATTATGTTTCAAACAAGTTTTGGCTTTTTATTTACAAGAAAAATACCTATAGGTATTTTCTATAACACATCACTGTGAAATATACATGCGGTCTCTAAGGTTTATTGTTAAAATAATATATGTGATAAAATTTGTGATATTGTCAAACAATACTACCAATACTATACATTTATGTACCTATTGATAAAAATAATTGTTCAATAAAATCTTTTAAATTAATGACTGTGTAAAATCGTAGGCAAACCACCCATGTAAAACATGCTAATACAATTGGTCAGGCGTTACATTTTTTTTTATTAAATTATAATGAAAACAATATTTTACAAAGTTTATTAAATATGATTATGTCACATCATTTTATTGATAAAATATACAGACAGATAGACATGTTTCTTTCATTCTACTCAACTATTAATTTTCATGAAATATGATTTTTCAACTTTCTTATTTTCTCATAGATTTAGGCCTAACGCTTACAAATAAAACCGTCTACTTTTTTTAAATTTTAATTATGACATATAAAATACACTACATTAACTTTTAAAACCAGCTTTTACTTTTTATTTTTGGTGATGCTAAAATAATATAATAATAATACGTAGGTACCTTTAATCAAAATCATCATTCATTCATCATTCATTTTTTTTCATCATTTCATTCTGTTGATATGATTATCAACCTTTACTTATTTCTGACATATTTTGTTTGTTAAATTAATCGATTTTTTGTTGTTCAAATTTTAATTTTCAAATATTTCGATAAAGTAATATTTTTATTCTAGTTTCAAAACATGATTATTTTTATATCTTTCCCTGATCGTAAACACTTCTAAATCTGGTGTCATTTGCCTTAAACTTTCTGAAGACCCTGATTTTTGATTTCATCGTTCCATCGTTTTCCTTTTGACCTTCGTTTTTCTCAGTGACGTTTCTAGGTTTTCAATCTGCCATGATATCACCGAGGTCAGGTCAGCTGAAGCTGCTTAATTTCCTCCCCCAACGTTGGGTGTTTTCACGAAGTAAGTTGTTAGTGTGCCCTTGCCTTTAACGTATGTAGGACCTCGACATTCACAGGTGTAGCCAGCGCTCATAAGTACTCTGTAAAAAAAAACGAAAAAAATACTCGTATTTTATTACCCAACATAAATTCTGATAATTTGTAAAATATTATTATCAAATAATGCAGATAATTTAGTTGCTGTTTTGGTCACTGAATTTAAAATCTGTTCATAATATTTGAGTGGGACTCTTGATAATGTCGACATAATAATATTTAATTTTACTTTATTTTTTTTTATTTTTTTTTACTTTGAGTTTAAATCTCTTGATTTTTATTCCATATATTTGGACACTTTGACTCTATTTAAATATAAGTGAAATTATTATAGAGGTCAGTCGTAGTCGCATGCCACCTTGCTAACGACAACAGCAGCTGACTTCCTATATCAATGAAAACGTCATGAAGGAGCATCAGGTATCAGTGGCATGCGACTACGGCGGTCCTCTATAATAATTTAACATATATTTAAATAGAAATATACAAATTCAATATATGAATATCAGATAAGAATTATTTTCTTGTTTTCTTCTTTTAAGACCGCGGTTTGTAGTCGGGTTTTAGTTTTTAAGCTTAAATTTTTATTTCCTTTTGAGGAAAATCTTTCTCAATTTCGTAGACTCGAAATCTTTTAGTCATTTGGCGAAAATACATTAAAGTCCTTCAAGAAGACTCGTATTTCGTTTGATTCTACGACTCTTTTGATCCGTGTAATCAAAAACAGATCTTTTCTCAATTGGGCATGCCTAATTTTTTTTTCTAGCGCTGTCTTAAAACCATTTCGAGGGTTAGCTAAGGTGAATTCATGCTTGTTACCAGATTTGAAAAATACATACTATTTCAAAAGTTATAGGTGTTTTAACGAATGACTTTCATTTGACCTTTCAGACCCTCCAACACAAAACATAATAGAACATTCCTTTGTCATTCTATCTTTCTTGAAAAAACAAACATTCGGTTGCGAGACTGTCAATGTCAACATTTTGTGGGTTATGTTTTCTATATCATTGTTTTGTTTATCTCTTGTCATCAATGAACTTATTATATACTAGCGACCCGCCCCGGCTTCGCACAGGTGTTTTTCTCTACTATATTATGCATGTATTATACTTAAAAACCTTCCTCTTGAATCACTGTATCAATCTCAACTGTCAAGGATATGTCACTGGATTTAGATTGACATTGTATTCTTTTTTAATTTGTCTGTGGCACAACACCGCACTACATACAGCCTCATAGTGATATTGAGAGCACCTCGAATTTAAAAAATCCTAAAAAAATGTACAACCCCTAAAAAAATTAAATAAGCAAATTAGTTCCTTGAAATGGTCTATATTTTGTAAAAAAAAAATTAAAAAAAAATCAAGTCATGGCCAATTGGTTAAACAAGAATTTTACCAGCACCTGGAAACAACAATGCCTCAGGAATCTACACTAATATTATAAAGAGAAAAGATATAGAGAGATTGTAACGAATAGGCTCCGAAACTACTGGACCGATTTGAAAAAATCTTTCACCGTTGGGAAGCTACACTATTCCCGAGTGACATAGGCTACTTTTTATCCCTGCATTCCCACGGGAACGGGAACTACGAGGGTAAAACCACGTGACGTCCGCTAGTATTAAATAAAAGGGTACCATATACTAACTTAGCAGTATCCTCGGTGACCTGTATCCTGCCCATGATGCCGGTGGAGTCCATCCTGGAGGCTACATTGACGGTGTTGCCCCAGATGTCGTACTGCGGCTTCTGTGCTCCCACCACACCTGCTATCACGGGGCCGTGGTTCAATCCTGGGAAAATCAATTATTATTAAGTGATGACTAGATGACTGTATGAACGTAAACGTGGCAAAAGATGTATGTATTAAGGATCGCAGCAGGTTTTTCCACGGAAAAAAGGCGTGAGTATTGTGAGTATAGGTACCTACATAATAAGTGAGTATGTTATTTTTGTGGATACCACAGACGTGGTGGGGGAAACCAGCTAGACGGACCGATGACATAAGAAAAGATGGCTCATGCGGAAGGCGGAGGACAGGCTGTTACATATGGTGCAACTTAGCCCAGCTTGCAGCTTGGTCCAGCTGTGCACTGCGATAGGATGATGAGGTAACTTTGTGCTTAAAAGTTGATGAGACTGTGGTCGCTAACTATTATTGCTATATCAAGAGAATAAGTAGTTCAAAAGTGCCAAACAATACCAATAATTTAATATTATACAAGGTGGTCCCATATCATTGTGTTTTTCTACACTAATATTATAAAGAGAAAAGATTTGTATGTTTGTGTGTGTATGTTTGTAAAGAATAAATTCAAAAACTCCTGCGCCGATTTCTAAATTTCTTTCACTATTAGTAAGCTACATTCACCCTGAGTAACATAGGCTACTTCTTATCCCTGTATTCCCACAGGAACGGGAACTACGCGAGTGAAACCGTATGACGTCCGCTAGTCTGAATAAACTTAATACATTTTTATGTAATAAACGCCATCTATGGGAACGTTAAAGAGGCTGTGCACTTCACTTACAAGCGCTACTGCCATCTATTGTTACCGTATAGAACGTCAACAAACTGAGGCAAGCTCCCGACTCTAAAGTTCACTGGTACGACGCAAGGAGCGTTTTGGTGTGAATGAACTTTGCTAAAGATGTCGCTATGCGTTTTTAATGAGACTTATACTAAATTAAATGATTGTGCGTGTATGTGTAATAATAATACACAGTTTATAAACACGCGTTTTGATGAATGGAGAGGAAGAGAAACAGCAACGGGTATACAGTGTGATTCTTTATAATGTGCACATATCGAAATGAGGGAATCTATGCTTAATTTTATCGATGGAAAAAATATTTAAAAAAATCTATATATTTTTTAATATTTTTTATGGAATTTTCAAAAATGTTGTCCGCTGTTGTGACCCCAATGTAAACAAAACGGTGTAACTTTTAAACTAAATTATCTATCGCGATGAAACAATTTTATGTAAAAAGTTATGAAAAAAAAAAAGTTTTTTGATCAAAAAACGTGTTTATTTTCAATTGAGGGTAGTTTTTTTCCACAATTTTCATTTTACGAGGACGCCTAATTGCTTCCAATCATTATGGAGTTTGTTTCATCGCGATAGATAATTTAGTTTAAAAGTTACACCGTTTTGTTTACACTGGGGTCACAGTAGCAGACAAAATTTTTAAAAATTCCATATAAAATATTAAAAAATATTTAGATTTTTTTTAATAATTTTTCCGTCGATAAAATTAAGCATAGATTCCCCCATTTCGATATGTGCACATTATAAAGAATCACACTGTATAATAATATTACAGAGGAATGTAATGAAAGAAATAGGAGTAGGTAAATGTGTCCATAAATAACGTAACTGCTGATAGGAAAGAATAGGGTAGTAAACAAAAAAAAAACTAATTAGTCAGATAGATTCCCAAAAAATATTGGACACGTATTTTTTTTTCACGTAAACCAGCAATGAAGGCGATACAGTGCTTTGAAAACTCGTGCGACGTCATATTCTAAGACATTAGTATGACATTTTTAGCGGTAAGTGACGTCACAACCACCCACTAAAATCTTTGACGCGTTTTATCTTCGTCAATTTTTATTGATTTGATCAAACAAAAAATACGTATCCAATATTTTTCGATAATCTAACAGACGGACTTATTAGAATCTTATTTTTTTTAGTAAGTGAACATCCCTATTAACGAAAAAACGTATTGTGTTGATCCCAAGTTATTTGGTAAATAGGTAGGAAGCTAATTAATGATGAAAAAATTACGAGGCGAAAAGCTATTACCACCAGTACCTACAATTGATACTCCTTATACTCTATGGGTGTAAATATACCCTGAACGATGTTTGGTGGACGGTTTCGTGAAAGATACGTTTAAGTATCATCATCATCGTCATCAGCCAATTAATGTTCCCACTGCTGGGACACAGGCCCCTTTGGTCTCTTTTGAGAGGGAATGCGCTATAATCTACCTCGTGGGCCCAGTGCGGATTGGTAGATGTCACATGTCTTCGAATTTTTTGGTTCTAGAGAGTTTCCTAGCGATGTTTTCCTTCACCGTTTTGAGAGCAGCGGTGATGAAATAAATTACACAAAGTATAATGTGCCTGCCTGGGTTCGAACCACTACCGCTGCTGTTTAGGTATAACCCCAATCTATTTAAGTATAAACTATAATAGGCTATATATAATAGGCTTCTTGTGGGTAAGCTCGTTCCATCGTCGATCTCATCTCTTTTTTTTGGGTTTTGGGTCCTCCTGCTCTTGGGCAGAGTGAAAGTTAGGGTCAGAGTTCTACTGACTAAAAACCACCCATGTTCCTTCTTAGCCCTTTATGTCGACGCCGCGGTATCTCTTGCGAGCAACCCGCAGCCCCGACGGGAACCTCATCTTTGCGCAAGATTGCGGTCAAGAACAAGCCAATGTCAAAACAAAAACTCGAGAAAGCTCTTAATTAACTATTAAGTAACAGAGATTTGCTTACCTATCCTAAGTTTGAACCTTTGGAAGGACTCCCTGTTGATCTGGTCCAGTATCGTCATCAGAGCGATCGCGAACTCCACTAGAATAGCTACCGTATGCTCCTCTTTACTTGTCGCATCCTGGAAATTAAAGTGTCTGATATAATAGCATCATCATCATCATCAACAGCTTATAATGTTCCCACTGCAGGGACTCAAGCCTCCTTTCTAGGAGAGGGATGGGCTATAATCCACCACGCGGACCCAGTACGGATTGAAGATTTCACATATCTTCGAATTTTTGGGTTCTAAGATATGCCGGTTTCCTCTCGATGTTTTCCTTCACCGTTTTGAGAGCATATAATAGCAAATAGATACATTTTTTCACAAGGTTTCTTGTTCCCTACACTACACTTAGTTTGTGGATCACAGATCACGTTCATAAACTAAAAAACGTTCAAGACTCAGATGAAACTTTTGAACACCATAGTCGGGTATAGCCGACAAATGAAAACGTGCGCAATGACAGTGGCGTGTTGCACACATTTCCATTTGTCGGCTATACCCGACCGTGGCATTCAAAAGGTTAAGTTTGTTAAACTATAGTGAGTTGCAGCTCAGTATGTTGTGCAAGCGTTAATCCTCACGCAGTGCACTCGATCACCTTCCTTTTCCTGCATCACTGTCGAGACAGATCTGGGGTTCTAAAATGGCCACTTCAGCAGATCATAATATGAATTGCGTTAAAAAGCGTAAAATGGACCTTTTAACAGTAACGGCATCTGTGACCATTTAGGAAAATAGATCATACTATGAATTGCGTTAACATTCGTAATATGGTCACAGGCGCAGTTACAATAATGAAAGGTCTATTTAAGGTTTTTTAACGCAATTCATATATTTATGGTCAGCTAAAGTGGACATTTTAGACGCCTTGGTCTCTATCACCAACCCAGGAAAGACCATCGTGGAGCAGATGAGCAGCTTGCCCCAAAAAAGTTTGAAAAGGTCAAGAAGTAGAGAACAAGATATACGGAGAGTACTTACATTTTGTTCCTCCTTGCCGGGTCTCAGTCCTGAAGCGATCATATATGTGCTTCCTATTGTCTTTATTTTCTCTATACAGCTGAACTTTGGCTTCAGGAGTAGCTAAAACATAAGTATAATTTAAGCTGGTATTTCATCGACATCAATCAATCAAAATCAAAATATTTTTATTTATAATAATATAATAATAATATTCCACAACTATCACACAACGCCATCTAGTCCCAAGCTAAGCAGAGCTTGTGTTATGGGTACTAGACAACTGATAAACATACTTATATATTTCTAAATACATACATATTATAGATAAATTACACCCAGACACAGAACAAATGATCGTGCTCATCACACAAACATTTGTCCTGGGTGGGAATCGAACCCACGACCTCCGGCATAGCAGTTAGGGTCACTAACTACTAGACCAACAGGCCAGTCGATTTCACATAGGCCTTATAAAACGTCGGTAAAAAGGGGCACGGTTCGGTGCATTGGTCGATTCCTAAGGAGAAGAACCGGCAAGAAACTCCAAAGGTTACTCTTTTAATCTTTTATATTATTGTGTAATCTTCCAAGTACGGTTTTTTTTGACGGTGGGAAATATAAAAATGACTCCTCGAGGAGGTTAAGTACAACAACTGGAGGTTGACAAAGGTTTCGTCTAAATATATTGTTATTAGTCAATATAAGGATGTTTCCAAACTAAAAATTCTATGATTCTGTTTAGTCCGTCAGGTAGATTATCGAAAAATATTGGTTAAGTGTTTTTTTTTATCAAATTAATCAAAATTGACAAGTATAAAACTCCTCAAAGATCAGTGGGGGCTTGTGTCGCCACTACATGGTAAACAATGTAGTGTGATGTGACGTCAGACGAGTTTTCGAAGCACTGTGTCGACTTAATTTTTTGTTTGTGAAAAAAGAAAAATGTGTCCAATATTTTTTGGAAATATATCTGACGGACAGTTTTTTTGTCAACTACGCTATTGTTTTAGGCCACTTTTGAAACACAGGACTATCTTGTTGGTCGAGTGGCCGCTAGAGCGACTGCTGGACATGAGCTGCAAGTTACGATTTCCAGTTCGGGCAAACCGTTGTTAAGCTTTTCCGTCAGAAATTTCTGAGTCCTAGCCACGGATTTATTTATTTATTTAAACTTCATGTCGATAGTGGTAAATAGGCGGACTTAATACCACTTGGCAAGGAATATGGTATTTCACCAAAAAAAATCTAATTAGCCCGTCAGATAGATTTTCAAAAACGAATGGCCACGTATTTTTTCCTTTTTTCACTTAAACAGGAGATGAAGACGATACAGTGCTTCGAAAAGTCGCGTCAAGCCGTGTGACGTCATAAGGTTAGTATTTTTTTACCCAGAAAGTGACGTCAAAAGCCCACACTCATGATCTTTGACACGCTTTATTTTCGTAAATTTTTATTAAATAATTTGTTCTAACAAAAAACACGTATCCATTATTGTTCGATAATCTAACAGACGGACTAATTAGATTTTTTGGTTAAATACCCTACTCTCGATTTGTGTCCAGTTGATGGCAATTAGGGCCACCGATTAAAAAATAATTGGTGAAATATGGGTACCATTAGGTAAACGTCTACCTAACCCTTAGGGTATTAGAGGCGTATTATTTTTCGTATTATCCTACTCCTACTAATATTATAAATGTGAAAGTTTGTGAGAATGGATGTGTGGTTGTTTGTTACTCTTTCACGCATAAACGGCTGGACCGATTTGGTTGAAATTTGGTATGTAGATAGGTTATACCCTGGATTAACATATAGGCTACTTTTTATCCCGATTTTATCTTCCCGTGGGATCATTTTCGAGTTGTAGCGGGTGAAGCCGCTGGCAACAGCTAGTTATGTTATAATTAACAGCTACTATACTGCTTTTGGCTTTGTAAAATATATGTTTACCTTATCAAAATCACAAATAATTTCATTAAGCAGCCGCAAGCACTCCAAGCCTTGCTTATTCACATCGGTCTCGTCATAGAACTCCTTGTAGTTCGGTATCGATGCGAACATCACGGCTATCGTTGAGTACCTCTCGTGGTATAACTCTGCCTGCAAGAACAAAATATTAGGATTGAAGACTCCATAGGTAGAAATACGAGGCAGATTTAAAGGAAAATTAGATATTTATGTATTTAACCAACCTCGGATGCAACGTTGGTAAGGAAATGTTCAGCAACGTGAGCTGGTAGTATGTTTTCTAGAAGAATCTGGAATGGAAAATAAGTGTCAAAAATGGTCTTTTCAAAAAATTATATAGAATAATAGACAGCCTCTACTAACAATACCTATACCAAAATACTTCTGACGTCATTAGTCAGTATTTTGGTATAGGTACTTATGGAGTCAATATCTAAACATTTAAAAAAAATACAAAATTGAAGTGACTTTCTGGCTGTCTCTTCTGTTTGTCTGGCTAATCTGCAAATCTTTTATTTCAGAAAAAGAATATCCTGTGATATACATAAAGGTTCCGTAAAAAATTCAACCCTTGAAATTGTTAACAAAATCTAAATCAAAATAGAAGACGCGTCGCGGGCAACAGCTAGTCAAATCATAAAATGAATGAACACGTTAGCGCAGTGGCTGAGCGATTGGACTGCTGCGCTGAGTGTCGCGGGTTCGATCCCCTCAAGAAACAAATATTTGTATGGCCTACAGATAGTTGTTTCGGGTCTGGGTGTGTTTGTGTTGGTGAGTTTAAATGTTTGTAAACGCACCCACAATACAGGAGAAATACCTAGTGTGGGGCAACGTGTATTAAAAAAATAAAATCATGTCCAAACCCACCTTATTGATCCCCCTCATAGTTTCCACCTCCTCCTGTTCGAACTTGAGCTTGTCCTTCCACAAGAAGTCAGTCCGCGATGTGAACTCTATCTGCCTGTCCAGGACATGCAGTAACGCAGCCAGGAACACCAGCACCATGCCAGCTTTTGTGGCGTAGGCTAGCATTGTGAATCTGGAATACGACAAAAATATGTTTGAAAATGACTAACAACTTACTGGGCAAAATATGTAAATCAAATGATTTCGGGCTTATACGAGTATGACGATGCTGATGTTGTTTAGAGAAGTCTGTTTTCGAGCTTAAAGACAGAATAGACCAAAGTCAATAAACGCAAAGGGACGTATTGCTCGTGTGTTTTCCTGGATTATAAAAACAATCTAAATACAATATAAAGGAATGAAATATTAGAAACTTTAAGCTCTTAACTTTAAGCCCTCAAACGTGACTTAATTTTATTCAACGCACCACAAAAGGTTCCTATTTATAGCCACCCTTATATCAAAATATTCTTAAATACCTCTCGCATTTTAAGTAGTTACTTACATACTTAATCCATTAAGCATATATTTTCCATTTACAATGATATCCTTTGATATAAAAACACTGTTAACGAAGCCTTAAGGCACTTGTTCTCCCGCGGGAGAAGCTCCGGGCGTCGGGGGCCACGTGACGGCTTCCAGCAACCTTAGGCGTTGACCTGTGGACGGCGAGTGCAGGGCAAGCTCGCCGTCCGTACGTCTTATGACGACAGGCCGTGTCGACGGCGCCAGAGTGTTCCACGCGCGTTTCAAAGAGATGTCAGCAACATGGAAAGGACCCTTCGGGATTGGGGTTGTTCAAAATAAATACCGCGGCCGCGTCACAAAGGGCTAAGAAGGAACATGGGTGGTTTTTAGTCAGTAGAATTCTGACACTCCCTTTCGCTCTGACCAAGAGCGGAAGTGGTTATTTAATTATTTCCGACCCCCCAAAAAAAGCACCTTTTCTCACCGTCATTCTGACCATTTAAAAAAAATGGTACATACTGGGGAATACGTACCATTTTATATATATGTATATTTCTAGTTACGGAGATATTTGAGGTCAAAGCTATATCGTAACCTCAAGTTAAAAAAAGAAACAAAAAAATGTTCACTTACTCATTCTCCAAGTCCTTGATCTGATACTCATAGAACAGCTCAGCGGACGCGAACAGCGTGATGTGACACACGAGAGTGATCAGCATCAGAACCAGTTTGAGTACGAAACCAACTCGGAGGAACACGGATATAGAGGCTAGCGTCAGGACTGAGCTGTAGAGGTAACTCTGAAAATTTGAAAATTACGAAATAAAATCATAGTGTTAAATTGAATTTTAGTCATTGACCTGGTTTGTTTCGTAAAACTAGTTATTAACATCACAGCTTATCAACCTCGTAAGGTTAGGCACGGGTGTACCTTACGAGTAAACCCACGGTCCGCCAGTTACCTATGTTTCAAAGTAATAAGGGAGCGTGCCTATTTCAACCAACCAGACACAAATTCAGACATGGAATCTGAATTTGTGTGACTATTACTGAGAACTTCCTGATAGAAAAACTCAATGCATCTAGGACCTTATGAAACTAGTTATAACCCATTAATTACGACTAACTTGGATTATCACAACCACAGTTCTCATGCAAGTTCTTATTTCACCTAGCTTATTGGGGCCGGTCACAAAAAGAGGCGGAAAAATGTTTCCGCGTCTTTTTTAAAAAAGAGGTCATCGCTAGGAGTTCAATAAGTCTTTAGAGGATTAATTAAACATGTACTTTTGTTTCTTTTGCAAACTTGGAAACAATTTGGTTGACATAGAAATGAGAAAAATAAAAGTGTGTGAATTTTACACATGTGTGTGTTTTTTTTATAGTACGCACGAATTTACAAACCCAAAATCTACAAATAAAAAGGCAAGGAAAACTCTAAATAGTCACTGCTATCTAGCACTGTTTTACAAGTATTAATCTCTAGGTGTTGCCAGCGGCTTCGCCCGCTACACATCGTAAATTATCCCACGGGAAGACAAAATCAGGAAAAAACTATCCTTTGTGTTAATCCAGGTTATAAACTATCTGCGTACCAAATTATATCCAAATCCGTTCAGTAGTTTTTGCGTGAAAGAGTAACAAACATCCATCCATCCATACATACCATGGAGCACAATAACTGGTTATTGTGCTCCATGATACATACATACATTCTCACAAACTTTCGCATTTATAATATGACTAGCTGTTGCCAGGCGGCTTCGCCCGCTACAACTCGCAAAATAATCCCACGGGAAGATACAATCGGGACAAAAACTATCCTATATGTTAATCCAGATTATAAACTATCTGCGTACCAAATTTTATCCAAATCCGTTCAGTACTTTTTGCGTGAAGAAGTAACAAACATGCACACTCACGCACTCACAAACATTCGGCTTTATAATATAAGTGTGATTAAGATAACCTATTCACCTAATTAACCAATATTCAGTCGATACTTGTTAGTGAAACTTATCTAAACTACCGTCACTTACAAAATAACTTACAGGTGCAGAATCAACATCGTTGTGTATGTGGAACCGTCCCATGTCGTTGTGTTCAGTAAAATTGTACTCCGTCCAGTTTGAGCTGCCGTTACTACGTAGGGACATCGGATAGTCTATTATTACGAAGTTTTGGAACTGGAAAAAAAATAGATTGAAGTTTTGTAAAAAAAGATACATAAAAAATATATTGTAAAGGGTGTAAAAGTACCCGTAACGCAAACAAAGGGCACTTATTCGCCCCACTACTGTGATGTTTTTTTTGTTTTAGATCATACCTGGGAACCCCCTAGTTATATTGGGGTTCAAAGTTCCAAATTTTGCACAGCTGTTTTTGTAAATACTAGTTTTTCAGGTTATAATTTTACTGAAATGACCTCCATGGCCCTTTTACTATTCAAAACATCCACTAGCACAATTTTTTAAGAGTGCTACATTGAGTTTTACCTAAAATGTGATTTTTGACCCCAATAAAATTAGTTTCCCAGTAAAAAAAATTGCGTAGGGGTACTTAGTTTGATGTACAGAATGCTTGGATGACAGTCACTTATATCTATGGTCACATCAATGTACGAAACAGATGCTAGTAACAGGAGCGTTTTTATGATCTCAGGTAGGTAAACACTTAGATAGTTTCAATCACAAACGTGAAAACTGATATCAACGCAATCACGTTCAACTTTCTTTGTTATAGTTAAAAGACAATCCTTGTCCCGTTAAAAATTTAATATCTTACCAAATTAATAACTGCACATGCGCCTATAAGTAGCACTGACACCGTGAACATCGTCAGCCTTATAAACCGATTGTTAGATACCACCTGAAAATTAAACAATTATTTATAAACTGAAGTCATATTGTAAGAAATCAATATTTAAAACTTTTATTTAAAACTCGGATGTAAAAGTACCCTTACCCAAAAAGCACTTTTTACATCCGTCATTGATTTTTTTTTGTGTCCTAGTCCATACTTTGAGAACCCTTCTATTTACGAAAATATTGGGGTCAAAATCCTACCTTTTCACAACTTTTTTTTTGTATTACAAATTGTTAATGTTAAGATTTTACACTTTTACATAATATTCAATGCGTCCACCAGCACAATGTTTTAAATGCATTTCATTGAGCCCTACCGTAAAAAGTAATTTCCAAGCAACAAATTTTTGCGTTGATTTTTCTATACAATCAATCCGGCATTAAAAAAAAAACACCTCACTTTTTTCAAGTCAAGTTGTTATTACTAAAATATTGCATATCCTCACCTGTCCAGGTTTTGTGCAGTTGTCAGCATACAAATCATCAGGAACATCAGATATAGGCCTTAATCCTCGCGACATCATGCTGCCGTCATACCACGACAGGTATAGGAAGACCAGTAGGGTGAAGAGTGTAGGACCGAAGGATGCGTATAAGACCACGCCTCTGGAAAAGAGAATTTATGGTTGGTTAGTCGTTGAAGCTTCTTTATGGTGGATCTTCTAACCAACCAAACAGAGAGATCTGTTGCTGGGGAGTTTGTTTCACCACTTCTTCTTTCCAGCTAAAACACTAACAAGTGTCGAAGGGTGGGCGTTTTGGGGGACTGTCTCTTGTAAATAAGTAAAGTAAGTTTTGACGTTCGAAAAGTGCTGATTATCAGCCTCGTTTGAGTAAATGAGTTTTTTTGAATGTTTGATTTTATAGGGACTGACTTACTAAGGCGAAAAATAGGGTGGCTTCATTTTCTTCAATGGTCAAGGCAAGAAGTGACGCAGAGCTGGATGAAAGGTATGCGAAAAGCATTTGCCCAGTGATTGGCCAGTATAGGATAAGTATAGTAATATGATAACACACCCAGATAGAACTTGCAGTAATTGTTTAGTAGAGAATTGGTTGAGGGAGACTCACGTTTGTGTTTCTAACATTTGTGTCTAGTAACTGCATGTGAACTGATGAGTTGATTTGGTTGTATTGACTTATATACTTTGTTACTAACCCAACGCTTTTCAGGGGGAAAAGACGATATGACCCAGTGGAGCGCTATCAGGTACGTCACAAAACTATTTATGCAAGGCGTTTCTTTTGCTATCTGGGTGGTTACTTATACAATAAAATTCACAAGGTGTTACATATCTTTAGCCTTACTAAGAATAAATGTAAAAAGAAGCTAACTGGCTGGCTACTTAAATTAAACTATAATGATACTGAAAACATCCTTAAAATAATGACCTAAACACACAATCACTTACTCTCACACATCACACACCTAAACACTCCCACAATCAGACAATCACCCATCCTACACATCTACTAACATCCATAGTTTATAAATAAATAATAATATTCATGTTTTGCACACTTAACCTAGATTTTAAATTATAGTAATATGACACCATAAAATGCCGTATGATTACTCACTAAATTCTGTCAGCGCGTCTGGTACATTATTATAAAAATGAAAATGTAGAGGGGTGGGATCCTGGTGTCCTGAAACACAGGCCATTAGCCTAGCTTAGGCACCAGTCTCCCACAATATATACTTACCTGAATTATGTATTTGGTTGAATCTGACCATTGTAAAACAATTTATGTATATTGTGGTGAGAGAAAAAATAAATTTGATTGATAGATCGTCGTTTCAATTACAAAAATTATTAACATTTTCTCTTTATTATTTCAAAACAAACAATCAAGAGTCATCATAAGAATCTATGGTAAGGTACCACAAATAATGTAGCATACAATGATAATGCTGCTAAATATTTGTAATATCTGCGGCATACGAACACTACAAAAAACATTCAAATGTATACTCACTGAGGTACAGTCAGCAGCTGTATAAACGCCAATAAGGCGAAGAGTGCGGCTGCGCAGGCGACGTTGTACTTGAACTGCGCGTCCGGCTGGTTGCGGTACTGACGCTCCTGAGTAGCGCTCTTGAACCAGAGGGTCACGCGGTTCATGCCTTCAGAATTGGTACTGGAAACCATAGAAAATAATGACTATCACACAGTTCAGTCAGCAATGAAAAACTTGAAGACTTTCAATATACTCCACCGATCCAAGCCACAGTAGGTCGTGCTAGTAGGTATATTAACAAATTGTATACTTGATTCCTGTTGAAAAGACTTGCCTATGACTTATGACTTGCAAATGATGAAAGCGTGAGAACAAGGGACAGGAAGACTATTTTCCATTATAAATAAAATAAAAATAAAATTCATTTATTTCAGGTCGTTGACCCATATTAGACAAAAAAAAAAACAACAACAACAATCCACATGGCCAATTTCACAGGCTTCACTATTTGTGCAATAAATAATAACTGACTGATTAAAAAAAATAAAGTTAATTAAATTACATTAAAATATTTTTTCATAAAAATGTGAAAAACCAATAAATGTCTGATAAAATCAAATAATGTCAAAAGTACAAAGCAAAATAAAATAATTGAACAAAATAAAATAATTAAATAACAATGAATCAAATAAATTAAGAAATTAAGTTAATATGTCAGAAGCGAAAATTATAATACAAGTCATGAAAGCCATAAAAAAGGGAAATCAAATCCCAACAATATGCCTGCTACAACAATGCCCAACGTAGGGGCAATCCAGTCGCTGAGCAATCATCGCCAGGACAGTGTTGGAGCTAGCCCGCACCCTGCGCACCAAGGACGCGCACCGCTTGCGCATGGTGGCGTGGAAACAGTCGGTGCGCGCTTCCGCAAACATGCCCGAGGCGCTGCAGAAACGGGGCAGCCGCAACACTGCCCTGAACGCATTGTTGTATTGAACACGAAGGGCACTGTAAGCAGCTTGTGAGTAAGATGCCCATAGGCTGTACGTGTTATGGGACAAAACTGGCAAGATGAATAATGTTGTTTTTGGTTAATTTCAGACACACTTAAAGTTGTTGCTAACCTGCAGTCACAGCATGTAGTTCTTTGAGGAAGAAGATTCTGTTCTATCATTGCTAGACTCTGAAACAAAGATAAAAATTTAAATGTAATTAGTAAACATAATAATGAAAATAATCATAATAAATTATAGGAAGAGAACACGAAGGTTATCAAGATGTCGTTTCTTAAAACACATAAATAAAAAAGGAAACAAACAGAAAGTAAAGACCTAATTAAACTCACAGAAATTCCAATATTTTTGGCAAGAGTGGAGTCAGTAATATTGGCAAAGGGTTTGTCTGCGCCCCAACATTCCACGTATTTCGTCATCTTGCTTGAAGGACGAGATCTGGTTGGTACACCACCAGGAGTCGCTGCAAAAAACATCAAAGTTAATAACCATGATAAAGTTTCAGTTGATATTTCACGTGATACAGATAAAACCCATGGTTAGGAGAACACTGACTAGTCTTTTTGTATAGTTTTAAACTAAAATGATCACTCCATTTCAATCAACATAAAATTAGAGTCCCCGCAGATCTTCGTTAATTTGACTTCTAATTTGATCTAGATGCTAGAGAATATTCTGTTCTTACATTTATAATGACTCCTTTAATAAAAAAAATATGATTGATGTAGTTGATGACAGAGCTAATATTGCCAGTTTAGAGATTTTAAAAAAAGATGGTACCAAAAATATTAACGAATTATGTAAAATATACAAAGACGGATGATAAACATGAACATACGAGTACTACAAAAAAATGCGATTAAAGACAAAAAACAGACAAACTAAAACCTATCGTCAAGTTAGGATCAGACTGAAAACACGACATAGTTAGCCACGTTCGAAAAGATCCAAAGACACTAACATAGTGATTCAGTCGACATTGTACTTATCATCCTAAGGAATAAAGGTGCTAATAGCTCAGTGGGGGTCAACAAATCGGTAGGTGTCAATGGCTCAATGGCAGGCGTTAATGCCCCAGATGGCGTTAATCCGCCAGTTGGTGTTAATATCCCAGTTGGCGTAAAAGCTCCGGATGGCGTCCGAATCCCAGATGGTGTGGAAGTCCCAGTTGGAGTTGGTTGATCACTCTGGCTACTAGAACTTTCTGGATAAAACAGTGGAGGGGTTATAAATTTCCGTTTTACTGAAAGTATTTCCAGTATTTAATCCGAAAATACAAGAGGCTGGGCAGTAATTGTTTGATTGTACAACACCTTAAGACGATGTTGTATTTTATTTAGATTAGTAGTTTAATTTTAATGATCTTTATTTATTTATTGCCTATTGCTCTAGTCACGCTCAGTTCACAATAAAAGTGATATTTCATCCTTACGTTCTATCGAACATCATCATTATCGTTACACTACTCACCTGTGCCCATAATAGGACTGATAGCTCCAATGATAGATCCACTGCGACTCTTTGGTTTAGCAGTAACAACAGTTCCATTGCCAAGACCTTCCCCGGGACTGGTCGCCTGATTGCTGTCGAAAGCTACCACTTTCATTGATGCTCGTCTACTGAGATCTGGAAAACATTTAAGAAGTTATCTTTATATATTCTTCTGTACGTGCGTTTGTCACTGAACTCCACCTAAACGGCTGGACCGATTTCGATGAAAATTTTTGTATGTGTTCCAGTGGACTCGAGAATGGTTAAGATTTACAATTGGACCCGGAAGTTGGCGCTGCTGTCCGGGCAGGACGACGTCTGCCAGGCAGTAAAAATATATTTTGATTATTATTTACGTAGAAAACAAAGAAACATGAATAATTCTGTATTTTTTTTGCCTCGTTGGTCTTGTGGGTTTACGACGTTCCATCAGGAAGTTCTCTATTGATGGCAATAAGCTTGCCCCCTATAAGGTATGAGTAGATAGGTACACCTCTGCCTAACCCTTCAGAGATGACAGGCGTGGCATTATTTTATGTTTTGTGTTATCTCAAGAGTTGCGAAGAGATGTGCAGAGATGATGTAGTTCTACATTTCTATGTAATGGTATATATAGGGTTCAAGTAATTGGGACCAAACGGATGGGACGTAAACATATTTTGATACGAGTCACATCGAATACATCTTTATCCTGTTTGTTTTCCTCACGAAAAATCCTGTAACGTTTTTCGTTGAACGAGGTTCAATCAAAGTAGTCAGACACATACCTACCTGTCTTGAGATTTTTTGAGAGCTTACCTCCAGTGGTTCTTAAAGATTCAGTCCTAAGTACTCTACTAGGGAAGGTTTCCATTTCATTGAAGCTGTTCTGTGAAGGTGCGGGACTGATATTGTCTCTTGGCTTTGTTGGGGATATGTCCTGGTATATTGAAGACACGATGCTTGCTTTTCGGTCGACTGTGATCACAGAGAGGCGGCCATTTTCTGAAGGTTTCTGAAATCAAAATGAGTAATTGTTAACGAAAATAGGGCCTCCAAGGTATTGACCTAGTTTTTGTTACTGTTCAAATATCCTTAGTTTATTTATTTTCCATCTTACAACATCATTACAGGGTTACCTAATGCGATAGTGTCCACAATAACAATAAAAATCTTTTGTAACTAATGTATTGTTTGTGAACTCACTCGACGGTCAATCGAATAGGTCAAAGTCACTAACTATAAGATAAATTGAATGAGTTTTTATTTAGTTTACCTAAGCAGACTAAAAAAATAACCTTAGTAACGTAAGATTGCAGGTTCATTCCATTACAATAACAGTGTTGTCAGAGTCGGGTAGCAAAAGCCTAAAGAATGTAACCAAAAAAATGAAAAGGTTCCTAAAAATCACACTATAATATCTGAACTAAATGTTTAGATAACAAAGCGCGGTGTTTTCTCGAAAAAGGAAAATAACGTCTAAAAATCGAGACAAGGCTTTACACGTCTTGCCTAACTTGACAGCAGCGGTACCACAAATTGATATTGACATCGTGGCTGAACCAGCAAAAATAGAAAGAGAACACAAAAGTGATGAAAAATACATTTTGTTTTCGCAGTCTGGTGTCTTTAAATGTTTTGATATTATTTTTTTCTTTACCGATAATACAAACTGTTATGTTTTATCACATTTTTGTGCATTAATTAACAAAAATAAAACAACATGAGTTAATATTGAGTCACTAAGTGTCAAATAAGAATACAAGTCTGAAGTAATATTTATGTAAAATCAATGTAAAGTTTGATCAAATAACACTCATCTACACTAAAGACCTAGAAAAATTGTATAACAGCTGAAAAGAAAATAAAATTCCAGTCTGGGGCAATAAAGCGGCACCGCCGTACCATCCTTTTCTCGAACCCGTTCAGGCCATTTTCGACCTCCTATAACTTCGTTGTGGATAAAACTAGAAGCCTTGGCCATCGCAGGATGCACTGGCCAGGTCAATCTATTTAATTAAAACAAAATATTTTTAAGAAGGGACTGAATATATTAACTGACTTGGTATAACATGGTTTCAATACTTTTTACGGTAAAAGAACTGAGTTGCGCGACTTGGCTTTTATTGCAAGTTTTGTTTTCAGTGGGATTTATTGTTTCATAACACAAAACTACGATAAAACCACCATTTCTTAAGAAATAAGCAGTACCTTTGTGCTCATATATTATTTTATGTTATTTTCCTGTGCTGTCTACTGTGTGTACATAAATAAATAAGTAAAACCTAATGCATTTTTTTTTACTATTAGATGACTTCTCTTTCAAATTTTCGAATTGTTTTATCTCAAAAACGGTGGCCCTTAAAAATACAAGTGTTAAAGCATTTTTATAGATTATTATCTGATCTATAATTTGGTTTGAGCTAATTATATGATGAAACTTATCGTTTTGCTGAAAATCGCGAAAAACCCGTTTTTGTGACCTTTGGACCTCGAATAACTTTTTTGCAGGTGTCGGATCGATGAGGACTTTTTACATTTCATTTATAATGATGTTTTGAACAATCCTACCGATTTTCAGCCGGCTGGGAATTAGTGTAACCTTTCTTTTTATGGGGGTGAGAAATTATAAAATAACCCTTCCCGCTCTTGGGCAGAGCGAAACGGAGTGTCAGACTTCTACTAACTAAAAACGACCCATGTTCCTTCTTAGCCCTTTATGTCGAGGCCGCGGTACCTCTTACAACAACCTGCAGCCCCGACGGGAATTAGTGTTTAAATCGACCAAACTAACTTTTAATTTTCTTGCCCTTCTCCTATTCTATTTGGGGTTGGTGCAACACGTTTTAATCTTCCATTCTCACCTTTCAGACGTCACGGTATCATTTACCTACTCTTTTCTCTTTCATATAATAGGGGATCGGACAAAAAAAAACTAATTAGTACGTCAAAAAAATATTGGACACGTATTTTTGCTTTTTTCACATAAACCAAAAATAAAGAAGATACAGTGCTTCGAAAACTTGTGAACTCCTCGAAAACGTCACTTGATAGTACATTTTTTACCAACAAATGACGTCACAACCCCCCACTCATGATCTTTGGCGCGTCTTATCTTCGTCATTTTTTATTAATTTGATAAAACAAAAAACACGTATCCAATATTTTTGGATAATCTAACTGACGGACTAATTAGAATCATATTTTTTTGACTCAGTCCGATCCCCTATTCCTCACACAAACACAATAATTTCTCACAAATCACCGTCACCTTTAAAGTAATTAAACGTACGATAGTTAAACTCTAGAAATACATCTTAAGAAAAATGAAGTGACAAAACGAGAAAGAAGCCCTTAATCCGACAATTTTTCCAAGTCGCATTATCGCAGCGAGTAATCAGAAAGTTCTGGGCAAACTTGAGAGAGGTTTTACTAGATAGCGGTACAAGTTGAATTGAACGATCACTGTTGATTGCAGTTGTAATCCTCGTAGTCCAACTAATTAGTAGGGATTCCTTCTGTCTTTCGCTTTGTTATTCATTTCGACGGCACTGTTGCCGCACTGGCTCAAGCTGCAGTTGACGGCTGCACTACGTGTCGCCGGTTCGATCCCCACACGGAACAAATTAATATTTGGCCTACAGATAGTTGTTTCGGGTCTGGGTATTAAAATTTGTGTATGTGAGTTTAAATGTCTGTGAAAACACAGATAAGGTGGTATTGGGTTTTTCCATTAGAGATTTCAGAGTAGAAATCGCGGTATTATTAATTCGTTCATCTTGGTTATAATGATGAATCGTGAAAGACCAAAGTCTTTGTAGCAACGCATTGCCATTTTCTTGTCATTTGAGTTGTGTTTGCTGCGACATGAGATTCACCAAATAAGTTAATTATGATTTAGCAAACTCTTGATTACCCCAAGAATTGCCAAACTTAAGTGGCAGTGGAAAGTTCTGGAGTGGCAACCGCGAACCGGAAGACGTTGCGTTCGAAGGCCTCCCACGAGGTGAACCGATGACCTGGTGAAGGTTGCGGGGACCCGCTGGATGCGAGACGCCCGGGACCGGTCAATGTGGCGATGCTGAGGGGAGGCCTATGTCTAGCAGTGGACGTCTTTCGGCTGAAATGATGAATGATAAGATGAATCTCTTGATTTATCGCGCAATTTCATTTGCAAATTCAGTTAATTTTCTCAGTCATTCTATTGCAATCGATGAGTTAGCACTGAAAAGCGGTAGCATTTGCATCAGATTAGCTCTAGTCAAACCACTGAATCAGCTCCGATGATATAGGCTTGAGTTAGCAGCTGTGATCTGCAGCCAAGTGACTTATAACATTAGATACGGTTGAATATGGTTCATGTGTTTATATAGTGCACAAGTTATATCTATTTATCTATCAGTCTGACTGCGGTACTCAAAGATATTTAATGATTACTTAAGCCGTCATTTAGTAAAGATTTGACAGACTTTTGTATGACAAAACTGTCAAAACCTTTACTAAATGATGGCCTAAGTAATCATTAATGGTCTCTGAGTGCAACAGTAAGACCCCTTTTAAATAAAGCCAGACAATTATTCAAGTTTATTTTTCATTTAGTTCTTCTTTAAATAGCCAGTCTAACCAAATGCTGCAATATCAATAGTTTGCGTTGAGTGACTGCCCTATCTGACTTCCAAAATAGTTTGCGTTGAGTGACTGCCCTATCTGACTTCCAAAATCTAGTCAGTAGTGGGTAATTCGATAAGCGCGGCTTTAAAAGAAGATCGATCCGAGTGGTTAGGTATTTTCATTAGGCCACCAGCTCCTTTTAACTGAACCTATAATGTGAAAATTATAAAAATACTAGCTGCTGCCAGTGGCTTCACCCGCTACAACTCGAAAATTATCCACGGGAAGATAAAATCGGGATAAAAACTATCCTATGTGTTAATTTTAAATTTTATCCAAATCCGACCAGTAGTTTTTGCGTGAAGAAATAACAAACATACACACTCACACACTCACAAACTTTCGCCTTTATAATATAAGTGTGATTAATGTTGCTATCGTCCAGGATGATTCAGTTTTTTGCTTTACATTGAATTTAATTCAGATCAGTTTGACATTGACATACTCGTAAGTGACCTTTAGCTCTCGTTTGTTTTTAATTATGTAAAGGTTCAAGTTACGTTACTTTTTCATAACAAACTCAATTTTGATATCTATGACTTGTTTTTGTTTGTTCATAGTAGTTGTCTTTGTCTCTGAACAATCAGTTATGACCCTTAGGCTGAATACTAGTTTCAATTTCAGCCCAAATTCAGTCGGAATTTCGAAAATTATTACTTGAAGCTAAAGCAAGTGTCCAGTAGTTAAGTTTATCACTGAAGTTGACTAGGTTCAGTCACTTCACTCCCTGGAGACATTTTCAAGTAATTGTTGGTAATAAAACAATTTTAGTTTGTCTGACAAAGTTACTGTACTCGTAGTTGGCAAGTTTGATTAGTGAGAGTTAATTTTGGTTAACTAGTAATAAAAAAGAAAAAGTTTTTTTTTGAGTCGCACAGGGTGAATCAATAAAATAAATAAAAAGTTTTTATTTTTCACTTTTTAGTAGTTCACGTTCACCCTTCACAGAGTACTAGCGTGATTTATGTTATGAACTGGTGTAAACAATAAACAGATATGAGATTTTGGATTCTGGGTACCTATATTTGCTATCATTTATTGAGGAGTTCCGTAGCCTATCTCCGGAGATCTTCATCAGATCTTCACCAAACTGAAATGAAACCACTCCGAGAAAGTACTCTTCCTAAAACATCCAAAATCACTTCAAGTGAGCCTATAAAATTCCAAGAGTTCTTTCTATTTCTCTAGGATCCCATCATCAGTTCCTGACTTCGTGATCATGGGACCACCTGGATGGATTATTATTAACAAAAAAATAATAATCCAAATCGGTCTAGCCACCTTCGAGTAATCGAGGAACATACCTCATCCTTTTTGAAGTCTGTTAAAAAATAAAAAAAAAATACCTAAAAGTTGTATTAAAAATAAGATACCATACAATTGAATTGATCCTGTCTGTATGAGGCCAAAAAGAGAAGTGAGAAAGAAAGAAATATGCTTTGCCGTCCCTAAATAAATTAGAAAACGAGCAGGAGAAAGCCCCTACCTAAACATGGTAACACTGTACTTATACTGTGTATCCTGATAAGGCCCAAGTGATGCCATGTGATAACTTTATATTATTTCCATCATTGAATAGGGATGTTTACTGACTAGAAAAAAAGTGATTCTAATTAGTCAGTCAGTTAGATTATCGAAAAATATTGGATACGTATAAAACATACGTATCCAATATTTTTCGATAATCGAGTAATCTATTTTTATCAAATCAATAAAAAATTACGCAGATAAAACACGTCAAATATTTGAGTAGGGGTTTGTGACGCCACTGACCGGTAAAAAATGCCACACTAATGTCTTAGAATATGACGTCACACGATTTTTCAAAACACTGTATCGTCTTCATTATTTGTTTACGTGAAAAAAGAAAAAATACGTGTCCAATATTTTTTGGAAATTTATCTGTCGGGCTAATTTCCTTTTTTTTGTTAACTACCTTATTTTTACCAAGTGGAATTTTATGTGGACAATGGACGGCTATATAGAGAAACAACTGAGTAAGTTGTGGTCGTTACAACTGAGCTACCACTGTTCTTTAATAATGTAATTTTTTAAATTGAGTGTCGTGTTTTTCATTGTTTTTTTAACCAACTTGTAGAAAAAGGAGGAAGTTATTTTATTTATGGAATGTTCAAACTCTACGCTAACATGAAATTAAACAGTAGCGTTTCCAGTTAAATATTCCAGTTAGAAAATACGTACATCATATATTTACGTAAGCGTATCACTTACATCTTATGGTGAAGCTCCGGGGAGGAAACGTCTCCAATAACTTATTTAGTGGATCAAGTTTACGTTCCGGGTTAATATCATCTCCAGAGACATATCAATTGATCGTTTAAACCAGATAATTGATATTCTGTGTCGGAAACTATTCTTGTTGTTCCTAAAGTCACAAACTACTTTGGTAAGCGCACAAGAAAGTATGTAGTACCATCGTTAGTGAACAAGTTACCTCCACAGTTGATATCGCATGTCAAATATAAATACCAACTTAAAAAGGTTCTTAAAAAACACTACCTGTCTTTGTGTCCATAGTTATTTTGTAATTAAAATCGAAATTTGTTATAATCATATTGTGAAACGAGAATAACTGCCGACAAACAGTTTTGCAGTTTGGCAGACTTTTTATATTTTATTGTAAAACAGATTTTGAATAAATAAAAAAAAAAAAAAGTTATTCATACAAATTCTCATGTGTTTGTCTGGTTCTATACACATCATAGTGGTTCTATACGCATCATAGATAATAAGATCACACACACATTCACATTTATATTTATATTTCTTTTGCTGTGCCCGACAGGGTCCATGATTGTTACTTTCAAAAAATGTTACCACCTAAGCCTACATTGTGAAATGCAATAAAGAATTGAGTATTGAGTATATTCCGCCTGGCCTTTACTCACTCATCCGCGGAGTAGCCTACACAAGCACAGCTTAACCTAAAGATCGGTTCCAACACGCAAACCAAAAATAGTGCCATTACCAATCGAAATATTTATAGTGTCTGAATGTTTCGAAAAAAAAAATAGGATAAGCTTGCAGACAATTTAAGGCGCTGAAAACACAAGCATATGTTTTTTTTATTGATAAAAATACAAACACAACAAAAATAGAACCTAATAATTATAAAACCAACAAATTAAGGCGTAAACGTTATTACTTGGAAAAAACGACGAAATCGGCGTGCCTTAAGCTAACAATTACACTCACTAACTAAAACCGACAGTCAAAATTATGACGATGGATTTCTCAGAATTCTTTCCGTACTTTCCTTTTAAAAGTGAATTTGCTTTCAGCTTTTTTAATTCCCAGTGGTAGCGTGTTCCAGAGTTTAATAGATGAGATAGTGTAAGAATTTGACAAAAAACAGGTGCGGTGTGAAGGAATTTGGAGAATAAGATTTTTGGAAGCTCGAAGATTACGACTATGACAACTGCCCAACACTTTGAAATAACTTTTTAAATAATCTGGAGCACGTGGATCGTTCATAATCGAGAAGAGCATGTTCCCGTGTATGTATAGACACGGATATTGGCTATATTCGACGCCGATGACTTCGCGCCACGCTTGATTGAACTATACACCCGACATGAGAGCTATCGTGTAACTTGAGAGAGTACCAGTTGTTACAACGACTGGAAGTATTCGGATTTTATATAAAACTATATTTGTATGAGCTGCACAGTCAGAAGGCGTCATAACAGACCTCCTAGAAGATGGCGGGACGATCTGCAGAGCTATTGCCTATCTTTTTATATGTCAGTGGCTATCATAGTGTCCATCAATTACTGTCAAATGGTTAGTTTAGTATACGAAACCATAACCATTTGACAGTTAATCGATGGGAACTATAATAGCCACTGACATTTAAAAAGATACGGAATAGCCCTGCTGGACAAGACCAGCGACCAGTGGTCCACGTTACGCCACGCCACGCCTTAGATCGAAACAATTGGAATGGTGAGAGGCATTTCCCCCAGTAGGTGACGATGTAGGCTAACAGTATCAGTATAAAAACACACAAACTTTTATTTGTGTGGGCTTGAAAGATTTACTAAAAGTATCTAAATTTTGGCATTATGACTGACAAAGGTATCAGAAGTGAAAAGAAAAATCTATGATACGCTAGGCGAAGCTAAGAAGACCAACCTATCTCCTCCCGCTCTAGACGGAGCTGAAGAAGGAGTGTCTTCTATTGACTAAAAACTCATGTCCCTTCTTAGCCCTTTGTGTTCTAGGCCGAGGTACCTCTTCCGAACTACCCGCAGCCCCGACAGGCGTTGGCCCTTGCCCCTGCAATGTTGCTGACATCTCTTTGAGGCGCGCGTGGAACACGAACGCGCCGTCAATACGGTCTGTCATCGTCATAGGACGGAGGAACGGCTAGCAAGCCCATTACTCACCATCCACGGTGGCCGAAAGCCATCACGTGGCCGACTGTGCATGCCTAGTGGATCGATTTTACAAAAATGAAATTGATTTTGTCAAAATCACATCATCATACATTTATGTGTAACACTGGATACATTCAAAAATGTAAAAAAGAATACAAAATTTCTCTACAATGCCTTTACTATTTATTACAGTTTGAACAAGAAAGATGCATTCACCAACGCAATAAAATATCAATACGAAAATACTAAACCAGATCTTAATTTTTTTAACCCACTGAACTGAAAGCAACTGATTTACAATTTAATAAAACTGCGACTACGACTGGTTGCGTTTGCATGATTGAGTTAAGCAATGAATAGTTCGTTTGGGAAGCAATCATTTTTCAAACTTTTTTGTGATGAAGGACGAATTTGAACCGTAATTGGAGAGATCCAATGACGGGAATCAATCAATTGAAACAGAATTTACGTTTGATTGAATTGTGTAAGAATCGCGACAATTTTTTTTTTTATGAAAGCCGGAAACGATTTCAGATAAAAGACAATTTGTATGATTATTATTCGTAGTCCAGGATCGTTTTGTTCTCTTCATTATTGTTTGTGATTTTGCTGATCTGTATGAAGTGTTTTTTTTTTAAGGGTAGGATTGAGAGGTGGCTAGCTGGTTTGATTATTATGTACTAGCGGACGTTACGCGATTTCACCCGCGTATTTCCCGTTCCCGTGGGAGGGATAAAAATAATCCATATCCGGGGATAATGTAGCTTTCCAACGTTAACAGAATTTTTCAAATCGGTCCAGTAGTTTTTAAGTTTATTCAAAACTAGGTGTTGCCAGCGACTTCGCCTGCTAAAACTCGAAAATTATCCCGCGGGATGATAAAATCAGGATAAAAAAACTAGCCGAATCCAGGTTATAAACTATCTGTGTACCGTTTTACCCAAATTCGTTCAGTGGTTTTGCGTGTATAAGTAACAAACATCCATACATACTTACAAACTTTCGCGTTTATAATATTAGTAGGATTTAAAAGCTCCTGTCTTTTGCAAGTCATATTCTATCAATTCCATCACTAAAACAAAATTTAAAAAAATAAATACACAGTTGGTAGAGGGGTGAACTGTCTGCTACCCATTCGAGGAAAACAATTTTTTTCGACATTCGAGCAAGAATGATTCAGACAGTCGATCAAATTCAACATATTTTCGTAAAGCGGAAAATCTCGGATATCTGACGCCTTGGTGGTTTCTCGTTAAAATTTAACGAATAGGCAAGGAAGAATTATCTTAAAAAAGATTAAGCTGTGGGTCGCAACGTAAAAATCACGTCAAAAATAGATAGATTACATGAGAGTTTGTATTTATTCCGTCAAAAATATTGTTGGTAACGTAATTTGCTCTTATTTGATTTTATTGTATTTTAAATTAATGTGAAGTTTTACTGATTATTTTTGCTGAGCTTATTTACCCTAAAAATGAGTTGTTGAAGGGATTAGTAAAAATCGAAATCCGTGGGAAATAAAAAAAGATAGGAAGGGTGCGATTGATTATGTGTAATGTTTGTAAAGTAGTTTCCGTCCTGCCACAAAATATCAGAAAAAGTTATTCAGTTGAGAGAGACATTATTTATTAATTGGCATTTTCAAAGAATTCGTATAACATAATCGACTAAATATACTAATATTATAACGACGAAAGATTTTGTATGTAACGAATAAACTGTTCGGAAGCTACACCATCCCCGGGTGACATAGGCTACTTTTCATCCCGGTATTCCCACAGGGACGACCACGTGGGTTAAACCGCATGACGTCAACTACTCAGGTATAAAATACCAGGTTTATTTTACCTTCATAACATGGCTGCATGTAATTCACAATCCCAAACCAAATCATCTACAAAAATAACCAAAAAAAGCAAAATTATCCCCACTTAAGTTCAACTAACAATCATCGCGCTGTTAAGAAGCGATTTGTCATCTTTCACAAAAGACGCTAATACTAAATTACTGAACGCTAGACTGGAAAGCATTGACCAAAGTTATCATCAATCTTAGACAAAGGCGTCTTTCAGGGACGCTGAAGACGTTTTCAGTAACGTGTTTGTGTAGGTTGTAGTAGGGATGATACGGACCCTTTTTTTTATGGAGGATAGGAAATCATCAAAAGTTAATGACTCCTCCCGCTCTGGGAGAGTTCTACTTACAAAAAACCACCCATGTTCCTTCTTAGCCCTTTATATCGAGGCGGCGGTATCTCTTGCGAACAACTCTCAGCCCCAACGGACGTCAACCCTTGCTGGCTCGTTCCATGTTGCTGACATCTCTTTGAGGCGCGCGTGGAACATGAACGCGCCGTCGACACGGCCTGTCGCCGTCATAAGACGTTCGGACGGCGAGCTAGCGCATTACTCATCTTATACGTAGCCTACTCATATTACGGAGCCTCGACTCCGATTGCAATAGGTCGAAACTTCCGATAGATTTTACACCTCCGGTTCCGACACTTTTTAATCGGAGGTCGAAGTATATCGATAGCGGTGGGTTTATGCATGCATTTTATTTAATTAGACCCGCCTTCCTAACTCATCTCTATTCTGTCACCATCTCGGGTTTAGACTACGACAAACCAAATTTAAAAACTCCGATTCCGACTTCGGTTCCAATTAAACCGCTTCCGTAACATCCCTAGTGTGTATTATGAAGGTTGTATTGTATGTGGATTAGTTTGGTTCTTATTTGAGCTGTTTCTAAGAGATGTAGAACTTGAAATGTTTTGTGTTGGAATAATTATGTCAGTGGTATCATGAGGATGAATAATGATTTTGTACAAAAGGATACTAGGTAAGGAATATAAGTACAGATAGATGGACGTTCTAAATGTAGGTATTTTACAATATAATTTTGTCGACATTTATTAATTTTATGTACATGCATGAACTTGAGCCTTCTCCCATGGGGTTGGCAGAAACCATAGTGCCACCTTCTATAATCCTGACGTACTCGTTTTGCCTCGTCTACGTTCATACATCTAGTCATACACATACACTAAAAAACGGTTAAGGTAGCTGCACACACCTCACTAAGCCTCACTGCTTTGATAGTACTTTAATAGTAAAGTTTTTTTCTGTAGGAACCAAATCAAAGAAACTGTTTTTTATATGTCAAACTTACCCTCGGCGGCACTATAAGGTACGTCTCAACTTTGTGATCAGCCAGGTAGCCTTCCCTCGAGGCGCCGTCTCCAGGTTCCACGTCGAACCTTCCACCCAGTTGTAGAAGTGTAGGTTTAGTTATATGGACTCGGCTGAAAATAAAAGCAAGGTTTATTATAGGTGAACTTGATTGAATATAGGGGAATTTATTATTACAAACTATAGTGTATCATCAGATGGACGAGGGACGCACAGAAAAGCGAAGATTGGCAAAAGAATTATCTTATCTGTGGAAGCTTGTTATTAGCAATTTAGAAATATATTGTTGTTATAATTATAGTTATTAGACAGTAAGCTTTCCTAAAATAAAAATAAATAATAAAAATAAGAAAGGAGAGGCCTATTTATACCCAACAATGGGTGATTAAATGCTAAAATGATGACGAAAGTGTTACAACGATCTTTTGGCTCTACAAAATGTTCGGTGCATCGTGTGCCAAATCGAAATGGCCATTGGAGGAGTCATCTGCTATCTTTTCAGACCCCTAAACACTTCTCATGAGGATTTTTTTATTGTTTGATTAAAAAGAGACCCAAATTTCACATTTAAATTCAAAATAAGTGACATTTGTCATCTATTTTAACTAGAAAATTAAAAAAAAACAGGGTTTGAGAACTGACCCTTCCAGTCGACCGTCTTAATTTGGCACACGATGCACCAAATACCTTTTAAAATATTGTCAACAGAGTGCAACATTTTAGTGACATAACAATATATATTGTTCAGAGCCGCAGGAACCAATACGGACAAGTTACAAACCGTCTGCGGACTTCAGAACCATGACCGCAGTTTTTTAATTCACGGGTTTGACTTCAATGGCATTTCACTTTTTTTTTAAATCGGAAGCTTTTGATGACAATAGGACCCTATTCTATGGGACTTAAACATAATTGGCGAAATATGGGTAAATTATTCACCCACATACACCTCTGCCAAACCCTTCCGAGATTACACGCGTGATGTTATGTTATGTCAAAGCATACCATTTTTAAAAATCATAAACAAAAATACTATATAGTAAGGTTTTCGTTCAGTTCCTTTTTCTTAACAAAACTTTCAAAGGTCACCATCCAATTGTAAGTTTTATAAAGTTGAATATTGACCCAAAAGTTATGTAACACTTTAATTTCATTTAAACTTTTGTTACCGTAGATCTTTCGTGTTTGACTTTTGGTTTAGTTTTTACTTTGTATAAGTTTAATTGCTGGCCTTTTGATACCAGAACATTAAGTTTTTTGATACAGTTGCTTAGATGCCAAAAGCGGTCATTGACCCACCTACATTTATAATAGTTCTTAACGTTGAAATCCTAAAATAAGCCTGTTCATGTCTTGAATCGTCATCTATCATGATTTTCAACATTTTGTCTAATGAAAAACGATATAAAGTAAACAGTAGTAGTAACGGTATATAGTGGTTCATTTGTTTTGGTTCTTACGAAGTGATATTAGAGAAAGGGCAATGACCGCTATAGACATCTTAATAGGCAGCAACTATAGAACTAATTTAGTTAAGGAGCTCACGGCTAACAAGTAACAGCCGGGCGGTTGATCTTCAGGGTTAAGTCGTGCCTGTCTAGGTCAGTCTGGAAATATAATGAAATCCATTCGGTGGTTAGAATGACGTGGTAACTCGCGTCGGTATCGTTTCTACCCTTATACAATATGGATTTAAACGTTTTCTACCATAGTAGAAGTATGTCTTTACAAAATGCTAACTAGCCTAGTTTCGGCTCAGAAAAGCACAACACACGTTATCTAATTCATTTTCTACTTATTCCTTAAACTGCGTTGCGAACCTTACAAAAAATCATTGCTGCGAGCGTAATTAGCGGATAGTGCTGCCATTTTGTAAAACGTCGGTTTTATTCACTTTGTTTGGAAGCTAGTGAAAGCTTCAATGAATTCAGTGTTTCATAAAAATGAAGCGTGGAGTTAAAGCGTGGGACACAATTAAGTTAGAACCTTAATATTTTGCTATGTTTCAAGACTGAAGTTCTCAGAGAGAGAGAGAAATTAATTTCGTTAACTTGTACACAAGACGGAGGTTATAAAAAGTTTGGATAAAGAGTGTGGAAAGGCATTGGTAACCCCCGTCATTGCGACATTATTTTTGTTCTGGATCATACCTAAAAACCTTTTAGTTACGGATATATCGGAGTTCAAATTTCTAACTTTTTCACAAGTATTTTTGAACTTTACTTTAAATACCTCCATGACGCTCTATAAAATCCAATGCATCATTAGGATAGTGATTTTTCACCCCAAAATAAAGTCGTTTTTCAGCAATAATTTTTGCGCAAGGTTACTTAGTTGAATGTACAGTATGCTTGGCTGACGGCTTCGTAAAGTATTTATTTAGATTAAAATTCTAAATCAAATAATTTATATGTTATTTTGTTAATGAAATTGTAAAAGTAATTGACTAAACGTACTACGCCGCGCGCCGTAGCAAAAGTGATCGTATCGTAGCTAGGAGATCTTAGGAAATTAATACGTAACCAATTCTTGTAGTCGTTAGCCGATAAACTCATCGATTTACAAGATGTTATACGTACTTGATTCATGCAGTTACGGATTTTTTTCTAAATTTAAAACAGGAAGAGGTTCTCAGTTCAACTAAAAGTTCAATTTTTAACATATCCATACTATCTTTTTTTTTAATATAAAAACACACACAACATTTATGTTGTTAATTTTTGAACATTTCGGAATGGTTAGGGAATAATTTCGCACGAATTGCTTTATTTATCAGTACAATATGCATTTATTGCGCTATCGTACACAAACATGTCAATTTATATTACATTAAAAAATTAACCCAATTACTTTATATTAAAAAAAATATCTCACAGAAAAATCAACTTAACATTTATTTTTTTTGACATTTGACACAGGTGCACATTTGCGCAAGCGCCCTACGCCGTCATACGCCACCTGACGCGAGTTTAACAGTTTTTACCCATCTCAATAAACGTACACAACGCCGCTAAAGAAGTTTTCACTTCAAAAGTCTGTTGTCCGTTTGTCACCATTTCACGTCTTAAAGATTGAACAGATGAAAGGCACAAGAATATACCATTCATCATTTTCATTCATCATTTTAGTCGAAAGATGTCCACTGCTGGACAAAGGCTTTCCCCAAGTGTCGACACATACCCTGCCATTAACATTACCAGTAGCTCTACCATGAGTTGTCATAGAAAACCTACTCGCTAACGTTGAACTCGCTAGCGTGCTAACGTGTATCAAATAGATTTCGATAATGCTTGCACCATGAGATTTACGGAGTCTTACGCAGGCGCTAATGTAAGCTCGATAGATTGTGTCGTCTAGCTAACTTCACTCTACTCATGTTTTGTTTCTTTCTTTCCCACTAATAAGAAGAGAGATCGATATATACACAAATAAACCGACAAAATAGAAAAGTTGACGGTTATTAGACTACTTATAGTATTTAGTGGTTTTTGAATTTTTATTCCTTATAATATGTCACTGTCGTGTATTCAATTTGTAATTTTTTTTGTTGACCTTGTGTCACAGAGCTGTGTTGTGTTGTTTAACAGTTTACATTAGTAGATTCAAACAGATTATTTAAAACAATGAGGACCCTGTGCCTCAGTTTCAATTGTTGGTAGAGTTCATAGAAAGGTATGTTTCAACTTTCTTCAAAATTATTGTGTTTTGTTTTGAGAGGACTGCTTTGAAAGGTACCATACCTTTAGTTCTAATGAAACTCGTTGTGTTGACATCAAATCCGTAACATTATTCATACATATGCACAAACCTTTAAAGTATTCTTTAAAGAGTCTATAATGTTTAATAAACCTTCATTCATTTATATTTTGCAATTGGTGTCTAACATGAATTCTCATTTCGGAAAATCATTTCTCGAAATTCACCTTATTCACGTCGTTGGTCTTCAAATTCAGCGGCCACTAACATATTTCATACCAAATAAGCTTTGCAAACATTATTTTGACTGCATTAGACTCAAAAACGTACATAATTTTGTTGTAAACATATGTTTCACACGCCAAAATGCTAGTGAGCTACGTAACCACTATAGTAAGCGAATTATTCGATAGGTTCAGTGAAATTAGTGACTCATGGTACCGTTTTGTATGGTGACAGCTGAAAAACGTTAGTAACTATAGAATAGATTACGTTAGGTTTTTAACCTATCGTCATCTATAGTGCTCATGTTACGGATTGTAATTCTTTCCGTGACCGCTAGAGGCGCTGTACGATATTTCATACAAATAATTTACGTAGACGCTTGCGAGATTTGGCTGTGTAAACTCATGGTAGAGGTACTGGCTTTAAATATAGAATACTTTTTATCTACCTATATTCCAATATATGGACTATATACAGTAGCTCTACCATGAGTTGTCATAGAAAACTTACTCGCTAACGTTGAACTCGCTAGCGTGCTAACGTGTATCAAATAGATTTCGATAATGCTTGCACCATGAGATTTACGGAGTCTTACGCAGGCGCTAATGTAAGCTCGATAGATTGTGTAGTCTAGCTAACTTCACTCTACACATGTTTTGTTTCTTTCTTTCCCACTAATAAGAGAGGAGAGATCGATATATACACAAATAGAAAAGTTGACGGTTATTACACTACTTAAAGTATTTAGTGGTTTTTGAATTTTTATTCCTTATAATATGTCACTGTCGTGTATTCAATTTGTAATTTTGTTTGTTGACCTTTGTGTCACAGAGCTGTGTTGTGTTGTTTAAAAGTTTACATTAGTAGATTCAAACAGATTATTTAAAACAATGAGGACCCTGTGCCTCAGTTTCAATTGTTGGTAGAGTTCATAGAAAGGTATGTTTCAACTTTCTTCAAAATTATTGTGTTTTGTTTTGAGAGAACTGCATGGTGCCTTTAGTTCTAATAAACCCGTTGTGTTGACATCAAATCCGTAACATTATTCATACATATGCACAATCCTTTAAAGTATTCTTTAAAGAGTCTATAATGTTTAATAAACTTTAATTTATTTATATTTTGCAATTGGTGTCTAACATGAATTCTCATTTCGGAAAATCATTTTTCGAAATTCACGTTATTCACGTCGTTGGTCTTCAAATTCAGCGGCCACTAACATATTTCATACCAAATAAGCTTTGCAGACATTATTTTGACTGCATTAGACTCAAAAACGTACATAATTTTGTTGTAAACATATGTTTCACACGCCAAAATGCTAGTGAGCTACGTAACCACTATAGTAAGCGAATTATTCGATAGGTTCAGTGAAATTAGTGACTCATGGTACCGTTTTGTATGGTGACAGCTGAAAAACGTTAGTAACTATAGAATAGATTACGTTAGGTTTTTAACCTATCGTCATCTATAGTGCTCATGTTACGGATTGTAATTCTTTCCGTGACCGCTAGAGGCGCTGTACGATATTTCATACAAATAATTTACGTAGACGCTTGCGAGATTTGGCTGTGTAAACTCATGGTAGAGGTACAGGGTTATTTCTAAACCACCGTTAACCTTGCAAGACTGTATTACTATCATCATAAACAACAACTTTTGTTCTATGACTTTTTACAAAACATAATACATTTACCAAAAACAAAAGTTCAATATGAGAGAGAGATGAGAGAGAATGAAGAGATGTCCTATGTAACACATTTCAACTCTGTATTTTGCTGTACCTACCTACGCCTGTCGCGCACTGTCGTAATTCGCTACGGTACGATTACCCCGCCGCCCTTACCCCGCTCCCCTCGCTATTGTACTATCGCTTTCTTTTGCTTCGCAGACTTGGTAACATTTAGAGCGTACAATTTAAATATTTTTATTTTTGTAAGTAAATCTGATGAACTAAAATATGATGAATTTTTAAAAGTCACAGAACAAAAGTTGTTGATTATGATGTTAGCAACTTAGTCCTGAGAGGTTAACGGTGTTTTACAAATAACCCTGTATATCCGATATTGACGCTGTAGCCTACTCACCCAGCAATCCCGCCAGACTCCATATGATTGGCAAGCGTGACGTCATCACTCCAGACATCAAATTGCCACTTGCGTAGTCCTAGCACTCCACACAACACGTTGCCGGTGTGGATGCCTATGCGCATGTCAACATTGAATCCGGTTGCTTCGCGGACGAACCTGAGGACAAAAGAATTGTTTTTAGGTAGCGTTTCAAGCAAAGAAGCACCGTGTTGGGTTAAATATTTATTATTTTGTGTTCAGGTTATTGTCACAAAAATACGATTCATGAATCCGTGTTGTTTTAGTGATCGCAAGCACGATGAGGGTCCTTTTTTATGGATGGTGGGAAATCATCAAATGACTCCATCCGCTCTGGACGAAGTGGTAGGAAGTGTCAGACTTCTACTGACTGAAACCCTCTCTTGTTCCTTCTTAGCGATTTGTGTCCGAGGCCGCGGTGTCTCATTCAAACAACCCGCATCCCCGACAAGCGTCGGCCCTTACGGGCCCATGCAAAATTGATGACATCTCTTTGAGGCGCGTGTGGAACACGAACGCGCCGTCGTCGAATCGGCCTGTCACAGGACGGACGGACTGACGTGAGTTAGCCCATTTCTCACCGTTCACAGGCCCACGCTTATGGAAGTATGAGGGTCCTTTTTTTTTTTTTTTGTTGGGTGTAAAATCATCGAATAACCCTTCCGCTCTTGGGCAGAGCGAAAGGGAGTGTCAGACTTCTACTGACTAAAAACCACCCATGTTCCTTCTTCGCCCTCTATGTCGAGGCCGCGATAAGCTGTGGACAACCCGCAGCCCCGACGGGGAGTATGAGGGTCCTTGGTTGGATTCCTAAATCGGGGAAAGTGAAACTGAGAACGAGTCTGGATTTGTGTCCGATGGATGGCATTAGGCTCCACCGTTTTACACGGGACTTAAATTGACTGTTCCATAATTAGGTACACCTCTACGCCTAACCGTTCAAGGATATATATATTTAAAGCCCATGGAGTTTCTTGCCCGTTCTTATTCATAGAGATCTATCCTAGGTAATGGGCAACTACAGTACACTCAGTTATAGTGCCTTGTGACTGGGACTGAAGCTTATTTTATTTTGTACAAAGTAACCTATGTCACCCGGGGATAGTGTAGGTTCCCAACGCTGAAAGAATTTTTCAAATCAGTCCAGTAGTTTCGGAGCCTATTCGTTACAAAAAAGAAAACAAACAAATCCTTCCTCTTTATTATATTCGTGTAGATTTGTTCAACTATTCAAAAGTGCCTGTAACTGGCCTACTGGAAATTAATGTTTTGATTTTGATCGAGTGTATTTTGAGCACCATTACCTAGTTCAAGTAAAACAAAGGATCCTTACCGAATAGCATCGATCATCTGCAGGCCCATATTGACACAGTTATAGGCGTGGTTGGGTCTGGACACCGGCAGACCTGACACGCAGTAGTAGCAGTCACCCAGGATCTTGATGCGCATGCACTGGTTCTCCTGAAACAGGAAGGTGGATTTAACAATTATATTACATGGGTTACCCATGGGTTCATTTGAATATTAAATTAAGAAATAAAAATAGAATGGACCCCGCCTGCTTCCAAGTTATGTTTAATTTAAAATGTGCTTGTTTTATGCTTTTCAGTTGGGTTTTTTATAATTTTTTAACTATTTTCTTTTTTAAGTTATATTGGGGGCCAGCCTATTATGATCAACTGGGCACAAATCCGGACTCCGTGGTGGCTACCGTGTAAATCATGCTCGTATTAAATAAATAACGGCACAAAGTTCACAATACATTGCACTTTATCATGTCGACAGTAATCGATAAGGACCTTGGCAGTTCTCCATCCATCACTAAACCACTCCAACTAAGTTTAAAACTATTCATCGATTATTTAAGCTGACGTAAGGTTCTCAAAGCTATTTTTTTCAGTCGAAGAAATCGGTAGGAATAAAAGTTAAAATATATTTTGGTAAATGGGACATGAAAAGCTGTGAATTGTGTTGGAGTAGTTAGAGATAGAAAGAAAGAAAAGCAAGAAAACATGTTTATTTAGCACAATGCCACAAGTGCACACAACAAACAATAAAAATTATGAAAGAAACTAAAAAACTAAACTGAAAAAGAAGAGTGTGTGCATCCCACGGCTGCGCCAAATAGGACCAGTTCAGCAAACTGCCAAGCAGCTAGTGCCCGACGCTGGTTTTCAACTGGCCCTGAGATGGTGATGTTACGAACGTGAAACAGTTTAGTACTCTGTGTTCATGTGTATGAGTAAGTGCTTATATAAGGAAATATGTGTATAGTAATTAATAATACCATTTCAGAATACTTAGACGGAACAAAACAAACAAAAAACTAAGACATCCAAATAAATTAAATTAAACAGACGCGTTTAATCATAAACCTGTTTCGCACACTTCCAACTTCTAGGATAGGTATCATGTACAAAAAAAAACCTTTGGCATCGCCAATGATGGTTGCAAGGTTAAAATGAGACTAGGCGGGTCATATATTCCGGATAGGTTAGAACAGATGGGCAAGGATCGTCACAAAGTGGGTGCATGAAGACGGTCGTCATCACCGAGGCAGGCCTAAGAAACCGTCGTGACGATTGGGACTCGTTCATCACTGATTTGCCTGATAAAGGGAAGGGGGAAGCCTTTGCTCAGTAGTGGGCAGAATAAACTTATTAGAAAAACACTGTTATTTTAAGGACTAAGTTAAGAAGTCAATAAGTTTTCGCACAATAATTTTTCTGGAGCTTCATCCGGATAGATAACAAGTCGATCGCAAAGCAGTTGGAAAGTCCTAAGTAGAACAGACTTACATAAATTAAATAGGGCACATAACACCGACTCATTTTCTAGTCTACCCCATTCAGAACACCTAACATATCTGAGCATTAACGATAGGTATATTATTATTCATCAACATTCCCCTCAGTTAAATCCGCTCTAAGATTGAGAGCCACAACAGCAAGGCATCAATCTCTTTGAACGAGGACAAGCCTTACACGAAAGATAATATTCCTTTCAGTGGGGTGAAGAATTATTTGCAAACAGATACAGCTTACATTGCAGTCACACTGAGCGTGTTTATTTAGCAAGTCCGCAGATATCACTATCAATATATATCGCCTGTCGGTCTGTTCGCTATAAACTCAAAAACTGCACCAATTTTCATGCTGTTTAGGAAGGTTCTAGTATATAATTTACACGCGGACGAAGTAGTGGGTGATGTGCTAGTTATAAAAAGAAATCACTTAATATTTTACGAAGAGAAACTCGTTGTTTAATTAAAATAGCCGTACAGGGGAGATCTCCAAGGGTAATCCACGCTTACCAAAGGTAGTCTGTGAATGGCTGCCTAATCATTACATACAGTTCTTCCTCCGTCTCTCGGAAATGCTGCAGAGCCGTTGGTCTTAGCTGTTATTTGTAGAACTTTGGTAAATAATCATTACAGGTAGACAGTGGCTGGAAATTCTAACAACCAATTTTGCTAAGGGGTGTCGTATAACCCAGCCCATAGTTGAAAGGCAGATGATGATTGCCCACCCGTCTAAATACAAAGTTTTTAAAGCGACTACTTAGCGTGGGTGATATTTTTTTTTTTTTTGGCGGGTGGAAAAGCATCAAATAACCCCTCCCGCTCTTGGGCAGAGCGAAAGGGAGTGTCAGATTTCTACTGACTAAAAACCACCCATGTTCTTTCTTAGCCCTATATGTCGAGGTCGCGGTAACTAGTGTACAACCCACAGCCCCGACGGGCATTTTGTTGATACCTTAGACAAGTTAAGTATTATTGGAGTTTTCTATCAAAAATTCCTCCGTTATGGCATAGAGTTTGGAAGTTGATGAGTGCCTCAAAAAGTAGGTTGCGGCTAAATATTTAAGCATATACCTCCGATCCGATCCTTAAAACCCGATCATTAAAATATAAAACGATTTACTATCGCTCAGGTATAACTGTCACCGCAGTAAAATTGTTGTCTCCGGCTCAAGAACCCTAAATAGGGTAGTTAACAAAAAAAATCTAATTAGTCCGTCATATAGATTACCAAAAAATATTGGACACGTATTTTTTCTTTTTCCACGTAAACAAACAATGAAGACGATACAGTGCTTTGAAAACTCGTGTGACGCCATTTTCTGAGACATTAGTATGACGTTCTTTAGCGGTCAGTGACGTCACAACCCCGCACTCAAATCTTTGACGCGTTTTATCTAGTAAATTTTTATTGATTTGATAAAACAAAAAATACGTATCCAATATTTATCGATAATCTAACAGACGGACTAATTAGAATCATATTTTTTTAAATCAGTAAACATCAGTATTCTGTAACACCTTTTTTGCAAAGTATAATAATATTGTCATCATATTTTTCCGTAAACGAAACCGTATACTTTCAACGTTTATGATCATAAATAAAAAATATTGTGCGTGTGTTATCTTGATAAACGTAAATAATTTAGATACCGTTTATTGCTTTCAGTATTATTCAGGTAGAATAGTGTTACGAGCTGGATATGGGATAAATAAAAACACTACCAATTAAACACTCGAATTTACTTTATTACTCACAAAACACTTATTCACAGTCACAAAATAACTACTGAACACTTTATCGTACTAAATATCTCTTCGAACCATTTGTTGTCTCGCTTAAAAGTAGACTGAATTCGCTTCGTCCTCTGTTCTTTTACAAACACACTAAAGGTATTTGACAAAATTCCCTATTATTCAGAACAAAAATTAAAGAACTCAATGACAACTGCCACTGACGCCGCCAATTCTAGATGACCGTCGTAACAAAAAAAACAAAATGATGTATCAGTATACTCCTCTGACAGCGCACGGTTAAATTTCCTACTTCTTATCTCACATAATTCCTCACACAATCCATAGAAAACTAGCTTTTATAACCTCACAATCCAGACAGTAATTTTTGCGATCATTTACTAACACTAAAACAAGCCATCCACGTCCATAAACAATATCTATCTTCAGATTATTATGGGCTATAACTCCTTAATGTTTCATACATCAGCAGCTTTGCATGCTATTATCATGAATATGCATGCACCATGGTACAGTCTGTAACTAGCATTACCCGACCCCTCGTGTACAGAAGAAGTGGTGTGAGAAGACGGGTCAGGTAATTCTGGGTAAAGACTGTACAAACCACACAGCTTGCGTATGCAAACGACTAAGTTTTACGACCTGTAATACAAATAGAGAACTTTATGCCTGTAGTAAGCTGAATGTAGCTGAAAATTTCTATATAGTGTTACTGAAAGTTGTATTTTGCAGTTGTAAACACGCATGATGGGGTTATGTTTTCCGCTTGTTAATTGTTGAAGTTATTGGAGAGGTAATGATACGGAAAGGTCAGATTGCACATGAAGGAAACACATAAAAACACGTGAAAACAGCGTAAGTAAATAAAATGTACCTAGTAAAACACGGTTTTGATTTTGAAAAACTAATTACCGCACGCGTGAATGTATGAATGTACACAAAGCAAAATGATTCTTAGCAGGTGCGTTCTGGCGTTTCTGTTTTCCGCTACTTATGGCTAAAATGCTGAGTTTAGGTATGTAAATAATGTATGTAACTAGCGCACTTACGGCCGAATACTGAAACACTACTCAATTTTAAGTTGCCCTTAAATCTCGTTCTGTCTCTGTTACTTCAGCATAGAGCGACCGAGACAGCACTAGATTTGAGCGTTACTTATATTTGAGTGGCGTTTCAGTATTCGGCCGTTAGAGTTTTGTAACGTAATCTATCATTGCCAAACATCGTGGTGAAACCGGAATGTCTTAGAACCAAAAAGTTCGAAGACATGTGACATGTACCAAACCGCACTGGGCCCTCGTGGAAGATTATAGCCCATTCCCTCTCAAAGAGAGAGGAGGTTTGTGTCCCAGCAGTGGGAACATTAATAGGCTGTTGATGATTGATTGACGACAATAGCAGTAGTAGCTATAATCATACTTAGTATAATTTAAACTTAGCTTTGGAAACTAGACAATTACAGATATTGTAAGTACTGAAATATCTGACAGTGCCTGGTCTCTACAGCAAATCTGCAGTTTATCCACACCAGTTTTAGTGATCTTTCAGTTAGGTTGATAGTACTTCTTATCTAGACACCAACACAATTAAAAACCGCTAACCCGCATACAAACCACGGAGAGAAAGTTTCAAAAGTAGGCATTAGGGTCAAAACTTTAAACAAACAACAAGACAAACAAAAGTTGACCATATGGAACACCACTGAAAGGACTTTGTTTAATTAGTGTGATGCTAAAATTAACTATAGAGTTAATTTTAGCATCACATCTGTAGGTCCTCGTGTCGCATTGCCGTCCCATCGTACTTTGAGCGTGAGGTTATAGAGAGTGCACCTGTGTCTACATAGACACGTATGATACCTCCCACGCCGATGTCACACGGCCAAACTATACGAAAACAACAAAAAGTTTCAATGCCGCCATCTACAGCAGCATAGATGAGTGTCATGCTCATATTGCATTGAAACCAGTTTGAGACCTGTTTCTATAGATCTCAGGTTTAAGATTATAATTATTTCGGAACATTCATAGCACGGATCTGATCTCGTGGCTGCCACTAAAAAAATCTTTATGGAAAAACCAAATATCGTGTGACCTGATCGAAAATTCGTAAGACGTCGTATGGCGCTTGCGCGAACGTGCGTGTGTATCAATGTGACAAAAATTAAATGTCAAGTTGATTTTTCTGAGAGATAAACTTTTTAATGTAAAATATTTGTAATAGTTCTAAAGTGTTAATTTTTTATCTAATTTAAATTATCAAGTTTGCGTACGATTGCGAATTGAATTAATATTGTATTTAACCACATACAATATAGTACTTTAATTAATACTGATAAGTACCTAAAGCATTTCGTGCGAAATTATTCCCTAACCATTTCAAAATATTCAAAAATGCACAACGTTAATGCTTAAGTTTTCACTTTTGCCGACACTACCGTTGTTTTTTTTTTTTGTAATAGATGAGAAACAAGGACAGTAAAGTCTTACAACATAGTTCAAATTACAACATTCCTACGAAAAACTATTTTAAAGTAAGGACTTATCTAAAGCGATAAATATTTCCAGCTACTCATAAAACTTAAAACATTCAGCCTTTCACCCTGAAACCTAACAAAAACAAAGTAATGTTTTATTTAGTTACAAAACATGTTTTCTCCGTGTCTAATAAGCAAAATGGAAATTGTTTTCACAAACAGTCTGCACTATGAATATCGTAAAATTAAAAGTTGTTTATTTTTACGAGTACAATCACCTTACAGTGAAAAGGAGATTGTATTTTCATCGTAGTTTAGCTTATTTTCATGAACATTTGTATGACAATTTTTTATCATATTTTAGATCATTTTATGATAAATAATCATAAAATGATCTTCTTAAGTTACTAAAAAAAACTAATTCATAAAGCGCGTTTATTGTCTTATAATTATGTACATTAGTAAATTTAATTATACTAAAACCTACCTCGATAACCACTCTATCCACTGGTGAAAATAACATGAAAATCGATGCAGAAGTTTTTGAGTTTATCGCAAACAGACAGACAGATACTGCGGAGGGCTATGTTTTATAAAATTTAGTGATGATTATGTTAAGACCACCATCCAGAGAAGCTTTGAAAGCCTAACCTGAAATCCCCTACAAAACTAATTTGAAATTCCTCTCATGTATTGAGTAAGCAAATGTGACAAAAACAATTGAGATACACAAATATAGATAAACAAAGTAACATCGACTGATTATACAAAGTGCAATTACTGATTGGCAGTATTGATATGCGCATAAATTGTGTTGCTTACGCAATATTGCGAAATATGTAGGTTTTGCATGGTTAGTCGTTGAAGGTACATTGAACCTGAATTTCAGTGTTATCTTATATTAAAACACTAATATATGTGTGGTAATGAATTGTACACTGTAAATTAGTTTTTATCTTTGTCATCTCTATCTACTGCATGGTATCAGAAAGGCATATAGATTTGATTTTAAGATTCCGATTTCCAATTCCTCCAAATGTTTCTGCTCTCCAGGTAGTGTGTGGAACCTTACTAAAATTATTACACCCCAACACTAGCAGCTACCAAATCTTAGGTGCTTAGGTGGGAATAGCTTTAGTGCTCTAAACTTAGGTGCTCTAAAAATCGGTGCTCAGTTGGGAATACCTCGTCAAGATACAACAAAACATTCACAATTTATATAAAATGTTATGTTATGTACATCAAACGGGCGTAAATCTCGAGACGGGATGCTGATTAGAATTTCGTGATACAATTTTAGTGACACTGTTGGAGGAACTGGGAATCTAGCCGAAGTTCTCATAATTACCAGTGGCGTTTGTGTCCACAGGACTAACGTGTCAAATGTGTCAATCACAAAACGTTCCCTCCAAATCAAAATTCACATCACAGACAACAGTTCTATTCTCAGTTTTCATTCAAAACCCAGCGGCCATTCGATTGCTTTTACTTTTTAGAAAAAACAAAGAACACAGTCCAACATACTGACATCAAAATGGACTTGACAAACGGATATTTCCAGACTAAAGAAAATATGATTCTGTTTGGTCCGTCTGTTAGATTAATGAAAAATATTGGATGCGTGTTTTTGTTTTATCAGATTAATCAAAATTGACGAAAATAAAACGTGTCAAAGATCATGAGTGGTGGCAAGTGACATCACTTTCTGGTAAAAAATGAAGCACGCTGTGACGTCACACGGATTTTCGAAGCACTGTAACGTCTTCATTTTCAATTTACGTAAAAAAAGAAAAAAAATATTTTGTCCTATATTTTTCCGAAATCTATCTGATGTACTAATTAGATTATTTTTGTCAACTACCCTATTTTTTCGCCTGTCCAATGTTAAGTACCTCTAGTTACTGGCCAAAACGTTTTTTCAAACTACCAATTAAAAACCAAGAATGAAGTTAGAGCGGTGGGATTTGGAAGTTGCATAATGTACGAGTAGGTACATACATCTCCTAAAATCTAGTAGAAAATCTTCTTTTAATTTGTACCGTAGATATGCATATTTTTTTTTAATCGGAAGATTTTTAATCGACATTGACACTTACTGCGGTACTCAGAGATATTTAATGATTACTTAAGCCGTCACTTAGTAAAGGTTTGACATATTTTTGTATGACAAAACTGTGAAAACCTTTACTAAGTGATGGCCTAAGTAATCATAAAAGGTCTCTGAGTGCGGAAGTTATAAATTTTAGAAATTAATGAAACTAGAAAGATTTTTTTTTTAGTTTTCCAGGAGGTCAATCTATTTTTATTGATCACTATTCTACTACTCTTAGCTCGGTTGGGGTCGGCGCGGCATGTCTTCTTATGTATAATTTTCTATAACACTTCAAGCATTCGACGAAAATTGCGTTCTCCGTGATTGTTATGCAAATGCCCGTCAATCAACGAGAAGTTACAAAAATAAAATAAAAACATAATTATATATTTAATATTTTTTGCAGTGTCAAAAATAATGGTGTCCTGTTTTATAGTTTTAGTGCTCGAAAGTCATAGTTTGAATATCTACTAATGCGCGTATGACACTCGTGGCACAGAATACATAATAGTACTACGTACTCGTGGGCAGCAGTTGAAAGCATTTTGTGGTGAGTGAATTTTCTTGAAAACCATTTGGATTGTAATAGAAAGTTAGACATTGGGGGTATACTTTCTCATTATTGTTACGTTCGTTGTAATTTTCTGATAGTCATCGACAAAGCCTATTAATCAAGAGTTCTGATATCTTAAATTCTCAACAATAGGCGTGACGACATAGTCAAAGAATCAATGATTTAATGATATTAGGGGAAATTACATACGAGAAGGATTTAAAACACTGATTTAGTTTTATTTAAAAAATTAAGATTAGTAAGATTTTTAATAAAATAAAAGATTAAAATACTGATATCGGCCATTTTGATTGAAACACCAATCATAGCGCACTACGTCACGCCAATGTAAACATCACTAGCTGTCACTAGCTCACTGTGTTGTTTTGTTGCCGATTACGCATTTGGATATTTTTTTTGTTACTACAATACTTTGTGAACATCTTTAGCAATGGAATCAGGCTTTGTAAAAGCAAACAGTTCAAATTTGCCCAGGATAGATTTACTGATGTTGGGCGATTTCCTTGGGTCAAATAAAGAATTTTGCTCGTCCGAGTTCCGAAATATGAAAACCTCCCTGTAAGTAAATTTTGTAAGTATCTAACACTATAAAAATACAACAAACTCGTTTTGAGCTTGTAGGAGTTTAGTTTATTTTCACTTTCATATGTTATTTTTACAATAAACTTGTCAGTTTATTTTTGAGGTTAGCTCCTTCGCAACTTGTAATAAAAGTTTGCTACTGAGTTAATAACCAACAAAAGGAGTAAATTTCTGTAACTACAAAGCATGTACTAGTATCTTTTCTCATAGTAACAACCTACTATCATAATCACCGGATCAGCTATGCAGGTCCAGAGGACAACATTTTTGGCATTCAATGTAATGCTAAAACTATTGCTATTGATGTGTTTTTACACTGAGGCACCGCACACCACTTATAAACTTTGTTATTCATTTTTAACACACGAATTATGGTAATGTTTGTTTTAGTTTCCTCTAGCTGCGCTTTGACATTTCCATGTTTACATAGGCGTGACGTCAGACCCGACGCCATGACACTGCGAGCTGTTTTCGCGCTCTATTTAATTTTTTTTTCAAAAATGGCTTATATCTTCGTTAAACTTTACTTTATTACTGAAATAATGGTTTTTTCGTAAATAAAAAAGATGTACCCACATTACGGAAGAGGATTTCAAAATCTTTCGTCATGCCTATTAGCAAAAATGCTCGCAATAACATATATGCATCCGAATACAAGGCAATACAATTTTCTTTTCAACTGTTGTTAGTACATACAACCATACAAATAAACGTCACACATACTCCACCAACGGATTGCATGCTCAAGTCCAAATGAAAGCGCGTCTAAATATTTGTGCACAACAAGTAGGAAAGCCGGTTGGGTTCGACGGCGATTGTGTTTTCCTGGCGCACCCTGCCACTCTATGGCTATATAAATTGAATTCAGTGTATCGGAATACAGAATTCTAGATGCACAGTAGGACTGGGGGAAATTCAGATTATTTTGGGATGCTTGTTAGACACACTAGTAATTATTGTTTGGATTGACGAAAATTGACAATCAGACGAATGGTTCTCTTTATTACTCATCAGTTCCAATAGTACCGTTTTTATTGAAATAGTATTATATTAAATAATCAGGACCACAAACGATTCGTTCAGATTAGAGGCTGGAACTCAAATTTAAAACATTCGCATGATGGGGAATTATTTCAAGCAGGTATTCATTATCATCAGGCCTAGCATTTTCTGAAATCAGATGTTGGGATTTGCTCATAATTCAACTGAATAAACTAGGTGATACGAAATCTTGTGCTAAGACTGATGGCTATTCAAAAAATATACTTATATAGCTCTACATTAAAGACTTATACAATACTTACACACTCATATACGCTGTACTCTTAGCAATGTAAATGTATAGCCATAATTTGTAAATCCTTAATTGGCTATAGGATAAGTTTATATTTTTAAGATAAAATTTCAAAGAGCTGTGGATTTTGTGAATAATAAATAAATAAATAAACTAAACAAAAACAAGGTCATAAACTTTTGCTGGCGAAAAACGTTACGGCTGTAACATTTGTTTTATGTTTTTTTTTTTTTTTTTTTAAAAACGTTGCCCCACATTAGGAATTTCTCCTGTATCGTGGGTGCGTTTACAAACATTTAAACTCACATACACAAATACCCAGACCCGGAACAACTATCTGTAGGTCATACAAATATTTGTTCCGTGCGGGAATCGAACCCGCGACACGCAGCGCAGCAGTCCATTGCTTGAGCAATTGCGCCAACCGTGCCGCCAAATTGATTTGAGCGATTGATGCTCATTTACATTTCTTACTTTAAGGATATTCTCGACCATTGTTTTAACTTCATCTTCTGTGCTCACTTTAAAGCCCTGTCTCCAGGCTCATTCATCTCGATATATTACAAATGGTTCACACTCCAGTGAACTGTTATGTAATTATTTTAAAATTTCTGAAGTTCTCTTAATGTTCGAGAGTTAATGATTGCTGTGGGACTCTTTTTATTTGCCTTCGGGTGAGACTGCTTTAACTTTTAAAATTAGACACTGTTTGTATAAAGATTCGTCAGCTGTGAAATTAATTAGGGCCTACCTATATGTGACACTAAAACAATGCTATTCAAGAGGGACGATATCTTCAGCCTTGCATTTTTTCTGAATTATATTAAGGTTTTCTTCCAATCTAACTTTGTGCAACTGAATATCCCTTCACTAGTCTCTTCACTAGTAGAATTGGAAGCCTCGTGACATCGAAATAACTCACACAAAAATTTATAAAAGATTGCTATATCTGCAGGTAAATTAGCCATACCACTAACCTCGATCTTAATCCTTTTCAACACACTGAACTATCAATGAAAATTGAAAAAACAGACTTGTATTATTATAAGATGTCGTGTCTCCTCTAGGTACGGATGGTAATAATCGAGCCCTAATAATAAAAAAAATGCTCCTAAAGTTGATCTACGTGAAAGTTGATATCAGGGACGGAAATGAAAACAATTTCATACATAAAGAACTCGGAAAAGAGACGAAAAATCTAATATAGTCAGGACAATGATATTCGCAAACATTGAGAATAGAATAAAGGAAAAATCACGCCTCTCTGGAAAAGACAATACCCTGCGGGGGCTTATCACTATTCCTGTTTACCTTACAGAGGAAAACGTGACAAAATTGTAATACTCGTACAAACATTTATTAGGTACCGACATAAAAAACAAAATTTCCTCTATACGACATAACATACTTTGTTGTATCACTGCCTTTTTGGTTTTGTGGTTGAAAACGCTACTGCTGAGCATGAGAACCTTGGGTTTGATTTCCGGGCCGGGCAAACTGATGGGCTTTTCCACCATGAATAAATCAGTAGCAGATGGAAGTTGGAGTTTGTGCCCAGTTGATGGTAATAAGCTTGTCCCTTACCACATAGGACATGTATAATGTTAGAGTCCTATAAGGTACACAACTGTTTAAGTCATCATCGGCCTAGCCTTTGCCAACAACGTTGGGCCCTAATCTAACCAGATGCAGCTGAATACCAGTATTTTACATGTAACGACTGCCTATCTGACCTCCACAACCCAGTTCATTCTAATTTATACGAAACCCTTTGGTAAGACTGATTGTTAGACTTTCAGGTGCTTTCTGAGACACGGAGAAAACTCGGCATGTAATGGGCGGTCACCCATCCACAGACCAACCTAGGCAACTGCGGTTTAACCAAAAGATCGACCCGACTGGCAGTTATTATTCAGCCACAAGCCCCTCTAAAAACCTCTCGTCCCAGCCGCCGCGGGAGGCGCTCCGGGCGTTGGGGGTCCCGCGATGACCTTCGGCCACCGTCGACGCGGGCCTGTGGACGGTGAGTGATGGGCTAACTCGCCGTCCGTCCGTCTCACGACGAAAACAGGCCGTGTCGACGGCGCGTTCGTATTCCACGCGCGCCTCAAAGAGATGTCAGCAACATGGGAGGGGCCCGAAAGGGCCGACGCCTGTCGGGGCCGCGGGTAGTCCACCGGTTATCGCGGCCTCGACATAGAGGGCGAAGAAGGAACGTGGGTGGTTTTTAGTCAGTAGAAGTCTGACACTCCCTTTCGCTCTGCCCAAGAGCGGGAGGGGTTATTCGATGATTTTACACCCACCAAAAAAAAAAAAAAAAAACCCCTCTAAAAACTGTCTAAGTATTTGGGAGTTTAAGGCTAAGTGACTTTTTAAATGTTCACGTCATTTTGTGATTGTCCAATTTGATCGAAACATCAGTAGTAAAAAAACCAATATCAGATGGCCTCTTGTTATATAGTAACTCCGTACTACTCCAGGCCACCTAAGATAATGTACGAGTGTAAAACTGTGGATAGAATTTTCTAGAGAGTGTTAGCAATGCTCTAGAATAAAATTGTGATCGCAGTTTCGCGTTTGGCAAATTAATAAACTGTCATTAACCTTGTTTTAAGATAGTGGTAATTATACAATTTCAGGATACGGAAAATGGTGGTTTGGGAAACACCTCACATAGATACAGTCTTAACAAAGACTGCGTTTTAAGTGAAAAAGTACAACGTGAAAGTTTTCTAGTCATCTAATAATTGTCCACCATTTTGTTAATTATTGTTGTTACAGGTAGTTAGTGACCCGAAAGTCTGACAACCAGTTTTACCAAGGGGTATTTATTTATTACCGAATATCATCATAGTGTTATAAAATCATTCTCTTTTTTCGTTATTAATATTTTTGCAACCACTTGCAAGATGATCTGGACGCGCATCACAAAGCTTAAGTCAAGAACAGTACTTAGAAGTATATGGAGAGTTTCCAGCAGTGGGATATAAACCCCAAAACCAAATATTCTTATTTTAATGAATCAACAAATTTTAAAGATAAAACAAGCTCTAAAATATAATTTTAGAAACCAAACTCCGAAAGTTAAACAACAGCTCACAAACTAATTAGTGAGTGACAAACTGGACTTTAAAACAAAATGGACACTATTTCGGGCACCCATATTGTTCGTGATTACAGGAAGTTGATAAATTAGCAGTTTTAACTAATAACACGCTTTCATAATGAAACTCATGTTCAGTGAGCGTAACTAAATCTGTCTGCAGAGTTTGCAAGGTAATATTGGAATGAATATGAATACAACTTTTTGATTATTAATTGTTTTTGAGTGTGTTTTTCAACGTATTTATAAAGGGAATTGATTTTCTTTCATTCAAAAGAAGAATAGTATTAGCATATCATGTGAATTTGCCTGTATCGGGGGTGCGTTCACAAACATTTAAACTCAAATCAAATCAAATCAAAACTCATTTATTCAAACTAGGCTGATAATCAGCACTTTTCGAACGTCAAAATTTACTTTACTTTACTAATTTACAAGAGTCCACCAAAACGCCCTTCGACAGTTCCTAGTGTTTTTGCTGGAAAGAAGAAGTGGCGGAACAAATTCCCCAGCACACATCTGTCTGTTAGGTTGGTTAGAAGAACCAACTCACATACACAAATACCCAGACCCGAAACAACTATCCGTAGGCCATACAAATATTTGTTACGTGCATTACAGGAAGTTCAATGTTTTAGTTCTGCCTACCTCGTTGGGCGCAGTCAATCCAAGGAAATCGAGTGTCACGCTTTCAAGTAGTCACAAGCGCTACTGTTGAAGTTGAGGTCCTAGGTTCAAATCGCAGATCGGGCAAAGTGTTATTGGGTTTTTCTACCAGGAATTTATCAGCAGCATCCTCGGAGTCCAGATTTATGCTCGTTTGTTTTTTAAAAACGTTGCCCCACACTAGGAATTTCTCCTGTATCGTGGGTGCGTTCACAAACATTTAAATTCACATACACAAATACCCAGACCCGAAACTATCTGTAGGTCATACAAATATTTGTTCCGTGCGGGAATCGAACCCGCGACACAGCAGTCCATTGCTTGAGCAACTGCGCCAACCGTGCCGTCCAATAGGATTGATTGCAATAGGCTTGCCCCTTTTTACATGGAATTCAAACAACAACGTTGTACTATTGGAGGTTAAGGCGCAAAATGCCTAATTCTCAAAATGGCAACAGAGTCGCAAAAGGACTTGTTCTCAAAATGGCAAATTCTCAAAAAGCCTAATTCTCTAAATGGCCAATAGCTGGGTCAATAAAATATGATTCTAATTAGTCCGTCAGTTATATTATCTAAAAATACTGGATACTTAATGTTTGTCTGTTTTTTGTTTTACCAAATTAATAAAAAAATACGGAGATAAAACGTCTCAAAGATCATGAGTAGGTATGAGGTTGTGACGTAATTTTTAGGTAAAAAATGTAATGACGTGTGACGTTTTCGAGGAGTTCACAAGTTTTCAAAGCACTGTATTGTATTCATGTTTTGTTTATGTGAAAAAAGAAAAGAATATGTGTTCAATATTTTTTGGAAATCTATCTGACGGACTAATTAGTTTTTTTTTTGTCCGTTCCCCTATTCTAAAAAAGTCCAATTCCCTGAATACCTTAGATACACCTCTGCCTTTACAAGCATATTCTTACATTATGTTTATCAATCACCCACACACATATATCTCAAAGAGTGAATCTGAATCTGTGATGTACTAAAAAGCAGCTGCACTGATATGCACTGAGCGCTCCGTTGAAGAACAAAGGGTTTTATATATAATCTTAGTGGCATCAAACAAGGTAGTCGGATCATAACACCTGTATTCTTTAATCATAAAACTTGTTAAATTTCCGAAGTGTCAGTGACATTCAGTGTGGACTGGTACTTTGCATGCATAGCTGGCGGTTCCCGTAGACGGTGCTGTCAGCTTTGGAACGAGTTATTTATTTTATCTAGATAAGTTTTAATAGAAGAGATATCGTTTCAGGTTAATGGATGTTCTATCGGTATAGTTGTTGCGGTGTGGTGTCAGTAAAGCTTCGTAAAGGTCAAATCAATTTTGGTAGAACTTGAGAAATAATTTCAAATAAGATACTGTCATCAAATACTCATTGTAAGTAATAAGCAGACAAGGTCTAATCGTTCTGTGAAATATTATAAAGAGGAAAGATTTGTTTGTTTATTTATTTGTAACGAATAGGCTCCGAAACAACTGTACCGATTTGAAAAATTCTTTCACCGTTGGGAAGCTACAGTATCCCCGGGTGACATAGGCTACTTTGTATCCCTGTATTCCCACGGGAACGGGAACTACGCGGGTGAAACCGCGTGACGTCCGCTAGTTGTAGATAAAACTAAACCAACGGAACACCATAACGGGGACCGTTATGGTGTTCCATTTAGTTACATAGCTTACGCCTGTAATCCCTGAAGGGCTAGGCAGGGTGTATTATTATTATTATTAAATTAGAATAGGGCGGGCCTATTGCCATCAACCAGGCACGGATCTAGACTCCATGGCTGCTACTGAGAAATTCCTGATGTAAAAACCCTATAACACTGCACTCGACCCATGAATCTAACCCACGACTTTATGCTCAGCGGTCGCGCTCGCGACCACTAAACTATCGAGGTAGTTTATATATTTCATAGGGCAACAATGTCCTTTCAAGTATTGTTGTACTGCGGGATGTTGTAAGAGATACCGTGGTCTCGACATAAAGGGCTAAGAATTTCCACCCGCCAAAAAAAGTATTGTGCTATTGTTTAAAAAAGTTTGTTATTCTTGAGGAAAACTGCAGTTAAAACACACTGAGGCGTGGAGTTTACCTTATTTTACTAATGAATACTTATTTAGCTTTACTCTAGAAGTTTAGAGCTTTAAGTAAGATAGGATTCTCGATTTTTTTAATTCTGTGGAATTTTATAAAATGTGCGAGATGGTCAGCTGAATGATGACTTTCTGTGATAATTAAAATAAAATTAACAACAATGAATGGGTTTGATTTTGACTCACCTGAGCAATCTGATCGAACCGCCCAAACAGTTCATTGAGCGTCTTCACCAGATCAGAAGCGCTGAGACGCTCCGACAGCGGCGTGAAATTCACAATATCAGCATACAGAATGCTGACGTTGTTATGCCTCTGCACGTGCATCTCGTGGAAACGCGTCTGTTTTGATGCGTCTGCGCAGGCGTCCGCCATTTTGAGCATTATTGAGCGTTTTACCTGGAACAAGGGGAAACGGTTGTGAGTATAATATAACATAACATCACGCGTGTATATAGTGCAGCTAATAGCACATCTAACCATGCCAGTTTTCTGTAAAGGGAAATTGAAGGCAATAAGCTCCCCTTATTGCCATAATTGCCAAGAGCAGCGGTGGTCTAGTGATGGCGGCCCTGACTTACAAACAGTAGGTTGTGGGTTCGAACCCAGGTAGGCACATGACTTTGTGTAATTTATTTCATCACCGCTGCTCTCAAAACGGCGAAGGAACATCGTGAGGAAACCGGCATGTCTTAGAACCAAAAAATTCGAAGACATGTGACATCTACCAATCCGCAATGGGCCCGCGTGGTCGATTATAGCACATTCCCTCTCAAAGAGAGGAGGCCTGTGTCCCAGCAGTGGTGATTGATGAAGATTGCCATAATTCGGGTACATATCGAGACTACGCAGCTGCTACCGCCGTGAAATTCCTAACCTAACAGTAAGTAGAGTCAGGTGGGAAAGTATTATAGTTAAAATATTTGTTAGGCCTTTAGTTTTTTTTGAAATAATAATGTTAAGGTATTTCATTATCTTAAATATCCTGTTTGTGAGATTGTACCTCTACAAAACGACTTGAAATCGTCTCAACCATTTTAAGTCGTCACCACAAAATTAAATGAAGATTCAAGACCAAAGCAAATTGAACTTAACGGAACATTTAACGGACCATTTTCTTGAAATAGAACACGAAATTAAGCTTTAAATCCACAAACAACTATTTGCTACTAAACACTGTTCTAATAAATACTTAACTCTTTGTTATTTTAGTCTCGTTTTCCTTTGACAAGGAAATTAGTAGGCGAGATTTTCTGCTCACGAATTCCTTTGGGTGAATTAATATTCTGTTCCCGACTAGTCCCGAGCTGTGGTAATTAGAAGGTGAATCTTATCGCTACTGTTATTAATTAGGAGGGACAATCAGACACGTCATTTTGGTGTTCATATTATTTTCTTTGTAAAAGAAGAAGGTTTTGCTCTGCAGTGGACTGCTGTTTTTAGAGATCCTTAGTCATTAAGGGACCCTTATAGTTTCGCCATGTCTATCTTCGTTTCCTCACGATGTTTTCCTTCACTAAAGCAAGTTATATTTAAACAAAACGCACATCGCTGATCAATTGAACATGTAGAGTACCTTAAAGTAGAATGATAATATTTACGCATGTTCAAGTCAAGTTATCCTATTTTTTAGGGTTCCGTAGTCAATATGGAACCCTTTTAGTTTCGCCATGTCCGTCTGTCCGTACGTCCGTCCGTACTATATCTCAAAAACGCTTAGTAAGTACTAGAAAGCTGTAATTTGGCATGAATATAAATGAATTACGCCGACAAAGTGCTTAAGTAAAATATTGAAAATTATTTTATTTTGGGTATCTCCACCTACAACTTGTCTTGTGTTGCGTTGGATGATATTTTTTTATCCCAAAGTTCTTTGTGTGGTGTGTCGTTGGATAGGTCTTGCTTAAAACATTGCGTGTTTGCTCAAACAGTTTTCGATTAAGGGAATCGTTTGTGAAATTGCAAATTTTTGCTAGACTCTAGTGTGCCAACCTAAATCACCTATACGAGTTGTGTTTGGGGGTGCGAAAAAACTCATTGTAGTAGCATATATAACGAAAATAAAAGGAAAACTATCACAGGTAAATAGGCTTTACAAGTTTACGAGTAATAGTCGACCAACTTATAAAATGTACTAGTATGAAATGTTTTCCTGTACATAATGTATGGGAGCGCAACATTTCAAAACTGCAAATCTAAGTTTGTTGTATTTTTACAATAAAAATCATCGTTCGGAGGCAGGTAGGTTCACATAATATTTTGATTGGCAACTACGGAAGCCTACATTGTGCGTGGTCCGACATGCACTTGGCCGGTTTTTTAACTCTGATAGAAATACTGAGTATTCGTTTTCATTATTTTTTTTATTAGTGGTTTAAGTTTATAATATCTTGAATTGGCTAATAACTAATAAAAAATGCATATTCTGGGAAAGGGCGAAGCATACTAGAACATCCAAACTGTTTGCTTAAAAGGATTCTCCCCATTGTAACTTGAATAATTTATCCAAGTTGAAGCAATAAACATTATTTATATTTTATAATATTATTAGTAGCTGTTGCCAGCGACTACAACTCTAAAATTAGCCCACGAGAAGAAAAAATCGGAATAAAAACTATCCTATGTGTTAACACAGGTTATAAACTATCTGTGAACTAAATTTCATCCAAATCCTTGCAGTATTTTTTGCGTGAAAGAGTAACAAACACACTCACAAACATTCGCCTTTATGTATGATTTTTTATTAGTGGGAAGAGCGCACGTAAATATATTTTTATTAAAGTGTAACCGTCAATACTTGTCTTAGCAATTAATTAAATTTGAATTTGCGTGTGTTATTAAATAGAAGATAGTTTGTAAATATTATGACGACACGGTTGGCGCAGTGGCTCAGGCAATGGACTGCTGCGCTGCGTGTCGCGGTTTCGATCCCCGCACGGAACAAATATTTGTATGACTTACAGATAGTTGTTCCGGGTCTGGGTATTTGTGTATGTGAGTTTAAATGTTCGTGAACGCACCCACGAAACAGGAGAAATTCCTAGGGTGGGGCAAAGTTTTATTTAAAAAAAAAAAAAAAGGCTGCCGAAACTTTTATATTATATATCGTACCCAAGGTAAGGCTACACGAAAATATTGTATTCAAGCACAGTACACGACCCCCATGTATCGGAAAGCTTCGCCTTTGGTTAAGCCGAAAGAAGAAGGAGAAACAGAATATACACACACTTTCTGTTCCTGTGAACAGAGAATGCACAAACTTGTGCACTAAAACAATCTCTCGCAGCGGCGACTAATCACCGATAAGATGTGCCGCCGCTGCGCCACACAGTGGTCTGGCTGGAATTTGAGCTCCATACGCAAAGTAAAAAATTAAAAAAAAAATTGTAATGGCTCTGGTATGGTTGGCACATAATTTTAACTTATGGTTGGTACAAGTCACAATACGCGTGAGAAAAAAAAAGATTTATGTTTTTATTGTACAGGAAAAAAGACTAAAAGTACATTTTTTCGAAGGTGCTCACACGCGCTATAGTCCAATACACGGCGGTCAAGATGACATACAATTCATGTACCTGTATGAGCCGCTTCGCACGTATCAAAAAAATTTTGAAATTTGAAATTATCGTTGATTTTTCTAATTTTTGCCGTGGTAAAATGACGTTGCCCATCGATTTACTTATAATTTATAGTTACATTATGCAAATTAAAAAAAATATGTAAAAATTGGTAAATAGCTTATATAGTAGCTCGAATTCCAGATCACTGTGCGCCGTCGTGATGGAAATCTCTCAGGAGGACCATACTTGCACGTAACATTAATTTAACCAGCCAATATTTTATTTGTTTCGAGTAGGTTTACCTTACTCAGATTCAAATCTAACACGTACACATTTTATACCCAGTTTTATTAGGCAACTCTAACAAGGGTAGGCAATACAAGAATACTTATTAGATTCCGTGCGAAGATTTTATCTGCGCCTCGTATGTACTATAGAAAACCAATCGATTATATCCTCTTCAATAATCACGTCTTCAAATTAGGTTTTTCTGGATGAGCTGTCCCCCACCCACTGTTCGTCTAGCGCACATATTGAATTTCTGAAACCTATTGGCCAAGAACACCGTCTGGGTTAAGCGAAATCGGGTTAGTAGTGGCTTTTCGCATACAATATGGGTTTGTGTATTGTACAATTTACATATTATTATGACTTACAGTCTGGTAGAAATACGAACATGAGGCTTTAGCGCAAATTCCGTCGGGGCTGCGGGATGTTCTAAGGCATACCGCAGCCTCGACATAAGGGGTAAGAAGGAACATGGGTGGTTTTTAGTCTGTAGAAGTCTGACACTCCTTTTCGCTCTGCCCAAGAACGGGAGGGGATTTGATGATTTCCCACCCCAAAGAGAGGCTCCAGCGCAAACGTTTTATTTTAATGACTATGGTAAATAAATGCGTCATCACTACGCCATTGCTCCCAAAACGGGTAGGTAAGGAAAACATCGAAAACCGAAAATTATTAGAACATAAAATACCTGTATTGTTTTACTATTTAATGAGATTTATACACAACCTATGTAGAGTTAAATAAATTAAATCCCGTCGACCGTTTATCAACTTTAATCAAGCATCAATATGCATTGATGCGTATCTGTCGCGCACCATTCAAGTCGGTCCGTTTAATCGTCGTTCCTCATAGCTGATCCCCTCGGCTTCGCCCGCGTGGCTGTCGAAACTTGACCAATTATAATATACCTACTAAAACCTTTCTCGAAAACCACTCTATCCATTGGTGAAAACAGCATGAAAATCGGTGAAGGAGTTTTTGAGTTTATCGCGAACAGACAGAAAGACGTAGCGGAGGACTTAGTTTTATAGTATGTAGGTAACAAAGGTCGTAGAAGTCGAGTGAGACAGCAGGTTATTAACAGTAGGTTTTAGGTTCCTAGTGTAAGTTCGTCTTATGGCAACTTACTTACAAGCACTTTGCAACTCCTTTCAAAATTGTCTTAGCAATTCATTTCTGCGCACAGTATAAACCTCGCAAGGCGTTTCTGAACTGTAAAAAAAGCTCATACGGTTAAAAGTCAATGTCGGTTGTAACAAATTGAATTAGGTAGGTACATAATTAAAATAATGGTCAAATTCATGAGTACGATTAAACAACGCTTGCCAAAATGTCTCCATTTCTTCGTGAATAGTAGTGATAACCCAGTAGTGTGTATGTCACTGAACTCCTCCTGAACGGCTGGACCGATTTTGATGAAAATTTTTGTATGTGTTCAAGTGGATTTGAGAATGGTTTCGATCAGTGGCGTGCAGTGGTCCCCCACGATGGGTAGGCTACGAATAAATGACAACAAAAAAAAAAAAAAAAAGTAAGCCTGTAAAAACAAAACTTTTAAATAGAATTCAAAAACTCACCACATTATTCAAGGTTTAACTCACAATTTTCTAATGACGATGCAAACAGAAGAAAGATTCGGCCACCTCAAATATCTCATCCAAGTGAGTGGGTGATAGTTTACAGAACACGTAACTTGCAAGATTTTCGATAAATTTTCGTAATTCGGGTACATGTCTACCTTTAGATACAACTTGAATCTTATCATTATACGATCCGCCCCTAAGACGACCCACTGACCGATAATTGAGAACACTTATTACCTTTAACATGTAATAAACACACATTATCAGCACAAACTTCACAAGTAAATACCATTGTTATTTGTTACGTGAATAAACAAGTAATACACAACAAAATTAATATTTACACTACTGTTAATAACGTTAACTGTACGTTTTCGGTTTCAAAACAAAATCGCATTATATATTGCTTGTCACAACAATGAAACAGTAATGTCTTATTGTCTTCCTCTTACGTAAAAAATGATTTCTAGGTTATTATTGTCGATAGAAAAATACTAGCAAATAAAATTGCATCATTTTCATATCGAGTTTGTTCACAACAGCGGTCAACATTTCTTGCAGGATTATACGAAATCCAATGAATGAGGTGACAAGTTGACAACATTGCGAACATCGAACTAAACAGGTGCTGCGCTCTATGCACGGAAGCCCGAAGTTCGCGAAGCGCGAAATTAAAATTTCCTTACGTTTTTGCAATTTACAGGCCAGTGCTAGGTTGTATGTTCATTAAAATATGATTCCCGGTTTTAAGACGTATGTAGTCATATTTTATTCAACATACAACCTAGCACCGGCTTACAAATTGCAAAAAAATGCAAGTTTTGAACTTCGCGGGTTATAGATTGGTTGTGTTGTTGCAGCCAATCACAGCCCACTCAGCTACAGTCGCAGGAGCTGCTGCGTTAAAATTGCGAAAATCTATGTATGTGTGCGGTTCATAGACACGCCCATACGTACCGATGTGACGCTGTGTGCATACAATTATGAATGGGTTTTAGACAAGTCGAGTGTTTGTCTATAAGATTCGTACTAATCGTAATCCTTGTCAATGAGTTTTAGTGGGACGCGATAAATTGCTATAAGTATTTTAACAGGAGTTTGAACTTTTTTATGATTAATTTGTACATAGTGTTATTTTATTGCATCGTTAATTAGTTATAAGAAATGCTCAGTTGGTAAGGTAGGCTAAGCCTAAGAGCCTATATAGGGCGCACGCCCCTGGTTTCGATTGGCTGTCCCGGCAGAACGACGTTTGCCACGTCCGCTAGTTACTTATAAAAGTTAACAAAAACATTAGGTAGGTACTAATGTGAAAAACATGACTGAGCTTTCTAGAACAGATGAGGTCACAGACTCATAGTTTGTAGTCATACTACGGTCATGACTGCAAGTTAGAGGTCATGACACAGATGGCATTGACTAACACTGGGGTTAGACAGTCAGGCGGGGTTTTTGCATTGAACTTAGTCAATTACGAATTAACGAAAAAGGTAATGAATTGGTGGTGGGATTATGACAAAGATATTATAGGTAGAGTTTTAACTAACACTTCATGTACAGGTCCCTGCAAAATTGCATGGATTCTTTACTGTCTATTTTCCTGAGAACATTTTTAGTCGATAGCTAGTTTTCGTAAGGTGGCGTCATTTCTCGCTTCACACGATTTTGTTTCTAAATTGTCCATGCATTTTTCCAGGTATATACTCTTTGTGACTTTGTTTTCTTCTAATAAAATACCTATGTGCGTGTGATTGTTACACGTTCTAAAATGTTTAATCGATTTTGAAGATGTTTAACAATCTGTGGCAAGACCACCATCTCTGTCTACAAAAAATTGTACCAGTTAAAATAAACATAGAACTCCACAATACTCGTACTTGGCAAAAAATTGCTAAGAAATCTTACCACGAATCGTCATGACTAGATAAATAACAAAATAATCATTGATTTTACAAGCATTTTTCCTCATTCTGAGAATTTACTACGCATCTCCTAGAAGTCTGGTTTAAAATACCCATTACTAATGTCTAAGTATCTCTATAATAGTAGGTATATCCCACTAAGATGTCGAACACATCAAACTAAAACGTCAATAAAGAATGAAAGTAAAAAAATCACAAATGACACTGATTCAGCCAAAATGACCACACGATGTTTTTTCAAGGAACTGTCTGTGATGAATAAGCAAGGAATCAACAGTGGGCGTGGTTTCTCATTACCTTGATTGTGATGACGGATATATGACGTCACATGTCTGTGTGAATATGACAATCAAACGAATGTTTTGAGGTTAAGGTTAAGAACAAGAAAATGTGGGAATATTGTGAGAGAGAAAAGGATAACGAAATTGATGAGAAGTCGTCAGTATTAATGTTTTATGAAACTGGGGGCGTATTATGACCTTTAACTAAACCAGTTTGTTTCCAGGCCATTCAATTTACGGCATTAAACTGCCTTGTTCTTTTTCGTAATACGACGTACGTTAATCTGAATGGAATCATCCTGGATTGGTTGTCTATGGCTGGTTTGCACTGGTTTGAAGATGACGCTCGGAAATCGACGAGATACCGGTAATTATCGGTTTTACAATTTTTTATTTCACGGTTAAATAGTGTAATTATAATAATTATTATTATTAGCTGTAATTATTTATATTTTATAAATAAATACAAATGAAATTAATTGATGTTTTCTGATAAACTTATAATAAATATATTATAATGGTGTTGCTTAGTGTCTCACGCATCTTATTTCTAAACGGTACTTGTGTTTGCTGAGCGGCTCTCGCTTTGGTTACGCTGAGCCCGCAAAAACAAACTAATAAACTGAGTAGAGACAGGACCACTTGAAACTAAACTTATAACATTGAAACGGACGTTCTATAAGATCTGGTGTTTGTAGCTAGGCAGGGGGTTGAAAAGTTCATGGAGTTTCTGGCCCATTCTTCTCCATGAGATCTACGACGTATAATTGGGCAACTACAGCCATCCACAATGCTTTCTTTTGTCAATGCAAAAGTACCTTCTACTAAAAGAGTATCTATACCACGAAGATATCTAGTTAGGTATGCAAAGTATCCTTTCTGTTGAAACAAAGTTATTGTACAATGCAGTTACTGCAATCTTTCAAATTTTTTGAATAGATTTTGAACTTTTTTTTTTATAACGTTGCGCCACGCTAGGAATTTCTCCTGTATCGTGGGTACGTTCACAAACATTTAAACTCACATATACAAATACCCAGACCCGGAATAACGATCTGTATGTCATACAAATATTTGTTCCGTGCGGGGATCTAACCCGCGACACGTAGGGCAGCAGTCCATTGCTTGAGCCATTGGGCCAACCGTGTCGTCGCTAAAGCATTTAAGTTAAGGTTGATTAGGAAAATTTAACAGTTTCGGATAGTTCGATATGCGGGCGCCTGTACAGCTCTGTTTTCTGCCACTGCAAGGGGAAACCCTTGGACCAGTCTATGCAGTGATCATTGGCAGGAAAGGTGTGTCTTGTATAGTAGTGGAAGTTTACGAATAAATATGTTATTCATTCATGATTAATTGAGGTCAGTGACGCTTAAGCTTTAAGTGAAACGTCACGATGACGTTCATTAATGGTCATGGAACTACCGGTATCTATTTTGCAGTAATAATGTACGTTTGCGATTAAGGATATGTAAAAAAAAAGCTACGCATAGATAAATACATGTGCATCGCATTATCAGAGGAAATTATTCATTACCTACTATTCAATTAAGGATTAAAGCTTACAGATCGATATTATGGAGGCGAAGACAAGAGAACTATCAAATCTAATCAAATCTATTTATTTGGGAGAGTGTAGGTTTACAGGGTTTGGTCTTAAAACTATAATGGCCTATAAATTCTAACATTACATATAGTGTGCAAATATTTAGCCTGCACAATGTACACAGATAGTTGTTCCGGGTCTGGGTATTTGTGTATGTGAATTTAAATGTTTGTGAACGCACCCACGATACAGGAGAAATTCTTAGTGTGGGGCAACGTTTTTTTAAAAAAAAAAAAAAATGTTATTCCCGCATGACGTTACACTATAAACAAAAACATAAAATGAAAATTATTAATAGTCATGCATGGATTTAAATGAACAAATTAATTAATTATTTGAGTTCAAAGTTAAACATAGTCAGTTCAAGATAATTATAAGATTTAATAAAATGTAAAATTAAGAATATAAAAATAATTGCAATTGATAATGTCATAACTATTTAAATCAACGTATTTTCTTTTCTTTCAATAGCCTGTGCCCCTTTTGGACAAAAGGCTTCGTGCTTGCCTTCGTCTCTGTAAACAAGACTCACGCTGCATTTGTCGATTAGCTAAATATTCTCTTAAACTCTTATCGTCTCCTATCCTATCTAATTAATCTCCTAACCTTCAGCCTTATATAGAAATGCGGACATGGCAACTTGAATACACTTTAAAATACTCTCTGATACTATGTGTACTTTAACTCCGATGAAATAATTTTGAAGTTTTCAAGATCTGCATAATTTCATTCACAATTTATTTGTGTTTAACAAGAATATTTCAATATAAACACCACCTATAAAATTATCTACTCAACTTTACAACTATCACTGGATACTTGACAGCGGCACTCACTTGTCACGGCGAACTATTACATTAAATTATCAGTATAAACGTGACGTCACATGTATAGGTCATCGATATACGTTCCACTTTCACATCCTTATGGCTGCCGAGTGATAATTGGAATATATTCCATTTTTAGAGTGAAGGACATGTTTTTACTTGGAAAATGTGTCCGTTTCATGTGTCATTGAAAAGTATTTTTTTTTTCATAGTGACAATAATGGTAATTTAGAGCTCTAAAGCCGGCTTTTGACTATGGGATGTAATAATAATACATCTTGAGCTATACAGGGTGTAAATTAACCCTTCACACATACGTCAACCAAGCATTCTGTACTTCAAACTAAGTACCTCTACGCACATTTTTTTGCTGGGAAACGACTTTGTTTTGGGTTATAAAATCTCATTTTACGGTAAAACTCAATGTAGCACTTTTAAAACATTGTGCTAGTGGATGCTTTGGATAGTAGAAGGGGTCTAGAACAAAAAAAGATATCGCAGTTGTGGGAAGAACAAGTGCCCTTCGTTTGCGTTAAGGGTACTTTTACACCCTTTATATTATATCCCGCGTTTGAGATGTAATATATATTATAGCTATTTATAGCACAGTGTGAACGGTCACGTACAAAATGCCACCGGCTTTAATGCCTCGAAACCTACCCGCACTGGGCCCGCGTGGTGGATTATATATAGCCCATCCCTCTCCTAGAGAGGAGGTCTGAGTCTCTGCAGTGAGAACATTAAGAGCTGAAGATGACGATGATGGTGATGATGATGAATTGGTCTAGTAGTCGCCAGCTCAACTGCTGAGCATGAGGCGCTAGGTTCAATTCCAAAGTCGGGAATATTGTTATCAGGTTTTTCCAACAGAAAATTCTCAGTAACAGCCACAGAGTCTGAAACTGGGCCCAACTGATGGCAATAGGGTCACCTCCTATTACATGGAACTTAAACATATCTGGCGAAATGTGGGTGTTCTAATGAGCACACCTCTGCCGAACCCTTCAGGAATTACAGGCGTGTATATTTGTCACAAACTTTTACGTGACCAATGGGTTTGGGTTACCCAGTAACTTTATTATGGAGGTTAGTTAGACAGTCTCTGTTAATATATTTGTATTCAGCTGCATTCAGTTAAACTGGGAACCGCCCGCGTTTCATTTCAGGATATTTTCCAAAATACATAATTACTTACGTACTTACATTAGGTTATCTCATAAGCCTATCACACAATATAGTCATGCCACACGTGCCAGTAAATGGCCATGATAAAACCCAAATAGAACCGGCACAGACAGGAAAATGGCATGACATTGGCACTCAAATGACATAAGAATATCATAATAAGTTTAAGTCGCATTTCGCGTTACTTGGTTTTGTTCCTTTGATGCGGTTTTTGCCGTAATTTAGTACATTTATTCTAGAAGCTTTATGTGTATAAAATACATGCTAAAGAAAAAGTTATTTATTTATTTATGTACACGCATAATACATAACAGGATATTCTTTATCATAGAAGAGCACAAAGGTAGGTACTGCTTATTTCATAAGAACTTTCTACCAGCAGACCTGCGAGAGGGAAGTTGGCGTTTTAGATAAATAAAAGGACCCTGAGGATTTTCAGGTTAAACGTGCCCCTTATAGCCTTGTACTTGTATTTTTCTGGGTAAAGATTGTGTAATGTGATTGCACCTACGTGCCATCAAGCATGTGACACCTATAAAGTGCGTAACGTTCTCAAAAGAGTTGACAATCAAATTCGGTTTGCTGACGTTCAAGCCTACAGTATGTCCATTGTCCACTTTAAGTTTGCAGTTCGAGGTGGCGCTGCTTGCCAAGACAAAACTGCATCGATATGCCAATCTTAGTACATTTATTTTAGTTCTGCGTTTTTCCGTCTGCTCAGATAAGTTGGCTGCAGTGTTGAGTGCTAAGAATTTACAATTAACAGCTGGAAGTCACCATTGTTTAAGTCATGGTCAAAGACGTCATGGGTTTAGGTTGTCTTGAAGTTATAGTATTTGTTTCTACCTACGAAGTTACTGGAAAGGTTTTAGGGGCTTTAGAAATCGTCATTAAAGTTCTAGTTAATAATGTACCTACCTACCATGCGATCGATGAGATCAGTAAAATTTACCCAATTGTACAATTTGACCTAACCTAACTATAAAATAAATTTTGTGAAGAATTTCAGGGTAAATGAATCATTGTCCACCAGTGAATTTTATTAATGAATTTACGATGCCAAAAATCATTCCTCATATTATTATTATATGTACTTACCTAGATTTTCCACACTAAATAAATTAAAAATTAAAAAAAAAACACAAAAATCATTCCTCATATTATTATTATATGTACCTAGATTTTTCACACTAATTGCTTTAGTCGATGCGATATTTTTTTGGTCATGGTCATTACCCATGTTTTTTTTAAAGATATCCAGTTGGAATGAATCAAGTCTCTCAATATAGGAGGTGTTGTCCATATTTTGTTACAACCAGTATTAGTTACGTCTCCGAATATTCAGGCAACAATAAATGCCAGCGACCTTGAGCGAGTGGGTGGAGCTTGCGTCACTCCCCGCAACTGCAAAACGCATCCCCGCAATGCACGTTCGTAATATCGTAGGGTGGGTTCTATACATTTCAAATAGTAAGGACTGTCCAGCTCGATTTTTAATCACCATACAAAATTATATTCGGGAATAAAAAAATGCGATTTACAAGAAAACTATTGATTAGACTAAAAAAAACTAAAAACACTATGACCTTAGTATGTTGCATGTAAAATTATTTGCCAAAAAATCAGAACGATCACATTTATTTTAGTACGGTTATTACTCGATAAGAGAAATTTTTAGAGGTATTTTCGAATATTTTTTCTGTCAAGTAAAATTAGTTGTATTATATTTTCAACACACTATGTCCCTAGCGTATTATCTTGAAAAATATCATGTATTTTGTTTACTGCAGTGGATCACATACTTTACCGCATTATAAAACTCGCGTTAGCACCTGTTGTCCCCTTAATTCAGTGAAAACAGTTGTGTGTGAGTGTGACTTATTTGAATGTCAGTCTCTTTTATCGCACCCCGGCGTCACATAAAAACTTACATTGATGTAACCCAATGATTGGTTGTTCCCCGAAACGATGTTGTCGAGGAAAATGGCTAAAACGATCTTGACTTTGACCTTCAGAGTCTGGCCTATTCAATCTTAGCTGATAGCAGAATTTTGTGTAAATGTATTCGTGATTTTTGTTTGTAATTTTTTTTAGTAGTCTAGGTGGTCTAGTTTTAGTGGTACGTTACGGCCCAAACTTAAACGATATAGACCCTGAAGAGGAACCGGAAAGAAACTCTATCGTTGCTCTTTTAAAACTATTTGATTTAGTATGGACAAGCAAATAGAGGCCTAAACCCAGAAGTAAGTGAAGTCGTTGCTTACTTTACAAAAACGTTAATAAGGCCTACAATGTTAGGGGCCGCGGGTTGTACACTAGTTATCGCGGCCTCGACATAGAGGGCTAAGAAGGAACATGGGTGGTTTTTAGTCAGTAGAAGTCTGACACTCCCTTTCGCTCTGCCCAAGAGCGGGAGGGGTTATTCGATGATTTTCCACTGGCCAAAAAAAAAAAAGGCCTATAATGTTAACGAATCATCGTCTGTCTAGCCTTTTCCCAACTATGTTGGGGTCAGCTTCCAGTCTAACCGGATGCAGTTAAGTACTAGTATTTTACAGGGGGTGACTGCCCCTCTGACCTCCACAACCCAGTTAATACTGGGTAATACGATACCCCTTGGTAAGACTTTCTATAACGGTCACTGACTACCCCGTAACGACTGCCAAATATCTATATATGGCACCCGGGACCAAAAGCTTAACGAGCTTTCCGAGGCACGGAGGAACTCGGTATGTAATGGGTGGTCACCCATCCACAGACCGACCTAGGAAAACGCGGCTTAACCTAAATATCGACCCGAGTGGTAGTTATTATTAAACCACGAGCTCCTCTACAAATAGTTGTTACAGATAGTTAATATACAGATAGTTGTTTCGGGTCTGGGTATTTGTGTATGTGAGTTTAAATGTTTGTGAACGTACCCACGATACAGGAGAAATTCCTAGAGTGGGGCAACGTTTTTTTAAAAAAATAAAAAATAAAATAAATAAATATATAATTTAAAAAACAATTTATACAAAACATTAAAAAAATAAATACTGGTATTAACCAAGTGTCACAAATATTATCATCAGTGCTGTTATTACACTGAACAAAGGGTGTTTGAATGATTTCATTCATCTCATAATTCATAACATGAAATGTCAGGTACAACAGTATTGCTTTTTTTTATCTGCCTGAGTGTTGAATAAAGCAAAAACATTATCCAGCACTCAAAGAAACTACTCAAAAACTCAAAAAGCATTATAAAAATATTGCACATTCTTGTTACATCGTCAAATGTAGGCTTGTCACGTAGTCGGCCTACTTCTGATAACAGTATCAGAGCACTTGTGAGAGCATTATGTTTGTGTAAGAGAAATTACAAATATTAATGTCAACTGACGACAATATGATAATTTTCTGTTTGTTCTTCCATTTTTGGGCGCTTTTTAAAAGGAACATTCTGTGCTCATCTTGAATGCGCAGAGAAAACTATACTAAAGAATTATTGAATTAAGTAGGTAATCGATTCAAGTAAACCTTGTTACCAGGGCCAACCCATACTGGGCTATGAGAGGAGACTTGTATCCCAACACTGGGAACATTTAAAGCTTATTATGCTAACTGCGGTACTCAGAGATATTTAATGGTTACTTAAGCCATCACTTAGTAAAGATTTGACATACTTTTGTATGACAAAACTGTCAAAACCGTTACTAAGTGACGGCCTAAGTAATTAAAGCTCTCTGAGTGCGGCAGTAAGACTCATAAAATGGTTGATATGAATTGCTTTAAGTTTTGGCTGTCACTTATAAGATAGTCAGTGACCCAAAATATTGACGACCAGTCTTATCAGAAACTGCGGTACTCTATTCTTTTATGAAACTGTAAGTCGACCCCAATATAGCTGGTAAAATGCCAGGTTCATCATTATCATCATCATTTCAGTCAAAAGATAATAAAATTAATTAATCAAATTGAAGAGAATAGGTGTCCCCCAGGTGTCGCCACATTGACCGGTCATCGGTCCACCTAGTGGGAGGCCTTCCAACGCAACGTCTTCCGGTTTGCGAAAATATTTTGGTATTTTTAATGAAAAACCAACGGCTGAATTCACTTCACGTTTAGAGTCGCCTTGTTTTGTGGCCTCTGTCAGGTTTTGTTCCCAATTGTGATGACGTATTGGGATTTCGCATAAGGCATTTGTTTTTGTTTATAGATAAACCGTTTATATTCGTTTTCGTACAATTCAATGTATTGATAAGATTGTGTGTCAAGTTTTGCTAAGATTGCTGTTAGATTATGTTAAGTCATAGATTATCATGACTTGTGTTTTTATTTATTTGAATGCACCCATTCAAATAAATAAAAACACTCGACATGACAATCTTATCGATGATAACCTTATTTTTAGCGATAGTCACACCTACCTATACATGACGTAGGTGAGTTTTGTTCATTGACAAAGAAACTAAAAGAAAAAAATATTTAACCCAGTCTGCATAGATAAAACGAATCTTGCAAAAGATATCTTACGCCACACTACACAGTAAATTCCCACCATTCATTGTAAAAACATAATAATATGTAGCTACATAGTTAAGTTTTAAATTAATTTTGCTCATCTTCTGGCTTTCAAAGATTTTTTATTCAACCAAGTAAGTACCTAATTTCGAATCATCTGGGACCTTATACTTCCTTTATAAGGGAACAATGATTGGACATGACATAGGTCTAAGCCACAAGGGATAAATGACGTGACTTCAGTAGTCACGTCATCATCGTCTAGGTATTAGCTTAGAATAACAAGTAAATTCCCTTGATAAATTCAGATTTTCCTTTAATTGTCTGCCAACCACTTACTGGTATCATTAACTAGTACTTGTACGTTTAGTGAAGGAGTAACAAACATCCATCCATCCATCCATCCATACATACCTAGTTACAAACTTTCGCGTTTTTAATATTATTAGGATGTTTTGTAGGTGTGTATCTAGGGTAACCAAGAGTTGTTTCGGGAGGTACCTGCACCGAATCAGGCGGGAGGAAACGCCCGGATGCCACCATTGTGAGGATCGGCCGGAGGACACGGTGGAGCACACAGTGGAGGTGTGCCCCGCTTGGGCGGAGCCCCGCCGTGTTCTCGTAGCGGCGATCGGCGGCGGCGACCTCTCGCGCCCGGCCCTGTTGCAAGCCATGGTCCGGGGCGAGGAGGAATGGGACACCGTCGCCTCCTTCTGCGAAGCAGTGATGCTGGCGAAGGAGGTGGCGGAACGCGAGAGGGAGAGAACCTCTCGTCCCAGCCGCCGCGGGAGGCGCTCCGGGCGTCGGGGGTCCCGCGATGACCTCCGGCCACCATAGACGCGGGCCTGTGGACGGTGAGTGATGGGCTAACTCGCCGTCCGTCCGTCTCACGACGAAAACAGGCCGTGTCGACGGCGCGTTCGTGTTCCACGCGCGCCTCAAAGAGATGTCAGCAACATGGGAGGGGCCCGAAAGGGCCGACGCCGGTCGGGGCCGCGGGTAGTCCAACGGTTATCGCGGCCTCGACATAGAGGGCGAAGAAGGAACATGGGTGGTTTTTAGTCAGTAGAAGTCTGACACTCCCTTTCGCTCTGCCCAAGAGCGGGAGGGGTTATTCGATGATTTTACACACACCAAAAAAAAAAAAAAAGGGTAACCAAGAGTGAGCGACTGATGATGGAGCTAAAAGAGACATATGCCCAGCAGGGGAATTAAGTACGGTTATGATGATCAAATAGAAGCGCATAAATAAACATCACACCTGTAATCTCCAAAAGGCTATGCAGAAATGTAGCTACCTAGGGTTCTATAGTACCCACGTAAGTAAAGTACCATTTTATAAAAAGGTCAGTCCATGTCCATATTGTCCATAAACCAAACACAAACCCAGATTTCTTGCCGTTACGGAAAATTTTGTAATCGAAAAAACCGACCTAAAAATCGTATGAATCTCTAACCAAGAGGCTGCCACTGAAAACTTCTTGACCATTACCAGTGCATCAAACCCATTTAAGGCCGAGGAGGAGGAGGCACTTGCAAATTAAATACATAAGTCCACCATAAATCGTTTTAAGAGGCCATAATAGTCTACGTGACTCGCTGCAAATCCTAAACGTGATGTCTGCAATATAAACAAGATATTTAATAGTACATTACTGCCGCGGTCTATAATGACTACTTTGCTGGTCGCGCTGATGATGGCCGACAGCGCAGCGTAGCGCAGCTCCAGGCCGACACAGCGCGGTCAGCGTGCAGCACTTGATGGACGACCTGAGATAAAGGCCGAGACCGTAGGCCGAGGCCTTTACAGCGAGGACAGCAAGGGCTGCAATGATGGCCAAGCTGAAAGGCCTAGAGCGTAGCTAGGCTAGCTCGAGGCAATCATAGCGTGACCAGCGAAGCAGTCATTGTGGGCCAAGGTTTGTATAGTGCTTTACTCAAAAATGCAAGTACCTAATCTAAATAAAACCAGCAAGTAATTTAAATAAAAAATATATTAATTAACTAGACTTTTAATTAAAATGACAATTATGAAAAGTACAGTTACTAAAATTCAACACCGTCTTTCCCGGTTTGATATTACTGATAGTTTGCGATAATTCTAATGCGGTGTTTGACTGCTGGATTATTTCTTCATTTATTACTTCATTTAAATCTTTTTTTTTTTACCTTTAGACGTACAAACAGCTGTGTTTTAAATAAAATCTTTTTGGAATTGATTTTTTAAAACGTTGAAACGTCAAAATAGCGGCCGGCAAAACATTGCCTGCCTGTTAGAGCGGCCAGCAAAACTTTGCCGGCCGCTCCTTGAAACAGACCGGCAAGGTCGACTTTGCTCAAACAAGTTTGTCAAAATAATGACAACATTACATGCATTTTTGAGTAAAAAAAGAAACCAGGTTTTAAATTATGTCATAATCTATTGTGAGCTGCATAAAATTGTGTTGCTAATATAAGTTGGGGTTTTTGCGTAGGATGTAAAGTATTTAGTTACAATTTAATATTATATAAATAGAAAATAATTAAAACAAATTGTAGGTAGGCGAACCTCCTTAGGTCATAGGAACGTGAATTGCTGCCATTTGTACGAGGCTACTGATTTATGATCATTACATTCATTGAATATAAAAATATTTTGCATTCAAATATGACATTGAGGGAGTTCCCCCGTGTATTCTATACTAATATTATAAAGAAGAAAGATTTGTATTTTTGTGTGTGTGTGTATGTATGTTTGTAATGAATAAACTCCAAAACCACGGTGCTGATTTCTAAAATTCTCTCACCATTGGAAAGTTACATTCACCTTGAGTAACATGGCTACTTTTTGTCCCTATATTCCCACGGGAACTGGAACTACGCGTGTGAAACCACGTGACATTCGCTATTCTTAAATTATTTGATTTCTAAATAGTTCTGTAAATAGTGATTAGTAAAAACAAAATAAGGTAAATATTTCATTTTTCCTTTTTACTATTTATTATGAATTATCCCTCGAACTTTCTGTATATCAATTTAAAAAAGTAATTCAAATTAAACATTAATAAATATTTATTTTTCCATGTTAAATCAGTCTATACCAGAAAAAATAGTATGTTTTCCTTTGTCATTAAATAACATACAATCAGGCCAGTATTTCCCCGAAATGTTAGGATTCACTTACATATTATATCAACATTCTATGCGGAAAAAAATAAACAAAATAATGGTTCTAGTCATCAAAAGTGCGAGGAATTCGATTGTTTGTATAAACGCCGTATACAATAAAATACATTATGTTAATAGATATAAGAAAGATAATGATATCCAGGACAAATTACCGGTGCAAGTGTGTCAAATGTATGTTGCAGTTATTTAGCGAAATCTGTCATTTAAATTTTTTCTGACGTAACAGGCATATGAACTGCCAGAACAGCATCTGCCTTGCAAGTTAGCTTGTGGATTTCATTCTTCGTGTTATCGACTTCCTCAATAAGTAATCCCCAGCAATCATTACAGTAAGTTCTAACAAAAAACTTTTTCACTGTCCTGTAAGAGCTTACTGTGATGTGACCGACTGTCATGTCATTATTATCGAGTTTGAGGAAAATAATAATATGTTGAGTAAACCAGCATGCTTGAGAGATGATTGAAAGTCCAAGACAAAAGCCCAGGGCAGCATTTAACGTCTGACTCCGGGAAAGACTGTTCTCTTTTGTCTGAGACAAAGACAAAGTATGATAGTCTCATGTATGTGTAATTAATAGAATAGTACTGTTACTCTATAAATTCGACGAAAGTAATTCTTTAGAAAGCTTATTTCGCATCGATAAAGTTTCATCACCAATCCAAAATCCTAATAAGTGTCCTAAAACAGCTAACTGAACCTCATTTAATCATTATCATAACATCAATGTCGGGGACTAATTGAATCGATGATTAAAATCCACTTCGTTAATAACTAAATTAATTTTCCTTAACGACAAATTAATTATTGTAATTTATAGTAACCGTAATGTCGTAAACAGGATAATTTGATTTAGAGGCGACATGGCGCCACTAGGCCTCGTTCATAATCTGGGACGATGCGATTTGCGTCATGCGACACGCGTGCACGTCACTTCGGGTGAGCACTGGGCGCAGTGGCTGTGGCCACAGTTTACCCCGCGATGCACTGGGACGGTATTCATAGGTCTTGTATTGTAATGGTATAAGTGTACGTTTCACTGCCCGTGACGTGTCTTTCGTCATCAAAACCATGTCTAGGGGTAAATCGCCTGGTCACGATAGCGAAGTATTGAGCATTTGCAGAACGCAAGTGTTCCCAAGGGTGCTTGCCTTATTGTTCAACCTATGTGTAAGTCATTCATATTTGCCAGCTGATCTAGTGAAAACTGTTGTGGTGCCCGTTCCTAAGAATAATACTGGTGTTTTGTCGGAAATAAGTAACTACAGGCCGATTTCCTTAGCAGCGGTTATTGCAAAAATTTTGGATTGTAAAGAAAAAAAGTCGTTTAGATGGACCGACTTACAAGCCTCGAACAAACGTGCTGCGAGCATTTCGTTCGTACTCTGCTGTGCTCCGCCAATTGACGGTTTTTTGGCGAACACAAAGGGATTTGTCTACGTTCGAGGACAATGATCGTTGAGGTTCGTTGCACGTCCACACTTACGCCGCCGCGCCGCGAACGACGAAGCCAAGAACGGCTCCCCTCGTGCTCGGCTCGCCTAGCATAGACGCAGCTTAAGAAAACCAGCATGCCTGCACATTTCTCGGCAGCTTGTAAAGCCAAGTCAGATGCCCATTAAATACAGCAAACTCTGACACCAGGTTAGGCAAAAATTTAAAGAAAATATATTTCATAATTTTGTTTCCTCCGTACGCACTGTAGTCATACGTGTTGCCTTGTACTAAGAGGCCAAGAGCTTAGAGAACCTAGAAAATTCTCCCAAATGTCTGTTTCATTAAGATGTCTGCTACATAATGAATATCTAAATCACATTACGCTGATATTAACGTTATCTTAGAGATAAGTGCTCTGACCGGGTTACACTAGTTATTGTAGGTATCATAAAGCGTTGCCTAAATACGCTGGGGGTGATAGATAGGTATTTATTATAAGCCTGCTATGGAAGACTTTTATCTATGAAATGTAGAATGAAAGGTTTTTAACATTGATAGGTATATTATTGCGTAGACATGCTCTTGAGTATAATGACATAAAATCACCAGTAGCAAAGTAAAACGCGTAGCGACGCCAAACGCAAATCGCATCTCCTGTTTCTGTATCCCTGTCTTCAGGAGTGTCAATGGTTTATCTGTTTGCAAAATTAGAGGGTGCCGTACAGACCATAGAATTGAAATTGTATTCTATACACTTGGGTTGAGTAGGTACCTATTGAGCTTTGGGTAGGACATTGGTTTTGTTTTTCGAGATTTTTGTATCAATACCATCCAGAAAGATTTTTAGTTTGATGGTCTGCAGCATACATTTAAACATGACCATACATTCCTGTGTTTGCTTGAATATAAATGATTTTTGAAATGTGAGAACAAAGACGAAGAAAAGAAAAAACACTTAAGACATACCGCTGCTGAAGCACGCAAAAACTGTCAGTCATTGCAAAGCTACGTATTAGGTACGTAAGATGCACAAAAAACCCACGAGAAAAACCTTCTCATGGGATTAATTATAATAATATTCCACCCGGTTTTTAACTGTATAATTAAATTAGGTTGACGCATCAAGGAAAAATATTTAAGTTAGGCAATAATATGTACAAACGGACATGTTCGAGATAATATCGTCTGAGATACGCCGCGATGATTTTAACGTGGGTATTAATTCTAAGATTTATTCTCTTCATAAAGGAATGGTTTCCTAAAGAAATAATAATCAAATTTCATCACAACATTAGGTGATATTTCTTGGGCTCATATCAGCAAATATTTACCTAGTTATTGTTTAACTGTTTATAAAATACTCGCGGACGTCACGCGGTTTCACCCGCGTAGCTCCCGTTCCCGTAGGAATACAGGGGTAAAGAGTAGCCTATGTTACTCAGGGTGAATGTAGCTTTGTAATGGTGAAAGAATGAAATCGGCGCAGTAGTTTTTGAGTTTATTCATTACAAACATACACACATACAAAAATACAAATCATTCCTCTTTATAATATTAGTGTAGAAGTATAGATTAATGCTACCCAGAAATTATTGCTGCATCCTGGAATTATTAGAGCAACAATAGGGATCGGACTGAGTCAAAAAAATATGATTCTAATTAGTCCGTCGGTTAGATTATCGAAAAATATTGGATACGTGTTTTTTGTTTTATCAAGTTAATCAAAATTGACGAAGATAAGATGTGGTTGTGACGTCATTTGTAGGTAAAAATGTACTATCATATGACGTTTTCGAAGCACTGTATTGTCTTCATTTTTTGTTTTATTAAAAAAGAAAAATACGTGTCCAATATTTTTTGGAAATCTATCTGACGGACTAATTAGTTTTTTTTTGTCCGATCCCCTATTGTAAAAGATTAATAACAAATTCTCCCACCGAGAGCACTACCTTGTCATCATCTGCCTAGCCTTTTTCCAAGTATGTTAGGGTAGGTTTCCCGTCTAACTGGTTGCAGTTAAACTTCCGTATTTAACATGCCGATGACCTAGTGAAGGTTGCGGGGATCCGCTAGATGCGAGACGCACGGGACCGTTCAATGTGGCGACACTTAGGGGAGGCCTATGTCCTGGCTGTATGTCTTTCGGCTGAAATGATGATGACATTTTTTTTTTTGATGATTTTACTTGGAGTAACTGCCAGTCTGACTTTCTCAAACCACTTAGTACTTGGTAATACCTTGGTAAGATTTTTTGTCAGACTTTGATGAAGATGTCAACTGACTACCTGTAACGATACTCAAAGTGACAATGACAAAACAAAATTGAACTTGAAACTGATTGAGAGATTCCTTTCACCACAAAAATCTAATTAGTTCGTCAGATAGAATTTCAAAAAATAATCGACACGTTTTTTTTTTATTTTTTCACTGGAACAAAAGATGAAGACGATACAGTGCTTCAAAAAGTCGTGTGACGTCACAAGGTTAGTACTTTTTTACCCACAAAGTGACGTCAATAACTCATGATCTTTAACACGTTATAATTTCGTCAATGTTTATTAATTTGATAAAACAAAAAATACGTATCTACAATTTTTTGAAAATCTAACAGACGGACTTATTAGATTGTTTTGGTGAAATTTCCTATTGCCTTGACGGATAAATCATACATTTCCACCTGAAATATCACATTACTCATCTATTACGACGCCGATTGAAAGAACCGTGATAATACTAATTCTTTTTTGCACAAAGAACGTGCAGGGGTACGTATATTTATGTTCAGGTCGACGTGAGTCGGCTAAAGCTAGCGAAAATCGAATATAATTCGGAAAAATACCTTCTCGAACTAGCTCAAATATAAAGGGTGTAAATGTACCCTTAACGCAAACGAAGAGCACTTGTTCTCCTCTCCTCTTCTCCCTCTCTTGTCCAAATTTTGCACAGCTGTTTTGTAAATAATAGTACATGGACCTACTTGGGATAGCGTCAAAACAGCAGCAGAGTCTGCATTAAGTACCATAATGACATGGCTAAACTCAAATCTACTTACACTCAATCTACTAAAATCCACCTACATGCCTTTTGCTATAAGAAGTAAAAACTCACCATCAGACACGTTCTCGATTACTGCTCACTCATGCCAGGTCCCTTCTAGTACGCTCATATCATGCAACTGTCCGAAACTTACCAGAACAATCAGCGTTAAATATCTAGGTGTACAAATAGATAGTGAACTAAGATGGGATAAACAAATTGAGGCTCTCACCACCAGAACCCTCCGTCTCTTACATATTTTTAAGTCTTTGAGAGAATCTGCTAATCTCGACACTTTAAAAATGGTGTACTTTGGCCTGTGTCAATCGGTACTAGGATATTGTATTACGGTGTGGGGAGGGGCATGTAAAACACTGCTCCTCATACTAGAGAGAGCACAGAGAGCTATACTTAAAGTTATGATCAGAAAACCCTACAGATACCCAACAGCTCAACTGTATTCCGACTGTAAAGTTCTTACAGTTCGTCAACTCTTTGTGCTCTACTCGGTCCTTAAAAAACATTCATCCCTACCCCCTCCCAACCAGAAAAAACGTACCTTTATCCCTCCAAGTACTCCTCATAGAACAACCTTTGCCAAACATTACAAACTTATTCTCAGCTCTCTCATTTACAGAAAAATTCATAAACATCTAAATATACTTGATCTGACAAAATGGGAAGTTAAACAGAAACTCACTGAGTGGCTACTCCAACAAGATTATGATCACACCGAATCACTTTTAACTTACTTAACCTAGGATTTGCACGATCATGCACATACGCACACACATATACACACGCACTCACATACACACACACACACACACACATGCATACACATTACACACTCACAAGACTATCAACAATTTAACTATTTAATTTTATTCTTAGTTATCATTTTCTGATAATTGTTTAATTGTGGATGGATAGATCGACAGTGTCCTCACTTATTAAATATGTAATATAAGAACTTAGCCATTTGGCCGTCAACTGTCTCTTAAGATACAGGTATACCCTAGTTTAAGAGACAGGGAAACGTATATTGTCAACAGATGTACCATGTACCTACAAAAAAATAAAAATAAAAAAAAATACTAAATTTTCAGGTTATAACTTTACTTAAATTACCTTCATGACCCGTTTACCATTCAAAGCATCCACTAGCACAATGTTTTAATAGTGACGGCACGGTTGGCGCAATGGCTCAAGCAATGGACTGCTGCGCTGCGTGTCGCGGGTTCGATCCCCGCACGGAACAAATATTTGTATGGATAGTTGTTTCGGGTCTGGGTATTTGTGTCTGTGAGTTTAAATGTTTGTGAACGCACCTACGATACAGGAGAAATTCCTAGTGTGGGCCGACGTTTTAAAAAAAAAAAAAAAATAGTGCTACATTGAGTTTTATCGTAAAATGTGATTTTTGACCCCAAAAAAAAATCGTTTCCCAGCAAAAATTTTTGCGTAGGGGTACTTAGTTTGATGTACAGAATGCTTAGTTGACGTATGAGTGAAGGGTTAATTTAAACCCTGTATATAATAGTATCGAACCGAACCTGACGGTGCTCTCTCACCCTTCTGCATTCTTCTGTAATATAACAGTTTAGTATAATAAATGTTGTTTGTGTATAAATTCGAATCTTGGATTGTAACATTACACGATTCAGCGAGCTAAACTGAAATTAGCAAACGACTGACGATAATGTTTGCTTCAGGAAGCCATCAGCTCGAATCGAACCGACTCGAACAAGAAGCGCGTCACACACACCCCTGAAAAATTCTGAAGAAAATACCTCACTCACTACGTAATTTTTCATCACAATTACAAACAATGATACACCTCTAACTTTATCTAATTTTACGAATTCATTATTTAGCGTCGAAGATAAAATAGATGTGTACTTAATGACTACATGGATGCTGTGGATCATTATGATATGACTATTCGCAGAACTGCCTGGTGAAATTTTGCGGTACGATATGCAATGGTCTCGTTTTGAGGAAGTTGTTATTGGTAATGTAAACAGTTGATAGTGAACGACGTCACGATGTGTGGCGATGCAATATAGGTCTTATTTGCTGTTGTGTAATATTTAGGTTGCTATATCAAATGTAGCATGGTAGTGTGTGTGTGTGTGGTGGTGGTGTTGTATCTATCAAATGTAGTATGGTATGGGCATGTGATGCGGAAGAATAAGAAAAGTGTCGTTAAAATAATATGAATGTGCATAAATCAACGATCGGTACGTAGCTGTTTCAATAATGATGTGAAAAGAAAGAAGGTGTCTGTTAAGATGACATGTAATACAGAAGTATGGAACAAGCTGACATACTACACTGACCCCAAATTAATAGGGATGTGGTCAAGAGAATGACGATAGATCTATCGATACTGTAAATAAGTCGAAGATAATAGGGGATCGGACAAAAAAAAAACGAATTAGTCCGTCAGGTAGATTTCCAAAAAACATTGACCACACATTTTGGGTGTAATTTATCTATAATATGTATGTATTTAGAAATATATAAGTATGTTTATCAGTTGTCTAGTACCCATAACACAAGCTCTGCTTAGCTTGGGACTAGATGGCGTTGTGTGATAGTTGTGGAATATTATATTATATTATTATTATTTTTTCTTTTTTCACGTAAACAAAAAATGAAGAAGATACAGTGCTTCGAAAACTCGTGTGACGTCTTAAACTAGTTCATTTTGTACGCACAAGTGACGTTTCAAGCCCCACTCCATGATCTTGGACGCGCTTTATCTTCGTACATTTTTATTGATTTGATAAATAAAAAAACACGTTTCCTATATTTTTCGATAATCTAACTGACGGACTAAACAGAATCATATTTTTTTGAGTCAGGCCGATCCCCTATTGTTGATGAAAATGTGATTTATTTATTTATTTTATTGGTTCACCAACAATTGTTTACACAGGGTTCATGGTAATTATTACATGCAAAAATGTAAATTCAACAGTGCAACAACCACCTACAGGTGAACTCCGCATGCATAAAGAAGTTGTAAGTACAAAATAATATTAATCTAATTTTTATTCTAGTTTTACATAATTACTTAACTAAAGAGTCTAAAGGTGTAAATTTAAATTTATATAAAAATCAAAACGATAATACCAAACTACTTTTTATGCAAAAACATGCTTTTTCCCATGCGAGACAATGAAAAAAAAATTGGAAAGTCAATCTATTTTGCAAGATGCTTAAAGAAATTGGCCTTTAATTTGCCCAAACCTTCGAAGTGCAAATCGATTTGATCACTGCAACTATTTACAACCCGACATAACCTGGCATAGGGAGAATTGGCACCCAGAACCGTTCTGCTCTGCGGCGGGCAGAGTGGTGTGATTGCACTACGAGGAATTCTTGAGGGGGCACGGAAATTAAAGGTCTGCAATATTTGCGGGCAGTCAATTTTGTGGTGCATCACTTTGCACACAAACATTGCGTCATTAATGCGTCGGCGATTATCTAGCGAAACCATCTTAAAGTGTTTTAGTCTCTTACTGTACGAACGTACTTTTTTAGTTATTCCGCTAGAGAACGCCAGATGCCAAAGAAAACGCTTTTGAACGCGTTCGAGACGCAACGAATGTGTGGCATAGTGTGGACGCCAGATCACGCTACAATATTCCAACATACTTCGTATTAAACAATTGTAAAGCATGATTTTAGTTTTACAGCACCTAAACTGTCTAGAATTCCTCATAACAAATCCCAGCATCTTAGAGGACTTTTTTATTATATTGTCTATCTGTGGGATAAAAGTCAACTTCTGATCGAACAGCACACCAAGGTCTCTAATTGTTTCAGTGTGATGTATATAAGAGTGGGTGAGGAACAAAGAGTGGACTGTTTGAAGAATGAATAACAGAAGTGAAGGCCCCTATGAATGTGAGCTAAAGGAGTAGGGAGGAACAAAGAAACAATTAATGGAATTTGTGAAAGATTTAATGGCTAGAAAGATCGTTACTACTGAGGTCACAATTAACAGAGAAGAAAGGAAGACGAGTGTGTCCCAGCAGTGGGAACATTAATAGGCTGTCGATGGTGGAAGATGAAGATATGCTGAGCCCCTAAATGATGGGTGTGGGCAAATCTTGTAACTTAAGATTTTCAATATTGTATTGAAGGTCTGACACCATTTTGCAAGCCTACGTCAATTAAATGCGTCATACGTCAATTCAAAAAATGTACTTAAGGAGCACTCAAGCGCGGGTAGTCCACCGGTTATCGCGGCCTCGACATAGATGGCGAAGAAGGAACATGGGTGGTTTTTAGTCAGTAGAAGTCTGACACTCCCTTTCGCTCTGCCCAAGAGCGGGAGGGGTTATTCGATGATTTTACAACCACCAAAAAAAAAAAAAGGAGCACTCAAGACAGATTAGGTAAAGGAAATCTTCATTAGGGAGCATGGAAACTTGGACACGTCAAAACTGGTCTGCTGGTTTGCTTATTGCGTAGTCCTCAATAGTGTAGAGACTTATTATCTGTCTTTGTCTATATGAAAACTCGTTTGAGTTAAGAATAATGAATAAAAACTGCCAATATTGCAATTAGTTGTGACACTCATTGCCTAGTAATTACTATTTTAGAAGAACATTAGTCTCCTGTAAAGTCGTTAATTTATTCTCTCTGAGAGCCTTGCATTGAATATTAAACAGTTAATTAGAAGTTTTTAAGACTACTTTAAAGGAACCCTTTATAAAAACCCAAAGATATTAAAAACAACGGAAGTCGAACAGACAGGAATACTGATGGCCTGTTCAAGCATAATGGACAAAAATTTTCAAGTAATTTAAGTCCTGTACATTGGAGTTTATATTTCGCCTCTTATCTTTGTATCTACGAAATAAGTCTAACTGCCGCACTCAGAGAGCATTAACGATTACTTAGGCCAACACTTAGTAATGGTTTTGACAGTTTTGTCATACAAAAATATGTCAAACCTTTACTAAGTGACGGCTTAAGTAATCATTAAATATCTCTGAGTACGACAGTAAGTTACTGAAACTGTTTTTCAGTAAACAGCGTATCAAGCTGATTTTTACTTTATTATTTCCTTTATTTATTATTCAATACAAACTACCTAGTAACATTTTTAAATATTCGAACATTTCAAAACATAATTTTAATTATTTATTACTTTAAACATTAGGCCTTCTTGTATTTGGGTTATTTTAGACAACTTTAGTTATATCACAGATTTTTAATCCTATTGTACTTTGTCGCATGTTACCCATGAGCAAATACATTTTTACAGATATACTTAAACTGATATATTAAAACATTTTAAAAATCGTTTTATTCCTAACTTACGGTTTCGATCGCTGAACTTACATATTTATAGACTATTTGAAGAAAGACTTGGAACTTGAAAACTTGATCAGAATCCAAATGTTCACCGACGCTGCCTATAGTCACGTAGGCAAAGCAATCCTTTGGCTTGACCAGTAGAATATATTCTGGTGTCTATAGATAGATTTATTCAAGATGAGCAACTTTTGAATGTAATATATTTAGACAAGTATCGCAGTATACTCGTACATAATATATACGAGTAAAATATAATAAGTGAAGTATAGTATAATATAATTTGTGTATGAAATTTATGGTAAAATTTTGAGATAAAAGTCTGGCCACTGATATTGTTATGCAATTCTTATTTTTGATATCAATGCATTGAGATAAAAAAAAAATAACAAAAAATAAAAACGACTTCAACAAAAAGTAAAACCAAAAAAGTGACAAATAAACTATAGAAGTAAATTCAATTTGTGAAGTCGGTGGCAAACAAATGAAATCAAAAAACTAGTCTCTGACTTCAGAAACTGATTTTTCTTCTAGTTTATTTTTCACTTCTTTGTGTTTTATTTTTTGTTCAGTCAGTTTTAGTTTTTGTTAAAAAGTTTTTATTTTTCACTTTTAGTGGTTCACATGTGTTTACCCATTCACAGCGTACCGGCGTGACTGTTATGTTATGAATTGGTGTAAACAATAGACAGACATGGGATTTCAGCAATCCCAGTTCATTTACTATCATTTATTGAGGAGTTCCGTTGCCTATCCCTGAAGTTCTTCATCAGATCTTCACCAAATTAAAATGGGACTACTCCGAGAAAGTACTCTTCCAAAAACTACACAAATCACTTCAAGAGTGCCTATAAAATTTGAAGTATTCCCTCTATTTCTCAGGATTCCATCATCAGATCCTGATTTGATGATCTGAGGACCACCTGAGAAGTAAGTATACCCTTCCAAACAGAACAAAAAAAAAATTAAATAGGTCCAGCCATCTTCGAGTAATCGGGAAACATACATTAAAAAAAAAGTTCTCCGACGAATTGAGAACCTCCTCCTTTTTGAAGTCGGTTAAACATATTCCTGTGGGTTAAAGTACAGACAGACACAGCACGTTAAGCTACCCAAAACTATTAAATTTTCCCAATCAACGTTGAACCGAATATTTTAGAGATTTTACCAAGGGTTTTGGTATTACCCAATACTAACTTGGTAGTGGGGGTCAGTGAGGCTGTCACTCCATGCAAAATACTAATATTCAGCTCCACCACTGAAATACGACCCTAATATAGTTGGTAAATGGCTAGGCAGGAGATGAAATATGTTCATGAATTTAAGGCAAACAAACTCTACATATTAATATCAAATTAATTCACACAAACATAATTTCAAGTTCCAGAAACGTCTTTCGATACTAGGCTCCATCAACATCAGACGATCAGATGACCTATTGCTATTTGCGTATTATTACGAGTAAGTATCAGCTCTTAATTTACAAAACATTTACAAATTAATCATTATTATTTATATTGATGTGTTTGGAAAGGCCTTAAATGTTTTGACGAGCGCTTGTTTTCGTCAAGATAAAAGGGTCGTGAACATTCTCTTTGATTGAGGCGAGAAATTAATTAGTAGGAATTAATTTCTTGATTCAGGAAATGGAAAACAATATTAAGTGCTGACATGTTTAAGATAGTGACGATTGATAATGATAATTATTTTAAAAATGTGTATTTTTGTTTATTTTAATATAATTTATATGCGTAAGCCTGAAGAATAAAGGAAGCAAATTGAAAATATTATCTCCTCTTTTAATTTATTTCACTTTTGAGTGCTTGACTAAAACATAGAGTTTAATTTGTAATAATATGTATTTTTCAGGCCCCAATCCATATACAAGTTTTATTCTAATTTTGTTATTAGAACTTAGGTTAATTAACAAAAAAAATACATAATATCAGCTTATGGTAATTTATGAACAATTTATTTGGGAAAACCTCTGTCTTTAACAGTCGAGTAGAAAACCAGAGAAACCGGTCACGACACGCACAAAAACCTAGTAAAGTTCCAGTTTTTAACTCGAACTTACACGTCAGCTGTTTTAACACCTTCACTAAATTAACTCCAAAACGAATAACTTTCAAACAAGATGTCTAAACATCAATAAATAAAAAAACAAAGAAAAATCCGCGAACGGTAAGTGAGTAAGTAAAAAAAAATTAGCATATACAGGTAAACAAAGATAAAGTCTCCCCTCTCCGTTACACACACATGTGTGATTCATCGTACCGTACGCAACAGTGGGTCGGCGTCAGAAACTCGCGATCGCTCGTAGGGTCAACTCGTGCGCAGTTTTATTACACTGAGTGATTAACTCCGATATTTTTTTTCGTATAATGGTATTACAAGCATTCTGTTTGTGATAGTGAGTGTTATTACAGTGCGTTGTGTTCAAGTGCTGTGTTATTTAAGTTACAACAATGTTTCCTAGGATTCAAGGCTTGGTGAGTAATATCGTAAGTTTTATTTTAACTTTTTTGGGTTGAGGCTAGATGTAAACTTGTTATTGTTTGCGTGAAAAGTGATTTTAAATCGTGTTTTAGTTTATTCTTGGACGTCATTTTGTTTTTCATTTGAATAAATTGATTCAACAAAAACATAGTTTTTTGTTACAAGAACTCTATGAAACAAATGCATATTTAAGTACAAGTTAATTTGTATCCCCGGCCCTGGTGCAAGCCAAAAAAAAAGACAAAGCAAAAAAAAAAAAAAAAAGATAATGTATCGATTTGAAAATAAAAAAGAAATAACAACAAACAGTTCATTCACACGCAGGTTAATTACCAAAACATTTTTTTAATACCACGTGTGACGTCTGGAGATCCTAAACACGTCCAGACGACTTTACCTTTTCCGGAGCGGGTTTTAATTTCTTCAACGAATCCATCAATAACAAATTTTAATTCATCAATTTTGAATTAAGAAGATAAACTAGATTCAACTTCAAACCAAGGTCATTGGACCATACGAAAGATGCATGTTAGGCCATGGCCAGATGGCAAACGGGATGCACATTGCACATGCAATCCATATGGTCGATTAAACAAGGCGTAAGTGGCCAGACTGCAAATTGAACTTTTTATGGTAATGGAGACGAGGATATTTTTTATTTTTATGCCAATGTGTTAGGCAGAAAGTCGTGGGATTATTCTTTCAAAAGAAATGAGACCATAATAAAGACAGACTTTTGAATCTTGATGAATGCAAAGAAATCCTAAAGCAGGATTAAGTTGACAATAAATTTAAAGCGTTTATTTTAAGTAAGAAAAAAAGTAGTAGACAGGTTAATGAAGCTCTAGTTACTACTTAAAAAATCTTTTGTTCCAAATTCCAACGAAAAATAATGACACAAAGCTCAGTAATGTCTTCGTCGAAACCATTTTCCTGCCCATTGTGAACCAACCTCATTAAAAAGAAAGGATGCACCAAATAAGTCTACTAGAAAGTTAAAACCCTAGTGAATCATAATTTGAAATGGATTATCGTATGAGTATGACCTATTTAATAACTTCGATCTTGCAAATTAGAGACTAGCAATGCCAATCACGTTCCAATGATTTCACATTAGTGAATGGTCGATGAAAAGACCACGTGCGGAAGGCACGTAGACAGATAGTTACAATAATACCGCACTCACTCTCGATTTACAAGATAACTCATGAGGAAATACGTTGATTAAAGCAACCGTGATGAGAATTGTAACAACGCCGGTTATGAACAATAATATCCATGTAACTGATAGTGCAGTAACAATTTAGGTCAAGTTTGATGCTGTAATACTTACGTAAGAGGAAGTATACTTTAATATCGTTGAGGGAAAATTACAGGTTAGTGGTTACGATTTAGATCACAGAGAATTGTTTTGGCTGAGAATTTGATTCTATTAATGACTATGTAGTTAATATTCGTGTAACGAAAACATTTAAATAATTTGAATTTCCGACAGGGGATGACCTAGAATTAGACTTACCAAGGCGAACTTTGAAAAATCTTTGAACCTGATATTGACATTATAAAAATATCTAGATAGTCTTCCAATTCGAATCTAATGACGATTTCATTTATGGCAAAAATGATTATGATCATACCAGACAATTGATCAATTATGACAATCCAACACATGAGATAATTGATTGCTTTATCTTCATAATCAGAAAATCCCATAACAAATCATGTTGCAAAACAAGATATGCCAACAAATCAATACAATGGATCGACATAATCCTTTGTACCATTGACAACCATTTTCCTCTTATATTAAATGCTCTTGAAGTCTTCTATTGTTTATTCTTTGTGCAATAATCTCTTGGGTCTATCTGGTTTTACCATGAAGGCCAGGATTACGGATTTTGCTTTTAATGGTAACTTAAAAGAACGCGAGAATTAAAAGTCTAAATCATCAAAAGGTACAAGAAATATTATCATTCAGCTAGCAATATTTATGTTCAAGTTATTTTATGGAATTTGTTTTTTTAATGACGAAGCTATGTTTAGCAACTTGCGACTTAAAAACTTTTAGGGTAATGTCAAAAGATCTTTAACTTTCCAAACCTTTTAAAAACGAAATTATGTTATTTGATTTCGAGAAAGATACAAAGCAACGTGAAACTCCTCAAGTAGAAAACTGAATGAAGTTATACCAGTCCTCCAATCATGTGTAAATAAGAATGTTTCCCATCCCTGTGAACTTCAATGGAATCTTTAATAACCCCAGCCAATTTAGGGATAGCTTGCCAGTTAGTCACTAAGTACTGACTCATTGCTTGAGTGACTCAAATATCTTCTAAATGTTTTATGAGAAAACGTTATAAAGCGGATGTCGTTGGAATTCGCTGATTCCTTAACTTTATGATGTGATCAGTCTTGAAGTTTTAACCTTGCTTGAATATCATGGTACTTAACATTGTCTTAATGTAATCAACTGATTCCATTTTATTTTGAAATCGAATGAACTAACTTGTTACTACAAAAAATACTTATAATTGTGTTGTGTACGTTTAGCAAATTCCATTACATGTTTATATATCCCGACGACTGTATCAAGTGGACTAATTATATTTTAGTAACAATTCTTTCAAATGAACGTCTGGTTCAGTAAATTGGCTATACCTATGATAATTTGGGTCTATATTCCTATACCCGCTTATATATTATATTTCATTTCATTTTATCTTTTACTTTAAGTGTTGAAGGATCATCTTTGTTACGTTTGACACTAATTTCACATGTCTCGTCATTCAGAAATACAGATCCATGTCAATTCAAAATGTGGGTCACTAGTCGGAGGAAGACATCACAAAGATATTTTCTCTTTGTGTTTATGATAAAGACGGCTCTTGCTTTTATTAAGCCGTCTGTTGTTCTAACTGATAAAAATGACAAAGAAAATGTCGAAACTTCTTTAGCTGTGAGTGCTAGTGTAAATAAAGATGATGAATTCGTCACTGTTGAAAATATTCAAACCAGAATTACTGTTGAAGTAGAATTTGTAGTACAGGAAACCACTAACCAATATATCCACAATAGGAAATAAAAATACACATCTTCAAACCTACGCTTGTTAAGTAGTTTCTTTGTTAAATATTTGTTAAAGATTCAGTCGAAACAGCAACACAAACACTTGTAGACCATCAGAAGGCAGCTGTTTATGATTTCAGAAAAAAAAATGGCTCGTGAAGGTCAAAAACTACAATGGCGGAAGGATGTTTTGATGTTGATCAGATACCAGTTTACGTTTGTTTTCAATACTAAATGCGTAGTTGACACAACGTTTTGAAGGTCTCCCCCATACGATTTATCTTTGTGAAAATACACCTACCTGACACCTCCCTCGCATTAGTTGCCTCCACATACTCTACTCTACTAAAACGATCGATATCATTTATTGTATCCAAAACCAGCAATTTCCTTACCGGAAATTCATTCGAGTTGATAATTACATTACAGAATAAATTAACTCTAATAGCCATTACAATTCTTTGTTAGAAAAACTTAATCAGACGTAGAATTATTCTTTTTGTTTCATAATAAAACGGTAGGTTATGTTAATATTCGGGAAATGCTCTCGATGTTGACTTCTATGGCGAACTGTCGTATTACATTGTTTATTGTTTTTTTCTTTATTAGTCATTAAATGTTAGTTAGTAGGTGCCTAGTATAGTGTTAATAAGGGCGAGAATACTAGGATTTCTTTTTTGCATTGTTATTGAGTAACGGTATTTTCATTTTCAGCGATTCGTAATTGGTTTCAACATTTGCCTCATTTCAAACTGTTTTTAACTAAAAAAAACTATAACGTATGTTCCAATGTGGGTATAATCTGACTAGCTGACCCACGCAACTTCGTCTGCGTCACTTAATAATTAACTTATAACCTTCCTCGATAAATTGACTATTCAACATAAAAATGTTATTTCAATTTCAACCAGAAGTTCCTAAGATTAGCCCGTCCAAACAATAAAAAAAACAAACTCTTTTGCTTCATAATATTAGTACTGTTTGTAAAGTAAATACTACAAAAATGAATGCACTGTATTTCCTTCAGTATCTGCTAAGCACAAAAGAAAATAATATTATGACTGTCAATACAGTTCTATGCTGACAATGTCACATAACCTTGTTGCCTTTTCTTTTTATTCCTTGTTTTTTTACCATACCACTTTGTTATTCTCATAAACATAGTTTTTTAATAAAATAGAGACGCACCTACCAGTCGACGCAAAGTTGAAAACATCATTAAATTAAAATATGAGATTTATTTGAGAATATGAATATAAGTAATTATTAATAGACACTTTTTTGTGGTGAAGTTATACAAAATCGACCTCAACTATGTTGGGGTCAGTAATCTTGCCGTGTGTAGCTGAAGACCAGTATTATAGATGAAGCGACTGTCGATTTGACCTTCACCACCTATTATAATTGGTAACACATACAAATCCTGAAGTTAGACCTATAAGACCGCCCATTGTGTCACCCTATGTGAAATGTATTGTATGTATTTTATGCCTCTGACATTTATTTTTCAAATCTCCGGCAGAAAAATCGAATTTCAAAATACAGATGTTCACACACAATCGATGCAATATAAGCCAGTTGATAATCGACCTACTTTAAATACGACATACGCAAGTAGGACTCAAGTTACATAAGCTATGTGAACGAAGCACTTGCAATAACAAAAATCAGCTGTGCATTATATAAACTAGTTCGGTATGTGCGCCATAATAATTATATTGTATGTAATCCGCATTTTATAGATGCACAAGATAAAGTTAGTAGAGTTGCGTTTAATAGTTCAGAAGTCACAAGAGATATTATGACGCAAATGGCTAGTAAATATTTACTAAATAGACCGATAAGAAACAGTACCTATGCAATTTGTATTCGCAATTACGTGTAACTGAAGATCCTGAAAACTATCTTCAGTAACATGTAGAAAGTCACAAATGCCGACAAATTGGTACAGTGCGCAAACTGAATTCTGATATTTTATTTTCGGAGTTGAGAATTAGATTTGCTATGACGTGGCGACAAAACTCCTTAGTTTGGATTCCTTTTCAGTAACAACCACAGAGTCTGGATTTGTGCGCCGTTGATGTCAGTCAATCCACTTGTCTATTATTACAAAGGACTTAAATATAACTGGCGAAATAAGCGTGTTCTATTTGTTACACCGCCTAACCCTTCAGAATCGCAGATGTGACGTTTTTAAATATTGATATGTAAATATATATAATGATTAGCTGTTGCCAATGGCTTCACCCACTACAACTCGAAAATTACCCATTGGGAAGATAAAATCGGGATAAAAACTATCCTATGTGTTAATCCAGTTTATAAACTCTCTGTGTACGAGAACGTTTATTCACAATCAAATACAAAGTTTTAGTACAATGTAAACAGAGTAACTTACCTGAAATAATAAAAAACAACATTTAAAACCTTTACTTCTAGTTAAGTTTATGTAATTCCTTTATTTATACAAGAAACTATTTACTGTTCCACGTTTTTTAGAATAACTTAAGCTCATTAAAAATTAAATTAATATTGACAGTCAGTGTCATTGACATGACATATATGTGTATATGTATATGGTATATATACCATACATCTGTATATACATAAAGAAAAGGAACGACATCACGTTCTCTTTACATATATCTAGATACTGAAATCGTCACAGTCACAAATAACCACTGGCCTTCTAATAACGTTTGTCTATCCTCATATTTAAGATGTTTCTGACGTCGACATGTAGTTGAAATAGTCAACAAAATCAATTTATGAACAGGAACTAGACGATTGAATATTAATAGTTTGCTATCTTAATGACAGTATCAATACTTATAAGCAAAATGAGATTCTGATGGTGTCATACATTCTGGTTTTTGTGGTCAAGACACCGAATATTATGATAGGTTATTTGATTTTATAAGGTCGCGACTCGCGAGCTCACCATCGAATTTTAAAATTGTTTATGTCTTAGAACGTACAAAAGTGTATTCTAATTTTTTATACCAAAGGCAACTATAACGTGTTTAGAGAAAATAATCAACGTAGTTCAGGAAAGGCTAGGCTGATGATGAGCAAGTAAAAAACGATATAAAATGAGAATTACCAATTTAATCTGAACCTGCTAAACTATACAACAGATGGTTTAAAATCAAATTCAATATTCTCAATCATAAACTATAAAAAAAAACGATTTATACTCCAAGAGAACTCGTTCAATAAAATCATGAAAAAACTAAATAAATCATAGTAAAACAAATCTATGAACGGATAAATAATAAAAACTCGTGTCGTGCGAATGCATTCGTGCGTCATTGCTGTCCTTGTAATGGTAATAGGTCTGATAGTGGGTAACTTAGTCGAGTTGGTTTTTTAATTAAAAACGTTTGATACTGTGCTGACTGCCGAGTATTTTAGAAAACATAGGAAATATTGTAATAATAATGTAGTAAATCAGTGGGTATAATAGTAGAGAAAGACCAAAGTAACGATGGATGGACTATGTAAATGATAATAAGGCCAGAAAAGCGGTGACTTGAAATGAAAAATAAAAAAGAATTATGAAAGAAGAAGAAGGTCCCTCTGATGCTTTGTGTAGATCGCACCTTAGGCATCATCTTAATTTCCCATCCCATAAAACTGAATCCTTTTCTTACTCCTTGTCTGTTCTTCCACCTAAAATTCTAGACTTTAAATCTATGTATATTTTAAAAAACCAGGTTAAAGAACATTATCTCTCCTCTATACTGTAATATTCTGTATACATATCGAGTATGTTTATACATTACTAGCGGACCTGGCAGACGTTGTCCTGCCCAGACAGCAGTGCCACCTACCGGGTCCTATTGGGAATCTAAACCATTCTCGTATCTCGATTATTTCGATATCATTCTCGTCACGATTTCAGAATTTCCCTAAAAATGCAACACTGAGCAAAACTTTAAATTAAAAACACATAAGTTTCCAAAATTGAGCCCAGAGTAAGAAACTCATTAATATTTGTATCTCGTCTATGACATTCGATTTTTGAATTTGCCGACAAAAATCGTTGTTTGAATACAAAATTTTGTTGCCAGACTAGAAAAATAAAGTTTCGTTAAGCCTTGATATGCTTCATTAATAAAGTTACTGTTATGTTAAATGGTTCATTAAATATCTAATATGGCGAAAAAGGCTTGTTAATATTACATAAAAAATATTACTATTCTGAAATACCAACTAAGTACCTAATCTATTTCCTTCCTTCAATGCGGAATACCAAATAGTTTCCTTGAATATTGTATTTGGCAAAAACTCATTTAGTACAAAATTACTACATCGTTAGTGCCAATTAGAAATCGATAGTGGATCACCTTGTTTAAATGTATAATATATCGTCGTTATCTACTAAAGTATGATTATCATGTTAATTATTAGTTTACTTTGCTTCCTGGTTTATAAATGATTATTGGGATCATTTACCAACTCAATATGTTGCTGCTGTTGTTGTTGTTTTTATTGCTGTTGTTGTTGTTACTGCTGTTGTTGTTGTTACTACTTTGAATTTGTATTTGAGTCTAAAGGTGAAATTAGCCAATGAAACGGAACGCTAACAATATTTTTTTTTTTTTTTTATTGACACAAGAAAAAAAAAAGTTGTACATTTCGATTTGAAACCCTGACTCCTGTGCTAGGTGAGACCAACCAACAATGCAATATTTATACTGTGTTCAGTAATGGTCAGTGGTATAACTCATAATGGCTATGAAATATTGACACGGCAGCTCTTGAACGCCGTAACTGCGAAATTTATTGATCTTATCAAGCTTCTGTGGTAAAATCTAGTCTAGATAATAACTAACTGAAAGGATATAAATTATCATCACGTTCACCATTTAGTTTGTCATTCAGGTCCCACAGTGTAACTTTACCTTTGCCGGTAACCAATATCGTTGAAAGGAAGTGTAGTAACCGCATCCTGACAGTTACGGCTTCAATATCTTTGACGATAACTACTTTTTTATAATATGCTTCATCAACAATACACATTAATTTAACATACTGTTACAATGTCTGCAATTTAAAATATCGTGACATTGTTGTTAAATGATATCCAGTATTAAAAAATCGTTACAAGCGTGATATTGTAAAGTGTGTACTGTGCATCGTCTACTTTATTGTTAATATTGATTTTTACGAACTCAACAACAAACGAATGTCCACAAAATATCAATGTTAAAACAATTGTATTAAATTTAATTTAACATCAACATCGTCAGTGAATGTTCGTCAATGTAAACCACTAAAACAAGCTCATGCAATTAAATAGACAAATGGACAAGTTTTTAATTGAATTGATCTCTTTTCGAATGCGTTCATTTGTTTTTGCTGTGTTAATCTAGTCTGAAGTGTGTTCAGGAAATTGAATGAAGGTTAACTGTAAAGCTTTTGTCTCACTGCTGGTGGTTAGCGGGAAGCGTGTAGAGCGGTTGCGGGAATAGTATTGTCTTGATTTAAGAAGACTTTTTAGCTCTTCAAAAATAATATCGATATTTCTATAATTTTTTTTTGCTTAAGTCAATCGTTTGTGAGATATTATTTGGTTCTAAAGCTGGGCTTCCCTCTATTTTTTTAAGTTTTGTTTTGAGAAGTTGGAATTTTCGTTTTGTAATTTAGTATTGTTGCTAAGTGTTTATAATTTGTAATAAATTAATGTCACACTATAGGTTTTTGATAGCATTTTCAGAAAGCATTGCATGTAAGTATCTATAAGCTGTCTGCAATTAAATGAGACTACTATGAATTTTAATTACTTACAACGGCTACAACCTAAAGGTCAATAGCAGATAGTAGAGTGCAGTTAATTACCGATGAAAATTAATCTATGAGTCATTAAAGTAAAATTAGACTGATATCAAAGACTCATCATCGAATCTGAGAATTCGTTATGGATTGTTACTTAATAACGAACAATAATAAATTATAATCAGTACTGTGGTGTGTGGGAGGTGTGGTGGCCCAGTGGTTGCGGCCCTGACTTACGAACAGTTTGGTCGTGGTTTCGAACTCAGGCAGGCACATTACTTCGTGTAGGTAATTTATTTCATCACCACTGCTTTCAAAACGGTGAAGGAAAACATCGTTAGGAAACCGGCATGTCTTAGAACCAAAAATTCGAAGACATGTGACATCTACGCGTGTGGTGGATTATAGCTCATCTCTCTCATGGAAAGGAGGCCTGATTCCCTGCAGTGGGAACAATATAGGCTGATGATGATGACTTGGTGTGACCTCTACTCATCAGGTTTCATACTTGTACAATTTTTTTTAAGGTTTTTCCGACTAAGCATGTTTATATGTTTGGAACCGTCTTCTAGCGTTTTGATTAACTGAACGACTCCTTGTCTAAGCAAAAGTGCCTGCAAATTCTTTAATTAAAACAAATACCTCAAGCTTGCGATTAATGTTACTGTTTTCACAATTGCGTTACAACTAGTTTAAATAAATTTAAAAACCAACATGGCCACCAACATTATCATTGACACTGAAAATGAGATTGGGGTTGAGTATATTTTGAGCGACCGTGATCATGTTACTGAAAAAACGGGACCCCAAACAAATAATAATAATAATTTATTTAAAACTCAGACAACAATGATCCGACGATAAATAACCCGTTTTCAGTGTTGCTTATAATTTCAATTTGAACTCAATCCCTACATCCCTAACGTTTACCTCCAGTATTGTAAACTCATCTGGATAAGAGACGTGTTAGGAAACCTTACATGAAAACTAGTTTAACTTAAGTTCTACTATAAAGAAACATGGTAAAAAATAACGTCCCATATGTGGAACGGATGCATTGTGACTTTTAATTACTCTTGTCCTATGGGATAATGGAGCAGGTGGTCTGTTTATTTGAGACAACAAAAAATAAACCCAACAAGACATAATTATTTTTGTATAGAAGCGTGTTGCGGCGTCCCATGTTTTGGGGCTTGCGGTTCCATAAAAAATAATATTTATTTATTTATGTACACACAAAATGGGAAGAGCAATGAAAAATTGGTTTTTTTTTTGAGTTTTTTTTTCAAAGTCTTGTTAGTTGATCTCAGAAATAGTTCTTGTCTCTAACTTTTTTGGATTGTAAAATTAAATAAGCTGCTATGATGTAGAGCTACGGACGGTGTCTGGATTTCTGCCTAGTTGATGTCAATAGGGTCGCCCCCATTACACAAGGCTTAAACATTACTGGTAAAATGTAGAGTGAGCTCTACTTAACCCTTCGGGCATAACAGTCATGATGTTATGTTATAGCATACAAGCTAAAACTATCATAGTTTCAAGACACGCTCATTTTTTTATTTTATTTCCACACAGAGCAAAATGATCAGTTCCAGTAATGCTCAAAAATGTTGACATCACTTAAATATTCTTATTCGTCAGGTTTTTACACAATAAATAACGCTGTTTGCACAAATACTGAAAAGGCCAGCAATTATGTAATTTGACGGGAAACGTTTCAAAACAGTCTAAAGTAGCCTTGGCTTACCTTTTGAAGATGGCGCCTAAGTAACGAATATAATACTAACTTATTTATTTAAATGTAGATAGAAAAATACAAAATACTTGTGTCTGGTTACTTCCTCATCTTAAGCATAATCTACATATCAAAAGAATTTCTAAATCAACTTAGATAAGACATATTTATTAGATTATCACAAACACGAATATTTTTTCGCATAATTTTTATCTCTAAACCAAAGCACTTTCTTTGAAATTCTTTCAGTGATCAAATTATACTAAAAGTCGTGAGTAAATAATTTATTAAATTATATTTAGGCTTCTTATTTTAATACTGAGTACAGTAACAAATCATATTTCTTCACATAACTTTGGGTACAGTCATATCAAATACTTACTGAGTGAAAGCAAAAGCATTTCTGATAATGTAGTTATTGACATGATATATTCATACAAATCTTAATAATAATCAGGTTGGTATGTTAATCCATTCGACTCAAATAACTAATCTTTCATAATCAATCAACTAACAGCTAATCAAAACCTTCTTTCTTAAATCATTTTGTATATTTGTAAATTATTTTCTTGTGCAAAAACTTGTCACAAATGTAGAAATAATGTTTTATAATTCATCTAAGTTACAAAATACTATGAACAGAAATTGTTTTAGTTAAATATTGACTGCACTCAGCTTCACAAGAGGTAAATCTATCAGCACACCTCCTCGTAACATCACAGGCTAACAAAACCGATACCACACATGAAACATAACATAAAATTACGCCTGTAACCCCTGATGGGTTAGACAGAGGTGTACCTACCTAATAGTATATCTACATTTCGACAGTTATCTTAAAGGGGGCGACCCTATATTGCCATCAACCAAGCACAAATCCAGTCTCCGTGGCTGCTTCTAAAAAAAACCTGATATACAAACCCAATAATAATATTCCTAACCCGAGAGTCAAACACAGGATCTTATACACGAAAACAGGGGTAGTTAACAAAAAAAATCTAATTAGTCTGTCGGATAGATTTCCAAAAAATATTTGACACGTATTTTTTCTTTTTTCACGTAAACAAACAATGAAGACGATACAGTGCTTTGAAAACTCGAGTGAAGTCATTTTCTAAGACACTAGTATGACATTCTTTACCGGTGAGTGACGTCACAACCCCTACTCAAATCTTAGACGCGTTTTATCTTCGTCATTTTTTATTGATTTGATAAAACAAAAAATACGTATCCAATATTTTTCGATAATCTAAAAGACGGACTAATTAGAATCATATTTTTTAAAGTCAGTAAACATTCCTATCGCTCTTGCAACAACGAGGCAAATGATACTCATCACAAAAACAATTAATTGTCATTCGACAAACGACAGATGCATGTACACAACTCAGTTTCGTAACACACTTCCTTCTTCGCGACTTGAATCTAACAGAGTAGACCTTGTTGCTGGCATTGGGCTCTCACAAGTTATAACAGTGTACATAATAATCAAACAAAGAAACCTTCAATGTATTTGCAGACGGTTATCTCTTAAATGTATGTTTACGGAAAATTGGTGATTATATTGAGGTACTTAAGGTTACCTACATTTTGTTTTCAAGTGTGTTTTGTTAATTTAGTGGTGGTACAGCAGGATGTAAGTTCCTTTCTGAAAATGATGAATTGACTCGTCCCCCTCTTGTGTCAGACTTCTGCCGACTAAAACCAGGCATTTTCTTCCTTAGCCCTTTGTATTCCGGAGCCGCGGTATCTCTTTCGAACAATCCACAGCAGAATGCAAGTTCCTGGGCTCAATTCCCAGGACGGGCAAAATTCCCAGGACGGGCAAAATTCCCAGGACGGGCAAAATTCCTAGTTCGGGCAAAATATTATAGGGTTTTCCATTAATCATCATCATCAGCCTATAATATTCCCACTGCAGGGACTCAGGCCTCCTCTCTTGGAGAGGGATGGGCTATAATCCACCACGCGTGCCCAGTGCGGGTTGGTAGATGTCACATGTCTTCGATTTTTTTTTTATTCTAAGACATGCCGGTTTCCTTACGATGTTTTCCTTCACAGTTTTGAGAGCAATCCATTAATCATTGGCCAATATTCTGGATCTGTGACCGATTAAAATATATCTGGTGAAATGTCGATGCACTAATAAGTATATCACTGCTTAAAACTTCTGCGATTACAGGCGTGATGTTTTGTTATGTTATAAAGCATGATCTCTTTGTTTTAACATAACGGTTAAGCGTGAGATCCTGGGAGGTTTACACAAAGGTGCTCCTACTGCTCTGTAAAGTACAGTTCGACCACAGTGTAATCACCTACTTCCAGTAGAACAAAGTGTGTGGGATTGAGAGTTTTAAACTTCACACTTTTAATAAGCTTCAAGGAAATGGTTAATAAAATTAGTGGTACTTAATTAAAATTAGCCCAAAATAATATAAGTCTTTAAAATTTAACCTGAAACAGAAATGATAGCAACAGTACGTTATCCTTTTGAATATTACAACTGGGAAACACACAGAAATATAAACTAACCAGTTGTTGCAAGCGGCTTCACCCGCTACAACTCGAAAAGTACCCAATGGGAAAATTAAATCGGGATAAAAACTATCCTATGGGTTAATCCAGTAACTTTCTGTGCACTAAATTTTATCTAAATCCGTTCAGTAGTTTTTGCGTGAATAAGTAACAAACATACACACTCACACACTCACAAACTTTCGCCTTTATAATATTAGTGTGATACTCCGGAGATTCGCCAAACAAGGGCAATAGGTACAGGGCACGCCACGATAGTGGCGGTAAGTCCCCTCTTTGAGGAGTGGCTTGAGAGGCGCCACGGCGCCCTCACCTTCCGTCTGACGCAGGTCCTCACCGGACACGGTTGTTTCGGGAGGTACCTGCACCGAATCAGGCGGGAGGAAACGCCCGGATGCCACCATTGTGAGGATCGGCCGGAGGACACGGTGGAGCACACAGTGGAGGTGTGCCCCGCTTGGGCGGAGCCCCGCCGTGTTCTCGTAGCGGCGATCGGCGGCGGCGACCTCTCGCGCCCGGCCCTGGTGCAAGCCATGGTCCGGGGCGAGGAGGAATGGGACGCCGTCGCCTCCTTCTGCGAAGCAGTGATGCTGGCGAAGGAGGTGGCGGAACGCGAGAGGGAGAGAACCTCTCGTCCCAGCCGCCGCGGGAGGCGCTCCGGGCGTCGGGGGTCCCGCGATGACCTTAGGCCACCGTAGACGCGGGCCTGTGGACGGTGAGTGATGGGCTAACTCGCCGTCCGTCCGTCTCACGACGAAAACAGGCCGTGTCGACGGCGCGTTCGTGTTCCACGCGCGCCTCAAAGAGATGTCAGCAACATGGGAGGGGCCCGAAAGGGCCGACGCCTGTCGGGGCCGCGGGTAGTCCAACGGTTATCGCGGCCTCGACATAGAGGGCGAAGAAGGAACATGGGTGGTTTTTAGTCAGTAGAAGTCTGACACTCCCTTTCGCTCTGCCCAAGAGCGGGAGGGGTTATTCGACGATTTTACACCCACCAAAAAAAAAAAAAAAAAAGGGCAATAGGTACTCACTGATTATAATATATATAGCTAATATTAATTTGAAGGCATTAAGGCTCGCCCCCTGTTACACTTCAATATAACTTGCAACATTTAGGTATATTAATTACACCTCTTAACCCTTACCCTTCGGATATTACAGACGTGATGTTAGTTTATGTATTGATTATTAAATACACCCGACATTTAAAAAATAAAATCCCTAAAAAAATAAAAAAATCATTTAAAATCAAGAACCTTGGCAATAAAACAGAGTTGAAGGCAAGTCAAGTCGGAGTGATAGTCGAAAGTCTTCGCCTTGAATTTGAATAGTTGTTACAGATGAATGACGAGGATATTCAGTAGTGCTAAAATAAGCTGAAGGTTTCTACATTATCCAGTATATTATTACCTTTTTTTCTGTCGTTTTTATTTACTGGTTGGTGTGTTGAACTTGAAAATTCAAACCATTGGTTATCGACGGACTGTTACGTCATAGGTCTCAAGTTTGAACCCAAGACCAAGCAATTTAGGATGAAGCAGAAGGATTTCTGGCGTTCCTAAATTGTTATGTATGTCTACTGTTGAAATATCGGCTCATTTGTTTCGATTTTGCAAACTTAAACAGAGACTCTGTTTAAGTTAGCAAAACTGCAGACTTAATAATAATTATTATTATTAATAATATTCCCCTTCTGAGTTCCTCCTTTAGCTTTTGATAAACTTACTCATTCTATTTTCAGAGCAATGAATTAAAACAAAAAGAAGAAATCTGTATTCATAGAATATTATATTTTCGTAGAGCGATTAGAAGTACTAAACTTATCTTCATTCACCTAAAAACACAATTCTCTAATGACTGTCACAAACAATTTTTAATCACATGTCACATTTCTGGAACATCGCGGAAATGAACCAGACACAGAAATAACGAACGATAATATTTACAATTTCATAACAATTGATAAGAAATGTATGAAACAAAATAATGAAATTATCACTTCCCTCACTGTTTGTATGATAGGAAAAAACGTATGACATTATTCATAAAAATATCGGTGTTAAACTTTTGGTCGGGTACTTTGGCTTGTCAATATTATTAAACCATTTTGAAACAATTCAACACATAAATTCGGCACACGCCGAACGGTACTCTCCGATCGGCATTTAATCATTGTCATCATCCTTTGAAACACGTTTCTTTTTCATCACTGTTCACTCTGTATAATATATCCATAGATTCATATCTAACACGTGTAGCGCCCGTATAAAATAATACTAGAAAAGATAAAATTGTGTCAGCGTTGCTCCACAGTTTTGCGTCATTGGTTCATATTAACGCTTAAACGAGTTTCTGCTAAACTTGTTTCATTAAGTTTTGCATCATAGGTAGCTTATCTATTGCAGGTCTAGTTTTAATAGCTGTATTCAGAAGGTTAGAAAAGGAAACGGGTTTTTCCTATGTCTTTTGTGGGCAACTTTCTTCATCTACGAATTATGTTCAAAGTTTTAATAGTGTTAGAAAGTCTTGGCATTAACCTTGTATCGTTTTGTACGATTGATACGTTCACTAATCTAAGAATTGTAGATTATGACTATGAACTCATCAATTGTTAGGCCGTTGGTCCCAGCTGTTATATTTACGTAGACCTTTTACAGTCGTACCCGGTACTCTCAGTCTTACCGAGGTTTTGTTTTACCCTGCTAACAGGGTTGTGCAGGTCAGATAGGCAGCCGCTGCATGTAAAATAGTGATATTCTGCTGTATACGGTGCTGTGCTCTGTATACGGTTAGACTGTGAGCCAAACCCAACATAGTTGGGTTAAGGCTAAGCAGATGACGATGATTTTCTAGTTTATCTAGTTGTCATAAATCCTCTGCAAAATCGCTACTACTCTTTAAAAACAACGATATAATACATGAATTTAAAAAATGAATTCATCCTTATTTTAGTAACAAATTGTCAACAATTTCTGCAAGGCATGGGGTGGCTGGTATTATTAACCACAAAAACAAACTAATCATGATAATAAATATTTATGAGACACACGCCGATAAATTAATAAGCAAGAAAATTAACATACCACACTATGAAATGACAAAGAAATGGAGAGAAATTCCTTACAACTGACTCACACAGAGATTCTACAAGTATTTTCTTATGAACTTATTGCAATCCGGCGCATCTACTGAGCATTGCAAAAGATTGTAACAATGACTGGTTGTATAGTCGTTTCTTCTTGTAATGCTACCTGCAGTGTCTTTTTTAAATGTTTCTTTCTATTAAAATTCGGTACTAAATGTTTTGTGATCCATCCAGGTACCAAACTTGCTTCCACCTGTTCGACAATGTGCGTTTGTATAGGTCCTGCACTTGAAACCTTGGGTACTTTTCGTGATTGTCCTTTCATTCAAATCGTATCCCTTCTACCCGTTTTAGATAGGTGGGCTATATTACGACATTTTTTTTCGTCTTGTACTATTGAAATAAACCAAATGTTATTTATGCACTAAAACTGCTTTGTTTTAACCTGTTTGGTTTTGGAACAAAAACATTGTTAATATTTATTACTGCTGTTTCATTCTACTACTTAACATTGAAGACGTTCTATAACGCAACATTGCAACACGAATTTATCCCAATAGTTCATCTAACACTCCCAGAAACTATGTAACATTTAAAATACGTTATTGTAGGTAAACTAACACGATGACACAGTCATCCGGGTGACTCACGCGTCGGGCGTTTGTTCCCGAAATAGTCTGTCTGTCTGTGAGTTGCTATATACAGAACTGCGAGGTTTATTACGATTTTATGACTAATTAGCTTCTTTTTGTGATGCTAACCATGTGCTTCTGTTTTATTGATTGGCTTTTCTGTGATGTCTATTTAAAATAGCATTAAAATACAGAGTATGTACTTATATTATGGATAAACTGACCTATTTTAACCAAAAGATAATACATAATAGAAAATGACTGACCAGAATCGTGCACCTTTTCTCGAAGTTTTATAAGTGCGTAAGTGAAATGAAGTATTTGGATTTTCGACATTAAACCTGACGACAATGCTCATTTTTGGTTTGCCCTAGTGGATATTCCAGTTGCACACAGTCATACTTTTTCTCGTCTAATTACTGCGCAAAAAGGACGTGATAAAAAAACTGGCTTCCGTGTCATTGGGGGAATTTATTACGGAACACTGTGCAAGAACGCATTTAATAACTTCATAGTATTTAATTATTTATACTGAATTCTTTGATAATTTAACTCAATAAATCTGTGAAATATAGTCATGGTCTATTTCTTGTAACTAATACGTAAGGACTCACTATAACAATATCTGCTTATGTACTACGTATAATTATCATCACCATCTGCCTAGCCTTTTCCCAACTATATTGGGGTCGGCTTCCAGTCTAACCGGATGCAGCAGAATACCAGTATTTTACATGGAGCGACTGCCTATCTGACCTCCACAACCCAGTTAATACTAGGTAATACGATACCCTTTGGTAAGACTGGATGTCAGACTTTCAGGTCACTGACTACCCGTAACGACTGCCAAAGATCTATATATGGCACCCTGGACCAACAGCTTAACGTGCTTTCCGAGGCACGGAGAAAACTCGGTATGTAATGGGCGGTCACCCATCCACAGATCGACCTAGGCAAGCGCAGCTTAACCTAAAGATCGACCCGAGTGGCAGATCTTATTAAGCCACGAGCTCCTATAACGAGCCACGTATAATTATATAAATACAAATCTACTAAGTTCATAACATCGATTTTCAGCAGTTTCCATTACTTAATTGTAGCTAGAAAGGCACAGAAGAAATAGACACCCAAAATCAAAGTACATTATAAAATAACATTCAAGGTCTTTTAAGTAATAAGGTTCTGTATATCTTGCAACGGAAAACCAATATAATCGTTCTCAGAATAAATCTAAACTTAACGATTATTTTTATTTATGTATTTCCAACTCTGTGGCGTAGTTCAATTAAGTGGAAGTTTACGAGCGGATATAATAATAGATAATTAAACAATTATTTCACAAGTAGGTACAATGGCATTGACACATTTGAACTTAGGACTGATAACAATAGAATCTCCTTCACCCTTGAAAAAGATAACAAAACAATTAATAAGGTTAAAGACTTTTAAGTACCTACAGACAGACAAACAAAAATGATAAATATCTTACTGGCTGAATTTTTTAAATTCAGCCTGTTTAAAGTTGGCTTCTAGTCTAACCATATGGAGCTGAGTACCAATATTTTAAACTGAGGAGCTACTGGAGGTAACAATATGCCTTGACAAAACTTTTTGTCGAACTTGTGGAAATTATGGTTTAAATACTCTTCGGCTATTCTTTTCTGATTACTTTCCTTGCAGGATTCAAGACGGTTTACTTGTTTCTCTTTGACTTTGTCGAACTTGGCTTCAGTGTCTCTACGCTTTTCTGGTATGTAGAAGTTACAGTAGAATAGTGTGACAGGCTTGGTTGTCAAACTAACGGGCTTCCGAATACCCGTAACTCGCTATACAATCTCTTCCTCGAACCTCCAGAAAAAAAAACAAATAAGAGACCTTTAAAAGCGCATAACTATTATTATTTATAAATAATAACGTCTGTGCTAAAATCAATACTAAAAATGTTTATCCACTCACATTATCATAAAAATAGCCAAGCTATGAAATACTGACGCAAATGCACGTCAATGTTCACGAACATTGCATAACGTGCTAGAGGGAAGTCGAGTGCATTGCCAACCTATTGAACAGTATACTATACACACGCAATAGATGCATGCAAACCACGGCACTAATCTCTACAATTTTCTTTCACCTGTATTGTTAAGGTAAAATGCATCATTAACTACTTAGACAGGTGCGACTTTTGCTTGTACCTACTACGCGTAGTAATGACCTTTCTGAAGTACTTAAGAGATATGGTCAGTGTACCAGTTCATCGTCCGTCCTTGTTTAGGGGCATTCCCATTTGTCACTGCTACAAAACAGAAGGAAAGTGACCTCTTTTTGCCCTTACATGGTCAAATGTAGGGAGATAAATGGGTTGTGGTCAGATAGGCAGTTCCTGGCAGTATTAAACTGCGTCCAGTTTGACTAGGAGTCGACTCTGACATGCTTCAAATAGACTGGGTAGATGATGTTGATCAAATCCAACATGGAAGATTCGTTTTCAAAATGTACTGTTTTAGGGACATTCCGAAAGTGGTAAACCACCTCTTATCTACCATACAAGCGCTGTTATACCCATAGATGGTCTTATAACTGTCTAGCTACTGTTAGCCACAAAGTTTTTTAAGGATGACGAGTGACCAGTTCATTCCTCACGCTAAATGCGCAGTACAGTTCCCACGATAAAGACCAACAGTGTAACCAACTTTATCTAAGGCAGTATTAAATATTTGCACTTGTTATCAAGACATGTTCTACATTGTCTGCTGAAGCCGTCAGACATATTGCTATCTTATTAACCTAGTTTTGCAAGATGGATTATGTGGTTGATAAAGAAATGGGGACGGATAGCTTGTAGTGATTGTAATCGCGATTCGATCATGCTGATAGTATTGATAGTGTTTTTTTCCTGTTTTGTAAACAAATTAATATCGTTCGATTTTCTGGAAAAAGAAGATTAATGTCAGTGCATTATTTAAGTTTAAATTATTGAATAATACATAACAGTGAGTAATTTAATTTTGACCAATTCCTATTCAATTGAAAATGATAGTATGACCAATTTCAAGAACTGCTATCAGTTCTAAGCGAACTGTCGTGGAAGAAAATCGGAACGTTTTGATAGCAAATTGACACTTGCCCTTGGCCTTAGACACTAGAGTATCACATCAATGATTCAAAAATTTACTTACACGTCAATTGATGTAAGTTCAAATCCCTTTAAGATTATCTAATTAATTAGGCAACATTTTACAATGTTGCCATACGCTTTGGAACTCTCGCTTAAACTTTTGCGAAATATTTAAATGCCATGTATTTGACGCAATTACAGGCGTCCTCTTTATGCAAGATGTAATAAACTGTAAAACTAAATGGCTTAACACTTGGATATGCATAGTTTGAAATACTTATAATAATAAATCATTTAATTAAGGCAACAAGCAGTGGTGGCCCAGTGGTGGCGGCCCCGACTTACGAACAGTTGGTCGTGTTTTCGAACCCAGGCAGGCGCATTACTTTGTGTAATTTATTTCATCACCACTGCTCTCAAAACGGTGAAGGAATACATCGTGAGGAAACGGCATATCTTAGAACCAAAATTTCGAAAATATGTGACATCTAACAATCCGCACTGGGCCCGCGTGGTGGATTATAGCTCAAAAAAAGCTTCAATGGCCCGGACATACGTGTGTGGTCGTGGGTAGGGAATCATGGTCGCCACTCCAGAACTTTTCGGCCCCATCGGCTATCCGTTCTGCGAGCAACATGCCCTGCCCATTGCCACTTAAGTATGGCGATTTTTCGGGCTACGTCGGTAACCTTGGTTCTCATGCAGATGTCCTCATTGCTGATTCGATAACGCAAGGAAACTCCGAGCATAGCCCTCTCCATTGTCCTTTGGGTGACTTTGAGTTTTCTGATGAGGCCCATATACACAAACTTACTTAGGTACCTACAATATTTTATTACCAATACATAATACAGGATAGTTTACATGGCTAATCTTATCGGTTTACCTGATAGCCTAATAACAGAGTATAAACATAGAATATAATGCTAGTTGCATATTGACATACATCTTACTGATAATTATAACGATATGAACATAGGGGTTAACGACTTTCATCGATAAGTGACTGAATTATCATGTACTTGCACTTAGAGATCCTTGTGCGAAGGTAAATGGATTGGTGTGAATGTACCTACTTACTCTTATTTAGAATTATTGGTTGAAATTTGTGTCTTGTTACCACTAGCTAAGTATGCATTTACATCGGGAAAAGATCTTTGCCGTGCAGTCCCCGGTGTGCTGACCTCTAAGAGTATATATTATTTTTATTTAAACTTAACTAATACTATTTATTATTTACGTAGACTGAATAGTCTCAGTCTACGTAAATAATAAATAGTATTAGTTTAAGTTGAAGTTTGTCTTTGAAGCTAGGCTAGTGCCTAGCTTCAACTAAAGACAAACGTCTTGAAAAGAAAAAACAATTTGAAAAAATCTAATTTGGTATTAAGTTTAAATCGATTCAAAAATTGGTCCTATGCATTTCTGCTTTACTTCCGGTAGTTTATCTATGAAAAAACATTTATTGTGTTAATTATATTTTTATCTACAGAATTATTTCATTCTATAGACATTTTATTAAAGTGTACCTACTCTGACTAATTAATTTAAAAAACACAAAGTTCAATTACCGAGATTTGGTACCATCTAAAAACATGCCGTAACATTTCTGAATCACAAAATATTTACTAAAATAGTTGATTACTATGATTTGTTATTTTTATTCTGTAAGGTCATTCAACTCACTGTCTATCACTCTACTGTGATAGTAGGTACGAGTTTAGGACCATTTCCTTGGATATTGCCAGAGTTAAAAAAATATTTACAAAGTGTGCACTGCAGTGATTGTTTTATTTAAGTCCTCAGACATCAAGTTACATATTTGTGTAGGATTATAATTTTATAATTCTTATAAAGTTATAATTTATAACTTGCTCGTATAAATAAATAAATGGTACAGTGATGTGCAAAAGTTTAATACCATAATTATGGCAATATAGTTTATCCTTTTGAGGTAAGTATTTTATTTAACATTTCAGTCTATAAATAATGTTTCAGGTGTTCAATGTAAATAACTCAAACTGTTTATTTTTATGAAATTAATATTGAAATCATTAAGTGTATCAAATCGATTTCGAATCGATCGAAAGCAATAAAACGTTGTAGGTGTTTGTGTCGTTTTAATAATTTTCCGTGGGAGTTGCGTCATTGGTAAGTATTTATAAAAAAAAAACGAAAAAAAATCGAGCTAAACCTATAAAATTTTCATAACCCCAGACAAGGAGTATTAAGTGATGACAATAGTGGGGGTAATATTTTATTTGTTCAGGAATTATTTAAATGCAGGACCCTTTGTGATTTTTATGAAAAGCTAGCCGATAGGCCCGCGGTTTCGCCTACATAAACTTTGATAACTGCCACACAGGATTGTACTACCGGAATAAAAGTATGCTTTATGTTAATCCAGGTAATAAACTATATGTTTGTCATATTTTATACAAATGCTGTTCAGGAGTTTTTTTGCGTTAAAGGGAAACAAACATCTATGCTCACAAACTATGAAACATAAATAAAGAAAAGTATAAAATATGAATATTTCATATTTATATTTAAAAACATTCTGACCAAGGTGATGAAACAGCCTTTGAAAGTCGACTATAATGGTCCAATAAAGTAAGATTATTCGAGAACTTGTGTCATTGCACTCTAGTGACGTCAATAAAACGTAATAACGGTCGTTTTCTTCTTTTTATCACGAACCTTTTTAGCAATGTAGCCTTTTTTTGGGTTAAGATATTTTGGGGCTTTCCGGATTTTAAAGATGTATTTGAAAAATTTCGATTGATTGCAGTTTGTGATGAAAGGAAAATTAAAATAAACTGCCTGGATGGTCTACTGATGGCAAGCGCTTCAGTTGAGCAAGAATCCCTGGGTTCGATCGAAATAAGGAGATAGAACGATAAGCTATAAAACCATTTCCAAAAAAAAAATGTTTTTTCAAATCGGTTTGCAAGCGAAGGAGTTATGCCCGAACAAACATAAAAGTAAAAAAAAATATAAACATCCGAATTGAGAACCTCCTTCTTTTTTTAGAAGTCGGTTTTTGAGACAAATCTCTGATGAAACCCTTAGGGATTACAGTCGTGATGTTATGTAATTGAGGAAAATTAAAAACGCTTGATGATAGAATAAATAAAGTAAATTATACCGCATTGCTTCGTTTAGAAAGGATTACTTAGGCATGCTTTAGACGTTATTAGAGTTATAATTAGCTTAACTCAATATTTAGACAGAACATGCCTGATAATACTAATCGTGTGTCTTCAAGTATTAAATTCAGTACAGCGTTTGAAACTGTGGTGGACATAGCTAAAAAAGTGACTACTCTTAATTAAATTAATATTAAATAAATCACGGTCAATTTTGAACAGTCGGGTAAAAATCAAAGTCATTTCAAAACTATTAAAGACTAAAAACTTCGCGCCATATTTACTAACTGCCATTCAAATCCAAATTGTTGAATGAAAATCTCAGGAAGTGTCTTTACTTACTATTGTTTCGAGTTAGTCAATAAACAACCAAAAATAAACTAAACTAAGAAGGAAGCAAAAAACGTTAACAAAGACGCTAGACACTTTTACAGTCGCTGGTCAGTTCACAGCGATTGTGACAATTGGTTGGACGTTTCACTACGATTTTTCGCAACTTGTTAAAAATAACGTGTACAAAAAAAAACTTACCTAATTATTTTTTGTAAAAAAAATACTTATTCTATAAATTAACCATAATTTGTCCTATTTTTCTATTTCGTAAACATAAATATTTTTTTCCGCGTTACCCCTGATTTACGTCGCGTTCCCAAGTTTCAAAGGTGAAGTGACATAAGTCAAGATTGTGATTAAAATGCTCCGACACGTTCACAATGCGACGTGCTCAGAGGGGGACGACGATTGTTTTTACGATGTGAGAAACTATAGGCGTCTCAGAAGGGTGTCCAAAATTGTTATTCTTAGCCGTTCGGTAAGTTATATCACAGTTATTATTCTTAAAAGTGTTAAATGTTTTTCGTTTTTCTCTCACACGTGTGTACTACCTACACACAGAAATATATTATAAAACAGTAATCAGAAATACAATAAATAAATTAATTAATGAAATTTGCACCGAATACTAAAGTTACTAGACATTTTTAAGTGCACCTCTTGCTCAATACTAAATTATACATCAAGATTGGATAAATTAACTGTTTTAAAAGCAAATCGTCAATCACTTGAAATAAAAACGTGAATGGATAGGTATCAATAATATTGGTATTAATATTGAGCACAAAATGATTGGCAGACTTTTGGTGAAAAAACAAGAATGAACTCGTATAAAAATATTTTTAAAGACTTGTGAATAGATGAACGTGACCGAATTTGACATGCTGTCAAATAAAAATCTTTGTGCTATTTAGGGTTAAGAAAGATGACAAAATAATACAGGACAGTTTGACATAACAAAATACGACTGCAGCATCGAACTGGAAAAAACTCAATTTTCAGAGAAAATAAAAAACTAATTATGAGTGACAGTGACCTGTCACAGGCTTTGCCAGACATAACATGCGATTGCAAATTAATGACAGTTGACAGAATATTGAACCATAGACTAATTGTTTTTCTGTTATTTTGCTGAAGTAACATCGATCCCTCTATCAAGAATTTCTTCCTTTCAATAATTTATAGAAATCCATGATTTTATCGGTAAAGGTTTGATCAATCTATTTTGTAGAAAGGACACTTAAGATAATTAATCTCAATACTTCAAGCTTTTCTTCAAAATTAATAATAATATAATTGAAAATTGGAAAAGCGTTTGACTAAAATGGTTCGACCACCTTTTTACATTAATGTTGGGTAACCTAGTAAACGAACTGTATAAAACAAACACATTTAGACATATCTATTTCCATTGTGATACTATGTGCCATTTATTTTAAGTCTTCCTTGTAATTAATCCGTTCAAAACTAGTTTATTTGTGGGTTAACTATGACGATAAAATGTTTTGTAACTGGACTAAAAATATAATTTTTATAAACACAAACTACATAATGATAATATTAGGATAATTATATGAACAATATTACTATTAGAATATAGGAACAATTTAATATTTATTTGCAATTATTATATTATTTATTATCAATATTCATTGCAATCGCATTTATTAGTGTTACATGTATTCTGTAGTAGACTCATCGATCATTCGTAAAATATCAAAACAAACAAGGATTAAAATTAAGAATTTTAAATTCATACGTTAAAGAGGTTTCAGAAGTCTTTCAATTATATACCTGCTAAAACTTAGCCTCAAATTCAAACACACTAATAAATCTAAAATTCCACTCTATCTACCAAAACACAACAGTACTTCAAAGTCGTGTGCCACAGGCCAATCGGTCAGCAACAACCTGAATCGAAGTGAACGTGCACGGTTGACCTTGCGTCTGATACAGCCGGTTACGATATTGTCTTATTTTGTAACGATAAGCACGTGACGTGAGGTCTGATCGACAACTTGTAGTGAAGAAGGCACTACCTAGTGAAATTGGCGTCAATTTTGGATGACCGATTTGTTAATAAATTAAAATTTTGCGAAGAGTTTGTAATTTCTACTTACACTAACTCGGGAATGAAACCCAGGACCTCATGCTCAGCAGTCGCTTGTAACCACGCGACCAGTGAGGATATCAGTAAATTTCTACTAAAAATAAAATTAAGTTTTAAACCGAAAATAAAATTGACACATGTAGGTATTTTTGATTTCATTACAAATACTCGTATTTTAAAGAAACTTTTGAGTGTTGACAAGTTAATTTATAGCAGTTTGACAGTTCGATATTACTTTGCAAATGATTCGTTTTAACTTGAAAGATTTGCTAATTATTTAGTAAGAAAGGACCGTCTAAGATTTATGTAAAAACGTGTTTAAATAAATTATTTGTTTGATTTATTCAAGCACGTTCTCGTTTAACGTAACGTTTGACTTCGTTTTTTTTATTTTATTACTTTTTTTGTAAACGTATGCAGAGATGACCTGTCTTATCCTGTATATATATCCATGTTCTAACAAGATGACGGTACCTTAAATTTATCACAAACTCACATAATATACAGTATGTTAACTAACAGAGGGCGTTCCCGTCAACCAAGCATTCTGTACATCAAACTAAGTACCCCTACTCAAAATTTTTTGCTGGAAAACAACTTTTTTTTTTGGTGTCAAAAATCACATTTTACGGTAAAACTCAAAGTACCACTCTTAAAACATTGTGCTAGTGGATGCTTTAAATAATTAATGGGTCATGGAGGTAATTTAAGTAACGTAATAGCCTGAAAAACTAGAATTTACGAAAACAGCTGTGAAATATTTGGAACTTTGACCCCCAATATCTCCGTAACCAAGGGGTTTCCAGGTTGGTAATTTTGTTTTTAGCATGTATGGATGCTATACTATTGCGGTTTAACGGGAACGCCCTCTGTTAGTTAACATACTGTATATATGTAATGAAGTGTATAAATCTCCTGTAACTGATACATTACATACAGATAAAGTAACTCTAAGTAACTCTACACGTCGTCGTGAACTTTTCTATCACAGTCCAAACGCGTGGACCAAGTAAATATGTACAATGTTGGCATAAATAACATCTTATGTACACAAAAACGAATGTATGTCTTATATTAAGTAGTAAAAGATAAGTGTGGTAACTCGTTGAACTGTGAAGTAATTAACACCTGTAATAATCGGATCGGATAACATTTATAATTTTGGCCTTGGGTTCCGCATGTCTATTTGATCTTTCGGGTTCCAAAATTTATGAAGAGTTTTAAAATATGACCTATACTTATGAGAAAGATATATTTACACTAAAATGCCGCTTAGGATATTTCTGAGGTAAATAAATGCTTAAATAGATTAATTCAATAAAATGGAATCGTTTAATTTGCTCACCAGAAAACTGGCAGAATATGACATAATCTTACGAGAAATATATCTTTGATAACTTGATAAGTCGCAAATAAATACTTTTCTTATGATATACCAGCACTTCGCTCACAACTTTTTCCGAAAAAAAAGGTGACAGCTCAGTTTATATGCATGATATAAATGTATAGCACTTACGAATAAGGTATCTTTCCACAGGAAACCGAATTGTAGAATTAGTTTTGGAGATTACTTCTTCATATAGAAATTAGAAACCAATACCGTGACGACACGGTTGGCGCAGTGGCTCAGGCAATGGACTGCTGCGCTGCGTGTCGCGGGTTTGATCCCCGCACGGAACAAATATTTGTATGTGGGTATTTGTGTATGTGAGTTTAAATGTTTGTGAACGCACCCACGATACAGGAGAAATTCCTAGTGTGGGGTAACGAATCAAGAAAAAAAAAATGGAAAAATTAAACTTTAAGTTTAAACCCTCGATCACCAGACTAGAAACTCCTAAACCAAAATACAAGCGACAATCACACATAAAGAAAATTATCGTTCATTAACAACATAACCCAGTATTTAACCACGCGGCATGCAGTCACCATCACGCTTAAACATAGTGGGTAAAAAGTTTCCAAATGTTTCTAAGTAGACAAAAAATCTGTGTATTCGTGACTTACATGATTAGAATAATCTGCCTGAAATTATCACTTACTTAAATACTATAAACATTACAGTGAGTTAACAAAATCTGACGGAAACCGGTTCGAAGGTGATATTTTTTTGTGCGAAGGCCGTCTTGTCATATTTTGTCATATTGTGTCTCCAATTCATACTTAATGTCATGTAAGTCGTTTTCGCGTCTGTCTGTAAGATTGCTTCTCAACTTGACAACAGTGTTTGATATGGTTTCCTAAACACCATTTTATAATTTATTCTGGAAGCCGTTTTATATCATTTCTGACTCTTATGATATTAGCACTCCTAGTACAAGACCCACGGCTACACTGATGTTTGTGAGTAAACACTTGTTTTAACTTTTAGTAATCACTTGTACTTAATAAGATTTTTTTGTCGGCGAAAAAAATAATAGACGAGGGTGCATCGCCAGTGTCAAATTATATACAATATAATTTACATATTTAAATGCCTATTTTTTTAATTTTTTTTTTCATTTGCTGAAAACATATGTCATTTATGACTTTTATACGCACCCAAACTCGTTTAAATGTTTATTGGATCACATGACTTGAATCGACCTCATATTTTTTTATCAAAAATCTTAGTAAACATCAATACTAGTTTACCAGACGGTATGACGTAGGTATTCGTAGATTTTGTTATTGCTCTTAATTTAGTAATTTTATTTAAAACAAAATCGAATGTGGTGCTTGGCACAGAGATGAGAATATTATACCCAGCAGTGGGTGAAGTCGGTCTATGTGTGTGGTTTCCAAAAACTAACAGAAATAACACGATGTGTGAAAAAAGTAAGAAAATCAGCCAAAAAATGGAGTACCTACATGCTTTAGAAGTTTTTGGTGCGGGCACTTTCTATCCTTGTCGCGCGAAACGGCTATTTGTACTACGTAACTATGGCGGTATGAAAAATGACGTCATATTTCTATAGCGCTGTCTTTGTCTAGCTAAAACGAGTTAAAACTAAGCCATTTTTTGATTGATTTTATTACTTTTTTCACACATCGTGTTATTTCTGATAGTTCTTTTTCGTGAAATTTTAACAGTAGTCAAATAGTCAATTACACCGTCATAAGCCTAGTTTATGAATCATACTTTAACCCTAGAATGTATTTCTTTTATTCCGGTAATCATCAACATTACACAGAATAAAAACTTGAAACACCATCCTACATCCACATTAATACCAACATACCGTAAACATTATGCCGACATAATAAACGCGGATGCAAGCACCGTAGGCTTCCTACAGAACCATAGTGTTACAGATCGACCCCACTATCAACGTAGACTCGATTTAGGTCGACAAGAATGAGGTAGACAGGTAAATAGTCCAACATGGTGTCCATTTGCTTCTTTAAACGAGGTAAATGATGTATTTTTGATTTTATTGTTTGGACATAAATGTCTCTTTCATCGGCTCGGTTTAAGCATATTCCGTGCTAATAAGTGCAGTGACTCCCTTAGAGAAGTTACTCCATAAGGTGCTAAAAACACCCGGCTTGTTCAACCGTTCTCATTTCATACCGAGATGTTTCAAAACATAGTGAAAGGTATACCTTCCAGCGAAAGGTAGGCGGGAAAGTATCGCTTTTATAACGTGTTAAAAAAATGGGACTGTACGGTATTCCTTTAAAAATACAGTGTGATAAAAATCATAATAGATTCACAAAACGCAATAACTCAATTAACGCGTTACACCATTGTAAATTATTAATGAAAATAATTAATGTAATTGTAATTATTATTGTTTATCAGTTGTCTAGTACCCATAACACAAGCTCTGCTTAGCTTGGGACTAGATGGCGTTGTGTGATAGTTGTGGAATATTATTATTATTATTATTAATGAGACAACCATAATAAAGTCCGTAAAGGATGATGTCAAGTATCGCTATGTGTTCCGTATTACATTATATTGCCAATGCTTGATCTTCAACTTGTTTATCAAAGATAACAAGTGTTATGTCATGTTAACTATGTTTAGCTAGTGAAGCAATATATTCTGATGCACGATATGCAATTATCGTCTTTAGAATGCCGTGTAGAAACAGAACGTTAAATTTTCAAATAGTGTTAGCACCGTACTTTACACCGCACGTAGCTTAAGGTTCATAATGCTATGAAAATCAATCTCAAGAATACAGTGTGGCAATTATGGTGATGACATCTCAATCATCATCATTGTCTTGTCCTTTTCGCAATTCATGCTTTTTACCCGACTGTGGCGAAGGCCAAAAGGAGGGTTATGTGTTTGGCGTGTATGTATGTATGTATGTATGTATGTCTGTCTCTTTGTTCCCTTATAACTCCTAAACGGATGAAGGGATTTGAATAAAATATACGTCGTTAGATTCGTCTTGACGGCGCGAGTATCATTAGCTGCATTAAAATTTGTAAAAAGCAAAGAAAAATTACGGATTTTGGGGGCCATATCGCGGATTGAAAAAAAAAATATCCGTTACTATCGAGTGAGATATCAAAGTGAAGGGTTCTAAAAGGAGATTACAAAAATATATGACACATAGGTACATGTTTAAAAGAATCTCAAAATCACAAATCCTCTAAACAAACACAATATTTAAATCATCTGCGAAGAATTTTACGCGACCAACGAAAGAACAAACACAAAAGAACGTTGGAAATAAAAAAAGTAGTTAAAAAGCTAAAAAACCCGACGTAAAAAACTGAAAAGCAAAAAACAGGCTGGGATCATCAGAATATTACATTATGAAATGAAAATAGGACTCTGCCTGCTTCCAAGTTGTTTAATTTAAAATGTGCTTGTTTTTTGCTTTCCAGTTTTTTCAGTCGGGTTTTTTTAGTTTTTTAACTACTTTTTCCTTCCATACTTCTCTATTACTTGTCATATTATGAGACACGTCCTTTTTTACCATAATAATTATCATCCTTCACGCAGTACATCAATCGTTTCTACACTCTTATTTCCACCCACATTCATCATATCTTTCTCGTGTTAATAGTATCTCTCAAAGTAGGATGCCATCTTTACCCTCACTGCGCAACAGTTCAATGACTGTTGTAAATGGCGAACGATCGAGGTTCAACTCCCGATACGAGCAGCCAGGAAAACACAACTTTAACTGTGTTAAACCGAAGTGATTAAACCTTTTTTGTGATGTGTGTCATGGTCGACTGGCTCCAAGTTAAGTTGCCGTTTTAGTAAGTGACAACACTTGGTCAGAAACTTGCCTTATTGTAAAAGCTGTGGTGACATAACGTCGACTTTTAAAGCATGGTTTAAGTGAGACATTTATCATTGGTATGAACTATGGCATTTTTAGGTCTGGGGCGTGACCTCTCACAATAGAGCTTTGTAGGTCGTTGCTTCTGAGGACCTTTTCCTTAAATGCTCATACATACATTTCTACTACAAAGCCTTATTCTAAATTCCTAACAAAAGCCTTCTATGCAATTAAAAAAATGGAATGTTGGAGTATTGGTTATCCTCTACTTAACCCTTATGGGGTTACAGGCGTAATGCTTTGATAAAAAAGTATTTCAGTACAGGAAACAAATTATTTGACTGGCCTGTTGGTCTAGTGGTTAGTGACCCTGACTGCTAGGCCGGAGGTCGTGGGTTCGATTCCCACCCAGGACAAATGTTTGTGTGATGAGCACGATCATTTGTTCTGTGTCTGGGTGTAATTTATCTATAATATGTATGTATTTAGAAATATATAAGTATGTTTATCAGTTGTCTAGTACCCATAACACAAGCTCTGCTTAGCTTGGGACTAGATGGCGTTGTGTGATAGTTGTGGAATATTATTATATTATTATTATTATTATTATTTAGATAACTTTGAAACTACAATCGTTTGGCAGCTATTGGAGACTGGCTAGATTTCTCTGATCTGGAAAAACACAATTGAATGTGTATTGATAGAATAAGGGCTACAATCCTTTAGCATAAAATAAAATAATCAAACGGCAGTCAAGTACATAAACTTCTGTATCACTTAACACAATCACCTCACTATGCAGGTGCAAAGCCTCCTACCTTCTTACGATTGTACTAGAACAGGTTTCGCGGAATATTCCAACAATTATTTTCAAAACACGTTTTGCGTTGATTGTTTAAACTAGTGCAATAATTCGTAACGAATAGAGGTTATCGGGTGAATATACTCGAACATTGGTTCGTTTTAAGGCATAAGTAAATGTATTGATTTGCTAATTGCATTTGAAAGAAGAATGATTGAGTAAGAAATTAAGGTAAAAATCCATGATTAGTGTTCAATACAAGACTGTCAATGGTATTGAAACGAAAAAGGAAGCAACTAGAGTAGATAATGGTGTTTATGATATCAATGGTGAAGGTACCAGTTTCAACAATACAGATTATCGTACTAACGAAGACCCTAGAAGGCAAATGCGTGGATTTAACTGGAATAAAACTATGGATAAAATTAATTTATCTTCAACACACAAACAACAATATATCAAAATCGTGTCAGTACGTAGTAATAAACTTACTGACGTTAAATCTTTAGATAACATAATCACTATTGTCACTACAATAAGGAAATGAACTATTGTGTAACAGAAATTATCTTTAAGTCAAATTCAATTACAAGCTTTACGTACTTACGTTTTTGCAATTAAGCATGACTGGAGCATTATAACTTTGTGATGTTTTAATAGCTACAATGATAGAGATTGCTGTCTTAATTTGAAAGAGAATCATCACAAAAGTAAAACTATTCTTAGTAAATTTATTCTTTCGTATAAGTTTATAAGGGTGGAAGATCTACGAAACGATGAACAGACTGTGTAATCTGATAGATATTATTATCACTTGTAACGATACGACTACTGATATCAGTTAGAGAAATAGAACACATAAATCTTGGTGTGTTAAAAGTTGGTAGTTTTATATTGTTTATATTGTTTTATATATTGTAATTTTGGAAGTATATATTTTTGTAGTTATCTGTGGAAGCTTGTTATTAGCAATTTAGAATTATATTGTTGTTATAATTATAGTTATTAGACTGTAAGCTTTCCTAAAAATAAATAAATAAATAAGACGAAATGACTCATCGGCCCCACAAATTGAGATAAGGGCAAAAAAAGGTTGATAGTTATTTTTCACTACTGGTTTTGTTTTAATTTTAATGGTATCGTTTTCGATAAACCGCCAGCAGGTCATTTAACTGCCCTACAGGCAAAATAGCAAACAAAAGTAACTTTATCAAATACCTAAGTCAAACATACAATAACATCCTCATTGGCTGAACCTAAAATTAATCTTAATTTTAAAGACTAATATTATTTTGTAACTAAAATTATGCTAACGTTTTATTTCCCTTTGTCCACAGTTCCACTCGGTGACTGACAAGAGGTCTCATAACAATGAGTGTGGAGAAAACAGCCTCACCATCGTCTCGGAGAAGAAGATTGAAGATGACTCCTCAGACTCCTCTAGTGGAGAAAACGTGGAGATTGAAGGTATGTCACATTTATTTGTACACAAGTTTCATTCAAGATACAAACTTTATTGAAACGATGCGCTGATGTTACCCGGACAGGTCAAAATCTTAGGCAGAGGGTAGCTGGTATTAGGGGAAGTTAAATTAAAATAAAAGTTTATTAAGAGAATCAAGATAGTTTCAATTCGTAGAATAGTTAATTCATTATTTAACGTTCCTAGGTAAAACGATTTCATTAAATTAATTTACCAATTTTTTTAAATATATTTAAACTGTTGGTAGGTATGCCATTTTTTCTATTAACCTAATTAATGTCATAATTATTTATCCATTACATCATCATCATGCTTGTAATAACCCAACCATACAGTATTTCCCTATAAGGTGATAGCGATAGCATGCGAATGCATGACGTCAGAAATAGCATTGGAAGTTATTGCAATGAATCATAACATACCTTTTCTTTTGCCTTGAAGTTCAATCCAAGTTTGCGAGTTCAGGCAGTTGATTGAGCGGGTTTTATTGGCTCGTTTATGACATTCTGGGTTTTGAATTTTAATGGAAATTCAGAAAGTTGACCTTTTCTGATGTAATTAAGTAGTGAAGGGGGTAACGTAAGGTCAGATCTACCTAAACTACTCATAATGCTTCGCTATCGAATCAATTTTACATAAACTCAAGTCATCATCATCTACCAACCTAATTATGTTAGAGTCGGCTTGAAGTCTACCAACATAGAGCGACTTTCTACCTGACCTCCACACCCCAGTTAGAACTCAGTAATGTGATACCTACCCCATACATAATCTCAATTATGAATTGAAAACCAAAATCCGAAACAAAACTACTAACTTATTTGTAAGTAATTTGAATTTCAAATCTGTGCGTCAAAGAAGGATAGCCATACAGTTTAATACGACCATCTAACGGTAAGAATGTTGCGTGTACGCACATTGATTGATCAATGATCATAGATTCGTTCGCCATAGTTTTGTAGCCTCTTAACTCGATAGATAACTGTTTCCAAAAGTGTTTGTTTGTAAAACTTATTACGTTATAATATACGTGCAATAGGTTTTAAGTTACAGACTAGTGTAGCTTTTAACTACGACTTAAATAGTTCTATATTGCCTTTTCTTTCCGAATTGATAATAAATTGAAGGTCTGTTTGGTCTTGCAGTAGGTATTGCTGTAATAATTAAATTAGGTCTAATTTTAATCTACACTAATATAATAAAGAGGAAAGATTTGTTTGTTTGTTTGTAACGAATAGGCTCCGAAACTACTGGACCGATTTGAAAAATTCTTTCACCGTTGGGCAGCTACACTATCCCCGGTTGACATAGGCTTTTATCCCTGTATTCCCACAGGAACGGGAAATCCGCGGGTGAACCCCGTGACGTCCGCTAGTAATGTATATTTTAGTTTATATCATCCTGGTTAAACTTAGAAATCTCCTTATACAAATTTTCATAGCGAATCTATAAAGAAGAATTTGCAAACAATTTTTTTCAGTTTAAGAAAATGAACAGTTTATGTTTGAACCTACCTAAACTAACCGTTGTATTTTAAGTAAACAACTAGCAAGCTTCGAACCCGACATGTCCATCGTCTAGACCATAATAATAGGTACATATCAAATACTATATTATACTGAACTAGCTATGCCCCGCGATTGTCATCCGCGTAAAATTATCATAAAGTAAGAAAATATTTACAAAAATATGACTTCCCTATTTAAATCAGATTTTCCCTACATAGGTACATTAAAGTATTTAATTTTCCGACGCGCGACACTACGAATACTTAATATCGATTCATTCAAAGAAAAACACCTACAGCACCAATTTTCCTCTATAAGTTGTATAACAGTTTACGTTATTTTCACCTCAAACCGGTTGCAATACAAATTAAGACCGGTTCGGTCTCGTATGAGGTCAGCACATTTTGTAATCAGCATACAAGTCACGTATCCACTGGCCTTTCCTAAAGATTGGTATAACGATCTTGGGGAATAATACTAAAATCATAGCTACCTCGTGTTTTGAATTTAAATGGTGGATGCAGTTCTGAGACGTGGAGATTTTGTATGATAATCTTGTATGTGGCATTGCAAGGTTGAAGTTTTTAAGGATAGTTTTAAGACAAAAAGTATATTATCTGCTGTAAAAGACACATAACGACTTATGTGTCTGTTTACCCATCTACGAGCCTAAACTGAAACGCTACTCAATTTTAAGTTGCCCTTAAATCTCGTTCTGTCACTGTTACTTCAGCATAGAGCGACCGAGACAGCACTAGATTTGAGCGTTACTTATATTTGAGTGGCGTTTCAGTATTCGGCCGAAACTAAGTAAGCGACTACGTAGGTTGGCTCGTTCGTATCGAATCTTCTCCGTGCTTCGGAAAGCACTTAAAACTGTCGATCCCGGCTGCTATTTGTAGATTTTTGACAGTCATTCAATGTAGTCAGTGGCCAGAACACACCAGGAATTTGTGTTGTACCGGTGCGTTTATAAACATTTAAAACCTATACTAACAGCAATACATACATTTTTGTTCCGTCCGGGAATCAACTAGGCCAACTTTTCAGTTTAAATTGACAAAATAGTTCTCAAACTATATAAAAACCGTTTAAGGATCATAAACCGTCATCATATTAGCACAACTGTTCATATTCCAAAAACACGAACGTTTTCAGGTGAACAGTTACACCGTTATTGTATACTGTATGACACAGTCTTACCGTGCTACAAGTCAATTAAAAACAAAGTATTATAGGCGTGAAATATTGACACGCCTGCCAGTAAATTACAGAAAATAGTTCGACGACCTGTTGAAGTTTTAAGGCAGTTCATAGACCTCATTACTTCATGTAGTTTACATCAAAATACCTTTTTAGTTTAAGTAAAGTTTTCTAACACAAATATTATCCAGACTCTACAAAAATAAAACGTGTCGAAGACGGACTTTTGACGTCATTTTGTGGGTAAAAAAGTACTAAACTTGTGACGTCACACGACTTTTCGAAGCACACATCACACAAGTCGCGTGCCGTCACAAGGTTAGTACTTTTTTACCCACAAAGTGACGTCAAAAGCCCCCACTCATGATCTTTGACACGTTTTATTTTCGTCAATTCTTATTGATTTGATAAAACAAAAACCACGTATCCAACATTTTTCGATAATCTAACAGACGGACTAATTTGATTTTTTTGGTGAAATACCCTATAATTAACTTCGCTGTTTTAGTTGTCGCAAGCGCTAGAACTGTGTATGATGTCCTAGGTTAATTCCCAGTTTAGACAAAGTGTAATTGGAAATTAACATCTAGAATTGATCAGTAGTAGCGCAGAGAGTGCCTGATTTAGTGCAAAAAGCTGGTTCCCTATATATGAGATATTATGTTACTGGCGAAATTGGACCACCAGATACCCTGCTTGATATTGGTTATAGGTGTGATGTTATACTGTTCTATGAACCATGTTACCGTTATTGCAAAACTATATTTTTCCTGGATTTCTTTATCCAACTATGTTTAGCAACTTCTCATCAATTCTTAGTCTTAGTTTAACAAGGTACTATCTCGAGAAAACAAATACTTAAATTCGACTGTATTATCCGTATCAACACTGCGAAACTGTCATCCGACCTCAAGAACCCAATTTGGGAACCGAATTTAATATCTAAGGGTCAAGTCAATGTGTATACAGTGAAGGAAAACATCTTGAGAAGACGGACTAATGGTCTCAAATCATTAAGGCCGCGTACTAACCTAAGGGAACGTTACGCGCTCACGCGACTTTTACTCATAAGTAGAACTTAACATCACGCTTGAAATCCCCGAAGGATTAGGCAGATGTGTACCTATTGGTACGATCATTTAGACATTATATGTTTAAGTCTCATGTAACAGGGGGCGGGCCAATTGTCAAAAAATCTTAGTAGCAACCACAGAGTCTTCATTTTTGCGACTTTTCAGTTTGTGGAAAAACCTAAGCTTCATTGCTTCCTTCGGTTTTTCAAACAACTTCGTGACAAATGAATGATAGTGACGTTCGCACGTGACCATCTGCTTTGGTTAGGAAACGAGGTAATACGCGGAGAGTACCTAAGTAAGGAATGCTCTTTTGTATATAACTAGCCCGCGGCTTCGCCAGCGTGGATGTCGAAATATAACCCAAAAAACTTCCATCCCATACTTAACGCCTTTAGGGGTTGAATTTCGAAACATGTTATATACTTAAACCTTCCTCGAGAACCACTATATCCATTGGTGGAAATGGCATGAAAAATTAGTGCAATAGTTTGAATTTATAACGAACACACAGACAGACGTGAGGGAGGACTGTGTTTTATAATATGTAGCAATAGTAATAAATACTTTGCTTTGTATTGCTTAAACGATTCATAAAATTAATGCCTCAGCATTGTATTTACTTATGCAGTTTATTTAAAGCATTTTGTTATTTAACTTCAGCCTTAACCTTCATTACATTAAAGATAAAACAATCATTTAAATATTGTAAGCTGCCGAAATTAATGAAGATATTATCAGAATAAGGTATCAACCATCGTCTGATTTTTAATAATACCTAAGTATATACGAAGAAAAACAAAGTTGTTTTAATGATATAGTCTGAAATTCCTAATAGAAATACTTACGCATCCATTGTCTTGGGAAGTGCTTCACAAAAAAACTTAAAAGGACAATCACACCTTTTGAATTAGATCATCAAACAACTGTTATTTCTCAAACAATATCATGTGCAACTTTAAACCTTATGAACGTCTTCTCACACCGATTCGTGAATCAACGTTTAGATCGTAATCAGTGACGTCAGCATATGAATATCTATGTTCAAAGAAAAATACGTCATAATACTCAGAAGATAAGCATCATTAATGCCTCATTGTTGACTGAATGCGTAAAATTCAGGTTAAGTTACATTAAAAGATAACGTTTTGTCTTTTTTGTTGAGATTTTCCGTATAATATGACGAGTAGTGTAAATAGTTTCAAATACAGCTCATTTTAATGAGTTCACAAAAATTCTGATCATCATCATCATCATCAACATCTTTCACAGGAATAATACATATAACACCGAAATTGCATACTTTTACTTACACAAACTAGGTACTTATTAGACAAAAACTACAGGACACTGCTACGATCCTTACATGTTCCAAAAACAAAACTTTAATGTTAAATTAAAATTGCTTTAATTTTATTTTCGCATATTTCTCGACCCCAAAAAAGTCCACTGTGTCTCTAGGTAAATTAATAATGCAATTATACGTATTTAGCTTATTTTAAAGTAATTCGAATCTTCCGTTTATGTGCAGTTTATAGTAAATTCTGTTTATAATGCCCATTTTCTCAGTAATCGTTAATACGGTATTCATAAATGGTTTTCCAACATCGTAATTCTTTCAGCGTAATCCTTCATTTCGTAACCACATACGTACCGACCCGACGTATAATAAAGTAATAAACAATTAGTTTCCACCATTATTTTTTTCCTGTTTCTGTAATGCAAATACAAAATTACTGAAGCATTTCCCCAACTCAATGACTCTTTATTTATTTAGTCATAAAACCGCAATGTATGACGTTACGGCAAATACAATTTAAAAAAAACCGGCCAAGTGCATGTCCGACCACGCACAATGTAGGGTTCCGTAGTTGCCCATCAAAATATTATGTGAACTTACTAAACGGATTAACCACCCTGCCCACCTGCCTACGATGATTTTTATTGTAAAAATAAAACAAACTTACATTTGCAGTTTTAAGATCTTGCGCTGTAAGTACATAATTTGATCATTATCATAGAGGACAGTCGTAGTCGTATGCCCTTGCCAATGGCAACTAGCAGCTGACTTCTGCAGAGGCACGCAAGGGCTGCCGGGCTGCGGGTTGTTCGAAAGTGATACCTCAGCCCTGGAAAAAAGGGCTAAGAAGAAACTGTTGAATTGGTGATTTTTAGTCAGTTTCTAGTCAGTCTTTCACTCCTTCCCGCTTCGCCTAGAGCGAGAGGAGTCGTTTGATGATTTCACACTCACAAAATAAAAATAAAATGTTTTTCTTTGATCAAAAACGTTAAGGTATGTCACAAGTTGATTTAGGAAATCTTTATGTTTACATTGTGACTATTTAAGACGATAGAGCCATATAAAAAAAGATTTTATATGGCTCTTTCAAACAAACAATTGCATGAATCAAAGATTCTATTTTTATCTTCAATTGAATATAATTACGGGTAAGAACATGCACGATGATTGGTTGTAATGATACTTTGTTAAGAAGTTCAGATTTTAACTGGGGCTTTGACCTCTGATTTCAAAGAGTTAAGGTCTTTGGCAAACAAGGTAATTGAAGAGTCATAGAGCAAAAAATTGCAACAGATAATAGATTTAACTTGTGTTTTTGCCTTTGGTTATGGTAGTGATAATAATAGTATTAAGCTCATATGTCCAAATTATTAAATGTGACTATTGAAAACAGATTTTAATAGCCTTCCAATCAAAACGTCATTTGTGACGAATTTACCCCTAACTTAAATACATAACAAACAGATAATTATGACGTTGGTAAATCCCATTCACGTAGTGACTCTATTTTTCAGTCTTAAGTGCTGATTCACATACGTATTGCCTTTACTAAATGTAGGTCAGTAAACATTACCATATTCGACAACTGTACCTACAGCACATTCAAGTCATTTTCAATTTGACCATTTTCCATGAGCATTACCTCCTTGCAAAATAGTTTGTGTCATTAATAAAAACTGTCACAACAAATAATGTTTATTATTCATTACTTAATTTAGAAACTGGATAAAATTAATATTATAAAAAACATTAACACGTGAGGCCCCTGACCTTTATTTTTATCATTTAAAATTCGCAGCACGTCTTTCTGTTATGTCATAATTATTACTCGTATTATGAATATTTAATCTAATGGCCATGACCTTTGGTAACTTCATTTTCTATCCAATAAAGTATCAAAACACTGATGCATCGTAGTATATTCATAGTTATAATGAAATAGTTTAACAGCAAAAAGAAAACACAATTCTTCCAACATTTTCTCATAGCACAATTTAATCACGATATCTTGCACCACATTAAACTACAGTTATCGAATAATTCACAACAGTTTCCAATACTTTTTGTTACTTCAAAAATATTTCTAAGATAGCTGTTATTTTTTTTGTAATTGGTCAAATTTCGTTGGTGTGGCGCAAAAATTACAAATAAGCGTTTGACCTAGTAGCTCATACATAATGATGTAATTGATATTAGCCTTGACTTGTGGTATTAAATTATGTAATGGATAAGGCTTTTATTACGAAGGGTAATGCTAGTCTGCTTGGGCTTTTAAATATCCGATAGGTTAGCTCGGTTATTCGTCATCAAATTAGTTAGAGCATATCCACAGTAATTAACCGACCTTATAGAGTCCCACAGGGAAGGTTTTTGGGCCCTGTTGTTTTTTACTTGTGATTAGTTTTGTCTACTCGCTTAGTCTTGCGATAAATCCAACATTCTTAATTCTCGTCGGTATGGACCTTATTCGTCAAAGTCACCATTTTTTTATTATTTACGTTAATATGATGTATATTGCGCATTTTACTTACTTACATAAACGTAACATAATACCTGAAAACCTAACAAGTCCATTATGTTATTCATAACGAATTATTAATAGCTCTTTACTCCTAAATAATATGTCATTCAGAATTTATTTCCGCCTCTCCTGGCTAACGTAAAACTTGACGTATTAACTTTAGCTACCAGGGCGTTAATTTTAATATGTAACCTTGTAAATTACCTTAAGTTCTAACATAATTCACGTTCACTACATTATGCATTATGACTAGCATTATACAATTTGTAACCTTCACTTGTGTTAGATGAATACTTTATTATTTAATTACATGTTTATAACCCGACTATAAAACTAAGGACTTTTTGTCCGTTTTTATACATCGGTTGTTAGACAGGTTTTGAATTTAAAGTTAAAATAAAAATCTTTTTTATTACTAGACTATGTATTTTGTTTGACAACTACATTAAAAAATCTCAAAAGAACCTGTAAAATATTCTTATATTGTTATAATTAGCTCCACCTATGCTATAAATAGTACGATATCTCACAGGAGACCGCAGGACGGTTTTAAAGTTGTCTTTGCATGAGATCAAAAACTAACGAAAATAAAATATCGGTCTCGTGAAAAGAAAGAAAGAAATTATTTATTTGCTAAAATGTAGGTATACATGATAAGATCAAATATTTTTAAATTGTCCCGATACATTTTTACCTTCCGGCGTGCAAAATTATTACACATGAATCCAATTACATACGACATTTCTATTAAAAGCATTACCACAACACAAGTCATTATTTAGTAGGCAGGTACAGATCAGTCTAAAAAAAAGAAAAAAGTATAATGAATCACAAATCTCTCGCGAATCTTAAAGTAAATAATGTTAGTGATGATGATGATGTAAATGATCTTGTTTGATCAAAACACACATTATTTGACTATACCATCTTCTACAATCATTCCAGTGCATTGAATTCGTTTATAATCTTGTAAGCGTAACTTACATCACTGTTGATGCTTCCTTACTGTCGGTATTATATTATGTCTGACTTAAATACCACCTCGTGTTACCTTGTTTGTATTGTACTTTTACGTCACGAGTTTTATTACAATTGTTCAATTCTGTGTTCGGTTATATAATGTCAATATTATTACTGTTTGTAGTTTCTACAGGTTCATTAGGCAGGTCGTATTTTACAAAAAACAATTCTTCAACTGGAATTGATACTACTTGATTCAATTTAACTTGGAATTTAATCTTACTTTTGTATGGTTATAATTTTATTAAACTTATTCAAAGGAAGAATCTAACCTTGATTAATAAATACCAAAATATCTCAGGCAGACCTTCGGTGGGTTTGCTAATCGCCTAGATTTTCATCGAGTCTGAGTTGGCGTCCTTTCTCTTTCGACTGACATAGTTAACTGTTGCTTCATGTCTTAATGTTGCGTTTACCCACTGGTGTAAGGAATAAGTGATAATATTTGGAGTTAAATATCCTCTCTGTTAAACTAACCGTGCTAAATACAACTATTTTTCACATGCTCTGCCTATCTGGGTTTACATAACCCATTGATACATTCGCATAGTTTGAACACTTTTTGAATTAGACTAGCTTCTTTATGACAGGCTATCGGCCGAATACTGAAACGCTACTAAATTTTAAGTTGCCCTTAAAACTCGTTCTGTCTCTGTTACTTCAGAGAGCGACCGAGACAGCACTAGATTTGAGGGTTACTTATATTTGATTGGCGTTTCAGTATTCGGCCGTATGAAAGACGTCTGTTGATCACAAATGTTCCATCAGTTTGGAATTCCCAAAATATATTTAGACAAAACATACTTACCAAGTTTGGAAACACAACAGCTACAAAACGTTTGCAGTTCTATGTTGAAAAAAAAAACCAGCCATATTATATAATAAAACATGACCTTACATTTATATCACCGGAATGTTATCACAATGCGTGAGCGCAGATTATGAGCTCATTGACATCAAGTACTGTGAATCATTCTCTACGACGTTTCTTGGGAACACAATACATCAACGCCATTACGGTAATTTGAGAGCTTTGTCTATAACACCTCGTACAAAAGTCTCTTCATTACCATTCAAATCTTTTATTCAGACACTAAAAATAAATCAAATGTTTTATTTTAATTCCGTCATATCTGTTTTGTTGTTTAAGACAATTTTAGTTTTATTTAACATACCAATTTCCTAAGAGTTTGCAGTATTATTTGTAATCAAAACAATATTTAGTGCCTAAATAATTATTTTTTCTTTCCTTTTACCCTATAAAGTAAGGTGACTTTAACTTTATTCTTGTGAAGCAATTTCTGTACATGCTATATTAACTCAGAATTCCATTAAGTTAATAGGCCACTTAAGTTAACTAGGTAGCGCTCATTAGTAAAAGAGCTGGGATTTAGCTAATGAAAACGACACACTATTTATTTACTAAGCAATCTCATAAACTGTTCTGCTGAATTAATTATTGAATAGAAGTTCAGCTTTCGAAACTGTTTTAGTGTTTTTGATAAATTCACTCTAAAGTTCCATGTTTGGCTTGCTCTTGTACATGCATTTCCCACAAATACAGAACTATATTTTCATTTAAATTCTCCAATCATCCAAGTGCTACTAGCCACCCTGCGATTTTCTGTTGTCTTCTCTGTTTTGCACGGCACCACCTATCGTATTCAGAAATTGAAGCAATCATACGAATTCACAAACTTTCATTGAAATTGATTGGGTAGTTTTACTCGTAACTTGTATAATATATTAAACCATTGACCATGTATTCCGTTTAATATATGTATACGCATTGCTTTTTCTTAACACAATGTAGTATAAAGATCGATCCATTTGATAATATCAATGATCTTAAAATAATCTTCCAGTGCTTGCACTCACGTAACAATAACAATGCAACTTACAATCGATATTTGATTTGCATCATCGAATCGAATTAATTAACATATCGATAAAATGCTATTACTCTATCCCAACCGTAATGCAATTACAGATATAGACACTCCAAATTATCTGCATTTAAATGAATCACTGTGTGAACAATGCAATAAAAGAAAAACCACTTTAGATAAAATTGGTTACTGAGCTCTTCAATTCTTGACGCAATCCATGTAGGTGCATACTTGAGTACTATCGGAATATCGGGTAATCATAAAATACTAGACAATATTTATTTATTTATGTACACACAAAAACAAAAAAAGGAATAAAAATATTTAAAAAATAGAAAAGCACAAAGATACGGCTTATTTCATAAGAAATTTCTTCCAACAGACCTGCGAGAGAATAGTTGGATTAGACATGTAGACACAGTGTATGTAAAAGACAAACAGTTTTAATTAGAATTAGTAACAAAAGCATAATAATTATATACATTTATGAAAATAAACACTAATATTATGAATATATGGCTATAATATATAAACAAACATATAAACAGAATATTACGGTATAAACGATAGGTTTTGTTCTTTGACTTGTTTTATAAAAATGTATAAGTAAGGATTTAGAGTCTAAAACTTTAGGCGATTTTTTTTTAATAATAAGCTGTTAGACTGTTAACCTTAGGTATTTATGCAAGTATTTTCTCAGTTAGTAAATTGTTTGCAGATATTCTAAGAGTTTTTGGATCTTACCATCATCATATTCCTGCCCTTGTCCCATTTTACTTGTGGTAGGCGCAACACGTTTTCTTCTTGCATTCTCCCCTGTCTGACGTCACGGCATCATTTACTCCTTTATCTTTCATATCATTCCTCATGAAATCCATCTATCTTTTTTTATCTTCCTCTCGCTCTCTTTGCGTTTCATACCTCCTTATTGCAAGTCCATACATGATATCCTGATATCGTAGATAACATCCTTTAAATATTACTGTAACAGGCGCCACTTTCAAACTGAACGGAGTGTGCGGATTCTTGTCACTCCACACATCCACCCCAACATTCTCATCTCCGATCTTACCAAATCAACTACTACTTATTTGTAATTTGATATTTCTATTTGGTGGTGTTGATTGGCAATCACCTCTCTCTTTACTTACAAAACTTTTCATCATTCCACTGCCTCAAACCATCACATAAAATTTCCAAGCAAAAACATTGCACCACACCACTTGCCCGTGCGCGTGCAACACAAAGCATTATATAAGCAGATAACTCTATTATTAGGACTTACAATAATAATGATAACGGTACAGACAATTGGAAGATTGTTATGTATGTTAATCATTACTTATATACATTTTAATATAATAGTGATTGCTCTTCTGTATGGTCAAGTTCAAGTCAAAAAATATTTTAATGATATGCGTAAGACAAAAAAACTATACAAGCAATTTCATTGCAATCTTTTATAGTCGCCGATAAGGTTCAAATTCATACAATAATAACGATTCAAACTAAGCTAACACTACAGATAAAATCATCCAGTGATGTCGAAATACTTCTTCTTAATAAATTTATTGCATTTAATGAGGTCATTGATGACAAAATATTAAATGATAAATCTTCTAAGAATAAACACGTCACGGACAATATAGTCACACCCACAATACTTCAACTATGACTGTGTAAAGATCCGAGTTACTATAAAATCATAGAAGTAACCAAAAATGTATTTCTACGTAAGACGTAACTATTGACAAAGAGGGCGATTATAATTAGGTAAATAACAAAAATTATGCTGTTAATGATTTCCATAGTTAAATAGCTGTGTTGGTCGTAAAATCTGACAAACGGCTCGCACACGTAGACTTGTATAAAACCTTTCTAAGGCTCGAACATGTAATTACAAATTCTTATGATATTTGGATATTCCCAGAATATCCGATACTAACAAAACTCTTTCCAAACACTGCGACATATTAACGTAAATTTTCTATTGTCCACAGATAAATCATTGTCAATAGTCCAGCCCACATCATTGGTAGCTCCAGAAGAAGGCCATGCAGCTCAGTGTTCCTGTCCCAACTGTGATGAACTGCTTTCACGATTCTCAGAATGCAGTATATGCTTGGAGCCGTTACAGGTAATTTTTTTTTTATTTCAAAATGGGCCTACTACCTTGGTCACGCCTGATGGAAAGTAATAGATGAGGTATATAAAGGAACGAGCGTGCCTAGAAAATGTCTATCAACTTTTACTTTGAAGGCATGAGTTAACATTAGAGGCATTTATTCTTGAACATCTAGAATATGATAAGTAGGCGGTTGATCTCGGAGCAAAGTTCAAGGAGTACGCCATCATTGATGTTTAATCGGTTTTGAACAATCAAAACGTAATCGAAGGCACTCTTAAGGTCTGCGACGTTTAAAGAGTCTTGACTACGATCCAATAATAATTCCATGTCGCCAAAGTTAAGGTTTCCTATAATTCCTCAATTTAGAGGATTGAATTAGTCATTAATAGTTTTATTATGACTCCAATATTACTAAAATCTGAAGTGAAGGCAATAACCCTAAAGTGAGTAAGTTTGAACTCATTTGTTCTAAAACAAATCCATTAACAGTTAAGACTTACCCCAATATTTGTTTTAAAATGAAAATGAATTGAATTTACTGCTCGCTAAGCTATGAACACAAGGAAAACATACACGGATTTATTCATCCTTTTATCTCAGTTAAAGCACGTAAATTTTATATCCACCAAAGATCATAAGACTAACCCTACTCCGCATGGTAATTGGCCTGTTATTTTAAGCCTTCTTGCCTATTGCTATACGGTTCCCGTTGGAACTTGAGCCAGAACTACATCATCATCTTCCTTGATAGCTTCTTCAATGAACGGCCCAAGACTAAACGCCACATTATGTATGTACGTGGCTACATATTCAAAACACAATATATTTCCTAAAGATTTACCAACAAAATTGTCCCTAATTCCAAGCTACTCCACTCTAGTAGTTTCATGAGCGAAATTCAGCTTCCTAAACTAAGTTTGGATGTCAGGAAACTCAGTTTCAACTCAAAGTCCAAAATTGAGGCCCGTTAGTGCCGAAGACACGGGCCTTGCCTCTAGGATATTAGATTTTTAATCAAATGGGTGCATATACTGCCTACCTTCTGCAGGCATTTAATCTAAAGCTTGACTGTTGTGCCCTTCACAAGGAACATGTTAATAGCACGGCAAAAGAGCCAGGGAGGGAATCTTAATTACCGGTGTATAAGAGCTCACGTGAGCCAGGCTTGTTAGATACCGACTCGCTACGACGAATTTTGAAAATTATTAAGAATGAAAAATTGAGTAGTCGTTTTTTGTCTAATGCGGGTAAGTGAGGGTACTATTACTGAAGGCGATGTAAAACTTAATACATTCCAAACAGCAGCAAATAATTTGAATGAAATAACATTTATTGAAATAAGCGACCCGACTAAAGGTAGACGTGCAAAGTCGTAATTGTATAAATATTTTATAGTAACAATATCTTTAAGGGCCATGATCAGTGATATAAACTACTTATAAATAAAATGACGTGTTTTATAATTTTACGACTAAACAACAAGATACAATTCAATCGTTTATATATTGAGTTAGATTTTGCTTTTTATATCGTGATTCGAGGATTTCGTTGTTGCAATTCATTTATGACGTTTTAAATTAATAAAAAATTACACAATGGAACCAATCTGATTGTTTTTATTTACTAACACACGTGTAGCGAAGACAAACATATTTTATAAGGATTTCTTGATGAACAATTATCATAATTCCTTTATTTTATTTATTCGAATATTTTTGTGCTTATGAATGAAAGACATCGCTTCAAAAAATAATCAGGAAATAATATTACCGTGATGACTAGCTGCAATAATTATAAGTTCGGTTGGTTTGATTTCAATACTCAATTAGGTGAGTAGTGGTAATCTAATGGTATCTGTCCTGTTGGTTGTAAGGTCAAAACCAAAAATAGCACTTTATTTAATTTACTCAAATACATAATTCTACCAATCTCCTCGCCCTTAGAAAAGTTCTGTGAATCAACAGTACGAACATTGTAGGCTGACCACCTGCTTCAGTCAAATCGTTTCAAAACTCGTTTAAGTAAATTCGTCGTTTACAAACCGCACCGCCCACCCAACTGTATGCAAGTTAGTGTGAGGTGATTACACAACTACCGTCTACAACTTAGGTGTTCTAATAGTTCATTATGTCTAAGCACGTTGCCGACATGTTTTATTTATAAGACCTGATTTTCAAACAATCTTCGCTATGCAATTCCTTTTGTGAGTTTGGAATGTTCGTGCGTTCATAGGATGATGGATTCTTGCAAGGGTTTCTAATACTTCGAAATTCATAAACATGAATTAGAATGTTAATAAGGAAATGTTTATTAAATTCTGCAATATTTTAGTTTCTGATGCTTTGTGTATACTGCAGCTTTGAGCGTGACTTGGCTGATGTTCATAGTCACATAGTATCCGACTTTATGTACATGGAGACGATGTCTTTGCATGAAGTTTCTAATAATTTTGTCTACGATACCTATTGTGGTATAAAACTAGATAAAAATACTTATAATTACATACTTGCACTTTTAAAAGTTTTCAGTTACACAATTCCTTTTACAGTAAAACTACCTCGATCGTGCTCTATATCTCGATTTATTTTATGGTTCGGTCAAGAAAAAATAACGACTTGTATCGATGACTCCCGATGTCTCTCACATGTTTGTCCATCATCACCGGTCCCCAGTGACGTACACTAACAGAACCTTATATTTTTCAAATTCCACTTTTATTTTGCTCTGTTGTTCGCAGCGGGTCTTTAAATCACCAGTACCAATTTGACTGCTCCTTTCCAGATATTTGGTGCCTTTTAGTTAAATTAAAACTTAAGGTATTGAAGCAATTTTCTAATGATTATTTATCTCTTCTTCCAGTGTTGCGGCCCCTGCGTTTGTCCCTGGTGCGGTGGGGTCTGGTGTGGGCGGTGTTCCCGGCGTATGTCAAGATGTGCGTGGTGTAGAGGTGCCCTGAGAGCCCCGGCGGCGCCCTGCCTGGCACTGCAGCGGCTCATCAACGACCTGATGCTGCCGTGTCGGAATTATAGGTAGGTTATCCCTGCTTGTGATATTTTATCAATGAAGCTCATGATGGGAAAGTCAAAGTATTACTGACATAGCAAATAAGAAGTTTTTGTAGATACCTCTTCAATTGAAGTTCTAAAAAAAAATATAAAAATCTTTGAAAGCAATTGCTAATTGTATGGATATACATATATACCCTCTGGATTTCGAAAGACTTTTCATACAATCTGGTCATCTTGGCTAACTGATCATTCTACGGCTTACAATTACGCTTGTATGAATACGCCCAACTCACAGAGGGGTGTTTGTCCAAGTCTGCCAAAAAAATAAGAACATAATGTAATCTCATCTAGCGGAAAATCATGGTAAAGCTCATACCTCAACAAAAATAATTAGGTAACTGTGTAACCCCCTATCATGTTGTCTAAATAAACAAGACTCTAGATTAGTCTAGACAGACTTATGTGTTCACATGGCCTTAAAAATTATAGCCTAGACTATGTAGTACCTATTGTATGGGGAAGTCCAGGATTAATTGAAGGACCATTACCCCTCTCTATGTCAGGAGCTCCCAGTAACACAATGAATCATTTTCCAGGATACACCATAATAATATTTATTCTCTGTAACACCATATTATACCATGACCGTGCTTGGCAAGTCTCAGACAAAAATAAAGAAATCTTTTTATGGAAAAGTAAGAGACTGCCCACTAGACTATTTCGTCGTCGAACAACACTGTCGCCTGTCATACACACTGCTTCATAATATTCGTCGTCATAATATTTTCGCTCACTATTGTTTACGCTTCCCGAAATACACGGGTGTGATACGCTGTTGATGCGTTCTAGAGGGCATACAGTCAGCGTCATATTTCGTTCTAGAGGGCATACAGTCAGCGTCATATTTCTTTCGTGCTTGATACATTCATAACATGGTCTTGGTATAGTACGGTGCAATGGGGATACTCCTTCACAAATGCTAAATTATTCAGTGGCAATATGGCATATATTTGCACTCTGAAGTAGTACGACTGTTACGTCAATGCCTAGGAATAGTAAATAACTAGGAAACAGTTGATGTACTCGACACTTGATAGCAGCTATTTCCTATCATGCAATAGTGTTGAGTGAGTTGGTACGTCGCATTAGTTTCAATGTTAACTGTCTTGAGGGGAAATGTAAGTTTAAATCGCACTTGAAACTAATGTGCACAAGTATTTCGATAAATAATTCCATATCGACTTATTCATATAGTTGTCACTGTAGGTTACTTAAGACATACATCGATAACTTCTGAAAATGTGAAACAAGAATGAATTGAAATAATAATATAATCGTCAACATAGTCATTTTTTATCCGGCAACATTGGCCCAAACAAAAAATTATAAAGGACGTATTTTCAAAAAAATATAGAAATAAAATTGAACTACTACTTGGACACGAGTCACACACAAGCGTTGGCTTGTTAGCTGCGGGAATAAATAGTCAAGTGAACTAACTTTGATACGTTGATTTTTTTTTTTTTTATGTAATACGTAATTGTTAGCTAAGATGAAACGTCACCTGCGAACTTGATGGAGTGACCTGAAGGTCTACTTCGGTGACTGCTACTGGAACTCACCGACGGATCGAACTTGATGTGCGTGTTTGGGCTCGTTTTTTTAATAATTAATAATATATTTTTTTATAATTAATAATATTTTTTCATATAATAATAATAAATTTTCATTTTTTTTTCTTACATTTAGAATAGACTATATATGCCTACTTACAGTATTTTTACAAATCTTAAAATATGTTATTAGTAGAACAAAAAATGTACCTAAACATAACACGGTATCGAAAACATGGCAACGGTAGATCGTTTTTACAGTATCAAAAACTATTCAAGAAAAACGTTTGTTGCATTTGAAGATAAAGAACCAATCTATTTTTTGTTCGTTATAAGTTTTATTTGGTTTGGTTCAGTTTAGTCAGAAAATGTACCGAAAAACATAATTTCGTCCGAATTGCCAACATACCTTAACTACATAGTGAACCTAAGTAACAATAGGAACAACCAGCTAACAATAATCTAACTTGATTGATTGACCTTCAGATAAAACAGAAGCCAGAAGCAATCCATTAAAAATCAAATAAGTGCCAATCGATAACAAATCCAATCACTTTCCCACCGAGAATCGTAAACGCCACATAAAAGACGACAGTAACCGTAACTAATAAGAACACTTGTTTGCCAAATAAACCGCAACTTTTAGACAATAAACCGTAACTGATAGATTAAAGTTACGATTTTATTACTTAGAGCATTTACTGACTAGGAGTTTTTTGTTTCGGCTAAATTAATTAAATTATTTTTGACAGTCTTTTTCCACAGTTTTTTAACGATTTCTTTTAAAATAAGAGATTCATTTAATTTAACCAATTTTAATGGTTTTTTGCTCAAGAATTTGTCTAGACAAACAACATTCTTCAAACCGTTGACCCACCTGTTTTACAAAATATTTATTTTGCAAAAGTTGAAACTAAAGTGCTTTTTTTTCTAATTTTATTTTTCCGACATAGCAACAGACTAAACTGTATATTTCGATATTATCGAAGGAGTAACAATATTTAGATTTTAAAAACAAAGCCTATCTGAAATAACCCCTTAATAGCCTGGTCTCTATTTTTATAGTGATGTCACGTTGTCTTTATGATTTTCCTTCCTTTGATCTAGATTATTAGGTCTACGTTTATGAGGACACTTAATATCAGAGATATTTTCCTCACTTAATTTCTTATCCTTTTTCATTACTATTTTCTTAGAAGCTTTTACCTACTGGTCTTTTGTTCAAAGAAAATTACACATAAAAGCAAGAGTATGCAGACTAATTTTCGACTCGATTGTACCTTTAATTTAAAAAAAAAAACTGGTTAAAAATAATATTTTTAGCACCAAAACGGTTTGTGGAATTGTAGTAATAAGTACCTATTTAATTTTCCTGTAATCATAATGAAAATGTTCAAAAACATATTTAGTAATTATGAAAATTCACCGATAATTCACGTGGTTTTGAAACCGTAACAATATTATAGACAATTCATTAAATCTCAAACATAATTTTATTACTGACTATTTATAGGTATTTCAATTGAGTGGGCAGGGCTTAATTCCCTTAATTTTATAATGAACTTAATGATAAATTTATACAATATTACAATGAAATTAATAATAGTATCAGGTATTCAGCTAAATATTTATCAAAAACTAAGAGGAGCGTTATTACAAAATTGGTGGTATTTCAAATAAACAAGCAATATTATCAATGTGCAATCAATATGACATTACATACTCGTGATTTCATTGGTGCGCAAAAAATACTCGCCTATCGTGTTCTAGCAAATTTATTTGGTTTTCGCATGTTACATAATTATGACGTTAAATATTCGTGCTAATTTACATGTAACATTACAGTTTTTTATTCTAATTTATAGGCAATATTGATAGTCAATACGGAATGAGGTACTCGGCGGTATCAAGCACTACTCACTTTATAATAATTGAGGTCTAATTGGCCGAACATCTTGAACAATCGGCTTAATAATCGGCTATTAGCCGGCTAATATGTCGGCTTTTATAATAATCGGACCTTAAGATATACAGGCATTACTTTGGATCATTATGCAATATACTGAATAGTAATAAAAATTAGGTAAAAGTCTCTATCGATATACAAAGAAAAAAACTTTTGACGGAAGACAGCATTTTCATAGCAAATAAATAATCTAATAATCTTCTTTCTTTGTTCACAGACGCGGATGCACAGATCTCCTCACAGCAGTGACCAGAGTAAAACACGAAGAAGACTGCAAATATGACACTATGATCTGCCCCATCACAGCTAACTGCTGCTCAGTGCCCTTCGAGGAACTGTCATCACATCTACAGAATAACCACAACATCATCGCGGTCTACTCACAGAAGATAAAGATCTTAATAGAAAACTTCCAGACGAAGCTGAAGAAGACCGCTTGCTGCAGAACAAAATACAAGATTATACTGCTGCACCAAAAAAGCGCTTTCATAATAAAAGTATGCATCTATAACTACCATGTAAGAGTAGAAGTCATGAGACGGAAACTCGGATACATCGCTGACGTAAAGTCAGAGACGAAAAGAAGCGATTACAGCGCTTTGATAGAATTCCAAAGCAAAGCGCTTTGCACAAAATCAGCTATTCTGATAGAAAACGAAGCATATGGTAAGAAGGCTGAAGTACAATGGAACGATGTCGTCATGAAGTCAGAAAATGATGAAGCTATCACAATTCATGTAAATATCGGCAAATCAGACTCGGATTTGTTAAGGAAAGATTATGCGGAATCTTGAGCAACGAATCAGAAATTGAATAGGGATGTTTTTCAATTTCCAACAGCATCATTTTGCCGAAAGGCAAGTGAAGATGCTGAGAAAAAAGAGAGTAAAACATCGTGGCAAATAGTGCTCAATAAAGTGCAGACAATTTTAAATAATTCACAATTATCATTCCGATTAGTTATGCATTTAAACACAAAATAGAATCATTTGTATTTATCGATGAAGACGTGGTCTTTGAGAAGCTTGAATTAAGTTATGCTGTTGGTGATATTCGCGAGATCAAGTGAGATTGAAATTTAGAAAATATTGGAAAGTAGACAAAACCAAATTGTGTTTTTGAATTTGATGATGATGTTACGGTTATATTTGTTTAAATAATGCTGTGTTAACATTATATTAATGTGGAATTTGGATCAGAATAATTCTGAGATGTAACAGACTGGTTTTAGTGTGTGTCTTACCTTCAAAATAATTATGTATGTAAGATGATTCACCTCACAGGACCAATCTAAATCCTTGAGTTCGCGAATTACAACCAATTGTGACTGATGTAGCCTTAATATTAGAATAACTTAGTATTTAAGAATATGGATGTATGTGAGATAAAATATAAATTTAGACTTTTTAATGTTTGCATTTTTATTTCTAATTTCCCCTTCTGATTTATACATAGCAATTATTTATGTTATGTATATAAAGCTGTCATTTGATGAATATAATTAACTGTTTGTGGTGAAATAATAATAGGATATTTGCTATTACACTTTTATATATCATTGAATTATTTAAAGAAAAACGTACCAGTTTTACTATGAATTAAAGATAAGAAAACTAAATAATTTGAAATTTTAGTTGGTACCAAAACTGGAGGTAGTTCCTACAGTTTCAATATTGACTTGTCTGAATAATTAACATTTGATTTTGATAAAACCTATAAAATACTTTGAATCTTTTCGCAATCACGCCGGAAGCTCTACAATACGGCTGCTGATTGCTTCTTCAAATTCTTAAAATAAATGCACTTATAAATGATTGAATTGATAAAAGATACATTTTGAATAATTTGCTTTGCCAAATGCACGAACAATGTTATTAAAATCCAGAATAATGTTAGGTAATTACCAAAAGTAATACCAAGGCTTAAACAGATTTGCGTAAGAATATGGCCTACAAAAGTGCAGATTTATGAATTTATTTGTTTTTCTTGCAAATTTTAATGGGTCTATTTTAGAATGACATGAATCGCATAACGCTGTCACGTGTCTGATTTAAATTCAATTCTTATTGGTCAAGCCACTTAATTCAATGAACAAATTGTTTTCGTTTAATATAGAAAATAACCTGGACATCCTGATAAAATAACCAAAATATTGACATAACCAATTAGCTACCAAAGAAGGAGTGACGTCTTGTTTGCTTTCTCAAAGTAATGGGTTAGCACTTAGCACACGAAATTAAAAACAGATTACTCATATGGTAATTATGCAGTGTACCTTCCTACCATTAATCATTAAGGATAAGTGGATATAATATGTACATGTACAAGGACTCATTAAAACTAGCATTAATCTGAGTTAAACTAAACCACTTCGTCCCCAAAAACTAATCAATATAGACCCACCAGAGCGAAATCGAAACGAGTGGCACTTATCCCCGTCGGGGCTGCAGGTTGTTCGCAAGAGATAGCAAGAGATACCGCGGCGTCGACATAAAGGGCTAAGAAGGAACATGGGTGGTTTTTAGTCAATAGAAGTCTGACACTTCCTTTCGCTCTGCCCAAGAGTGGGAGGGGTTATTTGATGATTTCCCACCCACAAGAAAAAGGGGGTCACTTATCGGCCCAGATAACTTAAGGGAATCGGTTGTGCAGAGAAGATTGATCACTCATATTTTTTTGTCTGCACACTCAGCGGTTAAGTAGGCACATGGTAAAATTGAGACTATAAGAGTGAGCATGCAGCGTCTGCTTTTTGTGTTAGATCGTACTAAACTGCAATTTATCTTTGCTCTAGTCTAGTTAGTACGCAGTTCCGCTCAGCTCCAGTGGCTACACGCCCTCCTCTTTCCTCTCCGCTTCGCACATTTCCGCAAATTTTAGCTTTGGTGGAGTTAGGGCCTCGAACTTTTCTCCTATTCCAAGATCAGCGTACCTACAGCTTTCACCATACTGGAGGTTTTCTAAACTAATATAAGTAGGTATGTGGAGTAGGCCAGGATATTAACATGGCCGCTTTAATACAAACGGATGGAATAACAGTCACTAGCTTGTAATGCGACTCACGGACGTTGTTTGTGTCCATTGTACGGAAGATACGAGAAATTCTGATGACTAAACATTGGTCTGCGCCTGGTTTTAAAGAAATGGATTCTAATTTTAAAAAAGTGTGAACGGTTTGTTTTTTTTCGCTGTATGCCGAAAAAAAAAACCGTTCCCATAGAAGATGAAGAAGGACATAAATATGTATAACATCACGCTTGTAATCCCCGATGGGTTAAGCAATGGTTGACATTATTACCCATTTGATCGCCACGGTCGGGTATAGCCGACAAATGAAAAAGTGCCCAACACGCCACCTTGTCGCAGCCGACAAAAAAAGTCATTTTGTTTTACTTTTTAACTGCTGTTGAATAGAAACAGTGTCAAATAAAATAAAATATTTATTTTTTAGATATTCGTCCCTTAGCGTGGGTGGCGTTCAAAAGGTTAAAACACTAATTATAGCCAGATATGTTTAAGTCTCATGTGATAGAGGCTAACCTATTACTATCAACGGGTACAATTCCAGACTCCTTGCCTACTACTAAGAAATTGCTGATGGATAAAAACCCAATTACATTAAACTCGACCTGGGAATCAAAATCCAAGACCTCAAGCAAAAAAAATGCATGCTCAAAAAAAAAAAAACCTCATGCATAGCAGTCAAACTTGCGCCCACTAGACCGACGAGGCAAGAATTTCTTACTGAGCAACAACGGGCACTAACCTAACATAAAATACTTACAACAGAAAAAATGGTCTCCATTTTGTTTTTTCTTCGCGAATAATTACATTTCACGAAACAACAAAGTTCTTGTTTGAAGTATTACGAATCAAGGTTGTTACGTTTCGAGTTATTAGAAGAAATAATAAAACAGTCAGGTACCTATAAGCAATTGTAGCATCAGTAAATGTGAATGTAGTATGAAGTCTAAATGAAGTGAATTTGTAGGAAAACTGGAATTTAGTTTTTTATTCTCCTGAAAATACAGAACAAATCAGCGTATCTAATAAAGGGATAGAATTATTATATCAAAATCAAAACTTATTTATTCAAACTAGGCTGATAATTAGCACTTTTCGAACGCCAAAATTTACTTTGAATTCATGTCACTTTATTTCGATACCACGATGCCGCAAAAAGACGCGACGTGCCGCTAGATGCTGCGGCATGACGCAACGCGCCGCGAATTGTTGCGGCACGACGTGTCATGCCCATGCACCCAGAATTGTCTTTTCGTCAAATTAGCAGTTCTTATTTGTCTCTCTTCATCTTCTCTTAGAAGTGCTATTATAAATACTAAATCCCAGTCAACTATAACGACACAACCAACTTCGAAGCAAAACTGATTGATGCCAGAGTGGCTAGGCTTTCAGGATACCACGGCATGCTACGGAACGCACGAGATGTCGCAGCACAACCTGCCGTGCCAAGCCGTCAGTGAGCGTCGGCTTTAACGTGCTTTTCAAACCATGGAGGAAACTCGGTATGTATTGGGCGGTCACATATCCACGGACAAACCTGGGCAACCGAGCCACTAACTTTTTGTTTCTTATCCATACCTATGAGTATGGATAAGAAACAAAAAGTTTGTTTAAAAATCTTTGGATTTACTTAAAATGTTAATTAAGAATGATTTACCAGTCTATGAAAGCGTTTTAGGTAAGTTTTATGAACGGATAGAAGAGTTTTCTTTTGCTACTACATACTTGTGGTTACTTTAGGTCATGAAAATCTCAAAATAAAAGGCCCCATTTGAGTCGGGCAACCCGAAAATAATACACTACTAAAACCTCACACATAAATAAAGTAAAGTGGCTGTTTATTTTCTTGTACACTAACATATCTGCCTACACTTCTCAGCACTTAGAGTACAGTATGACTTACGTCGGTAGTAGCACTTTGACTATCAGCTGGCCTGACGTAGTAAGGATTTTCAATAGATTACGAGGCCAGCTTACACTGGTTTAGTTATCACTATCATTCGGGATTCCCTACGAGTATACGACACTTCCTTACCATGCTACTTCGATATCCTACTTTCCCAATCCCAAGAGAGATGTAAAGATTCTTGCAGTGTCTGAAATAAGTGAAGGTTCCTGTAAAAGTGGGATTCACAGCCTTTTATGGTGCCTTCGAGAAAAGGTGGAGAACCTTGTTAATGATGGTTAACTACATCACGGGAGTCATGAAGTTTACGGGAGTACAAAATATCTGTTTTGTTTTCAAAGTAAACCAGGGTCTAAAATGACCTCTTCAGCAGATCATAATATGAATTGCGAAAAAATCGTAGACTATTCATTAGTAACTGCGTCTATGACTATTTTAACAACTTATTTTACTTATGATCTGCTAAAGTGGCCATTTTAGACCCCCTGTGCAGTGTTTACGTTTCGGTGGTTAAAGGTAGCTCAAGTATTTGTTTTTGTTAGCCTATTGTTTGTCCAACTGCCGTTCAAATGCGGATGTGTATGTGTATCATTGAATGCATCGTTCAGCACAATGGTTTTGAGTGAGTTTTGAGAGACACCGTGAACCCATGTTTTTCAAACCAAAAAAAAAATTTGTTTGATATACAGAATGCTTTGTTGGTGGTTTTGTGAAAAGTCCTTTTATATATTGTATGTTTGAAAAACAAACGTTAAAACTCGCATAATACATACATGTATACATATATTGTAATGTATGTGTTATATGCGAGTTTTAACATTTACCGAGTATTTTGAGTGTTACAACTACAGTGATACATATATGGCACTTAATTTCATATTCTGTTTAGGTAAGAACAGAACTAGGTGCTTGCAAGACTAAAGCCGGATTTTACTATCGTCTGTAAACACCAAATTTACAAAGCTAGTTCATAACTCAACACAATGTAAGCTTTTATGTAGACGGCAAATAAATTCTAAAGTTCTTTTTTTTACCCATATTGAGTTGTAGTCAACCAAACAAATTGTCATAAATCAATTTTACATTGTAACTAGAAGTTATTAAACCATGTCAACATAGGAAATACTGAACCAGTTTTGATGTCCTTATGACCAATGAAAAAGCGTATCCTTTCACCTTTTAACATCACGGTTAAGCTATTGCATGTTCTTATAAAAACTTTATGTTTTAGGTCATAGAAGATTTACCTGTATGCAAAGTATTTAAAACAAAAGCTTTTTTGTAACTTACCGTTTTTTTCTATCATATTTCTAAAAATATATTCCATTTTGCCGAATTTTACCTTTACTTTTTAGTACGAGACATCTGGCCCGTTCTACTTAACTGGTTCGGGCGAATCTACCCATTCACATTTTTAAAAGTTGACAACTGGCCCGCAGGCCAGTTTTTGCGTGGGCGGGATGTCCCATGACCCATATTTCCAAACCTTATTCTGTTAAATTTTAAGTAAAAAAAATAATTTAACTCAAGTTTGAACTTACAACAATAAAAATAATATGAAAAATAACCACTTTCAATTTTCCACTTTAACCTTATTAGCATAAAGATACAAATAATTTGTCTTTCTTAGTCAAATACAGGTTGTTTGTCAGTCGTGACAACCACATTTCCACATGCCGTAAATTGTTGACTTGGTCGTTAAATGAAGTAGGTGACCAAGTGAACTGGTTGCGGTTTCAGTCACGACTTGCTTTGATTAACATACTCGTATATGCTGTTATATTGCAAGGCTGTGCAAGCTTTGAGCAGGATTATTTTCTCTACTAATGTAATACGTGAGAAAGAGAATGAATAAGAGAGAATGAGAATGTGTAAGAGGTATTTATTTGTTAGATTATATGAAGGGAGTGTCTATTCGTCGGTGCTACATGACAGTCATGGGCGTGGTGCTAGTAACTTTTATAAAATATGGTCCAAAGGCATGCAGTTTTGAAAGTGATGAACGCAACGAATATTGTTGAATTGTCTAAACAAATAAAGCTCGTTATTTTTGCCAATGGGGAATCCTAATGCGAGACCTTTGTTTATTAGTGTAGTCAAATCTATTGATTTTTCTCTGTACACGTATTGCTAAAGCAGTTGACCTTAAATAACAAAAGATCGATGATGACCACAAAACCGTACACGAAAACAGATTTCACGCCCCCACACAAAAATAAGCCGTCAATGGACAGGTTAAAACCTATTAATAAATTTATCAACACCCCCATTAACGCCACTTATTTTTGTCACGGTTCCACACAATAACTTGGTTATTTTTACACCCCAAGTGTCTGAAATTAAGGCATAAATTGTCTTCACACTTAAGCATGGCGTGGCGTGGCTAATAAAGACTTGGTCAGACAGGCGCGTCTTATTTTTTATTAATATTATTATTGTTCATTTATAAGAAGTTTATAAATTCACGGGAAATTCTGTTCGCAGTCTCCAGGTTGAACACAGTTTATTAAAAAACCCTGAAGCATAATTATCTCGTTGCAACACGAGATCATAAATGCTTGGGTGCTCTCTAATGAACAAGCAAATTAGTTGGACGATGGTTGGATGTGTAGGGTAAATAAAGCAACTTTTGAACTTGAAATAACATCACGCCTGTAAATCATCCTTTGAGGGTTAGGCAAAAGTATATCTAATAGTATACCACGTTCGCCCGGTTATGTCAAGTCCTACATAATAGGGAGGAAGTTTGTTGTTATTAACCGGGAATAAATCAGACTTCATGTCTACCGAGAGATTCATCATCTGCCTAGCCTTTTCCCAACTATATTGGGGTCGGCTTCCAGTCTAACCGGATGCAGCTGAATACCAGTATTTTACATGGAGCGACTGCCTATCTGACCTCCACAACCCAGTTAATACTAGGTAATACGATACCCTTTGGTAAGACTGGATGTCAGACTTTCAGGTCACTGACTACCCGTAACGACTGCCAAAGATCTATATATGGCACCCGGGACCAACAGCTTAACGTGCTTCTACTGAGAGATTCCTGGTGGAAAAACTCAATAACAAAGTGCTCGACCCCGGAAACAACTCAGGACCTCATGGTCAGCAGACACGATTATGATCCGACAAACGAAGCAGTACAGTAACAATTGAAATCCAATACAGGTTTAAGGGTGCCTTTCTACCAGAGATGTTCTCTTCGTTGCTATGGATGCGTTTGATATCAACCAATCATATTCATTGGTGCACATAGCTTAGCACTGGTGGAAACGGATTTAACTAAGATATGTTTTTAAATGGAAAGATGCGTTCTATGGATGTGTGCTATGGGTCGTTGCGAGTGGTGTAGCCATGCGCAGAGCAGAGTACCTACAGCGCAGCTACTTTACGGCGGCGCATCTTCATAGCACATCTTACTCGCACCGCTACATAGCATTATTATCAGTGGAAACGGTCACACATCTTCGCAGCATAGCTACATAACACACCTCTGGTAGAAAAGCAGCCTAAGCCGTCTTCTGAAATGCTTTCTATTGATTTTTCGTTGTCTGTTATACTCTGAAGAAATCAAACTGCAATTGTAAGATATTTAGGGTGAAGTGTACCAATAGAACCAAACTTGATTAGCAAACCAATCATGCCACTGGAAGGTCATTTTCATTGCTAGAATTCGTTCTTAATACTTCAGTCTTTAATTAAAACTATTTTAAACAACTTTTTATTTTAATATCAGTCAAGAAATGCAAGAAATTCACTGACATACTTACATTAAATAAAATCCGTTTTTCTCTCTTTATCACCTATTTTGGTCGCATTAAAATGGACGTTCCCTAATGTCAACCTCAAACTTATCGATAATCGATAGATTTCCGTTTTTTATTTTGATTGGCCTTTTGGTCTAGTGGTTAGTGACCCTAACTGCTATGCCGGAGGTCGTGGGTTCGATTCCCACCCAGGACAAATGTTTGTGTGATGAGCACGATCATTTGTTCTGTGTCTGGGTGTAATTTATCTATAATATGTATGTATTTAGAAATATATAAGTATGTTTATCAGTTGTCTAGTACCCATAACACAAGCTCTGCTTAGCTTGGGACTAGATGGCGTTGTGTGATAGTTGTGGAATATTATGTTATATTATTTGCGTTTCCACACAATTGAGCATCAATGAAGTTCGGCTTCCATCAGGTTGTCGCCCTGACCGACACTACGGATTCTTTTAAAGTTGTAATGAGGTCTATAAAGGTTTTGCTAGTAAAAATAAGGATCACATTATTTTGGAAAAAAGTTTAGGAGATCCGTTAGATGCCTTTGATGGTATTAGTATCAGGGTAAGTTTTTAAAAAAGGTTTTTTGTAAATTGACACACTCACTTTTGAAAAGAATAGAAATAATTTATTTAGCATATTTTGGATGATTTTATTTTGAAGATGGTCATCATCATTATCATCTACACTAAATTCAGATATTTCGATGATGATAATGTTGAAAATAGATCCACAATCAGCACAGATGTAATCAATTGTGTAGTATCCTTGTGGATTCCTAGAAGAGACCTTCACTGTATGGTAGATTTTATCGACAAAATCAGCCTTTTACTGGTAAGAAGATCATCCATCCAGAATTCTAACACATTTACAACTGTACATAAATACCAAAGACACTTACCTCAGCAGCAATATAAGCAGGAATGACAGAGAGGAGCAGCCTCTCTTGCTGCTCTCTCTCACACTCCAGCTTCACTCTCTGCTCCAGGCAGGTTCTGGTGCCAGCGAAGGTGTTCCTGTGGGCCCTCTCTGTAAGGGCTCGGTAGTAGAGGCCAATCCCGCTGGCAGAGATGAGGAGGGATAGCTCGCAGATTAGCTGTGGAAGATGTGGTGGATTAGCAGACTGTGGATAGATATGAATAGATGGAGTTATTGACGTATAAACTTAAACTTATGTGTACATACACACATACACGCCAAACACATAACCTTCCTTTTGGGCTTCGCCGCATTCGGGCTAGATGGGGCCGGTGTTTCGTACCTGACTATTCTGAGAAAAAACATCAGAAACAAACTCCGAGGTAACGGTTGGTCTGGGTGTAAAATTTAATAAATCGGGACAGCGGCTTTGCCCGCGTGGTGTTCGATAATTAAATAATGTTAGTAGGATTACTAAACATAATTCTAAGCCTGTTTTCTCTCGAAGGATTAGGCCGAAGTGTACCCAAGTACGTGCACCAACATTTTCCTTTTTTATAATTTGTTTATGGGGACTGCCTCGAAGGTTGAGTCTCAAGCGTGACTGCTAAGGACGAGGTCCTTGATTTCATTCCCGGGCCGGGCAGTGGTACTAAGCGCAAATGTATCGTTGCGAACACTCGACAGCATCGCTACAGAAAGTCGACGTGGGCGAGGGCCTTTTTTTTTTTTTTTTTTTTTGGTGGGTGTAAAATCATCGAATAACCCCTCCCGCTCTTGGGCAGAGCGAAAGGGAGTGTCAGACTTCTACTGACTAAAAACCACCCATGTTCCTTCTTCGCCCTCTATGTCGAGGCCGCGATAACCAGAGGACTACCCGCAGCCCCGACAGGCGTCGGCCCTTTCGGGCCCCTCCCATGTTGCTGACATCTCTTTGAGGCGCGCGTGGAACACGAACGCGCCGTCGACACGGCCTGTTTTCGTTGTGAGACGGACGGACGGCGAGTTAGCCCATCACTCACCGTCCACAGGCCCGCGTCTACGGTGGCCGGAGGTCATCGCGGGACCCCCGACGCCCGGAGCGCCTCCCGCGGCGGCTGGGACGAGAGGTTCTCTCCCTCTCGCGTTCCGCCACCTCCTTCGCCAGCATCACTGCTTCGCAGAAGGAGGCGACGGCGTTCCATTCCTCCTCGCCCCGGACCATGGCTTGCACCAGGGCCGGGCGCGAGAGGTCGCCGCCGCCGATCGCCGCTACAAGAACACGGCGGGGCTCCGCCCAAGCGGAGCACACCTCCACTGTGTGCTCCACCGTGTCCTCCGGCCGATCCTCACGTGGGCGAGGGCCTTACTGAGGTTCTGGTGATAACACTTTACCCAGGTTTTGCAACCACTAGTTTACAATCACGTGTGTTCAAAATAAAGAAGCATTTTCCGGTTAATTCTCGTTGTCGTGAATGCGTGTGTAAAGCTGTGTCCCCATGTTTCAGTCACGAAAGTTTCAGCGTCGCATACAAACGGTCAATTATTGTTTAAGCTGCAATATTTTCCCTTAGAAATAAAATTCTTATGTCAGCTTTTATGGTCAGGAATAGTCGTAAAAAAATAAATTATGACGAGTAGAATATGGCACGCTTTATTTACTCTGGTATTAATAGTCAAGTTGAGTTTAAATATACATAATACTAATGCAACCATTTTTTTGCAATAGACAAGATTTTGAACAAAGTAAGAACCGTCAGAGAAAGCAAAACTAATACTTCTAACTTCAAGCATTTACTAAACTACAGAATAAAAAAAACTGGCCAATGCAAGTCGGACTTGCACATGAAAGGTTCCGTACAATCGAAGTAGGGAAGCCCTCTTTAATTTTTATTATTTCTTATTAAAGCGGCAGAAAAACATATTTTGTGATAAATTTGTCTTTCATAGTGTTTGTATGAATGACAAAGTTAAATTTGCGGTTTTTAAATTGCTATATCTCAAAAACGAATTACTACATATCGTTCAAACCAATTTTAGTTGAAAGTTTTTGATGCGATCGTATACTTATTGTTTCAGATTTTTGACTCTCTTAGTTTGAAAATTAAAGGGGGGTTCATTGTCTTAGTTTAAAAGATTGATTTTGAGAAAAAAATGGTTTTAGGAACCTCGATGTATTTTTTAAAGACCTATCTGTAGATACCCCACACGAATAGGTTTGATGAAAAAAGTTTTATTTAGTTTCAGTTTCATGTAGGTATGGGGAGGCCCCTCTTAATCTTTTATTTTTGTATTAAAATTGTAAAGCGGCTTACAGAATACGTCAACCTACCAAGTTTCAACTGTGTCGTCTTAATAGTTTCCGAAGCGAAAGTGGCTGTGACATACGGGCGGACAGACAGACGGACAAATAGACATGACGAATCTTTATGGGTTCCGTTTTTTTGCCATTCGGCTACGGAACCCTGAAAACCATATCATAAGTTATTAATATAAATTTTACTTATGTAATCTTTGATTTATGTAAAGGTCCGGATGTCAGTTCATTAAAACACAGATCACAATCTTGCAAGTTGTAGAGGGTTAGGAACGACTTAACATTTGACTTGTACTAGGAAACAATCCTTAGTGCCATGGAATCACGTGTAATTAATTACCCATGGTCCCGGTAATGGGTCGACCCACCGGGACCACGGGTAACGAGTCGTCTAAAAATCATTTTTCTATTGACCGTTAATATTTCGGTGGAAAAACTTTGTACATAAAAGAAGAACATAGAAAAGGAGCTGTGTAGTTATTTTGCTAAATTTTTACACATTTTGCTTATGTACTGAGGCCTTATTAACCCTTGTTACTTTTACAGAAGCATCAGTTTGAATAAAAACTGATTCCAATATCCGAAAACGGTAATACAGATGATTCCACATTTTTTTCTCGTGTCTGGGATACCACTCAGATATTATTTTTTGCCCTTTTTCTCTATTTTCTCTCTGTATCCATTCGTCAAATACAGTAAAATCACATTAACAAGCGACCTATGCAATCAACTGGAACATAATATATAAATAAACAAACAAAGAAATAAGTTAATGAAGTCAGAAATACTACCTTGTTACAAATTTACCTCAACGGCAGTTAGTCACACGACCCGAGGCTTAAACGTAAATAAAACCATAACTAGAAGTTATAAAAAAACTAGGCTATTTCTATGGTATTATTTAATCCACAAATGTTTATTCCTCACTTTTGCTCGCAAACAGTTCAGATATTACCACAACAACGTGTTATAGAGATAAAAAGTCTCTACTTAACCCAGGTGATTTCTACTTGTCTGAAAAATACCATCTGGTGGTAAGGCGAATAAACTTCTGCCGGTACCTACTGGTACTTCTGCATTTATTTACTCCTTAATAAGTATGAACAAAAATAAAGGCACATTTTCAGAAGCTTATTGATGGGCTAACACGATAATGAGATAATAAGCAGCCCCTAGCGTAACCCAGCGAGTAATATGAAGCCAGGAAAAGGATTTTTTATATATCCTCCGAGACGGAGGATAAAAGAGCATAAAATCGTGTTACACTTTTCCGATTTCAGAAGTCTCACAGAACGCATACATTCATAATTGAACATATACGGCTAAATACAACAGACCAATTCAGACATAGGTACAGACATTTCGATGTAGCAAGCCCTTCATTGATCTCAGGGCTGTCACTAGGTATAAAGTCAAGGGTAAAAAGTCAGTTTATTAGACACCGCCGGATGTCAAGGTTGCCGAGCTCATGAAAACTAATAATAAACGTTTATTGAACACAGACACGGAATAGACGTCTATTTGTTGAGGGCAACCATTCCTTTTGGTGAGAAATATTTAGGGGACTTCTTCGTGGTTATATTGTTGTTTAATTTTTCTTTGTTTTATGGGCATAACACAGTTGTTTGTATAATATAATGAATATGTTATGCAAATTTATATAAATGTTATTTAAATAGGTAAAACACAAATGCTCTACATTTGTGTTTTTTTTTACATATGTTTTAGCAGCGGTGGCCCAGTGGTGGCGGCCACGACTTACGAACAGTAGGTCGTGGGTTCGAGGCACATTACTTTGTGTAATTTATTTCATCACCGCTGCTCTCAAAAACATCGTGAGGAAACTCGTAACATCATGTCTTAGAACCAAACATTCGAAGACATGTGATATCTACCAATTCGCACTGCCTCTCAAAGGCAGGAGGCCTGTGTCCCAGCAGTGGGAACATTAATAGGCTGTTGATGATGATTGATGAAAACACAAATAAAAATAATAAAAAATAAACAGAAACTCAACGAAATAAGTTTTCAAACTGAAAAATAATTATAGAAATCGGTTCATAATTTGGGAAGATATCACTAAAAATACGCACAAAAGTAAAAAGCTAAATCTGACAAATTGATATGATCCTCCATCTCTTAGAAGTCGGTTAAAAAAGCCAAAACTTCAACGATATTAGTATATTTTGTTAGGCAGTAGATATTTTAAGACCAGAACCCTGAAAAATCTATAATTATATTCACAAAATGTCTTAAAATGATAATTTTCTAACTTGGAAATTCCACCTTGCGTAGAAAATGTGGCAAATTTTGTAATAAACGTGAAAATTTCGAAAATCAGTAATTTTCACCTTCATAATGGCTAGGTATGAACTCTCACGAGCACGTTATTTACTAATTTATTTGAACACGTAAGGTTTTCGCTTTAATTAAAGCTAAAAGTAAATATTTTACATTTTATTAATACAATATTTCATTAAGTGCGAAAATTACAATGAGCTGAAAATTAAGAGCTTTAAAACGCGAGTAACTGTTGATAACTGATTAAATTAATTATGAACATTAATTATTTTAATAAATAAAATTCACTGGTACTCAACGCCTGCAATAACTTTGCAAGCAACGCACACAAATTGCAAACAGAGTTATTGTTTATCAAGAAATGACAGGCGCTTTCGCTGTCGACTCTGTAAAAAGAACATTTTGCCTTGAAACACGCTTCGATGGAATGAATAGGAGAACGAAACAAAAGAACTTGTAACAATTGTCTTTTGCAGTTTGTTTATGTTGTGTGTGTTCAATTCGTAATTTGTAGCTGATCCGCTGCTGTTGTACAGACACTGGAGTCTTCACAAACATAACATTAGGTGCGTCTGAAATCCCTAAAGAATTAGCCAGAGGTGTATCTTAGAGCATACACACACATAGTCTAGTTATTATTTACACGGGCCGCATTCAGAAAAATTACTTTAGTTTGTTAAAACAATACATAATTATAATTGTATGTCTCATTTTGTATATACACTTTATTGTATTAGGTTAGCCTGTTACGATAGTGTGTATGTTTTATATAAATAAATATATTTAAGTCTCATCACTCAATAAAAAGTGCGCCTATTGCCTTCAACCGGGCTGTCTTCACTTTACAACTTATCACGAACTCAGAATTTACCTAGTTATTATTACCTATGTTTCAGTTTTTGTAAGTTGTGAATATAACTTGAAAGTCAAGAAAAGTACTTACTGAGTCACAAACAAGACTATTTCTCAGAATCTGGAAAGTTAAGGTCCATTGTCAAACAAACTAATATAAGTTTACTTCCATTATTGCCATGATTGGTGGGTACTCCGCTCACTGTAGTACAGCTCCCAGTATTTACGTATTTTAAAAATATAATAATGGCTCAAAAGGCCCTGGAAGGTGTAGTGCGCGAGCTACATAAAGTGGTTAGTGAACTCGCGACGAAAATCACTGCTCTCGAGTGCAAAATTGATGAGCAAAGCACTATTATAGTCAAGCAAGAAGAAACGTTGAAATTGTTAACGCTAGCGATTGAGGGTACACCGAAATCAGCCCCACCGAAACTAATGGATGCCGACGGCGGACAAGAGAAGCCAGCGATTCCAACTACTACCCAGCGACCCATGCGGCAAGCGAGGGTTAATTCAAGTGCTAAAGCTAAAAGTGATTATGCAGCCGCTGCAAAAAAGTTAACCATTGCAAAACCAACGACCGATGGTGACACAAATAATTTGCCAAAGACGGGTATTTCTACAAATGTGAATCCCAATCTACCCACAAAAGCTTCTTTATCATCATTGGAGTGTCCGGCCACGAATACTGCGGAAACGCGCCATGAAAACGATACTTCCGATGAAGGGTGGCAACCGGCACGCAAAACACGGAATTCTAAACGGCGAGTGATTACTGGTAGCGGACAAGAGGATGACGTGCTTAAATCGGTAGAAAAGCTAAAATATTTACAGGCATGGTCTTTCAAGCCGGAGACGACGGAGCAGAACGTGCTCACTTATTTGAATAAACTTCAAAATTGTGAGCAGTATATTGTAGAAAAACGTTTAATCAAGACTACTAGACACGCTGCCTTCGTAATTGCTTTCCCGGAGAGCTTGAATGAGAGCATAAACACGCCGGCGGCGTGGCCCGCAGGAGTGAAGTTGTCCGACTGGTTTCCGAGGCATCCCCGCAGGCAGCGGGGGGACACGAGCTCCGAGCTTCTCACCGGCGACAGTGCACGCGCAGTCGTTGAATGTTCCCAGTGAACAACGTACTGTACGACGTAACAGGAATGATTCACAGTGTCGGTATGCTAATAATAGTGTAAATAGTTCCCAATTGCAAACGTTAGGACTGGTGTGCTCAAATGGTGTGAATGTGGTCCAAGCTAGTGGCAAGAAACCTAAGTGCTCGTTAGATTTATTCTATCAGAACGTTAGAGGCTTACGGACGAAGTTAAAATCATTTTATAACAACATTCTAGGGTCTATGGTTGATTTGGTAGCCATAACCGAGACTGGAATTAACGACTCGATACATGATGGTGAACTGGCTCCAAGCGGGTACACCATAATAAGATGTGACCGTACGGATGGCCGTAAACACGGAGGTGTCATGCTGATCGCCACACCGCGCGGTGCTCTCGACTTGGGTTGGGTTTTGTTGGACGCAAGCGCTCGAAGCGAAGTACAACAAGGATTACTAGGAATAGTGAGCCGTTGCAAGAGCATGAGTGCGCTCAGGCGTTCGCTGATTATTTTCATTCGGTCTACGGGGCGGTGTCACCGCGGTTGGATGCGGCTGCCGCTGGGCAGGGGGCGCCCGAGCGCGGCGCACGCGTTCACGTGGGGCAGCTGTCTCTCGATGAGGTGAGCGCCGCGCTCGCGCGCCTCAAGCCCAAGCGGTCGGTTGGGCCAGACGGGGTGCCACCCTTCGTGGTTAGGGATTGTCGGTCAGTACTGGCCCGGCCGCTCATGCATTTATTTAATAGTTTCCTACGAGAATGCTCGTACCCGGACGGCTGGAAATTAACTAGGGTTACTCCAGTACCAAAGGGGGCCCCAAGCTCAGATGTTAACGAATATAGGCCAGTAGCAGTACTGTCAGCTTTTGCTAAAGTCTTTGAGTCCGCGTTGTGTTCAACTATCCACTCGCAAGTAGCCTCTCAGCTCAACGATGCGCAGCATGGTTTCCGGGCGGGCCGTAGCACTAATTCTAATTTAATGTGTTTTTTAAATCAAGCCACCACAGTGCTGGACTCGGAGGCTGGTGCCCAACTGGATGTCGCTTACTTCGACTTCAGGAAGGCATTTGATAGTGTCGATAATGACATACTTTTAAGTAAATTTGCGGGGATGGGTTTTACCCCAGCTCTCTTGAAGTTCTTTGCTAGCTACTTGGGCAACCGCAAGCAAATAGTAGAATACGCAGGTTACATCTCGGACTCGTATTTAACCCTTACAGGAGTTAGCCAAGGGACAAATTTAGGGCCTTTAGAATTCATAATCATGATTAATGATCTTCCAGAAATAATTAAAGAAGCTAGCTGTTTATTATTTGCTGACGATCTCAAGCTTTTCTTGCGTATCACTGACGAGTCGAGCTGCGAAAGGCTCCAGCGGGACATTGATAGGGTGGTAGCTTGGAGTGAAGTGAATAAACTACACTTCAATGTGACGAAGTGTAATGTAATGTCATTCACGCGGGCCGTGGTACCACGACGCCATGATTATCGTATGAACGGTCACGTCATATCGCGGGTAGAGTCAGTGCGAGATCTCGGGGTTACTTTCACTGGGGATCTTTCGTTTCGGGCTCACGTAGTGCAGGTCTGCAAAAAAGCGTTTAGAAATCTTGGTTTTGTGATGCGTGAAACCCGTGACTTCACTAATATGGCAGCAGTGAAAGCACTTTACAATGCGTTGGTGCGAAGCAACTTGGAAACTAGTGCTATCATCTGGAATCCTTAAGAGGTGAAGTATTCTCAGATGCTAGAAAAAATGCAAAATAAATTTACCCGATATCTGTACTTGAGGCAGTTTGGGGTCTACCCTTTCTACCCGCTTATGTATCCAACTCTCTTTGTAATAGGGATGGTTGGGTACTATAAGTTGGAAGTAAGGCGCAACCTCGCTCTCGTAAAATATGTTTTTATGGTTTTTCGTGGTATGTTAAATAATCCACAAATATTAGAATCGTTGGGATTACTTGTTCCAGACAGAAGGTTACGGTTGGGACCGAGGGAGGGGCTTTTTAAAGTTCCGGCATCGCGTACTAACTTATTAAAGTTCGCACCAGTGATTCGAGCAATGCGAACACTGAATAGTGTGTCTCGGCGTTTGGACATATTTTCTTGTTCTTTGGCGGAATTCCAGAGGGTGACACTTAGTATGTTGTCCACTGTATAGCTGTATTCCTACACAGACCCGCTACTTGGGACTAGACTTTTAACAATTTATGACTACTTTTGTTAGCTTGGGTCTTACCTGTTAAAACAAATGTATGTGTTAATGAATAAATAAATAAATAAATAAATAAATAAAGTTTTTCATAATATCAGATGAAATTTTATTGTAGATTAAACAAGGTGTGTCTCACGGATTCAATCGCCCTCGGTCCGCAAACCACCGCTCGTCCGCACTGTAATACTCCGTTTTCAATAAGTGTTCTTTCTGACCTTTTTACTCGGCTCCTTAAAGTCGTAGCGTGATGTTAAGCAGCTTAAGTCTTGATCAAGAATAGGGCAATATTGAGGAATGCAAAGATAATTTAAATCCGATTGGAAACCCAGATCAGAACGTTGTAACAAAACAAACACTTCAGCTTCATTTTAATAAATAAGGAATGATTTTCTCCAAGAACAATATTATTATGAAACAACATGGCGCACATTACGAGATAATCAGATTGAACTGAAACTTTAGTGCCTATTCAGTTGACAACTGATTCAAACTTGTTACATTAACTTTGTTTGTACTGGTAATGAACTAGTTTAGTTAGTAGGTTACTCGTAGGTAATAAGTTAGGAACTGTGATATCGGGGTTTGTGTCTGACTGTAATATGTATTGATATTATCATTAAAACTGGATAGGTAAGTAGGCTGTTTGCAAAAAAATATAAAGTGTATTTTTAGACCATCGATCGTTGTTTTTCAGGCCTCTGAAGAACCATAGCAAATTGCAGCTGTAACATTTTTTCGCAGATCTCAACCAGTGATAAAGGTAGAACGTATGAAGGTATAATTTACTTAATAATAACTTTTGTTGAAATTTCCGCATACAAATTTTAGATCGAAAACTTTGAATAAAAAAATATTGTTTTAATGTACTTTTTTTGTTTGACAAGAGATTCTATTTACTATGTAAAGAATAAGTCACTGATCTGTCCAAATTAGTAAAGAGAAATGCTTTGAAATTATACTTTTCTTTTACAACGCATTTTTAAGGGTAGGTACATCAATTTCACGAAGGTAAACATCAGCTACTTAATCCAATTAATCTCATCTCCTCTCCAATTTTGTGAGGAGCTTTAAACTGATGAGACAACATACGTGCTTACACCGTAATGTAAGACCCCCTTGGCGGCCTTGGGTGATACGACTTGCGTCTAACGGCCCACGAGTGTTTTTTCCTTAGCATGAATACCGTCGCATCGCAAGTTGCATCTCAGTGACTCGTAGCATGCTCAAAGCACATAAATATAATATAAAAATAATTACTGTTAATACATAAAATATATTTAGGTCAAGGTCTGTGGGTCTTAGTTACCTGAAAATAAATGTAAGTATTCTATTTTATTCTAAAGCAAAGCAGCTGTCTAGACTTTTCCCAAATATTTTGTTGGGGTCAGATTTCTCTCAAAACAGATGATCGGATGATCTAACCTCCACAACTCAATTACTATTGGGTACTATAAAACCCCTTGCTAAGACTGGTTGTCTGATTTAGGGTGGGATGTATGTCAGTTACTGTTAAAGAATCGTGGATTGATCAATTATTGTTGTTATGTGTCGTTAAGATCTTAGATGGTACTCGTACGTATGTCTTGTAACATAATTTTGATTAAATTAAATTAGTGACAAGGTGTTTTGTGATGTTTACCGACAAAGTATATCTATGTTCTTGACTTTGTTTGTTTCATTGACTTTTTTGCCGCCAACTTCTGAAAGTATAATTTGACGGTTTGTAGACGGGTTTCCAAGTCAACGGTAATCGCGCGGATAATAGTTATATCATATATCGCAATGTAGGCTTGTAGCGATGTTTGGAATCGGCCCGTTTATTTGGCAAAATGAAATGGGATATTTTTAAATGCATATCTGTATAATTTTTCAGCACACTAGGCTACTCCACTAATTAACTGAATACATACCAGAAAAAATGAATGCTGTGCAAAAAAACCAATTGATTAACTAAACATGTTCTACAAAAACAACAAAAAAGCACACAAAACGAGATGACCTTTTTTTGTCGAATTCACGCCGAAAATGTAAAAATGGAATAATACGAATTTTTTATCAAAAATACGAATTGTTAATCAAAAATACGATTTGTTCATCAAAAATACCTTGCACTCTAAATTGTTCAGGTTAGGATAGGTTATGTTAGGTATTTTTGTTTTAGTTCAGCTAAACAGTTCTGGAAATACATATGAAATTGTTTAGCTAATAACTGTTCAGTTTACCTTGCTCGAACTTAAACACAACTGGCGAAATCAGTGTGTACTCTGTGACTATATACGACCTCTGCTTAACTTTGTGGAGATGTTGCGTCTGGTAGGCTACTAACCAACGCGACGGTTGTTGTCACTCTTTAGCATTATACTGAGACTGATACTGTTAGTCTATATCATCGCACTGCAGGGCAAAGGCCTCTCCCCATGACTTCCAGTTATTTCGATCTAAGGCCAAAGTGGTCTACTGGTCGCTGGTCTGGTCCAGATCATCTCGCCATCTTCTACGAGGTCTACCGCGACGCCTTCTGACTGTGTCAGGGCTCCAGAAAGTGGCTATTTTGGCCCACAGCTCATTGGGCATGCGGCAGACATGCCCTATTCAGTCCCACTTAAGTTTTCTTTAACATCAGGTATCTTTTAACTCTTTTGAAGAGATACAGTATATCGTGTGAAGATATGATGCGTAATTTGTATGAGGCGTAGTAAATACGACCACAAGCACAACAAACACGAAAACCCATGGTGACAACATAATTTATCACATATAACATATAATCACGGAGTACATACCTGCTGATAGAACTGCGACTCCTCACCAGCGGGCCTGACTCCCAAAGCCAGGCCGACGTAAGCCAGCGTCAGGACGGCAGACATAGCCAGAGCTATAGGCCGGGCTATCGGCATCATTGTGTGCACCATCTGAAGAATAAAGGGAGAAAATATTTAGTATTGCAAAACTTTGATAACTTAGATGCTATCTCTCTAATGTGACACGGAAAATAACGTCTCGTTCGTGAAACGGCTGTTTTCCAAACAGCTATTGCTCAGATTGAATTCGGGTAAATTGTTGTAATTAAACTTCTTTTAACGCACCTACGTGTCTACAGGTCAATCCGTAAATCTGAAAAAGCAAGTCCACCCTAGAATCCATGTCCACAAAAGGAGAAAAGTAAATATAATCTCCACAGCTGGACAGTTCAGATCTCTACTGTGTATCAGTCGCAAACAATGACTGTTCCATCATCATTATCATCATCATCATCAGCCTATAATGTTCCCACTGCTGGGACTCAGGCCTCCTCTCTAGGAGAAGGATGGGCTATAATCCACCACGCGTGCCCAGTGCGGATTGGTAGATGTTACATGTCTTCGAATATTCAGAGCAGCAGTGGCCCAGTGGTGTCGGCCCCGACTTACGAACAGTAGGTCGTGAGTTCGAATCCAGGCAGGCGCATTACTTTGTGTAATTTATTTAATCGACGCTGCTCTCAAAACTTTGAAGGAAAACATCGTGAGGAAACCGGCATGTCTTATAATCAAAAATGACTGTTTAAACTTTTAAGACCCTGCCAACTTTTTCCAGGTTTTTAACTGTTACTCATGGAACAGGTAAAAGCCTGGATGAAGCTGGCACGGAACCGTGAAGTGAGAAAAGAGCGGCCTTGACCAAGCATTGGGTGAATTCAGGCTATAGATTATGATGATGATGAACAGATTAGAAGCGACTGACTAAAGAAAACCTTAACAAAATCATTTTTATCTCAAGCGCAAACCCACATCATTTAATCTCACCTGCTCATCGCGCAAAGAAAACAAACAGACAATACTGAAAGAAACTTTTGATTTATTCCAAACGCGTGTGTCCACAGACTTACTGAACTTTCCCCCACAGAAAATTAATTTTAACTTGCCGCTTGCCAGAATAATCTCTTTATTGTCTTCTATTGTTTAGTTTTGCGCGATTCTTCTATAGAAAACTGAAACTTTTGTCTATTTGTCCGGTTTGCGTTTTTGTTTACGCTGCGGGTGTGATGATAACAGAGGCCCTAGCATGAGCTGGCGTTGTATATGTTACGTAAATCGTCGATTTGAATAAAAAATGTTGAACTTATGGAATAGACCCCACCAGCTACCAAGCTTCGTTTTATTTAAAATATGTAAGTTTGTTTTTTGCTTTAAGTTTAATCAGTCGGGTTTTTTTTATTTGTTAACTACTTTTTTTATTTCTAGCGTTTTAGCTAGTCACGTAAAGTACTTTTCAGACGATTTAACTTTTTTTTGAGTAGCTATATTTCAGATTAGATCGATTAGTTAAAATCTTTAGAAAGAAAATTGATTGGGACACTTTTTTTTTAAAAACATTTTACACCATGTATAATAATAATAATATTCCACAACTATCACACAACGCCATCTAGTCCCAAGCTAAGCAGAGCTTGTGTTATGGGTACTCGAAAACTGATAAACATACTTATATATTTCTAAATACATACATATTATAGATAAATTACACCCAGACACAGAACAAATGATCGTGCTCATCACACAAACATTTGTCCTGGGTGGGAATAAACCCACGACCTCCGGCATAGCAGTTAGGGTCACTAACCACTAGACCAACAGGTCTATCTATTTCTCGTGTATCGTGAGTGCGTTTACAAATATTTAAACTCACAGACACCCAGACCCTAAACAACTTTATTTTTTAATTTTTATTTTATTTTATTTATTTGGCTCACCAAAAATTGAGTACACGTACACACGAGAGAGTTTATTGACGATTTTCTTACTAAAGATTTCGATTTATCGATCCCATCCCTAAATATGAAATGTAACCACTCGCCTGATTTTAAGGTAATGTTCGATTAAATATATCAATAAAAACTCCGAACCCCGGAAATGATTTACAAAAATAATTTTTGATTTATAAGACGTAGACAATAAAAAAACAAAATTTGATTTTGAACCATAATAGTACGGGATTCAATACATAAAAAAACATTGTCCTTTTACACAGAAATAGTACATTACAAACAAATAGGTCTAATTGCCGTACTCTGAGATATTTAATGATTACTTAAGCCGTCACTTAGTAAAGGTTTGACATAGTTTTGTATGACAAAACTGTCAAAACCTTTACTAAGTGATGGCCTAAGTACTCATTAAAGCTCTCTGAGTGCGGCAGTAAAGCGCACAAGTGTGGTCCGCACTGGGCCCGCGTGGTGGATTATAGCCCACCCCTCTCCTAGAGAGGACGCCTGAGTCCCTGCAGTGGGAACATTATAGGCTGATGATGATGATGATGTGGTCTAAAGTGTGGATATGTGCCCGGTTGGTGGTGAGGACACTAGGTTCTTCACGTTGTACCTGGTACTTCAAAGTAACTGCATGCACGAGCTGAGCAGAGCTTGAGATCTTGGTTTCAAATCCCAGGTCGGTTTTATCAGGAATGTTTCAGGTTCACCTCTACGGTATTTACAAGCGCTGTGTTATGTTTAACGTAACAAGCAACACTTTTGTACAATCGAACAAGTTAATAAGTATACAGCCAGCAAACTTGCATGTACTTTTAAGATTATACAGATACATTTAGAGTCTGATGTGAAACGATACAGCGTTAGACATCATACGCTTAATTTGAAACACTTTAAAAAACAAAATTGCAATCAATATTTTCAGTGTACTAGAATTGAGAGCAGCGGTGGCCCCGACTTATGAACAGTAGGTCGTGGGTTCGAATCTAGGCAGGCGCATTGCTTTGTGTAATTTATTTCATCACCGCTGCTCTCAAAACGGTGAAGGAAAACATAGTAAGAAAAACGGCATGTCTTAGAATCTAAAAACAAAATCGAAGACATGTGACATCTACCAACCCGCACTGGGCCTGCGTGGTGGATCCGTCTCCTAGAAATGAGGTCTGAGTCCCTGCAGTGGGAACATTATAGGCTGATGATGATGATGATGAGGAAATTATGTTTTTTTTTACTCCTCCGCTATTCTTTTCTGGTTAATATCGTTGCGGAATCCAAGACAGTTAAACGTGACGTTTTAACTGGGACTTCGTCGAGCTTCATTGTCTCGGCGCTTTTCTTGTGGTCGCCACTGTTGATTCTGGCTTACAGGAGTTATAGTGGTTTGGGAATAGTGAGGCGGGTTTGTCCCATAATGCTTTATGCATTTTATTATTATATTTTTTTCGAGTTCCTAAGCTAACCTAGTTAGGTTCGGAATAATCCGATTTATAGGCATAATGTATTATACGAGTAAGTAGGTATATTGTTGAATTCCGCGCATTTACTTAGGCAAATACGATCACTAGGTGCACTAATACTAATATAAATACTGAATAGGCAACGCGTGACAATGATAATAATTATCCTTATTAATAAACAGAGCAAGATACTTCCTAGATATAGATTACTTATGCACACATTAATACAACATAATAATATCAGGTTTTATTAAACTGCTTGTTATTCAATAGCAGCTTGTTTATATCAATCGATTCCTATTAGTGTGATATAATGTATGACATGATAAAGATCTTCAGATAGACATACCACTTCTTTGTTTTCTATCTGAGGGCTTCGACAAAGACCTAGAAGTAGTGACCAAGGAATGTTAAACATGTTAGACGAAACGCTTCACCGTTTTTGAGAGCAGTGGTGGTGAAATAAATTTCACAAAGTTACGCCTGCTTGGATTCGAACCCACTACTTAGAACTCGTAAGTCAGGACAGCCACACTACACACAGTAATAATATTTCAATTACCTTAATCAAGCAACATAAAAAAAATCCAACAATCACACATTTCAATTGTAACGAAAATCCCATTTGTTTATCACATTCTCCCTATAAACATGATTATTGGCAAGACCCATAATGTTCTTAGGTTGTGTAATCAAAGCAACTTATGGCGCAAATCGTGTGTAGGGCCACGCGGAAATTGAATTCCGTAGCCTATTCATGATAAGATTGCATCGGTGATACGACTGGGGTTAAAACATGGCGGCATTGCGGCCTTGTTGGCTATCGCGTAAACAAAGGGTGTGGACACTGGTGTCTAATCATACTGATCTGCTGGTTTTGTGGTAGCAGGCACTGCCCTTTACAATGAGGTCTGGACATAAATTGCTAGCTCAGTGTCATTTGGTTTTGTCATTATGAAATTCTCTGTTGTAGTCTAATCTTGGGCTCAGTTGCTAACATTACGCTTGCCCTCTGTCACATGATGACTGATAATAATTCGAGTTGAGGCCTAAATTAGAACTATCTTTACCATCTTGTGTCTCCAGTGCATTTTACAGAATATTTTCACATACAGCTGCTCTTTCAATTAAGCTCTAAAGCATCCTTAAATCATTGCATTAAAAAATCAAACAGAACGTAAATAAATTCAATTAATTCCCTCGCCGCAAATCGCTGGGTGTAAATCAAGCCTTCTCGACCTGCATGGTAAATTGAATATAGCTCGAGCGTGTCCAGCGCAGCGTCCTTTTTCTCTAAAGCTGGTGTTAGATGATTGCATCGGTCAGTGATTGTGGCGGAGACGCAATCGAGTGGTGGGTCGGTCTGCACTAAGCTTTTGATTTACAAAGAGCCGTGACCTTCGTTCGCGTGAAATGAGTATCATAGAAAATATTAATTCCCATTCAAAATAATAGTTTAATTTCCAATTTTGCTAGGAACTTCTAGGGCTTTCTATTTTTTTTTGCACGGAATTCTATTATAAGTTATTCTTACTCTAGTATTATTCAAAGTTACTCCATAAAAAATCATCTATCTGCCAGATCTTAATTCACATTAAGTTACAAATTATGGTGATGGCCGTATGTGTGTAATTTGGAGCAGTTTTAGCAACATTGTTTTGAGTGTTTTCCCCGATGAGAACTGGAGAAGAATTTCCATAGATTTTTCAATAATTTTAATGTCTATTGCGTTAGTAAAAAATCAATTAGTTTCGACTTGTTCTTTTTTTTCCTAAAGCCGTTGTTAGATAAATTGCATCGGTCAGCGATTGTGGCTAGACTGAAGCACCGTTTGAGTGGTGGTCAGGTCGGCCGGTCTGTGCTATGCCTTTTCCAATTCATTTTGTGGTTCAAAAAAGTTTTATAGGTTAACTGTTAAACGGAGTTGGTTAAGTGTATTGTTTTAATTAGTGTTTTTTAAACCTACTTTTATGAGCCTTTAAATTATTTAAGTAAAACGACCTATTTGCTATTTTAATTACGGCTTTTAAGGTTATTTCTTAAAACAATGGAAATAATTACAGCTTAATGATGATTTTGAGCGTGATTTTGGGTACATATAGTTGTAGAACATACATTACAAGCCATGTTTTAAAATAATACATCCAAAATGTAAATAACAAACAAGAAGTTCAGCCATAAACCAGACTTGAACATGATAATCTACAAACTTCTAGATTTTATGCAATCTGGACAAGCAAGGACTGTGGAAATAATATGTTAATTTTGCACAATTATGCACAGTCAGCGAAGCGGAGGTAAAACTTGGACAGATGTGGAGCAAATATTACGTCATTTTGTGAGCTAAGAAAGTTAATCTGGTTAGGAGAGAATTCGTCCCTTTGTTATGCTAGCTAGCCGTAACCTACTTTGTTTGCTTTGTTGAATTTGTTGCTGGTCGAAATATTATTATGTTCTGCAAACACTTGTTGGATTGTACACACATTTTGCTAAACCTTTCGATTGATAGGAGAACTTTTTCTGAGTTTTTATTTAACTTGTGGTGTTAGTTAGATGTGTTGTTAAAATCTCGCTTGACTGAATTTACCAAAACCAAATCCCCCAACCCATTTTTATGATAGGTCTGACTTGATCCTGCAGCAAGTCCTCACGGCATGGAAACGAAACTTAGTTCATCATCAAAATCATCATTTCAGCCAAAATACGTCCACTGCTGGACATAGGCCTCCCCCAGCCCGGCGAGCACGGCCTACAGTGACATGGCATGAGTCACACATTTTATCACAGTTTGGGCGATAAAACCGTTTTGTCTTAAATGCTAGCACGGCGGCGTAAGATAATTTCTTGATATGTGATATAACTTCTTGACGTTTAGTTGGGACTCCTATGTCTTATTTGCTAATATGGGCGCACCCATTTTGTAACAAATGTCACATTTTGACAGATGAATATGCTCGTTTATATCACGTTCGTTCGGAGGTGGTGATAAAAGTAAATTAAAAATATAAGTATATTTTTCTGCTTACTAGTTATCAAATAATAAATAAAAAAAGAAAATGAAAGACGTGCCGCGTACGTGTTATGTCAAAAATGAATTAGTACCCAAGAAAATTAAAAAGTTGTTTAACTGTATGAACTGTGCTCTTTTATACGTATTATTTTACTTGGTCGCCTATTCAGATGGTCATAGACATTTTTATTTTTTTAATATACTAGGTCACACTATGAAGTCAGCAACAAGAAAGACAAGTCGCGTCTTAAATTATATCACATGTGGTACCCGTGCTAGCATTTAAGACAAATTCTAAGACATGACATAATTTATAACGTCTTGTCACCAACGTCTTGGGTACGCCCGTGCTCGCCCCGCAGGTGTCGCCACATTGTCTCGCATTCAGCGGGTCCCCGCAACCTTCACCAGGTCATCGGTCCACCTAGTGGTAGGCCGTCCAATGCAACATCTTCCAGTTCACGGTCGCCACTCTAGAACTTTTCGGCCCCATCGGCCATCCGTCCTGCGAGCATTGTGCCCTGTCCATTGTCAGTTAAGTGTGGCGATTCTTTAGGCTACGTCGGTAACCTTAACTTAAACTCAGTTCAATGAACAATAATGTTAATCATACTTAATTACAATGAAAGCTAGTATAAAAAACATTACTTAAGTATTAAGTACAACATAGTCAAAGCATCATTATGTTCCTGCCCTTATCCCATTCTATTTGGGGTCGGCGCAACATTTTCTCTCTTTTTAACCAACTTCCAATAAGGAGGAGGTTCTTAATTCGTCTGTATGTTTTTATTTTGTATGTATGTTATCGTATATATCCGTAATTAATGAACCGATTTTTTAACTTTTTGTATTCGAAAGAGTATACTCTCATTGTCACCGAGTCAGGATCTGATGATGGGATCCCAGGGAAATCGAAGGCAACTCTCAAATTTATTAGGCACTTGTTACGTTTTCCATATATTTTGTAAAGCTGTTCATGTATTTGCGTCTGATAATCATAATCTCTTGTGGATGCGCTGATGATGGATGGTACAACTCCTCAACGGTTAGGAGTTGAAAGAAAATTCCTTTAATATTATACGTACTTATAGACCGATAGTTTTATTCTTTAAGGCTATTAAGTTAACCTTATGATGATGGCATCCTAGAGAAATCTAGGGCAACCCTCAAATTTGATACGCACGTATTACGTGTTTCGTGCTTTTTCTAAAGGTTTTCAAATATTCGCATCTAGCAGTTATCACTTCATGTTGATGAGCAGATGATGGAAGGCACAACTCTTTAACGGTTAGGAGTTGGAGGATAAAATAATTATTAAACAAAATATTATGGGAACGTATAAATATGGTTGTATTCGGTAGGTTAACTAGGTGAGCTGATTATGGAAGGTACTACTCCTCAAGAGTTCAAAGCAATAATAAGGGAATCATAAAGGTTAAGGGTTTGGTTTCTTGGTTTATTGTTAAGTGCATAGTAAATATTCGTATATTACAACAAAAAATAAAACTTTTTTCCAAAAATCCGCCTTCGAAAACTCAGAAAAGTGAAAAAAACAAAATCACAAAACGTGACAGAAAATCGAGGTATTCCCATCTGAGCACCTAAGGCTTGGTAGCTGCTAGTGATGGGGTGTTTAATAAAAGTTTAGTAATCGATAATAATTTTAGTTAATTTCCACATCAGAAACAAAATCTGCTTTTAAGTCGGTCGCAAAAACTTCAGATGCTGATTTTTTTTCCACATTTTTTACGTCAAAGCAACACGTAAAAAATATTATTTTTTCTGTCTTAATATTTTTTTTGATCTTGCTAGTATCAGTCGTTCAAAATAAAGTGACGCATCATGAACACACATATACCAACATGACCGCTGAATAATATTAAGATAGGTACTCATTCATTAATATTACAGCTAATGTATGGCTAATGTGAATTGGTGTGCTGTTTTGTTTTCCTTCTCTGATAATCTGACATGTTCTAAAGCATAGATAAATAATATGCTGCGCCGGCGGCGTCCTTTCGTCTGTCAGTGTTGCCATTTACAAATACATAGACAAATACCGTAGCTCGTTGGATGTGGACATAATTATTTTCATGTTTATAATACACACATCAAAAGTGTCTAGGGATCAACATATATTTTTGCAATAACTTTTCTCCTGATTGATATTAATTAAAATTTTCTTTAAGGATTCATCAAATAAAGTGTTTTCGTTTGTCACAGTAACGATAAACCAAGTCACCTTTGCATTAATAAAGAAATTTGCCATTTTCCTAATAAAGGGATTTTTGACATTTGAACCACTAACATTAAAGTTCGAAAAAAAGACTGAAATAACAGTTTTCTTTAAAATTTTATTGGGTAACTTAAACAATTAATAATCCGTGTTTCTACCGCGAACACTAACAACACAAGAACATCAGTTTGGCATACTCAAAATGAGTTCATCCAAATCACGCTGTGGAATGGCCGCCCATGTTCGTTGCAACAACAAAAAAAGGTCTTCTTGCGACTGGATACCCTCCATATTCGGCAGAGCTCTTCTCTGTAGCATATCCCATGCATGCTCAATCGGGTTCAAGTCTGGCGACTGAGCAGGCCAGGGCAGGACATTGATGTTAGCTGCGGCGAGAGTCTGTCTTACAACTCTTGCGGTGTGCGGTCGTGCATTATCATGCATTAACTGAAATAAGGGACCGATTTGCACTTGTAGAGGAACGATGACGTCTGATACAATCGTCTCAGCATAAATTTGAGCGTTGAGGTTGCCTCTGATCCAAATCAACTCAGTTCTTCCGCCGATCCAAATACCCGCCCATACCATGATGGTTCCACCACTATAAGGATGGACTTCCTGGCAGGATTTTAATCGCTGTTGGCGTCCAGGGGTTCTCCAGTGTCGTATACGTCTTGTATCCGGTCTCATACCAAAACGAGACTCATCAGAAAAGCACACGAAACGCCATTGTTCTTCTGCCCAATTTCTGTGTTCAAAAGCCCATTGATATCGAATCCTACGATTGTGCATTGCTATAGGTGGTACCCGTAGCGGTCTTCGGGAATGAAGGTTCACTTCATGCAAGCGGTTTCTGACTGTTTGGTCGCTAATTAAGTTCCCTGAAGAGTGATGAAGCCTCACGGCTAACATCATGGCGGTTATTGTTGGAGCTCTTCGAGTTAAGATTTGAATGTATCGGTCTTGTCTCCGTGTGGTGCAGCGATACCGTCCTCCATGGCGCTCAGCCACGGTACCAGTGCTTCGGTAACGTGTCCAAAGTCGACTGATAACACTCTGACTTGTATTCAGAGCTAAAGCCACAGTACGTTGCCGGGAACCAGCTTCTATCATTCCCACGGCTCTGAGCATTTCTTCCCTGCTTAAATGACGTCGCCGCTCCATAATAACGTTGGTTTTAATCAGTAGTAGGAAAACAGTAGCACTAATAATGTCTTCAATGCGTTGTATGTTTTTATAGGGAAAATATTGACAGCTAATTTTCATCTTTTACTCGAATTTGATTCACAGTTCCTGATTCAAATTATGAAATGCACCAAAAAGGATCCATATAAATTTATAAAATCATAAATTTATTACAAAGCCACATCTCAATCTCAAGAAATCCGCATAAAAATGCTTGATCCCTAGACACTTTTGATGTGTGTACATTAGATAAGTACATATTCATCATTGCATAACATTGTTAGGTTTATATTTTTTTTTCTGTGAACGCGACGTCACCTCGGGCCCTATCAGAATACCAGCGCTGTGACATTTGTCAAAATGTTGCAGCACCATGCTGAGATAGTGGCCTTTTGGCCTCGTACGGGACTTATTTTAATTGTTTTTTTTTTTAAGTTTTCTCTTGTTTTCGTTCTGCAATGACGTTTCATATATAGACACGTCATGAACTAACATCGCGGCGCTTAAAAACGGCGAAAATATTAGATAACTACTTATACGAGTAAAGAAAGTGAAAGAAAATATGTAACCGTACAGAGGGATGCCTGTTCATGCCTGTTTTCTTTATATTTTGCACAGGTTTACACACGATTTAAATTAAAAACAAACGTAGCGTCGCGCGAGAGGTTGGTGCGTATCTAAGCGCGATGTGGCCAATTGGCTTCATTTCATGTTGTCATTTTTGAGGGCGGACAACGTATCTATAGTTTTAATAATTATCATTGTTCATTGGTCAATTTTTATTTTATTATTTATCTCTTGTCCTGTGTGAATAAACCAACCAATAAATATTTTTTCTTTTCTTTCTTTCTTTCTTTTTCATTCAGTAAAAAAACCAACTAACAACATCGACCTTTAAATTAAACTACTTGGTCATTAAATTACACAAATGCTGGTGACAGAAGTTGTCTGCAACTCTTATCGATCACTGTACAATCTAAATGGGAACTTCTAATTAATTATGCTTCGTCACGAAAGGAGGTAGGCAGTTACCAAGGTAAACCTCGGTCGAGATTAATGGACTTGCCAAGCTAAACAAAATAGTAAGGATATTATTTTAGGCTAGCATAATATTGCGGTAATTTTGGGTATGTTCCTAAGTTTTGGGAAGATTCTGGTTTGTTCAAACAAGACCGTTGTTATATGCAACATAAACATAAGGATATGTTGAGGTTTCGTCGTCATATCCACTCCAACTGTTTGGATTTTTTCCATTAAAGCTTAATACTGAAACTCACACTCATATGGAATTTAGTGGCATTGCCTCGGACCCTAGTAAAAGACAATGACCAAAACCCGTACCAAGAATTCTCATGTTTCAAAATCAAAATGTTTCAGTAATTGTTTTCATAATTTTTTACGACATTATGCACCTGAGATTTGATTTTTGAATGGGGAATTTAATTTAAAGTATAAAAGTATGAATATTGTTTTATTCCCTATACATGGCGTTCACACAACCTGTTCAAAAGTCGTTTTGTTTGATCCGTCAGTTGATTTTGACAGCTCGGCTGACTTCACATCGTAGAGGATTCCTTACAATACTTACTTGCCTGGTTTTGAGGTTATTTTTGATTTTATAAAATGACTCCGAAACTCGGATTTAGTTTACAAAAAGAACTTTTGTAGGTGGTAATATGATAAATGTAGACAATAAAAAAAAAGTTTGATGTTGATGCAGTTTGGTACGGGATTCCATATATCCGTAAACATGATCCTTTAGCTAAAGCGATGCTGGTAGTGAGCAGTGCATCTGAATATTCCTCGATCTTCAAAATATATGAAAGGGGTAAAGAATTAATCACCATATTGCTACTGCTGGTTCGCAATTATATAAGGAGACATGAAAGTAGCATGTGGTAGATGTCTTAACTAATGAGACCTTTGCCTAGTATTGGGACAATATAAACTAAATCAAAATCAAAATCAAAAGTCAAAATTTACTTTACTCTACTTATTTACAAGAGACTGTCCCCCAAAACGCCCACCCTTCGGCACTTCCTAGTGTTTAGCTGGAAAGAAGAAGTGACGGAACAAACTCCCCAGCGACACATTCTGTCTGTTATGTTGGTTAGAAGAACCAGACTCGATACAATAGTAAGGTGTAAGTTCAATTTAGATTTACTACAGATACAAATCAATAACAAAAAATTATATAATTTTAACAATGTAAAAATAAAAAAGTACATAACATATCAGTTAACAAATTTTTGTAATGTAGGTAAGGCACAAATGTTAATATCAGTGCTGTAACTATTCGTACCAAAGGGCGTCTGGATGATTAAAAACCACTGTAAAAGAGAGTAATTAATGGAAGAGAAAAAATAAATAATAAAATTGAGAATAGTTAGAGACATCCACAAATTTGTACCGGCTAAGAGTTACCAGGGAAGCCGCATGCGCAGAAGCTAAAGCCAAACTTTTTTATCTTCGACTACTAGATGTATATTGCTATATTTATTGAATAATTAAGATAACTTAGTTTTTTAATTTAGATTTAAATGATGTAATTGTTTGTTTAATTTAGATACCATAATTTAATTTTAGTTTCATTTATGGTTCGTTATTTTTAGTTAAGTTAGTTTTAGTTAACATTTTAAAATTTGCTTGCCTAGTATTAGGTAGATTGTACAAGGCTCATCCTCATTGTTTTCCAGCTTATTTTATGTACTTACCTACAAATTTTTGCAAATAAATTTTTACTTACTTACTTACTAGAAAAACAGTAACAACAGCAGAGATGCATGGATCCTAAATTTATAAGAAGCAGTTTTATTTTTACAAGACTGACTGTTACTGTTGCTGTAGACTGTTTTGGTAGACTGGCAGTGGAGCAGTTTCTAACTACATATCACAAAATCCGATCAAAATTAAAACCCAACTTCACACTATGTGATTGGTGCACACACCGCTTCCTAAAATTAAATCGATTTAAACTTTTCACGCCAAACTACACTGAAAACAAAAGCGTGGTACTATTTTATCTGTTACTTTTTGGTATCTAATAGGACGAATATTCGTTATCGTATCACTTAAAAATTAGAGAAGGACAACAGGGCTTTACGGCGCTTGAGCACGAAAATAACTGAAGTAGACTAACCATGCTGTATCAACGTCAGTGAAAGATCATGAGTGGGGGGTTTTGACGTCATTTGTAGGTGAAAATTGTACTAATATGTGACGTTTTCGAGACGATACAGTGCTTTGAAAACTCGTGTGACGTCATACTCTAAAGACATTAGTATGGCATTTTTAACCGGTCAGTGACGTCACAAACCCCAACTAAAATTTTTGACGCGTTTTATCTTCGTAAATTCTTACTGATTTGATAAAAAAAAAACGTATACAATATTTTTCGATAATCTAACAGACGGATTGGGTTGTGGATGTAGAGGTTAGATAAGCAGTCGCTAAATTACTGGTATTTAGTCTAGCAACGAAAATGATTCTCGAGTAGTGTTAGAGAATACATACAAGGGCGTCATCACCAAAAATAAAGCAAAAAAATCACCGCTTAACACGACAAATCAAGTTAGCCTGCTACTGACGACATTTATTTTCGGATCAACCCGCATCTCGACCAACACCAAAGTCGTGTAAAAAACGTAAATATCACCTAAATTACCGCAGGGATTACATGGGAACACTCTCTTCGGGTTACGAATGCGGAAGCTAATATATTTGGGCACAAAGGCTAAAGCCTCCCATTCACTGTACGGCCATCACGCAGAGTTACAAAAGCTCACGGAGTTTGAAAGAATTTTGACATGACGACATGTGATTAAGGTTTTTGACATGACGTGCAATCATAGACACTGGAAGTACAGGATGAAACATTTTTAACCACTTGGCAAACAGGCACCTACACACTCAAACAACATGTTTCTGTGTTTTTCAATTAATTTCAGCAAACCCATTCATTTGATATTCATATCACGGGAATCCGCCATATTGCATTTAGAAAGACTTGTGAAACAAACATGTAAACGTGTAACACATGTATGCAACATTTCATCTCAATCGATTGGGAAAAACTGTTTCAAAAATACCAGTTGTTCAAAATTTGACGTAAACAACGTGAAACGTAAAACAAAACATTACAAGTTATATAACAGCTTGTAACATGCGACGCGATGGTATTCCCGAGACACAAACAAATGACGCCCCGTGTGCGATGCGACTGCTATAACCGTATCGCTTGAAGTTATGAATTGGGCATTAGGCAGTGAAAAGGTGGCTGCGGGATGTTGTAAGAGATACCGCGGCCTTTACAGATAGGGCTAAGAAGGAACACGAGTGCTTTTAAGTCAGTAGAAGTCAGACACTCCCTGCCCAAGAGCGGGAGGGGTTATTTGATGATTTTCCAACCCAAAAAAAAAGGCAGTGAAAAGGTCACTTTATCAGAAAGATCACCGTAGCCCCTAGAGAAGAAGAGTGTAAAATGGATCGTTAAATTCGATAACTGGACATTCTGATCGAAAAGTTACATTCTACGATCAGTTATAAAGAAGATGTTAAAGCCAGAAAGTATTGACATACCTAAGCTATCGAAAAGTTACGTTGAACGTCTTTGCAGAGGTACGAAAACTTGATACTTACCATGTTTGCTGTTTGTTTTGAGTTTTCGATATTTCGGCGCTGTTGCAAAATAAACGGCAAACATGGTAAATGTCCCGTTTTAAGAGTTGATGATTATAGACGTCTGAGGGAGAATTGAAAAAGGAAACGTGTCGTGCTCCTAAATACCCCCAAATAGAATGGGATAGGTGCAGGAAGATGATAAATGAGTAACTTAACTGCCGCACTCAGAGAGCTTTAATGAGTACTTAGGCCATCACTTAGTAAAGGTTTTGACAGTTTTGTTATACAAAAGTATGTCAAATCTTTACTAAGTGACGGCTTAAGTAATCATTAAATATCTCTGAGTACCGCAGCAAGTCTGTTTAAAAACTAATTTCTACTTGTGCTTATTCGCCTCGTTGAAAACGAACTATTCCAAAAATCAGTGACCTTTATCGGAAATACAAACAGATTGAGAATTGCAAATGTCAGTAGATTCGAGGACAAGACAAACGAATAGAAATTAGAATGAGAGGGTTTTGATGAAGTAGGGTTTAAAAGTTAAATACAATCGGAAATATAAATTGAGGATTCGAACTCATGTATTTGTGTTTGAAACTCCAAAATTTGAAACTCGATAAGCTTTCCTAGAAATTTTCCAGAACAATAACTCTCTTTAAAAATATTATATGACTAGCGGACACCACACGGTTTCACCCGCGTAGTTCCTGTTCCCGTGGGTAAATGGGGTTACAAAACTTCCCAATGGTAAAAGATTTTTTCAAATCGGTCCAGTAGTCGTTAAGTTAATTCGTTACATACAAAAATACAAATCTTTTCTCTTCATAATATAAGTACAAAAGTAGATATTGATAATATTTAAGAATAATCAGGCTACAATGTTTCCACTGCTGTACTGATCGAACACAAGCCTCCTCTCTATGAAAGAGCGTGGGCCATAATCCACCACGTGTACAAAGTTCGAGTTAGTGCTTTAGGTATTTCTAAATCAAATTAAATGAATTCTACACGTGATACCTTCTGTAAGTAACGCAAATCTTCAAAGATTCAAAATTGCAAATCGTGCGCTGCTGTCTCTTTATAGGAAAGCAATTAGAAACGAATATTAAAATAATTAAACATACATTCGAAAACACCAGGAGCTCGTGGCTTAATAAGAACTGCCACTCGGGTCAATCTTTAGGTTAAGCTGCGCTTGCCTAGGTCGATCGGTGGATGGGTGACCGCCCATTACATACCGAGTTTCCTCCGTGCCTCGGAAAGCACGTTAAGCTGTTGGTCCCGGGTGCCATATATAGATCTTTGGCAGTCGTTACGGGTAGTCAGTGACCTGAAAGTCTGACATCCAGTCTTACCAAAGGGTTAGGGTACCAAAGGGTATTACCTAGTATTAACTGGGTTGTGGAGGTCAGATAGGCAGTCGCTCCATGTAAAATACTGGTATTCAGCTGCATCCGGTAAGACTGGAAGCCGACCCCAATATAGTTGGGAAAAGGCTAGGCAGATGATATACATTCGAAAACACCACTAGTCCTGAGAGAGTCCTGAGAGAGTCCTCTAGTCCTGAGATCTTCGTGTTTATAGCTACTGTTAAATGTAGAAAACATTGAAGATACAGTACCGTAAGCTTTATACACCGTAAATTGCAACTGCAACCGCAACCTGGTGGTTCTGGTGGCCTATTTTCTATAGGTGTAGCCAGAAACTAAGGTATGCCACCTGATACAATCGTAACATACTCCTTTTGCCACGTTAGCATGTATGCATCTTGTCAAACACGTACGCTGCAAGAACTACGCAAGAGTTACGGAGAAATCAGTCGTGTCGTTGTCTGTTGCAGGGTGGGTCCTGTAATTGTATTGTACAGCCAGTGCCCAGCATTATTTGACTCCTCTTCTTACAAAACTTGCCATCTTTTTCTTTATATTGCTGGTATGGCTGGTGACTGTGCATTCAACGTTTACTCGTTTAAATAAACAATTCTAAAAGGCCACTTGAACGTGCAACAGACTATACTATTCTCCAAAATTCTACGAACCTAACAACTTCTGAATAAATGATGCCCTCAACTCTAGCATAACGGACGTGCAAGCTGGTTATGCTATCAAAAATGTAACAAATACTCCCTAGAGCCCAGTTTAGAAGGCTTAGTACAAATATTAAAGTTTCATGGTCCCTCAGTGAGGACCTACGAGTAGCTACTGAAGGTTGGAAGTAAAGTAAGGTTGGTGTTACTTTGGAAGTAGTTTTATCGTTGTTGTGATGGTCTTTTGAATAAATGTTTTATGTTCATTTTTGGGTTCTGTGTCAGAAAACTCTGACACAGAACCCAAAAATGAACATAAAACATTTATTGAGCAGTACAAAAACTTGTACTGCTCTGCTTAGAGGCCCTTGAGCAGTACAAAAACTTGTACTGCTCAAGGGCCTCTGACTTTAGCACGCCGTTCGTCCATCTTATGACGACGACAGGCCGTGTCGACGGCGCGTCCGTGTTCCACGCGCGCCTCGTAGAGATGCAAAGGCCAACGCCCGTCGGGGCTTTGGATTGTTGGAAAGAGATACCGTATCCTCGACACAAAGGGCTAAGAAGGAACATGGGTGGTTTTTAGCCAGTAGAAGTCTGACACTACTTTACGCTCTGCCCGGAGCGGGAGGGTTTATTTGATGATTTCCCACAGCCCCCCAAAAAAAAAGGCCTCTGACTTGACTTACATGTCATCGAGAAATATCTGTCAGACATGCTGAGTCCCTTACGATGTTTTCTTTCAGCAAAGTAAGTAGTAAAATAATAGGGATGTTTACTGACTTAAAAAAATATGATTCTAATTAGTCCGTCTGTTAGAATAACGAAAAATATTGGATACGTATTTTTTGTTTTAACAAATCAATAAAAATTGCCGAAGATAAAACGCATCAAAGATCTAAGTGGGGGTTAGTGACGTCACACTAATGTCTTAGAATATGACGTCACACGAATTTTCAAAGCACTGTTCCGTCTTGTCTTGTCTTGTCTTGTTTGCTTACGTGAAAAAAGAAAAAATACGTGTCCACAATTTTTTGGAAAATTTATCTGACGGACTAATTAGATTTTTTTAGTTAACTACCCTATTATACTCTCTGTTTCTCGTCATCAAAAGAAAAAATATCCGAAAGTCTATGGTTTGAACTTGACATAGGCTGTTTAAGGAAACTTTAAAACGCTTAGTTGACGCTACTCGTGACCCAAAGGCTGTCTTTTATCTTGGCCAGAGGCTAGTGTTGCTATACAACGTGGCAATGCCGTCAGTCTTTTGGGCACATTACCGGCTGACAGCGTTGAGGAGCTGTATTTCAATGCCTTTTTATAGTTTCTTCTTAGTTTATTTAATAGTTTTTAATTAATGTATAGTCAGCATCAGAAATAGATTAACACTACACAAACTTACGAAGCAGGTTTTTTAAATGAAAACTTGTTAGAAATTACTCGTTACTAACAAGTCATTGAAGAGTATGGAATAATTTAAAGAATAATCATCTGAACCATTAAAAATAATATCTGGAATCCTGTACATTAAATAATAAAAGTTCCGAAATGTTAAGCTACTTCTGATGCTGACCGTACATAGTTACTTTACTCCTAAAGTAGACTGAATTACAACAATAACTTACCAAAATAAGTGCGAAGAGTGGCAAAGGCGCATGATGAGTAGCCATCAGAGTCCCAATGCCTAGACTGATGGTGACGAGCAGTGAGCCAGCTAGCGCCAATGCCTCCCATTCTGGGGCCGCTGGTAGCAGAGCAAGGCACAACACTATTGACAGCACGAACGTAATCACTGATAGTGATGCGATCACTTTTGTTTGTAGGGCGAGTTCCTGGAAATAAAAGAAACTAAGTTTTAGTGGTAGTAGGTACAAAATTAACTTTCTAGTAAACATGAAGTAGCTGAAGTTCCACCTTGGAATTTGCCAAAGGGTAATGGAAACCAGCATTTTTGGGCATAAAAAGACAATATTGATTAGAAACACTACTCTTCGATGCAAAATGAGAGGAGCCTTTTTGCTGACATACATTCTACCGTATGTCAGCAAAAAGGCTCCCAGGCAAAAATGGGATTGGGCAGGTGACCGAAGCCGACTCAATAATCTATAGTAGCTAAGTAAAGGTCCTGTTCATGCACATAAAAGGTGTAAAAGTACCCTTAACGCAAACGAAAGGCACTTGTTTTCCCCACCACTGCGATATTTTTTTTGTTCTAGACCATACCCCCTAGTTACGAAGATAGTGGGGGTCAAAGTTCCAAATTTTGCACAGCTGTTAAGGTAAATACTAGTTTTTCAGGTTATAACTTTAGTTACATTACCTCCATGACCCGTTTACTATTCAAAGCATCTACTAGCACAATGTTTTAACTAACACATTATTTTTGACCCCAAAAAAAAGTCGTTTCCCAGCAAACATTTTTGCGTAGGGGTACCTACTTAGTTTGATGTACAGAATGCTTGGTTGACGTATGTGTGAAGGGTTAATTAACACCCTGTATGTACTCAGGTGTAAAAGATTTTTTCTAAATCTCGCCACTTACACTCTCCCAATTGTAAGAAAACCCAATTCTGGGGTAAGTTCGCCGTTTTACATTACTACATTATTGTAATTAAGAATATAATGATAAATGATAAAGGTGAAGGTTTATATTTACCTATAGATAACTTACAAAGTATCATTATAATATTAATTTGCATATTTTCAACCCACTCCTATGAAATAACATTTTCCTAATATCTACGGTATTTCGGATATTACTTTTTTCAATAATAAATGATTATATGAAATTGCTACGAGATAGCCGGAGGGCGAATAATAAGATGCGTATATAAATACATATTGAAACCTAAATATAAGATAGTATTATATAAACAGGACTTGAAGTCACTGTATCGATATACAAAATATATTATTACTAGCTGTTGCCCGCGGTTTCACCCGCTACAACTCGAAATTTAATCCCACGGGAAGATAATATCGGGATCCCGTGTTAATCCAGGTTAACACAGGATACATTTTATTTAAATCCGTTCAGTAGTTTTTGCGTGAAAGAGTAACAAACATCCATCCAGACATACATACATACTCAAAAACTTTCGCGTTAATAATATTATTTAATAGGATGTAACCAAAAGTAGTTGGTTGGTAGTAGACCAACCAACTACTTTTTTGAATGTTGGGAAACCATCAAATGACTTCTCCCGCTCTGGGCCTAGCAGTAAGGTATGCTCTGTCAGACTTCTACGGACTAAATAACACCCATGTTCCTCCTTAGCCCTTGTGCCGAGACCGCGGTATCTCTTTCGAACAACTCACAGCCCCACAAACAACCTGCGCCAAAAGTCCCTTAGCAATACAAGGTAAAACGGACTTTTCATGAAACCTTCAACCCAGGGGCGTTGCTACCGCCGTATCTGCCGTATCAATTATACGGGGCCCCAGGGTCACAGGGGCCCTCGACGTGCCTGAGTAAAAAATTATAAAAACTTCCCAATTTTAACTTTAGTTCAGAAATGACAGACAGAAGACAAAAAAGCAATTTCTTTTGTACGCGCGTAAAGTGTGCGTTCTAAAGTTATCATCAACTGTAATAGTACATTATGATATAAGTGCGGTAAGTTGAAAATTACAGCCGAGGCGATATTGCTAGCCCGAGCCGTAGGCGAGGGCTACAAGAAAGCAGAGGCTGTAATTATCAAAGCGCACGTATGTCATACGACGTTTTATAACACATTTGCGAGGAAATAAATAAAACTCGGACTTTCTTAAACGAATAAATCTTTAATCACTTGTTAAAGCAGTTAGAAAAATTTGAACAATTTGTGAAATTGATTATTACGTTCCCAGTTGGCATTTTTAATGTTGTCAAGTTATTATTATTAGTTACAATTTCACCAGTCTCTCTCTCACTCTCTTGAGTGAAAGTAGGAGAAACGAGACCACAGAGTTCTGTAGTCGGTGGCGGCGACGGAGGCGGCTGCGGCGGCGGCGACGATGGTGGAATGTACGCGTGTGTGCTCGTTGATGGTCGAGAGTCAACACTTGGCTCCAAATTTATATTCCTTGTAATGCGGGAGCTAATTTCTTCTTTATTTCTCATCGAGTCATCTATGTAGCCCTCGGCTACACTGTTCGACCGCCACCCTCCGTGGCTTTTTAGTGTCAATAAGTTCGCACCTGAATCGGCGAGCAATGTAGCCGAGGACCTTCTAAAACTGTGCCCTGTGTATTCATGTGGATCATCCAAATTTAAGAAAGTGGCAATTTGTTTCGGCATTGCTCCAAATTTATTTATGCCAATGGGTTGGTGGCTAGTGCATTTTCCATTTTGATAATTTTGAAAAAATCTGTTAGACATCGCTTTTGTTGAACGAAGCGCTTCGTATTTCTTCACTATATCGTGAAAAGGCCCCTGTATTGTGAACGACCTTAGAATTTTATTTTTTGTGTTTTAGACCTGGACAAGAAGAACCCGCCCATGGTTCTCGACATCATTAGTTGTGATGTTTGCCAACTCTTGACGTCTACATGCGCCATTTATGCCGAATATTAAAACAACCTGAAAAGAGATAAAAACAGCGTACAAAACACCTATATTGTAAAGAAATACGAAAGTGAAAGAAGTTAATAACAATAATTTAGTTTCAACTGACCTTTGTTGCCAAATATCGGCAATCTGGAGCTTCTTTTAGGAACTTGCACTTGTTGTGGGTACTTGCACTTTAATGTGTATCTACATAATATGCAAGTACCGGCAGATATAATATATCAGTTGCTAACTCAGACTTTGGTGTTTCAATACATTACATGGTGACAGCGGTAAAAGTAATTAAAAAACACGTAATAACGATAGTTGCGAACGATTTTTTTTACGAAAGTTTCGGCGAATAGTGTTGAAAAATAGTGAACAACTATGGAACACGCGCGACCACCATCAGAATTGAGTTTGGAAGGCAGCTCCGTCAGCCGGGCTGACGCGTGGAAGAAATGGAAAACGCAGTTCACTCTGTTTTTGAAAGCATCTGGGGTGCATAAAGAGGAATGTGGTGTTCAGGCCAGTTTACTGGTCAATCTGATTGGACCCGAGGGGTTCGATATTTATGAGACTTTTACATTTGCTCAAGAAAGTGAAAAGGATGACGTCACTCTGTTACATAAGAAGTTTGATGAATATTTTGGCGTCAGACAGAATATTACTTTGGCCAGATACAACTTTTTTACGAGAAATCAGGAAACGGCCGAGTCCATAGATCAATATGTTACAGCATTGAAATTGTTGAGCAAAAATTGTTGTTTTAAAAGTTTAGAAGAGGAATTAATTCGTGACCGTATCGTTTGTGGAGTGAAAAGTACGGTACTACGAGATCGCTTATTGAGAACAGAAGATTTGTCTTTAGAAAAAGCGATTAAAATCTGTCAGGTCAATGAAATTTCCAAGGACAGCAACCACATATTGGAGACGCGGGGTGCAAGCGGGTCTGCAGAATCGGCGCCTGTGCAAGTCGATACAGTCGGAGTACGTGGTGGTGTTGGGGGCCGTGGCTGGTGAGGCCGCGGGCGCCCGCGCCGCCGAGGTCGTGGAGCGGTTGGTTCCGGTTCCAACGAGGTTCGGCAATCAGGTGCATCGGGTCACTGTCTCAGGTGTGGAGGTGATTGTTCTGAGCCTACTTCGTGTCCGGCTATATTTGTGCAGTGTTATGTGTGTGAAAACTATGGGCATTTTGCTAGGATGTGTAAAGTTAAAAAAAGTGTTAAGAAAATACACGAAATAAGTGAAGAAAAAGACAATGACGGGGACGATTGTGAGCCATTCTTTATATCAGTTTTGTATAATGTCTCCGAGATAAATACTTCGTCTGAGGACTGGTTTGAAATACTTCGAGGGGAATGTGGTTATGAAAAATTTAAATTAGATACTGGAGCGGACATTAGTGTACTATCCTTAAAACGATTTATATCATTAGGGTACGACACTACATTAATAAATAAGAGTAATCATGTTCAATTGCAATCCTATAGTGGTGATTTAATTCCAATAAAAGGCGTTTGTATTTTAAAATGGCGGTATAAGAATATTGTATACGAATTAAAATTTGCCATCGCTGTAATGGATTGTCAAAGTGTGCTGGGATTGCAAGCATGTTTAGCTTTAGGTTTAGTAAAACGAGTTCATAATATAAATTACACTGAATATCATGATATATTTATTGGATTAGGCTGCTTGCCGGGTGAGTATCACATTGTCGTTGATAAGACTGTGATGCCAGTGGTTAGTGGTCCTCGTAAAGTACCTTTAGGATTGCGCGACAAGTTGCAAGATGAGTTGAATAGAATGATTGAATTGGGAGTTATTAGGAAGGTGACTCATCCAACTCCTTGGGTAAACTCATTAGTGATCGTTGCGAAGAAGAATGGTCAGCTACGTATATGTTTAGACCCGAGACCACTGAATAAGGCTATACAGCGTGCACATTTTCAATTACCAACAATAAATGAATTAGCTACTAAGCTACACGGTGCTCAATATTTTTCGGTTTTAGATGCAAATTCAGGATTTTGGTCGGTTAAATTAGATAATGCAAGTGCTGATTTATGTACATTCAGTACACCTTTTGGACGATATCAGTATTTGCGATTGCCCTTTGGGTTGAATTGTGCGCCTGAAGTATTTCACGCAAAAATTAAACAATTTTTCGAAGGCTTAGAGGGGGTAGATTCTTTTATTGACGATATAATTTGTTGGGGTAGAAATAAAAATGAACACGACATCCGATTAAAAGCGTTATTAAATAGAGCTCGGGAAATAAATTTAAAATTTAACAAAGAAAAATGTCGAATATGTGTGGAGGAGGTTACGTATTTGGGTCACATTTTTAACAAAGATGGAATGAAAATGGACCCTGAGAAAGTTAGGGCAGTGAACAACATGCCCGAACCAACGGATCGTAAAAGTTTGGAAAGATTTTTAGGGACAGTAAACTATTTATCAAAATTTATACCTAATTACTCTGAGCATATTTTTCCTCTCACAAGGCTATTAAAAAAAGAAATTCTATGGAGTTGGGAAGTTGAACATAAAAACACATTCGAAAAATTAAAGAAGTTAATATGTAATGCACCGGTATTATCACTGTATAACGTTAGTAGTCCTGTATTATTGTCTGTGGACGCGAGTAGTGTCGCCCTGGGGGCCGTACTCATGCAGGACGGGCGACCAGTTGAGTATGCGTCTCGCACGCTCACTGAAACACAACAAAGGTACGCACAAATCGAAAAGGAGATGTTAGCTATTGTTTTCGCGTGTGAGAAGTTTCACCAATACATTTACGGAAAAAACAGTGTAGTTGTCGAATCAGACCACAAACCACTTGAAAGTATTTTTAAGAAATCCTTGGATGCAACCCCAGCACGCTTACAGCGTATGATGTTAAAAATACAAGGTTATGATTTGGTAGTTACTTATAAGCCTGGGAAGTATATGTACATACCAGACACACTGTCGCGAGCGCCACTTCCCGACTTATATAATGATGGTATAAGCAGGGCTATTCTGAGCCAAATTAAAATGATCGTCAATAATGTGCCGATGTCACAGAGCAAGTTTACTCTTGTAAAGCAGGAAACAATGAAGGATGCATCTTTAAAAGTATTGCTTAAATATATCAATCAGGGTTGGCCAGATAAGTTCAATATATTAAATAATTTAAAATACTATTGGTCTATGAGGGATGAGCTTTATTGTGTGGATGATGTGATATTTAAAAATAAACAAGTTTTGATACCGCAATCATTGCAAAATGAAATGTTACATATAATTCACGAAGGGCATTTAGGGATTGATCGTTGTAAGAGGCGTGCCCGGGAAGTATTATTTTGGCCAGGTATAGTAAAAGATATAGAAAATTATATAAAAAAATGTAAAGTGTGTCAGGAGAATTCAAACAAACCTAGTAAGGAGCCTATGATACCTGTGTCTATACCAGATTTACCGTGGAATAAAATTGGAACTGACATATTTGAGTATGGGAGGAAAAGTTATTTAATCATAATTGATTACTTTTCTGGTTTCATAGAAGTAGCACAGTTGAGAGATACTACATCTAACTCGGTAATTAATATTTTAAAGGAAAATTTTGCACGATACGGAATACCAGATACGGTTATCAGTGACAATGGCCCACAATATTCTGGTCGTAATTTCATAAAATTTGCATCAAAGTGGGGATTTAAACACGTCACTTCCTCTCCTTACTATGCTCAATCAAACGGGAAAAGCGAAAGAGCAGTGCGATCAAGAAAATGTTAAAAAAGTCAATAGAAAGCAACGCCGATTTTTATTTAAGTTTGTTAAACTACAGAAACACTCCTCGGGAAAATCTGAATTCTCCTGCACGGCTAATGATGGGGCGGCGATTAAATTGTAGATTACCAGTGCATCCTGATCTTTTAAATCGTAACAAATGTGATGATGCCTTACAATATCAAAAACTGTTAAAAAGACAAATAAAAAGTAAGTCATATTATGATCAACATTGTAAACTGTTGCCAGAGTTGAGTGTCGGCGATGACGTCATTATGTTAGAAAATAATAAAGAGCGAATTCGTGGCAAAGTGGTAGCAAAGGCACCAACACCGCGTTCATATATAGTGAAAAATAGAAAGGGCATTTACAGACGTAATCGCCGACATTTAATAAAGAGTATGCCTATAAATTGTCAAAAGGGTGGGGTGATGAATGATAATTATATTGTAGTATCGGACGATGATGACGATATGTATGTTTCGGGTAATGATGACGATGATGACGATGATGACTATGTACCAAGTAATGATATGGAGGATAGCATGCAAAGTTCTTATGTACCACCTGTAACTCGAAGCAAGGCAAAGCAATGAACCTTATTTACTTTTATGTTAACTTTATTTTTATTACGTTTTCTTTTGTCTGTTTAAAGGGAAAGATGTTGTGGGTACTTGCACTTTAATGTGTATCTACATAATATGCAAGTACCGGCAGATATAATATATCAGTTGCTAACTCAGACTTTGGTGTTTCAATACATTACACTTGACATTGTCAGCCGAAAATACTTTCGACTTTTTACTCACATGGCCACTTGAGCGTCTTTTTAGAAATGCCAGCAAGTTGGAATATGACTTGATATCAATACCATGTTTTTTTTTCACAGTGCTTTTTAGCATTGAATAGTAGCACCACAATGAGCTTGACTTATATTTTTGTGAAAGTTCCATGAAATAGGCTAAAAACACACTTTCTGAAAATGAATTTGCATCTTTGCTTGTTTTCCATAACATGAAATTTTGATACGCTTGTAAGTATCTATCGGTCGATTTTTCGGGCAATAGGCTTAGAGTAGCCTATTTCGCGGCCTCTGAGACATCTGGCGGTGTCGAATTAATAAATTCATCATTACTTGACGACATTTTCAAATAAAAACAATACAGCGAAAAGAAAAAGCGCGCGGAATAATTTTTATTTGTTCACAAATTAGCGATGCGCGGGCGGGCATCAGTGCTTTTTTTTTTTAAGGCAACGTGCAACGGTTCAAAAACAGCCAGTATTACTAATAAAGTAAATTAATATTTTTTTGTTTCTGTTACAGATGTAATTTACTGTCAAAATGAATTAAATTAAAGAATTAAATGTTTATTTTTTATATTTTATCTCCCAAAGTTAATTTTATTCATAAAATATTGACCACTTTTCTGACATAAAAACTTTTTGATTTGCTTTCTTTTTTTTTTTTTCTTAAGATTTAAAAAAGTACCGTTGGTTTTAGACGGAGCATGATAAACCGTACGTGTTACCTTATTAGAAAGAAACTCGTGCGTTTTACTTTACGATTACGCACAAGTACGTAATGACATACATTACGATATTGAAATTGGTAAAATAAGAGGCCCTTTACGAGCAAATGTGTTATAAATTATTTAATACATCAGTTAGACGAATAAAAGGCTAGGAGAGTGTTTATTTAATTTGAATTGTTTGTAAACATTTTGGAAAAAGTGACAGACAGATAATGAATAAATATTTCTTTTAAACATTTTTTTTTCTTTTGTGAGATTTTTTTAACCTTCATGAGGGCCCCCAAAAAGTTTTTTATACGGAGCCCCGCCAAGGCACGCGACGCCACTGCTTCAACCAATCATTTTATACACCCAAACAAGTAGCTCTACGCAAAAAAAACGCGCATAGTTGGGAAAAAGGCTAGCAAGATGAAATACCCACTTTAGCAGATTATCATATAAATAGGGTGATTAACAAAAAAAAATGTAAGTCCGTCAGATACATTTCCAAAAAATATTGGACACGTATTTTTTATTTTTTCACGTAAACAAACAATTAAGACGATACAGTGCTTTGAAAACTCGTGTGACGTCATTTTCTAAGACATTAGTATGACATTATTTAGCGGTCAGTGACGTTACAAACCTCACTCAAATCTTTGACGCGTTTTATCTTCGTCAATTTTTATTTATTTGATAAAACAAAAAATACGTATCCAATATTTTTCGATAATCTAACAGACGGACTAATTAGAATTATATTTTTTTAAGTCAGTAAACATCCCTGTTGTAAAAATGGTCACAGACGCAGTTACTAATGAATAGTTTATTTTACATTTTTTTCGGAATTCATATTACCATTATGAACTGTTTTAGTGGGCATTTTAGTCACCCTGGCCGTCTGTATTTTTTTCATACGAAGGTTCACAGGTATGGTACAAAAAAAATATGTCTTTACGGGAGAACAAGAGCCACTAGGCTTCGTTGTGGCGACAGCGCCATCTATCGCAACAGATGCGAACTAACATTGGCAATTCTGCATCGCGCTATCAAAGTTATCCGCCACATTAGCGTATATAGAAAATCCCGACTTACAGATGTCGGGCAGTTAGCCCACCAGACACAACACCCGTCTGGTCGGAGGATCCTCTCTTTTCTATAGGGGATGAGGAACTTTACACCCTGTTCCTCAAGCCCCCCAAACTGGTGACCCCGAGCATGAACGTCAGCGCAGCCTTCGTGCAACTCTTCAATATCATCACTTCCTCAAGCCTTCGAACAGCGAGTCATACCGTCAGCCAGCAACTACGGCTTCATCGGGTATCCTGACCACCAGCATGCAGCGGAAGCGCATTCCTGCAGGGCTATTGCGTATCTTTTAAATGTCAGTGGCTATCATATTGTCCATGAATAAACTATTAAATTGGTTATGGTTTAGTACAAAATGGAACCATTTGACAGTAATTGATAGGCACTATAGGTTAGCCACTGTCATTTAAAAGATACGCAATAGCCCTACAGGTCATCACCCTCAGCCTCATCAGCGACGTTGGCACAGCACACTGCACTTCGGCCGGTCAACAAGCAGAGACGCCCTTCTCTCCTGGTGGACGCAGCAGCCAGCCACTACGCAGCACTGCACCATTCCGACTCACTGGAGCATATGTGCAGCATCACCCCGACTCACTGGGGTATCACCGCAGACAGTTCCGACTCACCGTGAACTATGCGGCATCCGGTTCCGACTCACTGGAACCCTCTACTGGCCTGGCAAGCATCAAGACTCAGCCTGCAATCGACCTCCGGTCTCGGAGGGGAGTGATGTGGCGACAGCGCCATCTATCGCAACAGATGCGAACTAACATTGGCAATTCTGCATCGCGCTATCAAAGTTATCCGCCACATTAGCGTATATAGAAAATCCCGACTTACAGATGTCGGGCAGTTAGCCCACCAGACACAACACCCGTCTGGTCGGAGGATCCTCCCTTTTCTATAGGGGATGAGGAACTTTACACCCTGTTCCTCAAGCCCCCCAAATCGTTACCTAATTGTATTTTTATGCCGATTAGTTGTATTTACATAATATTTTAATAACGATTTCCACGTCTGAAACGACTTCACAGGATTGATAACAGGGTGTAAATTAACCCTTCACACAGCCGTCAACCCAGCATTATGTACATCAAACTAAGTACCTTAAGTACGTTACGAAATTTTTGGTGGTAAACGACTTTTATTTTTGAAGTCAAAATCACATTTTACGGTAAAACACAATGTACAGCTGTGCTCTTTAAACATTATGCTAGTGGATGTTTTGAACAGTAAACGGGTCATGGCGGTAATTTTAGTAAAGTTATAACCTGAAAAACTAGTATTTACAAAAACAGCTGTGAAAAATTTGGAACTTTGACCCCCAATATCTCCGTAACTAGGGTTTCCAGGTATGGTTTAGAACAAAAAAATCATCACAGTGGTGAAGAGAACAAGTGCCCTTCGTTTGCGTTAAGGGTACTTTTACAACTTTTATAATAATCTTTTCGGTAGTTTACGAGCATGCAGATCCCATTACATTTAGATTTTTGACTAGCTATCAATCATCCTTATTACCTATAGATTGCACTTAAGTTTAAACTTGAGAGGGATTTGTCAGTAGCCAAAGTTTGTCTCTCATGATCCTAAATGTTTAATTTTGCCAGAAGCTAAGCAGTAACCGGGTGGGGGTCGCACTTACCGGGATAAACCCTTTCACAAGAAGCGGTTTACTACTTCGTCTGAACACCTTCGCGGAAGCTAGTGTTTTAGTAGATAAAATCCTGAACGTCATCATTTTTATTCGATAGTCTTCCGACTATCAATCTGCCAGTCTGCCTGGAGTCTGACAACCAGGTTCACCAAGCATTAACTGGGTTACGGAGGCCAGATAGGTACCTAGTCCCTTCACGAAAAATATTGCTATTAATCTAACCTTTTTTTTGGTTGGGAGGTGGGTAATGATCAAATAACCCCTCCCGCTCTTGGGCAGAGCAAAAGGGAGTGCCAGACTTCTACTGACTAAAAACCACCTATGTTCCTTCTTAGCCCTATATTTCAAGGCCGCGGTATCTCTTCCAACATCCCGCAGCCCATTAATCTGACCCCTACATAGGTAAAAGCTACGCAGACGATGACACCCACGCAAACAGAGATTAGCAGCAGCTTTTAACAACTTTAGCGTTTCAGAAGCACATCTTCTATAGAAAAAACTCCAAAACAAATGAAAATACCCTAACAAGTCACTAAAGTAAAAGGGTAAGGTCAAGATGACGCTAATAACAATATCAGTTAGGCCACAGATGTCGGTAAGGTCGGCTGTTGTCCCGACTCTAAAACTAGACGCGTATAGCCTACCATTTTGAAGGACAGAAGGGAAGGAGCGTGTAGTTGGTAGTGATGTAACGTTGACCTGAAATGACCTAACCATTTGAATCGACTTCGTTAAAATAAAGCTTAAGGGATAGTCGAACTTGCACATGAAGGGTACCGTATCATCCCGTCGGGGCTGCGGGATGTTCACAAGTTACCGCGGCCTCAACATTTAGGGCGAAGAAGGAACATGGGTGGTTTTTAGTCAGTAGAAGTCTGACAATCCCTTTCGCTCCGTCCAAGAGCGGTAGGGGGTTATTTGATGATTTTCCACGGGCCAAAAAAAAAAAAGGGATACTCAGTAACTCGGTTGTGGGGGTCACATAGACAGTCGCTCCGTGTAAAATACTGGTAATCATCTGCATTTGATTTGTTTCGCCAAGTTGAGAAAGGGCTAGGTGAACGGTGATACTGCCTTTAATAATAATAATTCACCATACTGAGGTTTTCAGCACAGTTTCTTTGCCAAAAACAATCCAAATGTCCTGAACAAGCCATTAAGTACATTGTAACAAAAGGGCCGAGTCCAGATGAAGATAATAACAATATCAGTCCGGCAGATGTCGACAAGGCCAGATGTTGTCCTACTCGAAAACTAGACGCTAATAGCCCTTACAGTATTATAGGGCAGACCGGTAGGGGTAATTATTAGTGATGTAATCTTTGCAGAAGAAAATGCGAAATAACTTAAGTTATTAAAAAAAACTGTAGGGGTGTCGTGTTACCATTTGTAAAAGTAATCAGTAATAATAATAATAAGATTAATTTGTGAGGAGGTTCCTCTCTCTGGAGCCCTAACCACCGGTAGCTTGGACCCTGCTCCCGTCACCGGTGGACGACTATTTTTTATATTTTTAAATGTTTTTATAAGTTTTGTATGAAATATTTAAAAATGTAAACTTTAGGAATGAAATTGAATAAAGGACATAATAATTTTAATAATAGTAATATAATATAATTATTTGAATAATAAAATACAGGTAATCGCTCCCTATTATTCAGCTACATGTGTCAAATAATAATTTGTCTACACAACGAACATTATTCAAATCCTATACCTCCATAATTCAATGACTGTAACTTCCGAAAGACCTAAAAATAATCTTGAAAGCAAAAAAAGAAACAAAGGATAATATCTTACACAATTATTCACTAAAACAAAAGGGTCGAGTCAAGATGAGGCTAATAACAATATCGGTCAGGTCACAGATGTGGAAAAGGACAGCTGTTATCCCTACGCGAAATATCGCTACAGTTGTATAACCTATACAACACACACAACAGTCTACCTTATTTTTTGGGGGGTGGGAAATCATCAAATAACTCCTCCCGCTCTTGGGCAGAGCGAAAGGGAGTGTCAGACTTCTACTGACTAAAAACCACCCATGTTCCTTCTTTGCCCTATATTTCAAGGCCGCGGTATCTCTTACAACATCCCGCAGCCCCGACGGGCGGCCGACCCTTAAACTTGGAAAGTAGTAATTAAGTTGGTAAAAATAAACTCGTACTTATATTTAACTCAATATCATTACCCTTCCTTTTGGCTTCGCCGTAGTCGGGTAAAAAGGAGGACTGCTCATCACATTCTTACTTCCGGAGTTATTTATTACACGGACCTTGTAGAAACTAGAACAAATTTCCGTGCGTTCAAGCATTTTTGTCATACCTATTATTTTAATCAAATATAACAGCTCACAACTAAGGACCCAGTAATATTAATGACAATAATATCCGTGGTGCTAGGCAACTGGGCTTATCCCAGTTGTATACGTCCCTGTGTGCCTATTGGCCTTGTTCAGTTCTGTCTCCTGCTGATATGGAGGGAAGTGAAAATTATGTTTTTCCTACTCCTCCGCTATTCTTTTCTGATTAATTTCGTTGCGGGATCCAAGACAGTTAAATCGTTTCTCTGGGACTTCGTCGGGCTTCATTGTCTCGGCGCTTTTCTTGTGGTCGCCACTGTTGATTCTGGCTTATGTAGCATAAATTAGTCGATTCACTAAAAACCGACTAATTCTAAAAAGTTGTCACCTCACTAAATTATAGGTACAACCCTAAATGTTCTGTAATGTCACAATGGAGGGAGAACGTCGCTCAGGACCTCCTTTAAAAACGGCTGCACGCATAGGTTCTGCCCTTTTTACATCAAGCGAGCAGCCTACTAGATAAGTCCCCAGTTATTGGGTAAGTGAACTCCGCCATTGTGTTCTTTTGCTGCTAAATTTATGTCCCGGCAAGCCATATCTATTTGTAATCTTTGTGTCTATTTAACATGGCTGCCGGCAATGTATTCTGTATTTAATATTAATTAGCACCTAGCTATTCACTATGCACATGTGCTCTAATTAGTTATATGGTTCTCCGCATGGCATGCATCCTATTCTATTCTCTATAAACTAAATCATGCTCATCCATGCTGTATCATAAACCGGCGACGCGAGTCGACGGTCAATGAGAACCACGTGGCGATGTGACGCCACGCCTTGTCTATCAACTATTCACCTATCAATTAATCACTGTAAACCACTGCGATGTGTGAGTACCCATCTTCCATCTTCTTCACTGCCTTGAGCTTGCCGCATCTAACGCATGGCTGGGACACGCACATCGTAGGGGGCTTACAGGAACCATCTTGGAGCTCAAGCGCCCCCTTGGTGCTGTTTCAGGGTTCCTAGCGCTGGCTAGCCAACTATGGCTGTTTCGCTCACGCTGCACTGTTCTGCTGCTCTGCTGTGCTCCCGCGCATCTACCAACGCGGTGAGAAGCACGCATCTGCACGGCCGCCCTACCGCGTGCCGCCTCTAAACTGTGACGCTTACGCGTCCGGCACAAGACGACGGCGTGGCCGTGTAGACAGCGGCCTGCCGCCGCTACCTACTGGCCGTCTGCGCTGCCGCTACTTGCCTACCACCAACGCTGCCTAGGGCTAGTTGCCCTGAGCCCGCTGCCCACCTGGTCGACCGCCCTGCCGCGCGTCCCTACCGTCGCGTGAGGCCGCCTGACCCGGCCTACCTACCGTGCGTGGCGATCGACGTCTTCGGGTTGCTCAGGGCAGTACCGTTTTCCTACCTTCAGTGACAGTGGGTGACCTTAGACCTTAAGAACCCCTATTTTGTTTGTGTAGTGCTAAGTAAATGTATAACTAAGTCTTACTTGTCTCATTTCTCCTACCACAAAAAGTACTACGCTACACTTACAGGAGTTACAGTGGTTTGGGAATAGTGCGGCGGGCTTGTCCCAAAAAAAAAAAAAAAAAAAATCACATTCTTAATAATTTTGAAAGCCACCATTTCCGCCATAAAGACATCTTCATACATTGAAATCTTATAAAAAAACGGGAATTCGACTTAAAGAATACGAAAAAAATAAACAAGATTTTCAGACAAAATGAAAAGGTACATTTAAGTAATTGCTCAAAAAGCATTCATTGTTGACTGGCTTTCCGCCCACATCTTCACCTTGGCAGGAAACATTTAAAAACAACTTAGAAAAGCAGACAGACGTCGTGACACGCTTTACCCACACCAATTTGTTATAGCTATAATTTAGATCCTTCAGAATATACTCTCAAAACTGTGAGGAAACTGGTAACTGGTCTACTGGAACTAGATATTAGACAATTGGGCTAGCGTGGTGGATTACAGCCCACTCGCGCTCAGAGGAGAGAACCTGTGAATCATCACCAGCCTAGCCTTTTCCCAACTGTGTTGGGGTCAGCTTCCAGTGTAACCAAATGCTGCCAAATACGAGTACTTTACAAGGAGCGACTGTCTATCTGTTCTCCATAACCCAGTTAGGACAGGGTCAAATTTAGTAGACTTTCGGGCCACTAACTACCTTTTAAGACTGTCTGTCTGTCTTACTGCTGGGACCAACTGCTTACATGCTTTCCAAGGCACGGAGATAACTCGGTATGTAATGGGTGGTCAACCATGCACAGACGAACCGTGACAAGCATGGCTTAACCTGAAGGTTGACCTGAGCGGCTGTTATTATCTAGTTACAAGCTTCTGAGGTATGCATCAGTGCAATCAGTCTTTTTTTCTATTTTTTTTATTTTGCTCCACAATTTCCGACAGAATTCATTATAATAGCTGAATTTATTGTTTGTTATTCCGTAAAGTACACGACAAGGCATACAACAACAAAGGTTTAATTACGTTTTAACATAACAGATAAAGAAAAAAAAAACACACAACATGTAAGCCTAAAGGTAAACCCACACCTATCAGAGACGCAGGAATCGCAGAAGCTGAAAGAATTAAATGTAGAAATGTAATGTAGGTACTGATAAAAATATGAACAAAAATAAAACACTGATAAATAACAGACAAAACCATACCAAATACTTCGGATAAGTCTCGCAACCCTTGCGTTTATCGCAGAAAATATGCGCGGATCAATGACTTTTAGGCGTAATCCATTTTCCCTTCATATTTTAAAACTGGCGTAGAACAATGGCAAAAAGAAACGTCTAATAAAGTGAGATCTGAAGAACGTGCAGGGTCATGGCACAATTACGTCACAAATTAAGGTTATATTTGTTTTACATATTTGGGACGAGAATCGGACACTGAATACCCTCCTTCAATATTTCCCTCGGTTAACCTAACACCCTGCTTAGGATAAGTTTTCAATGACCAGCCATTTAAAATTAAGATTTAGATATCAACCTGAAAGTGCATTTTATTTAATGACAATTGAAAATGTCTCAAGAAAATCCTATTCTTTTGCCTAGTGGGAATTAATGCACTTTTGAGCGTGTTCCCACCGCCCAATTTGTGTGTGCTAACTGCTATCTACCCAGTCAGTTCAACTCACTATCAGTCAGATCACTGTTGCAATATCCACTCGTTTTCTAGTGACGGACAGGAATTAAATATTATGAACCATCTCTTAAAATTTGATCGGTCATTGAATTCTAACCTTGTTTGCATTTCGACGCTCAACCATTTTTAGGTAAAATTTTGTTTGCTGTGGATTTAAGTTTTACTCGCTCACAACTCTATAAAACTCGTATCCGCGCCAAATAGGACAATAGATCACATAACATCAAACGTGTAGTAAAACGTTTTGTTGGCAAGTGTGCATTTACCTTAAATTAATGTTTCAAACGCAGATTTTTAACAGGTATTTTGAGGCTTCTGTCCGACCGTAAACGAGAAAGCGACTAGCGAGAATCGTCTATTTTCTCGCTCTTGACGTACAAAATATCCGGGGCTGCGGGTTGTTTCAGAGAGATACCGCGGCCGCGGACACAAAGGGCTAAGAAGGAACATGGGTGATTTTTAGTCAGTAGAAGTCTGACACTACTTTTCACTCCGCCCAGAGCGGGAGGAGTCATTTGATGATTTCCCAAGATCCAAAAAAATAAAAAAAGAGGCACAAAATATAGTGATACCTGTTTTATACATTCGCAGCTGTGCTGGAATAGATTTTTTTTAGAAATAACCATCTATTCTATTTTTCTGTTCCTTTCATGTTTTTATTGTATTAAGCGTATTTTAACATAGACTGTGAAATAAATTAGTAAGTACAGTTTTAATAATAATTTAACGAGGTGAGGTAACTGTTTAAACCGCCAACGGGATCTATTTCGCTTCTCGCTAATAGCCTGCAATGGGACTGGTGCCTTATTTCTGTTTTTTTTTCTCGTTTTGTAGAAAATACTCGTACGCGAATCTGAGTTTGACAGATGCCAGGACTTAGTCTACGTACATAGGTAGGTTGCTAGCAATGTAAATGACAGATTTGGGAAATGGGACAAATTTTTTATTCAATGTGTGGAAAAATATTAGAAAACCAACCGAATCAAACCAATCAATTACCGGTCAATTTACCGGAGATAAGCATTATGATGTTAATAAGCCACACAAATTTTCAATGATTTATTATGACTTTTTTTACATACGGAACTTGACTCGATGCTCGTTTGTGTTACCTTAAACGAACGCAAATAGTCAGCAAAAAGCGAATAATAAGCGCGTTCCGATTTTTTTTTATCCTCACATTATTCACTTATATTTTTTTTATTTATATTATTTAGTACAGTAGTATTAGCACTTAACAATTAAAATAAATTGATGGGCTATCAAAATCTGGAACATCTAACAATGTTTTCTTAGTATTAACTTAATTTTTCTTTTAAATAATAATAACAATAATTTATTTATTTTCAGACCATGGTGTCCATTTTGTTAGTAACAATGTTCTTAAAGCCTAGTGTTAGTAAACTCAAGCTACCTACAACAAAACATAAAAAGTATGTAAACACAACAATCACTGCTGCGCCATCCCATTGGATGACAAATGGAGCAGCAGTGACTGATCTAACTGCAGTCCAGCCGACTAGCGATCATGCTAAGGATGCTGTTGGCGTTGCTACGTACTCTAAGCACCAGAAAAGCGCAACTTTTCCGCATTGTAGCGTAAAAGCAGTCTATGCGATTTTCAGCAAACATTCCTGATGCACTACAGAATCGCTGCAGCCCCATCAGCACCCTGAACGCATTATTAAATTGGACTCGGAGGGCACTGTAAGACTTTTGAGTATAGTCAGCCCACAAGCTGCACGTGTAGAAGGATGTACAGTAAAATCGGAATAGTGTAATTTTGACTTCTGTCGAACAACGTGCAAACCTGCGGGCTATCATGTTCGCTCGCACTGCCAGTGCCCTCCGTTCCCTCTCCATATCATCATTGTCTTTGAGGTCAGAGGTAAGTATATGTCCTAGGTACTTAAATTTAGACACCCTAGGCAAGGCTGTACCATTCAGCATAATATTGGGAAACACGATACCTTTACTGTTTCCCCTGGCCTCAAAGACCATGACTTCACTTTTGAGTGGATTTTAAGCTAATCCATGTTGCTCAGCATAAGCTTCACAAATGGCAAGCAGTTTTTTAATACCACACACCGATGCACTCAGTAGCACCATGTCATCAGCATAGCTTATGTTGTTTACATTAATTCCGTCTATGTGACAACCTATCCGGGTGCTATTGAGCCGGGTGCTATATACAATGGCCGCGTGGAATTGTTTGTTACCTATATCATTTTTGCGGGAGTATCTAATATTGGAAATATTAAGTCTTTCATTGTTAGTAAATATTTAAATACTTCCAGTTTTGTAACTCAAATGAATTGCGCTACGGTAAAGTTCATGTATCGTTAAACAAATAAAGTTTTTGAATATAACGTACGGTGTTATTCATCTCGGTAGAAATATCAACATGTAAAAAAATACATTATAGACTTTCATTGTGATTATTGTGATATTAGGTACCTCAACTACTTAATGTCAGAATCAGTAACATTTGTTTCACAGCTCACATGTTTTAAAATTGTAAACAGGAAAAGATTAAAGAATTTCGTATCCTGTTCATATTTCCTCGCTAGTAAAATAAAGCGGTTTTAGATACCTACTCAAACCACTGCTACATAAGAAGCCGCAATAGGGATGTTAACTAAAAAATCTAATTAGTCCGTCAGATAGATTATCAAAAAATATTGGACAGCTATTTTTTCTTTTTTCACGTGAGCAAACAATGAAGACGATACAGTGCTTTGAAATCTCGTGTGACGTCATTTTCTGAGACATTTGTATGACATTCTTTAGCGGTCAGTGACGTCACAACCTCCCACTCAAATCTTTGACGCGTTTTATCTTCGTAAATTTTTATTGATTTGATAAAACTAAAATATGTATCCAATATTTTTCGATAATCTAACAGACAGACTAATTAGAATTATATATTTCTAAGTCAGTAAACATTGCTATACTACGTGCATCATTGCGGTTATCTTTGCTACGAAACTACGAGAGGCTACGCACGCTACTACACGTAGACGCCCGGCCTACGCCGCTACGAGTGAAAGCATGACAGTGATTTTAAGTTCACATTTACAACTTGTTACTTTTGTTTTTCACGTGGACAAAATTAATCTGATTGAACCCTAGAGTATTTTATAACTTTCCTAAATATATTAGGAGTTTCAATCGATTAGAATACAAGGAAAAACAAACACCAAATGAATCTAATTCGCCAATTGCTATCTTCTAAGAAGGACTGTTCCATCCCTAGCAATTAGTAATCTAATCAAATGCAGACATGACCGCACGGTTTTATTAGCAATAAACCTACTGCCATTCGACTTTGGGCTATGTTTCCTTCGACATAAGAGCCAAGAAGCTTTTATTGCCGCAGGATTAGTGCTTAATTGTTTGTTCGTTTAAGGATTTTCCTCTTTGTTGTTTTGGTAGCCATTTCTTTTTTTCAAGGGTTTGATAAGATTTTAGGTACAAAAAAAGGGTTTAAATTATTTATCTGGCACTTTTCTGTGGTACTTTAAAAACTTTACGATTAAGTATAGGTACCTCTGATAATCTCTGTCTTAATCTTTGAATATTAAAGACGTGGTCTGGTACCCTGTCAGGGCTGCGGGACTGTTTGGAGGATAAACCGCGGCCCCGAAACAAGAAAGCAGTGGGTTTTAGTCAGATGAAGTCTGACACTCCCTTCCACTCCGCCCTGAGCGGGAGCGGTCATATAATAATATGAAGATTTCCCATCCACAAAAAAAGGCGTGGTCTTGTATAGTTAAAGCTACAAGCTTGAACTTGTGGTAGATTTCTGAAATCGGAACGGGGCAATTACTTAGGTGATTTATTTAAGTAATTCTAGAATTAATTAGCAACAGAATTTGATCAACAGAGTTGACTTACTGTCTACCATTTTATTAAAAGGTTAACCTAACTAGCTCACTTACATCTTTAATTGCTGATAGATCGTTTGACGCTTGCGCTTGATCTTGATTTTTCATTTATTAATGTTTACCAATAGCTTGCCAGGAGGGCTCCTGCCTCCTGGCAAGCTCATATATCATTCAAGCACCAAAAGGTACTTGTGGTCATGTTACTTATTCCTAATTCAAAACGTACCTATCTCACTTTTCAGCTAAACTGATTTCACGCCACTACACACTATTTCGCGGTTGCATTGCCCGCCAAACACCGCTCTAAACTGGTTATTGCCAGTCTCAACCAGTGCGAATCGGTTCAAACCAGTGTAAACTAGATGTAAACATACAATTTAACCAGGACATCAGCATAATAGCTAATTAACGATAGTGCTTTTTATGAAAGTAAACACTCTGTGACACATATCTGCCTGCATGGGGAATGAGAAAGCAATTGTTTTATATCTTTTACAATTTTATTAATTGAATGCTTGATGCGACGTCATTGACTTAATGTATTGGTGCATAATTATGTTGATTGTTTAAATCTCTTGGGAAATGGATCGTTTCAAATTATTCGTAGTGGTTAATGTTTATTCAAGTAATGAAGATACTTTAAACCAAGTTTTGATTTGTGTTCGGTTACTGATAGCAAGGTTATATCGAAAATTAAATACCTAGTGCTGACATTTTGTAAAAAAAGAAAGCGATAAGCCAGAGTCAGGACGAATGACAAAATCGAACAAGGTCTGAACAACTACTAACATCCGTACATGTTGGTAAAGTCGCTCCCAATTGATCACATTACACACATAATTATAAATGTCTTCTCTTTGGAGGAACGTGGAGAAACCCACACGGTTATAGTGTCGGAAGGCAAATTACAAACACACATCACATATCATACAAAAATAACTCATCATATTATTTAAACTTATTTATAATAATATCTACATTAAATTAAATTAGAATGCTCGTTTGTAATTTCAAAGTAACAGCTATTACTGAAGGCATATAAATTGAAAGAATGAATGAATTTTCGTCTGTTTGTTTGTTTCAGATAATCTTCGAAATGGCTGGACTGATTTTTACGGGACCTTTACAGGGAGATAGCTGAACGTATAAGTTATAAGGAGTTACAAAGGCTACATTCATTGTTTTTTAATTAGTGCAAGACATACATTCAACTGTTAACAAAATCCAATTTAAATGGAGAAGTAATATTTAGATATTAATTTCAGGCAATAGAAGGTTATGGACGGAGCTAGGTACCTATAAAAATTGTGAGTAGATTCCTCCGCACGTCGATTATAAAGTCTTCAAATAAACAGCACCTTTATTTCGTAGTCACAAGGGCAGTTTTCGTAGTAAAAATTTTACGAACTCGTTGACCGTACGTACAAAACCACAAATTGCTTAGTGGCCAGTACCCAAGGGACCTAATATTACGTGTAGAGGCCAGATAGCCAAGGTTTACCTGGGATCAATGAATGGATGGATTTCATAAATAACAAATAGGCCTATCAGTTAATATGAGGGAAATACTTTACTTTTTTCCTGAAATATTTTGGTTTTCCTCGTTTTGTTCGTGAATTTCTTCAGAATAGTTTCGATTACGTATGTTATTGTTTATAGTTTAGTAACCTTTTAGCTCACTAGTTGATAGTACCTAAGTACAAGGAAAAAATACTCTTCTTTTCCTTCATTGTGGGCAAAATTAAGGTTAAATTTCGTCAATGAACTATCTACGTAGCGTAAACCCGCGTATTGTTTAAATCTACAACACAAAGTTTTGTGTTCGTCTTTGTCCAGCTTTGGGACTTTTTTTTCCTTGTGTAATAAAGTAAGTGGCTTTGGAGCTCGTGGCTCGTTCTTTAGGTTAAACTGCGCTTGCCTAGGTTGGTCTATGGATTGGTAACCGCCCATTACATACCAAGTTTTCTCCGTACCTCGGAAAGGATGTTACAGCTGTTGGTCCCGGCTGCTATATATAGATCTTCGGCAGACGTTACAGGTGAAATAATGGTATTCAGCTGGATCCGGTTAGACTGGCAGCCGACCTCAATATAGTCGGGAAAAGGCTATGCAGATGATTAGTAAAGTATGTGGCTTTTAACTACCATAAAACAAAAAAAAATATTTCTCTTTTTTTTTTATTACGCTCTTACTAACTTTATCTGTAACTAGCGGACGTCACGCGGTTTCACCTGCGTAGTTCCCGTTCCCATGGTAATACAGGTATAAAAAGTAGTTTATGTTACTCAGGGTAAATGTAACTTTTCAATGGTGAGAGAATTTTAGAATTCAGCGCAGTGTTTTCTGAGTTTATTCATTACTCACACACACACAAAAATACAAATCTTTCCTCTTTATAATATTAGTGTAGATAAGGTACCTATAATCTAAAAAAAAAATCTTAAACTACAAATTCTCATTCTCATTTTAACCAGTCTGTTAAAAATTTCTTACAATCTCCATAAGTCATGGGGTAAATAAAAATAAATACAACGGTTAGGAGTTAAAAGAAACTTGTTTCAAAATTATACGTACTAATGAACCAATAGTTGTATTCTTTCAGGCTATTACGTTGATCTGTTGATGAAAGGTAAATCTCACTAACCGACATTGAAACAAAAAGTTTTCAATACGTTTGAATATTTTTTTATGTGTGTTCATTTAAAAGATATTTTTTAAAATGTATATTTGAAATGAAATAAATAAAGACAATTATACCGTCATTATTAAAAATCAACAGCAGTACAACACAACCCATTTTTTTTTAAGACGAATCGAATAACAATAGAAGTACACATTTTCTCTATTTCAGACATGAGTCTACTAACTTTATGACTAGGGTTTGTAATAAGAAAATGGAAAAACATAAAATTCAGATGGTATGGTGTACTCCCCTCTGCTGCACCATTGGGTAAAGAGTTACCCAATGGTGCAGCAGAGGGGAGTTCCACCGATCTGAGAACACACTCAGGAGACAATTATAGCTGATTTCCGATTAAACTGAAAAACATACAGTAATGTTCAGTAAAACACTTTTTGTCGCCATTACACTATACCTCTGCGTACTTGCGTGTCTGAGTAAATAAGTGGCCTCTACTAACCCAAGGACAACCCACGTACTAGAAACATTAAACATCGGCTACATATTAGAAAAACGTTAAGGTTCTAAACAAAATGTCACCCTTTAAAGGTAAAAATATAGGATACATACGTTATGTTTAAAAAACAAATTGGTTTGCGAGGAAAGGAATGTTTCTGTACATTTTGTTATCTCTGTGATAAAAGACTGTTATACCCGAAAGCGACTTCCTGTGTTATTTGTCACTGATTTTTCCTGGAATCTGTCATTACAGAAGGATTGAAATATCATTTCATTTCATTTATTCAATTCAAGACAAAAACAAATACCATCGCTGTTCAAATTAAATAAATTAAAAAACACACACACAATAATAAAACAATGTAAACAATCATCTGCCTAGCTTTTTCCCAACTATATTGGGGTCGGCTTCCAGTCTAACCGAATGCAGCTGCATACCAGTATTTTACATGGAGCGACTGCCTATCTGACCTCCACAACCCAGTTAATACTAGGTAATACGATACCCTTTGGTAAGACTGGATGTCAGACTTTCAGGTCACTGACTACCCGTAACGACTGCCAAAGATCTATATATGGCACCCGGGACCAACAGCTTAACGTGCTTTCCGAGGCACGGAGGAAACTCGGTATGTAATGGGCGGTCACCCATCCACCGATCGACCTAAGCAAGCGCAGCTTAACCTAAAGATCGACCCGAGTGGCAGTTCTTATTAAGCCACGAGCTCCTCTAGAACAATGTAAACATAATAAGAAGATAAAATATTAACAAATATAGGTACTTAATATCATATATATCATACCAGTTATTTTGAATGTTAGACCAACAGTAACATAAAACAATATTCAACAATGATCAGTTCATGTACGTACAGACACAATTTAATCGATTAACAAATTTCTACTGCTAGGTAACGGCTGACTTGCGACAAGTTACACCTGTTACTTTGCATTGGTACCTGCCGTCGCTAGTCGCATTGTCGTGACTTGTGGCATCTGTTTCATTCTTCATTATCACCATCATAATTTTCTTGCTCTTTTTTTTTCCTATCATTCTGGGCAGAGTGGTAGGGAGTATCAGACTTCTACTGACTAAGAAACCAACCATGTCCCTTCTTAGCCCTTGTGCCGACGCTGCGGTATCTCTTTCAAGCAACCCGCAGCCCCAACAATTCCTGCTCTTATCCCAATTAATTTGGGGTCGGCACAGCATGTTTTGTTCTTAGCTCGTGAAAAATCAGTTACATAGTTGAGCAGAGATATGCGATAGAGTATCATCTAGCCCAGAGACAACAAATAATTAGACTGAGTTAGCTTGTCGCACAAAAGCAAAGTAAGACTACAGCCTTCTTTGGTGTGACTTGTTTGCAGTATGCTGCATACAGATAAAGTTTGACTACAAGACGCAGACCAAAGTTCCGCTCTTATATATTTGTATACAGTGAGTATGTGTAAGTAAGCGTGTAACGACAGCAACTGCAGAAAAATCTATAAAACAAGTTTACTATACCGTAAAGCGACTTGCGATGTCATGTTACTCACGCAAGAAAAAGAAAAATGTTTGGTTTACTACAAATTGACTTGCAAGTGCCATGGCCTTTTTTAAAATAACCCCTCTCGCTCAGGGCTGAGCGGAAGGGAGTGTCAGACTTCTACCGACTAAAACCCACCCATATTCCTTCTTAGCCCTCTGTGTCCGAAGCCGCGGTATCTCCGGCGTCGGCCCTTGCGGGCCCATGCAATGTTGCTGACATCTCTATGAGGCGCGCGTGGAACACGAACGCACCGTCAACACGGCAAATGCCATGGCCTGGAGTAGTGAGTAAGGCGTAGTGAATAGGGCTCACATTTATATTGGGTATCTGATGCGTGCTCTGCTCCTATTCCTTACTGCCACACAGAACCGTTATTTGCTAGAGCGAGTCAGAGAGCGGAACACGGCAGCATCGACGCGCGACGGTGTGACCGGCAGGAGGCTCCGTACTGCCAGATAAGGTTAATATCCTAATTATACCTCAAGTTTGACAGCCACTTAATCAATTTAAACAACAATACAGCCAAAAACTGCCTATATTTGACAAGTTTGCTACAGTATTTTACACAGCAAAACGAAACTGAAATTAAGTCAAGTTAATAAATCGCTCGCAGCAAGATTCCCTTAATAAGCTTGATGAAATAATTATGTCGGGGTCGTAACTGGGCGCTTCAATTAAATATTCAAGTGGTCGTGGTTAAAAATAAATCTATAGTGTCTTAAAGTAGGGTTTTTAGAGAAACTTCAGAAGATACAGTTAGCTTACAGTTTCTTAGTTATTAACGTCTAGATAAATACAATTACTTAAAAACGAACTTTGTTTCTCTGGGAGATTCAGTAGATCTATTGTCAAACACTCATGTAGGGAGCCATTGTCATAGATTAGGAAACTAGCCCAAAATTCATAAATTAAAAATAAATCAGCACTTCTTTTCACTTTTTTTCTCTTGTCGAAAACATCATACAATTATCTTCACCTTTTTTAGTGTTTGGAGAAGAACTGACGACGGTACAAACTCCCCAGTAACACGGCTGTCTAAATCTTAGTTTTTCCGAGCTTATTTGTTAGTCGGTACTTAAAGGAGACTGAAAGGATTTCATACAATCTTGGGCCTAGGTGTAAGAAGATGAAAGTGGTGTCAATTAACAGCTTATACATTATCAACCTTTCACTGAATATTCTGCGGATTTTGTCAATCTGAGAACAGAGATATAAGAGATTAAGTAAAAGTGAGGTTATGTTACAATCTTTAACTAACAGCTGATTCCTGAGCGATCTTCGGTGTCCAAGGTGAAAGCAAGGGTCGTACAAGGTAGGCAGGGTCAGAATCCGTACAATACAAAGCAGTGGTCGTGAAAAATGACGAATAATCGGGAAAGCACTCAAAACGCATCGGACAACACGAAACGAGTAAACAAACAAGAACAGTCGGCCACTGTCTAGTGTCAATGTCAGTCAGCTGTCATGTCAGTGACATAGACTAAAAATATAAGAGAGATTTGAATGGATATGAAATCGATAATCATTAAAATTGGTTTTTCAGTAATTAATTGATATACTGTTATTTATTATTATACTGTGTTATTTATTATTATGACTGTAGTTATAATAATATGCAATATGTTGCATATAAGTATATACAGTGCATTTAATTACTTTGAGTTAATTGTTTAGTGCAAAAGTTTTATTTTCGTAACCGTGTAATCGATTACTGAATCGACAATCTCAGGAAAACTGTCTTTTTCATATTTCTCCGCTTCCAGATTGAGAATTGAAGTGATTTTTCATATTCTTAGATAAAATAATATGACTAATTTTTGAGATCATATCTCAACTTATTACATTTGGGCCCACCGTTTTCCATCTCCTTTATTTACCAATACTTTTCTTGCTAAAGGATGAATCAAATTACAACTAAAAACCAAAATCTAAGTATTTTATTTCACATAGGCTTAGTTAACAAAAAAGGGTGAATGGCTCTGGTTGGTCGTTTCCTATGAATAAGAAACAGCAAGAAAATCCATGAAATTTTAAATCATTGGTTTCACAATATTATTTTCAACTAGTAGGTAATACAATATCCACGAATCACCCAAAATAAACATTAACGCCAAAAGCCAGGAACATTTACGTTCCATCTAAAACATAGATTTAAACAAATAATTTCTGCGAATAAATCCCAATCATTCAGCAAGGAAGCAGGAATGTCACATAAATGTGACAGTAATCTGTCATAAGGCGCCCACTGACAAGTTCACGACCACTCAGCTAAATGCTTTGAGTCTGCTCAAAGTTAGGTGCTTAATTATTTATTAGACGAACTGTACTTATTCACTGAAGTAAAATGGTTTGGTTTATGAATATTGGACTGGGCAATTAATGTCAAAGTAAATATTTGAAAGTACCACGGTACTATACAGTAACAGGGGAAATATTCTTTATTTCGTTTTAGCTAGAACTACGGAGTACCTACTAATGGTGGGGATATTGATGATGCATTATGCTTCAATTCCATGAGATTGTTTCAGTTAGAATTTCGGGTCTTATGAAAAAACGAAAAATATATTTCTACCTAAAAAACTAGTAAAAGAAAGAAGTATAAATTAATTAATTATTATTCTTTTTTTTTTTATTAATAAAAAGAGAAGTCTTGACTGACTGACTGACTCATCAACGCCCAGCCCAAACCCTTGGACCTAGATAGCTGAAATTTTAAACAGAAGTTCCTTTTATAATGTAGACAAGGAATAAGGAAGGATTTTCCGAAATTCAACACCTGAGGGAGCTAAATAGGGGATGAAAGTTTGTATGAAAAATCTTATTCCTTGAGTAGCGGGCGAAGCCGCGGGCAAAAGCTAGTATGTAATGAGGTGATATTTTTGTTTCAAGTACTTGTGGGATAAGGGCAGGAGAGTGATCAGCATAAAACTGATTCATATTTTTGGATGGATGTTTTTATAATAATAACCATTTCCCATTTTCATTTTTCTTACTTTACCTTCTTACTAATTAATGACGTAGCTCTGCCCAAGCTGCGTACAAAATACCACGTTTCTTTCAGTAATTACGCCGACGTACATTAATTAATAAAACATCCTCATTTTGCATATACCTACTACCTTATCTTTACATGCCATTCTACATCATCCAACATGACTATTCATTAAACAGAGTAAAGAACACAATTACTTACACAACCAAGCCTAAAGGCGTACCAACACTATACCTACACGAGCTAAACCCCAATAGCACCAACAACGCTAAGGTCTAATCTCTTGACCCTCAATCGAGTTAGTGGCCGAGTGGCCGAGTTAATGCAATTCCGTGCATACATTAAGCACTTTAATGAAGTGGATATAGATGGTAGTAGTGTGTTGATGGGTTATCGTGTTCTAAGATCTATGCTTCAGCGATGGCATTGAGAAATTGTGTTAGGCTTGAAAGGTGGAATGCACGGAATAGACTATACACAAGACAATAGTACACAACTAGGAACTGGGACTAGAAAAATTTGAATACGGTTTGCTGTAAGAAAACCCAAAAGGGTGGTTAACAGAAAATAAATTAATTAGTCCGTCAGATAGATCTCCAAAAAATTAATGGACACAATTATTTTTTACTATTTTCACGTAAACAAAAAATGTAGACGATACAGTGCTTCGAAAAGTCGTGTAATGTCACAGTTTCGTGCATTTTGTACCAGAATCATGGCCATGGCAAATGGGACGCCGTCGCCTCCTTCTGCGAAGCAGTTATGCTAGCGAAGGAGGTGGCGGAACGTGAGAGGGAGAGAACCTCACGTTCCAGCCGCCACAGGAGACGTTCCGGGCGTCGGGGGCCACATGACGGCTTCCGGCCACCGTAGACGCGGGCCTGCGGACGGTGAGTGATGAGCTAGCTCGCCATCCGTCCGTCTTATGACGACGACAGGCCGTGTCGACGGTGCGTTCGTGTTCCACGAGTGCCTCAAAAAGATACCGCGGCCTCGATATAAAGGTATTCATGATTTACCATCCGCCAAAATAAAAAAGGTACGGATCCCTAAAAATCATGAAAGCTTTAGTGCCCTGAAATTATACAACACAAAATAAACAGATACACAAGAAAATAATGGACTGCAAAAATGCTTAATCATTAATCTTTTGTTATGTTTTTGTAGGGTGGAATATCATCAAATGACTCCTTCTCTGGGCAGAGCGGTAGGGAGTGTCAGACTTCTATTGGCTAAAAACCACCCATGTTTCTTCTTAGCCCTTTGTGTTGAAATGAAATGAAATGAAATTTATTTGCTAGAATTGTAGTACAATGTTGATGGTCAGGTTTTGTTGCTGTAGCTCACACAATTCGCTAAAACTAGCATGCAAAATTTTAATTTAAAGTTGAGTTTCATTTGGTATGTTTATAATAATACGTATATAATAAGAATGTCAATAGTAGGAATGTCAATAGTATGAATGTCAATAACTTTCAATACATTAATTAGAATAGGAAAATGTCAACGGAAATCTTTAAGGTTAAGGTACTCTTTCACAGAATAAAATGTTCTTTCAATAAGCCATCGGAGATGTTGAGGCCGCGGTATCTTTTTTGAACAACACGCAGCCCCGACGGGAATTGATCTTTTATCTGACACTTGCATAGCTCCAGAATGACTTATTATATTTGCACAATGCAGAAAATAGAATGTGTTACTGAGACTGAAACTGTTAGCTTGTATCATCCCACTGCATGGCCAAGGCCTCTCCCCATGACTTCCAGTTATTCCGATCTGAGGCCAATGTGGACCACTGGTCGCTGGTCTTGTCCAGATCACCAGTCACCATCTTCTACGAGGTCTACCGCGACGCCTTCTGACTGCGTCAGGTCTCCAGAAAGTGGCAAGTTGAGACTGTGTTGATTAATTAAAATGTTTATGTTCATGGATCCCTTATAGGTCTTCGGCTCGTGCCGCTGGCTTCTACTACTAAGCGTGGCAGTAATGAGATTGCTTTGAAATCCTCCTAAGAAATTCTTATTTCCTGTAAATAGAGTAGTTAACAAAAAAAATCTAATTAGTCCACAAAATATTGGACACATAATTATTTTTTCTTTTTTCACGTTAACAAACAATGAAGACGATAAAGCGCTTTGAAAGCTCGTGTGACGTCATGTTCTAATACATTATTATGGCATTTTTAGCGGTCAGTGACGTCGCAAGCCCACACTCAAATATTTGACGCGTTTTATCTTCATAATTTTTATTATTTTATTTTTAAATACGTATTCAATATTTTTCGATAATCTAACAGACGGCCTAATTAGAAACATATTTTTTTAGTCAGGATAAATCTCTCACAAAACAATTATTATAAACTAGCTGATGTCCACGGCTTCACCCGCGTGAATCTCGGTCAAATTATAAACTAAGACCTTCCTCGAGAGCCACTGGTGAAAACAGCATTGACTGCATGAAAATCGGTGCAGTAGTTTTTGAGTTTATCGCGAACAGACAGACAAACAGACAGACGTGAAGGAGGACTTTGTTTTATAATATGTAGTGATCTGACAGTAAGTCGGTCTTTTTTTGGGGGTGTTTGTATATCATCAAATAACCCCTCCCGCTCTAGGGCAGAGCGAAAGGAGTGCCGGGCTTTTACTGACTAAAAACCACCCATTTTCCTTCTTTGCGGCCTCGACATAAAGATGTCGAGGCCACGGTATCTCTTGCGAACAACCTACAGCCGCGACGGGCTCTTTTCATACCTTGGATGAACAAATAATGATTAAAATTCAAATATGGGTGACCAGGACCTGGTTTACAACGCTTTATATCTCGGATATAAAGAAAACAGTTTCCATCCTACACGCTAACCGGAAAAACTTCGTCACCATAGTCATTATCCTGCCCTTATACCAATGTATTTGGGGTCGGCGCAACATGTCTTCTCCTTCCTTCTTCTCGTGATGTCAGCAGTCACCGCCTTCCTAGCTATATCATCCTTCACACAAGCCATCCATCGGGAAAAACCTCGTAAAGAACAAAAAATCCACGAATCCATGTATGCTTTACCTGTTGCCAGCGGCTTCGCCCGCTACAACTCGAAAAATATCCCACGGGAAGATGAAATCGAGATAAAAAACTATCATATTATGTGTTAATCCAGGTTACCAAATTTTATTTAAATCCGTTCAGTGGTTTTTGCGTGAACGAGTAACAAACATCAATCCATTCATCCATACATCCATACTTACAAACATTCGCGTTTATAATATTAGTAGGAAGTAGTATTACGAAGGCTTAGTCCCACTCTGTCTCACTGACTGCGAAAATAAGAGTTTACACGCTAACGAAGCTCCGGGAAAAACTTCGAAAAGAACAAAAATTTCCACGAAATTATTTGTGCCACTAACGAAGGCTTAGTCCAAACTCAAATTTTCGCAGTAAATCAAAAGAATTAAGGCAACCAAAGAGCTAATCCAAAAAGCTTTTTAAACCATCCTAAGCTCAGAAACGATGAAATCTCAAACGTGAAAAAGTCTTTGCAATTCATTCGTTCAAAATTCAGTGAATGAAAGACTTAAGTACATTCCGTGATCTCTCTATTATTTCATTCTTCGCTCTATCATTCACTATTCCGTTTACGGTTTTATTACAGTCGTTCTTAAAGAACAAGCGCTATTCTTTACTGTGTCGTAGAAGCTACTTCTTATTACAATGAAAATGTCTGTAGTTCTGGATAATTTTAACTCTGTTTTCTAGTCCAACACTGGGTGTAAACAGACTACGTAATTTTCTCAGGATGCACACGAAACACACAGGACTACCACACAACACACACACGAACACACATGTCACGTGTTTTTTATTAACCAACTGCGGCGAAACCCAAAAGGAGGATTATGTGTTTGACGTGATGTATATGTATGTTCGTTTCTTTGTTTCCTCATAACTGCAAAACGGATGAAGGGATTTGAATAAAATATACGTCGTTAGATTACGCGACCAACGAAAGAACAAACACAAAAGAACTAAAAAGTTGAAAACAAAAAAAGAAAGTTAAAAAACTAAAAAACCCGACTGTAAAAACTGAAAAGCCAAAACAAGCACATTTTAAATTAAATAAAACTTGGAAGCAGGCGGGGTTCATTTGAATATGAAATAAAAATAGAATATTTATAGTATTTTGCTTTTCAGTTTTTTCAGTCGGGTGTTTTAGTTTTTTAATTACTTTTTTTTTCAAAGTTTTTCATTTATTAAATCACGAGATTTCTTAGATTTTTTTTTTAGATTACCGATATAGATAACTGTAAGAAAATAAAATTGCAGTCAACGTTAAACAAAAACGTACCCTGTAGTGATGTACTTTACAAATAAAGTAAGATAAAAGTAAGCTCATTTTCCTGAACGTAATAACAATCTTTTTCCTCGCTTTATTTTCACTCATTTAAATAATCAAGCTATCAACATTCTCGTAAAAGAAACTTGAGCACGTTTAAGACATTAGAGATTTCTATTTTCATTTACTTACCTTTCTAGACACTTCAGGTACCTAATCCTATGTTATTGTTATGTAAACTTACTTGTTATGATAACATACATTATTTTAAACTTGTGCCGGGATTTCATTGTTCTTTGAAAATGGTGTGCGTAAGTGTTTGGAGTTGGGTGATAGAGGAATAACAGTTTGAAAGTTTGGACCACGTCTAAGGGCGCGACCGAAACTGCTTAGCATGGGGCGCTGTGTTTGATTCCCGGGTACCGCTATGAGCTTTTTCCATCAGAAATGTATCTGTACCAGCCACGAAGCCTTTTTTATTTTTTGGGGGTTGAGAAATCATCAAATAACCCCTTCTGCTCTTGGGCATAGCGAAAGGGAGTGTCAGTCTTCTACTGACTAAAAACCACCTATGTTCCTTCTTAGCCCTTTGTGACAAGGCCGCGGTATCTCTTACAGCATTCTGCAGCCCCGACGGGCGTCGGCCCTTGTTGGCCCCCTCCATGTTGCTGACATCTCTTTAAGGTGCGCGTGGAACACGGAACGCGCCGTCGACACGGCCTGTCGTCGTCATAAGACGGACGGACGGCGAGCTAGCCCAACCCACGAAGCCTGGATGTTACGTCTGATGGCACAAGGCTCAACCCTTAATACATGTAACTTAAACATGGCTGGAGAAATCTGGATGTACTCATAATATTATAAAGGCGAAAGTTTGTGAGTGTGTATGTTTGTTACTTCTTCACGTCTAAACGGCTGAAGCGATTTTAATAAAATTTGGTATAGAGTTAGCTGACACCATGGATTAATACATAAGATAGTCTTTATCCCGATTTTATTTTTCCGTGGGAAATTTTTCGAGTTGTAGCTTGTGAAGCTGCTGGCAACAGCTAGTATACATAAATGTATACACTTGACCAAGTTCAAACGCAAATTTCTCGTGAAATAACAGTTGCAACTTTGAAATAACAGTTGCAACTTTGAAATATGAACTACTTTATAATGGCATGGGTTCCAAAACATTAGTTTCGTTTCGTAACATTACAATAAAATTATTACAGTAGGCGAAAATTGCTTCTAAAGTTTGCTAAGTGTATACATATTGTTGCTGCTGACTGTACACCTGTGGGGTGTAGCGGTGTGATGTTATAAAGGAATATTAAAAGTACTGCCACCGTAACTCACCAGAGGTTTATTGTAATCAGGCCGTAGCCTGTGCTCTGTGCAGATCAGTTTATAATAATGAACACTACAGCTGGAGAGTGCTCTGTCCGTATTGGATTAATTAAGTCCTCTGTGCCCCTCGCTCTACCAATGTAATCAGGTTATGGCGAGTCTGATTAAACACTACCTATGTATTATTTTTATTATGGATCTGAATGCGTTTAAGACTGAATTTTGAATTGGTTTCCTTATTAGTTATTCAAGTGTCAATGCCTTTTTTTTGGGGATCGTCGAATAACCCCTCCCGCTCTGGGCAGAGCGGAAAGGAGTGTCAGACCTCTTCTGACTAATAACCACACATATTACTTCTTAGCCCTTGTGCCGAGGCAACGCTATCTTTTTTTTTTTTTTTGGGCGGTGGGAAGTCATCAAATAATCCCTCCTGCTCTTGGGCAGAGCGAAAGGGAGTGTCAGACTTCTACTGACTAAAAACAACCCATGTTCCTTCTTAGCCCTATATGTCGAGGCCGCGGTAACTAGTGTACAACCCGCAGCCTCGACGGGGGGCCGCGGTATCTCTTTCAAACACCTTGACGGGAAATGTTTATGCCTTATTCGACTAAGGACTGCCTCGTTGGCTCTAGTGGTCGCAAGCCCGACTACTGTACGTGAGGCCCAGGGTACGTTTCCAGGTTCAATCAAAGTGTTTTTCGGTTTTTCCATCAAGAATTTCTCAATGTCTTAGCCACGGAGATGGTTGTTGGCAAAAGGTTTGCCCCCTACTACATGAAGCACCACTACTTAACTACCGGCGTTAATTTAAATTATGAAGTTTAGTGTGTTTAAATTAATATTCCAATTTAAACTGTTATGTTTATCGATAACATTTGGGTGGCGGTTTCACAAAAAATTATAATAAACAACAAAACGATTTTGTATAAATATCTGCAAATGACTTACTGGCTTCTGAAATACAGGAAATCTAACCTAGCTAATGAATCAGGATCTCACATTTTTATCTTACCTTTTTTTTTTAAATATTTTTTATTAATTTATTATTTACTTAAGGAATGGAGGGAAGACTTTGCCCAGCAGTGGGACAAAATGGGTTAGATATAATAGAACAATTAACTTACACTTGAATGCAATATGCAGACAGCCAGCAGCAAGACCACGCTACAGAATAGCGTGACACAGAGTGCTGACACAAACAGCGCGTGTTTCAGTCTCACGCAGTATCTTCTGTACAGAGCCTCTAGTTCCAGCTCTGTGCCTTCCTCTTCTGTGGACAAAGAATAAACTTAGATGAGTAAAGATATCTTTACTATAATAATATTATACGTGTAAAGCTGAAGAGTTTGTTGGTTGTTTGGTTGGAATTCAAAATACGTTTTTTACATTTCTTCATGCATTGCGGTCCCTCGCAGCCTTAGCGCATTTTATTTATCTAGGTATGTATTGGGTGGTCGCCAATCCACGGATCAACCTAGACAAGCACGGCTTAACCTAAACATCTAACTGAGCGGCTGTTATTATGAAGCCACGACCTTTTTAGCAACACTCAAGTCAACCACGCCTATCGCTTATAAATTACAGGAATCATCAACAGCCTATTAATGTTCCCACTGCTGGGACACAGGCCTCCTCTCTCTTTGAGAGGGAATGGGCTAGAATCTACCACGCGGGCCCAGTGCGGGTTGGTAGATATCATATGTCTTCGAATGTTTGGTTCTATGCGATGCCGGTTTCCTCACGATGTTTTCCTTCACCGTTTTGAGAGCAGCGGGGGTGAATTACACGAATATCTTCCTAAAAATTACAATTTTGCCCTAACTACGAGTTCGATCTACTATAGATGTGCAGAAAAATCGGTCCATCTGTTTCAAAATAAAGGCTCATTAATCTTTTAAACATATTGTTCGGTAAACAATGTAACTACCCCTTTTTTTTTTTTTTTTTTTTTTTTGGTGGGTGTAAAATCATCGAATAACCCCTCCCGCTCTTGGGCAGAGCGAAAGGGAGTGTCAGACTTCTACTGACTAAAAACCACCCATGTTCCTTCTTCGCCCTCTATGTCGAGGCCGCGATAACCAGAGGACTACCCGCAGCCCATGTAACTACCCCTTTCGTACGAATTTTAATCAGCGCTAAAAACACTTCAATGGCGATGCCATGGCAACACCAAACATTACCTATTGTTTGGCTCTGCATTGAGTAGCATGTAAAATGCATGATGTGTGCAAGATATTTAAAAGAAGTTGTGTGAGTTGTGCAGTCAGATACGCCGATTGTGAGGACAATTTTTGTTGTTGGGCAAAGTGTTATTGGATTTTTCTATGATCAATTTGTCAGTAGCAGCCTAGAGTTTGGATTTCTGCCCGGTTGATAAACTTTTTTTTTATTTAGCCTATATTTGCCTTAGAGTTGCATTTTATTTCATATTTAATTTTACAATTAATTTCTTGTAACATTTCATTGGACAATATTTTCATCATTTCATCAAACTTTAAATTTCAAAATATGGTTGCACGCATTTTTTTTCAGAAAATTATTCCAGAAGGTTACGAAATCACGGTCAGTGTCGGAAAACTTTTTTTTTTTGGGGTGGGAAATCACCGAATTACTCTCTGCTCGCTCTGCCAATGTAATAAGGTTATGGCGAATCTGATTAAACACTACCTTTGTATTATTTTTATATAGATCTGTATGCGTGAAAGGCTGAAGTTTGAATTGTTTTTGATTTCAAATCAAAAGTCATTCAAGTGTTAACGCCTTCTTTTAGCCCTTGTACCGAGGCCTCGGTATCTTTTACGAACCACCCGCAGCCCCGACGGGCGGTATCCGAAAACTTCAACATAGGATAAAATACATGTAGTTACTGTTCAACCACGCAAACCTCCACCGGTATTTACCGATATTATAAAATGGAAAAATATGGTCTCCAAACTGCAAAAATCCAAGTATCCGACTATTCAATATTGAAATAAATACCTTAAATAGGAATGTGGACTTTATCGAAATTGCTATCCAAGTAGATTTGAGATGTAAATATTTTTGGATTATACAGATTTGGGGTCACATTTGGCTGGATTATCTGAACATATAACATAATATACCTATATATTAACTAGCTTTTACCCCGAGAATCGCTGATCGAGGATTGTCATATGTTACGGTAACCTAAAGCCAAGAAAATATTAACTATCATGTATCCTAGGACATAATCAACCAGTGTCTCTCTCTTGTCTAAATAAATATTGACGTTCAAAAGTGCTGATTATCAGTCTAGTTTGAATAAATGACTTTTTTTTGATAGTGTGAGAAAATGTCATCGAAATACGTTCAGCTTTTTACGTCCGGCAGAGTTTCTATATAATTAACCGACTTCAAAAAGGGGATGTTATCAATTCGTCGGATCTTTTTTATTTATATGGGTATTATTTTTTATGGGTATACTTCCCAGGTGCTCCCATGACCATCAAGTCAGGACCTGATGATGATTAATTTTATAGGCACACTTGAAGCGATTTGGGTAGTTTTAGGAAGAGTACTTTCTTAATTGAAATGAGACCACCCATTCATAGAGGTCAGTCGTAGTTGCATGCCACCTTGCTAACTGCAACTAGCAGCTGATTTATGTATCAGTAAGAACGCCATGAAGGAGCATCAGGCATCAGTGACATGCAACTACGGCTGTCCTCTATAATAAATTTACTTATAATACGTTAAATTGAAATATACAAATTACGAATATCTATTTACTAGATGATTTTTCTTTTTTACTACTTTTAAGGCCGCGGTTTTATTAGTATGTGATTTTATTCGTAGTCGGGTTTTAGTTTTTTTACCTTAATTTTCTTTTTTTAGTTTATAAACACGCCGGTTTCCTTCACGTGGTGCGCCTGCCTAAGTTCGAACCCATGGCTTACCTACTATTCGTTAGTCGGGGTCGCAACCACTGGGCCACCACTGCAATATTCGTTTAATTTATTCAATAAAGTTTAAAAATCACTTAAAAGTATCGTTCACAAGAGTTTCTTTCATGCAATATCATCATTATATAACAAAAAATTGAAAGCTATCGCTGGCAGAGACAGTTTGACAGCTTCACCAAGCTGCAGCGAAACAGCATGTTCTGCAGTTCTTTTGACTCGGACTACTTCAAAAGCTTACTGTCCGTACATTATAACAACTGTCCGTTACTCGTAGACTGCAGATGTTTTATCGGCAGATGGAAGATTGTTTTAACTTTGTTCTTTTACTGAGAACTAGAGATAGTTTATTTTAGATGACTCAGATCTACAGCACATAATCTTAATCGGACTGAGGGAAAAATTAAATAAAGTGTGATGTTACGTTATTATTTTTGACGTTACTAGGTATTCTCTTGTATCGTGTATGCTTTTAAAAATATTAAATCTCACATACACACATACAACCAGATCCGAAAGATGACCTGTAGGTCGTACAATTTTTTTTTCCGTTGCGTGGATCAGACTCTCGAAAGGCAGCACAGCAGCCAAATGCTTAGAAGTATCCATGTGTGTTTTTGGGTTTATCCAGAAGGAATATCTCAGTTGCAGCTACCTACGAAGTCCAGATTTTGGTCTCCTATTACGTGAGACTTATAAAATACCAGCTGTTGCCAGCGGCTTCACCCGCTACAGCTCGAAAATTATCCCACGGGAAGATAAAATCGGGATAAAAACTATCCTATGGTATAATGGTCCTATGGTTAATCCAGGTTATAAACTATCTGTATACTAAATTCGTTTAGTAGTTTTGCGCGAAGAAGTAACAAAACATACACACAAACTTTCGCCTTTATAATATGAGTGTGATAATAGGCGAACTATAAGGTAGACTTCTGCCTAATCCTATAATTTGGGGAGAACAGGCGTGATGTTTGATGTGTTAGTTGAAAACTGGTCACTCATTGTGTGTTTGTTTTACAAATGTGCGTGTTAGGGCCGGTTTTTCAATAGCCAGTTAACTTTTACCTGAAGAATAAATGTGATGTTTTGACAGATTGTCTATATAAAAACTGTCAAAATGACAAACTTATTCGTCAGATAAAAGTTAACTGGCGATTGAAAAACCGGCCGTTAGAGAAACAAAACAGATCCATTAATGAGCCCAAATGCAACACATAATAGACCTAATTAGTTCCTAATACGTTCTCTTTCAATACTACAATAATAGTAGTAATTAAACCGCGAATAGAACACACACTCCGGTACACACGTAATTTAAATTCAGTTGACAATGAACAGCGCAGTTCAAAGGTTTTGCACCACAGAACAGCTATAATTTATACTTAATTGGTTACGTGGAGTATGTTTAGTGGTTATAGACTTTACACTCGTGTTTATATAAACACGAGTAAAGAATAAAGAGTTAAAAGGGAAATTAGGAAGTTTGGTACAGTTGATAATATTAGGGTTTATCAAAATTAAATGATTGTTATTCATACTCATATATTTAAATGCTTTACCTTTGTGAGCACCTTTGCCTACAGCGTTTCTGCTTCGGACCCTAAATAACCAGGTCATGTTTTTACCCTTTCTAATGAATTAGGACATACATTACTTTTTATCGTCCCGTAATCACGTTCCCGTGGGATTACTTTCGACCTACATGCGGGCGAAGCCGTAGGCTAAAACTTTGACATAATCTGCCTAGCCTTTTCCCAAGTATAGTGGAGTCGGCTTCTAGTCTAACCGGATGCAGCTGCAGCTATATCTGACCTCCACAAACCAGTTAGTACTGGATAATACCTTTTGGTAAGACTGGCTGCCAGATTTTCAAACCACTGATTACCAGTAACGACTGCCAAAGATATAGAAGATAGAGAAGATCTAGAAAATACACCAACGGTTTAACCTGCTGTCTGAGGCAGAGCAGAAACTCCGTGCGTAACGGGTGGCGCTTTTCTTGTGGTCGCCACTGTTGATTCTGGTTCACAGTAGTTACAGTGGTTTGCGAATTGTGTGGTGGTCACTGATCCATGGCCTAATCTAGGAGAGCAAAGCTTAAATTAAAGGTCAACCGGTAGTTGTTATTACGCCACAAGCCCAGTGGGCTAAAAAGTTATTACAGTTGAAAAAAAATGTTCCTTATAAAGTGTACCGTTGAAAAGAAAACCTTCTGATCTTTGATACAACAAAACGCTTGCTTCTTATGGCATTTTTACTGAAACATGATTAAATTTTTATGCTTTGAACAAACGGGAAACAATTTAGGTAGTCTGAGTTTATTTTAAAAGGTTTTCGACTGTCTCCTACAGTCGACAACCTTTTAAAATAAACTCACAAGACGTCAGTGACAGGTTGACTTCAAAACACTGTCTTGTTTATAAAGGCATCTTCAGTTGTTGCCGGAGGGTTAAATAACAATGTGATATTTCATTTGTCTGGAAAATGCAGTGGTGGCAAGAACCTGAGGGCGTTCCACGTTACGCTTGCTGTTTCGCAGGCAACAGTCAGAACACGGTCATATATATTATATCCTAATGGCCATCGGTTCTACGCCTAATAATATGACCGGCCTATGACCAACTGAGCTTATCATATTCAGTGAGCTATGTTGACAGCTTTGGCTCTCTGTTGGATCTCTTCGTTCACCCCAAACAGAACCGCTTCCATAGCTCGCTGAGTGATCATCATCATCTGACATTCAAAAGTGTAATAATTTCATTCAAAAATAAAAACTTAGAGTTTGAAAAACTGTCAACGTGCGTGAAGCTAAAGCGCGTATCTTATGGCGAATCGGTAAAGAATATAGGTATTCGGGTCGGCAAAGTCATTTGACAACAATTAGCCCAATTTGACTGTAATTTGAAGGTAGACTTAAAAAATGAATGTCGTCATTACTTGTCAGGTAGAATTGGGTCACCCCTTTTTTTAGGAGCGTCGGATTAAAAGATTTAAAGTCATAATTAGAAGGATTAACAAGAGTGATCGTTGTCTTTTATTTTGCCAAGTCTCATACTTTATATTGTTTTCTTTCGTCTTGTAAAAAACTAAAGAAAAGGTACTCTTCTTACATTTTTAAAATTTTGGATTCAGTGGGATTACCTAATATAATGTTTTGTGTGATCCAACGCAAACATTTTAAACTGAGATATATTACAAAAGTGGGATCCAACCATAATAAATCTTACATATATATCATTGTAACATCCCAGCTAAAAACAGACTAAGAAGTAAAATGGCAATCTACTTAATTGTTAAAATAGCAAGTCACAGAAACAACAATTTTCGGATGTTACTCAGGAATTATACCTTCTTTTATTTTTAACAAATTCTTTCTGAATTTATTTAGGTCTTGATAAATTGCTAACCATTGCCATAAGTAGTATGTACCTAATATGTAGCTAGGCTAGCTCATATTATAGCCACTGGTACCTATTGAATGCGTTATTTTAAAACAATATTTCACTAACAAAAAGGGGCCTGTAGTAAACACGCGAAACACACGGCGAAATCTGGGTGCGGTACTTTGGCTTAGTTTCACCTGGGTGATATCACTAACCGTACTGTTTGGTACACCTCTGCCTTCAGCCTCCGGGGATTTAAAGCGTTATGTTATGTTAGCACTTTATTAACCGTTTCAATTAATCAATAATACTATACACAGACACTCTATAATAGACATCCCGATTTGTAATGGTACTCAATCGTTCATTTTATATAATGTAACTTCACTTTGCCTCATAACGGTAACTTTGCCTTAAATTCTGAATTCTGGGTACTTATCAAGAACATGACAAGTCGATCTTTAGAAGTCGTCTTGTTTACTTATAATAGCTATTAACTCAGAAACTCGGTGATAAGTATGCTGTTTTGGAATACGGAAAAATAATAATTTCTCAAACGTTGTTAACAGAAAACAGGTGTAGCTACTGGTGACTTTTGTCTTGAGTTCTTGTTGTTCTTGTTCTATTTAATTTGCAAGTTTTACACGCAACATTTAATTATGCTACTTGTACATTAATTCGTCTTCGATGGCAATCTTAATTGTGTCACTGTCAGCTTAGAGCTGAGCTACTAGTTTGGCGCCGTCATTAGCATCGAACAGTTCCTGTAGTGAAAAATTTAAATTGATAAGATTCTTAATTTTTTAAAATAATAATGGACAAGAAACTAAATAACACTATAAAATCGAAGCAAGCTCTAGAATTTTCTAAATACTGCTTTGACTGAACTATAAAAATGTATTTAAATTACAACCAGTAGGTATAAAGGGTGTAAAAGTACCCTTAACGCAAACGAAGGGCAATTGTTCCCCCCACCACTGCGATAATTTTTTGGTTCTAGACCATACCTGGGAACCCCTAGTTACGGAGATATTGGGGGTCAAAGTTTCAAATTATGCACAGCTGTTTTTGTAAATACTAGGTTTTCAGGTTATAACTTTACTTAAATTACTTCCATTGCCCCTTTACTATTCAAAGCACCCAATAGCACAATGTTTCAAGAGTGCAACATTGAGTTTTACCGTAAAATGTGATTTTTGACCCCAAAAAAAAAGTCGTTTCCCAGCAAAAAAATTTGCGTAGGGGTACTTAGTTTGATGTACAGAATGTTTGGTTGACGTATGTGTGAAGGGTTAATTTACACTCTGTAAAGTGAACTGGGTGTTATTTTTGTGTATGTGAGTTTAAATGTTTGTCGAACCCAAGATACAAAAAAAAAAACTAGTGTGGGGCAACGTTTATTTAAAACAAAAAAATGAAACAGTCTTTAGAATAGAAACAAAATTTAATACCAGCTGCGGGTTTCTCGAAAGAGATACCGCGATACAAAGGACTAGGAAGGAACATAGGTGGTTTTTAGTCAGCAGAAGTCTGACACTCAACCCGGCCCCTGAGCAGGAGGAGTCATTTGTTGATTTCCCACCAACCTCAAAAAAAAAAGAAAACCAATACAGGTTCGAAAATACTGACAAACTGGCGATCTTCGTTTGTTTTACACACCAACTGTTGATGGCATCTCTCGGCTACAACAGGCATCTAAACAAAGTGTCTCCCGTTACTTATCGCTTCAAAACTTTGGTATGCATGTTATGATACTCGTGGAATCATGGCAGATAACAGGCAGTATGCTGGGTTTTGTCCATCAAATTATCATAAATTGTGTAGAAGACGGGAAAGTTTTGCAAATGTTTGTGCCTGTTTTTTATGATGATAATTTTGCGGGGGCTAACATCAACAGAATTTATTAAGTAAAAAATAAGCGGTACTAGTAGTTCTCTTTAAATGACGTTAATCTATCAGGATATTACAATAACAATATTTATTCATCCTTGAATTAGTGCTAAAAATGTTACAGCTTAGCTAAGGTCCTGAGTTCAAATGTCGTTTTTTGTTAATACGCTCCCTGTGCTCTTCCTATATATCTTCCAGTGAACATTCCGGACATTTGAAGAACATTCCGGACCTAATTTTATTCAGAGACTTATTTATAAATTTATTTTAAGAGGGAACATTTGCTGAAAATATGAATATATCCGCTACTTACGAGTACATTAACTACCCATGCAAGTGACAAGGTCTATTGATTCATACGATAATTATTCAAATACATAATAATCAGACACAGTATACCAATATTTGAGGCCCTGAACTGAAATTCTGAATTTGTCTGATCATCGGCCTCCTCTTTATAATGAGGGATGGTCTATCATCCACCACGCGGGCCCAGTGCGGGTTGGTAGATGACACATGTCTTCGAATAAGCTTAACAATAAAAAAACTAATCAGTCCGTCAGTTAAATTTTCCACGTAAACAAAGAATTAAGACGATACAGTGCTTTGAAAACTCGTGTGACGTCATATTCTAAGGCATTCGTATGGCATTTTTACCGGTCAGTGACGTCACAAACTAAGTACCCCTACGCAAAATTTTTTGCTGGGAAACGACTTTTTTTTGGGGTCAAAAATTTCATTTTATGGTAAAACTCAATGTAGCACTCTTAAACCATTGTGCTAGTGGATGCTTTGAATAGTAAAAGGGTAATGGAGGTAATTCAAATAATTTCACAACCTGAAAAACTAGAATTTACAAAAACAGCTGTGCAAAATTTAGAACTTTGACCCCTAATATCTCCGTAACTAGGGGTTTCCCAGGTATGGTCTAGAACAAAAAAATTATCACAGTGGTGGGGAGAACAAGTGCTCTTCGTTTGCGTTAAGGGTACTTTTACACCCTTTATAGTTCGGGAGCTATAAATACCAAAACTTTCATAGAGCCCTACAAACTATATTCCAGACAAAAAGATAAGGTCAAGCTCGTTTTTTGCTACCATTCAACCCTCTGAAGGGTAGTGACGTGGGGTAATATTGTCATGTCCGGGTAAAGTCGTCAGACTTTTTTATAGCTGACCCTACCGTCCTCGAGACAGTTCGAACTTTACTAATAATGAGGGTAGAGAGTTATTCGTTGGTCGCGTTGATGTTCCTATTGTGAAGCTGTAGGTACGGTCAACAGCTTCCTTTTATATGCAAAATGTTTTGAATAAAACTTGTCGGCGATACAACGTAAACATAATATCACTCTTGTAAGTCACAAAGGGTAAGGTAGTTTTGGTGGTACCTTATAGTATACCCAGGATTCCCCAGTTATATGTAAGTCCCATAATTATGGTGGCAAGCCTGTTGCCATGAAAACCAGGCACAGATTCAGAGACAGATTTTCTTATGTTCTTATTCATTTATTTATTTACACACAAGAAAGTTAACAGGAAATTACATTAAAATAGAAGAGCAGAAAGGTGCTGCTTATTTTCATAAGCAATTTATTCCAGCAGACTTGCAATGTTAAGGAGACTTTTTGTCCCTTTAAAAGCTACAACAAGAAGTGACGTTTGTCAAAGTCAATTTATAAGTACTTCAAACGAAGAACAAATCTGGTCCAATATTTGCGGAATCTCTTATATAAGGGTATTTACAATGTTGAAATCGGGTTAAGATGTTTACAACCCTTTTCTATCAAACCCGAACCCACAGTCGTCCGATGTTTGACATGACTTTGATCGATTGTTCCCTCTGCATCGAACTTTAGTTAAGTAAAGGTGGTTACGCCAACATGGTGTTTGCGTGTAATTTCTACTTATAAATAACTATAATGCTTGACGTTGGACATTAGAACTGACTAGGTACACATAAGGGATGGCTAGCCTAGTTGAAAGTGTCCGGCAATCGCTCCATGGGCTTTGTTCCTGCCGCGGCGAAAGGAGCTTAACCAGTATGAAGTTCTGCTGGCCGCATTGCATCTCGTAACTAAGTTCATGTGAAAAAAAGTCAAGATGGCGTCAGTGTAAAATATTCGTGTCCTCGTGTGTGCTGTCCGTTGACTATCCTTCGAAAAAGATCTATCTCTGATCGTCGGTGTGTCGCGTCATCGCATCTCAAGCTAAGTTGTTGCTGAGATCGCGCTATAAATACAACCCGCGGGTCCGTTGGCCCATGCAAGTAGAATAACATTTTTGAACTATGAACTTCGGTGTGTGAATTGGGCTTTGAGTGCAGTTTGAAGCAGTCCCTCTGGAGCTGATCGCAGACGTGGCCAGCAAGGTAAGCCTTCCTGAGAGTACCTATAGGTTTTCTAACTGTTCATCGTCAGGCTCTTGCAATTTCTAGATTACCTTTCAGAATCAGCGCCCCTCAATTTGAGGTTACCGCCGCGTATCGTTATTTTATATCAGTAAATTCATATCTTTAGAATCGAACGTTGAACTATACGCACCATTTTGGTCCTACGAGCCTGGATAGAATTGTCCTATAGGCTATAAAAATCTAGAAGTTTTTTACGTAAAATTGCATATCGTTTTGGGAGACTCGACCTTATTGCGTTATACGTAAAGTCTAATATCATCAGCACTCTTTATCGAAGTCCCGTTACCTTTCATATTTTTAGTTGGGTAATTTCACATTAAAATTACTAAATCATATCGAAAGTCATATACTTATATATATTACAGTAATTTGTGTCGTGAAATACGGTTTTTTCCAAGAACTGCGCGTTATAGGCCATTATTTGGTTCAGCGGGTAGATTTGTGTGTTGCATACCGCGCGCATGACAAACAGCATCGTTGGAGACTTTCGTTATAGATTTATTTAGTTTTATTTAACAGAAGTTTTGTAGGTAAATGTTATCCTATTAAATCGCCTCGTATTGTACGAGTATTTAATCGCAATACAGTCCACTCCGCATTTAATTAAATTATTGCAATTTAGTTAAATTATTAGCATTAAAATTGTTTTGATTTCTCTTTTCGATATCAATTTTATTTATCTACTCCGCACTTACCTCGTTGTGTTGTGAGATCGGATAAGTTATTTCTGTTATTACACCCTCGATAAGTGAGTTTTCGCATGGTTGGATAATAATTATTTCCATACCTAGCTAGGTGCCTACCTACTGAAATTAAAGTTGTTTTTTGAACTTTGGTTTGTTAACTCCCATCGCACCTTTAAGTTATTTAAGGTTCAGCCAGTTTAGGTACATACATACTCTTGTGTTCATTCCGGTTTGAGTTAAGTACATCTAGGTAGGTACATTAGATATATATCGAGATACCTAGGTATTTTCCCGCATCGCTTTTTCGTTATCTAGACTTGTTCGTTAGTTGTAAGTTAGTTCCGTACACAATTATTTATATCTGTGATTTATTATTTTAAATTCAGTTTGTTAACCGCACCTTGTTGCCAATTTTGGTACTAGGGTTCCGCAGGTCAGGAACTCAGGAAAAGTGATTCCTACCTATTTTATTGTTTTTACCTGATTAAACATTTATTTCTTTGTTTGATTCTCTGTTTTCGTCTTAGCTTGTTAGGGTCCCGTGTTCTGAGATATAAGTGGGTTCCGAATTGATATTTTGTGTAAATCTATTATTGAGTTCTAATTATTGTAGTTTAAAATGGAAGATTTACAAAATAAACTAAAATTGTATGAAGGCAAACGCGCCGCATACTTTGCTCGCACACAAAGGTTATTTGATTCTATAACAGACCTTAAGACTGAAAAATCGCGGGACACTTTTATTGCGCAAGCTAAATTAATCGATCTTATTCGTACTGAAATGATAACTGCTATTGATAATATAAACATTATTTCAATGAAACTTAATCCAACCTATGAGGTTAATTATAGCACATTGTCGTCATTTGACGATCTGGTGTGCGAAATCAAAAATGTTTTGAGTTCCCTAACCACAACAAAGGAGTCTCCTAGTCCGAATATGGCAGGATCTTCGCATATCAAAATACCTCAAATAGAATTACCTACCTTTGATGGTGACATTCAGAACTTTCCGTTCTTTTATGAGACATTTAAACGGGTGATTCATACCAATCCCGCTCTCTCGGATTCTGATCGCATTCATTATTTGTTGGGTCATCTCAAAGGCAAAGCCAAAGGCGTGGCGGCTGGTATTGTTCCTGCTGCAGAAAATTATCGTGTTATCTGGGAAGCGCTTATCGCTAAATATCAGGACACGCGCGCTTTGGCCGTTAATTATTTAAATCAGCTGTTTTCTTTAAAGGCAGTTGGTTCGTCGCCCGCTAATGTAGAAAAGGTTTTTGATAAATACACCGCTCTTGTGGCTGGACTTAAACAATTAAAAATCGACAACATGTCGGACTTTATTTTTATGTACGCGGGTCTTAAGTTAGTAGACTCCGACATCGCAAAACATTACGAAATGTCGCTTCGCACATTGAAGGATCCTCAAAGCGTCGACTACGATTATTTCGTGAAGTTCGTACGAGAACAACTAAAAATTCTTTATCGCACCGCGCCGCAGAAGCCCGAGCGCTCGACTGCTGGCGCCAGCGCTAGTGCTCCCCCCGCACCCTCTAATAGGGTATCGCAGGTGTATGTAGCTACGTCACCTAAATGTTCGCTTTGTCAGTCGGTGCATACAAACTTATATAAGTGTAGTGCCTTTTTAAAATTAAATACGAATGACAAATTTAAATATATAAAAGACAATCGCTTCTGCGGTAATTGCCTTAGTAGTCAACACACCGTATCTAAATGTCAATCAACATTCTCGTGCAAGAAATGCAACGGTAAACACCATACCCTGTTACATTTTGATCAATCGCCGCCCCAACCGACTCCCGCGCCGACAGTCGGCGCCGCGCCGTCTGCCAGTGCCGTAGACAAGACCCCGGATCAGGAACGCGTTTCTTTGTGTACTCATTCGGCTTCGGCTCATAATAGTACTCGCACTACGGAGGTTTTAGCTACTGCGAAAGTGTTAGTGGTCGGTAGAAAGGGGAAGGATTTTGTTGTTCGCTGTCTATTGGACCCGGGTTCTCAGAAGAACTATATTACCACCCGATGTTGTCGTATGCTTGGACTACCAATAAGTGACGATTCTATAATCACGGTTAAAGGTATCGGTGGTACGTCTCAGTCGGTCCGCGGTTCAGTCGACTTCACATTCAGCTCGCGCCTTCGCGCGCAACCCAAGTACTCGATTGAGGCACTGGTTCTCGATGAGATAACAGGACAGCTTCCATTGTGCCCGATAGATGTCGCTGATCTCAATCATATCGATTCGCATCTATTCGCTGATGATACTTGGGGATTGCCGGGGAATATTGACATCCTGCTTGGAGTAAAGTTGTTTGCTAAGTTATTGCGACCAACTAACGTTACTTCAACTGCTGGATATCCAGATGCATTAGAGACTGTTTTAGGATACATCTTTATGGGAGACGCGCCTATTTTAGAATCGCCTACCGCTACGATGTCGTTTTGCGCGACGTCTTCTTTGGAAAGTTGCGACTTGCGTAGATTCTGGGAGATTGAGGAAGTTCAAGCTTCCTCAATCACAAGTGTGGACGATAAACACTGCGAGCAGTTTTATTGTTCTACCACCACTCGCACCCCATCTGGCAAGTATGTCGCTGCTTTGCCACTGAAGACGGACGCTACTGCACTAGGAAATTCTTTCGACGTCGCTCGTCGTAGGTTTCTTAGCCTTGAACGTAAATTTAAATCGCACCCTAACGTCAAACTCCTCTATGATGACGTTATTAAAGATTATCTCAAAAATAACTATATTTCCTTGGTGGAAGGAGTTTTGCCAGGTGAAGTCTCGTTCTATATCCCACACCACGCTGTCATTCGCGAAGACAAGACAACCACTAAGTTACGCGTGGTTCTTGACGCAAGCGCGAAGTCAGACAATGGTATCTCGTTAAATGATATCCTTTACGCTGGTCCCGTTCTTCAGGCGGACCTGCTAAATATCTTATTGAACCTGAGACTCTTCGCTGTAGCCATAACTTCTGACGTTAAAGCTATGTATCTTAAAATAGGAATTCGTCCTGAAAATCGCCCGCTTCAGCGAATACTCTACCGGTTTCACGAAGATGAAAATTTAAAGACCTTTCAGTTTTCAGTTCTGCCTTTCGGCCTGAAGTGCTCTCCTTTTGTCGCGATTCGAACCATTCAACAATTGTGTAAGGACGAAGGTCACCAATTTCCTCTGGCCAGTGAGATTCTGAGTCGAGACATTTATATGGATGATATAGCAAGCTCTACCTTCAATGTAGAGCAAGCAATAGAGTCATCTCATCAACTGATTAAAATATTTTCACTTGGTGATTTTGAGTTGACCAAATGGTCAAGTAATAGCGCTGAAGTCCTTCAGGCTATTCCCGAGTCATTGCGACTCTCGCACAGTGTCGATCTAAGTAAGGATCCGACCCTGAAAATTCTTGGGCTACGCTGGTTTCCCGACTATGACTATTTCGCATTCCAGGTCAACCCTGACGTTCGCCCTTGCACAAAAAGGAATATCTTGTCGTCAATCGCTCGGCTTTTTGATGTATTGGGATTAGTCGCGCCCATGATTTTGTACGCTAAGTTACTCATCAAGGAGTTGTGGCTTGTTAAAATAGGATGGGATGAGGTCCCACCGAATCGCATTGTTCGCCTTTGGGAACAATTTCAAGCTGAGTTACCTGAAGTTTCTCAGCTTAAATTCGCACGTCATATTGGCGTTATTGAAAACTGTAAGGTTTCAATAGTTGGCTTTGCGGATGCCAGTGAGAGGGCATACGGTGGTGCTGTCTATGCCCACGTAGTCAAGCCAGACGGTAACATCGTCATCTCACTGGTGTGTGCAAAGTCCAAAGTGGCTCCTCTTAAGGTTATTTCGCTAGCTCGCTTGGAGTTATGCGCCGCACTCCTTTTATCAATTCTTATCAAACGAGTTTTCGTTCTCTACTCCGCCCGATACGCCATTGAGGCTGTCGTAGCGTTCTCAGATTCAACTGTAACTTTGAGTTGGATTCATTCCTCGCCACATCGCTGGCACACTTATGTGGCCAATCGCATCGCTAAAATCCAAGAAAACTTATCGTCGGAGCACTTTTTCCATGTCAAGGGATCTGAGAATCCAAGTGACTGTCTTTCTCGTGGCTTATCACCTGCCCAGCTAGTTCATCATCCACTGTGGATGAGTGGACCGCCATGGCTAAAAACACCCCGACACGAATGGCCCGTGAAGCCATTTGTATCCGGTGAGGTGCAAGAGCTGCCAGAGATGAAGCCTGTGGCTCTACCCTCAGTTACGAAAGCAGACTCTTCTGATACAGATACCAGTTTTCTAACAGAAGACATTCTGTACCATCGTGCGAGTAGGTTTTCCTCTTGGATGAAATATCTAAAGACAATTTGTTTCGTCTATAAATTTCTCAAACGTCTCCCAAAGGGACCCGTTACCGCATCTGACTTGGAGTTCGCTGAATTAGTAGTGTGGCGCTCTGTTCAGCGGATTCATTTCGAATCAGATCTCGATCGCATAAACCGCAAACAAGTATGTTCAAAGCAAGTACAGAAACTTAGTCCGTTTCTGCATAATGGACTTATTCGCGTTGGTGGACGCTTAGCCAACTCTGAGTTAGACTTTGATTCGCGTCACCAAATTTTACTTCCTCGACAGGACCACGTAGGGGAACTTTTAGTTTCCCACTATCATGTCAAAAACTTCCATACAGGTCCGAACTTGCTTCTGGCTCTTTTGAGACAGAGGTATTGGATTCTGCCCGCACGATGTCTTGTTCGGCATATAACTTTTGGCTGCAATATTTGCTTTCGCGCTAAGCCACGACCGGTTTTTCCAGTCATGGCTGACCTGCCGCAGTCACGTGTTGAAGTCGCTCCTAAAGCATTTTCACACACTGGGTGTGATTATGCTGGACCGCTGATGATAACGTCTGTGCGTGGCAGAGGCCAAAGGAGTCGTAAGGCTTATATCTGTCTTTTTACGTGCTTGACAACGCGTGCTTTGCATCTGGAAGTTGCCTCAGATCTCAGCACCGCGAGCTTCTTGTCAGCACTAAAACGCTTTATTTCTCGCCGTGGTCCCATCGAGTGTCTGTATACGGACAACGGCACCAATTTCATTGGTGCTCGTTCTTATCTTCGCGATCTCTACCAATTTTTGTCGCAAGAATATCGCCCCTATTGGGAATTGGAACTGGCTGAGCATAAAATAACTCTTAAAACCATCCCATGCAGAGCTCCACACTTCGGTGGATGCTGGGAAAGTGAGGTAAAGAGTGTTAAAACGCATCTTCTGAAAGTCGTCGGTCAACAAATACTCACTTTTGATGAGCTTAACACTATGTTAGCTCAAGTCGAAGCTTTGTTAAATTCTCGACCACTCTATGCACTTAGCTCAGATCCGTCAGAACCTACCGCTTTAACACCTGCTCATTTTCTTAATACGAAACCGCTTGTGTTTCTACCCGCTCGCGAAGTTACTGAAACCCGTTTACACCTTATTTCACGATACGAGTTAACTGATCAACTCGTCCAATCTTTTTGGAAGCGGTGGCGAAATGAATTCTTCACACCCTCCAAACAAGGCAAAAATGGAACACTCCGTCTAACCCTGTACGGGTTGGTATGGTTGTCGTTTCAATGCAAGATAATGTCATGCCCTTGCACTGGCCGTTAGGTTTAATTACTGAAATCTTTCCGGACAAAAAAGGGATATGTAGAGTCGCATCAGTGAAGGTACAAGGTGGAATGCTTCAGAGCAGACCGATTGTTAAGTTGTGCCCTCTCCCTACTCAGTAAGCATTAATTAGCTTATCGTATTTTAGGTTAGGGTTAGGTTTTTATAATATAACTAAACTTTCCTTTATCATGTAACATGTAACTAAATTTTTGGTTAATTTTCCTCGCTAGAGGTCGAGTTTTCGCGACGATATGCAATTATAATTTAATTTCGCGTTCTTTGTGTTTTGAAAGTAGGATATTTCAACCCGGGGAAAATGGTTACGCCAACATGGTGTTTGCGTGTAATTTCTACTTATAAATAACTATAATGCTTGACGTTGGACATTAGAACTGACTAGGTACACATAAGGGATGGCTAGCCTAGTTGAAAGTGTCCGGCAATCGCTCCATGGGCTTTGTTCCTGCCGCGGCGAAAGGAGCTTAACCAGTATGAAGTTCTGCTGGCCGCATTGCATCTCGTAACTAAGTTCATGTGAAAAAAAGTCAAGATGGCGTCAGTGTAAAATATTCGTGTCCTCGTGTGTGCTGTCCGTTGACTATCCTTCGAAAAAGATCTATCTCTGATCGTCGGTGTGTCGCGTCATCGCATCTCAAGCTAAGTTGTTGCTGAGATCGCGCTATAAATACAACCCGCGGGTCCGTTGGCCCATGCAAGTAGAATAACATTTTTGAACTATGAACTTCGGTGTGTGAATTGGGCTTTGAGTGCAGTTTGAAGCAGTCCCTCTGGAGCTGATCGCAGACGTGGCCAGCAAGGTAAGCCTTCCTGAGAGTACCTATAGGTTTTCTAACTGTTCATCGTCAGGCTCTTGCAATTTCTAGATTACCTTTCAGAATCAGCGCCCCTCAATTTGAGGTTACCGCCGCGTATCGTTATTTTATATCAGTAAATTCATATCTTTAGAATCGAACGTTGAACTATACGCACCAAAAGGTCATATTTCATTGCATCCCTTTCATCGTGATTTATAGGCACACAACTGTTACGCAAAGAAACGTAATGTGGAAATTGTGATTGAAACAGATTTGACGAGTGAAAGTGTTGGAATCCAATTTCATTATTTATTTAAGCTTCATGTAAAAGAGTGGTACCTACAGTCACCTGTAAAATTGCATGGATACCATAATGTGTATTCTGGTGTGAGCGTTTATAGTCGATAACTAGTTTACGTTAGGTGGCGTCATTTCTCGCTTCACACGATTTTAGTTCTGAATATATAGGGGATCGGACAAAAAAAAACTATTTGGTCTGTCAGATAGATTTTCAAAAAATATTGGACACTTACTTTTTCTTTTTTCACATAAACAAAAAACGAAGACGATACAGTGCTTCGAAAACTCGTGACGTTTTTTACCTACAAATGACGTCACAACCGTCCCCACTCATGATCTTTGACGCGTCATAACTTCGTAAATTTTTATTAATTTGATAAAACAAAAAAACACGTATCCAATATTTTTTGATAATCTAACTGACGGACTAATTAGAATCATATTTTTTTGATTCAGTCCGATCCCCTATTGTCCATGCATTTTTGTAGGTGACTGTGCATAGGAGGAATTAACCACAATGCATCAGTACTGCTACTGTTAGCTGACGTCATCCCACTGCTGGACAAAGGCCTTTCCCCATGACTTCTAGTTGTTTCGAACCATTGCCAAGGTGGACCACTGGTCACTCGTCTTCTCCAGCTCATCGCACCATCTTCTACGAGGTATGCTTCGACGCCTCGCGCCTTCTGGGTATGTCAGCGCTCCAGAAAGAGGCCATATTGGACCCATAGTTTAATGGGCAGACGTTGTCAGAATCAAAATCGCTTGATCATACTAATACTAATTATTTTCTTGGCAAAAGCCGAATTAAAGACGAAAATGATCAAAACGTGAAGGGTCTGTGTTGCGTAAGTACCTAATATTGTAAGGAAAATGTTAAGTTTCGTATAACACAAATATTCTCCGGAAGTGATAAGATGCTCAATTAAACCATCCCTTCCTTTATTATTTTAGATCGGAACACCCTCATGTAATGTACCCTGTAAACAATCATATTTGAGTTTCTAATAAGACACGCTAACTAAAGCTGATAAGGATATTTAAATTTTATTTTATTCTGTTCGGGAAACATACAGCTTATACAAACAGTTTTCTAAAAAAAAAATACTTTTAAGGCCATTATTGAGCGATGTCTCAAACCAAGATAGGCATTTTAAAATGTGCAATTATTTTCATCTACACCGCTCTCAAATCAGTGAACATCATGTACTTAAACAGAACAATTTAAAACATGACGCGACATTCACAAATCAGCATTGGACCCATGTGGAAGAGGTTATAGCTGATTCTCTCTCATAGAGAGGTCGCCGATGTCCAGCTGTGGGACTAAACAGATTTTAGAGTGATTATGAAGTGTCTTAAAAACTAGCAGGCAAAGATAACTCCTTGTATAAAAGATAAACACACAAATCGTCTCAAATTGGCCGCTAAGTCAATATTGAGTTTGTCCATCAATTGACCTCTTTTAAAAGGTCCCGCTGTGAGTGAGGACGGACATATCTGCGCTTCTCTCGTGTTTTATACGTTGTTTTGTGTTAACACGTACTAGAATGTACTAAAGAGTACGTTAGCTATTTACGTTGGCTGCGAGATGTTGTAAGAGATACCGCGGCCTCGACAAAGAAGGAACTTGGGTGGTTTTTTTAGTCAATAGAAGTCTGACACTCCCTACGCTCTGCCCAAGAGCGGGAGGGGTTATTTGTTGATTTCCCACAACCCAAAAAAAAACTATATATATTACATAACATAACATCATGAGGAGCTCGTGGCTTAATAAGAACTGCCACTCGGGTCGATCTTTAGGTTAAGCTGCGCTTGCCTAGGTCGATCGGTGGATGGGTGACCGCCCATTACATACCGAGTTTCCTCCGTGCCTCGGAAAGCACGTTAAGCTGTTGGTCCCGGGTGCCATATATAGATCTTTGGCAGTCGTTACGGGTAGTCAGTGACCTGAAAGTCTGACATCCAGTCTTACCAAAGGGTATCGTATTACCTAGTATTAACTGGGTTGTGGAGGTCAGATAGGCAGTCGCTCCATGTAAAATACTGGTATTCAGCTGCATCCGGTTAGACTGGAAGCCGACCCCAATATAGTTGGGAAAAAGCTAGGCAGATGATGAACATCACATCTGTATGTTCCCGAAGGGTTAGACAGAGATGCATCTAATAGTACACCCACATTTCATCACTTTTGTTTAAATCCCTTGTAGTAGAGGGCGAGTCTATTGCTATGCTGGGCACCAATTCTGACTTCCTGGGCCTGCAGTCTCGACAAGGATAGCGATCGCTTTACGACAAAATTCGGTCGCAAAGCTATAACGATGCGGATTTAAGGTGGACACTCTAAGACATTAGTATGACATTTTTAGTGGTCAGTGACGTCACCTACCCCCACTCAAATCTTTGACGCGTTTTATCTTCGTCAATTTTTATTGATTTGATAAAATAAAAAATACGTATCCAACATTTTTCGATAATCTAACAGACGGACTAATTAGAATCACATTTTTTCGATAAGTATTTGGTAAGTATGGATGGATGTTTGTTACTCTTTCACGCAAAAACTACTAAACGGATTTGGATAAAATTTGGTGCACAGATAGTTTATATCCTGGATTAACACATAGGATAGCTTTTATCTCGATTTTATCTTCTCGTCGGATAATTTTCGAGTTGTAACGGACGAAGCCGCTGGAAACAACTAGTGTATGTCTCAATAACAACTCTGTAAAATTTAAACGTCCGACTGAATGCTGAGAGTCGACAACGCTAACAGTGAAATCTCATTTTTTTTCTAATAAGTACACATAACAGTTACCTTAACCGCTTCTCAAGTAAAACAAATAATAACGAGAGCATGCAACTTTTATCAGTCGATCGAAAGCCGTGACAACCGCTTATCATGAATACCGTACAAATTGCTACATACGGTGTTCAAGAGATACGGATTGCAGTGCAAGCAATTTAGATCCAGTACCTATGACCGTAGACCAAGAAATTAGAGAAACGAAACTCCTTATTAGTTTCTTTGTGCTTGCACTTCCTCTACTTAACGTGTCGATGGCAATCTAAATTGTGTAGGTCCAGAATTGGGCTACTAGTTTGGCGCTTTCGGTAGCGTCCATCAGTTCCTGTAGTGAACAACCAGCAAGACAGGTAAGGCAAGACATTAAGTGCCCCAGTATTTGAGGGACAGCACCACATTTACACTCCAGTGCAGAGTCATTTATGTATCTCCACCGCAGGTTTCCTTTGCTGAGACCAATCTGGGTCCGAAGTCTGCTTGCACTGATTCAACCTGTATAATGACTTACTTCTCTCTACCTGGGATTCTACTTCCCCGAATACTAAGATGACCTTGTCTTGGGTCGTATGGGCGTCGCACAGGAAGGTGGATGATGATGGAGACACACTCCCAACAAAATATTATGCGTGTAATTACCGAGGGATCAGCCAAAGGTACACCCACATTTCGCGCGAAGTTTTCGCAATTCATTTTGTGCTAATCGTATTCACATCACAGATATGTCAGGTATTTTTCAATGCTTACCCTAAGCTAACAGTTTTCTTTCGGAACATTCTTACTCTGTGTTAAAAGCCACGGGTCGTTATGTTCTAATGCTTTTGAATAGAAATGTGATTGTGGAGGGAGCTTGCACTCAGCTTGCACCAATGAGGCGGTTTCTATGCGATAAACTGGGCCATTGTTCTAGCTATTGGACATTGAGCAGATTGTGGCTAAACGGCTGCAGACTGTCGATCTGGGGGATAGGGGGCGCTGGCCGAGATAGCGTCTTTCATTAGAGAATAGTCTTGAGTGCTCCTTGCTTTCAAAGATCGATAATTGTATTGGAAATTAATACTGGTGCACCCAATACCGAGTTTACAGCAGCATACATTTACACCTATATTGGCTGTTAGGGGATCGACGCAACTTATCTGCGAGAGTCTGTGAAAGGCCTAGTTAGATTGCTGGATGCTACTAACATTTCGCCTATTTAAAAATGTCTCTATTTCCCCACGATGTTGTCCCCTTTTTTTTTTTTTTTTTTTTTTTTTTTGGTGGGTGTAAAATCATCGAATAACCCCTCCCGCTCTTGGGCAGAGCGAAAGGGAGTGTCAGACTTCTACTGACTAAAAACCACCCATGTTCCTTCTTCGCCCTCTATGTCGAGGCCGCGATAACCAGAGGACTACCCGCGGCCCCGACAGGACGATGTTGTCCCCTTCAGTCATAGTAAGGCTGGGTCCCAGTACTGGAAGCATTTTAGGCTGATTTAGCTTGAACATTATTCGCAGTCAATTCGTCGGACTGCCACGTTAGCGACTGGCAAGCATGATGTTCGAAGTTACACTCCCAGGTCAGGAAAAGTGTTATAGGGTTTTACCATTATAAATTTCTTAGTAGCAGACACGAAATCTGGATTTGGGCCCGGTTGATGGCAATGGGCTTAGATAACTGGTGATATGTAGGTAAACCTCTAGGTACACTTAGGGTTAGGCTTTGGGTATTATACTGTACTAGCTTGCCAGCGGCTTCGCCCGCTACAACTCGAAAATTATCCCACGGGAAGATAAAATCGGGATAAAAACTAACCTATGTGTTAATCCAAGGTGTCAGCTAACTCAATACCAAAATTTTATTAAAATCGCTCCAGCCGATTAGACGTGAAGAAGTAACAAACATACACACTCACACACTCCCAAACTTTCGCCTTTATAATATTAGTGTGAAGTGTGCTGTGATAGTGTGATAGTGTGATAGTGCTGTTGACGAAGAAATATTAAAAAAGGCCCAACTTACACGTATATATAGGACACAGACCACTGCAATGCAATATCGATTAAGTTTTATGGTGACTATTAGAGCCACAGTGCACGTCAATCAAAGCATGATGCAATTTTTATGGCCAGATAAACCTAGATGACTCATCCATCATACAATAGGTTCTAAGAGTACGTAGGTACCAGCGGTTTGTTGTTGTTTTATTGACGAAGTAAGGTACGTGACAATGCAGCAATGCAAGTAAAAGATTTATGTTTACTTGTGTGATGAAATTTCCATGTTTAATAACAGAATTTGAATTGAAAAAGCTTGTGGCTGAAATCTGGCAGTTTGGAATACTAGGTAATATTTAACTTTAAAAATTCACTGATTACATTGCACTCTTTTTTTTGGCGGGTTGAAAATCATCGAATAATCAAAAAAATCAGAGCGAAAGGGAGTGCCAGACTTTTACTAACTAAAAATCACCCATGTTCCTTCTTAGCCCTTAATGTCGAGGCCTTGGTATCTCTTACAACATCTCGAAGCATTTCATTGCACTTCGTGACAGCAACATTTTACACTATCATTTTAACTGGTATTGTCATCATTGGGGTATTAAAGGGCCTTCCGAACCTCAGTGTGAATGCGATGCTCCCTCCGGCCATACCATGGCCAACTTGCTAGATTGTCCTATGGGATCTTACAACTGCAATTTAGAGGACGAAAAGAATTACTTTAGGGGCCCGTGATTCACGTGACCACTTACTGGGCTTAAGAAATCTTATTATCGTTACTTACTTACTCGGGCCATCTATACGAAAGAAGAAGAATTTGAATCATTGGCCAATTTTGCAGACGAACTGAAGTAATATTCTATGATTCGACCTTTAAAATCACAACACAACATCGGCTCCTAATACATCTTATTAAAAAAATGTATTTTTATTTACTTTTAATTAACTCGAACCACTGCCCTGTGTTCAGTATTCTCTATTTAAAATTAAAACAATAGAGGATCGCGCTATTGTTTTCCAATAGAAACTTGTTATAAAATGGTGGCTGTTTTAAATGAAAACTGGATAAAGTTAGTGTTGCGAATAGGATTTCTAACGCTCTATAAATATGTGTCGGCAAATGTCAGCGTTTCCGATTCGATTATCTATAAATGGAACACTGAAATAGTTGCCAGCTTTTTCAGGAGTAACTTAAAAAAACATGGATACTATGTCAAGCTGTTTCATCATTATCATCAGCCTATTAATGTTGAAAGAAAGACGCCATACCACGCGGGCCCAGTGCAGTTACACAAAGTAATGTCTGGGTTCGAACTCACGACGTACTGTTCATAAATCGTGGCTGCCACCACTGGGCCACCGATGCATGTTGGCATTCGCTACATGTAAAATACTGGCATTCAGCTGCATCCGGTTAGGCTGGAAGCCGACCCCAACATAGTTGGGAAATGGCTAGGCAGATGATGACTGCTATAAAACTATTTAGGTACCTAACTGCAGAACGTATTTGTGTATGATTGATCAACATAAATATTAAATACTGTTGCTATAAAGGGTGCCAAAGTACCCTTAACGCAAACGAAGAGCACTTGTTCTCCCCACCACTGCGATCATTTTTTTGTTCTAGGCCATACCTGGGAACCCCCTAGTTACGGAGATATTAGGGGTCAAAGTTCAAAATTTTGCACAGCTGTTTTTGTAAATTCTAGTTTTTCAGGTTGTGAAATTACTTTAATTACCTCCATGACCCTTTTACTATTCAAAGCATCCACTAGCACAATGTTTTAGGAGTGCTACATTGAGTTTTACCGTAAAATGTCATTTTTGACCCCAAAAATAAAAGTCGTTTCCCAGCAAAATTGTTGCGTATCGGTACTTAGTTTGATGTACAGAATGCTTGGTTGGCGGCTGTGTGAAGGGTTAATTTACACCCTGTATTTTCATACTCAACATTTCCTAAACACCACAAATGTTATTACTACGAAAACCGATTACCATACAACTTTTCCGACACCGGCGCCACCTTCTTAAATACTTTTTTTAAGCGTTGCCCCACACTAGGAATTTCTCCTGTATCGTGGGTGCGTTTACAAACATTTAAACTCACAAACACAAACCAAACACCCAGACCGGAAACAACTATCTGTAGGCAATACAAATATTAGTTCCTTAGGGGAATCGAACCTGCGGCACGCTGCGCAACAGTATAATCGCTCAGCCACTGCGCCAACCGTGCCGTCGTATTTGATTATCTTAGCAACATGTAACAGATTTCATTTAGCTCTTTTGTGACCCAACATTCAGATCCATATAAGACAGCAGGTCCAGTCACCCAAACCGTGGTTGAGGAAAGCGGGAGTCGCATATTGTTCCCGTGACCTACCCACAGTTCATTCATCCAGTGTTAATAACATAACATAACATTTGGGCATGGATACACATAATGTAACATATAGTATATAATATAGATATTATAGGGATATACATAAATATAACACATGCAAATTACATGATCGTTTACACAACAGACTTGGCAATGAGCAATAAAATAGATTGCAATCAATAAATAAACATAGCTATTGACTACGGACAATTACGTTAAAGAAAATAATTAATAATTATTTTTAACATATATCAAGATTGCCAATAGAATATTATTTATAAACATCACACGCTCGATTCCTAGCGACCATTATCGGATAAAGTTAGTCAATTAATATCAACAATGAACACGTGGTATTGTTGGACTAGATTAGTCTGGACTTTTCTATTTATTAATACGTTGTAGGTGCAGAGGTTTAATCCTATGTCCCGTTCGTTCCATATTTTCTGTCTTTATCATGTTTTCATGATACATTAGTTCCAAATGCAACTGCTGAGGATGAAATCCTAGATTCGATTCCTGGAATGTCTGAGTCATGGAGACTGAATTTGTGCACGGTTAATGGCAAAATGCTCGCCCTCTATTACATGCCATCTGCCGTACTCAGAGACATTTAATGATTACTTAAGCCGACACTTAGTAAAGGTTTGACATATTTTTGTATAAGAAAACTGTCAAAACCATTACTAAGTGATGGCCTAAGTAATCATTAAATCTCTCTGAGTGCGGCAGTAAAGACGTAACTGGCAAAATGTTGGTGTACTACTAGGTTTACTTTTACCATACCATTCGAAAATAGAAACAAGACAAAAATAAGATAATAAGGTTGTGGAACTCACTTCCGCCTAGCATTCGAGATTTAAAGACTATATCATTGTTTAAAATTAGAGTCAAAGAATACTATCTTTCCTCTCCAGTATGATTTATTATATTATAAATATATATTTTATTTGTTTATGCATCTTAGGATTTGTATATATATATAATTATATATATATTTATTATTTAAGGTTAAGTTAGTTAAGGCACATATACACATTATTCTTTCCCTTTTCTCGCACACTATTGTCTACATTTCTTCTTCATTTCTCCTTTAGCAGGTCTGCTGGCAGAAATTTCGTGAGAAATAAGCAGTACCTTTGTACTCATATATTATTTTATGTTATTTTCCTGTGCTGTCTACTGTGTGTACATAAATAGTAAATAAATAAATAAATAAATAAAATATTGTTTTAGGTGTCAGCACAGAACGTCTCTATCGCCAAAATCTTTTTCCCGTCAATCGACATCAAACTTCTAAATTACTCGCGCATTCATAAATTATAATTATCTTAGATGATGATAACATACACAGATAAATAAATTTAAGACTTATTCACATGTGGGTAAGACTAACAACTACAGAACGTCCGAGGGCTATTCTTGGGCGTATACCATTTAAATGACAGTGGCTATCATATAGTGTCCATCAATTAACAACAATTAACTGTCAAATGGTTTCATTTTGTACTAAACCATTACCAATTTGACAGTTAATCCATGGACAATATGATAGCCACTGACATCTAAAAGATACGCAATAGCCCTGCTGGTATGCACAATGATAGGGACCATAAAACTAATAGATCAAACATGAATCAATCAGTCTGAATAAACTACATACGATAACACTATACGTACTAACATACTATTCAATTGATTCTACTCAATTAGGTAGACTACAAACGAAGCTTATATAAACACATTGCGTTACAGAATATTTATGTTAGTGGTTTATCAATGTACAACTTTCAAGAAAAACGTGAAGAAAGCCACAAACGAAACGTTGCTACGTTACTGTTTTAAAATGGCTAACGTTTCAGGAAAGTATTCTCATAGTAGTTTGTGTAAAATAAATGACTGGAGTAGAGTTAATTTATTTCGTAAAAGAAACAATAACAGCACACACATAACTCTAGCAAGATGGTCTGCTTGAGACAAAAGGATAGCTATCAAATTGTTGAATGTGAAAATGACACACCATATATAAATAAGTCCAAATGGCTCAGTCGCAAAATGTCTCTTTCGCAAAATGTCTATCCAGGACTTAACTAATACATATTTAGACAGGTTTATAAAAACCGACTTCCAAAAAGGAGCAATATTATTCCAATGCCTAGAGCGACAATTTGCGAAAGCGACATTATGCGAAACAGACGTTTTGCTACCAGCAGACATTTTACAACTGAGACGTCCAAATTTGCCTGACCCTTCGGGAAAACACACTAAGACATAAAATGTTTTTTTTTCGCCACAATTTTTTATTAGGAAGTGCAGATTCCATCGCGTATTTTTTGATCCATGAACGGTTCGGGCGCAGTGATGATGGATGACCGAGTTTGAACCGATTTATTGTCCTGCCCGACGCCTAAAGTGCCATACTCTTTGAAATTGGGCTGAACACCTACCAAGGTGCAGTAACGAAAGGTGGATTATAGCAGTTATAGAATGGCATTGTACAACTGGAAACAAAATTTTGGTCGTCCGGCAGCAAGATGGGTTGACGACGTAACAAATAAAACTAAGTCTGGTTGTTATGTAGACAGATGCTAAAACACCAAATAAACAACAAAAAAAAACACCGAATCTACCCTCGTAACTAGTCAGACTATCCCTGTACTGTCTGACATAACACATATCGTGCTAATCACTCTCCATTCGGCGATTAAGGCGGCTCATTAACGAACTCTAATTAACACGTAACGGCTCGATGTCCATATCATTACTATGACATTGCCGTATTATCTAATCATGATATCGCTGTAATAGTTATAGTTAAGCGAAAATGTTGGGATAATTTCGGGAAAGTGGTAATTTCAGTGGAAATAAAGGCTAAGGGTGATATCGTGGTCATGCAATTTCAAATTTTCGTATTCTTTTGGTTTTTTGGGGGTGGGAAATCATCAAATAACCCCTTCTGCTCTTGGGCAGAGCAAAAGGGAGTGTCAGACTTCTACTGACGAAAAACCACCCATGTTCCTTCTTAGCCCTTTATAGCCCGCGGTATCTCTTACAACATCCCGCAGCCCCGACAGGCGTCGGCCCTTGCGGGCTCGTTCCGTGTTGCCGACATCTCTTTGAGGCGCGCGTGGAACACGAATGCGCCGTCGACATGGCCTGTCGTCGTCATAGCACCGATGGACGGAGAGCTAGGATTTACGTCATCTTGGGTCAACTTCACCATTTTTCTACCTTATCCCAATTTATTTCGGGTCGGCACATAATGTTCTTTCCTTCTATACTTCTGTGTTACTCGTCATCTCAGTAAACCAAATAGTTACCTATTTTTTTAGCCATATCTGGTCTTCCTCCACTCTTACAACCATTACAGGCAACACTAAGGGTCCATTCAGGCGACACTAAGTGCCAGCGACCTTGAGCGAGTGGGTGGAGCTTCCGTCACTCCCCGCGACCGCGAAACGCATCCTCGCAATGCGTGCTCGTAATTTCGTGAGGTAATTACTATACGTTTCAAATAGGAAGGACTGTCCAGCCCGATTTTTTATCACCTTACAAAATTATGTTCGGGAATAATAATACGTGGTTTACAAAATCTTACCTTAGTATGTTGCTTGTAGAATTATTTGCCAAAAAATCAGAACGATCACATGTAAAATACATGTGATCGTTAGTATGGTTTTTACTCGTAAAATAAATTTTTAGAGGTACGAGTATCTTTTTTGATTTTTTCTATAGAGTCAAATAAGTTGTATTATGTTTTCAAGTCACTAGCGTATATCCTGAACAATATCATATTTTTTCTGATTTTGTTTAGTGTAGTGAATCATATACTTTAACGCATTAAAAAAATCGCGATTAGCTCCTGTTGTGTCCTTCATGCTCAACATGTCAGTTGTTGGTCTTACCAAAATTACTACATTAAATCAGTCTAAATTTAAAGTTCCCACTGCTGGAATTCAGGCCTCCTCACCGTTTGAGGGAAGGTATATTACCCCATTACAACCAGGTAGGACTAGTTCAGGTTGAAAAAAAAACACCTACTATAGAGTAATAACGCCAAGCTGAAAATATCACTCCCGGTGTTGACCCGCCAATGAACAAGATCATGTCGGATAAGCCATATCCAATAGGGAACTGCGAACAATCAATCACTGAGAACTAAACCTTGCTTTTCCAGTGTTGATTGATGAAATTATTATACCAATTCTTGTAACTCTATCAAGTTTCAAGACTTTCAATAGTTCAAATAAATGGTTTAAGGACTTGATAGACAGGCTGTGGGATTGTTTGAAAGAGGTATTGAGCCCCTGGTATACAAAGGGCTAAAAAGAAACGTGGGCAGATTTTAGTCAGTACAAGTCTGACAACTTTTCCCTCTCTAGGCGCAGCGGAAGAGAAAAATACACTTGATAGACTTAAAGAAAAAAAACTACATATTCGCCAGCCAACCGGTTGAAAAATAAGAACACACAGCGCAGATATCTACAGCGTCCCAAGTCACGACATCTCAATATCATAGACAGGGCTATCGCTCACTCGATTACTACAGATAAAACTGTCCACCACCGTCTCGATAAAGGAGAATCACGAGCGCTGTTCGACATCGATTTACCAGTATTACATTCTCAAATCAATCAAATCAAAATCATTTATTTCAAGTTGGCCAGTTACAGGCTCTTTTGAATAGTCGAACAAATACTAAATTTTAATAAGCTAATAAACTAAGCTACAGTCCCACTCACAAGGCATAATAACTGTCAGTGTACTGTAGTTGCCGATTCCAAAGCGTTGGTCTCATGAGAAGAATGGCAAGAAACTTCATGGATACTCTTTTCAATCATAATATTGTTACAAAACTTTGGTTACATCATTCATATCGAGATTGGTATATTATCATGTGAGAACGATGTAGCAAGTTGTGCACGATAAGTGTCGACAGTAAGTAAAGCCAAAACGACGATTTAAAAATAATATAATAATTCAAACAAGCCGTGGCAACTAAGAGGTGACCAGTCACAACTGACAGCACCCGTTCACGAGCATGACGCATGGATCAGCCACCATTCCACTCAACCATTTTAAAGGGAACGAAATGACCCGACACACCCGCCACCATCAGCGAGACATTTAAGTGAGCATGACACACTCAATCGCCAGGGCATATCCAAGTCAAATAAAAAATAGAAAAATAAATGTAGGTTTCCAGAGAATGACAGCTTTCTAGTACATAGTACTCACACAATATGTGCTATGCGACTATATAATACTAGAGATTGAATTTATACATTGCAAAGATAGTTGTACAATCTTCTTCTTCTTCTTTCTTCTTCCTATTAAATGCTATTCATTTTTAAGCGTCCTGTCCTTGTGGAGCAGGACCGGCATTGAGCCAAGCATTTTTATCAGCGATATAATCGTCTAACTTGTAATATGCTTGCTTGCATAGTGTGCGTTTGATACATGTTTTAAATTTCGTCTCATTCAATTCAAGAATGCTTTGTGGAATTTTGTTATAGCATCTCAAACAGTACCCCATGAAAGATGAGTCTACCTTAGCGAGTCTGAAGCCTGGCTGCACTAACTGGTCCCTATTCCTAGTAATATAATTGTGTCTGTCACCTCTTTTACTAAAAAGATGCAGATTTTTTCTCACATACATTATGTTTTCGTAGATGTACTGACAATGCACCGTCATAATGTTAATGTTCTTAAATAGTTCTCTCAGAGAATCGCGCCTACGAAGACCATATATTGCTCTGATGGCTCGTTTTTGCAGAATAAAAATAGATTCAATGTCTGCAGCTCGTCCCCATAACAAAATGCCATAAGACATTAGGCTATGAAAGTAACTAAAATAGACCAGCCTAGCGGTATCTACATCAGTAAACTGACGAATTTTTCTAATGGCATATGCTGCTGAACTTAGCCGCCCTGCAAGAGATGTTAAATGAGCACCCCATTGTAGCCGTGAATCAAGCGTAATCCCCAAGAAAACCGTTTCATCTACGAATTCTAGTTTCTCGTTATTTAATAGAATATCACAATCACTACTTTTAACATTCGGTAAAGCAAATCTTATGCATTTTGTCTTTTTTTCATTTAATACTAAATTGTTTGCTGTGAACCAATTATGAATCTGAAGTAGGGCTTTATTCACGTCATCTAGCTTTTGAGCCCGTCTATTTATCTTAAAAATTAGGGAAGTGTCATCAGCAAATAACACCATATTCTGAGGTTGGTTTTTCAATAAATAGGGTAGATCATTAATATATACCAGAAAAAGAAAAGGGCCCAATATTGAGCCTTGCGGAACCCCCATTTTTACTTTTAAACCCTGTGAATTAACACCATTTATTTGAACATGTTGTTGCCTTTCACTCAAATAAGATTTTACTAAACTAAGTGCAAGTTTACCTAGTCCATAATGCTCAAGTTTCAAAAGCAATGTGTCGTGATTCACGCAATCAAATGCTTTTGAGAGGTCACAAAATATTCCTACAGCATCTTGAGACTGTTCCCACGCATTAAATATGTGCTTTAATAAAGTTACACCGGCGTCAGTTGTGGAACGTCCTTTAGTGAAACCGTACTGTTGATCGTGTAAGATTCTGTTGGTGTTAAAATGATTGAGCATTTGGTTAAGCATAACTTTTTCAAAAACCTTGCTAAAAGCTGGCAACACCGATACAGGTCTATAATTATTAGTATCGTTACTGTCACCAGATTTGAAAAGAGGTATGACCTTACTGTGTTTCATTAAATCTGGGAAAACCCCTTGGTCTACACACAAATTAAATATTGAAGCTAAGTATGGTGCAATAGTCTCAACTATGGATGTACAAACTTTGATAGACATTCCCCATAGATCTTCGGTCAGTTTAATTTTTATTTGCCGGAAAGCTTTAATTACCTCCGTAGGGTTTATATGTTTAAATTTAAATTCAGCCAGGCAACCAGGCACGTTCGCCTTCAATAAACCAATTGAGACTTCAGGTGAGGAATTAAGAGCCTCCGTTGTTTTTAAAGGAATATCAGTAAAGAAATTTACAAATTCTTGAGCTACTTCCTGATTATCGCTTTTAGGACCACATGCTGTATTTAATGTGTAGCTAGTGGTACGTATTTTTTTCCTGTTAGTCTCGTTATTTATGACTTTCCAAACTGTTTTTATTTTATTTTCTGCTGTTTTGATCTTTTTGCTAATGTGAAGGGCTTTAGCAACCTTGCAAGTATTTCGAAATATTTTTGAATACTTTGCAACATACTTGTTAAAAGTTTCAGTGTTTATGTAAGGCTTAAGGCCATATAGTTCAAAAAGTCTTTCCCTACTTTTTCTGATACCTCTAGTTGCCCAATCACTAAATATAAATTTAGGGCTAACACTTTTAATCTTCTTCTCAAAAGTTTTATTGAATTCTGTGTGAACTATTGAAAAGAAGTTATCGTACAATTTATTTATATTAATATCATCCACATGATGGTTCATTTCACATAACTTGTTCTGTAGGAAAATATTATATTTATTTAATTTGCTAGTTGTTAAAGGTCTAAATGTAATTTGAACTTTTTGTAATGGTGTGTTACACTTAAAAGTTACGGTTTGTCCGCTATGATCAGACGGCAGGCAATTTACTATGGCTTTATCTATGTAATCACAATCGCAGAAAACATTGTCTATACATGTAGCAGAATATGAGGTGACCCTAGTAGGTTCTATAAAAATGTTGGTTAAATTAAATGACTTAAAAAGATTTAATAACCTACTGCTAATTGAATTTTCTTCTAAAATATTGACATTGAAATCGCCACAAATAATTACAGATTTATTACTGGCAGCAAGTTTTGCCAGGACATCTTCTACTATTGATTCAAACAAGGAAAAGTTTTGATTGTTTGGGGGTCTGTACACACACACAATTACATGCTTATCTAGCTCAACACAGGACAGTTCGACGCAATGTTCAACCGAAAGACCTACAATGTCATTACGTTGTTTATATTTAACACAATTTTTTAATAATATTAGGGAACCTCCACGCAGCATTGATTTACGGTTAAAACAGCTACCCACCGTATAGTTTTCATAATTAATAAGCATTTGGTAATCTTTGAGCCAATGTTCAGTAAAACAAATAATGTCAAACATACTTTTCTCTAAAAACAATTCTATTTCTAATAATTTGGAAGAAATGCCTTGGATATTTTGGTGGAATAAATTCAAAGTGTTCTGCTGAGGCCCTTTTTTACTAACTAATTTAGTGCAAGAAGATACCTTTCTGTTGGTAGGTTTAACAATATTGTTAATGGTACCTTCTGTTGTCTTACTTCCTAGTTTAAACTAATATCTGGAGTGAGCCCAGAGTCTCCTGTGCTATCACCAGATAACAAGATTCTATCACTAAAAACTCCTAATTGAGAATTTTCCACGGTGACATATGGAACCTCCTCCGTACAATGTTTGTAAACATTTATAGCACTAGTGCTATATTTATTTGAAGTCACCTCCTGTACATAAGTACCATGACCAATAGTCGCAGTGTTAACAATGTAAGAAAACTTTGACATACTACATATGTCTGTGTGAATATTAAAAGCTAATAGCCTAGCTATTTTGTGTCTAAATCTAAGAGGTAGATACACATTACCTGGTGTCGACTTAAGCTTATCAACAAAAGTGTTGGTATCCAGATATACAAGCTTGTCACAATAGTGACCTACTAAGAAATGCACATGTTTGTTTAACATGTGTATATAATTGTTTTTCCTATCACAAAGTCTTTCAAAATAGGGAAAAGCACACAATATAATTTTACTACAATCTAACTTTAACAACTCTGATACACAGTCAGTGATGTCTTCCTTTTTAATTTTAGAACTGTTACCAACACATATAGTAATGGTTGTATCAGGACCACAAACAGTTTTTGTAGCTGATGCCATAATCTGTTTGAAGGTTGACCCCGGCATACAATAATTTTGTGTACAATAACTCAAGTTATTACTAATTAATTTTCCTAGCCCTCTACCTAAACCATCAGAAAACAAAACTGAATGATTACAATCATAACTATTAGGAAATACAAAACTACCAATCTGAGGGTGCGCTACTTGTGCCTCTTGACTGATGATACAGTCCTGAGTGCGTACAGCCAGGGACAAGTCCTCCGTTCCCACTGGCTGGAGGGCATCAGGGCTACATGTCCTCTGACAAGTACAGAGAGTATTACTGACAGTCAGCAAGTCCACTTTGTCAACTAATTCATTTGTAGCAAGAATATGCTCTTTAATTTGGTTTTTTGAGCGATCATATTTAAAAGATATAGAGTTTAATGACATATTCAGGGCCTGTATTTCTGATTGTAAGCGCTGAGTATCCATTTCATAAATATTTATACTATCTTCTAATTTAATCTGATAGTTATTTAAAGTATTAACAAGAGAAACACGTTCTTTCCTTAATTGAACATTTTTGGAATAATGTTTTTGGTTTTTCTTAAATTTATTATTCTCCACTATCAGACGATCTCTAGTGATAAGATCGGACACAATCCGCTGTACGTCAGATTCAAGCGCCTTAGAATTTCGTCACACGAGTTTTCAAAGCACAGTATCGTCTATATTGTTTGTTTACGTGAAAAAAGAAAAAATATGTGTCCAATATTTTTTGGAAATCTATCTGACGGACTAATTAGATTTTTTTTGTTAACTACTAGGGTAGTTAACAAAAAATCTTCGTGGGAAGTTTATTTTTTATTTTTTTTATGTTGTTCCCCGATTACTCGAAGATGGCTGGACCGATTTAATTTTTTTTTTGTCGTGTTTGAAAGGGTATATGAGTAGGTACTTCTCAGGTGGTCCCATGATCATCAAGTCAGGATCTGATTATGGGATCCTAGATCTGATTATGGGTAGAGAGAACTCTTCAAATTTTATATGCACACTTGAAGTGATTAGAGGAAGAGTACCTTCTCGAAGTGATCCCATTTCACTTTGGTGAAGATCTCATGAAGCACTTCGGAGATATGCAACGGAACTCCTCAATAAATGATGGCAAATGGACTGGGATTGCTGAAATCTCATGTCTGTCTATTGTTTTGACCAGTTCATAACATAACATCACGCCGGTACGCTTTAAAGGGGTAAGCACATGTGAACCACTGAAAAGTGTAAAATAAAAACTTTTAACAAAAATCAGTTTCTGCAGTCGCTGGCAAAAAAATAAATTGAACGACGAAAGCTGATTGTTGTGCTAAAGTTTATTTTTTACTTTTTTGTGTTTTTGTTTTGCTGAAGTCGGTTTTATTTTTTGTTAAAAAGTTTAAAAAAAAATAGAATAAATAGTAATTAATATTATATCTATAGCATCGTTATTACAAAATACATAGGATTTGAACAGGCATCTAAGCACTCCATTATAGACCTCATCCATCGCTTGCTATCGCGAGTGTTAAAGGTCGAGAGCAGGCCCATTTAGCAATAAACAAAAAAAAAAAACGGCTCATGACACAATCATGCTGTTAGTAAATTATCCAACAAAAATTATTCATCTTCTAACAAGTTATTCCCATTCTGTCACTCTTAATAAATGCTATTCCTATGGTTATATTGCATGTATATTTCAAGGAATTTTCAACTCATGTGTTTTTCATATGATTGGCTGTGGCATTTGAGACAATCTAAAAAGGTTTATGAAACCATTGTGAAACATATTTCTACCATAAACCTTTTTGATGACCGCCTTAAACGCATTTTTTCCACTTGGTTAATCTACCCAGTTGGTGAGTACCTTTTTTTTTTTTTTTTGGTGGGTGTAAAATCATCGAATAACACCCTCCCGCTCTTGGGCAGAGCGAAAGGGAGTGTCAGACTTCTACTGACTAAAAACCACCCATGTTCCTTCTTCGCCCTCTATGTCGAGGCCGCGATAACCGGTGGACTACCCGCAGCCCCGACAGGCGTCGGCCCTTTCGGGCCCCTCCCATGTTGCTGACATCTCTTTGAGGCGCGCGTGGAACACGAACGCGCCGTCGACACGGCCTGTTTTCGTCGTGAGACGGACGGACGGCGAGTTAGCCCATCACTCACCGTCCACAGGCCCGCGTCTACGGTGGCCGGAGGTCATCGCGGGACCCCCGACGCCCGGAGCGCCTCCCGCGGCGGCTGGGACGAGAGGTTCTCTCCCTCTCGCGTTCCGCCACCTCCTTCGCCAGCATCACTGCTTCGCAGAAGGAGGCGACGGCGTCCCATTCCTCCTCGCAGTTGGTGAGTACCTTACGTTTATTTGCGACCCTTTTCAATTCTTCCTCCCTTCTAACCAAAAGGTTTTTGTAGCTCGCATTCGCTAGTACCGTAGATCTTTATCATATGCAAATATCATAGTAGGTAACTTCATAATCTATCACACTAATATTATAAAGGCGAAAGTGTGTGTGTGTAACATACACACTTATAATATATGTTTGTTACTTCTTCACGTAAAAATTACTGAACGGATTTGAATAAAATTTGGTACACAAATAGTTTATAACCTAAATTAACACATAGGATAGTTTTTATCCCGATTTTATCTTCCCGTAGGATAATTTTCGAGTTGTAGCGGGTGAAGCCGCTGACAACAGCTAGTCGTGAATAAATAGTACTGCAATAAATTAGCATTTATTGCAGTACTATTTATTCACATTGACATTCACATTCACATTGTTAATTTTACTGATCATCACACTGACTTACTAAGAAAGGTCGCGGCAAAGTTATAACACTCGCTCGGACTCTTACCAAGGTTGTTCCGTAGGTGTACCCATAACATACAGAGTTTCCTCCATGTCTCAAAAAGCTCGTTATACCATTGTTGTAGAAACTAGAACAAATTTCCGTGCGTTCAAGCATTTTTGTCATACCTATTATTGGAATCAAATATAACAGCTCACAACTTAAGACCCAGTAATATTAATGAAAATAATATCCGTGGTGCTAGGCAACTGGGCTTGTCCCAGGTGTATACGTCCCTGTATGCCTATTGGCCTTGTTCATGTTCTGTTCTGTCTCCTCATGATATGGAGGGAAGTGGAAATTATGTTTTACCTACTCCTCCGCTATTTTTTTTCTGATTAATTTCGTTGCGGGATCCAAGACAGTTAAATCGTTTCTCTGGAACTTCGCCGAGCTTCATTATCTCGGCGCTTTTTATGTGGTCGCCTCTGTTGATTCTGGCTTACAGGAGTTACAGTGGTTTGGGAATAGTTTGGCGGGCCTGTCCCATTAAAAAAAAAAGACTTGACCATCGCTACGGTAGTCGGTGACCCGAAAGTCTGACAACCAGGGGATATCGTATTACTCGGTAGGTACGGCCACCTGTCTAACCGGATGCAGCTGAATATCGGTATTTTACAGGCCATCACGACATTGCTTGTTGCTAAATAATAATGTTTTATATGGCGGAATAAAACAATTAACCAGTGAAATTGTCTCATTGTTGCTACCTCTTTAGATTTACAGATAAAGCCGACATGGGTACAAATGACCATGACAGAGAACTTGGTCTTTATAACTACCTGGATCTTGACCTTACATACATGTACATCTAAATTAGGCCATTTGTTGAAACAATAGGAAAAGTAATATGGTCGTAAACTCTTAATGGACGTCCTTGACAAAGAACTCGAAACAAAGATTATGATCTAACCCACGATAAAAATACATCCTATAATATTTAGGTAAGGTAAAATCATCCAGGAAGAACTTATATAATTATTTTAAACATAAACTTTTTATGTTATTCAAAAAAATATCTTGTGAGAGAACTGGTATTTCTCGGTCAAAGAATCAGCATTGTCATCCTCGTGGTAATGCTGCCAGCCTTCTGGGGACTTTCCCGTTGACAGTGATTCGTACCAACTTTTTGACGCTCTTTATTTTTTCCTGATTTGTGCGTTTGATACATACAATATGTACTTTTCTTTCCAGTCTAGGTCTGTTTCTAGATAACATCGTATATATATATTTTACGAGAAATTTACTAAACTAAAGTGGTTATCAATAATCTTTAGAAGTGATGCAAGTCATTAACTACCTAACCTACATTGAAGATGAAATAACCACTTTGTAAACTGTTGATCAATAGTGTTAGTTTTACAATACATACCTACAAGACACGCATACAATCATATAATACATTGTCTATGGTGTCCAGTAAGTAGATACAGCGGCTGATTCATTCAACTACATCCTGTATATTTCGATTCATCTGTAAGTCAATTCTTTAGAGTAGCGTATAATTATATGATCATACCTGTAGTCCTCGAAGGTTTAGGCAAAGCTGTGTCTAATAAAACATTCACTTTTCTCGTGTTTTGCTTAAGTAACGTACAGCAGGATGTGTCTTAAATTTGTACAAAAGCAAACAGTCATGATCTGAGGGCACTCGTTTCTGTAACACAGGTCTATCATCTAGTACAGTCAACAGCAAATCAGGGACTTCACACAATTTTCAAACCACTTTCATAATATGTACTAAAGATGATTGATTGAGTATATGTTTTTTTTTAATCCATGGTATAACTAAATTCCTGTCGGGGCTGCGGGTAGTCCTCTGGTTATCGCGGCCTCGACATAGAGGGCGAAGAAGGAACATGGGTGGTTTTTAGTCAGTAGAAGTCTGACACTCCCTTTCGCTCTGCCAAAGAGCGGGAGGGGTTATTCGATGATTTTACACCCACCAAAAAAAAAAAAAAATGGTATAACTAAATTCACCAAAAGATTTCATGTTTTGTTCGCAGACTTCGCAAGGAACCCGAAAAAGCCTTCTAGTTCAGCACTAATGATCTTGTAAATACATAGTATGGTAAATTAGACAGTGATTTATCGAGGGAAGTATGTTATGATAACATGACAGCTAGGTACGAAATTGTGGTGTTTCCTGTTGACATACACTAATTTATCAAACTTGTTACATCATGTCGTATCAAAATTATCTGATTAATCTAAATGTTTAGTTTTCGTAACACATTTTTCCTATTTCCTACAAAATTAGAGCCCTAATTTTTCACACTAGTTTACGCCCGCGGCTTCTCTCGATTTATGGACTACTAGCAATTCACCCGTGACTTCTTCTGCAAAAATTGTGATAGCTCGGCTGATATGCATGATGTAAATAATTATAATGTAAAGCCACCTAGGAATAATGTAGGTTTCTACCAGACAAAACATACCTAACTCTTCTTTGGCAGTCGGATTAAAATATTTTTGAATTGGGTCAGCGATTACCCCCTACATACAAAGTTACAAACAAATACCTCTTTATAGTATTAGATAGATGAGTTCAGTTGATTAAATTAAACACATAGATCATACTGGGCGCACAGCTCATTCTATGACTTCATATTACGTCACAACATAATGATCTGCGTAAGAAAAGTTGTGTTTAGCAATAATTAGTTCCAGCGAGCGTAAATGGAAAATCTACAAAGGTTACAAAGGTTGGGTAGCATTCGATTCTAGAGACTATTAATACGTTATTATAAGCACAGATTTATTAACTTATATTTACTTAAAATGATACGGGTCCGTTCACACAGACCGGCTCGGAGAGGAGAGCAAAATGTTTATAACGTTAAAAACACAGTTTTGTAACGTTAGAATAAGATTTATTTTACATTTCACAATAGGATAGTTAACAAAAAAAATCTATGAGTCCGTCAGATAGATTTCGAAAAAATATTCGACACGTATTTTTTCTTGTTTTACGTAAACAAATAATGAAAACGATACAGTGCTTTAAAACTCGTGTCACGTCATTCTCTAAGACATTAGTATGACATTCTTTACTGGTGAGTGACGTCACAGCCCCCCCACTCAAATCTTTGATGCATTTTATCTTCTTCAATTTTTATTGATTTGATAAAACAAAAAATACGTATCCAATATTTTTCGAGAATCTAAAAGCCGGACTAATTAGAATCATATTTTTTTAAGTCAGTAAACATCTCTATTTTTTTGGTATTACTTACTAGAAAAAAAAAACCTAACGCGTAGTGACATAAGTGACGTAAAAATACAACTTACTATAATGATTCAAATTTCAAATTCCTGTTTTAAATGTGATAAAAAATCTGCTTTCCTCTTCGAGCCGGTCTGTGCGAACGGACCCTTAGTCAGTGCCTACTCAGATAGCAAACTACTAAAGTAAATCACTGACCGATCTCGTAAACACACATTGGACTGACCGATTTTGTAAACATAACATAATACTCATAATACTCTAGGGATTAGGCAGAAGTGTAAGTACCTAATTTTATACCCTAATTTTGCCAGTTAAGTTTAAGTCCTATGTAATAGGGGGTGAGCCTATCTCCATCAATTGCGCACAAATCCAGACTCCGTGGCTGCTACTAAGATATTCTCTATGAAGAAACCCAATAACATTTTGCCCGACTTAGCAATCGACCTCGGGACCTCGTGCTCAGTATTCGCACTTGTGACCACTAGACCGATGCGGCAGTAAGGGCTAACTAACTACCTCTCGTCCCAGCCGCCGCGAGAAGCGCTCCGGGCGTCGGGGGCCACGTGATGGCTTCCGGCCACCGTAGACACGGGCCTGTGGACGGTGAGTGATAGGCTAGCTCACCGTTCGTCCGTCTTACGACGAGGACAGGCCGTGTCGACGGCGCGTTCGTATTCCACGCGCGCCTCAAAGAGATGTCAGCAACATGGGAGGGGCCCGCAAGGGTCGCCGTCGGGGCTGCGGGTTGTTCACAAGTTACCGCAGCCTCGACATATAGGGCTAAGAAGGAACATGTGTGGTTTTTATTCAGTAGAAGTCTGACACTCCCTTTCGCTCTGCCCAAGAGCGGGAGGGGTTATTTGATGATATACCAACCCCCATAAAAAAGGGCTAATTATCTAAGGAGATAGTTACTAGTTAAATTCTAACAGTAAAAAAGTAATCCCGGTTTATTTTCCTCTTGATATAAATAACAAATGAATCAGATAACAGTGGCAAAGAAGAACTATTGGTAATACTCCCACTCCCACTGTGGGGCAGATTCTCTCTCATTCTACAGAGTGTTGTTGTCCCATGTGGGAGTCGAACCCGGAACCAGTAGTACAGCAGCCAATCAGCAGACGACACGGTTGGCGCAGTGGCTCAGGCAATGGACTGCTGCGCTGCGTGTCGCGGGTTCGATCCCCGCACGGAACAATTATTTGTATGGCCTACAGATAGTTGTTTCACAGATAGTTGTTGTGAGTTTAAATGTTTGTGAACGCACTCACGATACAGGAGGAATTCCTAGTGTGAGGCAACGTTATTAAAAAAAAAAAAATCTCAACTACTGGGCCAACCGGGCCCTATTGGTGCATTTACTTTTCACCAGTTCCAAAAAAAATAGGCTTTTGTTTTAGATTATTTAATTCATCGTCTTCTAGGAAGTTTTTGATTCTTGGTATTAGGGTCTCTGTAAAGGTTTATTTTTAACCGACTTCAAAAAGGAGGATGTTATCAATTCGTCGGGATCTTTTTAATTTTTTAGGGATCGTGAGGGGATGCTCTAGAAATAAATTCGCTGATCTTATTGGTGCCGTTCTTCAGAAAGGACAAGTGCGTAGTACTCGTAACTGTGTGCGCGTATGACCATGTATGAATGTGGGCGAGGCCAAAGCTGTATAAGGATCGTGGCAGGTGGCGTTCTGTGGTTTCTGCCTACCCTATGGGAAAAGGGCGGGGTTTTTTTTTATGTATGTATGTATGAATTAGATAACATCATATTATTAGTTTAAAGAACAACTTTACTTACCGTGGATCTTGCGGTGGCACAGAGATAAATCATTATCGGTGAGATTATTTTATCTAAACAGTAAGATAAAGACGTGTAATGTCGAATTCCAGATGCCTATAACATAATTTTCACACTGAAAGTAATATATTATTTAAAAAACTTTTTAATAATACGTTTAAAAACTAGAACCCGACTACGAATAAAAACGCAGACTAATAAAACCGCGGTCTTAAAAGTAGAAAACAAGAAAAATCGTCTAGTAAGTAGATAATTTGATAATTATTTTAGTCAGCCTTAGTCGTATGCCACTGATACCTGATGCTCCTTCAAGGCCTGCTCATTGATACAGAAGTCAGTTGCTAGTTGCCATTAGCAAGGCAGAAATGAGAGAGAATCTGCCCCACAGTGGGATAGCATTACTAATAGTTCTTCTTTTTATTGTGTTGCAGTTTCAAATTGATCATCATCCTATCAATTTTCCCACTGCTGAAACACAGGCCTCCTCTCTGCGTGCAGTAATGGGCTACCACGCAGGCCTAGTGCCGATGGGTAGATGTCACAAGTCTTCGAATTTTTGGTACTAGGACATGACGGTTACCTTATGATATTTTCCTTCACCGTCTTTGAGAGCAGTGGTGAATTACACTACACAAAGTAATACGCCTGCCGGGGTTCGAACCCACAACTAAACACCAACATGATAAAAGCCATTCGGTCAGTTGAATGAATAGATATACATGACCGACCTTTACACTGCAGTGTTAAAATTAGATACTGGTCGGTATTAAACAAACGGTATTATTAAGCTCAACACAAGTTTTTATACGCGCTATAAAACTGCAATATATTTTGCGTATTATTTTTAATATTGTGCAGTAAAAAGATAAAGTGATAAACTTAAATATTGCAAAACACAAGTGGGTTATTTCCCACAGTCATGACTTGACCAAAAGTAGGTAAGCAGTGACTAGTCTACATTGGTGCTGTATTGAAAAAATCATGCGCATAAATAAACGTATTAAGTTAAACTTGTAGGTCGGTTCGTAAAGATGTAGTTAATAAGTAAGTACAGTTTGCTGCGGTAAAAGAAACATCGCAAGGAAACCGAACCAGTGTACCTGAGATCCCAAGATAGAGGCTCATGGCTGCATAAAAGCCGACACAACACAATACACACTGATCCCTGATCTGAATCCGGAGTTATTTACTATACGGACCTTGTAGAAACTAGAACAAATTTCCGTGCGTTCAAGCATTTTTGTCATACCTATTATTGGAATCAGATATAACAGCTCACAACTTAGGACCCAGTAATATTAATGACAACAATATCCGTGGTGCTAGGCAACTGGGCTTATCCCAGTTGTATGCGTCCCTGTGTGCCTATTGGCCTTGTTCTTTTCTGTCTCCTGCTGATATGGAGGGAAGTGGAAATTTCTGCTTTTCCTACTCCTCCGCTATTCTTTTTTGATTAATTTCGTTGCGGGATCCAAGACAGTCAAATCATTTCTCTGGGACTTCGTCGAGCTTCATTGTCTCGGCGCTTTTCTTGTGGTCGCCACTGTTGATTCTGGCTCACAGAAGTTACAGTGGTTTGGGAATAGTGAGGCGGGCTTGTCCCATTTTATATAATACACACTGAATTCGGACACATATTCTAATATTACTAAGACACGACAACAAGGTGGAGGAAGTAAGAAGTAAGAATGAGTAAGCAAGACCCATTGTTGACATATGGAACAAAAAAGCCGAGAACAAGTGGCATTTAAAGACTGGGAAAAGATGTGCTAGTCGTTTGGCCGCAGGATGGGCAGACTACATTGTTGCCATCACAGGCAAAACCTGGATAAGGCTGGTATTGTCACCTGCAAAAATTCATGGACAATTTAGAACTAAATTCGTGTAAAGCGAGAAATGACGCCACCTACGAGTAAATTAGTTATCGGCTATAAACGCTCACAGAAAAATACACAAAATCAAAAAAATCTAAATATTTTATTTGGTATTTTATTTGATTTTGCAGTGGCTCAAGCAATGGACTGCTGCGCTGCGTGTCGTGGGTTCGATTCCCGCACGGTACAAATATTTGTATGACCTACAGATAGTTGTTCCGAGGTCTGGGTATTTGTGTATGTGAGTTTAAATGTTTGTGAACGCACCCACGATACAGGAGAAATTCCTAGTGTGGGGCAACGTTTTTAAAAAAGAAAGAAAGAAAGACATAGACCAAATGGGCACTTGTAAAACGTCGACAAAAAGGTGCACGGTTCCGTGCATTACTCGATTCCTAAGACAAAGAACCGGCAAGAAACTCCATTTAACTCTTTTAACCTTTTAAAATGGTTTGGGTCAACAATAAGTTTAAGGTCCAGACATAATCTTGGTATAAAGCACACGTGAAGACGAAGCAGATTAGTGTCTGAGGCGGTCTTTTGAAGAAAGCACCACACAGATTGAAATGGACCCGTCCAGTCAGTGCAAGCATTTGTCAGTTATCGTGGAGCTTGACTTATAACTCAAGGAGCTCAAAAAGGTGTCCATGCAATTTTGGAGGTTTATGTACAAGAAGGTTAGCACTGAGACAAGCAATAGTGTAGCCTTTGAGGTTGGGCTGTTGATGATAATGATGATATTCTTATTAATCGTGTGGCTAGCCTGGTGAGGGAGAGAAGAAGAAGAGTTTTTATGCTAGCCATTGGCCTCTGGCTTGGCTTTACATGTGATAGTCTAGTGGAGTGACCTACTGTCTCCCAAGTAGTGTTGTAAGAAACTCGAGTCTTTTAGTATATATTTTGAGACTTGAGTAGATTTTGAAGACTTGGACCCGTTAGTCGCGTCGCTGAGTTGAACACAAGACAATGTTTGTTATTTATATTTTTCTCCAAGATTAGTTTACTGATATGTTATGTATTTTTATATTTTTACCCGACTACGGCGAAGCCAAAAGGAAGGGTAATGATTTTGGCAGTCTATGTATGTTTGTATGTTCCACCGTAGCGCCTAGACTACTGGACGTATTTTAATGAATGAGATGAAAATACAAATTCAATATATCAATAACAGACAAGAATAATTTTCTTGTTTATTATTATATACTTTTAAATTATTGATTTGTGTCTGTAGTCATTAACTTGCACCTTACTATTGTATCGAGTCGAGTTTGTTCCGCCACTTCTTCTTTCCAGCTAAAACACTAGAAACTGTCGAAGGATGGGCATTTTGGAGGACTGTCTCTTGTAAAGTAAAGTTAATTTTGACGTTCGAAAAGTGCCGATGAGCCTAGTTTGAATAAAAATGAGTGTTCATTTTGATTTTTGATTTTGAGTTTTAAATAAATATATATTATATATTTATTTATAGATTGTAAATAAAGCACACGTCATTATAAATTTGCAACGATTAAAGAGCATTAAACGCAAATAACCTTTGAGTTCTTATAGACAGAACTCAAGTCTTTTTACAAAAGACTCCAAATTCTGAAGGACTTGAGCTCTAAAGTTTTATTATAAGACTCGAGTCTTCAAAAATAGCTCAAGTTTGATTAAATACTAGAGGACGTCACGCGGTTTTCCCCGCGTAGTTCCCGTTCCCGTGGGAATACAGGGATAAATAGTCTATGTCACCTGGGGATAGTGTAGCTTCCCAACGGTGAAAGAATTTTTCAAATCGGTCCAGTAATTTCGGAGCCTATGCGTTACAAACAAACAAACAAAAATCTTTCCTCTTTATAAAATTAGTGTAGAAGACTTCAAGACTCAAGTTTCTTACAACACTACTCCCAAATCACAAGTCGAGTTCGAACTCAACACACGACGCTGATTTTTTTAGTCATGTGCGTTTTGTATAAGTCTATCTTAGGGTATCTTTTTTCGGTGAGAGAAAATATCGTGAGGATACCACCACTGTGCCAGAGAGTTAAATAATTATGAAGACGTTCGTAATCTCTGCAACCGCACCATTTGTTAAACACACATGTATATCCATATGTCAGTATTGCTCGACAACGCGCTAATCACGCAACGAGGTCACGGGTTCAACTCCTCGGTGATTTTAATTAACCCCTCGCTCAACTCTAGACTAAGTCGCGTGATCAAGCCCGAAACTAAAAGGGTAACCTCGAAATAACCTCGAATGCACAACGAAACAACAACAATGATAATACCAAAAGTTTTGCTACAGTCTTCCTTATTTTTATTGTGAATCACTAGCAATTCGACACTGGTTGGCACGGGTTTTATAACTTGATGAACTAGGGCGGATATAGGACACAAAAACCTACCGGAATAAATTCTATGGTGGTGAAAATCACATCAAAATTCAATAGCATACTAACATAATCGTACACAGAACAAAAAGCGATAAATAACAGAGTCAATAGTACCTTTGTACCGTAGATGTTTTATGAAAATCCTAAGACTTGAAGAAGTGTGAACCTTTTACTTTTAAAAATATTGAGCCCTCTGAAAGATATATACCGACAGAGACAGCGTAAAGTTACTTCAGAGCTCCGTTATTACCCCGTGGTTAGGGTCCACCCAGGTGAGACTAAAGTTGTGTCCTCATTTCACCCAGGTGATTTGAGGACACAAACAGATAGATAAAGAAACTGACCAGTGATACCCGGTCGCTGGGACTCGTGGATACATAAAAAAACATACTGTTATTTTCTAACTTATACAGGAATCCTAACTACGAATACCAATTTCCACATGAAAGTCCATAGTCGTAATAGGAATAGTGCTCAGCCATAAAATCGGAGGGTAGTGTCAGGTTGAAAGGCCATTCCACACGCCACTGAAAGGTACCGCACTTAACTCATAAAATGACGCGACACATTGTATTACAGATTTCTGTCGTAAAATATTGAAGTAAAGCAACTTTGCCTTTCCCTTAAAAGACAACGCTATTAGTGGTATAGGATAGGCAGAAGCATGCTCCTGTCTGTGAATTCTGACAACACGTTTAGTGCAGTGGCTGAGGAATTTACTGCTGCGCTGCGGGGCGCGGCTTCGATACCGTACGGATCATATATTTGGGTAGGCAACACGTAGTTGTTTCGGGTCTAGATGTTTGAATATATGAGTTTAAATGTTTTTTAAGCGCTCCCACGTTATAAACCAAAACTTACAATGGCATTATGATTCCGTCTACCTAGGGTGGATTATGGCCCGATGAGTTATTCGTTTACACAGCACAATAGATTATTGATCGATCGAAATCTCGATTTCCGTTAGGTACTGTAGCCTAGAGTAAAGAGGTGAGGATTTTCCCATACCGCAGTTCAAAATATGGTGATTATGCTTCTTGACGTAACTGAGACGTGGTGATTATCTACAGCGTTTTTCACTTTATGGGTCACAGCCATTGATTGACATATTCCGTTACTATAACCCAAAAGTGGCGACTATGCCACTTTCCGCAACTCTAGCCTAGACATGTCGTTACTTTGGTGATTAATAGCTCTGACTGTAACTATGGCAGATCCGTAATCATTATTTAAAATATATAATATAATTATATTGAGTGTGAGTGCTGGCCGACATTTTCAGTCAATAATGGTGATGTAACTTCATACCCACATTTAAGTACTTCACATAGTTTCACGAATGGTCAAAGTCAGTGAATTAAAAACATTAATAGACGCAATCTATTCCACCAGTTCCTCATAAAGATGCCAAATAAACTCCCGACCACACTGAAATCAATTCATAAAACAAACACCGTTCAAAAATCAACTTTAGCTTTTCAAACATAAAGAGTGTTTTCATTTTGGTTGGTAACAGGAAGTTCTTGGTCCAATGCCAAGTCGAGTCAAGGCCAATGACCGTTAGTGATACATTAACTGTTGTCTCCTTGAGTGACAATTGTAGGTTCGTTGTAAGACACCGATGTAATGCATCCTACTGTTTGACGTTAAGTATGCATATCACGTCGGATTGCTGACAGGGTTGCTGCCAAAACTGCTCTAATTTTGTGTTACCCGATTTTTCGGAAAATGAGTAATGTATTTGATGATGTGTGCTATCCCTGCTTTCAACTGTCTCTTTGGTGTTGTAGTTGTAAGCGCTACTGCTGAGCGTAGGGTTTTAGGATCAATTCCCGAGGTTGGACAACGTGCTATAGGGTTTTTCCATCAGGGATTTCTTAGCAGTAGGCCGGAGTTTGCAAGTTGACACTCCGGGCCTCGGTACGCACGTTCCATGTTTAGTCCTGCGATAATCTCTTCCCAGAATAATCTGATTGCAATCACAGTGGACTGTGAGGGTCTAGGAAAAGAGAATCATTATCACCTGCCTCACGTTTTTCTGGAGGTCGGTCTACAATCCAATTGTAAATCTAAACCATTCTCGAAGCCACTTGAACACATACAGAAAGTTTCATTAAAATCGGTCCAGCCGTTTAGGAGTTCAGTACAAATACACGTACAGTAGAATCTACACTAATATTATAAAGAGGAAAGATTTGTATTTGTGTGTGTGAGTGTAATAAATGTGTAATAAACAAACTTAATTACTCCTGCACCGATTTCAAAAATTCTTTCACCACTAGAAAGCTAAATTCACCGTGAGTAACAAAGACTTTTTATTCCTGTATTCCCTCGGGAACGGAAACTAAGCGGGTAAAACCGCGTGACGTCCGCTAGTCATACAGGGTGTAAATTAACCCTTCACACATACGTCAACCAAGCATTATGTACATCAAACTAAGTACCCTACGCAAAAATTTTTGCTGGAAAACGACTGTTTTTTTGGGGTCAAAAATCACATTTTACGGTAAAACTCTATGTAGCACTATTAAAACATTGTGCTAGTGGATGCTTTGAATAGTAAACGGGCCAAGGAGGTGATTTAAGTAAAGTTTTAACCTGAAAAATCAGTATTTACAAAAACAGCTGTGCAAAATTTGGAACTTCGACCCCCAATATCTCTACAACTAGGGGGTTCCCAGATATGGTCTAGAAGCAAAAATTGATCGCAGTGGTGGGGAGAACAAGTGCCTTTCGTTTGCGTTAAGGGTACTTTTACACCCTTTATATAAAGATATACAGTATGGTTCGTGTTCCTTGTCATAAATGTTTATTATAGCCTTGCATGTTGCGAGGGTATTTGTTGGATGCTCTTGGTTCCCCTAGCACGAACATGTGAATCTAAGAACAACATTATTGCGCTTCGGTATTGTTTTTCGTAACGTAACAGTGTAAATAAATAATAGAAGATGGTGAAGGGGTCGTTTAATTGTATTTTGTATTAGTACCTTTTACCCTCAAAGTGACGACAAAAACCCTCACTTTAATGATCTTTGACACGTTTTATTTCGTCAATTTTTATTAATTTGATAAAACAAAAAACACGTATCCAATATTTTTCGATAATTTAACTGACGGGCTAATTAGATTTTTTTTGGTGAAATACCCTATTATAAAATTGTCATTGAAATGAGGTATGGGCGCAGGTGTGGGTATACCTCATTTCAATGACAATTTTATTTACCTGTAGAGAAGAGAAACCGTGAAAATCACTGTATCGTCTTTATCTTTTGTTTAAAAAAATATGTATCTATTATTTTTTGAAAATCTTACGGACTAATTAGATTTTTTTGTTGAAATACCCTATTGCGTGTGTTGTGGTAGGTCTAAAGGATACAGCTACGTTGCTTTTACCGGCTATGAATCGCCAAACGGTAATTAATCAAGGCATATAAGTATTCTAGCTAGTAACACACTACAACGCTAGGGAGAGTAGTAGTTAGAGATCAAATTAATAAAGGCTACCAATGTCAACTTAAGTCTGCTACGTTCCTTATTGCTACGAAAGTGCTACGAGATTTGGCTACGACTTTCTGATGTAGCCTTTCTCTGCTACGAGAATTTGGCTACGTATGTGTCGAATGTTGGGTGTGTCAAATGAGGCATGAAAGTAAGACTGCATTCCTTGCAAAGCATGTGTGGTGTAACTGTGAATAAAGTTAAATACGATAACGTTGCAGTTTAAAACAAAATGTCATCATCATCAGCCTATAATGTTCCCACTGCAGGGACTCAGGCCTCCTCTCTAGGAGAGGGGTGGGCTGTAATACAACACGTGGGCCCAGTGCTTGGTTGGTAGATGTCGCATGTCTTCTAATTTTTTGATTCTAAGACATGCCGGTTTCCTCACGATGTTTTCCTTCACCGTTTTGAGAACAGCGGTGATGAAATACAAAGTAATGCGTCAAAAGTCCGCACTCGGGGTCTGTCAGCGAGCAATGGAGCGTAGTATCCTCGGAGTCAAACTTAGTGACCGAATAAGGAACTCGATACTGCGTTCTAAAACTCAAATTGCCGACGTGGGTCACACGGCTGCCAAGCTTAGTGGAGCTGGGCTGGCACATCTGCCGCATGCCGGAGAAACTATGGGTTAAACTAACCACACAATGGGTCCCAAACAGCAACGCGACAGGCCCAGAAGAAGACGGCGAGACGAACTCGACTTTTTTCGCAGGGATTAGCAAACAACATCACTGGATAGGGATAAGTGAAAGGAGGGAAGGAAGGCCTTTGCCCTGCAGTGGGACACAAATGGCTTATAATATTATGCGCCTGCCTGGATTTAAACCCACGATCTACTGTTCGTAAGTCGGGGCCGACACCACTGGGCCACCGCTACTCTCAAGAAGATGTAGTGACAAAAATTTAAACGAGTATACGTAGACGGTTTGGTCATGATGTAGATAGGATGAATGAAAGCCAGGATCTTGGGACGGGACGCCCTTGAAAGACATACTTACACTGACCTTATTGGTAAGGTTCCCCCGAAAAATCAGGTGCGTAATTCGCAACCGAGCGTGTATGACCAGTTGAATGAATGTGGACGAGGCAAAGGAGTATCTAAGGATCGTAGCTGATGGCGTTCTGTTGTTTCTGCCCACTCGAATGAGAAAAAGACGTGAGTTATGTTTTAGTAGCTAGTTTTAAATCGTTTTAGGTAGTTTAGAAGCAATTTGAAGTTTATTTTTACCTACGAATAGAGTGATGTATCATTTCCCGTTGAACTGAGGGGTCTAGATATGACTGAATAGGAGGATGCACTAGTGTGATTCAACACGCTAATTTTAGCAAGGCCTATCAGTCCTCAAGGTCAAAGACGAAACACAACGTTCAATAGAAAAATAAAAATGTATACAGGTATAATTGCAGGATAAATGTGCTGCATATCTTCAACGGCGCACATACAATAACCTTTTTTTGAGGGGGAGGGGGAATCATCAAATAACCCCTTCCGCTCTTGGGGCAGAGCGAAAGGGATTATCGGACTTCTACTGACTTAAAACCACCCGTGTTCCTTCTTTGCCCTTTATGCCGAGGGCGCGGTATCTCTTACAACGACCCGCAGCCACATACAGTAACCTCATTGGTAGTTTTGTGTTTGAACCGTTTCGAAACACTAGAGGCATGGGCCAAGAGACCATCCAATTTTTCAGGATATCGCAAAGCCGTTGGTGGCCTTTCCCGTGACCAACATTGCCATCCAATGTAGGTAGCAATGGGGATGTTGCATGACTAAAAAAAAACATGATTCTGTTTTGTTCATCTGTTAGACTATCAAAAAATATTGAAAATATGGGTTTTTTGTTTTATCAAATTAATTAAAATTGACGAAAATAAAACGTGTCAAAGATCTTGAGTGTGGGCTTGTAACATCATTCTCTGGTAAAAAATGTACCTAACTAGGACGTCACACGACTATTCGAAGTCCTGTATCGTCTTAATTTTTTTTTTACGTGAAAAGTTAAAAAACATATCCATATATATATCCATTCTTTTTTGGAAATCTATGTGACAGACTAATTGGTTTTTTTAGTCAACTACCCTATTATTTCATTGGTAGTTATGTATTTAAGCCGTTTCGAAACACTAGAGGCATGGGGGCCGAAAGACCATTTAGTTTTTCGGGATATCACCAAGCCGTTGGTGGACTTTTCCCGTGACCAGTATTGCCATCCAATGTAGCAATCGAGATGTTTACTGACTACAAAAAATGTGATTTTATAGTCCGTCTGTTAGATTATCGAAAAATATTGGATACGTATATTTTGTTTTATCAAATCAATAAAAATTGACGAAAATAAAATGCGTCAAAGATTTGGGTGGGTGTTGGTGACGTCACTGACCGCTAAAAATGTCGTACTAATGTCTTAGAGTATGACGTCACACGAGTTTGCAAAGTACAGAGAGAGCGAGAGAGAGAGAGCGAGAGTTACGAGTTTGTATTGTTTGTTAACGTGAAAAAAGAAAAAAATACTTGTCCAATATTTTTTGGTAATCTATATGACGGACTAATTAGATTTTTTATGTTAACTACCCTATTATACTAGATGGGGTCAATATTTCTTATGAACCTCCTCTGACTGCTGCACTCAGAGAGCTTTAATGATTACTTAGGCCATTACTTAGTAAAGATTTTGACAGTTTTGCCATACAAAAGTATGTCAAATCCTTACTAAGTGACGGCTTAAGTAATCATTAAATATCTCTGAGTACCGCAGTGAGACAAACAACAATACAAAAAAAAAACAAATGACTTGATTGTAGTCACTATCACACATGATTTTTAATAAACGGAACATAGAATATGGTGGCAATTTAACGCGTATTCACAAAACTGCTTGGCATAAAAAAAAGTTTCTCCGCAAAAAAAATCTAAGACGAATTTTGTCACAGAGTGATAAAATATGACAACGAGTATTTATTTATACGGAAACATAAAAAGTCTAAAAGACACTAAAAGAAATAAAGTTAATCTATGTCTCCTGTCAGATCATGCAGCCCTCGCATTTATTTTATTAAGTATATACTTAAGAACAAGGAAAAAGTCAGACATTTTAATAAATAAATTAATAATACGTGCTCAGAATTAATTTCAGTAATTTGACAAACTTGTTCGTACCAGTAACTTTATTTTAAATGTATTTATCTTTTCAGGATTAAATATGAAACCTGAACTACCTACTTTTATTATTGAATCCATTTCTTTTGGATCAAGTATCATAGTGATTGTAATGATTGACCATTACTGCCTCTTTGGTGTAGTGGCTGCAAGTGCGACCGTTGACCATAAGGCCCTCATGAGTTCAAATCCCAGGTTTGGCAAAGTGTTATTGCATTTTTCCATCAGGAACTTTACAGTAGCAGCCACAAAGTCTGGATTCAATCCCACTTGATAGCAATAGGCTCGACCCGTAAACAGACGTCAACATAATTGGTAAAATGTACCAACTGACACACCTCTAGCTAATCCTTCGGGGATTGCAGGCGTGATGTTATCCAGGGTTGCGGAAATTGATCGAAGAATTACCGTGGTCGTGGAACGCAAAGGGCATAAGAAGGAACCTGATGGGTTTTAGTCATTAAGAGTCTGGGTCATTTGATGATTTCATCATCATCATCAGCCTATAATGTTTTTACTGCTGGGACTCAGGCCTCCTCTCTAGGAGAGGGATGGGCTATAATCTACCACGCGGGCCCAGTGCGGATTGGTAGATATCACATTTCTTCGAATTTTTGGTTCTAAGACGTTTCCTAACGATGTTTTCCTTCACCGTTTTGAGAACAGTGGTAATGAAATAAATTATACAAAGTAGTGCGACTGACTGAGTTCGAACCCACGACTCAATGTTCGTAAGTCGGGGCTGCCACCACTGGGCCACCACTGATCTCCACTGGGCCACCGCTGCTCATGATTTCACACGGTTCAAAAAAAGGCGTGGTTTTATGTTAGTAGTATTTTTCCAAAAATCACAGACCATAAGATTTTCAGTTTCAAAATCAGAGATACCACACGAGTAGTATTGCGTTTATGTAACACCCTGTAGATAAGTGACTTACGTGGGCCACCTAATTCATTCCCAATGAATGAACGAACTGTCCAGAATACAAACCGACTTTGGAATCATTCAATTAAGGTATCTACGCTCAATAAATTGTTCAAACAGATACCATCGCTCAAATTGGATTTGTACAAATTAATGGTTCGTCTTAGAATGAAGTATCCTTCTTGAAATTGAATTCTTCAAACAAAGGACGAAGGAACTCACACGTTTTAATTTGTTTTTACCCGACTGCGGCGAAGCCCAAAAGGAGGGTTATGTGTTTGACGTGTATGTATGTATGTATGTATGTCCGTTCCCTCAAAACTCTTAAACGGTTAAAGGGATTTGAATGAAAAATACGTCGTTAGATTCGTCTTGATGGCGCGAGTGTCACTGGCGACATTAAAATTAAAAAACAAAGAAAAATTGCTGGTTTCCATATCGTGAATTAAAAAAAAAAAACCATCGAGTAGGGTATCAAAATGAAGGGTTTTAAAAGGAGATTACAAAAATATATGACACTTATATGTTAAATTATCTGCGAAGTTTTTTACACTACCAACGAAAGAACAAACAAAAATAAAACTAAAAAGTTAGAAATAAAAAAAGTAGTTAAAAAACTAAAAAACCCGACTGAAAAGACTGAAAAGCAAATAACAGGCACATTCTAAATTAAACAAAACTTGTAAGCAGGCGGGGTTCATTTGAATATTAAATTATGAAATGAAAATAGAATGGACCCCGCCTGCTTCCAAGTGTCTCAGAGTATGAAGATAGATTTAAAGCTCTGTGCTGTGGGACCACTGTGGGACCATAGTGTGTGACTGAGAGTTCTGGCATGACGCAGTGATCTTCGTATGTATAAGGAGGTAACAACAAGAAGTTTGATGTAAGGTGACAATTATTTCGGGTAGTTTGAAAGAGATACCGCGGCCTCGACACAAAGGGCTACGAAGGAACATGGGTTTTTAGTCAGTAGAAGTCTGACACTCAAGATCCCTACCGCTCTGCTCAGAGCAGTAGGAGTCATTTGATGATGTTCAACTCTACAAAAACAAGGTAAACACAAACAGTTATTTTGTACAAAACACTCTCTCAATTATCATAATCTTATTCTGTAATAATTTAGTCCCTTTTCAGAAAATTACCATGCCATTACTTTTTTTTAATTACTGTAAAACACCATAAGGCAGAAAATGTCATGTGTTGGTTATTTTGATTGTTTCAGTTAAGTATTGCCTTAACTGAAGTTCGATAGATAATTTCAAAAAGTAAACATATAAGTAATTAAAAAAATAATTACACCCCCGTGTAGGTATTGTTATTTCAAGTAGGTACTTACAATCATTACTCTAGCTTTTTCCTAACTAGGTGTGTTGGGGTTGCCTTCGAAGTATTTATCGATAAAAAAAATCTTTTTATCGTAATTTACCATAGGACTTTTTTTTGGTATCTGTCGATAAACAAGTGTAATTAAGACCGGCTTAATACTTGGGTTTTTAGCGTTCCGTAGTAAATATGGAACCCTTATAGTTTCGCCCTGTCCGTCTGCTGTCTGTCTGTCCGTGCGCACTATATCACCATTAAAAAGCTAGAGGTCCCCTTTGGCAGAAGGCACGCTGAATTGAGGGACTTTTTATAACAATACATCATTCATACAAGAACCAAAAGCAATTCAGAACAATCATCATACAAGTGCGCTATTTAACCATCATCCTTAATCTAACATAGACCTTCAGGGCTATTGCGTATCTTATAGATGACAGTTGCTATCCTAAAGTGTCCATCAATTAACTGTCAAATGGTTCCATTTTGTACTAATTTGATAGTTAATCCATGGACAATATGATAGCCACTGACATTTAAACGATACGCAATAGCCCTGCTGACTATGTGACTTTATTAAACTATCCCCATACGTGTATCTTTGACCACCCTAGTTCCAATAGCTTTTGTGAAGCTTACCTAAGTCGGTTTATGTACTAATTTGATAGTTAATCCATGGACAATATGATAGCCACTGACATTTAAACGATACGCAATAGCCCTGCTGACTATGTGACTTTATTAAACTATCCCCATACGTGTATCTTTGACCACCCTAGTTCCAATAGCTTTTGTGAAGCTTACCTAAGTCGGTTTATGTACTAATTTGATAGTTAATCCATGGACAATATGATAGCCACTGACATTTAAACGATACGCAATAGCCCTGCTGACTATGTGACTTTATTAAACTATCCCCATACGTGTATCTTTGACCACCCTAGTTCCAATAGCTTTTGTGAAGCTTACCTAATTCGGTTTATGTACTAATTTGATAGTTAATCCATGGACAATATGATAGCCACTGACATTTAAACGATACGCAATAGCCCTGCTGACTATGTGACTTTATTAAACTATCCCCATACGTGTATCTTTGACCACCCTAGTTCCAATAGCTTTTGTGAAGCTTACCTAAGTCGGTTTATGTACTAATTTGATAGTTAATCCATGGACAATATGATAGCCACTGACATTTAAACGATACGCAATAGCCCTGCTGACTATGTGACTTTATTAAACTATCCCCATACGTGTATCTTTGACCACCCTAGTTCCAATAGCTTTTGTGAAGCTTACCTAAGTCGGTTTAAGCGCATTATATTTACGCAACGTGTGTACGTAATCCGAAAACACGTCGCCATTGACGGCTTCAATTAATTCTCGATATAGTCCGACAGGCAGGTCGTGGTAAGGCTGTTGTGTAATATTGTGAAACATGGCTGTCACAGGGAAAAATTCTGCTTTGATTTTTGACTGGCATACAAAATGTTTAAAATTATTAACTAATTTAACAGCAGCGGCAGGCGGGAGCAGCAGTGGCCCAGTGGTTGCGGCCCCGACTTACGAACAGTAGATCGTGGGTTCGAATCCAGGCTGGCACATTACTTTGTGTAATTTATTTATTAATTTATTTCATCACCGTTGCTCTCAAATCGGTGAAGGAAAACATCGTGAGGAAACCGGCATGTGTTAGAACCAAAAAAATCGAAGACATGTGACATCTACCAATCCGCACTGAGCCCGCGTGGTGGATTATAGCCCATTCCCTCTCAAAAAAGAGAGGAGGCCTGTGTCCCAGCAGTGGGAAGATTTGTGGCTGTTGATGATGATGATGATGATAAACTAATTTAAAGATTAATGAACATGTCACTGTAATAAAAGTGTAATTTTTTGCAGTCCCTGGTTCGTCTAGTTTGCTCTTCACAAGCATAAACAAATTCAAAACATTTATTTCAGACTTTTCGGTCCATAGAGTGTTAGTGTGTACTGTCTATGGACCGAAAAGTGACTTATAGCTATAACTTCTACCGTTGTCTTCAAATAGTTACACAATTATTTATATGTCAGATAAAGCCATCTAAAGGTAGTGGAGCATTTAAGACTAAGTAAAAATGTGAAAAATAGGAACCTTTAGAAAATAACTGAATACCGAAATCTAAAAAATGTCTGAACGTTTCACCCTTGTCAAGAAAAGTCAGATTTGACGGGTCAATAAGACTAAGATTTGAAGATGTTGCTCTAAATACTCGTACTTATTACTTGGAAAAAACACGAGTTCTTCGAAGAAAATGTGAAGTTATTATATTATGTTGGTTTATATCACAACAGTCGAAACACTCGATCTAGTCTTAAACGCACTCCAGTTGCGAGTTCTACGCACGTCTTATCCAAAGAACCTTACAAATAAGGTCAGCGTACGTCTTTCTAGCCAGATCATAACATTACCTGCTTTTGAGGGTTCCGTACAAAGGGTAAAAACGAGACCCTATTACTAAGACTTCGCTGTCTGTGCATCCGTCTGTCCGTCCGTCTGTCTGTCACCAGGCTATATCTCAAGAACCGCGATAGCTAGATACTTAGTTGAAATTTTCCCAAATTATGTATTTCTGTTTGCGGTGAAACAACAAATACTAAAAACAAAATAAAATAAATATTTAAGGGGGACTCCCATACAACGGAACCCTTTGTGCACGAGTTTATGCTCACTTTTTCTCATACTGGTCTTCCTTAGATCAATAACGTGATACTTTTCATTTCGAATACAGAGAAAAAGACTACCCGTGTGATTGATATGTATTGGAGTTCTTCCTTAATTATTTACATAGTTTATTATTTACCTGATTATAAATAGTGAATTAAAAAACATTATTTTTTAATCTATTGTGTGTTCTTTCCTACATGATAATTAGACTTAGGATTGACATGTTACCATGGTAGCAAGTCGTGTTATTAATTCATAGGTGTGACGCTTAGCTTGATGTAAATATAAGGAATTGAAGAATACATTTACATAATTATGCATCCCTTAAACGGTTCTAAGAAGTTATGCAGGAAACAAGCAGAACGATGCTGTAAGTACATTACCTACCTTTTCTTCTTTAATTATCATAACATCACGCTTATTTCCTCCATAGGTTGGGTAGAGGTGTGTATGATTTTTAAGTCCCACGTAATGAGACCCTGTTGCCAACTATTGGACAAGAATCTTAAATGTGTGCTGCTACTAAAAATGTCTACAAGGAAAATCTTTACACTCTACTTAAGTTAACTGGCATAGTAACTAACATAAACATGTTTCTGTCAGTAACTGCGGTACTCAGAGATATTTGATGATTACGTAAGCCGTCACTTAGTAAAGATTTGACATAGTTTTGTATGACAAAACTGTCAAAACCTTTACTAAGTGATGGCCTAAGTAATCATTAAAGCTCTCTGAGTGCGGCAGTAAGAGAGTAGACCAATTTGTCTGCTGATAAACACCCACCCGCAATAACTTCATTTTATCCGTGATTGCTTGCAATTACCGAAATATCGGTAACTCAAAACATTTTTTTTTTAAACGTTGCCCCACACTAGGAATTTCTCCTGTATCGTGGGTGCGTTCACAAACATTTAAACTCACATACACAAATACCCAGACCCGAAACAACTATCTGTAGGTCATACAAATTTTTGTACCGTGCGGGGATCGAACCCGCGACAGTCCATTACTTGAGCCACTGCGCCAACCGTGCCGTCAAAATAGTAAACACATTATATCCCGCTTTCAGTGTTAACCTACACTCTATCTACCCCATCATCATCATCATCATTCTCCTGCGCTTATCCCAATTTATTTGGGGTCGGCGCAACATGTCTTTTTCTTCACACTCTATCTACCCCAAACTGCGTAAAAGGGAAACAGATGTTTCTTTTCAAACTCAATGAATTCAGGTACACGAAAATCTACACCATTTCACTGGAATAACATCTAAAAGATGAGTGTCCCATTTACAATGTAAAACATAGTTTTCATTTTAGTGCAGTCCACAACTTTACATTTTTACGGTTCGTTAAAAATTCATCATGGCGACGAACTGCTGTATATTTTCCCACACAATTTGCGTGACAGAATGTGCAATGAGTTATTAAAATATTTTAGGTGGGTTACCATAATTTTTCGCATACCTTTTAGGTTTAAACGCGACGCTTAAAAGCAGAGGAACTTAAACTGAATTTCAAATCAGTATAATTGTTATGTTTAAAATCTTAAAATTTCCTAGTCTAACTGCCGTACTCAGAGAGCTTTAATAATTACTTAGGCCATCACTTAGTAAAGGTTTTGATAGTTTTGTCATACAAAAATATGTCAAATCTTTACTAAGTTATGGTTTAAGTAATCATTAAATCTCTCTGAGTACCGCAGTAAGTCTACTAAGGTTTACCGCGAGTTTAGACTTTTCTACTTTTAATTTCTATTGTTTTTATTCAAAACTTCTTTCATGTACGACTGTTGAGCATGAGGTCGTGCGTTCGTTTCCCGGGTGTTCAAATGTTATTGCGTGTATCCATCGGGTATGTTTGGTAGCAGCCACGGAGTCTGAATTTGTGCCCAGTCGATGGCAATAGGCGCAACTCCTTTTACATGGGACTTAAAACATAACTGGCGAAATGTGAATACTATTATGAGCGCCTCTGACTAACCCTTCGGAGGTTGCAGGCGTGATGTTATGTTGTTCTTTCATAGAATGACATAGGTAATTGCCCAAATGTCTATAGCGATATTCGACAAATCCAAATACAATCGACTATTCAAACAAGACAAGTGACAAACACCCGTGGCAAGTACCCTTCCTTCTGACCTACAAGCTGTCATATCCTAAATATATTCCACTACCTTCTGACGCCCACAAAGAGGGTAGATACACCTATTGTTAGCCTCGGACCTACGTGTTTCATTCACGTCTACCCTCGTATATCACAAATTAATTTTCACGCTTCCTTAGTTCGTCTTGGTAACCAAATATTTCACCTCGGCCTTGAAACAATCGATACTGTAAATAATTAATGTGATTATTCGGTCAGTGTGATGAAAATTTGTTCAAGACATACGGCTATATGGCTGGTATGGTGGAGACAAATGCTGCATTCATGGAGATAGAAAAAAACCTGTTTTTTTAGCACCAATCAAGGTTTTGATAACTTACATAATTATTAAACTAACTATCTAACTTACTACTCGTATTTAACTAACTTATTAGTTGTATACGTCCCTGTGTGCCTATTGGCCTTGTTCTGTTCTGTCTCCTGCTGATATGGAGGGAAGTGGAAATTATGTTTTTCCCTACTCCTCCGCTATTCTTTTCAGATTAATTTCGTTGCGGGATCCAAGACAGTTAAATCGTTTCTCTGGGACTTCATCGGGCTTCATTGTCTCGGCGCTCTTCTTGTGGTCGCCACTGTTGATTCTGGCTTACAGGAGTTACAGTGGTTTGGGAATAGTGTGGCGGGCTTGTCCCATTTAAAAACATACATATTATTATGGCTAACCAAAATATAGGTATCCAATAGGTAATAGAAGTCATTGTATGTATTGATACAAAATAGGGTCCTAGAAAGGGGCATTACGGTCAGCAATGAAGCTCGTTGACCTCTTAGTATTTGAAGACATTTCAATTTTTTTCAGAATTTTATAGTTATTGCTATTAAAACAATTTTCCCATTTAGAACATTGCTGTACTCAGTGTGCGTTTTATACAAGATTTAAATTTGGCCTCCTTTAGTTGAAGAATGTGAGGGGGTATTTTATTGTAACATTTTAAACAGTACCCCATGAAAGATGAGTCTACTTTAGCTAGCCTGAAACCTGGCTGAACTAGTTGGTCCCTATTTCTCGTATTATAGTGGTGTCTATCACCTCTTTTGCTAAATAAATGCAGATTTTTTCTAACGTACATGATGTTTTCATAGATGTATTGACAAGGAACTGTCATGATGTTAATTTTCTTAAACAGCTCTCTCAGAGAATCGCGTCTTCGTAGACCATATATGGCTAGCTTTTATGACTGCTATGGGGTTTATATGTTTAAATTGAAACTCAACCGGACAGGCTGAAACGTTCGCTCTTAATAACTCAATAGAAATCAGAGGTGACGCATTTAAGGTTTCAGTAGTTTTAAGTGGAATACTAGTGAAGAAATCCACAAATTCCTGAGCAACTTCGTTTTTAGAACTTAAAAGGCCACGTGAAGTCTCTAGACTGATATCATTATTATATTTTTTACTTCTATTCGTTTCACTATTGATAATTTTCCAAACCGTCTTTATTTTATTATCGGCCGATTTAATCTTGTTGCTAATGAATAAGGCTTTAGCTACTTTGCAAGCGTTTTTAAAGATTTTAGAGTAAGTTGCAACATATTTATTAAAAGTTTCTGAGTTAATGCAAGGCCTAAGACCGTACAGCTCAAACAATCGCTCCCTACTTTTCCTAATGCCCTTCGTTGCCCAGTCACTGAACATAAATTTAGGGCAAATTGATTGGCCGCGGGTAGTCCAACGGTTATCGCGGCCTTGACATAGAGGGCGAAGAAGGAACATGGGTGGTTTTTAGTCAGTAGAAGTCTGACACTCCCTTTCGCTCTGCCCAAGAGCGGGAGGGGTTATTCGATGATTTTACACCCACCAAAAAAAAAAAGGGCAAATAGATTTAGTTTTCATTTTTATTGCATTATTGAACTCTGTGTGAATCACCGAAAAGAATTCCTCATAAAATAGATTTACATTGTCAATAGTACCTACTTAGTTTTATGTACAGAATGCTTGGTTGACATATGTGTGAAGGGTTAATTTACACCCTGTATAAGAATCGCAGCAAGTGGCGTTCTGTGGTTTCTACCTTCCCCCGTGGGAAAAAGGTATGAAATATGTTGACATGTATTTTTGTATATACAATCTACAGATTGACATTAGATACCAAAACTAGCTAACCTTTATTTTTTTATACTTTATGCACCTCGTATGAAAGATTTAGCTCCACTCCCTTCGTAATGTGTTTTACGTACGTATGTTATGGATCCACACAGTTGCCATCGCATCTAATTACGCAAAACTTTCCGTTGATAACTAACAAATTGTTCTGAGTCCATCGCGCTCGGCTGCGTGCAGCGTATTGAGCGACGAAATGCATAGATTCATAATTAGTGCGTTTAGAAGTTGGAAGTGTGCGAAACAGGTTTATGATGGATGCCATCGTTTTTTGTTTGTTTTGTTCCGTCTAAGTATTCTGAAATTTATTAATAATTACCATACACATATTTCCTTACATAAACACTTACTTATACACATAAACACAGAGTACGAAACTGTTTTTCACCATCTCAGGGCCAGTTGAAAACCAGCGTCGGGCAGTACCTGCTCGGCAGTAACTGTGTTCTGAACTGCTATTTGGCGCAGCCGTAAGATGCACATAATCTTTTTTTTCAGTTTAGTTTTTTAGTTTCTTTTATAATTTTTATTGTTTGTTGTGTGCACTTGTGGCATTGTGCTAAATAAACATGTTTTATTTCTTTCAAATAAAATAAAATAAAATATATTACGATTATGATTGACTAGCTTGTGCTCGCGGCTTCACCCGCATGGAGTTTGGTAATTGTTCCACGGGACCGTACTTACAGGATAAAAAGTATCCTATGTATTAATCCAGATTATAAACTATCAGTGTATTAAATTTCATCCTAGTAGTTTTTGCTTGAAAGAGTAGCAAACATCCATCCACCTATTAATCGTCACAAACTTTCGCATTTATAATAATAGGTCTTTACCTATGAAATTGCCGTTTTGTATGAAAAAATTTAAACGAATTTTTTTTCATGTATTTTTTATTAACGCAGTGGCAGTTTATTGATGCCCTTCTTAAAGAAATCAGCTGGTCGGGAGGCAACAAATTCTTCAAAGGCATTTTGTACTGCCTCTCGGGTATTGAATTTTTTTCCCGCCAAGAAGTTATCCAAATTCTGGAAAAAGTAGTAGTATGTAGGCGCAAGGTCTGGTGAGTAGGGCGGATCACGGAGAGCTTCCAACCCCAGTTCTTGCAACTTGGAGACCGTCTGTTGTGCAGTATGAGGTCGCGCGTTGTCGTGCAGGAGCAGCGGAGACGAGCGATTGACCAATGCTGGTTGGAGATGTGCCGGCTTCTCCATCATTGTGTTCAGTTCTTCACAGTACACATCTGCAGTAATGCTCACCCCGTTTGGTAAGAAGCTGTGATGAATCACACCGGCGCTAGACCACCAAACAGTGACCATCACTTTTCTAGGGGTAAGTTTTTGTTTAGGGCATTGTTTAGGTGCTGAACCAGGATCCAACCAACTTGCTGAGCGCTTGCGGTTATCAAACAGAATCCATTTTTCATCGCAGGTAACAATGCGGTTCAAAATTCCTTCATTTGTGTGTCTGTTGAGCAGTGCAAGGCACGACTCGACGCGTACTTCGCGCTGGCGATCATTGAGTTCGTGGGGCACCCATTTGTCAAGCTTTTTTACTTTGCCAATTTGACGCAAATGGACCAATATTGTTTTGACGCTAACGTCGAAAGCTGCTGCTAATTCAGCCGTAGATTGTGTATCATCAGCTTCCACAATCGCCTTTAATTCGTAATTGTCGACCAAAGTCTTCGGACGACCGCGAGATTCATTTTTCAGGTCGAAATTTCCAGAACGGAAGCGAGCAAACCAATAACAGGTGGTGCGTTGGTTTGTAGTGTTAGCTCCGTAAACGTCGTTGATGTTGCGTGCCGCTTGTGCCGCGTTGCTGCCACGACGATACTCATATTCCATAATTACTCGAATTTTTAACGTATCCATGATGACGAAAAAGATTGAAATGCGATGAAAATGAAACACTAATCAATAAACAAATGACTACTTTTGGAAAAAAAAAACATGTTTTTAAAATAAAATTAATTTGAAATTAGAATTGAGCCAAACAAAAATTATTTTGATTTGAAATGGCCAGTACTGCAGAACGGCAATTTCATAGGTAAAGACCTATATAATATTAATAAGATAGAAGGATTATTTAGTTTGAAAGTTGTCTAGACCCAGTGTCCGATTTCCTACACGTGCCCTGAAGAAAGATCCGCAAGGGAACAAAAACATGACGCTTAGTACTTATTCAGTCGGGGACTCGTTATTGCCGCGCTAAATTTGTAATAATTACTTTTATCACCACTGAACGAAGTAAGTGCCCATTAGAAATATGATATTCATAGTCTAAACGTACTTTGGTGTTCTTATTTCCTTAAAATATTTCTGTTTATATCCCGTAAAAAATTATGCTTATCGTAAAAAGTCGCCTCGGAAAGTACGCCCGGCTCGACAGTCGTTACAGGTAGTCAGTGACCCGAAACTTTGACCAGTCGTGCCAACGGGTAAAGTATTACCCAGCATAAACGAGGAGTTTAAATAGGCAGTCGGTCTATGTAAAATAGTGGCATTCAGTTGCACCTGGAAAGACTGCAAGCCGACCTCAAGATGGAAAAAGGCTTGACAGAATTGATGATCATCATAAAAAGTCACCTTTGCCACTGTCTCCCGAAATAGGGTAGTTAACAAAAAAAATCTAATTAGTCCGTCAGATAGATTTCCAAAAAATATTGGACACGTATTTTTTCCTTTTTTCACGTAAACAAACAATGAAGACGGTAGTGCTTTGAAAACTCTTGTGACGTCATACTCTTTTTTTTTTGGCGGGTGGAAAATCATCAAATAACCCCTCCCGCTCTTGGGCAGAGCGATAGGGAGTGTCAGACTTCTACTGACTAAAAACCCATTACCCTTAGCCCTCTACGTCGAGGCCGCGATAACTAGTGTACAACCCGCGGCCAATACTCTAAGACATTAGTATGACATTTTTTGCGGTCAGTTAGTTCACTAAGCCCAACTCAAATCTTTGACGCGTTTTATCTTCGTAAATTTTTATAGATTTGTATCCAATATTTTTCGATAATCGAACAGATGGACTAATTAGAATTACATTTTTTAAAGTCGGTAAACATCTCTATTACTTACAAAATTGTACTTGTTACCAGTGACAACTGATTTTGATGTTCATTTATTTCAATCATAAAAACTGGGACATACTCTTTTGCCAATGACTTCCAAATTAAAATTATTTGTGTTGTAATTTTTTTGATTATTTTTTTTATGGACCAAAGAAAATGAAAAGCAGCTGGCACCGAGTGACTTTCATCGAAGAATGGATAGATGATTGATTGTAAAAATGACAAGTTATTGTTAAAATTCAGGAGTCTTAAAATTAGAATTACACTGGGTCCTTCTGGGGGCCAATTCTCGATTTTCGCCATTTATCTCGAGTTCGAGATCGTAAGTCTATCTCTATGTCTATTAAAAATATCTCTATCTCTACCAAAAAATGTCGAATTGAGCAGAATTCCGTATTCTCAGTCAAAATAGAAATAAATGTCACGAAAATGTCGAGTCGAGTGAAGATAATGTTACCATTATGAAGAATCGCACGTTCTGTTTTAGGTAGCTATGAGTTAATGAATGATTTTGTTTTAAAACGCTGACTAAACTTAATTATTTAAGTATGAAACGAAACGTTTAGTGTGTTTCAAGATTTTCGTATGCTCTTCGTGAAATAAAGAAAACAAATTGACAGTTGACTGTCTGTCAGTGTCAGAATTTGCGCCTTTTTGCGGTTCCTTCAAAACTTTTGTTATGTTTACATGTACTGTGTTTACACCATTATTGGGTGCTGTTTTACATTTTAAAAGTTTTATTTTAACATGGAGGGGAAAATCAAACAAGGCAAGGGCACAAATCAAAGAGTATAAATCGAATTTCCAGTAAGTATGAGATGCCAAGCCGTATTTTATTTAAAAAAAAAAAACCGACCAAGTGCGAGTCCTACTCGCACATGAAGGGTTCCGTACCATCGTAGTAGGGGAGTCGAGTCGTGTTGCCCGTTTTCACCATTGCGGCGGTAGTGCCCCTCTTTGAGGAGTGACCGTGAGTTCCGCCTGACGCAGGTCCTCACCGGACACGGGTGTTTCGGGAGGTTCCCGTTCAGGATCAGGCGGGAGGACACGCCAGGGTGTCACCACTGTGCGGATCGCCCAGAGGACACGGTGGAGCATACGGTGGAGGTCTGCCCCGCTTGGGCGGAGCATCGCCGTGTCCTCGTGGAGGCGATCGGCGGCAGCGACCTCTCGTAGGGCCGGGCCCCTGGTTCAGACCATGGTGTGGAGCGAGAGGGAATGGGAAGCAAAATTCTCGTGTCGCGGTGTTTGTTTCCATACTCCTCCGAAATGACTGAACCAATTTGCATGAAATTTTGTGTGCATATCGGGTAGGTCTGAGAATCGGCCAAAATTTTTTTTTTTATTTTTTTTTGTTAATCGCATAACAACGTTTGCTGGGTCAGCAAGTCTAATATATAAAATTCTCGTGTTGCGGTGTTTGTTTCCAAACTCCTCCGAAACGGCTGAACCGATTTGCATGAAATTTTGTGTGCATATCGGGTAGGTCTGAGAATCGGCCAACATCCGTTTTTTTTTTTTAATCGCTGAACAACGTTTGCTGGGTCAGCTAGTAAGTTTATGATTATTAAAAAAAATATACTATGTGATGTAACTAAAAATTTAAGATTTTCGGAATTTTTCCTATATGTGTACTTTATAACGTTGCTTCATGCCAAATTTCAAGATTCCAGGTCGTCTGGAAGTATCCTTTAGGTTTTGATTCCCTTGCGAGTAGTTGCGAGTTTCAAAATATGCGGCTTTAATTGCTGTATCTTTTGATTGCGTTGACGTAGAAGTTTGATTTTGTTACAGCTTAAAGATACTATAGACTTGAGTATTTGTTAAGAATTTCAATATAATACCACTACGCGTTCATGAGTAAAGGGGTAATAAGTTTAAAATGATTAAAAATATTTTTATTATATGATGTAACTAAAAATTTATGCTTTTCGCAATTTTTCCTTTATCTGTGTTATAAGACGTTGCTTCGTACCAAATTTCAAGATTCTGAATTCACGGGAAGTACCCTGTAGGTTTTGATTCCCTTGCGAGTGTCGAAAATTTGCGGCATAAACGGGAGTATCTTTTGATCGCGTTGACTTAGAAGTTTGATTTTTTCACAGCTCCAAGAGACCATAGACTTGAGTATTTGATATGAATTTCAGCTTGATACCTCCACGCGTTCCTGAGAAAAAAGGTCTTGACAGACAGACAGACAGACGGACAACAAAGTGATCCTATAAGGGTTCCGTTTTTACCTTTTGAGGTACGGAACCCTAATTAAAGAAAAGAAAACACAGTGTACAATCCAAAACTCAACGAATTCACTCAGAAATGACGTATCTCTACAATCGACATGACATCTCTACTGCTCAGAAGCACTCGACATGAACTCTAACGTTAGCTTTCGACAAATGTCGAATTCGACATCCCCAGAATAGCAACTTTTAAAATTTGTCGAAAAAATGACGACATTAGAAATTTTTGTCGGGTTCGACACCATCTCTAAAATCGAGAATTGGCCCCCTGATCTCTTCACAGAAATTATTGAGACACTTTTTTAAGAACACTTTTGAGTTAACGTAATAGTCTTTGTAGTTAAAGTTTTAGTTGTTTTTACACAAAGTAGTTTAATGGGTTAAGAAGGAACAGGTTTTTTTTTAGTATAGTCGGTAGAAGTCTGACTCTCCCTTCCGCTCGGTCCAGGGCGGAAGGAGTCATTTGATGACACAACAAGCTCCAAAAAAAAGTATAGTTTCAATGAAATTACGGAAAACCTAAACACTACTTATTTTTCGTCACTTTTTAAAAGGTGAGTAAATTATCATCCTATTAGTGCTAAGGAAAATAAATAATATTATTGTACTGTTTACATTATGCAACCACGAGTGCCTAGTATTGTTTATATTTATTATGTATGCAAGTAACGTTTGAATGAACAAGAGTCCTAAGTTCAAAAGGTTAGTATTAAATACTTTTTGTTTTGATAGAAGTAAAAAATTGCATACACGCTTTTTGTGTTTCGTCGGTGATAAATCACAATCATATCTAAGGTATTTTTAAAAATAGGTGTTTGAGAAATAGACCTTATATTCTAATAAAAACAGTATAGGTAAAAAAAACAAACGTCATTATAATTTTCTGTCTTCAGTAGGTCAGGAAACTATAGGCATTAATCAACATTGATTACGCATTAAAACGTCAACACTAAGATATACGTCAGAATGTATGTAATTAATTATTCAACACTATTCTAAAAGTATCGATTTTCTCACGCAACTAACTTTTATGAAGAAAAAATCACTTGCCAAAAATAACTCCAAACTTTCTTTTTCATAGCGATTAATATCTGTCACCATTGTTCCGGAGAGAATCGAATTTCAAAGAAAGGATTAAAAAGTCTTGTACAAAAGTACTGTTCAACTTACCCTCAATATTTTCTTCGTCCGTATCTGCCATAGTAATATTCATAACTAAACCAAACTATTAAAACTGAACCAAAAACATAATAACAAACACAACACAGAACTAATTTCACTAAGAACTGACAAGAAAAACACTTTTCAAACTCACGAAGTTCCGTAAGAAAATTCGCGGGAAAGCGCGCGACCTCCCCTCGCGACGGACCGATGAGAACTGACGGTATGGCATGAATGAAAGAAAAACAAACAGTAATGCGCGGGAAAACTGTTCTCCTGTAATTTTGTAATTCGAACGGTTAATGTTTTTTTTATGCTTTGTTATGTAGCTTCTTTAGAGGCCGGATTAGATGTAAAAGAGGTTTATTGTTTTTTTTTTATTATTTGCGGTATTTACATGGGTAATACGAATGGGTATAGTAAGATTATTTATTGTTGTACTGTAAATAATATTGACTCAACATGCTCACACAATTTACTATTCATTTTCACATTTTGTGTAGGTTGTTTATTAATGAGTAGAGGTGAACGAAGATTTGCGTAGAAGATTTTGGAGTTGATGTTATTTCGTCGGATACTTATAATAATAGCTGTGACAACGTATATTAAATTGTTATTTCTGAAGATATTTAATAAGTGGACAACAGAGAAAAACAGACTAGTTTGATCTGTCTATCTATACAATTTGTAATACCTAAGCATTTATTCGTAAAGTCACTAACTGCCATGCGCAAAACTTAAAGCTGCATGGGCGTATAAAGTACCTACTAGGAACTGTGAGCATCATTCTCCTGGTTAAGGCGACAATAAATACCAGCGACCTTGACCGAGTGGATAGAGCTTGCGTCACTCCCCGCGACCGCGAAGCGCATCGCAATGCACGCTAGTAATTTCGTAGGGTACTATACGTTTCAAGCCCGATTTTATATCACCACACAAAATTATGATCGGGAATATGCGATTCACAAAAAAAAAACTATTGATTGGACTAAAAAAAATAAAACACTATGACCTTAGTATATTGCTTGTAAATTATATGCCAAAAGATCAGAACGATCACATGTATTTTAGTATGGTTTTTAATCGTTAAAATAAAATTTTAGTGGTATCTTCGCGATTTTTTTCTATCGAGTAAAATTAGATGTATTATGTTTTCAACTCACTGGCGTATATCCTGAAGAATATCATATATTTTTCTGATTTTGTTCACTGCAGTGAATCTTAAACTTTAACGCATTATAAAACTCGCGATTTGCTCCTGTTATCCTCTTAAGTATGGTGGTTAAAAAAAATATTTTATTTTATTTATAATAAGGTAAACGTAAAGACCTCTCATGGTTTGTGTGGAAAATAAGGATATATCATATAAAATAAATTTTAGATAAATTTATTCATCAAAATAGCTTGCAAAATATTTTGCAAGCTATTTTGAACTTTCAAACAAGACGACATTTAATCGCATCGCTCGAACTTGCGACTATTTTTATCGTAAAAAACGTGGGAATGGTTTTCGCCGACGCGTTTTTATTTCAGTAACACAGTTTAGCCGCGATTTCGATTTCTTTCTTTTCGGTCAACAATAATAGATTGACAAGAATATTTTTTAGAAGTTTCGTATAATTATAATTGTTTTACCAAATTAATAATAGATGGAAATAATGATATGGCTAGATAGGAGGTGACTGCTGAGATGATGAATAAAAGAAAAAAAATGGAAGAAAAAGACATGCTCCCCCGACCCAAATTAATAGGATATTTCATCAAAAAAAATCTAATTAGTCCGTCAGATAGATTTCCAAAAAATATTGGACACGTATTTTTTCTTTATTCACGTAAACAAAAGATGAAGACGATACAGTGCTTCGAAAAGGGGACTATATTTCTTGTCACCAAGTTGTATCACCTAATATATAGAAACGTCACCACTAAATATTTTCGTTCTCAGATAAACAAAAAGTGTTTCCAGAAATGAATTATCAATTTAATGTTAATATAATTATGTGTAAAATAAGAGCAACAAAAAGGTAGTTCATTAGATGAATATAAACTTCGTTCTTATAATAATAGTTTTATTACATAAACAATAGTTTTGTGCCCAGAATGGTAGATCTGTCACCAAATAATGCTGAAAGAAACCCTAACCCTAGAGGGTCGACGTCAAGGTCACCCCGAGGTTCGGTTAGTTAGGTTCCTTTAATCCCTGCAGACAGAAATAAAACTATTATAATACATACAAAAACATTTATTTGCTACTAGAGCCTATATCTCCATGATTTTAGGTGATTTATTGTGGAATTGATTTTATACTGTTTGGAGACTACGTTTTGATGACAAACCTACTATTTTGGGGACAAACCCTATTACTTAAGAAACACAATACTTATTAAATTGGCGATAGCTTAAATGATACCCCTTCGAAAAGTCGTGGCAAGTCGTGTGACAGGTTAGTACTTTTTTACCCACAAAGTGAATCGTGTTATTTTCGCCCATTTTTAATAATTTGATAAAACATAAAACACGTATTTAATATTTTTCGATAATCTAACAGACGGACTAATTAGATATTTTTGGTGAAGTACCTTTTGGGAAAAGGGATATGTCTAGGTGAGGAATTCATGAATTTCCATTATAGGTAGGTACAGACACCAGCACTATTGCTGTAGAGACAAATTAAAAAAAAAAAAAATATGTGCGGTTGACTACAATATCTACCTGATTATTAATTGGTTACAATTATTCCAAGAAACAGCGATAGGTAAACTTATTATTCATACATATTAATGTGTTGCACAATAGGAAATACCGGATTATTTATACTATTACTTTGCTTTGAAATTGCGGTTTACAAAATTCTTTATAAATGTTTTCAATAAAGAAAACCAAATAAGAAATCAGACTCCCACACAAAGGGTAAAACAGCAGCAAAAAACAGCAGAAGTAGCTTATCATTTCGTAATTGTAATTATTTCATGTACCGGACTTATGCTATTATTTTGAATGTTTCAGAAGTTTTATTATTTAAAATGTGCTTTACTCTTCAATAACTTGTTAGTGATGAATAATATCTAACAGATTTTTATTAAAATACCTGCTTTGGAACTTAGGGCAGTGTTAATCTACATCTGATGCCGACCGAACCAAATAATATAATAACAAATTTAACGCTGATTCATGTATCGATTTGCAAAACCGCAAAATTAAATGTGTACTACGTAGTATTTAAATGAAAAACCATGTTACAGCTGCATTTTAACGAAAAAAACCCAATTCTCAAACGATGTTAAATCTTAGTCAAACTAAATTTCCTTGTTAGTTCTTCATACATTCCACAAATCCAGATTTTATCAGAGTTTAAAATTATTGAATGGTCACTTCGTTTGTATGTACACTTATTAGCCACTCAACCTGTAGGTACAAAAATGTAAGCAACATGTGAACATTGTTGCGTCCTACGGGGCATGACAAATCATCAAAGGACGCCCCGTTCATTCCGCACACGCCATAAACAGTTACGTATGTAAAAAGTTAGCCATAGGCATAGCAATAGCGATTGACCACACCGAATTGTTTGCAAATTGTAAAAAATATACTGTCATACGTAAGTGTATTGTTGCGAGATTTTAAATTGTAACGACAGTGGTAAAAAATAGACAGGAACTGATTCATTATTTTATTCGGACAGAGTCTCGACTTACAGGTTTCACAATCGAGCGCGACAAGACCTCGAAACTGAGCTTACAGGGCATTATATAGACTGATATCCCCACCGGAGGCATCCGGTAGTTATGGCGGTGTCTTCGCTTGACTGTGATTGGCTCGCGAGTCGTTGCCCGTCATTGGCTGGCTAGAGTGGCATGGCTATGGTATGCTAGAGTGGCATGGCTATGGTTTGCTAGAGTGGCATGGTTATGGTTAGCTGTCATTGGCTGGCTAGGGTGGCACGCTGTGAGCAGGCTGTTGTAACAAAATCTAATTAATTACTTCCGTAATTGATAAGCAGAGTTTGGAAAATGCAGAGTTTATGACCCTAAACTTTAAGGACACATTACATGTGTGAGTACTATGTATGTATAAAGCCACTTTTTACATTTAGTTATATTTTAGAGGCGTTGCCCTGGTGTCTGAGAGTATGCCATGCTCACTCAAATGTCTCGCTGATGGTGGCACATGTGCCATTTGCCGGATCATTAAGTTCCTTTAAAAATGGTTGAGTTGAATGGTGCTATCAGTGGAGACTGGTCATCTCTTAGTTGCCATGGTTTATTTATTTATTTGATTTTTTTATTATATCTTCTTACTCCGGACGCTCTTAACCTGCACGTCTTGCTACATAGTTCTCACATAATAGACCAGCTCAATATGAATGATGTAATGTACCAAGATTTTGTTACAATATTCTGATTGAAAAGAGTGTCCATGTTTCTTACCCTTTCTTATCCATAGAGATGTACGCTAGGGAATGGGAAAATATATTATTTCACAAGTAATTATGCCTTGTGTCTGTGACTGTAGCTTTAGAGTGCAATGCGTCGTTCCGGGGGTTACTGCGTCGAGTTGCGCGGCGCCGGATGTTTGCGGCGGTGAGTGCTGTGGGTGCCGTGTTGGCAAGTGCGCGGGGCACCGGGTCGCGGGGCGGCGGTTGCGCGTTGCGGCGTGCATTCGTTGTTCCGTGATTCGGAGTCTCGTGCATTTGTTGTATCGGTGTGCGTCGCTGCGTGCTTTCGTGCTCGCGGTGCTTGTTGTTGCTGGCATTCGGCGGCGTGTGGTTCGGCGTGGTGGCTTTCGGAATGACGTGTTGCACTTGTAGTTTTGTTTTTATGAATTGTTCTTCTGACATTCAAAAGTGCCTATAAAGGTTCAATTGAAATAAATGCTTTAGAGTTTGAGTTTGAGGGAGTTAGGTTAAACGAGTGACATATTAAAGGAGGGTATTCAGTATCAGATTTTCGTCGGTCCCAAATATGTAAAAAAACTATAACCTTAATTTGTGACGTAAATTGTGCCATGGCGGCACGCTCTGCAGATTTCACTTTCTTGGACGTTTATTTTTTGCCATTGTCCTACGCCAGTTTTAAAATATGACGGAAAAATGGATTACGCCTAAAAGTGATTGATCCGCACATTTTCTGGGATAAACGCAAGGGTTGCGAGACTTTTCCGAAGTATTTGGTATCGTTTTGTCTGTTATTTTTTGTTCTTATGTTTATTAGTATCATGTAAGCATATTTAGCATATAAACACACACACAGTATACTTTAAGGATAATAGGTACTTACCTCTCTATAAAAGCCCGGAATTACTTTCAAGTTCCAAAATGAAATCCTTGCTCCACTCTTAATTACTTGTTTCCTTATAGTTTAGACATATAAATTCTACTTTATCCATTGTTTTTTCAATTAGGTCAACATAACATTAAGTCGTAATTTAAAAATATGCCTAGCCTTTTCACTGCTATGTTGGAGTCAGTAGGCTTCCAATCTAACCAGATTCTACTGAACTGTTATTTTGTATGAAGCGACTGCTTTTCTGCCCAAATATTACGTATAATTAACTGTTAAGACTGAAGACAAGACTGGTTGCTTCATCGCAAACCTTGGCAAATATCCAAGGAATAAATACAGAAGAATTCTAGAAACGACAACACATCACTTCAAACAGCAATTAATTTGTTTAGAATAGTGGTTGGGAATTGTTTGTAAACGAGACATGGATGTTTACTCGGAAAATACTAATGTACGGGCTGACCGGATCTGTAGGAAGCGACTCACTTCGAAAAAAAGTACAAAATTACTAATTATTCCATTTTTTAATTCGATTTTTTATTTTTGTTTCTTTTTTTATTTGAATGCGTCCTGTCGCAAACCGTTTTAGCTAACTCACAAACCTTACTTAAACTTTTTAAGATGCATTAAAACGACGAGTTTTAGCTTAGCCTTGTGGCTTGGGAATATTATCATGCGTGTCATCTACTTATTCATACGCGCTCTCAAAATGCCACAGAACTAACACAATCCATCCAGAATTTGCAAAATTTTCAATTTAAAAAAACCGGGTAAATCTATTCGCAGACTGCACTAGAAATACACATTTAGATTTCATAAATCATGATAATTATTCATAGTCCCTTGAAATAGACGGGGTATTTCAACCGTTTATTATTGCCGTACGCACGAGGGACCGAATCAAGCTTTACCAAACCAGTTTATGCAGATCTCTCATTGTACGGGAAATCTTAACAAAACAAGGCCATGTTATACAGGACACGTATAGCTTGATGTATTGCTGTGTGTACCTACAACTAGGGGTTTCAACATACTGAGTTATTATTATTGTTTTCTTTGTGAATTCGTATTAATTTTGTTAAAAAAAAAACCTTAAATAAATTGGTAGGTAAAGGCTTATTGTTGCGTGTTCTTGTTTGTTTCAGAAATTATAATTTATGAAGACTAAGATTTTGTATGTTATAGGGATTTATGAAATTATTGATGAACTATTGGTAGCACTTACTCACTTTACTCATTACTCGTAAACGGCCGTGTGTGTATGACCAGATGTGTGAATGTCGACAAGGCAAAAGAAGTACCCAAGGATCGTAGCGTAAGCAAAAACCACAGAACGCCACAGTTCTGTGGTTTTTGCTTACCCCCATGGAAAAAGGACGTGAGTTTATATTTGTGTATTAGTGTGTATTTAACTTAATTGATAAAATATCGGCATTTTTGTCTTAAATAGTGAGTAAGAGTTTTGACTATGTGATTGACGGGTCCACACCAAGTTTATTCAATAAAATGATTTAATACTATATTTAATAAAAAAATCTGTTATCGCCAATAAAAAAAATATGTTTAAAAAACTAAAAAACGACTACGAATAAAATCACAGACTAACAAAACCGCGGTCTTAAAAGTAGAAAACAAGAAAAATTGTCTAGTTAGTAGATAATTTGTATATTTCAATTTAACGTATTATAAGTAAAATTATTATTGAGTATCCGTTCAGTAGATTAGGCGCTTTGGTGAAACATACATACATACATAGACTGCCAAAATAATTACCCTTCTCGTAATAAAGTATGACTGCATTTAGACGCATAATAAATAAATAAACGATCCCTTTCAATAGATACTGAAATGGTTTTTTTTTTTAAACTTTGCCCCACTCTAGGAATTTCTCCTGTATCGTGGGTGCGTTCACAAACATTTAAACTCACATACACAAATACTCAGACCCGGAACAACTATCTGTAGGTCATACAAATATTTGTTCCGTGCGGGAATCGAACCCGCGACACGCAGCGCAGCAGTCCATTGCTTGAGCCACTGCGCCAACCGTGCTGCCAATTTTGGAAAACTACTTGTTTCACATACCCATAAACTTACGACCTTTTCCCATGCGAGTGTGCAGAAAGATATCCTTAGATACTCCTTTGCCTCGTCCACATTCATACAACTGGTCATACACGCACACCCGTTACACATTCACACATCAGCAGGGCTATTGCGTATCTTTTAATGACAGTGGCTATCATAAAGTGTCCATCAATTAACTGTCAAATGGTTCCTTTTTGTACTAAACCATAACCAATTTGACAGTAAATCCATAAACAATATGATAGTCACTGACATATAGAAGATACACAATAGCCCTGCTGGTTAAACACGCACGTCGGGTACGGCTAGTTGTTTCAATCACTTGTATTGTCATTTGTCTTGTAACATCTGTCACTAACAGCGGTACTCAGAGATATTTGTAGAAAATGCCCAAGGCATTAAGTCCGCCTTTGTACGGTTTCATTACTTGTGCATAAAGTTTTAATAAATAAATAAATATTTAATGATTATTTAAGCCGTCACTTAGTAAAGATTTGACATACATTTGTTTGACAAAACTGTCAAAACCTTTACTAAGTGATGTCCTAAGTAATCATTAAAGCTCTCTGAGTGCGGCAGTAAACTATCTAATTCCGTATACGACATACGAGCCGCATTAGTCTGCATACTATCAAGATCATTAAGTCGCACCAGTTATAATAATAACCTCACCGAGTCGATAGGTAATAATAAATTAATAATAGGATAAACAGCTCTTGACCTTGAGGAAATTTCCGGGTTCTTCGAAATGTATCTGAAGACTGAAGTTCATAGGAAGATTTGTAAAAGGATTGTGGGATTATTTAAATCGGGTGATGAATCACACAACGAGTGTACATTATTTCCGCATTTTTGTTTTGAGGTTTGGCAGAGCCTTACGAAAAAAAGAAAGGTTTTGTTTAAAAAAAAATGCATCCTACAACCAAACAATGTCACGAACAAATAAAACATTATAGATTTATAGTGTTTGCACTAATTCGAACTCCGTGGCTGCTACGAAAACATTCCTGATAGAAAAACCCAATAACACTTTGTTCGACCCGTGAATCAAACTCAGGACCCCGTGCCCAGCAGTTGGACTTGCGACCACTAAACCAACGAGATGAAAAGAAGTGTGTGTGTGTGTGAATGAAGTGTCTAGAGTCAAAACCCTTAGAACTGCTTTAAAATCATTCAAGGTCTAAAATTAACCACGTCAATAATATGATCGGCTTCAAAACTTTGTTCTTTTAATCGAACTTAAATTAAGAACACTTGGCTATTGATTGATTGATCTAAATTGATTGATCAACAGTTCACGAAGATAATTAGAGACATCAATCAGTCCGGTGTTAACCTTTGCCTTGTCTTAAACTTGATAGACGTTTGTTGCTGATGAAAACCTCTCTATAGCAAGTTTTTTAAATAAATATCTTATTTTACAATACGCAAATTAATTCGATCTTGGGTTCGAACTCAGTAGTGCGATGGTCACACTCTTAGGCCATTACTGCTTCTGAAATTAGGTGAATGGCTAGGAGAGGATGATTGTACAATGTACAGCCCACAAAACAGATAGGTTCCAAACAATAGGATTGGATTGGGAACAAACTTGCTTCGTACCCTGCGGGTAGTAAAGCGTTTTGGTCCCTGGCTAAGTCGGTTGAATCGAACTTCTGTCGTCCCTCACTTCCTCCACTGCTTAAACCCGACGGGTCACTGGCCCACTCCGCTGAGGAGAAGGCAAATTTATTTGCCACTCTTTTTGCGGAATCTTCGCATCTCGATAGTGGTGACGCAAGCCCCCCGGGCTCTACTGCTGGATGCGAGACGATCATGTCGGACATTCGCATCCATCAGAAGGAAGTCCGTAGGGTGCTGCGTAATCTAGACGTGAACAAAGCTAGTGGCCCCGACGGCATACCAGCAATTGTTCTTAGAACGTGTGCGCCTGAGCTGTCTCCGATCTTGACACGCCTGTTTCGCCTCTCGTTTGAGACTGGTAAAGTGCCGAAAGCTTGGAAGCAGGCTAACGTGCAGCCCGTGCCCAAAAAGGGCAGTCGCGCTGACCCGGCCAACTACAGGCCCATCTCAGTCACGTCCATACTCTGCAAGAGCATGGAGCGTGTACTGAACAGCAAACTCCTGGCATACCTAGAAGTCAACGACATCCTCAGTGACCGTCAATACAGCTTTCGTAAAAACCGATCAACTGGGGATCTTCTAGCGTATGCCATTCACATCTGGAGTGAGGCCATCGAGAAGCACGGAGAAGCACTTGCCGTTTCTCTTGATATCTCGAAGGCCTTCGACAGGGTCTGGCACGATAGCCTTATTAAAAAGCTTCCATCTTTCGGTCTACCCCCTGGACTGTGTGATTGGATTGCAGACTTCCTGAAGGATCGGTCCATTCGAGTGGTTATTGATGGCTGCTCGTCTGACCAATTGGCTATTAATGCCGGGGTCCCTCAGGGGTCGGTTCTCTCAGCAACATTATTCTTGCTGCACATTAACGATCTGCTAAAGCCCGGTACCTTTGGGTATGCAGACGACAGCACTGTTGCTGAGAGTTACACATCCAACGCACGGGCTAGTGGGTCTCAGATCCGGTCTCTACGAGAGGCCATGGTTTAGCGGTTGAACTTGTCCTTGGAGGCTGTCTCCGAATGGGGTGATGCCAACTTGGTCAAGTTCAACGCTGCTAAAACCCAGGCGTGTCTCTTTTCCGCTAAAAGGAGCCAATTCGAACCGGCTCCATCTTTCCGTGGTGTAACCGTGCCGATAACCGGCCAAATTGAGCTTCTTGGTGTGTCATTCACCTCCACCCTCAATTTTGGTCCATACATCGAGGCCAAGGCTCAACTGGCTGCCAAGAAGCAAGAGCATGGAGCGTGTACTGAACAGCAAACTCCTGGCATACCTAGAAGTCAACGACATCCTCAGTGACCGTCAATACGGCTTTCGTAAAAACCGATCAACTGGGGATCTTCTAGCGTATGCCATTCACATCTGGAGTGAGGCCATCGAGAAGCACGGAGAAGCACTTGCCGTTTCTCTTGATATCTCGAAGGCCTTCGACAGGGTCTGGCACGATAGCCTTATTAAAAAGCTTCCATGTTTCGGTCTACCCCCTGGACTGTGTGATTGGATTGCAGACTTCCTGAAGGATCGGTCCATTCGAGTGGTTATTGATGGCTGCTCGTCTGACCAATTGGCTATTAATGCCGGGGTCCCTCAGGGGTCGGTTCTCTCAGCAACATTATTCTTGCTGCACATTAACGATCTGCTAAAGCCCGGTACCTTTGGGTATGCAGACGACAGCACTGTTGCTGAGAGTTACACATCCAACGCACGGGCTAGTGGGTCTCAGATCCGGTCTCTACGAGAGGCCATGGTTGAGCGGTTGAACTTGTCCTTGGAGGCTGTCTCCGAATGGGGTGATGCCAACTTGGTCAAGTTCAACGCTGCTAAAACCCAGGCGTGTCTCTTTTCCGCTAAAAGGAGCCAATTCGAACCGGCTCCATCTTTCCGTGGTGTAACCGTGCCGATAACCAGCCAAATTGAGCTTCTTGGTGTGTCATTCACCTCCACCCTCAATTTTGGTCCATACATCGAGGCCAAGGCTCAACTGGCTGCCAAGAAGCTGGGAATCCTAACAAAGGTGAGACAGTACTTCACACCGGAACAGCTGCTCAACCTTTATCAAGCGCAAGTTCGATCGTGTATGGAGTACTGCTCTCATCTCTGGGACGGATCTGCCAAATACCAGCTTGACGCTCTGGAGGCAATCGAGAAACGGGCCAAAAGGCTTATCGGCAACGATGCGCTTGTCAAGTCGAAGCTCCAGAGCCTTGAACATCGCCGACGTGTTGCCAGTCTGTCGGTTTTCTATCGGTTACATTTCAGGGAGTGCGCGATGGAATTGCACAATCTAATTCCTCCAAGCCCGTTCCATCATCGGACTACAAGACGTACGGCGATGCGCCATCGTTTCATGGTGGACATCCCACCCATTCGCACTAAACGTTTTGGGAACACTTTCATTGTGCGTACAGCTAAGGAGTCGAATGCCGGAGTCTGTGTTTCCTGATAAGTATAACCTAGGGGTCTTCAAGTCAAGAGTGAATAGGTTACTTCTAGGTCAGCGTGCTACATCTTCGACCACATCGTCACTTAACATCAGGTGAGATAGTGGTCAAACGCGAGCCTATCTACAATAAAAAAAAAAAAAAAAAAAAAGGATCCAGGCTTTTTTTTACTGTACAATCCTCTTTTCATTATCATTCAGGACCGTAATCATTTGGACTCAAACGCTATTGAAAATACTCAGTTAAAAAAAAAGCTTTACAGGTTGACAAAATTACCCTAAATAAAACTACTTAGTACTAAGTAGAGTGTGCAGCATCTATCAAGATTGCTGCAACAATTTATCTAAATCTTTGCGCTCAACTCAATTAGTTGTTCGCTCACTCTGTTAGCAAGCGAAGCTCAGTACTTATCTAAACTAGAAATATCCGGGCTAACTGAACTGGTGAATAGCTAAAATGTATCTACCCACATCTTAAGTCTGAAATAGGGGTAACTTTTATATACTGTGCAGGTGGTAATGGTTTCGCTCCAAACTCGTAAGTAGACAGAACATACTTTTAGTAAATAAAGTTCAGTTTGTAAAAGTGTACTTAGTACTTACTTGAAGTTTAAAAGTAGAGCTGGTGACTGAAAGTTTTGAGAAAATGATAAGTTGAAAAAGAGCATTATTGTGCATTTGAATGACTTTATAGGTATGGGGAGATCAATGAAACGATGTATAGACTAAGTAAGCCAAAGATCTACACATAACTACAGCATGCTTCTACAAAGTCATGATGTTTTTTTAACCGACTTCCAAAAGGAGGAGGTTCTCAATCAACAAAAAAAAACTAATTAGTCCGTCAGGTAGATTTCCAAAAAATATTGAACACATATTTTTTATTTTTTCACATTAACGAATAAAGAATGAAGACGTTCAAAAACGAGAAAAAGAAAGGAGTTCACGAGTTTTCCAAGCACTGTATCGCTTGGAAAACTCGTGAACTCCTCGAAAACGTCACATGTCAGTACATATTTATCTACAAATGACATCACAACCCCCCCCCACTCATGATCTTTGATGCGTTTTATCTTCGTAATTTTTTATTAATTTGATCAAACAAAAAACACGTATCCAAAATTTTTAATAATTAAGTTTTTTTTTGTTATGTTTGAAAGAGTGTACTTTTCAGGTAGTCCCATGATCATCAAGTCAGGATCTGATGATGGCATCTTACAGAAATGGAGAGAACTCTTCAAATTTTTTAGGCACACTTGAAGTGATTTGAGTAGTTTTGGGAAGAGTACCTTCTCGGAGTGATCCCATTTCACTTTGGTGAAGATCTCATGAAGAACTGCGGACATAGGCAACGGAACTCCTCAATAAATGATAGCAAATGTACTGGGATTGCTGAAATATCATGTCTGTCTATTTAATTGTTTACACCAGTTCATAACATAACATCACGCCGGTACGTTTTTGTTTTTGTTGAAGTCGATTTTATAATATTTTTTATTAAAAAGTTTTTATTTTACACTCTTTAGTGGTTCACATGTGTTTGCCACTTTTTTGTGTTTTATTTTTTGTTGAAGTCGGTTTTCTTCTTTGTTATAAAGTTTTTAGCTAGTCGCGAGGACGCCAGGCTGTTACCTGATTGCAGTCTAGTGAAGACGTCGCAAAAGAAAAGAAAAACAACCTTGAACCCATTTGACCTACAAGTTTATCTTTAAAAGCATTGTAGGAAAATTTATATAAATAACTTGATTCATAAATAGACATTCGCGGCATTGGAAACTTTAAATATTACAGTAAATAATGAGATTTTAGGATTCTTTGCAGATAAACGTGAATCTATTATTAAAGTTTTCGATAATTAGAACTGTATACTACGTGTTATTGTTAAAAAAAAATATCTGACTGCTACAACTCAGAACTGGGTAGTACAATCCTTATTGGTAAGACTAGTAATCAGACTTTCAATGACTGACAAAGATCGACAAACAACAGCCGAGACCAACATGATTTTCTTTGTCATTAGACAGCAATCTTGAAACACGAATGGCATCCAAACTTTGGCAAAGTTCATTGAATCTCCTACCTCGGTACAACTTTCAAAGTTATATCAACAGATTTGCTTGCTATGCTTTTCCAAGAATAGGTACATAAAGTTGTATTATAAATTTTAAAAAAATAGAGTAACTTTTATAAAGTAACCGCCAAAGAAGATGGAACTTGATTTCACTCGTATTTAAGGAAAAGTGTTGTGCTCTCACAGAATCTAACTTCGGAAGAAGTAGAGGATAAATTGTTATATAAAAAACGTAGAAATATGTAATATTCTTACTTCTGATATGTCGTTCCCCAAGGTAGGGGAAAATAAATGAATTGTTATCATATTTGTTGCGACAGAAAAAATGTATGTTATAATATTGACTACAAAGGGTGTATGTTAAGAGTACTCTTAACGCTAACGAATGGCATTTCTTCTGCTTACCACTGCGAACAATTTTTTGTTCTAGAGTCTAGAACAAAAAATTCGGTTACCAGGTATTGTCTAGAATCTAGACAATACCTGGGAACCACCTTCTTACGGATATATCAAAGATGATGATGGATGGTCAAAGTTCAAAAATGTACACATCTGTTTTTGTAAATAGGTACTAGTTTTTCAGGTTATAACTTTACTTAAATTAACTCCATGACCCGTTTACTATTTCAAAGCATCCACTAGCACAATGTTTTTAGGAATGCTACATTGAGTGTGAATGTGATTTTTGACCCAAATAAAAAGTCGTTTTCCAGCAAAAATGTTTGCATAGTTTGATGTACAGAATGCTTGGTTGACGGCTGTGTGATCGGTTAATTTAAACCCTGTATTTTTCTCAACACGAAGAACTTTGATAGACTTTACAGGTGGGCAGAGCGAGTGGGCCGAAAGGCTGACAACCAACCTTATCTGAAACTTAGTGAAAATTATGTTTTTCCCACTCCTCCGCTATTCTTTTCTGATTAATTTCGTTGCGGGATCCAAGACAGTTAAATCGTTTCTCTGGGACTTCGTCGGACTTCATTGTCTCGACGCTCTTCTTGTGGTCGCCACTGTTGATTCTGGCTTACAGGAGTTACAGTGGTTTGGGAATAGTGTGGCGGGCTTGTCCCAACGAAAAAAAAAAAAAACAACCTTATCAAGATGTATCGTATAGTAACACTGCTTATCCGAAAACCTAGTTAGTACGGTACTCCGTACAGCTGTGCTTCATGTAAAATTTTGTAAAATCTGGAAGCCGATTCCAAGATACAATTAAATTAGAACTAATCCTCTGTTAGTAACCCAAAGCCATACATCGCGTATTATTTTGATATATTTGCTAGAGCAGCGTTAGTAGGTGGGCCAAGATATCGTTTGAGTCGTGGGCAACCGGTGGCTGCAAGCGGCAGGTTGCCGTTCGTTATGGCGTTCTATGGGCGAATATAATTATATTATCCTTTGCTCGACAGTGGACGACTTCTGGCTGATGACGATGATACGCTAGAGAAATCATTACGGCCGAATTCAGCGACTATACTCTTGTTAGGTTAGCTTCCATTCTTACTGTTTAGAACTAATGTCAGATGTTTACTAGTAATGAGTACTAATAATATAATCAACTAGCGGACGTCACGCGGTTTCACCCGCGTAGTTCTCGTTCCTGAGGGAATACAGGGATAAAAAGTAGCCTATGTCACCCGGGGATAGTGTAGCTTCTCAACGGTGACAGAATTTTTCAAATCGGTCCAGTAGTTTCGGAGCCTATTCGTTACAAACAAACAAACAAATCTTTCCTCTTTACAATATAGTGTAGATTGGCAAGCTGTTGCCATTATAAATTATAATAATGACGTAGTATTTACGCACGCTCATAGAAACTATACGATGTAGGTAAGTAAATACAGTGTGAATGGACAATTTATACCTATAAGTCAGTCTATACTAATAGTATGAAGAGGTAAAATTTATTTGTTTATAGGGGATAATCTCCGGAACCAAGCAAACCAATTTTTTCACTGATATATTTTTTTTGGATTCTATAGGCCGCAAAGTATGTGCACATCATGCATAGTAGTCGAGTTATCACAATTTTTGCGGACAGAGTCGCGGGGTAAGTGCTAGTAAGTAATATAGTAGTAGAATGCGTATTACTCGTATTTTAGGTAGGTACTTAGATATAAAGTCGGTAAACCCACTCGATGATGTTTTGTTGTCTGTATTACGCATTTTAATTTTAATTAGGTACCTACATTCATTGAAGAATAAACCAACAGACATACGTAAATACATGCTTTTTCCCAATTACGTACATTCATTATATTATAAACAAACGTACGTATATTTCACGCTCTTTTTCCCATGTAGGTAAGCAGAAACCACGAAACCACAGTTTTCGGCGTAGGACAGCTATACATAGCAGACTATAATGATATAATTTGTACTACCAAACCTAACGGAGGGTGATGTTATTCTCATGGCGACATGGAGACAGCGACTGTCGCAACCCCGTGCAGGGCACGCCACGATAGTGGCGGTAAGTTCCCTCTTTGAGTAGTGGCTAGCACGGCGCCCTCACCTTCCGTCTGACGCAGGTCCTCACACGGTTGTTTCGGGAGGTACCTGCACCGAATCAGGCGGGATGAAACGCCCGGATGCCACCATTGTGAGGATCGGACGGAGGACATGGTGGAGCACACAGTGGAGGTGTGCCCCGCTTGGGCGGAGCCCCGCCGTGTTCTCGTGGCGGCGATCGGCGGCGGCGACCTCTCGCGCCCGACCCTGGTGCAAGCCATGGTCCGGGGCGAGGAGGAATGGGACGCCGTCGCCTCCTTCTGCGAAGCAGTGATGCTAGCGAAGGAGCCGGCGGAACGCGAGAGGGAGAGAACCTCTCGTCCCAAACGCCGCGGGAAGCGCTCCGGGCGTCGGGGGTCTCGCGATGACCTCCGGCCACCGTAGACGCGGGCCTGTGGACGGTGAGTGATGGGCTAACTCGCCGTCCGTCCGTCTTACGACGATAACAGGCCGTGTCGACGGAGCGTTCGTGTTCCACGCGCGCCTCAAAGAGATGTCAGCAACATGGTAGGGGCCCGAAAGGGCCGACGCCCGTCGGGGCCGCGGGTTGTACACTAATTATCGCGGCCTCAACATAGAGGGCGAAGAAGGAACATAGGTGGTGTTTAGTCAGTAGAAGTCTGACACTCCCTTTCGCTCTGCCCAAGAGCGGGAGGGGTTATTCGATGATTTTCCACCCGCCAAAAAAAAAAGGGTGATGTTATTACCCTTTACTGCTCTTCTGTTTAGTGTATCGATGGCAATCTTGTGTCGGCCCAGAACTGAGCTACTATAGTTTGGTGTTTTCAGTAGCGACTGTCGGATTCTGTAGTGAATTTCATAAACAATTGGACATGATTTTAAGTGCCCACCGTTTGTGGAACAGCACCTCATTTACACTCATGGACGGAGCCATCAATGAATATCCACGTTTCGGGAGGGGGGAGGGGGGAATCTTCAAATAACTCCTGCTCTTGGGCAGAGCAGAAGGAAGTATCAGACTTCTACTGACTAAAAACCAGCCATGTTCCTTCTTAGCCCTTGTGCCGACACTGCGGTATCTTTCTTTCGAAGAACCCGCAGCCCCGAACGGGATTCAGAATATCCACCTTAGGAGGTTTGCCGTCCGAAGTCTATTTAAGGACTCCCATGTCATGGCAATCATGTCTAGGTGGAATTTACTGCTTAGGAATAAAAACACCAGGTCGTTCTGAAAAATTTCTTGAAGCAAAATCCAATTACACAACCGTTAGACCAACTAGCAGTACCTACTGTTGTTAAAACATACAAATGTCTCTCCCTAAACCAGCTAAAAGAAACACATATTCGCATGTTGGAACAGAATCCCAAATAAACCGATATTTATAATTCAAGGAGGATTCATAACTGGTGTTGCCAGCGGCTTCGCCCGCTACAACTCGAAAATTATCTCACGGGAAGATAAAATCGGGATAAAAACTATCCTATGTGTAAATCCAGGTTATAAACTATCTGTGCACCAAATTGTATCCAAATCCGTTCAGTAGTTTTAGCGTGAAGAAGTAACAAACACACTCACACACTCACAAACTTTCGCCTTTATATTATTGTGATGTGATATAATGAGTTTATTATATTATTTACTGCTTCTCTATATGGTTAGTCACAATAGAATTAGTCAGATTTAATCGTCGAGCAATATGGGCCTCCTGTACTTAATGGTTTTATTTCAATAAATTATGTAATGGTTACCGGATATGGAAGTGTTAATGATGTGTTATGCTCTTAATAACACTTACAATTTGTTGATGGACTGGGTCGGAAGATACGTATTAGGAAAGCTGTATTAGGTACGATTCAATTCTCAGCCCGGGCTGAGTGTTATTTGGTTTTTCCCTCAGACATTTTTCGATTGCAGTTACGGAATCTAGATTTGTGGCCGGGTTGACGATAATAGGCTCGCCACTAAATTACACAGTATTGGCGAAATATGGGCCGTATAGATACACCTTGGCCTAACCCACCGGGAATTACAGGTGTGATTGTGATGTTAAGTCCAAGAAGGTCTTCTCTAATTAAGGTATAACTCCGAGCTTTATTGCCTTGCAATAAATATTTCATTGCAATGAAAAATATCTTATGTAGACGAATTTTAATTACCAGGGTATTTCACCAACAAAAAATCTAATTAGTTCGTCAGATAGATTAAAAAAAAAAAATAGACACATATTTTTTCTTTTTTCACGTTAACAAACAATGAAGACAATGCAGTGCTTCCAAAAGTCGTGTGACGTCACAGTTTGGTACTTTTTAACCAGAAAGTGACGTCACAATCCCCCACTCATGATCTGCGGCATGTTTTATTTTCGTAAACTTTATTAATTTGATAAAACAAAAAACACGTGTCCAATATTTTTCGATAATTTTACAGAACTAAAGAAAATCTTATTTTATTTTAGTCCGGAATCGTCCCTATTTGATTGTTTATGCTAGGCAGCGTTATAAATGCATACGGTCCATATTTAGCAACACCAATACTATTAAAATTTGCCAATCACACACAGATGACCCCAAAATAACGCAGACATAACAGGTCTGTTTAAAACAATGCATTTTGTTGTGTAAGTCTTTATGTCGATTCAGTTCAGAATAGAATCCCAATCGATTCAGGTGCTTTCATAATATGTTAGTAACAGAATAATGTATCGGTTAAGCTGCCTTTATGTTATAAATAATTAGTTATTTCTGTCAGATAGTCATTTCATGAGAGGTAGAGTTATATTATATTCTATTCATGTTACTTTCTGGAAACTGCAAAATTCGTTTTTAATGTGTTCGTAATTATTCTCGTTCATCTTCTAATTCAGCGATTTCACCCGTTCGTAAAAGGAGATAGGTACACAACATGGATAGTTCCATAGCTCTCTGAGTGAATTGCATGCCTGCTACGTACACGAACTCAGTTATGAATGCTTAAACAAATCCATACTCAGGGATACTTCATGCAAAACCCTAATGTAATACTCAAAATTACTTACCAATCAACAAATCAGTTTTAGAGTATAACCGGAAAGTTAAAAGACCCACAATGAACACACATTGAAAAAAATGAGATTCTAATTAGTCCGTCTGTTAGATTATCGAAAAATATTGGATCCGTATTTTTTGTTTTATCAAATCAATAAAGAATTACAAAGATAAAACGCGTTGAGATTTGAGTGGGGGTTGGTGACGTCACTGACCGCAAAAAATGTGATACTAATGTCTTAGAGTATGACGTCACACGAGTTTTCAAAGCACTGTATCGTCTTCATTGTTAGTTTACGTGAAAAAAGAAAAATACGTGTCCAATATTTTTTGGTTATCTATATGACGGACTAATTAAATTGTTTTTGTTAACATCTCTATTGACTACCTGCCCATCCTGCACAACCACATCTTTTCAGGATTTATAGGAATCAAATGCTAGAACGGTGTAGGTGACTATACACAGGTTGAGCTCATCTACACGTAAAGCTAAGCACGATTCAGAATGGACAATCGAGAGTGATCCATCTATAGCGGTCTGCTATACAGATGGATCAAGGAAAGAATCAACTAAGCTATCCGGCTCTGGGATACACATACCAAGACTGGAAATAAATAGATCATTCTCACTAGGAACAGGCGCAAGTGTGTTCCAGACAGAAATACATGCCATTATGGAATGTACCAGAATAATTGGAAACGCCCTTACAGGTGATCTTTCCAAAATAGTTATATACAGTGATAGTCAAGCAGCACTCAAAGCACTGAACAAAGTGGAAGTCACATCTGCACTGGTTAAAGAGTGCAAGGAAGCACTCAACCAACTAGCGGAAAAAGCAGAAGTAACAGTCGCATGGGTCCCTGGTCATCAAGGACACGAAGGGAATGAGATAGCAGATGAATTAGCCAGAAAAGGAGCAGATGAAACCTTTGTGGGACCAGAGCCCAGGTTACCGATCCCACATAATATAACAAAAGGAATCATCCATAGAATAACTACAAGAGAGTCAAATAGAAGATGGAACGCAACAGAAGGTTGTCGACAATCAAAAATCTTCTTAAAGTCATATGATGAAAAGAAATCCCACAAGTTACTCAGAATGAGCAGGGGAAACATAAGACTAGTAGTAGGGGTCGCAACAGGACACTGTGGACTCAATAGACATCTGACGATTATGAAAGTAAAGGAAGATCCCATATGCCCAGCATGTGGAGAAGCAGAAGAAACAAGTTTCCACCTTGTGGCGGAATGCACAATGTATGGGCCACTCAGATGGGAAATCCTAGGAACAGATGAGATTAATGAAGAGAAGCTCGCAGAAATCTCCACCGAACAACTGGTGAGCTTCTGCAAGGCAACAGGAAGATTCGCGATGCCGACCACCAGTAACCCATGAAGGGGATCCACCAAAATGGGGAACTGGGCGAAATAATCCACAACGAAAGGACTGATCGCCCGTCTGGTGTCTGCCGGCGTCCCCGAAGATAAATAGAATAGAAGCACGATTCAACAAAAAAACTAATTGATACCATATCCCATCAGTACTCGTAAATTTTCCGCCGACCGACGTCTTGTACCGAATACTTTCGTGTTTAGCTCATGAGTCTGGTTTCATTATCAGTAGAGCCGTATTTATTAGGCAGCTCATAAGGGGTCGAGCCCTGTAATACTTTGTGATAGGTTGCAGAGTTTGTGCGTGCCGCTGTTTGCTGAAATAAATTGGGAAAGGTTCGGTATGTGTAGTATTAAGGAATAGTATGACGTATGTAGTGTTATTAGTATTATAATATGCTAGGTATCTTAAGGGTTATTTTGACGTCAGCCTCTTTTCTGAAGTCAGTTCGCAGAGGTGCCTAGCTAGGCCGCGTTTGCCAAGGTCCATGGATCCGTGACCATCCATTACATACCGGATTTTCTCTGTGTCCCTGAAAACCAGTCTGACCAAGGGTTATCAATTACTCAACTCGCAGTGATTCGTGGCTAATCCAATCTGATACCGTGACTGGTAGAAGCAATCCCTAATTGTGTTATGAAGGTCAGACAGGCAGTATATTCATTTAATTATACTAGTATTTTGATCCACCCAGTTAGACTGGAAGCCGTCTCCAACATAGATGGGAAATGTCTGGGCCGATGACGATGAAAATTGTGCCGAAGGGTATGTCATATAATATTTATAATTCAACTGAGTTAGCTTCTGAATCGTGTAATTCTACGAAATACACATTACTCCACATGTCTCAATGGATTATCCTCAGAGGTATACCAACATAATATCATACGCATGAATAAAATGTGTAATTTCACCGACAAATGCCAGGCAATTTTGTGTCGTAGTAATGGAGATAGATATTTTTTTATGAAAGGACTTACCTACTTATTTATAATACCTAATACTTCAGTAAGCTAACAATATTCATGTTTGTAAATAAGAAGAAATCTCTTTGTTACACAGGGGGGGGATTGAACAAGACACTGAAAAACGAACGGGAAAAAGTTTGAACGTCGATTTCTCATTCAACATGTGTATTCAGTGGGTATACATAAATGAATATAATGTCAAAAAAATGAGATAGTGAAACTTCATAGACATCATATCTCAACATGATAAAACTAACAAAATATTATTTAATAGGTCATCTTTAAAATTAAACTCCGAATACAGGTTGGCCGAAGCAACGAAAATCCTTGTTTTTCTGGGATTGGAAATCATCAATTAACCCCTCGCGCTCTTGGGCAGAGCGAAAGGGAGTGTCGGACTTCTACTGACTAAAAATCATCCATGTTCTTTCTTATCCCTTTATGTCGAGGTTGCGGTATCTCTTGCGAACAACCCGCAGCCCCGACGGGAGCAACGAAAACCCTCGAGTGTAATAAATGTGGTGTTGCCCCCAAACGATGGGACATTTGATACCTACCTGTCCTTGTTATTTGCACATCACAGGAGCTGATAGACGCTACTGGAAGTGTCACACACGTCGCCAAACGGGTTGTCTCAATTTGTTGGCATCGCTAAGAAGAGAATTGGCTATCGACAGCAGCGAAAACAGTCTGAAAGAAATAGGAATGCTATGTTACGAATTAACGATGCTATTTGCACACAACATCGCTGCACTCTAGTCCGCACATTCGGGCAGAGTGGGGTATGCAAAAGTATACCGCGAGGGGCGATGAGCGCCGCTTGTCCACACGAGAGGCGATGAGCGCCGCTTGTCCACACAGAGAGGTGATGAGCGCCGCTCGTCCGCGCGGAGAGGTGATGGGCGCCGCTTGTCCACGCGGAGACGCGATGAGCGCCGCTCGTCCGCGCGGAGAGGCAGTGAGTTACGGAATTTCTGTAAACCTTGTCAATGCCAATGTGACGGATGATCCGTTTCACCGCCGAACCACGAGATAAGTATCTGCCTATAATCAACAACTTTTTGATGATCATATAGACACAGTTGTCAACAAGGCGTTTAAAGCCATGGGTTTCATTATAAGAGCTTGTTCTAACTTTCGTTCCCTTAAACCATTAAAAGTTCTGTATTGTTCTCTAGTACGTAGCCACCTTGAGTACGCTTCTCAAATATGGAACCCTCAATATGAGATCTACAAATCTCGTATTGAGTCTGATCAGAGGAAATTTTTGCGGTACTTGGACTTCAAGGCTTATAAGCAATTCTCAGTCGACTATGAACACCGCTGTAAGCGATATCATGTCTTACCGTTGGAAGTAAGACGTAATATCAGTGATATCTGTTTTTTAGTGAACATCGCAAACGGCTCGGTTGATTGTCCCGAACTACTCAGCAAAATTCTTATTCGCACTAACCTAAACCACTTAAGAAAACGGTCACTACTTCAAGTACCATTCGCATCGACTAATAGGCGCAACGCCTACTGCATACGTAGTGCCATAGCTTTCAATAGTTTGCCATCACACCTAGAAATCGATTTATTTTGCACAATTATTTGCAAAATTAGAAATATTTTAAATAAGGATTATTTTGGTCGCAACTAAAGATAGCATCTGATTATGATTTTGGAATTGCACGACTTGACATAGATGGCATAGACGACTTTACTTTACTTACCCTAATAAAGTTTTTTTTTTCATTATTGTAGACTTTACTTTCTAGTTGTTTCCTTTCTACCTAATATGTTTACTTACATTGAAAAGTTATTCGAATCGCTGTAATTGGTCAACGCAAGTAACTTGTAACTAAGTAAATAAATACATGTGGAAGCTTGTAATTAGCAAATGTCTTAACTTATGTATGATATTTAAAATTATTATTAGTCTGTAAGCTTTCTTTAAAAATAAATGAATAAATAAATAATTATTACCCGGAACAAACAGGGCGCTTCACAGTCATTCTCTACGCCCATAATTACTAAGTTATTGACATGCAACAATTGAAGTAGGTATATAATAAATGTTATGTAGGTATTTCGTGTCATTCATATAGTCACGCGCTTGACTAATTAGAAAATTATTCCGACTCATTAAACAGTTAAATACTTGCAATCGTTGTCCTTAGTTTATACCGGAGTTTGTTTCCATTTCGCCTTTTTGAAGATAATTATGATGTTTTGTTCGTGTGATTTTGTACTTGATAATATTTTATTCATGGCAATTTTTGTTTTTTTTTTTCAAAACAGCTCTTACTTGTACACTTACGTAAATACGTGTAAGCAAGTGATCCTTAACGTTTAAATTCACGCTCCTCCTTTTTTCCATCGGTTCAAAATATTACATAAAAATGAATAGAGTGGAGTTTCTTACACATTCAGCTCTATAAGCAACTATAATAATAATTCTGTCTCACTGCGGTACTCAGAGATATTTAATGACTACTTAATCCGTCACTTAGTAAAGATCAGACATACATTTCTGCGGTACCAGAGATATTTAATGATTACTTAAGCCGTCACTTAGTAAAGATTTGACATACTTTTATATGACAAAACTGTCAAAACCTTTACTAAGTGATGGACTGTGTTGTCTTACTGCCGTACCCAGAAATACTATACTATGTTCTGTCTCCTGCTGATATGAAGGGAAGCTTCATTGTCTCGGCGCTTTTCTTGTGGTCGCCACTGTTGATTCTGGCTAACAGAAGTTACAGAATGGTTTGGGAATAGTGTGGCGGGCTTGTCCTATTAAATAAAAATATAAAAAAATCATACTATACTTACTGAATAAAATCATTCAATCAACCCAGCCTATCATAATTCATTACCTGATTGTAAAATCTATCCAAGACCATTTTTCATAAATAATATTTGGAAAATTCAGGCATAGTTATTTTATGAACCTTCACATCAATTACAAGCAATTTCACGTAACATCGAATGTTCAATTTAAAGAGATATGATGTAACTCGAAACAGTCGATATGATTGAAACGCACATTTGTTCAGATTTATTCATAACAGGTGGTAGTACATTATGAAGTATCGAGAAAATAATGTGTCGATAACATATTGGTGTGTGGTCTCATCTCTATTTATAAAATACATTGTGAAGAAGTTGAGATATTGTAATGTTAGTTGAAGTTATCTACTGCACTGTATCATGCATATTTTTTATGTACAAATCGAAATATTTCTACCTAAAAAATATTTAGCTATGACCGTAAAATATGCGGCTGGCGGGTTGGCCAATACCAAAGCGCTAATTTCACATTTGTGCACCCGTTTAATACAATACATTCTTTCGTTATGTCCATTGCAACACATAGTTATCCTCAATAAACGTAAATATTTATCCAATTCGTATATTCTCGGAATTACTGCTTCAGAGAGTGATGAAATCCGCACGCAAGCCATGGATGCATGCCCCGAGTTGGCCAGATCGTGACGAACTACGCTATTATTTCAGAAACCTGCGCACGCTATCGTGGCTCAAAACGCTACCCTACTCAGATGAAGCTTGGCGGGACATGGCTGCCGGCAAAAGAAAACTGTGGCTCAAAATAGCAGGAAACCTGAGCCCTGAGACAGTCCAGCGGGGTCGTAACAGCTTACGAAGTAAAAGGTGGTACGAATTGGACAGGATCTGTCAGAACTGGAGGGAAAACTCGCGGGTTCGGGAGAAATGGAAGAAGTAGAGAGAGACATGTCGACTAAAGAGACAGACAAGTCTAGAAAAAAAACCTGCTAACTAGAGAATAACAAGCTAATATTTTACGGTTTTTAAAACGTTAACATGACCAATTTTCACGGTTTTTCAATGTCAGACGAATAATTACGATGATAAAAAAGTTGTTAATGTTTTCATAATGAGCTATAATTTTGATTATATGTTTTTTTTTCAAATTCCTTTGCGTGGGAGTTGCCATAGTGGAAAATTATATAGTTTGGTAAAACTTTCGTGTTTAGATGATATAATCACGGTGACATTGTGGAAATGCCGTGTTATATTGGGATACAGTTGGTGTTTTAATACGAATTTTAGGTCAAGACCGAGGCTTAGTCAATGTCATATAATATGTATATCGTAGCTATAGGTAGACTGCTACTAAGTGGGGAAACATTATTATAACTCGAACTGCGGTACTCAGAGATATTTAATCATTACTTAAGCCGTCACTTAGTAAAGATTTGACATACTTTTGTATGACAAAACCTTTACTAAGTGATTGCCTAAGTAAACATTAAAGCTAGATGGCTTTAATGATTTTTTACTGCCGTATACTCAGAGGAAAACGGCAGTAAAAAGGCCAACCGGGGGTACAAAGCGATTCCGCGAAATAACGTATACGACGATTAGTGTCCGAATGTTACTTCCACATCCTATTCAACCCTCTGTGCTTCCAAGTGGCCAACTTCGCCTCTGTGCTGCAGCCGACGACAACGTAAAGATGGCGGGGTTTTTTGACTAGATTTAATTATCTAACCACCGACACGAGCATATGTAAATTGATTAGAGAATAGGCGTTTTAATACAAGTAAAAGTAAATAAATAAGTAAATCATTGGATTGAAAATATGACAACGACGGCTTTTGCCCGTAGGTAAGACTGGTTGCAGATGTTCGTAGATCTCCCCACTGCTGCACTGCTTGGCCACCCAAGCCTTCAAACAAAACTAGGTTCATGAACAATTATTAGCATAATAAAATAAAAACTCAAAATTAAACCTCTTTAACATAAACATACCAAATTCCAGTCTTGAAATTACATTTATTCTTTACGATCATCTAAATTATTCTTAAAATCTTTATGTTGATAGTACAGAGTGCCAGCTCTTTTAGCGCAAAAAAATAAACAAATTAATGTTGTACAACTGATGAATTTATTCCTTGAAATGCTACAGCATTCCACATGTTGTGCCTAATTGAGTGACGTAAAACTTTCAGCCGGTAATTAAACGGGACAGCTAAATTACCGTGACAATATCCGACGGCCAGAATTCATGTTTTATGATTTAGTAAACTTCCCTTTGTACCGAACTAGTCATAAATTACAATTGTCAAAAGATTTCAATAATAGTTAGTTTGCCGTGTCGTGCAACAGGAACGAAGGAGCTGATTTCAATACAATTGAGTTGTCCCAGGAAATGTAGTCGCTCACAATGGGTCTCGTCTTAAGTGGTAGAGGGCAGGGCACGTTGCTAGCAGAACGGACGGTCGATGGAGGTCAAAAGTTGTGGAAATGCGACCGCGAACCGGAAGACGTTACCTTTAGAAGGCCTCCCACTTTATGGACCGATAAACTGTAGCGACACTTGGGGAGACCAATGGCCAGCAGTGGCCGCCTTTCGGCTGAAATGACGATTATAAGATCATGAGAAGAAATTGAACAAATTGGTAATCGTAGGACCTTTTCTTAAATCTCGAAGATACACGACAACGCAAAAACCAAACCGTACTGAAACCGCGTGATCCACCAGTGGATTACATTCCACTCCGTTTCTAGATGTCCCAGTTGTGGGACATTACACTCTGATTATTCTATCTGGTTTTAGTGCCTTACCTGGTGGCAGACTTGAAACTGCCGCCTATGAAACCTTGACTGCCGCCTATGAAACCAGCATGCTTGAAAGATGTGTAATGACTGTATGTAAACAGTCATTACACATCTTTCAAGCATGCTGGTTTCTATACGATGTTTTCTTTCACAGAAGCAACTGATATAATAGCGTAGTTAACAACAAAAAAATAATTAGTCCGTCAGATAAATTTCCAAAAAATATTGGAAACGTACCTATTTTTTCTTTTTTCACGCAATCAAACAATGAAGACGATACAGTGCCTTGAAAACTCGTGTGACGTCATTTTCCAAGACATGAGTATGGCATTCTTTACCAGTGAGAGACGTCACAACTCCACACTCAAATCTTTGACGCGTTTTATCTTAGTCAATTTTTATTGATTTGATAAAACAAAAAATACGTAGGTATCCAATATTTTTCGAAAATCTAACAGACGGAATAATTATAATCATATTGTTTTAAGTCGGTAAACATTCCTATTATAAATTACGCACATGAATATGAAAAGGTTAGGTTAGGTTAGGTTCGGACTCCATTAAATCCGTTATTTATTTGAATAAATGAGTTTTCAAGTAAAGTAAATTTTACTTTACATTAATAAGTGAAGTAAAATTTACTTTACTTATTTACAAGAGACAGTCCCCCAAAACGCCCCCCTCCGACACTTCCTAGTGTTTTAGCTGGAAAGAAGTGGCGGAACAAACTCCCCAGCACACATCTGTCTGTTAGGTTGGTTAGAAGAACTAGACTCGATACAATAGTATGGTGCAAGTTAATGACTACAAATTTTAATCAATAATTAAAAGTATATAATAATGATATAAAATATATATTTTTTTTTTTTAATTAGGTTACATAATTAGGCAATCATTAGACGTAACTGCTTATTGAGATATATTTTGCAGCACACATTTTCAAGCTTTCTAAAACATTTCGGCAGATGCTTCAAGCTACAGTTTAAAACTCAAAATTGACTGCACTTGTTTTAAAAGGTAAATCATCTCGCAGTCAACACTATCCACATTGTGAAGTGTTGTTTACAAAATAGTTTTCCAGAGTAGATATTGTTTATTGAAGAAACAATTGAGATTATTTTTATAATTTAGCGTAGTGATTGATAGAGTCGGGTCTGTTTTCAAGTATATTTTAAACTAGCTGTGCCCCGCGAGCTTCGTTTACGTGGAATTGTTATACTTAAAAATATTACTTGGAATTGAATTTTGTAAATAATTTCAAGGGTTGTATTTTGTTTAATACGGAACTCTAATAATTTTATTTCTAAAATATCTATCTAAGTTAGACCCATAAACATCGCCTATCTGCCAGTGAGTTCCGTGAAAATTGGTATAAAGTTTCCGGTTTCGGAGAATAATTGGAACCAACAGACAGACAGACAATTATATTTTTCAACACACTTGCTCATAAAATGGCTCTTATTTCACTGCAATTACGACACATAATGACACCTGTAACCAATCTGGGACTTTTTTATTGCTAATATTCACAAGTGAGTTATATGTTTTTTTTTATTGGTTGAGTTGAGTTGCTTTATTAAAAAAAAAGTTTTGATACAAAGAAGATCGCGTTCAATAGTACAAATAAATTAATGTACCTATTGCTTGCTTATTTTATGCATCTTTGAATTAAAATTCGTTAATGTACGTTTTTAATAAAATTTCACTCAAATATAACTTTTGTTTTCTGTGTAATAAAGAAAAATTTGAATTATCCGCGAAAAGCCAAAAAAAAACAAACATATTTTTTTAGTCTATGGCCGATCGCCATTGTTAGATGCGCGCGCTTAGGAGACTGATTAATTTTTCCCGCCATTGCGAAAAGAAAATCACAGCTCGTTTCATCTGTTGTTGAAAATGATTTTTTAGGAAGTATAATTATGTTTCTTCACAAGTGTGTTGAAAAACGTCATAATTATGATACACGTGTGTATTGATGATTACCGTCCTTGGCTCTATTAAGACCCTCACCTCACCTAACGGCTCGGGTCTCAATGGCGCCTCAGCGGTAATCACTAACATTACACACTTATACCATAATGTACTATAATGTGGTTATAAATTACAAACATACACTTAAATTTTATTTATTTGTATAAATTCTTGAACACAAAATGTAGGTAGGTATGTTGTGAATTCTTTTCTCATCGTATGTAGTTGCTGAAGGCCGAGTTTGTTTTGTGCTTGTATTTCATTAAATGTTTTTAGAGGTCATTATTAATTTGTTTTTTACCCGACTATGGCGAAGCCAAAATGAAGGGTAATGATTTTGGCAGTCTATTTATGTATGTATGTTTGAATGTTGCACCGTAGCGCCTAGACTACGGAACGTATTTTAATAAATGAGGTGTCGGAATTCTTTTAAAGACGGAATTTAAATGTCAAACTCTCATAACTTGTTTGGTATCAAATGAAAGGTCTTGGCGAGTACATCACAAGTATGTATATTATATTATCGTTCAAGTCAACATATAAATTTAGATTGCGGTCAGACAGTTCTCGCGATCTAGTCTGTGTTATTTACTCGTATTATATAAATAACAAACCAACATTAAGTAGAATATTATATTATGAAAGTAACATATTATTATGTATTTATTGAATAACACACAAAAATAAAATTCAAATAAAAAATTAAGTTCAAAAAATAAAAACGTAGACTTTTTTTTTTTTTGGTGGGTGTAAAATCATCGAATAACCCCTCCCGCTCTTGGGCAGAGCCAAAGGGAGTGTCAGACTTCTACTAACTAAAAACCACCCATGTTCCTTCTTCGCCCTCTATGTCGAGGCCGCGATAACCAGAGGACTACCCGCAGCCCCGACAGGCGTCGGCCCTTTCGGGCCCCTCCCTTGTTGCTGACATCTCTTTGAGGCGTGCGTGGAACACGAACGCGCCGTCGACACGGCCTGTTTTCGTCGTGAGACGGACGGACGGCGAGTTAGCCCATCACTCACCGTCCACAGGCCCGCGTCTACGGTGGCCGGAGGTCATCGCGGGACCCCCGACGCCTCCCGCGGCGGCTGGGACGAGAGGTTCTCTCCCTCTTGCGTTCCGCCACCAGCTTCGCTGCTTCGCAGAAGGAAGCGACGGCGTCCCATTCCTCCTCGCCCCGGACCATGGCTTGCACCAGGGCCGGGAAAATTGCGGTCTTAAAAGTAGAAAACAGGAAAAATCGTCTAGTAAGTAGATAATTTGATAAAATTATAGAGGACAGTCGTAGTCGCATGTCACCTTGCTAATGGCAACTAGCAGCTGACTTATGTATCAATGAGAACGCCATGAAGAAGCATCAGGTATCAGTGGCATGCGACTACGACTGTCCTCTATAATTTTATCAAATTATCTACTTACTAGACGATTTTTCTTGTTTAATACTTTTAAGACCGCGTTTTTATTCCTGGTCGGGTTTTAGTTTTTATTAAACTTATTTTTTTATTTGTCTTTTGAGTAAAACCGAATAAAAAAAGTCTACTTACCAAAAACTATAAAATTAAAACAAGCTCTTTACTGGGATTTTTCACAGGTTTTGAGTAATTTTAACGAACACAGCATGATTTGTAAAAAACAATGCTGTAATCTCGCAAAAGTGCAATTTTTGAGAACTTCTGAACGTTATGTACCTTCATTGCATGTACAGCATTTTCAAAATTGCAAACAAGTAGAAACGTAAAAACGTAGTGAACGAATGAATAAATGACTTATGACGTAATATATGTAGTTGTTTTTCGAAAAATAACTATGTAATAAACCCAGACAAAAATTCCAATTTGCGCCACAACTACAATAAATAATGACTTTTCCAAAAGAACCAACTTAATTTACACTGGCATAATATTACCTAGGTATATCTACAGTTGATATTTTTTTAGTGAAAAATACTACAATATTTTATTGGAAAGTGACTTGAATTTAATCACTACCACTACATATCCTACTAATATTATAAACGCGAAAGTTTGTGATGTATGAATGGATGGATGGATGTTTGTTACTCTTTCACGCAAAAACTACTGAACAGATTTGAATAAAATTTGGTACACAGATAGTTTATAACCTGGATTAACATATAGGATAGTTTTTTATCCCGATTTTATGTTCCCGTGGGATAATTTTCAAGTTGTAGCGGGCGAAGCCGCTGGCAACTCCTAGTTAAGTATAAAACAAAGTTCTCTGTCGTGTCTGCCTGTCTCTATGTTCGCGATAAACTCAAAAACTACTACACCGATTCTCATGGATAGAGTGGTTCTCGAGGATAGTGTTTTGCGTTTTTTTTCCGAAATTGTAAGAATGATAAATAGGAGATGAAAGTTTGCTGGGATATTTTTTGAAATTCACACGGGAGAAGCCGCGAGCAAAAGCTAGAGTAATATAAAAATCAAGTGGTTTCGAAAATCAAAATATTTTTTATGAATACCTACGCAGGGCCCTGTTATTAAGTAAACAGGTAAGTGTGATTTTTCTCATAGATCCCTACACATCTCGAGCCGTGCCTTGCACAGCGGGAACTATTTTTAATTAAACCACCAACACTAATAAGATCTAAGAGATATTTATTAAGACTGACTTCTAGTAGGTGATAAATATCTCACAGTCTATGAGCCAGCTAATTAATATATTAATCAGTTAAGGCTTGACAATCTATATGGATGGATATATTTCAATACAAAATTAAATTCAAACCGAATTATTTACAAGATTCAAAGAGGTTTAGGTAATAATAAACGTTTGTTAACGGAGTAATTAGATTTTTTGGTGAAATACCCTATATTTCACCAAAAAATCTAATTACTCCGTTAGATAGTTTCTCCGTTATATATCCAAAAAATATTGGACACGTATTTTTTCATTATTCACGTAAACAAAAGATGAAGACGATACAGTGCTTCGAAAAGTCGTGTCAAGTCGTGTGACGTCACAAGGTTAGTACTTTTTTACCCACAAAGTGACGTCAAATACCGCCACTCATGATCTTTAACACGTTTTATTTTCGTCAATTTTTATTAATTTGATCAAAAAACACGTACTTATCCAATATTTATCGATAGTCTAACAGACGGACAAAGTAGATTTTTTTGGTGAAATACCCTATTGTATATACGTTAAATACAAAACATAGCATATCATCACGCCTGTAATCTCCAAGGTTAGGCAGAGGTGTAGCTAAGTACCCACTTTTACCTAGTTATATTTAAACCCATGGAATAATGGGACGAGCTTATTGCCATCCACCGGCACCAATGTAGACTCCGTAGCTGTTCTAAGAAATTCTGTGTGTAAAAACCAAATAACACTTTGACCGTCTTGAGAATCGAATCGCATGTTGCCAAATCAATCTTATCATTATAAGCTCTCTTGGATTAACTCTCTAGAAGAAACTGGCCAAGTCGGACTTACGCATGAAGGGTCTCTCAATATCTACACAATGGTACGCCATTATGTAGATATTGAGAGATTTTTCATGTTAAATTAGCAGCATAGACTTCTTATTCGGTTTTCCTGTAATCTATAATTAGTGTTGAACTAATTTCTGTATCTTTTTTTAAAATTTTTGGCTCAGTAGTTTCGGAGATAAAGGGGGGATGGTCGGACAGACAGACAGACAGACACACGAGTGATCCAATAGGGGTTCCGATTTTTCCTTTTGAGTTAAGGTATTTGTCTATGGGTCTTTGTTACCTGAAAATAAATGTTTGTATGTATGTGTGTTTATTCTATTCTATTATATTCAAAAAAATACCGTGTTTTTTACAAAACGAGCCCTTTTCGCAATCACCAGCCCTACACAGATGGATAACTGGCAACACTGCCCGACTGACATGTCAAATTCTTGCTCCGTAGTTTAAAATTAAATTTAATTAATAATTATGTTAAAATAAGGTGTAATCTAATGTATAATCATATTATAAATGCATAAATACATAGTAAAAGTGTTTTCCTGCTATGGGAACGTGTAAATAAAGTTTTCGGGAACATACGGTTACCGGTAACCTTCAAACAACAGCTGACGTTTGGAACTTTGGAGTTTCAAACTGCGGACTTAGATCACAAGGGGAGTATCATTTGTTTTAATCTTATTAATGAACACACAAACATCACTTTTAACTCTGTAACACGGTTGTACTAAATACAAGTTAAACATTTATTGCAGAGTCAGTACCCTGTATTGGTTCTGCACTTTTTAAACAAAGAGTGATCGTATGAATGAAAGCTATAAGATAAATTCAATAATTCTAGTTTATTCGATCTTTTCCCTTTATATAGATAATAAAATAACGTTCATAATAGTTATTTTGTTTTTGTCTTGAGTTAATTTTTCTTTTTTCAAGCCACCTACACCTACCCACTCAAGATTGACTAAAATTCTAATACAATAAAAATAATCAAAAATATTAATCCTTTTGTGCTAATATAGCAGCCTACCTCACTTGTTTGAGTAACACTATCTTTTTTCTCATTTTTTTCTCCCCTTACAACGCTAAACTTTCTTTGTTGGTCTAGCCTTTTAGTTCTTACCGTTTCTTTATTTTCAATTTTCAGTAACCTATCCGGAAACCATGCCTGTAATGACTCGTAAGGCCACTGCTTTAGATATGGAACAAAAATTAAGAGCGGCCCTCCAAGAGCTGAAGGATTCCAAACTCCAATGCCAACAACTTTTACAGGAAAGAGAAGACAGTGAGGAGGAGGTCATTAACGTTAATAGTAAAAACTCAAGCTTAAAACGGGAGCTAGTAGACCTTCATCAGGAATACATGAATGTTGTCAGTGAACGGGATAAACTAAGGGTGGTCACGGATGGGTTCAACCACTGTAGTAACTTATATGAGGAGGCTTTGTGTAAAATTAGGGACCTAGAGGATGAATTAATCCATGCTAATGCTAAACTTTTAAATTTGAAAAGGGAAAACGATCACACTCAGGCTATAGAGACTGACCATTTATATAATGAATTAGTAAATAAAAATTCTAACCCTCATTCCATCATTACAATTGACCTTACAGAAGATTCCATATTAAATCATAATTGCCATAAAATAAGTAACAAAAAAATTAAGAAATATGCACAACTAAATAGAATCATTAAAAAAATTAATAAATTTAAGAAAAACCAAAAACATTATTCCAAAAATGTTCAATTAAGGAAAGAACGTGTTTCTCTTGTTAATACTTTAAATAACTATCAGATTAAATTAGAAGATAGTATAAATATTTATGAAATGGATACTCAGCGCTTACAATCAGAAATACAGGCCCTGAATATGTCATTAAACTCTATATCTTTTAAATATGATCGCTCAAAAAACCAAATTAAAGAGCATATTCTTGCTACAAATGAATTAGTTGACAAAGTGGACTTGCTGACTGTCAGTAATACTCTCTGTACTTGTCAGAGGACATGTAGCCCTGATGCCCTCCAGCCAGTGGGAACGGAGGACTTGTCCCTGGCTGTACGCACTCAGGACTGTATCATCAGTCAAGAGGCACAAGTAGCGCACCCTCAGATTGGTAGTTTTGTATTTCCTAATAGTTATGATTGTAATCATTCAGTTTTGTTTTCTGATGGTTTAGGTAGAGGGCTAGGAAAATTAATTAGTAATAACTTGAGTTATTGTACACAAAATTATTGTATGCCGGGGTCAACCTTCAAACAGATTATGGCATCAGCTTCAAAAACTGTTTGTGGTCCTGATACAACCATTACTATATGTGTTGGTAACAGTTCTAAAATTAAAAAGGAAGACATCACTGACTGTGTATCAGAGTTGTTAAAGTTAGATTGTAGTAAAATTATATTGTGTGCTTTTCCCTATTTTGAAAGACTTTGTGATAGGAAAAACAATTATATACACATGTTAAACAAACATGTGCATTTCTTAGTAGGTCACTATTGTGACAAGCTTGTATATCTGGATACCAACACTTTTGTTGATAAGCTTAAGTCGACACCAGGTAATGTGTATCTACCTCTTAGATTTAGACACAAAATAGCTAGGCTATTAGCTTTTAATATTCACACAGACATATGTAGTATGTCAAAGTTTTCTTACATTGTTAACACTGCGACTATTGGTCATGGTACTTATGTACAGGAGGTGACTTCAAATAAATATAGCACTAGTGCTATAAATGTTTACAAACATTGTACGGAGGAGGTTCCATATGTCACCGTGGAAAATTCTCAATTAGGAGTTTTTAGTGATAGAATCTTGTTATCTGGTGATAGCACAGGAGACTCTGGGCTCACTCCAGATATTAGTTTAAACTAGGAAGTAAGACAACAGAAGGTACCATTAACAATATTGTTAAACCTACCAACAGAAAGGTATCTTCTTGCACTAAATTAGTTAGTAAAAAAGGGCCTCAGCAGAACACTTTGAATTTATTCCACCAAAATATCCAAGGCATTTCTTCCAAATTATTAGAAATAGAATTGTTTTTAGAGAAAAGTATGTTTGACATTATTTGTTTTACTGAACATTGGCTCAAAGATTACCAAATGCTTATTAATTATGAAAACTATACGGTGGGTAGCTGTTTTAACCGTAAATCAATGCTGCGTGGAGGTTCCCTAATATTATTAAAAAATTGTGTTAAATATAAACAACGTAATGACATTGTAGGTCTTTCGGTTGAACATTGCGTCGAACTGTCCTGTGTTGAGCTAGATAAGCATGTAATTGTGTGTGTGTACAGACCCCCAAACAATCAAAACTTTTCCTTGTTTGAATCAATAGTAGAAGATGTCCTGGCAAAACTTGCTGCCAGTAGTAAATCTGTAATTATTTGTGGCGATTTCAATGTCAATATTTTAGAAGAAAATTCAATTAGCAGTAGGTTATTAAATCTTTTTAAGTCATTTAATTTAACCAACATTTTTATAGAACCTACTAGGGTCACCTCATATTCTGCTACATGTATAGACAATGTTTTCTGCGATTGTGATTACATAGATAAAGCCATAGTAAATTGCCTGCCGTCTGATCATAGCGGACAAACCGTAACTTTTAAGTGTAACACACCATTACAAAAAGTTCAAATTACATTTAGACCTTTAACAACTAGCAAATTAAATAAATATAATATTTTCCTACAGAACAAGTTATGTGAAATGAACCATCATGTGGATGATATTAATATAAATAAATTGTACGATAACTTCTTTTCAATAGTTCACACAGAATTCAATAAAACTTTTGAGAAGAAGATTAAAAGTGTTAGCCCTAAATTTATATTTAGTGATTGGGCAACTAGAGGTATCAGAAAAAGTAGGGAAAGACTTTTTGAACTATATGGCCTTAAGCCTTACATAAACACTGAAACTTTTAACAAGTATGTTGCAAAGTATTCAAAAATATTTCGAAATACTTGCAAGGTTGCTAAAGCCCTTCACATTAGCAAAAAGATCAAAACAGCAGAAAATAAAATAAAAACAGTTTGGAAAGTCATAAATAACGAGACTAACAGGAAATAAATACGTACCACTAGCTACACATTAAATACAGCATGTGGTCCTAAAAGCGATAATCAGGAAGTAGCTCAAGAATTTGTAAATTTCTTTACTGATATTCCTTTAAAAACAACGGAGGCTCTTAATTCCTCACCTGAAGTCTCAATTGGTTTATTGAAGGCGAACGTGCCTGGTTGCCTGGCTGAATTTAAATTTAAACATATAAACCCTACGGAGCTAATTAAAGCTTTCCGGCAAATAAAAATTAAACTGACCGAAGATCTATGGGGAATGTCTATCAAAGTTTGTACATCCATAGTTGAGACTATTGCACCATACTTAGCTTCAATATTTAATTTGTGTGTAGACCAAGGGGTTTTCCCAGATTTAATGAAACACAGTAAGGTCATACCTCTTTTCAAATCTGGTGACAGTAAAGATACTAATAATTATAGACCTGTATCGGTGTTGCCAGCTTTTAGCAAGGTTTTTGAAAAAGTTATGCTTAACCAAATGCTCAATCATTTTAACACCAACAGAATCTTACACGATCAACAGTACGGTTTCACTAAAGGACGTTGCACAACTGACGCCGGTGTAACTTTATTAAAACACATATTTAATGCGTGGGAACAGTCTCAAGATGCTGTAGGAATATTTTGTGACCTCTCAAAAGCATTTGATTGCGTGAATCACGACACATTGCTTTTGAAACTTGAGCATTATGGACTAGGTAAACTTGCACTTAGTTTAGTAAAATCTTATTTGAGTGAAAGGCAACAACATGTTCAAATAAATGGTGTTAATTCACAGGGTTTAAAAGTAAAAATGGGGGTTCCGCAAGGCTCAATATTGGGCCCTTTTCTTTTTCTGGTATATATTAATGATCTACCCTATTTATTGAAAAACCAACCTCAGAATATGGTGTTATTTGCTGATGACACTTCCCTAATTTTTAAGATAAATAGACGGGCTCAAAAGCTAGATGACGTGAATAAAGCCCTACTTCAGATTCATAATTGGTTCACAGCAAACAATTTAGTATTAAATGAAAAAAAGACAAAATACATAAGATTTGCTTTACCGAATGTTAAAAGTAGTGATTGTGATATTCTATTAAATAACGAGAAACTAGAATTCGTAGATGAAACGGTTTTCTTGGGGATTACGCTTGATTCACGGCTACAATGGGGTGCTCATTTAACATCTCTTGCAGGGCGGCTAAGTTCAGCAGCATATGCCATTAGAAAAATTCGTCAGTTTACTGATGTAGATACCGCTAGGCTGGTCTATTTTAGTTACTTTCATAGCCTAATGTCTTATGGCATTTTGTTATGGGGACGAGCTGCAGACATTGAATCTATTTTTATTCTGCAAAAACGAGCCATCAGAGCAATATATGGTCTTCGTAGGCGCGATTCTCTGAGAGAACTATTTAAGAACATTAACATTATGACGGTGCATTGTCAGTACATCTACGAAAACATAATGTATGTGAGAAAAAATCTGCATCTTTTTAGTAAAAGAGGTGACAGACACAATTATATTACTAGGAATAGGGACCAGTTAGTGCAGCCAGGCTTCAGACTCGCTAAGGTAGACTCATCTTTCATGGGGTACTGTTTGAGATGCTATAACAAAATTCCACAAAGCATTCTTGAATTGAATGAGACGAAATTTAAAACATGTATCAAACGCACACTATGCAAGCAAGCATATTACAAGTTAGACGATTATATCGCTGATAAAAATGCTTGGCTCAATGCCGGTCCTGCTCCACAAGGACAGGACGCTTAAATGAATAGCATTTAATAAGAAGAAGAAAGAAGAAGAAGAAGATTGTACAACTATCTTTGCAATGTATAAATTCAATCTCTTTAGTATTATATAGTCGCATAGCACATATTGTGTGAGTACTATGTACTAGAAAGCTGTCATTCTCTGGAAACCTACATTTATTTTTCTATTTTTTATTTGACTTGGATATGCCCTGGCGATTGAGAGTGTGTCATGCTCACTTAAATGTCTCGCTGATGGTGGCGGGTGTGTCGGGTCATTTCGTTCCCTTTAAAATGGTTGAGTGGAATGGTGGCTGATCCATGCGTCATGCTCGTGAACGGGTGCTGTCAGTTGTGACTGGTCACCTCTTAGTTGCCACGGCTTGTTTGAATTATTATATTATTTTTAAATCGTCGTTTTGGCTTTACTTACTGTCGACACTTATCGTGCACAACTTGCTACATCGTTCTCACATGATAATATACCAATCTCGATATGAATGATGTAACCAAAGTTTTGTAACAATATTATGATTGAAAAGAGTATCCATGAAGTTTCTTGCCATTCTTCTCATGAGACCAACGCTTTGGAATCGGCAACTACAGTACACTGACAGTTATTATGCCTTGTGAGTGGGACTGTAGCTTAGTTTATTAGCTTATTAAAATTTAGTATTTGTTCGACTATTCAAAAGAGCCTGTAACTGGCCAACTTGAAATAAATGATTTTGATTTGATTTGATTTGATTGACAAATACAAATTCATACACTCACTATGTTCCTGTTCACTGCATTAGTTAGGTTCTGCTTTATCAGCTATGCCGTTTTTGCTACCAATTAAAAGAAGTTACGTAACTTATAAATTAAACCCTAAAATATTTAACGTTGAAAACACAAGTTTAATTAAAACGACCGCTAACCGAAGTTTCTGTTCCCTTTTAAAATTGGGTCTTGTAGTATATCGGGCTCCAGAGATTTGAGGTCATACATAACGAGAAGGATGGGGAAATTGCATAGGGTTAAAACAGAAACCGGCTATTCTGGTAATCGAATTATTGAACGGCTTAAAAACACTGTTTTTCAGAAAGCGGTTGAAAGATGTTTCAAGGTAGTTCAATAATAAATTGTACTGTTTCTTGCAAAAATATTTAAGTTATTTCCTAATTGTACATCAACACCTTCAACGTATCTTCTGAAGGTGTTATTCCTATAGGGAATTACTACGACATTAGTACCTATTTCAGCCGCCAAGCAAGGTTGCGGTGTTCTACACTTCTACCAACTTATCTGTGCAGACGGGAAAACACAGAACTAAAATTAATATACCAAGTTTGACATATTGACGCAAATTTTCTTGACAAGCCACTCCACCGTGAACAGCACACTTCATGAGTGGTGTATTTTGAAAGGCATGAGAGCCAGCGCGTAATAAATCCTGACACTGAGGGGTATGCTTTTAGCGCTACTTAGTGTAATTTAAGTAATACACATATTCTATTTATATTATTTAGCACGGCTGTAAAACGCTTAAAATTGTTGACAAATATGCGTACACGGAATTTGTCACAGAATGTGCTAAATGTTTCAATAAAATTTATTTTCGTTAAGCGCATTATCGTGTCGTGGCGTCAGGAAATAGTTGTTTAAAAATAAATATTTATGCAAACAAAAATTTACATACTCAGTGAAGAATTTTACTAGAACTAGAAGACGTTTTTTTGCGCAGGTTAGAGATTGGAGAGCAGCGGTGGCCCAGTGGTGGCGGCCCCGACTTATGAACAGTAGGTCGTCGGTTCGAACCCAGGCAGGCACATTACTTTGTGTAATTTATTTTACTCACCGCTGCTCTCAAAACGATGAAGGAAAACATCGTGACGAAACCGGCATGGCTTAGAACCAAACATTCGAAGACAGGTGACATCTAGCAAAGAGAAAGGAGGCCTGTGTTCTAGCAGTGAGAACATTAATAGGCTGTGGATGATGGATGAGTTTAGAGATTCATCATCATTATTTCAGCCAAAAGACGTCCATTGCTGGACATAGGCCTCCCCCAGGTGTCGCCACATTGACCGGTCCCGTGCGTCTAGCATCCAGCGGGTCCGGTCAATGTCCGGTCCGTCCCTGCAACCTTCATCGGCCGCGATGACCTGCATCGGTCCACCTAGTGGGAGGCCTTCAAAGGCAACGTCTCCCGGTTCGCGGTCGCCACTCCAGAGCTTTTCAGCCCCATCGGCCATCCGTTCTGCGAGCAATGTGCCCTGCTCATTGCCACTTAAGTCTGGCGATTCTTCGGGCTACGTTGGTAACCTTGGTTCTCATGCGGATGTCCTCTTATCTGATTCGATCACGTAAGGACACTTCGAGCATAGCCTTTGCCCTTTGGGTGACTTTGAGCTTTCTGATGAGGCCCATTGTGAGCGACCACGTTTTGGTCCCGTATGTAACCACTGGCAACACACACTGGTCATGGACTTTCGTCTTGAGACCGTGTGGTAAGTTGGTTGTTTAACATTGATTTGAATTAGTAACCAGGTAAAAATGAATGTCATCATCATGATTACAACCGAAAGACGTTGACGTGACACTGCTGGATGAAAGCCTCCCCCGAATGTCGCCACATTAACCGGTTCCATGTATCTCGCTTCGAACGGATCCCTGCAACCTTTACCAGCAGGGCTATTGCGTATATTTTTAAATTTCAGTGGCTATCATAGTGTCCATCAATTAACTGTCAAATGGTTCCATTTTGTACTAAACTATAACCAATTTGCCAGTTAATCGATGACACTATGATAGCCACTGGCATTTAAAAAGATACGCTATAGCCCTGCAGGTCATCGGTGTTGTGTCGGAAGCAGTAACATCTTCCGGTTCGCGGTTAACAGTCGCCACTCCAGTGGTTAAAAATAACTGAGCTCACCTCCAAACTGCATACCCATTGCTAACAGATAACAAACTATTTTCATTCATACCACACAAAGATATTTAAAAAACACCGCCAAATTATAAAAACAATTAATTATCAAAACGTCAACTCTAATAGCGAACATTTTCCAATGTTTTAGAAAACGCAGTGTGCGTGATTTTGACCAGTGTGTTTACAAGCGATTACCAAACCAATTGCTATTTCATTTTTCGTTATGGGTCTTGTGGTGCTAGAAGAACATGGTCAGGAGGACGCTCTTGGTATTCTTCTTCGCGTGTTGACGCCAAAAACTTTCAAAATATGTTATTCAGCGTACAAGCAGGGAAGGTGTGCCATTTTTTTGGAAAAAGTTTATCGACTTTGGCCCAATAAAAAAAGCAATTATGTAAATTGTCTGTGGATATAGTAATGCAGACGGTGTTCGTTCTAACTGAGAACAACACTTGCCTGCCAATCGATGTTATAGGAAACACAGCGTATCGTGTCCGTGATTCTGGTCAGTATGTTTCCAAGCGATTACTCAATTTGAGGGAGTCTTGACATTCATATTCAATGCTACGAAGCTCGAATTAAATGACAATTTCTCACTTAGCTAACAAGGAAACGGATGCAAAGACCGGTGCTACAATTCTTCCATTCATTCAATGATGGGTGCAGTTCTTTCATACATTACGTTGTTAGGAGTGATGTGAAATCTTACATGTTCATTGTTCATAGCTTCTGCACTTATATGTAAATAGTTTCACTTAGGCAGTGTCACTCAGAGTTGCAGGCCGATTAGTTCTAGTCTCTTAAATTATCTTCATGTATAATTTAAGAATTTGCGAAATCCAGTACGTGCCCAAAAAATAAGTAAAGAAAAATAAGGCCTTTGAAGAAAAAGTTACTTAGATTTTTTTTTCTAACGATATTTCCACAGCTGGGCAAATATCTTTCCAAGTACTATTTTTAAATGACACCTCGAACTAGCTACCTAGGCCAGCCTCAACGAAGATGTCCACTCTCAGGCAGACCTTTGATGCGTAGAGAGTTTTGGCCGGGCGGTCGTTATGTAGCTTACTAGGTTGTAGACCATTTGAGTCTGGCAGGCATTTTGCCTACGGCATTAATTCCCATTGTACAGCGCAACTTGGTGTTCCAATTGACTATAATTAAATTAGAGGGTAGGTTGATACTATTTCATCCTACTCCAAAACATAACACTAAAGAATCAATCATGTTTAGCTTAAAAATCTTACATGAAACGTTAAACGCCACGAAATATTCCAGGACTAGCACTTTAGTGTCTCATAAAAGTTGATAATATTTTATGGACCTACTAGCTGTTGCCAGCGGCTTCACCCGCTACAACTCGAAAATGATCCCACGGGAAGATAAAATCGGGATAAAAAGTAGCCTATATGTTAATCCAGGGTATAACCTATCTACATACCAAATTTCAACCAAATCGGTCCAGCCGTTTATGCGTGAAAGAGTAACAAACATCCATTCTCACAAACTTTCACATTTATAATATTAGTAGGATTATTTCAGAGCCAAGTGCAGAAAATGCAGACACATAACAATAAAAAGACTCTGAAACCTCAACTCCAAGAACCTCAGACATGAATTTCTTTAAAAACTTGAATAAATTCAGTTGATATCGCATAGGTTGTCTCAACTATTCCCTAGACCAATAAAATCTGACATAACTTTCTAACAGAAGCATATCGGATGAAATCGTATCACAAACTACATACTGAATATAATCTTGTGACCAATGCAATAAGATGAAGCAATTGACCTCCACGGACGCTAGTGTGCGAAGCTATATTTTTCAAATTCTTGATTTTATTTCTTTAAAATTGTCTGACGTACTTGCTTGAAAATATGAGTGCGAACGACTTTTGCAAGGCCAGATGAAAAAGAAAAGACTGAAGTCGACAAGATTAAATGAGAGACAGAAAGCGCATTGACTGAAAGTGACAGAGCGAGATTGAGGTGAAAATAAGAAACGTAATAAATAAAACCCAAAACAAAGAAAGGATAAGTGATGTTTATTTTACAAATAGGGTTTTGACAAATACTTTCACAAGTCACTTTTTTTTAAAACTAGTTTGTGTCTCGTACCTGACTACTCTGAGAAGCAACATCCGAAACAAAAGCAGAGGTCATAGTGTCCTTTTAAAGTCTAGACATAATCTTGGTACACACAGATGAAGACTATGCAGATTAGTGTCTACTGACATGATATTTTGAAGAACGTGCTACACAGATTTGAGTGGACCCGTCCAGTCAGTGCAAGCATTTGTCAATTATCGTGGAGCTTGACTATAACCTAAGGAGCTTAATATCACGACGAACAATATCAAAGAAAGAACATTTGGGTGGGATGTCTGATTCCCTTGTCTTTCCTGGCATGATTTGATGATGATGATTTGATTTGATGATTTCATTCTTCTCAATTTCCTATACTATTTTGAATACTGTACTTCAATATTTGATTGCTCAGCATCGCTCTGGAATTATAGTAGAACAAGCTAATAAGTATACAGGGTAGAGATCGTTATAATTCTATAACACTGAAAATATTGATTGTCATTTTGTTTTATCAAGTGTTTTGTATTAAGCCACTGATGTCAAACACTGTATCGTTTGACATCAGTCTCTAAATGTATCTGTATAATCTTAAAAGTAAATACAAGTTAGCTGACTGTATACTTATTAGCTTGTTCGACTGTACCTACGTAGCTCAAGTTAACTATAACTCGAGTTGCACCGATCAAGATACGAGCAAGTTCAGTGATCAGGGACCGCTCTGGGACCTCTTTATATGCGACGCTCAAGGCCCAATCCAGAATATAACTTACATAGTTTCATAAATTGACTAGAGTCCTCCAGGGATATCGAAATATTCTACTTATTTTTATTTATAAGGCCAATATTTTTTTCAAAGTTATGAATGTCGGGGATTGGATGGATTTACGATTTGTTGCTTTCGATCACAATTGAAAGTAAAACAATCGGGCAATGCATTTTCTACAAAAAATTTAGTTTTATTTTTTAAGCAACTTTATAATAGACTAAGCTGATGCCCGCGGCTTTGCCCGCATGGATCGCGACCAAAAGTTATATTTCATCCCCCCCTTTCAGCCCCTTACCACCCTTTTTGCAATAAAAAGCTCTATCATTTCTCATAAAGGCCATTACCGTTTTTTTTACTGCTCACATTTAACGGCATATTAACGTGACGTGACGTTACCGACACGCGACTTGCGCTGGCGCAGCGCCAAATGTCACCGAAATTTGAACTTGGAACGCTGTTATTCTTGTAACGAATACCGTGTTATTTGCACCGAAAAATGTCACGTCAGGGATTTTATTAGCTGTCTGAAGGGCGAGATTAAATCTGGTGTTGTGAATATGTAGCAGGTGGAATCTGATTACATGTGTAGGTAATATTGGTGCTAATTGAGCTAATAAGTTTTTGATGTAACCTCGATAATATTGTCTGGGGGATATGAATAACTTCTGTAACCCAACATTAACACTCATAAACAGTGTGATGTGATGGGATTCTTGTTCTCAGCTAGGAGAGAGTCGTCACACTCATTTCGTGTATTAAACATACACGTTTTGACGACAAGTGATATGAAGATTCAGACTTGTTATGATATCAATAAATAAATCATCTATTTTCAATTAGACAATGTCAAAAAATCTCTCCTCAATGCTGTCAAAGGGTAATTTTGCCCAAGTGACTGGCGGTGTTCCCACGTTGTATGCTAACTTTGCCTTGCCTTTACCAAAATAAAATCCTGCCCTTCGGTCAAGAGATGTAATGAAATAACCGTGTATTATTTTATAAACGTTTTTTGACAAGTTTTGTGTCCAATTACCTACTAGTTTTAACAACTTGTTTACGTTTGTAAATAAGAACAATAGACACAATGTAAAACAATGACTGTGTTTTATACCTCTGCGATAAAATGGGATATACGTTCAAATGATGAAAGGTTATGAGAGACAGAAAAGTTTACGATGTAACTCAGGCGCACATGTCTGGGTTTTACCAGACTAGTTTCAGTCTAAAATAGTGACTGACAGACAGCCAAATGTTAGTCATATCAGTAATATTAGTTTAGTCATAGTATCTTGAATAGATTAATAATAATAATAATAATAAATTTCTTTATTGACATAAGTTACAATTACAATATTGAATTCCCTAACACCTACGCTAGTAAAAACTGTGTTACAGGTGTTAGTGTCTTCCCCCTATTAAAGTGACAATGCTTAGATTAGTTGCTTAGTCTGGCTAAAAATTAGCTCAAAAAAATACTGAAAATATCATTCCTAAAACAGGAAATAAGCCATCTTAAATCTTTATGCTATACTAGCTGTTGCCAGCGGTTTCACCCGCTTCAACTCGAAAATTATCCCATGGGAAGATAAAATCGGGATAAAACCTATCCTATGTGTTCATCCAGATTAGAAACTATCTGTGTACCAAATTTTATCTAAATCCGTTCAGTAGTTTTTGCGTGAAGAAGTAACAAACATACACACTCACAAACTTTCGGCTTTATAATATTAGTGTGAAGTGTGATAGTGTGATTTGAATGACTGAAGCCATAAATAAAATGAATTGTTCGTCATAGTAAAATAAATAATTAAATTGAATATGGCTGCTTCGTTTGTCTAAAGGTTGCAAGTACAATGCCGAGAATGGGTCCAACTAAAGTGTTATTGAGTTTTCTATCACGAATATCTGAGTAGTAGTCTGGCTGCATGCCCCGTTGATGGCAATAGACTTGCCCCGTTACAGCGGACCTCAATATAACTGGTGACATGTGGGTATGCTACTAAGTATACCTCTACCCAACCCTTCGTGGATTACGGATGATGTTATGTGTTTATGTAACCTCTAGTCAATTTTAACAGCCACATTCGTAACATTTTCTATCTATCTGCTTATGTTTGAAATGTATTGATTGATTTTAATATAAACACATCAAATAAATTAATAAGCTGTTACAAAACTCATATAAGTATAAGGATCTTCGAAAGAGATTATCGTAATCAAATTTTGATCTGTTTTAAATAAATATTTAATCTATATCGCTTCCGTTTCATTTGCTGATATTTCCAGCCATATTTAATTCTTTCTACTTTTGTAGTGGTCGCACGCATTTCTGTTTTGTATGATGTCCTGCAGGGATATTGCGTACTTATCTTTTTAAATGTCAGTGGCTATCATAATGTCCATCAATTAAATGTCAAATGGTTCTATTTTGTACCAAAATTTATGGTAAAAGATACGCAATAGCCCTGCTGGATTCGATTCCCAATTCGTGGAAAAAAACGTATTAATTGGATTTTCGGAGTCTTCATTCATGCCCAAATGATGCTTCACCTTACGGAGATTCTAGGCGTGGCTTATTGTTAGTAAAATAAATAAGTAAATATACAAGATGATTTTTTAGTCACCGTCCAAATTCTGATATATTAATCTTTGGCGAAAATCATTAACTACGTGTTTTTTCTTTTAGCATCACAAAGTTTTAACGTTTCACGGAGAGCGGATAATTCCTCCGAGAAAATGATTTAGTATAAAAATACGTATCGATAATTTTTCAAAAATGGTGTTAGTAAATGATACCTAACGCCTAAAAAGAAATTTGGACGGTGACTAAAAACTCATCTTGTACTGGTACAAGGAGTAATATGTTTACACTTTACAACTTTTAAACATGATTTTCTCTTAATGTATTGATTCAAATTATTGTATGTAATTTTGTTACGCTCAAGGAATTTTGGAACGCATAACTAATTATTATTAAAAAGTAATCCAAAGAGAAAAACTTTAGAAGGTAGATAAGTAAACACACATATTGGTGCATACCTAATACTTCAGATATCTTCAAGGTAAATGCATCCCGCCCACTAAAACATCGTATAAACGATTTATCAATAGAATTCTGGATTTAGTAGCAGTGTATGACTAGGAAATTCTAGGAATAACTGGCATAGTAACACTTTATTACTGCTTCCGTTTGGTGAGCAAAATGATGGTGTAATTTATGAGGTCTTTATTCAGCAGTGAACTGTTGCTGATGATGAAGTCTGGTATTGTCTTGCCGCTGGGAAGTCGCTATTTAGAGTATATTTTTATGTCCTGAACGAGCTAGTCATCAGAACTAAATACCTAGTAATCAGAACTATTCAAATAAGGTATTACGTAATGATAGTCGACGGGACCGTCGCCTCCCTCATGGCAATACTTCGCTCGGACTGCCAAGTTACTCGTATAAGTCAAAAGTTCAGACTCAAGAAAGGCACGTCTGATTTTACGGATTTATTTATTAAAACTTTATGCACAAGAAATAAACCCGTACAAAGGCAGATTTAAGGCCTTGGTCATTGTCTATCAGTCTACCTTAGGGTGGTGCAGAGAATTGTCTCTATTTTTGTTTCGGTTTTGCATCTACTGTGTATTGACACAGTAGGTGCAAAACCGAAACAAAAATAAGAAAATATAATATACAGGATGTAAATTAACGGTTCACACAGCCATCAACCAAGTATGCTGTACATCAAACTTTTTTTTTTGGTCAAAAATCGTATTTTACGGTAAAACTCAATCAAACACTCTTAAAACATTGTCCTAGTGGATGCTTTGAACAGTAAACGGGTCATAGAGGTAATTTAAGTAAAGTTTTGACCTGAAAAACTAGAATTTACGAAAACAGCTGTGAAAAATTTGGAACTTTGACCCCCAACATCTCCGTAACTAGGGGGTTCCCAGGTATGGTCTAGAACAAAAAAAAATCGCAGTGGTGGGGAGAACAAGTCAGTGCCTTTCGTTTGCGTTAAGGGTACGTTTACACCCTTTAGGTATATATACATAATAGGGATGTTTACGTACTTAAAAAAATATGATTCTAATTAGTCCGTCTGTTAGATTATCGATAAATATTGGATACTTTTTTTTAACCCGACTGCGGCGAAGCCCAAAAGGAGGGTTATTTTTAAATCAATAAAAATTGACGAAGATAAAACGCGTCAAAGATTTCAGGCCCCCCCCCCCCCCCTGAAATCCTTGACGTGAATGACCGCTAAAAAATGTCATACTAATGTCTCAGAAAATGATGTCACACGAGTTTTCAAAGCACTGTATTGTCTTCAATGTTTGTTTACGTGAAAAAAGAAAAAATACGTGTCCAATATTTTTTGGAAATCTATGTGACGGACTTATTAGATTTTTTTATTAACTACCCTATTATATAAGGCTAAATATACTTTAAAAAAATGCATACAAATATATATTAAAGGTATAAAGTTATGAAAGAAACAAAAGAAAAATTATGACAACTCATTTTTGAGACAAGTTTATGGGCGTGTTGTATAATAATTATCACTTGCGTCGATGAAGGAAAACATTGTGAGGAAACCTGCATGCAAGAGGAATATTTCTCGAAGGTATTAAAGTCAAGTCAGAGGCCCTTTGGTCTAAAAACCCTAACAGCAAATTAGGCACTACTTAACTACACGATACAGAAAAAAAGGGTATTAATAGGTTTTGCCCGCGACTTCACCCGCGATTAGGTCAAAAGTTATCCCACACGAACATCGTAAAGCCTGTAGGCTGAATTACGCCCAAGTTTGTATGTACGAAACTAAAAAACATTAAAAAAATGCAAACTTACAACCGTCATCTCTCTAAAATCTTAGTATTGATGGTTCAGATTATTTATTTTGTTGACAATCTCCTTGGTATTTTATAGTTGTCTATTTTTGATGTTATTTTGTTTAAAAAGGTGATTTGTCAGTTGTCTTTGTTTCACCACGTTGTTGAGAATACTTCTACTTGCATATTAGATTTTTATTGCCATTCTTTAGTTTTATTCCACCTCACCTCATAGAATCCCATACAGTCCATTCCTTTCGTCAACATTTTGGTCCTTCGAGCCGGATCTATTTCATATACATTTTGTCATTTTCACATCGGTAAGTACCATTTTTACCATACCATTACCACATGAACACGCGTAGTAAAACCAAAGCCTTGGCAATGTCATCTCATAGTATCGCCCGTCATTCACCTGTAGAACCTTCAACTTCCATTCACGAGCCCGTAGCGTCTAGAGTTAGTGCCGGTGACGATGCAAGCAGCATGCGCTCTGCGCAGACTAATTCTAGCGCTTCATCCACCACGCTGAAAGCACGCAAGGCCGCCGCGGAAGCCGCGTACAAGCGCCGCCAGTTCGAAAACATGAAGGCACTCGCTGAAGCGCAGCAGCAGGCCGTGCTACAGCAGCAGCAGGCCGTGCTGCAGCAGCTGCTACAGCAGCAGCTCGCGGAAGTGGAGGAGGCCGAGTACCGCGCGGAGATTGAACAAATTGAAGCGGAGGTTGAAGGTAAAAGTAGGCGAAGTACTACGAGTCAAAAACGAACGCAAGAATGGGTAAGAAGTATTTCTACAACTCAAGTAAACAAAGAAAATAAACCAAAAGAGGTCTCACAGCCTGCTCATTTGTCAATGAACCCTCAGGCTGCTGCTCCATTATTAGCAGCACACCTCGATAATTAGGCAGGTTTCGTTCCCCAAGTGCCCGGGCTAGCCGCCACGGTGTTGCCACCCTCTTATATGGGCTTGGAGGAACAGCGCCACGATATACCTGTATGTAATAATAAGTTTTCTCCCTTGCTTTTACAAGCAGTCGCAGACACTGCCGCTGCAGCGAAGTCTTTGGCTATCGCACAGAATAAAACACAAAAAACAAAAATAGAGCTTTTCGCATTTACTGGTAATGCGTCTCAGTGGCTTCAATTTAGAAAACTTTTTGACACTACTAAACCCTCATACACCCCCGCAGAGAATGTTGCGCGCTTACAAAGCGCGCTCCGTGGGGCCGCGCGCGAGTCCGTCGCGTCGCTGCTTATCTCTGCAGAGGACCCGGAGGAGATCATGCGCGCCCTCGAGCGAAGCTTTGCGTGCCCTGAGATGATTGTCTTCGGTGAGGTACAAGTGTTGAAACAACTGCCACGGCTCGGTAATGACCTCAAAGAAATAGATACTATTGCGAATAGAGTCAGAAATAGTCTTTCTACGATAAAATTACTCAATCATCGTGACTATTTACACTCACCAGAACTTTTTCACATTATACTAGGTAAATTAAACCCTATGATGAAAATGAGATGGTCTGACTATGCGTCAGAGGTACCAAACCCCTCTGTTATCAAAATTAGAGGTTTTGTCAGAATTTTTAACTCGTGAACATGAGCGTTATATTAAGTTTGCTTTGTCTCCTGACTTAAGTCTTTCGCAAGCTACACATCAATCGCACGTGATTCAGTCTGTCAATAAACCATTAAAACGCGAGAACATTCATTCTGTGTCACACAATAAAACTAAAAGTAACGATAAAACCGAATGTGTTTATTGTAAAAAAAAACACAACGTTAAAAACTGCGATGAAATAAAGTCTTTGTCAGTTGACGAAAGATGGCGTTGGAGACGCGAGAACAAGATTTGTTACAGATGTCTTAGGCGTGTTTCTCATCAATGGAAATCTTGCAAAGTAAATCCTTGTGGGGTCGACGGTTGTTCTTTTCGCCACCATCCTCTTTTACATGGTAGGCAGGATACGTTAACGTCATCGCCTGCAACCGACAAGCAGTCGTTTAACAACACTGTGTGTGCAGCTGCGTCTCTTAGTGACGTTCCGTGCACGTCACCTTCATCAGCCGTCCCGCTCGCGCTCCAGCCAATGGAAGATAAGGTAACGGTTTCTAATACAGGTATCCATGAACATTTCAAGATGTCATCACAAACCAATGCGTTTTTAAAAATGGTACCAGTTGTTGTGTCTGGTCCAGCTGGCGATTATGAAACATACGCTCTTCTTGACGATGGAAGTACAGCGACATTGATTGACTCAAACGTGGCTGCTCGTATAGGGTTATCAGGACCGCAAGAACTTATAACTATCAACGGTGTCGGTGGTTTACAGAAAAGTACAAACATTTCATATGTTAATTTTTACATACAGGGTAAACATGAAAATAACAAATACTTAGTTAGTCGTGCTAGGGCTATGCAAGCACTAAATTTAGGCAAACAGACACTGTCCAACCAAATGGTTGAATCTTACAACCATTTAAAAGACTTAGCTCATTTTGTAGTTTATAGTGACGCTACACCGACCGTGCTTATCGGCGCTGAGCACTGGCATCTATCGATAACTCACGAGGTCCGCACTGGGCGCCGCAATGAGCCTGTCGCCTGTCGCACTTTGTTGGGTTGGACATTGTATGGAGTAGCTTCTAGTAAAACAAAACCAGTCGAATTTATTAACCACTGTCAGTTAGACCAAGCTGAATTATCGGAATACGAACGTTTAGAACTTCTCATAAAAGAGCAGTACAAACTTGATTCACTTGGTATTTCTAAGCGTGAGACTCTTCATAGTAAGCAGGATTTGCGTGCTATTGAGATTTTAGACGCGACCACTTCACGTTTGACAACTGGTAGGTATGAAGTAGGACTCCCATGGCGAGATGACATTCATTCTATTCCCGACAGCTATCCTCAAGCTCTCTCACGTTTCTTGAGTCTAGAGAGACGCATGCTTCGAGAACCAGAGTTTGCTGGTCATTATAAACAGTTTATTGATAATATGCTTGCTAAGGGATATGCAGAGGAGTGTGATCCCACCACTTACTATCGTAATTTTAGTGGTGAAGAAAATCATAATAATATAATCAGTCTCAATTCAGGGTGTTCTAAACAAACTGCGCCTTTTTCGACAACAAATCGTCCTGGAGCAGTTTCTAGTTCTAATTCAAGTACGAGGATTAGGTGGTACTTGCCACATTTTGGCGTGTATCACCCACAAAAGCGTAAGCTTCGGGTTGTTCACGATGCGGCCGCTAAGAATCAAGGAGTGTCTTTGAATTCCTTGCTTCTCCAGGGGCCTGATCTATTAGAGAACTTATTAGGTATTCTTTTTAGATTCAGAGAGGGCCGTGTCGCAATGTCTGCTGACATTAAGGAAATGTTTCCTCAAATACGAATTCGAGAGCAGGAAAGGGACACATTACGGTTTCTTTGGCGTGATGTTCAATACAAAAATACAAAGCCTATAAAAGAGTATCGAATGACTGCTGTTATCTTTGGAGCGTCGTCCAGTCCATTTACTGCTCTGTACATTAAAAACAAAAATGCCAGGTCTCATCAAGATTTGCATCCAGAAGCAGCCAACGCTAGTGTTTATAGTTGTTATATGGACGACTATCTTGATAGTGTGGACGACGTCACCAAGGCTGCACGGCTGTCATCTGATATAGTCACTATCCATCGTAACGCGTATTTCGAAATGCGTGGCTGGATCTCTAATAATCAGGAAGCGTTACGTCTTATTCCAAAAGAATTTCATGCCGCACCACCGACTAAAGTGAAACTTGGTAATAATTCCACTATTATAAATAATGTCTTAGGCGTTTCATGGGATCCTTTATCAGATACTATAGGTTTTAGGACCGGTTTAGAAAGCTGTAGGTTTCAAGGCTCTTTAAATAAGCGAAAAGCGTTGTCTCATCTTATGATAATCTATGATCCGTTGGGATTACTTGGGCCAATCGTTGTTAAGGGCCGAACTCTGCTCCAGGAGGCCTGGAGAAAGAATATTGACTGGGACACACCATTTCCACCCTCAGAGGTTATGAGGTGGAGTGAATGGTTAGAAGAGCTCGTTGAAGTATCATTTTTTTGTATTCCACGCTGGTACGCTAATGAAAATGGTGAACCTTTATACAGGGAACTGCATGTGTTTGCTGATGCAAGCGAGCTTGCCTATGCCTGTGTTGCTTTTTGGCGTTTTACGTATGCTAACGGCATCGTCAAACTCGCCCTTATTGCCAGTAAGGCGAAAGTTTCGCCATTAAAACCAACATCAATTCCACGCTTAGAGCTGCAAGCTGCTTTGATTGCTTCTCGCCTTGCTGTCACAATCAAAGATTGTCACAAAAAGAAGCCCATGCGCACATATCTGTGGACGGATTCGAGAACCGTTCTTGGTTGGCTGAAGAGTGATGCACGAACATTCAAGCCGTTTGTGGCTCATAGAGTCGGGGAAATAACCGAAAATTCATGCGTTCAAGATTGGCGATGGGTCCCAACCGACTTGAATGTCGCTGACGATGCCACTCGTATAAAGCCTCTGCACCTGAATCCCAACCATCGATGGTTTTCGGGTCCTTCATTTCTTTTAGAGGCCCCGGAAGATTGGCCAATAGAACCAGCTGGCCAGCCGATGGCTCAGGAAGAGTGTAAACGTTCTCCTGCGCTTTTGGTTACTCATCTGGTTGCGACAGTAAATTTCAGTCGTTTCAGTGACTGGCTTCGTTTGCTCCGCGCTACTGCTCGCGTTTTGCAGGCTGCGGCCAAATTCCGTTCATTTTTGGACCGTACTAGACTCACTGTCCCTAACACCGATGTTAGAGACCGCCATTGTGCAAGTTTACCTGCATCCACCACTCTATTATTGCCTTTGTCAGCTGAGTTAATGGAAGCCGCAGAAAGGCATATCCTGCAACGCTTACAGGTAGAAACGTTTGATTTTTGAAGCGATCGAGACGAAACGATACCTAAGTCTAGCCGCTTGTCAAAGCTTTCACCAATGATGGGAGAAGACGGTTTGTTAAGATTGGTCGGAAGAATTAGAGCCGTCGAAAATGTCAGCTCCGATGTGAAGCGCCCGATACTGTTAGATGGTCGCCACCATGTCGTCCGTTTGTTGGTGCAATGTTTCCACCGCAGAGCTGGTCATGCCAATAATGAGATGGTCATTAATGAGTTGAGACAAAAGTATTGGATTCTTCGAATTCGCAGCATCGTCCGGAGTGTAGCCAGCCAATGTTTGTTCTGCAAGATAAGGAAAACAAAGCCAATGAATCCAAAGACAGGAGATCTCCCGGCACAAAGGCTTGCTCACCATCGCCGTCCTTTTACATTTACGGGCTTGGATTATTTTGGCCCCATCTCTACTGCAATTGGCCGAAGAAGAGAAAAACGTTACGTTGCCCTTTTCACCTGTATGACTTCCAGAGCCATCCATTTGGAGCTGGTGCATTCCCTCTCTGCTGATTCTGCAATTATGACTTTGCGTCGCTTTGTTGCAAGAAGAGGAACTCCTGACACAATATATTCGGACAATGGCACGTGTTTTGTTGGTGCGAACCGAATTCTTCGTGAATTTTACCAACCTGAAGTCGAAAATTTTGCTGCCAATAGAGGAATAAAATGGAAGTTTATTCCTCCCGCCGCACCATTCTTTGGTGGATGTTGGGAGAGGTTGGTGCGCAGCGTGAAGGTGGCTCTAAATGCCACTTTGGAAGAAAAAGCCCCCAAGGAAGAGGTCCTTATAACTCTCTTGTTAGAAGCCGAAGCGATTATCAACTCTAGACCTCTGAGTCACGTTTCGGTTTGTCATGAGGACCAAGAGACATTAACTCCATTTCATTTTTTGCTCGGCACGTCATCTAATCAAGTTCTACCTTCGACTCTAGACGACCGGGATTTATTAAGAAGAGCGGACTGGCGAAAAGCTTTAAGATTGGTTGATCATTTTTGGCATCGCTGGGTTAGAGAGATTCTGCCCACTATGCAACCACGGCAGGTCGGGGACAGCAGAGAACCAGATTTGAAAATTGGTGACATTGTCATCGTGGATGAGAATATGCCGAGAGGAACTTGGCCACGAGGCCGTGTTTTTGGAACTTTTCCCGGCAAAGATGGAGTAATTAGAGTGGTGGACGTAGCCACCTCAGGTGGCATACTTCGTCGGCCCTACCAAGAGGGTTGTCAAGATTTCCACATAGGAGACCCATTACATTATTTTGTGCACTATCATGCACAAGGGGGTGGAATGTTGACAATCTCCTTGGTATTTTATAGTTGTCTATTTTTGATGTTATTTTGTTTAAAAAGGTGATTTGTCAGTTGTCTTTGCTTCACCACGTTGTTGAGAATACTTCTACTTGCATATTAGATTTTTATTGCCATTCTTTAGTTTTATTCCACCTCACCTCATAGAATCCCATACAGTCCATTCCTTTCGTCAAAATATTTACTACTAGAACTGTGACGTCAAATCCGCTTGAGAGATCTGCTGATATCTGATTACGACCTACCTAAACATAATCTCCTATTACCCAGCAAGATAACAATATCTATAAATTAAAACCAAAATCACGTAAATGGGATAAGTGGATCCCAACTGACTAATGGGCAGATAGAAAGAGATTATATGTCGGGTTTTAGTTCGATAAATAACCTATCTACCTTGAATATAGCTGATGCAGTGGGTACTACAGGTTTTTTTACTCTCATTGTGTAAAACTGATTAAAGGTCCATGGGAGATAAAAAAATCTTTGTTAGATCCTGTAGTCAATCAAACGGTAAGCCACATGATCATAGATTTAAAAAAATAACTAAAAATTTAAAATACCGCTGTTAAGCGACCTATTTTAAATCATAATATTCATAAACATGATACGGCTTGAAAGGTTACGACTCATGAAATTACGTGAAATGCTAATCTACATTAATAAGTAATTAATATTTTATTTAGCACTAGCGGACGTCATGCGGTTTCACCCGCGTAGTTGCCGTTTCCGTGGGAAAACAGGGATATAAAGTAACCTATGTCGGCCGGGGATAGTGAAGCTTCCCAACGGTGAAAGAAGTTTTCATATCGGTCCAGTAGTTTCGGAGCCTATTCGTTATAAACAAACAAGCAAATCTTTTCTCTTTATAATATTAGTGTAGATAATAAATAATTTAAAAAACCTAGAGGTAAAAATACTAATTAGCATGCCATGAACCCAATACCTATACTCTAATTTGGAGTATATATTATAGGGCTAGATGGAGTAACGATCTTGGCAGGGTGGCTGGTAGCAACTAGATGGAAATTGCTGAGAATCGAGTTGAGTGACTCAGAGGCGTGCCATTGAAGAGGGCTATGTCCAGCAGTGGACTGCTGCAGGCTCATCAAGATGATACCTACATCTTTATAATCTAAAACTACATCGGATTGCGACAAGTTAGTGAAAAGGAACCCAAAGCTATTAAAAACTCAACCAAGTAAATAATTTAATTTTAAAATGTCGGCGCAGCTTGAAATTCGGGCTTCGCTACGTTGTCACAGAGTGAATATCGGAAAACTAATAGATATTAGCTTCCCTGTCGGTTAAGCGCAGTATTTATAGGACTTCTGAGTGCCTTCTTATGCTCATCAGCTTTGGTAGTTATATTTTAGATTTTAAGTTAGGTAAGTGTTTTGATTCTCCAAACACTAAGCCTTTAACAAAGGATTCTTTATAAAAACACTTTTTAAAAAACAAGGTGTATAAAAGTTAAACGACAGACATACTTTTAGAGTGGTGTACATACTTATGAAAAAAAAAACTTTTACTTTAAATGAAAAACTCAACCTACATTATTTGCTAATGACTACATACTAAATAGCGATTATGTCTAGTCTTCATCATTTAAATCCGAAATCACCCACTCTATAGGCCTCCCCTATTTTTTGCCATTCTTCGTTGTACTGCGCGTCCCTAATTCGTCCATTTTCCGCGATTTTGACCATATCGTCAACCAAAAGCACTTTTGGACGGCCCTATAGTTTTTTAGGGGTTCGGACCCTGGCCACCATTCGTCTCCGGGGTTAGCCAGATGTTTTACGCTACTCGACTTCGACATCATAGATTTACTAGTACTCACAGCAAATGTTTTCGTTGTTTTGTGGGTGGTCTAACTAAACACACAATATTTTCATACTGACATCTCACTTTTTGTTTTTTTTTTTGACATCGACACTATGAAACAACTGGTTTCAGTCATTCTTAGCAATTTGCCAACAAAATTCCACACGACAACAGCTGACAACTGAAAAGTTTAAATTATTTGCGAATAGAATGATCACGCACCCACGATACAGGAGAAATTACTAGTGTGGGGCAAAGTTTAAAAAAAAAATATGCTTTATTCATTCCATGCATAATCACAAATAAAAAATAATCAATATATCAATGTATTTAGTGCAGTTAATCACAAAATTAATAAAATCAATTGTACCTTTTCACATAAATCCTAATAACAAAATATTCAATTTTAAATAATCATTCAAATCAAATTAATAATAAAAATTAAAAAGTAAATACTTAGTCAATCAATTGCAAATTAAAAAAAATCAACTTTAAATAGTCACAAAAATATAATAATAAAAATAATCAATAAGTAAATCCTAATAAAAATAATTTATTATCTTAAATAAAATGATACGACAACAAGAATAAAATTTTGATTGGATCAGATATTATGATAATCATCATCATCATCCGTAACTTTCTCCCAAATATGGTGGAGTCGGCTTCCAGTCTAACCAGATGCATGTTGTGATGCTGAATATACACACATCAAAAGTGTCTAGGGATCAAGCATTTTTATGCGGATTTTTTGAGATTGAGATGTGGCTTTGTAATAAATTTATGATTTTATAAATTTATATGGATCCTTTTTGGTGCATTTCATAATTTGAATCAGGAACTGTGAATCAAATTCGAGTAAAAGATGAAAATCAGCTGTCAATATTTTCCCTATAAAAACATACAACGCATTGAAGACATTATTAGTGCTACTGTTTCCCTACTACTGATTAAAACCAACGTTATTATGGAGCGGCGACGTCATTTAAGCAGGGAAGAAATGCTCAGAGCCGTGGGAATGATAGAAGCTGGTTCCCGGCAACGTACTGTGGCTTTAGCTCTGAATACAAGTCAGAGTGTTATCAGTCGACTTTGGACACGTTACCGAAGCACTGGTACCGTGGCTGAGCGCCATGGAGGACGGTATCGCTGCACCACACGGAGACAAGACCGATACATTCAAATCTTAACTCGAAGAGCTCCAACAATAACCGCCATGATGTTAGCCGTGAGGCTTCATCACTCTTCAGGGAACTTAATTAGCGATCAAACAGTCAGAAACCACTTGCATGAAGTGAACCTTCATTCCCGAAGACCGCTACGGGTACCACCTATAGCAATGCACAATCGTAGGATTCGATATCAATGGGCTCTTGAACACAGAAATTGGGCAGAAGAACAATGGCGTTTCGTGTGCTTTTCTGATGAGTCTCGTTTTGGTATGAGACCGGATACAAGACGTATACGACACTGGAGAACCCCTGGACGCCAACAGCGATTAAAATCCTGCCAGGAAGTCCATCCTTATAGTGGTGGAACCATCATGGTATGGGCGGGTATTTGGATCGGCGGAAGAACTGAGTTGATTTGGATCAGAGGCAACCTCAACGCTCAAATTTATGCTGAGACGATTGTATCAGACGTCATCGTTCCTCTACAAGTGCAAATCGGTCCCTTATTTCAGTTAATGCATGATAATGCACGACCGCACACCGCAAGAGTTGTAAGACAGACTCTCGCCGCAGCTAACATCAATGTCCTGCCCTGGCCTGCTCAGTCGCCAGACTTGAACCCGATTGAGCATGCATGGGATATGCTACAGAGAAGAGCTCTGCCGAATATGGAGGGTATCCAGTCGCAAGAAGACCTTTTTTTGTTGTTGCAACGAACATGGGCGGCCATTCCACAGCGTGATTTGGATGAACTCATTTTGAGTATGCCAAACCGATGTTCTTGTGTTGTTAGTGTTCGCGGTAGAAACACGGATTATTAATTGTTTAAGTTACCCAATAAAATTTTAAAGAAAACTGTTATTTCAGTCTTTTTTTCGAACTTTAATGTTAGTGGTTCAAATGTCAAAAATCCCTTTATTAGGAAAATGGCAAATTTCTTTATTAATGCAAAGGTGACTTGGTTTATCGTTACTGTGACAAACGAAAACACTTTATTTGATGAATCCTTAAAGAAAATTTTAATTAATATCAATAAGGAGAAAAGTTATTGCAAAAATATATGTTGATCCCTAGACACTTTTGATGTGTGTATCATGAAACGGCAATATGTTTTATTCTGGACAAACCCGCCATATCCTCAAATCAGTGCAACTCCTGAAAGCCAGAATAAACAGTGACCACGAGAAAAGTGCCGAGTTACCGGGTGACTGCTTATTTGATCTTCGCAATCTAGATTCTATGTAGCACCATACGGCTTAGACTGTAAACTGATTCAAAAATATGTAGCCGTATACACTGACTAAAAACTACACCGACAACTCTTCAGGAAATTATCTACATTAAGAAATTATGAGGGAACATTTTATGGAGTATATTTATGGTATTCATAACTAATATCGCCAATAAACCACATATTTAACTGAGGCCTGCGTTTCTTCACATCAGACAAAATGAGTCATCAGAATTTGAAACAGCTGCTTAATAAAGAATTTTGCATAGTTGCCAGGAATAACATATCAACCAATAATGTCGCCACAACTGGGACAAGCCTCCTCTTAGTAAGAGCGCGTAAGTTGCAGTCCACCACGCAGCCATTGGAGTATTTTCATCAATTGCGGGTTGAAGCCGGTTATATTTCGTAATTCTTAATTGTAATAATAATGTTAAGTAGTGATTTAATTTAATTTAATTAGTGACTTGGCTCGCGAGGTTGTCGACATGTGGGGTGTGAACTCAGCGATCATTGTGCCGATAGTCGTTTCAGTCAATGGCTTAATTGCCAAGAGCCTCGAACAACATCTGAAGAGGCTCTCGTTAGGCAGCTGGATCAGGGGCTTGATACAGAGAGCGGTACTCCTGGACACGGCTCGCATTGTTAGGAGGTTCCTTTCTCTAGAGCCCTGACTGCCGGTAGCTTGGACCCTGTTCCCGATACCGGTGGGCTACTATTTTTTATATTTTTAAATGTTTTTCTATATTATTTTGTATGGGAATATTTAAAAATATAATTTATATGTAAAAAGTTAAATAAAGGAATGTTAAGTAGGAATGTAGATGGTAAAAAAAAAAAAAGTAGAGGAATACCAAAAGCCAGAAAAGAAGACGTGACTGCTGAGGTGACGAGTAGTATGTACCTATGGAACAAGACATGCTGTTCTGACCCCAAATCAATGAATAAGGGCAGGAGAATGTAATGATCAATTGCAACAATAGGTCAACGTGGCGGTTCCTCTCTCTGGGGCTTAGAAACCGCCAGTAGCTTGAACCCTACTCCAAACACCACTGCGCCACATTTTTTTTTTTTAATGTCTAAAATGCTGTTCTAAATATTAATACAGGATAATAATAGTTCATCAAATTAAAATATCGTTGGGTGAAACAACAATAGATCATAGAGACAGTTGGAATAGTGCCAAAATCATATTAATTTACATAAAGTGCCTCGTATTCCACAAATACCAAATTGTACCTACTATGACACATGGTTGCGAGAACTGCTCTCCCGGAATCAGACACAAAGTGGGCCACCTTTATAAACATGGTATTGCATCGTCGAATCCGATTCGGCTAGGCAGAGCGTTTGGGAAGCTGAGTAGTATCTTCTCGTCCAACTTACCACAGTGCCTTTTTTTTTTTTTTTTGGTGGGTGTAAAATCATCGAATAACCCCTCCCGCTCTTGGGCAGAGCGAAAGGGAGTGTCAGACTTCTACTGACTAAAAACCACCCATGTTCCTTCTTCGCCCTCTATGTCGAGGCCGCGATAACCAGAGGACTACCCGCGGCCCCGACAGGCGTCGGCCCTTTCGGGCCCCTCCCATGTTGCTGACATCTCTTTGAGGCGCGCGTGGAACACGAACGCGCCGTCGACACGGCCTGTTTTCGTCGTGAGACGGACGGACGGCGAGTTAGCCCATCACTCACCGTCCACAGGCCCGCGTCTACGGTGGCCGGAGGTCATCGCGGGACCCCCGACGCCCGGAGCGCCTCCCGCGGCGGCTGGGACGAGAGGTTCTCTCCCTCTCGCGTTCCGCCACCTCCTTCGCCAGCATCACTGCTTCGCAGAAGGAGGCGACGGCGTCCCATTCCTCCTCGCCCCGGACCATGGCTTGCACCAGGGCCGGGCGCGAGAGGTCGCCGCCGCCGATCGCCGCTACGAGAACACGGCGGGGCTCCGCCCAAGCGGGGCACACCTCCACTGTGTGCTCCACCGTGTCCTCCGGCCGATCCTCGCAATGGTGGCATCCGGGCGTTTCCTCCCGCCTGATTCGGTGCAGGTACCTCCCGAAACAACCGTGTCCGGTGAGGACCTGCGTCAGACGGAAGGTGAGGGCGCCGTGGTGCCTCTCAAGCCACTCCTCAAAGAGGGGACTTACCGCCACTATCGTGGCGTGCCCACACACTTAACTTACCACAGTGCCTCAAGACGAAAGTCTATGACCAGAGTGTGTTGCCAGTGATTACTTACGGGACCGAAACGTGGTCGCTCACAATGGGCCTCATCAGAAGGCTTAAAATCACCCAAAGGGCAATGGAGAGGGTTATGCTCGGAGTTTCTTTGCGTGATCGAATCAGATATGAGGATATCCGCATGAGAAACAAGGTTACCGACGCAGCCCGAAGAATTGCCAGGCTTAAGTGGCAATGGGCAGGGCACATTGCTCGTAGAATGAGTGGCCGGTGGGGCAGAAAGGTCATCATAGCTATTCACTAATAATCGAATCGAAACCGAGTCAAGTTTGACACTTTATCGAGTATCAGATTTCCGGATCGAACGACATTGTAGTTCGTAAATAGACTCGTGGCGAAAAATTTATAGAGCCAATAAATTATCTGTAATGAGTATTTCTATGAGTATGAGCAGTTGTGGCCCAGTGGTGGCGGCCCCGACTTACGAACAGTGAGTCGTGGGTTCAAACCCAGGCAGGCGCATTACTTTGTGTAGTTTATATCATCACCACTGCTCCCAAAAGGGTGAAGGAAAACATCGGCATGTCTTAGAACCAAAAAATTCGAAGAGATGTGACATCTACCAACCCGCACTGGGCATGCGTGGTGGATAACAGCCCATCCCTCTCCTAGGTAGAAGGCCTGAGTCAATGCAGTGGGAACATTATATGCTGATGATGATGATGATGATGAGTATTTCTATAAGTTTAATGTAGATTGTACTGAATATCCGTCGAGTAACAAAACATACATATAATTAAAAACAATTTTTATTTTAAATGGTTACGCAACGACTCTTGCTTATGGTAAAGTACAAAATGGCGTCGTACGAGTAATTCTGATTGGATTGCGCTTCTGATAGCAAATAGCTGTCGGCATTGACAATCGAATCTATTACTCGGCTTCGGTTTTGTGAATAGCGATTTTCAATAGTACGATGGATCGATCGGATACGAATGACAATGGTTGTGAATAGCTATGCTGGAGTGGCGACCGCGTACTGGAAGACGATGCGTTGGAAGGCCTCCCACTAGGTGGACCAATGACCTGGTGAAGATTGCGGGGATTCGCTGGATGTGAGACGCACGAGACCGGTCAATGTGGCGACACTTAGGGGAGGCCTCCAGCAGTGGACGTCTTTCAGCTGAAATGATGATGATGATGATGATTATTCATCATCATCATTTCATCATTAGAATTTGATATTTAAATTCCGTCATAAAAATAATTGTTAAAATTTATATAGCCTATGTCACCCGCGCTATTTTTACGAATCTGTTGACACCTCATTTATTAAAATACGTTCAGTAGTCTAAGTGCTACGGTGGAACATACATACTTACATACATACATACATACATAGACTGCCAAAATCATTACCTTTCCTTTTGGCTTCGCCGTAGTCGGGTAAAAAAATAAAATTGAGATAATCAAAACTTGTTTGGTATCAAATGAAAGGTCTTGGCGAGTACATCACAAGTATGTATAATTATTATATTATCGTTCAAGTCAACATATACGTTTAGATTGCGGTCAAACAGTTCTCGCGATCTAGTCTGTGTTATTTACTGGTATTATGTAAATAACAAACCAACATTAAGTAGAATATTATATTATGAAAGTAACATATTATTATGTATTTAATGAATAACACACAAAAATAAAATTCAAATAAAAATTTAAGTTCAAAAACTAAAACCCGACCACGAATAAATACGCAGACTAATAAAATTGCGGTCTTAAAAGTAGAAAACAAGAAAAATCGTCTTGTGAGAAGATAATATTTTGATAATTATTATAAAGGACAGTCGTAGTCGCATGCAGGTATCAGTGGCATGCGACTACGGCGGTCCTTTAGAATAATTTTACTTACATTTAAATTGAAATATACAAATTCAATATTTATGAATATCAGACAAGAATTATATTCTTGTTTTCTACTTTTCAGACCGCGGTTTGTAGCCGGGTTTTAGTTTTTAAACTTTTTTTTTTAAGTCAGTAAACACCCTATTTCGGATATACCTAAGCCGGAACAAACAGAGAGACAAAAATTTACTTTTATATGCTTCAGTAATAAAAAGCTGCTATTTTGAAATCACAAATTGACTATTGGCTAGATTTTAGATCATTCTGATTCAATTTAATTAGGTATCTCCCATATCTCAACCGACTTATTTAGTCGACTTAGGCAGATATGTGTTTAGTATCACATTTCGTTTTTAGTGGAGTGTGGGTAATGTCAATAGGCTCGCCTCTATTACTTGGGACTAAACAATATTAGCAGAATGTGGGAGGCTGGTTTAATTTCTAAATGGATTATTTTAAATAACGTCTCTTCTTAATTCATTTCCCCCACTTTAGTCTGTCGCTAATCTGAAAGGTTTATTAAAAGAGTTAATTAAGAGCAGACGGAAAATGTTGACATTAAAGTGGTCGTACCCTTAATCTGCTTAAGTAAATCAAGTTTTAGGAAAGTTTTGGAGTTCCAAAATGTTATGGGCACCGACGAATTTGGCAACTGACTATCCTGTGGTAATGGAATGTTTTATATTCTTACAGAAAAGAGCTCTGTAAATCATTAGTGGACTCTTTATAGGATGATCAATTATTGTGCTATACAAAAGACAAAGCAAAGTTCTGAAACTTGGCCAAGAAATACCTAAAAGAACCGGAAAGAGCAGTAGCTAGTTGGGTAAATAAATCTGTGCAATATAAACGGAGTTCTCTTGAATCTACTAGGATACCTTAGAACAGGCTCGTGGGATGCGACAGTGCATGGTTTGCGCGCGTTTACTGCATGTACTCAGGTGAGTGTGGATCCTTTGCAATTCGATAGCGTTTGTGTAGAAAATAAAGGCTACAATTTAAATGCTCATAAAAAAAAATGTTAACTTCTGTAACGACAGTGGTAAAAAATAGACAGGAACTGATTCATTATTTTATTCGGACAGAGTCTCGACTTACAGGTTTAACAATCGAGCGTGACAAGACCTCGAAACTGAGCTTACAGGGCATTATATAGACTGATATCCCCACCGGAGGCATCCGGTGGTTATGGCGGTGTCTTCGCTTGACTGTGATTGGCTCGCGAGTCGTTGCCCGTCATTGGCTGGCTAGAGTGGCATGGCTATGGTATGCTAGAGTGGCATGGCTTTGGTTTGCTAGAGTGGCATGGTTATGGTTAGCTGTCATTGGCTGGCTAGGGTGGCACGCTGTGAGCAGGCTGTTGTAACATTCGGCCGTCCTGGAACAATTGCTCCCGCAATGGAAACAAGAAAACAGTGATTACAAGTCAGCTCAGAAAAACCAAGTTAAAATGGGGCAATAGACCTCTCACGAGATTTATGAAACCTTCGGTTTTCAATTATTCGTTCACACTACTGGTGCTATCAGACAAAAGCACTGCTACGATATGTGACAGCGGATACTAAACCTGTAAACCCGTTGTATCATATAATATGACCTTTCATACTTCTTAGTTTACGTCAATCATTACCTAACTCCTCAATATCACATAATATGGCCAGAAAACAAATCCTCTAACAAACAAGAGTTAACCTGGCTCGCCCCCTATAGCATGGAACTTTAAGCTGAAGGAAAAGGAATAAATGCATAAGAAAATTTGTAATAGGTACCCACTTGTACTTACTAATTATTATGGACAACGATGTAGGAAATGCTTAGTACCAACAATTTTTAACGACATACCTTACGATTTAGAAAATAGCTGTACCACGAAAATGTCTTTTAAAATAAATTAGGAAAGTTTGTTTTTAACACCTTTGTAAAAAACTCATTACAAGAGATGTGTAGATTCCATTTATGATTATTTATTGTTGTATAAGTATATATTTATGTCATACTAGCTTATGTTTTCGGCTTCACCGCTATTAATTAAAGTGTTTTAACGCAACTTAAATGTTATAGCATTACGTTATAGTCAACTTTTGTGTTCAATAAATGTGTTTAGTTGTAGATAAAAGTGACGTTGTTATTGATGGAAACGTACCAACAATTTGTTACATTTAAATTAAATATAACTGTTTTACAGTATGACAGAAGTAATATACCATGTAACTCGGATGTAACCATGAATAAACACTTTTTAATTCATTTCAATTTACTGGCGAAATGTGTGTGTACTCATGAGTATAAGTACCTCTGCCTAACCCATTGGGTATTACATGCGTGATGTTAAAAGCATTAAACCTTGTTGCCGCCAGTAGTCATCGCCTGGCGCCAAAGTTACATAATCATAGTTTTTTTTTGTAAATCACACTATTAACATATTTCCTTTCCTTTTTTTTTTCTTTTGCCTTATCACTAAGTTTACTAACCCTAGTCGTTAAGTTATTTTGTTGTTACTAACACTATGGACACTTGTCTGAATTAAAGAGTTTGAATTTGAATTATCATTTTTCACCTTGTATCTTAGTTACGTCCCATTTCTGAGATAACCCTACCGCGCCTAGATTGCCCTGGTTGCCTGGAGCAACCCGATCTGGGATAAATCGTATAAGGCTTATAGGTACCCGGTTGTAATATTAACAGTATTATAAGAACTCCATATTATCTGCGACATTAAAAACATGAAACATTTTTCATGTAAGAAAATATAAATAAACTGTTTTGCCAAACTATCGTTTGAAGAAACGGAAGAAACAATTTAAGTTAATTACATCATACCATTAAGACGCACGCACACATACATGTACATACTCACACACATAATTCTTAGCGTGTCGATGGCAAAACTTCATTACTTATACACACTAACACACTACACAAGAATACGTTTTTCTATTTTTCCAATATAACTTTATGTGTTTATAGCTATTAAGTACTAATGTTAAGTTAATGCAACTCTGGCCCCCAAGATACCCACAGGCGCAGCCTCGTTTCAGGACATCAGTTTTATCACCATTTTAAAATTAAAATTTAGCTTGCTACTGTCATGTATTATCAGAGCTAAGTTAGATTTAGAATTGGATGTCGTTAACCCTCTTTCCTACATTATCCCCTTTACAGTACGCACAATGTAAACATGACGTCACATAATAATATTTACTTATAAATCGGGTTATTTTTGGAAATCAGAAATTTTGTTGATATTTATAAAATTCAGAACTTCGATATTATATTATTTAGGAAGTCGGTTAGAAACACGCTGTATGAACGACGTTTTGCACTTTTATATCATCGGCCATGTTACGACATTCCTCGATCTATGGCAGGCTGCAGATGATATACAGTATCACAGTGTACAGCGCAAATGTGCTATCGCGAGCTATTCTGTTTAGAGACAATCGTACGTTTTGTGAGGAGCCGTTTTTGAGAAATGAACTGACATTGGAGTGAGTGATTGGAAGCTGTTATGACTTAGACTGAGTGGAATTTCAACGCTCAACTAAGCGTCGAAAGTTAGCAGTACATTAAGGTGGTGCCTTACCTTAGCTCGCCGTGCGTCCGTCTTATGACGACAGCAGACCGTGTCAACGGCGCGTTCGTGTTCCACGCGCGCCTCAAAGAGATGTCAACTACATGGAAGGGGACCGCAAGGGCCGATGACCGTTGGGGCTGCGAGTAGTTTGCAAGAGATACCGCGGCATCGGCACAAGGGCTAAGAAGAAACATGGGTGGGTTCTAGTCAGTATAAGTCTGACACTCCCTTTCGCTTTGCCCAAGAGCGGGAGGGCTTATTCGATGATTTTCGACCCGCCAAAAAAAAAAAAAGGTCTAGGTTTAACAGAGAATATTTATTAAGTGGGACTGATCAGATTAAATTACTACCCTGAATATATGGTGAAACATAAAAAAGTCAGACGTATCTACTTAATAAGTTTTTTTTTAAATCAGCATTACAAGCATGTGTTTCCAGGCTAAGACGAGGAATATACCTATGTTTTTAAAATTGGTTGAACTGCCTGCAGATGAATTTTTAGTTACGAGTCAAGAATTAATTTCACAGCTATCAGCAAGCTTCAGTGTAAGCATGAAATCGAAGTTCGATATTCGATCGAACTCCTTGTTATTGTCATGATGCATTTTGTAATATTTTCCATCGCGCGAAGTTTTACACAACTCACACAACTAATCTGGTACCGTAAAGGTTTGTTTACGTTATAGCCTACCATCAACGATTACACAATTACTCACTATAGGTATCTGCACACCCACTTCGCAGTAAAACAATACTACTTTTCGGCTTTTCATCTTGTCATTGCACAGTACTGAACAAATCGTTCACGTCTAAATGGTACACAATAAACGGCATCTATCGAACGATCTGCTTACCTAAGATAGGCATAGACTTTGACTTTGACTTTTCGTTTTAGCTTGCTTGGGCTTTGGCTCATCGGTCACCATAGTGAAAAGTAATATCGGGCAATACATGGCATAAGATCATGATTAGTCATTGTATCGCGTACTGCAGTACAGTCCGAATTACATTACATTTTACATAACACGTCATAATACGAAATCTTAGCAACAATTTTATCACCGCAAGGGATTCAAGCCCAAAATCATGATAAACACTCTATCTGACTTGTAACGCGACTAAACTAAAAGACAGGGCGCAAACTACCGTCAATCTACTTTATAAAAGATACGTGCAATACCTGCAATACGTGTGAATTTCTGTTGGAAAACTAGGATCGTACCTACATAATCACTAATACCGACCTATAACATTTTTTTTTTCCATAACAAGATTTATGTGACTTGTCTCATACCCACATCGTACTTTTTTTTTTGTAAGTTTGATAAACGGGCGAGCTATTATTGCTAAGTTATTAATGGACTTTCTTTAGTAACTAGATAGAACTAGATAAAATAAACTGACGCACTTCGTTTACATTACTCGGGATGAGAAATTAAGACGATCAACTTAAATTCACCTGGTTGAATGCCATCGCGTCATGATGTTTTATACCCTAATTATGAAATATGTAAAAATTTGCAGTTCCTCATATTTAATTTTAAGTTCCTCGTTTTCAATGTGTCAAGAACTTTATCCAATAAGTCTAAAACTGTTTGAATATCGGCTGGCGGTAGCAAGAGATCGCCAAGGAATGCTATCTATATCTCTGATAATAGTTTAATAAAATTATTGTAGCTATTTATAAGTATCTGATCTACATGATTTACTTTGGAATTGTTATTGTTGGATAATCTAATGCGCACTTGAACTAAATATGTACATTTTAAGTTCTTAACTCTTTAGTACACAACTAGTACCTACTCGTAAAACATTTTTTTGTACCGGGATAATATTATACAGATTATCTGACTATGATTAGATTTACATATCGGGCTTACCAAATTATTTTGTCTACGATTCGCATAATTATCAACTCATGGGGCACTCCATGGTAAAACACATTTGGCTTATATATTTGGCTAATGGCATTTGGCTAATTTGGCAAATATTGGCATGTTTACTGACCTTGTTATTTATGCATGGTTCCTGGCAGCTCTCAGCGTGAAGTAGGTCGGTTCTTCCTTCAATGTCCTTGGTTGCTGTTGACAATCTTTAGGTAGTCTTAATTTACCGTAGAACCGTTGCTGGCAGAGAGATGGATACTTCTTGTAACTCAAAGTGTCACACAGGTGGTTACTGGCCGCAGTCTTTGTTTTCAAGGTCAAATTATGGAATGACCAATGCGATACTGAGGGTAGGCGCTTCGTGTTCCATCCAGATTGTGGCCTGCTTTTTCAATTTGTGCCCTGTGATACTGGGATGGGAGACAATATTTTCCTTGCAGGCGGTGTGCATCAACGTTCTTCGTTTGAATTTTCAGACCTCGTCCTCCACAGTAGGTTAGGTTAGGTAGGTTTTTTTTTTATTCGATCCCACTTCTGACTGTAACGACAGTGGTAAAAAATAGACAGGAACTGATTCATTATTTTATTCGGACAGAGTCTCGACTTACAGGTTTAACAATCGAGCGTGACAAGACCTCGAAACTGAGCTTACAGGGCATTATATAGACTGATATCCCCACCGGAGGCATCCGGTGGTTATGGCGGTGTCTTCGCTTGACTGTGATTGGCTCGCGAGTCGTTGCCCGTCATTGGCTGGCTAGAGTGGCATGGCTATGGTATGCTAGAGTGGCATGGCTTTGGTTTGCTAGAGTGGCATGGTTATGGTTAGCTGTCATTGGCTGGCTAGGGTGGCACGCTGTGAGCAGGCTGTTGTAACACTTCAAATAAAATAAACCCACCCTATACCGAGGTGCCTAAAGAACAACGTTTTAAGTTCCAAAATAATTATACACTCATCAGAATAATTGTACATCAGTACATGTTGTATTTTTAGACCTCGCCAAAGCCTTCGACACTATTTCTTGCAGTTCTCTGTTGCATAAGCTTGAAACACTTGGGATAAGAGGAGCACAGCTTCTACTACTTTCTGATTATCTCAGTGATCGTCAACAATGTGTAAAAAATGGTCCAAATACAAATTCTGATTTTGCTAATACTTGTTTTGGAATTCCACAAGGCAGTATCTTGGGTCCTAAATTTGTTTTTACTTAATCTATATTAATGACCTGTGCAGCATGCCACTCCAAAATGGTGTTATAATATCTAATGCGGATGATACCGCTTTGTTGTTTGCAGCTAAATCAAGATCAGAGGTCTATGAACTTGCACAGAATGGCTTCAACACTGTGTCAAATTGGTTCCAGAACAATCTTCTAACACTGAATGCTGATAAAACGAAATACATTTTATTTACAATGAGTAATACTAACACACCGCTTGCTAACCTAAACATTTACGCGCATAGCTGTAACACGTACGCTGATTCTGCATGTTCTTGCCCTTCTCTAAATAAAGCTGACCATTTAAAATATTTAGGTATCACCATTGACTCCAATCTAAAATTCCGTAAACATATCGAGCTACTATGTACTAGAGTGCGCAAACTAATATATGTTTTTAAGAATTTACGGAATATAAATAAATATTATAATAAATAAATAAATAGTAAATAAATGTTTAAACACAAGCCGAAAATAAATATCAACAACACATTAAATAAATATCAATAACACATTTATTTTTCGGATATAAAGTAAAGGACCATTGAAAAATCAACCCTAAAACAACGGGAAACCAAGTTTCATCAAGCCAGGCACCTTCTAAATTGCTTTCATAAGGCGTTCATGGCCACGGGCGATGCGTCACCTGTGCAGGCTTCTCCCACTTATTTTCTCTGCAGACCCTCAAAGCCAAAAGATATAAGAATGGCCTACATCACCTGCCTAGCATTTTCGCAACAAATATTATTGGGGTCGGCTTCCAGTCAAATCGTATCTAATCTAGTCTATATCTTATCATTAACACTGCAAACGGGATAATTACCATGTTTACTGTTTGTTTCAAGTTCCCGATATTTCACCGCTGTTGCAAGCACCAAGATCGCGGTTTTATTTATTTTTTCTTAAACTTTGCCCCACACATGGAATTTCTGTTGTATCGTGGGTGCGTTCACAGACATTAAAACTCACATACACAAATACCCAGACCCGAAACAACTATCTGTTGGCCATACAAATATTTGTTTCGTGCGGGGAACGAACCCGCGACACGTAGCGCGGCAGTCAATTGCTCGAGCCACTGAGCCAAACGTGTCGTCGAAGTTATTGTGGTTGGATGATGATGAGCAGACAAAACGGTCTATACCGTCTTTCATGTTCGCTTTTAGGGCTTGATACTGCTACCACTGTCACTCAGAACTCGATTCTGTTCCGAACACACGAAGATCTCTTTTTCCACTCGCAAAATTTTGTCAGCACTTTTTCGATTCCATGCTATCACTGTAGTTGTGACTCTATTCTATTATCATCATCAGCCTAGCCTTTTCCCAAATATGTTAATTTCAAATACGTTTCCAGTCTTACCGGATGTAGCTGAATAGCTTGCAGTATTTTAAATGGAGCGACTAATAGGTAGTCGATCCATGTAAATACTGAGTAAGTCGAATACAGTCCCAGGAATGGCTGTATTCTAAATCTTATATACGTACTATTGACCCGCCCCGGCTTCGCACGGGTGCAAAAAGATACTAAAACCTTCCTTTTGAATCACTCTATCTAATAAAAGCAAAAACCGCATTAAAATCCGTTGCGTATTTTTAAAGATTTTAGCATACATAGGGATATAGGGGCAGAGAAATTTTGTTTTATAGGTACTATGTAGTGATATCAAATAGGTATTCGACAAGGTAAAAGATTTACAAAGGGGAATAAAGTTTGAGTGTTCAAGACCACTTCTGAAGTTCTCCCATAAAACTGTCTTAAAACTTGCGTCATTTTCCTATTTATTCAAATTACCACAAAATTATACGATTAATTACGCAGTTACGAGGCCAAAAGTTTCCACGATAATTAAGGGTAAAAGAGTGCCAGCTGCGTAAGATCTCACGTTCATAACATGTTTTTAATTACTCTTCGTTTTAAGAGGGAACATGGTGAGGCGATTCGCCATATAAATGTAATCCCCTTTTTTCATCTTGAATAATTCTTTAGACCAATATTTTTTTTTTTCTTCAGTTAATCAAGGTGGTTTTCTCACCAATAGCACAGAAAACATAATAGTACTACGTACCAATAGGGTATTTAACAAAAAAAAAACTAATTAGTCCTTTTGATAGATTTCCATAAAATATTGGACACGTATTTTTTCTTTTTTCACGTAAACATACAATGAAGACGATACAATGCTTTGAAAACTCGTGTGACGTCATATTCTAAAACATTAGTCTAGTATGGCATTTGTTACCGGTTAGTGACTTCACAACCCCCCCACTCAAATCTTTGACGCGTTTTATCTTCGTATTTTTTATTGATTTGATAAAACATAAAATAAGTATCCAATATTTTTCGATAATCTAAGAGACGGACTAATTAGAATCACATTTTTTTGTCAGTAAATATCCCTAATAGCTAGAAAAAGCACACTATCGTAAGAAGTGGTAGGAATGGTCCAGGTCTTTGCCCAAGGGTAGGTCCATACGGGTCTCGTGCATTCGTTGTAGCGGTGTGCGTCGCTGCGTGCTTTCGTGCTCGCGGTGCTCGTTGTTGCTGGGATTCGGCGTGGTGGCTTTCGGAATGACATATTGCACTCGTAGTTTTGTTTTTATGAATTCTGACATCAAAAGTGCCTATAAAGGTTTAATTGAAATAAATGCTTTGAGTTTGAGTTTGAGTTTGAGTTTTACAAAAACTAACAAGGTCTAGGTACTGTAAATACTTCCCTGTCATTTCCAGTTTCCTATCTTACAGTAACTATTAAGTAAAGAAAATTGTGACCCTCCTAAAATGGCCGTTTTATGAGGACTACCAGACAAATTCGAAAAGTTTTCTAACCTTTTTTTTGGGGGTGGGAAATCATCGGATAACCCCCCTCCCGCTCTTGGGCAGAGCGAAAGGGAGTGTCAGACTTCTACTGACTAAAAACCACCCATGTTCCTTCTTAGCCCTTTGTAACGAGGCCGCGGTTTCTCTTACAACATCCCGCAGCCCCGACGGGCGTCGGCCCTTGCGGCCCCTTCCATGTTGCTGACATCTCTTTGAGGCGTGCGTGGAACACGAACGCGCCGTCGACACGGCCTGTCGTCGTCATAAGACGAACGGACGGCAAGCTAGTCCATTAATCACCGTCCACAGGCCCGAACTTTTCTAACCTAACCTGTTTTGTTTGTTTTAACCTGATATGTTACCTTTACCGAATAAAAATCAACAAACTAAGTTATTTAGTCTAAATACAGGAAGGCTAAAGTACCCAAGGATTCGACGACAAAATGAAGTGACGTGAAAATATCCAAACACACACTGTAGTCACATCTTGTCGTCGTTCCTTTGATCTCCGTTTTATTTACCTATTATATACTTCAAAGCGTTTAGCGCGGTATGTACATACCTACTAGGAATGTAGTATGAGCAGGAGTGTTTTGGTTCAAGAATTTCTGTGTTATTGTTTGACAGGTAAACGATTTGTTTGGTGTGATAGGCAGTAAATTGTTGGTAGCGCCATGATCACGCATAATCTGAAGTTATTGCGGGTGGGTGTTTTTGAGCAGACAAAACGACCCTGATTTTAGTTTTAATGACTGTTAGTGTTAGGAACCATGTCGGGTTAAAGCCTTATTTTAGAAGATTGATTGACTGATTTATGATCTACTATGATAAAAAGTTTGCAAACAATGCCATTCACCTTACTGCACTGGTCCTGCAAGGTGGACTGACTGGGCCCGTGTGGTAGATTATAGCCCATTCCCTCTCAAAGAGAGAGGTCTGTGTCCCAGCAGTGGGAACATTAATAGGCTGTTGATGATGATAAAAAAAAATTAACTGTTTAAAACATTAATATTTTTCTTCTGTTTTAAACATTTAAAAAGTTAAGTTTTTGAATATTTTAAACATTTTAAATTTTGATTATGCTATCATTACTTACATAATTAAGTTATATTACATGTTTTTTTAACGACAGCTCATTAAAAAACTGTATTAAACGTTAGGCTCATATTTTAATGTTTAAGCAGTACAGTTTAATGTTTTATTTTTTTCAGTGCAGTGCTATTAATCATATTCGGTTACTCAAAATGCAGATATCTCAGAATCCAATTAAAACAGCACAGACTAACCGAATTATCTCCACGCAAACCCGAACAAAACCATTTTTCCACGATGTATTTAGAGCTTTTGAGAGACTGAATAAATCACAAGAAATATTTTCACAAGAAAATTCATTAGTCTTCAAATAAAACTATCAAGGCTTCAGATTTTTGGCTCCGATCTTTAAAATCTTCAATAAAAATTTGAAACAATATGTCATCGGACACAATGCCATCTTATTACATCTTATTTTGTTCAGAAAACATGTTAATAGGTTAACAATGCATTTGCTAAAGTTCATTGCTTGAACTGGATTACCTACTGCTGAAATGTTTTGCATTTGCGATTTTTGAAGTCAGAATATGCAATGCCTTCACCCACGTCATCGAAAAGATAGCCTACCAAGGGCACTGGTAACTGCCCGTCGGGGCTGCAGTGCTAACCTTCAGTGTTTTTCTTTAACGGCACATGAGGCACATGCTCAATTGCTCAAGGTGTTGCAACTTTGGATAAACAAATCTATCTGGCAGACGTCGTCTTGCCCGGATAGCAGAGCCACTTACCGGGTCCAATTGTAAATCTGAACCATTCTCAAATTCACTTGAACATAATTATACGAAAATTTTCATCAAAATCGTTCCAGCCGTTGAGGAGGAGTTCAGTGACAAACACACGTACAGAAGAAATATATAAAGATTGTACAAACGTGATTGTTTACGTGATTGTGACGAAACTAATGATCCAGTTCTAAAAATTCGTTTTCTGGCAAAACGCTAATTCATGGGTTTTATAGACTATAAATTATATTTATATGACGCATATTTGTCGAGCTATGACAATATTGCGGACGACCGAGATTTCGTCGAAAAGGTAGGTAGTTAAATAATAAGCACAGAGCTTGACAGTATAGAGCCACTTCGACACGGAGTTTGACGAGATGGTACTCATGCGCAAGAAACAAGTGAAGAACGCGCCTGATGTTGTGACATTTTCTTTTTTCACGTTAACAAATTCAAATAAAAAAATAAGTTTACAAACTAAAACCGCATAAAAACACAGACTAATAAAACCGCGGTCTTAAAAGTAGAAAACAAGAAAAATCGTCTTATAAGTAGATAATTTGATAAATATTATAGAGGACAGCCGTAGTCGCATGCCACTGATACCTGATGCTCCTTCATGGCGTTATCATTGATAAAGAAGTCAGCTGCTAGTTGCCATTAGCATAATGCGCCTGCCTGGACTCGAACCCACGAGCGTACTGTTCGTAAGTCGGGGCGACATCACCACCGCTGCAGAGTGCAATGCACTATACAAATTGATATTAAAAATTATCTAATATTCCATCAAAAACTTATTACTTTTACGTAAATTAAATCTGCAAACCAAGAGCAGCAACAAAATACTTTTGAACTGTTATATTTTTAAATACCTATTACTAAAACACGAAACCTTATTTTTTAGGTACATGAAAGTACCTTTATAAATAAAACAAGTGTCTCTTGAACCTTATCATAGTTTCAGATCAAGTTTAAAAGCTTTAGGAGAGCACTTAAATATTTGAGGAGGTCTCGATTACAGAATTTAGATATAATTTCAAAAAACGTGAAACTGAACCGAAGAAAACTAGTTTTCTACCACGTGCTAAAATTAAAATTTAAGTGAAGTTCACATCAAACTTGGAGACGAGCATAGCAGCAGGAACAAGGCTGTGGTTAGAGCGGAGATGAGCTGTGCCGCGATTCACCAATCACATGTCTTGAAATGCTTGTCTTGTTTAGATTTAAAGACATTTCATCCCATGTGATTGGTGAATCGCGGCACAGCTCGTCTCCGCTCTGCTCCGCTCCGCCTCAGTGGAACCACAGCCTGAGGGAAAGTGGATGAACAGTGTTAGGTTCGGTTTTCACCAAAGCGGGGACGAGAGGAAATGTGCGGAAATCGGCCAATCACATTAGTTACATCTGTAGGGCTATTGCGTATCTTTTAAATGACAGTGGCTAACCTATAGTGCCTATCAATTACTGTCAAATGGTTCCATTTTGTACTAAACCATAACCAATTTGATAGTTTATCCATGGACAATATGATAGCCACTGACATTTAAAAGATACGCAATAGCCCTACTGGTCTTTCGCCCTTCCTGTGATTGGTTGAATATGGCACATCTCCTTTCGTCTTTCTGCTCTGTTCGTCTTCGCTTTGGTAACCAGCAGGGCTATTGCGTATCTTCTAAATGACAGTGGCTAACCTATAGTGCCTATCAACTACTGTCAAATGGTTCCATTTTGTACTAAACCATAACCAATTTGACAGTTAATCCATAGACAATATGATAGCCACTGTCATCTAAAAGATACGCAATAGCCCTGCAGGCCTTTATCTAGTTGTTTGTCTTGTTTTGTAGGTTGTACAGTCACCTGCAAAAGTGCATGGAGAATTCAGAACTAACTAAATCGTGTTAAGCGAGAATTTCCATGCAATTTTACAGGTTACTGTTACATGTACGGGTGACTTGATGTCATTATTTCTTCTTTTTTCGTGTGGTTAGTACCTAACCTGCTGTAAGAGCTTTTATGTCACACATGGGCACCTTTTTTTTATTTTTTATTTTTTTTTATTTTTTTAAGGCGGGTGGAAAATCATCGACTAACCCCTCCCGCTCTTGGGCAGAGCGAAAGGTAGTGTCAGACTTCTACTGACTAAAAACCACCCATGTTCCTTCTTCGCATGGGCCCCTGACTTAGATACCTACCTTTTACACGCCATCAAGATATATCTTTCAGGCTTGCTGGTTTGCTTTCGGCACGGTGCTTTCCGTCATCGATGCTGATTACCAGTATTCTACATGGAGCGACTGCATAATCTAACTTTTACAACCCAGTAACTACTTAAATTGGTAATATGATACCCTTGTTTTTGGGGTGTGAGAAATCATTAAATAACCCCTCCCGCTCTGGGCAGAGCGGAAGGAAGTGTCAACTTCTACTGACTAAAAATCACCCATGTGCCTTCTTAGCCCTTTTTGTCGAAGTCGCGGTATCACTTTCGAACCACCCGCAGCCCAGACAGGTAAGAAGATACCCTTTGGTATGACAGTAGAGATCAAATGACAGCCGGGACTTGTCGTCCTTTCCGAGGCAATATGCATTTATAATGCGAAAGTAACTTTGTCTGCATTTAACTTACGGACGATGAACGAATTTTGGTAAAAAATAAATCCATTAGTCTCTCATCTCGAAAATAACACTCTACCTAATCTCACCACCATTAACAAGGAGTAAAAGGTCAACGATCAGATCTGAACTTTGCATGTTTTCATAGACAGTCAACGCCCTTCAAGAGCATCAAAACAACTTCTTTGTAAAATAGACAATCTGACGTAGGTTGCACATACGTAAATAGTTTCCGGACTCTTTTTTTTGGGGGTGGGAAATCATCAAATAACCCCTCCCGCTCTTGAGCAGAGCTACAGGGAGTGTAAGACTTCAAATGAATAAAAACCACCCATGTTCCTTCTTAGCCCTATATGTCAAGGCCGCGGTATCTCTTACAACATTCCGCAGCCCAAGTTTCTTGACCCCAAGGTCGTTTCTTTGATCGAAACCAGACCTTTAAGATTTGTATTCTAAACAATCACTCTAAAGGACTACTCAGATTTTTTTTCGTGACTGTGGTAAACTCATTAGCTACTAAATTGTATCTAAAATAAAATCATAATTTTCTCTGTCAAATAAATAGTTATAAGGTTTTTATTTAAAAAAAAAAAACAAAGAAAATCCTAAATGTGGACTGATGTGCTGATAACTCGACTGATCCCAAAATATAAATGAGAAAAAAAAACCTATTGTGCACTACAAGTCCACAGCAAACCGCGAAAGGGTAGGAAGCCGCGCGTCATGAATCCCAAGATATCCAAAATTACGCCAGATCAATTCATGTTTTAATTCAATACTAAAAGTATCTGAGTTTCACAACACGTAAAATTGTTCTGTGAAACGGCAATTTAATTATCTCGAAAAATTTACGAACAATTGATTCATTGCCGCGTCTGATTCAATTCCAAATTCAAATTAGGAAGATCCGTCGTAATGTTGCCACAGTAAAATATTCCAATAGGATATTCATAATCAGATTAAGTATGTGATTAATTGCGTTCATCTGTGTAATTTAATATTAATAATATTCAATTCAACCAGTTCTGTGTGAATTTATGTTGTCCCAGGTAAAAATATGAATCCGGATTTAATTTTGAAGATATTGCAAGGTTTCTACTTCGGTCAACGCCTACCTATCCACAACCGACGTATCTTTTATCAGTAATTTGAAAACGGTGTCAATTTACCATTTTTTGCTTGTGCTTCAATATGATCTGGATGTTTCCGTTTTCAAGTAAACGTGAACTGAAATCTCGGCTTAGTGCTAGTACTACAGCACATAAGAAGACAGAAAGAAATGCTAAAGGCTTTGGCAAGCCATTCTGCTACTGGAACTTCCCAAGATTTTACATTACAGTAATTGTACCTAGTATTACTTTAACTGATTGAGCGCCATAATATAGACACAATTAAAAAGCCATTGTTTTATGTACAGATGGTGTTCGCAAGGCGCGCGAGGAGTTAAGGTAAATTTTTTAATTAGGCATCGTACGACAAAGTTATGTGAACCTTAAGAAATAAGTAACATTTTATGGATCACATTAGTTGATAATTTAACTTAAAGTATTTTTTAGGAAAACAAACAACGAAAACCTCAGAGGCATTTTAAAAGCAATTTAAATCTCGATTATCGTTCTTTTGTGTAGGTAGGTAAATTGGTTCTGACTAAAAAACGTTTTCATCACATGAGATAGGTACTTACAGTAAATAACGAAATAAATGAAAAAAGTAAGTAAGTAAGTAGATTTTAAAAATGTTTATTGCGCTGGAGTTGACGATTCAGCGGAGGCAAAGATGGTTCACACAATCGAAATCAAACTACCAACACAATATAATAATATCGGTGATCAATAACAATCTTACTTCTAATAACAAATCATAAAATTATCAAAAATCATTAGTGAACGCTCACCCTCTTCTCTAATAACCTCCTTCCCGCCGATATTTTCCACATCAGCCATGACGAATACAAACTTTCACGCAAAAGCAGAGCAACTTTTAAATAAACTTGTCACACTCAATATATTGCTTAGCGTCCTTCCCTCACATCACTTTACACGTCAATTTACACATCAAAAGGAGTTTCCAACACACTTTAGGGTGAACAAAACCAATTCCTGTATGAATTAATCAAAGTATTAAAAAAAACTCGCGCTGCTAACTTTCCCGCCAATACACGATTTTTTAGTCTTGGCACACACGTCCAATTGCCACAAGAGATGATCACAAACTGTTCTATTTCGGTTAATGGAACAAATTGAAAGATTTATATGCAAGAGTAATTGGTGGCAAATACATATTTTCATGTCTCTAATAAATGTTATTATTTGTGGGACCGTTAGTTTTTTTCATTTGGTCTGTCTGAACTGAAGTAAATATTATTTAAAAGCTGTAAGGTCGAATTTTCCGAGAACAGAAGTGATAATTATGAGACCACGTATTATTAGGCCATTTTAAATATGTTTATGTAGGAAAAATCATTTGTTATTTCCTTTATTTATCTTCTATAATATATTTATTTTCGTTCAATTATACCATGACGCTGGTTTTAATCGACCATTATTGACCAGCATTTATAGGTATGTTATTACGAGATAATACAGTCGATAGCTTACCTTCATGTCATAGCTGTCGGAACGGTAGATACGAGCACGAGTAGCTGTTGTGAAACCGCGATGGGGCGAGAGGGACCGTGATAGTGTCGACTGAGAAATCGTTGCCTCGACGCTTAATACGTCCAAACCCCGCCTGCATTGTTTAAGATGTGTCATAAAAGCGTTGCAAAGGTGGGCTCCAGACAGGTCTTTTAAGAGGATCTCTCATGTGCTGATTGTGAATTCGTGGCCACTGGGTTGGTTTTAGTGTGGTAAAAATCCCACACTCCTTGGTCTTCTCCCCAAAGATCGGTCGCCTTTTGAAGGTTCCCCTCGACAACTCACTACTATCCGCCCCTAAGACGACCCACTGACCAAAAAACCGTACTTACGTAAAAAAATTAGAATTTATTTTCGGTTTGTAAATATTACTCTTTAAAAAACTGTTGTCAACTGAATAGTTATCATGTAACTGCTCTAATAGGTTCTGTTTCACAGCTATGGTGCTAATTTTAGAATTTCAGATATTTTAAACATCAAACGAGAAATTAGACCATGGGTAAGTTGTTTCTGTTGTTGGTTTTAGGTGGATGGTGACCTACTGTGATCGACTTTATTTGGGAAAAATTTTTTTTTGCTCAACTATTATTTTTAGTATTGGTTGAAAACGGAACATTAAGGACTCTATAGCTTCACTATTATTTCATAGCTGATTTTGCATCAAAGTATCCTGTGTGGTGGTAGTGGTTGCCAGATTTATTAAATAATAGCTTTGAATGTTCTGTACCACACGGTACAGAACATTCAAAGCTGCCACCAATAGTTGCTGCAGCTATGTTCAACAACGTTGTTTTCGAAATGAAACGTGGCATGAGATAGTGCAACACTTATCTTTCAAGACAAGTACTGTTTGAAAACGAATTGTCTATAGGGATTTCACTCGCTTTGTTGACGCCACGACGAAGCTGTTTCAATATAAATCCTTCAGTGAGTCGTACTACACATTTCTAGTGGTTGTGAAATATTTAATGACTCGATGTGTTCGTTTCTCTTCCGTAATCTTGGAGAGATGTGTTTCCTCGTGAATATTGTAGTTTATCGAGAGCAAGCGAGTTTGAATAAATAGTTATTTGCACGGTGGGACGATGCACCTATTTGTATGCAGCATGCTGATTTATTTACTATTTTAAACCCAGTGTTAAGTTATGGGGCTACTCGTAGTTTCAATCACAAAATAAAGTCCTCCGCCTCCGTCTGTTTGTCTGTTCGCGATAAACTCAAAAACTACTATTTTCAACAGTGAAAACGATGGATAGAGTGGTTCTCGTATAATATAAAATCAATTGAATATCAAAGAACAATGCTATTATAGTAGGTTGTAGCTGCGTCTTTTCCATTTTGATACTGTAATAATAATCTCTTGATTAATCACTTCAAATAATATATTTATTATACTCTGAAACGACCGGGGTATAAACGATAATAATTAACTAAAATTTCTGCGGTGACCGTACCGCGACATGACAAATAATTGCAGATGAGCCCGATGTATTTAACCAGCCATTGAATTTGATAATGATTTTTCATTGCCATTTTCTGAAATACAAAGGTAGGCATGCGTTCGTATTACATACCTAATAACACTACTCAATCGTTCACATTTTCTCCGTCAGAAAATATGTGATGTCTGGTGGCCCTGGGACTTACTGCTCTTGGACTATTCCACATTTAAAGTTTCAAATTCTTGTAAGTCTACTAGATCTATAATATTTTTGAGTCGGGGGATTCGCACAAAATGAAATATACCCTTAAAAAGGTTTTGAAATTAGATTTAATTAAAATGGAACGCATCATAATACTTTTTTGTGGCTGGCAACATTCAAGGGATAAATGTCATTGTCATTTCTCACCTGTTATAGGTTCTGTCAAAGTGTCATTCTAATGTCAAAGCATTGTCGTCACGAGTGAGCGCAATGTTTTTGTAATTTATTTACTTGACTAAACTGTTTTAAGAATATTATAGTTAACTAAAATCAGTAGTTTTACTTTAGTGATAAGTTTTAGTCAGTTCGTCCCATCATCACAATGTCGGAAGAGGACGAAAACTTGCATCGTTTGGAGGGATCTTCCGGAGATGCTCCCGGCGGTCTTATTCTTAAAAAGAAGGAAACTCCAGGGGAGTTTCAGTTTGCCAAGCCGTCCTTACTTGGTCTCGACAAGCTGGCAGCAGCCAAACGTAAGCAGAACCGTCTGATTTCGTTTCAAGACGAGAGTAACGAAGATGATGCTGACGATAGAAAATCTGATGCCAGTACTTCGAAAGAACGTAAATACAGGAAGCATAATGAAGAAACACCCACTTACACCGGTGGTATATCAGAACAGGCCCGGGAACGGATGCTGGAAAGATTACAGAAGTGAGAAAATTTGTTTTAACTTTGTTTTATTATTGTTTTGTTTGTTTACAATTAACAGTTTTCTAAATGCAGCCTTTTGATCCATTATAATGATATAAAACTATTCATCATTGTTAATTAGTTGCTTAAATATAAAGATAGCTAACTGAAACTACTGAAAAATAAATAGTTTCTTTGTCTACTAATGCTCCTCAATTACAGATGAATAGTATTCTCATATTCTGCTATATTTAAGTTAACCCAAAGTAAAAGTATTTTCAAATATCTTCAAGCTCTTATGTTTTTACATTCATAGGAATACATTCCAATGTTTTTATAATAACTTAACTGAAGTTTTTAAACCTCAGGATAGGGTATTTCACCAAAAAATCTAATTAGTTCATTTTTTAGATTATCGAAATATATTTTCGATTCGTGTTTTTTGTTTTATAAAATTAATAAAAATGTACGAAAATAAAACGTGTCAAAGATCATAAGTGGGGGCTTTTGACGTCACTTTGTGGGTAAAAAAGTGCTAACCTTGTGAAGTCACATGACTTTTCGAAGCACTGTATTGTCTTCATCTTTAGTTTACGTGAAAAAAGAAAAAATATGTGTCCATTATTTTAGAAATCTATCTTACTAAAACTATTTGCTGTTAGTAGTAGCTGAACAGAAACTCATAGTGTAGCAGATATCTGAGTGCAGTCTAACTATTGAGTTCTTGTATAAATTCATAGTGTCACAATATGATGCAATTACAAATGAAATTCAGTAGGTTATGTCTCATAAACCATGTAACATCATCAGTTTTTATCAACTATAGAATGATTAAATCATAAACTACTTCTTGCAGAAAGGAAAAATATGCAAAAGAAAAAGGTGTTCACTACTCAACACAAGAAGAAAAGAAAACACGGTCAAAGGATGAGGAGGATGACCGCTATTATCGTTACCGGTATGACAGGAGACCTGACCGAGACCGTAGAAGAGATGACCGCAGGGATGACTTGAGGAGGGACAGAGATAAAGAAAGGGATCGACGACAAGGTGGGAAGGACTCCGAGAGGAGGGATAGAGACAGTGAGAGGAGGGGTGGGGAAAGTTCCAGAAGGAGTTACTATGAGCCGAGATTTAAGGATGAGCCTAGGACTCCTAGGTATGTTTTTGATATATTTTGATTGCGTAAAGACTTTAAATGACCATTAGTTCTACTTGTTTCCATAAATACTGTGTGAATCATGTGCATGCCCTTACTGTCTCAACTGAACAATTCATCTTGTTAATGAGAAATCAGTTCATTTGTGTTTAAGTTTTCTTGCAAGTGCTACAAGAAAAGTTCTTCTAGTTCATCCCTCTCAACAAATTGCTAACTCAAATCATGGAGCTCAGGTTTTGTCTGACCAGTATGTATGTAGCAACCTGAACCCCCCTCCTGAGCACCTGAGCTCTGTTATTTACCTCATTCACATCTGGAGCAGATTGTACGAAAAATTGGTTGTCTCGAAAGACATATTTTGTTAATTATTTCTTTTATGTCTTGATATTTTCCAGCATGAAAGTCCTGAAACCAACGGATAAGACAGCCTGGGATGATGACGATGATGACCCCAAGGCTCCAATTCGCAAGTCCAGCTGGGACTTCCCGACACCATTGACTCGGGACGGAGGTGGTGATCGATCTCAGAGAAGCGACAGAAGTGGGAAACCATTGAAGGATTATAAGGGTCGTCCATATGAGAATACTCCTAGAGCTTCGCCTCATAAGTAAGTATTTTGTTGAAGTTTGTCTTTTGTTCATCATTTAGGCAGATGTCTTTTCCAAACTATAGTATAACAGGTTGGCTTCCAGTCTAACCGCATGCAGCTGAATATCAGTATTTTTCAAGAAGCGACTGCCGTGACTGCTGATTGAGTAGTTGCAAGTGCGACAAGTGAGTATGAGGTCCTGGCTGCGATACCTGAGTGTGGCGAAGTATTATAGAGGTTTCTATCAGATGTTTTATCTGTAGCAGCCAAGCCACGGAGTCGGAACTTGTGCCCTTTTGATGACAATAGGCTCGCCCCCTATTACAGGGGACTTAAGCATGACATGAACATGAATATTGTACGTACATGAACATGAGTGTTTACTTTTATATGTGTATATATTTGTATGTATGTTTATTTTTAATTATGCTCTTGTTACTAATTCTAATTAAAATTTTCCTTTTTTTTTTTCTCTACACTGTGTCTACATGTCTAATCCAACTTTCCTCTCGCAGGTCTGCTGGAAGGAATTTCTTATGAAATAAGCAGTACCTTTGTGCTCTCCTTTTTTATATTTTTATCCTTTTTTGTATTTTGTGTGTACATAAATAAATAAATAAATGACTGGTGAAATATGGCGTTTGTACACTAATGGGTACACCACCTCTGCTGCTTAAGCCTATTATGTGTTAATATTTAGAATGTTCTTGTTGTTATTGAATGTGAATATTATTACTATGGAGTGGTTGTTCTCTGAATTCGGTTCTAAGTAATAGTTTTTACAAAATGAATCTCTATTTACAGATTCGCCAGTTCAAGGCGAGCCGTGGACATTGATGACACAGATTGGGAGGAAGCTGAAAAGAAACTGGATCGAGCTTGGTATAACATGGGTGAAGGTAAATAATTTTTATTTTTATTTTATTCTCTTTGGGAAACTTACAGCTAATACAGACAATGTACTTAATCAATAAACATTTGAAGTCCAATGACAGGTTTCCACAGATAAAACACGAAAACAAAGAAAAAACAAAAAAATATCATTTAATAATCAACCGCGGACAGCAGCGGCAGTGGCCCAGCGATGTCGGCCCCGACTTACGAACAGTAGGTCGTGGGTTCGAACCCAGGCAGTCGCATTACTTTGTGTAATTTATTTCATCACCGCTGCTCTCAAAACGGTGAAGAAAAACATCGTGAGGAAACTGGTAATTCGAAGACATGTGACATATACCAACCCGCACTGGGCCCGCGTGGTGGATTATAGCACATCCCTCTCCTAGAGAGGAGGCCTGAGTCCCTGCAGTGGGAACATTGTAGGCTGAATAAACAACCTAGAGTCATTGCAATACTTGAAATCGGAAAATGCTGCACGACTTTTACAATACTGTAGTACCATATTGCAAACTGCCTCTTTAGAGGCAGTCGGTTCAATCAAAAGAAGCCTGTAGGACAGTATTTTTATGCCATTGAATAGTAAATCTTATTATTGCAAATGAGTTGTTAATATTTAATGCCTGATGTTCAATCAAATTGCTGCGGGTTGGTCGAAAGAGAGGGATACCGCGGCTCCGCGATCGCCCACACAAAGAGCTACGAAGGAACATGGGTGGTTTTTAGTCAGTAGAAGACTGACACCCCTTTCCGCTCCGCCCAGAGCGGGAGGAGTCGTTTGATGATTTCCAACTCTCACACAAAAAGGTTCAAACAACTTTGTACTTTATTCCTCTAAAAATTAAGACTATATTTTTACTTTGATTTACACTGAACCAGAGAGCTAATTCCTTTATTCTCCTTCCCAGATCTACTTCTGCTTTGTATTAAATTCCACCATAACTTGTAATTTCCAGGTGAAGCCGACGAATCAGATCCCTTCGCCGGTACATCATCAGAGTACGTCGCTCGCAAAGAGGAACAGATAGAAAAGCGACGCAATCGTAAAGTGTCGGCTCAAAGGCAGCAGATAGACAAGGACAACGAGCTGTGGGAGCGAAACAGAATGCTGACCAGCGGTGTGGTCCACGCTATTAATGTTAACAATGATTTGGATGAGGTAAGTATTTTTTATTAATTTTTTGTACATAGAGGACTTACATCTAAAAAAAAACCGGTCAAGTGCGAGTTGAACTCGCGTGAAGAGGGTTCCGTACGATGAATATAATATATCTACCATGTTTTTTTAAATCTGACCCAAATTTGTTTGTGGTAACTAAAAAAAGTATGTATGGTACCGGATTGTAGAGGGAAATTGCTGAATATATTGTCTATTGTTGAATTTTGTCTTGTAGTATACTCTTGAATAGTGGGTATTTACACTATATCACTACATAGTATAAAACAAAGTCGCCTTTTCTGTCCCTATATCCCTATGTGCGCTTAAATCTTTAAAACTACGCAACGGATTTTGATGCGGTTTTTTCCAATAGATAGAGTGATTCAAGAGGAAGGTTTATATGTATAATACATGCGTCATATACTAAGGCAACATTGCTAATTTTAGAGGTTTCTAACGTGATGTCGTAAATTAACCTATTTTTTTGGGCTTATTTAGCAATTTAGCAAAAACCCTACGAGTTAGATCAAATTAATGTACTACAGTATTGTACACCATAAAAAGGTCTACAAAAAAGTCCGCGATGGTATATGTTTATATTTTAGGGATAACCCACATTAACCATTTTTATTGTTTACTTTTTACGTGAAAAAATGGCTTATTTACGAAGCTATTTTAAGCAATACGGCATTAATCCTTATCGAATTAAGTACCTTAAATACAGTGTGCAATTAATATAGATCAATATGGTTCCTTACAGCATGTAAATTAAACAAATATTTTCGGAGATATTACAAATTTAAAAGCGTTTGCGGCGGGCGGTACCCGTTGGACGGGGCAGTGCGGGGAGGGGTCGTAGTTCAGTGAATGCTAGAAGAGTACGTTCACAAAGAGATGAAGAATCGTCAACAGAACGTGAAGCTCGACTCAGTCAGCTTAGGGATAGATATAGAGCTGAGAGAGAGAGAGAATCTTCAATAGAGCCAAGTAGATAAGGTAAATAACTTGATTCTTTCAAAGATTGATGCGCCGACGAAAATATACTACTCGGTGGATACTGTTCTTGATTTGGAAGAAGCTGTTCATTTTCCTACAGAGTTTCTAAACTCTTTGAACCCGTCTGGACTCCCTTCTCACAAAATGGTGTTGAAAGTAGGTTGTCCTGTTATTTTATGAAGAAACCTGAATCCACCTAAACTTTGCAATGGCACGCGTTTGCTGATAAAATCACTGAAAACTTTCATAATAGAGTGCACAATACTCACAGGATGTGGTACCGGAGAAGATGTATTGATTCCCCGAATCCCTCTGATACCATCGGATTTACCCTTCCAATTTAAACGTTTACAGTTTCCGGTAAAGACATCTTTTGCAATGACCATTAATAAATCGCAAGGTCAAACCTTCAACGTTGCAGGCTTAGATTTGAGCGTTGACTGTTTTTCACATGGCCAACTGTATGTCGCTCTTTTAAGAGTAACCTCAAGAGAAAACATGTTTGTATTGTCTAATGACAAGAAAGCTGTGAACGTTGTGTATAAAGACATCCTGTAATATATTAATTGTTGTAAAAATAAAATAAATACCTAGGTAAAAATGTAAAAAGTAAATAAGTAAAAATGTGTAATGTAATAAAAATTGTATGAATTTAGATATTCAAAAGATAGCAGGAAATCTTCATAGTAAGTATAGGGAAAGAGGAATTGTTTTACTCCAAATTTAATGCGTGCAGGCCAAGGGCAGTAATGAATGAATCAAAAATACTGGATCGATTTTAATCATGTTTTCATTGAGTGACATAGGCATATATATTTTATGCCCGTGCAAAGTCGGAGCGGGCCGCTATGTTTTTATATACAACGTTCATAGTTTTTCTGTAGTGTATTTAATTTAGTATCAGCATTGCACCCGTGCGAAGCCGGGGCGGGTCGCTAGTAAGGTATATATGTGCAAAATTTCAAGTCTCTAGGTCCAGCGGTTAGGGCTGTGCGTTCAGTCATATCAGTCATTGAGTCAGTCAGGACTTTGAATTTTATATATATAAATTCACCATGTAATTTTTAGACCATGGACTTCTTATAGGTTTTCCTGTAATCTACAGGTATAGAACTATTTTCTGTATTTTTTTCAAAATTTTAGGCTCAGTAGTTTCGGAGATAAGGGGGGAGGGGACGGTCAATTTTCGTCTATTTTCTTAAATAACTTTAAAACTATTTATTTTAAAATTATTAAAAAAATATATTTGAGACCCTCTTAGTAAGCCCTTTCATTTGATGTGTCACAGTTTGCAAAACTTTTTTTTTAATTTTCTTATTTGCCCCGTAAAAGCGACCCCCATATTCAAAAATCATTTATTTACTTTAGCCGTACATGTTTGGGTCACAAAAATCCATATGTATACCAAATTCCAACTTAATCGGTCCATTAGATTCGGAGCAAATTGGCTGTGACAGACGGACAGACAGACACACGAGTGATCCTATAAGGGTTCCGTTTTTTCCTTTTGAGGTACGGAACCCTAAAAACAAACAAAAAAAGAGCCCTAGTTAACAGAAAGCCCTATCACAAATCCTCACTTAAAAACTTATAATAAAATTAATTATAATGTGGGTACATAACAAAACACCTTATGTAACCACTAACTTAGTCTTAAGATAATTTTTTAATAACAAATTACGGATAATGTCTGAAATAAACACTTTTTATTTTATTAATTTAACGTAAATATAGTTTAAATATTATTGTTAGTGACTAGAAGGCTATGTCCAGCTGTGGACGTCTTTCAGCTGAAATGATGAGTGAGGGGAAACTACAAAGAGACAGACAAAAACATCTTTAGTGTCTGTTACTAGATATTGCATTATATGCACACTTGGCTTCGATTCACACGTTGGGCATCAAAAGCTATTGGTCTTTTCCACTATTAATTTTTCAGTAGTAGTTATGATACCCTGATGCCTCGGCCCACACGTGTTAGGCTGTTGGTTGCACTAAATAGGCTAAGGACTAAGGGCTCGTTTACGGAGACGCGGGGCGTCGATGGCGCGTGATATTTATTCACTAAGAGGCGGGTCCACCGCAGCGAACGCTGCATTTTAAGCTAACGAGCGAAAAATCGCTTCTCGTAAAATCGACATTTGAAATGGTTAACGATTTCATACATCGCCATGTGCTTGAATTAAAAACGCACAAACGCCCCGCGTCTCCGTAAATGAGGCCTAAGGCCGCTTTCACGTTAGGACGTTAACAGCGCGACAGTCGCGCGGCAGAAGCACATTCCTGCACATTTTATAAGAACAGCAATCCGTTAGTATTTGTTTATCGTCCTAATGTGAAAGAGGTTTAATAGTCAGTAATAGAGTATAGGAATAAAGAGTGCACCTGTGCTTGCGCACACACCTCTGCACTATAATATCTCTCGCACCGATGATGGCTAATCTCCCTCAGGTGGACTGTATATACAGGGTGTAAATTAACCCTTCACACATACGTCAACCAAGCATTCCGTACATCAAACTAAGTACCCCCTATGCAATTTTTGCTGGGGTCAAAAATCTCATTTTACGGTAAAACTCAATGTAGCACTCTTAAAACATTGTGCTAGTGGATGCTTTGAATAGTAAAAGGGTCATGGAGGTAATTTAAGTAAAGTTATAACGTGAAAAACTAGTATTTACAAAAACAGCTGTGCAAATTTTGGAACTTTGACCCCCAATATCTCCGTAACTAGGGAGTTCCCAGGTATGGTCTAGAACAAGAAAATGATCGTAGTGGTGGGGAGAACAAGTGCCCTTCGTTTGCGTTAAGGGTACTTTTACACCGTTTATAATGTGCACTATCAAACCTCTGCATAAATCGAGTGTAATGTTATTATCAAACCTCTGCTTAGATCGAGTGTAATGTTATCAAACCTCTGCTTAGATCGAGTGTAATGTTATTCTAATTACAACTCTATTTTCAGGAAAACGTGGACCGCGTGCACTTGCTCGTCCACAACATAGTGCCTCCATTCCTTGACGGCAGGATAGTATTTACCAAGCAACCCGAACCAGTTATACCGGTAAGTTCTTCTGCGTATTTGCTTCTGGCGAAGAGGAAATCTAAAAAAGTCTAATAAGTCCGTCAGGTAGATTTCCAAAAAAATAATGGAAACGTTTTTTTTTACGAGTACATAAAATGAAGACTTCGTGTAAGTGTAGTGCGTCGAAAACTCGTATGAAACCACATTTCACTGCATTTTTACCGGAAAGTGACGTCACAAGCCCCCACATATTAAAAAAAAAAACCATCCAATATTTTTCGATAATGTAACTGACGGACGAAACTTCCCTATTTTTATAAACCTGTATTGTCCTACTGCAAGGCAAAGGCCTCCCTTTCCTCCTTCCACTTATTGCGATTTAGTGCTATTTTAAACCTCCAGTTCATCGCGCCATCTCCGTTTGGGCCTACAGAATTGCCGCGTTGTCGTTTTCACTGAGTAGTTCATCATCAATCATATAAAGTTCTCACTGTGGAACACAGGCTTCCTCTCTATGAAAAGGAATGGGCTAGAATAATCCACGACGCGGGTCCAGTGCGATTTATTGGATGTCACATGTCTTCGAATTTTTGGTTCTAGGACATACCGGTATCCTCGCGATGTTTTTCTTCACAGTTTTTGAGAGGAGTGGCGATTAAATAAATTAAGTAATTAATAAATAAATTTAGTAATTATTAATTACATAAAGTAATGGTTGGTTGGTGGTATCATTGAGTGGTTATTTTTGTACATTGCTCGACGCCAATAAAACATTAATGAAGGGATCTCTCCCTTGGGCTGCGGGATGTTCAGTCGAAGTTTGACACTCCCTTTCGCTCTGCCGGAGAGCGGGAGGGGTTGAGTTGTGAGTGTGTGTGTTTAAGTTTGTTACTTCGTCACATAAAAGCTACTGAACGGATTTGGATAACATTTGGTACACAGATAGTTTATAATCTGGATTAACACATAGGATAGTTTTTATCCCGATTTAATCTTCCCAGGGGATAATTTTCGAGTTGTAGCGGGTGAAGCCGCTGGCATAAACTAGTAAGCTATATAATAAGTAGACTTGCGTTTGGCCACAATTCGCCAGAAGGTTTTTTTTTGTATAAAATGGGCCTTCTGAGGTCGATGATGGAACGAGCTGACCCAAAAGAAGCTTTAACTTAATTAGAATAGGGTCGAATCAGCTTAGGAACACTGACGCAGGCGGGGAATTCCACTCCAAAAAAAGCGAAAGTTGATGTTCTGATGAGAAAAAATGCTTTATACGATGTCTGGTAATAATTTTCAGGTAAAAGATCCCACATCTGACATGGCGATGAACGCTCGCAAGGGCTCCGCTCTCGTCAAAGCGTTCCGAGAGCAGAAGGAAAGAAGGAAGGCGCAGAAGAAACACTGGAAGTTGGAGGGAACTAAAATTGGTATGAAAATTATTGCAAACGACGATGTTATTGAAAAATAAACCTAATTGTAGTGGGTTTTAGGTTTAAAGTTTAAAATTAGACGTAAGCAAATGACGCATTATCTTGAGCTCTCGAGTGTGCAAGATAATGAATCATTCGTGTACGATAAAAACCTAAAATCCATTAATATAAGGTTTATTTTACAATGTTCCCAAGGAGTTTTTTCATGCAATTTTATTGTTATTTTAATACCACACCTTTAATGCGCTGATAATAAAGTTTATTTTTCGGTATTGTGTCTGGGCGCTTCATTTTTCATATGACATCATTATTTTTATGTATAAGTAAAAATGTGATAGATTGAATTGCCTCGTTAGTCGGGTGGTTGCAAGCGCGACTTCTGAAAATGAGGTCCTTCGTTCGATTCGCGGGTTGGACAAAGTGTTATTGTGTTTTCCCATCGGTAATTTCTCAATAGCAGCCTCAGAGTTTGAATTTGCGCCCGGTAGATGGCAATAGGCACCTAATATATTAGGTACGCCTCTGCCTACCGCTTCGGGGATTACAGGCGTGATGTTATGTAATGTGCATTTAGCACTACTGCTAATGTTAGCAGATCAAATGATACCTAGAGTATGATACCTAATAGGGTAGATGACAAAAAAAATCTATGTAGTCCGTCATATATATTTCCAAAAAATATTGGACTCTTATTTTTGCTACATTTTTTCACCACGTAGTGACGTCACAAGCCCCCACTCATGATCTTTGATGCGTTTTACCCTCGTCAACTTTTATTAATTTGATAAAACAAAAATACTAACGCATCCACTATTTTTCGATAATCTAACAGAAGGACTAAACCGAATTATATTTTTGTAGTCATGAAACATTCCTTTTATAAATTAACTTAATAATGTATTCTTCTTTCAAATTCTAGGAAACATTATGGGCATTCAAAAGAAAGAAGAGGAAATGGAAGACGGTCCCACTAAGGATGCTTACAAATACGCTGAACATATGGATAACCGTAAGTATTCTGCGTTCACGATTAAATAAGGTTCCAAACTTTGTCACTCGGGGAAAAAACCGTCTACGCAGTATGTAGGGTGTAAATTAACCCTTCACACATACTTCAACTAAGCATTCTGTACATCAAACTAAGTACACCTATGCAAAAATTTTTGCTGGGAAACGGCTTTTTTTTTTTGGTACGTATGGAAGGTTGTAATGAATTTTTCACTCTCCTACCGCTACCCGTAGGTATAGTAGGGTAAATATATAGAAAAGGTGCAATTCAACGCATAAAAATCCCTTAACTCCTCCACAGAACCTCAAGAAGTGGAATCGAAATCGGACTTCGTGAAGAAGTTGACTATATCGGAGCAGAGAAGGTTCCTACCGGTGTTCGCAGTCAGAGAAGAACTGCTTCAAGTCATAAGAGAGAACAGCGTCGTTATTATAGTTGGTAAGTACTTTTTATAACCATCATTTGCTTCATGAACTTCACACGTATTACTTTGTTCCATTCTCCCGTATCAATCGTCATGCTATCATTTACTCCTTTTTACGGTTTTGTAGCGGAATAGCAAAAAACGGAACTCCTATAGATTCGTCATGTCTGTCTGTATGTCCGTCCGTGTTACAGCCTTTTATTCGGAAACCATTAAGACTATACAGTTGAAACTTGGTTGGTAGATGTATTCTGTGAACCGCTTTACGATTTTTATACAAACATTTTATAAACCCCATACATTAAAGCAAAACTAATACAAAGTTTTTTCATCAAACCTATACGTGTGGTTTTTAAAAATGATATTGCGATTTCTGAAACCAATTTTTCACAAAGTCAATCGTTTCAAAAATACCAATGTGGTAAAATGTGTGCCCGGTGGGTGGGGGGGGGGGGGGCTCTAACATATAAATATATTATATGTAGCTCGCAATGTTATGAACGATATGTAGTAAATAGTTTTTGAGATATAGTACATTTAAAAAACCGCAAATATAACTTTGTCATTCTGTTTTCTGTTGCCGCTTTAACAAGACATTATACAAATTAAAGGAGACCTCCCTACACGACAGCACAGAACCATTTTTTTTATTTTTTTTGGCGGGTGTAATATCATCAAATAACCCCTCCCGCTCTTGGGCAGAGCGGAAGGGAGTGTCAGACTTCTACTGACTAAAACAACCCATGTTCCTTCTTAGCCCTTTATGTCGAGGCCGCGGTATCTCTTACAACATCCCTCAGCCCCGGCGGGCACATTTTCGTCATATTTTCATATGCATTTAGTAAAAAATAATTATTTTCTAAATCTAAAAATGAAACAATAAAACGCTATTTTGCTACATCGTTTAATATCAAATCAGTGAACTTGTTTGCAATGTAAATTAATTACAAGCCCAAATAATCTGTGCATTCAAAAAAGTCTTGGCAGATAGATGTGCTCCCCCTGCAGTACGACCACTTTAAGTTTGTAGTTGACAGTGGTGCTGTTTGTCAATAAAAATGCATCGCTATGTCACACTTGGTAGGTTTATTTTAGTTCTGTGCTCTCCCGCCTTCACAGATAAGTTGTTAAAAGCATAGTATTGCCATTTTGTACAGTTGTTCTTATAAATATTTTAATATACGGACTATTGGTTGGCAATTTTGCATTACAAATGATTCCCTTAAATACGGATACAGATGATTTGCAACACAAAATGCGATGCAACATTCTATAAAGCTTGCAAGTTGCGTGCATGCAGTTGTTTCTTCATGTGCTCGGGAACAAATTCAAATGTATGGACAATGTTGCATTGCATGTTGTATCGCAAATAATCTGTACCTATGTTTGAGAACTTTTACAATTTTTACCAACGTTTATGATATTCTAGGCGTTCAGGCTTCTGCTTCTAGAATCTGGCCTTCATGAAAGGATTGTTTATTCCTATAATCCTAGGATAATGTCGGCACATGTGGGACATTGGCAAATAAAACGTTGTATACCAACTTCTAGCGTCTGAAAAAAAAATGCAGTCGGTAAATAAATTAAATTCTAATTATTAATTATCTTGAACCCCATTTTATCAAGTCTGTCTATTTTATTCAGAGTCTAGGATATGCATGTATTGCATTACTTAATCAATATTTTATCTACATATGTTCTCATTAAGTAATGTAGATAGCAGTGTACTGTATTAAGGCAAATGAACCCTTCACTGATTCTGAAAATGGTATGAATGTTTAACATTTTTAAATTTTCCTCACAAAAAAGTAATATAAAAAGCTGTAGCCCAGCCGTATCGGGAACAGGTTCCAAGCTTAGGTAGCTTGGACCCTGACAGAGTTCCACATAAAAGAACCTCCTCACCCCTCAAGGAGGGAAGTTACTGCCACTATCGTGACGTGTTGCAGAATTGCGACAGTCGCTATATCCATGTCGCCATGAGGTCGTACTGGAGTAGGAGTTGCAGTGACCCCCCGGCGCAGCGCCTCCGCGCGCCATTGATGTAGGCGCGCGAGGACTATCGCCTCCAGATCCCACGGCGGCAATCCGGCAAGGAGGTTCGCCGCTTCGCGGGAGATCGTGCGGTACCCACGGACTAGCCTTACGGCTGCCACCGCGTTGGGGCGCGTTCAGGTAGTGACATACACACACCGGCGCCCCATAAAGGGCCACGGACCGCACGATCCCCGCGTACAGCCACCGGTAGGAGACGTTGGGTTCCCCTAGATTGGGCTGCGTGTCAAGTCAAGATTCTTGATTTGTTTATCCTTCTCGGCTATCACGAAGATCTTCGTCATGTGAGACGAGGTTGTCATTATGTCAACAATCATTGCGCGTCGCTCTGGCCCTCACCTTAACTATAGCAGGCTACAATAGTCTAGGGGTTTTACTAGTCACCCGCCCCGGCTTCGCACGGGTGCAAAAAAGATACTAAAACCTTCCTTTTGAATCACTCTATCTATTTAAAAAAACCGCATCGAAATCCGTTGCGTAGTTTTAAAGATTTAAGCATACATAGGGATATAGGGACAGAGAAAGCGACTTTGTTTTATACAATGTAGTGATAAGAAGAAAATAAACGAACTTGTTGAAATCACGGACCACAATACTAGAAATATTATCAAGATGTTTAACTGATTCATCTTAACAGATACGATTGCACTTTAATAATACTTTAACTGCAATTTTGAAAGGGTGTTTTAGTACTGTCCTCCCTGTATTTTTTGTTTTATCAAATCAATAAAAATTCACGAAGATAAAACGCGTCAAAGATTTGAGTGGGAGGTTGTGACGTCACTGACCGCTAAAAAATGTCATACTAATGTCTTAGAAAATGACGTCACACGAGTTTTCAAACCACTGTATCGTCTTCATTGTTTGTTTACGTGAAAAAAGAAAAAATACGTGTCCAATATTGTTTGGAAATCTATCTGACGGACTAATTAGATTTTTTTTTTAACTACCCTATTATTTAACTTGTTCATCAAAGTAAATATTTGTTTTAAATAATCCTGTTTATGCTTTTTATAAAAACAATAGAAATATTAAAAAAATATTGATTGTGTAGTGTAGGTACTGAAAATTAATTTGTATCACATAAACATATTATTTGTTCTTGCTAATTATTCCAAAGATTTGCAGTTGGAGGACAGGAAATATCGAACATCGTGTAAAACAACTTTTTTGGCTGACCTTACCTTCAATATTTTCTAAAATTAGTTATCCAAAATAGAACATATAATAAAATAGTCAATGACAAATTAATACCTACATGATCCATAAACGGGCATTCCAAATTATCTTATCATAACTGCAGGTTGCATGTTTCATGGAATTTTCTACCGGCAAACGTGACGCAATTCGTTTTTCTAAGATTGTTCTATTTGTATATTGTACATGGTATTAGTATTAATATAAGTATTTACATTTTCAATCGCTTCATTGATATACCTTGATTTCCTCGATTGATTTGAGAAAAACAAAATCCGTCAGCGTCGCTATTAAGGATACAGCTCTGGGAAGTTATGACATACGCCAAACTTCTGCCTGACGGCTACTGACAAATTCCTCATGGAAAAACCTATTACCTATGGGAATTGATCCCAGGATCTGATGGTCAGTAGTCGCGATTACTAGACTAACAACGTAGTAAAAAATACTTAATATAAATTTCTTCCATATATCTGTAAGTAACAACCAGTCCTACCAAAGAGTATCGTATTACCCAGTATAAACTGGCTTGTCGAGGTCAGATAGGCAGTCGCTCCATGTAATGTAATTGTATAGCTGCATCCGGTTAGACGAAGGTTATATTTTAGGCTTATAAGTTTTCTAATTTGTTTTCCCTTTCGCACCTATTGTGTATTGTCTCTGCATCACCCTAAGGTAGACTGATCGAAAATGCCCAAGACATTAAGTCCGCCTTTGTACGGTTTTTTAGGGTTCCGTACTTCAAAAGGAAAAAGCGGAACCTTAGAAGATCTCTCGTGTGTCTGTCTGTCCGATTATTCACCCCTCCTTATCTCCGAAACTACTGAGCCTAAAGTTTTGAAATAAATAAAATAACATGGAAAATCTCTCAATATCTACTACAATGGTACGGAACCCTTCATGTGCAAACCTGACTTGCACTTGGCCAGGTTTTTTTTACTTGTGTTGTGTATGTTTTTCTTCAATGTGTTTCTTTTTTGTTGTATTCCAGGTGAGACCGGTAGCGGTAAGACAACGCAGCTGACCCAGTATCTTCACGAGGAGGGGTTCAGTCGGCTGGGCATGATCGGGTGCACGCAACCGCGTCGTGTGGCTGCCATGTCCGTCGCCAAGAGAGTGTCCGATGAAATGCATACTAAATTAGGTGAGTACAATTATAGCTTCAGTAAAAAGGGATGTTTCCCCACTAAAAAGTATGGATTCTGTTTATTCCATCATCTAGATTCATTTTCCCTCTTGTCGGTGTTAGTCATATAAAAATGTATTAAAGTTTGTCTGTAGTTTTTATCCAAACCTAATATAACATTAAACGTAAAACCTTCTTTTAACATAACATAACATCACGTCTGTAATTCACAAAGTATTGGACAAAGGTGTACCCTACACAGCCACATTTATAAATGCCAAAGGCGAGCCTATTGCCATCGACCTGACCCAAATCCCGACTCTGTGGCTGGTACTGAGAGAAGAGAAATTCTTGATGAGAAAACCCAATAACAATATGCCCGACCTGGGAACCTGTATGCTCAGCAGTCGACCAACCAACTCAACCAACTCAACTTCTTTCCAACTGAACTATATAAATAGGGGAGTTAACACAAAAAATCTAATTAGCCCGTCAGATCGATTTCCATAAAATATTGGACACGTATTTTTGCTTTTTTCACGTAAACCAACAATGAAGACAATACAGTGCTTTAAAAATCGTGTGACGTCATATTCTAAGACATTAGTATGGCACTTTTTACCGGTCAATGACGTCACGACCCCCCACTCAAATCTTTGCCGCCTGTTATCTTCGTAATTATAATTGGTTTGATAAAACAAAAAATACGTATCCAATATTTTTCGATAATGTAACAGACGGACTAATTAGGATCATATATTTTTTTAAGTCAGTTAACATCTCTATTGCCTACTAGACCATCGAGGCAGTCTTTCAAACGTTTTTTAATTCGATCAATAATACAAACCGTAATTCCCATCTCCCCAGGTGACGAAGTAGGCTACGCTATCCGCTTCGAGGACTGTTCCTCCCCCAACACGGTGATCAAGTACATGACAGACGGTATCCTACTCCGCGAGGGTCTACGGGAGCCAGACCTGGATAACTACTGCGCCATCATCATGGACGAGGCTCATGAACGTTCGCTGTCTACGGATATGCTTTTTGGACTACTAAGAGAGGTAGGTGGATAGATTTATAAGCCTAGGCCAGGATCTGCTAGGTGTAGAAGATGCCTTCACGAAACCATCGACCAAGGATTCTGTACCTCAAACTAAGTAATTCTATGCAAAAAAAGTTGATGGAAAAAAGCTTTTTCAATGAAAAATCACCATTTACAGAAAGAGACAATAAAACGCACTCACGAGTTCAGTTATAGCAGATGCGATGTCTCGGAAATGGTGACTCATTAAAAAAAAAAGTTTAAACAATTTTTTCTAGACAATGTGCCACACAGAAGCGCTTCCCCAAGTGCATCTGCACTGAACCAATCTGCTCATTACTATAAATAAGTCTGACGCGGCGCACTCTTAAAATACCTTAGCGACATTTTTTAAATGCGCACAGCATGACGAGTGACAAAGTATTCGATTGCATTTTTGACATTGTCAAAGTCCATCTATTTTTAATCTCAATAAACATGGCGTGAATAGTCATGGCATCACTTAGATTCTTCGTATGACAACGGTTGCGCAAATGTTTTCCTTTTGCCTTCTGTTTACCTTAGTTCGTGCGTTCAAAGGTAGATGGCGTTGTTCTAATTTTTTACATAGTTTAAAAATTACTTAGATTTTTTGATAATTGTTTTGAAAGCCACAATTCCTTTGAGGATTGACCGATTAAATAGAGCTTCAGCTTTTTAAAAATTTTGGGTACTCTGACTAGGCTAGACACAAAGTTGATTGCTTAGTTTCAGCATAGATGTCGCTGTTTTACATTTGGTTCTTCATCGTTTTTTTGTTGTACAAAATTTCATTTAGAGGGATGTAACAGTTATCAAGATTAAAAAAACATATGAACTTTTACAGTCAATTTTAGGAGTAACAGTCATTTAGATACTTCTATGTTGATTTTAAACACAACTGCGTAACATGGAATATTATCCGAATAAACTAAAGGCCAAAGCGAACAACCGTGTGTAATTGTTTCTCCTCTAGCTGAGCTTTAATTTTTACGCTGCACTGTTATAATAACAGTTTTCTACATATTTTTCATAGTTGGTAGATATGTGAAGGCTAGGCTAACTTAAGTTCCTGAGTCAGAAGATATACTCTACTCTGCTTCCATTTCTCTGTGTGTCTTATAATAAGAATAATATTTGCAACGAAAGTTTGTGAATGTGTATGATTAGTTCCAGCTTCAAAGAATGTTTTTATTGCACCTGTGCAAAGCAGAGGCGGGTCGCTAGTAATGTATAAGGTATATTTATCTAGTTAACTTCATCAATATCTCTCAATGTGTGTCTAGTTCTGCAGCCTTGCCGCATGTCTCGTACAAGGACTACAGCTACAGGGGTAAAGGATTTAAAAATAAACTCAACACAGTTGTAAAGTAATCATTTATTCATAAAAATGCTTCATTATAAATAGAACGTTTAAACATACACGAGTACAACTCTCACAACAGTCGACATCTGTCTCAATAATTAACATTACATTAATTAGCTCGCATAAACTATACAGTTTAAAAAATACTTTCAACTGCCAAGCCCATCAGGGCTGACCAACGTAACAATACTTCTTTTGACTAATTCAATTCACATTGAGCGATTTTCGAACAAAATCGTGTTCCAAATTAGAAAATAAAACAGTCTTATTTAAATCAGAAAGAGTGATACAAATACTCATAAGACTAGGGTTACCACTCTCAGAAAGATATAAAGATTAAACATTAAATAGTTTAATATTAGCATAATATAGCTATATTAATATACGAGCCGAGGGGCGTCTTTTTCTTTAATAACAGGAATGTTTTATCATAATTTTGTTATTATACATCCGAATTAAAGCTATAGAGGGCCACTTTCACAATTTTCCTCTTAGACAATTTACGTATTTAGGCGGTACAAAACCAGATAGATGTATTGAGAACTACATTCGCTATCTAATATGCTAATCTACTTTTTATAATATCTTTAAAGTGTAACACGATCTAAATATGTTTAAGCCGCAACTTGAATTTGGTCCAATAGTATCAAAAGTGTGTGAAAGATGCCCCTAAAATTTATCATTATCCAAAGAGAGACAGTAATAGTAGTTGTCAAAGTAAATACTGGCAGGAAAGACAACGAAAATAAAATATTATACTTAATGAAATTCATAAGAAGGAACGTAACATTCAAGACGTAAAACCCATTTTTACAAACAAAAAAATATCCGATCTCTTCAGGAATAATTCCGAGCCGAAAGTTTTTCTTATTCGGAAGCGTTGTTCCGAATTTAATCAATCCAATCCGGAATCTAAATATTCTTAATTTAAATCAGAAATGCAATTTCAAATTCAAATAAACCGATGTAACAATTCTTTCGATATTGGAACTCTTTCAATGGGGAAGGTCGGTCTACGCTCATTGTAGGTAGATGGCATGACTATAGCTCATGACCAATGAGGTCAAGGTATTTTGAAAATTTAAAATGACTTGAAGTTTGGAACTAGTGACGTCAGCGCCATTAGTTCCATAGCCACCTTCCCCATTTTAGAACAAGTTCCGTAATCAAATTGATACTTAGACGTTGTCGATTTTCTTAGGGTGGGTAGGCCAAAAGCAGGCGTAGCAGGGGTAATAACCAGCGGAGTGGGACCCGCTGGTCGGCGATACTCAGACGGACTTGGCCTTCTCTCTGGCGTAGCTCTGACTGACAAGCATTACACCCATATTCATGCCGACGTTTCCCCACTTGAACGACTCGCTTATCTGGAACAAATAGATTGCGAAATGAGTCTAAAGAAGGTTGTATGTCAGTACTTTTAGTAGAGACGTCACCGCGTATTAGTCTTTAGAAAAAAACTTTGAATTTATCAAGTGTAGAATACTGAACATACAGAAAAACAATTAAAGCGTTAATGGACTGTAAACACAATGGAACTGTTAGGGGACTTTTTGACTATCACAAGGACACAATTTGTTAAAATACTTTGTACACTTCATATCGAGTTTGTCGGGAATTTTTCCACGCTATATCAGAAGCCAGTGAATTATTTAATTATCTTACATGTCCGTTTCGTGGCTTATAAGTGATCCCTACATTTTATCTCTCGTTTAAATATAGGTGAGAAAGGTCAGTTTGTGACTATTATGTACAACTAATTGGCAAACTATAGCGGTGTAAAAGACAAGTTTTACTACGGATACTGATCTGTGCAATGTGTTACACAATTATTTTAGAGGTGTGGCTTAGCTAATAAATATTCAGTGAGCATTTTAAGTAGGCTAATCTGCGTGGTCCTCACATGGTCTGAGCAAGACAATGTTTAGATCTACTTTGTTTGGATGTTTTTTCTCAGAGTAATCCTTAGTTAAAAAAAAATGAAATTTAATGTCTTTGTTTGTACTCATTCTTGGTTATCTAATTACGTATCTTTCATACGATTGATTCTAAATAATATGTCAATAATGTTCTTTGTATGACGTTGACTTTCCACCTACGCATTTGTAAGGCCACAATGTGCAGAGGCAATAATAAATTGTAGTAATCACATAACTATGATGAATTTAACCGATAGTTTACTTAATAATTTCTATGTAAATATTATCACGATCGCATTTTTCTAACAGTTATTTATGTAAATATGTTTCGTAATGATAATAAAACTTCAATGCCATTTACTTGTATAACAAACGGTACCACAGTCCATACTCTTGAGTAATTCCAATTATCCATTGACACGAACCGGTTCAAAGTGGTTTGAACCTGTTCAATTGTTTAACATTACGATTAAAGTGGCGTAGTTTAAAAGTGACCGTTAACCATTGATAACGCTTCTATACTTTTGTTATCTGTGATTTTTTTTTGTGGTTGACCTTTTTTTTGTTTAACCTAATTAATTTCCCATTCACCTTTTTAAAAAGTTTATCTGTTTTGATGTTTATTTGCCTTATCTATACTAGTATTATTGAGACGTTACGTTTTGTTGTAGATGGTATATTCTCGAATCTTCTTTTATCGGGTCTCCCCAGTGATTTCAAAAATGATTTATCCTTTGTAAAACTATTCACGTTCTCCCGAGTTCACTGGCAGTTGTCCAATTTTCAACCTTATTGCTTAGTGCATAAGGGTGAAAACTGGGAGACCGTCTGTAAACTTGGTAGTATACACGACGAACGAAAAGCTAAGCAAAAAACCAAACTAATAGCTGGTCTCTCATTGTACGGGAAGCTCATACAAAGCGAGGGCAGGTTATACTGGATATAGCTTGATGTACAAAATCACTGGAAGCTAGTGGTCCTGTAAATATTTTATTTAATTTCCTTAGTCCATTTACCTTAAAAGTTTGTTTTGGTTGGTATAAATAATCGGAACAGTCTAGAGTATTTTCCTGAATAACTGACGTACGTTAGTGTTAACAACAATATTTAGATATAGTAAGTTATGTTTCATTGACTAATAGCAAAATAAACAATTCATTGAGTGCGTTTTGAAATGTGGTATTTCTATGTTATTTCCTGTTCTGTGGATTTTACAAAGAGATCATGTTTTGGGAAATACCAATGTTTATAGTAAGAAAGAAATCATAAATTCAACTAATCAAGTATTTTTAAAACATTAAACAAGAGTTCTGTGAGAAAATTGTTAAGATAACCGACAAAAATCATATGGTTGTCTTGCACAGATAAAAAGACATAAACCATTAAGTTTTTCATTTTGGCAAATATTCTCTATTCTGTCAAAATTCTGATATGAGAGAGTCCGTCTATCCATTATTTGTATTCCTTTTTTTTTGGGGGGGTTGGGAAGTCATCAAATAACCCCTCTCCCACTCTTGGGCAGAGCGAAAAGGAGTGTCAGACTTCTACTGACTAAAAACCACCCGTTTCCCTTCTTAGCCCTTTATGTCGAGGCCGCGGTATCTCTTACAAAAACCCGCAGCCCATTATTTGTTTTCCTTAAAGGCTGAAGTCAATACCTATATCAGTTTCATAAAGTTCAAATAACTTTCTTTTGAAAACTGGGTTACACACTTATGAAAACATAATTAATTTAGATAATAATAAAGAACATAATTATCAATGAATTATAACCGTAATAACCAACGAGTATTTTAATAGTGCGTACTTTATAATAGTAATATTAAGGAAATACGCTCATTGATAGATATTATTTAAATGAATGCGTGTTATTACTATTTATTATTGCAAGCAATAACAGTCCAATTACTTTTACATAAAAAACGGTAATTTAAATAATGTTATGTAATATAATATGAAATTCAGTTATGAATTAAAATGTATTAATTATGTTCAAGTCAATGCTTACAAATGGGTTTTCCCCTTTATTATCTGTTTTCATTTAACATATTATCGCATAATTTTATGTCAAACTTTTTCTATCTATCGCCACCGTTAAACAAAATATTTTATTTGTATCTTTTTGAAAGACTACTAAAATGTATTTTCCTACTTTTCTACTTTAAATCAAGGAAATATTATTTATCTAAATAAAATACTAAACTTTCAAATATCACAAATATGAATCAAAATTGAAAACAATTCGTTTTTACTCAAACGGCACAATACTTCTTGATCCATATAAAATGTATGACGTTTTTATATATTGTCGTACAAAAGTAACAATTGATAACGCTTATAATGTCCATTGCATGGTAACAATCGTGTCAGTATCACTATTTAAACAAATGTATTGCTTTAATCATTATTGTTTTATTACTTTCACCGTGTAACGGTTGTCGGGCAAATCGAACTCAATTATCATTCCGTATGATTCGTTTTTCAGTACCTACATAAAAGCTGAATAAATAACGAAATGTCTGCGTAAAATGTTGCCTAACGCGATTAAAAGGCGTATGCTCCTCTCCCAATCAATTCTAAACCATAATAAAATTATTAACGCATTTTAGAAACGTTTGAAAGGCCAATTAAATTGCAAATCGTTTTAATTGCCCAATAAATCAACTATCGACGTGGTAAAGTAAAAGTACGCAAGACCGCACGGAAAATCGGACATCGTGTAAATTTTCACTGGTTGATCGCCTAATTCGCTACGAGAATTTTAGTACATGATGTTTGTAGTTTTTTTTTTCCTTTTTTACTCGATTTAGTCAGTGATATATACAGTGGGGCACACAAGTATTGAATCATCTCGGCCACTACGTGACCACTCACAGGTATCAAAGTGTTAGAACACATAAAAAGGCACACTGACTCCTAGACATTTTAGAATCAGTTAAAATTCAAAACCTCACCGGTATTTGTTATTCTTGCCAGCTGTAAGTGTCCAAAGCGCCTCAACAATTACCATCAAAAGATGATAATCATAGGTGTTTTCGACGTCGTTAAGCTGATCTGTAACAAAATTTCTGCTTTGTGCGATCTCTTTTTTACTCTCGGACCCAGTTTATGCCCCATGCATGATGGATGATCGCCAGTCTTGATGTGCCATTAACTCCGATGCCCCATTCAGTCCACAGTAAAAACTCAATCAGCATAGACATACACATGAAGCTGAATAGTAACGAAGCATTTACGATGCTTGACTGAGTGTAAAATTGTACAGGGTTGAAGCAATACAGCCTTTAGAACGTGTTTCGAAACGTTGAAAGGGCTGGCTTACTTTCCGCTTGCAATCTATGCATTCGCATGCATTAAAAAGAAAAGGATAACAAAAAAAACATTCCAGAAACAAACATTTGATTCAGAATATGGATGTATTGAATTGCGTTGTACAACAAACGTATCACACGGTAACTTAACGCGCGAAGTCGTAAAACGCGCTTATTGGTTTCTAGAATTCTATGCAGTTCTGGACTTTTATGATCGTGTGCAATTTACCTGTCTCATGCGAGCCTCTTGCGGTGTCTCGCCGTATCTGCACCAGTGGACGAAGTGCAGGGTATTGTGCCAATTCCTCTCGAACCTTGATTTAGTTGCCATATCCAGCTGCAATCAGTAGAAGCTCCTTAGTTGCTGTTCCACTGTTCGAGTGTGCCCACAGTTTCCAATAAACGAAAGACCCCTTGAGGTTTTCGCTATCTGAAACGAGAGGTTTCCAATTCTGACGCAAGCCTACGGTACTGAAGGAAGAACGTCTAAGTTCGATGGAGACTTTTGATAAACCTTTGAAGGTTGGAATATTATCATGCATTACTTCTAATCTAAATGGGATTAGTTCAAGAAGAGAAAGACGAATTAGATTGATATAGAAGTGTTAAGATAACACCGATATTTGACGTGGGAGCTACGGCCAAAAATTTTCGTGAGTTTGTATAAAGTCAAGACGAGGCCAATTTCAAAGTAAAATCAAAGTTAACAAATCATGACATGAAAGTAATCACACGATTACAATTGTTTTAACATTTGAACTATTCTTCACAGTGCATGTCGTAATCTTTTACAATACAGTCTGTCTGGTTTTAGCAATGTTACGTTACAAAACTTGTATGAAACTTTAGCCTCGGTATTAAATACTCGTGGATCATTGAAGGCCGTGTTTCGTTATGTCACTTGAACAACTATCAGGTTGAATGTGTTTCAATGATAATACTAGTTTGATTAAATTATAGTTATCAGCGACACGTAATTGTTTGTAATCATCAAGTAATTTACAGTTATCATGATTTGCAACTATAGTTATAAAGTTAGATAGTGGGAATGTAGTTTGAAACTAAAGCAAAACGTGTTTTTTTTTTGTAAATATTGGAATTGGAAACGTGGACTTCCGAAAGTTTCGTTGTGATAGTTACCTTAGCTCTGATATCCTTCTCGATGTTCGGCGTCTCCTGCTTGTCGTCCACATTGTTGATGCGTATCACGGAGTCCTTCTTCCAAAAGGCACCCAATGTTGTCTTCACGACACGTTTTCTAACACCTTTCTGTTGTACTGTGTACACGTCTATCTGTTCCGGGTTCTTTGTTTTTTCTGTGGGAAGAACAAAATCTTTAATTAAAAACCGGATCCGTCGAGTCTCGCTTCGAAATTCCATCGGGCGTCTCAGATATTTTTGTAAGAAAAACTCCAAGGCCTTTGCCCTTTCGAAAGGCAACTTCTCGTATTGCCGACGGTTATACGAGCTTTTAACGCATTAACAATCCATCGGTTGATCTCATTAAGGCGAATCGCGCATGCACATGAATTATTTACAAACGCTATTGTGAATTCGTGTTGTTACGTGTGACCGTGGGTGAACTGTGCCAACTTTATTTAGTCTCGCTCGGAGGCTCGCTCGAAGTGAACGTTATCAACGCGCCCTCGTCACGATGCTTGTCGTAAGCGAATACGACAACTTTAAATTCCTTTAATGTTCTACAATACCGATAAGAAATTAACGACATTCATTTATGATACATACCTTTACCCTTCTTCCACATGGCGACTGCATACATGTGATAGTCTGGCGACAGTAGAGAGTCCGGGGGCAGTGGGTCCTCGGCGCGCACCTCGAGAATGAATCCTGTCTCGAGGACGGCGCACAATATGTTCTGTTCATCATGTTTAAACCACTTGGTCTCCCGGAGCTTGTGTATCGCCACTGACGAACCGAAGCGGGGTTTCTTGGGCGCGAACAAAGCCTGTGCCTGACTCCCGAATCGAGACAGGAGCCCCTTCACCGTCGGTGGAGACGGCGCGAGGGTCTTCTCAGGCGGCTTGATCTGCTGGAAACTCCGGCAGGTCACGAACCTCGCTTCCATTGAACCCCTCTCCAAGCTCAAATACACGAGACAATTCCCCTTCCACTGATTATTACGTTGCGAAGGCGTCGCGTCTTCTTGGTTCTAAGGCGCGGCAATGTACTCTCACTCGAGAAATCACGTTTTATAAGCAACACTTTCACAATTTATTTAGCGCGTGGTATTGCGATCGTTGTAGAACCGAGCTATACGGTGGCGCAGTAACGTTAGACGCGGCGCGCGTGTGGGGGAGCGGTTATATACGGCCGGCGGGGGGATCGGGGGGCGCCGGGGAGCGGGGAGGGCCCCTCCGCTGTCTGACCTCACTAGTGTTGTGTATTGTGCGATAACACGCATGTATTGTAGGTTTCATTGTTGTTTTACTGCAGTTATTGTGTTAACTTCTTAACGTGTCGATGCGCCTTTATTTTTCTTTTAATTCCTGTAGTATTGTATTCTTTAGAACGAGCGAGAAGATTTGTCCTTTTGTGACTAGTTTTAGTTTCGCGGAACTGATAGTAAAGCCGAGAATGTTTTGCGAACTCATATTTCCCAATGAACAGGACGCAATAGTGCTTAACCGTAACTGAATATGTACACATATGGCATATGTAACGAGATTCAGGTGTTATGCATGTAGTGTAAGTTTCGTGGGACAAATTTCACTTTGTGAATGCTTTCAGTTTTGCTCGCGTGCTGTTTCCGCATTAATCGCAACTACATTCATAAACACAAATACTGAACGTTGACCTGTACTGTGAAAATGGCCCTTATTGCTACGGAATAAAGGTCAAATACTACCATGGACGAGCAGTTATTTGTTGTTGCTGTTTTTTCTGTTTCATATTATCTGCCAGATTCTGCCTAGCTGATTTATTTCTAGTTTAATTTACATTTGTTTTCAAACACAAGTTGTGTTTGTTGTCGACTGTTTATCATCAGCACCTTCATCTGCCTAGCCTTCGGCTAGCTTCGGCTAACTTCGGCTAGCTTTGGCTAACTTCGGCTAGCTTCGGCTTCTATTCTAACCGGCAGTTACTGTATTGAAAAATATCTTAGCCCATATTCTCACTCACGAACCAGAACGAGCCCGAAGTCTCGATTTGTGTCCTGTTGATGGCAATAGGTATGTTTACTGACTTAAAAAAATGTGACCCTAATTTGTCCGTCTGTTAGATTATCGAAAAATATTGGATACGTATTCTTTGTTTTTTAATAACTACCCTATATGCTCGCCTTCTACATGAGACTTAAATATAACTGGAACACAAAATGTGAGTGGCCAATGGCCCACTTTAAGGACTAACTGCCGCACTCAGAGAGCTTTAGTGATTACTTAGGCCATCACTTAGTAAAGGTTTTGACAGTTTTGTCATACAAAAGTATGTCAAATCTTTACTAAATGACGGCTTAAGTAATCATTAAATATGTCTGAGTACCGCAGTTAGTGCGGGTAACGAACTCATAAGTCATAAGTAACATAGGTCATAGAGTATACCGTTGTCTAACTCTAAGATTACAGCCGAAACGTTACAAACTAGAAAAGCCCCATTCATGATCGGACACAACGAAGCATCCAAAAACAAAAAAAAACAAGAAGATCGATAAAAAACAAAACAACAATGTTGTCCCATCCCTCGTTGATGCACCGACTTGACCTCACTCGCTGCTAGTTGTGACACCCCCCGCACGCCTCTGCCCACTCCCCCTCCCCTCAGGCGCCCCTCCCCGCGACATGCCGGCGCCAACTGCCAGGTATGATTTTTTTACTGCATTTTAACACTTATCAGTTCAAAATAACTGTTATTTAATTGAGTTGTTCGTTATCTAAGGTTTGTTTGTGTTAGTAAACAGTTTAGTTTCCTCTTAGATGGGTTTGTTATTAGTCGTTTTCCAGTCTGTTTATTGGTGATATTGGTTGATCGTCTGTTCTGTCATGAGAACAAAAAGAACCCAAATATTTCTTACAAGCTGTAATCCTGTGTGGATTTTTATCAGGCCATAGCTTAGTACTAATAATTCTGGATCCTTCTAAACTTTTTTGTCTCTTCAAGTTTGCGCAACATTGCACCATGTTACGAATGTACTTTTTTTTCAAATTCCCTATGCCTTACAGGTTGTAACATGTCATAACATGTAGCCTTTGTCTAACAAGTCATAACACAGGGAATACCAACCTACGTTGGTTTCATGTCCCAATTATCCTGCCGAGTCACAGTCGGTTTATACATGAACGCAGACACGTACGCACACATCTAATAAATATTTACAAACAAACTTGGAGAATGCTGCCAAAATGTAACGTAAACAATGTCAAGGAAGCCATTTAAATTAAAACCGATTATCTTATAAGTTAATATATTTATCACGTGTTAGTAGATATAGATTTAGATAAAGGCTTTAATTGCTGTGAAGGACGAATGAAGAACTTTATGTCAAGGATCGACCTTGAGACTCATGAGCTCGTAGTATTTCAAGATAGAGCTAACAATTCTGAACCTAATTGCGATGAAGGTAAAAATTGAATTTGCGAATATGTCAGTGAAACGAAGTCACAAACACAGGACGTTACATATAATACTACTACATAAAATAAATACTATACCTACATACATGTACGAGTATCACATACCACTAAAATATATTTACTAAACAAACAACAATTTAAAGAGCATCGAAAATCAAACAAACTGATAGAGTGTAATGTCCATAAGCTAAAAGAAATTATCATAAGTAAATAAATAATGTATTACAAAATTGCTGAACCAAAACATCGAGCAGAACAATTTTAAAATTATAAAGACACCCACGCAAAAAGTTCCAAGAAAACACACATTCCTACTCATATAAACCTCCCCTGCTTTTGTCCATTAACTTCAAGATCAAGGTTACTAACTTCGTAATAAACGTACCTTCTATTTAAAGAAAACTCAATAGAATTCTGACAGTTACTTTAGTTCTTCTATAAATACTCGTTTTATCCCTGAGTAAAGCCATATAAACCTACTATATTAAGGCTATTTTTGTGATTCTCTGGAACTGAATGAAAAGGTTCTCTGTTGTAGATTTATGTTCTGCTGGGTCTGAAAATGTTATGACACCGAAGATATGAAAATGTATTCTACCGTTGTCATTTTATTTAATAATCTTTTGTAACAGAATCATTGCTAAAAGAAACAAAAATAAACGCGTCGAGTCACGAACCTACTTTTTTCTTCGTTTAAAACAGTCTTCTCTATTATCAGAAAGGCTTTATCAAAACAATTTACAATCTTATCATTTTAGACACTGTTGGGAGGATATTTCATGTAAAGGATTCAGAATAGTTAATCAATATAACTGACTTAAAAAACGTTTCTGCTGACTTGTAAACAAAATATAAGTCTTCTATTAGCACAACAAAATTGCACTGCAAATCATCATAATACAGGAAGAGTATAAAAACTGCAAAACCAACAACTTAAATCTCCAGGAACCGGCAGTGAAATTAAACTCCTAAATAAGCAAAAGATTCATGCACAAACACCAATATCTCCAAGGCCTAACAAAGAAAACTTCACCCAGCCAAACAGAATGTAATTGAATGCATCCGCTCTAAATATTTATTCTAGTGACGTCCTTCAAACGTACGTGTTAATGTACGGAAGGAGGGGGTCCTTTAAAGTGACCTTGACCTAGTTGAGATCGTATATTAGAAATCTGAGCAAACTTTCTAGAACAATTACAACTACTTCGATATTAAAGTCTGTAGTAATTTTCGCTGTATTTGCATCTTCTAGTTATCTGATTTTATTAGAAGCGACCCGTTTATCAAAACAGTGGTTATTGGATTACACTGCTGCACTCAGAGAGCTTTAATGGTTACTTAGGCCAACACTTAGTAAAGGTTTTGATAGTTTTGTCATACAAAAGTACGTCAAATCTTTAGTAAGTGACGGCTTAAGTAATCATTAAATATCTCTGAGTACCCCAGTTAGTGATGTTCTTTGGAAAGATAATGCATATTGCATAGTACTCGCAACCGGAGTGAGTGTATGTAAACCTAAGATCGTGGGTTTCGCTAAAGTTATATGTAAGAATTAAAGCAGGTGGCGTAAGGATAAAACGCGTTAGTTTGTTTATATCTTGATTAGAGTTTTTTTTGGTGGGTGGAAAATTATCAAATAACTCCTCCCGCTCTGGCCGGAGCGGTAGGGAGTGTCAGACTTCTACTAACTTAAAAACACCCATGTCCCTTCATAGCTGTTACGGCACGGTTAGCGCAGTTGTTCAAGCAATGGACTGCTGCGCTGCGTGTCGCGGGTTCGATCCCCGCACGGAACAAATATTTGTATGACCTACAGATAGTTGTTCCAGGTATTTGTGTAAGTGAGTTTAAATGTTTGTAAACGCACCCACGATACAGGAGAAGTTCCTAGTGTTCAACGTTTTTTTTTTTTAAATAAAAAAAAAATTGCTATTTGTGTCCGAGGACGAAGTATCTCTTTCGAATCATCCGCAGCATTTTCAAGTTATGAAAACAACATGTTACTCACTTTCAAAATAATCGGAACAGTCACTTAATAGTATATTCAATACTTTTTCTTGTAAATCCTACATTTATTTTGTCACGGCCTTATCTACAATTTCGTAGTCTACTAGCGCACGATATCACGAAATTACAAGGATTTTAATTATTACTGATGTATTCACTTTTATATTTGCACTAGCCATATCTAACTGCTTCATTTTCGAAATTAATGCAATCATTTCCTTGAATATTAAATTTTCGGTTTTCATGTTTTATTAAACATAATATTTATTACTTATTTATTTATTATTATTTTATTTTTATCTTTTGCAAAATATTTTAGAATTTTAGAATTTTTAAATGTGTTTATATTTTCGAGCGTATGCACTCGTGGGCAGCAGCTGAAAATCAGCGTCAGGTGGTGCACTTTGTGTTGCCACCTGGCATTATGCTGAGCTGAGGACCTTTTGGCATTATTAGTCTCAATCATTTTGAATTTGGTTCTGTTTATTTTTTAAGTTTTTATTGCCAAATAAACACAATTTTCTTTCTCCTTTCTTTCTTACTTATTATTGCATTAAATGGAAAAACATGAATGTCGAAGTTGTAATATGTATCACAATTGACGTAAATCTGCTTTAACGGTCAATAAATATTCTCTATGAAGAGACAGATGGCCTAACTATTAATAAAACAATGACCCTCAACATACATAGCACAGCCGATGAAAGTAAAGGCCAATCGTTAATGGCTACGCTCCATAGCCGGGTTAACCCAACTGATATTTCTATAGTCTGTTTATATTCTCACTCATTGGTCAAAAGCCACAATGAATAAATGATACAAAACGACAAATATAATGCGCATTAAGAATCTTGCGAAAAAATACAAGTTGTGGTTACTTGACCGAAGGACAGAGCTTGCACCAAAACCTGTCCTAAATGTAAAGTCCCTCAGTTACATCAATATGGTAAATTAAAGTTACGTCTTTTGATACACGTGTGTCTTTTTGTTAATATTAGTCCAGAACATTCCATGTTATGCAGCGCAACAGGTTTCTTGAATAAAAAATATTATGATGATTTTTTTATGTTGGAAGGTCAAGTGCCTAAATGACAGATTAATTTAATTTATATGTTGCGACGATAATAGTAAAAGTACATAGAACAAGACAGACAGATCATGTAAGTGCAGTGTTTTAAATATTGTATGTGAGCAGTTGGTATGGACATGTGATACGGAAGAATTAGAAAATGGTAGGTGAGTATTAGAGGAAGACCAAACAAAACGATGGATGCACAGTGTGAAGGATGATATGGCAAGAAAGGTGTCTGATGGGATGACGAATAATAGAAAAGTACACAAATAGTATAGTATGTACATAAATAGTAAATAAATAAATAAATAAATAAAGTATGGAGGAAGTAGAAAATATGCGATCCCAAGAAAATTGGGATAACGTCAGGTAAAAGATGATAGTTAGTAGTATTTATTAGTTAAATAGATGAAGCAATAGAGTATACTTTACTAACTACTACGAATTTTTTTACAAACAGCAGAAGAGAGGGAAGTAAGGGAAGGGCAGAGGGAGCATTATGGGCTGACGATTGTGCTTTGGCTTATAGAGATCATGCTGTAATTTGACTTGTCACCACTTAAATTGATCTCTAAATTAACACTTATAGTGCTAAAATTCGCGCACTCATCTTGAAGATCCAATGTTTCTTAATCTCCAGTCATTCTTTACACAAAAAATACAACGTTAAGACTTTTACAGTTTATATTTGAGAAGGTAATTGAATTTTCGAATACTTACAATTCAGCAAGCAAGCCGCTTCAAGGCCGGAGACTATAAATATTTAATGTTGCGTACTTTACATTTGTAAAGCCGTCTGGGTGCACGTGAACGAACAAATGTTTGAGATTAATGATATTATATTGAGTTTCTTCATTGATATGATGTTCTGCAACCAAATTCTTGCAAGATAAATAAATCAATATCTTTCTTTATACTTAGTGGTTTTCTTTTTTATTTCCATTTCTTTTTTATAATAAATAGACTTGTATTTCGCCTGATTTGATGTAATGATGAGGCTCTGCTTTCCGTACTACGGCATTAATAAATAATTTCGCATTCATGAAATTCTATCAAGAAACACACACTTTAAAACTGATTAATAACAGCTGAATCTTTTCGATTAACAAAATTATTTGAATATTCACGCCGTAGATTTCAGAAACACTCAAATAGATGACACTTGAATGCGAAGGACGCACTCGACGTGATCACCGGTTCAATGTCCTAATAATATCAATCAATATTCAATGCAAATTACTCTGAAGAAGCTTCGGGAATTTAAGGGTTTTTAGAACCGTTTTAAGAGCATTACGAAGAATTTTGAAAAGAAAAGAAGGAGTGAGAGTAAGGAGGTCTTGGACTTAATAGTAACTACTGGTCGGGTCGATTTTTAGGTTATGCCGTGCTTGCCTAGGTTGGTCCATGAATGGGTGACCACCCTTTATATACCAAGTTTCCACCCTGCCTAAGCACGCTAAGCCGTTGGTTCCATCTGCCATATCAGTGGCCCAAACGTCTGACAACCAATCTTGCCAAGGGGTATCATATTACTCAATAGGTACTTACTGGGTTGTGGGGGTCAGATGCATCTGGTTAGAGTAGTGGGGTCCGTACCCCACCATGTTGGGAAAAGGTTAGGCAGGTGACAATAGTTAAAATAGAAAAAAAAAATGTGAGAAAGCTCATTGGATTTAAAGCTACAAGACTGGGTAAGTAAGAAATAATTCAATTAAGATTTGTTATACACTGCGAAATAACGACTGATAGTAATACAATGGTTTTAATGAACTGGTCATTCCTACCAGACGACTATGAAAAAGGCATATAAACCCATTTGCAAATGAACTGCGCAGCAGACTTAGAAAATCCGCATCAACCATGACGAACCTGACAGCTCATTGTGGAAACCATTCGACCGTTGAATGACTTTTTCCATTACATATATATATTAAAATACATTATCCAGGCGGCCAAAGTTAATGGCTTAACCTTGACTACTCATTAATGCTGTTTTATTCAGCCATACGATATTAAAATTGTAGCCTGGAATGTCCATTACAGAGGACGTTAATGAGTGTCACAATTTGGACACAAATGAGTCATAGGATACATTACTGAAGGATTCAATGCTGTGACGCAATTTAGCGGTGACATTGTTTTGATGTAGACAAATGTTGATGGACAGGGGGGAGAGAAAGGCCAAAGAAACGATGGATCAATTGTGTGAGGATTTGAAATTAAAGAGAAAGGAGTAAATGACGAGAAAAAAACTGAAGGAGGAACTGAAGGAGTGATAACTAGTTATCGCGGCCTCGACATAGAGGGCTAAGAAGGAATATGGGTAGTTTTTAGTCAGTAGAAGTCTGACACTCCCTTCGCTCTGCCCAAGAGCGGGAGGGGTTATTCGATGATTTCCCACCCGCCAAAAAAAAAAAAGGATTAAATGATACCGTGACGTCAGACAGGGGAGAATTGAAGAATAAATTGTGTTGCGTCGACCCCAAGTAGATTAATTGTTTTAATGTAGACTTGATAAATACTCTGATAAGAGAAATTTAGCTTAATGTTGGCGGGCTCACTGAATCTAGAACAATTGCCTACATTTCAGTGATGACAAATCTAGAAGCATACGTCAATGTGTTTATTACAAAGAAAGCTGAAATGAAGTGCAAAACTTAACTTAATGATGAAATTTAGAATAATGTGGTGTTAATCTAAAAGCATGTGCTTATATGATAACAAGAAAAGTTAAAATACAGCAAGAAGTCGTAAATGCTCTACACAATATTGAAGGACCACTTAAGCAGGAACCACTTGGTTGGCTTACAACTTATATAGCTTTCAATAGCTTATTTCCATCGATAAAACGCACAGCGATGTTCTAGATCTTACTAGAACCATAAAAGAAGAACTTACCAAAATAAGAATGGTTAATGACCATCGCCATAGTTTAATTCGTACTTCGGAATGTAACATTAGCTTCCATTTAGGGACTAGAAATATTATGAATCAAAATGTTATGAATCACCTCATTCAACCGTACTATTGTTATCTACGTCAGTACTTCAAAAGGATCACACTTACATCACTTACGAGTACATGCCTTCCATGATAGGTGCCAGTATTAATCATAGTCGATCTTCTTTATTGTGTGGTTAGTGCGTACTCTGGTGTCAGAGTTTTTTTATACAGCCCATGGGCTTAACATGCTGTCGAAAACACCTCTCATGCATGCTGGTTTCTTCACAATGTTTTCCTTCAAGTGATAATTATTCACGCCCATGCATCCGAAAAACCAGAGTTCCTATGACTTGGCAGTCACACAATCATATAATCATAGTCGATTATCTACCACCGCGCGTCTATAAAACTGAATCATTTGTTATAGACTTGTTTACTATCGTCTTCTGAAATATTTATATGTTCTGTGTTATTGTCTACTGTCCGGAAAATGTGAGGCTTATGTTCTTCAGTTATTTATTAGATATAGTTAATTAAACAGGTAATACAGTAGGCAAAGTTTAAACAAAATATGAGTAACTTATACTGCGGGCTAGATACCAAAATGTGGCCTCAAAATGTGCTCGCAGATCGGAGGGCCGATGAGGCCGGAAAGTTTTGAGATGAATGCGTTGGACGGCCTCCTTCTTGATGTACCGATGACGTGGTGAAGGTTACAGAACGTGGTGAAGGGATCCGCTGGATGCGATACGCACAGGACTCGTCAATCGATAACTGCGAGAGGCTTATGTACAGCTGGACGTCATTTGGCTGACATGACATAACAAAATCTTTGTTGTCAGTGACTCCAAGACAAGACAACTAATCTGTATCTTGGTAACGGTATATTATTTTAAGTAATATTTGAGATTACTTGAAAGATGGTAAACTTTCTTAGAAGAATTAATCTGAAAGATATTATCTTTCTGCAAGAGTTTATTCAAAGTAAAACTCTCAATGGTAACATAACTTTCAAAGATAATGGCGACATGCAGTAGTTATATTGATTGCAACATCGCCGCAAGAAAATTATAATCTTAAAAAAGTCCCTCTTCCAAGGTGTCACTCGTGCTCATTCCGAAGGTAATATAATAATAATAAAAGGAATAAACGTTCGCCAATAAAAGGAAATAAATATTAACTAGTATCAGTGCTTAGACGCTAATAACAGCTGTTACTTACTTCTTTTTATAAATTGAAACAATTCCTTCGATTAGAGCAAATGTTAGTCCATAAAAGGTACTATAAAAACTTAATCAACTAATTTGTCAACTAACTTAAAAGCGCCTTTAAAAAAGCAACAATACACGATTGAGAAACGTAAGTGATTTCGGAACAAACTGCCGAACTACCTCTGCAGATCGGCTAACAGACATAAAAGGAACATCACCATCAACACGTGTACTATTACTACTACAATGTACTCAAACCTTACATAATTTTCCACTTCCATACGCAAACACTTCTTATTCATTCAACAACTCAAAATTCAAACAAAAAAACCTGTGCGCCTACATCGAAGAACGCCACAAAAAACTATGGCGGGTCTCGTGACGACTGCGACAAAAAACTTATAGAAGGCCTTAAGGGACAAAACAAATTATAGAAAGCACCTTCAGTAATAATAAGAGAACGATGAATCTATTTATCGTAGAAGTGCAAATGTATTCTGTGCATAAATTATAAAGCTATTTGAATAAGAAATTGGAGTCTACAACTCGACATAATTATACTATCGTTTAAATTTCATTTGAGGGCGTTTACCCCAACTGATTTATTAGCAGACTGTTCTTTGTGTATGTCAATTTCGGTTTGTATATTTGCTTCAATAATTTTATCATTTATTTTTGCGATATTTTCTTCTTGTTTAAGTGTTGGTCCCAATTACTGAAAATTGGGCATCAATTCGGAATACTTTTCTTTTGCCTTAACGCCACTGGCAGCTCAGTAACAAACGTGACTCTATTCGGGAAATTCTCTCAACCAAGTTTTTGTTCTTTAATACCATTTTAGCAATGTTTTGAACTATCAGATACTTTTTGTTTTATATCGTCATTATCATCCGCCTAGCCTTCTCCAACCATATCGGGGTCCTTGGGGTCGGCTTCCAGTCTAACCGAATGCATATGAAAGCCTGTACTTTACATGGAGGGACTGCTTCTCTGAATTCTCACTTCTACAATGGGCTGTTGATTGAGATACTTTTTTTTTAAATTAGCTTTTAATCTGATGAATGATCTTTCAAAATTCACCCCCCAAGAGTCTTCATAATGTCACGTTACAGCATTGTCTTTGGGAAGCCGTATCTAGGCTGGTCTTGAATTAGCGAACACATACAAATACAAAGATATTCTTATAGACTCTGGTCTTTCGTAGTTGTAATCTCATCATATTTTATTCGCTGCACGTAAAGTACTAGTATTTAGATTCTGCTTTCGGAAGCTAATTCCAAAATTTTCAAATTCAATCCATTTATTTCAATGAGGCTATTAAAAGACACACTTTTGCCTGTCGTGTGTCTCGTGGAAAGCCTATTGCCATGAACTGTACAGTCACGAGCAAAAATATGTACACACTTGGCAAAGCTCAAACGTGAATTTCTCGTGAAATAATAATTGCAATTTTGGGATATGACCTATTTTAGGATAATATGGGTTCCAAATGATTAGTTTCGTTACGTTACATGCAATTTAATTCACGACTGACGGTAAAAATTGCTTCTAAACGTTGCTAAGTGTATACATAAAGGGTGTAAAAGTACCCTTAACGCAAACGAAGAGCCCTTTTTTCCCCACCACTGCGATATTTTTTTGGTTCTAGACCATACCTGGGATAGTTACGGAGATATTGGGGGTCAAAGTTTCAAATTTTGCACAGCTGTTTTTGTAAATACTAGTTATTCAGGTTATAACTTTACTTAAATTACCTCCATGAACCGTTTACTATTCAAAGCATCCAATAGCACATAATGTTCTAAAAACTCAATGTAGCACTACATTGAGTTTTTAGTTTAGTAAAATGTGATTTTTGACCCAAAAAAAAGTCGTTTCCCAGCAAACATTTTTGCGTAGGGGTACCTACTTAGTTTGATGTAAAGAATGCTTGGTAGACGTATGTGTGAAGGGTGGTTAATTTACACCCTGTATTGGTGTTGCTGACTGTACACACAACAAATACAGACTCCGGGGCTGCCGCTGATAATGTCCGGACGGAAAAATTCTATAATTTATGCCCGACCCGTGAATCGAATTCCGGACCTCTTGCTAAGCAGTCGCGCTTGACCACTCGACTAACGAAGCAACGAATTGGGGAACTAAATCAGAATCAGTGTTTCTGATTTAGTTCCTTAATTCGTTACATAATAAACTTCTGGTACATTTTCTCATCCTCACATTATTAAAGAAACAATGATCGTACTCCATTTTGTCTCCCACGGCACCAGACTTGCTTCCGACATGCGTATCGGAAGTGTAGTTGGCGACCTCACAATGCTGAACTGACCTTCGCATATCCAGAGTAAATAGTACTTCATCATTGTTTGTTTATTCATCTGGCCGATATATTATATATCGTTAAGTACAGATGCCAGCACATCAAGGTACCCGAAATTGCCAAATTCCCCCAATTAATCTTGAAGTTAATCATCAGCATCGTAATCCTGCCCTTATATCATTCTACAGTCATCTTCTGCTTTCTTTTTCATATCATCCCTCAAACAATCCATCCATCTTTTCTTTGGCCTTCTTCATTCTTCAGCATCAACCTTTTTTTTTTTTTGGGAAACCACCCATATTCCTTCTTAGCCCTATATGTCAAGGCCGCGGTATCTCTTACAACCCGCAGCCTTTCAGCATCAACCTTAATTTATTTTATTTTTTGCCCGATTTATGGTATTAATTGATATAATTTTATTTTATTTGGTTGAGAATGTGTGTATAACTTTAATGATACATTTTGCATGCCTGAATTGGTACATCACAGTGAACTGCGCATTCACCTGACATCTGGAAATTTAAAATTAAACAATAAATATTTGAATTTCAACTTATTGGTAAGTACAGCGAAAAAGTTGAAAATCTATTGAACAAATTTGACAAATTGTAGTAATTTGTTGTGCATACTTTTTAAAATTTTTGTGTATTTGATCTTCATCGAGCTAATAACATTCAATGATTAACTTCTTCTCTAAAATATTGAAGACATGTTTACTATTGAGACGAATAATACTATCCAGATGTTTAAAAATTGCTCGATGATTCAACGTTGCATTTTCCAAATTCCATCCAATAAAATTGCAGAACAAATAGCTTCAAAAATCGTGATCGTTTATAATTCCCCTTCACCTAATATAGATATATTATATCATACTAAAAAAAACATACAACTGCGTGCCCACTGTCCAGACACCGAAAGTAACGGATATAAGAAATAATAAAATATCCATAACCGTAACTGATAAAGGCAGAGTAAAAAATATTATTTATTATTTTTACAAAAAAAAATATAGGGTTTTTTTCTAGTTATCGGCATGATTTAAGGGGTTTTTGATTTTATTTTAAGCCTTAAACTGTAATTAAAATCCCCATAAATCGAAATCGCCTACTTAACGCGATACATTTTGAGAGTTAGCAAAACTGTGTTGGTTTTGCCCGGCCGAGTCGTCACTTGTCAGATTATGTTACTTATAAGATTGAAAGATTCTAATATCTGTATCCAAAATCATCCGAAACTAGCTGATAATCCGAAGAATTTCATATCCCTAACTGTAACCGAAACCGATATAATTTTATTCCTATATCCGTATCCGTATTTAGATCCGAAATTACACATCCATAACATCCATCTCAACATCTGTACGTAACATAATTAACACTATCCCACACGACCCTCAAACACCCACATGCAAACAAACCAACTTCAGATACATTCCATTTGACACGTAAGCGATGTCTCCGTAAATTAGCGGTGCTATGCGGACCAGCCCATGTCTGTAAAACGACCTACGTCACCGCACACAAGGGGTCTGTCAGAGCAAGCAATGATCGTAATTCGTTGGCATTGAGCGGCCATTGGCCAATGTTGCTAGGGGAATTTTACGGCCAATATTGACTTTACTTGTTGGTCCAACATAGCAAACTTTCAATTGTTTTCAATGATTTGGTGTATTTTGGAGGTCATAGTACGACATTGTATTGACGATATTGTTCAATTAGCATTTATAAAATTGCTATTAAACGGTTTGAATTCTGAAAGTCGTTCCGAAGGTTTTACTAGACTATTCCAAGTCTATGTATTATTTTCTTCGATATAATAAAAAAATATGTAACAAGAAAAACAAGAGAGTGACTGTACTCGAGGTGTGACAGCAAAATATCATACGGATAAAGTTATGACATGACACACACACAATTCTAGAATTTTCTTTAGACCTATTTTTTCGACTTTATTTTATACGTTGCCAAGATGCATTTCGACTATTTGTTAATTTAAAATTGACATGAAGTGTATGTGTATGCTCTGCAGCATTTGTAGCTTTAACAGTCTCATAAAATCCAATGCATTAAGTGTTCAATGTGAAGAAAGAAAGGTTGCTTTTGTCCTTAATAAAAATATGTTTATTTTAAAGACAAAGAGAAAAAAAAACGAAGGACATAATCTGTATCAATATTTACACAAGATAGCTCTGCAGTATACAAAGATGTTTAATATGCGAACTTAGCTCGAAATAATCAGAAAAAATAAACATGAGATGTATATTTTTGCGTGAGCAGCGCAGGCCCAGCGGTGGCGGCCCCCACTCACGCACAGTAAGTCATGGGTTCATACCCAGGCAGGCGCGTTACTTTGTGTAATTTATTTCATCACCACTGCTCTCAAAACGGTGAAGGAAAACATCGTGAGGAAACCGGCACGTCTTAGAACCAAACAATTCGAAGACATGTGACATCTACCTACCCGCACTGGGCACGCGTGGTGGATTTTAGCCCATCCCTCTAATAGAGAGGAGGCATGAGTCCCTGCAGTGGGAACATTATAGGCTGATGATGATTATGCGTGAATCCGGGAAGAAAAATTATCTCGCCTCTGGGCTGCGATATCACTTTATGAATAATCCTCTTAAGACAGAATCTTGAAAAACACTAGGAAAGTTACTGAAGTGTGTGATGAAATTTCGACGATCAATCACGCTTAACAAACGTGAGAGATATGAACTAAAGTCTGGGTCTTACAATTATCTGGTGATAATTTCTTTTCATATCGCTGTTACGATTTGAAATCGTAATGCAGATAAGTGTTATGTTTATGACCTTGATGCAGGAATTGATTGTAATGGTTACGAAATGGGTCTTTACGGGGAATCTTGTCTAAGTTGGTCTGTGGATGGGTTACATACCGAGTTTCCTCCGTGCCTCGGAAAGCACGTTAAGCCGATGGTTCCGGGTGCCATTTATACATCTTTAACAGTGATTACAGGTAGTGTCCACCAGTCTAAAGTAACGTATTAACCTGTGCTAACTAGGTTGTGGAGATCAGAAAGGCAGTCGCTCCATGTAAAATACTGGTATTCAGTTGCATTCAATTAGGCTGGTAATCGACCCCAACATAGTTGAGAAAAGGTTCGGCAGATGATGTAGGTAGGTACGAGGAATCTAAAATAGGGTATCGGACAAAAAATGTAGTTAGTCCGTCAGATAGATTCCTAAAAAATATTTAACACATATTTTTGTCTTTTTTCACATAAACAAAAAATTAAGAGGAAACAGTGCTTCGAAAACTCGTGAACTCTCGTGAAGAAGTCTGAAAGAAGAAAAAATGCCGACCCCAAATAAATTGGAATAAGGATAAGAGAACACTGCAGTAATCTTAAAATGACTTCTTTTTGGAATGTAACAAATAATTTCCAGCATGTGTAACCACGGAGTCTTCAACAGTCCCCTGTTAGTCGCCCCTTGTTATATGGTACTTTATCATAACGGGCAAAATATGGGTGTACTATTAGGTCTTATTCACTGTTCACTGAATAAACACTTCCATACCCTAGGAATCACTGACAGTCCCCTGTGCAGAGCATGCATGGCGGCGGAGGAAACGGTGGCGCACGTGCTCCTCGAGTGCACTGGCGTTACCAAGATTCGCGAGGAGATCCTTGATGCCCTAAGAAGGCCAGGAAGTTTGATCTGCTTCTGGAGGGAGGTGGGCTGGTTGAAGTAAACGTCCACCACGGCTCACGCACAATGGTCCACTTTAAGGATTAAGTGCGGAAACCAAAACCCCATGATAGATAGATAGATTAGGCCTTATTCTTACAGCAGTGGAGAATATTGTACAGACTAACAGTAAAATCGCTGTAAATTTCTTTCACGTACTATCGAATTGACGTCATAACGGAAAGATATTGAATATTCAACCGACTACTCAACAAGAAAGGCAACTACAAATAAGAATGACTTAATAAAATCACGAGAATACAATAAACGTGTCTTTCCATTCTTTCTAGAATCACCGAATTGTTTTCCATATTTGACGTGTTATCATTTGATTGTAAACGAATTCTGCATCAAACCTTATCGGCCCTCTCGTATTGTTTCTGTTCCGTAATATATAATCTTATCTACTTGTTTATACGGCGCATTTTCCATTAAATCTGAGTCATAGGTGCATCGTGTGTAATACGGTTTCCCTTTTAATTCTTAGAAACTTAATAGGGTTTCACGTCATAGGGTTTTGTGCAAAATAACCAGGTGTCTTATCTGATGTCAACATAAATTTGTAATGATATTTGACATAGTACTGTCAGTAATTGATAGTCGACGTGGCCTTATGTCTTAGCGTAAGTGATTGATAGTTATAAACAGTGGCTATCATATAGTGTCCATCAATTAACTGTCAAATAGTTCCATTTTGTTCTAAATCATAACCAATTTGACAGGTAATCCATGGACAATATGAAAGCCACTGACATTTAAAAGATACGCAATAGCCCTGGTGGTCTGCAAAGGCAAAAATTTGCCACAAAATGTTATAAATAAATAAATACAGTCTACATGGAGACTAAAATTTCAAGAAATTGCACGGTTCGGGTTATTAGTTTCTTATGGAGATAAACTGGCATGAAACCTAATGGTTGTTCTAAAATTATTTGGTTTTAGTTCATTTCATCATCATCAGCCTATTACAATCCACTGCTGGATATAGGCCTCTTTAATCTTGCGCCACTCAACTCGATTTTCGGCAACTCTTATCCAGTTGTTACCAGCCACTCTGCGAAGATCCCGCGGTCTCCACTCAAGAACACGTCTACTCCAACAGCCATCGGTTCTGCGGCTAATATGGCCGGCCCACTGCCACTTCAGCTTGCTTATTCTTTGAGCTATGTCGACAACTCTGGTCCTCTGTCGGTTCACCTCATTTCGGACGCGATCCCTGTGACAGACTCCTAGCATAGCTGGCTCCATAGCTCGCTGAGCGACCTGGAATTTATGGACCAACCGTACCGTGAGTGTCCACGTTTCAGCCCCGTATGTCATAAGGCAGGACGCACTGGTTGAAGACCTTAGTCTTTAGGCTCTGCGGAATGCGTGACGAAAAGACCCGACGAAGCTTCCCAAAAGCTGCCCAGCCCAGCTGGATATAAGTTCATTAGTTCTTATGTATTGGGGGACAATGCTGGCCAATAAAGTCATTTGGTTTATTCATAAGAAAGTTAAGAACAGCCTTATCTGAATGTCAAAATTTCATTAGTTAGAAGTCACAGTTAAAACCCATACAGCACATACTGCCGTACTCAGAGATATTTAATGATTACTTAAGCCGTCACTTAGTAAAGGTTTGACATATTTTTGTATGACAAAACTGTCAAAACCATTACTAAGTGATGACCTAAGTAATCATTAAAGCTGTCTGAGTGCGGCAGATAGTCTAATTTTTTTACATGAAGAGAAGAATTGGATGAACTAATTCCCCAGCAATATCTACATCTGTCTGACGATCTCCAACAACGAAACACGTGTTCGGACAAAACCATATCTGTCTACATTTCATAGTTCCTTTTTAGTAGGTCTTTGCACGAGTATGCCAAATATGGATGCCCCAATCAGGTACTATGTAATCTAGTGCCCTACTTTTTTCAGCTATGCGTACAAGTAAAAACAATTGTGAAGTGTCTGTATGTAATATCAAAATAACAGCTTTAAAAAAACACTTTTTTTTAAATTATCTGTTTGTCTGTTTGTTTCCGCATAAACGACTGGACCGATTTTGACAAGACTTCTACTGGCAGGTAGCTGATGTTATAAGTTCTAACAAAGACTAAATAATTAAAACGTACCCTAATTAACAATTTTGAAAATTTTAACAAAATTGGATTCAAATAGGAAAGTAATATTTACAATGGTATTATAAGATCACGCTTCAATCAATTCGCTTTGGCGACGCTGAGTAACACTAGATAATAAAATCGTAATGGGATTATCCACGGTAACATAATCTAAGTTAATGAGTTTGCGGAACTACCAATATTCATGAGTTAACACTTATCTAGTAATGAGGTTTATGCATTCAACGCGTTTCTAGAAATAGAACTAAACAGCGAGTTTGTCGTAGTTCGCAATAAATGCATTTTTTATCGCTTTGCTGAATGGACGAAATATTCTAAGTACCTACCTACATAATATAGTTGCAATTTTATGTTACACTGTTTAGACATAAATGCTACACAAACAGACTACATCAAGTAGTAGTACACACAGCGGCAGTTATACATTTCCGCAGCGGCAGTTATCATGACCTCACTTTGCATAGATTTCCCGTTTAATGAGAGATATGCATAAACTGGTTTTGTTTAGCTTGAGTGGTCGTCATGGGTACACTATAACATCGGTAGAATCTGTGCGGACTAATTGCGAAGGGAACCTTGAACCAGGACCTTTAATACTGAGATTTTCTATTCAGTTTTCACTATTGAGTTTTATGATTTTCTGAACTTCACACTTCAATAACATATTGATATTATCCTATAGGTACAAATAAAGGGTGTAAAAGTACCCTTAACGCAAACGAAGGGCACTTGTTCTCCCCACCACTGCGATAATTTTTTTGTTCTAGACCATATCTTGGAACCCCCTAGTTACGGAGATATTGGGGGTCAAAGTTCCAAATTTTGCACAGCTGTTTTTGTAAATACTAGTTTTTCAGGTTATTACTTTACATAAATTACCTCCATGGCCCTTTTACTATTCAAAGCATCCACTAGCACAATGTTTTAAGAGTGCTACATTGAGTTTTACCGTAAAATGAGTTTTTTGACCCCAAAAAAAAAATTGTTTCCCAGCAAAAATTTTTGCGTAGGGGTACTTAGTTTGATGTACAGAATGCTTGGTTGACGTATGTGTGAAGGGTTAATTTACACCCTGTATATTTAAAGTCCTTCAAAATCTTTCTCCTATAAAAACATTTATTGTAACCTTGTAATTCTGCACGTGTTCCTTTGTTGTTAGCTTGTATGCTGTCAAGGATATTTCAAATACTTTATTTTACTACAAAATCTCTTTGTAGAAGGACCCTCATTTAACTCGTTCCAAGAACGCTGTTTCCCTTTCTTCTCAACCTTGGTCACTTTAACCTTGTCACCCGTCAAAGTATAAATAAACTAAGGTCAATTTCTAGCCATATTTTCTGTACCAGCAACCTTTATGTCCAGAATTAACTCCTTCTGGAACCTTAATCTTCGTAGAAATTTCATATCTGCTTGAGTGCTCTTGGAAACTACAGTTCCCGTAATTTTTGGTGCTTTAAATTGCTCCTAAGAACAACTTGCCTTATTTTTTTTTTTAATTTGCATTTTTTTCATTTAGCCTAGTTACGCAAAGAAAATCCTTTTCCAATTATTCCAGATGCGTATATTACATAGTAAATGTCTTAAATATTCAACTTTTACACATTTATTTAAACCTAAAGGTCACGCGGTCATCAAGCGGATATCTGAAAACCGTACTTAACCAGTGAAATATATGCGTTTAGCTTGAATTGCCAGTTAAATTAAATTTGCCATTGGATGCTCATTTAAATACATAGTTCATTACAATTTCGGCCTTGTTCTTTTCTCATTAATCACAATTCGGGGGTTGCTGAAACTAATGAGGTAGTAAGTTAATTACAATTAGACATTTGTCGGAACAGTTTGTAATTGTCAAGCCATCTGCTGTTTATAATCTATAATACGGCCCTACTTTTAAGAGGAAACAGGGGGCTGCGATCAGTCATACAATATTCCCCTTTTTTTCTGATTATCGCCTCTAGACCGATAATTTTAGAAAGAAATAGTATTTATTGGTTTCACACAAGACAAAACAAACTGACAAAAAAAAACAACAATCACAACAATTTCACAATCATATATACATTCACATAAAATCTAGATCTGCTGTAGACACGTCATTAAAAATGACAAAAAACGCTCCATTTGACGGCTATATCTGGCTCGAAGCATTACCATCGAGTACTGACATCGAATTAATTACGACAATTCGTATGTCATACTTCATACTGGCTGCTTGAGTCTGGTTGATGTACTTTCTTGTGTTTGTACAGCTATTGTGTTTAATTTAATGTTGTATAATAAATTGCCTCTTTTCATAAATTCTACGATTATAATTAGTCTAACAGATGTAAAAAGACCCAAAGATCCGAAAGGAACATTGCGATTTTTTTTTACCCTTCTTGGAAACCTAGTACTGAGATATGAGGATGTAAAAATCCCATCTTTTAAACTCATAAAATATCATAACTAAATGTTGTTTACAGTAAGGTCGAGGGTTCGAACCTAGGCAGGCATATTACTTTGTATAATTTATTTCATCACCGCTGCTCTCAAAACGGTGAAGGAAAACATAGAAAGAAAGAAAAAAAGAAAAGAAAGAAAAAATTAGAGGGATTATAGCCCATTCCCTCTCAAAGAGAGGAGGCCTGTGTCCCAGCAGTGGGAACATTAATAGGCTGTTGATGATGATGATGAAATGTTGCTACTTTACTTACAATAATTCAATGACATGACACGTTTTGAGTGCGTTAAACATTGAGAGATACCGTAAAACGTGATTCATACCAAAAAAAAGTCGCTTTCCAGCAATCATTTTTGCCACACTTAGTTTGATGTACAGAAAACATGTCATGTTTGACGGCTTCCTGATGGGTCTGCTTACGCCGCCGCCGTGTAATATTACTTTTTAGTACTTATTTTAATGAATACTGTATGAAAGTGGGACACACATTTTCGGGTCGAGATTCGATTCGAAACAGTAATTGTTCAATAATAAAGCCGACCCAAACAAATTACTGCAAATATTCGGCTCATACTGGTCAACCAATTTCGTTCGTCATCGAAAATCTGGACGAAACCAGAAAAAAATACGAAACAATCAGAGTTAGTATTGAGTGTGTGCCGGTAAAATAATAAAGATCGATTGATAAACGCTTCACCACGTGGTTCCAACTAAAACTAGGTCACGCTCCGCCTTCCCTTGAGTGTGCTAAGTCTATTAAGAGTCTACAGATGAGAGTAGGTAAAACCCCTGCTGGTTGAGTGAGACTTCGCAGACCAGGGAATCATGACACAGAGCAGAATGGAATAAAGCTACCAATGATGTTGATGATGATTATAAAAATAAAAACCAAACTTGCACTGTCACTTACGGCATAAGTTCCATTGTTTTCAATTATTGTGAGCTTTCGATATTTCGACGCCTGTTGCAAGCGCCATCATCGCGAGAGAGAGATATCCCGCTAGCAACTCATGAATTATTGTGAACGCTTAAAACAGTGTTAGAAATAAAAACGCCTAGCTGTAGCCTCCACCTGTCTACTAATATCGGAAGGTATAAGACTTGTGGTCACCCATCTGTCTACCCATGAATGTGCCAACAATATGGGCTCTTTAGCCTACAAGCTACGTCGCATTTTACCACGTTCGACCACAACATCGTAGGGCAAAATTTGACGACTAAGACTGCGTACGAATGGTCTAAAATATCATTAAAACGCACATACTGTATTGCACGTAGCAGATTGTCTAAAGATGTCGAAATGAGGAAAATGTTCGAAGAACTTTACAATTTGCGATGAGTCATCTGTCTTACGGTAATGTTCAACTATTGACAGAGTCGTAGTGAACTCGATCAAGCAAAGGATTAAATTACTACGTTGTCAGTCAAAATTAACGAAGTGTAAGGTTCTAGAATAATCGTAAAAAATATAAGAAAACAACATCATTGCTTTACTTGTTGCAATACTATATGAGGCAATAAGGTAGTTAGATTATAGGTAGCCATATTTTTGAATGTGTGTTATTATGTCTAGACCATGTCCTGAACAATCCATCTCAATTGTCATGAATATGGAGCATTGGAAGGAATCTATGTCAATATTATAGGGGCTTTCATGGACTGATTGACTGACTGACATGACCTGAGATTGGATAGTTACGAATATAAAACCGGTTTTTTTTTAATAAAACGTTGCGCCACACTAGGAATTTCTCCTGTATCGTGGGTACAAGCATTTAAACTCACAAACACAGACACCCATTCCGTTCTCCCCTGTCAGTTGTCATGCACATCATTCACTCATTTTTCTTCATATCATTCAGCACACAATCCTTCCATCCTGTCTTTGGTCTTCCTGCCCAATAACAATTAAGTCGAATTTAAATATATTTCGAAATTTTCAGCGGTAGGTGTTATCCATCCATATATACTCGTATATGTAACTCTAATATTTTATATAAAGGGTGTAAATGTACCCTCAACGCAAACGAAGGGCAATGGGCTGCGGGCTGTTCGATAGAGATATCCGGCTCAAGGGCTAAGAAGGAACATGGGTGGTTTTTAGTCAGTAAAAGTCTGAGACTCCCTTTCGCTTTGCCCAAGGGCGGGATTTGATGATTTCAAAGCACTCAAAAAAAAAAGGGCACTAGATAAAGAATGCTTGGTTAACGGCTGTGTGATGCGTTAATTATTATTTGCACCCTGTATACTCGCAGCCTCTTCCGATCTCCGTATATGATACTATTGTTTCAAACTACATGACTAGACTCGCATAAACCATAAACGCGTCCCAGAGAACATTAACCAATTTCCGTTGAACTGTTCCGTAGCCAAAAAAAATAAATGAGCCACTGCGTAGAAACTCCGTGCGTTTAGTCACGTAACCCAAGTCTATTGAGCGAATCCCTTCTCGTGATCTCTTCATCTCAATATCGTCTTTATTGTGTTTAGACTAGAGGTGGTATTGGTGTGAGCTATTAGCTGGAGATAAGTCCTTTGAAGGCTGCCACGGAGGTATGATTGACCTTTTTTAAATTCTATATAGTATTTCTCTATGTAGGTAAGTTTAGTTGTTTGTAAAACTTCTATTGAATTGAGTGGTATTTGTGCCTTTACCTTCTTCCTTGTTTTGAAATTAAAGGAATAGGGTCAGTTTATTGTACCTTAGAAGGCTTGTGTATTGTACCTTTTTGATTTCTTATTATGAGATATAATATGGAGGGTATAGAGCGTTTATGAATAAAAGAGCCTTTCGCAAGAAAGGAAAATAAACCGATACAAACAGAAAGTATTTTCTATTATTTATGTATTTATTTATTTATTTAATATTAATTATAGCAACATTACAGAATATCCAAACCGATGCTATAAACACACAAAAAAAATACAATTAAAATTTAAATTAAATTAAAGTATAGCTATATCCACATATATATTGTACAGGAACAAAAAATAACAAATAATAAACAAAAAAGAGAAAAGTTGCCTTTATTATATCTGAACGATACATTTTATCACTTTCGTTTGTGTAAAAGCTTTAATGTTTAATGTTGCAGTAACTTCGGGTTTTCACGACGTTGTTAGAACATGTATTACGTCATAGAAAGTACGCATGACGGTAAATCAAGCTTTACAAAACCAATGTATAGGTACTGAAGTCTCATTATCATCAGCCTGTAATGTTCCCACTGCAGGGACTCAGGCCTCCTCTCTAGGAGATGGATGGGATATCATCCACCACGCGGGCCCAGTGCGGATTGGTATATGTCACAATATGTTTTCGAATTTTCGGTTCTAAGCCAAACCGTTTTCCTCACTATATTTTCCTTTACCATTTTGAAAGCAGTGGTGATGAAATAAATAACACAAAGTAATTCGCCTGCCTGGGTTCGAACCCACGACTTAAATCAAAATCAAAATAAAAACTCATTAATTCAAACTAGGCTGATAATCAGCACTTTTCGAACGTCAAAATTTACTTTACTTTACTTATTTACAAGAGGCAGTCCCCCAAAACGACCACCCTTCGACACTTCCTTAGTGTTTAAGCTGGAAAGAAGAAGTGGCGGAACAAACTCCCCAGCAACACATCTGTCTGTTAGGTTGGTTAGAAGAACCAGACTCGATACAATACTAAGGTGCAAGTTAATGTATACAGACACAAATTTAAATCAACAACTAAAAAGTATATAATATATTGTATAACATATCAGTAAACTAATCTTGGAGAAAGAACATAAATAACAAACATTATTTACTTACTGTTCGTAAGTCGGTGCAGGGAATCTATACAAAGCGAGTTCATATTAAACTCGAAATGTACTTATGGGTACATTCGGCGACACATCAAGCCATAAGCACAGATTAGTACTTATGGCTTGATGTGTCGCCGAATGTACCTACTCTTTATTTTAAAACAGACCGACTTAAACCTGCATCATAATCAAATCACCCATTGTTCTAAGTAGGTACCTAGTAAAAAGTGAAATCAGCGTAGACACTTTTAAAGGTAAAAGAACTAAGTAAATATTAAACTTAATAAGGATATTCTTGAATTAGGCTAGTGTGTTCTAAATCGAAAAAAAAAACAAAAAGCAACTGAGCGGGTTCGCGATGTCCTTCGATAAGGTCATACATAGCTTACTGCGTAGTATAGTGCAATCATATAATTATTATAATTATATAGTAACGTGGTTGAAGCAGCGGTATTATGTAGTTTATTATGCCAGTCATTTTAATTCATACAATCTTTTCTTCTCGTTTACTCGAAGAGGTAACCAGAGTTGTACATAATGTGTTACCCTGACATTTCCTTTAGGAGTTCCTATATTACAATAGGGAAGTTTTCAAAATAAAAACTAATTAGTCCGTCAGATAGATTTCTAAAAAATATTGGACACATTTTTTTTATTCAAACAACAAATGAAGACGATAGTGTTTGGAAAACTCATCACAACGCAGTACATTTTTACCGTCACAAGCCCCCCCCCCACTCATGATCTCTGACGCGTTTTATCTTTGTCAATTTTTATTAATTTGATAAAACAAAAAACGCGTATCCAATATTTTTCAATAATCTAAATGACGGACTTAACAGAATCATATTTTTTTTGTCAGGAAACATCCCTATAATATTAACATAACCTGGCATAACACAAAATGACACAAAATCGGTACCATGGATAAATACGAGCAATTTATTTTCATTCAAACCAATCATTCATATTTCAAGCTAAGCAAAATGAGATAATTGCAAAATAATTCACAAGCTAGTCATAATATGATGTTATATGATGTATAAAAATAAACACGTTATAATTATATCTATGACGAAAAGCTTCTAAATTAAATAAAGATATAACAGAACTTTCTTCAGCCAGTTCATGTAAAGATTCACGTTTTGTGTTGCTCTCGTGACTCGCGACCTCCCGCCTTATCTTGTTATGAGCAGTAACATTTGAGTCACAAATTAGTCGGGCGTCCCGAATCACACACGTGAGTAAAATCTTAAACAAATACGGAGGCACACTTTACAAGGATGTTCTGGCGTGTCGCCAAAACCGTTGATGTCGCGGCCATCTTGATTTTTCAGAGTTTTGAGGCACAGAGAACAAGATAGTCGGTGAAGCATTGTTTTTGACACACCTTAACACCCACGCTCTGCTGCTGTTCCATCGAGGTAGCCCCAGTCAAAATCAACGCATTTATATCAAGTACGCCAGTTACAGGCACTTTTGAAATGTCGAAATAAGGAAAACAATGAAATGTAGCTACAGTCCCAGTGACAAGGCATAAAAACTGTGAAAGTATTGTAATTGCCCATTCCGAAAGCGTAGATCTCTATGGAGAAGAACGGACAAGGAAGTTCATGGGCAGTATTTTTCCAAGACATTCCAACTGTTATTATCACCGCTATACTGAATGTTATTCGATTTTTTTTTTATTATAATTTTAGATAAGATAAGATAAGATAAGATAAGTCTTTATTTGCCTTAAACATGGTATAAAGTTGTTACAGTCAGTTAAGTCCACATGTTTAGCTATACAGGAACGAAGAACGAAGTTCTTAATAACTAATTACAATCTAGCCTAAAAAGACTAATAAGTAATTTAAATCTGACTTATTATGTTACATTATAGATTATGTTAAAACTTATAAGAATAGTGTCCATAATTATGCACATATCCTTAGCACTTTCTTAGAGTCTGATATAATTATAAAAACACCATGTTCATGTGTTATATAAATAGCATTGTCACTATTATTCACTCACTTTGCACTTATACTACACTAATTCAAATGGTTTAGTTCTCTTAAGTCTACGCACTATGTCTGTATTGTCTAGCAGCTGAATTGCCTCAACATTCACGTGTCGATGGAGTCTGTGTTCGTGGGCTTCAGCAAATTTTTGAATGATGGAGGTGACGACTTCCATGTCAAGGTCACGGTGGAGGTCATCGTTTCTTATGTACCAGGGTGCATTCACTGCAGCCCTGAGTAGGTACTTTATTTTGGAACTGTTGAATTATTTTGACGTTGGTTGGTTTAGTACAGCCCCAAAGTTGGATACCATACGTCCAAATTGGCATCAGAATAGTTATGCTTGTATATTATCAACTTATTATGTATTGATAGACAGGATTTTCTTCCAAGTAACCAATACATACGTTTAAAACGTATTTCGAGTTCCTGTCTTTTCTTTTTGACATGAGCTTTCCAACGCAACTTAGCGTCGAGAGTAATGCCTAGGTATTTAGCTGTATTATTGAAGGGTATTTGCATACCATTTATGTAGACTGGGCGTGGTAGTTACAGTGTTTGTTTGTGAAGTCAATGTGAACTAATTTTGACTCATTCAGTTTGATCTTGTCATTCAAATGACAAAAAATCCTCCTAGTATTCCTATCGTAGATAGACTCAGATTGGTTCATATAGAAAGCGATCGTATTACCTATTGGTTAAATTATGTAAAAAAAAAAAATTACATTTGATGAATATCGGTATCCAATTTCTTTGTAATAGCTAGATGATCTTATATGTGCGTTAAACTAAACTAGCCTTTCTGCTCGTTACTGACTATGTCTTGAATTACAAAAAAAAACAATGGATGGACTGTTTGGGAACATGGGTACACGGGTGCTACATGGGCACAATTGAGGTGACTGCTGAGATGACGAATAAAGGAGAAGCAATAATATAATATAATATTCCACAACTATCACACAACGCCATCTAGTCCCAAGCTAAGCAGAGCTTGTGTTATGGGCACTAGACAACTGATAAACATACTTATATATTGCTAAATACATACATGTTATAGATAAATTACACCCAGACACAGAACAAATGATCGTGCTCATCACACAAACATTTGTCCTGGGTGGGAATCGAACCCACGACCTCCGGCATAGCAGTTAGGGTCACTAACCACTAGACCAACAGGCCAGTCAACCAATCAACAAACCAATTGTAAAAAGTCCAAGTTATCCTCCAAGTTATTTATCAAACCAATTGAAAAATAACTTGGAGGAATCATGATAGGAGTCCACTTGCAGTTAAACATTGGCTCCTATAAGAATAATAGCATTAACATGCTTGCGTATTTGCCCTTTCGTCACGGACATACAACATGATTAATACGTGATAATTGAATTAACATATTTAACAAGAATTCCACTTCCTTACCTTTTCCCTTCAGAAACTCCGTTTACGTAAAGAAAAACGGCATGACAATCATATTAGTCACCTTATCAAGACATAACGCCTTTAATGACTTCTTACTTAACTATGAGGTCGTTTATAGTTGTTCTATGTCTTGCACAGCCTTGACTGCAGTTTGTCACGGTCTATTTTTATCTTCAACTTCTTGATGATGATTGCCCTCTTAAATGGCCTTTTAATTAATTATATCTGTTGTTGATTTATTGTCGGCTGCGACAATGTTTGCTCTTTGGAATTGACGCTGTTATACTATTAGGACGACTATTTGTACATTTTTGTCTATATCGATATCAACTCCAAATTCCTGGGCCGGGGTGGTAGATAACAGCCCTCCTACTACAGCTACTTCTTTTCCCACAGATGGGGCCTGTGTCCCAACTGTGGGTATATTACAGTCTAAGTTACCTGTTGGCATTGTTTTATTTTCTCTTTCTTATGAGGTGTAATTAATTTTGATGTAAAAAACGCATTATTCTTTCATTCTTTCTTAATATGCTATGACCTCAATTTCTATGTCTTTGTTTATCTTTATACCAGCTCCAAATTCTTTTGACATTGTTCAATGTTCCGTAATTCGAAGCTTAGACAGATCCTTTCTGTTGCCGTCTGAGCTTATATCCCCATTGAGATTAAGTAATGAACTCACTTAGCTCCGGAAAGTTCCGGATTAGAGACTCAAGGATCCTCAACATAAAGAGAATTTCTGAAAACGTTATAATTCCGTTAAAACTTAATCGGCCTTATTTCAAAAGTGGTTAAACCTGGGTTTAACTTGGACTTGGTTTATCTCGCCGTCTAACTTCGATAATATTCAAAAGAAAACGACGGTATGCGAGATAAACCAAGTCTAAGTTAAACCCAGGTTTAACCACTTTTGTAATAAAGTCGTATATGTTTAAAAATTAGTTTCGCAATAATGTTTTTTCTTGACTTAATACCATGCCTGAATCCCCCGAAATGTTTGACAGAGGCATATAACATTACTAAACTCCCATCAGGACAGTGTTTGATTTCAAAAATTATAAAAACGATTAAAGTAGTTTTTATGGACCAAATAAAAAAAAACACTTTCTCTGTCTCGTCTAGTATATAAAATCCTCTATAATCGTAAGGAACCACCGAAGCGTTTAATTAAACTCATATCACGTAGCCACATTCCTATTATCCGGCCGATTTAACCCTAAATCTCTGTCCTGCGTAAATCATCGTTATCGACATTCTCCACCGCTGGGTATGCAATAAATTCACAGCCTCCGGGGAAATCACCAGTCGCTCCATATTCCAATATTTTACAACTTTTACACAGTATGTTATACAACATACTCTTCTATAAACAGCTTGTTTGGTTATGCATATTGTATCTATTTGAATATGCAATATAGCGTCAAAATGGAAAATATGCAACGTTTTTTGCATATTTTCATTCACCTTGAACGTACTCGTATGTCGCTCAGCTGTGCTTACCATTATGCTGTACTACCATTCCTTTTGGTGATTTGATTTCATATCCTATTGCTATAAAATATTACTTTTGCCTGAAATATCAGTCATGATAGCCAAATATCGATTTGCATACATTCATTAACTCACGCGTTTTTCCTTTTTGCTAGGTAGATAATACAGAACTCAAACTGCTATGATCCTTACATACTCCAAATGTGTAATTTCTTTATTAAATACTAGCGGACGTCACGCGGTTTCACCCGCGGTGTTCCCGTTCCCGTGGGAATACAGGGTAAAAAGTAGCCTATGTCACCCGGGGATAGTGTAGCTTCCTAACGGTGAAAGAATTTTTCAAATCGTTTTAGTAGTTTCGGAGCTTATTCGTTACAAACAAACAAATTCCAACAATTTCCTATTTAGGTGTCCGAGCTACGCTAGACCCACCTTGAGATTACCCCTTGGATTTTCGCATGTGACAACACTAAACTCCTATCCTATCTATGCCCCGCGCGCGCTACCACCCCCCTATAGTACGCACGTCGCCATGTTGCGCCGGGCGATCGCTTCGCTTGTTCTTCAGTACGTCTTGGATTTTCGAAGTGATAACATTTAATCGAAACTAGAAACATTATTAGTGATATTAGTTCACTTCTGTTTTATATATTTATAAAAATGGTAAGTCCTATCTAATTACGATTTTTTTTTTTTTTTTTTTAATTTTTATTATTTTAGAAATTTACACGTTGTGGGACACTGGACGCTAATAGATGTATAAATTCCTACTTTGCGTCGTCTTATTATAATTGTCCCGTAAAGTGTTAAACAGGAAAGCCCTGTTAGTGCTAGCAAATCCATGTACTTTACTAAGGAAAGCCCTTAACTTATCGTACTTAGAAAATGCATCTATTAAATATTGAAGCCGGCAGTCGGCTAAGCGTGCAGACGACAATTCCAATGCGTCTCCACAAACTTAACTATGGAAAGCCTTAGTTTATCGTATTTACTGCATTTCCTTTCCGCAGCTGACGGTCGGCTGAGCAAACGACGTCGTCTGTTCATCAGCAGACGACACGTCGGCTGTAGGTTAGGAAGTGTCACCCGCCAATCAATTATCAGGCGTTTTGTTGGACGAATGAATTGTTTTCTACCATGGTCAAATGTCAGCTGCGTGCTTACACCAGCATAACATTAATACGAAAGCTCACACGCTGCAATGCTTCCAGATGGAGCAAACTACACTGGGCACGCTTACCAAATGGAGACCTCCGGCAAAAGAAGAAAGCTTCTTTAACAATATTGTAAACCTCTTGGATGAGGTGTATCCAGACCATTGGAGGGCCTGGGTCGTCAATACAACCTCTTATAAAGACCTTTTCGGAGAAGCAATCTCCTCGGATACAGAATGCAGACTACGCTTTGCAGTTCCAACAGTCAAACTAGCAAAGGCACACAGCCCAGAAAGTACACTTAGTGAGCGACGCTATAAAAAGATAAAAAGAATATTATTAACCTGGCCATTGGGTCGTGCATTAATTTATACTCCATTGGCAATAATGGCAAAAATACATCCAGTTCAGGCTTATAACCAGTTTCCGGAGACGATTAATATGATCAAAGCTGAGCTCGTGTCAAGACACGAGGCTTCTGAAATGCTGAAAGCAGAAGGTACGCACAACACAGAGATCGCCTCCATCTCAAGCAACTCGCGGGCTTCTAAAAGGAGCCACAGTCCAGAGGTGCCTGCTACTGCTGCTAAAGAACCAAGGATGAGTGACTTCATGACACAACAAAACTTTATATTAGAAAAACTTTGCACACTAGCGCAGACCACGAATGAAAATGTCAGACTGATGATCAATCGGGAAAATCAAGCACATTCTCTGTGTTCAGCTCAGGACCCATTGTCCCCAAGTCTGCACTCCAATTATAGTTATGATGACGAACCATCAGTGCCAGAAGATAACTGGAATGCGCCACCTATTATCACCGATCCATTAGTAGGTGCTGATGCAGGCGAATTGGACACTACTGCGGAACCGCTGCAGGATTTCACCCCGGGAACAAAAGAAACCGAGGCCAAGATTACAAAAGCTGACGAAATATTTGTGAAACAAGGGATTGACTGCCAAAGATTCAATTCAGAAAGTTGGCAAAACATACGTTATGCTGAAGTACAGAAGACGTTTCAGGCATCTCCAGCTTTCACAGCCCTGAAAGTCAACAGCAACCTTGCTACAGTGACCCCATCTTGGCAGCTGGTTTCAGTACTTGAAAAGATGGATTTATGTCTTGGCGCGATAACGCATGGCCTGTTACAACAACGTCGAACATTCCAAGATATTTATCAAGATGCTCCTACCTCAGTTAAGGCATATATCAGCAAGAAATTCTTGGAGCCGGACTCAACGTTTCGAAAAGTTTCGGACTCCCTCCTACAATACACCTGTGGCAAACGTTCGGAGGTAATCCAACAAAGAAGGGCCATATATAAACCGCAAAATAAAATTATAAGTGAATTACTTCATACAATACCTCCATCAGAAAACCACTTATTCGCTGAACCTCAACTATCTGAACTAATAAAAGAACAAGGAGGTATTTTCAAGTTTTTTCCCGGCAAGTTTCGCAAAAACACACCCGCTTCAACGTCTGCGAATCGTTCGACGTTTCGAGAGAGACGTGATAATATTGTAACAAAATTATCATAATAATTGTAGCCACTTGCTATTACTAGCGCCATCTATGCTTGTCTTCCTAAACTGTATGTCATGTCAATAAATTAGTTTGTTGAACGAATCACTGCGTATTACTTACAGGTTATGGGCTTACGTGAAATAAATTCGTTATAATAAACTCAAGTTGTTCAGTACTGTGTGGTTTTGTATAAAAATGACGACGAACTATTTAGCTAACATTCCGAAATTAAAAGGGCGCGAGAACTATGAAGAGTGGTGTTTTGCGGTGCAAAATGTGTTGGTGCTTGAAAATATGGCGTCCGCCATTACGCAGAGGTTAGCGGCTTCATCTACTGAAACCCAAATAAGTGATGATGCGAAAGCTAAAGCGAAATTAGTGCTTACTATTGATCCATCATTGTATGTGCACATAAAACACGCCGCAACAACATACGATCTATGGGAAAAGTTGAAGAATCTGTTTGATGATACCGGCTATACAAGAAAAATTGGTTTGCTGCGTAAACTCATCAACATTCGACTTGAAAATTGCGACTCGATGACCCAGTACGTAACTCAGATAGTTGAAACAAGCCAGCGACTACAAGGTACAGGTTTCAAAATATCAGATGAGTGGATCGGTGCATTAATGTTGGCAGGATTACCTGAAAAATATGGTCCTATGCTTATGGCCATAGAACATTCGGGCATAGACATAAGTGCTGATGTTATAAAAACGAAGCTGATGGACATGTGTAGTGAAGTTGGATCTGTTAACGTTTCCCACTCGGAGACTGCTTTTGCTGTGAATAATCGTCAGGGAAAAGGTAAATATAATGGCAACACTAAATATGACCAAAGACAGACAGCAACGTTTAAACAAAGTCCTGTCAAAGTCATTAAATGTTATAAATGTAAACAAACAGGTCACTATAAAAACCAGTGTCCGACAAATTCCGAAACAAGCAAAAAAAAACAATCCAATGCCTTCAGCGCTATCTTTTTGAGTGGAAAATTCAATTGTGATAATTGGTACATCGATAGCGGGGCCAGTAAACACATGACAGCAAGAAAAGAATACGTTGTGAATCCATCTTATGAACATAAAACCAAGGAGATCATAGTTGCGAACAAAACGTGTGTTCCGGTGCTGTGTTCGGGTGATGTGAACATAATTACAGTCGTGAAGGATGTAGAATACGACATCACAGTTTCCGATGTATTGTGCATACCCAGTTTAACGACAAACTTGCTTTCCGTGAGTAGATTGATTGAGAACGGAAATAATGTAATTTTCAAAGAGAAATTTTGCTACATTTACAATCAACAAGGTACTCTAGTCGGAAAGGCAGAACAAGTTGATGGTGTGTACAGATTATACACTAAGAATGTGGAACAGATATTGGCAGCGACAGCCAAAACATCCAGTGAAACTTGGCATCGACGTTTGGGGCACATCAACAGTACTAGTATGAACAAAATGAAAAATGGAGCTGCAGAAGGTATCTCATACACAGATATGGCAAACATAAACAAATCTAAGTGTACAGTGTGTTGTAAGGGGAAGCAGACGAGGCAACCTTTTCAGCCTAGCTCATCCAACACAGAAAATGTACTAGATTTGATACACTCAGACGTGTGCGGTCCTATGGAGAATGTATCCATTGGAGGATCCAGATACTATGTATTGTTCGTGGATGACTACAGCAAAATGGCTTTCATTTATTTCATGAAGAGAAAGTCTGAGGTATTTAAGTATTTTAAAGAATTTCAGTCCATGGTTGAGAACCAGAAAAACAGGAAAATTAAAGTTTTTCGGACAGATAACGGCGGTGAGTACTGCAATCAAGACTTTGATAGATATCTGAAACAGCAAGGCATAATTCATCAAAGGACTAACCCTTACACACCAGAACAAAACGGTGTATGCGAGAGAATGAATAGATCTTTGGTGGAAAAGGCTAGATGTCTAATTTTCGATGCGAGTTTAGACAAAAAGTTTTGGGCAGAAGCCGTGCATACCTCTGTTTATTTAAGAAATCGGTCAGTTGTTACCGGGTTGAATAATATGACTCCATATGAAGTTTGGACAGGGAACAAGCCCAACTTAAGTCATGTTCGTATTTTCGGAAGTAAAGCTATGATCCATATACCCAAAGAGAAGAGGTTGAAATGGGATGAGAAGGCCAAGGAACTCATTTTGGTCGGTTACTCAGAGAATGTGAAGGGCTATAGGGTTTATGACCCAGAAAATAACTCAGTCACAACAAGCAGAGATATCATAATTATGGAGAAAGCTGAGAATACAGTTGACATTCCCATTGAATGCAAGGATTCAGCGGAGGATCAGGAACATGAGGAAGGAGAGGAGGAAAGTAGTATCAATGACACAGATATTGATAATGAGAAGGATACCACGTATGTACCAGATGCTTCTTTGATAAATGACACATACGATAGCTGTGATACTTTTAGTACAGCATCAGAATCAGATGAGTCAATCATAAACATGAATCAAGAAGTTGGAATCACAAACAAACGAGTGAGAAAAATACCTGATAGATTTGGCTATAACCATTTGTGTATTACAGAGCCAGAAGATCACAATGTAACGGATATTACACTCGAGGAAGCCTTAAATGGACCTGAAAGCAAACATTGGAGAAAGAGCATGGAGGAGGAGTTGGAATCTTTCAGGGAGAATGATGCGTGGGAACTCGTTGATAAACCTCATGACTCTACAGTAGTGCAGTGCAAGTGGGTATTTAAAAGGAAATATGATAGTGTTGGTGAAGTACGTTACCGTGCGAGACTTGTGGCAAAAGGTTTTTCACAAAAGGCGGGAATCGACTACCATGAGACTTTTTCCCCAGTGCTACGTTATACTACTTTAAGATTGTTGTTTTCATTGTCAGTAAAATTAAATTTAGATATACGTCATCTCGATGTAACTACAGCTTTTCTCAACGGTTACTTAAATGAATGTGTGTATATGGAAAAACCTATAAATTATAGAGATAGTAATGATAAGAATAAAGTGTTAAAGCTTAAACGTGCCATTTATGGACTCAAACAATCATCGAGAGCTTGGTATCAAAGAGTAAATGATTATTTGATGACTTTAGGGTATTCAAAGTCTAAATATGAACCTTGTTTGTTTACAAAATTTGATGGAAATGTTAAAGTAATAATTGCTCTATTTGTGGATGATTTTTTTGTTTTTTCTAACTGTAAAATTGCAACTAATGTATTAGTTCAGGATTTGAGTTGCAAATTTAAAATAAAAGATTTGGGTCAAATAAAGCAATGCTTAGGTTTAAGAGTAAACTTGTATAAAAATGTAATAACAGTTGATCAGGAAAAATATGTAGAAACTTTGTTAAAAAAATACAATATGTCACATTGTAAGACTGCTGAAACTCCTATGGAGATTAATTTAAGTTTAGAGAAAACTCAGAATAAAAGTTGTAATAAAAATATTCCGTATAGGCAACTGATAGGCAATTTAATGTACTTAGCTGTGCTAACCAGGCCAGATATTGCTTATAGCGTTTGTTACCTTAGCCAATTTAACAATTCATATGATGAAAACCATTGGAAGCACTTAAAAAGAATTTTAAGATATTTAAAAGGAACTAAAAATCTTGGTCTTGTATTTTCTAAAGATGAATCTTGTATCGAAGGCTTTGTTGATGCAGATTGGGGTTCAGATGTAAATGATAGAAAATCTTTTTCAGGGTTTTGTTTTAAATTGTCAGGATCTGTTATATCTTTTGAATGTCGGAAGCAAAGAAATGTTGCATTGTCCTCAACAGAGGCAGAATACATTGCCATGTCAGAAGCTAGCAAAGAAGCTATTTATTTAAAGAATATTTTGTTTGAAATTTTAGGCGATTCAGAAATTATCACTTTGTATAATGATAGCCAAAGCGCACAAAAGTTAATTTCGAATCCAGTGTACCATAGAAGGTCAAAACACATAGATATAAGATATCATTTTATTAGGGAGACAGTTGCAAACATGTTTATAAAGGTAGACTATTTGGAAACAAACAATATGCCAGCTGATATTTTTACAAAGAGCTTGGGTTCTGTAAAGCATAAATATTTCACTAAAATGCTTGGTGTATTGCCTGTTAATAATATGTAATTATGTATACATGATTTTGTTAAGCGGAGGTGATAATATTGTAACAAAATTATCATAATAATTGTAGCCACTTGCTATTACTAGCGCCATCTATGCTTGTCTTCCTAAACTGTATGTCATGTCAATAAATTAGTTTGTTGAACGAATCACTGCGTATTACTTACAAGACGAACACTACCTGCGACGACGACACAAATCAGAGAAAGATCTCAGCAGAATCATCATGGTAGAAACTCCAATAATCGGAAGCCGGAAAGGTCTCGATTTCAAACAAAGCGCGTCCCCACTAACCGAAATAGAAACAAGAAGTTCTAAATTTCGTGCGGGGCAGGTTAGTAAAAAACTTCACATCTGGGAAACACTAGGGGCGCCAAAAAATATTTTATCAATATTATCAGGTCACCGGATACCATTTGTGAGCGTTCCACCATCATATAGATTTAGCAAAAAGGCCTGCCAACGTTATCAAACTAAAACTTCCAAAGAGATGTCACAAGAAATAGCAAAAATGTTGGATTCAGGCGCCATCCAAAAGTGTTGCCACAAATCAGGCTTTCTGTCGCCTTTATTTCTGCGTCAGAAATCTGATGGATCCAACCGCCCTATATTTGATTTAAGAAATTTAAACTACTATTTGCAACCACCGAAATTTCGGCTGGTTACCCATTTCAAAATACCATTTTGCTTGAATACATCAGATTTCATGACAAAATTAGATTTGTCACAGGCATATTTTCACATTCCTATTGCCAGTACACACCGTAGGTTCCTGGCTTTTGCTTATGAGAACAATATTTACGAAATGACATGCTTGCCTTTTGGGCTGGCCACTGCCCCATACACGTTTGCAAGTATTTCTAATTGGATGGCTAATTATTTCAGAAAAGGAGGCATCAGAATCATCGTGTACCTAGACGATTTTTTAATAATGCACACGAATCAGCATGTCTTGTTACAACAGACTCAACAGGTACTGCAATGTCTAGTCGACCTGGGATGGTGTGTCAACCTAAAAAAGTCGATCACAACTCCAACAAGAGTAGTAGAATATTTAGGAATAATATGGAAGACAAAGCAAAATGTCAAATGCCTCCCAAAGATCAAAACACAAAAAAAATTATAAAACTATTAGAAGACACACTGAGGAAAAACTGGTGGACGTGGCACAAAGCAAAAGTCATTCTAGGAAACATCAGCTTTGCGTCATTTGTTATTCCCTTGGGAAGACTTCATTGCAGACCAATCCAAAGACAAGCAAATTTACTCCCAGAGGACGACAGAAACAAGAAGTCCAGCCTTCCAAAATGTGTCGTGAAGGAGCTTCAGTGGTGGTTAGACCATGTCGATCAGACATCACCGATTCACCACAAAGATCCCACAGTATTTGTTACAACCGATGCATCAGATCAAGGATGGGGTGCCACAGTAAACGACAGGAGTCTAAGCGGCACCTGGACCATCGATCAACAACCTTGGCACAGCAACCGAAAAGAGCTGTGGACATTAAAGATGGTTCTTCAAAAAGTTGCACATCTTTACAGATGTCAAACGGTCTTAGCTCAAACGGACAACAAATCTGTGGCAGCATACATAAGCAAAGAAGGGGGGAAAAAGTCCCTAAAACTACTACAGCTGACGACAGACATACTGGAAATAGCACATCAACATCAAATTTACCTTGTAGTTCGCTACTTGCCAGGAAGATACAACCTTCTAGCCGACAGCCTTTCAAGATTCCACCAAGCACCAGAATGGACACTGTCGAAGCAATTAACACAAATCATATTCAACAAATGGGGCACACCAACAATAGACCTCTTCGCGAGCTCTCACTCAGCGGTCGTAAAACGATACGTGAGCGAAGATGTACGAGATCAAGCATGTGCATTTGTGAACGCCTTCAGCAAAACATGGCATTACGACCTCGGCTGGCTCTTTCCCCCGCCCTCACTGATACCGCGAGTTTTACGACACTTAGAAAAGAGCACGGGAATATACTTATTCGTGGTCCCGAATTGGGAAAAGACCTTTTGGAAAGCGGAATTGAAACAGCGGGCACTAAGTCCCCCATTTGTGATCCAGAACTTGCGTCAACATCTTACGGACCTGAAAACGGGGAAACCTCCACCAGACGTAGAAAAGCTATTTTTGCAGGTATGGAGGGTTCAGGCTGGACCAGTTTAGTTGAAACCTGGCATGAAGAAAACAAAATACTCTTAGAGTCCGCATGGCGCAAATCAACGTTAAAGACATATAAGGCCGCTTGGGAAAGGTGGCGCTTATGGTCCAGAGGAAAGTGTCAAATTGATAACCCCAAACCTGATGACCTCTCAAAATTCATTTGCTACTTACACAATGATGCTAACCTGGCACCTAGCACTATAGCCGTACACAAGTCTGTAGTGGCTACTTTTGCAAACCCTGAGAAATCCGAAGTCCTAGCCAGACACCCATTAGTTAAGCAAATAATGAAAGCTGTAGCCATAACAAAACCTCCACCTCGCCAACCTTCCACTTGGGAAGCTGGCAGTTTAATTGAATATCTACAACATTATTGCATCGATGTTGATAGCATATTTCAAATATCGCGTCATGTCACGGCACTTTTATTACTGTGCACGGGAAGAAGAGTACATGACCTCACTTTATTGGACATAAGCCCGGAATATTTTGAAAATAATGGCGATCATGTGATATTCTGGCCCAGATTTGGATCTAAAACTGACTCGGCAACACACCGACAATCGGGGTGGCGCTTATCAAATGACGGCCCGGAAAGGCTAAACCCTGTCCTATGGATTCAAAAACTAATTAGTATATCACATGGGCGAAGGAAAACTAGACAAAACTTAAACAGCCTGTTTATTACAACTAGAGGAAAAGTAAATGCGGCTTCTCGAACAATTATCGCTGGTTGGATCAGAACTCTTTTCCGAGAAGTCAACATTCAAGACTCCCCCGGCAGTTTTAGAGCTGCAGTTAACTCTGACATGTGGGTTAACAAAAATATTAACATTGACGAAGTATTAAGAAGAGGTAATTGGAGAAGTAGAGACACATTCCTTAAATATTACTATAAAGAGGTAACCAATCAAAGTAGAGATTCAGGCGGTGCAAATCTTACTGATTTATTTTCACCAGTGTGATTGAAAAAGTTAAATGTTACGTTCATGTAATAATTTAGTTATAAGTACTTGGAAGAAAAGTAATGTTATGTTTTTTCTTCTCTCATTTACTTTACTAAAAATAAACGTTTTCTTGCAAAATTAGAAAATTCTTTACATTAATTTTACTACCCTAACCAAAACATCAGATCATATTCAATCATTGAGCATCACCTCAACTGCTTCTCAATGTGTTATCCGATCACAGCACGTCATGTAGCGCCGGCAGAAAATAAACACATCTCAAGGTGGGTCTAGCGTAGCTCGGACACCTAAATAGCACCGTTTTTCCCCCGAAGGGTAGAAAACGGATATTTAGGTTCCAGCGTAGCTAGACCCACCACTTTAGGCCTTGCCGGCTTGAGAGAGTACTGAAGAACAAGCGAAGCGATCGCCCGGCGCAACATGGCGACGTGCGTACTATAGGGGGGTGGTAGCGCGCGCGGGGCATAGATAGGATAGGAGTTTAGTGTTGTCACATGCGAAAATCCAAGGGGTAATCTCAAGGTGGGTCTAGCTACGCTGGAACCTAAATATCCGTTTTCTACCCTTCGGGGGAAAAACGGTGCTATTTATGATATTAGTGTAGATACTTCATCTGCTATTCATTTCTTATTCTGAACCAGATTTACTTTTACAAACGTCGCATAATTCCTTAATAAACAACGTTTCCTTTATCTAATGAGTCAAATCAAAAAGGAAATGTCCTAGAATTGATTCGGATGTTTAAGTTTATCCTAACTCGGAGCCATTGATATATTAAAACTATAGATACGTTGTCCGCCCTCAAAAATGACAACATGAAATGAAGCCAATTGGCCACATCGCGCTTAGTTACGCACCGACCTCTCGCGCGATGCTACGTTTGTTCTTAATTTAAATCGTGTGTGTAAACCTGCGCGAAACATAAAGACAACAGGCATCCCGCTGTACGGTGTCATATTTTCTTTCCATTTCTTTACGCGTAAAAGTAGTTAAATAACATTTTCGCCGTTTTGAAGCGCAGCCATGTTAGTTCATGACGTGTATATATAATACGTCATTGCTCGGAGCTATTTGTAATCATGCGCTCCGAATCCCCAGCGGCCATGAGCGTTTACTCTCAAGGTATCACATCACCTTACAGTTCGTGTCAAATAACTGTGCCCCTCTGAAGTTGCCTACGAGTGGCTGCGCAGCAGTCAAAATTATGAACAAAACTGCAACTGCGCATGCGCGAAACATGGGGGCGGGCATTATGGCGGCGCTATTTTATGTCTCACTCACTCGTTTACTTTTGATGCATGCTTGCGTCCCGCTTGCTCCGTACGATAGACATTCGATGCCACAAGTGTTGCGTTATTGTACATGTTGTTATTTGTTTTTGTTATTACTTAGTGGTTTTTGATTTGTTATCTTGTTATTTCTTGTTAACATTGTTACTTAGTTTTGTGTATTAGTTTTTTCCTCTTTCTTTCTTTCATAAAAATTACGTTATCTTTTAAAAATATATAAGTATTTATTGTGTTTAAACACTTTTCTACGTAACTGCATCTGCGCGATCTATGCTAATGGCTAACTTCAGAGGGGCAAAGTTATTTGACGGGAACTGTACCCTTGAGTACTCTAATACCAGTAAACAGATTACTCGTGTGTCTGTAACATTAACCTGTTTACTGGGTCTTTTTGTGCTTCTACTTTTTGATGTGGTTGTACTAGTCATATTTATAATATACTAGTAAGGGCGTCGCCAGTTTTTGAGTTAAGGGTCCCTTTTCCCGTCGAGATTGCGGGTAGTTCGAAAGAAATACCGCGGCCTCGGCACAAGGGCTAAGCTAACATGGGTGGTTTTTAGTCAGTAGAAGTCTGACACTACATGCCGCTCTGCTCAAGAACGGGAGGGGTTATTTTAATATTTTCGCAAAAAAAAACAAGGGGATTACTAAGCAAGTGATTGTATAGGGTTAAAAAGGATATAAAAGTACCCGCAAACGAGGGGCACTTGTTCTCCCCACCACTGCGAGAATTTTTTTGTTCTAGACCATACCTGGGAACCCCCTAGTTACGGAGATATTGGGGATCCAAAGTTCCAAATTTTGCACAGCTGTTTTTGAATACTAGTTTTTCAGGTTTTAACTTCACTTAAATTACCTCCATGACCCTTTTACTATTTAAAGCATCCACTAGCACAGTGTTGTGTTGTACCGTAAAATGCGATTTTAAAACACAATTTTTTTTGACCCCAAAAAAAATTGTGTAGAGGTACTTGGTTTGATGTACAGAATGTTTGGTTGACGTATGTGTGATGGGTTAATTTACACTCTGTATATAAGTACTATCTACGGGTGCAGTTGAAGTTCTGGTACTTTAAAATGCAAAAATCCTCGAATTTGTAAGATTGTCTGAACTTGTTCATATAGTTCTTGGTTAACCAAATACATATAAAAATATAGAAATAGTAACTAATATTGACTAATTTGTTTATGACAAACAGAACATGTTCCAATCGTGCTTTTGCGTGACGTAAGTACTCATGAGTTCACTAATTCTGAATAAAAAACGACTAGAAGTCCAGAACAATCTCAAAACGCACGTGTATGTAAAGGTCATACACATTAATCCGCCAATAACATGAATCACCCACATTTGTGTTTCGTGTTGGTATAAAAAAAATCTATTTACACGACTGCGGCGGAGCAAAAATTAAAGATTACGTATTTGTGTGAACGGCCTTCTTAAAACGTACTCTATTTTACATAAGAACACGCCTGCAATCCACGAAGTGTTAGTCAGAGGGTGTACCCTAGTTCTTACACCCACATTTTTCCAGTTTTCTTTTAATTTTAATGGAAAAGGGATCCTCCCCTATTGCCATCAATCGGGTATAGGTCTAGGTTCCGTGACTTAACACTTTTCCCAGCCAGCGAATCGAACTCAGAAGACTGTCGGTCAGCAGTCGCGTTTGCAACCACTAGGCGACATACACTGTCTTCTCCGCACAAAACCGATTACTGCGTCAAAATCGTTGGATGCATCGGAAAAACGCAGAGAAATCGCACATCTGGGTCTTACGGTCTCCGATTACCGTTTTATGGTATTTATTCAAACGAGGTTACGGAACCACGCACATCGATCTATGTTAAACGGTCTGTCTAGTTAGATAAGGTTTATTTAACTAAATTACTACTTGTGATCTAGAGAAAAGAGAAAAATGGAATATTTTCTCTGTTAAAGTTTTTTCTACCTTTTCGCTAACTTTTCTTTAAAGTATATATAAGATAATTTATTGTATGGCCTACAATAGGTATTTGTTTAGGCTTTGAACCCCGGATTCTATAAACTCACTGCCAGTTTATGCCACGAATTTATGTCAATGAAAAGTCTCCTATGGATGCAGAGCCTTTTTTTGATAAATCCGGTGGAACATCTCAGTACACGAATGTTTTTGCTTGTAAGAAACGAATATGGAAATTCCAAAATTTAAGCAACGTTTGAAAAGAACTGGTTGGTTCTCAGTTCTCAGGAATTCTTCATCAAAAGTCAATACACTACAATTATACCATACTAAAACTTACACACACTACACAACACAAGCTCTATTTTTTCCCATGCTTCGTTCAAACGAGTATACATACTAGCTATGTACTGACTCATAGTATTATCCCATGCCATAACATTAGCATTAAATTGCACTAACGCATCAAGGCCGAATATTAGACCGGTTTTGCTATAAAAGATGTTTAAAACCGGATCGTAGTGGTTTTAAAATGTTTACACAGTTTAATTCTGCAAGTCTGGCTAGGAATTTCCATATCGTTGTCGTTAAAGAGTTGTTTTCTTCGTATTTTAATACTGTTTTGGTTACAAATACTGGTATTTGCATGTGAATTTTTGAATATGTGCAAAATAATGCACCAGAATCTGACTATTTGAATGCACAGATAGTTTTAGTAAACGGGCAGGACTTTTTGATGTTTTAAACTATTTGAGTTGACAAAGTGTGATTCACAAACGCTCGTTCGTGTACTGGAGCAGATAAAGAGATCTCTCTGAAGTCACTAATAAGGCCGTTTTTTTATTGGCAAATTTCTGGTCACTTCATCGTTGGTTTTGTTTGTCAGTGAACCGAAAATCTGACATGTACTAAATGGGTTGTGGAGGTCAGGTAGCCAGTCGCTCCATGTAAAATACTGGTTTTTTGCCACATCTGGTTAGACTGGAGGCTACCCTCAATATAGTTGGACGAAGGCTAAACAGATGGTGGTCGAAGTGTATCTAATAGAATCATAGCCACGACAAAAACACGATCAATCATTTGAACCTGTCGCGGTCTTAAGTATTTGCAATGTCAAGTTTAGATACAGTAATTCCTCGAATATCTTGTTTACCGTTAAAAACCGGTATCAACCACATTGTTTCAAAGATAAGAGGTCTGGAAAGTATTAAACTGCCGGAAAGATAGAAAAAATAACTGTAAAACTGTTATCATTACACGTGGTTAATATTTAAAACGTAGGAAAAGTGTTAACAACATCTATAAAACCAGTTGTTGCAGAACAAGTGCTAATTAACGGTAACTTAAAACGTAAACATTCTACGAATATAAAAAACGCGTTTGCGCATATCAATGCGTTAGAGTAATATAAATCAAAGAGTCCCACACCCACCACAGGAGAAACTCGGTCTACTCTTTCATATTATCTTCACAAAGCCCATCTATCGCTTTCTTGGTTTCCCCTTTCCTTCCATCAACATTTATATGCACCAACCAAATATCGTAGCTAATTTTCTGAAAACAAACCAATCAGTATTTGATTAGAAATCGGTTCAACGATGCATACTAATAACAAAACTCAATGAAGCACGAAGCAGATCATCATTATAATGTCGCTTAAACGTAATCTACGTATCTCAATACATATGTATCTTCATGTTTACAAATGAGCTATGATCTGGGCGTACATAATTAAACTTTATGTCGAAGCTTCGTCTACTTTCGAAGATTCTTTTGTAGATTTATAATGTCTTCTTCACTTAATTTAGTTTTATTGTGGTTTTTAAAAGCATGGTCTGCTCTCATGCAGAAATAAAAAGAATAAGTCGAAGGCTTTTGGATCAACAACATAGTTAAAAGAGAGGAAAATACATTCTTAAATGCATCCAATAGTCAAAAAGCAATTGAGCTGTTAAATAACGTGCATGTAAGCATAAATCATTAGCATTCATTAGCATTGAATCCAATAATATCACAGCATTTACTGTATCCGAAAACACCAAAAATGAGCTTAGTAATTTCGCTTCGAATTGCCATGGCTCCGGACGCAACTGACAGTGCCAAACTCGTCGCCAAATTTGGGGCTGACTTAATTTAAATTCTTATCCACACGCTAAGAAGAACTGTTTCCATGATATGTCGAACCAACCCCTGAGTCCTGACTATGCAATAGACGCCTTTTTTTTTTTTTTGGTGCGTGTAAAATCATCGAATAACCCCTCCCGCTCTTGGGCAGAGCGAAAGGGAGTGTCAGACTTCTACTGACTAAAAACCACCCATGTTCCTTCTTCGCCCTCTATGTCGAGGCCGTGATAACCAGAGGACTACCCGCAGCCCCGACAGGCGTCGGCCCTTTCGGGCCCCTCCCATGTTGCTGACATCTCTTTGAGGCGCGCGTGGAACACGAACGCGCCGTCGACACGGCCTGTTTTCGTCGTGAGACGGACGGACGGCGAGTTAGCCCATCACTCACCGTCCACAGGCCCGCGATGCAATAGACGCCTTAGTTGTAATCTCCATCTGCCTGCCATAACCTACCAGACGCGGCCTCGCCCCATAACACTACATTGTATATTAGATAATCATGTGCTAACCTTTGACGTACACATGTATACTAATATTGCAGTACAAAAGCAAAAGTTTGTATGTCTTTTTTGGATGCAGGCGGCAATCTTTGAAATCTTCTGATCCGATTCCTAGGAAGTAGGAACCTATCATCCCCGAGTGTCATAGGCTAATTAAAACTGGGCTTATCCCAGTTGTATCGTCCCTTTGTATTAGCGTTGTTCTGTTGTCTCCTGCTGATGTGGAATGAAATAAAAACCAAAACAGTTCTCTGGGACTTCGTCAACCTTCATTGTCTCGATACTTTTCTGATAGTTGCCACTGTTGATTCTGGCTTTCATGAGTTGCAGTGGTTTAGGATTAGTGTGACGGGCATGTCCAAAAAATTCTTATTAGAAAGTTCCCGTGTGACAATTTAGCAAAACCGCGGGCAAATGCTTGTTTAAGACAATCATGTGCTAATCTTTGACGTACACATACAGGATAAACATAGCATCTGACACGTACGTCATACGTCAGCACATGTATTTGGTTACATCTCCTTGTTTACTTGCGAGTTAAGAGTACATAGCTCACACTTCACTTAGATGTTCCCTTGAGTGTGGATATGGCATTTTCTTGTATGTGATGGTGATTCAGGATCATACTTTGGATTTTGGGGAGTAAGTTACAAGACAAACCTCTAGGGAATCGCCTGTGAGTTCTGCCAGTTATTTTTGGCAGCCACAAATAAGGTGCCATCTCCCATGGCATTGATTTTTACTGCCTAAAAGGTCTTATCCTGAACGATATCGCCTGATACAAAGCGAAGGAGACATCGCACCTTGAAGATGGCTACGATGGCTCTATTCTTGCTTTGAAGACTGACGCGTTGTATGTATTCGAGTTTGTATGGAAAGAAAACAGTTCTTGCTCTAGTCCTAGGGAAAACAGTCATTACCAAACCACTTGCTGTAGTCCTTTCCGTATTTATATCAGCTCGTGATTCTGGATTAACAACTCAAGCTCTTGTTAATTTTAACCATACACTTCAACAATCAGTCCTTTATTCTACATAATATGACATGTTGTGTTGTCATAACAGTCATAACACACAACACCCTTGTATTACACCTTAAAATATTACTGAAACTTAATAGCCGTAGTAGAATCACGAGACACCAAACTCCAAATAACCCTGACCCGAACATCGTCAAGGTCAATACAATTGCGGAATTTGGAATAGTAAATTCAGATTCACATTCCGCAATTTAGAAAACGGCTTTCTCGGTGACGTCATCAATAGTGGCCGGAATACCGATACTATGGACTGATCTACATTTATGCAAATTGATTGAGCCATTAAGGAGATTTCACGTGAGTATTCGACTAGGCATTTAAAAGATGTTGCAAACTAGCGAACTTGCTAATACACTTCAACGGCTTTCATTATGTTGTCACAGGCCACTTACAGAAAGAATTTATAAGGCAGATTTGTATGGAAGTCCTAAGCCCTGTTTAATAATCATTACAAGTCTACAATTTTGTAGATAACTGACATATTTGTAAAGTTTTATTTCAAGTGTTGTTTAATAAACCTTACAATTCAAAGTAAAAATTTTTACAAATTGTACAATTGTAAATGCTGTCTAATAAAGGTTTCCAATTGTAGAAAACGCGTGTAGGTTTTTATGACAATTTTGTATCTACAAATTGTGAGTGAGTTTACCTATCTGAGGTCTGATGTACGTTTATGTAAATTGATTATTACGGAGATTTCGCGTGAGTGTTCGTCTAACGTTTGATTTGATTTATAAACGCTAAAGTTATCGTCCTTCAACGTAACATCGTCAATCAACAATTTGATTGGTTCACGGTAACACAAACCAATCAACGCATACGTTTTAGTATTGTACCATTGAATCAGCCAATCAACACCAATGACACTATAGGCATGCTTGCCGTAAGCTAAACATCGTGGCTACAAGCTTACCTAATTATTTGTGCTAGTAAAACAAAGATGGCGGCTTGCATAGCTCGTTAATTTCCTTTGTCCATGACATGACCTTCCTCAACAAGCATTCAGTAAGAGGAACAAACAACAAATATTTTGCATAAAATATTTGTTTTATTTGCTTTTACTTCTGTGTAGGTATTCGAGATATTGTTTTAACGTTCCTCCGGTTTTGCAAGTTTGTTTATTTATTTTTAATTCATCTGCCAAGCCTTTTCCCAACTATGTTGGGGTCGGCTCCCAGTCTAACCGGATGCAGCTGAGTACCAGTATTTTACATGGAGTGACTGCCTATCTGACCTCCACAACCCAGTTAATTCTGGGTAATACTTTACCCTTTGTTAAGACTGGTTGTCAGATTTTCTGGTCACAGACTACCTGTACCGACTGCCAAAGATCTATCTATATACAGGGTGTAAATTAACCCTTCACACATCCGTGAACCAAGCGTTCTGTACATCAAACTAAGTAACCCTACGCAAAATTTTTTGCTGGGAAACGACTTTTTTTTTGCGGTCATAAAATCACATTTTACGGTAAAACTCAATGTTGCACTCTTGAAATATTGTGCTAGTGGGACCTTTGAATTGTCAGGGGCCATGGAAGTAATTTAAGTAAAGTTATAATCTGAAAAACTGGTATTTACAAAAACAGCTGTGAAAAATTTGGAACTTTGACCCCCAAAATCTCCGTAACCAGGTATGGTCTAAAACAAAAAAAATATCGCAGTGGTGGGGAGAACAAGTGCCCTTCGTTTGCGTTAAGGGTACTTTTACACCCTTTATGGCAGCGAGGACCAACAGCGTCCGAGGCACGGAGGAAACTCGGTATGTAATGGGCGGTCACCCATCCATAGACCAACCTAGGCAAGCGCAGCTTAACCTAAAGAGCAACCCGAGTGGCAGTTATCATGAAACCATGAACTCCTTTATTTATTTTTAACTGTGCTTATTTACTATTATGCATTCATTTTCTGCCCAGCCATTTTCCGTCATTGTTAGTGTGTTGACACTAACAATGACGGAAAATGTCAAATTAAATTCTTGTCTAATCGGATGCAGCTTATTACTAGTTTTTTTTCTATGTAAGCAATTAGACATTTAGCTACATCCTACGGTACTGACAATGTAAATCACTAAATATCGCATATAATCGTTTCACATAAAATCGTTTCATTATGGTTCACTGAATACATAGTTACCATTTCAGCGTCGCCGTCGGTGTCACTACCACCCTATGTTATTCAGTAGAATTGAACTCGGTTTAAATTCATGCCAAAATCGATATTTCACCCAAACCTGCTCTGACCTTTGCGAGCCAATTATTGGGAGGCACCGCTTCCACTGAAGGTTAAAATAGCTGACAGAATTTCAACGTAATCTGTCTGTAAGCTTTAGAATTTCGCTTGACAACACCGACAGCTTCATTTAGTCGTTTGTCTTCAGTGATCTGAATTCTTGATGTCATCTTGTTTACGTGGTCTTACAATGTATTAAGACCTCAATACAAACATAATACCTACGATTATCGATACCTACCTACATTTTCCGCTCTGTGTTCTAAGATGACTTAGAACACAGAGCGGAAAATGTAGGTAGGTAACTGGCGCAACTTTTAAACTTTCTCGATCGAGAAAGTTTAAAAGTTGCGCCAGTTATTGATAAATGGGGTATTTCACCAAAAAAATCTAATTAGTCCGTCCGATAGATTTCTAAAAAATAATGTACACGTATTTTTTTCTTTTTTCATGTAAACTAAAGATGAAGACGATGTACAGTGCTTCGAAAAGTTGTACAGGGTTAGTACTTTTTTACCCACAAAGTGACGTCAAAAGCCCTCATGATCTTTACCACGTTTTATTTTCGTAATTTTTTATTTATTTCATATAACAAAAAACACGTATCCAATATTTTTCGATAATCTAACAGACGGACCATTTAGATTTTTTTGGTGAAATACCCTATTGAAGGGAATCAACTGTCTCTTTAAGAACATGTGATAAGGAGGGACGAATCGAATGTGACTAAAAGTGTAATAAAATTTAATTTTTGTGGATGAAGAGGGAGGGAAGACCAAGGAAACGATGCATGGATGGTGTCAAGAACGATCTGAATGAAAAAAAAGTAAAGCATTGCGTGAAATGTGAAGAAAATGTAGAAGCATCTCATAACGTTAATGAAATCATTTAAACTGGTATTCAGACTGTAATAAAACCAGTCATAATTACTCATTTATACGAATAGAACCACAACAATTAATTTATTAGAATTCTTTATCGTACAACAAGACGGCAATATTATGCTATCGGCCTATTGTTTTCAAGATAATACATAGATAACAACAATCTAGCAGAAGCTCCACATTCCTAGATTATCTTAAGCCCTACTCACTCCAATTTACCACCGAGTGACGGAGTGACTAGGAGATAACAATACAACTAACGCACATGATGACAATAAGTAAAGACATCGTTGTTTTAATTTAGGTTGTCCAGTCTTGCCAGGAGTATCGTGTTACTAGTCCCAACTGGTAACTGGACTGTGTTTGCACTTGGCAATCACTCCATGCAAAAATCCAGTAGTCAGTAGCAAAGAGTATGCAATGAAACTGGAAGCCGACCTTAAACACAGTCGAGATAAAACCTAGACAGATGAGCCTCAAGCTCTACTCATATTTTCAAAAATAAAGGTAAAATATTGCCTGTATCTACATAGACTTATCTTAATAATTTTCAAACCGGTTCTGTAGTTAAGTAAACAAAAAACCCACTGTCAGCACTTATCATGGCTAATGATTAATTAATCGATTAGATATCTTAAATGGCTAAGGCACGTTCCTTTGTGGAATAAACGTGTAAACGAGGCATAGATATTGATACGATCAAGGAATTGTTTTATGTTTTGGTATTTGAATTAAAATATCCAATAACATCACATCATTCATATCAGAAAAGAATGGGAGCAGAAAACGCAGTCCAACTTGATTTTGATTTTAATTTTGATCAATATGTAAGTTAAGACAAGGATCCTCTCAAATACCTCTGTTAATAATTAAGTTACCCAAAAGCAAATCACTCAGACAATTTAGGAAGATTTTTTCAATCTCCTAACCTAACGATCTTAAAATAACAGCTGTCGAAATCCTACTAATGTTATAAACGCGAAAGTTTGTAAGTATGGTTGTTTGTTACTCTTTCACGGAAAATCTACTGAACGGATTTGGATAAAATTTAGTACATAGATAGTTTATAACCTGGATTAACACATAGGATTTTTATCCCGTTTATCTTCCCATGGGATAATTTTCGAGTTGTAGCGGGTAAAGCCGCTGGCAACAGCTAGTATGAATTAAATTGTAATTAGCAGATTCTTTTTCTTTCCCAAAGTCTAACGACGCTACTGAATGTCTTTCAAAAACAAGTACATTCTTTCATCAGATTTTGAGTAGGTACAACATATCATTGCGGAGATTACTAAATCTGTTGCAGAATTTAAAATCATCATTGCTTTGCCCCTTTTGGTGTAAAACTGCTACTACCAATCATGATGACTGTTGGAAAACAATTCATTGACGTAGGAAGTGTACACTTACAGTCAAAGATGTTCTTTGGCGGCTCGGTTATCATTTTTAAGTCGTCAGGACTTATCTGGATCTAGATTATACCTACTTAGCTACTTTGCACAATTTCGAGTTTCTACCCTTTTACTTGGTTATACTGGAGTATAAAATATGAAAAATATGTTGTGTAATTTTTTATTTTCACTAGGAAGACATCAGATAAAATCTTCCTTTCTCGACACATTCTCAAACAGTTTAAGAAAATAATTTAAAAATGAACAATACACGACAAACACGCGGAAGAAGGAAAAACAATATACTTCAGCAATTAAAAACAGTATATGAAAGTTTATAATTGAGACCTTTATTATATTTTATATCAAAGCATCTATCTTATAAAGTTATGAGCACTTCGCCCGTAATAGTTGTGATAGCACGACTATTATGCTTTACATAAATATAATTTATAGCCTGTAGCTTTCTGCCAATCAACTAATTATTAGAATCGAATCATTAGTTTCGAAGATTACCCCCTACATGCAACTTACAAAACCTCGTTAAAATATTAATATAGATAAAGACAATAAAAATGGCAACACACACGTGCTCATTCTAGAACGATAAAGATAAAAGTGAAATTTTTCCACTGAAATATTTGTTTTTCAAGGATTCAGTGCGATACCCGATTAGAGTCGGTGAAGGTCGTATAGGGTTTTGCATTATGACTGTGGAATATAGGGCTATAGCAGATGGACAGACGGACATGTGTCAGCGACTGATAGGTAGGGAAAGGTAGCCTATAGAAAATGTAAATGGATTATCTCAAAAAAGAAATGGAAAATATGACAGTTAAAACCACAATGGAAGAAAAATTCTCTTGTATCGTGGGGACCTAGACAAAATGAAATTCTATCAGCGACTTCGATTATAGAAAAGTCTAAAATGTATAACACTTACTATAGCTACTGAAGTTTTTATATATATCAATCCGTAGCTTCTATGCATTTATGTAACTAAAAGATAATATTAAACAGTTACTTTTTAGTCTAATCATCATCATCATCGTCATATCCGCAACCATGTTGAGGTCGGCTTCCAGTCCAACCACATGCAGCTCAATACTAGTATTTTACATGGAGTGTCTGCCTATCTGACCTCCAGAACCCAGCAGTTAGTACTGGCTATTAACTGACCAGTCTAATCTCTAATATTGTTTGAAGTATTTTCAACTTAAACAAGACCTTCAAAGATTTCTTTTCCATTTATAAAATTGCGAAACGCGTCTAAACGTCTAACAGAAACAGCGAGCATGAAAATATTGATTTGTACTTTACTTCAGGAAATTATGTGTGAACGGTTGGATTTACGAGAAAGGCACGAAACAGCTCGGTGGAAGATTCAATTTGTTTCGTTTGAATTTTGATTTTTTTGCCGTAGCTCATGCTATCGTATAGCATGCAATGAGAAAAGATCTTTGGAATCAAATCACAATAGCGAGAAAGGAATTGAATGAATTAAGAAAATTTGGATGTGATAAACTTAATACAAGATGATTTTTTAGTCACCGTCCAAATTTTTTTCTAGGTGTTAATTTTCGCCAAAGATATCAGACTTTGGACGGTGACAAAAAAAACATCTTGTATATTCATCTGCCTCAACAAAACGTGATAAAATACTTATCTTCCTTACCTTATCCCATTCAACTTGGGGTCGGCGCAATACGTTTCTTCCATTCTTCCCTAACAGACGTCACGGCATCATTTACTCCTTTCTGTTTTCTATCATTTCTCACACAATCCATTAATCCTTTCTTTGGCTTTCTTCTCCCTCTCCATCCATCAACATAAATATCCAAATGACATAAGACATCTATACAAATTCTCAAATAATAGAACCTCATAGAAACGTTCGACCTAAATATACAAAACATTGCGATAGCTTGGGAATTACCTATAAGAAATATATCATTAGCCAGTACGCCTTCTACCAGAACTAATCTTATCACTGCACCATCCTTATCATTATCCGTTACAATCTGCTTTATCATACCTTTGTTAACACTCTCAGCATTGATTTCTTCACTAAGCAATTAATTTGCTGTTATTTCATTATTGTCTTTCAATGTAGTGTTGTTTTTGCAATTTACCTCATTCAGTCATAACAATTTTACTGTACTATTTTCCTCGTATTTTTCATGTACAACAGTGTAGTTCTTTAAGTTTCAAGTTGTTGTCAGGTCAGATATGTCGTTAACGAAACTAAAACCAAACTGTTTTTATATCATCAGTCTTTTTTTTTAAGTAGGTACATTTTGATAAAATCTTGTCTATTACTTTGTCGTACGTCATTCTTTATATCGTCATCAAAGGCTTAGTAAATCGTTAAGATTTTGAATAAAATATAATCTTATTATTCATTGATGTTCCATATTGATACGGATTTATCAATTCACATGACTTGTTGCTGTCAAGTAACATGTACAGCCTTACCGTATCTTCACCGTCAATGTCCTTTATAAGGAAAATGTTAAATGAAATGCGTTTACTGCTTCTTGTCGTTTTAAAATAGCGGTCCTTGTCTGTATTATAAGTCTCCTTGGGTCTAAATCTTATCGCTTATAACGTTTTGAAATTACTGGCATAAAACTTAAGTAAGTCCACTGTAACCTTTACCTTGTATCATCCCACCGCTTCACCAAGATCTCTCCCCATGACTTCCAGTTCTTCGGTCCCGGCCCAATATTGGCCACTGATATTTGGTTCAGTATCTTGAACAGCCTTAATATCATCATCTACCTAGACTTTCCCAACTATGTTAAAGTAGGCTTCCAGTCTAACCGGAAAATATCTGAATTTTACATGGAGCGACTGCCTATTTGGGCTCCACAACTCAATTACTACTGGGTAATACTATACACCTTTTTAAAGCTGGTTGTTTGATTTTCATGAATATCTATAAATTATTAAAATAACTGATATTAAAACTAGGCCACTAACGCCTTAACACCTAATTTCCATCAAGAAACAAGAACTCTTTTAAAGTCGTAACTTTGGCTACACGCTAACACATTAAAAGATTTTTTGTAGAAGTTGGTTTTGTCGAACCCACCATGATTTGTGTTTCTCATGCAATCGTTATTTGACCTCAATTTCCAACATTTTGATATAAACAAGCTATTTCCGTATTATTTGTTGATTAGTATGAAAACAGCTTATCGACAATGAATCTTATGATTCAAATGCAAATTCTAAGTACCTATGTAATAATCTGATTTGTGATGAAGAAATACGTTTTAGTACGTAATTAATATGCGGTGTTTGCATATATTCTGCATATTTTTCTTCACATCGCATCACCGATTCAAGTTTTAATCAAGGAAAATGTGATAAAGAGATCGGTTGTATCGACAAAAGTAAAAACCTGCAATGCGGCAATTGGAAATGGTGGTGCGAGTATGAAAAATGTTACAACATCAACATGTATGGAAAATACTTCATTTTCCAGTGATCTTTTTTATATTACTTATCACAAATAGTATTAAAAATCGATTGACTCGATGGTACAACCGTATATTCTACAATAAAATTTCTCAGTAGTCACCCGGAGTGTGGATATGTGCCGGTTGATGGCAATAGGATCGCCCCCTATTACAACATTGAGGAGGGAGGGAGGAGCTCGTGGCTTAATAAGAACTGCCACTCGGGTCGATCTTTAGGTTAAGCTGCGCTTGCCTAGGTCGATCTGTGGATGGGTGACCGCCCATATAACGAGTTTCCTCCGTGCCTCGGAAAGCACGTTAAGCTGTTGGTCCCGGGTGCCATATATAGATCTTTGGCAGTCGTTACGGGTAGTCAGTGACCTGAAAGTCTGACATCCAGTCTTACCAAAGGGTATCGTATTACCTAGTATTAACTGGGTTGTGGAGGTCAGATAGGCAGTCGCTCCATGTAAAATACTGGTATTCAGCTGCATCCGGTTAGACTGGAAGCCGACCCCAATATAGTTGGGAAAAGGCTAGGCAGATGATGACCAGCGAACTGTGGGTGTTGAATAGGTGCTCCTCTGCCTAACTCCTTAAAGATTACAGCCGTGATGATGTTATTGCGTCGTCTTAGTACAAAATAGTCTTTACAATGTACAGAACTATTTCTGTCGGCTCATCACAATCACAGTGTAAAGAAACCAGTAAACCAACCACCCAAGTCCTTTTTGTTAAATTTTACTTTTTGTTAGATAGGTACATCAATAGGTACCAACCAGAGGCACGCTAGCAAAAGCACGCAGCATAAACGTAACATAAAACCGTCGGTTTCAGGTTCGGAAATCCTTTAGTATTTCAGTTACATGGTGCACAACACCTTGCTAACAGCAACAATAGCTGACATCTGTATCAATGAAAACGCCATGAAGGAGCATCAGGTATCAGTGGCATGCTACTACGGCGGTCCTCTATAATAATTTTACTTACATTTAAATTGAAATATACAAATTCAGTATATGAATATCAGACAAGAATTATTATCTTGTTGTCTGCTTTTAAGACCGCGGTTTGTAGTCGGGTTTTAGTTTTTAAACTTATATTTTTATTGTTGAATATAATTAATCGTAAAAATATATTATCGTAACTATATTTTTATTTCTTAGATGTCGCATATTCACAAAACTTTCACAGATCGTCGGCGTTCCTCATTAATTAATTGCGCACATCTCGCATTGCTTTCAAGTGCACGTTTTATTAATAGATCAACTTCACAGCTACCAATCCAACAACGCTATAATCGTATTGCATAATCGTTATCGCGGTTCTCTCGATGCAATCCAAGTATCGATACCTAGTTATAAACACACGTGGGAATTGCTGGCACTATTCACCGTTTTTCTCACCTCTGCCTCTCCCAAAGTAATTCCTACTTTATCTGTTTCTTGTGTAGGTTGATTTTTATTATTGTCGTCAGTACCTACTATCAGTCTATCAGGGTTGTGACGTAACATGTCACATAATAGTTCCGCCCACCATGTGTTTATGTTTACGCTTATATTCATAATAATATTATATCATGTATCGATTTATCTATTTTTGTGACACGGACCATGTATACCTACGTATTTCTGTGTAATGTGGGGTTATCGGGATGTAACCTATTTGTTTTGCCTCCCAGTGAGACTTTAATTGAGACGGAATTAAATATTAACATTATTTTTCAGTTGCGTTTGGTAAACAACTTTTCGTGTCGTGCCGGTTAGAACTAAAAAGAGGAAGAAAAAGACGAAAGTCGAACGGCTTTCGTCTTGAAGCTGCCAAAGCCAGGGTTCAAAATTTGAATCCACTATTATTACATCTGCTGGGGTAGCGGAATTAGTTTGAAGGGGTCACCCGGATGGGTTTTAGTCAATAAAAGCCTGATAGGTATTCCCTTCTGCTCCGCACAGAACAGGATGAGATGATGTCCCATCCTTAAAAACAAAGCTATTATTACATGAGACTGAAACATATATTTCAAAATGTGGGGGTGCTATTAAATGAAGATATAAGATATAATCGTAGTATGTTTATGTTATGTATGATTCAGATGGTGCACAGTAAAACCAGACAACACCATTATTAACATGTAATGATCATAATTACAATAAAACATGTAAATAACAGCAATCATACTATTAAAAGACTCACTGAAGGTCGAAACAGGTTCAATGTCAATATCAGGTGCAAAGGGCACTGCAATGACCCTTTCAATTTCAAAGTCAGCTTTTATTGCTACAGATAAAAAGTGACAATAAAAACATGATAAGTAGCGAAGGGGAGATAAGTCTCATAAAAGAATTTTCTCGAATAAGTTGCTAAAGTAGAAAGAAACCTTGTTTTTTTTTGTGTAGTGACCTGAATAAACTGCCCACTGCTGGGCCATAGGTGGCCTCTTTACAAGAGGCAGAGTGTCGTTATCCACCACTAGATGTGGAGGACGCTTAGCTGAAGAATGTCTTTCATACATGGCCAGAAATATTGATTACAATTTTGTTTTATAAGGCGGTCAAACGCTGTATCGTTTGGCATCAGTCTCTAAACGTATCTGTATAATCTTAAAAGTAAATGCAAGTTAGCTGGCTGTTTACTTATTGACTTGTTTGACTGTATACCATACACATGAAATGGTCGCTTTATCCATACCGAACAATGGTATATAAGACACTACTAGTAACTCAATCCTACTAATATTATAAATGTGAAAGTTTGTGAGAATGGATGTGTGGATGTTTGTTACTCTTTCACGCATAAACGGCTGGACCGATTTGGTTGAAATTTGGTATGTAGATAGGTTATACCCTGGATTAACATACAGGATAGTTTTTATCCCAATTTTATGATCCGTGGGATAATTTTCGAGTTGTAGCGGGTGAAGCTGCTGGCAACAGCTAGTATGGCATAGATTGTATGACATCTTTTATTGTTTATTTATTTTCTACTGATAGACCTAATACAGATACTTCCTGATCCAAGAATGTCAACAAACCAGCTTGTCCAGCCTAATCTTATCAGTTGAGTGAAGTAACTTTCCGTTTCCTGGATGATAATAGTACAAATACTATTGTTTGTGGCTCGTATGCTCGTAAAACTAATATGAAAGTTTTATTTGTTATTTAATGGGACCATGTTTGACTAGACACGTGTTTCGAGGACTTTTGAGGAGTTTGAACTTATTGATTGTGACTGACACAGTTTAATTTTAAATGTAGTTTTTTTGTAGCAATCAGCTGCTTGATAAATTACCTAGTCACAGTTCAAAGTATTCGGCCTCCCATCGAAAGTATATTTCAACTTTAGCTTTATTTAAATGGGCTCTATTTTGTCTTGTTCAGACCGTCTGCCCTTACTAGTTACTATGTTTTTCCTCGTTTACGATTTTTACTCTCTAATTCAGTAGTATTGCGATGGAAAATAATCCTTTGTTTTTAGCATCAGTTACTTGCCAATCGAGGTACCAGGTTTCTACCAATCTGTATTACGCTGACTCGTATTTTATTCTAACTCCTATTTTATTCTTATTTTGTTTACTTTCCAGAGTGATGAGAAAAGATTATATTTTATCATCATCATCATCACCACTTACTACACCCACTGCTGGGTATTGGCCTCTCTTTGCTTGTACCAAGCTCTCTGCTCCACACTCTTGTGTCAGTCTCAGGACATTCCCGCGATGGCAATAATGTCGTCTGCCCATCTGTAATATTTACCTGCTTGAAATTCAGAACAGGAAAACATAATGTTCCTCTCCCCGTACATACGTCGTATGATATTACTTTCGATTTGACTGTAAAAAGATTTATGTAGGGTGTAATAGTACCCTTAACGCAACCGAAAGGATCTTGTTCTCCCCACCACTGCGATATTTTTTTTGTTCTAGACCATACCTGGGAATCCCCTAGTTGAGGAGAGTGGAGATATTGGGGGTCAAAGTTCCAAATTCTTCACAGCGGTTTTTAGGTTATAACTTTACTTAAATTACCTCCATGACCCGTTTATTATTCAAAGCATCCACTAGCACAGTGTTTTAAGAGTACTACATTCAGTTTGACCGTAAAATGTGATTTTTTACCCCAAAAAAAAGTCGATTCCCAGCAAAAATTTTTGCGTAGGGGTACTTAGTTTAATGTACAGAATGCTTGGTTGACGGCTGTGTCATGGGTTGATTTACACCCTGTATACGGAGAAGAAAAATAATATAATATAGATGAAATATTAGATCATGTCGAAAAAATTCAATTCACTGGCATGAAGAGGGTTTGACTGCCAACGTAATATCGAATGAATAAAATATTTTGCCCTAGATATTATGAATACCATTAACATTTTGGCAAGGGCAAGGCTTGTTGTTTTCAAATACAGAAATAGAATTTAATAGAAAAGTTTACAATATGGAAATTCTGATGATAATTCATTGTTCTTTGGGGCATCGACCATTCCACATCGAGTATCAAAGTGATAAGAGCTATGACGTGATTTTTTTTACTACATATAAAACAGGAAGGATGGTACACCGACGCACAAACAGTAACCACGTATTCAGTACGTTATTCAGAACCTTCCCACATTGTTTTTTTTTATTACTTACTCATAAAAAATTTGTACGTGGCATGCGTGTTCTTCATAAAAAGTAAATCAGACACGTAACATTTATATATCTCTCGAGAGAGGAGCACGTGGCTGCATGATAATTTAATTTATATTTTAATTTCGTAGTAGTAAGATCCATGTTTAGTAAAAATGGCCGCATAGGTCCCTAAAAAACCACCCAACACACTGAGTTTCGCCAGTCTGGCAACCAGTCTTACCAATGGGTATCGTATAAACGTTGTGGAGGTCAGATTGTCACTCGCTCTATGTAATAGATGATGTCCTTCTTCTATAACTGTAACTATCAACAAACTATTAATCAGAACATAACCGTAATATTCTTACGATACATCAGACGATCATACCAGCTCAGTATTAGCACATTATTGCATATAAGTTCATCGGGGTCATCGCCCTCTATCGGGCGCAGTTTCGTCTGCCACCGCCCCAAGGTTTCGCTTCACCAATTTCCTGATACCATCGTCATTGAGGAAATAATTTGGTGGTTATGACACCCAGGAATTGATGTATTGTAAATAAACATTGGCTGTTATATTATTTTGTGTCAGCTTCCTCATTGCTCTCGTGTCTAAATACGTATTTGTGAACTCAAAATTGGCCCATATGATTCATTGTAATAACGCCTCCGTATAATTAATTAGGTATAATATAGAAATTATGACGTCAAATAGCCGGGAAATACCATATAGCTCAACAACGGGTAACACCATCAAAACAAAATAATGAGGTTACCGATTTGATTTTCCTAAATGGTGTTTATGTTTTACTAAGGGAATACCTAAGCTCTTTTGACTGGTTCAAGGTCTCCGCTTCAACACCTTACCCCATCTACTGCTTTATGCTGGGGAGGCTGTTCCTCCACTTCTTCTTACTACCTAAAGCACTAAGAAGCTCTTATAAACTTTAGGATTTCTAAAGTGCTGATTAATAAATAATTTGAACAAATTACTTTTTATTTTTGCCTTGTGAAACATGGTACCTGCCCATTTCTATCGTGCTCCCGCCAGAGCACCGACTCATGTGTCCCGAATTCTCGATTGTGAATTGGGTTAAAGGTACTAATATTGTAGTGGATCTTTAATATCTTAGATCTAAAAGCTATTACGAAAATGCAGTACCATTTTGCAGGTATATAGCCTTGCGAATAGAGTGTGATAATGGAATGTCTGTCGGCATTTAAAGTGTATTTGCAGATGCCAAATATTGCATTGCATCAAGGCTTGCCTAGTGCAATAGTGAATGGTGTGATAGATTGCTAGCTTATCTTCCTGCAAATTGTATAACCGCCTTTCATCTTTAAGGTTTAAAATTATTGTTATCTCTAACTTGCTTAACATTATCTGACTAATTAGTCAGATATATTTCTAAGATTTAATTTCTTGATGACTAGAAAGTGTTATCCCGCAGATTTATCTACAATGTGATGAGTCTCTCTCAATACTGTTTTATTTAATACTAGCGGACGTCACGCGGTTTCAACCGCGTGTAGTTCCCGTTCCCGTGTGAATACAGGGATAAAAAGTATGTAGGTATGTTACTCAGCGTGAATGTAACTTTCTAATGGTTTTTGAGTTTATTCATTACAAACATACACACAAAAATACAAATCTGGATTTTTTTTAATTGGCGTAGTAGTTTTTAAGTTTATTCATTGCAAACATACACAAAAAAAATACAAATCATTCTTTTTTATAATATTATTTAATATTTAATTCACAGTATTGGTTCATAGATGACCTTAACACCCACTGCATCGCAATGAAACTGCTAGACGAAACCACTTAAAAGACACTGTCTTGGTCCCAATACAGGGTATAAATTAACCCTTCACACATACGTCAACCAAGCATTCTGTACATCAAACTAAGTCCCCTACACAAACATTTTTGCTGGGAAACGACTTTTTTTTTGGGGGTCAAAAATCTCTTTTTACGGTAAAACTCCTCTTAAAAAATTGTGCTTGTGAATGCTTGCGATGGAGGTAATTTAAGTAAAGTTATAACCTGAAAACGTAGTATTTACAAAAACAGCTGTGCAAAATTTGGAACTTTGACCCCCATAATCTCCGTAACTAGGGGGTTCCCAGGTAGGGTCTAGAACAAAAAAAAATCGCAGGGGTGAGGAGAACAAGTGCGAAGGGCGATAGTTTGCGTTAAGGGTACTTTTACACCCTATATATTAATTTCCAAAATAAACATAAAACAGCAACAGGTAACACACATTAAAACATTATCATTGAACGTCTTTTGCTTGAATCTTAAGGAAGAAACATTCTGGAACGAAACAACAAATCTCTAAATAATTCATTGCGCATTCAATATATCACTAACAAGATCTACCCTGAAATCTGTTTCACCTGTCAAATTAAAGAAAATTTAGGAGACTGGGAATGGGAATATAGATACTTGAAATCAGCAGTTTAAACACAGACTAAAATAAAGGGCATGATATCAAAACGTTTAAGAAAAGATTAATCTAACTTAGTAGATCTCTGCTATTTCAAACTTTTATAGAAAACGGAACATTCCGTTTGTCAATATTTATGCACTGCTCACAGCAAGACTCTTCGCTCCACTAATAATCGTCTTCTACGTTGTCCCTCTCATCGCTCTGGTTTTATAAAATCGTCCTTCTTTGTCCAGGCGGTTTTCCTCTGGAATGAACTGGGATCAAGATATCAGGACAGTAAACGGTCAGTTCACGTTCAAAATGAAAGCTCGCTAGCACATTCGCAAGAAGTTGGCAGCTTCGTCTCACAATTAAGTTGTTAAAGCTTTTCATGTGTATCTTTCAAAACTTTATATATTTTATGTATATGTGTATGTATGTATTTATTCTTATATGTTAGGTATATATATTTTCTAATTTTTGATTCTGTTTTGCACCTACTGTGTAATGTCTCTGCATCACCCTAAGGTAGACTGGTAGAAAATGCCCAAGGCATTAAGTCCGCCTTTGTACGGTTTTATTACTTGGGCATAAAGTTTTAATAAATAAAAAATAAATAACATACTTTTTCACTCCTGATTCATCCTGAGGAATAACTAATATTTCAAATAACTATTAACATTATCCTTCTTCATAGTTAAGGACAATACAATAACTATCCACTTTCTAATATCTACAAAGTAAATACCTTAACGACTAGTTTGAGGAAATCATTAGGTGTCACTGCACTTTATCTCTGTTTACGCACGTAAGTGATAAGTGTTGCGGACGTGAACAAATCATTTTGATACACAACACGAAGGTCGCCTCAACATTAGAGCGAGCCGACTTGTAAACACTTGAAACTATCAAAACTCAAGTAATTCCATGTTTTGGGTAATATTTATTCGGAGAGATGTGTCATTTCTTTGATTTGGGACACAACAAAGATGATTTTATGTTGTGTAAGAGTTTAACTTAATATTATTCCACTGTTACTGATTTTGTACTCAACGACTGTACATCATTGTCGTCATCTAATAGCAATAGGAATGTTTGCTGACTTAAAAAATGAGGTTCTAATTAGTCCGTCTGTTAGATTATCGAAAAATATTGAATACGTATTTTTTGTTTTATCAAATCAATAAAAAATTACGAAGATAAAAGGCGTCAAAGATGAGTGGGGTTTGGTAACGCCACTGACCGCTAAAAAATGTCATACTAATGTCTTAGAGTATGACGTCTCACGAGTTTTCAAAGCACTGTTTCGTCTTCATTGTATGTTTACGTGAAAAAAGAAAAAATACGTGTCCAATATTTTTTGATAAGCTATATGACGGACTAATTAGTTTTTTTTTTTCAACTACCCTATTGTCTGCTGTCTTATAGGTTTCTTCAATTGCAGACCACTGAGCTCGATGCGCCTCTACTGTTATCTATCCATTATTATTAGTACCCATCTTCATCCTCCTGGCACTGCACCATGTCACTTAAAGTTGGCGCAACATTTTTTTTTGTTTACACCCTTTCTTTTAGTTACAAGCATTTCATATCTCCTCACATGCCCATCGCCAAACTAAACATTCGAATATTTTTCATATTCAAGCATATGACATAATGTTAGCCCAGTAAAGATAGTCGCTCAACCGATCCTGAGGTATATTTCTATAACAGTAGTAGGTACATTCTAATCTAACATGACATGAAATGCGTATTGTAGATGCAACTGAACAAATATTTACCAGGCGATGCAAAGCTAACAAACATCTACTTACGTTACGAATCACAATTACTCTGTTGACGCAAACATTCATCTATTTCAATTTCCAATAATTAATTTCTATTTGTTGTCGCATTTCTTCTCTTTGTTTTGTTTACTGTTCTTAATTGGTCACTTGCATTGTGTCCTCGTCTAGCCGTTTCTAGATTTTCTTTTAGTCTTAGCTAAATATCTCTAGCTTTAGTATTGTTATCGCTTACATTATTTGAATTTCTTCATCACCATCTGCTTAGCCTATTCTCAACTATGTTGGGGTCGGCATCCAGTCTTACCGGATGCAGCTGAATACGAGTATTTTATTGAGAGCGACTATCCATAAGCGAGTTATTACTGGGTAATATGATACCCTGGTTAACTAGTTGTCAGACTTTTAGGCCACTGACTACCTGTTACGATTGCGCTGCGCTGTGCGCTGCTGCTGTTACTTTTACGCTTTTTTATGCGATGTTTTTCAACCTAAGAAACATCGCTTCAAGTTGGGTCAGTAATATATCTCCTGCTATCAATAAACTGAAACCACGTCGCGATGCACGCATGTAAACTATGTAAACAAACTATGACCTAGGTTCAATAATAATCTATAGAATGGTGCCACAATCCTTGGCAATGTCTTCACATATTTAAAACTATATCAATAGCTGCTTGATTATTATACGTTGTTATATTGTTGTACGCACTTGGCATTGTTCGGATGTTTTCGACAGCCCTTATTGTTTTGTAGACGGAGGGGTGATTAAAGTGAAACATTGTTTAATGAAACTGTCAACGATCTTAGATGCTTGCCTGTCATACGTATAATAAAGTTATTTGACTAAGTCAATGCTATTTGACACAATTGACTCCAGATCCTTAACGAAATTGGGAAAAGTTCAGCATGATGAATCAATGATATTTATTATAAATAATTATTATTGTTGGCACAAATTTGTAATTAACATCATTTTAATAGTAATGTGTTTATGAGAATGTGTTTTCCAAAATTACCAATATACCGCGTGTAAAATATACCTGGCTATAAACACTTGATTTATTTAATTGATTAGTATTCAATATAAATAACTTACGTATTTTTATAACTAAGTGTTTAAGTGGTATTTTGAAAGTCAATAAACATTCCGACGCCAATTAGGGAACGAATTACGCCGATGTCGCAAGTAATTAAAGCAATCAGAAAACTGGGTTATGCAAAATCCTTATAAGTATAAGTATAAGTATAACGGGCTGGTGTCCGCAACTCCACGCTCAATGCGCGTATTTTACGTGCGGGTGGGAATATCACTCGATCCACCCCAGCTCCCCGAGAAAAGCCAGCAACCCCTTGGTGTTACTGGCAATCTCGCGGAGAGTACCTGGGTCACCGAAGTATTTGGCCCTGTATGGGGCAACCCCCGGACAGTGCAGGAGCACGTGGGCTGCTGTTTCTTCTTCCTCCATGCAGGCTCGACACAGAGGACTATCTGTGACTCCTATAACAAAGAGGTGCTTGTTAAAAGTACCGTGTCCAGTGATGGCAGCCGTTACTGTGCGTAGCTGCAGTTTAGTTAGCCGGAGCGCTTGTTTGGTGAGGCGAGCGTCGATGGCGGGAAGCGCCTTCTTGGCCTGCCTACACTCGCCGTGGTCTAGCCACAGCTTGGCGTGAAGTTCTTTGGTACGTTTCCTTACCAGCGTGCGAAGATAGCCGAAAGGTAGCGGCACGATGGGTTCTGGGCCCACCGCCGCCATGCTCGAGCCCCTTCGAGCGAGTTCGTCCGCTGCATCGTTGCCTCGGGAGTCGCTATGTCCTTTGATCCATTGAATGGTTATATTATTGAGGTTACCAACCTGGTTCAGGCGTTGGTGGCACTCGTGTATTAGCCCGGAATTCACCGTGTGGCTCCTTAATGCCAGCAGCACTGCCATGCTGTCTGAGAGTATGCGGATGGAGTGTTCCTTTACCTCCCGAGCCAAGATGGCAGATGCCGCCAGGGAGATGCCCATGCATTCTGCCTGAAAGACAGTGTTGTGGGCCGCCAAAGGTACGGCTATGTGGATGTTGAGGTCCTCCGAGAAGACCCCGGCTCCAGTACCAGTACCTGTTTTAGATCCGTCCGTGAAGATCCTTAATTCTGCAGGGTTAAGTCCCTCGCAGCGGTGGTCCTCATGGAGTTGGATTTTGTATTTCTTATCGAATACGTACTGTTTGGGTACTCGATCGTTAACAGCTTTCACCAGGGGGAACTCACTTTGGATTCCCTCTAGTGCCGCAGTATGCTGCGTGCACTTCTTACCCCAGAGTTGTAGCGTATTGAGGCGCAACGCCGTCATCGTTGCTTCCTGCTGAATGAACAGGTGGAGCGGCGGAAGCCCCAGTATCGCTTCGAGAGCTGCGGTCGGAGTTGTCCTCATGCAGCCTGTGATCGCCATGCAGGCGAGCCTTTGCATACGTTGCAGCTTGCTTATCGCTGTGATTAATTTGGTTCGGGGCCACCAGACCACTGCCCCGTAGGTGATCATGGGTCGGATTACCGCGCAGTAAAGCCAAAGTATAATTTTAGGGGATAGGCCCCACTTCTTACCTATCATCCTCCTGCATTGCCAAAAGGTGATGCAGGCCCTGTTAAGCTTGTTGTCAAGATGACTGCTCCAATTTAACTTACTGTCCAGGATAACTCCCAGGTATTTGACCTCGTTGGTTACCTGGAGCTCAGTATCGAATAGCTTAGGTAGGCGATGAGGGCCTAGCGTTCGTTTTTGGGTAAACATGACAAGTTCATGCAAAATCCTTTTAATTAAATTTAGGTGGAGAAGACGCTTTAGTGCCAAATCCAACAATTAGTTTAGCTACTAAGGTCCCGAGAGTGTCTGAGCAGATCTTCAATTTTAACACCGCAGTCGCATCTAGCTTAGCTGTAGCAGATACTCTGACTTACAAGTGACTTTGCGCTTCTAGACAAATAATACATTCAGTAAATACTTACGTAGTTAATCTATGAACAACATTGTTATCAAACTTTCCAAAAACATTTACCTTAACACCGTCTGCTCCATTTCAATATATATTTACATTTCAATCAACCATTTGTCCCACAATAAACTTCGGAAAATTTTAGTACGGAAAGAGCCCAGGATTACCAGACCCCTCTTCCCACACCACTTGCCTTCTTTTTCTTCTTTATACAAGGGGTCAAGTAATGCTGGGCACTGACTGTACGAACAAAACCACGATTGTTGTTTCTATTATCTGAACATATTCTATTTATAACAACAATTCTAACACAGAGGGTCACATATTTATTTTATTTTCTTTGATAACGGACTCGTCACATAATTAATCTTGTTCCAACGATATTGAACTCTCACACTTTAGTAACAAGGTTCTTGTTGTTAGTGTGGATACTATAATGAGTGCTATTCAGATGTGTTTGATAAAGACAGCATGTTCTAAGAGTGATGTGAACCTCTTAAGTGGCTGTTTTGTGACATAAGTGTGAAGTAATGGCAATATAAATAAATATGTAGATGTTATTGCAGTGGAGATAAAAATAGATGACGTGCATGTGTTGGCTTGTGAACTGTTAAGATATATGTAGTTAATAGCAAATGTTTATACTGCGTCTTATTTAGTCTTCTCATCTTGTAAATCTTTATAACTGCCTAGTTTTTCACGTAGCAATTAAATTGACGTATCTGTTAAATGTCTAAATGCCTTTCCCCAATTGTAATTTCGGAATCTAAACCAACAAGATGCAGCTAAATACCAGATTTTTATATGGAGCCACTGCCTATACCTACATCTTCATAAATCATAAATCATAAATCATTTAATCATTTGTTAACACAGGTACAATAAATAGTTGTTATAAAAAATTACAAGCTCGCCATGTTATACCCGGAGGTGTACAAATATTTGTAGAGGTCATTGACATCAAAATTCATAATAATTAAATTAATGGAATTAAAAATAGAAATAATATAAAAATGTCAAAAAGAAAATCTATGAAAAATGTCAAAAGAAAAAATATAAAATAATGTCCAAAATAAATCAAAAAATAAAAATAGAATAAACGACAAAATAGTAAAATAATAATTAAAATAATACAAAAATGTCACGTGGAACTTCCACAACACTAGTTGTCAGACTTTTTACGTTTCGAACTACCAGTAACAACTTGAGTAGATCTATAAATTACAGCCGGGATCACAGGATATTCGAGATTGTCACCTGTCCATGTACCGACCTCGGCGATCGTCGCGTAACCTTTCTGATTGACCCATGCAACTGTTATTTTTTAGCTACGAGTACATCTCAATAAATATTACAACACATTAACTGATAAAGATACTTGAATGGTATATCAACCAGGAATTAGAAATAGAGGCATAACTTCCTGGTTTTATACTAAATGACTTTATTATAGTTGTTTATTGATATTCTATTAACGGTTTCTGCATATCAAGTTACTCATTCGATTCCGTGTCGGATACTTGTGAATTAAAAAATAAGATAAGCATAAATGCTTCTACGGTTAATTTTATTTCTAAGTTTTTTTACCAACAAGAGACAGGACATAATAAATCATGTTGAATTATTTAAAGGCAGATCAATACATTTATTGGTATTAAAGTTTGAAGGTCTAAGTCGTATTTGTATCGGATCATGCTCAAATACCATTTGGTTTTCCATAAATATACCTTTTATGATGCACGGGAAATGATAGGCTTGATGTAATCCTTCATATTGTTTTACTATCCCCTTATACCTCATAATATTGAGTATATGAAATAAAGCATCCATAGTATAATGACTTGATATTCCGGAAAAACCTCTGTTATCTAAAGCTTAGGATACAATTTCGTATTGTCATTCTCAACATTATCACTTGCATGTCTGCTATCTCTTTTATGACTAGACTACGATCCGAAGTTCTTGAACTTTGCTCTTTGTGTACATTAACGTTAATTGAATAAATATCAAAGTGCTGTGGCTGACCTAGAACAATAATACACGTTTGTGAATTAAATAAACACGAGTTTTTCGTGATGTACTGTTTGACATGCTATGTCATTGTTTATAGCTTCGTTAAGTTTTTTATTTTGGGTGTGATTGTGATTCTGTCTTCCGTGGGTATTTTTAAAACCAAAGAAATATTCCGTTATTAAATAGTGTAGGTCCCAGAACGTAACCTTGTTGCATGCCTGGCTTAATATTATATACACTCGCGAGCAACCAAATCGACTCAAGCCTTGTCGGCGCACACATACATTGATACAACTAAAATCATGAATGGAAATTATTAAAATGATATGTCATTCGAAAGCTTAAGATGTCAGCTTTAATTTGATATCATTATCATTGAAATCCATCCATCATTTTTGAAATAAATGATGTCTGAATGCAAGAGTAGGAAAAACGGGAATTTAGGAAAAAGGGTATGTGTCTCGTATTTGACAAATTAAACAAAGAAAATTAAAAATAAAATAATTTTATTTAAATCAGTATTTCGTATTGCCCCCTCTAGCCCTAATTACATCCCGCAGTCTGTTTTTCATGGACCTTATAAATTTTTTGACATTTTCTTGAGGAATGCCGTCCCACTCCTCTAATAATGCTGTCTTTAGCTCGTCTACGCTTGAAGGGACTGGATTTCTGGCCCGAACTCTTCTTTTAAGCTCGTCCCATAAGTGCTCGATGGGATTCATGTCAGGACTGAGCGCAGGCCAGTCCATCGTGCGTAATTCGACCTCTTGCAGAAACTGTCGAGTGACTCGTGCCGTGTGGCAGCGGGCATTGTCGTGCATTAACACGAAGTCTTCACCGACAAACCCTGCGTAGGGCACAACATGATCCAGTAGAATGTCGGTGATGTACCGATCAGCTGTTAGCCCGCCTCCTCGGCCGCCCCCAGGCACGAAAACAAGTTCGGTTTTTCCCTCTAAAGAGATACCAGCCCACATCATGCAGGAACCGCCGCCATATGCCACTGTTTCAGCGAAACAACATTGGGCAAATCGTTCTCCCGGACGCCTATAGACTCGGCCTCTCCTGTCACTGCCATGCAGACACATTCTGCACTCATCAGTAAACAGGACCGATCGCCATTGCGCAACGCTCCAATTGAGATGCTCTCGAGCAAATTGAAGGCGCGCTTGTCGGTGGCCTGCAGTCAACTTAGGGCCCATCGCAGGTCTTTTTGGCGTCAAGTTGGCTTCCTTCAAGCGTCTTCTCACTGTCCACTCGCTGACAGCCACTTGTCGTACACGTCTCAGTTCTTGCTGCACATCAACGCCCGTAAGGTGTCGATTGCGCAGCGAGGTTGAGACAATGAAGCGGTCGTCTCTCTCTGAAGTGCACCGGTGGCGGCTCGTTCTTGGTCTCCGATTGAAGGCACCAGTCTCTTGGAACCGTCTGTATACTCGGGATACAGAAGACTGGCTCAAGTGGAGCTGGGCAGCGATTGCTCGCTGACTTAACCCTTGTTGCAACAAGGCAACAACTTGAGCGGCCTCTTCTGGTGTGGTATCCATGGGTTAGCGAAAACAAGGAATGCAATTTACGGAGATGTGTACCGGTCAACTTGTAACAAGCAACTGATAAGATAAACCGGAAGTGGGGGGTTTTATAGCGGGAGCAGGTAGCGCAAGTCGTGGATTCCTAAAGAGGTAATTTACACTGACGGCCAATTAAAATGTGTCAATAAATCAGCGCTTAGTTTTTTTTTAAGGTATTGATGTTAATTGAAAGCCTAATTCTTCAGCTTTCGAATGACATATCACTTTTGTAATTACCATTTATCGTTTTAGGAAAATCAAAGTATATGTGCGCCGTCTAGGCTTGAGTCGATTTGGTTGCTCGCGAGTGTAGTTCAATACCTGTAGGGGTTCAATAATCCCGTTCAAGTTCTTTAAGTTTAAAGTAGTGAACCAAGTAAGATCTGAACTTCTCATGTGTCACGTCCCTAGCAATTCGGTCTCAGTAATTCTGATACTGTTAGCCTGTTTCATTCCACTGCTGGGCAAACGCCTCTCCCCATAACTTAAAATGATTTCGATCCTTGGTTAACTTAGCAATAACGTTTGTAAATTCTAGACCACCAGAACTTACAACATAACATGCGAAATGTAGGGGTAACTACTGAGACCCGCTTCTGTCTATAAATTTGTTATGATTAAGATTGAAACAAGGCGCGAAAATGATTATTTCTAATAAACTTTAGCATTTTACTAACAAAATAACACAGCGCTCCAGTCTACACGAAGGCCGACTTATTTTAATTAAATTGGAACGACTGCAGACCACTTATTCTAATTAACAACTATAGAAACAGAAACCCACTGGAACTTCCCACAATGATCTGCAAACGTAGCTAGAAACACTAAATAATGTGCTTGGATATTTTAGACTTCACCAAAGCTTTCGACACCGTTCGCATAAGTACCGAGAATCGATACTTAAACCAGATGTCTGAAAGGCAGTTGAACTTATAATCTCCTATCAAAACTGGCATTAGCTATTTAAATGTGATTAGTAGAAGTATATGACGTCATCCAATTAACAAAGATTTAATGACTGATACAATTAAGAAAGCTTTCAAAATTGAACACTTGTGTATCAATAATGAAAATCTCAGCCTCTGCAAGGATTAGATCGAGGCTAGCTAAATACTAAGGATCGGAATAGAAGGTCGCTAGTTCATTGAACCGTAGGGTGACAAGACATTGAGAATATTTTGCTCTATTATTTTATTGCTGTAGGTCTAGTTGGTGAAGAATTTGATTGTTATTTATGGGAGGTCACGATCTTAGTCAACCGTTTAGATAATGGGAAATTTAACACTTTAAATTGTACTCGTGATGAAGCCAGTTTCCTGTTTGGGGGTTTTCAATGTCTCATTCTTGTCCATCTCTACAAATTAAAATTATCATTTCAGCACTTAGAAAATGCATAAGGGAATATCCAGGAATGAATAAATGGCGGATTTTAAAGGCATATGTGTGTTAAAGAATAAAATTAATCACTAGATATAGATACATGACATTATAATAGATTCATGTCTGTAAATATAACTGCACTTTGTATTGACATAGTCCTGTCAATGCTTCTTACATATTTAATTCAACAAACCTATTAACTTAAATATTTACTGACTTGTTTCAGGTACTATTTCTAGTTTTAGCCATAAAGAAAATGAGAGGTAAGTACTGCACGACAAGGAACGTGACTCATATAGTCCAACGGTTTTACTTTAGACATCTGCCAAGAAACTATTACTTGCACTGGATAGAGTGATGTCATCGTAGAATCCCTTTTTAGCAGCAAGTGAAAGCAGTGAAATATTGTCTATATTTGGACAGACTCGACTGTCAAATCTAAGGATGTTTTTATTACATATTTTACTTGGAACATTTGCTTGAAACTAAGCTTTTCGATGCCCTTGGGATAGTTTCTCATCTTATCTTCTTTAGTTTACCTTAAGGTAGATTTTGATGACCATTTTGGTAATGCTTGTAATGGCATCATATAAGTACGTCATCATCGACTGCTTGTGCTCTCATCCATTTGCTGACTATTACGAATACAAAAAATCGGTAATAGCATATTTAAAAAAAAACTTCTTTGGTTTCTTATTATATCTCCACCTACAAACATGGCAACAAGTGCATTGTTATCGTCTAGAGACTCATATTCCTCCATTATCTCACGACCCAAAGCCATGTTGACTTAAGTCGTGACCGCTGTTCACTCGGTTTCTGGTGTCACCAGTTATCCTCTTTTACTTTCTACACTCAAACATGTTGGATTAAGATCAGATTTGGACTAAGATTAAGATTAGAATCAGAACGATATTTTGAATTCGTTTAGCAATAAACATTTTCGAGTTTTAAGTGACCTTGCTTAGTTTCACTGTGAAATTCGGCAAAGGAGACAGAGAACGTTGTAACCGTAAGCTGAATAACGAACCAGTGAAACTAAAGAATATATAAACTTTACTGGAAATCTGCGATCGCAAATTATTGAAAACTTTATTCAAATACACCTAAACCACAATTTCCATTGAATTAATTGTTTAACTTGCCAGACGATGTAATAGTCTTGTCGGATTAGACTACACAAACTAATTAAAAGCTTTGATTACATTCAAATCCGCTCCATTGTCTGTAGGTGTCTGTGTTCTTGATTCGAATATTAAGGGACTCATAGATCTCGTATTGATTTCCAAGCTATTAATTAAATTTAGGCGTAGAACAATCCTCTTGGTATGATGACATTGTCCTTATCTTTAGTATGATTTTCAGTTTATTAGGGTTCCCAAGATCTACCAGAACTGAAATATCTATAGACACTAAACTTGTAGCTTCATAAATTCTACATCAAATCACAGTCACGTTTCAACACAATTTCCACTGAGATCATTGAATATTCAGTAGGAACGTTCCAAATTATGTAATCTATAATAAAATTTTCAGTGTACGAAACACTGAAAATTGTATTGTAGTTTACATTATACATTTTAGACTGTACACGTCTATTTAATCTAATATAAAGTAAGTATCCAATCTCCGTCTCCAAATTTCCGACAACCCCTTCATTAATTCAGACACGCGTCGTTCGTCCCAAATTCTCTAATTTATTTCACCTCATTCGTTCATTCTCATAGACGGTCACTTGTGCTGTAAGTAGTACATGAATTTCATTAGACTTACATGACATTAGACTTAAGTCACAGAATACACAACAATACAGAAGGTTGAAGTAATGGTCGAGCGAAAACGCACTCACATATACACACTCCACGTATTGCGAGTGCAAGCGCACTCGTGACCGGTTTTTGTTCCATAATGCCTGTTCGTAAGTGTGTATGTGTGCGTGCGCGCATTTCGCTCGATTCGCTCGATGTTTAAAGCTGGCTTTCTGATATATTCTGTGGTAATGCTCTTAGACAAGTCTCCGTTTATAGCCCGTGGGTACCTATGCAGTCACCGGCGGCATTCTGGTTACTAGTCTCCTTGTAAGGTACTAGTCAATGCGACTTGAAAATAGCAAGACTAGTTGTGTAAGGACAGAAATAGATAATACGTCTTGTAACTGATATTGTGGGTTTAGTTAGATGTAACTTGGAAAAGGATACTTTAATGAAAAGGCCTACAGATAGTTGTTTTAAGTCTTGGTATTTGTGTATGAAATTTTAAATGTTTGTGAACGCACCCACGATACAGGAGAAATTCCTAGTGAAGGGCAACGATTTTTAAAAAAAAAAAAAAAATGGTAAGGTTTAGTTACAGCCGATGAAATTAAATATACTAACGCCTAAAAATAAGAAAAAGAAGTCTGAAGAAATGAGGATATTGAGAAACAAATTCTTTGAATAACAAACACAGCAAAAGTAGAATTACACTTAATTACAAATCACTCATACTACTATTTCCTTTGAACGTCAAAGCTCAATCTTTTCACTGAACTGCGTCCTCTGAAGTTTAATAACAAACTGAATCATATTATACTTACTCACTGAGTTACCTATTCATTATTATCAGTATTATGACCGATATTGTAAACAGTAATTAATCAATAGCGTCATTGTCTGCTGATCAATGGCAGTGTCCAAAAATAAATTGATTGTAATTCTTTATTCGTATGCATTCGAAGAGCGGTTGAAATCTCGTCCAATTTTGAGCTTCTAGGGATGAACGCACAGACGCAAGACGAAATGTTCCATTTTAACTTTAGTTTTACTATACTTTCACCTGCATACTTTCTTATCTATAGATCAGGGCATTATGAAGATTCTGTGCTGGAAACTTAAAACTCGGGAAATTGTTACCAAAATCTGATTGAATATAATTCGATAGGGAATTAATAATTTCACGCAGATGAAGGCTAGGAAAAGGCAACAGCTAGTATTAAAATAATACTGCTACTAGAGGTAGTGGTAATAATCCTGCTTCGAAGCCCGAAGCCCACGATGCCTCTGGGTAATTGTTACATTTATTAATATTATCAATGGTTTTGTTCCAACCGACATGCTGTGCCAACCACGAAATAAAATGGGATAAAGGCAGGATAATAATCATGATGCTGTTTCGTCAATCCACATGATTGATATCAAGCTTCTAATAGTTACACCTTTTTCGAATTCTTGGCCTCATTGATGAAGCAAAGTATACGATTACCTTTACTATGAGTACATCGTTCTTTGGCAGGTACAACAAAAACATAAGTTTTGATATTATTTTAGCGAGCAGCCGAGCGAGGCGCCTCGTGGCTTTCTGCCAGGTACTCTTTCAAGAGCTTTATATTGTTTATACTTTTACTATGTACTCCAAAGTGTGTGGCAATACTGGCAACACAAACTAAAATTGACTTTGTATCGTAAAGTATCTTTACGTAATCTTGAAGATTTTATGGATGACTAGCTTAAGACAGTGGCTTCGCCCGTGTGAAGCTAAGTTATTATCCAAACGGGTCGTACATCGATCGTATTACCGGGATAAACTTTATCCTATATGTTAATCCAGGTTATGAACTATCTGTGTGCCAAATATCATCCAAATCCAGTAAAAAGTTTTGCGTAACAGAAGAGCAAACTTCCTTACAAACTTTCGCATCTGTAATTTTATATTTGGGCTCAGTAACAGAAGAAAAATACAAATTATTACATTTCAAATCGTATACAATACTATTTATAGACTTGTCAATAAAGCTCAGACCACTTCGTCGGTAAAGTCTAGGTTTTATAGCGAGAAAGTTTCTTCTCGACGTAGACACTAATCCTCATCTAACATAACTAGACCCTCTAAAGTAAATAGTTCGTGTAAGTAAAAGTTACTTGCTTATAAAATAAGTAGAAACTTGTTAAGTTAAATATTTCTCTTGAAAAGCAAAAGTCCTTATATTTTGAGTACGATTAAGAAATAGATAGTGCAGATACCATTGCTTTAGACGTTATAAATATTATAACCTTATTTCTGAGCACGAAAATGTTAGATAAAGCTGTAAATGTCACTGATGTGGACATTTGAGAGCCAATATAAATGAATGTCGAATTGTCCAATTCTATAAATCAAAATGATAGCATTGTTATTTCCGTTTCTCTAATAATTGAAGATAACAACGCACAAAGCTTTTCCGTAAGTGCTACCACAAGATTTATATACCCAAATTCACAAAAGAAAGTCAGCCAATATATTTACGAGGTGCAGTTTTAAAATTGTCCCGTTGCTGTTACTGGCCATGCGCCAAATTTGTGGGTACGCACCGTAGGCGTAAATACGGTAATTTGAATTGTACGAGAGGGTATTATTATTTGCCCGTCGGGGCTGCGGAATGTTGTAAGAGATACCGCGGCCTCGACATAAAGAGCTATGACGGAACATGGGTGGTTTTTAGTCAGTAGAAGTCTGACACTCCCTTTCGCTCTGCCCAAGAGCGGAAGGGCTTATTTGATGATTTTCCACCCGCCTAAAAAAAAGGGTATTATTATTTGAGGTGGCATGGTATTCAGGCTTTTGCTGACATGTCTACTATTTTCAGCTGGGTGGGAATGAATGTAACCTCAGATGTCTAAATTGACCGGACTATTACGAGTAGCATGTCGATAATAATTTAAATTGAGTCATCCCAAAATTTGGCGATGATTTAGGCTGGCTTAATCACTGTAATTTCGAGACGACATTAATATCGTCAGCATCTATGCGGTATAATGCGGTGTCAATCAAAATCATGTCCAATGTCAAACCCAAATTATTCTGAAGAAAACTGAATCCTTCTAGCTGCAGTGTGATCTTATTCATCATTTCCGACACTTGATCAGATGAGCAAATCTTTATTGTTAGTGTATAGTCATCCTTTTTAATGTTTAACAAAGTGTTTGCATCATGCTATTACGGGCACTTTATTATTATAATAATTGCAACGCCTGCAGTTGATAAGAAAAGAAGGAAAGAAGAATCACTACCGGTCTCTATATGTTTATCATCAAACAAATTCATCCTACCCAAAGTACATAAACCAACAGTTTCATGGTCACGCTATCATTTCCCGACGCGGAACAATTTCGCACAATTTGTCAACACACGGCTTAACACGTAGTGTGTGCAACAATGCCCTGACGCGGAAACTGAGGAAGCACGTACATTATACACATGCACTTTTGTACCAGGATTCACTAGGTGTTTATATATTTATGTTGTTGAGAAAGTAAGGACGAAGCGAAATTAGGATGCAGTTCTATTTTTGGGACAGTGTTCGTTTTAGAATAGAATAAGATACATTTATTTTTAGGTAACAAAGACCTATAGACAAATGTACTCAAGTGAATACGTTGTAACACAACCAAATCGTCGATGACCTGGTGAAGGTTGCGGGTATCCGCTGGATGCAAGACGCGCAACACCGGTCAATGTAGCGACACTTGGTCAGGCCTATGGTAGCAGTGGACGTCTTTCGACTGAAATGATAAATACAACCAAACAATGGCCGACTTATAATACACCTAAATCTGCACTTTGGAGGAATTCAAAATCGCCACTAATTAACATAGCCATTTACTGGGCCCAAGTAATTTGATCACACGACATCTATACGACAGAAAAAGTCCCGCGCAAAATACAGATGCAATATTTTAAGCACAGTGTTATTTCTTCTTTAAAGAATGTACGTTTTTAAGTACTCACTAAGGAAACATGAACAATTAATCGTGACTTCGGCTTAGTTGCTAATGAGGTGCTTACATAACACACATGCATCTTAGAAGTACCTTGTATCTCTACTTGATTATATTGCGGAAGTGACGGCGATGCGAAATTAAAATGCAGTTTTATTTTTGTGTGACTGTTTATTTTAAGAGACAGTGACGAAGGACGCATTTGATCATAAATAACCACAAGACGTGCTTAAGGGCTGGATATACGTCACTGACATTTCACACTCCCGCAACCGATTTATTGGGCGCCAGAGGGGTAGCAGGTACGCGATTTGCAAGTATCGATTACGTAAAAAAGACCTATATAAAGAATCAAGAAAGTTATTGACAAAAATAAGCCGAAGGTCTGAATGACTTTATATAAAACATAATATATATTGATGGCAATAAAAAGATCCTATGATTCATAGGATTCATAGGTAAGGAGAAAAAAAGGTAGCAAGTTCCAAAAACAGTACAAGTATAACTTTGCATATTTATTTATGATGTTATTTTTTTTTTAAGATAAGAGGACATGCTCTAAATTGTGTAGATTAATATATATTGATTGAGTTTACGTGTTCACGCGTTTACGCCCGCGGCGGTTCCGATGTATATAATACTAGCTGTTGCCAGCGGCTTCACCCGCTACAACTCGAAAATTATCCCACGGATCATAAAATTGGGATAAAAACTATCCTATATGTTAATCCAGGGTATAACCTATCTACATACCAAATTTTAACCAAATCGATCCAGCCGTTTATGCGTGAAAGAGTAACAAACATCCACACATCCATTCTCACAAACTTTCACATTTATAATATTAGTAGGATATGTAGATGTATCGATTGTGAGACAAATGTTTCTTTCGTTGACAACCAAAGGATGAACTTTATCATCATTGCCAATATCTCAACTTCTCTGTCGTCGGTGCATTATGCCTTCTTCTTCCATACTTCTCAATTAAGAAGAAACTTTTAAGTACATGTCAATTACTTAAAACTTTTAAGTACATGTCAATTACTTAAAACTTTTAAGTACATGTGAATTACTTAAAACTTTTTTCTCCACATTTTCTTTATTCCTCCGCATCACATGCCCATATCAAGCCAACTGATTACCACACAACTGTTCAGTCACCGGCGCCACTTGCAGGCGCCTTCAGTACCACAGGATAAACTTAAGTATGCGAAAAGAATGTATAATATTGCTGAGGGGAAGTAATTTTAATAATTTCGCTAAGATGTGCATACAGAATTTTTAATACATGCTGTAGATACTCTTGATAAAAAGTATTCGGATGTATGCATACAACGTTACGTGTGTTGGTTATGATGCACTAACAGAGATTACCAAGATTAGGTACGGAACTGGCGAGGACATATTTCAGAGGTGAATTATCCAGAAATTTGAAGTTGTTTGCTTTTTTTATTGTGATTGTGTATTAGGCACTTATCTGCCTGTAGTATCATTGAGTCACTATCCTTGATTACGATTTCCTTATGGATTTAGCTTTAGGAACATTCCAATTACGACGGCACGGTTGGCGCAGTTGCTCAAGCAATGGACTGCTGCGCTGCGTGTCGCGGGTTCGATTCCCGCACGGAACAAATATTTGTATGGCCTACAGATAGTTGTTTCGGGTCTGGGTATTTGTGTATGTGAGTTTAAATGTTTGTGAACGCACCCACGATACAGGAGAAATTCCTAGTGTGGGGCAACGTTTTTAAAAAAAAAAAAAAAAAGACCGTGTCCTTTCAAGAGATTAGTAGTTCAGTCTAATCTTTTCATTGCAACCTCATTCTGAATTCCCTGAGATAAATCTTCAATAAAGTCTCAACACAATAGCATGTTTTTGTCGAGTTTTATAACTTTCTTTTAGTACTCGGCGTCAACATTCATTGTTAATTAGAATTAAAAATAAACATAAATATCGTCAACATCATTGGCAGCCTTGTCCCAATTATTCTTTTGTGAGCCTGATATGTCCCACTGCAGGGCAAAGGCCTCCTTTCCTTCCGTCCATTTATCCCTGTTTTTGGCTATTTGGGCCCAATCCTTTTGATGAGAGTCTAGCTCGTCACTTACTACTTCCCCTTACTGCTAGATTTAAGCTTTTGCCTTTGTACCGTTGTTTCTGAACCAGGTCTTACCCAAGATCTTCTGAATATCCTACCATCTACCAGGCTGTTTATCAATCTACACTCCCTCTACTGTCTCTCGATAGCCATTCAGTAAGATCTCAACTGCTACTCCCATCACCAAGTATTGTCTCATATTCTGCCGACCTCCACTTTAGAGCCGCTACCCGCAGACCATAATATTTGCTCGCTAATTATAAATAGCTTCTGCAACAAACCGCCAGTCGTAACAAACAGGCAATCAGTCTGTATCAGCCGAGCGGAAGGAAGTCGTATTTGTAACATAACATAATAACTGTTGGACGATAACATAGTTAATTTATGCAGTCCCTTTTGTTAACTTAACCACATTTATTTGAGGTCTGTCCCTATCAGTGTTGTGTGTCTTCTTTCATACTTCTTATTGGTCATCTTCTCCACCACAGAATAACGTCATAAAGACAGGATCTTTATCATGTTTCTCCCAGTCTATGCATCTTTTCTTTTAGTATCATCATCGTCATCGTCATCGACAGCCTATGAATGTTCCCACTGCTGGGACACAGGCCTCCACTCTTTGAGAGGGAATGGGCTATAATCTACTACGCGGGCCCAGTGCGGATTGGTAGATGTCACAAGTCTTCGAATTTTTGATTCTAGGACATGCCGGTTTCCTTACGATGTTTTCCTTCACCGTTTTTTGAGAGCAGTGGTGATGAAATAAATTATACAAAGTAATGCGCGCCTGCCTGTTCGTTCCTTCGACCTACTGTTCGTAAGTCAAGGCCGCCACCACTGGGCCACCACTGCTCTGCTGGAAATCTCTTGGTTCTTTAAATATTTCCTATTTTGTAAGTTTTCTGACGATTTCTTTTCTGTATTCTTCAATCCATGTCAAAGATACTTACCAATTTTAGCCCCTGAATTCTGATTCAGGTTTCAGTTCCAATTCTGGTCGATCAGCTTCAGTAGGTACCTACTGTAACAGATACTGTGGAATAGACAACATGTCCTGTCACTTCTTGACGTAATAGCTACCACATCTTGTCTATATCGTCGATCTAACTTTGAAGATATTTTAAATTCTGGATTTCTTAGACATGGTTATTTAAACTTAACTTAGTTTCTTGATAGTCGTCAATGTGAGGTGGTGTTTTAGTCTTTCCACAGATTTTATATACCACGTACTTAGTGGTATTTCTGAAAAGTTTGTCGTATTGGTGTAAGTATCATCATCGTCATCGTCATCGCAGGCCTCCACTTTTTGAGAGAGAATGGGCTATAATCTACCACGCGGGGCCCAGTGCGTATTGGTAGATGTCACAAGTCTTCGAATTTTTGGTTCTAGGACATGCCGGTCATGCACGAAGGTATGCATATTGCCTAACTAATTAATTAATATTAATATCCTTGAATTTAATTAAAAAACGTTTTGTTAATAAAGTTCGTGCTTTGAGCGGTTTGAGCCCAATGTTATTATGAATTTACAACATTATTCGTGCGATAAAGATACTGCAAAGCTTATAGATTCTATAGGTACTCATCTCACACTTATACTCGACAATGTAACAAGTAAAAGTAACAACCATTAAATCTATTACGTACTTACGAAAGCGAACATTCACAAATAAGTATGAAAGCTTAATGTCGTCAGACGGGTCAATGAACTTACATATGAAATGCTTACTCATATACTGAAAGAGAAAAACGTGAACCACATGCGTAATAATAACATATAGAGCGACCAGTGTATGGTTGCGAGACGACGGAAAAGGGAACTTAATTTAGAATGTACTGAATTTGTATGCTGGTCCCTTGCTAACAGCGTCACCGAGAGATGTCAAAACTGACCGGGATCTTGGCGCCTTGTAAAAATATACACAATGAGTGAATTACATTCTTTGACAGTTTTGATTTATTCCGTGATGACAAGTTCATTGTTAGTATATATAATGAAATAATAATGATAAGACTTGCGAAACGCGAACACAGATACTTGAAATATAAGTTGGTTTTATGAAAGCTTAATCTCTGTTTGTGCCTCGGAAAGCACGCTAAGTCGTTGGTCCCAGATGTCATTTGTAGATCTATGATACTTAGTGCTCAAATATAGTCAGTGGCCCGAAGGTCTGACAACCAATGTTACTAAGTACTAATAGGATTGGTGGAGATCTGACAATAAATAAAATACTGGTATCCACTTCAGGTTAGACTGGAAGCTGGCCACAACATGGCTGAGAAAAGGTTTGGCAGATGCTGCTCTGTTGGTTCCGTATGTATCATCAGGACTGAAAACACGGAAGCATTGTCAGTCGACAACAAACTGTGGTAAAGTTCCACGGAACCATCAATCGACGCCATTGTTTTTCATAACAAACTTTCCTATGTTTACTTTGTTTCAAACTGTTCAATATTAGTGTGAATGATGAGCTGCGATGGTTATAAATCTAAGTATCTCTTAACCTAATTTATTTTAATAGGGTGTCCCATATTTCCACTTCTTCAAAAACAGATTCCAAGTACCTACTTCCATAACATATTATAACGTTTCGTAAATCAAATCTTGTAAAATATTCTATCCTAAACCACAGTATTCATATTATTTAAGATCATAAATGCGAAAGTTTTTCGTCTCTCTATTATAAACAAACAAATCAAATTCACTGCGTCAATTTGATAATATTTAAAATACATTTTTTTCATTTAGCCTTAATTTGCCCACTGCTAGACAATGGCTTAAAAAAAAAACCTAAAAGAAGAAAGTGTCTGCCTGTCTTTTTTTTAAATGCATTATGTCAATCAAATAATCAACTTGTTCTAGGTAATATAATATAAGTCACCTCAATTGAACCTACAACCCGGTAGTACATTAATAATTCCCGACTTTCGCGTGAGTGAAGCTGCGTGCAAAAGCTAGTAGAGACATAAATAGGTCACGTTCACAAATACTCCAGAAGTTCAACGTTCTCCCACAATTTGTTTTATGTTTAGACTGTGTCAAGGACAAGTGTTTAGATAATAAATACTTTATTGCGAAAATACGAACGATTTGGCATACCTAGTTCGTGTATTTAGAAAAACTATAAGTTAAAAACTAAAACCCGACCACAAACCGCGGTCTTAAAAGTAGTAAATAATTCTGGTCTGATATTCATATATTGAATTTATATATTTCTATTTAAATATAAGTTAGTCGCATGCCTCTGATACCAGCCTGGTGCTTCTTCATGGCGTTTTCATTAATACATAAGTCAGCTGCTGTTGCCGTTAGCAAGGTGGGTTTTTTCAACATAACCAGTTCGTACATAAGTACCATATTTAAAAAAGCTCTTTTTAACTCTTCAGTGCCAAATAGCATTTAGTTTTGAAATAAAATTGAATCAAAACACTTCAAGTTTTACTTATACCTACTTTTAATAACTGTGCTCTTCTAACAGGGTCCTTAATAGGGGATCGGACTGAGTCAAAAAAATATGATTCTAATTAGTCCGTCAGTTAGATTATCCAAAAATATTGGATACGTGTTTTTTTCTTTTATCAAATTAATAAAAATTGACGAAGATAAAACGCGTCAAAGATCATGAGTGGGGGGTTGTGACGTCATTGTAGGTGAAAAATGTACTAACAGGTGACGTTTTCGAGGAATTCACGAATTTTCGAAGCACGTTATCGTCTTCATTTTTTGTTTATGTGAAAAAAGAAAAAATACGTGTCCAATATTTTTTGGAAATCTATCTGACGAACAATTTTTTTTTTGTCCGACCCCCTATTATACCATATACCCTATAGGTACATTAAATTGTAAAACAAATTAAGAGATAAATATAGATAGGCAGTAGGAAACGACACTCTAAAGAAAAACAATACATAATTAGTCTAGATTGTTAATTATTATTGAAGAATTATTATGGTTATTATTGATGTTTATGTTCTTAATTAGTCTAGATTGTTAATTGTATGTCTCAGTAATTGGTAAACTTTAACTATAACTACACTGTTGTATTAGGTTAGCCTGTAATGATAGTGTGTGGTTTAAATAAATAAATAAAAAAATAAAAATACCATTCCCAAAACAGCATGAAAAACAACACTGACATTTCTATCTTATAAGTCTGGCAAGTTTCCCAACTCCGAACAATTGGCATCGTTTGTAAATACATGTGTCTAGTACATTAAGTGCTTACTTTATAGCACATGCTAAATTACTACACGATGTTCATTTGACAAAGATTACTGTTGACATACTTTTTTTGTTATCTTGTAACTGGGATTTGTCTGAGATTTTCTTCACACCATCTACATATTTGATGGATATTTGTCGTATCAATAGAGCTACTACGAAATGTTGTCGGTACTCATGACAGGAAAACAACTAATTATTTTGAGAAAAAAAGTAATGCTAGTAATTTTCGCACTGCAAGTTGGCGTGCCAATGTGCGATAACAGCTTCAAAATATTGCTTGCTTTTTGCTATTTGGTTGATTTTGTGCCAATTACTAGTTTGCAATGTAACCATAAAATCATCACGCCTGTAATTCCCAAAGTGACGTGACGTGTACAGTCACGAGCAATAGTATGTATACATTCGGTAAAGTTCAAACGCGATTTTTTTTTTCAAATAACGAGTGCAACTTGAGATATGACCTACTTTATGATAATATAGGTTCCAAAATTTTAGTTTCGTTACGTAACATGAATATTTAATCAATACAGTAAGCGAAAATTGGTTCTTAACGTTGCTAAGTGTATACATATTGATGCTGCTGACTGTACCGATTGGTACACCCACATTTCACCATAGGGTAGTTAACCAAAACAATCTAATTAGTCCGTCAGATAGATTTCCAAAAAATATTGGACACATATTTTTTCTTTTTTCACTTAAGCAAACAATGAGGACGATACTTAGTGTTTTGTCTAAACTCGTGTGACGTCATTTTTTAAAACATTAGTATGACAAACTTTACCGGTGAGTGACGTCACAATCCCCCACTCAAATCTTTGACGCGTTTTATCTTCGTCAATTTTCATTGTTTTGATAAAACAAAAAATACGTATCCAATATTTTTCGATAATCTACAGACAGACTAATCAGAATCATATTTTTTGAAGTCAGTAAACATCCCTATTTACGTGTGCTTACACCCCATGGAGTACAGGACGAGCCTAGTGCCATCAACTGGGCATACATTCAGACTCCGTGGATCCTATCTGAGGAAATCCTGATGGCATAACACTTTGCCTGACCCGGGTATATATCGGACCCAAGACTTCACGTCTGCTGGGCGCGTGTTGCTCGTGCGACCACAATACTGACGAGCTAAATTTAACCGGGCCTACCTGATAAAATGTAGAATATGACGTGAATAAACATGTCATACATGAATAAATATTTTCATTTCAACTCTGCCTAAGCCGTGAGTCTACAGACGTAATGCTTTATGTTGAGTATGACTACAAGCTAGGCTATACCAGTACACGTAGCACGAAGCATGCCTTTGCGGGGCCCCGTATAAAAATTTGTTAGGATATTTCTCAAAAAGAAAAAAAAATGTTTGCGTAAAATTAAAAGCAATATAATATTTATCATCATAATTATCTGTCATTTTTTTTCAAACAAAATTCTTGACTTTTGTCATTTCTGGAATATAAAAAAAATTGAAAAGTTTTTATTGATCTTTTGCCTACGCACGTCGAGGGCCCCTGTGGCCCGGGGGCCCCGTATAAGTGATACGGCAGATACGGCGGTAGCTACGCCCCTGGGCTGTAGTATGTAATATTCGTCTTACACCCCGACATTAATTAAATTCCTCGGTGCCAAAGATCGTGACCAGAGCGTTAAGGTGCGGTGCTGACATACCAACTAAACCGCCGAGCAATGCGTTTCTGCTCTACACCTGCTAATAGAACTATAAAGGGTGTAAAAGTACCCTTATCGCAAACGAAGGGCATTTGTTCTCCCCACTACTGCGATAATTTTTTGGTTCTAGACCATACCTGGAAACCCCCTAGTTAAGGAGATATTGGGGGTCAAAGTTCCAAAATTTTCACAGCTGTTTTTGTAAATACTTGTTTTTCAGGTTATAACTTTACTTAAATTACCTCCATGACCCGTTTACTATTCAAAGCATCCACTAGCATAATGTTTCAAGAGTGCTACATTGAGTTTTACCGTAAAATGTAATTTTTGACCCCATAAAAAAAAAGTCGTACCCCAGCAAAATTTTTTGCATAGGGGTACTTAGTTTGATGTACGTAATGCTTGGTTGACGTATGTGTGAAGGGTTAATTTACACCCTGTATAACTCCTAATCCACTTGTTCCAATCACACATTATCTGCGAAGCCTCTCGGTCGGCTTCCTGTCTAAGTGGATGCAGTGAAACTCCAGTATTTTAGATGGAGCGACTGTCTTTGTGTCCTCCACAAGTCCACACCCCTTGTTAGTACTGGCTAAAACGGTACTCTTTGCTGAGACTGGTTCTCAGACTTCGGGACACCGACTTTATCGACTGTCAATGATCTATAATAGGGGATCGGACAAAAAATCTAATTAGTCCGTCAAATAGATTTCCAAAAAATATTGAACGCATAGTTTTTCTTTTTTCAAATAAACAAAAATTGAAGACGAATCAGTGCTTAGAAAACTCGCGAACGTCATATGTCAGTATGTTACGTTTCTGCCTACTAACATGGGGAGTAGGCGCTAGTTTATGTAAATAATTTCCTCTTTAACGTATAAATTCAACACGCCACATTATAATTAAAACTGCGTGCGCGCAACAAACGTGTTCTATTTTTAAAACACCTTATCCAAGCATACAACATATGCAGGCAGAATAAAATGCATGCGTCAATGCAGGCCTTTTTATTTTTATTGTCTTGTTCTATTTTCAAAATGTTAGTTCAGCGTAGTTATGCTTCATATTTCGACACGCAAGGTCGCATGTTAGAATTTCTTTTATTTATTGCAATCTATTTAAAGGTGAAGTTGAAGGTCACTTTTCATGTTTTCAAACAATTAAAAAGCAATTTATGAAAGTAGAAAGGTTGAAACTGTGTTAATATCTTTGACATACGATTTTCTATGTTCACGTATCACGCAAGAAATAAATTAAGTTGTTAAAATGGTCTTTTGCATGCGCAAGATTTAGAATAGTAGAAAAAATCATTAAATATATACCCTACTTATGAAATAAACGCTAAATATCATGTGAAACTCGAATGAAATTGTTGATAATTAATTGAAATTAGCTACGGTCATGAAAACTAAAATTTGAAAATTTAATTAATTTTCACTGCATTTCATCGTTTTGATTGCATTTCTTTTTTTTTATCATCATCTGCCGAGCCTTAAACAAACCATGATGGGGTCGGTTACCAGTTTTACAAGATATAGCTGAATACAGGTGTTTTATATGGAGCGACTGCCTATCTGACCTCTACCATCCAATTTGTGCTTTACTGCCGCACTCAGAGAGCTTTAATTGATTACTTAAGCTATCACATAGTAAAGGTTTTGGCAGTTTTGTCATACAAAACTATGACAAATCTTTAGTAAGTGACTTAAGTAATCATTAAATATCTCTGAGTACCGCAGTTAGTTAGTTCTTATTTCTATGGATGTAGGTACCTAAAACTAAAATTGCGTAATGTCTCTTGTTTCTAACAGACTCCTACGAGGAAGTAAAATATATAAGGCTTAAATGTCAGAATGTGTAAAGCCTTTGTTCATTTTACAACAGACGAAAAAAAAGAAAATTCTTGTTTTGTTTTCATTAAAACCTGTCTACTTGTCTAGTGCAGGTGACACATGAAATGGATCCTACTTATTACTTATTTTTATTATCCGAATTAAAATGAATAGGCGCATTTGTGAGTTGATCTTGGAGGCAATTTATCACCTTTTCGATTTGGGAATTAGTTTTAAAAGTCTAGTTTTGGGTTTTTTGTGAGACTTTTGGCAGAATTAAAAAATGTGAAACATACATAAACTTACGCCCTTTTCTCATGGGGGTAGGCAGAAACGACAAAACGCCACCTGCTACGATCTTAATATAAACACATTCTCCTTTTACTTCGTCCACATTCATTCATACACCTGGTCATACATGCACGGTAGAAGTGTATGTAATACACCTACATTTCACCATCAATTGGGTTAAATTCAGGCTCTGTTGTGATAAACCCAATAACACTACAAACAGACAATGACCTAAAATGCTGACGTTTTCATCTTTCGCATTAATTGCATGATGGTAAATCCCAATTAAAGCTTAGCATTAAGTAATTATGAATTAATAACATGCTAACAATATACAATTAAATGTAGGCCAGGCCACTCAAGGAAGACAACTCAATACAACATTTTATTGCCACTAAAAAAAACAATAATATCATAACATGACGCCTGAAATCCCCGATAGGATAGGCAGTGTTGTACCACTATCGCGGACTTGAACTGAGGCTATTGCTATCAACCGGCAAGGTACAAATGATTGAAAACTCAATAACACTTTGCCAGATCTGGGAATGGAACCAAAGACATCTTAGGCACCCGTCGGGGCTGCGGGATGTTGTAAGAGATACCGCGGCCTCGACATAAAGGGCTAAGAAGGAAAATGGGTGGTTTATAGTCATTAGAAGTCTGACACTCCCTTTCGCTAAGCCCAAGAGCGGAAGTGGTTATTTGATGATTTTCCACACGCCAAATTAAAAAAAGACCTCTTACGTAGCACTGGCCACTATACCTACGAGGCAGTCAAGTGGGAAGGTACATAGAAATCAATAATATCCAACTATAACTATACACGAGTAATTTTTAGATGGCCTCGAATTGTTCGAGATAAACATATTTTTAGTACAATTTAATGTTTGAAGAATATTGAATAACAACAATATAGTGGGAAATAATTCAACACGTAAAACAACATTTTTTGCTTGGCTATGAGTCATAAGAATGTTTTTACAAGTTCTAGAAATGTTTACAGCCGATTAAAGAGTTTAAAGGCCGCAGGAAAACAGGCCTTGGGAAAAGCCATATTTTTTAAGTTCAAGCTTGACTTTGGCACTTAGGCTGGATAAGATTTAATTAAAAAGCCAATAAAAAGCGCCCCGAATCAGAGTCCGAAGTTGTATACCATCTTACTTTGATCACTGTATAAATTCGGTCTGTTAAAGCTTGACTTACAGGGTGTAAACGAACCCTTCATACAAGATGTACATCAAACTAAGTACCACTACCAACCCCTACGCATTTTTTTCCGGGAAACGCCTTTTTTTGGATGAAAAGTCACATCTTACGGTAAAACTCACCTTAAAACATTGTGCTAGTGGATGCTTTGAATAGTAAACGGGTCATGGAGGTAATTTAAGTAAAGTTATAACCTAAAGGACTAGTGTTTACAAAAACAGCTGTGATTAAAAAAATTGAAATTTTGACCCCCAGTATCAGAACAGTAACTAGGTCAGTATCAGTAACTAGGTGGTTCCCGGGTATGGTCTAGCTAGAACAAAAAAAAAAATCGATTATGACATCCTGTGCGGCTTACAGTGCCATTTCAATTGCCCCATCTATAAATATACTTTAAAAGTTGATCACATGTAAACAAGATTCACAGCATTCGTTCCAAAAACCAATAATTTCTCAGTTAAACGACTCAAATTATAACAAAATTGGCGTGCTAGGGCTGTAGCATGTTAAATGTTTAGTATTGATTGAGTTTGTTTACAAAGTACAAACTTGACTTTGAAGCAATTTATCAAGAATGCTGAAGGTAAGAATATTTTGAAGCATGGGCAAAATAAAACTTAGTGTACATTTATCAAAGACAGTATGTAAGTTAGAAATGCGAAATTTACGTATTTTTTTTTTTTTAATCTAGTCCTTAACCCTTGAAAGATAACCATATTACCGCGGCAGACGTTAAAGATAACCATACGCTTCAGAGGCGCAACCTTTTTTAATACGTGTTTTTAAATGATTTAATAAATAATATTTATAATTTATGATATTCTGTAACATGGTAATACTATAAAGTATAAATTTTAAATACATTTTTGTCTTTATTTGTTTATTTAAAATAATTTTAAACTAAATGAGTAGACCTCTAACAAAAATCAACAGCCTTATGCTTCAGAAACAAAAACATTTATAATCATCTTATAAAAATTTTGAATTTTCTTACAAGCTGTTTGACTACAAAATAATAAGTATAAAAAAAATCTGTCATCAAAAAAATAATTTCAACAGTACTACCAGTGCAAATTAATCAATTCTTAAAAGTTTCACCAAAGATAACCATACGCCTTGCGAGCGCACAGACTCGTCATATAAACAAAACTATTAAATTTACAGCATGGAAACAGCTATCCCGTGAAAGGGCTAACCCACGACTGAGTTAGTTCAGAAGGATAAACAAATACACGCGTCGGATAAAAAAACTACAGCAATATGTTTCCCGTGCAGGCGCCTCTGCGACGTAGGTTATCTCTCTAGGGTTAATACTAGCTGAACGCTGTTGACCAAAGAAACGATGGATGGAATGTGTGAGGGTTACTGCTGAGATATCGAGTATTGGAGAAGTAGGGTAAAGAAGACATGCTGCGCCGGCCACAACCTCAACCTCATAGGGCCAGGCCACAACAGTGCGTTGCGGCGTCGCATCGCAAAAATCAACGACGCCGCACAACGCATCGTGGAAATTTCCGATGCGCTGCCGCAGCGTACAAATCTGCGATGCGACAACGCTTTGCCGTTTAGTCGGTGTCCATACTTTGAACGACCTGCACGTGTTTTTTAAGCGATATGGCGCAGTACGATGTCGACCACCTGATATCTTTAATTTACGAACGTCCCGTCCTTTGGGACAAAACTATATCACAATTCAAAGACAAATTTTTAAAAACAGAAGCATGGAGGGAAGTGTGTACAAGTTTATATTCAAATTTTGAGGAGTTAAATAGTGTTGAAAAAACAAAACTCGGTAAGTACTTATAAACATTTATATTTTTGTTAACTGCCAACTAAGACCTCCAATGTTACTATTAAAATAATTACAAAATTCGTTTCTGATTATGTTAGCTCCTGTTCTACTTTCATGTGTTGTTTCGTGTAAAATTTGCAAAGAATCGTCAATAATCATTTCTTCAAGCGTTTGTGCGCCATCTCGATTCAATACAAAGTTGTGTAATACACAGCATGCTTTTATAATGTCTATTGTGAAATCGTAAGAAACATTAATGGGTCGATGAAATATGCGCCATTTATTTGCGAGTATGCCAAAAGCGCTCTCAACATATCGTCTGGCTCGGCTCAAACGATAATTAAAAACTCGTTTTTCTATCGATAAAAACTTCCCAGAATATGGGCGCATTATATTATTTGTCAGTGGTAATCCTTCATCCGCCACGAAGACAAAAGGAATTTCTTTTTGAAAGCCAGGTAACGGTTTTGGCGGAGGTATAGATAATTGACCTTTTTTTAATAAGTCGTATAGATTTGAGTTCTGAAAAACAGTGGAGTCACATTCCTTACCATATGCACCTATATCGACATATATAAATTTATAATTCGTATCAACAAGTGCTAATAGAACAATGGAATTATAATTTTTATAATTGAAAAATAGGGATCCACTGTGATCCGGGCTCAATATACGAATGTGTTTTCCATCTAGCGCTCCTATACAATTAGGAAAGTTGGTCTTTTTTTCATACTCTTGAGCAATTTGTTCCATCAGCTCTGTTGTAATTTTTGGTAATTCCAACCTTTTAAGAATGTTCCATACAATACGACAAACAAATTTTATTATTCCTGTTATTGTAGATTTTCCACGATAATATGTGAAATGCATATCTTTAAAAGTATTTCCCGTCGCCAGGTACCTGAAAGAAAACAAAATAAATCATTATTCGTCATATTTTTTAGGTAACGATGTCATAAAGAAATGGAGAGGAATCAAGGATAATTTTACAAAATACGAAAAAAAATTAAACGAGCAATGTAAATCCGGAGCTGGGGCCAAAAAAATTAAACAATATCATCTATACGACCAGCTCCTATTTCTGAAAAAGAATTCTCAAAATAAAACAACATCAAGTCTTGACGATGAAGAAATAAGACCTCAACCCAACAAAGCCAGCAACCTGTCATGCCACGTTACCAGCCTGCATCGCGTAAAAGAAAAATTGACGAAGACGAATTTGAGAAGAATATTATAGCTACTTTAAAAACACCTGAAAGTAGACATTTATCTTTTTTTAAAGGAATTTTGCCATCATTGGAAAAATTGAATGATAATCAAACAATAATTTTCCAAAGTCGTGTCCTACAGATATTAAGTGATTTACACCAACCATCATACTATCCCAGCCACTATCAAACTTCACAAACATCCGTCCAAGCAAACTATCAAACATCTCAAACAACTGTTCAGACTGGCTATCAAACAGCTCAAATGTCTATGCAGAGTGGCTACCAATCAGCTCAAATGCCTATGCAGAGTGGCTATCAAACATCCATTCAACGCAGTGCCTTCCAAAGCGGATGCGAAACATCACCGGCACCTATGCAATCGTCTCCACAAACGCCAAGGAATGATGATGTAAATGAGCCAGAACAAATTGATTTCGATGAGGAACTAACAAATTTGACGAATGACACACAATCGGAATACGAGTTTTGAATAACACTAAATTATGAAAATGATTAAACAATATGATTATAGTAAAAATAGTTTATTTTTTTCTTACCTTACAGTTAATCCCAGCATCTCCAGAGGTTCGATGGGTTTTCTAAATATGTATTTCTTTTGTAAATGAGGCTTTATCAAACTAAGAAGTTCTTCAAAACTTACTACACTCATCCTAAAGTAATCGAAAAATTTAACCTCGTCCACTTTTAGCGCCTCATATTTCCTTTTGAAGTGGTTTCCATCTTTATTCATAATTGTCAGTAATGGGTGCACCCAGTACTTTCTTTTCTGTTTCTTTTTCTTAATACGCCTTAACGCAAGCAGAAGTAGAACACGCGCAGTGCGGTCCATGTCTCACTAGAAACTGAACTGACGGTTAGCGTCTTGTCGTACGATGTCGTATCCGATGAAATTTTTGCGTTGCGACATCGCATCGCATAGCTGTGCAATGTTGTTTTTGCGATGCGACGCCGCAACGCACTGTTGTGGCCTGGCCCATAGGGCTCGTTTACGGAGACGCGGGGCGTCGCTAGGCGCGTGCATAAGGCGCGCCGACTGCCTTTTTATCAATTTATTGAAAGGCGGGTCCACCGCAACGAAGGTTGCACTTTAAAGTAACGAGCTAATTATCGCTTCTCGAAAAATTTACGTTCAAAATCGTTAATGTTTCCACACATCGCCCTGTGTTTAAATTAAAAACGCACAACGCGACGCCCCGCGTCTCCGTAAATGACTCCGTAAATAATTTTTTGGTTCTAGACCATACCTGGGAACCACCTATTTACGGAGATATTAGGGGTCGAAGTTCCAAATTTTGCACAGCTGTTTTTGTAATTAAGTACTAGTTTTTCAGGTTATAACTTTACTTAAATTACCTCCATGAGCCGTTTACTATTCAAAGCATCCACTAGCACAATATTTTAAGAGTGCTACATTGAGTTTTACCATAAAATGTGATTTTTGACTCCAAAAAAAAAAGTCGTTTCCCAGCAAAAATTTTTGCGTAGGGGTACTTAGTTTGATGTACAGAATGCTTGGTTGACGTATGTGTGAAGGGTTAATTTACACCCTGTATACTTGAAAATTTCATTTAAATTTGTACAGTTCAGGCTGGTTAGTCCGGTGGTTCCATTCTCAGGTTGTGCCCAACCTCTCAAACCAACAACACGTTGTTGGTTGTTGTTGATTTAGATAGACCATTATATCCAGGCTTTGACTATTGGCAGAAGCTTTACCAATTTCAATTATGTGAGATTTTATAATATTTTCTTATAGCCAATTCAACCTTCAGATAAAATAAATACACAATTGGCCATGACTTGATTTTTTTTATATTTTTTTTTATATTTTTTTTACAAAATATAGACCATTTCAAGGAACTAATTTGCTTATTTTATTTTTTTAGGGGTTGTACATTTTTTTAGGATTTTTTAAATTCGAGGTGCTCTCAATATCACTATGAGGCTGTATGTAGTGCGGTGTTGTGCCACAGACAAATTAAAAAAGAATACAATGTCAATCTAAATCCAGTGACATATCCTTGACAGTTGAGATTAATACAGTGATTCAAGAGGAAGGTTTTTAAGTATAATACATGCATAATATAGTAGAGAAAAACACCTGTGCGAAGCTGGGGCGGGTCGCTAGTATATAATAAGTTCATTGATGACAAGAGATAAACCAATCTTATATAAATCAAAACAATGATATAGAATACTTACATTAGAGCCTTTGCTCCTCGTATTTCCGCTATATTGTGTTGAGTGGACAACATCATATACCTACTCAACAATCATAGCATTATTGACCGTAGGTATGTTACGGGAATCCGCCTTAGTATAATTTAAAGAAGCCATTACAACAATTCACAATATTTCACAAAAACAAACTTCAACAAAGCTGGCTAAACATAACTTACAAAATGTTGACATTGACAGCCTCGCAACCGAATGTTTTTTTTTTCAAGAATGATAGAATGACAAAGGAATGTTCTATTATGCCTAATGTTATATTGTTGGAGGGTCTGAAAGGTCAAATGAAAGTCATTCGTTAAAACACCTATAACTTTTAAAATAGTATGTATTTTTCAAATCTGGTAACAGGCATGAATTCACCTAAGCTAACCCTCGAAATGGTTTTAAGACAGCGCTTGAAAAAAAAAATTAGGCATGCCCAATTCACACAATGCAGCCCTACTCAAAGAGAACGCTATTCCAATTGAATAGTTCATTGAAACGTGAAACCTATTGCGCGCACGCTTCTAAACACGTGCTAAATGGCCTTTACGTAATTTTTATATAATGCCATTATAGAATTACTACGCGTGGCAATCCCCCCCCCCCCCCCTACTAAGCTAGAATACTACGTGACGCGCAACTATCTCTTTTACACCTGTTCTTGTTTACATGTGTCGGCAGCTGTTTGTACCTACGCTATTCGGCTGTTTTCGACTCGTGCTGCTGTACGATCGACCGCACGTCGTTTGTTAGCAAGTTGTTCAAACACGTCACCATTTTTTTTACCAAAAAATATTAAATCCATCATCAGAAAATATGACTTTAAAATCTTTTTCACCATCATTTAAAAAATCCAAAAGACGTCGACTGCTAGACATAGACCTCCCAAAATCTCGCCCCATTGACCGGTCCCGTGCGTCTCGCAATCAGTGGATCCTCCGGTTCGCGGTCACCACACAAGAACTTTTCGGCCCCATACACCAAACTCAAATTCAAAGGATTTAAATTAAACCATAACAGGCACTTTTGAATGACAGAAAAATGTCTTATCTGACTATTCTGTGAGGAAACACTCAGAGATCTCAGTCAGTCTTACAATACCAGAGTCCAGACATTGTCTTGGCCATGTGCACTATCCACCATACACGTGCGGTTGACTGTACTTTCAAAGTAGCTGAAGAGTGGGGAGGTATACACGAGACGTGCTTTTAGACACAATTCGACAATCATTAGGTTCAGGACTTTGAAATTCAATGTGGTCGGCTGTTGATATTCTGTTTAGGCAATTATAAAAACTAACATAACATATAAAAGCATTTGCTAATCGAAGATTTCACTATGTTTCCACGATCAGCTGTTGGTTTCAGTAGCCATGAACTTTGTTGGTAACGTGCAGTTATTGTGTGAATCAATATGCTAGGGGCGTCCCAAAGCCTCAGGCAAGTCTAAAAACTTTAAACTGCCTCTAAGGTTGATATTTAGGTTATGCCGTCAATGCCTTGGTTGTTCTGTAGATGAAATGACCCATAACATACCGAGTTTCCTCACGCACGCTAAGCCATTGGTCCTGGCTACCATTTGTAGATCTTTGGCGGTGTCGTGCAAAAAATCCTTGTACCTACGTAACTGTGGTTTCGTACAAGGATAAATCGTTCCTTCATCGAAACCAGTTACGAAACAACGGTTTCGTAGACGTTTCGTAACGGGCAGTCAGTGGTCTGAAATCTGACAACCAGTCATACCAAGAGGTATCGTACTAATACTAACTGGTTTGTGTAGGTCAGATAGGCAGTCGCTCCGTGTAAAACACTGGTATTCAACTGAATCCGGCTAAACCGACTTATCATAGTTGGGAGCAGATGAGGCAAATGATGATATCAAATCATCTATACCTTGCACATCTGCGGTTTCAACTAGGTAATTCTATTCTTCCTCTAAAAGTTAGAATATAAACCAAAAAGCGACAGCCCTGATCAAGAGGCCATTAGAATCAGCTTGTTCACTGTAACGTTAAATTCAGATTTATTTTTGTATGTATAGGTAAATTTTAAAATGTAACCGTTTCTCATTAAATTCTGATGTAGTCAATTTATAGTTAATTTAGTTGTTGGTTATATTACAATTGGGGTGACATTTTTAAATATCGCTGTTGTTGCTTTGAAATCTTTTTCATTGGCAAAAAATGCCGTTGTATTTATAATCAAAACCTTATCCATGACAGGCCTTTTTTTGGTGGGTGGAAAATCAATCAGCTTCTGCCTTCTACTGATTAAAAAGTACCCATGTTCCTTCTTAGCCCTTTGTGTTTTGGGACCCCAATATCTCTTCGAAACAACTCGCAGCACATCCATGCTAGGTCTTGACTGCTAAAACAGCTAACACACTACGGCCACAAACACAGACAAATACGAATGATAGGGATGTAAAAAAATATGATTCTATTTAGTCTGTCAGTTAGATTATCGAAAAATATCAGATACGTGTTTTTTGTTTCATCAAATTAATAAATATTGACGAACATAAAACGAATCAAAGATAATGAGTGGGGGCTTGTGACGTCACTTCGTGGTAAAGAATGTACCAAGCTGTGATGTCACACGACTTTTCGAAGCACTGTAACGTATTCATGTTTTGATTACACAAAAACCCATGTTCCTTCTAAGCCCTTGTGCCGAGGCCGCGGTATCTCTTTCTAACAATCAGCAGCCCCGACGGAAACTACTAGCATTTCGCCCGACTCAGGAACGCCCAAACTCCATGTTCATCAGTTGCACTTGCCGCCACTACACCATCGAGGTGGTTGTTCTCATTTTTAAAGTCGTTTAGTCTTTATATGTGAACATTGAAAGGATTCAGTCTATCTAGCCGACTAACTGGTTTAATCATCAACATTTTAATAAAATTCAAATATCTACTCACCCTATTTTAATCAGCTAACAATTTTGAAGTGCTTTTGTTGTGGTGAACCGGTTAGATGATGTCCTAAAAAAATCTTAGTTTGACGTCATAGCCATAAATTAACAGGTTTTTTGCATTTTTTGCAAACTGGCGCTGCGAAAAACGGAGAACAGGTTGCTATGACGTCCATTCGTGATATGATCTATCTATTTGTATCTGGTTATGACATTCGAGAATTTCAGCCACTGGACACAAACGTTCCTAATAGTCCAGTCAAAGTAGACGTTGTTGCTGAAAATTAGTACAGACACCATTGTTACATCTACCAACCCGCACTGGTGGATTATAGCCCATCCCACTCCGAGAGAGGAGGATTGAGTCCCTGCAGTGGGAACATTAAAGACTGATGATGATACAGAAAGGGTTTGCGTGGCGCAGGTTATTTAATAAAACCACGCAACCTTGTTAACACCAAAATTCCTAATGTCAAACGAAAAGATCGCGTTGGCAGCGTTGGTTAGCCATGGGACGCGAGCCCATAAATAAATCCTCACTCGCGTGCCCGATCGTTGATGCATCTTCTGCTTTTATTAAATACTATTTACTACCGCACTACTTAAATTGTTATTATCTGTGGTTATTATATTTTGACGTCTGCGGTTCTTTGACAGTTGTAAGTAGTAGTGCGTGTAGTATGTAAACATTGGATCGTTGCTGTGTTTTTATTGTTAATTTAGTTATTATGTTTTAATTTGTGCAAAATGTAACGTACGACGTTACAATGACATGCATGAAACAGCCACGGAATTTGGATTTGTGTCTGAAGGATTGCAATAGGGTCGCCCCTATTAAATGTGAATTAAAAAACATTACTTGTGAAATGTACGCATACAATCAAACTAACCTTACTTTTCGGGAATTACACGCATGAAATTATGTTATGTAATAAACTTGGTACCAAGTTACAGATAGGCAGAGGCGATTGCACCCATTACCCTATCAGCTTCGATCGTATTTCTCATTTTTTTCTTGTCATAAAACCAGAATAAATGTTTATGAGGTCGAATGCCTAAGCAGTCATTGCACCTCCACCCACATACGCTGCGACTATTATACGTACATGACCATACAAAGTACGGAGTGGCAACATTTCTGTTGCTTTCTAAATTTAGCTGGGTTTTCCTTTTAACCCACGATACTTGAAGCGAGGAACTCGTGGCTAAATAAGCTGGCCTGTAGGGTTGATCTTCTGGTTAAGCGGGTTGATCCGTGGATGCGGGACTACCCATTTAATACCGAGTTTCCTTTGTGCTTCGGAAAGCACGTTAGGCCGCTGGTGCCGGGATCGTGCGGTCCATGGCCCTTTACGGGGCCCCGGTGTGGGCGCCTGCTTTGAGGAAGCGGGCCGCCCACTACCTGAACGTGCCCCAAAAGGTCATGGCCGTAAGGATGGTACGGGGGTACCGCACGATCTCCCGCGAAGCGGCGAACCTCCTTGCCGGATTGCCGCCGTGGGATCTGGAGGCGATAGTCCTCGCGCGCCTACATCAATGGCGCGCGGAGGCGCTGCGCCGGGGGGTCACTCCGCTGCCGCGGCAAATTGCTGCGCGGCGGACAGACCTCCGGTGCGATCTCATGGCGGCATGGAGACAGCGACTGTCGCAACCCCGTGCAGGGCACGCCACGATAGTGGCGGTAAGTCCCCTCTTTGAGGAGTGGCTAGAGAGGCGCCACGGCGCCCTCATCTTTCGTCTGACGCAGGTCCTCACTGGACACGGTTGTTTCGGGAGGTACCTGCACCGAATCAGGCGGGAGGAAACGCCCGGATGCCACCATTGTGAGGATCGGCCGGAGGACACGGTGTAGCACACAGTGGAGGTGTGCCCCGCTTGGGCGGAGCCCCGCCGTGTTCTCGTAGCGGCGATCGGCGGCGGCGACCTCTCGCGCCCGACCCTGGTGCAAGCCATGGTCCGGGGCGAGGAGAAATGGGACGCCGTCGCCTCCTTCTGCGAAGCAGTGATGCTAGCGAAGGAGGTGGCGGAACGCGAGAGGGAGAGAACCTCTCGTCCCAGCCGCCGCGGGAGGCGCTCCGGGCGTCGGGGGTCCCGCGATGACCTCCGGCCACCGTAGACGCGGGCCTGTGGACGGTGAGTGATGGGCTAACTCGCCGTCCGAGGGGTATCGTTTCTGCTTGTCTTGGCACTATCTATTTTTAGAAGCCCGCCACTCTATTTCCAATCCAATGCAACTCCTAAAAGCCAGACTTACGACGGCGACCACCACAAAACCACCGAGACAATGAAGCTTGACAAAGTCCTAAAGAAACAATTTAACTGTCTTGGATCCCACAACGAAATGAATCAGAAAAGTCGAACCATAAAGTTTGAGATCCTATATCATTGTGTGATATCGATCGCCTCATCGCCGTAGGCGTTTCACACTCAGAGCAACACGTGCATGACCACATACGGCCGGCGCAGGCGCCGAGCCGAGCCTCTGACTCAATGATCTTATTTCCTTTTATCAACGAAAGAGGTGGGTCTCGCCAGGCCCCTACAATTCCGGACGTTAAATTATGCACCTTATTTTCAGAGTCTTAAAGTGCAAACGAAAACTTGCGTCCCTCGAGGTCGTCCAAGGAACCGTTTGATGTGTTTGTCGATGTTATGCAACTGTCCACTTTATCTCACTCACAACAAAGTTTATTTTCAAATGTAAGAAAAATCACATACTTGTGTAGCCTTAAAGAACCTGAACATGTTCAAACATGTCCAACTAACGAAACTAAAATGTGAATCATAGAAATAATCTTGAACGGCGCAATTAACAAGGCACTTAAGATAGTAGTGCGTACATAATGAGAATTAAATGATATCGGCGATGTTAAATAGAGATTACATGATAAGTTCACGCAGTTAGTTATCTTTAGGATGTGCTCTAATTGAGATACAGAAGTACAAAGTAAAATGAAACTACCAAATCGAATAGTGAAGAAGTGGATTCTTTTATTTCTAAAGCTGATGCCGCGGTTTCGCCAGCGTGGATGTCGGTTATCTTAAGCAAAAGTAATCACCAAATTTTTATCCTGTTCCCGCAACCGGTTTTAGTACAAAATTTATACATGGAATGTGTTCCCCTATTCCATAGATAAATGATGTACTAAAACCTGGCTCTAAACCACTCTGAACAGTTCAGTAGTTTTTGAGTTCATCGCGAACAGACAGACGCGGCGGAAGATTTTGTTTCGTAATAGGTAGTGGATAGTGATAATTGTTGGGTCGGTTAAAAAAAGGTTTTACCGTTGAATGCTTCGTAGAAGTTTCGGTTGAACTTTTATGTGAGACTTGGCTTACGAGAAAATTTCAAAAATTATTTAATTTCTTCTCGCGTTCCTGGCTCAATACTTTGCCAATATTACGGCGTCGTCGGTAGCAGCGCAGGAGTCAGACTGGATGCTATATGCTAGGAAGGCGGAGGCAGTGTTTTCGTTCAATCAAAGTAACTCCACTTCACGAGGTCGCTGCACCAATGCAGAGGAGTGGCACCTCTTAGTGGTAGGTTGAAAGGCCGGGAGACGGTTTTGAAAGACTTACACTGACCGTATTGGTGAGGTTCTTCAGTTAGAATGACCTAGCAGATGTGTGAATGTGGACGAGGCACAAGAGTTCATAGGGATCGTATCAAGTTTCGCCAAAATGGTGTCCAGTGTATGTACTCGTATGAAAGGCCAATCTTGTATCTTATTACCTCAGAACAGGTTCGTTTATGAACTTCATCACCAAGATTTTGCCTCTAAGTCCTCGTGTGACGTGAACACATGGCGTGCGGTCACGCACGTGGTCACACATAGGCGCCGGACATCGGCGCCGGCGCATGGCCGACGTCGTCTTGTATATCACCCGCCTTACTGGAGACAGACACCTGACTGACTTGTAATAGAAAGAAACTGTTTTCTGTGCTCGGGGTTTTCCTGTCTGTCACCGCATCTTGTCAGGGTTAAACAAAGGTCGTGGAAAAATATGTAATCCGCCATTTTTTGGCGGCCATCTTGGACCGATTTTTTTCAAATATAGCTAAGAACACTTTCAGCTAATTAACCTTTTAAAAAAAAAACTAAATCAAAATCGGTTCATGCGTTCGGGAGCTACGATGCCACAGACATACATACACACAGACACGTCAAACTTATAACACCCCGTCGTTTTTGCATCGGGGGTTAAAAAATGCTTTGCACTGATTCCTATCAGATGCCTACTGCAGAAACCAATTTTTGGTAAGAATTTGTATTTTTTAACGCCTGTACTTTCACATTTTGTACTTTTATACCGTCTTGTAGGCAATTTGAGTGCATTCGTATTCCTTACTAAGTCTTCCATATATAAAGAACAATGGTAGTTCTAATTGTTTGCCCTTAATAATACTAATAACCTAACGTGAACACAAGAACAAAACGTGACCTACCCACGAGACTAAACAGGACCTAAATATTGAACCTAACCTAAATTAAATAATTAGCATAACTTGACACAGGTCGAGATGCTAATGTTCTCGTAATCAATGCTAAACTATTTTACAAGGCAAATAGCAGCAGTGTTCTAAATCCTTATTAAGTAAGTTTAACGAGTATGTGCTAAATAAACACCAGTACAAATGTAGATCGCACGTAGGACGGCAGAACTGGTGATGGCGATGGCGGGACGAACTAGATAAAACCAGTAAGCAAGCCACATTACAAAATAAACACACACACAGTACTAATGCTTATAATTATGTCATACACGAAAATATTGAAATCAATTAGGTACTGAAGACTCATAAAGTCATGTCTTCAAACAATAGAACAAGAGAGCAACAGAAGCAGGTTTTTCAGCATTACATCATCTGCCTAGCCTTTTCCCAACTATATTGGGGTCGGCTTCCAGTCTAACCGGATGCAGCTGAATACCAGTATTTTACATGGAGCGACTGCCTATCTGACCTCCACAACCCAGTTAATATAATAATATATATAATAATAATATTCCACAACTATCACACAACGCCATCTAGTCCCAAGCTAAGCAGAGCTTGTGTTATGGGTACTAGACAACTGATAAACATACTTATATATTTCTAAATACATACATATTATAGATAAATTACACCCAGACACAGAACAAATGATCGTGCTCATCACACAAACATTTATCCTGGGTGGGAATCGAACCCACGACCTCCAGCATAGCAGTTAGGGTCACTAACCACAAGACCAACAGGTCAGTCGGATATCTATCACTAGGTAATACGATACCCTTTGGTAAGACTGGATGTCAGACTTTCAGGTCACTGACTACCCGTAACGACTGCCAAAGATCTATATATGGCACCCGGGACCAACAGCTTAACGTGCTTTCCGAGGCACGGAGGAAACTCGGTATGTAATGGGCGGTCACCCATCCACCGATCGACCTAGGCAAGCGCAGCTTAACCTAAAGATCGACCCGAGTGGCAGTTCTTATTTAGCCACGAGCTCCTCAGGATTACAATTTCTCTTAAATTGTAAAAAAATTGGGAATCACAATGAGGCTGCTGACACAAAAAAAAATAGTAGCGATGTCTGGCTAAAGGTTATTTCCAGCAATGATGCAGACTACCAGTTACTGCTTGAAAATATAGACAGATATACCTATTTAACAAAAGATACTAGAAATGAGAGCAGCGGTGGCCCAGTGGCGTCGGCCCCGACTTACGAACAGTAGGTCGTGGGTTCGAATCCAGGCAGTGGCATTACTTTGTGTAATTTGCTCTCAAAACGGTGAAGGAAAACATCGTGAGGAAACCGGCATGTCTTAGAATCAAAAATTTCGAAGATATGTGACATCTACCAACTCGCACTGGGCCCGCGTGGTGGGTTATAGTCCATCCCTCTCCTAGAGAGGAGGCCTGAGTCCCTGCAGTGGGAACATTATAGGCTGATCATGATGATGATGATGATGACTAGAAATAAAAAGGCTTTTAAAAGACAAGATAACACACGTCAGTCTATACAAAATCATGTTAGGCCATGACCCTTATTACAATATGTATTGAGGAAGTAGCTTTTTAAGATGAATACATATTTAAATTGACTGCCTACTTTGAATACAAACATGTAGGCAGTTAAGACTTTTTATCTTTTTTTTTTCTCTATAGGAAATGACATTTTACGAGGAAGTATTATAGGTATGTTTTTTTCACGTTCTCATTCTATGTAGTAGAAGTAGCAGGCCGTGGGTTTGCGTTATTAGCAGTGATAGGAATAGGTAGTACCTATTAGCCTAAACTTCGAAGAACAGAGACAAGAAACGGAGACTTCCTTAGGACTAAATTATTTCCGGCACATCTGTCTCGAAATTTCGAGACAACACTTAAATACATTTTAAAAAAATGTGTTATTTGGAATAAGTAATTCGTCTATATTTATCTAAAGTTTGTCTATAAAATTCAGAAAATTTTATGGTTGTAACGACTGTGTATGTTATTATTTTATTATGATATATCTAGTCGCAAACTTTAGGTAAATATAGACGAATTACTTATTCCAATTAACATTTTTTTTAAATGTATTTATGTGTTGTCTCGAAATTTCAGGACAGATGTCTCGGAAAAAATTTAGTGCTAAGGAAGTCTCCGTTTCTTGTCTCTGTTCTTCGAAGTTTAGGCAAATAGGCACTACCTATTCCTATCACTGGTTATTAGGTACGTCCTGCGTTTTTTTCTCATTATTATTCAATGTAGTTCATGATTTACAAGTTCTAAAAATCTTATTTCCGTGATCCAATGACTGGCTTTTGAATGGTACAACCTGGTTATTCCGCTCTAGTCTCTTGGCTACACTACCGGTGGACAGCGTTGAGGAGGACTTTAAATGCCATATTTTAGGTTTTTTGTAAGTTTATACTATTTTTAGGGTTCCGTACCTCAAAAGGTAAAAACGGGACCGTCCATCGTGTCTGTCCGTCTGTCACAGCCAATTTGCTCCGAATCTAATGGACCGAATAAGTGGAAATTTGGTACACATATTATGTATTTCTATGACTCAAACACGGACGTGTAACGTAAACTATTGAATTTTGAAAATGAGGGTTACTTTTGGGGAGCTTTATAATTTTTTTTTAAGTTTTTCAATCCGTACCGTGTGATATGTCAAATAAAAAGGCTTATTGTATGCATCTCAAATGTATTTTTTTAATAATTTTAAGATGAACACTTTTAAAAATAGTTAAGAATATAGATGAAAAAAAAATAGTTTTTTTTTTCATCTATATTCTTTTTAATGTTGAAACTAGTTTAACACTTATAGATTACAAGAAAATCTATAAGAAGTCTACGGTGCTCTTTCTCAATATCTGCTACAATGGTACGGAACCCTTCATGTTAAGGTGTGACTTAAATTGCACTTGGCCAGTTTTTAACGAATATACATAGAATAACATCGTGGGAATTTAATCTTCATATTTGAATATTCTTTTGTTATGAACATGATTTCTTGCGATGTCCGTCATTCAATCAAATATATACGGAACTACTTATACTAGAATGTAAATTGCTTCTGCATATAGAATAATATATATCACGTATATTATCTGTGTATCTCTATCTACAATCATGTACGAAAATATGTGTAAAGATTACTACGAGTCACTCCTCATTACGCTTTAGAATGCTTGGCACTCACTGTATCCCGTTGCACCGGTACATTTCTCTATCAAATGTTTCAACAGCATCCATCGGATTTTAAATCCAATAGTAAAATAATTCTGCTTACAGTTTCAAACGTAGTATTTTTATGCGATAATTTTAGTTCTCACGGTTCTTCTTCCGGCGTCTTGTGTATATCCATTAATCATCTAGATTTGATGAAGTACCTAGATATTATATTTGCATTGTAGTTTACCGTTGACTATTTCGTTGATTTAGTGATCGCAAGCGCGACCGCTAAGCATGTGGTTTTGGGTTAGATTACCGGGTCGGGCAATGTGTTTATGTGGGTTTTTCCATCAGCAATTTGTCTGTAGCAGCCAGGATTCTGGATTTTTGCTTTAAAAGTTGCCCCACACCTGGAATTTCGCCTGTATCGTGGGTGCGTTCACAAACATTTAAACTCACCTACACAAGTACGCTAGACAACTATCTGTAGGCCATACAAATATTTGTTCCGTGCGGGGATGGAACCCGCGACACGTAGCGCAGCAGTCAACTGCTTAAGCCATTACGCCATTCTTGCCGCCATATTTGTGCCCAGACTCGCCCTCATTCATCATCAGCCTATAATCTTCCCACTGCAGGGACTCAGGCCTCCTCTCTAGGAGAGGGATGGGCTATAATCCACCACGCGGGCCCAGTGCGGGTTGGCAGATGTCACATGTTTTCGTTTTTTTTTTGTTCTAAAACATGCCGATTTCCTCACGATGTTCGCCTTCACCGTATAGAGAGCAGTGGTCATGAAATAAATAACACAAAGTAATGTTGTAATGCGCCTGCCTAGGTTCGAACCCACGACTTACTGTTCGTACTTAAACATAACTGACAAAATGGGGATGTACTAATGAGTACACCTCTGCCTGACCTTCCGGGAATTAGAGGCATGATATTATTAGGCCGTCGAAAATCAGATCTGGCTTAAATAATCCCTAGGCCATTACTGTGGTCATTGAAACTCCACTTTCCATTTCGATAGTTCGCTGTCTCGTCGTCTGGCCAACATACCACTAATCATTCTGCCACTGCTTTAATGTCAACTGGCCTCTATTTAAGTGTGTCAGCAGTAATAACGTCGTCTTACAATAGAAGCGTTAATAAAGTTTTATTCACGGTTGTACTATTGCCATTATTTGCCATCATCTATCGCGGTCAATCGCAGAGAGATCTGTGGAGAATAACAATTCATTAAATTTTACATGATTTTCACAATAGATATGTTTACTGTCTTAAAAAAATGTGATTCTTATTAGTCCGTCTGTTAGATTATCAAATCAATAAAAATTGACAAAGATAAAACGCGTCAAAGATTCGAGTGCGGGTTTGTGACGTCACTGACCGCTAAAAAATGTCATACTAATCTTAGAGTATGACGTCACACGAGTTTTCAAAGCACTGTATCGTCTTCATTGTTTGTTTACGTGAAAAAACGAAAAATACGTGTCCAATATTTTTTGGTAATCTATATGACGGACTAATTAATTCTTTTTTTTTGTTAACTACCCTATTGGTTGGGCTTTGTTGACTTATAAAGTCATCATCATCATGATTAAAGTCCTAAATCACCCAATGTTGGATATAGGCCTTCCCTTTCTTCTGCCACTTCTCTCTGCTCTGTGCGTCCATCATCCATCTATCATTACTTATAATGTAATTGCCCACAAATAATATGTTCTGCAAAGAATATGTGGGATGATTTTCTTTACATTTAGTTTAGTTAATAAACTACCAGACAGCATTAAAAATTCCACTCTTCATCAATTTAAAAATAAACTCAAGACTTTTTTGATACACAAATGTTATTATTCGTTAAGTGATTTTTTGAATGACCCTCTGAAAGACATTTCAACAGATTTATAAGTATTGACATTACAACAGAATTAAAAGTATTGACATTTTTTAATATAAAATGATTTATTTGTAATTATTTTCTTTATTATTTCATAAATTTATTCACAATCATATTATACTTTTGATACAGCAATTATTAATATATTGTTATTTTTAGTTTGTGACATTTCAGCAATCTAATATTATTGACATTATTAAAATATACTTCATAGGACTTGTTAAAATATGCATTAAATTAATAATGTCACTATCAATAATATTTTGAGTTATCAAATAATAATAAAAAATATGCTATTTATAAATATATATATATAAATATGCTACTGCAGTGTATGAACCTCTGTTTTCTATTTTAAGGTTCGGAAAATAGTAGGTATTATTAAGTTTCTACATGGCGCTACAGACATACCAAGGCAGAAGCACATTGCTTGCAAAACGGATGGCTGATGGAGCCGAAAAGTTCTAGAGTAGCGACTGCGAACTAAAAGGCGTTGCGTTGCAAAGTCACCCACTAGATGTAGCGCTAAACTAGTGATGGTTGCGGGGATCCGCTGGTCCCCTTTCGGCTGAAATGATGAGACACTAACCCACGGTCCTGTGCCATTGGCATCCATTCTCCTCCTTGAATAAATAAATTAAAAAAAAAAAGAAAATCTAACAAAAACACTGCAAATCTAAATAGTAAAGACCTCCGATGTTTTGACGAACCGGCGGCGGCGCCATTCGTTTCTCAAGTTTCTTCAATTGTGTAGCGTGGTGGTACTGTTGATGTCACCCGTGTTATGACGGGCGCCACATGATGTCATAATGTATTAGCGTAAGAGCATTGTCGCGGTGTCAGCGGGATTTCTAGTAGCGGGAAATGTACGCATTATCGGGAAATTGCCGGCCTAGTCCTTCGGGAATATCCGACGTGATGTTATGTTATGTTACTGATACAATGTAAAAGCTTCAAGTTACAAAGCTTGCTTCATCATCATCGTTCACAGCCCGATGTTACACACTACTTGATTTAGGGCTCTCTCTTTTTCTGTCAATATCCCTGATCACGTACCGTTGGCATCCAAGTTCGAATTCATTTACTGCGAGTGTATTTTGCGGTGTTTTCATGCATTCAGAAGTCTGCGTACGCCTACATAAATTGTGGTCTATGATTAGGTCCTTAGGGACTTTCTTATTATGTTCTTAGCTGAAAATGCGACCAGTATAGTGTGTGTGTGTGTCAGTTTGTGTTAGTTTAGTGTGTTTTCAGTTACATCACCCTCAACAGCAATCACACCAACATTTATCTTGATCTCAGCTCCGCCTTTTACATGTAAATTACCCGCTACCAGTCCGACCTGCGCTTAATGCTATAAAAGCACACACTATCAGATACAGAAATCAGGACACAACCTTGACATAGTGAGCATAGACAAAAGATTATAAATCGATTTATCAACGACGGCCTGAAATCATTCACTGTGTTTTATCTAAACAATTGACATTTTCATTGTCTGTGGTTAATATTGTACGTCATGTGATTTGATCGTATCTCTATGCTCTATTTCGTTTTTTTTGGCATAGCTTTGACCGATTGCGATTGAGGATACTTTCTTGTTATATATTTTTTTCGATTAATTCTTTTACATCGAAGAAAATCTTTGTAAGGATACCAACATCATATGGCCGAGTCTGCCCTAATTTATTAGGAACTGCTTCCAGTCTGAATGGATGTAGCTGAATACCAATATTTTACATGAAGCGGCAGCCTGTCTTACCTCAGCAATGCATTTTTGGAGGGTGGGAAATCACACCGCACCGGACCATGGCTTGCACCCAGGTCGGACGCGAAAGGACGACGCCTCCAGCCATGTCCTGGCCAGCCGCTCACGAACGGATGGATAGAACTGGTGGGGGTGTCGGCCTTTGCTGGAATTATCCCACCTACATTGCCATTCAGACAAAAGTTCCTCCCAGACGTCAGTCTGCGGTTAAGTAATCTAGCTATATAGTCTGCGTCCGCAACTGTAAGGACTGTCAAATGACAGCCTAACGTGCTTTTCTAATCACAGAAGGCATGTATGGAATAGGGATCGGACTGATTCAAAAAAATATGATTCTGATTAGTCCGTCTGTTAGATTATCGAAAAATGTTGGATACGTGTTTTTTGTTTTATCAAATTAATAAAAATTGACGAAGATAAAACGCGTCAAAAATTTGAGTGGTTGGTTGTAACGTCACTGACCGCTAAAGAATGTCATATTAATGTCTCAGAAAATGACGGCACACGAGTTTTCAAAGCACTGTATCGTCTTCATTGTTTGTTTACGTGAAAAAAAAACAAAAAATATGTGTCCAATATTTTTTGGAAATCTATTTGACGGACTAACATTTTTTTTTTAACTACCCTATTGCATATATTTTTAAAATGTCTTGACTTCTTTCGGGCCACTGACTAACTGTAACAACAGCCAAAGATCGATATATGGCAGCCGGGACCAACTGTTTAACTTGCTTTCCGAGGCACAGAGGAATCTCGGTATGCAATAGGGGATCGGACTGAGTCAAAAAAATATGATTCTAATTAGTCCGTCAGTTAGATTATCGAACAATATTGGATACGTGTTTTTTGTTTTATCAAATTAATCAAAATTGACGAAGATAAGATGTGGTTGTGACGTCATTTGAAGGTAAAAAATGTACTATCACATGACGTTTTCGAAGAGTTCACGAGTTTTCGAAGCACTGTATTGTCTTCATTTTTTGTTTATGTTAAAAAAGAAAAAATACGTGTCCAATATTTTTTGGAAATCTATCTGACGGACTAATTAGTTTTTTTTTGTCCGATCCCCTATTGGTGGCCAGCCTTCCACGGGCTAACCTAGGCATGCATTGCTTACCTGTTTTTTTTTTGGAGGATGGGAAATCACAGCGTACCGAACCATGGCTTGCACCAGGGCCGGACGCAGGAGAACGCCGCCGCCAATGCGTGGCTTACCTCAAAGATCGACCCCACCGGCAGTTATAATTAAACAAAAAAATCTGTTAAATTAATGTCACATGCCTTTAGTTGCTTTACAAATTCAATTTGAATAGCTGAAAATTAATGTATAAATAAATAGGTACTTGAAATTCAAATCATTACAGCTGCCAACGTGAAGTGAAGACTTCTCCAATATTGGAATCTGAAATGAAATTATACATTTCAAATACAGTATTCACAATCAGGAGAAAACTCGGTTTGAATTCGATTGGGACGATTCAATTTGAAATCCAATAACTGGGATAGAAATGACATCATTTGAAAGACTGCCTGGCAATATTGCGCCAATACTATTGATGAATTCTTAACGGCTTTTTTTATTCCGTATCCTATGAATTACAAGAAATACAAAGTACGTTTTAATGTTCTCAACACGATCTTAAGGTTACTCATCAATTTAATAGTACATTGTTATCCAAGGGGTGAAAATTACTTATTTAGTCCCGAGACGGGGTTTTGCGCCTGTAACGTACTGAGGGCTCTAATATTCCGAGGGACTAAAAAAGTAATGTACCCCTGGTAGACACTGCTTTTCATTACGAATACAAGGAAAGTATAATAAGAACAAAAATTCTAAAAAATCGGTTGCTTTCCCGCTGTCGCTCCTACAATATGTTCATACTCAAAACTTTCCTCACAAATCCTCACTTATCTCTCTAAAACAAAGTCGCTTTCTCTGTCCCTATATCCCTATGTATGCTTAAATCTTTAAAACTACGCAACGGATTTTGATGCGGTTTTTTAATAGATAGGTAGAGTGATTCAAGAGTAAGGTTTTAGTATCTTTTTTGCACTCGTGCGAAGCCGGGGCGGGTCACTAGTAGTGCAATAAAACTCAAATAATTTTCTTCCGTATCCATCAAAGTATTTTTCCCGAATACCTCAGGTGGATTAGCTACTCCCGTACTAATAGACTGAATTCCTATTGCCAACTGGGACGAAAGAAAACGGTACAAAGTACGTGCCTAAGAGTCCATCTTCTTGATGACATTCCGTAGCCTTCGTCTATAATGTCCAAGAGTTCTCAAGGGAATTTCGACTTTGCGTTTTTTTAGGATTCCGTAGTCAATATGGAACCCTTATAGTTTCGCCTTGTCCGTCTGCCTGTCTGTCCGTCTGTCCGTCCACACTATATCTCACAAGACTCTTAGTACTAAAAAGCTGTTATTTCGCAAACTACGAAAATAAAAGGAAAACTATCACAGCTAAGTAGGTTTTACAAGTTTACGAGTAATAGTCGACCAACGTATGAAATATTTTCCTATACATAATGTCTCAAAACTTCAAATGTAAGTTTGTTTTATTTTTACAATAAAAATCATCGTTCGGAGGCAGGTAGGCAGGGTCGTTAATCACTTTAGTAAGTTTACATATTTTGATGGGCAACTACGGAACCCTACATTGTGCGTGGTCTGACATGCACTTGGCCGGTTTTTTCTGGTTTCATTCCCTTTCACCGTAATCGAAGCTAGATTACGTGATAGCTATCCATTGGACCACCATCGATCGTAGTGTTCCGACATTTTGACGTTAACTATTATGTAAATTGATTGCTCTGAACTTCCTCGGAGATTTGTCATCATAATTTATAACTATTTAGTGTTACGTGAACGCTTGTCTGACTATGATTTATTTGCTGGAAAGCGTAGCGTTTAACTTATTCGTAACTTTGCTGTTGGTATGTAATTGATTTGGTTCGATTAAATTGTCTAAAGCAGTCGTAATAGGCCTCTTATCTTTTTGCACTGTATCACTGACTTATCGGTGAAATATCGATTAAAGTCTAGAATTAAGCGTTGTCTATCAAGCAAAGCGCTTAATGACTGTCAATAGAATATTCTACCTTCGACCATAACAGCAACAGAAAATATTGCTCACTTTCACTAGCAATAAGTTACACCTAAGGGGGGTTACAAGTGGGGGTGGGAGTGGGTGGGGGGTTTTAAGTCAGTAGAAGTCTGACACTCCCTTCCGCTGCCCAGAGCGGGAGGGGTTATTTGATGATTTCCCATCCCACAAACCTCGACTTTTGACTGTAGGAGAGACTCTTGTTCGAAACTAGGAAGAAAGTTTTTGCGTTCTTTCAGTTTGGTTCAAGATAGTGACCGGTCATGCCGGGTAGCCGTACTGCGTGAGGTTTCTAAATTAAAACATTATAAAAGGGCTCCACTAGACCTTTTATTCTTAACTCAATGCATTCACGGTTTACCTGTGTTGATAATGGGTTCATGTGTCATTATTTAGGTATCACATGTGAAGCACCTCTTCATATCATACGATAACCTTAGAACAAATTATCTCCTGCACACATAAAAACCGTCACTTGAAGGTCATTTATGTTTTATACAACGTAGTATGCGTAATCCCTTTCAAGGTCAAGAACCTTAAATACTATTAGTTTATTCTCATATGTGGGTAAGCTATGCGGATGTAATGTACCTACTCGTTGATCTTTTAATGTGTTTCCTAAACAGAATGTGATGATTTATGGTGACCATATTGTTTTAAAGCAAGGCTGTTTACTGTGGGCTGCGGGATGTTGTAAGAGATACAGCGGCCTTGACATATAGGGCTAAGAAGGACCATGGGTGGTTTTTAGTCAGTAGAAGTCTGACACTCACTTTCGCTCTGCCCAAGAGCGGGAGGGGTTATTTGATGATCCCCCCCCCCAAACTGTTCACTATCTGTACGTTTTGTATACGTTGATCTCGAAAACCGCTAGGTAGATGTCGGTGAAATTTTATCTCACACTTCTCATAGAGCCACCTTAGCAAGGTAAATTTATTCCAGACTATTCCTGTCTCTAACTGAGCCTACGTGAAGGATTATTGTGTGTCATGAGACCTCCTCTTTGGGAGAGACTTCAAGACTAATTGGATGCAGCTACAGCAGAAAAGTATTTTGAAGAAGGTACTTATTCAATTTAATTTGTTTTTTTTATTATTATTATTTCTGTACAAAATCAAAAATCAAATCAAAATCATTTATTTCAAGTTGGCCAGTTACAGGCTCTTTTGAATAGTCGAACAAATACTAAATTTTAATAAGCTAATAAACTAAGCTACAGTCCCACTCACAAGGCATAATAACTGTCAGTGTACTGTAGTTGCCGATTCCAAAGCGTTGGTCTCATGAGAAGAATGGCAAGAAACTTCATGGATACTCTTTTCAATCATAATATTGTTACAAAACTTTGGTTACATCATTCATATCGAGATTGGTATATTATCATGTGAGAACGATGTAGCAAGTTGTGCACGATAAGTGTCGACAGTAAGTAAAGCCAAAACGACGATTTAAAAATAATATAATAATTCAAACAAGCCGTGGCAACTAAGAGGTGACCAGTCACAACTGACAGCACCCGTTCACGAGCATGACGCATGGATCAGCCACCATTCCACTCAACCATTTTAAAGGGAACGAAATGACCCGACACACCCGCCACCATCAGCGAGACATTTAAGTGAGCATGACACACTCTCAATCGCCAGGGCATATCCAAGTCAAATAAAAAATAGAAAAATAAATGTAGGTTTCCAGAGAATGACAGCTTTCTAGTACATAGTACTCACACAATATGTGCTATGCGACTATATAATACTAAAGAGATTGAATTTATACATTGCAAAGATAGTTGTACAATCTTCTTCTTCTTCTTTCTTCTTCCTATTAAATGCTATTCATTTAAGCGTCCTGTCCTTGTGGAGCAGGACCGGCATTGAGCCAAGCATTTTTATCAGCGATATAATCGTCTAACTTGTAATATGCTTGCTTGCATAGTGTGCGTTTGATACATGTTTTAAATTTCGTCTCATTCAGTTCAAGAATGCTTTGTGGAATTTTGTTATAGCATCTCAAACAGTACCCCATGAAAGATGAGTCTACCTTAGCGAGTCTGAAGCCTGGCTGCACTAACTGGTCCCTATTCCTAGTAATATAATTGTGTCTGTCACCTCTTTTACTAAAAAGATGCAGATTTTTTCTCACATACATTATGTTTTCGTAGATGTACTGACAATGCACCGTCATAATGTTAATGTTCTTAAATAGTTCTCTCAGAGAATCGCGCCTACGAAGACCATATATTGCTCTGATGGCTCGTTTTTGCAGAATAAAAATAGATTCAATGTCTGCAGCTCGTCCCCATAACAAAATGCCATAAGACATTAGGCTATGAAAGTAACTAAAATAGACCAGCCTAGCGGTATCTACATCAGTAAACTGACGAATTTTTCTAATGGCATATGCTGCTGAACTTAGCCGCCCTGCAAGAGATGTTAAATGAGCACCCCATTGTAGCCGTGAATCAAGCGTAATCCCCAAGAAAACCGTTTCATCTACGAATTCTAGTTTCTCGTTATTTAATAGAATATCACAATCACTACTTTTAACATTCGGTAAAGCAAATCTTATGCATTTTGTCTTTTTTTCATTTAATACTAAATTGTTTGCTGTGAACCAATTATGAATCTGAAGTAGGGCTTTATTCACGTCATCTAGCTTTTGAGCCCGTCTATTTATCTTAAAAATTAGGGAAGTGTCATCAGCAAATAACACCATATTCTGAGGTTGGTTTTTCAATAAATAGGGTAGATCATTAATATATACCAGAAAAAGAAAAGGGCCCAATATTGAGCCTTGCGGAACCCCCATTTTTACTTTTAAACCCTGTGAATTAACACCATTTATTTGAACATGTTGTTGCCTTTCACTCAAATAAGATTTTACTAAACTAAGTGCAAGTTTACCTAGTCCATAATGCTCAAGTTTCAAAAGCAATGTGTCGTGATTCACGCAATCAAATGCTTTTGAGAGGTCACAAAATATTCCTACAGCATCTTGAGACTGTTCCCACGCATTAAATATGTGCTTTAATAAAGTTACACCGGCGTCAGTTGTGCAACGTCCTTTAGTGAAACCGTACTGTTGATCGTGTAAGATTCTGTTGGTGTTAAAATGATTGAGCATTTGGTTAAGCATAACTTTTTCAAAAACCTTGCTAAAAGCTGGCAACACCGATACAGGTCTATAATTATTAGTATCTTTACTGTCACCAGATTTGAAAAGAGGTATGACCTTACTGTGTTTCATTAAATCTGGGAAAACCCCTTGGTCTACACACAAATTAAATATTGAAGCTAAGTATGGTGCAATAGTCTCAACTATGGATGTACAAACTTTGATAGACATTCCCCATAGATCTTCGGTCAGTTTAATTTTTATTTGCCGGAAAGCTTTAATTACCTCCGTAGGGTTTATATGTTTAAATTTAAATTCAGCCAGGCAACCAGGCACGTTCGCCTTCAATAAACCAATTGAGACTTCAGGTGAGGAATTAAGAGCCTCCGTTGTTTTTAAAGGAATATCAGTAAAGAAATTTACAAATTCTTGAGCTACTTCCTGATTATCGCTTTTAGGACCACATGCTGTATTTAATGTGTAGCTAGTGGTACGTATTTTTTTCCGGTTAGTCTCGTTATTTATGACTTTCCAAACTGTTTTTATTTTATTTTCTGCTGTTTTGATCTTTTTGCTAATGTGAAGGGCTTTAGCAACCTTGCAAGTATTTCGAAATATTTTTGAATACTTTGCAACATACTTGTTAAAAGTTTCAGTGTTTATGTAAGGCTTAAGGCCATATAGTTCAAAAAGTCTTTCCCTACTTTTTCTGATACCTCTAGTTGCCCAATCACTAAATATAAATTTAGGGCTAACACTTTTAATCTTCTTCTCAAAAGTTTTATTGAATTCTGTGTGAACTATTGAAAAGAAGTTATCGTACAATTTATTTATATTAATATCATCCACATGATGGTTCATTTCACATAACTTGTTCTGTAGGAAAATATTATATTTATTTAATTTGCTAGTTGTTAAAGGTCTAAATGTAATTTGAACTTTTTGTAATGGTGTGTTACACTTAAAAGTTACGGTTTGTCCGCTATGATCAGACGGCAGGCAATTTACTATGGCTTTATCTATGTAATCACAATCGCAGAAAACATTGTCTATACATGTAGCAGAATATGAGGTGACCCTAGTAGGTTCTATAAAAATGTTGGTTAAATTAAATGACTTAAAAAGATTTAATAACCTACTGCTAATTGAATTTTCTTCTAAAATATTGACATTGAAATCGCCACAAATAATTACAGATTTATTACTGGCAGCAAGTTTTGCCAGGACATCTTCTACTATTGATTCAAACAAGGAAAAGTTTTGATTGTTTGGGGGTCTGTACACACACACAATTACATGCTTATCTAGCTCAACACAGGACAGTTCGACGCAATGTTCAACCGAAAGACCTACAATGTCATTACGTTGTTTATATTTAACACAATTTTTTAATAATATTAGGGAACCTCCACGCAGCATTGATTTACGGTTAAAACAGCTACCCACCGTATAGTTTTCATAATTAATAAGCATTTGGTAATCTTTGAGCCAATGTTCAGTAAAACAAATAATGTCAAACATACTTTTCTCTAAAAACAATTCTATTTCTAATAATTTGGAAGAAATGCCTTGGATATTTTGGTGGAATAAATTCAAAGTGTTCTGCTGAGGCCCTTTTTTACTAACTAATTTAGTGCAAGAAGATACCTTTCTGTTGGTAGGTTTAACAATATTGTTAATGGTACCTTCTGTTGTCTTACTTCCTAGTTTAAACTAATATCTGGAGTGAGCCCAGAGTCTCCTGTGCTATCACCAGATAACAAGATTCTATCACTAAAAACTCCTAATTGAGAATTTTCCACGGTGACATATGGAACCTCCTCCGTACAATGTTTGTAAACATTTATAGCACTAGTGCTATATTTATTTGAAGTCACCTCCTGTACATAAGTACCATGACCAATAGTCGCAGTGTTAACAATGTAAGAAAACTTTGACATACTACATATGTCTGTGTGAATATTAAAAGCTAATAGCCTAGCTATTTTGTGTCTAAATCTAAGAGGTAGATACACATTACCTGGTGTCGACTTAAGCTTATCAACAAAAGAGTTGGTATCCAGATATACAAGCTTGTCACAATAGTGACCTACTAAGAAATGCACATGTTTGTTTAACATGTGTATATAATTGTTTTTCCTATCACAAAGTCTTTCAAAATAGGGAAAAGCACACAATATAATTTTACTACAATCTAACTTTAACAACTCTGATACACAGTCAGTGATGTCTTCCTTTTTAATTTTAGAACTGTTACCAACACATATAGTAATGGTTGTATCAGGACCACAAACAGTTTTTGAAGCTGATGCCATAATCTGTTTGAAGGTTGACCCCGGCATACAATAATTTTGTGTACAATAACTCAAGTTATTACTAATTAATTTTCCTAGCCCTCTACCTAAACCATCAGAAAACAAAACTGAATGATTACAATCATAACTATTAGGAAATACAAAACTACCAATCTGAGGGTGCGCTACTTGTGCCTCTTGGCTGATGATACAGTCCTGAGTGCGTACAGCCAGGGACAAGTCCTCCGTTCCCACTGGCTGGAGGGCATCAGGGCTACATGTCCTCTGACAAGTACAGAGAGTATTACTGACAGTCAGCAAGTCCACTTTGTCAACTAATTCATTTGTAGCAAGAATATGCTCTTTAATTTGGTTTTTTGAGCGATCATATTTAAAAGATATAGAGTTTAATGACATATTCAGGGCCTGTATTTCTGATTGTAAGCGCTGAGTATCCATTTCATAAATATTTATACTATCTTCTAATTTAATCTGATAGTTATTTAAAGTATTAACAAGAGAAACACGTTCTTTCCTTAATTGAACATTTTTGGAATAATGTTTTTGGTTTTTCTTAAATTTATTAATTTTTTTAATGATTCTATTTAGTCGTGCATATTTCTTAATTTTTTTGTTACTTATTTTATGGCAATTATGATTCAATATGGAATCTTCTGTAAGGTCAATTGTAATGATGGAATGAGGGTTAGAATTTTTATTTACTAATTCATTATATAAATGGTCAGTCTCTATAGCCTGAGTGTGATCGTTTTCCCTTTTCAAATTTAAAAGTTTAGCATTAGCATGGATTAATTCATCCTCTAGGTCCCTAATTTTACACAAAGCCTCCTCATATAAGTTACTACAGTGGTTGAACCCATCCGTGACCACCCTTAGTTTATCCCGTTCACTGACAACATTCATGTATTCCTGATGAAGGTCTACTAGCTCCCGTTTTAAGCTTGAGTTTTTACTATTAACGTTAATGACCTCCTCCTCACTGTCTTCTCTTTCCTGTAAAAGTTGTTGGCATTGGAGTTTGGAATCCTTCAGCTCTTGGAGGGCCGCTCTTAATTTTTGTTCCATATCTAAAGCAGTGGCCTTACGAGTCATTACAGGCATGGTTTCCGGATAGGTTACTGAAAATTGAAAATAAAGAAACGGTAAGAACTAAAAGGCTAGACCAACAAAGAAAGTTTAGCGTTGTAAGGGGAGAAAAAAATGAGAAAAAAGATAGTGTTACTCAAACAAGTGAGGTAGGCTGCTATATTAGCACAAAAGGATTAATATTTTTGATTATTTTTATTGTATTAGAATTTTAGTCAATCTTGAGTGGGTAGGTGTAGGTGGCTTGAAAAAAGAAAAATTAACTCAAGACAAAAACAAAATAACTATTATGAACGTTATTTTATTATCTATATAAAGGGAAAAGATCGAATAAACTAGAATTATTGAATTTATCTTATAGCTTTCATTCATACGATCACTCTTTGTTTAAAAAGTGCAGAACCAATACAGGGTACTGACTCTGCAATAAATGTTTAACTTGTATTTAGTACAACCGTGTTACAGAGTTAAAAGTGATGTTTGTGTGTTCATTAATAAGATTAAAACAAATGATACTCCCCTTGTGATCTAAGTCCGCAGTTTGAAACTCCAAAGTTCCAAACGTCAGCTGTTGTTTGAAGGTTACCGGTAACCGTATGTTCCCGAAAACTTTATTTACACGTTCCCATAGCAGGAAAACACTTTTACTATGTATTTATGCATTTATATTATGATTATACATTAGATTACACCTTATTTTAACATAATTATTAATTAAATTTAATTTTAAACTACGGAGCAAGAATTTGACATGTCAGTCGGGCAGTGTTGCCAGTAGCTCCTACAATATCTTGGATTAAGAAGAAGAAATTGTAACTGATTTTCTCCAAATAAAAAGTAGAAGTAATTACACTTCCATCAAACTATTTCCAAAACCCATTTACAATATCTGAAACTAAGCTAAACTATCAAAACTATATAACTACTCGTCAAGACAAAACTTCAGAATATAATTTAAACTTAAATCCACTTTATCTCAGCCTAGATCAAAAGCTCTTGAACTTTGTCACTCAAACTTTCCCGATCAATATAGTTTCGACCTTTAATCAAGAGAATCGAAATTATTAATAAAGGTTACTTTGTTATATTTTGGAAACAATTCGGAAATGATCGGTATGTCGGATACATACCGATCATTTCCGAATTGTTTATCGGAAAAAGGAGTAGTCCTTAAAAAAATGTCAAAGGATTTTTACCAATTACTACCTGATTTTTTATACAAACATTCACCAAATTTACATAATATTATTAAATGTACCTTGACTACCTTGTTTTTCCTTAACTGTTAACGAAGGTCCAACAACTGTAAAGTCTAATAAAACGTGAGATACTCACATTTTCATTTTGCAAAATGCTAGACTCAATCCTGTGTTGGTCTCTCTCTCATTTTCAAAACACTTCACACACACCCGCTCTGTTGGACTCAACTGTTCACTGTTGTTGAATACGTCACAATCGGTGGTTTTTCATCAAAGATTAACGAATCAGTCATTTTTGCGGTTGAAATAACATATTAGAAAGCTCCTGGGTGACTGGGTCTCTGACACTGCAACTCCTGAATTTGAACCGTGCCAAAATAGTTTTTTTTTTAGTTTTTCTTAAGTTCTAGTTATTATAGGCCTTTTAGATATTAAGCAACTGGATTGAAACCAGGTCCGTTTATGGACCCATATCTATATTTCTATACTAATAATAAAAGAGGAAAAATTTGTATTTTTGTATGTAACAAATAATTTTAAAAACTACTGAACTGAATTGAAAAATTCTTTCACCGTTGGGAAGCTACACTATCCCCTGGTGACATGGGCTACTTTTTATCCCTGTATTCTCACGCTAACCCGTTCCCGTGAGAATGCGAACCTCATCCGGTTTCACCCGCGTAGTGCTCGAACTTCGCGGGTGAAACCGAATGGCGTCCACCAGGACTCAATATACAGCATGTCTTCTTCTCCAAACTTATCAAATATTCTTCATCTCACTCTTCTTCAAAAATACGTCAAGAATATTGCCATCACATAACGTATTGACATATGACATACATGCATAGTATTACCTTGTTGCCTGCAATGCCATATTCACATATATTCCGTACTTGCGATCAAGTCTTCGCCTTGACACTGTCATATCAAGGTCTTACCGTGCACGTATAACTGGATAAAACATTCACCAAGTTCCGATTATCATAAATTATTGTTCAATGTATGAGAGAGCAGGTGCTCAGTGGAAACAGCTCCGACTTACATGTCGTAGCCTCACACGACGTGGGTTGAGAAAAAATATTTGAAGGAAACTGGCACGTACTGGACCTGCATCATCATCATCATCATTTCAGCCAAAAGACGTCCACTACTGTCACAAGGCCTCCCCCAGGTGTCGCCACATTGACCGGTCCCGTGCGTCTCGCATCCAGCGGGTCCCCGCAACCTTCACCAGGTCCGGACCTGCGTGGATTATTACAACTCCTCTCACGGAGAGGGACCTGCATCCTAATATTGGATGCTTTCTAAGTGGTTCAATAGGGTATTACACCAAAAAAATCTTATTAGTCCGTCTGTTAGATTATCGAAAAATATTGGATACGTGTTTTTTGTTTAATCAAATGTATAAAAAATTACGAAAATAAAACGTGTCAAAGATAATGACTGGGGGTTCTTGACGTCACTTTGTGGGTCAAAACGTACTGACCTTGTGACGTCACACGACTTGACACGACTTTTCGAAGCACTGTATCGTCTTTTGTTTACACGAAAAATAAAAAAATTGTGTCCATTATTTTTTGAAAATCTATCTGACGGACTAATTAGATTTTTTAGAATACCCTAATCACCATCATCTGCGTAGCGTTTTCCCAACTATGTCGTGGTATCCAGTCTATCCGGATTCAGCTGAACACTATATATTTTAAATGGACCTACTGCCTATCTGACCCCTACAACCCAGTTAGTACTGGAGAATACGTTACCCCTTGGCAACACTGCTCGTCAGATTTTCAGACCGCTGACTATAGCTGGGTCCAATGGTTTAACGTGCTTTCCGATGCACAGAGGAAACTCGGTATGTAATGGATAGGCACCGATCCACCCCGTCGGGGCTGCGGGTCCCGTTGGTGCCGCGGGTCCCTTCGGGGCTGCGGGTTGTTCACAAGTTTCCGCGGCCTCGACATATAGGGCTGAGAAAGAACATGGGTGGTTTGTATTCAGTAGAAGTCTGACACTCCCTTTTGCGCTGCCCAAGAGCGGGAGGGGTTATGATTATATGTTGATGAATTTCACACACAAAAAAAAAAAATAGACACCGATCCACAGGTCATAAGCAAACAAGAAATTTGATCCAAACAGCTGTTATTAGTAGAGGAAAGTCACCAAATATGAAATAGTATCTTAATATGGAATACCTTCATTTCTCTAAGACTATAAGTATGAAACGCAACACTCGACCATCTTCTGTTCCATTCGGTCTACTAACACGTACGTGGTGCAATAGACCGAATGGAACAGAAGATGGTCGAGTGTTGCGTTTCATACTTATAGTCTTAGAGAAATGAAGGTATTCCATATTAAGATACTATTTCATATTTGGTGACTTTCCTCTAAGGTACGAGCTTATTGACGTTGTTTATAAGTTTGGAAATGGCTTTAAAATTAATAACATCCTTTGCCTAATCTTAGACAAAAACTAAATGAATAACGACCCTCCCAAAAACGAGACAAATTAAATTACAATCCTGTAACTTGACACATAAAATTACCAATTATCTTTAAGTGCCTAATAAATTAAAATTATGACCCAAATTAGCTCCCTCAATAGCTTGTTATGGTCTGATGCGCACAAGTTATGGTGCTGGAAAATTTTCATGAATGCCGTTCATTATAGCACTGAACTTGCAGACGGTTTACGACTGAATACCTTTAGGTTATTTAAAACTGAGTTCAGATAGTTTCAAAATGAATACGGAATTAGTTCTACTTTAAAATCTGGATCAATACTCGAATCATCAATCATTGCTAGGCTTTTCTCAACTTGAGATCAGATTCCAGTCTAACCAGATGCAAATATAGAACGACTGTCTGCCTGACCAAAACCTAGATCCCAACACACCCTTTTTTTTGGGATGGGCGGGAAATCATCAAATAACGGTCACGCTTTTGGGCAGAGCGGAAGGGAGTGTCAGACTTCTACTGACTAAAAACCACCCATGTTCCTTCTTACCTGTTGTGCCGAGGCCGCGGTATCTCTTTGGAACAACCCGCAGCCCCGACGGGCGTCGGCCCTTGCGGGCCGCTTCTTTTTTGGCTGACATCTCTTTGAGGCGCGCGTGGAACACAACCGCGCCGTCGACACGGCCTGTTGTCGTCATAAGATGGACGGATGGCGAGCTAGCCCATTTCACATCGTCCACAGGCCCACGTCCACGGTGGCCGGAAGCCATCACTTGGCCCCCGACGCCCGGAGCGCCTCCCGCGGCGACTGGGACGAGAGGGTCTCTCTCTATCACGTTCTGCCACCTCTTTCGCTAGCATCACTGCTTCGCAGAAGGAGGCGTCCCATTCCCTATCAACCCGGACCATGACTTGCACCAGGGCCGGAGCCGCAAGGTCGCCGCCGCCAATCGCGGGGCAGATCTCCACGGTGTGCTCCACCGTATCCTCCGGCCGATCCTCACAATGGTGGCATCCGGGCGTTCCCAACACACCCTTTAGTAAGACTGTTTATCTGATATTTCTAACTACCTAGCTACAGCATGTTCATTAAAATCACCACAGAAATCACTGCAGCTCGAGACTTAAGTCAAAAAACATTTTCTGTTTTAGCTCTCTAACAAACTCTACATCTGTCTGTTCTCAAACAGGATTTTAGACACAAAACCTAAAAAGAACATATAACATCACGGCTGTAATACTCAAAGGTTAAAGCAATGGTGTACCTAACAGTACCTACACTTATTTTCACCTGATGAAAAAACTCACTAATTCTTTGCCCGACGCGAGAATCGAACCCACGCCATGCAGTCGCGCTTGGGCCTACTCGGTCAATGAAGCAGTCCCAAAAAGTAAACCCACCCAAAAAGACCGCAAAAGTTGACCTGTTCAAGGACACGTTTCTCATATCACTCTTAAAATAGGGGATCGGATAAAAAAATAACAGTTAGTCCGTCAGATAGATTTCCAAAAAACACGTACACGGACACGTATTTTTTCTTTTTTCACATAAACAAAAAATTAAGACATAAACGAAAACTCGTGAATTCCTCGAAAACATTTCATGTTAGTACATTTTTCGCCTACAAATGACGTCACAACCCCCCACTCATGATCTTTGGCGCGTTTGATCTTCGTCAATTTTTATTAATTTGATAAAACAAAAAACACGTATCCAATATTTTTCGATAATGTAACTGACGGACTAATTAGAATCATATTTTTTTGACTCAGTCCGATCCCCTATTGTAATCTTTATTTCTTGCACACATGACCTACCAAATTCTTGCCCCATATAAAGTAATCGGCTCCATTGTTTACTATATTGGAGCAGGGTAGTCACACAGTATCCGTTTGACGTGCGGTGACGTCAAGCACACCTGCCAATCTAATTCAAGATGGCACCCACACGATTTCTGTTTATACTAGAATCGTAATCGTAAATTAAGTCCAATTCATTTTCCTGATGAATGAATATTAATGTCTAGGCAATGTATTCATAGAAAAGTGTTTACCGAAGAAAGCTAAGTTCGGTCCTATGAAGTATAAGTTATCTACTGAAATCATAGAAGGAAACTAATCAATTTGCTTTACAAAAATCTGAAAGAATTAACGGCACTTTAAGTGAAACCGCCAAAGTAGCACGCAAAAGTCAAATTGTCTTACGTTTTTGCAGTTCAGTGTCAAGTTTAACAACCCTCTTATTTAATTTTACCCTATTCAATGACTTTTTCACCGAATAGTATGTACCGTTCGTGTAACTATTTCATCATGAGTATTCTAATAATGTCTTCATCTCAAATATTCTACAAATATTGCACTACAAAATAATATTCTACGTCAAACTACAAAGTACGCTCCGGACATAGCAATAAAATAATTTCCTGACCATAAACAAGACCATTGTAGTCAGCAAACGATTCAATGAACTAACGTCGAAACTGTAAAACAAACATCCCTATTTTTAGAATTACTGCAATGAACTAAACATTGTATTATACAATCCATTTGACTGCAACTACATTCATAAAAACGCAGTATATGCAATAGAATATTTCACAAAAAAATCTAATTAGTCCGTCAGATAGATTTTCAAAAAATAATGGACACATATATTTTTTTTCCACGGAAACAAAAGATAAAGACGATACAGTGCTTCGAAAAGTCGTGTCAAGTCGTGTGACATCACAAGGTTAGTACGTTTTTACCCACAAAGTGACGTCAAGAACGGGCACTCATGATCTTTGACACGTTTTATTTTCGTCATTTTTTATTAATTTTGTCAAACAAAAAACAAGTATCAATTATTTTTCTATAATCTAACAGACGGACTAATTCGATTTTTTGGTGAAATACCCAACATAAAAAAACCCAACACACAACCCAACATAAATACTCATGTATTTTCTGCCCTTATTCCAATTTATTTGGGGTCGGCGCAACATGTCTACTTCTTCCATACTTCTCTGTTACTCGTCATGTCAGCAGTCACCTCCTTACCATATCATCCTTCACACAGTCCATCCATCGTTTCTTTGTTCTTCCTCTACGCTTATAGAATCTCTCTCTCTTATGTAATCATTGTGAAACATAATTAATTAGTCGGCCAGACAAATACCTTCACCTTCACTTGATGACCTAATGTCACTCGATAACTGCATCAGTGAGAGGAGTTAACGTGGCATAAACTTTTTACCCTTTTTTTTGGCGGGTGTAAAATCATCAAATAACCGCTCCCGCTCTTGGGCAGAGCGAAAGGGAATGTCAGACTTCTACTGACTAAAAACCACCCATGTTCCTTCTTAGCCCTATACTGTGTGATTCTTTATAATGTGCACATATCGAAATGGGGGAATCTATGCTTAATTTTATCGACGGAAAAATTATTAAAAAAAATCTAAATATTTTTTAATATTTTATATGGAATTTTTAAAAATTTTGTCTGCTACTGTGACCCCAGTGTAAACAAAACGGTGTAACTTTTAAACTAAATTATCTATCGCGATGAAACAAACTCCATAATGATTGGAAGCAATTAGGCGTCCTCGTAAAATGAAAATTGTGGAAAAAAACTACCCTCAATTGAAAATAAACACGTTTTTTGATCAAAAAAACTTTTTTTTTTCATAACTTTTTACATAAAATTGTTTCATCGCGATAGATAATTTAGTTTAAAAGTTACACCGTTTTGTTTACATTGGGGTCACAACAGCGGACAACATTTTTGAAAATTCCATAAAAAATATTAAAAAATATTTAGATTTTTTTAAATATTTTTTCCATCGATAAAATTAAGCATAGATTCCCTCATTTCGATATGTGCACATTATAAAGAATCACACTGTATATCGAGGCCGCGGTATCTCTTCTCGCAGCCCCGACGGGAAACTTTAAACCCCAACAAGGATATTCTACCATATAAATATCTTGCACGGTTGCACCACTCATGGCTTCGCTTTTGACGACATAGTCAAAGAATCAATGATTTAATGATATTAGGGGAAATTACATACGAGAAGGATTTAAAACACTGATTTAGTTTTATTTAAAAAATTAAGATTAGTAAGATTTTTAATAAAATAAAAGATTAAAATACTGATATCGGCCATTTTGATTGAAACACCAATCATAGCGCACTACGTCACGCCAATGTAAACATCACTAGCTGTCACTAGCTCACTGTGTTGTTTTGTTGCCGATTACGCATTTGGATATTTTTTTTGTTACTACAATACTTTGTGAACATCTTTAGCAATGGAATCAGGCTTTGTAAAAGCAAACAGTTAATAACAATAAATTTGTTATTCCATAGTAACTTAGATATTTCAACTATTTCACGTCAAATAAACATTTTATATTTAAAACCTATCAATCTATCAATTATCTTAACTTTAATACTTACATCAAAGTGGTCTTCACAGAAAGAAATTGACGAATTCACGGCTACGTCCTTCGGGTTTCGCCGTGCTAGCGTTAACCATTTATCTCTTGTTATTTTCTTGTTTGGGACATATACAAACACCTTGTTGGGTGTTGCTATTGATGTGTTTTTACACTGAGGCACCGCACACCACTTATAAACTTTGTTATTCATTTTTAACACACGAATTATGGTAATGTTTGTTTTAGTTTCCTCTAGCTGCGCTTTGACATTTCCATGTTTACTTATGCGTGACGTCAGACCCGATGCCATGACACTGCGAGCTGTTTTCGCGCTCTATTTTTTTTTTTTCAAAAATGGCTTATATCTTCGTTAAACTTTACTTTATTACTGAAATAAAGGTTTTTTCGTAAATAAAAAAGATGTACCCACATTACGGAAGGGGATTTCAAAATCTTTCGTCATGCCTATTCCAGCGCTGTGGCATTTTTGTTTGAAATGTAATGTAATAAATAATAAATACGATATTTGGGGAGTCGAACTTAACTGAAAGTTTAGTGTTAGCCTCGTATCAGTTTAGTTAAAGTATGTCTTATTTTTTCTTATATCATGAGGCTGTTTTCTTTTTGTTTCATTTTGTACTATCGTTTTTCTTTATTTATTTTTAAACGTATTACATTTTACAACTAACCATCTAAGATTTTTACTTATACTGCATTCATAGCATAGTAAAGACCAATCAAAGAATTGTAAAATTCTTCACCCGTAGTACTAGTATCTACTATTTTGACATATACGTGCCTACGGAACCACGTTCAGTCACACGTGTGTCGAAACGTGGGATAAGCATGTGCCCATGTGTTGTTTTGGTGAAGACATCTTTGTTAGTTTTGGCACTATTGACTGCAGCTCGATGTCTTTCAATGAAGCAATGATGAGGAATGTAAACGATTGACGATGCACAATAAAATTGCACATGAGTAACATTTCAATGAGGACAATTAGGAATTTTATGTATATTAGAAACATTTACTTGCACTAATCGCGACGCATCAAAATCTAAGTAGGTACTCAAACACAAGTACTGAATGTATTTATTTAATTTAAAAAGGTACAAATGTTGACTTGATGGCACTAATCAAAGAAGAATGCTGGAGAGAATTTAAAATAATAAAGAAAAAAAAAATTAAAATTAAATCTAAAAAAAAAAATTAATTAAAAAAAAACTCACTTTCAACTCATCTGCCTTCAAAGCAAGAGTGAACTGGCATCTTTTAGGCATGCTCGTTCCATCATAGACCTCATCCATCGCTTTCCACCAGACTTGACCGAAGTCAAGAGAAATAATTCACAATAAAGCTCAGATAAAGGTAGATAAATCAAGTAACTTTACTTTTACGTAACCAAAATCTCTAGTTGCATCAGTAAGCGTCAGACTAAAAAATAATACAACAAAGACCAACAAAATACTTTCAGATCATATTCCTTCAATTACATCCGCCGCGGGCATTACGCAACAAACTGCAGATAAAAATAAATAGGAAATAGTACTCGCTGTAAGTCGGAAACCGACAATAATTCACTTCGTCAATTATAAAGGAAAGGCCCTCAGCAAGTGTATATCAAAGCCACTCCTGTGAACGGAGATATATTTCCAATTACGGTGCAAACACGCTGTGTAGTGTAAACAGTATCTATATTTCCTGAAGCCTCGTTCACATCAGGCGATATAACTTGCGTGACGTGTCCGCGCGTTTTTCACTATTTGCTTGACTACTGGCTTAAAATGGTGAAAAAAAAAATAAACTGTTCTACAACCAAAATTCAAAGACATGACATGACATCAACCAACCTGCTCCGGGACCGCACGATGGACAACGCACTCCCATTCACAATGCACCACCCTGTGTTCCAACAGTCCCGGCATTGTTGGCTGACTATGACAACCGTTAGTCGTATCGATCAATTTCTTTAATTTGCTACAAGCATTTATTTAACTTGCCTTGCATTATTATTACTACACATAATTATATTATATTGATCAAACTTTGCAACTGTATTTTCAACCAGTTCTCCTGAACCGATTTAGATGAAATTTTGCAAATTTTGCTTTTGGCTTGGTACTGTAGCCTCATGAGTGAAGAGAACTCACACACATGAATAGCTTGTTTTTAAATAGTTTATTTATTTCTTATTAATCTTATTTTCTCTGCACTGTTTGAGCGTGTATCTCGTGGCCAAGCACTTACACTGTCTAGTGTAAACAGTACCCATACTTCCTAACACCTACGTACTCGTAATACGTTACTCTGTCAGTAGCACCTTGTAGGGTTATTTTATTACTCACTTTACTTACATTACAGAACACGTGCTACGATTTGTAATGGTATTTTTGCAATACAAAGTCTAAACGGACCCTTGACGAAGCCGTTAAACAAGCATTCTGTATTTACAAAATTGATTTCCGGGAAATGACTTTTTTAGGTGTAAAATCATTGTGCATGTATGAAGACAATAAGTTATATTACAATCACTACATAATATAAAACAAAGTCGCTTACTCTGTCCCTTTATCCCTATGTATGCTTAAATCTGTAAAACTATGTAACGGATTTTGATGCGGTTTTTTTTAATAGATAGAGTGATTGAAGAAGAATGTTTATATGTGTAATGCACCCATGCGAAGCTAGTAGCTGATAAAGCAGTTTCTGGAAAAAAAATTGTTAAAATATATTTTAAGTATCATAATTATGGTAGTATTACCATAATTATATTACTAAAAATATACTTTAATCACAAGTGAACAAGCCTTTGGTTGAAGCTTGTTCAAGGATAAGATCCAGTCGATCTGCATTTAATTTAGTAGGTACTCTGGTCACATTTGTCCTTTCAAATAACAATTTTATTCTTTTTTTGACTTCAACGAAGTTAATTTTTATCTCTTGCGCTTATTATGTAAAACTTCCACGTTGGTAAAGAGATCACAAGCGCTACAATTAAGCATGAGGTCCTAGGTTAGATTCCCACGTCGGGAAGTTTTATTTGGGGTCTTTCTTAGTAGTAGCCAAAGTCGGTTGAGATCAATATACGCCCCCCCCCTCCCCAGGAACATGAGACTTAAGCAATACCGATAAACTGTCTGCCTGTTTGTGTATGTGGAAATTCCTAGTAAAGGGAAACTAAAAATCAAATGTGAGTGTATCCCCTGCCTAACCTTTCGGTCATTGCAGGCGTAATGTTTAGTGTGGAGAAATAGACAACAGCAAAATATTTTATCGTTCCATAAACGAATTAATTGGCAACAGTGCGTTAAATATTTATCGCATCAATCGCAATCGGCTGAATTGCCGATTTTATAGTAATTATAAAGAAACAGATAATTTGTTATGAAGCGTGAAGAGCTTTATGGGTAGTTTATAAATGCTAAAGTATTTGATAATTGCAATATCTGAAGTATTATTGCTTAACATTTATTTATTGTCAGACAACTTTGGCCATAGAATATATACATACAGACGTACTTATGATAAATAATTCAATTTGTGTTGGTTATGAAACCCAAGGACAGACCAAGTTGAATTTTAATCCGAAAGAAGAGTCCCTAAAAACCAAACCACAGAAATTAAAATAAAGTTAGAGAAGATAAGCGGAAAGCAACCTAACACTCTCCTTAAATACACCTTCTGCTTTGTCCAGGTTCACGCATCTTGACACACACGTCGTTGATCCACACCAGAACTTTCAGAAGAATATCTCTAGTAAGATCAGCAGGGCTATTGCGTATCTTTTAGATGACAGTAGCTATCATATAGTGTCCATCAACTTACTGTCAAAAGGTTCCATTTTGTACTAAACCATAACCAATTTGACAGTTAAATCATGGACAATATGATAGCCACTGACATTTAAAAGATACTCAATAGCCCTGCTGAGCATGCCCTTCTAGAGATCCCAGCGTTGTCACAAAAAAAAGCAATACCCATTCATCATCAGCCTAGCCTTTTCTCAAATATATTGGGGTTGGCTTCTAGTGTAAACGAATCCAGTTGAATACCAGTATTTCACATGCAGCGCCTGCTATTTGACCTCTATCTATACGAAAACTCTTGGTAAGATTGGTTGTCAGACTTTCAGACTACCTGAACTGTGAAGACTGTCAAATTAGCTATTGCCAGCGGCTTCACCCGCTACAACTCGAAAATTATCCCACGGGAAAATGAAATCGGGGTAAAAACTCCTATGTGTTAATCCAGGTTATAAACTGTCTGTGTACCAAATTTTATCCAAATCAGTTCAGTAGTTTTTACGTGAAGAAGTAACAAACATACACTCACAAACTTTCGCCTTTATAATATTAGTGTGAAGTGTAATTACTGTCGTTACAAAAGAAATAGGCACCGAATTCAAAAGTAAATACTCTCTAAACTGTACTTAAGTATCAATTTAACAATACCCTTGCAATGTATGGACCACTTTCTACTACCGCCATTGCTAAACGCCGAACAAATTCCCGTGGGCGATGTTCTAGAAATTACGATGTGAACAGCACTGAGCAATCACATCTACATATACTGTAATACGATCATTGGCACTGCACTCATTCACATGAATTGGTACACTAACGCATTATCAGTAAACAAAATAGTTTAATAGCGAATTTGTCAAGAACAGATTTTTAAGAGAGTTACCATGGAGTTTCTTCATAGTATTATTATTGATAGCCTATATTGTATCACCGCTGAGCAAAGGCTTCCCTCTATTCCTTCCAACAGTCATAATTCTGTGCTACTTACCTTCCAATTCCCTAGGAAGACGTCCAGTTCATCCTGCATTCTCCTCCATGGTCTACTGCCACCCCGTGTCACTGTTTTAAAGCACTAACCCTCAGCATTACGGGCCCAAAGCTGTGGTACGTCACCGTCAAAGTCTGACAACCAATCTTACCAAGAGATATCATATTACTCAGTACTAACTGGGCTGTGGAAGTCATATAGGCAGATGCTCCATGTAAAATATTAGTATTCAGCTGCATCCGGTTAGATTGGAAGCCGACCCCCAAATGTTGTTGGGAGACGCAGCCTAGGCAGATTATGATGATGTTTAAGTTCTACTAACATATACCAACAGCTCACAACTTAGGACCCAATATCCGTAGTGCTAGGCAACTAGGCTTATTCCAGTTGTATACGTCCCTGTGTGCCTATTGGCCTTGTTCAGTTCTGTCTCCTGCTGATATGGAGGGAAGTGAAAATTATGTTTTTCCTACTCCTCCGCTATTCTTTTCTGATTAATTTCGTTGCGGGATCCAAGCCAGTTAAATCGTTTCTCTGGGACTTCGTCGGGCTTCATTGTCTCGGCGCTTTTCTTGTGGTCGCCACTGTTGATTCTGGCTTACAGGAGTTACAGTGGTTTGGGAATAGTGTGGCGGGCTTGTCCCAAAAAAATAAAAATAACATATGCCAAGTCGGGATTGGTTTTGATTGCAGTGCACATCACCCATTATTACTTTCATAGTTACTTGAGTTCAATAAATCTTATCACTCGTCATTGCATTTCTTCAACCTCTCTTAGGTATCATCATCATCATCAGCCTACAATGTTCCCACTGCAAGGACTCAGGCCTTCTCTCTAGGAGAGGGATGGGCTCGAATTTTTTGGTTCTAAGACATGTCGGTTTACATCATAAATTCTTCTAGTCATCAATTTTTAATCGTCATCATTCTTCTTCGTTTCTCTGGTCACTAAACCAGTTTAACTAAAATCGAAGTGATCTAAGTGCAGTTTACTAAACAGTTTCGGAACATATGGGTCACTTTCTCCTGCATTGCACATCAGTCATTGCCAAACAATGTCCCAGGGACCGTGGGCGATGTTCACTCAGCGAAATCATTTGCATAAACTGCATTTCGTACACAATGCTAAACTGCATTTCGTACATTTGCATAAACTGCATTTCGTACACAATGCTAAACTACTTTGACTTTTAAAGGTATTGGATAAAATATATAAATGAAACAACTTTCGAATTCATCAAAATCAGTCTTTTGATGAATCCAGCACCAGTTTTCGTGCTTGTGGTGTTCAAATGTAATGAATATATTTTTTTTAATGGGACATGTCCGCCTCACTATTCCCAATCCACTGTAACTTCTGTAAGCCAGAATCATCAGTGGCGACCACAAGAAAAGCGCCGAAACAATGAAGCTCGACGAAGTCCCAGAGAAATTATTTGACTGTCCCGTAACGAAATTAATCAGAAAAGAATAATGTAATGAATAGTCACCGATCCACGAACTGACCTCGGCAAACTTAGCTTAACCTTCGATCAACCTTGCTGCTGTTATTAGGTAGCCTCGAGCCCCACCTAGGATTACCTACGAATCCACCGAAAATACTTTCAAAAGGGTATTTCACTAAAAAAAACTAATTAGTCCGTCTGTTAGATTATCGAAAAATATCAGATACTTACGTGTTTTTTGTTTTATCAAATTAATAAAAATTGACGAAAATAAAACGTGTCAAAGGTCATGAATGGCTTTGACGTCACTTTGTAGACCTAAGAAAGTACTAACCTTGTGACGTCACACGACTTGACACGACTTTTCGAAGCACTGTATCCACTTCCTCTTTTGTTTAGGTAAAAAAAGAAAAAATACGTGTCCATTATTTTTTGGAAAGATTTCCAAAAAATATTGGACACTGATCGACGGACTAATTAGATCTTTTTGGTGAAAACCCCTATTGTTAGCTATCGTGATTAACATTTTTATTTTTACGCTTTTCATAAATAAAAGAAACACTAATAGGCAACACTTTCATCTCCCTGTTACACAAAAAGCTTTTGAAAACTTCTTACGAAACTCGGCCGGAAAATTAAGGGAAGCCTATTGTTGGCAACAAAACCTTACAACATACTTCCATAGCCACACGGCGTTCTAAAAAGTTCTTTGAACATTATATTCAAATATTTCGTAAACGCGAAAACCTTTCCCCATTACACTGAAGCCAGAAAAAGGGAAAGCCAGTTATTTTTATTTTGTTACTATATTTGTCTGTTGACGTCATTGGGGCAGGATTTTTTATAATAATGGCTGTGGTTTGGGTTATTGCTAATTCCCCCTGTTCTTGGGTAATTGCGTTTTATATTTGTACAGTCAAAGTAATTTCAGCTGCACCCGATTAGACTCCTGTCCCCAACATGATTGGGAAAAAGCTAAACAGATAGTGATTGGTACAGTCAAAGAGAAAAGTACCGGCTAAATATTGTTGCATACATTTTGCTTGACAGATTTATTAACAAGAAAGATGAGTAGAAAAGGTGCCAAACAAATGTATGAACATAGATGTTTCCGGACTAAACATAATACAATTTTGTTTAATTCGTCTATTAGATTGTCGAAAAATATTATATTGATTGATCAAAGATGACTGTATCGTCTTCCTTTTTTTTGTTTACGTGAAATAAGACAAAATATGTGTCTAATATTTTTTGGAAATCTATCTGACGGACTAATTAAATTTTTTGTCAACTACCCGACTGGTGAAAATAAAAAAATAGGTTTAAAAACTAAAACCCGACAAGAAAAATTGTCTTGTATATGGTATACATACATGCATACATACATAGACTGCCAAAATCATTACCCTTCCTTTTGGCTTCGCCGTAGTCGGGTAAAAATTTTGTTGCTTTCAGACGCAATTTATATTAATGTAAGTGTGTAGTTATACAATATCGTTTTAATAACTTTCGGAAGAAACAAGAAGGGGGGGATCAGCACTAACCCGGTGGTTTATGGTCGCTAGTCTGTTATTAGTTTATTACGGTCTTGAATAATAGCGAAAGCGCGGCTTTTACCCAACCCACGCGGTCAGGAACTAGTTTCCTAACGGATACTTTTTGCGTGGGACGTTTTCACAAGCTGCTTTGATAAAGATTAGAGAAGATCTTTGCACGAAGGATTTACGGAGCTTACTTTAATATTAATAGGCTCGCCCACTATATCATGAGACTTAAAGATAACTGGCAAAATATGGTTGTAGACCGTACTGATGGGTACACCGAATCTGCCTAACTATTCGGGGTTACAACCGTGATGGTGAAGGTTATGGCTACGTGACGGCTTCCGGCCACCGTAGACGCGGGCCTGAGCACGGTGAGTGATGGGCTAGCTCGCCGTCCGTACGTCTTATGGCGACGACAGGCCGTGTCGACGGCGCGTTCGTGTTTCACGCGCGCCTCAAAGAGATGTCAGCAACATGGGAGGGGCCCGCAAGGGTGTTGCGGGTTGTTCACAAGTTACCGCGGCCTCGACATATAGGGCTAAGAAGGAACATGGGTGGTTTTTAGTCAGTAGAAGTCTGACACTCCCTTTTGCTCTGCCCAAAAGCGGGAGGGGTTATTTGATGATTTTTCACCCGCCAAACAGAAAAAAAAATGGCGTGATTTTATGTTGTGTGTGTTTATAATAAGGTGTTGTTTTGAAAAATGCCAAATAAACACAATTTTCTTCTTACTGTATTTTAAAAAGAAAGTTTTGAACTAAATGCTTATTTTGTTTGACGTTATGAGTTTAGTTGTAAAAGTTTCTGATCCAAGAATTCCCCTTTTGGTATGAAAGATAGCTAAAATTTAAATTCTATACTAATGTTATACATATGAAAGCCTGCCAAAGTACGTCTGTATTCTGCCTTGGCAGACGAATTAGGTTGGCACATAGGATACCTATTGTTTTTATCCCGGGAATACGTTACCGCGGGATAGTTTTCACACAAAAACTACTTAGTCGTAAACAAAATTAATTAAAAACAAGTGCGAGTTGAACTCGCGTGAAGAGGGTTCCGTACGATGAATATAATATATCTAGCTTTTTAGACCATGGACTTCTTATAGGTTTTCCTGTAATCTACAGGTATAGAACTATTTTCTGTATTTTTTTCAAAATTTTAGGTTCAGTAGTTTCGGAGATAAGGGGGGGGGAACGGTCAATTTTCGTCTATTTTCTTAAATAACTTTAAAACTATTTATTTTAAAATTATAAAAAAAATATATTTGAGACCCTCATAGTAAGCCCTTTCATTTGATGTGTCACATGGTACAGTTTGCAAAACTTTTTTTTTAATTTTCTTATTTGCCCCGTAAAAGCGACCCCCATATTCAAAATTCATTTATTTACTTTAGCCGTACATGTTTGGGTCACAAAAATCCATATGTATACCAAATTCCAACTTAATCGGTCCATTAGATTCGGAGCAAATTGGCTGTGACAGACGGACAGACAGACAGACAGACACACGAGTGATCCTATAAGGGTTCCGTTTTTTCCTTTTGAGGTACGGAACCCTAAAAAGACAAATATCAAACCGTCTCGAATTTCTATTGACGTACTGTACTGTAAGTTATATAAAAACAATTACAACTTTGGCGTTTCTCCAAATTACTCACTTTTCAAGAATTCTGGCGTCTTGCACGTTACAGTTGAGTGAGTGTATCGGACGCATGCTACTTAAATACATTGATTATTCACTTAGGTAGCTTTTATTTCCACCAACTCGCAATGAACCAGAGCGGGGTTGGCTACACAATATACCTAATACCTATGTCGATATCCTAAATGCTTATCATTACAAAAATAAATAATTTTGTATTTTGAACCACAAAGTTTACCTTTATAACATTATTTCAGCTGAAGACATGTCTGTCTCGGAGAACAAACTTTTTTTTCGAGACTATGACTAAGTTAACTCATTCGTGACTGATTGGCCAGAGAAGGCACAACACCGAGAGAGCTGGAAAGAAATGGGGGAGGCCTTTGCCCAGCAGTGGGACAAAATAGGCTAACGAAAAAAAAAAAAAAAAAAAAAAAGACTAAGTGTTTTATAATCTATTCAATATTAATAAATAATTACTTTTGACGTAGATAAGCCATGTTTGTTATCCTATGTAAGTACGTATAAAACTTTCGTAGAAATACATAATATAAAATGTAATAACATTTAACATACCAAAAGTCGGTATGTACGTCAAACGAATTTACTTTGCGTCATACGTATTGCTTACCTAAGTGAGTACATTTTATTTTATGACTATTCTGGGTACTCAACGGTTTTGTAATTAACGGACAGGAAAAAATAAGATAATAGGTAATAGAATAAAATTCATATACTTACATTTGTGGCGTCGCTATAATTTGTAAAAAGCTTCTGAAACCGAATGTTTTTTTTTTAATCGTCTTGTTTTTTTCCAGTTTTATTGAAAGAAAAGCACATTTTATTGCTTTCTTAAAATAACTGCAGACGGTTTAATTGTTCTACGTCAGTACACACGCCTCTAAATTGTGCGCGTAACCACAATAACAGTTGGTGAAGTCATAAATCTTTCTATGACCTCCAAAGGAAAACGACTGTTGTGTTAATAGTGAGCTTTAAAATTATATGTAACTCCAAACGTGTTTAAATTACTTATTTAAATGTATAAAGAGAGAGCCCTAAAACCCATAACACAAGTTTAATCTTAGCTTGGGTGTCAGAGGTTCAAAACTCAGTGAAATTATTACAATTTTTAAGTGTAGGACACATATAATAATTTTTTTTTACGAAGTGCCATTCTGATCAATTGTAATTTTGGAAATAAAGCATTATTATTATTTCCTTTATTTATTTATTCACATAAAATTTACATTTTTAAATATTTCATATAAAACTCATAAAAAAACATTTAAAAATATAAAAAATAGTCGTCCACCGGTGACGGGAGCAGGGTCCAAGCTACCGGTGGTTAGGGCTCCAGAGACAGGAACCTCCTCACAATGCGAGCCGTATCGAGGAGTACTGCCTTCTGAATCAGGCTCTTGATCCAACCGCCGAGCGAAAGTTTGGACAGGTGGTCGTCCAGACTCTTGGCTATAAGGCCATTGGCCGTTACGACTATCGGCACAATGATAGCCGAGTTCACATGCCACATATCGACAACCTCGTGTGCTAAATCAAGATATTTTATTTGTTTTTCTTTTTCAGCTTTCACGAGGTTCTCGTCATGTGGAATGGTAACATCGATTATCACTGCGCGGCGCGCTGATTGGTCCATCACCACTATATCAGGCTTATTGGCAACAATAGTCCTGTCAGTGATGATAGACTGATCCCAGTATAACGTTACATGGTCATTTTCGAGAACTGGGTCGGGCACATACTTGTAGTACGGTACCTCCGACTCCACAAGTTTATATTTCAAGGCAAGTTGCTGGTGAATAATCCTAGCTACTTGATTGTGTCTGTGCAAGTACTCGCCGTTAGCTAGACGAGAACAACCAGAAATAATATGTCTGATGGACTCACCCGGACGATGGCATGCCCGACACACGTCAACCGTCCTATCCTTCATAATATATTTCCGGTAGTTGTTCGTCAACATAACTTCGTCCATAATCGCACAGACAAAACCTTCAGTTTCCCCAAAGAGGTCGCCAAAACGTAGCCAGGACACGGACGCTAGAAAATCTACATCGGGCCCATGAAGAGCCCGGTAGAAGCGCCCGTGAAGCTCCTTGCTTTGCCATACTACCTTGCGGTCATCAGCAGTACTTACTGTACCACAGGTTTGCGCCAGTTCTCGTTAGCCATGGACAGCGGGGTGAGTCCCTTGTCCACTGCGACCACATCTCGGTGCATACCCACATCGGTTTTTAAAAAATATTCTCTGAGACTGCACACCTCGCGGTTGTGGAAGGTCTTCGCGTTTAAAAAGCCTCGACCCCCGCACTTCCGCGGGATATACAGTCTCATCACCGATGATCGTGGGTGATGCATCCGATTTGCGGTCAGCAATGTACGAACTCTCCTATCTAATGCGTCAAGTTCGGTCTGAGTCCATTTGAGTATGCCGAAAGAGTACATTAAAACCGGCATGACCCAACCGTTGAAGGCGCGCACCTTATTCCCACCTGAAAGAAGGCTACTTAAAACCTTCTTCAGGCGTCCAAAGAAGCGCTCCTTCAACGATTGCTTCATGTCAGCTACGTTAATGCCTAACGCTTCCGACATACCCAAATATTTATAGCTTTCGGTCGAGGAAAGGGATCTGAGGTGTATGGAATCCGAAAGCTGAATTCCCTCGGATTCCATAATCTCTCCTCTCTTTACATACATGACTGCACATTTGTCCACACCAAATTCCATCCTGATGGCGCTACTAAAAGAATCAGTTAGTTTCAGTAACTCCATCAGTCGCAATTTGTTGGGGGCAAAGAGTTTCAGATCATCCATGTAAAGAAGGTGAGATATCACCTGACCATCTCTCCTCAACCGGTAGCCTAGACCTGAATCCTCCAGTAATGTGCTGAGAGGATTCAGGGCCAAGCAGAACCAAAGCGGGCTCAGACTGTCGCCCTGGAATATTCCCCGCTTGATCCATACAGGTTCATCGTTCCCCTGAATCTGTTGACATCCCGGATATCGAAGGACAGTCTTCCATTGCCCTATACATGACTCAAGGAAGGCGCGTAGAGTTGCGTCTATCTTGTACAACTCCAGCACCCTCCTGAGCCATGTATGTGGCACCGAGTCGTAAGCCTTCTTATAGTCTATCCAGCATGTCGACAGATCCTTGCGGGCCCGACGAACCTGTTGGCTAATGGCTATGTCGATGAGGAGTAGCTCCTTAGTACCGCGGGACCCGTTCCTACATCCATTCTGAGAGGCAGACATAATAGAGTTTTTCTCAATGTGTTTACTGATTTTTGCTCTCAAAATGGATGTAAGAAGTTTATAGACCGTCGACAAACACGTGATCGGTCTATAATTCTTGGGTTCCGCGGGACAACCTGACTTATGGAGCAGGTGGGTAATGCCTGTGGTTAAAAACTGCGGTAGCGTCGCAGATTCTAAGGATGACTGGAATTGGGATGCCAGGCAAGTGTGTGAACTACTGAGCCATTTGAGCCAGAAATTGTGCAGTCCGTCCGGACCAGGTGATTTCCAGTTCGGTAACGGACGAACTGCACTGGCTACATCTTGTGGTGTTATTAAAATAGCGTCCATTTCTGGAATAGGTTCACACACTCGCTCGACATCACGCAACCAGTCAGCCTCAGTATGACAGACGGGTACCGACCAGATGCTACGCCAAAATGAACTCGTGGCAGCATCATCCGGGCGACACACGTCCGTCATATTTGGCTCGCGTCGCTCCCAAGTTCGGTATACCCACCTTTCATCGCTCTGGAACATGCGATTCTGTGAGTACCGATCAACCCGCCGTCTATACCGTCGAATACGGTTGGCCCATGCATAAACCTTCTGCTTCAGGAAGTCGATGCGCTCTGTGACATGGGACATGTAATCTCGAGGGCTAATTTCAGTCCCCGAGAATGCCCGCTTCACAGAACGCATCACACGTGGTCGTGTATTGCCCTCCCTGAAGCAGTAAAGTTTGCCAATGAGTACCCTGGCCCCGTCAATACGACGCTCGATCCTGCGCTGCCAGGCCGGTACGGTTGGTTTTGGTCGACTAGCTAAGTCACAATTTGGGAATTTGACATTACCAAGTCGACATGCCGCAACAGCCCCACAGTACAAAATCGAGTGTGTATCAACGAGGTCCTCGCTACTCTCGAATATATTCTTGAGTTGCGAGTCCAGGGCACACACCAACGCCCTATTTCGTTTATGCATGGGTAACCGTGGTAGTCGGGGCCTAAGTTCGGTAGAAACGGATCGATACTCACGAAGCGCATCCTCCAGTGCGCTCCTCAATCGGTCGTTGCACTGGCTACTTACCGTAGCAACCCTATCATCCTCCTCTTCAACAGCAGGACTATGACGCGGTGGGATTGTATTAAAAGTTGATGTTTGCGTCACTGTTTGAGATGGAGTGAAGATGGTATGGTTACTCAGTACCTCTGAGCGCAGCCTATCAAGCGCGGCGTCGTCCAACATGCGATTGCGCTGGATGACGCGCACTTGATCCGACAGTCGTTGGGTCGAAACGCTGACAGTTGGTTCAAGTTCCCGAAATAGAGACAGCATCCTAACACGGTACGCAGTGAGGTTAGTTCCCCCCTCTGTAGACCCGTAGTATGCGCGCATGACGTTCTCGTTTATAGCTTGAGTCCATTTCATGCGCTGCACACAACCACCGGCAGCGGGGACCCGGCTCGGGGCCGGTTGGCCCCTAGGTCCCAAGCAGTCCGGCGGCCGGCGTCCTCTCCGTCGACGAGCAGGTGGTGGCGTCGGGGACAAAGAGAAATACTCGTCGCTCGAGCTCGACGCGACTGCCGCGGCCAGTGTCACAGCACTCACGATGGGGCTGGGTTCCGGCGGCGGCGAGGCGGAGCTGAGCGACGAGTCCGGAGGTGGAAGGCGTGCGCGTCTAGTCGCTGATCTTGTCAACATTTTATTGTCATTCTTCAACAGTGTTCTTGAAATAATTTATTTTGGGATGACATATGTCATCAATTTTTCTTCTATGGTGTTTTCTTGTGGTTAGTCTCATTTTATTGTATTCTGATTGAAATTATTGTAATATATGAAAATAAAGATGAAGAGGTTGGTGCCAAACTTTCAAAATAAAATGGAATTTTTATACAAATTAAATTAAATCGGAGGAAGAAATTGTATGACAACTGTTGACTTTGGTGTTGCCAGCTTTTTTTTTTTTTTTTTTTTTTTTTTTTTATTATTATAGTGAGCTTTAGTAATCTTTTAATCTAAATTGAATAAGAAATATAACATAACGTCACGCCTGTAATCCCGAATGGTTATAATAAAAAACCTGTATTTTCTTAGACTGTATAACTGTACCTACTAACGTTTGTTTTTGCCATGTAATGTGTATTTTTCAACAACATTGAACAATCTTATACAATTATTGGCACGGACTTAAGTTAAGATTAGAGTTCTAATCAAATACCGATATGTAGTCTAAATATTTTATTAGAACTTTTCATGAAATAAATCAACACACTACCACTTGAGTTTACTAATATTGATTTTTAGACGGTTGCCTTTCATTAAGGATCAGTTACGCTGTTTTTTATTTTCGCCTACTGTGTTAATTGTGATCTCATGTCTTTGCGGACACAGTATTTTTTTAATTTATACTATTATGGAATAAATTCACGAGAAAATGTATATTAGTTGTTTTACAAATATGTTTTATTTCTTTCTTTAAACACTCAACAGCACTTTGCAGTCGACAGAGGCAACTGCTACTGTCGACCAAAGCAACTGCTGCAGAATTCGCGTATTATACACGCCGAAGAGCTAACTTCAGCTGCAACTCGATAGGCGTTTGCTGTCCACGTGTCCACGGAAACGCAGTTACCTCTGTCGCCAGCAAAGTGTTTCTGGTATGTAGGGGGCCTTAATGCTCGTGACTTTACGTTCCGTTATGTCCGATCCTTTACTCAGTAAGACTATAAAACCAATCCTGGATTCGTCCTCTATCGCAAAATAGGGTAGTTAACAAAAAAAATCCGTCCGTCAGATAGATTTCCAAGAAATATTGGACACGTATTTTTTCTTTTTTCACGTAAACAAACAATGAAGACGATACAGTGCTTTGAAAACTCGTGTGACGTCATTTTCTAAGACATTAGTATGACATTTTTTTACCGGTGAGCGACGTCACAATACTCCACTCAAATCTTTGACGCGTTTTATCTTTGACAATTTGAATAAACAAAAAATACGTATCCAATATTTTTCGATAATCTAACAGACGGACTAATTAGAATCATATTTTCTTTAGTCAGTAAACATCCCTATTATTTCATCGCAAATATCCTACACACATATTTCGCTTACATTCTTGAAACATTACTCCTCTAACAGTAAGCAGATAATAAAGGTGCGCACTAAACCTATGAATCACCCTGCAGATCTGAGAGATGAAGATCTCTGACGTGTGAACAACAAACTAAGATAAGATATCATCATCAGGAAGCAATATGTGCAAATTGACGTACGATCAGTAGCGCGTCAATTGAGGTGATGATCATCAAATATATGGGAGTAAACACACAGTAGATCTGGACATACAGTATTTCAACTGGAAACAAATATTTGGAATCAGCTCCGATACGTGAAATGCTCAGAAATTGGGACAAGCCCGCCACACTATTCCCAAAACACTGTTACTTAAGACACAGTAGAATCAACATACAGTATTTCAACTGGCAACAAATATTTGGAATAAGCTTACGCAAGTGTGAAATGCTCTTAAAAAAATTGAGACAAGCCAGAATCAACAGCGGTCTTCACCAGAAAAGCGCCTAGACAATGAAGCTTAACGAAATCCCAGTAAAAACAATATAACTGTCTCGGATTCCGAATAATACCGTAGGAGTAGGATAAACATAATTTCCCCTTTTTTTTTTCTTTTTTTTGGCGGGGGGAAAATCATCGAATAACCCCTCCCGCTCTTGGGCAGAGCGAAAGGGAGTGTCAGACTTCTACTGTTCCTTCTTAGCCCTCTATGTCGAGGCCGCGATAACTAGTGTACAACCCGCGGCCTTTCGGGCCCCTCCCATGTTCCTGACATCTCTTTGAGGCGCGCGTGGAACACGAACGCGCCGTCGACACGGCCTGTTTTCGTCGTAAGACGGACGGACGGCGAGCCCATCACTCACCGTCCATAGGCCCGCGTCTACGGTGGCCGGAGGTCATCGCGTGAACCCCGACGCCCGGAGCGCCTCCCGCGGCGGAACATAATTTCCCCTGAAATGCTCTTATAGTGGCTATATACTTTCGACCGAGCGACGTCTTGGGAGACACATTGAGACGACACAGGACCGAGAACAAGCCAAGTGCCTGCTTAATGGTCGTCGGTTTAGAGAGTTCTCGGTCGTAATTGACCAGCCACCATTACAAGAATTCTCAGTATGCTTCATGTGTAAGTCGCCTCGAGAAAAATGGTTAATTTCTATGTGTTGGCTCAGCATCATTTCAGCCGATAGACGTCCACTGCTGGACATAGGCCTCCCCCAAGTGACGCCACATTGACCGGCCCAATGAGTCTCGCATCTAGTGGACCTGAACATGTTACGTCTTTACGATGTGTTTAGTGCAGCGAAACAAAAAAGTTGACCGTCCTAAAACCCGATTGATTTGCAAAAAAATGTTGGTTTTCTGGTTATACCTACACTGTGGTCAAGTTCACCTGATTTGCATTAGGGCTGAGGAAAATTTCGGTAGGATCTCTGACGCAATAGAGTTATTTGATGGATAGGCGATAAGAGATAGCTCATGTAGATTTACGCTTGAAAGCAGTTTCAATCTGTTGTTACTAAGTAGAAGAAGGATAAGAGCTATGTATTACGAATTTAATGGGCTCTGGTTAAACTGCTTCAAAACCACCGGGACGTAGGATGAATGAATTCGCTTTCATAGATTTAAATGTCGCATCGCGAACAGTCACGTGATTTACTAATGCTTAAAACAAACGACTCGCGCAGCGCTACCTTGTCCGGGCTTGTCCCGCGCAGGATTTGCCTCAGTGTAGCCAGAGCTTTATTTTGATCAATATGTTTATTTCGCAACTAAGTCTTCTACAAACACTTTTACCAATTGTTCACGTCGGTTTTGAGGTTTCGCAAATACATTGACTTGTAAGGTAATATCTAGAACATGATCAGGTTACATGACAGACGTAACGGCCATAATACATAAATATTCAATAATTTACATCAATTTGATTTGACTGACACGGTGACAACAGATTGCGTCGAAGCTTTAGCCAATCTTTGCTATCGAATTACTGATTATTTCCCAAGTTCATATATCATTGAAAGTTATAACGCGTCAAAATAACAGACAGTTGCTAATGTTGAAACCAATTACAAAAACTCAGATATTGAAACTTCAACCAATACTTACAAATGTTATAAATGCGAAAGTAACTCTGTCTGTCGCACTTTCACGGCAAAACAACTAAACCGATTTAAATGAAATTTGTTACACAGACAATGGAGAGCCTGAGAAAGGACATAGACTTTATAATGCGAACAAATGGTTGTACAGAGATGAAAAGGAGGGATGAAAAGGTTACTTTTGGTCACGATAGCTGACATCGTCTGCATATCACCGACGCCGAAGATGCCGCGGGCATCAGCTAGTATAGAATATGTTATCAGCAAAGAGATTTAAGATATTACAGAGCAGAAGAAATGTCACGGAAAAAATTGTGGCCAGGCTGAAGACTCAGTGACTTTTTGATACAAAATTAATTATGTTCTGGGCGCTGTTAAGCATTTACTAAATAGGGGATCGAACTGAGTCCACAAAATATGATTCTAATTAATCCGTCAGTTAGATAATCGAAAAATATTGGATACGTATTTTTTGTTTTATCAAATATTTAAAAATTGACGAAGATAAGACGCGTCAAAGATCATGAGTGGGGGTTTGTGACGTCATTTGTAGGTAAAAAATGTACTTTCTCCAACCCGAATATACTGTTTTTCCTGCAAAAAAAGTTGGCAGCCCTACTCCCAATACCTACTATGTTGTACCTACTATTACATACACCACTGCCTAACACTTCGGGTATTACAGGCGTGATGTTTAGACGAACAAGCAGTCGTCCCATTATTCGCAAGCTTATCTAAATGTCTTCGGTATTCACATTCAGTAATCCAATTTGGCGATTCGTTGCACCATCTGTCATCATCGATAACTGACGAGCCATAAATAAATCAAGTGCCTGGCATTCATTGCTGGTGACAGCGATTGATATCTCTGCTTACCACATGATAGTCTACGCTAATCGTGATGATGTCTGTGTGAGTGCAACGGAATACCCTTTTTTTTAATGACTCCCGCTCTATGCAGATGCGGTAGGGAGTGTTCAGACTTCTTTCTACTGACTAAAAACCACCCATGTTCTTCTTTAGCCCTTTGTGCCCGCAGCCCCGACGGGAACGGAATACCCTGAGAATGGGAATGTGACGTCATAATCACTGTAAGGGGCAAAGTCACCCAGATGTGGAACACATGCTGGCAGAATGTAGTTGGTTACAAAAAAGAATTCTCTTCCGTGGTATGTTCCAGTCGAGCTTGTGTGAAAGTTTACGGTTATTCAGCTGCCTATCGCGTCTCCAAAATTGTTGGCTTCAGTTAAAACCGAATGGAACTGAATACCAGTACCTATTTTTAACCTCCGACGCAAAAAAGTGGGCTGTGTGTCTGTCTGTGGCTTCGTAGCTCCGAAACGGATGAACCGATTTCTAATTAGTTTGTTTTTATTTAAAGGGTAATTTAATCGAGAGTGTTCTTAGCTTTGTTTAGTGAAAATCGGTTCAGCCGTTTAATAGTTATGGGGAATTAAAGTGGGAACAAACATTGAATGTATCAGGGGTTTTTAAATTTTTATTAATTTAATTTTACTTGTACATGGAGCGGTAACACATTAGCCCTTGGGTGATTGGTTGCCAGACTTTCAGGTCTCTGACTGCCTGCATCGTCAGTCAAAGATCCACAAATGACAGCCGGAATCGACGGCTAAACGTGCTTTTTGTGCGAATTTGTGGTTTACAATAATTTTAAAATCACCATCAACTAGATCCAGATGAGTTTTTTGAAAGGATATAAAGACCGGCTCGTGACGATCAGTAGATTTCTTCAGACTAATATACAGTTGTGCAGTACCGGCAACCTATTTAGATACATATTAGTGAAGTCTGCCTTTTTTTTTTTGACGGGTGGAAAATCATCAAATAAACCCTCTCGCTCTTGGGCAGAGCGAAAGGGAGTGTCAGATTTCTACTGAATAAAAACCACCCATGTTCCTTCTTAGCCGTCTATGTCGAGGCCGCGGTAACTATTATAGTGTACAACCCACAGCCTCGTCGGCAAGTGAAGTCTGCCTCGTCTAGTCGTCACAAGCACGATTACTGAACATGAGCTCCTGAGTTCGATTGGTGGTGGTCAGGCAGTGTTACTGGGTGTTTGCATTAGGAAATTTTCATTTGCAGCTACGTAAACTGGATCTCTGCCCGGTTGGCAATAGGCTCGTCCTCTGGTACATAGGACTTCTGCTGAAAAGTGACATGTCTGCCTAACACTTTGAGGATACAGGCGTGATCTTATATAAGTAATTGTAATGACAGAAAGTAAAGAGTTTGAATAAAACCTTGGCATTTATTTGTGCCCTCACCGCAACCCAACCACATCTCAAGTTTAAAATCCACAATTACCAAACAATGTCGTTAAACGATACTAACTGGCAGCATACGTTACAACTGTCACGAACACAGATTCAAAATGAACCAATGGGAGCACGCTTTTCGAATTTCAAACGGCTGATCGTTCTAAATTTAAGTTTTCACGTGCTCGGGGGCTTGGCCATACGAAATGTTAACGCCACAGAACAGATGGATACAGAAACGTCACTGCGTAGAATGAATGTAATGCCGTCGTAGTTTCTGATCAAAACAAAGTTATTAATAAAACAAATGCTAATCGCGTTCTTCTTCCATTTCATCTAGAACTTTTGATTTTGCTATTTTAGAGAATGTATTTCTCATCGCTAGAACGGCTCTTAGCTGAATAATAAGAGCAAGGTTAAGCAACGCTTGCCGAGGATGGAACCTTCCATTATACAACAGCAGCCCTTGCGTATCTTTTAAATGTCAGTGGCTAACATATTGTCCATGGACTAACTGTCAAATTCATTATGGTTTAGTACAAAATGGAACCATTTGACAGTAATTGATGGACACTATCTGAAAGCCACTGTCATTTAAAAGTTACGCAATAGCCCTGCTGAACCGAAACTACTCATTCGTCCGAAAGTTTTTTAAGGTCTCGGCTATAATTTGGGACAAGCCCGCCACACTATTCCCAAACCACTGTAACTCCTGTAAGCCAGAATCAACAGTGGCGACCACAAGAAAAGCGCCGAGACAATGAAGCCCGACGAAGTCCCAGAGAAACGATTTAACTGTCTTGGATCCCGCAACGAAATTAATCAGAAAAGAATAGCGGAGGAGTAGGAAAAACATAATTTTCACTTCCCTCCATATCAGCAGGAGACAGAACTGAACAAGGCCAATAGGCACACAGGGACGTATACAACTGGGATAAGCCCAGTTGCCTAGCACCACGGATATTATTGTCATTAATATTACTGGGTCCTAAGTTGTGAGCTGTTATATTTGATTCCTAATATAGGTAGAAACTAGAACAAATTTCCGTGCGTTCAAGCATTTTTGTCATACCTATTATAAGGTCTCGGCTGTCACTTGTAGGTGTTTGACAATCGTAAAATTTTCGGACCCCGGACTACCTAATCCGGAGCCCGAAAATGTTACAACCACACTTACCAAGGGCCAGTAATTGATTTATGGAGGAAAGCAAAACTCATGTAAAAAATCCGTACAGTAGTTTAGGCGCTATGGTGGAACATACATACGTACATACAGTGCCAAAATCATTACCCTTCCTTTTGGCTTCACCGTAGTCGGGTAAAAACTGCTTCCAGTTAGATTTAAGTCGACCTCAATGTAGTTGGGACAAGGTAGATGATGATGATGGATACCTTTTTATTGTGTAGAAAACGAAGTGAAAATATCAGTAGACACACTGACACTGCGCGAATAGTCAAGGTGTTGTCGAAAGACAAAGCATGCAAACTAGGAAGCCTAAAGATAGGGGAAGAGATCATATCCGACCCAAAAAAGATACTAAACGAAATGATGGGAAGTCACTTCCCCGGATGTGAAACCTATCAAGAAGAAACAATGATGACCGAAAACCAAGACGAAGTGACACAATCTGAGGTCGAGGAAATCATTACAGAAGACCAAATAGATTGGAGTATATCATCCTTCCAACCATACAAAGCACCTGGCCCGGACGGTGTACTCCCGAAGATATTACAGCAGGCACACGAGTATATTAACAAAGATCTACTAGCTCTATTCAGAAGTAGTGTGGCCACAGGCTATATACCTGAAAATTGGAGAAAAGTTAGAGTAGTCTTCATCCCCAAGCCTGGGAGGACGACGTACCAGGAAGCAAAATCTTTTAGGTGCATCAGTCTCTCGTCTTTCGTGCTGAAAACCCTAGAGAAAATAATAGACAGACACATTAGAAACAAAGTGGAAAAAAGTGACACGCCGCTACAGAGGAATCAACATGCATATATGGAGGGCAAGTCCACGGAGACAGCTCTCCATAACATAGCGGTAAGAATCGAAAGAGCGTTAGAAAACAAAGACTTTGCATTGGGCTGCTTTTTCGACGTGGAGGGAGCTTTTGACAAAGCCAACTCCACAGCGATCAAGGCCGCTTTACAAAGAGAAGGCATAGCAAGCTACGTGTCAAGATGGATAGAAAACGTACTAAGACACAGAGCAATTCAGGCCGAATTAGGTAACAATACCATCACAGTGAGAGCGGTGAGGGGCTTTCCCCAGGGAGGCTGCATCTCGCCGCTCCTATGGTGTTTGGTACTTGACGACTTGCTTAAGAAGCTAAACAAGATGCACATATATATACAAGCATACTCGGACGATGGAGTGCTATTAATTACTGGAAAAGTACTTAGCACCATGAGTGACGTAATGAAGAAAGGAATTAGGGCTACCCTCGAATGGTGTAGGGAAAGGGGACTGAACCTCAACCCCACCAAAACGAAGTTAGTCCTTTTTACAAAAAGAAAGAAATACACGGAGTTATCACCAATATACATAGACGGTGAACGGATAGAAGTAACTAAGGAAATAAAATACTTAGGAGTGATCTTAGACAAAACCATGTCATACAAGACGCATATAAAAGAAACATGTGAGAAAGCAAAAATTGCATTACTACAATGCAGAAGAGCTATAGGTCGAACCTGGGGAATGAAACCGGCTATAGTAGCCTGGATATACAATGCCATCATCATACCCAGAGTTATACACGGAGCAATAGTATGGTGGCACAGAACACAAATCAAGAGTAACAGCACAGAGCTAGTAAAAGTTCAAAGAATGGCCGGGTTAATGATCTCTGGGGCAATGAGGACGACTCCCTCAGCGGCCCTGGATGTCATACTAGGAATGATACCGCTTAGTCTACAAGTCAAGAAAAGAGCCTTAGAGCAGTGGTTCAAACTGAAAAGCTTGAACCTCTGGAAAGGCAATTTTATGGACAAAGGTCACTCGGAGATAGCAAATCTGTACGAAGACAATCTATCAATGATTATGGCCAACAATGACTTAATCAAAAAAGAGAAGATCTTCGACAAAAAGTATAGAATACATATAGGCTCAAGAGAAGAATGGACAATCGAGAGTGATCCATCTATAGCGGTCTGCTATACAGATGGATCAAGGAAAGAATCAACTAAGCTATCCGGCTCTGGGATACACATACCAAGACTGGAAATAAATAGATCATTCTCACTAGGAACAGGCGCAAGTGTGTTCCAGACAGAAATACATGCCATTATGGAATGTACCAGAATAATTGGAAACGCCCTTACAGGTGATCTTTCCAAAATAGTTATATACAGTGATAGTCAAGCAGCACTCAAAGCACTGAACAAAGTGGAAGTCACATCTGCACTGGTTAAAGAGTGCAAGGAAGCACTCAACCAACTAGCGGAAAAAGCAGAAGTAACAGTCGCATGGGTCCCTGGTCATCAAGGACACGAAGGGAATGAGATAGCAGATGAATTAGCCAGAAAAGGAGCAGATGAAACCTTTGTGGGACCAGAGCCCAGGTTACCGATCCCACATAATATAACAAAAGGAATCATCCATAGAATAACTACAAGAGAGTCAAATAGAAGATGGAACGCAACAGAAGGTTGTCGACAATTAAAAATCTTCTTAAAGTCATATGATGAAAAGAAATCCCACAAGTTACTCAGAATGAGCAGGGGAAACATAAGACTAGTAGTAGGGGTCGCAACAGGACACTGTGGACTCAATAGACATCTGACGATTATGAAAGTAAAGGAAGATCCCATATGCCCAGCATGTGGAGAAGCAGAAGAAACAAGTTTCCACCTTGTGGCGGAATGCACAATGTATGGGCCACTCAGATGGGAAATCCTAGGAACAGATGAGATTAATGAAGAGAAGCTCGCAGAAATCTCCACCGAACAACTGGTGAGCTTCTGCAAGGCAACAGGAAGATTCGCGATGCCGACCACCAGTAACCCATGAAGGGGATCCACCAAAATGGGGAACTGGGCGAAATAATCCACAACGAAAGGACTGATCGCCCGTCTGGTGTCTGCCGGCGTCCCCGAAGATAAATAGAATACCTTTTTATTTTTGGGGAGGGATTGGGAAATCATCAAATAACCCCTCCCGCTCTTGGGCAGAGCGAAAGGGAGTGTCAGACTTCTACTGACTAAAAACCACCCATGTTCCTTCTTAGCCCTATATGTCGAGGTCGCGGTGACTAGTGTACAACCCGCAGCCCCGACGGGATATCTATACAGGGTGTAAATTAACCCTTCACACAAACGTAAACCAAGCATTCTGTACATCAAATTAAGTACCCCTACGCAAAACGACTTTTTGCTGCGAAACGACTTTTTTTTTTTGAGGTCAAAAATTACATTTTACGGTAAAACTCAATGAAGCACTCTTAAAACATTGTGCTAATGGATGCTTTGAATAGTAAACGGACCATGAAGGTAATTTAAGTAAAGTTATAACCTGAAAAACTAGCATTTACAAAAACAGATGCGAAAACTTTGGAACTCTGACCCCCAATATCTCCGTAACTATGGGGTTCCCAAGTATGGTCTAGAACAAAAAAATGTTCTCAGTGGTGGGGAGAACAAGTGCCCTTAGTTTGCGTTAAGGGTACTTTTACACCCTTTATATACCTATAAAAATCAATGCCACTTTTCGTTGTAATATTATAACTCAAGGACGGGCTCACCTATCCAACCCAAATGTTTAGGCTTTGTTCGGACTATTTAGTAGATGGTTTATGTAAAGTTTGCGCAAAATCGGTGAAGCGGTTCGTCATTTATCACATTTTTTGTAACAAATGAATTCAATAAATGGTGGATCATTTTGTTAATGGGGATTTTGCTGTCAAACTGAAACTTTTTTCAGTGTTTTTTCTGTCATTTCATTTTGTTCAAGTGGTTTTGAGAATGGTTTAGATTTTTAGATTTACTCGTAGGTAGCGCTTCTGTCCGCGCAGGACGACGTCTGCCAGGTCCACTAGTATTATATATATGTATATGATGGATACCTTCATCGACCTTTGTATCCATGGATCTTCTGTCTATTATTCTTTAGTATCTAGTCTATTTTAACCCGCTATCTCAGTTAATACGCTCGGGTTTTATTATCGCGAGTGAAAGCTAGAAGCTATTTCTGAACGATTTATTATAGTACATAGATTGTCTATGTGTCTGTTGATGTTCAGTACGACGTATATATTTTCCCGCAGCCCCGGTATTTACTATTAGCTAATATTTTGCTGAAGTAAGTAATCATGTCGTCAGGAAATTGCTGAGATAATAATTTTACATAAATCTATCATGGACCTATCTCTAGTTTTCTTCGCTTTGTTTAAAACAGTTTATAACATTGTTGCAGGCTATTTAATATGTAATTTATGCATTATCGATAACTGTTGTTTGATAAACACGCGGTTAGTATTTACTTTTATTCTGAAAATATCAATTAATCACATTTCTAGTATTACTTACAGTGTTCGAATTGCGTATATGGTTCCATAACTGCTTGCTATTTGCAAATAGTGATTAAAACCTAGTCTCGTAAAGAGCAAAAATGGCCGATGAAGCAAGGCTTTAACTAAGTGGTAGCCAAGCTAAGCTGGGTAAAAACCCAGGGCCGTCCTAAAACTCGCTGGGTTAAGGATATTGTCAAAGTCGCGAATAGAAACACCTGGATAAGGCAAAAGTGGCGAAAATGGAGTATGCCTGTACCCAGAAGCGGGTGATTGGATGGTGATGATGATGATTAGGTAAAGAAATCCGCACTCGGGCCCGCGTAGTGAATTTCAGTTCAGTCTCTCTCATAGGGAGGAGACCTGAATCCCAGACTCCTATCGGTGGGGATATAAAATACAGATTATGCACTTAAAGAAATACATCCTCGACTAAACACAGTTATTCACATCGATGACAGCTTTAACAAAAATATTCCACCGCCAAAAACATTTCAGCACATTTCGCACAAAAAAACAAAATCTAAAATCTGGCACGCTAATGACTCTCTAATCACGCCTAAAATGAGTGAAAATTAACAGAAAAAAATCCTATATTATTTGGCAAACACATTCCTTTCTGACGGGTGAAAAACTCGTGATCCGATGCCGTCAGCGATTTACTCGAGCGAGGCGTAACGTAAGCTAATTGTGTACGTTTGTTTATTGATGAAAAGCTATGGAATCATGGGGAATTCTTGAATGGACTATGGAAATAGCGTTGAGCGTATCTCTGTAACTGAAACTATGAAAACAAAAACTGAAATCACTACCTGTGATTACGTTTAAAATTAAACTTCTTCAATTTATGTCGGCTTGCGCAAACTGCGGGCGCACTCCGGATTGGAACAGACAATTTCCCTTGGTTAATTTTCCATTTGTACTAGAAACTTCTAAACTTTTTGGCACTTGCCATAATTATCAAAATTAAGAGAAAAACTTGTGACCATTCCGCTTCATTATTCATGTAAAAAATATGTACATATGTTGTAAGTATGAATATACGCCTCCCCAAAGTTCTGCGGTTCACGTACCTATCCAGTGGATTCCCGCGTACCGGAAGGCATACAAAGAAAAGTCCACCCATATTTCGCCGCGGGCACGAAACTTACGACGGCCGAGCGATGGCGGCAGCGGGGCGTCGCGTCGCCGCGTCGCGACGCGCTGCGCTCAGCGCGGGCACGTTACAAACCGTAAAATAATAATTCAATACAAGACTTCGTACCCGTGCAAGCGACGAAACCTAAAGTAGTTTGTTCTCGTCGGTTCCGCGTCGCCGTCGTTCCACCGCCGCCCGTGCATCGCCCGATCGCCCCGCTCCGCCCGTCGCGTCGCCCGTTTCGTGCGCGTCGCTATTACGTGCAATGTTTTTGTGTACATCGCCGACGCGCGGCCCCGCCATCGCTCGGCCGTCGCAAGTTTCGTGCCCGCAGACTAAGTACCATTCAATAGGAGGCGAGTCTATTTTCATTCAAAAATCAGCCTCCGGGGCTACTACTGAGACATTCCTGATAGAAAAACCCAGTAGCACTTTGCCTGACCCGGGAATGTCAGCAAAAAAAAAAGTTTTTGCTCTCCTTATTCGTATTTTTTTTAATCTACCTACACATCCCATATGCTACCAAACACTTCTATCGCCATCCCATACAATTCCGATACAAACACCCTCTATAATTGCGTGCAGTCTAGACACGCGACGAGCTATTTTGAGCCCCCATCATACCCCAAAGCCCCCAACTTTGTCCGTCGTGACGTCATCTGCGAGACGTGTTTGGGGACTCGAGGGAATGCTTTATCTAAGGGTTCTTCTAAATGAATTGGGAAGGGTTTAATCTGATGGCGTTTGAATTTGATCTCTTTGTTCTTTGGTGAAAAAAGGTTTGATTTGATCTTTGTTTTTGTTGTGGTAAACAAAGTTTACTTTGGTCGGATTACTTGATACAATGTTTTCGAATATGTATGTAAAGCCGAATAGCACTTGTCCTCCCTCCCATTTCGCATTTTTTGTTTTTGTAGATCTGGAACTCTGGAAATTTGTAGTTACGGAGATATTGAGGGTCAAAGTTCCATAAATCTTTAATGTAATAACTTAATTTTAAATACTTACCATACCGCACAACGTTTTGAATGCGTTACATTGTGTCGTAGCGTAAAACGTGATTTTTGACCCCTAGAAAAAGTGGTTTCCGTGTAATATTTTTAATGTCGAGTTACTATTAGTTTGATGTAAGTAAATAAAGCTTTTTTGACGGCTTCGTGAGCGGTTAATCAAATCAATCAAAATATAAACAAAACTCCAGCGAAAATATATGCTAAAAATAAATGGAATATTATGTACAAAAAGATTTCTAGGCCATCGACACCAACGTCCTTTAGGCACGTCCTTGGAGCCCTATCATATCAATAAATTCTCATATGAAATTAGCTTCAAAAAGCTAACAAACAGTTAGCTTCTTGCGAAATATTTTCTTTAAGAAAATATGGAATTGAATTTTCTGAACGACTGCATTTAAATTCGTAAATGTAGGAGATGGCACTGAAATAGAGCTTCATATTGGACCAATAGGTTTTCTATTGTGAACTTATACACGATTATTTTTCTATTTGATCATTCTTCTAGTACCTCTATGTCTAGAACTAAAAACTATTAAACGACATATCATAACACACTAGTTTTCGCGTTTATTTATTATTTTTAGGGTTCCGTACCTCAAAAGGCTAAACCGGAACCCTTAAGGGATCACTCGTGTGTCTGTCTGTCTGTCCGACCATCCCCCTTATCCTCGAAACTACTGAGCCTAAAATTCCGAAAAAATACAGAGATTAGTTCAACACGTACCTATAGATTACAGGAAAACCTATAAGAAGTCATGGTACGGTACCATTCATGTGCAAATTAGACTAGTTAATTTTATTTTTTTATTGTGGAATGTGCCAAATAAATGCAAAGTGTTTTCTTTCTTTCTTTTATCACTCCTGTAATAATCAAGGAATAAAGCAGAGGTGTACCTATTATTGCAACCCTACATTTCACGAGTTATGTGTAAGTCCCATGTTAAATGGGGCGGTCCTATTGCCATCAACCAGGATCAAATAAAGATTCCGCAAGCTACCTCTGTGAAATAACTAAAAAAAAAACTGAAAAACGCAATAGACATCGACATTACCTACTGTTGCCTGTCGCCTTCGAAAATTCTTACTTTATTGTGATTCTAAAATGTATCGGCGGCGGCGACCTTTCGCGTCCGGCCCTGGTGCAAGCCATGGTCCAGGGCGAGGAGGAATGGGACGCCGTCGTCTCCTTCTGCGAAGCAGTGATGCTAGCGAAGGAGGTGGGGGAACGTGAGAGGGAGAGAACCTATTGTCCCAGCCGCCGCAGGAGACGCTCTGGGCGTCGGGAGTGATGGGCTAGCTCGCCGTCCGTGCGTCTTATGACGACGACAGGCCGTGTCGACTGCGCTATCGTGCACTACGCGCGCCTCAAAGACATGTCAGCAACATGGGAGGGCCCCGCAAGGGCCGACGCCCGTCGGGTCTACGAGTTGTTCACAAGTTACCACGGCCTCGAAATATAGGGCTAAGAAGGAACATGGGTGGTTTTTAGTTAGTAGAAGTCTGTCACTCCCTTTCGCTCTGCCCAAGAGCGGGACCCCTATTTGATTATTTTCCACGCGCCAAAAAAAAGGGTATAAAAAATCTAGCCTTGAATTACTTTTAAACAACATTCATCTAGAGCAAAAACTTAAAGCTAAGGCATACAAAGCCTATATTTCTAGCATCCTACTAGGTTTTCCGAACTTTTACTACCTCAAGGACATAGCGAACAACAAAAACTCCTATAAATTATTTTCTTTCGCACAAATCAATTACCTATACTTACCCGATATATTTTTTTGTTAACTTCTATTGTTACAAAGTATCTACAAATAGTCAGTCGGTCTGAAACATTTTACAGTTTTTGCACCCGAATGCTATTGTGTTGCGCAAGCTACTCACGCGCATGCAATAGACCGTGTAATTATCGAACGTCAATTTTTAAGGCGAATGTACTGAGATATCTATAGAATTTTTTAAATTTGCTGTTGTTTTGGCAATCTACAGGTCAGTTCCAGCCTTAGCAGTCCACTGCTGGACACAGGCCTCTTCAATTGCACCCTAGCTCGATTTTCAGAAACTCTCATCGGATTGTATGGAGTATATATATACTCCTTTAGCGTAAAATTGTCAATAAATACAAAATATGATTTACGGTATCAAGACCGTAAAATGTAGAAATTAGTATAAATAAATCATAGGAATCATCAATGCATTTATCTAAGTTTAGTGTTGGCTTCAAATTTCATCACACTAATATTATAAGTGCGAAAGTTTGTGAGTGTGTATGTTTGTTACTTCTTCACGCAAAAACTGCTGAACGGATTTGGATAAAATTTGGAGCACAGGTAGTTTATAACCTGGATAAACTTATGGGATAGCTTTATCCCGATTTTATCTTCCTGTGGAATAAATTTTCGAGTTGTAGCGGGCGAAGCCACTTGGAACAGCTAGTAATTTCATGAAAATGAAAAATAGGATAAACATAGTAACACACTATATTCAGCATCCTGATACCTGATGCTAATCTGTACTTCAAAACGTAAGAACATTGTTTACTTTATTGTTTTCGCCTTAATCGATCACCCCAAATATATAGATACTTTAGTAACTTTCAGAATTCCTTCCATAATTACTATGTAAACATTAATAATGATGTAATGTGGGTAACTGACGGTTAAATTATGCTTTAATTCGGTTTTAATTAAGTTTTTATTGGAACGCTGGAAATGCTGTAGGAAATGATTGGGTATTTCACGACCTGTCGATCAATTCAATGACTTTAACGATCGTGTCATTGACACTTGCCATACTAGTCCGCCTAAATTACAGATCGACATACGAGTATTATTTATTCTTGTACACAAAAAACACTTTTAACGAAAAAACTGACATATGCCAGTTGGTTTCGCACATCCTTATGTGCGAAACCAACTGGCATTTGTCGGCTCCCCAACTACGATGGTACCGAACTCTTTGGTTCGGTACCATCGTAGTTGGGGAGCCTCCTTTAATTAAAATGATTTATATAATTTATTGCAACAGACATAAACATTCTGTAAAGACATACAGTCCGCTGACAGACAGACAGACGGACATGGTAGGCTTGGTTATAGGTAGAGGTGTATACACCCCTTGCCTATCTCCTCAAGGATTTCAGGCGTAATGTTACGTTATGTATCCATAGATAGATATTCTTTAATGCACATACGTATTATTTCTTATGTACCATTCATACTTCTATTTGGCAGATGAAAGCTACACTGAAGAATGATAAAATCATGTTTGTCATTCACGAAGAACTAACTCCAAATATCTCTCCCGCAGGTGGTGGCCCGTCGCTCCGACCTGAAGCTGATCGTGACGTCAGCAACCATGGACTCCACGAAGTTCTCCACGTTCTTCGGCAACGTGCCCACTTTCACCATCCCCGGACGTACCTTCCCCGTTGAGACATTCTTCGCTAAAAATGTCTGTGAGGACTATGTGGATGGTGCTGTAAAACAAGTAAGTTATGGTGGCTTTTTAGCTATTCAAAGGCCTTTTATTCATCAGTTCGTGACTCCTGCCACGTTTAGCAATGTTAGAAGCAACATGATATATTGCGTTTAGGACTGATATTTACCAAAACGGACTATCCCTTTCAAGTATTCAACCGTATAATGAGGAACTATAATAGGATTGCTGCACGAACCAGTAGCATCGACATCTTTTCTAACCCCTTCCGTCAATACCGTATGAAGCTTTTAACCAGATCGGAGTCTCAAGATGTATGACGCTGGGTTATTAATTGCATCCACTTTCATCGTCTTCTTTACAGTTGTTTAAATTAAAAAAAAAAAATGAATTATCTGAAAACCCATTTATATTACTAACTTTATTTTGATTTTGTAACTTTATTTTTTAATGTAACCTTAATTATTTTTTGTTGTCGTACTTGCCCTTTATTTTTCTGTGAGTGCTGTGCACTTCTGTAAGTGACGAATTCACTATGTTTGAAACTGTTTGTGATGTAATCTTATGTATGTTCTTAGTGAGTAAGTCGTTGAAGTGCCATAAATATAAATAAATAAATAAATAAATATTCTGCCGTTAAATTACTACTTACTTACATTATTCATTAATATTATATTATGGCACAGTGCGTTAACAGTAATGCGATTTATGCGATACGATATGGCCATCAATCTTGAAAACCAGAAGAGTAAAACACAATAGTAGATGTGGCATGCCGTCCATGTCAGAATACCTACGTAGGTTCACCAGCCCAGGACAGCACAAGGAGACAACAGCAGGAGGTTAAAAAATTAAATCATCATCATCTGTCTATAATGTTCCCACTGCAAGGACTCAGGCCTCCTCTGTAGGAGAGGGATGGTCTATACTATAATCCACCACGCGGGCCCAGTGCGGGTTGGTAGATGTCAAATGTCGTTTTTTGGTTCCAAGACAGTTTCCTCACGATGTTTTCCTTCAACTTTTTGAGAGCAGCGGTGATGATGTAAATTACACAAAGTAACGCGCCTGCTTGGGTTGGAACCTACGTCTTACTGTCCGTAAGTCGGAGCCGCCACCACTGGACCTGTGAATGCGTAATTTCCCTCACTGAGTCATAGAATATTCACGCCAGACAGTTAATCATTGGACTGACACCTAGTCTAAAATACGGTTCGTCTAGCAAGACTTTGCGCTGTCATTTAATTTCTTCAGTTCTCCGTAAACAAAGGTAACATCGCGTGACCAGGTGACAAGTTAATTTGTAAAATTGTCGCCAGCCATTATTATTTACCACAGGTACAGTCACGCCATATCCTCTATCAACGTTTTTTTTGGTATTTACTAAATTGTTTATCGTGCTTAAAAATAAAATAAAATACACGCGAGCCCTTGAACTATGCAAGCTGTTCAGAATTTATTACAATATATTAAAAGGTTTTAGTATTCAAATATTTATGAAAGTTGAAATGTTTAAGATTAAATGTAAGCTTGAGTGCAATGACTTGCTAAAGTTCTAAGGTGTCCTTGGTATAATACAAGATTTTCTGCCTCAGTGTCACGCAAGCGAAGCGTATTGAAATACTACGTTAAGGATTAAGAGCCCTTTTTAGAGCCTTTTTGGCTGATGGAAAATCATTAAATTACCCCTCCCGCTCTTGGGCAGTGCGAAAGGGAGTGTCAGACTTCTACTGACTAAAAACCACCCATGTTCCTTCTGAGACCTATATGTCGAGGCCGCGGTATCTCTTGCAATAACCCGCAGCCCCGACGGGGTGCATGAGGTCATGGGTTCAATTAGTCGGGCAAAGTGTTAAGTTTTTCCATCAGCAATTTCTAAGTAGCAGTAACGGAGTCAATATTTGTACTCGATAAATGGCCTTAGGATCGCCCCCTTTTACATGTGACTTACATATAACTGGTTAAATGTAGATATACGTCTGCCTAAGCCTTCGGGGATTACAAGCATTATGTTGTGTTATAAAGGGTGTAAAAGTACCCTTAAAAGAACAAAGGGCACTTGTTCTCCCCACCACTGCGATCATTTTCTTGTTTTAGACCATACCTGGGAACCCCCTAGTTACGGAGATATTGGGGGTCAAAGAACCAAATTTTGCACAGCTGTTTTTGTAAATACTAGTTTTTCAGGTTATAACTTTACATAAATTACCTCCATGACCCTTTTACTATTCAAAGCACTAGCACAATGTTTTAAGAGTGCTACATTGAGTTTTACCTTAAAATGAGATTTGACCCCATTTGACCCCAAAAAAAATCGTTTATTAGCAAAAATTTTTGCGTAGGGGTACTTAGTTTGATGTACAGAATGCTTGGTTGACGTATGTGTGAAGGGTTAATTTACACCCTGTATATTTATGTACACGTAGCAAAATCCAATCAATACCCAAAGATAAACAGCAGAGTCGCTGCAAAAAAATGAGTATTCACTGGCAGGAGTCATATTCGTTAACCTTTTCAATGTTAAGGCGCCTCCCCGACCAAAACGCCACGAAAACCGTTTTTGTGCAGTTTTTTGGAGCTATCTACTTGTTATTTAAAAGAAATATCAACTAATAAAAAACATATTAAATTTCTACATAATCTTGATTCCATAATTGCAGATTTATTTTTATTTTTTATTGAGTATATCTTTAATAAATCTCCTTCCAACACAACCCCCGAAATGAGAAATAGTGATTAATAACACGCATCTCCTCGTAACGTAAACATTATTTAATTTTGCTACTGACACTAATGGATAGACAATTTAATAATGAACATTTTGACACAAATAAAAATTCCAAAAGACCAAAATTTTATTTTATATAGATTTTATTCTAAAATATGGGCGTATTCACTACTGTACAGTACAGAGGGAACGAATGCTCAAGGTTAATTGGTCAGGGTACGGCCTTAAATTGACTAGCTTGATAAATTAGCTATCGAGGCTGCCATGTCGAATGTTCAGTCTGTTGTCAAGACACTGTATTTAATTTTACACGTGCAAATTAATTTTGAAATTCCTTCACGTTTTATTTGTTAATAGGCTTCAATAACTCTTCGGCCTTTATACTTCATGCCAAAGCTCTCAACGACTCCCCTAGAATGCCTTTTATTGCAGTCCCTGTCACCGTATTCCATTAGATGGTATTATCATTATCGATTATTACGTCATATCGATTTCGAGATTTCGTCTGTCTTCGTAAAGGTTCTGGTTTAGCTACTTAGAGTTCTCTGCACTTTGGACCATCCCGGATCATGGGGTCTCTTCAAGGGAGCTCAATCCCCAGCAGATACGTCTTGTTTAAAAAACCTAAGAACGTAAAAAACCTAAGAAGTGGGATCTCTACTCTTCTTAGGTTTTTTTTTCATTTGAAGGCAAATCTGGAGTCCTCGGTAATTTAAGGCTAGAATCCCTTAAACTACTAAAACTTCAGCAATATAGTAAGGAAGCCGTTTTACAACAAAAACACAGCAGCCTTTTTCACATTTCTTCTCCTATTCAGCTCACATCATTCTCTGAATCCTTATCCTCATATTTCTGCCGTAGTCTACTACTAACTCGTTTTTTTTCTTCCATTCTTCCCTGTCAGACGTCACAGCATCATTTAGTCCTTTTCGTTTCATATCATTTCTCACACAATCCATCAATAGGGGATTGGACTGAGTCAAAAAACAATGATTCTAAATAGTCCGTCAGTTAGATTATCGAAAAATATTGGATACGTCTTTTTCGTTTTATCAAATTAATCAAAATTTACGAAGATAAGATGTGGTTGTGACGTCATTTGTAGTTTAAAAATGTACTATCATATAACGTTTTCGAAGAGTTAACGAGTTATCGAAGTACTGTATTGATTTTTGTTTTTGTGAAAAAAGAAAAAATACGTCTCCAATATTTTTTGGAGATCTATCTGACGGACTAATTAGTTTTTTTTGTCCGATCCCCTATTCTTTGGCGCTCCTACCCTCTCCATCAACATTTATCCCCGAATCATCATCAACAAGTCCACTACTCCACAATTTACCAACGGCGACCAGTAACAGCCACCAACAGCTCTACGTAAGCGTAGCAATTGCCAGTCATTTAGCCAATTACAATTATTATTCATAAGCTTAAGTAACGCTAGCTTCCTTAAACGACTGCTAACAAAAAAATGCAATCGGTCTCCATAATTGGAATTGAGTTGCAATCGCAGTTAGCAGTAAGGAAATAGAAATTGTTGTTGTTGTCAGTAATGTACTCCATAATTCCATGTTTTGTAATGGTAGGATTCCGGGGTTTCTTTGTGACATTTATTTAAGTCTTGTCAACTTTAGTCTGATTTTTTTACATCATGTAAAAATTGTGAACAAATGAGAAAATTAAAAAAAAAATTGTGAAAATTGTGCAATTGGGTTGTGGAGGTCAGATAGGCAGTCGCTCCATGTAAGATCTGGTATTCAGCTGCATCCGGTTAGACTGGAAGCCGACCCCAATATAGTTGGGAAAAGGCTAGGCAGATGATGATGTAAAAATTGTGCAGCGATCTCTCAAAACGGTGAAGGAAAACATCGTGAGGAAACCGGCATGTCTTACAACCTAAAATTCGAAGATATGTGACATCTACCAACCTGCAGCAGCCGTGGTGGATTATAACCCATTCCCTCTCATAGAGAGGAGGCCTGAGTCCCAGCAGTAAGAACATTATGGGTTGATTATGGTACTGCTATCTTTTGGCACATCTGCCGCATGTCGGAGGAGCAATGCGCAAAAGTTACCACTCAGTGGATACCACAGAGCAGGAAACGACAACGCGGCAGGCCGAAAAGGAGATGGCGGGATGAGCTGGACTCTTTCTCCAAGGATTGGCCTACTATCGCACTAGATCGCGAAATGTGGGAGGAGGGAAGGGAGGCCTTTGCCCTGCAGTGGGAGAGTATAGGGTCATAAAAATAATAATAATATATTTTGGCGCGTAGATTTAATCTAAACGAACATTGCCATTTAGTTTTTCAATTGATTTAATTCAAAACGACCATGCAACACTGTAATATATGAATAAATGATACATACATTCATTGGATCTGTAAATCATCATCGTAATAATCATCATCGTCATCAACAAAACAAATACTTACGAAGTGTTTCGGCAGATGTCCACTGCATTAACTAAGCCTCATTAATAGGCCCTTACAGTCATTATCCCTCGAGAAGGGGTAGGTGTTTAGGGAAGGGGGCACCCATCCCTAAACACCTACCCCTCTTCTGAATAAGACTCTTTCTCTTAGAAAATAGGTCCAGGTTACTGAAAAATATGTAGGGTTCCAAAATAAACTCCATGAACTATTCCTATGATGTACCTGCAACAATATTAGTAGGTATACTTGATTACCAAAACCCTTATCAAACCGTGTGACCTAAATAAAAACACAACAAATAAATGAAAATACGAAAACTCGGTCAGAACCATTAAGATTAGCCGTAAATAAAAGCGTCTCCGATGCAAATAGTTCACAAACTAGCTTATCACGAGCATTGCGAATTGTCAGAATGCCGCTCACTGCAGCGCGCGCGCGCAGTGTAGTGTTACCATGATTTGGTAAGAAAGGAATAATGGAAAAAAATATAACGTTTTTTTTATTATGTGGTTATGGGTAGAATACACCAAAATTGTAACTACCCATATCTAAATAGAACGTAAAGAAGAGAAGAAAGAAAAGTAGAAGAAGAAATAGTAACGACAGATGATTTGTCTTCTAAATGGCATCTCGCTGGTCAACCTATGACACTAGGCTTCTGCGTAACCAGACTATCCTGTAGGTGTAGGTAAGCCTCGACTGAAAGCTAGGGCATAAAACTTATAAGATACTAGCTTGTACCAGCTGCTTCGCCCGCGTGGAGTTCGATAATTGTCCCACGGGATCATACTACCGTTATAAACTATCTGTGTCTAAAAATCCAAATCTGTTTAGTATTTTTTGCGTGAAACGGTAACAAACATCCATCCATACATACAAACTTTCGCATTTATAATATCAGTAGGACTATAACCTCTGAGAATATCATCATGTATTTCATCTCATAGTACTCGGGTACAATTTACAAAACACAGGCCCCATCTAGTTTAAAAAGCATGACGCGGAAAATTTATGTAAAACCCTATCTGCAAAATTACTAGACGTCAAGGAACTCCTTCGCATTGGTGACATACTCGTAAATACACGAAAAACAAAACTACAACCAAGTATCAATGTCAAACATCTACAAATCCAGTCAGGGAAGTTAACAAAAATAATCTAATTAGTCCGTCAAATAGATTTCCAAAAAATATTGGACACGTATTTTTTTCTTTTTTCACGTGAACAAACAATGAAGACGATACAGTGCTTTGAAAACTCGTGTGACGTAATTTTCTGAGACATTACCTGGTATGACATTCTTTCAAATATTTGACGCGTTTTATCTTCGTCAATTTTTATTCATTTGATAAAACAAAAAATACGGATCCAATATTTTTCGATAATCTAACAGGCGGACTAATTAGAATCATATATTTTTAAGTCAGTAAACATCCTTATTGTATAATATTTTCTTTAAATTTCAATGATACTCATCAGTCATTGTTGCCTCAAATAACCCCAGGGGGGTCGACGATGACCCATTTCTACTTGTCTTTGTCAATATTGAAATAACTGGCGAACTGAGTCAAAGGTGACCAGGTCATGACCCCATTGACGCTATGTTGTGCCGTAGATTCAGTCAATACCGTTCATTTGGGTGGTTTTTATAAGCTTTCATTTAACTTGCCATGTTAGTAAGTTAGTATGTACTGATAAAATTTTGGAAGCGAATTTTAAAGTAGTTCCCCCCTACCGATTGAGCTGAAATTTGCACACACCTTTAGTTCTGGTGACAATACATTTTTAAAATATACATGACAAAATTTTCTTCTTCGATTCTGCATCCAGAACCGCCTCATCACAAGATAAATCCTCAACGGTTAATAGTACGTACACAAAAATTTGTAAATGCGTTCAATGTTAATAATTTTCTCCTTTTCATTAAAAAAAGATTTTTTTTAAGTCTTTTATTTAAGAGTATTACAATGTAGGATATTTATATTTGTTTGGCAATTATTAAGCTTATGAATTTAGACCTCTCCCACACATAAATACATAAACTCACACATTTTGCAATGGCCCTCCTAAATATCGGATCGGTTTACACTTTTACAAACACAAAATATGCGAAATGCACAGTAACCTAAATCTAGAACAAGTTAAAGCCTGTAGGTCATACAAATATTTACGTCGGCCGGTAATTGAACCTGCAACTAGAACAGAAGTCAATAGCCAAAGGACCGTATTAACTAGGTAACATTAATTTTACCTAGAAGTAATTATTTATTCAACACTTGAAGCATGAAGTACAGAGGCCATAGGTATTTTCGACCAGTCAACCTTTGAAACAGTGACACAGGGTTGCGGCAGACCACGAAGGAGAAGGCGGGACGAACTGAATGTGTTCCTTGAGATTTGGAAAGAAGTTGCACGGAATCACGACAGTTGTAAGGAATGGAGGGAGGCTTTTGCTCAGCAGTCGGACAATATGGGTCAGCTATCGACATAGAGGGCGAAGAAGGAACATGGGTGGTTTTTAGTCAGTAGAAGTCTGACACTCCCTTTCGCTCTGCCCAAGAGCGGGAGGGGTTATTCGATGATTTTACACCCACCAAAAAAAAAAGCTATAATAACAATCCTTGGATGTGTATAACTACATATAATAGAACTAAATCCTCCGCCGCATCTGTCTGTCTGTCCCCGATAAACTTAAAAACTACTGGACCTATTTTCATGCTGCGTTTACCAATGGATAGAGTGGTTCTCGAGAAATGTTTTAGTATATCGTTTGCAGCGGGCGAAACCGCCTGCACCAGAAAATAATTTTGATTAAGGAATACTAAGATATACTTATTAGTGGTGGCGGAGTGGTAGTAATTGGGCCAACCGCGACGTATTGGAAAAAGTCTCTATACGTCGCGATTGGGTGCCATTCTAACCTGATATAACTGAAAACTAGTATTTTACATGGAGCGACTGCGTATCGGCCTTCCACAATAGGAAAGTTTACTGACTTAAAAAAACTTCATTGTTTGTTTACGTGAAAAAAGAAAAAATACGTGTCCAATATTTTTTGGAAATCTATTTGACGGACTAATTAGATTTTTTTTGTTAACTACCTTAATCAGTTAATACCATATTAACCCTTGGCAAATAAAACCTGCAACGACTGTCATCGATCTACAAATGAAAACTTTGGCTTCATGCTTCTCGATGCTCAGAGGAAGCTACTCGTACCTATGTAATGGATGGTCACCCGTCTAGAAAGAAAGAGAAAGAAAGAAAAGAAGAAAGAAAATGCATTTATTTGGCACATGCCCCAAGTACACACAATGTAAAAAGTATATAAAAAAAGGAGTTATAAATAAACAGAGCGTGCCACTGTGTGCCTCACGGCTGCGCCAAAAAGGTCCAATTCAGCAAAATGCCGGTCAACTATTGCCCGACGCTGGTTTTCAACTGAACCTGACTTACAGTCAGGTGTCAGGTGTCAGGAGTCTACGCGCTGCTTTACCTCAAAAATCGAGTCATGACCATCATCAGCCTATAATGTTCCCATTGCAGGGACTCAGACCTCCTCTCTAGGAGAGAGATGGGCAATAATAAAATAAAATAGTCGGGCCCATTGCGGGTTCGTAGATGTCACATGTCTTCGATTTTTTTGGTTCTACGACATGCCGGTTTCCTCACGATGTTTTCCTTCGCCGTTTTGAGAGCAATGGTGATGAAATAAATTATACAAAGAAATGCGCCTGCCTGGGTTCGAACCCAAGACTTGCTGTTCGTAAGTGTGGTTGTTATTACTTAACCACTCTTTTACCAAAGTATCAAAAAATCGACCCAAATTAATTCGTACGAAATGAAGCACGTAATATGGTAACCCTATCAGCCGGTGTCAACGAACTGCGGGCCCCGACCGCGTTACAACTTCGATTCCCGCTCGGTGCAAGAATGCGCGGATAAACTCGCTTTTGCAATTAATACGAATATCTTGTGTATGTGTATGAGATAATTATTTACATGGGATAACTGACTCATTGGCAGAGTGGTCACATGCGCGACTGCTGAGCATGAGGTTCGAAGTTCGATTCCCGGGTCAGGTAAAGTGTTGTTGGAATTTCCTTTTAAGAGTTTCTCAGTAGCTGCCACAAGGCGTTTTCCAATGCGCGGAGGAAACTCGACGTATAATGGGTTGCCTGCCCGTTCAAAGATCAACCTAGGCAGACACAGCTTAACCTTAAGATCTACTGAGAAATCCAGCAACTGTTTTACTTAACCACGACCTCCTACAGTTTCATCTACACTAATGATATAAAGAGGAAAAATTTGTATTTTTGTGTGTATGTTTGTAATGAATAAACTCACAGGCTACTTTTTATCCCTGAGTTCCCACGGGAACGGGAACTTCGCGGGTGAAACCGCGTGACATCCGCTAGTAAGTAATAATTTTGCTTAACCTAAAACATTCAAATCCTAGTGGCAACATTTGTATTCTCACATAAATATACCTATATCTCATATAAATATGAGAATTCTATAATATTTTCCTGTTTCTGATACATATCTGATAAAAAAAAGAAACTACTTTTACACCTGGCTTCCTTGTGCACAGTACCTGCGTGAAGCTACAATAAATCGATTTACAAGACGTGTGGCGCAATCTATCGGCGATCTCAGGGACTTTGTATCGATTACTAGCCATTTATATACAGTGTTTATATTTAATTGATTATAATTATGTCAAATTGGATGCAGTGTCGAGATAAATTCGCATTGATGCTTGATAGTACAGTCGCAGGACTTGAACGTCGACTTTATTTAGTAATCATAAGAGCTGCTTTCGTCCACCTCACGGTTTTGTGACCTGCTACTAGTTTGTAACCCACATGATTCTTCAGGAGTACAGGTGACCCGTCGGCGCTGCGGATTGTTTGAAAGAGATACCGCGGCCTCGACACAAAGGGCTAAGAAGGAACATGGGTGGTCTTTCGTCAGTAGAAGTCTGACTCTGCCCAGTGCGGGAGGAGTCATTTGATAATTTCAAAACCCTCCCAAAAAAAAAAGTGTACAGATGAAGCATAAGCATGTTCTGCCAATAATGTTCCCTATGCTGGGGCAAAGGCTTTCGCTCTGTGAAAGAAAGCAGGCCATCGCGCGTGTGGTTGATAACATTGTATTCTCATTACCAAATACACGCGCGATGTACGATGTGCATCGTGTAATCGCACAGGCAAGATTGTGGTGAAGCCTGTGCGTGGTGGTAGGCCCATAACGCAGGACCAGTGCTGGTAGAGAATCTTTGGTTCTAGGATATGCAGAAATGGTTTTCTTTTGAGGACAGTGAATCACGACTAAAAACGTGATAATAATGATGGATGGAGAGGGAGAGGAGGACCCTTAGCAGGGACTAAAAAACACCTTCATAAAGGCTTACAGAATTATAAGAATTGGTAAAAGTTTCAAATATGTATGTGTTAACCCAAAACACTTACAAAATTGTAACCGTAACATATTTGTGACATACAGGGTGTAAATTAACCCGTCACACATCCGTGAACCAAGCGTTCTGTACATCAAACTAAGTAACCCTACACAAAAATTTATGCTGGGAAACGACTTTTTTTTTTTGGGGTCAAAAATCACTTTTTACGATAAAACTCAATGTTGCACTCTTGAAACATTGTGCTAGTGGGTGCTTTGAATAGTAAAGGGGCCATGGAAGTAATTTAAGTAAATTTATAACCTGAAAAACTGGTATTGACAAAAACAGCTGTGAAAAATTTGGAACTTTGACCCCCAATGTCTCCGGAACTAGGGGGTTCCCAGGTATGGTCTAGAGCAAAAAAATTATCGCAGTGGTGGGGAGAATAAGTGCTCTTCGTTTGCGTTAAGGGTACTTTTACACCCTTTATATAAAAGTGTTAATAACGCGTCTTACACTCTTGCGGCCACCATGGTTGCCGTACTGTGCAATTACTAATACCTAAAGCTATACTAAAACTGATTAATTTAGTTACACATATTAACACACATAAAAGGTTACAGTTTGATTTGGTAACATTATTGTATCTGTTAAAATCTGTTACATTTAAAAGTGTTTTTCTGTTAAAACTGTTTTAAAAAACAGTATTAATAACACTGATTACGGTAACTGTTTGAGCCCCTGCCCTTTAGTCTATTGACCTTGTTCTGTTCCGTCTCTTGGTGATATGGAGGGACATGGAAATTATGTTCGTCTCGACGTTTTTCTGGTGTACGCCAATGTTGATTGTGGCATTCAGGAGTTACAGTGGTTTGGGAATAGTGTCTTATCACAGCTTGCCCCTCGCGTATCGATCAAGGGACGCGTCGCAAGGGCGGGGGAGGTAAACAACACGCACAAGGTATGAAGTCGCGACATAATATCTTCAGACCGAACGAAATATTATAATCATTATTATTTAGTGAAATGAAAATAGTTTCTGTTTTAAACTTTTACTTAGTACCTTTTATTTATTATTACAGTATAATTAATATGTTCTTTTTTTAAGAGTACCGTATACATTTTAAATGCATATTTAGATTTTACAAACGCTTCAATCTTATTTATTTGTATAGATAAAGTTATAACTATGATACCACTAATACATTTATTTTATAATGTACGTAATAACCTTAAAAGCTATGATACTTAGTAATTTTACATCGATTTTGAGATCATTTAGATTTAATAATATTCATTACCAAGATAGTTATTATTCAAACTATTATATAGCCTTGCTGGACATACCAATAAACAAATAAAGAATTGAATTTGATTATATTGAAAACAAACATTCAAACATTTATTCTGTTAGATTCACACATATTTATATAAATATACATAGGATACACAACACATACATGTGTACATCAAACTATATAAGTATGTATAAGTACATACTTAAACATTTTAAATGCATTCAGTAAAAAGCTGTTATTTGGATTTTACAAACACTTCAATTTTGTTTAAAAAAAGTTGATCCATACAAAATAGATAACTTTTTTTTTCATAATGTTCGTAATAACCTTTAAAACTATGATACTGTGTAATTTTACATCGATTTGAGATCAATAACAAAATAGTTATTATTTAGCCTTGCTGAACATACCAACAAACAAATGAATGGTTCCGCGAAACTCAAACTCGGACATCATTCTATGTCAAAGTCCCTCACCATGGGATGCCCTCAGGGTTCGGTTATGGGTCCGTATGTATGGAACGTAGGCTTTGATGACTTCCTCGCGATTCCACTTCCATGCGGCTGTTCATTAACCGGTTACGCGGACGACGGCCTGCTGCTCATTCAGTCAAGTACTCGGGCTGGACTCGAAAATTTGGCTGACACTTGCCTAAAATTAATATCCCAGTGGGGTGATCGTAACCGTCTGACCTTTGCACCACATAAAACTTATCAACTTCTTTTAAAAGGTAATCTTAAATCATGCCCCAGTATAAAATTTAATAACGTTCCCGTGAAAAAGAAGGAGTCCGTGTGCTACCTTGGGTTTGTCTTAGAGAGGAATTTTTCATTCATTGAACATATAAAAACCGTCGGTGAAAAAGCTAAAAAGAACTTTTATGCCTTAACGAGAATATCTAAATCTACGTGGGGTTTATCATTTGTAACTCTGAAGACGATCTATGGGCTACTTACTTGGGGTGTATGTGCTACGGGGCACCAGTTTGGGCCGATAGGGCCACCATAGGAGCGGCACGACGTAAATTACTTCAAAGCCAGCGGTTGGCTTTGATTTTCTTGTGTAAAGCGTATAGGACGGTTAGTACTGAAGCCTTACCGGTACTGGCAGGGGTACTTCCAGTCGATCTTGAAGTGCAGCGCCGTGCTTCAATGTACTATTGCGCACGAGAGACCGCGGACGCAGACTTTTTAACACAACGTGACCGTACTAAAATAGCTAGATTACTTAAACCACAGACTGACGTCTGGGAGGATCTTTTGTCAGAATGGCAATGTAGGTGGGATAATTCCATCAAAGGCCGACACCTCCACCAGTTCTTTCCATCCGTTCGTGAGCGGCTGGCCAGGACATGGCTGGAGGTGGATCACTGTGTTGCCCAATTTCTCACTGGTCATGGTAACTTTAAGAGTAAATTATTTTCCTTCAAGCTTGTTGCGTCGCCTTTTTGTCAATGTTCTACATCTGACTGCGAATATGAACAATCTGCACATCACATTTTATGGGAGTGTAGTCTTTGGCAGAATGAACGCAATATTATGTTGGATAGTGTACAGGTTACATCCGGAGTTATTTACTATACGGACCTTGTAGAAACTAGAACAAATTTCCGTGCGTTCAAGCATTTTTGTCATACCTATTATTGGAATCAGATATAACAGCTCACAACTTAGGACCCAGTAATAATGACAACAATATCCGTGGTGCTAGGCAACTGGGCTTATCCCAGTTGTATGCGTCCCTGTGTGCCTATTGGCCTTGTTCTTTTCTGTCTCCTGCTGATATGGAGGGAAGTGGAAATTTCTGCTTTTCCTACTCCTCCGCTATTCTTTTCTGATTAATTTCGTTGCGGGATCCAAGACAGTCAAATCATTTCTCTGGGACTTCGTCGAGCTTCATTGTCTCGGCGCTTTTCTTGTGGTCGCCACTGTTGATTCTGGCTTACAGAAGTTACAGTGGTTTGGGAATAGTGAGGCGGGCTTGTCCCATAAAAAAAAAAAAAATACCAACAAAAAATAACAAAATGTTTTCATTTTTAAATAGCATTACATTAAATCAAACGTAAAGGGGTGTTAAAGTACAACTTAGGAGCAATTTCATCAGAAAAATTATAATTATTACACACGATGACCAGATATAAATTGAGCTCAAGTGCTGTCTATGCCATCATTGTAATGGAATAATAAAATTGGTATGCCAGCTCAGCATTTTCATGGGTTAAATCCGCCCCTATTAGGTCTTTACCTATGAAATTGCCGTTTTGTATGAAAAAATTTAAACGAATTTTTTTCATGTATTTTTTATTTTTTTCTTATATAATATATAAAAGAACGTAGTTACTGTTCTACAACTGTTTCTGTTAAAAGTTTTTGTAAATCCAACTATATGGTGCTTGTCTATTCGCCCATTGGAGGCCTAATATTCGATACGATTTTAGTATGTTTTCCACTGTTTTCAAAGGCACACCAGTAGCTTCTGCAACATACAAATTCACGTCCCAAATTTGGTCTGAAAAAAAAAATACGAGTCAGAATATTCTTAACTAGCTTTTGCCAATCAAGCATGGCTTGACCTGAAGATCGGCGCGAGCGGCCATGGCACACATTTAGCCATGAGCTCCAGATAAGTAAGTACAAAATTGCAAAAAATAAAACATAAGTAAGTACCTCGAATTAAATTATGCTTCCGAAAATATTTGTGAACGTTTATAACCATAAGTTTTGCTTGCAAATCCAAAGGCCCTTCATACCAAATCGGTTCAAGCGGGTCTTTCGGTGACTCCGTTACCGGTTGTTTTTTTTTTCTTTTTTATCTGAGGTTCATCTTTTTCTTTCTCAGTTTCAGTTTTCATGTTCCATTGTTCGTCCCAAAAGTCAGTTTTTATCATACTTTCTTCATCCACAAATGAAGTATTAATCTGCCATTTTTCTTCTACGATATCAGTTTTTATCTGACATTCTTCTTCCTTAATTTCAGTTTTTATCTGATATTCTTCATCCTCAATTTCAATTTTTGTCTGACCTTCTTCATCCTCAATTTCAGTTTTTATCTGACATTCTTCATCCTCAATTTAAATTTTTATCTGATTTTCTTCATCCTCAATTTCAGTTTTTATCTGACCTTCTTCATCCTCAATTTCAGTTTTTATCTGACATTCTTCATCCTCAATTTCAGTTTTTATCTGATATTCTTCTTCTTCAATTTCCGTTTTGATCTGAAATTTTTCTTCAATGATTCCATTTTTTATCTGAAGTTCTGTAAGGCTATCTTGCAATTCAACTTTAATAGCGGGTAGATCCATTGCGATATTAATACCGTGTGTAGCAGTCCCGTTAGTACTAACGCGCGTGGGTTGTGCTTGGGTACGTTTGCCACTGTTGGATAGCAGCGTCGAACTAGTGCTCGAATCAAAAACAGCTGTGCGCCTCTTCCCGCATCCCGCTCCGCCCCTCCCCCGCTGCTCGCTCCACTCCCCCGCAGCCCACGCTGCAACCCGATTTTTTCTTACTACGACGACGTTGCATAAATTCCCAAGAAGCTGAAAATTCGCATGAATGTTAGCAATATCCTTAGAGACAGAAATGAGACAGAGTGCCTTAAATAAATAATTTATTTTCTGGTTTTAGTATTTGTTGTTAAAGCGGCAACATAAATACATCGTCTGTAAATTCAATATCACAGTTCATGAGATACAGACAGTCTAGTGGCATACAGACAGTCATACGGACAGTGCAGTGGAGTCTAAGTAATAGGGTCCCGTTTTTACCCTTTGGGTTTGGGTAGGGAACCCTAAAAATACGTCCGGTAGGTATGGACGTATTTTCACTCACTCATTACTTCATTAGCCATTAGGTCATGTTAATTAACTATGTAACTATATATATATATAACTAATTAACTATACTCATACAAAATGGATGCCATTTGCGATGATTTTAACCTTAGGCAGGCGCGGTATCGATTGTCCTGCTAATTGGATTTGTACTGCTCTGCTATCGAGTATTTCAGCTCCGTGCGTTGAACTTTGGTGGCGTGACAATGTTGTAGCTTTTATAGTTTTAGTTATGGCATGGCATGCCTGCTTACTTACTTGCTTTATTTTTGAAGTGGAACTTTTTTATAGACGGGGGGTATTAGGATTTTAATGTCACAAAAAAGCGTTACGGCCGGTTGGAGGGAAGATATCTCAGGAAGTCCTGGTTGGAATTGAATAATTATTTTTGTGTTGGATAGTCTATTTATCGAGGAAGGATAAAAGTTATTTAATATCAAGCTACGACCAGTAGGAGCGGAGCATACATGAAAAATGTTAAAAAAAAACGGAAAAAAGTATTCTTTATTTTTCCTTTTTGAGAGCTTCCGTTGCGTGCGTTGCTTAAACGTTCTAAGTTACACATGTTACCGTTAATGTACTACTTGTCAAATATGAAAATCTGCCCGTAAAACTTCAAGTTAAAATTTTGTTGAGATTCCTTTTTTTACTTGTCCGTTGCGATTTGTTTTTCCACTTGTCCGTTGAAGTTTCACTTCTACTATGTATAGTTTTGTTTTTTTGTAATAGAGTAAAGGGTGAATAAAAAATATGAACGGGACATGGGACTAGTTTAGTGCCTGGTGTCAGAGTTTTTATGCCACCCGAGGCCCATTACACTTGTCTTATCATAATTGGTGTAATGAGGGTGTGGGTGACTGAATGGCCCATGCCTCAGACTTTGGGAATAGAGATGTTAACAAAAAAAAATCTAATTATTCAGTCTTAGAGATTACCAAAAAATATTGGACACGTAGTTTTTCTTTTTTCACGTAAACAAACAATGAAGTCGATACAGTGCTTTGAAAACTCGTGTGACGTCATTTTCTGAGACATTAGTATGACATTCTTTAGCGGTCAGTGACGTCACAAACCCCCACTCAAATATTTGACGCGTTTTATCTTCGTCAATTTGTATTGATTTGATATAACAAAAAATACTCATCCAATATTTTTTGATAATCTAACAGACGGACTAATTAGAATCACATTTTTAAAGCCAGTAAATATCCCTATTACAGGCGTTATGTAATGTTGTGTGCTACGGGAAAATTTCTATGTTGGCGGCCCCATTGATATTTTTAATAAGGTGTAGGTACTACCCCTGGAGCAAGCCATGGTCCGGGGCGAGGAGGAATGGGACGCCGTCGCCTCCTTCTGCGAAGCAGTGATGCTAGCGAAGGAGGTGGCGGAACGCGAGAGGGAGAGAACCTCTCGTCCCAGCCGCCGAGAGAGGCGCTCCGGGCGCTCAGGCGCATGGGCTAGCTCGCCGTCCGTCCGTCTTACGACGACGACAGGCCGTCGCGACGGCGCGTTCGTGTTCCACGCGCCCCTCAAAGAGATGTCAGCAACATGGAAGGGCCCACAAGGGCTGATTCCCGTCGGGGCTGCGGGTTGTTCACAAGTTACCGCGGCCTGGACATATAGGGCTAAGAAGGAACATGAGTGGTTTTTAGTCAGTAGAAGTCTGACACTCCCTTTCGCTCTGCCCAAGAGCGGGAGGGGTTAGTTAATGATTTTCCAGCGGCAAAAAAAAAAGGTAAGTACTACTTATGGTTAGAAAAGAGGCTTCTGCTGACTAATAGAGAAGTATGGAAGAGGAAGACATGCTACGCCGACCCCCAAATTAATTGGTAAAAGGGACCAGAGAATGATGTTTGTTGGATCTCCAAAACCCAGTTAGTACTACTTTAATACGACACTCCTTAGTAAGACCAGTTGTCATAGTTTCAAGCCACTTACTTCACTGGCCCTTTATACAATTAACAAATTAAATGCCACCGACAGGTGACATTTAGCTGACCCTTTTACGAAATTGGTGTGACAATAACTACCAGGTATAAAATACACCCATTAATTTCCTAAAAAGCTACTCCCGATATTGCAAAGTTCATGGCACTGCTATGGCAATGTTTGTATGTACGACATTATCACTGTTTGACATTAGTCAGTAGTCACGGGATTCGGCCACCGTGTTTGTTGGATAGCACGTGTGTTTAGAATTTTTTTTGCTGTTTTTAAGTATTTTTCGATAACTTAGTGACTTGTCATTCTGTAATTGTGTTGTCCTTGTGATCGTAACCAGGTTTGTATTGTGATTGTCTTACTTTAAGTTGCCTTTCCCACAAAATGGACAAATGGACATTAGTCAGATTAGAAAGCTTGTCACAATTGAAGTGTTTGTGGCGACAGCGACATCTGAATGACATGCGAACTAATGACAAATACTGCAACGCGCTATCAGAGTAATCCGCGACATTAGCTCATTCAGAAAATACGACTTACATAATTATGTCGGGCAGTTAGCCCATTTTTATGCTCTTTGAGTTAGCCCACTAGACACAACACCCGTCTGGTCGGAGGATCCTCCCTTTTCTATAGGGCCCTATAAATATTCAAAATATTCAATCGAAAAAAGTATTATTATTTTTTTTAATAACCTAGTCTGGTCTGTCTTACTGCTCGGAAAAGGCCTCCCTCATTCTCCAACGTTTTTCCGATCAGTAAGGAACAAGTCCAAATCGTTACATGGTACTTAAATGTTGGTGTACTAGCTATTAGCTACTTACACTGATTTATGTTACATTCTAACATTTCTTATACCTTATGGATGTTTTTTATAGACTTTAGTAGACAATATTTTATTTGGCTATATTCTACTGCTCTCAAAAACGGTGAAGGAAAACATCGTGAGGAAAAAAAAATCGAAGACATGTGACATCTACCAATCCACACTGGGCCCGCGTGGTAGATTATAGCGCATCCCTCTCAAAGAGAAGAGGCCTGTGTCCCAGCAGTAGGAACATTAATAGGCTGTTGATGATGATGATGATATTCTACTGAGTTCAAATACACGAATATCATTATTATCTATCTGTTCAATCCCGCCGAGAGGAAGAAAAACTAACAATTTTCCCTTATTGCAATGGTTACAATGGAATTCATTTCACATTGTCCTCTTACTGAACATGCATAACGCATTTATCTTCAATCTTCAATATAGACACGCAGACCATATTATTATGATTTATACTGATCACTTGATCAGTATCGTCTCTCTTAACTATGCATGAGATGGAAATGTTCACGCCTGTATGACATAGTGATGTGTGTAGAAACTGTGTTGTGTGCATGTGCAAAGTCATTGAGAAATCTTTGCTTGGGGTGCGAATCGTTGTATGGTGTTTGGCTTGTGGTTTTCATTACAGTATTTGATCGAGAGTTTTGTCTATATGGTTTATTGAATGTTCATTTTATAAGGCTTCCTCTGTATCCAGCGTGGCATTTATTCAGATTCAGATTCTTTATTTGTTAACATAGGTGTTACATTTTCATATGCGCTCTATGTTTTGCCATTTGGCGTACAAATATGTTGATCAATTTTACATTTAATTATTAATTATCTACGTGCAATAAATACTTTTATCAATTTAAATTTAAATTTTATTAATTTAAACACGTATGTTCCAATTGCCAAGCGTTTAATTCTGAACTGCTTAGCAAAGATTTTTACTAGGTTTACTACACGTTTACTATAATTATGTATAAATGCGCGCCTGGTGTTAATCTCGGAGCAAATTAATTTTAAAGGCCTTTTCTGTGTCTTTATCTATACTAATAACCAGAAAATTACTAAGTTAACATACAGGGAAAAGAATACCTAATAACCTGTTATCAACTCGGCATGGTCACATAAAGCCTAAACCCCTCATCCAAACTGGAACATTGTAATGTAGGTTAGCAGCAAAAACGAATAAATAACCCTCCTTTTGGTCTTCGCCGCAGTCAGGTAAAAAGTCATTTCTTCGAAACCAGTTTTTGACTTTCCATAAAAAGGGTAGGTATCCCCTAAGTAACTTCTTGTGATATGCAATTTAATTTAAGACAAGAATTTGTGTGATATACCACAATTAAAAAGGATAAAATAAAAAACTACTTTTTTAAGAGCTCTGTTTTTGCTTACATTAAAAGCCTTTTAGACATTAAACATAACACATTCAGATAGAAAATGCTATCTTTTCTCAGCCCAGCTGCAAATATGACAATAAGATTAAATATTTCTTCGACTTTAAGCCTTCAACTTTATCGTTGATATCTCACTCGGCGCAGATTACCTAGAGTGCCTTAGGATAATCCGATCGTATATACACACATCAAAAGTGTCTAGGGATCAACATATATTTTTGCAATAACTTTTCTCCTGATTGATATTAATTAAAATTTTCTTTAAGGATTCATCAAATAAAGTGTTTTCGTTTGTCACAGTAACGATAAACCAAGTCACCTTTGCATTAATAAAGAAATTTGCCATTTTCCTAATAAAGGGATTTTTGACATTTGAACCACTAACATTAAAGTTCGAAAAAAAGACTGAAATAACAGTTTTCTTTAAAATTTTATTGGGTAACTTAAACAATTAATAATCCGTGTTTCTACCGCGAACACTAACAACACAAGAACATCGGTTTGGCATACTCAAAATGAGTTCATCCAAATCACGCTGTGGAATGGCCGCCCATGTTCGTTGCAACAACAAAAAAAGGTCTTCTTGCGACTGGATACCCTCCATATTCGGCAGAGCTCTTCTCTGTAGCATATCCCATGCATGCTCAATCGGGTTCAAGTCTGGCGACTGAGCAGGCCAGGGCAGGACATTGATGTTAGCTGCGGCGAGAGTCTGTCTTACAACTCTTGCGGTGTGCGGTCGTGCATTATCATGCATTAACTGAAATAAGGGACCGATTTGCACTTGTAGAGGAACGATGACGTCTGATACAATCGTCTCAGCATAAATTTGAGCGTTGAGGTTGCCTCTGATCCAAATCAACTCAGTTCTTCCGCCGATCCAAATACCCGCCCATACCATGATGGTTCCACCACTATAAGGATGGACTTCCTGGCAGGATTTTAATCGCTGTTGGCGTCCAGGGGTTCTCCAGTGTCGTATACGTCTTGTATCCGGTCTCATACCAAAACGAGACTCATCAGAAAAGCACACGAAACGCCATTGTTCTTCTGCCCAATTTCTGTGTTCAAGAGCCCATTGATATCGAATCCTACGATTGTGCATTGCTATAGGTGGTACCCGTAGCGGTCTTCGGGAATGAAGGTTCATTTCATGCAAGCGGTTTCTGACTGTTTGGTCGCTAATTAAGTTCCCTGAAGAGTGATGAAGCCTCACGGCTAACATCATGGCGGTTATTGTTGGAGCTCTTCGAGTTAAGATTTGAATGTATCGGTCTTGTCTCCGTGTGGTGCAGCGATACCGTCCTCCATGGCGCTCAGCCACGGTACCAGTGCTTCGGTAACGTGTCCAAAGTCGACTGATAACACTCTGACTTGTATTCAGAGCTAAAGCCACAGTACGTTGCCGGGAACCAGCTTCTATCATTCCCACGGCTCTGAGCATTTCTTCCCTGCTTAAATGACGTCGCCGCTCCATAATAACGTTGGTTTTAATCAGTAGTAGGGAAACAGTAGCACTAATAATGTCTTCAATGCGTTGTATGTTTTTATAGGGAAAATATTGACAGCTGATTTTCATCTTTTACTCGAATTTGATTCACAGTTCCTGATTCAAATTATGAAATGCACCAAAAAGGATCCATATAAATTTATAAAATCATAAATTTATTACAAAGCCACATCTCAATCTCAAGAAATCCGCATAAAAATGCTTGATCCCTAGACACTTTTGATGTGTGTATTTTCACGAGACTACATTCCACAAACTCGTGTTTGGAGTTTTAGATTACGAGGGAGTATTGTAGAATAGCTTTCTTAGATAAACGGTGATTTTTTGGTGAAATTAAGGTGCCATCCAGACTATCACTACATATAATAAAACAAAGATCTCCGCCGCGTCTGTCTGTCCGTCTGTTCGCGATAAATTCAAAAATTACTGCACCGACTTTCATACTGTTTTCACCAATGGATAGAGTGTTTCTCGAAGAAGGTTTTAGTATATCTAATTTGATGCGGGCGAAACCGCGGGCATCAGTAGTAATAATATAAATGCGAAAGTAACTTTGTTTGATCGTAATATAATTTGGCATGGAGATAGATTCTATCCTGGGGAAGGACATTGGCTAATGTTTTTCTCACACTTTTCAATTATTTATGAATATTGATACACTACAGTGCTCTTGAATCGGTAAAGGAAAACTTCGTGAGGAAACCAGCATGTCTTATAGTCGTAGCTTCGAAGACATGTGATGTCTTTCGAAGACGTATGTATCAAACCGCACTGGACCTTCGTGGTGACTTATGGCCCACCACCTCTTAGTGAGTAAGCATGAGTCCCGGCAGAGGGAACTTGCTAGGCTGAATATTAGTGAATATGCAATAATGGTGCTCTGAAAAGCAAATTCCACTTCACCTCAGAAATCATTACTGCGTCACTAAATAATGCGTAATGGCCACACTCATCTAGGTCATTGTAATAATATTAATTATTCGAATCTAATCTATGAGCAAATAAGTATTAATGATGTCACAATGACGCACTAGTGTACCTACATAACTGTTCGTAGGACAATGCGTATCAGTGATATTAGTATTTGTTCATTATGTTTATTTATGATAAGTAAAGTACTTATTTAAATTAAGAATTCGAGGCTTATGCATAGGCTTCCGTTATAACCGATAGCTCAGTATACAGGGTGTAAATTAACCCTTCATACAAACGTAAACCAAGCATTCTGTACATCTAACTAAATACCCCAAAAATCACATCTTACGGTAAAACTCAATGTAGCTCTTAAAACATTGTGCTAATGGATGCTTTGAATAGTAAACGGGTCATCAAGGTAATTTAAGTAAAGTTATAACCTGAAAAACTAGTATTTACAAAAACAGCTGTGAAAAATTTGTAATTTTGACCCCCAATATCTCCGTAACTAGGCGGTTCCCAGGTATGGTCTAGAACAAAAAAATGTTCGCAGTGATGGGGAGTATAAGTGCCTTTCGTTTGCGTTAGGGGTACCTACTTTATAAGAAGATTAGAACCTCAACTTTTTATGTAAGGACCATCCTTTAATAACGTGAGGTTTTATGGACCATATTGTAGCTCTTGTACTGTACTTTGCTAATTTTGGTACTCTAAAGATTACATAAGTAGTTTAAAAAAACCATCCGCCATTGAATCTGTTTCAATAAAAAATAACGTAAAGACAAATTCATTTATGTTTCTGTGTGTCACACATTTTGTTTTCCGTACCTACCACGAAAATAATGATTAGTCGCCATTTTTTTCTGGATGTGCTCAACCGGCCATTTGAGACACCCAGGTCCAACCCTCCATGTTCTGAAAGATATTCATCCATCAGCGGGGCTATTGCGTATTTTTTCAATGTCAGTGGCTATCATATTGTCCATGATTTACCTGTCAAATTGGTTATGGTTTAGTACAAAATGGAACCATTTGACAGTTAGTTGATGGACACTATAGGATAGCAACTGTCATTTAAAAGATACGCAATAGCCCTGCAGACCTAGACTATTCTGACAGTCCAGCCTAGTCCTTATTCTTAATAGCAATAAGTAAATACAAATAATTGCTGTGTTATGGCTAAAGGCACTCTAAAGGTCTTCAACATGTATTGTAATTGTCATAACTCCACACCCATTTCTATTAACTACACCGTTTCAGAAAAAAAAAGGGTCAAGTGCGTATCTTCACGCTTCACAGCAAGTTCAATGACCGCACCCTGAATAGATGTTTTCCAGCCGGTTATAATTAGCTTCCAAACGTGTCTATTATTAATGGTTTATTTTGATTGTTTCAGGCGCTACAGATCCATTTGCAGCCGGAAGAAGGGGATATTCTGATTTTCATGCCGGGTCAGGAAGATATTGAAGTTACTTGCGAGGTAAGGTTCACATTGTGTTTAGCCTTCGTGTGGAGTTATGAAAGGATAGTAAATGGTTTTAGTAGTGCAAAATTGGGCGTAAACTGGATATTATAAGGAATAGGTGGGCAGTAGTACCTCTGGATGAAAAAAGTTAAGCTATAAATTTCAAGTCCTTAGAGACTTTCTGCCGTACTCAGAGACATTTAATGATTGGTTAAGCCGTCACTTAGTAAAGGTTTGACATATTTTTGTATGAGAAAACTGTCAAAACCATTACTAAGTGATGGCCTAAGGAATCATTAAAGCTTTCTGAGTGCGGCAATTAGAGACTTATAATGTTGTATTATACCTACTGAGCACCCGATATTTCGACACTGTTACAAGCGCCATGATCCCACGATACTAGGGGCGGCTTGCGCAACATTTGGTCTAAACAGAATTTAGTTAAATGCGTTTATCTTGCTAAATATGTTTAGCCTAAATACAATTAAAAAGGTCTTGCTCACATCCGTTTGGATGGTAATTTAACTAATCGTAGTTAGGGAGTCGGTAAAGCAGTTTCTTGCGTTCCTTTTTACGTATTCGTGCGTTGTACACTTGACTTAGAGCAAAATGGTTGCATTTCTTAGAGAAAAAATTCGTGAAATGGACCGACGAGCTTTCAACTGTCACATCAAGTCAACATGTACATACTTTCACATACTTTCATGTACACCAATCATGTCACCACAAGTTATTAGCTGACTTCCTGTCGCATAAAATCTCAGCGTACATAAAAGTTGGTTCATAGGAGTGACTGATTTGATCCTGCAAAATAAACAAAAATAGCTAATTAGCTACATAACTGTTTATTGAATATTCATTAATAATAAGTACATTTCCTTACTTGTTGCTGGTTTTTAAATGTGGGGCTATTTGCTGTAACAAAATTGTAGTGGTTTCTTTCGTTAGACGAAACCTTCTGAAGAATTTGTCGTCCGAATACATTCTAAACAAGTCAGCTCTCTCAAACAATTCCCTCGGTCTGTTGATATATTCTATAATCTCCTCATCGTCGTCAGAATACAATTCCCACAAATCCATCTTACAAACTTCCTACCGAACTCTTTAAAATCTTATAAAAATTATTAGTAAAATTTCTATAACCTCAAAATGATGACGTGCGATTGCTACTAAACGTATTAGCCATCTTTGGGTATTTAACTTTGACAGTTCGTTAAACGTGATTAGTGCCTAAATTTTTGTTGTGCAAGACGCTAATTATAATTAGCAGACTAAATGCGTTTACGTCGCTCTAAAACTGTATTTAACGACGATGCGCAAGCCGCCCTAGGAGCTCAAAATAATAAATAATCAAAGAACTAATCACGTGTTCGTGAAAGCTTAAAACAATTTTTAATATAGATTTTTCCAATTTATTTTACCATACCACTGTGCACTGTGATCTAGTTAAAGAAAATCTGGCAAGGCTCCATTTTTAATTAACCAATGCTTTATGGCATTTAGACGCTAACAAACATCGTCCAGCGTAATGATTAATGTCCTTTATTTATTAACTTTGCCCCACACTAGGGATTTCTCCTGTACCGTGGGTGCGTTTACAAACATTTCAACTCACATACACAAACACACCCAGATCCGAAACAACTATCTGTAGGCCATATAAATATTTGTTCATTGCGGGGATCGAACCCGCGACACCCAGCGCAGCAGTCCTATCGCTCAGCCACTGCGCCAACCGTGCCGTTCTATTCATTATCCTCTATGAGAAAGGGACTACTCATTGTAGCATGTTTATGAAAGGAGACATAATTTATCATTCTTTTGACCTTATCCTAGACATCCACGCAAGCGAAGCCACGGGCGTCAGCTAGTTTAATTACAAAGAATTTCGTTCTTCTCCATAGAGATCTACGTGTTGAAACGTTCTTCAACTTTCTAACAGTTTAAAGAACCTTTAAAATTGTCAGAAAGTTGAAGAACGTTTGAACTTGCAGTAGTGCTCTGATCTAATGTGTTTGAATGTATTCACTTCTATCGTTTCCAGGTGCTGACAGAGCGTCTCGCAGACCTGGACAGTGCTCCTCCGCTCACCGTCCTCCCGATATACTCACAACTGCCAGCTGACCTACAAGCCAAGATATTCCAGAGAGCACCACCTGGGCAGAGAAAATGCATCGTTGCTACTAATATTGCAGGTAAGTGGTAACTTAGCTGTGCGTCGCTGTTGGTAAGATAGCACAGGGTACACCCTACACGATATCAACACGATATAGGGTAGAGCATGAGTTAGATTCCCGGATCGGGGCCGCGGGTAGTAGCCTGTCGGGGCCGCGGGTAGTCCAACGGTTATCGCGGCCTCGACATAGAGGGCGAAGAAGGAACATGGGTGGTTTTTAGTCAGTAGAAGTCTGACACTCCCTTTCGCTCTGCCCAAGAGTTTGACGACACGGTTGGCGCAGTGGTTGAGCGATTGACTGCTGCGCAGCATGTCGCGGGTTCGATTCCCGCACGGAACAAATAATTGTACGACCTACAAGTATTTGTTCCGAGTCTGGGTGTTTTTCTATCTATAATATGTATGTATTTACAAAAAAAAAAAATATATATATAAGTAGTTTATCAGCCATCTCGTTACCATAACACAAGCATTAGGTTGCTTAGCTTGGGACTAGATGGCGTTGTGTGAAATGTTCAAGGATATTTATTTATTTATTATTTTAAGAGTGGGAGGGGTTATTCGATGATTTTACACCCACCAAAAAAAAAAAAAAAAGGCTAATAGGGATGTTTTCTGACTTAAAAAAATATGATTCTAATTAGTCCGTCTTTTAGATTATCGAAAAATATTGGATACGTATTTTTTATTTTATCAAATCAATAAAAATTGACGAAGATAAAACGCGTCAAAGATTTGAGTGGGGGGTTGTGACGTCACTCACCGGTGAAGAGTGTCATACTAATGTTTTGGAAAATGACGTCACACGAGTTTTCAAAGCACTATATCGTCTTCATTGTTTGTTTACGTGAAAAAAGAAAAATACGTGTCCAAAATTTTTTGGAAAACTATCTGACGGACTAATTAGATTTTTTTTGTTAACTACCCTATTTTTATTGTGTTTTCCATAATGAGTATTTCTGTAGTCGTATTTGTAACCAGTGGGGGGCAATAGACTCGCACCATATTACGTCAGACTTAACATAATTGGCGAAATATGGCTGTACTGAGACTTGTGCCTATCACTTCGGGGATCACAGGCGCGTTGATATGATATGTTTAATCCAATCTTCTGAAAAGTATCAGAAAGAGATTTATTAGCATAGCTTGGGTTACGAAAATGAATAAAGGGTGTAAAAGTACCCTTAACGCAAACGAAGGGCATTTGTTCTCCCCACCACTGCGATCATTATTTTGTTCTAGACTGCACTTCGCTTTTTGTTCTACGGAGATATTGGGGATCAAAGTTCCAAATTTTGCACAGCTGTTTTTGTAAATACTAGTTTTTCAGGTTATAACTTTACTTAAATTACCTCCATGATCCTTTTACTATTCAAAGCATCCACTAGCACAATGTTTTAGGAGTGCTACATTGAGTTTTACCGTAAAATGAGATTTTGACCCCAAAAAAAATGTCGTTTCTCAGCAAAAATTTTTGCGTAGGGGTACTTAGTTTGATAACAGAATTCTTGGTTGACGTATGTGTGAAGGGTTAATTTACACCCTGTATGTAGCCTTGTCTCTAGAACTAAGTTATAGTGTACCTGTATGGCTGGGGCCAGTGATTTTATCCAATCCGTAAATGTATCAGATAGTGCAGACAAAAGTGTCTTCTAACATTACCTACTCGTAAGGAGAGTCATCATACAGATTTGCGACACAAAATGACCACTGAACTAGGACATAGGATAATTTTTACATTAATAATATGTTCTGTTCCCGTGTGATATATTTTCACCTCCACACGAGCGAAACCTAGTTTGCTAATAACGCAATCTCAATTCAAAACCTATTGACCCATAACGCAATGCCCAGCCCAGAACTACAATGCCACAATTGAGACATGACGACCACAAACTACCCAGTACCCACTTACATCTAATCATGATACATTGAACCTGTTACTGTTACCGCAAATGTATGTGGTCATACAAATTGATATGTCACTCATTGTCATACAATGTTGTAATTTTGTTTAGTATGTAACTTCATGGATGATTGGCTTGATTGAGTGAGGTAGTGTTTTGTTTTTATTTAGACATTACAAGCTGTACCTACCTGCGGCGCTTGTGGCTAAATAAGAATTTGGGTCGATCTTTAGGTTCAGCTGCGCTGGCCTAGGTTGGTCCATGGATGGGTGACCGCCCATTACATTCCGAGTTCCCTCCGTGTCTTCAAAAACCATATTAAGCTGTTGGTCCCGGGTGTCGTTTACAGATCTTTGACAGTCGTTACTGGTAGGCAGTGGCCCGAAGGTCTGACCAGTCTTACACGAAAGGGAACTGGGTTGTAGAGGTCAGATATTCAGTTGTTCCGTGTAAAATACTGGTATTCAGGGAAGACGACCCATATTTGGAAAAAGCCAAATGAAGAAAAGGCAGTTGATCATTCTAAGATGCGCGTGTCTGTCATGGTGACCATCGCATTTTCAAAAGACTCGTATATTTCACTCCTTGTACCCGTATATTTCAGACAAAATGACACTTTTTACGAAAAGCGAAATCTGGTAGTACACCTAGCTCTATATGTGTACGCCTGCGTACACTACAAGCGTCATAGTTTGCTAACCAGCCATCTGCCTGCCTTTCTGACAAAACGCCCTGTTTTCGCCATGTCTTATTATTTTAGCTGAGGAGTGGCGCAAAAAACTCCCCATCAACACATTTATTAGTTCAGACTCGACTTTACAAAGGGTCTGTCTTTATTAATTACCAAAAAAGTTCCTTGTAATAAAATCCAGCCTTATCAATATATATATATATATATATTTTTTTTTTTTATGGGACAAGCCCGCCTCACTATTCCCAAACCACTGTAACTTCTGTAAGCCAGAATCAACAGTGGCGACCACAAGAAAAGCGCCGAGACAATGAAGCTCGACGAAGTCCCAGAGAAATGATTTGACTGTCTTGGATCCCGCAACGAAATTAATCAGAAAAGAATAGCGGAGGAGTAGGAAAAGCAGAAATTTCCACTTCCCTCCATATCAGCAGGAGACAGAAAAGAACAAGGCCAATAGGCACACAGGGACGCATACAACTGGGATAAGCCCAGTTGCCTAGCACCACGGATATTGTTGTCATTATTACTGGGTCCTAAGTTGTGAGCTGTTATATCTGATTCCAATAATAGGTATGACAAAAATGCTTGAACGCACGGATACGGATATATATATATACCTAATCTTTACAGAGACCTCACTGACTGTGGACGGTATTATGTACGTAATCGACAGCGGCTACTGCAAGCTCAAGGTGTACAACCCAAGGATCGGTATGGACGCTCTACAGGTCAGTAAAGAAAATAAACATAAGCTAAACAGCATTTCTACTGCTTCTACTTTTTGCTGCTGCAATTAAACTGCTGATCAATAGGAGTAGTTAACAAAAAAAAAACTAATTAATCTGTCAGATAGATTACCAAAAATATTGTACACGATTTTTTTCTTTTTTCACGTAAACAAACAATGAAGACGACACAGCGCTTTGAAAACTCGTGTGACGTCATATTCTAAGACATTAGCCTCCACTAGTGGAGACTGGTTACAAGAGCGATTGCGAGTACTAGAGTAACCACTCAATTGAAAAGCCTGCCCCCAACTCCGACTGTGTCGGGCGTGGTATAAAACCCAGGCACATTAGTCACAGTCATTTTATAATAATACCAGCGAATTACTTTCCCACTGCTAGGTAAAAACCCTCTTCTCATCCAGAGAAGCCACGAGCATGTATAACCACGCTTGTTCAAGACGGGTTGGCGACTTCAACCTTCTAATAACAATTACAAGTCCAGGATTCCTTTCGTTGTTTTCCTTCATTGATGTCTGTGATATCCAAGATAAACTTAGAAAGTACATTGAATTTGAAAAAATCAGATTGGTACATTGCCCTATTTTAAAGCACGACCTCGTGCATGAGAAACGACGCCTTAATCTCTGGACCATCACGACAACATTACTTACGTTTGATTATTTCATCAGTCGATGGTGATCAAAACGAGTTTGGTATGTGGTAATTAAAACAAAATAAAAATGTAGATAGCATTGGGTCCACGTGATGCGTTATGAGCTACTTGGCCCCACTCTCTTAAAAAATAAAAATGTAGATAGCATTGGGTCCTTGTGATGCGTTACGAGCTACTTGGCCCCACTCTCTTAGAAAATAAAAATGTAGATAGCATTGGGTCCTCGTGATGCGTTATGAGCTACTTGGCCCCACTCTCTTAAAAACTAAAAATGTAAATAGCATTGGGTCCTCGTGATGCGTTATGAGCTACTTGGCCCCACTCTCTTAAAAACTAAAAATGTAAATAGCATTGGGTCCTCGTGATGCGTTATGAGCTACATGGCCCCACTCTCTTAAAAAATAAAAATGTAGATAGCATTGGGTCCTCGTGATGCGCTATGAGCTACTTGGCCCCACTTTCTTAAAAAGAGAAGTCGTTTCTGCGTTTTAAAATTGGCAACTTCTGATGATAATGCTTATTTCAACCTCTCATAATGAGCACAGTAAATAACTAATTCTCTTCGCAGATCTATCCAGTAAGTCAAGCAAACGCCCGCCAGCGCGCCGGTCGCGCGGGTCGTACCGGCCCGGGCAAGGCGTTCTGTCTCTACACGCAGAGGCAGTACCAACATGAGCTACTCTCCTCCACTGTCCCCGAGATACAGAGGACTAACCTGGCTAACACTGTGCTGCTGTTGAAGAGTTTGGGAGTTGAGGATCTGCTGGCTTTTCACTTTATGGACCCGCCGCCACAGGTTTGTTGAGAGTGGTCATAGTTTATAATTTGAAGACAATCGACCCATATAGGTTAGTCTGATACACAAACAGTCCCCACTTCGGAGTTAATAGGGAAGTAAGCATCATTCTTCTGCAAGTAAGCATCCAGGGGCGTAGCTACCGCCGTATATGCCGTATCAATTATACGTGGTCACTGGGGCCCCCGACGTGCCCAAGCAAAAATCAATAAAAACTTCCCAATTTTTACTTTAGTTCAGAAATGACAAAAGACAAAAAAAGCATTTTCCTTTTTTTCCCGTGTAAAGCGTGCGTTCTAAAGTTATCATCAGCTATAAATGATTTAATACATCAGTTTGACGAATAAAAGGCTAGGGGAGTGTATATTTAATTTGAATTGTTTGGAAACATTTTGGTAAAAGTGACAGAATAATTATGATTATGATAAGGGTTTTGACTGAAACCAGTCAAAACTACTTTTCAAAAATAGTTTTGACTGATTAAGAGTTTTGATTGTAACATATATACCATATTCCAAAAAATAAGTGAATTTGTATTTCTACTTTATTTCTCGTGTGGTGCGTGCCTAACCTGATGTCAGAGTTATACTGCCCAAGAGCAACAGACTCCGGTTTACATGCCGTCAAGTAATATTTCTCAGTAATATTGATTTCATGAATCCGAAAAAAAAGAGATGCTTGTCTTGGGTTCTGTATATTTAGAGTACACACTGGTGCTAATTAAAGTCCAATTTACAATGGAACTGATTTAATAGTATCTATGTGATATATAACAAAGGTCTAAAGAGATGCTGCGTACAGTGCAAATGTCGTCGGTAGAATGACATGGAAGAAATAGAACATCTGTGGCTGCGTGTGAGCAGTACGCGCCTACTTAAATATGCATGGCAACTAGTGATATGACAGGTACTCGTGGACGTACCACACTTGTGAAGCGGCACGCCGCAACAGGTTCAAACTCGAGAAATTGACTTAGCAGTCCCACGATCCCACCACCAACCTATCACGCTATTATATTAACTGTTTGTCTTGTTTTCAGGACACAATCCTAAACTCCATGTACCAGCTGTGGATCCTAGGCGCGCTAGACGGCACGGGAGCACTGACGGCATTGGGGAGGCAGATGGCTGAGTTCCCGCTAGACCCGCCGCAGTGTCACATGCTCATCGTCAGTGCGGAGATGGGCTGCAGTGTTGAAGTGCTTATTATTGGTAAGTAATAGTTGATAACTATGGTTATACTTTTTCTATAGGTCAGAGCGGCCAAAGCGCATATCATGCGCATTTTTCGGAAGTTGATCATGTGCTCGTTTATAAAATTTCTCTAACTTTGTTCGAGTGCGGCGCGCCGCACCTATGCGTTGGTTGTGCATCTCTATTGTTTCGAAAGTATCGTGAAATATATTGCGACGATAATATGGTAGTTGACAAAAAAATCGAATAAGTCCGTCAGATAGATTTCCAAATAATATTGGACACATATTTTTTCTTTATTGCACGTAAACCAAAAATGAAAATAATACAATGATAGATGATACAATGCTTCGAAAACTCGTGTAACGTCACATCGCACTACATCTTTTACCGTGACGGTAAAAGTCCCCACTCATGTTCTTTGACGCGTTTTATCTTCGTAATTATTTTTTTCATTTTATAAAACAAAAAACACGTATCCAATATTCTTCGATAATCGAACTGACGGTCTAATCGGAATTCTTTTTTTTTTTACTCAGGACATATCGCTATTATTCGGCACCCAAACAAATAACATGTTACGAGTGCCATTGTGAATGGCAAGAATAACTGTTGTTTAAAACAACCTTTATAATTAGCGTAATAAATGTATAATTGTTTTATGACAGACATAAAATTCGAAAATTTTCAAACGCACATAAACGCCGTGCCGCATTTAGAAAAAGTATTGAACGCCACACTAATGCGTCCAGCCGCACTGAGTAGACTTTCTTCAACCGCGCATATGCGTTCATAGCACCGCACGAAATATTTATTGAACGCCCAAGAACGTTATCCGCAATGGGTAAATGAGCTATTTACTTAGCATCTGTAATTATTTTCAAGTTTTACGATAGCCACAAATCATTTTTATTATTTGCGTTAAACTGAGACTACTTCGTGCTTTACCAGTTTTGGAAACCCTTCGAGACTTAGAGCTTGTCAAATGTAGGTAAGTGGTTGTGCTACTCAAGATTGTACCTATTTTCCTAATGTTAGCGTCCTTTTTTTGTTTGGAGCGCGGGAAATCATCTAATGACTCCTCCCGCCCTGGACGGAGCGGAAGGGAGTGTCAGACATCTACTCACTAAAAACAGACAGGATGTTATAGTCCCTTGTGTCTTGGTTTTCTACGCCTAATAAGTTACGTTAAATATTTTATCTGTCGGATAATATTGTTTTAGATTGTGTTCTATTTTTTATTTTATCTGTTAATTAGTGCTTTCCGGAGATCAGGTTTTTATAAAACAGTCACAGAAACTCTCAAGATCTTAATTAACTTATATCATTACCTAATCATTTCCAGTATCAATGCTGTCGGTACCCTCAGTATTCTACCGACCTCAGGGTCGCGAGGAAGAAGCTGACTCCGTCAAGGAGAAGTTTCAAGTGCCCGAGTCTGACCACCTGACGCTACTGCATCTTTATAACCAGTGGAAGTCTAACAAGTATGTCACGTTTTAAAAACTGTTTATTTACTTTTCTTTTATTTACTTTTTCCTAAAGGGTTTTTTAGTGGATTATGACTTATATTTTAGGTATGTTGATTTTCCGAAAATACGTGGTTTTCAAAGTTATTTTGGGGGTCCGGGGTCCGGGGGGGCCGGAAAGATCTGCTCACTGAAAGCAGATCTTTCCGGGCTATTGTAGTCAAATCATAAGTTTTATCCAGAGAATGGTTGTATGGCTGATGGTGGAAAGTGGTTTGAAATTTTTTCGATGCAAAGTTTTCAAGCCAGGAGTTTTATTGCTCCTAATTTAACAATTATAGAAGAAATGCATTGGGATAAGAACAAGGGAATTATGAAGATTGTTGATTAAATTGATTTTCCAGCTTCTTTCTTCTTTTTAACTTAATTTCTTACATTTCCAGTTACTCCGGCCAGTGGTGTACGGAACACTTTGTTCACGGCAAGGCCATGCGCAAAGTGCGCGAAGTGCGACAGCAGCTGAAGGACATCATGCAACAACAGCGACTGCCGCTCGTGTCCTGCGGCACTGACTGGGACACTGTGCGGAAGTGTATCTGTTCTGGTGAGCATAGTTAAATAAAATACAATACTAGCTGATACCCTCCCTCTGCCACACATACATACACCTTTTTCCCATGAGGATAGGTTAAAATCAAAGAGCCTACTAAAATATATTTACATACTTTCGCTTCGTCAACGTTCATACATGCACGCCGCTTGCGAGTACTACACATTTGTCATTTCTGAAGAATTTCACCGCGGCCTCACCTGCGAGGATTACATTCATTTTCACATGGGAATTATACTTATTACACAATAAAAATGTTAATTCGTGTAACCGGATGCCAGAATAGTTGGAAAAAGCTAGGCAGATGATGATGTCTGTCTCTGTCTGTGGTAGTTGTTTTTAAGCACCGTTAAGGGGCGATATGAGCTCATGTCACACTGTCTTATAGCAGTACACCGAATTGGTTGGTACCAATTTGGATAAGTTAGTTCGAGATGACGCCGTTGCCGTCGCCGCTCATAATATACTGTGTGTTACAGTACCTATACACTAGGGATGTTACGGAGCCTCGACTCTGATTCCGATAGGTTGGAACTTCCGATTGATATTACACCTCCGGTTCCGGCTGATTGATATTACAAGCCCGCCCGCCCTTCGTAACTCATCTCTCTTCTGCCACCAATCGGGCTCCGCCTCCGACTCCGATTCCGGTAAAAACAGTTACATTTGAACGAATGCCGAACAGCTCTTGTTAAAGCTGGTCTCGATATCTATGTACTCACAATACTAACCACACCCCTCTCCTCCTCAGCCTATTTCCAGCAAGCAGCCCGTCTGAAGGGTATCGGCGAGTACGTGAACTGCCGCACCGGCATGCCTTGCCACCTGCACCCGACATCGGCGCTGTTCGGTCTGGGAGACTCGCCCGACTACGTGGTGTACTACGAGCTCATGATGACCACTAAGGAGTACATGCACTGCGTTACTGCAGTCGATGGGAGGTGGCTGGCTGAACTGGGACCGATGTTCTTCTCGGTTAAGGAGACGGGGAAGTGAGTGGAATAACCTATTGTTTTTAAGATTTTTCTTTGATTTTTTTAAAGCATCGTAAATAAGGGTTTGTAAGTGTGTCTAGACTTCTAAAGAGTAGTTATTTCGATTGTTACTTAAGACATTCGGTTATAACATTTAAGTAATATTTTACGTGTGTCAGAGTGGAAGATTGTTGCAAAAACAACTATCGTGTGAAACATCCTTTATGTAGCATAATAAATATACAGGCTGTTAGGTTAAACGAGGGAGTTATTGAAGGATCCGGTATCCTGAAGAGGTATTCAGTATCCTACTCTCGTCCTAAATATCTTAAAAATAAAACTATAACCTTAATTTGTGACGTAATTGTGCCATGGCCCCCGCACGCTCTTCAGATCTCAGTTTTTTTTGTCGTTTTTTTTTTGCCATTGTCCTACGCCAGTAAAAGAAAAGAACCGCGCACATTTTCTGTGATAACCACAAGGTTTGCGAGACTTTTCCGAAGTATTTGGTATGGTTTTGTCTGTTATTGTGTTTTTTTTTGTTCATATTTTTATTAGTATCATGTAAGCATGCTCTATGATAACAGGTTTCAATATGTCCCTCGTTCCAACTAACATACTGTATGATTGTTTTATGACTGCTACAAAAAGTCGAAACTTTTCAAACGCACATAAGCGCCATGCCACAGTTGGGAAAAGTAACGAACGCCGCACTAATGCGTCCTACTGGACGCATTAGTGCGGCTACTGCACTGGGCAGAATTTCTTCAACCGTTCATAGCGGTTCATTTTGGAAGTGGCATTTGGTCTACAGGTATCATTTGACGAAAGAAATAACTCAGCCTAAAGCGTTTCATGTGACCTGAGGCACTTCGAATGACGCGCTCGTTTCGTCAAATCTTGTTGATACATAATGATAATACTGTACGCTGAATCTGTGAGTTTAGCAAAGCTTTGGTAACATAGCAATTAGATTATGCTATAGCGCAAAAGAGCTACAGTTATTTTACCGGTTATATGTGAAATTCTCCGTGGAAATTGTATAAACAAAATAGCGACGTTTGTCCCAACTATAGCCAAAAACGCTCAACTATTCATGCAGCACTGTAGCGATCGATCATGTATCTCTATACAATACAGCGGTCACTTATCGTTGATATTTCGATTCTTACTCAAAGATGCTCAAATAATAACTTTAATTGTAACACAATCAAATCGGATTTCAAAATTAAACTAGGTTTTATTATTTATTTGATTAAGAACTTCACTCCTTTTTGAGATAATTTTCATCTCCATAATTTAAAGCTTTCATTATGAACTTACCCACGACTTCGTCTATGCAGATCAAACCGCGACAAACGCAAAGAAGCAGCCGTCCACCTTCAAAGAATGGAAGAAGAGATGAAGCAAGCCGAACAGAAGATGGCAGAAGAACGAAAGAAGCGAGAAGAAGATGTGCCGGTGAAGCAGGAGGTCGCTACTCCCGGCCTCAACACGCCGCGTAGGACCCCAACCAGGCTGGGGCTCTGAGACTTGACTTACTTATGTATTGTGTATTTTTTTTAATCATTGAATAAATAAAGGATTTTTGTAATAATTTCAAGCATTTTTTTTTTGCTCATGCAGCTGAAATGGAGAAGTTAGACTGATTAATTGAGAAGGCAAAGTGTAATGGAAAACTTAGATCCCGTCGGGGCTGCGGGTTGTTCACAAGTTACCGCGGCCTCAACATATACGGCTAAGAAGGAACAGTTTTAGTCAGTAGAAGTCTGACACTCCCTTTCGCTCTGCCCAAGAGCGGGAGGGGTTATTTGATGATTTACCACCCGACAAAAGCAAAGGGTGTAAGTTCACAAATGACTTTTCAAGATACTGAAGAAGTAAAATGCTGCTGCCGTCGAAATTGGGGCATCATCGGATTTGGGATTAAAACTGAAACGGCAGAATGCTGCCTGTTTGCTCTGCTGTAAGGTTAGGTTATAACCTATCCTGCGCTGTGCATAAAATATATATCCTACACGTTTATTTCTATATATTTGTAAATAAATAGGCTTACCACACGAAAGAACAGCGATGGATGCATTATTTCCGAAAGGCCTAAGTAGGCTATGTCCAAATTTCAATCAATTAGTGGACATCTGATAGCTGAAATTGGATGATAAAGGTAAAAATAAATGTAAGTGGGCGGCATTTTTTAGTTTTTGCCCCGCCTAAAAAAAATTGAAAACCCGGGGCTGCCCTGCTGGGACGCAGGCCTCCTGTCTATGAGAGGGAATGGGCTATAATCATACACGCGGGCGGGTTGGTAGATGACACATGTCTTCGAATTATTGATTCTAGGACATCCTGTTTTTCTCACGATGTTTACCTTCACCGATTAGAGAACAGTGGTGATGAAATAAATTACACAAAGTAATGCGCCTACCTGGGTTCAAGTTTACGACTAACGCCCAGGATACACGAGGCCAGGTTTTCAAGCCAGGACAGCAAGCTAGTGAACTGTCCACTACTGTTACTGTTACTGTCTGTGGACTAAACTGTCCTGTCTTACTGCCCTAGCTCTGAACATTCTAGAAATGAAGCTAGTTTTGACTACAAGAAGCCATAAGTACTAACTTACTGAAATACTGAAAAACTGGCCTCGTGTATCTCGGGCATTACTGCTTGTAAGTCGGGGCAGCCATCACTGGGCCACCGCTGCTCTCTAAGGAACTAAGTAAATAAAATCAAAACAACGATTTTTGAAACAAAACTATATTCAATAATCATCGTCTTCATTTAAGTACAAAATTAATAGTCAGGAAAACTATAGTATGTAAGGGCGAATACACATCAATACGTTACGAGTCCGCACCAAAGTTGTTTGCGCATATTTCAAGAATAGGCAAGGTCCCTGTGGCGTGTCCTACTGAGCGTGTGACCAATGAGGCCAAGGTGTTTTAAAATGAAAAAATGGCAATAAAAGATTTTCAACTAATGACAATGTTTGGAACTAGCTATGCCAGTTTTAAAAAGTGTGGTGCAATGTTTAAAAAAAAAGTACCTCCACCATTTTGAAGCATAAATCCTTGATACGGATTCGCACGGCACTGCTGAGTGTTTACCCTAAAACGCTGTTTGGCGGCATATTAAACTAACCCTTATAATCAATGGAACGAACAAGGTTATGTCTGTCTTCATTATTCAGTCGTAAATTCTTTAAGCCTTCTTCAATTGCAAAAACTCAAATAAGCATACCATTGAAATCGTTCCTATTCCTTTTTAAGTAACTTAATAATTCCATGTCTTTTTCAGAGCGCCACAAATTTGATTTGCCTTGTTCGTTCCATATTTAAAATTTACGTTTCTCTCAACACTACCATACTATACAATTTGTAGCCAGTATCACTAATAGTTGAATCGTTTCTAAAAAAAATGAGATCTAATACAAGGAGGATTAGACCGATATCGGTCTACGGCATGTCATTATTTAGAACGATGCTCAGTCACAGTAAATATCAAATCGGTCAGTTTAATTCATCATTATAAAAATTAGCCTATTAATGTTCCCACTGCTGGGACACATGCCTCTACTCTTCGAGAGGGAATGGAATATACCACGCGGGCCCAGTGCGCAACTCTCCCTATTTCCGACCTCTGGACTTATCACATAATAATATCTTGTGATCTATTCAAGTTGTGCGTTTCACCAAAAGAATATTTATACCTGCAGATGGATTAAATTTTACTTATGTTTCTTAAAATGAAAGTGCCGAATTTATACCATTCGTCGATTTGTTTGTCACGATTTCACAAGTCTTGGCGTACATAATGTGTTTGTGTGAATATGCATTTTCCAAAATACTATATTGTTATTAATAAAAGATTTAACTGTGTTTAATGTATTTTATTCTAACGGAACACAATCAAAATCAGTTCTATAACGTTTGAACTTACATTCAGGCGTGATTTTATAATTTATATATATTTACTATAATTAAGATGTATATACACACGGAATTCTAATACGAATATTATATGAAAAATAATCTTTGATTTTCTAAAAACATTTCGCAAAATATTCAATTCCAATGTCCTAAAATCTGGCATCAGTCGGAGAAAAATTACTAAAATGATCGCCTATTGAACTACAGGGCCTTTTTTGAAAAATATTTGGTAATTTGGTAATTAGTGCTTTGATTGTGGAAATACTCAAAGGCAAACAGTATTTAAAACTGTATTCGTTTATTGGGCAATTTTTAAAACATAACATAGCATTACAGTCGGCCTACAAGTTAACTGCCGCACTCAGAGACATTTAATGATTACTTAAGCTGTCACTTAGTAAAGATTTCACATACTTTTGTATGACAAAACTATCAAAACCTTTACAAGTCATGGCCTAAGTAATCATTTAAGGTCTCTGAGTGCGGCAGTTAGTTGTTTTAATTCGGTAAGTGAGCAATGCATGTTCTTTTAGAATACATAAAGAATCATGAAACCTAATCCCCGTAGGTATCCCCGTATATTTTAGAACCGCCCGCATGTTTTAAGGGTATTTAGTATGTTGTAGCGGCAAAAAAAAGATGGCGTCGACCTTTCAGATAGAATCCATTATGAATGGTCGATCGATTAAAAATCCGACTGACACCGAATAAAAATAAAAATAAGTATCAACACACCTAGTTAGTGACAAAAATATAATAATTTTCTACTAAATTGACTTATACTAGGCGCATCGCGTGAAATTAATATAAGTATTGCAAGAGAGTATATTTTATTGTTCACACATAAAATAATACATTTAAAGGAACAAGCATAAGGCGTGAACGACTAACCTAGTCTAAGTTAATAAGTAGTCAATTTCTTAACAATAAAAAAAACTGGCTAGTGTTGCCAGCAAAAAAAGAAAAAAATATCGAACAACCTTCAATGTTTAATTACAAAAAAATACAAAACAATTTCAATACAATTGTCCGTTGTAGTGTTTATTTTAAAAATAATCTGATTACTGTAACGACTACCGTACATTTTACTATAAAACTAAACTTTCTAGTAGGTACGTCATCACTTTGGAAGGACTCGTATTTATGACGTTACAACGATTACGCCATCTACATTACATTTATTCTGCGTTAATATTTAAACTAGAAATATATTTTAGTAGTACCACATTCAACGCCAAGTCAACGAAGCCGCGGTCATGAAAGTGCGAGCAGGACAGTGAATATTTAGTACGGGATTAAAAAAAAAACTCGATACTGAGTCTTTGTCGTCTCGCTCACACGTTTAATGACCGCTGCTTCGAAGACCTTGCGCGTTTTGGTTTTTATAGCTTTTAACACTTTCGGTGCCAAGTTCAAATTATCCATTTTTATTTGTATGCCCGTGTGAGCTCAAGTCATCTATAGCTACGTATATCGACGACTCGGAGGCGGGTTGTCGGCACACAAACGAATTCGTGTTCGACCCATGAGCTGGGTTCTTGCCACCGAAAGTGTTAATTTATATAACTTGGGACTTATAATCAGAATTCGTATGTCCAAAACCGCCATTTTTTATTATAAGCCATAAAATTCAAAAAAAGTATTTGTAAAATATCTACACCACACCACCAAATTCTAGACTTAAATAATGTGGAACGCCATTTTAAAAACCTTTCGAAACTTGTTACAAAATCAGTTATTTGTTGTTCCTGTAAAATTTGCTCAAATGGATATACGAATTCTGATATTAGACCGACGATAAGTGTAATGTAGACGCACAATAGGGTAATTTACCAAAAAAATCTAATATGTCCGTCAGATAGATTTTCAGATTTTTTATTTTTTCACTTAAACAAAAGATGAAGACGATACAGTGCTTCGAAAAGTCGCGTCAAGTCGTGTGACGTCACAAGGTTAGTACTTTTTTACCCACAAAGTGACGCCAAAACCCACTCATGATCTTTGACACCTTTTATTTTTGATTTTTTTATTAATTTGATAAAACAAAAAACACGTATACAATATTTTTCGATAATCTAACAGACAGGACTTATTAGATTTTTTTTGTTAACTCCCCTATTAGATCAATTTAAGTTTAACTAAGTAATCGATCTCGTTAGGCACTAACTAACCTACTAATTAATCCCTTTCATTTATATTTTCATCTTGTGACCACCCTGCCATTTAATGGGTAATTCAGTTGTTTATTTTTGATCATGTCAAATGAAATATTTATTAGTATTAAAATAGGCCTTTTCTAAATTACGCAACACAAAAAAATAATAAAATTAAAAATTGGTGATGAGTTTGCACCTTGCTTTAACTCTCCAAAGTGTTAAATTTTTTAAAAGTTAAAATTTTACAATACTACCTACTTAGTATTATTGTAAGAATAGAATGGGTGTAAAATAAAAATACCCTCAACGAAGCCGAATGGTGCTAGTTCTCCCCGTCAATTCGTTTATCTTTTGTTGTAGACCAAACCTGAACCAGAGGGGCCCACACCTGAGGGGCCCACACCTGAGGGGCCCCCACCTGAGGGGCCCCCACCTGAGGGGCCCGCGCGGGGCAGGGCTGGGGGGGCGGCCTCCGTGGTGTAGGAGGTCACTCCCGCCAGGAAGTACGGTTATGGTGGTTCGATGTTATGGTGGTGAAGTTCCACCTTTAGCACAAGGTTTTTTTTTACTAGTGTTTTATGTTACATCAGTTCTAATTAATTCATCTATCAGAGCAATGTTTTGAGCGCGTCACAATGTGTCCTAACGTGAATCGTGATTTTTCACACCAAAAGAAGTAGTTTTCTGGCAATAAATTTTGCGTGGAGTTACTTAGTTTGATGTACAGAATGCTTGGTTGACTACTTCGCCAACGGTATGTTTACGCCTTGTATGAGTACCTTGTACCACTATGATTTTAAAAGACTTGCCAGCAGACTAACAGCGTTATCACAATGAAAATTAATGTCAATTTGATTTTGACAGAGATATCAAAGGCAAAATAATCATTTTCGTTTAATTATACCTTATTTATAATTTTTCGTTTAATTTCCTTGTTATTTTTTTACTAATATATAGCCCTATTAGGCTTTATTCATGAACACTTCTGCTTACACCACATTTTACGACGTGTAAACGTCTCTCAGCTTTAATTAGCAATTATGTCTAAACCCCTGAATGTGTTAAATAGGGCCAAATGCAGTTCAGAAGTGTTGAAATTAAAAATTGGCAAGAGCAATGGCACCTGCTATCACCAATTCGTTTTTATAGCGTGGCGATTATGGTTTAATCCTTATAATGATTTTAAATAGAGTTTGGTAGGCAGTGGACAATATTGGTTTGATTTAATAACAAAAAAAAATTAAGCATCTCTTTAGAGGTGCGTTAAAAGTCGCAATAAAAATACATTGTGTTAATTAATTGGTGTTTTTTTCACGTATTTGGCACCTACAATTGAGTTGAGGTAGCGTTGATGGAAGATAATTCTTAGCATTAGAAGCCAAGAATTAATTGAACTAGAACGTGTTCGACTTTTAGCTGTCGAAATGTCCAATTTTAGCATCTGCCAATAATTAAGGTGCTTGCAGCATTTTAAGCACATGCCTCCGGTGAGCTTTATAAGCACCAAAATAATCCGCGAGTGTCATAACCAGCCTTCCACGATAAACAACCGAACTACCCACAAATACATTCAACAATTATTCAGCGCTACATTGAGTCCATTTTTCTCAATATACCTATTTCTCGCTTCGGCGATCATTTGAGCTTTTCTCTCTTGGAAGCTGAGCTGTCGTTCCTTCGCACTCTTCGGGAACACCCCGGTAGGGGCCGGTGTGACGTACCGCGGCGAGGGGCCCGCGGGGCCCACACCGGAGGGGCCCACGCCCGAGGGGCCCACACCTGAGGGGCCCGCGCGGGGCGGGGCCGGGGGGGGCGCGGCCTCCGGGGTGTAGGAGGTCACTCCCTCCAGGAAGTTCGTTATTGTTACGTCTACACTGCGGGTTATGGCTATTGGAGAAAGAGAAAGAATAAATCATTAATTTGAAAATATTAGGCTACAAGTCTTTGTTAATCCTTGTTTTGGACTTCGCCACAGGCGGGTGTAAAACGAGATTGATTAATTTCATGCTATGCTGGCTGTTTCCTAAAATATAATACAAAATGCTCACGGGCACTGAAGGAGTGAAATAACCACCGTACAAGTCGATTGGTGTACCATACCGAGACTGAGACCTCTCCGTGCCATGAGATGAAAGTTAAACTTTTGGTAACGGCTGTAATTCGTAGATGTCTGACAGTCGTCACGGATATTGAGAAGCGCGAGCCACCTTATCTCTCGAGCAATCCCGCGGCCCCAATTTGAAATGGGCTTACGCTGTACCTCAATCTTGTTAGGCAGTAGCTTCGTATAAAATACTGGTAAACCTGACTGGAAGGCGACATAATTCAGAAAAGGCTGGATAGTACAACCCAACTCACCCAAGTCCCGCAGTATGTCGTTGAGTGGCACCAGAGGCAGTACCTCCTTGACCTGCAGCGCCAGGCGCGTGGCATCAGCTGGTACATCACGTCGTCTGACGGGTAAGCGACGACCCGGTCGTAGCTCCTCCCATTTGAACTCTGTCTTCTCGATCTGGGGAAATGGAGATAGGGTTTATAAAAACCAGCTATTGAATACGGCCACATGGAATAGGTCTGTCGAAGCTAATTAGTAGACATGACGGTTGGCGCGGTGGTTGAGCGATGGGCTGCTAGGCGAGGTGGACCGTTGCTATCCAGGAGAAATTCCTAATAAACAAGGCTTATTGCTTGTAATTTTAGCAGTAGGAACATGGAACTCAATACTTTATTAAAATGGGAAGATCCTCTGACCAGACAGGTGCCAGTAAGATGTTTCGCCAGCAACACGTCGTCGTGTCGCTCGACGGGCGGCAACAGTCGCAGTACCGCTACATACCTGCAGCGCGTCAGCTATGCTGTCAGTGAGATGTTGCGCGTGCAACACGTCGTCGTCGTCGTGTCGCTCGACGGGCGGCAACAGTCGCAGAGTGAACACAGTGACGGGTGTCCACAGGAACCACAGCGCGTCGGACCACGGGAACTGCGTGCGACAGTCGCCCGCGCGGTGCACTGTTACGTGTGTGAACATGCGCTCTACGCCTGGGGAGGAGAGAAAGGCTTTCATTGTTTCAATGGAAAAGAAACAGGCTGTATCAAAAAACCGAAAATCTGAAGACTTGAAAACCGCCAACCAGCACTGGAATACTGGATCAGTGAGGAATAGTCCTCATAACCGTTTTCAACCACGACATCCACACCGACGCCAAAACGATTGTATTGTATAACGGGCTGGTGTCCGCAACTCCACGTCCAAAACGCGTATCTTGTGTTCGCCAAAACGGTTACTACTTATCCAGTACATCATACCCCCTACAATAAAATATGCAAACCTCCACAAAAATGTATATGATCCACTGAATAAGTTACCCGTATAAGCTTTTACACCTTTTTTTTTTTGGCGGGTGGAAAATCATCGAATAACCCCTCCCGCTCTTGGGCAGAGCGAAAGGGAGTGAAGACTTCTACTGACTAAAAACCACCCATGTTCCTTCTTAGCCCTTTATGTCTAGTGCACTAGTTATCGCGGCCTCGACATAGAGGGCTACTATGTCGAGGCCGCGATAACTAGTGCACAACCCGCGGCCAAGCTTTTACACCTTGTGTGCAAAAAAACATTGTTGCAAAGCACAATTGGTGCCCTTCCTTATCTCTAACAATACGATGGACGGGCAATCCAACACGACCGAAGAGTGAGCCAACGGGCGAGGAATGTCATAAGCTAATCATCCTAACTATGATATTATAAATGCGAAAGTACCTCTGTCTGTTTGTTGCGCTTTCAAGCCAAAACTACTGAACCGATTTAAAAGAAGTTTAGTACACAGATAGTATAAAGCCTGAGAAAGGACATAGGCTACTTTTTAATGCGATAAAAGAGTTGTAAGGGTTTGAAACGCCCCGTGGTGAGGGCTGCTGGTTGTTCGCAAATGATGATTTTCCACCCGCCAAAAAAATAAAGGGGTTGAAACGGGGGGATGAAAAGATCACTTTTGGTCGCGATAACCGACATCCACGCAGGAGAAGCCGCGGGCATCAGCTAGTAAATATTATATGTTGAGATCCGAGTACCTTGGCGAGCATTTATTGGACAACAGTGGAACTTACTGTTTTATTTCGTTTTTTTTTTTATTATGCTAGTAAGGTAACAGTAAATACTCACTAATAGCGACAGGTTGCAGCCTGTTCCCGAGCGGGAAGGGCCACTCGGTGAACTTGAGCAGTCCCTTGCCGTTGGTGGGACCTCCTTCTGGCTGTAGCAACACTGGCTTGCTGGGACACTCGGCAAAGTGTTGCCTGTAATTAAAATTATTTACAGGGTTTCGTTGTTATACATTATAAATTATTTAAAATAGCTTCAGTAATCCCTCGTCTACTTATATATACTCACTTTCTAATAAATTGTGCTGCATTTCTAATGCCGAGAGTTGATGCAAAAAATGGTGGAACCTTCCATTTTCTGAGCTGTAAATAAAATAAACAGCATCAATGTTTTAAACTTTTAAAGTTTATTAAACGGATCTAGATTTTATCGTTATTACTTTCAAAATTATCTATGGGATTTAAACATAGTCAACGAAATACATCTGTGCCTAACCCTCCGGAAAGTATAGGCGTAGTGTCATGTAGTTTTAATATTATGAAGATGAGTCACTTGCACTAAGGCTAATGAACACAGACATTTTATTATTATTTTCCTCATGCATTGTCACAAAAACAAGGCAGATTTTGAATATCAGGGCATTTGCATACATTTTATACTTATAAAAAAAAATAAGAGCCAGATTAGATTAACTTCAAACATAATAATTCTTTGCTCAAAATGCATGGTCACTAAGCCCTCGTCAGGACTGGCGTTTTTTGATTTTCTTGTGACGCAGCAGATGGACCCACGACATAGTGAGAGTTGTGAGCAGTGGATGCAAGCCGCAGGTTGCCGTTCGTTATGGCGTTCTACGGGTGAGGTCTTTGTCCAGCAGTGGACGTCTTCTGGCTGATAATGATGATGACTGGATTTTCAACGCACTATCTCGCTGAGATGGCAATCTAGTGTGTGATGGAAAACGATCGAGGACTCTGTTAGCTACTTATATTTATACAACAATGAAACATAGGCGGGCTTAATGCAACAAGGCATTCTCTACCAGTCAACCTTTAGGTTTGATTAAGACAGCACTCTAAAGACAAGACAGATTTCAGTTTATTTTTTTTTGTGATTTTCCTTTGTGCTCTTCAATTTTTTTATGTTTTATCGTTTTTGGTATTTTGTGTGTACATAAATAAAGATTTTGCTATCGTTTTTCTGACACGCTAGCATAAGATTCTGAACACCCAGCCCAATAGAGAGCTGAAAATCCAGTGCGCGATAAGTTATCATCAGATGTTCATACAAGCTAATCTCCAAAAACACTCAACAATTTTAAATGAATTTTGTGTATATGCTTGGTTTCAGCTTGAAAGATAGGATAGTTTTCCCGATAGGCGGGGCTGTTGTCAGTAAATAACGTTGGGGCGGATCGCTAATCTATTCAAATAAATACTAATTGTAATTCCAAAAAACTATATAACTCTGTTTAATGATTTTTTTTTAAACTTTGTCTGTTTGTTCCGGCTAATCGCCGAAACGGCTAGACCGATTTTAATGGGATTTTTACTGACAGATAACATAGCGAATTTCATTTTTATTTTAGAAAATGGATTAGTTGCAAAAAATAAAAACCTTGAAATTGGATACAATCCGATTTAAATTGGGTAGTTTATAATAAAATAAAAAAAAACACGCAACACACGCACGCGCGCATGTGGGGCACAGTTAGTATAAGATAATTATTCAGATTTATTTATAACATCTGCATCGTCGTTTAAAACATCTGCACCAATATAAAAATACATACATAATTATTATAATTACATATTTAGGTATATGAATGAGTTTATTGACCTCAGATTACCATACATATTATGCATCGCAAAAGAGTATCATTAATAAAAGTATATTTTATCATTCATGTGTCGTAAAAAGGATTCGTTATCTTGTCTAATATTGTTTTCTTTTTATAACGATATTTATTGAAGTGTTGTCATGATAGGGCATTTCTTTTTATGGCATGACGAGTTTGTTTTGTAAATAAGATTTGGTACCTTAGGTACCAAATCTTATTTACAAAACAAACTCGAACAAAATCTTCATTTAATATTGGAAAAAACATTAAATAAAATTCAATATGAATGTTATGTTTTTTTAATGATTTCCTGTTTAGGGTTCCGACAAAGGCCTTTTGTGCTTGCGCATACGCTATGTTCATACAACAATAACTCTTAAAGTATTAGACATACAGTTGTGAATTTTATGTTGTATTGTAGCTTAGCTCAAAAACTGTCGATCTAGTATAAAAAATAAAAAAGCTCTCGGGGTTGTTTTTGTAGTAATTAACCATTATTGGTTGAATTGCATAATTTTTTGTTTTTTTTTTCGACTTTCACATTTTTTTTCAAAAGTTATGGAATTGTGAACATATTGCTTTGTAGTGCAGACGGTAGACAATATTATTGCCTTTCGAATAAGCCTATTTTTATCTCAGTATGACTAAAACTTTGAGATATATGATTTTTTTTGTACTCGCATAGAGCATACTTCAACAAAAAAAACAAAATGGCTGCCACATAGCGGGGAAGTATATTGGACCTAAGCCTATAGTGTAATTGTACTTTAAAATAGCTTATATTTAAGTATTTAGAATATCGCTAGTCCATGTCCGGACACACTGTATAGCCTTTACCAGCGACTATTGAAGCAAGAAATAACCACAGGATAACCGTGATAAAAATGTCTTATATCCTAACCTAGATGAACTTTTGAGCTTGTTTCATCGAAATTCAGACAGAGTTACTTTCGCTCACTAGGAAGTGACGACTCACAAGGTCCCCAAAACGCTCCCCGTTTTGGGGACCTTGTGAGAAATATGTTCAAAACGCGCTAATATTCACATTATTTTGAATAAATGACTTTTTTTTCTAGGTGTAGTTCCAGTGTAAACCTGAATTTAATCAATGACTTAGGGACGGAATATGTTGTGTGGTAATCGGTAGTCGTGGACATGTGATGAGAAGGAATGAGCAAAGAGTCGTAAAGCAAGAAAGGAGGTGTCTAAGTGTCTTAAGAGATGACGAGTTATAGAGAAGTATGGAAGAATAAGACATGCTGCACCGACCCCAAATGAATAGGGTAGTTAACTAAAAAAACTAATTAGTCCGTCAGATAGATTTCCAAAAAATATTGGACACGTATTTTTTCTTTTTTCACGTAAACAAACAATGAAGACGATACGGTGCTTGGAAAACTCGTGTGACGTCATATTCTAAGACATTATTAAGACATTTTTTACTTCACAAACCCCCACTCAACAAAAATACATACGTATTTTTGTTTTATCAAATCAATAAAAATTGACGAAGAATTATACGTGTCAAAGATTTGAGTGGGGGTTTGTGAAGTAAAAAATGTCTTAATATCCCAATAAGTTTCGATAATCTAACACACTAATTAGAATCATATTTTTTTTTTGTCAGGAAAAATCCCTATTGAGTTATGGGCTAGAGAATGATGACTATAGTATACTCACACTAATAGTACCAAGTACATGGGAAGCGGCGAGCGAGTCTAAGCACGAAACGTAGTTTGCTACCATGACGCTACAACGTGGGTCGCGCGTACCCTTAAGTTTTACGTATACACCTGAAAACGAGAACAATACATAATATTTATTTTACTTGACTTTTATTTTTAACTAAGAATTTTGGGTCTACGATACACGCTAAATTGAGTGAGTGAGTGTGAGTTTACAAACATTTCGACTCACATACACACACACAAATATTTTGACCCGTGTGAGAATCGAACCCGCGTCACGCAGCGCTGCTGCCAATCGCTCAGCTACTGCGCTAACCGTCAAATTCAATTTCTAGTTTAAACAATACTGTAGCTTAAAATACTTTGCCAATTAGCAAATTAAGGTATTCATGTTATTGTTAATATTTTGATAATGAACACAAGGAAAAACTACACAAATCAAATAAAAACCGAAGGTGACCTCATTTGCAAGTCGAAAGACAAAGCCGTCACTCGGTATGACAGACTGCAGTGACACTACTAGTTTTTTCTGTAATTATAGACCGAATTACACGCAACTTAAAATCTTCGTTAACCATGACTTCAGAAATAATCGAAATATGCAACCAAAGTGTCAAATCCTTAACAAAAGTATCAAATATGCAACGAAAGTGTCAAATATGCAAAGAGCAAACTACAAAATAATGGTTTATTTTTTTGTTCAGCGGTAAGACTAAACTGAACGATAAACGATATAAATTAAAACATTATAACTTGAAACCGATTGTTCTACATCCACTTAGGTCAATAAGCACTGAGAAGTACTTATTATTTGAATTTAGGTGTTTTTTTTTCGCTGTATCACCTTTGGGGCATTTTTAAAATTAAAGAATACTTGCCCAAAAAATGCATAATATGCATTATGTTTGATAAAACAAGTTAGACAAAAATATGCATAATATAATCAAAAGTCATTTATTCAAAAATCAAGTCTTTAGTAAAGATATTCACCTGTTGCCGTTTTTGTCAAGGTACATTAAATCAAAATAAATTGTGTATTACAAGCAGTCAGTCACCTTCGGAAATGTATGCAATAAATGTGTTCAAACATTAACACAAAAAAAATGATTGAAAACTTCATTACATTTCTTAACATTACAAGACAGTTAAAAAACCAGTTTTAAAGCAACTAGTGACTTTCTTACCAAATGTCCAACAAGCTAGTGTGGATAGCATTTGCCTTACAGCTGATTTATTTGGCAATATAATTGATGCAATCCATAATATCAACGCCAGGAATACTCTGAATATCAACAGTAATATACCAAACGGTAGATATAACAGGAACTGTAGGACATTGTCACCGCTAAATCTGAAACAAAATTAAAACGTTTAAGTATTAAGGTACTGTCACTTGGCCATCAAGCTACCATCAACTCTAAAATTTCTCCAAATGATCTTAAACCTCAAATATGTTGACAGATAAGTTCAAAATCTAATAAGAAAATTTGTCAGTTTTTGATAACATGATGCTCAGGCGACTGTATGTTTTGCTTAGAGCTGTACTTTTACATGGAAAAAGTTTTCTTAGACAGATAGACCTGCAGTATAATATCCTTTTCCGATATGGGACAGGAAAAAGGGATCTGCTGTGTGAAGAATCATAATAAGGATGTTAACTGACTTAAAATAAAATCTAATTAGTCCATTAGTATCTGACAACACATCTGCTCATAGTCAGGGGACTGATTGCATGATAAGCAAGGAAAAAAAAAAAAAAAAAAAATTAGTCCATTAGTTAGATTATCGAAAAATATTGGATACATATTTTTTTTATCAAACCAATAAAAATTTACGAAGAAAAAACGCGTCAAAGATTTGAGTGGAGGTTGGTGACGTCACTGACCGCTAAAAACTGACATACTAATGTCTTACGAGTATGACGTCACACGAGTTTTCAAAGCACTGTATCGTCTTCATTGTTTGTTTACGTGAAAAAAAAAGACAACAATTATTATGTGTACAATATTTTTTGGTAATCTATGTGACGGAGTAATCAGATTATTTTTGTTTACTACCCTAATAAGGTAAGAAAGGAAGTGTCTGGAGATGTAAGTTATAGAAAAGTATGGGAGAAGACATTGTGTGCCCACTGCCCACCCCAAATAAATCGGGATAAGGACAGTAAAATTATGATGATAATGATTTAGACAGGAAATCTTTGCTGGTTGGTAGTTATCTTTGCTTCATGATTCACTCTACAACCCTCTTATGCAACAATAGGTGTTTTTTTAATATTTTAATACATTCTCACATTTTATTTTTTCTCCAATCATTTAGAGGCATCATGTTTTATTATTATTAAATGTTTAAGACATTATTAATGATGATTAGCATAAACCAGAGATATGAACTTATTACTTGAAAATGAAACAAACCAAAGAAAACCAAACAAGTTCACCTGATTTAGTTGGTTGGTTTGATTTGAATGCCATAAGACTGGTCTTGAATAATATTATAGTTTTAGTGATTTTGTTTTCCTTAGATGTTACCCTTCAGGTTATTTTAAGAATAAAATCTCAGCTTGACAAAGACATTGACAAAGATTATAAAATGAAAGCATACAACATTGCTGGCATTCTGACAAGGTGATATTTATACTAGACCACCGTTTTTTTTTCTACTAAAAGATAAGAGTAATAATTCAATGAATTCTCAGGTCATGGTCAAATTCATAGGCTACCCTTCCTGTCAATTATACTTTAAATCCTGACAGGAAACCAGTTCTTGTGCGACTAAACATTCAATTTCCACACAGTCCAGGCACTAGCCTACACTGTGTGCCACTTGGATAAAGATTGAATGTGTAAACATTGCAAAAGTTTATATTAACATTTGACTTGCAATTTCCTCTTAAAGCAACCATCAAACTTACATGGACTACATTCACCAGTTACGTCACGATTCTGCTCCACATGATCGGTGGGATCACAACAAAATTTCAATGGAACTTGGATGTAATACATAAAAAGTATAAAGCAAACTTTCCCTTGAAAAATTAGCAAACACGTAGGTATGCGATATTAAAATGCACAATATACCTTTCGTCGTTCATCAATTTGTCCACTGTTAAAGCCATAGCGGTTTGTGTAGTGAAAACAAACTTTTATAATGCTTCCTGTGCTATTTTTGACTGCATAAAATTAAAAATTTCGAACTTTTCTCCAATATCGTGATGTGTATCTACGACATTGACCATAGACTACATCAGTAAAATTTTGACAGCACAACATATGCAAAGGATTGTCGAACCCATAGATCTTAGGCTGTAAAATATTGTATACAAAGGATGGTACGGCAGAGTTTGCTTCGCGCTTGACTTGGCGGGGGCACCACTGCCGTGCCCTCGATTCACCTGTCGTGTGATCATGACCAAAATATCAAATTCGGTCCATGCACAGGGTCAAATAAAATATCATCATCATTATCATCAGCCTATAATGTTGCCACTGCAGTGACTCAGGCCTCCGCTCTAGGAGAAGGATGGGCTATAATCCACCACGCGGGCCCAGTGCGGGTTGGTAGATGTCACCGGTTTCCTCACGATGTTTTCCTTCACCGTTTTGAGAGCAGTGGTGATGAAATAAATTACACTAAGTTATGCGCCTGACTGGGTTCGAACCCACGACTCACTGTTCGTAAGTCAGGGCCGCTACCACTGGGCCACCACTAGTCAAATAAAATATAATTTAGAAATATTTGTATGGCTGGTGGTGGTGGTGGTATGACTATACTAAATATATAAACTAAACTAACCTAAGTTTAGTTTTACTAAACTAGTTTAGTTAGTTAGTTTAGTTTTAGGATAGTCTTACTTTAATAAATATAAAATTAAAAATGCAGTTTAGTAAGAACGATAACATTAATATCGACCTAGATCACGCAGTTTAAGCTCAAGGTAGAAGCTGATTACACTTACAAATGTATAAAATAACTTGAAGTGCACTCGATAGATAATAATGGTAAATGGTTTTTACTGTATTTCTTTCAGTTTGTATATTTTGGTCTGTGGTGAAATAATGGGGAGGAAACGTCAAGATGACATCGATGACAATGACAATAACTGACTGACGGACATTTCACTGAGAATACATACCTACATTTTATTTTCTCAGTTGAGTTTGTAGTTGCTGTGGTGAATTTATGTCATCGAAAAACAAATATCTTGGAACAAAGAATTTGGCTTTACAGTACATTGCGCAACTTTGCCAAAGTGATTTCAATTCTTGTTATTGTTGCAATATAAAATCTGCATAAAATAAGGTAAACTTGTTAAGCCAAAAGTAAATGTTTGTAAATCACCTGACTTTTGTTTATCAACCAAAATTATTGTAGAATCATTGACAATGGAGAGTATCACGTCTCCGGAGGAGACGACGTGCTCCGAAGGAGAGGATGAACTGAGAATAGCGGGAGGGACAAGCAGCGAGATGAACCACGGAAATCAAAATCACCAAGGGACTTCCCCCCAAGGCTCTGCTTCCCTAAACGAGCTCCATCAGATGGAAGAGAAGATGCGACGTAAGCTACAGTTTTTCTTTATGAATCCGATCGAGAAATGGAAGGCCAAGCGGAAGTTTCCATACAAATTCGTAGTTCAAGTGATTAAGATTGTTCTAGTCACGTTCCAACTGTGTTTGTTTGCACACAACAGATACAATCACGTCAACTACACGTGGGACAACCGAATCACGTTTTCTCACCTTTTCCTTCTCGGTTGGGACTCCACAAGGGAGATAAATGCTTATCCCCCAGGTGCTGGTCCTCTTGCAGTATACAAAATAGAAGAATTTTATAGTACACTAGACTATGCATATGATGGATACTCAAAAGTTGTAACTAGTGCAATCGGACCATACTCATACAATGATGAAAATAATATTAAACCGCCTCCAGTTTTTTGTCAATTTAATTACAAACAAGGCATAATTAATGGATTTAATGAGAGTTATGAATTCAACTCTGAAATTGTCGAAAAGTGCACAAACTTTACAAAAAAGAATGACAATGAAGTGTTCAATTCTCAATCATTCCTTAAAGAGGCGAATTTAAATGTAACTTTTGCGTCATTGGTGCGGGCGAAACTAAGCTTCTCGTTAAAAACAATAAACTTTAGAGCTGCAGGGCCAATCACACCACCAGACTGCTACAGATTTGATATAGAAGTTGTTTTTGACAATGAAGACCATGACGGACAAATGTCTCTATATTTGGAGGCAGAACCATATAAATTGACTTGCAAAGGAGACACAGCTTACATTACAGATAACAAGATAGACCAAGTTCTGAGAAGCATACTGAATATTCTTGTAATCCTTATATGTGCTGTATCTTTTATTTTGTGCAGTAGGGCCATTTACAGAGCTCAATTATTGAAAGAGCTAACAGTGCAGTTCTTCAGGCAAGTTTATGATAAGAACTTGAGCATGGAGGGAAGACTAGACTTCTTAAATATCTGGTACATCATGATTATAGTCAATGACATTCTAATCATCATGGGATCAGCAATAAAAGAACAGATTGAACGAAACCAGTTTACGAACGACCAGTGGAATGTGTGTTCCCTTTTCTTAGGAACTGGAAACTTGCTTGTATGGTTCGGAGTCCTGAGATATCTTGGATTCTTCAAGACGTATAATGTAGTTATATTGACATTGAAGAAAGCAGCTCCTAAGATCTTCAGATTCTCTATCTGTGCTTTGCTTATCTATGCGGGCTTCATGTTCTGTGGTTGGTTAATCCTAGGACCATACCACATGAAGTTCAGATCTTTAGCGACAACCTCCGAATGCCTGTTCTCGTTGATAAACGGAGATGACATGTTCGCAACATTCTCGATTATGTCGAAAAAATCCCCAATGCTTTGGTGGTTCAGCCGTGTGTACTTATATTCATTCATAAGTTTGTACATTTACGTAGTGCTCAGTTTATTCATATCGGTTATTATGGACGCTTATGATACTATTAAGCAGTACTATAAAGATGGGTTCCCGAAGAGTGACTTGCATCAGTTTATAGGTGAAGCAAATATTGAGGAGGTTTCTTCAGGCTTATACAGAACCCACAGTTCTACATCTCTAAATGCAATGATGAATTCTCTTTTCTGTTGTAATTTCTACAGAAGTGCATATTCGAAGATAGGTGGAGGAAGTTCAAGCTTAAACTTGTAAACTCATTTGTTAATTTAATGGTGTAAACACTATGTTGTAAATATTTAATCAACTCATCATTATCATTAGAGTTTGTTAGATAAATGATATTTATCTCTTGCATAATAGTGATAGGCAGCTTAGTTGTAGCAGCGTAGGCCTTATTAAAACAGGCATAGAGTTTACTATTGTACACAGTAAAATCATGGGTGTAACCAGGTTTGATTGTAAGGTGTCCTATTTTTACCAGGGACATGCACCATCAAGGTAATTGGCATAGCAGGGTTTATGTTGTAAAGACAGCTATTGTATGAATTTGTAACTGTTATTTCCCAGTTTAACACCATTACCATATCTTATTGACCTTTGAAATGTATAAATTTTTACTTGGAAATAAAATCACAATATGACCCAAAATTCTATTGTTATTCCTCACCCACAATTTTCTATTTATTATGAAGTTGGTTGAAAATAAATTAATATGGCTCAGTTATTGATGATCCATCTCACTTTTTAGGCTATAATTATTATGTAAATTGTGTAAATCATGTTAAAATATTATCATCATGTTACCTAACTAACCAAAAATGAATTCACTAAACGATATTTAGTATAAAAAAATAAGAGTTTTTTTTTTTAATTTGGCTATGAAACCATTAAAAGTGTATTTAAGAGAAAAAAGAATTACGGGTAAAGTAAGCCTGTAAAGTGTTGTCATTCTCCGGTTATTAAATCATAAATTTTATTTGGTTTTAAGTATCGCCAGGCTATGTAAATACTAATTATTTATTAATTTTAGTCTCAAATTTGTACCTTAAAATCACCTTTAGTGTGTATATTTTAGTACTCAAGTGTATAAAATGTAACGAATACATTATTTTTATTACTGTGTTGTTGTTTTCATCATATTTCACCACAATCAGGACTTTATTGGTAATGCATTGACTTATTTGCAAGAGGTATTAATATCGAGGCCGTATGGGCTTGTTCTCCGATAACTGAGTAATACTGAGTATCGTATCGCACGGAGCTACTTTACTTAGAAACAGTACATTACTGGCTTGTTACGGTAATACTTAAATATCATTGAAGAAAACGATCTGTGGATTGATTGATTTGTAGTGTGTATGTAGTCAGCAACTTTAATGATTTGGATTAGTGTTTCAGGGTTTGGTAACTTGTGGAAAAATTAAAAATATTACGTAATCGTTTTCCTTTTTTATTTGTAAGTATCTGCTTAGAATCTACTTAGGAAAAAGTGGTGACCTTCCTTGTAACTTGTAGTGATTGGGTATAATGACTACTTAACTAATATTTGTGTAATGTTCACCACATCCTACAAAATAAACTGGGAAACGATGAAAAGATACTTGATTTTAGTCATAAATGTTTAGTTTGCTTTTTATAGGCAGATACCTATTTGCATGGCTTTGGTTCCAAAGTACATAATGGCATACTCTTGTAATCAACAGATGTTCATTGTATTTCTGCATATCTAATACACCTACCTAAGTACTATAACTTCATATTGATTTGTGCATTATGAGACAAATTGCAATACTACTGCGGACTACCACATCTAATTTTGCAGGAACCTTCCTATATTTTATTACTAGCTGATGCCCACGGCTTCGTCCGCGTGGATGTCGGTTATTGCGACCAAAAGTAATATTTTCATTCCCCCCTTTTCCTTGGGGTTGGGAAATCATCAAATGACTCCTCCCGCTCTGGGCAGAACTGCAGGCGCTTTTTTGTAACCGACTGCGGGGCAACCCAAAAGGAGGGTTATTGTATTTTCATTTCATTATAGTTTGTTGAGCGGAGTCATCTAACAGCATCTCTTTGCTTAAAAGTTGAATCATGTGTGCGTGCACCAGCATTACGTACAGTCAGCACCAAAAGTCGATGAACAGAATCAACATAACAAAACACCTGTTCACAATAAAATGCCATAAGTTATAGTCGCAACTAGGAAACAAAATAGCCTGTACACCAGAAATTTACAAAAGTCGTTAAACACGACTATTTCAAAAGTATCTGTGCACTAGTATTCCTAAAGTCGCTGTACACCATCAATCCAAATGTCGCTGAACATCATTGTATCAAAAGTCACCAAACAGCAGTAAAGACAAAATTAGGTTAACAAAGTATATTTTTAATGTTGCCGTATGTTAATATACTTTTGACGCTTATGTTGTTCAGCTACTTTTGGGACAGTGCTTGCTTGCAATGTATGTTAACACGTTAGTATCTATTTCAATACTTATTTACAAAGCAATTATATTTTATTGTCAGTAACCATACTAATCTATAATATTAAATAACATAAACATAACTCTAATGATCTACGAAGCGATTATTGTGACGGTACTTGTAATTTACTTTGCGCGAATCTTACAAAACCTACCTTCCTTTAATTTTTAATTTATTATTTCTATTCACATGACTTGTGATAATTTTAGTCTAGCGTATGATTGTCGACTGTCGTAGTCTGAAGTAATTGAAACGTTGTGTAAGTGCATAATTGTTTATTTATATTATTGAGATACATCAATCGATAAATATCACAATAATGCCGTATAATGTGCATATTACGGAGCATTAACGTCACAGAATTGTTTTCTTGAAAGAACAAGGATACAATGTATCAGAAATTGCTGCAGAATTAGGAGTTTCGGTAAGTAATAAAACGTATAATATTATATCATATTTGCATTCATGTTTAACAATAATTGTAAATAGGTATTAAGATTGCTGTAATTAATAAAAACAAATAAAGTGAATAAAATTTCTAAAACATTTTAACAATTAAACAGTTTTGATTTTAAATCAATAATAAATAACATTTATGTAGGTATTTGATATTTTTACCTAAAATCGAAATATATGAAATATATGTTTATGTCTAATCATAGCTAAACATTGTTTCAGCGCACCACCGTATATCTTTGGCTTAGGCGTTGGGATGACGATGGTCACATAAGGGAGTTGAAAAAAACAGGAAGACCTAGAAAAACATCTCGCCAACACGACCAAACAATTATTAACGCTTTTAGAAATAACGGTTTCACTCGTACTGATGAAATAGCCATCAATAATAACTTGTCCCTTAATACAGTAAGGCGCCGACTACACGAAGCAGGTATTCATCACCGAGTACCAGCAAAACTCATGTTAACAGCAAGACATAAATTGCAAAGACTCGAATTTGCGCAAAGATTTTTGAATTATGATTTTACAAATGTCATATTTTCGGATGAAAAAACATTTCATTCTACCGAAAATGGTCGTATGTCGCTCTGGCGCATAAATAATACTCGATATGCAGAACGTAATATAATCGATAACCGTGCAAGTGGCAGAATATCTGTTGGGTTTTGGGGTTGGATGTGCTCTGGTGGCCCTGGAGAACTAATCGAGATAGGAGGTCGATTAAATAGCGCGGGCTATATAGATATATTGAACGATGTTTTGTTGCCGACGACACAAGTCATGTTGCCAGAAGAGAGGCCAATAAACTTCGTTCACGATAACTGTCCAATTCATAAAGCACGTGTATGCCGAGTATGGTTTAATGAAAACACTGAGCAAATTTTGGAGATTCCATTCCCGCCGAAGAGCCCGGACCTCAACCCCATAGAAAATTTGTGGGGTCTTATGGTGCAAGCATGGGATCCCGATACACTCCGCACCCGACAAAATATAATAGCTCATGCAACAGAAACTTGGGAGAGATTTAGGGGCCAAAATATTTGTCAAAATATGGTAGGTAGTATGCGCGAACGTCTCCAGGCAGTAATAGACGCGAATGGAGGCCATACCCGCTATTAATTATTATTTTTAAATTAAATTTTTGATTTTGCGTTAAGATTTAAATTAAAATATCTAAAATATTTGTTTTTTTTATAATTTATAAATATCATTAGAATTTTTGATTGTGCTATTAATAAATAAATGATTACGTTTTTAATTATACTTTTATTCAGTACTAAACACTTTGTTCTATAATAACAATATCAGCAATTTCTATATTTAGTAGTAGTTAGTTTAGTCAGGTGAAATTAGCTGTTTAGTGACTTTGATACAATGATGTTCAGCGACATTTGGATTGATGGTGTACGGCGACTTTAGGAATACTAGTGCACAGATACTTTTGAAATAGTCGTGTTTAACGACTTTTGTAAATTTCTGGTGTACAGGCTATTTTGTTTCCTAGTTGCGACTATAACTTATGGCATTTTATTGTGAACAGGTGTTTTGTTATGTTGATTCTGTTCATCGACTTTTGGTGCTGACTGTACCTAATTAAAATAAACATCTTTTGTGGACGAGGCAAAAGGAGTAGGTATGTAAGGATCGTAGCGTGTGGCGTTCTGTGTTTCTGCCTACCCCCATGGGAAAGCGGCGTGAGTTTATTTTATTTCGACTTATACACTGTATTCTGTGACACTGTCCCTGGTGTTTTGATACGCCTATAGAATTGGGAGTAGCAAACTCCTTAGTGCTGCTATTAGCGCCTGACAAAAAAAAATATGCAAGGTATTGCTGACGGAGTTATTTTTGGGGCTGCGGGTTGTTCGAAAGATACCGCGGCCTCGGCACAAGGGCTAAAAAGGAACAAGGGTGGTTTTTCGTCAGTAGAAGTCTGGCACTCCCTACCTCTCTGCCCAAAGCGGGAGGAGTCAGTTGATGATTTCCCACCCCCATAAAAAAGGTATTGCAGACGCTCCTTGAATAGAACTGACTGGCTACGAGTTTGTCCTAGATTACTTCCCCAAATAAAACTGAACTGAACTAACCTCGTTATGGGATAAACTTAAGACTGTAGGGTTTGCCTTTTCGAATCGTAATCTTCTATGACTAAAGTACCTACATAAGACACAAGCTAAGTCTGGAAGTACCTTGTCTAATAGATAGCCAAATGATGCAATGCGACCGTGTAACGTGAGAAACTACTAAACGGTAACCCGCAATACGACATTTTTACCTAGACACGAAGGTAGCATGTAGGAGGTACAGTCATGGGTAATTTTAAGTGGTTACGAACTTAGTATTTTGCGACCCTTAAAATTATGAAAAATAGAGCTTTAATCGAAGTTCCATAATTAAAGACAAAGACATTTATTCGTAGGATATTAGATTATCTTATTATATTATTTTTAGTATATATTCGTACCTATTTACAAAGTTGTTACAATTACGTAAATGATAGGGTTCTTGACATATCCACCGCTAGACGCGGCATACAAATATTTACATTAGTAAGTAATAAATAACTAGTAATTGACACCAAAATTTAATATTTTATTAACTTTTTAGCGGACTGAGTCTGTATCACCAACTGCTGGTTCTAAAACTTGAGACTAAGCTACAAATCCAAACGCGCTGATGATCGTTGGTAGACTGCCATTTTAATACAGAATAACAAAAGAGTATAAAAATAAACCTATTCTAAATTTAAAGTAACACTATTTCAAAATATATTAAAAAGTAAATATCTATAAAAAAGGTGCGTTGCGCACATTCCTTCCCTTTCCTTTCCTTCAAGTTAAGCCCTCAGCTTGAGCAGCTTCTTCAAGGGCCTTCTCAGAGTGCCCGCTGCAGTCCTGACGTCCGCCACTCGGATTACCCCATCGCGGCCCGGGTAAGTCGCTGAGATGCGTCCTCTCGGCCAGGAGCCCCTCGGTAGGTTGCCGTCAGCCACCAGGACCAGATCGCCCACAGCCAACTCTGGAACATCGCCTTGCCCGGGTCTGGGAATAAGATTCGGCAAGTATTCTTTAACCCAGCGCTGCCAGAAGTGGTCCACCAGTCTGACCGCTTTGCGCCAGCCACTTCTTGACACCAGATCTCGGTCCGTCAATGTTGCTGGTATAGGACGCCCCGACGAAGCTGCAAGGAGAAAATGATTTGGAGTGAGCGCCTCTTCGCTGCCAGGCTCTACCGAGACGTGCGTCAGGGGTCGGGAGTTGATGAGCCCTTCTGCTTCTGCCAGCACGGTTCGGAGAACTTCTTCCGTTGGAGCACGCTCGGTGAGGGTCACTCGGAGTGCTGTCTTCACACTTCTCACCAGTCGCTCCCATACTCCACCCATAAACGGAGCCGACGGAGGAATGAAACGCCAGCTGATTTTCTCCGACGCGGCATACTCCAAAGCTGCGCTCCCCATAGAGTGCACGGAGTTCTCTTCTTGCCCCGATGAAAGCAGTGCCATTGTCAGACCAGATCTCAGACGGCGCTCCTCTACGAGCCACGAAGCGCCGAAGACTCATAACGGCAGAATCCGTCGACAAGCTTCCAACAACGTCCAAATGGATGGCGCGGACGACTAGGCACGTGTACAAAGCGACCCATCTCTTCTCCCGTCTTCGGCCAATAGTCACCTGAACTGGCCCGAAGTAGTCTAGCCCAGTGAATGTAAAGGGGCGCTTGTGGTGAGCTAAACGTGCCTCCGGTAGATTTCCAGTAGGCGGCTGGAACTTCTCTGCTCGGTGAATGCGGCATAGCTGGCAACGGAAGGCAATGGAACGGACGACGTTCCTTAAGCCGAGCAAGTAGAATTTCTGGCGAAGCTCGTTGACCACGGTCTCCGTGTTGGCATGGGCGGCTCGGCGGTGGTGGTGGTCCACCAGTAGCTGGACGGCAGGGTGCTTCCCATCAAGGACGATGGGGTTCTTTGTGGCTTCAGGCACTCCCGAGGCTGCGGCAATACGGCTGGATAGGCGTAGGAGGCCCTCTTCATCCACAATCAGTGACAGCCGGAACAGCCGACTGGTGCGAGGTATGAGCAGGGGTGGGAGGCTGCTCAGACGCATCATCTCATCGGGAAATGAGTCCAGCTGTGCCTGGCGCAAAATGTGCGTCTCGGCCAGGTGCATATCGGCAGCTGTCTCATGCGTCGAGTGTGGAGAGCCAAAAGAGCTTGACGGCTGGAAAGAAAATGTTAATATCCCCCCTTGCTCGCGCACTAAATTCTCTACGTGAAACCCCCTTCGTGATAAGGAATGGATTCTAATCTGAGTTAGATATTTATGAGCTCTATAAGTTGCTCGTACCAATCTCAGCCAAGAGCTAAACCGCTTGGGATCAGCTGAGACAGGCACATGCCTCTCAACATTATTGATGAGGTGAACTGCTGTTATGGTATGTATCGGGTTCCTACTTTCTTCTGTTATGATTGGGTTTTCTGAGGGACTACTAGGCTCAGTAGGCCAGTCAGAAGAAAGCAAGAATTCTGGACCAGTGATCCAGCGAGACTCTTGGGTTAACGTAGTGCGTTTTAACCGGGTTGCATCGTCAGCGACGTTCAACTCGCTAGGCACCCATCGCCAATCACTGGCACTCGTTAGCTCCAGGATCTCGCCGACTCTGTGCGAAACAAATGGCTTGAATGAGCGGGCCTCGCTTCGTAACCAACTCAACACCGTCCTTGAATCGCACCACAAAACTTGCCTGACGGGTCTGAAACGATGAGAGTCGCAGATTGTTGAAGCGAGGCGCGCGGCGATCAAAGCTCCCTGCAGCTCCAACCTCGGAATCGACACCGGCTTTAGGGGAGCTACACGGACCTTGCTGCAAACCAGTGCGAGCTTGACGTCTCCATCCTTAAGCACAAACCGCCAGTAAGCTACTGCAGCAAAGGCAGACTCGCTGGCGTCGGAAAAAATATGAAGCTCGCAGTGATTCACTTCACAGTCTGCTAGGCAGTAGCAGCGTGGAATCCGTAATTCGGCAACCCCGAATAAATCCTGAAACCATAGTCTCCACGCTGCACTGTCCCGCTGTGAAAGTTCTTCATCCCACTCGAGACCCTTGCGCCACGCATTTTGGAACATGATGCGACCGGTCACTACTAGAGGCGCAAGAATTCCGAGAGGGTCAAAAACCCGCATCACGTGGGCCAAAACTACCCGCTTGGTAAGCTTTTTTGGTAGCCCACCCTTATTTAATCCGATATTGAAACCGACACAGTCTGTAGTGGGCTGCCAAATAAGGCCAAGCGTCCTCACAGGTGTGGCCAGGTGGCCCAGGTCTACGGGTGACGTCACCGGCGCCTCCAGCAATGTCTCCTTCGGCAACAACTTCAGGGCCGAAGCACTGTTGGAGGCCCAGCCACGCATTTCAAAACCCCCATTTTTGTGGACAGCGTGAATATCAGCGGCCAGTTTTGCTGCTTTATCCACGCTGTCAAGGCTGCAGATGCAATCGTCCATATAATGGTCACAAATGATTGCACGCGCTGCGTCCGGGTATCGTGTCTGATGCTCGGCAGCATTTTTATTTTTAATATAAATTGCCGTAAAGGGACTAGAAGCGGCACCGAACATCATCGACGACATCCGGTAAACGCGCAGCGGTTCGCGCGGACTATCGCGCCACAAAAACCTTTGCGCATCGCGGTCTTCAGCGCGGATTCTAATTTGCGGAAACATTTCCCGAATGTCCGCGGTCAACCCAATTTTGCCTTCCCTAAAGCGAAAAAGAATGCCCAGTAGTGGCTGAAGTAGGTCGGGGCCCGGTAACAATAACGAGTTTAGCGAAACGCCCTCGGATTTGGCAGCGGCATCGTGCACAACCCGCAGCTTATTAGGCTTGTTTGGGTTGACTACGCCGAACTGAGGCAGGTACCAAATACGTGGCCCTGTGGGTGCCTCTGGACACAACTCGGCATAGCCCTTCCCAACCATATCGAGAACATTGGCACGATACCTCTCCGCGTAGCCTCCATCTCTACACAATTTCTTCTCTAAACCTAAAAACCTAGAAAAGGCAAGGTTGTAACTATCAGGTACCGATAAAACGTCAGACTTCCAAATCAGACCTACTTCAAAACGACCACTGGGCAGGCGGCGTGCTGTGCGTTCAATAATCTGACCAGCACGTTCGTCATTAGCATTGCGCGCCTCACGTTTCGAAATTCCTATAGACTCGAGTTTGTACTGCTCCTTAATAAGCTGCTCTAATTCGGAACGGTCGCTCTTGCCTATAGTCGCGGACTCAATAAGTGTGGCGTGACTAACAACATCAACCTGAGTAGTTGAACTACAACCGAAACCGAACAATACCCAACCAAGCGCAGTACGAATCGCGACAGGTTGTGACTTAGATCCCTTACGTGTGGCCCTAGATACGGTTAGATGCCAGTTATCGATGCCAATGATGAGCATCGGCTGAATTTCACCGTAACACAACTCGTCTGCAAGATCCGCAAGCTAAGGGTATTTCGTGACGGCGTCCCTGTTGACAAACTGAGACGACACCCCTAAACCGCCAATAGATCTAGCCCTATGAATAAGGTGATTATCTTTCGTGTGACGACCCTTGATGTAAAAGTCGACATAACGGACCAGTGCGTTCTTGTTAAGGCCCCCTATGCAATCAACATGAACGTGTCCTTCTGGCCCTTTGACACCTATCTTAGCAGCGACCTCCGCATCAATAAAAGTAGCGGTCGACCCGTCGTCCAATAAGGCATGAGTATCGACACTACCAGTCGGACCAGACACAGTCACGGCAACAACTTTCAACAACGGACGAAGACTCCGCAATCGTACCGGACTTTCAGCTGAAAAAGAAGTTGACGCGTGGGACAGGATCTCTTTCCCTTCAACAAGAGAAACTATAGGTACGGAGCTCGACGCGCACGGGGCGACGCTCGTCGTGGACGGCGCAGAGTCGTCGTCCTCTTCTAAGCCTATGTGAGCCGCGGCTGCGCGCTCACTAGTACTGTGTAACATTCTATGATGGCGAAATTTACAATCGCCAATGTCGCACAAACTTTTTGCTGAACACAAACTTAGTTTATGCCAACCTTCTTCGAGGCACCTATGACAAATTCTTTTCTTTTTTATGAAATGCCACTTATCATCTACTGACAAGGAAAGAAATTTGTCACATTGCGTCAATGAATGCTGTTGTTGACATAAAACACAATGAATTTTGCCTGCAGCAGCCGTGGATGAACTATTTTTTGATTTTGACCTAGATTTCTCTCCATCAACGACTGCGTGCACCTTATCCCTGACTCGGCTAATGGCAGCGGGAGTCGAACTCGTCACGCCAGCCGATTCAGGGAGAAGACCGAATCTAGACTGAAGCTCGACTATGTCGGCCAGGAAATCGGCGAACATGTCGAGAATGGGTAGACCACTGGCCACGTGACTGCCGGCGTAGGCCACCCATTGTGCTCGTAACAGTGGGGGAACTTTAGAAATAACCGATTGAATCAGCTCTGGCGATGTTAGGTAGTGAGGCTGGTCAAGTAACCGAATCGCTTCCACACAATTACGAACACGACTAGCAAAAATAGCAAGGTCTTTACCTTCACCGGAGACGCGCGGTAAAGCGCGTATTGCGGCCGCCTCCTGAGCCACTATAAGCTCGGGGCGGCCGAAGCGCGTATCGAGCGCGCGCAGCACGACACCAGGCTCACGCGCCGTTGCCAGCAGCATCATGACCGCTTCACGCGCGCATCCCTTCAACGCTTTATTTAACCTAGCTAGATTTTCCACTGCAGAATGCGAGTCCATCGTGTCTAGGAACGCTCTTTTAAAAGTAAGCCATTCTAAATGTGATTTACCGTCGAAAAACGGCAATGGAAAATCCCTATCACCCCTACGGTGGCAAGCGCCTTTATTTACATTTTCTATGAGAATGCCTAACGACTTCACAAGGCGGTCTGAATCGCTGCAACAAAAATGCGTTTTAATATTTGTAGCTGTGGTGGCTAGGTCAGCCGGTTTTATAGGCGTTACCGGGACTGGGGAAACTAGAGCCTGGCGAGAGGGGCCGACCGAGATAATTGGATTAAATTCAGCGCGGTCAGTTAGCCCAACTGGATCATCTTCCAACGCTTTTTGCGATTTCTGCAGCCAGTCATTGGCTGAACGACTGCTTAATGAACTACGATGACTGGCATCGGCATCTATAGCCGCCAATTCCGCTCGTAGTTCCAACTCCGCTGCCTCGCGTACTCGCGCGGCGACCGCGGCTGCTGCCTCGCGCTCTCGCGCGGCGACCGCGGCTGCTGCCTCGCGCTCTCGCGCGGCGACCGCGGCGGCCGTCTCTGCGGTCTCCTGCTCTAATTCAGCCATACGGCGAGCATGTAACGCCTCTGCGGCTAACTTTCTAGCCACCATTGTAGCAGAAGAACGAGATGAAGTTCTACTTACTGTTCTCGACTGAGTCTGGATGGTAGTGTCTGGCCTCAGCGGGGGCTGATTGCCAGAGACGGGCCTCGAAGGGGTCTGGACTGCGGCCGCCGTTGCGTCGGCGGTTGAGTGGCTGGGGCCTGGATGTTCCAGCTCCCTCTCCGCAGCGTTCCCTTCAGCTCCCATCTTGGCACCCGCACGAGTAAGCACCATTACCACTACCTACTACAATGGCTGTCGAAGGACCACGATTTAGCGGACTGAGTCTGTATCACCAACTGCTGGTTCTAAAACTTGAGACTAAGCTACAAATCCAAACGCGCTGATGATCGTTGGTAGACTGCCATTTTAATACAGAATAACAAAAGAGTATAAAAATAAACCTATTCTAAATTTAAAGAAACACTATTTCAAAATATATTAAAAAGTAAATATCTATAAAAAAGGTGCGTTGCGCACAAACATCATTTTAGTTTATTTTTAAACACAAATACCTATACCTAACACTAAATTACCCTGCCCCGTTATTTCGCTACAAATCACTCTCGAATCTTCCTCAGTGTATAACTAGCTAACTAGGTAGGTAGGTACATTTTAGCGCTCGTGACTGTACACCGACGGTATTTTGTGGGTGGTTCTTCAAAGTGTGTAATCGTGCCTGTTGGTATTAGGTACCTACCTACTCATACAATACACAGGGTGGAAAGGCCACCGACCCACAAACGGTTATTCCGTGCTCAGTAGGTACACTCTCATTTTATATATAAACATATTAGTATATATTCTATTAAGTAGGTAATATGATAAGGTAGGTACACAACCGATGAAAAATTTCTTTTGCTTTCTGCATACTTTTCTTTTCGGTTCGGAATAATGCAGTTGTCTACTGGTAATTAAAAAACAGCTGTTTCCTACAAAAAGGGCAATATGTAGGTACCTACCTACACTGCCTCCCGTTCGTTTTCGGTCACGGCGATCAATCTTAGTGTGTATGTCCGCAGACACACGGTGCACATGCACTCTCTGAACAGCTGTAGGTACTGGGTACGTGACTTTAGTGGTAACCCTTCGTGCGTCGGTGTTCCTTACACCCTGCTGGCCCTGCATTTAAGTAACAAGAGCTAGGTGCCTACTTATTGTTGTCAGAATTGATCACGCCATGAGGGGTTAGGCAGAGGTGACCCTAACAGTACACCCATATTGCCATCAGCCGGGCTAGACCAACGAGGCAGCACTTACGGGATATCTTCCGTGAATATACATCACTCCGAGCTCCCGATATTTCGACGCTATTGAAAGCGCCATAAAAACGATCTAACAAATATGTATGTTTTCTTTCTTTTTTTTTCTATCTCTACTAATCACCAACTGGGATTCAATCAGGATATTAAAATAATAAACTAAGTAAATATTTTTCACATTTATTATCACTATAAACTTATTTCTAGTAACAATATATACAACCACATTACTCTTAATATGCGAAACACAGATACTCGTGTTAACCGCCACTTTCTGATACTAAAGATTTTTTGAAAAACTTAAGTAGGTATGTTTTAGGAACACTTTTAAATAATCATGCATTATTTAAAAATTATGATAATTAGTACATATCGTGCCTAATTACTGGCCTTCATCGTGGCAATCGCGTTGGCATAGGCAAGTGCACTTTACATTAACAATATTTTAAAAGTTTTAAGTAAACAACAAAATAATTTTAATCCAATAAATAAATGCATTCGTTAAATCGACTTACAATTAATTAAATCTGATAAATATTTAATTCTGAATGATTTTAGAACTTTAAATCTTCTCTGGTAACATTTTGAGCAAAAATTGACAATAAAACGTTTCATTTCTATTTCTTTATTAAATTAAATAAATAAAATAAATATTTTTACAAGTATAACGTCGCAAAACCTGCGTTAGATTGACAATATTGCAGGTATATAATATTATATTAGCAAAACCATGCATTTCATATAAAAGTTTATATAATAATATCAACATTATGGCATTTAGATATGAGACGTTTGTAATGGCGACAAGCCGTCAGGTTTAGGTCCGATCCAAAGGTTTCATAGCAAATTCACTAATAATATATAACTACTTACATAAACACATACGTCCTTTTTACATACAGGCAACTGTGTTTTTGAACATCTATATTATACACAAGATAATTTTACTCAGCATTTAAACAAATCTAGAATAAAAAACTCTGATCATCTATTATTTCTTAAAGAATATTAAACTCTCTCGAAATAAACCGATTCAAAGTACTAGTTTCTCAATTGAAATGCAAGCAAAATGATCTTATGCTTACTAGACAGCTACAAACAAACATGCAACTCAAGAAACTGGTACTCAAGTTACTCAACTCGACAAAATGGAAAGTGAGTAATTTGAGAGTTCCAATCGTTGCACCTCAGGAGTTAATTGCAGCTTTCAATTCAACATTGCCTAAGACATCTAGATATGACAAATACATCGACACTGCGTGTTCATTTTACAGTAAATAGTTACAAAACTGGATTTTAGTGTAAAGATAGAGTTTTTCTTAGGGACGAAGATACGCAGTGGACCTTTGGGATACGAAACCCTTAAATAGATACATTTATGTTAAAACCACTTAACTATTCAGCCTAAATATTAAAACTATTATTGTTACCATGTTAATCGCGATAAAATTCCATCTGGGAAATTCGTTCTACCTACAACTGAATTCATTATAACATGCACCTATTAAAAATTCGTACAAGCTGCCTCAGTGACTGGATATTATCATAAATTCAATAACAAATTTAAATAAATAGTTTACAGCGCAGCGTAAAACCTATAACGGTACATCTAGAAGATACATCGTAATTCTTTGGTTCTATAAAATTATAATATTGCTTTACCGAAGCACTGTGACACCAAAGAAACTTATAAGTGTAAGTCTCAGTACAAAAATACTATGTGATGTCGGTCAGTCTGTTTGTGCGGCTTATTTCTTCTCTTCGGGTCTTTGGGATTGTGGTTCGCCACCTAACATGACTTGGATCTCGTCGACGCTCTTGCCTTTCGTTTCGGGGACGATGAAGAAGATGAACACGAAGCCTAGCAGCATGATGCCAGCGAACAGCCAGAACACCTGGGCCGCTCCTATCGCGGCGTTGAGCGAGTTGAAAGTACTGGTGACCGTGAAGCTGAGGAGCCAGTTGAAGGTACCGGCAGTAGAGCCCACGAAGGCCTTGATGTCGATCCGGCAGAGCTCTCCAGCCATCATCCAGGGAATGGGTCCGAAACCGAGCGAGAACGCGATGATAAACACAGAGAGCGATACGAGAGGCAGCCAAGCGATGTTCTGGACAATGTCTGACTCAAGTCCGTGGGCATTCTGAAGGAAGAAGTACACTCCCAGAGCAGTGGAGCACAGGCACATCACCAACGCAGACAGAAGTAACAAGATACGCCTGCCAAGTTTGTCCACGACCAAACTGGAGATAAATGTAGCAATTACTTGGATAACTCCAATAATGATGGTTGAAATAGTCGAAGGGATTGTGGCTCCAGCGTCGGCGAAGATCTGAGAAGCGTTGAAGATGACAGCGTTGATACCAGACAACTGTTGGAACAACATCAGCGCGTAGCAGATAAGGATGGCTTTCAAAGCGGTCTTCTTCTTAATAGCGGAGAGGTAAGACACCTTGTTTCTTTGAGATTCTTCAAATTTGTATTTTAAGTCGTTCAGTTCGTGGTCGACATCATAAGTCTGGCCGCGGAGTCTGATCAAAGCTTCTCTTGCTTCATCGTTCCTGCCTTTTACTACCAAGAAGCTGGGGCTTTCGGGCATGAAGAAGAATATGACACCGAAGACGATGGGGATACAGGTACAGAGGATGTTGAACACGAACACTGAGGCATAGCCTCCGACAACGTACGCGAAGAGGATACCCACGGTGATCATCAATTGGAAGTAGCTTCCCAATGTTCCTCGTATGGAGTCTTGGGCTATTTCGCTGGTGTAAGCTGGCGCTGTGACGCAGAAGGCTCCTCCGGCGATACCGGTAATGAATCTGCCGGCTATAAGCATGCCTACACTTGTTCCGAAGGTAATCAGCAACCAGCCCAAGGTGAACGGTAGGACGAGAAGCAACATGGTCTTTTTACGTCCTATGATGTCCATGACCAAGCCGATAGGGAAGCATACGAAGGCCGCACCGAGATTGATGATGGAGGAAATCCAGTCACCCTGGGACTGTGACACCTCGAAATCATAGCCACTTGTGTTGTTTTCGTCAGTTAGTTGGACCATCACTGGGGCTGACCAACCCAGCATAGAACCAGCGGCTAGCGCTCCCAATGTAGCTGAAATAGAGAGAAAATACTAATTAACATCGTGTTGAAAATATGCTAAATGAGGTAGTCAGATGTATGTAGTAATTAGTACGCGATAGTAACGAATCGATTGCCACCACTTACTCGTGCTGAGGATTGAACACAGAACAGCAATTTCGAGGGACCGCTAAACTAACGTGGCAGTTAAAATATGGGACATACTCGTAGAAGATGGTTTCCCGGCGACCAATGAGTGTTATGAGGCTCTCTCTCTCTGGCACAACAAACTGATGTGTGGTGATGGGTGGTCCCATCGGGGCTGCGGGTTGTTCGAAAGAGATACCGCGGCCTCGACACAAAGGGCTAAGAAGGAACATGGGTGGTTTTTCTTTTTTTGCGTAATCAAAACAGTAGAAGGTTTTAGTCAGTAGAAGTCTGACACTCCCTACCGCTCTGCCCACAGCAGAAAGAGCCATTTGATGACTTCTCAAACTCCAAAAAAAAAAATGTGGTGCAAGTCACATTGAAGAAGTCAGTGATATTTTAGATCCGGTTGGGGAAGCGGGCGTAAAAGACTGGAAGTGGAGCTAAAAATACATTTTGAAATGAAGCCTTCAATCACCCATACATGTGTGAACCGTAACTTGAGAATAATAACACCTGCTGGTAATTAGCATAACTTTAACAACTAGTGCTAACACGTAAATATAGAATGACGCAGACACTCAATAGGAACTAATCGTCTAGACACTTTGTTGTGTAGATTTTTTCGACTTAGCAAATTGCTTTTTATGTTGCTAAAATTAAAGTTGAAAACTGGTCAAATGTCAGTTACCGGTTATGTGTGTTTTGGTTAGAGGCTTGGAGTTTTGCAAGGCATTTTGCTCTGCAGTGGGACAATATAGGCTTATAATAATAGAGAGACAGGTAACTCGGCCCAAATTTTGGATGTCAAGTAGTTATTATGACTTGTTATTAGTTATTATGACTGGCCTGTTGGTCTAGTGGTTAGTGACCCTAACTGCTATGCCGGAGGTCGTGGGTTCGATTCCCACCCAGGACAAATGTTTGTGTGATGAGCACGATCATTTGTTCTGTGTCTGGGTGTAATTTATCTATAATATGTATGTATTTAGAAATATATAAGTATGTTTATCAGTTGTCTAGTACCCATAACACAAGCTCTGCTTAGCTTGGGACTAGATGGCGTTGTGTGATAGTTGTGGAATATTATTATTATTATTATTGTGGAATATTATTATTATATCTTTATATCGGACAAACGGAGATAAGTAGATATCATGACATTTTCTGATATTGTTTTACGATAGGACACTTCTGGTTACACTTTATCTAATAGTGCATGTCGAAATTTCACAGGACGAATGTTTAAATGTACATACATTTTATAGTTTTAAAATGTATTTGCATTTAAACCAAGACGAGACCTCTGTTTGGAACAAAGGAGAGATAAGAATAAATTATAAAAGCAATTGGTTGCTGTATTATAATATAATGTTATCACCATTCTGTTGCTTTTTGTCTGTTAGTTGGTTTGAGTAAAAAATTTGGGTTGCTCAAAACATAAATAGAACAAGTGAATAAGCATTAAGATTATGAGTGTGTTTTCAATAACCCAACTGATTGCACTCAAACTCAAAGCATTTAGTTCAATTAAACCATTTAAAGGCTCTTTTGATTGCCAAGTCCAGTCCATCAGTTACTCAAAATATTGGAGCCAATAGGGGATTGGACTGAGTCAAAAAAATATGATTCTAATTAGTATACGTATCCAATATTTTTTGAAAATGTATCTTAGTTTTTTTTGTCTGATCCCCTATTGCCTATTCCACAATATTGAAGTTTTTTTTTTTTGAGGGTAGGAAATCATCAAATGACTCCTCCCGCTCTGGGCAGAGCGGTAGGGAGTGTCAGACTTCTACTGACTAAAAACCACCCATGTTCCTTCTTAGCCCTTTGTGCCGAGTCCGCGGTATCTCTTTCGAACAACCCACTACCCCTACGGGAAATAAGAACCTCTAAGGTCAGTTCGATATGCCAGATAGGATTTGTTTATTATTATTTTGTAGTAGCAGTGGCAAGAAGAGGCACAACTCTGAGAACAGTGGAAGGAATGGAGGGATAACTTTAGCCAGGACTGGAAAAGTTCAGTTCTGGCTAACAAAAAAAGTAGCTAAGTAGTAGTTTATACCTGCTAGAGCTGCAAGGTACTGTGGCAGCTTGCGTCCGTTGTCTCCTCGCGGCTCCACTAGCTCCGCTTGTGATACTCCCATGTCTGCCATTGCGCCGTTGCCCTCTGGACGCTGGAAATAAAGAGAGGATATGGTTTAGTTTAATGCTGTTTGTAATTTCAAAGTATTTGAGTTTAAATACCTACGGAATTTCATGTTTAGTTCTTTCTGCCATTTCATAAGTAAACTTTGCCTTTATATTTAGCATCTTAATCAAATTAGGATAGGGTGAAGTATATTTTAAAATATTGCTTTATGAATGACTAAGTTCAAACTTAATTGAATATCACCCTAGGGTCTAGAGCTAAAGGTATATGAACAGTTTTCTTTAAAATTGTGCAATGACCATCTTTTAAAATTTCTTTAAAAGCTTTTATGTCACATGTGTTATCTTAAATTTCATCAATCAAGTTCTTTGTAAAATGATGTGTAGGTTTCTTTGTAATATACCTGAAAGAATAATCAATGAACAAGATTATTATGTTTGATAATTGATGACACATGTTATAAATGACCAAAGTAAACATTAAAAAATCTCATATTTAGAAGAACTTGGGATTCCGTCCTTCGACTTTTAATTAATTAGGTAAATTCAGATCTGTATTAATCCACTACTAAAAAAAACTGTCATGATTATATGTATTAAAAGACGCAAACAAAAATCTTCATTATCAAAGCATTAAGAAGTAGGTACTTAAAATATTTATAGCCTCAGCAAGTAGAGGCAAAATGAACAATCACCGGGTGATTATCACCCGCATAACTGCGCAAAACCTTGTCAATAATCAATTATAATGCCATTTAAAGACAGGATCGTAGAAAAATAGATGGCTACAGTTACGACGACCTCAAAACTTTGAGATATATGAAGGTATGTTCAGAAAAATATATCAATGCAAAGGGGGTCAGAAGCTTGCGCAAAACCTCTACAGTTTAAATATCAAGGAAAGTTACTTAGCAGGCTATATAGAAACGCGAGTCCAAAAATAATTAAAAAACACGAATTACCTCAGCTCGAAAGCTGTTATTTAGTCCAGAGGCGGGAATTGCTGCCAACAAAGGTTCTCTCTCCGGATCGCTACCTCTACGTCTATATAGTGAAGACCTCATTTTGGACGGAATTTGTTTACTAATTAACAGAGAGACTACCACTTATCAAGCGTTTTCAGTACGAAATGATTGTGTTTGTTTACAGAATTTACGGGAACGCTCAACAAAACAGCTGACGTATCATGTTGACACAGTTGACAGGCAAATTGACACTTGATATCAGTGTTGCAAGATTAATGACCACAGATAAAATATACAAATGATCGAGTTACTTTTATCAAAATATTTTATTTATTCAAATGCGTACCCAAAGGAAGTAGGTAAATATTATTATCCGATGATTTTAGACATAAATATTCATAATGTGCGAATCGCAAACTGCAAAAAGAAATAGCGCGGCAACATGTACTTTCGTAGCAAATAGCTCTTGACAAAGTTGCAGGCGTTTTTTATTTTCTACTTTCTAGTGCATTAAGAGAGTGCAATCTATTAGAAAGTGTAAGCGAATTAATTCACTTAGTACTAGGCCATTATACCTAAATAGCTCGTTAATCATAATCCTTCCTTCACAGCTTGATGACTGATATCCAATTATGTAAGTATCATGCTTGTGATAAAATAACAAGCATAATTTATATCTTTCTAGGTGTGCCGGTTGATATAATATACACATTATGTTTCTCGTACATAATGATTGTTTGTTTGAAATTGATGTATGGTATTTAAGAATGTTGAATAGCACGTTGTTTAGTCTCAGATAACTCATTCTATCATTCGTTTGCTTTGTTCTTAGTCCATATCCATTTTAAATCACTTTTAAATTAGTTAAATCACACAAACGCCTATTTAGTTATTTCAATTTAAGCAATCAAAAATTAATTAGTTAAATGGCAATTCGATTCGGACCTTAGGTACTACTGTGAATGACAGGTGCACGACCGTACTTGACATTGGCAAGGCATTTCGATCTTGAATCTGGCCATTTGAATCTGTGATTTGAATAACCCACACAACACTTTGATGTAGATAAGGCATAATTTATAGGAAACTAGCGACCCGCCCCGGCTTCGCACGGGTGCAATGCTGATACATAACGCAAAACACTACGTCCCGCAATTTTAAAATCTGTAATATCTTCGAAAATATTCACTTTAATCATTAAAAAAAAGAAAATCAAAGAAAATCATATAGGGCCTTAAAGATCTATATTAAATCAACAATGTATATAAGGTATTTAATTGGATAAGGATAATTGCTGTATTGGTTAAAATCGCTTCGAAAATTAGCCATTATTTGTCGTAAAAAGTAAATAACAAAAAAATGTTATTGTGGGATATCCATATGAGATAGAATTAATTATGCCATCGCAGTTTTCTGTAGGCCTCTTCAATGTGTCCAATACTTAGTAGGTACATTAAATTTCAAGTAATTTGATGTTTGTCTAGCTTCTGGCTTGTTATCGGGATTTATTTCATGGGAACATGTAGTTCCTACTACAAGAATAAAAGTATCCTATAGTATCCTTACCTAGATCACGAAGGTATACCTATATCCGTAGATAGATTTTAAGGCTGCAATTTTACCTAGTAACTAAGATTGAAATCGAGGACTCGTGCACTTGCGATCGCTTAAGAAAAGTCGTCCGCTTTTTCACACCCGGCCACTACGTTTAATGTAGTCACTTCCGATGATTCCCAGTGTCCACCCCATGGTGGACAATAAGAATTATTTTTAGATATTGTTTCGCTGTCTTTCGCTGATGGACAAGGCGGGGGGGACCCCGGGTAACATCAGTAACTTATGCTGCCTTATACTTGGAAATGGCTAATGAAACCTATCGTTACAAAGTAAGAAATAAAGAGTTGAAAATATCAAATTTCTAATAAAACTAGCCAGCATGTGACATTTCAGAAATGTTAGTAGGTTTATTCATTAGACAGGGTCTAATGAATAAACCGTGAAAACGTTTCGTGGTTTAAGTTTTGTAAGAAATCGACTTATAACTCCTATGGACGTGGTTAGTATATCTACTTAGTCATAGGTACATAGAGCAATTTCGTGACAATAACTACCAGTTTGTATGACTTTGTATCGATGTAAGTGGTTATGACTAGAATAATAACAGCGTGACTAATCGTATTTTAGTGGCAAATTATTCTGTTGTCAACAACGTACCTACATGGACACAAAAAGGCGCCAAATGTCATCGGGATAATAGCGAAATACTATCTCGCATTCCCAAAGCAATTAATTCTTGCTTGAGCAGACAATTTTTGATCATCAACGTTCTACGAAAAGCCTTCGGAATGAGATAGAGCACTTTGTTAGGAACGCAATGTTTTTCAGGTTTTCGATGAACTCCATAACTTAAGTACCTACCTATCTTAAATATCATATTTATATAAGCTGAAAACTAAGTTTAATAGCAGTAGTAACAGGAAGTCATTAGAAACCAAGAGGGGATCGGAATGAGTCAAAAAATATGATTCTAATTAGTCCGTCAGTTAGATTATCGAAAAATATTGGATACGTAATAAAAATTTACGAAGATAAAACGCGTCGAAGATCACGGGTGGGGGGTTGTGACGTCATTTATAGAAAACAAATTTACTGACATGTGTGACGTTTTAAAGGAGATTTTTGTTTAAGTGAAAAGACAAAAAATATGTGTTAAATTTTTTTTTGAAATCTATCTGACGGACTAATTAGTTTTTTTTTGTCCGATCCCCTATTGTATAAATAGGTTAGCCTAGCTTCGAATCATATAAATTAATTATTCAAATTAGAATAAATAGCATTCTTTGAACGGCAAATTTATAATTGAGGTCCCATGGACTGGGCCTGTGGACGGTGAGTAATGGGCTAGCTCGCTAGCCCGGGCTCGCCGTCCGGCGTCCGTCCGTCCTATGACGACGACAGGCCGTGTCGACGGCGCGTTCGTGTTCCACGCGTGTCTCAAAGTGATGTCAGCAACATGGAAGGGGCCCTCAAGGGGCCCGTCGGGGCTGCTGGTTGGTTGAAAGAGATACCGTGGCCCTGACATAAAGGGCTAAGAAGGAACATGTGTGGTTTTTAGTCAGTAGAAGTCTGACACTCCCTTCCGCTCTGCCCAAGAGCAGGAGGGGTTATGTAATAAGTTCAAACTCAAAAAAAGGTCCCATACACAGCTGTTCTGGGAAATGGTGGAAGGCAGGAAGATGCCTGAGCCTGATGATGAGTGTTTAAGATGGGAGAAGAAGTGGTAGAACAAACTCCTCAGCAGCAGTAGTCAACCCTTTTAAGTCGGGTAAACTCGGGTGACAATGGTTTGCCTGGACAAAACCCAAGTAAGATCAAAAATACATTAGGTAGTCAACCTATTGATAGGGACTTGACACTTGGTAAAACACATCTTGAAAATGATTTGAATACAGTCTAATGTGTAACGAATTGAAAAACATAAGCTACATTGTTACGTTGCGAATAATATTTCAAATTCACTGCTGTTACTAACGCCATAGAATACTAACAAGCATTCCTATGTTTATTTTTCGCGCGAAAATTAGATATGCTAAGTAACTTCTCATTAAAAGATTTTTTTAATAAGATTCAATGTTGTTCAACTTACATAATAATTGGTCTAGATTATTAATTTAAACTGATGATCATTGCGGGCCCCAAATTCAGCAATGTGACCGAGTTGATAAGAAGATAAAACGTCTCATTTAACGATAATTCACTAGTTATCTCTCACGATTTAAATACATCTAGGTAATTCTACTTTAAATGACTAAAAGAAAACTGCAATAAAGCACGCAACAAACTGCAGATTGCAATTCCAAACATTGCATTATTCTCGTTGGTTCCACGAACGTATTCGGTATTTTCATAACACTCTCGCGTAAACATCTGATTGTTACATATCGCCTTACATAATTATCTGCTTATTATTTTATACATACCTACCTCGTTATATATTATATACATCTATACTATCTGGTAACCAACGTTGGCTATGAAGTGATATAACTGATAAATTAAATTATTTATTTACGACACGTCGTTATATCGTTAATTCGTTCCATAGAAAGTAATAATGAATTTATTTGCATATTATCAAAACACTAAATATTTGCGATATTTTGGTTTGATAGCAGTTGTTCTACAAAATAATTTGTCCTGTTTTAAAGCTGTAAGTTTTGTTTAGAAAATTCAGTAGGATCTCTGGATTCGGGTAAAGGGACAAATCTATTTTAAAAATCCTATCTAATAAACAAAAATAAATAAATACGAGATCCATTATTTGTTAGCAGGTTTGTACGTAAACACTATTTTTATGACGAGTTATGAGAGGACCGCCCATCAACTAGAACAATAAAATACTGTTACTAGGGTATAAGCGCAGAACAGATAAATTATCTATAATGCGGGTATAAGTCTTACTATGCTTTTTTTTTTTTTTTTTTTGGTGGGTGTAAAATCATCGAATAACCCCTCCCGCTCTTGGGCAGAGCGAAAGGGAGTGTCAGACTTCTACTGACTAAAAACCACCCATGTTCCTTCTTCGCCCTCTATGTCGAGGCCGCGATAACCGTTGGACTACCCGCGGCCCAAGTCTTACTATGCTGGAAGAAGTATCGGCCACCACAGTCATCAGGATTCTATTGTGGCTACCTATTACTCTGCTTAGGAACGACGCCGTTTTCATTCGAATGATGGCATGAAACCCATTAGTATGGTACCGTGAACATTTCAGAGGCACTTCAAAAACGAGGCTTTTACCAAGACAGGAAAAGTTAGCTAAAACTCCATAGAAATATCATACAAGCCACGAACTTGTGAATAAACAGTTTTCCCTAGTAGGTATCCTAAAAGAGCTCAAAGATCATCTATCGTCACAGACGTTTCCTAGTGAGGCACTTCTGACTTCGGTACCTACTTATACACTTTCATTACGTAAAGACTAAAGTCGGTTGAATAGCCATTTCAAGTAAGGATAAATAAAGTACTAATACAAATGACTAACTAGCTTGAAAGGTGCTTAGGTACAACATGAGATTCTAATCCCAGTGTAATGACTTTGTTTACTACTGCGGTATTGAAATGTTATTGCAACTCTCATAAGTATTTTATAGCTTATTTTAAATTAATAGTACTTATTTAACTACTAATAGTTGTTCGCGAGGTAGAGAAAAGATAATTCTTTCAATATGCGTTATTTTAATAGATAGCTAGGCAGGCGAGATTAAATAGATTAGATTTTTATTTTTTATAAATTTTGCGTTATAGATCACGCCTTTCTCCAACCCTTGCTCGTACCAGCCCGCGATGCTGAGCCTGTAATGTCAAACCAGCCCCTAGATAATATATTTTCTTAGTCCTGAGAGCCTGACAATCTTAATCTTGTCCCTTTGCTGGTCTCCGCAGTGACGCCCTTATTGAGCTGTCACAGTCTATAAGTTTTACTCCATGCCTGGAGGCCTTACATTCAAGGCATCTACAGAATTGTCTTAAAAGTGGACCTGCGAGATGCCATGCCAAAAAAAGATCACGCCTTTTAATTGAAGTAAGTTCCCTCTGGGGATTAAATAGTAAAGTTGAGTAAAAGTAGGTACATACAAAAGTACATATTATGTCCTTCGAGTAAACAGCACTCAAAGTGGTATTGCAGATTAGGTATTGCTCTCTATCTACTGAATTGAGCGAAATATGTCCACTCACTTATCTCCGAAAACATTTATTGGTGATAATGATAACATATGGGTCGGTAACAAAGGCAATGACAAAGGTAAGATAGGGACTTGCGTACATAGAGATGGATATGTTATACCTATACAAGTGGTCTAAGTGGGGTGGATGTGCGAAGAGAGACAAGTTTGAAATTCATCATCTCGCAAACTATGTTGGGGTCAGCTTTCTGGCCTACCTAACCTCTACAACCCAGTCAGTCCTTGATATACAACACTCCTTAAAAAATTGTTACATTGAAATTACAAACAGACATTTCAATTTTAATAATTTATAAGATCACTGAATTACGAAAATATCCCAAATCCTCCCGAAAACTGGCGCATTCCATTTTCCATATTATGAGTTAAAGTTAAATCCGTATGTAACAAGAAATCTATTATACTTAGAAACGTAGGTAACCCATCTCTAGGAAGAGCACAATGCACGATATAAAACAAGGGCCTATCTTATAGTATCTACGTTTATTGTTGGGCTACGCATTGTAACAACATCTCAGCGATTTCAAAACATTGATAGTAGTTTCAGATGTTAGTGATAAATCTCAAGAATTTGGACTTTGTTGGTGATAAGACTGAGCAAATACTGCTGGTAATCTCAGTGCACAGTATTTCGAAATTAAAACCGTGCCAGGGATAAACTTGCTTTATCTCAAAAACAGTTAATAAAAGTAAATCTGAAACCATAATTTCAAAACAAAATTTGGAATTAAACTCGTAATGCATTTTTGTAAACAAACAGTTATTTTAGATATTATTTTGTATGCTATCACACTGTTGTCTTATTTGACCCAAAGATTGACTGGTAGAGAATGCTTTGTGGAGCTAAGTCCGCCTATGTATCACTATTGTCGGTACATGAAGTTTAAATAAATAAATCGTAATTCCAGGTGAACAGTAGCAATTTTATAAAATAAATAAACAGTTGATTAAAGACTATGGCCTAAGTAATCAACACAAATCACTAAACCATTTACTGCTAAATGCTGTCTTTGTCATCTTCAAACGATTGACAGAAACAAATACTAACAACTACAATACTCACCTAGCGAAGAAAAGAGTAGATAATCAAGAAAGTAACAAATTAAAATAAATAAATACCCTTTTTACTTTTCTGCCACCGCCACCATAAGGCGCAGTAGGAAAGCTGGAACGGTATCCTGAAGAATTTCCAGCAGAACTGGCTACTGAGGTCACAGTATTCGCCACAATCGCCCCCGTGATAAAAGCAGGACCAAACGCTGGTACCGTCAACAATGTAAAAGCCCCAGGTCCAAACCCTGACCCGAACATTTTATTTGATTTAAATAACTAAATTAAAGAAACTGTACTTTTATGTATTTAGAATAAAAACAATATTATAAAAAATTTATTGTGCTTGTACAAACGATCTTGACATGTTTTTCAAGTGGGGTGTTAGCGAAATATATCTCGAGGAGAGAAATCTTTGAGATACCTAATGATTGTGCTATCTTCAGAGTTTCAGATCAATAACAGACATGCTCTGACGGAGATAGTTTTAGACAGGGATTTAGAAATGATGTAATGTTTTTGAATAAATATTTTGTATCCAAAAAGGATAATGAAATCCAAGAGCTAGGTATTCAAAGAGTTATATGAACAGATGTAACTCTTGGAATAATATCTAATAAGAACATAGACTCTTTTTACATTGATGAGCAGATCGCGTGCTAATCGCAAGTGATTTGACACACTTACCTAATTACACTACAAGAAGGCGATAGACACATTACTAGATTAATCAGATCTGGGTTCTTTAACTCCCATTTCTAGTCCACCAGTCCTTCACTGTGGTTTTCGAGATCAGGTGAGAAGATGGCATAAGTACGAATGAAAACCTTTGTAATTGTTTGGTCGCTTTGTTTGTGGTGTGCATTTGTCTAATTTTTTATAATAAATACATAAAAGATTTTTGACTTTGTGCTTGCTTATATCATTTACCTATCAGTTGCATGACTTTATATGGTCCAACTTTAGTTAAAATTAAATAAACTATCTATTAATTCAAAATATTAGATCATTTGCACCTCGGCATAGTCTGTGCCATTAACCTTCCTCTACTATTGATTGATACAAAGATAAGTTTCTTCAGTTTTGATAACAGTAAATATTCCTGTCCGTCTGTTTTCCATTTTGTTTGCCATATCCTGTTCCTGTTTTATTATTTAAAATTAATCGGTAATCCTAATCATTAAAGCGTTCGTTTTTAGTGGTACGTTAAGCATGCAGAAATCTGCTTGTACCTACTGTGTTTGGCCTCTGACCTGCCAATTTTGCTTATCAATGCATCTTGTTATAATTATTTGGTTCTAGTATTGGTCTCAAACTTTTCACAAACCGACTTATCAGCCCCAACATAATTTTCAAAATTAGAGAATTTTGTTTAACTAAAACTTTCTCTAGAATTTCGAATTCAATCAAGGATTTCTATAATACATTATTCTTCTTTCACCTTGAAACAAAAAAGACACTAATGAATTAAAGGTAAGTAACCAAGGGAAAACTAGTCACTTACTATTCAATGAAGACGACATATTTACTTGCTAATTACATTAGGAAGTGTCGTCCACATACTAGATATAAAAAGTAGCGATGCATTTGCATATGAACGACAAATGACGGTAGGTGAAGAATTTTATGTGTTGTCTGTGGTTTATAAGTGTAGCAGTCGACCTTTCTCGATGTATCCGTTTCCGCACGGATGTAGAATGTAATGTCCGTATTGCACGCGAAATGTATTGTTTTTGGAGTTTCTTTAGTAAAGACAGCGGTAGAGTTGTTATGGGCTTGGGGACATCAACTTGAGTTCTGGAGAAATGAAGGTTAGCTCTCAAAACAGGAGAGAATTAGCTCTTGGGTTTGGTTCCATTTCCAATACTAGTGCCTACATTAACATCATTAGCTTAGAAATTCAGTAGGACCCTGTAATTTGGGCTAAAATGCCCGATTAATGATAAGGCAAGGGACACATATATAAGTTCCAGGAAAATGTGGAACTAGGTAGGTACAGGTAGGTAACTCGCTGTTTAAAACTGCGGCTATGAAGGTTGATGCGACAAGGTAGTCCACGAAATTTGAATTTTCTTACGTTTTTTTGCAATTTGGCGTACAGTGTCAAATCGTATGTTAAAATCACCAACCGTCTCAGTTCATAAAGGTCTCAAGAATGCCGTTTTTTTGCGTAATCAGATTCCTTCGTTTTTTACTAACAAGCTCGCTAACGAGCAGTATGACAAGTTTACTTCTGAATATCACGCAATTTTGAGCAGAAAAAACTGCAAATTGGTCAACTTGATGGTTCCTAATCGTAGCGCGATTTGATGCTCTTTTCACCGCACTCAGAGAGGTTTAATGATTCTATTCTATTCTATTTTTATGAATGGCAATTGTGCCGATGTCGACAATTCTGCCATGTCAAATGTGGAATGGGGAAACGTGTGTGGACAGCATTAAAAAAGAAAATAATTTAGATTATGAAAAATAAATAAAACAAACTGCACGTAAAGTGTAACTTGTCGATAAGTATTAATAAAAAAATATATAAAAAGGAAAATAAATACATAATATTTGTAATATAAATTAATTTAATAAATCGAATATCACACTACGACTTACAATCTGATGTTGTTGCTACGGATAAATATAATTAGGGCACTACAAAGCTTTGGAGAAAAGTGAGTTAGTAAAGAAGGAAAGTTAATAGGAACAGGGATTTTCAATTCTGAAAGATGGCTGTATAGATCAAGAGAAGGGTTATTATTAGTACAATTAAAGAAAATATGTTCCAAGGTACCCTCGTCCAAACCACACTCGCAAAGAGATGAATCTCTGACCCGAATTTTGTGTAGAAAAACTGGGGAGCAGCAATGGCCCATGCGAAGCCTGCACAAAACAGAAAGCACCTTCTTGGAGAGTTTTTTATATGGCTTAAAGTTAAACCAAGGCTTTGAGGTAACATTAGGTTGGATCGCAGAGTAAAAAGAACCTTTTGTTTTACTCGAATTCTGCCACTGTATCTGCCATGAGGATAGTAAACTCTTTTTTGGAAGGCTCAGCAAATCATAGCCCTGGCATTGATAGTATTTTAGGTCTACGGACTGGGAATTTACAGCGTCTTTAGCAAGGGCATCAACACATTCATTTCCTATTATGCCGCAGTGGCTAGGAATCCAAACCAGATTAACTGTTTTGTGGTTTTCAGCACAAGATAATAGGGATTTTTTAATTTGGAGCAAAATAGGGCTGTGTAATTTAGACTTGAAGGGATTTTGCTCTAAGGCTTGCAAACAACTCAGAGAATCCGTGAATATAACACCAAAATTTATACTGTGAGCCTCTATAAAAAGGCATGCTTCCAGTATGGCAACACACTCGCCCGTAAACACAGATGACTGAACAGGGCATTTAAATTGAAGAACAATTTTGGAGTTTTGGTAATAAACCGCAGCACCAGTACAGCCAGAATTTGTCAATTTGAAGCGTCCGTAAAGAACTTTTCAAAATGACACCATCGTTCACCAACGGCAGCATTGAATAGAGAGTCCGCCGAAACAGAATTTTTGGAAATTTCGATATTATAAAAGATTTTTGGTTTGAAACAAATGACATCATAATTAAAGTTATAAATAGGAAGTTTTGGGAATTGAATAATGGGAGAATCTAAATTTTGATGGAAACGAAAAGATTTTAAAAATAGAGGAACTTCTTTGTGCTTCCAATAATTAGATGTGCTGCAAAGGGAATCTAATGTATGAACTTTTCCTATAAGAGGGTGAGCGGATTTCGTGATAACTCTGGCCCAAAACCTGGATGCTAGATATTGCCTTCTCAAGGCCAAAGGAGGTTCTGCACACTCCACCTGTATTGCGTTAGTAGGTGATGATTTCATACAGCCTAAAATGATCCTAAGACATTGGGCCTGAATCCTGTCCAGTCTTGTCAAAGCCCCTTTGTTACAGGGAATGAGCAGAAAAGAACCGTAATCTAGAACACTTCGTATCAAGGCATTGTAAACCAGCTTCATAGTGTATGGGTGGGCACCCCACCATACACCTGCGAGCACTTTTAAAATAGGAATAATTCTCTCGCATCTATTTACTAAATAATTTAGATGATGCAATCCAGTTAATTTACAATCTAAAAATACACCTAAAAATTTGGCTTTCTTAGCAACTGGTATACAATGATTTTGAATTCGTATCGAAATTTGAGGGATTAGTCTCCTGCGGGAAAAGACAACCACAGAACTTTTGGGTGCCGATAAACTCATACCATGCGGAATTAACCATTGATTCAAAGAGTCCAGGGAGACACAAAGGGATGACGCAGCAGCTTCAATAGATTTGTTGGTAACATACAAAGCTATATCGTCAGCATATTGTAAAATATGACAGTCATTGTTAAGACATGAGCCAATATCTGTTGTGTACAAATTATATAATAAAGGACTTAAGACATAACCCTGTGGTAATCCCTTCCATGTCCGCCTGACATCAAAATCTTCACCTGGAACTCTCAAAATCAAAGACCGAGACATTAGCATGCTAAAAATACACAGAACCATTCTCACTGGAAACCCCATCTCTTGCAATTTCTGTCTGAGAATGGGAAGAAGGACATTATCATACGCAGCTGAAATGTCGAGAAAGGCAGCAACAACAGACTCGTTTTTAGAAAACGACGCTCGGATATCTGAAACTAATACTCCAATACTATCCATGGTACCAAACCCCTTCCTGAAACCAAACTGATGGCTCGGGAGTAAGTCCCTGGACTCAATAATGAACTCCAGCCGATTCTTAATCAGGTGTTCCATTAATTTAGCTAGTACTGATGAAAGGGCAATTGGTCTAAAGCCGTTAGGGTCATCGCTATGTTTGCCTGGTTTCAAAATGGGGATTATTATTTGAGTTTTCCATTGATCGGGGACCCAACCATTGGTGTAAAAATAATTAATTAAATGTAAAAAGTAGTTTTTTGCCTTCAGGCCTGCTCGTGATAAAAAGGAGTAAACAATACCATCAATACCAGGAGCAGAGTCATGGACATACCTCAAAACTGAATCAAGCTCCTGGATTGTAAATGGAGCGTCGAAAGGATCCTCTGAATATGAAGAAGACGGTAGATGTATTTCTGCTTCTGATGGCACATAAGGAGGAGCTAATTTATCAAAAAACAGCTCTGCAGTTTCACGGGTAATAGGAGAAGAAATCGAAGGGGAACATCCATTTCTGAATCGGTTAATTCTTTGCCACACCACTGATATAGGGGTGGACGGGGATAAGGAACCGCAGAAATTAACCCACCCAGCTCGTTTCTTACTCCGCAATAATCTTTTGGATTTGGCAAGAGCATGATTATAAGCGCTTAGATTAGAAACAGTCATATTTTCGTTATAAATCTTTTCAGCGTCATTTCTCTCTTTAACGGCCAATGAACATTCCTGATTCCACCATGGAGGGGGAGGAATCAAACTACGAGCAGAGTTTTTGATAGGGAAACATGAATCTGCACTAGATATTATGGCTGTCACTAGATTTTCGTAGCAATCTGACATGTAAGTGGGGCTTGGAATAACGGAATCTTGAAGAATTAAATTTGGAAGCAAATCAATTTTATCCTCCAGTGATGATGAATATTTTGCCCAATCGGGGTTGGACAAATTATACCTCATCAGCGGAGGATTCGATTTTTCTAAGTAAGTTTTATCAGCCAACGAAATTAAAATCGGATAGTGGTCACTACCATGTGTCAAACTGGTACATTCCCAACGACACGATGCCGCAACATCAAGTGAGCAAAACGAAAGGTCTACACAACTCTTATGTTGGCCAGGAAGAGTCCTACGGGTTGAACACCCATTATTTAAGATGCAGAGGTTGAGATCATCCAGAATTTCTACCAAACCTACCCCAAAGGAGTCACATCTTTCAGACCCCCATCGAAAATGATGGCAGTTGAAATCTCCCATAACAAGTACAGGGCCAACTACGTTTTCGAGAATGTCTCTCAAAAGTGGAAGAAAGTTTTGATTGGGGTGAGCTATATAAATAGATAAAAGGGTTATGCCCTCTACTTTACCTGCCACAATACTTACATCTCCTCCAACAGAAGGCAAAGGTACTGTCACAAGTGGAACGCGGTTGTTCACGCAGAGAGCCGACCCTCCATAGCCATCAGATCGATCGCATCTGATAATGTTATAATGTGGTAAACGAAAGCTAAGACTAGGAACTAACCAAGTCTCAGCGAGAGCACAGACTAAAGGTTTATATTTATTCAAGAGAAATATGAGATCGTGTTTCTTATGCCACACGCTTCTCACATTCCACTGAAGGAACACCAGCCGAGCCATTATGTCGGGTGAGAGAAAGGAAATTTATAAGTGAATTGGCAACGTTGGACGGTAATTGTACTGACTTAGAAGTAGATATTAGAGTGTTAAGAAGTTTAAGAAGTAAATCAATAATAGAAGACAAGTTATCAGGAGATTCTAAGAACGGATTATTGAGGGCACAACCATTATGCTGAGACGATGGGGGTGAGCTAGTTATTAGTTGATGAGCTACTTTATCATATGAGGGAGAGAGTGGGGCATGGGTCTTTGGCTTGAGAGTGATGGATTTGTGGTATGACTGAGATTTAGTGATATCAGCATAGCTGCGAGAAGAATTAGGAATAGTTTTACTTGCCTCTGAGTAAGAAAGAACTTTTTCAGCCATAACAACCTTTATGGACCTCTGCCTACCATACTCCGGGCACGCCTTGCTGTTGGCAAAGTGGCTGCCAGAGCATAATACACAGAAGGCTTCGCTTTCTGAAATGCCACAACCATCACCGGGGTGATCGTTGCCACACTTGCTGCAGCGAGGTTTTGACCTACAAAGAGATTCTACGTGACCAAAACGGCAACACCTGCGACATTGTATAGTGGGGTATATGTACTGTTCCACTGTTAGAGCAGTATAAAAACAAAAAATTCTCTTCGGCAGAACATGGCCATCAAAGGTGATGACACAGGTTTCAGTAGGTCTGTAATCTGTTGTGCCGTCTCTTGTTACTCTTCGATTTAGCCTACGAATTTTAAGAATAGGTCCACAACCCTGTGGAACCTTCAAATAGGCCAAAACTTCCTCTTCAGTGAACTCCGTAGGGATGCCGCTAACGACACCCATACGCGTTATATTGAAAGTCGGAATAGTTGCATCGTAAAAATTTGAAACGAGGTTAGTATTACAAAGAAAAGCGTTTGCATCCTGAGGGGACGCAAACTCAACGGAGACACGGTTTCTACCAACTCTCTTAACTCCAGTTATATTTGCAATGTTATTATTTGATAAAAAACGGCCAAACGAAACTGGGTGCAGGGTAGTGCCAGCATTTGGATTACTTTCCTGACGAGAAACATGTACCTATAATATATGGACCTTTATCTAATACCGAGTAACGCAGGCGACCTACTTGAGATCGTGATTGTTTAGTGGGATGGATGGGAGAATCATCTAAAATGCTTGGACGTTTACGTGAACTTGACTGGGATGAGGAGATTGCTGGTCTACATTTAAACGGATGGAAGAGGAAGAGGAACTTGAAGAAGAAGAGGAAAAGTTTAATGAGGGGGAATTCGGAATGTCAGGAGGGTCAGGAGGTTTTTTTTTATCCATTATGGCAGAAAATAGGTGCCGAAAGTATGTGTTTTATTTAGTTAAAATATATTGCAGGAATATATACAGAATATACTTATATGCATAAAATAAATATGTAGAACACAAAAACAAGACACAATAGGCACAATATCTGAAAAAAACCGTTAAATTCTAAACACACGTGTTAACCATAGACACACTCTTGCTAGAATCAGGTTTAATGATTACTTAAGCCATTATAAGATTTTGACAGTTTCGTGAAGGTTTTCTAAGTCAAATCTTTACTAAGGGACGGCTAAAGTAATCATTCAATATCTCTGATTACGGGAGTTTGACTTTATTTTGGGGTTTACTTTAAATTACGCACATCCGTTTGTAGGACAATTTTAAAAAATGCATTGACGTGACAAAAGTTACCGAAAGTGAATTGACGTGACATAAGCTACTGAAAATGGATTGAAGTGACATTCACATACGCTATCAAAAAGCTTACAAATAATTTTATGGATAGCTTTTTTAGGCGAAATTTTTGCGTTTATTCTAAAAAGCAGCTTTCTTAGGAAAGCGATTTCCACTTGTCTACCCACAATTCATAAACTTAGCAAAGTAGAACCATAAAAACAATAGAACCATAATTAGTACAATAAACCTACTTAGTTTGTACCATAACACGACCTGAATTTCAACGTAGGTAGTATATAGATATACTAATCAAATTCATTAGGGGTAAAACAATAAATTAATAAGCCGCAAACCGCAACAAATATAGCTTGGTTCTGACTACTTCTGACGATAATAACAGGACAAAAATAATAAATATTTAAAGTAATCATTGTCGACGTTCCATTTATTATTAAAATAATATAAACTTTACTTCTATTGTCTAGAAAAGTAGAAGTTATTTTATATAATTATGTTTAAAAACGATGATGTTTAGTCTCAAACCATAAAAAAAATCCTCTAAAGAACAAGCATTAAAAAAATTTGGTAAACACAATTTTTTGTGGTCAACTTACACTTGACCAAAAAAAAAATTTGCCAAAATTGTTTTCATATTAAAGCATATATTTCATTTATGTTATTTTATATGTCTATTTTGTCACAATTTGTAGTACCGTCTTGCACTATCATTACTGCCGAATTTTTCGATATTAAGGCTACGATAACAATGCGATTGGCGAACAACATATCGATAGGTAAATTTTATCATTTGCCATATCATATACGAGTATACGTACGTACATATTATAAGATAATTTCAGAGCCCCGCGAATCTAAGGCTATCTAAACTATCTTTATAATCCTATCCGTTGTAAATGACGATATTAAATATCATTTAGAGATAAAGTAAATATATTAGGTATGCATATAGGTATTTGTTTCTAGTACATATGTTCATTGTTCGTTCATTGCCCCTTGTGGTAAAGTCGCAGACGTAAACATACTATAAAATGGTGTTATAATAATGAGCAATTCGATTCAGACTGAAACAATGCTCTTTGGACAATGGTTAAAGGCATGTAGGTAGGATAATTGATAATTGACTACCTTTGAAATCTTTCATATTCACACTGAAAGCATTTATAATATCAATTCGGTCAACCATCAAAATGGTAACAAATTTCGAACGCTTCTTCGGACACAGGACAGCTCCATACAAATACTTACTGAAGTAGGTATCTGTCAGTGTTCTTGTCCACAATTTGTCCGTACTGGTTAGATGGATGTATGAGCTATCTAGGAGTCAGTCAGAAAGTTAAGGCTATTTTGCGGTTCCAAGGCTAGTTTCATACTTTCATATGATCTACTCAAGTTTTTATTTTTGGAACGAAGTTCCTTATCGCGCGTTGTGAAAGGGGGCTAGACGGAAAAAATTCTTACGAAAAGTTGTCACGACTCTTTTTGCTATAGTAAGCTATTGTAAGCTGTGCGGCGTCGCATGTTTCTCTGTCTGTCTCTCTCTCTCTTATAGAAAGCAAGCCTGATATTTTATATTTTAAATTTATATAAAAAATTATAATTAAAATAATATAATTAATAAATATATAAATGTATTTTTTTTTTTTTATTAATTCTTTTGGTCATTCTTGTGCTGTTTGCGATAGACTTTAACTTCGTTCCATCCGGGTGTCCCTTGACACCTCTCAAGTTTTTTATTTTTCATGTATAGAAATGCTATGTACTCGTAAAACGTGGAAAAATTACTGTTATCTATCATCTAATCTCTTTTTTGACACATACATTTATATCCCTTCCCTTGTTAGGCATAATTACGATAATTTATCTAATTAATACCAAGATAGTAAAATATAACAAACGTGACATATAATAGATCTAAGTAAACATCTAAATGTTTTGTTTTTATGATTTAACAGGTCTAATTTAGGTAGGGGTAGGGATATCGTTTAAATCCCATTCCGTTTTGTAATGTGGTCCATATGGTCAAACTCACGAGCTAGACTCAACGTTTCAGGGGGTCTGAAATAGCCACTCCAACAGATCATAATAGGATCTTAATATGAATTGCGTTAAAATTCGTAAAATAGTCATAGATACAGTTACTATTATGTAGATTATAAATAGTCGATTTTACGAATGTTAACGTAATTCATATAAGGATCTGCTAAAGTGGCCATTTTAGACCCCTGGTCTCAAGTTTTCAACTCTACATTTTGCACACATAATTAATTATGCTTGAACTTCATGTTTCCTTGACCTATCAAAGTTGGTAACAGTAACCTTGGCATATAAGAAAACAGACAACCAAGCGCTTATCGTCATTCCATTTAAAGTAAGTCAAGAGAAATGGGTCAAAGTGAGTCGTCTGCTAATATGGGACATCTCATTGTCCGATAGGATGAATGGTCTGGGGCAAGGACATAATAATATGTATAGCATTTATGTGAAGATATTTATGTACCATCAAATTATTAGATAAAAGGAGGATGCTGTCCGTTCTGTAAGTTGAAATCTAATTACCTCCGACAAGGTTCATAGTTTTGAGTATCCAAACCATGAAGATGTTCATTTAACAAAAAATATTATATTATTATTTTTAAGGAATTACGGGGGATGTCGTTGGCCTAACATTATAGGTTTCATTATAAAGATATCATTACCATCTCCCGTTCATCAACTGCTGGAGTAGTGGATATAGGCATGACTTTGCTTATTGGCACAATACCAACGTTTCTGAATCTTCCAAGAACTACCAAAAGTTACTACAAAATAATACTAACAGCCTTACTAAGTAATTTCTTGTAGGATGTTCTTACCTTATTATGTAATTTCTTGTAGGAAGTTTTAACTTTGAAGTTCAGTTCAATGAAGGACATTATTTTAATCATTTAATTGTTGGCAATTTCTAAAGTTGTAAGTTTTAGTAACGGTTTACATTGATAATAAAACAGAGAGTAAATGTGCCATAGCGATGTATAGCGAATTATCTGAGGAATGCGGACGCAATTCGATAGCAATTTACTGTTTGTTGAAGTAAGAGGAAATATCTTTTAAAACCGTGTTTCTGACTTCTGTATAACGATTAATGTTATTGAAAGATGTGTTGTGCTTGTATATGAATGTCTTTGGTTTGTAATAAAGTGAGTTTGATCCATGACTTGTCAACAGCAAGAATTAAATTTAGCGAGTGGGCGCATTTATTTATGGGGTCTTTCTTGTGTAATTTGAATGTCCACTAATATGGTTATAAGAGTGAGGACGCCCAAAGAAATAATGGATGTACGAGGTAAAGTATGATTTGGCTTGAAAGGAGGTGACTGCAACACAGAAGCATAGAAGAGGAAGACATGAACCCCAAATAAATTAGCAGAAGAGTATTAGTGGTTTTTTTTTGTCTGGCAATCATATACTTAGGGAGACTCGGTCAGTACCATAGGCAGGTTTTAAACAAATATGTTTCAGATTCCTGTTTAAAAGTGTAGCAAACCACGGCCTAGAGTGTGATGAACTTAAACTTTTCCGCGTAAGGTCAAAGAACTGTAAACGAGTGGGCAGTTTTTTCCCCCGATATTCGACCGATAAACACGAACGAAGGCTTTTTGTAGGCACGTTACGATATTTGGTAGTTTGTTTTAGTAGTTTATGGATATAGAACCAGTGCCTATATACCTATAGATGACTGTATGGGAAACGGCTGAACTTAATTTTTTACATAGTTTAAATATTTTTTTTTGTTATATAATGTACCTTACCTATCAAGAAATTCAAAAAGCCGTAACCGAAAGAAAAACTAAGAAAACCGAGACGACCAAGGTCAGCGGTAATGACTGTTTTTTCAAAGCGATGAATTGTTCAAAAACACTTCTCTGTTCCATCAACGTTTATTGCTAAGATTTAATAAAAGTTTGTGTTCACAGAGGGCTAGCCTCTGTGAACATTTTCGGAACATTGATTGCAGAGATAACACACCTAAACAAAGTTTGTATCAAAATATCATCATCGTTTCTAATCCCAATTTATTTGGGGACGGGCGCAACATGTCTTTTATAATATTTTTGTACAAGTAGACGCAAAATAGCTACAGACTACAGAGTGATCATAAACTGTAATAAACGTGAATAAACAGGATGGAGTGTGGCGCCCGCCGCTGTTGACCAAACGTGCGGATTATTGTAAACAACAGCAGTATTGTTTTGTGTTGCAGCACAAACGCTCGATTACACTATCGTTAGGTCCTTGGGCCTGGCCTTACACACTTTTAAAGAACCTGGTCTTGGAAAGTGCATTCGGAACAGGGTTTCGGTCACTTTATAAATCCCGCTTCATAAACCTACTATAGGATACAAACTCGGTTCCGCATGCCTTAGAAAGGATATAAGAAACGTAACAGAGCGTAAAGAAGTTGAGAAGCTGTTAAGATGACCAAGATAATATTGACCGATTGGAGAAAAGTTTGTAAGATAACAATTAATATAGGAAAAGGATACTACTAAGGCCATAGAGATCAGTAATGAGAACATGTTCCTGGTAACAAAAACACCATCACACTGCTGATTGATGATGAAAGGAAAAGTTTCAGTAAAAACCTGGACAGGACAGACCGACATTGCTATGAATTATGATGATGATGCAATGCGCAGGTTTGATATTATTCCGCTTATTTTGTCTTCGAAAGTGTATTCGAAGAGGCTTTACCGGGGGACAAACAATAGTTCAGATGAGAAGTTTAAAAAATGTCTATCCAAAAAAGTACTAACCTCTTTAAAGAATTTGTTGAAGGAGAGATCTAAGCATGGGCTAGATGGAGCCTAGACATATATTTTGGAACATGCAGTAAGTGCTACTACTACTCAAATACATAACACCTTACTTAGCTTAGTACACAAGTAGGTGTAGTACTGAGTATACTTAACAAAACAGGTTTAACTTTCTTGGACGATGTGGCTGTTTTATTATTGTGTAAATTTGCTTTGTTTTTGTTTCAAAACAGAGACGTCTTAAATTGGAATGGGGACTTGTTGTGTCACTTCTTCTCGAAAGCACTACATTATAGGTAGCGTGGCAAGGCGGACTTTTTAAGATTTTTGTATTCTCAGCTGTAGGTAATTTACGCCAAAAGAACATACATTTTACAATCAACAATAGAGTATGCAGGTTAGGTAGGGTTCTTATAAAGGTACCAATTATAGGGTTCCACAACATTTTCCTATTCCTCTCATTCTCAATTTCAGATTTCTTGCTGTCCATTTTGATTACCTCATTTTCAACTCATCGCTTTAGATTTTATGTCAAACCCTAGATAAATATAGGTATGTAGTCCCATAACAACTGAAGAATATAACATCTATCTAAAGAACTCGTAAATTCTTATCACAGTAACTCAGATAAACGTAATGTTTAATCCGCGTGCCAGATCAAGTGGTTTACCTGAAGAGGTTTATTTAACTTTCAGACAATTCTTGGAAGTATAGATGTCTCTTGTCGCATCACAAGTTATTTTTATCGCGAAATGTCGAAATTTTGGTAGATAGAGTCAAATTTGGACGCTTTTATCAATAAATCGCAGTTAACATACAATGGAAAGAAGAAAATGTTGAAGACATCAGTCTATAGACGCGATGTATGAATTGTGTGAGAAGAAATATGCCTACAAAAAGGAAATTAATGTGTCTTACTGAGCAAGACAGCTGAAATATGTAGATAGACGCAATGCATAAAAGACAAATTCCGCAAAAACTAGAAATAAATTGAAATAGGGCAGGGACAGAGACCCATTTTCCACGTAGGAGTTCCACTCCATATTTAGGCAACAGATGTGGTAAAAAAACATGTCTGGTAACAAACATGTTTTGAAATAATGAATCAAGCTTATAATAAATTGCACTAAACCTTTGGCTGTACCGGATTAATAATATCAAGACAAAAGACATTCATACCGTTTGCCAATACAAGCTATCGCGCATTTGTTATCGGCCGGCCATATTTCAGCTTAATCATAATCTAGTTAAGCCCTTGTTAATAATTATTTACTTAAATTAATTTCTTTTTTCGTTAATTAGCGAGTTGTTGGCTTAGTTTTTTTTTGGTTTTGACATATCGACTATTGGCTTAGTTAATGTTCATTCAGAATATATAAAGGAATTTTAAATTTTCCCATAAAATTAACCAATCTTAGTCTCTATAAGACACGATGAAACATTTTTCTGTGTAGCCTTGTGCACCTAATATGTAACGACCAGAGGACAATAGAAACCTAGTTTCCCACTAATTATAAATTCTGTCTGTTCCATATTTCTCTACGTTCGTCCCAAATAATAACGACTAAAATAATTTTAAGTTAAAATATGTCCCAGAATTACCAATTTGTAAGACCGGGTCACGGGTTTACTACCCCTGAAATTACGTACTTTAAATTATGTATCAAAACACTTTTTATGACATATCGTAATCCTAACATTTATTCAAGATTAGATTCAAAGACCACAAGTATGTATTTACGATAAGTTACTTAACAATAAAATTATATTGAAAACTATACGTATGAAACCACACGTTCATTAAGAAAATAACATTATTATCTGTGATTCATCAAACTGCATGTTTGCAAATTGATTGTGTTAAAAGAAAAAAGAAAATCGCGTGTGATTTCAGTCATTGTTTCAGTATTTTTCTAAGACGCTGTGTTTTCATGAAAAGTTTTAGTTTTTGTATTTTTATTTTATAAGTGCTATATAAATTAACTATTAAGCATCTAATTAAAAGTTTTAAATGAGAAAACTTACCTGATAATTTTATGAATAAAAAATAAACAATACAGCGTCTCTTGCGGGCACAATTTTTCAGTTCCAAATTCAAAATAAACCGCCGAAATTACGCGTGATTGTTTTTTTAATCGAACTAATACCAGAGATTACTTTCGATATTTTTTTCTCACGCACGTGTAAACTTGTCAACGGCCTATTTTTCTGAATATCGGCACGGCACTGACGGCTAGTGCGGGACTAAGCACGTCAACTCGACTGGCTGACTCGCACAAAGCTGCATTTTACAGGAAACATGCGAATATGTTTATATAGCTACGATTCTGACGCATGCGTTCTACCACTGTGTGGTTTTGCCGCCGGTTTCACTCGAAGTTTTTGTTTACACTCGCATAGTCGGTAATTCACATAATATTAGGGCTAGTGTACTAGAAATTGGTTTAATGTGGACGTCAAACATGAAAAAATAACTGAAAGTTAAATTAATACAAAAAAAGAAGATTGCGTGGTTGTACGAATTCTCTGAAGTGGGTTTGTTTCAGTGACCTCAAATGGTTGCACGAAATTATGGTATTCTTTATTTGGTAGCTATAAATATTTCAGACGCTTCGTATTCGTGAAATACATCTGAAAGTGTTTTCAAGTTCCTGGTAATGTGGGATTGTTATGGCAAAGTAACCGTTACAATAAAATAAATGGTCCATCTAGTACTCATTAAAGAGTTGGCAATATTGTAGATGGCTGGTGTCTAGTAGACCAACTAATACCACTCTGAAAGGTGTAGAGAGAGAGTCAGTTGCCTAGATGAAGCCGATTCAATGTGATTTCAAACATATCTAGTATGGCACAGATGCCTTCCAGCTGGTGGACATTGGTCCAGCTACTAGATGACCTGGTGAGGGTAGCGGGGATCCGCTGAATGGACCGGTCAATGTGGCGTGATTTTAGGGAGATCTATAGCACTAGAGTTATGTCCATGTGGAAGTCATGATGATGATTGCACATAACTGAAAAAAGAAAGTATGACAAACAAGAAGTTGTGACAAACATTTTTTTTTTTCTATACATAGAAAGAAGGAGATATTATTGAACGTTTTACGAGTGTAAGCGCAGCATTGGCTAAGGTCATACCGGTTCACAGCCATAAAACACACGCGTTTTATCGATATAAAACAATAATTTACGAGATAAGACATGTAGGTAGAGATATCATTAAAAGTAATTATCAATAGAAATCAACATGCTTACCTACTTATTTAACTACCGATAAATTACAACGATTTAATGTACCTGGTTGATTTTATAGTAATTTCCGGATTATCTTGACTTTTCCTTCCTGAAGACAATATTTTATTGAGGACGATACTCACATTATCACAAAACTAGAATATTACAGAAAAGTATTAAGTTTATAATTCACTAGCGGACGTCACGCGGTTTCACCCGCGTAGTTCCCGTTCCCGTGGGAATACAGGGATAGAAAGTAGCATAAGTCACCCGGGGATAGTGTAGCTTCCGAACGGTGAAAGAGTTTTTCAAATCGGTCCAGTAGTTTCGGAGCCTATTCGTTACAAAGAAACAAACAAACAAACAAATCCTTCCTCTTCATATTATTATTATAGTGTAGATTTAAATATTAGCGAAAGAGATTATTACAATAACTTCATAAAAAAAATACTGCAAAACATTTTGGATGATTTATGGAGTAATGGCGGCACATCACTAGTTTTTAAAGAGATCGCGTAGAACAGAATACATTCGAGCATGCAACGTTAAATTAAATAATTACCGTTTGTTAATTGCATGAGCAAAGGGTAAGTTACGTTTGACGTCAACCTACTGACTTGTGAACGTGTTATTACTTCTTAAAGTTTTCGCAATTTGTCAATGTAATTGAGCTGTAAAAGTAAGTAAAAGCTATAAATCCTGCAATTATTTTCAGACTCAAAATTGCGGAGACTGACATTTAGGGTGAAGGTAGAGGTTACGCCATGCCTAGATATATTGCCAAATTGTGTAGCGGTAGTTTCTGTTCGATATTTTCAGAATTGTACAACAATAGTTTGGACATCAGTAGCTAATTGCGAACGAGTATCTGGTAAGTAAGTAGCTGAAATTAACGACTCTACGTAACTGGAACTTCATACTCAGAGGGACACGGTCAAACCTGTCAATAGTGGTACCTACTTTTATCACAAAGAATTAACGAAATTTTGCTCTACCTACATGTTAAAATTACAGACACCTTTTTGACAAATGTTAAAAAGATATGCCATGCACTTTTTTGGCATTGACGTATAAAAAACACAGCAACTTAGGTACAACTTGACTTTGTGCTACTCCTTTGTCATTCATTGAAAAATGAAATTTCCATTAATTATTATAATATAGCCTAAAACTATGTAAGTACATTGTCAATCATCTCTTTAGGTACGCTGACTCATAAAGTGTTCAGAAACGGTTATTGAAATTTACAGATAAACCGTCAAAGCAGTGTCACATGAGTTTGTATCTCTTCATGAAGATCTATCTGAAGTGTTGCCCAATAGACGTTATTGCAACAGTTAAAAGATTTGACTGAATAGACACACCCTTTTCGATAACGTTAAAAAAAAAAATACTCAATTTTTACCCGACTGCGGCGAAACTCAAAAGGAGGGTTATGTGTTTGGCGTGTATGTTTGTATGTATGTCAGTTTCTTTGCTCCCTCATAACTCCTAAACGGATGAAGGGATTTGAATCAAATATACGACGTTAGATTCATCTTGATGGCGCGGGTAGCAAGATACATTCAAATTAAAAAAAACAAAGAAATTTGCGGATTTTTGGGGCCATATCGCGGATTTAAAAAATAAATAAAACCATTACCATCGAGTAGGGTATCAAAATAACGGGTTTTAAAAGGAGATTACAAAAATAATATGACACTAAATATGTTTAAAAGAAATTCACAGTCACAAAACCTATAAACAAACACAAAAGTTAAATCTTCTGCGAAGAATGTTACGCGACCAACGAAAGAACAAACAAAATAACTAAAACCCGACTGAAAAAACTGAAAAGCAAAAAACAAGCACATTTATATTTTATTTTTTTCTGAACTTGGAAGCAGGCGGGGTTCATTAGAATAATAATATTAAATTAGGAAATGAAAATAGAATGGGGTCCATTCTATTTTCCTGCTTCCAAGTTTTGTTTAATTTAAAATGTGCTTGTTTTTTGCTTTCCAGTTTTTTCAGTCGGGTTTTTTAGTTTTTAACTACTTTTACTAAGTTATAAAAAAAAAAAAATTCTTCGAAATGATATATAATATAATATAATATACCTATATAACATTTTTTTGGTCATGGTCGTGAACTATGACCAAAAAAAAGTATAAGTAGGTATTTATTATTAACCACGATTAATTAAGATAAACTAACAACATTTATAAAGGCATAAAAAAACCCCAAAAGTAGGGACCTATACTGCAGGCGCCGTTGTTGAAAAATTATACACACAATCTAGTCAAAAAGACTTAGGTATTTATGACATTTTTTATAACAATGTTAATTTACTTGGAGGATAATTCGATTGTTAATTAGATTTCGTTTTTATTTATTCGGGAAAATAAATGGACTACTTAAATTCATCATCATTCTCTGGCCCTTATTCCAATTCATACTTATGGGATTGGCGCAGCATGTCTTCCTTTTCTATATTTCTCTATGTATCACTAGTAGGGTTTGGGTCCCGGGACGTCTCGTGTCTCGAAATCCCGGGACTTTTCGTAATTTTAGTTGTCTCGAGTCCCGGTACTTTCGGATCGAGACTCGAGGCGAGACAAGATTGTCAAAATTGTTATGTAATCATTTCTATTTTCAAATAATTGAGGGATAGGTTAGTTTAATGAATTATTACTTAGTCAACTAAGTAACTACTGAGTACACAAAACGTGAATTTTACATACTAAAACCTTCCTCGAGAACCACTCTATCCATTGGCGATAACAGCATGAAAATTAGTGCAGTAGTTAATGAGTTTATCGCGAACAGACAGACACTGACAGGCGCGGGGGGAGGACTTTTGTTTTATAATAATTATGTAGTGATAGTAAAGTTATTAAGAGTTACTATGATTTTCAACTAAGAAATAAACAAAGCAATTACTATAACTAAAAGTTATTAAAATTTAATTTTCCGTTTATTAAATGCTGATTTTTACAAAAGAAAACCCATTCTTTAAAACGTTTCACCAGAAATTAACTCAATTAATATTCTTGACTAAGGGCTTTAAAGTTTTTATTAAGAGGGGTATCTTAATAAAAACCAAAAAAAATCTTAAGTCTCGATGTCCCGGGATTTTCCGGGACTCGGATCGGAGGCTGTCTCGCGTCCCGGGACTTTGAAATTGTCGGCAATTCCCAAACCCTAATTAGGGACTACTCATCTCATCAGTTACCTTCTTCCTCTAATTGTTGACACAAATTACTATGAAATAAGTAATTAATAGTTTACGACTAAACCATGTTTACTACCAGCTTGCACCTGTGTTAATGTTGCTTATTTAGTTGCATACAAAAGAAAAAACTAAACAGTTATCGAAACAAAAGGATTTTATTACGTATAACGAATGTTATCCGAAAAAAAAAACGCAAACGAAGGGCACTTCTTCTCCCCACCACTGCGATCATTTTTTGGTTCTAGACCATACCTGGGAACCCCCTAGTTACGGAGATATTGGGGGTCAAAGATCTAAATTTTTTACAGCTGTTTTTGTAAATACTACTTTTTCAGGTTATAATTTTTCTTAAATTACCTCCATGACCCCTTTCACAAGCAAAGCATCCACATTAGAGTTTTACCGTCAATTGTGACTTTTGACCCAAAAAAAAAGTCGTTTTCCAGCAAAAACATTTGCGTAGTTACATAGTTTGATGTACAGAATACTTGGTTGACGTTTGCGTGAAGGGTTGATTTACACCCTGTACCTATACATATTGTGGGGAACCCACCCATAAGTCATAGAGCCAACAATTGGAAGCCATAAATTGTGACATCCATACATTTATGGTGCTGGGTTCCATTCCCTGGCCCGACCAGAGTATTATTAGGTTTTTTGCATTTTTTTAATTTTTTTTTAATTTTCAGGATTTTCTCCAGGAGTCTGAATTTGTGTCCGGTTGATGGCAATAGGATCGTCCCTTATTATGAGGAACTAAAACATAATTGGCGAAAGGTGGACGAACTAATGTATACACCTTTGCCTAACTCTTAGGGGATTACAGGCGTGATGTTATGGCTGTTTGTTATGTACTGACATAACAATTATGTAAAACGCTGATCTCACATGGCCTGTTAATCTGATGCATTTAAACTAACAATTAATCATGGTAGTTGTTTAAGTCATAATTTAATATAATCAAGAAGTCTTATTATTATATGCAAGTAATAGCTACCGGAACATTCAGACCCTATACTATATTTAGGTCTCATTTTACGACCGGCATTGTCAACCGCTTTCAAGATCTATTAATATCTACTTCCGATTTGTCTAGTCTACAATGTTCTACCATTAAAGGTTTCAATATTTGTATGATATTAGAATTAGACTAGATTAAAGTCAGTTTATTTTTACGTATGATTTAATCACGTTGGGTTTAAACGCGGTTTACATTACATCACCTTAATTGAAATGCCTTAATTTAAAAGGTCTGCTATCCTAAAAATAAATACTTTAGTAAAATATAACCATTTTTTGTACAACAATTTATGACGCCTACATATTTTTTGTGGGCAAAGTTTAACCGTGTGTTTTTTTAGAAAGTAGGTAGTCATTTTTACGCGAGCGAAGCCGCGGGCAAAAGCTAGTTAATAATAAATGTACATGTCAAGCTTATCATTAGTGCTTGCGCCAATTGACTAACGAGGCAGTCAACTTTAAATTAAATTATATTTTACAGTTTTATTTAAATCCCCTCGGCCTACGTTACTAGTGTTTCATGTGAACCTCGCTTTACAGTGATTGATGCATAAATTGCTTCCGGCATATACTACATTTTGCAGTAGTACAAATACCTATATTTACTTATGTACTTAGTGCCTATACGCGGGTCGCCACGTGTTCAGCAGAATAACTAGCAAGCTATTATGTATGTATATCGTTGTTTCATGCTAATTTGTTGAAACATTACCAACACATATGAAGCTGTAACGATTTTTACACTGCTCTGCCTATTTTATAAGAATAAGACTATCAGTCATGAATAATGAACTGATGCTGACAGGTCCCATCGGGGCTGCGGATCCTGCGGCCTCGACACAAAGAGCTTAGAAGGTACATGGATGTTTTTTAGGCAGTAGAAGTCTGACACTCCCTTCCGTTCATCCCAGAGTGGGAGACGACATTTGATGATTTCCCAACCTCCAATGGCAATCGCTTTTTTCGTTTTTAGGGTTCCGTACCTCAAAAGGTAAAAACGGAACCCTTATAGGATCACTTTGTTGTCCGTCTGTCTGTCTGTCTGTCTGTCTGTCTGTCTGTCAAGACCTTTTTTCTCAGGAACGCGTGGAGGTATCAAGCTGAAATTCATATCAAATACTCAAGTCTATGGTCTCTTGGAGCTGTGAAAAATCAAACTTCTAAGTCAACGCGATCAAAAGATACTCCCGTTTATGCCGCAAATTTTCGACACTCGCAAGGGAATCAAAACCTACAGGGTACTTCTCGTGAACTCAGAATCTTGAAATTTGGTACGAAGCAACGTCTTATAACACAGATAAAGGAAAAATTGCGAAAAGCATAAATTTTTAGTTACATCATATAATTAAAATATTTTTAATAATTAAAAAAAAAAAAAAAAAAGCGACTCCCCTACTACGATGGTACGGAACCCTTCATGTGCGAGTAGGACTCGCACTTGGCCGGTTTTTTTTCTATACGCAACTTTCAACACGATTTCGAAGGTTTTCGGTGTCTCAAGGCAATCGAACTACACTTTTGATTACTAACCACTCAGGGTTGATCTGCAGGTAAGACTATGCACGCTTGCATAGGTCGGATGGGTAAACATCCATTAAATAATAAGTATCCTCCGTGACTTGGCAAGCACGCTAAGCTGTTGATCCCATCTGTCAATTGTAGCTCTTTGACAGTTGTTATAGTCAGTGGCTTGAAAGTCTGACAACGGTCTGACTATCTTATCACCCGGGACACTGGGTTGTTGGTCCCGGGAAAATCGGGATTTGAATCTATTTGATCACCATAACAGAGTAGTTTGATGTGTGATGCCTGTCTGTACCAACTTATCATTTGATAAGTGAATGTTTTAATAAGGTACTATCTATTATCTCACATTCCATCGGTATCATTTGAGACGTGACAATAAACTTAGGTCCGTGGCCTAACCAGAATTTATCGAGGATTTTATTTTATATGCAGTTTTAGTTGCATAGATAAGGACTTAAATAGAAGTAGAACAACTATAAAACAAAAAATGGACGACCTTCGAAAGTGCAAACCTATACATCAAAATGCTAATGAAATAAAAACTCACATGACCTTGAGTTTTTAAAACGACACTCACTGATATTTTAAAAGCCTAGGTTGTTTTTGAAGGAAAAGAGCAAAAACATAAACCCACGACTTTTTCCCAGAGAAGGCAAAATCTACAATTATGGTAAACTAGCTTTTGCCAGCGGCTTCACCCGCTACAACTCGAAAATTATCGCACGGGAAGATAAAAATCGCGATAAAAACTATCCTATGTGTTAATCCAGGTTATAACACATTTTATCCAAATCCGTTCAGTAGTTTTTACGTGAAGAAGTAACAAACATACACACTCACACACTCACAAACTTTCGCCTTTATAATGTTAGTGTGATAAACATACTCCTTTTGCTACATAACATAATACACATAACATAATATCATGCATATAATTCCTGACGGATTAGGCAGAGGTGTACCTATAATAATACACACGCATTTCGCCATCAACCGGGAACATTTCATTACAAATTCAAGCACCGTGACCGCCAGGCTACTGTGATATTCCAGATGGAAAAACCCAGTAACACTTTGCCCGACCATGGAATCAAACAGGACCTCATGCTCAGCAGTAGCACTTGCAACCACTAAACGAACGAGGCAGCCAGTGCTACGTTCACGTTCATGAAACAGTGGCGTAGCGTGCCTTTGCGGGGGGGCCCCTTAAAAAAAATAGTTTGGGGATTTCTGACAAAAGGATAAAAAATGCATAAAATTAAAAGCAATATTATTATTATTTTTATTTTTTTTAATTTATTATTTATTACAGTTCGAACAAATTATCTTGGCAGGTCCGAACTTCGTGCAGAACGCTGCGCAGTAACATTTATTAGGAACCAAATGGTGACATGAGGTGAAGTTCGGGGGGCGGTAGTCTAGGCTAGAGATGCACCTTACATAAACACAATCAATCCTTTATACGATCAAATATCGTAATCGATTAGTTTTATTTGGAATACGTTATTATTAGTGTTTAGAAGATATTTAAGTGAATACATTAACTAATAAAGTGAATTTAATCATTAATAATTGAGTTTTCGTCTTTATTACATAAAAAATGTATAGTAACATTATGTTTTCTCTGTTAAAAGACATGATTTACTTATATTTTAGAAATCTATTACAGACTTCTTGAATAACGAATGTTTACGAATATTTAAAACCTCAATATAAAATTGAATAGAAACATCTTTTTATTACTTAATTTCAATCGATTCTAAGAATAATCGATTAAACGACACCCATTGCACATGCACATGCACATCTCTTTTTGTTAACTTCGTGACCTTCGTACAAGTTCGGCAATATTCGGTACGAGGTATTATATCTCAGTCACACGACAGCATTTGTTTAGTGTTTGTGTTGCTATCTCTGTCTTGAGCACATTCGATTAGAAAAGTTTTCGTTGTGTTTTTGTTTGTTGTTTTTAATATTACTGTTATTTTTTATTATTTGTTAGAAAAGTTAGTGGACACTTATTTCGTCAAATATGCCACCAAAGTATAGTAGTGTTTTAAATCGCCAGGCGAGAAAAAATATTTACGATTTAACTCAGTATATGAAAGGGGAAAAAGAAAATGGAGTTAAAAATGTAGACAGGTATCTAAAAGTGTTTTGATATTTATTTCATTTGTATTTTCTCACTGTATTAGGTATTTTCTGATCGTATATGTGTTTATCTAGCAATAACAGTTTTCTTCGCGAGTATACATGTGCAAAAGTTCGCAGAGCCTATGTTCAGACCTGCCAAGATAATTTGATCGTACTGTACTACTTTTTACAATTTGTTTCATGACTTTTGTCATTTCTGATGTATAAAAAAAAATGGGAAGTTTTTCTTTTTTATTGATCTTTGCCGACGCACATCGGGGGCATCTATGGCCCAGGGGCCCCGTATAATTGATATGGCAGATACGGCGGTAGCAACGCCCCTGATGATACAACTTGCCATCCATGCGTTGCGAGTAGAAAAAGACCACAACCAATAAAAAACCCTATTCGATCTAAAAATAGAAAAAAAATATATTCGGAGTCGCGGACCCAACAATAAACCTTATACCAAGTGGGACATAAAAAACAACATTATACTCCAAAGATATTGTCCTGCCCCAATTTTGGGGCCAATATTTGCCACCAATCGATTGACCAATATTTGTAGAGGCTCGTATACTAAAAGGTGTGGTTTCAGTTTTCACTGTGACTCACTATTTTCAATGACGAACTATTGGTACATATTGTACCTGGTCTAGTTTTTTTTTTGTAGATGTAATATTTTTGAGGCGACCCCGCCTTTAGTAATGCACTTTTCATAATATTTTGTTCTACATTTTTCCTGATTCATTAGCTAGCCTCAATTCTAGGACCTTGAAGAGTTTGAAGAGTACCAATAGTAGATAGGTAGGTTATTATTTTTTTAAATCTAGCTTTTCCTTGCGGTTTTGCTCCCGTCATATTATATTACGGAAGTGTTAGGCCACAGGATCGTTTTAAATATAGAATATGATACACGGGGATAATGTAGCTCTCTATAAGTGAAAGAATTTTCGGAATCCGATGAGCAGTTCTGAAGAATATCCCCTTCAGACTCTTACAAACTGGCGAAACAATAACCTCTTTATAATATTACTTTAGATTACTCTTGATTACATTCTTGGTTTACATTGGATTAAGTTATTTTTTTTTTAAATTTCTATAGACTATGAGAGCTAAATTATATTTAGGTGCATATCGGTTACTACTAAGGATTAATTATTTTGTATTTTTAAATAGGTTTTATCGTACCGCATCTTTATTTTATAACATTCAATGAGCGATTTGGGTACCTGCTGCGAATGCTCGTAAAAAACCAACCACTAAAATGTGGTGTGGTTTTAAACTATTAGGTTTAATGATGTGGCATTAACTTGAAACTTTGAATCCATATTCATTCTTCAAGACTTCCTCCTTTAAACTTCCTCAACGTAGGTATAACCTATATAGCTGGAAACCATGTGGTTATCGCAATTTGAACCTAATGGCTGTTATTACCGCCTTTGTCTCATATCTTGCGCCATCTAAATGGACACAACGTTTGTATTATTTTTATACGTATTGTGGGTAAAGTCCCTTTATGTCAAGAATAATAAATAATGATAAATCATTGTCCTGATGTGTAAAAGGCGCAACCGTGAAGAAAAAATTAAGAAATCTTGATAACTCAACAATTAATTGCATGCTTTATCTGTAATAAATAACTTAGGTATTCGTTACTTTACTTTAGTTACTAAAAGAACCAGTTTTTTGTATCTAATTTGATGAAAAACAAATGGTATGATGAAAATTCTCAACTATATTAAAATGTCGAATGACGACATACAAACACCACGACAACGCTTTATAGTATACAATATTAAAATTTAAGTAAGTTCAATTAAAACATAAAAAATAATTTATCTGTACATACCCTATTATGCATAGACGAAAACCTTTTCATAGACACCAACACAACACCGTCAACCACCATTTTCGATTTTTTTAATAAAAAATAACTGTTCTAAAAACTGTCCAAATATAAACACAAAGCACCATAGAACACGAACTCTAGTAACGAACTATTGCCAGACTATAAAATCCAAAATTCAAAATTCAAAACGTTTTATTCCGGCCTTCCTTTTCTTGAAGGCTGACTGCGTTGCACTGATTTCTTTCAAGCATTTTTCGTCGTATATATCCTCTCAGGGATATATCGTCATTTTTCCTTGAGTAGCAAGTTTAATCGTAGCAAAGTAAGCTCCAAGTAAGATGTTAAGCTGGTTTGGTAACAAAACTCACGAATTATTCATAATTAATTTATGGGAAATGTGTTTTTTAAGCATAGTCTGTGTGGACATTTAAAATAATAAAACCGGTTATGAAACAGGATTACGGTTCTTGTGTTCGCAAATTAGCATTCATATGGCATAATGTGAAGAAAAGAGAGACAATAGCCACATGCAGAAGAAGTGGCATAAATGTCCTATAAAGACTTGGATTGATTGTTTCAATAAAAAATGGTTATCCAGTGTTAGCGGTTACTTAAAATCAATATACATCATTATATAGCTTAATAATAAAATCAACCGCGTAGATTATACCGAGTGTTATAAAAGATATGGTTATCAGACAATCTGGTTTCATAATTTTGGCAACAAATTAACATAATAGTTCAAAATATTCAAGAGGTTTTTCCCCAAACACAAATTGCACAACTTTTTTATTGCCTATTCTAAAGTTAGAAAATCTAATTATTATTTTAAAACTACCGACTCCACTCGGCTTCGCACGGGTGATGAATATGACACGAGTGAAATAATGAAAATAGATAATGCAAATATTGTTGTGATTTTCATACAATAGTTTCTTTTTGGGCTTTTTCGTTGATTTTCCAAAAAGAAACAATATATTATTGTGTGAGGATACACTGTAACAATTTTATGACTATGATGCAATGCTGCAAGTAATAAAATGGCATAATATGTACAAGACTAAGTTGAACAAGGAAAGATCAGTGTAAGTTAACATAACTTAGAGCATTGGTTTTACCGTATGCGTAAGAGGGCAAATCAAATATCTCTCTCATACGAGGATAATATTGTAAGAAATGTTAGTTTTAGCCTTTTTAGCTCCGCACTCTAATTATACGTACAAAAGACTGAAATAATTATCCTGTGTTTGGTCTCATCATTTGAGGAAAAAACATTCTTATAATAGCGTATGAAAACGCACTTTTGGGCTGATAACTTGACGCTCAAGTAATACAATTTTACTTAATTTTATTTTAAATTGCCAAGCGGTTGGTCACTTCATGTGACCAGAGGGCTGGCCTATTCTTTGGCCAAAGAATCAGCATTGCAATCCAACGTGGGAATGCTGCCAGCCTTCTGGGCAGCTTTCCTATTGACAGCGATGTGGACGAATTTTTTGACGCCCTGTATAATTCTTCTCAAATCAAATAACCCGTCCCACTCTTGGGCAGAGCGAAAGGGAGTGTCAGACTTCTACTGACTTAAAACCACCCATGTTCCTTCTAAGCCCTTTATGTCGAGGCCGCGGAATCTCTTGCGAACAACCCGCAGCCCCGACGGATTGCTGGGCACAGGTTTTTGCTTTCCCTGGACTCCCAAACCTAACATAGCAACATCAGAAGACCAAATTTAAATAAGTACAAGTTATTTAGACTGTCCCGTTGCTCTAGTGGTCACGATTGCTCACCATGGTCCAGATTTACATCATGGCTTAGGTACCATGAGGTCAAAAAGTGATCAAACGCGAGCCCACTTACGAACGATGATGTTTAAAAAAAAATCACCTGTCAATAAACTGTCAAAGACATTTTTTTAAACTAGGAAACGGAACTCTCAAACTGCCAACGCTACTACGTGATTCCGACCATGTTATTCGTTTTTCGGTGACAGAGCGAACGTGGCTGGCATATCATAGATTTTTCCTCGAAGATTACGTACCTAGTTTGTAAAGGAAAATGCGATATTTATTACGTGTTTGTTTTGATTTCCTGGATATATCGGCCTCATTTGATTCTCATTGAAAAAACGTTTTATATAATTTGGGAAGAGATACGTACATGTATAAATAAATGCAGTTTTTGCACAAGAATATAGAGGTCAAATTTATTTATTTGTTTTTAGGGCAATGTTTCACTGCAGGGGGTAATTTCCGCAAGAATGATACAATTCAAAAAATCTTTCGCCGGCAAAAAACTGCATAATTCGTGGGTGCTAGCTAGCATCTTTTTGTAGGCTATGCGCTAGAAATTATAAATAGTTAGTGTAATATTGTTATGAGCGGTGGCCTACTGCGAGCAGCGGTGGCCCAGTGGTGGCGGCCCCGACTTACGAACAGTAGGTCGTGGGTACCCAGCGAACCCAGGCAGGCACATTCCTTTGTGTAATTTATGTCATCACCGCTTCTCCCAAAACGGTGAAGGAAAACATCATGAAGAAACCGCCATGTCTTAGAACAAAAAAATTCGAAGCCATGTGGCATAAATTTACCAATCCGCACTGGACCCGCGTGGTAAATTATAGCCCATTCCCTCTAAAAATAGAGGAGGCCTGTGTCCCAGCAGTGGGAACATTAATAGGCTGTTGATGATTGAATATTGTTATGTAGTAAATAGGCAATTTTAGATAGCTAGGAAAAACTAAAAAATGCGTGAAAAACGTATTTAATTTATGGAAATATAAATGATTTGTTTGCTTAAAAAAACGATTAGTCGCCATCGCTTTTTAAATATTTAAAACACATTATATAATGCGGAATGACATCATTGTGTTTTTGTCTCAAGACATTTGTTAGGTAATATATGCGAAAATTTTGCCAAACTAGTTTGAAAATAAACATTTTGGAGATCGAGTGAACAAAATAAATTATACAGATTACAGAACAGGTTACCGGGCTTCTTTGTTAGATAATGGTAATTTGTGTTTCTTTATTTTTAAAATGTTACAACATAGTTTTAGAAATAGTGTAGCTTAGGAATTCTACATTTCCTAACTTGGGTTAGTGTTTTTAAAAAGTTTCAACCATTTATACCATAGATGCCAGTTTTCGGATTTCAAAAATGTATACAAGAGGGGCTGGTTAACTAACTAAATAAACATTTTTGAAAACTTTCGTCCTCCTGGACGATCTGCAAAAATAAACGGAGAAGTTACTTATGTAAGAGACTTTATAGACCAGTGGAGCTTGGCACTAAAGCACGCATGCTTGTAATACTTATATTAGTTTTTCAAACCACATTCTCTGCTACACACGCATGCGGGTAAAAAACTACGCCTACTATGACGTATAGCACTTCGACCAGACCCATTAATCATAGTCGACTCATACTGACAGACATGGTGACACAAGACCTTTAAGGAAATCAACTGTCATTTACGTCATTTTATTAAACGTCAATCAATTAAGAAAAATCATCGTCATCTGCTTAGCCTTTTCCCTACTAGGTTGTGGTTGGCTTTCAGTCTATGAGTCTAACCTTATGTAATTGAATACCGATATTTTATGGGGCGACTGCCTATCTGAGTTCCACAACCCAGTTCAGAAAGAAGAAGAAGAAATCAAGGAGACCCTAACATAAAAATGTTATACTTACGCATAGGTTAGCTGTTAATGCCTTTTTTTTTTTGCGGAAGGCTAATCATCGAATAACCCCTCCCGCTCTTGGGCAGAGCGAAAGGGAGTGTCAGACTTCTTATACTGACTAAAAACCACCTATGTTCCTTCTTAGCCCTATATGTCAAGGCCACGGTATTTCTTACAGCATACATCCCGCAGCCCCGACGGGCGTCGGCCCTTGTCGTGCGCGCGTGGAACACGAACGCGCCGTCGACACGGCCGTCGTCGTCATAAGATGTACGGACGGCGAGCTAACCCATCACTCACCGTCCACAGGCCCGCGTCTACGGTGCCCAGAAGCAGTCATGGGCCCCCGACGCCCGGAGCGTCTCCCGCGGCGGCTGAGACGTGAGGTTCTCTCCCTCTCACGTTCCGCCACCTCCTTCGCTAGCATCACTGCTTCGCAGAAGGAGGCGACAGCGTCCCATTCCTCCTCGCCCCGGACCATGGCTTGCACAAGGGCCGGACGCGAGAGGTCGCCGCAGCCGAGCTGTTAATGCCTTCAAACAGGTTTCAAATTTAGAGAATTTAAAGAAAAAAAAGCAATGTTAGACATTTAAGTATCTTTTTTTACAGCGGTGGTGTTGACTCATGATCATGAATGAACCATAACTTAAAAAAAAACAAATGCTTTGACACTGAGGTTGGGGTGCACATAATTAACTTAATAATATCTTCTATCACACACATACTGACACGCACAGATTAATGTTTTTAATTTGTTTTGCAGTGCCCTAAAAGGGTGCATGTTTGATACTTCTACCTGGCACTATTTCAATCCCTGTACAACATGTTTGCAATAAACTGATTTGATTTGACATAGTGCACAAGTGAAGTGTTCCTATTATAGTTTTAGGGTACTATTAACAAACCTAAATCGTATTATTTATCATATATAATGTATCTTAGTACGGTAACCTAAGGGCCAAAATTTCCTGACAGTAAATAAATGTTATGTTAGGTTATATCAAATATCAACTGTATAATTTATGACAAATGCACATCGCAACAGTAAAATGAAATAAATGGCGGAAACTTGTTACTGTAATCTGTTACTAGTTATGCATAATTATGGGTATGACGATGTTTTAAACGTTTTGATACAACGTGACTTTTCTATGGTATGATACTAATCTAGTGGCCGGGTTCCCTACATAACTTCGAAACACTATTAAGCGAAAATAGGGGATCGAACAAAAAAATAATAATTAGTCCGTCAGATAGTTCGCTTTTATCTTCTTTTAATCTTGAAATTCTACCTCTCTCTGCAACCCATAACTTCCCAAATTGCACGCCTTCTCTTCTTGACCTTATGGTTGTAGCTTCATCTCAAAATGTTGCTGAGTTTGGGCAGCTCACTGCAACCTTTTCGTACCATGACCTCATTTACCTTTCATATCGTATCCGACCCCCGAAACGTAAGCCTCGTTTCTGTTTTCTCCGTAGTTTTAATAGCCTGGATCTGGAGGCTTTGAAACGCGATGCTGGTGATATCGATTGGGCTAGCGTTATCGAAGCCACCAGTATCGATGAAAAGGTGAACATCTTCAATGCTACTGTGTTAGGTCTTTATAATATACATGCCCCTATTCGGCGTATTAAAATTAAACATAATCCTGCTCCGTGGATGACTGGTGAAATTAAAAGTCTCATTGCTCGTAAGGATAAGGCGAAGAGCAGGTATAGGCGAAGACCTACGGAACCTAATCTCAGTCACTTTAAAACTCTGCGTAACCGCTGCAATCGTCTGTGTCGAGATGCCAAGAGACGCTATTTCCACGATTCTCTCGTTAATCGTAGCTCTTCTGATGTCTGGAAATTTTTAAAATCTGTTGGTATCGGTAAATCTCCCTCGAATACCTGTAAAGATGTCGACTTGTGCGCTCTTAACAGGCACTTTTCCTTACCACCTGTCTCAATGGACCCTAGTGTTAAGGCTTCAACTTTGTTTGAGCTTTCTAACTTGCCGCTGCCGAATTGTGTACTTTTTAATTTCTGTCCTGTCTCTGAAGACGATATTAAAAAGTCCCTTCTCTCTATTTCTTCCTCTGCTGTGGGCCATGATAATCTGTGTTCGAGAATGATAATACCCATTATTTCAGAGCTGCTCCCCATCCTCACTCATATTGTTAATTTTTCTCTTTTCTCTGGTGTGTTTCCGTCGGCCTGGAAACAGGCTCACATAATACCACTTCCTAAAGTCAGCAGTCCTACTTCCTTATCCCACTTTAGACCCATTTCCATTCTTCCTTTCCTCTCCAAAGTTCTCGAACACATTGTTCATGGCCAAATTTCAAAATATCTATCGTCTAATGCTCTTATTTCTCCATTTCAATCTGGCTTTCGTACTGGCCACAGTACTGTTACTGCGCTCCTGAAGGTTACTGACGATATCCGCTGGGCTATGGACAATAAGTCTCTGACTATTTTAGTTTTACTTGACTTTAGTTGTGCGTTCAACTCAGTGGATTTCGACATCCTTCTTGGCGTCCTTCAATCTTTTAACTTCTCTGCTTCTACGTTAGCCTGGTTTGACTCGTATCTTCGAGGTCGCTCTCAGTGTGTCCGCCAAGATGAGATATTCTCTGATTGGTGTGATCTCACTGCCGGTGTTCCTCAGGGTGGCGTTCTCTCTCCTCTTCTTTTCTCTATATTTATCAACACTGTAACCAAAATTATCACCTCCTGCTTCCACCTCTACGCTGACGATTTGCAGCTGTATCGGCACTTCTTGCTGGCTGATGCGGAATCCGCGATCATTGCCATGAATCATGACCTGGAAAGAATTTTTCAATGGGCAAAATCGTACGGATTAGAGATAAACCCTGCTAAGTCACAGGCCATGATCATTGGCAGCAGATATTATCGCAATGCAATTGTCCTGTCATCATTGCCTCCTTTGTCTCTGGGCTGCTCGACAATTGCCTATGCCGAAACAGCTAAGGATCTTGGTGTCTTAATCGACAGCAATCTCTCTTGGCGAGCTCAGGTGAATGAGGTTAGTCGTAAGGTGCACTTTTCTTTTCACTCGCTTAAATCCTTACAGAGCTTCTTACCTTTTAAAACCAAAATTTACTTGGCTCAAACTCTGATACAGCCGATCATTGATTACGCTGATGCCTGCTATTTGGATGCCACCGAGGAGCTATTAAATAAACTTGAGCGCCTGCAAAATCTTTGTATCCGTTTTGTGTTTGGTCTGAGGAAATATGACCATGTCTCTCACTTCCGCAAGGAACTCAAGTGGCTTCCTATCCGTCTTCGCCGGAACACTCGGATATTATGTCTCCTTTACAACATCCTTCATAACCCTGCATATCCCAGCTACCTTCGCGATCGTTTTTCCTTTACCCGTCCCTCTGATGCTCTGTGTAGATCCCACCTTAGGCATCATCTTAATTTCCCATCCCATAAAACTGAATCCTTTTCTTACTCTTTCTCTGTTCACGCAGTACGTCTGTGGAACTCACTTCCGCCTAACATTCTAGACTCTAAATCTTTGTATATTTTCAAAAAACAAGTTAGAGAACATTACCTCTCCTCTATACTGTAATATTCTGTATTATGTATATGTATGTTTATACATTATAATAATATGTATATATTCATATTATAAGTGTGCTTTTTTATATGTGTATATTTTTGTATGTATGTTTATTTTATATCGATTTTTTTTTTTTTTTTTGTCTCTTAATTCTAGTTTCTGTTTTTCTTTTCTACACACTGTGTCTATATTTCTAATCAAACTCTCCTCTCGCAGGTCTGCTGGAAGAAATTTCTTTAGAAATAAGCAGTACCTTTGTGCTCTTCTATTTTTTATATATTTTCCTTTTTTTTTGTATTTTGTGTGTACATAAATAAATAAATAAATAAATAAATAAATAGATTTTCAAAAAATATTAGACACGTTTTTTTTTGTTTTTTTCACATAAACAAAAAATGAAGACGATACAATGCTTCGAAAACTCGTGAATTCCTCAAAAACGTCACATGGTAGTACATTTTTCACCAACAAATGACGTCACATTCATGATCTTTGACGCGTCTTATCTTCGTAAATTTTTATTAATTTGATAAAACAAAAAACACGTATCCAATATTTTTCGATAATCTAACTGACGGACTAATTAGAATCATATTTTTTTGACCCAGTCCGATCCCCTATTGTTTTACCGAAAACTGTACACCGAAGCCTTCATACTGCGACGTTATGTTTGGGATACGCCTTTTTTGTTCGATGTTTCCTTACACCTAAAACCTTATATCGACTTTTGTGTTTCACTAACGTTTGTTTGTTCTATGTAACGGTACTTCGAAAATATTTAGTCAACACAATAATACCTTATTTTTGACTTGGCGTTCTTTTTTTGAAGCAGTGGCATAACTGCCACTACAGTCGATCTTTAGGTTAAGCCGCGCTTGCGTAGGTTATTCTGTGGATGGGTGACCACCTGTTCCACACCGAGTTTCCTACGTGCCTCGGATAGCACGTTATGCCTACCGGTCCCGGCCAAAGACTATTTAGCCACCCGGCTGACATACATAGATCTAATCTTTGGCTTTAAAAAAAGCCAAGCCAAAAAGAAGGTATTATTGTGTTGGCTAAATATTTTCGAAGTAACGTTACATAGAACAAACAAACGTTGGTGAAACAAAAGTTGATGTAAGGTTTTAGGTGTAAAGAAACATCGAACAAGAAAGGCGTAGACCAAACATAACGTCGCTGTATGAAGGCTTCGGTGTAGTTTTCGGTGAAACAACTTTCGCATAATATATAGTGTTTCGAAGTAACTAAGGGAACCCCTAGTGCCACATATTTTAACTAAGTTACATTATGTGAAGTTAGAGGCTGTAGAGTCAGGGCGTGTAGAGTTAGAAGCTTGGCTCTACGCAACATCTGATAACTTTTTGACAGTTCGAGCCGCATAGCTTCCTCTTGGTAACATTTTTAATTTAAATGTTTTGGTGGGATTAAGTTTTTTCTTCAGAAAATTATCAGTTGCAGCCACGGAGGCTGGATTTGTGCCCGAACAATGCGAAAAGACTCGTCCCCTATTACATGGGGCTTTTTGATAACTGGCGAAAAGTGGGTGATGTACTATGTTTGGTTCATCTCAGCCATCATTATTGGGGATGCAATGCGGTGTTATGTGTGATAGTAATGAATGATACTCTTAAACTAAAGGATTCTAACTAAAATAGGGTATTTCACCAAAAAAATCTAATTAGTCCGTATGATAGATTTCCAGAAAATATTGGACACGTATATTTTCTTTATTCACGTAAACTTAAGATGAAGACGATACAGTGCTTCGAAAAGTCGTGTCAAGTCGTGTTAGTACTTTTTTACCCACAAAGTGACGTAAAAATCCCCACTCATGACCTTTGCCACTTTGTACTTTCGTAAATTTTTATTAATTTGATAAAACAAAAAACCCATATCCAATATTTTTCGTTAATCTGACAGACGGACTAATTAGAGTTTTTTGTTTTGGTAAAGTACCCTATTGGGACCTATCGAATGGACCATAACTACTTGAGCGCCTTATTATAGACAAAATTAAAAAGCCATTGTTTTATGTACAGATGGTGTTCGTAAGGCGCGCAAGGAGTAAAATCAGTTGTTAGGAACAAATAGGTGCCTGTCGGGGCCGCGGGTAGTCCTCTGGTTATCGACATAGAGGGCGAAGAAGGAACATGGGTGGTTTTTAGTCGGTAGAAGTCTGACACTCCCTTTCGCTCTGCCCAAGAGCGGGAGGGGTTATTCGATGATTTTACACCCACCAAAAAAAAAAAAAAAAAAGGAACAAATAGGTTTATACTTTGGTATAGATAATATGATCATCGAATCGATCGATTAGTAATCCGATTGATAGCTACGATAAGGCTAGGAAGGTATATAATATAAGATATGCTAGGAAGTACCATTTCATCCTTGCTAGTTGTTTGTAGGTACAACACGAATAAAAACAACACTTTAATCAAAGAATTTGAACCTCGATAACATCATTAATTTGTTGTAAATTGTCTTTTATTTCTTGGAAAAACGAGTAAGAACCAGTTGGTTATCTTATTGTTGTTTTGGAATTTTGCGTAGCTGCTAATATATAACGTTTTAATTTTACTCATACAGTGAATAAATTGTTCTGTTTATTTACACCTTTACGAAACTACGACTCTTCAAGGTTAGGTTAGTTAATAAATTTGATAAATTGAAGACACTGAATAAATAATCTAAATTTAAAATAGCGCTTGCCAACGATAGTGTATCAAGACGTACTTGGAGACAAAATTGAAACTCAAAACTCGCCGCCATTTTTTTGTTCAACACATTTCATAAAAGTGTTTCCTAGTAGTGCCCCCTAGTTTTGTCACCACAAAACTACAGTGGAAATAAGGTAATGACGGAAACAATATGTTATGTTCCGAAGCCGCGCTCCCGTTTGATCAATTTACCAACAAAAGATTGTACGTATCTTATTGTAGTTAATTTTTTGTGTAAATACGTGATCATTTATAAATATGGCCAGTTGCAAATAGCCTCATTGAATAGGTTTTGATAAAACGTATCAATACAACTTTAGAAACCATACCGTTTTCATCATGCGGAAACCAGTGCCCCAGAAAGAAACAAAAATTGTTCTGGTATCATTATGAGTCTATTCCCAGCCGGATATAGAGGAGATATTATGCAGAAGCTGAAAATCAGCGTCAGATGGTACACACACTGTGTTGCCATCTGGCATTATGCTGAGCTGAGGCCCCCCTTTTGGTAGGCTGCGGGTTGTTTGCAAGAGATACCACGGCCTCGACATACAGGGCTAAGAAGGAACATGGGTGGTTTTTAGTCAGTAGAAGTCTGACAGTCCCCTTACGGGAACGAGAGGGGTTATATGATGATTTCCCATCCCCCAAAAAAAAGGCCTTTTTGGTATTATTAACTTGTTTCTTTGGTCAAAAAATATGGCGTTTTTGTAAATAATGCCAAATAAACACAATTTTCTTTCTTTTCATATGTGAGAATAATATATTCCAAACAGTTTTGTACTGCGGCTTCTCGCACGTGGTGGTTAGAAGGTGCTCCACGGGAAATCATTAGGAAACCGTTTACCTTATCGAAAGGTAACACAGACACACAAAGTTACTTTCGCAATTATAATGTTAAATATTCTATCTTTATCTGATCTTTCAACATGTCCCAGCATAGTAACACCAACAATCCTTTCATCATCACTGTGTCCATGAACTAGTCCTGCGCAGTGTCTATGTCAAGGTCAGCGCGCGCAGAGGCGCAGGCGCATTTAATAGGTGACGTCACGCAATGCCGTGTGCGTAGCGCGAATTGCGCGGTAGGCCAGGTATGTGATACGCAAGATATTTGTTTATTGTTTTGACGAGGTAAGGCATAGGCAGTCGCTCCATGTAAAATACTGGTATTCAGCTGCAACCAATGATCAAGATCCTTAATTTTTTTCAAAATTTCGATCGAGTGATACAAAAAACCGGCTGGCTGGATTAATTAAGCTCTTTGTAGGGTTTTTGTGGACATATTGGACTGTAAAAGGCACACTTGACATTATTGGTTTCCTCAATATTTTATTTAGATCCAGAGCAAGAGTTTCCAAAAAACCACCAAAATCCTTTTTTTTGCATTTTCAAATTTAAAGTTACAATCCAAAAACTATACACTTGGAGCTACGATTTCCTTTTATTTTTGGTGCGATCATTTCTCTCGATTTTTTCCAGTAGTGTATCTACAGCTATCTGACTTAAAAAAATATGATTCTAATTAGTCTGTCTTATAGATTATCGAAAAATATTGAATAGGTACGTATTTTAAGTTTTATCAAATCAATAAAAATTGACGAAATTACAGCGCGTAAATGATTTGAGTGGGGGGTTGTAACGTCACTCATCGGTAAAGAATGTCACACTAATGTCTTGGCATATGACGTCACACGAGTTTTCAAAGCACTGTATCGTCTTCATTGTTTGTTTAGGTGAAAAAAGGAAAAAATACGTGTCCAATATTTTATACTCCTTTTGCCTTTAGCCTTGTCCACATTCATACATCTGGTCGTACACGCAATCAAAAACAATGGGTCAATTACAATAAGTCTATAAACCTAGAGAGCTTTTAAAATTTATGTCTAAACGATAACATAATACTCGACCAGTAAATACAATCACATCAACTAATAAAACCGCCATTAGATTCCTGATCCGGAGTAGAGTTGGTCAAACAATATCGATGTGTTTGCAAAGCTATGTTTACAAACGATACTGCACTAGCTGTTTGGATGTAGCTAAGCTATGTTTGTGTGCAAGGCTTCTATTTGCTTTCACAGTTTGTTTCAAACTTGGGTGCCGATCCCAGTGGCGTGCAGTAGTCTCCTACGGTGGGTAGGCCACAAATAATTGACCGCAAAAAAAAAACAAATGTCACATTTATGGATCTAAAATATTTGAAAATACCCTGAAAAACCAAAGTTATAAATACAATTCAAAAACTCACCACATTATTCAAGGTTTAACTCACGACTTTCTAACGGCGATGCAAACAGAACAAAGATTCGGCCACCTCAAACATCATCCAAGTGAGTGGGTGATAGTTACAGAACACGTCACTTGCAATTGTTATTTTGTACATAGTGTTATTTTATTACATAGTTTATCAGTTACGAGAAATGCTCAGTTGATAAGGTAGGCTAAGCCTAAGAGCCTTAATAGGGCGCACGCGCCTGGCCGATCCTAAATATAGTTGGGAAAGGATATGCAGATGATGGCTCTGAAATCATTCTTTTTTTTTTTCATTAGTCGTTTAAAAGTTACTCAAAGCAAGTTTCCTCAAATCAGAAGTATGAGGTTTTTATTGAATTAGTTCTAGAGTATTTTAAACGTACAGTCGAACAAGCTAATAAGTAAACATCCAGCTAACTTGCATTTACTTTTAAGATTATACAGATACGTTTAGAGACTGATGTGAAACGATACAGCGTTTGACATCAGTCGCATAATGCGAAACGCTTTATAAAACAAAACTGCAATCAATATTTTCAGTGTAGGTACTATAATTATAAAATACTCTACCTGTATCATCATCTGCCTAGCCTTTTCCCAACTATATTGGGGTCGGCTTCCAGTCTAACCGGATGCAGCTGAATACCAGTATTTTACATGGAGCGACTGCCTATCTGACCTCCACAACCCAGTTAATACTAGGTAATACGATACCCTTTGGTAAGACTGGATGTCAGACATTCAGGTCACTGACTACCCGTAACGACTGCCAAAGATCTATATATGGCACCCGGGACCAACAGCTTAACGTGCTTTCCGAGGCACGGAGGAAACTCGGTATGTAATGGGCGGTCACCCATCCACAGATCGACCTAGGCAAGCGCAGCTTAACCTAAAGATCGACCCGAGTGGCAGTTCTTGTTAAGCCACGAGCTCCTGTACACTTATAAGCTTGTTCGACTGTACAAGTGACATATTAAAGAAATGAAGATATTACAGTGCTTAAGTACGAGTCATTGACAATTATTTTACATTGAAAACAGACTTATGTATGACGTATTTGACGTTGGTTTTCCGTGGGTAACTCATAAAAAGTATTGATGAGGAAAAGTAGTGGACTTTCAACTACGTAACGTAAACACAGTGCACAAATCATCATTTCTAACTATCCTTCCTTAGAAGTAAATTGTTTAGGTAATCACGACAACCCACGTTTACCGTTAAAATCATCTACAATCTATATAATCTGCTATCTACAATCAATGTACATAATCTATAACTACATAAACAAAGTCCTCCGCCGCGTCTGTCTGTCTGTCTGTTCGCAATAGACTCAAAAACTACTGAACCGATTTTCATGTCTTTTTTTAATCAATGGATTTTAACGTTCAAGACTTGTTTTACCAATAGCTAATCAAGGTGAAAGGTACGCCCAGTATTGCATCTCACTGAAGTATTTGTTTTCTATAGATTTATACCTAGTAAATTGAAAAATAAAATCGTCATTCCTAGCCTTTTCCCGACTGTGTTGGACCGACTATCTGACCTCCACACACAACCCAGTTAGATTAAGGGTTATGATATTTCATGGTAAGACTGGTTGTCAGACTTAACCTGCAGTCACCGAATCAACAAAAATAATAAAACTATGGGAAATAATCTTAAAGTTGATCATTTTATTTTTGATATTTCCAGCAACCGCCCCTTCGCAACCACTTAAGACGATTATTAAAATTTTCCTTACATAAGTCATCATCTTTAAAGCAATTACTTAATACGTTTACATAGTGTTGCTTTATGTATTTATCATACTTACATGTACTTATGTTAGTATAAATATGTAGATACACTAATTTACATGATCACCGGTATACCAGTACTTTTCCGTTTATTATTTACTTCTATGTTGATGTAAAACTCTATTGTTGTGTCTATGACCTAGGTCTCTATGAATGAGGTTCTATTCTATTCAATTGGTCTGAAAATGTTAATACAATGTCAACTTACGTAAAATACTTGATTAGTTAGGAACCTTTGTCTACCTGGATGTAGATTATAGTAGCAAAGAAAATGTAGATATGAGCAATACCGAATATGTAAAGTATTTATTTTCAGGTTTTTAGTTTTTCATTTTATTTTACTTTGTAATTAATTGTGTCCGGTTGACCTTTATACTATAAATACTTAGAGGTACAAATCCTTCTGTGTATCATAATTTATGACAAGTATCAGAACACAGATCTTATTTAAACAAACTTGCTGTTTTTTTCTGCAACAAACTTGATACGGCCTCAGTAATTTATCAAAAACAGTTTCCAAATATAGCTTAAACATTTAACCTATTTAGGAAATCATCTATTCATCTACCTAACCACGTTTTGTATATGTTTTTCCAATTACGACGTTTAACGATAACAAGAGTTTTGTTAGCATAGCAGTGTGAACGCCATGAAGAGTGACATTTTCTGCCATCGTTCACAACACAGTCTAACTCAAATAGACGGAAAATGATCACTGAAATAATTCATTTTTGTCGACCAGCGTACCTTATCGTGCGATTATGAGCCGACAAAATTTTGTGACAATTGAATTAGATTATTATTGTGTTCAAAGGATGTGTGTTGATAATTTTAAGTCGTGTTCGGAATTGAAAAAAAATAATCTTGCTCGAGATGGTTATTTAATTTTCAATAGGGTATTTCACCAAAAATAATCTGATAAGTCTGTCATATAGATTTCCAAAAAATAATGGACACGTATTTTTTTCTTTTTTCACGTAAACAAAAGATGAAGACGATACAGTGCTTCGAAAAGTCGCGTCAAGGTTAGTACTTTTTTACCCACAAAGTGACGTCAAAAGCCCCCACTCATTATTATTGACAAGTTTTATTTTCGTAATTTTTTATTAATTTGGTGAAACAAAAAATACGTATCCAATATTTTTCGATAATCTAACTGACGGACTAATTTTTTTTGACTCAGTCCGATCCCCTATTGCCATCAACCAGACACAACGTCAGGCTCCGTAGTTCCTGATGGAAAAACTCGATTACACTTTGCCCCACCCGGGAATCGGACTCAGGACCTCAAGCTCTGGAGTCGCGTTTACGACCATTAGAGTAACAAGGTTGTCATTATGTATGAAAAATACTTTCAAAGACAGAAAGAACAAAATATTTACAATCATCAAAAGTGTCCCTAGAAAAACGAGTCAAAATTACTCATTGCTACTGTAATAAATGTCGACATAAATTAATATGAAATTATAATGTTTCCTTTTCAGAACAAAACGTCGTCATCGGGATTCGTCACATCTCACGGTTTTAATTTTGCAAAGCATTTAACGTAACTTGACTACATAATCTGTGTACAATGATCGCGAATACTGCCGCTGAACGTGTGGTTCGGGTTTCGATTGCTAGGTTTCATCGGGTTTCTCCATTGGAAAATCCATTATATATGCCTGTTGATGGTACTTAATAGAACTTAAAACGGAACCATTACATAGTTGTAATGTACTAATTTAACAACGTATTTTTTCTTATTAAATATATATATATATATATGTATATATAATATGCGAAAATGTCTTGTGACATAGAACATTGTACATACAATGTGTGGAAATCTATGACTCCTGCAGTAGTTAAAGGTGTTGCAGGAGCAATTAGTGTCCTCCCCTGATAATAGTACATTATGGTACAAGTGTGTAATGTTGTTGATTATCGCTGAGGCGCCATCGCCATTGAGATTCGAGCCGTCAGGTGAGGGTCATATCATACGGCGTTTTTCAACACACTTGTGAAGAAAAGAATACTAAAAAACCATTTTCAACAGTGTAAAATCAGTTGCGAAAATATTTACGTAATGGCGGGAAATATACTTAGTTCTCATAAGCGCGCGCATCTAACAATCGCGAACGGTCAATAGACTACAAGAATGAGGTTTATTTTTTTTGGCTTTTCGCGGATAGCGTTTAGCCACGTACAAAATGGCGACTTTAAAGTTTTATTTATTACTTATTACAAAGAAATAAAAATTATATTTGAGTGTAAGTGTTTTATTTATTAAAAACGTAAATGTATCTGCCAATTTAAATACGAAGTTGCATGAAATGAGCAAGCAATAGGTATATTAATTTATTTGAACACGATCTTTTTTGTATCGAAACTTTTTTAAGAACAAAACAACTCAACCAATAAAAAAACCTATAACTCACTTGTGAAAAATAGCAATAAAAAGTCACAGTTTGATTACTGGTGTCATTATAATACCTAATTGCAGTGAAATTAGCGCCATTTTATGAGCAAGTGTGCTGAAAAATTACATTATACCTCACCTACCAACAGTCAATACCTAAAAATGTGAAATTATACTAGTAATTTCTATTAATAAATTTCAACTCCTGAAATAATGATTGCAACTTTGAGATTAATCTACTTGATGATAATATGGGTTCCAAAATATTAGTTTCAGTACGTACCTACATAAAAATGAAATCAATACAGTAGGCGAAAATTGTCTCTAAACGTTTCTAAGTCTTCCTGTTCTGTGTTGCAATTTGATGCTGCTGACTGTACAGCATTCGCCGGTGAAACTAACTTAGCTCATCTCATTTACAACCTTTAACGATCAGCAGGTATCTAGAAGCAATTTCTAGAATTAATGAGTTAGTAGTACCTAGGTATAATTGAAGGCGGGTTTTATAATATATTTTACATTGCAGATCTCATTAGATTAGCAGAAAGAAAATTGAGCTAAGAATTGACGAATGTCGCTGAAAAGACTCTTGCATTTTATGATGTTTTAGTTGATATACTGACAAGCCTTTTTAATTATTAGAAAATTATATATTATTATTATTCTTTTTATTTAGATGTGTGAATAAATGAAGTGGGTGTGTATTGTAAGGAAGTAAGGATTCCGGCAAGCGCAGCGCGTGCCCTGTGACCTACAATCTCTGTGCTCGGACCTCATTGGAGACACATGCGTCTTTTTCTTACTCTATGGCTTTTTCGTTGTTCGATCGAATTATAAAATTACATGTCAAGTACTCTGTATTGTTCCCAAGTAAATTAATATTACAAATATACTTAAAAGTGAATCCAAGTTTAGTTTTTCCCATAATTAAGTTCCCTGTTAGTATGGCTGGCGGAAGTATTGTGTGGTATGACTTATGAGTGTGTTTGTGTGCGTGTTATGAGTGTGTGTATGTGTCAGGGTCTTATGTAATGTTGCCGAATAGATTTTCGGATTCGTTATAATCATAATTGTCTAGCCAGTCAATAATAGTTTTTTTTTTAAATGGAATTTGGTAAGTTTTTTGAGTTGTTTTATTCCCCTTTAAACAAACAAGTGCAACTCTTTTTGTCGTGCGTACATTCAAGAGCCGCGTTGACGAGACTGCGTGCGTCCTCGCTTGCGCATTCATTTTGAAACAAGAACAAGACCGGTCGTTAATAACAATGCTCTCAGATGTTCCCGTGGGACTTATTTATCGTTAAGGCAGCTTTTAGAGATCGTAGTTACTATGACGTCGGTGATTCACATGTGGCTTTATTAATTTGGAAAGTGAATGTACTCGACAAAAAAGATATTTACTACAAAATATAACATTAGAAGAAAAATAGAGAATTTATGATATCTGATCTTCTTTATCTTGTGAATAGTGAGTATTTTTAATACCCGATTCAGATTCAGATTCAGATTATTTATTTGTTAACATAGGTAGTTACAAAGAGGTGTTACATGATCATATGCGCTCTATGCTTTGCCATTTGGCGTACAAATATGATGAATTTTACATTTAATTACATATTATTAATTATCTACGTGCAACAACAAATATTTTATCAATTAAAACTATAGAGAAACAAGAATGCTCAAGTAGGTATGCCACAATGCTCAAGTAAATATTCCAATTGTCAACTAAGATTTAAGAATTACAAAAATAAAAATATCAGGAAATAAAATAAAACATAATTAAAATATAAAATAAATAAAAAAATGTCAATCATAAAATTTAAAATTAATAAAGAAATGTCAAAGCAATTATTAAATCAATAAACTATTCCTACAATGTCAACAATTCAATCTAAGGTAGTTCATAAATGCTAAATGTCATTATTGTCCCGTGCGTGGGACTTTGTTTTTACATGATGCCGAGAAATATTTCTCAGGCGGCAGGCCTGCTTTATGATTATACCTACAATACGCACATGAAACTGAAAAATCAGAGGTGTGTCTTGGGGTTGAACTCTAGACTATGACTTACGGGGTGGGGGGTCACACCACTAGTCTATTAAGTACCTACTGTTCATAAAAGTTAGGTACATAGATAACCCCGGTAACTCTATGTAACCCCTATGTACAGTCACCTGCAAAATTGCATGGATAGTTTAGGGTCTGTTTTCCTGTGAACGTTTATAGTCGATAACTCGTTAACGTTAGGTGTCGTCATTTCTTGCTTCACACAATTTTGTTTCAGAATAGGGCATCGGACAAAAAAATCTAATTCGCTGTCAGATAGATTTCCAAAAAAAAAATGGAACACATATTTTGTTTCTTTTTAAATAAACAAAAAATGAAGACGATACAGTGCTTCGTAAACTCGTGAACTCCTCGAAAACGTCACATGTCAGTACATTTTTTACCCACAAATGACGTCACAACCCCCTCATGATCTGTGAGGCGTTTTATCTCCGTCAATTTTAATTAATTTGATAAAACAAAAAAACACGTATCCAATATTTTTCGATAATCTATCTGACGGACTAATTAGAATCATATTTTTTTGACTCAGTCCGATCCCCCATTGTATCATCCATGCATTATTGCAGGTGGATCAACGGTCTCTGAAGCTAATAAGTAGCCACCTGACATTGGCAATCTAGATTCAATGCCAAACTAAAAGCTGGAGCTAAAATAATATATTATGTTGAAAAATTATTTGATAAATACCAGTAATAATATATAACAGCGCACGTTTATAAGACTATTATAAAGGGTAACTAGAATATCAATGAATTATTATGACTCTATTAACAGATAGCCAAGATACCTGGGCTACCTAAACAGTCTAGACCGCCGCTTGATATAAAATCAACTAGGTCAAAAGGTAATATGTATACATATTGCTATAAAGGCGTGCTAAACACATGCTCAGCAGGGCTATTGCGTATCTTTTAAATGTCAGTGGCTATCATTTTGTCCATGGATTAACTGTCAAATTGGTTATGGCTTAGTACAAAATGGAACCATTTATGATTTGACAGTTAATTGATGGACAAAAATGATTAAATTGAATGATGAATGAATTGATGTTTAAAAGATATGCAATAGGCCTGCAGGACAACCTGATTCGACGGGATTCGATACAGCCGGCGGGCTTCAATTTAACCCTCTTCGTGCTATCGTTTCCCTAATTTCTAATTCCGATTATGTGTAATTTCAGAAAATACAAGAGTTTTGATTGGTACTTTTTTTGGAATTTACTCATAAGCTCACACTTTTTTTTCTCATGGTTTACAGAAAGAAGGAGGCTGCCGACTGCTGAGATAACGAGCAAAAGAGGAGTACGGAATAAGAAGACATACTGCGCTGTCCCCAAATAAATAGGGTAGTTGACAGAAAAATAAAATTAGTCCGTCAGATAGATTTCCAAAAAATATTGGACACATATTTTGCCTTTTTTACGTAAAAAAAATTAAGACGATAAAGTCTTTCGAAAACTCGTGTGACGTCACATTACAGTACATTTTTACCGGCTAATGACGCCAAATGCCCCCACTCATGATCTTTGACGCGTTTTATCATCGCGATTTTTTATTAATTTGACAAAACAAATAACACCTATCCAATATTTTTCGATATAATCTAACTGACGGACTAAACAGATTTATTGTCAGGAAACCTCCATACTGGGATAAGAGCAGGAGAACAGTGCAAAATGTGTTTGCTTTTGACCTCAAACACGTCTGATGATCACGATTGAAAAGGTCCTGCTATCATAAATAGTGTCCATCAATTAACTGTCAAATGGTTCCATTTTGTACTAAATCATAACCAATTTGACAGCTAATCCATGGACAATATGATGACACTGACATTTAAAAGATACACAATAGCCCCGTTGAAAGGTTCGCGTGACGATGTCTAACATTACCAGTACAAAATATTCACACGATTAATAAAGAAAACTCTTTTATGATCAAGCTGAACATTTTCACGTTATCGCGTGTTTCCCAGGGGATCGTTGACGATCGTATCGAGGTCACTATCTAGCACAACTTGATACAAAACGAGGCTTAAATTAATAATTCATCGTCCAATCAAAAGGAGAAACCTGTTCATTGCACGAATAGTATTGTTGATTGGGATAATAATGAGATTCATCATCTGCTTAGCCTTTTTCCAACTATGTTGGGATCGGCTTCCAGTCTAACCGCATGCAGCTGAATACCAGTATTTTACACAGAGCGACTGCCTATCTGACCTCCACAACCCAGTTAATACTAGGTAATACGATAACCTTTGGTAAAACTGGTTGTCGGACTTTCAGGTCACCTGTAACGACTGTTAAAGATCTATATGGCAGCCGGGACCAGCAACTTAACGTGCTTTCCAACGCACGGAGGAAACTCGGTATGTAATGGGCGGTCACCCATCCACAGACCAACCTAGGTAAGCGACGCTTAACCTAAAGATCGACCTGAGTGGCAGTTATTATTAAGCCACGAGCTGCGATGATACTGAGAGAAACAAAATGTAGTAGAAATTACTCAACCGTGGCGAAAAAACTATGATGTGTTTGTTTGTTAAATAAGGTTTTTTATTTAAATTTATTTGATGTAGCGAATTTATTCCTTGATCTTCGTTTATTGACCTAATAATCTCCCTTGTAATACAGTTTATTTTAATCACAGTGTTTCTCAGTTTTACTAAAACGCTTCAGTGTATTTTCATTGGGTTTGTCTACAGCGTTTTTGGCATTAAAAGATGTACCTATTCATGAAATTCTATCATGCAATTTTTTACCAACACGTAAACTTCAGGTTTATTTCACTACAATAGAAAAACATCTGATAGAATATCGACGATTCCCTCCCACAAGTTTTATTAAAAACACTTAGGAATACTCGTACTATTATGCACTAATCACGACATTGATAAAAAATACAGAGTAACTGCAGTTGCAATTTCCGATTCTCTTATCACTTAGTTGAACTAGCAATCTTAATAAACACTGCTTTTTATGATTATGACGACATACGATGGCGTTAATGGTAACAAAGAGACTCCATTTTGCTACTAGCGTACAATGTTTCAACAGAATTATGAAAACTTATGTAGAAAATTATCCGCGACTATAAACTTGGTAGTGTGCAGTGGCAAGACGGGATGACGACATTGTTGCCATTGGGAGCAAAACCTGGATGAGGCTGGCAAAGAAACGTTGAGATTGTTAAAACAAAGACAAGCCTAAATATTTTATTTTTTTATTTATTTAAACTTCGTGTTCAAAAGTGGTTCGTGTACATGCGGACTTGCCACAAGGCATTCTCCACTAGTCTACCTTTGGGTCAAATAGGACAGCACTGTGGTAGAGTACAAAAAAAATACCATTTTGTAAACTTAATACATAAATTGGTGCAAACTAATACATAAATAAACAGATAGAATTAAATAAACTAATAGATATTTTAATACTGTTTAGAAATACGAGAAACTGCCATGATGAAATATTTATCAAGTGTGGCTAGAATAGGTAGATACACCTCTGCCTGACCATTGGGGTAGTACATTTGTGTGTAGAAAACTAGTAGTTAAATCCACATATACTTATGAGTAACTATTTTTTATATCGATCGAAGTGGTCATGCTTCGGTAACTCGGTTATGCACAAGGCTGAAAGAATTTTATATCGTAGAACATCCTGCGTTGCTAAAATTTTAATTAAAATAGTAACAGCATTGTTTATGGTCAGCTGAGAGATTTAAAATAGATTAGATTGTTTATATTTTAGTTGGTTCTAAAGTAGTTTTAAACTTTATAAAAATCCATAAATACGAACCTCATTTTGCATCCAAACATTTTTCTCGGTCAACACAAACGCTGTATTATCATAACAACACTTTTCCTTGTCCATTTTTCCACTTTCAAATGACATTTACTTAATCAATGTATCTGTTTCACACAGTCCTGAGACTTAAATGAAAATAACCAAGAACACGTGTGTTAAAAACCTTGATCGCGATGCATATAAGAAAGTTGACTGACTCGCAAAGCGCAACTGCATCTATTCGATACGCGGCGTAGGGTTAAGAAATGCTTTCCCGCCGAAACTGTTGTCAAACTTGACAGATCACTGCGCGGGAAACCGTCTCGAAGTAAACTGACCGCGGCGCTGAAACGTTCTGCCTAATAAACAAGAAAAGAATGCACAAGCCGGATTTCTGTTAACTTACCGAAGCAATCTGTAGTTTGCATATCCTGAGTGTGGATTCAATATAAAATTTTGCGTTTTATTTTTTTCAGTATAAAATTGTTTTAAAACGATTTGATGAATGGGCTTACTGCAAAACCGTTTTTCTTTTATAACTGCCACGCCTGATAATAAATAATAACACGATGCCAATTTTATGACATTCCAATTAAAAAATTAAGTTACGAGTATGTCATAGAAACTGTCTGATTTTATTTAGCAGATTTATTACGTAGTATTTCTTGTATCTAGTAATGAATAAATATAAGTTAAAGCAATTTAAACCGACCTAATTCGCAAGCGGATCTTTGTACTCCAAATCATTTCATTATTGTTTTTAATACGCAGCAAGATCGCTGGGAAATACTTGAATCATGTAATTGAAGCAATTCAATTCTTTCAGTCTCAAATCAAGAGTAGTTATTTTCATTTGGATCGTACGTTTCACCAATAACCGCTATGAAAATAAATCGTGAAACTCGATATAGAAACAAACAATAAAAAATATATTAGATTATTTATTTTTGGGGTTAATGACACCCCATGTGTTCGACCTTGTATTTAACCCACTGATGATTTATACAGCACAAAAGACACACTAAAACCAGACCATTAAGATTTAAGTTATTTAGTAAAGTCAAAAATAGGTCACCTTGTTTTCGTTGTCTGCCATAACAAAATTAGTCACGACACACTGTAATTTCCAGTTTTTTTTTTCATCTCGCCATCACAAAGAGGTCGGAAACATCGCCTTCTGGTTGTTACCACGACTCATCATCATCTACCTTGCCTTTTGCCAAGATGAGGGCTATTGCATATCCTTTAAATGACAGTGGCTATCATATAGTGTCCATCAATTAACTGCCAAATGGTTCCATTTTGTACTAAACCATAACCAATTTGACAGTTAATCCATGGACAATATGATAGCCACTGACATTTAAAAGATACGCAATAGCCCTGCAGAGCCTAGTTACTATTGGGTAAAACGACATAAAACCCACGGTAAATAAAAAAAATCAGGCAAAGCGACGCTGTTCCTAATGTTTCCATTGACGGTACATACTGCAGTATACTGACTGATTTGTTATCGCGTAACGTCATCACATACAATTGGTCTCTGTTGTAACTTGGCCTTGAATCTGTTTTAATAGTACCTTTTGAGTTAGCTTAGTTCTTTTTTAGCGCATCATTAGTGCCTAATATAGAAAAACATCGTGAGGAAACCGGCATGTCCTAGAACCAAATATTCGAAACTTATGACATCTACCTGATTCAGCCCGCGTGGTAGATTATAGTCCACTCTCTCTCAAAAGAGAAGGCCTGTGTCCCAGCAGAGGCAACATTTAGGCTGATGATGATGATGATAGTGTGAAGTCTGAAAGTGGCGCCGGTGACTGAATAATTGTGTGGAAATCGGCTGTCGTGGAATGGGAGTAGAGTAGAGGAAGACCAAAGAAACGAAGGATCAATGATATGGCAAGAAAGCAGATGTCTCATGAGATGACAAAAAACAAAGAAGTATGAAAGCAGAAGACATGCCGCGACAACCCCAAATGCATTGGGGTAAGGGTAAGAGAATTATGAGTGCCCCTTTTTTTTTGAGGGTGGGAAATCATCAAATGACTCCTCCCATGTTCCTTCTTAGCTCTTTGTGCCGAGGTCGCGGTATTTTCATTCGAACAACCCGACGGAACCCACAGCCCCGACGGGACCCACAGCCCCGACGGGACCCGCAGCCCCGAGGGGACCCACGGCCTGACGGGACCCGCAGCCCGGACGGGACCCACAGCCCCGACGGGACCCACGGCCTGACGGGACCGCAGCCCCGACGGGACCCACAGCCCTGACGGAATGATGAGTGCCTAACATAGTGTCCGAGTTTTTATGCTGCTCATAATGGGCCTCTGACATGACTTTACATGCCGTCGAGGACTATCTCTCAGGTATGCTGGTTTCTTCACGATATTTTCATTCACCGAAGTAAGTAAGGTATTTCACCAAAAAAATCTAATTAGCCCGTCTATTAAATTATCGAAAAATATTGGATAAGTACCTGTTTTTTGTTTAATCAAATTTATTTATTTATTAGTATCGTCTTCAAAAAATATGTGTCTATTATTTTTTTTAACCTATCTAACGAACCAAAAAGTTTTTTTTTTTTTGGTGAAATACCCTGGATCTGAAAAATCATAGATCTTGGGTTCGAGCGTATTATCTATGACTTGGCAGTCCGACGATGAATAAATGATGATGATGATGACTTAGGAGACTATGCTGAAAACTGACTCAAAAATCCTGTCAAAAAATAGCACACTTGACATTAGACAAGTTGCAACAAACATTTTGATAATGCAACGAGGAATTTCCCAAATGCAACTGTTTAAGCGAAAGTTTATCTGCAATACTGCACTAGTAAAAAACCCAAACAGGGTACAATGACTTAGTTGGCCTTAACGTTATTTATATAAAGTCTTTGGCCTTAACCCAGCTAGATTTGACAATACATAGACAAGTTATTTTACTATTTTCTAGAGTACAGCGTGGTACAGTCTGTGGTCAACATTACCTGACCCCACTTCTAGCTTTAATAGTGTGATTAAACGCAAGTGAATACTTTTTTTAAGTACCTATCTCAGTAGTATGACCCAAGTCCCCAATAGATTTAAATCGTCGTTGAATTAGGTCCATCGTCAAACTCATTTCTGTCTTCCATGGACAAGATTGAAGTCAAGATTAGGCCTTCCACCGTCTACCGGGTCTTTCCACATCGGAAAAAAGTAGCAAATGATACCTCTTTATTACGCAATCGTTTAATTGCCTGTCCTTAATAACTGCCTACCTGATAGTGATTAGCCTCGGCAGGCATAATTATCATTAAGAAAAAAACTATCACACTGTGCAATCTAGCAGGGCAGTACTGGCTAAGCACAGGTTTGCTCGACCGGTCGAGTGGGTGAGTGCAATGCTCGGGAAAGTAGGATTATACGACGCAGCAGAACTGTAGTGTGGCCAATGCACTTCGATTATTCCAGGTATGTATTCAGAGATGCATCCAGGTCGGAAAACCAAATGAAGAGTACTTTTTTAAGATCAACATTTTTAATAAAAATATTATTATTAAGTAATAAAGCATAATTCCAAAATAAAAATCAATAACCCTCCTTTTGGACTTTGCAGCAGTCAAAGATCAATTTATTAAAAAAAACTCAACTTAAATTGGTTTTAATAAAACACTTTTACTGCCGCACTCAGAGAGTTTTTATGATTACTTAGGCATCCACTTAGTAAAGGTTTTGACAGTTTTGTCATAAAGACGTATGTCAAATCTTTACTAAGTAACGGCCTAGGTAATCATTAAATATCTCTGAGTACCGCAGTAAAGTACACATTTTTGATGTTATCTATACTAGATGGAGAAACAGTTGGGCAAACTCAAGGATCTTGTCTCTTTTAAAGTCCAGACGCTGGTGAAGTCATATGAGGATCATGCATATTAGTGTCTGAGATTTTGATTGAGTTGGGTAAAGAGATGCACAAGTTCTACGTTTTACAGTTGTGTCTAGTAAACATAAAAGAATAAAAATTACAGTTGCAAACAAAAACTATATTACAGGTTTAAATGACCTCATCAATCTTCAGATAAATATTTGTACAGAGTAAATGAGTTTGTGTCTCTTTGCTAAGCTATTTTTTTGTTATTGAGACAAGACACCAACCTCAGGCACATTGCTATAACTGCGATAAAAGAAAGTGATCCGTTATAAAACTGTAAAACATAACCAATGGTCTTCATTTACATATTCTAAACAGGATTTAACACTAGACAATAGGCATTCGTCCCCAAAATAAGAATGTGTAGAAATTATTTACATAAAGAATTCGCAGTACCTATGTGCTTAGATTCTCAATGCAGAAATTGGAAAAGAATCTTGTTTTTTTTTATCCGACTTGTAAGAACGGAGGAGGTTGCGTATTCCACCAGCATTTTTTTTTATGTGTATCGATTACTCCGTGATTACTACGTCGCTTTTATATTAATCATGTTAAATCCTAAATTACTAGAAACTTACAACACGCATTTCATAAAAATCGATATTTTTGCACATAATCAGATCCAATTTAAAAAAATGGCTATAGAATTACTGGCTAGTCATCCTTAACCATGACTGCTTCTTGTTGGTGTGGGGTTGTGGTTTAATTGGTCTCTGACTAAGTCCGGTGTAATTTTTCAGGTTTTATTTTTAATTTCTTACTGTCCCTTTCTGTATGCGTCCGTTTCCTTATCTCTTTCTTTAAACCGACATGATTTCGTGGACAATAGTGTGGGTTATGCGTTTGTTTACTGTTTTGTATATACTTTAGATTAATATTGTAATGTGTAACTGTTTTTTGTCCCAAATAAATAAAAAAAAATAAAAAAAAAAAAAAAAAATCAATAAATATTATAATAATAAAGTTATTTAGGTGGTTCCATACAATTTTGATTACCTTTGCTTTATATAATTTGTGTTGATGACATGATATTCCCTTAATTACTTCGAGTTAAAATGATAAATAATAAATTCATGAAAAATTTGTATGTACACAAAAAATAATCTAGTAAAATAACTGACTTCCTTGGTTCCTTGTTAGACATCTTAATTAAATCGTTTGTAGGCAACGATTTATCGTTCAATTGTTTTCAACCTTAGTTTCAGGTTCAGACCATATCTCAGGTTAAATCGACTCAAAACATGCTTAAGGAAAAGTAAAAACATTACAATGACTGTTATTACAGAATCGTATAAATAGGTAATTAATCATCATCTGCAATTAGATCATCATCATTCATCAGATCTTAGTTTTTATAGTTGTTTGTTTTCCTTATAAAGTCCTTAAACTTAAGTAGAAAATACGATGAAAAACGTAGAAATTTTACACAATGAATCATAATAAGAACTATTAGCGATAGTTTTTCAAAACTATCGCTATTAAAAATCTCTGCCTATGGTAGTGAATGTTGAAATAGGAATAAACTTATATTAATTTTACGACTAATCGAGTGACTAAGTAATTAGCACATCGCTTATCACTTTCTTTTCGCATTTATCGATTCTTATCTTACAGTTACAGATATAAATCTTATCTTTATTGACAACATACAGAAGTTCTATAATGTTATTTTAATCGCGTTTTAATTTGGAAAAACCGCATGCGGCAGTTTCAAACGCTTATCATGTGTGCTTCCATTTTAATAGGGATTTTGCCGATCACTGAACAGTGAACTAATGAATACACCTCTGCCTACCCTGCTCTTATGGGATTACTGGCGTGATAATTATGTTAAATGTTATGCTAGTGGAAATATACCAAAGATAAGAAGGGGGACTATATTTCTTGTCACCAAGTTGTATCACCTAATAAATAGAAACGTCACCACTAAATATTTTCGTTCTCAGATAAACAAAAAGTGTTTCCAGAAATTAATTATCAAATTAATGTTAATATAATTATGTGTAAAATAAGAGCAACAAAAAGGTACCTAGTGCATTAGATGAATATAAACTTAGTTCTTATAATAATAGTTTTATTACATAAACAATGGTTTTGTGCCCGGAATGGTAGATCTGTCACCAAATAATGCTGAAAGAAACCCTAACCCTAGAGGGTCGACGTCAAGGTCACCCCGAGGTTCGGTTAGTTAGGTTCCTTTAATCCCTGCAGACAGACCACTGAACTATTATAATACATACAAAAACATTTATTTGCTACTAGAGCCTATATCTCCATGATTTTAGGTGATTTATTGTGGAATTGATTTTATACTGTTTGGAGACTACGTTTTGATGACAAACCTACTATTTTGGGGACAAACCCTATTACTTAAGAAACACAATACTTATTAAATTGGCGATAGCTTAAATGATACCCGATAAGAAGTAAGTAGTTCAAGTAAGACTGCGTTTAAAAAAGAAATCAATCAATATCTACATCTACACTAATATTGTAAAGAGGAAATATTTGTATTTTTGTGTGTATGTTTGTAATGAATAAACTCAAAAAGTACTGCGCCGATTTCAATTAATCACCATTTTCACCATCATGTTGGACTGCTATAATAAAACTCACTTTAGTATTACACTGATAGTTTTATTCCACTGACTAACTTATTCAACAGCTAACAACCAACTGCCTCGAGCTAACGCGCCACACCGCCAACCGGCAAAACGTAGTGAACGGATGTAGCGCGTGCGCGCCAACTCGGTCGGCAAAACATTATAATTTTAATACATTGTCAAATAATTCTATATTTAGTTTCAATAATCATTTTGACGTTACATAAAATTACAGGAATTAATTAAAGCATTATTTCTAATATACAATCTATTTTAAATTAAATTGACGAACCGGAAACATATCAAAAGTAACGCCATCTTATAATTCGTGGTTTATCATGACAGTCATATTAACTTACAAAAATGACTGGCATCATAAACCTGCATTAGCATGCCTGCCATATACATGACGAAATTAATATCTTATTTATTTATAACGAAACTCTAACATTCGGCCATCCGCATAACTTACGCGTCCTCGCGTATGTATACGAACAGCGTTGTGTACATCAACCACAATTGTGTATTTATATGACATATTACCCTTACATACAATTATCAAAACCCTAATGGATGTCTTAATGAATCATAACTATTACAACTGTAATTATACAAAATAACTATTTACTAGTATACAAGTGTAACATTCGGCCATCCACGTAACTTACGCGTCCTCGCGCATATATGAATGGTTTTTATTTATAACTGTATACAAGAGTATTCGAATCAACTATATATAACAACTACAACTGTAGTTATACAACATATACTATGTACTAGTGATACAAGTCGCTACTACCTTGAAATCACTAGGGCGGTACAAGTCGCTACTATCTTGAAACCACCATGTCAATTTTATTCAAGAGTCGTGCTTGACATAGCTTCATCTCTACCACGAACGTTATTTTAATTTCAGTCTCACAACCTTATTAATTAATAGACATTGGACTTTTATTTAATCAACTATATCACCCTCTTCATTAGCTGAAGATGAACTTGAGTCAGTTCTATTATAGTGGGCCCACGCTTTCATTTTGTCTACGGCAATAACCGCCGAATATTTCCGATTTCCTTTTTGAGTGATCGGAGTGTCCTCAATACGATACCGGTCATTACCTAAAACCTCAACTACTTTGTACGGGCCACGATATTTTGGTATTAACTTTTTGCTCTGCCCTGTAGCAGCAATTTCACGCTCAACACTAATCAAGTCACCTACTTGAAAATCAACGGGTTTAGTAGACTTTTTGTCATAATATGTTTTCTGCTTCTCTTGATAAGCGGTAATATATTCATTAACTTCGTCTCGTATTTCTTTAATTTTATCTTCTGAATACAGTTCACCATTATCAACAGAAGCTTTAACTCTACCTTCCGTCATTCCGGTCAGGCTCGTACCGAAAAGAACTTGGGCTGGTGTCTTACCTATGCCTTTGTTAAATGTGTTATTCAGGCCCAACTGAATCTCAGGCACCTTAACATCCCATTTTCTTTCGTCCAAACCCACGCACTTAGCAGTCAGCGCTTCCAGTAAAGTACGGTTGTACCGTTCGACTTGGCCGTTAGCGCGTGGGGTTGCTACCGCGTTCAAAATGTGTCGGATGCCTAGTTTTTCCAGAAAACCGGTAAATTTATTACTAGTGAAGCAAGAGCCACGGTCAGATATAATTCTTTTTGGTAGCCCAAATATACTAAAATAGTCTTGCATTTTCTCAATAACTATTGTAGACTTAGTACTACGAACCGGCTTTAGGACGATAAATTTTGTGTACGCATCTATAATGACTAGCAAGTGTGTGTTTCCCTTTGAACTCTTAACAAAAGGGCCAACATGGTCAATATGAACTGTGACAAATGGTTTTTCATCTTTTGGTATGGGATGTAACGGCGGTCTTTTCTTCGATGATGACTTTGAGTAAGAACATTCAAGGCATGATTCTACATACTTTTTAACAAAGCGTCTCATTTTAGCGAACCAATATGTTTCTTTAACTTTACTCAAAGTCTTATCAACTCCGAAATGACCCAAATCATCATGACACTGTTTGAGTATTTGCCATCTTACACCCTTAGGAACTACCCATCTATCACCGTCAGAAGTTTTCCTATATAATTTACTATTGCGTACAACATAATTATTTTTAATCTCAATGACATCATCTGCTTGGGGATCGTTTAGAACCGAAATTTTCCTTTGAATCTCTGAATCCGCTAGTTGAACGGTACCCAACCAATCTGATTCATCAACAACCATCACCAGACAGTCGGCATCGGCACTATCATTATGAATATTGGTAGGTGGTGGATTTCTACTTAACGCGTCCACGTGGGCCATTGAGGACCCCGGCTTATATTCAACAGTAAAATTAAACTCTTGCATAGCAATCCACCACCTAGCAACACGTGGTATTAAATCGCGCTTAAGGAACGTTGCTCTTAACGAATTGCAGTCGGTTATTACTTTAAACTCTACGCCAATAAGATATAAGCGAAAGCGTTGAAGTGATGCCACGACGGCAAGAGTTTCTAGTTCAGCTGCTTTGTTAGTATGCTGTTCCTCGGAAGTCGTTTGGCGGCTGAAGTACGCTACCGGTTTCAATAACTTTTTGTCATCACGCTGCATAAGCATTCCGGCTATGCCTATTTTACAAGCGTCTGTGTGCAGTTCAGTTAACGCATTAGGGTCATATAACGCTAAAATAGGTTTTTTCATTAATTCGGACTTTAGTTCGTGAAAAGCTTTACTTTGTTCCTGGCCCCAAGCCCACACGGCCGTTTTCTTTAAAAGACTAGTAAGTGGTTTGGCTATCATAGCGAAATTTTTGACAAACCGACGGAAGAAGCTACACAATCCAATGAATTGTCTAACCGTGTGCTGATTAACTGGTTGAGGAAAATCTCTAAGCGATTCAATTTTTCGAGTCCCCGGTCTAATACCCTCTGCACTTAATTCAAACCCTAAATAATCGACTGTCGTCTTAAAGAAGCAACATTTCGACAGTTTAAGGGTTAAGTTGGCTTGTTTAATCAAACCCAATACCTTTTCTAACCGATCAAAACCCTCGTCAAGCGTTACTGAAGGTACAATTATATCGTCCATATAAGCAGACGCGATTCTCTTAGTATTGACATTTTGTTCTTCTCGTGATGGGAACCCGCGGTTATTATTTATAACTAAGTGCATGGTACGCATAAACGTCGATGGTGCATTAACTAGCCCAAAAGGCATTCTATTGAATTCATATTGCCCTTCGGGCGTTACGAACGAAGTTTTATGACGATCAGTTTCAGAAATCGAAATTTGATAATAACCGGACGCGAGGTCCAGAGTTGTATAGAAGTTATATCCCGCAAGGTCATCGAGTTGATCGTCTATTCTAGGCAGTGGGTAATTTTCTTTTATGGTCTTACGGTTCAACGCTCTAAAGTCAATGCACAACCGAGTTTCACCGGACTTCTTTTTAACAAGTACTATAGGACTTGCATAGCAGGAGGTAGACGGACGAACAATACCGCACTCCAGTAACTCTTGTATCATTTCTCGCACTTTGGTACGTTCTGTTAACGGAAGCCTATAGGGTCTGTACACCACAGGCTCGTCGTCTTTCAAATTTATGGACATTTCTGTAAGCTCAGTTTTACCCAACTCTTTTAAGCTAAACGCAAAGCATTCTCTATATTTATTTAACAGCTCTACAAGTTGTCTACGTTTATCTTTGGCAAGCGTCGTATCGCTAATTATATCGTCTTCGTTTATCGACCGTAAAGGCTCGCTAAGCTCTACATTAGAAACATCAGCGACATTATTTGTTAGAACTTCCTCTTCTGCCTTTAGTCCCCTAGCTAACACGAAATCCTTTTTTAAAAGAAACGGTTGGCCGGACTTGCCTTTCATGAAGACAACTCCTTTTCCATCTACACAAGTGAATAACCCTTGCACCAGATAGTGTTCGCGGCCTAACTGATAACGATTATTTCCGGGAATATACACATCTCCATTGTAAACTGGGTTAGTGTGAACATATACAGGAGTCAACCCATTTATCATAGTATCTATGGTACCGAAAAGTTTGATCTTATTGAACACCGATTCATCGATATCGCTACTAGAAAAACATAAATTTGCACTATCTTTCTCTACAATAATATGGGGTTGTTCTGTATACGTCTGACCTATAATAAGGGGTACTCGCATAACCTCATTCGGAACAATAAGAATTTCGACAGTTGCGACTACCCCATCAACGGTAACTGATGCGATACATTTGCCTACGGGTCGAACTGTAGCCTCTCCAAAGCCTTTAAGTACGGGCAAATTTTGACTAGGAACCCAATCAACAGATATTTCTTTAGCGCAAGCTAAGCTCATCATAGTAGCAGAGCTACCGAAATCAATAAAACATTTAACAGGATTGTTATTAACGAAACCTTGCTTATAATACTTAGTGGAGTCACTGTCAGAACTGACTACGCACATTACTGATTTCGCTGGTTTGCTATTGGTTGAAGCAGATGTTACAGGCAGATTGCATCCCTCGACGGTATGACCAAACTTAAGACAGCGTGTGCACTTTACCTGTGGTTTAGTGCATTGTGACTTATAGTGTCCTTCTTGTAAACAATTATAACATTTAATTATACGGTTTTTATTGTCACCCTTTTCTGTACTTTCCGTATTCTTATTAAAAACCCTGGTCTTCTTTTTATCATTCTGGTAACCGTTAGTTTTAACAGCTTTTAAATATGGCAAGAGTTTATCCGGAGTGTCAAAGCAAGCGGCTTCAGCCCCGAGTCTTACACTTCGGTCGTCAATCCCGTGAACAATGCAATCTACCGCGCGTTTGCCTTCGATACTACATCGGTTAAGTAACACAACTTTCTCATAAAAGTATTCTTCGAGAGAATCGTTAAATTTAGCGCGTTTGAATAACATCATTTGAAGTAAGCAACCATAATTTTCATTACTTGGGAACGCTAACTTCAATTTCCCTTGCCATTCATTCCAGCTAAATAAAACGGTAGGCAAACCCTCGTACCATTTTTGAGCAATCCCTTGTAACTTTTGTAGGGCAAAATGAGCTGTTTGTTGATCTGACCAATTATATATTAAAGCACATTCGTTAACTTTATGCAACCACATATCAATCGTCTGTTGTTTGCGTTCTGGGTTAAATTCAGGAATGGTGTTATGATTGGATAGTTTTTCCAAGTTGTCATTCCTATTTCCTACGGCCTGCAATGCCTGGACAAGCTGTGAGACTGAAACCGCGTCATTCGGAGCAGGGACAAAATTACTAGGTTTAGACTCACCGCGCTCTTCAGGGTTCCAGTTCAGAGATATGCGACTACACCGACCGCAGCTGCGACTGCGACTGCGCCCACGACTGCGGCTGCTTCGGTTGCACCTGCGACTGCGTTGACTGCGATTGCGCCGGCTGTTTCTGCGACTGCGACTGCGATTGTGACTGCGACTGCGACTGCGATCACGACAGCGATCGCGACTGCGACTGGTACATCTGCAATTGCACTCGCGTTGGCTGGCACGCCCACTAGTACACACTACCGGGTAACTACGCCTGTTACTGCCACTGCGACTGGTACGTCTGCGGTTGTACTCACGTTGGCTGGCACGCCCACTAGTACGCACTACCGAATGACTACGCCGGTTACTGCCACTACGACTGGTACGTCTGCGGTTGCACTCGCGTTGGCTGGCACGCCCACTAATACGCACTACCGCATCACTACGCCGGTTACTGCCACTACGACTGGTACGTCTGCGGTTGCACTCGCGTTGGCTGGCACGCCCACTAATACGCACTACCGCATCACTACGCCGGTTACTGCCACTACGACTGGTACGTCTGCGGTTGCACTCGCGTTGGCTGGCACGCCCACTAATACGCACTACCGCATCACTACGCCTGTTACTGCCAGTGCGATCGTGACTGCGACTGCACTCGCGTTGGCTGACACGCCCACTAGCACGCACCCACAAGTCACCACGTCTGTTACTGCGACTGCGCCCACTAGTGCGCTGGCTACGTCCGCGTCGGTTGCGACTGCACCCGCGTTGGGAGGCACGGCCACTTGGCAGCACTGGTGATCCTGGCCCGCTGCTGCAGTTTTCTTCATCGTTGCGTTGTTTTTTGTGGATCAGCGTTTGCCTTTCCACCACAACAGAATGCCGTGTTTCTTCAGAACATGGCGTTCGCAAGCATCGTTCACCATACGGATTCATTTTTAACGGTTTTTATAGAAATTCAGAACAACCAAACTCTTTTATGTAGGCCTGGATATAGTCGGCTGGTATAACCAACTAACTATATCCCACTTCTGAATTGTTAGACTGCTATAATAAAACTCACTTTAGTATCACACTGATAGTTTTATTCCACTGACTAACTTATTCAACAGCTAACAACCAACTGCCTCGAGCTAACGCGCCACACCGCCAACCGGCAAAACGTAGTGAACGGATGTAGCGCGTGCGCGCCAACTCGGTCGGCAAAACATTATAATTTTAATACATTGTCAAATAATTCTATATTTAGTTTCAATAATCATTTTGACGTTACATAAAATTACAGGAATTAATTAAAGCATTATTTCTAATATACAATCTATTTTAAATTAAATTGACGAACCGGAAACATATCAAAAGTAACGCCATCTTATAATTCGTGGTTTATCATGACAGTCATATTAACTTACAAAAATGACTGGCATCATAAACCTGCATTAGCATGCCTGCCATATACATGACGAAATTAATATCTTATTTATTTATAACGAAACTCTAACAATCAGAAAGCTACATTCACCCTAGAACTAGTAACATAGGCTACTTTTTATCCCTGTATTCCCACGGGAACGGGAACTACGCGTGTGAAACCGCGTGACGTCTGCTAGTGTCGTATAATCTTTCGAAAAAAAAATAATTTTTGGAAGGTAATAATACGAACGAAATACGATAAACTTATTTAAGCCCACCACTTGAAATATCTACATTGGTAACAAAATTTCTTTCAACAAAGCTGTGTATTAGATGCCGATTTATTAAATCGGCTTAAACAGGTTTTTTATGGGTGCGTTTACAATTCGGTCGAAATTATGCTGTTTTTCAGTACATTTTCTGACTAAACTGAACCACATCAAATAAAACTTAAACTAACATAAAATAGATTGGTTCTTTATCTTCAAATGCAAGAAACGTTTTTCTTGAAAATAATAGTTTTTGATACTGTAAAAACGATCTACCGTTGCCATGTTTTCGATACCGTGTTGTGTTTAGGTACATTTTTTGTTCTACTAAAAACATATTATAAATTTCGAAAAATTCTGTAAGTAGGCAAATAAAGTCTATTCTAAATCTAACAAAAAAAATATGAAAAATTATTATTAGTTAGTTTTTTGTTTTTTGACATTTTATTTTATTAATGGTGAACCATCGTGATTAATCGTGTTTTTTTCTGACGCCTCCCCCTTATCAAACCTCACATAAATCTAAAATGCCATTTAACAAAAAAATTTTTGCTTGATAAACATTTTACCAGCCAATCACATGCTCCGAAAATTAAAATTAGTCGATATCGTAACTTAGTCTAGTGATTCAGTTCAAAATTCCCACACATAAAGAACAAAAAGATACTTCTTTGCATTAATATTTAATACAAAAGACATAACCATTACAATAGTCAATAGCATTGAAACTAGTCCGCTAGTAATCAAACACAACAATATAAAGCCAGTCAAATGAAACCATATAAAATGCATTAAACAGAGCTTAACTCTTGTACTATTATAGGATTTGCGATTGAGTTGAGATAGATTGTTTTATGGCACGTTTTATGCAAATTGACGGCACGGTTGGCGCAGTGGCTGAGCGATTGGAGTTGGACTGCTGCGCTGCGTGCCGCGGGTTCGATCCCCACACGGAACAAATATTTGTATGGCCTACAGATAGTTGTTTCGGGTCTGGGTATTTGTGAATGTGAGTTTAAATGTTTGTGAACGCACCCACGATAAAGGTGACATTCCTTGTGAAACGATTAAAAAAAAATCTGTTCTAAACAAACAACACTGAAGTTTGTACTTATTTGTAATTTCAAAGTAACAGCTTTTTTTTTAAATTAATGCTTTAATTATATGAAACGGTATACGGTACTTACGGTAACCAAAAAAGTTTTTTTGTTAATTTTTTATGTGTCTGCCTGTCAATCTCCAAAACGACTAGCCCGATTTTGACAGGACTTTAACTTTTAATCGGCAGACAGCTGATTACCATGAGCTATTCTGCTTATCTTGCGGAAAATACAATAGGATTAAGCTTCCTTTCCATTTTTTTTTTAAATGCAAAGAACGTGACATTTTCCTCTGAATTAAAGATAATAATCAGTCTACTATTGTTTCGTTTCGTTTCGTTTTTATCGTTTCGTTCGTACACAGGTCTCAACTATGTGAAAGTTGGGCCATAAGCCATTGTAAATATAAGACATGCCGTTTTCGAGTAGAGGAAAACCAAAGAAATAGGGTAGTTAACCAAACAAAATTAATTAGTCCGTCAGATAGATATCCAAAATATATTGGACACGTATTTTTTTTACTTTTTTCACGTAAACAAACAATGAAGACACAGTATAGACAAGACACAGATACAGTGCAATACAGTGGGGTTAGGAAATCATCAAATAACCCTTCCAGCTCTTGGGCAGAGCGAAAGCGAGTGACAGACTTCTACCGACTAAAAACCACCCATGTTCCTTACTTAGCCCTTTATGTCGAGGCCGCGGTATCTAACAACAACCCGCAGCCCCGACGCGCGACGGGACTTTATTAGTCCTTTCAACAAACATCGAAACTAATAAAATTTTGGTCCTGAGTATTACATAATTATGTAGATTTCAACTGTCTTTTCCGTTAGCTTAAGATAATAAAATATTTAGCTACAAAGGTAAAAGTAAGCCCTTTTATGCCGTTGGTTATACCTAGTACCGTACCATATGTCGAAATGGTCAAAGTGTTTGGGTTTTTCAAGCAAGGGGTAATTTACCGCAGCGAGTTCAATAACCGCAAACTGCTGAGAAATGCAGTTATTTTCCTTAAAACATAATGTCAACCTGCAAGTAGCCGGTTACTTGGACTTTAGTTAACGGTTAGTCTGGTTTTAGGGTTTCTTTCGTTTCCGTGGAGGTTTTAATACGTCTCATTTGGTCCGAATAAGTACATGATCAATACATATTATTATATGTCTTCAATTTATCAAACCAAGCTATGAAACTAGGTCTCATCATACAAAGGTCGATGCTTCTTGTACAACTTAGTCATCATTAATGATCACAAAACATAGCTCAATACATAAGTAAGTACTTACAGTTATTTTCTCACAACCATGGGGTCATCAGTTGGGGGGCAGCAGGGGGGAGGGCAAATAATGCGCATTAGTATGTAAGTTGAAAAGGCGCCTTGTGGAAAAAAAGTATCACAGAGGCGCACTGCATCTGGGTTAGGTAGGACTCCTAAGCACTATTCCTACTTTACAATCGTTAAGGTGTAGAGGTCTCTCTAGTCAACTGATCCAACTAAGGCGGGACTCACGGGTTCAGTCGACCTAATACATTTTTGAATTGGTATCAAATTGGTATTTGTTTAGTCAAGTATAGAAAAAAATTATTGATAATAATAATATCACGACCACGTTCCAATTAAGTACTTAATCGTTGAATTTTTTTTCACAAACTGCTAGAATTCAATTTCTTCTTCTTCTTTATGTTCTTCTAACGATCCACTTAACTAAATCATCTGAATTTTTACCCGACTACGGCGAAGCCAAAAGGGAGGGTAATGATTTTGGCAGTCTATGTATTTATGTATGTTCCACCGTAGCGCCTAGACTACTGAACGTATTTCAATAAATGAGGTGTCAATAGATTTGTGAGAATCGCCCGGGTGACATAGGCTATATAAATTTTAACAATTCTTTTTATGACGGAATTTAAATGTCAAATTATCACTGATACCTGATGCGCCTTCATGGCGTTCTCATTGATACAGAAGTCAGCTGCTAGTTGCCATAAGCAAGGTGGCATGCGACTACGGCTGTCCTCTATAATAATTATCAAATTATCTACTTACAAGATGATTTTTCTTGTTTAATACTGTTAACTGCGGTTTTATTAGTCTGCTTTTTTATTCGTAGTTAGTTTTTTAACTTTTTATTCGTAACAAGTTATGAACTACAAATAGTTTGGTCATCCTTAGTCACACCGGATGCTGCACATTAGTGCTCATTCCTCTGGTTAAGATGCATTGTTACTCTAAATATAGAACGGGTCTGTCACACTATTGTGATGATGTGAATTATGGGCTCTTGTTTAACCAAACCTGTTTGAATGACCAGATTTTTGAATGTAGACGAGGTGTTAGGATCAGTATAAGGATTGTAGCAGATCCCGTCGGGGCTGCGGGTTGTTCGGAAGAGATACCGCTGGCTCGACACAAAGGGCTAAGAAGGAACATGGGTGGTTTTTAGTCAGTAGAAGTCTGACACTCCCTTCCGCTCTGCCCAAGAGCGGGAGGGGTTATTTGATGATTTCCCATCCCCCAAAAAGAAGAAAAAGAATTGTAGTAGATTTCGCAATAAGAAGATTTCGGACAGACCGTGAGACCGAGGACCCGTTTCCGAAGACCTATCTGACTCTTCCTGCAAGTATGTTTAGATTGTAAAACATATGGGCCCTATCAGAATACCAGCGCTGTGACATTTGTCAATGTTACAGCACCATGCTGAGATAGTGGCCTTTTGGCTTCGTACGGGACTAATGTTTTTTTTAATTTAAACTAAGTATGTCCTATTTCTCTTATGTTTTAAGCTTTTTTAATTTTTGTTTTTTTTTGTCAATTTGTTCTGTCCTGTGTGAACCTAATAAATACTTTTTCTTTCTTTCTTTATATGGAGCCTGGAGGTAGTTTCATAGCAATACATTATTTTTGTAGGCCCTTGCCTTTTATTCCATTCTTATGGCTCCGTTAATTTAATTAGCTAACATGACGTAAACTCTCAACCAAACATCTAAGGTACAGACTGAGTCTTTGTGCAATTCAAGGTGGTGTCTTGTTCCTTGACCCTTAGGTTTTTGAAGATCAGAATCTTTCGAACACTATCTACTGGTTTCTCAATCTCCGAATTCTTTTGGAAAATTCTGTCATCAAAACAACTTAAACTAAAGATCTCATTAACGTCTAATTGGGTTTCTTAGCTTACCCAAGATTCCCTAGCAACTAGCAATGAAGCAGGCCTAGTGCATGCAACATATAGCGTCGGGTAATTAAAAATCAATACGACCTCAGCTGGTATCTATGCTGTGCGTTCAAACAAACAGGTAATACTTTCATAATTGTTTGCGTGTATTTCACATACAGGGTATATAATTAACCCTTCACGCAGCCGTCAACTAAGTATTCTGTTCATCAAACTAAGTACTACGCAAAAAATTTTGCTGGGAAACGACTTTTTATTTGGGTCAAAATTCACATTTTACGGTAAAACTCAATGTAGCACTCTTAAAACATTGTGCTAGTTGATGCTTTGAATAGTAAATGGGTCATGGAGCTAATGTAAGTAAAGTTAAAACTTGAAAAACTAGTATTTACAAAAACAGCTGTGAAAACTTTTGGAACTGTGACCCCCAATAAGTATCTCTGTAACTAAGGGGTTCCCGCGATGACCTCCGGCCACCGTAGACGCGGGCCTGTGGACGGTGAGTGATGGGCTAACTCGCCGTCCGTCCGTCTCACGACGAAAACAGGCCGTGTCGACGGCGCGTTCGTGTTCCACGCGCGACTCAAAGAGATGTCAGCAACATGGGAGGGGCCCGAAAGGGCCGACGCCTGTCGGGGCTGCGGGTAGTCCTCTGGTTATCGCGGCCTCGACATAGAGAGCGAAGAAGGAACATGGGTGGTTTTTAGTCAGTAGAAGTCTGACACTCCCTTTCGCTCTGCCCAAGAGCGGGAGGGGTTATTCGATGATTTTACACACACCAAAAAAAAAAAAAAAAGGGGTTCCCAGGTATGGTCTAGAACAAAAAAAATATCGCAGTGGTGGGGAGAACAAGTGCCCTTCGTTTGCATTAAGGGTACTTTTACACCCTTTATTTTATGCAACATGTTAGTTTTCATTTATTGTTCTTCCATATAGTGAGAGTAATGTTTTCTTGCATCACCACCAGCTAGGTGATTAAGATATAAATTTTTCGGTTTAGCATTATTGATAGGGCATGGCTATGTCAGGAGACTTCGCTCTTTCATAACTCAAAATAAAATTCATTTAAATTAAAATAATAAAAAACCATGTTAGTTTTAAATGAATCATCATCATAGCTGCTCTGAGCCTAGCCTTCACCAAACTAAAAACTTGCTAGAGATCCAGTCCAGTGCTTCCAGTGTAACTAGATGTACTGAAAACCAATTTATACCTAGATACTTAAAGATATCAGATCGGCACACGGTACTACTCCATTACTGTCAATGATGAACAGATCACCACATTAAGCCTTAATCACTTGACCTTAAGATCAAACGCTGCAGGTTCAACGATGAAACGAATTATATCGGTAAATATTGATGATTAGTACTTATCAGTGATACACTGAGCCCTAGAACCTTAGTTAAGATAGCGGCCTGTTACAAAATTATCAGATTTTCTTTTAAATCGAGGATTACTTAAATAAATAAGCCGTAAATCATAATTGCAGTATCAGTAATTAATTTGTTTTCATAAGCTTTGATTTTTATTGGTTTCGTCATCAAGAGAAGACTGCATAATATTGTTTCTGAGATAAGGAGTGGGGTGAATTTTCTTTACTTCAGTGGGTAAAAAATGTGAAAATTTTAGTATTTTCTTATTATACCGTGTATTAACATAACTGGCGAAATGGCACCTCTGCATAACCTTTCGGGAATTACAGGCGTGATGTTATGCTGTATTCTTACAAACAATATCAGTTAACATACCGAGTTTCCTACATGCCTCGGAAAGTGCGTTAAGCCTTTGACTGCCATTTATAGAACTTTGGCAGTCGTTACAGGTAGTCAGTAACCAGAAAGTCTGACTACCCATATTACCAAGGGTTATCCAGTACTAATTTTAACAGGGTTGTGGAGGTCAGATAGGCAGTCGCTCCATGTAAAGTACTGGAATCCAGTGGCACTGGACTGGAAGCCTACATAGTTGGGAAAAGGCTAGGTAAGTTGCTGTTATACCTCGAAAATTATCCCACGGGAAGATAAAATCGGGATAAAAACTATCCTATGTGTTAATCCAGGTTATAAACTATTTGTGTGCACCAAATTTTATTCAAATCCGTTCAGTAGTTTTTGCGTGAAAGAGTAACAAACATCACTCTCACCAACTCACAAACTTTCACCTTTATAATATTAGTGTGACAATATCAGTTTACGTATACCCCAAATACAAAGCCAACAATAAATGCCAGCGACCTTAAGCGAGTGGGTGGAGCTTGCGTCACTCCTCGCGACCGCGAAACGCATCCCCGCAATGCACGCTCGTAATTTCGTAGAGTAACTATACGTTTCAAATGTTAAAGACCGTCCAGCTCGATTTTTTATCACCATACAAAATTATGTTCGGGAATAAGAATATGCGATTTACAAAAAATCTATTGATTTGACTAAAAAAATAAAGCAATGACCTTAGTATGTTGCTTGTAGAATTATTTGCCAAAAAATCAGAACGATGACATGTACTTAGTATGGTTTTTACTCGTTAAAAGAAATTAGAGGTATCTTAGCGATTTTTTTCTATCGAGTAAAATTAGTTAAGTATACGCTAGTGACATAGTAACACACTATGGCACTAGTGTACAATTATACCTACTGAAGAATATCATATATTTTTTTTTATTTTGTTTACTACAGTGAATACTTTAACGCTTTAACGCTAATATAAAACCTTATTTTAATATATTCAAGTTGAAGTTAATAGTTATATTGCTGTTCGTCGATCTCCACGAAATAGGACTGGCCAGAAACACCATTATCGCTCTTATAAATACAGTTTATGTATGTGAATGGGTATAAGAGTAGAAACGTTGAATTGACAGTATAGAATGATATAGCAAGAAAGGAGGTATCTCGGGAGATGACGAGAAGTATGGAAGAAAAAGTCATGCTACGCCGACCACAAATTAATTGGGAAAAAGTCAAGAAAATTATGAATACCTTTTTTTCTTTTTGGGGGGGGGGGGGGGGTGGTAAATCATCAAATAACCCTGCCGATCTTGGGCAGAGCGAAAGGGAGTGTCAGACTTCTACTGACTAAAAACCACCCATGTTCCTTCTTAGTCCTTTATGTCGAGGCCATGGTATCTCTTACAACATCCCGCAGCCCCGACGGGCGTCGTCCCTTGCGGGCGCCTTCCATGTTTCTGACATCTCTTTGAGGCGCGCGTAGAACACGAACGCGCCGTCGACACGGCCTGTCGTCGTCATAAAACAGACTGACGGAGCCCATTACTCAGCGTCCACAGGCCCGCGTCTACGGTGGCGGTGGCCGGACGTGGCCCCCGACGCCCGGAACGTCGCCGTCGGCTGGAACGTGAGGTTCTCTCGCGTTCCGCCACCTCCTTCGCTAGCATCACTGCTTCGCAGAAGGAGGCGACGGCGTCCCATTCCTCCTCGCCCCGGACCATGGCTTGGACCAGGGCCGGAAGCGAGAGGTCGCCACCGCCGCCGATCGCCGCCAAGAGAACACGGCGGGGTTTCGCCCAAGCGGGATACACCTCCACGGTGTGCTTCACCGTGTCCTCCGGCCGATCCTCACAATGGTGGAAATTATGAATACCTTGTGTACATTAATTATCCTTTAGCATCTCTTCTTGTTACCTATACTTACGGATCCACCCATTCGTTCCTTTTCATCTGATACGCAAGCAAAAGAAATATAAGACATTTCTTATAATTAAGTATACTATCGTTAAGATGAAAGGCATTTCATTATTAAAAATAAAACAAAAGGAATGTTATGACGTAGATAATACACACTGGCGTCGCGGTAATTCCTACATATCTGCAGTTTATCTGTAAATGATAAACTTGGACTATATTTAAGTTTATAATGCATTCATTTTGATAATCAACTGTGGTAAGAAATTATTATTGCGGATTATTATGAAAATATTTAAACAACACCAATTAAAGACGATACATAAGTTCGGATTGAGAACTCAGTACACTGGACGTCATTTTCATTGCTCTTTAGTGTTTCGCCTGCGTTTCTGGAAACCGGCTCCTCAGTGGCAAGTTGCAAGACCGGATTTTTGGCAAAATGAACACTTATCGAGTGTAATTTTATGGGATTGGTTGGATGGTTTTCCCCGTATGCATTTTATGTATAATGGCCAAAGTACTTGCCGTGTACCTCGCCTTCGGTACGAGTATATGAATTAACTAGCTGTTGCCAGTGGCTTCACCCGCTAAATATCGAAAATTATCCTACGGGGTGATGAAATGGGGATGAAAACTATCCTATTTGTTAATCCAGGGTGTCAACTGACTCCATACCAAATTTAATTAAAATCGCTTCAGCCGTTTAGACGTGAAGAAGTAACAAACATACACACTCACAAACTTTCGCCTTTATAGTATTAGTGTGATTAAGAACCTGCCTTTTCTCTTCTGAGGACAATTGCAATTTAAAAATATAGGGCCGATCTGGGAATTGAACCCAACAGATGCTCAGCATGCAAGCCGAAACGTTGTCGCGATGCAATCTGAAACTTTAGGTACCTAGGTACTTCTCACATGAATTTCAATAAGTAAGTACCCTTTTAGATTATGAGTTTCACCAAAAAATATTTATTTATTTTATTTATTTTTATTTAACTATTTATGTACACACAGTAGACAACACAGGAAAATTATAAAATATAACATTAGAGTACAAAGGTACTGCTTATTTCTCAAGAAATTTCTGCCAGCAGACCTGCAAAAGGAGAAATGAAAAAAGAAATGTAGACTAGAGTGTGTGAGAAGCGGAAAAGAATTCAGTGATTATGTGTCGTAAGTAACTTAACCTATTTTACAATATATACACATATAAGAAAATAATAATATATACGTAGTTATTATATATAAACAAATAAAATATATACTTATGAAAAATAGTGAGTCAAAATCAAAATCAAAACTCATTTATTCAAACTAGGCTGATAATCAGCACTTTTCGAACGTCATAATTTACTTTACTTTACTTATTTACAAGAGACAATCCCCCAAAACGCCCCCCCCTTCGACACTTCCTAGTGTTTTTGCTGGAAAGAAGAAGTGGCGGAACAAACTCCCCAGCAACACATCTGTCTGTTAGGTTGGTTAGAAGAACCAGACTCGATACAATAGTAAGGCAAGTATAAAAAAGTTTATAATAATAATAAAAAAAAATCGAGTTAAAGCGTTGTCATAATAGAAAATACTTAATCGTACATAGTACTTTGACCTTTACAACCCTACACCCACCCACTACACGAAATACACATGGGTACCACAAAAACAGGACTGACGTCACTAAAAACACCTTCTATCCAAAATAAACCTTAGCGTTAGGCAGATAAAGTACAAAATTATGTAACATTGTAACCAACAACGTAGATAACAGTTCACTCTTCCTCTAATCTGTCGGGGGCGCGGTCAAAACACTTCATAGGTTACTGATTTAAGCATGTACTAGGAAAAGCTGTGATTGTGTATCACAGCTCTCAAACTCATTATGATGAATCCTTTAGGGTACCCGCAAAATTAGTTTATTGCAATTTGCCAGTGAGGTTGTAAGTTAAATGTGCCTTTTTCAACAAATAGTCAATCAAAGAAGTATATGAACTGAGAGGGTTGTATTGGTGATTAAAAATCATTTTTACTCAGTAAAGTCACATTTGTTCCCATAGACATAATAAATAAGTGTGTTACGGTCGCAAATCCTATTTTATTTAACATACAACCAGACACTGATCCGCAAAATAGCCAAAAAACAAACTAGTTTCGGTGGCTACCCTGAAGGATTCACCATGAACTCTCAAACTCGTAAGGAAAAGTATGACAATGGGATTTATCATCTTTTGTGACCAATTGCTTTCTTTGCATAGTTTAGCGGACCTGGCAGACCTCGTCCTGCCCGGATAGCAGCGCCACCTACCGGGGCCAATTGTGTTTTTAAACCATTCCAGAAATCCCCATTAACAAAATGATCTGCCATTTATTGAATTCATTTGTTACAAAAAATGTGATAAATGAAGAACTGCTCGACCGATTTTGTGCAAACCTCACATAAACCATTTACTAAATAGTCCAAACAAAGCCTAAATATTTGGTTTGAATAGGTGAGCCCGTTCTTGAGTTATAAAATTACAACGAAAAGTGGCATTGATTTTTATATATATGTAGATATGGAATTATATAACAAAGTCGCTCCCGCTGTTATCTTCTAAACTACGCAACGGATTTTAATGCAGTTTACAGCAATCGATAGTGATTCAAGAGGAAGATTGCGAAGCTGTGACGGGTCCGATAGTTCATTAAATTATATCCTGATTTTAAGGATTATTTTGTAAACATGTTTAAATCTAAGATCTTTTTAGGCAAATGTTATTACTTACTCATTGAAAGACTTTCTAATTCATCTCGGTTGTGATTGTTTCCTTTAATTAATGGCTTTGACCATGTAAGACTTACTGTACCTTACTACATCACATAACATCTTATACCTGTACCTACATTCATAGCAAATAAAGTTTCGATTCTGATTGATGAAATGCTTTAAAATGTAGGCGTTCACCTTGCAATGACCTGAAATTCGCCGTACTTATTACGAAACTGGTTTAACGCAGGTGAAACGTGGCTTGTAACTTTGTACTGACGTCTGACGTCATTTACTCAGAATTGTGCGTAACTCGTTTGACACACCTCCACTGCAGAATGTTGTTATAACGCAGTTACTCCATGTTTGGTACCTGTCAATTGGACATGATGAAATTGGCGACGTGTTCTTGAAATTCTCGGCTTTAAAGAGTGTACGAGAATTGCACGTAGTACTTACCTTAAGAGGAAATGCGGGCGGAGAGACTTTTGAAAATTAGGTATTTGAAGAAACTATCGCTGTCGCTTTGCGAGAGCTAGGCGCCCGGGCGGCAGATAAGGACACTGGACAACTGCAGATCCAATTCAATAGCTTAAGTTAAAGGTCATATTTCTAGGTTTGGTTCTATATTTATTATTCTGTAAAAAATCATAGCTTCATAGTCATTAACAAGAAAGAAAACAGGCGAGAGCGTTTCTATGGAGAAAAGACATCCTGCATTTCCTCTTAACTGGTAGCTGTTTAAAGATGGAAATGGAAGATAGAATAGGTTTTTCGTTATTGGGATTGGGATTGAACCAAAGAAACGATGGTTGGATGGACTGTATACATCATGATATGGCAAGAAAGGTAGTGTCTGATTCTGATGAGATGACGAATTATAGAGAAGTATGAAAGAAGAAATGGAAGAAGACATGCTGCACTTGGGATAAGAGCAAGGGGATCATGACTGGGATTATACAATAACTAACTCCAGAAGAGTTAGCACCTACATTTCGACAGTTATGTTTTTAAGCCCCATGTAACAGGAGATGAGCCTATTGCTATCAACCAGAGACAAAATCCAGACTACGTGGTTGCTTTTTTAAAGAATAGCTTGTCTTAAACACTGGGGGACGACGAGTTACCATAAATTCAGCACATTCTGGTGGGGGTCAACTAGACTAGAATCATGTGTTCGTAGCGTCTGGCTGGAAGTAATGAGGTATGACTGATTTAAATAAGACGCAAACGTCATCTTGCCATGCAAAGCAACGGTAAAATACATTGTGCGAACAAAGTCTCGGAGAGCTTCAAGATTTAGATTCCCCTAAAGATTTTGAAACTTTTGACGCAATGCAAATTGAAGTCCAAAAGTTTAAGCTCACCCAAAGTTGATAAAACTCTGAAAACTTCTAAATTGTTGTACCAGCTGTACACATCAGCGAGAGAGCCCTCTGTTGTGCTGTCTAGTGAAAGACTAGACTTGGATACTCGTTGTGTAGCAAATAACAGAAAGGATAAACGATTAGACAGTAACACCATAAAGCAGTAGCGTCATAAAACCTCTGACACCATGTCAGACTGACTTTTTTGTGCTTTTCTGAATCATTGCAGTTTCTAATAATATCGATCAAAGTGTCAAATTATTTAATAGTTGTTGTTTGTTTTTGAAGCGGATCTAGGCAGTTTTGTAAGACGAATGAATAATTTTGAATGCATTACAGGTTAATGATATTTCTATATTCGGTGGGAATTTCCCCGTGCAGAATTAGCACTATCATATTTACGGGTCGCATGTAAATATGATGTGCAAATATTTGGACATTTTGGATTCTGCTGCAACATAATATTGACATTGGTACATTCAGTACCTGGGAGTTCATCCATGAATTGTATATCTAATCATAAATTAATCGTTACTTGCTTTTACTTTGAGAACTCACAGCATTCTACAATCCTACAACCTTGTAAATGTGTTTGCAGTAAATTATTGTTGTCTCTGTTCAAAAATTAGGTATAAACAATTAATAGCAAACAACAATTATCATAACACGTGCAAAGAACACGCGGTATTATGATAGAAAACGCAATAGCATCACAAAATTGACACAATTCTGTCAATTGAGCTATGAATCACATTTTCTGTTTATTAGTAATTTAAAGTGAACCAACGTGATTTGCTTAAATTCCTAAATTATACTCGTATTTTCTATTTCAGTATCAAAACACAAACTTTCAAGCCTCGTGTGGGTTGTCACTGAACTGACGATATTCAACCTTAAATACAACTTGCGTCACACGACCACCCCAAAACCTTATGACCTTTACTTGACATTACTTAAAAACCACTTACTTTTTTCTCCAGCAGCCCAATGGTCTCGCCTGGTTCCGTCACTTTTTTAACTTCAGTCATTTTCGTGATTTTCTCACAGGGAAATTATTTTAGTTATTATTCTCGATTCCCCTCGGGGAATGTTTGGTTGCCGGTCGCGTGGATGAATAGAGACTGTCAGTTACCCCGCAGTTGACGCATGCGCGTTCGCGATTAGCTCCCGGACCCCTATTTTGCGTGGTCAGTGACAACGGCCGCGTAGTACGCGGGTTCCGCTCAATTCTAAACGTTCTACACTCGGGATAGAGTTTGTTTCTTGTTGTATTTTTCTGGGTTAGCCGATTAATAGTACGTTCATTCATCTCAAAGTACCTACGTCACGTTTCGGGCGACAGGTTTAATCCGATTTAAAGATACCGAAATGGTACTTCTTACTGCTTTTTCCAATACGGCATCACGTAATTCATCACTTGGGAAATATTTTCTAGTCATGTCATCTGGGGAGGAGGGGGGGGTGGTAGTTCATAGCTATGTACGTACGTAGGCGTATATATGACGAATATACGTGAAAGTTATGAGAAAATTAAACAATAAATAGATCATAACAATTTATCGGACAGACTTCCATGCAGCAAGCTTCCATAAGCAGTCGCTCCATGTAAAATATGTGGGGTTTTCAGCTGCATTCGTTTAAACTGGGGGCCGATACGAAACACACAAACTGGGCCTTCGGTAATGTTAAACCGTTTCAGCATGTTTGATTGGGATTTCTAACAAACTTGTTATACCAGCCAGTGCATAAAAATTGTGTGTTAATCTGAGCATAACTGACAGTAATCGTATCAGTAGCATATCGGAAATATAAATAATGATGGTGAAGTGTTCGCTGTCATGGAAACGATATTTTGGTGGCCTACATATGAGTTGATCAGAATGTTTGGCAATAATACTAATAATAATCTGATTAATTTCGTTGCGGGATCCAAGACAGTTAAATCGTTTCTCTGGGACTTCGTCGAGCTTCATTGTCTCGAAACATTTTCAGCTAGCCTTGAATCATCAATCATTAATATCTGAATTTTTATTTAAGTATTACTGAAATATTGTATTTTTTAGTAATACTTACATAAAAAATTAAGTATTACAGAGCAGTGGTGGCCCAGTGGTGTCGGCTCCGACTTACGAACAGTAGGTCGTGGGTTTGAACCCAGGCAGACGCATTACTTTGTGTAATTTATTTCATCACCACTGCTCTCAAAACGGTGAAGGAAAACATCGTGAGGAACGTAATAATAATAATATTGTCTTAGAACCCAACAAATCGAAGACATGTGACATCTACCAATCCGCACTGGGCCCGCGTGGTGGTTGATAGCCCCACCCTCTCCTAGAGAGGAGGCCTGAGTCCCTGCAGTGGGAACATTATAGGCTAATGATGATGATGAAATATTGTGTTGTAACAAAATACAAAAAATAAAAATTACAAATTAAAACTAAAAGTTAATACCTACTTACTTAAATACAACGACCACTTAGGCGTCCTGTACTCCTCCGCATCGCTGACAAACGGGAACATTTAAATTTAACAGTTTTTCTGAATTTAGATATTAGATAATATATTATTAACCATTTATTTCGAGCAGAATCCATATAAGTGTTAGTGACAATTTTCTTAAGATCTATGTTAGTAGGTACACAACAACACAATAACAAAAGTTACATAAATAACAAAACTATGTTTCCCTTGACTTTTACTTTATGATGTATGTAGTACTTATTGCTATTTTAACTAAGAGTTGTATTCACGAGAACGCTGCCGACAAACTGTCCTGCAGTTTGGCAGAAGATTTGAATTAAACCCACTCATGTACCTTTGTTATTGAAATTAAAAAAATAAAAAAAAATCCGTCACTTTTCCCACCCAGTGAGCCTGTATGGGACAGTCGTAGCGGGATGCAATCATTTGCAAAATGCTGTTATTTATTTATTTATTTAAGCAGGTACTTGCTACACTTACAGTTTGCACCAACGCGTGCAGCAAGTCAACAACACACGCCCTAACTTAAAAATCGTATGCAATAATTAAGCATAGCTTTATTACTAATCATAAACAGATCTAGATCCGGTGTTGGTGCTACCGCGCAGTCTTTGCAATAACGACGCCTCTTTCTTCTGCATTATAGCGTGGAAACCGTCAACGCGCGCGTCTGCGTACATTTGAGATGCACTACATTAGGTGATGATGCGCGTTAGTGACAGCGTCTGTCACCATTTCACGAATATTAACGCTATTCATATTGTTGGCGACGGTCAACCTTTTTATACCTTTTTCTTTTTTATATATTTTTTGAATAAGTATTTTCTCTTTTGTTTTGTGGTTGTGTCAGTGTAGTGAAAAAGAGTAGACGTGTAACTAATATATGTGTAACTAATAGATCGTTTTATTGGCCCATCTTTCCGACCAGCTATCATCCTATACAGTCCTTCATAAATAACACATATTATTTTGCTATATGATCTATTTTCCTAAATTGTCACAGACACAGTTACTAATAGGAAAGATGCATTTAAGGCATTTTAACGCAATTATTATGATGTGCTATAGTGGTTATTTTAGACACCATGCTTCAAAGTTGCAGGCATAGCCACTGCAGTGAAGTGCAGTGCACCGACGGTGTTGAGCCAATAAAATTGAATAGTGACATGGTTCACCACTGCTCCACGCCTGTTCTACTCTCGTGGTAGAACAGGCGTGGAGCAGTGGTGAACTGGTGACCCAGTGGTTGCGGCCGGCCCCGACTTACGAGCAGTAAGTCGTGGGTTCGAACCCAGGCAGGCGCATTACTTTGTGTAATTTATACGGTGAAGGAAAACATCGTGAGGAACGTAATAATAAAGACATATAATTATGTCTTAGAACCAAAAAAATCGAAGATATGTGAGATCTACCAACCCGCACTTTGGGAAACAAAATTTTTTTTTTAATAAAACACCTCTAAACAAATTTTATCAACTATTATTTTTATATAGGTATATATTTCGTTATTATACTTAATTTTTTAAACAATTATATAAATTGTGTAAAAGCACTGTTACCGCAAACGAAGGGCACTTGTTCTCCCCACCACTGCGATCATTTTTGGTTACAAGACCATACCTGGGAACCCTAGGGATATATTGGGAGTCAAAGTTCCAAATTTTGCACAGCTGTTTTTCTAAATACTTGTTTTTCAGGTTAAAACTTTACTTAAATTACCTCCATGACCCGTTTACTATTCTTAGCATCCAATAGCACAATGTTTTTAGAGTGCTACATTGAGTTTTACAGTAAAATGTGATTTTTGACCCCAAAAAAAAAGTCGTTTCCCAGCAAAAATTTACTTAATATTTTAGAATTTTTAAATGTGTTTATATTTTCGAGCATAAGACACTCGTGGGCAGCAGCTGAATCAGCGTCAGGTGGTGCACTTTGTGTTGCCATCTGGCATTATGCTGAGCTGAGACCCTTTTGGCATTATTATTTTTAATCGTTTTGAATTTGTTTTGTTTATTTTTAATGTTTTTTTTTTGCCTATTAAACACATTTTTCTTTCTTACTTCGTTAGATCTACAGAATGCTTGGTTGACGTATGTGTGAAGGGTTAATTTACACCCTGTATTCTGATACATTAAAAAACATGTTTTATTTTACAAAGTATAGGTACTACAAATCCCTACTAACATCAATCGACAGAGGCAGCCCTAGCAATTCACAATATCCACGCGGCGGGCGCGGGCGGCGCGCATTAAAGCAAAACTCACTTACCAAACTCACTTTTTAGGATAAGGTACATTTTCGTTCACACACAGCGTCTATTGGCTTGAAAGTGTAGGCTAAGCAAGCGGTAGGTTTTGAACATTTTGTATGGTGAGTAGTATCTGGTAATCTGTGCCTTGGCCTTTGGCCCGAACCTTCGTGTCCATCATCACACCAGGCCTTCACATGGTCTTTCTAAATCATTTAATCTATAAATTTGCTCTATAAATAACTTGCAACTTGAATTCTATTGGTTTTTCAATTCATATGCGGAATCCTAAACGCATTCCATTACATTGTGAAGTATTCTACTCCTATCAGCTATTTTGCGTGGGTTTGACAAACATAGTGATAACCTTCCGACATTGGATATTAATCGAGACTTGCCGACACGGTAATAGACGAATTTAAATCTTTTATAATATTTATAAAATCAGATTTATCATATACTTAATTACCTAATTAAGCTCCCAAATTAGCTGAACTAACAACTTAGGTAATCAGTGTTTAACGGCAAGCACAAGTTTCTGCAAAAGGGCTGATATACCTACTGCTCCAGAGTATATTAAGTCGTTCTGGCTGGGTAGTGAACATCATGCGTAGCAGTTGCGGCTCGGCTCATGATTCTCATAGTGTTTTGTTTTAATTTTAGTTAGTCAGACTTCTACTGACTAAAGCCACTCATGTTTCTCTTAGCCCTTTGTGTCTTGGCCGCGGTATACCTTTCGAACCCCCCGCAGCCCCGGCAGGAAGAACGCTGTAGCCTAAGCCTAGCTAGAACCTGTCATGAATAGTCATGATGTTTCGATTGTCTAACAACCAGTCTTACGAAGGGGTAAGCCACCAATATTACCCAGCAAATGGGTTGTGAAGGATGAAAAAATTATACAAAAATGACATAGGTATCAAAACATAACATCACGCCTGTTATCTCCGAAGGGTTAGGCCGAGGTGTACTTAATAAAAAGCACACCCAAATGCGGCTTGTAATAGAGGGCAAGCCAAGATAAATTCCAGTTAGTACGACTGCGCTCGATAGATGGCGCTGACCATGAAAACCGGCACCCCTCTGAATCGCGCTATGGTTCCGTTACACGGTCTGTATAGAGTCCCACGGATAACGAGACACATACACCGGTTGCCTGAGGCAACTCGAATGTGTCGTTCAAACACTGGTGATTGGTGATTATATCAATTTTTGAAAACTTAGTCAGATGTAATATTCTGGCTAAGTTTATATTCTACAAACAGTACGTAAAATATCCCGTTTTCAGTATCAATGGTAATTTTTAGTGACCATGTCAGTTTAAAAACGTATTATTCTGAATATCAATTTGCCTGACATTATTTACGTTACCTATTGTTTAATTGTGTAAATGTAAACAAAATAAAATCACCATCACGCCTGAAATGCGCGAAGGGCAAGGTGTATTTATAGCACACTCACATTTCGCTAGTAATATATGTTTGAGTCCCGTCGGGGCTGCGGGTAGTTTGAAAGAGTTGCTCGACACAAAGGGCTAAGAAGGTATATGGGTGTTTTTTAGTCAGTAGAAGTCTGACACTCCCTACCGCTCTCATTCAGGAGTCATTTGATTTCCCAACCCCCCAAAAAAGATAAAATATATAGGTAGGTACCTAGCTATATTATATAGGGTGGAATGAAAAATAAATCGCGAGGAAGAAGGGTGATTGCTGTACGAGTAGGAACCGAAAAAGCGCAGGATGGACTATGTGTAAAAGAAGATATTATTTCTAGAAGAAATGACAACTGACAGAGAGGTACAAATTGAAGACATGCTGCGCCAACCCCTAATAAATTGCATAAGGGCAAGATAATGAACAATGGGGCATTAAAGATGACATAGTTTTGAACTGGATGCACTGTATCATCATCATCAGCCTATATTGTTCCCACTGCAGGGACTCAGGCCTCCTCTCTAGGAGAAGGATGAGCTATAATCCACCACGCGGGTCCAGTACGGTTTTTTAGATGTCACATATCTTCGAATTTTTGGTTCTAAGATATGCCGGTTTCCTTGACCGTTTTGAGGGCAGTGGTGATGGAATAAATTACACAAAGTAATGCGCCTGCCTGGTTTCGAACCCACGACCAACTGTTCGTAAGTCGGGGTCGCCACCACTGGGCCACCACTGCTCTCGCACTGTTTTTTGTGACATACTAGTTCTTTTGTAAAAATTACCGTATAGCTTGCGCTGTGCTTTAAATGGCCAATGCGAATGTTTCCTGACTAAACAAAATATGATTCTGTTTAGTTCGTCAGATTATAGCAAAATATTGGATGCGTGTTTTTTGTTTTATCAATGAATAAAAATTTTATAAGATAAAACGCGTCAAAGAGTGGGGGCTTTTGACGTCACTACGTGGTAAAAAATACAGTGCGATGTGACGTCATACTGTATCATCTTAATTTTTTGTTTATGTGAAAAACGAAAAAATATGCGTCCCATATTTTTTGGAAATTTATCTGACGGACTAATTAGATATGTTTTGTCAACTACCCTTTTGTGATCCAATGCCAAATTGCTTATACCTACTCATACTACTGGTTTCGTTTACCCCTTTTTTATGTTGGGTATCATCAAATGACTGCCCACTCGGCGGGGAAGCGAGCTTCCGGGCGGAGCGGAAGGGAGTGTCAGACTTCTACTGACTAAAAACCAACCATGTTCCTTCTTAGCCCTTTTTGTCGAGCCAGCGGTATCTCTTTCGAACAACCCGAAGCCCCGATGGGAGACTCGCCCCCTTACATGGGACTTAATAACTGGCGCAATGTGGGTGTATTATGCTGTATATCTCTGCATAACCCTTCGGGGATACAGGCGTGGTGTTATGTTTTCTTTTGATAACCCCCAGGTATTGAGTTAATTAAAAAACATATTTCGATTCATATAACTTTATTTTACAATTAAATTACATGATAATTACTTTCGTACTGTAATTGGGGCCGAATATTTACTTGCTAACAATTTATTTACACTGCGAATAACAATACTTTAAAAACTATTGAGATGGCATTATTTATAATTAGTAATATCAGTCCACATCACAACTGCAATCATAATTGGTTTAGGGTGGGGGTTGATTGGAGCTTGAGCGAATACAACACCTCATTCTGAATGTCAATAGTATTTTGTTAAAATAGACTTTGATAGTCAAGAATTTTAACATTTAATTCATGACCTTACTGTAAATAGATGGTCGGTGTAATTCTGTTAGGTCACTCGTGTTACAAATCAGGCCCCACCCTTAAAATTAATATAGAAACACACTAGTAACACCACATTTATATTTATAAGGTTTTATTAAAGAATTATAGAAACTAGAGATTATTTAAAGAGATTAGTAAAAATTGGTTTGGCAAATCTTGACATAGCGATATTGTATATAAAAACGTAGAAATCACTAGTGTGCATCCATACTTATTTAAAATTATCATAGTTTTTTTTTTGTTTGTTTTAAAATACCTACAAATTAATCAAATCTGATTTAGTGATTCAAGATTCATTGGATGTAATTAGGAGACATTAAAATATGTTTTATAAATTATTTTCTGCGAGATTCTTAATTAAAGTAGTTAGAAAAGGATGTTATATTATTAATCTATACATCATTATAGTAAAATAGTTTTAAATATAATTATAATGTTTTATAGCTATTTTATTTGTCAGCGTTAAACATACTATATAGTTATTAAAATATGAACCCTACGTATATAAAATTAATCAATATGCAAAATTTGGATAAAATAAATAATTTATATCATAATGCTTTATATTTTGACATAACACAGAAAATTTTCAAAATAATATCGTTTATAATAATATCTCGCAAATATTTTTTTATTTTTACAAGCAGTATAATTGTAGAGTATTTTTTTTTTAAGAAGCAATGTGATTCTAATTAGTCTGTCAGTTAGATTATCGAAAAATATTGGATACGCATTTATTGTTTTATCAAATCAATAAGAATTGAAGAAGATAAAACGCGTCAAAGATTTGAGTGGGGGCTGGAGACGTTACTGACCGGTAAAAAGTGCTATACTAATGTCTTAAAATATGACGTCACACGAGTTTTCAAAGCACTGTATCGTCTTCATTGTTTGTTTACGAGAAACAAGAAAAAATATGTGTCCAATATTTTTTGGAAATCTATCTGACGGACTAATTAGTTATTTTTTGCTATCTACCCTATTTTACATACTGCTCAAAATAAGTCAGTCACAAAATAAACTTTATATTTTTATCAAAACTCTATACAATAAAATATATAATGAATCTATCACCAACGTTGTGGCAAGACAATTATTACAGAAAAGTTATAATTTAAAGCTTTTATTTGCTAGCTACACGAATATGGTACTAATATACAATTAACATAATTAATTCATTATAATACATGCTTGTAAAGCGGTTATAATGTTATTGTTAAAAGTTGACTGTAGAATTCAAGATTTATTTTGCATTGACCTCCAACTCGTCCTGATTTTTTTGCAGAAAACAAAGTAGATGCCAAATTAAGATGCATATTATAACTATATAAAGTTTTTAACTGCTTATACAAAATAATATAATTTTAAATAATATAAAAAGTGTTGGCGCTTTTTATAATTAGATTCTAAAATAAGATGATAGATATTTATATCGTTACGTTTTACTATTACCGTAACGTAAATCGCATGCACGCAAAACAAATAATAATAAATTAAAATACCGAAAAGAAAATCAAATAAAAGACAGTCAAGACGAAATTTTTTTAGAGTTACAAACACAAAATTATAAACGAACTATATAGTAACGAAAACCAGCTTTATTACCCTTACCATAACTGATTAACTTGCGTGCACACGTGACCTATTCCTATCTCCCTCTCACTCTTACCTTAAATCATGCGTTAGCCTATACAGTTCTGACATAGCATACAATCATATATATTTTATAATCCATTTATTAATTTATTTATTATTAATTATAATTATTTCTCGAAGATTTCGATACTTGTCCTTAATTATTAGGCCGGTTTTCTACTCGTTGATCGTTTATAAGATTAGTTAATAGTATATAATTATGTAGTTGTAGTGGCGTGCAGAAACTTAAATGATTAAAGAATTTTAATTACAAATATTTAAGATAATTATTTATTTTGGTGTGTTAGGAATTTGTGTCAAACTGACTGCACAGGTTAAAATTAGTTTTAGTATGATACACAACGATTCGCCATACATTAATAATTTATTTTGTAAAGCATACCAAGTTTTGCATGTCAGGCAAATTTTAATACAACTTGACTCGAAGATTGACTTTGTTTTTTTTTTTACTTTTATTTAATTGTGTGAGGTCAGTAGCATTCAGAACAATACGAATTACCTACAAAATGACAAAATTACCCGCCCGCCACTACATAATTAATTAAGATACGATATATACAATAATTACAATTGACATAGACTATGATAATTAATAGTAATTTTATTTGATATACAATTTATATTTGCACACCCACTGGATAAGTTGATATTATGTATTTTAATTAGGTTCAAAGTGCGGGGTTTTATAATATTGAAGATGGTTTATCTTTAGTAATTATATCAGTTTGTTATTATGTTATGTATGAGATAAGTGTCGGATGATGATATGGCGCCAATAGGCATGACGAAAGATTTTGAAATCCCCTTCCGTAATGTGGGTACATCTTTTTTATTTACGAAAAAACCTTTATTTCAGTAATAAAGTAAAGTTTAACGAAGATATAAGCCATTTTTGAAAAAAAAATTAAATAGAGCGCGAAAACAGCTCGCAGTGTCATGGCGTCGGGTCTGACGTCACGCCTATGTAAACATGGAGATGTCAAAGCGCAGCTAGAGGAAACTAAAACAAACATTACCATAATTCGTGTGTTAAAAATGAATAACAAAGTTTATAAGTGGTGTGCGGTGCCTCAGTGTAAAAACACATCAATAGCAATAGTTTTAGCATTACATTGAATGCCAAAAATGTTGTCCTCTGGACCTGCATAGCTGACCCGGTGATTATGATAGTAGGTTGTTACTATGAGAAAAGATACTAGTACATGCTTTGTAGTTACAGAAATTTACTCCTTTTGTTGGTTATTAACTCAGTAGCAAACTTTTATTACAAGTTGCGAAGGAGCTAACCTCAAAAATAAACTGACAAGTTTATTGTAAAAATAACATATGAAAGTGAAAATAAACTAAACTCCTACAAGCTCAAAACGAGTTTGTTGTATTTTTATAGTGTTAGATACTTACAAAATTTACTTACAGAGAGGTTTTCACATTTCGGAACTCGGACGAGCAAAATTCTTTATTTGACCCAGGGAAATCGCCCAACATCAGTAAATCTATCCTGGGCAAATTTGAACTGTTTGCTTTTACAAAGCCTGATTCCATTGCTAAAGATGTTCACAAAGTATTGTAGTAACAAAAAAAATATCCAAATGCGTAATCGGCAACAAAACAACACAGTGAGCTAGTGACAGCTAGTGATGTTTACATTGGCGTGACGTAGTGCGCTATGATTGGTGTTTCAATCAAAATGGCCGGTATCAGTATTTTAATCTTTTATTTTATTAAAAATCTTACTAATCTTAATTTTTTAAATAAAACTAAATCAGTGTTTTAAATCCTTCTCGTATGTAATTTCCCCTAATATCATTAAATCATTGATTCTTTGACTATGTCGTCACGCCTATTGTTGAATAGTTTGTTTTGCATCTAAGGTTAGAGAAATTAAGAGCACTTTTCTTATGACATATTGATAATAATTGATAGTTGTTTCAGGTCTGGGTGTGTGTGTGAGTTTAAATGTTTGTAAACGCACCCACGATACTGGAGAAATCCCTAGTGTGGGGCAACGTATTTTTTTTAGGGAAGAATTAAATAAAGTTCCGAAAATCTACAGATTTGTGGTGCATCATATAATTTTTTTTCTGTGGGGTTTTATTTAATTTTATTGTAGGTAAAAGAAAATTGATGGTTACTTTATCTCTTTTTTGTCTCTATCTTTTTCTTTGTTTTTGATGGTTTTTTGCTGATTTTGAACATATTAGGTATAAACAGGGTACATAATGCTTTTTCATGTAAAAAATATATAAGTAAATATTTTATCTTTCTCTGAAATTGTATTTGTCGGATTTTAAAGATTGTCAGCAAACAAATACAATTTTGGTTAATTTTGCCATAAAATATTCCTTCACTTGGGGTTTTCTCCTCGCATAACGACATTATCGGTGTCCGTTATTAATACACACATCAAAAGTGTCTAGGGATCAAGCATTTTTATGCGGATTTCTTGAGATTGGGATGTGGCTTTGTAATAAATTTATGATTTTATAAATTTATATGGATCCTTTTTGGTACATTTCATAATTTGAATCAGGAACTGTGAATCAAATTCGAGTAAAAGATGAAAATCAGCAGTCAATATTTTCCATATAAAAACATACAACGCATTGAAGACATTATTAGTGCTACTGTTTCCCTACTACTGATTAAAACCAACGTTATTATGGAGCGGCGACGTCATTTAAGCAGGGAAGAAATGCTCAGAGCCGTGGGAATGATAGAAGCTGGTTCCCGGCAACGTACTGTGGCTTTAGCTCTGAATACAAGTCAGAGTGTTATCAGTCGACTTTGGACACGTTACCGAAGCACTGGTACCGTGGCAGAGCGCCATGGAGGACGGTATCGCTGCACCACACGGAGACAAGACCGATACATTCAAATCTTAACTCAAAGAGCTCCAACAATAACCGCCATGATGTTAGCCGTGAGGCTTCATCACTCTTCAGGGAACTTAATTAGCGACCAAACAGTCAGAAACCGCTTGCATGAAGTGAACCTTCATTCCCGAAGACCGCTACGGGTACCACCTATAGCAATGCACAATCGTAGGATTCGATATCAATGGGCTCTTGAACACAGAAATTGGGCAGAAGAACAATGGCGTTTCGTGTGCTTTTCTGATGAGTCTCGTTTTGGTATGAGACCGGATACAAGACGTATACGACACTGGAGAACCCCTAGACGCCAACAGCGATTAAAATCCTGCCAGGAAGTCCATCCTTATAGTGGTGGAACCATCATGGTATGGGCGGGTATTTGGATCGGCGGAAGAACTGAGTTGATTTGGATCAGAGGCAGCCTCAACGCTCAAATTTATGCTGAGACGATTGTATCAGACGTCATCGTTCCTCTACAAGTGCAAATCGGTCCCTTATTTCAGTTAATGCATGATAATGCACGACCGCACACCGCAAGAGTTGTAAGACAGACTCTCGCCGCAGCTAACATCAATGTCCTGCCCTGGCCTGCTCAGTCGCCAGACTTGAACCCGATTGAGCATGCATGGGATATGCTACAGAGAAGAGCTCTGCCGAATATGGAGGGTATCCAGTCGCAAGAAGACCTTTTTTTGTTGTTGCAACGAACATGGGCGGCCATTCCACAGCGTGATTTGGATGAACTCATTTTGAGTATGCCAAACCGATGTTCTTGTGTTGTTAGTGTTCGCGGTAGAAACACGGATTATTAATTGTTTAAGTTACCCAATAAAATTTTAAAGAAAACTGTTATTTCAGTCTTTTTTTCGAACTTTAATGTTAGTGGTTCAAATGTCAAAAATCCCTTTATTAGGAAAATGGCAAATTTATTTATTAATGCAAAGGTGACTTGGTTTATCGTTACTGTGACAAACGAAAACACTTTATTTGATGAATCCTTAAAGAAAATTTTAATTAATATCAATCAGGAGAAAAGTTATTGCAAAAATATATGTTGATCCCTAGACACTTTTGATGTGTGTAGTTACAACTACTAAAATATACTAGCTAACAATACTTTAATAAACATTTATAACCGTTTATAAATTTTTCTTTACATTCTTTTACATTTACAATTATTTAAAATACACACATCATTATTATTATTATACACTATGAAATCGTATTGCTTTAACGCGTTTACCATAATGTACAATTTCGTTATTATTACTAAACACACATTTATAAACATAATAATATTTATCATCCTTTTCTATATACTTTAATTTTTAGCGAAATATGTTAAAATAGATCGATTTTTATTTAAAAATTCTGTTGATTTATTAATTATTTTTAGATCAGGGACTTGAAATTTATTTTAAACTAAAAAATCCACTACATAAATAAAACGATGTTTTCAAATGAGAAATATTGCGAAAATCGTAGTCTCGCGAATTCTATTCGCAGTATTTCGAAATGTAGTACAAAATGTTAGTTTAATGATTATATGCTAAAGTACTTAAATAGTCCTAGAGTTACTTTATAGTATTGTTAGATAGTTTTTTTATTGAAACAGGTACGAAAATATTAATGGGCTGTGGCTACTTATGCTACAGATCACAACGAAAATGGCAAAGAGACGACAACTAAAACGCAAAACTAAAATCGAAAATGTTTTACTTAAAATTTCGATTTGGGTGTGTTGCATAAAATTGTTTAAGCATGTATAGCCACAGCGTTATATTATTTTCATATTTTCGACAAATTATATTATGTAATATTAAAAAAGAATTGTCCCAGAAATGAAAATAAAACAGACTAACTAAAAAAATTGCTGATACAATCCTTTCTCAATTGATGTTAGCCTTTAATTTTGGACTGCTGCTAATCTTTATTGTAGTAATAATAAGATTGAGAAAAACTAACTTTAAAAGGACTGACCACTTGAGGTTAGTTGAGACAGAACCGAAAAATTCGCGCGTAATTTACTGACTGAATAAAAAATAAGTCCGTTTCAAGTAACAAATTGTATGAATTTGGTGATGATGATGATGGTGAATACGGTCCCATTTTCAATGCAACCAGTAAATTACACTGGCACTTTTCCGTTCTGTCAAAACGTTACTAGATGATGTGACCAACAGCAAAATAATGGCGTCAATTATCGAAATTACTCAGCTAAAATTCCGTGACAACAGAACTTCAAATGACTAATATCAGACTAATGTATATTATGATATGTTTGTAACACACAAATAATATTATATACAATGATTTTAATTAATTTTATCGAAAATCACGAATAAATTCGGAGACGATAGGTACTACGCAGTCTCGATAATAGATCGCTGATAATCTTGAGTACTTCATATTAATTTATTTACACTTCACTACGACCAGTCGTAAATAATTTCATATAAAATCGAATCATACACATATAAATAAAAATATTAAATATAAAATTCGGATTTCCGTACGATCCATGTAAATAATATCTAATTTTATTTACATTTTTAAATTATAGAAGATTTTTTAAAATAACTTATATAAATATAGTTTCATAAATAAGGACATGACGTCACAGTACAAAACGAATATTCATTCATACATAAAATATCATTCATCATTCTCCAAAAAATCTATATAAAATGATATAGACACAAAACAAAACCTACTTACGAGATATTTTAACACAATAAAACGTTTATCATCAAAAAAATCACTGACCGACAATACGACTCCACTTCACATTCACTTACAAAATTACTCGTCGCACCAAATCATCACCTAAGTATGGTATCAATATTGTTTTTTTTTTGGTTACCAGTTATTTTATTTTTAACACTTGACAAGAATATATTTTCTTGACAGGGTAATCAAAACGATTTTCCCAAAATGTCTACTGTTTATAGTTACGCAGGGCTATTGCAGATCTTTTAAATGCCAGTGGTTATTCTAGAGTGTCCATCAATTAACTGTCAAATGGTTCCATTTTGTACTAAACCATAACCAATTTGACAGTTAATCCATGGACAATATGATGGCCACTGACATTTAAAAGATACGCAATAGTCCTGCAGGTCATAAAAAGTGCGAATAAGACGGCGACTGCTACGTATGAAAACTCTTCTGAGTATCGTGTCGTCTCGCTCTCACTTTTCATGCCCGCGACTACCCGAATTTAGGTATTCAGTATATTAGAACGACAGTAATTTACAACACATAGACCCACTTTTTTACATTCATTCACTATAACCCAACTCTAAACGACAAAGCATCAACAATGTCCCAGAAACCATCGAAATTAAAAGTTCTCTTATATCATAACCGTACAGTGACGTCATCATCCAAGGTGGTGTCAACCTCGCAGCATGAAGCCAGTTCTTCGAAGGACATACCGTCAAGTGTGAGGGAGACGGCTGAGATGCTCTTGAACAGAGCCTCGGTGTCCAGGTCTTCTGGGAGCTTCGTGAGGAACTGGGCGGCGGAGATGAAGTCCATGTCTTTTAGTTCTTCTTGGTAGAGGTGGAGAACGCCTGGAAAGAGTTAAGACGTATTTAAATAATGGTGAATGAATTCGTGTTACGTCAACGTTAATTAAATTTAAGTATGAGTAGTCCTTCTGAGTCATACGACGCTAAAGGTCAGGCCCAAGCGGGGCAGGGGTCCTCCGGCCGATCCTCACAGTGGTGACACCCGGGCGTTACCTCCCGCCTGTGCAGGTGCAGGTACCTCCCGAAACATCCGTGTCCGGTGAGGTCAGCGTCGGTGAGGGCGCCGCGGTGGAACCTAGCCCGTGGTGTAGACAAGTAGGTGTCACTTGCCATAACCAAAAAAAGGCCTACGATCATACCTTGGCGAAGGTCTGGAGAGCTAGCCCAGCAGGTAATGACTTACCCAGAGCTGTGTTGAAGAGGAAGGTGTCTCCGTCCCGTAGGAACACGTCCCACACGCGGCAGGCTGCGTCCAAAGGCATGGCTTTAGCGAAGGCTGTATAGAGCCACTCCAGTAGGTACAACTCTGGTGCTACTGTGTCTGACAGTAATGGTAGGTTGTGCTGCAGCAGCGTGGTGTACGCCTTCCATAGCCGCTGGGAACGTGGAAAAGGGGATTTGATTATGTGTTTTACAATGCTAAAGCATTCTACTAATCAATCATTGTACGCGTTGCTGATGGCACGACAGGATCCACTGTTGAATGTAATGAGCAAAAACCCTTAACTATTCTTTGAGTGTAATCTAAAGCTTTTATATAGAGAACAAACATTAAACTTACAATCAAATGGTCCCGTTAGGTTCTAAAATAACCTTGCATTGCCAGTTTGGCAAAAAAAAACCTAATATTTATTAAAACTCTGAACTTTAAGATTCAAGAAAAAGCATCCCTCATTCCACTCACACCGTTCATGCAAAGACTTAACATACCTGCATGGTAGCTCCATCCCTTGTGAAGGCAGCCCTCAGCACCGGCCCGTCCAACAAGTTAGCGAAACAGACGAACGCTTGAGGCGCCTCCATGTTCAGAATCAGCACTGCTGCTATGAATGACATGCCCTGCAAACGAAAATTTTATTTTCAATCAAAGATTTACAGAAATAAGGGAGTTACTGTTAGCCTGTGTCATCCTCGCTCCGCTTCAGTGGATAGGCAGCCTTAGGGGCTCTCCCAAGGGCTTCTAAATCTTTCGATCTAGGGCTAGTGTGACATTGGTGGTTGGATCTGGATCAAGATAGTAATTTTGAAATAATTTAAGAAGAAAATAAGTTTCAGCGTCAAAATTAATAATGTTGGAATATAATGTAGACTGCAAGGATGCTACTCAAATGTCCAAGAAGGCAGGTATAATTTGACACAACCGGAGGGCAAAATTACATTAAAAGTTTGGGGAAATAGACGAATTGTGCCACACGTGCCCAAACATGATTCCGCAATGGTAGACGCCAAATTAATGTAGTGGCGACTAAAGCAGGGTTGATGCTTATCTACACGTGAGCACTAGCAAATGCCGGTTTTGAGCGACAGAAAAGGATAGAAGCATGAACGTGCGATTCCGTCTGTCAGACGAGGTTTAACCCTAAAATGTGCAAAGAAAGAGAAATAAATAAACGATGGATGGACTGTGTGAAGGATGATATGGCGAGAAAGGAGGTGACTGCTGACATGACGAGAATAGAGAAGTATGGAAGACGAAGACATGTTGCGCCGACCCCAAATAAATTGGGATAAGTCCAGGAAAATGATGATGTGCACTTGTGCAGTATTTAGTTCCAGTCGCCTTTATTTTTCAACTTATATGGCTGCCGAGTCTACTCTGTCACCCCAAACAAGTATGTACATATTATGTGAGTGCAATAGTGATTCACAAAGTGATAGACCAGTTAGTTAATCAGAGGCATTTTACGGATAAAAACAAAGGCCAGAACGGCCTACTGTTGTGCCTTCACAACTCCTTCAAGGATCAACATCTAAATAAGGTCAAAACAAAGCCAAATCAAATTTCCTAGTAGACCAAAGTTCGACGCCATAATCACAAGTACCGCTACAGAGCACGTCCACAGTATCACGCGTGCATTGTTATCACGTAACGATTACCAGTAAATAGCTGCATGCGGGCGGGTCACGCTAGATACCGTTGTAATGGACGATATGTATGGAATAGGCGGCGGAAGAATGGGATGCGGAATATTCGCAACTAGCTGTTGCTAGCGGCTTCACCCGCTACAACTCGAAAATTATCCCACGGAAAGATAAAACCGGGATAATAACTATCCTTATGTGTAAAGCATCAACCTCTTTATGTTCCCTCTGTGCGGTGCATTTATAAACAAAACTCCAATTTGATAAGAGCTAGCAGGGCTTATAACTCGATGTACCAGAGTTTTGATAACTTTGATTTATTCTCCACCAGTGTTCTAAAAAAATACTTTGTAAAATAGTTTGTAAGAAGCTAAAAAAATACTTCGTACAAACTTTTTTGAAGCTAATTTAAATTTGTTCAATGTTTTCTTAATTTTCTACGAGTGCCTAATTCTTACTTTCTCTTGCATGCCTACTGTTTCTTGTGTTACCCTTAAAATGTCAGTGAAAACTTGAAATTGAAATTAATTGGTCTTCATTCACTATCTGTCGACTACCTGTAAGTTTTCTTAAGAAATAAATAAATCCTGGTTAAAAGCTATCTGTGTACCAAATATCCATCCATACATTCATACTTGCAAACTTTCGCGTTTATATTAATAGAAGGATATTCGGTGAAGGAAAAGGGACAGGTAAGAATGAGGCCACAGAGTTTCTTCATCATCTGCCTGGATTTTCACAACTATGGTGGCAATGTTGGGGTCGGGTTCCGATCTAAACGAGACCAGCTGAATGGTAGAGCGACCGTCTATCTGTCTCCACAACCCAGTTAGTACCTACTGGATATTTGTTTTTTGGAAATTATGTTTTCCTACTCCTCCGCTATTATTTTCTGATTAATTTCGTTGCGGGATCCAAGACAGTTAAATCGTTTCTCTGGGACTTCGTCGGGCTTCATTGTCTCGGCGCTTTTCTTGTGGTCGCCACTGTTGATTCTGGCTTACAGGAGTTACAGTGGTTTGGGAATACTGTAACGACTGTTAAAGATCTTTATGCGACTGCCGGGACCAACAGCTTAATGTACTTGCTGAGGTACGGAGGGAACTCGGTATGTAATGGTTAGCCATGCAAAGACCAGTCGAGGTAAGAGTGGCTCGGGCCTGTGGACGGTGAGTGATGGGCTAGCTCGCCGTCCTTCCGTCTTATGACGACGACCGGCCGTGTCGACGGCGCGCCTCAAAGATGTCAGCCACATGGAGGGGGCAAGGGCCGACGCCCGTCGGGGCTACGGGATGTTGTAAGAAATATCGCGGCCATGAAATATAAGGCTAAGAAGGAACATGGGTGGTTTTTAGTCAGTAGAAGTCTGACACTCCCTTTCGCTCTGCCCAAGAGCGGGAGGGGTTATTTGATGATCCCCCCCCCCCCCCCCAAGGCAAGAGTGACTTAAAATGTTGATCCGAGTGGCTATTATAATTCATTCCGTCATCAAAACTAATATTATGAAATTCGAAGAAATTATTGAAGAAATCTACAAAATCGTGAGATAAAATAAACTATTACAAACATTTAGTTAAAATAATAAGTAAGTAAACTGTCTCGTCACGTTTGAACCACTGTTTGAATTTCGTGGCAACGTGGTTTACAGCTTGTGGATTCGTGACTAACTTGATTTAAACGAAATTGCATCACTTCTCTAACTTCCCCCGTGTTACCACGAAAGGCACAGTTTTAATAACGTTTATGACGAAGACATTATAATAATTAAAAAATCACGTTGCAGATGAAGTGGGGAAACTGCTAAAAATCCGCATTTATCTCTTGTTATTTCAAGTAGAAAGAAGTGAGATAGAGGAGCACGTGCCTAAACAATAAAAGCTGCTCGGCAGGGCTATTGCGTATCTTTTAAATGACAGTGGCTAACCTATAGTGCCTTTCAATTACTGTCAAATGGTTCCATTTTGTACTAAACCATAACCAATTTGACAGTTAATCCATAGACAATATGATAGCCACTGTGATTTAAAAGATACGCAATAGCCCTGCGGGTTGATATGCAGGTTGCGCGGATCCACCCATTTTTTTTTGTTTTGGGGGGTGGGAAATCATCATATAACCCCTACTGCTCTTGGGCAGAGCGAAAGGGAGTGTCAGACTTCTACTGACTAAAATCCACCCATGTTTCTTCTTAGCCCTATATGTCAAGGGCGCGGTATCTCTAACAACATCCCGCAGCCATGTCTGACCACCAACTGGCATGTAAAATGTCTGACCACCCTTTATATACCAGTTGGTTCCGGCTGTCCTTTTAAGATTTAGGACAGTTACAGTTAGTGTTACAGGTAGCCAGTGAACTGATAGTCTGACAACCAGTCTTACCAAGGAGTATTTTATTACCCAGTAATAACTGGGTTGTGGAGGTCAGATAGGAAGTCGCTTCATGTAAAATACAACCCCAAATTGGCAAAACGTTAACCGGATGACGATTTCAAGTACAACGAAAACAATTGAGACAAGAGTGAGTCTTCTGGGCACGCTCGTTTTATCAAAGACCTCACATATCGGTTTCAATCAGGCATGCTCGACGAGATCAAGAGCATTAAATTACAGAATAATAATAAATCAGCTCAAAATACTGTGCACTTTGCACAACGGAAATCGAACCCAGATCCGCCAAGCTCGGAAGTCTTCCTTTACCATATAAACGAGACCAAATTACAAAAAAAATAACATACCTGAACATATCCAATATCCGGCCTATAGCACACATACGCCGCCAGAAGCTCATGTAGCACATCAAAGTACGGTCCACCAGGTTGGAAGATACACAGATGTGGAAACGTCCTCGCAATGTCCAGCTGAATTAACTCCATTGAACATTCGTCCCCATAGTCTAGTAGATTAGGGTTGGACTTCGAACAACACTTCTTAGGACCTGCATCGGTCGCTTGAGACTTTAAATTCTGCTCACTGAAGTTTCTAGGGATCCCTAAGCGAGGTTTGTCTTCTTCAGGTTTGATTCTATCATCAGTTTTAGCTAGCAAATCGTCTAATTTGGCTAATTTTTCTTTCTGTTCCGTTGGTTTATCTGGATTTTCTTTTTGACAGCTGCATTTGTCGTTTCTCCTGTTGATTTTTAACCGTTTTCTCCTGAGTTGTGCTTCGTGTAGCCTTTGCTTCGCCCTCGCGACGTAGTCTTGGTACATATCGTGGGTGATTTTGAGTTTGTTTTCGATAGCCAGTTGCCATACTTTGCCGCGTACTGCTGGCGGAAGCCCGCTCCACCAAAGTTCTAGCGTACGTTTTGAGTTCTTCCTGCAAATAGAATAGGTTTGATTAGTGGTTGATTTTCCCGTTTTATTAGTTTTGTTCTATGAGTATCATTCTTCTTGTAAATAGAATTTATTGAGTAGATTTTTCTGTTTTATTCGTTTTGTTTTAGGAGTCTAAATTGAATTGAATGAGCGTGATTTTTGTCGGAACCCTTTTGTCCACGAGTCCGATTCGCACTTTTTTATCATATTACAGACAGAGTTCAATATTTAAAGTTGTTTTCCAAGATGAATGTATTGCCCACGTTTAACAAAACACCCAGTATATCAGTGTAGTTATGAAATCTTACCTCTACAAGAAACCTGAAACCCTTTATCCTAAGAGGACCATTAAGATGTCTAGACCGGAGTCTCTGAAGTGAGTGACGATACTTAAGTGTCTACGTCCGGCCATCTCGGACATACAGGCTCCTATCTAACTTATATCCCGTTACCTAGGTAGTTATACTAAGACAATGTGATAGAATGTTTTACTAACGTGTAATTTTAGTGCGTCAATAGTCTTCTGACATGTGTTTTGGGCTCGGACTTTTGCCTAAGTTGGATATGATGGCCACTTTACAGAAAGCACACCAAATCTCTTGCCGACTACCCTAGAGAGCCATCGAATGCAGTCGCTGTGGCCGTAATCGGCTGGATGGCCTGATCATAATTTTACTCCAGTAGTATTTTCTATCCAGTCCTACACGCCAGGCCTTTCTTTATGAGAAGGACGAGCAGTGCGAGTCGGTGGAAAATTCATAGATACCGAAGCGTACCTTAAATCGCAGCAACACTAGCATTTAGTGTTCTCACCTCGCCCTTTGCCTCAAACATTACATCACGCCCGTAATCCAAGAATAGTGAGACCGAGGTGTAGCATTCCTATACTATATTTCGTCTGTTGGTCCCACGTCACTGGGGGTGAGCCTTTGCCAACACAGTCACCCTTTTTTTTTTTTTTTTGTTGGGTTTAAAATCATCGAATAACCCCTCCCGCTCTTGGGCAGAGCGAAAGGGAGTGTCAGACTTCTACTGACTAAAAACCACCCATGTTCCTTCTTCGCCCTCTATGTCGAGGCCGCGATAACCAGAGGACTACCCGCAGCCCCGACAGGCGTCGGCCCTATCGGGCCCCTCCCATGTTGCTGACATCTCTTTGAGGCGCGCGTGGAACACGAACGCGCCGTCGACACGGCCTGTTTTCGTCGTGAGACGGACGGACGGCGAGTTAGCCCATCACTCACCGTCCACAGGCCCGCGTCTACGGTGGCCGGAGGTCATCGCGGGACCCCCGACGCCCGGAGCGCCTCCCGCGGCGGCTGGGACGAGAGGTTCTCTCCCTCTCGCGTTCCGCCACCTCCTTCGCCAGCATCACTGCTTCGCAGAAGGAGGCGACGGCGTCCCATTCCTCCTCGCCCCGGACCATGGCTTGCACCAGGGCCGGGCGCGAGAGGTCGCCGCCGCGGGCTCCGCCCAAGCGGGGCACACCTCCACTGTGTGCTCCACCGTGTCCTCCGAACACAGTCACCCTTTAGTGGATATATTATGTTGAGTAGCAGTCTACTCAACATATTGTTTTAAAGCCAGAATCAACATTGGCGACCACAAGAAAAGCGCCGAGACAATGAAACTCGACGAAGTCCCAGAGAAACGATTTAACTGTCTTGGATCCCGCAGCGAAATTAATCAGAAAATAATAGCGGAGAAGTAGGAAAACATAATTTCCACTTTCCTCCATATCAGCACTCAACATATTTCAACTATTTAACTTACAATAAAAGGAATAACAATACTAACGTGTTATTCCAGTCCGGCAGTATATTCTGCGTCCACTCCTTCGCGTGCCTGGCAAGCCGCTCCTCCAATCGGAACGACTCTTGCATTCTAGCGTGTCTCGCAGCTGCCTCGCGTTCTACCCGCCTTCTTGCTGCCTCCACCATTCTTGCGTGCTCGGCTTTGTGGCGGAGAGCTTCTTCGGTGCATTTTGCGGGGAGATTTGATGGTCTGAAAGGAGAGGGGTTTGATTTAGTTTAGAGGTTAAGAGCACAGTAAGATTGATAATCGAGGCAATTTTATTTCTGCTTTTTTCATCATGAAATAATAACATAACGCCTATAACCTTCGAAGGGTTGTATAGAAGTGTATAATATAATAATAATACACTAGTACACCCAAATATCGCCAGTTATATTTAAGTCCAATGTAAGAAGAGGAGCTCGTGGCTTAATAAGAACTGCCACTCGGGTCGATCTTTAGGTTAAGCTGCGCTTGTCTAGGTCGATCTGTGGATGGGTGACCGCCCATAACATACCGAGTTTCCTCCGTGCCTCGGAAAGCACGTTAAGCTGTTGGTCCCGGGTGCCATATATAGATCTTTGGCAGTCGTTACGGGTAGTCAGTGACCTGAAAGTCTGACATCCAGTCTTAGCAAAGGGTATCGTATTACCTAGTATTAACTGGGTTGTGGAGGTCAGATAGGCAGTCGCTCCATGTAAAATACTGGTATTCAGCTGCATCCGGTTAGACTGGAAGCCGACCCGAATATAGTTGGGAAAGGGCTAGGCAGATGATGGCAGATGATGTAAGAAGAGGTGAGGAGGTCCTAGCTTAATAATAACTGCCACTCGGGTCAATCTTTAGTTTAAGGTTAGGTTGTTCTGCGGATGGGTGACCGCCCATCACATACCGAGTTTCTTCCGTGCCTCGGAAAGCACGTTGTCATATATAGATCTTTGGTAGTCGTTACAGGTAGTCAGTGACCTGAAAGTCCGACAACCTGTCTTACCAAAGGGTATCGTATTACCTAGAATTAACTGGGTTGTGGAGGTCAGATAGGCAGTTGCTTCATGTAAAATACTGGTATTCAGCTGCATCCAGTTAGACTGGAAGCTGACCCCAACATAGTTGGGAAAAGGCTAGGCAAATTATGATGTAAAAGGAGGTGAGGATATTACCATTCTGATTTTCCGTAAGCTATAAGTCCTAGCTTCATGTAGTACCGGTCACCAGGCGAATATACAATAGGAACCGGATTTAGGTCTAAGTAACATGAAGATAATGGATGATGAAGATATAATACCCAGCTACTTATAATTAACCAGCTGTTGCCAGCGGCTTCGCCCGCTACAACTCGAAAATTATCCCACGTGAAGATACAATCGGGATAAAAATATATCATATGTTGTTATCCAGGTTATAAACTATCTGTGTACCAAATATTCAAATGCGTTCAGTATATAGTTTTTGCGTGAAACAGTAACAAACATCCGTCCATACTTACAAACTTTCGCGCACTAATATTATAAATATTAGCATTAATACATAGTCTTCATTACAGTTATCACATAAATCAAATTGGATAAATAACAAATTGAACCAAACCGCTGCAAATCACAAATCCAGTTCCAGTTTTGCATCTAATCTATTCAAAGTTGTACCCGTTTAGTTTTGTGGCGAGAACACCTACCTAATATTTGTTTTGCGTTGTATTGTATGTTTATTGTCCATTCGTTTTTGTTATTTTATACGCACGTCATGTATCTGTAACTAATAAATATTTGTTTCTTTCTTTTTGACCAAGCAATTAGTAATTTTACTATGTGCTTTAAAATCACACTAATATTTTATAGGCGAAAGTTTGTGAGTGTGTATGTTTGTTACTTCTTCACGTAAAAACTACTAAACGGGTTTGGATTAAATTTGGTACACAGATAGTTTATAACCTGGATTAACACATAGGATAGTTTTTATCCCGATTTTATCTTCCCGTGGGATAATTTTCGAGTTGTAGCGGGTGAAGCCGCTAGCAACAGCTAGTGGAGTATATTTGCGTTAAACCCATCTTTAGATTACCATAAAACCACAATGATAAATCAATAAAACCTTCAGAATCACGAAAACAATTCCCGATAATTGATGGAAAATCCGGTTCATTGTAATCATTTACAATTAATATCTCAACAATAATGATGCAGTATTATACGCAATTAGATAACACAAAGGATTCATCGTGATGTTATAAGTAGTTACAGTAATATAAAGTGATTGAATATTCAAATGATATCGTGCAGGGATTGCGTGCGATAAATAATGTATGTAAACGCAGCAAAGGTGCCTGTAGATCTAGAACAGGTCGAGCTACATTGTTACTTGGTTTAGTATCTGGATTTTGAATCTAAGAAACTGTATTTGTTTATGTAGTATAATGATATACTAGCTGATGCCCGCCTTCGTCGAGAACCACTCTATCCATTGGTGAAAACAGCATGACAATCGGTGCAGGAGTTTTTTGATTTTATCGCGAACAGACAAACAGATGCGACTGAGGGCTTTGTTTTTATATGTAGTGATATGTTTGAAGTTCTGAACGCACATGCCTTATATTAAAGGATAGAAAATCATCAAATATGACTCCTTCAACAAAAGGGAGTGTCAGAGTCAGACTCTTACTGACTAAAACCCGTCCGGGTTCCTCGTAATGCTCTTTGCGCCCCAGGGCCGCGGTGACTCTTTCGAACAAAGTGAGTCACACCGGCCATTTTTCTTTTTTTGGCGGGTGGAGAATTGATGATTCTCCACCGAAAAAAAGAACCCCTCCCGCTCTTGGGCAGGGCGATAGGGAGTGTCAGACTTCTACTGACTAAATACCACCCATGTTCCTTCGGTCGAAGCCGCGGTAACTAGTGAACAAGCCTCAGCCCAGAACACACTTGCCTGCCGTCTGATGACCAACCAAAGAAATGCACTGAATTTAGAATCTTATCAAGCAGGTGTAGATTAGAATTTAATGTTATTTTTAAATCAGAATTGTAAAGGTATATTTCCATAACGAAGAAACATAGACATACCTTATGATCTGTCTGTAGGATGTAAGTACTCGTATTTCTTTCCAAAATATTAAATCTATTTTAAATGTCACAAAATCTATTTAGAATTATATTTGCCCTTTTCTCGTTAAGGACAAAGCAACTTCCATTCCTAACAATACTTTCAGCCTTGGCCTTTCCTCAAAATTATTATTGCTAAGGAAAATGTCAGTTGAATCCGCACATTCATAGCTCGCTTTAGTCGTAAAGTTTTATGCTATTGCCTCTATTAAATTCAATGAGAATTAAGATAAAAATATTTGTGATGAAAATGTTGAATTGTGCAATGACGTAGATGGACACATCATTAATGCCATCTGTATAGCCATCGCTCGACTATGTTGTGGACAGCTTTCAATCAAACCGCATGATGCTGAGTACAAGTATTTTAAATAGACCGACTGCCTATATGTATCACCATAGTTACTTGTAAGTTGTATGTGAAAGTAAGATAAGAGGTGATGGTGGTGGTGGTGGTGGTGTGAGGTAAGATTCGGGCTATCAGACTTTCGGGCTTCCGACTATCTGATTTAACCTACCGTAAGGACTGCACAACGAATGACAGAATAGACCAATGGGATGCAAACGTTGACTATATTTGCCCAAAAAAAGCAACAGGAAAAATTAACGTTTCCTAACATACATTGAACATGCCTAATTTCTCACAGCTACCAAGCCAAAATGCCGAAGTCATTAACATCTTACAAGACTAACATGATCCATCGAAATCTTGCAGATACGCAATTTGAAGTTTCGCTCCTAATCGACGCTTACCTTTAAGCTTGAAAATCGCAATTAAAATAAAATTTGTAAACAAAATGCCCCTTGCGTGTTTCACGCTCCTTGTAGTCCCAATTTTTTAACGCTTAATTACAACATGTACTGCCGATAAACTCAATCCAAAGAGATACAAGATGATGATTTATTTAAATGATCACATTGATTTAAGAAAGCGAAGTGCGAATAAATGTTTAATGCATATATCGCATTCCTTCAGAAGCACCTTTTATAATGCACGAATGTGTGTGTGCTTCATTATGCATGCGTTTTAAATCTTACGAGGGTATTAGCTTATAAGCGCTACGCACGCATCAAATAAACCGTGGACAATGTTCGTAAATACGTTAAATCAATCAAATGGCGAAACCGATTTAGTAGGAGGTTGTAAACGATAGAGAGAACAAACAAACCCAGAGTTGCTAAATTGGTTAAACGGGCTCAACTAAACAGGCATTTAGGTTAGTTACCGAAGACATTGTTAGGGCAGAGAGCAATTCGTTACATTAGCATCATAATTGAAAATTGCACGCTAGAGAGGTCTCAAGATGCGCAGTCACACGCCTCACACGCCAATACGTAAATAAATTCTCATGTAGTATTACAAATTGCAATTCATCGACGGAAATTCGATAGCAGTAGCTGCAGAGAACCTGAACGGTAATTTGATGGCAGTAGGAATATGGAAAATATAAAATTGCTCTGCGAATATTTGGAGAGCTCTCGAAAGTATTCCGGGCAATGTGGTTCACGGAGCAAGATGAATGGCGCAGATTAAATAAAGTTGCTATTACAGCGGGCCCTAGAGCGGTCACGAACGAGCAAATTGCTGAGGGCAGCTCTGTCATTATACTGGTATTTCCGCTTCTGTGCCTCTGTTGTAGTTTGAAAAAGTAAAGCAGCCACCTCGTAGCACGACTCCTATAACTGTTCACTGCTATTTTCCCATAATAATGTCGGGTTAGCGCAGGCTGGGATTTTATTGTTGGCTGTTAACATGGAATGAAATTAGATACTTACTGAGGGCACGGTATAAGTTTTCGTGCCAGTCGTAATGAAACTGCATTGAGATGATCAACTAAGTGCCTACTATATAAATGTAAAAGTTTGTCAGGATGTTTGTAGTTGTACTACTTAAACGGAACGAACGGATTTGGATGAAATTTGGCAGATATAGTTTATAACCAGGATTAAAAGAAAAAAAAGAAAACAAAGAAAACAAATTTATTTGGCACGTGCCACAAGTGCACACACGAAGTAAATAATAATAAGAAAACCTAAGAACTAAACACGAAAAAAAGAGTGTGTATCTCACGGCTACGCCAAATAGGACCAGATTACCAGATAGGATACTTTTTATCCGCGTTGTACGATGCCCTAGTACAGTTACCGAACTGGACTCGTGCGAAGCAGCGAGTATAACCCAGTTGACTTATAAAGTGAAGCTAATTTGTCGAAAATGTGGCCATTGTCCGATCGATTCCCTTTCGCCCGTAGGGGCACGAGAGGGAATCAGGCAGCAGGCAATAAATAATGTACTATATGACTTATTTATTACGGGCTAACGGTCCAATTTCCCTGGACATTATAAAAATGAAGCGTAAGTGCCAACGATGTTGCGTGAATCCGGTAATTTTCGCGTTGTGTGGCGAATATTAATTTGGCCATTTAAATTCGTAAGCATGGACACGTAATGAGGTCGGGTCTAGATAAAGAATTAATGAGATTATGTCAAGTCGCCTATCATAAAGGAAGGATCACGCACTTTATCAAGCTTCTATTCCTTTTTGAAGCAGATCAGATTTAAATTCAGTACTTTGTATGTTGATTGAGCTGACAAAGCTCTCGCAGAACGTTTTGACGAGGTTTACAAAGCACTTTTTGATTGACAAAGAGAATTGAGAACCTGATGTGTAATTCAACCGACATACTTGTGGCTGAAAAACCTAATAGCGGATTTTAGTTTTATAGTAATTACATTAAATTACATGGCGGCGTACTATGGTACTACATTCACATCTGTAGAATAAGATAGCTGCAAAATTAACAATTATGTGAGATTTTTTTCCATTATCAAAAGCTTAAAACTGTGCGAACATATATCTATGTTATTAATAGCTTCAACAATCGAGAATGCTCCCAAGCAATTGTATGTTACACCATTAATTAATGTACTCAAGTGTAAAGCCATATACGGAGACGCGGGGCGTCGCGCGGCGCGTTGTGCGTTTTTAATTCTAAGCACATGGCGATGTATGAAAACGTTAACGATTTCAAACGAGGATTTTACGAGAAGCGATTTTTCGCTCTTTAGTTTAAAATGCAGCGTTCGTTGCGGTGGACCCGCCTCTCAGTAAATGAATAAAAAAGCACGCGACGAGCCTTCTGCACGCGCCGCGCGACGCGCCGCGTCTCCGTAAGCGAGCCCTGCGTCTCACATAACCTTACATCACGTATGTAATTCCCGAAAGGTTAGGCGGAGGAGTACAACCACATTTCGCCAGTAACAGGGGGCGAGCCTATTGCCATATTGGCAAATATCCAGATTCCGTGGCTGCTCCTGACAAATTCCAGATGGCAAAACCCAATAACACTTTGGCCGACCTGACAATAGGACACCACGCAGATGTCGCGCTTGTGACCACTAGACAAATGAGGCAGTTTTTTTTTTTTTTTTAAAGCCCAATTTATCAAAATCACTAGCTTGTGCCAGCGTCTTCGCCCGCGTGGTGTTTGATAATTGTCCTACGGGATCATACTACCGGGATAAGAAGTATCCTACGTGTTAATCCAGGCTATACACTATCTGTATTCTAAATTTCATCCACATCCGTTCAGTAGTTTTGGCGTGAAAGAATAACAAACATCCATCCGTCCATCCAACCATACACCTTCACAAACTTTCGCATTTATAATATTAGTAGGATGAGTTAATAGGCTTCTTTTGGGTTAGCTCGTTCCATCGTCTGAGGACAAGCTTGACACCAAGAGAGAGGACAGAACCTTCCACTTAATACAAAAAAGAACCTGAGAATCGCAGTATTCTAAAATGCTTAAATGCTCAGGTATTTCCCTACATTCTTTATGACGTAATCATAACACCTGTTGTTCACAATGCACAGATATACGTGCTTTTTAAAACGTACTGCATGCCTGGAATGTCTGTACCAATAAGGCGATTAAATATTTATTTATTATTGGTTTATCCCCTCGGAAGGGTACTTCGGCAAGCGTTTTATTATTCTGTTTTGTATTTATTATTCTAAAATTTGCTATTAATTGTTTTTGGAGGGCCTTTTAGCTGATGAATGTATGTGCGTGTACATATGCATCTGTCGTAGTGTTCTGTTATCATTTATTGCACCAAGACATACTTACTTGTATTTCTTGCACGTGCATAAAGTTCAAATGCTTTATTAATGATTTTTATTTAATTGACCATACATAAACATACGTTTTTATATAAAATGAAAATGGCCGTAAAAAAACCTAGCTATAATTTTATCATACTTATTACATGCTATTACATGCTATGCTATTTTTATTACTTTTTCATATTGTTTTTTTTTTTTCTAGTTAGTTTGTAGCCTACCACAATATTGTCTTGTTTGACCCTAAGGTTGACTGGTAGAGAATGCCTTGTGGCATTAAGTCCGCCTATGTATCACTATTGTGCATAAAGTTTAAATAAATAAATAAATAAATAAATGAAACCACATTTAATTTTATGTTACACTAACTGTGATTGCGACTTCATCTACACTTAACCATTTTCAATACAAATATTCAGGATGAAAAGTAAATCCTTTATCCTTCTCCAGGCTTCAGGTGACCTACCCACCAATTGGCATGCCGATCAGATCAATAGTTTAACCGTAAAAAGGTCCAGCCGAAGGTTGGTGCAAACGTACGAATATCTCCTGGGCTCCCAACTAATGGATCAGTGAGGAGAACTCCTCATAGATACTCATGAGAATGCGTGATTCCCCAAAAAGGGAAGTGTTTAAAAGTAACAGACAGACAAAGTTGCTATCACATTAATAATATTAAACAGAACAAACTATGCTTACACGTGCTAACACGATTTATAAACAATGGCTTCACGTTACGCGTGACAGCAATGTTGGATTGAAACACTTATCAGTGCAGAGCACTAGACTGGTAGCCTTCGTCTAAGTACCTAATCATGTTATATTACAAGTGTTATTGCGAGCTCTTTTAGATTACGAGTTATGGGTGATCTGTTCTGAAATGCTGATGGGAAGCATCTTGAAGAAAGTAATATATCTTGCGAAGACTTTTGTGGCATCTATCCACCAACAATTCCTTCGCAAGAGGAGGTCTAAGTCCCAGTTGAGTAATATTATAGATTATCAACTGAATATGTTACAGAGAGACAGTATGTTGCTCGCAGAAGTATAAGCCAGCTCATGAGGCCGAAAGGTTTTACAGTGACAACCACGAAGCGGAAGGCGCAATGTTGGAAGGCAAGGTGCAATAAGGTGGATCGATAACCTGGTGAAGGCCATATGAATCTGCTGGATGCGGGAAGTCGTTGACAGGGGACTTACGCTTCAGTAAGGATGTCCCCTGCCATGCCGGCTAATATGATGACGATGTTAAATTGTTAATACATGCTTTGGAGTACATAATAGAAGCATTTGGAGGACCAAAAAGTTATTAAAGCAACACGTGCTGATACGATTAAAAAAAAGGCTTCACGCGTGACATTAATTGGGCACGTTGAAGCAGTATTATCAGTTTCAGCCTTCAAGCTCTAGTAATCTTATTACTACTGCCAATGTGCTTAGCTCTTGTAGATTTGCCCTGCTTTTGTAATATGATGATTTATGTGTGCTCATTTGAACTCATTTAAGCTACTAATTGCCAGCAACTATATAACTAAATTACATGTATTTCTATAGCTACATGTTCATAAGATTTAGAATAACATACAAACTTGTTACCTCTTCATAGTTTTTTAGACATTTTTTAGGTAATAAGGAAAAACCTAGACGGACACTTACTTCAACGCTTAAGCCAAGTTAGTCATTGTAGAATTCCGTTGCGTGTATAGCGATCTGGTAAAACCCACTGCAAAAATCGATAGCATCAACCAACACAAACGCTATCAGAGAACATTGCATAAAAGGATATTATGATATCCTGAAATGTCTCACAAAAGATTATCAAAATAAAGTATCGTATTACTCAGGAAAACGCAGGTATTCAGCTCAATCCGATAAGACTGAAAGCCGATTTGAAAATGGTTCGGTAAAAGCTAGCTATGACCAAAAACAAAAGAAGATCCAATGGCAGCCAATGCAAGAGATTCACACAAAGCATGTTTTAGTATCTTAAGTGGCTACTTAGGCATCGGAACTTGTTTCAAGAAAATAGCTCATACCAAAGTGGGAACATTAGCAAATTAGCTAGGCTGGTAAGGATACCTTAAATGAGAGTACAGGGTGCACTTAAGTGGCGTAAAGGTTCTTAAAGGATATAATTCATAATCTCACTAATATTTTAAAGCCGAAAGTTTGTGAGTGTGTGAATGCGAAAGTTTGTGAGTGTCTACTGAACGGATTTGGATAAAATTTGGTACACAGATAGTTTAAAATCTGGATTAACACATAGGATAGTTTTTATCCCGATTTTGCCATCCTGTGGGATAATTTTCAAGCTGTAGCGGGTGAAGCCGCTGGCAACAGCTAGTGGTTACATAAGTCAGGAATACTATGTACTTATAACTATTTAATTTGAGCGCCAACAAGAATCAAACTGTTGTGGCCACCTAACACAAGTCTGAAAGACTAATAATACTAAAAATATACTACAGTATGTATTTGGTACACCGTGTTAGAAGCCACACCAGTATAATTTGGAGGATTAATACATCCTGACACGCACGGAAAACGATGTCATTAGAACAATGTATGGTAACAAAAGTACTACTGGGGCTTGTCCACCTACCCACATTCACACGAGTTTTTATTCAGCTGTCACACACAAAGGTTTCTTTTTTGGCACTGAAAGTGTAACTACAGAGCTAAGGGTTGTATTTAATAGAAGAAAACACGCACAGCCTACACGCAGAAAAATTACCTTGAACTGTGAAATAATTATTTAAATACCCGAAAAAAAGTTTTATACAATGAAGTAAAATGACTAACTACAATGGTCTTTTTGCACGAATGCCTAAGCTTTTCATTCGCTAAATCACACAACATCATACCTGTAAGTTCTGTATGGTTAGATGAATATGTACCTATCTGGAACACCCATGTTTCACCAGTTAAGTATGAGTGTGTTTCACATGTTGAAGTCCTTTGTAATAGACTCCGAGCTGGTTTAATAATAATGTTTTAATTATTAAACCAACTCTTACTGCCGAACTCAGAGAGCTTTAATGATTACTTAGGCCATCACTTAGTAATGGTTTTGACAGTTTTGTCATACAAACATATGTCAAACCTTTACTAAGTGAAGGCTTAAGTAATCATTAAAGCTCTCTGAATGCGGCAGTTATTATTTTAAGGGTTCCGTATCCCAAAAGGTAAAAAAGGACTCTTATAAGATCACTCTCTTGTCCGTCTGTTTTCTTTTTCATGCTGTCGAGAAATATTTCTCAGGCATGCAGTTTTTCTCACGCTGTTACATTATATACAACCATGAACTACTAACAATCAGAAGAAAAACTTGGCAGTCCGTCAGTCACATCACTAGGCTATCACTGCCTAATTAAACCAAGTGGCACAGTATGAGCACAGTCCTCTGTGTCACTTGGATTAATTCGGACATCGGACACCACTTCGACATCTCACGAATTCGCAGTAACATTTTTAAGACCCAAAAATGTACCAAACTGCTTTCTATACAAAACCGAGGCCTAGCTTGAATTGTTTCAGCAATTCAGTCCAAATGTTAATTAGGCAACAGTTCCGTCGAACCGTGACGCGAAAACGTGAAAACACTTTATTAGGGCAGGCAATGTCGGTCAAATAACACCTGTGTATGACCTCGGTAATGTCACCAGGTCCGCTCATTGTGCGCTGATAGATCGGCAGACAAATTTGTAGTCGTGGTGAGAAAGTTGAAAGGTTGAATGATTTTGACGATCAACTTGGAGAGGGTATAAGTTTATCGTGTCGATGCCTTGATTAATCGTAGGCTTGAACTTTTAGGCGATGTTAATAAACTTTCTGGAAAATGCTTTTAGTTGGCCATGTCGATGACTTGATTAATTGACCTTTTTAACTAAAAAGTTTGTGCTGTTGTGTTCTTAGAAATGCCTCTAGTTGCTTGTTAATCCGTAATAATCGGACTATGTTGCGTTAAAAATAAAAAAAGGTCAACAATCTGTTGAAGTATAATCCCACAATGTTAATTAACTACCAGAAGGAAGCTCTGTTAAGCATAAAGTCAATGGCTTAAATTATAGCTCTTTGACCGATTTGGAGATTATCAGACATTTATTAAAACGAAATGTAGGTGACACTAAAAGCTATTGAAATACCATTTGTGTGGAAGCTATGTCATACTTGGAAGTAGGTGAAGGGACGGTAACCCGGTAGTTGATATGATAAGGTAACGCATGAAGTTGATAAACTCAAAAGAAGTTCGAACTTTATGAAGAAAGCTTGAGTTCATCGTGTCGATGACTCCGTATTATGTGACCCTCGTGAACTATGGATGATTAATGTAAAGCTCTATTAATCCAATTACCAATCATTGAAAGAGCAATTGAAAACGAGTTTTTATCTAGACACGCGGCAGCGTATCAAGCCAAGAAATTAACTGGCGACGCAGCCATGTGATATATAAGATATTTTGGACCACTTTTGACGCCTTAACAACTGATTATTTAAACTAAATAACTATTAGTCAATCTCAAAACAAGCTCTTTCTTACAAGGCACGAACAGAAGTAGATTAGGCGAAGGGACGGTAACCCGGTAGATAAAAAGGTAGCACATGATGTGGTTGAACTTAAAATTGGTTTGAACTTTACGAAGAAAGCGTGAGTTCATCGTGCTGATGACTCGGTACGATGTGAGCCTCTTGAACTTTGGATGATTAATGATTGATAGAGAATTTGAAAACGAGTTTGTAATTCTAGTTTTATACACAACAATTTGTTCGGTTTAACTTTAATATCAAATACTATTCACGTTAATGAAAATTGTTTGTTAAAGCAATATTCCTGATAATAAACGCAAATGCGAAGCTACGACTGTGCAGACCAGTTTCTGCGTAATTGGGACAAAACAATAACATTTACGACTACGGCTACGTCATCAACTGCCATGGATACTATGCCTTTGTCAAGGTAAACAGAACTATCAGGTCAAGTGAACCTGAAACTGTTCATGATGGCACATTCGTAGTTAATTAAGTCTATTTTCTGTGATACCTCCGCATTATTATGCTATGTTAGGGTCGGCTTCTAGGATAAACCGATGCAGCTGAATACTTTAGTTGCTGTCATAATTGTGTATAATATGTATGATAAGTAAAATTGTAAAGCTTCTTGAGATCTAAGCGACGTGATACTCGTAGAAATGGCAATATGTTTATTATAGGACCGTTTGCAGTCTTCAATATCATCGGTTCTGTTTGGTACTTATACGTTAACTTTAAGTTCAGACACATCCCATCATAAAGGGGGTAGAACGACCGACCAACGGACAGTTTGTTTAGTACGGAAAATCACGTTGGAGAGGTAACATTTTTAAATCGTCTTTTCTCTCTCTCGCTTGGCCTTAGATCTTCGGACCAAGGAATTTCTACGTTGTTAGTTTGCTGTATAAAAATGAACTCACCTATCATGCTGGATAAGAGCAATGGAGCTGGCCACCAGATCTTCAAACTGCTTCTCACTCGCAGAACTGCCCTGTCGCTTATGATGATGAGGAGTATTAGCTCCCGAGGACGCCGGTGTCAAGGTCTTCTGTGCTTCAGAGTTGATGGTCTTTGCAGCTAGGTTCCCACTGGATTTGCTGCCGAAGAGACGCCATGACACCACTGTTGATGTTGAATCGTGGTTCTTTGAAGAATTGCTCTTCCATGGAAATACTCCTCTGAAACAAAAAGAAACAATATCAAATACTTGAACTATTTTTATCATTCGCTTTAGTGCGCATGAGAATGGATGAAACACATGTTTTTTTGTGGAACTAACCGGGATCCGATTTAAATCAAATCGGATCCCGGGATCGGTGGAGAAAATCCCGAATAAACTACATGTGACGAAAAAGTTATGAGAATAATTATATGTATGTATGATTGAAAAGGCATTGAAGTATGTATGACTAACCTTGTCAGCTAACAACCAAATATTTTAAGCAAAATATAACAAGGACACTCAGAATAACTATTTATAGTCGTTTTAAACTTAATTACTCCACTGACTCAACGGGCCCTTACTTTTATTAGTCACAAAGCTGAAACTTCTCATTGAAAGTTCCATTAAAATCTCATGATTAATGCGAGCAGACAGACGCTTTCTTTGTGGGCGAAAGGAAGTGTATAATAGACAGTAGATACGGACAGTCGGACACCCCACTTTAATTTTGTCAGTAGTTTGATGGTTTAATTAGAAGTTTCCATGATGGATTTGGAATAGGAGCCGAAACGAGAATGGATCGGTAGAAGTGGCAATGCTTGGGGTATAAAATACATCTAATCTTCATCACTTGCTTATACGGTCATCTTTCGCCTAATGTAATTATGGTGCATTTCTATTCGAAAATATATCCTATAGTCTAAGTCCCTACGCCGTGAAATCAAAGACCTTGAAATTCGCAGCTTAATGTGCTTAGTGAACACATTCCGTTCAACAAGTTTCATTTTACTAAAATTTTCTACTATTTCGCAATTGTAGATTGTCATCTTGACTTGCCTTATGCAAAACATTAACTTATACGAATCACACTTTCCTATTCAAATTGTTATGATAATACTTAACATGATTATGACCATTACGAAATTGCGTTTACTTGACAAAAGCCTTTTTAAGTTTTCATGATAATGCCAAAATAATGGAAAAACTTTCTTTTAAAAATTAACGAGGGATGACTGAACGAATTTTAATGCTAATTAATTATGTTAACGCCTTTACAGTGTAGTTGGTTCAATCAAGATTAATTAGGCAAGTAAAAGTAACAGTTTTCATGCTGTGTTGAGGATTGATAGAGAGGAAGTCGTAGATCAAAGGCTTATCATTGCAAATTGTAGATGTCAATTAGAAGAAAACGATCACTCAGTAAACAGATAATAATTATCCTGTAACTAAATGCTCGGATGTAGCTAGTAAAAAGTATGTAGTGCCAGTACATTTGCTGTGTAACTGTAAGCAAGTACTATCCCATATTTATGGATCGTTTAGCTTATACAAAAGGCCTGCGGGATGCGTTCACTTCAGCTGCACTGTGCTCTGCTGTGAAAGGTACTCTAGTCAGGTTTACAGAACCTGTTTGTCTGTAGCAGTTTCTATATAAATATTTGTAGTAGGTTGTTGTAGGTTTGTTTTTCCTAAACTAGAGTGTTAATGAAGTTTCTTGTTCATTCTTCTCTCTACAGAGAACGACGCTTTTTTGCCTTGTGACGTGGAGTGTAGCTTTACCTGCTTTTTGTATTTTGAAAATTCATAAGTGCCCATCTATATATCTGTTGTATTTTTGAAATAAATGTTTCGAGTTCGATCAAGTGGTTTCGATAATCTCATGCCATCCACCATTATGATGATATAATTGAAAAAAGTGCTGTACTTGTTGATAGCGATAACGATAACATAAACAAATATAGAACTACTCATGATCCTGAAGAGAATAACAAATAAGAAGTTAATATAAATAAAAGATGAGTAAAAATGAGGCTGTCATTAGTAAAGCAGTTGGACAAGTCATTACATAATAAGTTGGAGATACATAATCGGTGATGGATGTGACACAAATTACAGTAGTACAAATGCAATCATTCAATAATGTAAACAGTACATGTAGGTATATTTTGTGCTTTTGCTTTTGCATGAACATAAAAATTATAAGAAAAGCATAAAAATTGTAGTGGATTTATTCCAAAAGAAGTTAATATAAAATTCCATCTTGGTGCATAATGGATGGAGTCATTTCTAGCGCTTTTTTGTATTTTCAATACATAAATCGATCGATCTGCTACAATAAACAATCGGGTTTAATGCATAATTCTATTGTATGTATTACGAGTGTAACGAAATCTTAAGTATTAATAAATAAACGACAGATTGCTTCAGTAACGACTGAAGCAATCTGCTGCTGCAGATGTAGAATTTACACGAACCAATTATGGAAATATTTTCTTGGCTGAGTTTAATCCAGAAAGGGAAAATGTTAAAGATGTTCAACGAAACGCAGGTTCCTACAGGCCGTACGTAGTGCGCATTACAAAGTCACAAAATGTACGAGAATGTTTGAGAATTCAATGCTCCTTTTAACGAGAATTGGCTTTATACAAAGCGAGCCGCCTTTTTGCGAGTATAAAAGGACCAGTGCACGGAATTTTAAAACTAGGGCGTCTGGAAGTTGAACAACCCACGATGCTAGCTTTATAAGGTAAGCCTTCAGCTTTTATTAAGGTAGCCGAATATATTAAGTAAACTGCACCTGATGTTATAGCTCAGGATTGTATTACAAACCGAAGTATTTAGAAAAAAAAATCGTAATGAAATACTTACTTTGAAAAAAATCCTTTTCGACAACTTATTAACGCAATGAATGTTGTTGAATCGTAACAATGCGTTACGCATATTTCTTGTGATTTTCTTTGCCAACAATAAAAAGGAAACAAATATGTATTTAGAAGTGTTTGTTTCCTTTTCCTACCCTGTCCCTTGTCCCAGGTTGGCAACAAGTTCATTTCTTCTCCTCTGTCCACTATCACCCTATCATTTACTTCTTTTTTATTCATATCATTCCTCACACAATAAAATTCATCCATCGTTTCCTCGACCTTCCTCTCCGTTTCCATCAATATTTATATTAGTAGTGATTCTGCTGACAATCTAAAAGTCATAAACTCATAAGCCAAAACAACACATGAACAAGTGCACAAAAACCAATAAAGGTACAACTAGCGGACCTGGCAGATGCCGTACTGCCCGGACAGCAGCGCCGCCTACCAGCTTCAAAACAGCAAAATCCCCATTAACAAAATGATCCGCCATTTATTGAATTCATTTGTTACAAAAAAATTGATAAATGAAGAACCGCTTGACCGATTTTGTGCAAACTTCACATAAACCACCTACTAAATAGTCCGAACGAAGCCTAAACATTTGGTTTAGAATATAGGTGAGCCCGTTCTTGAGTTATAAAATTACATCGAAAAGTGACATTGATTTTTATATATATTGATAATTGATAACAACTACCCATAACAACAACAACAGTTCCTACCTCCTAACCTTTCCTATTTCTCGGTACCTTTTTTTTTTGGCGGGTGTAAAATCATCGAATAACCCCTTCCGCTCTTGGGCAGAGCGAAAGGGAGTGTCAGTCTTCTACTGACTAAAAACCACCCATGTTCCTTCTTCGCCCTCTATGTCGAGGCCGTGATAACCAGTGTACAACCCGACGGGATTTCTCGGTACCTAACAACAAATACAGGACAGACCGACATGCGACAGTGACAATACACATCAATCATCAAAACTGTCTGCGTATACGGCGAACGGAATGTCATTGTGTGATAATTCGCGGCTCTATACACCGTGTGGGATGGTTGGTTTCGATCAATAGATGCTTTGGATTTACTTGAATTGGGTCGGTTTTATACCTATGTTACTTGTATAGATGGTGCACAGGTTTTTGTATTGCTTGGTATAAAAAGTCTATTGTTATTATTTGTGCTTTATGTTTTTTTTTTGCTTTGGACGGACAGATCAGAACAGGTATTTCTTACCTTTCCTTTGGTGATTTCGGTATGTTCATAACCTTTATCAATGTTTGCTCTACATGTACATGGCTCATTGTTTAAAAACGTTTGGCCATAAGTAACGATCTAACTCTAACAAATAGCTTTGATTTGCTAGTATTAGCTGCAACAGAAAATCATCTTTTGAACTTCTCTGAGAAGCCATTTCAAACTTAGACGGAAACATTACCAAAGAGGAAAGAGATTTAATAGAATACTTAAGAACTTATGGAAAGGAAAACGGTAATAAGTAGTTTAGTAAAACTACTTACGTAACGTCTTAAGTAATGGAAAAGTTGCAAACGTAATTAGCTAACTAGATACAGTTAAAAAAGATCAACGTCAGGTTGTAGAGGTATTTATTTACTACAGTAAGGATGTAATCAACCAGTTAACAAACCAGTAAGGATTGAACCAGAACAAATTGGCATATAATTAAAATTGAACAAACAATTTATTTTCGGACCTCGTTATCCTTAACCAAAAATAAACGAGAACAACCAAACTGAAGTTTGTTCGTGATATGACAACAAATTAAATCAGTGTTCAAAATGAGGAAACCAAACTGATGGAGAACAAAAAATAATTATATTCGAAGCATGAACATGCATCAACGTCAAACACATGTGCGGCCTTCGTACAATTTGCGTAGTACATTTATATCAAATTGTTTATTACATAAACAAACGAATACAGACCTAATAGTCAGGAAATAAAGTTGATATTTCAGCTTGTAACCATTAGCAGGATCATTCCTCGTTAAATATCTGAGCTACACACAGCATCGAAATCAGAAGGGGTCATCAAGGCTGCCTGTTTATTTTCATTCTTAATAAAAAGTTATCGTAAAAAAATGCAGAAGATAAAATTACAGAACAGTGGGTTTACGAGCTCACAACGAGGATTTTACTGCGTCTTAAAAATTCTTGTTCAGGGCCCTTAACTTTTATATCGGTACAAAAATCCGGCTGGACATGTAAGAAAGAATGGGGCGTCATAAAATAAACACCATCAAAGAGATTACGCCCTCCATTCAAGGCAAACATTGAATCACCGCAAACACAGATTGTGACCTCGCTCAAGAAAGTATACTATCTATATACTATCACTGTGTACAGACCGAGTTCACAGCCAATCCGGATAAAGGGCACTATATTTAGAACGGAAAACTTGAAGTTTCATCGAATCGGAAACCTTTGAGCAAAACCGCAAATTTGGACCATTTTAGAATCTCCGTAAATAGCTTGAGATGAAATTTCGTTACGTAGTTTCTAATTTTGATGTAACCCAGACCACATCAGCATATTAACTACGTACTTGCGAAGTCGGTATACCATTTTGAAATACTAAGGTCAAAGTATGCAACATCGAAGTAATAACTTGAGTACGCATTGTAGCAAGCTACGCAAAGGTAGGTACTTAAAATCATAACGCCTCAAACAAAAGCTTTACGCAACCATAGAAATGCAAGTTTCCTACAATTGTTTTAAAGCTAATCTGTTTGTTGTGCGGAATAAAAACAGCTGTGGTGTGCGCGGCGGTACCGGGCGGCGCATGGTACACCTTGGTACGAAACGTGCGCGCGCGCCGGCACATTATCACGACGACCCGGCGCACTTGTTAGTCGACGAATTGAGACTTGAGACCTAGCGTATACATGCAAAGATATAATAATAATCAGAAATGAAACTCTAAAAGTAAAACAGACGCCGAACAGTTCAAGTGATACAAATCTGATTGTACTTGAAAATGAGATGATGATGAGGTCATAACCAAAGCCAACAAACAGTCAACTAATTATTGGTCACAATGACAAAACGGTGGAAGCCAAAACGGAATCGTTCAAACTACATCCCGCCCAAAGAGATGAATACAGTATTCAACAAATGTGCCAATTTGCTACATAGCCACTCGTTAAGCCATCAAATAAAACGACAAAAATAGAACCGCACATCTACGTATCACATAACCAGAACGGAAACGACAGTTCCAACACATCATTCCGTATTTTCGGAATTGCTTCAGAATGAATTCCGATGATGCATTTCAAGTGGTCAAGTTATATAACCCGACAGAGAACAAGCAATTATCAAAGACAACAAGTTCTCACGGGGGTACCTTGTATTTAATATAATGATCGTTACATAATCACTATAACTGATACAAAGCTTGTAATATTATAATTAGTACACACGGCCACACATCAAGCTACACTTTTCCAGCGTAACATGGACTCGCTTTGTATAGATTTCCAGTACCATGAGAGATTCACATAAATTAGTTTTGTCTAGCTTGATTGGTCGTCGTATATGATCTTGAAGAGCGCAAAAAACAATAGGCAGAAGAAATAATTAAAATTCCTGAGAACTGTTATAAAGTATGCATTTTAACAGATTTCCATTAACTTAGACGCTTTACAATCAAACTACACGAGTAATTTTGTAAATGAATGGAATATACAGCTGAAGTAGGCGGTAACAAAACTGCAATTGTGTGAGAACTTCCTCCTGTTAGCTTTCATCAATTTGTTTTTCTTACTAATTGTATCTTGTTCGATGTTGCATGCCTTGTAAATTGTGATCTTCGTCGGTATATGTTAGATGTCAGGGGCCAAAGACTTGGTAATAAACATTAAACTGCGTAAACCAGCACTGCAGTTGACGTTCAATCAGCAGTTAAAACCAGGAAGCAAGTCACGAAGACAGAGAAATCCAATGCCTTGAAAGACCAAGTAAATGCAATGTTTTAATTTCACTGTTTATTTCGACCAATCAAAATTTAATTTGTTCAAAGTAACCAAATGCACAACGCAAACGATATTATGTATTTTATTAAATACACAATTTACTAAATGCTTGTTTGTGTAGAAACATGGACGTAACAATGACGTTGGCACTCGCAAACAGTACGGATAACTTTAGCAAACATGCTGTGTACCGGCAAGGTTTGTTTTAATTCATATTTATCTTTCAACGCGACAAAGGAAAAATATAGAAACAATGGGGCTCGTTATACGTTGCTTTACTGATCTGCCAGTTAAATAAAAACAGAGTGTAATTAGTAAAAAGATAATTAAGGTAACAGAGCCTGAAAATTAATATTTTGGACTCTGGAGGCTGGATGCGAGACGCACGGGACCGGTCAATGTGGCGATACTTGGAGGAGGAATGTGCCCAGTAGACGTCTAGCGGCTTAAATGATGTTGATGACGATGGATGCATACTATCAATAACTTATCTAAAGTATGTATCAAATAATATAAGAGTCTTCAGATGTAACCACTGAACTGACTACAAATACAATACTGAAGAAATAAAACTATTAGAAGAACCTTTTATTAATATAAACTGAACTAAACCTTAGCAATTATAAGAAAAGAGAACCGTAAAAGGCAAAATGGCTTCCAGCAATTCCAGCGTTATCACTAGAAACGTAGAAACTCGCGCGTTAATGTCAGCGGTGAAATGGCAACTATAGGTTACTCACAAAATTGCAAATACCAAAGCAAATTACATGGAACTCCCAATTTCTTATTAAATTGAAACTGAGGCGGATGTTCAGAAGGTTTCTGATTACGGACGCAGAATCAATTGAGTTGGGTTAAATTGCTTTCTGTATTTCTACGCACACAATTTGCAAAGCGAAATATCCTTTTGTGGAATGTTAGTTGTTTACCACGCAGATGGGGATGCTGTAAATAATATGCAATACTTCCGAGCAATGTTAATGCAAAATGAGACACATTTATCTTACTGATTTATTCAGTAGACTGGGAACTGCCGTTAGAAACCTACTCGAAACAAAAACAATTTATACGCCTTAAGCAGAACAGCTACAGGTCACAACTAAGTGCAAGCCCATGTATGGGAACGAGCAAAAATAAAAGCAGAATACGTCAATTAATTCAGACTATAATCGTATAATCCTACTGTAAGTAACAGGACTAATAAATCAAAGTTAAAGCGTCTGCGAACAATCCAGACCATATAATGTAAGAAATATGTAACCTCCTTAGAAATATGCGAGCAAGAATCTCACATCATTTGAGGTATGTGGCGCGAGGTACGAACAACAATTATTTGAGGTCAGGGAGCACGATGTGACCCTATAGATACCAAGTCTGGTATTATGCTCAGAATTTTATTTTATTCCAAGATGGAACGGAGTGGGTTTATATTATACAGAATTCTTGTAGTGAATACGACGTAGATGAAATAAGACTTTCTTTAGCACTCTGAGAAATCTCAAATGTTATTTTAGAGAGTGAATTATAGAGTGGAGGTTAATTTTAAGCACTTAATATCTTACTAGCTTAAGACAGAAATAAATCATCAATAGGTATAGCAATCAAGATTGGATCATTGGAAAACAGCAAAATTAGGAATGTTGTAATTATTAGAAATATCTATCATGTTAGATTCTCAGAGAATACGAAACAATTCGAAATAGCAGTCATAACAACAGGAATGGAAATGTAATTAAACGAAACATTAAAGCTTTTACAGCAAATAAACATCGTTCAGAGTGGATATTGAACATGGAAAGCAATTACACTGAGTCTATACATTTGTACAGATAGTCAAATAGTTTTTGAGGAGTGCGTAATGTAGAATAATCTTACGGTACTAGACACAATTTGGATAAAGTACTCTAGCTCTACAAATGAAATCCCACGTCAAACTAGCACATTCCAACACAGGAAATAACAATGCTTGGGAATCTACACTTTCCATTATAAATATCGAAACATTAAAATTTTCGGGTACTTACAGGCACAAACTGAATTATAGTCGACAATATTAATAATATCAATAGCATATCGCAAAGTTAATTTATTCGAGCCGCGGCCGGCCCCTCCATTGTTGCGATCGCAACATTCCATTGTATGGTCGTGACCTTCGTGTCATAGAGTATTTGTCAGATTAATGGTTGAGAGTGGGCGTCGATGGACCTGTTCACTCAGTTTTTGTGTGGGATTCTCTGCAGTTTGTGAATAGCAGATTGCACGTTTTGCAGGTAAGGTTCTGACTAAGTTACAAGGACTTAATTATACAAGACAGGTTTTTTTTCCTATTCAAAACGTCGTCGTTTTTATGGGCCACCTCCATCGTAGTTTTCGACGATTGTGAATCGTAGTTTTATTTCTATGATCACGACATCACTCAAGCGTTTTTATTTGCACGTGCATAACATCGTGCTGCAAATTACATTGAATTTACCATCACTAAAATTCCAATACGTTCCTAATTTAATTTGTTACCGTGCGTAATTTTCGCATTAACACGAAAACAACGTGTTATGCTTATCAACTATTTGTATAATTATGTAACCAAAAGATTTACTTAAACACTATAATTTAGAGGTCAAGGGCTCAATTATTTTAATTTTCCTTAAACGACTGTTAACCGACACTAAAGTTTAATGGCCGGACCTCCTCAAGATCATTTGGAAACACAACACACCCAAAGCTAAATGCATTCTTAGAGAAACAAAGCAGTAACGACCAGTCTGACCGAGAACATAGATTGTCTTGAAATCCGCACCGAAAGATCAAAATACAGAGGGGGAGTAATAAAATTGGATTTTTACTAGAGTAAAAGAAGCTAGGCACTGCACCAAACTAGTGTTCGTCCAAGAAAATGGAAAAAGTTTCATTAGATTATTGCAACCGCTGCTTGGTATGATTTTAAAACAAAACGTAACGCTCCAGTGTGCACGAATTCGATCACCGGATTGGCCTTCAATATTGCTAAATATGATATCGGCATCAGCTATCATTAGGAGGGAAATTACATCCGCAATTTGGACTACCATGTCGTGTGTTCACACGTTTAAAGATCTCGACATATTATTTACGTCAATACTTACAAATCATATGTAATCATTTTTGCCTTGACATCCATGCCTTGCGTAAAAGACGGCTAAAAGACTTAATTACTTCGTTTAATCACGGAAGAATCTTTGCGGAAGCAGTTGGCTCGCTATCTCTTTAGTATCGGCTTCGGGCTTGGAATATTTAACATGCAACCAATCTAGCTCGACGACGTGGTGGTCTGTTCTGCTGGTAACCATCATGCTTACTAGTGATACCACAGCATCCTGTTTGGTTAAACACTTAATAATACAGTAGGAAGCTATTTGCCCTGGTATTCGTAAATGGCTTAGCAATAGCAATTTTACAACTTGCGTTTTTGCTATCTTTAGATGCAGTAATTTCGCTGATAAGTGCATGTGATTCGTTTGCCAACGACATTCCATGCTAGTCAGGGTGATGTTTACTTATCTGATTAAGTATTAATTGTTCTACTACTTCAACAACAACATTGAAATTGTTTACGTTTGATTTCAAGTGCTTCAGACTAAAAACGTAGGTCGGGGAGAAAGAAAAGGCAACGATCTGAACGCCTGTTTGTGATATACATGATATCATATAGTAGACAGTTCCATTTACTACGCATTTGGTTTCAATCATTACCATAAAGCGTGATCTGTTTTTTTTTACAATCAGGTTTGTGTAGCCAGAATTAGATTTTAGGGAAAAAAAAGATTAAAATGTTGAATTCCAAGTATCATAAAAACAACTTTAAAGCCAAAACATGTTTGTAAACAATTAGTGGTTTCTGCGGAAATTCTATAACATGCCGACGATTTAGTTTATTGTTGATAAATATTCATGAACTAAAGATTGCGGGTCGCCCCAAAGTTCACACGCTAGGCGTTAACCTTCATGGTCCTGGACGGGTTCCATGCTAAAGATACATTTATACGTATCTTCTATTGCCACCTAAATCATTATGTTAATGTCTCCTTTAGCACTAACGTTTGTTTTTGTTTACCTTCAAGTGTTCTGTTTCTCCTTTTGTGGCTATTTTTGTTTTATATTCTTTGTCAAAGTTTATGTCAACAAAGACATTTATTCCTCCCTTTTTCCTCTTCTCCTATTACTCATGCGTAACAACTAGTCTTAAAACGTCATCAGTAGCAAGTAACCGCAAATTACTTTCCTACGCTGTTATAAATATGTTGAAAGTAGAGGTAATGTAGGAAATTAATAAAATGTTTAATTAAAAAGCTCACCAAGGCTTCATACTCTTTCATACTGTTGAGGGTACAGTTTAATTGAAGTTCATAATTAAAGCGCATTCTGCTGACTTCATTAACTTGCTTTGGACTCGCTGGGCTACGTAATGCAAAATAAGTTGACGTTTTATTTTATTCCGTTGATAATTCGAGCAGTCTCGCTTGATTGCTTATAAAGAATTAAATACCTGTTTTAGAAGGAAAATGGTGTTCAATAAAATGCTTCGCAGAAAGCCAAGTATTATAGTCAAAGAGTTTTCCACCTAAAAGCCAAAACTGGGGACATCCGTCAAAAAGAGTGCGGTTTCACAAATGTTTGCCTCATCGACGATATAATCCGCCATTACATTCATTTTGACATTTAGAAGGATTGCGTTCATGGTTTCCTCGTCTACTTCTCGCATATCACGATTAGTAGTGGCAACAGATGACAAAACCAAAGATCTAGATGGCTTAACACCTCGTGCAGTAGTTTCATATACATGGCTAATCTCTTTGTAATCTAGACTAGACTAGACGATTCGTACGCAATAGATCGTGTCGGCCAGATTAGTAGCGCTTTAGATACAGTAGATTAGGCGATTTCATTCATTTACACAGTATTATCGCCTACAAGTATCTTGAGAATAACTTGTTTGAACATCCTACTGATTTTCCTCGCATCGTTCTTGGGAAGTTCCTCGACGGATAAATAATCTTATGTAGGAATCAGTACTTAAGAGGTCATGGGCCTTCTAATACAAGGAATTATAACAAGTATCCATTCGTAAGATTATTGCAAGATGAGCAATAGCATGCACCTGACCTCTGACATCATCATCTAACTCAGGGATGTCTCATTCCTATACGCAAATTCTACGATGAAACCTTTAAAGACCTTCGTCTGTATTTACGTATCCATTCATTAAACGAAGCCATAAAATCTTGAGCAGTTCCCATAGTCGTTAACCATACCATAACAGTTTTGCAACACTTTGCCCAACCTCCGGTTTCGATCTTCAAGACGACACCACGACGTGAACCGTGAGAACAGCAAGGTCTGTTGCAAGAAGACGTGAGTGACGATAGTAACCAGCTTAACATCAAAGGTGTTAACATCGTTATAGTAAGCAAATAAGGTACAGTTTACTTTGAATAAACAGCATATGGTTCAGAAGGAGGTCTTGTTACTAATTAACGAGTTAAATCGTTCATGCCATAAGTCTAATGACAGGTGTGTTTTTCTAGGGAATGGTTAGAAGTAATTGAACATTTTTAAACTTCAATGAAGCAATTGCTTGAAGAGAATCTTAATCCTCGTCATAAAGAGTCAATTGAACGTCATTATTGATATGACGTCGATTTGATCATTGACCGTTGATTACTCTTACGATAAGATTGGCTAAATAACTGTTAATGTTATCTTTGATATTTCGTATATTTGCTGATATACAGCTGTTAAATCCTATGCTAAAATCTGGGAACTACGTAATATATGTTGTCACAATAAAGCCACGTTTAGTTACATGTGCTTGGTATAATTTTTATCAGCTTTCATAAAACAAATGTCATATTTTATTCATAATTGCAACAATGATGTATTCAGCGATGATTTACTGGAATGTTCAGTATCATAGCGATGATATCTGTGATTATTTTATGATGGACTGTCATGAGTTCATGACGTCTATCTTAATTGTTATATCACAGATGATGCTGCCACCATTATATTCATTATCACTATAGAAACTTCTCATTAGCAGATCATATCTCAGTCCTTATTGCGTTACGATATCACGAACCAAGGTCTGAGTATTAAAAAAAACTAGGGGAAAAATCCTAACGTAAGTCTAGAGGAAAGAACTAAACGTGTTTACTTTATAGGCTAACAGTGTAAATTGCCAAGTCCGACGATTTTTGCCGCAGTCTCGAAAATTGTTCTCCAAGCCAGCAACACGTAACGTCCATAAAATCTTTTATAAACAAAGCTGGCGATTTTTTATTGTACTACAGTATTAATACGATTAAATAATATCAAATGTCAAGGCTCAGAAAACTATAATAAAAAAAAAGAATATAATACGCAAAGCAGAGCACTGATATGGTGATATTGTAAGAAATACAATAAGTTTTAAGGACGTAGAGTACTATTACTATGAACGCATTTGGCCTCAGAATAATAAATTGATAAGGAAAATAGAATATCTGTGCGGACGGGTAAATAGACTGGCACACAATGGCGCTAGAACACGTCCTTAAGAAGTATAGATGTGCGTGTTAAAAGGAATATGTAATGATATTCAGCTGCATCTAGTTGGACTAGAAGCTGACCTCAATAAAGCTTTAGTTCTCTAAAAAGACAGGATAAACCAAAGCGAACTACCAGCGTTATCGACTGAAAAGTTAACGTTCTTATTTATTTACTCGTCTCCCTTCATGGCAGGGTTACTCGTGTACAAAACTAACCTATAACATACATATTTCACAATACCGTTGAAGGCTCCTGTGAGGACCTACAATAGCAACAAACATAATTATTGTAACTCCAAACAATGACGCTCGCCCCAATTGGATCCACGTGGAGACACAACGTGCCGGTCATAAAGACACATCTGTGTATTAATAGTGACAGATCTACGAGTATATCGTTTACAGCCGTCACATCGTTCTCAACTCATTTCCTTCAGTTGACTCTAACAATAAGCATAATGATGTGTGACCAGATATAATAATAAAGAAGACACGAAGGTCTAACCGCCATCGAACTGAACCATCGAGGACATATCCTTTGAAACGTTGCCAAAATATGACATTCACATTCGAAGACTAATAGTAGGACAATACTAATGATTAATGAAGTCCCTCTTTAGACTAACAAACGAAACAAGTTACGGATAGAGCTTTGAAATCAAGAATCCCATCATCATCATAAAACAATGTCAGATAAATATAGATAGACGCGATTTAAATCGCTGCTGTCCCTGACAACTTCCACATGAATATCCTTAGCCCACATAGTACAAAAAGCAGCCGTAAAACGAGAATGAACATAAAATTTGGCAATCCATATCAAAGTAGCCTTGACTTGGCACTCCGAGGATAGATGGCCGAGACCCATTTGCACTGGCCAGTGACGCGACCCCAAGTAGTGTGAGATGAATGCGAGGGAACGGAATGTAAATAACTAACATTTGCTCTTGTTAATGGGGCTATGATGGAGGATGGTCTTCTTTTGAGGAGTCGGATAAATATTTAATGGAAAATGGAACAAGGGTGAATGGGAAAACAGAAATGTAAAGGGTGAGTTTGAGGTTTAAGATGACCAAAAGTTGAGTATCATTAACGGCACATCACATTTCACTGCTAGCGATAGGCCTCTCCAATCACACGCCAATTTCATATGAACCCGACAAATGGCTTGTTTGTTGCATTTGTTTAAAAAAAGGAGGAGGATTGAATGAAAAAAATATTTATGACTAGTTTTGAATTGTGTTGTTCGTTGTTGTGTTCCGGCCCTTCTGGCTAACCGTAACGTTGTTTATTTATAAAACGATTCGTGCTATGTCACTAGCTCAGAAAAATAATTATTTTCAAAGAGCAGACTCGTAGAATTTTAAGACCATTTTTTTTTCAATGTAGTATGACCAATACTAAAATGCCACGACCGTGTCGAAGGCTCAGTAATGACAAATACGTGTCAATAACAATAGTACTCACACAGCTTTAGCGCACATGTCCACTAGACACACACAACGTGCTAAATAAGAACAAATAAAAGTAAATAGTGGAAATAAAAATATTCGACACGACACACTGTTTCCAGACAGACTTAGTGACTGAAAAACACACGGGTTATCGATACATAATAACAAAAGTTATATTAAAAATATTACATTTTATTTGAACAGAGCTGCTTATCTGCAAGTTTGTTTTCCCTTCCGGGATAAGCAGAACTAAGAGCGATATCAATACGTGCATCGCCAACATAAAGTTACATACTGTGTTAGTAGCTGGAAACTTAAAACCAGTTAGAATCAAACATTTTGATTGGATACGGTAGAATCGTGACTGGCTCCGAACTTAAAGTAGCATACCATGGATCTTGACGTTCATGCCGAAGGTATAAAACTTATAGACAAAGGTACTTACACAGTTACACCATCACGTATGAATTTTAAAGTGAAAACGCTATACACAAGTCATGGATCGGTCTGTCAAATTTAATAAGCAAGTATTATATACGCAATGCTTTTTCACTCTGATCTGATTAAAGTAACTATCGAAGAATTAAATTTTTTAAATGTATTATGAGGTCCATAACAAGATGATCTTTAACTGATAAAAAGAGCTTATTATAGTAACGGCAGCTTCTAATCAAGATCCATTTTGAGGTCAACAGTTCTGAAAGAAACCGAATGGCGAGCACCTACTTATTGGACGATATTATCTTCTCATGAACGTTATTCTTAGTGACGCCAACGTTCTGCTAAATGATAAAAAAATAAAATTGATTTTAGTTGTAAAACTACCGCAATACCTCCTTTTACTCAACGTTATAATTCGTTTTAAGCTGAAAGCAGTGAACACGCTTAATTTCTGGTTGTTCCTTTTGCCGGACGAGTATTATATTGGGGACTGACAAGTTATAGTTACTAACAACGTAATTCCACGTACACAGAACTGAACTTGTGTGTTTCTGGGTGATCTTAGGTCAAAGGATGAAATAGTACCTAGTTCACTCTAATCTTGCTGTTGCAACCAAAAGTTGATTTTGTCCACAAAATGTTGCATAGATCTGACCCGGTTTTAATTCCAAACCGAGCAAAAAGAAATGGACAAAACACGCTTATACTTAAGCTAAAACCACATATTTAAGCTCTAAAATGGATGTTTACTAACATGAATTATGTAAACGCGAAGATGTAACTCCGTTCCAAACACGTGCGGTTGCGAACAATCGAAATTCGTTTTTTAAACACCACCGTAGCACGCACAATAGCAAATAATGTGTCGCAATGAATGAAAGTTGTGAAAGAATACGAGAAACCTGTTTGCGTAATACACGAAAAAATTCGACCGACAATAGACATTTACATGGTTCATGCACATATGAGTGCAATACTCATTTTATACTCCAAATATTTTGGGAATTGTACTAGCATGGTACTAGCATTTGTTGGAATTTTAAACAGTGTTGATTGCCAAGATTTAGAGACACATTTAGCATCACAATTGAAATTAGCTATGGTTTCACTTCGTATTAGAAATGAGTGACGCATTTATACGGCGTTATCGATGCATACATTTGGTCTTTTCCACTATGAGTTGGGTTATATCCAGCTCCAACTTTGGTTGTAATAAATTAACACCTGCTTAAGCACCTTTGATTCTTTTCCTGATTTGTCAGTTTTGTACGGTCATTCTTAGCATCAGACTCTTATGAGCTTTAATTAAAATATAGATCAGAAACGTTGAGTTTATCCGGAAAGAACTATTGTCCACGCTAAATGCGGACCACCGTTGACACATTCTTAGCACACGATCAGTATAATATTGCGTATATAATATTATAGTTATACTCGAACTGAATCTGGTTACTGCAATGTGATGACATCATGCTTATTCAAAAGTGCATTACCGGCGGTCAATCGACTCGCACGAATCAGATTAATTTAATCGCCTCTAAGGAACGATGATCTAGTTTGCAAAGATAAATAGATTACGCGGAGAGCTGGCCTAATTTCCCAAGTGTTGATATGCTTCGACTCGATCTAAACTATAACATCTGCGTGAACTGCGAACTATTTATTATGAATTGATGTAAACCGGATCTATATCCTAAAATATTCGTACTCTTGATTTCGGCCTCCGTTACAACTGATCAAGTTCTTCATATAAACTGTATTTAACTAAAAGTTGTCAATGCCGTGTGGCGTAGCCGTCGTCAATATAATATGTGCTAGTATTTATACCTCGGGGAGGTCGCAGTGACGTCGCATGATTAATAATTCCGGTATTATTGAACTGTTTTGTTGTGTCGAATGGTCTGGATCGGACGGAGTTGGATTAATGGTGTCATGACATCACTTTACGGTTCGAAGAATTGTGTTACGAGGTACTTAATTAAAATGTTAGGCGGTATTTTTTTAATCAGTAAATTCTTGCCGCTTCTGCAGTTGTGTTTGAGTGGTTTAAATAATTGATTATGTTTAATTCTACGTGCAAATGTATTCAATACAAATCGATTTAAAAATATATTACGTGTTCAATTCTAAGGCATTATAATCTTATGGCACAATATTGTTTGTAAAGTTTTGTGCTGTGACCTTAACTTCATTGATACTCGTAGTAATAGAATTTAATGTCCAAAGAATTTTGTTATGAACTGTTTGCATATTCACAAGCCAAATCGATACTGCCTTTGTCTGGTTTTTTGTTTAGTAGGTCATGCATGAAAGCGGACGATACTTTTAGTACAGTTGATGAACCAATATAAGGGACAGCTTTATAGGGCTGAGTCAATTACTTACCAAGTGAATATGACTAATGTTAATTCAAATATTTCTTTCCAGTATTGGATATAGTTTGACCCAATAAGGCAAACATTAAAATACCATACAGCATAATTTTGAACGAGCTATATAGCAATGTAAGTACGGTACCAATCCCAAATTCCCAAATGCTTCGTAAATGTCAAGAGGTCGTTTCTATTCATCCGCACCTATGTTACGTTCGGCTGGAAATTCCGTAGCAACCACTTCGAGATCAAAATGGACTCTGTATTTTAGGTGATATTTCATGATTTCGCTCGTATTGCTTGTAGGCAATACGACCGAAAACATGAAATATCACCTGACGACTTTTGACCTTTTCTCCGAGCACTTTATCATAGAGAATCAATGATCATAGTACCTTTTTTATTTCGATACTCTGAACCCTTTCAAATCAATTGATATTTTGTCTGATCAAAGATCAATTGCCAATAATACCGTCACAATGGCTTCAATTAAAATGTCCTCAACGACATTCACCATTACATCATTAATTCAGTATTACAAAAAGTAATGGTTCCAATCTAGTCCACTTTATCTCTCTATAAATAGTCGGCATTCATTCATAGTATAAGCATTCTTGTGGCCTTATCAATTGAATGCTTTAATTGTCACGACAGAGCATAAGGGTACTTTGTAATTGAAATATGAGTATGCTCTCTGATGTTAGATGCTGACCCATATTTTGAGGTTCACTTCCTTTTTGGTCGATGTACAAAGTACTCTTTGATGGTAAGACTCTTGAAGAATGTTCAAAGCATTCGAAATTCGAGTTCTCAGAGAGAATATTTGAAACAGATAATAAATCACGTCTGAATATTGCAGATGGGCAAGATATACTATCATGATCCATGGCTCAAAGATGTCGAAAAATACATTCTGAATTTTATATCCAGATATAAAACCTAGACAGATTTCCAATATAGACTCCAGATATAAACAAAGACCTATTTTTGTCGGTAGCTTCAGCTGCCGAGTACAACCGTTAATTATTTTAATTTTTACTACACGACCAACATGTTTATTGTAAAGTAAAACCATAAAAACAAGAGTGGTTACGTAGAGGAACAATTTCCTGTTCGCTATTAAAAGCTTAAGTCATGCCAGATTAAGTACGGATGGAGCTGTTCGTACACGATCAATCATTAATGTGAAACTGAACTTTCATTCTTATGTGTATCTTGGTTGATATAAAACACTCATCTATCATCAGCATCATATTAACCACTAAATGCGTTGCCGTCACGGGAACTACTGTAACAACACATACTTAATTATAGGAAAATTAAATATATATTCATGCTGTTACTAAAATATTAATTAACTCTATCTCTATAGAAGTTGAGAGTAGCCAAGATCACCAAGGATACCTAATCAATACACTAAGAAATATTATACTGCTCTAGCACGAGAACCGTCCAGCGAAAATATCTAATAGAAAAGGTTATCGGCAGCAGAAATAGTGAAGATTCAGAAAGTAATTACGTTGGATGGAATCGACGCTGACGTTCTATTGACGTAGGCTTCAATTCTTAGATGGCCCCTTGAGGGACCCCAAGTCAATCAATATTTATTCATAGGCATTTGATTGCTTTCTATTAGTTGAAATATTCCTAGTTTTGTTCGTAATTCTGTTACCTAGGTGATTTTATCCGAACATACGGCTTTTCCGTTTATACATATAGATTGGATTTCTGATTGGTTTACCTTTTTAACTACCGGAGTTCTCTCTTGATATTATGTATATTATTTATTAGTCACTCTACGAGGTTGTAGGGCTATAAAACCTCTTTATCGTGACTAAGATCATAAAAGTGTAGCAAATCGATTCGCAAAACCATCACCGCCGTACAAAGTCGTCTGTTTCCGTTCAAAGGAAATATATAAATCTGAAATTTTACTGCTTTTTAAGAAAGTATAAAATATAAACTGCCTTCCGTAATAATTAAGTAACTGCTGTATGTAATCGCTACTCTGGTCGGTGCAGTACTTTCACTGGGCAAATTTATTAAATTTCACTGACAGATACTCCATCGCTGCTATTGTTGTTATGGCATCGGTAAGCGTGAATCGAGTTGCTGCCTCGCAGCTAATATCAAGTTTAGTTACGGCATTATTATTTTTTGCAATATGTATAAAAATTACACGATTTCTACGAATGACAACCAGGTTGTGTGTGGAGCGACATGTAATGCCTCTGTATTGACATAAACACATTACGACTTCACTTTGCGAAACGAATCAGCAAATCCAACGACATTTACATCATTGTTGCTATCATATTGATCTATAGCTACATTGAAATGACTTTTTAGCCCATAATTCACTGATGCAGTGATCGTTTTCTGTGGCACGATCCCACGTGAAACTCATTCAGGCACCAAATTAATGTTGTATAGAGGTTTTAATATACAGAGAGATAGATAGCAAAGAGTATTTTTGCACACACGAATCCTTCATGAATGTCATGCATTATTACGTTCTATTACTACACTATGGCTGGACTCATCTCCGAATATAACCTCGTGAATAAGGAATGCCTCAGAGAGATCGTAGACTCATTGAAATTAACGACTACTCGGGCAATTTCGGAAAACATACGACTCCAAGACGCTGTACAATTTTCAGGTAAAAACGATTTAGTATTTCGTCACAGACTCCAAAATACTATCGTGTGGCAATCATTTGTACTTCTCACGCGATTTGAAGACGTTTGGTAATTCTATGTCCACCACTATCTTTTACGTAACCATGAAAGATAAGAGTCGAGTATGTACGTCGAAAGATAAAGAAAGTGATATCTTATTTATGGATCGTGTCACAAAGATTATGTTCGCTATGAATAAGATGGAAGGAGTTAGTCACAGGAAGGATCTGATAAAGGCCATGGCTACCAATTGAAGGCTGATAAGATATTTTTTTTTGGACTTAGTCATCAAAGGATTTTACCTGACCTTTAATCGTCGTATATACCGTTCAATTACCCTATTCAAATACGGTAACTAAATAAAAGTTTCAAGGGATGAGACATAACCGATGGAAACATTAAACACAGGTTTAGCTATCCGTCTTCGGTGGGAATTGACAGCTGCTCCAGTGTTTAAGAATAACCCTAAGAAAGCAATCAAACTTGACAATAGTGAGATAATGAACGTAGTGCGCAATATGAAAGCACAATGTAATAATAATCTACCTATATTCCGCCAATAAAATAATGATTCTAATTTTATACACCTCGCTCCCGCTGACATAACCCGATTTTCGATGCTGGGGAGAATACTTTTGATTATACCGGTATTATTTTCTACACTAAGCAAGTATAAAACCACAGCGACCGCTATGTATTCTATAAATATTCTAATTGTATGAGAAAAAATCTTGCTTCACAATCTAAATGTTTATAAAAGAGAGTCATTGACCCCGAGGCCGTCAGGTGCTTCTTGTATCAAATTTGATTATCATAATCTTGTTCATGTTCTTCTTCCTCGTAATACTCAATTTCAAGTTCCTGATTATTAGAAGCCAACGCAATATTAAGGTACCTATATATTCAGATTTTATCTTCCGCCAGTGAAGACGACACCTACATTATTTCCCTCGCTAAGACCGTTTGCCCTTTCGCCTTTTAATGCGAACATATTACATTACACATCGTCTCTGTAATAATACCTACCTGCTGACGCAATTAGTTCTCATTTAACGTCATCTTTACCTTTTAGCTTCAAGTTATTTATACCAGTTTAGATCGTAACTTTTGCTTCGTTACTGATCTTTATTATCATTCTTTTGCCCATATCCGTCATTTGAGCTCAGCGCATATCTTCTTCCAAACTTCTGTACTCGTCATCTCATCAGACACCTCCATCCTTGTCATATCATCCTTAACACGTTATAAACTGATAGATCAGATATTAAACCTACGCGTGGTTATCAAGACCTTTGCACACCGCCCTGACCGTCCAATCAACAAGTTCCTTAAAGGTGACACTCCTCAAATAGGCATAGTACAGTGAAAGGCGATGACGTCAGTTTGTCTTTGTCTTCCTACGCAGGCTAGCGCTCTTGAAAAATACCAGTGCACTGACATTATGATCCAAGATCGTATCTAGGCAACAAAATCAGCGACTTGATTGACAAGAGCATTGGATCCTTTTTATTCAAAGTTCCTCCCTGTAGTTTTAGCAAAGATAATTATGTCCTCGAGATATAGAGCTAATTGAAGTAGCTTCAATGAGTTCAAATATAGTCTTCACAAGTACTAACTAGCTTTAAATTGTTTGGAACTTAGATGACTCGTTCCCACTGTTATAGTGTTACTTGCTCAAATAAAATATCTTAATCAACAAGACGTACAAAGTTCAACATCGGGCAATGTATCACTCGTTACACTGTCGTTTTGTTTTAGTCTTTGTGTTAAAAACTTTGTGCCTCTAAGTTGACAAAATTAAAAACATTAGTGCGTTGTGAGTTGTGACAACATCATTGTTTCTGTATCAACTTGAACAATACTCGTGGGTACAAGTGACGCATTTGTTCTAGCCATAATTATTGTTTATGAAACATGTACAAGGAATGTGGAATGTGTGTGTACGAATGTGTGCCAAAATTCAATTTCAGATTGTGCTCTTACTGAATTTTGCAATTCTGATTTCGGTTGATTTTTTTCATTACTTACCAGAATTAAGAACCCTGAGGAACTGTGATTTTATTAAATATTTTCATATTCGTTGGCTAAGACGGAGTGTCAAGTGTCAAGCAAACAAGATGTAAATCTGTGCTCAGAACAAAAGCAAAACAACGCTTTAGCCTTTCAAGTAGATGTTGCCTTCAAAAGTGCAGACGAGTTCAACATGCTGTAAGTACTTTAATAAATATCTATTAAAATGCGTTGATAAGATCTTGTTAAGTCTAATTTAAGAGATTGAGCGTTGAGATTGAAACGGATTCACAAAATGAGAAAATAAACACATTTCAAAAACATACAAACGCCTGCCAGGCCTTTTTTTTTGGGGTAGGAATCATCAGATAACCCCTCCCGCTATTGAGCAGCAGGTCGGAGGGGGAGGGGTGTCAGACTTCTACTGACTAAAAACCACCCATGTTCCTTCTTAGCCCTTTATGTCAATGACGCGGTATCTCTTGCGCACAACCCGCAGCCCCGACGGGCTCCTGTCAGGCCTGAAACCGTTCTAAAGCAAGATTTTACCGAAAGACAAATAATAATGCTGAGACAGACAGAGCATACAGATACGTTGATTCATTAATTTCCTATAACATGACACTATTAAAAACAAAAATATATAAAAGTGTCGCCTCAAAGAAGAAAAACAATACTGTGGGTGTAAATATTTATATTTTAGTTTGAGAATATCATCAGTTAATTAATGATTACCTATCATTCCTTATATGCTTGTTTTAAATAAAATCACACAGTCTTCTCGTGCATTCCGTCTTATTGATCCAGTTTGATAGCCCATACACGTTAATATGATATTTATTTTAGAAGGTACAGTCACTACAGTTTTATAAAGCTTTTACAGACCTGTATGCAGATATTCTGTTTATAATTTGTAATTCAAACAGTGTACCTTTTAAAATTCCGAGAACACTGCATACAAAATATATATGTATACTAACGCTTTGAAAAATATTTCCTCCGTGCCGTAATCAGATTCCACAAAGAAACATTGCACTGTAAAACCAGCAAAATAAATAGCTATTGAGTCACCAGGAAAGTTCACGTTGCTTTTATCATTCTTTACTTCATAAGCTTGCTTATGGTTATTTTTATCTTAGTTTACTAGAAGATAAGAAAGACTGCTTACTACTCAGAAGAAAATGTCTTCAAGAACAAACAGAATGGAGTTTTGATTTGTTTTGTAAGATCTTTTCTGAGAACGTAATTCGTAAGGTGAATGTTTTCTCTCTTTGTTATCAGTATCACGCAATGTGATGCGAAGAGCTATATTTATCCCTGTGTTCATTCGCATTGTTTTCGGAATCGGTAATATTGGCTTTACATTTAGGGGAGTCTGCTCTCCCCTCTGGCTAGACAGAAGGGGCCGTCCCTACCATTAGTGATGTCTGAATTAAACGTACGCAGTAAATTCCATTACATTTCTGCAGTAGATGTAGGTGCTTTATGTTATCTGCGCGTTTGTAATTTCTTGACCCTTTCTCAATTAACGCTATCTGTTTAGTCTACAAAACTTATCAGTGTTTACTTTCACGACGCAACAAATAGATTAACCCAGTTCTAAATACCAACACTTAAAATTGCATTAACATTTATCATTGATAAATTCAGTTCCGGTTTGTTGCAGGAAGATGACAAACAACTTCGATTCATCAGTGTTATAATTCCATATGCATTAAAATGTGAGTAAGAATCTGACGTAACCAAAGTTGTAAGAGAAGTTGACTCGACGGTAAAATTATGCCATGTAGATGGAACGACGATCGATGGAATTCCAACGTCCAATACTGATTAGTCATTAGAAGAACAACAATAGCAGTAATTAAGTCGCGGTATAATGCTTGATAAAATTGTACTGACGTCAATGACTCAGGCTTAAGTATAGAATTGACCAACTCGTAATAGAACATTGTCAATGCTCCTCTAACCATGAAATTTCTTTCTGGTAAACCTGTGGTCAAAGGAAGTCGGGTCAAAATGCGCATTTTCGTTGGAAAAAACCAGGATGGTAGTCTTTCAAATCAGTGAACTGTGTCAGTTGTTGTTATATGTATTGTAAAACCTGTTGAAAGCTGGTTCTTATAAGGCATCCTTATTGTGAATTCCTTTGGAAATTAATCTCGCCTTCAGGCCACACAACGTCTGAGTCCAAGAATCCGCACAAATGTTAATGAATTTTCCTAGAATTGATTTCAGTCTAAGAAACAGCGTTATTATATTGAATACAATTTGTGATAAATCAGCTAATGAAAAATCTCGGGATCTATGAAAAGGGTACGTTCATGATTGCAAACAGACTTTTAGGTATTTCAAACAATTTGTTGAAAGCCTCAAATACGTTGAAACAGTAAACGAACCAATAATGATTTCTAAAAATACTTAACTCACGATTATGACCAAACAAAACGCTGAGAAAAACAAGTCTAGAGAATCATTTGCATAATTGCCAGAAAAACAATATTATTTAATGACGAGCAAAATACCCAAGTTTTCGGCCAAACATAGATTCTCATAGCATTCACAACTATTATAGCTCAAAGCGTGGAAACCGGATTTGGATTACCGAAGCAGCGCCTAATCTGGTGTATTCGCAGAGAAACTCTTGCGTATAAGGTACTACTGCGCCGCGTTGGTATAGACTACTCTCACTTGAGCAGCAATAGCTAAGAAAACCACCAAGACACATTGTCACGCGTCGATTAAAATAAAAAACAAACTCATGAATGAAACCTTGGCTAAACAGCTGATGTCAACTTTTTTTATTGCGGCATTGCCATTTAAACTCCAAGGCGAAACGACAATACTGACAGACGATAAACAGGTCTCCGTATTTAGCAGTTCGTTAATTTGAGGGCCTTGCAGCTAATGAGGGATGACCCGGACAACCGGTTTGAGATAGCAGCTGTACATACAGTTATGATTACCATATACCTACATACCTATGATGGCAGAGACCGAGCTCTTTGTAGCCCTTTAAATAAAAGGTGCGTGATTTTCTGAGTGCCAATCTTACTGAAGTTTCCGGGCGAGTAAAAAGTAGGAAGCTAAATCCATTTTATTGTTTTTTTAAAGCACTTTCTAAGAACACTTTTCGGGTAAGGTTTAGTTTGCCTTAAATGTCAGCTTCTCAGAAAGCCTGTCGCTTTTTTCTATTTTGTTTCGACCCACGTATCAGGTATCTCGAGCATTTGTCTGCGCCATATGCTAAGCCCGCACATCCGTACGGTGAATTAGCCCAAGTGTCAGATAAAATTCTTGCTTTCAACCAAGTGCTAATTCGAAAACACTTTTTTAACACTCTCTGTACAGTCTCTATCATCAAACGATTGAGCTAAGTAAATGCTGCCGTTGGAAGTCTACAACGAATCCGAGGAGCTTTCGTTAATAGCTAAGTGCATGCTTTCCATTGCAGCGTCGTGAAATAATGTTTTTAATCCACGATGAGCAAAACCAGCGATGGAAAAAAGGGTTAGTGCTAAGGCATCCAAGGTCAAGCGTCGTGGCGGTAGAGTCCAGGGGCACAGCGCCTTTGAAAACTGGTTTCCCCGGTCAAGTATCGGGTGTATGGAATTGGCCATTGTACATTATTACGTATGCAGCAAGTTCGCTTTAACTCTTTATGCCGTATTGTTTCTCGAACCGGATCTCGAAGGGCTTGTATTTGTTTCAGTGTTTCTCATTTATTTTATATGCTTTCTTGTAAGTTGTTTGAAGGCCCGGTGTTTTATTATGCGTTGTAAATACATCGATTTTATCTGCGACGATGACATCAGCATTAAATTCGTTATTAACTGCATCAACAGAACTGTTTATTGTTTAGTGTTCAGGTACACCTTCGTTTTATTGCTGCTTTGTTTACGGAGTGTATTATATAGAATCTGTTTAATACAAGCTCTAAATTCTCTGCGTGCATTAAATGAATAATGGGCTTACGGTCATGTTAAAATGTACAAGGCTGGAAGACCGTGTGTGCTTGCTAACCGAACATTAAACCGCAAGGCGTTGTATGTACTCAAAAAGTCCTCAGAGTTAGTGTTGTGGTTGCCCTGATATTTGGCCGGAATGCATTTTATTAATGCGACTAACCGTAATTCACAAATTCTTCTTCAGCGTCGTTTTAAAAACAGTCTTATAGACCTTTTAATACAGGTTCTTTTCTTTTGAGTTGGCATATTTTAAATGATGTCGCACTCACCATCAGAATTCAGCTTCGTTAGCATTTTGTGTTAGCGTTGTGGTTGTTTATATCGTTCAGCAAGCGTGTGGTAAAATTAATTCTAGTTTTCCAATGGGGAAGTATGAACGTACGAGTTCATCTGTAAGTAGATTGGTTTATCAAACTTGTTTTCAAAGTTATCAGTTTAGAATAGTTCAAGATATCGAGAGATACCATTCAATTTCGAAACATCATCAATTACACAACATCATTCATTATCAAGATCCGTATTGTTCAATCCCCCGTTTACGGTAAAAATGACGTCACTGACCACTCAGGTTAAATAGAAATTAAGCATTGGCGTTTTACGGTGACTTAGCATTGCGTCATACTGTAGCTCGTAGACGACACGCACCATCAGCATTCAGTAGTTCAAAGACCCTTAATTAAAATCTAAAATCTCGGAGCGGGAACTAGTCCGAACCGCTAGAACGTTAGAGAGGGATGGAAAGGTATTGCCGTCTCCCTCAGCGTCAAACATTGATGTTGGATAGGATAAGGGGAGCATAGAAAGAGGTCGTTTTACTTAAACACCCTTAACCCTGATTCATTTGAGACAGATTCGTTACTCGTGAACAAAATGTCTTCGATTTGTCTGTGTCGCTTGCTAGGAATTTGAGTCGAATTGGAATAGCATGAAAAAGAGGTATTAATTTGCTCTTAGATGTTTTAAAATTGCTTTGGAACCTTGTAATGGAGTGTACGCGATATCAAACAATGACGTATCTAAATAAGTATAGCTGATTTATCGAAGGTTGCTTTTTCGCCCCATTTAAAGCCCGTCGTTACGTCAGTAGAAAACCATCTGGGCGAAGTCATAAAATATTCAAATTAAGTTGCCTTAGCTGCGTTCATAACGCGATCGTTCGGGTTAGTCACATTTTTGTCATACCTCGTCTAAACCGGTTATTAAAATTCTAAGAACAAGAACAACATTCAAAGAAGTCAACAGAAAAACAACTCCAATAAGAAATCGGAAGCGTCGATCGGATATCATTTAACAACTTGCCAAAGTTAGCACAAAGAGTATAAATTAACGAAACCGCGATAACCACTGCACCGCAACCTGTTAATGCCATAATTAGAAATCGGACGGTACACCGATAAATACCGGCACGTACAGCGCATGCGCCCCGATTGAATTTGCAAAACAAACAAGTCACTACCGTCAGTCAGGTGCACCGTGCATATCGCATCAGATGATATTTCATTCCGTAAATATTATTGTGAAATCAGTGCCGTGAGATAGCCAGGTACCTATTTAATTTTCGTTCTAGGTTAAAAGAATAAAAAAGATTCCTAATCAGGCTTTGTATTTGATTTTAACGCCTCAACGACTTCCGTCTAGTCTAATATCAATAGTACTCGCGTTGCGTTGCGTCATCGTTTTCAGTACAGCTGGAGGCCACGCATCGATAACACGCTTCGGAACGTTCTGCCCGCGTCGCATTAATTATGTGTTTACGTTCAAATCTATGTATTGTTACAGATACTGTGAACTCCCTGTCATTTAATCAGTAAATGAGCAGAGCGACCTCAGGACTAACGGTACTAGAACAAACAAACACCGGATCGAGAGAAAGCGTTGAGGATTTCCAGCGGAGTGAAAGCCACGGTCGCCAGTGCAACCGTAGCGTCGCGTCGAGCGGACGATAACATAACCTCAACATGTCTCTCGCTATCGCATCAGCGTTAATTCTCACCGGTGCTGCGGCCATCTACTGGTATGTCAATAGACACAAGCCCTTGAAGTACATCCTCAGTGAACTACGATACGCACTAGACATGCAGGGCGCAGGCGCCGGAGGCCTCATCGATGACTGGGTGAACGTATGGAGGAACAAAATTGTGTTGCCAGACGCGAAGAGAAAAATTGCGGTCGTCACCGGCGGGGCCCGCGGAATTGGATCTGAAGTTGTGCGGGGATTGCTGAAGTCGAATATGTTTGTTATTGCCGGTGTGCGGAAACCAGAAGCTATGAAGAAGTTAGCTGATGATATGGAGAAAGGAGAAAACATTGTGGCCTTCCCATTGGATTTGCAATCGTTGAAATCTGTCAAACAATTTGCGGAAAACGTATTAGAGCAATTTCCGACTATTCATCTTCTCGTCAACAACGCTGGGATCATGTATGGTGACTACGAGCTCACGGAGGATGGGTTTGAGAGCCAGTTAGCCGTCAACCATCTAGGCCACTTTTATTTGACACACTTATTGTTGCCAGCGCTAAAAAAGGGCGGCGCTATCGGAGAGGCAGCTAGGGTTGTGAATGTGACCTCATGCGCCCACTATCCCGGCAAGATATACTTCGAAGATATCAACATGAAGGAGCATTATGATTCCATTGCTGCATACGCGCAGGCTAAACTGGCACAGGTAAAGAAATGTTCTACTTTCCTCTTGTAACTGTATTCAAAGTAGAAACCAGTTTTTTGCTTCAAATTAATTCTAAGAATGTTGTGTAAAATTGTATTTTAAATACGCTTTTTGTTTGTTACAGCTCATGAGTGCCAGATTCATAAACAAGACGCTGGAGGAAGAGGGTTCTGCGGTGAAATGCTATTCAGTCCACCCAGGAATTGTGGACACAGATCTTTTTGAAAAGACAATGTTCAAAAAAGCTTTCCCTTGGGCCATGAAACTGTTTTTCAAGACACCAGCGAAAGGAGCTGTTTCCATACTTCATGCTTGTTTCGATAAAGAATTGGAGAAAAGGGGTGGTTTATACATTAGTAACTGTATAGAAGGGATTAGTAACAGTTTCTCAAAGAAATTAGAACATCAAGAAAGACTGTTTGAATTGTCTTGTGAATTAGTTGGTGTTGATAAAACACGTTTTGGTCAAGCACAAGTCTAGTCAAGATTTTAAATTATTTAAACAGAATAATTATTCCAATACAAAAGACTTTAGAAAATAAGTACAATATAAAAAGTATTTTATGAAACATAATATTTAATAAAAATAAGATTGACTTTAAAAATAAAATTCAGAATAAATTATTTTCTTACTATTAATGTGTGTTTTATTATAATTTAATGTAAATTTTAATATGGTCACTCACATTGCCTTACACAACTCTATAATAAAAATGTACATAGAATATCCATCATTGTCCTAAATTGGTATTTTATGTGCAATACATTGAAAGACCTTAATACTGAATATTTTTTACTCTCAAGTAGATTCTTATCACAGAAAATACAATGGACAATAAACAAAAGAATACCGAGTAGTAAAACTAAGATGAAGGGAAATTCAAATGGTTTCTTTAACCTGTTATTACTTAAATAGTGGTCAGACAATGCAGGTGTTTTGTGAACAGCATTGTACGTATGAACTTTTTATGCAAGTAGGTACTGTACAAGCCTGTGTCGGTACTTGGTACTAATGCAAATAGTAAGAGTAGGCATTCCATAAACGTAAAAACTCATTGGTTTTCCTCGTAAATGTAAGGATATTTGATTGGCATTAATGTTTGCTATCAACAGTCATGGTAATGTTTAATGGTTTACTAAGTAGATATATATAAGGAAGATGTACTTTAGAGTAGCTTTCAATAAACAGTTTGAAAATTAATGTCAAATTACAATTGACAAGACAACACCATTGTAACTTGATGTTGAATTTAAATATTTTGAAGTGGAATGAGTACTTTTGGGAAAATTCAATACTAAGTATAAAACAATATTGGTTTTATATACCCTCTGTATGGCTGTTTAATTCTTGTAAACTATAAAAGATGTTTGTTCCGTGTTGGTCAGATTTAGAAAACCTATTCTATTATGTGCTAATATGAAATAAATCTTTAAAAAATGTACAGAATGCTCTTGTACAGCATTTGGCCACATCAGTTTATTACATGTATGAGATGCCGGTTAGGCAGTTAGAATAATTATAAGCTCATAAAAAAAAATACTATATTCTAGAACAGCTAGTTAATTTATTCTTCTAGTTATTAAGTAAGTGGGTACTAAATGCTTCCTAATGTTATGAGATAGTATTACATAAAGAGATGTCAATACATTATTACTTAATAGATGCATTCAAGAATGTTGATCAATGTTAATTTACATGAAATGTTAATTGGCCTGTGAGCTATTTGTTGCCATATTTAGAAACAACAATTTTTTTCCTAGGTTTTTTCAAAGAGTATTAACATAATGGCCAGGAATTTAAAACTGAACTAACAGACAATATACAGTTTACTTTGAACCATTAGCTGTTTGTAATAATGGTTGTTTTTCTATAATATAGACAGCTAGTAGTGTTGTGTTGTGTGTCTATCATACATAATGTAAACATGGACATTAAATGAATAAAATGACTCATATGTTTGTGATGTGCAAATCATAACAAATTATTATAGAAATGAATGTCAAACCACATTCATTATATTTTAGAACTATTTGATTCATATTCACACAACAATAAATATTGTATATTATTCTATAAGGTACCCAAGAAATTTTTATTTTTTTTATAAATTACAAAATAGATTCTTACCTGCTAAAAAATCCAGATAGCCCCTTCTTCTTTAACTTAGCGTGCTCCTGGTCTTGAGAAGTAGCATCAGGAGCCTCATCATCCTTGGAAGCAGCAGACCCAAGAGAGCACTCTGACAGACTAGACACAGTACTAGAGAAGGAGCCACCATCCTTGCCTCTGTGGTGCCCACTCACACTGCCCCATTGCAAAGTACTCTTGGGCGAATCACTTGTATCACTTTTCTCACAAGTTGATATAGAGAAGTTACCTTCATCGCTGAAACTGCTCTTTTTAGACAGCTTGTCAATATCATCTGATGTATCCTCTAATTGTTTCTCCACTTTAGGACTCACAAAATGCAACTGCTTAGTGATTGGGTTGTACGCTAGTTGCATGTTATCCAACGCTTCACTGAGGCGCATCCCGCCTTTTTGGCACGGCGACGACGACATCGCGATTTCGAAATAAGAACACTAGCACGTTCAAAAACCACATCCATGTTTGTGTACACAACATTTATTTACGAAAGCCATTATCGTTAAATTTTATCAGCTAACTAAACCACACGCGTGTTTACTATGAACCTCATAAACACTGGACATCACATAGCACAAACATTACATTAACTAATTTATTAAATTGGGTTTCTATTTTGTTTTTGTTTCAATCAGTAACACAACTCAAATTGAAGAAATCAAAACAAGGATTTTGTTAAGAGAAATTTACAATGATGTATCCTAGTAACTGAACGAGTTAAATAATGTATGATTTTCTAATAATTCATTTTGATTTTAACTTATTCATTCGTTTCTTTATAAAACAAGAAATAAACACAAAGCAACACACCCATCGCCTTTTACTTTCCACTGTAAATTAAGATTGACATAACACCAGTGTTGCCAACACAGTCTTTGCATTCCCTGATTTCAATTTTAGGAAAGTGTTGTTAGTGTGTGAAAATAATCTGACTTCTTTGATTCTTGAAATTTACGCCTCTATTTATTTAGAATGTACTTCAAAATACTCCATCACATTTTAACATTTATTAATGAGGACGTTCATTTGGTAGACGCTACACTTGTTCAATTATGGAAAGTGGCACTGGTTTGACAGTTGAAAACATAAAACTACCTGAACTGAATGATTTTTTACTAGTTAGTTTTGTGACGATGTGAACTTGGAATTTTTATCTTTTTTAGAAAGATAACAAATGACTCTACTGATTTTCCCATAATATGTGCGGTGATCAAACATATGGCAACATTGAATTGTTTACGCATGACGTTTAGAAACTAGCGACGCTTAGAGATCATGCGTTCAGAAATATCCAGAATGGTTTGTTTATTTTTTAGTGTTCCTGCCATACTACCTTATCATACTCTTTGTGGCGTACCCAGCCACGGAGGAAAAAGTCATGAGTTTACTGCGGCGAAACCCAAAAGGAGGGTTATTACGTATCACGAATGCAAGCATACGCAGTACTTAGTGAGTACCTACTATAATCATTGTTTCTCCTGAATCGAACGGTAGTCGGTATGATTAGAAGGAAAGAGCATAGGAATAATACAATTACATATTCAGCCTAAAATGTTCCCACTGATGGGACTCTGGCCTCTATGAGTGGGAATGGGCTATAATCCACCACGCGGGTCCAGTGCGAGTTGTTAGATGTCACATGTCTTGAATTTTTGGTTTTAAGACATGCCGGTTTCCTCACGATGTTTTCCTTCACCGTTTTGAGAGCAGTGGTGATGAAATAAATTACACAAAGTAATGCACCTACAAAACGGTGAAGGAAAATATCGTTAGGAAACCGGCATGTCTTAGAACCAAAAATTCGAAGACATGACCAACCCGCACTGGGCCCGCGTGATAGATTATAGCCCATCCCTCTCCTAGAGAGGAAGCCGGAGTCCCCGCAGTGGGAACATTACAGACTGATGACGATGATAATGATGATGAATACACCTACTGTATGTAAGTCGAGGCCGCCATCACTGAGCCACCGCTGCTCTACGTATACAGATTACAATACAATAAAACTGTTTTGATTATCAAAATAATTTAATTCTCTTTTGTTTTTACACTGAAAACATTTCAAAATACTCTGTGGTCTTTTCGATTACAACCTCGAGGGGTTAAGTGAACGAATATTGCTTTAATATGTAACTAATATTACAAAAATAGATTCATTATTATACAATACAATAGAAATATTTACAATTACATAATAAGTTGCGTATAAATTAACTAAAGATCGAACAACCGTGCGTTTTTTGGCCATTTACAAAAATAAAAAATGCCTAGCTGAAGTTTTTTATGTATAAAATTAAATAGTGTCTCTGCTATGTGGATATTGTTCCTCAACTCTTTGGTTCTTTGGATTGGATATTGTCTACGGCACCCAGTTCTGGGAATAACTCCATGACGCACAGATCCAATAGATTGTAGACCAGCTGAAACAAAAAAAAAGTTGCGGTTATTTTAAATTGGAAATCATGCTTGATGGTGATGGTGCTGTTTGTTTGTATATCAGCACTTTTCGAGATATTGCTAATGCATAGTAATCTCACAAATAAATAAAGGGTGTAATGTAGTATGTTTAACGTAAGACCTCTCGTTTGGTGTCTCAAACCATGAAACTGTACCAAGTTTTGTTCTACTACTTTTAGAACGGATGGCCGATGGTGCCGAAATGTTCTGGAGTGGCGACCGCGAACCGGAAGACGTTGCGTTGGAAGGCCTCCCACTAGGTGGACCGATGACTTGGTGAAGGTTGCGACCCGCTGGATGCGAGACGCACGGGACCGGTCAATGTGGCGACACCTGGGGGAGGCCTATGTCCAGCAGTGGACGTCTTTTGGCTGAAATGATGATGATGATGACTTTTCGTAATCCATCATCATCATAACATTACGCCTGTAATCAACGAAGGGATAGGCAGAGTGTACCCATTAGTACATTATATCCTTATTTCGTAATTTTATAATGTTAAAGTCCCGTAAAGGGAACGAGCCAACTGCCAATTTAAGAAATCCATATCTTAGTTTTATATCTTAGTATTTTTGTGAATTTCAAGAACTTGTAGAACAAAAGTTATTCTATTTAAAGGTCCGAGTGGCCACACACACATTATGGTATGTTAACCTATAAAAGACACTTATTTGGCGGCAAAAATGAGTTTTATAGGTAACCGTGTTAATAGAAAGTAGATCAGTATATTAAGACAGATAAAGATAACATTGTCCGTTTTATTCGCTGCGTCACCTTCTATCCTAATATAGAAATCAGTCATTTATATCCTTATCTATGTTATCATCCGTTATCAGTTGTGAATTAATTATTCAGCGTGAATCATTGGAGCTATCAACCATTCGGTATCTGATATGGGGAAAACGCAGTGGATTTTCCTTTCCTTGATATTAAAAGACGGTCTAGATTGTGAAACAGTAGCTTAGGAAATACCAACATAAAGTATGTCGATTTTGCAAGATATTAATTTCCAATATAAGTTGATCTCTCATTGCACCGGTTTTCACTGTCTTAAGAGGTCAATTTGTTATACTAGGAATATGCATAAAAAGGGTCATACTTCACCACTCTTATAGTGGATGGAGATCAGATACACGGTAGTAGATTTGTTATTGTTTTTTCTTCAAGCGAATTTCCTTATATCGTAATATGTCAATATTTTTTATTTATTATCAAACAATAACAGTGTCAGATATCGTGTTTTCAACTCAATATAAACAAGAAGTGATTCAAAAGATCCATTATTAACATTGTTCATTGCTTAAATATTCTATGGGTATTTGATTATTGCCTCGGAACCACAAACGCATGCGAGAAAATAGTCTGATCAAAAACCATTTTACACGTTTTAGTATCACAAAACAAAACAAGACAGTGTTTTCTATCGCAATCAAATCGAATTTGGAATTGATACTAAAAATAATATAAATACTATAAATAATAGTATTGTATTTGTTGTTGATTGATTTGTCGCTACTTAACTAAGTAGAGTTTTTTTGTCTACAAACTTTACAAAGCTCTCATGGAGTACAGTCGGAGCAATTTTTTTTTTGGGACAAGCCCGCCTCTCCAGAAAAGCGCCGAGACAATGAAGCTTGACGAAGTCCCAGAGAAATGATTTAACTGTCTTGGATCCCGCAACGAAATTAATCAGAAAATAATAGCGGAGGAGTACGAAAAAACATAGATTCCCCTTCGAAATGAGTTAGTTACCTGTTTATTAAGTGTGGGCGTCTGTATAATATCGAAGGCAGCGTCCAGCGCAGCCCGTAGATGTGGTCCGGCCAGCAACCCGGCCGCGCTCGGTACGGCCGCGTGCAGTTGGCGTCGCGCTGTAGCACGTTGCTCTGTCTCGACACGAGGAGATAAAGTTTTTCTACCGAATAACAGTCCTGAAAAATGAAAACCCAATATTTATGGCTTTTCGGACAGTCGCTCTATCTACACTTATATATTAATAATAATATAATATAATAATAATATAATATAATATAATATAATATAATAATAATAATATTCCACAACTATCACACAACGCCATCTAGTCCCAAGCTAAGCAGAGCTTGTGTTATGGGTACTAGACAACTGATAAACATACTTATATATTTCTAAATACATACATATTATAGATAAATTACACCCAGACACATATTATAAAGAGGTAATGTTTTGTTTGTAATAAATAAACTCAAAGACTACTGCGCCGACTTCTAAAATTCTCTCACCATTGGAAAGCTGCATTCACCCTGATTAATATAACATAGGCTATTTTTTATCCCTGTATTCTCGTGGGAATGGGAACAACGCGAGCGAAACCGCGTGACGTCCGCTAGTGTAAAATACAGTTATTCAGCTGCATCCGGTTAGACTGGAAGCCGACCCCAACATAGTTGGGAAAAGGCTAGGCAGATGATGACGAAATGGCTTTTCGGTGAAAATTCGGTGCCTGGTTTTTTTATGAAAAACAAAATCAAAAGTTATTATTCAAATTAGGCTGATAATCAGCACTTTTCGAACGTCAAAATTTACTTTACTCTACTTATTTACAAGAGACAGTCCCCCAAAACGTTTGTTTTGTTCACATTATTCTTGTCTGAGATATATCAGTCACGGAGAATCGTTCACGAACTTTTGTTTGACCACTTCAAATTAATGTGATAATAAACAAATTATTTCAAATGGTATTTTATTTAATTACTGCTTATTTTGCGGGTAAAAGTCACATTGATTAGTATTACACAATAAAAATGTTTCGGTAATATTTCTACATGAAATGGCCCGTGAGAAAAATATCTGGAAATATTTGGGACAGATATTTGTTCAGTAAAGTCAAAAAAAACTTAATTAACACCAAATTTAATCTAAAAAAGCTACTCACCATGTCCTAACCTAATAAGATGCGCCAGTCGTCTCTCATTGAGCAGGTTCCTCAGGGTCCTATTCAGCAGACAGTTGAAGGCATCGTCGATGAAGTCCTTAGTCAGAGCCATCAGAGCACCGACCACGTGCGCTATCACGCCGCGGATACGGATTACTTTTATTACTGAAATTATATAGGAAAAGGGAAATTATTAACCTATTAATTAAGCTTAATATTTCACAAAGAGAGTAGCGGTGGCCCAGTGGTGGTGGCCCCGACTTACGAACAGTATAGGTCGTGGCTTCGAACCCAGGCAGGCACATTACCTTGTGTAATTCATTTCATCACCACTGCTCTCAAAACGGTGAAGGAAAACAAAAAATGTGACATCTACCAATCCGCGCTGGGCCTGCGTGGTAGGTTATAGCCCATTCCCTCTCAAAAAAAGAGAGGAGGCCTGTGTCCCAGCAGTGGGAACATTAATAGGCGGTTGATGATGAATATTTCACAAACGAATCCAATAATCGAAAAAGTATTAAACAAACTAGCAATATTTTTTAAAGACCGATCCAATCCATTCCGCTTAATGGCAACGCGAGAAAAAAAAAGTATCCCCAATCTACATATACTGGAGATACCCTAAAAATACTTTTCAAAATTCTATTTTACCAGTTTGTTGGCGTGTTATCTATATATTCATGCCAAATAACAGTTTTCTAGTACTAAAATAAATTTAAATAAGGGTTCCATTGTTGACTACGGAATCCTAAAAAAACCTTAGTCCGAAATCGTCAATACACCTTTACAAAGCGTAATGATCATTGCTCATACCTTCCCTATATGAAAAAAAGGATCTGCTCAGCAGTGGGACAGCATTAACATAATACTCACACGCATACATAGCACACTGCGTGAACCCAACCACGCTTGTCTGATACTCTCTATCCACGTCTTGTACATACGGTGTCACGTCGAAATTGTTCTGGAACACGCTCGTGTGTATATTGCGGATACGTCGTTGTCTCTTCGTGTTCACTTCTACTGCCACTTCCTCGCTCATCTCTTGGGCTTCTTCTACGTCGCGGGCCGTGCCTTGCTTTCTGGAAAGAGAAGAGATGGTTAGGATACTTGGAATATAGGTGGAGGTTGAAACTGGGGGAATAGTGTAGTTGACAAAAAAAATCTAATTAGTCCGTCAGATAGATTTATAAAAATATTGGATACATCTTCTTCTTCTTCTTCATGGGGTTCAGGTTTCCGCACTTAGTCCTTGAAGTGGACCATTGTGCGTGAGCCATGGTGGCCGATTACTCCAACCAGCCCACCTCCCTCCAGAAGCAGATCAGACTTCCCGGTCTTCTCAGGGCATCCGCAAGGGATCTTGGTGTTCCAAGGGTCTCCTCACGAATCTTGGTAACGCTCATAGACCTTACTTCATAGGATCATTTCTATAGTAAGCTCTTCTCGAGACTTTCACACTATTGGATACATATTTTTTCTTTTTGCTCGTAAACAAACAATGAAGACGATACAGTGCTTTGAAAAATCGTGTGACGTCATTTTCCAAGACATTAGTATGACATTCTTTACCGGTGAGTGACGTCACAACCCCCCACTCAAATTAATAATTTGATAACACAAAAAGTTCGTTTCCAATATTCTTCTATAAACTAACAGACGGATTAATTAGAATCATATATTTTTTAGTCAGGTAAGATTCCTATTGTGAACTAAGTCCTGCAGGGTCTTTTATTTTCTATATCTTGAGATACCAAGCACGATGGGGATAGGTTTTACTCCGAGAAAATAGAATTTTCAGCATTAAAACTTGATAGTTAGTATAGTTAACGTTGTATCTACTTAGGTAGGGCGTGATGAGAGATCTAGAAAACTATGACATGAAGTTCAATTTAAAAAAAAGTGCTCATGCTTTTGAACTAGGAGTCTAAAATGACCACTTTAGCCGTATGTAATATTAATTGCGTTAAAAAGCGTAAAAAGGACCTTTCATAATAGTAACTGCGTCTACGCAACGCAATATAATACGATACGCAATTCATATTATGATCTGCTAAAGTGGCTATTTTAGACACCCAGGGTGTCTAAAATGGCCGCTTTAGCAGAATCATAGCAGAATCGTATTAATTATCATGTTAAAAATTTAAAATTCTTGAAATGGACTTTATAGTTATAGACATCAAGTCCGTTTTAAGAATTTGGATTTTTTAACGAGATTCATACTAAGATTCTGCGTGGCTTCTGATAAAGCAGCCATTTTAGAGCCGATGGTATGACATTCTGTTGCAATATTTGACCATACATACTAACAAGGCAAGTTACATTGCTTATAAAAAGGCAGCTTTCAACTTACCATACCCGTATGATGAGAGCCCTAGCCTGAACCGCATCGAATAAAAACAAAGTACATACACACGAATGGAGAACCTTCTTTTTGGAAGTCGGTTAAAAAAGGCAAAACGTCCCAAACATATTCTAGCCTATCACTAAATCTAAAAGAACATTAAAGAAAGATAACACCAAAAAAACATACTTACAAAGCCTGATACCGCTCAATATCTGAAGACACCAGCAGATTCCTCAGGAACGTCTCCAGATGCTGTCCTTTCTCCTTTCTCAACTTATGAGCTACACTCTGGTATATATTCCCCAGGTCACTGGTGCTAGCGTTCATCGTCGAAGCCTGGACTAAGATGGAGAAGTCACAGTCTTTCGTGAGGAATTTGCGGAGAAGATCACTCGTTTGGAGAAGACTTTTTTGAAGAAGGCGCTGGAGAAAGTCTTCGTATTTGTAACGCAGGGTCTCTAGGGGACTGTTGTCTCTGTTGGAGGAATGAAATTGCTGTCAGAGAATTTGGTTTCGTGAATATTCTATGAGGTTTTTGGTCTTGCATAGAGGAAGAGGTAGACCAAAATATTAGTAAAATTGAAGGATGAAATTTTAATGACGGTTTTCGGGGAAGATGGAAGAAAATCTTGTTGCAAACAAATGATGCTGGATGGGGATTGTTTTATGATCCGGAGGAATGAGGAAAATGTTGTATTTGAATGTAGGTGACTTTAAAAGCAGAGGAAGTCCAAAGAAACCATTGATCGACTGTGTGAAGAATGATGTGGTTAGAGAGGAATAGAGAAGTATGGAAGACGAAAACATGCTGCGCAATCCTCAATCAAATTGAGGTAAGTATAGGACGTCAGTTGCTAGAGATGGTGGATTGGACGCTAAATGACGACATAATTGGGCTTTTGAATGAAAGAATCACATGACTTCGAACGCGCCACGATTGGTTGTGACGTCATAATGTTAAAGTAATTTTACGCTAGTACATTGACTAAAAATATCCGAAAACAAAACACTGCAGCACCTGTTTGCTACTATGAAGAATTTAATATTGTGACGTCACACGCGCTCGGGTTTATTCGGGAACCGTCGGCATGTTTTCGGTACTGGATTCAAAAACTTATTTTCAATTTGATATAACTTTTCAATTATAGCGAAAAAATAAAAACTTATGAAAGTGAAAGTATTTTTTAAAGTTATGATCATCTCTTAAAATAAAATTAAAAAAAATGATTCAAAGACCTAATTACATTATAATTAATGAATCTTACCTTCTAGAAGGCAGCGTAAGGTCCAGCAGCAGTCTGTCTCCATGGAACTCATGCAGCTTACTCCTCAGCAGATGGAAGTCATGTTCACTTCGCTCCACACTCCACAGTTCTGCTCCTGCGCCAGTTTCATCCACCCGATGCACTGTGAGGGTGAATACTCGCACCGTGCCGCGACGCGGGGGGGCTTGCTAGACGATGAAAATGATCGTAACATTGCAATAGGAGATCGGACTGACTCAAAAGAATATGATACTATTCAGTCAGTCATTTAGATTCTTGAAAAATATTGTATACGTGTTTTTGTTTTATCAAATTAATAAACATTGACGGAGATAAAACGCGTCAAAGAAAATGTGTGAGGGCTTCTGACGTCACTTGTAGGTAAAAATGTACTGACAAGTGACGTCACACGAGTTTTCGAACCACTGTATCGTCTTCATATTTTGTTTATTTGAAAATAGAAAAAAAATGTGTTCAATATTTTTTGGAAATCTATCTGACGCACTAATTAGTTTTTTTTGTCCTATCCCAAAATTGAACAGTAGTCATATTGGATATTTGACTACTGTTACATTTTCACAAAAATGTTATGTTTTTTCAACGAAATAACACGATGTGTGAAAAAAAGTAATAAGTACCATAAAAAATGGGTTCGTTTTGTTTGATTTTAATAAATAGCTTGTCTAGCAAGCCATTTATAAAAATCGTAAATTATTATAGAGGTCAGTCGTGGTCGCATGCCACCTTGCTAACGGCAACAGCAGTTGACTTTGCTGTGCCCGACAGGGTCCACAATTGTGTCTAGAATTAATTTCCTTAACACCTGTTAATGTACATTATGGATAACAATAAACAATTTGAATTTTACTTCTGTATCAATGAAAACGCCATGAAGGAGCATCAGGTATCAGTGGCATGCGACTACGGCGGTCCTTTATAATAATTTTACAATTTAAATAGAAATATACAAATTCAATATATGAATATCAGACAAGAATTAATTTTTTTGTTTTCTACTTTTAAGACCGCGGTTTGTAGTCGGGTTTTAGTTTTTAAACTTATTTTTTTTTATATTTAAAAAAAAACTCACCAACTTAGTCTCAACATTAGTCAAAACAACTTTATAAGTGCTCAAATCGTGTCCTCTCGCGGCGTCTTCGACGGCTAGATTATCTAAATACTTCAATATGTCCATATTGTCCACTCCATCGCCTTCAGACTCTGCGTTGGTGTAACAGTCTAGCAGTTGCCCGTCTACTGTCTGTGGTTTTAGCGCGCCTTTTAGTTTATGTCCTAGCTTTAGAGCTGTGTTTAGGAGTTTGTCGTGTGGTCTGGAAACATATATAAAATATTAAAAAAAAAAAAAAAAAAATATTTATAAAATAAAATAGTGAAAAACTATAGACTTCAAAAAAATAATTAAACGTTTCAGTTTTGTCAGAACGGACAGAACTCATACATAAAAAGTTTTTATGTACATAATTATTAACTGTAATAAACATACATTTAACAAGTTCGAACTCTTGACACGCTCTATTAAACTCAATAGAGGATCCGACTGGATCAAAAAAATAATGATTCGAATTAGTCCGTCAGTTAGATTATCTAAAAATATTGTATACGTCTTTTTACTTTTATCTAATTAATTAAAAATTGACGGAGATAAAACGCCTCAAAGATCATAAGTGGGGGGTTGTGACGTCATTTGTAGGTAAAAAATTTACTGACATGTGACGTTTTCTTTTCTAAGAGTTCACGAGTTTTGGAAGCACTGTATCGTCCTCCTTTTTTGTTTATGTGAAGAAAGAAAAAAATACGTGTTCAATATTTTTTTTAAATCTATCTGACGGACTTATTAGTTTTTTTTTTGTCCGATCCCCTTTCGTTAACGCTGAAATTTTTCTCATGCTTCATATTGGTTATAATTCATTAAAGCCAAGATAAAATGTACTTACTTCTTAACCATTTGTTTTTGATACCCCACAGGTATTCTACTCCCAACGAGTAAATTGTAGAACTGTAAACAATGAAAACAGCTTTAATATTATTAGCGCACCGCGAACGTTATTCTATTAAGGCGCTAAACAGACGAGGAGCATTTTGCTGTGAACAGAGCTAGCTTCACCCATCGACAGACAGCTTCAGATGTCGACACAGCCAACAGCGACCGACCGACGTCCGTCGAGGCTGCGGGTTGTTTGAAAGAGATACTGCGGCCTTGAAACAAGGGCTAAGAAGGAACATGGGTGGTGTATAGTCAGTATAAGTCCCTCCCGCTCTGCCCAGAGCGGGAGGAGTGATTTCCCCCCCCCAAAAAAAAAGATGTCAACAGAGCCAATAGCGTTTGCTGTAGACATGTGGACAGTAAACGCCGACCAAGTTGCAGTACACACCTGCCCCCCCCCCCCCCCGCAGTCGACACGTGGCCAGCCATCCGCGTGGCGAATGCTGCACTAGATGCTTCTGTCTACATACAGTAGCCTCTGTCGACAGCTGAACTTGGCTCTGTCAGTAAAGTGCTGCTCGTGTGTTTAAGACGTTTAATGGGTAATCTAGCTACCCATTAGTGAATTTTAGGAATCGGACCAAAACTCCGAAGATTGCCCCTTCATCTAATCTTACAAAGTACTTCTTTATAATAATACTATAGTATAAATTACCTCTTCACTGTGTAAAAACTTAGGCAGCCATAACTTTTCTAATACGGAGTGGGATTCTCTAGCAGCTTGATATAGGGCTCGACTGGTTTGGAACCTAAAAAACGAAAACATAATTATCATCATCGTCGAAAGACGTCCACTGCTGGACATAGGCCTCCCCTAAGTGTCACTACATTGACCGGTCTCGTACGTCTCGCATCCAGCGGATCCCCGCAACTTTCACCAGGTCATCGGTCCACTTAGTGGGAGGCCTTACAATACAAAGTATTCACCGATCACCACTCCAGAACTTTCCGGCCTCATCGGCCATAACGAACACATACATATATTGTAAACAATAGCAAAACAGCTCAATTATTAACTTCATAACATTAATGAAAAACCCAAGAAACACAATCTTCGCTTCAAAAACATCCGCGAAAAGTGTTCACACTTTTCAAATTAATATCACGTCGAAAAATTTCGAAGATTTCCGGTTAACGATTACGTCAAGAACATTAAAAAAAGGATGGGACGTCATCGTATTTTCGGTAAGTAGAAGCGTTTAATACTTATCTGCTTGTATAGTAAACTAATAAATCAATGGAAAACAATGTGCTTTTAATTGAATTTCTTTTAAAACTATCAGTTCATCAACAATGCATTACATTAAATTAGAACCTACTTGTACAATGTGCATAATGCTTTGTTGCGGCTTTGCGAAGGATCCGTTTAAACCTTATATGGTCACACATGCAAAAAAATGAAGCAGTAGATTATAAACGGCGACATTACTTATTAATAGTGTTATCTTGCTGCAGCAGAGCGCGCAGCTCCACGGCTAGCTCCCCAAAGATGGGCAGCGGGTGTCCCACTGACAGGTACGTGGAGTACATCGCCTTAGCCTGGCGCTGGAGACACTCTTCTTCAGAACTGTTCATGTCGGGGTTCAGGATTTTTGTTTGAAATAATTCTGTAAAAGGAAATTAATAAAATGAGAATTTGTAATAGGCCTTCAATGTTCGATGGTTGGACGATTAGGTTATCTTTGTTTGCTTGAAGGTATTACCGAATTAGGAAATCGAAGCTGCATAAATTCACGTGATTGGCAGGCATGGGTTGCTTGTGTGTTATAAAAAATGACATTGCCAATGTTATTTTTTAACTATTTTATTGCAGTTTGCAGTAAAAGAAGCCACTGGGGAACAACTTTTAAATTGGCAGCTTCTTATGCATTTTTACCAAACCTATATTTTGCAGTGCTTTGACCATGATACATTTGAATATTTGTAATTGGCTATTTGACTACTGTTCAAAATTCATGATAATGTTATGTTAATTCAAAAAACTAACAAAAATAACACGATGTGTGAAAAAAGAAACGAAATCGATAAAAAAATGGATTCTATCCTTGTCGCACGGAACAGCCATTTGTACTACGTATAGTAACGTAAATAATAGGTATGAAATATGACGCCACATGTCTGTAGCGCTGTCTTTGTCTAACACGTCATTTAAAATCAGTTAATACCAAGTCATTTTTTGATCGATTTTATTGCTTTTTTCACACATCGTGTTATTTCTGAAATAACATAACATTTTTGTAAGCTAAGTACTGCCATATTTGATTATAAAAACTCCGGCGCAGTGACTACAAAAAAGCCATCATCATCATTGAAATGCCATCTAAAAATTATCAAAGTTAAACTTACTAATATCATTATAGAACTGCAGTAAGTGCAGATGGCTAGTCGTCTTCATAAACTGCATGAACGCGTAATGGTTCTGTTGTTCACTGATGAACACGTCGAGTTCAACGCGCAGTAATTTGCAGCGCTGACTGTAGATGGACTCCGTTTGACGGACAAATGTTTCTAGGAATTCTACCTAAAGGAGAATTATGAAGGAGTTAGTTGAGGTTCTGTGATAGAAATCATCAACTGCCTAGTCTTCTCCCAACTCATCACGGGTTAGGTTTCTAATCTAACCACCGGATGCAGATAAGTATTAGTATTTCAGATGGAGCAACAGTTAAGTCGAGTTCAAAGGTTATATAAGTATATATGACTATTATTTATATTTCCCTGTGTGCTTATTGGCTTTGTTCTGTTCTGTCTCCTGCTGATATGGAGGGAAGTGGAAATTATGTTTTTCCTACTCCTCCGCTATTATTTTCTGATTAATTTCGTTGCGGGATCCAAGACAGTTAAATCGTTTCTCTGGGACTTCGTCGGGCTTCATTGTCTCGGCGCTTTTCTTGTGGTCGCCACTGTTGATTCTGGCTTACAGGAGTTACAGTGGTTTGGGAATAGTTTGGCGGGCTTGTCCCATTACAAAAAAAAAGTATGTATAACCTTTGAACCCAGTTTCTACTGTGTAATACGATACCCACTACTTACCATGAATCTTACTTAATTTCGGGTCACTGATTACTTGTAACGACTGTCGAAAATCTACAAATGACAGTTGAGACTAACGGTTTAAGGTCCTTTCCGAAGCACGGAAGAAACTCGGTAGGCAATGGGTGATCGCCCATGCACGGACGAACCTAGGTCAGCAAGGCTAAAGAATCAACTGAACAGCTATTATTATTTAGCCACGAGCTTAAATCTTATTGTCGGCAAAACAAATTAATACTTAATAGGGATGTTCACTGACTTAAAAAATGTGATTCTAATTAGTCCGTTAGATTATCGAAAAATGAGAGGTGTCAAGGGACACCCGGATGGAACGAAGTTAAAGTCTATCGCAAACAGCACAAGAAGACCAAAAGAATTAATAATATTAAAAAAAGAAAAAGAAAAAAATAATATATGCAATATATATATATATATATATATATATATATATTAATTATATTATTTTAATTATTATTTTTTATATAAATTTAAAATATAAAATATCTGGCTTGCTTTCTATAAGAGAGAGAGAGACAGACAGAGAAACATGCGACGCCGCACAGCTTACAATAGCTTACTATAGCAAAAAGTGTCGTGACAACTTTTCGTAAGAATTTTTTCCGTCTAGCCCCCTTTCACAACGCGCGATAAGGAACTTCGTTCCAAAATATTGGATACGTATTTTTTGTTTTATCAAATCAATAAAAATTGACGAAAATAAAACGCCTCAAAGATTTGAGCGGGGGTTGGTGACGTCACTGACCGCTAATAAATGACATACTAATGTCTTAGAGTATGACGTCACACGAGTTTTCAAAGCAATGTGTCTTCATTGTATGTTTACATGAAAAAAATAAAAAATACGTGTCCAATATTTTTCGGTAATCTATATGACGGACTAATTAGATTTTTTTGTTATTACCCTATTTACTTCAAATCTATCATTCCTATAAGATTTCTAATGACATTTTCGCAGAAATAGAAGGTTACGATCGGATAAATTCGTACATGATATTTACTTACTTTATTGTGTTATGTTTTGGAGAATGAGAGAAATGAATAAACATGCACTGCAATAAATGAAACGTCTACAATCCATGTCGCATCACATACAATTTACCTTATAATTAGGAGTAGAGGGAAGCTGCGCCATAGTTTCATCACCCGTGGCCAGAATGATGAGCGTGTTCAATATATACGGGTCAGCTAACACGTCAGTTAGTGTTAACAGCACCCAACCCGCGAATATCTCTCTTACTAACACGTTGAATACGCTAGAACAGAGAAATATGGACTTTATCAGCTTGTCAATACCATTGTTAGTCATGTGCCTTTTGAACATGAAGTTTCTTGCCAGTTCATCTCCATAGAAAAAAACCAACCTGAACCGTGTACCTTTGTTGGACGTTTTATAAGTGCTCATGAAGGAATACGTAAAAAAAAAAAAAAAAAATTTTGGACGCTTCAAAGTTCAAAACATTATTCTGTTACATTTTATTTGCGCGTGAAACTGATAGTCGGATTCATGATTAAGTAACAAAACATATATTATGAGATTCAAAATCACAATGTATATTTTGACAGATTTGTCATCTCAGTACAATATATGCGAAGTGAGTTAACAAGGTACTCTTATCACGAGGCTATGAAACCAACCATTATGGTATTATTACTATTTATTACCAATGCACTTAAGTAACAACCTGTTAAACAGTGCTAACAGAACTCTCGTAAAAGTCTCTATGTGTTAATCAAGCGTCAGGTAGGTGTGTAAAAACATTAACCTTTGTACTTAGTACTAACATTTTACTAGCAAGTAATAACATCGCATTCGCAAGACTAAGGAAACAATGTATTAAAATATAATAAATATGTACCTACTTTACTAATACTACATAACATTATGCTTGCAGCCATTAAGGATTAGGTAGAAGTGTAAAGTAGTATAGCACTGCCACATTTAGACAAATATGTTTGAGTCCCATGTTGTTCACGGCGACCCAAATGCCATCATCCGTACACTAATCTAATCTACTACGACAATGCGGGTTGTTCAAAAGAAATACCGCGGCGCCGGACACAAAAGGCTAAGAAGGAACATGGGTGGTTTTTAGTCAGTAGAAGTCTGACACCCACCCTTCTGCTCCGCTCAGAGTGGGAGGAATCAGTGGATTATTTTCCACCATCCAAAACAAAAAGGTACTACTACAACCTAACCAAGGAATAGGGTAGTAAACAAAAAAAATCTAATTAGTCCGTCAGATAGATTTCCAAAAAATATTGGACACAATTTTTCTTTTTTCACGTAAACAAACAATGAAGACGATACAGTGTTTTGAAAACTCGTGTGACGTCATTTTCCAAGACATTAGTATGACATTCTATACCGGTGACTCAAATCTTTGACGCATTGTATCTTCGTCAATTTTTATTGATTTGATAAAACAAAAAAATACGTATCCAATATTTTTTTATAATCTAAAAGATGGACTAAATAGAATCCTATTTTTTTAAGTCAGTTAACATCCCTATTGTATGGAAGTTTAAAACCAAAACCCGCAAAAATGAGCCTAAACAACTTTATGACCAAGAATGGCTTAATGACGTATGTATGATGAGTCCTGTTCGAATTCCATCATTAGCATGTTGTCCACCGAGGAACTTATGTGCTTCTACCCAGTCCCGTTAGGACTGTACACTAGGAATGTTTCCTCACTAAAAATAATATAATTCTAATTAGTCCGTCTGTTAGATTATCGAATAATATTGGATACGTATTTTTTGTTTTATCAAATCAATAAAAAAGACCTTGCTCATGGATATATGGAACAAATATTTGTAAGACCTACAGATAGTTGTTCCTGGTCTGGGTATTTGTGTATGTGAGTTTAAATGTTCGTGAACGCACCCACGATACCGGAAAAAATCCTAGTGTGGCAACATAATTTTTTAACTGTGACAGCATAATTTTTTTAAAATTTTTATTGTCTACATTAATCATATTAACTCCTACAAAAGTTCTTTTTGTAAACTAAATCTGAGTTTCGGAGTAATTTTATAAAATCGAAAATAACCTCAAAATCAGGCAAGTAGGTATTGTAGGGAAACCCCTACGATGCGAAGTCAGACGAGCTGTCAAAACCAACTGACAGATCCAACAGAACGACTTTTGAACTGGTTGTGCGAACGCCATGTATAGGGAGTAAAACAATATTCATACTTTTATAATTTAAATTAAATTCCTTCTTCATAAATCAAATCCCAGCCGCATAATGTCGTAAAAAAATATGAAAAAAATTACTATAACATTTTGATCTTGAAACTCGAGAATTCTTGGTACGAGTTTCGGTCATTGTCTTTTACTAAGATAAAACGCGTCAAAGATTTGGGTGGGGGTTGTGCCGTCATTCAACGGTAAAAAATGTCATACAATATATGACGTCACACGAGTTTTCAAAGCACTGTATCGTCTTCATTGTTTGTTTACGTGTAAAAAGAAAAATACGTGTCCAATATTTTTTGGAGATCTATCTGACGGAGTAATTAGATTTTTTTTGTTAACTACCCTATAAGCAATTCATGACTACTTTTGTTAGCTGGGGTTTTACCTGATAAAACAAATTTATGTGTTCAAGAATAAAATAAATAACATTGATATGTCAATACTCACGGATTCTGCACCTCATTATTCTTCAACAAATACGGCATGATGGCGTTCGTGATACATCTCAAATATTTCAGTTCTGCATTCCTATTAGCTGCGGCCGGATGTAGCGCCATCTTGGAGTCCAGTGATACGCCCGGACGTGACGCACATACCGAGTAGTGACGTAACGCACACGGAATTAGGCGGGCCGTTATGAAACGGGCGTAGTTTATCTGGAAGATATAAAATTAAGTTAAGAAACACAAAACAATTAACAATAGTGACTTATAGAAGAAGAAGAAAAGCTATTGTAAGTCAATATTTCAACGTTATTAAAAGTTTTTTTTGGAACACAAGATTACATACAGACAGAAAACTTAATAACATAAACTCTGCAATTAGCGCTTCACATTATAAACATGCACGATAAATATATAAACACCAAGATACACACCACACACACACACATAAACACACACACACACACACACATACACACACACTCACATACACACACACTCACACACCCCCCACCCATACGCCTCAATATTGTTTATGGTAAAATTGTCTAAATCTTATTGCTTTATATCTGTGTAAAACTACTGGAAGAAGACACTGATTCCTGTAATACAGGTTACAACCTAGCGCAGGAGTCAGGGTTTCCATATAATAATGCAACTTACTTTTATGTCGATAAAGATTATTATTATATTATTATTATTGTAAGTCAATGTTTCAACGTTTTTGTACAGAATACTTGGTTGACGGCTACGTGGAAGTTCCGTGTACATCTTTTTTATTTTTATTGAAGGTTTGGAAAACGTAAAATGAGTCCTCCCGCTCTGGGCGGAGCGAAAAGGAGCGTCAGACTTCTACTGACTAAAACCACACATGTTCCTTCTTAGCCCTTTGTGTAAGGGGGCCACGGTATCTCTTTTGAACAACCCGTAGCCCCGACAGGCACCTGCTACGATTCTTACATACTTTTCTCGCCTCGGCCACGTTCATACAGGTCGAGCCAATCAAATATATTCCTTTTAAATTATAGTGACTCATACCTTAACAGCTCTCTGCAGAAGGCAAGCAGAAGCATATCTAAGCTGGTACCGCAGCTCGTCCACGAAGAAGGGCTGCAGCGTCACTTTACTGTACCACGAGTTTATGAACTGGTCCAATATCGTGTTGTAGAACTGGAATAGAGAAGTAAAAACTTCACATGACATTGAACCTCACACCAAATAAAAAGTAAAGACGGAACTCTGCGAACAGCAAAGTGAGGCCGGTCAAACTACGCCTCGCATGCACACACACACGTCTCAGACCTGCAAATAAAAAGTTTAAGATCAAGGCGTAGCTTATGTGGGCCGCGGGTAGTCCACCGGTTATCGCGGCCTCGACATAGAGGGCGAAGAAGGAACATGGGTGGTTTTTAGTCAGTAGAAGCCTGACACTCCCTTTCGCTCTGCCCAAGAGCGGGAGGGGTTATTCGATGATTTTACACCCAAAAAAAAAAGGCGTAGCTTATATTGTACGTGTGTGCGTTTATTGTGTATGTACACGGCGAGGCGTAGTTTGACCGGCCTCACTTTGCTGTACAAGATACATCTGCCTCCTCACTGGTATAAGCACCTATTTTAACTCTCTGTTTTCTATTTGCCAGGTAATCTTTAAAGAGGTTCAGAGCTATTCCTCTTACTCCAACTCTTTCTAACTTCGACACAAGGGTTGGAACAGATACGGTGTCAAACGCTTTTTTGAGATCTAGGAAGACTGTTAGACATTTTTTTCCTTTGCCGAGATGGTTAGTTACAAGCGAGCTGTGTGACATTGTTTAGAGGTATGAGGAACAGGGCTTAGTCATACAACACCCGAATTTTTGTCGCGTGCGAAGTCGTCAAGTGACCCCTCCCACTCTGGACGCAACAGAAAGGAGTGTCAAACTTATACAGACTAACCTCTCCATGTTTCTTCTTAGCCCTTTTATTTTCTATTATTTTTTCTATATAAGACGCGCGTTGAACATAAACCCGCCGTCGATACGGCCTGTCGTCATAAGATGGACGGACGGTGAGCTAGCCCATTACTCACCGTCCACAGGCCCGCACCTACGGTGAGCGGAAGCCTTCACGCCTACACCCGGGGCGTCTCCCGCGGAACACAAAACCCCTGTGTGAATTGAAGTAAGCTTAACGACTCTCAGTGGGATATAATTAATCCAGGTTATAAACTATCTGTGTACCAAATTTTATCCAAATCCGTTCGTTCAGTAGTTCTTGCGTGAAAAAGTAACAAACATACACACTCACACACTCATAAACTTTCGCCTTTATAATATTAGTGTGAACTAATAAACTATGAGTTTGATATTTTACAGCGAAAAAAATACAAGATGGAAAAAAGCTTGTATCAAAAATGAACAAACTCATAATAATTTTAAACACTAATTATTCCGGTTTACATATTATGCACGGTTATTAGTTTCAAAGTTACAATTAAAATATTTGCAACATAAAGTCACCGAATTTAAAGTTTCTAATTATGTTTCACATTGAATGTCCTTTGCCTTGTTGCAATAAGGTAGTTAACAAAAAAAATCTAATTAGTCCGTCAGATAGGTTTCCAAAAAATATTGGACACAATTTTTTTTTTTTTCACGTAAACAAACAATGAAGACGATACAGTGCTTTGAAAACTCGTGTGACATCATATTCTAAGAAATTAGTATGGCATTTTTTACCCGTGAGTTTTTTTACCGTTTTATCTTCGCCAATTTTTATTGATTTGATAAAACAAAAAGTACGTATCCAATATTTTTCGATAATCTAATAGCCGGACTGAATAGAATCATTTTTTTTTAGGGAACATCCCTAAGCAAAAACTGGGGTCGCTTCCAATCTAACCAGATGCAGCTGAATACTAGTATTTTACATAGAGCCACGGCAGTTAATACTGGGTAATATTATACCTCTTGCTATGACAATGACTGTTTGCAGACTTTCGGACCACCTACTTTTTACGACTGTCAAGAATCTACAAATGAGGGTAAATATTTATGAAAAAAAAAAAGAATCTTTTATATTCAGAAGTTCGAAAAAATTCAAACTACAAAGGTAAATCGAAAAAAATGCAAATTGGCAGATATACTTTTATAGCATAATATAATTTGCATAAAGCATTTAATAATCATCGACTTAGCATATCACAACGTGACAAAAACAACGTTCGTCTATTCTGTTATAAAAAGTCATAATGATGACAATTCAAGGTGAAAAATGTAATATGACATTGTGCAAGCTGTTTTGAACTCTAAAAATATGTGAGGTCTATTTATGTGGGTTTGCGGGTTACTCCGGTTGCCCTTTACCAGTATTTTTGGTAAAAAAGAGTTGAAATTAGTCTTAACTGCCTTTGCCTTTATTCTTAACCACAGATTAATATCTGCGTTCTTAACACCTAACAAATAATATAAATATTAGCTCAGTTCTGGACCGAGACAAAAGGGATGTTTACTGACTTAAAAAACTGTGATTCTAATTAGTACGTCTGTTAGATTATCGAAAAATATTGGATACGTGTTTTATGTTTTATCAAATCAATAAAATTAACGAAGATAAAACGTGTCAAAGATTTGAGTGGGGGTTGGTGACGTTACTCACGGGTAAAAAATAATACTAATACTAATTTCTTAGAATATGATGTCACACGAGTTTTCAAAGCACTGTATCGTCTTCAGTGTTTGTTTACGTGGAAAAAAAAAAGAAAAATTGTGTCCAATATTTTTTGGAAACCTATCTGACGGACTAATTAGATTTTTTTTGTTAACTACCCTATTGCAACAAGGCAAAGGGCATTCAATTGCCGCTAAAAATGTCATACGAAATTACTTTCAAAGAATCCTAGAATCTTGAAAAATAAACCCTTGTAATGTTATTATTATTATTCCTTTATTTAACTTTATACATATAAATTATATTTTTAAATATTCCTATACAAAATAATATAAAAAACATTTAGAAATATAAAAAATAGTAGCCCACCGGTATCGGGAACAGGGTCCAAGCTACCGGCAGTCAGGGCTCCAGAGAAAGGAACCTCCTAACAATGCGAGCCGTGTCCAGGAGTACCGCTCTCTGTATCAAGCCCCTGATCCAGCTGCCTAACGAGAGCCTCCTCAGATGTTGGTCGAGGCTCTTGGCAATTAAGCCATTGGCTGAAACGACTATCGGCACAATGATCGCTGAGTTCACTCCCCACATGTCGACAACCTCGCGAGCCAAGTCAAGATATTTCATTTGTTTATCTTTCTCAGCTTTCACGAGGTTCTCGTCATGCGGGACCGTTATGTCAACAATCATTGCGCGCCGTTCTGATCGATCCACCACCACTATATCAGGCTTATTGGCTACAATAGTCCTGTCAGTGATGATGGATTGATCCCAGTACAATGTGATACTGCCATTTTCGAGAACTGGGTCGGGCACATACCTGTAGTACGGCACTTCCGATTCCACAAGGCTGTATTTTAGAGCAAGTTGCTGATGGATAATCCTGGCTACAAGGTTGTGTCTATGCAAGTACTCTCCGTTAGCTAGACGAGAACACCCAGAGATAATATGACGGATTGATTCACCCGGACGGTGGCATGCCCGACATATGTCAACCGTGCCGTCCTTCACAATAAATCTCCGGTAGTTATTCGTCATTATAACTTCATCCATAATTGCACAGACAAAACCTTCGGTTTCTCCAAAGAGTTCTCCGGATCGTAGCCAGGCTACGGACGCTAGGAAGTCTACGTCGGGCCCGTGTAGGGCCCGGAAAAAGCGTCCGTGAAGCTCCTTACTCTTCCATACCTCCATGCGTTCATTAGTGTCAAGCACTACAGGTTTGCGCCAGTTCTCTTTAGCCAAGGAGAGCGGGGTAAGGTCCTTGTCCACCGCGACAACATCTCGATGCATCCCCACGTCGGCCTCCAGGAAATATTCCCTGAGACTGTATATCTCACGGTTGTGGAGAGTCTTAGCATTTAAAAAGCCTCGACCTCCACACTTTCGTGGGATATACAGTCTCATAACCGAAGAACGTGGGTGATGCATTCGATATGCGGTTAACAATGTACGGACCCGCCTATCCAGGGCATCTAGCTCTGTTTGAGTCCATTTGAGTATGCCAAAAGAGTACATCAAAACCGGCATGACCCAACCGTTGAAGGCACGCACCTTATTTCCGCCTGATAAAAGACTATTAAATACTTTTCTCAGGCGGCCAAAGAAGCGCTCCTTCAACGATTGTTTCATGTCGGCAACGTTGATGCCCAGCGCTTCCGACATACCCAAATACTTGTAGGTTTCGGTTGCTGAGAGGGACCTAAGATTTATGGAATCGGTGAGCTGGGTTCCCACAGATTCCACAATCCTCCCTCGCTTTACATGCATGACTGCACATTTGTCCACACCGAATTCCATCTTGATGGCGCTACTGAAAGCTTCAGTGACCTTCAGTAGTTCCATCAGTTGCAAATCGTTGGGGGCAAAGAGTTTCAGGTCATCCATGTAAAGGAGGTGAGATATAACCTGACCATCTCTCTTCAACCGAAAGCCTAGACTTGAATCCTCCAGCAGAGTGCTAAGAGGATTCAAGGCTAAGCAGAACCAAAGAGGACTCAAACTGTCGCCCTGAAATATACCCCGCTCTATCCTTATCGGTTCGCTATTCCTCTGGATTTGTCGACATCCTGGATAGCGAAGGACTGTCCTCCATTGCCCCATACACGTCATCAAGAAGGTGCGTAGGGTTGCATCAATTTTATACAACTCTAGCACCCTCATGAGCCATGTATGTGGTACCGAGTCATAGGCCTTCTTATAGTCTATCCAACATGTCGACAGATCCTTTCGGCAACGGCGAACCTGCTGGCTAATGGCCATATCAATAAGGAGTAGCTCTTTTGTACCACGGGACCCGTTCCTACATCCATTCTGAGAAGTAGACATGATAGAATTGTCGTCAATGTGTTTGTTAATTTTGGTTCTCAAAATGGATGTAAGAACTTTATAGACTGTCGGAAGACAAGTAATTGGTCTATAATTTTTAGGTTCCGCGGTACTACCAGATTTATAGAGCAGGTGGGTTATACCTGTTGTCAGGAATTCGGGCAGCGACCCTAACTCTAAGGCTGACTGGAAAAGAGTCGCCAGGCGAGCGTGCGATCTTGTAATCCACTTGATCCAGAAATTGTGCAGCCCGTCCGGCCCTGGAGATTTCCAGTTGGGCAACGGACGGACTGCACGAGCAACGTCTTGGGGGCTGATAGTGATTGCCCCCATTTCTGATACTGGATCGCACGCTCGCTCGACATCTCGAGTCCATTCACCCTCAGTATGGCTGACAGGCACCGACCAGATGCTGCGCCAGAACGAACACATAGCGTCATCATCCGGCAGGAGCGTGTCAGATTATTATTATTATTATTATTATAATATTTATCGATAATCTAACAGACGGACTAATTAGAATCATATTTTTTTAAGTCAGTAAACATCCCTATTGATCAAGGACACCAAGCTCAGCTGTAGCGCTAAGACCACGAGATCAACTGCGATTGGACTGCTGCGCTGCGTGTCGCGGGTTCGATTCCCGCACGGAACAAATATTTGTATGACCTACAGATAGTTGTTTCGGGTCTGGGTATTGTGTATGTGAGTTTAAATGTTTGTGAACGCACCCACGATACAGGAGAAATTCCTAGTGTGGGGCAACATTTTCTAAAAAAAAAACTGGGAAGCTAGTAAAAATAAGGTAAAGTGATGTCAGTGCAGTAATAAAAGTGTTAGGATTCATGAATTTACTTGTGTTCACATGCACACAGTGTCTTTGTCCTTCTGTCTATTCCAGTTGTTATGTACCAGATAACATTCGTAATGAATAAAGTTGTGAGACATAAACTAATGCATGAACCGTCTCGCCATTTGGTATAAGAGGTGATCTCACATTATCAATTGTTTTGGCTTAGTGCCGCCCATTGTTTAGTATAAGTTAACCTTGGTGGGTTTAGAATAAGATAATGCTTAATTCTTTTTTTGGTTTTCATAAGTTTTAAAATTTTAAATTGAGGAATATTTTAAATAATACAACTGTATTGTTAAAAATATTCCTTAATTTTTAAATTAATTCCATACATTGTTTTGAGTGGCTAAATTCATAGTTAAGTCGCGGTTGTCTAGGTTAATCCGTAGATGCGTGACCACACATTACATATCAAGATTCCTCCGTGCCTCGGGAAGAACGCAAAGCCAATGGTCTCGCCTGCCATTTGTAGATTAAAAAAAAATGTTACAAATAGCCAGTGTGCCCATACTCTGACAATAGTCTTACCAAGGGGTATCGTATTACCCAGTTTTAACCGGGTTGTGAAAGTCAGATGCGCAGTCGCTCCATGTAAAAAAATACTGGTATTTAGCTGCGTCGGTTAGACAGAAAGTCGACCCCAAAATAGTTGGGAAAAGGCTTTGCAGATTATGATTGATTCGTAATGAGTTACTCATAGTTTGGCAGTTCACAGGGAATATGGATGAAAGATAAGTGTTGCCCTAATCGCGGTTTGGGCATAGATTAAAACATAGGACAAACAAACCATCTGATTATTTAGACGCAATCTAGTTAATAGCGAGGGCAGAAATGACGTTGATTTTTTAAGATTTTTGCTATTGGTGGGTACAGGAAAATTAATAAAATAAAAGCACAGTTTATTTCCTGTATTTTTTTTTCCTGGATAATCAAACATATTACAAGTTCACAATTAATATTTAACTAATCATTATTTACTGTTTGGTATTAGATAAACTCTTTTTAGATATCATCACGCATCTTATACATGTAACTAAAAGAGTGATAAATATAAATTCTGGATAAATGGAGATAAAGAGGCAGACCAAAGAAAAGATGGATGACAACTGTGAGGAATTTTAAGCCAGAAAAAGGAAGGACTGAAAAATGATGGGTGTTAGGGAGAATGGAAGAAAATAATATGTTGCACTATCCCCATGCTTCATAGGGATGGTGGCCTCTATAAAAATTATAAAAAATGAAATATTTTGCAGTTTAAATTCAAAAGTTTTGTTTTATAGTTTCTAATTAAAAGTGAATACTTACATCCTCTATGGCCTGATCCAATTGTTTGTGTATCTGCAGCCCCACCCAGGGCTCCGCTGACATGCTAGAATCATGTCTTTCGCAATCCTTTGACCCACAGGTCTCGCAACCCTGAAAATAAGATTTCGCCATCAACACAACACAATTTTTGTTTTCTATGGAAAGGTTTGGCATACATCAGAATCACTTGCTGTGTATGTGAACAACTATCACTTGGGGTTCGATTATTTCGTCGATTTTTTTTGTTATGTTCGTAAATGTCAAGGACAATGTTAGGTTGTCTGATGGGTTTTTTTTGCTTAGTCCTGAGCCCTTCTCGTTTTCTTCATCAGTAAATTACACTTACATAAAGTTGGCGTGATTACCTAGTTGGTAATCATGTCTATTGATAACTAACAGTAAACAATATTACATTCAATAATAAATCTTAGCTGAATTATTAGATTATGACTTATTTGGGATAATACATGACTCATATTCAAGAGACTAACATAATAATCACTGAATAACAATTTCTTTTGTCTTTGTTTTAACTAAGGTCATGAAGACCTATGAATTATTTATAAAGTACTAGTGACCCGCCCCGGCTTCGCAAGGGTGCAAAAAAGATACACCATCCTCTTGAATCACTCTATCTATTAAAAAAACCGCATCAAAATCTGTTGCATAGTTATAAAGATTTAAGCATACATAGGCATATAGGGACAGAGAAAGCAACTTTGTTTTATACTATGTTGTGATGGTAAATTTTGACACTGGGTCTGCCATGGGTTTTTAATTCATACATTTACATTTGAATGAGGTCATCTTGATTCATTAATAAGAATTCCAAATAATTAGGTTATCTAATCTTATTTGATTATAATAATGATATTACAAAATCTGGTAGCAATACAGGTATTGTAACAATACTAAGCTTTGATATAGATTAGTACTAATATTATATTTCATTCATATTATTCTTTAAAATATGAACAAAATTGTTGACCAGAATGCCAGCTTAAATATTATTAATGAGTAGGTAATTAATAATTAACAACTGTTTATTGAAGTCATAGGCAAACTAATGACTAAATTATGAAATTGATTTTATGATTCACTGCTTAATTATAAGAATTCCAGATTCATGCAGTTAGTTGGTGAATTTATTAAACAAAACATTCATAAAAGGACAAGCAGAAAAATTAGAGTATAAAGAAGATAAGATCTCTGAGATAAATGATAACTCAAGAGTAGTATCTGAGTTAGTTCTAGTTTAACTGGTTCCCAGTACCTCAACACTCATTACTCTATCCATTAGAAAACGGGCTTGAAAGATAACACCGATATTTAACTTAGCAATAAAAATGATTAGTGAAGTCTCACAGCATAGGACAAAAAAAACAACAGCTCTATAAATTATTTTCTTGATTACTTGGAATAACAATTATTGGCCTCACAATAATCGCTTATCAAATGGTAAAAATGATGAATAGGGAGGCGTACATGACCTCAATCGCGAAATAACGAGTTTTCTATTACAAGTAAACAGTAAACAAAGAAAGTATGCCAACTCACTCGGACAGTCGCGTTTCCTTCATCTTTGTACGTCTCACCGACGAAATGGCACTTTAATTTATCAATATAATCGTGTAAAATACTCGAGTTGAGTCCGTAATAACAAGCCACACATCCCAACACATAGCTGAATGCTAAAGTGGCAAAGTGAAATCTGAAAAAAGGTAATCGTTCAGAGTGATACTACTCACAAAGTACACAGTTATGTAGAAATTTAATTATGCTACCTGTAAAAATATAAAACTGCAATCGACGTGCATAGAATACCGAAGTAAATAATATAATTTTTATTATGAAATCTCGCTGTTAACTTCGTTTGACATCTTTCACTCATGGCTAAGCGAACAATGACGTTTGTTGTGACGTTTTAGAAATAGTTTTGTCAAGATTGACGGCGCAATGATACCTTGGTGTAATAGAAAAATTCTACTAGTAGGAGAAAAAAACATCTTCCTACTTTCATTGGGGTATCATTTAAGCTATCACCAATTTAATTAGTTTTGTGTTTCTTAAATAATAGGGTTTGTCCTCAAAATAGTAGATCTGTCACCAAAATGTAGTCACCAAACAATGCAAAATCAGTTCCACAATAAATCACCTAAAATCATGGAGATATAGGCTCTAGTAGCAAATAAATGTTTTTGTATGTATTATAATAGTTTTGTCCTAATAAGTATATAAGCAAACTGATTTAAAGGTATCATAATAATATATTATGTCACCAGAAATTTTCATTAAGTTTAAAAAAAACTTGACTTTCCGTCAGCAGGTCGAAGGAGCCCCGCTACACGGGGCTCCTATTTCTGTCTGCAGGGATTAAAGGAACCTAACTAACCGAACCTCGGGGTGACCTTGACGTCGACCCTCTAGGGTTAGAGTTTCTGTCAGCATTATTTGGTGACAGATCTACCATTCTGAGCACAGAGCTATTATTTAAGTAACAAAACTGTTATTATAAGAACGAAGTTTATATTCATGTAATGCAATATAATTTTATTGGTTATCGATCTCTTATTTTACACATATATTAACATTAATTTGATAATTCATACCTGGGAACAATTTTTGTTTATCTGAGAACGAAAATATTTCGTGGCGATAGATCTATTTATTAGGTGATACAACTTGATGACAAATATAAATTTTGGTGATAGAAAATATAGTTCCCCTTTCATTGCAATGTAGTACAATCATAGACACGAGTTTAGGCTTGTCATCAATAAGGCTTGAACTTGAGATTTATTTAACATTTCTTTAATTCACGGATTGACGTGATCAAATCGTAACAAAAAATGAAAAAAATAACAATGAACCTGAAGTAAATCTACACAATAACAGTAAAAATTTTATTTTTCTGTTTGAAAAAAGAGAACGAGTCTTGCGAGTACTTTTTTTCAACGAGTCGTAACATATTAACTTTTGTACTTAAAAAGTAGGTTAAAAAATACTATTTTACAAATTAATTTTAACATGGCAGCACTGATTTCGTTCAGGAACAACGTTAAATGGAATAAAAGGGAACGTTTGTTTTTATTAAGAAAGTTGAAATAATTATCAATCGTGTCTATGAGATGCATACACCAATTTGTCTAGCAATTCTAAGCGTTTAATTAATTAGTCTGGATAAAAGAGTAAAATAATAAGACCCAAAAAAGAAAACAAAGATCCAACGTAAAGTGACATTGACATTGACATTTCAGTCGAATATATTTCAATTTCATTCCTAACCTCTTTTTTCAAGTTTGTTGTGACTTGGACTTGTGAATCGAATTTTAACAATATTCAGGTCGTCGCTGATGGGACTTAAATTCTTTCCATAAAAATAATCGTAAGTTGTTAATGTTGTTCCGACTTTAATTTATTTATTACCTGACATAAAATATTAATTTTCGGCCGAAGTCGGCGTTCACAAGTTTAATCTCCTGTCCATTAATAATATATAGCAAAGTACACTCATTAAAGAACCATACTAAGCCCATTCACATCGGGCCGTACTATGCTCATTTACATCCAGTACAATATTGAACGGTTTTATAGGTTCCGTCCCGGCTCTTATAAAAGTCCTCTTTATCTAGGTACCTTATTTTGCTATATATGTATGTGATCTAATGCTATAAAATATCAGTCATTAGCTTTACCAAATTAAATATTGAACAATTTCTTTACCATTACATCTCATATTATTCATACCAAGCTCATTCACATTCAATATGAGAGATAAATCTTATCGCTTGACCCCAGATACAATGTAAACAATCAATAATTGCTGCAACTTATCATTGTTGAATAACTATGAAAACAAGAATTTAAGATTTTTTTGTTTACATTAACACTGAATACAGGATTTTCGACATGGAACTGGTAAATATCACGTCTTATGTGTTAATGAGTGTTATTGACCATGTCAGTTGAAAAACTTATATCTGAAAGATTTTGTTGTGATATTTGACTAATATTTACTATTTATAACTGACTTTAAAAAGGAGGACTTGTACACAAACCAAACACCCAGACCCGTAACAACTATCTGTAGGCCATACAAATACTCTATTTGGCTGAGAATGTTTTTTTTAACCACTTAAGTCTAAGCAGATAATTTTTTGGAAAAACTCGTCATTGTCCTGCCCTTAACTCATTCTATTTGGGGTCAGTGCAACTTGTTTTCTTTTCCATTCTTCCCTGTTGGACGTTACGGTGGCATTTACTCCTTTCTCTTTCATATCCCCCCATCCCCCTCTCCATCCATCACCTTTTTAGTCACATGCGATTCGTCCCTCCTCATAACTGTAATTTTTTTTAAAACACTGTAGTACTAAAAAGTGTAACAGTGATAACAAACCTCCAATTTCTTTCTTTTTTAGAACAAAATGGCATTCCAAAGATGTTTCCTGCAACTCTCAAAACAGTATGTATCAAGGAGTTGTCTTCTCCAATCAAATGTCAAGCAGACATACTGTGAGCTGCACCACCAGTACAGCAGCAAGGCATCCAGGTTGTTCACAGACAGACATGAATGGGTTGTGGTTGACAATGAAGTAGGAACCGTCGGTATCAGCCAGTACGCACAAGAATCTCTCGGGGACGTTGTCTTTGCACAACTTCCTGAACCAAAAACACTAGTCCACGAAGGAGAGGAATGCGGAGCGCTAGAAAGTGTGAAAGCAGCCAGTGAAATATATTCCCCCGTTACTGGTGTAGTTACAGAGAAAAACACTGAAGTGGAGAAGAAACCAGCCCTTATAAACACAAACTTTTATGATAAAGGATGGTTGTTTAAATTAAAGTTGACGAAACCAGATGAATTAAAAACTTTGATGACAGAAGAACAGTACAAGACTTTCCTTAAAACAGATGCGGAAAAACAGGAAAAAGAAATCGAAAAGTAGTCCCTTGTTTAATATGTTAATATTTGTTTTATTTATTAGATGTTATAGAGAATAAAAAAGTATGTTATGTTTATTTGCTTTTTTTATTTTTGTTTTATGGCAAATTACAGAAATTATTTTATGTTTTCTGAAAGACTGCCAGAAAAAGGGTGGGATGACAACTATCAGCGAAGTATGGAGGGAGACAATATGCTGCACGAACACCAATTATAAATTAAAATATGGGCAAAGCAATGATGAGGATTTAAAATATTTTCACACAAGAAAAAAAAAACAGATTGGTGCCGTCGATCTGTTTTTTGTTCTTGTGTGAATATATTAGTATCTTTTTTATTATTTGAACAAATATTTGTATGTACCAGGGGCGTAGCTACCGCCATATCCGTCGTATCAATTCTGCGGGGACCCCGACGTGTGGAAGCAAAAAATGTATCAAGTCTTCCCAATTTTTTTTTTTCAGAAATGACAAGTTAAAAAAGCCATTTCTTTTTTTATTCATCAGTTTGCTGAAAAAAGGCCCCCAAACAATTTTGTATACGGGTCCCGCTAAGGCACCCTACTCCTATGAGTTTAAATGTTTGTAAATGCACCCACGATACAGAAGAAATTCTTAGTGTGTAAAAATAAAAGACATAATATTGTGCGTTATCATTTTATTAGTGCATTCTTATCTACAAAATCAATGGTAAACACAAGTCAGTACTACTTTGGCATCAATCACACCCACGGGTAGTGCAATTAATATTTTATCACATTATTTATTTTGTATGATGACAAAGTAACATAATTATCACAAATATTCCAAAATTATCACAAAAATTATTGTACAGGAGATATGACGAAATTTATTGATTACTATGTGGAAAGTAGCATTAAATTAAAAACTACACCAATATGCTGGGAATTCTCTTAAAAATATGTTATCCACTATAATCTTATTAATTGGTGCTATATTTGGACAAAATGTATAATTAACTATCTTGGAAATACTACAAATATTCTTACATGAAATGTATATTTACTTAGTTAAAAATGCATACACATCTATATAATTTTTGCAAAAACTTTTTTATTTTTTAATGAACATCATTTAGGTAATTCTTGTGTTGTGGACTTTTGGGACCACCAAATACAATGAAATTTGAGCTTTTATTAGTTAAATATATACCTTATGACTAGAGGTACACGTTTTTATCTAGTTTTATTTTATTAGTGTGGATAAGTTCAAAACTCTGTCATTGGCCCAACGCAGAAAACAGCTTAAATGCTGCCTAAGCTTAATTAAATTAATTTTAGGAAATTGCCAAGCATTTGGTTTTAAACTAAGCAAACAAGTAGATCCATTTATTACTAATTTGGGAACAATATGTGTTTGAAATTGATAACACATTATCTGGATTATGATACAATAATAATATAATTAGTATTGATTAGCAGAATAAAGCATTTAAATCAACAATAAATTCATAATTCATTCTATAAAGCTTTATAATATAAAAAGTCAGTAAAATACCAATATCACCAATATTCTAGGTTAGGTACTAGATTTTTTATCAAAAAGAAAATAAGCATAAGAATCTAATAACAGAATAACTAAACTTAAGAAAATGTCAAAAGAAATGCAGTCGGCGAAATAATACATAAATATGTATACAAAATGACATTAGTAAGTGGGGAGAAATCCAAGACTATTATTTTTATCTGACATTGATTTCAGAAAAAATAAAACATAATACACATCTTGGAATGTCTCCCTACTAACCAAACTAAAATGTATCAACCTGTATAATGCCTTTAGCTAATACCATAGACTTTTCTTGAATAGATTACAATAGACTAACATCATAAACATAGAATGACGTTAACTTGGACTGTGTCCACCTCACCAATGAATTAAAAGCATACCTATACCAGAGGTCAATAGAAATATAAATGTCAAGTAATAATACTTATAGTGTAACGTCTTAGTAGCTACGAATACTCGTGGCTGAGAATATAGTGTTAAGCTGGGCACATGTTTCTTGCAATGTAACATGGTAAATACTTCGTTTTCAGTGTTTATGATAGTGTTAGTGACCATTACAAAAACATATAACATTGTAATGTGGTTGCAAAATCGGCAAAATGTTGCACTGCATGTTGTACCGCAAATAATTATAATCTGTACCTGGCTTTATAAGAGAAGATTTTTTTGCATAAGTATACTAAAACACGCATTAGCGAATTTTTACAGATGTGTTTACAAAACTTGCAAGTAATACAGTCTGAATCGTACTTGTTATCTCCCTCCCACGATTTCTTATTGCAACTGCTTCGAGTTTCTGGATTTATGTGTGATATGGCGTTTAGTATTTACACTATAAGTGAGTGTTGCCCGATTTCGATAAGTTATAATAAAAACTGGGTATAAAGTTTCGGGACTGAGTAGTTTTCTCCTAAATACTTATATTAATCGTATAGAAGAATGATCAAGAGAACTAGTTCAATGATGGATGGTGACTTATATCCTACTTGCTATAAACCATTTTAGTGATGCGAAAATATTATTAGCCACAAATTTACTGAAAGTTTGATCAAAATTCATGTCACTTATACTACGAAATGTTATAAAAATCATGAGTTTACACAGAATTTATTTGCATTACTCAGTTTCATCATCATCACCCAGCTTTCTGACACTCAACTTACAAAAGGATTAAATTCCTTTCTAGGAACCAGCGTTACTATGCAAAGTTTTTTAAAAAATCTCTTCATTTGATATTCTTACACCATCTTAAGTATTTATTCAATATCCTTACACCATATTCAGGGTACACAAACTCTATGGTTCCATAGACAAACAGGACTTTTCAGGACCAAAGAGTACACATAGTACTAAAACCATCGACAACATCATCTTCAATGACATTAACTTACAATAAACGTCAAATAACTACCCTCATTTTTCAAGGATTATTTTTGCTTCCCACCCAATTCCTCCAGTTAAATGGTTTCATAGTAACATACCATTTAACATTGAAGGGTTTATCTAGGGAGAGATTTGCAGTTATCTGAAGTACTTTAGATTGTGTGTTGTAGGTGAACTTGCAGGGTTTGACGCAAGGCTGGTCGTTGATGAGGACCATCTTGATCAGCGGTTGGTTTAGAACTGTTATTTTGTTGAGGGATGGTACGCCGTATCCCCACCATTGTACGTTGCTGTGTATCTCTGTGTTGTTCAGAGTGAATTCTATGAGACTGTATTTTTGTTCTTCGTAGGTGTCTGGAAGGTAAAAGTTAGAGTGTTAAAATACGATTCGATAAAAAAGTTAAAAGGTGTTGTAGTGATATTTGAAGGAATCAGGAGAAGGCTTGCAATTTAATATCAGTTCAAAATGTAGAAGAAACTGAGTGTCTCCCCATCAAGTAATACAGGGTCATGTACTGTTGTGTAAGGGTAACTTATTTGGGCTGCGGATGGGTCGAAAGAGATACCGCGACCTCGGCACAAAGGGCTAAGAAGGAACATGTGTAGTTTTTATTCAGTAAAAGTCTTCAAACATGCCGCTTGGTGGCAGCACGGCTGCAGCGCTGCCGCAGCGCTGCTTAGTTAATCCATATAAATAAAATAAATAAAAATGGCGCGGCCACAGCGCGGATGTAGCGCTACAGTGGCGCGTGCTTTATTTAACAAAGCGGCATATTTAAAGGCGCCCTAACACTCACTTCCGCTCCGCTCAGAGCGGGAGGCGAGTATGGAAAGGGAACACCGGTGTAGTTATTAGTCAGGTTGAGTCTGACAGACCCACCGCTCGACTAGAGGACAATGAGACAGAGAAACATGAGGATTTTCCAACCCCGGAATAATAAAAGGGTAACTTACTCAAGCTATCACCATCGTCCCAGTATAACTCTCCCTTAGCGTTGTCGTTTCTGTCGGGCACGACTAGCAGCTGTAGCGGAGAGCTGCGCGTGTTAGTTGTAGAGACCGGCCCTTGTAGTGGGGGCTCTTGCATGGGGATTATGCCGCCGCCCTGAGGGAAATATAGTTAAATGAATGACGACGAAAAACGTGAACAAGGCAAAAGGAGTGTGTTAGGATCATATCAGGCATTCTGCCTACTTCAATGTAAAAAATTCGTTAGTGGATGTGTGTTTAAATTAATTAATTCATGAATGCTACAAAACATAGATAATTTTCGCTCTAAACACAAGAGCTGCCTACGGTAAAGCAACAGTCATCAGTGCTTAAGTTGTATTGTCGACTGATGAAATGTATTCCGTTAATCTATACTTAACGTTCACATTGAAACCAGTTTCACTAGACATTTCAGGGCACCCAACATGAAGAATCACCATCGCTACACGTTTTTTCTTTCATTCTATCTCACACTATCATTTATTCCTTTTTCCTTTATATTGTTACGAGCTGGGTATGGGATAAATTAAAACAATACCAACTAAACACACGAATTAACTTTATTAAAATGTTAATTGCCGCTGACGCCGCGCGCGGACTGACTACCTACAGAATGTAAGTAGGTACCTACTAGAATTAACGCGTACTTCACAGTTATTAGCGAGGTTTCCCGAAGATTTTGACCGTCGTAACTCATCACACAATACATCCATCTTTTCTTTGTCCTCCATCGATTAACATTTATATTTATCGCTCTTTTAGGCAAATGCGAGTCGTCCTCTTCATCATATGCTCATGGCACGACAGTCAGAATATGCAGAGATTTTTCACTAAAAGAGGACCTTATACTTCTGATCTTCCAAAAAGGAAATTATGTGCTTTTGAGATAGGAGCTAGTAGACCAAATAAAACACTGCACTGACCTTAACGGACACAGTCTCGTTCTCCATGAGCTCATAAGACTTGTCACTAGCAATAAACTGTCCATCCAGCACATTGTACCAACTCTGCGGTCCCGGGAACTCTGCGCGGGTCACTACGGCGCCCTGCTCCAGTATGGGCGACACCATGACGTAGGGTCCCACCATGAACTGCGTGTCTATCTCGTGGAGGTTGTTCTGTTCTGGGGCTCTGGGAAAGGAATGATTATTGTAGATTCTACGTTATGGTAAACTTACCAACTGTAGCATAAATTAGTCGATTCACTAAAAACCGACTAATTCTAAAAAGTTGTCACCTCACTAAATTATAATGTCACAATGGAGGGAGAACGTCGCTCAGGACCTCCTTTAAAAACGGCTGCACGCATAGGTTCTTCCCTTTTTACATCAAGCGAGCAGCCTACTAGATAAGTCCCCAGTTATTGGGTAAGTGAACTCCGCCATTGTGTTCTTTTGCTGCTAAATTTATGTCCCGGCAAGCCATATCTATTTGTAATCTTTGTGTCTATTTAACATGGCTGCCGGCAATGTATTTTAATTTAATATTAATTAGCACCTAGCTATTCACTATGCACATGTGCTCTAATTAGTTATATGGTTCTCCGCATGGCATGCGTCCTATTCTATTCTCTATAAACTAAATCATGCTCATCCATGCTGTATCATAAACCGGCGACGCGAGTCAACAGTCAATGAGAACCACGTGGCAATGTGACGCCACGCCTTGCCTTTAGTCTATCAACTATTCACCTATCAACTAATCACTGTAAACCACTGCGATGTGTGAGTACCCATCTTCCATCTTCTTCACTGCCTTGAGCTTGCCGCATCTAACGCATGGCTGGGACACGCACATCGTAGGGGCTTACAGGAACCATCTTGGAGCTCAAGCGTCCCCTTGGCGCTGTTTCAGGGTTCCTAGCGCTGGCTAGCCAACTATGGCTGCTTCGCTCACGCTGCACTGTTCTGCTGCTCTGCTGTGCTCCCGCGCATCTACCAACGCGGTGAGAATGACCTACCGTGCGTGGCGATCGCCCTGCCGCGCGTCCCTACCGACGCGTGAGGCCGCCTGACCCGGCCTACCTACCGTGCGTGGCGATCACCCTGCCGCGCGTCCCTACCGACGCGTGAGGCCGCCTGACCCGGCCTACCTACCGTGCGTGGCGATCACCCTGCCGCGCGTCCCTACCGACGCGTGAGGCCGCCTGACCCGGCCTACCTACCGTGCGTGGCGATCACCCTGCCGCGCGTCCCTACCGACGCGTGAGGCCGCCTGACCCGGCCTACCTACCGTGCGTGGCGATCACCCTGCCGCGCGTCCCTACCGACGCGTGAGGCCGCCTGACCCGGCCTACCTACCGTGCGTGGCGATCGACGTCTTCTGGTTGCTCAGGGCAGTACCGTTTTCCTACCTTCAGTGACAGTGCGTAACCTTAGACCCTAGAACCTTAGACCCTAGAACCTATTTTGTAAGTGTAGTGCAAAAGTAAATGTATAACTAAGTCTTACTTGTCTCATTTACCTACCACAAAAAGCTCTACGCCACACAACCAGTCTTAACAAAGGGTATCGCAGTATTAATTGGGTTTTGGAGAATAGTCTTCAAGACTTACCGTTGACAATGTTTAAAAAAAATTATACACTCTGTTGCTATGTAAAAAATATTACATGGTCAAAGACTACCTAGATGACAAGTCAATAGAACCTATAATTAATCTGTAAAGTGACTTCTCTTATTTTATAGACATTTGCACGCCAGGTTATGGCAGGATATGCTGAAATAAAATTACTGTAACATCTTTAAGTATCATATTCTAGCAAATAAAATATTTTGATTTTGAATAGATAGGCAGTCACTCCATGTAAATACTGGTTTCAGCTGCATCTGATTTACTGGAAGCCGATCCCAATATAGTTGAGAAAAAGGCTAGGCAGATGATGTCATTATGGTAAACTTCTTTTGTAAAGAGAACTACCAACAAAATTCTTTTGTAAAGAGAACTACCATCACATAATCATTCTCCTGCCCTTATCCCAATTTGAGGAGGCAGCATGTCTTGTATCACTCCAACTCGGACACGTTACGTTTGGTCTTAAGTGAACTTAGACCCCCGCCATACTCTTGGAACCTTACTTACCCGAGTCGGGATGACTCAAGTCCATAACTAGAACCACCTAGTAGGAAAGAACTCCTTACTTAGCAAAACCGGGATCGTCACAAATTCGACCAGAGTGAAAAATACTAGGTTTTTTACCCGGTGTAAAGCGATGATGCGAGCTAGGGAGCACGCTTACCACAATCAATGTGGAGGAAGCATATCACTTTTTTCAGGTCCATGGAACTTCAATCTCTGCTCATCCGATTAATGGCGTGCGATTGAAGAGTACTCCGTCAACTAGTTAGCTTCTACCACCTCTGGGCCCGTGGATACATGAAGAAAACTTACTCAAAGAACAGCGGCCTGACGACAGTCTCCCCATACACATGCGCTCTCCAGAACAGCGTGTAGTAGTACGGCAGCAGCGTGTAGCGCAGACGTAGTGCTGCGCGACTGGCTTCTACCACCTCTGGGCCCATGGATACTGGGTCTTGGGGCTAGAAGACATTAAGAATACATTGATTGCGACGATAAGTCGGTTGGGACCATGAAAACAGAGATGATTAGACGTCAAGAAATGCGTAAGTGCAGCCGTGCGTAGAGCGTGCAACAGCTGCCTGCCGGCTGACACGCCTCCCCGCGCCGAGCTCACTGCACGCCGATGTTGAGGAACGGTCTCAACAAACATGGACTTCGTTATACTGCCTTCTTTACAGTCAACTGAACTTTTAAGCGACTAGTAGCTTTACAGTGCAGGCGACGAGGTTCCCCGCGAAATTTCTTACGTTTTTTGCAATTGCCCGGTCATTGTCAAGTCGTATATGAAATAAGATGGCGTCCACTATCTGCATTTGCGTTCCGTACTTCTCTGAATATCTTGTGATAGGTATTGCTATTTAACTTTACAGCAGGTCATATGTATGGGAGAACTATTGCGCGTGCTTGTACCGAGTGCATCTGATAACGTTTCAGGTTCACGACGCGACGCAACTAAACTTTCACAATTCGCAGTCCGACGTCTTGGACTTCCCTTCTTGCACTTCCCTTCGCGGCTTGACAGCGAGCGTTGATCCGGTTTTCGCTGCTGCTTTTTAATTACGATTGTTGTGTTTTGCGTTCAATTTGCGGCTCGTGATTTGTTTCCGGTTGTGTTTCTTTCACCGTTTTGAGAGAGGTAATGATATGTCTATCACAATCAGCTTACCATAGAAGTATCATCGTTATGGTTCCTAGCGAACGGATAAAAAGCTCCGAGCTGCATCCACCTCTTGCACAGTTCCACCGTAGTATTGCCGCGGAATCCGCAGATGTCTGCGCCCATCGTTGGTATACCGAATATACTGAAGCTTAGTAGTTCTGGAAATAATATGTTTTGGACTGTTTATGAGGACTTCTGACAGTTTATGGCTGGGCTTAAAGTTTAGAAGTGCAGGAGATGAACGTATCTGTTATACTTTTTAAAGCTGAAGAGTTTGTTTGTTTGGTTGAACGCGTTAATCTCAGGACCGTCTGCTTCGAATTAAAAAACTCTTTAAATGTTGGTTAGCCCATTTATCGAGGAAGGCTTTAGGCTATATAACATCAGGCTAGGACCAATAGGAGTGGAGAATGAATGAAAAATGTTGATGAAATGGGGAAAATGTACTCTTTTTGGGAGTATTTGTTATAATTTCGATACTGCTTTATATATATGAGTCATCATCCCTGGCGTTTATTTTAACGGTTTCCGCGTTCATCATTTTTACAATGAATTAATCGTAGAACTGTTGGTAGTTTTATTAATTTGATAAAACAAAAAACACGGACACGGACAAACAGACGGACTAATTAGCTTTTTGTTGGTGAAATACCCTTTTATTCCTAAAAAAAAGTTAAAGTGGAACAGGGATGACTTAATTCGTTATATTTCTACAGTAATTGTAATAGTTGAGTTTATTTCTATGAAACATAGAAAGATTTCTTTGTTTCGTAAAACTATAGTATACTGCGTTTTATTGCTCGTGGGTGAACCTTATTCAAAACTTATTCAAAAATGTAAAAAGTTTTAACAAAAACATTGGGCTAGGATCGAAAATACAGGAAATCATGGTGTGGGGCTTTTGCCCAGCAGTGGGATGATGCAGGCTAACAGTATCACTAAATAAAACATACCAGGTACAGTTGCCTTCATGTCAGGCCAATCACTAGATATATCTCCGCTCCAGTGTCCCGCGTACTTGCCGTGGCCCGTGAAGGTCGAGCGCGATATTATGAACGGTCGCTTGCCGCGGACCTCTGCTAGAGAACTGTTGGGGAAAAGAGGAATCTTAGTATATTCCTTTATCTTTATAATATTGTGATTCAGACACTGTTTTTATCCGATTGCGGCGAAGCCCAAAAGGAGGGTTATGTATTTGGCGTGTATGTATGTCTGTTTCTTGTTCCCTCATAGCTCCTAAACGGATGAAGAGATTTGAGTAAAATATTCGTCTTGATGGAGCGAGTGTCACTGGCTACATTAAAATTAAAAAACAAAGAAAAATTGCTTTTGCGGGCCATATCGCGGATTTGAAAAAAAAAACCATTATCATCGAGTAGGGTATCAAAATAATAATTATGAAATGAAAATAGAATGGACCCGGCCTGCTTCCAAGTTTTGTTTAATTTAAAATGTGCTTGATTTTTGCTTTTCAGTTTATTCAGTCGGGTTTTTTAACTACTTTTTTTTATTTTTCTTTCTAGTGTGGTTAATTTATTAATTTATTTGTAATGGGCTTACTCTTGCCTCAATAGGCAGAGATGAGGTCGACGATGGAATGAGCATACCCAGAAGAAGCCTATTTACTCGCGAATTAAATAGATTGGGGTAATATGAACTCGGGAAAGCCGACGCAGGCAGGGAGTTCCACTCCTTGGCTGTGAGCATAATGAAAGATTTAGCAAAGCGCTTCGTTCGAATGTGTGGAACATCGCAAAGGTATGGGTGGATGGTTAGTGCTTAACTTGTGGCGAGAAAGTGCCAAAATCTGCCACCAGCATTGACTATTCATAACCATTCGATTGTCAGCCGTATCCAATCGATCCACCGTACTATCGAAAATCAATATTCACAAAACCGAAGCCGAGTAATAGATTCGATTGTCATTGCCGACAGCTATTTGCTATGGGAAGCGCAATCCAATCAGAATTACGATGCCATTTTACCATTGTACTATACCATAAGCAAGAGTCGTTGCGTATCCATTTAAAATAAAAATTGTTTTTTTTTAATTATATTTTTTGGTCCTCGACGGATATTCAGTACAATCTACAGCAAAACTTATAGAAATACTAGTTAAAGATAATTTATTGGCACCATAAAATTTTTCGCCACAAGTGTTTATGTACTACAACATTGATCGAATCTGTGAATAGCATTTGCCAATCGTTCGATTCAGAAATCTGATACTCGATAAAATGTCAAGGTCGACTCGGTTACGATTCGATTGTTTGTGAATAGCTATGCTGGACACGAGTTGCTATGGCTGACCTGGAAGTCTTTAAATAGGGACTAGTGATGTGCCTATTATGTCGATATTGCCACTTTTCCTCAGGATACGTAGTATACTCACAAGTAAGTAGCGACGGCCTCAGTGAGCGAGTACAAGTTGTGTACGTCGAAATGCTCGCCCGCGTAGTGTTTGGCGTCCATACATAACGTGTATGTATGGAGATGAGCGTCCGATGTATGAGGCATGTATGGCAGGTTCTCTGGCCCGCAACTACCTACGGCTGTACCGTCTTCATTGAAGTTTGAAGGCTCGTTCATGTCCTAAATTTTTAAAAATAAAGAAAAATTGATTATAATCGTCGTGATTGATATAAAACTGGGCCAAGACTTATCACCACTATAATTATGGCGTGGCAGACCACGAAGGAGATGGCGGGACGAACTGGATGTCTTCCTGGGAATTGGGGAGACGTTGCACAGAATCGTGACCGTTGGAAGGAATGGAGGGAGACCTTTGCTCAGCAGTGGGACAATATGGGCTACTTAAAATGAGGGAAGCATTTGAATCATAAATGTGAAAGCGCATTTTGTTTTCCTTTTACGTGATTTTATTATTAGAGAATGTAAGCTCAGAAAGTTTATAAGCTCAGAAACCGATAAGCTACTTTCACTGTGAAAAAATGCACCGTTCTTGAGAAGCAACATAGCCACGGAAGAGGAGCTCAAAGTAAAAATATTTTAATTTATTCCTGGCCAGAGGTCTCCCTAACCTATTTTTGTCCTGCACTGTCCCACACCTGGATAAAGGTCTCCCTACACTCCTACAATTTCTCGTGAACCCGCAAGTCCTCCTTCCAGTTCTGACGGAACCTGTTTAGATAATCCTTTTTTGTTTTGGAGAGTGGGAACTCATCAAATAACTCTTTCCGGTTTGGGCGGAGTGGAACGGAGTGTCAGACTTGTACTGACTAAAAACCACCCATGTTCCTTCTTAGCCTAGCCTAATTAATCCTGACTCACTTTATCAGGGCACCAGTTTCCTGCTATTCTGGACAAAAAATAAGGTTCAAAGATCTGTTCCAATACTCACAATCCAGGCTCCATCGTAAGGCACTAGTTTATGGAAGTTGCTCATCATCTCAAGCCAGTAGCTGCTCGAGTTTGGATGAGTGAAGTCAGGGAAGACAGTGTAGCTCTCCGTGTTCCATACCTGAAACAATTTAAGCATTTATGAAAATGAGCTTACCATGTCTTGGGCTATGAGGTAGTTAAGTGTGGAATAGGGGATCGGACTGAGTCAAAAAATATGATTCTAATTAGTCCGGCAGTTAGATTATTGAAAAATATTGGATACATGTTTTTTGTTTTGTCAAATTAATGAAAATTGACGAAGATAAAACGCGTCAAAGATCATGAGTGGGGGGTAGTTTTTGTTTATGTGAAAAAAGAAAAAAAATGTGTTCAATATTTTTTGGAAATCTATCTGACGGACTAATTCGTTTTTTTTTGTCCGATCCTCTATAATTGGTCCTAGCATTGTTCTAACCATTCTTATTTTGCGCTTTTTCGTGTAGCTTGTGCCTAAGGCCACACATTCGGAGGAGCGTTTCTTGTACCGCGCAGCGGGGCGTTACATAGGCAGTTCTATCAAACGCCCCGCTACGCGCTACAAGAAACGCTCCTCCGAATTTGCGGCCTTAGGGAAGCGTTCAAGAATTACGTAACGTATTTGGGGCAGCGGGGAGGTCTTATAAATGTTACGATGCGTTACGTAACATTGTTTCTTTAAAACCTTCAGAATGGTCCCGTAGATAGATTCTCTCTCGCATTTTCTAAAAATTTTAAAACGTTGCCCCACTCTAGGAATTTCTCATGATTCTTGGGTGCGTTTTTTTTTTTTTTTTAAACTCACACAAATACACCCAGACCAGAAACAACTACCTGTAGGCCATACAAATATTTGTTCCGTGCGGGGATCGAACCCGCGACATGCAGCGCAGCAGTCCAATCGCTCAGCCACTGCACCAACCGAGCCGTCATCACTGGACTAACCAGTGTCATTGGATGAAAATCTGTTAATGTTGCATTACATTTAAAAATAATGCGAGAAAAAGTTCAGGTTTCTAAAGCATATACGTTAGTCAATCTTTTTCTAAACCTTAGGTTGGGTCCCTACCTGTCCATAAAATATTTGGTTGGTCGAATTCTTGACAAATATGTCCATCTCTACTCCGCGGTCGTACGGGGGGTAGGCGCCAGGTTTCTTTGATACTCCTATACCAGGATCTGGAACAATAATACAATATCACACAAGCCTATACTGTAAGAGCGAGCGAAGTGAGCTAGAAAGTTTAAGCAATCCGGATAAGTTAATTTCCTTTATTACCGGGCAAGGGCATGTCGGACCACGCACAATGTAGGGTTCCATAGTTGCCCATCAAAATATGTGAATTTAGTGCTTACTTGTGGACACAAGCAATGGTTTCCATTTTAAAAATAAAACCAAACTTAGATTTGCAGTTTTAAGACCTGCGCTCCCATACATTATGTATGGGAAAATATTTTATACAAGTACGGTCGGTTACTAAAGTGGATAAGCGACCGCACAAAGCAATAGCTTGACGTTTAGTTTTGACTTACGACCTTTTACTTTCAAGACAAATATTGTCGTCACCAAATGATTGTCGTTCATAATTTCAACACTGTAGTATAAGTCACGATGGCCTAGCGGTTTAGCGCGTTCGGATAGATCTAACGCAAATCAGTAAGTCGTGCGTTCTAATCTCACGCAGATAGTTTTACACTTTTTGTAAGTATTTACTTGATTGGAAGTAATGAGACAGAAATATTATATTCTTTATTATGATAAAGTACATTATATTTCTATATTTTCTATTTATAATAATATTTATTTACAAACTTCTTACTTGTTCGCTTTGTTCACACATTTCGTAAAGTTTGAAAGGTAGATCATAGAAAAAATAAGTCAAGAATTATAATTTATGTGAGGTAGACATGAGTTTTATGAATATGTTACTGGATGAACGTTGTCGATTGGGTTATAGACTTGTAGTTGTTGATTAGTGACGTGTGGTTTACTAGATAGCAGTATTGTTGTTGATATTTCTCAATATGCAGGCACATATGAGGCGAGGGCGACTATTATTGCTCCGCATAAAAGTGATGTTAATAGAATTACAAATATCAGAAAAAAACTGGACTGAATGTGAGTATTATATTTAAGAATTGTAACTTAAACTGTTAGTAGAAATAAAGACATAATACCGTTTGGTGACCTAATAAATTCATTAATTGTTTTTTAAATTCATCATGAGGCTTAAAAGATAAATAATTAGTGTTTGTTATTGGATTCATAAATGCAGAGCGAATGAAGTCTTTAGTATTTTATTATAACCGCCTAATACCACTTTTGTTTTGTTTTAGAAGAATACTGTTAGTCTCTGAATCAAAAGATACGAGGAAGAGGGTCGCCTTGCTAATCGACAGCGAAGTGGAAGGCCGTCGCTTATGAAACGCAGCGACGGCGGTGACGACATAATAATATAATTATGGTTAAATAAATGGTTTCACACCTACGGGACGCTTCGCGGAATTATTCGACACCTCATCTCAAACTGTTCTCCGTGCCCTCCAAGCTAAAGGCTTGCATCACAGAAGACCAGCTAAAAATCCCTTCCTGACAAATAGATAAAATCAAGAATGATAACGTTTCGCACGGGTTTATTTAGATTTTTACTGGAATACTACCATATTTTCAGATGACAAGACTTTTTACAATTACGGCGCAAAGATAACACCCACTGCCCTGATAAAAACGTTACCTATCCTTTATACACACTCATAATATTATGAGTTCTATGCGCAAACGTCTACATGACTGCATTGAAAATAATGGGGATTCTACAAAATATTAAAATGCGTAAATGTTTTGGTTTTAATAATTAAACGTGTATAACATATTTGATGATAATAAGTTATCCGTAATTATTTACTAATTTTAAGTTGAGGTTTAGTTTCAATCTTCTTTTCTTCAAGAAAATGATCAATTAAGCTATAACCTCAAAACGACATTCATTGTGACGTTACAAAAAAACAGGTTCCTAAAGTCTGAATCATATTAGTTGTCAATAAACTCTGCTAATATCTATATTAAGTGGGTATCATCAATTATATTTCTGTGATAAAATTATCTTTTCCTAGTTAAGAATTGACTTAGTGGGTATACAATAAAAAATGTTAAGAACGATTACAAGAGAACTGTTTTTATTTAGGTAGGATTTGACGTCACAATTCTCATGATTGTTAGACAATTTTATAAATAATTATGACGAATAAAACGTTGTCTTGTCATTAAACACGACTTTTTTTCTACCTTACGACCCAACAACGAAATGATAACATAATCACAATCACATAAATAGTTAAATAATAATGCGTTGGGTTTTTATCCTATATATTTAAGTTCTTTAACACCGAGAGAGCTGGAAAGAAATGGGGAGGCATTTGCCCAGCAGTGGGACAAAATAGGCTAACCAAAAAAAATTTAACTTCTTAAATAAAATAAGTATTATAATGGATTTACAATTACAAAAAGAAAAAAATGTTTACAAAGAAACAAATAGCACTATCTTGTGGTGTGTGAGATTTGAACTCGGACCTCATTGATCATAAATCCATTGCTTAGTCCAAACAGCTATCGACACTTGTAAGTTAAACGCGAATTTTAGCAATTGATTATAATGCGTTTGCTGCGATTATAACGAAAGAGACGGAAATATATTTTGTTGTGCTATTTCGTGGAGTGCGACGCCCGACGCGACCACGCCGACGACATGATACGAGTACGATAGCAGGCGATCTCTGTGGCTGTGGTGTGCGTACTGTATAGCGCCAGACCACTTACACACACAAAAGTATGGACGCTCGCCCGTGCGTTCACAGAAATACAATCCTTAGCGTGCCCATGCACTTGTCTTGCCTTACTGTACATTTTATTAGTCGTTCGACTATTACTCCTAAACATGTAAAGCCTACTTACCTGTGATAGTTTTCCTTTTATTTTCGTTATAAAGGGTGTAAAAGTACCCTTAACGCAAACGAAGGGCTCTTGTTTTCCCCACTACTGCGAGCATTTTTTTGTTCTAGACCATACCTGGGAACCCCCTAGTTACGGAGATATTGGGGGTCAAAGTTTCAAATTTTGCACAGCTGTTTTTGTAAATACTTGTTTTTCAGATTATAACTTTACTTAAATTACCTCGATGAATCTTTTACTATTCAAAGCATCCACTAGCAGAATGTTTTAAGAGTGCTACATTGAATTTTACCGTAAAATGTGATTTTTGACCCCAATAAAAAAAGTTGTTCCCAGCAATTTTTTTTGCGTAGGGGTACTTAGTTTGTTGTACAGAATGCTTGGTTGACGTATGTGTGAAGGGTTATTTTACACCCTGTATATGCTACTACTACGATGAATTTTTTTCACACGCCCAAACACAACCCGTATAGGTGGTCGCCACTGTTGATTCAACCACGAACCGCAAGACGCAGCGTCGGCAGGCGTCCCGCCGGTGGGCGCAGGCGGCAGGCTGCCTTCTGTATGGCGTTCTGTGGGGGAGGCCTTTGTGCAGCAGTGGACGTCTTATGGCTGATGATGACTGTTGATTCTGGCTTCCACGGTTTACAGTAGTTTGGGTATAGTGTGGCGGGCTTGTCCCAACAAAAAAAAAAAGAATGGTTATGTGGGCTTATGGCACTTACCAATAAGCATCATATAGTGCATTCCCTCCGCGTGCAACTCTTTCACGAAGTCCCCCAGTCCCGCGTACTTTTCCGTATCTATTGTGAAGTCGTTGCGATTCTTCATGTAGTCTATGTCGTTCCACTGTACATCCTGAAATAAATGAGACGATTCAATATACTTAAACATTTGTCATATTTTTTTATTTTTTTTTTATTTAAATTTTATGCACGATAGTGATACATAGGCGGGTATTATTATTTTATACTTTTTTATTATTGAATTGTGTCTGTAGTCAATGGTAATATTAACTTGCACCTTAGTATTGTATCGAGTCTGGTTCTTCTAACCAACATAACAGACAGATGTGTTGCTGGGGAGTTTGTTCCGCCACTTCTTCTTTCCAGCTAAACACTAGGAAGTGCCGAAGGGTGGGCGTTTTGGGGGACTGTCTCTTGTAAATAAGTAAAGTAAATTTTGACGTTCGAAAAGTGCTGATTATCAGGCTGGTTTGAATTAAAGACTTATGATTTTGATTATGTATAGAACAGAATTATATTGAAATACCTCCCGATATACAGTATAATATTGAAATGCCTCCCGATATACAGTATAGTGCCCATCGATTAACTGTCAAATTGGTTATAGTTTAATACAAAATGGAACCATTTGACAGTTAATAGGGGATCGGACTGAGTAAAAAAAATATGATTCTAATTAGTCCGTCAGTTAGATTATCGAAAAATATTGGATACGTATTTTTTGTTCTATAAAATTTATAAAATTTGACAAAGATATAACGCGTCAAAGATCATGAGAGGGGGGTTGTGACGCCATTTGTAGGTAAAAAATGTACTGACATGTGACGTTTTCGAAGAGTTCACGAGTTTTCGAAGCACTGTATCGTCTTCATTTTTTCTTTATGTTTAATAAGAAAAAATATGAGTTCAATATTTTTTGGAAATCTATCTGACGGACTACTTAGTTTTTTTTTGTCCGATCCTCTATTGATGGACACTATGACAGCAGCAGATACGCAATAGCCCTGCAGGTAGCATGATTCTCCGCACCCAACTTCTCATAAGCCGCACGCGCAAGTATCGATTACTTCCGTTAACATCAATATCATCACATCTCTGCTGCCTGCCTACCTACCTGCTTCTCTTTGCCGTTGTCGGGTAAAAGTGTCAATTTTAACATTTATAATAACGTCCGCGTCGCTTTAATCTGACGGTAAGCAAGCATAAAATTAGTCCTGACAAATTTAATCATGACTAATGATTAATGATTGACTCTAAATCAATCATGACTAAATGATTGAATTTTTTAGTTATTAGTCGTTAATCATGAGTGAACAATTTAATTGTTGAGTCTTCAATTATCAATCTAACTAAATTTTGCTCAACACTGGACATTACGATACCCTTTGGTAAAACTGGTTGTCAACAAATATTTACTTACAAATGGTATTCCAGCATCTCTATTTGATTTCCACACGCTCTTGGTAACATTCAAGTTATTGTAATTGAACCTGAAATGGGTGACAAATAAAAGCAAATTTTATAACAGTACAAACATTAAATATTTGAAATCGAATAAATTACTATATTATTTAACGTAATCTCTAATCTCTAACATACAATTAAAAAAAAAACAAAATTGTTTATTTCTTCAACAAGATTACAAAAATTAGTTTGTGATTGGAGCTTTCATTTAAGCAAACAATGCCTGTATTCATTCGTTTAGTATGTATATGACTTAAACCCATTAAATTGATCACTGTTTTTAGCTTTCACTTTTTAGTCACATGCGATTCATCCTTCCGCATCACAATATGCCCAAATCAAGACAGTCGATTTCCTTTCAACTTTTCTGTAACTGGCGCAACTTTCAAACTTCCTCTAATATATTCCTTCCTTACTTTAACAATTCTTTTCACACCACAAGTCCACTTCAACATTCTTATCTCTGCTACATGCAATCTTTTTTCATGCAGCTTCTTCACAGCCCAGCATTCTGATTCATACAGTTTTCCTACTGTATGGATCAGAATCTGGTTTAATCACACCACTGCGATATTTTTTTTGTTCTAGACCATATCTGGGAACCCCCTAGTTACAGAGATATTGGGGGTCAAAGTTCCAAATTTTGCACAGCTGTTTTTTATAAATACTAGTTTTTCAGGTGATAACTTTACTTAAATTACCTCCATGACCCGTTTACAATTCAAAGCATCTACTAGCACAATGTTATAAGAGAGTTTTACCGTAAAATGTGATTTTTGACCACAAAAAAAAAGTCGTTTCCCAGCAAAAATGTTTTTTTACTTAGTTTGATGTACAGAATGGTGGTTAATTTACACCCTGTATTTTTACAAAATTCACCTACCTGCAAAGATGGAATCCAAGCGCCCAATATGGAGGCATGAAGGGTCTGCCAACGAGCTCAGTGTACTGTGCGACCACATCTTTGGGAGACGGACCCAGGAACACGAACAGATTCAGAATGCCTCCTACAGTTCTATATGTAATGCCGGGCGTCGGTTGTAACACTATGTCTGTAACATATTTTAGAAAGAGATTTGTATGAGATCCAATGGTAGGTATTGATGTCAACACATTGCTACTATAATGTGTCATACTTTAATATATTTTCGACTTTATTGCAGAAGCATTAGGTTTAAAGTTGACTGGGAAAATTTGATAGTTTCCGGTAGCTTGATGTGGGGTCTGTACATAATTATTAAAAATGCAAATATTTGACAAATAAATTATAACAGAGACTTGAAAGACTTTTACACAGCCTGACAAGTTTTCTTAAATGAAAGAGCATTTGCATTTTTCAAAAACATCCTGGCCATGATTATTAAAAGCAATTTACAAAACTATGATGCAAGATTGCAAAAGTCCTAGTAGCATGTGCTACTAGGACTTTTGCAGTGATCTGTGTGCTATTTATTTATAAAAAGTGCTGTAAGTTTATATAAGTGCATTGACGGACATCTTTCTATCAAGTAACTAAATATATAAGACCCCTGTAATTCCCGAAGGGTTTGGCAGTGATGTAGCAAATAGAGACCATATTTCATCAGTTATATTCTCACGTAATAGGGGGTGACCCTATTGCTATCGACAAGGCTCAAATCCAGACTCCGTCAGTGCTAATAAGAAATTCCTGATATTGTGAAATTTCCAAGACCTCATGCAACAACATGCACCAACGAAGCAGTCCAAAATAATGGTACCAGAGAATTTATGTCGAAGCTTTGTCACACTATTTCACAGCGAGACACAAAATCAAAAACGCTTATCTTCAATCAATAACAGCTAAATCATTGTAAGAACTAAAGCATTATTGTAAGTTTAAGAAAACTAGGTGTATATATAATATTTACAAGGTGTGTAACCATACCCATAGCGTTAGTATTGAGGAGAAGCATCCCGTGACTCTTGCCGTCGTGTTCCACGGCCAGGTAGAACGGCTGCGAGCCGTATAGATTTATCTAGAGGTAGGATAGTGGGATTATAGGTAAAATAAGTGCAAACCAGGTTAAAATGGCATTAGAAAGTCTCTATTGCCATTTTTGTCATTTTTACCGGCAGAAACTTAGGTTTCTGATGTGTCGAAGACGCCATAATTTAGTTTCAGTGAATATGAATTCGACAGACCTCATAACTGATGGAAAGTATTCAAGAGAATTTACAGATAAGATAATTAATAAAGCTAGGGAAGTTCTTTGAAACATCTATAAAAAATATGTTAAGAAAAGCAGTAATTCACTGCATAGTCATCCCACAGCTGGACAAAGGCCTCTCCCCATGACTGTTGTCTCGATCCAGGCCTAACGTGAACCACTGGTCGCTGGTCTTGTATAACCCGTCCCGCCATCTTGTACGAGGTCAGCCGCTAAGTGTTCTGGCTGTGTGCTACAGAAAGTGGGTATATTAGCCCAGAGCTCTTCGCGCATGCGGCAGACGTGGCCAGTCCAGTCCCACTGCAGCGTAGCGGCTTTTTGAGCTACGTCAGTCATTTGTGTTTTGGAGTGAGTGTGTTGTTGCGTATATGGTCGGATAGTTTGACGTTAAAAAGTAGAATTGCCACCAATGGAAAGCAAAGTCTCAGTTTTCAAGATGGATATTTTATTAATTTAAAAAACTGTACAAAGGTGGACTTAATACCTTGGGCATTTTCTACGGTCTACCTTAGAGTGATTCAGAGACAATACAAAGAGATGTTGAATGGCGATTTACCCCAAAATGCCATCCACAAAAACCAATATAACACCTACAAGTCACTCACCCCTTCGCTCGGCGCTCGATCTCTACTAAATATAGCGAAGGTGTTCCAGTTGACGTTGTTCATGAACCTGGCTCTCTTTTCACCCAGCCCGAAGATATGGCTGGTCGGCAGCACAGCTGATATCTGCAGCAGTTTGTCTGACAGGATCAGACCGCCTATATCTTGGGTATTTACGCTGGAAATGGGGAAGGAGGTAGCTAGTACTTTATCTTTATACAATAAAACGATATCGTTTTAATAAAAGTTGCTCAATTGATTATTGTAGTAGAGGGGCAAACGCTGTGACGTTATTTTTGTAATGGCGGCACGTGGACAGTCGTTTTGGTAAGTGGGGATTGTCGAACGGGGCACTTCGCATATACGTAGTATCTCTAAGTAGTCTGTACTACGCATCGAGACACCGACCGAGTCACTTCTCCAAAACGGAACTGTCGGTTTGCCTAGTAATTTTTTTTTGCCACTTGGTATTGTTTAATAAGTGTTAGTTTTGGATTATTAGTATCTGATTAAAAGTGAGATTATATTTACACGTTGTGTTATAATTCAAGGACACCTACAAAATGAACCCTCTACCACCGAACCGCACTGAACAAACTAATTTAATGTGATATGTATTACTTGTGAGATTCATTGTGTTTTCATGCGATGGCCAAGTTAATCTATTTATTTAAAACATACAGAATTTCCCTTAAGTAGAGGGGACTGAATAAATTAACCGGCTTGGTATTACTTCGATCTCACAACTTTTTACGGTAGAAGAATTGCGTTACGGGAGTGGGTTTTTTTACCAAGTTAATTTTCAGCAGGTAGATCATACTCGTAGAATAAGAAGACGTGTTACGGAACTAATTAAATTGAAATAAGGGCAAAAGAATGAATGATGTGGCATCAGTTTGGCCACACTGCGAGAGTAAGTAGGAAACGGCCATGTCTAACATCACTTAAAAACACTTTTAGCCTTAAAAAAGCCAGAAGGCTTCAGTGTCGAGAGCCCTCAAGGCTCACATTTTCCTAAACGTAATGCCAGTGACCCCCCTGGAGGGCCCACTTGCAATATGTATGGCGAGATGGCACATGAGCTCTTTGAAATGGGGTTGGAGTCGAATGTGTTAATCTGGGCTCGATCCCAGGTCGTTCAACTCGATTCTCAGCAACTCACTCTTAGCTGATACCAGCCTTTTTTTTTTTTTTTTGGTGGGTGTAAAATCATCGAATATACATCTAATAACCTGTTATTTTACAACATTTCACACTGGTTTGGAGGTATGGATGGAGCTAGACAGGCCTTTTTTTTTTTTTTTGGTGGGTGTAAAATCATCGAATAACCCCTCCCGCTCTTGGGCAGAGCGAAAGGGAGTGTCAGACTTCTACTGACTAAAAACCACCCATGTTCCTTCTTCGCCCTCTATGTCGAGGCCGCGATAACCAGAGGACTACCCGCAGCCCCGACAGGCGTCGGCCCTTTCGGGCCCCTCCCATGTTGCTGACATCTCTTTGAGGCGCGCGTGGAACACGAACGCGCCGTCGACACGGCCTGTTTTCGTCGTGAGACGGACGGACGGCGAGTTAGCCCATCACTCACCGTCCACAGGCCTGCGTCTACGGTGGCCGGAGATCATCGCGGGACCCCCGACGCCCGGAGCGCCTCCCGCGGCGGCTGGGACGAGAGGTTCTCTCCCTCTCGCGTTCCGCCACCTCCTTCGCCAGCATCACTGCTTCGCAGAAGGAGGCGACGGCGTCCCATTCCTCCTCGCCCCGGACCATGGCTTGCACCAGGGCCGGGCGCGAGAGGTCGCCGCTACGAGAACACGGCGGGGCTCCGCCCAAGCGAGGCACACCTCCACTGTGTGCTCCACCGTGTCCTCCGGCCGATCCTCACAATGGTGGCATCCGGGCGTTTCCTCCCGCCTGATTCGGTGCAGGTACCTCCCGAAACAACCGTGTCCGGTGAGGACCTGCGTCAGACGGAAGGTGAGGGCGCCGTGGCGCCTCTCAAGCCACTCCTCAAAGAGGGGACTTACCGCCACTATCGTGGCGTGCCCTGCACGGGGTTGCGACAGTCGCTGTCTCCATGCCGCCATGAGATCGCACCGGAGGTCTGTCCGCCGCGCAGCAATTTGCCGCGGCAGCGGAGTGACCCCCCGGCGCAGCGCCTCCGCGCGCCATTGATGCAGGCGCGCGAGGACTATCGCCTCCAGATCCCACGGCGGCAATCCGGCAAGGAGGTTCGCCGCTTCGCGGGAGATCGTGCGGTACCCCCGTACCGTCCTCACGGCCATGACCTTTTGGGGCACGTTCAGGTAGTGGGCGGCCCGCTTCCTCAAAGCAGGCGCCCAAACCGGTGCCCCGTAAAGGGCCATGGACCGCACGATCCCCGCGTAGAGCCTCCGGCAGGAGGCGTTTGGCCCCCCCAGATTGGGCAAGAGCCACCTAAAGGCAGCCCCGGCCCGCTCCAGTCTGGGAGCCAAACGTCGGAAGTGCTCCACGAAGTTCCACCGGCTGTCGAGGACGAGTCCTAGGTACTTCAAAGTACACTCGACGCCGATGGGAACCCCTCCCACCATTAACTGGGATCCCGACGGCAGCGCATTCCCACGTCCATGGAAGCCCATGGCCTCCGACTTGTGAGCTGATACCAGCCTCTGACCAACAATGCAAAGACCGTCGGCGTCGCTCCGCCTAAACTGAGCCACAACATTCAAACGAAGCCCTAGTTTCCAAAAAATTTACAAGAAAAACTTACATAGTAACATTATCAGATACCCTGATAATTTTGAACCCGATGAGCGATCCGTCTACTTGCACCCGATACTTTTTCGTCAAAAGGGGTTTGGATACCATCGCTATCTCTGGCTGCATCGGCTCGAATCTCTTATGTTCGGCGTCGTAAATCTAAAAATACAAGAAATATATCAAAATTTATGATACATCATCAGTTCAGACGAAAGACTTCCACAGCTGGACATGGCCACCTTCATTTGTATCACCACATTGACCAGTCCCGTGTGGCTTGCATACTGCAGATCCCCGCAACCTTCACCAGCAGGGCTATAGCGTATCTTTTTAAATGTCAGTGGCTATCATAGTGTCCATCGATTAACTGTCAAATTGGTTATGGTCTAGTACAAAATGGAACCATTTGACAATTAATTAATGGACACAATGATAGCCTGGTCATCGGTCCATCTAGTGGGAGGTCGCTCACATACAGAACTGAGATACATACTGAACTTACTTACTTTTATTGGTAGGGAAACAAGTTGTTGTCATACTGATTGATAACAATACAAAGTGTGACCGCTGCCCATATATTTTAGCTATACCTAGAGATTGTCGATGCATTTCTGATGAATCTAAAGTACCAACAGAAGATACGACAATCCATTTAACCGTGTCAAAGCGGTCAGTATGGTGAGCCAGAAACAGAAATATTGGAGTTTTCACGGCTCCCAAGAAGTTCAGAATCTTTGATACCTATTTGTCCATTTTCCTATACTTCAGAACAAGCTCTATAACTACGAACCATTACAAGAAATACTTAAACAGCAATTTAATATTATAATTTCTCACCTTAATCTGCAGCGCATCATCCGACAGATACTTGAAGTCCATCCTAACAACTTCAAAATCGCCCGGATAGCCGGAAGGACGGAGCTTCTCCATGTAGACATTCATGCCGTGTTTATCCTCTGTCATATTGAGGAACCGGAACGAGTCGTAGTGTGAGGGATAGTAGCAGTATGGAACTCCTTGTGTATCGGAGGATTTCCAACAACATCCTGGAATAGTAAGGTTTTGATGGTTCTAAGTCAGAATGCTGGACTGTGAAAAAAAATGGATGAAAACAATCGTAACCTACCAAGTTTCATCTACGTAGTCTTAATAGTTTCCGAATAAAGTGGCTGACACATACGGACAGAAATGACGAATCTATAAATTTCTTGCCATTCGGCTAGAGAACCCTAAAAAAACGATTCCATGTGGCGGAGATCAGAATGTTGAGATGGATGTGCAGAGTGACAAGAATGGATAAAGTAAGAAATGAGTACAATAAAGAAGTTTGAAAGTGGCGCCTGTTAAAGGAAAATTATAAAAGGAAGTTGATCCAGATAACAGCATTAATTCCGGGAAATTTAAAGGTAACAATTGGGTGTCCTGTGTGTGACATTACAGATTTTTTCTACACTTGCTTGCTTTGCTATAATTACTTGTAATCATATCATTATAGATAGATATACATCACAGAATGAAATGCTAAATAAACTGTCGATCAGCTCAATTGGTATAGGTATAAAGATATCTATGCATCGTTGTGAATATGTGAGTGTGTGCGTATATGATTGAATGTGTGAGTATACACATTCAAATTACAAGCTCAAATATGAAAATGCCGTTTTCATATTTGAGCTTGTAATTTGAATGTGTCACCAAAAATACAATCTTGTCGTTAAAATTGCTGGAAAGAGTCATACATTAAAAAGGTTTAAGAAGTATGAATTATTCTTCATACTATAGGAATACTCGTAACCGCAACATTCAAGGCAATCCTTAACATGCAGTGAGGTCAATCATATATCGAATTATATAATAGATTAATTCGAAAAGGAAATAGCTATTATTTTTTTACATAATACATGAGTGTGGAAACCTATTTAAGTATTCTGGTAAGTAAGGTCAAGCCTGAAAGAATTTCAAGGCATTTGGCGCAAGGCAACCATTTATTTCCATCATGCAAAATAATAACGAATTGTCCTTGGTATTTTCATGTGATAACTTAAAAAAATAAACAAAACTGAGATAAGAGGTTTTCACTACCAGCAACCATTTTTGGTTAAAGAACAAAAACATTTTGACTACACCACATTACATTTAGAACTTCCAATTTCCTTTTCGAAAACACACAAGGAAAAATTAAATTATTTGTTTGTAGTAAAGGAATATTTTCTCTGTGGTATGTATGGTATGCAGGTATGTTATCATATTTAATGGGGTAGTTAACAAAAAAAATTGGCACGTTTTTTCTTTTTTCACGTAAACAAACAATGAAGACGATACAATGCTTTGAAAACTCGTGTGACGTCATATTCCAAGACATTAGTATGACATTTTTTACCGGCAGCTGGGATTTGTACCATGGCACATAAATGTAACCGGCGAAATGTGGTTGTACTATTAAGTACACCTCTGCCTGCCTAACATTTCAGGGATTACAGGCGTGATGTTATGTTATATCCTTAACATACCTCGTTTAACACAATCCTTTTCATTAGATTCGCCTTGCGGGAAGCAGTCGAACTTCATGATCTCGTCGACCTTCGAGCACATATCCTGCTGGACTTCCACCGTCCTCTCAGGGTACACATTCTTCTTGTTAAGTTCTGTCTTTTTCCGTTCTGTAGCGTTACTCTTGTTCTTTGTACTTAGATTGTTGTGGTCGTGGTAGCGATACTCTGGGGCTTGCTGGATTGGGAACTGTGAATTAAAACAAAAGGTTTAAGAAACTTAACCGATGAAAAGGAAAATAAATAGATATACATCCTAAAATGAAATGCTAAATAAACTGTCGACCACTCAATTGGTATAGGTATAAAGATGTCTATGCGTCGTTGTGAATCTGTGAGTGTGTGTATATGATTGAATGTGTGAGTATCGGCATTTTCACATTTTGAGCTTGTAATTTGAATGTGCCACCAAAAATACAATCTTGTCATTAAAATTGCTGGAAATAGTCATACATTAAAAAAGTTTAAGAGAAAAAAACTTAACCGACGAAAAGGAAAACTAAAAAATAAAACAATATAAATAGAGACGTGTCAATTATTATTTTTAATGTGTTATACTACAAAAGGGTTACCTTTTCATATGGCATCGGAGACTGCGGTTTCTTGATGTTGTCCGGATGGGTCTTTTCCCATAGTTTTCTGTAATTAGAAAAGCAATGATAGAGTCGAGTTCCTCAAACACATTTCGTGCAGTTTACAAGATGAATAGAATACGAGTTTATTATCTTCTGTATTACATCTAATATAGTTATAGATACATATTTTTAAGCTCAAATCCTTGGCTCAGGTTTAGAAATGAAAATATCTGCTGGAGACCGCTGGTCTGTTGTATATTCATAAATAATGGAAAGTCACCCATTGGCAAGTGCAGCTTAGAGAAGCTCTAGTATCTACCTGTAATGCTCCTCGCCCCACGTGCCGCCCACAGCGCCCCCCACGGCCCACCAGGCACCCACACACAGCGCCACTCATAACTTGCATGAACCTTGCCCTGGCAATTGTTCCTAGAAGCTCTAGTATCTACCTGTAGTGCTCCTCGCCCCACGTGCCACCAACAGCGCCCCCCACTGCCCACCAGGCACCCACACATAGCGCACAGACCAGCGCCACGCCCAACATGCCCGAACCTAGCCCGGGTAAGTGTTCCCACGCACGCTGAAATATGTTACGGCGCTCTGAGAAGCGCTGGTATCTGAAAAAAATACAAATAACTTAAAATCTGTGATGATAAATACATACCTAATCATTTTCTTCTAAATAAATAAAAAGATATTGCAAAAAAGTTTTGGCACAATACCCATATGTGGATATAATATGTTTGTTATAAATAATTCATACAGAACCTAAGCAAACTTAATAAAATTGATATGGAACAGCCGCGCGAGTTTCTTCTACCAAATTCTTCTTATCGTGTGGCCAGTAAGGTCTAACGACCCCATACACCCTAGTGTCAGAGTTACTAAGCCGCCTCAAGGGCCAAAAAAAAAATAATCACATTAATCGGACCAGTAATCACGGAAGTATCACATAGATAGCAAATATTTAAAAAAATACAGCATTTGAGGACCTCCTCCTTTTTAGAAGTCTCATTAACATAGTACAATTTTCTGAGTAAAATACTCACTTAAACTTTTCCATTATACCAGTCCACTTCACAATCAACACAAACGGTCTCTAACAAACAACTAAGTTTATTCACCCGTAACATTAGTTACCACAAAGTGAGTATGATGCTATTTATATCAGTTTGATATTAGACAATTTATTGTGCGGGTAAAGTTCATGTTTACCGAACAAATCATATGGATAATTAATCATAAAACCAGGAAAGCTGGGCTTTGTTTCACTTTAAACCTTGTATCTATGTACTATTAGGTCAATTATTTAGGTTTTATGTGAGTAATCTAAATATTGTTATTGTTTTTGAATGTTGTACGAGTATGTACTAATACAAGCTGTTTCCCAACCGTCGTTTGTGTGAAATTACCATTTGAATCGGATATTGTTACCAATTTCAAGGACTGTAATTTTTTTGCTAAGAACGCCAATTATACACTTCTGGACACATCTATTGGCCCACCTTAGAGTTTTGATTTTGATTTTGATTTTGATTTTGACTGTTGATGCAGTTTTAAACCTGATACATTTTACCATCTTTTTCGATCGTATTGTTTTAAATTTGAATTCAGAATACCATACGACATGGAGCTACGCCTAACAAGTCGGATATGCGCCTTGTTAAAGGCAATTGATTTTTGAATAAAAAACATGTTTTATCAAATAAAGGTTTATTTTAATAACGCGTGTTGCCTCCATGGGCATCTACCACAGCTCTCATACGATTAGGCATAGAGTTTATCAACCGCTCTATGAAATTTTGAGGGATCATCTCCCATTCCTCTTCTATGGCAGTTTTCAACTCCTGCATCGTCTGGGCAACTGGCTGACGAGCCCTAACACGTCTTTTTAGCTCGTCCCACATGTGCTCAATGGGGTTCATGTCTGGGCTTCTGGCTGGCCAGTCCATAACTGTGATGTTCACATCCCGAAGATATTCCCTGACGATGCCGGCCGCATGGGCTCTTGCATTATCATGCATAAAAAGGAAATTTGGGCCCACATAGTCCGCGTATGGTATCACGTGAGGTTCTAAGCACTCACGAATGTACCTTTCAGCATTTAATGTTGGCAGCCGTGGTCCTGTAACAACCTCAAGTTGAGTTTTGCCGCTCGCGGATATACCGCCCCAGACAGTCCATGAGCCACCGCCATAAGCAACCATCTCTTCAAAGCAGCATTGTGCGAAACGCTCGCCCTTACGTCGGTAGACCTTCTTCCTTCCATCATTGACATGTACCGCAATTTTAGACTCATCAGAAAAGAGTACACGGCTCCAATCTTGCTGTGTCCAATTTAAATGACTGCGTGCGAAATGAAGGCGCGCTGTTCGGTGGGCTCGCGTTAGTTTGGGCCCATTAGCTGGCTTGTGTGCCATATCGCGTTCTTTTAACCTTCTCCGAACAGTTCGAGCGCTCACAGATACTCCGTGGAAGTCGCGAAGTTGGTTTGGCCCACACTAGGAATTTCTCCTGTATCGTGGGTGCGTTCACAAACATTTAAACTCACATACACAATACCCAGACCCGAAACAACTATCTGTAGGTCATACAAATATTTGTTTCGTGCGGGAATCGAACCCGCGACACGCAGCGCAGCAGTCCATTGTTTGAGCAACTGCGCCAACCGTGCCGTATTGTATCGCTTGAGCCTCTCTTGTGAAAGTGAAAGTAACAGTAGCCTAAGTATATATACTATAACATCATTATATAATTATATAGTTATAACATCAACTATCTGCCAGGAAAAGTCCCATCAGAATCGGTTTACCCATTTCGAAGATTAGCTGGAATAAACCTAAACCTCGTTGCATGGTGGATTTTGGCCCATTCCTTCTAGTGAGGTGGAAGATGTCATATTACATACAGACACTTTTATTTTATTTATTTGTAAGATTAACTTACAAATTATCATAAGTGAATCATTGCAAAAACTGTTGTCTGGTATTGGCAGTGAGTCTGTAATTTTGTTCCAAGTGTGTATTCTGCAAATGGAATTATTTTGCAGGTATACTTCAGGTCAACAAACTTATGAATAATGTGAGTTACATTTTGAAGATAAGCAGTTATATTAGGTCTTTACCTATGAAATTGCCGTTCTGCAGTACTGGCCATTTCAAATCAAAATAATTTTTGTTTGGCTAAGAATTCTAATTTCAAATTAATTTTATTTTAAAAACATGGTTTTTTTTTTCAAAAGTAGTCATTTGTTTATTGATTAGTGTTACATTTTCATCGCATTTCAATCTTTTTCGTCATCATGGATACGTTAAAAATTCGAGTAATTATGGAATATGAGTACCGTCGTACCAACGCACCACCTGTTATTGGTTTGCTCGCTTCCGTTCTGGAAATTTCGACCTGAAAAATGAACCTCGCGGTCGTCCGAAGACTTTGGTCGACAATTACGAATTAAAGGCGATTGTGGAAGCTGATGATACACAATCTACGGCTGAATTAGCAGCAGCTTTCAACGTTAGCGTCAAAACAATATTGGTCCATTTGCGTCAAATTGGCAAGGTAAAAAAGCTTGACAAATGGGTGCCCCACGAACTCAATGATCGCCAGCGCGAAGTACGCGTCGAGACGTGCCTTGCACTGCTCAACAGACACACAAATGAAGGAATTTTGAACCGCATTTTTACCTGCGATGAAAAATGGATTCTGTTTGATAACCGCAAGCGCTCAGCAAGTTGGTTGGATCCTGGTTCAGCACCTAAACAATGCCCTAAACGAAAACTTACCCCTAGAAAAGTGATGGTCACTGTTTGGTGGTCTAGCGCCGGTGTGATTCATCACAGCTTCTTACCAAACGGGGTGAGCATTACTGCAGATGTGTACTGTGAAGAACTGAACACAATGATGGAGAAGCTGGCTGGACATCTCCAACCAGCATTGGTCAATCGCTCGTCTCCGCTGCTCCTGCACGACAACGCGCGACCTCATACTGCACAGCAGACGGTCTCCAAGTTGCAAGAACTGGGGTTGGAAGCTCTCCGTCATCCGCCCTACTCACCAGACCTTGCGCCTACAGACTACTACTTTTTCCAGAATTTGGATAACTTCTTGGCGGGAAAAAAATTCAATACCCGAGAGGCAGTACAAAATGCCTTTGAAGAATTTGTTGCCTCCCGACCAGCTGATTTCTTTAAGAAGGGCATCAATAAACTGCCACTGCGTTGGCAAAGATGCATTGATTGCATGGGTGATTACTTCGATTAATACAAATAAAAAATACATAGTAAAAAAATTCGCTTAAATTTTTTTATACAAAACGGCAATTTCATAGGTAAAGACCTATTATAAGGATCACTATTAATACATATGTTCGCTGTAAAAGGCATACACTTTGCAAGGTTCTCCTTAGGTGGTTGGACCAAGGGCCTGATTCAGAAGTCATTATTCCTCAATACAGCCTGCATTGTGAGGAGGTTCCTGTCTCTGGAGCCCTAACCACCGGAAGCATGGACCCAGCTCCGGTGGACTACTATCTATATAAATAAAAAGAGCAGTCCCAACTGACTGACTCATCAACGCCTAGCCCAAACCCTTGGACCTAGAAAGCTGAACACAACGGTTCCCTTTAAAATGTAGACAAGGAATAAGGGAGGATTTTTCGAAATTCAACCCCCAAGGGAGTTAAATAGGAGATGATAATAATAATAATATTCCACAACTATCACACAACACCATCTAGTCCCAAGCTAAGCACCCATAACACAAGCTCTTTGTGTTATGGGTACTAGACAACTGATAATCATACTTATATATTTCTAAATACATACATATTACAGATAAATTACACCAGATGAAAGTTTGTATGAAAAATCTTATTCCTTGAGTTAATATACTTGAAACTTGGCACAAATAAATTATAAAGTTTGTCACTTTTATTTTTCCTAAACAACTAAGGGGGATTGGGGGGTGTCAAAGTTTTTATGGAAGAATTTTAACGTAGTAAGTATTTATGCTTGAGAACAAAAATAAAGAATTATGTGTATCAGGGTTTTCAAGTTATGAAAGCATCCCAAATGATTTTTTAACACCCCTGTGGGACTGAAAACAGGCTATACAGTTTATATAAAAAATCTTATTTGAATATTGACACAAATTCTTGCCTTTATATTCTCACAGGATAGAGAATAAAGAGAATTTTGTTATTGTTTACCTAGATGTACAGAGGGGTTCTTTTAATCACGGTAGTACGTTCCCGTGGGATATTTTCCGACATCCACGCGGGCGAAGTCACGGGCAAATGCTAGTTTTTGGCAATTTTTTTATAAAAAAATTGTAATTAATTTGTATAGAGATTGGAATTGTTGGAGGGAACTTGGTTTGAAATTCAGTTGTAAGTTGTGAGCAAGTAGTTGAATAAATAGTTCCCAAACAATAAATATAATAATAATATATTTTTTACATTGTTCATAATCTCGTGTCAGTGTTAGTTGCCATACGCCTCGGAAAAGGCTAAGCTTTCTAAGATTTAGCAAGTAAGAGAATAAGTTGCTAAGTACTTTTCACTCTCTTAACCCCCATTCAAAGGTCTACCACGCATCTAGGGCACAGCTAGTTTCAATATAAATAGATGGGTATTAGTTAAATGCACTTCATGCCTGGATAGTCCCAAGAAGAGCTGTAAGACGTTTCTCTAAAACGACAACAAAATTTAAAAAAATCTTTCCCTATAAAAAGCTACCCGACTTTTCAGTATTAGTGTAAAATCTAGATCAGTTCCCGGAATATATATTAACAGGTTCATGGACTGTCTATTTAAATTAGTGAAACACTTACAGTTCTTTCTTTATTGTGTGGTTCGTGCCTGCCTAACCTGATTTCAGAGATTTTATGACGCCCACCCATGGGCCTCCGACTTGGCTTTTGCATGCCGTTGATGTCACAATGTTTATATTCCTTCACTGAAGCAAGTGTTAATTACGTCGGTGCGGGACTTTTCAGTCTGAAGGTCAAACCACTAGACTAACTCTGCTTGCTAACACTTACAGTGGATACATAATTTTCTGTTATAGCCAAAAAAAGATGGGTGTAAGAAATAAACTTGAGATTAGCTTAACTTAGGTGTTGTCCCAACCCACTACCTAAGCAAACAGTAAGCTAGAAAGTTTGAACATCTGATTATCATTTTCATATAATTGGAACTTCAGTATTCATTTATACAAAACTAGCTGATGCCCGCAGTTTCGCCCACATGGATGTCGGTTATCGTAACCAAAAGTAATCTTTTCACCCCCCCTTTCCACTCCTCACAACCCTTTTTCACATTTAAAAGCAGCTTGCTAGCTTAATGTCCTTTCTCAGGCTCTAGACTATCTGTGTACCAAATGCGCAACAGACAGGCAGAGTTACTTTCACATTTATAATATGCCATGGCTTAACTGGAAGTCTCTAAACAGACTTTGGACACAGGTAGGCTGAAGCAAGGAAAACCTGTTCAGGTGGAGATTCATAGATGACTCTACCCTGGAGTGTAACACATTTACACTATTTACTTTACACATCCTCACTATTTACTTTACACATCCCACAAACTATGGGGCACTTGACATTGTGTACAGCCTCCTCGAGTTCATGTTTTGCCCAGTTGTAACGTATGTAAGCGCACCCACGATTCAGGAGAAAACACTAGTGTAGGCAATGATTTATTTAGCTCTTCACTCCCCACATCAAGATGTTTAACAAACACAGCAACTTTGCTTGCAATTAAATGATTATTTACAATGTTTAACTTACCTATGCTCTCTAGAACCAGATTCTCCTTCATTCCTCGGTTTCGGAATGACGCCACTAAACAGTGGTGCTTTGCCCGCCTTGGCATTGTTATATCGCCCGAAAGGAGCGAACGAATTCGACAATTTTCTCTTAAATGTAACACCCTTCGGTCCATTTAGTGAAGTTTCCGTGTGTCTATCACCACTTCTCGAACTCTCACCTTCAGGTTCAGCTAATTTAGAATTCTTTTCACCTTCGTAACAAAGGCGATAGTTTATGTTGTCATTTAAAGTCAATAAATCCGTTTTGGAACCAGGAGACTTATCACAAAAGTCTTCAAAAGACACAATCTCGTAATCCTCGTCATCTTCATGTAATAATTCAGGCGATTTATACGGTATCTTTGGCATTTTTCGTTTTTTCAGATGCGACGCATAGAATCCATGAATAATCTAATTTTAGAAACTTTTAAGTTAAAGTCGAATTAAACTTTTTAACTACGGCTAGAGGATAAATCCACTTATATTTTACATAATTAGTAGTTTGAATTCTTAAAACAAAGGCGCTATTTATCAAAATTTTATCAAATTTCGTTATCTATTCGGTTTGTTGTTGTTGGTATTTTTTAATGGCCATAGATTAGATGTCAGGCTAAGTCAAAATCCATTCTGTCTAGTTTTTAGTTCATTCATTTTTGAATGAACGAAAGTTTGTGGAAATAAAAAAGTTTATGAAAATAAAAATGTATGTAAAAAATAAGCAAAATATTAACATCAATCAAAATAAAAATAAAAGTTCCTCGAGTTGACACCCTTTTATTTAAAATTATATTTATAATTTTGAAGTGAGGGTATTCAAATAAAAGAATAATTTACAACATGCTAAAATTAGGCAGATGCGTGGAAAACATGGTGGACTGTTGATATCTTAAGTTTTTTTTTATATTTAATAGTTTTAAATTAGTTACGAATGCAGTAAATTGATAAAGATGGATTGGAGAAACGCAAAGATTCTACTTGCGTCTACAGCGACGATGGTTGTCGCAACACAAATAGTGAAAACAGTTTACAACTATTTCTTCGATTCCAAGGACACCACTCAAGATGAGAGTCCTAGTGACGACACATGTAACGAAGTTTTAAGTATTAAAAATCGCGAAATAAACGATGTAATACTATTCTCAGATGACGTGGTTCGACATACAATAAGAGTTCCACCCAATAAGGACATTACTATTTGTGAAAGTAGAGAGCTGAACTGCTTCAAATTAATTAAATACATAAAATCAGCACGTGAGACCCTAGATGTGTGCATGTATTTGATAACAAGCAGTGAAATAGCAGAACAAATTATACGACTAGGTCAGAAACATGTTTTAGTAAGAATAATTGTTGACAGTGATATGGCGTTCACACCACCATCAAAAATCAAAAAGTTGCAAGAATATAGTGAGTATTGATCTATTGTATATGTAGTACATTATAACCCAATCTAGCTTTCATGACAGTAACATTATTTATCATGCTTTTTATTTTTCAGGTTTCATCCAAGTGCATACAAATAAAAAAACCATTTTGATGCACCACAAGTTTTGTATTATTGACGGGCCAAAAGCCATTAAAAGGAAGAATTTATTAAAAGCACACGCAGAAAAATTGAACATTCACGCAAAATTTACCAAAATCTTAAAACAAGCACCAAAGAACAAGCAAATTAAAGGTTTCGTAATGTCTGGTTCATTAAACTGGTCTACCCAGGCTATGGTTTCTAATCACGAAAGTGTTATAGTTACTTCTCATCAGAACATAGTCGGAAAGTTCGAAAAGGAATTCGAAAGTTTATGGGTGGAAAACGAACCGGTAATTTTTTTAGTTTCTAGCATCTTCACGTAGGTAATGTACTGAATAGATAAAATTCATTCAACAACTATTTTTTTTTTACATTTTGCAGGCATTACTTACAACGACATGATGATGATTGTTTACACTGCACAATTGAGTGAGTACGGATTTATTTATTTTGGATTCCTTTCATTTTACAGGGAATTTTCCCTACAATCATTCACTTAGTTCGTTCATTTAAAAAATAATTAGTTAGGATGTCTTAGCAATTGTTATCTTTTGAATAAAAGGATATGTGTAAAGATATCAATATCATGATTGAATTTATGTAATCCTGTAATAAAATAATTGTTTTTTTTTTACATTTTTGGACGGTCCTCTATGGCTCTAAATTCGTTTTCATTTCCCGTTCCTCGCAGATGACAGGAGACGAACCAAAGACAAGTCCATGTGCACTTCAATTTCGATCGATCATATGTTTTCTTTGTGTAGTTTTTTCAGCCGCTGTAATTCGAATTGGTTATAAAGTTCACGTGTTAAATTGGCTGTAAACTCTTGATAATTGGCTCGTTGTGCTGTATTGGAGCCCATTAGGCGTATCTAGTGTGTGAATATATAAAATTATGAGACAAAATGATATGGTGCTTATTAGGTGCATTTCAATGTGCACGTGCTTGCATTTTTCAGGCTAATTGTAAAGTTTCAGTTTAAAAGTGTGCTGCAAGGTGACCTTAGATTCATAAGTGCTGTCTTATTTACGCGACTGCCCCCGCCCGAGCTCAAATTTTCGGCCTATCCTTTAGAAAACGTGTGTTCAACAGTGTTAGAATAAGTTTGAAATCTTAGGTTGGAAAATACTTTGGTTGTTTTATTACGAACCAGTGTCGTCATGATTCCTATTTCCTGGATTAGTATTCAGTTGGATGAAGTGTCTGTGGTACGTATTACAAAGTAATATGGTTATTTTGATTACTGAAATCGAGAAAAAAACAAGTCGTATTTGAAGGACATTCTGGAAAGGTCATATTGTTTTTATTTTTTTACCTATTTATATTCCACCTGTAGTTATCATATCACCTCACATGACAAAACTTCATAGACGTAAAAATGCAGTAAGTGTTTATTAAATATTATAAAAATAAAAATATATTTTCATATGTGTTACATGCAACTAAAACAAATTAGTGAGATAAATTCTGTGTCTTCTAACATGGTTATATCAAGATCTTTTGCTAGTAAAACATTTTTTCAGCCATGTGCAAGTGCCACATAGGCAATCTTTTCTTTGTCAACTTCTAGATGCATCAATCAAATCCAATCACATGTCTAGATAGAAATCACGTTTACTGGCTGCTATGCAAGCTTAATTCATGCATCTTAAAGCCTTTATTAGGTCATAGTAAAAAATTTATAAAATAACACTAGTATAATCATAAATAACAATTTTTTATCATGCAGAAAAAGTGCATTATGTAACTAAACTCTTCATTAGAACTTATATCTAGCTTAAGCTACACAAACTATGACCGGATGTTTAAGAATAAGGATTTCGAATAAGCCATAAATTCATGAAATCTACCATTAGTTTTTTAGACCGAATAGAGATGGTTAGCTTAAAATAGTGTACTTAGATCAGTGAAACATAGTTATTATTTGATTATATTATATTAAGCTTGACTATGTAGACAATATACTCTTGTAAATTGATTTGTTCATGATTTCCGAGTTGGCATCCAAATTACATCAGATGGATCATGGCATCTATTTTGTCAAATCCATTATTAATAAAGTATCTGTTACATTGTATTATAGCAATAAGTTCCCTTTACATAGTAATACTAATAGAAAGTTTGCATTTGGCCTAAAATTATCTAACCCTATGTATCCGAGATATGGTAATTCCCCTCGTGCAAAATAAATGTTTATATTGCAAAAAGTTTATTGTTTTAATTCCCCAGATAAATCTGTATGTACGAAAGTTATATGTATTTTTCTTTTTGTTTCAGATAAATAACCCAAAAATGAAATACCACATGTGCCAGTGTAAAAAATGTGCTAAAAGTAATTTTATTGTGAACAAAAATCGTACGAACGACCAATATAAAACGTGAAAAAAATAATAGTATTGAAATGTGAGTCAACAGTTTTTCGAATTGTGTTTATAAAGTGCACATTGGATGCAGTGTTCTTCGCTAGATGGCGCTGTTCGGATTGTTGCCATGCAAGGTTAATACTTGTGCGGCTACTACACGCTAGATGGCGTTGTCGGTAAGTTTGTACTACTATTGAAATGCAAATGTGTCCGCTAGATGGCGCTCTTTCGCAGCGCCATCTAGTGACGAGTAGCACAAACTAATTTAGTCCTACGGAGTTGTAGATAGCGCTACTTGTATGAAATGAAGTAGAAATCTTCAAAGTTTCGATTGTATGGTGATAGGCAGAGAAACTATTTTTCAGTTAATAAAACAATGATAGGTGTTGATGCTAATAGGGCTGACAGTAGGCGGAAACATACTTAAGTATGTCAATATAATTATGAAAAATGTAGTTCGTTAATTTTTTTTTTATGGGTAGGTACTTAGTGTTTTCTTTTTATTTTATTATGTTTTTTTTTGTACAACACTCGAGAGAGCAATACTGTGATACTTAATATTCTAATTAACTAGCCTAATTGTTCTGTCTATCTATCTGACGTATATTCTACTATTAAATAAGAATTATTATTAAATTAAATAAGAATTTATACATACCTACGCTACACGGTATCAACCAAGTCACGTCAACATTTCCAAACATAGTGGATATCAATTATTTAAAGAGTACCCACATTTGACGCCCGTTAAGCTGCCTAACACTTTCAACGTTCAAGGCCTGTCTAGCTGGCGGCGACCTCTCGCGCCCGGCCCTGGTGCAAGCCATGGTCCGGGGCGAGGAGGAATGGGACGCCGTCGCCTCCTTCTGCGAAGCAGTGATGCTGGCGAAGGAGGTGGCGGAACGCGAGAGGGAGAGAACCTCTCGTCCCAGCCGCCGCGGGAGGCGCTCCGGGCGTCGGGGGTCCCGCGATGACCTCCGGCCACCGTAGACGCGGGCCTGTGGACGGTGAGTGATGGGCTAACTCGCCGTCCGTCCGTCTCACGACGAAAACAGGCCGTGTCGACGGCGCGTTCGTGTTCCACGCGCGCCTCAAAGAGATGTCAGCAACATGGGAGAGGCCCGAAAGGGCCGACGCCTGTCGGGGCCGCGGGTAGTCCAACGGTTATCGCGGCCTCGACATAGAGGGCGAAGAAGGAACATGGGTGGTTTTTAGTCAGTAGAAGTCTGACACTCCCTTTCGCTCTGCCCAAGAGCGGGAGGGGTTATTCGATGATTTTACACCCACCAAAAAAAAAAAAAAAGGCCTGTCTAGCTCCATCCATACCTCCAAACCAGTGTGAAATGTTGTAAAATAACAGGTTATGCAATTCTATTAGACAATTTGAATAAGCCAACCTTGAACCTGGCATAGACAAGCTATTTGGAATTCGGTTTTCGAAAAAGTAATTTGAATGCCTCCGGCTTCCTTTGAGGTTAACGTAAAGCTATTTAGTATTCCTTTCTTAGGTCAATTTGAATACGTTTCCCGCCATCACACATCATGGCATAGTAGTCGACAGTACGTTATCTTTTTAATTCTTCTCATTCACTAATAATTATTCAAACATTAAATTAATTACATCCATAATTATTGATGGTTGACCACTAAGGCTGTGTTTTACGAGTGGTTTTCATCATTATCGTAAATAAGTACGATTGGTGTGCCTAATTTTAGGTTCGTAGGTAATTTATAAAATATAAATATTTGGTTATCAAATAAATAGGTACTCATCTTAATATTAAAGTCATTAATATTTTATTGAATTTTAACCTACGACCTTGAACCCGATAGAAGCAATTACGAGTATTAAAGTTTTGTGTAAGTACGACTTAAAACAACTTTCAAAATGTGCGTGTACTATTAGGTACGCTTCTGCCTAACCCTTCAGGCATTGCAGGCACTTCAGGCATTGCAGGCGTGATGTTATCTTTTGTATAAGTACTTATTTAGGTACAGTATTGCTACTTCATAAATTAGCGAAATTAAATTGTTTCACATTTTTTTTTACACATCTACTTATTACTTCGTTGTTGTCGTACTTCAATAATTATTTTTTTTTGTAATTATTGATTGAAAATGAATGATTTCAATAAATTCATTGATTTGTATTATCAAGCTTCCTCGGTAGTCATCTAGTTCGCATAAATATAGCCTTTCTTTGAAAAGGATACTAATATATTAAAACTAGACATGGTGGAAGTCGGCACGTTTCCTGCCCAGAAAGTCGTGAGGACACTGCATTCTTTGGTTTAGAATTAATTAAACTGTACGCGTCACATTTTAGCATTTACTTCGTGTTCTTAGAATATTGCCGACTAGTGCGTCGCCCGCGACTTTGTCTGTAAAAGTTATGATAGCTCTGCTAATATGCATGATATAATACTATAAAATTTATAGCCTATAGCACTCACGAATATTGTATCTTTCTGTCATTGAAAACAATTTTAGAATTGGATCAGTCGTTCGGGAGATTAATAATAATAATAAAGCTTTAATAATACCACACAAACAATCAGAATCACCGGAGTTCAATGTCAATTATATTTTATACTAGCTGTTGCCAGCGGCTTCACCCGCTACAACCCACGGGAATATAAAATCGGGATAAAAACTATCCTATTTGTTAATCCAGGTTATAAACTATCTGTGTACCAAATTTCATTCAAATCCGTGCAGTAGTTTTTGCGTGAAGAAGTAACAAACATACACACAATATTAGTGTGATGGATCAAATTATCTGAATTAAATGTTTATTTTTTAATAAAAGTATATAATATAACCTTAATTATCCGCAAATTTATAAACAAATTATGATATTATTAATATTATAATATTAGTATAGACTAGCGTTATCATGCGGCTTAGGTGGCTGGGCTTAGCAGGTTATGGACTGCTCTGTTGGCCTCGTGGTCGCAAGCGACTGCTGCAAAAACTGCCGGCACACACACTGCACTAGAAAATGTCCTAAGATTGGCCGTTTTTACTATATGGTCTATCTGTGTACGTTTTACCGTTCGTCGTAAAATTAACAGACAGACGAATGTTCCTTTCTCAATTATAATATTAGCAAGGAATAATATGTCATCGCATTCTTATCCGTATAACTTACGTAAGGACTTTGATTTCGCGTAACTTGATTATTTGATTTGCATTATTATACGTATTTGCTTACGCAATATCTTTCTGGAAAATGGTGACGGACCAAGGGTTTAGCATTCGGAACGGTGTTCAGACATTTCTAGGTCTTATTCTTAACTAACTGATGCCCGCGGCTTCGCCCGCGTGGATTATATATTAAAACCTTCCTCGAGTATCACTCCATCCATTGGTGAAAACAGCATGAAACTCAGTGCAGTAATTTTTGAGTTTGTCGCGAACAGACAGACGTGGCGGAAGACTATGGTTTACAATATTTAGTGATGATTTGGTTACGAATACGTAGATATTCCAAAAGCGCGGTGGATTGACGATATCGTCAGGATTATGGGAACCGGATGAAAGAGGGACGCACAGAACAGAAGAGTGACAGAAGAACGGGGAGGCCTATTCCCAGCAGTGGGTAATTTCGGGCTGAAATGATAATGATGAGATACAATATTACAGATACGTAATGACCATCAACTATTATAAAACATAATTGGCTACTTGACTACTTTTAAAAATTCACGTTAATTTTATGTTATTTCAAAGAACTAATATAAATAACAGTAATCAAGTAGTTACAGTTTGACGGCACTTTTGGTGCAGTGGCTGAGCGATTGGACTGCTGCGCTGCGTGTCGCGGGTTCGATCCCCGCACGGAACAAATATTTGTATGGCCTACAGATAGATGTTTCGGTTCTGGGTATTTGTGTATTTGAGTTTAAATGTTTGTGAACGCACCCACGATACTGGAGAAATTCCTAGTGTGGGGCTATGTTTTTTTAATTAAAAAAAAGTTAATTCTTTGTCCATATCCCAATTTGTTTGGGATCGGCGGAACATGACCTGTTCTCCCATACTTCTCGATTACTCGACATCTCAGCAGTGACCTCCATTCTAGCCATCACAATTATTTTCATTCGCACTGTCCATCTATCGATTCTTTAGCCTCCCTCTTGTTATAAAACATAATTTAAATCTCTTGTAATAATAAAACAGTAGTAAAACAACCCTAAAAATGCAATCCCGTCCTAAACTAGGTTTAATACTCTGGATAATAAATTCATCGTCCACTATAAATAATTCATAAATCCCACGTACTTTATGAACTGCTAAAAAACCATGTTATCTACCATCTAACAAGTGCCACATTTCTACTGTATTTAGAGAATACAAAGTGCTTAATTTATTAGTTTTATTTTTTCGTTTTTGGGACATTTTGACTCGTGCGTTGTGTTAAGATGGGCACACATTAAAAGTGAGGTACGATTGTTATTTCAAATAAAGATTTTTTATTCATTAAATACTTTTTATACCACAGCGGAGGTGGTGTGACGATCTGATCTAATTTGCGAGGTGAACATGGCCAGACATTGCACGGAATCGAGTCTGGAAGGAGAAAATAAAGGCCTTTGCCCAGTTAAACAGTACTTTTAAACGGTTCAAGTATCGTAAAAATCTGGGATTATAGTAGTATTGAGAAGTCTTGTAAGAATTTAAAATTAGATGAATTTCTATTCTTATTGCACAAATTATACTCATCTGAATTTAGATACAAGTAGGTGTCATTTAATGTAGTTTCTACGACACTAGACCCAATCAGAGTACATTATAAAGCTGTTAATTTCGTATTCAGTCTAAAATTAGCAACATCAAACGAAAGTTCGATGATCTGAAAACAGTGTCGTGTTAGTAAGAAAGTCGCCTACGTCGGGTGTGGGACGAAACTTCCCATGTTTATAAAACGGAGCACTTTAAAAATAGTATTCGTTTCGCTTTCTGTCGCTTAGCTACCGGTGTATTTGAGTCTTAATACCCAGCCGTGTGACTCACGTAACGCTTAACATTTTAAATGTTTTTATATTTACAAACAAAGCCAGGCTGAAGGGTTAACAGCACCGGATGTTTTGGCCAGATATGGAATATAACGCTTCCAAAGGAAGTGGATAAAATAAAAAGGGTGAATCGGAACTTATAATCGATAAAATTGTATTCGATCCGGGCATACGATTATAGTGTTGTTGACTTTTCGATCACTTTAATTGTTGTATTGTGTTGTGATGGAGCTCGTGACTTTGCGGCGCCACTTTCTCGTACAACTATGTGTATTGTTGTCTTACAAGTAGTTCTTGTTACGTCTCTTATTAGAATCAATTGGTAGTCGGAAATGTCTGACATGGACGGTCGAGTATTCTCAATAGATTTCGACGGCGCTGCGTCCGGCTGTAGATTTTCATTTGATGTCATTCGTTGTCCAATAAGCTGAATCCTAATTCAATATTGAGGGAGTAAATACGGAGCTCTTTCTTCCTGTCATAAAGATGATAGACATCTTCCCCGTTATATTCCAGTCTGAGATTAATCATATTTCCCTTGATTGTTTTATAATTGCAATAAGGTTCATATAATTGTGCTGATTATTTATACGCTCTGTTTAGCGTCACTCTTGCATGTTAACAGGTCACTGCGGTAACGGTTTGAAACCTCATCAATTTAAGCCGTCATCGTGTGAGGAACTTGATAGAAATCATAGCTGTTATATTTCAGTCATTATTATACTTATAATAATGAATTCTGGAGTCTGGTTGATAGCAATAGGATCTCGTCCTGTGTCTTTAAAATAATTGGCAAAAATATCAGCGAAATCTCCTGTCTAAATCTTCCCTGATATCTTGTTATACTATTTCCTAATTATATTCCACTGATTAGCGTTATTTAAGCTTCCAAGTCGGTCTGGTCAGCAGGGCTATTGCGTATCTTTTAAATGACAGTGGCTATCATATAGTGTCCATCAATTAACTGTCAAATGGTTCCATTTTGTACTAAACCATAACCAATTTGACAGTTAATCCGTCGACAATATGATAGCCACTGACATATAAAAGATACGCAATAGCCCTGCTGGTTGGTCATACTCAAGTATTACAGTAATGACGTTAAAACGTCATCAGTCTTTTGTATCTTTACTAATTAATGCGGGCGTATATTTAGGGTAATATTAAACAAGTTTAATGGGTATGTCTGCAGGTAGATACTTTGTTTAATGTGCAGCTTTATTGCGGAAATGCAAATAATTAAATTATCAAGTCTGGACGTATTTTATGTTGTTGTTAATTATATCGAAATAAGTATAGTCTGAGAGTGCGGTTATCTTGATTTATGCATGGATTCCATTGAATTTTTCTTGCTTAATCGTGAAATTGGCACAGGGACGTGGAGGTTAGTACAAGAAATGAGAGACCTACACCAAGCAGAGTAGATGAATTCAGGCTTTGGATGATGATGACGATTCGTGATCATTTTACTGATGATCATTTTATGGATGAATCTGTATTACTAAAATATTTGTTATTTATTTAAACTTTATGCACTAGAGTAGTACATAGGCGGACTAAATGCTACAAGGCATTCAATAATTTAAAGATTATATTTTATTATAATTCAAATATATAGAGGTTTATTGAGATAAGTTCTTGAAAACACAAGGGGGCCGTTCAAGTATTACGTACGCAGATTTACTGCAATTATTTACCCCCTCCCCTTCCCCCTTGTCAGCAAAAGTAATGAAAGCTATTACCCCTCCCCCCATGCTTACGTAAACATTGGTATAATATATTCTGTTTTTTTATGAAACAAGTAAATACGCTTAGGATAGAAGACTTGAATGTTTCATTAAAACCAACTTTATTAACACTATCACCGACAATGAGTTTCGTTTTTAAGCATAGACACAATTTGTGTATTGCCATATGTGTAACAAAGTAAACATTTTTCATCAAAAATAAGCAAAGCAAAGACCCCGCCGCCCCCCTATAGTGCTTACGTAATACTTGAACGGCCCCAAGTCACAAATTTTCTGTTAGTCTGTCTGTTATGATAAGGAATTTCTATAGTCCTTGTCTTCAAGTTATATATCTAAATTAGATAAATTATTCATAATTATGTTACCATGTGAAGATATTGTTTCCTCAGACATGTTGTGAAACTCGATGTTTTGTTTCGGTTTGTTTAGAACACAAAACATGTTTCCTTGCAAACTTGCGACATGTTGCCTGCAAGCTATTGCTTCTACTTTACTTTGATCAGCAGTCTTGTGATTAAAGGGAACGGGTGGGGATGATCAAAATTTTCAACCATTTTTAGAGAGGCCTATTAATTTAGCATTATCTTTTGGCTGCGGCCCGCATAAACGTCGAAAATTATTCAGTGGGAATGTACCTACCGGGATCCTGTGTCCTGGTTTATCCGTTTGCCAAATTTCATCAAAATCTGAACAGAATCTGAATCGTTTAGCGGGAAATTAATTAACAGACAGTGGGTTACTAAATGGTATATTATATTAATATTAATTATGGTTGACTACTCAAACTTCGTATATATCTGTCTGTTAATGTGCAGTGTATCAATTACTATTAGTGTAGTTGTATCATACATCAGACATGGGTTAGAATCGTGCGGTTTAATAGCATTAACTACTAATAATTACAAATCCTACAGATTATCTGTCCCATAGACACGCACCAACAAGGCGCCTCAAATTACGCCCTTAACAATATTATAAAGAGCTATAAAATCGAACAAATGCCAAAAACTTTTGTGTATCCACTCACAATAAACTTTATTACATCTGAACTTATATGATAATATACTTATTTGTTTAAATGGGTGCATATTATTCACTCGTATATAATAATTTACGAGCAATTTGCAAAAGTGCTAGTTTACGACGCTCTTAAAGGGACATTATGTTGGGTCGTGTTTATGCTGCATAGACCGGCTAAACTCTGAAGGGGACCATGCACAGATTGTGGTTACAGGAACTGCCTGTAAATTGTGATTATCAAAGTTGTTTTTACATCAGAAGTTTGTATAATAGATGGTTAAATAGGAGGATTTAATATTTTGGGATTGACATTCGCGTGGTAAAAAAAACGGCGCGAAAACATGCCATAGAGAAAGAAGTAAGTTAGAACAAAAAGCTTTTTTTTACCAAGTCACTCCAACAACTACAAAAACTAAGTACCTAATAGTGCAGCAGTAATTTGATGTAAAAAGTCGTGTAATCAGTGTAAAATTAAATTTCGCGGTAGCTATCGTAATTTAATTAATTAATTAAGTTTGACACGCAAGTTCGTTCGCGTGAATATGATGACTTGCTCTGTTCCGCTACTGACTCTGCTATGCTGTGTTCATTACATACAAGAAATTATAATTTTTGGTATTCAACCAGCGGATGTACAAAACACACAATTACTATCCCGCACACAGCGATATCGAATAAACTCCGCCATTTTTTTTGCAGACACTAGGTTCGAAAATAGAACTTAATTACCTATAACGTTAGCGTATTATCATACAGATGAAGTTATTATAACTTTTCACGGGATATAATAGGCCGACGTTAACGCTTCGTTGGTACAGCCTTAAGGCGATGCAGCTTTCCAAACTTTGAATGAGCTTCTCCGCTCCGCATGGCATCAGGATTAAAAACGCTCCAAATTCTCATTGTTAACACAGGAATAATTGAATCTTACTGTATTATTATATAACATTGGCATCACCTGCATATGGTCTATGTGAAAAAATGGATCCCCATATATTTGGCGTCTCGTTACTCAATGTCTTGTGCCTTTGTGTGTTCAAGACTATTGTCTGGCGCGAATTTTGCCGTGGGCAACCCCAGTTCCGTATTAAGCAATTAAGCCCTTATTTATAGAGGGACAGTATTGATTTACGGCTGTTCCGTTTTGTCGGTTGCGACGTTTCGTGGCTGTTGTAGGCGACGTCTTCCCGCCAGGTGCGAGTGGTACTTTTTTCTTTGATAGCATTGTGGACGGTTTCGTTTCAAAGTACAATGGATGCGAGGTTTGCACAAAAACTCGTCTTAAAAAGGGGGGTTGTTGAAAAAACTATGGTTGTGCAGAATGTCCAAACGTTAGTTCGATGGACTGTAGTCGCGTGCCGCAATGCTTTTATTTAATAGTTTTTTTTTGCGTTGGCCCCAGGTGAAGGCACAGCTTGGCACGCTCACGAATAAACACGATTAACGCCATATTATTTTACTGTTCAAGTCTCCTTCATATATCCTGCTGATTTATCCAGAAAAATCTTGGTGATATAGATCGACCGCAATTAAAACTTTCTTCAGTAAAATTCTTTAAAACATCATCTATTTTCGTAACCAACAATTAGTCACTGAAAACGATGAACGTAACAAAGTTCGTTGCCACGAAAAAACGCAAGATAAATGTGTGTTATTCTTCTTTCCCTAACACTGCTTGACAGAAGATAGTCTAAAAATACTAAAATTGATTAGTGGTCTATGCGTTACACGGTTTGAGTTTTATCTTCGAGTTCGTAAGATTGCACCAACATACGCGTGGATATTTTTAATGCTGTCGCCGCCATAGACGTGAATTGACAGTTGACACAGTCTGTCAATCGGTTTGATACCCCTCAACAATAGTTCCCGCGCTTTTACGGGATGAATGATTGAACGAATGAATGACTCGCTGCGGGCGGCTGATGACTGACTTTGTATTCGTGTGTATGACTAAATTAAATAAATATTTTATTGTACTGTGTGATTTTGAATGATGATTCGTAAAAAAGCTTGTATTTATTTGTTGTGGTTTGGTAAACGGTTATTGATGGTATTTTGATTGGACGGCTTTTAAATGATGATAGAATTTGCGTAGTATTTATAGTGTTACATCAAACCGTCTAGACGTAAAGAAAAATATTAATTTTATTCATTAAGATTTTTCTTTTCGTAAGACACTCATAATAAGAAGTAGGAAGTCCGCACTCGTTTTAAACTATAAAAAATGTATTAATCAGTGTTCCACTGGCGCCAGATCTAGATAACGCCGCAGTGCAAATTCAGATAATTTTTAATTACGTCGTATTATGTAAAGATTTCCATAACGAGCCTGTGTTCGCAGCTGTTCGTGCATTAAAATATTATTTTCTATTCAGATGCACAAACTGCCGAATAAAAACCTATACCTATCTTTATGGAATATTTTGCACAGTAATTATCATTTTATTTCGTTACTTGTGTGGTCCAGTAATATTTCCTCTAGTAAAAACATGTCTATTCTATATCTCTATCAGTTTTTATTTCAGTTTTCGTTATACTAATTAGCTAACGCTTTACTAAATATACCTACATATATTTAGTTAGAGCGTTAACCAAGCCATTAACACTATATAAAGTTTCCTATATTCTTATCACATTGTCGTTTTAAAGAACCACAAATATTCTAACATTGTCGATTTCATCTGCAAACATGATAATATATCCACCATTTAAGGCATATAATACATTTCGGACCCAGCAGTTTTTCCCACTCTTACGATCTATTTCCTTGAAGTCGTACACTTTAATGAACAAAGTTCCAAACTAATTACAAATAACATTCTTACCATCTAATTTATGTCTTTGTTATTCTCATAAGTTCTAAGTTTGCAATATGAAGGAATCCATACATCTTTTTCACAGTAATCCTCCTCTGGAATGCAAGACCGTTACTCTATTGATGCAAGCGCGCGATCTTTGAATATTTGAGAGGCATCGCCTGCTTGCGCACGAGCGGCTTCTCAAACAATTCGTGTTGTAATCCAACATCTTTTTAGCACTGTAATGTATACGCAGGAAAAACTGTGTAATTGCACATTGCGAATATCTGCTGGACTATTATTAGTTTTTGTGCATTGAGTTTCGAAGTAGCCGGCCGGCTGCCTCAAAATCAGCTGGATGTAAACATTACATTACACTTTACGGGCAATTAAGATCGGAGTATATACACAGTAGTTATTACGCGTGGCCATAATCGGAACTAACGCAGCCATCTTCATTTTTCAACACGAATTCCGCGAAGAGAGAAGTTCACAAATGTTTACCAACAGCGTAATTATCACAATGACATTCGAACGTCAAAAGATAGCAGCACTGTCGCTGTTTCTAAGTGGCCTGCATTTTTACGGAAATTATTGAAAGCCGGTTGACATTTAATTTCAAATATCCAGGAATGTCCACACTAGCGGAGGGGATCTATAAAAATCAATCATAGACTCGAGAGGACTGGCGAGGGATAAAAAACCGTTTTCATAAAATTGCCAGTTTTTTTGTTAACTTGTTTTCGTCTCCCCAGCTTGTGTGAACAGGCCCCTTGTCTAAGTTTGGAAAAGTACGGATTCTACGGATATTAAACCTATTTTTGGGGTGGAGCGTCTTTGCAATGTTTTATAGTGTCTAGACAAATTCGGTAAGTTGTTACTTGGATAGTTAGGGTATACCAGTCTTAAAACTTTGGTAATCGACTAGAGCCTATTAAACAGCCTGTATTTAATGAAACTTTAAGTTTTATATAACCCCGACATTGCAAAAGTTGGCTATTAGGGGTCTTATCGTATTAGTAACTTAAGTTGTTACTGGCACTAATAGAAGCGTAATTCAAAAGAAACTCGACAATGAGTCGGATAACCCTTTCCTTCTAATTATAAACAAAACTACATATTATGTATTTTGATTGAAACAATTATCGTGTGTAGCAAGCGCAGATACAACGCTACTTCAAAATATCCACTAAAAGCAACCAGTGAAAGCAGTGATAACAATAATTGTTAAGAGACGTTATGTTTGAAATGAATTGCTTTAATTATTTAAGCAAATCATTTCAAACATACGTCTTTATTTAACAAATAAAAACCACTTAATGTTTCACCGCATTAAGTTCGCGTGTGTGGCCAATACGCTCGCGTTTCTTCGCTACTCTTACGGGATATTACAGGGAGTCGGCTCGTGTTAACTCAAATATGTATGTTACTAACTAGTATAGTATTAAATATTAATGGGAGATCGTTAGCTCACACGCGACCGCGTCTAGTCGGGAAGTAGGTTGTAAAGTCTTTTTATGGACAGAATAAAATCAGGTTCGGTAGCGATTGCTTGGATTGCGGGCCCCTCGGTCCAATATGGCCGTCTAGAGGGTGACAACTTGTTTTCGATGTTAAATTAATTGCTTAGCAGCAAGACCTTAAAGAATGACGCAGACTTACTGCTATTTTATTTGCTTTTAACGGTTTTTTTTCCGCAAATCGTGTGTAAAAAGTAGAAACTCATTTAATGAATTAGGTACGTCTCGATTTGTACCCGTTTGATGACAATAGGCTCGCCCCCTATTACATGGGGCTTAAAACAAAACTGACGAAATGTGGATGTAATTGGGTACACCTCTGCCTAACCCTTCGGGAATTACAATTGTAATGTTATGTTATGTGAATAAATTACGTGTTTTACTCAATTTCCATTCTGTCACAAATATAGGTTACGCTCTTTATCCTTACCACAAAACACAAGGTCTCATACCGTATATGTTTATTTCGTAGGTGCTGGAAAAACCTCAATTACCAGCCTAGTCTAAAATTAATGCTTTATCAGTAAATACCTCAACCTTATATCAACACGGAGGGAAATACCCTTAACCGATATTTTGGAATAATTTTCCTCTAAATTCTCAGTAGGTAGCTTGTCGTTAATGCAATGCAAATAATAAGTTACATGTTATTCTCAGAGAAGATAATCTATTCATACTCGATAGCATTTTGTGTCTTCGAGATGAGGCTTGTCTTTGAATCGATATGGATTAGTCGATTTGGCGTACTTCAGTCAAGAACTCGACTACGATAGTCTTATTTTAATTTCTTTTAAGTTATGATATGAGTCCGCGTAAAATGTTATTCAAAGAACTGTTTGACTAACTGTTTCTTTGCGTTTGTTAATTTTAAACCAATAAATACCTACTTAATTCTACTGACGAATAAGTGAAGAGTACTAAGTAGACCTACTTAGTACTCTTCACTTAGAGTGTTAAACAAACACTCATTGGCAAGTTGCCTCCATTATGATGCCATATAATTCTTAATGAATCTACAAGCCTTGTTTTTTTTTTGCTGCAAAATTTTTTCGCATCCTCAATTATTGTGTGGGCGGCATTGCTTGCCAGACTGCGTGAGGTCTGTCTCAGAAGTCAATGGCTAAACTTTTTGTTTCTTTTAACGAATAGGGTATTTATAAGTCCGTCTGTTGAATTATTGCAAAATATTGAATCCGTGTTTTTTGTTTTATCAAATTAATGAAAATTGACGAAAATAAAACGTGTCAAAGATCATGAGTGGGGTCTTTTGACGTCACTTTGTGCGTCAATAAGTACTAACCTTGTGACATCACACGACTTGACACGACTTTTCGAAACACTGTATCGTCTTCATCTTTTGTTTACGTGAAAAAAGAAAAAAGACGTGTCCATTATTTTATGGAAATCTATCTGACGGACTAATTAGATTTTCTTGGTGAAATACCTACCCTTTTAACAGAAATATGTTAATAAAGTGGAGCAACGGATTATTGTGTCTTTCCATTAGATATTTCGCAGCATCGGTCACGGAGTCGGAATTTCTGCGATAGCAATAGGTTGGCGATATATAACATGGGTATTAAACACACTGGCGAATAAAAATACACCTCTTAATAACCCTTCGACGATTACAGGCGTGATGTTATAAATTTATAATATGTTAATAAACTAATGTTGGTTAAGACATGGCGTGACGTTAGTGAAAAACCATTAAAGATTTGCAATAATCGACTAATCCTCTATGTAGTACCGAATAGCCATTATCGATTTAGGTATCAAATTAAAATGTTTGATTTTATTAAACGAACGCTGTTACGGTTGTTAAAGCTTATTTCTATGGGTTAATCAAGCCCTGTTTTATGTCTAGACTTTGCCGACTTAATTGGATTATATTTTGCCGATTTTATTTTCTTAATAAATAAAGTTAATTACCTATGTAGCAGACATAGGTCATCACTTACCTTTTCATCGCATGTTATCGTATTAAAAATAATCTCTAAGATAGCATCTACGCAAACTTCTTAATTGTATTGCTAACTTATTTTTTATTCGGTGTCAGTTACACAAGTATTACAACACTATAATTAATCAAAGCATTACGAGTAACCAAATAATCCATTACGAGTTATTAGTCATCATGGCAGCCCATCCCTAGGTGTCTGGCAGCAACTTCGCGCCTAAATTTGAAATGAGAACGCGTGAGAAAACGCTCGCGGCTCGTCTTGAATTACGGCGTTCGGAATGTGAATGAACAGCTTTTGAAAAAGAAAAAAAAATGAACTTGGAAACGAGGTTTTTTGCTTGTTATAAGAGTACTAGTAAGTACTTTCTAGCTGTGTTGTGATAAGTAAAAACTACATTTAGTTTACCTTGTAAATCAATTTATAATAAGTCATCGTACATGTCAAGAACCTACATTAAAGTATGTTTGCGGTCAGCCGAGCCGACTCATGTGTCGACGAACTATTCTCTTAGCACGGTTGACGGATGTTGTAAGCGGTAAAAAATAACTTGTGATAATTTTAGCAAAGAGGTTTTGGTTAGGAACCAAGTACCTACTACATTTCTACTTTTTTCCCTCCAAACATCCAATAACAATTACCTTAAAGCTTCAGTGTGTATACTACTGTTTGTTTTCCCAAATGAAATAAATAAATAAATAAACGTCGACAATTAGCCATCATTACGGGACTCATAATGTGAAAATATTATTCTAACGTACTGATTTTAAACAGGATAATAAGAGCAACATTTGACAGTAACAAAACCCGTTACCAACTTCTTACACCTTTTAAAATTAACTCCAATAACAGAATCGCTATTAATAAACCTTAGCTGTTATGACACAAATCACTAGTTCAGAAAAAAAACTAAAATCGTATCTAATCCCCTTATTTATCTGTACGGGGGACGCTTTGTTTTTTTTTTTACTATTAAATTGCGCCATAGAATCGGAACACGTGCTGTCTTGAAGAAATTACGGGTTCTACAGACGTGTACGATATAGTTTAGTTAGATACGGAGTAGGGTGTGTTTTGTGAGGTGGCCAAGCGTTCTGGGGTACTTGGGACTGACGGGGTTTACGTGTATGTTCGTTAGTCACTTGTAATTACTAGTGGAGAGGTTTTACAGTTGTAAATGTTGGTTTTTGGAGAAAATTTTATACTTTACCACCTAAGAAGTCTTAAGTTTTAATAATCCAGTGGCGTGCGTAAAGGGCCAACAATACGGCAAGCTCTTAAAACAAGCAGACAGTTAAGAAACCCTAAAATCTTGAAAAACTGCTTATAAAAGGCAAGAAAGAGGTATGAAAATACCACTTCTTTTGTTAACTTACTTAGTATTGTCTGAAACATGCATGACATGCTAAACTAAAGAAAGCCAGGTGTTGATACTGTTCTTTAAGAGTAAACTTGTATTTTACTTGTGCTGTACAGGAATTGTTCGAAGCTCTCAGACTCTTTTTCCAATTATCTACATGAATGATACACTAAGAGTTTATTTGCGGCATGCAACAAGAGATAAACTCGCAGACCAATCTCACTTTCACCCTAGCCTTTTAGGCTTTTATAATAACTTTTAATCATCATATTTATGACTAAACTTGCTTTAATCACAACCCTTCCCCTTACAAGGTCTTAAATTTTTACGACTAGCCTCTTTGTTGAGCGATTGTCGAAATTAGCGTTTGTAGCGGCACAGTCCACGGGAATGGGATCGTTTGGTCACATTGTGAGCAGGCAACGCCGGGTGCGGCAGATGGCTCGCCTCAGACATTCCCTTTTCAATTGCCCATATCTGCAAGCACCCATTTTTTTGCCCCCAAACTGATTGTGATCACTATTATTGTAACTTCCATTGTGTTACACCAGCATTGTTACGGTGAAATTCTTAGTTTCTTAGGTTTTGCAAATTTTCTTTTTCTATGAATTCTGTGAAGCTGTGGGAACCATTTTGCTATTTGGGATTAGGATTGAGGGTAATGCTGGCTTGTATGGGGATTGCGATCGTGAGATGTCGATTACGACATTGATTTTGATGTATTGTGTTACAGTTTTAAAAGCTCCCATTTTGCGCTGATGGTGGTATTATTCTGAGGGTACATAATTTAAAAAATGGAGCTTGTTCGTTATTATTTATTCAGTAGCCGCTCTAATATTGATTTATTGAATGACTGTTGGAATACATAATCGCTTTGTCCGTTTAAATTACAATGCGGTTTACGTTCTTTGTTTACACGGCTAAGCTAAGTCAAATTTTTCGCTTTTAGCTAAGCGAATAAATCAGAGATTTATGCCCAGACATCTGCATATTATATTTGAAGTTTTTACTGCTTCCCTATACCCACACTCTTATCTACCAAAACATTATTTTAGTGGTCCAACGCTAAATATTACAAATTCGTCGCTTCTATTTATCTTCAAAGGGACTCCTACCCTTTCAATAGTCGCCGTCAGCCCTCCTGCTGCCTCAAGTGCACAGTTAACCACTCAGAATCAAGTGGCCCACTCCAACGACTTGTGCCAGTTTGCCACAAAAACTTCTGGTCCTTGTACTACTACATTTTTATAGCTTACGTTCTAAAAAGTCGGTAGTAAAAAAGCCCGTGTGTTTAACATTTTCAGTGTATCGAACAAACGACACACGTAGCAACTATGACGTGAGTTCATGCCTCACTTCTGGGACCCTTCAATGCCTTTAACCCTGTTTGAGTCTTACAAGATATACTCTGAAATCGTCCCCGACCCGGTCATCTATTAGAAGTTGTGTTTATGAGATACTCTGATGTTGTTAATTTATTATTATTATATATGTTATTAAAGGAGGAGTGAAAGGGTAGATTTTTTTATTTGCAACACTTTAGGAAGTACCTAAGTGATGCATCATTTAAAATTGATGCTGCCACAAAAGGGACCTAACGATACTTCTGCTGTGCGTCAGCCAACGAACTGAACGAGTCACAGGCTCACTGAGGTCTATAAACAGATCATAAAACTGCTCATCATTAAATCAGTCTATAATCTCTTTAAAGCTTCATTTTATGACATGTTCCCCCGGGCATCACTACTCGCCATATGTCTCGGAATGTCGATGTCCATTCATTTCATAGAAAGCTCCAATGGCATTTACGTAAACACCGCCCAAATGTCCAAATTGAGTTATAAATCTTGCGCAACGTCTTCATTTTAAATTCGCCAGTTGTCCATTTTGTGCCTAACAAAATTAGCGGGCACTTTTTAGTCCCCATCGTCGGATTCGAGTCACGTATGGACAGTTAGGCGCATCTAGCGTTCGGGGGCTGGCTTTAATCTCGGAGGAATGTCGGACGCTCATAGCAACGCCAGTTCTGAGTTATGGACCGATAAACGCGCTGGATTTGAATACTACGCGACGAGACGGCGTCAACCCCTTCCTGATGAGGTACATGTCTAGATCCTTCCGGAGACTCCAAATTAGGAAGTCCCTGTAGTCTAGTCAGATACTCAGCACGGCAATTCGCATTTGCTCCTACGCTCAGAAATTGCTCCTGAATGAATGTTGTTATTTTATTAGAATTACACGATCAGTGAACTTTATTGTTCCGACGCTCATCTTTTCTATATCTTAAGTAAAGAGATTTGGTGTTATTTAATTTTCTAACCGTTTCACGAAAAAGCTAATCATAAGAGCTGGCCAAAAAACATGATTGCTCTTCCAAAAAAGCATTTTCAGACTGATGATTGTTTTTGTACGGCTGGACACCAACATTAAAATATATTTTAGGAATGAAAGGCCATTGAGGTTATATTACATTTCTCGGAAGTCTGACTTGCGGATCGTTGACAATAGAGGAACGTTGGTCACGTATTTACTGGCTATGAAAATGTTTGGTGTCAAACTAACCGCGGCCGGTACAAATGCGCCGGTCGAGCGTCATTGAACGGTTGGGTGGTTGATGTATGAGCAATTATATTTTACCGTAGATAAGCTTTAATTTTTACTAGACCGCCTTTTTAGTAAACTAGGTAGACCGTAGTACGTTCTAATTTTCCGCCACTTTTTGCCGATGATTCAGGTGATTTAGTGCGGTCGTTAAATGTTTGAGACTATCAGTTTTCATGTTCGATTTTACAGTGAAATTATTAAACAATTTTTTTTAATAGGAAGTTATTTTGTATTTGTTTTTTTGTTTGTTAAAATGCTCAATTATATTTGTTTATTTCGACAATACATTGAACATAATTGAAAGACAATTTTTCTCTGAAATGTTAATATTATAACTTGTCGTAAACAAAATTATTTTTATTCATGTAGGTACAGTCCTTATAATGGCTAGCAATTCTCATTTGAATGAACTGCCTAACATCAGGCCATATTTTAACTTTTATGGCAATATGTAATGTTAGTTGTCTATATTAGTTTTTGTTATGAAGTACTGAGACCTTAATTGCTTGTTTATCATCCCTTATTCAGTGACTTATTTCAGTTTCCCCTATGTTTTATTGGATTAAGTGCTTTTAATACCGAACGGAATTGCAAATAGCACTTTTCACCTTCGCCCCTCTTCCAAGGGTATTCTAAATCTTTTCTATGATTGTGCAATAAACAATATTTTCGTCTAGACTGTATAAATACATCAGAGGTCTAGGTATAGGGGATTCGAATTTAATGGCGTTGTTTGCCTTTTATGTGTTTTGTTTTATAACTTATTTTCTAGCTAAAATTGCCTCGTATGTCGTGGGGGATGCGCTAATGTTATTTGTACCTAACTCCTTAATCGCAGTCGCGTATGTGTTCCGGAAATGACTGGACGTAGACAGATTTATAGTAATGGTAATTCCGTCGAAAATTCAGCACTAAAAGTATTCTCGCAGATGACATTTCGTGTACTTATTGCTCCGTAAAATACCGATCTAAACTTAAATACCACGTAGTTCTATTTTTAGTGTTCTCCTCTCTAAATTTGTAAACCCAAGGTCTGTTGAGATATGAATGGATGTGACAGATTATCGATCGTGAACGTACCGGCGACCGGTCGATCATGCTTATCTAATGTTCGGAGCAAATATTGGCTCGGCGCATACCGAGAATTTGGACGATGTGCAAAGAGAGGCGGACCTTTAATATTTAAAAGGGTGTAGGATTGGATACGGTACGGGATGGTAGTGCTGTTTCATTAATGTGGATTTTGAATTCTAGTTATTAATACCGCGACTTGGTCTGTTTTGGTTCTGTGCGAAAATATTATGAGGGAACTTGTCAGGGGTTATTTATGCAATCATTTCGATGATTTCGTGGAAATTACGTGCATTGGTGTGCAATTTATCATTACATATTATTATACAGGTTCTCAATTTTGTTGTATGCTTTTCAAATGGTCATAAACCATCTTTTGTCAATGAAATAGAGCTTTTATCCTTGTCCAGCTTTTAACGTATCACTGATTCTCAAAACACCTTATTAATTTTGTTTGTTCGTATGTCCCGAAGGTTCGGACTGGATATTGTTTGGTTATTGGTTCCGATATTCCACCGATAGCTTCTACCTGCCGCTTTACCTGACCGCTTGCGTATATTGTTATTATTCATTTTAACCGGCGTTTCTTTGGACAACGATGTTACAGAAATGTTTAGAGGAATCCGCTTTAAGTAGAATCTCTATTTTTTTTTTTGAGAAAGCATATTGCGTTTCTATTGTTACCTGAAATTGGGTGGGTGACAAATTTAAAATTTTATTGTCAGTTTTATTTCGTGTATGTTCTGTTAACAATTCTGCCAACTATCTTATCATCATGTCGATGGAGTTAAACACTTTATGAGCTTTTTCTTCTGAGATTTTTTTATCCTAGACGCGCTTATGGACGTCCTGAGAATCCGTACACTGCTACACTTTTGAGGAGCCAATGAACGCTGTTTACGCTGCCAGTGTCGTGGTAACTTATTAAACCCAATCAATTTAAAAAATACCTTCGACTACTAAAATAATTTCATTATTCAGCTCCACTTATCCCAATTTATTTGGGGTCGGCTTGTGTTTTTTTACCCGACTGCGGCGAAGCCCAAAAGGAGGGTTATGTGTTTTTCTTCCATAGTTCTGTTTTACTCGTCATCTCAGCAGTTACCACCTTTCTAGTCATTGTCATTCTTTAGTATGAACTATAATTAATAATTTAGAATATGCAGTCGATCCATGTCAAATACTGGTATCTAGCTGCATCTAGTTAGACCAGAAGCCGACCCCTTCATAGTCATGAAAAGGCTAGCCATAAATGATTAAAACAATTAACTGATAAAACTAAAGGAAATACATCACCTTCCCCCACAAACTGTCTAGGGAACAGACAAGCTTCAAAAAACATGCATGTACAGACACGGATACCTCCACATATGACATTTATACGTACAGTCCATACCCAGCATTACATGACCCCTCTTTTCATACCCCTTCTTTATTGAAGAGGTCAGGTAATGCTGGCCACTGGTTGTACAGGTACACGTTATACACAATTACTCGGGGTTTATGATCTGTATACTGTAACTTTGTAGCGTCGGCCCGTCAAAATAAACACGCAACGCTATACATCCACTGATTTGATAACTGCACCGAGCGATGCAACGTTAAGCGGAGTACGTTTGGTCGTAAAACGAACCCCGGTACAATGTTATTACAACGTATTGTTTGGTTTATTGGCTTGGATTAAATTGGTATTGACATGACATTGTTTTATTGACTTTTTGGTGGGTAACCGTGAGCGGGAATTTAGTCGTCTGAAATCGACTGGGTTCGAGTATTCATATTTCGTGGTCATCGTGTTCTTTCGTAGGAATGGTACCTACGTCTTATCAAGAACGAAATGATGGATGGACTGTGTGAAGGATGATATGGCTAGTGAGGAGGAAACTGCTGACATGACGAGTTATTAGAAGTATGGAAGAAGACATGTTGCCATGTTGTTGTTGTTGTTTGTTGTTGTTGACATCTTGCCTGTTATAACAATTGTATGTGTTTGTGGATAAATAAATGTTGCATGATCCCAAATAAATTGGAAAAAGGCAGGAGAATAAACGTACACGGTTCTATTAAGGTTTAAAAAAAAACATTGCCCCACACTAGGAATTTCTCCTGTATCGTGGGTGCGTTTACAAATATTTAAACTCACATACACAATCAAACACCCAGACCAGAAACAACGTATCTTTAGGACACACAAATATTTGTTCCGTGTGGGGATCGTACCCACGACACGGAAGGCAGCAGTCTAATCGCTCAGTCACTGCGCCAACCGTGCCGTTATGGATCCAGTAGGTGCTAGCTCATGATTATTACGTTTTGAGTAGTATTTTTGAAATTTTGCTGGTGTAGCCACGCTTTGGAAACTCCATCAATTTGTGGTTGAATGTTGTCGACGCTGTTATAAATTTATTAACTATGGAAGACTTACAGCTAAGATAAACAGGTTAAAAAATTGTGTGTGAGATTGACAGCCAATTAAAAGTCCTTACTTCTAAAAGCAGTTTACAAAGAAAGAGTGTGATCAAGACAATACAGCCACAAAAAAAAAAAAAGTTTAAAAACTAAAACCCGACTACGAATAAAAACGTAGACTAATAAAACCGCGATCTTAAAAGTATTAAACAAAAAAAAAACGTCTAGTAAGTAGATAATTTGATAACTATTATAGAGGACAGCCGTAGTCGCATGCCACTGATACCTGATGCTACTTCATGGCGTTCTCATTGACACAGAAGTCAGCTGCTAGTTGCCATTAGCAAGGTGGCATGCGACTACGACTTTATATGTCACAATCAGTATAATAATAAAAGCCTGAACAAACAAAATCTTAATTAAAAAAAAGCCAAGGCTTCGATTTATCTACTTCAACAGCCTTCCGAAAATGGTACCGGATCATTGGGTTTGCTTTGGGGCAGATTTTTTAAGAAATAGCAATATTTCTTGCTATTGCTTACAGTAGCAAAAATATGTGTCAAAATATTTTATAACTAAAAAAGAAAAATCTTGAAAGTACTAACTAAGATACTTCCCAGATTTTTCTTCTCTGGTTAGATACTTATTACTTTACGAGTGGTTTTAAACCATGAATCATTTTATTGCCATTCGAGGAACGTCTTAACGCAATCATTATAAACGCATTCTGAAATCTATTGACGTACACTTATCTACAAGTACGGCTAGTTCTTCCCCGCAAAACCAAAGATAAACACATCAAGTACTTGACGTTTATAAGCTAAAAACCAGCCATTATACACCAGTTTACCTTTTACAAGCTGCACGAACGTTTCATAGAAAAATTCTTCTTAAAAGGTCAGCGGTCTCTTTGGAGTCGTTTTATAGTATCTTTAACCTTTACTTTTATCAGTTTTATGACGTCGGACAGTTCCGGCAGTTAAGGGCACGCATCGTCAACCCTGCTGCTTCATGTGTGGCGTGCTTATCATGGTGTTGTGGCTGGTTGAAGGGTATTTGTTAATGATGGACAGCTTTCAAGGAAAAAAAGAATCCACGAACTTAACCCAGTTTTGGTTCAATTTTTCTGTGGTTTGATTTTTGTATTTAGATTTGGATGTGCACTTAGCAAGTTTCGTGGGATTCAATGTTTAGTTCGTAGAATCTTGCAACTGAATGCTATCTTAATGAGATATGGATCGGTCGTTTCCTGTTCTGGGTTCTGAGAATAACCCAAAATAAACAAAAACGTTACCCTTCTTATGGAGTAAGGGCTGGATAAGAATTTAAACAGCCTATTTAATGTAATCTGTCCCAGTTTTTCACACTTAAAGCAGATATGAAGTATTATAAGATCCCGTCGGGGCTGCGGGTTGTTCACAAGTGACCTCGACATATAGGGTTCAGATGGAACATGGGTGGTTTTTAGTCAGTAGAAGTCTGACACTCCCTTTCGCTCTGCCCAAGAGCGGGAGGGGTTATTTGATGACTTTTCACCAGCCAAAAAAAAAAGTATAAGATTAAACAGAGGCACTATTAGTACTTACTTAATCATACATATATTTCTATAAAACATGGCATAATAAGTCCATTTAGTTGATTACTATTAAGATTCAAAAGCTTACTGTTTGTGGAGTCTCAGAGCGTGAAGCTGACATGGATTTTTGCAATTTCGAACATTAAAATCAAATGTGCATCGCGATATATGTTAATAAGTTTAACAAAGTTGTCTGCGCATTAAAGAAAGTCCATAGCCCGTGGCCGTCAGACTCGGTAGACCACGACCAGAGTAATATTTTGAATAAATTACAATTTCCCATCGTAAAGGAGGTATGAATAAGAATTAAGCGTTTTTATTGGATGCACAGCTGTAATACGTGTTTTGAAATCATTTTCGAGTGCATGCTGATATCTTTTTAATAGTCCTTTGACCTTTAATGACTTTTATGAGCTAAGGTTCTATGCTAGAGATCACACAGATAAAGGATAATGTAAACCGCTGTTAAACTCATATTGCCGTGTCATATTACTATTAATATAAATAAATTAAAAGATGTAATATCGTAACGCTACGTAATCCTGACCATTTAGGGGTCAATCTTTAAATTAATGACGGAAACATTCTTGAGGTTATGTAAATAAAACGCATAACTATTACTCTTTGTAAACTTTGCACGTGACTGCACTTTTTTTAATTTAAGAAGTAATTCGAAATGTCATCTTCTTTAAAGTATAAAACAAAGTCGCTTCCTGATGTCTGTATGTGTTGAAATATTTCAAACTAAGCAACGGATTTTAAAACGGTTTTCATTAATAGTAGACAGAGTTAATAATAAGTTTTGTATGAAAATCCATCACCGGGCAAAACTCGTGTGCGTCGGTTTGTTCTATAATATATTTATTTCTCCTTCAAATAAAAACACTTAAATATTCAACGGTAACTTTGAACTACAATAAACACTCCAGGAGACGGTTAAACTATCACGCGAAATATTTCGCAATACAATGCGCCCCATCTTGAATGCACCAAGAAATTTATTACAGCAAACCGAGCGATAAACTCAAAAATAAATTGGGTGTCGCCATAATGCCGTGTTACTTATACCGGTACACTATTATAGAACGTATGGGGGTAAACGGGAGGCGATTTCTTTACGAATTTATTGTTCGCGCGCCGCTTTCGCGTCTTATTCAAAAGAGTTATTGGTTACTGTCGATGGGCACGTTATTGTTCGAATTTAGAGGGGGGCCCTCGATTCCGTATGTTATCTTTTTCGAAATGGCAATAAATTTTAAATGAATCGCCGTGTGATTGCGATCGTTGAAGTGGTTATCGTTTTGAGAATGCTCTTTTGTATGTAGCCGACGGCTTTTATTGGTGTATACGGAACCTTAATCGGCTGTTATGTTCCGTATAGCTTTAATTAAGAACTTCAAGCGGTGTGTTGTGGTGAAGAACGTAGGTGTTCTTTCTGTGTTATTAACTTTTGTTGCTTCATAATGTTTGAGATACGGCTTGATAGCGTCGGAGTTTTTTTGCTTCTCTGCTAGTTTAATACCTTATAATATTTAATATGCATTTAGTTTGGTCGATTTACCACAGAACCTAGCGTTGTTTAACTTATTAATTATAGGTGACCGTTCTTAGAAGTTATTCTAAAAAACTTGCAAAGATCTAATGTACCAGCAAATTGCTCTGACAAGCGACATATCGTGTTATTGCCACCAACATTTTCTGTTAATCCGTTGAGCTGTTTTAATTAAATGAATAATTAAGTCTGTGCATTCTGAAAATTGGCAACATTGCAAATTGCTGTCAAATATTTTGCTGTTTTAATTAATTAATCAATATCAACTTAATTCAATTTGAAATATCGCACTAAGATATTGATTATAAATTGCAAAATTAAACACGACCTGTTTACTGACACTTAAAAAAACAGTGGTTAGTCTAGTGGAGTAGCCGTTGAACTGCAAAGTCATTTAGGTCTCAAGTTTGATTTTTCAAAGTTCTTTTGTTCAATTTCTCAGGCTCATGGGCTGATAAAAATAACATCAGGTTAGGCATTAACCACACGATAAAGAACTAAATAAAAAAAAAACTATTTTTCACAGAATTACATCATGAGACCTATCCAATGATGACTAAGCAGTAACTAGTGACAGTACTTCTCTTGTCCACAACTCCACAAGTAAGTACCATGGCACTATACTCATTGCCCTTAGTTGACACTCGCAATTTGCGCGGGAATCGTACCAGCTGCGCTTGTTTCCGGCATTCCTCCTATGTAAATCATTTTAAATACAAATTCCGGTTGTGTTTAAATGGCGGGAAATGCAGTTGAGTTTTTGAACGTTTTGGTAGGCTTTTTAATTTTTGTTGTAAAGTAGAATTGGAAAGGGATATAACTAAACTCTTTTTTTTTCAATTCTTGTAACACTGGTTTGTAGATCTCTGACAGTCGAAACAGGTGTCAGTGGCCCGCAAGTCTGACAACCAGTCTTACCAAGGGGTATGATATTAACTAGTATTAACTGGGTTGTGGAGGTCAGATAGGAAGTCGCTCCATGTAAAATACTGGTATTCAGCTGCATCCAGTTAGACTGGAAGCTGACCCCAACATAGTTGGGAAAAGGCCATATTGGAAAGGCCTGTAAACTCTTTTTAAATTCTTATAAGACTAGTATGGTAAATATCAGATATTATTATGTTATCATAAAACATGTTTCTTTATCGCATTAATAATTGAGTTTGTGCAAATAAGGAAGGTGTGGAGGTAAACGCATCAATATTTTCCCCAATTTCCGCAATCCAATGATTTATGCATGTATTTTATCAGTCGTACTTTTGATAAAAATAACCGACTGCAAAAAAAGAGGAGGTTCTCGGTTCATATTTTTGACAAGTATTAAATACAATAGTGCAAAAATGACCAGCTGCTCAACATGAATTTAAAAATTAAAATCCCAATTCAGTCCATCCATCACTCCATTTAAAAGTGGTTCATCAAACTCATCAATGCACTTTGAAGTGCCATAACCAGTTTTCCTCATTCAATTCTCACAATCTGATAAACAAACAGCTGACAATCAAACCCCTTCAATACCAAGGACTAATCTACATACAAATGTGAAGTATTCCGATAATTTCAAAAAACACTAGTAAAGTGCCAGTAACCGTTTATTACGTTATACCTCATCAAACATTATGTTGTACTCATTAACATATTCAATATCACTCCATATTGTTTGTTTGTTGATCAACAATCCAATATGGCCACCATGCGTGCTAGTTTCCAATAAACACAACACTAATAAAAATAGAAAATAAAATACGCACGTGTTTGTGATTTTTATACTATTTTTTGTATTTGTTTTTAGGGTTCCATAGGGGGTTCCACGAAGTAAATAAATATTGAAACATTGATCAATAGGTATCGGTTCTACTGCTAGCGATAAGCTGAAGCGAGTCGAGCTAGCTACTATTTACGAGTTGGTCGAGTAATCCCTGGTATACGTATAGAAGATACCTCATCATCAAAAGAAATCTATCGTCATCAGAAGATACGTTTCCTGTATGTATACAAGCAGGTAAAATTTTACTTTGCAATTGTATAATATACCTTAGAATCTACTTAATGATGAGATGACCCGCCGAGCGAGCGTCGTTGAGTACTCGCTTAGCGACACTCGCGTGGCTCTCGTTGAAAGGTCTTGTCGCTGTGAAAAATAACAGTTATGGCAGAGGTTTAAAAAATAAATGTGCACATAAGGGTGCACGTTTATTTTATCTCTGTTGATATTATATCTCTTTTATCCTAGAAAATCGTTGATCGCTCTCTCTCTCTCTCTCTTGCTCACTTGCCCGCTGTCGCTCACTCGTCGCTCCTCGTCAGCAGTGGGACAGGTCCCATAAAGGGAAAATTAAACGTTGATTATTTTATGTTTCCCGTTGATCTTTTTCCTTTCAATATTCTTAAATGAAATGTTAGCAGTGCGTGTATCGCGTTTCACGATAATCGAGTTAGGTAATAAATCATACCATTAATTTATTAGGTCAAAGTATAATCAGGAAACTGGCAGTTTTCGTCGATCAATTGTTTGTATTTCTTCTGTTGAAACGAAACATATTGTGTGTTGAAAACAGAAGGCAATGTTTTGGTTGTGTTGTGTATTACATAAAACCAGTCAAGGTTTTTTGTTTAATAAATTATCTGTCGATAAGGCGATATGTGGGGCTAGATAACTAGGAACTCATCTTCTGCCTAACTTTATCACAACTATGTTGGATTCGGTATTCAGTCTCACCTAATGCAGCTTGCATTTAATAATAGAGTGACTACCAATCTCGTCCATAATCCAGTTGATGTGTAATTAAATACCTCTTGTTAAGACTAGGTGCACCTCTGCCTAACCGTTTATGCATTGACAGGCGTGATGTTATTTTGCAAAGACTGGTTATCGTATTTACTGGTAACCACTGTAAATGATCTATGAACGAGAACCCCTATCAACAGCTTAAAATATATTCCAAGCCACGGAGGGGCCTTGGTCTGTTAGGGACGGTCACTGATCCAAGGACTGGAGGACTGACCTCGGCTAGCGTTAGTAACCTTGAATATACACGTCCCGATTTTATTATTTATCCACGAGCATTTGTTTTCTATCAGGAAATGAACGTTTGGTCCACAATGAAGCACTAAGTATTCAATAGACATCATCCAAGTTACAAAATTTTCTACTAACTGCATCTGGTAACCAGATGCAGCTGAATACCAATATTTTACATGGAGCGACTGCCTATCTGACATAGACAACCCAGTCAGTATAGGATACCCTTTGGTAAGCTGGTAGTCAGAATTTCGGGCCACTGACTACTTTACGACTGTCAATCTACAAATGATAGCCAGGACCAACGGCTTAACGTCCTTTCTGAGTCACTAATGAACTCGGTATGTAATGCGTGTTCAACGATCCACAGACCAACCTAGGCAAGCACGGTTTGACCTGAAGATTCGAGCGACGTGGTTGCTCAGTTGTCAATAGACAACGAAAGTATATTTACCTTAGCAACCGTCTCAGAACCGTATAATTACAGAACACTTTCATCAATGACACGGAATTCGAAGCATCCGACGCGTCTCGTAAAACGTTCGCAGCCGCAGCGAATTAATTCGATCATTGTATTACACTTAGCCGTTGGCTAGGGTTACCATTTCTTAAGAAAAGTCCTGACTAAAATACGGACATTCGTGAGTAAAAAACTTCGAATAAACTGGGAAATAAATAAATAAAGGTGTGATCGAAAAAGTCGCACTACAAAAAGCACAGACGGAATATGAGGGGGAGACCTTTGCCCATTTAAAAAAAGGAACAGTCAAACATGGCTGGATAAAGTACGAATGAAGAAACAAAAATAAAACCGGATGCATCCAGATAAATCTGGATGTCAACCCTAGCTGTTGCTAAGGCGAATATCATCAAGTTGGAATTCCGCATTCCTAGAGATTGACTCTATAAAGATTCAGTTAATAGACATTTCGTCCCACGTGCTGCTCCGTTAAGGCGAAGTGTGCAAGGATTATTGTCTGTTCAACTTAGTTCGTTTTTGAAGGATTGATTTTTTGCTGGTTTGTGCGTAATCTAATAAGATGAGTGACGATGAGCCTTTTTAAGACTGATGGAAAGATGGGTAATCGACAGAATGGGTAATGAATATTTTTTTATCGGGAATCGAATTCTACATAAATTATCAATTATATTTTTTTTTCTGCAGAGAAAAGTCGTAGAAAACCAGAATGCCTGAGACATATTTTTGAACGACATGTAAAGCCAGGTCAAAAACCCATGAGCTACATACAACAACACTAGTTCACCAGGTTAGGCACTAACAAAAATTTACCCAACTCGCCAGTGCGAGTTGGGTAAATTTTTGTTAGAGGGATGGGCTTTTTTATAATCTACCATGAGGGCCACTGGGCCCTCATGGTAGATTATAGCCCATCCCTCTCCTTGAGAGGAGGCCTGAGTCCCTGCAGTCGGAACATAATAGGCTGATAATGATGACCATTTACAGCAAGTTTTTTTTAAGCTTGGTCAGTCCAAGCTAGTCATGCGAAATGCAAAAAATGTGAATTATTTTATAGAAAAGATAGAAATAAATGCTAATTAAACAAGTGCTGTGCTATCAAAATGCCTCAAATACTTGAATCTTTAGCAATAATCTGGTTTTTATTTCAGTAATTATGTGATTAAATCAGAAAAAATGTTCAACGTAGTAATTTTCTAGAAATTTTGCATTCACTTAGAATCATGAGGAAAGAAATGTAAAAAACGATAATTGCAAATTTTTCTACTGTAATTAGTGCTTTTTATAAAAAAAAATATTGAAATATTTGGTAATTCGTCGATAGGTTCAAGTTTTTTTCTACCGAAATAAATATCGTATTTTCTCTGGATAGGAACAAACATTGAGTCTTTATTTAAATAGGCTTACCCCGAGTAAGTGCTTAAACAACGCCTAATTTTTGTAACCTTTCAACCTAGACGTTGAAGCCACAAAAATACAGACGGTTCTACTTAGCCTAGAAACCAACAGGAATTATGAGTTTTTTCTGTTTTTTGTATTACGTAATATTTTTTTAGATCAGGTTTTTGTACTACAAAACAATTTTATATTTGTATACAAACGTAATGAAAAGAAAATACCTTTGATATAGTAAACATAGACAGATTTATTTAAAAAAATATAATTTATATATTTTACTCAATTTTTAATAAATTCTGAAAGACATATCTTTCAGAATTGATAATTATGTAAAACAACGATTCAAAATGATCAATGAGTAGTATTACTAAATAAACATCGTACCGAATCCCTTCATTATCATAAACCTTACCTCCAAAACCCTAACCCGATCTAGTAGCAACCAGCACAGCTTCCCCTTAACCAGTGTAACATGTAATTGGGGCAGGATGTCGGGAATAACCGGCTGATTCATACGATCTCGTGACTACGCCCACCGGCCGGTACACTTTCAGTTTGCCTACGATGTGAACACAGCTGATACACTCGATAAATTGTTATGCTTCAACATAACCGGCGAAATGTGGGTGTACTAATGGACACACCTCTGTGCCTAATCCCTGCGATTACAGGAGTGATGTTATATTAAACAATTTAAATAGGGTAGTTAACAAAAAAAATCTAATTAGTCCGTCAGGTATTTTATCTTTTTCCACGTAAACAAACAATGAAGACGATACAGTGCTTTGAAAACTCGTGTGATGTCATTTTCTGAGACATTAGTACGACATTCTTTAGCGGTCAGTGACGTCACAACCCTCCACTCAAATCTTTGACGCGTTTTATCTTCGACAATTTTTATTGATTCGATAAAACAAAAAATACGTATCCAATATTTTTCGATAATCTTACAGACGGACTAATTAGAATCATTATGTTTTTAGGTCAGTAAAAATCCCTATTTATTACACATGAAGACCTTCGCATACCTCCGAAATATGGATCCTATTACATAAACGGGAAATATCATTGAGCTTGTCTGGTTGGTCTTTCATCCCAGTTTCTTCCAGTAAAATCACGATGATTTTATGACTTGAATCAATGATTTTGATGAACATTTTGTTCTGGTATCTGTTCTTTGTTGTATTGTTTACTCATAAGATAGCATTTTCCATTCTGTGATGAAATGTTAGTGGTGGAGGACCACATCGTGAGTAAAAAAGCCTGAGTGTCTAATGCCCTTTTTTTGGGGGGTTGAGAAATCATATCAAATAACCCCTCCCGCTCTGGGCCGTTGGGACACTCCCTTCCGCACTGAAGGGCGTGTCAGACTTCTACTGACTAAAAACCACCCTTGTTACTTCTTAGCCCATTGTGCCGAGGCTGCGGTGTCTCGAACATCCCGCAGTCCCGTGTCTAATGCCCTTTTTTTTTGGGGCATGGGAAATCATCAAATAACCCCCCCCCCTCCTGTTCTTGGGCAAAGCGTAAGGGAGTGTCGGTCTTCTACTGACTAAAAACCACCCATGTTCCTTCTTAGCCCTTTATGTCAAGGCCGCTGTATCTCTTACAACATCCCGCAGCCCCGACGGGCGTGTCTATTGCCCTGGCAACAAAATCGTCTAGGCTCATATATCAGTCTCGCAGACTATAAATTATGGATGTCATGAAGATATGGCGTCAACTGGAAAATTTCCGCCAGTCACGGTCTCCCTGGTAACGTTATAAGTATGCCTTGCTTTCTTTCAACTGTTTTGGGATGGTAACCAGATGGAGCTGATTCACTATTTAATGTGAAGCGACTTCCTTATGACCTCCACAATCGAGTTGCCTCCCTGATAATGTAAAAACTAAAATCTTATTGCCTCTTGTATCACACAAATAAAGTAGCTCGTTCACTTTGCTTTGGTGTAATTGAAAATTCGTACAACATGCCTACGTGCTGAAACAAAATTAATTCTACTGTTTAATCATGGAGCTTCAAGGCCAATCAAATGACTACTTCTTTGATGCTTCACAAGTTTCTGTCATTGTATGATTAAAGGCCCCACGTTTATTCTAGTTTTAATTTACTTGATCTGCATGATGAGCTTTCTGACTCGGTTAAATATAGCTTCAACTCACGGTCCGTAATAGTTTTTTATAGATAGAATCACCTTATAACGCACCTATAAACCGACCTTAACCTTCGAGAATTATTTAATTTTAATGAGGAAAGACGGAAATCGTAAACACGTGGTTAAATATATGCTAAGTAGGGGGCAAACAAAATGTTGTAGGAATACAAAGGTCAGATTATAACGACAGGTGACAGCTTACTGAGGCTCGTCTTACCTCGCCATCACACTATTTTTGTACATTTTCGCAGGAATGTTTAAAGTATTTTTGAACAGACGAAATCGTGGAAACAATACTCGTTTGCCACCACTAAAAGTACTTAAAACATCTGTTACTACGCTGGCGTAGCCACCCAAGATTCATCTTACTACGCCGTAACCCGTTCCTTAAATATATTGTAAAATATTGCGGTTTTTTCCGCTGCTCGTACGACACTCATATACATAATGTAAATTATCTGGCCAGACGACATTTCGTACTTTTAATTCTACATAATTTTCTTTATAAAAATGAATGGGATTCACAAATTACTGATTTCAATGCCACGCGTGGTTGGTGTATTTAGGTTGGTCGTGCCAATTTCTTCTGTAGCCTCAAGGTTGCTAGATAAGTGGGAGTATATAGGTTAGTAGGATTGTCGGAAGATATCGCATTGTGTGCGCTGGGAACCTATTGGTTTTGATTACATTCGCCTTTGTGTGGCCGAGCGATGTGGACTGATTGGAGAGAATGCCTATCGGGTGATAAAGTTATGGCACGTTTGTTTACGTTGCTAGGCTAGTCTTCGGTTTTTCGCTTATTATATTCCATTGAAATATCATCAAAGAAAAGATCGATGACAAACTTTATTGGAATAAATGGAGAATAAATCCAGATCTTATTGAAGTGGACTTGTTGCTTGGATATTTGTCGATATATCTGTATGTCCAGAGATAACCACATGTATCTTAATAAATACGCACTTTTGAATTACTTTCTCCTAGTTATTTACAAATTAGCAACCATGTAGTAAATTAAAATTCTGTTAACTTACGAGGAAGTTGTTGTTATGTATTGATAAATTATTTATTTATCTAGTCACACTAAAATATTCCACGAATAGTATGATATAGGTACCTCTAGCTCTGAAAACACATGTATTTTAGATATCTTTCCTTAATGCGTAGAAAGGGATAGAATCTGCATATTTTCCGTTTATCGTGTGTTTAAATACTGGTTATCCTGCTATCGGGGAAATCCTTTGAGCTTAGTATTCTATGTGCATAAAGACTTATCATCATTATCACGTAAGCAGCCGTTACCACATGATGGAAAAAATTATGAATGAGAATGTCATTTATATCATTCTAAAGAATCCAAGCTGCCACTTGGAGCTTGAAGTCCAATTGCTGGCAATGGGCTAGCACCCCCCCATATGTCGCCCAATATATGGTTGTAGTACTGATACTTTCGCTTTTTATCTGAAAAGACCATAACATATTATCTCAGCTTAGTCTCCAAAATAACTTCGTACCAACGACGATGGCGATGTATTCTATAGGTCCATAGGTATAGTCTATTAAGCCTGTTTGATGACCATCCATACTTTAAAAGATCCTCTTTCCTTATCTTCAGGTGATAAATATCGCGGAAGGCGGATGTCTGGGCAGTAGCTCCGTGATAATAATAAAAACACTCTGCGTCACCAAACGATACGGAATTCGCACAAAATCAGGTGGGATGTTGCTGATATAAATATTAGCAAAAAAAAAAAGATTTCCCGGTTCCAATGAAATCGAGAGAATTATTATGTAAATTGAGCGAATCAGCTGCTTTTTAACCCACGCATGTAGTAAAATTGAAAGAAATGGGTTAATAGTACTAATACAGTGGTGAGCCATGGTTTAGTAACCGAGGTCTACCCACTAGCTGGTCATGCTATACCCGTCGATTTCTCCATGACGACTAGATTTTCCAACTTTAAAAAGGACCTGATGATAGGACTGTCTTTCATGGCAATCGTATAAAAAAAACCGTTCTTTTAAGTCACAGTTGATACTTCATCTTTTCATTGCCTTGTCTTATTTGGGTAGTGCAGCTTTGGGGCCATGCCTAGACTGTTCCATAGACAAGACATTAGTACCACCCATGTTTCACGAGTCCGGTAAGTCCCATGTAATAAGAGGCGAGCCTATTACCATCAACCAGGCACATTTCCACTGACTGACCGTTCCGTTTCGCGTCAGTTCGATTATTCTAGATACAAAATGTAGAATTCAGACTTTGCACCGTTACTCACAAAGTTATCTTAGTTCCAATCGCAGACTCTCAACTATTTCAATAGGCCGGTTAAAGCCGACACCTAACTCCACGCGTTCAAAGGTAAACGGTATACTTCTATAAATAAATAGACAATCATTCAATGTGGTGCATTCTTACGTGTGCCAAGATACGAGTATGTATGCAACGGCGACAGCTCGAAATAGCGCTTGATTCATTGCGTACCATTGTGCAATAGCAGCCACTTTCCTTATGCAGGCTAGTTAGGAACTGTGGTGCCTTTTTGGTAGATCTTGGAACGTTTTCGTTCAAGAGTTGTTGTGGATACGAGTATGGAGCTCATTATGTCAGTGGCTGGGATAGTGTTTCCTGGTTTACAGTTTCAGGGTAATGGATAAGCGGGTTGGCCAAAGAAACTGAACGCGATCAGCAAATGTAATCGTTTAGAAGGTATCAGTATTTCAAAGCAAGAGTGACACTGATTGTTTTTAAACGCGGATTCGATGTCTTTTATCGATGACATTCGCCCAAGTCTACCCACGATGTAAAGTCCATTAAATATCTCTTCATGTGTATCAAAGGTTCCTAGAAGTCTTCAGAACCAGGAAACTTCCAAAACCAGTATAATTTATTCGCCTCATTCCGTAAAAACTTACGAGTTATTTTTCTACTTAATAAGCCCATCTACGTATCAAAAGAATTCTAATTCTACCACACAAAGAACATATATTTTGATCTTGATACCCTGTGTCCGCTTTCGCAGTATGTAAGAACATAAAACTATTTCCAAATAACAAAGCAATTTGAAATGAGATGTGCATAAATATTTTGGCATTGAAGGAAAGAGTGCAGATACCAGTTCAGAGATGTCAGTGAACTGCTCTGGCAGTCGTAGGGCGTAGGCGATCCAACCTAGTTCGTTGCAAGTTCCGCTTGGCAAGGCATTCGCTTCACTAATCTTTGCAGTTTCTGAAGATTTAGCTCGGGCAAAGACTAGAAAACTATAATCTGGTTCAGCAATCGTGAAGCTTTCAAAATATTTTCTTTCGTTCGTAATGCATTCTTGGAAATGTTGGTTTTTCTAATGGTTTCTAGACTTTGATCCGAAATTGTAATATTTTTCTAAATTTGTTAGGTCGTGATTTGCGATCAACAGTTTAGAGATGAATCTAGTTTTTTTTTTAAATATTCAGATCAATCTTCGATTAGGACTTTTGATCGCATTTCAAATCTACTTTTTTTTCACCACACCGTTTAATGAACCCAAGAATTTACGAAATCAAAGTACCAAAATCTACGATAATTATTCCTTTGCAATAAACATGAAGACGCTACACCAGTACTTAGGGATTAACGCCCTACAACAATTCCATTTGCTAATTACTTACTAAATATTCAAGCGGTGATTTTCCTCGTCCATTGTGAATTATGCTGGCCTCAGGTAATTAACGATGTTCCTTCTGTTTCACTGTATTCTATGTAACACGTGACCACTGCAACTGTTGCAATGTTTGTTGACCTGGCACCCTATTGCGATGTCGCTAGATAACACAGCGAATAGGTCAAGATTGCCCAGTAAATTGTTGCATTCAAACGATTCCGTGGAATATTCTGAGTGATAAATGAATAGCAAACTTGCATGCATAGTGAATTCATTTCGCTAATCCAAACAGACATTTATGAAGTGTAAAATGTTTTCTCTGCTTCACAAAAATTCTAGAGGCTACACGCGACATTTGCATGAACGCTTTTCCTAGATTTCCTGCCACATTTGCGTCATCTTGTAATACAAATGCTTGTGCATTTTGTAATTTGCTTTTGTATTTCATATGTTATATGTTCTCTTGTTCGGTTTTAACAGAGATTAACCTGTTGTCTCGTTTATGAATGCATTTCCACAATTTTAAGCTGTTCTAAATTCAGTGTGAAAATGAATGGTGATATGCTCATGTGAAATATTGTTGCTAGGCGGGTTTTATCTCGACAGACATCAGCTATAGAGATAGTTGCGGATAGCGTAGTAGGTGCCCTACATGGTTGCGTCATAGTCGTAGGCGCCGGCGGCGGCGCGCGCGCATCTCGGTCACTGTGCCACGCGCACGCAACTAGTCACGCGCACACAGATTCACACCAGATTACGCATTTTCATAAAGATTTTACACGTAAACCTGTAGTACAGTATGATGGCCTGTTACAACTTATAAATTACGAAAGTACATCTTCTCGATTCGGTAAATTTTAATTAGCTCCATGAATGAATGTAATAATTTGGCATCTATTTCCCCATTTTAACAGTCAACGTTGAAAAAAATCATAAAAAAACGTTACAAGCACACACCATTTTGCTTACAGATAATAGCACGCTTTTCTTTATTAATCAGTGTATACTTTTAAAACATTTTATCGTTCAGAATTACTTTCGCAAATACATTTTGTTTCTTCCCTTCCTCATTGTTACTCTCAAGGCCGCGTTGTGATTTTCTTCAACTACATATTTGTTATTTAAATTATTATAATTGAAATCCTATGTCGTGACCTCTGAAATCAGCGTTCTTAGCTGTGATTGAACATTTTCTTCAACTAACTTGAGTTTTCAGTCGTAGATACTTCCCTACTGTCTGCGTCTGGTTCATCCCTTTTTCCAATTATCTGCTCACGAAGTTTTTTATCAGTCTGTCTGATCAATTAGTTTTGATTATGTTTGCCAAGTTATCTCGCAATTGGCTCCAATTGAATTTCGTCGCAGACTCAGTTCATGCGATTAGGGTTTTAGAACCTGACAAAAGATTCATAGTCATTGTCATAAAGTTTGATATTTATTTATTGTTACATGTATCAGACAGACTTAAGTTTTCATTTAATATTTTTGAATAGATATTTCATTTTTGAATGTCAGTGTGAACTTTTGCAAATTTAATGCAATATTAGAGACCTGGCGATGACAAAGTGACACTGGAAGTATCTATACAAATTATTTTTGTACTAGGAAACACAGTTTTTATTGGGTGATAATTTATAGATTGGAGGAAAGCCAGTGTTATGTATTTTCCGATAAAAAAAAACAAAGGTCAGTGTTTGGTTGTAAAACTGCATAAATTACCTATGGCGATGATGAAAACGTTTACAGGTTTTTCTTTTTAGATGTGAATTATATCTAGGAATACATGATTTCCTGCGGTTTGTTTTAGGACTCTCATGAATCTCTGTCAAACATGCAGTCAGCTCATAACCTAATGCGCTAAACTATAATTAATAACAGTCCACGTTTAATAGTCCTCAGAATGTTAATAGTCACTGAATTTTTCGCACTAGTGATATCCGTATATCAGATTGGCTTGATATAAATAGCGTCCTTAGTAAATTTTGCGGATAGGCCGTGGGTCAATATAGCTATTGATGGCGCTGCGGACGCCATTACAGAGCAAGGAGGGAGCGGTGTATTGTGACCATGGTTCTAATGTATTGGGAGTGATGACTTGCCTTGTCTGGGCTTGAGAATATGTTATGTTAGTTATGGCGGATTTGGCACGAATTTGTAGGAAGAGGAACGGCCGATGATTGTGGTATTAATATCGTAAATTAAATTGGAGAAACTGATTTATCAAGGAGTCTAGACATTTGAAGATAAAACGACTGAAATTAAATTGATCGTTGTTTACTGTTTTTCAAATCAGTCAATCAATCAAAAATTTTATTGTATCCACATTTCTTATTTAGGGGTCCGTACCCAAAGAGTAAACACGGGACCCTATTACTAAGACTTCGCTATCCGTCCATCTGTCTGTCACCAGGCTGTATCTCAAGAACCGCGATAGCAAGACAGTTGAAATTTTCAAAAATAATGTACTTCTGTTGCCGCTATAACAACAAATACTAAAAACAAAATAAAATAAATATCTAATTCAACAAACGCGATTTTTTTGCCCTTTTATGCTCAATATCAATATTGGCAGCAGGTAAGCACTTGAAATATTCACAAAATATTCAGTTGTATTTTTACTTTAATAAAAAATATTAAAAATTTAAAATTTCGCGATAAACTCAAAACTACTGCACCAATTTTCATGCTGTTTTTGCTAATGGATAGAGTGGTTCTCGGGGAAGGTCTTAGTAAGTATGTAATTGGTGTAATGGTTTTGAGAACCACGCGGGCGAAGCTGCGGGCATCAACTAGTGTTAAATAAATAAATAAGATAATGTTATGACGTCGATTTAAGATCTTATGTAGGTATGCTCTACACCTTGAATATTGTATACAATGGCATCAACAATAAGAATGAGTAAAATATGTGTTCTCAACATCCATTTTTAGTTTGACTTTCCGACAACCTATGCGGTGTTGACGCGAATGTTAATTATCTAGGTATGTCTTTGCTTAGAAGATCAGACGCTCTGTCATCGCCTGCGTTTTATTTTACCTTTTAAATGTCGGCTACTGTTTTTAGATCTAGATCTAGCAATATTTTTGTCTTTGTTTTCAAGCTGTTTGGGTATTTTCAAGTGTTATCCATGCCAAACATGTGTAGGACACATGATGCAGTTTAAAAAAAATATATATTGACTTAAGCCAATGAAAGTCTTAAAATCTATTCAAAAGGCTTAAAAAAATTAGAAGAGCAGTGTTGTTTGGTGACCAATATGAAAATTTAACAAACATTGACCAATTTGAATTATGACCGGAAACCTACAAAACAAATCTCGGCATGAGTAGTCGTTGTGGCTGATATTGACTCTAACACAACATGTAAAGGGCTGCGATGAAAGACAAAACATTCTTCAAAAGAAAAATCAAAGATTTTACTACCGGCATCAAGATCTCTAATAGTTCCCTTTCCCTGGTCACCCTTGGGCAGGGCGGGAGATAACACGACCAATTTGCAGATCTAATATCCGTGGTCCCAAATTATACTCGACCACGAAACAGGGCACCATGAGTGATCCATATGGGCCGTCTTTATGACATGTTGTGAATTCCCTTGCTTTTATATTACTATAGTTAATAGAGAAAAATGGCCGTCCTCTCTAACTTATCGCTATGATATTAATTTGCGGTATTGTGTGGGTGTGAATGTGGTGTTTTGTCTTCTTTATGGGTGGTCGCATATGTCTGGGTTGAAGTCTGGAGTGGGCTGTTTATTTTTGTATGGGAGGCGGGTAGAGCTTCGCGCTTCCGTATTGTCGTGCCAATTTGCAATGGGTCTAAAGTTTGGAATAGTATGGTTTTTTTTCAAGACTGAAAAGACGAAAATTTATAATAGGCGTGACGACATAGTCAAAGAATCAATGATTTAATGATATTAGGGGAAATTACATACGAGAAGGATTTAAAACACTGATTTAGTTTTATTTAAAAAATTAAGATTAGTAAGATTTTTAATAAAATAAAAGATTAAAATACTGATATCGGCCATTTTGATTGAAACACCAATTATAGCGCACTACGTCACGCCAATGTAAACATCACTAGCTGTCACTAGCTCACTGTGTTGTTTTGTTGCCGATTATGCATTTGGATATTTTCTTTGTTACTACAATACTTTGTGAACATCTTTAGCAATGGAATCAGGCTTTGTAAAAGCAAACAGTTCAAATTTGCCCAGGATAGATTTACTGATGTTGGGCGATTTCCTTGGGTCAAATAAAGAATTTTGCTCGTCCGAGTTCCGAAATGTGAAAACCTCCCTGTAAGTAAATTTTGTAAGTATCTAACACTATAAAAATACAACAAACTCGTTTTGAGCTAGTAGGAGTTTAGTTTATTTTCACTTTCATATGTTATTTTTACAATAAACTTGTCAGTTTATTTTTGAGGTTAGCTCCTTCGCAACTTGTAATAAAAGTTTGCTACTGAGTTAATAACCAACAAAAGGAGTAAATTTCTGTAACTACAAAGCATGTACTAGTATCTTTTCTCATAGTTACAACCTACTATCATAATCACCGGGTCAGCTATGCAGGTCCAGAGGACAACATTTTTGGCATTCAATGTAATGCTAAAACTATTGCTATTGATGTGTTTTTACACTGAGGCACCGCACACCACTTATAAACTTTGTTATTCATTTTTAACACACGAATTATGGTAATGTTTGTTTTAGTTTCCTCTAGCTGCGCTTTGACATTTCCATGTTTACATAGGCGTGACGTCAGACCCGACGCCATGACACTGCGAGCTGTTTTCGCGCTCTATTTAATTTTTTTTTCAAAAATGGCTTATATCTTCGTTAAACTTTACTTTATTACTGAAATAAAGGTTTTTTCGTAAATAAAAAAGATGTACCCACATTACGGAAGGGGATTTCAAAATCTTTCGTCATCCCTATTATGATGTCTTTCGACGAAACACAGAGAGAAATCAAAGTTGTCAGTAATTTTGAATCGGATGTATATATAAAACACAATCATAAGTGTACAGCCAGTTTGCGCCATATTTTTTTGGATGCGCAACCACTCAAACAATCACAATCGGAAATGTGTTGGTGTAGGTTTCAAAACGATGATAGATTCGTGCCGTTTTCATTTTATATGGGCGTATCAACTGGTTCGACACTGCCTACGGGATATAACCCCACTCACTTTTATGTCGAAGGTACTCACTCGAAAGTGTGTAGGTTCGCCTCTAAGATAGGGCTACGCTTTATGTGAGAGTAGAATAATGGATTAACAGGTAATGTATTCTTCAAATAGATTCGCCAGTATCAGAGATTACTTAAATTCATTCTTCTGCGCTTATCCCAATTTATTTGGGGTCAGCGCAGCATGTCTTTTTCCTCATTCCATCATCATCATCATCAAAATTTAGCGAAGGCTTCTGCTGCTAAATGATGCATTCAGCAATAAATGCAACACACATGTCAGTATATAATAATAAAATTATAAATTGCAAAATCGTTGACACACAATAATCTCTCTTCCTGTCATTCCTCAAACTAACATCTAGATATCCCGTCTAAACCCAAAACTACATTATCGTTTTCCCTTTACAAAATTTTAAACCGATAGCAATTTCCAATATAATCTGTATCGTATCGTCCGGTCCCCCTCTGTCATTAGCAGTCGATACCAAGATACCTCCTACTGATAAATCTACTACAAATTGCTTTATGTCATCCATAATACCCTTTAGTTAATGGTCATAGACGTACACTTAATTGTGCTCGGAGAATATTTCCTCGACTGCATCTACGAGTATGTTTGCATTTTATTAAATGGTTCTTGAAACGTGTTCGTTTTTTGGGATATTTTTTAGAGCTTTGTCGGGGTTCTGTTGTTGTATTCGAGATTAACAGATTAATCGTATCTTTGTCAAACTTTATCTCTAACTCGTTGATCAAAACTTCGGCTAACGTGAGAATAATAATAACTTGTTTCTTGTAAGGTTCGGTTAAACCGGTATGCTGCTCCGTACCGGTTTAACACATTAGTATTACATCGGACACAGATAGGTACTTTAGCTCATAACCTGTTAAAACCCGGTGCCCGGGGACGTGTCTGCAATTTCGCTTTGGACCAAATATTCATAGAAACACCATAAAAATTTATTAAGTGTTTATCCGAGGAACTATTTACCTCGACGTAATGAAGACGGTTGGTTTATAAATCTAACGTACATAATATTCTATTAATATTCTACGAAACTAGAACATCACGTCTTCCAAAACGCTCAAGTTGGTAAAGTAACTAAGTAACTTACTGTGGCTTCGATCTCAATATGTTCATATTAGCTTTCTGTTATACCATCAAAATAATAGAATCAAATTCGCTTATAGTAGATATTGAAGCTTTTGGATTCTGCTCGCTCATCCTTACTAATCCTTACTTCCTTACTAATATTATAAATGCGAAAGTAACTCTGTCAGTCTGTCTGTCGCGCTTTCACGCCAAAACTACTGAACCGATGGAAATAAAATTTGGTACGCAGATAGTCTAGAGCCTGAGAAACATTAGCTAGTTTTTAGTGTGAAAAAAGGGTTGAAAAGGCCCCGAAGAAGAGATTACTTTTGGTCGAAATAACCGACATTCACGCGGACGAGCCGCGGGCATCAGCTAAAATACTCTAAAACCAACTGATCCAAGGACACCCATGTCTTAACAGATGTCATGTAAAATTCATGTAGTATTTATTTTATTCGATAAGTAATGACTAATTGCCTTGTATGGAGTATAGTATTTACTTACCTTCACGGTAAATCATAAGTGTGATGAGTAGAAATGACTCATCGGTTTTATGTACTTCATTGTTGAGGTACTGTTGCAAATGTAACTGATTGGCTCTTATTAAAGATGCATGGTGTTTATTATTGTTTGTGTCACCTTTGACCCTTACCAGCTTTACCATCATTTTTAGTGGGGAAATTCTCATTCCGTCTGGGGCAAGCGGAGTGCTATGTCGGATTCGAACCAATTAAAAACCCAACGTTACTTACTACTACTACCGTGTGTGAGGATACTTCAATGTTCTAGAACCAGAAATTCGCTGACATGGGATATCTACCAACCCGCACTGGACCCACTACAATATTGTGTGAATAAAGCCCTCTCCTCATAGAGAGGAGGCACAAGAAGGCCTCATCCCAACACTGGGAACTTAATAAGCTGATTATGCTTATAGTATATTTGTTCCCCTGCATTAATTCCTGATGGCATACTCTTGTATTTCTTTATCTCGGCCCCCTTTTATTCCTAAACATTTTTACGATAACCTACATTATTAAACATGCTAGTTTTAGTACGATTACATCATACAAATTGCAGTCAAGTGGAACACCAGATTTTATAGTTATGTCAATGGTTTCAGTTTTATGTCTAGTTCTATTAAGCTTTGTTTAAACTGATGCGAATTCCGCGCCGTGTCATCAGTCTGCCTGTCCTTATCCGGATTTATTTTTAAACGGTGCAGCATGACTTTTTCCACACGAAATGATCTCTTGTCGATTGTGTCAAACCACTCATGTTGGCATGGACTCTAAAAACGGGATATTGACCATGTTTGCTGTTTGTTTTAAGTTCCCGATATTTCAGCGCTGATGCAAGCACTATGATCACGGATAAAGATCTAATATCCGTTTGACGTGTTCAATCTAATTCGAATAGTCTCGTGACTTCCTAATAATTTAGCGACTCGATGCGTGCAGTTAGTGGCCCGCATCCCGCGGCATTTGCCGCAGTGCACAGTGTGACCAAACCTTTAGATTTCAGGCCCGCATTGAACAAAAATGCGGTCGAAGGACGTTTGTTTTTAAATACACACTGGTGTGCTAATAAGAATAATTATAATTACTCATAAGTTTATTACGATGATGTGTTACTGACGCATAGTTCTAATGAAACGCAAGTCATTCACTTGGCTGAATATTTGCATATCGATAAATAACGTTTGCTAGTGTGGTGGTATATTTTTTAAGTTGGTTTATGTGGGAGACAGTTACTGTTATTCCGACGCTTTAATGAAGCAAAGCTTGTTAAACTCTGTTTGGGTTTACTTCAAGTTCGCAAGGTAAATTGCTGTCATTCTTAGGCATATTTTTCGTAATTATACATCTTTCTATAAATGACTTTGCTGAATTTAACTCCATATCACCTCTCAGACTTAATTGTACTTAACCAATCATTCTAAAGTTCAACTATTTTAAGACCCTACCATGGTGGTCCAAAAAGAAGGAAAGAAGCAACCAAATCACCTCTGATTAACTCCGAAACAGATCATATCATCCGCAATTTTTTCTCCGAAATAAACGCTATAACAACTTTAAACATCCTGATCCGTATAACATCCGTTATGGCTTAACATAATATCCGAAACTCCGAACTTTAAGCTTTATCGATTATACTTTATCCAGTCTTCAGATCTTGGTGGAACTTGTCCTTGAAAGTTCCCTAATGCGTATTTTCTTGGGACAAGGATTGTTCCCTGAAGTTTGTATTGTTATTTGACTTTTTGTTAAAAGGTTTTTGAACGGTTGATGATAATTAATGAGTAAAAAATTTTTTTTTTACTTTCGCGGTTTTATAATATCACGTTTTCGTGAATATTAAGATGAAAGGATCCTGGCTCGGTTGAAAAGTCTGTAGTTCTTAAGCAAAAATAGCTATTTCGCAATAAGTCTCTGAGTAACTAAACTTAAATGGACCGTAACACAAGATTCCATAAAACTCCCCCACACATAATTAAAACAAGTAAATGACCGAACCCCAAATTGCGGCCATAATGCAGTTATGAGTCTCCTATGTCCTCACATACTTGGTAATACTGAGGGGAATGGGACAGCCCCTAGGACAATTAATGGTCCAACAAGCGTCCGGTCTAGACTTTAGGGGCACTTTGGGACACAAGTGGACGTAAACTTCGGCCTCTCTTGTCTCGTCTGTCCGTATACTTTCGGTAATTAATGAATTTCTTTGGAAGTAATTAGTGCACCTAGTTTTAATGATTGTGTTTCTTTGTTGCAGGGTGAGTACGACTAAGACAGTTGAGATCTTCCGTTACGGCATGACAAGGTATTATAGTACTTAAGATCACTCCTGTAATCCTCGATGGGTTAAGCAGAGGTGTACCTACCTAAAAGGACACCCATATTTTGCCAATTATGTTTAATGTAAGTACATGTTACGGGGGGCAAGCCTATTGCCATCAACTGTTCACAAATCCAGCTAGCTACTTCTGAAAAACCCAATAACACTTTGCCGACCTGAGAATCGAACTCCAAGAACTCACGTTAGTTTTTTTGACAGTTGTATGAAATGGCTATAACGAAAAAAATTGGCGTAGTGTACAAATTAATTTATTAATTAGCTGTTGCCAGCGGCTTTACCCGCGACAACTCAAAAATTATCCCACGAGAAGATAAAATCAGGATAAAAACTATCCTATGTGATAATCTAGATTATAAACTATCTGTGTACTTACCAAATTTTATCCAAATCCGTTCAGTAGTTTTTGCGTGAAGAAGTAACAAACATACACACTCACAAACTTTCGGCTTTATAATATTAGTGTGAAGTGTGATTAAGATGACTGTATGTACATAAATTGGTGCCACGATAGAGTCTACTTCGTCCTGCTTTTTTCCGTGTATGTTGCAACGAATATAAGTAGGTACTATGAAATCATCAATATGCCAGATTGATGACCGCAATCTCTTTTAAGGCAAACACTAATAACCTGCATAATTGATAGGTTCATAAACAGTAAATAAATGATGATTCGTCCATTACCGTTGGCGGGATAGTATCTAAAATTAGACTAGCTCATTATTGAGTCATTGTATGGCCCTCCCAGAGTGCATTCACTCTTCACGGGAAACCTATTAATGCGACCAATTATAATATTTTACCTCACTCACTCACATTTATGGGAAAAATCCAGTTCAGAGATACTGATACTGGCTGCATTCTAACATAACTATGTTAATTAAATAAGGTCATGAAATGTTATGTGTGTTTGTTTATGTGTCTGTCTCTAGAGGAGCTCGTGGCTTAATAATAACTGCCACTCTAAGCCGCTCTTGCCTATATTGGTCTGTGGATGGGTGACCGTCCATTACATACCGAGTTTCCTTCGTGCCTTTGAAAGCTGTTGGTCCCGGCTGCCATATAATTATAGATCTTTGGCAGTCGTTACAGGTAGTCAGTGACCTGAAAGTCTGACAACTAGTCTTATCAAAGGCCCAGTTTAAACTGGGTTATCGAGGCCATATAGGCAAACGCTCCATGTAAAATACAGGTATCAGCCTGCTTTTAATTTTTTTTGTATTACTTTATTACTATTTTATTTGTGTCTGTAGTCATTAACTTGCCGTACTATTGTATCGAGTCTGGTTCTTCTAACCAACCTAACAGACAGATGTGTTGCTGGGGAGTTTGTTCCGCCACTTCTTCTTTCCACCTACAACACTAGTGTCGAAGGGGGGGGCGTTTTGGGGGACTGTCTCTTGTAAATAAGTAAAGTAAAGTAAATTTTGACGTTCGAAAAGTGCAGATTATCAGCCTAGTTTGAATAAATGCGTTTTTGATTTAGATTTGCATCCAGTTAGACTGGAAGCCGACCCTAATATAGTTGGGAAAAGATTAGGCAGATGATCTTTATGTGTCTGTCCGTAAAATTTACATTTATTGAATACATTAACAGAATTATTAGAAGTCATTAGTCGTTGTCCGTTTGAGAAACAACAGAAGCTAATTCAATAACGTTTGTATCGACTTTCGTGAGGAGGAGTTTGAAGGTTCGTTTATTTATGTTTTGAGCGTAAATTTTACTATCACCAATGTTTATTTCCAGTGTTTTACGGCGTGGGGTTCAAAGCGTCCGCTAAATATGTATAAACGTGTACAGCACAGGCGAACAAGGTATTAAACATATAGCCTGCTAACTTGCATTTGCTTTCAAGCCTAGGCAACATTTGGCGCGAGACATGATTAAATGAGAGGTCAGTTCCTCTGGCGACATGTCGCTAATGATCAGTCATGCGTAGACAGACAACATTGTTAAACAAAAGTTCCGCGGTAAATTACATCTAGTCGTGCGCCAAATGTTGCCTAGTGGATAAAAGGCTTTAAAGCCACATCGCTACATTTAGAGAATGATGTCGAACGTTTGACATCAGTCGCTTAATGCCAAACGCCTTTTAAAACAAAATTGCAATCAAAATTGTCAGTATAGTAGATTTATAAAGATTTCTGCGTGTAAACGAAATAGCTTGTTCGACTGTACTATCTTCGTCCACATCGGTTACGACGGTATCCTATGATTTACAAATACACTATTCTTAGAGACGGTACAAGGAACGCGATGCTGTAGTATTTTGCTAGATCGTAAATTAAATATGTCTTTCGTTTTCATTTATTATTATGAGTTGTTCTGGTTTTAGCATAGGGGTTTTAAAGCAAGGTTGCCATAATAATTGTTGTTTAGTATGTTATTTGATTTATTTCATCACCACGGCTCTCAGCCGGCGCTCGGCTCGGTAAAGAGAAACCTCGTGAGGAAACCTTAGAACCAAAAAATCGAAGACATGTGACATCCACCAAAACGCGCTGGGCCAGCGTGGTAGTTTATAGCCTTTCCCTCTCCTAGAGAAGATACCTGAGTTCCTGCAGTGGAAACATTATAAGCTAATAATGATGTTTGTAGCATGCGCAACAGCCGATAGCTTTGATGGCTCCTTGGCGCCCTGGGGATACCGTTTAAATAAATAAATAAAATAAATAATATTCCACAACTATCACACAACGCCATCTAGTCCCAAGCTAAGCAGAGCTTGTGTTATGGGTACTAGACAACTGATAAACATACTTATATATTTCTAAATACATACATATTATAGATAAATTACACCCAGACACAGAACAAATGATCGTGCTCATCACACAAACATTTGTCCTGGGTGGGAATCGAACCCACGACCTCCGGCCTAGCAGTTAGGGTCACTAACCACTAGACCAACAGGCCAGTAAATGGTCTTATGAATAACATTAAGATGAGGTTCACAACACTTTTAAACAAACAGTAGTAAATTATGTGCAGCGTACGTACCTAAGACTACGACCTGCACTCGGTGAACTTCCAGCTATTAATGATGATGGTGTTAGCGATGAATATATTAATTTATAATAGCATTATTACTAGCATTCGAGATTTAAAGACTATATCATTGTTTAAAATTAGAGTCAAAGAATACTATCTTTCCTCTCCAGTATGATTTATTATATTATAAATATATATTTTATTTGTTTATGCATCTTAGGATTTGTATATATATATAATTATATATATATATATATATTTATTATTTAAGGTTAAGTTAGTTAAGGCACATATACACATTATTCTTTCCCTTTTCTCGCACACTATTGTCTACATTTCTTCTTCATTTCTCCTTTAGCAGGTCTGCTGGCAGAAATTTCGTGAGAAATAAGCAGTACCTTTGTACTCATATATTATTTTATGTTATTTTCCTGTGCTGTCTACTGTGTGTACATAAATAGTAAATAAATAAATAAATATAATATCGACGTCTGATTACCGCTATGTGCAAAGACATGACGTGGACCTTGATTCTTTTATACGCTTCGTAATGGTAACGGAACAATGTTATTAATTTATAATCTATGTCGTAGATAACGTTAATAGCCTATGTTTAACTGTGGGCGGCGATGTTTTAAGGTACAATTCCGAAAACAAAGTTTAGGTACTGACAACAGTAAGGCCCAATCGTAGTTCACTACCAGTTACTATGTAACTAATGTCGCCAGCAGTGGTGGCCCAGTGGTGGCGGCCCCCGACTTACGAAGAGTAAGTCGGGGGTTCGAACCCAGGCAGGCGCAATACTTTGTGTAATTTATTTCATCACTACTGCTCTCAAAACGGTGAAGTAAAATATCGTGAGGAAACCGCCATGTCTTAGAAACAAAAATATCCGAAGACGTGTGACATCTACCAACTCGCACTGGTTCCGTGTGGCCCATCCCTCCCCTAGAGAGAAGGCCTGAGTCCCTGCAGTGGGAACATTATAGGCTGTTGATGATGAATGTCGCCAGCTACGGAAGCGTTTTTATCTAGTTTCATATAGAATCTAGTGTCGCAGCGATTGCTCTGCAGCTGTGTTTCAGAATCGTACCTTAAATGTAAACAGAAGGTCATTCTACTATAAACAGTGTATGGCGGCGCGGCACCTGTACACCAGGCATCGCAGGCGCCGCATTCGGCCTCCGAATGCGGAAGCCATTGAGGCGGAGCTGTATGAGGGGTACAGGGCGGCGAAGGCCACCCTCCGCGAGGCTTGTAAGCGGGCCAAGAATGAGGCCCGCGAGGAGATGCTGGAGACTCTGAACAGAGATCCGTGGGGGCGCCCTTACAAGATGGTGCGGAATCAACTCCGCACCCGGGCCCCCCCGCTGACGCAGAGTCTCCGGCCTGAGCTCGTGGAGGACGTGGTGAGCGCTCTGTTCCCTTCGCGAGGGGAGCATCCTCCCCCGCCAATGGCTCCGCCATCCGCGATGCCGGAAGCGGACCGTTCAGGAACCGATGACGACATTCCGGAGGTGACTGGGGTAGACCTGAGAGCGGCGGTACGTAGGCTGAGTGCCAAAAATACCGCCCCGGGACCCGATGGCTTGCCTGGCAAAGCCTGGGTCCTGGCCTCAGAGGCTCTTGGGCCCCGACTAGAGGGGTTCTTAAGCGCATGCATGGAGAGAGGCCAGTTCCCGCTTCGTTGGAAGACGGGGAAGCAGGTCCTCATCCAGAAGCCGGGGCGCCCGGCGGACTCGCCGTCCGCATACCGGCCCATTGTGCTGCTCGACGAGGTGGGCAAGCTCTTTGAAAGAGTAATTGCAAACCGCCTCGCCGAGCACCTGGAGGGAATGGGTCCGGATCTTGCGGAACACCAGTTTGGTTTCCGCAAGAGGCGCTCGACGGTGGACGCCATCATGCGCGTGAGAGCCCTCACGACGGGGGCTGCGGTCTCTCGGGGCGGTGTGGTCTTGGCGGTGTCTCTCGACATCGCCAACGCCTTCAACACTATGCCTTAGGGAGGCACTCCGGTATCACCGGGTGCCGACCTACCTTCGTCGTGTGGTCGGGGACTATTTGACCGACAGGGCTGTCATCTACCCTGGTCAGGACGGACAGTGGAACCGGCGAGAGATGTCGTGCGGTGTTCCACAGGGATCGGTTCTGGGGCCGCCCTTGTGGAACATCGGTTACGACTGGGTGCTGCGCGCCGACCTCCCTAGCGGCGTCAGCGTAGTCTGCTATGCGGACGATACGCTGGTGCTAGCTCAGGGTGGGTCGTACGAGGCGGCGGCCGACAATTTGACACGCGGGGTTGCGATAGTCGTACAGAGGATCCGGCAGCTGGGTCTCGAGGTGGCGCTTCACAAGTCGGAGGCCATGGGCTTCCATGGACGTGGGAATGCGCTGCCGTCGGGATCCCAGTTAATGGTGGGAGGGGTTCCCATCGGCGTCGAGTGTACTTTGAAGTACCTAGGACTCGTCCTCGACAGCCGGTGGAACTTCGTGGAGCACTTCCGACGTTTGGCTCCCAGACTGGAGCGGGCCGGGGCTGCCTTTAGGTGGCTCTTGCCCAATCTGGGGGGGCCAAACGCCTCCTGCCGGAGGCTCTACGCGGGGATCGTGCGGTCCATGGCCCTTTACGGGGCACCGGTGTGGGCGCCTGCTTTGAGGAAGCGGGCCGCCCACTACCTGAACGTGCCCCAAAAGGTCATGGCCGTGAGGACGGTACGGGGGTACCGCACGATCTCCCGCGAAGCGGCGAACCTCCTTGCCGGATTGCCGCCGTGGGATCTGGAGGCGATAGTCCTCGCGCGCCTGCATCAATGGCGCGCGGAGGCGCTGCGCCGGGGGGTCACTCCGCTGCCGCGGCAAATTGCTGCGCGGCGGACAGACCTCCGGTGCGATCTCATGGCGGCATGGAGACAGCGACTGTCGCAACCCCGTGCAGGGCACGCCACGATAGTGGCGGTAAGTTCCCTCTTTGAGGAGTGGCTTGAGAGGCGCCACGGCGCCCTCACCTTCCGTCTGACGCAGGTCCTCACCGGACACGGTTGTTTCGGGAGGTACCTGCACCGAATCAGGCGGGAGGAAACGCCCGGATGCCACCATTGCGAGGATCGGCCGGAGGACACGGTGGAGCACACAGTGGAGGTGTGCCCCGCTTGGGCGGAGCCCCGCCGTGTTCTCGTAGCGGCGATCGGCGGCGGCGACCTCTCGCGCCCGGCCCTGGTGCAAGCCATGGTCCGGGGCGAGGAGGAATGGGACGCCGTCGCCTCCTTCTGCGAAGCAGTGATGCTGGCGAAGGAGGTGGCGGAACGCGAGAGGGAGAGAACCTCTCGTCCCAGCCGCCGCGGGAGGCGCTCCGGGCGTCGGGGGTCCCGCGATGACCTCCGGCCACCGTAGACGCGGGCCTGTGGACGGTGAGTGATGGGCTAACTCGCCGTCCGTCCGTCTCACGACGAAAACAGGCCGTGTCGACGGCGCGTTCGTGTTCCACGCGCGCCTCAAAGAGATGTCAGCAACATGGGAGGGGCCCGAAAGGGCCGACGCCTGTCGGGGCCGCGGGTAGTCCAACGGTTATCGCGGCCTCGACATAGAGGGCGAAGAAGGAACATGGGTGGTTTTTAGTCAGTAGAAGTCTGACACTCCCTTTCGCTCTGCCCAAGAGCGGGAGGGGTTATTCGATGATTTTACACCCACCAAAAAAAAAAAAAAAAAAAGGTCATTCTACTATTCGAATTGCAATGCATGGCAAAATATTTGTTAGGTTCCCTAGGAAATTTAAATTCAAAGCATTTATTTTTTGTTTCAAATAGACCATTTACTTAGCACTTTTGAATTGTATTAGCAAACATTGTTATGGCAATTAGTGTCCTTTTATAAAATTACATGACGGAACCCGTAAATGCCCGGGAAAATTCTAGTATGAAGGCGGCAGATAGCAACAGAATAGTAAATATTTTGAAACTGTTCCCTGCTATTTCAAACAATCATTTAAGATTAGAGCTATTGACCTAGTTTCTTCTACAATTTCTTTTTCGCAAAGCTTTTCCGAATTGTTTTACGAATAAATTTCATTGGCGAAACAAAACGAGGGAAATATATTATGTTCTGTAGACAACCGTTTTGTCAGTAGTAGAATATTATCAAAGACGATATCCAGCAGAGCAATAGTGGGCCGCTTACGAAATTCTCATATTGCTCCGTTCGTTAAATCAACACACAATTGCAAGGTTTACGGTAGTTAGTTGTACAATTTATTAAAAAAATCGTAAACAAAGAGATCTATTTTTTGCTTCTTCAAAGTATATTTCAATCCGTCGCTTCCAGCTCTTCACTTGAAATCTACGAGCATTCAGGCCTTGACATGCAACTGTTCAGCGCAAAGCAAAACTAACGGTACACCCTTCTTCAATCTTATTTCTGGCTGGTGATGAGTCATATTTCCTTGTTTTTATGATGATAGAATAGGATAGTAATAACCCAAGTTTTGTGGAACAAGTACAAATCATTCATGAAATGTGTTGAACTGCTTGATTTACAACCGTTTGATTGTTTACTCAGCATTATTGCGCTCCAAGGTGTATTTGGATTGGCATTTTACGTACACAGGATGTCGTGGGCAGATCTATTGCTATACACATATAAAAATGTTTAAGTTCATCCATCTTTTCGTAATGATACGATTTTTCTGTTCTGGTCTTTACGAGGCAGATGCTAAAGGAATTCTTTGAAATGTTACATCACCTAGGAATTCGTCTTTCCGAATGCCAACACTGTAAATACTAACTTTAGAATGTACAAATTTTCATTGCATCAGTAATACTCGAAGGCCTTTTTTTTATTTATTTTTTGGGGTGTGGGAAATCATCAAATAGCCCCTCCCGCTCTTGGGCAGAGCAAAAGGGAGTGTCAGGCTTCTTCTGACTAAAAACCACCCATGTTCCTTCTTAGCCCTATATGTCGAGGCCGCGGTAACTAGTGTACAACCCACAGCCCCGACGGGGTGTTCCCATCCCACCCACATACCACATACTCGAAGGCCAATGAGCAGTTTGCCAATGAACATAACCGTCCTGATGTGTAAGTAATACACCCATTTAATTAAAGCGTTCATATGATCACCTAAGCTGGGGATCCTAAAATACATGCTGACCGATCCGATCCTTATAATACCATAAGTGATCCTTTTACTGGTCAAACTACACCCTGTTGATTCACCAACGGTTTAAATGTGGATAAACACATGGAGAATGGCTTACGTTAAGGGTAAATTTGCAAACTGAACCCTTTAGCGGAGTCCAGGGATGTTTATATGTGTAGTTGGGAGTTCGGATACGAAATGGTGAAAGAACTTGGAATGGGCAGTTGGGTTTGGGGAATTTAGTTTTGATTTTTGTAGTGATATTATTGGTGTACTATTGAATGTTGTTTTTGGAAATAAATCGTTTATTTATCTATTTTGTTGGTTGACAATTGTATCTGTGTATGGGTGATCATCCATTGCATACCGAGTTTCCTTCGTGCCTTAGAAAGCACGTTGAGGCGTTGGTACTGGCTGTCATTTGTAGATCCAACCAGACCAGCCTTACCAAGGGGTATCGTATCATATTACCCGGTACTAACTAATAATAGTGCTCCTGACCGTTTTCGGTCACGGCGGCCAATCTAAGTGGAGATTAGCCATCGACGCGGGAGATATTATAGTGCACAAGTGTGTGCGCAGGCACAAGTGCACTCTCTGTTCCTTTTTCTCTCATATTCCGATGGGACGGCAAACCGACACGACCGGAGAGAGATCAGGCGCAGGACCAACGGCTTAACGTGCTTTCCGAGGCACGGGGGTATAATACCCCCGCCAACTTCCAAACTCCGGGCTACTACTGGGAAATTTCTAATGAAAAACCCAATAGCACTTTTTGTCCGACCCGGGAATCGAACCCAGGACCTCATGCACAGCAGTCGCGCTTGCGACCACTAGACCAAAGAGGCAGTCTACTACTAACTAACTGGGTTGTGGAGGTCTTATAGGCAAACGCTGCATGTAAAATACTAGTATCCAACAGCTACGTCCGATTCGACTGGATGCCGAGACAGCATAGTTGGGAAATGGTTAGGCAGATGTGGGTTAGGATGTAACATTACACAAACTCCTCAGGCAAATGAACGGCTTACTTTTTTAGTTAGTGCAATTTTGAATAGCATGGTCTTCACTCAGATACAGGATATATTCCTGTAAAAATCACCATACCACCCACACAAGCGATGTCACATGAAATTCTTACAAAATCCTAGTTACGGATCTGTTTATACGGTTACCACAAAATACATGACCAGTATCTTAACCAAAGCGGATCTTGGCAAAGGCCCGTCCCTAGGATGAATAAGTGAGAGTTACCGTGTCCTTTGCAGTGAAAGTAGCCATTTGTTACTTATCATCAATAGAGCTGGATTCTTGACAGCATAGCTTATTTTAGCTTAATCAGCCTAAAATGTTTCCCACTGCTGGGACACAGGCCTCCTGTCTATAAGTGGCCTGTATGTAATCCAAGCGTGCTGACCCTGTGCGAGTAGATGTGTCTAAGTCTTAAAATGTTTGGTTCTTGGACGTGCAGGTTCCTTGTATAGATGTGTTCAGAGTGAAGTGCAAAAAGTAATTCGTTTGCCATCGGAGTTTGGACCCAGGCCTACGCCTTGTATTTTTTTAAAGTTTTTATTTATCTTCTTCGTGTCGCTAAAATGACATATAATATCTAGTCCTAATTTTGCTTGCCCAAAACTTTGCTACTTCCATGTCATCGTTTGTGGCAACGCAGAGGTCACTTTGATTACCTGTTTTGTACGCATGTTTATTCGCCATGCCGTAACCACAGGGCCACCACTCCTGATTCTTGGCAGACCAGCTATTATTGTAGCAACGGATTCTGGCGATCACTGTTCTTAGGTCATTGCGCATGTCCAGAATTAATCGCCGGATCCACGTGTTTAGTTTAACTATTTGACGTTCGTGATGAAAATACGATGTAGTGATAAATGTTTTGTTTATCCCTAAACAGACTTACATTGTTTTAGTCTAATTTCTCTTTGTTTAGAGCTGGCCATTCTTGTTCATTCGTCTTACAATTGAAATTATCTATGCGCTCATTGAGGGGTGAAATACAAAGATTGGTACGAGATAAACACATGACACATAATATGACGCCTCTTATCTTTGGAAGTTAAGGCATAAGTGTACCTTGTGGTACCTACACCTCAATTTGGAATGAGATATTCAGGATAGACAAATGGAAATTCATTCCATTTTTTCGTTCGTCCTGTCCGGTCGCTCTCGCAGTTTAAATCGGTGCAATCGGTTTAGTGGATACAATCACTTTACATACTTATCTGATGTACAAGCCACTGGCTCTGAAGATACAGGCTTTGCTTAGTTTCGGAGTCAGGGATACTTATACACATTTGCCAAATTAAAGCCCAAGCTCCAGTACGCAATTAAACTAGAAATTGTAACCCAAAGTTTAATTTATTTTAAGTCAATAGATAGATGTTCACATTAGAATAAGACAAAATTGTAATAATCATTGTGAATAAAACAATATTATTATTATTATGTCCTTTATTCAATTTCATCCATATAGTTTATATTTTTAAATATTTCATACAAAACTTATAAAAAAAACATTTAAAAATATAAAAAATAGTCGTCCACCGGTATTATTATTATTATTACAAGTGATATCTTACCATCAAGTAAATCACAAGCATGTTTACTCCCTTCAGTATAAAAATCCGTCTTCACAGTAAAGGATCTTTAACCTCCAATATCAAGTGACAAACTGACATTTCCTCTGACATCAATACCGACAACATTTTCCTCAACTCACCCCGAATTGGCGGGCGATTCCAAACAATACAAATGGTCGTTTGTTTTCCGCAAACATGAGCCTGATGGGACTGATCCCATTCATCCAATAGCCGCAGAGTAAACACGGTGTTGACCCTGATGAATAAGTAAACTTTTGATTTTAAACCGCCATGGGATCTCATGAAAATTGCAACGTTTGCAGGGTTAGCTTTCCCTCCACGTGCCTTATTGTGGGGCTATCAATATTTGATTTAAACTTGCCGGCGGTTTTTTGGGTAGCGATGGATTTGGTCAAGATTTAGTTTGAAAGATACTTAACAGGTGAGGTTTTCGAGCTGTACTGTACTATCGTCACTAGGAACTCATTTGACATGATTATGCTAGATTCCTTGTGCCAATTTATTTGGGGCTGGTGCAGACTATCTTTTCATTTCAAACTTACATCACTCTATTCCTTTGTTATTTCTCTTGTCTATTATTTATCGAGGTCAATGTACAGCGGACTTAATGCCATAGGAATTTTCTACCATTCATATAATATTTGAAGTTTACACACTCCATCCCCTTATTAATATGCAATTAATGAATTATGTTTAGTATGGTTTTTTAATTTCATCAGCAATAGTGGATCGGACAAAAAAATAATAATTAGTCCGTCAGATAGATTTTCAAACAATATTGGACACGTATTTTTTATTTTTTTCACTCAAACAAAAAATGAAGACGATACAATGCTTTGAAAACTCGTGAATTCCTCGAAAACGTCACATGGTAGTACATTTTTCACCAACAAATGATGTCACAACCCCCCACTCATGATCTTTGACGCGTCTTATCTTCGTCAATTTTGATTAATTTGATAAAACAAAAAACACGTATCCAATATTTTTCGATAATCTAACTGACGGACTAATTAGAATCATATTTTTTTGACCCAGTCCGATCCCCTATTCGTCCTCTTATAAATTGTACCTACTTCAATTAACTGACCACACAAGTTCATATTAAAAACAATGGTAGTTTAATAAAACCAAAACCACAGTGACGAGTGCAGTCGCAGGAAAATTGTGTACTTCCTTAAAAAGTACCAGGGCTTAAACAGAATAAGTAGTTCAGATACGCATTCCTCTCGATACAGTCACATGTTACTACCCGATTTGTTTTTACTATGTTTTCACCGCGGCTTCACCAGGTCAGAAATTGTCTCACGGAAACGGGCTACCGGATTACGAGAATCTTATGTCCTAGCATTGTCTACTTGTGTGCCAAATTACAGCCGTTCAGCCTTCAAGTCGTTTATCTTAGTAACTGTATGGAAGTAAGGATGCAAGCTTTTTTGTAATTTTCATGCATTTAAGATATGAATCTACTAGCATCCTAAGAAGAACTTCTCCATCAAAATCTGCAAAGCCTTTTCTTAAAATAATACAAAATAATTTTGTCCCGTCCTCCTTGGTTTATTAATTCCGATTTGTCTAAGCAAACCATAGCAACTGCGGAACGAAGCGGCGAGGATTTCTTTTGGGATTGCAGGCATTACCTTACATGATACCGGTAAATGTAATAGTATTCTTGCTATCCCCTTATCAGAGGAAGAGACATTTTATAAAATGGTTGATTATGCTTTAAAACGTAGATAAGATAAATAGTTAAGTGAATATTTAAGTTAACATGTCTGTAACTATGGGGATGACATGATCAAATAATATCCAAAAAAGAATTGAAAAAAAAAAATACCTTTTCTCAACCGTGTGTGTCAGGGTTAGCTTCCAGTCAGGGGATTACTCTATTGCTTTACTATGTCAACATTTTATTGATCCAAACCCCTTACCTATTCAGTAAATTACTATTCATCATCATCAACAGCCTATTAATTGCTGCATCCCACTGCTGGGACACAGGCCTCCTCTCTGTTTGAGAGGGAATGGGCTATAATCTACCACGCGGGCCCAGTGCGGATTGGTAGATGTCACATGTCTTCGAATGTATCGTTGTAAGACATGCCGGTTTCCTCACGATGTTTTCCTTCACCGTTTTGAGAGAAATTACTATTATTTCAGACTATCCGGTGAGTAATGATTATATTAGTTGTCTAGTACCTTCAGTGTAGGTGATATGTGTGTAAATGATGAGTCTATTTTACGTAAGGTATCGTGGTTAGGAAATACTATATTTATACTACACCTATTGTTGTTAGTTTGTTGTGTATTTACTTATGTTGTATTTACGTTTTTTTGATGTACTTACTTGACAGGTGTTGAAATGTGACCGTCTTAGTACGTCCATACTTTAATTAATTGATGAGGGTTTTCCTCCTAAAATGCTAAACTATCCTTGATGAATACACGTTTTAAATAACTAATAAGTTAATAACATAATGAAACCACAGATTTACTTAGCTTCCATATCAACAGCCCAAGTTGTTTAACATTTTTAATTATGATAATCTTTTAAAAACACATAATTACCACCCGTTGTGTTTACATGAAGACGTCGTAAATAAACATAATATTTTAATGGCGACACAGAAATTATTGTAACAAATGCTCATACGCAACCGGTGATTATTCATGATTGTCATTAAAAAGTTTACAATCGTTATATCGGGTTTGACAATGGTTCCCGCTGGTTCACACAGACTGTTTTGTTTAGTTTTCACGCGTGGCGGAGTCGGTACAATTTGCGGCAGATTGTCGTGTAGTGTGTAGCCACATTAATCACTGTAAACGTCGGGAAAATGGTATAATGGTTGCTAAATCCACTACTTATCGGCGAACGTATTGTCGGCTGCTGCTCTAGTTTGGCGCGGTGCAAGAGATGAGCGGAAACGTGAAGCGTTAAATACTCTGAAAGTTTTGTCCGGCGAAAGATAAGTTATGTTGCGAGTACGCGAGCTAATTATCGGTTGGCTATAAACAGTTAATTTAATAAAATTATAAAAGCTATAAATCTCTTTTGAGATTGAGAATCTAATTATAGTTAATTCCCGGACATAATATAATTTACTTAGTATTATAAACACTGTTCCGTATAAGTAGTGTTGATTACTCTGCCAAGATGACACATAAATACATCAATTTAAGTACCAATAAGGTTATATCATGAAATCAATTACATCATCCAATATAGCTTCTTGGATAATATCTTCAAAGTAGCATATTGTAATAGAAGGTAATAAAAACTTGAAACATTAGCGTTTATAAATGATATGTCAGATAATGTGGACATAGGTAGACAAAAAACATCGCGTGGGATGTGCAATTACATACAGAATAATGTATGGGTATAAAGAATCAATCATGAGATGTTTTGGAAGGGAAATAATGCTATATTATTAAACAGATGTTCTTTTGTATCCCAAATGTTGTGGGTTGACAGCAAAAAAATACCTATGTTGGGCTAGGAAATCCCGCTATTTTCTCAGTAAGCGGTAAGATGCTACCTAAAATTAATTAACAGTTCCTTGTTCTCTTCATCATCATCATTTCAGCCGAAAGACGTCCAATGCTGGACATAGGCCGGGCCTAAGTGTCGCCACATTGAAAGGTCCCGTGTGTCTCGCATCCAACGGATCAACGGAACAAGATCTCTGAAACCGCTGCCTCCTATTCTCTGAACCACACACGATCATTCTTTATTCCAGTAGCGACCCTCAAAAGAGGACCAGTGACAAATTATGTGACAATATTGGAAAAAACCACCCTAACCATTGTCGCCATAATCGAATGTAACTTGTTTGTTCTCTAATAGTTTAACGGTTATTTTTGCGAACGAATACAAAGATTGTAGAAATTGCTCTCATTTTGGCATGTTTTTTTAATACTAGCCTCATTTTTTACCACTGCTTTTGTATATTGTGACGGAGGGGATTGGGTTTGTTAATTTCAGGTATGAACTTAAGAGACAATATTAAGTAGGTATTTTATTTTTACAAAAGGCATAATGCCGCACTCAAAGAGACTTAATGATTACTTAGGCCATCACTTAGTAACGGTTTTGACGGTTTTGTCATACAAAAATATGTCAAAACTTTACTAAGTGACGGCTTAAGTGATCATTAAATATCTCTGAGTACGGCAGTAAGTATGATATGGCTAAAAAGGAGGTGACAGCTTAGATGGTAAATTGACGGGTAAAAGAGAAGAATAGAAGAAAACGCTATGCTGCGCCGACCGACGGCAGGAGAATAGAGTAGTTAACAAAAAAAAAACTAATTTATCCGTCATATAGACTAACAAAAAAAATTGGACACGTATTTTTTCTTTTTTCACGTAAACAAAAAATGAAGACGATACTGTGCTTTGAAAAGTCGTATGTCGTCATACTCTAAGACATTAGTATGTGATTTTTTTTAGTGGTCAGTGACGTCAGCAACCCCCACTCCAATCTTTGACGCGTTTTATCATCGTAAATTTTTATTGATTTGATAAAACAAAAAATACGTATCCAATATTTTTTGTTAATCTATGATAGACGGACTAATTAGAGAATTTCATTTGTTTTTAAGTCGGTAAACATTCCTGTTATGAGACATGAAGCAGCGGTGGCCCAGTGGTGGCGGTCCCGACTTACGAAAGTCGTAGGTTCGAACCCAAACTTTCGAAAGCTTGTGACATCTACCAAACCGCATTGGGCCCGCGTGGTGGATTATAGCTTACCTGGAGAGGGAACCTGAGTCCCTGCAGTGGAAACATTAAAGACTGATGATGATGATCATTAGACGTACCTAAGCTCTAGTTATACCGTGTATTAAAAGGAACAGCAATGTCACGATTAAAGTGTCTAATCATGGTATTGTTCTTGTAGTCTGGTAAATCGTTTTGATATGGGAAGATACTATACGAACAAAGCTTTTAGTCCTCGTATTTATGCTAACAGCATTATTTTAAAATTCTTGTAAATAAAGAATAAAATCTTACTATGAATCAGTGTCTCACAAAATTCTTCTAACGATTCGTTCCATTGTAATCCTATTAATGTTATAAATTTATATTTGAAGCGTCATTTACACTATATTATATTTTAGGGTAAATAGGTTATTATGTGTATAAATATTATTTAACTACGATATTACGTCATTCATCATCTGCCTAGCCTTTTCCCAACTATATTGGGGTCGGCTTCCAGTCTAACCGGAATAATGTGCAGCTGAATACCTGTATTTTACATGGAGCGACTGCCTACCTGACCTCCACAACCCAGTTAATACTAGGTAATACGATGCCCTTTGGTGAGACTGGATGTCAGACTTTCAGGTCACTGACTACCCGTAACGACTGCCAAATATCTATATATGGCACCCGGGACCAACAGCTTAACGTGCTTTCCGAGGCACGGAGGAAACTCGGTATGTAATGGGCGGTCACCCATCCACAGATCGACCTAGGCAAGCGCAGCTTAACCTAAAGATCGACCCGAGTGGCAGTTCTTATTAAGCCACGAGCTCCTCCTCCTCATTAATGTGTTTAATTAACAGATAATAGTTTTACAGAAGTTTATTTTTTAAGGGAATTAAGCAAGCCTTGTGGCATTATGTCCGCTTATGTAAAGAATAAATAAATCATCAAATCACATAAAATTATTCGGCTGTGACAATTTCTATAAATAACACGAAATGGGTAAAACTAGTGGAAAGCAATTACTTTCCAAAAGAGAGACAAACGTAACGTTTTTATTAAAAACATGTTGTTTCCGGGTCTTTATATTCGATTGAAATATAACTATGTAGTTATTTTTGATAACCCCAATAATGACAAATAGGTCAGGTGCGTAGGTAAATGCGTAGTTTCTACTTTCAATGGAAACTCGTGTTACATATGTATGAAGAGATGTTTGTGTTGACACCAATTATTAATTTAGGACAGAATGAACCATATTCAGACAATTAAATGAATTTGAACTTGGATGAAGAAAAGGAACCTCTATAGAAAGCATTTGATTTTCAAATTCAAATATTTATTATACTCGTTTGGTAAGTATAGTTATTTATAACAATAATAAAGGTAAGTATCCTTTATGGGCAATTTTTATTTTCTTAGCTTATATTGTCCCATTGCTGGGCAACCTCCCCATAGCCTCTTCTTTCTGTGCGATTTTCTCTGGCCAATAGGGGATCGGACTGAGTCAAAAAACAATGATTCTAATTAGTCCGTCAGTTAGATTATCGAAAAATATTGGATACATGTTTTTTGTTTTATCAAATTAATCAAAATTGACGAAGATAAGATGTGGTTGTGACGTCATTTGAAGGTAAAAAATGTACTGTCATATGAAGTTTTCGAAGAGTTCACGAGTTTTCGAAGCACTGTTTTGACTTAATTTTTTGTTTATTAATTGTGAAAAAAAAAAATACGTCTCCAATATTTTTTGGAAATCTATCTGACGGACTAATTAGTTTTTTTTTGTCCGATCCAAATTACATATATACATAAATGACATATATACTGTCACAAATTACATATATACAGAATGAGTTCATTTCAATAAGTATTTGTCTGTGGTTTCAATCTAGCCAGACTATTACTTACCTATAGACTGTATAATTGTAAGTTTGTTTGTTTGGATTTATGTAGCAGAAAAAATGAATGAGACGTAAACAAACAATGAATATGGTAGCTAGTAGTCACAGAACACACTTTAAACAAAGCTGAAAACAACTAAAGCGTTATAACCAACTATCCGAACAAAAAACCAACTTGGTTCAAAGATGCATTCACCAAAATAAATTCTTTTACTAGTTTTGTTTAGAAGCCGAAATGAATGTATTATGAGACGAGATCTTTTGTGACCCTCATAGGCGTACAGATAGACCGACACTATTACCATATATATTGTCCTTTAGTTTTTTGATTAATAGTCGTTTTTCTAACTGTGTAAGCTTGACGGGGTTTATCTTTCAAGAAACGTACGGCAGCTATTTATTTATGCGGTTTTCGACATCATTAGCTAAAGCAACCACTGTAAGTAATACGGCGTCTATGTAACCTAGACCCTTTGTGTATTTTTTTTTGTTAAGAATCTTTAATGTATTACCTTTCTTATTTTTTTTTATAGTTAGTTATTTTTTTAAGTCATGCAAGAAACACAAAAATACTAATACATAATTACCAAATTAAAAACACCAATTAATACAGGATTGATTACTGAACAACCCCGAACTCGATGAAAACAATATGAAAAAGCAACAATGAAATATTTTGTTAAATGATAATTTTAATTGTCGCCATTTACATTTACGTGTAGGGCCGTCAAATATAATTTAAAAATGTTATCTCAGATCTTACCCCCAGCCCCTACATAATAATATGTTGGCAATTTGAACCCACATTTTGCGGGCCACATGCAACGTACGCACGTTGCCAATTTTGTCATAAGGGCCCCAAGTAGGGATGTACGATATCTACTTGCATTTGTATATCGATACTTTGGATTGATTCGAACCACGCAACTTAGAGGTACCATTCTGGTAATGGCGTAATTAATGACTTCGATATGAATTTCATTTATACCATGGTGTCGTATCGTAAACGATGTTTTCATAGGTGTCTGTAAGTATTCATATCGTACTTATTAATCCCTTTAAGCGTTAGCAAAATTCCAGGAGTTAGTACTCTTTTTATGTCGACCTTTTGTTTTATTTTAAATTTACTGACCTTGCAATGTAGGCCTTTGCCCAGCTGTGGGATGATGCGAGCTAACAGTATCACTATGCAATTTAGGACTATTTACAAAAGCTCTAGAGTATTTTATCCTGTTGTATCGATACTGTGAAGAATAAAATTGGATTGGACATCACTCGCCCAACTCCCTGACTCATATGAAGGTAATTGCGGCTGCCGACTCAAATGATTTTAATGATGTCAAAATTGACTCAAATGATAAGGCTAACAATGAAGATGGTATCGTTTTAGGGCCGGTGTGCGATATGTTTTTGCGATGGTGTAATTTTGATGGTGGCTGACACCTACCTTATGGCGTTGCCTTGGTATTTCAAGTGGAACGTCAAATTCGTGTTGTACATGTTTTGGGGTTATTAGTGGAGATACTGACTGTCTCAATGGTGTAGTGGTAACAAGTACTACTGATAAGTAAGTGATAGGTTCGAGTACCAATGTGTTGTTGAGTATTTTCAACATTTCCTCCAAAGCATCGCCAGGAATTGTGCCCAGTTGATGGTGGTTATAGAAAGGGTTCCCAACTATACTGTTAAAACAGTATTATACTGTTTTTTACTACTTACATTATACGTTTTACTGTCGGACAAAAAAACAGTATAAAAATACTGTTTGTAACATCACTGGTACCTTTATATTTACTGTCACGAATACAAAGTGGCGGACCGACAGAAATAGATCTTCCATAAATGTAATAAAAATGCTTCTCATTTACTTTAATTTTGATTCCACTTGTAGTGAAGTCTTTAAAAATGACCCTAAATTGCTAAGTTGTGCGAGAAGCACCAAGAAATATGTTTCTAAAACATTAAAAAAATAAAGCACTGATAATTTTATTGAAATACTGTTGATTTTCTTTCTCCAACCTGAATATAATGCTTTTCTTGCGAAAAATGTTGCCAACCCTGGTTATAGGCTCGCATCCTACTTATATAGGAATTCAACATTTAACTGAACGAATGTGGCTTAGTCTAAGGTACACCCCAGTGTACGGGATTGATTTCCTTCGGGGATTTGATTTTTTGAAGTTTCTGTCACGAACAAACAGTTATACACTACTTAAACTTTTATCGAGGGTAAAAGCACAGTAATCATTATTTGCATAAATCCATTGGCGGCTCGCTAATAAAAACATAAAACGCTGTTTACGGTAGTGTCTTCATAGATCAACAACATTTCGTCAACGTCTATCGTTGTGGCATAGCAACCGGCTCGCTCAGTTTATTTGTACAATTTGCGCGGGAGATAAGCGTTTGACACTGTTTTCTTTCATTCCCTATAACTGGGGACAATGTAGGTCGAGCCGTGTTTACAATGTTCCTTTAGTTTTCTTCGCCTGGCGTTATCTTAGGCTTGAGTTGGTTTTCCGACTGATGATTCTCTAGTTTGCTTTTCTTTGTGTTTATCCATGAATCATATATTATTCTTACGTTAAGCAAAATAGTTTGATTGTGGTCCTCGGATAAACCCTTAACGATACTTATGTATTACTTTTGACTTCTACGTAATGGATACCTATATCCGGAATTGTTTAATATCTCAGAATAAAGCATTTTTTTCTTCTTCAAAATCATCGAGACAAAACGTAATCACATCACATCACATCACATCACACTACATTATAAAGGCGAAAGTTTGAGAGTGTGTATGTTTGTTACTTCTTCACGCAAAAACTACTGTACGGATTTGAATAAAATTTAGTACACAGATAGTTTATAACCTGGAGCACATAGGATCGTTTTTATCCCGATTTTATCTTCCCGTGGGATAATTTTCGAGTTGTAGCGGTTAAAGCTGCTGGCAAAAGCTAGTATGTAATATGTCCGAGTATTTCCTTAACGCATTCTTGTTATTACTCTTCACGAGAATATTTATTTAAAAATATTTCTTTGCTGTTAGTTTTTACCCGACTGCGGCGAAGCCCAAAAGGAGGGTTATTTTTATAGTTCTAAACTTCTAATGTACAGTCATGAGCAATAGTATATATACACTCGGCAAAATTCAAACGCGTCGAATTTCTCATAAAATAACGAGTGCAACTTAAGAAATGCCCTACTTTATGATAATATATGGAATCCAAAGTCCAAATTGACGACACGGTTGGCGCTGTGGGCTGGCAGTGGACTGCTGCGCTGCGTGTCGCGGGTTCGATCCCCGCACGGAACAAATATTTGTATGGCCTACAGATAGTTGTTCCGGGTCTGGGTATTTGTGTATGTGAGTTTAAATGTTTGTGAACGCACCCACGATACAGGAGAAATTCCTAGTGTGGGGCAACGTTTTTAAAAAAAAAAAAAAAAAAAAAAAAAAGTATTAGTTTCGTTACGTAACATAAATATTTAATCAATACAGTAAGCGAAAATTGGTTCTAAACGTTGCTAAGTGTATACGTAATGCTGCTGCTGACTGTACGGCCAAATATATCTGTTTCATCATCGTCACTCGTCTGTCTATTATACTTACTATTCCTACTGCATGTTAACTGTAAATAAAAACTAACCCATTTCCCAACATCCCATATGAAAGTATAATTAACTTCCTGTTATATTATCTTAGAATTTTAATAAGATTACACATGCCTAAACACGACACGAGATGGTCAGACTTACCCAACTTAAAATCAACGGTTTCGTATAAAATCTGTATAAAAATATCGTAGTCGTTCCTCCGAGGCTTAGAACCGTGTTCATTAACCGTTGATTTTATGGATTGTGAGAGTATTTAACTTCACAGTTAATGTTACCATGCGGGTAGTTCAATACACATTTTAATCTTATACTTTGTAAACAAAAAAAGTCGCAGTCAATTGAAAATTCTCGAATCCTCGTCCAATACGGGATCATTCCAAACAGAATGAGTGGACGATTATTATTATGAAGTCATTAATATACACAGTAACGTATGTCTGTAAAATGGTACCCGCATAGGCGCACGCGCCGCTAATGAATTTTGGAATCGGACCCCTTAATGTATTATTTTTTTTTTCTGACGTTTAGAATTGACTGCGTGTGGGCACGTTTTGGATACGGATTAACTGGTGTTGCTGTTGAATTTTTTGCTCAATATTGATAACTGAGGAAATTCTCAGTAACAACCACGGAGTCTGGAATTGTGCCCGGTTGATGGCAATTGGCTCGACTTTCATTATTTGGGACTTATAATAAAAATACTTAAACATACAAATAACAAAAATGTAGGCGTACTAATTTTTACCCCTTTTTTTTTTTTTTGTTGGGTGTAAAATCATCGAATAACCCCTCCCGCTCTTGGGCAGAGCGAAAGGGAGTGTCAGACTTCTACTGACTAAAAATCACCCATGTTCCTTCTTCGCCCTCTATGTCGAGGCCGCGATAACCGTTGGACTACCCGCGGCCCCGACAGGCGTCGGCCCTTTCGGACCCCTCCCATTTTGCTGACATCTCTTTGAGGCGCGCGTGGAACACGAACGCGCCGTCGACACGGCCTGTTTTCGTCGTGAGACGGACGGACGGCGAGTTAGCCCATCACTCACCGTCCACAGGCCCGCGTCTACGGTGGCTGGAGGTCATCGCGGGTAATAGTTACCCCTGCCTAATCCTCCGGGGATTACAGGCGTGATGTTATGTTTCTATAATGCTAGTAAGTAAGCTGCACAAAGTTGTTTGTTTCAGACCGAGTTCCACCAAGCTCTCACTCCCCAATATAAATGTCGTAATTTTTGAATCTTAATGAAAACGTTAACCGCTGCTAAAAGAGGAAATTATACTTCCGTAAATTCATCGGTTAATTTAATTTATAATTGACGTTTATTTTACGTTGATGGTGTTTATACTATCATTATTTAACATAAATTGACATAATGTATTCTGAAATGTTTATTTCAAAAGTAGACGTGAATGGGTTCCCACTTCGAATCCATTCAGTATTATTTTTATCGCGTCTTAAAACCCACTGAGAGTATCTCTAAAACGATACGTTTCTTCATATCAGACATTTATATCTTTTTTATTTCAACCATAGGGAATTTATGCCCCCATGGGAATCACTCAACGGGACCGTGCCAAAACGTTTTCTGACGTATGTAAACAGACCCTCAAGTAAAAAAAAAGTTAAACCGGAAACTATAGTGCCAGTGTCAACACAGTCCTTCTGCGAAACTGCAATTAGCCAGCTTACAGTAAAAAAGTTTGGCTTAAGTAAATAATCATTGTAAAATAAAAACACCCATAAAAGTTTTACCGCCCCTGACAACTTTTGTTTAATGAATTTTCAACTTTGCGTTTATGGAACTGAGTTTGTTTTAGAACGGATAGAGATTTATTAGAAAAGGCGCTTACTGTTATATTGAAGTCGATTTAATTTAAAAGTTGCTAGATTTAAGTTAGTTTTTTATACTTTATTTGCCCCTATTCAAGCTTTAAACTTCTAGGAAACCTTTCAAAAGCTCTTTTGTCAGATATGTAATGAGAAAGTCTACAAGTAGTTTAAATTCTTCCGTTAAGTATATTACTAACTACGCTTTTTAATGGATACAGTTAAGCAATATCCCGTTAAAGAAAACTCCATTATCACGAATCCAAACACATTTATCGAGCGCACCATACCAACATACCAAAGTGTTATGAATTACCAACATGGAGTCGAGTTACAAAATTCAAATACTAATATCACTTTTTTGTCACTCTCACATTCTTGCCTGATAAGAGGCATACATACGTAGTTTTCCATTGCGTTCGCTGACGAAACGAAGACGATGAAATGTCGTGACCTCCCATAACTGTTATCTTGAACGATAGCGTTATGTGACAACGACCGATAACTCTGGGACTCTTCACCACTCGCGTCTCCAGCACGATTTATGATTTTTAACGGTCCAACTCTAGGCGCCTTCCTCAAAATTTGGGAGACAAAAACTGTCTAGGTTTTTGTTGCGCGGAATGTCGTATTGTCTGGCCTGTGTTTTGTTGTGTAGACCTGCTTGAAAGTTACAGTTCGATGAATTGGATTGTTGTCATCTTCAATTAGACTTTCAATACAATAGTAACAACTTGAATGAAATTATTTTCGCACTGCAAGCAGTCAATATCATTATATAGTCAGTCAGCATCAACAGAAGTCATCAGGGTTCCGGTTTACAGACGACTTGGCGGGGAAACATAGATAACGTAAGGTTCTTAGGTGAAAATAATGTGCTAATCCCCAAATTATGGGATACTTAATGTCGTTTTCTGTGTAAACTGATGAAACTGATGAAAGCTACCGAGGGTGCCAAACTCGTGGCAGACTTAATAATGGATTACCAATTCGATCAAAAGAAAATACATGCAAAACTGCACCTTCTTAGTAAGTGCCTTTAATGCTAGGGTCACAGGTTACAGTGTTATTAAACCTACCCAAATTTAAAATGACATGATAAAAAATGTACCTATATCATCGGACGCATAACTGTAATAATGGCTATGCATGACTTATTCAGTGTTACTGCGGTATATGACGTATGAGGGTTGTATATACGCTTTATGTCGGTACCATTTGCGTGATTGACTTAGAGATAAAAGAGAAAATTATTAGCCTCGGTGGCGCTCTGTTACAACCAATAAATTTATACTGTTTCTCATTTAGAAATGGATACAGGACCTTCAGTATGGACGCTATCTTTTTGTAACAAGCCGGGCCTTTTACAGGATTACAGTTTTAGTACAAGTGGTCTATCAGACTTTGCATATTTTCGGCCTCGGCCTTTATTATTTAGTAACTGGCCTAAGGCTGCCTGTCCACCGAAGCGAAGCGAGGCTGCGGAGCGGAGAAACAGACAAATATTAACCAATAGGATTGCATACTGGGAGCGGAGCGAAAAATGTATGCAGTACTATTGTTTAAATTTTCTCCCGTTTCTCCGCTCCGCAGCCTCGCTCCGCTTCAGCGGACAGGCAGCCTAAGGCTTGTCCAGATGCCACGATTTCATCGTTAAAAGACTAGCTTTGTAACTTGGATGCCATCCAGCAAAATGTAAGCACTCCAAAACCTTGAAAGGCTTCGTAATTTCCTTTCAACTTTCAAGAACTTATTTTCTTCATTTGCATAATGCTTTCTAGAACTGTAACAGTGGCTTAAAGTAATTTAATAAGAAGATATACAGTAGTAATAGGTACGGCTTGCACAAACTGACGCGCCTTATTAAATATACCCATTTGAGATCAAAATGGGAGTCGTCGCAAGAAACCTATAAAAGTATTTCATCAAGCGAATGTTTCAAGGCATTATTCAATTTTGTGAATGTCTCCAACTAAATTACGAAGATTTTGACGAAAGCATCGTGTCTTTGAATCTGTTTCATTTGGAATTTACGAGTAAGCGTTTTGGCCGTTCTAACGTGTCACGTAATTTTTCAAAAGATAATCTCTCAAATGTCTTTTCAACGCAATTGCGACTGATTTCCTACATCACAGTACTATAAAAAAGTTCTCAATAAAACCCGACGAGATTCGCAATCGAATCGCTGACGACATCGCTCACAATTTCATGTTTCACCCAAGAGTAATGAACTAGATAAGCAGCGAAAAGAACAGCTTGTGACGTCAACAAAGAATAAACAGTGAGTCTCTAAATTGAGTACTTATCTTAAAAAAAAAACAAAACTCATTTATTCAAACTACGCTGATAATCAGCACTTTTTGGACGTCAAAATTTACTTCACTTTACTTATTTACAAGAGACAGTCTCGCAAAATGCCCCCGCTTCGACACTTCCTTTAATTGTAAAACACGTCTGGAACGTAATCCCTCGGTTCACACTGAACTGGCAACGTGTATGAGGTCTAACGAACGAAGCCTCTGACGGCCCATGACTCCATGAATACAACAAGAGCCGCGGACACGCTCATTTATTAATGGAATTGACCTGGCGTTCTAAAGCGAGGGGCCAAATTTATATTCATCTTCCTTTCGGCGGAAGAGTAATCACGATAAAGCAAAGAGATTTACATTGAATCTCTTTAGGATAAACCGACCGTGTTGTATGAACCCTCTGATCTCTTAAATCTGCTAAATGAACAGGTTTGTCTGAAGTAGTCGGGTCGATGCCAAGGGCAGCAGACAATGTCACTTCTATTTGCCTTTGGGCCGAGGGTAAATAAACTAAATACGAGTATTACTAAATAAATGGAGTGCGGTTTCGCTACGTGAAACAGTTTATTAATAAAAATGTCTGCTGTTTTCTACACGTAAGACAACAACGGGTTGCGTGTGTAAACGTTGTTGTCGAAGTATGATTTCAGACAAATTAAAAATATACATATAATTTTAATTCTTAATAATTTGCTGAAACTTTTATTGCTCATGTTTACTTTGTTTTACAGCCCAAAACACACAATATGGAAATATTCTGGACTTCAAAAAAAACCCTCCATAAAAGGCAGTGAGTAATTCTGTGGGCGGATTGTGATTGTCTGACCAAAGTTTGACGTCATGTCTAAATGCCACTTCAAAAACATATCCAGTCCAGTCCATTCAAAACAATATTTAAATGTTTCGCATGAAAACGAACGTTGTACGCATGACATTGACATAATTCCGTTTGACACGTTCGTCTGACATATGTATTGATGCCTCGTTACATACTCATGTGCTCTTGCTCCCACAATCCCAGCATACGATTGACCTTTAGGCCGTGTGTACACTGTGTATCGGGCCACATAAAACTGTCAATAGAAATGTAATCATTTACTGTTTGGGAACAATATCAATGATCATTCAATTGTCGAGGTGTGAGGCCGACAACTACTTATTCTACTTTATTTTGAATCTTGAAGACCTGAGCTTCGTCGAATCAAAGTTTATTACATGTTGTTATGCAAAGTCACTAGTTTTAACTATTTTCATGTTGTAAAAATGTCATTGATATTGTGTAAAATATCAATTAATGTCGGTTTTATCGCTATAAAACCGACGTTAATTTCGTCGTTTAGTGTGTGGCAGGTTTATTGTTTGGCAGAATGTCTCGTCATTCAAAGTCGTTTATCCATTCTGCGCATGATGTCAAAATTAAGATTTGGGAAGTATTTATTTTATCACCTGTAACCACGCGTATAATGATTTAGAGCAGATTTCGCCAATAAAACTAACCGCGATTATCATACCCAAAACGGCGCAGTGTCTTATCTGCCATGGAGTATAAATAAACTGACAACTCTTTAACGTTGCGCGACGTTCGCCCTTAGAATCGTTGAGTTATTTTGCAGATGACTGAAAGGAAATTGGCGTGCAAAACATATGTTGACTCCGTGCGTCAATGCGTGAATATTTCGACACCACATAACGTTTCCTTTTAAAAATGCTAATAACATTCAAGCTCAAACGGACGCACTTCGTTATTTTGACGGAGATTTTCGCCACAGATAAAACTGAGATTAATACGAACAACGCCTGGAGCTTCACGTAGTTTGCAACTAAGTCGGCCATTTGCAATTCTGTAACCACTTGGTAGGATAACTGCACCTCGACCGTCATAAAATGACCTTCATTAATGGTGCCTTATCTTCGCTGTGGTTTATTGTCATGGTGCACCTAAAGTTGGTACTATATTACCTACGTTAGTATTTATTACTTAAATTATTGTGCTTTGTTTCAAAGTTACAGTCAGATATTTCTGGTTACGATGTTACTATTTGAGACTTTGAAATGGTACAATTTCTGAGATGTTTTAGTTGTGTTTATACAAAAATGTTATCCTTTCAAATTATTTCTGATAATACGGCTTTATGTTTATGAATGACTATAAATAATTTAAAGACCCAATTCAATATAGTAAGTACAATTTGTTTATTCATTCATCTCTGCTCATTGATTCTTAATATATATTCGAAATAAAAACTTAATATTGAAATAGCAGAAAGTTATTTTAAAAGATAATTCTTTCGAAGAATTTATGTACTTAATCGGTTCTGTGATTTACATTTTCTTCATAATTATAAAAGAATTGAAATACAAATAAAATAGTGCCGAAAAGTATTATTTTCACCTCTAGTCTAGCCAAGTCGCCATCCAAATCCACTTAAGGCGCAATTTTCTCACGCTAATTTCAGCCACGCGAGCTTTGCCAAACAGTTTTTGTCTAGTATTCTGAGAAAGCCGGTTCATTGCACTACTGGGGTGCCCTCTGCGCAGAAAATTAGATTTTTCAACTTTCTTCTACGTTATAAATAAAGTGTTGGTTCGTGCCTCCACGGCCGTTAGGTGTTTTCGGGGATTGTCTGTTATTACACTTTGCATGCAACTTGGTTTTAACCTGTCGAGGTCTTTTTTATTTTTTAACTGTTCGTCTGTTGTTTTAAATTATGAAAGTTCAAATTTAGGGTGTTGCGTCGAGTAGATTGAGTTTGTTGATAATTTTAGTAGTTAGTTTTTTTTAACCTAGGATTTTTAATGGCGTCGTTTATTTGATAAAAAAGACTTTTTTTTTTAATGTAGCACAACGAAATTTTAGTTTCCAGACATTCAAATCACTTAATCAATCCCGGGAATGAGTATTTAAAACTTTACTGTTACAATGCAGTCAGTTATACTACTAATGTAATTTCCATTTCCAATAAACAGTCGAGTAAATCGAACTAACCCAAAATTATCCAAGCCACAAAAACTCGCAAGTCTAACCCTTAAAAACTAAAGGTAACTACGTAACCGTAAAAGACCGCATTCGGCTAAAAATCTCGCCGCATTCTGCATTGCAGCTGTGGGTGGTTGCCCGCTGCAAAATTGTTGTTTATGCGCCACCAGCGCCGCCCCGCGGCCATTACTGGAATTATATCACAGGGCATTACCGATGCGAAGTTGTTTGCTGAACCGTTTACCTATTACCAATAGGCTTTGCTTAGATATTTTTGCGGCTACGGTGGCTTTTGAGGGTTCACTTTTAAGTGAGTTATAGTTTTTTTTTATGAATAAAGTTGATTGAAGGCCCTTTTTGCGTTTAAACGATTAACGGGAACAGAACGAAGTTTAGTGCTAAAAGCATCTAGTGATATGCTCACTCAGTCCTCTTTTGAGATAATGACTGTTGAGTCTGAGACTTAAATACTACTGTTGCATTTTGAGGGTTGAGACTGACTAAACTAGACATTTGATTCCATGATCACAGTTGGAATTCAATATGCATTTAGATAAGAATATACCTACGCTAGATCTGGAAATAGAATTAGAATTCCTAAGAAATAAATAAACAATATTCATCTCAGATTCTCAGATATGTTTTCGAACAAGTTGGAAAACACAAGACGTAACAAACAGGATGCATGATGCACGCCAAACAAATAACATTTAATTTTGTGTATCATTACATTATACGTCTGTGCAGTGACGTAGGAGGACACACCTAGTCTGTGCACAAACACACATGATGCCTGTGTGTGTGTGAACACACACAGGCATAGAAACAACACTAACAAAGGTCATCAAACTCATTTGATATTAGATAAAAGTTTTATCATTCTTTACACTATTAGTGATGCCATATTTTTTGTTGTTTGTATTGCTATGCTAATAAACCCTTACCTAAAATTATAATTTCCATAGTAATTATTTATTTTTAATTAGCCTTAAATCTTCACGTCCAATTAAGTCTTTAAAACCATGTCACACTTGACGGAAACCTGCGTTACCAACGTACACATGGGAACACTAATTGAACTGCTCGGTAAAAACGCATAATTGCATTTTGAACTTTAATTAATTAATTTAAAGTTGAATGTTGCATGTAATGCCGAGTCACAAAGTGTAATAGTAGGTGTTGGGTGTACACTTGATGTTTGCCCATCAGCTTTGATTTCATCATTATCCTACTCGTGTAAGTTGACCTATTATTCTTCATGTAAATGTTTGTATTTTGGTTAAGTAACATGGGTCAGGTTGGGTTGGTGTTCAAATCTTATCCATCATGTCGGCTTGAAACTGTGTGAACGGCTTATGTGAAGATAACGTATCGGCCGGTTACCGAACGGAATTTGAATGAACGATTATATTTTTTTTGTTGACTAACAAACGTGATAATTTGCAATGGAGTTTTTTTTTTCGATGTTTTAAGTTAAATATTTGGTTTACTAACTTGTTTCCTGTGACTAAGTTAGTGGCATAAAATTATCATTATTCTTTTAAATTTTATTCAAATATAACTATCATGTTATGGTTTTTGTAACCTTTACGTTCACAGGTTTCTAAATTTAATATAATGAATGAGTGATTAAAATTAACTAGCAAGGTATTATTTTAATGTTGGATAATAAATAATTGTCACTTATGAATAGTTATGAGTTATTTTTGGAATAAATTCCTGGACTGGAAACGTTCCCGTGGTTTCGGTCCCCGAAACCAGAATTCCAAGTTTTTAATTACGCGATTTGAATATTAAATTAGGGTGCATTGTATCACATTTATCATGATTGTTTTCTTGAATTATTCACAAGCTTATCGGTATTTTTAACGAGTCCTGAGATCTTCGTCGCAGTTCGATTCCTAGATTGGGCAGTGATAATGAGGTTGGTAAACCATCAGGAATTTGTGGCCTGTTGTTAACAATAAGCTTGATCCTATTTCATCTAAAAAAATGTAACTGTCGAAGTGAGTGTATGATTATCCTTCATCATTATTTATTTAAACTTTATGCACAATAGTGATACATAGGTGGACTTAATGCCACAAGGCATTCTCTACCAGTCAACCTTAGGGTCAAACAAGACAACATTGTGGTAGGCTACAAACTAACTAAAAAAAAAACAAAAGACTGGTAAAGCTTGAGCGTGAGGTAGGCCCATTAGATATAGGTCTCTCTTTGCTTGTGCCAAGCTCCACCACGCTCTTGTGCCTGCCTCATCTAGTTATTCCCAACTGACCACCTCCTGTCTTACCCTTCGGAGAAAAACAGACAAGATTTTACGTTTTGTAACGATTTTAGTAGGTACTTTTACTTTCGTCCTAAAGCAATCACGAGCAACGAACATCTATCCTCACAAACTTTCGCATTTATGTTATTAGTAAAAAGATAAATAAGTTTGGATTCCTGAGCTTTCTTGCTACGTTAAAGCACTTAAAGCCAATTATTTCTTGTCTAAAGCCAGCTTTTGACTATGGGATATAAATATTACATCTTGAGATCAAAAATTTTATCGCGCGTCATACATTTTGTACGTGACCGTTCACACTGTGCTATAATATACATCTTACAGTTTGAACAGCAATCGCGGTATGTAGAGGAAAGTCACCAAATATGAAATAGTATCTTAATATGGAATACCTTCATTTCTCTAAGACTATAAGTATGAAACGCAACACTCGACCATCTTCTGTTCCATTCGGTCTATTGCACCACGTACGTGTTAGTAGACCGAATGGAACAGAAGATGGTCGAGTGTTGCGTTTCATACTTATAGTCTTAGAGAAATGAAGGTATTCCATATTAAGATACTATTTCATATTTGGTGACTTTCCTCTAATATGTATATATATTACATCCCATAGTCAAAAGCCGGCTTAACGCTTGATACAAGCACAATAGTCCTTATAAACCGTTAATAATCTCTTTAACCCAAAACAGCCATATTATGTCTACCCCAGTTGCTAACCAGTAACCAGATAACCAACCACTATCCGCAATCGATCAGTAATATTTCATTTGGTTGTTTCAGATTCATCGAGTTCAATGACCGATAAACGTCCCGTGATAACATGTGAGTTTTAAAATTGTTACATTTCTATCGTATCGACAGTTTTTTGCGACATTCGGTTGCTATGCGGCAGGTTTTATTAATAGATTTACGATAAAGGGTTACCGTTACGAATTTTGTAAAGCTTTGAAAAAGCTGGTTACCAAAGACACGATGGATGGACTGTGTGAAGGATGATATGGCTAGAAAGGAGGTGACTGCTGACATGACGACGATATTTTTCTTTTTTCAGTAAAAATTGCTTTTAAGCAACACTTTTTTGCGTAGGGGTATTTAGTTTAATGTAAACGGCTTCGTGAAGGGTTGGTTTATACCCTGTATAATTTTTGGGAACTTTGCAGATTGTCATTTGCGGCTATAAGATCTTGGATCAATTATGACATACATCGCTACTTTCGATAACATTATTATTAATCCTAGTTCGTAACTAGTAAAATTTAATATTTTTGCATAAATTCCTTGTATGAAACCGTGGTTTCGAACAAATACAAATAATTCCTTCATCGAAACCAGTTACGAAACTACGGTTTCGTAGACGGCCGTCTAATCGCCGGGAAATCATCAAGTAACCCCTTCCGCTCTTGGGCTGAGCGAAAGGGAGTGTTAGACTTGTACTGAGTAAAAACCACCCATGTTCCTTCTTTGCCCTTTATGTCGAGTCCGCGGTATCTCTTACAAAATTTACAAGTCCATTCGTGGGGTCAAAATCCAGACATACTTAGCCTTATCTGGACGGCGACGAACCATAGTTTTATTATAGAATCATGATTTATCATTTGTTTACAGTTTTTTTTTTACGATGCCTGTTAATGTTTGGTCGGCTGACCTGTCACGCTGTCTTAAAGAGTTCAGTGCTCCTGTCTCTTTCTGGGTTTTTATTTGGTTGGGCAACTTGTAATATTTAAAACATAGAATATAAAAAAGAACAGAAGAAGATAATATGCAGCACAATCCCCAAATAAAGGGATTTGAACTTTTTTGTATGGAAGCTAGCATATCGACCCACCGCCATTTTGATTTTTTTTCGAAATTACGGCTCACGATGAAAGTGGTATGTATGGATAGAGGACACATAGACAAACAAAAATTTATCAAAATGGCGGGTAGGTTGATATGATAAACAACTAGAATCTAAATCGACTTTCAAACAGATTTTACACTAGCTTTTCATTAACTGTGTGTTTCAGTGTCCATATTTGTTGATTTCTTCATCATTGTTTTCGCTAAAAGAAGCTGTATCTGATGCCTTAAAATAATTTCGCGAATTACCATATTCGCTTATAAAGATCTGCGGAACTTGGCAATTTTTGCGTCTATTCTCATCTAATTTTACAACACTTAACGGTAGCTTTAAAAGGCTATCTCGTAATCTCGTTCTACTACAGTACTACATAACTGTCTTTTAAATTGTAGCCCAAATTGTCCCACTGCCGGGCAAAGGCTTCCCTCCATTCCTGTGTGTGTATCTTCTTTCCAATTCTCAAAGAACACATCCAGTTCGTTCCCATTTTTTTTTTTTGTGTGGGTGTATGAAATCATCGAATAACCCCTCCCGCTCTTGGGCAGAGCGAAAGGGAGTGTCAGACTTCTACTGACTAAAAACCACCCATGTTCCTTCTTCGCCCTCTATGTCGAGGCCGCGATAACCGGTGGACTACCCGCGGCCCCGACAGCAGTTCGTTCCCCTTGATTCATAAAGATCACAATATTTGTAAATACATGTTGTATGTTGATGTTTCTTCTTCAATATTCCAACCCTTTTCCTTCCAAACAGCTAAATTATACTAAATAGTGTACCCAGTAGAGTGTGGCCTATAATTTGATGCGTATTATACGTTGATGTTTAAAAAAAACCTGTTATTAGTTCGTCCATCCGAGACTGGAACCGTATTTGTGTCTAAAACTTGTCGGTGATTTCGTAACGCACTTGATATCCGAATGTCATTTCTATTGTCAATTTAATAATATTCTTTGTGTTATTTGCTGTGTCGAGTCTTACGGTTACTGCAAATGTTATTTATTTATTGTTGCAACGGATTCTGATTGGAGATTAGGGGTGTGGTTCGTCGACTGGTGCTTGGGCATTAAGCAAACAATCTATATGACGGAGTAATTAGATTTTTTTTTGTGAACTATCCTATAGTTAACAAAAAAAATAAATTAGTTCGTCATATATATTACTTACCAAAAAATTCTTTTTCCAGTTAAACAAACAATGAAGACGTTACAGTGCTTTGAAAACTCGTGTGACGTCATGCTTTAAGACATTGGTATGACATTTTTAGCGCTCCGTGACGTCACCAACCCCCACTCAAGCCTTTGACGCGTTTTATCTTCGTCAATTTTTATTGATTTGATAAAACAAAAAAATACGTATGCAATATTTTTTAATAATCTAACAGGCGGACTAATTAGAATCATATTTTTTTAAGTCAGTAAACATCCCTATTGTGGTTTTGTTAAAAACCACAAAAAAAAAAACATAACAATAATAATAATTCCATATTTGCCATAATTGTCTTGCCCTTAATCCAATTCATTTGGGGTCTTCATCTTCCATTCTTCTATTTCTCGTCATCTCATGACACACCTTTTTTACCCGACTACGGCGAAGCCAAAAGGAAGGGTAATGATTTTGGTAGTCTAAGTATGTATTTCTTGCCATATCATTCTTTATAGTCCATCCATCGTTTTTGGTCTTCCTCTACTCTGGTTCCACAATCATACTTAAAACTTATCTAAGACTCTTATTTTAATAATCATTGAGACAAAATAATACATTTTGTTTTGATTCTACATGCAAAAGAGCATGTAGAATCAAAACAAAATGTATTATTTTGTCTCAATGATTATTAAAATAAGTGTCTTAGATAAGTTTTAAGTATGATTGTGGAACCAGAGTTATTTTATTCAGAAGTTATTTTCGTGTTGAAGTTTTCGTGCAACGAATGTGAATTTTTCTAATAGTATGACAATGTTAACGAAATACCTCTCTTGTCTATGAAGTTAATTATTTTACAAAACAAACGACATTTTTTGTTGTTGACTCACACAATTTTAGAAACATGATAGATGCCAACTGCGATATTTGAATTTGGCAAAAAAATTATAAGTCGCCATTCTTTAGTTTTTCAATATTTCTAAACAATAATCATAACTAAAAAGTAACTAAATAGACATGTAAAGTACCGTGGGAAACATAAAATGGGGACACATGCTAAAATCATAGTCGGGGTGTTAATTTCCGCTATAGATAAGCCAATCTAAACTGAATAGTTAAATAAGGGATAAAGTTACTAACACGTTTCTATGGGACCATCTAGTAACTTGTTACTATGGCAACTCTATTAATGTTCTTCTTTATTTATTCGTTTTTGATTAAACTGGACAGTGCTATGCAAGTTAAGGACTTTAATTTGGTAGTTAGGGATTTAGGCTTGGGATACCCTTTTTGGAGAAATTAGAACTCAATTGACAGTGTCGGAATGTTTGTTAGTATTCCTTTCAGATGAGATCGCTTTTATTTGACGGTATTCAAACTTAAAGCATTTAAATTTACCCGACTACGGCGAAGCCAAAAGGAAGGGTAATGATTTTGGCAGTCTATGTATGTATGTATGTTTGTATGTTCCACCGTAGCGCCTAGGCCACTGAACGTATTTTAATCAATGAGGTGTCAATCGATTCGTAAGAATAGCCCTGGTGACATAGGCTATATAAATTTTAACAATTCTTTTTATGATGGAATTTAAATGTCAAATTCTAAGCTCGAAAAAAATTAAAAGTATATTTCTATTTAAATATTTAATAAGTAAAATTAGTATAGAGGTCAGTCGTAGTCGCATGCCACCTTGCTAACGGCAACAGCAGCTGACTTATGTATCAATGAAAACTCCATGAAGGAGCATCAGGTATCAGTGGCATGCGACTACGGCGGTCCTTTATAATAATTTTACTTATATTTAAATAGAAATAATATACAAATTCAATATATGAATATCAGACAAGAATTATTTACTACTTTTAAGACCGCGGTTTGTAGTCGGGTTTTAGTTTTTAACTTTTATTTTTTTAAATTAGACCATTACAGGCACTATTGAATGTCAGATAAACAAATAAAACGAAGCTACAGTCGCAGTCACAAGGCGTAATAACTCGTGAAAGTACTGTATTTACCCATTCCCTAGCGTAGATCTCCATGGAGAATAACGGGCAAGAAACTCCATGGACACCTTTTTAAATAAGATATTATTGAATTGGATTGTTATAATTGAATCCCTCGTGACTAGTTCTTTCTCAAGACCGATACTGGGCTCCTGTATGTAATACAGGAACAATACAGTTTAAACGTAATCTCCGTCTTAAATTCACGTAATAAAATAATTCACGTAAACCGCAGGGTCTCAGAACGTACAATTGCGTCAGAGTATCTCAATAACAAAAGTCAACTCTTACTGCGGTCTACAGAGATTTGACATACTTTTGTATGACAAAACTGGCAAAACCTTTACTAAGTGATGGCCTAAGTATTCATTAAAGCTCTCTGAGTGCGGCAGTAGAAATGCTTTTTATGAGTTAAATACGGGGCTGAAAGTTTGTAAAGAACTTCTTCATTTTGCTGTTAGGAAATTCCATTAGTTTTTTGTCATCAGGGTGGAAGAGACACCGATGCAAAAACCACGTATACCGAACTTCATTCTGAACCACCTCACAATTTTTTTCACTAAAACCGATTGAAAAAAAAAACTTAATTTAGAATCAGTGCCCCTTCTACCCTGTATATTTTTTAATCATTCCTCACTGGCCCTAATAAATCTTAGCTCCGTTTCTGAATAAATTGCTATATAAAATATGTAATAGTAACACTTCATAATCCGATAAACCCTAACCTACCACAGTTACAAAATACCTTCACGTAAATTCCATGAAATTAATTGGCATTATTGCCTTTTTTCTCCGTAATAATAGTCCGATGTTATCTTTGACCGTTATCTCAGCGTGCCATAAATCAGGCGGGCCTGCAAATTTAGCCTTTCGCAGAACTGCCCATTGTGGTGCATGATGGATGACCACCGTGGGGCACGGTGGCGCAGAATGGGGCACGGTGGGGCTACAGGGAAGGTATGGTGGGTTTTCCATTGCGAACACCTAATCAAGTTGTTTTGTGGTTGTTTTCTTGAAGTGCTGTTGACTTGAGTTTCATTTGTGGGGGGTTCTTGTGTGATTGGCAAAATGTTTTGGTACTGCTTATAAGTGTGCCTGTACCTAACCCTTGGGGCATATGCCATGAGGTTATTTTGTAACCCCAACACAAGTATTTTAAATAACTTACGGCGGCTATCTCAACTCATGTACCTATTGCATGTAACTTTTGAGACACAATAAATATTTTATTTATTTATTTTATGTTTGTGTATTGTAGTCAATTTTGACTGGGATAATCATGTTAATTAACTAAAATATGAACCCTCTTGAGTCGCACGTCTAACATAACATTCATTAAAAGTTAATCAGTACGAAATATTTTACGTTATAAATGGCTGTTGTCCCAACAGAATTGCTATTTCGCGTGAACTTTCGTAAAGGTGACTTTTATGCGACCTCAACCGTACTATTATACCTAAGTACCGCAAATATCCAACTAGACAATAACAACGCAAACATTAAATGTATGTAATGTGTGTATGATATGATACAAATTAAATGGAAGTGCTCCAAACGCAGACTGCACTCTCCCCTTCGCAATCTAGTTAAAAAGTCAAACAATGCAGCAGATTTTATCTTCAGCCACCCTATGCGCCGTGCCGTACCTAGCTGTGGGACGGATAACGACCACTCGGCTATATGGCTACATGGCTATATGGCTAGGTGGCTAATAGCCGCGACATGACACCACCGCACGTTCTCCTTTGTAGACGTGCCGCTTCTTAAGGGCTGTTCTATTCAGGGTGCGATGTTCAGTTTTTTTAGCAAGTGGGTTAATAGGTGTGGATTTTGTTTTTTGGAGTACTGCGGAATTTGTAGATAACCCGCTTGGCAAGCAAATTTTCTTTCCAATTTTGATTTATGATGAGTTTGACTGGCTGTCTAAATAACCTGTCTATAGACAGATTACTGATTAGTAATCGATATTATTTTAAACGCGTGTGCTTGTTTGAATGTGGACGAGGCAGAAGAAGTATAAAAGGACTGGCCTGTTGGTCTAGTGGTTAGTGACCCTAACTGCTATGCCGGAGGTCGTGGGTTCGATTCCCACCCAGGACAAATGTTTGTGTGATGAGCACGATCATTTGTTCTGAGTCTGGGTGTAATTTATCTATAATATGTATGTATTTAGAAATATATAAGTATGTTTATCAGTTGTCTAGTACCCATAACACAAGCTCTGCTTAGCTTGGGACTAGATGGCGTTGTGTGATAGTTGTGAAACATTATTATTATTATGATTATCGTAGCTGGCGGCGTTCTGTGTTTTCTGCTTACCGTCCTGGGAAAAAGGCGTGAGTTTATGTTTGTATTTGTATTATTTTGAACTGATGTGTATGCAACTTCCTCAATTTAACTTTTAACAAAAGCGCTCAGTCCTTTCAAAACCCTGCCTTAACGTTACCAAGAAACAGAGAGATACCGATTCAATCATTTATGATTTAAATCAGTTCGTGGATCAGTTAGATATTTCCACGAGAACATATTGTCAAGCGGTTATCCGGTTTGTAGCTAGGTGCGGCATGCATAGGGAGGGGCACAGATACGTATCAGATGCATTGTTTCCCTTCCGAACTGTCACTTAGGGGTAGCACTAACGGCTTTTGCACAGTATCGTTTCGCGTGCAAAATTTTAGTACTGCAATGGCGACATTGCGGTTCTCCAAGTTAGATTACTATCGTATTCTTCACTTCTATTTATACTGTCATATGAATTTATTTACACTGATTACCAGTATGCGATAGTTTTACCGTTACGAACCTTCCAAAGACCGCCTAGCAACACGAAACATTACATCTTCATTAAGTATTAGTAAAACTTCTTTGTCAGCACTATCTGTACCTTATTTTTCCTTGACAAGGTTATGAATAATGTATTCATTGATGATATAAAAGCTTATTGCTTATTGCTTGAAGCTCATCCGCCTTCCAAGAATTCCTCGCGTCATGGCTCACTGTTTAATTCCTATGTATCCATTGATTGCTGATGGGAGCATTACGTCGTGCCTGTGAAGATATTACAATATTGTGTCGATAAAATTTGTTTATTGACGTTATTGATCGGACGTTGTCAGCTTTGATAGATTGCTTTCTCACTAATGGATTCTACTGACATTTGCTTGTGTTCATATTTATTTGATTAAATATTCCGTGTCTAAGTTTTTAAATTGACATGGTCACTAACATTAGCAATTTAAACGGGAAAGCCACGTTTGCTATTTGTTTTGAGTTTCCGACGCTGTTCCATATTCCTTGTCTTACACAAACCACAATGCGTTGTTGTTTAATACCAGTATCACATTTTTTCTAAATAAAAAAGGGTCTTTCAAATTATTGATTAAAAATAAATTGACAAAAACTCTTACATGCCCCACCATATTGATGGCTGATTATGTTCCTCCATACCTATGACGTTTATTTGGCAATTTATTGCACCATCAAATCATATGCCACCAGCCAGCCCTATTACAATTTACTTCAAGTACTTACAATTTTCCCCTTGTTCACTTTGTCGTGTGTGAATGGAAATGCGATCTCCTTCCATGGGGTGAATAAATTCCATACATCTTTGGCCAACGTACTTTTAACGGTTCCCTAAGTATTATTGCGTGTTTTTGTTATGAAAATGATGTGTATGAGTTATTTTTCTGGGTTAGCTTTTGAATTGTACAGTGAGCTTAGTTTTTTTTTGTTGAAATATAATTGAGGCTTTCTAGTTAAATGGGGAGGTTTATGGTTATTTATTTACGTGACTGATTCGGAAATAAAATAAGGTTTAAGTAGTTGTTCGAAGGTGCGTGAAAGTAGGTTAATTTATGATTTTGGGTCGTGAATACTCTAGTATCCGATAAACTTACTTATTTTTGGTATGAGAATATCTTAACTTGTTTGGGCGTCTTATGCGGAAACTGTAGTGTCTATAGCCATCAAGTACTCTATACGCAACACCTACGGGACTCACCGGAACCCTCGTTCATTAAGGGTCATTATCGACATATACATGAACATCTATACGTCACTCATCTACTTTGATCTCGGGCACGTGACGTGAGAGGGGTTCACCAACGACTCGCTTGTGTGTACGCTATTTTAGTACCCCACTCGATGAACTAACACACAGATAAAGATATATCCCCCCACCGTGCACCGGCCAGTACGATATTTATTTATTTACAAATGCCGTAGCCTGTAGTAAAAACATCGTAAACATTCTTGCGTGTCTATTGTTAAAGAAATAGCACTGTTTTTACGTGTGCACGGAAACGTACACTCGGATACATTAATAATGTAAGATTTTGCTTGGCAATAAATCTGGTAAGCCGATATCTAGGCAATCTATAAACAGCGGTTCAGTGAAGCACAGAGGTTTTGACAACTGAACTCGCTTGATCTCGTTCAGCGTTGTTTTTACGCGTTTTCTTGTCTTCGTCTGCTGTATAATTAAAGATTATGTTCGACAGTGCGGTAATCTCGCTGTTTATTCAGTAATATCCATGCGAGCTCCAATCGGAATATTATTGAAATCTATTTCTTTAAACCCGGAATGTTTTCTCAGTTTCTTTAACAACAGTTTCCTATAGTTTTTCAATGATTAGGCAGAGTATTAGGCGTGAATACCATTAGCGTAATGACGCTTGGCAACCGTAGTAGTAACCGTATCTATATTTACAAATACATTTACATTGTTACCGAACTATAAACTACGTGTGTAAATCGGTTTGAAACACGTGTATTTGGGAATTACTAGAGCAATACTAGAGGGCCGGGTTGAATCAAATCGTAGCACGTTACGATTACGTACGAAACAAATCAAGATTATGAATGCCAACTTTTGAATATTGATTCACTTGTTATTCTCATTATGAACTAGCTTTAGTCCACGGCTTCGCTTACCTTTTGGCAGTAAAATATTATTCAACAATGTTAACGTTAGCCAATGATACTCGGGAATAATTCGGGCTTTTAATTTTTTTATGAATTTTTGGATTCAGAAAAGTAGTTTTTCGGCATTTGAGAACTTATATTAGTCGCTGGCACATTTTCTAGCCCCCGAAGGTCACTGGGTCTAACTGAACGCAGAAGACGGAGGTCAGAAGAAGACTGCGACTCTATTGATTTAAGTTGAACTTACCCCTCTCCTGAACTTAGTTTACCGCCATTTTTAACCGTAACCTCTCGTTAAGATGATGCAGCCGGCCTGCACTTCTAGAGTACCTTAAAACTGTGCCACGGTCGTACCGATATGACTAACGAACATTTCGCAGTACTTTATAGCTCGTACATGTATGCCAATCATTAAACTGCGGGTTTGCTAGTAATTTACTTGCTGATATTTTCAGTCTAGCATTATTACGCCAGGCGCTTCTTGGCAGGGTCGGTAGTAAATATTCTGTTTTGAACGGTAAATGGAGGATTTGAGTATCTCTAATCAATGTTTGTTTCTACCTGGGTTTAGGTGCTTCTGGTTAAAAGCTTTGGTTTTACATATTACTTGGCTTTATATCTTTGAGACTTAGCTTGTTTTTATTAGTATTGGATTTTTTAATTGAGTCTCGGATGTGTTTGTGTGTGTATTCATCTTGGTTAACCCAGTTAGGCGCATTACTTTGTGTAAGTAATCTATTCTATATCACCACGTCTCTCAAAATGGTGAAGGAAAACATCGTGAGGAAACCGCCATGTCTTAGAACCAAAAATTCAAAGATTTGTGATGTCTATCAATTTGCACTGGGCCCGCAAGGTAGATAGAGACGAGGCCTGTGTCCCAGCAGTGGGAACATCATAGGCTAATTATGAGTTTTGAGGCCTTGAATAAGCTGTTTTATGTTTAACCACTTCTACTACCTACCCCAATTTGGCATAACAGGAAATAATAATTGCATTAGGGATTAGTTACTATAAGTAGCTCAAGATAGTAAACGAATGTTTATAAAATATGTATAATATAAATATTTAAATTTTATGACCCAATCAAATTAAGTTTTTCTCCCTTCGCTATCTTCATTAATTTTGTTGTTTCTCACTTAGGAAAAAGCGAAAAAACAAATAAAGACATTAAAATATGTTAATGTCTGCTGTCAGCATGAATAAATGAATGGTTAATCCTCGATCCTTAAGGTCGCTGGTTCGATGCCGCCGTGCTAACTACAGGGGATGGCAGGGGATGAGGGGATCATGATTTATATCAGCTTTGGTGACTGGTGACCATTTCTTTTTTTTATTGATGATTGTAAAGGTCAGTAAATTTCCGCCATTCTTGCATGCGTGCGTGCGAGCACATTTATTTTTGTTTAATAAATAAAAATGTCTGTGGTAAATGGATATATTTTTATTTGGATCCATTCTTTCGAAGTTAAAAATTTTAAGAAAATATTCAGATGGTAAAAGTTAATGTCTTGGCCAAGGCATATCATGTTATCTAATAACTGTGTTGTGAACGTCAGATAGACAGGCATCATCATGATCTGCCTAGACTTTTTATAATTTAAAGAATATTATGATTTAAAAGAGTGTCCATGAAGTTTCTTGCCATTCTTCTCATGAGACCAACGCTTTGAAATCGGCAACTACAGTACACTGACAGTTATTATGCCTTGTGAGTGGGACTGTAGCTTAGTTTATTAGCTTATTAAAATTTAGTATTTTTCGACTATTCAATAGAGCCTGTAACTGGCCAACTTGAAATAAATGATTTTGATTTTTGTTTGTTTTCCAGTCAAACTGGACGCAGCTAAATACTAGTATTTTATAATGGAGCGACTGCCTACCTACTCCTAACTTCCACAACCCAGTCAGAACTGAGTAATACGAGACCTTTTCCTTGGTAAGACCGGTTGTCAGATAGGCAGGCGCTACTTACATGTAGAAGCATTCATCTGCATCTGGTCAGACTGGGAACCGGCTCTAATAATATATGTTACAGGTAATATTAGTCAGTTTCCTAGACACCAGCCATAAGGAAAACTAAGAATCCTTTCAGCCATAAAAGCGCAGTCATTATTGACTTGGCGCCTCGGACTTATTGCACAATATGTAGTCGTAATTTTTACTTCCTTGTAAAATAAAATAAATATTTTTAGTGAACAATCATAGTTAATGGCTACTTTGTACGGATTAGTGTCTAATGTTCACCTGGGTGATAAAATATCTCCCAGGTGAACATTAGATACTAAAGTACTGTCCTCAATTCACCTGGGAGAAGGGATGAGTTTACCAAGCTTTTGTCAAAGTATCTCTACTGAAGACTATTCTGAGCTGTCAAAATGACAGCTGTCAAATGCTAAGTGATTATTTTTTTATGAATAAGTAAGTGAATGATTTAGTTGTAAGAATAAAGGAATAAGTTCCTATTTGTTATTTCGGCCATAAAAATAATTCGGTTTTACCTCTTACATGGCTCTTAAAGGGCTAAACCTATAGAGCTTGGTGTACTGGACCCCATTTTTTTTGTTTTTTTTTTGGGGTTGGGAAATCATCATACGCGTATTATGACGGGGTCCCGCTCTGGGCAGAGCGGAATGGAGTGTCAGACTTCTACTGACTAAAAACCACCCATGTTCCTTCTTAGCCCTTTGTGTCGCAGCCCCGACGGTACTGGACCCTTATAATTGCTTTGACCAACATTCACCCTGATAAGTAATGCAACTGAAGTACTTAGTGAAGGAATACTTGGTATCTCCAAGTGATGTTATCAGTACCTTTTGTTGGTGAAATTTATCTTTGTTTTGTTGCAGTTCATCGTTTTGTTGTGATCGTGTCCTATCAGTCCTGGCGTTGTAATTTTTGTTGATTCGTGTTTATATGGCATGGTTGTTGTTAGCTATTTTCACATTAAAATTATAGATCTCTCAATATTGTGGCACATTGCCACAATATTGAGAGATCTATAATTTTACTGAACGATTTTTTTCGAAAGCAGTCAGGGCGTCTAGATTTGGGCCCGGTTGTTGGCAATAGGCTCGCTCTCTATGACATGGGATTTAAACATAACTTGTGAAATGTGTGCGTACTAATTGGTACAGTCACCTGCAATATTGCATGGATACCTTTTTTTTTTTTTGCTGGGTGTAAAATCATCGAATAACCCCTCCCGCTCTTGGGCAGAGCGAAAGGGAGTGTCAGACTTCTACTGACTAAAAACCACCCATGTTCCTTCTTCGCCCTCTATGTCGAGGCCGCGATAACCAGAGGACTACCCGCGGCCGGAGGACTACCCGCGGCCATTGCATGGATACCTTAGTCTGTATTGTCCTGTGAACGTTTATAGTCAACAACTAACAAAAAAAAACCTACTTCTCCGCTATTATTTTCTGATTAATTTCGTTGCGGGATCCAAGACAGTTAAATCGTTTCTCTGGGACTTCCTCGAGCTTCATTGTCTCGGCGCTTTTCTTGTGGTCGCCACTGTTGATTCTGGCTTTCAGGAGATACAGTCCATGCATTTTTGCCGGTGACTGCACACCTCCCCCTAACCCTTCGTGGATTACAGGCGCGATGTTGTCAAGTGATTTTTTTTTAAAGAAAAGCTAATGACAAATGTAACAAAAGTTCATCATCATAATGAACACACTCTGTAATACCCAATTAAAATAATCCACAGACAACAGATATATTTACATCTTTGCACGCATGCGTAACATCGCGCAATACTTAGAACCGCCGCCGACAAACATTAAGTTCTAAAAATAATCGGAATAAATTTGTTTAACTTACATAATATGTTATTAAGTATGATTTGTGATAACCATCCCCAACTATTAAAAGGTATCGCTTCGTACGTAATACCAGGGCTTGTGGAGAATACAAGATATGTACTAAGGTTATGTTTAATTGTCGAAATAATTGAACAATTACGAAGAAAACCGAGTGGGCTCCGTATGTTTTGCGTTAATCTTACGAGATTTGATCTACAATGTTGTTCAACCCGCAACTGAAGAATAGTGCTCCATATATTGGCGCGTGGCCAGAATCGGAACTAACGCTGCCATTTTGATTTTTCTATAGTGTCATTGTCCACAAATTATCTATACTAACATAAAAGAGGTAAAATTTGTTTGTATGTTTGATCCGGAATTAATGATCAATTCTCAAAACTGATTCATTGTTAGAAAAATACATTAATCGTGAGTGCTGTAAGCTATAAATTATATTTATATCATGCATATTAGCGGAGCTATAACAATTTTTGCAGACGAAGTCGCGGGTGAAGTACTAGTAACCAATAAAGCGCCAAGAGATCCACTCATCACTGTATCTGTCTACTTTATTCTACTCGTAAATCTGTGAACCAAAAATTCCAAACAATATTTCTCAAAATTAATTACGTCCCTGTTTCCTTGTTTTCCCAGCTATAATTAACTTCCACGAACTAATTAATCCATTAAGGCGGTGTGTCTTGGCTTTAATAAAAGTCTTCGGATTGCAAAGGCTTCCGCATCTGCCCGTGTACCCCTAAAAATCTTCGGCACTAGTACAAAGGGCGTACAAATTGTCATAATTGAAAGTTAACGTGCTTTAACTGAGGTAATTACAAGAATTGTTTATAATTAAAGGCGTTACTTTTTTTCACTAAAACAAGCACCGAATTATACTAAATTACTACTTGTAATACCTTCTGAACTTATCATTATGTCCGAACATAGAAACAGGAAAATTTGTTCCAGGAAAAAGTTATTTATTATCGTGTTATAGAAAAGTAAACAAATGTGAACCTTATGTGTTTTGCTTTAAGGTTGTTTGAAATACGATCTTAGATAAAAACTGCACCAATTTTGACCAGAAATTAATATCTAAACCAAATTATAATGCGTGTCCTTTACAAAAATGATTTCCAATTTGAGCCTTAAACTCATGAAAATAAGGTTGAAGGTAAAAAATTTTGATATCAATAAATGTAGATCTACAGGCCAGTTACCTAAGGGCACGCGCACAGTTTACAAACAAACATGGACATTTAAATTAGTGTACGTGAACAATTGATGTCTGAGTGATCGAAACACACTGAATTGATCCTTAGTGATCCGTTGGGTGGTCGCTTATTACTATTTTTTATTTACTTTTTTATAAAACATTTGGAAAACAGACTATAATTGCTTACACCTTACACGGACCGTAATTGTTTTTAATGAAAGGAAACGTGTGTATGAATGGTGTAATGATCTTAATTTGGTCAAATGTAAGGCTTGTGGAGGTAGAGTAGGTTTTTGGTAATTTCGGAAAGTATGGTCTTCTTGTACATGTGTTATGAGAAAGTAAAGAGAAACTATTGTGGTGACAAATTGTACATTTCGTACAAAATGTAAGTACGTATAACTTGTTTACTGGCAGTCGCCCCATGTACCTACACCAATTTTATACAAAAAACTAATACAATTATAATTTATATAATAATTGTTTTTTTTTTTCAAATTTTGTGGCAAAATACTAGACTTTTATTTTCGGTACAAAATGTTGCGATCGAACACTGATTCTCAGTTGCATCCGGTTAGACAGAAAGCTTACCCTAGCATAGTTGGAGACAAATATAGGCAGACGATGCCGAACTTTCTGGTTTTTGATGATGATGTTAAAATCTGGGTAAAAAATTCGTCAAAGATTCGTAGAAAAAAAAAACATTTTTTTTGTACTCAAGTACGAAAAAAAAAACAAAAAAAAAGTTGAAGAATGAGCCATTAAACGAAATACTATCACCACCAATCAACCTAATCTGTATTAAAAACTTACAATAAAAATCTTTTAATTGATCGACGACAACCGACGCACCTGCCGCTGATTTACAACGTACACAAAAACACACTGAAATCAGCAACAAAAAAATCCTAACAATCGCAGGAACCTACATTAAAAAGCCATCGGTAGGGATATTAACAAATGTTTAGGAGTTTTAAGGGCTCATTACGGGAAGTGGGGTGAGTAGAAAGGTTGCTTGAGATAAACATCAATCAGGCACCTGTCGTGTAAAAAAACTATCACCCACATTATCAAATTCAAAGGACATTTTGTGTAGTTGATATTATCAAGCTGATTGGTTGACTTTCTACTCAAGTAAAGGTGTTTTAAGACGGTATATTTGTCGACGCTTTCGCGCATTGTGCGTATTTTTAGACTGCACATTGCAATTTTATCGAACGCTTTAGAGTTGTTTTGCCGATCAACGAAAGGACATGTCGGTCCATTGAACTGAAGGCACACGTAAATAGAATGGGGAAGTTTCCTGACTTTAAAAAAACATGATTCTGTTTTATCCGTCTGTTAGATAATCGAAAAATATTGGATACGTGTTTTTTTGTTTCCTAAGTTAATACAAATTGACGAAATAAAGCGTGTGAAAGATCATGAGAGGGGGCTTTTGATGTCACAGTCTGGTAAAAATAGACCAAACTCTGACGTCACACGACTTTTCGAAGCACTGTATCGTCTTCATTTTTTGTTTACGTGAAAAAAAAAAAAAAAAAAACATGTGTTCAATAATTATAATACTTTTGTTTGGAAATCTATCGGACGGATTTATTAGATTTTTTTTTATTAACTACTCAATTAGGTGACAGGAATTAAGTTTTGAGGACTGCATCGTTGGTGTAGTGGTTGCAATCGCGACTGCTCGGGTCGGGCAAATTGTTATTGTGTTTCTCTAGCAGGATTTTTTCTGTAGCAGCCCCTATATTACACGAGACTTAAATAAAACTGGTGAAATGTGGGTGTACTGTTAGAAACACCTCTGCCTAACCCTTCGAAGATTACAGGCGTGATCTTATACTATGTTAACTTTGAGAAAAGACAATCATCAGATCAAATTTCTTACAGACATTCATCAATAAATTCCCACATGCAAATATAGGTCTTCAATCTGTGCAATTGTGCACTGTGCAGAAGTTTGCCTATCTAATGTGGCCTAGTTTACAAACATTTGAACGACCCAAAAAGCAGGCACGCTTCGCCAAATTCCCACCTATGATACATTCTCATAGATTCCTTTCGTATAATACATTCTATAAACTAAAATACGATATTGAAACTCTTCCAAACTTGACACCTCTGAAGATTAGTTAAGCCCTCGAGGATTAAAAGTAGAAAAGTCTTAACCGCACCAAAATACATAATTAAACGAAGACGGGAGATTGGCTGAAACTGTTGAAACCGAATTTTCTAGACGTCTGCGAAGTTTCATCTAATTATCAAGTGGAATAAGTTGGCGTTACACAGGGTGGCATTGTGTTTGTTTCATTATCGCCTACGACATTCAGGTTTACGGCTAGAGGGGTAAGGTTACTTTCACGAATCGAATTGTCTCAGTAATAAAACCGTGTCTATATTTAGTGCCAGAAGTAATAATAAAGATTTGAGATACCCCACTTTTTAATCATTAGCAAATATACGTTATTATGTATTCAATTTAAAATGATATTCTATAATACCAATACAGTTTATTAAGAAATCATTAAACCCACCACTAATAAAGGGGTATTCGATTAAATTGCGCATTAGTTACTCATAAATATAAGACTTCAAAACCGTCCAAAATTTCCCATCACCGGATGCGAATCAATCGCTCAATTATAAACACTAGTTTGATATCAAGTCCACCGCAAGAAATTGACTCCAAACACAAAGCGATAAAATTACTTATAACAAGGAAACGTGGAGCAGGTGATGGCAATTACCGATAGATACATATGTAGGATGAAACAAAGCTCCACATTAAAACCGGACCGCCTTACCAACACCTTTTACATTTCCAACGGACCAGCTGCCATCATTAAAAAGGGAAGTGTCATAAATGACGCCTCGGATATTGTTTGTTTTACAATGGCCAATGACAAGACAATAGTTGGGACTTTCCTTCACAAAGTTATTACATACAAAAATGATCTTTGCTAACATACCACCCATAGATTCCGATTCATGAGCGCAAGCACCATAAAAGAATCCATCACAATGGATTCTGTATACCTTTTGTTGTCGAGGGTGGCTGGTGAAATGGTCGCGTCTTCCCGGTAAGACGATTCGTTTTTGTTGTTACTGATGAATAAATTTTAATTTACCTCTCGGGGACAATGTCAGCGCTAACAAAACTCAGCTTTGAGTCGCCACCAGTGTGTTCTTCCAATTGTTTTTCGAGCACTGTTTTTTTGTCTATTGAATTATCTTTTTTACAATAATTACTTAAAGAACTATTTGTTTCCCTGGGCTCACAAATTGGCTAGCAATAAACATTCCATTTTAAGTTCCCGGACGAATAACGTCGAGTCCACAACAGAAATACAAAGACAAACTTCGCATTCTCATAAATCCATATCAATTCCAAGGAATTTGAAAAGAAACTGTATTGCACCAACAGCTAATAGGAACGAGTTCCCTCAATCTGATACCGCATTCGCGCCAAATTTTTTTTCCTCATAAAAAAACTGAGGGCTTTAGGTAGGCGCCAAAAAGCCGCCAGTTCTCGGAACGAGAATGAATGAAAAAAGCCATAAACTAAAGTTGCGCCTCACCGACAAACGGCTTCACGTGCCGATGCACCAAAGGGCCGAAGACCAAAACCCTCCGTTGCTTAACAATTTAACGATAAACGAAGAATTGGCCTGTTTTTTGTGTGCACCTTATCTGTGCGTTTGAGTGGATCAGTGTGGAGATAGAAACTCTTTAATTACGGGGATGTCAAGTCGCTTTGATGTTTGATTGCTTGGCTGGAAATAAAGAATTCGCGAAGACATAAAAGAGGAAGATAATCCGAAAGCGTCCAGACTCCTTTGCCTATTTGGGTTGGGATTAGTGTTTTTCAATGTTATCCAACAAAAGTTTGAAAAATTGCAGCATACCTTAATTTTGTTTGACTATTGTTTATCACAGTAAACCCCAAGTCCCACAAAACTATTATATGTTCCGGAAACAACGCATCAATATCAAAACAAGTTTCAAAACAATTTACGTCATAATTGTCCAGTCCACAATCGATTACATTTCAAATACAGTCGGGGTCCGTTCTCATCTTCATCACATCATCCGGGCTCTCCTTTGGGATGTCTAAGATCATTTCGCCATTTCCTTTGTGGTCTACCGCGACGTCTCACGGTCTCTCGGGAATCCTTCTGTGGTTACTTATAAACTAGAGGGTGTATTATAACTATTGTTCTTATTGCTTTGTCGGTAAGCTTTGGGTAATACTGTGGGCGTTTTGGCTGGCTTAGTTCAGATTTTCCGCTGTAATTCGTCTTTAAATCTTTAGAATTCACAGTATGTTTATTCAATTAGGTTTAAGCTTGTCTTCTCAAATTATTATCAGTTTGATAAACACCATCTTTAAAGAGACGATAGACAGGAGATTTCATGTATTTTGAAAGAAGCTAGCATAACCGTACTCATATTAAAAATCAAACTCCGCTTGCGTTGCAGCCTTTGCTGGAAATTCAAATCTAATCTTCTCGCAAACTTGGTCCATACCCTCCCATATTAAATTGGCTTTGTTCACATCGTTTGTACAAGTTTTGAGCACGTCGTTTCCATTTATATTCATTAATTACTTTGATTAATAACCTGCGAGTGTTGAACATTTTTCGACAAGATTCTTTGATCGAAAATTGATGGAGAAATAATTGCACGGTGCAGAAATGAAGTACGAACTTTTGCAACCTATGCACCTGTACATCATTTGTACAAGTCAATCGGCGGCACCTTAAAAAGGCTACGATAATTACAGCAATATCATTATTAACTGATTTCGGGAAAGTGAAAAAGTTATTGAAGCTTTCTCTTGATGTGTTCATTACGAATATTGCGCTTTAAATACTGATTTTGGTCCGCAATATTCGTTTGGGACAGTATTAAAGACATTCAATCAAACCGTTCTTGGACTTTTTCACCCTTTTTTATAAGCACCCGAATTCGAACACTTCCCTCCTATATTTATTTACTGCAATAATTTCGGGCTCCGATTGTTATCCGTTCATCCCCTTAAGTTATTTCGGTGAGCAAAAAATAACTTTTTAAAAACGATTATTCCGCTGGTATAAAAATCGCGTGCCTTTTTTATCCAACGTTGGAACAATAAGATGATTAGCAACAGCAACCCTTAGGCCAGGCTCGCTCCCTTTTTAAACGATAGAATTACTTCCAGAACTTTGTTACGATGTTTTGATAGCCGAGCTCGTTATACGCTCAGAAATCTTACAATTCAGCGCTCGCAATTTTTCGCATAAGTTTTTTTTATTGAGCCTATTAGTGGTAATTTAAAGTTAACCAACAATTTTTGCAATTTCATAGCTTAAGTTTTCAAACAATTTTTTGTCTACCGTAAGTAATTTATACTGTTTTGCAAAGATAATATTGAAGATTGCCGGAACAATAATATTTTTTTTTATTTCTAAAGTAATCACGTATCGTATTTCGGAGTGGAAGCGTTGACACACACACAAGCAATGCGATAATATCGTTCCAAATTGACAGCAACACATTTCATTGCCAATGCAAAGGTCGGTCGTTCACAGTCTACGTTCTCGTTTAGATCGTGTCAAGGTGAAGCTGGGTTGCATTAATTAATTAATACATCTGAGAGACCTCTTGCACAGATTAGGAGTCGCCAAGTCTAGAGGTTAATATGACAATTTAACGTGCGGAATTGGTTCGGGATCAATTAGAACGTTTGACGATGATTGGGGTCGATTGCTTAGACATTTGTGAAGGGTTAATGATACTTGTTGATTCTAATGGACTGGGAAAGTTGGGAAAGCTTTTCAAGGGTAAAAACATTATGGATGGGGTTAATACATCAATTTAGTACTACGGTTTCGACTAAACAAATATGAGGAGAATGTTAGTGAACTTACCAATTAATGCAGTGGCTTCCCCGTAAAATACTGGTATTCAGCTGCATCCGGTGAGACTAAAAGACGATCCCAACATAGTTGGGAAAAGGCTAGGCAGATATTGATGACTTGGAACAATGCTTTTTATCTCTGAACACAATATGACACTTATTTAAACAAAGTTGTCATAGACCCGGAACTCACAACCAAAGTTATGCTTGTACAGTTATTTAATCTCAATATCTATACTGCAGCCAACTTATCATTGATTGCATTCTCTAATTCGAAATACAAAGCAATTATGTAATGAACAAGTTATGATAATGCGAATGGTATTAGGGTCATCCATGATACAGCTGACATCGGAGAGAAAGCCGTTGCGGATGACATGGTTCTAATTGTGAAATGCTCTGTGAATGTTACTTGTTACTCTGATCATGATTCATGGTGGATTGAGATTGTCGTTTCCTTGTGAGGATTGAGTGCTTTCTTCCTTGTTCACTTTCCTTTGTGGTGTATTGGTTTTTGACCTTTTGAATTATGAGTACCTAAGTAAAGTCATACTTACTCATAATTCCTGATTGATGTCCATCCTAAAATATACTTTCGCTACTGCCGCTACTCGATGAGTCTAACTGTCGCTCTCAGAGAGCTTTAATGAAAACTTTGGCCACCATTTAGTAAATGTTTTGACAGTTTTGTCATACAAAAGTATGTCAAATCTTTACTAAGTTACGGCTTAAGTAATCATTAAATATCTCTGAGTACTGCAGTTTGATTGATTTCCAGTTTCTTTAAATCTGGCAAGTGCATTAAAACTGGGACATTGGTGCACATCAATCCTCTTCCGAGTCTAGCTAAATATAATCTCTTTCTAAAAGAGCTATTTGTCCTGCCTCCGATTTCGATTAGCTGCCAAAATTAAAGATATCATCGACTGCAACACTAAACTCCTCCATACTTAAAACTAAAAAGCTTTATCTTTTATTAATTACTCTTTTCATTCAAACTTAAACCAAAACCATATACAACTAAACTACTGAATTCAACATCCAAAATGAATGGCCTACATCGTAAATCAACAGAAGAAAATCCTCGTATAACTCCTGGCTTCAAATTGATTCAAACGTATTCCCTAGCGGACAATGATTTACGTTGCTTCCTTGAGCTCGGGTTACGATCGCATGACATAACTTTCTACACCATATATGTCATGTGTTAGAGACATTGTGGCGGTGTCTATTACGGTGTGAGCGGAGGGTGTCGTGTGTCCAGAAATATCTGGCTATTTAGCGGTGGACGCGCTCACACCGTGTTGTAAGTTTTTGAGTTCAATCACCTGAAGTTTATGCTGCAGTTTTTTTGAAACTGGTTTCTTTTTAAGAGTCATCATCATCTGCCTTTTTCCCAACTACGTTGGGGTCGGCTTCCAGTCTACCCGGATGCAGGTGAATACCAGTATTTGTTTTTAAGAGTATGGTAGACTATTCTCTTGGCCAAATCCTATCTTTAGAAGGATTCTTTTAAAAGTTGTGGCGAAATACTAAATTCAACTTAAAGCATACGAAAAACCTTCGTCGTACAACTTTTACTTTCATTTTCAAATAGGAAAATGTTAACAGACGATTAGAATTGTGAAAAGTGAAACCGTTTCCATTTACAATAATGACTTCGAAAATGGTTTGTTTGCTCTTTGCGGCTTCTTTCTTCGTTGTTCGCTAAAACAAAAATTTGATCAAATCTACCTTGAAACTTTTTGCTTTTGTTCCTGTAAACATTTGTTGCTTGTTTTCTTTTCAGGAATGTTTTATGTGTAAAGTCGTATAACTTTTTTAAAAGCGTGGAAAATAATATCAGCGGTTTCGTGTGCTGATTTTCCATTTTTATGGCGCTTTTATTTTTAAAAGCGTGCTAGTTATTTCTAGAATAATATCTCAACGTTGATGCTATTGTTGATATTTATAGTTTTGCTTTTTCAGTATAAATGCAGTTCACATTCTCTCGGTTCAGTTCGGTATAACAGTAGAGCACGTTAGTCGTTTAGGCGCGCCGGTTCCTATGTACTTTTTGTCCCGGGGACAATTCTAAATCGGGCCGGGTCGTTGCCGGTCTAATTCCGTACTATCCACGCCGCCCATACTATATACTACTGTGGACTTCCTATTGCGTAATGCCGATACAATTGATAGCGTTTAGCGAATATATCAGACACAGTGCACGCTCCGGCGACGCGTCACGCGATTCGTGTGTCGCGACACAATATGCACTGTGCACGTAACGACACGACACGCTACTCTAGTTGGAAAGTCGCATTAGTCATCTTGATAGACAGAAGTGGATGTTAATATTAGAGGATGTGGGTGTGTTTATCTGACGTATGATAGCTCTTTTTGTAACAGATTTCGAGATTAGATTCGGCATGTAATTGTGACGATAACGCCGGCAGTGCCGCTTCCCGGCTGGTTCCGACCGCGTGAATACAAATTAAATATAATGTAGGATGGGGACCACTGGACAACCATTATGCGTATTGAATGTTGTTTTATGACACTTGTGAATGGGCCACGTATAAGCTCCTGTTCAACGCTTGAATACTTAAAGCGTAATTAAAACACAATGGTTTTAAGGGACACAAAAATGAACTGTTTAAGACGTCTATAATAATCCATATCAGTTACAAAACAGATAGAGGAATCCAAATCGACACAAAGTGCTACAACATGTTTGTTATAAATGCGCTACTAAAGTTTCCATTAAGTTAATTCCTTTGTGCCCACAATAGATATCTGTAGCCACTCGAACCGTATCAAGACTAGAATAGTTGACAAGGAATGCCGGTCGGCCATGTTGGCTGGCGCACGCGCCGCTGAGCGCCAACTAATTAATACATGCCCTTCCAACTCTTCATTAGCGCGCAGACGCGTTTTTGTTGAGATCGGTGCGCGGGCGCAGGTTTTTCGCATAGCGCGTGCGCCACGGGAAATGGACGCAGTCGCACATAGAAGATAGTTAGATTGAGTAGACTGTAAAATAAGTATTAATCAAAATGTTGAGATAGTCTAGTTTTTGTGCTTTTAGTAAGCTTTTAATAAGATGAAGTTGATATGTTACCTTTTTTGTTCTTATGTGGATGATTTTTCAGAAGATTTTGTTTAAACTTATTTTTTTTTGCCAGAAGTCGTCGACTCCTTTCATCATTTTATAAATCTTCTCACACATTGTATTAAGAAGTTAATATCAATAAATCATAAAATAAGCTATAAATTCGCGATGTATAAAACTACTCTGTAATTAAAATTGTATGATCAGTTTAATTACGATTGGGTCTCAACAGAGGTATAAAGCCTTTAAAACATAAACTTTAGTTTTTTCGCTAGTTAAGAACTACATGTACCGATATTAAGATGGTGTTTTACGATTCCCTCCAGTGATATGTTTAAATGTCGGTTTTTATGCGGTTATGATATTACGTTTTTTATTGTTTCCGGTTTTCGAGTCGGCCGGTTTATCTTTATGTTCTATTTTATTATTGTCTTGTTGAAACGTAGGTACGGTTTTTGTTAGATTAAGCAGTTTTTGGGAAAACCGAAAATTTAAAGTTATCAGGTGGGATCGAGAAGTCGAGTTCGTTATACGAACTTTATGAATACTGTCTGAAAGGCAGGTGTAACTTAATTTAATTTTTTTTTAAAGCTTTTTTTGAACGTTTACTTGTAGTTATTTATTGTGACCATTTAACGCTTCAGACACCGCAAATATTACCACAATATAATCCTGATTGAAATTATTTCGTGTTCGATTTCCGCGAAAACTAAATTTAAAAGATTTGTTTGATGACATTCAATCGAAAATGTTAACAAGACTTAAACATTTCAAAAAACGTAGTTTTCAGAAGCAAGTTTCAGTGAATGCACATTCCATTATCCATATAAAAAGCTCTTGATTAACATGGGTTTTGTTGCAAAAAGTTTTCCACGCGCAAACTTTTGGCTATCAAAGCGGTGGCATTGACCTTTCCGATTGATTCGATAGATATCGGAACGGACAATAAGACAGAAATAAGAGCTTAACTTTTATCAGGGCTGCCACACACTTGGACCAAAGATTAAATAAGTTACACAAGTTACATAAAAAGTTTGTAAAAGATAGCTGTTTTGATCTGACTCCCCGTTTACTTATATGTTTAGTACCCCTGAAGATATGGCTCCTAAGTATCAAAGTATTGTTTAAGTTGGTTTGTGAGTTGTTAATACAGATAGGTTTATGATAGCTTCGTAAGTTATGTACTTAACAATTTATAGCCGCTTTTAGTCTGGACTTAGTAATCAAATGATTGAGGTGGAACGTGTAATAAAATGAAATTGTTTTTGTTCAAATAAACTTTTGTAATTATACCGTCTGCTGGGTTTTTTGTGATACGTTTCTTACCTATTTATAATTTATCTATTTAGGAGACACTTTCTTAACAGGGCTTACGAAGTCACGATACAAGAATACAATTATTGACTATGATTTATATCATTAGATGTGCCCTCACCGTAATTTAGTTTGTACATTGACCCTGGATCATCGAGAGATTTGGAAGTCATGCTAACAGCAATGTAGTATACATAACGATTTAAATCTTAGGTGATAGGCGTTATCTAATCATCCTTTAATATATATCTATCCTTTATTTCCTCGACAGCTGACTTTGCCACCTAAATTAAATAGGTAATTCATGGAACCAGGGCCCCGAGTCTGCTATTCAATAGTGTCAGAATGGTCTATCATTGATCTCATAATTGTTGATTTTGACAACACCAAACTTGTCAAAATCAAGAATTATGAGATCAGTGCTAGATCATTCTGACACTATTGCATAGCAGACTCGGGGCCCTGCCCTACAAACGGAGTAAATGCAAAAACACGACGGGCGGTCGGATGATACGATGTCGGTCTGTTTGGCTCCTGCATCCGCCTGTCGGACATCAGGGTGCCCCGGACTCTCCGGACTAGGATTACCATACGTTCGGACTTTGTACAGCCATGAAAAAATCGGAATTTTGAAAAGTACAGGAGACGGCAAACGGGTGCTTAAAGAAATTTTGATAATGGACCGGCTTCGGAGCATATTCATTCAGTACATTTTCTGCCAGAGTTCGGTCTCCGGGGCCCGATTCGCAATCTGTCCGAAATGAAATAAGTTAAATGACTGCGAACACGAACTTGTAATTGGGTTGTAGAGATCAGATAGGCAGCCGCTCCTTGTAAATACTGGTATTCAGCTGCATCTGGTTAGACTTGAAGCCGCTTTCAACATAATTGGAAAAGGAATTACTTGAAGTCAGATGACGATGACTGCAGACACAAAATTCTAAAACGTCTGAATTTTCAGAAAATGTCCGCCTTTAGGTCAGGTCTTGTCAAATTATGAAATGGTAACCCTACTGCGAACCTCCATTAAGAAGAGAATGTATTGTAAGATAATAATGACAGACCTCTTTAGATGTGAGAGTCAATATTGTTTGAGGACGCCGCGACGGATCAGGTTTTAGTGCATTTCCATAATCTTGTGAGGATATGTTTTGATGCGTTTGATCTGGAGGACCGGAGGCCCATGGGAGCGTGATTAGCTATGTTTTTGTTTTTTGTGGCGATTCTTACAAAAATATACTTTCGCAAGAAATCGTGGGTATAATAAAAATCCATATGTATAATGCAGATAGTAAACATATGAAAGTATTTTTTTAGTTTTAAGTACCTATTTAAATTGAAACTCAATTCTACTATTTTAGTACATGTACTTATTGCTAGTCTCCCAACATAGACATTATTTGCTTAAAAGGAAGCTCCAAACAATAAACTCAATAACGTAAACTTCAGCATTAATAAACTTTATTATTAATAAAAAAAACTTTATTACTGGTATCATCGTCTACCTAGTCTTTGCTCAACTTTGTTGGGGTCGGTTTCCATACCCACCTAGGATAGCGCGGCTTAACCTGAAGATTGATACGAGCGGCTATATTTATCTAGACACGAACCCCTTATTATCTAATTTAACCGAAAATTAAATCTACTAACAGTTTTAGTGTCAAGGCTGTAAATAATAATTATTAAACTAACTAATGTGTCCTACATAATAATCATCATCACCATTAGGCTATTAACCGATTAGCGCCATGTAACGTTTTCTCAAACATCTTGATTATAGACATTACAGTGCATTAATCAGCCGTTGGTCATAAAAAGCTAATTATTTCGAGTCATAAATAAATTGCAGCAAGAGGAGCTCGTGGCTTAATAAGAACTGCCACTCGGGTCGATCTTTAGGTTAAGCTGCGCTTGTCTAGGTCGGTCTGTGGATGGGTGACCGCCCATTACATACCGAGTTTCCTCCGTGCCTCGGAAAGCATGTTAAGCTGTTGGTCCCGGGTGCCATATATAGATCTGTGGCAGTCGTTACGGGTAGTCAGTGACCTGAAAGTCTGACATCCAGTCTTACCAAAGAATATCGTATTACCTAGTATTAACTGGGTTGTGGAGGTCAGATAGGCAGTCGCTCCATGTAAAATACTGGTATTCAGCTGCATCCGGTTAGACTGGAAGCCGACCCCAATATAGTTGGGAAAAGGCAGATATAATAAATAAATTGCAGCAAAATACTAAATGCAATGCATGATTTGCCAATAAGGTTGATCATACTGCTAGGATACAAGGTACCACGGGGGCCTAGTACGGTTTGGTTGATGTCACCGTCTTTTAATAGGGTTAGCATAAATGAACTGGAATAAGGATCAGAAAATGATGATGATGATAAAAGTGTTATTTTTTTAGCTAGTCCACTTTGTCCCACTGCTGGGCTCAGGCCTCCCTCCAATTCTTTAACGGTCACGATTCTGTGCTACGTCTTTCCAATTTTTTAGTTCGTCCCGGCATCTCTTCGTGGTCTGCCACGACCCCGTGTCACGTATCATAAAATACATTCATTTCAACAAGTAAGCGCTGGTCGCGAACCCATGACCTACGACACGAAAGTCAGTGTCGTTATCACCAATGCTCTCAATGCAATGATACATGCCTAAATTACACAATCATTTCTTTAATAAAAATTTTGATAAAGAGTACATTGCCTTGCCATTCGTTTCGCAGTAGGACGCATGTTCGCCTAAACATGTAATTATCAAAATAATGCACGTTTCCCGCACATGCTCTCACAAAGGAGGTCGTTACATCCAGCCAGACTAGCCAACTCCTACATAGTTCTACTGAGTTAGTCATAACTTCCGACATATCAAACACTTCACTATTACGTCAGGGAAGTTAGTTTCCGTCCTCAGAAATACACACAGTACCTAAAACACTAACTTTATCGCCCTTCTCATAGAGGTCAAAATTGAATACAAAAGCGCAATGTTCGTGCTACAAACTTAATTATACAGTTCGCAACTCAAATCTAACCGATCCTCGTAGTGTTCTAATAGAATTTGTATATCGGACGGCGGCAAATACAATTTTGTGGGCCAGTACATTTAGCTTACCATAATGAGTGGTTTATGGCGTGTGCGATGTACGTGGGTAGACTGACACTGAGCGGTCAAGGTCATACCGACGTCCGTCGTCCTCCCAAGGTCACGTCGACCGAGACCCTGTTTGTCCTCCGAAGTTCTGCGTAAAATGTTCTCAGGACCGTTTCCTTTTAGATCGTTATCTGTGTGATGTTTGTGAAGTATGGTGCAATTGAGATTTGTGGGTCATCTTGAGGGTAATGTGCTCCTGAAATGGTTGTACTAAGTCTTCATAATGGTACTACTTCTTGGAATGCATCATAAGCTCTGTCCCGCTCAACTCAATGCATTTATTTTTGATTGTCAAGAACTTGGTCAATCAGTCAGAAAGTTGATACTAGTTGCCGTTTCCAAAACCTAGATGTTTTACACTCTATCTAATTCATTCTTAATGGCCCCATAGATGCTATTTTATATAAAGTTGAGTACCGATTACGCTATCCAACACATACAAAAGTGCATCAAAATAAATGTAAAAAAACACTAAATAAACGTGAAGATATCAAGTCGACCCGTGTCGTCTGATGTCATAATCAATGCCAATTATTCACAAATGCAAGCTAAAACAACCTCAACATTTATGAATGAACCACCCACACAATGCAACTAAGTTCCAGTACATAATTCATGTTTTTAGTTATCAGTGCACCATATAATTACGAGAACAAACCTATATTTTAATATCACGTTATAATTTGCAGGCAATTTTGTCGCTACAATGTGGACGGCATTGATAAGCATCAGTGAAACATGATGATACCATTATGTCTTTATTACACAACACGCCATAGAAAACTCACTCAGATTGTTATCTTTTTACAAGTTTTATTCGTTTGCAAAATGATGTATGCAAAAATGTGGATTTGGAGTAGTCTAGAAGCTACGATAACGCGTCCAAGTCGGGTCATTCATCACAATGTCTCCTGGTTTACGCCGGTTCTGGTCAGATCTACTAAGGACAATTTGACTAAAACGAGGCGTGGTCATAACCGTAGTTTTAGTACTTTATATTAGTCTGGTAATGCTCCTGGTTTTGTGAAACAAGGTCAACGAAAGCCCTGCTTCCTTGAAGTGGTGAATTAAAGGCCTCATTAGCCAATTTACAACTCACTTTGACACTGGAAAGATTAAAGAAACTCGAATGTTATGAAGCCCAACAATAGTTTCGCAACCATTATTAATTAACTAAAGTTCATTCAACTTTCCGCGGGAAACGAGGCAGCTGGTAATTATAAAGTGTTCCATTATTTTCAGGTTGGCAAAAGATATAAAAATACGCAGGATCCCTATTATCGCCGAAGTGTTGGCTGTTCCCCTAAGCATAATGGCTTAAAAACTGAATACCCATTTATTAAAAAATATCGTTTCCTCACAAACCTTCCGAGGCATTGTCCCATACAAAATTGATGAGTTCAATCAGCTATCACAAAACAAACCACTTTAATTCCGTGTGAAGGAATCCATCAATCTATTTTCAACGCGACCTTGGTCATGAAAAACGTTGGTTGCTTCAGTGGGATCGATAGCTATTATAAATACGGTTATTATGGCATTGCATCGATCCCCCAAGGTTCAAGGTAGGTCGTACTCGCCTCCTCAGACTTCTTTGTACTTATTATTTTTGAATACTCACCGCTTTGTATAAAAAGTACACGCGGGATTTCGTCGCCCGGAAAATCTTCGTATTTTTCAACTCCGCAGATGAATTTCTCATAAACCTTTTGTTGTTCCATGTCTGGTTGTGCTCACTCATCAAGATTGCTATTTAGATATACTTTGAAAGGTTTTGATGGACATTTGTAAATGTTTTATTCAGTACTTTTCCGGGATAGGATTTGATTTGATGTTCCTCGTAGGCGTTGCTTGGAATAATATAGGATTGCTTTGTGTTTATTGTTTATAAATTCTATTCTCCCGAGAATTTCCCGTTTGACTCTTAAAAGTTCTCGCGGGACTTGATATATTACTTTTATGTCAATAAAGATTATTATTAGATTATTATTATTAATATATGTGAAAGACTCCGGGGAAACATGGAATCAATGGACTGGCTATCATAAACTTGAAAATCAAAGTGCTTTGTTTAGTCGAAAACAGCGTTTTGAACCTTAGGCAGAAAACAAGTCTGTACACAGACAGTTTTTCTAAAAATACCTGTTATTTTACTTACTTCATCTTATGGCATAGCTATTACATCTGTTACCACAGAAACTATTACATTTGCATTAAGTATCATATCAACAAATTCTGGAAAGTCCTACATTAATGCCATTAAGTATTTTGACGTGTACGTATCTAATAATTCTTTAAGTACACTCGACCTTGGAGAGTTCATTGGCAATTGGCTAATACTTTACACGTTGGTGGTACGTAGGTAGGTAGAGTAGGTACTAAGGCCATCATAGTTCAGTGACACTAAGACGAAATGTGACGAAGGATGGTTTCCGTCACGAAGGGAATTTCACAGCAAATTCTTAGCGAAATTCCTGCTTGAGTTGGAAACTCCTTGACAGACTCAACGTGAACCGAAACAGGGCTTACGTCATGTTGATAATGGTATAGAGTTCGATCAAGTCTTAAAACTAGTTGTGCTGGATCATAAAATAGACAGATATGTGGACTGATACCTACCTGTTAATTTAGTAACATTTTGCATCAGGAACCTCTCCGATCTTACGATATAATTATCTTCAGTATTGTAGACATTGAAGATGTCCCGCAGACCTTGGTTTGGTCAAGAAATTTATTTTTCAGACTTTTTGTCAGTAGCAGTTTTCTAGACTTTTCTTAGGTCTAGCACGCCTAAGGGTGTTGTCTATTCTCAATTCCACTATTAGCATGTTATCAATCAAACGATCGATCGATCGAACGTTTTTTTTTTTTTTAAACATTACCTCAATCAAACGACCTCCCATTATATTCCGAACAATATTACGTAATGTCAAAAACCATTACTCCGTTCCGGTCGCTAATCCGTCGTGTTTTTACGAGAAAATTCATGAAAAACGATCGTTTCTTCCGAAAGCGCCGGTTTATCGCATCGGATGGCTTGCCAACTGTCCATCATACCGGTTCAAGGTCGGCCATGTCAAAACATTCAGCTGGTGTAAGTAATAGCGAATCTCCCCAATATTATAAATTCGGATTTTATGTGACTGTAGGCGGATCAAGATGGACTTAAAAACTCCGACACGCGTAAATCTATACGTCATCTAGGTATGTATAGCTATTTTTTGGCCTCACTGAGGAAAACATTCAGATTCCCGGAATAAAACTATGCTTTTGTGCTGATCCAGGATACATTCAATCCCTGTACCAAATTGTATCCAAGTTCGTTCAACCTTTACGGCTTGTCGGATTACTGCGTATCATAAAAATGGATGCCAAAAATATCTAAACAGTGCAGTCGTGCCGAGGGCAACGAATGTGCTCTTAAAATCTTGTTACGATTGCTTTATGCATTTGGAATTTGCACTAGTATTTTATGTATTCTACATGAGTCCTTTTGGTGATCTTTCAGAGATATCAAATGAGTCTAGAATAGCAATTGTACTTCGCCGCTGCACATTGCATTTTTCGCGAGTTTTTCGCTTTAGAATTGCTTTAATAGAGACTCAATGAAAACCATAAATTTCGTGAGCTCACCGCGAATGGTTTCGATGGAATCATGAGCGTCATTTCATCTAATAATAATGCATTCCGTACCGAACAGTGGACTGGCTGGCCGATGGCGGAGTTTCCTCTCCGAGTAGTTTACGTGTTGAATGTTAAATATTGTCGTCATGTCTGTCTGTCATTGCACGTGTTCTCAGGTTCAAGGGCGGTTCGCCGGTCGTTACACTTTGCTTTTTGCGCGTTTGCGTAACTATACCCACCCAGACACATAGATTGATGACTAAAGCATGTAAACATGACATCCCGCCTGTGACATGTTTGGAACGAATCTTGGCATCCGGCTCGTTCGGAGACCGATACTCGTGATTGCATCTTATTTATTTATTAGGTTTTGTGTTTATAGAAAATCTGACGTGATTTAGTTAGTTTTACAGGCTTAACTTATTGTTATAACTTATTTACCTTACTTTACCTTTGCCTAGACTTCGTCACTGGGCAAACCATTGTCACAAAAAGTCAACATCAAGCGTGAGCGAGCATCATCCATATTAAAATGCAATTTTCAGCAAGAAAAAATCTCATGTAACTGCAATAGTAAATTGCTTTATTTACAGACTGATGTCTTAACGATTCTGTTATTAGCTACTAGACAAACGGAACGTAACTAGGTAGCCAATGTTTAATTCAATATTTTGCCGACTCTATAAAGACATTGACTTTCTAAGATGGTCAATAATATCTTCATAAACGTCTTTGTTGTTGAATTACAAACACAATTATGTAATTGTATACACGAAACGGCTGCTGGACATCAACTTTTACTCACTCTTTACATCCAAAAAAAAAACTGAGGAAAATTCGAATGAGTACGTTTCATCGCATTATTTTGTCTATGTAGCTCGGCGACTATGTTCGTCATGTAGAATAAATATGCAATTTGTGTGTCTGCGTGTTTGTTCGCACCTTCGCTCCCGGGCGCCTCCTGCCGACGACGACAATGTTTATTTACTACACAAACATGAGCGTCGGCTCTCGAATCAAATCGACTTTTAGTAACCAGTTCCCGTGGCCCCAAAACATCGACATCACAAAAAGAGAAATGCATAGACGTGCTCTAATTTAAAAAGCACAGTAGCCTCTGTATTATTTTGTCTTTCTCACCTTTTTGTAAAAGGATTCTCATGTTCTCTAAATTGAGAAATTGTTTTTAAGCCTCGATTAGGATTTGAAAGACGATTCTTCATTTAGAACTCCGTATTTCTAGTAGCTGAGTAGCTGATTCGTATCGTGAATGTATGTTGATTATATTCTATTCTTCAAGGTTGTAGTTTGCAAAATTTGTGTAGAATATAAATTAGTCCAGCACATGTTATATTTTATGGACTCTTGTAATAACATACACCCAAAATCATGATCAAGGAAAAGAATCTCGTAAATTCACTCAAAATAGCTTAATTTAGATTCAATGACATAGCGCTTTGGTGTAACAGAAAAATTCTGACACGTAGAGTATCAAACACTTCTGCATATTTGGTGACGAAGTGGTTTAAGCTACCAGCACTGTAGGCGTATGAATCATTCAACTATTAGAAGTACATACTTGTCAAGGCCGTCTCAAGACCTACGCGGCAATCAAAATTTTATAGTGCTTCGCAGTCGCCCGTATCTCTAAATATAGTTAATGGTCATGGTGAGCGAGGCCTTTTTAGGGGTTTCTTTGTTCGTCCTTGTCATATTGTTCATTTTACAATTACTTGCAAAATTTAGGCCTTTTGTCTGCGAAAACTGGATAGGAGCAGATTTCGGAGGGCTATGTTTATTTTGGTGGCGTTCCGAAAAGTTTCAGTGGTTGCGTTATATGGAAGAAGGATTTTGGAAATAAGTTAGAAATAACTTTATTAAACAAGTCATGTGTGGGTTGGAAATATACACTTGGCGCCTTCGCATGACAAATATATTCTTTTAGTAAGATAAATTGCCCCACTTAACTACATCACTATTTTTGTTAACCATTAACATTTATGATTCGCAAAACCGCGCATAATTTACGATTTCCTGCGATAAGCCATCTGTGGCGATACAGTATCGGTTGACAAAAAGCGGGTACATGCAAAAATCTAAGATCACATCATCATTCATGAATGATGCAGAGCAACTGTTCGCTTGTAAATGAATCATAAAGTTACTGCTTTATGCCTACATCCTTTCTGCGAACTCGGAGACTTTAACATCCGTACCGCTTTGTGTCGACTTTGACTCCGGTTCAGAGGTCGGCATAGCCAAGTAGTGTAGCGTAGTGTAGATACCACGCTTACCATGCCTGCGAGCTGCGGAAGCAAGGGTCATGGGTTCAAATCGGTTTACGAGAACTATGCCGACGACCGAAGACGGCCGAAATTGAATAAGAAGGCGTTCTGTCACGAATTATGATCTTGATTGCTTGATGCATGAGCAGTTAACCAATTGGTTTTTAATTACGTGTGTGTATTTGTGGAATTATTCGTTATATGGTACGTTGACCTTTGGGAGATTGAATAAAGAAGGTAACTTGAGTAGACTGGAATTCGAAATATATTTTTAAGCGATGTTCGGGTTTTAGAGGAGTGGCTTTTGTCTATCAATGGATGGAGGCAGGTGATGCCTTGTTCGATAGACCACCGCTGAAGAGTGGCTCCTTCTTATTTACATGTCGCTTTCGCTCAAACCTTGTTCGACCTGTATGTATCCACCTGCACTGCTCCATCATCGGAGAACAGTGGGTAGTGGCTACAAGATCACAATAAAATCTCCTTAAAAGTAACCACTATTGTAAAAAGACAATACAAAACATAATTCCAATTCCGCGTTCAAAATAAAAAATACAAAATCATCTGTTATTAAGTGCCGTTCAACGAAGCAGGAAGAAATACCTTTTACATTTCGTCGAGTCTTTTCCGACTCTTTCCTGATAAATTAATTAAACGGCCAGCTTACTCTCGAACGGCCGTGACCTCGGACTTCCGTTCCGCTTCACAATCTTCGCCGTTTTCTTTCTACTCGATCAATTTCTACCATCAGATCAGTTTAACGAGGGTATATAAAGGGTGTAGAAGTACCCTTAACGCAAACGAAGGGCACTTGTTCTCCCCACCACTGCGATAATTTTATGGTTCTAGACCACACCTCGGAACCCCCTAGTTACGGAGATATTGGGGGTCAAAGTTCCAAATTTTGCACAGCTGCTTTTGTATATACTAGTTTTTCAGATTAAAACTGTATGTATGAACCGTTTACTATTCAAAGCTTCAAACTAGCACATTGTTTTAATAGTGCTAGTTTGAGTTTTACCGTAAAATGTGATTTTTGACCCCCCCTGGTCGTTTCCCAGCAAAAAAAATTGCGTAGGGGTTATTAGTTTGATGTACAGAATGCTTGGTTGACGTATGTGTGAAGGGTTAATTTACACCCTGTATATCCATTGGCAATTTAGGAAGTTCTAAAATATCAACACGAAGTAAGAATCTTTTCAAAATGTTACTTTGATTGCCTCGTTGATTTAGTGGTCGGAAGCGCGACTGCTGAGCATAAAGTCCAGGGTACGATTCCCAAGTCGGACAAAGTGTTATTGGGTTTTTCGATCATTTCAGTACACACACCAAGTCTGGATTTGTACCCGGTTGATGGCAATAGGCTCGCTCCCTATTACATGGAACTTAAATTTAACCGGTGAAATGTGGGTGTACTATTAGGTACAACTCTGCCTAACCCTTCGGGGATTACAGGCGTGATGTTATGTTATGTATAAGTTCTTAGTTTTGGTTCAGTAATTTCTCAATTTGTCTAGTTGTTTAAACCCGGTTTTTGAAACGCCGTTGTTAACTAGGGCTGTCTAGTTCGTGCGCCAGTAAATGGAAGGAATTCCGGAGTAAGTCTAGGATCCTAAATACAAGATGGTGCCTGCCATAGTATTGTTTAGTGCATTTATTTCCGTTGCGAAGTGCATAAATTTATTTGTTGTTGAAGCACATTATTAACCTCGCCATATGAGTTGTTTTGTCTAATAAATTATCTTAAAACATAACAAGCTAATTTTTAATGAGTTAGCGGGAGTTTCCATATGGCATCCTTGCACACTGCTGCACAAGTGCACATGTGCAAGTCTTGAAATCAACAAGTTTAAGTACTCATTAATGACTGCTGATGGAAAAACCTGAACGCAGGACCTCATGCTTCCGGGGATGCGGGATGTTCGAAAGAGATACCGCGGCCCTGGACAAAAAGGGATAAGAAGGAACATGGGTGGTTTTTAGTCGGTAGAAGTCTGACACTCCCGCCCCGCCCAGGGCCGGAGGAGTCGTTTAATGATTTCCCACCTTCCAAAAAAAAGGACCCCATGCCTAGCACGTGCGATTGCGTCAGAATTTGTGCTTGGTTGATGGTAATAGGCGCGCCCTCCATTACAGGGTACTTAAGGCGACAGTAAATGCCAGCGACCTTGAGCGAGTGGGTGGAGTTTGCGTCAGTCCCCGCGACCGCGAAACGCATCCCCGCAATGCACCCTCGTAATTTCGTAGGGTAAATATACATTTCAAATGGTAAGGACTGTCCAGCCCGATTTTTTATCTCCATACAAAAATATGTTCGGCAATAAGAATATGCGATTACAAAAAAACTAGTGATTGGACTAAAAAAATAAAACGCTATGACTTCAGTATGTTGTTTGTAGAATTATTTGCCAAAAAATCAGAACGATCACATGCATTTTAGCATGGTTTTTACTCGTTAAGAGAAAAATTTAGAGGTACCTTCGCGATTTTTTTCTATAGAAAAAAAATTGTTGTATTATGTTTTCAACACACTATGTCACCAGCGTATATCCTGAAAAATATCATACATAATATTTATTCTGATTTCGTTTACTGCAGTGAATCATATACTTTAACGCATTATAAAACTCGCATTTAGCTCCTGTGGTCCCCTTAAACATCATCAACTGCCTAGATTTTTCCCAACTATCTTGGGGTCGGCTTCCAGTCTAACCGGATGCAGCTGAATACCAGTATTTTACATGGAGCGAATGCTATCTGACCTCCACGACCCAGCTTGACTGGGTACAAGGAACAAAACATAAAAATTATTATCTATTTATTAATCATCTTTATTCCAGAAAGTTAAGTAACTTATAAGCTAAGCCCCACAAAACCGTTGCAATGGTTTGACTGTAGGGTCGATGAGTCTCTTATCATGATGAGATACTTAAATGTACTTAAAACTTCAAACATTTCAAAATAATATAATTTCAATTTACGTCTAAATCGAATTGTGTTTGTTTTACTCCTTATGTCTGCCGGCAGACTGTTCAGTAGGTATGGTAATCTCTTGTGTAGTGTTCTGTCACCAAAGTTATAGGGGATCGGACAAAAAAAAATATCCGTCAGATAGATTTTCAAAAAATATTGGACACGTATTTTTTCTTTTTTCACATAAACAAAAAATGAAGACGATACAATGCTTCGAAAACTCGTGAATTCCTCGAAAACGTCACATGGTAGTACATTTTTCACCAACAAATGACGTCACACTCATGATCTTCGACGCGTCTTATCTTCGTCATTTTTTATTAATTTGATGAAACAAAAACACGTATCCAATATTTTTCGATAATCTAACTGACGGACTAATTAGAATCATATTTTTTTGACCCAGTCCGATCCCTTATTGGTGACTCTGGGTACATTGAATCTGGCAGCAGCCATAGATCGTGTATTATGGTTGATGTATACGTGAGTGTGCTATTAGGTACTTATACCTGTTATGTTTAGTCATTCGTACAAGGAAGTTGATAAATGTATTAAAGTCTAAGCAGGTAGTATGTTATGCCTTCGAGGCATTAAATACTACCTGCCTAAGGACTTAAAGTTCATCTTGATTTTAAAAATATGTTTCCTCAAGTACCAAAGTCGAGAGGACCACCTCAGTAACAACCTAAACATTCATGTGTATGATTAGTTTTCCATGAAACAATATTAATATGCGGCCGTTTGGCACCATACACTGAGTCATCGGCGTTCACAGAGCACCGCAGGCGCATATTATATGACTCAATATAATTACACTTGTTACTGATACTAATTGATACCAATAGTTGAGTTATTTTTAGCCGTGATAAGATTCTGTGACACATTTTAGTTAGTCTTTAATTCATGAATCAAGACTATAATGTCCTCAGTTTCATCAACTGGCTAGTCCTACCCCAAGTTTTTTGGGGTCGGATTAACAGGTTTTTTTTTTAAACTTTGATCCCACTGAGAATTACTCCGGTATTGTGGGTGCGTTTACAAACATTTAAACTCATATACACAAATACCCAGACCCGGAACAACTGTCTGTAGGCCAATCAAATATTTGTTCCGTGCGGGGATCGAACCCGCCACACTCAGCGCAGCAGTCTAATCGCTCGGCCACTGCGCCAATCGTGCCGTCGCTCAGTCTAACCGGATGCAGCTGAATACCTGTATTTTAAATAGAGCGACTGCCTATCTGACCTCCACAACCATGTTAGTACGAGTAATACGATACCCTTTGGTAAGACTGGTTGTCAGACTTTCTGGTCACCTGTAACGACTGCCAAAGATCAACCGGGACCAATGGCTTGACGTGCTTTCCGAGGCACGGAGGAATAATCTTGGTGGTCACCCATCCACAGACCAACCTAGACAAGCACGGTTTAACCTGATCAGCAGTTATTATTAAGCCACGAACTCCTCATAAAAATAATTGATAATAAAAATTAAGTTATTTTTAACCGTGATAAGATTGTGTGACACATTTTGTTTAGTCTAAATTTATGAATCAAGACTATTGTTTAGTTTCATCTCGTGTTATTCTCAAATGTCCAATAAATGGAGTTTTATTGTTTCTTGTAACATTAACATATGCATGGTGTTATTAATAATGGCATATGTTGTCATGGTTGACTGATCGGCTACTAAGTTGCATGTTTATTGGTGATCGTTTATAATTTCAGGTTATGGGATATTTTTATTGTGTCATCGATGGAAATAAGCGCCAGCCTTATCTTACTGTTTGCGAAAACTAGTCCCTCTTAAGTTTGTTATGAATAGAAGAGCATAGTTACTCGTGGTATGTTTTAAAAGTATTTCTTTATCAGGACATAACATCTCGCCTGTTATCCCCGTAGGGTTAGGCAGTTTCTAATAGTACACCTTCATTTCGCCACTTATGTTTAAGTCCGATGTAATAGGGGGCGAACCTATTGCCAACAACCAATTCAGTTAATCTACACTAATATTATACAGAGGAAAGATTTGTATTTTTTGTGTGTGTGTATGTTTGTAATGAATAAACTCAAAAACTACTGCGCCGATTTAAAAATTTTTTTCACCATTAGAAAGCTACATTTACCCTGAGTAACATTATGCTACTTTTTATCCCTGTATTCCCACGGAAACGGGAACTACGCGGGTGAAACCGCGTGATGTCCGCTAGGAAACTTAAACATCGAAATGAAGCAGTTTAAAATGATAAAGCGTGCCTAATTAGCGCTAACTACTTATAGAACGGTAATAATTTACTAATCATGTTATAATAAGATGATTTGCTTCAGAAGTAAGTTACACCGATGACAAGGTTTTTAATATCAATGATATAGTATCAACATCCGAGTCCGTTTGATCTGCACGTTTATAAAAGAAATCAGAATTTATTGACTTTACGTATTCATATTAGCATCAAAATGTAGACAGTTTTTTGTATTGTCATTATCACATTTATTTGATAGACCCAGTTTGGACATGACAATAAATTGGACGTGTGTATACATTACCGATTAGTAATCCTGCAGATCAATGAACGCTTCTTTTTTTCACATTTTTTTGGCAGTAACCCAGTGTATCGACATCGCCGTCTATAAAAGGATCGTGTGATGTCTAGCAATCATTTTTATATTATGTACCTCTTAATTGCTGGTACATAATATGGGTTTTATATCTTCAAGCGTGAGAACCGTCGGAGATGGCATTTGTGGATGTTATTTTACGACTTTGTTTTATGAGCGTTGCAACGATTTAGCCTGGAGTTTCATTTATTCGAACGTTCCTATGATTATAGGCATTTTAGTTATCGGTAGTGTGGTTGTCTATAATTGTTGTCTGAGACTTGTGAGTGGCGCGGTCTCTCTTTTATTGATGGTCCTGTTGTTTTTTAATTTCGTATTGTCCTAGATATTAACAGCAATCCAATTTAACTTCAACCAACATCATCTGCCTAGCCTTTTCCGAACTGCGTATTTCACAATCGACTGACTATTTCGATTTATATTTGACTTCCACAACCCTTTTAGTACTAGGTATTACGATACCCTTTGGTAAGACTAATTATCTAACTGTCAGGTGCTGTGGGTGCGGGTGCGTGCTCTGGGTCGCGGGACGGCGTGCATTCGTTGTTCCGTGATTCGGAGTCTCGTGCATTCGTTGTTGCGGTATGCGTCGCTACGTGCTTTCGTGCTCTCAGTATTCGTTGTTGCGGGCATTCGGCGGCGTGTGGTTCGGCGTGGTGGCTTTCGGAATGACGTATTGCACTCGTAGTTTTGTTTTATGAATTGTTCTTCTGACATTCAAAAGTGCCTGTAAAGGCTTAATTTAAATAAATGCTTTGAGTTTGAGTTCAGCTGTAATTATTTAGCCATGAGCTCCTTCATTAATAATATATTAGCTGTGAACTGAAATAATGCATTAAATAAAAACATTTTCAAAATATTATCTTTTACCTTCAAAATTATCAGTGTCGCTTAGTTCATCGTCTTGTACACGTATATGGTGTTATTTATAAAGCCAGTGTGAACTAGTTTGTCCATCGGTGATGACCGGCATGAAGTTGGAGCACACCTACTTATATCGTTACGCTACGGTAGCAAGGCGGTGAACTGTGGACGCGGTAAAATGAAAAAAGTATGGTCATCTGCGAACTGTTTGTAAAGGCTCGGGGTTCCATGTTATAATGGAGACTGCAGTTCCCAAAACTTCCAAATATTTATTTATGAAATGCGATCTTCACTTTAAAATACTCTTTATTTAGAGAATTTCGAAAATAGTCTACTTCTATCCATTTAAGATTCTCACTGCACTAGACACTAGTCATGGAATAATTGTAATATAATATACATGCCAAGAAAGGAGGTGTCTGATGAGATGACGAGTATTAGACAAGTATGGGAGAAGAATTAGGGTCAAATAGATCCAACAGCTGATTTGGCGTCTGACATCAATAATCTAAAACTAAAACTGTCATTGGTATTAGAAATTGTTTACATGCTATTTGCATATGAAGCTTCTCCACTGCGTTTTACATCACACGGAACTCTAAAACGCCGACACTTCATTATCCCTTAATTTGAAATGATGTTCGTTTTTGGTTCCAGATGAGATGGGAGGCGGCCCCTTGATAACATCCATGGTGAGTAATGTTTTTATTACAAATTGCTCGTTTGTTTACCTTTCTGTCCGTGACATCTTCGGTCATAGCGTGTGTATGATGACGATGTAATGGATGTAGTATTGTAAATTTATTTGTGCTTATTTCTATACTAAGAGGTAAAGTTTGGATGTAGGACTAGGTAATCAAAGAATGTATTGCTAGCTACACATTATTACCAGTGCCATAGGAAAAGTTACAAGCGTAGCGAATACAAGGTAGTGTTTACAAATATTGGAAAGAGTTAGGGTGTAGGAGGTATTCCGCGACATTGCTGATCACATTTCAATAATCCTTTAATGATTGTAGGCTAAGTTTTGTTTTAATAGTCTTGCGTGTCCCACGGCTAGACAAAGGCCTCCCCCATACCTAACCCACCCAGGTACTCTTCTTCTGCGCCGTCGCAAACAAACCTTCGTGATGAGCGTCTACATCGTCTCTCCAACTCTTGCCAGAGAGAGGCTACATTATTACCGAGTGTCAAATAATAATTATGTTTCTTCAACGGAGAACAAATCACGCGCAGAAGCTTTTTACCAATAAAGCTGCTATAGGGTCTGTTGAATGATTAGTTCATTGATCGACTCAATCGTGATACTTTTTTCTTACAACTATGTACAATTGATCATCAATCAACTCAAAGTTATAGTACTTTGACGCAAATAAACTGCTAAATCACTCTCAGTGGTTACAATAACGTTAATTATTTAATTTTTATTCGTGTTCCAAAAGCCAATTAGAGTTTTATAAGCACTGTTAAATAAAACCTTCTTTTCCTGTTTGCCAAGATATTTCTTTACCGAGAATTTGAACGAAGTTTTTGTGCTTGCTTTAAAACTTCAAATTGAAGTTTATTTTCGCCAAAAGCGCCGCAGAATAGCTGGCGACAAATTTATATTGGCAATTAAATAACGGTTGTTGATTCATTCACGGTTTGAACTTGACGCCGCTGTGTGAAGCTTTTGTTGTTGTTTTTAATCGGTTTCGGGAAATTGGTTGAAGTGTTTGTTTGTTTATTTATTTATAGTGGTCGCGTGCAGGTGTGGTGGTGATTAAAGATTTTAATTTGGTGGTAGAGTTGCAATACATACTGCCTAGATGCAAAGCTAATAATATAAATTGTAAGATAAAGTTGATTTTTGTGGCTGTTAGTGTAGCCACGTTGTTTATAGAAAATGAACGGAATGGATTATGATTGTCTACACTATAATTTAAAGAATTTATTCGGGAAGGTTTCAATAAGTAGGTATTTGACTCTGATAAAAAAATGTCAATTTTTATAATAAAAAAAAAGTCTCAACATCCACAGGACAGATTGGTTAAGTAGATGATAACTGAACTGCGAGATGCTGTCGAAAAAAGCGGGCATGGACGAATTAATGAATGATACTTAGAAGTTACTTAGCCAAAACTTCAGCGGCTACGGGTACATTAGTTTTTGCTTTCAATTTCTGAACTTACCATCAAGGATTTCAAGAAAATCAACACCTTGAACATCTTTATAAAACATCTTAAACAGTAAAGTTGCTATCGAATTCTCAGAAGTTTCTTGCTTCCGTTCTCATCGTCAATTCGTTTTGCGGTTTCAGTCGTTGAAAGCCTTGGGAAGTTGGGACCGATCTCAATAGTGAAGGGGTCCTACTTAACATTATTAATTCTTTTTGCATTGATGATTATTGTTGCGGTGATTTTCTCGGTAGCGGCAGTGTGTTGGGTAAAACGTTTTTTGCGCTTTTGTATCTTTTGTTATTCGTATTATATCGTTTTCTCTAGTACTGGCGACGAATAACATAACATCACGCATGGAACGAAGCGTAGTGGGTATAAAGCTCAGCTACAGAATACCCATACATTCAAAAACTGGAATCGCTGATGTAGGAAATAAGGCGGCTGGCTTGAAGTGGGATTGGGCGGGTCATGTCTGCAGGATGGCTCACGACCGATGGGCCAGGGTCGTCACGCAGTGGGTGCCAGAAGACGGGCGTCGTCGCCGAGGGAGGCCTAGAAAACGCTGGCGTGACGACCTAGAAGCGTTCTTGACGAATTGGACGGAGAAGACCACACAGAGGGAAGAGTGGAAGGCGTTGGACAATATGGCTAAGATAAAAAAAGGGCGAGCCTATATTATTGCTATCTACCGAACACAAATCCAGACTCCGTGGCAGCTTCTGAGAAATTCCTAAAATGTAAATGGCAAAACCCAATAACATTTTGCCTGACCTGAGAATCAACCCAGGACCAAATGCACAGCAATCGCCCTTGCGCCCACTAGACCGCCCACTAGACCTACGAGGCAGTCGCGGATATTACGTCTTTTTACCCGACTACGGCAAAGCCAAAAGGAAGGGTAATGATTTTGGCAGTCTATGTATGTATGTTCCACCGTAGCGCCTAGACTACTGAACGTATTTTAATAAATGAGGTGTCAATAGATTCGTAAATAGCATGCGACTACGGCTGTCCTCTATAATTTATCAAATTATCTACTTACTAGACGATTTTTCTTGTTTAATACTTCTAATACCGCGGTTTTATTAGTCTGCGTTTTTATTCGTAGTCGGGTATTAGTTTTTAAACTTATATTTTTTCCTGTTAGAAGCACGTCACCTACTAAATATATTTGTTCCCTAACTTTATCCGAAGTTCTTATAAGGACACTAATAACTTAGAAAACAAGTTCCAACGTCCGTATGCTCCAATTCCATTGAAACACTTTTATTTATAACCAAGTCTTGTTGTTCTTATGACTGGTTCACAAAATCTGCACGATTACCTCAACCCATTGTTATTTGCCAGGTGGGAGGCTGAAGGGTTCATGTCTACCGTTTTATTGCTCGTCTTTATCTCAATTGAACAGTAAATAAACTTTGAGATGCTGTGTAGGAGGAGTTAAGGCTTGCTTACACGAGTGTGGCTGTAGACAGCTACTGTCACTGTTAGCTGGTATGAGAGTAGACCATACACGAGTGAATCTAATGTCTACGTCAAGGAGTATATAATGTTACAAGGAGTTGTGTTGCTGAGTACTAAGCCAAACAAAAAGATAACTTGTTTTGCAAATAATATTGGCCATTGATACGCTAAAAAAAGATGAGTCAACTTCCACCCATCCATTCCATCATCTCGGAGCAGTCAGGAAAGATACACGGCCCCGTGTTTAAAAAAAATACAAACGTTTTTGTAAAAACCTATTTGCATAATAAAGATGATTTATCATTTACCATCACTGTGTGACAATCAGTGCAAGTACAGCTGCTTTAATTGGACATACAATGAGGGCTGCCCATCGGTATGCCTTGACCTGAAAATGGCAAGAAGTTAATGCCCTTTTTTTCATCAAATGATTCCCGCTCTGGGCGGAGCGGTAGGGAGTGTGAGACTTCTAATGACTAAAAACCACCCATGTTCCTTCTTAGGCCTCTGTGCCGAGGCCGCGGTATGTCTTTCGAACAATTCGCAGCCCCGACGGAGAAGTTAATGCCTGAGCACCTCTATTCATCATGTATTCATTTCTTGACTGACTGAGCGACTTCTAGATGACAATATCTCATTTTTTATGTGCGCAGTCAGGCAGTCTGAGAACTACACCACCGAAGACAGTCCAGACTATGTAACCTAGCCTTTACAACATACTAACCGATGTTTAGAAGGGGAAACGGGAGGTTTATCACCGTCCCAATTATATTATTAGATCTTTGTAACTGATCTGGGATCAGGAACGGTATACGTTTGTGAATCATTTGTCGACGTAACGACTTACTTATTGGGTTGTAAATTGTGTAAATCTTGATTACATTTAGATAAATTAGATATTCAATAGTGGCTAGTGCGTTATTACTGTTTTCATGTCACATCGTCACGGCTGCGTTTCTCAATAACGGGGAACCATGAGTCATCGTGGAGGTAGTCCTTAGGCATCGATAACCAGTTCTCTCTGTATTTTTAGTAATGCAATCATTATCTTCCAAACCTTTTCTCAACAATGTTGGGGTCGGCTTCCAGTCTAACCTGATGCAGCTGAATACCAGTATTTTACATGGAGCGACTGTCTATCTGACCTCCACAACCGTGTGTTCACCCATCATCAGACCAACCTAGACAAGCGCGGCTTAACCTTAAGATCGACCCCGAGCTATTATGTGTGTTGGTCAATAACTACCATAATATTTCCTCAAGCAAAATAGAAAACAAGTCTAAGCTATGATAACTCGACGATTCACAGCGATGTTCTTTAATAATTTACATGTAAACTCGTCACGGAATCCTCAGAAATCCCTTTTCATGATTGGTTTATCACAAAGTCGGCACTCGTACCGATAACCCTGGTTTCCTTTAAGGCCGACCCTCGATAACTGCCGATAACAATGTCAATAGATAGCGACATTTGGTGAATGAATCCCAACAAGCCGACAACCCGCCTGACCGGAGGTTGTCGTTTCATAAATATGTATCTTACTTTTGTACCGTTTGGATGTTTTTCGACGATGTCTGTTGATATGTTTATGTGATTTGTTCATGTTAGGTGGCTCTTAAGCCGACTGGTCTCACTCGGATGGGACCCGGATGAGTTGACAAACGGTGATCTGTGGTGTTGGTTTATGTTGCAATAGAGTTCAAACATTTGATTTTTAGACGATTTAGCAAGTGTATCAATTGTTATACCCGCCTGAAGACTCGCTTCGTTAGGAATTGCCATAGGACGATCACTTACAGCCTAAATACTAGAAACTTTAAAACTCATTGCCCTTGTATTTAGCACTATACCATAGCTTTTGCGATCTTTGTACGAGTATAGTTAATCTAAGTATAAGTTGTCAATTCGTAACCATCTATAATCCTTCGGCTAGATTATTCATTCATACCTAATATGATATCATGGTTCTGCTGTAACAATACTCCTGACCCTAGCAATCAAAGGTTAACTGTACGTTACGTATGTTTATCTTAGAATAATTATCCTCTACAGCAACGGGATCTCCTACGGTTCAAATGCGAAGTATGTGAGAGGCATTCGGTATGAGAGGTGCAACATTGTATGAAGATTAAAGGTACAGTAATGTTCTAGTAGAAGGTTAGGTTACACTTGTAGGGCTGTTCTTTTTAAGCCTTTAGGCATTCCTGTGTAAATTACGGACGGCTAAGTACGCACGATGATCAATCAAGCTATGCAAAACAAAATGGTTTTGCATAGCTTGATTGCTCTCATCTCTCTTGATCTCAGCTGATCTCTCATTGCACGGGAAGCTCACAAGCAAGGTCAGAATACTAGATTTGTGCAGCTTGAAGTGTCGTCGTGTAGATTTTCTTTCCTTTGGAGATATTTCAAGTTTTTAGTTTAAATTTGATGCTTCATTTGAGACATGTTTCAATCTATTTCCACAAGCAAAAGGTTGGATTTTAAAAGCTTTACTACAAGACATAACTTCGAACAACTCCAGAATGAAGTATGTCAATTTGAATGACGACTTGACGACACGGTTGGCGCAGTGGCTCAGGCAATGGACTGCTGCGCTGCGTGTCGCGGGTTCGATCCCCGCACGGAACAAATATTTGTATGGCCTACAGATAGTTGTTTCGGGTCTGGGTATTTGTGTATGTGAGTTAATGTGCGTTAACAAACATTTAAACTACGATACAGGACGATACTAAACCCACGATACAGGAGAAATTCCTAGTATGGAGCAACGTTTTTTAAAAAAGAAGAGAAAAAAAAAATGTAACTTTCAATCCAAACCACTTCAAATCTCTTATATGTTATGTAGTAGCCATAACTAGTATTCCCATCATCTTTTTTTTATCAATCATAACATGGCCCTTCCTCGGTTGCTATTAACAGCAACCTCATCCGGATTTTTTCAACCTGTTCATCATTACACCCTTGTCGCTTCGTCCCAAATAAATTAAAAAGCCATCATAGTACTCCAGTTTTTGTTTACAAGCCTCGTAATGACCGGGTGATAGATTTTTTTTTCATTACTTGTCTACTAGTCGTTTTGTCTCAACAGATTGTGTTGCGTGATTGTAATTTGAGATGATTAGCTTCAAATGGGCGGTCGTTTTGGGCAATGATAAATACATTAACGGCTGCTTAATATTGTTTAGAAGAACTTGGGAGTTGATTAAGATGGTCCCGTACTATCCGTTCCTCGGAAAGTACGATAGGCCGTTGATCCCGGCTGTCATGTTTATCTTTGACAGTCGTGACAGTTAATCAGTGGCCCGAAAGTCAGACAACCAGTGTTACCAATTACCCATAATCACACCCCTGTACACTTCGAAGGGTTAGGGATCGTTTACGGAGACGCGGGACGTCGCGCGGCGCGTGCAGAGAGCTCGTCGCATGCTATTTTATTCATTTACTGAGAGGCGGGTCTACCCGCAACAAACGCTGCATTTTAAACTAACGAACGAAAAATCGCTTCTCGTAAAATCTTCGTTTAAAATCGTTACCGTTTTCATACATCGCCATGTGCTTGAATTAAAACGCACAACGCGCCTCGCGTCTCCGTAAATGAGGCCTAAAGACGAAATTCTTGATAGAAAAACACAATAACACCTTACCCAACCCAGGATCCCTCGCGCAGCACTCGCGCTTTGCTTATCTTAGTAGTAAATAAATATATTGCATATCGTCCATACACTTTTTTTTGGAATTCGCGGAACTGTGAATCATGTTGATAAGCCCGTTTAGCTAGTTAGTAGGTAAAGTCCGCGCCCGATAATTGGATTGTGGTAGCGATAAAGGGCATGACCTATGACTATCAGTTCTTTGAAGACCTGTAGTGTTAATATTAGGTAAAACTCTAGCAATGATATTTAGGATGTTCGCAGATTTTCTGGTCGAGATGACTAATTTTTTAAATCTGCCTCGTCGGTCGACTGCTGTGATGCCATGATATGTCTAAGTTCAATTGGGTAACAAATCTAATCTAATTAGTCCTTCAAATAGATTACCAAAAAATATTAGACACGTACTTATTTTATCTTTTTTCACGTAAACAAACAATAAAGACTCGTGTGACGTCATATTCTAAGACATTAGTATGACTTTTTTACCGGTGAGTGACGTCACAAACCCCCACTCAAATCTTTGACGCGTTTTATCTTCGTTAAGTTTTATTGATTTTATAAAACAAAAAATACGTACGTATCCAATATTTTTCGATTATCTAACAGACGGACTAATTAGAATCATATTTTTTTAGTCAGGAAACATCCATATTTTGAGGTTAGGTAAAGTGTAAAAGAGGTTAACCTCTGCCTGACTTTTCGGAAATAACTCGCGTAATATTATGTTCTTTTTCTCAGCTTGGCGATCGAAAATTCTTAGGGCTTTGCAGATGGTTACATACTGGTCTAACGCAATATAAGTTCATCGATACGTAAAAAAAAATGACAATTTAAATTGAGTCAGCCAAAAATTTGGCGACGAGTTTGGCATTTTCAATAGCGTCTATCAGCTCCTGTGATGTGCAAACAGCAGGATAGGCAGGACACGATATTATGTTTCTTATAAATCTGTACAAATCCGTACCCAATACTAAAAGTAGTTCCCCCGTTCACAACTAAATGATCTTGTCAAATAAAAACACATTATCACCATGGCTACCTACCTCGATTCGTGATTGAACGCCAAGATAACGCAGACTTTTGGAACCCAATAAAAAGTGTAGTATCTTTATCAAATAATACAGCCGTATTGTGGCTGACTCATAATATGGTGAAACAGCCGAAAATCGAAGTTAAACATAGACTGTGACGTCACATTTTGTGGAAATTGGTTGTTAGCTACCACCTACACTTGTTTACTAAAATATTAGTGCTTAGGTTAGTCATCTAAAGAAAACCCAGGTTTTTGTGACAAACAACAACACTGTTTTTGGTCACAAAACGATCACTAACCTGAATGAAGGTAGTGTGGGTTCATCAAATTATTTTATAGTTAAAACATTTCCTTTAGAATTAGGAATAAACGCTTTGATTCAATGAAAAACTTTCTTGCTACGATTTACTTGTTACGATTTTATTTAAAGTTGAACCCTTTTTTTTAAACTTCCCCTTTTTTTTTACTTTCCCTAGACCTGATTTCTGGCTTGTATAAACCACGAATATTTAGTAAAATCTCGCCTGTAATATCCGAAGAATGAGGCAGAGGTGTACCTAATAGAACACCCACATTTATGATCCAGACAGAGCAATAAAAAAATAATTTCATAGCCCTTAGTGGCTTCTACCTTCAACACAATCATAAGTTCTTTTACGATGCCTCCTATAAACTGCACTACTCGATCCTTGAGCGAATTACTCTCAAAACGTACACGGCGTACACCGATCAGTCTTTCACAACGACCCTACAATGGTCTTGTTCGTAATAATTATTTCTTTTTGCCACCATAAAACCGCATACCCATTTCCACTGTAGAAGATTACACTTGCGGCCTGACATTTACTTTTGGTCTTTTAGAATTTATTTTTAGGGTTCTGCGACTAAAGGGTTTCAACGGGCCCCACTAGCTGTCTCTCCGTCCGTCTGTCAAAGGATCTGTATCTTTTGAACCGTAATTTGTAGGCTCTTGAGATTTTCTCAGTTCGTTTTATCAACTTAAATTTTATTATACCAAGCGGGCCTAATAAATGAAACTTGCAAAATTTTAATTTTCAATTTTTAATTTTGGCAATACATTTAGGTATCTATACAAAGGTCTTACTAGTACGGAACCTTCGTCTGCGAGTCAGAGTCGCACTTGGCCAGTTTTTTCCAATTATAGTTAATATTTTACGGGATATTGTGACCTTAACCCGTGCGATGCCGCGTTATTATCTTGCTATAGAGTTTATTATGACATTTACAACGAGAAAACGAATAAATGATACCTTTTATTCTTGTTTTTTGTCGTTGAAATATTGATTAAAGGATATTCGATGAAGGCTATTGTTTATTGGGCTCTTGGGTGATCGAAAGTGGAACATGAGTTGAAGTTTTTTATTTTATTATTGATCATTTTCTTGTTGTACGCGGCAGATGTGGTTATGCACAAAGAAATATCGTAGCATGATGACTTTTACTTTAGTATACGACATTTTTATTTTATCCCAGTACAATAAAAAATACCATTGATAAATCTTACACCTAAAACCTGATCTTGATCACACTTCAACTATCCAACAAGCTCATTTATCTGCTTGTCCTGCAAAAATAGAAAGGAAATGATAAAGGCACGTTAAAATAGAGCCTCCATTACATTCCTACAGAGCCTCCTATCGCGTCTGAGGCGTGATATATGGTTATATTCGTCTGCGTGTGCGCAAGGTCGGCACGGCATCTGCTGTACCGGCCCGACCGGACGCCGGCTGTGCTCCACACAGGCTACGTTTACATGTCGAAGCTTGAAAATACTTAAAATAATTATTCATATGTAAATATTGTTTTTAATTAAACTTGCTCTGAAACTTGGAGGTATTGCATGAACTATGATGACGTTAAGTTAGTCTAGCATGTGTCACTCGAAGTTTACACAAATATTCCCTCAGCACCCCTCATATTTGTTTGACATAGTAATGTTGAAGGAAAACTGGTATTCCACTCTCCATTGACAGAAAACAGGACTTTTGTGTACAGTTTTGACAATAGGTTGAGAAACCGGAATTAAACTAGGAAGTGTCAATGACTCCTCTACAATTCAGTGGAGTGCATATTCATTTCAAATACTTGGCATCCGACACATACTTCACGATAGGTCATTTTACTTAGCCGTGTTTCTTACAGCGGGATCCATTATCTATTTCTTCTATAATAACTCGTTGCCAAGGCAATTGCGGCTCTGGCCATCAATCAAAGTTATCACCGCGCGAGCCATGTTTGTGCAAATATCTCAACCGGAGCAGTCAGCCAGAGACTAATGAGCCGTCATACCAATAGATAATACACGAATGATGCCTAGATTTCGTGCCACCTCATCGTAGGATTCTAGGCCAGCTTTTCTTACGTCATGGAGTGAGTGATTAGAGTTCTGTGCTACGAGGTTTTCTGAAAGGCGATATGTGCTCCCTCGGTGTATGAAGCCAATAAATTCCGCGTCATATAAGACGCTGCTTAGCGCGCGCGCGGCGACGCGACGTTGCGTGCGAACCGGGTCACCGAGGGCTCTGACTCACGGCGCGTCCCCAGTCTACCTTGTACTGCAGGGGTGATTGCTCTTCCAGTCGCACAGTCGCCGCTCTGCATCCGACACTTTGTACCACAACTATGCAAAAAATAAACGCACAATGCACCTGCGCTAAATCAACATTCATTGTGCAAATTACAGGAACCAAGAGCTACGTCCAAAGTCAAAGAGAAATTCTAGAAATCCGTCCCATTCGAACAATAATTCATACATTTGCCATCTCTGGGTGTCGCCTTTGTATGCAGCTGCATTATTCGAGAGATATGAAAACAAAATCGCGTCCTCACAGTCGGATGGACGCATTGATCGCTGAACAAGTTTGAACACGCTTTTGTGAATGTAGAAAGGCGCGATTTTCTCCGGTGCATATCGCTAAAGCGCAGCATTTATGTTTGGTCCCATAAATCAGAAGTTTACCTTTTGACGGAGCCACCGCAGGTGTCCGCGCGGTATCATCTCGGCTGCGCTGTGTGCGCGGCGCGATTGTTCCATTTCATTCACCTGCCATTTGTCCGGTCCTTATTAGTCCGTCTATCGCGACCGTCGTCCTCGCGTCCTGTAGACGTCGGCGCGTCTTCTCAAACGGTTGCCGCTTCGATATGACAATTTGGTATCTGTCATTTTCGTGATAAGATCGAGTCTCGCGTGTCATGGTGGCAGCGTTAGACCGGATGGGAAGCCGAGATGCTGTAATTTGGCCGCACAATACCTCGCAATAATAATCGCAGCCGTTCGTAATTGCGACGACATCCGTTGTACGAGATGTACATACATGTGCACTCCGTGTGAAAGTTCGAAAGGGCCACTCGTTACCGGACCGAGTTGTGTTATCAGAACCAGTTTTACGCATTTTAGATATATCGGCTTTCTTTACCGCTCGACACTCCGGATAACTCGTGCACTGAGAATTTTATTGCTTTTAAATTGACTAGAACTTTTTGTATGTTCATGTTCGTTTACTTAATAAGGGATTAGGCGTCGTTTCACACCTAATACGGGCCGTTGTCAAAAAAACAATGTGTCACGGTGACAATAGAGGTCCTACCACAACATACGGTTGATTTGGTCCGACCGGAGCGATTAATGCGGTTGTCGGTTTTTAGGAGCGGATGTCCCATTGTCGCGGCTGTCGTGTGGTCACTGACGGATTTGATTTGTGTGCGTGTTTTGACAATCGCTGCTAGATAAATGCTCTTCTCACCATTGAGTTAGTGCTGTGTCCGGTGAACTCCGTTGAGAGCAATGAGTGTTCCACTAAACGCGATCAGAAAGGACTATTGCCGTAAATTGTTTGCGCAAACCCAGGTAGAGATGTGGAAGTATTTTTTATGACAAAAAATCAATTGTTAACGACGCTCAATTCGATAAGATCTGTTTCCGACTGTCGAAGCTCTTCAACAGATAAATGTAACATGGGGTTTAATTCTGTAATGTTATCGATAAAAAATATTTTACTTTCATTTTGTTGTGGGCGTGGGACCGAAAATCGATTAAAAAAAACCGGATATCCTCTAGTGTTTAGTATTAATGTATACTTTACGTATAATTTTATGGAAATAATACCCTTTATCCTTTTAATTCAATGGGATTAAAAGATACTGTATAATTTGTATAATCTAGCTTTTTTTATTCAGTGCAACCCTATTTATGTTTCTCAATTTTCATGTTATTGAATTATAAAGGGTAGGAATATTTTGTGTATTATTTGACGGTGTTTTTTTGGATACAGGTAGCTCCCGGAATTAAAATAAACGTTTATATTTTTATAAAAAGGTTGCGGGGATCCGCTGGATGATCAATGTTCACGGAAGAAATGATGATGGTGATATTTATTATTTTTATGGGCTAAGGTTCAAGTGCCTATATTCACCGATAAAATTAAGCTCGCTACTCGCTAACTACTTGAATTCTAAAACCATTTGTTTTTATACATCTGGTTTATTTAATTTACTCTATTCTATTCTTTTCACAGTTCTATCAACACAAATTGACCTCTAAGTACATCACAATCAATGGAAAACTACTACACATTCATAAAAATCAGTTGTCGTAATCCGTTATCAATAAGATGGAGCCACTGCTTCAGTCTCCATCGGTGAATATCATTGAACCGTTGAAAAAAAACTAATAAGCCTTCATAAAACTATAAAAAGTATTAAGTAACTATACATCTATCTATGCCTGCCTCGGATGAAAGATTCAATCACGATGAGCGCTGGTTCGTGGAAGCCGGGCTTTTTTTTTCGCTAAAGTTCAATAGTTTTTGGGGTTTCGTATTGCGTTTGTTAAAACGGAACGACTTCTTTCGTGTCTATCAATTAAGTTTGGACCAGTAGGTGGCCACGGCTATCGTGACGTCAGCAATATTTTCATTTTTAAGTCCTCTAATGTAGGTATTGGTGTTAAGACACTTGGGACACTCGAGCAAATGGACCATGGTCTGTTTGGAAGCAGTGTATTCACACCGATAAAAACTAATGTGATCGGGTGATATGCATAAACTTGTACGCTTATATCTTTTCTAGTGATTGTACTAATTAAATTAATTTAATTTGAATTATAAACCTTTTTTTTATTACTATCGATACCTACATCTTTGTAATAAAGACGTTAGATTAATAGGCCGCTTCAAAGTTTTACAAGCGTTACTAACATTCCCCTGATCTTTATTAGCAGTACGCAGATGCATTTTCCTTTTTTCCCTAATTAACGTCTCTTGTATTTAAATTCGAAACAAAGTCCCAATTAAATTCTGAGCATACCAATAATTCTTTAGAACGACTTTGTAAATGTCGTTGAATATTCATACTGTAATTACGGAACCCGTCTGTATACCTCCGTTTCTGTCTTAGCACATTTTTTCTTTACCACCAATCACTTGGGAGTCGTGAGCTGAGTTTTTTCAACGAGACCCGTTAGTGACCTGCACCCTACCCTACTTCATCACGAAGAACTTCTAACATTAATAGTTCACACTACATCTATCCTTTAAACGGAAACATCTTCAAATAAACACGTAGAAATGCAGCAATGGTGGTCGATCGTCTCAATACTTCCATTTCAATGGCAGATTTTTGTTCCGTAAACACTTTTATGAATGTATAAAGTGCTAAGTGAATTTTTTTAGCTCCGAAGAGATTTATTTCGTTTTTTCGGACCACCTCGCAGATGACAGTTTGATGATTAAGGGTGGAAGACGAGCATGTGTTGTGAATGAAACGTTTCTTTTTGACGCCAAATTAGGGTAGTGTGTCGTGGGAATGTTACTTTTTTTGTTAAATTATTTTTACTGATTATTTGTTTGTTTGTTTGGTGATTGTTTTACTTGTTTATGTTTGTTGTTGTGCTGACACAAGGACACAAATGTGATTCGCAACAGTAACACGTATGTTGTTACAGAATTGTAATCATTTAAATCATCAATACAACCGTGTAAGTTCATTTAATCAAATTTAAGACCATTGAAAAATACATTATTTTAATGGGATCAAGTAAATGAGAGGTATTCCCACCTGAGCACCTATTTTTAGAGCCCTATGCTTAGCACCAAGCAATATTTTGACGTGGTGCTCTAATGAGAACAATAAAAAATATTTCATTTCGAACTTAAACGGATAAATTGATGATTTTAGCGATTATAACCTTGTAAAGTTATATTTATTCAGATCGCAAATCATATGTTAAACAACATACAACCTGGCACTGACCTGTATATTACAAACTCGAAACAAAAAGAATTTCGTGGTTACCCTGGCGCTTTCACTTTGAACAGCATCCAAATTAGGGTGCAAACAAAATTGTTAAACTGTTTATTTCAAAATTAAAAGGTGTCAGTAAAATAATCAAAGTAAAGTGTTGATTAAATTAGAGAAAACGGCATCAAGAATATCATGTCATCAATGTCGACGTTGAATTAAATAATTGATCTTAAAATATGGAATTTATGAAATGATTCAATTGACTTTAAAATAAGAAATGAGTACATCTGAGGAAGTCTGAAAGTGGCGGCGGTGACCGAAAAGTAGTGTGGTCATTGGTTGTCGTGGTAATGTATGGACATGTGATGCGGAGGAATGAGGAAAATGTTACGGATGTTTACTGACTAAAAAAATATGATTCTAATTAGTCCGTCTGTTAGATTATCGAAAAATATTGGAAACGTATTTTTTGTTTTATCAAATCAATAAAAATTGACGACATAAAACGCGTCAAAGATTTTTGAGTGGGAGCTTGTCACGTCACTGACCGCTAAAATACGTCACGCTAATGTCTAAGAATATGACGCCACACGAGTTTTCAAAGCACTGTATCGTCTTCATTGTTTGTTTACGTGAAAAAATAATAAATGTGGGTCCAATATTTTTCGGAAATCTACCTGACGGACTAGTTAGATTTTTTTTTTGTAAAATATATAGGAGTAGAAGATGATTAATGAAACGGTGGATGGACTGTGTAAAGTATGATCTCTCAAACAAGAGGTATCTGATGAAATGTCAAGTACCTACATAGAGAAGTATGGAAGAAGAAGACCCTAAATAAATTGGTATAAGGGGCTGCGGGTTGTTCACTAGTTACCGCGGCCTCGACATACAGGGCTAAGAAGGAACATGGGTGGTTTTTAGTCGGTAGAAGTGTGACACTCCCTTTCGCTCTGCCCAAGAGCGGGAGGGGTTATTTGATGATTTTCCACCAGCCAAAAAAAAGTAAGGGCCAGAGAATGATGACTGATAATTAATAGGCCTACCACACGCACAGGCTTCACCACAGTCTTGCCTGCGCAGGCAAAAGTGTGGTGAAGCTTGAGCGTGTGGTAGGCCCATTATAGTTACTTTCAATTTCATATTTTGTAAACGCAACGGCAAAGACTGGCTTCTGTTTATTTTATGTATTTCTTATTTTTACTGTTCAAATGTAGAATGGGCAGGGCCATAAAATATTCGCGATTCAATAAAGATTTTACGTTTTTTGTTACAATTTACGTTAACGTGTCGAAAATCTTTATGACGACTGTTGAATGAGATACTTGATTTCTGTTGTAAACAAGTAGTTATTGACTTGTTCTCTTATTGAGGAAAGTATTGGGATTGGTCGTAATTTGTGAGTGTTTATTTTTTAATCTTGAACTGAGATTGTATGCACGTGATAATGGTTTTTTTTTTGTGCAGATTTTCAATCTGTTTTACCTGTAAATGTGGCATTATTTTGAGCCAAATAAAACTTGCAAGCTAATTGAAAACAGCGATACACGTTTATTAAAAAAAGAAAACAATTTTTTTTTTCAGAAAGCAGTTTTCATTTTTTGGTACTCGAAACTGATTAAGTGATAATACTCGTACATGTAGTATACTAGTATACTACACACATCAAAAGTGTCTAGGGATCAAGCATTTTTATGCGGATTTCTTGAGATTGAGATGTGGCTTTGTAATAAATTTATGATTTTATAAATTTATATGGATCCTTTTTGGTGCATTTCATAATTTGAATCAGGAACTGTGAATCAAATTCGAGTAAAAGATGAAAATCAGCTGTCAATATTTTCCCTATAAAAACATACAACGCATTGAAGACATTATTAGTGCTACTGTTTCCCTACTACTGATTAAAACCAACGTTATTATGGAGCGGCGACGTCATTTAAGCAGGGAAGAAATGCTCAGAGCCGTGGGAATGATAGAAGCTGGTTCCCGGCAACGTACTGTGGCTTTAGCTCTGAATACAAGTCAGAGTGTTATCAGTCGACTTTGGACACGTTACCGAAGCACTGGTACCGTGGCTGAGCGCCATGGAGGACGGTATCGCTGCACCACACGGGGACAAGACCGATACATTCAAATCTTAACTCGAAGAGCTCCAACAATAACCGCCATGATGTTAGCCGTGAGGCTTCATCACTCTTCAGGGAACTTAATTAGCGACCAAACAGTCAGAAACCGCTTGCATGAAGTGAACCTTCATTCCCGAAGACCGCTACGGGTACCACCTATAGCAATGCACAATCGTAGGATTCGATATCAATGGGCTCTTGAACACAGAAATTGGGCAGAAGAACAATGGCGTTTCGTGTGCTTTTCTGATGAGTCTCGTTTTGGTATGAGACCGGATACAAGACGTATACGACACTGGAGAACCCCTGGACGCCAACAGCGATTAAAATCCTGCCAGGAAGTCCATCCTTATAGTGGTGGAACCATCATGGTATGGGCGGGTATTTGGATCGGCGGAAGAACTGAGTTGATTTGGATCAGAGGCAACCTCAACGCTCAAATTTATGCTGAGACGATTGTATCCGACGTCATCGTTCCTCTACAAGTGCAAATCGGTCCCTTATTTCAGTTAATGCATGATAATGCACGACCGCACACCGCAAGAGTTGTAAGACAGACTCTCGCCGCAGCTAACATCAATGTCCTGCCCTGGCCTGCTCAGTCGCCAGACTTGAACCCGATTGAGCATGCATGGGATATGCTACAGAGAAGAGCTCTGCCGAATATGGAGGGTATCCAGTCGCAAGAAGACCTTTTTTTGTTGTTGCAACGAACATGGGCGGCCATTCCACAGCGTGATTTGGATGAACTCATTTTGAGTATGCCAAACCGATGTTCTTGTGTTGTTAGTGTTCGCGGTAGAAACACGGATTATTAATTGTTTAAGTTACCCAATAAAATTTTAAAGAAAACTGTTATTTCAGTCTTTTTTTCGAACTTTAATGTTAGTGGTTCAAATGTCAAAAATCCCTTTATTAGGAAAATGGCAAATTTCTTTATTAATGCAAAGGTGACTTGGTTTATCGTTACTGTGACAAACGAAAACACTTTATTTGATGAATCCTTAAAGAAAATTTTAATTAATATCAATCAGGAGAAAAGTTATTGCAAAAATATATGTTGATCCCTAGACACTTTTGATGTGTGTATTTAACACAAATATCAATCAGTAACTACCAACATTAAAAAGGCTTTTGTTTTTTTTATGCCAAAATCAAAGCATTCATTTCAAGTAGACAGAATGTTTCAATTTTAGTATTCCTTGACATCTGTGAAATATTGCTAGTTAATTTAATTTGACAGGTTTGTTGTTGTGACCTCAAAGATAACCACTAACCGAAAAATAATCGTCTACATCATTGACCGTAAATTCCCTTTATTCATAAACCACACAATAAAACTCGACCAAACCCATGATTATTTTTATTTGCTAAATGAACAAATAACTACATGTGTGAACAACCAATGAAAACTAACAACAAACAAATGTAATATAAATTAAGAACCAGTCCTTAAAGCCAAAATTGACTTAAGTTACAGTCACTACTGGTAAACGGTCAAAATTACTATTGGCTACAAAACTGAATATGGTACTAATAAATAACTATTTTAACGTTGACGAAGGATATGCAGGCACTAATAGGTACCTTGCTTACCGCCTAGAGCTTGATGACATGACATACGGTTCAACATCATCATATCAGCCCGGAATCACCCACTGCCGGGTATAGACTACTGCTTTTTTCCGCCACAAGGAAATATTTAATACTTGCTAGGATACACGTTTTCCACACTTGGAGGCGACTAGTGATGGCGCCAAGCGGAAAGTTCAACTAAGAGCTAAGCTAAGCTAGCTATTCGCATTCCCAAGGCTTCAAAGTAAGCACCACAGTCAGTGGTCAGTGCGTACGTAGACTTACAGTTCTCAGAAACTAGAATGAGTGTTATTTTTTTGTTTGGACTCATCCAAAAACATTTTTGTTAAAGTGATTCTTTAATTTAATCCATACCTTTCCGACAAACAAAAGTTTTTAAAATACTCATTTGAACTTTGTTATAGTTTTCAATAAAACTAGTCAAAACCGCTTTTAACCGATTACCTCTTTTGCCTCTAACATCATAAAAAAGGAATATAATAATGTCCACAGTAGCGTATTATTCGGATCATGGCTCCGTGACGCGCTCTGTTGGTGTCGGTTAAGTAGGTATTATGTGTTTGCGCTCCTTGTTAGTACTGGATAAGGGGATACTGACGATACTGTACTTAATTGAGTTGTTGCCGTGACGTGATGTGTTGGAAGGTATTGTGAGGAGTTTTCATGAGATTTTTGCACTGTTCTGTAGAGCTTCTATGTGTAGTTGCTGTTAATAGTAGAGTTTTTTCGATAATCCATGGCATCTCTTAAAATCAACTCTAATAGGGTGGTTGTCTAGAAGTACTGGTCAGATAGGCATACAAGGAGAATCGACACATCCATACTAATATTATGAATGCGAAAGTAATTGTTTGTTACCTTTTTACGACTTAACATCAGAACATAATGAAATTTGGCAAGGATATAGATTATATCCTGGGGAAGGACATAGGCAATTTTTTCTTCTTACGTTCGAAGAGAGCAAGTGTGGTCATCTAGTATACCTGCAGCTATATTTCTATCCAGACTTCTCCCATACAAACAAAAACGACTCGGATTATAACTACATGTCTCACACCGTTGGTGTCGGTTAAATAGGTATTATGTGTTAGTGCTCCTTGTTACCGATGGATAAGGGGATAAGTATATTAATTGAGTCGTCGCCGTGACTTCCCGTGATGGAATGACGTTTAATGGAGATGAGTAGTGTCGTGTTCTTGAGATTGTTACAGTTTTTTGTTGCTGTGTACGTAGTTGCTTCCTTCAATGATCGTACAAGATTTTCCGAGATTTATGGGTAGTATGAATACAGCACAAAACGCTAGTAAAAGCTTTACATCAATAGCTTGTTAGAAGTTAGGCTTATCTGAACTCAATCTAATGGTGTTCGCACGTTTGATGGCGATAGGCGCGCTCCCTATTACATGGGACTTAAACAGAACTGGCGAAATGTGGGTGAACTTTAAGATATAACTCTGCCAAACCCTTCAAGTATTACAGACGCGATGTAATGGATTAACCTTAGGGTCATATTTACCCAAAAACGCCACAAAATGAAGACAAATCGATCATTCCACTGCAGATATGTCAAGATAACATTGCAATTTGTTAAGTAAACCAGTCTTACAAGGAAAACATTCAGTCGAAGGTTCAGCACAGTCAGTGCCCAGCATTATCTGACCCCTCGTGTAAAGATGAAGAGGTCAAGTGGTGTGAAGAGAGGGGTTTGGTGATGCTGGCCGTTGACTGTACACGGAAGATCGACTGAAGATAATTACGTGCTTAGTTATTTATAAATAACTAATGGTTGTGGACGGCGTGATCTTGGAATTGTTGCTGATTGTGGTTTTGTTTTAATGATTAATTAGTCTATTTGTTATTTTTGATGGAGTAGTGGTTCCTTAAAGATCGGAAGGTTTCAAATGATGGACAGATAGTAATCTAAAAGTATTTGCACTACTTCAAGCAGTAAACACTATCTAAGTTAAAGTCTTTTGAACAGAAGCATAACTTAGTGGTGTGACCGGCGGACTGTCAAGTCAAAGGTCCCGTGTTCGAACCCAAGACACGCACTGATTTTCGGATTCATGTGGTTATTGTAAAATTATCCTCCATGCGTAAGGTTCTCTCCCTCTCACGTTCCGCCACCTCCTTCGCTAGCATCACTGCTTCGCAGACGGAGGCGACGGCGTCCCATTCCTCCTCGCCCCGGACCATGGCTTGCACCAGGGCCGGACGCGAGAGGTCGCCGCCGCCCATCGTAGCTACGAGAACAAAACCAGCATGCCTGAGAGATATTTCTCGACAGCATGTAAATCCAAGTCAGAGGCCCATAAGGTGCATATAAATAACACCTGGTTAGGAAACCAGCCAGACACGATACAGAAAAGACTAGCCGAAGAGCTGATGTACACCCAGAAGCCGTTATCAGTGTGTCACAAATTCACAATGCGACGATAGCGCCGCACTGCGCATTCAGCTCACTGGCTCCCCGACTATAATATTTAAAGCTCCCATCGGAATGCGCGATACATATTTTATTATTTCAAATTTTAACTTGAACCAACTGCAATGGTGAACGAAAATATGTGTAACATACGGTTTAAAAATTTTGAGGTATGGTTTTGTTACCTTATATTGCTTGTTGATGATCCCCAATGTTAAAAAAATATACCTCATTACAATAATCCCGTGTCATCACGCTCCTGTCATCAGCCCGATTTACTTCATGTGTTCTTTATTCGAGGTATTCCCATCTGAGCACCGATTTTTAGAGCATGGTATCAGAAAGGCCTAAAGGTTTGATTTTAAGATTTCAATTTCCAATACCTCCTAATGTTTCTGTTCTCCTGGTAGTTTGTGGAACTTTACTAAAATTATTACCGATTACTAAACTTTTATAATATTATACACCCCATCACTAGCAGCTACCAAATCTTAGGTGCTCAGATGGTAATTGCTTTGGTGCTCTAAACTTAGGTGCTCTAAAAATCGGTGCTCAGATGGGAATACCTCGATACGAATAAAGAACACATGAAGTAAATCGGCCTGATGACAGGAGCGTGATGACACGGGATTATTGTAATGAGGTATATTTTTTTAACATTGGGGATCATCAACAAGCAATATAAGGTAACAAAACCATACCTCAAAATTTTTAAACCGTATACACATATTTTCGTTCACCATTGCAGTTGGTTCAAGTTAAAATTCGAAATAATAAAATATGTATCGCGCATTCCGATGGGAGCTTTAAATATTATAGTCGGGGAGCCAGTGAGCTGAATGCGCAGTGCGGCGCTATCGTCGCATTGTGAATTTGTGACACACTGATAACGGCTTCTGGGTGTACATCAGCTCTTCGGCTAATCTTTTCTGTATCGTGTCTGGCTGGTTTCCTAACCAGGTGTTATTTAAATGCACCTTATGGGCCTCTGACTTGGATTTACATGCTGTCGAGAAATATCTCTCAGGCATGCTGGTTTTGTTCTCGTAGCTACGATGGGCGGCGGCGACGAGTAATTGCTTTGGTGCTCTAAACTTAGGTGCTCTAAAAATCGGTGCTCAGATGGGAATACCTCCTTTATTCGCTACTTTTTTTACTGCATCGGTGGTATTGGTGATATCGGTGTTTTCAGTTGAGGAATAGGCTCACTCCGTATGACCTGGGATTTTTGAAATATGACTGGCGTTATGTGGGTGTACAATTAAGTATCTTTGCCTAACTCTTCGGGGATTACAGACGTTTGTTTGTTTTTTCGCTGACATCCCAGTGTTTGCCGCTTTTTTAGCCAAATATTATTGTTACCTTTTTGTGTTTTGTTATTCCTACAATGCACTTGCTAGTTGTAAGTAGGTCGTTTTGATTTACTTTATTATTATTGTGCTAATGATAGAAAAATTATAATCAAGGGTAATATGAACTATGACTGAGCTGCTGTTAATGGGAATGTCAGTTCCGCCGATCAACAAGAATGTCAGAATGTTATGGCGCTAGAATAAATATCAATTTATACAGTCATTTACATACAATATACCTATTCATATTTTTTTATGGTTAATAATTAATCAATATTATCGTTTTTTTATTATTGATATGTAAACAGTTAACACGGGAAGGAACAATTTGGCTAATACAAAATACTCGAATTTAAAATTTAGATGGACGAGACTGAACTATTTAATCAGACACTGAGCTATCAATATTTTTGCCAAAACTACATCCATAGGTATAACCTCTCCCCAAAAAGGGTGGCATCACCACCGCCAGCCGGTTGCCGACCGCGAACCGGACCCCAGTGATGATACACCACATTGACCGTCAAAGTCCGCCAGACTAACTAATTGAGCAATATTGTAAGGTCAAAATGTTATTCCTGTTCGTTATCAGCCAGCGTCCGTTGATCACAGGCACCGCTTTGTAATTCTGCCTATAGTATCAGGAAGTTTGATAATAGATATAATGTTTCCAGTGAATTCGACCACACACTGGTTGATAGGAGTAAGTATGGGAAGTGTTTGATTTTTTGTAGCGTCGCTTCGTGCTGTAAAGGTTGTGACGTTTGACAGCCGGGTGCATGGAAGAACAAAATATGTTCCGTATCCCCAAATAGAAGTAGGTATATATTATTATCATCATCAACTGCCTAGCCTTTTGCCAACTATGTTGGGGTCGGCTTCCAGTCTAACCGGATGCAGCTGAATACCAGTATTTTACATGGAGCGAATGCCTATCTGACCTCCACAACCCAGTTAATACTAGGTAATACGATACCCTTTGGTATACTGGTTGTCTGACTTTCAGGTCACTGACTACCCGTAACGACTGCTAAAGATCTATATATGGCAGCCAGGACCAACAGCTTAACGTGCTTTCCGAGGCACGGAGGAAACTCGGTATGTAATGGCCGGTCACCCATCCACAGACCAACCTAGGTAAGCGCGGCTTAACCTAAAGATCGACCCGAGTGGCAGTTATTATTAAGCTACGAGCTCATCCTGTGAAATAGAAGTGTACAAGAGAAGGAAAATTAAGAGAGAAGAAAAAAGAGAGATCTACGATACCGGCTTACCCAATAAATTCTGTTGTGAGTGTTAGATTCGCCATATAAAATATTGATTTTCAGCTGCATTCGGTTAGACTGGAAGCTTACCCAAACTTGGGTAAAGACTTGGCGGATTATTCTGATATGATACAAATCACTCTCACTGTGGTTAATAGCAGTTTGAGCAAGACTAACTGCGGTACTCAGAGATATTTTATGATTACTTAAGCCGTCACTTCTGTCAAAACCTTCACTAAATGATGGCCTAAGTAATCATTAAAGCTCTCTGAGTGCGGCAGTAAGACTGCATTTATTATCTTCCTGTCAAGGTTACATGTTTCTTGCTCGTACTTAATTCACAAATCGATAAGTTACTAGACACATTCCTACACGACTCATAAACTAACAAAGCAGCACAACATTACAACTCGAAAAATACCTGAATAGTACGAGTATCTGTACTTACTAAATTCCTGTACCATGCATTGTTCAGGGCAGTGCACTAGCTAATTAGTACTTGTACTTAAAAACTAGCCAAGTGTCAGACGCGCACATGAATATTTTTTTTGTTCCATTCTTTAGTATTACTTGTTATTTCGCGGCAAGAAATACATCATCTGTGAAAATTCCAACTGTCTAATTATCACGGTTCATGATAAACGGGCTGGTGAAAGACAGACAGACAGACGGACGGACAGCGGAGTCTTAGTAATAGGGTCCCGTTTTGCCCTTTAGGTACGGAACCCTCAAAATCAAAACTATCGTAAAGCATCCACACCAACCAATCACTGACGTAACACACTACTCCCACAAAAAAAACTCCTTTATCTAGATTGTAATACTAGATAGATCTTGCTGATGTTATGAAGGCCACTGACGTAGACAATTTCCGTGACAGATTTAAAGTACGCACCAGGGATGTTATGGGGCTCCGTAACGGTAGGTAACCGAAACTATCGGATATCCGAAACAAAAACCCTTATCGTATCCAAAACCGATTTAAGAGACTAAATTATGACTGATCTATATTTTTACAAAATATTTTTGGGGTATTTTCAAATACTTAATTGGCGGGATTTTAGTTTCGAGTAAAAACGTTTGAGAGTTAATAGCACTGTGTTTGTTTTGCCCGGCTTAGCCGTCACGTGTCAGTTTGTGTTGTAAGATTCTAATATCCGTAACCGAATTAATCCGAAACAAGCGGATAATCCGAAATAATTTCATTACCTTAACCGTATAATATTATTTCTGTATCCATATCCGTATCCAAATCCAAAATTTCATGTCCATTACATCCCTGACTTAGTACCTACGCACATGTTTCACACATTGTTATGGCCCTAGAGATTGCATGTCGCGATTCAACACGTTTGCTCGGTCCTAGTCGGCTTGACGCTTAGCTCTCGAACAGGTTTCTGTTGTTCTTAGGGTAGGTATCTACTATTGTTTATTAACATTCCTAACGGGGACTGCAGTCTAGCTGCAGGCTATCTCCTGAAATAGACTTAAGCCTGTTTGTTGTTAGCCGGAGGTATTGGCGAAGTGTATGCTTTAACAGCCCTGACTGGTAACAATTCTGTTGATTATTTCTACTGCTTGCTTTGGTTCAGCGTTTTAATAACAAGGGGCAACTGCCTGGCTGCGGGATGTTGATGACATATAGGGCTAAGAAGGAACATGGGTGGTTTTTAGTCAGTAGAAGTCTGACACTCCTTTTCCCTCCACAAGAGAGGGGTTATTTAATGATTCCCCCCCCCCAAAGGGGCAACTGCCTCGTTGTTTTAGAGGGCGACTGGTGAGGTCTTGGTTTCGATTTCCGGTTCGAGCAGTGTTATTTGGTTTTTCATCAAGAATTTCTCAGTTACAGCCACGGAGTTCTGAATTTGAGCCCGGTTTACGAAAAAAGGCTCGCCCTCTTTTACATGGGACTTACATAAAGGGTGTAAAGGTACCCTTAACGCAAACGAAGGGCACTCGTTATCCCCACCACTGCGATCGTTTTTTTTTGTTCCAGACTATACCTATAAACCCCCTAGTTACGGAGATATTGGGGGTCAAAGTTCCAAATTTTGCACAGCTGATTTTGTAAATACTACTTTTTTAGGTTAATTATAACTTAGATTTTTGACCCCAAAAAAAAGGTCGTTTCGCAGCAAAAAATTTTGCGTAGGGGTACTTCACCTCTGCCTAACCCTTCAGGTGTAACAGGATGTGATGAACCTTTAACAAAACAAAGAAATAATCACAGTTTAATTATGTACTTAGTTTCTACAAGTCTTCAAGCTCATTTGAATGTTGGCCTCGCATGTTTCGTTTATTTACAACGACTTAATGGCATGCAGTACCTCTTCAATTGTCATATATTTGTTCACAATGCTAACGGATATCATTAGTGCAACAAGTAGGGCGAACCGTATTTGTGATTGAAACACTGAAAGGACAATTTTCAATATTGTTTTTGTGACGACGACTGTCGCTCGACAAAGGTTTATTGTATTCTTTTAGGTCTAGGTTGCGGTCAAATGATAATGCGTGTAGTTGTATTTTATACTTGGACATGTTTTCAGTACTTTATATTTTTATTCTTTTTAGGGAAATATCTGATAGCATCTAAGTCATCATCTGCCTAGCCAGTCTAACCGAATGCAGCAAAATATTTTACACAGAGCGACAGCCTATATCTGACCGCGACAACCCAGTTAGTACTAGATATTACGGTACGCTTTGGTAAGACTGCTTGTCAGGCTCGAGACACTGGCTACCTGTAACGCCTGATACTTAGATATTTAAATAGTTAAGTCGATATTTAATTATGGGGTCGTATTCCTCTCCTAAAGATCTGATCTGCAGTCCTCAAGAGAATCAAAATTAAGATTTCATAAGTTAGTAAAATGGGTGTAAGGTCGACCAATACTAGCTGCGGGTTGTTCGAAAGATATACCGCGGCCTCGACACAAAGGGCTAAGAAGGAACATGGCTGGTTTTTAGTCAGTAGAAGTCTGCTTTCCCAGAGCCCTTATTTGATGATTTCCCACCCAAAATAAAGGTCGACCAATACTGTGCTATTAACTGAAAATTTCGATTTACTAGATCGAATAATGATGAAAATTGAAACCCCAAATCCTGGGAACAAACAAGTATGTGTAACTTTTAGAGAATGAGCGATTGCCCTTTCGACCTTAAACTTTAATTTTGTGCATATGTTCCATGTTCAGCATCTGACATTTTTTTTTGATATTTTTTTGATATTTTTTCCCAATATCTACTTATTTAAAATCCGTTATTTAAAAATCTTTTACCCATTCCCCTGCTTGAAGCGAGAAAAAATAAACGTTTATGTAATTAACGTGTATGATTAAAATCGATTTCGGTTTTAATGTTTTTTTTTTTAATGGAACAGTTATTTTACTCTGTTACCAAGAACCGTAATATGTTACCAACCAGCTATAAGTAGAGGCCACAGCAAATCGGAAAATTCTTTCGTGTTGGCAGACGTTATATGTTTCAATATTTGTATTGGAACTTGCCCTGTAGACAGCAGAATTAATAGCCCGTCTGCGAACGTAGGTGTTTTAAAGCCGACAAGGGTTTTCTCAGCTAAATGAATACTAGATGAAGCTCTCTCTCTCTCTACCGTACAATAAACTCCTGTGGAAACCAGACTTCTATGAATATCATTCTCGTAATATTATGCTTATAGCAGTCAAAACACTTCCTTCTAGACAAAACCCTCTTCAATAGATTTCCTCAACGATCAGATCTGTTCTCTCAATCCCCATGATGCCATGTAATATTATAATGAAATGGTATTCGGTCCCGGTAATATCTGAAACATATCAATGCGGTTTTATGTATTCAGATGCAAAACTCATGACAAGCCTAACATACCAAGATGCAGTCCCATTCCAGCTGATATAACAAAACGGTACCTAGGATAATAGAAATTCCAACACCGCATTTCCATGATAAATTTTCGTGAGAAATTGTTCAATAGTCGCTTGTAACCAAGGATTGAATAAAAACAGTGCGAACTAAGTGCTTATCTTTCCGCACAATTTGTGGCTGTAATGGAGGGAAATGCAAAAACTTGAGTTGCCGGTAAACGGCGGCCCAACAACCCGTCATTATTCATGCACTATTGCAATTTTAAGAGGTTCGGACTTGACATGAATATGTAATGTTGCGGCATTCTCCCATGTGTGTTGGGAGAAACTTGGGCCTCTGATTGGAGCTGGGACCTTTTTATTATAACCTTTTATTTATGTTGCCTTGTTAGCCACCGACAAACTGTACTGCAGTTTGGCACAAGATTTGTGCAAAACTCACTCACGTAACTTTTGTTTAAAATAAATATAAAAAAAAAACTAGCCAAGCATGAAGGGTTCCGTATGGAATGGTCGAGCAAACAGACAGACACACGATGACACGAGTGATCATTTATAAGGGTTCCGTGTTTTTAACCCTATAAAAATTGTTTGTTAGTGTATTTGTCAAATCTTGTACCTGAATTTCAAACCTGTCCCCTAACCGATTGAAGACAGACATGACATAATCCTCCAGCTAGGATCACTTGAGAATTTTCCATGCCAACAAAATAGTTCCTTTGCTAGCACATATCAGCTAGTTCTATGATAATGATCGCGTATCCATCGCACCCTGCTCTTGCGCAACCTCGGTGATTACGGGTTATCGAATGTAGGCCGACCGCGACGTGTTAACCTTACGCTGTACATTGATTACGCGTTATTGAACATTGTATACGGATTGTTTGTAATTTTCCGTCAATATGTAAACATATTTGTGTAAAAATATCGGAGTGTAACAGAAAAAGGCCTGATAACAGATGGAGGCTGTGTGAAAGTTAGTGTAGATAAGAAGGTAATGAACCCTGATATCTCAAAGAAGTGTAATAGTGATGTTTGAAAGAAAAAGCATGCTACTCAGGGAAATCGGCGTGCTGCGGGATGTTGTAAGAGATACTGCGGCCTGGTCAAGGGCTAAGAAGGAACATGGGTGGTTTTTAGTCAGTAGAAGTCTGACACTCCTTTCTGCTCTGCCCAAGAGCGGGAGGGGTTATTTGATGATTTCCCAACCGCCAAGAAATAAAAAGAGGATCGGCGTTGAGGGCTGAAATACAGTCTTTGCCTAGTTCGGCCCCAAATGCAAATACTTTTAGTTTAGTTTAAGCAATGAAACTGTAAAAATTTTACATATTTTTTGTGAATAAACATTATTATTATTAATTCACTAGCGGACGTCACGCTGTTTCACCCGCGTAGCTCCCGTTCCCGTGAGAAAACAGGGGTAAAAAGTAGCCTATGTTACTCAGGGTGAATGTAGCTTTCTAACGGTGAAAGAATTTTTGAAATAGTCGCGGTAGTTTTTGAGTTTATTCATTACAAACATACACACAAAAATACAAATCTTTCCTCTTTAGAATATTAGTGTAGATTTGGAGTCGGGGCGGTATGTCTACTTTTTCCATTACTCTCAATTGCTCGTCATCCCATGAGACACCTCTTTTCCTCCTTTCCTGCCATATCATCCTTCACACATTCTTCATTTGTAAACTGATATGTTATGTACTTTTTTATTTTTACATTGTTTATAATTATATATTTTTTTATTATTGATTTGTGTCTGTAGTAACTCTAAAATGAACTTACACCTTACTATTGTATCGAGTCTGGTTCTTCTAACCAACATAACAGACAGAATGTGTTGCTGGGGAGTTTGTTCCGTCACTTCTTCTTTTCAGCTAAACACTAGGAAGTGCCGAAGGGTGGGCGTTTTGGGGGACTGTCTCTTGTAAATAAGTAGAGTAAAGTAAATTTTGACGTTCGAAAAGTGCTGATTATCAGCCTAATTTGAATAAATGACTTTTGATTTTGATTTTGATTTTACACAGTCCATCCATCGTTTATTTGGTCTTCCTCTAGCTAGTCTTATACGCTTATGTGTACTCTATTCATACACAAAACTTTCCTCACGGCATTTTGCTCCAATAATAAGCGAAGTGACAATATAATGAGGTTTGCACGAAGTATTTCTCAGATAGTTCCGTTGCACTGTGATATTTTATCAGAAGATCTTTACTGACGCTCCTCGTACGGTTCAGATACAGTGATGAGATACCGCTTGATAACTGCAAAGTTAAGGGGTGGTAAATGTGTGGCTATCATGCTAAGAATAGAGTATTTCACCAAAAAAATCGAATTAGACTGTCTGTTAGATAATCGAAAAATATTGGATACGTATTTTTTGTTTTATCAGATTAATTAAAAAATACGAAGATAAAACGCGTTTAAGATTTGAGTGGGGGCTTGTGACGTCACTAAAGAATGTCTTACAATATGACGTCACACAAGTTTTCAAAGCACCTTATTGTCTTCATTGTTTGCTTACCTACGTGAAAAAATTAAAAGATGTGTCCAATATTTGTTGGAAATCTATCTGACGGACTAATTAGATTTTTTTGTCCAACTACCCTATTAAATTTCATTTCACAACGGACATTCTCTTGAAGTCATTTCTGCGAAAACCATGCCTAAAGCTTGCTAGGCTCTATTGGATTTTAAATCGAGACTAAAAGAGTGTTTTTCTCAACCATTTTCCACAAAACGGACTCCACAGTACAAAAAAATCCTTGCCAACAAAATTGAGTTCGTAACTCATAGAACTTCATCGACAGCCGTCTAACCGCTACATAAACAATCGATTAAACTGAAACCAACAGTCGATGGCACAACTTTACAACTGTCGAGCCTCCCTGCAGCCATTAACTGCACCGAGCGCTAAACTTAATCGCTATCTATAAATAGACACGTCTGACTCGGCAGACGTCTCACTACAAACCCCCCCGAACAACAAAGTCCTATCTACAAACTTTACCCCAACCCATACTCAACCTTATCTCTCTGTTACATAAAGTTGAAAATATAACGGTCGCACTTGATTGTAAAATATAAAATACAGTTTTCATAGGAGAGACGTTGCTACGCGATTTTGAATCGATAACAAACGTCACAAGGTTGGGTTTACGCTATCGGGGAACCCTGGCGCTCGGGTACGTAGGCTGCAAGTTAGGTCGGAAAATGAAGCGCCGTTTATAGTACTCATTATAGTACTATCGTAGTATTGTGGGAGTGTGTGTGTGTAGCGGCGGGTGGGGGGGGGGAGGGGGGGGGGGAGAGCGCTGCAATGCGCTGCAGCGGCTGCAAGTGTGCGTGCACCGCGCTTATACTCGGTGAATGGAGAATTGTATTTATGTTCCCCCGTCTGATGTTGGACTGCGGCGATATTGATTTTTTTTTTCATTACGCTCGCGTCGGATGCAAGGGAATGGGAAAATAGTAATGGAGTACTACTTGCTTGTCGGTTTGACGTAGATTTTTTATAACGTTTCGTGGAGGGAAAATGGGGGGTTATAGCATGAATTGAGCCCGTGTGCTGTAGTTAGGTGTGAGGGTTCTCGTATTTGGAATAGACGGAGTTTCGCGTAGTTGCCTAATGAGTCCTAGTTTATAAACAGGCTGAGATCGTTCTTGTTTTAGGGGTTTTGACTGCACTTTCCCGTACACTAGTGTAGTATTACATATAGACGTCATTGAGAATAGTATGGTTTTTGTAGTAGAAAAACACTTAAGATTTCAATGATGAGTGTTTTGACTGATTTCTTTTCTGACTGATTTTATGTTTGATATCCTCAGTATTTATAAATATTTTTTTTTTACTGTTTACAGGTAGTTACCAAACACCGTCAGACACCACTTGCAGCAACGGTAAATATAATAATAACTTATTATTTATTATGCATAAGTTATACAGTATGTTAGTTTGAACGAAGGACGTATTGAAACCTGTTATAGGACATGCCTACATGATACTAATAAAAATATGAACAAAAAAAAACACTGATAAATAACTGACAGAACCATACCAAATATAAAAAGTAAAAGTCTCGCAACCTTTGCGTTTATCACAGAAAATATGCGCGGATCAATTACTTTTAGGTATAATCCATTTTCCATTCATATTAATTTTAAAACCGGCGCAGGACAATGGCATAAAAAGAAACGACTAATAAAGTGAGATCTTGGCCATGGCACAATTACGTCACAAATTATGGTATTTTTTTTTTACATATTTGGGACGAGATGCGGATACTGAATACCCTCCTTCAATATGTCCAACGTTTAACCTAACAACCTGTATATTACATATTTATATCCCGCGTTTGAGATGAATTAAATATTATAGCACATTGTGAACGGTCGCGTACAAAATGTATAATGACGAGCGATAAAATATTACATCTCAAGATGCAATATATATCCCATAGTCAAAAGCCGGCTTAACACGACTCTTGATAATAGATAGTGATGTGACATCACTCTATTCATAACTATTATAACAAAAAATATTAATATTTTCATGGTTAGACTAATTATTTTTATAATAAACTTGCGTTATCAATGGCTTTAGTAACGCCACATTCAAAATATTAAATTAAACTGTTCACGTGTTTATTTCATTTTCGGTAACGAAAGTTAATAATAAAAGGGGATTATTGATTTTGCGCGAATACTATATTGCAGTGGGAACTGATTAATCTATTTTTCTGATTACTTTGAAAATTATTTGAAAGGTATACATGATTTGTTACATTTAATTTTATGTAACAAGGTTGGGTGCTTAATATTAATATTATCTATCAACAGCTTTATAAAGTCCCAAGTTCCCACTGCTGGGACACAGGCCTTCTCTATGAGAGGGAGAGTGGGATATAATAATCCACCGATCAGTTTTGGTTCTTAAACATACCGTTTACTCACAATGTTTTCCTTCACTGTTTTGAGAGCAATAATAATGAAATAAATTACACAAATGAACGCGCCTGTCTGGGTTCAAACCCACGACTTACTGCTCGTAATCTGGGGCCGCCTCCACTGGGCCACCGCTGCTCTTAAATCTTTAATGCGGTATAATAATCAATATCACAAACATATTAGTTAAGATAACAATGCAGGCTAATTCATGTAATTATAAGCTTACCTAGCAATACCACACACAGTATTAACAACTAATCCGAACAAAAACCTCACAATTGACACGTATCCTAAAATAAATCTTTTTAATCTTATCGACCAATGAGCTGTCCAGCGCATGTGATTATCGATAATTTTCCCCGGCCTTCGTTTTTCGATGTGGTCCCCATTTATCGATAGATAACACATCGATAAAAGAGGCCGCAGTAGCTTCAGTTAAACAATTATTTCATGTACTACAACGATACTTATTTTACTGTAAATATTGACTACATTTCAACACTATTTACAGTCTAGGAAACTACGGTCTTCGAATGAATAACTCGCTTACAAGATTTGATTCTATCAGAGCCAGCAATCGATAAGCGTTTCCATTTGTGTAACACTTTTTTGTGTTACATAGTTTCAAAGTTTCATTAGATCTCAATTTCATGGATTTGGGTATGAAAGGGCCAATAAGTAGATAAGAAAACCTCAGCTCTAAAGACAAGTTCTTGTAGACAAATAAGGAAAATGGAATCATCTAGCGATGATGGAGCATATTTTTTTAGTTGATTTGTTACCTACCTCGAAAAGATCGTTAAATACTTTACAATTGCACAATGTTATGTTAAAAATGGATGATTTCTGTAGTTGATGTCACTTGTTTTTGTCGTTAGGCAGTGAACTGACCTGAGTCATGGACTGCCTGTTGATAGACAATCACTCAATGCAATCAGAGAGAGCATATAAATAATATCGATGCCAGTAGACACTAGACTTGTTTTCCACGTCATTGCGATATATTTTTTGTTCTAGACCATTCCTGGGAATCTTCTAATTACGGACTTATTGGAGGACAAAGTTCCAACATTTTCATAAGCTTTTTTCGTTATTAAATTTTAAATCTGTTCTTTAAATATCTCCACGACTTCTGTTATTTTAAATGCAGTTATTAGTACAACGTTGTTAACATAGTCCTACAGTAAAACATGATTTTTACCCAAAAAAAGTTCTTTTTTAGCATTAATTTCAGTATTTAAGTTACTTTTCTTTTAGCAAACTAACTAACCGAGCTTCGTGAAAGGTCCCATTATGCGCAACAAACCGTTGTAGTTAAAATTATCTAATGGACATACTTGCAAACCATTTCGTCCCAAGATGAATATATTCTGTCTTCGGGAGTAAAAAACTATCTAAAATTCTAAGTAAAGAAATAATCTAAGAAAATAACATAAATCTGCTAATTACACATTAATTTTCCAGAGAGCAACGTCCCAAAAAAAATAATCACGTGTGCGTTACATAACTCCTGAAGCACGTGAATCGGTAGATCTTTAGCACAAATGATAACACTGATAAGAAATACTTAAATATTTTTTTCGTAAAATACGATATCTACAATGGGATGTTACGTGACCTCGGCAGATACCACAATGCAAGGACAACCAGAGATAATTTTCTGAAAATTAAATAAAAATATGTCAGCAATTTAATCAAGTATTTAATCGTTTTATGAAAAGGCTTATGAATGATTTGGTTTGCGTAACTTCCGCCATTTTATTTAAATAAAAGAGCGCCAACGTATCGAACCAGTATTATTCAGTAGCATAAAAATGTTCCAAGTCCAACCCTTTTTTTACTTCTCCACTCAGTCTATAGTGGCTCAAGTCAAGATTTTCGCCTAATACAAACAAGCCCGCCGAGGACCGATAACTTAAACCTTTCGTGGAAAAAAGGTGTGATGATAATATTTTAATCATCAAGTATAGCTTTGAAAAATGATTTGTAAAAAACCGTGTCTACAAGTCATTTGAAGTCACCTCAGACGGTTATATAATTCGGCTACAATTTAAATGATCACCAAAAAAATTTATGTTAACTTCAAATAAAATAAACCCACTCTATACCGATGTGCCTATAGAACAACGTTTTAAGTTCTAAAATACACTCATCAGAATGTACGTGTTGTATTTGTATTCTTTTTGCCGACCAAAATGGATAAATGCTCACCAAAACTTGGATGCAAAAGCGAGCGAAGCGAGCTCGGGACTTGTATTTTTTGTAACCAACCAGAAGTAGGAGCCTCGCGTACGCGGGGGCTCCGTCGACTGGGCCTACAGAATTTATATTCCAATAATTGGTTTTTCTCAAGAACGGTGCGTCGCCTCAGTAAAACTCACTAAATTAAAAGTCGTGAAATAAAATATTGGTAACATCTAGTTATCGATAATATAAAATAATTGGTCCGAAGTTAAGTTTAAAGGCGTTTTATAAATATTTATGCCAAAGAATAAAAATGAAAATGAGTCATTTCTACAATACTATAGCAAACACAATTTGGTGAGCATTTATCCATTCTGGCAGGTATTTCGAATATTTTGGTAGTAATAGGTTCTTTTCTGGTGGGCATTTAAACACAAGCCATTTAATTCTTTGATTTTGATCTCAAAATAGAACAGTGCAAGATTTATACTATCCCATACTCAAATCAAGGTATGCTTTATCATAACTCCTAGGGCCTTATTATATTATTATATAAGTGAGAACAAAAAGTACACATAAAAGTGAACTGAACTTTAACACTTCACATTCACACCTTGGATTCCAGTGTTATAATAAGAATTATGTGCGTCACGCTCACACACGTACTGAAAGGTTTTATACGAGCATTGTAAACGATTTGTTCAGCTGCCTGCCTCTTGTTTCCACGGTAAATTCACCTATTGTTTCCACAATGAAATGTATGAATGTGTGTCAACGGGTCAACTTCTATAGATTATAATTAAGACTACGATTGTGAAATAACGTCTGTATAACATACTCGATAATGGAGACATCTTCTAAAATTACATCATCGATTTTGTTACGGAGGTGGTGGGATGAGCTGAACTCTTTCTGGAAGAAAGTGGAAGTAGAGAAGGGAGGCCTTTTCCCTGTAGTAGGACAATATGAGCCAACAATACAAAAAAATCGTTAAACAATTCGCGCAATTATCGATACAGAGTCGATTTTTCGCTGTTATATACATTCAAGTACGAAAAATAAGCCATGGCGACGAAATACCTAGAAGTACTTAAATCAAATATGCTTTTTGCTGCAATCGCTTCGATATGCTCAGGAAACATTTTTAATTGTAACAAAGTTATTAGTCAGTTCATTAGTTTTAAATGGTTATAACTTGTACGTTTTTGAAAATAATTGGTTTGATTTTATTTTAAATAACATGTAAGTAGGGGTTTTAACACCAATACATGACTCGCAGACGAAATTAGTCTATTAAACGGAAGAACTAGATATTAAATTAAATTATTATGTTGCTCAGACACCGTTACGAAATATATTAGACACGATGTATCTATTATATCTATAACTAAATTAACTTCTCTCTGTGTGGTTAGACGATATAAAATTGCGATTAAACTGTCTGGCGATTTTGGCATACGATCTTTAGTTATAAATAGAATCAGTAGGTAACATAGTCAAATATAATATAACATCAAGAAGGAATATAATATGAAATGTCTTGGCGAAATAAATGACTTAAAAACAATCAGCCAATACCTTTCTAGGATTGAGCCATAATCCACCAAACAGAGTCCCAGAGTGGGTTGGTAGATGCCACAACATGTTTTTGAATTTACATACCAAAAACTGATATTAATAATATTTATCAACATTGAAATAGCCCATTTAAAATGAAGGTATACCGTGGAGTGAAGATACAAAATAATTTTATTGAACGGGGACACGACCTACACTATGTAGGAATTGATAAAAATAATCACAGCCAATTTATTTTTGTTTTATCTAAACAAATTGAACGGAGCATTCTTGGAGTATTATATTCGGAAAAGAAGAAGTTCGAACAAATCGGAAAAGGATATCAAAACAGTGCATTTCTTTTGAAAAGAAAACAACCTAGCAAATACTCCTTTCACTAATAATGTAAGAATAGTGGTTCCCACTGTCTATAAAGTCAATGAATTTTTATAGTCAATAACGCCCACATTAACTGTCCCCTCTACAATGCTAATTTACACTAATTATTATTGACCATCCGTTGAAGTTTACCTCACCGCGATTATATGAACGATAACGACATTCCCATGCCTCCACCAAGACAGTATTCAAGAAACGCTTAATAGACATACCATACAGATAAAATCGGAAGTATTTTATTATGGTAACAGCTATACTATTTATAAATATTATCGACTATTGAGGGCACATACAATAATCAAAGTCTAACTCAATGGGAGCCGTAATCAGGGAAAGGGATATTCTGGGCAAGCTTTCTGTATCAGAACCAAAGTCGATGATACCCTCCATATAACCTAATTCAAGGAAGAGAAGGATCTTGTCTAGCTGGTCACTGTAGCAAATTAGCGTGATCCCTGGCTTTGTATAAACCCATATTGTGCAGAGGTCAGGTTAGTTTGGAGGCAATGTAGGATTAAGAAACGGGGTAAATAGTCAAGATTACGACGGGGCGTGGGCGGAATCGAGGCCATGACGAAACTCTGATTGATAACGTTCCACTATACGTATTCTGATAAACGTTCCTTGTTGCTATGCTAGAATGTATATGTGTGCAGGTTTTTCTTGTTCATTGTATTCGTATGTTGAAATAGGACGTACGAGACTGTGGATGTGCCCACACGGCTGGTGGGTGGACTTGTGTAGGATATGTTAAAAGTGTTGGATCTTGCTGGTAAATACGATGACGGCTCGCCATCACAAATACTGCATCAGCTTGCCTTACAATAAACATCACTAATGCACTCCGCAGCGGGTACTAAAAAATCTTGCCCTAAAATATAGCAGCTTTCGGAATCGGATTGGGTACGTGTGTACAAGAAAAGTCCGCAATCTTTGTCACTTCAAATTTCTTTATCCTAGTCAACTTACATAAATTGTCATGAATGAACAGGTCCCAAATAGTTCAGAACGAAGTTTTCCATACGTGCCAACGGCTTCCCGCCATCTATTTCTGGGCGCAAAATCATCAGAGTTCTAAATAATGTCACCCACGCCTTTGGCGGAAACGTGACGACCGGCGGCAACTGACACTGAAAACTTGCCTATAAATTATATCTGAAGCAGTTAACTCGCACGTTAATGTTCTAGCAAATGGACTGGTTATAAAGAAGTTATTTTTATAAGTTGTCTTCGATCGGGGTCTGTCTGCGATGTAACTCCCAACTCAAATTCTGGCGTAACGAGGTTTATGTTGACCTAACAGATTGTATATCAACGAATCATTTACGCAAAATTTTCCAGTTCTTGCATCACTTATCTCTATATCAACTGCAAGAGGAATGACAAGTGGTGTCATTGATCGTAAAATGAGCCATTCAAAATATTCTTGCCATTCACTCGTTTCGGGGTGCAGTTATTGATCTAAAATGTTGACTAAACGCTGACTCATGCGGTCTATATTAATCTTTACCCCTTCCTGAATTTATTACTGAATTCGTCACGGAGTAATACAACCAATTTAAAATTGCAATGCATTTCTCCGTACGGCAAAACTTTTTGTTAGAGCAAGTAACAATGGAACTTGGATTATTAAATCTGTAATAGCTTTTGATACGTCATCGTTTTCGCTTAAAGCCCGAGGGTGTGGAGTGAAGATGTCGTTCAAGTGACTTGACAGTTTTACATCTTCAATTTAATTGACTACATTTGACATGGGATTACCTTTGGTCCTTTCGTCGAGTGCTGCAGATGTCTCGCTTTTATAAACATGGTCCCAGAGGACCTCATTATTATCGACTTTCGGATCATTGTCTACTATTGTGCATTCGATATTGAGTAACATGAATCGAAACGTCACTTTTATTGTAATCCTCTTAAAGACTTTCTTTTTGATTTTATTGCGTTCCATATTTCTGTTCTGCACTTATTTCTTTTATGTTATTTATTTTTCATTGACATTTTTATTAATGTTCTTTTTGTTTACTTTTCATTCTTATTGTTTCTCTTTGGTTAACTTTTCTAAGTTCTAAATCTGTTTAAAATTCTTGTTTCAGATCTAACGCGACCTGCCCGAAGCTGAGACTTGTCCCATCTAGCGTTTATTTTATTCTAGTCCACCACTATATTAGACTCTTTATGTTACAATCATATTGTTAAATTTATTTCATTCTACAATCCTAGTTTCATCTGGAATATTACGAAATTTGCAGTCAACACTCATCACCGGGCTTATTGTATTGTTACTATCTACTGTATTACGTGATAGTGCTTCACTGCATTTTCGTATATTCTTAGGAGCATTGATTCATAACATGTTGCAGTCCAATATTGTTAAGCAAACCGTAGTACATTTACCATCCGTTATGGTAAAATCCCGGAGGAAACCGCAAAAATGCTCCTCTAGTTTATAAGTTTTATGACTTGAAACAATTTGTGTGATCTTTATTACGTTTTTCCGTTTTCCTCCGCGATTCTCGCAGTCCGCGCATTTTCATTGTTTTATTACTCAATTCTATTTATTTGTGTTGTTGTGTTGTCTAAACGTGTTTTGAATTATATTGACTAACAAATACTAAACAATTCTAACGCATGACTCTTATTTTTACGATATCAACTCGCGAGTATGCATGACGTCAAATAATCTTGTTTTAATATTTAATTATTTTAGTTATAAACGTTTTGTTAAATATTTAGACAACCTGCTACACTGACATGTTATAATTATGTTTTAAATTATTTGATTGTTTATATTTATTAATTATTGTGTTTACTTCAACAATTTGTTAGTTTTAATGGATTCAATCATCTATATGAGATCAATCTAATGTATTCGTTCGCCCTGCTCCATAAAACTTGATTTTAGTTACATTTTGATCAGTTAAATTCGAGTTTTAGTTTTTGCATGGCAATACCCGGGGTTGCTTTCTAGTTTTTTTATTTAGAAAAATTTGATTATGCAATCTGTTAATTACATCAATCAGTCAATTAAGATATTATGGAAGTTAGTGTTTTATATGTATTGATTTTAAATTGGATTTTAATAAACGTTTCGGCATGAATGTTGGTTTCATTGAAGTTCCATGTGGCGTCTGTTCCCACAGTTATTTCGCATGTCTTGTGAACGTTGAATGGCACGTTTGGAGGTCGGACATAAAGTCATTTTTCAATTAATCCAATGTCATCAGGACGACGCGACCTCTGCATCGAACCGGCTAAGTACCTACCTATGTTCGAAATAGTCATTCACAATAATAAACTTTATATGTATAATGTTAATGATGAATTCCGCTTAACACACAAGAGGTCAATATAGACTAAAAGTCAATTTGTACAGTTGTTTCCTTACTATGGTGAACTTTTCTAAAGACAAGTTAAATAATGAGTGTGAGATCCGAGATCATTGAAAAGTTGAGCGTTGCCACAGGAAATGTTCGTGCATTGCTCAGTAGATCAGAGGCTGAAGTATTTCTGTACTAAATAGGTCACATTTGGTGTGTCAGTGGCTCACATATACAGCTGATTTACTCTGTGTTTATCCTTCGCTAAACCAAATTGTTTGTAATATATGTTTGTATTGTTGTTCTATCCAAGTGCTTAAATTGCAGGTGTTAAATGAATTCTTCGTATTTATAAGTATCTATCTACATACCCGTCCTTTGACCCGTTTTTTTTTCTTTATGCGTCGAATAAATCTTTGTTTTGATAGTGTAGATGATTTACAAGTTTGACGCGTGCGTTTTCCGCTTTATGACTGTCATGAGATTTGAAGGAAATATTAACTGCCCAAGACAAGTTTAAATGTTCTATTTAGGACATGAAACTGAAATTATGGGTTCGTAGGAGACATTCTAGAGATTATTTGGTTAACAAATCAGTGAATAGTATTAAATAAGCATGTTATATATATTAAAAGTTAGTAAGATTTAAAATTAACGACGAACTGTAAACAATAGATAACTAGCAAAATATAGGTGCATTAATGGGTTCGTCTCTACCAAATCCTTCGGGGATTACAGGCGTGATGTTATGCTAATGTATTGTTATAAGTTACTTGTTTATCGTCAGCAAATACTTTCACGTGTCAAGTACTTGTTTATTCAGAAAACGCACTTAATAACTTCAATTTCTTGCTTATGCATCAAAGAACGGCAATAACAAGTGTCAGCATTTCAAAACAAATTAAAAGTAGGCTTTTAAAAATGTTGGCTCGAAAAAAACAACAAAGCAAAATTAGTGAAAGATTGCTTAACACTAAGTACGTATTTCTTTAAGAGACCATTTTTTTTTGGCGGGTGGAAAATCATCAAATAACTCCTCCCGCTCTTGGGCAGAGCGAAAGGGAGTGTCAAACTTCTACTGACTAAAAACCACACATGTTCCTTTTGAGCCCTATATGTCGAGGCCACGGTAACTTGTGAACAACCCGCAGCCCCGACGGGTCTTTAAGAGACCTCGATAAACAATCAACCTGAGCAAAGTCCAAATGAAAACAGCGTTTTAAAAACGGATCCGAAAATATACATGCGCTAGATCCCTCACGATAATTCCATAAAATATGATTTGTATCCCGATATAGAAAATACAAAATATTCGAAAATCATTTTCCAAAGAAAAGACGAGGAACATAATTGCTGAAAAATTTTAACGAAGCAGCTAAGTAACGAAGAATGAAAATTAATTTGTCCAAAGTAATCTCTGTCCGGATCTTATCTGCCCGATCTTCGGACGATGACCGCGGTGTCTAGTCTTACGACGCGAGAATCTTTGAACACGATGACTAATCTTGAGATCATTGCGTCTGAGTACATCTCTACGTGTAAGGCTTTTAATCCACCTTAAATTAAGGTGTCAGACGGCAAGATATGTTAATTGATATCATAATTTGGGCGAAGAGTTGTCGGTTTTCTTTTCTTTGGCCAGGGTCAGGTTTGTTTGAAGGAGTAGTGAACTGATTAACCATCGCGATGTTAGTTCTTTGCTCCGTGATTTGGCGATAGATATCCTCTCTCGGTTTAGAATGCTGTTTTTTGCCTCCGTAACCTGAATAAAGGTGTGTTTGGTGAGTGATTTTATCAACATTATGTACAGATGCCAGCACAACAGGCTACCCGAAACTGACAAATTTTCGTAATCAACTTTGAACCTAATACTTGAGCGATAAAGTTTAAGTTGCTGTCGTCAGTACCATTTAACGTTACCTCCAACAGTTCATATACTCATATTCAACACACAATATATTTATAGATTTCTTCAATGCAGTTATTTCGGTAGAAGAGGAGATAAAGCGGGAACATGATAATAGACGACACCAGAAAGTATCAAAATCTTTACAGGTTATAGAACATGGAAAGTATGACACAAATCACTGCAAAATAAAGCAGCAAATATCAGGACAAGTATCATTGACACATAATAACTCTCAAGTGACAGAACGTGAAATTGCAGGAAGTAAACCAACTAATTACAGCAACGACCAGTGAATCACTATTATTATATAAAACGTTATGACACAAGTGACATGTCGCTACAAAACCACACCCTCTAGGAAAGATTTCGCCAAACGGGTCGATTGGGCCAAATTGGCCAAAGTGACATTTCGCACAGTTGCATACAGCCGGTCGTCGAAAGTTAATGCCGATGAATAAAAGTTGTCCTGCCAGTGACTTTCATGCTTACGAAATTTGCTCACTTAATTGGGTTGCCTGTCAGTTAAGGAATGTTAGGATCTTGACCAGTGGACGCGAGGCGATGATATGGGCAAATATTTTTTTGCGCCGGTATTTTAGATTTATTCTGGAATTACGATTCGTTGGTAGGCACTACGGCACACACATATTACACTGTAGTTAAACTCAAGTTGAATTTGTAGGCAGATCCATAATCGTTACTTGGCAGGTACCTGGGTAAGGTTATATTCATGTCACAGTTTATGTTTACACCGAACAATTTTTAGAATGTAAAAAACTTGTAATACAATGGATAAAACCACTATCATATGAGAACACTGAGGCCCTCCTGCAGCAAACATCATAACACACTCATTCGATTTTGTTTTTTTTTTTATAATTACACACATACATCTCACACACATACACACACACATCCCACACAAACATACAACCCATAACACACATCGCAGTTGACCATCTCACATTACATACACAAAACGCACACTAAGCTATTTTTATGTTTGATCTACTTTCTTTTAATTGTATAAATTATAATTATAAATAGTAAACACTGACATTTCTTGTATAAATTACGCAAATTTAAGTTACGGAAGAGGGGAGTGTCCTAGTACAGGCATTTACTTGCTTAACAGGACACTTCTATCACTAGTATGTTGTACAAACTTGATACAGAAATAAACTATGTATTTGTATTTGTATTTGTACAGTCACACAGCTGTCAAACTACGACGACTAGATAGATACGAGAACATGTCATTGTCTAAGTAAGCATCTGATGAGTAATATAGACTTAGAAGTTTCAACAATAGCAGTTGTAGCAGATCTAAATTCATAGCCCTTCCCCTACCGCTTTTATAGCACATCTTCCCATATAGCACCACCCTAACCAACAAACACAGGTCTCGGCGGTCGTGTGATGTGCTTTTTTACGAAGATAAATGTACTTACGATTTAACGATTACATTGTAATGTTCAGGTCAACGTCTATATTAAGTTACTGTTTTTGTTTCACGAAAAAAAAACGTTCTTTTATATTACTGCTTTTGTTATGAGCCGAGATGTTGAAATGACTTTGGCTGAAAACATGTGGTACTTAAAAGATGGAGATTGCTGCAACCGCACTGCAGGTGGATTACTGAGGATGACAGGAATGAGGTTAACTGCATACCTATGGAAATTGGGGATGAAACAGTAAGACTGGTAAAGCGAGCTATTCTTATGTAATTGTGATTAGTCCGGCAGGCAGTTGTAGGTATTTTGACGTTGATGCTTGTAACTGCTCTAGTATTTCCAGCTCTTCATTTCTTCAAAATATCCTTATATTTGTTGTGAATGTCAGTGGCATTCAGTAGTTGCTAATTCCCCCAGCATAACATTTGACTTTTGATTTCATAGAGCACCCCAATACTAAACGTTTCAAAAAGAAGATTTAAAGAAAAAGGTTTCGATATCTGCCTACACACGAAATGCAATATACTGAAACCTGCTGGTACTATAAATTACAACTTTTCACTGTTCGGTTAGCCTTCAATCAAAGTGTCAATTAAGATAAATATTTTGGTGATGTGAACACCAGTTGCTTGATTATTTCATCCATGTGTCGAAAACAGTGGTTATGGTTTAAGAACTTAAGTTTCTCTGCCTTAAGATCTCAAGTAGCATCAATCATTTTGTCAAGAAATTCTGCTTATCTACTTTAAACAACACCAATTAAACGTTAACAAAACTCCTTTTATGTAGCTGGTTTTACTTCAAAAATACTTATTTGCATTTATAAGTGCTCTAGTGAATACAAAGGTCGGTTCGAACTTGACACCTATAGAATTACAGGATACGATTACGATTTGTTAGCAAATAACTAAAACACTAAGACTTGAAGTAAATGATATTATTTTTGTTACTTTTACAAGCAATTCCACCTTTTGTACGTATATTTTTTTTATTGTTTTGATCAAAGTAGTGTATCCAGATGGAATGACAAAGAATGACAACCGGGATCACCGGCTTGGCGTGCTTCCTGAGTCACGGAGAAAACTTGGTACCTTTGTAATGCGTGGTCACCCATCCATAGACCAACCTAGGTGAACGCCGTTTAGCCACGAGATCTTAACAAAAAACAAGTATCGAAACTAAATTACCTGCATATTTTAAAACTCTCACTACTGGTTCAAAAGCTAACAGACACATGACGTCTAGTCTAAGACTCGAGAGTGCAAGAGAAAGTGCACCCGTCAACCAACACGCCGACAATGCGTGCAAATAATTATATCGCCTAGCTTTGATTGGACGAGCGGCTGATAACGGATCAGCTGTTATTAGTGTCAGGCATACTGAGACAATGAATCTGAAAAGTATGGGATAGTTTCCAATGCAGTTTCTAGAATCTCCTTGTTGGTTTAAAAGTTTCATCATCATTTTAGCCGAAAGACGTCCACTTCTGCATCCCCCAAGTGTCGCCACATTGACCAGGTCATCAGTCCACCTAGTAGGAGTAAAAGTTTGGTGGGTTTTAATAGCATACTAATTATTCATGTATGTATTTAAAAGGTTCTAAGTATAATTAGAAATCTCCTGCATAACCTTTTTACATCCATATTGGGGTCGTTATCCAATTTAATCGAATGCAGCAGAATACCCGTATTTTACATGAAGAGAATGCCTTTCTGGGCGTCTAAAATGGCCACTTGAGCAGATCATAATATGAATTGTGTTAAATACGTAAAATGGACTTTGTATTGAAGTAACTGCCATTTACGAAAATCACATCACACTAATATTATAAAGGCGAAAGTTTGTGAGTGTGTGAGTGTGTTTGTTACTTCTTCACGTAAAAACTACTGAACGAATTTGGATAAAATTTGGCACACATATAGTTTATTACCTGGATTAACACATAGGATAGTTTTTATCCCGATTTTATCTTCCTGTGGGATAATTTTCGAGTTGTAGCGGGTGAAGCCGCTGGCAACAGCTAGTAGATAATAATAGGAAAATAATGTAAATTTGGTATAATTGAGAAAATGGTCACAGAGGCTGTTACTATTAGGACAGGTCCATTTTACGCTTTTTAACGCAATTCATATTATGATCTGCTAAAGTGTCCATTTTAGACCCCCTGATATTTACAGCGCAGTAACTAGGTCCCCTAGGGACCCTTTGTCTTTAGATTTTCGAGGCGTAGAGTACCAACAACAATAACACTATAATTTAATATATTAAGACAAACGTAAACATGAAAAAACAGAAACTAAAAATTTTATTCTAAGAACTCCTAAAACAACAAGTAGTAAATAAATAACTCAAAGGTGACTCAAATGTCAAGAAAATTTACATTCCGCAGTAAATATGATCATTGTATTGTATCAAACAACGCGCTAATTGCATATGTGCACACATGCAATTAATTTTATTTATTGCTACAAGCCATTGCATTATCAGAAATAATATTTTCGTAACATAAACACCTACATCTTGTCGGTATATGATTAATGATACTTAGTTTATGAAAGCTTTACTGATATGATAATGGTCTACCAAGAACTGCCTGGACTGACCTCAGACCAGTCTAGCTCTCAGCCTTCACATCAAATGCCATAGCCTTGAGTTTGGATTAGAAGTCTAGATCTCGAGACTTCTAAGAAATATCTACCTAAGCTCCTAATCAGGTTTTTCGTAAATGCCGACTGGCATATCAGTCTGGGCCTTAATCTTTTGTTTTTATTGTAGGTTTCTTCTGACCCAGAATTTAGCTAAAGCTCATTTGTGGGCGGAGTCCTGTCTGAGCTAGCCCAAATCGCTTACTAGATCAGTTAAAGCATTAAATTACTATTCAGTAAAATCAGTCTCATTTAATACACTACCTCATTGACCTCGGTAGTATATCCAAAAAACGTATGCTTGGAGCAGTTTTAAAATTAATACGCGTTTACTATCTACAATAACTTTAGAAAATAGCAGGATTTTTATGTTCATGATCGGTTCAAAAAAATATTCCAAAACAATTTTTTTTTTCACACCGCTTATTTGGCATAATACAACATTATTCTGTTTGAAGATTTTTACGCTGAGACGCGAGGAATAAGATTTGGGTACGACAGATGACTGGCTCGCTGACTCATCGACGTTACTAAAAGTACCAGGAACCCCGAACTTCAAGGAGATTCAACGTTCATATTTCGCGGAAGGTTTGTCCGTGACGTCACTTAACTGCCCCGACGCCACGTCACACTGCGGATCACGTCGTCATCATTCTTCGGACGTAACTTAACATCACGCCTGTAATCCCCGAGGGGTTGGTTAAAAGTGTACCTCTATTACACCCACATTTAGCATATTGGTGCCATCAACCGGGCACAAATTCAGACTCCGTAGCTGTTACTCGAAAATTCCATATGGAAAAACCCAATAACACTTTGCCCGACCCGGGAACCCAACCCTACACCTCATGCTCAGCAGTTGCGCTTACCACTAGATAGATGATGGTAATATCTAATATGCTTGCGACAACTAAATTAATATGGCAGTCAAACCTTGGACTAGCTCTGCTCTCCGGACTTCAAAAATCCAGACATTCTCCAAGCTTCCTCAAACCAAAAATAGGTTCCAATTGAGTGGTCCAAGAGAAGTAAATGGTCCTGTTATCTGAATTCTGTATGGTAATCAATCCTGCGTGCCGCCATGTAGCGGGTTCGTTGACCGGAGCGCGTCCAAAATTATGATCAGGTGATGTATCGAATAAATTAGCAGAAGTGAGTGATAAGCTTGTGTGTGTTGTTTTGGGGTCTTACTGTAGAGTGCTTTGAAAAATACTCTTATAATAGTTAGGGATTTATTCCCGAGAGTGTTTTGCAGTTGCCTCACCAAGTGATCAACACGCGGAAAGGCCAGTGTCCGAGTACATATTCAGAAGGATACCTGCAGTTAGTATTACTGTTAACCTGTGGCATCCCACAAATCGCTGCCCAAAGGTCTCCCAATGACTTCAAAACCTTTGATTCAAACCACTAATCGAGGACTAATCTATCCAGCAGGGCTATTGCGTATCTTTTCAATGTCAGTGGCTATCATATTGTCCATGGATTAACTGTCAAATTGGTTATGGTTAGTACAAAATGGAATCATTTGACAGTTAATTGATGGACACTATGATAGCCACTGACATTTCGAAAGATACGCAATAGCCCTACAGGTCGTCCTACCATCTTCTGCGAGGACAGCATTGCAAAATCACCATCATAATTGTTCTGACCTTATCCCATTATATTTCAAATCAAATCAAAAGTCATTTATTCAAACTAGGCTGCTAATCAGCACTTTTCGAACGTCAGTAAATTGACTTTACTTATTTACATTTGATTTCGGCACAGTATGTCTGCTTTTCCCTACTTCTCTATTAGACGTCATCTCAGCTGTCACCTTGTTAATAGCCATATCATCATCATCATTCACACATTCCTTCCTACAATAATATAAAGCACTTCTTCCTTTTGACCGCCACAGTCAAGTATGGACAACAAGCCAAGTGCCCAATACGCCACCGACGTCTTTAAGCGACAAAAATCGCAATTTTTTTTTTAAACTTTGTAACTGCTATTTAATACAAAATAGTGACAAATATTATAAAATAATGATGTTGTAGATTTTTGTGCCTTGGCGTAGGAGGGGCGCAATGCGTTTATATAAGCTCTGGCGTTCAAAAGGTTAAGTATAATAATAGATGTGTGGATTCAGAAACTTTTCACCATCTGCCTATAAAGTTAGACTAAGTAATAAATGGAAGTCTTGTGTAGTTTTTATGAACATAGAGTGTGTTAAATATGCGAGCACTTGTATTAAACTAAACACGGTTTTGCGCTCTGCCGCTTTCCTTTCTAGAAAATGCTGGAAAGCTTTTACTGGCCTTCCTGAATTATTCAAAATTCAACGAAAAACATTATTGAAATGTGCTGAAATGAAAGTTTTTGAGGAAAATAGTTTGACTGCCTCGTTATAGTAACTGTACTAACTGGACTGTATTGACCGCAAAGCAAAGCATTGGAACCTAGGTGCGATTTCTAGACAGAAGTGTTAGGTATTAAGTTTTTCCATGGGGATTTTTTAAGTAACATTCACGAAATTTGGATTTGTGCTCAATTGATGAAAATTATAGGGTCCCCCGTTATTACATGGAACTTAATCAAAACCAAAATATTTTATTTCACATAGGCCTACAAGAGCACTTGTAAAACGTCGACAAAAACACGTAACCCTCCTTTTGGACTTCGCCGCAGTCGGGTAAAAAGGTGCACGACATGACTCGACATAAGTCGTGGAATGTGAGAGTATTATTAGAAGGTATGCCTCTGGGCTAGGTTCTTCAGGGATTAAAGGCACGATGGTATATCAAAGAACGGTTAAATTACCTTAAAAAATTTACAACATTGTCCAAAACGGTAAGAGTCCTTCAATCGTATTCAAATCACAATTCCGTTCAGTCACAATCGAAACAAATCATTAATAGGAAAAAACCCATTGTCTGACCTGCTCATGAATGAAACTGGCTAACATTCGATCACCACTCATTCCGATCGATCAAGAACTGACTCACAACTCATACATACTACCTCTTTGTACACGGACATACAACGACTAGATACGGCCAAGTATACAGCTTTTTACACACATACATGGCTTGATTGACACCGCCAGATGGAGAGAACTTGCCATTTTTGGAAAGACAGTTTGAAAATACGATAATATAAAATCAGACATTACAATTTATTGTTTACAATATTGCCGGCGACTGATGAAGCTCTCTGTCGTTGTCTACGAAAGCCTTGTTTTCTCTCGGCGGCGTACAATGCTTTAATTATCGTGCTTTCCTCAAGTAAGTATTTACTAAGCTGTCTCATTAAACAAGGCTACGAGAAAACATTGTTTGTTTAACTATCAAATGTCAATGTTTGCTCGCTGGAGACTTCGACAGGAGACGCGTACCGTTTTAAATGGTTTAACACGAGTGATTTGTCTTATTTTGTCGTATTATATTTAAAATATTATAGTTATACGTTTTGTTTGTTAGAACTATACATCTATTGCATGTTATGGAATCAAATTATATTATTTAAAACTTGAAATTTCTCAGCTTTCTGTTTAGACTTATGGCCGATTAATGGCAATAATCTCGCCGCTTATTACATGAGACTTAAAAATAGCTAACGTAAGGTGACTGCACTACAGGTATACCTCTGCCCGATCCTACTGGGACTACAGGCGTGATTATATGTTAACCTTATTCACAACTATCACTGCTTTATACTAGTAAATAAAATTCGGTGTTTAACTAACGTTTTGGCGTCATAAGCCCATTATCGTAGGCAAGAGATTGGTATAAATGTATAATTTCCGACAATTTAATGTTCTTCCCAAAAAGGTTATCGAATTCGGTTCTATTTGTTTACGTCACTTGGCGATCCGGTAACCTTGAGAATTCTGACTGTATTAGACTTTGACATCTACTATCATACGGCCTTATTGTAATAATATAATATATTATGTGGTTAAACCTGGGTTTAACTTAGACTTGGTTTATCTTTGAATGCCGTCACTTTGTTCTGAATATTATCGAAGTGAGATACTTAAACCAAGTCTATGTAAAACCAAGGTTTAACTACTTTTGTAATAAGGCCGAATGAGTCTAACAAAGTTCAATGCTTGAGATACATAGTGGAATTAAGCTATTTGTCTGTATTTGGCACACACACCACTGACACACACACACAACACAACACACCACAAACACAACACAACACACCACAAACAAAACACCAACACCAACACTGGAAAATACCAAACCACCATTTTCAAAATTGTTGCTTAGTGAATGGACTTGAAAAAATATCTTAATTTTTTATCTTAAAGACAGTCACGTGCGTTGTCAGTCAGTCCGACTTCCAATCTAACCGAATAGATTGGAAGTCGACCCCAAGATAGTTGGGAAAACACAAAACACTTGGCAGATGATAATACTATTTTATTCACGTAGAACTGCCGTCGTGTGTCTTCAAAGAGGTTTGTATTAAATCGAATTACCTAGTTTATTCTTTTATTTTTCTTAATGACACAGTATTTTCAATATGATGGCCAAAAAATATGCCATGTCCATGATTTTGACCATACAACATACATACATCCACTTCCAGCATTACTTATTTCCTTGTAAATGATTGTAGAATATTCGGTTAATCGTCCGTGTCGATCGAATGCTCTAATTGGGCCGCAGATCGATGCGTGTGGAAAACAATGAGCCTCGATTAGCGTACAGAATGCTGCGCTTATGGCCGCCTAACTTATGGCCGTACGAGATGGGGAGATTTCGCAGGCAATTTACACACTTGGCTAAGTTTTTTATATTGAAATAAAGCTAGGTATCTATTGTAAAAAACTTAGTAACAACCAGTTTCTTGAATTAAGTTTATCGACGCGTAGAATTAAAAGATTGACTGTTCGATCATATAACTACCTATTTCAATCAAACACTAGATTACGCGCTCTTCCCAATTTTTGAGTTTTATGGCATAGTCTGATGCCAGAAGTACCTACTACTTATACGAGAATAGCGACTGTCGAAACAGTCTCAATATTGACCAAATTAATAATAATAAAATTCAGAAACGTCGGCTGTCTGATATTCTCATACACCATGCTATCAAATCCATTAATTCATTTCCGAAACTAGGCGTTAGAATTCAGGTCCCGTCGGGGCTGCGGGTTGTTTAAGTTACCGCAGCCTTGACATATAGGGCTAAGAAGGAACATGGGAGGTTTTTAGTCAGTAGAAGTCTGACACTCCCTTTTGCTCTGCCCAAGAGCGGGAGGGGTTATTTGATGATTGTCCATCCGCCAAGAAAAAAAAGGCGTTACAATTTATACCAAAAGATACTACGAATTAAAGTGGTACCTGTGACTCATTGCAACATCCCCTTTAAAAGAACAACCAGTAACTGCAACACCACGTCCCCTACATATAAAAACAATTTTATGACTACTTCGGAAAGGGGTTTTACGTAAATTGAGAACCGCTGCTCCCTGCACTCAATGCAACATTTATTAGCTACTTTAACTTATATTTATGTTTACATTGGGATATATTCAATAGGGTAGTTAACAAAAAAATCTAATTAGTCCGTCATTTAGATTACCAAAAAATATTGTACACGTATTTTTTCTTATTTCACGTAAACGAACAATGAAGACGATACAGTGCTTTGAAAACTCATGTGGCGTCATACTCTAAGACATACTATGTATGAAATTTTTTAGCGGTCAGTGACGTCACCAACTCTCACTCAAATCTTTGACGCGTTTTGTCTTAGTAAATTTTTATTGATTTGATAAAACAAAAAATACGTATCCAATATTTTTCGATAATCTAACAGACGGACTAATAAGAGTCACATTTTTCGAAGTCAGTAAACATCCCTATTGCAAGGAATGTAAGACGTTTCCTTTCCACAGAACTGCTACCAATTTTACACTACCACGTTGGTCGAATGGCCGCATGCGCGACTGCTGGGGTTGTGGTCCTCGGTTCGATTCATCTGCAATTTTTTAGGAGGCTGGTGTTATTGAGTTTTTTCATCACGAATTTCTCCTTTCTTTAATCACGGAGTCGATTTATGCCCGGTTAAAGGGTAAGGACTCGCCGCCTTATGCATGGGGCTAGAATATCACAAGCGAAATTTTGGTCCATTATTAGGTAGGTACCTACACATCTGCTTAACCCTCGGGAATCACAGGCAGGGTCGTATTTGAAAACGATTTTATGTGTAAGAATGACAACACTTGTCTAGACCTCTGAACTACTAAATAAAACTGTTCCCCATACAGATTACATCAGCTTCCGACGTAACCTAGACACCTAACATACAGCGTTGCAATCCAATCTAGATGACCTTTCTAATCCTTTCTCTATGGTTAGTACAAAATGCTAAGTACTGATTAACACCTTTCCCTTTCAACATATGGATAACCCCAGTGGTACTGCTTTTAATCACCTTCAGCAATGTTAACACTGCTACTGATATCGACACCAACTGTATCATCATTTCAGCCGAAAAACGTCCACTGCTAGACATAGGACTCCCCCAAGTATGCGTCTTGCATCCAGCGGATCCCCGCAACCTTCACCAGGTCACCAGTCCACCTAGTGGGAGGCCTTCCAACGCAACGTCTTCTGATTCGCGGTCGCTTCAGAACTTTTCGGCTCCATCGGCCATCCATTTATGAGGAGAAATAACAGCAAAACTAACTTAATCACAACCAGAAATCTTTTCAAATGATACCATATCTCCCTCAGGGTGTATCAGAAACCGTTGCATCAATTCCTATGGAACTTTCCTGCTATGACTGGACATGATTCTACTTACCTGCAAAAAATATATATATCAAATTCGGCCCAGTATTTCTTTATTTATATCCCGTTGTTCTCCTTCGAATCTAGAACCGGTTAGACGACAGTGTGCGTCAGATGTTCTTAAGCTTTTAGTCACTACATGTTACAATTCTTGCTTGTGAAATGAAGTTTCACTTGCCTTACTCATTTGCGATCTGATTGTGTATTATTTGTTTTTATTTTAGGTGTGTTTGCTAATAAGTTATGGTGAAAGGATTCAAAAGCATATCAGCTGAACTGATGGACGCTACCGAAAGTGTTCTACTTGTAGCTCTGTCTCTAGGCCGAAACAATTTAGATTGCCATCGATACGTTATGAAGAAGAAGCGTATCAGTGCAACTGCTTCATCCTTAGGTAAACTGAATGCACTACAAAATATTGACAGACAATTATATGTATTAAGGGTGGCAGTCATCATCACATCGAATTTGTAAGTGAAAGTTGCTCTATCATAAAACTTCTAGTAACAGACACTTTGGTCCTAAGTTTTTAAGAAATGCCAGCCCAGTTCTAGAATTCCTAAAAGTGATGCCAGTTAAAGTATCCTAACAAGTGAAGGACCTCCTTTAATTTAGAAAACTTAATTAAAACAAATATAAAACCAATTATTTTCGTGTTACAAAATTTGGTCTGGTTACTGTCCTTGTTTCTATGAAAAACAGTTTGCGCTCAAATTATTCCATTTTACTTGTTCAAACTGTAATTCATGAATTAATCTACTCTTGTCACCTATTACCTACATGAAATTTGACATTTGTAGAGCATGGATTTATGACCTTTTAACAGTTTTAATGTAAATTAATTGATTGTGAAATGCTTTCATGGACATGTTATATTGCATACACTCACATTTTAATTGATGTGTCAGTAAGTCAGTAATCTAAATTGATTTGCAGATTTAGAAATCAAAGCAATTTTAACTGGTTTAAATAACTTGTACAAATATTTGTAGATTAAAGATATTTGGTCAATCGTCTACACCTACAATAATAGAAAATCTACTCATCCAGACAACATGATGGTTTAGAAAGACGAAGTAAATCTGCCAAAATTTCAAATAAACAAAGAACTATGAATGTACCTTGAAAGACCCTCTACCCTTTTAAGGAAACCCCCACACATACTCAAGTCATAGACTGTCTTTACACCAACAATAATCAAAAACTACACCAACATAATATAGAACAATTCGGTGAGAGTAGACCGCCTACAGATCTTTGTAGAGAGAATGAGTCACTTTCCATAGCAAAGCAACCGGTTGCATGCCAAGCTACCCGATATGCCAACCAAAGCGACCATACTGGAACCAATCGGGAATTTTAACGCTGTACTACGTTTTAATTATCAGTCCAGTTATTATAGTTTTTGAGCTACTATAAAATAAAAGAAAAAGAAACTTTGTTGGGAAAATGATTTGTTTGTGATGAAAAAACGTTTGGAAATATTTGTACGTGATTGTGGATGGGAGATGTTTTGTTAAGCATTGATTGCTGGAATGACGAGGCAGGCTTTATAAAAGATCTTTCCTTGACTATGGGAGTTATATAAATAAGTATCCTGGAGGGCCTGAACAAAATGAAAAAGTGTTTGAGATTTACAAAAGCTAATTAAACTCATTGAAGTCGATTGTTTTAGTCCCTCAAATATTCCAGGTTTGCCTTAGCTGAATGGGGCTCATTCCTAAACCAATGCAAAATTTGGGCCTGCCATTAATCGCTTCAATGAACTGTTGTAGACAATATTCAGAATCATTAATCATCTTACCAAGAACCGGTTACTACCAGTGATAGCGACCAAAGACAAGCCTTCGTACAAAAAAAATTGTCCGAAGACCACAGTAGGTATGTCGTCCGTAGACAGCTCGACGCTGCCCTTCCGCAAAATGGCTGCCGAGTCTAAAATGTTGTAATTGAAATATGGTTTGGCTGTGGTTTCATTCATCGTTATTTATTAGCCCACTTCACTAAGTGATTTATGCTCTATTTTAAGAAAACAGAAGGTTGCTACAGGAACTATTAAGAAGTCATCGACGAATCAACTGCTGTTTCAAGTGGATCATATGCTGAAGGTTTTTGTAAGCAATTTTTTTCGAGGCGATATGGGCAGATGACATAGTTGCCATTGGGGAAAAACCTGGACGAGGCTGACACAGGAGCTTAGAGATTGGCACCAGAAAAGACAGGTCTATATTCAGCGGTGGGTGGATTCGGGCTATGGATAATGATGATGAGTTTAGTATTAACAACTAAAGTTTGTCAGGCCAATACCCCAATGAATCAAACCAAGACAACAGCATAACACCAAAGCAATACATAAACGATACTTACAACTAATTGCCCATTAATCTCAATCCAATCATACATTAATAAAAAACAATCACGAGTATGATACATCGGAGATCACTAACAAACGCGTTGACGTAGCAACAGGCATGATATTGCTCCATTTTTTATTACTCGGCCTCACTAATCGGAAAATTACTGAGAAAGTAACAGTATGTGTGAGTGTACGACTAGCCGACGCGTAGGTGCGCCCGCGCAGAGAAATGTGAACGAAACTAGCTCTGAAATCAATGTACAGAGAGGTACAGAAGGTCTACTGCCTAAGTGCCTAGATAGACCTTGCTATGGATGTCTGAGTCCAAAAAAGGCATTAACAAATATCCGGGATTTCATCATTGTCCAGTAGGTCTAAAAGTAACCACACTAAGTTTAAATTGTTGATCACGGTGCTAGCCTTCGTTGCTTCAGGATCAAAATATAGTGTCTTGTTTTGACTGAGTTGGACGATTATGATTCAGACCCCGAAGTCATTCACTGCTAGGCCTCCCTAAATGTTTCGTATTTCTAGAATTATTTTATTAATAAATGCTTTTTTGTAAGTCACGTCAATTTAAAATACTTTTGTCTTTATCATCTTTTATAGAATATGAATTTGACTGCCCTGAGGTCCTGAAAAGCAAAAATAAAACTGATGTCTGACTGTATGTGAAGCAAAGCTAGGGTCGTTAGGCAGCATCGTAAGGAGTAGAGCTTCTGTATTTTCCTCTGTTTTGCCGATAGCTAATGTGCTTTTGATCAGTGGGTGGTATTTTAACATATTCTTGATTGACATTCATTGACTTTATTTACTTTATATTTCGGGGGCAATGGTCGCATTTTGGCAGTTGTATGATGAAGTAATCGTGCGTATTTAAGGTTTAAAGACTTGATAACATGTTTGAATACCTACTATAGGTTTTACACAACAGGTTATGGAGGAGAAGTAAGAGAAAGATTAAGAGTCCGTGCAGACTTCACTCGCCTAAGTTTAGGCATTATTTGTTGCGATGCTATGTTTGTGTGCAGCGATAACACCGATGAACGCACACACGGGAAGTTCGAGCGTAGAAATTGCTTGAACTGCGATTGAACAATTTGATATTTTATACGATTACTAGCTGTTGCCAGCGGCTTCACCCGCTTCAACTTGAAAATTATCCCACGGAAAGATACAATCGGGATAAAAACAATCCTATTTCTTAATCCAGAGTGTTAGCTAACTCCATACTAAATTTTATTAAAATCGCTCCAGCCGTTTAGACGTGAAGCGAAGTAACAAACATACACGCTCACGTACTCACACACACACAAACTTTCGCCTTTATAATATTAGTGTGATTATTTTAAGTGACATAATTTTATCGTAAGTACACACGGCTTAGAAAGAAACAGTCTGGAATGTGTGAACGTGTGTAAGTATATTTATCACAATCAACATAAAAATGGTTCAATTTGGTGTTAGATGAAGCAAGATGCTACAGAGACCAACTTTTTCTTCATACACTGGAGTCCAGATCATCATCATTTGCCTAGCCTGTTCCCAACTATGTTGGGGTCGGCTTCCAGTCTACCCGCATGCAGCTGAATGGAGCATCAGAATTTACATGGAGCGACTGTTAATCTGATCTCCACAACCAAGTTAGTAGTGGATAATTTATCGTATTACCCTTTACTACGACTTTTAGGCCGCTAATGATATACAGACGACAGCCCTGGACCAACGGTTTAATGTGCTCTAAGTCCAGATACATCAGTAAAATACTCCAAAAAGAATCCAAGTAGCTAAACCAGGGGGGGGGAGGGAAAAACATAATTTAATTACAAAGGTGGTATTAAAATATTAAAAAAGCTTTTATATGCATTCAGAGGACAGCCATGGTCCCGATTGTTGTTTTTTTTTACGTCCGCGTCCCTTGGCTTTGTGTCCTCGTAATTAGCAGGCTTATCAGATGACTGGAGATGTCAGTTACCTTCATGTAATCATTGCATAAGGGTCTTGTGAAGCTACTTTGATGTTTTTGATGGTTTTGAGGAGGTCTACGAGAAGAAGATCGCTAGGTCAAATAATGTTGCTTTATTTATTTATTTAAATTTCATGCACAAGAGTGGTCTGTGTAGGCGGACTTAATGCCACAAGGTATTCTCTACCCGTCAACCTTACACTTTAGGGTTCATGCCGGAAATCTGAAAAATGCCGCTTAACGAAATTACAGCAAAAATTACCGTAATGTAAAATATTTATTTCATCTGGCAGAAGAAGCTTGCGCGGTGGTCCGGAAGTAAAGTTATTTTAGACGATATTTTTTTTTGCGAAAAAGTTTTATTTTGGAATCGCATCGTTGTAGCATATAACGTCCAAGTTAATGTCACTAGTTACTTAGGTTTAATTTAAATAACGCAAGCAACAAGGCGTTAAATCACCCCGTCGCGTCGGGGCTGCGGGTTGTTCACAAGTTACCGCAGCCTCGACATATAGGGCTAAGAAAGAACATGGTTGGTTTTTAGTCATAGAAGTCTGACACTCCCTTGCGCTCTGCCCAAGAGCGGGAGGGGTTATTTGATGAATGTCCATCGGCCAAAAAAAAAAAAGCGTTAAATCACTACATATTATAAAACATAGTCCTCCGGCGCGTCTGTCTGTCTGTCTGTCTGTTCGCGATAAACTCAAAAACTAGTGCACCGATTTTCATGCTGTTTAATCGAATAGGTAGAGTGGTACTTGAGGAAGGTTCGAGTATATAATTTGTCAAGGTTTTGACATTCAACGGGCAAGCCGCGGGCATCAGCTAGTCCTAACGTTAAGTAAATTAAGGATTTAGATTATCTCATACACATACTTAATTATACGATCATATTTCGGGCGTGCATTATGACGGCAACACGCTAAACGAAGGTCGAAAGACTTTGACTGCACCTTGAGATCAGAGTTTATAACTTAAAGCTATATTTAGGTACACAAAGCGTCATTAATTTGTCATGCAGATGATGTAAGACTGACCAAAAAGTTTAGATATCTATTGACTTAAATTGAATATAGTTCTTAGTCAAATGAATAGCTTTTTTTTTAACGGGTGGAAAATCATCAAATAAACCCCTCCCGGGCATAGCGAAAGGGAGTGACAGACTTCCACTAACTAAAAACCACCCATGTTCTTTCTTAGCCCTATATGTCGAGGACGCGGTAACTTGTGAACAACCCGCAGCCCCGACGGGGCAACCCGCAGCCCGGACATAGCTTGTGTCATGTTTTGTCATATTAACTTATATGTGTGGTGTTACTGTTAGTATAAGTTGGTTATAAATAAATAAATATTATACTATCCCACTACTGGACAAAGTCCTACCCCATAGTCTCCACCCTTATCTGTTTTCGGTTTTGATTCGGCCATTTTGTCATCTCTCAAATCTCCATTCATCTAGGACAAAGTAGTCTAAAAAAGTATACAGTTCAGCATGTTTTACAGCTTTTGAAGGATGTAAGATGGAACCGTGTTGCGCCAACCCCAGCAAAAATGGGATATGGCGATGATGATGACGTTCTACAACTCTTCAGGAATCATCGCACGTCAATATACTAACGAGATGTACTATATCCAATGTCCTAACCCGCGTTGTAGATCATCCAGATCCGACGAGTTTTCAAGGCGTGAAAGGTATCACAAGCAGACAAAGAAACTTTCGCATTAATACCAGTAAAATGGATGAGTTAACAGCTCATTAATCGCATCAAGGATGTTTACAAAACCAGTATTTTGAACATCCTAAGTCAGGCAATGTTTAAGGCTTAGATATAAGACTTGCCGACCTGGCAGACGTCGTCCTGCCCGGACAGCAGCGTAACCTTCAGCCGGGTCCAATTGTGAATCTAAACCATTCTCAATTCCACCGGAACACACACAAAAAACTTCATCCAAACCCGTCCAGCCGTTTAGGAGGAGTTCAGTGACAAACACACGTACAGAAGAAATATATATTTATTTATTTATTTCTTAAGGAAAAACAAACAGTAGCATATTACAGATATATGAGCAGGCTTAAATACTAAAATATGATAAATATGCCACCAACTACGTTATCCACAGATTACTTTAAGTGTTTAATAGCTAGAGAGACAATTATATAGGATTACAACTAAAATAACAGTTATATGAACTAAAATAGTAGTTATATAAACTAACATAACAGTTATATAAAGTAAAGTAACAGTTATAAAATAAGTGATACAAAATATTGGGTCCCGTATGATTCCTAATCTATATCAATAGTATCAATTAACAATAAATAACGAAAAACAAAAAATAGGTTGGTCATTCAAAAAGAGAAAAGACACATCAGATACAAAAAATCGGGCTTAGATGCAAATTACAAACAGTTATACCCACCACGCACCAGCCAAAGCAAGAAAAATGTGATGAACGAAGGTGCTGCATTGTATAATAAATACCAAATATCATCAAGAACGTAAAATCCTTTTCAATATTCGAGAAAAAGTTAAAATAACTACATACTCGACTATATACTCGTATAAAGATATAGATGATTGACAGATTATCATTGTATACAGAGAGCCTTGGAAACATAAAATTCTTAACCAAACGGTGACAGAAGTTTGATATAAACTATTATAAATGCTTTAAGAAAAGAGGAAGACAAAGAAACCATGGATAAACTGTGTGAAGGGTGATATGGCTAGATAAGAGGTCTCTGAGGAAATGATAAGTTTTAGAAAAATATGGAAAAAGAAGACTGGCTGCTGCAATATTTAAGAGAATGGGTTATAAGCTACCTAAAAGCAGATTCCACTGAAAGTCGTCTGGAAGGATAAAAAGTGTTGAAATCGAAGGTTACATGTCTAAGCTGTCTGGTTGTCTGTCTACTCTCAAAACAAATGAAGACATAGATCGTGAACGATCGAAGATAAGACTTCACTGCAATTTAAAATGATGATCATTTCGTTGAACCACTTTAAATACACTCCTAAGTGTTTTAAGCACTCCAACTCCATAAACATTAGTATTTTTTGTACGAATTCATTCTCGAATCTAGAATTATATCGTTGATATAAGTGTAGAGTGCCGAGGTCCAATGCTCCCGATAGCCAGTATTACCTATTCAAATAATAGACGATTCATCATTAACAAGAAATGGACGCAAAAAATTGAGTAGGAATAGTTCGTGCGCAAACATCTGGTTCCGTCAACTGTTTGGAGATTGTGGGGAACAATATTTTGATTTGTTATCTTTTTCAATACCTAGTTCAGTGGCGAATCAATTGGGACAAGGATTAGAGGAAAGTCACCAAATATGAAATAGTATCTTAATATGGAATACCTTCATTTCTCTAAGACTATAAGTATGAAACGCAACACTCGACCATCTTCTGTTCCATTCGGTCTATTGCACCACGTACGTGTTAGTAGACCGAATGGAACAGAAGATGGTCGAGTGTTGCGTTTCATACTTATAGTCTTAGAGAAATGAAGGTATTCCATATTAAGATACTATTTCATATTTGGTGACTTTCCTCTATTGTGACGGTGGGTGCATTTCGCCATCTACCTAGTTCTTCTCTGACCATGTTGGGGCCGGCTTCCAGTTTTGCCGAATGCAGCTGAATACCATTATTTTACATGGAGCAACAGACTATCTGACCTCCACAAACCAGTTAATACTGGATAATACGATAAGACTTGGTAAGACTGGTTGTCAGATCACTAATTACCTGTTAAATCCTGAATGCATTTGTAAGTCTAAATTATGCAAGAATTTATTTCGATTTTAAAGCGTTACTATCAGCCTACAACGTTTCCTTCGGTCGTGTTAATTTACGAGTCAAAGACCTCCTCTCTGTTTAATTATTGTGTTGAAGTTTTATCTATCAGGCCCTTGTATGAATATGGACGATGCAAAAGCAGTATGTAAAGATCGTAGCAGGTGGCGTTTTTCCTCATAGGTTGGAAATTGGTGGGGAGGTAGCTTAAAACCAGGAGACGGACATAGGATAGTTTTTGTTCTTTTTTTTTGGGTAAGTAGATAGTTAGGTTGTAGGTAGGTAGATAGGTAGTAGGTAGGTAGGTAGGTAGTATTTAGGTAGGTAGTAGGTAGGTAGGTAGGTATAGTACACCTATGAGGAAAAAAGACGTAAGCTTAAATAAGTATGGTTTTTTTTTAAAAATCGGATTCTACAAATTCATTTAACTCTTGTAATACTGCATTTTTACCACGTTTTTCCAAAAAAAGCACAGCTTGCAACTGGCGCCGGTTGCTACTTTTCCTGTAAATTGTAAAGTCAACTGAAATGGGTTTCTCGGCGCTTGTAGGCAAGGAGCCAAAGTCTTGTTTTTGCCTGCGCAGTAAATTCTACATTTAAGACATGCACACGACGAATTTTTGCACAATGTGGTCGCGCGTTTGTTTTGAAATTGAAAGAAACTTGTGACTTGCAGAGGAAAGTATAGCTGGGATTTCGAAAGTATTTTGTTCTTCTGTTGTTTTATTGATTAACAATGGAATAAGCAAGTTAAACAACCCCATAATATTGTGAAAGCAACGCTCACTCTTAAAAGATAAACACTTAAAAATCTATTGCTTAAACATTGCACTTCACAATAAGTAGCTACTCAAAATAAAGTACCAAGTGTACCTACTTTCATAAGTACTTTTTCATATAATTACCGACATAAAGTTACAAACACGACAAAATCTTCTACTTTCAACAAACACGTATTCGGAAGGATCCACAAAACTATTTCTGTTTTGCAAACGGAACTCTAAAAAAGAAAATATAACTCAATGTATCGGTGTGGGAGTGCGGTTCCTTGAACTGTCCTAAATGACACATTCAAATAACTATATTAAACACTCTATTTCGTTGTAATAAGGTTGGTTTTCGTATAGCAGTGGCCGACCACCTGCGCGGTCTGTCTTGCTAATTTCTGTTCCTCTAGCAAATGTTATAAGCTATAGTCATCTAGATTTTTTGTTTTATTATAAAAGATTAGATCTGTATTTCTTATTATTTTGGACGAGTTAACGCACTGTTTCATGTATTGTTAGGTTCTAAATAGTAAGTCCTGTTTTCTAGATTGTTCTTGTAATCGATTTGTATTGTTATTGTTGTAAAAATTATTTAGTGGAATTAACGGTATGTCGGTATTCAGTTTCAGGCTCTATTTTGTGAATGTTCTGTAGGTATCATTGAGGAATTTCATTTTTTTTTTCTAAAATGGAATGTACAGGAGTATACATATGTTTATGAGCAAAGCTGAAAGAAAAATACGCATTTTGTATTATGCATTGTGTTTTAGAACTTCATAGGAGTAGCCAAGACTTATGATAAATCTACAGGTCTAACTGCCGCACTCAGAGAGCTTTAATGATTACTTAGGCCATGACTTAGTGATGGTTTTGACAGTTCTGTTATACAAAAATTTGTCAAACCTTTACTAAGTGACCGCTCAAGTAATCATTAAATATCTCTGAGTACCTCAGTTAATTTACTAAAAATAAATAAATATACTTCCCCACCTCTGATTAACCAACAGAAAATGCCGAGGGTGTTAAGTCCTTTGTCTCTTTTATAGTACAGAATGTTTATGCAAATAAACGATGAGTATTAATTGCCCGACTCCTGTATTTCAACTACTCATCAATGAAAAAATAATACACACTTTAAATAATACACACTTTAAATAAAAACCTCCCATTATACCTCAACAAAATCACCCCCATAATTTCACGCAAACAGGCTATCTCTCAATCTAGTCCAGTTTTCAGCGTCATCACGACATGTAATCGAATATGGGAGTGGCAGCAGCGGTGCCTGTGGCGGTCCGTCAAAATTAGCCGACGCAAAATAAGGCCGCGCCTGACTTCGCAAACTTGTCTGAATATTATACAGGCAGAATAAGATGTATTTGTCTGTGTGTTCATTTACATATTTTTGCCTGGTTTTGTTTTGGGTAGCCTTTTCCCAACTGTATTGGGGTCAGCTTCCAGTCTAACCGGATGCAGCTGAGTACCAGAATTTTACATGGAGCGACTGCCTATCTGACCTCCACAACCCAATTACTACTAGGTAATACGATACCCCGTGGTAAGACTGGTTGGTCTGATTTCCAGGCCAGTGACTACCTGTAACGACTGCCAAAGATCTATAATTGACAGCCAGGACAGGCCAGCTTAACGTGGCACGAAGAAAACTCGGTATGTAATGGGCGGTCACCCATCCACAGACCAACCCAGACAAGCACGTCTTAACTTAAAGATTGACCAGGGCCTGCAGTCTCGACAAAGATAGCGATCGCTTTACGACAAAATTCGGTCGCAAAGCTAAAACGATGCGGATTTAAGTTGGTAGCTAATACCGGCGGGTCGCGTCCGGCTCACGTCCACCTTAAATCCGCATCGTTATAGCTTTGCGACCGAATTATGTCGTAAAGCGATCGCTATCTTTGTCGGGACTGCAGGCCCAGAGCTATTATTTAGCTACGATTTTCCAACCACTATTGTAATTATAAGCAATTTGTGTCCCACTGCAGGGCAAAGACCTCCCTTCTCTCTTTCTACTTATCCCTATCCAATGTTGTTAATTGCCAATCCCTGCGAAAAGAGTCGAGTTCGTCCCGCCATCTTCTTCTGGGCCTGATTCTTGCTGGCCTGCTGTTTGGGTCCCATTCCAATCACCACAGCTCCTCAAACCTTGACTCATCAAAAGCGTCTTTCAGAAAAGGACAGAGGCAAAGCTAGCGAAGTATCCCGAAACTTATTAGAAAGAACAGTGAAAGAGTAAGGTTACAATAATATATATCATCATCATCATCATTTCAGCCAAAAGACGTCCTCTGCTGGACACAGGCCTCCCCCAGGTGTCGCCACATTGACCGGTCCCGTGCGTCTCGCATCCAGCGGGTTCCCGCAACCTTCACCAGGTCATCGGTCGGTCGGTCGGTATATATATGTATATATTATATTTGTAACTATCTTCCATATCATGCATCTCAGCCATCTCTTTCTCAGCTCCACAAGGATGAAAAAGATGATATGAAGCTTCAAAGGGTTCAAGAATAAGGCTGCCTCAGCTGCCTGTCCATTGAGCGGAGAAACGGAGAAATATTAACCAATAGGATTGCAGACTGGAACAGAAGGTAGATTTTATGCAATCCTATTGGTCAATATTTCTCTGTTTCTCCGCTCCGCAGCCTCGCTCCGCTTCAGTGCACAGTCTTAGACATCGAGTTAATTAAGGAGTTAGAAGGTATTAGGTATCAAAGGGATCCCCAGACGGCTGAAGGCTTAGAAAAGGAGGGCTCCTACATTTTACGATATAATTATGTACTCCGAGGTATATATTGTTGGTTGCGGCTAGACGAAGGGTATTAATGAGAAATAAATAACATCCCTTTTGACTGATTTTGGGCAACGCTAATTTCTTTGGTCGGTCATGTCTGGCCACCATTCAGACGAATAAAGCAAAAAGGCTTTAGCCTGCTTTGATGTTTTTTTTAGTTTTATAAATTTATTCTTTTGAGTCTAATTACTTGTAAGGTTTCAGTGTTTTTATTTTTCTTTAATAATTTCTTTACAATTTTTTAACATTGAATCAGTGTTTTTATTGTTACCTACTTGTGCTTACTGTGGATTCACTTTTTTATTTGTAATTAATTAATACCAATTTTAAGAATTTAAAAAAATCATTTGGTATAATGAGAGTCACTGAAAATGTGATTTTATAATTTAAATACATTCGTTAATAATAAATCGAAATAAAGCTGGTTAGTGGCGTTTAACATTGATTTATTACCCCAAATTAACAGTTTTTATCTTACTTTAATTATGGAATATTTATCTTTTTGCCTTACACCTACATATTCAAGGTACTGAGTAAGGAAGTGAAATACTAAAAAATCTTAAGCCAATTAACGAAGGTAGAGCGAGTGAAATGGCGGCAAAAACTTGTATCTTATACATTTTGTCTGCGCAATTACGATGCGATACGTTTACCTTTTAAATTGGAGCACTTTGGAATATTATCGAATTATTATTAGGTAGGCAGTGTTATATAAATATGTGTGGTTTTATATCATGGTTATGAAAAAACAAAGAATTTTTTGCTTGTTCGTTAGATGTCTTAAGATATTTCACAGTTGACGACACGGTTGGCGCAGTGGCTCAGGCAATGAACTGCTGCGCTGCGTGTCGCGGGTTCGATCCCCGGAACAAATATTTGTAAGGCCTGCAGATAGTTGGTCTGGGAATTTGTGTATGTGAGTTTAAATGTTTGTGAACGCACCCACGACACAGGAGAAATTCCTAGTGTGGGGCAACGTTTAAAAAAAAAAGGAGTTAATGAAAATGAAAATTTTCTCTGAAATAATTTCAAAGTGTTGAAATATTATTTTTTATGAAAATTATTCGGTAACGTTAGTTAGAAACATTCAATAAAATTTTCCATTTACATCACCCACAAATCTATAATATCACAACTACAAACATTCCACACACATTCAGTAATATGACGCCAAAAATTCGCAAAAACGCAAAACGAACGGAAACTAAGTATCAAAGTAATGGAAACGATACAAAAATCGCACTTTTACACGTCGCATGCGCAATACGACACTCGTACCTACTTGTATGTAGTCATTGTCGAAATACTCGCCCTGGTTATTGACCCCACCGGGGGGGCCTAAAAACTGGTACCTGTCGCTTTTCAGAAACTTTAAAAGCACCCACGTCAAGTCGGCGTGTGAACTGAATCCACATTGTTGTCGACTGTACCTATATGGACAGTACATGGATGCCCATACAGTCTATAAGGCTGGTCGTGATTGTACTAAGATGAATTGAGCTAGGGATAGATTTGGGTCATCCCTGATTTGATTTGCATGGAAGGTTTTAAAAAAATAGAGTTATTTTGGCTTTAGTAAAGTAAGTACTGCACCCACTAATCTACTTTTTCGCTGTTCTTTTCTATGTGCTCGTAATTTCGTTGTGGGGGCATCCTAGACAGTTGAATTGTTTTGACAAGTTCCATAGTCGCGACTTTTCTGATGGTCACTGTTGATATTGACTTTCAAGAGTTGCAGTGATTGGGAACAGTGTGGCAAGCTTGTCCCGTCCTAGGTTAGGAGCCAGCACTAAAATAAATAATATAATCTTAAATCACAGATTTTGTTTCGTTATTGATAAAAAGTCATGACTTCTTTATTGTTCAATGCAACAGACGTATAGTCGTGTCGAAACGTAAGTGTTTTTATTATGCACCTACTTAACTATTAGTACTCAAACATCCGGCGCTTGTTTTTGATTCTATTGCGTTTTTGTTGCAATATCAAACTTCACACTCATAATAAAATGGCGAAAGTTTGTGAGTGTGTATGTTTGTTACTTTTTCACGCAAAAATTACGGAACGGATTTAGATAAAATTTGGTACACAGATAGTTTATAACCTGGATTAACACATCGGATAGTTTTTATCTCGATTTTATCTTCCCGTGGGTTTTCGAGTTGTAGCGGGCGAAGCCACTGGCATTTACAGCTAGTGGTTTATAAGTTTGAGTACGATGGGTTGGTGCGCAAAGAAACCTGCTTAAGAGTTTTTTAGATTATCAGATTTGTATGTCATTGTGTTTTGATAAAGATACGTAGTAGTATTTATTTGTGGTCATATTATAATATAACGCATAACTAATGTTGGTGTTACTGAAACTCATCTGCTCTTCATTCTATTCCCAGTTGTCTGTACCAATATTTCACTATAATGCACCGACTTCCTCAAAAAAAAAAAATGTGTAAAATAACTTTACTTTCTCAAGTCGGTGACTTTGTTTGTTCCGTTGAATTTTTTGCAACCTCTTTTCTTTATTGCACACAAATTCCTTTAAGTCGGTTAAAAAAGAAAGATGAATTCCCATAGCCATAAACTTGCAGTTTTGGACAATGCGAAAGTTCATCTACGCCGTACAAACAAAAAAAATATTCATAATAAAAATTAAATACTACAATAATCACTTATACCACGTGCCACCAAATTATAAAATAAATAACAAACCTATCAGTCACGATCCCGTATATTTATATTTTTCCTTCTAAGAGTCACGCGGAAAACCACAAGTAGGTACATAGGTATATAATGAGCATTATATATCTAAAGCAGTCATAAGATATGAGTGTTATGAGGAAAAACTAAGGTAAAAACAAAGGCTTAACGAAATTGAGTGTGCCCTTTAGTGGCACTTTGTTAAAGTTTGTTATGTAGGCAGGAAATGGGTTTGGAGCTTTTTGCTGTCACACTTGTATGTATTGTTCTATATTCATTCTCGAAATTTTGGGAAAAAATCCCCGTACGTCTTTGCTGTATTTAGTAGGCATTTCTGCGATATCTACTGCCGTTGTTGGTCTAGTAGCAATCAGTCGATTCCCGGATCGGCAATGTTATTACCATTTTCTTTCAAGAATTTCTTAGTGGCAGCTACGGAACTTGGTTTTGTGCCCTGTTACCTGAAACTTAAACATTGCCAGCGAATGGTGTGTGTGCTGTTAAACACCCTCAGCCTTACACTTTGGGGATTACAGTCGTATGCTCAGACCAAATAAAAACGTCGTATATTACATAAAGAAAAATATAAAGAAACAGGTTTATAATACTGACCAAGGACAGAAAAGCAGTAATTATTGAAATCTAGTTAAGTATCTCCTATTACGCCATGTATAAGTTATTATGTTAAAGTAATATGATAGCTAATTTGACGTCATCGGTCTTGTATACTCATAAACTCATGCGCATACACAGTCATACCCAAAGGAATTTTTAAGTTCAACATTTTTTTTTGATAAAACGTGACATTATGTTAACATAGTAAAAAAAACACACCAGAGATATAACACTGTAAAGTCAGTCATTTCAGACTTGCTTCCCTAATTTGCCACGTGCCAAATTCTATTGGACAAAAATCACGAGATTTTAAAGACGGGTAGAACAAGACAGTTAATAGACATTGCTGATTGACATTATATTTCTGTAGAACCTATGGATACGTGTGTAATGGGATCAATGAAATCTTGGCTGGACACGAACTTTAGCTAATTTCGTTTGTTAGAAAAACGTGAGTACATAAATAGATTAGTAAAGGGCTCGTCTAGCCGAGACTAAATACTTTTCTTGTGGTGTGACACGAAGAATTTAGAATTATTGTAGTAATTAACGTTTCGGGGAGCTTTGCGTCGTTCGTATATCAGAGAGTGGTCGTCAATTGTTTTTATTCTTGGAGGAATGCTGCTTCGCTTTGGTGAACGGTATGGTGACGTCGATTTGGGTGCTGTATCTTCGCCTATAATTGTGGGGCTGCATTGATGTCAGTGTAGCGTCATTGACTTAGCATTTTAGGTAAATCAATCGATGCTCAACCCAGTTAGTTGTGAACAAAATATTTGTGATTCTATCATCAAATGAATGTACTGCAGCCCGATTATGTCACTAAGTATTGTGCAGACTTGGTTTAGAAATGTTGAAGTATTTTGTAGGCCTAGACAAGTTATTGACTTAAAGATAACATTATTATGACTTTTTTTTTATTTAGTTATCTGTCTAGTTGTCTACATGGTATGCGTTTTGGACACGTTTTTTGTATTGTACACTAGAAATTGTTTATGTATCTTGGCTTCGTTAACAAACATTTAAAGTCACATACACAAATAACCAGAACCGGATCAACGGGATTGTCTCCACCGATCCTGGAATCCGATTTGATTAAACACGGATCCCGAGGAGTTGTCTCCACGGATCCCGGGATACGTTTCCACTAAAAAAGATATTTAACCTGTAGGACATACAAATATTTATTTCGTGCGGGAAAATAACCCGCTCAGTTACTGCGCAAAGAATCAGCTACACCACAAACCGGTGTTTCCTGATAATTGACTGTATATTTCGGTGTTGGACAAAGAGCATCGTCCCGTCTTCCTGTCCGCGTCATGTCGTTAGCGACGCGTATTAGGAAATGCTTTGAGTAGGTATGCAAAAACTGTGGAGACGTGTTGTCGTGAAAAATATTAAGACTGGTGGTCAAATTAAAGATTCTATGTTATGTAGGCTCTGTCGACTCCTATGGGCTATAGGTGTGAATTTATGTAATGAATGGACTCTGTTATCTCTGTTCTGTAAAAGCAGTAATAGTCTACTGGTATGATGTTATGATCGTCGGACTGGCAAGTCATGAGTCTCGAGTTCGAACCCTACACACACCCTCTGTATCTGTATAATTATCACTTACAAAGAAAAACATCGTGAGGGAATCAGCATGCCCGATAGATATTTCTCAACGTCATGTCAACCCAAGTCAGAGGCCCATTAGTTGCATGAAAACAAAACGATAAAAAAAGAAGAAGAATCTATAATAGTACTCTACCGTGGGTATAAAAAATTATAATGTTTGTACACTCACTAGTGTGCATATGTAGTAACATTTAACGATAGTTACCACCGTCACTGTAGGTACTACACAAAACCCTACACTTTTCAAACTGTATTTCCGCGAATCGCGACTCAGGTGAACGGTTCTGATAGATCAAAAGTTATAATTGATTTAACGATTTACGAATTAATTGAAATGTTTCTGTTGAAGATACAAACATAACACATTATAGTTATATTCTTGTTTAGAACATCGCGATTGTTCTACCCACGCAATGAATGCGCAAGGGCTCATAAGGAAAAGGCCAAAGTGTATTCTTAGTACTACAAAGTTTTACTTACGAGCACTTGTTAACTTTGCTGTACGTATTTAAATAGTATTTGTTTTAATTTAGCGTAGGACTACTTGCATAGGATTACTTGGCTAATGGTATTTTATATAACAAAATCTTTTGATCATGAAATGGCAAAGTTAATGATTCTTTTAAAATTTGTAACAAATACTAAATGCAACTCCTAATTTACTTTGACAATTATAAGTTACACAGATGGTACCATTTTACCACAATCATCTTGGCTACTGCCAGTGACGTAAAGTAAACGATGAAAATAGAGGGCCTAAATATAACAGAGGGGTCCGAAATTGTGTACATGTACTTGTAAATGTCACATGATTTTTCGAACGTTACTTTTATTGGCAGTTGTTAACGCGCCTAGCACAAGTAGGTACTAGCGGCTAGCGGTGAAAACGTAACGTGTACGTCAATTATAAAATTAAAAGTACTCGTTACATAAATAATATTTTCATAAATTTAAGTATTTATGAAAGACACTGACAGTGTTTACTTATTTAATATACTATAGGATAATAAAATTGTATTATCGATAAAAAGATCGTCGTATTTACGTTACTTTTAAACCGCACGCACAAGACCAGAAGGCCAAGACAACAGTGTCTTGGACTCTTGGCCCTCTAGTTTTCATACCAACAATACACATTATTCCCCACTGTCCTACCATTCCTACTGTACCGTTTAAATAATTAGTTCAACAAAATCTCCCAAGTCGCTATTCCCAGTGGTGGCACCACACATCTAAAGTAGCAACCACCCACGGTTGGCGTGCGGGTGAAAGAACTCGCCACTGTTACAAAAACGGGAGTTGGTGGGGCCCTGATCTCATCTTCAGGACTTGCCGTGGTGAAGCTGCAAAATTTGCACTCTATTATTAGATACTAAAGTTATCGGCGTTGTGTGTGTAGATGACCGTATCTAAGAGTAGAGGAAGACCGAAGAAACGATGGATGGACTGTGTGACAGATGCGATTGACTGATTCGAAGCACTCACGCAGGAGATTTAGAATAAAATAAAAGTAGTGATAAAGTAAAGATATTGAAAATGAATACACTGTTTGTGTCTTAGGAATTAGGAGATCTGTGCCCGTTTTTACCGACGTCCCCCGAGTTTATGGGATCCTTAAGCATTGATAGGGGGCTTATAGGAAATGGTTTTCTGTTTCACTAGCAATTACGGGTCAGTTAAACGTTATAAGGTCCACTAAATGATGGTCGTTTGGGTCCCTGGTCTAGTAGAAATCGATTGGAACTCCAGAGTATATGAAAACTGTTTAACACTTATTTCCTTCAACGTTTTTATTTTCTGTTGCTGTGCAGGGTAAGTTGTAATTTTGGTATATTTTTCAATTTTGTATTGATCTATGGTTTATTTGTTATGTTGCATTCATGAACTCATGACCAGTTGCCTTGCAAATACTAAAAATAGAATTTGACGGCACGGTTGGCACAATGGCTGAGCGATTGGACTGTTGCGCTGAGTGTCGCGGGTTCGATTCCCGCACGGAACAAATATGTGTATGGCCTACAGATACTTGTTTCGGGTCTGGGTGTATTTGTGTATGTGAAGTTGAAATGTTTGTAAACGCACCCACGATACAGGAGCAATCCCTAGTGTGGGGGAAACGTTTAAAAAAAAAAAATCTTGACAAGGCATTTTCCGAAATAATTCAGTGGAACGTTTGAAAACGAAGAAAGAAAAAATGTTTATTTGTCACAGAAACATACATGCATACAGGAAATAAAACAATACACAAACAACGCTTAACAGATCTGTTCTTGCAAAAAACTTTCTATTTTCGTCTTTATCTTCAGAGTCGGCTGCTTTAGCTAAGAAGTGATCAATCTTGCTGATCTGCTGTGATTGTATGTGTATCACCAGCCTCTTATGTTAATAAGGGGATTGTAATTCTGAGAGGTATTAGTGTCAATTTACACTTCATAGTGTAGGTTGTAAATGTGATCTGGCTTCGATATTTTTTTGTCGTTGATTTGAATTGTATAGTTGTATTGACAGTTAGTGATGTCATTTGGTCTCCTTTGGGAAGGTGTAATTTGTCTTTTTTTTTAGTTTTACAAAGGTCAAACCTGTATATGCAGATTTCGGCTATGCATTGTCACGGGGCCTCAATTCAACAGGAGCGTCCGGTAAAACAGAAACCAGCCTCCATAGGTTGAAGTGCGAGACACCATACAAAAAAAATGCAATTTTGGACCAGCTACGCATACAGATAAGATTAGTACAGTTGTGTAAAGTTTGATTGTGCCCTATAGCAATCAAAACAGCAAAAAAATAATTACGGGTAAAAACACCATATTTGGTAAAGCGATTTGATTCAGATCATAAACTGCTGCTGATGTCTATATTACCAGTCTATAATAAAACAGGACAAACTAACGTTGCATTGTTATAAAAGCCTGCTTAGCAACAACTAAAAATCCATCTCCGTCAAGTTATTAACCTCGAAATTGGCACAGACTCATAACCAGCTGATTTCATTCAGCAGACATTTCTCTTTTGCTCCGTCAGCCATCATAAAAACAACCTGACCACACTATAAAATACAAATATTTGCTCAGAAAATAAAAACGTAATTTTATTTGGGCTTTCTCCTGTTCGAAGATATGATATCGTTCGGCTTCTTCCGTGGCTACCTTAAGCAGGCGGAACAGATTGTGATATAATATTCCATTATGTTTTATTTTATCACTTCACTCATCGTTTATAGTAATTAATGCAAGGCAATCGGCAAAAAGAGCTTTCGATCGCACGGAACGGTATTCGAATTCACGCCAATCATGACTGATGCAAAACGGCCATTTTTTAAACTGAACTCCGAGTGTTATCGCCATCTCTTTCACATCCAGAAAAGGATGACGGAGAAAGGTAGATGTTTATTTTTTATGTGTCGAAAGTTTTTGCTCTAAACTTGAGTGCGTAAAGGCGCTGGAATGCAATATTCAGTTGAATATAAAAATAAAGTGGGCCGAATTGTGGTGATCCTATCGGACCAGTGCGGGCCAATTATTTGATCCGAGCATCCGACTCTGTTGCCATGGCAACCGACGCTTGTTTCAACGCAAATGCCAATCGATTTTTCGGTCATTAAATAAGTTAGTGGCATACTTTTATGAAATGCTCGTAAAATTGAGTGTTACGTGATACCTGGGGTATTTGGGCTATCATGGCTGTGATGTTATGTAACTATTTAATGGAGTTTTTGTAGAATTTCCCATAGTTTTTAAACAATTCTGCCAATACTTCAACGCATCATCAATTCATCACATAACAATTAACAAACATCATCTGTCTAGCCTTTTCCAAACTATGTTGGAACTGAATACCAATATTTTCTGACCTCCACAGCCCAGTTACGCATGAAACTCGTTATATCATGGGTGGGTCATGGGTGGTCACCCATCCACAGACCAACCAGGGCAAGCGCTGCTTAACCTGAAGATTGATGGAGCAGTTATTATGAAGCCACGAGCTCCTCAAAACAAACATCAAAAATGCTCACCATTATAACAAAATCACAGTATTCAACACGTAATCTACAGGCTGTGTACATAACAACAAACAAATTGTTTAGTTCTCAATAGCAAGTGCATAGGAACTGATGAACCGGAGAGAAAGCGTGGCGGGGGGTGATAAAAAGCGCACCCACTATGTAAGTACAGACAGAGAAAAAACGCAAAAAATATATATTCATTACGCTGCCTGTGAGTCTGTGAGAGTTGCCGACTGTAGCGTCCGCAAAAAGGTAAAGGTGAAAATACATAATCCTATTTATATTAAAAAGTTACTTCTATGTAAACTAAAGACTAGAGGAAGGCAAGAGAAACGATGAATTGACGTGTTTGAAGAATGATAATGGCTAAATTGGCTATAATTATGATGACTAATAGAGAAGTCCGCATTACGCCCAGAGGTATCGGGGCTGCGGGTGTTGTAAGAGATACCGCGGCCTCGGCATAAAGGGCTAAGAAGGAATATGGGTGGTTTTTAGTCAGTCTGACACTCCCTTTTGCTCTGCCCAAGAGCTGGAGAGGTTATTTGACGATTCTCCACCCGCCAGAAAAGAAAAAAAAGGTATGAAAGAAGAACACATGCTATATAAAGGGTGTAAAAGTGTTCTAGACCATACCTGGGAACCCCCTAGTAACTGAGATATTGGGGGTCAAAGTTCCAAATTTTGCACAGCTGTTTTTGTAAATACTAGTTTTTCAGGTAATAACATTACTTAAATTACCTCCATGACCCGTTTACTATTCAAAGCATCCACTAGCAAAATGTTTTAAGAGTGCATTGAGTTTTACCGTAAAATGTGATTTTTGACCCCAAAAAAAAAGTCGTTTCCCAGCAAACATTTTTGCGTTGGGGTACTTATACTTAGTTTGATGTACAGAATGCAATACTCCAAAGGATAATAAAAAAAAAATGGATATTAAAAAATGTCAATACCAGTCATCAGAGGTATCGTTTTACTCAGACACTGATTTGAGATCAGAGAGACAATGGCTTTATGTAAATTTTATATACATTTCAGTTGCATCCTGGTAGACGGGAAGTCAACTCCAATGTAGGAAGAGGCAAAAGAAATGAAGATAGTTCTTTAGGAAACAATTGCTTTCTTTCGTCTTTATTTCAAAGAATAAAATGCGTAGGTGATCAGTTTTACAACATACAACTTCAAATTGAAACTAAATAAGTGTGCTTACAGCCATTTACACAATTTCGATAAAATTACAAGTGCGCTTTGATTGCATTTGTTATTATGACATCCTTCTTTATGTTATCTTATCGAAATGGATTAGTTTATCGGTCAATTGGCATTTCCTGTGATATTATTATCAACATAGTCCTGCATTAATTGGCATTTCAGTTACTTTACTTTGTCGAGTGATTAGTGCCTAACCTGATGACGTTGATAAATACCTCTCAGGCATGGTGGTTTCCTCACGATGTTTTCCTTCATCGACGTAAGTGATCATTATAAAATACGCACATGAATTCGATAAATTAGAGGTGGTACTGGTTTCGAATTTGAGACCTATGACTTGGCTTGGTTTGGGGATTTTTTGGTATAGTATCAGGACAAAGTCAGTTATGTGTTCGATTTTGGCACTTTACATAGTGAGTCCCATCGTTTCAACACGAACTTTTCTTCATCTTCATCAAGTCCGAATCAGCGCTGTGATTCTGGTCTATTCGCGAATTCCCAACCAAGACATTTTTCTCCAAATGGCACGTTTCCCCGTTACCATCATTATTAGTTGTAGGCACTCTAACCTCTCATACTAAGAAAAAACAATTCTGAAAATTAAAGGTAAACTAGTTTGCTGTCCCTACAACTCGCCTGCCGGTGGCCAGTGGAGCAAAGCGCGTGGCTCTAGTCCTCGCAGGAAGTTTATTTTTACGTAATTATATTTTTTTTTGTCTCCATCAAATACACCTTCATAAGTACTTATAACACATAGTCCGTGGTAGGTAAAGCGCTTGAAGTTTTTCTGTATTATGGCCTACTAACTGTGGTCGTTTTTTATTGAATGTAAGAGATGATCGTGTATTGCGGATATTGGAAAGACCCTGGAAGCGATTTATTAAGTATAGAAATAAGGGATTTGGTATAGGATGAAAAGTTTTAGATGGTCAACGAGAGGAAAGAAGTCTCCTATGCGTATCCATTACAAAATGAAATAGGTTTTCTCTCGAGGTTTCATTAAATTAAAATACATATTTTCTTCAACATACGGCACCAGTCATTGTGGCGACACTTGGGGAAGTCCTATGTCTAGCCTATGACACCCGGGGATAGTGTAGCTTTACACTATCCCCGGGTGTCATAGGCTACTTTTTATCCCTGTATTCCCACAGAAACGGGAACTACGCGGATGAAACCGCGTGACGTCCGTTAGTAGTGAATAAGATATCTTCTCCTCTTTTAGACCCTCTCCAGTTTTATTCCAACCTACCAAGTTATGTCTAACTTGCCAGGTAAGATATCTTCACTAGATCTAAATCCAACAGTGACCTAATTACAACATTTTTTCTTCTCCACAAAGAACCGTACGCCGAACGTCATAGGTATCAGCCAGTCAGGCGAGTCAGTCATGTGTGTTACTGATAACATCGAACTCTGTCAAACATCTGGTCCAGATAACATCTCGTAATAATTAGACGCAGTTTCTATGGTGTAAGGACCCCGGTTTTTGTGGTGCTTTAAGAACCAATATGACATGAGCTTGTAATTCCATCCAGTTCTGTCCTAAGGCAAGATCAGAACTTAGCTTTACTTTGTCAAGTAAAGTGCGAATTTGGGCTTTACAAAGACAGGGTTCATATTAGTTAAGAACTCGAGCCTCTTATTTAAATTTTCTCCTATGAATATAAACATTCATCATCATCATCATCATCAGCCTATAATGTTCCCACTGCAGGGACTCAGGCCTCCTCTCTAGGAGAGGGATGGGCTATAATCCACCACGCGTGCCCAGTGCGGATTGGTAGATGTCACATGTCTTCGAATTGTTTGGTTCTAAGACATGCCGGTTTCCTCACGATGTTTTCCTTCACCGTTTTGAGAGCAGTAGTGTTGAAATAAATTACAAAAAGTAATGCGCCTGACTGGATTCGAACCCACAACTCACAGTTCGTAAGTCGAGGCCGCCACCACTGGGCCACCGCTGCTCCCAATATAAACATTATTGACATAAAATAAGGTTTATATGAGTTACTTAGGTATCTTATGTAGTTGTATGGTTTGTGAATCTTAGTCGAATTTTGACGATAATGGTTATTGCACTAAACAAAAATCTTTCGTCTCTCATCGCAGAAAACTTCGTTATTATTCGCAGTAAGGTAAGTATGGCCTTAAGATCTTGTTGTACCTACGGCGACACATCAAGCTATAAAATTCCAGTATAACATGGTCTCACTTTGAATAGATTTCCCTTCCAATGAGCGATGAGGATAAACTGGCTTTAGACCGACTTCCAAAATGGAGGAGGTTCTCTATTCGTATGGTTGATCGACGTGTGTACTCCTGTGACAGTACTTCAAATACACCGTTACAAAAAATGGCGGATCTATCAAGCATACGTAAGACAAAAAATAAGTCGATGGAAAGATTTGTTTTAGTTCGCTTGAATTATGGATTGGTATCAGATCTGACAATGGTCAGTATCTAATAGTACGCAGGTCAGTTTGTTGAATTAACATATTTGATTGGTGCTAGTAGATAGATACCATCCAAAATATCAAACGTATGACTTAAATGAAGAAAAAAAACTAAGTTGGTATGGTATGGTTCAATAATACTTCGGAGACTGTGCGCAGGAGCTCCACGACTTGATCTAGCCATCATCCTTACCACCAGACTAGCAGACGTACTGCGGCGTACTATGTGCACTTGGTTGATATTCCAAGGAGTCGTAATCAGCACTTCTCCACATTTATTATCCCCACAGTCAAATTGAGGAACTCTCTGCCGGCCATCAGTGTTCCCTCCCACGTTTAACCCGTCTGCCTTCAAAGGAAGACTGAACAGACATCTTCCAGGTACGCTCTTTCCATAATCCATCGCTTTCCATCAGTTGTGATCAAGGTCAGGAGCAGTTCCATTATACAATCAAAAAATAACATCTTTGCAACTTTCCAGTAAACCTTTTGATAGAAACTTGAAGCTTCAATCAACATTCAACTTCGCCCATCGCATACCACAGCTGGACCATGCCTCCTTTTCATTTTTGGGGGGTGGGAAATCATCAATGACTCCTCCCGCTCTGGGCAAAGCGAAAGGGACTGTCAGACTTCTACTGACTAAAAACCAACTATGTCCCTTCTTAGCCCTTTGTGTCCCGGGTCGCGGTATCTCTTTTGAACAACCCCCAGCCCCGGATCCCCAGCCTCCTGCATCCTGAATCTCTCACTTATTTTGGCGCTGTAAATTAATTGAGTTGTTTCAAAGCTGTTTAAAATGATAGGTTTTAAAAGTAAAACTAGGGGCGCAAGGCTCAATTTTGGGCCCTTTCCTCTTTCTAGATATTTAAAATTATCATAATTATGTATTCGTTTTTCTGTCACTGAACCTAAAAATTGACAAAAAAGTATGTGAATAATGAGAACATTTAGGACCATCTTATCAAAGCTCGCTTTACTTCCAAATAACCAAATCGTGCGTGCACCATTGATTTTCATTTTAAAGTGAATTCGTTACCTTCTAAATCAGGCCAAGAATTTGCTTGTGACTGACCGATTCAGAGCAAAACTCGTGATATAGCAGTTAGGCCGTCCAGGATATGAACGCATGACTATACCTATTGCCAGTTTTGTTTTACAGAACTTTCCATTATACAGTTGTGGTATCCTTTACGTACTGGTAAAGCAATAAAGATATTGAGTATTGAGTATTGAGTACTGCTAGCTAATTTATCACAGCCGCACGATTCAATCGAAGGTAAAGCTACGCATTCCGAGATCTGTACGTGGATGGGTGACCATCACGGCCCGAAAGTCCAATCTTACCAAAGGGATTCCTATTACCGCTTAAGTCCATAACTGGGTTGTAGATTTCAGATAGGTATGCATGTAAAATACTGACAATAGGGTAGTTAACTAAAAAAATCTAATTAGTCCGTCAGATAGATTTCCAAAAAATATTAGACATGTATTTTTTCTTTTTTCACGTAAACAAAATCAAAACTCATTTATTCAAACTAGGCTGATAATCAGCACTTTTCGAACGTCAAAATTTACTTTACTTTACTTATTTACAAGAGACAGTCCCCCAAAACGACACTTCCTAGTGTTTTTGCTGGAAAGAAGAAGTGGCGGAACAAACTCCCCAGCACACATCTGTCTGTTAGGTTGGTTAGAAGAACCAGCCTCGATACAATAGTAAGGCAAGTATAAAAAAGTATATAATAATAATAAAAAAAGACATAACATATCAACATAAATAAATAACAAACATTGTCTTGTGTTCAACTCAGCGACCAACTGTTCTTATCATTTAAGTAGTCTTTAATGGAATAGTACGCTTTTAAACAAAGGTTAATAATATAAACGCATTAAATGGCAAGTCTAGAAAAGAAGATGGCAGTTTGTTATAAAATGTTATACCAAATGAAGACGATACAGTGCTTTGAAAACTCGTCTGACGTTATTTTTTGAGACATTAGTATGACATTCTTTAGCGGTCTGTGACGTCACAACCCCCCACTCAAATCTTTGATGCGTTTTATCTTCGTCAATTTTTATTGATTTGATAAAACAAAAAATACGTATCCAATATTTTTCGATAATCTAACAGACGGACTAATTAGAATCATGTTTTTTTAAGTCAATAAACCTCCCTATTCGACTGGAAGCCGACCCAAAATACTTAGTTCAGAAAAGGTTGGCTGAAGATAATTAACATATTGCTAATGAGTTCCACGCATGATTGGCTCGAGGAAGTCGGAGAACAGTACTCCTTAAATCATGGAGCTGTCGGAATAGGCCTCATTATACGAAACACCGCTGTTTGCTTTAACGGGAGCAGACAAAGACGGTGTGAAGTAAAGTTTAATTACTTTTCTTGAATGTATGCCTTTACGTCTAAACATGTTCAGTCAGTGAAATCAGAAAGTTTGGATTTCAGAAGTTTGATGTTTGGTTTTTGAGGGGCCTACATTTTCAAGAACATTCGCGTTCGAATCTGTTATGAACTGTATGAAATTTTGACATTGATTGTCGCAAGATAAGTTTAATTTAAAATTTACAGTATAAATGTGGATAGGTTTAAGAGTAGAGGAAGGCCAAAGAAACAATGGAATGTGTAAAGGATGATATGGCTAGAATGGAGGTGTCTCAGAGGATGAGTAATAGACTATTATGAAAGACATGCTGCAGCGACCAAAAATGAATTGGAATAAGAGGAAAAGAATTATGGTGATGATGATGTTGTAAGATAAGATTGCGACAAGATTTGGTACATTTTCAATTACCTACGGGAAACGGAAGACTTTGTTAACAAGAGAAGCATAACGAAAATAACAGTACCGAGTAGACACAACAACCCAGAAGTTATTAAACAGGTAAGTAATGCATAATGAAAAGTTAATTAAAATTAACAGTTTTTCTATAAAGTCTGCATATCTACACCGACAGTAATTTTGTATGCAATAACGAAAATTCATTAATCTAAAAACGCGGCGCCATGTAAAAACAACCTTTAAAGATGGCCGGGTGCCTACAGACTATGAAATTAAAATGCTAAAGTATGGTAACCAGGGTGTTCATTACCATACGGATTAGCTAACCGGAAATCGTATGTTCATAGTCACGCTACAACCTTCCGTGGATAAGCAGACGTTTTTATTCTTAGACCCTCCGCACAAAACTACTTGTAGATGTCAATTGACCAATGGAGCGCAAAGAAGCGATATATTGACGTAAATGCCATAGGATTAGCAAAAAAGTAATGCGATAATCGACACACTCGATAGGAGAACCATGGTTATGTCGCGGTTTTTAGAAGCTTACATTTTCAATACACACGCAAGATTGTTCGTATGCGTGAAATTTAATTGAAAGATACAGAGGATCGTAATTAATACATGGCAGATGTAATTTACTGCAACGCACGCGAAAACAGACATTTTGACTTGTCTCTAAAACCGCCCTGGGGTGATAAGGTGCTAAGTCGCTATTTACATAGAGTATACCTTCACTTGCTGTGTTATTTTCGAACTGCCCGACTAACCCGGACTGCCCCGTTGGTCTCGGGGTCGCAAACGTGGCTGCTGAGAATGGGGTCCTGGGTTGGATTCCCGGGTCGTGCAAAAAGTGCTATTGGGTTTTTCCATTAGAAAATTTCTCAGCAGTAAGTAACCCGGCTGCGCACGTTAAGCCGTTAGCCCTGCGCCTGATCCTCGGTCTCCTGACCGAAGACAGATCAGGCGCAGGACTAACGGCTTAGAAAGTTTATCTGGCTAGATTGACTCCAATTGGTAATGTATGAATAGTTATAGCAATAGTGTGGTCAATTTTCTATTTGTCGATCTTTGAGTCCAAAACTCTGTTGTCTTAGAATCGATGGGTCCCTTAATGACCTTACCATCCAAATTTTTCCACCACCTTGTTTCAACCCAAAACTGGCTACATAATATCTGTAAATAGATACCCAGATTAGTCGCGATTTTCCGCATCGAATCTAAGATTTGCCCAAAGGTTTGGCTTTTAAAATCCAATTTATATGCAAATTGTGACCAAATCCTACAATTATTGGAAATAAAACGTGTTTTGCTTGTCCTACTTTGACGAATTCTGTGAAATATTTATTTAATGGGTACCTTGAGAACAATGCGTGAATATAAACGTAATAGCTAATCGAATGGTTTTAGAAATAGTCGTTAGTTTTAACGATAATCGAGGTATTTCGCACCTTCTAATTCAACAGACTTGAAACAAATGATTACTATGAGCCAGATGTTTCCCACTGCAGCGCAAAGGTCTACTTGTCCACTTTCAATTTTAAAAGAGTCCAGTTCGTCACGCCATCTTTTTCTGGGCTTGCCGCAACGCCAAATCCAAACTAAATCCAGAACTAAATTATTTAAAAGTTTTGCTACTATTTAAAACCGATCAGTCTTATTAGTTAGTATTTGTGGTATTCGCAGTATATTCAAACTAGTTAATTTACGAATTTTACTTAATGAAGTCTCATGCTCATCAATTATGAAGACCAAACTTTAGTCAACAGTTTAATATTCAGTGCAGGTTTTATTGCATATCCATCTATAGTCATCCACTCTAACTGCACTTTATGATCTAATCAACCCAGCTCAATCTATATCCTCGTCACAGAAGTTCACACAAGATCAAGGTCCATTCATCCATCAGTGACCACCTGCCTGGCTACCACTCCAAGTGTCTTGCATCCAGCCTCAAACATTACATCAAAATAAATTGATCATGTTTGAGCGAGATCTATACACACCGCTTTCAACTCTATTAATCATTACTTGTCTTGTATTGACGAAATCTATAAGGAGCACAGAGATAACCAACAAAGTTAAGAAAGCGGTTGATGTGGAGTTTATGTAGGTGGTAGTAAGGTTGGTTTTCCTGTGTTTAAGGATTTGTAAGTTTTTTTGATCTGTGAAAGGCAGTGCTGATCAAAAAGATATAAATATTGTAAAGAATCTAGACAGACCGTTAGTAATTCTAGAACAGGTTTTGTTTGATCGGAATCTGGCAGCGGTTGGATCCGGAAACGAATGTCGTGACTGTAGGAATGATTTTAGTTGTGTGGTCATTGTGTAGTATTTTTGATAATTTACTAGTATTGTGTGACCTACCGGTCTGATGGATTTAATGTTTAATTAATAATAGTTTTGCTCGCGGATTTGCCTGTGTCGAAATTAAGCGACAGAAATGTACTACAGGGATTTGTACTCCAATGTTATATTTTATAATTTTCCTGTGTTGTCTACTGTGTGTACATAAATAGTTAAATAAATAAATAAATACAGGGTGAAAGTAAACCAACGATAAAACGGTTACCGTGATCATATTTATATAAATACTAGCTTATGCCCGCGGCTCTGCCCGCGTGGAGTTCGAACATTGCGCCACGGGATCATACTAACGAGATAAACAGTATCCTATGTGTTAATCCGGGTTATAAACTATCTGTGTGCAAAATTCAATTAAAATCCGTTCAGTAGTTTTTGCGTGAAACATCCATTCATCCATCCATACTCACAAACTTAAATATAAATATATATTCAAAGTACAAATTCACAGCATCATTCTGAATCCCATCACATAGTTAGCGACCGGGTATTTTCGATTTTTTATCAATCATGTACAAATTAAAAGGTTTAATTCAATTATTTTTCCCTTTCGAGCTAATACAAGTTGGTCCTTCAATTCTGCGTTTACGCTTGTTGCTATGGGCACATTGTGGTACCTGGTTTTCATTCTGAGTGACTAATACATGCAATTTGAATAGTTTTAGTAAATGGTAAGTCACTAAACATTCTGAGGAATGAAAGTAAGTGTATCTTGCCTTGGTGCTATTTTAAATAGCTTTAAAATTCATTTCTTCCTAAGGATTTGTTGATGTTGAAAAAATCTATTAAAGCACATATTTCAAAATCTAAACGCGCGGAATCCATCATGCATCCTAAAATATATCATTACATAAGACCTCTTGTTCTAATATAAAATTCGCAGAAACAGCACATTCGGGTAATCCCAGGTTTTAAGTTCACAGAATTTCAGCTACGACATTTTATTATTACTTATTTAGTTTAGAATTAATTCGTCTCTATCAGGCTTTTATATTATTAGCTGTGTCTAAGTTTGTAAGTTCCAACCAAATTGACATTCTATCAGTAATAATAATTGAAAAGTTCAAATGTTTTGGATACCTCAGATTTACATACCGAAATCGAACTTCACTTGTTCCAATGGTCACTTGTTACTTCTTGTTTTTCTTTCTTATTTCAGAAATATTTTAATTACTATATTAATTGCATGAAAGTTTAATTATGCCTAGATATATGTTTTGTATTTTATCATCTACACTAATATTATAAAGGGGAAAGATTAGTTTGCGTTTGCGAATATGCTCCGAAACTACTGGACCGATTTGAAAAATTCTTTCACCGTTGGGAAGCTACACTATCCCCGGGTGACATATACTTTTTATCCCTGTATTCCCGCGGGAACGGAAACTACGCGGGTGAAACCGCGTGACGTCCGCTAGTAGTAAATAACATGACTTAAGTTCGACAAGTCTAAACGTCTGCATTTGTGGAGCTTGGATAAGTTCCCCATAATTTGCTTGCGAATCTTAAATATGACCAACCACTTCATACAGACTGCACAGCACATTTATCACAGTAAATCATGTCTTCACATCATTATCTTCGAAAAAGCAATTCAGAATTCAGAGCACCTTCTTTTGCCCCTTTTTCTTTTTTCATAGCAATTTCAAAACAAACTGTAACTGTTAATTACCTTCCAATCTCTTCAGGGTATTCGGAGAACTTATTAGCAAATTATAGTTCAGAATCTGAACCTGCATCACACTCACCACGGTTAGTATTACCGATGGCGGATCAGTCAAAGAGCTTTTTTCGCTCCAATACTTTTTTTTCTGACAAAAAGTCTGGACAGCTTTTTCGTCGGACGAAATAATATAGGACTAATGGAGTACCTGGGTTTGGGTAGGGGGCAGTCCACACAGGTAACTGATGTGTTACTTTGATTAGAATATTATGACAGTTCATATGGACCGGAATTTTGGATAATTCTTTTAGGTTTTAGAATTTTTTTCTTTGTTGATGTGAATTCTGCGATTTTAGACAGGTTATTTTTGCACCTACATTTTGGTTCGTAATTAGTGTATATCTTGGAATACTAATTTTATTAATTGCCACCTTTTTAGTACAATTAATTACGTGCGCTTTTAACTAGTTTTCTTTTTAAGGTTTAAGCGTCGCTTCTTAAAACTAAAGGAAGCCAATGAAATAATCATTTAGTTTAGTAAACCAAATTGTAAAAGGATTTCATAACGCCATCATGTGGTTAGCAGTTATTTAACCACATCACAACAAACACATCAAACCTAACATTAAAATTAAAACCGCGCCAACGTTCAATTATGAATTAACATCCAAAAAACAGGCTAACCGCAGACACAGACCACGGAATCAATGTAAACAGAATAACTAAACCAATAGGTACCTAAATAACTTAATTTTAGTGGCTGGTTAGTCGAGCAAAGTGCATAACCGTTGTGTAATAAAAAAGTATCATAATATAGTGCATGTGAACACCGTGGTAACTCTTTATTACTTTGCAAAAGTGAGTAAAAAGTTGCCTCCAGGCCGAAGCGAACTCATTAAGCTAATATAAACGAAACGACGACCGAATGCCGCCGAACTTCGTGGAATTGCAACGCGGCCACAGAGCGAACGAGACCAGTGACCTCACTGATTTCAACGTCTGGATAACTTCATCTGAAGTGATCTGTTGGAACCTATTGGAGTGCAAAGCTGGGATGGCAGAGACTGAAATAGATGTCTACTCTGCATCTTCTTATCCTGGCCTTATCCCAAAGTATACTTGGATTCTAATGCCAGCATCCAGATTTGCTTCAAAATTTAGATATCCATGGTGTACACCTAAAATTGGCGTCTGTCTCCGAAAACCTAAGACTACCAGCAATCTCTAAAATAATTCTCGTATTAAACATCTTTCAGACGGGTGTAATAAAATCGAGACCAAAGTCCTAACAAACTCTTCCCAGAAATAAACTTGTCTTACTGCTTAAGCTACACTGTGTCACTATCCCACTATGGTGGTACTCCAGATTTATAACCCGACAAAATTAAATCAACTTATAACGTATGTTGTGGCCATATCTCTATTGACCAACACGTTTCGGCGGTGAACAAATTGACAAGTTTATCCGGATATATCGAAGAGGACATTGAAAGCACTCCCTGTGATGTACGACCGGGGATTTTTGATTTATTCGGACTATAAGCGTGAATGCGATTTTAGGGTCCCACATTGACAGGAATCCGGAAATATAAGGAGTGATTTAGTTACATAATTTTCAGGAGCTGAAGAGTTTATTTAAGGGCTGCGGGTTGTACACTAGTTACCGCGGCCTCGACTTACAGGGCTAAGAAGGAACATGGGTGATTTTTAGTCAGTAGAAGTCTGACACTCCCTTTCGCTCTGCCCAAGAGCGGGAGGGGTTATTTGATGATTTCCTACCCCCCCCAAAAAAAAAAAGGGTTTATTTAATGCTTATAGAAGTAAATCTAGGAATGGAGTTGAATTTTTGAAGATAGGTAGAAGAAAATATATAACAGACAAATATAGAAAATTTAAATTAGGTCAAATTGTCTGGCAATTTGGATAATCTGAAATACATGAAGGTCTAATTCAGTTTTAGGAAGCAGAACATGCTCCTGCGAAAGATGGCTATGCTATTGGTGATCCATGTTAATTTTTGATGACGGAAAATAAGCCATTATTGATTGAGATAAGAGATGGTAACAGTGATTCTGCATGGAGGGTTAATCAATATGAATTAGGAAAAAAGCAGCGTAAGTGTTCATTCTAAAGTTTCAGTAAATTCTTATCGTAAAAACGGAAATAACGTGGTAAACCGTTTTACACTCGGAGCCCCAGCAAAAGTGAATATTAAACTTACAGACTTTATGACAGGTATGGCACTTCCACCTTAGGTGAGGACAAAGATACAACATAAATTTTTACACCTTTGCCACGGAACTCTTGGGCACGGCTCGTTCCTGGCAGTTCCTTAACGATTTCCATCATTGGACAAGTCGGTGATCCAATTAATAATAATAATGGTGAGGGCAAAAACAACGTTACGATGTGCGATTTTGGAGCCGAAATCAGCCCAAATACCACAGCCTCCGGCGACTGGGGTCAATGCTCGAGAACTGGTTCACAATTATTTGCCCAAAAAAGCCCTTGATCGTGGGACGGCGAGGGTTAGGCGGCACAGCCAGATTTTTGCAAGTTCCTTAACATTTTTGCATTATACTCTCTCATAGTATGTGCCTCCCGACCTGTTTGCGTTCTCAGAAATCTGAGTCGCTTTTGATTTTGGTTTATGGTGATGTGGTATTTGAATGCCCTTAAGGAGAAAGGAATTATTTAATACAGTTCAGTTACAATTTACTTTTAAATTGCCCAAATGATGCGGGCGTTTTTAATCACTGCGTGCGTACAATATAAGCTACAGGCCGCGTCTGTCTGTCTGGATTAATATCAGAAATTATTAGCTGATGGCGGGCCAGAATACTTTTGAAAGGGTTTCAGTGATTAATTCCTCTCAAAAGATTGTCGATTTTTGTATTATTAATTGAACAATAATTACACATTTTGGAATTCTACCTGTAGGGACTTTGTCTGATGTAGTTAAAATATTGTCCCACAAAATTTAATTTGCCCATTTTGCAAGATGCGTATCACCATCATCAAAATATACGTTTTTACCCACTTGGATCATTTTCCATACATTCCACTGTGTTTACCATCGCCGGCAACCTCAGTACCACCCAGAGCGTTTACCAAATTGTTCGGTTGCCATCAACGGAGATTATATATGATATAATTATGACTTGAACATTAAAACGTCGTGAACAGCACAGTAACGTGTTATAAGATGTTTTTATTGCAGGAGGGATGGACTTGACTGTTTAGGAGATTTTGTACTGTGAGGATCCAAATTCTTTAGGTTATTAATTGTTATTTTATTTAAAGATGTTATGCTTCTAATTTTAGCTTGGTTTAAATCAGTTATCGATGTTGTGGTGGATTCAATCAGGTTTGTCAAGTTGCTATCCATTTGCAACATTGTCATGTTCAAGAACTTTCGTTTTAAAATGCCAAATATTAATAAGCATGAAAAACTAATAGTTCAGCTACATAAGCCGGTAGTGAAGATCTCAATAAAATCTTGTTTGTGAGAATTTTACGATAATTAGCTTTGCACAGCGGACTTTCTCGATCAATTATTTTAACTATAGAAGCTAAGAAGTCATATTTGTTATTATATGATTGTTCACCTATTCTGCATGCATATATGTTTTATGTATCTATTCATATACACAACTAACTAATAACACAAATTACAAAACGGTTTTACTTCCGTGATATCACCATCTCAGGTCCAGTTGAAATCCAGCGTCGGACAGTAGTTGTTCGGCACTTCATCTTGTCCATCGATTAACTGCCAAATTAGTTGTTTTAGTACAAAATGGAACCATTGGTCAGTTAATTGATGGAGACTATGATAGCCACTGACATTTAAAAAGATACGCAAGAGCCCTGCTGGTCCTATTTGGCGCAGCCGTGAGATGCACACTCTTTTTAACCGACTTCCAAAAGGAGGAGGTTGTCAATTCGTTGGATCTTTTCAATTTTATTTTGTGTATGCCTGATTACTCGAAGATGGCTAGACCGATTTCGATATTATTTGTATTGTTTGAAAGGGAAATATGCCCTTAGCTTACTTCGCAGGTGGTCTCCTGATAATCAAGATCTAAAAAAAAAGTCATAATCTGATGATGTCCTATCCTGGAGTAATAGAGAGAAATCTTCAAACTTTATATTGAAGGGGCAAGCTCATGTGAACCACAAAAAGTGAAAAATAAAAACTTTTTAACAAAAATCTGTTTCTGAAGTCGGTGTTAAAAAAATAAATCAAACACACAAAAGCCACCGACTTCAGAAGCTGAATTTTGTTCTTAAGTTTATTTTTTACTTTTTTGTTGAAGTCGGTTTTTTCTGTTTAGTTCTTAGTTTTTATTTTTATTCTACTGTGTGCACTTGTGGCATGTGCCAAATAATCTTTTCTTTATTTCTTTTGTTTGCTAAGCGCTTACAGCTTGGTTAATATCAACTTAACTTTGTATTTTAGTGCTTAGTGTAAGAAACTTGGAATAGCATGCTTAATAAATTAGCAAAACCATCAGATGACTGACTGACTATAATTTTATTTTGACTATTTTCTTTTTTTACATTTTTTTTTTGTAATCCCTACTTGTTGTATTTTTTTTATATCTGTTATGCGTTGTTTGTGTATTGTTTTTTTTTCCTGTATGCTCGGGGTATGTTTCTGCGACAAATAAATTTTTTTTCTTCCTTTCTTTGAAATCCAGTTTCCGTGGCTGTTACTGAGACATTCCCTAGAAAACCAGCCAGGTAACCGAACCCAGGATGTACGCCTGTCGGGGTCGCGGGTAGTCCAACGGTTATCGCGGCCTCGACATAGAGGACGAAGAAGGAACATGGGTGGTTTTTAGTCAGTAGAAGTCTGACACTCCCTTTCGCTCTGCCCAAGAGCGGGAGGGGTTATTCGATGATTTTACACCCACCAAAAAAAAAATAAAAGGACTTCATGCTCAGCGTTCGCGCTTGCGACCACTAGATTAACGAATTTCAACTTTCTGCGTTGAAAGTTAGCTTTAGTTTACTTTGGCTACTTTTTTCTTTCAATGATTTTCTCTAGTTGCTAGTTGTAGGGAAGGGCTCACAATCTGCAGTGAAACGTCTACGGGCTGTCAAATACCATGCTGGTCGGATAATAAACTATACTTGTACTCGTATAAGGAAATTCATGGATTCATATTTATGGAAATTAGGCATACTTTTAGCAAGGGGGAAAACTTTTTACCGTATACTGTCCGACATTTTTCGTGCAAATGTCAACAGAGTGATACATAGGGGTTCCTGCTTCACGTATATCGTTCTGGTGTACGTATTTTTAAATTTTAGATTCTATTTTATGTTGAACGGTATGCCTTAGTAAAAAAACCTTCAACAAAACCGCCTTGGTTATCCTAAAATAGTCTTTACAACCAATTCCGCTACCATCTTGCTGTCAGCATCAACATCTGCCACTTAACTATACCTAACTATTTTTAGATCAATTTCGAACTGAATGCAGCTGAATACCAGTCTACACTTAATAATCACACTATCACACTAATATGTGAGTGCGTGAGTGTGTATGTTTGTTACTTCTTCACGCAAAAACTACCGAACTGATTTAGATAAAATTTGGTACACAGATAGCTTATAACCAGGATTAACACATAGAATAGTTTTATCCCGATTTTATCTTCCCGTAGGATAATTTTCGAGTTGTAGCGGGTGAAGCCGCTGGCAACAACTAGTAATAATATATTATTATAAAGAGGAAAGATTTGTTTGTTTGTTTGTAACGAATAGGCTCCGAAACTACTGGACCGATTTAAAAAATTCTTTCACCGTTGGGAAGTTACACTATCCCCGGGTGACATAAGCTTTTTATCCCCGTATTCTTACGGGAACGGGAACTACGCGGGTGAAACCGCGTGACGTCCGCTAGTATTTTATATGGAGCGATGATGATATGCCTATCTGACCACTGCAACTCATGTTTAATGATTACCACTGAACAGGTTAGCAAGACTTTTCAGACTTTTGAGCACCCGTAACAACTATCAAGGATCTAAAAATCTTTTCGTCAGCCTAAAAGCCTTAATCACGATATGAGCTTAAATACAAAAAAAGAAGGATCCAGTGACAGTTTTTTTAAACACAATCTATATGCTATCGATTATTTACTAATAAATAGTAAATCGAGCGGATTACATGACGCGTACGGTGTAGGGAGCGCGGCCACAAACCGCAGCGGGTAGTTGTACGCGTGAGAAACTATTGCGTACGCGCAGACGGCATCGTATCGTGATATCACAGCGTTCCCTCATTGTCCTGTATTATAGTCATATTTATTTCCATAAGTTATTAACACTCTCTGCAGATACCACAGAACTCCACGTGTTATCATCCATAGGCCGAATACACCTACTGCGGGGTTTAGGCCTATCTTGGCTTATGCCATTCTCCATGATCTTGCGCCAGCTAATCGGGGAACCCACACCTAATATAAACAGTTATTGTTATTATTGGTCCGAGTGCTCATAGCCTGCTTAAGGAAATTACTAAACGCTTAGTTGACGCTTCTCGTGACCCAAGGGCTGGCTTTTATCTTGGCCAGAGGCTAAGCGTTGCCATACAACGTGGCAATGCCGCCAGTCTTTTGGCCACATTACCGGCTGACAGCGTTGAGGAGCAGTATTTCGATGCCCTTTTACAGTTTTTTGTTACTTTATTTTATAGTTTTTAATTAATATGCATAGTTACTTTAATAAACGATATAAACAGTGTTCTTAAACAATGTAATATGCATTTGAAGGGAAGAATAACAAGTTTCCACTGATCATCATTATCATTATAATATATGATATAATTATTTCTTTTATGATAGATTTTATTATTTTTTATATGATAGATTTCCAAAAAATATTGGCCAAGTTTTTTTTTTTGTCTCGTAAACAAACAATGAAGACGATACAGTGCTTTGAAAACATATGGCAAACGTATGGCATTTTTTACCGGTCAGAGACGTCATAACCGGGGGCTCAAATTTTTGACGCGTTTTCTTCGTCATTTTCGATAATCTAACAGACGGACTAATTAGAATCATTATGTTTGAAGTCAGTAAACATCCCAATTTATTTGGGGTCGGCGCTACATGTCTTCTTTACCACTTCTTTTCCACTGATAAACACCCGAATCTGTTTTGTGATGTGATGTTTCCACATTTGTGATATGGGATTGGCATAATTGCACTCTGAAGATTTACGAAAGGTCCCGAGCAAAGAGAAAAAAAGCAGGTGTCGTAAAAGTTACTTGTAACGTAATTTCGATCGTATTTTCATCGAAATTGCCTTTGAAATGGTCCATTTTATTAAAAATTTACTCTGAGATATTGAAATGTTATTATAATTTATAAGACTTTTAAATTCAAGTAACGACAACTCACATTAAATGTTTTATTTATAGCGTTAAATTCACTTTTATGAGTTCGTCGAATCGGTGTCTGACAAGTCGAAAACATAATCGAATAATTGGAAATTTGGCATGTCAAAATAATAATAGTTTCAGAAATCTCAATACGATACGTAAGTTATTTTACGAAAACGATCAACATTTTATCTGGATGCAATCCCTAAGTATTGAAAAGTCACTCCTATATTGCGCAAATTGCAATTTACGTGCCAAGAAAACTTCAATTTCGATATCGAAAATCGACAGCCCTGAAATAAAATAAAATTCGGTATTAAAATTTCACCTGTCGCCGTCAAAAGGGGTAATAAGTAGGTATGTGTTCATATGGTATCGGTATCGTTTTTGGGACCGGTTTTCGATTTTGCATCAATGGGCGACTTCGGTGCGAAGAACTGCTTCCCCACTGATTTCGAACGTAAATTTATTTTGCATTAAACACGTTATTAAAAAGCAATGTAAGCACAGAGTAGTTTGGTTGAGAGGCGGTTGTGTTAACTCGGATAGTAGTAAAACACATTACATTTAATTAAAAATAAAAGCAAAATTTAAACTTCCTGGAAAACATAATGTGTAACAAACGTGTCACGTTAATCCGTCATTTGAAGATCTTGGGTAGTCAAGGGTTCGAAATTCTGACAACCAGTCATACCAAGAAGTGTAAGCATTTTATCCAATACTGATTGGATTGTGGACCTTACATAGGCAGTCGCTCCATATAAAATACTGGTATTCAGCTGCATCTGGTTAGCCGGACCCCTCATAGTTGGAAAAAAGCTAGGCAGATATATAACTGATGACAAATGTAACTGTCCTGGATCTAATGCATTTTTTTTACTAGAAAATGGCAAATAAATCTTTTAAATAAAGGTGAAGTATCTGTGCAACCCTGCTCTGATGCCCCGAGGACCATCTCATTTGATCTGGAGCGCGTCTTGTATTTTTTGCGTTTCGTGCAAGTTTCGGCAGTCACTTACAGCGGGGGTCGGCCTGGCATCCCGACGAAGATGTATGGGGTATTGAAGTGATATGCAACTTGGTTTGGGGGCTTCAAATATAGACTGGATGAAATAAATATTATATACTTTTAATTTAGAAACAGCGTTAAAGGTTTTTTGTTTTAAGCTTTTTTTTCATGCCATTATGTTGAAAGCCTCCTTAACAGGTACATTACATTGTAGAAAATTTTATATTCATATAATCCTGTACTTACACATTTTATTTATTTATAACCAACTTATACTAACAGCAACACCACACATATATATTAGTTATAGGTTGATATGAGACTTGATGCATATCGCTCTACTAAACACCAACAAAATGATGCTTTTATTTGTACGAGTAAGTACATGTTTTTATGGAAAAGGAATATAAGTTAGGTACTTGTCATCGTGGTATAAGATTCTCCGATCGCACAAGATTCTTCGAAAGCACGAAAGCACTTTCCACTATCAGTCCGGGCCACATCCAGCCCACCAGCTCCGTGTGGCCGCCACCTACATTATACACTTCGCAATTTTGTGGTGCACGTAATTGCATAGCGTTTTCGACTCAAATTTTTATGTTAAGTAGTTAATGTTTTCTTAAAATAATGAGTAGTTCGTCGTAATTGGTTAGCGGCGCGGGCGTAGGGGAAATCGCCTGTGTTTTATCGCTGGACTTACGCTTCGGTATGTGGGATCCTTGAGTACTGTTATGCTGTGGAAGAGTTAAGTATTGCAGGTATTTTGTAGGGGTCTCTTTCTAAGAATAGGTTTGTGTGTGGTATACGAAGTTCTGTCACGGAATGAGCAGTACAGTAGCATTATCCATGCTGATACGACTGGCAGACATTTGCTATTTATTTATTTAACACTTTAAGCACTAAGTACAGAGGTGAACATAATGCCATAGGCCTTTTTGGCGATCAACTTTTGGGTGATACAGAGACAAACAGCGGTAGGTGGCTGAAAATAATTTAAACTTATACACACACTACACACTACACTACACACTACTACACTATACACCGTGTTCTTCACGTTATCCATAAACTTTAGCAAACGCTTCTATAGCTTTAACAAATCAAATCTAACAAAGGAAGTAGTACTTAAAAAGGCTTCGTTACAAAGATATTTGTAATTTCATTTAATGAAGTTTAATCGAGCTATGCAGTATGAAAGGGTCTTAATTTGGCCTATGTTGCCGCTCAGTGCAATTAAAATGACAAATCTATCAAATACTACTTGCATTTCATTTGCACGTACGAGAGGAACCCGAGAGATAGCGAAGAAGTAAAAAAAAAAAAAAAGTAAAAAATAAAAAATAAGAATTCATTAATGTGTCCATAATGATAAATGCTTATTTCCGTGGTCTGAATATGAGGCCGAAGTTTATGTATATCGTCCGGAACACGGTGTATATGTTATGCCAAGATTAAGACATAGATGTTAGTTTTTAACAACATGTTTGTAAATATTATATGATAATTGAAATCTTAATTTAGTCATTTTTAATTTAGCATCTCTCCTGTGTTTATACAAGACGCTAGGCAAAAAAGACTGCTAAATATATTTTTATTTTTAAATTTTATAATTAAAACGTAACAATTAGGTAGTAGTCTTGATTACTGCGCGATAAGCCTATTACTATCATCCGGCACCAAATCCAGACGCCTGACTGCTAGAGAGTTTCAGAAAAATTAAAGACATTTTGCCCAACCAACAATTACCTAAACAGCTACCACCTCGAAAACCATGTCAATAATTCGCAATGAAAATAATAACGCGAAAAGGTAATTTCTTCCTCCCAATCAATCTAATAAATCGATAACCCCGATTATCGATTTATCAGACAAAAACCGCTCCATCGACCTTAATGTATTTCTCGTGATATTTAAACGAGTAATTAATAAAGCAAATGAATCTACTTAATCGAGTCGAAAAAGTCGATTTGGACAGCCTTGTCCGATTACAGACTGGACTGGAATGCGAGTGAGTTCACTTTTTTTTCTTTTTTCAATTAGCACACAGTTCGTTGGCAAATTCGAAACTTTTTTAAGACAGCATTTGTTTTATTAAACGGTTATTAAGTTGTGTTTATTTTTAGATTTCGAATGTGTGATTTGAATTTGGTTTTGTACTTTTGTGTTGATTGTCGAAGACCGGACTACACCAATTTGATTCATACATCTCACTAATATTATAAAGGCGAAAGTTTGTGAGTGTGTGAGTGTGTATGTTTGTTACTTCTTTACGTAAAAACTGCTGAACGGATTTGGATAAAATTTGCTACACAGATAGTTTATAACCTGGATTAACAAATATGATAGTTTTTATCCCGATTTTATCTTCCCTTGGGATAATTTTCGAGTTGTAGCGGGTGAAGCCGCTGGCAATAGCTAGGAATGTAATAATACTAGCCTAAAAATCTGACTACCAGTGTTATTACCAAAGGGTATCGTATTATCCGGTACTAACTAGTTTATGGTGGTCAGATAGGCAGTCGCTTCATGTTAAATGCTGGTATTCAGCTTCATCCGGTTATACTTGGGCCGCGGGTGGTACACTAGTTATCGCGGCCTCGACATAGAGGGCTAAGAAGGAACATGGGTGGTTTTTAGTCAGTATAAGTCTGACACTCCCTTTCGCTCTGCCCAAGAGCGGGAGGAGTTATTTGATGATTTGCCACCCGCCAAAAAATAAAAAACCCTAATATACTTAGTTGGGAAAAAGCTTGGTAGATGATGATGACGATGACATTTAGTATTAAGACCAGGCACTCCAAAATAATTTCCACGCAAGCTCCGCCCCATGCACCCCGCCACTCCGCGCGATGTGCTAGACGCTAGCACATCAGTAATAAAGTCGAATACCGCGTGCGCTCTTTGATCGCGTTCGAGCACGAAACTAAATGTCGTAAGTCTCAATTCTTATTTCGTTTATAACTAAAGTAGTAATTGATCTGGAGAAAAAATATCTTGTGGCTGGATAGTAAACTATATTTTCTTACAGTGAACATTTATTTTAGACATAAAGGCGGAGCAATCTTGAGGAAAAATGTAATAATCGTTAAAAAAGACATGATTTTCGAATAAAAAATGAATCGAGCGAATATGCTACAATTACGTAACTGCCTTGTACATGGAAAGAAAAAGATCCATTAAATCATATACTAAAGTTCCATTTTGATTGTATGTACGACTGTTTCAGAATATTAATGCAAATTAACATACAATTTAGGGAGCCTCCTCTTAAGTTCTCGTCACGTTTTTCAACAAGGTTAGGGTCGATTTCTAGTCTTACCATAAATGCAGCTGAATACCGCTTTGTCACGCGGAACGACTACGTAAATGCCTATATTACAAAGTTTGAGTAACTTTTGGCTATATTAGGGTTGGTCACCCATCCACAGACTGAACTCGGCAAGCGTTACTTAACCGTGAACATTGACCTGTGTGGTTGTTATTATTGATTTACCGATGTTTCAAACTTAGTTGCTTAAGGGCTGGTTTTTCAATCGCCAGTTAACTTTTACCTGAGGAATAAATGTGATGTTTTGACAGATTGTCTATACAAAAACTGTCAATATGTCAAACTTATTCGTTAGATAAAAGTTAACTGGCGATTGAAAAACCGGCCCTAAGTATTCTTGAGTTTGATATGTTTTGTTTTTTTTTAAGTTAGTAAGTTAACCTCAGGCTCAGCTCATAAATAATGCCTACACTTAAGTTTTGATCTGAATAGTGTAGCCAGGTCTACCCACCTACATAGAGAGCTACCCACAGTATATAATGTGTTACTCATTATTACAATTATCAACAACCTTCCATGAACCTCGCAAACCATTGACTTCTCTTTTATCTGATTTCGAATAAACTTGTTATGTAAAAGAAAGATTATATTTAACCGATTTCTCAAAAAGGAGGAGGTTCTCAATTCGATTATTCTTTTTTTTTCTTTTTTATGTGTGTACGCAACACCGATTACGCTGAGATTTATGGTCCGAAAAATTACGTGATTCTTTTTCAGTTTGATGTAGAATTTGCATTTGGTCCCAAAATTTAACATAGTTTTCATTTTATGGACATTTCTTTTTATTCATGTTCGCTAATAACTTCGTCGTTTATGAACCGATTTTGATGACTAATATTATTTATTAGTAAGGAGATATTTCATAGGTGATAAGAAAACCAGGACCTGGTGATGGGAGCCCAGAGAAATCGAAGGCAACCCTCGAATTTAGAGCTAAAAAGAAAAAAAAAAACAAATAACAGCTTTTTGATCCAAACGAACATTACAAGCAAAACAAAAGTTTCACACGCATGACGTGTCGGCTCCTTTACACCCGCTATAACTAATAAGCCACAAAATATAAAAATAAATTCACATAACAAGCTTTTTTCGGAGTGTCAAAGTAACCGAGGAAATGCCCTTTCCGTGTTTCGTTTTAATTCGAAGGTGCAATAACTATTGCTTCGGATAATTGCTTGCCATCAAAAATACCGTACGCACACACTCGTTTTCTTAATGTTTAGGGTTCCGTATACAAAGAGTCTAAACCGTTCCTTATTACTAAGAGAGCAAATACCACAGATACTTACTATTGATATATCTAGATAACGCAAGTGCACCTAATTCGCGTGCCAGCAGCAAGCTAATTTGCTTAAATCTATAACTTTAAACCGTTACATTACAACTAAAGAACTTAATTCTAAACAATTATTAAAGATAAAATCACCAAGGTTACCGACGTAGCCCGAAGAATCGCCAGACTTAAGTGGCATTGGGCAGCCCCACATTGCTCGCAGAACGGATGGCCGATGGGGCCGAAAAGTTCTGGAGTGGCGATCGCGAACCGGAAAGACGTTGCGTTGGAAGGCCTCCCACTAGGTGGACCGATAACCTGGTGAAGGTTGCGGGGACCCGCTGGATGCGAGGCGCACGAGACCGGTCAATGTGGTCTGGGGACGGCCTTTGTCCAGCAGTGGACGTCTTTAAGCTAAAATAATGATGATGATGATGATAATTAACGATCAAAAAAGTATATATTTATTAGTTATATATATAATAATGTATGTATTTATTAGTTATAGTTATAAGTTCCCCGCTTGGTTTAAATATGGATCGTATTACTTGTGTTGCGTGTTCTCTTTCTTAGATCTTAAAAATTATAAGAAAAATAATATACAATTTTAGGTGGTGGTAGTGGTAGTTACGAAACCCTTCATGTGCAAGTTCGACTCACACTTGACCGGTTTTCAAGTAATTTGCACTTACACAAAAGTGTCGATTAAGCAATTTAATATTCAATTATGCTGATTTTTATAATAATATTAAAATGGCTCGTAATTTACATGTCAGGTGTCAATCATTGGTCCAAATATATTCCAGTTTCATGTAAATTATCTGGTTTTAGGTGGGAAGTGTAGATATGTATGTGAACATTAAAATATACAGCTTCTCCTATCTTCTTTGTTAATTATCCGATAAACGTTTTGCGTTTATTTTTATAACTTTTTTTTAAAGGAAGTTTTTAAGTTGGAGTGACCAATAAATTATTAATATTATTATGAGCCTATACTGTCCCACTGTAGGTCAAAGGCCTCCCTTCCCTCCTTCCACTTTTCGTGATCCAGTGCGATAGTAGGCCAATCCTTGGAGAAAGAGTCCAGCTCATCCCGCCATCTCCTTTTGGGCCTGCCGCATTGTCGTTTCCTAATCTGTGGTATCCACTGAGTGGTAACTTTTGCCCATTGCTCCTCCGACATGCGGCAGATGTGCCCAGTGCAGTTTCATTTTAACCTAGCAGCTGTTAGGCCAGCATCAGCTATTTGGGTTTTGGAGCGAAATATGGTGTTTCTGATGCGGTCCGTAAGTTTGACACCCAGTATACTTCGCTCCATAGCTCGTTCATCTGTCAACGACCATGTAAGCGACCATGTTTGCGCTCTAAAGGTGAGGGTGGGGAGAATGCACATGTCCATGAGCTTTCGACCAATAAATGATGGATTATATTTTGGTACATAAATAGTTTAATTTAAAAGTATGTCTTAAGAGAGCAGAGGTGGCCCAGTGGTGTCGGCCGACGACTTACGAACAGTAAGTCGTGGGTTCGAATCCAGGCAGGCGCATTACTTTGTGTAATTTATTTCATCACCGCTGCTCTCAAAACGGTGAAGGAAAACATCGTGAGGACTGGGCCCGCGTGGTGGATCATAGCCCATCCCTCTACTAGAGAGGAGGCCTGAGTCCTTGCAGTGGGAACAATATAGGCTGAAGATGATGATGAACCATAATATTTATAAGACATCCCCTTTTAGTTTTTCAGCAGCAGGTACGGAGTCTGGAATTATGCCTGGTTGATGGCAATGGGCTTGCCCCCCCCCCCCTACCATGTTAATGGGATTTTAAACATAACTGGCGAAATGTGGGTACCATGAAGGACACCTCTGCATTACCCTTTAGGGATTACAGGCGTGATGTTATGTCCATTATTTTATTATTTAAGGTCGATTTGAATGGCCAATACACAAATCACTATAAGAAAGTAACTTTAATTTAGGATGCCTCACATAGCACGACAAACGTCAATATGGACGCCTGCGGAATGACAATCATATTATAATTAACAGATTTCAATAGGAATGTGTAATCTATACCCGTCATCGCGAAATTCAACGGTTTTCCTCCATTAACTGGGTACCTAGGTAACCCAATGTACCTATTATGTTTATGAAGATAGGTAGGCATGGTTGTTTTCCTGTCAATTTACCTACTAAAATTACCTTTGTGAGCTAAAAAACAGTAATAATATATTTTCTTTCCTCACGCGTTTTACTAATATTTAAAATATCGTGTGTTCAAGCATTTTTGTCATACCTATTACTGGAATCAAATATAACAGCATACAACTTAGGACCCAGTAATATTAATAACAATAATATCCGTTGTGCTAGGCAACTGGGATTATCCCAGTTGTACGAGTACACGTCCCTGTGTGCCTATTGGCCTTGTTCTGTTCTGTCTCTTGCTGATATGGAGGGAAGTGGAAATTATGTTTTTCTTACTCCTCCGCTATTCTTTTCGGATTAATTTCGTTGCGGGATCCAAGACAGTTAAATCGTTTATCTGGGACTTCGTCGAGCTTCATTGTCTCGGCGCTTTTCTTGTGGTCGCCACTGTTGATTCTGGATTATAGGAGTTACAGTGCTTTGGGCATAGTGTGGCAGGTTTGACCCACAAAAATAAATACCTAGGTATAAACGAAACCTTCACGAAGTTGTCAGTCAAGCACTCTGTAATTCAAACTAAGTAACTCTTTGCGAAAATTATTTCTAGGAAACAACTTATTTATAGGGTGAACAATCGCGTTCTTTTTCAGTAAAACTCAATGTAAAAAAGCTTGTATCTTATTGTCTGTATTACTAGAATAAACAGTGTAACAATTGTAGATAGGCCAATAAATAAATAAATAAATAAATAAATAAATAAATAAATAAATAAATAAATAAATAAATAAATAAATAAATAAATAAATAAATAAATAAATAAATAAATAAATAAATAAATAAATAAATAAATAAATAAATAAATAAATAAATAAATAAATAAATAAATAAATAAATAAACAAAACACTCAAAACATTGTGGTGATCGATGCATTGATTAGTACAGGGGGCATGTAGGTATTTACAGTAAAGTTATTACGTGAGGTCTTGGGTTCCATTCCGAGGTGATGGAAAAACCTCGAATCCCGTGCTACCTCAAGACCAACGAAACAATCACCAACGATGGTGATTACTATTGGCAAAACAGACGAATATTCTTTCTGATGTGCCTACCACAAGCAGCGGCTTCACCACATTTTTGCCTGCGCGATTACACGGTGCACACAGTACATCAAACTCAAAGCATTTATTTCAATTATGCCATTACAGGCACTTTTAAATGTCATCCCGAAAGCCACCACGCCGAACCACGCGCCGCCGAATGCCCGCAACAATGAACACTGCGAGCACGAAAGCACGCAGCGACGACGCACACCGCAACAACGAATGCACGAGACACGCGCGATGTACTGTGTGCCTATGTTTCAACACAACGTTGAAACTGAAGTCATTTTTCAGCCGCTTTCGTCATCACTTCAGTACACAGATGGTCACTGCCCTTTCGTTGACATAATCTCTTAACCATCAGTGACACCCACCGGCAATGGTACACTCACTACCCAACATTACCTGACCCCTCGTTCAAAAAAGTGGTGTGAAAAGACGGGTCAGGTAATTCTGGCCACTGACTGTACGTCGACAACCGTCTACCAGTCAGGGCTATGAATAGAGCTCCTTTCCATTCCGAGAAACTGAAACTAAAGCAATCTATTCATAGTCAAGACCACCATGGTGTGAAATAAATAGTTTATGTTTTTTGCAGCGTCTTAGGTCTAGTGGTTGTAAGCGGAAGCACAGCTGAGCTGACGTCCTAGGTTAGGTTCCCAGGTCGGGCAGGGTATTATCGGGTTTTTTACGTTAAGTACTGATTATCAGCCTAATTTGAATACTTAATTAACTTTTGATTTTGAGGCTCACTTCCTTTAACAGAAATGTGGGTATACAAAATTAGACTTGGCCGAATTATCCCGCGGGTCCATTTCAAGTGGGTCCAGTTGAGCAAAGACTCCTAATAACTCGGTTTAACTCTGCCTCACCCATCGGAGATTATTAGTTGTCTTGTTACGTTTTTTGCAGCGTACCAAAGAGAATAGAATCCAATTAATCTATATGACGTCATTTTATTCAAACTTACTTTAGTTTTTTTGTTTAATATTTAACTGTAACACATAACTAGTCTTTATGACAGATTGGCGACGAACGCCCTCGGGCTAAACGTGAGCACACGTGAATAATTAATCGAATTTATTTTTGTAGTTCACTTAACCCTTAACTTAATTTGCATTGAGACTATTTTTCTTTGATTCAACCGCAAAATTATCCTGGTCAAACGTTCCAACGACAAGTTTTCTAAGATCTTTAATTTAGTTAGGTTGTCAAAGAGATATGGGTCATGCTTGTCTGGTCTGATGGTAAGTGATAATACGCCCATCCATAAATCAGATGTTCGGCTTAATCACGTTGGTTTTGTTTTAGGATCGGTCGTGAACTGTTGCGACTTGCGACTTATCGGTTTGTGAATGTGTTGGGGGCGGTAGACCGTGGTGTGTAAGTTTGCTCATATCATTAGGGAAATAAATATTCAAGGAGTAAGAAAATTAGAGGAGACAATCGTTTGTTTTTATGAAAATAGACGAGGTGTTTTAGTAAGTCAACTCTTGGGTAAAGAATTAAACGTTATTCAAGAATCAACTACTTAGCACATTTTTTTTTCTTTTATCATTTCGTTTTGTTTTTATTTATTTTTGCAAAATAATACTAAGACGGGGACCAAAAGAGAAATATAGAAGAAAACATTCTGCGCAGACCCCAAATATATTCGGAAAATTCAAGAGAATTATTGTTGTCACTTTTTGCGTTCCGTTCCCATCTATCAACCGCAAAAAAATATCACAACAAACAATAACTTAAGCAACCAAGACAATGGCTCAATTCTTCTATCATTATTTTTCGAAGTACAGGATCTAGTACATTAAGCACTAAGTATGCTTATGAAACCCTTCGATACCAAAACTGTCCGCATCGAGAGTTGATGTCGAAAACGAAACAAGACTTCGTGGTCGACTGGGTTTAGACTGATTGAGGTGCAAAGTTTACCTGGACACCACAAAATATGATGAAAGAAGGCTCGCATAGACTAATGGCTAAACGTAAACCTAGTATGAAACAACGAGTGTCTGAATGTAGAGAAATATGGTTCCTCCCGAATAAGAAAGAATACTGGAACAGGAATTTAAGGGATAAATTTTGATATGTGGACGCATGCTTCAGAAGTTCAGAGATACGGTTAAATTCTTCAACACCAAGGAGTGTGATTTAACTGGTAACACCCACATTTTTTTGTCGTCCATTGCCTCTGACTTGACTTTACGTGCCGTCTAAAAATATCCCTAGTTTGGTTTCCTCAAGATGTTGTCCATCACAGAAGCAAGTGATAAATACAATACGCACATGAATCTGAAGTACATGACCACTCGAGAGCTATGATTTGGTAGTCCGACGGTCACGCTAATAGGCTACCATTGCGGTTACACTTATTACCATTGACAGAACAGTCATCATCATCAGCCTATAATGTTCCCACTGCAGGGACTCGGGCCTCATTAGGAAGAGGATATAATCCGGGCCCAGTGCGGGTTGGTAGATGTCACATGTCTTCGAAATTTTTGATTCTAAGTCCTGCCGGTTTCCTCACGATGTTTTCCTTCACCTTTTTGATAGCAGCGGTGATGAAATAAATTACACAAAGTAATGCGCCTGCCTGAATTCGAACCCACAACCTACTGTTCGTAAATCGGGGTCAGTGGAGGGCCAGTGGTGTCTGGGCCACCACTGCCACCAAGCCTCACGAAAAGTTTAATTCATTCATTTAGATCTGTCACTTTAATCTGAAATAATCGACTTTTAATCTGTTAAAACTTTATAAAGTTTTCAGCCTTCTGTCCCATCTGGACAGTTATTCACCTCGTTATCGGTTCATAGTTCGGTGGATAATAATTGCGATAGTTACCACTTTGCTATACCGAAACCGACGCCGGCCTAACGAGGTAATTACTGACTTGAGGCTGTGACTACATCATTTTTAAGTCTATTAGAGAGGCTTTGAGGTGGATTTATTGGGCTAAGCTAAGTTTTCTGATGATATGTTACATGATGCCGTTAGTAACAAAATTTTGGATCATTGTTGTCTGAGTTTTAAATAAATTACTCGTATTAATTAGCCTTGCTTGCTCAACATTATCATTCGCGATGATCATTACAGTACATCCTAAAAACAACCTTTCCTCGTAAGTATACTTAAAAATTATGTTAGTAACCAAAATAAGTAATCAAAAAGGCAATACACGTTGCACACTACTATTAGATTTAACATTTAACAATAAAATAAAATTCGATTAATATCAAGTTGCCGGGACTGCGGTTGTTCGGAAGAGATACCGCGACCAGTCAAAGGGGAAGGAACATGGGTGGTTTTTAGTGAGTAGAAGTCTGACACTATCTTCCACTCCGCCGGGAGGAGTCATTTGATGATTCTCTAACCTCCAAAAAAAAAGGCTAATATCACGTTACTTGTTGGTCAACTTCAAACTGATTGAAGCGAACATAGGAAAGAATGAGCTCGTGGCTAAATAACAACAGTCACTCAGTTTGATTACAGGTCAAGTAGCGCTAACCTAGGTTGGTCAATCGATGGGTAACCATCCATTACAAAACACACCGAGTTGCCTTTGTCTCGAAAATCACGTTAAGTTGGTCCCGGCTGTCATTTGTAAAACCCTGGCAGTCGTTAAGTGGCCTAAATAGGGGATCGGACAAAAAAACTAATTGGTCCGTCTGATAGATTTCCATTGAACACATATTTTTTCATCTTTCACCTAAACAAATAACCCTCCTTTTGGGCTTCGCCGCAGTCGGGTAAAAATGAAGACGATACGGTGCTTCGAAAACTCGTGAACTCCTCGAAAATTGCACATGTCAGTCCATTTTCACCTACAAATGGCGTCACAACCCCCCCACTCATGATCTTTAACGCGTTTTATCTGCGTCAATTTTTATTAATATGATAAAACAAAAAACACGTATTCAATATTTTTCGATAATCTAACAGACGGTCTATTTAGATTTTTTTGTGTGTTTTGAATGAATACATAAGACATACTTACTTGCAAAACAAAATCCAATATTTAAATACGAACTTTAAATTATGTTAATTATGCTACTTGGAATTTTGCTATCAAATTAAAACTATTTTCAGATGGGGATTGTGTTGTCAAATTGAAACTTTTTTCAGTGGTGACAGTACAAGCATGTTGTTATGTCATTAATTTCTGTCATTTCATTTTGTTCAATTGGTTTCGACTTTTAGATTTACAATAGCCTCGTAGGTGGCGCTGCTGTCCGGGCAGGACGACGTCTGCCAGGTCCACTAGTCCATTATAAATACACGTGGCTAGCTAACCGTTGTCCGTCGATGCGTGAGTTAGCCACCTATAGAAAGTGGTCAACGTATTCATACCAGTTGCCAATTGGCAGCTGAACGTCTATTTCTTAGAAATGGGAACCTGGTGACGTGATCTTTATTGCCTAGTATGGTGGTGGTATTGCCAAAAGTTTACCTATTGTCATGTGGTAATTTTGGGTTAAGTTTGCGAATATTTTATCATTTAACTACATATCAATTCATATCAACGGTGAAGGAAAACATCGTGAGGAAAGCGGCATATCTTAGAACCAAAAATTCGAAGATATGTATTGTGACATCTACCAATCCGCCCATCCCACTCCTAGAGAGGAGGGCTGAGTCCCTGCAGTAGGAACATTATAGGCTGATGATGATGATGACATAATTATCATTTATGTTTGTTAACGCCAATAGGTATATCGATATTTTTAACCAAAGATCTTACTGTATATTAATTAGATTGTTTGGATCAAGCACAATTAGTATCCCCATAGACATTGTAATTATTCTAAAGTTATGATTATTTATTCGATAATTTTGATAACTACTGCACGGATGTTTAATTTACAATACTGTAAAAAAATACAACTAAAAAAACAGCGTATTTTAACTATTGCACAGATACCTACGTTTTGTAATGTCCTGTAACTTAAAGCTTTAGCGTCAAAAGTGAAAACCTATTACATTTGCAGTAAGTAGCTTGATGTGCAAATATTTTTTTTTTTTTTTTTGTTAGAATTTTGCAGGAAAACTTGTAAAACTTTATCTGCGGTTACAAAGTCTAAAAAATACCCATTATTCCTTAAATATACCATCTAGAACACAAACACAGTTTTCCTGTTTTTGACATATAATAATTTAAGTATCAATTAATAGACCACAAAGTTGTAGGTAGGTACTTTTAGCCGAATTCAGCGATGAATATTATAACTACTGACCTTTTTTTTTTGTCATCACATAACCCCTCCCGCTCTTGGGCAGAGCGAAAGGGAGTGTCAGACTTCTACTGACTAAAAACCACCCATGTTCCTTCTTAGCCCTTTATGTCGAGGCCGCGGTATCTCTTACAACAACCCGCAACCCCGACGGGACCCGCAACCCCGATGGGTCGCAACTGCTGACCTGGATTCTGACTTTTGTCTTGCTCCACAAACCATTACCATCAGCATAGCTTTTTCCCAGCTACATTTGGTTTGGATTCCAATTCAACACCAGCTGCATATCATTATTTCACATTGATCAACGGTATATACTCGTATTTACCTCCTGGGTAATACGATACTCTTTGTAGGTAGGGCTTGTGAACAGACTTTCGGAACATCGACTGTCTAAAGCAACTGTCAAAGAAACTCTTCTACTCATGAAACAGGGACCAACGGCTCAACGTGCTTTCTGAGGTCAATGAGTCAATCAGTGGTCACCCATCCACGGATCGGACTCAGGAAGCGTTGCTTAACCGAATTGTGACAGCTGTCGTGATTCAGCCACGAGCTCTACCAATCCTAACAACAAACATAAAGGTGTAAATCATAATATTCTAATACATAAACAATAACACACAATTATTGAAAAAGTAACACGTAAATGACCGTCAAATAATTAATCACCACCACACTTAATCACCGGTGTTATGTTAATTATTGAATATATCACCTGTAAGAACTTAATATAAGAACTTCGTTTGAAATCGGTGTGGGATCGTTTATCATAATGTTTTGAAACGCTCTTTTGTACTCATTGATATTATTGTTTTGGTTTTGTTTAAGTAATTTGGCGATCTCAAAAGATTAGGTTGGATAAATGTTTATATTACGAAAAGAGACCGGAAATAGTATGAGTAAGAAATCAAACAGAATTGAAGTACTCATTCGGAAGTTTTGTTTTCTTCTAGAGAGGGGGAGACGCGTAAAAGCAAGAGCCACCAGCATGTTGTGCGGAGATGTGCAAACCGGAGAAATTGGAGCTGTGCAAAGCAACAACAAAAAAAAGAACAATTCAAATGTAAAACTTTTTGTAGTATCTAGGTCACCAAGATACAGGCTGTGCCTAGTTTGGGACCCGCTGTTGATCATGTCAGTTTTCTGTTGTGTTAGCTAAAATAATAGGAGATGTGCAAAGCGAAGAAATAAGAGATGTGCAAAGCAGATCACATAGAACACTGTCTACCGCACGCCACATATCGCCATACATTTTGCACTTGCTGGCTTAACCAATAGGGATGCATCATCTGACTCAAAAAAATGTGATTCTAATTAGTCCGTCTGTTAGATTATTGACGAAAAATATTGAATAAGTACGTATTTTTTGTTTTCCCAAATCAATAAAAAATTACGAAGATAAAATGCGTCAAAGATTTGAGTGGGGGTTTGTGACGTCACGTAAAAAATGTCATACTAATGTCTTAGAATATGACGTCACACGAGTTTTTAAAACACTGTATCGTCTTCATTGTTTGTTTACGTGAAAAAAGAAAAAAAATACGTGTCCAATATTTTTTGGAAACTGTATCTGACAGACTAATTAGATTTGTTTTGTTAACTACCGTATTACAAGATATTTGTTCTTCTCTCTGTTTAACCATTTCCACTGAAGCTAAGTAGAGACAAAAAGTGTCAATAATGGAATTCTTTTGCTTGTTTATAATACATCCCCTCTCTCTTCTTCCTCTCGTTCGCCAGAAACTGCATTGAAGAAAGTATACGTCAAAACTCAATTTCTAAAACCATTTTCTTCTATAGCTCGCATAGACACGACGCGACATACCTTGCTTCATACGTAATTGAAAAAAATATTAAATGTCTCGACCCGGGACCCAAATGGCGACAACCCCGTTCTTAATAGCCTTTATGTATGCAAATCAGTGTTTCACGATACACGATAATTATAGCTTTCACATGCTAGTACGCTGGTTACTTGTAACACTGATAGTTTCCACACGACGTGATAGCGAACTTATCTGAGTCCATTTTTAGTGGGTGTACGGGACCCTTCTGACCTATATACTTACACCTAAATTTTGAAATTTGAATTGTATTGTCAAAATGTTCGCTTTGTGCTAGGAGTTATTCGACCAAAGTTAGTTAAGCTAACCACCTCCTATTCTTGTGATTTCCTTTTAAAACCCTTCATTTTGATACCCTACTCGATGGTCCTGGATTTTTTTATTTTTATGAATTCCGCGTAATGGCCCCCAAAATCCGCATTTTTTCTTTGTTTTTTACCCGACTGCGGCGAAGCCCAAAAGGAGGGTTATGTGTTTGGCGTGTATGTATGTATGTATGTATGTCCGTTACTTTGTTCCCTTATAACTCCTAAACGGATAAAGGGATTTGAATAAAATATACGTTGTTAGATTCGTCTTGATGGCGCGAGTGTCACTGGCTACATTAAAATTAAAAAAAAAACAAATAAATTTGCTGATTCTGGGGGCCATAACGCGGATTTCAAAAAACATTTTTTTTTTCATTACCTTCGAGTAGGGTATCAAAATGAGGGGTTTTAAATGGAGATTACAAAAATATATGACACTTATATGTTTAAAATAAATGCAAAGTCACAAATCCTATAAACAGACACAAAAGTTAAATCATCTGCGAAGAATTTTACGCGACCAACGAAAGAACAAACATAAAAGAACCAAAAAGTTGGAAATAAAAAAGTAGTTAAAAACTAAAAAACCCCACTGAAAAAACTGAAAAACCAAAAACAAGCACATTTTAATTTAAACAAAACTTGGAAGCAGGCGGGGTTCATTTTAAATTATGAAATTAAAATAGAATGGACCTTATTACTAACTACTTTTATTTAATTTTAATGTAGCCAGTGCACTCGCGCCACACACATACATACACGTTAAACACATAACCCTCCTTTTGGTCTTCGTCGCAGCCGGGTAAAAACAAAACAGCTGATGATTTAAATTAGATGCTAATGTTACTAAAATACCGAAAGAAAGAGGCCTGTTTCAACCACGGCGACATTAACATCTTTTTTGGCTATTTCTAAAGTTAGTTTTGGCTCAAAAACGAGACGGGATCACCGGAGTATAAAGAGTTTAATTTTGAGTTCATGACTAATCTGAAATACTAAATGAATGACGCAATAACATTTAAGACAATCACGACTGTCAACGTTTATCATTCTATTAAATTTGAGAATTGAGATAAATGTAAAAAAAAATCTTGCAGAATGTTTGTCTTCTCTTCATCATCAGCCTATAACATTCTTTCTTCGAATTTTTTGGTTCTAAGACATACCGGTTTCCTCACGATGTTTTCCTTCACCGTTTTGAGAGCAGCGGTGATGAAATAAATTACACAAAATTATGCGCCTGCCTATGTTTGAACTCAGGACACACTGTTCAGTTGGCTCCACCACGACTAGGCCACCACCACTGGGCCACCGCGGTTCATCACTTCATCATCATCATTTCAGTCCGTAATCACCCACTGTGGTAAACTCCCTTTTCTTCAGCCGGTTCCGTATTTTCAGATAACCATGAGTATTTACTTTCATTGTTTTTTGAGCTGCAATGCTCAGCTCAAGATTCTGTAAAATTAAAAAACCATTGGATTTTTGCCATCGAGAATTTCTCAGAATCAATTTGAGCACGGTTGTTGGCAATAGATCCGCCCTTATTACATGAGACACAAACCCCCTGCCTTGACAGGAAAACCAGGGCTGATGTTGTAGCATAAATTAGTCGATTCACTAAAAACCGACTAATTCTAAAAAGTTGTCACCTCACTAAATTATAGGTACAACCCTAAATGTTCTGTAATGTCACAATGGAGGGAGAACGTCGCTCAGGACCTCCTTTAAAAACGGCTGCACGCATAGGTTCTTCCCTTTTTACATCAAGCGAGCAGCCTACTAGATAAGTCCCCAGTTATTGGGTAAGTGAACTCCGCCATTGTGTTCTTTTGCTGCTAAATTTATGTCCCGGCAAGCCATATCTATTTGTAATCTTTGTGTCTATTTAACATGGCTGCCGGCAATGTATTCTGTATTTAATATTAATTAGCACCTAGCTATTCACTATGCACATGTGCTCTAATTAGTTATATGGTTCTCCGCATGGCATGCATCCTATTCTATTCTCTATAAACTAAATCATGCTCATCCATGCTGTATCATAAACCGGCGACGCGAGTCAACAGTCAATGAGAACCACGTGGCGATGTGACGCCACGCCTTGCCTTTAGTCTATCAACTATTCACCTATCAACTAATCACTGTAAACCACTGCGATGTGTGAGTACCCATCTTCCATCTTCTTCACTGCCTTGAGCTTGCCGCATCTAACGCATGGCTGGGACACGCACATCGTAGGGGCTTACAGGAACCATCTTGGAGCTCAAGCGCCCCCTTGGTGCTGTTTCAGGGTTCCTAGCGCTGGCTAGCCAACTATGGCTGCTTCGCTCACGCTGCACTGTTCTGCTGCTCTGCTGTGCTCCCGCGCATCTACCAACGCGGTGAGAAGCACGCATCTGCACGGCCGCCCTGTCACGAGCCGCCTTTAAACTGTGACGCCTACGCGTCCGGCACCAAACGACGGCGTGGCCGTGTAGACAGCGGCCTGCCGCCGCTACCTACTGGCCGTCTGCGCTGCCGCTACCTGCCTACCACCAACGCAGCCAAGGGCTAGTTGCCCTGAGCCCGCTGCCCACTTGGTCGACCGCCCTGCCGCGCGTCCCTACCGACGCGTGAGGCCGCCTGACCCGGCCTACCTACCGTGCGTGGCGATCGCCCTGCCGCGCGTCCCTACCGACGCGTGAGGCCGCCTGACCCGGCCTACCTACCGTGCGTGGCGATCACCCTGCCGCGCGTCCCTACCGACGCGTGAGGCCGCTTGACCCGGCCTACCTACCGTGCGTGGCGATCGACGTCTTCTGGTTGCTCAGGGCAGTACCGTTTTCCTACCTTCAGTGACAGTGCGTGACCTTAGACCCTAGAACCTTAGACCCTAGAACCTATTTTGTAAGTGTAGTGCAAAAGTAAATGTATAACTAAGTCTTTCTTGTCTCATTTCTCCTACCACAAAAAGCACTACGCTACAATGTTATATTATTTTTCATGCTTCATCGTCGATCACATCATTACTGACCTGGAATGGTAAGATACTATTCAAATAGAGGAAAAACGCGTCATGATCTTATATCCTCACAATTTTTTTCTCCCCTCAGAAGTCTGTAAAAATCTTTAACAAATATTACCCTTACAACCAGTCACAACAACATTACAGTATCCGAAATTCCCGTACACACAAAAAAAAACAAAAAAATAGTGAAACACTTGAAAGCCCCAGCATCTATTTCGACAGCAGCAAAGTATTAGTTTTCGCCACAGTTTAAAAACAAGCGAAGTCGCCGACTTTTCTAGTCTCGCTGGGTCAATGACCTGGAAATAGAAAAAGAACTATTTGGCATCCGTTAGACTCGATGTTACGTGACGTTTCTTTCATGTTGTTTTCAGGGTTCCGTGGAGAAAGTTAGTGTTTTGGGAAAGCAGCTGTTGTTTAGCTGATGCCTGCGACTTCGCCCGCGTGGATGTCGGTTAATTATATACCTACTAAAACTTTTCTCGACTATCACTCTACCCATTGGTGAAAATAGCATGAAAATCGATGCAGTAGTTTTGGAGTTTATCGAGAACAGACTGACAGACGCGGCGGAAGACTTTGTTTTATTATACGTAGTGACGAACACTGTGAAATATTGTATTTCGATACTTGTGTCTTCCATTGTTGTGGGCATTCAAAATCAATTTACGGCCTCTTTCTTACAAATATCGCTAGTTAGGTAAGTAATGATCCATGTGATTTGGTGAGAAGCAAAAAGAAACGCAAGTTCAAAAGATCGTTTTCATGTTAAAACATAAAAATGCAATTGATTCTTCACAAATGTAAGAAGAGCTACACTGGCTACACATAATACAAGATTTACCACTAAGAACGGCAGTAATATTCATAAAATTGTGCTATTCAGCTGCGGAACTCATAACAGAATAAGTAACTCACACTTTTCTATTTATTTTTAAGCGCAAACTGGATGTTGGATGTGATATTTGAGAATGTTGGCAGCCTGATTGATCGTGGACGTTTTGAAATAAAATATTCTTAATATATCTAGCGTTTTATGAATGAAAACCATCAACAGTTTAGTTTAAAAAAAAAACTATTTAGTTAGGCCACATTCGTTTAGGTATGCCTAATTTACATTTAGTGTAATATTTACCTAAAAAAGTTTCTAGTTCTAAGAAACACGTTTTCCTCGAAAATCTTCTGGAGTAAAACTGTTAAATAATTGCCATTTTGTGTTCAAAGTTGTTCCATGAATTCTCTAGTTGTTCCTATTCGCATTATCTTTCCATTTATGAATGAGGAACTAGGTTTTCTCACAAAACCTTCCGAGAATACCCCTATGTTAATTAAAACGATTTGTTCAATAACTTCCTGAAAGAACCTTCTCCAGTGACTCCTTCACCCAGTCGGGCAGCCATTCAACATTACTGACTGGACTTCAAAACAGCATGAACTTAATTGAACTTCTTCTCACTTCGCTCGCACGACAGTATCTTTCAGTAGCTTACTCTAGCCGACCTGTAGGGCTATTGCGTATCTTTTAAATGACAGTGGCTAACCTATAGTTCCTATCAATTACTGTCAAATGATTCCATTTTGTACTAAACCATAACCAAATTGACAGTTAATCCAAAGACAATACGATAGCCACTGTCATTTAAAAGATACGCAATAGCCCTACTGGAAGTCACTAAACCGTAAGTGGGAAGATATCAAACCTACATGGTAAGTGAGGCCCGTCGGGGCTGCGGGATGTTGTAAGAGATCGACATAAAGGACTAAGAAGAAACATGGGTGGTTTTTAGTCAGTAGAAGTCTGACACTCCCTTTCGCTCTGCCCAAGAGCGGAAGGGGTTATTTCATGATTTTCCACCCGCCAAAAAAAAAAAAGGCTGCTTCCACAGAACGACAGTAGGGTGATGTGAATGGGGGGAGCTGTGCCTTAAGTTCTACTTCTGCTCTCGCTGATCCAAAACATGCAGCTGGTATACCTACTACCAAGCTTATCATGTCCTGCCTGTCCTGTTGCTTGCACATTACAGGAGCTGATGGACGTCACTGAAAGTACCAAACTCGTAGCCAAATTTTGGACTGACGCCATTTAAATTGTCATCGACACGCTAAGACTACCAAACCAGAATGAACTCCAAAAACGTCTTCAGTCTCTCATCATCCATAAATGGCAAGATTTTGTCTACGCGTCGAACAGCGTGACAAATTTTTTAAGTATGTACCTCAGTTACACATAATTATCACCTTTATTATCTTACGCAATGACTTCATACGTCATTCGAGTTAGCAGACCAACTAGTGACGCTTGACAGTACATTACCCTCGTCTTAAGAGTCGGTAGAGGAGGTTAATAGCCTAGGTCTTCTTCAAGGCCCTTCTGTGTTTGCTCTTTCTTACGATCCATCAAGACAAAGGTGTCAGGATTAATGTCCAGGAAATTGTTGGTAACCGCATAAGTTAACACTCTTCAAAACTGGAGACTGACTTTTGAGAGATACTTACTCCACGTACCAGAAAGCACAGCGGTGGAAAGTCTCCCACAAGATGGATCGATGAACTGATAAAAGTCTAAGGAATCCGCTGGATACGAAAAACACAGGACCGGCGACGTGGTGATTCCTGGGGGAGGCCCTTGTCCAGCTGTGGACGTATTTAGTATGATAACGATGATGTCACAGCCCGCTCCAATGAAACGTAAACTTCCATAATCACGGAGATTAGCAGACAGATTGGTGATTGAAGAGTTACTTCGCATTGACCACCTTCTATACATATACCTTAACAGGCTGTCGTAAAGTCGGTTAAGACATCAAAAACCAAAAAGGCTTCCCAAATGTAATCAAATATTTACTCCTTTACACGCTCAACAAACATTCACAGGAAAACATTCATGCGAAACCGTACAAACATTTGTTTCAAAGTGCGAATCGAGACTGCTGTCTCCCACAAAACCACAACCTTTTCGCAAACATTCCAAAATCAAGACCTCAGTTCCAAGAAATACCACTCAAACTCAAATACTCATTGACAAAACCTTAAAAAACTTGAAAAAAGCATGTTTTAAGTGGTATAACAAAATGTATGAGTGATTGCAGCTTACCGGCCGGCAAATGAGGCTCATTCATTATATATATACAGATAGACAGACGTACTTTTATTTGCAACGACTAAGTGAGAAGGAATAGCATCCTGTGTAGGATGCGACAGCAAATTAAGTGCGATTAATTTGTCGTTCAGTCGTAATTGATTTATTACTTGTCTTAGGGTTATTTATGTTAGGTTTACTTTAAAGGGCAAGTCAGGCAATCTTATGGCATTTAGTGTAACTTAGCTAAGTCTAACTAATTAATTCCATCAACACATTTAAAAATTAAAAATTAGTTAGTTAGTTACTTAGTTTATGATAAAAGAAAACAATATTGTGCATGCATTACGAAAACTACGAAGATATATGAAATAGACAAAGAAAGAATCGACATGTTTGGCGCAGTGGCTGAGCGATTGGACTGCTGCGTTGCGTGTCGCGGGTTCGATCCCCGCACTTAACAATTATTTGTAAGGCCTACAGATAGTTGTTTCGGGTCTGGGTGTCTGTGTTTGTGAGTTTAAATGTTTGTAAACGCACCCACGATACAGGAGAAATTCCTAGTGTGGGGCAACGTTTTTAAAAAAAAAAAAAAACAGGAAACTTCTGTGTAATTAGTACGCATCTCAGTTCTACAAAATCATTAAAAGCAGCTTTGTCTTTCAGGAAAATATCAGCAATTCGAAAAATATATAAACGTCTTGACCGTTCGCCTAGCTATTGTGTCAAGAATGCATTCTCAAGAAAGACAAGAGAACAGCTAATATTTTTAGCCCAGACGTTTCTTCAGAACTTTGTTGTCCTAAAATATTTAGGTTAAACGGCTCATTTTGAAATGTAGACAACAATATTTGTCCAGATTAATTTTCTTGGTTTTATTTTATTTCTTTGTTTGACTTTTATTTTCGTTGCTTTTTATGATGCTGCGAGTGTTTTTAGGTTTGTTGGCGAAAGATTCGTAATTATATCGTAGGAATCATCCATAAATCGGATATGATTCTATATAATTATCTTTCTACATGTTCGTTTTAAGGGTTTTTTCTCGAGGCTTCAACACGTCAAAAAAATAACTCGAGAATTTTCAATCATCATATTCCTGTCCCTACGCAAGTTACTAGGTGAGGTCGGTGCAAATCATTTTCTACAATTCATTGTCGCAATCGGACTGAGTCAAAAAACAATGATTCTAATTAGTCCGTCAGTTAGATTATCGAAAAATATTGGATACTTGTTTTTTGTTTTATCAAATTAATCAAAATTGACGAAGATAAGATGTGGTTGTGACGTCATTTGAAGGTAAAAAATGTACTATCATACGACGTTTTCGAAGAGTTCACGAGTTTTCAAAGCACTGTATTGACTTCATTTTTTGTTTATGTGAAAAAAGAAAAAATACGTCTCCAATATTTTTTGGAAATCTATCTGACGGACTAATTAGTTTTTTTTTGTCCGATCCCCTTTTAGAAAAAGAAAAAGCGTTATTTGGGTAGCTCTGGAGAAGCTACAGGGTCAAAATATGTGGAACACCTTATTTGTGCGTTGATATGCCTTCTAGCCAGTATGTAGAACTACATCTCATACTTTAGTGTCATTCACTTAAGAAAGCTAGGGGCTATTGGTTATGCTAAAATAAAAATGTTAAAATAATTTGAAAAAAAACACAAAAAAAAATAACTTAACTTTATTTTGGATCCATTAAATATTAAACTGACTACTACAGCTCGAAGAATTTTGTGCAGACCGTCCCAAGTTGTAATGTGTGGGAAAACAGCGCAGGCGTCATCGCTAATTTAGTGCAAACATGCAGATGCGCCTGCGTCGTTTTGTTGCCGTCCTGTTTGTTTCGGCATTTGTACAACTACCCACATCTTATGCAACCGTTCACCAGCCACCATCCGGTACAAGTGTGGCTTAAGAATCCGTTCACACAGACCGGCTCGGAGAGAAGAGCAGATTTTGTATCACGTTTAGACGATAAGATTTATTTTTACATGTCACTTCTTTTATTGTTGAGAATTCTTGACAGCAAACCTAACGCGTACTGTGACATGTAAAAATAAAACTTATTACAATGATTGAAAACTATGTTTTAAACGTGATTCAAAATCCGCTTTCCTCTCCGAGCCGGTCTGTGTGAACGGATCCTTATTCATTAATTGTCTGACTAATGATTTGTGACTGTCTTGTTTCATGCAGCTTCTTCATTGATGTTTGTTTTTTTTTGGATGTTTAAGTGAGTATGTCTTTGTATTTTTGTTTGCTTCAGTTAATGAAGTAGTTACGTGTGAATGGGGTGAGTTTTCCTTTTTTGTGAGCGTATCTAAAAATAAGTAGCATTTCTGACGAAAATGAAAGATAGCAGGATAAAACCTGATATCTTTACAATTGAGTAAACAGGTAAATACTCGTAGATATTTTCTTTTCTCGTCAGAATTGCTACTTATTTAAGGTTAATTTCACAATAATTGTGGGCGTGTTATAGAAACACCTCTGCCTAACTAACCCTTCGGGGAATTCAGGCGTGATATGTTAGAAAAAGACAGAAAAAAAGAAAAAAAATATATACTTATTTTTTTTTAACGTTGATGCGACAAGGTAGGCCACGAAATTCGAATTTTATTACGTTTTTGCAATTAACCGGTCAGTGTCAGGTTGTATCTACATCTACACTAATATTTTATAGAGGAAAGATTTGTATTTTTGTGTGTATGTTTGTAATGATTAAACTCAAAAACTTCTGCGCCGATTTCAAAAATTCTTTCACTATTAGAAAGCTACATTCACCCTGAGTAACATAGGCTAGGCTAGGCCCTTTTTATCCCTGTATTCTTACGGGAACGGGAACTACGCTGGTGAAACCGCGTGACGTCCTCTAGTGTTAAATAAAATAGGATTTGGGAACGTTACAAATGTGATTTTACTGAGTAATAATGATTAAAATCACCAATACAACCTTCTCAGTTCATAAAGTCTCCTTAAGTGACTATTTGATGAAAAAGGCAAAGGAAAATTCGATTTTCGCAGGCTGCCTTGTCGCATTCACCTTAACAAATCCTACTAGACGCCTTCCACCTTTATTTAATTCCAAAACCATGTTATACCACCGAAAATCACGAGGTAAACGCAAACACATCAAACTTTAACTTAGCAAACCCTCGGAAGACTTGAACCGCTGTTCAAGTATCACTTTACTGAGCCCTAACTTGAGCTAGACAGAACAAATAACTTATTTAGCTGCTCAAAGCTGCCGCGCTGCCGCTCAGTTAGTTTCACTATTATGTTACTTTGTCAATTAAAATTTGTATTGTTGCTCGTTCAGACAACCGTCTGGTGGGTAGTTGGGGAAAAATGTATTTTGCATAAGATTTCGTGTTGTTTGTTGTAATGAGAAGTGCTGCGGCCATTTTGCGACAGCATGATGGCTTAAGTTGGCTGGTGTGGTAAGTGAACGATCAGAGAAAGAGTAGAATGCTGCCTCGTTACACGTGTGGTCGATGGGTGTGAAGCCCAGGTCGGGCAGAGTGTTATGGCATAAGCTACGAGTATTCAGCTGCATTCGGTAAGAATGGAATCTGTCCTCAACATAGTTGGGTAAAGCGTAGGCAAATAGGTGTTCACGTGAACTGCAAATTACAGATCCATTTATTTAGGCTGGAGGCGTCGGAGGCATCCACAGGATAGTCCGATTAAGCCGAAGTCAGTCTTATAGGTTAACTTGCAGGATGCCACACAGAAAGAAAACATGTCTTTTGTGTGACTATATATGTATATGGTCCAGGATCTCAAATACTACCCATCAATTCAACCGTTAACCAAGCGAATCTCGAACTTGGAACTAACTTCATCAAACGTTCCATATTTAAAAGGGTTCGATCTTCAAAGGTAAGATAATAAATCAAATTTGGTACTCCCGCCATTCCTTAGGGAACGTAATGCAACTGTCTGACGTCACGCATTGCGTGTGAGTCGTCCTTTACTACTTTTACTACGCTCTATAAATAGGGAGGGGTAAACTATCGATAGTTAGAACTAAGAGGGAATGTCATAGCAATTTTACCAGCGGTTGCAGAACGTGGTTTACATATTATGTTGATCGTGTTCAATATTTTTGGTGAAATGGGTAGTTTTAAAACTTCACTTTTGTAGTGTTATCGATTAGGGCAGGCAGTATGAACCTGGTAATGCCGTTGTGAGCTACAGCAACATTCAACGAAATTGAAGTTGATGAACGGAGTAGAATAGTATACTTTTTTCTAGATTTTGTCAACATTTATTTTGTAGCATAAACTGAAGAAAAAAAATGTGGATGCTCTGGGAAAGAGCCTACATGGTATAAGTTTATCGATACTATTCATGAAATGTCGATACTTTTGAATTGATAGCCCATCCCTAGCTATAAAACCTTGTGACATTACTCCATAGTACTTGGTACATGTAAGGGGTGTTTAACACGGGATGATGGTGCATAATGCTAGAATATTAGTTCATTTGAATCAAACTGGTCGGCGCACGCGACGCTCGGCGTTTAATGAGTGCAATAGTCATGAAAACTACGGTAATGTGGGTATGAAATATATAAAATTAAAGTGCTTCTGTAATGCTTGTTTTCATTAATACAAAGTGAGACTTAAATGAGTGCTTAAATATTATTGCACTGACGGATTTATAGAAGCGACACTGAACCGTAAACCGGTACCCGAAACTGTCTTTTCTCAATCTACATTGAACCTAATGTTTTACGATGAAGTTGAAAATCTATTAAAGGAATTCGACAGATTGTAGTAATTTGATGTGTTCGTACATTGAAAATCTGTTAGCCCTCTATTTTCTTTCTGCTAGTATTATTGAAAACAGGGAATCGCACTTTTATTTCAATGGAAAGAGACAAACCCACAGCGTTATAAAAAAATATTATCATACATTTAAAGCAGTAATTTTGATAAATTGATACTATGGTTATGATATTAGAACTACGCGTTCACACAAGAATTTTTGATAATTTCGAAGATTTTTTCTGAAATAATTTGCGTTCAAGACGACATCAATCATCGAAACTACATTGCCCACTGGCCTTCTTCTAAAATAATATTTTTTAGTTGTAGAATTTCATAAATCAAAAAAACTAAATTGTGATTATGATTATGTGATAGTTACTGATAATAGACCACAGTACCACAAGGTTATCCGTTTCTCCACACGTTACACATCGTAGTTGGTAGATAACTACAAACTACGATCCACCACATCCACAACTTTAAACCTATATCAGACGCTTCACTTCCTGATAAATTCGGCAATTTTCTCTTCATCATTCGCCTAACCTTTTGCTACTTTACTTGAGATCGGCGCGGGGTCTTCTTCCGTATTTGTCAATTGGTCGCTATGTAATGCATCATCCCCTTTCTAGCTCACATCGTCCACACAGTCCTTGCATCGTGTGAAAAAATAATCACACTAATATTATAAAGGCGAAAGTTTTTGAGTGTGTGAGTGTTTGTTACTTCTTCACGCAAAAACTACTGCACGGATTTGGATGAAATTAAATGGCACACAGATAGTTTATAACCTGGATTAACAAATAGGATAGTTTTTATCCCGTTTTTATATTCCCGTGGGTCGTAGCGGGTGAAACCGCTGGCAACAGCTAGTTATTTTATAAACCTACATCATAAACATCCAAAGATGCTGGATTTCATGCAATCGGCATCTTTCACTCGCCTCTGGAATGATCGGAATATAAATGAAAAGGCCAGATGAACGGTCATTCCTACATAATTTTATCAGTATCGTGTGAATATGAAATGAAAAAAAAAATTACATTCACCCGAGTAAATCGCTCACACGGTTGAAGAGTCTGATATGGGCATTATCTCGAAAAAAATTGCGCACGAATCAGAAAGCTGAATTTGTTATATTAAATAAAATATTTATTTACAGTTTGTAATTACTCAGTTGATATGGGTTATCACCGCGTGTTGTCGAGGTCATGATTCAGGAAATAGCGGCATTATCACTAATTATTACGCCTCATTTAGTTTTTGACACATTTTCCGGGTCTTTTCTTTTATTTTGGACATTAGGGGGAGATTTGTGGGGTGATTCTCACGCAGAGGGCGTAATGGGTGCTTTACATAGTATACTTAGTCACATTTGAACAGCCAATCATAGATTATCTGACTGCTTCTTTGGTCTACTGGTCGCAAGTACGACTGGTGTGCATAAGGTCCTACATTTGAGTCCCAGGTCAAGCATTTTTCCGCCAGGAATTTCTCAGTAGCGGATGTAACCACGGATGTCTAAATTGCGAAATGTTGATGATGCAGTATTAGGAACACTTCTAGCTAACCGTTCGGGGATTACAAACGTGATAGTATGTGTCTATAACACGCAACAATGGTATGTTATGTTATAGATTCTCGAATTTTACCAATGAAAAAACGCAATTAGCATAAAAAAACCGCGTTCATGCAATAGTCAATATTCGATAGTAATTATGACAGTTTAATGTGGTAATCGCGTTCAGTGTCATTGGTGGACTTCGCCGATTGTTAATAGCAGTTATAAATCGAAGTGATAGCCATTACAAGAAACTTATTGGCATGTTACAGTCCCTCTGCAGTGCCCTTCGCACTGCCTAATTCTGAACAGGGGATCGGACTGAGTCAAAAAAATATGATTTTAATTAGTCCGTCAGTTAGATTTTCGAAAAATATTGGATACGTGTCTTTTGTTTTATCAAATTAATCAAAATTGACGAAGATAAGATGTGGTTGTGACGTCATTTGTAGGTAAAAAATGTACTATCATATGACGTTTTCGAACAGTTCACGAGTTTTCAAAGCACTGTATTGTCTTCATTTTTTGTTTATGTGAAAAAATACGTGTCCAATATTTTTTGGAAATCTATCTGACGGACTAATTAGTTTTTTTTGTCTGATCCCCTTTTAGAAAAAGAAAAAGCGTTATTTGGGTAGCTCTGGAGAAGCTACAGGGTCAAAATATGTGGAACACCTTATTTGTGCGTTGTTATGCCTTCTAGCCAGTATACTACATCTCATACTTTAGTGTCATTCACTTAAGAAAGCTACACACACAAAGTGACTGTAAGGGTCAAGGCGTTTTGAATTACAAAGATTCTGCCGAAATAAATCACAGCTTTTCTCCCACACTTTCTACTTAAACTGTTTTCGTACAAAGTAAATACAACCTTATGTAGGTCTACGATTTTCTTACAATGTAACGTAATCGCCTCCTCCACATTTACTTTCATTTCTCACACATCGCTAATCCTCAATTAGTTTATTTACTTAACTTCTACTTCATGTTTAAATGAAGAGATAGCTTCCATTACAGAAAATCCAACTATACTGGTCTTGTTACACAGTTAAAATTACAATGTTTGAAGTGTTTCTTATCGTCAAATGTGATTAACCCAGTTTGTTATAATGTAGGTATGTTTGACAAATATTTGTGAAGGAATCACTCAAAACTGTGTCGAGCTTTTGTCTACTTTCATCGTTTACTTCATTGCGAAATGGTTGGGTATGAGTTTGAGGATGTACTTTGTATGTTTACAAGTTAATTCATAAATTGTTGAAGACCTAAAAGATCAGAAACAGGTAATATTCTAGTGCTGGAAACCTGCCCAAAAGTTACAAGTGAAAACTTTTGTTTAATACGAAAATCAAAGCAGTCTCGACTGCCTCGTGTAGACCATAAAGGGCCTTTTTTTTTGGCGGGTGGAAAATCATCAAATAATATAAATTCTGACGGCCTGCGGGTAGTCCTCTGGTTATCGCAGCCTCGACATAGAGGGCGAAGAAGGAACATGGGTGGTTTTTACTCAGTAGAAGTCTGACACTCGGATTTCGCTCTGCCCAAGAGCGGGAGGGTTATTCGATGATTTGACACCCACCAAAAAAAAAAAAAAAGACTTCTACTGACTAAAAAGGGGTTGTACACTAGTTACCGCGGCCTCGACATATAGGGCTAAGAAGGAACCCACCCATGTTCCTTCTTAGCCCTATATGTCGAGGCCGCGGTAACTAGTGTACGACCCACAGCCCCGACGGGCAAATAATAACACCTTGTATTCAATTTCCTGTATACCGCTTCTATTTATTTATCAATTTAAATAAAAACACAAGATATTCTGGCCATATGACTGATATCTTCGGATCATTGTATTCCTCCTTCATTTGCCGAGGTCGGTGATACCGTATCTGATATGATACGACAGCCAAGGTCCACGTAATCCCATCGTGGATCGAAGGTTCCTCCTTTGTATATAATGTTTATATAAAAGGTGTTATGTTATGTCAATATTTAGTCTAGGACACAACAGGTTGTAATGTAAATAAATAAAATTAATTATAAATAATATAAATGCAAATAGCTCATGAGTAAACACACAAGTTCACAACTAAATATTTACACTAAGTAGGTAGATACTCGTACTTCATTAAAATCTAACTAACATACATATTTTATGAATAAACTAAAACAAAAGGACCACCTCGGCTCAGAATGATAATATTACCGTGACCTCGGTGTCCAAATAAGATTAATAAAAACCGGCCAAGTGCATGTCGGACCACGCACAATGTAGGGTTCCGTAGTTACCCATCAAAATATGTGAACTTACTAAACTGATTGACCACCCTGCATAGCTGCCACCGAACGATGATTTTGACAAAAATAAAAAATGTAAGTTGGTTTTACCAACAAGACTTACATTTGCAGTTTTTTACATTTTATAAGTAGGCTTTCTAGGCCTACGAGTAATAACTCGTAAGCCTAGAAAGCCTACTTAGCTGTGATAGTTTTCCTTTTATTTTCGTTAAATATGCTATTATTAAATTTTTCACACGCCCAAACACAACCCGTTTAAGTGATTTTAGTAGCCACACTTAAATCTAACAAAAAATAATATTTCACAAACGAAGCCCTTTTTTTTTGGCTGGTGGAAAATCATCAAACAACCCCTCCCGCTCTTGGGCAGACCGAAAGGGAGTGTCAGACTTCTACTGACTAAAAACCACCCATGTTCCTTCTTAGCCCTATATGTCAAGGCCGCGGTATCTCTTACAACATCCCGCAACGGACAAACGAAGCTCTTAATCGACAAAGTGTTTGAGTAAACTCGCCATATTTTAACTAAAGATCTATTCAGCGTCATCCTACATAATGGACTTCGCGAGATTTAAAAATTCCCACTATAAGTGGGAATATTTTTTTGTGTACTGGAGATACCCTAAAAAAATATTATCAAGATTTTATTTTAGCGCTTTGTCGGCGCAACTCATTTGTATATTCAGGCCAAATTGCAGCTTACTAGTACTTAGAGTCTTTGAGATGTAGTTCGGACCGACAGACTGACGGACATGGCGAAACTATAAGGGTTTCTACCTACTACGGAACCCTAAAAAACACCTGTTTCGTAAACTAAAGTACGAACACCTTGTATATTTTTATTTCCTAGGTTAGTGATTACAAAGTTAGGTAGGTAATGGTTTACCACCATTACGAATCGACGAATTATGATAAAAACTGTCAGAAGATAATAAATATTTTAGTTTGATAATATCTTTTATTATGTAACGTTCGCTGCGCAGTAGCCAAAGATTTATCAATCAGCTGGCTATAAAATATAATAATGTTTATATTATAATATAAAAATGTCACATTATGTATGTTTACACAACATTAGTAGATAGGCGATGGGCTTCGTTTCATTTAATCTTTTTTATGACATTACGTATTTCCGTAAATTACTACCTTTGGCCGAATACTGAAACGCGACTCAATTATAAGTTGCCCTTAAATCTCGTTCTGTCTCTGTTACTTCAGCATAGAGCGATTGAGACAGCACTAGATTTGAGGGTTACTTATATTTGAGTGGCGTTTTAGCATTCGGCCGTTAGTGACCTTTACAATATTTTCTAGCAGGAATCTAGGCTGTAAGAACACTGATCCTCGTCATCTTTTTTTTGCTGCTATACTTTTGTCAACGTCACGCTTTAATAGACTTACACAAAAATTGAATGACCAAGTTAACTATTTTATTTCTTAAGGGCTCTTCTGGTCGGGGCTGCGGGATGTTGTAAGAGATACCGCGGCCTTGGCCTTCTTGGCTAAGAAGGAACATGGGTGGTTTTTAGTTAGCAGAAGTCTGACATTCCCTTTCGAGCGGGAGGGGTGATTTGATGATTTCCCAGGCTCCAAACAAAAAAGGGCTCTCTGGAGCTGCGGGACTTTTTGAAAGAGATACCGTGGCCCCGGCTGAACACAAAGGGCTAAGAAGGAACATGGGTCAGTACAAATATGAAACTCCATTCCGCTCTGTCTAGAGTGAGGGGGGTTCATTTAATGATTTCCCATCCACAAAAAAAGGAAAACCAAATAATCATCACACACTATCACACTAATATTAATCAAGGCGAAAGTTTGTGAGTGTGTATGTTTGTTACTTCTTCACGTCTAAACGCCTGAAGCGATTTTAATAAAATTTGGTATGCAGTTAGCTAACACCCTGAATTAACACATAGGATAGTTTTTATCCCGATTGTATCTTCCCGTGGGATAATTTTCAAGTTGTAGCATGCGAAGCCGCTGGCAACAGCTAGTCTATCTATATTTTTATTTATTTATTTATTTATTAACTATGGAAGACTTACAGCTAAGATTAACAGAATTAAAAAATAGTATGTGAGGCTGACAGCCAATTAAAAGTCCTCACTTCTAAAAACAGATTACAAAAAAAGAGTGTGAACAACACAATACAGCCACTAAAGAAAATAATATAGTAAACATTCAAACTTAAACTAAATTCACGTCGTTTTTTTTTTTTTTTTTTTTGTCGTATTCTCTAGCGAAATAGATTTCCGCTTACAATGCCATGTAAATATTTACTTCAGAAATCCACTCAATTTGTTTATTCCCGATCAATGTAATCGTAACTGAAATAACACCTTTACCTTGAACTAGCCCATTATTGAATAGACTGGTTAGATTTGTTAAACGTAGGCGTAATTTTTATTAACATAACATCACGCCTGTTATCCCCAAGGGGGTAGTCAGAGGTATATACTCCCGGGGTCGAGCTTATTGCCATCAACTGGGCACAAATCTAGACTCCGTGGCTGATGCTGAGATTTTCCTGAAGGAAAACCCAATAACACTTTGCCTGGGATTCGAACCCAGGACTTCATATACAGCTTTCACGCTTGCGGCCACTAAGCCAACGACGCAGTTCATATGTATACAGGGTGTAAATTAACCCTTCACACATACGTCAACCAAGCATTCTATACATCAAACTAAGTACCGCTACGCAAAAATTTTTGCTGGGAAACGACTTTTTTGGGGTAAAAAATCCCATTTTACGGTAAAACTACATGTAGCACTCTTAAAACATTGTGCTAGTGGATGCTTTGAATAGGAAAAGGGTCATGGAGGTAACTTAAGTAAAGTTATAACCTGAAAAACTAGTATTTACAAAAACATCTGTGCAAAATTTGGAACTTTAACCCCCAATATCTCCGTAACTAGGGGGTTCCCAGGTATGGTCTAGAACAAAAAAATGATCGCAGTGGTGGGGAAAACAATTGCCCTTCGTTTGTGTTAAGGGTACTTTTTTTACAGCCTATAAATTATTTGATAAATAAACATATATGTCATAAATTCACGCTTTTTTACCATAGGGATAGGCCAGAAACTACGCTCCTTACAATCTCCTTTTGCCTCGTCCACATTCATACATCTGGTAAACATTTATATTGTAGATAAAAAAAACTTTTTTTTTATATTCGTTGCTCTGGGTTTTCCCACTAACCAGCAGGTGTGTGACAACCCTAGCTCCCACACTGATACCATCAATAAATAGCTCTAATAATAATAAATACATAGAATTTCATTGAGATACCACTATCCTCGCGGATTAGTAAATATTTGTGCTATCAGATAAAGTGGCGCCGTCTTTCTTTGTCAAAAATTTGCGCCAACGTAATCAAATTCTTTTGCGTATGCTTATATATATCCGTATAATAAAACGTAATTTTTTTCCATTATCTTTTTGTAACCGTGCCCTACTGAAAGTAGACGTTATCATAGGCGTATATTAAATACAATTCACCATGCATTGCAAAATGTTGTCGATTTTCTTAAATAAGCCTTATCCCAATTTATTTATGATTGACGCAACATGTCTTCTTCTTCCATATTTTTCGTCATTTCAGCCCAGTGGCGCACTAACAGGGGATGCAAGGGGCGGCACGCCCCGGGCCTCAGATCTTTAGAGGCCCCATAATGCCTCCGCGTTCCCCTGATAAAAATATCCTAAACAAGACTTAATGTTAAAATGTTCGTGCTCGCTACGCTCGCTAATACATCCTTTATTATGGTTTCTGCAAAAATTGGCAGTGTCTCCTAATCTCAATTCTGTATGAATAAACGCAAATAATATAATTTAAGAATAAAAAATATCGGGAAATAAATGTTAAATAAAATCGCTCGCTGCGCTCGGTCTTGCTTTTCTTTGTCTACAAAATGACACCTTGCATGAATCGACACACAAAACCTAAAACAGGCTCTTTACGGGTTTCAGATTATAAATCTGTCGGCGGCCATGAACGTTTTGCAAAAGTAAACTTTCGTTTTACATAATAATTACACCCCTCTCAGTTCATATAACTTCCTTGAATGACTTTTTCATCAAATAGTCACTCAAGGACATTCTATGAGATGAGAGGGTTGTATTGGTGATTTTAATCGTTATTACTCAGTAAAGTCACGCGGTCGCGAATCCTATAAAACCTGGGACTGATCGGCAGATTGCAAAAAACGTAAAAAAACGAATTTCGCAGGCTACCCTGAAGCATTCACCTTAAATAGAATTTAAATTTCACTTGCCAGATTTTAACAAAATAAACTTGTTTATACTACTACTTGAAATATCATTAGGGTATAGCCAAACGACACGTCATTATAATCTTCTTGTTCGCTTCCTATTCTATTTGGGGTCCATACTAATGTGAACTGAATAAAAAGCTTGTAAAACTTCATTTTTTTTAAAGCTAGGGGGCCTCATTCAGCTTTGTCGCCCCGGGCCTCTGACGGGATTAGTCCGCCATTGTCTCAGCAGTCACTTTCTTTCTACCCACATCATCCTTCACACAGTCTATCCACCGTTTATTTGGTCTTTTTCTACTCTTGTAGCCATCTACATTCATACTCAACATTTTCTTCCTTCGCACCACATGCCCATATCACGACAATCGATGACCACACAACTTTTCATTCACCGGCGTTACTTTCAGACTTCCTCTTATGTACTCGTTCCTTATTTTATTCATTCGCGTCACACCACACATTCTCCTTGGCATTCTCATTCCATTCAATCCAGTGACAGGGTAACAAGATAAACTCCTTAGAAAAACTGGTTGTCAGACTTTTGGCTCACTGACTACCTATAACGACTGCTAAAGGTTTCCAAATAACAGCCTGAACCAATTATTTCTCGAAAGTGCTTTTCGAAGCACAAAGGGGTCTCAGTATCCGTCCGTCTTATAACGACGACAGGCCGTGACGACGCGGCGACGACGCCGCGACGACGGCGCGTTCTTGTTCCACGCGCGCCTCAAAGAGATGTCAGCAACATGGAAGGGGCCCGCAAGGGCCGACGCCTGTCGAGACTGCGGGTTTGTTTAAGAGAAACCGCGGCCTCGACATAAAGGGCTTAGAAGGAACATGGGTGGTTTTCAGTGAATAGAAGTCTGTCCCTCCCTTTCGCTCTGCCCAAGAGCGGGAGAGGTTATTTGATAATTTTCAACCACCCAAATAAAAAAATGGTCTCTGTATGTGCTGGATGGTCACCATCCACGTACTTGCATAACCTTGAACATCGCCCGCCAATGTCATAACCCACAAGCCCTCCAATCTTCAGTAACCCATATTAACGATTTAATGACATATTAATACAACAAAAACTTGATTGGGATTAGCGCTAGTGTAGTATCGTTATCGAGTGCGCCGGCGCCGGTAAGCCGAGCTCGTTATCGTGATTTCCTAGATACCTGTTCACGTGCCCGCGGCGATCGCTTATCAGTGAGCAGTGTGTCAGTTTGTGTCTTACAATGCAATGGCTTAATTCATGTTACCAGGTGTCTGATATGTTAAACTACCATCACCATCATTTCAGTCGAAAGACGTCCACTGCTGGATATAGGCCTTCCCCAAAATTCATCACATTAAACGGTCCCGTGCGTATCGCATTCAGCGGATCCCTGCAACCTTCACCAGGTTATCGGTCCACCTAGTGGGAGGACAAACTACATATCATAATCCTTACTTACTACTATAAATGTGAAAGTAACTCTGTCTGTCTGTCGCGCTTTCACGCCAAAACGACTCAACCGATTTTCTGTCTAGACTAGAACCTGAGAAAGGACATAGGCTACTTTTGAACACGAAAAAAGAGTGTTAGTGGTTGAAAGGGGGGATGGCGGTGAAAATATTACTTTTGATCGCTATAACCGACATCCATGACGGACGAAGCATCAGCCAGTAAATAATAAATTAAAAATAAATGGACAATGTTTCTAAATAAATAAAAATATTAAATTTTTACTAACTAAGTACTTATACCTAATATTTATAAGCGTTCTTCCTCCCCTCTCTTATTTGATCTTTGCTGTGCTAGACAGGGTCCATAATTGTGACTGATGTAATTATTTCCCTACCAACTAAATGTTTACATTATGGTACGCAATAAAGAATTGTTTGCCCTCCTAACCAGAGGAAGTCGACAATAATCCGTTATTTACTCTAGAATTAAACTCGACATGTTTATACAAAGTAATTTTGATAAAACACTGACATTCTTATGTCTTAAGTAGTAGTTACCAAGTCACAAATGTACGAAGGTTAAACAATTTTCATATTCTTGACTTGTCGTGATGAATTTATTTAATTAAATATATTATTACATATAACAATACTGTCTATCGACACTAAACCTTCAAAACACGCTATAATATATACTCTTCAAGAAGCGGTCAACCAATCATTTGTAAGTACATCAAATTAAGTAACTCCACGCAAAAATTGTACCTGGCAAACAACTTGATTTAATGGGTGATAAATCACGTTTTCCGGTAAAAACTCAATGTAGCACACTCAGAGCAATATGCTTATGGATGCCTTTTTTTTGGGGGGATGAAAAATCATCAAATAACCCCTCCCGCTCTTGGGCAGAGCGAAAGGGAGTGTCAGACTTCTACTTACTAAAAACCACCCATGTTCCTTCTTAGCCCTATATGTCAAGGCCGCGGTGTCTCTTACAACATCCCGCAGCCCCGCTTATGGATGCCTTGAATAGTAAACGGATCATGGATTCAATTAAAGTAAAAATACAATGACATTAAAAACTGACGTTAAAAAAAATCGGAACTTTGACCTCCAATATTTCCGAAACTAGAAGATTCCCACTAGTTCCCAGGTATGGTCTAGAACAAAAAAATGATTTCACTGACGGGGAGAACCTTTCGGCTGCGTTAATGGTACTTTTACATCCTTTATACAAGATGATTTTTTGATATAAAAATTGTGATATATTCATCTTTGGCGAAAATCATTGAATACGTGTTCTTTCTTTCAGTACCACTCAATACAAAAATATTGAGATGCATCACGTCACAAAGTTTTAACGTTTCACTGAGAGCGGATAATTCTTTCGACAAAATGTTTTAATCCTACTAATATTATAAACAATGTATGTATGGGTGGATGTTTGTTACTCTTTCACGCAAAAACTACTGAACGGATTTGGATAAAATTTGGTACACAGATAGTTTATAACCTGGATTAACACATAGGATAGTTTTTATTACGATTGTATCTTCCAGTGGGATAATTTTCGAGTTGTAGCGGGCGAAACCGCTGGCAACACCTAGTATGAAAATACATATAGTTTCGATTTTTTTTTGAAATGGTGTTAGTGAATGGTACCTAATGACGGTGACTAAAAAAACCTTGTTTTTATAAACATTCTAAATAACAGGAATCCACTATCAAGAGTCTTCGGACACTGCCGACGTACAGCGTAGAAGTGACACCGATGCACAAACAAACGGTTATCATCACGTATTCACTACATTATTCTGACCCACATAGAAGGTATTAATCGGTTTAAAAAAAAAATTGCATTCTATACATTTTGACCGTATAAGTGTTTTGTAGGGAACAGGTGTTAAACTCTGCTGAGCCAGTGAAGTTTAACCAAACGTCCCTAAAAAATAATACTACTCAGATCCCTTGCTGTTCTCTCCCAGCGACGCCGACGCCCTGAACCGAGGTTCGTAGCTCAGCGTGAAGTCTTTTAGTTTTTAAGTTTATTTGCTCTTTTTTTTGGGGGGAGGGTGGTTTTTTTTTCCTGCTTGGAGACCTCAATTTCATGGCATCATAGGCACAGGAAAGTCCGGTTAAGCAGTAGCCATCCTGTCTAGGATGAACTGCGAGGCACCAAACACAAAACAAAAGTAAACATTTGTTTTTTTACCCGACTGCGGCGAAGCCCAAAAGGAGGGTTATGTGTTTGGCGTGTATGTCCGTTTCTTTGTTCCCTCATAATTTTTAATATCCTATGAAGATTTTCTATGTGGGAAGGTTCAGAAGTTCCATTCCACCCTGACTGATAGATCGATCGACACTTGGACAGTTAGACTGACGGACTTGTTTCCTTCTTTAAGTACGGAAAAACTCCTCATCATCATCTGCCTAGCCTTTTCACAACTATATTGGGGTCGGCTTCCAGTCTAACCGGATGCAGCTGAATACCAGTATTTTACATAGAGCGACTGCCTATCTGACCTCCACAACCCAGTTAATGCTAGGTAATACGATACCCTTTGGTAAGACTGGATGTAACGTGCTTTCCGAGGCACGGAGGAAACTCGGTATGTAATGGGCGGTCACCCATCCACAGATCGACCTAGGCAAGCGCAGCTTAACCTAAAGATCGACCCGAGTGGCAGTTCTTATAAAGCCACGAGCTCCTCTGCGGAAAAACTCCTCTGACTGTATAAACTTCCCAAAAATATCTGAACTACCAAGGTTGAAATATTTCAATGACAACAAGTACTTAGTAACGTAGACGTTCTTATTATAATTAGTTTCTAATAATTAACTAATGTTTATTAGTGTAATAGTTTCAAATTGGCTCTCAGCCAAGATGTTCGGCGCAATCTGTACGAACATGACAGACAATAATGAATTACTGAGCAACCAGCTTCAGTTGGCAGGTGGCGGAATATGGAACTGATATTGTAAGTACGGTATTTGACAGATGAGCTGTCATTTTGCTTTGCAACTAGCGCCACCTACAACGGTCAAGAATTTTTGGTTAGTTGTAGGTGGGATACAGGAAAAGAGCGGGAACGAGCCAGGGGAATCTAAATTCAAAGAAACATCCAACATCCTATTTATTATTGTTTTGGTCACAGATTCTTCTAAGAAATTCAAACTTATACCAAGTTTGAACACACAAGAAAATGCTGTTTGTACAGACGCCAACAAGGTACCTGAAATTGACATGTTGTCCCAATCAACCTACTACTTTACAGCTGTTTAAACTAACTGTAGTAACTCATTCAGGCCCGTTTACACCATCACCTCTATCTCCTAGCCTAGCCATTTCCCAAGTATGTTGGGGTCGGCTTCCAGTCTAACCCAAAACTGCTAAATACCAGTATTTTACACGGAGAGACTGCCTATCTGACCCACCCGGTAACTGGATATCACGATTCTTGGTTGTCTGTGAATTTTTGGACTTCTAACTACTCTTGAGAGCTACACATCAGGTCTATTTTCACCACATCTCAATAAATGCGTAGCATTAAACGTAGATACTTACAACATCGTTTATACGTTTTTCAGTCCTTTGAATGTGTTTTTTGTCTGTTTAAGGAGTTGTAGGTGGTGCAATCACTTCTTAGTCATTGTTTGAACTATATTCTATGTTAAAGTGCCAGGGTAGCCCACGAATTACGATGTTCTGCGGAGTTGTCATAATATCCATATGGTTATATCCACAATAAAGTCTTTTGATATATACTAACCAAATAAAAAAACACATTCGTTGAATACCATTACAAGCTTCCTTTTCATTGATATTCAAAGCTGTATCAACAATAAAACCACTTACATGGCGCCAACACTGAAGGAAAACCAGCATAAAAATATCAACACAGCTATCGCAATTCCGAAAACCATTATCAAATCGCGAATAATCGATTAAACAGCAATTATATCAAGCGTTCACTATCGTTCGTAGAATCGAATGTAACGTCTCATTGAATTGTTGATGCAACTCGGTTTTATTGTTCGCGGAAAATCGTGTCGATGGCAGAGTGCAATGCGATGTGTTGTTAAAGTCCAAACACTAGCATGATGTCATTTTTTTTAACTAGCTGTGTCCTGCGACTTTTGTGTGAAATTATTCCAAGAATAAAACCCATGTTAAAGAAGTAGCTTATATTAGGCCTCAGCTATCTGCTAGTAGAAGTCCCTTTAAAATCGGGCCAGTTGTTTCGAAGATTAGCCGGAATATACAGACAAACAGACATTTTTTTATTGGTTTTGCTATAAGTAGCGTACTTACTTCCATATGCATTCAGTAAAAAGCTTTAATTTATATATTACAAACAGATACTTTAATAATTTTATTTGTATTATGGATGTATATACAATGGAGGATTTGCGGAAATACGAAATTTAAATCTGGAACCTTTTTGTACAAGCTATATCTGTTTTTGGTGTTTTTAATGGTTTCCTACGAATTGCAGTCGGAAGATAAGACTTTGCAGGTGGTGTTGTTAGTTTCATCGAGGTGATAAAAGTATTTCTAGAATTTGATAAGCTTAACCAACAGTTACTTTATACAAGTTCCTGGCTCAGATATTATAAACCAGGGATTTTCCAGAAGATACGAGGAACGTGGAATACGTTGCATGAAATCTTCTAAACAAAAAAAATACTGCTCCGTACAATAATGACCGTGGAGGTATTGCACTTTTGTAGGGACAACAGCTGGTTCTCTCTTAAAAAACAAAATGAAAATTATGTGGATCAAAATTATGTACCTACTGTACTGAGTATATGTTAATCGTTTTTGCGTCGGTTTCCCATGCACCGCGTATACTTTAAAAGATACAAAAAAATATCAGGCACCAAGGCCTATAGGGTGCTATTCGGCGGCGTCCTAATTGGCACCGGTCGTACTATCAAACGATGCGTTCCCGTCGTACGACGAGATTAAACATACTAGCTTCTTCAGTGTGTCCTAATAGAGCTTGCGATTGCGAGTGCTCGTGCGACCGCAGTAAAATGGTTTAAACGATCGTACGAATGTCCAATCAAAGCTACAAATCTCTTCTGGTTGGTCACGCGTTAAAGTGTGAGCAGAACGCGGGGGACGGGGAACGACACAGGTTAGTCGCGATGAGAGAGAACGCATCGTTCGGTCGTACGACCGATCGTTGCCAGGACACCGCTTGGACCATCGTACGATAATTTACATCGCATGACGATGAACACATCGTTTGATCGTACGACCGTTGCCAATTAGGACGCCGCCTAAAACCCTATGGGTCTCTATGTTAGTATTGTTAGTTACATGTAGGAACATAAAAAAGCAAAAGAATACCACAATAACAAACAAACACGGGAAGGTTTAACAAGATTTGTTTCCAAAATGTAGCTTGGTAAATCTCTCCATTTGATCAGCCCATACACTACACTGAAAAAATACTTTTGTTGAATATACTAAATTCTCAGTATTTTTTGCAAAAGCCAAGTGTTAATATAGGTCCTACACACATTTTTGTTGATTTTACTAAACCCAAATAGTTAAACATTTACAAAACTGGTATGGTATTAATAACTCATTAGAATTGTAATGACGTTATTTTTACTACGTATCCGAATCGGTTAGACTTACAAACAAGTTTCGTAAAATCGATCGATTATACGAAACGAGTCATGTAATATTCACCGTCATTATTTAATATAATTTAAGGATATTTTTGTATTTTTTATCAAACCTGTCTCGTATATTTTACCCTCTAATTAATTAAACATACGATACTAGTCTTGCAAAATTAACTCATTCTATATCGTAGACTTAACGCGATAACTTAGTATTTTATTGCTAAATCGGCTTCGTATATTTTACCCTACAGCTTTTGTAGACTTTAAGATACTAGTCTTGTAATATTCAAAAATTGACTTTCGTATAATTTACGTGTCATATTTAGTATTATTCAGTAAAGTTGTTTAGTATATTTTACAACATTATTTACCTAAAATGTACGACACTAGTCTTGCAATATTTACTCATTCTGTTTCGTAAACTTAACGAGTTAACTTTAGTGTTTTTTTGCTAAATCGGCTTGGTATATTTTACCCTTCAGCTTTTGTAGACTATGCGATACTAGTCATGTAATATTCACTCATTCCGTTTCGTATAATTTAAGGTTTTTTTTTAGTATTTTTGAATAAACCTGTTTTGTATACTTTACTGGTCATGTTATGTATTTTTACTAAATAAGTATCGTTTATATTATCATTATTGTATAGTACGTTCTACGAAACTGGCTTTGCTAGGTTTACTCATTTACTTTCGTATATTGTGCAACTTTACTTCGGTTGAATCTACAAACAAATTTTAACAATATTGCTTTCGCAATATTTTCCTACACACAAAATTTTCATGATACTTACTTTCATGTTTTAGTTGTTTTTAAATTTCTTAGAATAACGTCATGTGAAACAAAATCGTTTCGTAGGAAGGTTACTCTAAAAGATTTAGAGACAACTTAAAACTGTAAGTAAATCAATCATGAAAACAAATACATGAAGCTTTTATAGAAGTAGTAAAATATTATGTAAAATACAATATCAAAGAAATCCAGATAAGTGCAATATTACGGGGTAAACACAAAAACAAAATACCGAGTAGAACGTTCCAAAGTAAAGTCGTAAACGAAAGTAGATGCTAGGTCAAAATAAATATAGCAAATAAATAACACAGGACCCCTTAAAAGTACACAAAAAATAATAAAATTTGGTGAAATTATCATAATTATACAAAAGAATGAATGATTAAATATTACAATTCCAAGATTTGGTCAGAAAGGGGACTAAAATAACAACAGAATGTAAAAAAATAAGAACATTTTATTTAAAAAACAGGAACAATCGACATAGTTACTTATCTAAGTTATGTTATGTAAGTACCAACTTAATTTTACAATTCACATTTTAATAAAAAAATATAAATTTCTTAAAATTCGAAACCACTGTTTATTAAGTTAGAGGATGCATTATTCCTAAGTTAATCTTAAACTATGATATATTTATAAATGTAAACAATACAAAAACAGTTTATTTAAACAAACAACAGGAACAATTATTGATACTTATCTAAGTTATATACTGTAAGTAGCTACCTACCAACTTAGTTCTACAGTTCACATTAAGTATAATAAATAAATTACAAAACAATAAATTTCTTAATTCGAAAACGCTGTCTATAGTCTAGTGCAATTAGAGAAAATATACTCAAAACGTAGAACAAAATTTGATTTTCATGGGACTTTTTTTAGTGAGTTCCTAGAGTGGAGAAGAAAGTTTAAAAAAAAAATTTCGCCGCTCGTGACTTTTTATAATTCTATAATTTCCTTTTCGACGGCAGGGAAATAACACGTAGATAGCACAATAAATTTAAAGATAAACAGAAAGCACGCCTTGAAACGAATGTTTACTTCTGTGTGACGTCACCAATATTTAACAAGTAGGTATCTTTAAATATTTTTCTAGTTATTATACCTCATTAGATAGCTAATAAAATGAGGATTTAGACATTAATTTGCACATTGAGTTTCATTGCAGTATTTGGAAAAAAAATGCTTAGACAATTTTATGACATTTCTTATTGAATTTTAAGTTACTACAGTTAAGAAAGTGGTCTTCGTTAATATTTTCTTGTCCAGTTATCTGTGAAAAAGCATCAGTTACCAATTCTTTTTACCAAAAGGAATCTTAAAATTCTACATTTTTAGAAATAATTGCAGAAAAAAGGAAATTTTCAAAAAAAAAAATTACTTGAAATATGCATTACGTCAACAACAATATACAAAGAAACGGACCAAATCAGCGTTTAATGGATGCACGCAGGTCACAATATTACGCAACAATATGTATTCGTTATTCGTAAACGAAAACTAAAAAAAATCGAAAGAAAATAAAAAAAAAGTCGCGGGCGGGAATTTTTTTTTAACTTTCTTCTCCACTCCTAGAACTCAATAAAAAAAGTCCCATGAAAGTTTGACCACTATCAACTTCGCTCCATCTTTATGTCTAATTGCACTCGACTATTATTAGGACATAGGATGCATTCTTCCCAAGTCAAGAAATATTGAAAATTGGTCTTAAATCCCAACCAATAGAGGGTCCCAAACGATCATTACACAAACATACATTGGTACATGAATGAGCATTAACTTTTAAATTATTACACAAAATATTGCGAGAACATATTTGCCCATTACCCTTTACACTATGACAAAAGAAATTGCAAGAACATTTTTGTGCATTCTCTTTTAAATTATCAAAATAGGCATTACCCTTTATTTTAACACATTTAGTTTTGGAAGACACTTATTACTAGAATTAGGAAATAAAGATTGTGGAGTAATATTATTATTAGCCCTTCGTATGGGACACGAAACACGGTTATCACTTTCACACGCACTATTATTGTTATTGTTTTGAATAGAGTAAATAGAGTCAGACTCGCGAGATTGAAACAAAAACTTTGACCACTAGAATGTTTATTATTCTCACCTGGACCAGGACTCTGCAACGCCTGTACCTAACTTACGGCAATGCTCCATGGAGTGGCCGAACTTCCTGCAGTACGCGCAGGTAGGCCGTAGCCTCCTTGTGGAGTCCTACTTGGGTGGAAAAGGCGCGGGGGACGCCGCTGGAACAAGCGCGAGCGAAGCGGGCGGGACCTGCACCGCGGCGCGGGCAGCTGGCGCACCGTAGATATGCGTACGTGCGAGGCCGCTAACGTGCGCGCGTGCCCGGCTGTTGTCACGACCGTTATCACTCGAGGCGGTTTGTGTAGCCGGCGTTGATGTTGGCGGCGGTTGTGTTCGTCGCTCACTCGCCGTGTGCTTCATGACAGTTTTCTCGCCGAAGAATCTTCTACCATTCGTGCCAGGCGGAGTAAACCATAGATGTTATTGCACTCTTCTCGTCGTAAACTTTTCCTAATTGAACTATGTAGGAGACCGTAGGTCTACTTGAACTGACTCTGTTATGTCACCCTTAGGCGAGCGTGCGAAAAGGGCGCGAACGCGAATAAGTCGGTGTTTTCAATGTCCTGCAGCGTGGCAAATATATCCGATGAGGCGGTCGGCTATAATCACTTATCAAGATAACCTCGGCTTCTCGCCATGAAGACACGGAGTATTTTATGCCTTGGAAGGAAGGTCTTAGATTGGAAGTAAAATTTATTCACGTATTGACACGAACACAATTATTATTTACAAGAGTTCGGAATGTTATTTGTGAACGACAGGTCTAGATGCGTGGCGTCGCGAATACACTTGCGCGGGAAACTAGAGATTATGCGCACGCGGTACAATACAAGTGCTTTGCGCATAGGCAGCAGCGGACTGGCGAGCGCCGCGCACCGCTCGCAACGGCCACGTGGGAAAGAGATAGAGCGATACAAGTTATCCGGTGTATAGCTCGGGCACGCGACTGCGGGACGCTCTAATTGGTCGCGTCGTTGGACTTTGGGTTGCTACAACTTTTAATAAAATGTTCCTGTTTAGTTTTTCTACATCTGTCATTTAAATCGTTACCCCTATAGTCAAATAATTGTATTCGGTCATGAAGTGTTTTTAAATTAAACAATTTTATAGTTTCAGTGTAATGCAAAATAATATGAGCAAGGTCATAGTGAAAAACACCTTCGAAAATGTAATGCATAATATCGACACATAAGTTATCCAGTACGTGGTAAAACCGATGTTATTAAATACACATGCTCTTTTAATCCTGTCATTGTTACATTATTAAGTCACGAATCACGGGCATAATTTTCTTGATTTCTCAGCTTGATTTGCTTGATCTTGTTTGCATTGTTTTCTCAGTAATATTTTATTACCTTTACGATATGTAAAGGTACGATAAAAACTGCTAGAATATGATTTGGCAAAACCTAGAACAGTGATAGTAAGTCCCAAATTGTCACCAATGACCATTGCAAGTTTAAATATATTCTGAATGTTCCTTCTGGTGTTTCTATTTCAATAACACTTTCTTCTAAATATTTTAACTCTGTAATAAGTTTGTGAAATACTTCGTAGTTCTACGTACGTTTTTTTAAGACATGAAGATGTGAATGTGAAAGTGTATAAAACGAATGTTTTGCTATACAATTTATTTAAATTATTCATTATCATCAGGCATATTAAATTTATACATACTGGGTGGAAGGTTCACTGACGCGAAAACGAAAACGGTTACCATGTATTCAGTACATCATTCTGAAGTAAACGTTATATTACACTTACGGGATATCTTCCGTGATCATTATTTGTTTTGAGCTCTAGATATTTCGACGTTGTTGCTAACGCCATGATCGCGGGCTGACTGGAGAATGCGGGAATATAACTAAAAACATATTGATGTTCGAAAAAGCGATACAAAATATCGAAAAAGTATTAAATTATACGTAAAATAGGATTTGAATCTGGTCACCCCAGGAGAGAGTTTACTGCCTACACGCATCGCGTTCCGTCCCTTCCCCTTACACCCCGCGTCCGACAAAACAAGCGTTGGTAAAACTGACAATAGTACGGTTTGATTTTACGAAATAAGTTTTGTAAAAGTACTTTGTACGTATTATGTACTTAGGTATTTCATTTATTTATTTTGCGTTCCATATGGTTAGAGGGCGGACCCTGTAAGGGCACAGCAACGTAGGAGAGATCAATGATAGACCATTCTGACACTATTGAATAGCAGACTCGAGGCCCAGGTTATTTGACTTAATAGTTTTTTTGTCGTTGGGGAACCTTGCCCTAAAAGGTAGGTACAGTAGGTTGTTAGATTTTTTTTGTTTTGATGCCTATCCATACCATACTGGTAAGACTACTGCTACCCTTGCTCACGAGGTCTACAGCTCACAAAGCCACATATATAGTTAAATAGCGTCGCAATCGCAAAAACTTATCGCAAAAAAATTTATGAAGTGGGTCAACTCAACCCGAACCGTTAGAGAGAGACAAAATACCTTTGCTGACTTCTCAAAAATCAGAAGAGCTACAATTCTTAGATCATTTTTAAAAGTAGGTACCCACAATTATGGTTTAGGCCCCGTAAGCCATGTAAATTGGTTTTTCGGGGACTTGGCTGCTTAATAGGTACCTAGTGTATTTTTTCACTTCATCATTATCATTTTAGCCGAAGGACGTCCACTGCTGGACATAGGCCTCCCCTAAGTGTCGCCACATTGACCGGTCCCGTGCGTCTCGCATCCAGCGGATCCCCGCAATCTTCACCAGGTCATCGGTCCATCTAGTGGGAGGCCTTCCAACACAACGAAATTTTTTTCAGTTATGTAGGTACTTACATAAAAACTTAATTAGGTTCTATTTTACTAAACATTCGTGAAAAATTACTTAGTTAATGGTACAAACCGCATCAAAATCCATTGCGTGATTTAGGAGTTAGTTGATTTAGAAACATCATCAATGTTCAGATGTTCAGAGCTCTCAACCAGTGAACGAAAACATCACGAGGAAATGTTACCTACCTACCTATTCTAACTGCGACGATGTGCCCGCAACCTGTGACGTATGGAATACCAACTACTGCAAAATGTATGTAGTTGGACGTACTTCTGACAACCACTACAGCCTCAAATAATCTTGAGTTGGTACTTGGCCTTGGTACTAAGAGACCTGTTTGGATTAGGATGGCTACTTTTTATCCCGAAGAACGAGCCCAAAACGTTAAAACGCCTAAAATGCTGATGTTAGCAGACAAAACTAACACGTATGCGCAGCCGCGGGAAGCCGCTAGGTCTGCAATAGTTATACATAGATTAACATCCAAATCATGTAGGTATATTAAATTGCCTTTGGCAAAATCAACATACAAGATCGTTAATTGTACATAGCACTTTAATAGCGAAGCATGTGCCATCTAATGTTACTTTTAGGAACCGTCTTACAAAACTAGAAAGTGTTTTTTACGGAAGTATAATGTCAATTTGTTTATTAATTCGACATCAAATTATAGTTCATTATACTTAATCGTGGATGTTGAATTGCGTATAGCAAAATCAACACCCAAGATCGTTAATTGTACATAGAACTTTATTAGCGAAGCATGAGGCATCTAATGTTACTTTCAGGAACCTTCTTACAAGACTAGAAAGTATTTTTTACGAAAGTAAAATGTCAAATTGTTTAATAATTGAACATCAAGTTATAGTTGAATATACTAAATCGTGGACGTTAAATTGCATTTAGCAAAAACAACATCCAAGATCGTTAATTTTACATAGGACTTTAGTAGCGAAGCATGCGCCATCTAATGTTACTTTTAGGAAGCTTCTTATAAAACAAGAATGTGTTTTTAACAAAAGTAAAATGTCAAATTGTTTAACAATTCAACATCTAATTATAGTTGAATATACTAAATCGTGGATGTTGAATTGCGTATAGTAAAATAAACTTCCAAGATCATTCATTTTACATGGAACTATAGTAGCGAAGCATACTTTTCTTGACAATGCTCCTGGCAACCATTTTACAAAACATAATTTTGTGTATTTAACACATAAATCTCTTAATTTTACTAAACAATAGATAGGTTAATATTAACCTTAGATAGTTTAGTGAAATGAACAACGAGTATTTGTGAAATCAACGAGGAATTAGGTTGATTTTACTAGTTGAAGCCTCAAACTACTCTTCTTTCGTAAATTTAACAATTCCATTTTTTCAGTGTACATGACATTTACGTCCTCTTCATATCCCTATATCCTGATAGGGCAGTCTATTCATAGCTCTCGTCTCCTCAGTCTATACGTCAATATCTACGTACAAGCTGGTCTAGTATTAGCTTGAAGATCATTTGGCAGCCGTCGTATCCGCATGCTGGTAACACGCCCTACAGAACTGCGTCTCCAGGGCGTTAAACTCAAAAGCTATATTTATTGTTACTACCACATTTCTTTTTGACGCTTCGTGATGTCGGTTGGAGTGACAACAATGTTTCCTAATTGAGGATCGCGGGATCTTTGTACTGTTCAAGGTGGAAGGTGGATAAATATTCTATAGTTTTGGTTAAACTAGATAGGCCCTGATCAAGTATACAGTAATCAATACAAAATAATGCAATTGCCTATTGCAATTTTACTGACCGTCGATACAAGTGGAATGTGTCAAACTTGGCACAACAAATATCTTGGCCTCACTGGGATCGATTTCTTTTTTCTATGTTTTTTTTTCTGTACACATTTGAATAATTGTGACATTTAAAAAAAACAGGATGAGATATAAAATAACGAAAAAATTTGTTACATCAGTTAGATAATAGAGTGTGAAACAAAAGGATATTTTAAACTAAGACAAGCAGCGCGCAGCGCCGATAAAACGCCCGTTTTATAGACGTTGTCGTAAAAATATGTTTCCTGGAACGGTTTTGGCAAACGCACGCTCGTCGGCGACGCCGCCTATGTTCCCATGTGATATTTTTAATTCATGAATCAAAACAGTAGCTTTATGCGTCGGCTGCACCACCATTTTGAAAGAAGAGACAGAAAAAATGTCGTTTCCGGACTTTAAACAAATTTTTGCAACGAAAACGTGACGGGAATGACAAATAACTCGACCAACACAGCTTGAGCCTTCAACGAGGCGCTGCATGTTTAGAAAAACGTCATTCACCTGTCAGATTCAATACATTTAATCGTAGTTCAAAATTCCACCGTGTCTCAAGTTATAATGGTCATTGAGATTTACGTTTTAGGTTTGTTGTCCCCTTCTTCTCTTGTGATACCGTCAAAAGGTTTTAATTCTATATTGCATGCACGTACAGTTTAGGGTTAGTCAACGAAGTAGCCCTTGACATTATCCTTTTCTTCGGGTGAATTTAATTGAATCCTTGATGCAATAAAAATAATTTTTCACCCCTTCTTGGACCCGACACAAAGGAGTTGTGAAGGTTTTTGAAGGACTGACCAGACCTGTTGCATGAAAGGGCTCCACTTGGTCAAATCGAATAACCAAACTCGCCTAGTCCCTCTGAGGGTGAGATACCCCTCCATGCCTCTTATACATCAATCGACGGCATCACGGTTGGCGCAGTGGCTCATGCATCGGACTGCGGGCACTGCGTGTCGCGGGTTCGATCCCTGCACGGAACAAATATTTGTATGACCTACCTACAGATAGTTGTTCCGGGTCTGGGTATTTGTGTATGTGAGTTTAAATGTTTGTGAACGCACCCACGATACAGGAGAAACTCCAAGTGTGGGGCAACGTTTTAAAAAAAAAAAAACTTTGGCAGTCGTAGTGTATCGAATTACCCGGTAGCTCGGTAGGAAAGGTCAGATAGGAAATATTATCATTTAAAATAAATGTATAAAAATCAATGCTACTTTTCGTTGTAATTTTATAACCCTAGAACGGGCTCACCTATCCAAACCAAATGTTTAAGCTTTATTCGGACTATTTTGTAGATGGTTTATGTGAAGTTTGCACAAAATCGGTCGAGCGGTTCTTCATTTATCACATTTTTTGCAACAAATGAATTCCATAAATGGCGGATCCTTTTGTTAATGGGGACTTTGCTTTTTTGCAATTATTATTTTTGTGTCAACTACCCTTTTGATCACTAGGATTTCAACCAGCCATTTAATCCGCTGGCAAAATTCGATAAGAAAAACGTCGCAGTCATCAATTTTCCGCTGTCGATATGGTTTTTTCCTTAGTTTTTATCAAAATATCTCCACAAGGTGTGTACTTAATATCAATAAACTTATCGGCTTAGGTAAAATAACCATTTGATTTCGCAATATTTCACAATTTCGACTACACTTAGTTTGTAAGTGCAACTTTTTTTAATTTTCTTTCTTATTTATTTTTAGTCTGGCCTGATGTGTTATCAGTTCATCAATCTTGTAGCTTCTCACGTGGAAAGACTTGTCGAACTAAATGAGGTTATTTGGAGATAGCCGGGTAGCGACTGGGTAACCGTCTCGTCTGTCATCAGTGCCATCTGTCATCGTGATTACGTAAAAGACGATTTTTAGACACCATTGAGAAGTTTTGTGGAACGAAAACGTTGCCTTGACTCTTCGTTATGGAGAATTCTGGTGATTTTTGGAAAACCCTGAAAAAATATCTGCAACGGATTACTTACATACTATTTCAGGGCCAGCAAAAAGCCGCATCTTACAAAATGATCTAGGTCCGAAATTAAAGAATTAATTCACAGTAACCTCAGTACCTATAGGTATAATGCTAAATGTTGTTTTATTTTCAATAAATAAATATGTTTTAACAAACACTTTCACAATTCACTTTCTTTTTAAAGCTATATGGGGCCGGTACTTTTTTCACGTATGTCATCGATAGGGGTTAACGGACTCATATCCTAAAATAAGGCAGTATCTAACAGTCTTTAACGATACGGATAACATGCCCCAACATTTACTTATAATCTGACAACACAGCACTAGGCAACCAAAATCAAAATCTAAGCTTTCATATCAAAACGATCTACAAGTACCTACCTACCTACATCAAAATACATGATAAACAAACTATAGTAAACACTACTGCAGACGGTCATTGACTGTTAATAGTATAGATAAACATTTTTCTAGACTTTCACCTGATTACAGAACACGTAAGCATAAATTCAGTCCAAAAAAAGTGACTAATCATTATGAACAAAGACCAGTATTAATTGTGACGCGAAGAGGAAATAAACTGGACCAAAATTGGAAACGCTCTTTGTGGATAGACTGAAGAGATCGCTCAAGTTATACTGGTGAATATAGATGACACATTTCTGCATAGTATCAGTTGGCGGGAATTCGTTATCAGTGTCAAATAGCATCACAGAATCGATCATGATAATCCGATCTCTCGATGATAATGGTAATATTTTGGAGACTGTCGATATTGCTCTTCTCCTATTGGGTGGAACTGCCGACGCATCATCAACGACAATCTTAATTCTTCCTGATTACTGATGGATGACATGACAAAAGTATGCATACGCCAATCTTCTTGATACATTTCCTGTCATCATCAAGAAAATGCTATTATCCTTTAGTCTTTTCTGCCTGACCAAGAGTGTATATCTTAAGAGTTCCGTTCCCGTGGGAATACAGGGATAAAAAGTAGCCTATGTTACCCGGGGATAGCGTAGCTTCCCATCGGTGAAAGATATTTTCAAATCGGTCCAGTAGTTTCGGAACCTATTTGTTACAAACAAACAAACAAATCTTTCCTCTTTAAAATATTAGTGTAGATTTTAAACATTAAATGAAAAGGATGTATTCTGTGCCCCTATGTTTTTCTTTTTTTGTTAATAGTTGTCAAATTTGTACACTAGGCCTCTGTTGACAACGATCTAATTAAGTAATTTTGTGCATTTTTTTAGGTTTGTAGTGCATAGAAAAAATAATGTATCATCAAAAAGAAAAACATAGGGCCGTACAAATAGTTAATATTTATTATTCTGTAAAAAATCATAGCTCTTCTCTAACAAGAAAGAAAACAGGCGAGAGCGTTTCTATGGAGAAAAGACCTCCCGCCTTTCCTCTTAAGCGGACTGTGTTCCTCTTAAGTGTCTCTGAAAGTACGTTACTCGTAAACCGTTGGTCGCACCTGTGAATTGTAGATCTTTGACAGTCGTAACGTTACTATTTGCAGCTAGGCACTGATATCTCACCGTCCGTCTTATGACGCCGACAGGCCACGTCACGGCGCGTTCGTGTTACACGCGTGCATCATGGAGATGTCAGCATCATTGCAGGGGCCCGCAAGAGCCGACGCCTGCCGGGACTGCGGGTAATTCGAAAGAGATACCGCGGCCTCGGACACAAAGCGCTAAGAATGAACAGGGCTGGTTTTCGGCCAGTAGAAGTCTGACACTCCCTTCCGCTCCGCCCCGAGTTCGGGAGGAGCGCCAACCTCCAAAAATAACTAGTTAGTAAAAACTAAAAATCCCGACTGAGAAAACTGAAAAGCAAAAAACAAGCACATTTTAAATTAAACAATTAACTTAGAAGCAGGCGGGGTTCATTCTCATTTCATAATTTAATATTCAAATGTACCCCGCCTGCTTCCAAGATTTTTATTTTTAAATTCGCGATATGGCCCCCAAAATCCGCAAATTTCTTTGTTTTTTTTTTAATTTTAATGTAGCCAGTGACACTCGCGCCATCAAGACGAATCTAACGACGTACATTAAAATCCCTTCATCCGTTTAGGAGTTATGGGGGAACAAAGAAACGGACATACATACATACACGCCAAACACATAACCCTCCTTTTGGGCTTCGCCGCAGTCGGGTAAAAAAAAGGCAGCTGAAGTATTGTGAAATCTTTATTAGGATGACTGGTAGTAATAATGACGAAGCTTAAATTTACAAAGTCCCCGATAAAGTATAATTTTTAAGGGATGACGTTAGGTATCGAAAAACTTATGTCAATCCAGCTAGAAATCGTAGCATTTGTCACTTGTCACCCTCAGCATTATCAACCGATTTGCTCCCACTGCTGGGACACATTGGGTCTCCTCTATGAGTCGGGACTCGGTGGAGGAGGAAAAGGAGTGACATTGAAAGTGATTATATAATATTATGGCCTCCAACTTAATCGGTCACATTTTGGCATCACCGACACAATTCAAACAACCCACATCCGAAAAATTCTCCCACCACAACTCAAGAATTATCAAAATTAAACATATAACAACATCGATTACATCTTATATCAAGAAATCATTGTCCAGATTAGGACTTTGCGAATACTTTGTAACAATGGTTGATCGAATATTCATGGGCAGGAGATGGCGGATTTCCTCCTGATTCACGTCCTGCCTCGGCTGGCATCTGTGGTGCAATGACATGCCCTACGTGATCTGGTCGAGCAAAATATATGGCTGTTTTTTTTTTTAATATTGTCGTGATTATTATTTTGATGAGATTGTGTTGTGGTGGAGTGTTTTGGTGTATTCCTGTGTGTTGTTGTTGCGAAATAAGAATAGCAAATGCATATTTTCTATGCTTACGAATAAATCAAATTGAAGGGTCTGTTCGTAATTTTAAACAAAAGTTTTTTACAGAATGCTGAAATAATGTTTTTTTTTGTCTGTCTGCTTGTTCCAGCTAATTTCTGAAACGACTGGACCGATTTGAGAAGACTTTATTAAATAAATAGCTGATGTTGTAAGAGGTAACTAAGACTATTTTTATTTTAGAAAAGAGTTAGGGTTCCGTGGAATTTTAATATCCGAACTAATGATAAGAATAAAAATTATTTCTTCTATTTCAAATTTTAAAACCAACAACGTGACCAACGACTAGATTTTACAAATAGGTACTGATAAATGAGCGTTGTAATTATTTGTGTAGTCTTTATCGACAATGCAACTCATGCCTTTCAACAAACGAATCATTCTCTCATTCACAAACTTAATTAAAATAAAACAGCTAATTTTCTTAATCTACCATAAAATTAACTTGAAAGCCCTCGTACATTCGATTGCTTCACTCTATTACTTGATAAAACGGCAATTTCCTTTTAAATACTCCTTTAGGAGATATCTCAGAATTCTCGACTTTACTGTAGGTATAGTTTTAAAGGAATGCTTTGACATGGAACTCTTGGTTGTGAGGTGATAATACGTGTACCCACCTCCTTCTATGGGGTATATCCGTTGCATACTTTGGTGAGGTAGCGGGGACTGTTGTTGCTCTAGCGATATAACATAACATAACATTTATTTTGCCGACAGATAGAGAGGCCATACTGACTAACATACATAATTATGATATACTTAATACAATTTGTGTTAATAAATAAAACTTTAAATCAAATCAAATCAAATCAAAATCATTTATTTCAAGTTGGCCAGTTACAGGCTCTTTTGAATAGTCGAACAAATACTAAATTTTAATAAGCTAATAAACTAAGCTACAGTCCCACTTACAAGGCATAATAACTGTCAGTGTACTGTAGTTGCCGATTCCAAAGCGTTGGTCTCATGAGAAGAATGGCAAGAAACTTCATGGATACTCTTTTAAATCATAATATTGTTACAAAACTTTGGTTACATCATTCATATCGAGATTGGTATATTATCATGTGAGAACGATGTAGCAAGTTGTGCAAAAAGTAACCTTAATACTTCACTTGTGCAATAAGTCACCCTGAAAGCGACGAAACAAAACAGAATTCCTTGCGGCCAAAGTCCTCTTTCATTCCAAGATGAGGTGCAGATGTAACTCTTTTGTTTTGGAGGGCAGCAAATGACTCCTCACGCTCTGGGCTGCAGAGCGGTAGGGAGTGTCAGACCTCTGCTTACTAAAATCCACCATGTTCCTTCTTAGCCCTTTGTGTCGAGGCAGCGGTATCTCTTTCGAACAACCCGCAGCCCCGACGGGTTGATGTAACTCTTGCTTGAATAAATATGGCGGATTATTTGTTGCTGTAATTTGCAATGTTGTCTATTGTATAGAACTTTGGTGTTTTCGTAACATACAATTTGTACACCAATTTTTTAAAGAAGTCTTGTTGTATTGTCAATTTGGCCACACAACACGATTACACAAAAAACACTTCTGGTATAGTGAATGTACCTAACCTATTAATTATTAAAACATAAAAGTAATAAAAATAAGCATGGATGAGCAGCACACAATTAAAATGCAAATATAAGTACCTAAGAATAGAACATTAATACATGTAGGTACGCAACGACAAAATAATTAATAATACAAACAAAAACTAATCGACATCATTGTAATAAACTCAAATAATAAATGAAAATATAATTAAAAATGTATAAATAAAGATGACAACAGTTGATAATGAAGGAAGGTGAAAACATTGTAGTGACTCACTAAAAGAATTACTCGTCATTCGATATTTCACAAATACCTATATTTAACTTAAAAATAATCGCGTGCCAGTAACAGGAATCTTTACCCGACTCCCATAAAAACAATCACCATGGTTTTCTCCACCACCAAGCCGATGAAACCAGAAGGACCACAGTTAAAATAAAGCTCAGTGAAAAGCTCTTGTAAGTACACGCAGATAGTAATCATGTTTAAGGAGGAGATGTAAGTGACAAATTAAGCATAAACTTTAGACCTTTTAAAATTCAACATACTTCTTAGCGTATCGATGGCAAGTTTTCAATAAATATAGGCCCAAAATTCAGCTATGCAAACTCCGTTCGCTGGTGCAGTCATAAGATCGTCAAGGGCGCAGGAGTCAATGTATGTAACGCAAGATGGAAGATGGACGAATTCAACATTTACCTAAATGAGATTGCCAACACGGTTTCTTTCGTGACTGTCTTGAAACTTTCGCTCCATATGATGCAGGCTTTGTGATCATAATCTTAGCAGTCATGTCCATCATCTTTAAAATGGGTTTACTGCCATCTCCTTTTATATGGTTCTACCGCATTGGCGATGAGGTGCGAATTTTGCACAAATTATTTTAAACTCCTCGTTATGGCACCAGCGTGTTTTTGTTTAATATTACCATAGTACCCAGTATTGCAATCATGGGAAACGAACGAATCCTTGAAAATGTTTGTTTTTGGAGTCGCAAAATTTTTAAAATCGTATTTTTTTTTTAAATTTGGCAACTCCATAAACAACTTTCTATTTGCATCAAGAATGAAGGATCCTCTCACATATACACCGATCCAATACACAGACTTCAATTAGGCGTTGCTCAAATTTTGCTATTCTGAAGTGGGATTCAACTGGCAATAACTGTCATATACATACCCAATGGGCTCTGGATGAACATCATCTAACGCCTCCTGGAGATCAGGGCTCCTCAAAACCATGGTGCACATAAGAACTGAACCGAAACATCTAGATGTTATTGGGAGAGAACTCTTTGTGCTTCAGCAAGACGATATAAGCTTACAATAATCAGTCAAAATGAAAAAAGCGGCTGTGTAGTAGGTAGAAAATGACTGCCAAGCTAAATTATTGCTGTAATTCTTTTTTTTAATTGAATTATCTGATTTCCTGTCAAAGCTTCATAAGGTGTGCATGTAACCATTTACTAAAGCTTAGTCGTTGAAATTAAATTAAAGCCAATACTGTTTCCGGATGTATGTCGCCTTAGATAAAGTAATAAAAACTTACAGTTTTAATCGATTTATGAAATGAAACTTCGAAGATGACTTGAGAGAATGCTTGTCACAGTTTTGCTTATACGCTTCCATACAGTTATCTCAATGAAATGCAACGTCTCTCACAGATCACTGTACTAGATTCTAGAAGCATTTAAACTTGTATTCAGGCTTCAATATGTATTATATTCTTAAGTTCTAATATGCTGTAAATAATAACTTGTAATTGTTTTGAATTATGAGACTCAGACGTAAAGTTGAACTGCGATTATTTCGCTACATTCTTCATCCATTGTGTGTTCCATTCAGCTGTGGTGACTAGTCAAACAGAAGGTAGGGGGCAATGGAACGAAAAAATATCGGTTGGATAAATAGAAGCAAGTTCTTAAGTTATAATTAAACTGTTTGAAATGTCAACTACATATGTGTATGTATTGGAGAACAATAAAATTGATAGCATCCTTTCTCTTCGTGTTCCCTTTACCGAACCATACAGCTATTCATATAATAAAGTATTCTAATTTTAGTACATCCGTGTCAGTGTACTACATGTTGATTTTGCTATCTGAAAACAGATCTAGGTAAGTACTTATCGAAAAGATTTGGAGCTAGACTTTCCTTTACGTTTGCAAAGGTTAACCAGGGCCTGCAGTCTGTACAAAGATAGCGATCGCTTTACGACAAAATCGGTCGCAAAGCTATAACGATGCGGATTTAAGTTGGTAGCTAATACCGGCGGGTCGCGTCCGGCTCACGTCCACCTTAAATCCGCATCGTTATAGCTTTGCGACCGAATTTTGTCGTAAAGCGATCGCTATCTTTGTACAGACTGCAGGCCCAGACACCAGATACGTGGTTTGTCGACGGCGCCTTTTTTTTTTTGGCGGTTGGAAAATCGTCAAATAACCCCTCCCGCTCTTGGGCAGAGCGGAAGGGAGTGTCAGAATTCTACTGACTAAAAACTGGCTGGGGCCGGGGCTGTGGGTTGTACACTAGTTACCGCGGCCTCGACATATAGGGCTAAGAAGGAACATGGGTGGTTTTTAGTCAGTAGAATTCTGACACTCCCTTTCGCTCTGCCCAAGAGCGGGAGGGGTTATTTGATGATTTCCCACCCCCAAAAAAAAGGAGGCAGTCAAAAAATAAAACTATGAAATTAATTGTCTGGGTTAATATTGGGCCAGTATGTTAAGTCTAACATTATTTACTTTTGTATTGTCTTGTATTATTCTTGTACATTATTGGTATTCTTATAGTACAATGGTAGTACCTACGTAAATCGATAGTCAATGGACAATTAAAACCTCTAGTTTCAGCTGTGACCTTCAATCTTTGTAAGTACTATAATGGCGATTTACGTAGGTATATAATATTTGTAGGATGAATAATTGCGTTGATATCTTCAGAATTGTTCTATTATAATTTATTATTTCTTTTTCGTTTTAAAAGTCGCCGATGCTTCTAAGCATCTTTTAGATAGACCATTTTGAAGTTTAACTTGTCTCTTTATGACAGTTACGTTTTGTATGCTTTTTTTTAAAGCAAATGTAAGTGTTAAAGTCATCCGTTTCGAAGATAAGTCAGAACAAATAGATAGAAGAGCATTTTTTTTATAATTTACCACTACAAAATATAAAACCAAGTCCTCTGCCGCGTCTGTCTGTCAGTCTGTCTGTTCGCAATAAACTTAAAAACTACTGCATTGATTTTCATGCAGTTTTCACCAATGCATGGTAAAAAAAAAAAAAAAAAAAAAAAATCGCGGGCATCAGCTTGTTTATAAATAAATAAGGGACATCGAAAGTCTCAGCTTTAGTCAGCGTTTCGTTGATGTAGAGAAAAAAAACATTGCAAAACGTATTAAGACAATGAATTAACTTAAGTTAACGCATTGTTTTGACCAATAACTTCAGTAGTTTAAGGTAGCAATTACATTGACCTTTCAACTTAACATTTTATTGCCCATACATAGCGGCAATTTGTTACTACACTTGGTACCGCCTTTGAAGTGCTAAGTTGGGATAAAATTAGACCGGACATACAATTATCTGAAAGGGAATTAAATTGGTTCACACACATACATATTAGCCCATAATATAAATGCCGTATTGGTGTAAGCAGCGTGCAAGATTTGTAGCAGGTGGCGTTAAGCCTACGCCTTCTAAGGTGAAAAAAATGCAAAAAAAAACACATTTGACAAAACAATTGTTGTCCATCAGCCACGAGGAATATCATGTCAACATGACCAAGAAGCAAAACAAACTACTGAACCAATGCAGAGGAATTGAGAACCTCCTCCTTTTTTGACGTCGGATAAAAAGATGTGACTTAATTTATGTTTACCATGGGGGTAGTAGAACGAAGTAGAACGAATAAACACGTGGTGTTTATTCGCTCGTGGAAATATAAGGCGATTGTAATAAGTATAATTAGGTATATTGTCCTTGATAATCCGCCATGTGTTATACTAATATGAAGTATGTCTACACTAATATTATAAAGAGAAAAGATTTGTTTGTTTGTTTGTAACGAATAGGCTTTGAAACTACTAGACCGATTTGAAAAATTTTTTCACCGTTGGGAAGCTACACTACCCCAGCAGGGTGACATAGGCTACCTTTTATCCCTGTAGTCCCACAGGAACGGGAACTACGCGGGTGAAACCGTGTGACGTCCGCTAGTTGTAATATAAACATACAGTTTTGGCAACGGAATCAAGTCCGATATTTTCTGCAAGTCATTGCAATTTCTACCGAAGGCCAATCGTCGTTCATTGTTGCAAAACTCATCGAAAATACGTCAAACCATATTCCCTACAAGTGTTTCAAACATAACATAACGCCTGTAATCCCAAAAGGGTCCGGCAAATGTGGTTTGAAACGGCACAGATATTTAAAAAAATATCTAAAAGTATACATATATCTATAAGTTTCGACGGCATGGTTGGCGCAGTTGCTCAAGCAATGGACTGCTGCGCTGTATGTCGCGGGTTCGATTCCCGCACGGAACAAATATTTGTATGATTTACAGATAGTTATTCCGGGTCTAGGTATTTGTGTAAGTGAGTTAGTCACGATACAGGAGAAATTCCTAGTGTGGGCAACGTTTTAAAAAAATATATATATATAATTCTACTGTACGTGTGTATGTCACTGAACTCCTCCTAAACGGCTGGACCGATATTGATGAAATTTTTTGTGAGTGTAAAGTGCTTTCGAGAATGGTTTTGATTTACAATTGGACCCGGTAGGTGGCGCTGCTGTCAGGGCAGGACGACGTCTGTCAGGTCCGCTAGTATAAATGTATATGTTTTGAAATCATTAACGTTTCGTTAGTAATTCAATACGGTCGACTTCTACGGGTTGTGTACGATATAAGGAACATTGTTACACAGAATAGGGCAGTAAACAAAAAAAAATCTGAATAGTCCGTCAGATAGATTTCCTAAAAATATTGGACACTTTTTTTTTTCTTTTTTCACGTAAACAAACAATGAAGACGATCCAATTTTTTTTCATTTTTTATTTTATTTAAATATATTAGTACATAGGTGTTCCTGAAATTTATACTCGCCAAACTTTAACGTTTGATGGCGAGAGGCGCTCTTGTACAAAACAATGAACCATCTTACTTAACTATAATACTAACTAATAATTATTTATTTATATGTATACTAACTGACAACAAAATCCAACAACATAATATGCTTATAAAACTAGAATGTTAGTAACAATTTTACTTATTAACTTTGTTAGTTGTAAATATTTACAGGTATAAGTACCACACACGTCGATTACTATCGGCGTGCGTGTATGACCAGATGTAGGTATGAATGTGGACGAATCAAAAGGAGTGTGTGAGGATCGTAGTAGGTGGCGCTCTGTGATTTCTGCCAACACCCATGAGAAAAGGGCGTAAGTTTATGTATGTCATCATCATCTGCCTAGCCTTTTCCCAACTATATTGGGGTCGGCTTCCAGTCTAACCGGATGCAGCTGAGTACCAGTATTTTACATGGAGCGACTGCCTATCTGACCTCCACAACCCAGTTAATACTAGGTAATACGATACCTTTTGGTAAGACTGGATGTCAGACTTTCAGGTCACTGACTACCCGTAACGACTGCCAAAGATCTATATATGGCACCCGGGACCAACAGCTTAACGTGCTTTCCGAGGCACGGAGGAAACTCGGTATGTAATGGGCGGTCACCCATCCACAGATCGACCTAGGCAAGCGCAGCTTAACCTAAAGATCGACCAGAGTGGCAGTTCTTATTAAGCCACGAGCAGCAGTATGTAGGTATGTATATATTATACAGAATAAACAGTAAGTTTAATTTAGTTCTGTATGCTATCTAGTATAAAGCTTTTTAATTTCGTCTTAAGTGACCCTTTACTAACTTTTACTTTTTCTCTTAATAAATCTATTCTGTTAAATACATTAGGTACCAAATACTCAGATGTTCTCTTACCATAATAGTTTGTTAACTGAGGCTGAATCAGTCTGTTTTCTCTGACGCTACGTGTGCTGTACTTATTTTTAACATTAACTTTATATTCATCACTATTGTAATAATATTCTAGGCCTACCAAATAATGAAGTTTTTTATCTACGGGTATAATTTTACAGATGGGAAATAACTTATCATACTCTTTGTTGCACTTATCTTTAACATTTTTACTAACTAGAAATTTTATCAGTCTTGTTGGATATCTTTGATATCACTCAAATATGTAATAAAGGTTCGTTAAGGTGTACGGTACACAAGCAGTCCATAGCTCATTAGCGAATCGGCAAGTGCAAAATACACAGTTCTTAACGTCTGTTTGTTCAATACATTTTTTAAGTGGTAAAACTTACTTAGTACCGATGTTAACCTATTACAAATACCATTTACATGCAATCTCCAATTAAAGTTCTTATCAATCGTTAGACATAAATATTTAAAATTATCAACACAGTCCAATTTTGCAAAGTTACAGTTTTATTTATTTCTATGCAAACATTCGTATGTATGTCCTATCACTATAAGATTATCATTGTTTACATATTTAGCATTTCGATTATATGGCGAGTGTACATGCATACATTTAGTTTTCGACAGATTTAATATTAGGTATACCATTGTCGTGTGCCCATTTACTAATATTTTCAAAGTCACCTTGAATACACTTTTGGATTTCAGCTATATCTTTGGAGGCATAAACAAGACACATATCGTCTGCGTACATGAACACCTTACACTTACTTACGACATTTGACACACTATTAACATGCATTATGTAACCTACAGGGCCGTAGACCGATCCGGTAGGCACACCCAAGTTGACATTCGTCTCTTTCCCAGCCACACGGGAGATAATTGTGGAATATCATATCATATCATATCATATCATTTTTACCGGTCAGTGACGTCACAAACCCCCCACTCAAATCTTTGACGCGTTTTATCTTCGTAATTTTTTATTGATTTGATAAAACAAAAAATACGTATTTAACATCATCAATCATCATCAACAGCCTAATGTTCCCACTGCTGGGACACAGGCCTCTTCTCTTTGAGAGGGAATGGGCTATAATGTACCACGCGGGCCCAGTGCGGATTGGTAGATGTCACATGTCTTCGATTTTTTTTTTTGGTTCTAAGACAAGCCGGTTTCCTCACGATGTTTTCCTTCACCGTTTTGAGAGCAGTGGTGATGAAATAAATTACACAAAGTAATGTGGCTGCCTAGGTTCGAACCCACCACCTAGTGTTCGTAAGTCAGGGCCGCCACCACTGGGCCACCGCTGCTCACTGGGCCACCACTGCTCTTTATTTATACGTATTTAACATTTTTCGATAATCTAACAGACGGACGGACTAGAATCACATTTTTTTTAATCAGTAAACATCCTTATTGTACCAAGGATTCATCATCATCTACAGTCCGAAAAGCTCCCCGCTCTTGTGCCTTCCTCAACCAGGATATTCCCGCAATGGTAACAATGTCGCGTCTGCCCATCTCGCCGGACGACCAACACTATATACTCTTTCCTTATCCTTGGACGCCACTAGGTCACAACTTTGCTGAGTTGAAACTCTTCAATCATCAGACAAAAAATAATGTCATATGTCAATGTATGGAAAAGGTTTTAAAACCTCTTTTTATTTTTTTGGTGCGTGGGAAATCATTAAACGACTCCTACCGCTCTGGGCAGAGCAGGAGTGCGACTTCTACTGACTAAAAAACCCGCATGTTCCTTCTTAGCCCTTTGTGTCGAGGCCGCAGTATCTCTTTTGAACAACCCGCAGCTCCGACGGGCAGCTTTTGAATCCTTGGTACGTAAAGATCACCAAGATCAAGAATTCAAGATCTCCCTCTTATAGATTCTAAATCGATTCGCCCTTAACAGAGGGTAAAACTATTCTTAGTTGGGAACGAAAAATCCATTCTAAGATCATTGGCTGGCATTAAATACAAAACCAGCATTAAAACTAAACTAATGATAATAAACAAAATCCTAATTTGACACTCAAACATTATGATAGCACATTGACCCTTCATCAGCTATTGGTATTACCGTGACGACGGTTTTACGTACCGTCAGCATCAGAAATAGATTAACACTACACAAAGTTTCAAAGCATGTTTTTTTGATAAAACTTTTGAGATATTACTCGTTACTAACAAGTTATTGAAGAGTAAGGAATATTTTGAAGAAAATTTTTCTCAAACATTAAATATATGTAATAGCTGGAGGTATCCTGTACATCAACATTATTAAAATTCCGAAATTAAGCTACTTTTGTTGCTGACCGTGCCTAATAAACTTTGTATCAATAATCGTTGTGTAGACACTTTTTGAGTGTGCAGACCGTTTTAAAACTAATTTCGAGAATGATATTCTTTTTTAATTGTATGTTTTTTAAGTTTTCGTTGATCTTAGATTTGAAAATTGTGGAATCGGCATATGTTTGCTTTTAAAAAGTTATTGTTACTGTTAGCCTGTGTCATCCCCACTGCTGGGCAAAGGACTCACCCCATGATTTCCAAATTTTGCGATCCAGGGCCAATGTGTACTACTAGTCGTTTGTTTTGTCCAGCTCGTCCCGCCATCTACTGTGAGGTCTACCGCGTCGCCTTCTGGCTGTTGGATTATTTATTTTTATTCAGAATTACGAGCGTCCAATTACGGTTTTTAGTCAGTAGAAGCCTGACACTCCCTTTCGCGCTGCCCAAACCGGGAGGGAATATTTGATGATTTCCCACGCCAAAAAAAAATGGGTTGAAAGGGGGGGATGAAAAAATTACTTTTGCTCGCGATAACCGACATCCACGCGGACGGAACCGCGGGCATCAGCTAGTTGTTTATAAATGTTATATAATGTGGGGGCTCCTAGTTTACAGTTGCTATCGTTATAGTGACGATTAGATTAATTTGTAGACTTAAATCTACCGCTTACTAAGCCATAGTTTATTTTTCAATTTCAAAAGTACAATTCATGGTGATTACGACTGTCTGCAGTTACTGCAAAAAAGGTGAAATATATAAATAATTGCTGAAGAAGCATTTCGGTGTATTTCTTGCAAAGTAAACATGGTTATCAATTGACAGTTATCTACCGAATGATAGGTATTTGTTACGCGTTAGTTCATGGCCACAGTGGCGCTACCTACACTTGATAACGAGCCTATCGCTACTGATAACGGTTATTAATAATAATCAAATAATGCTGTTGCTAAGTAAACTGCTTAAAAAATTGACAATTATTTCGTGCGGTAGGTTCCTAAAGTTTGCAAGATTGATAAAGGTATGATTTCATTAAACCTATCGTAAATTACTTTTAGTTCGTTATAATTTTTTTATCTTGAACTGTTAAATATAGATAAGAAACAGCTAAACATTTCTTTTGTCAGATATTATAAAAAAAAACCTAAAAGTCCTTTTTTTTGTTTAGTGTAAGCGTAGAATTGCTAACTTTATACGACACTTTTTTGGCGTAAGCACTTTCAGAAAGGCATAAGGCACTTCCAGAATTTTTAAATCCAAGCCTTTCATACAAGTTTTACACCTATTTAAGATAATGTAAAGCATCAAAAGCAATTTAAATTCGTTTATGTTTATTAACAATTTGGTAGTAACAATAAAGAACCTCTTTACTGATCACATCGTCACCAAATTGTTTATAGTCGAATACCAAGGAGGATTTTATTAATTTTTTATTAGGTGCCCCTGTTATTACGATTTTACTTCGAGTAAAGTGGCAGGTAGCTTATGGAGGGTAGATATCAAATATGGGTATGTCATCGATTGATTTCGTATTATTTTTTTTTTTGAATCGGTGTATTTTTCATGGGAACTTTAAGAAAATATTGTACCTATACGATATTTTTGGCATTCTGCATTGTATTTTAACGGGAAACAACATAATTCTACGTCATCATCATCATTTCAATAAAAAGAAAACATCATTTCAATAGTAAAACTACTCCTTTTGTCTCGTCCACGTTCATACAAACGGTCATACACACGCCAGTTGCGAGTACCACCAGCACCTTACCTTACCGAAGAACCGCACCAATAAGGTCAGTTAATGTGCTTCTAGGAAGTCCCGTCCCGGCGTTACCACTCGCACTGTAACTTTCCGTCTGTTGGAAAGAGTAAGAAGGAGTGGGTACTCACGATGCTTTTTTTTGCTTGTTTTGATTAAAATACAGTAGAATCCCGATTATCCAGACTCATTGTTCACGACTGTAATTACCGTATTTTTATCTATCGTCATGACGTATGTGAAACACTATAAATAAAAAGTTATTAATATTGTTTGATTTTGCTTAGAAATCGATTATCCGGAAAACCCCTGGTTTTAATTGTACTTAAAAATAATACATCAACAATAGCCCAGTGTCTGGACGAAATAAAACAATTTAACTGTCCAAATCAAACAATACTACAAGTGTTTCTCCAACCAAATCAATGTTGGGAGCAAAAACAATAGGTTTTAGGCGATTCCCATGCGCAGGCGCCCCGTCTCCCACGGCCTCTCACGAAGGCTATCCAAGTGACATACTGTCTCTATTGGCTAATTAGGGTCAAAACCGCTTAGCAGTTTAAGTTTTGTCGAAGATCTTTAAGGTGGGAATGGTAAATTGATTTGTTTGTTTCCGAGATTTTTTTGACATCTGAACGAACTAGCATTTAATACCTGGACATGAGGTAGACTGGTGAAACCTATGAGACCTTTAAAGAGCGCAGAGATGAAATTATACAACACTCTTTCACAAACTAAGCGTGTAAGTAACAACTGTGTGTACATACTCGCTCTCAAAACTGACAATCCAGAATCAAACAACTTGGGAGAGAAACTTGAGTACTTACGATCACAAATAATGAGGCCAAAGAAGAAGTAGAATTAAACTAATTCCATCGTTCTTCAATAGAGTAAATACCAAGAAAATCTTATTAGTCCGTCTGTTAGATTACCGAAAAATATTGGATACGTGTTTTTTGTTCTATCAAATTAATAAAAAATTACGAAAATAAAAAGTTTCATAGATCATGAGTCCCCCACTGATGAGTCCCCCATGATCTATGACACTTTTTGTTTTGACGTCATGTTGTGGGTAAAAAAGTACTAACCGTGTGACGTCACACGAATTGACACGACTTTTCGAAGCACTGTATCGTCTTCTTCTTTTGTCCACGTGAAAATAGAAAAAATACGTGTCCATCAATTTTTGGAAATCTATCTAACGGACTAATTAGATTCTTTTGGTGAAATACCTTATTGCTACTGTGTTTTTTCCTCATTCATTCTCTATCATAAACACTGAAATCGGGATATTTATTATTTGTGTTGAGTTCCCGATATCCAACATCTATCCATTAATTATCCTCAACCAATCGTCATCCGACCAGTTAATCTTCATATGTACCAGTCACCTGCAAAAATGCATGGACAATTCAGAAATAAAATCGTGTGAAGCAAGAATCGAGAAACGAGTAAACGAGTTTTCGATTATAAACGTTCACAGGAAAACAGGCACTAAAGTATCTATGCAATTTTGCAGGAGGCTGTACGTATATTAGAAGAGTCTGCGAACAAATAATTGTACGGTTAGTATAGCCAAATATGTCCTAAAGACAATGCATTGGTTTTTAATCAGATTCAAGACCGGCAAAACTATAATCGTGAACCGCCTCACAAACTTAATAGAAAAAAAACAGTACATGCACAAAACAAACAAGAATGTTAGTCATCAATCCATTCAAATACAGAAACGGTTTTTGCATAACATCATACAAAAACGGTTACCTATTATAATATCAATGATCATCAAATTAATTAGGTAGAAGTACTAACGGTTATTCCCACACAATGCAAAGCGGCTAGCGTCTGTGTCTGTACATTGTACGAGCGGTGCATTTTACGAGGGAATGTATGGAACTGTGAGACTTCTGCTATTTCCCATGACTTGCCGTCACGGAAAAAAGCAGAAGGCTCAGTTTTAGCATTCAAATTAACAGCTTTTAAAATTTCCACTGCTAGAACACAGGATCACTTTTTTTTTCTACTGACTTCATACCACCCATGTTCCTTCTTAGCCCTTTGTGTCGAGGTCGCGGTATATCTTTCGAACAACCCCCAGCCCAACACTGGACCCCTCACATTGAGAAGGAGGCTATGATCCATCACAAGAGCCATCGCAAGTTGATGAATGTCCCAAATGTCTTCGAGAAACGAGCCAGAACCAGTTTAAGGATACCAGTTACGATTAAAATGATTTCAAATCGAAGCACAAAGTCGATCAAAAACTTATGTAATATGGTCCTTGCTCGTAAGTTACCTCAAAACAAGCTTAGAATTGAAATGGCGACAGGATAACCGACCTAAAAACAAAAACAATTCAAAACCCTACCAGAAACAATAACTAACAACAACTCAACACCCCGCCCCCACCAACCAACCACACCCCCGGTCAACTCTCTACTAGAATAAACATTAAAAGAACAAACAAAAAGTAAAACATGACACAGTGCAGTTTAAGATAAAACTAAACTACCATAAAAAAAGGAACAACATGGTCACAAATTGCGACATTCTCGTTTGTCCATTTCACAGAATATCCCCAACTAAGTTTATCTATTTCATGCCGGTGTTAAGGAAGTCCAAATTATAATAATAGCGCCCTTTAATTGTGGTGACGTCACGCGAGGTGACATAATTGTCGCTGTGCCAGGGCTGGCAGTAATTGCACCAATAAAATAAACTGGCTGTATCCTAAAGTTGTCTGCCCGTGAGGTCTCGGGTGCAAATAACCTATATTCTGTCCTTGGGTGTCGGTAAACAATTTAGAGACGATAAATGTGAGACAAACAAAATAATGAATACAAGCGAGATGTTTTTGTTGAAAAGAAATCCTCAAGTTTTTTTTAATGGGAACTAACTTGTCACTGACGGCTTCTTGGTTTGGATTGCCAAAATTAAGCATGTTTTGTTTATGCAAGTTCTGCAAGTGCTCTGATAGTGATTTTGTTTAATACGACTTAATATCCTTAACTTAATATATTTTACCTTATATATTTTAGAGGCTGTCATGCTCCAAAGAAGAAAAGACCCTTGAAAATAAATAGAAAGCCATTCACAAAAAGCTATTTGAGATATGATCTCTCAAAGCATAAGACACCAAATGAAAAATTCCAAGCATTCAATCTCCCTAGCAACAACTAAAATGTACAGCTAACAGAAACGACCTTACCAGTTATATTGTGTACATTTATAATTTGTACACAAACACCTTCCACATCAGCTACCCAATCAACTTCAAAAGATGCTAATCCTCTAGACGAAACCTCCCACAAACCAGACCAGGAAATGGTACCCAATCAACTCTCACTTAAAGCATTTATTTCTAAAAGTCCAGCTGCAGTTTCTTCATAGCCCCTACAGCAGCAAACCAATTGCAACCATATAGTAACGAAAATGAATACCATTCTCTTATAACAGAATATTCCATCAGCTATTATCAAATTACCATCTATGGACAACATTTTTGACGTGCTAACAGCGCTACGACCCTAAGGTTCTAAGATGTTAACAAGCAATGTCAATAGATGTAAGAACAGCCTTCTGAGTGACCTCGAAGACTGTAGATACCATAATATGGTCTATGGTTATTTGTCAATTGATGAACTTGAGTGTTATTATCTCAGTAGCTGGTACTAATGTGTTTGCTGCCATTCTAGTAGAGTCAATAGGAAGTTTTGCGTTGAGATCATTTTTGTTGTCTCTTCCGTTATATTGCTCGTCTTTGATGTAGTGGAAAAGTTTGAAGAGCCCTTGACAATTTTTATTCGTGGTTTCTTTTTAGGTTTTACTCAGTAAAAATCTAGGAATGTTGTGTTTTCAGACGGTTGAAACACGATACGGCTAGAGTGAGAGAATTGCGAGTGCATCTGTACACACATCTCTTGTCCTGTATTGTTTAATAGCCTCCGTTGAGATTGATACGACTGAAATTCGGTCATGAGATTGAACATTGAACACAGGAAAAAAGGACTGAGGCATGAATATAAACGGGATCATTTATGTAGGTCAAGTATCTTTACTCGTACAACGCCAAGAGCCATGATTCCAATTAGGTCTTTGAATCATTTTTTTTTATTTATGAGATGATCATAACTTTCATAACACTTTCACTTTCATAAGTTTTTATTTTTCCGCTTTGATTTAAAAGTTATATCAAGTTGAAAATAATTTTTTGAATCCAGTACCGAAAACATGCCGTCGGTTCCCGAATAAACCCGAGCGCATGTGACGTCACAATATTAAATTCTTCATAATTCAAATTCAAATTCAAATTCAAATTCAAATTGTTTATTGCAACAGTGTAACATACAGTACAACATAGTAGCAGTGCAGTGTGTTCTGCAGTGTTTTGTTTTCGGATATTTTTAGTCAATGTCCTAGCATAAAATTACTTTATCATTATGACGTCACAACCAATCGTGGCGCGTTTGAAGTCATGTGGTTCTTATAACAAAATTAATTGGAGAACTATTCAATGAAAATAAAATTTAAGAGATTTTCGCATGGACTTTTTTACACAATTTGTGTTCAAGTTTTAAAATACTATTAAATAGTTATAAAAATCGTTTTTTTTTAATTCAAAAGCCTAATTAGCATCCATCAGCTATGACTTCAACTTGAATGGTCTATAATATGTTTTGTAATAGTACTGCAGTGGCAAATTTATTGTCGCTTCCCCGCTATCTTACACCTGTTCCGATAGGCTTTGCCACAGTTACGATCAAATCTTATCTGATTGCCTTGTTCTTACCGAAAGGAAAAGGAAGTAGCAGTGCCAAACCTAATCTTGCAGGCATCTTTATTTATTTAATAAACCATGAACATACTGGAGGCCGACTGACGTAGAAATAATTTCGCGGGTTTTTTAGTAATACAGAGTTAAAGCGGTATCGGTGTTTGAAGAGTTCTGTGGAAATCGGTTGTCTTGCACGGACATCCGAGGTGGAGGAATATGGAGAATGTTATGAAGAAAGTTATGAGTATGTGAATGTTGATGTTTACAAGAATTATGATGCGTAGGGAATATCGATACCAGTTTGGTGACTTATTCGCAACGAAATAATTATTAAATAACACACAAATCCTAAAACTAGAAGTCAAAACGATTACACAAATAAAAACAAAAGAAGCTCTCAGAGCTTAAAACGACCTCAAATCCAAAGAAAATATACAGCTAAAAACAACAAAAACAGTTTTAATTGAAATATGTGGACCGTATAAAGGCAAATGAATATATTTGTGGCAACAAATGCTACATTTACATAATCGCGATAGGTGCGAGAGGCCGGTGTCTGTCTGTTTGCTCAGCAGTTTAGTCGTTACACAATCTTGTGCGTGAAACGTAGCGATATTTAAAATGAATGACAGCTTTTATTACGGGTTATTGTGAGTTTTCTTGTGATGCTGTAATTTTGTGTCAAGTTTGATAACTGACTATTCTGCGTAATTTTTTCTAGGTTAACGTTATTATTAGATACGACTGGCATCATCATTTAAAAGTCCTCGGTAATGTGTCTCCCCGCGGCATCCACTTTTTTCGATCCGGGGCTAATGATATTGATTATTGCGAGACTGAAATGGGACTGCGCAGGCTATCTCTGCCGGATGGCCGGCGCATCTCTGGCCCCGAAAATCACATGACTGGAGCCTTGACACAGCTAAGCGGGTCGCAGCCGACCGAGGAGAAGATGGCAGGACGTCTTGGATAGCTTCCTCGCTCATTGGGGATTGGGATTGGCATTGGGTGTGGTTTGGGAGAAGTGGACGGAATGGAAGGAAGCTTTTGCCCATGAGTGTTATTCTGTACAAGAACACGCTCTTAATGAAGAAAAAAATGGATCATCTTTATTCTTTTCTGGTCTTCAATAACACTGAAATCTCCTAATTATCATTGTTTCTATCAAATTGTCATATTTTATACTGCTTCTTAAACTATCGATCCTTTTCATGACATCCGTTTTGAGGTCATCACTTAATTATTCATAAACTTCCAGTTTGTTATGACTGGCTTCCCAAAATTAATATCCAGACAATTTTATAGCGCATTTGACGCCGGTCCATTCATGGGACCCATAAAATGCATGTATTCATACAATTGTCCGACAAACAAATAAGTTCATTCACTCGATGTTTTAAAGCAGACTTTGCCGAAAGCACTTCCTTTACGTGTGCGGAATCGAACTCATTGTCCAAAACTCGAGATGATGACCAGCATTGTGATGATACTTGAATCGAGCCGTTGTGACGTGGGGTTTGGATGTAGTGTCTTCAGTATATATAGCGTTAGTAATTATATCCTTTGTTCTATTATAAAAGTAACCATTTTCTTCAACTATAAAATTAACATATAAATAGCCTGTGAATGTTGATCGTTTTTCTAAGAATATTCACGCTTTTAGGTGATTTTAATGGTTTCATTCATCTTTGTTAGGCGAATATAAAAATACGCTCTATTACGAGTCATTTGTATGAGAACCAATCTATATTATTATTCAACTCAACTACCAAGAGTACTGTCCAACAATCTTCTAATAATGCCCGTAAATAAGTTGCTTGACTTCTCACTGTACTAACTCCAATCGCAAATCCGCAATGTTAATTCACTCACCAAAATGAGACTCTCTTTTTAGCAAATGTCTTCTGCCCAAAAAAAATCCTAATTTCACCAAAACCAACGCCCAGTAGTAAACATTATTTACTTAACGCCAGATATGATTCTGTGTTATCAGTAGGATTTGACAAGCACACAGTGACATTGTTTCAAGGCAATTCGTATTTGATAGCAAAATGCCACATCTTACTGATGGTTCAGGGCTGCCGCTTCGTAAAGGTTTTTTTTGAGATAACAGATCAGATACTGATGTTGTATGATTAGTTTGGGAATTCCAATTGTATCCGTAGAGATTTTGTGTTTCTATTTTCTAGAATTCATAAACTCAGCCTTGCCCGCCGCTGGACATAGATCTCTCCCAAGCTGTATCATAAGATAATAACACCCTGACCTTCGTGTTCCGCATCCAGTCTGACCCAGCTACCTAGTTTAAGGATGTAGGTTTTTCTACCTGGGGTGCGTGCCCACTAGGCCTGTTCAATTCATCGATCTCGATGAATCGAATTTCTCGATTCTTCGATCTTGTAAATCGATTATAATAATTTATCTCTTTTTTTATTAATTTAATTATATTCCGACATATTTTTTCAGGGTCTTCTTTGCAGCTGTGCTCTCATTCACTGGCGGTTACTTGACTACCGTAATAATTAACCCACTATAAAATTGCAAGGTCAGTTGCTTTACAATCCAAAGCAAACAAGACGTTTATTTCTTTAGTTAAAATTGTATATTTTATCACTTATGATATCAGTCATACTAGTTTAGAATTTAGCTTATAAAAGTCGTGGTACCTTAAATGCGTTGAGCAAACAACTTCGCAACGAACCGCCTTCAAAGTCATGGTTTATATGAAAACTGTTGGCAATACCATTTCTAGCAACGTTCGCCAAGTCGTCTCCGGTCCCTCTTAGACCGGAGTTCACCACAGAAACTGAATGCTGCTGCACATCTAAACGACGTTCAAGAGCTGTCGGTGACAGAGTTCTTTCAAAATAACCCTTTATACAAAACGTCTTAAAGTTACGTAAATCAGCCAAAATCTTCTTCATCACCTAGTCAAACCACCTATCTACAAGTACATTTGTCCTTTATCATCTTGATTTGTGACATCGCCACTTCACCTCTCATACCTTACTAACCCAATTCCGCTCAGCTGATGAACACAGCGTGAAAGATAACAGATAAAAGGTTGATACACTCTGTTTGCTTTAGATTCCTAGATCTGCAATTGCTGATAATATGATTGTTGCTAATTGGCCAGCAAGATCAAGAGCGCGTCATTAATTTTGTTCTTGATACAAGCTGTTTCGTTTTTAAGTACAGAGACCCCTCCCTCCTAACTCTTGGCTTTGTATTGCTGGATCTAGATCTAGATTTGTAGATCTTTGACTGTCTTTATGAGCAGTCCGAGGCCCGAAACTCTGATAATATATAATCCGTCTTATCAGGGGTTTTTTTGGTTGGTTGCTAGGCAGATAGATGATGAAAAGTAGATTTTATGTTTGTCCTAACTTAACTTTTTGACTGTCTCTCCATTTTCGACGTACTTTGGCCTAATCTAGTACGACGTCCACTTAGTCATCAGGGGCACCAAGTTTGCAATTTTAGGTGTAATATTCTCTTTTACTCTTTTGTTCTTATCTGCTGCATTGAAACGGGCTTCTAAAGATCTGGCCGTTGGATTGCTCATTGGGGGCCCTCTCTATCACCTAATCGTTATTAATCATTGATAACGTCTATACTTGTTTTTTTATCAATCGTTCGCTCCATAGCAGTCACGTAAAAACTCAGTTCTTTTGAAAAAATATTTTATTGCCACTATCAACCGAGATAAGTACAAGGTAATAGTTCTCTAACAGTTTCGTTTTTATCTAAAACAAAGCGATATACTATCTTCAGTCTACCAATTAGATAATATTATGTGTTGTCGCTACTGAAGCAATCAGTTTACGAACCTAATTTTGTAGTTGACGCAATATCTACTAACACACTGACCTATATCTTGGAACTCATGGTAAATCTTATTTTAAGTGTACAGACATCTATTTTGCAACAATTAACCCTTTTTATTGCGGATAAAGTAAATTTAATGAGTTCTGTCACGCGTTATTTCTGGAGATAATGTTCGTAACATGAAACCTAGTCATCAATGGCGGTGCTATTTTCAAATGGTGCAACAAAGTGACCCATTTTCGCGCCAGCCCTGGCAGGAAAGGGCGTTCGAAAATGGCGCTTGCGTTTGTCTGGGAGACGTCTGCGAGAGCGTATTCCGTGCGCATCCAGTCTTTCCGCCGGCGCGCGCGCAATGTCAACAAACTCGGCGAGTCAGCGCCGGGCGCAGGAATGCAACGACCACGGTGTTTGTATCGTGAGAGAAAGACAGAAGGTTCACTGAAATGTGGTGAAAGAACACATTTTGCGAACACAAGCTATTGATGTTCAACCTTTTGAGATCCATATGGATAAAAATGGCCACTAACCCGATAGGGTTAGTGGCCATATGGGGTTGTTATGTGTTGTGTTTCTTCCCCTTATTATCCCTTATTATCAAATGGCCACACAACATGATAAATATTACGATTTCAGTGTGTATGATAGTCATCATCTAAACTTTTCCTTGTTGCTTGTTGCTAGGCTCGGTGCAACACGTTTGTTTTCTTCCATTCCGTCACACTATTATTATTCCTTTTTCTTTTGTGTCATTCGTCACATCACCCACCCGTCGTTTCGGTGGTCTTCCTCTTCCTCTATATTCACTAACATTTTTCCGCTTTGATTAAAATATTTAAAACTTCAGAAATCTTTAAGAGTATCTCTGTAGCGAATCAAATGTCTGACTAACGACGAATTTATCTTTAGCTGACGCGTCTAAAGTAATAAACGACAACGCTGGTGAAAAACTACTCCATTTCTTCCTCATTAGCGTCTTTTATAGCAGAAAATTCTTCAAAAAGCTGTTCTTCTGCATCTTCTTATTTACCAAGTGTGAAGTCGGTGCATTGTGCGCCAGAGCTTGTCACGCTATATGGTATATGAATAGGATGTACCCTTTTTAGTAGTTCCTTTTATTACGTCATTTTAATAACGATATAATCGTCTTAATTGCCTTCATTTTGGATGGGTAGTTCCTTCGTGACGTCAGAGATTGATTGATGATATTTTCGAGTAATTGTGACTACAATTTATGTGTTGAAAAAATATTTGTGGTCTAACACTTATTGGCTGATTGGTTATAGGTGTGAAGATTTGACAGTCTTCGTCTGATTGCGACTCGTGCTTATTTTAAGCTGTTTGCTAATTTGATCTGTCAAACATTCTCACGTATGTTTAAGCCAACAGGATCCAATAAAATAGGTGTCATGTTTGTTTCATTCGTTGATGAGATAATTTTGTTCACTAAAAGCTAATTTATCTGTCAACGTAACTTTCGTACAGATTTTATTTTGCAATAAAATAAAGATGGAAGTTTAGATTTTTAAATAATCTGTGGATCTAGATCTGATTATTAAATATATTTTGTGAAGGCTGCAAGAGCTTGTTAATTAAGCCATAAAATATCATGTTTAATATTAAATCATAAAAATGTTCAAAAGAATCATAGACATGCATCATTCATAAAATTTAACAGCAAAAAACTATTCAATTAAAATTGGCTTGGAATAGATTGTCTAAAACAGAACTGGATCTATAAAATTGAATCCAGCATTCCAGTTGTTCGGTTAATTATAATATATTTGGCAAACTAAACTGTATCTGAATTAAAAATAGAGATGATGTAGGTAAGTGACAACCGTGAAAGTTTAGAGATGCAATACTTTTAAAACTTGTTGAAGATTGATGAATTAATCATATTAATTATGGATGCTCGAGGAGCTCGTGGCTTAATAAGAACTGCCACTCGGGTCGATCTTTAGGTTAAGCTGCGCTTGTCTAGGTCGATTGGTGGATGGGTGACCGCCCATTACATACCCAGTTTCCTCCGTGCCTCGGAAAGCACGTTAAGCTGTTGGTCCCGGATGCCATATATAGATCTTTGGCAGTCGTTACGGGTAGTCAGTGACCTGAAAGTCTGACATCCAGTCTTACCAAAGGGTATCGTATTACCTAGTATTAACTGGGTTGTGGAGGTCAGATAGGCAGTCGCTCCATGTAAAATACTGGTATTCAGCTGCATCCGGTTAGACTGGAAGCCGACCCCAATATAGTTGGGAAAAGGCTAGGCAGATGGCAGATGATGAATTATGGATGCATCTAGTCAATTAAACAAATCAGACTATCTAGGTCTCAATCAGACTCAACCATTCTCGTGATATCCGCAAGATTGGGACCGTTATATTATGCCACTGAATAATAAATTAAGAACTTCAATACTAGCAACATGGCTGTTTACTCATCAGCCGTCATCATTTTTATTTTGGCCTTTTTCTTAACGTGTCGATTACAATTCAAATTGAGTCGGGCCAAAATTTGACGAACCTTTCAGTAGCCTCCATCAGCTCCTGTAATGCAAGTAACAGGACTGACAGGACACGATATCAAAATGCCCCATAGTTTGTGGGGTAAGATCACATTCACACTACAGGGCAGAGTCATCTATAAATCTCCACCTGAACAGGCTTTCCTTGCTTCGGACTACCTGCGTCTGGAGTCCATTTAAAGACTTTCAGGTCAGTCATTGCAAATCGTGTCTAGGTGGGAACATTTGTGGTACAGGATATTTCACCAAAAAAATCTAATTAGTCCGTCAGATAGATTTAAAAAAAATAATGGACACGTATTTTTTCTTTTCTCACGTAAACAAAAGATGAAGACGATACAGTGGTTCGAAAAGTCGCGTCAAGTCGTGTGACGTCACAAGGTTAGTACTCTTTTACCCACAAAGTGACGTCAAAAGGCCATCACTCATGATCTTCGACACGTTTTATTTTCGTAAATTTTTATTTATTTGAAAAAACGAAAAAATGTCATTATTTATTGAAAATTTAACAGACTAATTAGATTTTTTTGGTGAAATACCCTATTTATTTGAGGTCGGCGCAGCATGTTTTATTAGGGACTCTTCATCTCCCTTCTAGCCAAACCATTCAGCACGCAGTCCATCCATCATTTCTTTGGTCATCTTCCACTCCACATTACCTATGCCCAAAACTTTCCGGACGAGAGCGACGTGCTCGTTCTTCCTTCGCATCTTTAATTCCGCACTCATTATTATATTCCATTTAGGTAACTATAGAATAATGTTCGACATTTATAAATAAAATAAAATACAGCAACAACAGCGCTTAATCTTCCTCATGCAAGATTATGTGCGCTATGTATTTAATTAAAATATGTTTCTCGTTATCAAGTACGGTTAGGTACGTTTCCGTGGAACAAAAATTCCCGATCTTCAGGTGGGCCAAACCGCGGGCAAAAATTAGTTTTGACATAAATCTACACCACCTTTAAACCACGCATTTCTGACAAATATTTACACGCGATCAATATAGATCTCCTGAAACACTTGTTCAAACTGTAGGTACTTTGACAGAGTAAATAATTAAATTCTTTTGTTCTATAAAACCTCCATTTTGTAAAATTGATTACATCATAACTCTTTGTTGTAACGCTTGATTCCATTTCGACATTAAATGTCGAAATATCCAGGTACATCCAAATCATAGTTTATTCTAGATTTCTAACCTTATCTCAAGATCTGCCCAGCCTTTTCCCAATTATTTAAGGGTCAACAAAATCAAAATCAAAAGTCATTTATTCAAATTAGGCTGATAATCAGCACTTTTCGAACGTCAAAATTTCCTTTAATTCCTTTAGTGTAGGGCAACGTTTCTTTTAAAAAACAAACTTTACTCTACTTATTTACAAGAGACAGTCCCCCAAAACGCCCCCCCTTCGGCACTTCCTAGTGTTTTTTCTGGAAAGAAGAAGTGGCGGAACAAATTCCCCAGCAACACATCTGTCTGTTATGTTGGTTAGAAGAACCAGACTCGATACAATAGTAAGGCGTAAGCGCAATTTAGATTTACTACAGACACAAATCAATAATTATTTAATTATAAACAATGTAAAAATAAAAAAGTACATAACATATCGGTTAGCTAATTTTTGTAATGTAGGTAAGGCACAAATTTATATATTTTTTTTATTTTTTTATTTAAGCACAAATAATGTTGATATCAGTGCTTTAACTATTCGTACCAAAGGGCGTATGGATGATTAAAAACCACTGTAAAAGCAACTTCCAGTCTAAACTGATACAGCTGATTTTATATGGATAAACGTTTTCGAGCAAGTGTTATTCGATCTGGCGTCATTCGATTACAAGTAGGGAACCCGAATTCGACACACTAGGTATCTATTTTCGGAACAGATATTAGTCTGTCGGAAAACGCTGGGCACGGCACACGATTCCTTTAACTTTGATTAATTAAAAGTAATAAAAAATTAATACAACGCTTAGAAAACAATTTAACCTTTTTTAAAACATACTAATTAACTTTTCACATAGTCTACGCATCTTTTCTGAATTTTGCACCCAGTGCAATGTTCGATATCGTTATCTTAAAGTAGGTATAGGTATTGTAAACGTTATCAATGCATCGATAAATGATAAGGCGACAGATTCAAGCGAAAAGATGAATGACTGCACTGGAATTTAGGTCAAACTTGCCAATTTTATGTTTCGACTTCAATACTGGCTAGTTTGAATATTGAAAAAAGAACTCTTATTTTTAAAATACATTGTTCGACAACCGTTTAAAATAAGAATTGCACAACGCGGATGCTTGGTTTTTCTTTTTTTTTTTAATTGTAAAAATAAAGTTTTTAAGCCGGGCCAAATTTATTTTTTGTATGTAGTACCTAAATAAAAACATTTGTCTCTACTATAAAACAAATTATGTCGATTTATTGAAATTATCACAATTTAAAGTTAATACAGGAACGCGTATTATTTCAAGATATGTCAAAAAACAAAAATCGAAACAAAGTACATAATTATCAGATTATTATCAAAAAGTCCCAAGAATTGGCAACACCGCGCACTTTTCGAAGTTTTCGATGCTGGCTATCATGTACCGCGACTTTTCTATTACAATGCAGTCCTGGCAGTCCAAGACAATTTTAGGATATTAAATGATGTAATCTTATATATCTCTCTCTCTCTCTCTCTCTCTCTCTCTCTCTCTCTTGTGTCTTGTATTTGTTCTGTCCTCTGGTAAACCAAAAAATACTTTTTATTTCTTTCTTTTTTTCTCTTTTGAATTTTACATAAGTTTGTTTAAGGATAAAGAATGGACAATGTTTCTGTATACTATTAATATTATGCTAATAAGTTCTTAATTCCGACAGCAGGCACAAAAGAAGTGTATTAAGGTAAAAGTTAGTAGCCAGCTATACAGATTGTTCATGTACATAATTTCATTGTGTATCTTCTGTTATAATCTTAATGAAGCCGCGGTCACGGTGTAATAATACGATTAATGATAACTTCCACATTTCTGAGCGGTTTGTTGGCTCGTTGGTTTTTAGAATATGGCGCCACTGTCGCGACGTAAGGCGGGGGCTTAATGCAGCAAAAAATAATACTTAACAATTTATTCTAAGTCTTATGCTGGAACATATAAAAGAGAACGAACAAGAAGATTTCTTTTTATTAAAGACAAACATGATGGGCTGCTGTAAAGGATTATATGAGTTTTCTTAGAAAATCTTGATAACAAATCTACACTAATATGATAAAGAGGAAATATTTGTTTGTTTGTTTGTAACGAATAGGCTGCGAAACGATTTGAAAAATTCTTTCACCGTTGGGAAGCTACACTATCCCCGGGTGACATAGGCTACTTTTTATCCCTGTATTCCCACGGGAACGGGAACTACGCAGGTGAAACCGTGTAGTTCCTACCTTCTTACCTTGCTAGTACTACATAAAAACACCACAAAATACCAAGATCAGAAAATAATGCAAAATCAAGTCTTTAACTTTATTGCGAAAGCTTGACTCTTCTAGTGCGTTCCCAAACAATGTGGTAAAAAAGGTGAAATTTCAACATTTTAAACCTTTTTTTATTTGAGTGTAACCGTCATCCACCATGCCATGTACACCCGCCATTACCCGAGTGCAATGCGCGCGCGCACGCGATCCGACAATATTGAAACATCAAGAGCAGCCCTTTGGAACACTCGTTAAGTACTAGATATTTATACCCTGGTACGCTCAAGCGCACAGCAGTTCAACTAAAGCCAAGTGAGCATTTTCCTTGTAGAAAATAACGAACAACTTTTAGACAACTCGTGACGCCATCATCATCATATCGGCCGAAAGACGTACATTACTAAACATAGGCCTCCGCCAAGTATCGCCACATTGGCGTCTCCCACTCTTTGGGGCACAAAGAGTAACATAGGATATGGAACATAGTTTACGGAGCAACTCCACATCCACACTTTTCCTGCTACTAAATACAGTAGATACTGCTTGGAAAGTCTGATTGTCAATCCATTGGGTTTCTTACTTCCCGCAACGACTGTCTGACTTGCAAAAAATCCAGCCTCAGCTAGGAAAAATTAGCGCTATCAATGTTTCAAGTATGGCAGTTGACTGTATCATTGAGCTTCGTTAAGTTGACAACACCTCCATAAATCATTACTATAGCAGCTGGTAATACTTCATCTGGAGTAGTCTTAATCTGCTTGGTATGTTTAGCTGATTGTAATACCTTATGAAAAGATTCATCATCAGCCGAGTTGAAGTTAACGTTCTTTCAAAGATTTTCGGAGAAATTACAAAAATATTCAACACGGACACATACTCCAGAACAACACACAAAAATGACCGGCGTTTGGAACCTCGTTAACAATAGTTAAAGGAATAAGCATAGTTTGTCATTTTATTAACTGAACTGTGTGTATGTTTCTAGCTAATGTCAGAAAAACTAATGACTTTTTAATTTTCCATCAAATCTTACTATAAATTACGATACGTCAAAAATTAAATATAGGTATTTAACTATTGCTAGATAAGGCCATGAGTGATAGCACAGTAATTTGCAATAAGGAAACGTAGGTGAGTGGCGATAGACAAATTCATGTATCAGACAGGGATTCAGATTTTACTCATCGAAACCTTGATGGGCGCCACAAAAAAAGGCAAACTAACTAACATCAGACCAACTGTTACAAACAAATATCGCCCCCATAACTCTCGCTAATGCATTTCAAAGGTATCAGTTGATGCCCCCGTCATAACTGCATCTCAGATCTGTCAAAACACAATCTTTCGTATCCATACCTTCATTACGAAACAATTAGCCAGCTCGGCCCACCGCCCTATTTTCACAAACTAGGAAACGTTTAACGACTATTACACAATTCCGAACAGACAAAACAATCGAAACTTCTAAAATTAGAATGCGATGGCGAAAAAATTCCAGTGTTTCATTTCTTACTTTAGCAACCATAGGTGATTTTGTAGTGTACGAAACTTTTATCAGATTTGGTATGTCCGCAATGGATGATGTGTTTAGCGATAGTTTGTGTGTTGTGGTAGGCAGTATTAAAGACATTATGGCCTAGTTGGCACCGTGTCCACACCCACGATCGTCGCGAGGGAATCACAGAAAATTTCGTATTTGTCGCCAACAGAAATATACGTGCGCTCTTAATGTTTATATGTTATGCCGGAATTGCAAATAACAGTATTTTTTCTAGTTGAATTTATGTGCGAAAAATGCAAGTACTTAAATAAGACTGGACTAACACGTGGTACAGAATTACACGCGCTGAAAGCTGCTGAGATAAACATAGACTTGCACAAAAGTAACAGACAAATTGTGAGGAAATAGAGGCGACAATAACAATAAAAAACAGATTGGAATTTGGAAAACTGGGTCAAAAGTTAATCCACGTATTTAATTAGGTACTTAATATAGACCAAAAACTTTTGATACAACAACAATATTTGATGTTATTAATGTCGAGACGTGCCGAAGGTGGAGCTTGGAAGTTATAAAATGTTGAGAAATCCTGGAGCTGAAGTCGCCAACATATTGGGTAAGCAAGCGTAATCCTAATCAAAACTGCTTAACTTTGTATTCCCGAGGAATTATTTGCGAAAAAGCTGGACAATTCCTGGCAGTTAATATTATTTAAGTTAGAGAAATAAAGCTTGGACCGAGTGGCGTCCGATGTCTATAAGAAAGGAGAAGAGAGGCCTAGAGGTCATCCCGGATACATCCTGGATGAGGCTGGCACATGAACGTGGAGCTTAGCACAACCAAAGAGTCGCCAACTGGCCACGCATTTTAAAAATTCTCCAAAAAATTGAGTCATATTCCACCACACGCCGCCACATTAATCACCATTACGATTAAAAAGTAGGTACGATTAATATTTATACTAATTGAAACCAAAAGATAAGCGATACAGTCTTAATTCTGGCGCTTTTGTTTCCTCATTATCGTCAAGATAATTATCTTTGCTTATCAAGTTTTCTTGAACGCGGGAAATACCATTGGTATGCGAATTTGTTTCATATTGGTTTGTGGTACCTAATTGTTTTAATAACCGTTTCAATATTTATTGCTGTTTTCCTTCAAGCAAGCGAGACTCTTGTGTCAAATACTGAACTTTTGAATACCTACTAGTAACTTTTCTTTCTTTTTACCCGACTGCGGCGAAGCCCAAAAGGAGGGTTATGTGTTTGGCGTGTATGTATGTATGTAAGTATGTATGTATGTCCGTTTCTTTGTTCCCTCATAACTCCTAAATGGATGAAGGGATTTAAATGAAATATACGTCGTTAGATTCGTCTTGATGGCGCGAGTGTCACTGGCTACATTAAAATTAAAAAAAAACAAAGATAATTGCTGGTTTTGGGGACCAAATCGTGGATTTGAAAAAATAAAAAAAATCCATTACCATCGAGTAGGGTATCAAAATGAAAGGTTTTAAAAGGAGATTACAAAAATATATGACGCCTATATGTTTAAAATAAATTCAAAGTCACAAATTCTATAAACAAACTCAAAAGTTGATTAAATCATCTGCGAAGTATTTTATGCGACCAACGAAAGAACAAACACAAAAGAACTAAAAAGTTAGAAATAAAAAAAGTAGTTAAAAAACTAAAAAACCCGACTGAAAAGACTGAAAAGCAAAAAACAAGCACATTTTAAATTAAACAAAACTTGGAAGCAGGCGGGGTTCATTTGAATATTAAATTATGAAATGAAAATAGAATGGACCCCGCCTGCTTCCAAGTTTTGTTGAATTTAAAATGTGCTTGATTTTTGCTTTTCAGTCTTTTCAGTCGGGTTTTTTAGTTTTTTAACTACTTTTTTTTAACTCGCCTTCTTACCCGACTGCGGCGAAGCCCAAAAGGAGGGTTATTTTTGTTTGACGTGTATGTATGTTTGTATGTATGTATGTCCGTTTCTTTGTTCCCTCAAAACTCCTAAACGGATGAAGGGATTTAAATGAAATATACGTTGTTAGATTCGTCTTGATGGCGCGAGTGTCACTGGCTACATTAAAATTAAAAAACAAAGAAAAATTGCTGGTTTTAGGGAACATATCGTGGATTTGAAAAAATAAAAAAATTCTATTACCATCGAGTAGGGTATCAAAATGAAGGGTTTTAAAAGGAGATTACAAAAATATGTGACACTTATGTGTTTAAAATAAATTCAAAGTCACAAATTCTATAAACAAACACAAAAGTTAAATTTTCTGCGAAGTATTTTACACGACCAACGAAAGAACAAACACAAAAGAACTAAAAAGTCAGTCGGGTTTTTTAACTACTTTTTTTGTACCACTGCTGGAAAAAGGCCAGCCCCATTCCTTTTGAACTTTCTAGTCTGGAGCGTCACTCCAGCGTTTCTTGGGCCTAAAATTATTCAGGCCCAAGGAACGCTGAACGCCATCGTATTAAAGTAGGTAGTCTCTTACGTGTGACACTATACAGGGTGTAAACGTACCCTTTACGAAGCCGTCAACCAACCATTATGTTCATCGAATTAAGTAACCCTATGCAAATATTATTGCTGGGAGACAACTTATTTTTTGAGGGTGAAAATCACGTGTTACGTAAAACTCAATGTAGCACACTCAAAACAATGTTCTAATGGATGTTTTGAATATTAAACGGGACATGGAGTCATGGAAGCAATTAAAATTAAAAACTGATATTAAAAAAAAACTTGTTTTAAATTCGAAACTTTGACCTCCAATATCTCCGTAACCGGAAGATTCCCAAATACGGTCCAGAAAAAAAAATATTGCAATGACGGGGAGAACACAAAAAGGGTGTTAAAGTTCCCTTGACGCAAACAAAGGGCACTTGTTCTCCCCACCACTGCGATATTTTTTTTGTTTTAGACCATACCCGGGAACCCCCTAGTTACGCAGATATTGGGGGTACAAATTTTCCACAGCTGTTTTTGTAAATACATACTTGTTTTTCAGGTTATAACTTTACATAAATAACCTCCATAACCTGTTTATTATTCAAAGCATCCACTGGCACAATGTTTTAAGAGTGCTACATTGAGTTTGGCGTAAATTGTGATTTTTGACCCCAAAAAAAGATTTTGCGTTTGGTTTCCCAGCAAAATTTTGCGTAGGGGTACTTAGTTTGATGTAGGTACAGAATGCTTGGTTGATTTATGTGTGAAGGGTTAATTTACACCCTGTATGTTTCAGTTTCGTTAAGGGTTACACCCTTTATCCAACTTGACTGTCACAGCACTATGTTTTCAAATTTGGACTTACGATGATTTGAATTAGAATTTCCATTAAAAAACCACATCACATTAACAAAAATCACTCCCAGTGCTTCTACCTCAATAAAGTTCAGATTCGCATACCATTCGTTTGCAGACTCCCATCAATAATTTATCTCATCTATTCTCGTTTAACTAGCGATCGATGCTGGTACTAATGCACTTGTGGACTTGTCTAGTGCCTGGTTGTCACTCTTTGGCACTTTAAGTACCTTCTAGTATTTTTGGTTGTATTTTGGTTTGAATTTTACCTGGAGTTGATTTTTCTGGGTTTAAACGTTGATTTGATTAAACGTTGACAAAGAAAATTTGATTTAACTATCTAACGCGAAATTTCAAGGAAAAAAACTGTACTAACCTGATAAGGCAATAAAATTAAATCAATTTCAATAGATCAACACATACATTTAATCTGTCGCAGAATTCCTGCACGATGTTCAAGCTTATTATCTGAATGAACTACATTAAGTAAACCCACCAAAGCTCTCATCCTGAAACACTACTTTCAAAGGAAACTTTTACAGTTGCACACTTATTCTAAACACGTTGCAAATTATCCTGCATTCTAGTCTGCAAGTACGGCCAGCAACAGAAGTAGTTTAACATTCCGGAATTTTAATTATTCGAAGTATAGGACTCCAGCTATTATTTTTAATGTTCCAGAAGATTATTCTTTAAAATACTCCTTACTTTTCAATAACGTGTTAGTAACAAGTAATATTTATAAGTTTTCATTAAAAACCTACTTTGAAACTTTTAGTGTTAATCTACTTCTGATGCTGACTGTTCGTTAACAAAGCAGATGCATGCGGAAGCAGTGGACGAGTGAGTGAATGAATGAACATAACCTAGTTGTCGGGGCAACTGCGTCAACAACATACCTTTAATAAAGACGTCTGTGTCTTTTATACCACTGAGAAATGTACTTTGTGGACACAGATTTGTAGATGGACAGAGCTGGTAGTCTTTGTGTTTGTTTCTTGTAGCTGTTTTAAGTTATTTAGGACTGTGTAGAGATTGAATAATTATTATTACAAGGCAAAATGATGAACAAACTTACAAGTGTTCACGAAAAACTTGGAAGTATTGCACATCGGGGAGATGTGCAGACGCCATGCCAACTAAGGAAAAACCAGGGTGACCCTGGCACAGGACCGTGGATATAGGCACAAGAAAATAGGGGCCTACACCCAACTGTGGGTGAATAGAGTAGTTAACAAGACAAATCTAATTAGTCCGTCATATAGATTACCAAAAAATATTGGACACGTATTTTTTCTTTTTTCACGTAAACAAACAATAAAGGCGATACATTGCTTTGAAAACTCGCGTGACGTCATAATCTAAGACATTAGTATGACATTTTTTTGCGGTCAGTGACGTCATCAACCCCCACTCAAATCTTTGACGCGTTTTATCTTCGTCAATTTTCATTGATTTGATAAAACACAAAATACGTATCCAATATTTTTCTATAATTTAACAGACGGACTAATTAGAATCTTTTTTTTAAGTCAGTAATTCAGACTGTGGTTAACAGATGGAAAAGCATTCTTATTTGCACGCTTGATGCTTGTAAGTTCGACAATATACTGCGCTGGACTCAGGGGCGTAGCTACTGCCGTATCTGCCGTATCAAAAACAGAATATCTATGACAACTCGTCTACGTATTCCCTTAGTCTATGGCTCATATAACCCTTCGTGTACACAAGTGGACAACACAAATGTTTGTTATCTCTGCTGCTAGAGAATCAACACTGAGTTTTTATTTAGGCAACACTAATGTTTTCATACAGTCCTTTCGCAATTATTTAAACTCTGAAAGCTGCATTCCAAGAGCAATGTTACTTCTTAATCATGATAGCAACTAAAATACAACATTTTTGCAGTGATCATAAAGTTCATCATTCATAACAAATAAATAATTTACTATTTAAATCTGATTTTGATAACAATTTCAAGGTTTTATATTTTTGCACGGAACCTTAATCAATTACCTAAAACAAAATAAGCGTATTTAGTTCGTTTATTTAGTTGTGTGTATCTGCCAGTAAAAATCAGTCCAGCCTTTTCGGAAATTGGCTGGAACAAACAGACAGACATACCGACTTTTTTGCATAAGCAGTTACTTAGTTTGATCTACTATAATTAGTTGTGTGTAAGTAGTTAAAATAGTGTTAAAACATCGCGTATAATTTAAGTACGCTCATCTTAAACAGGAGATAGACATTATTTGATAAGTAGGTAAGTACTTTGTTAAGATTCATAGTGATAAAACTATTGTGTGGAAACGGAGATTGAGTCACTAATGTCTTGATTTAACGAGCAACTCAGAGACGGGCTGGTCTTCAAGCTTTTCTGACTGACAGATTTGTTGCAACGTAACATGCAATGAACTGTTTCCATAAGTTGGGTTGCACGTTGCGATTGCATATTGCACAGTCGTGTTAGTATGTTCTGATTTTCTGAACACTACGTTATATGTTGGTGTTTTCCTCGATTATAATCCACCTGGAATTATTTTTTTAACATTTTGACATTTTTATTTTTATTGTAACATTTTGATCTTGAAACTCGAGAATTCTCGGTACGAGTTTCGGTTATTGTTATTTCAGGCTGATTGGTTCAGTGGTTAAGGCCCAAAATGTGTAACAAACTAATTTACTTTCACTTTTATGTATACCTGATGTCCGCGGCTTCGCCCGCGTGGATGTCGGTTATAGCGACCAAAAGTAATCTTTTCATCCTCCCCTTTCAACCCGCTTCTTTTTTGGATGTTGGGAAATCATCAAAGAGGGGCTCACCCATGTTCCTTCTTAGCCCTTCTACAGCGGCCTCGACACAAACCGCCCCTTTGTGTCGAGGCCGCGGTATCTGTTTCGAACAACCCGACAGATGAACCAGACGGATAGAAGTAAGGATTTTTGCATGGCATGCTGCGTTGCAAATGTCTGTGCCCAGCTTTAGACATGTCTTTATTTTGTTTTGGCAGTGGCAAATCATCAAATGGGTTCGCCTCCCGCTCTGGGCAGAAAGGTAGGGAGTGTCAGACTTCTACTGACTAAAAACCACCCATGTTCCTTCTTAGCCCTTTGTGTCGAGGCCGCGGTATCTCTTTCGAACAACCCGCAGTTCCGACGAGGGCATGTCTCACAACTCAAATCCTAGTTTGTACATACATAAGTCGAGAAAAGTACCAAATTATTATTACTTTAAGCTTTTCAGACATCGCAACAAGAAAACCACCTTCAATTTTATAAGGAAAACTTTTTAAGCTTTAGTTAAGTGAGATTAAGAAGCTCACAAAATGTAATTTTATTTTCTGAATCTCTATACGTGAGTAAGTTGATATATAAACTTTCCTGCTTAGTATTTCGTACTAGTAGGTAATTAAGACGTGTCAGTGACCCATTCACTCACTGTTAAGATAAAATTAGAATAGGGTAGTTATCAAAACAAAACTAATTAGTCCCTCAGATAGATTTCCTGACGTCAAATACCTACCTATCATAGCTACATATTTCCCTTAATAATTGGGCCAGGTAGATAAGTAACTAATAATTATGTCTTTAATTCGAAGAAGACAAGATAACATAAATCAGTGCGTCGCGGAAACGTTGACTTACTTTGTAAGATTGCGAAAACATTCGCCAATAGGGGATCGGACAAAAAAATAATAATTAGTCCGTCAGATAGATTTTCAAAAAATATTGGACACGTATTTTTTTCTTTTTTCACATAAACAAAAATTCCTCGAAAATGTCACATGTTAGTACATTTTTCACCAACAAATGACGTCACAACCACTCATGATCTTTGACGCGTCTTAGCTTCGTAAATTTTTATTAATTTGATAAAACAAAAAACACGTATCCAATATTTTTCGGTAATCTAACTGACGGACTAATTAGAATCATATTTTTTTGACCCAGTCCGATCCCCTGTTATTGAATATTAATGTATAAAGCTGTGTTCTAGTCACTGAGGTCGAGTAGTAATATCGCCGTAAGAGAAAAAGGCAGTCTCGTATTTTAACCGATTGTGGCGACGACGCCCAAAAGTCGGGTTATGTGTTTAACCTCCGTTTCTTTGTTCCCTCGCAACTCCTAGACGGATGAAAGGCTTTGGACAAATTATACCACATTATATTTGTCTAGTTGGCGCGAGTAAATTACAAGAATAATAAAAAAAATGCATTTTTTTTCTTCCATTGAGTGTGGTATCAAAATTAAAGGTTTTAAAAGGTGTAGTTTTTTCAAATACATTTTGTTTAATTTCTCGCGATTTAATTAAAACCTAGCCAGGTCTTTTTTTGGGACAAGCCCGCCACACTATTTCCAAATCATTACTAAGAGCAGTATTAGGCACAGGACCCGATTAAAAAAAATACGTATAATTTCTACAAAAACGAACGTTATCGTATAATAGTCACTGTTATCAAATTTAACCCAATTACCTATAAATTACGAGTATTATTTTATCAATAATAAATTATCGATATGAAAGATTCTGGAATTGGGCCGACTTATCGTGTGCCATATGATTGTAACATATCAAAATGTTTCGTTGATAAACATTAGTAAAGATAGTCGTCAAGGAAATATTGCTGTAAGTATCTGAAGATAGTGAATGACGGAACGGTATAATCCTTTACTTATGTATCATGCGACTATTTTCGCGTATGGTGATTGAGGACCTACCTTTAGTTATGCGTGATTAAATGACTACTATTAATAATTTTAATTTATACTATTTGATATACGTAACATAACGTCACGCCTGTAATCCTCGAGGGGTTGGGCAGAGGTGTACCTAATAGAGTAGTTAACAAAAAAAATCTAATTAGTTCGTCAGAAAGATTCCCAAAAAATATTGAACACGTTTTTTCTTTTTTCACGTAAACAAACAATGAAGACGATACAGTGCTTTGAAAAGTCGTGAGACGTCATATTCAAAGACATTAGTATGACATTTCTTTAGCGGTCAGTGACGTCTCAAACCCCCACTCAATTCTTTGACGCGTTTTATCTTCGGCAATTTTTATTGATTGGATAAAACAAAAAATACGTATCCAATATTTTTAAATAATCTAACAGACGGACTAATTAGAATCATATTTTTTTTAGTCAGTAAACGGAGTAACCGGTAAAATGTGGGTGTACAATAGGCATCCCTATAGTGTACACCCACATTTTATCGGTTACTCCGTAGCCGTTACGGTAAAATTCCTGATGGACAACCTCAATGACAATTTATTGGTCCTACCCTCATAAACTCCAATGACTTTTCCACGAATTTAGACTACAGAAACTTCATCTGATATGATAGATCTATACTAGTAGAATACACGACCTCCTTCTTTTTTAGAAGTCGGTTAAAAAATAACAAATAGTGCCAAAAAATAACTTTTTTTTTGCAAAAACTCCGACTAAAAAAACTTGTTTTTTAAATCGATCCACAATAGGGTATTTCACACAAAAAATCGAATTAGTCCGTCTGTAAGATTATCGAAAAATATTGTGTTTTTTGTTTTATTAAAAAAAGTACTAACCTTGTGACGTCACACGACTTGACGCGGCTTTTCGAAGCACTGTATCGTCTTCATCTTTTGTTTAAGTGAAAATAGAAAAAATGTTAAAGTGAAAATAGAAAAAATACGTGTCCATTATTTTTTGAAAATCTATCTGACGGACTAATATTTGTATGGCAGATAGTTGTTTCGGGTCTGGGTATCTGTGTATGTCAGTTTAAATGTTTGTGAACGCACCCACGATACAGGAGAACTCCCTAGTGTGGGGCAACGTTTCTTTAAAAGAAAGAAAGAAGAAACAATTAGCTTTTTTTGGTGAAAAACGCTCCAACCCAAACCAAATGTTTAGGCTTTGTCCGGTCTATTTCGTAGATGGTTTATGTGAAGTTTGCACAAAATCGGTCGAGCGGTTCTTCATTTATCACATTTTTTGTAACAAATGAATTCAATAAGTGGGACCCGGTAGTTGGTGCTGCTGTCCGGGTAGGACGACGTCTGCCAGGTCTGCTAGTCATCCTATAAGTCCTTCCATCGTTTCTAATCAAAACAAATAAACAAAGGTATATTGGAAAATTTCAATATTTTTCAGTGTATTTAGCCATATGTATCGTAAATAATGTTACAACAGCCTGCTCACAGCGTGCCACCCTAGCCAGCCAATGACAGCTAACCATAACCATGCCACTCTAGCAAACCATAGCCTTGCCACTCTAGCATACCATAGCCATGCCACTCTAGCATACCATAGCCATGCCACTCTAGCCAGCCAATGACGGGCAACGACTCGCGAGCCAATCACAGTCAAGCGAAGACACCGCCATAACCACCGGATGCCTCCGGTGGGGATATCAGTCTATATAATGCCCTGTAAGCTCAGTTTCGAGGTCTTGTCGCGCTCGATTGTGAAACCTGTAAGTCGAGACTCTGTCCGAATAAAATAATGAATCAGTTCCTGTCTATTCTTTACCACTGTCGTAACAGTCAGAAGTGGGATCGAATAAAAAAAAAACCTACGATAAAACGACTCTCTGCTACTTAAAAGTCAACGGTCACCTACTGTGGAGGACGAGGTCAAAAATTCAAACGAAGAACGTACGTCGATGCACACCGCCTGCAAGGAAAATATTGTCTCCCATCCCAGTATCACAAGGCACAAATTGAAAAAGCGGGTGACAATCTGGATGGAACACGAAGCGACTACCCTCAGTATCGCATCGTTCATTCCATAATTTGACCTTGAAAAAGAAGACTGCGGCCAGTAACCACCTGTGAGACACTTTGAGTTACAAGAAGTATCCATCTCTCTGCCAGCAACGGTTCTACGGTAAATTAAGACTACCTAAAGGTTGTCAACAGCAACCAAGGACATGGAAGGAAGGAACCGACCTACTTCACGCTGAGAGCTGCCAGGAACCATGCATAAATAACAAGGTCAGTAAACATGCCAATATTTGCCAAATTAGCCAAATGCCATTAGCCAAATATATAAGCCAAATGTGTTTTACCATGGAGTGCCCCATGAGTTGATAATTATGCGAATCGTAGACAAAATAATTTGGTAAGCCCGATAAGTAAATCTAATCATAGTCAGTTAATCTGTATAATATTATCCCGGTACGAAAAAAATATGTTTTACGAGTAGGTACTAGTTGTGTACTAAAGAGTTGAGAACTTAAAATGTACATATTTAGTTCAAGTGCGCATTAGATTATCCAACAATAACAATTCCAAAGTAAATCATGTAGATCAGATACTTATAAATTAATAGCTACAATAATTTTATTAAACTATTATCAGAGATATAGATAGCATTCCTGGGCGATCTCTTGCTACCGCCAGCCGATATTCAAACAGTTTTAGACTTATTGGATAAAGTTCTTGACAGATTGAAAACGAGGAACTTAAAATTAAATATGAGGAACTGCTAATTTTTACATATTTCTTAATTAGGGTATAAAACATCATGACGCGATGGCATTCAACCAGGTGAATTTAAGTTGATCGTCTTAATTTCTCATCCCGAGTAATGTAAACGAAGTGCGTCAGTTTATTCTATCTAGTTCTATCTAGTTACTAAAGAAAGTCCATTCATAACTTAGCAATAATAGCTCGCCCGTTTATCAAACTTAAAAAAAAAAAGTACGATGTGGGTATGAGGCAAGTCACATAAATCTTGTTATGAAAAAAAAAAAAAAAATGTTATAGGTCGGTATTAGTGATTATGTAGGTACGATCCTAGTTTTCCAACAGAAATTCACACGTATTGCAGGTATTGCACGTATCTTTTATAAAGTAGATTGACGGTAGTTTGCGCCCTGTCTTTTAGTTTAGTCGCGTTACAAGTCAGATAGAGTGTTTATCATGATTTTGGGCTTGAATCCCTTGCAGTGATAAAATTGTTGCTAAGATTTCGTATTATGACGTGTTATGTAAAAATGTCCATGTAATTCGGACTGTACTGCAGTACGCGATACAATGACTAATCATGGTCTTATGCCATGTATTGCCCGATATTACTTTTCACTATGGTGACCGATGAGCCAAAGCCCAAGCAAGCTAAAACGAAAAGCCAAAGTCAAAGTCTATGCCTATCTTAGGTAAGTAGATCGTTCGATAGATGCCGTTTATTGTGTACCATTTAGACGTGAACGATTTGTTCAGTACTGTGCAATGACAAGATGAAAAGCCGAAAAGTAGTATTGTTTTACTGCGAAGTGGATGTACAGATACCTATAGTGAGTAATTGTGTAATCGTTGATGGTAGGCTATAACGTAAACAAACCTTTACAGTACCAGATTAGTTGTGTGAGTTGTGTCAAACTTCGCGCGATGGAAGATATTACAAAATGCATCATGACAATAACAAGGAGTAAAACGAAGTTCTGAATTTTATAAATATCAACTAAATTTCTGATTTCCAAAAATAACCCGATTTATAAGTAAATATTATTATGTGACGTCATGTTTACATTGTGCGTACTGTAAAGGGGATAATGTAGGAAAGAGGGTTAACGACATCCAATTCTAAATCTAACTTAGTTCTGATAATACATGACAGTAGCAAGCTAAATTTTAATTTTAAAATGGTGATAAACATGATGTCCTGAAACGAGGCTGCGCCTGTGGGTGGGTATCTTGGTATCTTTAACTTAACATTAGTACTTAAAAGCTTTAAACACATAAAATTAATATATTGGAAAAATAGAAAAACGTATTCTTGTGTATTGGTGTGTATAAGTAATGAAGTTTTGCCATCGACACGCTAAGAATTATGTGTGTGAGTATGTACATGTATGTATGCGTGCGTCTTAATGGTATGATGTAATTAACTTAAATTGTTTCTTCCGTTTCTTTAAACGATAGTTTGGCAAAACAGTTTATTTATATTTTCTTACATGAAAAATGTTTCATGTTTTTAATGTCGCAGATAATATGGAGTTCTTATAATACTGTTAATATTATAACCGGGTACCTATAAGCCTTACGATTTATCCCAGATCGGGTTGCTCCAGGCAACCAGGGCAATCTAGGTGCGGTAGGGTTATCTCAGAAATGGGACGTAACTTAGATACAAGGTGAAAAATGATAATTCAAATTCAAACTCTTTAATTCAGACAAGTGTCCATAGTGTTAGTAACAACAAAATAACTTAACGACTAGGGTTAGTAAACTTAGTGTTATGGCAAAAGAAAAAAAAAAAAAAGGAAAGGAAATATGTTAATAGTGTGATTTACAAAAAAAAAAACTATGATTATGTAACTTTGGCGCCAGGCGATGACTACTGGCGGCAACAAGGTTTAATGCTTTTAACATCACGCATGTAATACCCAATGGGTTAGGCAGAGGTACTTATACTCATGAGTACACACACATTTCGCCAGTAAATTGAAATGAATTAAAAAGTGTTTATTCATGGTTACATCCGTGCTACATGGTATATTACTTCTGTCATACTGTAAAACAGTGATATTTAATTTAAATGTAACAAATTGTTGGTACGTTTCCATCAATAACAACGTCACTTTTACCTACAACTAAACACATTTATTGAACACAAAAGTTGACTATAACGTAATGCTATAACATTTAAGTTGCGTTAAAACACTTTAATTAATAGCGGTGAAGCCGAAAACATAAGCTAGTATGGCATAAATATATACTTATACAACAATAAATAATCATAAATGGAATCTACACATCTCTTGTAATGAGGTTTTTACATAGGTGTTAAAAACAAACTTCCCTAATTTATTTTAAAAGACATTTTCGTGGTACAGCTATTTTCTTAATCGTAAGGTATGTCGTTAAAAACTGTTGGTACTAAGCATTTCCTACATCTTTGTCCATAATAATTAGTACAAGTGGGTACCTACTACAAATCTTCTTATGCATTTATTCCTTTTACTTCAGCTTAAAGTCCCATGCTATAGGGGGCGACCCAGGTTAACTCTTGTTCGTTAGAAGATTGGTTTTCTGGCCCACATTAACTGATATTGAGGAGTTAGGTAATGATTGACATAAACTAAGAAGTGTGAAAGGTCATATTATATGATACAACGGGTTTACAGGTTGAGTATCCGCTGTAACATATCGTAGCAGTGCTTTTGTCTGATAGCACCAGTAGTGTGAAAGAACAATTGAAAACCGAAGATTTCTTAAATCTCCTGAGAGGTCTATTGCCCCATTTTAACTTGGTTTTTCTGAGCTGACTTGTAATCACTGTTTTCTTGTTTCTTCCATTGCGGGAGCAATTGTTCCAGGACGGCCGAATGTTACAACAGCCTGCTCACAGCGTGCCACCCTAGCCAGCCAATGACAGCTAACCATAACCATGCCACTCTAGCAAACCATAGCCTTGCCACTCTAGCATACCATAGCCATGCCACTCTAGCATACCATAGCCATGCCACTCTAGCCAGCCAATGACGGGCAACGACTCGCGAGCCAATCACAGTCAAGCGAAGACACCGCCATAACCACCGGATGCCTCCGGTGGGGATATCAGTCTATATAATGCCCTGTAAGCTCAGTTTCGAGGTCTTGTCGCGCTCGATTGTGAAACCTGTAAGTCGAGACTCTGTCCGAATAAAATAATGAATCAGTTCCTGTCTATTCTTTACCACTGTCGTAACAAAACATAGGTAGGAATTTAAAAAGAACTGTTGACGTAATGTAACGGTTCCAGAATGACGTGTAGCATTACGTAAGTATCTAAGTTGAGTGTTTAATCTGTGATACCGCACTCTTTATCTTTGGACTTTTACGAACTCGCAAATCCGCAAACGTGCGATTCTTTTCAGTTATTTAGGGTTCCGTTTATTTTACAATATTCATTGTGGTTCCGAAATAATTAAAATTGGAACCTTATATTCTCGCTTTCTTGTTCAGGGGCAAGTGAGAAGCATTTGAGTTTGAAGTTAAAAACCCCAGCCAAGTGGGGGTATCATCGACAACACAAGATAAAAAGAGAGCCAGAGTGTAGCTCCTTGGCAAGATATTATATGCCCTAGCTTCTTATAAGCAATGAATACATAGATAACCGCAAACTGAGAGTGGAAATTATGTTTTTCCTACTCCTCTGCTATTCTTTTCTGATTAATTTTGTTGTGGGATCCAAACAGTTTAATTGTTTCTCTGGAACTTCGTCGAGCTTCAATGTCTCGGCGCTTTTCTAGTGGTATAACCACTGTTGATTCTGGCTTTCCGGAGTTACAGTGGTTTGGGAACAGAGTGGCGAGCTTATCCCAAAAAACATACTGATTGGATAAGGTTTTACTAAAATAAAACAAAAAAAATAGAAATCGGTCCAGTCATCTTAGAGTCAAAATAAAAAAAAGATCCGACAAGTTGAGAATCTCCTCCTCTTGGAAGTCGGTTAAAAATGAACACAAATAAGGGTAACTCGGCCGCGGGTTGTACACTAGTTATCGCGGCCTCGACATAGAGGGCTAAGAAGGAACATGTGTGGTTTTTAGTCAGTAGAAATCTGACACTCCCTTTCGCTCTGGGTAACTCAAAGTTTAGTTAAGTACCCAAAAGTAAATAATTCATCGGAATAGAGCTATCTATGTATTTAGTATCACCAATAAAACTGAGTTATCTGCTTAGTAAGTAGAACCTCAGTGTTTGGGCGCGCCTTCGATTTCCGGCTTAGGTAAATATTTACTCCCTTATCGATCATGTTAGTAAAGCAGTAGATAGTTTAAACTAATAGTTGGTAGTTACACAAGTGATATAGTTAGTTTTTACACAGGTTCACTGGCTATTACTGATTATACGAGGATAATCAAAATATTTGATGAAATCCTACTTATTGCGTTTTAGCATCCTAAGTAGTTTTATTTTTATTTAAAACATAAACATACCTTTCGCAATACAGAAGTATTTTATCAAAAATTAAGAGTGCCTACTATAAAATTATGTTAATTAAGTATTTAATCTTTTTTATTGCTGGAGATAGGCCTCGTATCGTCAGTCGGTCGAGTCTCGGCATCTTCCATCCAGCTTCTCAATACTTTTAATAGTAACTCTGCGAAGATCATAGCTTCACCAAGCCTGACTACATCTACCCAAATCCCTATTGGTTAATGTAAATCCTGTTTCGTTGACAAAAAAACTAGATATCAAAATAATTATGACGATATATCCTGTTCCTGTAATTAAAAATAATTCCTCTATTAGATAGTTAATGATCAGAGAAACCATAGTCGTAATAAGCGATCAAGCGACCGGTTAGACTGGAAGCCGACCCCAATATAGTTGGGAAAAGGCTAGGTAGATGATGATGTTAAAAAGATTATTTTTATCGGTAATGGTCGTATCAGCCCATGGCTTAAGAACCAAAAAAAAATTTCTGAGGAGGCTCTCTTTAGGCAACTGATTTTAATTCAGAAAGCGGTCCTAGCCGGTAGCTTGGACCCCTTTACCGATATTTGATATAAAAATATTAAAAGTAGTAAAGAAAACGAATTATACGCTTGAGTAATAATTTGCGAATTAAATACACTATTCGTTAAAACTCCTCCTTTTTGGAAGTCGGTTAAATAAAGAAATAAGAGGTACCACTACTTGCTGTATATTCTAACTGGCTAATTAGATTAATGGGTAACAAAACCTAATAACATTTCTGAAATGTATTATTTCAGGGAAAAACTGTTACAATAATTATTAACGATATTTCGCAGCTGAATACCAGTATTTTACATGGAGCGACTGCCTATCTGACCTCCACAACCCAGTTAATACTAGGTAATACGATACCCTTTGGTAAGACTGAATGTCAGACTTTCAGGTCACTGACTACCCGTAACGACTGCCAAAGATCTATATATGGCACCCGGGACCAACAGCTTAACGTGCTTTCCGAGGCACGGAAGAAACTCGGTATGTAATGGGCGGTCACCCATGCACCGATCGACCTAGGCAAGCGCAGCTTAACCTAAAGATCGACCCGAGTGGCAGTTCTTATTAAGCCACGAGCTCCTCCTTATAATCTTTTTAACAATGCATTATTAATCTTACAAAAAAACCAAAGTAAATTATCGCTTTTACTATACCAACATTTGTATCCTGGTTTAAAACGAACTACAATTGTTATTGTTTTATCAAACAAAAGACGATTTTTATAGGCACGGTCCGTAGATAAGGCGGGTTTTTTCACTTAGAATCGATAAACCGTAATACTTAGTCTGTATAACATTAATCTTTTATTATTAATCCTTTAGGTATAATTATTTAAGGTTAAAGACTCATTAAGTATATCTTTCGATATACTTACGTACTTAGTTATCTTAGATTTAATTTTAGGGTCAATATTACGACAAATCACCTTTTTTTGCTATTCATGGAAAAATGCGGGTTAATTGATAAGGCTGCAACAGTTTTCTAATAAAATGAACGATGTAACTAAAAATAATTACTTAACATAATTCTACAAGAACTGTGGATGGCAAATTAAATCATATCAAAGACGTCACTCTCATAACCGATGCCATGCATTCTCCAGATTAGGCATAAATCAATGAACAAAATGACTGATGTAGGAAACTGAAAATAATCAACATAATATTCTTCTGAACAGCGGATGGCAAATTCATTCATAAAACAAGATGTCACTGTCAGAATTGATGACGTTTACGCGTATCGTGCAGAGATGGGCGTAGTCGCGTAGTGTAGTGATTAAGGGCGGAAACGCACAAGGCCGTAGGGACTAGGGCCGTATCGCGTCCGTCGATGAGATCAAGGTCTTATGCTAATATTCTATTTTCCTGGTTTCATGACCCCTGTTTCAATAAAGAATATTATTTATTGAAAGAATACTAATAAAACTTATTTATTATTACTACTCTACGTACCTACTTATTCTATATTTTAGACAACTGAAGAAAGTCTGGTAACTTAGTTACGCAATGCCTCATTTTAATAATATAAACTAGGTCTTCACTTTGTAACTAAATTCGTATTTAGTGTGACTTATTTCCCATTCACATATATTATTAAATCACACATCTTTAGTGGTACTTACTTAGTTACTTAAATATTTTCATGAATTGTGTTGATTACCTAATAAGTGCTTGATTAATATATTTGCTATAAAGTAACGAGGTGCGACAATGCGCTTTTTTTTTTGCGGGGGTGGGAAATCATTAAATGACTCCTCCCGCTCTGGGCGGAGCCGAAGGGAGTGTCAGACTTCTACTGACTAAAAATTACCGATGTTCCTTCTTAGCCCTTTGTATCGAGGCCGCGGTATCTCTTTCGAACAACCCGCAGCCTGCGATCATACCCTGACAATAAAATTATCGTAATGATCCTTCCACTTATTAGGTAGGTACTTACTTTAAAAAGTTAGGTAGGTGCAATACTATTCTTGGAAAATAAGTTCAACCTTATTCTGTTCCCGTTATACCTACTTAGGTTTAAAAATATTACAGGAGTGGGTTTTCCTGATAATTTCTATTCCTTACAATGTTTTTCTAAATGTATTTTTACTCTTATTTAACCACAATAGCAAGCTTTTTGGTCAACTATTAATGAACAATACACTTAACAATTGGGCCGAACGGCAATTTGTTATCATTTAAACTAAAACAGTTTTGCCGCCAAACAGTCTGCCATTACATTCTGCACTCTACTTTTTTCTACCATAGACACTTTTACTGCGACAATTTTTTTTTAATCCGTTTTGTTTCACTCTATTTTATCTTTTGTATGTAATTCATTGGCTTCGTTCAATTTTATGGCCAGCAATTAAAAGTACAAAAAAAGGTGTCCGAATAATTTTATGACTGTTGAAGTATTCTAAGAATTTTTAGACAATAAACTAGACTAAAACTATTGTGTTTATCTTTGGAAACGATGATTTGTTGATTCAAAGAAAAGTTATGAGTTTTTTTCTTCATAAGTAAATTATTTTTAAACGGTTTTATTTAGCTCACCCCGTTTTTATTACTCAGTTGTCAGAAAATACATTCTGAAGTATCTGAAATAAATAGTCCATTACTTTTGCCAAAGCTTTTGTTTTTAGGCAATAACTTCGATGCTTTTGAGAACCTTTATGTAATTTTATACTAAGTTAAAACTGCTCAAAATAATAGTTCTTATTTTTCCTTTAAGATATATCATTGAAAATAGGATTATTCAATTTTAAACTTAGCAATTCCCAAATATACTGATCTCTGATATAATATTTTTCCTCTGTGAATAATATTAAAGGTAGGTACTGTAACTTATCTGTAGGACGTAGGTCCTCTCATTAATTTCGTCAAGTCAATTAAACTTGAAAAACTGATTATAAGCGAATCAAGTTTCCTGTTTCACGTGTTATTATTAAAGGGCGAAAACAATATGTAAAATAATTTATAGCATAACAATAATTACATTTGCGAGTATTAATTATGCCCAACGGTATTTTGGTCAGTAAGTCGATAAAAATTTTCCTTAACAACAATATCTCTCAATACTTTTTTTCAATCCATTGTTTTCTGCAGTGTTAAAAGATTTATCAACAACGAATTTGATTATTTAGGTACTTGTTAACTTGACTGCCTTATTGATCTAGTGGACGCAAGCCAGACTACTGAGCATCATCATCATCAGCCTATAATGTTCCCACTGCAGGGACTGAGGCCTCCTCTCTAGGAGAGGGACGGGCTATGATCTACCACGCGGGCCCAGTGCGGATTCGTAGATGTCACATGTCTTCGAATTTTTTGGTTCTAAGACATGCCGGTTTCTTCACCGTTTTGAGAGCAGTGGTGATGAAATAAATTACACAAAGTAATGCGCCTGACTGGGTTTGAACCCACAACTCACTGTTCGTAAGTCGGGGCCGCCACCACTGGGCCACCACTGCTCTCTGCTGAGCATGAGGTCTTGTATTCAATTAGGGTATTTCGGCAAAAAAATCTGATTAGTCCGTCAGATAGATTTTCAAAAAATAATGGACACGTATTTTTTATTTGTTCAATTAAACAAAAGATGGAGACGATACAGTGCTTCGGAAAGTCGCGTCAAGTCGTGTGACGTCACAAGGTTAGTATTTTTTTACCCACAAAGTGACGTCAAAAGCCCCACTCATGATCTTTGACACGTTCTATTTCGTCAGTTTTCATTAATTTAATAAAACAAAAAACACGTAGGTATTCAATATTTTTCAATAATCTAGCAGACGGACTAATTATTTTATATTTTTTTGGTGAAATATACTATTGAGTTTTTCTATTTGGAATTTCTCAGTAACAGCCACTGAGTCTGGATTTGTGGCCGGTTACACGGGGCATAGACAATAACTGGCGAAAAGCGGGTAGGTAGCACGAATATGTATACACTTAGCAACGTTTAAAAACAATTTTCGCATGTTCAATGCACGCCAGTATTGATTTAATTTTCATGTTATGTAATAATAATATTTTTAAACCCATATATATTAGAAAATAGGTCATATTAAGAGAATTACTTAGTACAGCCAAAAGTGGCCACTTTTATCTTTAATCAGTAATTATCTTAATTTATCAAGTCTAGAATCATGAAAAGTGATTTTAAAAATACTACAGGTTATTTACTAGCATGATAGTGTTTTGGATTTTCAAATTTGATGTGATTTTAGAGTAAATAAATAGGATCTGGTTGGTGCTAGTTTCGGTGCTGTTAGCGCCTTAAACTTCGCCAAGTTCAAGTTCTACATATGTATGATTGCTCGTGACTGTAAACTTCTGACCTAACCCTTCCGGGATTATAGGCGTAGATGCTATGTTGTTAATCTTCAAGAAACGTTTTTGAAAGTAGAACAATAAGAATAAGACGTTATCGTGTAAGAGTTTATGACGTGTGAACAAAAGATTTTTTTCCCTTTTGTTTTCTAAAATGTGAAATTCCCAAAAGTTGGGATTTGTAAATGCTTTATGGTGGTAACAACAAAATACCAAGAAAAAAAAAGCACAAACGTGAGGTAATCCGCACGGTGTGTTTTTTACAGTTTGTTTGTGAGTTTTACGAAGGTTTTTAACAAAAAAGAACAATAATTAATTAATTATGCTTAGGTAAAATTAGTTCGAGGCACAAAATAATTTAAATTGAACCGATATTTTTTGCCGATTCAAAAAATCACCTAATCACGGAACTTAAATCTAACTGGCGATATGTGTATCCTGCACAGTAAGGTATACCTCTGCTTAACCCATCGGGAATTAAGTACTAGCGCTCTGTTATATTCCATTATTGTGTAACTTATTTAGAAAAACTTCCTATTCATGCCACATATCGCTATCATCATCTGATAATGATAAGTAAATTCAATTAATTAATCATCCGATAAAAACGTTGCAGATAATAGTTTTCTAAACCTTGCCTCACCCTGAAACGGGCCTAAAACCGATAAAGTTATTAATACAAGGAAGTGTTAGGTGCCAAGTGCCAAATTAGCGAAGATTTTTTTTTTATCCATAAACTCTACACACACCTTTGTCATTTTACCAGTTTGTTTTAACACCGTTTCTAACAATACTTATCTCGTAAAATCCAGGAGTTTATTTACCTACTTACCAACATTACATTTTACACCAATATTCCAACTAATAACTATAACATTACACCAAATATTATAAAGAAACAGTTTTTTTTTAAAACAGTACACAAATAAAGAGACACCATAATCCCTCCGTTTGCCGCCAAATACGGCGTCGCCATCTTGAATCCTTTTTGAATTTCGTACTTTCAAACAGCCAAGTTTATATTTTGAGTAAATACTTTTTGATTATTAAACCAGTGTTATTTCTTTCTTTCTATTCTTTTTTGACACATTTTACCTGATTGTACAGAAATTGCAGCTGCGAACACCCGAGTCGTGTTTAAAAGCACCGATATTTGTAATTTAAGATATCTATCCTGTCACATAGAGGTTATCGTGGGAACATACGCAAGGTGTATTTTTGTACCTTCCCGAAACTTGAAGGGTTTAAAACGGAAATATTGAATTAATACTCATACAAATAAGAAGTTAGTAAGTGAGATTTATCTACCTGTAGATGTTAGGTTGAAATAGTGTTGCAAATAAGTGGTCCGAATTACGGAATCAGCCAGCGCAATCGGGGAAATCTGGCAACGCTTATTTTCTAAAAAGGTAACTCAGAAAATGTGGGTTTTCAATACAATAGTTTTCTAGTTAAAATATTCATGTTTATTCTTTGGATTTGTGCGTGTTTGATGCGAAAAGTGTGTGTACCACAGATATAGATAGACTATCTTTATCTGTGGTGTGCACTATTAGGTACACCTCTTCATCACCCTTCGGGGATCACTGCTTGATTTTATGATAACATAAAATCAAGCAACACACATACATAACATAGAATTATAAAGGGTGTAAAAGTACCCTTAACGCAAACGAAGGGCACTAAGACTTGTTCTTCCCACCACTGCGATCATTTTTTGGTTCTAGATCATACCTGGGAAAAAAAAGTTCCAAATTTCGCACAGCTGTTTTTGTAAATACCTACTACCTAGTTTTACAGGTTATAACTTTACTTAAATTACCTCCATGACCCGTTTGCTATTCAAAGCATCCATAAGCACAATATTTTAAGAGTGCTACATTGAGTTTTACCGTAAAATGTGATTTTTGACCCCAAAAAAAATAGTTTCCCAGCAAAAATTTTTGCGTACTTAGTTTGATGTACAGAATGCTTGGTTGACGTATGTGTGAAGGGTTAATTTACATACTGTATACGAGAAAGAATAAAACAGAATAAGTACATAAAATCTTCGTTTCCGCAACAAAAGCGACAAATTGACATTCATCTACTCCAAAGGACGTCAGTATAAATAATTAGCTACGTGTGTTTACATTTTATTATTATCGGTCAATCCTAACAAAAGTAATACTTCCCACTTACGCTTGAGCGATGACTGCACATCACGAATATGCATTAGGGATAATGTTTAACCAAATAATAAAAAGGGGATTAACGACACTTTCTAACATAATGAGGATAATCTCTCTTCCTGTTGTGACAAATAGCCCGTTACCACCCTGCGCGTACGCACAACGCATAAAACCGTTTATTATTAGGGATGAAATATCTATTGTATTAAGGATTTTGTATTTTAATGACATGTGACAAGAAGAAATAATTTTGTTTGAATGTTTTCACACCCTATGTGTATTTTTTAACCCATTCAAAAGGAATGCGATTGCAGCATTCCATAATGACTTTATCAATCATATTAGTGTAGCCAGTAATTAAGAAGCTTGTGCTAATTATTATTATTACCTACACTGATTTAGCACGCAGGATTATTAACTAATACGTATTGCCACCCAATCATTCTAATTAATTTCAACAATGCTGTAGGTGCGATAACACATAATGTAAAAAAATGTCAATTTAATCAAAAATTATGCAGTTCTCTATTAAGCATTTATTTGTATTTACTAAATTGTAAACCAATTTTTCATTGACAACATTTTTTGTATAACCAAAGACTGTTACTGACAGCCTAAAAGTATGATGAACAGTGTTGAAAACAATTCATTGTCCGTTTACTAAGTAATCGTAAATACCTACATTTTATATTTAGGGCTCATACAACACGATACGCGTAATTGAGTCCGACCCTAACATATTCAGAAATAACTTGCAGTAAGTTAATAAAACGTTTGAATCTAACATGCCGTACACTTTGATCGCTGGGACAGTTTCACTTGTCAAAATAATGAAGTGACATGTCGTAAAAACGTGACAGTTACCGACCGTAGGCAAATGAGTTTGACTGAGGCCCGGATTATATCGGGTTTTGATGTTACCCCTTTCAAATTCCGCATTCAAAGGGTTAAAATGTTAAAATCTATTGCGAGGACCATAGAGCGCAGATTTGTTTTTTTTTATTTCAGCGAGCGAGGGAAATTGTAAAATTGTGGGTTAAGTGGCATTGTTAGACAACCCTAGCTAGCTTATGTTCGGAAGTACACGTTCTATACTTCCTGCCTAAGTATATCTATTTTTTACAAGGAAAGGGATGAATGAATGTGAAATTAATTGAAGGGATGTACGTGTAAAGGGTTACAGTTATTGGGGCGAGCTTGATTGAGTTTGAGTGATTGAAATCAAAGTTAATAACATTCTTTTTGTAACGGTGGCCAAATCTGTATGCAGTTCGCGTTCACGATGATGAGAATTAAAAGTTATAATTGCAAAAACGCTGATTTTAATTAAGCATTGCTCTTATGATATGAAGCTCTTAACATTAATAATTATCAATTAATTTATTAATTACACGACCGTTCAATTTTGTTACTAATGTAATAAAATTATAGAATATACATAAGTATAAGAATATATATATACCTACATAAGTATAGAAACCTCCATTTTCTCACTGACGGATGAGCCGATCGAGAAATACCTACTTAGCTATAAAATCGAACGAAATTACAATTCTACCGCAAATTCATAAACGAAAGAGAAATAATGGCTTTTATTAGTCGTAAGGATTGCAAAGTCGATGCGGATTTTTATTTGTACGGGAATGCAACGCCAGGAATGCGGGGTCGTTGAACCCCGTCGCGGGAACATGGGGTTGGTTCTGCGGGATTACCTATTTGTTCCCAACCTTACGTATAATAACAATGCGAACAACAAAGCGTATTCACAACCCTTGTTAGTGGGACGGAACCCTAGTTCTATTTTCAAAATTTCAAATTTTCGAATGTTCACTTTGACAAGCGTCATCATATCGGTCTTATCAGTACAACAATAGGCACCTAGTGATTATGTTACTATATGAAAAAAAAATCCAATATACCTATTTGGTTTTATTAGGTACCTATTTAATTTACACATGTCCGTAAGTTCAGGTGGTATTAATTACATTGGCAGCACTGTGCCAATTACACAATTGATAATTTTATGTAGGTAACACGAACCACTTCCTTGTGAAGTTTACATGTTTCTAAAGTAAATAGATATGAAGCTTAAGTTATTCGTGCAGGTACTTACAACCTGATATGACCAAAAAGGTTAGTAGGTACCTACCTACCTACTTATATTATTTAATTTATTCATTACTGATTTTAGGTTAGGTTAGGTTTGGTTCAGTAGGCAATTAGGTACCTACTCTGTTACCTACCTACATATTAAGTAGGTAACCGTTTTCTATAGGTAACTTCTTATTTCCAAAACCAAAATAAAATCCAAAATAAGTGTTTGTAGGTAGGTACTTAGCCAGGTACCAGTTCAGCAGTTTACACAAATCTTATTCCAGATTTTATTGCAGCGTCTGCATACCTACGGGATCATAATATGTATACCTACCTACCTACTTTCACAGAAGTATACAAACGAAACCTATAAAAGGGTCGTTAATGCAGCGGTCTGGGGTTAAGACCTTCAGCTCGGTTAAGGTACACCCGTGTACACCTGTAGTTACATCTGCGGGACCTCACCAACACTTATTGTTTGCTGGGTAGACGTCCAGTAAATAATACGCGGCAATTCATCAGAATCGCTCAGGTATTTCTGCTTCGCGCCATAATCCGCCGCCTCTGGAATGTTGACCGTCTGGCTTCGATATCTGCAGCTGCTAAAAACAAAGCGACACAATCTCCTCGCAGCAAGGCGCCGAGCCGAGTGAGGACTGTGAGGAGCGGCGAGGTACGCCGCGGTACGCGTATTCTAGCCGGTATTTCGCCTCCTCGATATTCAACTCGACGCGCTAAGCACACATTCGCAAAACACTACCACACACACACATCCCTACTTTCGTGTTCTTTGAATGCCGCTGCGCTGATTTCCTTCTTCGAGCGACCCCTCCACCCTCCACCCCTCGAGACAATCGCGGTTACCGAAATTCTCTTGCAAAATTCGACTTCAAATTCAACGCATTTGCGCGGAAATTGCTGTCAGGTGTATTCTTTAATAGTTTTACCCTGAGTTTAGATAATATCCAGCAAGGATATGTGCGTATTTTCAGAGAATTTCGTGAATGACATCGAATTAGCCGGGACGCGGTGGAGAGCGGGGGGCGCCGCGTCACCGCGCCGCTTGCGAACGCCGGCGACCGGCGACGGCCGCTAGTCGCTTCTCGCAGCGCGGTTCGTACAATACGTTCATCTAGCTTGTAGTCGTGTCCACGGCGCCCATCGAATCGCACGCGCGGCTCTCCTTAGAACCGGCCGGCTCCCGAATAATGTTTCAGTGTTTGACAAACTCAATCGGACGTCTCGGAAGAAGTATCGTATTTAATAATTTACACTGTCTAACCGATCGCATATTCTCAGTGAGTGTTACTCAGTGTGTACGGAAAAAACTTTGTCGAAGATTCTGAAGAATCTTGTGTAAAATTGTGTAATACACCGGCCGCTGCCGGATTGCGTTTTGCACAAAACTTTTTGGTGAGTGTTTGATTGAACATAATAATTACGATAGTCATACAGTGAACTGTGAAATATTAAATTTCAACAATAAGTGTGGGTACTAGTACTTGGGCGCGCGGGGCGTTGCCGGCTAACTCCAACTGAACCTATACTATAGGTTTAATAAGTTTTTCTGCGAATTGGCAGCGCCCAAATTCTTTACTTTGTTGAGGAAAACTTATAATTTTTACGATATGGATGTAGGAGGGTAGTGAATAGTAGTTTTCCCAGAATCTTTTTTGTTTTAACTAAAAAAAGTAGGTAAGTACATTTTTGTTAGTAGGTAGGTACTTACCTACTTCGTCTCCGCGAAACGAAATAGGTTTTTATAAATAAAATTAAAACTGTAGTCATTGATAATTTTAGATTTTATTTGGCCAGTGTTTTTATTCGAAAAAAAGTGGCAATGAGTTTACTTACCTAATTATTTATTAAAAAAAATATATAAGTCATTCCCATGCAAAATTATTACGAAATAAAAGTTTTAATGAAGATATAAGTGTTATAGTGTACTTACGTCTACCTACATAATACTTATGTGTATCAGATAACACACTTAAAAGTACCTGATAATATTTTTTGACAGATTGCTTTCGTTGTGCAATATTGTATTTACAAATATCTAAAAGTATTTCACAACTGCATTACCAAGCAAGAAATAAGTTTTTGATTTAGTTTGTGAAAATTATGTAAGACATAGATTATTTCATTTAGTTAAAAATTGTATTGTGATGATGATGATGGCAGAACTTTAAAGTTTAATAAAAGTGAGAACAAAATTATGAAATGGCTGAGACTCGACTTGGATACCCAGTAACCTGTGTTATTAAATAATTATTAAACACTCTGTTCTTACATTTATTTTCTTATGTAGTGTCTGTTCTTAATTACATATTTCAAGTTTTAAAAATAATTAATAAATCACACAAAAATTAGTGCAGTACGTAACTTCACTTAAATATATACTGATAAAAATTGTTTAGGCTTCTCAGTAACTACAGGTACATTAATTATAACACCGTTTAAAATTTTTGTCAACTTACCTACGTAAATTTTTAAAGTAAGTTGTTGTCTACAAAACTTTCTAAGAAAAAAAAAAAAATTTAACTCAATCATGTAATAAAATATTAACTTATTGGTAGGTATGTCGCGTATTGCACTGCAGCCGCAAATTAGAGGGAAAACGACTCGTTCATTTGCATTATTATTAGTAAACACTCATTTCGCGCCATTCTGTGCTTGTAAACAAAAACAGTTTTACGGAAATCTTTACCTGGTAGGTAGGTACCTACAGTACGATCAAATTATCTTGGCAGGTCTGAACATAGGCTCTGCGAACTTTTGCGCATGTATACTCGCGAAGAAAACTGTTATTGCCAGATACATACGATCAGACATATACGATCAGAAAATACCTAATACAGTGAGAAAATACAAATGAAATAAATATCAAAACACTTTTAGATACCTAGTCTACATTTTTAACTCCATTTTCTTTTTCCCCTTTCATATACTGAGTTAAATCGTAAATATTTTTTCACGCCTTGCTATTTAAAACACTACTATACTTAGGTGGCATATTTGACGAAATAAGTGCCCACTAACTTTTCTAACAAATAATAAAAAATAACAGTAATATTAAAAACAACATACAAAAACACAACGAAAACTTTTCTAATCGAATGTGCTCAAGACAGAGATAGCAACACAAACACCAAACAAATGCTGTCGTGTGACTGAGATATAATACCTCGTACCGAATATTGCCGAACTTGCACGAAGGTCACGAAGTTAACAAAAAGAGATGTGCATGTGCATGTGCAATGGGTGTCGTTTAATCGATTATTCTTCGAATCGATTGAAATTAAGTAATAAAAAGATGTTTCTATTTAATTTTATATTGAGGTTTTAAATATTCGTAAACATTCGTTATTCAAGAAGTCTGTAATAGATTTCTAAAATATAAGTAAATCATGTCTTTTAACAGAGGAAACATAAAGTTACTATACATTTTTTTTTTAATAAAGACGAAAACTCAATTATTAATGATTAAATTCACTTTATTAGTTAATGTATTCACTTAAATATCTTCTAAACACTAATAATAACGTATTCCAAATAAAATTAATCGATTACGATATTTGATCGTATAGAGGATTGATTGTGTTTATGTAAGGTGCATCTCTAGCCTATACTCCGCCCCCCGAACTTCACCTCATGTCACCATTTGGTTCCTAATAAATGTTACTGCGCAGCGTTCTGCACGAAGTTCGGACCTGCCAAGATAATTTGTTCGAACTGTACGATGCGCGTAAAAACTTGGCGGGATTAGTGATGCGCCCGCTCTATTTCAGGTAAAGAGAACCCGGGGAAAAAAGTCGCGGGGGAGGTAGTCAGGACAATGACTAATTGTATTTCTTTAAAGTGGGATAGGGCCCAAGGCCAATGTACTCTTTAAAATTGTCCGGTCTTATATCCAGACTTCAGTCTGGTTTCTGGCACCGTAGTGGACACTTCCACTTTAACGCCAGTGAGCTTTTGTCGCTGTGCCTTTTCAATTCGCAATTGTTTGTAAATAAAAGGGGTTATTACCCTTCAGTGCTTAATTGTTTTTGATTATTTTATTTTTATAAAATAATAATTTTTCGAATTTCTCGAAATAATATAGGTACAGTGCTTTAGTGATTTGTGGACTTGTGCAAATTTTCGGATTGCAATTCTACAACATTGATATTTTTTACGAGGTACCTATCTACAGATTTAAATTCACTGTGAAACGTCTAGCTATAGTTATCAAGTATCACAAATTACAAACAATAAATATTTTATGAAGCAATAATATTTTAGGCGTCTATTGACTTAGAATTTTTCGCACAATTCCAAAACTTTTATAAGTTGGTTACGCAGCAACTTAATTTAATTTGAAGTCGCTCCAATCTTAATCAATATCAATATTGTGTACTTTAATAGTTATTCTTTTTATTTACTAGATTTTGTTTTCATTGTTCCAGACTGCGTGCGTTGTACCCAACGCGCGCATCTTCCCTGTGATAAGAGGGTCCTGTGATATCGACGAGTTCGACTTAGCTTTAAAACTAGTTAGTCTTAGGAATATAGAATTAAAAATGTCGCCACCGTTCGATTCGTTCGTTCAGTTCGACATGTGGGAAGCCTTGGACGAGGACTCCCTGAGGTTGACGGAAACGTCCGAATTTTGGACACAAGTTCAATATGAAGCAGATAGATTGGAGCTAGTCCCTCCCGCCAACTTTTCGGACCCCCTGCAGGACAGTGATGAAGACTGGAGAATAATCGACGCACCAGAGGAGCCACACAAAGAAAACATCGTACACCATGATTGTATGTGGGCAGGCTCTTGTGTTGATTCCGTACATCCAGGCAACACATTTGTCTCTACCGATCCAACAACCACACCGACCACACCAGGGCAAAGTCTGCTTCGAAGAGATATGTCTCCATGTAGACCAGAAACTCCACCATCAATAGACGGCGATGAACCACCTCAGTTCCGTCATTCAGTAGATGTTGCTGGCACTGCTCTTCGCCTCTTGAGAGACTCAGCCGTGGTAGCAGCCGACCACTCATACACCTTGGCCAGGCGGCACCTTGACTACCTCGGCGTGCAAACACCCTCTGACTCATGTGAATCAGGTTAGTACTCCTCATTATCTCCATAAATCTACTCCTCTACTATCTTTATTGTTGCACTGAAGTTAAGTTTCAAAACGATCGTTTATTTATCTTGGTATAGTGTTGTCGCTTTGATTTGAAATTCAAATGGATGATATTAGGGCCTCTCAGATCAGATCGGTGGTGACCTTAATAACGAATTCAAAGTGGTTATTTTTTGTTTCTCACATTACTATACGACGATTTGTATTATTTACTGTATTCTTATTGCGAATTTAAATAGCTTCAACTAAAGTCTAATCTTTTTTAATTTCATCGAAGATTCCATACTATAAGGAAAATAAATACGGAGTACCTACTTAATTAAATCGCGAACATAGGATTTGGTCTCAAAAAACTGGCTTTCTTGCTTAGTCATAAGATGTTTCTCTAAGTATTCATCAAGTTGGGTTGACCGGGAATGTCGTGAGGACGCAGGCGCTGACTGCGAGCGCGGGAAACTGCGCATATCGACCGCCATCCCGCGTCCCCCGCCGCGTCTAGACGCACCCGCTTTTCCGCTCTTCCGGAACCTTCGCCTATTGCGACCTTGAACGCCTCAACCTTCCTTAATGTCAGATTGCGCAACGTTAGTACCAGGCTTCTCATCTCCCGGGATTGACATGGTTAATTAAGAATACGAATTAAAGTTGTATGTAAACTCAGTAAGAGGTCTCGCCGCGTGTCACGAGCTTAGACGAAACTAAGGTCATAAGTACGTCGACCGAGACGTTCCGACCTTGATGCATCCTCCAATTGCAGCCGGCGCTTCCCGCCGGCGGCGGCGGCAGTAAGGGTTATCATCCTCTCGTATTCATTAAAATGATGAATTCAGTCTACGAATTTCATTCAAGCTTGTTTTGTGCGTCTGCGGATGCGTTATTGCTCTTGTAAAATCGTGACTCTAGCTAGCGCATAAAAACCAATAAGACTAATAATTAAAACGGTACTTTCACTTATAAGATCCACCTAGCTATTGCTCTTTAATTTGAATTTTACTATCGTTATAAAAATTATACTTGCTAGACTTCTGACTTGTCATAACGCCTGTATCGTGACATGGCGTGCGACCTTAAATAGACAACCGATTATGTGCCACTACAATGTTTATTATACATAGTAGCAATTTAGTTATCGTCGATAGCAGTGGGTAAGGTCGCGATGGGCATGTGTGTTTGATTCCAGCGCCCGCGGACGTTTGTTTACATTTTAACTTGTTGCGCAGCTTTTAGTTGAAAATAAATATGCTGTCGGAAATAGCAATTTAATTAAAACCTAGCGAAGTACAAAATGAATAGAGCGAGGTACACGACTACCTACCTCGCACTAGCCACTCTCGTGTCTAGTCCGTTACTTGTGTAAGAATGCAGTGGAATGAAATGGAATCTCATTGAAGTGGAGCTTGCTCGGCTCGCTGGACCGGTTTGAAACGCGGTACTCCCATGTCCAGCTTGGCCGGATGACAATTTGATAGACAGCGTCTCAATAATCGTGATCGAATATCAGTTGGCAAGCGCCTCTGTCAGATAAATAGCATATTTGGGTACCCTACTAAATTATAATTACGGGCCACCGAACAAAAAAACGTTAAACTTTATTATGCAATCGCTTCTTGAAGTTGGGTAAAAAAACTAGTATGTCACATCACTAGACTTGTGAGCGCAATGGGCGCGAAGAATTTACGACGCATGCGCAGTTTTATCGCTCCGTACGCCACGCAGCGCAGGTAACCGTACGATCCGTACCTAGTTGTCACATTTTCGCGCCAATTTAGTTCGGAACACAACGTTGTGATTTTGTTTTAATACACTTACGTTCCATTTTACTACACTAAAAAAAAATTAGAATGATCTTGTTCGTCAGTTGTACCGCGGTACTCTTCATACATATTTTTTTAATTCTGAAAATACCTAATATAGAGATAGACTCACAACTGTAGGTATACTAGTTATCTGTCTAAGTATAGATAGGTACCTATATCTTGTCGAGATAGCAAAGTTTAAACAGCGCTGTGTTTTTGACCTGATGCTACTATCTTGACGGATTGCACACTCTTGATTAATAGTCTGCTCGAATGTAGGCCACTAGTTTAGCTATGAATTGTAAGTTCCTTTAAGTGCAATTTAGGGCACAAAGATCCGGTTTGTTCGGCGCCCTAAACATTTTAGTATCAATCAGTGAGCCAAGGCTACGTTCTAGTTTCTAAGAGGCTGTATACCATTTTAAGAACAACTACAGTTTATCTTAATTTTTTTTGTAATTTTTCATTTATGTAGGTAGTAGGTACCTACTTATTACAAAATCAGTTGGTCTTTCTATTATCTGAATGTCAGTTTGTAAAAACTTTTGGTTTAAAAATCACATCCTGTGCACTAACGCAGGCCGCCATTAAAAAGATCTGTCAAAAATTTCGCGCCATTCTCATTTCAAGCCAGTCATTCATTCTTATCAGAATTCGCGTGGTAGGTATTCGTATGTATTAGGTAGGTACCTACCATCTTTCCAGTCTCATAAGAAACATTAATATTGTCACCAAGCGTAATAATAATAATTTAAAAGGCCTCGAACGCGTAGTAAAGCAATTTGCGCGGTTAATACTATATACATTTATGTTTAAAATACAGTTATATAGTTACCTTCACGTGCTTCACGCTGTGGTAATTGGTTGGAATCCGCAACTGTACCTAGGTTGACAATCAGCTTTCTTTGAGCGCTGGGACACCGAAAGCGCCCAGTTCTCTTGCCATGCATTCCGGGTCAACCCAGCTATCCTATCATTGATTAATTTGAAATAGGAATTTGCGCGCGAATTGGCATTCTCTTCAACCAAGGCAAAGGAAAATTCCGAGAAATGCCATTAAAATACTTTTAAACCAATGCTCTAGTTCTGTCGGCGGCATGTCTACGAACTTTACCAAGTGATAGTTGACACTAGGCTGTCCTAAATAGTGTGGTTGGTAGTTTAGCAGATATTTAGTCTAACCTAGCCTTGCGCCGCGCCGCCTAGTCACCGGGCCTGGCCCACATTTTGATCTCAATAACTTAGCTTAAGTACTTGCTCGCATGATTTATATTCTGTACCGATGTTAAATCAAATACAGGGGACATTCGGCATGTACTTTACTTTAATAATGTCATAATTAATTTTAATCGTACCAACTTTGTAATGTTTAGTTTTGATTGCTAATAAATACTCAATCGAAAGCGACATAGTTAACTAACTGCGCGAAATAACAACAACATGTACACTCGTGTAAAGAGATTTAGAAACTCAAGTTCAAGCTGCCTACTTCAATTAAAAGTACATTAACAGCTATTTAATAATGTAAACAAACAAATCAAGTAAGTAGCTGTTAAACGCTTCAGGGATCACGAAAGATAGAGAAAGTTTTTTTTGTTTGTAAATATGTATTTCGGTGCGAATCGCATCACTAGGCCAGTAGGGCAGTGTAACGAAAAAAATATTATATAGCACTTTATCAAGCGGCGATAAAGTAATTTCACTGGTCGATCGGCATGCATGTACATAGGTACGTAGTGGAAAGGACCTTGGGCTTTATCGCCACAGAATATGCACTTAGATATTTAAACAATCGGTATGAATGTGTTGATACGCTCACATCGCGATCGCGGCCGCCATCTTGGCCTCCGCGCGACACTCGCATTATCAATGCCGATAACAATAGTACTTATTACAACGTGACACCCTAACATAAATTTGTATTGTCTTATCACGAAAAAAAACTAAAGCCACGCTGACGACTGATAAAACGACATCGCAACAAGATAACTTTTTCATTACTGTTTGATCTCGTAACATCGCAAAATATTTAAATGAGGAATGTAGTTATGTTTGCTTAGTCGAGCGCGTTCGAAGTCCGGTTCGAACTCACACAGCCCGCTGCGACGCACGACCGCAAAATCGCTAGCGCTTATCGAAACGCGAATCGCAAAAATGACCCTTAAATAGTTGATAACACGTGACAGACTCCGCGACACACGTGATAAAGAACATTATCAATTAAAATAAAGAATTCTTTCGTTTCATTAACATTCTGTAGCGCAGTATAATCACAGGTATAATTGCGTACTTAATGTGGCGTGCTTTGCCAAATTCGTCACAATAACAAAGTCTCGCGATCATAAAATGGAAACCATACTCATTTTAATTAATCTTGTTTGCATTTTAAGGGCGTCTTTAGACCACAGTGTGGTCACAAATGACCACAGTGCGACAGGCCATAGACTAGAGTCCGTGTGAGTCAAGTCAGGCTCATCTAGTAATAATTATGATCCGGTTTCTTATTCGTTCGCTTAGATGGGCGTGGTGTCTGCCCAGCAACACAAACTACTCACAATGACGTAATAAACTGCCCATTTGAATGTTTAACACTAAGGAAGTGCCATCTGTATAGCTTTTGTATGAGATATTGTAGCTTAGGATGTGTTATGACATCTTTTACGCGTATTTAGTTCGTAAATCATGCTGGTTTGTGTCCTTAGTGTAGTCAAAGGTCGCTACTGGCTTTATTGCCATCCCGTAAGTGTTTGAGTCTTACATTTAATTTGACGATAGACTGGACTTATATAACTGACAGCAAAATCATACTGTGTCCCCACCCTCTACCGGTATATTGCGCAGGTCGTGCAATTTTGTTGCAAAGCCAATCTCATGCGCCTGCATTAAAAGCAGTTTAGAATGAAACCTTTAACGGCATTTGTAAAGTTTTTAATCACAGTTTCACGCCCATGGTTCAGTCATACACTTTAATTCGCTTAGGAATTCGCATGTTTAATGTTAATGAGCCTCCATACACATATATGTCTCATTAATTGGGTAATAAAAAATGGTTGCGTCACATTTTTGTACGCATATGTACCGTCCGTGAACTTCCGTCGGTGCGAACACTGTTCAAGGTCACACGTTGATGGTGGATCGATGAATTACGAACGGTCTATTTTAACCGACTACGAGTGGTTACCAGTAAACCAGATGACCGACTTTTCTCAGTTGCGTAACACTACAGAAATAGTGACTATCTGTCTGTATATTGATGCCTACGCGATTATTTGATACCTACGCCCGTATCGGCCTTATCAAAGATAGTACGTACGATTTTTGTTTCGTAGGTACTCATGTGTAAGTAGTATTTGTTAATGAGTTATTTTTGTTTGTTTGATATGTTTTTCCCGCGTTTTTGGAGAAAATATGGCGTCATTAACTCATTACCTACTTTAAGTTTGATAAGCGTGACGTTTGTAATTAAGTTTAAAGTTCAGTGGGAATGTAAAAGCAACGATATACATAAGCAATCGACTTGTTACTAAACTGGTATGTCTTGCGTTCATCTAATTAGCATTTACTCTTCACTCATACACAGAATAGCTACAGGTTGATTTAAAAATTTCCCCGTTAATACCTTAAAATATTACTTTAAACATCATGAAACCTCCAAGGTCGTTACACTCTTGGGATTATCATTTTATCGCGAGGAAATCGCTTTAGATTAAGTAAATAGGAAAATTTATGATATCGCGTCTACTGTCGCAATTTGCGACTACGATACCGCGACTAAAAAATGTAAGTAGTCAAACACGTTACATGAAAAAAGGTTTTATTTATTTTTTAATTAGGCCAGCATTGCGAGCAGGCTGTATATAAGATGGCGTGCGCCGCGTGCGCGTCACGATAATTTTTAATTATCGTGCTCAAATGCCAGTGAACTTGGCCTTAAGTCGTGGCCAGCGAAGCGTGGCCCCCACAACTCCAGGTCATACTTGCCGACACCATTGTGGATTGCATTCCGTTTTCTAACGTAGACACTTGTTTATTTTGACACCGACAAAATAAATCCTCGCGACTTTCTGAAATTTCAGCTCTAATTAAAGTGTTGATTATAATCACATTCTGCCAAGAATCCCACGTAAAATGCGCGTTAAAAAATCTCGAAATTTTCCCACTACAACACAACAAACAGATGTTTTCTGCTTTCCATTCCTCAATTTATCACTCCACACCAAACTTGGCAATTAATTGAGAATTAACTTTAATACCGACAAGAAACGTGAAGCTGACAAAGTTACCGGGAAAATGTTTCTAACGTTTTATGGTTGTGGAAACGTTGTACCGGTTTAACATAACTGTCTACAAAGATCGCCGCCGATTAATAAGTTAGTCTGTAAGTCTACGGATCTGTGACTCATTGTTTTCTCACGCTCAGACTTAGCCTACCTAGAATTTGTGACTAATCAGGCTGCAAGCATAACACACTCATTGTTTATCATCGAAAATGTAAATTCAGCAATTTTTATAAAAGTTCGACGTCTGGCCGTATCTAGAGATGTCGAAACATATGGGCATGTATAAGAGAGAGCTGGGGATTTTTTACGCCACCACTCATATACCGGTCGGTCGGGCGAACAAAAAAAGCGGATTATCTCTGGTATAAAATTGGAACGGCGGCGGATCTGAGAATCGCGTCTCGAGTGATGGAGATATAATAGATATGCACTAGACCGGATCCGGCGGGCGGCGCACCACGACAATACTGGCCGTATCGCCTTACACGCAGACCTGAAACAAATACTCTCTCAGCGACCGTTAATCGCGTTGGCGCCACAGAGAAAATCGTCACGTGAAAATTGACTCCGGCACAATACCCGCCTACGCCTACTGTCAACGCTATTTTCTTTACGCCTCTCACCCTGCGGTATTGCCTCTCGATTACACACTCTAATCTGTATTTTGTTACACTCACTAATTTTGTCACTTAGGGTCTTCGATATTTAAAAGGTATCATTCGGAATTTATCGTCCGTTAAATGCGATTAACACCTTCGAGAATATCCCACCGAAATTGACGCCAAATATGGAGATAGCAGCCGTGGCTATTATAATAGACTGGGTGTGTTTAAGTGGCTCGATATAGCGCCAGCAGTCTTACCCACACGCCTAGATTTAGCCGTAAGCGAGGCGTGTTTGACGACAGGCGCCGATCCTCGAATTAGATCTACGCGTAAGCGATAAGCGGCCGCGTAACTATGCGGAAACGTAGTAAAAAGATCTCGTTCGTGTATAAATTTATCGTCGCGCTCTTCGATAAATGTGTCTGATGCGCATTTTTTTCGCGCAAAACTGCGCAATTTAATGAACTTATTTAGCCGCGTCCCTGACTCTCCGTTTCGTAATCAAATCGGCCAGCTGCCTACGTAACTTGTTTCTATTTCTAGAGCCTAAGCACTGGAGATTTAAACGGAAATTCTCGTCCTTGTTGGGTACGTAAATAGCACTGCAAGCAACACGTTTAGCGCGGAGCCGGTAACCTTTAATCAGAATGAACCGCTGACATAATTATTTGTTGGTGTAACCGGATAGTGCGGGCGAACGGATTCCACGAAATATGCACTACGGCGTAAAGACGAGCCGGCAAACGTCCACATCCGCACTTAGATGCAATGCGATCGTGAAATGGACGCGCGCACCTACATAGCTCATTCATAGAAGTCCACAATGCACTCTCAGCACGAGTATCGCTGTATTGCTGCACCGGACGGAATTCAGGCCGTTTCCGCAACGGCATTAATCGTGCTTCAATAGCAACATACGTATAACTAAGTCGGACATAGTAATTTTAAGTTAGGGTTATCCTGTTCATTTGGGAGCCGTATTGCCCTATGGTTGCGGTTCTAGAAAAGACAGGTACATTAAATCAGAGACGATCCGTATTGAGGCGTTCTAAATAGACGCTATGCAACCCCGTACGTCTCTTACATTCGAAATACCAAACGCAGTGCAACATGATCGATAGTGCCGGCTTTTAGCTCGCGAGCGAACCGGTCCGGCTGGTATGTCAGTTGAAACGCGTAAGCCGGCCGGCGTCGTTATCGTGCAACTCTCACGTGACAGTTAATTTCGATCGATGCTTTGTTAAATGGTAGCGGTGTAGGCCGGAAAGCGTGTCCACCGCTCGGTAATCCGGACTCCATTGAGTGCGGACGTTGCGGCACCGCGCCGCGCACGCGCTCTCGTTTTGGCGCGAATGGCGCGCCGTGACGTCAGGCGTCTGGATCGATGGCGGCAGACGCTGCGGTAGTACGCCGGGGTCGACGTCCTCCCCTCCGCGCTCGTCGCCCTCCACACCCCCTCCCGCGCACCTGACCACTGCAGTCGCATCTCCCCGACTAGATCTAGCCCCCTGCGATCGTATACAGATGTGTCTACGACAATCGACGCCCGCCTTTTATGGTGATGTGAGCGTAATGAACGGTATGAATGAAAGTAAGCGAGCAATGAAACGGTAAATGCGGGCGTAATTCTGATAAACGATTCTTGTTGGATTTTTTTAATAATTGTGACAATATGTTAAACCAAATTCTCCGTTGTTGCAGAGGAGGAAATCGATGTGGTCTCGGTCGGTACGCAGCAACCGCTTCCCACGACGCAGACGCACGTCCGCACGGACTCACTGCCGCGCGTGCCCTCGGCCCAGGAGCGCCAGCACATACAGCGTACGGTGGAGACCGCCATCACTCCCCGCTCCCCGCGGCCGGCCGCGCGCAAGCGGCTGGTGCCGCCGCCAAGCATAGCAGCCGCGTCGCGCCGCCGGGCTCGTGGACCCGGCCGCCGTGGGCGCCGCTCCAACACCGACACCGACTCAGAGGCTGAGTCGCCCGAGATAGAACGCCGCTCCATACACAACGACATGGAGAGACTCCGGCGCATAGGTCTCAAAAACCTTTTTGATGAGCTCAAAAAGCAAATCCCTGCCACGAGAGACAAGGAGCGCGCGCCGAAGGTCGTGATACTGAGAGAAGCGGCCGCGCTGTGCAGAAAGCTTAGCCAAGAAGACCTCGAGAGGGAAAAGCTAAAGAAGAAACAACACCAACTTGTGACGAAGTTGAAAAAGCTCCGCACGATGCTCTCAGCGCGCTACCGCTCGTACTGAGTGCGCCGCACTACCTGACTGGTAATCGATTTGTTCCGACCAAGGAACTATGGAGTCTACTCGACTGGACACTTATGGACTGGTAACTTTTTATGTAAGTCGCTTCTGAACGCTCTAGTGAACGTTAGAACCGTTTAATCAAGACGCGGTGGCGCAGTGAAGCCCCCGTCCGTTTGGTACTGCCTCGTCGTTTTCATTGCAAAATTTTAAGCGATGACTTCAGTCGAGTCGGCAGTCGGGAGTTGTTATATTTCAATGAAATTCAGCTTTTACGGCTTACTCTGCTTCTGGCAATGTCTCGAGAGTAATATAGTTATGAAACAATAACCGCAGGTATGTTTTGCTCAAAACGATATTTTGCAGTGCCAAAGTGAGCCATAAAACTGTTGTTAACGACAAATCCCAGGTCTTCAGTAAAATATCTTAATAGTTACAGACTGCTTCGTAAACTAGTAGACTGGTTATACCTCTAAAATGTTTTTTGAATTTATCATTAAAAGTATACATAGTTGAAATAGCACATAACAGATTTACTCCGTGTTAACAGATCGAAAATGATATGACATTTGTTAAAATATTGTTTCGAGACGTTGATATGAAGATTTTTTACTGGACCTTCCATTTAATAGTTAAGTATTGCGAAGTCGCATTTTTTAAAGGAGCATGAGTTGTCAGTGCTGTAAATAATAAAGAGAGTGCAGGTAGTTGAAAGCTTTGTCAGAGGTGGTCAAGCGCTTGTGAGCAGATAGGAGATGTATGGCCACTATATATGTTTTCGGCCCGATTTGCAGGATTTTTCAATTTTAACCTTTAACCCCCAGGGGTTGGGGTTAGTGAAGTGATACATCAATTACTATTACTTTTAATTGCTTTAAGTAAACTATTATTTTAACTGCTTTAAGAAAATTGCATTTTAGGATAGAGTGCTTGTTTCATTAGTTTATTTTTTTGTTATTTTGTAAATTTTTAACACTTTTATTGTTTTTTTTTTACATTAGAGATGCCCAATTAACTCGGTACCAATTCTCGATAATTTGGAATCGTTGAATAGATTTTGGGTCAGTTTGAATCGATCTAGTTTTATACAATAATAAAATAAATGATTCACATACAGCTTCCATATGAGATGGTGATGATTCATAACGATTTTATGATTAATGTGTATGCAATTTTATCATGTGAAACTCCACCGTACGATTAGCATGCGCTTGTGATACCATCAGCTTTCTATCGCGACTGTTCATACTATGAAACACAAAATGCTCTTCCCAGTTCATAACAATTTTAATTTACTATTTATAAGTCCGTGTAGATTTTTATACATAAAACTAGAATAAGATTCGTAAACGTTTTCCTGTTCAGCCGACGAGATATTACTCGTACGAATATTTGTATTTGTTCACAAGCTTTTAAACAACTGCACACTTCGAAGTTTGTACAATATCTTGACAAACATTTATTTTAAATATTTTACTTCTATTTGTTAAAATTTTTGTGAACAAATCATTTGAACGAGTGAACGGAACTTGAGTCGCAAGCGCGTGCTATCCGAAGGTGTACGTTCCCTTCATATTACGATCATCGTACCTTATTATAATTATAAAACATTGTTATAATGTTAAGTCGTCTAGAATATTGAAAAACAATATTTAATTAATTCATGTTGGGATACAATGGCAACACCATTTTCATATGATTTATGACATTAAGGTAAAAACAAGTTTTGATGTAAATTGTATAATCTCAATGACAGCCATCGATTCGTATGAAAATAATAGACTGTGTATTTTGATAATAACATCAAGTCTTATATACCATATGATGGTCCGGAAAATAGGACCGATATAAAAAATAACCAAGACATAGTTCCTCATAGTACCTACTAATAGTAAATTTTGCATTTTTTTCTTTATAATATTTTTTTTTAATTATGCAGGTAAGTTAGTAAAGTACTCGCAATAGTTCGTGTTAATTGAATTAGAACCTGATCAGAATAATAAAGAGTTCAAAATTTAAGCAAAAATTAGGGTTTGGAGCCGGACCGGTGTTTTGGTGTGTCGGTGAGTCGTGAACCGTACTTTATTCTACTGATCAGGTTTACAGAAGGTTGATGTTTTATCAAGCACATGGTCAGCATTTCGTGAGTGTGAAGGCTTTAATTGTGTGAGGAATGTGCCTTGCTATGTTCATGTACATTATTATACATATTAGGTTTATACTCGAATTAGTTGCAAGACATATTTTTTGTGAAGAATGTCTACGATTAGGATAGCGCTGTTCTGTTCTAAGTAGTGTACATACACAGACAAGAAAAGGTTATTGATATTAAAGATGTTTATCTTATCTTCCACTAGTTGTTTAATTGTACATACAGATGTAATGGTAATACTAAGTATATTATTACTTTGATCAATCTTTTTTTTTACTAACGAGTTTTTTTTCCTAGTAATTGTTTAGTTTTCTTTACTGGAGTTACAGATCCTCGAATGTTGTACCTGCATTTATTTTTTTTGTTATTCATATCTTGACATAAATAAATAAACATAATAATGGTTTTAGTTATCCAAAATGTAATCGGTTGCTTTGGTGATAATGACCAGTGTAATTAGACACATAAGAAAAAGTCAGTAGGTAAATGTTTAATGGTAAGAAATGACAGCTTTATAAAATCGGAAGACGAGAATTGAAAAGTGTAGCACGATGCACATTTATTATAACACTATTGTGACAAGGCACATTTCCACCACTGCCAAAATGGAAAAGGAATTATTGATAATAAGTTTAGGTTGAACTGTATATATATAGTTAAGGTCGGGTTATAAAATTATAAGTCCTGTTATATATAAAAGATTTCCTTTTATTCTTTGTATAGTATCCGTGCGTTTGTAACACCTAGCCGTCGCCGGTGTGGGGGCGTGGTTGCGCCGGCGACGGTGCGTATGCGCCGCTACAGTGAGTGCAGGGCGCAACATAGATTCCGCCTAATATTAATATTGCCCTCTGCAATCTGTGAAGCGGCGCTCTTATGTCTAAGGACCTTTGTACTTATGTGGCTAATATTTTGGGATACTATTGTAACACAGAGATAGTTTTTTTTTTGGTTTTGTTCCTCTATGTGTATGGATACACTGATACATTGTATTGCATTGACTATACATATTAAACGCTTACGTCGGATCCGGAGAGAGCTTGGGAACAGTCGGCTAATTAATGTGATTTTTATACTTATTCGCTGTAATGTGGGATAAATAAAATCATTGTATAGTATAGATTCTGTGATTATGTACCTGTGGGGTACGGTTGGGTTTCCACAGCCCTATCTGGTCTGACTAAAAAAAATACTTAATTGAGTTTTGATTTTTAATCCACGCAATACCTACCTAAACCACAGTCATTTAAATAAATAGACCAACCTATTTATTTAGGTTTCTGTGACTCACCCTATTTTTGAATCATCGATCTTTTCTGATTCAGCAACATTAAAAAGCCTGTAGTGAAAAAAGTTATTAATCAAGTTATTAATTAAATTCAACACACCAACTCAAAAGAATATTACACTTGGTAATATTGAACACATAGTACACACAACACTTCTCAACAACATGGAAAAGACGAGAGATATTATAGAACAGACAATAGGAATGTTTACTGACTTAAAAAAATATGATTCTAATTAGTCCGTCTGTTAGATTATCGAAAAATATTGTAGACGTATTTTTTGTTTTATCAAATCAATAAAAATGACGAAGATAAAACACATCAAAGATTTGAGTGGGAGGTTGTGTCGTCACTGACCGCTAAAGAATGCCATACTAATGTCTCAGACAATGACGTCACACGAGTTTTCAAAGCACTACCTATCGTCTTCATTGTTTGTTTACGTGAAAAAAGAAAAATACGTGTCCAATATTTTTTTGAAATCTATCTGACGGACTAATTAGATTTTTTTTGTTAACTACCTAACCCTTTTACTTATGTCATCTTCATCAATGAGTGAAGATTCCGATAAGGATGGCTGATAAGAGATTATGTCAAGAAACTAATGAGTTTTATGAATTAATTACTGGTGAAGAAAGTCATCTAATGAACATTTTAACGAAAAGTTTGACTGAATCGCAAGAGAATTATCCAAAGGTCTTGTGAAAAAATTGCAATGATGTAGTTTCGAGCTATCAATACAGCTACTTACTTAAAAATCACGCCTTAGATAACGGCGCTGCTCTCAAAACGGTGAAGGAAAGTTCAGAATCCAGTAACACTGTCCGCTAAGGGAATAGGTGGAAAATCATCGAATAACCCCTCCCGCTCTTGGGCAGAGCGAAAGGGAGTGTCAGACTTCTATTGACTAAAAACCACCCATGTTCCTTCTTCGCCCTCTATGTCGAGGCCGCGATAACTAGTGTACAACCCGCGGCCCCGACGGGAGAACCTAGGACCTCACACTCAGGATCGCGCTTGCGACCAGAGCGGGGCGATTGCGTGCGTATCTATCTATGTGTCAGTGGCTTTCATAGTGTCCATCGATTAACTGTCAAATTGGTTATGGTTTAGTACAAAATTGAACCATTTGACAGTTAATTTATGGACACTATGATAGCCACTGACATTCATTTAAAAAGCCCTGCTGTAGACCAGCGAAGGCAAAACAAGTTACATTCCTACAAATTTAAAAAAGGTAGAGAGATAGCGGGACTCAACTATTTATAGGGCCTTATCCTACCTACCCAATTAATTTTCTGTCCTAATCCTACTCCGAGGACAAATTGGGTAATAAACACATGAAGAATGGAAACAAATAAGCTTTCGATTACTAGGTACTCACCTAGTGGGTCGATAAAACCTCTTTCAACTGTTCTGTGGGTCTAAAGTTCCAGCGAAGAAGTTTCCATAACAGTTCGAAGTTGAAATGTTATGCAGTAATGTACCTATCACCCGATTATCACCGAGGGAGGCTATCTAGAATTAGAATTAGAATATTATTTTATTGTAAAAACATGAGTATACATCAAATAATATGTGTAAGGTCTTAAAATAACATAGATCTGCATGTTTTGCCATTTATGGCGTACAAAATAACATTTTTTTGGTTTAGAATAAACCATAAAAAAAAATTATAAAAAAAAAACTTGAGTCTACCTACACAGCAAACTTAATCATTAAATAATAATAAATCTAGTCAAACATTCTACTTGGTTGGAGAAATTCAATGTGCTTCACACAGTTTTATGCCATCAATTTACACATAATTTAAAGCTAATTACTCTAACACATGTACTGTTATTACATAAGTACCGGTCTACGGATTTCAAAACTTCTTCATTCAGATACCTACTAGTTTGAGCAGCGTATACTGGTGTGATCGCTCGCTGAATCCCTAGGTTCAACGCCCAAGCAACTTCAATGTTCTGGGAATAACAGTTAATAAATCCCTGTTGAAACAAACTCGAACTGCGCCCGATAATGACGATAAATAATAATTCTGCTAAATACCGTCACCGAGCGGTTGACGTCAAAGCCCTTTCTCCGACATTCTTGAACTGTAAGTTACCTATCACCAAAGTGACTGTATAAACAAACTGTAGAAAGAAGAAAGTTCAGATTGTGCAATAAATCTAATACATTATTGCAAATTATGTTTTCAAAACAACCCGGTTGTAGGTATTTATGTGTGACTCGGTGCGATCTAAACGCTCTAATTCATTAGAAGAAATATCTTAAATAGATAAACAACGTATAAATGAAAAGGCAAATAAACAATGCTCTATCTACAAGTACTTTCCGATGTAAATAGATATGTCTATAAATAACAATAATTACTATCAAGTTGTCTGTAAATATTATTCCTTTGCCTCAAACTAAGCGGCGCGGGAAACTGTCAGATGTCAAAACAATAGTGAAGTTCGCGCGAGCTGTTGGAAGGATGGCTCTTCGTACAATGATGTCTTCAAAAGTTCCTATGGTGATAATTTTAGGTGCTACGGGTACCGGAAAGACAAAATTGGGTGTAGAATTAGCACAAAAGTTTGCGACGGAGATCATCAGCGCAGATTCCATGCAGGTTTGTTAGTGAACTCTGTAAGATTGTAACCTCAAAAGTTTCAGCTGTTTTCCCTAAATAGGCACATAGATAAACCGTGAAATAGCATTTAGCTATGAAAGATCATCATGTAAAACATACTATATGAAAAGTTTTCCTTAATTTAGTAACTCTACGTAGTATTTTGCATGATACAAATCCTAACCTAAAATTAATGTTATGATGTGCAGTTCTCTGTTTTTGTCTGTGATCCATTACTTTTTAAATGAAACCATATACATTTAAACGCGTAATGCTCAACTTGATACATAAATATGATTTTTAACGATGCCGGAAGATTGTGCGAAAGATTTTCAACTGCAGTGATTAAATGCAAATTGACTTATAGTGTGCTTTTTCTGAGTAGGTATATTACGAGGAGATCTCTATTCTTATGTACTTAATTAAGACAGTACTAGCCGTACCTTTTAGTTTTTTTCAAAAGGCATCCAAATGTGAAATACTTGTTGATTGCAAGTCCCACTTAATTTTGAGCCGTTCACTTCTTAAAAATCTCTTTTGCTTATATTTGTCCAAGATGGTCTGGCTTTCATTACCTATGTGAGCCATACGATTTGAGGAACACAATTAATCAGCAATTCCCTCATCTGTTTCACAGTGTAATACAACAATAGGTAATGGTAACATCTGTATTTTATTTAAATTTAGGCTTAGTATGATGGATTATTGAGTTTGGCACAAGAAAAGAGGCCTGTCTACCCAGCACTTGGTGAATTCAGTCTGTGAATGATGATTATAAAGGATTAAAAGTTTTTCTGAATCATAAGCCGGAAAGTCTTACAAGAATCATACTAATGTGTTTTTGTTACCTAGTAAGCGAGTTCTGGAGGTCAGACTGGCAGCCACTCTATGTTAAATAGAAGAATTCAGATAGATCGGGAAAGAATTGAAGTGAATACCAACAATTACTTTCAAACTTTGCCAATCTAAAGAATTTTGCCAGTATTGTGATATTCAGTAGCAGGTTTTACACAATTAAACACGAACTATAATTCACACTCAGTCTGTATTTGCGCAGAGAAACGTCCTTATCACTAGTTCACAATATAATGCCTCCTAAAAATGATTTGCCGCCCTTTTTATACACTTAACCGCCATATTCAAATCAACTGTCAGTTAATTACTCAATATGATAGGAAATACTAAATTATTATTTTAAAAATCAAATAAATGACTTATTATAGGAAAAGAAATATAAAAATATTATTTAGACATTAATGAGAATATTTGAAAGTAATTTAGGAACAATTAAGCAACTACTACGTCATAACCGTCGAGCATCTATTTGGTACTTGTTAACAATTGTGAGTGCGTTTACAAACAATTAAATAAACATACACTCTGCCAAACCTGAATGCAACAACTATCTGTAAGTATACAAATGTTTGTTCTGTGGCGGGATTGAACCTGTGAAAAAAAATTGCAAAATTGTGCAAAGCAATTAATCTATCAGCCACTGAGCCAACAATGCCATCATTAAAGAATGGCTTCTACCTTTTGCCTTTTTGATAGTTAAATAGTAGTTGACTCGTTAGTGTATTTGTCACAAACGCAACGACTGAACATGTGATCCTGGGTTTGAATGCCTGGCTGGGCAAAGTATTCTAAGGTTTTTTCAGAGCCCGGATTTGTGCCCGGTTGATGCCAATAACCTTGTCCCTATTACATTGTAGTGTTGTTGAAGGTGATTTCTAATTAGATAAGTAGCCTCTCGCTCTGCCTAAGAGCGGCAGGGGTAATTTGATGATTTTCCAACTGCCATAAAAAAATAGGTATTTTCTATAAGGATTTTTTTAGTAACAGCATCGGAAGTCGCAGTTTGATGTAGTGCTCCTTAGATGGGACATTTTTCATCCTTGTCTGTCACATTGAAAAGCCACATATTTATCCCGATAAAATAAAACTGGCCAAGTGCAAGCTGGACTAGCACATGAAGGGTTCCGTACCATCGTAGTAGATATTATTTATTACTTTCTTGCTTTATATGGGCATTTGCCTGAAATAAAACTCACTTTTTTCATTGAGAGATTTTCATGTAATTTTAGCACTATAGACTTCTTATACGAGTAGGTTTTCCTGTATCTAATGTTAAACTAATTTCTGATTTTTTTTCAAAATTTTAGACTCAGTTTCGGAGATAAGGGAGGCGGAATGGTCGGACAGACAGACAGACACACGAGTGATCCTATAAGGCATTCGTTTTTTGCTCTTAAGGTACGGAACTCCTTTTTTCCTTTTGAGGTACGGAACCCAAAAAAATATAATTTCGGGTCGGCGCAGCATGTCTTCTTGTTCCATACTTCTCTGTTACTCGTCACCTCGTCAGACCCCCTTCGAAGTCCTTCTGGCCATATCATTCTTTACACAGTCCATCCATTGCAAAATACAGTCCCTACAAAACTTTACCGTTATCCGCAACAACCCCATTCCTGACCCAGTAACCCCAACCTAATTACATCTAAACTTTTACACTAAGCTACGAAAAAAAAAAACAATGCAAAAAGCATTTCGTGAGACTTCAAAGCTTCAAAATGGCATGTAATTATTTCGGTTCAAGCTAGCTTAGAACTTAGAACAAATGCCAGACAAAAAAACTCGGTCTAACAATGGAGGCGTAGCTTGTGAATCATTGACCGGTCACTATCCACCTATTACAGTGTTGCCATTAATAAAAAAATGATTTTGATTTGTGGACAGATGTGGAATGGGACGCCTGAGGCTGTATTAATTTGCGTATGCTCGATTAATAACCACTTTACGGTTAAAAGTTAGTTTGGAGTTGGCAACACAGAGTGTTTATTTTGTATAGCTGTTGTCCACATCAACAGCTGTAAAAAGCGATTATATCCGGGATTAATTTTATCCTTTTTTTTGGTGCTTGGGATATCATTATATGACTCCTGCCGCTCGGGGCAGAGCGAAAGGGGTTATTTGATGATTTCCCATCCCAAAAAAAAAAGAGGTAAGCAAGTACCTAAATGTAAAAACTGCTTGTCTGATTGATTTTAATTCTTCAAACTCTTCAATCCAAGTAAATACACGTAGGTACTTAAATCTCCCGACAAGCTTTTATGTAATAGAAATTGTGTGATGTCGTTTTATGTTTAAAGTACCTAAGACTTTTAAAGGAAAAGTTATTTTATTCTTTTTAGCGTATTTAAATAAAAGCTTTTTTTAAGTTTTTTATTTTATATTATTCTATTCAAATGTCCTCTTTTTTTTTTTTTTTTTTTTTTTTTTTTTTTTTTTTGGTGGGTTTAAAATCATCGAATAACCCCTCCCGCTCTTGGGCAGAGAGAAAGGGAGTGTCAGACTTCTACTGACTAAAAACCACCCATGTTCCTTCTTCGCCCTCTATGTCGAGGCCGCGATAACCAGAGGACTACCCGCAGCCCCGACAGGCGTCAATTCAAATGTCCTCTGACATTAGAATCAAGAACTTACTTTGCAGAAACAACCATTTAAAAGCATAAAACTTAATTCCTTTGCTACATTTATCCAATCAAAAAAACTTTAAGCAATAGGGGATCGGACAAATAAAAACTAATTAGTCCGTCAGATAGATTTCCAAAAATTATTGGACACGTGTTTTTTCTTTTTTAACATAAACAAAAAATGAAGTCAATACAGTGCTTCGAAAACTCGTGAACTCTTCGAAAACGTCACTAGATAGTACATTTTTTACCTTCAAATGACGTCACAACCACATCTTATCTACGTCAATTTTGATTAATTTGATAAAACAAAAAACACGTATCCAATATTTTTCGATAATCTAACTGACGGACTAATTAGAATCATATTTTTTTGACTCAGTCCGATCCCCTATTTCACACAAGTGAATATAAAATATTCCCAAAGCGAACTCCGGTAGTTAGTGAGCTCGTCATACATGGGTAGAATTACTGCATAATTTGCTTGAATTATGAGTGGTAGTTAGGTCCTGCCTTTAGGCACTGGATTGATTAGGCTTTGGTCTACGGTATAACTTTATGACTGCGATGAAGTCGAAATAGCGCAGTCATTTGGCTTGATTAAATACGGCGTTATGAGCTGCTTGTAAAAGGGATATTATAAGTCAAGCCGCAAATGTTATATTAGTCTACGGAAACCTACCCTTGTTTTTTATGTTAAGGCTCGAGAAAATAAGAAAGCTTCTGATAAACTTACTCATCTTTTTTACAACGCCAACTAAGAAAACGTCAAGTAAAGAGTAACCACGTCGTTGCTGCGGGTTGTTCGAAAGAGATACCGCGGCCTCGACACAAAGGGCTAAGAAGGAACATGGGTTGTTTTTAGTCAGTAGAAGTCTGACACTTCCTACTGCTCTGGCGGGAGGAGCCTTTTGATGATTTCCCACACTTCAATAAATAAAGTAAAGAGTAACAATTATTTTTATTTCTCTCTTTGGTTTAAATAATTATATTCATCACCATTTCACCATTAAAATAACTTAGTTTGTAAACATGAAAATGGTAACTGCAACAATAAATCACTCAGTCCAGTCAAGAAATTCAGTATTCTAGGTAATTTTATATCCTGATTTCACTCTCAAGATATCCAGGCAGGCGCATTACTTTGTGTTATTTATTTCATCACCGCTGCTCTAAAAACGGTGAAGGAAAACATCGTGAGGAAACCGGCATGTGTTAGGATCAAACAATTCGAAGACATGTAACATCTACCAACCCGCACTGGGCCCGCGTTGTGGATTATAGCCCATCCCTCTCCTAGATAGGAGGCCTGAGTCCCTGCAGTGGGAACATTATAGGCTGATGATGATGATGACTTCTTAATAGAAGATAAAGAAAGGAAATGCTGCAATACCCGTTTGTCCTAAATACGTTTTAAGATGAAGCATGAACCAGAAAAAAAGCCGCGTTACATCAATTTTTACTCCCCCATTTTAATTTCAGGCTTCATTAACTCATAAACTTGTTAAATTATTGCTAAAGCTTCTCTGTAGCCGACAATTTCGTTATTTCTAAGAATTTCTTAATGTCTTTTTTGTTTAATCGCTAATTATTATAGAACATTGAGTTTAATTAAACACGGAATCAAATCATCTTGTGATTAAATAAGTTTGCAATCATATTTCGATGTAAATAGTATAAAATGCTGAAGTTTTAGTTATTTAATAATCAGAAATACTAATACGTATTACATTTAAAGTACCTGTTTAAGCTTAACATATGACCAAAGAATCTTAACATGTACATAACCAACCAACCAACACACAGACAGTTGGTCGTTAATGTACCTACATACTAGGTGTTGTTAGCGGTTTCGCCCGTTACAACTCGAAAATTATCCCACGGGAAGATAACATCGGGATAAAAACTATCCTTTGTGTTAATTCAGGTTATAAACTATCTGTGTACCAAATTTTATCGAAATCCATTCAGTAGTTTTGTGTGTGCGTGAAAGAGTAACAAACATCCATCCATCCAAACAAACTTTCACGTTTATAATATTAGTAAGATAAGATTAAGCTTTTCTTGGTTCGAAAAATGTGATATTTACGTGAGACCATGGTGATTTATATTAGGATAACAATATGAATTACTTGACAATTCTTAAAATTCGGGGGATTCGGGAAACTAGAACTGTCCAGGTAACTACTTACTAGTCGGACAAAATCTGAGTCATCGATTCGAGTAGAAGTCAAGTGGCAGGTGCTCTTTAAGTTTTGTATTTCTATAGCACTTTTCAACGGGATTAGCACAAGATTTTTGGCAGCTTATTCAGTTACATACATACATTTCTGACTGCTCTAGTCAACGTTATCGTTGACCAAACTCAGGGACCACTTTTTTCGCCGAAATATCGAAAGACGACCAATACCGGCCGTGGCCATAATACCATAGAGGTTTCCCTCCCTCCTTACAAAGTTCATAGACGTCACAAAGACCGCTTGCATATTCCCATTAAAGGCCAAAATTAAGATAAATGAGCCCTATCTGTGTAAGAGTGGGTTTGATTACAATGGGTCAATGGGCTTGAATCGGAATCGACCTTACGGGGAACAATCTGCACCCTCTTTTTGGGCTATTGTGTGGTTCTTGCATTCATACCGCAGTGGTTGGTTTATAACGCTCAAATATAATTTGAATTTATTTTACGTCAGATAATTAACAAATTTTGTTGGCCCACAACTGGAAGTAGATATTCCTTGTTACTTTTAAGAGCTAATCCCTGGATTTGCTTCCTTAAAATTGGTGGAAAGGCCTTCACTAGCATTTCAAACAAATTGAGTAAGTAATACCCATATCCATCACCAGTTCGCAACACGGTAGACTATGAGGTTTGTGACCCCAGATACTAATTTATTATTAACAATTATATAATAATTTATACTACACTAAATGCGGCAAGTCATGCTGATAGAACAAGATGCTAGAATACGTTACTATGCAAATGCTCATCAAACAAATTTTGCGTAAACTTAAGCAAGTTCAAAAACATAGTTCTAACAGGAAATATAATAATATATACGAGATTCCGAAAGGCTTGAAGTCGAGAAGTGAGTCGGTGTATTCTTCTGAACCTCGATTCTTAGTAGTGGTTGGAACTATAGACTAAAAGAGATCCGGCAAAGACATCTCCATACAGTTTTTACTGAAATCGATCGAATTCGATCTGTCTGGATCCGGTGTCCATAAGCCAGTTCACATTTTATCCGTACTAGTTTGACAGTTTGAGGGATCTTTTTATAGGAGTCTAACAAAACCGTCGCCTTTCCGATTCATAGGGTATCCAAGAGGATATCCCCACAGAAAAGAAAAACGAGAAACAGGTTAGTCTTATCTCAAGCTATTTTTGCATTTTCGTTTGCATACAATTCAAGGACCATCTTTTTAACCACCACGTGCATGTATAGTTTTTCATGATGATATTATGTATGTCCTAAGATTAGCACCAGTGAATTGGAATACCTGCGTACCTTTTATTTTAAGAAAATGAAAGCACCAAATTACAGCTTCCGCTCTTACTGACTCAAAACTATCCATGTTCCTTTTTTTTTTTTGGAAAATCATCGAATAACCCCCCCGAGCTCTTGGGCAGAGCGAAAGGGAGTGTCAGACTTCTACTGACTAAAAACCACCCATGTTCCGTCTTCGCCCTCTATGTCAAGGCCGCGATAACTAGTGTACAACCTGCGGCCAACTATACATGTTCCTTCTGTTCCTTTGCGTTCCAGAGCCGGGGAATCTCTTACAAAAAAAAAAAAATCGGCAACCCTGGCGGATACAGCTGCGTACCCAAGCTTGCACTGAGTTACATAACCAGACACTTTCGTGTAACCTTCGGTCAGGTCGCTGCCATTTATAGTATATGCAAAGATTTTAGATAACAAATAGTAGAGCTGCGTTGAATACGGATTTGACTTCATTGAGTTATGAGTTGATTGAGTCGAGTAACCTTCGCTTAGGTCAATGTCGGTGTAGTATATGTGGAGATTTCAGAGCATTTTAAAAATGCATTTTATTTTTCTCCGTATTTGTGATTATTTCTATTCAGGCGAACATGCGGCAAATTTTAAGCCCCATGATGTATGAACGTGGAAGAGGAGCAAGGAGTAGGTATGTAAGGCTCGTAGCAGGTGGTGTTCTATAGTTTTTGCCCACCTCCAAGAAAAAAGCGTGAGTATTTGTATGTAAATATGGATGTCGGTAATGAAAGTATTATATTAGGGTCCACTCAAATCTGTGTGGTGCTTTCTTCAGAAGACCATCTCAGGCATTAATCTGCATGGTCTTCATGTGTGTATTATACCTTATTGTTAACCCAAACGATTTTAAAAGAGTAGCCTTTGGAGTTTCTTGCCGGTTCTTCTCCTTAGGAATCGACCAATGCACCGAACCGTGCCCCTTTTTACCGACGTTTTATAAGTGCCCATGTAGGCCTATGTGAAATAAAAATATTTTGATTTTGATTTTGAGTATTTGTAGAATCTACTCTAATCTACAAACCTGACTGTGATTTATCCGTATGTTAGCTTTTCTCATCGTAACGTGTCTTTTATCCGTTTTTTATAATAAGTAATAATAAAGCATAATTTCCGACTCAAAAATTAGATAAAACTAATTCACACAGGAACCTTGTAGAATCGCCGTTAAATCCTGCTGAGGTTACAATCTTTCAAAAAAATGCATCTAACGGCATCAAAATTTTAAACGGAAAAACAGAACACAAGTTTCATCCATTCTTTATTCATGGCACCCTGCTAACACGTTCTTCATATTTAGATACATTTGGGGACAATAACTTCGTGAGACAATGTTTAAAGAACCGTCGGTCGTCGAATCGTGAATTATTTCCCAATTTACGTCTAAGCACAAAATTGACACATTAGCGTTGTCTTGCCAGATTTTAGTAACTGCAGTAGTAAAACTTGTATCTTTTGTTTTCTGGTTAATTTCTAGCTTCGTTGGTCTATTGGTCGCGAGCTCTTCGGCTGTGCTCGGGGTCTTAGACTCGATTTTCTGGGGGTCTAAAATGGTCACTTTAGCAGATCATAATAAGAATTGCGTAAAATTAACCTTGCATAATAATAACTGCGTCTGTGACTCTTACGAATTTTAATAGAATTAATATTATTTTCTTATTACTTAGGATCTTTTTTCCTAAATGGTCACAGGTGCAGTTAACGCAAGGTCCATTTAACGCTTTTTAACGCAACTAATATTATGATCTGCTAAAGTGGCCATTTTAGACCCCCTGATTGAGTGAAGTGTTTAATTATTCCCATCGGGGCTGCGGGTTGTTCGTCAGAGATGCCGCGGCCTCGACACAAAGAACTAAGAAGGAACATGGGTGGTTTTTAGTCATTAGAAGCCTGGCACTCCCTTTCGCTCTGCCCAAAAGCAGGAGGGGTTATTTGATGATTACCAACGCCAAAAAAAAAATGTTAAATTCCATCAATTTTTTTTTGTCGCAATATGACCGCAGTATATGACTAGGGAATTCAATATAACTGGATTGGTTGTCTGTAATATTCGTACATCACTGCTTAACACTTCGGGGTTTACCGCCGTGATGTTTCATCTTCAGCTTTAATAACACAACATTGTATTAGGTAGTTACTTGATTCTTATCTGAATTTAGTTACTCATTCGTGTTTAAAATTCTTATTATTTCAATTATCCCCCTCTCATATCCAACCCACATAATTTAAAGTGAAAATATTTGCAGTTTTTTGCAACAAAAGTGATTATTTTTAATTAGGGTTCGTCGTAATCCGGGGATTATCATCAATTGCACGCATTCTGCTCTCCCCCATGACACTGAGAATTAAAAACCTGGTTTAAGTATCCGGAAATATTTATGGAACTAATAACAATCCCTTTGGTTTAATATTCTTTGTAATGAAGACCTCGTTGAATGGCTTCAATATAGTCTTATTGTAATCGCAGCAGTGTTAATTGCTTTACTCACAGAAGTTGGGAGGGAAGACCTGGATCGAACTCGCATAGACCAGGGAAGTATAGCATAAAATCAGCAGTGGTGGCAACAAAGCTCTCCATGTACGATAAAATTATTTCTAGCAATTTCTGAGTGATCTCACTGATATTTCTTAAGGTATTTTTAGGTCAAATCGATCTCAATTCACATAATTTGGCAGACGCAAGAGTTCTAACAAAAGGGTTTTGTGCTAATTAATTAATGGCCGCAAAACCTATTTCAGCAATTAACGATTCTAATTTGAACTAGATCTACTGAAAGTGAAAATTCTTGTATGTTTTCCTGTAAAGTATTTTCGGGGTGATTAAAAGAATGAATCAGAGTCTAACGTTAACATCCAACGAGTTTTAATATTCGACTCAAGGACAACCGTTTTATAGCGTATCTAATTATATAACGTGGAAACGATTAAACGCACGTATTATTATCAGATCATCCCAAAACTTCACTTGAATACAACAGTTTTTACTTTTAACTGCAAACAGATTTAAATGACATAACATCCGGCTTTAACCTATTTCCGAAAACCAAACAATAAAAGGAAAAAATCTGCCGAACCGTTCACACCTTCGCTTAGAGGCAAGGCAAGTTACATCTGCGAATTCGCCACATACACACAAATTTCGGCAAGACGTCCGCTTGGCCGTGTTTGCATTCCGCAGAGAGTTCGACGTCTCGTCCAAGGCCACTCGCGCGGTATTTTCCGCCACCCTGCGGTGCCTCCATAGACTTACCAAGTTAAGAACTGACCAATTGGGCATACCCTGCGACACTTAAGGCCCTTTTGACCGAAGAGAAGATGCTGTTGTAAAAAAAAATGAACTGAAGGGCTGTAAAAGGAGACGCAGTTCGAAAATGCGAAATGATGCTAATGCCAAACAGACTTCTATCTATTTATGAATTTTAAATGTAACCAGTCCTAAATCCTGTACAGTGACGTCAATGTTAATTAAGTTACGTCTTAGAATTCCTTTTCCTAAAGCTACGCCTACGGTATGAAAATTTTGCCGTAACGTACGGAACACAAAACCAATAAAACACTGAAACATTCCTTAAATCGGAGCCACCCTTAATCTCTTCCAGTGTTCCAGACAGACGTATTATGTACAATGTGTATCTCAACATAGTTTATGTTGCGTTCTCCGTTCGCATTAAATAACCTGCGTAGCGGAATCCCAAGGTATTCTATTTCTGATGTTGTATTTTGACCCGTTTTCGAGTCTGCAGTACGGTATTATGTATCGGGTTGCAAATAGATTTTCTAGCAGGATGATTAGTGAAGTTTTCAGTTGATGAGATATGAGGCTGTGACAGACATGTTAACTGCTCACACGTGACAAATATATGTAGTTTGCCGACGTGCCTCTGTGTGACCTTCGAAGGTACAATAGGTACCTTGGAAGGTGTTAACCTTCATAATCTACTCGGGCTTTTTATGAATGACCGTGTCTCGATACGAACGTTTTTCTTCGTTTCTTTAATAAAATTCTATTTATTAACCGTGTCATTTTAATTGCCTTTTTTGCTCGCACGTGATTTCCGCTTCGGTTAAATGACCGTTTTCATCACGAAAGCTCACTCAGGAAAAAGTTCGTTTTTGTTAGGTGCTTTAATTATTTCTTTTAATACAGGAAACGTATTTCTATACCATTCTATCCTTCGGATGTATATGATAAGACTATGTTTTTCGTGCATTAAATTCTTTCAAATATAACCGTCTGATGCAGTCTTTCAGTCTACATAAACCACGCCCAAATTGCGCTACACGAGTAAAACAGTATTTATTTAATCTTTGGATCACGAAAAAACCCAAGAAATTGTAAATAAAAAGTTATTCCCAAACTCGATCTAAAAATAAACACCGAAGAGAAAATTCAGGATGGAAGATACCTCTAAGAAAACAGCTGTTCAAACAATAAAATGTATTCTAATGAACCTATTCAAGCGGCATTGCGGACATTTTTTGCGGGTCTACGTTATGTAATTTTAACTTTTTAACGTCACAATTTGACCTCATGTATGTACGAGTAAAAGACTAGTGCGTACAGCCCGCAAGTTCGTAACTACGGTTTACCGGGCGGATTTATTAACAAGAATAAACAAGTTATATGACTTCCGGAGTAAAGAGCAATGAAATAGGTAAATCTCTGGCTTTTTTAGCAAATGCCCCATTTTTGTAAAGATTTCAATATTTCGTAATGGTAACCCTAGTCGTGACATCATGCCTACGCCCATGCTTGACTGATCCAGCCTAGTGATTCATCTCATCTGTGTATTCAATGTACTGCACTCAGCAATTATATTTACGAGATGTAACAGCTGTAGTGTAAATTACAATGATTGGACGAGATTTATCGCGGCCACGCCAGTAATAGAGAAAAATTTACATTTGTTCTAGTGCAAATAGGATTCAGATGTCGCATTTCCATTTGTGAAATGATAAAGGCATCGATTGGGTATAATTTTTTGATTAGCCTTGTTTGAGGTTATAATTTATTATTGGTGGTTTGAACTTTGGAAATTGGAAATGGTGAAGATACATAACGTTTCTATTTTCGGCATCAAGGATCAATTTAATCAGTCTCATGAGTAACGACTTACGAGTAGGCCTCATTTACGGAGACGCGGGGCGTCGCGCGGCGCGTTGTGCAAGTTTTTAATTCAAGCACATGGCGATGTATGAAAACGGTAAAGATTTAAAACGAAGATTTTACGAGAAGCGATTTTTCGCCCGTTAGTTTAAAAAGGCCGCGTTTGTTGCGGTGGACCCGCCTCTCAGTAAATGGATAAAATAGCACGCGCCGCGCGACGCTCTGCATCTCCGTAAACGAGCCCTTTTTTTTTTTTTTTTTTTTTGGTGGGAGTAAAATCATCGAATAACGGGGTCCCGCTCTTGGGCAGAGCGAAAGGGAGTGTCAGACTTCTACTGACTAAAAACCACCCATGTTCCTTCTTCGCCCTCTATGTCGAGGCCGCGATAACCGTTGGACTACCCGCGGCCCCGACAGGCGTCGGCCCTTTCGGGCCCCTCCCATGTTGCTGACATCTCTTTGAGGCGCGCGTGGAACACGAACGCGCCGTCGACACGGCCTGTTTTCGTCGTGAGACGGACGGACGGCGAGTTATCCCATCACTCACCGTCCACAGGCCCGCGTCTACGGTGGCCGGAGGTCATCGCGGGACCCCCGACGCCCGGAGCGCCTCCCGCGGCGGCTGGGACGAGAGGTTCTCTCCCTCTCGCGTTCCGCCACCTCCTTCGCTAGCATCACTGCTTCGCAGAAGGAGGCGACGGCGTCCCATTCCTCCTCGCCCCGGACCATGGCTTGCACCAGGGCCGGGCGCGAGAGGTCGCCGCCGCCGATCGCCGCTACGAGAACACGGCGGGGCTCCGCCCAAGCGGGGCACACCTCCACTGTGTGCTCCACCGTGTCCTCCGGCCGATCCTCACAATGGTGGCATCCGGGCGTTTCCTCCCGCCTGATTCGGTGCAGGTACCTCCCGAAACAACCGTGTCCGGTGAGGACCTGCGTCAGACGGAAGGTGAGGGCGCCGTGGCGCCTCTCAAGCCACTCCTCAAAGAGGGGACTTACCGCCACTATCGTGGCGTGCCCTGCCGTAAACGAGCCCTTACTCTATTATACAATTGATTTGCTCTGACAAACTTGCTTTTGCATACAGACTTTTGTGATCCATTCTAAGAATAATATCATCTTAATTGTTTTTGCTATGTTCATGTTATTGAATTTTGTCAAAATAACGGTAATCACAAAAACACAAATGATTGAGGTTGCTCATAAAGCCGCTAAGCTTAAGTGGGACTGGACTCCAATGAGCTGTGGGCCAAAATACCCACTTACTGAAGCCGTGATGCAGCCAGAAGGCGTCGCGGCAGACCTCGTAGAAGATTGGTTGATCTGAGCCAAACGCGCCTTTGTCCAAAAACCAAGGAATACGTTTTGTTACTCACGTAAGTACATTTCTATTATTATGTAGGAGTTACTCTCATAAACATTCAGAATTTATCAGATATTTATTTTTGGTTGGGTAAATTAAAATGACCTTTTGGAAGAATTCGGTTTACTTGGAAAAATATATTTATCTATTTTTACTTGTCCTTATTTAATGTTTCGTTAGTGACCAGTTCTTGTTGATAAGCCCATCTCATCCTGGGCCTGTTTCGCTACCGCTTACTGTTCAGGAGCCCATGGGTCTTGAGTTGGCCCATTGATCGACCAAAATGCAGCAGTAAACAATAAAAAAAAACCCAAGATTTTTTTACTAACGACATCACTCGTTTCTAATCATAAAAATTCCAGCTCTCATAAAACCAGGTGCTTTTTACCTCAGCTACTCCGTTTTATCTCAGTCTAAATTTAAATTTATGCCATCTTAGAAGATCTAGAAAAAACGTTGGCATTCGATGGAGGCAAGTTGACACGGCTCGACTTGTTAATTATACACGTGACTTTCGTAGACATACACGTTATTGCCACCATAGACTATACGGGTCTGTGATCTCTATGGAATGTTCTATTTTAGCTGATTTTTAAGACTGTCCACACATATGTTCGGTTCGGCATTATTCTGGATAGCCGGGCGGCATATTCGATTACGATGAAAGGTACTAGCATTTGCCCACTACTTCGCCTGCATAGTGATCGGATAATCTCACCGGAACCTAAACCAGGTCATGTTCTACAAATATCTAAAAATCCAATAAAATATTCAACCGTTGAGGCGTGAAAAAGTAACAAACAGGCAGACAGAGTTACTTTCAGACATATAATAAGCATTCGAAAATAGATACATTTGGGAAATAAGTGGTCGGATTAGCTCGAACTCGAATTGTGCCGAGCCTAACTGAAAATGATCCAGCGTTGGCAGATGCCCAAAGGAGTTTGCCGATAGACGCCGAGCTTAATGTTTTGTGTAGTTATTGCTTCGGTGCGGCTGGGTTGTTCAACTAATGCCGACCCGAACTAGTGTATAGCCCTCCTTGCAAGTCTGAGAATCACTAGGGTCTACGTTTTTACATCAATGATGATCACACGACTTTTGGTACTAAATATTGACCATTGCGAATTGTTAACTCGATTCTGCTAAATATTCTGATGTTGGCAATGGGTCGGTGAGTGCTTTGATATGCTTATTGCCAACCAATTTTGTATACCTTTGAATTGACCGTTGAATTTGCAACACACAACATCGCGCCTGTGATCCCGGAAGGTTAGGCTGAGTTGTACCTAATAATACACCCACGTTTCACCAGTTATATCTAATAGGGATGGTTTCTGACTAGAAAAAAATATATGATTCTGTTTAATCCGTCAGTTGAATTATCAAAAAATATTGGATACGTGTTTTTTGTGTTATCAACATAATAAAAATTGGCGAAGATAAAACGCGTCACGATCAAGAGTGGGGGCTTGTGACGGCACTCCGTGGTAAAAAATGTAGTGCGACGTTATACGAGTTTTCGAAGCACTGTTCGTCTTAATTTTTTGTTTACGTAAAAAAAAAAGAAAAAATAATGTGTCCAATATTTTTTGGAAATCTATCTGACTGACTAATTAGATTTTTTTTGACAACTACCCTATTGTTTTCAGTGCGTTTGAAGAATAAAAAACAAATGAAAATAATTATGCGAATTTGCAAATGACTTAGTTTAGAGTAAATAACTTCGAGTTATGCCGTCTAAAACAAGACTTTTTTATTCTATCTAGATTGTTTTAATTCTGCAATATATTTCATTCGATTCTCACAAATGTTAAAGAATGTTCTAGTTTAATTCAATATTTATTTAGTCAGAAGTTATTTTAAGTTTACGACTGATTTCTAATCGGTTTGTATTTTTTCTTAATTTTTGTTTTACTACTTTTTTATTAGTTAAATGGACAGTTGACACTTTAAAATCCTAGGTCATTGTCTGCCTAGCCTTTTTTTTAAGATTGTTGGGTCGGCTTACATTCTAACCGGATGCAGGTGAATACCGGTATTTTACATAAAGGGTGTAAAAGTACCCTTTACGCAAACGAAAGGCACTTTTTCTCCCTACCACTTCGATATTTTTTTTGTTCCAGACCATACCTGGGAACCCCCTAGTTACGGAGATATTGGGAGTCGAAGCTCCAAATTTTTCACAGCTGTTTTTTGTAAATACTAGTTTTTCAGGTTATAACTGTACTTAAATTACCTCCATGACCCGTTTACTATTCATTGAGATTTACCGTACTGATATCACATTGAGATTTCCCGTAAAATGTGATTTTTGACCCCAAAAAAAAAGTCGTTTCCCAGCAAACATTTTTGCGTAGGCGTACTTAGTTTGATGTACATAATGCTTGGTTGACGTATGTGTGAAGGGTTAATTTACACCCTGTATAGTAGCTGCCTATCTCTTGTTGATTCTGTCTACCAGGAGTTGCAGTGGTTTGGGAGCGGTGCGTGAGGCGGGCATGTCCGAAAAAAAAATAAGTTTGAAGATCGACTAGACCTATGGCTGATATTATTAAGCCACGAGCTCCTTCAAACTGTTACATTATTGACAACAACAAAAGTCTCCGAATTCGACATTAAAAACAGAAATTTCAAAAAAAAAAATCGTTTCTTACTCATTATTAACACATGGCAACAATCGCATGTATCTTTGTTAATCACTAAACTACTTAATTGTTGGTCTCGTCGATGTCTTGTGGAGATAATAAGAAAACGTTTGACGTACACACTGAGGTTATTGTGTCGGCGGCGGCGTCAACACAGGAAAGTGTCAAAGAACTGCAGTGTGACGCGCTGATTCATTTTGCTTAGATATACAGAATCGTGCATCATGACTGTAATCTCTGAACGGTTTGGCAGAAGTGAGATACACTCAGATTTCACCAGTTGTGTTCGAGTTCCATGTAATATGTATAAAACGAACTTAATGCTACCAATCGGACATAAATCCAGAATTCGGACTGTTATGGAGAAATTGAGAGATTCCAAAAAAACTGCTCGAATGAAACCGATGGTGACCGCTACAACAATGAGGCAGTCAGATTTGCTTATAGCTTTTTTGACATTTTGTTTGGTTTAAACGCTCTTTCTTGTGACATTTGAGAAGAATTCTAAAAAAACCCCCAAACAGTTACAGATTGGTCCTTTTAATACCCAATATGTATATTGGATATCCTATCCGACATATCCGATATTTTTAAAGATATCGTCAGGTAGACGGACATCAATTGGAATACACACAAATTAAAATCCTAACTTGTCTTTTCGCATTCGTATTGTGTCCTATTAGAACGAAACTTCTTAGATATAAGATCAGCTTGGAAACCATTGATTTAGGTTTTTTAACCTATACTTTTCTACATCTTCTAATTCTAATAGGGTTTGTCAGTTTGTGACAAATTTCGACAAGTTTCCTAATATAAAATCCCAATCGAACACAACACGGCTTCTTAGAAATCACACTGATTTGCAAATGCAGTTCTTCTTTTTACTTAGTTTCTTTATCTTTCCTCAATCTATCTTCGTATTTATGATAATCCCATAGTAGTTAGTAGTAAAACAAGTTGCATAATAAGCATGTCTAAATGTATATGCATAGTACCATAGCATGCCATAACTTCTATAAATAACATGTCAAATATATGCGTACGACAAGTATCTGTTCACAGAATTGCTATGCTGTCATCCTTAATAGAGATATGAGATTGTGACAATGCAGAAATGACGTCAGTATGGGGGACTGGGTTTATGATACCCTATGCCTGACTGACCTTTTCAACTGTAATGGTTCAATAGATTTGGATAGAATAATCACCTAAGAAGACCACGACCTGGATAACGACTAAGGATATACTGGGTGGGTGCCTGAAGACGAGTCACCGAGGCAGGCACAAATTACGCTGACGTTGGAGATTTGGACTCGTTCCTGACTGATTGGCCAGAGAAGACAACACCGGGAGAATTTGAAAATAATGGAGGAGGGCTTTTGGCCTGCAGTAGGACAGAACAGGACCTAAGCCGCGAGCAATACCAAGAAGCATCATTTTCGCCTTTCATTAGCAAGTAGCACTAGTACTAGAGTTTTAAGGACATGGCTAGATTTGGTAGATGGACGTCTTTGAGACGATAATGATTTTAGCACTGGAATTTCCATCTGTATCGACTGTGTCCGTCGTTAATATTTTAGGAGTTCAATATTCCTATGCTGCAACTATAAGTGTGGCGGCGTGATGTTATGTTATTAACTGGTGTAAACAATAGACTGCAGGCATGAGATTTCAGCAATCCCAGTCCATTTGCTATAATTAAGATAAAGAACGAGATTTAGATTAAGTACTTCGAACATAGGAAACGAAACTCTCCGTTGCCTATGTCCGCAGTTCTTCATGAGATCTTCACCAAAGTGAAATGGGATCACTCCAAGAAGGTACCTACTCTTCCAAACAATACTCATAAAATGTGAAGAGTTCTCTCAACTTCTCCAGGACCCCATAATCAGATGCTGACTTGATGATCATGAAACCACCTGGGAAGTAAGTATACCCTTTCAAACAAGACAAAAAAAAAAGGAAATCGGTCCAGCCATCTTCGAGTAATCGGGGAACATACATAAAAAAAAAACTTTCGACGAATTGAGAACCTCCTCTTTTTGGGAAGTCGGTTAAAAATACCGTAGATGATTCAGGATGTCTGTACAAACTTTTTTATGCTTATTTTCTTCACTTCATCCATTCTTTTACAGACCGCACTGTGTTTTTAGTGGTTGGTTGCTAATCACCTTAAAGTACTCTTGAGAGAGTATTGATCTAGCCGTACAGCTCTTTCGAAGAATCCAAGAAATCCATTAATCGAAGCTGAAGTGGATTGAGATCATTGGTCCTTTGATATGTGCTTCACGCAAATTATATTATATTTGCTTTTTCTATTCCAATAAGAAAGAAAATATTCAACTTTGATATCAAATGATATTTATTTTGTAAGCAAGGTACTAAACGCAATTTATTTATAAACTACATGAGGTCGCAGTCTTCTTATCAGGCTACTCTAAGAGAAACTATACATATAGGTCACAGTATTTTTAAAGTCTGAATATTGTCTTTGTCTTCTCCGTCTTTACGTGTGGATGATCTCAAATCGTGTTAGAACAGTATCTAGTCCTGTACAGCTCTTTTATTTGCTTCGAGTAAATCCTGAAAGGTGCAAGTGGTTGTGCAGGATACGAGTAAGACGCATATCCTGCAGAAGGACTCCACACTGGCTTCACATTGTCCTTGTTAGAAAATACAACGCAGATTCGCTTTGATTTCAAATTTTAAGTTGTTCAGTTGAAATTGACCAGAAAGGACCTATTTTAGCTTACCGTTAAAAACGGTTTATCACTATATAAAATTTGCACTTTCGGTAACACGCAATTGTGTACTGCCCCGTAGCATTTATACCGCTATCGTGCTTACCTACCTTGTTTTGTTCGTCTGAATTATTATTTTGTGCTGTAAGGTCTCAATTTTTTTTTATGTTACATTAAACAAGCCCAGTGGAATTTCTCACACTTTTGTCTGTTATGTTTAATCTTTTTTGTTTGTAAAATTGTTTTTGTGAACCTTAAATGGGCTTTCTGAAAATAAAATAAAATATTATCGGTGAAAATTCGAACTTTCATAAAAATCCATCGGCATTCTCCTACCCTTTTTTTCATTGTGTGTGCGAAATCATCAAATGACTCCTGCTCTGGGCAGAGCGGTAGGGAGTGTCAGACTTCTACAGACTAAAAACCACCCATGTTCCTTCTTAGCCCTTTGTGTCGAGTACGCGGTATCTATTTCGAACAACCCGCGGCCCCGACGGGATCATTCTCCTACCCTTTTTTTTTTTTTTTGGTGGGTGTAAAATCATCGAATAACCCCTCCCGCTCTTGGGCAGAGCGAAAGGGAGTGTCAGACTTCTACTGACTTAAAACCACCCATGTTCCTTCTTCGCCCTCTATGTCGAGGCCGCGATAACCAGAGGACTACCCGCAGCCCCGACAGGCGTCGGCCCTTTCGAGCCCCTCCCATGTTGCTGACATCTCTTTGAGGCGCGCGTGGAACACGAACGCGCCGTCGACACGGCCTGTTTTCGTCGTGAGACGGACGGACTGCGAGTTAGATCATTCTCCTACCCTTACATGTGTTTTCTGAAAACTCGGATTTTCATAAAAAATCCATCATCATTCGCCTAGGCCCTCACCTTAATCCAAATTTATTTGGGGTTGTTGCATTCTGCACTGCATGCTGTCTTCTTCTTTTCATACTTCTCTGTTAGTCGACATAAAGTCCCCCTAGATAATTCAGCTTTTACACAGTCCGCAGGTGCTTCGGACTTCCTTAAGTTTTCAAAATCAAAATCAAAATATTTTTATTTCACATAGGCCTACATGGACACTTATAAAACGTCGGTAAAAAGGGGCACGGTTCGGTGCATTTGTTCCTATGTTGTCCCAAATAAAGAAAAATATTATTATTATACTTGTCGATTCCTAAGGAGAAGAACCGGCAAGAAACTACAAAGGTTACTCTTTTAATCTTTTAAAATCGTTTGGGTTAACAATAAGGTATAATACACACATGAAGACCATGCAGATTAATGTCTGAGATGGTCTTTTGAAGAAAGCACCACACAGATTTGAGTGGACCCGTCCAGTCTAATCTGTGTTTTTAAACCATACAATTTTTTATAATCTATTCTCTCCTTATCTCTAAAAATAGTTCCTTCGTTTCATATTGTTCTTGCTAGGAACACTTCATCGTCATCATTATCCACAGCCCGACTTCAGTCTTCACCCACTGACCTTGCTTGTGTAAGGCGGCTGCGGGTTGTTCGATAGAGATACCACGGCCTCGGCACAAAGGGCTAAGAAACAACGTGGGTGGTTTATAGTCAGTAAAAGTCTGACATTTCCTACCACAACTTTTCTGCTCATAGCGGGAGGAGTCCTTTGATTTCCCATCTTCCAAAAAAATAAAAGGCACGTTCCATGTTCTTGTGACCGCCCTTATCCATGATATTTCCGAGGTGGCAACAATGTCGTCTGCCCATCTCGCCACTGGACGACCACCACTTCTCTTTCCAGTCCTTGGACCCCACTCGGTCACAGATTTACTCCACCTGCCGCCACTGCGTCTTGCTAGGTGTCCTACCCTGCTCCATTCCAATTCCTTAACTCGATTTTCAAAATTGAAGACTCGTACGTCTCCGGATTTCGACATGCGGAACTTTTTCTTGTGCAAAATTTCATTCTAATTCTGTTTTTGAACAACTAATTTAGTATGTTTTCTGTTAATAAAAAGATTTTCTTTAATTAGAAAATTATTACTCTAGAAGTTAGGCTGAAGGCCTACAAGGACAAGGATATTTTTTTGTACTACATTGTTAATTCAGGCTTATAACATGTTCAAGTATGTTTACATCCATTGTTACAGTTTGCCAAGTTTTCTTATTCATTTCAGGCCTTTTGTTAGTCTATCAAGTGTTAACAATGTAAAACAATGGCTTTGGAGGGGTAATAATGTTATTTAGTTGCGACATGTTAGGCCTTGAAACTTTGAAACTTTTACCTTGTTGAAACTGGGAAACAATAATTGGTTATAGATGGTAATGATATAATGTTTTTATTTTTGTTTCGATTGGGTTATATCACGCGATTTTAAACGTATTAAACAGTTGTTTGTAATTCCTCATCACATAACTCTGAGATTCAGTCATAATTTTGATAAATGTAGTTAGTTTCTTCTGGAATATAGTCGCAAGTATAGATGTTTATAATTGAAGCTTTATTTTAGGCAGTAGTTACTAACAAATCGTTTACCATATCAAAATCACATCCAAATTTGACATATCGCTCCAGAAGCTTGATATAACATTACTTTCATGTTTTATATTATTAAAAAAGGGTTCTTAACATTCTTTACCAGCTCTTCTTTGTTATGTTAAAATATATCTGTTTTTTAATAACTACTAAGTATGTAGTATCTTTTAGTTTAAATAACCTCCTCATGATTAAATAATCCATTTTCTGCAACTGCTGTTCAACTATTTGTATAAACTTAATAAAACAGAAGTACCCACAAAAGGGAACAAAGACTAAAAGAAAAAACCCAATTCCTAGCATACATTATACGGAAAATTGTACTAATTATGTTAATTACATTCTAATTTATTTCATTAAATGACAGATAGTATTGTCATGCAAGCGAAGTACGCAATAACGTTGATTTACAAGTTGTAGCATCTTAAAACAATGGAAGCTTTAATTATGTTGTACAATATAAGGTCAGTCGCCCAGTAAGCTATGGATTATCATAATAAGGTTGCCATATTCGCCGACACAATTTGATTAATAGTCTATGTATTTGGCTAATGACGCCTAGTTCTAATCGATGGCTGTTTTTAACACGTACCTAATTAAGATCGACAATCTTTATTTAATCGATGCTTACCTTTTTCTCTTTTGGTGTGTGTTTTTATTAAATTTTAAAATAGTTTCTTTCTTAAGGATGATATGACAAGAAAGGCGGTGTTAGATGTGATGACCAGTAACAGAGAAGTACGGAAGATAAGTTACCAACAGTCATTCTAAGATAACGAAGTGAATAAATTGCTTAAAAGAAATGAATGTCACAAACAGATCGTTCCCAACTGGCATTCCAAGATGTGTTCAGAAGTCTTAGAATCGTCACTCTCTAATATGACTAGAAACTAGTCGAAATAGCTGAAGACTAATAAGAGATGATCTATATAAATAGCCTTTCATTGTATACGACAGCACCTGAGTTTTCGAACAATAACTTCAAAAATAATGCTAGTTTTAGGATTAAGAAGTGCTCATATTTCACATTCGGTAACACAGAACTATAAGACGGTTGCTATGCACATAAGTTGGAACTATCCAAATTGACTCAGTTCCCGCAGTTGTAAAAATACAATAAGCAAAGTCTTTTGTTGCAGTGGCGTCAAAAACTATAAATATCTAAACATACATTTTGTAATAATGACTAATGTATGCAGAAAGTCTGACATTATTGACTCAAGTGATCCGTAGTCTAGAGCTACTGAAAGCCTCAACACCAATTAACTGTAATATAACACGAAAAAACAGCTGACACGACCCAATGGCGCGCCTCAATTCAGAGACATAACGAAAAAATTTATACTGCGATTTGCATGCCTAATTTTGGAGTAAACTCCAGTCTCACACGCCCAAAACTGGTAATATGAGATTTGATCAAATTCTTTGTATCGTCCTGTTGAGCGCGACCTTCAACGCTCACAGCAGACTGTTTAACATCAAACACTAGACAAAGGCTGCGCAAAAACGTGGTACGCGGGCGAAGTAAAACACAACACGTAGTTCGTACAGGTGAGTCCGAAGGCCCCACAAAGTAGTCTCTAGGCGGAATGTTTCGCGATATGACATCATGAGCCAGTGACCCAGCGAGGCCGTCGGTTCTATTAGATTACACTATTCAACGTCGCCGTCGCACTCGCCTGAGCCATTGATCTTGCCCGTTCTCCACTTTTAGTGTTCTTGCATTTCAATTGGGTGATCACGTTTTTTTTTTAAATAAACAAATAGGTAGTCTGTCTCGTCGCGATGAGTCTTGATGTAATGCCTGGGAAATAAGCAATCGATGTTCCGGATCGTTGTTTTGGAATATTTGAATATTTTTTTGTGTTTGTGAATTCAGCTTTCGTAATTTTTTCATTTTTAAAACTAGCGGACTACGTGTATACGTACAATAATGGATGAATTGATATAGATTTTTCTGTAACTTTTTACCAGTTTTGTTTCGAAGATGTTGTCTGCGAATTTTTTAAACAATTCAGGTTCCGATATGCCATTAGCTTTATTTTATTGTTCAATACAAACACGTATTTTCGCGACAACTTTTTTCAAAGTAGGTACAAATATACTCGTACGTGCCAAAGTTAGTCTTGTTCCGCAGTCCTTATTAAATATTGAAATAAATAAACTTCGTCTTACGACATCGGGAAAATCAATAAATTGCGTGGCGTTGGTATTATTTATTAGTGTAAATGTCTCCGTTCCCACGTTGATTCAAAGTAAAGATTCAATGAATGAGGTATCATAAACATGACTTTTCTCACGAGATATTGATTTGGCTAATTGTACTTGAAATTACTCAGACACGGTAAATAATTTAATCACTTCTTCTATTTACCTTTCCAACGTCATTGCCCATTGATATTAAACCGTCTAGACGCTGTGAGCATAAGTTAATTATGGTATCTTGATGGGTTCCTCAGGGGACTATACTTACCGGGCAGGGAGCAAGGCCTGCGCTCCACCCGCCAAGGCCAAGGGGAAGGGGCCCTCCGCAACCGCCAACCCCACCGTCGTCAAAGCCGCAGCCGCCGCCGCCGCCGCCGCTGCTGCCAAAGACGCCACCGCAACTCCCGCTGCGGTGGTGCCACAGGAGGTCCTGGAGGGGGCTGAAATGGACTGTCATTAATGGCCCCATTAAGCCTCCTCCAGGCGAATATCAACCACTGCGCCTGCGCTCAGGATCTGTTGCTCCAGAGTATGGCGCAGTGGTCGATAAACATCGCCGTGGTCGCTGAGCCCTACTTTGTCCCGCCCAGGCCAGACTGGGTGGAGGACCTTAGTGGCTCAGTGGCCATTATTGCGTCGGCCGCCGCCGGCACCCCGACCCTTGAGACGGTCAGAAAGGGTCAGGGGTGCGTAGCAGCACGGTTCGGGGAGATCGTAGTCGCGGGAGTCTACTTCTCTCCGAGCCGAACTCTCGCCGAGTTCCAAAACTCCCTCAGGGAGTTAAGTGTCGTCATCGGAGGCTATTCCCTTCCCGTACTAGTGCTCGGGGACTTCAACGCCAAGAGCTTGGCTTGGGGTTCCCGTTACACGGATGTGCGGGGTGGGATGGTCGAGTGCTGGGCTCTGGAAACAGGCCTGGACATCCTGAACCGGGGTTCTGTACCCACGTGCGTGCGGATGCGGGGCGAGTCGGTGGTGGACATCTCGTTCGCCAGCTCCGCTCTGTCACGGCGTGTCGTCGACTGGCGCGTCATGGAGAGGGTGGAGACCCATTCCGACCACCGGTATATCCGGTTTGAGGTCTCTGCCCAGTCCCCGAGTGCGCCGGTCCCACAGACCCCGAGTGGTCCGCGTTGGGCGCTGAGGCAGCTGGACAGGGAGCTCCTCCTGGAAGCCTCGATCGTGCGGGCCTGGGTGCAATCACCGGTCAGGCCCGCCGACGTAAACACCGAGGCGGGTTGGTTCCAGGAGGCCATGTCCGAGATATGCGACATGGCAATGCCCCGAGTCCGGCCAGGAAGCGCCCGGCGTCAGGTGTACTGGTGGTCGCAAGAGCTGTCGTACCTGCGTAAACAGTGTATGGCGGCGCGGCACCTGTACACCAGGCATCGCAGGCGCCGCATTCGGCCTCCGAATGCGGAAGCCATTGAGGCGGAGCTGTATGAGGGGTACAGGGCGGCGAAGGCCACCCTCCGCGAGGCTTGTAAGCGGGCCAAGAACGAGGCCCGCGAGGAGATGCTGGAGACTCTGAACAGAGATCCGTGGGGGCGCCCTTACAAGACGGTGCGGAATCAACTCCGCACCCGGGCCCCCCCGCTGACGCAGAGTCTCCGGCCTGAGCTCGTGGAGGACGTGGTGAGCGCTCTGTTCCCTTCGCGAGGGGAGCATCCTCCCCCGCCAATGGCTCCGCCATCCGCGATGCCGGAAGCGGACCATTCAGGAACCGATGACGACATTCCGGAGGTGACTGGGGTAGACCTGAGAGCGGCGGTACGTAGGTTGAGTGCCAAAAATACCGCCCCGGGACCCGATGGCTTGCCTGGCAAAGCCTGGGTCCTGGCCTCAGAGGCTCTTGGGCCCCGACTGGAGGGGTTCTTTAGCGCATGCATGGAGAGAGGCCAGTTCCCGCTTCGTTGGAAGACGGGGAAGCTGGTCCTCATCCAGAAGCCGGGGCGCCCGGCGGACTCGCCGTCCGCATACCGGCCCATTGTGCTGCTCGACGAGGTGGGCAAGCTCTTTGAAAGAGTAATTGCAAACCGCCTCGCCGAGCACCTGGAGGGAATGGGTCCGGATCTTGCGGAACACCAGTTTGGTTTCCGCAAGAGGCGCTCGACGGTGGACGCCATCATGCGCGTGAGAGCCCTCACGACGGGGGCTGCGGTCTCTCGGGGCGGTGTGGTCTTGGCGGTGTCTCTCGACATCGCCAACGCCTTTAACACTATGCCCTGGAGCTGCATTAGGGAGGCACTCCGGTATCACCGGGTGCCGACCTACCTTCGTCGTGTGGTCGGGGACTATTTGACAGACAGGGCTGTCATCTACCCTGGTCAAGACGGACAGTGGAACCGGCGAGAGATGTCGTGCGGTGTTCCACAGGGATCGGTTCTGGGGCCGCCCTTGTGGAACATCGGTTACGACTGGGTGCTGCGCGCCGACCTCCCTAGCGGCGTCAGCGTGGTCTGCTACGCGGACGATACGCTGGTGCTAGCTCAGGGTGGGTCGTACGAGGCGGCGGCCGACAATTTGACACGCGGGGTTGCGATAGTCGTAGAGAGGATCCGGCAGCTGGGTCTCGAGGTGGCGCTTCACAAGTCGGAGGCCATGGGTTTCCATGGACGTGGGAATGCGCTGCCGTCGGGATCCCAGTTAATGGTGGGAGGGGTTCCCATCGGCGTCGAGTGTACCTTGAAGTACCTAGGACTCGTCCTCGACAGCCGGTGGAACTTCGTGGAGCACTTCCGACGTTTGGCTCCCAGACTGGAGCGGGCTGGGGCTGCCTTTAGGTGGCTCTTGCCCAATCTGGGGGGGCCAAACGCCTCCTGCCGGAGGCTCTACGCGGGGATCGTGCGGTCCATGGCCCTTTACGGGGCACCGGTGTGGGCGCCTGCTTTGAGGAAGCGGGCCGCCCACTACCTGAACGTGCCCCAAAAGGTCATGGCCGTGAGGACGGTACGGGGGTACCGCACGATCTCCCGCGAAGCGGCGAACCTCCTTGCCGGATTGCCGCCGTGGGATCTGGAGGCGATAGTCCTCGCGCGCCTGCATCAATGGCGCGCGGAGGCGCTGCGCCGGGGGGTCACTCCGCTGCCGCGGCAAATTGCTGCGCGGCGGACAGACCTCCGGTGCGATCTCATGGCGGCATGGAGACAGCGACTGTCGCAACCCCGTGCAGGGCACGCCACGATAGTGGCGGTAAGTCCCCTCTTTGAGGAGTGGCTTGAGAGGCGCCACGGCGCCCTCACCTTCCGTCTGACGCAGGTCCTCACCGGACACGGTTGTTTCGGGAGGTACCTGCACCGAATCAGGCGGGAGGAAACGCCCGGATGCCACCATTGCGAGGATCGGCCGGAGGACACGGTGGAGCACACAGTGGAGGTGTGCCCCGCTTGGGCGGAGCCCCGCCGTGTTCTCGTAGCGGCGATCGGCGGCGGCGACCTCTCGCGCCCGGCCCTGGTGCAAGCCATGGTCCGGGGCGAGGAGGAATGGGACGCCGTCGCCTCCTTCTGCGAAGCAGTGATGCTGGCGAAGGAGGTGGCGGAACGCGAGAGGGAGAGAACCTCTCGTCCCAGCCGCCGCGGGAGGCGCTCCGGGCGTCGGGGGTCCCGCGATGACCTCCGGCCACCGTAGACGCGGGCCTGTGGACGGTGAGTGATGGGCTAACTCGCCGTCCGTCCGTCTCACGACGAAAACAGGCCGTGTCGACGGCGCGTTCGTGTTCCACGCGCGCCTCAAAGAGATGTCAGCAACATGGGAGGGGCCCGAAAGGGCCGACGCCTGTCGGGGCCGCGGGTAGTCCAACGGTTATCGCGGCCTCGACATAGAGGGCGAAGAAGGAACATGGGTGGTTTTTAGTCAGTAGAAGTCTGACACTCCCTTTCGCTCTGCCCAAGAGCGGGAGGGGTTATTCGATGATTTTACACCCACCAAAAAAAAAAAAAAAAAAAAAAAAGGGGACTATACTTGGGCCGTATGTAATTACTACCACCAATTTATCGCTTTGTTTACATTTATGTGCGAATTATATTGTTATTGGAGTAGATAATTAATTACTCTTTACTTTCAAGTATATTTCGTTTTTATTTATTAAGGTTTGGATTAGATAAAAAGACTAGAGAAGTCTTGAAAAATAATATTAACATACTTATTGCAATGAACGAATGATACATGTGCATACATTATGCTATAGTAATAAAAACTTGTTGTCGTTATTGATTTTGCTTCGAAACAGATTAAAAAAAAAAAGTACATACCTACATAAAGTAATTCATGCAAATGATCACGTTTTTCCCTCAGTATGTCTGTATGTTTTGACTCTCATAATATTTAAATGGTACACAATGTCGGTGTGTTCGAAATACTTTAGGAAAAATCTTAACGTAATAACGCGAATACGCAGAACTTTTTTGTCCTTCTGCGTGTCTGTTTTATTAAGTATTTGTGTTTCATCTTTATTTGAAGATGTTTTTACAATAAATTCAACAGCCTATGTACCAAAAATACAATAGATTAAAATCTGTTTGCAGATATTACAGCATCTCTTAACATTCTTCGATGCGTAAAATTTACCCAAAAAGCTGTTTGACAAATTCAGCTTCCTAAATACGTAGCAAAAAAAGAAGAATGCTAACAACATTGAACCGAATTCAGACTGCGAACGTGTCCGAAAAAAGCAATTGATTGCTAATGTAATAACGGCCCAACATCGATTCGAACAACTCCTCCAGTCAACAATGAATACATTAAATCGCTAACATCTTTGAAATTAACTTCAGATGCACCTGGACGAACGTTTTTTTCCCAGAACACTGAGATTCTAGTCCAAATCTTTGTTGCTTTGTTTCTAGTCTTCATTTTCACAGTTAGACAGTTCAGTATTTTCCCCCTAGTTTCAGAACGTACTACTTTATTTATATACACAGTTTTTTCCAATGATAGGACGACGACATTTTAAGGTCATTCGCGTGCTCAAGCGTTTGTTTTGCCAAGTATAAAAAGTGTTTCCAATTGGCTGTTAAGTTTTGTGTTTGCTATTTCGGCTGGATAAACCCAGAAGGTGGATTGCTCCTTTATCCCTTTGTGCTTTGTATAAATTCATTACATCAATTTCTTGGCCTCCGAGGTTATCTTTTAATTAATGATCGTGATCTTCAATTTCAGTAATAATACTGTGTAATTTGTCCGTTGATTCTAGAGTTCCATCTGCTATTTTCTTTTATCCACGGCCATCAAAATTATTATATAACTAGTTGTATTCAATAATGAAAAGTATAATATTAATAGAAATTATGTAGTTTTTATTTTGTTTCTGTTTCTTTTTTCACAATTTACAATGTTATAACATGTCTATACAAGAACAATGGCTTGAGTAAATAGTCAGATTATAAATCATTTTAATTACTTACACGTATTCATCTTTAGCGTAACATTTAGTCTTACATATGCACATGTGAACTTAATTAAATATTTCGCTTGGAAACAATTGATGTATGCAGTCGATGTAGCTGTTATGTTGTTATGTTATATATCAGCCATCAAGGATATATCAGTAGTTTTGTCGTAAATTCCTGTTCTAATCAATTACGAATTCAAATCGTTTAAGGATTCTAATTTTCTGAATGATAGGAAAGAAGAAAAACGAAAACGTGTGGTGGTAGGAATACAAAGCGCTGTGAAAGTAATTCCTCTAAGTCATTAGAAAAATAAGGTAAATGAAATCAAGGTTGATCGTGTTAACTTTCATCTATTCCATTCTCTAGTCAAATTATTCCAGCGAAATAGTTTTAAGCGAATTTGCCTGCGTCACATTACGGAATTTTCACCTTTGAATAAAACATACCCATACTTTAAACATACTACGTGTATAGGTACGTAGACATCTCCCAACAAAATTACAGGACCACTCTAATCTTTAATATTAAAAGTTTCGCGGAACAAGATTATGTTTTCGGTAGCTTATAAATATGTAAAACGCACGTTCGCCAATAAAAAACATTGTAACTTGATGTCCCAGCAAATTGTCCCAAATCTTCGGCCATTTTTCCTTATAGCCTCTTTTTCGGGTAGTATTGGTTTTTTATCTGTGGCCCTCGGAATGTGTATGAGTCTGTATGAGTAGTTTTCCAAGGCGTGTTTAAGATGACAGGCATAAAGTTCCTAAAATAGGGAAGTCTAGTAATATCTGATTTATATTTGAAGTATGCGGTTTAGGTGGGAATATTCCGTTTAGTTTCGGCTAGTTTTTATTTGTGTTATGTTGTGTATTTGTGTTTTTTGTGGCGTATTTTTAGTAGTGAAATATTGGTAGTACCATGTTTGTCTTCAGAATCATAATTATATAAGTCTTTAGTTTTGAAACTTCTATTCAAGAACTATATCTTCATTAAATTCCGTTTACAAAAATAGTATGTGTTCTCTATAACAAATTCTTCCCGTTTCTCCCTTATAACTAAACTCATACTTATATTAAATCTTATGCTAGGAATTTCAATCCTTTCCATTCATTAATTTTCTACTCGAGGCTAATGACTCGCGTCCTGTTTCAGAATTTAAGCGAGACCCAGATCCGGGGCATGTACTACACAATATATTTAGAAATATGATATTCTGTTTTCATGACTTTGTGTAGGTATACGGTATCCTTACGAAAATCTTAACAGTGCTTAGAACCTTGTCATGTTATGCGATGTAAATGAAGACATTTCAATCGCAATCATAGTTTTCTTTAGGTAAGCTTTCAACTTTGTTATTTCGTCTTTAATCTTTAACGAAGTATCAAGCCTAAAACGGTTGCCTAAATCCTCTTCAATGCTGCCATGGAAAGTTTTCCCCATAACATCCAAACTTCTAAATTCGTCATCGTCACCAACAAACTTCGTTCTGAATTCTAAAATCGTTGCGACGCTAATAGTTGGTCCGTTTATACAGTTTCAACTGGAATTCTACGCTCAGTTCCAACTATTTAGGTATTTGTATGAAAGTGAAAATGTTCGGCTTCCTCGACCTGCTATTGTGATGGCTGGCCCGTGACATGGCGGCCTTGATAGGTCATCGTTTCTCACATGGGGATTGTAAACAAAATTATGGTGTTTGTGTGGGTGTATCGTATATGGACCATTGTTTCGGACATTGTGGTTGGTTAGCGAACTGTCCAGTTTTGTTAAGGTTTTGGTATTGGCTGGTTTTGGTTATGTGTTAGTAGGTTGGTCAGGATTGTTGTTGACTCATCAGCTGCTTTGAGTCATCGGTTGCCCTACAAATGTTGTGGCAGATGGACTCGTTAACCCTTCATTACAAATATTGCATTGGTTGCCCGGAAAAATCTAGATATAGTTCTTTCATCACCAACAACTTTTAGCTCTGAAATCGCCTTGGAAAGCATCTGATATTTTTTTCTTAATTTGTGTGGTTAAAACTTGTAAATTCCGTGTGTAAGTAATACATGTTTTTTATCTTCTTTTTTCTTTTAAATATCGGTCACTAGTTACCGGTCACCCTATATTTCATCATACACGAATGCTATCTTCATCCCGTCTGTTTTTGTCCTCCTAACGAAAACAACACAACTATTTCATCATCCAGTGTTGTCTCGTCTCCTATCTACGTTTTTTAAATAGATTCTTGTATACTGTGACAATAAAATTAATACATAGTAGTGCTAATCAATTTGACAATAAGGAAACGATCCTACTAGTTTTACTGCGTAGTAACATTTTCATTTTGTTAATCAGACCTGTTTATTGATTTACATAGCTATAAAATTTAAAATTCAATCGTCTTATCGTTTCGTTAGCGTTTGAATTCCCTTGAAGGGTGAATGGAGCCTTTGAATTGGTTGACAACGAAGCAATTTCTTAAATGATTAGGATTATTATTTGACTTTTTGGCCTCGTACAGGACCAATTTGGACTAGTATAGGACCAATTTTGGTGTTATTTTTTTTTACTTCATAATTTTTGTTATTCTCTTTTTATTGAATACTGTTTTAGTATTTTTTCATATGCTAGTGTCTTTTATCCTCTCTTTATCACTGGTTTTCAAGACGGCTTATTTTGGGGAAATTTATGAGATTTATAGTCTCAAAAAGTTGTGTCAAGTTCTTTCCAGAGAAGTCAAGCTGAATTTACACTGGCCCAGTCATATTAGCCGTAGAACTGATGCCCGTTGTAGTAGACGTGTTCTTGAGTGGAGACCGCAAATCTGTGAATGTAAGAAAGGACGTCCTAAAAGAGAGACGGTTTTCGCAGGTAAGGTCGTTGCAGGTGGATGAGAGTTGCTAGCAATCGAATCGGTAATTATCGTAAATTAAAAAATGCTTTTAAATATGTAGTTTTAGTAAGCTTGGAAACCTCGCAATAAAAAAAAAAAAACAAGTCGGGTATGCTGAAAGCAACCCCAATTCTGGGTTTAGCTCGCCAATTTACATAAGCTATTAGCAGTGATTGCAATTTGTATACTCTTTTGTATGCAATAAACAAAAAGTAGGTCTACTTTTGCCAAGATGTATTATTGAAAAAATCCAAATTGTGATTGTTTTAAAGTGACAAATAAAGAGCTTTTATAAATTCACTCTACTGTCTTGAAAGTGTGACGATAAGCATCAACATATTTTATTTCATTAGCTTTATATTACTTTATGTATATTTAGACAGACCTGTTCCCCGATTTGCATGGCAATAAAATTATAAATTAGTTCTAAGTAATAGATTCAGAATCTCATGTGATGTCAATGTCTTACGTCAAAGAAATGTAGGTACTTAGATTTTGATTAGATTGGTTTTTAGGAATTTTGTTGGAATTTTTCATTAAATCATTTCAAAGGGGTCAAGAGGTAGAATGTAGGTATTGATAAAAGGGTAAGTTGAAGTCAAATGTGTGATTTACACTAATCTACTTTGTTTTTGGGATTATGTTTAGAATATTTTTTTCTTTCCTGTATAAAACCAGTTACTATTTGCCTTAATGATATAATTAGACGTGTAACAAACTAAAAATAAGTTAGTCCCTTTTTTAAATATTTATTTTTAGGGTTCCGTACCTCAAAAGGTAAAAACGGAACCCTTATAGGATCACTTTGTTGTCCGTCTGTCTGTCTGTCTGTCTGTCTGTCTGTCAAGACCTTTTTTCTCAGGAACGCGTGGAGGTATCAAGCTGAAATTCATATCAAATACTCAAGTCTATGGTCTCTTGGAGCTGTGAAAAAATCAAACTTCTAAGTCAACGCGATCAAAAGATACTCCCGTTTATGCCGCAAATTTTCGACACTCGCAAGGGAATCAAAACCTACAGGGTACTTCCCGTGAACTCAGAATCTTGAAATTTGGTACGAAGCAACGTCTTATAACACAGATAAAGGAAAAATTGCGAAAAGCATAAATTTTTAGTTACATCATATAATAAAAATATTTTTAAGTTGAAATTTTCACTGAATGTGTCTCTCTGTTGCTGCTATAACAAAAAAAAAATAAAAAGCGACTCCCCTACTACGATGGTACGGAACCCTTCATGTGCGAGTAGGACTCGCACTTGGCCGGTTTTTAATTATTCTAGGGGTTAATTTGTTTTACAGTTGTACGGTTTTAAGATATAAATGAATAGGTAGGTATCTACTTATTTATATTATTTTCGTCGAAAGATCTTTCGGGAAAAACCTCTTCCGTTAAAATGAACTTTAGGAAGTACCTACTTTTTACGCTTGCTCGCCGTATGTGTCTCTTTCTAGACCGGTAAGACCCATTATCTCATTACACAGATGAGCCCAGCAGATGAACGATGCACCGTGATAATGTTGACGAGTTAACAAGCCATTTGACACAAACTAGGAAAGTAAGTAGCATAGCTGATATGGAACAAAGCTTATCTTTACGCTCTCTCTGCCACGGTGTCAGCAGAGAAGACGATGCGGAACTAACTACAACATGTGAAGATGGACACAAAGATTTAATTATTAATAATTGATAGGTAGGTTTGCTATCAGCGACAAGCTAATAAGGTATATCCTTGATTCTGTGGGATAAGCAAGAGTTACCTACTAAATACTGATCTACTTATTGAAAATCTTCATCATCATCAGCCTATAATGTTCCCACTGCAGGGACTCAGGCCTCCTCTCCAGGAGAGGAATGGACTATAATTCACCACGTGGGCCCAGTGCGGGTTGGTAGAAGTCACATGTCTTCAAATGCCGGAATCCTTACGATGTTTTCCTTCACCGTTTTGATTGAAAATCTTAAATTCACTAAAATACATTGGACATTCGCTGACGCTATTTTCAGACATGAGAATTTGTTACCAAAGGCAAGGCAACGTTACAAGGAAGGGTTCTTGAAATTTCGTCCCCAAAAAGGTGAGGACGGTGGAGGTGAAGGTGAGTTTATGTATGTATGTGTTTGTGTACCTCGACAAAATCGTATTCGTAATGAATGAGCCTTTATCAAATAACCCCTCCCGCTCTTGGGCAGAGCGAAAGGGAGTTTCAGACTTCTACTGACTAAAAACCGCCCATGTTCCTTCTTAGCCCTATATGTGGGCCGCGGTAACTAGTGTACAACCCGCAGCCCCAATGGGAATGAGCCTTCAAAACAAATAAAATTATAAAAAACTATCCAGAACATTCTATAGGAAAATAGCGTCAACCACCACGACAGCCCTCAACCACATGAACCGACCGTCAGAAAATCAACCGCCACCACGTCACAAGAGCGTTCAATAAAACTTCTATGGCGTCGTAAACGGACGGTTTGGCCTTGTCAGGTCGTTGCCACAACCTAGGTCTTGACGTCAGCCGATTACACGCTAGGCAACTGGGCTCGGCACGCTCAAAATTTTCAAGGTTGACCGTTACGATTTGGGACGATACTTCCCGAAGCTTTCCGAAGTGGTGTAGTGTTGAGGGTGAATGGTGTGTAGTGGGAAATAAATAAAATTATTCGGTACAAGATTTTGTTTGGGGAAATCTTCAAATGACGCTTTCCGCTCTGAGTGGAGTTAGAGGGAGTGTTTTTCTCTTACCGACTAAAACACATCCGTGTTCCTTCTGATGCCCTTTGCATTCCAGGGCTGCGGTGACCCTTTCGAATAAATTAGTCCAAGATAAAGCACAGAAATTAAGTACCGACTACCTTTGTTTTTCTATTATGAGTATTGTGAATGAGGATTTTTAGATTTCAATCAGTATTCGATGGATGTGGTACGATGGCTTGTAAAGTTTCAGAATGGTCGCTTGGCAATTTATTTTCTTCTAGCCTAATTTCGAAGTAAAGTCTATTTTTGAATTTATCACCTACATCTTTAGCCGGATCTAATACAGCTGCTACACTGTTTTCATTTATTAAGATCTGATATTTTTCTGCTGTTTTAACAACAATCATATCTTTCCTCTCATCTATTATTTGTTACAATAAAATCTGTCGTCTACAACCTAAATACGCTCCTCTTTTATCTTTCCGAGACCTAATACCACATTGATGACCCATGTTTAGAAGAGAGTACGTAAACCGCCTCAGGAGATAGCCAGTGCAGCCACATTCTTTGTTTTATGATCTTCCCATATAAGGCTGCATATCTTCGCCGCTACGTACTATTCACTACAAACATTTTTATTTAGATTGTCCGCGTGCGGTGAAAGGTAATTTGTTCATGAGTCTGTCACTATTTCTAAATAACGGCTGGATCGAACTGAATGGGGTTTTTTGCTGAACGGTTTTAAAAACTATGCTAGGAAGGTTTGTTCATCTCTTGTGGATTTGCTGGTTATTTAAGCAAATATGGTAATGAATTTGGTTAATCTTTGTCGGCAGTGGGCATGTAATGTTGAGTAGGTAGCTATTTAGTGTTGGTGCCATAAATAGTGACTAATTTTTTTTTTAAGAAGAGGCAACTAGAGAGGCTCTAGAGCAGTTCAAACGGTGGTCTGAAAGAAGTACTGGTGAACAGTTGTACCGCCTGAACAGTCGTATGGTATCGTAGTAGGACATGTGATGCAGAGGAATGAGGAAATAATAGTGAAGAAAATGTTGATTATGATTGTAGGAAGACCAAGGATACGATGAATGAACTGTGTGAAGGATGATTTGGCTAGTATGGAGGCGGAGGCGAAACTGCGGGGATGAGAAGTAATGTAGAAATATGGAAAAAAATATTCTATGACTTGAATAGATTCAAAACTTTGCAAAATTCGTTATGGCTCAATTTAAGGTAACTCTTAAATCTTTATGGTGTAATCTTACCTTGTTCTAATCCAACCGTCAAGTTATGGCGAATCGTTTTCCGTATTTAGATTTAGCAACCTCAATGTGTCTATCTGGTTCATTTGAGGTTGATCTGAAGGTTGCCCCCCGGAAGTCTGTTAAAACGACGGTTGCTAAGTTAAATGGTTTAATAGACAAAGAAGAATATGGTAATGGCAGCCGGTTTTGAAGAAGGAAGAGGCATAAAAAAGTGATAATAAAACAAAAAAATTAAACAGTCATCTTTTGAGTTATTTTGAAGAAGATATGAATTTCACAAAGTCTGTTCAGATCTGAGTTTGATTTTAATGCAACTTTTTTCAGCTATTTTCCAAGCCAAGCCAAGTAGTGGTGGTTCATCACCGCTGCTCTCAAAACGGTGAAGGAAAACATCGTGAGGAAACCGCCATGTCTAAGAACCAAAGAATTCAAAGACATGTGACATCAGCCATCTCGTTACCATAACACAAGCATTAGGTTGCTTAGCTTGGGACTAGATGGCGTTGTGTGAAATGTCCAAGGATATTTATTTATTTATTTATTTTATCTACCAATCCGCACTGGGCCCGTGTGGTAGATTATAGCCCATTCCCTCTCAAAAAGAGAGGAGGCCTGTGTCTCAGCAGTGGGAACATTAAAAGGCTGTTGATGAAGGGAAAACGATATCAAACTTTATGTTTTTCAGCGTTCTTCTGCCCTTATACCATGTCAGCAGTCACCTTATTTCTGCCCATATCATCCTTTACACAGTCCATGCATCATTTCTTTGGTCTATCTCAATTTAATGTGGGTCGACCCAGCATGTCTTCTTACCATACCTCCCTAACTGCGGCACTCAGAGAGCTTAAATGATTACTTAGGCCATCATTAACCGACTTCAAACAGGAGAAGGTTATTTAGTAAAGACAGTTTTGTCATACAAAAGTATGTCAAATCTTTACTAAGTGACGGCTTAAGTAATCATTAAATATCTCTGAGTACCACAGTGAGAGTCGCCACCTCAGTACTCTTTAGCTCAGTTCATTCACGTTTCTTTGGTCTCCTTCGCCTTTTATTCTAAAAACATTCCTCGTGACATTTCCTCATTTCTCCGCTTACCTAGCTATCGGTCAAATAATATTTGTAACGAATTTTCAGAATCGGTTATCGTTGAAATCTACTTTTAAAAGCATTAAGTAACCACTTAGCTTTTAGCGTGTTTGTTCTTCAAATATAATTCCATTGCTTCGATTATTATCACATTTATCACTTCCAAATATATATTTGGTTTCTTTCATTTTATCTTGTTGATTTTACGAAACTAAGCAATAAGTATTTCTTTGAGGGTCTTGCTAGGGGGTATCGTGTCGCCTAGTAAATGGGTTTATCCTCTTGATCTTTTTTTTTGTCAAACACGATACCAAACAGTACATTGTACAACCGAGACAAAAGTAGCGGGTTTCCTAATTTCTTTTTTTAACAAAATTAGTCATCAGTTTCCTGTCCTAGTCCCATGGTATTTGGGGTCGCCAACACGTTTTTTTTTACAATTTTCGCCTGTCGATAGGGTATTTCACCAAAAAAATCTAAATAGTCCGTCTGTTTTTTGTTTTATTAAATTAATAAAAATTTACGAAAATAAAACGTGTCGAAGATCATGAGTGGGGGGGGGCTCTTGACGTCACTTTATGGGTAAAAAAAGTACTAATCTTGTGACGTCACATGACTTGACGCGACTTTTCGAAGCATTGTTTCGTCTTCATCTTTTGTTTAAGTGAAAAAAGAAAAAAATACGTGTCCATTAGTTTTTGAAAATCTGCCTGACGGACTAATTAGATTTTTTTGGTGAACCACCCTATTGTCACAGTGTCATAAACCTTTTTTATTTCATATCTTTCCTCACACAATCCTGTTTTGTCTTCCTCTACTACTCAATCCATCAACATTCATTACTCTTTTAGTCACATTTTCATCATTCATTTTTTCATCATTTGTCATTTTTTTTTTGTTCATTTTTAGTAAAACATCTAATTTTGCTATCTTTACACGAGTAGCGTTGACTTTAGATACCTATTACGCTATCTGACTCGTGCTTAGCCAGTTTTTGTAAGACTGAGATAAAACTGCTATTTTTACGACTATAATATTCTTATTAAAAGTCATAGCTAGTTTGACTTTTTAGCAATAAATCTAGATCGTTAACCTTTTTTTTTAGATTTCTTAATTATTTGGAAGACAAACGTTGGTTGAGAAGTCGTTTACCTGGTACTTTTTAACAAGTAAATAAATGTTCTAGCATGTATGAGGTAAACAATAATGATTAAGTACACAGGGCTGTCAATTCGACCACTGTAATTTAGCGTCTTTTAGCTTTGTCCCACACTTAGCGCGTTGTTCATACATTTCAGACTCCATGGCTGGTACCTAATACTGAAATTATTGATAGAAAAATCCAAACCTTTATTCCGACCTGGGATTTGACATCAGAACCTCAGGTTCAGTTGCTTACGACCATTAGACTAACGATTCAACGAGGCGAGTGAGCGGATAATACTGATACTAGCTAAAAATCAACAAAAATCATGACGAAGGATTCATTTGAAGAAATTAAACAGCCTCTGTTCTCTCTCTTGCGATCAACTATTATGCGTATCCTTAATACTAAGATGCAGTTGCTAGCCTCGCAACTCGTAAAACAAATGCCTATTTATATTCAGCCACTGATCTTAAGATTTGACTACCATTAGATTACGTGTTTGACATTTTGCTCACGTTGTTAATGAGTTAGTCTTGGTCATTGCCCTTACCGAAGATGTTAAAAAAATAAACAGTAGGTATTTCGATGTTTATTTATAGAGGCCATAAATGCCCGTAAGAATAAGTGACATTACGTTACCTATAACGATGATTTAAAAGAAGGGTTTGAAGTGATACAACAAAAATCTTCAAGAACAACAATTTCACTTCATGTCTGAAGTTCTGAACGTATAGATATTTAAGTTTTTTTAAGTAAAAAGGTCACAAACGTTGTTTTAATCAAAAAGATTTTATAGACTAACCATCATTTATAGTCTTGAGAAGTGGGGTGGGGAGTGTTAATCTAAGTATTTGGCGCAGCCATGACACACTCAATATTATGTATTTTTTTTATTGTGTGCATTTATGGCATGTGCCGAATATTTTTTTTTTTCTTTCTATAAATAATACATATGAAACTGCACTCAAAGTAATTGCATATCGGTTTCAATTATTTCGCCCAGGTGGCCTCATCTTTTAGATCATAGTTATAATGATGGCTAGTTTTAAAATTCTCACCATCTATAAACATGTAAAAATAACAAGCTATCGCAGCTTGTAAATTGCTCTCTCCATCAAACACTAGATTGTATCTATTTAAGTTAATAAAAAATACAACGTCGTTAGAAACCTTTAATTGAAAATAGAGATATGCGTAAAATAAATGCTCTAAAATTGTTATTGTTTTAAACAAAGCTGTAATGTGCACAACAGCTGCACCTTGGTGGAAACCAAAATCGTAAGCCAGCCATTATTAATGTTCGCAGACCGGATCGGCCCGATGGGAACGAAAACTTCTGGGGTGGACGGATGACCTGGTGAAGGTTGCAGGGATCCGATGGATGCGAGATGCATGTGACCGGTCAATGCACACAAACACTCCGCAAGACCTATGTCCAGCAGAGGACGTCTTTTGGCTGAAATTATGATGAAGCTACTGCCAAGGTAGCAAATTCAATGATGCCAGATGCCAATAGGAATGTTTACTGATTAAACAAAATGTGATTCTAATTAGTCCGTCTGTTAGATTATCGAAAATTATTGGATACGTATTTTTTGTTTTCAAATCAAATAAATAAAAATGGACGAACATAAATCGCATAAGTGGGGGTTCGTGACGTCACTGACTTAGAATATGACGTCACACGAGTTTTCAAAGCACTGTATCGTCATTATTGTTTGTTTACGTGAAAAAAGAAAAAAATATGTGTCCAATATTTTTTGGAAATCTATCTGACGGACTAATTAGTTTTTTTATTTGTTAACTACCCTATTCTGTTGCTACCCTATTTTTTTTTTTTTTTTAATAATAATAATAAAAATGTTTATTTTCTTCCACAAACACAACTTAAAACTAAAAATTTAGTAATGGAATAATAAAAGTTACAATGAGTATTTGTGGGAGACTGGTGCCTAAACTAAGCCGTGACTTGTATTTCAGGACACCAGGGACTCCCCCCTAAAGGCAGAAGACATTAACATGATATAAAATCCATATAATTAAAATTGATTAATAAAAAAAAAACAGTTCCCCTACCCTATTACCTGCTGACAGCGTTGAGGAGGAGTTTTTCGATGCCCTTTTAGAGTTAGTTTGTTTTTAGGTTAGTTAAATTTATATATATATATATATTATATTTATATATATATATTATATTTATAATTATTTTATATTTATATATATTTTTATATAGTCTCACTTTAATGATTAATATACAATAACATACTCTAATAATTATTTAAGAATGACCTATTTGACTTTTATGTGTTCATTGCAAAGCCTCCACATAGGACATACTTATCACAGGATTATGACGTAACCTACGGTATAAATAAGGACTAATATTGCACATATTATAATTTATTACTCATCAAGACTAAAATAACCGTTTGCATGCATCACACGTGCATACTTAGGTTTCGTAAAGGATTTTCCCGACTGCATTTTCCGCCGTCAAAGTGTACAGTGAGTACCCAGCATTACCTGACCCCGCTTCTCATATCACTTGCTCTCTTGGCCAGGGGTAAGGTAATACTGGGCATTAACTGTGCGATGTTTTGTGAAGACCAGCACAGAATTTTAGTGGGTTATCTTGTGTCTGATATCAATCAAAATTGCAAGTGTATGGTGCAGTAAATAATGAAGGTATTATATTGTATTCTATGGTAATTTATTGCATTATTACCGGCTCGTAAAACGTTTAAACTGTAGTAAAGGATATTTGTGGACATCAATAGCAAAGAATAAAATTCAACGATATCCTTCATGGACCTTTGGAAAGAGGTGGAACGTAGAACCCCAAGGAGCGTTAAAAATAAAATTCTATTTTTTAAAACGGTTTTTTCGTGTTACGGAACCACTTAACCCTTCCGTTTGCCGACCGCATTATTGACCCTGGCGGTTGAAAAAAACTTTGCATGTTTACGATTTTACGGGTCGCCCCTAACACTCAGGAAATAAGGCGCATTCGACCCCCCAACAAAAAGGGAACCAGTTACGATAATATTCTAAACTCCAACATGATTATTTTTTCCTGGTATAAAAAGTAATGTGTTTTAGCAACAAGCCTAATCATTCAAAATTCAGACTTTTGGACTAAAAAATAAAGTCGACTTTTAATTGTTGAGAGGTGAAATTAGAATCTGTTACAGCAAAGGATAGGGGCTTTTTGCAAATACTTAAAGGGCTATTTTTTGTTTGTGTGCGTTAAATAAAAATATACGGGAATGTTAGCAATTAACGCGACGATATGTTCGCTTGTTCGCGGAAGTTGCGATAACAGCTGATCGTGCAACCGTTGTTGTCAAACGAGACTCTAAAATAAAACGTGGCAAGAGAAAAAAGAACATAGAGAAATATTTAAGAAGAAGACATGCTTCGCCGACCTTAAAATAGAGAATAATGATAGTGGCCAAACCCTTTTAAAAATCAGTATAAAAAAATCATCATTTCTTTAACAAGCAATTATTAATTACTGTATTTCCTTGTACGAGTTTTGATTATTACTTATTTTAGCTGTCAAATACAAGTAGGTATTATTAATATAGCTAATTTAATAAGACTAAAAATATGCCCATGAACCAAAAAATAACCTCCCTCAGCGAACAACACCAACGATTCTAGTTACAACTCGTGTACGAGGCAAAAGTTCGCAGGCAACGCTTTTCTTGCTGATAAAACGGGCCGAGGACATTCCACGCAAAAATTGAACATCCCATCCGTGTTTAAGGGTTACGCCCCGCTTATGACCTCAGGCGATACGACTCGCGACGCAACACGCGCGACTTTTTTACTTCCTTCATTATTACAAGTGCTGACGCAGCATGACATTCACTACCGGCTTTTCTGTTTCCCGATCACTATAATCTGGATCACATCAGTGAATTGGTTTCTTCCCAGCGGCATCTTTTTTTCGTGTACCATTATTCCAAGCAATTTCATATATTTGTTTTCTCTTTAATTGCTGTTGCACGCGTGTTGCTTGCGTATATGTTGTGGCCATGCTGTACCCATACAATATTATGTAATTTTGGTCGCGAGTCGCACATGTGAGCGAACTCTGCGGTCGCATAGTGGTCAACGGGCTGATATGTATTTATTTATGTAGGTACACACAAAATACAAAAAAAGGAAAATATATAAAAAATAGAAGAGCATAAAGGTACTGCTTATTTCTAAAGACATTTCTTCCAGCAGACCTGCGAGATGAGAGTTGATATTTATATGACAGGCAGTAATATTGTCCTATGGTAGATTGAATCGGAGATTATGAAGGGATTCATCTGCCTAGCCTTTTCCCAACTATGTTGGGGTAAGCTTCCAGTCTAACCGGATGCAGCTGAATACCAGTATTTTACATGGAGCGACTGCCTATTCAGGACCTCCGCAACCCAGTGAATACTGGGTAATACGATACCGTTTGGTAAGACTGGTTGTCAAACTTTCAGGTCACTGACTACCTGTAACGACTGCAAAGATCTATATATGGCAGCCGGGACCAACTGCTTAACGTGCTTTCCGAGACACGGAGGAAACTCGGTATGTAATGGGCGGTCACCCATCCACAGACCAACCTAGGCAAGCGCGGCTTAACCTAAAGATCGATCAGAGTGGCAGTTATTATTAAGCCACGAGCTCCTCAGATTATGAAGGGATTGTGTTAGAGAAAATGTATTCATAACTTTTTGTAGTGTTTTTCACGGAGAATGGCAATAATACGAGTAAAAGCCAAATCGGCCACAGCGACTTGGATCTGCCTATTAAGAGCATCCCTGGTGTGCCCTCAGGTGACTGACATAGCCAATTTTTGCCGTGTAAGTCCGTCCACATTCACTGCAAGTCAGCACCCCTCCTACGAAATTGTATTGGATGGCTGATGTTCCAGGACATGGTGTGTTAATGGATTGATGTTCCAGGACATGGTGGAACCTCCTCCACTTTGCTTGCTTGTGTTTACCACTTCTGTTTTTTAGTTACACTCTTGCCAGATAAGTTGTTGTCTCCACTACGGTGGAAACCCCTGGGTAGCCCATGAAATTATCATTTTTAACATTTCTTGCAATTCAGGCTGTACCTTAACGTACGTAGCATAATGGCTACCCTGGCACTTCCACCTTAAGAGCCTTGTCTAGAGGCTGCCATTATTCGCTTCACGATTTCTCGCCATTTATCGCGGCTACTGGGCTGCCACTGTTCTACAAGATTTAATAGTCACTAATTTTTATGATGTTACATCGCGAAGAACCTCTACTTTTAATAAGTTTATAAATAGACAAGAATATAATAAAAACTTGACCACACGTGGCGGTCAATAAAAAAAGGCTTTCAAGAGTTTCCCAAATCACTTAATGCCGACAGATCTTTATCAACAAGAATACAATCAACTAATTTGCGACCATCACAAAACGAGTCATGTATAAAAATAAAACATTTTCTTATTAATTATTGGGTTTTGAGACGAACGAACGATCAAGAGGATGGCATAACATCACCATCCTTTTTTTGTGTCTTCAGTACTAAATTATATTCATCATCATCAATTCATCATACACAGACTTCGCCTACAGCTGGGCCTTTTTTTTTGGGGTTTGGGAAATCATCAAATAACCCCCTCCGGTTTTTGGCAGAGCGAAAGGGAGTGTCAGACTTCTACAGACTAAAAACCACCCATGTGCCTTCTTGGCTCTTTATGTCAAGGCTGCGGTATCTCTTACAACATCCCGCAGCCCAAGCTGGGTATAGACCTCTCTTTACATGTGCCAATCTCTAAGCTCACATGTAAGAACATGTGGCAGCCTCATCCAAGATATTCTAGCGCCCATCTTGCCGCCCGACAACCAACACTTCTCTTATTGAATTATATTACGTGAACGGAAAACATCTCGAGAAAACCAACAACTCCTAAAACCAAAAACACGAAAACATTACCTGACCTGCGTGGTAGGATTTTTTTAAAATGGGACAAGCCCGCCACACTATTCCCAAACCGCTGTAACTCCTGTAAGCCAGAAACAACAGTGGCGACCACAAGAAAAACGCCGAGACAATGAAGCCCGACGAAGTCCCAGAGAAACGATTTAACTGTCTTGGATCCCGCAACGAAATTAATCAGAAAAGAATAGCGGAGGAGTAGGAAAAACATAATTTTCACTTCCCTCCATATCAGCAGGAGACAGAACTGAACAAGGCCAATAGGCACACAGGGACGTATACAACTGGGATAAGCCCAGTTGCCTAGCACCACGGATATTATTGTCATTAATATTACTGGGTCCTAAGTTGTGGTGCTGTTGCTGTGTTGTGTGCTGTGGTAGGATAACGCATATCTCTATATGCGTTATCCTACCACGCAGGTCAGGTAATGTCTATGTGATGATTCCTCATTATGAATTATATTACGTCACATTACTTGTGGGCCATCCACCAGTCAAAAGAAATAAGTGTATATCCATTGATTTTCACAATCTTAAGTCAAAAATGTCACCTTCCACACCAAATAAATATCACGCATGCACGAGACACAGACAACCCTACATCTGACATATGAAGTAAGTATAACAGAAAACTCAAGACAAATTCTAGTTACGGCCCACTCATTCAGGCCTGTAGGGCGTCGAATCGAATTAGTATCAAATGGGGTGTAAGTAACGCAATTACACAGGGAAAATAAACGCGATTGCTCGCTCCGTATTACTTTTCTTCGTGAAAATTCGTGTATTCTACGCATAAAAGGTGTTTGTGCCTTAATCTTAGAGAACGAACGAAGGAATGAATAAATGGGTGTTGATACGGCTTCGGTTTTTGAATTTGAAACGTTGTAGGCGTTACGTTTAGGGTTTTGTTCATCAGTTCATTCAAAGTTGCTCATCCATCATTTTTGAGAGTGGGACGATTTGGACTTTCTCACACAATATTTTAACTTAAGTTTTATTTACCTATGAAGAGAGTGATTTCGTAGAGGTGACTTATTTCAGTTCAAGTATAGGTATGTGAGCTGGTTTTGGAAAGGTAATTGGGAAAGTTGTGCCTTAGTTTTTATATTTAGGGCTGCTTTCAGAATAGGTGTGTCAGGTGACCTACACCTTATAAAATTATTATAGGAACATGAAACACTTTTACTTTTTTCTGTATTCTTTCTGATTCTGGCTTTCAGTTTAACCGGATGCAGCTGAATACCAGAATTTTGCATAGAGCTACGGCTATGGAGACAGGCTTATCTGATGTACAGAATCCAGGTAGTACTGAATAATATGATACCCGATGGAAGACTTAGTGCCAAGGTTTCATACTACTGTTTACTTGTATCGACTGTCAAAGATAGAAAAATGGCAGCTGAGACCAACGGCTTCTTTTTTTTTTGGGACACTATTCCTAAACCACTGTAACTCCTGAAAGCCAGAATCAACAGTGGCGACTTCAAGAAAAGCGCTGAGACAATGAAGCTCGACGAAGTCCCAGAGAAACGATTTAACTGTCTTGGATCCCGCAACGAAATCAATCAGAAAATAATGAATAAATAAGGTCCATAATTGTGTCTAGAATTAATTTCCTTAACACCTGTTAATGTACATTATGGATTGCAATAAACAATTTGAATTTGAATTTGAACTTAATAGCGGAGGAGTAGGAAAAACATAATTTCCACTTCCCTCCATATCAGCAGGAGACAGAACTGAACACGGCCAATAGGCACACAGGGACGTATACAAGTGGGATAAGCCCAGTTGCCTAGCACCACGGATATTATTGTCATTAATATTCCTGGGTCCTAAGTTGTGAGCTGTTATATTTGATTCCAATAATTGGTATGACAAAAATGCTTCAACGCACGGAAATTTGTTCTAGTTTCTACAAGGTCCGTATAGTAAATAACTCCGGATGTAACCTGTACACCATTTAACATAATATTACGTTCATTCTGCCAAAGACTACCTACATTCCCATAAAATGTGATGTGCAGTTTGTTCAAATTCGCAGTCAGATGTATAACATTGACAAAAGGCAACAAGCTTGACCAACGGCTTAATGTGCTTTTTGAGGCACAGAGGAAACTGGGTATGTAGTTGGTGGACAGCCATCCACGATCTAACCTAGGGAAGCGCGGCTTACCCTGATGATCGACCTCGAGCGGCTGTTGTTTTTGAGTCACGAGCTCCTCCTTAAGGTTGACTCTTGACTTTAATGATTTTTTCATCTAATAAAACTAAATAAAAAAATTGATTTTTATTATTATTACTCTGTAAATTCACACTTATATCGGTCGCGAATTCTATTATATCTGACCGGCAAATTGCAAAAAATAGTTAGAACTATCGAATTTCGCGGATTACCCTGAGGCATCCACCTTTATACAACACCCTTATCCAGTCACGTCGTCACTTACAAAACCAATGTAATATTGAGTAATATCCAGAAATAGAACGTCCACACAATCACACAAACTAATGTTAATGATTACCTTTGTTTCGGGGTCATTACCGTAAACTCTTCATCCATTGTTATTATTTCACAATACGTTATGCGGTATCATCGAATTTGTCAAAGAACCTGTCACCTTGACATGTGTCAATTTGTGTAATCGTGTTACTGTGAGACAGCTGTGGGACTAAGTCACTTTGGGTACTTATATAGTCCATTCATAGTTATTCTTTCTCCACCCGAAGTTCAGTTGTTCAATTCACAATGAACTTTGTGCTCGTAAAAAAAAGGTTGTTGTTACATTGCTATCGCTGACAGGTCTGTCAAAATTATATTGATGTTTATTTTCGTGGAAATCAGGGTGTTGTTTAACTGTAGCTGTAAGTGTGTAAATTTGTTGTATCCATTGCGGTTTTCGTATAGAAGACTAGCTTCTAAGTTGTAGGTGATACAGCAATGGATGTTTAAGTGGGTTATGGGAACATTTTGGTGCAACAGTGATTATAGATTGAGGTAAATTGTAGTGTCCGTGGGAAGGGACGTAGGGTTTGCAAGGTTGTTGTCTATTATGAACGAAAAGGTTTAGGCAATAGCGATGACAATGTATATTTTGTAAGTAATCTACGTAGATTTACGGCTGTTTGGTTTGTATTATTTATTACGTAATATAACATTACACCTTTAAAAGTTTATGCAGAGATGTATCTAATGGTACACCTTTATTTTGCCAGTACGTTTTTAAAAGTTCAATTGTAATAGGGGGCGAACCTGTTGCCATCAACGGGACACAAATAAAAAAAATGATAATGAATGATGATGGTGTGTAATGATGATGTTGTTTGTTAATTTTATTTATTTAGGTTTAAGAACAACTTTATTTCTCATAAGAATTACATAGATAATTCACTTACTGAGAAACAGACTACAATTAAAATGTATAATAAGAGCGCACAGATTATGTTGGTACACAGATAAATACACCTCAACTCGAACATAAGTTTAACAAAACACAACAACATGGACATCGTTTGATTATTACTGGATGTGGCATTGTTAGCATAGTCTGTTATGAGCAAGTTTGTTACCATTTTGTTTTTAGTTTATTGTGTTATTTATTTTTTGGTACATACATGATTTATAATATATTTGTATATACAGGGTGTAAATCAACCCCTCACACATACGTCAACCAATCATTCTGTACTTCAAACCAAATACCCCTACGTTTTTTTTTTTTTTTGCTGGCTAATGACTTTTTTTTTTTTTTTTTGGAGTCAAAAATCACATTTTACGGTAAAGCTCAATGTAGTTCTCTTAAAACATTGTGCTAGTGAATGCTTTGAATAGTAAACGGGTCATGGAGGTAATTTAAGTAAAGCTATAACCTGAAAAACTAGTATTTACAAAAACAGCTGTGCAAAATTTGGAACTTTGACTCCCAATATCTCCGTAACTATTATATCTATTTATGTCCAGATTCCATAAGCTCTTTGTCTTTAGGAATCGAACCGAGGACCTGATGATCACCGTCGTGTTTGCGACCACTAGACCTTAGAGCTGGAGCATTTTTTTTGTTAGTTAGCAAAGTTTTTTAAATAAGTAGGTAACTTAACTGTCAAACTTACCCGATTTCTAGAAAAATTTTGGTACTAATATAAATTAATTTACCATTTGTAAGCTAAACGATAAGTTTAAGTATTTCAGAATTCCAACATACAATTATTGCGACAACGGTAGCCCACGAAATTCGATTTTTTTTTACGTTTTTTGCAATTTCCCAATCAGTGTCAAGTTGTATGTTAAATAATATAAAATTCAATTGGTCGACTCTTCATGTGACCAGAGGGCTGGCCTATTTTTTGGCCAAAGAATCAGCATTGCCATCCAACGTGGGAATGCTGCCAGCCTTCTGGGCACTTTTCCTGTTGACAGCGCTGTGGACGAATTTTTTTACGCCCTGTAATTCTTCTCTTTTTATATTTGTATATAATTTAATATAATTTTAGTTCTGTAAATTGTAGTTTGTTGATATTGTAAATAATTATAAAATTCGCGACCGTTACAAATGTGACTTTACTGAGTAAAAATAATTGAAATCACCAATACAACCGTCTTAGTTCATATAAGTCTCTTGAATACCTTTTTCACTTTGCTGAACTGGGGGCCAATTCTCGATTTTAGAGATGGTGTCCAACTCGACAAAAATTTTTAATGACGTCATTTTTTCGACAAATTTTAAAAGTTGCTATTCTGGGGATGTCGAATTCGACATTTGTCGAAAGCTAACGTTAGAGTTCATGTCGAGTGCTTCTGAGCAGTAGAGATGTCATGTCGATTGTAGAGATACGTCATTTCTGAGTGAATTCGTTGAGTTTTGGATTGTACACTGTGTTTTCTTTTCTTTAATTTTTAAATAAAATACGGCTTGGCATCTCATACTTACTGGAAATTCGATTTATACTCTTTGATTTGTGCCCTTGCCTTGTTTGATTTTTCCCCTCCATGTTAAAATAAAACTTTTAAAATGTAAAACAGCACCCAATAATGATGTAAACACAGTACATGTAAACATAACAAAAGTTTTGAAGGAACCGCAAAAAGGCGCAAATTCTGACACTGACAGACAGTCAACTGTCAATTTGTTTTCTTTATTTCACGAAGAGCATACGAAAATCTTGAAACACACTAAACGTTTCGTTTTATACTTAAATAATTAAGTTTAGTCAGCGTTTTAAAACAAAATCATTCATTAACTCATAGCTACCTAAAACAGAACGTGCGATTCTTCATAATGGTAACATTATCTTTACTCGACTCGACATTTTCGTGACATTTATTTCTATTTTGACTGAGAATACGGAATTCTGCTCAATTCGACATTTTTTGGTAGAGATAGAGATATTTTTAATAGACATAGAGATGGACTTACGATCTCGAACTCGAGATAAATGGCGAAAATCGAGAATTGGCCCCCTGGTCCTATTTGGCGCAGCCGTAAGATACACACTCTTTTTCGTGTTTCGTTCTTAGGTTTTTTTAAATTATTATTTTTTACTTTGTGTGTGCATTTGTGGCATGTGCCAAATAAATTTTCTTTCTTTCTTTCTTTGATCAAATAGTCAATAGCCAAACTAACTGACAAATCGAAGTAACGGGCCCATAACTTGGTAAAACATGGCAGATTTCTCGCAAAAAGCAATACGCTATTACACAGAATCGAATACTTACAATACACATGTTTTATACGTTCCCCCCTTTAGTTTACACATTATTAAAATACCGAACACTTGACTTGGCCGTATAGACTCAAGTCAAACCGTCTACAACAGGAAAAAAAACTTTAACTGTTACAAAATAGAGCTCCATTTGGCAGTGCTGCTTTCTCAAGACTTTCTTTCCAATAGAAATTAGACTTTATTTGATCTAAGATAAGAGTTAGTTTTAATTTTCCATATACAGGGCGTTTGTATACCCACTTTTATCACGTGTATCGACATGAAGCGCACACTGTATAATTGATTTTCTTTTGATAAAAAATCGTACTGAATTCGCATACCATTAATATTTAACGTTTATAATTTGATTATTTCGCACCTGACTATATGGAATTATGTAGTGTCATGCTAAAAAGGTGTAAGCAGAGTTGCAAGCTGCAAAAAGTAAGTAACAATGTTGCACTGGTTTTTTATTTCTCCAAGAATTGTAAACAATACTGGGTTAAAATGGTGTGTAGTTTATTTTTGTCATTGGCAAACATAACATAACTTAACATAATATCACGCCTATAATCCCCAAGGGGTTAGGTAGAGATGTACCTAGCGCACCCACATTCGGCGAGTTATGTTTACATCCCATGTAATCGGGGTGACCCTATTGCCATCAGCCGGGCACAATCCTAATTCCATCCGTTGGTAGCGACTGAGAAATCCCTGATGGAAAAACCCAATAACACTTGGCCTTACCCGGGAATGAAACCCAGGACCTCATATGCTTGCGACTACATTGTATTGGATACAACATTGCATTTAAATAAATCTACATATTTAAATACTAGCTGTTGCCAGCGGCTTCGCCCGCTACAACTCGAAAATTATCCCACGGGAAGATATAATCGGGATAAAAGCAATCCTATGTGTTAATCCAGGTTAAAAACTATCTGCGTACCAAATTTTATTCAAATCCGTTCAGTAGTTTTTGCGTGAAAGAGTAACAAACATCAATCCATCCATTCATACATACTTACAAACTTTCGCGTTTATAATATTAGTAGGATATAGGCGAATTAATATGTCATTGAAGGTGAAATTGTTTCGAAAAATATCACTCCACATTTATTATCATCATTCAAAGGTAAAGAAATAAAACAAAAAACAAACTTAGTTAGCTAATTTAAATACAATGCCCACTGCCCAGCCATTTGCTTACCAATTTATTTTATTCCATAAACAAGAAGTTAATCATAGACATTCTAGAAGAGTGAGTTTAAAACCTCTTTCGCAATTCAAAAAGAAAAATGGCGGCAGTTGAAAACCAATCGTATCGAATAATGTGTATTCGAGTTCTTGTTAGTAAAAGGATTTGTTTTTACGAAATTATTGAAGCTTAAAGTATTAGTTATTGAAGTTTTTCTTATGTAAAGTATAGTACCTACATTATGTATTTAAATTTTTAGATGGTATGAATTTGAATGTGCCAGTCAATGACGTATTATATATAGACACGTCATGAACTAACATGGCGGCGCTTCAAAACGGCGAAAATATTATATAACTACTTTAACGCGTAAAGAAAGGGAAAGAAAATATGACACCGTACAGCGGGATGCCAGTTGTCTTTATGTTTCGCGCAGGTTTACACACACGATTTAAATTAAGAACAAACGTAGCATCGCGCGAGAGGTTGGTGCGTAACTAAGCGCGATGTGGCCAATTGGCTTCATTTCATGTTGTAATTTTTGAGGGCGGACAACGTATCTATATTTTTAATATATCATTGGTGCCAGTTCTTTAATTTTATTTTTAAGTACATGATGGTTGAATCTGAAGTTAGTTGGCTGATTATTCGCTGTATAATAGGAGTTAATCATCATCTGCCAAGCAAGCCTTTTACAAACTATGGCGGGTTCCGTTTCCAGTCTCAATGGGACGCAGTTGTACATGTCACACTTTTTTATGGACGGTGGGAATTCATCAAATGACTCCTCCCGCTCGCGGAGCGGTTGGGAGTGTCAGGCTTCTACTTACCAAAAACCACCCATGTTCCTTCTTACCCCCATCGAGGCCGCAGTATCTGGGCACGCCACGACAGTGGCAGTAAGCCCCTTTCTTTGAGGAGAGGCTAGAGAGGCGCCGCGGCGCCCTCACCGTGTTCTCGTAGTGGCGATAGCGGGGGCGACCTCTCGCGTCCGGCCTGGTGCAAGCCATGGTCCGGAGCAAGAGGGAATGAGACGCCGCCGCCTCCTTCTGCGAAGCAGTGATGCTAGCGAAGGAGGTGCGGAACGTGAGAGGGAGAGAACCTCTCGTCCCAGCGGGCGTCGGAGGCCACGAGATGGCTTCCAGCCATCGTAGACGCGGGCCTGTGGGCGATGAGTAATGGGCTAGCTCGCCGTCCGTCCATCTTATGACGACGACAGGCGTGTCGACGGTGTGTTCGTGTTCCACGCGCGCCTCAAATGGATGTCAGGAACATGGAAGGCCCCGACGCCCGTCGGGGCTGCGGGTTGTTCGAAAAAGATACCGCGGCCTCGACACAAGGGCTAAGAAGGAACATGGGTGGTTTTTAGTCAGTAGAAGTCTGACACTCCCTTTCGCTCTGCCCAGAGCGGGAGGGGTTATTTGATGATTACCCCCACCCCCAAGAAAAAAGGCCGCGTTATCTCTTTCGAACAACCAGCAGCCGCGACGGGTAGTTTCACAACTCGTTACATTTTTTTTTCGGACTGCTTGTTGTGCTTTTGGGCTTCGAAGAAGATCTTCAACTGACTATCACCAACAGTTTCGGCACGGAAGGTTTCCACTCGCGATATGTAACGGATGGTCACCTATCCATAGATCGACCTCGGCAAACATTGCCTTACCATCGATCCACAGTCGTTTTTATTAAGCCACGGGGCCACGGACACGTGCTTGTAATCCCAGTTTACATTATCACAGTACACGAAATAAAAAAACATGAGCGTCGTATTCGAAAACACCTTCCCTTCGGATGTTCTGGAAATCGAGTAATAAAATCGAATGTGCGTTTTTAACGGTTGCTCTTAAAAAAATCGAAGAAACCAAGCACATCACAATGGCCAGAAAGAAAAAAGAATTGAGCTTACACATTGTGATAAAAAAAAAACTATCTTAGTACTAAGGTGTTTTAAACCTTATAAACTTTTTGCTAAAGAACTTTTTGCGTAACTAAAAGCATTGAACTCATCACACTATGTCTTGAACCACTTACAACTAGTTCTAAGCTAGGTCACCAACCTTTTGGATCACCATAGAGAAGTTTGACATCACTGGAGAAGCCAGGTCTTGTGGAAAAGGAATTTGATGTTTGATAACGAAAGGGAGGCCGAAATTAAATGAAAGATGTCCACAGAGCTTTGACTGATTCATGGATCAAGTTGCATATTTTCATAGTTGGTTTAAGTTACTAAGCAGCGACTTAGAAAATTCTGATGAAAAATCTTAATAACATTTCACCCTACCCGGGAATCAAACCCTCACGCAAGTAATTATCATCAGCCTATATTGTTCCCACTGAAGGGACTCAGGCCTCCTCTCTATGAGTGGAATGGGCCACCACGTGGGCCCAGTACGGATTGGTAGATGTCACATATCTTCAAATTTTTGATTCCAAGATATGCTGGTTTCCTCACGATGTTTTCCGTCACCGTTTTGACGCAAGTAATGCATGCATCATCGGCCTATAATGTTCCCACTGCAGGGACTCAGGCCTCCTCTCTAGGAGAGGGATGGGCTATGATCTACCACGCGGGCCCAGTGCGGATTGGTAGATGTCACATGTCTTCTAATTTTTTGGTTCTAAGACATGCCGGTTTCCTCACGATGCTTTCCTTCACCGTTTTGAGAGCAGTGGAATTCGAACCCAAGACTCACTGTTCGTAAGTCGGGGCCGCTACCACTGAGGCACTACTGCCCGTAATGCATGCAAATAATTAAAATATTAAAACTAAACTGATAGAACTTTAAAACGCTACGGAAAGAGACACATATTTATTTATTAACCTCTTTTTAATTTCTGCATCCCTTCTACCTGTTTCATGAAACATGAACTTTCATCTAACACGTTAATATTTCAATTATTTGTGTATTGTCAGAACGTTATGTTTAATTATGTAACTCCCCTGCCGGCTCCAGAACCGAATACCAGGGGACACACATTTTAGGTGTTTTTATGTCAAAAGATAGGGGAGGGGATTGTATGAAAATACCAGGGTACCAAAACGCATGGGGGATATCTGTTTTCCTATTTGAATAGTGAATTGTTGTTTATCATCGTTCTATGGAGATTTTGGAATATTACATTTGAGGAGATTACACAGAGTTTTTTCATATGTTATTGTGAATAAGATATTGGTTATCGGTACAAAGTTATACGCTTATCATTTCACGTAAAAGCAATAATCATAAAATAATAAAGTCCTAGATTATATCACACTAGCGGACGTCTACCGGTTACACCCGCGTAGTTCCCGTTTCCGTGGGAACACTGGGATAAAAAGTAACCTATATTACTCAGGGTGAATGTAGCTTTCTAATGGTGAAAGAATTTTTGAAATCGGCGTAGTAGTTTTTGAGTTTATTCATTACAAACATACACACAAAAATACAAATCTTTTCTCTTTATAATGTTAGTGTAGACAACATAACATCACGCCTGTAATCTCTGGATCTCTGGTTTGGCAGAGGCAGAGGTGTGCCTAATGGTACACCCATATTTGGCCACTGGCCAGTTATGTTTAAGTTCCATTTTATAGGGGGCGATCCTATTGCCATCAACTGGGCATAAATCCAGACTCCGTGGGCGCTACTGAGAATTTCCTGGGGATTGAACCCAGCTTAGGACCTCAGGCTTAGCAGTCAAGCTTACGACCACTATACCAGCGAGACACTCCTATCAAGAAAAACATAAAGAAATTGCAAGCAACTGTATTCTACATTCTCAAAAATGATCAGATTAAATCTCGCGGCGAAGCTTTGCAGGTTTTTGATTTATTTGTAAACAAAACCTAAGAGGTGACTAAGAAGTGAAGTCTAGCAAAAACGCCTGATCATCCAACTAGGATCGTTCGTTCTCAGAACGCGGCTTCATTTACCAATCGTCACGCATTCAACGATTTGTTATAACTGCAGTGGCAGAAGGCTCACTTTGGTGGATGCATCTGTGCAATACTAGCTGCATTTAAGCCAAGTAACAACAAGGGCGGCCATGCAACTAGGGTTCTACTATACTGTTAAAATAAAAATAGTATTATACTGTTTTTCACTACGTTATACTTCTTACTGTCGGACAAAAAAACAGTATAAAACAACTGTTTTTAACATCACTGGTACATCTTTGTTTTGTCTTCCATAAATTAAATAAGAAATGAGCTCCTAATTTAGGTACTTTAATTTTGATTCCGCTTATAGCGAAGCTTATGAAGGCTTTAAAAATGACACTAAATTGCTAAGTTGTGCGAGAAGCACCATGAAATATGTTTTTTAAAACATGAAAAAAAAAGTACTGTTCATTTTATTGAAATGCTGTTGATTTTCTTTCTCCAACCTGAATATACTGTTTTTCTTGTAAAAAAGGTGCTGCAACCTTACATACAACCCTGACACCACGGCAGACACACGTTAAAGCAGAAAAAAGCTGTATTTGAGAGTGTTTTTTTGCTCCACTGCTCTATTTCCTGACCACTGCAACTCCAGAAACCCAGAATGAACATTGGCGACCATCAGAAAAACGCAGAGATAATAAACATCGACGAAGTTCCAGAGAAATAATTTAACTGTCTTGGATCCCGTAACGAAATCAGTCTGAAAAGAAGCGAAGGAGTAGAAAACAAAACATTATTTCCATTTGTGGGTCTATCTGTATTATCATTAGCAGACTTGCTAGACCTGCTGCTGGGTGAGGTCCTCTTTTCTTCGTGTGGCATACCTCCTCTGCCTGCATGAGTATCAACTAAGTCTTACTCGCGGTCTTCTGAATGTCACCTACTCATCTGGTTCACTCTAATGCCTGTAATAAAATTTCCGGCAAGTTCTCCTGAAACACCACCACCTTATGAAACCCAAATTACACCTGATTCTCAAACGAGCAGAAACGGTGTTAAACACTAAACACCCTTTATAGTCTTATGAAGTGTACCATAGGCACGGAACTTAATTTCAATTCGACTTTATTGTCTTCCAAAACCATCCAAAGTATATATTTCCTAAAAAACATCTAAATCGATACAAAATTGGCAATTTAACCTTGAAAGTGAATCAGACGGAATATCCGCAGACAGATTCACTTTTCCAGTCAGAATAAGTGAAAGATTCTTTCAAGCTTACGCACAGACGTTCGAAACTAATCTCAGACAAAATCGATTGCACGCCCTTCGCGGTGTTTTTGTTTTGTTACCGTTCCATTCTGTTTGTAGCCCTAGGGCTTCCAGAAAATGGGTGTTAGAGATTATATCCAAGGGTGTAGCGCCCTATTCTGTGATAGAAAATAAACTGCGTTCGCTAATCTCTTTGCTAAGTTTGTTAGAGTGGTGGAAATATTTTCTCATTTGGTCTATAGCCAATGAGACATAAGGAAGAAGGTCGAGTATGTCGTATGTCAATCTTTGTTGCTTTCGAACCTAAAAGTTTTCGAATCGAAATCGTAGCGAAGCGTTTGTGAATTACTAGGACTGGTCCAATTTCACTGATTCGATAACCAAGAAGCCGGGTGTTCATCAAAAAATTGCTCTCCATACGTAGGATCTTTCCTGAATTACCAAGTGTCAGAATGAACATCTCTGCTAACTCCTATAAGTTTTACTATCGTAATGTTATGTAACAACATTGTGTAAAGTGGTATTTCTGTATAAGTCTTCCGCAGTTATACCTAATCAGCGCAGGTGAATGATCTGTCCGAATTGAAGGCCGACAATCGTTCGGTCAGTTTTTTTATAATATTATTAGTACTAAGTTATTGCTTACTTATACGTATGTTTGCTCGGCCAACGATCCGAGCCAAAAAAATTGTACGTATGTAGTTCGGCTATTAGATTTTTTATACAGCCCGTTTTGGGGCCTTTTTAGGTAAAGCGTTTTTATTATATTATGTAATGACATTTGTTTTGTATTTTATAGGAGATAGAAAAGTGAACGTATTTTTCTGTAGACTGTGCTCGAAAACTATCTGTCATCACGACAGGTTTGGGTCAGATCGGGGTTTACAATATTATCCACTTGTCCTATCAAATACTCCTGGATATCCTGGGTAAAAACATCAATGAAGTTTCTATGTTTTAGTTTAGCTTTTTATGATCAGCAGAACAGACAGACATTTAGGCAACAAGATTAAATGCGCTAATCAAAGTATGTTTTGTTGTATTTAGTATTCTTCTTCAGATCATTTTTTTTTTTGTGTTTTTGCGTCTACGTGAGAAGTGGCTGCGGTTAGCACCCAAATATTAGTTTATTGAATGTAATGGTGATGAAATATTTCAGACTCTGTCAACAGACGGTGTGTAGTACTGAAATGTTAAATGATGAACTCATACAAGTTACTGTTAGCGCGCGTCATCTCTCTGAGGTAAATGTGCACCACAAGTCGTACCTACTTAAGCATTGTGCACCACAAGTCGTACCTACTTAAGCATCGAAAACATTGATATTATGTCGTTATTTAATTTTTTCTCTTGCTTAAACAAGTTATACTAATTTAGTTAGTGATGAAGAAGCAGCTCATTACGAAAATCAACATCAAAGCGCAATAAAACATGGCGCCGAAATTAGTAAACGCCATTTTTCGGATCATTCGCTTTTCGCAAAACGGGATTGCGATAGCGGACATCCCAAAACGAGGAATTCCCTCGCCCCTCAAGAATCCGCATATTACGAATAGAACTGAATACGAAATGGGACGGTACTACCCTCTGAATTTCAATCGTATTGCACGTTTGACGTTTGTATATCAATGTTTTCCCGCGTTTTTATTGTCGTAACAGGTGGCCATGATGAAATTTTCGCTTTGTTTTTTTGCATTGGGCCTATTCGAAATTTCAATGGCTGGAGAATTAAGGGCTTAGGCCCCTGTCCGTCTGGGCTGCGGGATGTTGTAAGAGATACCGCGGCCTCGACATATAGGGCTAAGAAGGAACATGGGTGATTTTTAGTCAGTAGAAGTCTGACACTCCCTTTCGCTTTGCCCAAGAGCGGAAGGAGTTATTTGATGATTTCCCATCCCCCAAAAAAAGGGCTTTAAGCCCCTCGCCCACGTCGACTTTTGGTAGCGATGCTTTCGTTATTCATGCGATGTAAACGTTAGTTTGTTGGGCGACGGCAAAGAGCTAGCGACCAAATCGCGACTGTATCGACGCGTACGCGCGACAGCTTCGCTACAAAAAGTCTAGTCAAAGTAAAAGGGGCCTTAAGTACACATTATTTTTTACTTGAGCAATAAAAGTGATTGAAACTTAGTTAGTTTTTGTTCACGAAAGTCATCAATTGTTACCTAATTATTGCATTTTTCTTTGTAATTCGTTATAAATAGAAAACGACGAGTAAGTATTCTGATATAATGTTTTATGTCTTTACTCTAGTTAATTGTTTACTACCTACTGTTTCTTTATTTCTCTGTTTGAAATAGACACATAAAGATTGTTTTGATGTTCAGCTTATCTTAATTTATGTTGTTATACATTTTAATCTTTATCGGTTTAAACGATGTTATCTTCATGTCTCAAGATATTTAAATGTTAAGTTATTTTGACTGAGATTATCGTTTTGTTTAAAAAATTGATTCCGAGCAACTTACAAAGTTCCATTTGTTTTTAGCTAATTAGCGATTCGTAGCATTGCACCTGTGCACAATTTTAACTTAGTTTTTTTCCCTGGACATGCATAAAGCCGGCTTTTGACTTCTGGGATATATATTACATCGCAAGATGTAATATATTTATTTATCGCTCGTCATACATTTTGTACGTGGCCGTTCACACTGTGCTATAATATATAATACATCTCAAACTCGGGATGTAATATATAGCTCAAGATGTAATATATATTACATCCCATAGTCAAAAGCCGGCTTTATACAGGATGTAAAGTAACCCTTCACACATACGTCAACCAAGCATTCTGTACATTAAACTAAGTACCCATACGCAATTTTTTTTTGCTGTGAAACGACTTTTTTTTGAGGTCAAAAATTAAATTTTAACTTAGTTTTTTTTCCCTGGACATGCATAAATACGGCTTTTGACTTCTGGGATATATATTACATCGCAAGATGTAATATATTTATTTATCGCTCGTCATACATTTTGTACGTGGCGGTTCACACTGTGCTATAGGTAATATATAATACATCTCAAACTCGGGATGTAATATATAGCTCAAGATGTAATATATATTACATCCCATAGTCAAAAGCCGGCTTTATACAGGATGTAAAGTAACCCTTCACACATACGTCAACCAAGCATTCTGTACATTAAACTAAGTACCCATACGCAATTTTTTTTGCTGTGAAACGACTTTTTTTTTGAGGTCAAAAATTAAATTTTACGGTAAAACTCAATGTAGCACTCTTAAAACATTGTGCTAGCAGGTGCTTTGAATAGTAAAGGGGCCGTGAAGGTAATTTAAGTAAAGTTATAACCTGAAAAACTAGTATTTACATAAACAGCTGTGCAAAATTTGGAACTTTGACCCCCAATATTTCCGTAACTAGGGGGTCCCCAGGTATGATCTGGATCAAAAAAAATATCGCAGTGGTGGGGAGAACAAGTGCCCTTCGTTTTCGTTTAGGGGTACTTTTACACCCTTTATAAGCGTAGACGATGACCAAAGAAGCTATCATGGACTGTGTGAAGGATGATATGGGTAGAAAGGCGATATCGAGCAATAGAGGGGGGTATGGAAAAAAAACCATGCTGTGCCGACCTGAAATTAATTGGAATAAGAGCAGAAGTATGACAATATTGATAAGAATCCTAAAATCCAAGGAATAGATGTTACTAAGGATGTTCAATGTTTCACAACAATCAATATATGTGCTTCTGTGGTTTAAATCAGGAGAGAGGGGTATTAGTGGTCGGATATGACATATTGTAGTCGCTTTTGTTTTTTTTTTGGCGGATGGAAAATCATCAAATAAGGGCTCTTGGGCACCGCCGTGGGATCTGGAGGCGATAGTCCTCGCGCGCCTGCATCAATGGCGCGCGGAGGCGCTGCGCCGGGGGGTCACTCCGCTGCCGCGGCAAATTGCTGCGCGGCGGACAGACCTCCGGTGCGATCTCATGGCGGCATGGAGACAGCGACTGTCGCAACCCCGTGCAGGGCACGCCACGATAGTGGCGGTAAGTCCCCTCTTTGAGGAGTGGCTTGAGAGGCGCCACGGCGCCCTCACCTTCCGTCTGACGCAGGTCCTCACCGGACACGGATGTTTCGGGAGGTACCTGCACCGAATCAGGCGGGAGGAAACGCCCGGATGCCACCATTGCGAGGATCGGCCGGAGGACACGGTGGAGCACACAGTGGAGGTGTGCCCCGCTTGGGCGGAGCCCCGCCGTGTTCTCGTAGCGGCGATCGGCGGCGACCTCTCGCGCCCGGCCCTGGTGCAAGCCATGGTCCGGGGCGAGGAGGAATGGGACGCCGTCGCCTCCTTCTGCGAAGCAGTGATGCTGGCGAAGGAGGTGGCGGAACGCGAGAGGGAGAGAACCTCTCGTCCCAGCCGTCGCGGGAGGCGCTCCGGGCGTCGGGGGTCCCGCGATGACCTCCGGCCACCGTAGACGCGGGCCTGTGGACGGTGAGTGATGGGCTAACTCGCCGTCCGTCCGTCTCACGACGAAAACAGGCCGTGTCGACGGCGCGTTCGTGTTCCACGCGCGCCTCAAAGAGATGTCAGCAACATGGGAGGGGCCCGAAAGGGCCGACGCCTGTCGGGGCCGCGGGTAGTCCAACGGTTATCGCGGCCTCGACATAGAGGGCGAAGAAGGAACATGGGTGGTTTTTAGTCAGTAGAAGTCTGACACTCCCTTTCGCTCTGCCCAAGAGCGGGAGGGGTTATTCGATGATTTTACACCCACCAAAAAAAAAAACAAAAAAAAAAAAAAAAAGGGCTCTTGGGCAGAGCGAAAGGGAGTGTGAGACTTCTACTGAGTAAAAACCACCCATGTTCCTCTTCTTAGCCCTATATGTCGAGACCGCGGTAACTTGAGAACAACCCGCAGCCCCGACGGGCGTCGGCCCTTGCGCGCGTGCGCCGTCGACACGGCCTGTCGTCGTCGTAAGACGGACGGACGGCGAGCTAGCCTATCACTCACCGTTCACAGGCCCGCGTCTACGGTGGCCGGAAGCCATCACGTGGCCGCCGACGCTCGTAGCGCCTCCCGCGGCGGGTGTAGTCGCTTCATGTAAAATACTGGTAAACGGCTACATCAAGGTAGAATAGAAGCAGATCCTAACGTTGTTGATGCGAGCCCTAGGTGTTCGATGATAAAGTGTACTTAAAAACAAAAAAATAACAAAAGGTGTAAAAATCGCCACAAAATTCTAAACTAGACAAAACAATCGTTACATTTTCCCATAAAATATGAATAATGATGATAGTAATTAATTCAACTGAATTGCTACAAAAACAATACCTACATTTTATATATTAACGCGTGTGATCGCGTACGATTAAGTTCGGATCACGATTGTCGATGAATTAAATGTAATTGCGATGAAAAAGTCGTGCGTGCGATTAACTCGCGGTTTTTTGGCGATCTCCTTTCAAGGCGGTTAATGTTTGGTTCTCATGGTACGACTAACTGGTTGTTAATAAACTATTAATAGTTGAGCTTTAATTATGAAACATTAATTGTTGAAGCTTCTGATTATTTGCTTTAAACCGGGTGATCGCCATTTTTAAATTTTAGTTTCTTTTTGTTGCTTCAAGAAGGTGTTTAAAGTTTTGATAGATAAGTAGAAATAAATCATATCAGATGACGTGAGTTGAATTCAGGCGAAAGTATTAAACTATCAAAAAAATACATAGATTTGAAAGGGACTTCACTCAGCATTCCGATCAAAGGTTGAAAAAGAAGAATAAACTTACCTAGATGGCTCTTTGGAATAAAGTTAGAAATTACAAAGGCTCATTGGTGACATAAAAACTCTGAAACCAGTTTTAGCACTTACCACACGATAGAAGGCAACTCGCAGACTCAAATATCTTTACAAATGACAGCAGAGACCTACAACTTAGGACCCAGTAATATTAATGACAATAATATCTGTGGTGCTAGGCAACTGGGCTTATCCCAGTTGTATACGTCCCTGTGTGTATTAGCCTTGTTCTGTTGTCTCCTGCTAATATGGATGGAAGTGGAAATTATGTTTTTCCTACTCCTCCGCTATTCTTTTCTGATTAATTTCGTTGCGGGAGCCAAGACAGTTAAATCGTTTCTGTGGGACTTCGTCGAGCTTCATTGTCTCGGCGCATTTCTTGTGGTCGCCACTGTTGATTCAGGCCAACAGGAGTAACAGTGGTTTGGGAATAGTGTGGCAGACCAGCAGAAACATTCACATATTACAAACTGCAATAAAACTTAAGCCACTTAATTTAAGCTGTAATCAAATTGGACACAAATGGTCTTCCATTAGTCATTGATATGGTGCTAAAATCACATTAATAAGCTCATCCGTCGGTACTCATTACATTTGTAGCTGCACTTATAATTTCCTTTCACCGGTTTGCGGTAAAGTTTTACCGTCTTTTACCGCAATTAATTACTATAAATTTTGTAAGACAATTAAATACTGGAATAAGTGTCTTACAATTCTGTAAGACACTAATTCATAACAGTATTTAATTCCGGGTCATTAGGCTTTTACACGACTATTAGCTCGTCAGCGTTGTGACGCTGAAATTTCGTCCAATGTTGGTTATTGGGTTGCTGGGTTTAGAAAACATCGACCTTAGGAAAAATGGCAATGAAAGCAAGTATACACGTGGCTCTATAACAGTATACGGTTTTATTTGAAATGCTCATTCCCATGGGAAGGAGGAATCGATAAGTTGATGTAGGATTTAAATCCCAGTACGTGTTGCGAAAATAGAATTAGATTAACTTAGAAAACGGTTTTTTATAAGTAAAAGATACTGATACTGTTAGCCTGCACCATCCCACAGCTGGGCAAAGGCGTCTCCCCATAATATTCAGTTGTTTCGATCCAAGGCCAATGGGGACCATTGGTAGCTAGGCTTGTCCAGATCGCGACGCCTTCTGGCTGTGGTAGGGCTCCAGAAAGTGGCTATTTCATCCCGCAGATCATGAAACAAAGAAAACCAACTAAATAGGAACTTAAAATTATAATGCTACATATTAAATAAAGGATGTAAAAGTACCCTTAACGCAAACGAAAGGCACTTGTTCTCCCCAACACTGTGATCATTTTTTTGTTCTGGACCATACCTGGGAACCCCTTAGTTACATATATTATATTGGATATTGGGGGTCAAAGTTCCAAATTTTGCACAGCTGTTTTTGTAAATACTAGTTTTTCAGGTTATAACTTTACTTAAATTACCTCCATGACCCGTTTACTATTTAAAGCTTCCACTAGGACAATGTTTTAAGAGTACCTACTACATTAAAATGTGATTTTTGACCCCAAAAAAAAAGTCGTTTCCCAGCAAAAATTTATGCGTAGGGGTACTTAGTTTGATGTAGGTACAGAATGCTTGGTTGACGTATGTGTGAAGGGTTAATTTTCACCCTGTATGTCTCCATGTTAAATACTGGTAGACTACGAACCCATCTCAACATAGTTGAAAAAAGCCAGGCAAAAGATGATTAAGATGATGTCTAAGTGATAATGATTCCCATAGAACAAAAATAGGGGATCGGACAAAAAAAAACTAATTAGTCCGTCAGATAGATCTCCAAAAAGTATTGGAGACGTATTTTTCTTTTTTCACATAAACAAAAATTGAAGTCAATACAGTGCTTCGAAAACTCGTTAACTCTTCGAAAACGTCATATGATAGTACATTTTTAACTACAAATGACGTCACAACCACATCATATCTTCGTCAATTTTGATTAATTTGATAACAAAAAACACGTATCCAATATTTTTCGATAATCTAACTGATGGACTAATTAGAATCATTGTTTTTTGACTCAGTCCGATCCCCTGTTGTTGTAAATTATTCAACTATAACTAACTAAAGGACGTCAGAGACTCCTACAGAATTTATAAATGAAGTTGACTGTTTTAAATATTTATTATAGTGTTACGCCATGGATTAGTTGACAGTATTAATTCACTCGTTAACTTTTATTAAGGCTCGTAATCGGCTTAATATGTTAAGTATTCAAATACCTATTTTGTGTAGGACTGATTGATTAAATTTTAAAGACGTTTCTGTTCTTATGCGGATCTAATTTTGCATAATTATCGATTGATTAGTACTTACTTAATTGATTCCCGGGCATTTGCATTTTCGGTTTCTTGATATTTAATATTTGCCATATTTATTTCCTATTCGTATTGTAAGGTTCATAGGCCCGCCCGTCGAGGCTGCGGGATGTTGTGAGAGATACCGCGGCCTCGACATAAAGAGCTAAGAAGGAACATGGGTGGTTTTAGTCAGTAGAAGTCTAGAAGTGACACTCCCTTTCGCTCTGTCCAAGAGCTGGAGGGGCTATTTGATTGTATGTTAAGATGTTCCACCTTCTTGTAATCATTCTCCTGTTTTTATCCTAAATTAATTGGTACTGCAACTGCATGTCTTTTTTTCTTACATCTTCGTTGTTTTATCTTTCATCCATCTTTACTTTGGTCTTCCTCTAGCGGCTTATACCGACCGCCATTTCCCTAAAATTCTTACCAGGTCTGTTTCTATCCAAAATTAGTATTTTCCTGCCTCTTTGGGTAGATTCAAAACCTTGTGAAGTTTATTCGTATATGACATCGAGTTAACAATCATTTAGGTAGATTGGGACGCGGGATATTATAGTATCTCGACAACACTTAAACTCACCTGTGTACCTAGGGTTGTCAAAACAATAGATCGCGTTTTTTGAAGAGCCAAAAATGATCTTACTTTTAAATGTCATAAAAGGCTTCTTCTTTTTACTTAGAAATATAGTAATACGCAAAGAGAATATTAAAATGATTAACAAATGGTTCACTAAAGTTCAAGGAGACGAGTAACCGTCCTCACCCAGCAACCAGCAAGCATTCCAACGAACCACATAAATCAAACAAAACTATAAACATCAAATCAACTATGTCAACCAACAATGTCGGGACAAATTCCGCACGGGTAAACCCTACCTGTGCCGCTGACAAGCCGATTTTACAACGATCTCAAACCACCATGTCTGGCAACACCGCGATGTTTTACAAACAAAACATTGTACGGAACCCAAATAGGATTCCCAAACCGGAAACCGTACGTATTAGCATAATGTGTGCCGCAGAACGGGGACAACTGAAATGAAAAGTTGTTTTCAGACTTGCCATTTAATTTTAGACGTTTTTAGAAGCCGGTTTGGTAAGGTAAATAAGAAATAGACAGATTGTGGACAGATGTCGTGTAGCCTGCTGGTTTGTGTACTAAGGTGAATTTGTGACTAACATGGAAGAATATTGTTAGGTAATAATTTTTATGGTATTGTAGCTGGTTAAGCTTTAGTGGCTTAAGTGGCAGTGGGCAGGGCACATTGCTCGCAGAACGGATGGCCGATGGGGCCGGAAAGTTTTGGAGTGGCGACTGCGAACCGGAAGACATTGCGTTGGAAGGCCTCCCACTAGGTGGACCGATGACCTGGTAAAAGTTGCGGGGACCCGCTGGATGCGAGACGCACGGGACCGGTCAATGTGGCGACAGTTAGGGGAGGCTTATGTCCAGCAGTGGACGTCTTTCGGCTGAAATGATAATGATGAAGCTTTGTTTGACGTGGTCTTGAGTGGAGACCGCGAAACGGCATGCGTAACGTGTGACGCATACAGGGTAGTAGCAACTGGATTAGAGTTACCGAGAATCGAGTTAAGTGGCGTGTAATCGATGGCTATGACCAGCCACGGTCTGCAGTAATCTGGTGATGATGATGAAGCTTCGGTTATGTTAAGTTGGATAGTTCCTAGTTAACATGTTTTGACTGTTTGATTAAATCAAATTATACAAGCGTAAATTTTCCATTGACGTCCATCTACTGGAGTAGGTTAAGTAATAATTTATTGACGCTAGATTTTTCAAAACAGGTTACTAGATGTTTAATTTTGATTTTTTGTCTCTTCGAGAAATATCCTTTCGACGAAACATGTTAAAATATCGATGATAACATGTTCCTATCGACATAATTTACTGATTCGAATTAATTTAAGACCCTAATGATGGCGTATAATATGGCCCATTAAAATATATTAGTACCGATTGAAATTAATTTTATAGTCTAAGGTTGTCATCGTATTACCGAAGGTTCAAAGTTTTAGAGGTTTTCTATAGGTCAATAATAAATTAATAAAATTTAGAATATCTTTTCCCATCTTTGGTGGGAAATTCTCCCATAAAAGATAGAGCTCGGAAGTGTCTTGGCTTATCGTTGTTTTCAAATGCGATTAAAATCTTAAACATTTTGTAATATTTGAGAGTTAGTGTGAGATTTGTGTTTATAGCAATTACGATAAACTTTTTTACTTTTAGATGTGTTGATCTTCTTACCTTTTTATGGCTAATTTTATAGTTCGGGGCAGTTACGTTTTTTTTTTTTAAATTTTGAAATCCACTCTAAGTCTCTATTATAAAGTGAAGATGCAGCAGCCTATCTGGCATCCAAAATTATCAAGGGGTGTCCTGTGACCCCAGTAACTGGTATGTAGAGGGAAGATAGGCAATAGTTCCATGTTACATACTGCTTTTTCTGCAAGCCGACCCCAAGTATATCTCCATAGAGATGGTAGTGCCAAATCACCCTAGTCAAGATGCCTTGGGACCAAAGTTACCAACTGACTCCATTAATTCTTGACCTCTCAGTTTTGTGCTTGTTCCACCAATATACTCAAACGAACTAAATATACCACAAATTCCAACAAGTAATTTTATTCATGTCGCAGTACCGAGACTCCACCTTAAACACGTGCAAACTGTCACACAGCACTACTTAAGGTGTGAGCTCGACACAGGGATCTATTTAGCATGGATATCACGTGAACAATGACATGTAATTCGCTCAATTACGGCCGCGATTGTAATCGTATGTTGACCCTTGCAGGAAGATCTCTGATGGACTTATTTATAGATGGGTACTAGGATGACTTGTTCTAAGATTAGGATTTAACAGAATGAGTCACCTTTATAATAGGGTAAGTAACTAATAAAATCTAATTATTCCGTCAGATAGATTTCCAAAAAATATTGGACACGTCTTTTTTCTTTTTTCACGTAAGCAAACAATGACGACGATACAGTGCTTTGAAAACTCGTGTGACGTTATATTCTAAGACATTAGTATGACATTTTTTGCGGTTAGTGACGTCACAAACCGGGACTCAAATCTTTGATGCGTTTTATCTTCGTCAATTTTTATTGATTTGATAAAACAAAAAATATGTATCCAATATTTTTCGATAATCTAACAGATGGACCAATTAGAATCATGTTTTTTTGGCATTAGCTAGTAATATAATATTTGTCTCAGAAAAAGGGCTCAAGTAAGAAGTAAGCAAGCATAGATCACTAATATGTATACGCAGCAAAATTCAAACGGTTTTCTCTTGAAACATCAATTTCTACATTAAGAAAAGACCTATTCCGTAATATTAAATCGAAAATGTTAACAAATTCACTTTTAAAAGTTCCTGCGTGTGTACTAATATTAGTACTCGTTCGTGACTCTAGTTCCCGACCAACTAATCTTTGCCTAACGGCCTCTAGATATTCTTACACAAATATTATCCCTTGCAGAGGTTCTCGAAATAACATCAAAGTGAGCTAAGCATAGAATCAGAAAATTCCAACATATAATCTTCAGCCGCTTTCCACCCTCCGGAATTCGGCAAAATATGTTTTTCTCGCTTAAAACAACTGTCGATATGTGTCTGTAGTTAAATTTGTTGCTCATCTAAAAACAACAATATAGTAAACGTTTTACACACCAACTTTATCAATAAACTCAAAGACTTAACTACCCTAATCGAGGTAGCGTTAGCAGCCAAATCAATCGGCCAAGATTTGTTTAAAAAATCATTTAATGCTGGAAAAGTTCTTAGATAAATGTTATTACCTGACACATTGGCAAAGGCAGCTTTGTGGCCTATTTCTCTGCCATGCCGATGACACTTTATTGAAAAGTTTGATGGTAACAATTGTTAGTGCATCGTAATCACTATCACTTCATATTGTAAAACAAAGTCCTCCGTCGCGTCTGTCTTTCTGCTCGCGATAAACTCAAAAACTTCTGATCCGATTTTCATGCTGTTTTGACCAATGGATAGAGTGTTTTTCGAGGAAGGTGTTAGTATATAATTTGACCGTCATCCACGCGGTCGATGTCGCGGGTCATCAGCTAGTACAATATAAAGTTGCAATTTTCTAATGTCAACTTTTTTGCCAGCCCGTACCAGGGTCACAGGCCTCGCAAGGTAAAGGGCGACGAAAACGTCCACTGAATACATAAGGGATCGAAGTACACAATGTACACATGTCTACATACATGTACAGTATATAAGCACTACCGGTTACGCAACATCCGGTCCTGGTTCGTACATACAACGTCTGATATGAATTTTTATTCGTTGTTTTTCCTTTCGATTTTTTTGAAACTGCCATTTTTGGTTGCAGAAATTGTGCTTATGGTGGGTTTAATGTGTTTTCAATACGTCATTGGTATTGAATTGAATGCAAAGTAAATAGGTAGGTTGATTTTTATTGAGGTACGTAACTACCTGGGTTTTGGAGGTCAGTTCGGCAGTCGCATGTAAAAGACTGGTAGATATTCAGCTGCATCCAGTTAGACTGGAAGCCACTCCCAACGTAGTTGGGAAAAGGCTAGGCATGGGAAGATGATGAGTGGCATTGTTTTCAGAAGATCATTTTCAATCTTTAACCTTTTGAACGCCTTAGTCGGGTAAAACCGACAAATGAAAATGTGCCGAATGACGTTTTCTTGTCATCTTTAGACGACGACGGTGGCGTGTTGAACATGTTTCCATATGTCGGCTATACCCGACCATGCCGTTCAAAAGGTTCATGTCATCGGCTTTGAATCGAGTATGGTCGTGTCAAAATGCTCTGAATTGAGAAAAAACCCTGATACCTTTATCACTACGGCAACTAAGTGTATCTCGATTCGTGCCGTTTTCATATGTTGGCTATACCCGACCGCACAGCCGACCGTGGCGTTCAAAAGGTTCATGTCATCGGCTTTGAACCGAGTATAGTCGTGTCAAAATGCTCTGAATTGAGAAAAAACCCTGAAACCTTTATCACTACGGCAACTAAGTGTATCTCGATTCGTGCCGTTTTCATATGTTGGCTATACCCGACCGCACAGCCGACCGTGGCGTTCAAAAGGTTCATGTCATCGGCTTTGAACCGAGTATAGTCGTGTCCAAATGCTCTGAATTGAGAAAAAACCCTGAAACTTATCACTACGGCAACTAAGTGTATCTCGATTCGTGCCGTGTGATAAGAGCATTAGTTTCACTTCACCTATGTTTTTTTCTTTCAGTAATCGCCGTGGAAATTGCAATCATTACCACGTCGTTGCATAACGTTGCTAATCATAGATTGTGGGTGCCAAGGTTACTGGAACCGACATTTTATTTACTCTTGAAGAACTGTAGTACTGCAATATGTGTAACTTTAGTCACACTGGTAAGCGCTTAACTGTAACTGTTAACTTGTGCCATTTTGCGCAAACGCGAGAATGGCTCTTGGCATGCAATTTTAAGTCTTACTATCGTTTGGTAGTAGCAGGAAACGACTAAGCATCACGCTCAGAAGGAGATGGCATGAGCTGGACTCTTTCTCAAAGGATTGGCCTACAATCGCATCGTAGATCGCGAATTGTGGTAGGACGATAGGGAGGCCTTTGCTCTGCAGTGGGACAATATAGGCTTATAATAATAATAAAACAATGTTAGGCAATGAGTAATAATTAACTATACGACAAATACCGAGATTTGTCTATGTTGTAATTATCCTGAACTTGTTTCACCAACGTATTCCTTTCAGCCAAAAAACCTTCTAACTCTGATTTGATACGTTCGCTCACATCTACACGAATCAAATAATCGCGCCATTTTTTTTTGTATTCTATTAATATCACTTGCAATTAAACATACCCCGCACTGACATATGCGTGATGATATCATATACCTACTTATTAACTACATTAATATCAATACTAGGCTCACTTTTAGGGATCCGCAAACGATAACGAGAGCTTCTGACCAAATTTTTGGCCATGGCAATCTCCGCAGAAGCTTACCATCAATGCAGGAGATATTATAGTGCAGACAGCAGACAAAAGTGCACTCTCTCTTGCTTGCTCTCATAGACCGATGGGTCGCCATTCTGCCACGTACACAGAGAGTGATAATCATCTGGTCGGCTTCCAGTTTTACCATGGATGCAGGTGAATTGCAGTATTTTACATAGAACGACTGCCTATCGGAACTCCACATCCTGGTTAATACTAGGTAATACGATACCCTTTAGTAAGACTGGTTGTCAGACTTTCAGGTCACTGACTACCTTTGACGATTGCCAAAGATTTACATATGGCAGCCGGGCCCAACAGCTTAACGTGCTTTCCAAGACACGGAGGAAACTCGGTATGTAATAGGCGATCACCCATCCACAGAGCAACTAAGGCAAGCGCGGCTTGACCTTAAGATCAAAAGAGAGCGAAATTGAAAAGGTTTAGGCTTATTGACATACATTCAGTAGTTTGGTACAGATTACTTCATAAATCTAACAAAGTTTCAACTGTCTACCTCTTACTATTAGAAAGATAAATAGGACAGTTAGCAAAAAAAAATCTAATTAATCCGTCAGATAGATTTCCAAAAAATATTGGACACGTATTTTTTCTTTTTTCACGTAAACAAACAATGAAGACGATACAGTCCTTTGAAAACTCCTGTGAGGTCATATTCTAAGACATTGCTAGTATGGCATTTTTTACCGGTCTGTGACGTCACAAACCCCCACTCAAATTTTTGAAGCGATTTATCTTCGTCAATTTTTATTGATTTGATAAAACAAAAAATACGTATCCAATATTTTTCGATAATCTAACAGACGGACTAATTAGAACCACATTTTTTTTAGTCAGTGAACATCCCTATTGCTTTATCAACAGTAGTTAGTAACTTCTAAGCTGGTTCTGTTTGAGATGCCAAAGGATCTCATGATCATGTTCACGGGACAACCCCGCGTTATTTGGGGTCGGCGCAACACATTTTTTCTTCCATTGTGGTGTCAATTAAACTACTCTTTTTAATTTCCTCTTTTTTCATTTATGTCATTTCATTTCCCTCACAATCCATCTTTTCTTTGGGGTGCCAAAGAATCTATTGAAACAAAACAATACATCACATCAAATTTAGCAATATTTAATTTAAGTTTTTAAACTGACATGCTTACTAACACTTAAAACGGGATATTCACCATGTATACTTTTGATCCGAGGTCCCGATATTTCGGCGCTGTTACAAGCACCATAAAATATCCTACTAATATTATAAACGCGAAAGTTTGTGAGTATGTATGTATGAATGGATAGATGTTTGTTACTCTTTCACGCAAAAACTACTGAACGGATTTGGATAAAATTTGGTACACAGATTAGTTTTTATCCCGATTTTATCTTCCCGTGGGATAATTTTTGAGTTGTAGCGGGCGAAGGCGCTGGCAACACCTAGTTATAAATATCTCGGATAAACTGAAGTCATTGCGGATGGATGTTTATGAGCAGACAAATTGCTCGGTTAATATCACGTTTTCAGTATTAATACATAATAATAAAAACATAAAATGTACTTAATAGTAATTTAGTGACAATGAAAGCATTTTCTTATACGGAACTATACATACATAATCAAGACTCGCACTCATCCAGTTTTTTACGACTACCAATCTAATTCTTACAGTTTATCTTTTAATCAGTTTCAACTTTCAAATTATGAGAAGCAATGTTATAGCTGTTAGTGGTTATAGACAAAAAATACCCGTTACTTCGAACCCGGACCTCTGAGACCTCTTAATATAATGCCTATGTATACCTACTCATTATAAGTTGGTTGGTGAAAGACTTCTGGCAGATAATGGCATTAGAAGATTGAAGAAAAAGAAAAAGAAGAAGAAGAGGGGGGGAGGGGGGGAAAGAGGGATTGCAGATTGATAGAATGGTCTTTATTGTAATGTATAACGCCAAGTATTATTTTATTTGTGTCTATTTTCTCAGTCTCATAGAGAGAAGGCCTCTGTATGTGTCCCAGCGTGCAGCGGTGGGAAAATTAAGTAGGTATATTTGGATTACTAGCTGTTGCCCACAAACGTCTTCCGCGTCAAATTGTAAAAAAATATACATAACTTTCATGTTTGATTGGGATTTTTAACAATTTCTGGGGTATTTTTTGCACGGCACCCTTATTTTTTTTTCTGAAACAAAAGTAGCCTAAGTTACTTCTTACAAAATCAAGTTTCTGCGAAATGTAACGTCAAAATCTGTTCAGACGTTTCGGAGATTATTCGGAACACACAGACAGACCGACAGACAGATAGGTCAAGTTGACAAAATCTTTTTAAATCTACTCACATTTATTTTTAGACTTCGCGCCAAAACAAGTATGGACGTTAGAATTGGCGGCAAATGAAATCAATGAAGTACCTACTTCATACAGGAAAACTGACTAACATGATCGTATTGAGAGCCATACTATTAGTTTAATTGATGTACTTAATTGTTTATTTATAATCCATTATTCCCTATGTTATGGTTCTCGTGCAGTTTCCTTGTTTGCATTGTCATATTTGCGTTACATAAATACCTACCTATTATGAAATGATTTTCATTATCGACGCACTTTATTGATAGGATTCTCTGTCTCTTAGATTATCGAAAAATATTGGATACGTGTTTTATTTATCAAATTTATAAAAATTGACAAAAATAAGCGAAGATCATGAGTGGGGGTTTTTGACGTCACTTTGTGAAAACGTATTAACCTTGTGACGTCACACGACTTGACACGATCTTTCGAAGCACTGTATCGTCTTAATCTTTAGTTTAATTAGATTGTACTAATTAGATTTTTTTTGGTGAAATACTCTATTATGATGAAATATTTAAATTATCATAATATTTCTCGGAATCCACGTTAAGCCGTCAAAGATCGTCATTTTTGGGTAATTGATGGTCATTACAAGAAGTCAGTAACATTATAGAACATTTATTTATTTTTAGGCAACTTTGGCCCATGGATACATCCAGTGACCCGAAAGTCTGACAAGCAGTCTTACCAACGGATATCGTATAACCCAGCCCTAACTGGGTTGTGGAGGTCAGATAGGCAGTCGCTCCATGTAAAAGACTGGTGTTCACTTGTATCCTGAAGACTGGAAGCCTACCTCAACATAGTTTGGAAAGGGCTAGGCAGATTATGATGCATCAAATATCTTCATTTTAATATTAAACACACAATAGCTATCCAGGAATTTATTAAAGAACAAAAAAATCCAAACAGTTGGATTGCTTTGATTGATTTCTCACATTCCAAACTTCAAATGCATCTTTCAAATCGAATAAGCTTCATAAATTGATTACGAACTTCCATAAGAACAGTTACCCTCAAATTCCTCAGTTTGAAGCCTCTATACAAATCGCAGCTACCTTCGAATTCCTTCGCACATAATTGCATAATAAGTATGTTGTATGAGGACAAACTTGTATGAGTATGGGCTTGTATGGGTATGTACTTGTTTGAGAGTAAACCCGCTGAGGTGACTGATTAAGACGGATTAGCGTTTGAGTGGCCATGTTTGTTTTGAAGATCGGACAGTCTTTAGTTTGATCGCTGCGTACTGGGAAGTGTGGTGAATTGATTTGGTAATAAAACTGACCTTTAACCTTTTGAACGCCAGAGCGTAAACGTATCGGAGCCCCCCAAGGGACAAACTACAAAATTATTATTTAACTAGCGGACGTCACGCGGTTTCACCCGCGTAGTTCCCGTGCCCATGGGAATACAGGGATAAAAAATGGCCTATGTCACCCGGGGATAGTAAAGCTTCCCAATGGTGAAAGAATTTTTCAAATCGGTCCAGTAGTTTCGGAGCCTATTCGGTACAAACAAACAAATCTTTCATCTTCATATTAGTGTAGATTATAATTATTATACTTAGTGTTGATTTTATTTGACACTAGTTTCTATTAAACAGCAGTTAAAAAGTAAAAAAAAGGTTTTTTTTTTGTCGGCTATACCCGACCGTGGCGATCAAAAGGTAATCCCACCAAAAACAAAACTTGTAAAACATCAAAGGTTTTTAAGTAGGGATTAAATATATTTACTGACTTGGTGTTACATAGATCTCACTACTTTTTACGGTAAAAGTGAGTTGCGCGGCTTGGCTTTTTTTACAAGTTTTGTTTGAGGTGGGATCTCATTTTTTTTGTAGCGTCTCTCATTCTATCTATTTCGTATAATGAATCAACAATACATAGGTTTATTCGAATTTGGAGCAGTCTTATTCATCGATTTAAAGTACTGCTAAAGTACCGTAGTCGTTTATAACGGAATTCCTATGGCCACCTTCAAGCTCCATCAACAGATCTTGGAGACCATCCAAAGACAAAGTACTTGTCAAAACGAATCAAACGAGTCTAAACTCGATGGGTTATGTCGTTCTATAACGGAGTTCCTATGGCCTCCTTCCAGCTCCATCATCAGATCCTGGTTACCAACTTAAGACAGTACTCATCAAGACAAATCAAATGAGCTCAAACTCGATGGGGTTATGTAGTTTTATAACGGAATTCCTATGGCCACCTTCCAGCTCCATCATCAGAACTATTTAGAACCCTGAACATCATCTAAAGACAAACTACTCGACAAGACAAATCAAACGAGTCCAAACTCGATAGGGTTTTGTCGTTTTATAACGGAATTCCTATGGTTACCTTCCAGCTCCATCAACAGACCCTGGACACCATCTTAAGACAAATTACTCGACAAGACGAATCAAACGAGTCCAAACTCGATGGGGCTATGATATTCTAAAATGGAGTTCCTATGGCCAACTTCCAGCTCCATCATCAGATCAGTTCCATATCATCATAATATTGCATTGATAGGCGATATACTATACGTGCAAAATTTCAGATCAATCAGAAACTAGGACGTATGTTTAATATAATAACTCATAAAATTCATTCACTGAAAATGTAACTTTAACTTTGTAATCCTATACAATTATATGGGATTACAAAGTTATTTATGCACTTAGTATATCTAGAAAACTAGACTGAAATTGTATATTTTTTTAGTTTTTCCATGGTTTGTATACTAAACACTAATTGTATACTAAATTTGAAGCTTCTATGTCTGCTAGAAGTGCCTTAGACTTTTGATGATCGGTCAATCAGTCAGTCAGTCAGTGAGTGACAAAACTAAGGAACTTTGATTAGTTATAATTCTTAAACTACTGGTTCAAATTGAATGAAATTTTAAATATACCGTGTTTATACAATGCCTAATTGGTTACTTAAAATTCAGGCTTCTAGTTTTATCCACAACGAAGTTATAGGAGGTCGAAAATGGCCTGAACTGGTTCAAGAAAAGGATAGTACGGCCGTGCCGCTTTATTGCTCGACTTGGTGGGGGCACTGCCGTGCCCCCAGATTACAGTCAACATTAGCAAGATATTGCCACGTTGGTAAAGTTGTTGCAAGCGACTGCTGAACATCAGGTCCTGAGTTCGATTCCCGGTTCAGACAAAGTGTTTTTTGGGGTTTTCGATTAGGAATTTCTCAGTAGCAGATAAGTACAGTCTAGATTTGTGGCCGGTGTTGATAGCAATAGGTTCGCTCCCTATTACATCATCATCATCTCATCACATCATTACATAGGACTAAAATAACGGACAATTGTGAGTCTACTAAATAATGGGTGCACCTCTAGCTAACCCTTCGACAATTACAGGCGTGATGTTAGGTTATTGGAAAGATATAAAGATTGATTTTGTAATAGTAAACATGACTTCATTAATGAATATGAGAGGTGTGAGTGTTGAGCTTCATGAATCATAACTATTCTGTAACAGATATTCATCCCAATTAGCGCAACATACTCTTAAAAGGCCAAGTAGGCACAATAAACTAATTAAACCCACTACAACCAAAGACAGCACTTCACCTTTAAAACATAAACACAGACTTATCCCCGCTCTTCCATTCGCTTGGCGACCGTCGCCTCAGCGGTCATCGACTCTAACCTTGGCATTGACTACGAAATACAGATATAAAACCGAACGGGTGCACCCACCATTATATCTTGACATACGGCCAAAAGTGGAACTAAAATTTCAAACAAATCTGACAGCTGTTTTGACAGCTCTCTTGACAGCCAGCGCCATCTTGGAAATGGCAAGTCGAAATGGTCGCGTTCAGTTAGATGCCGAATGAAATTGAACAATTATCTAAGGAATATGTTATTATATCTGTCAGTTTATTGCCGTGGGATACTTACTTTATTTGTTTTTGATTGATTTCCGAGGTGTTATTGTTTTTTTTGTGCGTTAAGTGACTGTGTTATAACGCCTTGGCGGGTAATGGATAGAGAATTAGTTCCATTACTTTATTTGTTTTAAGAGATCTGTCTGTTTCGATGTGAGGCAAGCAATGAATGCGGTTTTTATAACTTAAGTACAATACATCAGCTGATTGTAATCAGTAATCACACGCATGTTTTTAAAGCATTTAATGGGAAACTGAAATGATGGATGAGGTTCTCGTTAAGTGATAGCAGGACTATGACTAAGTGGGCTTACAGGTCGCTAACCTTTGCCCAAAGTTTTGTGGCTATCGGCAAGTCATTTGATTCTCAGAGGCCTAGCTTTGTTTTGTTTTTTTTGCCTTGACGTGGCAAACAAAGAGAAGGAGCTTGTGGCTGTACTATAATAACACCTTGTATGGGTTAAGCTGCGGTTTCCAAGGTCGTACCGTGGATGGGTGACCATCCATTAGACAGGGTGTAAACCAACCCATCACACAGCCGTCCACCAAACATTCTGTACATCAAACTAAGTACCCCCCACGCAAAATTTTTTGCTGTGATCGACTTTTTTTTGGGGTTACATTTTACGGAAAACTCAATGAGGCGCTCTTATAACATTGTTAGTGGATGCTTTGAATAGTAAACGGCTCATGGAGGTAACTTAAGTAAAGTTATAACCTGAAAAACTAGTATTTAAAAACAGATGTGAAAAATTTGGAACTTTGACCCCAATATCTCCGTAACTGGGGGTTCCCAAGTATGATCTAGAACAAAAAAATGATCGCAGTGGTAGGGAGAACAAGTCCCCTTCGTTTGCGTTAAGGGTACTTTTACACCCTTTATATCGAGTTTTCTTCGTGTCTCGGCGAATACGACAGCCGGGAATAGCAGCTCAACGTCCTAACGTTGAGCTGCTATTCCCGGCTGTCGTTACAGGTCGTCCGTGGTTCGAAAGTCTAACAACTAATCTTCAGTCAGTTAGATAGGCAGAGGTGCATTCCGTTTGACTGGAAGCTGACCCCAACAAACCAGTTATTTCGTCCCATATAAGTAATATGAGACCAACCTATTGTCATCAACTGGGCACAAATCCAGACTCCGTGGCTGCAACTGAGAAATCTCAAATGGAAAAACTTATTAACAATTTTCTCGCCCCGGGCTTAGAACCCTATACCTCATGCTCAACAGTTGCGGTTACAAATTATTATTATTATTATACAAAACTTCAAAATAGTGCGTAAGAATATAAAATTTTAAGACCCCTCGTCAACCTTGGAGTTTCATTCACGTACTTTGCATGTTATTCGACTAATTACAACAATAAGACATTAAGAATTATCATAATACCATTAAGTACTTACTAATTTATTTTTATTAATTATGTAAGTAAATAATCTAAGTTTTTTTTATACTTTGGGAATTTCGTGAGGTCTTTGAACTGTTACTTTTTATAGCGTATATAGTACCTACTGATTTTAGGGTTCAAGGTTTTTTCAATGTTTGTTCAAGAATGAAAGGTCACGCGTGTAACGTGTTTGCTTCTGACTACATACAAAAGCACAATTCGATTACATAATCTGTTAATTTATAATTAATAGCAGTGATATCTTGGTGGTGTGACCGTTGGACTGTATATAAGTATCACTTGCTTTGTCGTAAATTGTCACTTGGAAAGTGAAAGTAAACATCGGAATGAAATTATCATCGTCATTTCAGCCAAAAGACGTCGACTGCTGGACATAGGCCTCCCCCAATCCCGTACGTCTTGCATCCAGCGAGTCCCTCCAACCTTCACCAGGTCATCGGTCCACCTAGTAGGAGGCCTTCCAATGCATCATCTTCCGGTTCGCGGTCGCCACTTCAGAACATTCCGGCCCCATCAGCCATCCGTTCAGCATACCTGAGAAATATTTGTTGACGTCATGTATAGCCAAGTTAAAGGCGACATAAAAACTATGCGGCATATATACTCACCAGTTGAGGCACTATAAAACAAAGTCTGGATTCCCTACTACCTATAACACGTCCCGCCTTCCAAGCTAGATTGAACTGGCATCTTCTGGGCATGCTCGGTCTATCTTAGAACTGCTCCATCGCTTTCACTAGGAACCTTCTTCGAAAAACAAATTAATTATCAAAATATAGTTTTTCGAGGATTTAAACTGATTTGAACTCTTAGATGTCATGCTCTGAAAACGGTGAAGAAAACGTCGTGAGAAAACCGTCTTGTCTTAGAAAAAATCGAAGATATCTACCAACCCGCACTGGACCCTCGTGGTGGATTATAGCCCATCTCTCTCCTAGAGAGGAGGCCCGAGTTCCTGCAGTGGGAACTTTATAGGCTGATAATGAGATTTCAAAATTCTCAAGTACAAAACGATCGAGCTACTAACATGACAATGGCATTTTAAGATTTGACATAACGGTGTCATTTTGACATAAAGGTACATAACCTAAAGGGTTACAGGAGTGGCGTTATGTTATGTTGTGTGCTTGAAATTTCAATCTAGAGCTTCAGGGGGTCTAAAATGGCCACTTTAGCAGATCATAATATGAATTGCGTTAAAAATCGTAAAATGGACTTTTTATAATAGTAACTGCGTCTGTGAACATTTTACGAATTGAAACGCAATTCATATTATTTTCCTACTATGATATATTTTCCTAAATGTTCACGGACGCATTACTATTATGATAGGTCTATTTTACGCTTTTTAACGCAATTCATATTATGATCTGCTAAAGTGGTCATTTTAGACCTCTTCTAGGTTATTTTTACAACAGTTTGTTGTATTTTTGCAACATCTCATTTCATTTTTTTGTAAAGATTCTCACTTTGCGAATTAAGAAAAACTAAAAATACTCATCTAAGAACTTTTGTATAAATAACTCGGTTAGTTTGTTTACCTTATTGTTTACTAAAAGGATTGTTTTAAGCGTTGCCCTTTTTGTGGAACAGTTTAAGAAGCTGTTTACAAAGAAAGTTTGTTTCCTTTTTTATTTTTGTTTAATGTAGACGAAGTTGTACTTTTTCTTGGTTTTCTGGTATTTGAGTGCCTTTTTGTTCTAGTGGTCGTAAGCGCGGCTACTTAACATGAGGTCGTGGATCCGATTGCCAGATAGGGCGAAGTGTTAATTGGGTGGGTATTATTTCATCAAGAATTTCTCAGTAGCAGAAGCTCAGAGGGAGTCTGGATCTGTGCCCAGAATATGGAAACGCTCGCCTCCCGACCTGGGAAAATCTGGGTATACTACCAGAGACAAGCGTCGCCGTCGAGGCAATGAAGCGCAAAGAAGTCCCATAGAAACAATATAACTGTCTTGGATCTCGCAACGAAACAAATAAGTATCGGAAGAATAGGAAAAACACACATAATCGTAACATACAGGTTGTAAATTAAAACACATTAAAATTGACTGGCCTGTTGGTCTAGTGGTTAGTGACCCTAACTGCTATGCCGGAGGTCGTGGGTTCGATTCCCACCCAGGACAAATGTTTGTGTGATGAGCACGATCATTTGTTCTGTGTCTGGGTGTAATTTATCTATAATATGTATGTATTTAGAAATATATAAGTATGTTTATCAGTTGTCTAGTACCCATAACACAAGCTCTGCTTAGCTTGGGACTAGATGGCGTTGTGTGATAGTTGTGGAATATTATATTATTATTATATTATATTAAATTAACCCTTCACACAAACGTCAACCAAGCATTCTGTACATCAAACTAAGTACCCCTACGCAAAAAAAAATTGGGGTCAATAATCACATTTTACGGTAAAACTCAATGTAGCACTCTTAAAACATTGTGCTAGTGGATGCTTTGAATAGTAAACGGGTCATGGAGGTAGTTCAAGTAAAGTTATAACCTGAAAAACTAGTATTTACAAAAACAGCTGTGATAAATTTGGAACTTTGACCCCCAATATCTCTGTAACTAGGGGGTTCCCAGGTATGGTCTAGAACAAAATGATCGCAGTGGTGTGGAGAACAAGTGCCCTTCGTTTGCGTTAAGGGTACTTTCTCACCCTTTATAGGTACTTACGTAAAAATAATAAAAGTTATGTATTTTGTCATATGGGAAGGTTTTCGTGGTAAAAATAGTAAACCTTGTCGAACACGTTTCGTCTGAACCATCTTTATCAATCATTCTCCTGTCCTTGAACAATTAACATTATAAATTAAATAATTTATGATAATTATCACCCATTTTATTTGCATACTTGTCTTTCCAACTTGTTCTTTTTATGGCTTCACGCTTCTTCTCTTAATGGATGTCTCTTTGTCATTATTATCTATGGTTAATGTCAATGGTTTTGGCAGTCTTTACGGGTAGTCAGTGACCTGAAAGTCTGACATCCAGTCTTACCAAAGGGTATCGTATTACCTAGTATTAACTGGGTTGTGGAGGTCAGATAGGCAGTCGCTCCATGTAAAATACTGGTATTCAGCTGCATCCGGTTAGACTGGAAGCCGACCCCAATATAGTTGGGAAAAGGCTAGGCAGATGATGAATGTCAATGGTTTTAAATAGGGTATTTTATCAAAAAAATCTAATTAGTCCGTCCGTCCGTAGACTAAAAATATTGGAAACGTGTTTTTTGTTTTATCAAATTATTAGAAAATTACGAAAATAAAACGTGTAGATCATGAGTTTTTGACGTCACTTCGTAAGTAAAAAAGTACTAACCGTGTGACGTCACACGACTTGACGCGACTTTTCGAAGCATTATATCGTCTTCGTCTTTTGTTTAAGTGAAAAAAGAAAAAATACGTGTCCATTAGTTTTTGTAAATCTACCTGACGGACTAATTCGTTTTTTTTGTTGAAATACCCTCATCATCATCATCAGCCTATATTGTTCCCACTGCAGGGACTCAGGCCTCCTCTCTAGGAGAGGGATGGGCTATAATCCACCACGCGGGCCCAGTGCGGGTTGGTAGATGTCACATATCTTCGAATTTTTGATTCTAAGATATGCCGGTTTCCTCACGATGTTTTCCTTCACCGTTTTGAGAGCAGTTGCTGCTGAAATACCCTATTAGTTGTCAAATGTAATACTTACTATTCTACCTAGCCTTTTCCCTAAGTAGGTCCGCCTCCAGTCTAATCAGATGCAACTGAATACTACGCTATAAATAAGTCACCTCTGTTCTTTTAAAACAAGCAAATAGTTAGATAATCCGGGCCTGAGTATTTGTGTATGTAAGTTTAAATGTTTGTGAACACACCCTCGATACAGGAGAAATTCCTAGTGTGGGTCAACGTTTAAAAAAAAAAAAATAGAGGCAATTTGTTGATCTTTGATAGTGGTAACAGGTAGACAGAGGCCCGGAAGTCTGACCGACCAGTCTTAATCCAAAGTATATCGTATTACACAGTACTAACTGGGTTGTGGAGGTCAGATAGGCAGTCGCTCCATATTAAATACTGGTATTTAGTTGCACCAGGTTAGACTGGAAGCCGACCTCAACAAAGTTAAGATGTGCATGTGGATTGAGTGATCCTCTCTTCAATCTTAACGAAAATCGAGGTGAATTTAGTTACAATTTGTTGAAACATTATGACCAAGTTAAAAAAATTGTTAAACCCCAAAAAAATTTATATGGTCAATAAAGTGGATCACTCACACCCTCACACCGCATGCTTTAAGAAAACAGAATGCCTTTGCAATTCTTATTTCGATATTGAAAAAAATTGTTAAAAGCTATTAACGATTTTAGAATTCAGTTGCAAATCGGAGAAGGCTAGGCGGATGACACGCTTATTTATAGTGTAGCATCAAAATATGCTAATTTTCATACTTATAATGCAGTTTACAAGAAATTCTTTCACACATTTCTAAAAGAATCTTTAGATCCGCTAGAAGGAACTAGAAGAAATATTTATTACCAAAATATTTGCATACTCGTCTTAACAGACAACGGACCTGTTAGCTAATAAAACAGAGTTCTTCAATCTTCTAAAAATATCTAGACATAGCAAATAGGTGTGAGCATACCTACTTATAAATCATTTAACACTAGTCTGTTGTCATTATTTGGTACTTTTAGCTCTTTTAAAGCCCAACTGGTCTACTAAAATGAGTAGATCTCGATTCTGTAAATAGCTTTTCAGAGTTAGCAATAAAAGTGACATTTATTTTTAAATTATCTATTTATATTTTGACATTGACCTAACCCAAAATAAAAATTGATATTTTAACAATGTTACTCTCGAAACTCTTAATTTTTATGCCTCGGGAAGCACTTTAAGCCGTTGTTCTTGGTATATTCAGATCTTGGGCAGTCGTTACAGGTCATCAGAGACCAGAAATTCTGATAACCAGTTTAACTAGGTTAGATAGACAGTGGCTCCATGTAAAGTACTGGTATTCAGTTGCATTCGGTTATATTGGAAGCGGTCCCCAACATAATTGGGAAAAAGCTAGCCAGATTACGATGACTCTCAAATACCATATGTATAGGTTGCCATTATAGTCATTGAAAACCGCCATTATTCCCAAACAACATTTAAAACAAAAAAAATCATGCCATTTTCTTTATTTCCAGGTACACCGGATTTCAAAAATCGAACGCGGCAGAATGCAGGAACACGTGCCAGTTACCACACTTCATGTAAAATGATGTGCGCACGTTCGTTTTGTCGGCGAAATTGACAATAATACCAATTACGACACTCGAATTTATTGTGTAGGCGCATTCTGGCTTGTAAACAAACACTTAGTCTATATTTTTTTTGAGCTAGGCATTTGTTTTTTTTTTGTGAATTATGAGTAGGTACTTGATTTGTCCCGGAGTGGGTCAGAAAAGGCTAGGTGAAAAAAAAATCGCTTTATGTTATTAATTGCGATGAGGGTTCGTTTCAATTGAAATTTACGAGTAAGTACTTAGCAAGAGAGAGAATACCTACCTACTGTAAATTGCAACAATTACCCTTTTTTTGCCCAGAGCGGGAGGGGTTATTTGATGATAACTACCACGCAAAAAAAGGTTCTGTCAAGGTGTGTAAAGTATCTGTAAGTACCTAGTATCCATAAGATTGAGATTGACATTAAATATTTCTCTTCTATTCCAAATGGATATACAGGACAATAAAAGACAATTTTAATGAAAATGTATGATGCAGAATTGTTGGAGCATCATAAAGATGTGTATAAATAATGGTTTTTGCATTGTATACAGTTACGACTTGAATATAGTTTTATACCAGTAAAGTAATTATGGCATATTGTAAAGACAACGGAATTAATTGAGGAATACTGGGGACATAATATTATTGCTTTACCCAAGAAGCTACGTAGCCCGAGAAAGACTTAAGTTGCATTGGACAGAGCACATTGCTCGCAGCCCGGAAAGTTCTCAAAATCAAAACTCATTTATTCAAACTAGGCTGATAATCAGCACTTTTCGAACGACAAAATTTGCTTTACTTTACTTATTTACAAGAGACAGTCCCCCAAAACGCCCCCCCTTCGACACTTCCTAGTGTTTTTGCTGGAAAGAAGAAGTGGCGGAACAAACTCCCCAGCAACACATCTGTCTGTTATGTTGGTTAGAAGAACCAGACTCGATACAATAGTAAGGCAAGTTAATGACTACAGACACACATTTTAAGCAATATTAAATAATATACTTAATAATAAAACAAGAATATTACAAGAATATTTGTGTATGTGAGTTTAAATGTGTGTAAACGCCCCCACGATGCAGGAGAAATACCTAGTGTGGGGCAACGTTAAAAAAAAGAGACAACATATCAGTAAACTAATCTTGGAGAAAGAACATAAATAACAAACATTGTCGTTTGTTGTTCTGGAGTGGCGACCGCGAACCGGAAGATGTTGCGTTTGAAGGCCTCCCACTAGGTGGACTGTGCACCTGGTGAAGGCTTATGCCCGGCAGTGGACGGCTTTTGGCTGAAATGATGATAATAATGACCCAAAAAGCTTCTTCTTCTTCTCACTCGCACGTATAACAGGGCAATGTATTTGTTCTATTTCTCTCCATGTATCAAACTTCCATAGTGCCCCAGTTTGGTTAAAATCTGTTATGGTAGTCTGATAGTGAAAAGCAATAAACTCTCCTTTACATTTTGTAATGGCTACCAACCTTTTTCGATACCATCTCTTTTCCATTCATTAACATTTTGTTGTACTGACCCTTTAAGTGATCTAGGTGCATCGATAATGTGAAACTTGGTACCATTTTCAGTTCTGTGTTTTCCCTCCTGTACAAAAAGTTGGCTGGAGTGTTCTGAGCTAGAAGGGTCTTTTGATACTTAAATTACATTGATAGGCATTTGGTTACTGTTTTATATAGCTGTGTTTTACCTGTCTTGGACGCACGCCAAAAAATCCTAGGGCTCTTTGGTAAATTGATCCCACTCAGATGGGACCCGCGGGTCCAATCGACTGTAACTATTTTTGGATTTCTCAACTGGACCCGCTGTCAAATTTAATATATTGTATGGTCAAGTAGAAAAGTTTTTTTACCCACTACGGAACGGAGAAGGTATACTACAGCTTTAAAATAAGCTGCATCAATACCTTTGAATTGCGTTAGTGATAAACTATGCCTACAGCTGCCTACCTCATATTTATTTGTTGCTAACTCAGTTTTTCATAACAAATTAATTGTCATTGTACTTTGACCATAATTGTAAATATTCTAAATAAAATCTACCGACTCATCGGTAGGTTGATTGGCAATCACAATGTCGTTTACGAGGCCGCTGTTTTGATGGGTAGGCTAAAAGTAATGTAATGTACTGTTAGCCTAAAGAAATACATTGTTTATGTTGTAAATTTAGTACCGACCGCCACGGGTAATAGTATGTATACACTCGGCAAAGTTCAAACGCAAATTTGAGATATGACCTTGTTTATGACAATATGGGTTCCAAAATATTAGTTTTGTTACGTAACATAAATATTTTAATCAATACAGTAAGCGACAATTGGTTCTAAACGTTGCTAAGTGTATACTTATTGCTGCTGCTGACTGTACATCTCGGTACCTAAGAGCTGACTTTTACCTTGGGCAAAGACTAAGCATTGAAAAACAGCGTGGCAATACTGTCAGTCTCTTGGGCACATATCCAACATAACAAAATAAACATAGTTTAATTAAGTAACTGCTGGTAGGTAAGTAGGTAGTTTAGTTTCTAGCATAGTGTTATTTTAAGGTTCTATTTAATAACACAAATTGTAGTCTATATGGTATAATATTTATAGACCAAAGTTGCCTGAAAATAAACCGTCAGTGAGACGTCGTAGTACCTAAAAAGGTAAATCGGACATTAATTATTGTATCTTGATTTTCTCTATGGAAGATTTATTTTAGAAAAAATAAAAGATAAAACAATAGATACTTTCATTACTGTATCTATCTTAATAATATTTAATATCTGTATCTGTTGTTGATCTTAGAATAATCAGGATAAAATCACAAAACATTTGGGTTGAAAGGAAACCTTTTAAACAATTTTTGAAGGACAGTAATTTCCCTGTCTTATTGTTCATCGAATTTTCCTTCTTTCTTCTCTGTAATTACTTTTTACCTTGACTTATTAAGAGGCCTTCGCGGTGAACAATTGAAAGGTAAACAATGAAGATTTATGATATTTTGAAGTTTCCGATGTAAAAGCTTGAGTTTCGCCAATATCTTTTTAGTCTCTACTCTCAAGGTGTCGTTTTCGAGCAATACTTTTGCGTAGAGTTACTTAGTTTGATGTTATGGGTCTACCACAAGCACAGGCTTCACCACAGACTTGCCCGCGCGATTGCACGGTGCACATCGCGCGTGAGGTTGGTAAAACTGTATTACACGCGTATGTACTGTGTGCACCGTGTAATCGCGCAGGCAAAAGTGTGGTGAAGCCCCGTGAAGCTTAAGCGTGTGGTAGGCCCATTAAGAATGTTTGGTTGACGGCCTCGTGAAGCGACACCCTGTGTAACAAATATGGTATTTGTCGCAGAAATACCATACGTTTGATTATTGATCTTTCTGACATCAAAGCGATCATCTACTGATAAAAAGTGTCGACAGCAACATTCGTTCCGATTGGTCATATAGAAATTTCATCAAAATCGGTTCAAAAAGATCGATTTTTTCTTCTTGGCCCGTTGACATGATGTTCTTAATAACTTCTACTTACAATGTAAAATTGATTTATTACAAGAATTTGTGTAGTATACAACTAAAAAGGGTAAAATAAAAACATTTTGTAATTTTTTTTTCATTCGCAATTCAGCTATCGCCAAGTAAATTATTCTTAAATGTCAAGTGATCGAGGTCAGTAGCCACCGAAACTTCGTTATCAATGCATTTAATTACAGTATTTTCGGCTATATTGAAACTTAACAGTCAAGATTAGCTGCTTGACGCCCGGTGGTCAGATAGTATATGCACTCGGGGTTTAGTTGGCAACTGATCTTTGCAATGGTTCTGTATAATTTTTTTTTGTTGTTTGTTTATGGTGATCTAAATTATGTCGGCCCAGAACTGAGCTACTAGTTTGACGGTTTCGGTTGCGTCCATCAGTTCCTGTAATGAACAAAGTGTAAACTGCCCCATAGTTTGTGGAGCTCCATCAGATTTATACTCCAGAGCAGTCATTAACGAATCTGTTTAACGTTAGTAAATCTTAACATAAGCATAATGCCTACCTAAATAACGTTCCCAGTGCTGGGACACTCACGTGTCTGTGACAGAGAATGGGCCATCGGTCACCACGCGTACAGTCGATGTCACATGTATCCGAAGTTTTTGTTTTAGGACATGGCAGTTTCTTCACGATGTTTTCCTTCAGCGAGAGCAGTGGTGATGAAACATACAACTTAGTACTACAGCGCATCATGTTACTATACTAACTGTCAAAATTTCTCATTCGATTTTGAACGTAACCGTCAATATTTTATGGTTTAAAATCATTTGCAGCAATTTGAAAGTTTGTAGTAAATTGATGAGCTGGCGACTGTACTTATTTGGTTTCGAAACTTCAATCTAATCAAAAATTGTAAGTACATAATTTGTTTTCAAATTACATTTCAAACGACCTCTTACGAAAACGAATTTCCTTTATTTCTTCTTTATACTTACTGTAACACAGAACTGTAACGAATTAATTCGATTTACTAACGTGTTCTGTGCGAATTCCAAGGAACTCCACGAGACATTGTATGTCGCTTGTTGCCAGCCGGATCTAGCACAATTATATCGTAGATAATGTGCAGGTCAAGCGCACAATTCGGTGCCGATGCCTATCTGGATCATGCCTACTGACGCATGCACATAATAAACTTCGTGTAGTGTAAATGTAGCAATCACGTGTGAGATAAAAATTATTTATAATTCCCAGCACACCAAAGGCATAATTTGCCTATAAACTACTATAGAGTTCCCGGAACAGGCTCCACTCAGCGAGCCTTTTCTTTGGAGAGTAGGAAATCATCAAATGGCTCCTCCTGCTAGGGAGTGTCAGACTTCAACTGACTAAAAACCACGCATGTTAATTTTTAGCCCTTTGTGTCTGAGGCCGTGGTATCTCTTTTGAACAACCTGCAGCCCCGACAGCCACTCAGCTAGCCTTATTAATCCACTACTTTTCGATGTTTTGCTTCTGGAGGCTTCATGAAGGGCTAATGTCAAGTAGTAGCATGACACAGGCAAACAGTAACACAGGCGTACCCAAAAGCACACTATGCCATAATTATACAAAAATTATCGTAATGGAGTTTTGCATGCCTGACGATAGTTTGAGCCAGGTCAAACATGGCGCCGTTAATGATATAAATTATAATAATATCTTATCTGACCTACATGTGTGATCAGTGATTCTCAAGGACGTCTAGTTTCTGACTAGATCGTTTTATGCTACCTCGCCAAAATCAAACGGTGGTCGGAATTTACCAACGGGTACGTCGTAGCGTCGTGAACGGATTCTATGTTTGAACCCAGCTCATGAACTATCTGCTTAATACTGAATTAAATATCCAAAACATTCTTCAACTTCATTGGTGGTTGTTTCGTCCCACTGCAATACACGGTAAAGACCTGCTTTTCTCCTTTTCAATGCCCTCAATCTCGAACTCCTGTTGTGGATCCATCCTGCCATGTCGTTGCACATTTTCTTTGGCCCACATTTTTGTTTGATTTAGCCCACGATCCGTTCGACATGCGACAGACTTGGTCTGGCCAGGATATTAATAAAACTGTTTTAAATATTCACATCGGCTCGATGTTCATTCATTATTTATTCAGGTATTTTTCATAAAAGGTCAGGACGTTTCGTTGCAAAATGAGGTGATATTTGTGGTGTTATATGATTTCACACAAATATGCGAGACGCACGGGACCGGTCAATGTGGCGACACGTGGGGGAGGCCTATGTCCAGCAGTGGACGTCTTTGGCTAAAAATACTAACTATCCTTCAAAGCAGTGGCAACTTCTTTGGCGGATTTTAGCACAATCCTGTAGCTTTCGGCGTTTCTTATGAAGATGAGGATTTTTTTTTTGTCAAACATTTTTAACGATATAGCCGGTTGGAATAAACAAAGAACGGTCTATGTGGTATATGGCTATATCGTTTAAAATGTTTTATTCCTTTGCAAAAAGTATTACAACTCTTCTTACTGACTACCTATTGTCTAGAGATACGTATCTCGATCTTGACCGTTACCTTTGACACAAAATCCAGTACAAAGAGTAGTCTACTATCTCATCGGACCCCATGGTGATGCTAAGATATTTTGGCCTGATGCTAAACTTATGTTTAGATCGAGTGGACCGGTGAAAGTAGTGTGGTGTGGCGATCTTCTTTGCCATAGTTTGGGGAGTTTTGAGCAAAATTGCAAGACATGGACAATAAGCAAATTTGACTGGGCCTACGTGGTGGATCATGGCCCTTCCCCAGTCACAGAGAGGTGATGGCGGTCTGTATACTAATTAGAAACGTGCATCTAGTGGAAAGTGGTAATTCGTAAAGGGAATAATAACAACTGCGTTTTTGGCCTGTGGTAAGCGTGAGTCCTGTGGCATATTATAAGGTTGTGGGTTGAATTCCAATTGGGCAGTGTTATTGAGTTTTTCATAAGGAATTACTCAGTAGAAGCTACCGAGTCTGGATTTGGGCCCGGTTGATGGCAATAGGCTCTCGAAATGTGGGTGTACTATTTGGTATACCTCTGCGTTACCCTTCCGAGATTACAGGCTAATGAATGACGCATGTATTTTCTACAAAGCTGGAAAATAAAAATTGTCTTGTCGTTCGCAAGGTCTCAACGGTTCTGAGTCAGAGATATATCTACGAAGGATTTGTGCTTGTTGAGTATTTATTATACAAGATGATTTTTTAGTCACCGTCTAATTTTTTCTAGGTTTTAGTTATCATTCACTAACACCATTTTTGATAAAAAATCGGTACGTAAAATTCTCATAATTAATCATTTTCTCGAAAGAATAATCCGATCTCCGTGAAAAGTTTAAAGTTTGTGTGTACTCGTATCTCAATATTTTAGTATTAAGTGATACTAAGAGAAAAACACGTATTCAATGATTTTCGCCAAAGATTAATTTATCAGAATTTGGACGGTGACTAAAATATCATCTTGAATAGAATTACAGTTACTATCGTAAATACATTGGTAACATTTTCTGAAGAATGTAGGGTTGATAGAGGTCTAGGCAGATGTTGCAAAAGGATCAGTCTGGGTAGATAATTTATGTTGCCCTGAGGATCTTAGATTTTTTTACCAAGAATTAATAAAGAGGATAGATAACATAACATCATCAGTTATGTTTAAGTTTCAAGTAATAGGCGAGGTATTCCCATCTGAGCACCTAAGATTTCCCGTCGGGGCTGCGGGTTGTTCACAAGTTACCGCGGCCTCGACATATAGGGCTAAGAAGGAACATGCGTGGTTTTTAGTCAGTAGAAGTCTGACACTCCCTTTCGCTCTGCCCAAGAGCGGGACCACATTTAATGATTTTCCACCCGCCAAAAAAAAAACCACCTACGATTTGGTAGCTGCTAGTGATTGGGGTGTATAATAAAAGTAATCGATGATAATTTTAGTAAAGTTCCACAAACTACCAGGAGAACAGAAACATTAGAAGGTTTTGGAAATTGTAATTAATTAAATCAAATCTATTTGCCTTTCTAATACCATGCAGTTTTTTAGTTGGAGATTAGAAACTTGGATAGTAAAGTCTTACAAAGTACCAGGAGTCCAGAAATATATAGGAGGTAGGTACAGAACAATTAGAGAACCTTAGCGAGTTTATTGGAAATAACCGGGCACAAGGACTGCTACTAAAAAAATGTTGATGGAAAAACCCAATAATAAAGAGGTTAGATATCAGCATTTATTTACAAAACTCAGTATTAACAAAATAGGCACTTAAATAATTATCTGTACTTAGCAACACAGAGCTTGATTCGGCGAATTATTTCGGTCAAGCGTGTATCGGAGCAGAGGTTAATTACTTGAACTGTTCCGGTTAAGATAACGTATCAGTTACATTTGCGACCACGGGTTCTTTTTTTCTCTTTCGGCGGTCCTTTAATTAACGATGGCTAACTGCCTGGCCACGAATTAAACAACCAAGACGCGAGACTCAGAACTGGCTACGTACTTTGACATAACATACCATCACACATACTGCCCATAAGAAATTTTGTCAAATTGTACCGTCGAAATCAAAATCAAAACATTTATTTATCGATAGGAAAGAAGAAGAAGATCAACTTGAACCTGATAATTATGTTAGATATGTTAAAGGATTATGTTTAGTTATGATAAAGGAGGCGAGCCGATTACCTTCAACTGGTTTTACAAAACCAGTGGTTTTTTTTTAAGACATCTTTCAACCATGAAGCTAATGATTTAGTGATTATGTTGAAAACCCATTGAAGAAATTGGCCAGGTAGTAGTACTTTGATATGCTGGTCTTTACACCCACAGACAATGCGGTTGTTATCGCGTTTCAGCCGCTTTCCATTCGGCACACCGCCAATACATTTGTTTCAGCGCCTACGCCCCGACCACGTAAACGAGCGGTGTCGTTTGAGACTCTCCTTAGACCATGTACTCAGAACAAGCTCCAAGCAATTTCTTTCATCTATCTCCACGATTAGCCACCGCGACGCGTCTTACGTCAAGAGGCATGCGCGAGTGTCACTCAAGCCGCGTCGCGAGTCGTATCGCCTGAGGTCGTGATCAGGGCGAGGATTTCAAGTTTCTCTCCAAGAATGCTGAAAGTCTTTAATGATGCCGGTTGCTGATATTATAAGTTAAGTGTTGAATAGCGTGTTATTTGGGCGATGACAGATCTTTTAACTGTGGAGAAGACAGAATGTGATGTGAATGTGTGAGGATTTTTTTAGTATATTTGTAAGAACGTGCTGAAATGTGTATTATCAGCAGCCAATGCACAGTTTCCTTCGAAGATGAAGGCAGATTTAATGCTATTTACGACTTGCGCTGAACATTTTAACTGGCCTGTAGGTACTTAAAATACGTGCTTATAATTAAACTGATTTAGAACATTTGAGTTGAGTTTAATTTAATTAGTTAGCACTTTGAGTTATCCCGTAACACCAAGCTTGTTATCCCGGAAGAGTTAGGCAGAGGTGTACCTAATAGGACACCCACGTTTTGCCAGTTATGTTAAGCCCCATGTAATAGACAAATCCAGACTCTGTGGCTGTTACTGATAAATTCCTGAGGGAAAAACCTACCTGAGAATTGAACCCTGGACCGCGCTTGCGACCACTAGAAGAACCAGAAAGTCAGAAATAGGGTATTTTACCAAAAAAATCTAATAAGTCCGTCAGACAGATTTTCAAAAAATAATGGACACTTAATTTTATTAACGTAAACAAAAGTTGAAGACGATACAGTGCTTCGAAAAGTCGTGTCAAGTCGTGTGACGTCACCTTTTTACTCACAAAGTGACGTCACAAGCCGGGACTCATAATCTTTGACACGTTTTATCTTCGTCAATTTTTATTAATTTCATAAAATTAAAAACACGTATCCAATATTTTTCGATAATCAGATATGAATCAGAACAGACGGAACTAATTAGATTTTTAATTGAAATACCCTATTAGCCAATTTTCACAAACTCCAGTTCGTGAAATAGGTACCTATAGCACTTACAATGCAATCCAATCAAATCTGACGCATCTATAAACTGGCGCCATGAATTTTGACTCATATGATTAAGATGAAAAGCTCATGGATGGTAGGTACGGTACCACCTAGTACCAACACATGCACATCATTAATTCCATACCTAAATACGGTGAATCACCAAATTACAACACTAAAAGCATTATCTGTTTACAAATCCACTCACGCGCATGAGAAATGTCACTTCGCGATTCAAATATAGAATTTGTAATTCGTCATCTGTCGGGGAATTCGGAAATGGAACACATTTTTCTTCAGTTTCTTTATAATGTCTGTTTGTCCGTATGTCTGTTAGTGCAGTCGTTAGTCATGGTTTGTTTTTAGAAGTTTTCAGCAACTAAAAATGTTTGAGAGATGGGTTTGCCAACCTAACGGTTTGAAGGAGAGAAATATGATATCGGTCACACCCATTTGACCGTTCGGTAAAAGCTTCTGCGCATTTCATAACGCCTTTCAGGAAATAGAAGTGTCTCTGAAATCTTGTACTTTTTGGACAATATTTTCTATTAACCTATCTCCTTGGTAATTCAAGATATGGAGTTTCTTAGGGTATAATTTTTAATTAAAAATCAAGACAGTATCGGGAACTTATAAAGGGTGTAAAAGTACCCTTAACGCAAACGATCAAGGGCACTTGTTCTCCTCACCACTGCATCCACTAGCACAATGTTTTAAGAGTGCCACAATGAGTTTGTGAAATTTCTAAAAATTCCAATAATTATTTGCCTGACCCGGGAATCGAATCTAGACCTCGCTTTCCTCTATTTTAAATACAATTATTTTCTTCAAAATTACATTAGGCAGAAGCCCTGCCTACCCAATCCACAATTCCTCGCCCACCTACTACGAAGGAAACAGTATTTGTTTACCGCAAGTTTAACTACAGACATCAGTCTAAAACAAACGGCTATTCCGTGGTTTTATTGTCCGTACAGTATAGGTTTACTATCGAATTGAACCGTACAGCGCCGCCGACCTGTTTATAGATTTATATGCTACTCGTGGGGTAGGGCTGGCACCTAATAGTTCACCCATATTTTGGTAGATATGTTTCACTCCCATGTAATAAGGACGAGCCTATTGCTACCAACCGGTCACAAATTCAGACTCCGTGGCTTCTACTGGGAAAACTCAATATCAATTTGGTCGACCGGCCTAAGAATCGAACTGAGAACCCATGCACAGCACTCACGCTTGTGACCAATAGACCGACGAGGCAGTCTGTCTTCTTACCACAGTCTGTGTTCTTATTTAACACTAGCGGAAGACGTCACGCGGTTTTCGCGCGTAGTTCCCGTTCCCGTGCGAATACAGGAATAAAAAGTAGTAACTTTACTCAGGGTAAATGTAGCTTTCCAACGGTGGTAGAATTTTAGAAAAAAAAAAAAGTTTTTGAGTTTATTCATTACAAACATACATACACACACACAAAAAAAAATCAAATCTTTCCTCTTTATAATATTAGTGTAGATGTAGTTAACGAAATGTTTTAAATAAGTTTTAACGCTAAACATTGAATTATCTATGGCACAAGCGGGCTGAAGACTATCTATTAATAGCTAATCTACAGTTTTTCCCTTATGTTTTATTCACAAACACTACAATTGATTAACTGCCGCACTCAGAGAGCTTTAATGTTTACTTAGGCCATCACTTAGTAAAGGTTTTTACAGTTTTGTCGTACAAAAGTATGTCAAATCTTTACTAAGTGACGGCTTAAGGAATCATTAAATATCTCTGAGTACCCCAGTAAGTTTCCTTAATAGTTGTATCTTTACTTCTTGAGAAAGTGACAACCCTATTAACAACGAAAGTAAATTGAATGTAAGAAAGAAAACTCTAATCATATTTTTGTACTATTATACGTCCATGTAGCTTTTACTTTTGAGTATTTACTTTAATGATTTATTGGCTTGAATTTATTTATTAATTTTTTCAATTTGAAATTTGAACAAGTTATTTTTGAACACGATTGCACCGAGTATTGCTACATTCTTTTTCTACATTCGTCATTAGGTTCATTAGGTCATTAGGTATCGTCTTGTAAATTTTTGTGGCCATAGCAAACGCACTTTTCCCAAAGAGGGTAGTTTATATTGACTGGTAACGTTGCAAATGGGGGGGCAAATGACTCCTATTTCGCGATCCGAGCTGTAATGTAAACAGTGATAGATAATTTCTAATAAACAAGGCCATTTCAAAAATAAACAAAGTTGATATAAGAGGGGAGCATTAAATTACACTACGTATACTATACGTGTTTAGTATTAATTCGATACGGTACAAAAATAAAAAGCACAAAAAATGAGGATTTTTTTTTTCAAATAAACTAAATAGCTTACAAATCAGAGTAAAACGCAAACACCTTTTATAAATAAATTTAACTGACCTTAGATACCTAGGTAACAAATTGGCCCCGTCGCACGCGCGCGTCGCGTCATTGGGTCGGGCGGCGAAACACAGTGACTTATTTCTATTTCTTTTACGCGCGGGATGTTTTGCTATGATTGTCACGTCGTGTGTGTATTTATTTTGTTTCCTTGTTTGCATTGCCATCTTTTAGCGAAAATATTTGCTTATACTTGTGAGTTGCGTCAGAACGGCAACAACGCATCTCAGATTTATCGTTTTAAGGTGCATGACCTATGCGTATAGACATAATCAGCTGTTAAAACGGGGCAAAAACTTAAAAAAATCATTTACGACTAAACTACTGCTCCTATTTAATTGATTTTTGGTACAGAGCTTGAAAATGGTATCTAGTTTATGCTGTTTAAAGGAAAGCCTCTCTGTCGTATCAACTTTGTATAAGGATGGGACGGTAAGAATTTTTAATTTTTTAAAGAATTTCTTGCAGCTGTCAGTTCCTTTGTATTCCATAGTTTTATTTATTGTTAGTTTGATATTATAGAAGAAAAGATGAGGGATCATGTAAAAGAGAAAGGAGTTATAATGAAGTGACGTCACACAGACGGAGAAGGGAAGAAATAAACGTCTTCGAAAACTTCGCGCTTTTTACACGACTGCCCCAAAAAAAGAGTGTTATGTTTTTAATGTATTAGGCGTATTAGCTGTGTGTATTTATAACAATTATTTATTTGAAGTTTAGTTTTTCCCTCTAGATATATTTTATGCTATGCCTATTCTATTCTTTCCTTGATTTGTGTTAATGCGTGGCCATTGTTAATGCATGTGATAAACAAGTTTTTAGAAGGTTATAAGGTTAAAACTAAGCCTTTGACGTCAATGGCAAGTGTACTTTAATTAAAAATGTATTTTTGTATGCCGTCAAGGAAAACCCCTGGAATGTTTGTGCTGCCGGTTCAGATTAGAAAAAGGTATTAATTAAAATCTCACAATAACTATGTACTTATCATAATATAGGTTTCTTCTTTATTACTTAGACTAATTGCATAGTAGAATGTCTTCTATTTAATACCAAGATGTGTGTTTTAGGAGATTTCCCATCGACAATAAATAAATACTAACGTAATTAGCGAGCTAACCAATTAATAGTACGCATTGTCAAAAATTCTGCTTAAAACTGTTCAATCATCGACACTGTAATTCATGCAAAATTTCGTGCTTCTAGATCCAGAGGTTTAAATTGTGCATTGTCAAGAACTCAAGATATCTAAATACATAAATAATAATAATATAATAATAATAATAATAATAATATTCCACAACTATCACAGAACGCCATCTAGTCCCAAGCTAAGCAGAGCTTGTGTTATGGGTACTAGAAACATACTTATATATTTCTAAATACATACATATTATAGATAAATTACACCCAGACACAGAACAAATGATCGTGCTCATCACACAAACATTTGTCCTGGGTGGGAATCGAACCCACGACCTCCGGCATAGCAGTTAGGGTCACTAACCACTAGACCAACAGGCCAGTCAAATAAAAATCTTCTTTAGCAAATTCCACCGCTACGAAACTAGGGGCCGGTCGCTAGTTTAAAAATGAAATCAAACCTACCACGCCTTCGTACCACTCCTGTACATGAAGTTCAAATAAATAAATAAATCTTTTGGATATTTTAATTCTATTACCGATGACGACATCATTCGTATCAACGATATACCTATTTTCAAAGTGATCGATCTCCGCGAACTTATTAATCATATAAACTAGAATCAACATAATTGATAAAAACTCGGTTTCACTTGACACTTTGCCCTAGTTGCACTAGTGATACTACATCATACGTTATATGAATAAGCTCAGAAGGTCTATGATAACATTCTTTTCAGGTGGAAGTGCCAGGGTAGTCAATACAACCTTTGAAAGATCATTTTATTCCATTGAATGACTTAACTTTGATTTATTTAACTTTCATTTTAAAAATTTCCTGAACACATGTCTACTATAACAACTTTTGAACTAATTTCATAGAATTCTGAGTTCAGCTGTCATCTTAATTAAACTTAAAGCAAATCTTATTTTCTAGAAGCCGTAAACGTGTGTGCCTTAAAAACTTACAAACGTTGACGGCTTAAAAACCCTTTAGAAATATTTATCGAGTTTGAAAAAAAACCTTACAAATTAGTTGCGCTAGGATGACGTAAACTACTTTCGTAAGCATCCTTGTTGAAAACTTTACCAAAAAATGTCATGAGTTTTCGCTTTTCAAGATGACTAACTGCCGTACTCAGAGATATTTAATGATTACTTAAGCCGTCACTTAGTAAAGGTTTGACATATTTTTGTATGACAAAACTGTCAAAATCCTTACTAAGTGATGGCCTAAGTAATCATTAAAGCTCTCTGAGTGCGGCAGTTAGACAACTAACGAATACTCAGCTCTACCTCGCGGCATTCATGAACAACTCAAATTAAAAAAACAAAAGCCATTTACTTATTCAAATTAGGCTGATAAATAATCAGCACTTTTGGAACATCAAAGTTTAAAAGAAACAGTCCCCCAAAACGCACTCCCGATTTGCAAAATCGTGAGTATTTTCCAACGTTACACAGACTTGATCTTCTGTTTTCTCTATTGCCATACGCAGGTATGTTGCAACACAAATATCTACGGTACGTCCGGTGTATAGTTGCATTGCCTCCTACTGATTTATTTTCTACCTATAAATATGCATATCTATATTAAGTCCATGTCTACGAGGCGATATTTTGAGCAAACATCGATTTTGTTAATCGAATGACATTTTGTCCGTGTGTGGGTTTGTAAAATTACCTCTATATGAATGAAATTGAAATTTGTGTCGCGATATATATTATAGTTTTCAATCTAAATGAGCCTTTAGTTTGGTTCTGATATTTTAAGTAAGTAAGTAAGTAATATTTATTTGTTTAAACATGGTGTACATGATACATTACATGCAGGATAATAATGGGATACATAAAGTTCTAACATGTTTAGCCACATGTCGCGGCGTACAAATCGGTTGGAAGAGATGGTGCCGTGAAACCGTGATTATATTCAACCAAAAATGACATTATATAAATTATGTAGACACAATTATTCATTAAAGATTAAGTAGATATAATTACAATTTAGCAACATACTAGAACTTAACATTAATAGACAATATAATAGATTTCGTAACAGACTAAGAAGTATTATAGTCTCTTAAATACTAAGTTATATCGACGAAAACCATCGTTTGACAATTTAGTACTATAATTAAACTTAGGGGTTTTGGTACCGTAGATAGTTCTAAGACTAGCCTTAAACTTTTTTTTGTAAATCGTTTAGTCAAGGTCATGGATTAGAGCTTGTACTAAACTCGGTACTTTTATAATAATTGACCACGTTTTATAATAATACGGTTAAAGTTGAAACATACGATGTTCAGTTTATAGGTTTCTGTAAACGATTAAGAGAGACATTAATGTAAAGAGAGACAGTAATAAGATTAACGGCCGAATACTGAAACGCCACTCAAATATGTATAAGTAACGCTCAAATCTAGTGCTGTCTCGGTCGCTCTATGCTGATGTAACAGAGACAGAACGAGATTTAAGGGCAACTTAAAATTGAGTAGCGTTTCAGTATTCGGCCGTAAGAGAGAAAAAATTCGATGGCACGGTTGGCGCAGTGGCTCAAGCAATAGACTCCTGCGCTGCGTGTCGCGGGTTTGATCCCCGCTCGGATCAAATATTTGTATGACCTACAGATAGTTGTTCCAGGTCTGGGTATTTGTGTATGTGAGTTTATTATATCTTTGTGAACGCACCCACGACACAGGAGAAAATCCTAGTGTGGGAACAATGTTTAAAAAAAACATTGGCTGTTCCATTCGTTTTTCCCACGTATTTAAATCACGTTTGTACAAAACAGCTGATTTCTTGAAAATGCTTTTGTTATCAATTCGAACAAAGTGGATCCCTACAAGAGCTCAAGTTCAAATATACGTTATCGTTCAAACGTCGGGATCCCTCTCGTCACGTCAGATCGACGTCATAGCCTCCCCGGTGACGTCAGCGTTACGTATCTCTGAACGCCTACGCGAGAACAAACGGGATGAAAAGGTTTTAGAACTGTTGTTGTTTTGTGTTATCGTCTATTGATAAGTTTGATAACAGTGTAAAGGTTGGTCTTGCATTGAAATAGAAAGGGTTGTTATATGATGTCTTCTTTAGCAGAACATTTAACGATCGTCGATATTTAGTCATAGTCAGTCTTTTCCATAGATCGCGTGTATGTTTGACCAGGGCCCCGAGTCTGCTATTCAATAGTGTCAGAATGATCTAGCACTGATCTCATAATTGTTGATTTTGACAAGTTTGGTGTTGTCAAAATCAACAATTATGAGATCAATGATAGACCATTCTGACACTATTGAATAGCAGACTCGGGGCCCGTTTTTTTTATTTTTTTTTTTGGTGGGTTTAAAATCATCGAATAACCCCTCCCGCTCTCGGGCAGAGCGAAAGGGAGTGTCAGACTTCTACTGACTAAAAACCACCCATGTTCCTTCTTCGCCCTCTATGTCGAGGCCGCGATAACCGGTGGACTACCCGCGGCCCCGACAGAGACTCGGGGCCCAGAAGTATGAATGAGGACGAAGCAAAAGTATCATAGCATTCGTAGCAGGTGGCGTTCTGTAGTTTCTACTTACTCCCATGGGAAAGGTCGTGATATTATGTATACTGTATTTAAATCAAAGCCAAAAATTCAAAATGTTTGAAGGCAATAAGTAATTTATGGTTGATGGGCGAATGTGAATTGAGTATTAGGTACACCTCTGCTCAATAACTAAGGGGAAAGCAACCGTGGTAATTAATATTCGCCGTTTTACACTTAATAAAGCTTCAAAAGTTAAGTTTTTTAAAAGCAGTTTGTATAAGGCGTTTTTTGCAAATACGCGCACAGTTTACTCCAATTTCTGTAGTTGACGTAATCGCGTAACTGAAGACGCCATGTTGTTTTAAACTAATTAAGTGTATAAACTACAGAACAAACATCACGCTTTACCACCGAGGGGTGAAAGAAACCTTTAACATAAGTAACTACCATTCCAGACTTCATCGTAATTCCACACTTCGACAATACATTCAAATACTTTTAATGAACTCAGAAGCAAAAATATTCCTCAAATTCAAGAGCGTATCACACTAATATTATAAAGGCGAAAGTTTGTGAGTGTGTATGTTTGTTACTTCTTCACGCAAACACTACTGAACGGATTTGGATAAAATTTGGTGCTCAGATAGTTTATAACCTGGATTAAAACATAGGTTTTTTTTTTTTCATGAGTTTTTATCCCGATTTTATCTTCCCGGGGGATAATTTTCGAGTTGTAGCGGGTGAAGCCGCTGGCAACAGCTCTCAGTCTGCCTAGCCTTTTCCCAACTGGTATTCAATATTGGTAATACGATACAGTGCAGTGGTGGCCCAGTGGTGGTGGCCCCGACTTACGAACAGTTAGTCGTGAATTCGAACCTAGTCAGACGCATTACTTTGTGTAAATTATTTCATCACCACTGCTCTCAAAACGGTGAAGGAAAACATCGTGAGGAAACCGTGTCTTAGAACCAACAAAATCGAAGACATGACGGACATCTTCCTACCTGCTCTAGGCCCGCGTGGTGGCCCATCGCTCTCCTGCAGTGTGAACATTATAGGCTGATGATGATGATGATGAATACGATACCCTTTTGTAAGACAGGTTGTAACGACTGTTAAAGATCTTCTGATCTTCGGACCAATGGCTTAACGTAGTTTTCGAGGTACGGAGGAAAGTCGGTATGTAATTGGTGGTCACCCATCCACGAACAAACCTAGGCAAGCGTGGTTTAACCCGAACATCGACCCGACTCAAATATAATCTACTCAAATACAAAAATATTCCCCGAATTCAAGAGCGTATATTTTTTTATGCAAGAAAGTCTATCTGCCATTTATAACAAGGAGTATCAAACAGCGTGCAGGGTGTACTAACAATTTTGTGTGGAAATCATAACATTATACGGGGTGCTCCCGAGAAAATATATTAGCTTTGAAACGGAGAGAGTTTATTGAGACCGTTTCGGATATTTGTGATATTGTAAAACGAGGTTTTATTTCGCTGGGATGCTGTTCTTTACGTGCTTTCATGCGGAACTGGCGAATTGTGGCCGTAAAAATGTTCGAAGCTGTGACAATGCAAGCAATAATCTGTGAAATAATGTTCAAGATATTTGTTAATTTTCCAAAAAAAAAAAAGTTTAAAAACTAAAACCCGACTACGAATAAAAACGCAGAAAATAATTAAACAAGAAAAATTGTCTAGTAAGTAGATAATTTGATAAATTATAGAGGACAGTCGTAGTCACATGCCACTTTGCTAATGGCAACTAGCAGCTGACTTCTGTATCAATGAGAACGCCATGAAGGCGCATCAGGTATCAGTGGCATGCGACTACGACTGTCCTCTATAATTTATCAAATTATCTACTTACTAGACAATTTTTCTTGTTTAATTCTTTTCTGCGTTTTTATTCGTGGTCGGGTTTTAGTTTTTAAACTTATTTTTTTATTTCCGCCGTAAAAAGAAATATTAAAATTTATATAGCCTATGTCACCCGCGTTATTCTTACGAATCTATTGACACCTCATTTATTAAAATACCTTTAGTAGTCTAGGCGCTACGGTGGAACATACAAACATACATACATACATACAAACATACATACCTTCCTTTTGGCTACGCCGTAGTCGGGTACAAAACGTCGCGAACTACGAATTGAACTTATTTTATTCAAAAATCGAACTGAATGGTGTTCAATTTGTGAGGCATAGGCCTCATATGCCTGTCGGGGCTGCGGGTAGTTCGAAAGAGATACCGCGACTTCGGGCACAAAGAGCTAAGAAGGAACATGGGTGGTTTTTAGTCAGTAGAAGTCTGACACTCCTTAACGCTCCGCCCAGAGCCAGAGAAATCATTTGATGATTCCTCACACTCCAAAAAAAACGTGGTTTGTTCCGGTTGCAGTGATAATTTGTTTCTAACGTTAAATTGTATTTATTCCAGTGGACTGTTGCAGGCTAACGGCGATGATAACTTCAAGAATTGGAATGAAATGGTTGATGCCACCAGGTGGACCGACGACATCGTGAGAGTTGCGGGCAACCGGTGGATGCAAACGGCAGGCTGCCGTTCTGTATGGCGTTCTATGGGGGAGGCCTTTGTCCAGCAGTGGACGTCTTATGATGATTGATGATTGAGAGATTTATGATTTATCGATGGTCTATTGGTTACAAGTGCGACTGCAAAGCATGAGGTCCTTCCTGGCTTTGATTCCCAGTCGGAGAGTTCTTATGGTTGTCTTTTAGAAATTCTTAGTAGCAGCACTAAGTTTCTCTAAGCCTTGTTGACGGTAATAGGCACGGTCCCTATTAACTAATTGTCAGAATGAAGGTGTATACAAAATACTGCTTGTGACTCTACACGCCTGTCGTTTTTTTGGGTTAAACAATCGCAATGTTACTAAAACTGTTTAATCAAACTCAGCAATACTAAAATACAATTAGGTACCTAGATACCGTTCCGTTACACGTGCAAATCTATGAATTGAATTAACATAGATTACCAGCTTGACCTACGGCTAAAAATAACCTCATTCTGTGTACAATCGTAGATAAAATCCCTATAATATAGTGAATCACGATTTTAACACAACAACAGCATAATCAATACAATTATGACACTGGCCGTCTATTCTGTGTATGTACAATTTCCTGATAAGTTGCATATGTTGCTGGGTATTCGTAAAACCCGGTGTTTTGCGAAAAGACTGGGATTTTGTAAAGGATCGGGTTATTGGAAACTCAGTGATATTTACATTATTTGAAATAAGTATGAGGATTTTTCAATAAAGGCTGGTTAGGTGCCATGGGATCTGGAGGCGATAGTCCTCGCGCGCCTGCATGCATAGGGCGCGGAGGCGCTGCACCGGGGGGTCACTCCGTTTCGCGTAGCAGACAGACCTCCGGTGTGTTGGATGATGAGATAGAAGCTCTTTGTGCAGTTTCTTATGCATGATAAATTTCACGTATTTAAAGTTAACGAGTGTGTTGATGACCATATCAGTTTAAAAACTTATCACTTTCATACTACATACTATAAAACAAGGTCCTCCAACGCGTCTGTCTGTCTGTCTGTTCACGATAAACTCGAAAACTACTTTACCCATTTTCATGCAGTTTTCACCTAAGGATAGAGTGGTTCTCGAGGAAGGTTTTAGTATATAATTTGACGCGGGGAAGCCGCGGGCATCAGCTAATATCAGAATAAAGAAATGCCGAGTTTGGATTAATTTCCATCAGCAATCAAGTCTCCACATTCCTAAACAGATTCTTTTTTTTTGCAAACAGCCTGTATTATTACGATTGTTTTTCTTAGTTTCTAATTTTCTCTAAAATCCCAGATTTTTCGCAAAAAACCGATTTAACACACACGATTTTCCCACAACGCTACATGCACAGTATTTTGCATACTACTAGGGTAAACCGTACAAACAACCGGTTCTTCGAATAATATGGCGAATTATGGTAATACGAATATTTTCTGTTCCCGTAGACGTTACTGCTTGATAATACTGTTTCGATTTGCATAAAATATGTTAAGTAATAAGTGGGTAACGTTTTGCTTGTGCGGTAGTTGCGGGTGGTGGTTACACGAATAAATCTTGGCGATTTATGATGGTATAGATGACGTGTGGAGCTTGTGTGGTCGTGGGTTTGGGAAGGTGTTTACTTGGGTGCAGAATGTATGTGTTATGAGGGTCGTCTGGAAAAATGGCGGCCTATACATACAATAGGGTAATTGACAAAAAAATCTACATAATTAGTCCGTCAAATAGAATTCCAAAAAATATTGGAAACGTATTTTTCTTTTTTACGAAAACTATAAATGAAGTGCTTCGAAAAGTCGCACGACGTCACAGACAGTGACGTCACGCCAGAGTGTCTTGGGCTTCCCTCGGTTACGTTGGCCGTCTTCGTGCACCCACTGTGTTTCACCTTTGGCCATCTGTCCGGCTCCATCCTAGAAACATGACCCGCCCAGTCCCATTCTTTTACCCGCGATCTTTTTAATATCATCCCCCATCTAAAACACTCCAACAGTAAACTCTAGAACACTCCAACAGTAAACTCTAGAACACTCCAACAGTAAACTCTAGAACACTCCAACAGTAAACTCTAGAACACTGCAACAGTAAACTCTAGAACACCATAACCCTACTCAACCAATACCACGACTGCCTTATTCGCAATCGAATCAAAAAGGCAAAAATTGACCTTTGCTACCGACCTGTCACTTCCGTTCGGGCCGGCAACCGGACATTCCTGCCATAACCTCTGTCGGCCATCGAACCATAGTTTCATGGTAAAAAAGTGGCACATCCCTATAAAACCGGTTTCGGTTAGTGCAATTTTTAGGCTCCGATGAGGAAAAAAGTGATTATTGGTTGGTAAATTAGTTCTATTAATTGGGTGAAGTTTTATAACAGTTTTAAATTATTACTGAGCGAAACTTTTTCTTTAAACCATTGCCCTACACTAGAACTCTTTTCCTATATTGTGGATGCGTTTCATCATCATCATTTCAGCCGAAAGACGTCCACTGCTGGATATAGGCCTCCTTCAAGAGTCGCCGCATTGATCGGTCCCGTATGTCCAGCGGATCTCCGCAACCTTCACCAGGTTATCGAGATGCGTTTATAAACACAAACTGATAAACAGCCATATTATGAACTTCCTTGACTCCGTGTGGGGATCGAACCCGCAACACTCAGTGCAGGAGCCAACCGCTGAGCCAATACGCTAACAGTGCCTTCAATGCGTGGGCCAAAATGCTTTGAAAGGTTTTGAAATTATCACTTACTAGGTGAAAATCTTATAGAGTCAAAACTAAATAAAGCAACGCTTAGAAGTTGGAACCTTGGGAAAATGCTGACTTCAGTAGTTACTAAAGTAACTACTTCTATTGGTTTTAACATAACATTTACATAAAAGCATGCTTGAAATCTCGGAAGGGTTATTAGAACTGCACTTATTATTCATTTGTGATTGGTTTGCCCGACTGGCATTAATCGGGCAGAAATCCAGTTCCTACTCGAAATTCCAGATGAAAAATAAAGGAACCTACAGTTTCTCAATTACAGACAGACGTTATCTAGGACAGAAGCCCACCTCAAAACTCGTTGAAATGAAAAAGGCTAGACGAATAGAGAAGACTTAATTATAGCTAGACTATTAAATTGCCTAAAGGCACAGAAAAACCTTTGAGACGAAATAAATTGGCCTTATTTTTTTCTTATGCTCATCTCATTACACAAACGTTCTGGAGTTGACGCTGGAAATAAATAATGTTACAAATATGACGTCAATGTTAATTTTAGAAGAGAAAGTTAAGTAGGTACTCGTCCCGTCGGGGCTGCGGGATGTTGCAAGAGATAACGCGGCTTCGACATAAAGGGCTAAGAAGGAACATGGGCGGTTTTTAGTCCGTAGAAGTCACACACACAAGACACTCCTTTTCGCTCTGCCCAAGAGCGGGAGGGGTTATTTGATGATTTCCCACCCCCATAAAAAAGTAAGTACTCATATGATGAAATTCTTAACATGATGCCGGTAAAACCTGAAGGAATGTACGAGTACACCCACAGTGATGGAAAATATTGGTATATTTATACAGTTATTAATTTATGAGGTACGTCAAGTCTTGACTTTGCGCATAAACATTTAAAAAAATCGAGTTAGTAGTTCAACAGTGAATACTTGCAATATACTAACCAAAGTTTTTACCTACTGGTACACTCAAAAGTTCTCAAAAATACAAGAAAAAACAAAATCGACCCAGTCATTCTAGCCGCGTTAAAACTACATTATTTTGTTCAATATACGAGTACTTTAAATTTATTTCCGAATTTACCCTAAAAACCTCTTAAAACAAAATCCGTTGGAAACAGTCTTCTTTATTTATCGTTCCTCTCGGGATTTCGATCGCGTGTGGTCTAAATATATACTAAATATTATGCAAGGAAGCCAACAACGGAAGGAAGGACGCATAAGGACTCCTCCACATCGACAGTGCACTCTACTAATAGTACGAATCGCACACCTAGACCTAACCTATCCGGGTATGATCGAATCCTTAATGTGAGAAATGGAACGCAACAAATGTCAAACATTCCCGCCGTTTTTTGATTTAGCTGTCAATGTCACTGCCAAAACTTTTTGTTGGTTAAATGGAAACCGATTTGTTCTTAGAACCGTATAAAATACAGAAACTAATTGAAACTTTATTTCCATAATCTACCTACTGTATTTAGAGGTCTCGATTCTGCGAAAAATAATTGGAAAACCAGCGCATGTTAATGAGAATTTTGTGGTATAAATACTTGTTTAATTAGTTTCCAGAACGAATCTAGAGTAGGATAAGACTTTTCAGCGAAACCGATCATTTTGTGATACCATTAAAATTAGATTAGAAGGTCGCCATACATCATGAATGATGCCAATTTCTTGCTAAGTCATCTAACATTAGTCAAAGAATTCGTCCCCTTCATTTCCATTGTAAACTGACCCCCTCTTCACAATAAACCTATCCACCAGAAAGGTCAATATATCTTCGTATTTTCTTCGCTTAACTGCAGTTTGAAACTCAAGTCACGAATGCGTTCAAAATAAAGATTCGATTGTTGACTCATCGACTTCAGAATCGAAACGTTTTCCCGCGTAAAGTCCGCGACCCGCAAACTTTATCAAACGCTCGGAAAAGTAAAACATTAGGCTTTAGAAACCCTTATCTGTAAGTATTTAAGGATCAGTTTATGAGGCTTTGTGTTAAATGGAATAGCAAATAGATTGTCATCGTATAAATAGTGCAACGGTGCGTTCCGCGAATTCGCTGCGTTCATTTTCCTCGTCGAATGGAATGCGCCTCCTGACGTCATTTGGAACGCACCTACAAATAACACGACCAAATTAAATTGTCTTCATTCTATGTTTAAATTAGAATTGAAAGTAGGCTCTAGGAATCAGTAGAATGTTATAAAGAGAACAGTTTGAAAAGCTCTGATATTGTGTGTTATATTTGTTTAGATTGCGCGTGTGTTTAATTTTGTCGGTTATCAAGTGCAGGATAACGGGTCTTGTAGGTCGTTCGTATGACCGATAGGAATGCTTTTATTAGTTCTAAAAAATAAGGTGTTTTTATTACTTATCGCGTTGAATTTACGCTCACGTATGTTTGGACAGGTGATGTGCAGACAGGTTACATGTTTATTAAGGAGTTGAAATAATTTTAGACATGTATTCTTTCTTAATGATGCTTAATGTCTTAATTAGTGACGCCATGGATAGCTTTAATTAAGATAAGGTGGTCAGGAAATGGCCGCTGACACGTATGTCTGTTCAAAATCGCCCATTTTGATATTCTGATTAAAGGTTGCGGCATATTTGTAACACCCTACGAGGGAATATTAGACAATTAAGGAAATGAGGGCCCATGATTTTAAATGCCTCTTTGCAAGGGGTCATTTTGTGTCCGTCTGTTAAAAACTTATCAGGACCGTCTATCGTAGTGATTATTGAGTAGCCCATAATGATAACATTTGCAGCTTCAATATTTGAAATGGGGCCTATTTTACGCTGCATTTTTGTCGCGTATTGTGTTACAAGTCTGTCCCAGCCTTAACCTTGCCAATTCAAACTGCGATTGCCAGAAAACGGTAAAAACCACTTCAAACATAATAATTTATTAACAAAAGAAAACGTACCTATGTCAGACATGTTCTGTTCTCAACAATAACAAAAGACAAACCGCTAAGCAAAGAAATATTTCCATATCGTTTGTCCGGTGCCTCGTAAAATAACGAATAGGCAATAATTAGTCGCCATTTTGCGAAACCAACAATGCATTGTCAAACCGAAACTTTCATTTTTAAAATGTCTTTTAACTACCAAGCTTATCATTTACTCTTCTTTTATCAAAAATACACTTTAATTTCAACCTTAAACACATGCTTTAAGAACTATGGGTATCTTTGTGTCCAAGCAAAATGAAATATCGTGTAAAATTATCATTTGATGTGTAGATCAACGTTCGCAGGTTTATCATTATAAAATATTCATATGGTCCCATTAAAATAGGTGGACAAAATTTTAGAAATAATTCAGACCACCAAAATAAGAACAATGGTAAAAACTAATAATTAAAAAAGCGCATTTAAGTACCTACTCATAAAGGACGAGTTTGTTCTAGACTCGGCAATACATTATTTTTGGTCAAAATAAAATCACTTTATTTAGTGTTTTTTTTTTGTTTAGATATCTTTGTTTAGGCGTACTGAACGCTGTGTTAAAATTTGTCCTCCTATTTTAATGGGACCTTATATAGTTAACGGTGATATTACAATTGATTGACTACAATATCAATAACTTGACAGTCTCTTCACAATATGAATAATAATAATTTATTGTTTAAAAAAATTACAATCATTGTGTTGATTCCTGAAACTCACACTAGGATTTCCTGTGTCTTGACTCCTTCGTTCCGTTTAAGTATATAATAGGGGTCGGACAAAAAATAACTAATTAGTCCGTCAGATAGATTTCCAAAAAATATTGAACACGTATTTTTTTTTACATAAACATAAAATGAGACGAAACAATGCTTCGAAAACGCGTGAACTCCTCGAAAACGTCACATGTCAGTACAATTTTTACCTACAAATGACGTCACAACCCCCAACTCATGATCTTTGACGCGTTTTATCTTCGTCAATTTTTATTAATGTGATAAAAGAAAAAACACGTATCCAATATTTTTCGATAATCTAACTGACGGACTAATTAGAATCATATTTTTTTGACTCAGTCTAAAAGCAAATTAAACAAGCAAGCAAATTATTCAATTAACAAACTAAAACTTTATCGCATTGATTATTGATCTTTGGTTTTCTTACACAAAATCATATTATTCTTTTAATACGATACGAAAATTATGTAAAAACCATTCTGTTTGATCTTTTGACAGTTCAGCTGTATAAAGTCTTCATTTACGATCTTCACAGCGTGGAGGTTTGCTTACAATATAATAAAAAAAAACAATGACATGAAAGGTTAAGGTTAAGTTAAGTAAGGGCTGATTTTTTAATATTCAGATAATTTTTATCTGAGGAATAAAAATAGCGGTTTGACATATTTTTATTTTCTATATATGTATAAGCTGTCAAACCGCCATTTTTATTCCTCAGATAGAAGTTATCTGACTATTAAAAAATCAGCCCTAAAAGTAATTACAAACAACAAACAAAAACAAACAAATATTTGTACGACCTACAAGTATTTGTTCCGAGTCTGGGTGTTTTTCTATCTATAATATGTATGTATAATTACAAAAAAAAAAATGTATTTATGTAGTTTATCAGCCATCTCGTTACCTTATATAACACAAGCATTAGGTTGCTTAGCTTGGGACTAGATGGCGTTGTGTGAAATGTCCAAGGATATTTATTTATTTATTTAATTTAATCATTCGCTTATTTAAGGTACCGAAAGTTAAATACTTAGGTACCTATAGTATTTAATTTTCTTTATGTAGTGAATGACTAATGATAATGACGTAGGTTTTGAAATCCTTTTCTTTACTTGTTAGGTACAATGCTCTCATGTACCTTAACTGTTTAGACTTTTCTCTAAATGTGTCGACTGCTATTCTTAACAGCTTAATAAGTGTGTTAACCGATTAAAAAAATACTTAGAAGTATAAAATAACTTAACATTTAGAAGTCGGTGATAAAAAGTTAGTGAAACAAACAAATGACTTCCGAAAGCAAAGTTATTTGCCACTTTCTTCGTGTTTTCGTAGGACAATTTATATGTAAAAACAAAAAATTGGGTTAAAGATGACACGGGATACCCCTTGATAACTAGCTGTCACTTTATCAGACTTGCGGGTTTCTGACTGTAAAATATCAACGAAAAGTACCAGATGGTTACCCATCCGAGGGCAGGCCTCGACAAGCGTTGCTTAACCTGGCGACTACTTACGGCCACTATTATTTAGCCACAACAACGTGCAATAGGTACTTATTTCTTCTCTTAACCTTTTATTTGGTTCTTCACGAGCCGAACATTTTAAGGTGCGCCATAACACCATCATCAATACCTGGAAATCCACTAATCCCAGGATAGTGAGTCAGGTCGTAACATTATAATAATAATCACGTAAAGAAGACGAGTTCCAGTAAGTGACTGGTCATCTCAGTGTCCACCACTGTCCATCGGATTATTCCACACACCATTAATGCGTTCCGGTTTCCAATTCTCGATTTTCGATACTTTAGGGTACCGTGGATGGCCGCGGGTTGTTCACTAGTTATCGCGGCATCGACATAGAGGGCGAAGAAGGAACATGGGTGGTTTTTAGTCAGTAGAAGTCTGACACTCCCTTTCGCCCTGCCCAAGAGCGGAAGGGGTTATTCGATGACTTTCCACCCGCCAAAAAAAAAAATTATAATAATAAAAATGGGTACCGTGGCTGGGTATTGGAAACTTTTATAAGATAATTCTATATTTGACCTATTTTTTATTTGTCAGGCAGGATATTTCAAAACGGCAAAGGAAAATATCGCGATGAAACCTGCATGACTGGCCGCATCACAGACTTCCTCGACCGAAGAGAGAATGCCTTTTTGCACGTCATGTCCAGCGAATATTTTCGTTCCATTTGGCATTATTTTTAAATCAGTTCTAAATTCCAGATTGAGTGAACATTTAACTAAAACGGTGTCTCCTTCTGTAAGCTTTTATTTAACTCGCCGTGTTCGTTTGTTAAATGTATTGTGTATCTTTAAAAATTAGAGTAATTTTTGTCTCTTATTTTTCTGGTTGGTTATAAAACACGTCAAAGATTTGAGTGGGGGTTTGTGACGTCACTAACCGCTAAAAATGTCATACTATATCTTTCACGAGTTTTTAAAACACTGTATCGTCTTAATTGTTTGATTACGTGAAAAAAGAAAAAAACGTGTCCAATATTTATTGGAAATCTATCTGACAGAACATTTTTTTTTTAGTTAACTACCCTATTCTTTCCTGGCGCGAAATGCTGACAAAAACCATGATGTTTTAAGATATAAACTACCATATAAGGAATATAATCATTAAGGTCCCAACTCACACTTGCCCGCGTTTTTTAGTGCTTTCAAAGTCGAAATACCAGTTCGCGCGGAATTCCAAAAATTCGGACTTGTTTGCTGAAGTCATGCATAGCATATAAATATTATATTTGTATTACTCAATACCTAGGTCATTGGCCTACCTGCAAGCGGCATGTTTTGATCGCTGTGTTGCCATTTAAAATTCTGTACTTGTTGCTTTTTTGTTTGGTACCTACTTTGTTTTTGTGTTCGTTTTATTATTGTGGGTTTGTGTGAATGTTTGTTTGTTGTTGGTCAGCAAATGACATGTCATGAAGGAGCTCGTGGCTAAATATAACAACATCCATTTATTGTCAGGCAACTTTGGCCCATAGATTTGAGAATACATGCCGCGTTTGCCTAGGTTGGATTGTGGATGGGCCTCGTAAAGCACGTTAAGTTGTTACAGTCATTACAGGTCTAGTGATCATTACAGACCCAAAAGTTTGACAACCACTCTCTAATAGGGTATTTCACCAAAAAAATCTAATTAGTCCCTAATATAGATTTTCAAAAAATATAGGATACTTTTTTTTTTCACGTAAACAAAAGATAAAGACTATACAGGGTGTAAAGTAACCCTTCACACATACGTCAACCAAGCATTCTGTACATCAAACTAAGTACCCCTACGCAAAAATGTTTGCTGGGAAACGACTTTTTTTTTTGGGGTCAAAAATCACATTTTACGGTAAAACTCAATGTTGCACTCTTGAAACATTGTGCTAGTGGGTGCTTTGAATAGTAACTATGCTATGGAAGTAATTTAAGTAAAGTTTAAACCTGAAAAACTGGTATTTACAAAAACAACTGTGCAAAATTTGGAACTTTGACCCCAATATCTCTGTAAGGGGGTTCCCAGGTATGGTCTAGAACCCAAAAATGTTTGCAGTGGTGGGGAGAACAAGTGCCCATCGTTTCCGATAAGGGTACTTTACTTACTTTACTGTAATTTATCTATAATACGAGTATGTATGTATTTAGAAATATATAAGTATGTTTATCAGTTGTCTAGTACCCATAACACAAGCTCTGCTTAGCTTGGGACTAGATGGCGTTGTGTGATAGTTGTGGAATATTATTATTATTATATTATTTTACACCATATAAAGTGCTTCGAAAAGTCATGTCAAGTCGTGTGACGTCAAAAGGTTAGTACGTTTTTACCCACAAAGTGACGTCAAAAACTCATGATCTTTGACACCTTTTAATTTCGTAAATTTTTATTAATTTGATAAAACACAAAACACGTATCCAATATTTTTCGATAATCTAACAGACGGACTAATTAGATTTTTTTGGTAAAATACCCCTATTTGGTTGTGCAGGTCAGATAGGTCAGAGAAGACATTTACGTCTAATCTGAGTTCAGTTTCTAAGCGAACTTCGATTGAGATGGTTATTTTATTTCTTTTCTTTATTGATTCCACACCTAATATTGGTTTGTGGTGACTATTTGTTTTTCAGGGTGGCTAAGGTAAAGTCTAGTGTCTTATTTATCTTTGTCTTCTGTATCATCCTTTGCTTTTCTGTAAAGATTTTTTTTTTTTATCGAATTGGTGTCTGTTGTTGTTTTCGGCGAGAACGAGTCCAGATATTATGGTTAGGAAGGATAAAAGGGATACCTTGATCCTGCAGTAGGACACTTGACAGGCTGACAAAAAAAATCTTTAATCCTACTTTTTCAGATACCTACATACCTTGCCTCCGTGCTATTTTATCTTTATTTATACATACATTTCTTCTGTACGTGTGTTTGTCACTAAACTCCTCCTGGACGGCTGGAGCGATTTAAATGAAATTTTTTGTGTGTGTTCCAGTAGATTTGAGAATGGTTTAGATTCACAATTGAACCCGGTAGGTCACGCTGCTGTCCGGGCAGGACGACGTCTACCAGGTCCGCTAGTTTTATATATAAAACACAAATACATAAAGCATTGACACATTAAGCTTTGCACTATAAAAATATTACTGTTTTAGTTGTCTTACAACGCAATACTGGTATCCAGCTCCATCCGGTTAGATTTTACTCTCATACAAAAAAACAGCGAAGTCAGGAGTACCACCTAGTATTACCGAATCACATATTATGCGACGCATTGTTTTTCGATTACATTTTCGTGCTAAATTTTTTTGGGCTAATCCGGATGTCAACGCGCGCCAAATTATTTGTTTTTTTATTCGAACGAATGTTGACAACACCGCTGTTTAAACACTGGGTTTATGTATAAATAAGTTTTATATTCAAATTGATTGCAGATGTGGTTTTTGTTAGGTGATATCGACCTAGCTATGATACCTACCGAATTTTAAATGATACCTTCATCTAGTGACCCTATTCCTTTTTTTTGGCGGGTGGAATATCATCAAATAACCTCTCCCGCTTTTGGGCAGAGCGAAAGGGAGTGTCAGACTTCTACAGACTAAAAACCACCCATGTTCCTTCTTAGCCCTTTATGTCGAGGCCGCGGTATCTAGTACAGCATCCCGCAGCCCCGACGGGCATTAAAGATACCCATATAACGATTATACAATGTGGAGCAGGACGATTGACATTCCTCTAAACCACGTAAAGAAAGGCATGCTCTTGACCCGTATACAAAAAATCAATCAAATCCAATGACTACTTTAGCCACAGGAAATTATTTTTCATTTTCTTATTTTTCAACATGATGTAGATCGGAGTCCGTAATAATAGGTAAACATTGTAAGGTCAGGAACCTGTGCAAAAACCTACGATTCTATTCTCAACGTCTCAATACGCTTGAAAGACAGAGAAAGGTGTCATACGATCCCACTCTGACGCGCCCCGCACACTCCCACAAAATACTACAATTATAAAGAAAAAGTAATATTACTTACGCAAATAATGCATTAGTGGTGCATAGAAAATTGCGAGTGTGTGTGTGAGCGGAATTTTTTTCGGCAAAAAGTCCTTGACTCGGTAACTATGTCAGTCAGTGCATAGCGGCGCCCTTTGAGGAGAGCACACGCCTACTTTTTTTATCACAAGACGAGCCGCGCGCGCATTGTCGTGATTTTATGAAAAGTTTGTTGTTATTGTGATTAAAGACGATTTATGATATTTGGATTAGTGCATAGGTTACTGTGACTTATTGGTGTTAGTGTAATATTAGTTATTTAGGCATTTATTAGGTAGCTAGTTTTGTGATTTAGGTTAAGTTAGTAAGTTTTTTAGTTTAATTATGCCTCAAATAAGGTTTTAAGTGATTAATTATTCAATCAGTGATCTTTTATTAATTAACAACTCGCAACTTAGTGAGTTTATGCCGCTGATTTGTTGTTCTCCGATAAAAAGTACCTACGCCCAACATCGCCGCCGCTCGCTGCACCCCGCGCACTAGGTCAGTGACTTTTCGTAGTTAAAGCGTGTTTACTTTTTATGCAGTTGATTCTGCTATTTATTTTGTTTGAAAATTGCAATTTTTAAATTTTCCACTAACTACTAATCTTCGTGTTTTAAAATGTTTCGATGGACTAGTACAGTGCTAGTTTTAATTTAATGTCGTAGTTCCAGATCCACATTGTATAGTAAAGCCTGTAACACACGCTGGAAATAAACTGGAACAAAGCGTTTTTTCTTTGTACTGAACCTTTGCCCATTCAGTGATAAACAAAAACAAGCAAAGTTTTCCTTAATGTAAACTGGTAATAACTGGAGAAACCATAACACGGCTCACAGTTCTTTTAATGAACTATTTTATTAACACAAAGGTTCAAAACACCCAATTAGTAGACCTTTATCACTAACTTAGATTATACACGGAAGTAAGGACCCGATACCGAACCGCAACCTTCCTGCTGGACTATTATCGTGGGTTCGAATCCCGTGGGTAACGTGCACAGGGAAACCCGACTAACGTAATAAGTGATATCGTATCAGCAACTGTTCCGCTATAATCTAGAAAAATAATTAGGTCGGTTCGTTTTTATGAAGAAAAGACTTGCTTTTTTGTATTTTCTGATTTTTTGGGGTTCCCGGGTAGCCGCGAAATTCAAATTGTCTTACGTTTTGCGAATTGCCGGTTAGTTTCAGGTTTCATGTTGAACAAAATAGGATTTGCGGTCGTCTTAAACAAAAACGCACAAAAAAACAAAAAAAAAACGTTTAACGTTTTTTATTTTTTGTTTTTGTTTGTTTTTTTTTTGTTAGGTCTGTATCATAGTATGTTTCTATTTCATTAATGTCACCATAACCACAATATTATTGAATTGATAAGGAAATTGTCAGGATAACCCATAACTGATACTGATTTATTAATCAATGGGTTAGCATTTTTATGAATGACGTGACGTTGCGATGAAACATACTATACATGACACCTATGTTTTGATGAATTGATCAAAAAGTATTTTTTTTTTGATTGCCCTAATCTAATGTTTGCAAGCATGTAGTCCCGGGTTCAATTCTCAGATTAGGCAGATTCAAAAGGTTACTAAGAACCACATTTTTTTTAGTCAGAAAACATTTCTGTTTCCTGACTAAAAAAAATGTGATCCTAGTTAGCCGTCTGTTAGATTATCGAAAAATATTTGATACGTATTTTTTGTATTATCATATCAATAAAAATTAACGAAGATAAAACGCGTCAAAAAATTGAGTGGGGGTTTGTGACGTCACTCACCGGAAAAAATGACATACTAATTAATGTCTTAGAATATGACATCACACGAGTTTTCAAAGCACTGTATCGTCTTCATTGTTTGTTTACGTGAAAAAAAAAATACGTGTCCTAATTTTTTGGAAGTCTGTATGACGGACTTTTCTATTGCAAGTTCTTCTGGATTTGTGTCCGATCGATGGCTATTTTCTTGCCCTAATGACTAGCGAAATGCGTGTTTGTATAAAGGGTGTAAAAGTACCCTTAACGCAAACGAAAGGCACTTGTTCTCTTCTCTCACAACTGCGATAATTTTTTGCTTCTAAACCATACCTGCGAACCCCCTAGTAACGGAGATATTGGGGGTCAAAGTTCCAAATTTAGCACAGCTTTTTTTGTAAATACCAGTTTACAGGTTATAACTTTACTTAAATTGCCTCTATGATGTTTACTATTCAAAGCATCCACTAGCACAATGTTTTAATAGTGCTACATTGAGTTTTACCGTAAAATGTGATTTTTGACGCAAAAAACAAAACTCGTTTCCCAGCAAAAATTTTTGCGTAGGGGTACTTAGTTTAGTGTACAGAATGCTTGGTTGACGTATGTGTGAAGAGTGAATTTACAGCCTGTATATCATTTATTTATTCGAGAAAACAACAATATATATTCACCAGATTTTAGAGTTTATCAACATTATTATCGCTTATACGACGCCCTCTGCCAATACAAGCTTCTCTCCTGGTTCTTTGACTTGCAACTGAGATTCACCTTCACCGAATGGTTTTTATTTGGGGTCGGCGTAACACATTTCTCTATGGTTTTACCGTAAAAATCTGTTTTCCTGTAGCTATCAATACCAAACCAGTAGTTTTTGGCGTTAACCAAATCATACGACGGACGGACGTGGTGAAAAAACCCATTCAAGCGTTGCGATAATCTACACTAATATTACAAAGAGGAAAGATTTGTTTGTTTGTTTGTAACGAATAGGCTCCGAAACTTCTGGACCGATTTGAAAAATTCTTTCACCCTTGGGAAGCTACACTATCCCCGGGTGACATAGGCGCTTTTTATTCCTGTAATCCCACGGGGACGGGAACTACGCGGGTGAAACCGTGTGACGTTTACTAGTACTTGATATAAATAACAAAATAATTATATAGGGCAGTGTGTACGATATGTTTATTATAAATAGTAATCTAGAGGCTTTTCTTCCTCAAATTAACTGTTATGTAGGAAAAACGATTTATCCGTGTTTTATATGAATAAAAGCACCTACAATGGTATTGTTTGTATGTAAACAGGGAAATACTATGTTTTGATTGGCCTTTTTTTTTTTTTTTTTTTTTGTGGGTGTAAAATCATCGAATAACCCCTCCCGCTCTTGGGCAGAGCGAAAGGGAGTGTCAGACTTCTACTGACTAAAAACCACCCATGTTCCTTCTTCGCCCTCTATGTCGAGGCCGCGATAACCAGAGGACTACCCGCAGCCCCGACAGGCGTCGGCCCTTTCGGGCCCCTCCCATGTTGCTGACATCTCTTTGAGGCGCGCGTGGAACACGAACGCGCCGTCGACACGGCCTGTTTTCGTCGTGAGACGGACGGACGGCGAGTTAGCCCATCACTCACCGTCCACAGGCCCGCGTCTACGGTGGCCGGAGGTCATCGCGGGACCCCCGACGCCCGGAGCGCCTCCCGCGGCGGCTGGGACGAGAGGTTCTCTCCCTCTCGCGTTCCGCCACCTCCTTCGTCAGCATCACTGCTTCGCAGAAGGAGGCGACGGCGTCCCATTCATGTTTTGATTGGCCTTAGGAACTAATTTGAAGGGAGAATCGGGATATTTTTTAGTTGTTTTCTGTTATTAAAATTACAAACAGTAGTACAATTACCGTCAAAGAGTCTTTTATTCAACAGTACGTTTTTTATTACTCCATAAAAGAGTAGTCTGTTACAAAAGACATAAGTAAAAAGTTACTTCAACCCTTTTCAGACCCACCGGTGATTAAATTATTACATATTATTTTTATTATAATCTAGCCCATATTTGTCCGACTCCTGAGCAAAAGCCTCCCTCCATTCATGATTTAATATTTCTTAATCTACACTAATATTATAAAGACGAAAGATTTGTTTGGCTCCAAAACTACTGGAACGTTTTGAAAAATTCTTTCACCGTTGGGAAGCTACACTATCCCCGGGTGACATAGGCTACTTTTTATCCCTGTATTCCCACAGGAACGGGGGATGTTATTCCTGTAAGCCAGGATCCAACAATGGCGACCACAAGAAAAGCGCCGAGACAATGAAGAACGACGAAGTTCTAGAGAAAAGATTTTAACTGTCTTGGATCCCGCAACGAAAATATCATAAAATATATAATACGAATAATAAACATGGCTAATATCCCGTTTTAAGTTTTAATGAAAGATCAGCAATAACATTTCACGCAGACAATTTCACCTAGAAACAAAGTTACAAAACTGCAAATAAAACAAAGGCCATATTTCACGATAATGCGAATTCCTAACTCCATATAAATTAACACTTGATATTGTAAAATCGTATCCTATTACTTGAATTCCATAATTCTGCCGTTTTTATTTCAAACAAAATACTTTTGCCAACCGCTCTACATATTTCCCTTTCACTACCCAGAGAAAAATCAACTTTATTTGTAAGTACTTAAGATGCACTTTAACTTGTGCAGTTTAGGTATTATAGGACATAATATCATGGACATGTGATTGTTTCGCTAGAATTAATTATGTATATTTTGCTTACGTCATTATAATATACCTCTTGTTCGGATGTACTTTGACATGTGACATTTCCGTTATATAAACTCTACCTGATCTACTTTTAGAAGTTTTAATAATGATTATGCTTTTATATAGTACGTATTGGTCAAATTTGGAACTGACTTTCTAACCAGTTCAAGTCAGACTTCTCATTCAAACGCTGGACATGGAATCTTAAGGTAAAGCTGCGCTGGCGTTGTTTGATCTGGTGAATGAGTGACCACTCCTTACATACTGAGTTTCCTGCCTACCTCCAAATCACGTTAAAACGTTGATCTATGGTCCTAACTGTCATTTGTAGATATTTAATAGTCGTTACAGGTACTCAGTCAGTGGTTCAAAATTTGACAACAAGTCTTTCTAATGGTTTTAACGTACTACTCAGGATTAACTGGGTTGTGAATAACACTCGTATTCAGCTGCTAAGCTCCCCCAACTAAGTTGGGCAAAAGCTTGGCAAAGAATAGGGTATTTAACCTAAAAAATCTAATTAGTCCGTCAGATAGATTTCCAAAAATTAATGGACCAATATCTTTTCATTTTTCACGTAAACAATAGATGAAGACGATACAGTGCTTCGAAAAGTCGTGTGACGTCAGAAGGTTAGAACTTTTTTACCCACATAGTGACGTCAAAACGTCCACTCATGATCTTTGACACGTTTTATTTTCGTCAATTTTTATTGATTTGATAAAACAAAAAACACGTATCCAATATTTTTCGATAATCTAACAGACGGACTAATAAGATATATTTGGTAAAATACCCTATTATGTAACTGGACGAGTCCAATGCTCTTGAACGGGCACATTCAAGTCAAACTTCAAGCTGCCACTCAGACTTTCCAGATGGCTCGACCTAGGATCCTGGGACCCTCGCGCTCCACAAAACAATCATATTCTCCTTAAAATATCTCATTTAACAACTTTACTTGGCAATCAGACCAGTGATCGGCGACTGTTGTTAAAACTAACTTGAAACTAAGTTACCGTGAATATAATTACTGGGTCAGGAGTTGATGAAGTTGTTCCACTTATGGCTGGTTGCCAGCCCCAACTAGATTACCAACTAAAGTTTGGGTTGTGGCCGAAGTAAGGGGGAAGACTTTGAGCTGGTTTTTCGATCAGACGGCGACTCAGCGTAGCATTTTCTTCATGTATCGTGGCTTGCTCTAATTTGTTATTTCTCATGACTTCAACAGACCTTGTTGAAATAAGCTATAACAAATCAATTTAAAGGAAAGTTTGAAAATAGGAAAGGAACAAAATTTAAGTGAGGTTGGTCCGTGTATGAGTCCACACTCTTAAACTAGCCAGACTGACCCAGACTCGTAACAACTAAGTATCTGTAGGCCATACAAATATTTTTTGTTCCGTGGGGATCGAACCCGCGACACGCAACGCAGCAGTCCAATCGCTCAGCCACTGCGCCAACCGTGTCGTCATAACATTCCGAGTTTCCCGTGCCAACAAAAGTACGTTAAACCGTGGGTTTCAGTTTTCAATAATAGAACTGTACAGAACAGTCGTTACGAGTGGTCAGATGCGCGAAAGTCTAACCAAGGTGCATCGCATTAGAGATGTCAGCAACATTGCAGCCCGCAAGGGTCGACGCTTGTGGAGGTGCGGGTTGTTCGTTAGAGATACCTCGCCCTCGGATACAAAGGGCTAAGAAGGAACAGGGGTGGTTTTTAGTCAATAGAGGTCTAGCACTCCCTACCGGTCTGCCCAGAGCGGTAGGAGTCATTCGACTGGCCGTAGATAGACTGAACCGACCTCAACATGGTTTGGCAAAAGGCTAAACAAACCAGATATTTATGCAAAACTTAATGCCAGCCGGATTAAGAGCTAAATTAGTACACTTTATTTTAAACAAAACCTATTCAAGATATTCCCACAAGCTTAGATCTATCATTATTTACTTAACCGTTGACGTACCTACATCTATTTCCCGGTATCCATGTATAAATTAAGCAAATAATATTATTTCAAAGAACATTATTGTAGTCAATATTTACCCAGTAGAGTAAAATCCTTGGAGGGAACGATGCAAATACTAGGTTTCTGAGATGTTATTGTGTAACTATTGCTTTAGCTAGTTCATTGTTATTGTAAATAACAAAAGCTTTTCGCTGGTTTAGTGGTTGTGTTAGTACTAATTAAGAATAACCCACGAAATTCAATTTTCTCAAACTCAAAATCAAAGAATTTCTTTCAATTATTATATTATTATAGATAGCCTATGTTGTCCCACTGCTGAGCAAAGTCCCTCCATTCCTTTCAACGGTCACGATTCAGTGCAACGTCTCTCCAATTCTCAAGGAAGACATCCAGTTCGTCCCGCCATCTCCTTCGTAGTCTGCCACGACCTCGCGTCTCTGTTTCAGGGCACCAATCCTGAGCTTTACGGGCCCACAGCTCGTTCGGCATGCGACAGACATGTCCTGTCCAGTCCCATTTAAGTATGGCAGCCTTTTGAGCCACGTCAACAATTTGCGTTTTGGAGCGCAGTGGTGTTTCGAACCCGATCGGTTGACACTGCGCTCCATAGCATGTTGGCAAACCTTGAGTTTGGACTTTTGGATGTTAGTCCACCGTCCAAGTTTGTGCACCGTAGGTCAAGATGGGGAGAATACACATGCCCATTAGCTTTCTTTCAATTAGAGCATTAAAAGTAATTCTGAATGTCAGAAAAACAAAGAAATTGAAGGTACAGTCACAGTCACTGGGCATAATAACTTGTGAAGTACTATAGTTGCCAATTCCAGATATAGATTAAAGAAAAAAGGGCATGAAACTCTTTAATTGCAATCTGGACAAAACATTATTCGCGTCCGTAATACGTACTCGTCTTTATAGAGAGTAATTTAATAATTAAAATCATCAATACAACCCTTTTTTTTTTTGGCTGCTGTAAAATCATCGAATAACCCCTTCCACTCTTGGGCAGAGCGAAAGGGAGTGTCAGACTTCTACTGACTAAAAACCACCCATGTGCCTTCTTCGCCCTCTATGTCGAAGCCGCGATAACCTGTGGACAACCCGTGGCCATCAATACAACCCTCTAAGCTGATTTTATACCATTAAATTCAAAATTTCATGAAGAATTCATTCACAGCCTGATCTGCAAAAAACGTAAGGAAATTTTAATTAAGTAGGTACGTGTGCTACCCTGGCGGTTCCACCTTAATTATAATAGGATTGTGGTTGTTTATTTCTTGAATTGAACGTAGAATTATGCAAATTAGTAGCATAGCTTAAAATGACGAATCATGACAATATTTAATCCTCTTCCATAACTATAAAATAATTTGCAAAAAAAACTGTAACAAAACGCGACTTTGAACGCGTTCACGGCAGTTGCAGCTTTTGTGCATTCGGCATGTAAGACTGCTAAACGTGGTTTCCGTGACACGAAGCGGTTTCGGAATGTTAGAGTGGTATGGTCACCCATCTACCGACCGATATGGACCAGCAAGACATGCTTTTTTTTTTTAACTTAAACTTGAAGATTAATCGGTGGGGATGTTTTAGCCACGAGCCCCTCAAATTAGATTCTTGACCTATTTTCTAGTCTGACCTAAACTATGCAGACAGTCCGAACTACTAAATCAATAATTATTAGTTAACTTTGAGAGTAAACTATTTTTAGACTTGAACATCTCAGACCGGTTTTCTAGTTAGCCGTTATAATATTCACAGGGACAGACAACTGTCCCAGACATGGAGGGGTCTCTTGGACCCCACATTGTATTGTTATGAATATAAATCATATAAACTGCCAGACACCGGAAATGTTTACAATAGTCATCGCAAAAATATTTAAAACTATTTTATTTAAGAATCATTGCCATAAAATAATAATAAAGTGTGTATGAGAAAGGTGGTCATATTTAAGGGTTTGGTACAAACAGACCACCATACAAAATAACTTTTTTTAATGGAAACAACATTGCAATATGGTATTTCACCAAAAAAATCGAATTAGTTCGTCAGATAGATTTCCATAAAATAATGGACACATATTTTTTCTTTTTTCACGTAAACAAAAGATGAAGACGATACAGCGCTTCGAAAAGTCGTGTGACGTCACAAGGTTAGTACTTTTTTACCCACGAAGTGACGTCAAAAGCAAGTTAAATTTGGTAAAGATTTTTGTCACGTTTGTCATTAATTTGATAAAACAAAAAACACGTATCCAATATTTTTCGGCAATCTAACAGACGGACAATTTTATTTTTTGGTAAAATACCCTTTTGTGAAAAAACAATCAGTTGACCCATACAAAACTACTATAACTAATCAACCCAATGAATATCAAACTATTCTGGATTTGTCCGTGTGTCTATCAGGCATTATGCTAAGCTGAGGCCCTTGTGAAATTATTAGTTTTGTTTTTTTATTATATGACTAGCGGACGTCACGCAGTTTCACCCGCATAGTACCCGTTCCCGTAGGAATACAGGCATAAAAAGCCTATTTCACCCGGGGATAGTGTAGCTTCCCAACGGTGAAAGAATTTTTCAAATCAGTCCAGTAGTTTTCGAGCCTATTCGTTACAAACAAACAAACAAATCTTTCCTCTTTATAATATTAGTGTCTACGATTGCATGTTACATTGAGTTGAGCTTTCCAATTCGAAAATTGGTACTTAAATCATTTTAATTTTTAATTTTTAAATAAGCCATTAAGTAGTCATCTAGCTCATGCCATATATATACCTTTGACAGATGTCGTCGTTAAGGTGATTAACTGATTATGCATTTTTCACCAAGGATTTTTGTTACTTTTATCGAACCTGGCTCACTACGAGGCCACGGCGACGATTCGTCTCATGAATGACCGCTGTCTAGAACAAAACTGCAGGACTATTGCGTATCTTTTAAATGTCTGTGGCTATCATATTGTCCATTAACTGTCAAATTGGTTATGGTTTAGTACAAAATGAAACCATTTGACAGTTAATTGATGGACACTCTGGGATAGCCACTGTCATTTAGAAGATACGCCATAGCCCTGCTGGTCGGACGCGGTTTTGCGACCAAACTTTCTTTCTGGTCGAAGGTTCTGCGGCCAAAAGTTGTGCGCGAGGTCCTCTAAATTTACAAACATCAAACTTGTAGTAGTTTGATGTTTGTAAATTAAAAAAATATATATATTTAATAGATTTTCAACTTATCTTATGTAGCAATAGGTTCACAACACCTGTTGTTGTGAATCTATTGCTTTTTTTTGTGTTGTTTGTACAAAGTTTTAGTTTCGGAATTTCTTCCTCTCAGTCCTTCCACTCGGCGTTTTATTTTATGGAAAAATCTAACTACATTAAGATATTTTCAGTATCACCCAAACTTCATGTAGCAAAAAAGCGAACTCCGGAAAAACTTACAATCTCCACTAATCGTATTTTCATGCTAGAATTGACCTATACTTGGTAGCGTAGACGCCAAAAGTAAGCGATTTAGAGCGCCCTTAATTCAATCAAGCCTTTAGGTTCTGTTGTTATCCATAGATGATTTTACGTGAGGTCAAGGTTATTGGTAATACAAAAGAACACTATGAGAATAGGAGAACTTCACAATAGAGAAGATTTAATAGACAAACAGGATGGTAATTTAAGTAACCCCCCAGCTACACCTTTTCAAACCACCTCAATTATGTCAGAAACTTCGCAGCGAATAATAGAAACAATATTTCGTACTTTACTATATCGTAATAAATGTATTAATCTATTCGCCGCACACATTTTTGCTACATGTGGGCTTAGACGCCTAGGGGTGTTCACAATATCCATCATTCAAATAACCCGACGGCTCAACAAGTGAGTGACAACCCTCGCAATCCAAAATGGCGACCGTCTGGAGGTCAAGAGGACTGGTTGCTGTCTCTTTGTTCGGTTTTTGCGATGTACCCTGACCTACCGTTGTGATTTACTGGGGTCCGGAGCGAGCATTCAACATTTTTGTTGCTATACGGCCCCGAATTGTAAACCATTCATTTTGTCGGTCTCTCTTTGAGATGAGATCGCTATGAGAATGATGGGGATAACTGTTTATAAGGACTAGCTGCTAGTTTGCGTACAAAATTGAACTCTCTATTCCTTATAATCTAGGGATATACTCGCTAAGACCTATTTTAGTGGTCCAGCTAGGTACTAACGTGGGACAGCGGCAGGAAGACCAGTGATCCTGCAAGGTACTTAGTTGCGTAACATATTTACCAAAGCATTGCGTAATTTAGTTACTCGAAAATTCGAAAAATACGGTTTAGTGGATGGGCGAATTTTTGTTCTGTCACACTCAAAAGATTTTGAAGGGAATGCACAACATAATGCTCCATAATTTTGAAAAATACCGGTGCAGGAAATCATCTTTCAAAGACCATGTTAGTATTTTCAACCGTTTAGGCTTTTGTACACTGCCTAACATGTCAGTCAGTTTGGAATCGATTTCAAAAAGAAAAACAAACATCATTTTTAACCGACTACGGCGATGCCAAAAGGAAGGGTAATGATTTTGGCAGTCTATGTATGTATGTTCCACCATAGCGCCTAATCTACTGAACGGATTTTAATAAATGAGGTGTCAGTAGATTCGTAAGAATAGCGCCGATTTATCAGTCTGCGATTTTGCGTATTCGGGTTTTAGTTTTTTAAACGTATTTTTTTATACTGTTTCAAGTTATCACGGTTTATAAAACGAAACTTACACTTACTATTGTGAGCTCCCAAAATTTCGACGGTGTTGCAAGCGTCATGATCGCGAAATTACGCAATAGGTAACTGAAAATCACGGATATCTTCCCTGATTTTATCATACTATATAACCTATTTTACTATACTAGTATAACGGATTGGGGTTTGCAACACCTCGTCCAAAGCGCGCGTATTATACGTACGGATATGGATCATTTTTTGATCAACCCCAACTCTCCGACCAACAACCAAATATCCCAATTAATTAGTAATTGGAAGTGTAAGTTTAAGCAAATTTTAACGTTATTAAAGTAAAAGAAAATAGGGTTAAATCAAAAATTAGCGCTAAAACCAGCCTGTGCGGTTCCTAGACGGTAATTAAGGTAAACGGATTACACTGTAGCCCCCAGACAGGATGTCTGCGGCCCTGTTTGGGTGCTGCCTATTAACTAATTGTCTGACTGCCGTACTCAGAGATATTTAATGATTACTTAAGCCGTCACTTAGTAAAGGTTTGACATATCTTTGTATGAAAAAACTGTCAAAACCATTACTAAGTGATGGCCTAAGTAATCATTAAAGCTCTCTGAGTGCGGCAGTTAGTGTTTTGTGTTGGTTAAGTACTTTATGACGTAACCGTAGTTGATTGTTCCGTTAAGTTCTCGATCGAAGTTTTTAACTTAACACTGAAGATAAGGTAGCAAGCAGTGTTCTTGGTACGAGGGCAGAAATCTAAGCTTATTATAGAGCTCTAGGTATTGGTATAAGAGAGAAAATGCGATTCGGCTTGTGCATTCATGTCGAGTACATGATTCCAGGCCTAAGATGTGACTAAACGCTTCTGGCAAGCCATTTTATTAGTTGTTAATCTGTAGCAATCAAAAGCATTGTGAGCATTTTTGTTCTTTGAGACAAAAACCTTTGTGGCTGAACCTTTTAGAACCAGAAAATACAATGTTTTTTGTTTTGTTTTATTTTTTAAAACGTTGCCCCACACTAGAAATTTCTCCTGTATTGTGGGTGCGTTCACAAACATTTAAACTCACATACACAAATACCCAGACCCGGAACAACTATCTGTAGGTCATACAAATATTTGATCCGTGCGGGGATCGAACCCGCGACACGCAGCGCAGCAGTCCATTGCATGAGCCACTGCGCCAACCGTGCCGTCGTCGTGTCGTATTTTATAATTCCTAAATATTAACGAAAAAACTAGTTGGACAATTGCAGTGGTAAAGCTATACACTGAACAATTAATCAACATACTTTATTTGATTGCGTTATTGTTCAAATATTTTAAACATAGCAATAGACGATGATTTTTCATAACTTGGATTTATGATAGAAAATGCGAAGGTGCCTAGGTGCTCATTCGAATTCGTTGTATAACTAAAGACCCTTCTAAACATCTTTAGGTACTTAATCAGCATAAAATAATAACACCCGCAAAGAAAATTCGTGACAAAAATGCGTACAAAATATTTGAGCGTGGCCGAATTAGCGGTAGGCGCCGTGACGTCACCCAAACTGATAACGAGGTGGAAAAAGCGTCATCATTGTGTGAGCGGGAAAACTTGGAACCACCCTTTTTATTGAAAAGACCTTTGTTCGAACTGGAAAATAAAAATCGAGTTCCTACCTACCCCCATTGGGAAATGGTGTGAGTTACTGTTTATATTTAAAAAAAAAAACTAACTACTACTACTTTGCGTAAGTAAGGGATATTTTTTTTGCCAAGGTATTATTTGTATAACTTACTTTTTTTTACAGAAATTGGTTTTGCTTTGGAGAACAGTTTATAAGGGAAAATGACCCGATCATACTAACGAACGAACGAACACGAACGAACGAAACGAATAACAACACAACACAACATAACGAAACACACACGAACACGAACGAACGAAAACATAACGAATTTTTGAAACAAAACAAAATAAAAATTCTACATTGGTATGATTGTAATTTAATCCTGTAACCAGTTAACATGATCCTACATAAACTACATTTAAGTTTATGTCCACTAACTTAGAAAAGTTTCTCTCGTAACTCGGTAACTTGAACCAAAATTGGAATTTAATAAACCGCGTTCCTAACAAAAAATCAGAGCCATTTATCGTAAAACACTTACAAATTGTTACAATTGAATAATTAAATCATTTCCGTGAACCGTTTATATCAATCGACATCTGTTTGGTTTCCCATAAAGAAGTAAAAAGAGGGGAATCAAAAGGGTGACGAAGATTTTTATCCGACTTCCAAAAGGAGGAAGTTATCAATTTGTCTGATTTTTTTTTTGGTATGTTTAGCGATATCTTCGCCAGTTGTGAGCCTATTTTGATGATTGACTTATTATTCTGCTGAGGTCCTTCTTAGTGAAAATCTAGTGCTGATCTTCGAAGATATGCAAGATTTATTAATAATAGTTGCTGTCTATTATTAAAGAGGTTCATTGTATATCTCTCGGGATTTCTACAATCGCTTGGATTTATTGTTTGCAATATTACACAATAACTTAACATTCGATGTTGCAGGGGTATAAGTCGCCCCCCAAAGATAAATTGTATGATAATTCAACTGAAAAAAAAACGATTTTTAAAAAGTCACTATAAAGTAAAATTCTTTCTAAAAAATAACTTTAGCTTCACAAGTCGGTGACTGTTGTCTGTTTGATTCAGTTTATAATTAATTTATTACATTTTGGTGCTTTTTAGAAGTCGTTTTTAAAGAACTACAACATTTCCTCATCCGCTTATAACAACTCTTTTGAAAAATCAGTGTAAGTACCTGTTTATATGTACATATTACCTAGTTAACCCTTTTCTCAATATAATCCGATGCAGCTGAATAAACAACCAGTACTTTGTAATACCAGTAGATACCTTGTATTATTGTGTATTCTTGTAATAAACAATTTTCTATAGGAACCCTTTTTTTTTTTGGTAATGTGTGTTAGTGTGTGTGTGTATGCACTTGCAGCTAGTGCCATGCTGCTAGACCCTTTTTTATTGGCGGGTGGAAAATCATCAAATAACCCCTCCCGCTCTTGGGCAGAGCGAAAGGTAGAGTGTCAGACTTCTACTGACCAAAAACCTCCCATGTTCCTTCTTCGCCCTATATGTCGAGGCCGCAGTAACTTGTGAACAACCCGCAGCCCCAACGGGTGGTACGGAACCCTTCATGTGCAAGTCTGACTTGCACTTGGCCAATTTTACTAGTAGCATACTCCCATGTTCCTTCTTCGCCCTATATGTCGAAGTCTGACTTGCACTTGGCCAGTTTTACTAGTAGCATACTCCCATGTTCCTTCTTCGCCCTATATGTCGAGGCTGCGGTAACTAGTGTACAACCCACAACCTAGATAAACAATTTCCTATTTCTATTACACAAAGGTCTCTCTCCCACGGCGACTTTTTGTAGCGATGCTATCGCGCTTTCGCATCGATACAGTCGCGATGCGGTCAATAGCTGTTTGCCCTCACCCACAAATCTAACACGCGTTTGTAGCGATGCTGATGCGTTTACGAGACGCGCGATAGTATCGCTATAAAAAGTCGCCGTGGACGAGGGCCCTATTACACCTTTTCCTGTGCGTTTAGTTCGTAGATATTTGTCGCTGCGTTCTAAATGCGAACAACAGTGCTACAGTCTACAAGGATTATTGTCAGAGAACTTTCGAAAAAAAAAAACCAAAATTGTTGTTTAAATATGTAGGTACTGTTTCTTGGTCTTAAGCATATTAAAACATTTTGTAATTCTTGAGTTTATAGACTTCAGTCTTTTGGTAACTTTTATCCATTTTATTTTCATTTGTCTCTAATCACTTTTTTGTCTCGTTTGAATACGGATATTTTTATTCAATTCTACAGTATTTTGCCAGTCAGCACAATTTCGGTTGTAACAATATTATTGATTATTTTTCCGACCCAAATATCGACCAATAGAATTGCACCATTCGACGTCACGTGGTACAACCTACATGGTATTATACTGATAATTTTTTGAAAATTTTCTCTGGTAGTTGCTATATATAAAAAACAAAACATGATCCAGTCAAATTAACCACACGTCAAACTGACAGGTTGAATTCAATTGTGAAAATTGGAGATTTTGCATGAAAATGAGTCGATTTGGAGTTTGTTCTCTGTCCACCATCGATAAAAAAGTCAAAGGAAATGTTCATTATGAAATTCTTATTTGTTAACTGTACATTTCGTCTCATGGTGCAATTCTATTGGCCGACATTTGGGACGGAAAAATAATCCCCCGAATACCACACGAGCTTCAAAATTATCTGGCATTTCCCTCAAGGTTCCCTGCAAACAAATAAAATCGTCAAGTTTTTCAGGAAAAATCACGAGCGCGAAGCGCGAGTGATTTTTTAACCTGAAAAACTTGACTCCTTCATTTGTTTGCAACGAACCTATCGGGAAATACCCGATAATTTTGAAGCTCTTGTGGTATTATAAGTGAAAATATTTTATTATCGTACATTACGCTACCGGCTTTGTAAATTGTACAAACACAAAGTTTAATTAGACCTCCATTTTTATTCGGTCTTTTTAACAATCAGTTCCGTACAATTTTATTTTGTAAATGTCATGTTTTTTCAATAAACATTAAAGTATTCAATTTTGGACCCTTTTTATCAAACAAAACATTAGCTTCACAGTTTAAGTGTTGGCCCTAAATCCGCCCACGGCCGCCCGCCCACGAGTTGCGGTAGTGTTACCACGTAATTATAATTACTGTTCCTACATTTTATTACTTAGGTAATACGTTAAATACTGTTATTAGTAATAGGCTGGATTACTTTGTGGATAGTCATGCTTAGAAAGGGAATTGAGTTCTTTGAAAAATGGTATACCTACTTACGTAAATATTTATATTTGTGGATGTAGCTAATGTCGTTAGGGACTAGAATAGAGATGTTTATTGACCAAAAAATGTGATTCTAATTAGTCCGTCTGTTAGATTATAGAAAAATATTGGATACGTATTTTTTTTTTTATCAAATCAATAAAAAGTGACGAAGATAGAACGCGTCAAAGATTTGAGTGGGGGTTTGTGGCGTCACTCACCGGTAAAAAATGTCATATTAATTTCTTAGAAAATTACTTCAAGCTAGTTTTTAAAGCACTGTATCGTCTTCATTATTTGTGTACGTGAAAAAGGAAAAATACGTGTCGAATATTTTATGGAAATCTACCTGACGGACTAATTAGATATTTTTTGTTAACTACGCTATTGTTTGCACTAGGAGATAGAGAGTTCTTTGCTTGAGTAGCTTAAACAAAGTCACGTATAATGTTCCCTCTGCTGGAAAACAGGCCTCCTCTCTATGATAAAGAGTTTTCAAGAGTAAGTAACAGCTGGCAATATTAGTTTCAATTAAGTATTAATTTGGTAATTTTTTAAGGTGTCATTATTTTTAGTCTGACTTTCTTCCAATCCAGCACTCTGGCCCAGTGTGGGTTGGTAAATGTCAATGTGTTGTGGTTGTGTAATGTCTTCGATTTTAGGTTCCAAGAAAAGTCGGGTTCCTCGCGTTGTTTTTCTTGCTGCTCTGTGAGAGCAAACATATTGAAATAAATTGCACGAAGAAGGTAGTATTTGAAATTACGAATCTAGCTCTCCTCTATAGCACTATTTGTGACAGTATTTTAAAATAATCCTTATTATTTCCACGTACATTTTCAGCTTCACACGTCTTGGCGTGACTAAAACCCGTATTCCAATGTACGAAATGATGTAGAACCATATTTTTGGACTAATTAACAAAGTAGGAGAGTACCTAATTATGAATATATTATGGGGTTCAGTCGCTATGATATCTCGGTTGGTAATTACGTGGTGGGTGCTCCCGCTGGGGTATCGCCGAAAATAATACATGTCACTGGACAGAATAAATTCGAAGAATATATTTTCTGTACTTTCTTTGGCGTCTTTTGTTATTCTTGGCTTATGATTGTTCCCTCAATACTTTTTTTTTTGGCGGGTGTAAAATCATCGAATAACCCCTCCCGCTCTTGGGCAGAGCGAAAGGGAGTGTCAGACTTCTACTGACTAAAAACCACCCATGTTCCTTCTTCGCCCTCTATGTCGAGGCCGCGATAACCGGTGGACTACCCGCGGCCCCGACAGGCTTGCCAGACAGCCCTTGGTTGGCAGATTTCCGGCCTCCTGAGTCTTTAAAATCAATAGTCCTACTTAACCAGAATCCACGTAGCGGGAATCATCATCATCATCATTTCAACCGAAAGATGTCCACTTCTGGACATCCTTCGAACGTAACGTCTTCCAGCAGGGCTATTGCGTATCTTTTAAATTACAGTGGCTGACCTATAGTGCCTATCAATTACTGTCAAATGGTTCCATTTTGTACTAAACCATAACTAATTTGACAGTTAATTCATAGACAATATGATAGCCACTGTCATTTAAAAGATACGCAATAGCCCTGCAGTTCGCGATCGGGAATGATTGCTCCGAACTACCCGTTACGACTTACAATTAAAAACATATCTCTCAGCTAATAAATAATGATAAACTGCAATCTCTAATCAATCAATCAATCATATTGAGATTCACAAGCTCTGAATCAAAGCCAGTCTCCAAAAAAGTTACGAAATACAATCTCAACACAAAAAACTAATGTTTATTTTTAATTAATCAGTATTGAATTGATTGTACTCCCTTGAACCCAGGCCGTTTGGGAAAGGCCTTGGCAGTGAATGGCTTTGCCGCCGACCAGCTTTGTCTACTGAAGTTTGACCTACGGTTTAAAGAACGAATACGTCAAATCATACATTCACTGGTAAAAAAATACGTGTAAAAAAAATATAATTTGCAAAGTTATTGGCCGTATAGAAGGACTAGTGTTGTTCAAAAATCTTAAATGAAAAAAAGAATCGAAGATATACTTCGTTTATTTTTTAGATTCTTAGTAATTAGGTCAAAACTCGCTGGAACTACATTTTTTACTTGTTTACTTATATTGGTGTGTGACGAAAAAGGGGTGCGTGGCGCAGGTTATTATAAATAAGACCACGCAACCAGTCTACATAAAATATATTATTATAAAAAAATGGGTGTGGGAAGGTCTACGGACACAAACTCCTAAGGCATCCCTGTGGGATGTGCTGTACTGCCCTGATAGCCGGCGTGGCGATGACCGCAGCGAGGTGCCACGCTGGATGCGTAGGGGTGATGGCCAGCTCTTCTTTACGTCGGCCCGGCTCGGCCCACGTGGCAAGTATGGCCAACAGGTGGGAAGTCCGATGCCGGCCCGATTTCAGCACGCACGACGGAACCAGCCGCGTAACTAACGCGAACTTGAGGGCGCTCTAGCCGGAACTTTGGAGTTAAGTGTTCCTCCAGCAGGAACCTGGGACCCTGGAACGTGACGTCCAGCGTGTCAAGAGATGGACAAAGGTCACCTCCGCTGATTGCGACACCAAGCTAAGCAGAGCGAGTAGCAAAAATAGTGCACTAATGTAGGTGTTGGTGGATTGTCACAATCAAACGGAGTTTACATGATGGGAAGAGTGAAAATAAGGCATGATAGCACATTTTGAGTGTGAAGCACGAAAAGTCAAAATGCATTGAGCTGAAGGCCTTAAGGTTTAATACATGATAAATATAGTGTAGCATAAAATCGGAGAAAAATAGGCATACATGCTAAGATAACCTATAAAATTAGGAACACAAAATACACACATGTTTATGCTGTTCAAAACTTACCCAGTATGGGGGTTATGGAGACACTGAGTTTAAATACTCGATGGCAGAGTAAAATTAAGATGCATGGTATAGCATTAAGCCCGAATTATGGCGAGAGGTAGGCTCGTAATGGGCGCAGGCGCGCGCCCGCTAGGAACGCACGCCTACGCCGGAGACCGAATTTGCAGTGTGCTGTGTCACCGACGTACGCCGTGATGACATCTCTGCGGAACGAACGGCTATTGGTCGCTCTGCTCGAATGTAGTGATGCGCGCACGCAATATACGTCGTTCACGCATTTTAGTAAGGTTTACCACAGCACTACAACTTATTATCTGTGGTTATTATATTTTGGAGTCTGCGGTTCCTTGACAGTTGGATGAAGTAAACAATGGAATGTTGCAGTGTTTTTATAATTAAATTAGTTATTATGTTTTGATTTGTGCAAAATGTAACTACTACGTTACAGGTGAATGGTCATAAGTTTTATAATGTTCATGGTAAATATATCGATTTCATGTTGACAGACCAGTTTGATAGAAAATAATACAGCGCCGTGTCGAAGGAAAATACGTCGAAGTTTTATTATTGTCTGTATTACGAAATAAACAACTAAGAAAGTACTTACTAGGTAATTTACGTCAACATCACATGAAAACCCGACCTAATTACCTCTAATACAAAAAATAAGATCTGAAATCATAGCGAAGAAAACAAAAATACAACTCACCCACGAACGAATCAACTTGCACGACGCTAAATAAAAAAAAAACATCTACAAAACAACGAGCTTTCCACAAATATAGCTTACACAACAATTATTAGAAATTGTGTCGGGGGGAGGGTTGAAAATAGTCTACTAGGCCATAGTGTGGTTTAGCTTGGCGTAGCGTGGGCCAGTGATGTTATATAGCTCCGTAACCGTAACCGAAACCGATTTAAAAGTTTCGGATAAACGCGTGATCTAAATTATTAAGTATTAAATATTTTTGCAAAATATTTTATAGGGTTATGTTAGTGTTATTTTAGGAATAAATATTTTTGAGAGTTGGTAACACTGCATTGGTTTTACTCGCCGTCACTTGTCGGTTGTCAGATTGTGTTGTAAGATTCTAATATCCGTAACCGAAATATACGAAACTAGCGAATAATCCTAAACAATTTAGTATCCGTAACTGTATCCGACACCGGTTTAATATTATTCTTATCCAGATCCGAAATTTCGTATGTATAACATCCCTAGCGTGGGCCCATTCATTGACTGTGACGTCACGTACCTACGGCAGATGTCGGGTAGTGCAGTGTTACGTTGATAATATTGATAAGAGAATGTCAAGAGACGAGTGTGTTAGCGAGGACATTGTGTGGGTGGTATGTTTGTGTATGTTATTGTATAGGAAAATGTTAGATATTGATAAGAGATTAGAGAGGTGTCTGTTTGATGTGTGTTGGTTTCTGAAAGGGATTCGTTTGAGAAGGTTCTAGAAAATAAGATTTTGTAACAATATTTGGATTTTAAAGAGTCTCCATGAAGTTTCTCGCTCATTCTTTTGCATAGAGATCTATACAATTTGGAATGTGCAACTTCACTTCTTTCACAAGTTGTCATGTCTGGTAACTGTAGCTTCACTTTCTTTGTTTTTCCTGAAATTCATAAGTGCTTGAAACAGTGATGGGTCAGTGGGTCATCTTAGGGATGGTCTTACTGCAATCAATGCTTTGAGTTTGAATTTGTCGATCTTTCTCCCGTGGTAGACGTTGAAAAAACGACTGGATTCTGTTGATAGCAACAAGTGGCTGTTTCTGCACTTCGTAAATACGATTAACTGCGAACCTGCGTTCAGAAATACCAACATCGTTGATGATGGCTAGTTTTCTTTCGACCTAAGCACCATCAGTCATCTTTGATCATGAATGAGAATTCCAGAAATAAAAATGCAGCACATAGACCTCTGACTTGAATTTACATGCTGTCGAGAAATATATTTAATGCATGGTTTTCTCACGATGCTTTCCTTCATCGGAGCAAGTGATAATTATACAATACGTATGTATTGTATAATTATGAATGAATCCGAAAAAAACAGAGGTCTTGGATTTATTTATTTATTGGCCTATCTACAATTGTTACACTGGTTATCCTAATGATACAAATAATAAGATACAAGCCTAGTGTACAATATGGTGCGATAGACACAGCATGCATAGAAAAAAAAAACTAAATTATACTTAACATAAAAAATTACAATACTCGTGCAGAAATAACACTTTTAACAACAGTGGGTGGCTTTGACAAAGATGACAGAAGTTAAAAAAAGAAGTAAGTTTTGATGGACTTGGCGCTTGAGTTTGTGAAGTGTTGTGGAAAAAATATCTATTGATTCATCGCAATTATTCAGAAGTCTGCAAATTCTGGGAATGGGGGAGTTGAATCCTGAAACAGTATTGCGGAATGGGGGACGTAATCACGATGTTTTCCTTCATCGGAGCAAGTGATAATTATACAATAGGTACATACATGAATCCGAAAAAACAGAGGTGCGTCTCTTGGATTCGAACTCAACACAATTACACTTGAGAAAAAAAAACAGTGTAAACAGAATTACACTTGAGCGATCTAATTGTCTACAGAAAGCATGGTTCGCCGATGAACGGTAATACGAAAAATCGATTTACCGAAACATTATTCAGCGAAAGCACGATATGCCGAATAACGCTACAAAGAATGAATTATTGGCCGAGACCAAGATTTGCCGAAGTCATGGTTCGAGTTCTAGTACTTTTTTCAAGTCACACCTCTAGGCTACAAACTACACTCGCGAGCAACCAAATCGACTCAAGCCTTGTCGGCGCACACATACATTGATACAACTAAAATCATGAATGGAAATTATTAAAATGATATGTCATTCGAAAGCTTAAGATGTCAGCTTTAATTTGATATCATTATCATTGAAATCCATCCATCATTTTTGAAATAAATGATGTCTGAATGCAAGAGTAGGAAAAACGGGAATTTAGGAAAAAGGGTATGTGTCTCGTATTTGACAAATTAAACAAACAAAATTAAAAATAAAATTATTTTATTTAAATCAGTATTTCGTATTGCCCCCTCTAGCCCTAATTACATCCCGCAGTCTGTTTTTCATGGACCTTATCAATTTTTTGACATTTTCTTGAGGAATGCCGTCCCACTCCTCTAATAATGCTGTCTTTAGCTCGTCTACGCTTGAAGGGACTGGATTTCTGGCCCGAACTCTTCTTTTAAGCTCGTCCCATAAGTGCTCGATGGGATTCATGTCAGGACTGAGCGCAGGCCAGTCCATCGTGCGTAATTCGACCTCTTGCAGAAACTGTCGAGTGACTCGTGCCGTGTGGCAGCGGGCATTGTCGTGCATTAACACGAAGTCTTCACCGACAAACCCTGCGTAGGGCACAACATGATCCAGTAGAATGTCGGTGATGTACCGATCAGCTGTTAGCCCGCCTCCTCGGCCGCCCCCAGGCACGAAAACAAGTTCGGTTTTTCCCTCTAAAGAGATACCAGCCCACATCATGCAGGAACCGCCGCCATATGCCACTGTTTCAGCGAAACAACATTGGGCAAATCGTTCTCCCGGACGCCTGTAGACTCGGCCTCTCCTGTCACTGCCATGCAGACACATTCTGCACTCATCAGTAAACAGGACCGATCGCCATTGCGCAACGCTCCAATTGAGATGCTCTCGAGCAAATTGAAGGCGCGCTTGTCGGTGGCCTGCAGTCAACTTAGGGCCCGTCGCAGGTCTTTTTGGCGTCAAGTTGGCTTCCTTCAAGCGTCTTCTCACTGTCCACTCGCTGACAGCCACTTGTCGTACACGTCTCAGTTCTTGCTGCACATCAACGCCCGTAAGGTGTCGATTGCGCAGCGAGGTTGAGACAATGAAGCGGTCGTCTCTCTCTGAAGTGCACCGGTGGCGGCTCGTTCTTGGTCTCCGATTGAAGGCACCAGTCTCTTGGAACCGTCTGTATACTCGGGATACAGAAGACTGGCTCAAGTGGAGCTGGGCAGCGATTGCTCGCTGACTTAACCCTTGTTGCAACAAGGCAACAACTTGAGCGGCTTCTTCTGGTGTGGTATCCATGGGTTAGCGAAAACAAGGAATGCAATTTACGGAGATGTGTACCGGTCAACTTGTAACAAGCAACTGATAAGATAAACCGGAAGTGGGGGGGTTTTATAGCGGGAGCAGGTAGCGCAAGTCGTGGATTCCTAAAGAGGTAATTTACGCTGACGGCCAATTAAAATGTGTCAATAAATCAGCGCTTAGTTTTTTTTTAAGGTATTGATATTAATTGAAAGCCTAATTCTTCAGCTTTCGAATGACATATCACTTTTGTAATTACCATTTATCGTTTTAGGAAAATCAATGTATATGTGCGCCGTCTAGGCTTGAGTCGATTTGGTTGCTCGCGAGTGTAGAATTGGGGATCGGACTGAGTCAACAAAAATATGATTCTAGTTAGTCCGTCAGTTAGATTATCGAAAAATATTTGCTACGTGTTTTTTGGTTTACCAAATTAATAAAAGCTGACGAAGATAAGACGCGTCAAAGATCATGAGCACTCATGGGGTTGTGACGTCATTTTTAGGTAAAAAATGTACCAACATGTGACGTTAACGTCACATGTTGGTACATTTCACGCGTTTTCGAAGCACTGTATCGACTTCATTTTTGTTTATGTGAAAAAAGAAAAAAACGTGTCCCATATTTTTTGGAAATCTATCTGACGGACTAAGTAGTTTTATTTTGTCCGATCCCCTATTCCAGTAGACCATGTCAACAGGTTAATTTGATAACATCGCTCAACACGCAATAAAAACCAACAGAACCTATTTCATTAAAGAATACTATGAAATATACACAAACAAAGAAACAACACAACCTAGTATGCAGCTGAATGAACCTGACGAGGCCACTCCTCGTGCAGATAATGATGATTGTGTCGATGGCAAAGGTCAGTTCTGTAACTACTTTAGGGGCCTGCAGACGGTGCAACTTTAGTTGACGGGACGGGCAACTTTTTAAACCCTTTTCTTTCCGTGAACTTAATGTATTTCAAAACGATTTGTTAGCAAACGTGTCTGCTTGATAGTGAAAGTGTTACGAGTACAAGTTTTCGTTACCGGTTGCCAGAGTATCAGCCTAGATTTTTTTCAACATGTTGGGGCCGGCTACCAGTCTAACCAGCTGTTTATTTTTAAGGTTTTTTTTGCCAAATAAACGCAATTTTCTTTCTTCTTTCTTATCGGATGCAGTTACACTAGTACGAGTATCTCTAAAAGTAGCGACTGCTTATTTGGCCCCCACAGCTCTGTTAGTTCTGGATTATCAGGCCACGTGTAAAAACAGTCAAAGATTTACAGATGACAGCCAGGTCCAAAGGGTTATCGTGCTTTTTAGGGCACGTTTGACGAGTTAGTTTTACATCTGCATAATTTTGAATAACATTTTCTGAAAAATACGAACGTCGAAGTGAGTTGCCGGTTGCCGCAACGTACAGCTCAAAGTTGCTACTTGTGTAGGGCGCCTTAGTATTCGTAGTTTCTGCCTACGAATAGTAAGCATGAATGAACGCCTACGTCGGTGTATTGATTAATAGAAAGAGATAATTCTGAGTGCATTGCGTCTTTAGTGTTATTGTGAATGGGGTAAGGTAGTAGGGATGCTACTTGTTTCGATGGTCAGATTGTATCGAGCCAATCTAAACTTGATTTACAGATGGTTGATGCCGAACGATGTCATTTACAAATCTTTGTCAGTCTTTCCAGGTAGTCACCGGCCCAAAAAGGCTGATAAGGCTGAGGCTCAGGGCTAACTGGGTTATGGAGGTCAGATAGACAGTCGCTCTTTGTGAAATTCAACTACTGGTATTCTGCTGCATGCATTAGACTGAGAGCCGACCCCAATATAGTTGGGAAAAGGCTAGGCATATGATGATGCCGAATGACAGCCGAAAGCACGTGTTGACAGCCGAAAGAGTGTAATGATTGCTTAGCTACTTTACGCTTTTAAAACGATGGTCAGTTCTAGAACATCTTGCTTTGGAAACCATGAACATGGTAGGAGGGATTAGGAACGTAGGTATTATGATGATACTGATATCCCACAGCTGGGCTGAGGCCTCTCTCTCCTCATAACTTCCTCTTGTTTTTGATCCAAGGCCGATGTGGACAATAATGAATCTAGTGGTGGAACAAAATATAAACTTTCAATGGTGGCCTCACGTTTGGCGCCGTGACTGAGCGATTAGCTGCTGCGATCTCGGTCTGAGGTTCGATTCTCGCATGGTATATATTTTTTTTTATGTAGAGGTAGGTGTTCTGTGTCTGCCTGTATGTGCATGTGAGTTTAAATATTTGTAAACGCACCCACGAATCAGGAGAAAATAAAAGTATATAAAATAAATACTTAAATAGTGAACTTAATAAGACTACTACCCTTTTACTATTGTTTTGGTTTGTTTCTTTATTTACGTGTTTATTTGAGGAATGTGAGTGCTCAGATAATTATAGTTTCGGACACAAATAGAGCAATTATCCTCATCCAGCTTTTATACAATAATTTCTTTCTCGTAAGTATGTATGTCACAATAATTATAGGTCAAGACAATACAACGGGAAGGAATCGGGAAACTTAATTGTACCATATCGATTTTAAATCTACATAGTATATCAGAGTCTACAAGAGAGCGAGTCTAAAGATTGACTTGGCCACTGCATCACATTGGCCAATGCGATGGCGATTAGCTATTACAATGACCTGTTTAACATTGGCGAATGCGATGCGATGGCCAAGTCAATCTTTTATTTAAAACATCAAAGGTTTTGAAGTAGGGATTAAATATATTCATTGACTGGGTATTACATAGATCTCACTACTGTTTACGGTAAAAGAACTGAGTTGCGCGGCTTGGCTTTTTTTACATGTTTTGTGTTTGGTGGGATTTAATTTGATTAATCGAACTGACGGAATAAACAGAATCATATTACTTTAGTCAGGACACATTCCTATTCAATGCGGCCCTGTATAAAGTTGATCTTCGTACGTAGTGGAAAAAAGCATCAAATAAAAACAAGGATTTGTTAAGACTATACAAAGCTTACCAACACCTAGTCTGTATAAATATGTGCTGTAGTGGATCGCGTGATCGGAACGAATGGGTTCATTCATCAACATCGAACGGGCGGGTTGTAACGTGGGAACTTACGTAACTCAATAAGGTTTTATTATGACGTGTGGATCAAAACAATGGAATGCAGGGATATAGGATCCGGCCTATACTGTGGGTGTTTCAATGTTGAAGACCAACTTTTTACTGTTCCGTAGCCGAATGGCAGAAAACGGAACCCTTATAGATTCTTCAGTTGAAACTTGGTGAGAAGATGTATTCTGTGAACCGCATTACGATTTTGAACAAAAATAAAAAAATAAGGGGGGTCTCCCCATACATAGAACTGAACCTAAAAAACGTTTTTCATCAAACCTATTCGTGTAGGGTGTGTTGACACCCCTTTTTGTGTGTGGGTGTTTATAGACAGATCTTTAAAAAATACATGGAGCTTCCTAAAATACCATTTTTTCTCAAAGTCAATCGTTTCAAAGATAGACACTTCCAAAGTGGTAAAAAGTCAGAGGACTTAAACAACTGGCGAAATGTGGTTGTACTCTTGGGTGCACCTCTGCCTAACCCTCTGGAATTACAGTCGTGAAGTTATTTATTTATTGTACTACTAGGTGTTGCCACACACAACTTGAAAGTTAGCCCACTGGAAGATAAAATCGGGATAAAAACTATCCTATGTGTTAATCCAAGTTAAAACTATATGTGTACTAAATTTTATCTAAATCCGTTCAGTAGTTTTTGCGTGAAAGAGTAACAAACATCCATCCATTCATACATACAGACTTACAAACTTTCGCGTTTATAATATTAGTGTGATTTACGGACACAGTAGGTCACAGGGAAATATTATAATACAATATGTGAGTACAAAGGTAGGTAGGTATCTACGGCTTATTTCTAAAGAATTTTCTGCCAGCAGACCTGCAACATGAGAAATGAAAATGAAATGTAGAGAATGTGTAGTAGTAGAGTTATGTGTGTGAATGAAAACGAAATTGCTTTATCTAACTTAACCTATAATATTTAATCAAGTCAAGATCCCTCTACCAAAAAAAAAAACAGTCTAAGAAGATCAAAGTCTAAAAATAGTTTGTCCTCAAAGGACAGAAATTTTAGTAACTGTCTACATAGTTTAAGATAGATCTCAAAATAGGTTCACTCAACTAATTTGATTGGCATTCCCTTGCCAAATACTAATATTGAGCGACATTTGAGAGCCACAGTCTAGGAGATTCTGGCAAAAAAATAACGGGCCCACGGGTTAAACTTCAGGTTAAGACCCCCTTGCCAAAGTCGGTATGTAAATGGGTTACCATCACAGATATAGATAGACCTAGATAACGCAAGGGCAATACTTCGCGTGCCATTTCGAGTGCCTAGCTTACGTACAAAACTCGTAAGTGGCCAATTTTGCGCTGATTCTACATCGGTGTATAGCGCTAGTTGGACGTCGGCGCTGCGCTGGTGCAAAAGGTGGGTTATGGGGCAAAGAGGGCGACGTACGCGGCGTCTTTGAATCGATTTGATTTTCGGATTTCATCACTAAATAATGCTTGTGACGTCATAAAACGTCGTCAAAAAATACTACGCTTAGTTTTCATACAGATCGTGATACTTGCGGTAATTAGGTCTATCTTTAACTGTGGTTACCATAAATTGGTTACTGAGTCTTCTACGTGCCTTGAAAAGCATGTTAAGCCAACTTAAACTGTTGTTCCCGGCTGCCATTTGGAAATATTTGACAGCCGATGGAACGGCAATCTGACACGACCTGATAGATATCAGAGGCAGGACCAAGGGGTTATCGTGCTTTCCGAGGGACAGGGATATCATACCGCCGACCTCCGAACTATGGGCTGAAGAAATTGCGAAGAAATTTCTGATTAGAATCAGAAATTTCTAATGAAAAATGTTGTAATACTTTTTGTCTGATCTGCCTGGGAATCACACCGCCAGGACAAGGCAGTAGAAAAACGAAGCACTTCAAAGGAACTTATTGCTTGACTTGATATTCTCCAGCAACCATCTTGATTGGAAAGTTATAAAATACATCTTCCTGCTCTCGTCTCATATTCCTTGAAATCGGCATTTACGATTTTGTTTTGTTTTTCCCTGAAAACTGTCACGCTTTTGTCTTTCATATCATTCCTCACAACTCATCCATTTTTATGTTGACCTTGGAAGCAGCTTCCCCAATGTCATAACAAAATAATATACCATCATCATCATCAGCCTATAATGTTCCCACTGCAGGGAGTCAGCCCTCCTCTCCAAGAGATGTATGGGCTATAATCCACCACGCGGGCCCAGTGCGGCTTGGTAGATGTCACCTACCTTCGAATTTTTTGGTTCTAAGGCATGCCGGTTTCCTCACGACGTTTTCATTCAACGTTTGAGAGCAGTGGTGATGAAATAAATTACTATACCTAATCCATTTGCGTGACGATAGCAAGTATTTGACCGTCTGTTCACCACAGCGGTCATTGAGAGGCCCAAATTCTTGCAATACGGATTCTGGCGATAACCCTAAAATGCCAAATACTTTGTAATGCGAAATAAAATGTATCTTAGTCATTCTTATCACTACCCGTGCATCCACGACAAACGTGATGCCTCTGACCCTGTGTCTTCTTATCAATAATCATGCATTTTATTGCATATGTATTTACTGTCCTTATGAAATTATTGACGCCAATTGCATGCTCATTGAATTTGTTGAAGTGCGTTTGTGAATGAAAGATAGTGCATATCTACAGTAAGTGCAAGTAAATGGTTGTACTATTTACTACGATAGTGCAGCGTGTTTACGACGTTAGAGATACCATCTTTTGCTCATTGAATTAAATCATGAGAGATGCTATCAAAAAGTAAAATTTCGTAGTATTCTTTTGTGTACATTCGTTTTTGACAAAGCTGTATTTTAACAAGTCTTGAAATTGTAGATTAAGGTTGTTGAAACTCCTGTTGGGACTGCGGGTTGTTCCCGTCGGGGCTGCGGGTTGTTCGAAAGAGATACCGCGGCCTCGACACAAAGGGCTAAGAAGGAACATGGGTGGTTTTTTGTAAGTAGAAGTCTGACAGATTTCGCTCTGCCCAGAGCTCGGTTTATTTGATTTTCTACCACCCCAAAAAAAAAAAAATGTTTGTGGAGACTTCATTGGCGACAGATTCTTTCATGGGCACTCAAGGTTTGGGTTTATTCTTCTCATTCTATTCGCCTAAATTGACACAAATATGATATAATTGACATGAATATGAATATGAATCATGATGATTTAGTTCTAAGAGACCGATTACGTGAATACGATGTATATTATACCTACGTCATAAGGATGACCAACATTAACATGTAATGTGAAGTGATGTATTTTGTATTGACTTGGTTGTCAATCGTGATGATACTGCATACTGCGTAGCGTACCAATGGTAAATTTTCATAAAAATATTAAATATGTTCAACCCAATATTCAGCTATACGAACTCCGCTCTTTTATGCAGTACTAGTAAGAAGCAAGAACTTTGCTTTGTGTGATTTATTTCATCACCATTCTTCCCAAAACTCAGTGATTCGAAAACGTGAGAAAATATTTGTCCGAAATCTCTGTTCACCTAATCGGTGTTCTTGCGATAGATATCTTTAACTGTGCATCTTGCATTCCGAGCGTAACCACGATTTAAGATTACGACTCACTGCCTCTCAAAGAGAAGGGACTAGTCCAGCAGTGGGAACGTTATAAGTAGTGAACACTGAACCGCCTTCGCCTTATGGACTTCGCGTATAGTATGCCCCTACGCACGCCATTGGTTATAACTTTATAAGATGATTATGCCTTGGGTACCAATGATTTGCTCTAATTGATAAATAATATGTATCGCAGCAGTATAATATTTAGTTAATACTATACGAACTAAAGTTAAATATCTACAGTTTTGTCAATGACACTTCGATATCAGGATTTTGTCCGCGTCTGACATTGCTTTAACTTTTGATAACGCTGCGTCTCCAGATTGGTACAAGGAATCTTGTTCGTTTTGTATCACTTTATTTTATTTGTAAAAAGGCAAAAAACGTCTTAATTGATAGTAGCATAATTGATTAAAAGAACAATGTTCTAAGTGGTGTTTTTTGTTTGATCGGGTTCAGAATTTTGTGTTGCGATTTTGGTCCAATATGTCCATATAAATAATATAACATTTTTGGTCTGAAAGTCTGACACCAGTTAATACTAACTGGATCGTGCAGCTCAAATAGATATTCGCTTCATGGAAAATACTGGTATTCAGCATTTGAAATACCTTTTGTTTTTGGGGTTGGGATATCATCAAATACCCCCTCCCGCTCTTGGGCAGAGCGAAAGGGAGTGTCAGACTTCTACTGACTAAAAACCTTATGTCAAGGCCTACCCCCTAGGCCCCTAGGCCTTACCTTTATGTCAAGGCTGCGGGATCTCTTACAACATTCCGCAGCCCCGACGGGCGTCGGCCCTTGCGCGCGCGCAACAAAACTACGTCACCGATTTTCATGCTGTTTTCACCAGTGGATAGAGTTGTTCTCGAGGAACATTTTAGTATATAATTTGACCGACATACACGCGGGCGAAGCCGCGTTCATAATTTATACAACAAAATCCTTTCATTCGGCCCTTAGTTGGCTCTGTCCGAATCCAGAGTAGGTCAGAAACAGATAATTCGCACCCAATAGTTCGATAGATAACCATAGTTATTATTAGTAAACTAATGAGCGAATACGGCAATACTTGCAATTACAGCGATAGGCCCGGCCTTGGCTGATATCACTTATCTAGCGAATTTTAAAATGTTTTGTGTGGTGCCAGTTTTGGCGATATATGTAATTGAACCAGCTGTTGCAGATTTTTTCTCTTTTCGATAAAAATTAAAAGATCGTTTTGAATCTGAGGAGGCTCTCGTAAGGCAGCTGGATCAAGGGCTTGATACAGAAAGCGGTACTCCTGGCTCGTATTGTTTTGTTGTAAAGAATATTAAAAAAAAAAAAATTTCTATGTTGATAAATAAATTAAATAAAAAGATGGTTTTGTGATATATGTAGGTAAATAACAAATTGTATTTTCTTGGATGTATTAAAAATGACTTTCTATTAGAGCAATCTGCAGAGCTTCTCTTTTATGCAGCTTTATAATCTTCTCAGCGTATTGATGGCAATCTAAATTGTATCGGACTGAACTGGGCTACTAGTTTGGCGCTTTCGGCAGCGTCCATGTAGCGTCCATCGATTCCTCGGGGTACGGACCTCGGCTTAGGAAGTCACTGGGGGCAGCAAGGGGACAGGCTGGATCTGAGTGATGTTATTTAGGGGCTGGTTTAAAACTACTGGCTCAGCATCGCGGGCTGGCTCTGGCGAGGGTCGGGGGGGGGGGGGGGGGCTTGAAATGAGATTCCGCGGCTGCGCGGTCGGAATGACGGATATTTATGTCTGTTCTTCCTAAAAGTACTGGTTTCCTTACTACCTCAGTGGTTGTAGAACAGCAACACATTTATACTTCAAGGCAGAGTCATTAATGAATCTCCACCTAAGCAGGTTTTTTTACTGCGACCTACCTGGTCCGAGTCTCTTCAAAGACTTCCAGGTCTGCCATGGCAACTCATGTCAAGGTGGTGGATTTTCAGCCACCTGCTGCTTCCTATCTCCGAACCCTTCAGAAAACAAAATCTCCCGCTACCGTTTATATCTTGCGCCTTCACATGGCAACAGATTTTTCCCCAACAAGAAACATATATGTAAACTGATACAGAGTCATATCTGTCTGCAACCTGCAGCATATAATACATATATTTTTATATATAACCACGCAACATATATATATTATATAACGAACTGGTCCAATTTACTACCAGACTAGTCTGCTAATTAATTTTAGTAATTTTTTCGATATAGGTAGTATATTTATTTGACGTAATACATTTTAGAATAGATTTAGAAACTTGATTGTTCGTTTATGTTACGCGATTTAATTATTGAGTTTGTATATTATTATTATTGGGCCGTTAAATATGGGAATTGGAGTGGAAATTTCTGGGACGTATTTATTTACTAGAAATCACACTAATATTATAAAGGCAAAAGTGTGTGAGTGTGTATGTTTGTTACTTCTTCACGCAAAAACTTCTAAATGGATTTAGATAAAATTGAGTACACAGATAGTTTATAACCTGGATTAACACAGGCTAGTTTTTATCCCGATTGTATCTTCCCGTGAGATAATTTTCGAGTTGTAGCGGGTGAAGCCGCTGGCAACAGTTAGTTTTATATAAAGGTTCACTGCCTCGTTAGTATAGTAGTCACAAGCGCGACTACTGTGCATGAGGTCCTGAATTCGATTCCCGGGTCGGGCAAAGTGTTATTGGGTTTTTCCATCAGGAATTTCTAAGTAACAGCCTTGGATGGTAGAAAATCACCTAGTCGATGGTTAAGTTCGCGAAGTTCGATGTCATAGACGGTTCGATAGAATTTAAACATAAATGTGGGTATTAATAATGAATTCGGGATTTTTAGGGGTGATGAGATTATGTTATGTATTTTTAAAGATCATGGAGGACCCACTTTGGTTAACACATAAATAAAAAGCGAACAGGTGATCACAAATACTCATACATAATGATTACACAAAAAGGTTTTACTATTTTCATTATCATCTTCAACAGCTGAACAATGTTCCCACTGCTGGGACACAGGCCTCCTCTCTTTGAGAGGGAATGGGCTATAATCTACCACGCGGGCCCAGTGCGGATTGGTAGATGTCACATGTCTTCGATTTTTTTGTTAAGACATGCCGTTTTCCTCACGATTTTTCCTTTACCGATTTTAGAGCAGCGATGATGAAATAAATTACACAAAGTTATGTGCCTGCCTGGGTTCGAACCCACGACCTACTGTTCGTAAGTCGGTGCCGCCACCACTGGGTCACCGCTGCTCCTTGCCTATACCTACTCTTTTAATAACATAATATTGACATTAACAACGACTTGACAGCTAATCTAAAAATATTAGGTACCTCCTACTCACATGCTGAATTATTAAGTACCTCTTTTTTTTCGTTATCTACCCATGCTTACGTCAATAGTTTTGTTTATATTATGATATTGCATGACCAGAATCAGTGACCCTATCAGTAATAGCTGAAAACCCGAGATATAGGCCTATGCAGATTGGATGCACTGCAAAAAATTGCCAGCTTACGAAGACCCCTGATTACTAACGTTAACTGGCCATCTAAGACTGGTCTTTAAGGTGATCAGTTAAAATATATCTTTTTAGTGCTTAATGACGGTGGTCAGATGTCAGGGATCGCTGTGCAGATATAAAATATCAAATAATGAGCATGTCCTACCACAAGCTTACAATGTTGCCCAAGGTGATTGATATTTTTCGATTTATTTCATCATTTTATGAAAAAATATTGTTATGATAAGGAATACGCCAGAGATCATCATGGACTTCCTGTCCTCGTCCCATTGGGATCAGCGCAGCATATTTTTCTTACATTCTCCTCTGCCTCCTTTACAGGGTTCCGTAGCCGAATGGCAAACAGTCGGGTAAAAAACGGAACCATCATAGATTCGTCATGACTGTCTGTCCGTCTGTCCGTATGTCACGGCCACTTTATTCGGAAACTTATTAAGACTACACATTTTTTTCATCAAACGGGGTGTCAATAGACAGGTCTTAAAAATTATATACACTTCCAAAATGGTAAAATGGCCATGGGGGCCTCTAACTTTTAAACTAAGAGAGTGAAAAACCTAATAAAAATATATGTAATAGATCGGAATAGAAACGTTCAACCAATACGGTATTGGTTTGAATACTATATAGTAAAAAGTTTTTAACCGACTTCAAAAAAAGAAGGAGGTTCTCAATTCGGATGTTCATTTTTTTTTTTTGTTATGTTTGTTCGGGCATAACTTGCGGTTGCGATTGAAAAATTCTTTTTTTGTTTTAAAGGGTCTCTGTCCCTTTCCAACAAAAAAATATTTTTTTTAAATCGGTTTCCTATTGGTCTCATAGTCACCAGGTTGGGATCTGATGATGGAATCTTGGCGAAATCGAGAGAACTCAGAAAAATGTACAGCGATTTTGGTATTTCCTCTCTAACTGATCTGATGGTAGAATGGTTCTTATGTAACCGACATCAATACGACCTCGCTAACTTCGGGGATTACAGGCGTGATGATTTGATTGGGATTGTTGAAATCCCATGTCTGTCTATTGTTTACACCAGTTCATAACATCACGCCGGTACGTTGTGAAGGGGTAAGCGCATGTGAATCACTAAAAAGTGAAAAATAAAAACTTTTTAACAAAAAAGGCGGTGGCAAAAACAATAAATCAAACAAACAAAACTCACCGACTTCGGAAACAAATTTTTGTTCTAAAGTTTATTTTTCAGTTTTTTGGGTTTTATTTTTAGTCGAAGTCGGTTTTATTTTTTGTTAAAAAGTTTTTTTGAGATATAGCACATTTCAAAAACCGCAAATATAACTTTGTCATTCATACAAACAATATGAAAAACAAACTTATCACAAAATATGTTTTTCTGTTGGTGCTTTCCCTACTACGATGGTACGGAAACCTTTATGTGCAAGTCTGACGCGATACTGATAGAGAATTAATCGTTGCACTTGACAAGTTTTTCTTTAATATCATTACTCACACAAACGATTCCCATACAACTTTTCTGTAACTGGCGCCACTTTCGAAATTCTAGTAGCAAACTCGTTACCAACGATTAATTCTCTCTCTATAGGCGTAACTACAGGTGTCATAAAGCACATGTGAGGCTCAGGAATGTCAATCACATGTACTTTACCATGAACAAAGCCACGCTTATTAGCCTATTAATTATTAGCTAACCTGTCAAATAACAGTGCCTTTTAAATAATCTCCAATCCGCTTATCAGTTGTGGTAATTACTGTAATACCTGATTGGTAAACTGTGGGCATACTTTAAGAAGTAAAAGTATTTGTTCCGGCTATTATAGCTTGACATGTCTTAGTAGCGCCACTGGCTCAGCAAGTGTGATGAAGTCAGTATTAAGAACATGTAGTTCAGAAATTTCCCGTGGCTCAAGTTAAACTGGAAGCCCTCTGCGTAAGAATAAAACAAAGCGTGTAATTTATGGCTAACTTTTAAGGTTTTCTTAGAATAAATGTACTTGTCCTAAATACATTAATTATTTTGTGAAATTATGGTACTTTATTTGAATAGGCCTATCAGTCTGTATTTCAACATGCTCTCGGAAAGTTTTCTGTTGTTGTTGCATAATTTGTGATTGATTTTGAGAGATTCTACAAATCCTGGTCGCTACCATAAGTCAATAACTCAGATGAGAATTTTCTATGCTATTTCAGCACCATACAGGGTGTAAATTAACCCTTCACACATACGTCAACCAAGCATTCTGTACATAAAACTAAGTACCCCAACGCAAAAATTTTTGCTGGGAAACAACTTTTACTTTTGGGGTCAAAAATCCCATTTAACGGTAAAACTCAATGTTGCACTCTTTAAACATTGGGCTAGTGAATGCTTTGAATAGTAAACGGGTCATGGAGGTAATTTAAGTAAAGTTACAACCTGAAAAACTAGTATTTACAGAAACAGCTGTGCAAAATTTGGAGCTTTGACCCCCAATATCTTCAAAAAAACCTAAAAATGATTGCAGTGATGAGGAGAACAAGTGCCCTTCGTATGCGTTAAGGGTACTTTTAAACCCTTTATACTGCTTATAGGTTTTCCTGTAATTTATGTGTTGAACTCAAATCTGTACTTTTTCTAAATTTTAGGCTCAGTAGTTTCGGAGATAAGGGAATGGTCGGACAGACAGACAAACACACGAGAGATCCGTAAGGGTTACGTTTTTTTTTTGAGGTACGGAACCCTAAAAATGTGTTATTATTTTTAACTATAAACCCAATCAGTGAATTGTGGAAAGCACCATGACCAATCAAGCCGATGTGTCGCCCTGTGTACAAACGGGCCTAAATATCACTTGAGATTCAAAGCTAGGTTTCACTTGCTTATGCATGCTTAGATGTTTACGATTCAGTAAACATTGTTGACTCAGTAGGTCAACTCAAGGGAAAGGAGGAAAGTACTAAATATAAATCTTAGGACGTTACCTAACATGGATGATTTTTATATATACTAGCTGTTGCCAGCGGCTTCACCCGCTACAACTCGAAAATTATCCCACGGGAAGATGAAACCGGGATAAAAATATCCTATGTGTTAATCCAGGTTATAAACTGTGTACCAAATCCAAATCCGTTCAGTAGTTGTTGCGTGAAGAAGTAACAAACATACACACTCACAAACTTTCGCCTTTATAATATTACGAGTAGTGTGATGTGATAATAATTATGTCGGATCTTGATGAGCTGAGAGATGAGAGATCTATGCATTTAAAATTAAATACAAGCGCCTTTGTGTTCGTTGTGCTGACTCTAGAGGTAAGTGTCGGATACGCAGCTTCGTCCCGTGGATTGCCAGTGATCGTTCGGGCATGGTTGAGACACATACTACCTAGGAACTGCTCTGTGTTTCCTTTTAAGTTCAGGGTATCAGGTAGTACAGTAGTGTTAGTAATTGAATGTAACCAACCTAACAAACAGATGTGTTGCTGGGGAGTTTGTTCTGCCACTTCTTCTTTCCAGCTAAAACACTAGGAAGTGTCGAAGGTGGGGCGTTTTGGGGGACTGTCTCTTGTAAATAAGTAAAGGTAAGTAAATTTTGACGTTCGAAAAGTGCTGATTATCAGCCTAGTTTGATTAAATGAGTTTTGATTTTGATTTTGTACAATAAGCTGTGTACAACAAGGAGCTATTTCTCTCATTTACCCGTATGCCCTTTCTGTGCCCACAACTAATCGACACGTCATTTAGTACTAGGTACCTGGCTAGCGTCCTTTGTACCTGGATCTGACATAAGTTTAAGCACGTTAAGCCGTTGGGCCTACGCCTCTCTCCGATCGTGTCAGATTGCCGTCCCATCGGTCTACGAGAGAAAAGGAACAGAGAGTGCACCTGTATCTGCGCAAACACTTGTGTACTATAATATCTTCAGAGCCGATGGCTAATCGGTTTCGGTTTAAAGAAACTTTATTCTCAATAAAAACATTAGTCACTTACTTGAGAACAATACTAAAAATATAGATTACAATAAGTTCGTCATCAGTATTACAACTTAATAGTTACCCTTCCAATGCATTCATTTCTCCAGAAGTGATATAATCTCCGCTAAGATTGGGCGCTGTGACCGAAAACGGTATGGAGGCCCCTCTGTTAAATACCTAAAGTCTTCCGTCTGCAATTTGCCAGTCTTCCCAAGGAGATGAAAATATCCTGAAGCTTGGGTGGGTTGTGCAGATCAGGTAGGCAGTCGCTCTTTCTGAAATACTGTCATTCAGCTGTATCCCAATTGACTGGAAGCCAATCCCAACATAGTTGAGAAAACGCTGGAAGGAAAAATAAATATTTAAAAACCAATATAATAGGGTAGTTAACAAAAAAAATCTAATTAGTCCGTCAGATAGATTTCCAAAAAATATTGGACGCGTATTTTTTCTTTTTTCACGTAAACAAACAATGAAGACGATACAGTGCTTTGAAAACTCGTGTGACGTCATTTTCTAAGACATTAGAATGACATTCTTTACCGGTGAGTGACGTGACAACCCCCCACTCAAATCTTTAACTCGTTGTATCTTCGTCATTTTTGATTGATTTGATAAAACAAAAAATACGTATCCAATATTTTTCGATAATCTAAAGACGGGCTAATTAGAATCATATTTTTTTATGTCAGTAAACATCCCAATTCTGAGTACGTTTTCAGTTTGACAATTATTATTCTCTAGGGATTATTTTTAAGGGCACATCATTGATAGTGACTTACCAAAAAGCCTCTTTATTCCTGAAAAGTTAAGTGGTATATTTATAGCCCTCAACGAAATAACTGATGAATTGTATTACTCTTGATAACACAAACTGGGCTCACATAAAAATACTTGAAAAAAATATTAAATTCGTCACCAAGAAGTGGTGCTCAGTTCGTATAAATATGGATAACTACATTTATTTACCTGGTGAAGGTTGCGGGGATCCGCTGGATGCGAGACGCACCGGTCAATGTGGCGACTATGTCCAGCAGTGGACGTCTTTTGGCTGAAATGATGATGATGATAGCATTCAGAACTGATGAAGATAGATCCAGTAGAAAATATCCCTAGTACAAACTCCAGGACATGATCCTGCTCATAATAACATAACATCACGCCTGTAATCCCCGAAGAATTAGACAGAGGTGTACCTAATAATGCACCCACATTTCGCCTTTAAGTTCCATGTAATAATAATAATAATAAAATTCATTTATTTCTCACCACAATATTTAAAGAGATTACATGGAGATATTGTTTAGTTATTATAATAAACTCCAATATTGTGGGAGACTGGTGCCTAAGCTAGGCTAATGGCCTGTGTTATAGGACACCAGGTCCCCACCCTGAATAACAAAGTCAGGTCGTACTAGTGCAATACACCTTTAGTTGCGGCAGGTTCAGTGTTGTGGGAGGTAAGTAATATGAGAGTGTGTTGGGTGTAACTGAAGTATGTGTGTGTGTGTGTGTGTATGTGTGTGGGTGTGTTTGTGTATAAATGTGTTTGTGTGGTGTTAGATTGTTTTTCGCGTAGATTTTGGTGTTATACTCGTAGAGAATAGTTATAAAAGGTATATTATAACTTAAAGGACTATGAGTTAACTATAAGGACACGTTCGGTACTATCGTAAGATAAGTCCTGGAGCCAATTGGTAAGTTTGGTTATCAATGTACTTCTGGTAAGAGGATATATATGGAGAAGACGATGGATTTTATTATAAATTCTAACACTGAGTACGTCGAAGTGGTGGCCCGCAAATGAAGTTCGACATTGGGTAGGATTGCAGACTGGATGACCTTTGCGTTTCCTTAAAAAATTGTAGTCAAGAGGAAGCAAAGAATGACGTCGTAAAACAGCACGCAGAATGAACAGTTGGCGCACTGTTAGGACCTTTGACTCAGAGTAGAGCAGAGCGGTTGAATAATCTCTCCGTTTGAACTGCATAACTTTTAGGACTGCCCTTTGGGCTCGTTCAACCTGGATTAGGTGAGTTTTGCAGGTTCCTCCCCATGCAGAAATGCAGTAAGTGAGAACAGAGACACACAGGCTCTGGTACACAAGAAAAAGAGTTTCTCGATCAGCAGAGTGTCTGAGTTCTTTGAAAATATATAAAAATTTCCTAATTCGCGAGCAGAGTGCTTCAGTATGGGGACGCCAGCTAAGGTGCCTATCAATTTGAACTCCGAGGTATTTGGTACTTGGAACCAGTGATAGGGTCAGGCAAATGCAAGCATCTGGACTGTGATCCAAACAATTCTGGCAAGTGTGGGCCTTGACAATATTAGTACCCACAGGAGGCATGATCGTGTGAGGGAGAGAGAAGCGAATAACCTTAGTTTTTTCGATGTTAAGGGTTAACAAATTCTCAGAGAGCCATGTCATCACTCGTTGAACCGACCGCTCCGCCCTCAATCTGCAGTCATCCCAGTTATCATCATAAATGATCAGTGCCGTGTCATCCGCGTAGGTGAATATATCGCAGTTAGGTATTGACAGGCGGCACAAATCATTTATGTAGAGTAAAAAGAGGGTGGGTCCCAAAATACTGCCCTGTGGCACACCGAATTTGATGCTCATATAGCCACTATACAATGACTCGATTCTAACACATTGCGAACGATTTGTCAGATAGTCTGAGAAGATCCCAAGTGCGACTCCGCGTATTCCAATGCCCTCCATTTTAGAAATGAGTATAGGTACAGAAACCGAGTCAAACGCCTTTGACAAGTCAAGAAAGACAACGAAGCATTTCAATCCCTCATCCAACTGGCGTACCACCGTACCTGTAAGGTCAAGAACAGCATCCTCAGTAGAGATTCTCTGTCTGAAACCATACTGATTATTTGCTAGTAGCTTATATTTCGAGAGATATGTGGTAAGACACTTGTTAAGTAGTTTTTCAAGTACTTTAGACAGGGAACTCAAAACAGAGATTGGCCGGTAATTGGTGACATTGGATCTGTCTCCATTCTTAAAGATTGGGTGGACAACAGCCTTCTTGAACGCCCCAGGAAAAGTACCCGTCTCAATAGCGCGGTTGCAGACGTGTGTAATGGGAACTGCTAGGACGGAGCTAGACTGCTTGAGAACACTGGCAGGGATATTGTCATAGCCAGTGGCGCAGTCACTGCGTAGGCTGTCGATAACCCCTTTCACTTGCATTTCGTCGACCGGCATGATGACAAGCGAATTGCTTGGCGGGGGTTGTGATGAGCGGTCAACATAAAGGGATTCAGGAGGAGATTTAATTTTTGAGGCTAGATCTTCACCCACACCAACAAAAAAGCTATTTACGCGGTTAATAGATATTTTGGCGTCTGTCGAGGTTTGCAGAAGCGCACTTGATGACTGCGGAAGAGAGTTTTGGTTTATTATGCCCTTAATAGCTTTCCATGTGGCCTTGGTATTGTTTTTGGCTTTAAGAAGTTCATTTTTGTCGTACGATCTTTTCAATTTTTTTAAAAGATTATTGAGGAAATTTCGGTAACGGGCATAAGTTGTTCTATGAATATCGTTATCAGGGGATGATTTAGATTTTTTGTGAAGCCGGTCTCGGTTTCTGATGCAGCGAACTAAGCCAGGGGTCATCCACGGCTTGAGAATCCTGCATTTCCTTGAGACTCGAGTGGTATAGCTATGTTTTGTAATAACACCTTGTATAGTAGATATAAGTAGATCTGCGGCAAGATTACAGTCTTGTTCACTTAGTACATGACTGAAGTCAGTGCTATCCAGTGATTCCTTAATGTCTGAAAAATTATAGCGGAGCACGTTAGCTGATTTCTTCGCTGCGGATAATGTTCTTCATGTCTAGACAAAGGATGACTGGGAGGTGGTCGGTGATATGGCTGTCAAGGACTATTACTGTGGCAAGGCGTTTGGATTTTAAAAGTACGTGATCTAGGCAATTGCCTGATCTTGTGGGGAGCACATGAGCAGGCAAAAGACCCAGAGAGGCACACGTGGTGAGATAGTTGCTCGAGTGGCGATCGTGATTGTCTGGTTTAATATCGATGTTCATATCGCCAATCAGAACTACATTGTTATAGCGATTTACTGATTGTGCTACATTTTCGAGGCTTCGGTAAAAATTTTCAAGGTCGCTAAAAGATGGGGAGCGATATACGCAAATGATTACTGTGTCACCTATTGCACAGATGAGGCAATTTGAGTCGCAGAATGAGGGTTCAAGATACGTGCAATTTAAAGAGGTCTTAGTGTAAATCACCACGCCATCGTTCTGCGACCTGTTGTCAGTCGTTGCGGAAAAAGAGTAACCCTGCAAATAAGGAAGGGGCCCTGAAACCCTTAGCCAACACTCGGTTAAAATGATAATGTCAAATTCTATTTTTGTGGTTGTTAGCATCGTGATAAATTGGTCAAAGTTCTTTCTAAGGCTTCTAATATTAATATGAATCATTTTTAAATTACTATTCGGTTGCTTAATAAAGTCTAAACATCGTTCGGGGGGGCATAGATGAGAACAGGCTATGGAGATATCGTCTATTTCATTAGATAATGTATTGATATGATTAGCCATTAATTGCTAGAAGAATGAGGCAGCGGCTGATATTTGCTGTATGTTTTTTTTTTTTTTTTTTTTTTTTTGGACTGGTAAGCAGATCTAGTAGGGGGGTGTGAAAGATGGCTCTGGTTGCTAACGCGAGAGAATGAGTGGGTGTGAAGTAATGGCGTGTGTACGATGTGTATAAAGTGTATAAACAATAAAAAGTAATGAACAGTAATACGAAAACTACAGGTTAATACAGTGAAAAAAGTAATGCATGCATAAAGAAAGGGTTCAAAATGTAACGGGCGCAGTCATTGTTGTTGCAGTATCATAGTGAGACACTTCTCTGTTTTGATCTCGACCGGTTTGTCTGCTGGGCCCTTACGCAGAAGAATTCTCCCATTCGAGTACCAACTGGAGTAGTTGTGTGTTTTTGCAAACCGGCGAGTCTCATATAGCAGTTTTTTGACAGTTGGGGGTAAGTGTTCATCAATATACACAGGTTTCCTGTCGCCTGCGATGCCAATAGTCTGTGTGTTAAACTTATCTGGTATGGGACGCTCTTTGTTAAATGTTCGAGCTTTAGCTAGGAGATCATTTCGTGTGCTGACGCAGCAAAACTCAGCGACTATCGGTCTACATAATCCCGGTTTCCCAGGTATGCGGTATATATCTCGAAAAGCGGAGGCCGGGATGTCCATGCCAAGAACATTTCCCACAGTATTTAAAATGGAAATAAGGTCCTGAGCCTGTTCATTTTCCTTAATCGGAATATTGCGAAGCTCGATAGTTGCTTGACGCGACTGGAAGTGTAGGTCTTGTATTTGCTTTTGTAATCGGCATATATATTCCGAGTTTACACTTTTTTCCATTTCTAGCTTTGAAACCTTGCTGATGATGTCTTCATGCTGCTTATTCATAAATTCCATGCTACGTTCAATCTCGAAGTTTGTCGTCTGATTAGAGAGGCACTGTTTTTTAAGCTCAGACACATCGCTGACTAGTTTTGATAATATGACGTCTTGGTCTGTTTTCCAAGATGATAACAATTGATCGTGTTATATAAAAGGGGCGACCCTATTGCATCATAGTGGAAAACTCAATAAGACTTCGCCCAACACGGAAATCGTACCTGGGATCGATAGACCAACGAGGCAGTCCTGAACCTACTATTACAATCTGGATTTTTTTTTAAATTGATTTCCAACTTCATCGCTAAAGAATTAGGTTCAAGTTTGATTGGGAACATTTGACAGTTTGAGGTAACTTGATGTGCTGAGGACTGCACAAGAATTTAGATTGAAAGGTACGAACCTAACCCAAAGTGACATTGACCGATGGCATATGGCGATGTCGTAAGGGGAACCTAGTTCTTGGCGATTGACAGAATAAAAATCAAAATCAAAACTCATATAATCAAACCAGCACTTTTCGAACGTCAAAATTTACTTTACTTTACTTCTTTACAAGAGACAGTCCACCAAAACGACCCCCCCCCCCCCCTCTTCGACACTTCCTAGTGTTTTAGCTGGAAAGAAGAAGTGGCGCAACCAACTGCCCAGCAACACATCTGTCTGTTAGGTTGGTTAGAAGAACCAGACTCGATACATTAGTAAGGAAAGTTAATGGCACCTGTGTCTCCATGTAACATACGTGATTGTTGCGCCTATTACCCTGTAAGAACTAATGTGAGGTGTTCAGAATTTCCCGTCCAGGCTACGGGTTGGCCGCAAGAGATACCGTGGCCTCGACACAAAGGCCCAAGAAGGAACATGGGTGGTTTTTAGTCAGTAGAAGTCTGACACTCCCTGCGTCAGTCATTTGATGATTTCTCTTTGCCCCAAAAAAAAGGTGTTCAAAATTTGGACAATGCTAATGGTGTTGACTGAGTATCTTATCTTACTACTAAACATGGTCATACGTACTGCTGTTGTCATCAGACTTAATTCATAGAATCACGATAAAAGAACTGCTGCCTGAGCCTCAATTAACTAAACGCGGGTTGTCAGGTTGCACCACAATAACCTGTTCTCTGCCATCCAGTCTGTACGATTTTTATAAGGATCGTCAGTCCAGATGATCTGATGTTATGTACAAAGTTGTGCCTAAACTGTCCATTAAATAAATACTGCCTCTGTGCCGTCGCTAAACTTACAGGCCCTTCTTTGTTTTTTTATATAACGTATAACGTGGATTTGAAAAAAAAAATCCGTTACCATCGAGTAGGGTATCAAAACGAAGGGTTTTAAAAGAAGATTACAAAAATATATGGATTAATGTTTAAAAGAAATTCAAAGTCACAAATCCTATAAACAAACACAAAAGTTAAAATCATCTGCGAAGGATTTTTACGCAACCAACGAAAGAACAAACACAAAAGAACTAAAAAGTGGGAAATAAAAAAAGTAAGTAGTTAAAAAACTAAAAAACCCGACTGAAAAAACTTAAATTATATATTATAATTATAAAACATTTTAAATTAAACGAAACTTGGAAGCAAACGGGGTTCATTTGAATATTAAATTATGAAATGAAAATAGAATGAACTCCGCCTGCATCCAAATTTTGTTAACAATTTTTTTTTAACTTTAAAAATAAAATAAAAATTGATAAGTCTTTATTAATTTTTGTCTACGCTGCGTCGAAGGCCCCTTGGCCCAGGGGCCCCGTATAATTGATACGGCAGATACGGCGCGGTATCTACGCCACTGGTTATAATTCTTAAACTACTAGTTCAAATTGAATTAAGTTGGAAATATACCGTGTTTATACAATGCCTAATTGGTTACTGAAAATTCAGGATTCTAGTTATATCCACAACGAAGTTATAGGAGGTTGAAAATGGCCTGAACTGTTTCGAGAAAAGGATGTACGGCCGTACCGCTTTATTGTTTGACTTGGCGGCGGTACTGCCGTGCCCCCAGCTATGAGTAAAAGACAATGACCAAAGCTCGTACCAAGACTGTAACGCGGACCAAATAGGCATTTTCTAGCAGTAAAATTTTGGGTGATACAGAGACAAACAATATTCCCCTGTGTAACGCCACTGCTTTGTTGCATGGAGCTGATCTACTCATTTTCTTGCTTGACTTAATCTTTCAATTAAGTATCTCAAACATTAATCTTCATCGTAAGACCAAAAATACACTTGACCACCTTATCTTAATAAGTACATAAATTCACGGACTTATCGAAAAATAATTCTTTTAACTGAACCCCAATCGAAGACGACAATACTTATCGCATTTGCGTAAATGAACCAAAAAATGTTATAGAAAAAATCGTAATAATTGCTTCTTCGAATGTCGTCGGGTTATCTGTTGAGTCGACGTGCCCTTCCGAGTTTCATTCACAAGATCAAAGTCACATTGCTGCTATCTTTATTAAACGTACAATGTATGGATGTGTTACGAAATTTGTGTCATATTTATTTTCGGATGTTTTGTTAGGAGCGACCTGCCTTATGGTTATTAGGTCGTCTAAATTTATGTGTCGGTGCTTAATCGACCTTAGTTATATTGTTCAGGGTGAACAAGTTATTATACCGAAAGGGTAGTTAGAAGAAATCCTCTCTTATCCAAGTAATTACATGGTAATGCTATGTTCTAAAGACCAAGATCATACCAAGCGGTATTGTATTTCCTGGTACTAACATGATGATGCTATTTTCTGAAGGTGTAAAGTTTGAAGGCTTTCTACAAATTGTACTGATGACCTGGTGATATTCGAGGGAATTTCTGGGATGCGAGAAGCATGATTGCTGGCTAGGTGGTGAAACTTAAGGATCAGTTTTCGACGACGATGATGATGACCATTACAAGCACTTGCATTGTTAGTTGATGATGGTCTATAAATTAACTTTCTTGGTTAGATTGTGTTGCTAATATTGTCGATTACTGTTTTAGGATTTGTAAACTTTTGACTTTTAAAGAGTCTTTGTAAAACGTAAGGATTAGGAAACTTCTTATAAGTAGTTCAAATTGGTTAGAATTGGATAATCAGTTAGAGTAATTTTGTTGCTGCATGACCCATAGATAGGCAGTAATATCGCAAAATTATTACCTACCACTTATTAAATACGTTACATGAGTACGGAGAAGCTCGTGGTTTGATAACAGTCGCTCAGATCAAACTTCAGGTTAAGCCACGCTTGCCTAGGTCTGTGGATGGGTGACCACCTGATAAATACCGAGTTTCCTCCGTGCCTCAGAAAGCACGTTAAGCTGTTGGTCCCGGCTGCCATATGTAGATCTTTAGCAGTCGTTACGGGTAGTCACTGACCCAAAAGTTTGACAACCAGTCTTACCAAGGGGTAGGTATAGTATTTCCGGGCCTGTGCCGGTGAGTAATCGGCTAGCTCGCCATCCGTCCGTCTTATGACGACGACAGGTCATGTCGACGCGAAGGCGCGTTCGTGTTCCACGCGCGCCTCAAATAGATGTCAGCAACATGGAAGGGACTGCGGGTTGTTCGCAAGAAATACCGCGGCCTCGACATAAAGGGCTAAGAAGGAACATGGGTGGGTTTTAGTCAGTAGAAGTCTGACACTCCCTTTCGCTCTGCCCAAGAGCGGGAGGGGGCGGGGGGGGGGATTTTATGATTTCCCAACCCCAAAAAAAAAGGAGTATAGTATTACCCATACGAAGTGGGTTGTGGAGGTCAGATAGGCGGCTTATATGATACACACTCTTTTTCGTGTTTAGTTCTTAGGTTTTTTTATTATTATTATTATTTACTTTGTGTGTGTACTTGTGGCATGTCCCAAATAAGTTAGTTTCCTTTCTTTCTTTTCTTTTTCTTTATTTATATAAAATTTTGGTATTTAGCTGCATTCGGTACCACTGGAAACCGATCCCCACATAGTTGGAGAAAGGGTAGGCTCAGGACTTATTGAATAAAAAAAGAAAGTAACAAAAAATATTTACGAATACGTTTTGGGAATACGAATTGAATCATTGAGAAAACTTAAAACAAAGTCATTATGAGCTACGTGAAATTCGATTTGAAGTTATATTATGTTGGATAGTGTACAGGTTACATCCGGAGTTATTTACTATACGGACCTTGTAGAAACTAGAACAAATTTCCGTGCGTTCAAGCGTTTTTGTCATACCTATTATTGGAATTAAATATAACAGCTCACAACTTAGGACCCAGTAATATTAATGACAACAATATCCGTGGTGCTAGGCAACTGGGCTTATCCCAGTTGTATACGTCCCTGTGTGCCTATTGGCCTTGTTCTTTTCTGTCTCATGCTGATATGGAGGGAAGTGGAAATTTCTGTTTTTCCTACTCCTCGGTTATTCTTTTCTGATTAATTTCGTTGCGGGATCCAAGACAGTCAAAACATTTCTCTGGGACTTCGTCGAGCTTCATTGTCTCGGCGCTTTTCTTGTGGTCGCCACTGTTGATTCTGGCTTACAGAAGTTACAGTGGTTTGGGAATAGTGAGGCGGGATTGTCTTTTTTTAAAAAAAAAACTCGTAAATATCAACTATAATCGGATTCTAGGTCATTGCCCGGTTAGGTTGTTTTATTGCCCATAAGCCCACATAGCTGGATTTTTCAAAAACGAAAAGTATTTTATGAGGACCACAAATATGCGTACGATGAATAACTCCTATGAATTCTATGGCCTTTGCCCGCGACTTCACTCGGATCGTGTTTAAGTCGAAAATTATTTCAGGTCATCGTTTTAATATAGCCCATGACACTGACAAATAATGTGGTTTTCTGATGGTAAAAGAATTTTCTTAATCGGTTCGGTAAATTTAAAAATTAACAACTTCACAAACTCACAAACTTTTCCACTTTTATAATATTAGTATAGAGTAGGCTGTATTCCACTAGCTTCAAAAGGATATGACGTCGGCGTCGTATCGTTTTTACGCCAATGCAGGTAGGTGCATTGCAGTGATGTTGATAGCTCAAGTAATTTTATTCTTCAAAGCTCGTAAAGAACAAAACTCACATAAAAGTTTTGGTTCTGCTTTATACCTGCATAAACAGCATTGGACAATAAAGTTTTATTATAAACACATTATGCTGTTGAGAAATGTCGTAACTTTGTAGACTAAATAAAATAGGTACTTACACAGGGTGTAAATTAACCCTTCACACAGCCCTAAGCAAAAATTTTTGCTTAGGGGCACTTTTTTGGTTAAAACTCGAGGTAGCACTCTTAAAACATTGTGCTAGTGGATGCTCTGAATAGTAAACGGGTCATGGAGGTAATTTAAGTAAAGTTATAACCTGAAAAGCTAGTATTTACAAAAACAGTTGTGAAAAATTGAACTCCCAATATCTCCGTAACTTGGGGGTTCAAATTTTTCCCAGGTATGGTCTAGAACAAAAATATTATCGCACTGGTGGGGAGAACAAGTGGCCTTCGTTTGCGTTAAGGGTACTTTTACACCCTTTATAGGATACTTCTGGGGGTGGGGGTCGAAGCTTTTTAAATGCGAAAACCCTCCGACATTCACGAGATGTGCAGTTTTCGGGATTTTTTTTTTAAAACCCGAAGTGGGGATGCACGAAGTTGTGGTCGCAGTGGACAAATCCGCTGTCTATGGTTAAACAGAATCTGCGCAAACCTGTAGTACTTACTACCGATGACGGCAAGGAAGTAGGTACTTAGGTATATAATTTAAAAATGTGGATTAAAGTTAATTAAAGGAAATAAAAGGCACAGATAATTTAATAATACGTAATTTCAATATCTTTTTATCACTACATCACTGTTACATATGATAATACAAAGACCTCCGCCGCGTCTGTTTGTCTGTCTGTTCGCGATAAACTAAAAAACTAGTGCACCAATTTTCATGCTGTTTTCACCAATGGATAGAGTGGTTCTCGTGGAAAGTTTTAGTATAATTATTTGACCGACATCCACGCGTGTGAAACCGCGGGCATCAGCTAATTGAAGATCATTTTTTGTCTGAAATTACATCAGCTGATAATAAATGATACGATAGTAATAGCCTTATGAGATTTTTTTCCCGTATATAATGAAATATTAGCACAACGCCAAAAGACATTGAAGTAAATGCGTAAATTCGTCTTGACCTGTTTAATTCGCTGATAACTCGACTTAAAAGTTGTCTTACTATTATTTAATTTTATATCTGTAAATATTTCTCTTATCATTTGTCACATGCAGCCACATCGCGCAGATGTCATCATCATCATAATTATTATCCTAACCTAAAGATGGAGCTGCTCATTTTTAAAACAAAATCCCTTACAAACGATGACCACATATGTTTACTGTGCGGATCAATAGTGGTAAAACAGAGCAAGCCATAATAGTCCTTACGGTGGTCAGAATAATTATGAAATTAAAAAAAAACTTTTTTTTTTTTATTATTTGGTGATAGTACACAGTTCTCCCCCAATAGATGACAAATATGCTACAGTAACCTAAACATACATACAACTCGCCCCGACCCAAATTCAGTTGGTAGCGAAAAATTCATGATTGAGTCGATGCAGCTATGTTTAGGAAAGGCCGTGTTTTCTCTCTAGGAGTGAACTTTTAAATAACGACCATGACGACGATGTCTTCTAGGCACATGTGTATTTGTAAGTGCCTTATACCAATTCATTTGGGGTCGACGCAGCAGCTCATCAGAGACCTCCTATCTTGCCATATTTCTCAAATCAAGTGCCTCCCTCGTGCAAAATCAATAGCTTTCCATTCACCAACACATGTAGGAAGAAACCACAGCATTCTAAAAATAGTAAGACGGCTCTAAATGTTCGAAGCTCCATTAAGGTTATATAATGAGTATTGAAAGCTGCCAGCAACATTATTCAGTTATATGTCGCGCACTCTGCCCCGTTTACATACCTTTCATGGTGTTTTACTTGTATTTACATAATGGTCCATGATCCATTGGAGGTGTTATAATAGATTTTTTTGTGATTTATATGGTTGAGCGTGTATAGGAGGAAATTGAGTGGGAGTCTCGTGGGAAGAGGGGAAATTTTCCGTGAGATTTTTTATTGGTTGGTTGCGTAAGGGCGGTTATACACTTGTTGGGCATACATGGTGGAAGGGTTTTAAATAACAGACGACCAATTTCTTTGTGGCGGATTCAGAATGATGTACTAAATATGTGGTTTGTAACCAATTTATGTATTCGCATAATTTGTTCTTCTTCTTCTTATCGGATCAGAAACGGTATGAATCAGAATTAAAAAAAAATGCAGATGTTCCAAACATCTTGGCCGTGTAGTTTGCACTTTTGTAGGAGACAAGGTGGCGTTGATCCGAACAGTGGGAACTCGATTGATGTACATTTTTTTTGGGGGGTGGGAAATCATCAAATAACCCCTCCCGCTCTTGGGCAAAAGGTAGTGTTAGACTTCTATTGACTAAAAACCACCCATGTTCATTCTTAGCTCTTTATGTGGAGGTATCTCTTACAACATCTTTATATACTTTAGCTGTTGAACCAGCCATAAAAAGCAATAAACATTTCTGTATTTGTTTCAGATCTACAAAGGGCTAGACGTGGTGACTGCGAAAGCTTCAGCCAAGGAGCGGGAGATGGCGACCCATCATCTCCTCGATATTCTAGAGCCGCATCAGATGTTCACCGTAGTCGACTTCAGGAACCGCGCACTTAAGATTGTATCCTTTCTTAAAATAAGTTCTGTTAAAGTAAACCTTAGTTATTCAGGTTACGGGCCTGCCTTTTTACTGACACGGTGTCTGAGGTAGCTGCGGAGGGGGGGGGGGGGGGCATGTTTCGGGCGCTGACATTCGCGTGCTCCTTCTCAGGCATCTAAAATGGTGGGCCTAGTCTAGCCTAGTAGCACAGGTCTCTGGTAAATGTTACAAAGCTACAATCAATGATTATATTAAAACTATAGATACGTTGTCCGCCCTCAAAAATAACAACATGAAATGAAGCCAATTGGCCACAACGCGCTTAGTTACGCACCAACCTCTCGCGCGATGCTACGTTTGTTCTTAATTTAAATCGTGTGTGTAAACCTGCGCAAAACATAGGAAACCGGCATCAACAGGCATCCCGCTGTACGGTGTCATATTTTCTTCCCCTTTCTTTACGCGTAAAAGAAGTTATAAAATATTTTCGCCGTTTTGAAGCGCCGCCTTGTTAGTTCATGACGTGTCTCTATTATAATACATCATTGGCTACAGTACCTTTTACTGCATCTAAATAAATAAATACACATAACATTACGCCTGTAATGGGCTAGGCAGCGGTCTACCTAATAGTACAGCCACATTTCCCCAGTTATGTTTAATAGGGTAATAGGGGGCGACCCTATTGCCATCAAACAGGTACAAATCTAGACTGCTACTGAAAAATTCGAATCGAGTCCAAGATACAAAATAAATGATAATGAATAAATAATTGATAATGTATGTATCCAGAAAAAAATATTAATCTGCGAAACCTTGATGCGGCACGTGTATGTTTGTATTAAATAAAATTAACTTATTTGAACTTCAGTACTGGTAGCTACAAACTGCAGAACACTGCTGAACTTTTGGGATACCTGTTCGAAGATTCTCAAACGAAACCGCACGTCCGCGTGGTCAGGAACGGCGAAATTGATGTATGGTGTATCGGACGTGTGCAGAAGCTCCTCAACCTGATCCCAACATCACCTTTTTACCGACTAGCAGACATACTGCGAAGTACCATTCACACTTGGTCGCTTCTCCTCCACAATTATTATGCGCTCGCGTATATATATAGCGTGGAACTCGCTGCCGACATCTGTATTCCTTCCTCCATTTAACCTGTCTACCTTCACAACAAGCGAACATCATCTGGGCACGCTCGTTCCATCGCTTTCCTAAAGGTGTTATCTAGATTAAGATCAGGGCCATTTCGCATTACAAATTAATAATGGGCAGTGCGACGCGCGGACAGACAATGAGCGCCGCTCGTCCGCGCGGACTGTATGTGTATGTTTATTAGGCATCAACGCATTTCATACCAGACAATGCGACGTGAGAACCGTTTTACCATCTTACACATGGCCTATCATGTCTTACCAGTGTGGAAAGGAGATGGCGCTAGTCACCTTGTATAACGCTGCGTTTAGGTACACTCACAGGAATGACAATAAAACAATACTGCTTTATGATATCATGGTAACCGTAGCACGGTAACAATTGCAAGGTTGTCTATAGGAGCACAATGACAGTTACTTTTGATGCCTATCAAAAGTACCCCAAACAGATCTAGCCTGTTCCTACTTAAGTTAACAGCTCACTGCCGCACTTAGAGAACTTAAATGATTACTTAAGCCTTCACTTAGTAAAGGTTTGACATATGTTTGTTTGATTACTAAGTGATGGCCTAAGTAATCATTAAAGCTCTCTGAGTGCGGCAGTCAGGGAATAGTTCAAACAGTTTTCATAAGCAGACGATTTTGTCATAGCCGCTTCTATCCTGGTTAACACTGCAGAAATTGTCGTCAAATTATATAAAATCCTGTTTATTCATTTATCTTCCTGACCTGGCCCCATGTTGTGTAGGGTTCCGTAGTCGAATGGCAAAAAACGGAACCCTTATAGATTCGTCATGTCCGTCTGTCCGACCATTTGTCACAGCCACTTTACTCGGAAGCTATTTAGACTTCACAGTTGAAACTTTGTACGTAGATGTATTGTGTGAACCGCTTTACGATTTTTATACAAAAATAAGATAGTGAAAAGTCAAAAAAATATATAAACTTTCAACCAAAATTGGTTTGAACAATATACAGTAAAAAGTTTTTGAGATATAGCACATTTAAAAAACTGTAAATATAACTTTGTCATTTATACAAACATTATGAAAAACAAAGTTATAACAAAATATGTTTTTCTGTTGCTGCCTTAGTTACTACGATGGTACGGAACCCTTCATGTGCAAGTCTGACTTGTACTTGGCCAGTTTTTTTTCTTCCGTTCTCTCCAATCAATCGTCACGCTATCATTTACTCCTTTTTCCTTCATATCATCCCTCACACAATCCATCCATATTTTATTTGGTATTATGAAGAGGACTTAAGTTTTACTTCGCTGTTCTTTTCTGATTAAATCCGTTGCGGAATCCATGACGTTGGGATCGAATCTCCAGAGCTTGTCGGATTCTGGTTTTCAGAGTTGCAGTGGTTGGTTTTTCAACTTTATCGCTAAAGCTAAGCGTAGTGTTAAGCATAGAATTAGCACTGGATGGATGAAATCGCGGCAGGTCACGGGAACAATATGCAACTCCCGCATTCCCCTTAAACTCAAGGGGAAGATTTATAAAACCATGGTTAGACCTGCTGTCGTGTATGGATCAGAATGTTGGGCCACAAAAGGGATAAATGAAAGGCAATTGCATGTGGCTGAGATGAGAATGATAAGGGGAATGTGTGGTGTGACGCGAATGGATAAAATAAGGAATGAGTACATAAGAGGAATTTTGAAAGTAGCGCCGTTGAATGAAAAGTTGTGTGGTAATCGATTGGCGTGGTATGGACATGTGATGCGAAGGAATGAAGAAAGTGTTGTGAGGAAAATGTTGAGCATGAATGTAGATGGGTATAAGAGTAGAGGAAGACCAAAGAAACGATGGATGGACTGTGTGAAGGATGATATGGCTAGGAAGGAAGTGACTACTGACATGACGAGAAATAGAGAGGTATGGAAGAAAAAGACATGTTGCGCCGGCCCCAAATAAATTGGGATAAGGGCAGGAGAATGATGATCGCATTTGGTTCAAGGTCGATTGACAAAAATTTACAGTTTCGAGTACCTTGATGTGCTGGCCATCTGTATCTGTACATAAAATTCAGACTTTAATTAATTTCTTCAGTATACTCATCAATTAATGATACCAAATGAATATAAATACTGCGTATAGCGACTCCGCCATTTTCCACAAGAAATGTGGAATTTAATTTGACCATCAAATTGACATTAACAGACTACAGCTAGCTATTGTTTAACGAGCAATTGTGCAAATATGTATAAATAACTGAACAGTTTAATAATTTTATGTATGAGGGACTAGTGCAGTGACAATACAGCTTTAATTTGGCAAATATTGTTTTACTAAATTTAACGAACAAATTATGTCGAAGTAGGTGTCGATCTGTTGCCAAGCAATTGTAGGTATGTGGGTCAGAATAACAATCAGAATTTGAATTGCTTGTATAATGTTCCAAGACAAACAATGGACTCTTACCCATTCTCAAGTCCTAGTGAGTCTTTTAAAATAATAAAAAATAGCTTAAAAAACTAAAACCGGACTACGCTAATAAAAAAATAAGTTTAAAAACTAAAACCCGACTACGAATAAAAACACAGAAAAGAATTTAACAAGAAAAATCGTCTAGTAAGTAGATAATTTGATAAATTATAGAGGACAGCCGTAGTCGCATGCCACTGATACCTGATGCGCCTTCAAGGCGTTCTCATTGATACAGAAGTCAGCTGCTAGTTACCATTAGCAAGGTGGCATGCGACTACGACTGTCCTCTATAATTTATCAAACTACTACTTACTAGACGATTTTTCTTGTTTAATACTTTCAAGGCCGCGGTTTTATTAGTCTGTGTTTTTATTCGTAGTCGGGTTTTTAAACTTTTTTTTTCAACGGTGGAACAGGAACTACTCTCGCTGTTCTCATAATTCGGAAAATTCAATGTGAGAAAAAAGTTTGAATATGCCAAGTGAAAAAAATTCTAGATGGCAATGAAAAATGGAGTAAGAATGAAAAAATAAATGCCACATTACACACTCCTATCTAGCTACTATTTAAGAAACGGTCCCATGAAGCCCCAGGCTATAACAACATTTAGGTAAAGCCTTAATTCCGAGGAAATTCAGAGAGAAAAACGTATTCCATATTTATTACATTTGGGAATTGTAGAAAGATACATTAGCCAATCCAAGCGAAACATTTCTTGGTATTTTAACCACTGAGAGCAGTGGTAGCCCAGTAGTGGCGGCCCCGACTTACGAACAGTGAGTCGCGGGTTCGAACCCAGTTAGACGCATTACTTTGTGTAATTTATTTCATCACCACTGTTCTCAAAACGGTGAAGGAAAACATCGTGAGGAAACCGGCGTGTCTTAGAACTAAAAATTCGAAGACAGTGACATCTACGAATCCTCACTGGGCCCGCGTAGTGGATTATAGCCCATTCCTCTCCTAGAGAGGAGGCCTGAGGCCCTGCAGTGCCTGCAGTGGGAACATTATAGGCTGATGACGATTTTAACCACTTATTATACCTATGGTACGTCCAAATGATTTACCAAAACATAATTGCACGCCTGTAATCCCGACCCTAATACCGTACATCATAGGACGACCATATTACGCCAGTTGTTCATATTCCATATAACACGCCTATTACCATCAACTGGGCACACATACAGACTCCGGGGTTACTGAGCTGCCGAAAAATTCCTATTGGAAAAATCTAATAACACTTTGTCCTATAAACCCTCAACACACGTAGACTTATAAAAAACAATCCTTATTCAACAACGACACCAAAACAACATTCAATTATTCACAGGTAACTTTGGCCCATAGATACACAACTAATTCTATACTACAGATACTTCACAGGTACAGTCGAACAAGCTAATAAGTAGACAGTCAGCTAAAATACATTTTACTTTTAAGATAATACAGATACATTAAGAGACTGATACCAAACGATACAGTGTTTAACATCAGTTGCTTAATGCGAAACGCTTTATAAAACAAAATTGCAATAAATATTTTCCGTGTAATAGAATTATAAAAATCTCTTCCCACTCTATAAGCTATACGTACTACCTACACCTAGTTACCCATAGTGCGTGTGAAAGGGAAACTTATCTAGAATATCAGCTGGCGGTCCACGCAAGTCACGGAAGGGTCAAATGCAACGTTTATGGCGGAGTAGGCGTAAAACACGTCACAAGAATTGCGGAGTTTAATTTAGTCATGCAGTTCTAGATAATGTTGTAACTGTGACTCATGCTGGCTTGGAAGTATTTGTGTTAGTAGTTGTAGATTCTTAAGCTATAGCTTTGCTTTTCTGGGTGCATTTAGTTACTCTTAGAGCAGCATTTGTTTGGTACTTGAACCTCTGTATGAGTTTATGACTGCGCGTAAGCTATACTCGTAATAATTTTAGGACTTGGCTCACAATATAGTAGTCGTCATCAAGTAATCATTGTCCTGTCCTTGTCCTAATTTATTTGTGGTCGGCGCAGCTTGTCTTCTTCTTTATCTCATCAGAGCCCTTCTTTTTAAGTACGACAAAAAAGTTAAAAGTGGGAATGAACTCCTTTCCGTTTCCGTTTATTCATTTAAGGCACGTCGTCGAAAACTATCTCTCAGGCCTATTGGTTGCCCGTCGGGGCTACGGGTTGTTGTGAGAGATACCGCGGCCTCGACATAAAGGGCTAAGAAGGAACATGGGTGGTTTTTAGTCAGAAGAAGTCTGACACTCCCTTTCGCTCTGCCCAAGAGCGGGAGAGGTTATTTGATGATTTTCCACCCCCCAAAAGAAAAGGCATGTTGGTTGCCTCACGATGTGTGACACCCACCTGATTTTCAATTTCGTGTGCGTATTATTATCACCTACTTCGGAGTCATTGCTTTGTTTCTTGCTCGCTTTAATTCTGATCCTATCAAGACTTGCTTCACCAAACATTCCACAGCCAAATTCTTATAATACAAAAAAAATTCGTCGATCAAACCGTACAAGTGCGCGTCACCTCTGACAAGTATTTGAAAGGTTTACCTTCTTTCGCGTTTCGGCCAATGACCACATAATCCTCTTATGCTGACCAAAGTAGCTTACACATTTGGTACACCGGCCTGTCACTATAATAAGTAGGTACTCTGCTAACGAGCAATTTCGTCATTCAAAACTTCATATTGGATGATTGAAGGTGCCGTTTCTTTAGTTCTGGTCTTTGATCAAAAGATTATTTATTGTACATAAGTGAATTATTTTTATTTATGCGGTTTTCCTTGCCTCTTTAGTGTTTGCCGTTCTGTTTTCGGCGTGTTCTTATTATTTATTAATATTGGTAATGATTTCAAAATGACTCATTTATTTGCTTTTATTTTGTTCCCATGTCAAAACATAACTGTTAAAGTTTCGAGAAAGCAGTTAGTTATTTCATAATCATTGACTGGAAAAGATAATCTACGTATAACCCATGTAGAATCATGATGAACCTATCTAACATCCGGTTATTTAATCTTTCCCTTTAGTTCTTGTCCAATTATTTATAGATCCACCGAAATGGGACATTACACTACATGATTTCAAATCAGACATCACTGATACCGACTTCCTCAAAAAGTTTCGAAATTTCCTGATAAATATATGGTTGACTTTGAATCTAATTAAAAATGAGTTGGCACGCGTCGATGGGAAGAGACCAGATGGTATGACCATGATGCCATGGAAGTTAGGTAGGCCTTTGGTGTGGGACACAACTTGCGTCGACACCCTAGCGCCATCCCATCTTTCTAGCATGGTGAGCTGTGCTGGGGCGGCTGCTGCAGGTGCTGAAAACCTCAAACGGCGCAAATACAACAAATTAATTGGCAGTTATGTATTTGAACCGTTTGGGGTTGAAACACTGGGGCCTTGGGGTTCGAGTGTTCACCTAATATTTAAGGAAATTGCCAAGCGGTTGGTTGACTCTTCACGTGTCCAGAGGGCTGGCCTATTCTTTGGCCAATGAATCAGCATTGTCATCCAACGTAGGAATACTGCCAGCCTTCTGGGCACTTTTCCTGTTGACAGCAATGTGACCGAATTTTTTGACGCCCTGTAATTCTTCTCTTTTTGATACTCTGTGATAACTGTTTATTATTTTATTTTATCAACAATCTATGTTTCCTCAACATTAAATACAGATAGACACCCTAGCAGAACAAGGAAAGATGCCAATAGTAGTCGGAGGAACAAACTACTATATAGAATCCATTGTGTACAAAATACTTGTGGAAGACATGAATGACAATGAAGATTTACTGTGGGACAAGAGTAGGAGAAAGAGAGATGAAATTGAGAGAGATGTAGTTAAAGAGTCATGGAAGAAACCAACATTGGATGCTAAAAAAGAACCAGAGGGAGAAGCTAAAAAAGAAGAAAAAAAAATTGAAGATGAAGGACAGCAATCTACATCTGAAATTCCCGATATATCTAAGCTTCGAATAACCAAAGAACAGTTACAGAAAGATGTAGATACCGAAGTCATCTTTTCGAACGAAGAGATTCACAATAAATTGCATCTGGTAGATCCGGTGATGGCAAAACGATTGCATCCAAACAACAGGAGAAAAATATTGAGGTAAGTAACACAAATCTTAATTTTCATTTTGTGTGTAGTTTCTTGGTCGTCGTTTGTATTAATTGATTGAATTTTTCGGTAGTTACCGCCATCTACCGCCGCGTATTTGTACGTTAGGCTTAAATAACGCAAACATACACAACAAACTGGTTAGGTTTCTGCAATGAGTATTTCACTATTGGTATCAAAAATACTTTGAACGGCTTTAAAATTAATATTCTTAGACGAATTCAGCAGTTTAGGAATCATGTCATCTTAAATTCTACAATAATTGGCTAAGTATTTGTATTTATTTTCAAAGTTTTCCGCTGTTATTAACTTAACAAACATAATTATGTTTTTCTAATACCTTAGCGTCTAACCAATTTGTTTTTTGTTTTCGGTATCACTAAACGGTTTAAAAATAAATCATTCAACAATATTATCCATTCAAAAACAACGGAGCGACGCTAACAGACGCTGCGACCGGTTTTTATGAATGAATCCATCGGATATTTTGTTAGGTGACTATCAATAACTCATTACCAATTTTATTTCTAACCTCTACCATTCGATTCTCACCTTTATCGCCTTCTCATAAGACTTCTAACGACTACAATTCTATTTTATAAAATATATTTTATCAAGTAATGTCAGAGTTCAGACACAGTGTGTCAAATTGATCAATCTGGTGTTGTCTGTGTGCTCGTTATCTTGGACCTTGTGCTGTGATAATAGGGGTCACATTGGTAAATCAGCGGTGGAGTGAGAATGGATGATCGGACGACATGTTTCTTGTCCGTCACGTGAGCTCTTGAGGATTGTAGCCGTGGGATACTTTTGGGTAATTAAATTTGAATATGTTTCGGTTACACCAAATTCTAGTGAAGATCTAGAGACGACGAGGATAGTGATATTTGGGAAGGTAATCAGCTGTTTTATACATTAAAACTAGAACATTGAAAAAGTTACTCTGAAGCAGGATATCAGAATAATACTAGTATTATCTTTAAGGTAAATTTATTTAACTGTTAAAATATTTACTCGACATCCTTCCTCAAATGGTTACGTGTATTTTTCAATAATTAATTTAAATTTATGTACAGATGTTAATGAGCCAATCGGTGGAATTCTCTGGAAAAGTTTTCGTTGAAAATGGCGATACCTATAGTAGTAGATTTCAATGTAATTATCATCATCATAATCATTCAGTCGAAAGATGTCCATTGCTGGACGTAACGCCTTCCCCCAAGTGTCGCCACAGTGACCGGTCCCATGCGTCTCGCATGTAATTATGAATAATAATATTAATCACAAATCCTCTCTACCTTAGATATTACCAATATTTCCGTTCTATAAATAAACACGATTGATTTCAGATTTGTTTATAGCATGATAATTAATCTTTTCAACATGACATATATTCATCTTAAATTCCATCAAAATACAAATAAACCACTGTCCCTTTCTAGGAATAAATTACAATGAATTTTTACCAACACCAATTCTATAGTTAACAGCCTTGAACGAATAATCAATTTTATTCTCTTTTTATTGCTATAGATAGTCGGTTTCCTATGTTTAATGTTATATGAAGATATCTCGTTCGACCTCATCAACCTCTATCGTTTCCTGTTGCTTAATAATTACGTTCTTAGTGTTACTATGATTGTTTCCGAAAGGGGCTGTTTTTATATCGTCTGATTTACTGGCATTGTTACTTATTTCTTCTCTTACATCATTTTATTCATCGCTCATTTCATTTGTTTCTGCCTAAATGTCTTTGTTTTGAATTTTTTCTAGTTTCGGGTTTATTTGTGTTCTCAGGTTGGGTTTGTGGTTGCGTCACAATACTCCCACTGGGTGTCCAACGAGTGTTATGATGTAGGAAGGATAATAAACTTTAACTTACCGCCTTACTGCATGATTTCATAATATCCGTTGGAAAATAATGCACATTTCAAATACTGCTAATTTTGAAATCTTTATGAAGCTACCTACGTCATGATTACTATAAAGACCACCTCTTCAGTTATCCGTCAACCTAAATCATCTGTTTAGTATTGCTTCATGGTCTTAGCAGAATCCGTTATAAAAATGGGCACATCAATGACTGGCACTCTAAAAGTCCATGCTAAGTTGACTCCCTCGCGTATCGCACAAGATATGAGATACAACCGAAATTAGACTTCGAAAAACACTTCCCCTCAACAACAGAGTCGCGAAACTTGTTCACGCGGTTTACATAAACATAGGAACTGAAGGCCGCATGACATGATGACATAAAACCTTTGAACCAGTCAGCAAGAGCCCCCTCCTTGACCGTAAATTCCCCACAAAGGGGGAGGTATATTGACGGCGGCGGTTCTACTTACACTAGACGTTACCACTTCCGTAGGTCTTTAACCGCTGCCAAGGATTTCGTAGACGTTTGCGAATGTGTGCGTGTGACCTTGATTCTACTACCCAGCGTAGTGTGGCCATGTTTGCAGGCGTAGTTCGCGGATTGGGTCGCGGTTTTCGTATGTGGGTCGATCTAATTGGTCGTTTTGTTGAAACAAGTGATCGAACATCTTAATAAAGTTATACCGACGTCATATTAGTTAATAATTTTGATCCGTTCTGGTTAATTAAGTTGGGTTTGCTCTTAATATTTGAGGTGAACGTATGACATACTTTCGATACTATACCAATACTTCGTTTACTCATTTTAATTAGTCAATATTATATCGATGACGATGATCGCGCGACTTTGAGAAACACTTAGTTTTACGTAGACCGCCTGTAGTATTATTTAAATTTAAAGTATTTTATTTTTTCACGTGTTTTTCAAGGTAGCACGCAATTCCGTAGACGTCTGATAAAAGAATATTCTAAAACAGTTGTGTTATTTTGAATGTGGTCTGTAATTCAAGTGTAAGTACAGATAAGGTGGTAATATTTGGCTGATGTGCTGTCTGGTAACAAAATATCGCTAAAGAAGTATGCATGCTTTAAACACAATAGGCAATTAATAGAAATAAGTGACAATTACTCCAGGTCACTCAACCACTAATAACTTCTAATGCCAGCCTCTATTTGTAAACAAAAACAAATGCCAAACGGTTTTCAATAAACAGTCCGGTATCTAGCGCGAGGGATCATAGTCACACTACTCGGTATCGCGAATAAGGCCCCTCGATAACCCCGAATTACTTATCACGTGGTTATTATACATTCGGCAAGCTAAACGCGTCAGTCATGTTTAAAATGGAAAATTATCATATTACGCATATTCTACTGGACTTTGATTTTTTGAATATTTTCCGCAATTTTGTTAGACTACTTAGCATTCATCACTGGTGGTCTTCTTCTACCTAAAGCATTAGCTTCATTGGCACGTTTCCCTGGGCTTCAGGAGTCTCAACCAGGTGTTACCCACCATCAGCCTATATTGGTCACACTGCAGGGACTCAGGCCTCGTCTCTAGGAGTGGGATGGGCTATAATCCACCACGCGGGCCCAGTGTGGATTGGTAGATGTCACATGCATATCTTCGGATTTTTGGTTCTAAGATTTTTTGGTTCTAAGGGTTTCCTTACGGTGTTTTCCTTCACCGTTTTGAGAGCAGTGGTGATGAAATAAATTGCACAAAGTAATGATGCGCCTGCCGCCTGGGTTCGAATTCACGACCAACTGTTCGTAAGTCGATACCCTCCACTCCATGATACCCATGTTCTTCTAAATATCATTCCAGAACTATAAAGTAAAAGTGCTGTAAATGTTTCTTTCTTTAGGCATAGCACATTAGTTTTCTTAGTTTAGTTTTATAGTACTGACTGCGGTACTCAGAGATATTTAATGATTACTTAAGCCGTCACTTGGTAAAGATTTGACATTCTTTTGTATGACAAAACTGTCAAAACCTTTACTAAGTACTAGCCTAAGTAATCATTAAAGCTCTCTGAGTGCGGCAGTGAAAGTCCAAAACGCTAAGTGCTCCATCTTCTCTAGTATCTTTTTGGTTACCTAACCAATGGGTTAGGTAACCAAAAAGATGGAGCACTTAGCGTACAAGTTGTACAGAGAATGCCCTGTACAAGTTTTTGATCCATTCGAAAATAAATCTGCCCCAAACCTACTTAAACATCTTTCATATCTAATCGACATAATATGCCCTACAGCCCGACTTCACCGTCTGCTGGATACAGGCCCCTCTTTGCTTGTACCAATCACCATTCTCTTGTGTCATTCTCATCCAAGATATTTCCGCAATGGCAGACAATAGTGTTGCTATTGTCTGCCCATCTCGTCGCCGGACGACCAACACTTCTCCTTCCATTCCTTGGACGCCAATCGGTCACAGCTTTATAACACCTGCCATCACCGCGCCTTGATAGGTGTCCTGCCTAACTCCATTTGAGTTCAATAACGCTCAGAGATAACGCTTGACATGTTCAAACCTGAAATATTTACACAATATTATGTAATAGCGTTCATACCAAAGAGTTTACATCAATGGCTTAACTTGTCAATGGTTACCCATAGTTACAGCTAGCTACATCGATAACTTCATTCACAAGCCACTAATCGATCAATTGATGACATTCGTCCACCATCGGCCATTGTGTATACCCATAAGATGGATAGCCCAACAGTTGACGAATAAAAACTCTATTATAAGAGCAAAAACCTTGTGAAAAACCTATCGAGATCATTGTACTTATCAAAGCTGGTTGTATCTTAGTGTAGTACAATATGAACACCTATAAATGTTTATAAAATAATAGATTAAAGTACATAAGTACCTACGTACGTATTTTTTTAGAATTATCATAGCTGATCATGGAACCAGAGCTAATGACCCTCATCCTTGGTTTTGAAGCCTGCTGTTGAAAGGTTATTTAGGGTTATTTTAGGGACCATAAAAACAATAGGGTAGTTAACAAAAAAAAACCAATTAGTCCGTTAGATAGATTTCCAAAAAATATTGGATACGAATTTTTTCTTTTTTCACGTAAACAAACAATGACGACGATACAGTGCTTTGAAAACTCGTGTGACGTCATATTCCAAGACTTAGATTAGTATGGCATTTTTTCCCGGTCAGTGACGTTACAAACCCCTACTCAAATCTTTGACGCGTTTTATCTTCGTCAATTTTTATTGATTTGATAAAACAAAAAATAAGTACTTATCCAATATTTTTCGATAATCTAACAGACGAACTAAATAGAATCATATTTTTTTTAGTAAGTAAACATCAATATTGGCAGGACCATAATTGTAATCAACAAAATATTAATTAAACGTTTACGTTTAGACGCTAGAAGCTATGTTTCTCGAACCTTTTTGAAGACTTGACTGTTTCCTGGAGGAGACACCACAAACCAAACTAGACCAGACTGGCTTCTGGTTTAAGGGCAGGTATGCTAGGTTCACTAACGGTTGACCACTTTTCACCCTTATGTCCTGAGTAATAAAGTTGAAAAGAGGTCGATTGCCATTGAACCCGGTAGTACCTCTTGCTACGCCTAACTCTCGTAGGCTTTTGCGTAGAGGGTCTACGGTTATTTTAAAAATACTTGTAAACTACTTTTGAATGCGCTTTTCATCAATTATGGATCTATATATTTAAGGAACAATAAAATCAAAATATTTTTATTTCACATAGGCCTACATGGGCACTTATATAGCGTCGATAAAAAGGGGCACGGTTCGGTGCATTGGTCGATTCCTAAGGAGAAGAACCGGCAAGAAACTCCAAAGGTTACTCTTTTAATCTTTTAAAGTCGTTTGGGTTAACAATAAGGTATAATACACACATGAAGACCATGCAGATTAATTTTCTGAGATGGTCTTTTGAAGAAAGCACCACACAGATCTGAGTGGACGGGTCCACTCAGATCTGTCTCCAGTCAGTGCAAGTATTTGTCAGTTATCGTGGAGCTCGGCTTTTAATTCAAGGAGCTCAACGTCAGCTCTTGACGTGTAGTTGTAGCTCTTGACTAGATAATTAAAATCGCTCACATCAATCTTCAGGTTAAGCCGCGTTTGCCTTGGTTGATCTGTGTATCGGTGACCATCCATTACATACCGAGTTGTCTCCGACGGTTGGTCTCGGCTGTCATATCTAGATCTCTGACAGTCGTAACAGCCCGAAAGTCTGAAAACCAGTCTTACCGAAGGGTATCGTATACCCAGTAGGTACCAACTGGATTGTGTACTTGTATAGAGCAGATAGACAGTCGCTCCACGTAAAATATTGGTATTCAGCTGCATCCAGTCAGACTCAAAGACCCCAACATAGTTGGGAAAAGGCTAAGCAGATGTTGATGTAGGTTGTGTGGGTAGAGAGAGAGAAGGAAAAAGGGGTTTTTCTTTATCCTTTATTCACTCATTACCCCATTTATTTCGCGCTCAGTTTTTATATAAAAAAAACTCTTAATTCCACCAAAAGTAGGTTACGCTATTATTCCATACTATTCTCATATGACTATATCAACGGAATTTATGTATATGCCATGCGAATATAGGCGAATTTTTCCGACACGACAATTATTATATGATTGTGACGTCACTGTTGCTACGCACTGTATAAAGAACGAAGGGATCTGTCCTATTGCTAGCGATAAGCGAGTCGTGCTTGCAACACGCAACTGCTGAGTCCTGGGTTTGATTCAAATCAAAGGTCGGGTAGTGGCCATAGGTTTCTCTATCAGGAATCTATCATTATTTCTCAGCCTCGGTGCCTGGAATAGGGTAGTTGACAAAAAAAAAACGAATTAGTCCTTTAGATAGATTACCAAAAAATATTGGACACTCATTTTTTCTTTTTCCATATAAGCGAAAAATGAAGACGAAACAGTACTTCGAAAACTCGTGTGACGTCTCATCGCACTGCATTTTTTATCACGTAGTGACTAGTGACGTCAAAAGTCACTACGTGATCTTTGACGCGGATTATCTTGTTCAACTTTTATTAATTTGATTTAAAAAAAAACACGTTTCCAATATTTTTCGATTATCTAACTGACGGACTAAACAGAATCATATTTTGTTTAGACAGGAAACATTCCTATTGTGCCCGGTTGGCAATAAGCCCTTTTACATGGAACTTTAAATATAGCTGGTGAAATGTGGGTGTACTATTTAGGTAGGTACATATTTGCCTAAGCCTTCGGGAATTATTAGGTGTGTAATGTTACAAGCCTGGGTTTGTTCGACAGCGTTCTCACCGATCCCGAGGTGAACAGCCGGTGATAACTCTTTTATCAACTCGATTTTTACCATCTTTGCACATTTCGAACCCACGACCTACTGTTCGTAAGTTGGGGCCACCACCACTGGGCCACCACTGTTCTCACTAATATTTGTGTTGCCCCAAATGAATGACTTGATAATCATTCTATTGTATACTCGCAAAATATTATCGAAGTATATGCTGTTATTCCGATGTATATATATGTTTAATTTATTAAATGGCACACTGAGACAATCCTTAGTTTAAGTAACCCTCCACAGGTTAATAAAATACTAGTTTATTGTCTAGGCTGGGTCTCCTTAGGTGACTGAAGTGGGAAGCCACTTCAGTGACCTCATTACTCCGCCTGGTTTCCGTGATTCAAAGCGTGCATATAAATAGCTAGTCTAGCATGATAGTGTTTAGGCAGACAAAGAGATCTTTTTTTGTCTTCTCTGATCTAAATCGATCCAGGCATTCGTGTGCACTTGGAACGCACAATTTTTATTTTAAGCGCGCAACAGAATATTCTGTGCGCTTAAAATAAGCGTGATCGCAGGGAATGCGTAAATTTTTGTACATCCTAAGCCTGGAAATGAGCACTACGTAAGATAGGCATTTCAGTGAATAGATCTATAACTCACTCGGAAATCATTTACTTGCTCAAAATAGAGTATTTCAACGTCATGGTTTTGGCAGCAAAATCACTCATTGCTTAGGAGTATTTAGGGTGAAATAAAAAGTGCGACGTAACTCCTCAGACTCTCTTTCATCACTTCATCCTTGCTTGATGGTCGGGTCAAATGTCCACAGTTTTTTATGGCACCCATGAGCAGCTTTGGTTTCCTTACTATGTTTTCCGTCACGAAAGCAAGTGAAAATCACGACATATTGTGAAACAAAGTCTACCGCCGCGTCTGTCTGTCTGTTTGCGATCAACGCAAAACCTACTGCATAAATTCTCATGCTGTGTTCACCAATGGATAGAGTGGTTCTCGAGGAAAGTTTTACGGCCATATTACAAAAGTGGTTAAACCTGGGTTAAACTTAGACTTGGTTTATCTCGCATGCCGTCTCATTTCGATAATATTTAAAAGAAAGTGACGGCATGCGAGATCGACATCTGCTCAGGCAAAGCCGCGGGCTAAGTGGTTATTATACAATATGATGATGATGCGTGTCTTGGGTTCGAACTCGAGACCTGTAACTTGGCAACCCGTTGGTGAAGAAAAACATCGTGAGCAAATTAACGTGCCAGAGAGATATATCTCGGCGACATGTAAAAAAAAAACAAAGAGGACCATGGATAGGAAAAAATTGTGACAACGATTTAGGTAATAACCACACAATGAAGCAGAAAGAAAGTCGAAAGTCAAAAGAGGCTCGGCTGGCTGTTCACAATGGTGTGCTGGCGCCTACTCTTACGTATGCCAGTTAATGTTGGGTGTGGCAAACGAAGCATGAAAGTAGGATTAATGCTGAAGAAATGCGTTCTTTACAAAGCATGTGTGGTGTAACTCAGAATGATAAATTGAGGAACGAGGTTATATGAGAACGTTGCGGTTTAAAAGAAGGTGTAGTGACAAAAATTTAAAAGAGTATGCTAAGGTGGTTCGGTCATGTGGAGAGGATGTATGAAAGTCGATTAACAAAAGGTATTTACAAGGCAGATGTGAGTGGCAACGCCGGGAGGGGACTTCCTAGACAGACATACACTGATCATATTGGTGCCGTTCTTCATGAAGGTGTGTAGTACTCGTAACCGGCGTGCGTGTATGACCAGGTGTATCAATGTGGACAAGGCAAAAGGAGTATGTAAGGATCGTAGCAATTGGCGTTCTGTGGTTTCTGCCAACCAACATGGGACAAGGGCGTGAGTTAATGTATGTGTGTGTGTACTATAGATACTTTTTTACACATTAATCATGATCGCCGATAGGCGTCTTCTCTGGTAACAAACAGACAATCAATTGTCCTTCATATAGATATCTTCCTTGTGGCCTTTCCTTTCATTTATTCCCGTTACATAAAAGAGGCACAGGCTCTCACGAAAGTGAGACCAACACGACTTGTGTCACTAATTATGTCCGTGAGAGATTGGTCTTGTCACTACGTTACACGTGCTTCGTATTTAGGTCCTGTGGTTGCTATGTGGTTAGCTAGCAGGAAATAAGGTCGAGAATTGGGTAGTTATTTTTATTTGTGACCGTGCTGGCCTTCAACCGTTGATCTATATTCTATTGTGGTATTTTTCTTTATAAGTAAAGAGGTTGTAAGGGACACCCCTCCGTAGTCTGATGGCGTGAATTCAGTATATCATACTAAGGTGTCCGGTACAAGAAATTATTTCAGGAACGCTAACGATGAACGATGAGCGCTTTGGTAAGACTGTATGTCAGACTTTCGACTCACTGACTACAAATTACGACTGTCAGAGATCTACTAGCCAATGGAAAAGAATATATACCGTCTTCAATTATTTCTGTGTGAAGATTTTTTACGGCTAACTTGCTTAAGTTTGGTTTAGGGCATGAAACTTGTATTAAGGAATTTGAAGTGACAAAAGCCTTGTTGCTTAGTCTACTTATGGTTAAAGGTCGTGATTTAGAAGCCTACATGCTGCACTACAACAGAACTGTTGTGGTAAACATAGAACTAACATGTACATAGCTTTATTAGAACTGTCACACAGGACCATAAATACGCTACACCAGATAAGGAAGACCACAGAAACGATATATTTTATGAACTGTGTGTAAAGATAGAAAATAAAGTAAAATACAATATGAATGAGAAACTAAAAATATTGATTGAGGCATGTATCAAAAAAATCCAAGACTACTTAATGTGTGGCTTCTACCGACCGGCACTGGGCCCGCGTGGGGTATAATAGCCCATCCCTCTCCTAGAGAGGAGGCCTGAGTCCCTTCAGTGGGAACAATTTAGGCCGATGATGAGAATGAATGTTAGATACCTGTACTAGAATAATCCTGTGTGCAGGACCTCTAACGGAATGCGATATGTTGGGCAGTAGTTTTTTTTATATGGTTAGAAAGCAAGGAACTGCTGAGATGACGAGTTATAGAGAAGTATGAAAGAAGAAGACATGCCGAACCCACCCTTAATACATTGGAATGAGGGTTTAAGAATAAAGACATACCTACGAATGACTGAGATGCGAAATTGCTTTGCTCACGGCCCCTTAATGCCTCGCTTACACGTGCCTTGTACTCTTAGCTGCATTAATATGTGTTCACTTAGCAACGTTCAACAGCAACTTTTGACTTCTGTATTGATTTCATTTTCATGTTACTAATATTTTGGAACCCATATTATTGTAAAGTAGGTCGTATTTCAAAGTTGTAATCGATATTTCACGAGAAATTCTTGTTTGAAGTTTGCCAAATGTATGTTACATATTTTTGCTCGGGACTGTACCTTCAAGTTAATGCCAAGATCGAGAACTCCTACAATGGTGGCACTGTATGGATAGCTTTTGACGTTTGCAATTTGTTTTTTTAATATTGCTTACTAAATGTGGGCAGACAACATTGATGCCATTGGCATCGCGGGAAAAAAATAAGACTAGCACAGGAGCGTCCCCAGCCACCCGTCGGGGCTGCGGGTTGTTCGAAAGAGATACCACGGCCTCGACATAAAGGGCTAAGAATGAACATGGGTGGTTTTTAGTCAGTAGAAGTCTGGCATCCCTACCGCTCTGCCCAGAGCGGGAGGAGTTATTTGATGATTTCCAACATTAAAAAAAAGGGGGTAATCCCACCTGAGCACCGATTTTTAGAGCACCTACGCTTAGAGCACCAAAGCTATTCCTATCTGAGCACCTACGATATGGTAGCTGCTAGTAATGGGGTGTTTAATAAAAGTAATCGACAATAATTTTAGTAAAGTTCCACAAACTACCAGGAGAACACACATTAGGAGGTATTGGAAATTGGAATCTTCAAATCAAATCTATATGCCTTTCTAATTCCATGCAGTTTTTTTATGGAGATAGGAAACAAGGACAGTAAAGTCTCAAAGTACCAGGAGCCCTGAAATATATAGGAGGTGAAGAACTATTAAAAAACCTGATTTAACAATGGAGTGTGTAGAGCTTGACACAAACAAAGAAAGGCCAATACCCAACTGTGGGTAAATTCTGGCTGAGGGCGATAATTATGTATCTGAGGAAACGGATGCCATACTACAGGAGCAGTTTGTGGCTAAATAATAACCGACTGAGATCCATCTTTAGGTTAAACCGCACTTGTCTGGGTACGTCCGTGGATGGGTGATCACCCATTACAAAGCTTCTTCCGTGCCTCGTAAAGCATGTTTAACAGTTAGTCCCGGCTGTCATATGTGGACAGTCGTTACAGGTCCAAAAGACTGGCAACCAGTCTTACTAAAGAGTATCGTATTACCCTGTACTAACCAGTTTGTGGAGGTCAGATAGGCAGTCGCTTCATGTAAAACACTGGTATTTAGCAACCGGTTAGACTGGATCGCGCAGTATAGCTGGGTAATCACTAATGAGACAGATGCAGAAGAGGTTATGATTCAATTGGAGGCGTGACAACATTCAAAATACCAGACAAAAGTCTGTCACTAACAGCGTGTATACGGAACTAGTTTTAAAACTGTCTAAATGTTCTAACACCCATATTAGGTCTGTCTAGCCATCAAGGACGTTACGCATAGCAACACGCGTGACGCACTGTACTTATTATTGTGTAAATAATCAAAACTGGCTGAAGAGCACGCCACTCGTTAATATATTTTGGCGACATTTACGTTTATATTTATCACGATTTAACGCTGAAATCACATAAGGAGTAACAGAACTTGCGACGCCTCAGATACTTGAAATAGAGCAATGTCTTCTCGTTTACTCAAATTATTTTAGACATCATTCAACTGAGTACATATTGCAAACTGTTTTTGTTCCATCTATTCGCATTCTCATCATCATCATCATCATTTCAGCCGAAAGACGTCGACTGCTGGACTGAAAGAAAAAAATTGCATCAAAATCAGCATCGATAGCAGTGGTTCCAGTTATTCGAAACTCTACCGGAATGGCACAGTTTTACTTAATTATGTCTACATCAGCCCCGTAGCTGATGAAGATGAAGCTCCAATTGTTTTCGACCAGTATGTCACCACCTGCAAACCTCTAACATATCCGCAGCAAATCCTGCAGAGGGGCTCCACTTAATTGCCTCATACTAACTATCACCAATGCCTTTAATTTTGACAGTACAACGATATTCATTGCGTTTAAAAAATCGAGCAAACGACGAATTCAAACACAATAAACCAAATTCCTCGAATTGCGATTACAATAGTGTTACGCAATCAGCAAGTACGACTTCCTACTCATACTCTGTTGCTAGTTGTGTAACCACCCCAATTTCGGCACAGCATAATAAATAATGGTGTCTGAAAGTATAAGAATATTCCCGCTTTTATTATAGAAACTCTTAGAAGTGGATGTTTGCGGAGATAATGGTATTATATCCAGTTTGTATATGCCCGCGTCCTTGGCCCCGTTCTTGACGCTTCCGTATCGATTCGGTTTAGTTCGTTGACTTTGGGGCGCTTTTGGAATGGGTACGGTGTGGTAAGTATTCTGTTTCTTAGTAGGTACTCAGTGGTAACCACGGAGTCTGGAAGTAGAGAACTGGCGAAATGTGTGGGTAAACTTGTACTATTAAGTACACCTCTGCTTATCCCTTCGGGGATTACGGGCGTGATATTATGTTATGTAGTATTTGCTCTTCTTACCAAGTAGCACCGTATCTAGTCTAACCAGCAGTAAAGTCTACCTGGATTATTTAGTTTGTGTTCCTTTCAAGGAGTACACAGCCAAAAACTGGTAACCCCTTTTTGTAGCAGTTGCTATGCGAGGGTAGGCGAATAACAGGGCAACTTGTTACCTCCAGTTTTCTTAGTCTCCTATTCGATGTCTCCATGGTACAGCTGATTGTAGAAGAGTTTTCTAGAAGATATTTCCTTGAAGATTTTGTAATGTTTGCCATTCAAAGACCGATGAATGCGGATTAATTAATTGAATCTCCTTTTTTCAAGGACGAAATGTGCGTATATTATTAGGTAGGTACACCTCTACCTTACCTTTCATATCACAGGAGCGATGTTATGTAGACAGATCCAAGAAATGCCTCAACATACACCCTACACCATTCATTTAACAATATTTCTCGAACCGATAACCTAATTTTCTCGCCAGACGATGTAGATTCAGGGTCAGCCGTACCCGTACCTCACAATGTCATGGACTCACTTCGGCCTCTTGGAAATGACCTTCAACCAATCAAAAAGCCGTTTTGAATCATTAGGCATATTACATCTGTGTTTTGTATCCTCCCTTCTGTCTTGTAAAAAAAAATAATGGGCTAGGAAGTTTATAAAAGCTTGTTAACTTTTGTGAAACATAAGTGCTTTAATGGAGTTATCGTGTTTTCTTTAAGATGCAAGAGCGAGCGAAGCGAGCTCTGGTCTTGGGGCACCCCGACACGGACAGGTTAGGTTAGAAGGCTATGGTGGGGTCAAGTGAGCGAGCTAACCAGCGAGCTAGCTAGCAAAGGAAACTCATATATTGTATAATTTCAGCACCGTTGGAATTTCAACTCTTCGGAACTGAAAAGAATGTTTAAAGTCCGGCATCACGCTTTTCTGTAAGCATTCATGTCTCGTGAAAACGGACATAATGATTGTAATACGGTCTATTCTATAATAAACAGTTTTTTAATGACAAGTAGTCAGACTGCTCCGCTGGTGTAGTAGTCAAACACGACTGCTGTATCCTGGGTTCGATTTCCGGGTCGGGCAAAGTGTTATTCGGTTTTTTCATCCATTATTCTTCAAAAGTAGCCACAGAGTCTGGATTTGAGTCCGGTTGATGGCGATAGGCTCGCCCGCTATTTCGTGGGACTTTAGTCTGGCGAAATTATGTAATACCATATTTTCTATTACATGTTTCTAATAAAAGGAAACTAGATTTTTCTATACATGTGTATGGTTCATTATGTCAGGTACTGGTGTCATATGTCAACTAGTCAATGATGACGAGCGTCGCGCCGCTTATAAAAGCCAATTGACAGGGATTGCCCACAGTATCGAATTGTGGTTGGACAGTAATTTTGTTGGTTGGTTACTGAGGAGATGGTGCACTGAAAAAAATTTTTACTTATACATAACCAAACTTTCGTCAACATGTAACACAAAAAAGTGACCACATAACTTTATGCAACATGTAACCAAAACCAGTTGGCTTATTTTTCTAGCAAACTATTTGTGTTGTATATTGTAAAGCAGTTTTAGCTACGTGATAAGAAAACGTCTACGTTACTTTTGGCCTTACATTTGTTATAAGTAAACATAATGATTCCCTACATCTTACTATAATTATAAGTTACTTTAAATAAATTATTTGTTACATGTAAACCAATCCATTTGATAATATGTAACATGATTTTCTTGTTATATAGAACTAATTATTTATGTTGCTTTAGGTAATTTGTTTGTTTTCCATTTGTAAAAGACTTAGACTAGAAGTAGTCAAAAAATGTGTTACTTATATTTCAAGTTTTGCATTTGTAATCAGCAAAACTTTTGTTTACGTATAGCAAAACTTTTGTGTTAATACGTTGTTTACGTGTAACAAAACTTTTGTGTTAATACTTTGTTTACGTATATCAAAACATTTGTGTTAAAACTTTGTTTACGTATATCAAAACTTTTTGTTGATACGTTGTATAAGTATAACAAAACTTGTGTTAAAACTTTGTTTACGTATATCAATACATTTGTGTTAAAACTTTGTTTACGTATAGCAAAACTTTTGTGTTAATACTTTGTTTACGTATAGCAAAAGTATTGTGTTAATACCTAAACACATACTTATGGGTTCCACTGGATCTCATCGTTACTCTGTTTTTAAACTAATGTGATTTAAAGGTACATTAGTTTAAAAACGAGTAACGATGAGACCCAGTGAAACCCGCAGGTATGTGAGTCCTATTAAGGATAAGTAATGATTTTATATTTGCAATTATTTCTGAAAAAGATGTACATAATTTATGAATAAAACGGAAAAAAATACTTTTTAAAAGGTTTATTAGACTTACCTACTTAATTAACATTTGACATTATTATAACTGATAATTAACTTATACAGGGTGACCTGAAATTAGTGGCGGACCCGTTAAGGGGTGACAGTAGGCATCAATTCCAGTCGATATCACTCTTAGACCTACTGTCCTAAAGTTAACCCATTTCAAGATATTCCTACTTAAAGAATTTTACAAAAAAAATCCTACTTTAAACGATTTTCGCGTAAGATACCGACATTTACGAAGATATCGCAATAATTCCTTACTTAGAATATCTTTGATGCAAAACAAAAAAAAAAAAGTACCAGAAAGACCAATTTTTAGGATTTACAGCTATTTTAAGATTTAAAGTAGGGTATTTTTTGTAAAACTCTTTAAGTAGGAATATCCTGAAATGGGTTAACTTTAGGACAGTAGGTCTAAGAATGATATCGACTGGAATTGATCCCTCCCTACTATCACCCCTTAACGGGTCCGCCACTAATTTCAGGTCATCCTGTAGTAACACTTAAAACTTGATGCGCTGTGGTAGCCCGCGAAATTCTAATTTTCTTGCGTTTTTTGCACTTTGCAGGTCAGTGTAAGGTTTTCTCTTTATCAATATGATGCGATGCGACAATAAGAAATAAGTAACTACATAATTTTATTCATAAAATTCATCAATACAGTCATCTCTATGAGTTAGAATCGATCCGGATTGTCTGATTTTGGTAATTAGACGAATCTGGACCGATTCTAACTTAGGTCAAGTGTAATGAAAACTTAAATTTCTCATTGTCGCGCATCATATTTTGATCAAGATACAACCGTACACTAACCCGCAAACTGCAAAAAAACGCAAATTGAATTTCGCGGGCTACCCGCAGAGGATCTACCTTAAGGAATTATATTTCACATTACACGTTTTTTAGTAAATGGGGCTCATTACCCGCGGAATCCACAGCGTGAAATCCATCACCCAATGGATCCCGTAGGTATGTGGCCCATAGATTATAAAGTTACAGGAAAAGGGTTAAAATATGCAGAAATAAAATTAGGTACTTACTAAGACTAATTTCAATAGAAAAATCAAATAGACAGCCTCATTTATCTTTAACTTTAATTAACTTATCCGAAAGTTAGATCTAGTTATAACTATGAAGATCTAAAAAACTTTCGAACTGACGTTCATTAGCCACGTTCGTAAATGAAGTCATACCAAGTGAACTTATACTTTCAAGTATCTTTTTATTAATACAACCTTTATTGTGTATTTTTATAATTATAAATAAAGTCCAATACACTTTATCCGTAACCATTAAAACCAAGATAATTTATGAAACAAGGTATTTCCAAGGATAAGTGCATGTGGTAGGTAAACTTCACTTATGAACTCAATAAGTATACTTGGTGTATCAGAAGGTGTGGTAAAGACCACTAAACTGAACAATTTTCTGCATGGGGCCAACATTCTAATGGAGAAAAAAAATATCAGCCATCCCATACGTTTGGGTTATTGTATATTGTTTGGGCTGTTGTTGTTTAGTATTGAAGTTTTGTACGGGACAGCTGTTTTTTCTCAATAACTATGTTGGTCCAATGGAGAAAGTAGTTCAGTTTGATGGTCTTTCTGTACCACACCCTTCAATTTTACCACACTGATACACCCTGTATGACAAATACAGAGGTAGAATAAACCTAAAAGTGCAGCCCAACCTGTCCTACAACGGAATTATAAACCATTAATCAACCTTAACTAACTTATAACTAATGATGAGTTGCACGAAACCTAACAGAGACTTTAAATTGATGCTGTCACTTTTTGATACAAAATGTGACACACAGTGTGTGTGTGTGTGGATGACATGAATTTAAAGTCTCCGTTAAACTAATGTTGGTTTCGTGCAACTCAACATATACTAAAACATATTATGCTGAAAATATTTATTTAACTTTCGATCAAGCATTCATTAAGTACAGTCAAGTTCGTAAGTGGAGTCGACGAACAAGTTCATGATCGGCACGTTGTCGTTTCGTTTTTGAAAACACCTAAATTATAGTGAATTACTGTGATCAGCTCTTTTGTATATACGTTGAGTACTGACGGAAAACTAAGTGATCCTTTAACGGTACGGAACAGATTTTTAAAATCCTTCAAAAGCTGAAAAGAAAACAGTAAATAAATTAACCAAACTCAAATTATTATACTTACACTACAACACACAGCCCAATATATTATTTACTTTTTCTCCGAATCAGTATGGAAGATTAAATAAGTAATAAAATAACATACCAAAAACACACCACCCGGCTGGTTGAGTGCTTTATACTTGCGAAGGTACTCTTCAACTGTTGTTTCATTTGATGTTAATTCTATCAGCCTTTGTTTAGCAGTGATATTCCAATATGTTTCCACTGTTTCCCAAGGATCGCAGCAATTTTGGAGCCATACGATTTTGTCCTCCACATCCTCGGTAAGTGTTTTCAATTGTTCAATAGCATCTTGAATGTTAGAGCTGGTGTCAGGGTGAGGTGAACATGAAGTACTGGTTGATGTTGATGGCCGCCGTTTTGAATATTCTGCGATCACTCCTGATTTAATGAATTCACGCCTGCGTTGCCTATAGCAGTCTAATAATTTTCCTTTAGCAGAAATTTTTTGCTTTGTGGTGATAGTTGTGTATGGAATGAAATATACTGATGAATTTTCTTTGTTAAATATTCTTGGTATATCATAAGCCAGTTGGTAAAGTCTTGAACTGGTAATTTTTTTTTCTGGGTCATCCTTTAATTCATTAGCAATGATGACATTGCAAAGCCTTCTCCTATCAGCATTTTTTAACAACCCTGTGTCTTTGTGTCTTAGTAAGAGAGATGTACCATCATTTGTTGAATTTAAAATTCTGTACAACTCCTGAAATAAAGAAATTGAGAATTAATTTTTTACATTCTTAAAAATAAAACATTGTCATATAGTCAGTTATTATTTGTTATATTATTATGTGATAAGATAACTACATATTAACTATTTTTGGATTTCTACCTTTTCTTGTGCTGTGAGACCTTGCTGTTTGCCCAATTTTATGTATCTAGGTCAACAGGAAGTACCTTATAGGTTTTGTTTGAATCAATATTTGTATGAAAATGATGTTACAAAGGACCAAATCTTTTTATTGCATCGGACGACTTAGAAGCTTGACATATCAACACCTCCAAGGGGCTGTAGACCTTAGTATTTGATATTAATTTCAACTTGGTATGTCTACCCGTTTCTGAGACAAAGGATCTTGACAGACGGACAGACAGACAGACAGACAGAAAACTAAGTGATCCTAGGGGCTTACAATATACTTGATTACAATGACATCGTTGTGTAGAAGGAATGTGGGACGCGGAAGGGGTTCACTGTTTCTTTATGAGTATAGAGAACCCTAAAAAAATCCTTTACCTTTATAAAAGTAAATAAAACAATAACTTACACAAGAAGTGTCAGGGGTAATATTGTCTTCTTTGTCAGGTAAATCTTCAATGAGTAGTTCTGTCGGCGGCTGTAAAATGTACGTAGTCACACTGCTGCACTGTTCTGCGCATAAAGGATCCTCAACAATCTGAAAATTAACAATAACTTAATGAGTTATACAATAATAATGTATTCTTACAAAGTACACAGTACAGAGATAATAACTTATGTCAATTTTTTACAATGGGAGCATAGCTACAGAGTGTACAATCTACCTAGAATCCTACTACTTACTAACATGGTCTAAACCTTTTGTTTTTTTTTGATGGTGGGAAATCATCAAGTGACCCGAACTTGTACTTTGGTATGCTCTCAATTATGTATACAAAAAAAAAATATTATTGACTCACTTCCATATTGGTACTTGTAGCTTCCTCTGACGTAATAGATCTTAACATTTTTATCTGTGTATTTAACTTGGCCCTGTGGCCAATTACTGGTACCAATTCTTTGATGTCCGTTTCAGACAACATTTGTAACGTTTCCAAATCTATAGCGTGTTCTGTAAAAAATTGGCAAGTTTTAAGTAGGTTATGATTATAACCCGCTTGGCTTCGACCGCGTGTATGTCGGATAATGTCCCACAGGAACGTACTACCGAGTAATCCGTCCCTCTATGAAGGACCATAGTCCTTGTCTACAATATAAAGGTAACCTCTGTGCAAAATTACAACGGCTGGACGTTGATGAGTCAGTCAGTCTGTTTTCTTTTTATTTACCTATATTTAGATGCTGGTTAAATGATAAAATAATGTGATAAACTTACCTTTGAATGGAGCGATGTACATTTCAAGACCCCATTGGCGAAAGTAATCGCCCAACGGGTCTGGACGTTCTTCTGGCCCAGCCACTATCGGCGTTAGGAAATATTAATGTATATTATATCACAACACAGCCGAAATGGTTTTCTCTCTCAAGAACAGTATTTCTCCTCTTAATAATTAAGTGATTATTAGCCATTGAAGTTTTTGAATGAATTAAGTACTTAACGTACATGCAGAAGAGTTGAACACAATAATTCACTATAATTAAGTTTTTTTCAGCGAAATAACAACGTGCCGATCGCGGTAGTATCCCTAAATGCGCGCCAACGCTATGCCAGCCAATTATGCCATGCGCATCGGGGGCGAAAAGCCCGGTGGAGACTGGAGCAGTGTTGCCGTTCAACTAAATTAAAAGTCCTTAGCCCATTTTAAAAACTCTTTTAGATTATGAAAAAAATGTTCACCTAAAATCCGCTAGAAGTCTCTAACATTCGGTTTAGGAACAAACATGATCAAGAAAAACCGGCCAAGTGCGAGTCGGACTCGCGCATGAAGGGTTCCGTACCATTATCTATAAAAACGAGCAAAAAAAAAGAAACTTTATTTCTAGATATAAATTAAGATTGTTTAACGTCACTTTGAAGTGCTATAATGTCGCTAGAAGTCCCTAAAAAAAACTCGCTAAAACCAAAACATTCATAAAACTCCCTAGTTCTAGCGATATAGTCGCTAAAACGGCAACACTGCTGGAGAGCGGCAAAGGCAAAGACACGAGCCAACAGGTTTTAACTGGTATAAAATGGAAAAAAAAACGGACGCGGGTCGCAGGCGCAGCGTCCCCGATTCTTCTGTTACATGTTACATTAGTTACATTACAGATAAACGAAATGTTCTTTTAGTAATAAACGAAATTAGACACCGTGTGTATAAAATTTTGGCTAGATGTTGCTAACCTGCAGTTATGTCATTCTCCACAAAACAAATTAGGTTAATTGTTACACAATGTTCATTTGGACCGATTTCCACAACCTCAAAAATTTTGATAAAAAAATAAAATTAAAAACACAATGATAAGCATTACAAAGCCAGAGAAATACAGCAATAAACTTTAAAGTCGAAGTCGACGAGTCGACGAGTCGACGAGTCGAGTGTCGAGTCGTATAACTCGAAATTAGGTTTGTGTGGTTTGGAACATTTTGGCTTAAATCGGTCCATAAGAATAAGGAAATTATTGCTGAGATGCACCTGGAACATTTCTAGCTAGGGCTTACAAAATCGTTTGCTGGAAGCAATAAAAATACTTTTGTTTTAGGATGAGAATGTTAATGCCTAAATCGGACATAACTGTTTATTAGCCTGTAACCACTTACGTTTGTTTACTTCAGTATGTTTAGAGCTAGTCATATTTATTTTTACTAATGACCTAACTTGAAATAACATAGGCTCTTTTGTCTTATATAGACAAATCACTTTTATTAAATCAAGTTAACTTTTATAAAGTCTTGTCAAACTTTGATTATTCCTGAAGTAGCCGAAGTAGTTTGGCTAAATATTTCTTTCAGTGTGGCTAGATAAAATTTGTAGCCACTTGGATCAATCTTCAGGTTAAGCCGCACTTGCCTACGTTGGTCTGTGGATGGGTGACCACCCATTACAACCGTGCCTCGATGAAGTCGCGAAGCCGTTGGTCCCGGCCGTCAATTGTAGATTTTTGGGAGTCGTTACAGGTAGTAACTGACCCAAAAGTTCGAAATCCAGTCTTACCAAGGTCTATCGCATTACCCAGTACTAACTGGGTTGTGGAGGTCAGATAGGCAGTCGCTTCATGTAGACTGGAAGCCGACCCCAACATAGTTCAGAAAGGCTATAGATGGATAAGCTACGCTTCCGAGGCACAAATGAAAACTCTATTTGAATTGGGTGGTCACAAATCCACGAAACATCCCAGTCAAGTACGGATTTACCTGTAGATCTACCCGAGTGGCTGTCATTATTTAGACACGAGTTTTATTATTAGAGACGTAATATTAAATCTGTCTGTCATGTTGTACTGTCTGAAACCATATGTATTTCGCATACAACAATCCTGAACTTCAACATGTTTCTTCAATTTCCTCCCACGTCGTCAGCGATGACAGGGCTTCCTGAAAAAAAAAAGGATACGAAAAATATGAGACCGAATTTTCAATGTCACAGGGGCTAATTTGCACCAACTTTCAGAGTGCGTGACCCACATACATCAGATGTGTATCTTGAGGAGTCCCGCGGGGTAGTGGGACGCGGGACGCAGGGTGCGGGGTGCGCGGGGCGGGGGGCGTCACCCAGAGGATGACGCAAGCCCTACAATAAGGAAGTGTGTTCAATTGTCCATGCGTACGGCTGGGCTGGGCCATTCTGTAGCTGTTGCTTGATGTAGTTTTATGGCAATTGATTTTTAACCCCCGACGCAAAAACGACGGGATATAATAAGTTTGACGTGTCTGTCTGTGGCATCGTAATAAATAAACCGATTTTGGGGACCAGTCCATATTTAAAGTACATAAGGTGTACTTTGGTAATCCGAGTAGGTGTAGGTGTTTTATATAATATTATAATATTATGAACTTTGGTATTGAGCGGTTCAAAAATATTTTGTATGTTATATTATTTTTTACTTATTAAAGTTTTATTTTATAATTTACTTATTCAAACTTTTATTTTGCTTTTTTTTGGGTTTGGGGTTTTTTAAATTATAATTTATAAAACTACGTTTTTTCCCTAAATAAAAAAATAAAAAAAAACTACGTTTTTGTTAATGATAAAAAATAAAAACTTTTTTAGGATTTTTTTTTTCTACATAAATATTAGAAACAATTTTCTTTAATTTCTGTAAGAGGTTTTACAGTTTTATTTTCTAAAAAACAACTCAATACGAGTGTATCAACTCGTGACCTCTGAATAGGTTGGTATTTTACATTTAAAATACGTGGTTAGTGGTCACGGTTATAACTGGATTAAGAAGGTTACGTTTATCGCAGACGCATAGACGGTATCATTAAATAATAATCAGTAGGTATAAATAGAAACATAAAAAATAATGAATATTAATATATTCTAAATATGAGCAGACTGGACTACTAAAACTAGACAATTATTGTACACCTCTCTTAATTCTCTGAAATTATTCTTTCATAATAATAGGAAACGTTTGGCACACTGACCTTCGGAAAGTAATATTAATTAATTTATTATAACGACACACCTGTGACCCCTGAATTATTAACAAAATGTAAATTATTCGTATACCTATACCTACTAAACTTCATTCATTCAAGATTCAACATTTGCCAATCACGACATTAGGTATCTTCAAGGCCTATGATGTGTGAAGTAACTCGGTCCTTTTTAGCGACAATAATTATATAAAAAGCTTAATTTAATAATACCTTATTATTTAATTTCTATCGAAATCTGGTATTTATTCACCGTCTGACTCCTAGTTTTTTTTTTTTATAAAAGCTAATTCGATAATAATCCTAAGTGTTTTTCAATCGTTTATGTACGTTCATTACTATTAAGCACGACTAATAAAAAATTTGACAGTTGTAAAAATTCGCAGACTGACCCGCCCTGCCGGAATGCGGAGTGTATTGACTGATTTATTGTAATGTAATGTACACCGCCACCACGAGTACTGGCAACTACTACGATATGACCTGATACTAGCTAAAATAATGGGATACTGTGCTATAAGGAACGTAGCAAAATAGGTTAAGCAACGCTTGCCGAGGTTGGTCCATGGATGGGTGACCATGACCATTCATTACAGAGTTTCCGCCTTGTCTAGAAAGGCAGCGGCCATCTCTGCTATTAATTATAGATAATGGTCTGATAGTCTATCAACCTGTCTTACCTTACCTAGTATTAACTGGGTTGTGGAGGTCAGATAGGCAGCATAAACTCCATGTCAAATTCTTGTACTCAGTTGCATCCGGTTAGACTGGAACCCCAACGTAATACAGGAAAGACGACGTGGTCAATGATGAATGCTCTGGGGCTGCTAGACGCTTAAATGACATCGTTAAAAGATAACTTTTGGTAAATTATGGCTAGAAGAGTATAGGAAGACCAGAAACAATGCATGGACTGTGTGAAGGATGATAAGGCTAAAATGATGATGACATGCATGGAACAGAACCCCAAGTCAATTGGAATAACGAGGCAGTTACTGTCGGGAGACGCTTCGGGCGTCGGGGGCTACGTGATGGCTTCTGGCCACGGTGGTCACGGACCTGTGGACAGTGAGTAATGGACTAGCTCAGCGTCTGTCCGTCCGATGACAGACCGTGTCGACGGTGTGTTCGTGTTCCACGCTCAAAGAGATGTCAGGAACATTGCAGGGCAAGTGCCGACGCCTGTCGGGGCTGCGTGTTTTTCGAAAGAGATACCGCAGTCCTAGACACAAAGGGCTAAGAAGGAACATAGGTGGTTTTTAGTCAGTAGAAGTTTGACATTCCCTTCCGCTCCGCTCAGAGTGGGAGGAGACGTTTGATGATTCCCTACCCTCAAAAAAAAAAGGCAGTTACTTTGGATTGTTTATTAAAAAACTAGGTTTACTGTGTCAGTTCCGATAATGGACTCGCGTGACAGGATCTAGGTAGCCAAGTTAACTTAAAATTGACTGGTTTTCGAGTTAGAGACTATGTTTATTGAGTCGTTCGTAACTTGAGGCGGTAATGAAGTGTTAAGCTGATAAGTTCTTGTACTAGCTTATGTTAATAATATTGCTAGGCGAATATTGCTACTTCGTTGTAGAACATGTTTTAATTAAAATTAGATAAATGGAAACGGTCTACCTAGTGGGAGGCCTTCCAACGCAACGTCTTCCGGTTCGCGGTCGCCACTCCAGAACTTGGAACTCTTCTTGAACTAGGTGGACCGATGACCTGGTGAAAGTTGCGGGGACCCGCTGGATGCGAGACGCACGGGACCGGTCAATGTGGCGACACCTGGGGGACGCCTATGTCCAGCAGTGGACTTCTTTTGGTTTAAATGATGAAATGAAAACGGTGAAGGAAGACGAAGACATGTGACATCTGCCAACCCGCACCGGGCCGCACCGGGCCGGCTTGGTGGATTATAGCCCGTCTCTCTCCTAGAGAGGACCCCTGAGCCCCTGCAGTGGGAATATTGGCTGATGATGATGAAATTAATTTGCAACCACTGGGAGTAGCTAGTGGTTAAGCCGCGCCTACCTAAAGTGTTCTGTGGGTGGATGGCCACTCATTACGTACCGAGTTGTCTCCTCGCCTCGGAAACCACGATAAACCGTTGGTCCCGGCTGTCAGTCATCAGATCTTGAACAGTCGTTACACTTACAGGTAGTCAGTTCCCTAAAAGTCTGACAATCAGTCTTACCAAGGCTTAGTACTGGGTAATATGATACACCCAAGACTAACTGGGCTCTGGAGGTCAGATAGGCAGTAAATTATAAAATACTAGTATTCAGCTGCATCCGGTTAGCCTGGAAGCCGACCCCAACATAGTTGGGAAACTAGGCAGATGATGTAAGTATGATCTAAATCTCAGCTCCACTCATCAGTTCTCACGAAGCAATCATTATAATGACGATAGGTCTGGCCTTGACTGCCAGACAAGCATTTACTAAGACGATGACATAACCCAAGAAGTCTGTCTAAAAATTATGTAAATATATATGTATATGTTAGTCATTCCTATGCTTACAAAGGTGTGCGTTTTGAATTTTAGAATTAGCCAATTATCTACACTTTTGAGGTCATAGCTTATGTGTAAGCACGGCACCGGTTCAAGATTGTATCACCTCATTTTTGTCAGCTGGAGGTCTGGTGGAGCAGAATCATAACAAAAAAATCTTATTCATATAGATTACCAAAAAATATTGGACACGTATTTTTTTCTTTTTTCACGTAAACAAACAATGAAGACGATACAGTGCTTTGAAAACTCGTGTGTCGTCATACTCTAAGACATTAGTATGACATTTTTTTGCGGTCAGTGACGTCCCCAACCCCTACTCAAATCTTTTACGCATTTTATCTTGGTAAATTTTTATTGAATTGATAAAACAAAAAATACGTATCCAATATTTTCGATAATCTAACAGACGGACTAATTAGAATCACATTTTTTTAAGTCAGTAAACATTCCTATTGTACAATACAATAATATGATTTACGTTACAATTCGTTAAATGATTACAAAATGACCATTTATACTGCGTATGTGACTATTTTCAGAATTTGAATCTCAGTCTTTACTTAAATTAAATGTTAATGTAAGAAAATTATAATCATCTGTGGCGATGCTGATGTGCGTTGCAGTATGGAGTTGCATATCTCTGGAGGCCTTACTTTCAAAGAACCCACAGGAATGCCCGATTTAACGGCCGACAACCTCCCAAGTTGACCAGATTGATTCACACCTTACATGAGCACCAATGACTGAGCAAAATAATAATGGTGGACGGCTCGTAAGGCGATGCGGATGCGCTGCGGTGCTTATAAGTGTGCGTTAACCTTAAAATTTAAAACGTCTGGTATATGAATAAATATTTTTTTGAATATTTCATGTTTGGTTGCTAATTTATGCGTGGAATTGATTGAATCCATGACAGTTATTATTAATGCGAGTCAGTCTGTCTGCGTTTGTCTGTCGGCAAAATTACTATACCGATTTAGACGTTTTTTTACTATAGGAAAAGCTTGTTATGTGGAGGAAGACTAGCCATCTCAGGAAAGAAACAAAGTCTTCCTATGCGTAAGAACAATAATGTATTCAAAATTTCCATCACACGAAGATAATTTTTAATTAATAATATCATGTATCCAATAGTACACCCATATTTAGCCTGTTATATTAAAGTCCCATGTAATAGGGGGTGACCCTATTGCCATCATCCGGGCACAAATACATACTACTAACCCAATAACACTTTGCCCGGAATTCGAACCCAGGACCTCAGCGGTCGCGCTTCATCAACAGCCTATTAATGTTCCCACTGCTGGGACACAGGACTCCTCTCTTTGAGGCTAAAAATGGGCTATAAACTACCACGCGGGCCCAGTGCGGATTGATAAATGTCACATGTCTTCGAATGTTTGTTTCTAAGCCATGCCGGTTTCTTCACGATGTTTTCCTTCACCGTTACGAGAGCAGCGGTGATGAAATAAATTAATTACAAAGTAATGCGCTTGCCTGGGTTCGAACCCACGACCTACTGTTCGTAAGTCGGGGCCGCCACCACTGGGCCACCACTGCTCTCAGTGCGGTCGCGTTTGCTACCACTTAACTATAAAGGTAATGAAATAAAAATTTGTTAATCTGAATAAGCCATTTTCTTTACTGATAAGTATTGATAACAGCAAAGAAAGTGACTGTATATACTTATTCAGTTAATAACACAGTTCATCGGAGTATATAAATAACTAAATGTTTATTAATTACAATGTTATGATAGAAGGGTTAAAGTTTCGCAACGTGTTCATAGTTAATTATGACTTTCGATCACTATTTTATCTTGATAGAGTAAATTCAATCGTTTAAATTAAGGTTGATGCTGCAAAACATAGCCCGCGGAATTCGTTTTTTTTTTTACCTACGGTTTTTGCAATTTGCCAATCACTGTCAGGTTGTATCTTCACTAATATTATAAAGAGGAAAGATTTGTTTGTTTGTTTGTAACGAATAGGCTCTGAAACTACTGGACCGATTTAAAAAATTCTTTCACCGTTGGGAAGCTACACTATCCCCGGGTGACATAGGCTACTTTTTATCCCTGTATTCCACGGGAACGGGAACTACGCGGGTGAAACCGCGTGACGTCCGCTATATGGAGGGAAGTGGAAATTATGTTTTTCTTACTCTTCCGCTATTCTTTTCAGATTAATTTCGTTGCGGGATCCAAGACAGTTAAACCGTTTCTCTGGGACTTCGTCGAGCTTCATTGTCTCGGCGCTTTGGACTTGTGGTCGCCACTGTTGATTCTGGCTTACAGGAGCTACCAGTCGTTTTGGAATAGTACGGCGGGCTTGTCCGAAAAAAAAAGTATACTTTTAGGTACACCTCTGCCTGAGCCTTCGGGGATTACAGGCGTGATGTTATGTATCTAAAATTCCCAAATGTTATACGAGATTTTTTTATCAAACACGTGCACGCGACGTCAACGGTTAGTGAGTTTGTGACCCATTCATTTATAAAATATAAATAACACTGATTCATTCATGATCGCTGCGTGTGAGATGAAACTGCAGCAAAAAACTGCAGTGCTAGCAACAATGAGAATCGTAAGTAAGTTGTCGTCGTATCGCTATTAACAATGTGACGTAGATGTCACAGTGTAGCGAGATGCAGTATTATAAAGAGACTAGCTAATGCCCGCGGCTTCGCTCGCGTGGATGTCTGTTATCGCGACCATAAGTAATCTTTTCATCCCCCCCTTTCAAACCCTTACAGCCAATGATATATTAAATCTATAAATACGTTGTCCACCTTCAAAAATGACAACATGAAATGAAGCCAATTGGCCACATCGCGCTTAGTTACGCACCAACCTCTCGCGCGACGCTACGTTTGTTCTTAATTTAAATCGTGTGTGTAAACCTGCGCAAAACATAAAGAAAACATTCATCAACAGGCATCCCGCTGTACGGTGTCATATTTTCTTTCTTATTGATTTATAGTTGTTACAAATGATGTAGACTGGCCACTGTGCTGTTGTGATTTTCGCTTGAACTATACTATGTAAATAAACAGAACATTATATAAATGAAGTAAATAACTAAGTATTCATAATAATATCTATGGTCTTTGATTCAGTTTCAGCCAATGTGCTTTGAAGGATACGAGTAGGTATATTGATTTGCAATGTATCAATGGGTTTTGTCAATGGACGCCCCCGAACGTGCGAACGTGTGTAGGATAAAATGATAATCAACCTCTTTGCTTAATTTATATTCTGAACGGGTACAACGCATTAAGAATAGCAATAAGTAGCAACAACACGTCAGGAATTAACTTAGGTTGAGCTCTTAAGGTTTATGGCCTTAAAAAAAACTTTAATGAAGTATGTCTTGTCTTTGAAACAAAGACTTTGGTGGTTATTAATGGTTTGTGGTTAAACTAGAAATCGTGCGCCTGAATGAGTAAAGTAACAAAAATATTGGCCGCATACAGGGCCAATGGCTTCCGAGTTACGGAATTTGTTCAAAAGTGTCACCGCGGCCCCAAAACGCAAAGGGCATTAGAAGGAACACGGTTTTAGTCAGTAAGAGTCTGACACTTCCTTCTGCTCGGCCCATTGTAGGAGGAGTCATTTGAAGAACATCATCCTTAATAAAAAGAAGGATTATCTTTATTTGGGTATTTCACCAAAAAAATCTAATTAGTCCCCCTGTTAGATTATCGAAAAGTATTGGATATTTTTACGTTTTTCGTTTTTATCAAAATAATAAAAATTGACGAAAATAAAACGTGTCAAAGATCAGGAGTGTTGGCTTTTGACGTCACTTTGTGGGTGAAAAATTACTAACCTTTAGAAGTCACACGACTTTTTTTTTTTTTTTTTTTTTTGGTGGGTGTAAAATCATCGAATAACCCCTCCCGCTCTTGGGCAGAGCGAAAGGGAGTGTCAGACTTCTACTGACTAAAAACCACCCATGTTCCTTCTTCGCCCTCTATGTCGGGGCCGCGATAACCAGAGGACTACCCGCAGCCCCGACAGGCGTCGGCCCTTTCGGGCCCCTCCCATGTTGCTGACATCTCTTTGAGGCGCGCGTGGAACACGAACGCGCCGTCGACACGGCCTGTTTTCGTCGTGAGACGGACGGACGGCGAGTTAGCCCATCACTCACCGTCCACAGGCCCGCGTCTACGGTGGCCGGAGGTCATCGCGGGACCCCCGACGCCCGGAGCGCCTCCCGCGGCGGCTGGGACGAGAGGTTCTCTCCCTCTCGCGTTCCGCCACCTCCTTCGCCAGCATCACTGCCTCGCAGAAGGAGGCGACGGCGTCCCATTCCTCCTCGCCCCGGACCATGGCTTGCACCAGGGCCGGGCGCGAGAGGTCGCCGCCGCCGATCGCCGCTACGAGAACACGGCGGGGCTCCGCCCAAGCGGGGCACACCTCCACTGTGTGCTCCACCGTGTCCTCCGGCCGATCCTCACAATGGTGGCATCCGGGCGTTTCCTCCCGCCTGATTCGGTGCAGGTACCTCCCGAAACAACCGTGTCCGGTGAGGACCTGCGTCAGACGGAAGGTGAGGGCGCCGTGGCGCCTCTCAAGCCACTCCTCAAAGAGGGGACTTACCGCCACTATCGTGGCGTGCCCTGCACGGGGTTGCGACAGTCGCTGTCTCCATGCCGCCATGAGATCGCACCGGAGGTCTGTCCGCCGCGTAGCAATTTGCCGCGGCAGCGGAGTGACCCCCCGGCGCAGCGCCTCCGCGCGCCATTGATGCAGGCGCGCGAGGACTATCGCCTCCAGATCCCACGGCGGCAATCCGGCAAGGAGGTTCGCCGCTTCGCGGGAGATCGTGCGGTACCCCCGTACCGTCCTCACGGCCATGACCTTTCGGGGCACGTTCAGGTAGTGGGCGGCCCGCTTCCTCAAAGCAGGCGCCCACACCGGCGCCCCGTAAAGGGCCATGGACCGCACGATCCCCGCGTAGAGCCTCCGGCAGGAGGCGTTTGGCCCCCCCAGATTGGGCAAGAGCCACCTAAAGGCAGCCCCGGCCCGCTCCAGTCTGGGAGCCAAACGTCGGAAGTGCTCCACGAAGTTCCACCGGCTGTCGAGGACGAGTCCTAGGTACTTCAAAGTACACTCGACGCCGATGGGAACCCCTCCCACCATTAACTGGGATCCCGACGGCAGCGCATTCCCACGTCCATGGAAGCCCATGGCCTCCGACTTGTGAAGCGCCACCTAAGTCACACGACTTGACCCGACTTTTCGAAACACTGTATCTTTTGTGTCTTCATCTTTTGTTTTGGTGGTTATTTTTTGAAAATCTATCGATCGGACTAATTAGATTTTTTTTGGTAAAATAACCTATTGTGTTACTGATAGCACAAAAAATAATTGCAAATAGGTACCTGCGTCGACCTCTTTCGATTTTCTTGCGAAAACATAACACAGGTACTTAGTCTTTTTTGGCTGCTTTAACGTAGGTACATAGGTATTACAACAAAGTATTCTAAAATTATTAATTATTATTATATTTCCCCACCGAGGTTTTTCCTGAAAATATAAAAGAAAAGCACAACTATTCAAAAGACCATTTGTATTTGATTTACTGCCATTATATTATTACGTTTGTAAGGTGCGTACGCGCGTCGGCGCCTCGTTGGCATCGCGTGACGTCATATCCGCCCGCCATTCATGCCGAGACGTCCATTCATAAAACTTACGCCTCGTTACACACCGCATACAAACTCTGACCTTATAATCAACACTTTAAAACACAATTTAGCTTGAAAATTCTGTACGAGTGTTTTTTTGTTCACGGTAAAATATTCGCGCTCCTAGATCGTAAAAAACAGGATATGTTCGGGCATATGCTCAGAATTTAGGAAATTAGCACATTGTTAATTAGTTTTGAGTTTTTGTGAATAATAATGGCGTTACCGCGAAATTAGTTTTTTTGAAATTTTGATGTTTGTCATGCTTGTGTTACGGCGTACTAAAGACTTACACATAACATCACGCCTGTGATCCCCGAAGGGTTAGGCAGAGGTCTACTTAATAGAACACCCACAACGCGAGGTGTGTTTGAGTCTATTACCATCATACGGGCACAAATCCATACTCCGTGGCTGAGATATTCCTTGTAAAAAAAATCCAGAAACACGCCCGAACAGGGAATCGAACTCAGAACCACAGCTCAGCAATCGTGCTAGCCACCACTAAACCAAGACTTGGACTAGTTTTTATAGATGACTAGCTGCTGCCAGTGGCTTCGCCCGCTACAACTCGAAAATTATTCCACGGGAAGATAAAATCGGGATAAAAACTATCCAATGTGTTAATCCAGGTTATAAACTATCTGTGTACCAAATTTTATCCAAATCCGTTCATTGGTTTTTGCGCGAAGAAGTAACAAACAAACACACACGCCACTCACAAACTTTCGCCTTTGTGATTGTCATACGACGACGTACAAGCTGTTAACCAATTTTTTTTTATTATACATGCTTATTTTATTTCTTACTGTTTGTTATGCGTAGTATTGTTTTTTTTTTCTCTCTTTGTGTCTCCTTGTATGTTCTTGTTATGTCTTTCATACATAATTATCTTGAATTTGATGATTTTAGCTCGTATTAAAGCGTACTAAAGACTTTAATTGTGTAAGTAATTGCCAAGTGCTTATCAGTTGACGTAATCTCCTGGTCGGTGGCCACTTGAGTCTGCGGTCGATATTATTGACTCATTTAATTCCCCTCACAAGCGGACGCTATCATGTGACTGCGATAAGTAGAAGATTAGGGATCCGACAACTTATTCAATGACTAGACGTTGCCCACGGATTTGCCCTCGATATCAAAAATGTACATAAATATTACGCCTGGTTATCCCCGGTTAGGCAGAGATGTAACGTAATAGTAGGTAGAAGTACCTAAATACACCCACAAGTAATGTTTGAGTTATACTAGCTGATGCCCGCGGCTTTGGCTGCGTCAAATTATAAAAAACATGAAAATCGGTGCAGTAGTTTTTGAATTTATCGCGAACAGGCAGACAGACGCGGCGGAGCACTTTCTTTATAAATCAAAATTGTAGTGATGTAATAGGGTTAAAGCCTATTGCCATCAACCGAACACAAATCCAGTCTCCGTGGTTGCTACTCAGAAATTCCTGATGAAAAAAAACCCAAAAACACTTTTTTTGTGGATGGGAAATTATTAAAAAAACCCCCCCTCCCGCTCTGGGCGGAGCGGAAGTAAGTGTCAGTACTGACTTAAAACACCCATGTTCCTTCCACTTTGTGTTCTAGGGCCTCGGTATCTCGAACAGTCCCGCAGCCCCGAATAACACTTTGTCTTTTTTTTTTGTGGGGTGGGAAATCATCAAATAACCCCTCCCGCTCTTGGGCAGAGCGAAAGGGAGTGTCAGACTTCTATTGACTAAAAACCACCCATGTTTCTTCTTAGCCCTTTATGTCGAGGCCGCGGTATCTCTTGCGAACAACCCGCAGCCCCGACGGGATAACACTTTGCCTGGCTTGTCAATCGAACTCAGACCCATAAGTATGCTTAGCAGTTAGCACTTGACATCACTAGACTAGATATCAAAGACAGCACTGAAATTACCTTTACATAAGTTTTTAAAATCAAGCACGTTCCATGTTGGGACTTGATTGAATATCAAGTAGAAACTTTCACAAATGCATTGCGCGTTACATGTAGATATGTATTACCTGTCTGAGCCGATATCAGATTCATAAATACGAATCTTAGGGGTTTTACACACAAGTCCGGTTCGGCATTTGCGATTCGGCAGTATTTATTGAATAAGAAAGCCCAACCGAAGCAATGTGTATGTACAATGTATTTGTGTTACTAGCAGAAGGGAGAAGTATTTATTGCTCTTACACAGAAATTAACAATAAACCAAAAAATATAAATTAAACATATGAAAATATAAAATTATAATTAAATCTATGACATACATTAGACTATACAATAGGTCCTGTACGATAACTTTACATATTCAACCTAAGAGTAGGGGAAGACCAAAGAAACAGTGGATGGACTGTGTGAGGGGGGAGGGGTGATATGCCTAGAACGGAGGTGATTGCTGTGTGTGTGTGTGTGGTATGGGAGAAAAAGACTTCCTGCGCAGACCCTAAATAAATAATATCGCTAAATCATGTTCAGGTTGGCTTGGTACGATTCAGGCTACAACAACTGACTTTTTTTCCGAACGTATCTCTAAGTTATTCGATTTTACCGTCCGGTTTTACCGAATGAAGCCGAACCGAAGAAGTGTGTACCACTCCTAAGAATATTAATGCGTTCCTATAACAAGTTAACGATTAATATCGATCGGCATTTTATAGCTTTCAAAAGCAATATCTCTTCTGTTTCGTCTTAGACTATAAAAATATTGTAGATGTGTCATCGGCAGAGATGTAGACGAATTTTAGAAGCTCTTCTCACAGCTGGGCATGACACATGGGAATGTCTAAGATTTGAAGCTCGTTTATCAATTTCCAAACGTTGTTATATGACAGGCCACTTCCGATTGCACATTATTATAATATTAAACATAGTTATCCTTATTTGAATATTATAAATGCGAAAGTTTGTAAGTATGTATGTATGTATGGATGGATGTTTGTTACTCTTTCACGCAAAAACTACTGAACGGATGTGGATGAAATTTATAACACAAATTAATTATAACCTGGAATAACACATAGGATATTTGTTATTGCCGTAGTATGATTCCATGGAACACCTATCGAATTCCACGCGAGCGAAGCCGCTGGCGCATGCTAGTAAAGTGATAAGGGCCCTGTCGGGGCTGCGGGTTGTTTTAAGAGATACCGCGGCCTCGACATAAACGGCTAAGAAGGAACTTAGGTGGTTTTTTAGTCAGTAGAAGTCTGACACTCCCTTTCACTCTGCCCAAGAGCTCCAGGGGTTATTTGACGATATACCAACCCCCAATAAAAAAAATGGCTATAACAGTAATTCGACAAATTGACGTACGGTGACAACTTGCATAATCAGCCTGTCATTATTCCCACATCTGGGACACAGGGCTCCTCTCCACGCGGGCCAAGTGCAGGTAGGTGTCACATGTCTTGGAAATTTTGGTTCTAGACCGGTTTCCTCACGATGTTTTCTTTTACCAAATAAAGGGTGTAAAAGTACCCTTAACGCAAACGAAGGGCACTTGTTCTCCCCACCACTGCGATATTTTTTTTTGTTCTAGACCATACCTACCTACCTAGTTACAAAGATATTGGGGGTCAAAGTTCCAAATTGTTTATATCTGTTTTTGTAAATACTAGTTTTTCAAGTTATAACTTTACTTAAATTAAAAAGCATCCACTAGCACAATGTTTTAAGAGTGCTTACATTGAGTTTTACCGTAAAATGTGAATTTTGACCCCAAAAAAAAAGTCGTTTCCCAGCAAAAAAATTTGCGTAGGGGTACCTATTTAGTTTAATGTACAGAATACTTGGCTGCGTGAAGGGTTAATTTATACCCTGAATAAAAATGCGCCCTTCCCGGATTCGAACCCACGACTTGGGCTTTCTACCTTTGCTATTTTTTACTCTTTGCCGAGAGTATAAGCTAAACGGTAACCGATCATTTTGATCGCACCTCTCGGTATTTCAATATTTCTTATTTATAGTTTTTAATACCGGTAATGAATGTTTGAATCGTGTTCAAAGTTATTGTGTGTGATGGTTTTATGTTCTATGATATTATCACTTTGGAATTTTTGATGGATTTAGGCACTTTGTTGTAGATGAGTCTTTATTTTAAATCAGTCTTTAATGTCCCCACTGCAGGGACTCAGGCCTCCTCTCTAGGAGAGGGATGGGCAATAAATAATCCACCACGCGGGCCCAGTGCGGGTTGGAAGATGTCACATGTCTTCGAATGTTTTGGTTCTAAGACATGCCGGTTTCCTCACGATGTTTTCCTTCACCGTTTTGAGTGCAGTGGTGATGAAATAAATTTCACAATGTAATGCGCCTGACTGGGTCGAACCCACGACTCACTGTTCGTAAGTCGGGGCCGTTACCACAGAGTCACCACTGCTGCTCTCAAGTAATTGGGTAGAAGGAATAAATATGCTTATACATGTAGATATTTTTGTGTAATTTGTTACATGCCTATCCCTTTGGGGATTACGTGATGTTATGATTTTTGCTCCTTAGGCTAGTTTTGTTACATTTAGTTTAATAAAGTGTAAATGCGATGTCCCAATTTTTTTATTTTTTTATATTTACGTTGACGTATAGAGCTTTTGTTTGTTATTAAAAAAAACTGGTCAAGTGCAAGTCGAACTTGCACATAAAGGGTTACACACCATCGTAGTAGGGAAACCCCCTTTAATTTGTATTATTTCTTGTTAAAGCAGCAACAGAAGAACATATTTTCTGATAAGTTTGTTTTTCATAGTGTTTGTATGAATGACAAAGTTATATTTGCGGTTTTTTAAATGTGTTATATCTCAAAAACTATTTACAATATATTGTTCAATAAATTTTTTTGTTGGTAGTTTTTATTGCGATCTACAGCATATATATTTTTTAGATTTTTCACTCTCTTAGTTTTAAAAAGGACACATTTTACCACTTTAGAAGTGTATAATATCTTTCAAACGACTGACTTTGAGAAAAAATGGTTTTAGGAACCTCTATGTCATTTTTGAAGACCTGTCTATAAAAACTATGTTTGGGGTGGGGAGACCCCCTTTAATATTTTAATTTTTGTATGAAAATCGTAAAGTTTCAACTGTGTAGTCTTAATAGTTTCCGAATAAAGTAGCTGTGCCGTACGGACGGACAGACAGACAGACATGACGAATCTATAAGGGTTCCGTTTTTTGCCATTTAGCTACGGAACCCTAAAAAGTGTGTAGTTTTTGTAAATTTTATTATTTATTAAAATAAACACATTTTCATTTATCCGTTTAAGTATAATCATTGATTAATTAGCTTTTTAATTGACCTATTAAGATAACAAAACAAAAATTACCACCCCACAATAATAATTACCTTCATACAAAATATACCCAAAGAGTAAGTACAGTAAACAAAAAAAACTCACCAAACAATTTCTGTAATGTTATCTTAATGGGACATTAAAAAGTCAAATGGTGTTGTTTCGTGGAACCTATAAAAATATTTTGAATATTCTCAGACTTATTGAGCATATAAATAACTAATATGTAAACAGTGTAATGTGCTTATAAGTCGTAATTGAATTTATAGTAACTGACAAGCGTATTGGCCTTTTTCTCACATAAATCTTGTGATAGATTTATTGAAGGCTGCATGTAAGAATACCTTTACGACTCTGTTTGAAAATTATGCGTCGATGTCGATAGATTTAAAGTCCGGCTTTGGCCTCTTTGTCCTCAACCGTTTATGACTAAAGGCTAAATAACGTAAATACCAAGAATAGGGATGTTAACTGACTTAAAAAATATGATTCTAATTAGTCCGTCTGTTAGATTATCAAAAATATTGCATACCTACGTATTTTTTGTTTTATCAAATCAATTAAATTGACAAAGATAAAACGCGTCAAAGATTTGAGTTGAGGTTGGTGACGTCACTGACCGCTAAAATGTCATACTAATGTCTTAGAGTATGACGTCACACGACATTTCAATGTTTGTTTACGTGAAAAAAGAAACATTACGTGTCCAAAAAAACTACCCTATTGACATCACGCCTGTAATCCCTAAAAAGTTGGTCAGAGGTGTGCCTCAATAGCTAAACCTGCCTACCCACATTTTACCAGTTATGTTCAAGTTCCACGCAAAAGGGTGTAAGCACTACCCAATGCCATCAAGCTTAAGTAAAAATATCTAATTAGTCCGTCAGATAGATTTCCAAAAAATATTGAACACGAATTTGTCTTTTTTCATGTAAGCATAGAATGAAGACGATACAGTGCTTTGAAAACTCGTGTCACGTCATATTCTAAGCCATTATTATGACATTTTTAGCGGTTAGTGACGTCACAAACTCACTCAAATCTTTGACGCGTTTTAGCTTCGTCAATTTTGATTGATTTGATAAAACAAACGATACGTATCCAATATTTTTCGATAATCTAACAGACGGACTAATTAGAATCACATTTTTTTTGTCAGTAAATATCCCTATTATTCAGAAATTCCAATGTGATGGAAATACTTAAATACCTACATTTTTCTTGACCGGAGAAACAAATCTAGGACTTCTTGCTCAGTTGTGGCACTAGAGACCACTAGATTAGCTAGTCAGTCACTTTCTGCGGTATTCAGAGAGATTTAGTGATTACTTAAGCCGTCACTTAGTAAAGGTGTGACATACTTTTCTTATGACAAAACTGCCACAACCTTTACTAAGTGATGGCCTAAGTAATCATTAAAGCTCTCTGAGTGCGGCAGTTTGTCTTTATTACTACCGACGCTCTAACAACCGAAACCTACAAAGGTTTTATTTTTATTTATTATTCCTCCGTCTATACCAAAAATGTCTCCAAAATTGTCACCACATAATTTACCACCTTATTTGAATGACCCACTGGCCCACATTTTGATGAAGGTATCAAATTCCTGCCGATTTATTCATAGATTAATTTGCCGTCGGCGCCATATTAGTATATTTCGCGCTGCGGTCGGTATCGGCGCGTTTAATATAACATAATCATTCACACCGCGTTATAACAGATGTCGCCCTTCAAATTTGGACAATGTCTTAGGGTTGCCCCGCTTAAAAAAGTTTTAAAAATAAATTCTCAAATTGGCAGCAACTGCTACAACCAGAAAAAATTAAAAGATATTTTTAATACTAATTTACCGCATTATGTAATCTGAATTAAGCCAGCGTTGTTTAAAATATTCACCTCAATATTAAACCTATTATAATAATTATGCGGTTACCTACCTTCGAGACAAAATTAGCCCGATGGCATTTTTTACAAAAAAATAAATAATTATTTTTAGAAAAATTCTATACTATTTTATTAAAATAGAAAAACTTATCTAAATTAACAGAGACATTAGGAACTAAAGCCAAGTGACCGCGAACAATAAATTAAAATAACGAGACTTCTTCATAATAATATAACATACCTACGTATAAATATAAAATTATAAACATTTTTAAATGTGTACATTCACGCATGCGTCAAGGGATAGCACAAAAAAAACTTCGCAAAAAATCTTTAGATCTGTTTATATTTAAAGTAGGTGTCGATAACCCTAGCTGGGGTGCCCTTGGATAACATTTTGACAATAGGCCCCGCAGTGCGTAGATATATATTTTTTTATGTTTCCGCTTTACTTCGTGAGTATTTTATTAGTGTGTTGTAGGCATTCGTTTCTCGACACCTCGGGTTCCGTAGGGCCGGCCGGTTGTTCGACAAATACCTGTGTTTACATACTTGTCTATTAGCTCTTCCTTTGAGGTCCGTCGTGGTTTACACTGTAGGTAGGAATGCTAGAATCTTAGGAAGTTACTTTTATCGAACTGAAATGCTTTGATTACCCGTGTTGTGTGCAGCAGCGAGTTAGTACCGAGACACTACTCGAGTTAGTACTGGGAAAGTGCGAACGCATACTTGATGATGAAAAAGGCAGCAGCAGTACACAGGCATATGCATTTACACATTATGTCTCTGGTAATTCTATCGAGCTCTTAAATAAAGATTTACCTTGAAGTGAAGCTATAGAGGCTGACTAAAGTAGGTACAACCACCGATTTTCGAAACCTGACGAGTTTTGCAACTCATAATCATCGGCCTAGACTTTTCCCAAATTGGTTGAGGGCGACTTCCAGTTTAGCTGGATGCAACAGACTACGAGTATTTTACTAGGAACGTCTGCCTTTTGGAACTCCAGAACCTATTTAGTATAGGGTAATATCGAGTTTCCCAACTCATTTATCAGAAATCCGCAGTCGTTTTGATTGGCTTGCTGATATAACAACAACCAACAACAGTTAAAACAAGTATTAGAAGTAGCATCCGAAACCGAACCTTCCAAAAAGTCGGTCACAAGCCCATGGCTTCCATTATTCCACGACCAACTAAAACATGTGTTGTATCTCCTTGTTTGGTGCGGCGATAACCGGCATACTTTATGGGAATTATAATGAAACAGCCGGGAATGGACCTTGTGACCTTGCGCGACCTAATCTGTGTGAATTAATCAGAGAACGTTTGGCTGTGTTGCCAGATCTACTTCCAATATTGCGAGAGGATAGGCCCTGTGATGATATAGTGGTATTAATAGTAGATACCCAAGTTCTAAATGGAAGAGTAGGAGAATATAAAACAATTTAGTGTGCCTGAAGTCGATTGCGAAAACAAAATCATAGATTACTAGCCGTTGCCAGCGGCTTCGCCCGCTACAACTCGAAAACTCGGGAAGATAAAATCGGGATAACATATGTGTTAATCCAGATAATAAACTATCTGTGTACCAAATTTTATCCAAATCCGTTCAGTAGTTTTTGCGTGAAGAAGTAACAAACATACACACTCTCAAACTTTCGAATTTATAATATTAGTGTAGTATATAAAAATCAATGCCACTTTTCGTTGTATTTTTATAACTCAAGAACGGGCTCACCTATCCAAACCAAATGTTTAGGCTTTGTTCAGACTATTTAGTAGATGGTTTATGTGAAGTTTGCACAAAATCGGTCGAGCGGTTCTTCATTTATCACATTTTTTGTAACAAATTAATTCAATAAATGGCGGATCATTTTGTTACTGGGTATTTTGCTGCGGCTGGACTAATTTGTTTGAAACTTTCTGCGGATATTTCAATGGGTTCTTGGATAGTTTATATTTACAATTGGACTCGGTTGGTGGCGCTGCTGTCCGGGTAGGACGACGCCTGCCAGGTCCGCTAGTATTATATATTATATATAGTGTGATGATACCATAACATCGTGTCTGTAATCCCCTAAAAGATTAGGAAGACCCAAACCCTAACAATGCACACATTTCGTCAGGTATGTTTAAGTCCCATTTCATAGCGGCCCATTGCCATCAACCGGACACAAAACCAGACTCTGTGGCTATAACCAGCCAGCCAGCCAGGACGTATTGCTGAGTACGCTTGCGACCTAGTCATCACGATATTTTCCGTTACATGAGAATCGAAGCATCCATCTTTACAGCCACTACGCTAATGAAGCTCGTATTTGTTCTAATCGTTCTTTCGGTATCGACCACATTACTAATCTTGGTAATAAGGCTACTTACTCCATAATGTATGCTGCCAGATGATTGATGAGCCTGGCCCCGATATATCTTAGTCTGTTTAAGTACAAATAGTGTGTGGTATAACATGCTAGAATTACAATAAGTCAGGAACAGTTACGTTTATGTATGACTTCAGTCAGCTATGTCGATATAAAAAAAAAATCTAGATGGTTTTAGGGACCCTTATAAGATCACTCTCTTTTCCGTCTGTCCGTCCGTCTGTCTGGCCGTGTGTCACAACCGATTTTCTCAGAAACGGCTCACCCGTTCCTAGCGAGTTGAAATTAATTTTATCGCGACTGTGTTTTCAAGCGAGCTTTTGCAGTATGACTCCCTTTAAAGCATGCTTTTTCTTTAACGTGCTATACGTAATACCGCCTAGCTCAAAATTATAGTATTTCTGCCAAACAGTGTTGGTCTTTATCTTTTGTTCCGACAGCAGCAAATTTAGTTTTGCAAGATTACCAAGAATATGCCGTTGATCATTACGGTACGACACCTGTCAGAAAGCCCATTTATCAAAAGGTCTATCCGCAGCATCCTTATACAATGTAGATTCGTGTCACATACCAGCATACAGGGCAAGTACCATCGCATCTGGCAACCCAGCACTTAGCATACCTCAGTAATAAGTGAGTCATTACTGGCTGCACGGCGATCGTTGCCTTGTGTTGCCAATATCTAACCGTTACGTCACTATTTATTAGGTTATTACCAGTATAATAGTAAATTGATGCTGAATCGTTGTTTTATTCATGAATTGGTAAAACAAAATTGGTTGTTGGTAGTGAAGGTTGAATGGTTCTCATCGAAGAATAACTACGTTGTCAACGAACGTCGGAGAGCCTCAAACCTGCAGGACAATATTTGTTTTTGGCACAATTGCTTTTGTCAAGCTTCTTTTAGTTTTTTTTTTTGTTATATTGGGACAAGCCCAAACCACTGCAACTTTCGAAAACCAGAATCAACAGTGATGACTACCAGAACGAGACAATTACAATTCCTTTAGCTTGGTTCATACTTTCTTCAATCCTTTCCAGCCAACATTTAAGAAAGCTGACCAGGAAAATCATGACAATGTCCTCATTATCGCCTCCGTCCCATATTAATTAAACTCGGCTCAATCATTAGGCTATATATATATATATATTCCCTTTTCGTTTATTTCATTCATGACACAATCCGTGCATCTTTACACATCTCTACTGAGAACAAATTCCTTGACCTACAAATAAGTCACGACCTTCGCTTTCCCCTTTATCTGTGTGATGTATATGTCTACCAGACCATTCCACCCGCCATTTTCCCCAATCCTTCGTTTCATAACATTACGAATGCGTCGTGTCAATGCTTTTAATCACTCTAATAAAAATCAAGAATACGCTTGAACAAGCTTTCCTCATCCATGTAGCTGCAGCCCATCTAAATTAGGAACTCCAAGAATCACGACATTCACTTTCAGCTTAATCCTTCTTTGTACACTAGCTGACCCACGCAACTTCGTCTGCGTTACAATTATAGCTTATAATAAGCTTGTTCGAAAAATCGACTATCCAACATTTTACAATTCGCGTTTTCAACCAAACAAACTCTTCAGCATTAAAATTTTGAAATATTATAGTATTTTTTTAAGTTAAATCTCATCTTTCCTTTCTATAATATTAGTTTAGATTATTAAAGTGAGAATTTTTAGCTTTATAATATTTGTATAGATATATTCCTGCTTGTCCTCTTCCCTCTATCCCCTACGAAACACTACGAATGCTTGTAGCAACTATTTTAATAATTCATAAACGATTGTTGATGAAGCATACAATTTCTTCGCCTAAGTACAGACGTATGCACATCAAGCTTCCCGAAACTCAACCTTGAACCTTATTTGCTAGCGATAAAGTTGAAAATCTATCAAAGCACTTTGTCAGATTTTAGGAGGATGTGCTGCCCTTTCCAGTCATGTCTCATTTAATTGCCTGTACTATTTCGCTACAAGGCCTTCCAGGAGTTTTTATTCCGCGCCACCTGGAATTTGCCATCGTAAAATCGTAACTGAGAAAAAAATCCTTGACCTACAAATAAGTCACGACCGTCGCTTTCTTTCTTTTGAGCTTTTAATATTAAACCTAGGGAAGGGGGTAGACAACCAGACAGATTTATTCTTTCCATAACATTAAAATGCGTCGTGGCGAAGGTTTTAATCACTCAAATATAAATGCAGTAGACATTAGTGTTGCGTGGCGTGGCGCCTGTATATTACATGCGTTAGTGCCAGTCACATTTAGTATGTTAATACGCTATTGTTCGAGTGAGGAGTTAACGTGGTGGCAATTAATGTTGGACGGCTCCTTGGTTGGGTCCCACGCAACTCGCTATTCCTGACGTGTAATGTGTAGGGTTGGGAGAGACATTCGTGGGTCTAGAACGAATAGCTTTTTGAAAAGTTTGTAGGGTTTTTGTGGGAAGACTTTATGAGAAAATTCGTGAATTGTGAGAATTTTATGAAATTTGATTGATATAACGAAGCTTTCCACAGTAGCGCAATAATCAATTAATGGTATGTCAATGGCATTCAAAGTAAAAATACATGATTTGCAACAATTTTGGGCCGCGATTTCATTTACTTAAGTTTTTTTTCACTGTTTTATCAAAGTTTTATTGTATTAATAAATCATGTCACAAGTGGTTGAATAGGTGTGGGAGTTGGAACATTTAATTTCCGATCTCTAGTTACCCATTTGATTTCATAAAATCCTAAAAGCCTCACAATTGTTACAAAATACTTAGTAATAAACTAACAACACATAATAAAAAATAAATATATATATCGTACACAAATAATTATAATTATCTCATTATCTTCTGGCGAAATGTGAGTGTAACTCTGCCTTACCCTTAAGGCATTGCAGGCGTGGTATTACCTTAAAATAACAATAAATATCCAAAAACCGATACTTAAAACCGGCCTTTACAAAAAAAATAAACGACTGAATTTTCAAAATTTCGTTAATATTTTTCTGCTGGCGCTACCGACAGCGGTATGCATTGTCCAATGTCCACAGTAATCACTGTTCATTAAGCTTTCTCGATGCATACGGGCTTTTTTAATTCGTCCGTGAACCAATTTTGTGTTGTATGACTTGTATGTATGATATCATACATACAAAACAATACAAATACTACGACTGTAATAATAAAATTGCATTCGTTTTGGACGATTCAATTTTGAAAATTTTTGTCAAGAATCGGAATATTTGAAGTAAAATGCTACTTTATTAACTAAATTATTGTAAAAAATGTAAATAAAAAATAAAAAGAATTAAATGCGCGAACTCGCATAGGCCCCGACGAGATTCGAACTCGTGATCTCCTGTTTACTAGACAGGCGCTTTAACCAACTAAGCCACGGCGCCGCTTGTTGTGAGCGGCGAAATTATACACTAAGTAACACACACATGAGTTCACAGCTAATCTTGATGACACCGTTTCGAATTTGGAATATGTTCCGTCTCTTTTTGTCAATGCAAATAATTGTTTGTAAGAGAGAGATGGAAATAGTTTCAATATTTTATTGTATCTTTTTAGGTCGCACTGTTGCTAGGCGCGTTTTAATACCGAAAATAAGATTCAAAAGTGTTTTAATAATATTTAATTCAAGATAAATGTCTGTGTATCAGATAATTTTAATCTGAAACCTTCGAATTTACAGAACAGTATTGTTTTAAATAGGGCTGACGGAAACTTAGTAATTTAATCGATTCTTTTTTATTTTTTCTGTCTGCCTCGTTGGTGTGGTTCTAGCAAGCGCGACTGCTGAGCACGACGTCCTAGGTTCGACTCCCGAGTCGGTCAAAGTGTTATTGGGTTTTTCCATCAGGAATTTCTCAGTAAGCAGCCACGGAGTCTAGATTTGTGTCCGGTTGATGGCAAAAGGGTCGGCCCTTCATAAATGGGACTTAAAAATAAATGTAGTTGTGCTATTAGGTACACCTCTACCTAACCCTACGGGGATTACAGGCGTGATGTTATGTGTTTTTTTTTACTATACCTGATAACTGCTGAACCGGACAATAAATTTAATCGATTCGATTAATAACGTTACCTACTTTTTACATACTTAGATTTTTATTGTATGAGAGTAATACAATGTATGACGTAATAATATCAGATAATAATATGACGTTATTATAACATCTGAGTCAATAATAGATAAGCACCTAGTCAATGAGTTTTCACGAAGTACCATCTATTGTTTCGTCAAAGAAACTAATTAATTTGCAGAAAAAGGAAAAATCTTAGTCAGGTCACATTGTTGGGCGGTAGCGATAAGCGGTAGCGGGTTTTAGTACGGTTGGGTTAAACTTTTTACACAAAACTGAAAAATATTTCTGCACATGACGTAGATATTTTAACATAACAGTTGTTATCCCAGAAGGGTTAGGCAGAGGTGGTAGATACCAATTAGTAACTACATCTACATTTCGCCAGAACCCGTGTCATAGGGGGCAAGCGTATTGCCATCAAACAGGAACAAATATAGATTGTGACTGCTACTTAGAAATTTTACTGAAAAAACACATTTACATTTTGCCCGATCCGCGAATTGATCCCAAGACCTCTTGGACGGGCTGCGGGATGTTGTAAGAGATACCGCGGCCTTGACATATAGTCCTAAGAAGGAACATGGGTGGTTTTTAGTCAGTAGAAGTCTGACACTCCCTTTCGCTTTGCCCAAGAGCAGTACTATTTGATGACTTTCCACCCGCCAAAAAAAAAAATAGACCTCTTGGACTACTAAACCAAACGAACGTTTATTTATATAACACATTATACCAAAGCAAATTCCAAAAGTCATTGAGTACGAAACGAAGTTTACACACATTAAGGTGGAAGCTCACATCTGGCCCGCGAAATTCTAATTTTCTTACGTTTTTGGCAATTTGCAGGCCAGTGCTTGGTTGTATGTTTATGAAAATTTGATTTGCGACTGTAAGACGTATGAAGTTACCGAATTATAACCATCAAAATTACTAACTACTAAAGAACGACGACTAAATTACTAAAGAATGACTTTTACATGCAAAAATCAATCTTGACATGAAAATGAACTTGGAGGGTTGTATTGATAATTTTGATGGTTATAATTCGGTAACTTCATACGTCTTACAGTCGCAAATCAAATTTTCATAAACATACAACCAAGCACTGGCCTGCAAATTGCCAAAAACGTAAGAAAATTAGAATTTCGCGGGCCAGATGTGAGCTTCCACCTTAAGGCTAATTTTAGCCGACGGACTATAAAATGACGTCACTTTATCAGCACTCAAATATGAAGGAGTCTGTCTCATTCATTAATTCATACATCCGGTTGCGACGTCTTAATAAAACTACATGAGTGTGAAAATAAAAGGATTTTAGTACTTACTTCCTAAGGAAGGATGGTCAAATAAATGTTGATGAAACAAAGAATGATTAAAGATCAATTTAATGATCTAGTAGTCGGAAGGGTGACTGCTGACTATGAGGAGCATGCCACCTTGCTAATGGCAACTAGAAGCTGACTTGTGTATCACTGGCATGCGACTACGACTGTCCTCTATAATAATTATCTACTTACTAGGCGATATTTTCTTGTTTTCTACTTTTAAGACCGCGGTTTTATTAGTCTGCGTTTTTATTCGTAGTCGGGTTTTAGTTTTTAAACATCATCATGACATCAAAAGCCCACACTCATGATCTTTGACTCGTTTTATTTTCATCAATTTTTTATTAATTTGTTAGAGCAAAAAATACGTGTCCATTATTTTTTGAAAATCTAAGAGACGGACTAATTAGATTTTTTTGGTGAAATACCCAATTCCTATAAAGAACTTCTTGAGAACTCAATAGTATCAACCCTATTAAAACAGTAGGCCCTTTCTATCCTGAAGCCAATTCATTGTTTTCCCACACAATGACCGTACTTGACCCCGTGGCATATAGACTATAGACTTTTGTTCAGTTCTGCTTTAACATAAGTTCAAGTAGCTTATCGAACTTATTGATCTTCTTTCTGTTTATAATGAATAGGCTATGGTTACTTATCAAGGGTATCGAAATTAAAAAGCCTCCGGTATTTAAAATTGTTAGGTATTCATTTTGATGAGAACCTCGTGACTAGACAATGACAGACGCTCGGTTCAATCTTCAGTTTAAGCTGAGCTTGAACTAAATAGGTCTTGATCTGAATAGAGTTTTATGATCTAAATACTTAGCTCTTATATCACTGATAAAAAGTCCCATCACAACATCTATTTTTCTCTAAATAGCAAGTGTTTCTCCCTAGCAAATACCTCAAAAGCTCAACTTTAAACTATTTTACAAGCTTTCAATACAGGTGCCATAACTTCCCATATTCTGTGAACAAACCTTCACATGGCAACACCCACCTGTCAGTCAGCCACGGAAGTTGATCCGTAATAAACTATATAAACAGATCCCTATCTCCAACCTAATTAATATAAATAATACAGAAGACATAGCCAGTACCCGTTTCTGGTCGGTCGACTGTAAAATTATACGATTTACATAATAATTTTTAATTAATAAACAACTTGAGCTTTACCTAATTAAAGGTTATCTCGTGGAGGGGAAGTCGTTAGTTATCTTCGCTTCGCGTTTCTGAGGGTCGCGTCGTGGAGTTTCGGTTGCTATGGTTACCGTGTCTTGGTTTGTTACCTAGTTATTTGATCACCTATTATGATTGGAGTCGGATGCTAAATGGGTTGAGAGAAATGTCTTAGGTATAAGGAAAGTTTGCCACAAAATACTGTTATCAGGTCTCTAATCCGCTTTAAAGCTAGCTGCGGGATGTTGTAAGAGATACCGCGGCCTTGACATAAAGGGCCAAGAAAGAACATGGATGGTTTTTAATCAGTAGAAGTCTGACACTACCTTTCGCTCTGCTCAAGAGCGGGAGGGTTATTTGATGACTTCCCCCCAAAAAAGGCTAGCATAGGATAGACTAGCATAGCATAGAATAAGCCTTTAATAATATTCCCACTGTTGGGACACAGGCCCCCTCTCTACAAGAGGGAATGGGCTACAATCCACCACAACTAGCATAGCATAGAATAAGCCTTTAATAATATTCCCACTGTTGGGACACAGGCCCCCTCTCTACAAGAGGGAATGGGCTACAATCCACCACACGGACTTGACATTTCTTTGAATTCATGGTTCTTGGGTTTTAAAGTTTTAAGCCAGACAAAGTGATAAATAGCTTTCAGCGTGAATGTTGAAATAAAAAGCATAGGACTGATAGAAGCAGCCGAAAGGATTATGTGATCTTCTGTAGGTCGTCAACTTTGCCTGTAAGTCTGCCAACACTCTTACCATCTCTTGATAATAATCATTCTAAGGCATAAGAGTTCTGCTCACCTCCAAAAGAATTTATTTAGCTATGGAACCCAATAATTTTTTTTCGACGGCAAGGTTAGCGCAGTGGCTCAAGCAATGGACTGCTGCGCTGCGTGTCGCGTTCGATCCCCGCACGGAACAAATATTTGTATGACCTACAGATAGTTGTTCTGGGTCTAGGTGTTTGTGTATGTAAGTTTTAATGTTTGTGAACGCACCCACGATACAGGAGAAATTCCTAGTGTGGGGCAACGTTTTTTATAAAAAAAGAAAAAAAATGAGTAAAGAAACGTACACATCATTATCTGCCTAGCTTTTTGCCAATTTATATGTTGGGGTCGGATTCCAGTCTAACCTGATGCCAGTAATTTACATGGAGCGACTTTTGGGCTCCACAACAGAACAAGAATTAGAAGAATCTCAGTGTATCTGTGGTCACTCTTCCGCCGGCAAATCTAGGCAAGCGCGGCTTGACCTAAAGATTGGCCCGAGTCATCATCAACAGCCTATTAATGTTCCCACTGCTGGGACACAGGCCTCCTCTCTCTTTTTGAGAGGGAATGGGCTATAATCAACCACGCGGGCCCAGTGTGGATTGGTAGATATCACATGTCTTCGAATATTTGGTTTTAAGCCATGCCGGTTTCCTCACGATGTTTTCCTTGGCCTTTTTTAGAGCAGCGGTGATGAAATAAATTACACAAAGTAATGTGCCTGGCTGGGTTTGAACCCACGACCTACTGTTAGTAAGTCGGGGCCGCCACCACTGGGCGGCCGCTGCTCTCGAGTAACTGCTATAATTTAGCCACAAAACCTTTTTTTTTGCTGGTGGGAAATCATCAAATGACTTCTCCCGCTCGGGGCAGAGCGGTAAGGAGTGTCAGACTTCTACTGACTAAAACCACCCATGTTCCTTCTTAGCCCTTTGTGTCGAGGCCGCGGTGTCTCTTTCGAACTTAACTCGCTGCCCCGACGGGCTCTTAAACAACCTTACGCAACCTCTCTAAATACGCCAACATGCCCCAATATCCTCCACTTTCCACTTAAAACCTTACAGTTAAGAAGTCTCTCAACTTTCCGTTCCGCCGACTGCTCCCGACTCGAAGCGGTATATAAACACTGTACACTAAAGTATGTATGTATGTATGTGTGATATAATAATCACCCCCTTTATTTCCGTGCTTTATGTCCTGAAACATCGTTATTATGAGAGGTACGAGTAAGTACGAGTTTCAATGCTCGACATTATGTGAGCAGACACGTGTGGTACAAGGTTTGAGAAAAGTGATAATACGGACTTAAAATTCAAGATTACAGTTTCGTTCGTTTTCTTTAACCGTTAGCCTGCATCATCCCACTGCTGGACCAAGGTCCCTCATGACTTCCAGTTCCTTCGATCTTATGCTAATATGGTACGAACTGATTAGTCTTTGTCTAAGATTATGTCGAAATGGACTTCAACCAAGTTTCTTGAATTCAAAAGGCACAGATGTCTTAACATAACTTTGGCACAGCATGGAATCTGTTCTTCTTTATCGTCTTAGGGCCAGTTTTTCAATCGCCAGTTAACCTTCACCTGAGGAATCAATGTAATGTTTTGACAGATTGTCTATCCAGTAACAGTTTTTGGATAAAAGATAACTGGCGATCGAAAAACCGGCCCTTAAGTCATGTTGACTTCAGTGAATTAAGAAGCTGCCAATCTATAATAATGTATCATTTTGCCAAAGCAAGTAAAGAACTTGATATTTAAAAGAGAATATTAAAATGAACTACAGATACAGAGTACAAAAGCTGACTAGCTGCTAGCCCGATCATGTTGTTTTGTCGTATTTTTCTAACCGGGCACAAATTGACTGTTACTGAGAAATTCTTAAAGTAAAAACCCAATAACGATTTGCCCAACGCAGGGATCAAAACCTGGACCTAAACTTCAGCAATCGCGAGTGCGAATAGACCAAGGGCTTTAACCTTGCCATCTGTCCCACCGCTCATACCTTGTCCCCCACATCACACATGACGTATGTTCCAAGACTTACAAGCAATAATGCGCGCGCGTCTAAACCGGCGCTACTTTTAAAAGTTCTGCGCTAAGTTGCAGACAACCTACAACATTCGACGTACAGGTGTCTGCTGTGTACGGTTTTGTGTGGCGTGGGATAGTCCTGGTTTTTTTTTTAATTTTTACGACAAAATTTGGCCGTCTTTTTTTTGGCGGGGGGAGGGGGCGTTGGAAATCATCAAATAACCCCTTCAGCTCATGGGCAGAGCGAAAGGGAGTGTCAGACTTCTACTGACTAAAAACCACCCATGTTCCTTCTTAGTCCTCTATGTCGAGGCCGCGGTATATCTTGCGAACAACCCACGAAATTGGGCTTTACAATTTTGTTCTGTCCTTATAATTAATAAGTACCTATTTACAAAGATTATTTTTGTGATCTCATTATGACTAAAATTGTGATTGTTTTTCGGTAAAGTTTCTTTGCTTGGTTAGAAGTTTTTTAGTAGGTAATCAACTAAATTTAATATAAGCGAAACAGATTTCCCAATAGACAACTTCAATCAGATTTGGCCAAACTGGCGGGAAAAAAGTTTATTAACGCTGGCAAGCAAGCAAGCATCGTTAAGAAAATATTTATTTAATAATAACTAACGGCTAATTGTGCTAAAACTTTTCAAAACCTAAGCATAATGAAGCTATTTTGATTACTACTTACTACTTGAAAGAAAGAAATAATATTTATTTGTCGTAGAAACATGACGACCATGCGATGAGACAATAAAAATTCAAAAGGCACACATACAACAGATAACCAGTATAAAAAAATACGAGTATGTACAATAAGCAAGTAAAATAAAACGAAAGTTGCACCTGTCGTTAATGCGACAAGTCGGTTAACACTCAGAATTTTGCTGTGCTATGGAAACTCACAGCACAGCGCTGGTTTTCAGTGGTCACCCGTGAAAAAACGTACGAAAGTCAAGACAGCATTCATATTATTGAGGTAAATAAATAAGAAAATAAAATAAACAGTGCTTGAAATGTAAAGTACTAAGTACAATTATAATGAGATAAAAAAAAAAGTAAAGTATGAATTGTACTCTAAACAGAACAAACATTTTACAAAAAATATCAGTAATGTGATAATTTAATAACATAACTCATTACCTAATTAGTACTTACACTTCAGAAAAAATCCGTTAAAAAGAAAAAAACACCTGGTGATAATAAACTCTCGAAAAATTACTATAAAAGTGAAAACAAATCGCACCTTTGGTAGAACAAGGGCATAATTGTCATATTGCAAAAACTGCAATTGTGCCCTTGTTCTACCAAAGGTGCGAAATGGGCCTGTCCTCACTAACAGGTACACAATTACATCACGGACACCCTACCATAAGTCTACGCCGTCGAATCCGATCCATCGCTGAGGAAGTCACAAGTCACCCAGTAACCAGAAAACTAAGAGCTCCACATCCCATTTAACACCACAAATTCATTAGGAGCAAAAGGGTGGTAGAGCTCAGGTGTAACTGGTCGTAAAACTCCTTAATAAATGTTTTGAATATTAGATATTGTTTAATAAAAAGCATGCTCGGTGAGCGCAGGTTTTTTCCTATTTGTAATAGACGTGAGAATGTCCCAATTAGGATATAATTATTTATAGTGTCCTGCTGACTGGTGCATCGTTATGATGCAAGGTGTCTGCATGGTGGGTTGGTTATATAAACTAACAGTTATAAAGTTGAAGTAAATAACTCGGTCATTGCTTTTTTTATGACAAAATATCACTTCTGTGATTTGTGAAAGGTTACCCAGAGGTGGACTTAACGGGACAACAGGAGCTAAACGCGAGTTTTATAATGCGTTAAAGTATATGATTCATTGTACTACACAAAATCAGAGAAATTTATATGATTTTCTTCAGGATACCTATACGGTAGTGACACAGTGTGTTGAAAACATAATACAACTAATTTTACTTGATAGAAAAAAATCGCGAAGGAACCTCTAATCTAAAAAATACTATTAACGAATAAAAACCATACTAAAATAAATTTGATCGTTCTGATTTTTTGGCAAATAAATGTACAAGCAACATACTAAGATCTTATTTTTTTAGTCCAATCAATAGTTTTTTTGTAAATCGCATATTCTTATTCCCGAACATAATTTTGTATGGTGATAAAAAATCGTACTGGACAGTCCTCTCTATTTGAAACGTCCCTACGAAATACGAGCATGCATAACGGGGATGCGTTTCGCGGTCGCGGGGAGTGACGCAAGCTCCACCCCAGTCGCTCAAGGACTTCGTGGCTTCTACTAAGAAATTCCCAATAGAAAAACCCATTAACGCTTAGTCCGACCTGATGGGAAACAAGAACCTCATATTCAGCAGTCATAAGACTAACGAGACAATTTCTAATTCTAACTTAAACCATTTTGGTGTCATTGATAACATTTTATATCAAAATGTTATCGAAACTAATATTTTGTTATCTCTTCCAGTCAATATGGCGCTATACACGGATGATAATTGAATTCTCCAATTTTAGATATCAATTCAATTCCTTATAAAAACATGAAGTTTGATAGTCCATGAGTTGCAATTTTTAAACCGTTACGATCACTGATCAGCGACAAGAATCTATTCTTTGAATGGCATCTCGCAGGTCATCTAGGGAGGAGGTTTGCATCTGCTAAACCCGAATATCTTGTAGAGTGACTTTAGTGTTAGACCTCCAGAAAAGGGCAAAATTTAAAAAACCAAACTACTTCACTCTATAGAAGGTTCCTCCTGTGGGGTGCGAGCCTTGGGCGTTAGGGGAAGATAGCAAGGGACAGGCTAGTTCAGATCGAGATCATTACTTAGGAACATGTTTTAAAACTGCTGGCTAAGCATCGCGAGCTGGCTCGAGAAAGGGTCAGGGGGGATTTTTTTTAACCGCAGCTTCTTATTTGCCACTTACTTGGGTCTAGGACTAAAAAAGTCTAGAGAAAATGTTCATCCATACTAATAATACTCTTTATAGTTAACTGACTGCGTCCTATTTATGCTTGCACTGACTGGACGGGTCTACTCAAATCTGGGTGATGCCTTCTTCAAAAGACCATCTCAGACACTAATCTGCATAGTCTTCATGTGTGTATAACAAGATTATGTCTGGACCTTAAAAGAGACTATGACCTCTGAGTTTGTTTTAGATGTTTCTTCTCGGAGTAGTCAGTTACGAAACACAGGCCCCATTTAGCTTAAAAAAGTGACTTGTAAACATTGACGTATTATATATAGACACGTCATGAACTAACATGGCGGCGCTTCAAAACGGCGAAAATATTAAATAACTACTTTTACGCATAAAGAAAGGGAAAGAAAATATGACACCGTACAGCGGGATGCCTGTTGTCTTTATGTTTCGCGCAGGTTTACACACACGATTTAAATTAAGAACAAACGTAGCATCGCGCGAGAGGTTGGTGCGTAACAAAGTGCGATGTGGCCAATTGTCTTCATTTCATGTTGTCATTTTTGAGGGTGGACAACGTATCAATAGTTTATATCATTGCTTGTAAAAGTGTTTGTAAAAACCAATTTGCAAAATAAATATCATTTATCATTTACCAGAAGCCTGCCATAGCAACCTTTGCCCATTCCATCCATGGTTTCTTGGATCTGCCTCTACTCTTATAACGATGCACACTGCACACACACCAGTAGTTTGTACCCTGGGACGAATAATTAGTGATAAATATCCAATCGCCGCCGCCGCCACCCAGGCAGAACTGCACTGAACATATTCTGCGTTAGTAACATTGTAAGATCCAGGAACTAGTTGACATCTCAAATAATTATCGTTGGATACATGTGACTTCATCGTGTAGATTCTTATAACGGATTACAGAGCTTTCACATTGTTGTAATTAGCAGTAGATGAGAGCGAAACATGTTGTTACCATTTTAGATTATGTTGCTACCCACTAGATCGTTCAAAGTTGAAAATAGCTGATGACAGATAGGTATTATTATAGTTTCTGTGTCATTTGTATTAACCATAGTTTTCAGGTCTGTATTTCCATACAGTTATTCTTGGCCTACAAGCCCTTGTTTATAAATATAATAAAATATCGTGCCTGTTATGCCAGAAGAGATAGACAGAGTTCGACATCAAGCTATATTACCTATGTCGAGTATAACCTGGCTTCGCTTTGTATAGATTTATTGCGTTTTCGCAACTATACAGGTTGTAAATTAACCCTTCAAACAGCCGTCAACCAAGCATTCTGTAGGTACATCGAACTACCAAAACCCCTACGCAAAATTTTTTGCTGAGAAACCACTTTTTTTTGGGGTCAAAAATCACTTTTTACCGTAGAACTCAAAACGTTTGCAAAACTGCTGTGAAAAATTTAGAATTTTGACTCCCAATATCTCCGTAACTAGGGGGTTCATAGGAATGGTCATAAACAAACAAAATATCGCAGTGATGGGTAGAACATCTGCCCTTCGTTTGCGTTAAGGGTACTTTTACACCCTTTACAGGGATTGGCTTCTAGTCTCATTGGTTGCAGCTAAATATCAGTATTTTAAATGCAGCTACTGCCTATCTGATCACTACCACCCCCCCTTGTTAAGACTGGTTGCCAGACTATCCTGCCACTGACCACTCGTAACTTCTGTCAATCTATACCGGATTAACGTGCTTTTGGAAGCACGGAGGAAACTCGGTATGTAATGAGTCATCACCCATCCTCGGACCAACCTAGGCAACACTATTATTAATATTGAAAACGGTATACTTACCATGTTTACTTAAAGTTACGAGCTCCCGATATCTCGGCGCTGTTACAAGCATCATGACCACGGATAAACTGAAGTCATTGCGGGTGAACAGACAGAGCAGCGGTGGCCCAGTGGTGGAGGCCCCGACTTACGAACAGTAGGTTGTGGGTGCGAACCCAGGCAGGCACATTACTTTGTGTAATTTATTTCATCACCGCTGCTCTCAAAACGGTGAAGGAAAACATCGTGAGGAAACCGGCATGTCTTAGAACCAAAAAATTCTAAGACATGTGACATCTACAAATCCGCACTGGGCCCGCGTGGTATATTTATAGCCTATTCCCTCTCAAAGAGAGGAGGCCTGTGTCCCAGCAGTGGGAACATTAATAGGCTGTTGATGATGATTGTAGGTGGGTCAACCCAGAAAATCGCAGCTCAATTCAAACTACTGGCGCCACCTACTGGATATCAACAATTTGGTACGGTCTTTAGCCTGAGAGGCGCCTAGTGCTTAGTTTGTAGTGTACCGGATTTTCCTTATAGCTTGACTCTTGACTTTATCAGTCCCACAGCATACGTTAAAATACCTCTGAATGCCATTTCATTAGCGACTGTTCATAGTGAGGCTGTAAATTATTTGGATATTACGATAGTTTTATTGGTTTCCGAAGGTATTAGAATGTTGTTAAAATTGATCGGACATTCTATCTAAGTGTACAGGGTTACTGGTAACTCAACGTATTCCTTGCAGGACGTCTTATTATGATTGTAATGCAACAAATGAAGCCACCAAATGTTTTACCGAAATTCTTGTAGTTTTTAATTCTTGCTCCCCCCGCGGGCTTGCGCGCGACTACAAGTACTCACAGTGTGCTCGTATATAAAAAATCTATATAGTCACAAAAGCAATCTCCGGCCTTAAAATAATATTCAGTTGTGTAGCCCAGTTCACAAGTTATCCAGTGCGCGAAACAGTTTTACATAAATCTTAAGAAAACAACAGATAAACTTAGTATTAACAAAAATCGTTAGCAAAAATTTTAACTTTATGCTGCGAAGTGCGTGAGTCATCGTGTCATTGGCAAGCGGCTGAGCGATGTGCCGAGTTCAACGACCGGCCTAGTGCACGGACTATATCTTCAAGGTCAGCGATTGTAGCCCACTCGGAAATATTCGGTTGACGAAATTTTACGAAGGCGAGTGCGACACATAGTTTCTACGGCGCGCCAGCGCACAGTGTCTAAGGTGACTCATTATTTACTGCTCTGCATGATATCGTTTACAAAACTACCTGTTTGCTGCGATTGGTGATAAGTTAACTCCGTGTTTTTGTTTTTCGTATTCATTGCGAAATAAAAATAATGATTCGTCGTTCCCCCCCTAAAACTACATCGTCACCGTCACTATATAATTCTGAGCCTAATTTAACTTCGAGTTCTGACACAAATGAGAGCATCACTCACAGGAAACGCAAACGTGGTGACGATGTGGATCTGGAACGGATGGAAAATATGATGTTGGAAATGAAGAGTATGTTTGCTGAGATGGTGTCGCAACAAACCCAGCAAAATCTAAAAATTGATTCTCTACACACTGCTCTTGAGAACATCAGATCACAAAACACGTTGATCACTAATCAAAACTCTGAGATTAGAACACAAAATGATGATATTAGAGCTTCGGTTCAATTTCTGTCAGATAAATACGACGATGCCATGATAGAATTAAATCACCTAAAGTCGGAGTGTTCTGATAATAATAAAATCATTAAAATATTAGAACTTAAAGTCGACCACCTGGAGAAAAATTTAAAATCAGCAACACTTGAGTTGAAAAATATACCCAGCACAAACCCTGAATCTCAACAAACGCTCTTGAACTCAGTTCAAAAACTAGGAGATATCATAAATCAGCCAGTGCAAAACATTGACATTAAAAACATTTTCCGCACAATGGGCAAAAAAGACTCACCGGGTACCGTCCTTGTAGAATTCACATCTCCATCAATCAAAGAGAAGTTCCTGAAGTCGACTAGAAACTATAATAAAGTCAATAATACAAATCGCCTTAATACTTCCCACCTGCAAGCTATGGGACCAGAAAAGCCCATATATGTCTCGGAAGCACTCACGACCATGACAAAGCGCCTGCACTATCTTAGCAGGGAATTCATCAAAACCAGTACATATGAGCAGTGTTGGATTGCAAATGGGAAAGTCTATGTGCGCGAAAAAGAAGGCATGCCCAGACGGCTCATAAAGACTGAAGAGGATCTTGTCAAGTTACGAAGAGTTAAATGACTAGTATACATCTATCAGTTCTACAGCCTTCTGCCTACAGTTGTTATCCACTACTTTTTTCAATATTGTAAATCATCATTACTAATACCTGGTACTAACAACCCTCTCACCATTTTAAACTTGCTGTTCCATTATTTTAATAAGCTACACTCATACTTACAACTTACCACACAAGAAACTTTTTCCACCCATCTATATGGTTATTGTAGACACATTACTCACCCAAGTTCTTTAAGCAGTCATATACAAACACACCTACATACTATTATACACTCTCTTGTCGTAACAACTACTCATCTCTTAAATGTTCAAAGCCGTTCACTAATTATTGTAGCAATACTGTCAGCCAATTGTGCATGTGTACCATTAAATTATATAATTATCTCTACGAAAATCACAACAAACTGTCCATGTCGAAAGGTACATTATAGAACTTATTACAATAAAATTCGATAACGCACAAAATAATACTGCTAACATAGACTCTGTCTCCGTGTCTGACTCATCTACGTGTGATCTCGATAACTGTTCTCCGCCTAACTTCCCGTCCAATCAATCTTTGAAAATTCTCAATCAAAACATTAGGAGTATAACTAAAAACATGCCAGAGTTCCGCACTTTGCTCGCTAGAACAAAAGTTGATTGGGATATTCTCACTCTGACAGAATGTTGGCTTCCTGGCACGCACTTCATTCCAAACCTGGAGGGCTACAACTACTTTAAGACAGTTAAAAATCTCACCCAAAACGAAGGTATTGTTGTTTATGTACGTGAAGACCTTCAAGTCTCGGTGGAGGAACTTTTACTTCTGGAAGCTAATTCTCTCCAAATAAAAATTGACCGCAATACTGTCTTACTGGTAATTTATCGTCCTCCAGGCTATAAAGACGTTAACATTTTTCTTAATTCATTAGACACAACTCTTCATAATATAGCGAATTATAGAAATATCATTGTTTGTGGTGATATTAACATAAATATTCACGACCAGAGCCACGACTCAGCTAAAAACAGCTATCTAAATCTACTAGCATCACATGGTCTCCTGCCCGCACATGTCCTACCCACACGTCAACATGCGTGCTTAGACCACTTTATACTAAAAACATCTTTACCTGCTATGACATTGGTTGCCCACTCCGCTCTCACTGACCACGAAACAGTCCTGTTATTTCTTGCAAAAAGAAACCCTAAACTTCCAGCAAAGAAATCAGTTGATCGCATTAATCACGATCAGCTGGACGTAGATATTAAACTAGTTGACTTTAGTGCGGTGTATGAGTCAAATGATCCACATGTTGCGGCAGATTTATTGATTGGTCTTATTATGCGGACCATTGAGTCAAACACGAAAACAGTTAAAGTACCAAACCGTAAAAAAACCATGAAACCATGGATCACCCGTGGCCTTCTTCGCTGCATTCGACATAGAGATAATTTGCACAAAAAGCTTAAAAAGGAACCTGATAACTTAATCTTGAAAACAACATATTCAAGATACAGAAACTTCTGCAATAAGTTGTTAAAGCAATCTAAAATTGAGCATGATAGGAAAGAAATCAGTGATGCCGGCAACAACACTAAACACTTGTGGACGGCTATAAACAATATAACGGGTAGGGTCGAAAAGAAAGACAGCTCTTCGGAATTGCTACCGACTTCATCAACCCCAAAGCAATCGGTCAACGAAATTAATAACTTCTTCGCAGATATTGGTAAGACCCTTGCTGAAAAGTTTGTGAGTGGGGCGGTTTTGTCGGCAAGCTATGCTTCGTGCAATTACTCACAATCCATGGTACTGTTACCTACAGACGAAGCGGAGGTGACTAAATTGATACTGGGCCTCCGCAATGACTGTGCCCCTGGATGGGACCGAATATCCAATAATTTTCTTAAAAAACACATAGCTATCATAGTCCCTCCTTTGACTTACGTGTGTAACCTCGCTCTCGATACTGGCCTGTTCCCCAGTGCATTCAAAAAGTCAATTGTTCATCCGGTCTTTAAGGGTGGGGACAGAAGCCGTGTCAACAACTATAGACCCATAGCCGTGCTGCCAGCGCTATCCAAGATACTCGAAAGGATCATGAACGGTAGACTGGTTGATTACTTGGAGAGCAATCATCTTTTATCTTCCTCTCAATACGGTTTCAGGGCCGGAAAATCGACGTCTGATGCTGTTCATGATCTCACTAACTTTATCGTCACTAACATGGACGCGGGTCGTAAGGTCTTGGGGATTTTTCTGGACCTTGCGAAGGCATTTGACACGGTTTCTGTGCCTATACTTATTCGGAAGATGGAACGCCTTGGAATAAGGGGGGTTCAATTGAAACTCTTTGAGGATTATCTGAGTGGGCGTACTCAGAGCGTGAAGATAGGGGAGTACGTCAGTGACGCACGCCAAGTTACCTACGGCGTGCCTCAAGGCAGCGTACTGGGACCTACCCTCTTTCTTATATACATTAACGACCTCGGTATGCTAACTATCCCTGAGGGTAAAATTATAACTTTTGCTGACGATACTGCCCTGTTATTCAGTGCGGCCACGTGGAGTGAGGTCTACGGATTTGCACAGCTGGGCTTCAACATGGTATCGGGTTGGTTACAGAATAATATTCTTACCCTAAATGCTGCGAAAACCAATTATGTCACTTTCTCCATAAAACGTAACAGGCCTACCTCGACTACTGCTCCGCTTTCAATCGTAGCTCACTCTTGTCCGATGCCATACGCCACTACTTGTACTTGCGCTCACATTGATAAAGCCGATAATGTAAAATATCTGGGCATTATCATAGACAGTGCACTAAATTTCCACAAGCACATTTCCGTATTGAGTGGTAGGCTGCGGAAGTTAATATACGTCTTTAAGACCCTTAGACGGGTGGCTGAGGAAAAGGTCAAGAGTTTGGTGTATCTTGCCCTCGCTCAATCTTTATTGACATACTGCATCACATCTTGGGGTGGTGCCCCAAAATCCACTATTCTTGAATTAGAAAGAGCTCAGAGAGCCCTCTTGAAAGTGTCATTGTGCCTTCCTTTTAGATACCCTACCACCCTTCTATATAAGGAAGCGAAGGTCTTAACAGTGCGCCAACTATTCGTTCAACAAATAGTTTTGAAGCAGCATGGTCTCTTAACATATTCCTCTTCTCTTTCGCGTGGCAAAAGGCGATACAACCCCGCAGACAGTTTTCGCAGCCGTCTTTTGACCAAGTTTTCGCAACGATTCTTCTGCCACCTCGGCCATTATCTCTACAACAGTATCAACAGGTCTCTGCCTATCTATGACCTTACTAAGACTAAATGCAAAATGAAAATTACTTGCTGGCTTCAGGATTTAAACTACCTTGAAACTGAAAAAATCTTAGCTGTCCCGGAGTAGTTTACGACATAGTAATTAATTTTAATCAAGGATATATTTTAATATTATTCATCAATTTTCTTGACATGCATTGACACATATACACACACACAAACTCCCTGTGCGCACTCTAAATTTTAGTTTTATTCTTGACATTGGTTTTAATTTTGTTTGTTATTTGTGTTTTTATTTAGATTTATATTTTGATTCGTATTTTGTATTTTGATTTGTTTTTGATTTGGTTTTTTTTATTTCTTATATTGATTTTACTTATTTGTTTTTTGGTTTTTTGATATTGATTTTAATTATTTGTTTTTTGATTTTGATTTTAAAATTAGTTTTGATTTTAATTTTGATTATGAGTTTGATTTTTAATTAAATTTGGATATAGACTTAGATTTTGATTTTGATTGTGTTCTTTATTCTGATTTTAATTGAATTGATTGTTTAAATAGCTGCGACTTAACATTTCTAACCCTACACATTCCTCCATCCCCACACATTACTAACCATACTAACACTATATAGATATTTGCCATAAAAATTGTTAAATAATTCGCTACTACTGTCTGAAACATTCTAATGTTATAAAGCTTAAGGGGGGGACCTGGTGTCCTGAAATACAGGCCCCAAGCCTAGTTTAGGCACCAGTCTCCCACAATATACTTATTTTTTTGTCACTTGAAATGTATTGTGTATTTTTATGTGTATTGTGGCGAGAAATAAATCTTATTATTATTATATTATTATTATTATTATTAATTGTAAGTTACATTTTTTGAAGTCGGTTTAAAAATGAATTACGGAGCGATGTTCTAGGCTAGGGATTGAAAATCTCCAAGCAGTAACGTTTTGACAACAATATAGATTCCATTTTCAAAAATACTAGATGACACCCATAGATTTAAAAAATAAGATGACATCTGAATGAATAGGTACCTAAAATCAACCTTCTTGTTAAACTATGAGCGCTCGGTAGGTCGCAGAGAATTGACATTCCAACAGCGGAATTTGTTTATTAATTTAGGTGTTAATTTGACTAAAATCTCATGTATGTAGCATATAATATGCTACAGCCTATAAATTCGTTCAGGGAATCCCCGAAACAGTTCGTCAAAAATAATAGGAAACTCCCAATAAATATTGTGAAGCCGTTTTTAGGTATCGAAAATACATAACAATGCTTCCGGTGTAACAGGATAATGGTACGTTAAAACCTATTGTTTATTTTATATTATTATTGTATGTATTTTTGTTACTTATAGTAGGTGCAAATCATACCTATATCTATATATATCTCATTTACGGCCTTATTATAAAAGTGGTTAAACTTTTTGGCTGGTGGAAAATCATCAAATAACCCCTCCCGCTCTTGGGCAGAGCGAAAGGGAGTGTCAGACTTCTACTGACTAAAAACAACCCATGTTCCTTCTTAGCCCATGTCGAGGCCGCGGTAACTTGTGAACAACCCGCATCCCAAAGAGGTTAAACCTGGGTTTAACTTAGACTTGGTTCATTTCGCATGCCGTCTCACTTCGATAATATTCAAAAGAAAGTGACGGCATGCGAAATTTTGTAATAGGTCCGTTTAAGTTCTGAATGACTCGCTGACTGAGTATAAAATTTCGTTCTGTCTCTGATTATCTTTTAAAGAAGAAAAAGAGAAAAAATATGTTTTTTAAACATTACCGCACGAACTTTCCCGAGCTCGTCCTCCTAAGGAATCAATATTAAATCTAATCTCTGCATACTATGAAGATAAAATTGTAGGTAAACGGCTGCCTATATCCTCGTAAAGAGTCTTCAATGACAGTTCGTTTCTATAATTCTAAAGATCTCTCAACTAAACCTTTGGTAAGACAAAGAATATCCTGAAAAGGAGATAATGAAGTAATCAGCAAACTACAAGTGTCAATTCAAGTAATCTTGAGGACCTATAAGGTAAAATAGGTAATGGTCAGGCTTATTTTACTAAGTAGTTATAACTTGGACAACACTAGTTAGACATACTTAAATGGTGTGGAAAAATTAGTGATGTGACAAACGAGAATAAAATTCCTGTTTGTCATACTGGTGTGATAATCTGCAGGGCCGGGCAGGGCAGGGCATTTAGAAGATACGCAACAGCGTATCTTCTAAATGTTACTTACTATACTTGGCTATCATATTGTCCATGGATTAACTGTCAAATTGGTTATGGTTTAGGTTTAGTTTATGGTTAAGTACAAAATGAAACCATTTGACAGTTAATTGATGGACACTATATGATAGCCAGTGACATATAAAAGATACGCAATAGCCCTGCTGGTGTGACTACGGGTCGGCAACGTGCTTGCCCATGCGCAGGTAAAGCTAGCATTAAGAAACACAAACATAAGATAGGTAAAGCTAGCATTAAGAAACACAAACATAAGATAGGTAGCATAAGACGGCAATAGGCTGGGACCATAACAAGCGAAATGTGGGTGTTCATGTCCGGGTTAAACCGTTCAGGGATGACAGGAATGAAATGTTAATAAATTCATCAAAACAGCAAAATAAAGGGTGTAAAACTACCCTTAACGCAGCTCACAACTGAGTAATATTAATGACAATAATATCCGTGGTGCTAGGCAACTGGGCTTATCCCAGCTGTAAACGTCCCTGTGTGCCTATTGGCCTTGTTCTTTTCTGTCTACTGCTGATATTTAGGGAAGTGAAAATTATGTTTTTCCTACTCCTCCGCTATTATTTTCTGATTAATTTCGTTGCGGGATCCAAGACAGTTAAATCGTTTCTCTGGGACTTCGTCGGGCTTCATTGTCTCGGCGCTTTTCTTGTGGTCGCCACTGTTGATTCTGGCTTACAGGAGTTACAGTGGTTTGGGAATAGTGTGGCGGGCTTGTCCCATATTAAAATACCCTTAACGCAAAAGAAGGTCACTTGTTCTCTCCACCACTGCGATCAATTTTTTGTTCTAGACCATACCTGGGAACCCCCTAGTTACGGAGAGATATTCAAAATTTTCACAGCTGTTTTTGTAAATTACTAGTTTTTCAGGTTACAACGTTACTTAAATTACCTCCATGACCCGTTTACTATTTAAAGCATCCACTAGTACAATGCTTTAAGAGCAAATGTGATTTTTTACCCCAAAAAAAGAAAGTCGTTACACTGCAAAAAAAATTGCGTAGGGGTACTTAGTTTGATGTACAGAATGCTTGGTTAGCGGCTGCGTGAAGGGTTAATTTACACCCTGTATTTGCGCTGTTACCGAATCATGAACAAACTTCGACTTTGGAATCTTAATCCAACAGACAAAGGCACTGGCGAATATCCAAAAGTGATCATCTGCTAGCCTTTAGGTACCCAACAATGTGGGGTCGACTTTAAGAGGAGCGACTGCCTATCTGACCTCCACAGACCTGCAGGATTGCGTATCTTTTAAATGACAGTGGCTAACGTACAGTGTCCATCAATTAACTGTCAAATGGTTCCATTTTGTACCAAACCATAACCAATTTGATAGTTAATCCATGGACAATATGATAGCCACTGACATTTTAAAGATACGCAATAGCCCTGCTGTGAGTACTGGAAAATACGACTGACTATATAACCACTGACTACCTGTTAAGACTGTCAAAAGATCTCCAGTGCTTTCCAGGGAGGAAACTCGATTTGTGTGGGATCACCACTTCGGTCACCCATCTACAGACCAAGCTAGACAAGCGCGGCACAACCTGAAGATTGATTCGAGAGGCTACTTATATCTAGCTCCGAGCTCTTCTAAAAGTACAGTCCATTATATTTTCACACAGGTATGAATAGGTACAAATCAATTAGCATTTTACGAGCGTGTCTCTAATTAATAGTTGTGGCGTGCGTCATGACGCGGACGCCGGCGTCAAGTTACGTGGCGATTTGTGCTGTGACCACGTCGGCGCCGTCGGCGCCAGGCGTCGGGCGTCGGGTGTACCTACATTCATTCATTCACTATTTGCGTGGTGACTCTTGGCCTTGCAAACTACTGCAAACGAAGAGGTGTATGAAAGGTTATGCTCACTCGCGTAGAGTTTGGTAGTTGTCTCACGAAGTCGTACTAGTGGGACAAATAGTAGTATGCTTTCGTGGTAATTATCATCATCGCAGTTTTTGCGTGCCACTATCAATCCATCGTAGTTAGTATTAAAATGGCATAAATACTTTCCATCAACTGACAGTACTTTGTCTAATTGAAAATACTACAATTTAAATACTGACCAAAAAAATGTTTAGACCCTAAGACTAAACTACCAATTAAAATATATTAAATACAAATAAAATAAACCCACTTTATACCGAGGTGCCTAATGATTAACGTTTTAAGTTCCGAAATCATTTTACACTCATCAGAATAATTGTACGTGTTGTATTTATATTCATTCGTTTTTTATTTTAATTTTTTTTTTCGTTATATATTTTTCTTTTTCAATAGTAACATTTATAATACCCAAAATGACAGTTTTAAATAGCTTTATTGTAATCGTATTATCGTAACGCATGCAAACCCGCTAGCGAGCGAAGCGAGCTCGGGACTTGGGGCACCCCAACTCGGACAGGTTACGTTAGAAAGGGCCTAGAGAGGTTAGGTTCCAATAATTTATTTTTCTCAAGAACGGTGAGTCGCCTTTACTTAGGAATGCCAGGGCACAGTGGCCATAATATTATATTTGATGATCAAAAAAATTGTACGATCAATCGTTAACTTTTTTGCCTCAGTAAAACTAACGTAATTGAAAGTCGTGCAATAAAATATTGGTAACATCTATTTAGCGTTAATAATATTATATAAAATATTTGGTCTGAAGTTAACTATAAAGGCGTTTTAAAAATCTTTATGGACTATTCCATAAAGATTTTTAAAACACCTACCACCACCTTCATTCTATAATGAAAAGAACAATAGGCTTATTTCTATAATTCTTTATAAAACACAATTTAGTGAGCATTTATCCATTCTGGTAGATGTTTAGATTTTTTGGGTAAAATAGGTTCTTTTCTGGTAGGGGTTTAAACACAAGCCTAATGTTTGTACCAAAGAACACTACAAAAGAGTTCCAGTATCTTTATAGAAATGCGCCTTGACTGGGTCCAGTCAAGTGATAAACGCACTTGCACGGTACTTTCTGGAAAATTTCCTCAGTAACCTCGTAAAAAGATAAGACCCAAAAAATTCCACACTGCAATTTCGTGTTATATTCCTGTTATCAATCTACTTATTCCTTCATATCTGTCTGCACGTGAATCTTGTGTGTACAAACAAACCAACGTTTTTCGATAACTTTCGTAGTCACGTGGCTTCGGCTCTAAAATAGCAATCGTACGACGCCTCTCCCAATCTTATCACTCACTTCCTACTGATAACAGATTACCTACTACAAGATTACAGATCACTCATATTAGTATCTCCCCCTGATATTAAAAAATACTACGTCTTAACTTACAGATTTACATATATTAAGGCGTAGTTCTTCAAATTCTCAAGACTTTTGCGATGTATTAAATACTATCACCATTATCACATATCAGGAAAAAAATCTAGATCCGAAAAACTTTCCCACCCTTTTACAGATAATTTTCAAAACATAGCTAATCAGGCTTTAGATACGTGTAATTTTCTTTAGTTTTCTTTTAATCACGCCAACATGAGATTTGCAAAGTATTTTCAAAATAAAAGAAAGCAATGTTACTTTACTTTAGAGCTTAAGCCAAAATACTCAACTTACACAATCACACTATATCACGTGATCTGTGTGTGAGTGTGTATGTTTGTTACTTCTTCGCGTCTAAACGGCTGCAGCGATTTTATAAAAAATTGGAACACAGATAGTTTATAACCTGGATTAACACATAGGATATTTATATTTTTTATCGCGATTTTATTTTGCCGTGGGATAATTTTCGAGTTGTAGCGGGTGAAACCGCTAGCGCTCAACAGCTAGTATAAAGGGCGTAAAAGTACGCTTAACGCAAACGAAAGGTACTTGTTCTCCCCACAACTGCGATAATTTTTTTGTTCTAGACCATACCTGGGAACCCCCTAGTTACGGAGATATTGGGGGTCAAAGTTCCAAATTTTGCACAGCTGTTTTTGTAAATACTAGTTTTTCAGGTTAAAATTTTACTTAAATTACCTCCACTGACCCGTTTACTATTCAAAGCATCCACTAGCACAATGTTTTAAGAGTTCTACATTGAGTTTTACCATAAAATAAAATACAAAATTTTTTGCGTAGGGGTACTTAGTTTGATGTACAGAATGCTTGGTTGACGTATGTGTGAAGGGTTAATTTACACCCTGTATAATAAGGGTAATCTTTTTCTTTAAACGTTGGTCCACACTAGGAATTCCTCTTGTATCGTGCTTGCGTTTACCAAGATTTTATACACACACACATATACAGCCAGACCGGAAAAACTACATGTAGGTCATACAAGTATTTGCTCCGTGCAGGGACCGAACTCGCGACATGCAGCGCAGCAGTCAACCGCCCAGCCACTGCGTCAACTGTGCCTTTTGCTAACAGCTTATATTATGGCCACTGCCTGGACACAGGTCCCCTTTATCCCTCTCCCCCGGTCCCTCTTTATGAGAGAGAATGGGATATAATCCACCACGCAGGCCTAATGCGGGATGGACACACGGCTTCAAATAAATCAAAAATTAACAAAATGTTTTTTTTATTGTTCTTTACCAAAGTTTCGAACATTTTGAAACTTTAAATTATTAACAAAGGTCTGCTGCGGCATTAAACCATGATAATAACTCAAATTTCTTGTTTTTGTTAATTTTACCATTTCTCTATAAAAAATGTATGGCGCAAAACAAAAATACTACGACAGATGTACAAATTACTAGAAAATATCCTTATCTTATCAGCTGTCTAAAAAAGTATAAAACGCAAAACAAAGTCATGGACTACATTACGAAAACCTTTTTGATTTAGTTCAGGTACCTACAGTAGTAAATCTGGGATTTCTCTTTAGAAAAATCTGAATAACTCAAAAACTACTGAATCTCGGGGAAACATTTGGTGGCTTCATTTATTGCATTTTAACCCTACTATGACGATCTGCAAGGAATAAGTCGATTATCAGTAACCCTGTATGATAATAAGATATAGAACACGTAAAAATACACTCACAAATATACATTCTGGAATTAAATCAAGGATGGACTTGAACATTTAACGACACTTCGTAAAACTAGGCATGCGAACTAGATAATGAGCGGTACTGGAACTTTATCAGCTACTAGAAAGGCGTGACAAGCTATTTAAAGTTTAAGCGGCAGTTTTACACGCCTTGCTCATTATGGCCTAGCGCCTATGTTACACGAACTTGTAGGGATGGGACGCTGTGAAGGAAAAAGTATCGATGATCGGTTTCTTGGGGTTTTTTCGGCAAGTTTTATTTAAGTGGCATATGTGCGTATGGTACTGGACCTAAAGCCTCCTGGAATTACATACGAAACGACGTTTTACAATAATGAAACGATACCCATCCAAATAAATAGAATTGAAGTGTCTGTTGTAATATTAAAATCTGTTTAATTGTCTCTCTGTTTGCTTGTTCCGGCTTATTCCGAAACGGCTGGACTGATTTTGACGTTGCTTTACTGGTGGATAACGATGGCGGAAAAATAAGGGCAAATAAAGCCTTGAAAGAGGAAAGAATATCCCAATCGGAATCTGAACTATTTTTTTTAGTAATTCACGCTTCACTTCGTCTTAAATACGATGACGCTAAATGCATTTGATGAATTTTGGATGTAAGCAGGCCTTAGAATACGGAATTAACTTGAGTGCTAACAATGTAGGGAATGTGTATTCCAACCAGGAAAATGATGGTGAAATAATAAATTACCATGATGGTGAAATACCCACGTTATAATGTGAAGCTATCCAGAATAATCATAAACAGACAATGCTTATCATGAAACCACAAAATGTAACGCGAAGCATTCATTTCCCACGGCTCATATAAAAAAACTGTGCCACGATAATCTAATACTAAAACAAATATACATACGGTTAGGTATTATCATACGCAGTGTTGAAAAGCAATTATTTTAGAGTAGATGTCTTCTTCCTCGTGTTGCTGGCACATTATATTTTACTAGCTTTTCCTCGTGGCTTCGTTCCCGTAATGTATGGAAATTAATCCACGGGAACGTTTGGAGAACACTCGATGATATAGCTTCCCAGTAATGAAATACGGAACCCTAAAAAAGTCTTAGTCTTATTAGTTTTCCGAAGATTACCTCTACATACAAACAAATAATACCTCTTTGTAATAATAGTATCGATCATTACATACAACATAACTTTACGCCGGTAATCTCTGAATGCTTAGGCAGAAGTGTAATTTACATTTAATTTTCGTTATGTGCAGATTATAAGCCAAAATATATTTTATGATCCACTTCGCCACTTAGAGGTGCTCACAGCATCGACATTATCAATTTTTAATTTTATTTAAATATTCTAGTATAGTTGGTTTTGTTTCCCACGAAATATATAAATAATATTCTTAGATTTTGACGTAGGTACGATTTACTGTAAATGATAATGTCATTATTGCTTGTAAAATAAAAAACAAAACACGAAAACGATTCTAAATTTCAAAAATATAATAATTTCAATCAACAGGCTTAAAATAACAATATATCATAACCACTCTATCAAATCATTCGATACGTTTATCATCAAATTATTTCTAATTTAAAACACCTGGCAACAACGATATGAAAATGTCAAATTGTTAATGAGGACGCTCTCTGGTCGGTTTCGATTACCGTTCGGAGTTCAAGGATGATCGACAATACAGCTATCGACAGAATCACGTGATTGTTTTAGAATTCCGTAGAACAAAACGTATCATCATGCCTTTTATCACCAAGGGTTAGGCAGAGAAAGAAAGAAAAAAAGAAAGAAAGAAAATGTGTTTGTTGATCTCACACAGGGCAACACAAGGAGGTGGAGGTGTACCTAATAGTACACCCACATTTCACCAGTTATATTTAAGTCCCATGTTTGGGAAGTTTGGGAGCGAGCCTATTAAAATTCACTTTTAAAAGGAAAGTACGTTCCCACTATTTAAATCAGACCAAATAGCTATTTTACAAGTTAGTCATGGTAATTACCAGTTATGTTTTATTTTGGTATTTGTTGCAATATTTATTAGTATATGTTATTTTTATATGTGTATTAGTATTAAATAAGTATAATATATATATTTTAATTGATACTGTTTTTTTTTTTTTTTTAGTTAGTTTGTAACCTACCACAAAGTTGTCTTGTTTGACCCTAAGGTTGACTGGTAGAGAATGCCTTGTGGCATTAAGTCCGCCTATGTATCACTATTGTGCATAAAGTTTAAATAAATAAATATTGCCATCAAACAGCCACAAATCCACACTCCGTGGAAACTACTGGTAAATTCCTTACGGACAAACAATTTGCCTGTCGTCGTCGTCGCGTTCGTGTTCCACGCGCGCGCCTCAAAGAGATGTCAGCAACATGGACGGGGCAAGGGCCGACGCCCGTCGGGGTTGCGGGATGTTGTAAGAGATACCGCGGCCTTGACATATAGGGCTAAAAAGGAACATGGGTGGTTTTTAGTCAGTAGAAGTCTGACACTCTCTTTCACTCTGCCCTGGGATTCCAGGGATTTCTTTGGGAAATCATCACACCACAAAAAAAGGTCCTCTTAGCAGTTGCGACCACTAGACCAACGACAGTTTTTCCGAATTCCGTAGAAATAAAAATAAATATATTGTTATATTCGCTAACAAATTATTCTAAATACTACTACTAAGTGTAGTCGTAGTAAAACTTATCTTTATGAACAGAACTATTTCTTGGAATTGTTACAAAAATACTATTAGCGTAATTCTCCTTAGCAACATACCTTAGGCCCCCCACACACGGCGTATTTTAAACGCACAGACTTTTGCGCCGTAGATGCGCCGATTTTTGGGTTTTAGTAGATTCAAACGCGCGTAAAACGCTATAGAACGCGCGTGTGGAGCGCGTTTGAAACTCGTAGGAAGCGCGTGCAAAGGGTCGGCTTGGGATTGCTTTATGCGCGTATAAGCGCAGTAGACACGCTTTTCACGATCGCCCCATATGATGAGGTTACAAGGCTGCGTTAAAATCTAAGTTTTTAGCGTGTATAAGCGCTTCATCTGCGCGTTTAAAACACGCCGTGTACATAGGCCTTAGTAGTAACTTGTGTAAATATTTTAAGTTCCTTCAAGAATCATTGTTAAAACGGCCTCCCACCGACCTTTACAACAAATTATATACATTGACGTACAAACTTACATAAATAGGTAAGTAAGTATGTAGATAACTATGACTCAATGTAACTGTTTCAACGGAAAATGTATATCTGTGATAAAAAAAAATTCCACATAATCTTACAACTGAGATATATCTGCAGAATCAATTCTTTTCAATAGAACATCATCTGTAGTGGGTGTGGCAAAATTTAAAAAATATAATTAATTATAATCTACAACAAGCCTTTTTCATCATACATCACCGAGTTGAAACGTAGCTGAATTACCATTCTTACAATGAATTATAAAGTTACGATTTTCTTGTTTATTTTTATATCTTCACCAGTTTTCATCCGCGACCACGTTGCAGCGAAGCTTTTTTACATTGTATATACACACATCAAAAGTGTCTAGGGATCAAGCATTTTTATGCGGATTTCTTGAGATTGAGATGTGGCTTTGTAATAAATTTATGATTTTATAAATTTATATGGATCCTTTTTGGTGCATTTCATAATTTGAATCAGGAACTGTGAATCAAATTCGAGTAAAAGATGAAAATCAGCTGTCAATATTTTCCCTATAAAAACATACAACGCATTGAAGACATTATTAGTGCTACTGTTTCCCTACTACTGATTAAAACCAACGTTATTATGGAGCGGCGACGTCATTTAAGCAAGGAAGAAATGCTCAGAGCCGTGGGAATGATAGAAGCTGGTTCCCGGCAACGTACTGTGGCTTTAGCTCTGAATACAAGTCAGAGTGTTATCAGTCGACTTTGGACACGTTACCGAAGCACTGGTACCGTGGCTGAGCGCCATGGAGGACGGTATCGCTGCACCACACGGAGACAAGACCGATACATTCAAATCTTAACTCGAAGAGCTCCAACAATAACCGCCATGATGTTAGCCGTGAGGCTTCATCACTCTTCAGGGAACTTAATTAGCGACCAAACAGTCAGAAACCGCTTGCATGAAGTGAACCTTCATTCCCGAAGACCGCTACGGGTACCACCTATAGCAATGCACAATCGTAGGATTCGATATCAATGGGCTCTTGAACACAGAAATTGGGCAGAAGAACAATGGCGTTTCGTGTGCTTTTCTGATGAGTCTCGTTTTGGTATGAGACCGGATACAAGACGTATACGACACTGGAGAACCCCTGGACGCCAACAGCGATTAAAATCCTGCCAGGAAGTCCATCCTTATAGTGGTGGAACCATCATGGTATGGGCGGGTATTTGGATCGGCGGAAGAACTGAGTTGATTTGGATCAGAGGCAACCTCAACGCTCAAATTTATGCTGAGACGATTGTATCAGACGTCATCGTTCCTCTACAAGTGCAAATCGGTCCCTTATTTCAGTTAATGCATGATAATGCACGACCGCACACCGCAAGAGTTGTAAGACAGACTCTCGCCGCAGCTAACATCAATGTCCTGCCCTGGCCTGCTCAGTCGCCAGACTTGAACCCGATTGAGCATGCATGGGATATGCTACAGAGAAGAGCTCTGCCGAATATGGAGGGTATCCAGTCGCAAGAAGACCTTTTTTTGTTGTTGCAACGAACATGGGCGGCCATTCCACAGCGTGATTTGGATGAACTCATTTTGAGTATGCCAAACCGATGTTCTTGTGTTGTTAGTGTTCGCGGTAGAAACACGGATTATTAATTGTTTAAGTTACCCAATAAAATTTTAAAGAAAACTGTTATTTCAGTCTTTTTTTCGAACCTTAATGTTAGTGGTTCAAATGTCAAAAATCCCTTTATTAGGAAAATGGCAAATTTCTTTATTAATGCAAAGGTGACTTGGTTTATCGTTACTGTGACAAACGAAAACACTTTATTTGATGAATCCTTAAAGAAAATTTTAATTAATATCAATCAGGAGAAAAGTTATTGCAAAAATATATGTTGATCCCTAGACACTTTTGATGTATGTATATACATTACATTAGAAATATATGCACAAATGCATATAATTTATATATTTAAATATATAAATATATATAATTTTATAAGTACGCATTTGAGAATAGTGTAGCTACAATTATGTTTAAGCTCCGTGTAATGGGGAGGCTATTCCCATGAAACAGGCACAAATCCAGATTCCGTGACTGCTACTGACAAATTCCTGATGGAAAAACCCAATAACACTTTGCCCGCCCTGGGAATTGATCCCCGAGCCTCAGGCACAGCAGTCGTGCTTGCAACCTCTACTGCACCAGTGTTCATGCTGTTTTTCTCAATAGATAGAGTGGTTCTCGAGGAAGGTTTTAGTATATAATTTGACCGACATCATCGGCATCAGTATCAGCTAGTCCCCTATTTAAACTTACAAACGTTACCTCTTTAAAATATTCGTAAAGAAAACAGACTGGTGGCGACCGCCAACTGAGACAATAAAATATTTAAAGAATATTATCATTTGTCCCACTGTCCCACATTATAATACATATATTTCTGTTGAAATGTAGATTAATTGAACCAAAACTGGCTCCATGTTCTCATTCATATTTTTAATAGTTTTAGTCAGCTGGAGGTAATGTCTAATTTTGACGAGACATTAAGGGAAATAAGATCTTATTGGTCGTTTTTAACTTCAGTACGAAGAAGGTTCTTAATTCGTAGGAAGGCTGACCCTTTTCTAAATTCCGATACCAACAAAAACCGCAGTTTTACAGCTTTATTCCACAGAACAAATATAGGCCATGAATCCGGCAGTACTTCGGCAACTCTCGCGCGTTTTCGGCGTTTATCGACATCGTTCGCGTCACTAGTTCAAGGGCAGACACGCGGAAAATTTCATGGCCGCTCACACAAGTTCCACTGATAATTTAATAGGCATTCGTTGCGTTGCGTAATAATTAAATAATTCTTCTAATCGCAATAATTGGACCCGAAATGATAAGCCGAAACGGACACCGCAATGTTTTGTTCAAATATTTGGTTTCTGGTTTGAATTCCCCGTAATTTACGTAGTATACTGAAGTTAATTTATTTCTAAGGAATGATATGGCAAGAAAAGAGGTGTCTAATGAGATGACGAGTAGGTAATAGAGAAGAAGTTGAAAGTTGAAGGAGGTTATGGAAGAAGAAGACATACTGAAGTCAGCGTTGCCAGACGTCCCGATGTTAGCGGGACGTCCCAATTTTTTAATCAAAATTTACATTCCCGCGCGGGACAGGCTCAGTCCCGCTTTTCGGGGATAACTCGACCGTGCGTGCAGCGTGCTGAGGAAGCGAGGGCAAATGGCACAGACAAGTGGGGATTAATCATCCAGTTAATAATAATAATAATAATAACTTGACGCCTTGGATAGGAGAGTTCGTTCGTTGCTGACCGCAAATAGGATGCATCACCCACGATCATCGGTGATGAGACTGTACATCCCGCGGAAGTGCGGGGGTCGAGGCTTTTTAAACGCGAAGACCTTCCACAACCGCGAGGTGTACTGCACACCTCGCGGTTGTGGAAGGTCTTCGCGTTTCTTTTTTTCAGAGAATATTTTTTGAAAACTAATGTGGGTATGCACCGAGATGTAGTCGCAGTGGACAAGGGACTCACCCCGCTATCCATGGCTAACGAGAACTGGCGCAAACCTGTGGTGCTTACTGCTGATGACCGCAAGGAAGTATGGCAAAGCAAGGAGCTTCACGGGCGCTTCTACCGGGCTCTTCATGAGCCCGATGTAGATTTTCTAGCGTCCGTGTCCTGGCTACGTTTCGGCAACCTCTTTGGGGAAACTGAAGGTTTTGTCTGTGCGATTATGGACGAAGTTATGTTGACGAACAACTACCGGAAATATATTATGAAGGATGGGACGGTTGACGTGTGTCGGGCATGCCATCGTCCGGGTGAGTCCATCAGACATATTATCTCTGGTTGTTCTCGTCTAGCTAACGGCGAGTACTTGCACAGGCACAATCAAGTAGCCAGGATTATTCACCAGCAACTTGCCTTGAAATATAAACTTGTGGAATCGGAAGTACCGTACTACAAGTATGTGCCCGACCCAGTTCTCGAAAAAGACCATGTAACGTTGTACTGGGATCAGTCTATCATCACTGACAGGACTATTATTGCCAATAAGCCTGATATAGTGGTGATAGACCGATCAGCGCGCCGCGCAATGATAATCGATGTTACCATTCCGCATGACGAGAACCTCGTGAAAGCTGAAAAAGATAAACAAATAAAATATCTGGATTTAGCACACGAGGTTGTCGATATGTGGCATGTGAACTCGGCTATCATTGTGCCGATAGTCGTAACTGCCAATGGCCTTATAGCCAAGAGTCTGGACGACCACCTGTCCAAACTCTCGCTTGGCGGTTGGATCAAGAACCTGATTCAGAAGGCAGTACTCCTCGATACGGCTCGCATTGTGAGGAGGTTCCTGTCTCTGGGGCCCTAACCACCGGTAGCTTGGACCCTGCTCCCGTCACCGGTGGACGACTATTTTTTATATTTTTAAATGTTTTTTTATAAGTTTTGTATGAAATATTTAAAAATGTAAATTATATGGATGAAAGTGAATAAAGGAGATAATAATAATAATATTCCACAACTATCACACAACGCCATCTAGTCCCAAGCTAAGCAGAGCTTGTGTTATGGGTACTTGACAACTGATAAACAGTTTAATCTACAACTATCCTCTGATGAGTTCTTCATCTTTATTATAGAGAAAAAAAACTTTCAAAGAAGTTTTTAAAAGATTTTCACACATATATTTATCATGGATAATAATTTAAGTACCTAATTCTTACCATAGTAGTAGTACACTTACTCAATAATTGTGTTTTACATGCTCACAGCAGTTTTTCCAATCATGAACTGTTATTCAATAACAAAGCTTCCATAGTTTGTGAAGCATATTTTTCTGAAGAATACAACTTTTTTTTCAGATGACGAATACGACTCAATTTAACGCTAGGGTAAATCTGAATTAAAATAACATAATATTTTAATTGAAATACATTTTCCATGACTATTTTTGCTATCTATTGTCACGTTTAAACGTAATTTGAATTGAAATAAAAAGATAAAAAAATAAAAAAACTTCTGATTATTACATAAACACGTTTTTTTTTGCCATGTCCCTCCCGCTTTCGACGAAAGAATTCCGCTTTTTTCTCTCAAAAAGTTTCGAAATGTCAGGATTTCGGAACTTTTTGAGTGGCAAAAAAAAATCTGGCAACGATGGCTGAACCCACCACAATTGAATTGGAATAAGGGCTAGAGAGTAATGATGTTGAGGATGACAAGAGATGATATTGTTTATTGTTTATTGTTCTTGTTCTATTTAAGTTAATCAAATGACCTATCGAGAATTTATAAGTAGATTAAAGACACCGAAAATCATGAATAAGTTAAACCAACCTACGTTAAAATCAAGTAAAAATAGAATAATATTTGAAAATACACGTAGTTTCTGTAGACAATGGATTCCTAACGTCAGTACATACAGTTTTACGTCAAAGCAAATCGTTGCGACCGAAATCTTGACTTTATACCGTAGATTATTAGGCTTTCTAGAAGTTTCGCTGATTTTTTAGTCTTCGCGTCTTTATCATCATCATTCAGTCAGCGCAACATGTCTTCTTCTTCCATACTTCTCTATTTCTCGTCATGTCAGCAGTCACCTCCTTCCTAGCCATATCATCCTTCACACAGTCCATCCATCGTTTCTTTGGATCTTCCTCTACTCTTATAGCCTACATTTAACTGTCATTCTACATAGTCTTCGCGACTCATTACCCTGAAATTAATGGAGTCACCACCACATTCGAAAACATATATTGTAGTATTTATTTTTCGGTACGGTTTCTCTGCTCTAGTTTCACCGTTATCGAAGCCAATACTGAATTAACTGTTGATGATGAAGTGTCTCTAATATCAAGAAATTACTTTAAATTGAGTCGCCTTTTTTTTGGTTTAAAATCATCAAATCTCCCACTCTTGGGCAGAGCGAAAGGGAGTGTCAGACTTCTACTTATGTTCACCTATGTTCCTTCTTAGCCCTATATGTCGAGTCTGCGGTAACTTGTGAACAACCCGCAGTCCGCCTTCATTCAGTACTTATTTATTGTTTTTTTTGTTTAATTAATTAATATATTTCTGCATTAACAGGTAAGACCCAAGATGCTAAGTGTCACCTTCTGCAATTACACCAAAGAGTAAGTATGCTGGGGTGAGACAACCCAATTTTACTGTATTACATGACACCCTTTGGAAAGAGAATTTCTAGATTTTCGGGCTACACGTAATGCCTGCCAATGAGTCTTTTGACGAAATAGCAAATGAAAATATTTCCAGAATAGAGACTAATAAATATAAGTCTCCTTGAGCTCCAAACATGTTCGTTTTTCTAAAAAGTGTGTCCTAAGCGAAATGTTCCACTGCAAGAGACAGATATAATTATGAAGGAAGGCCAATAACTTTTACGCAACAGAACAATTATAGCTTTCACTATCCCATCGTAAGGCCTCTGGTCAAGTGTAGGTCAAGTTTTGACACCAACTCATAAAACCAAACCAGCTGACATCACTTATTCAAACAAATAAAAAAAAAATAGGTCATCGCCAGGAAATCACGTTCCCACCTGATTGACAACAATGGCCAAAAAACTTAGTATTCACCTCCTTCTGCATAGTTTCTCAATATCCCTTAACTATTCCGATTGTCAAGCAGTTGGCAACACCCTATTTTATGATGTCGTAGGCCTAAGACGTGCCTTGGGGACTGACCGTGTGCCTACTGTTGCTAGGGCATATTATTCATATTCTGTAGCCTCGTGTATGCAAAGTTTGGAATCGACCTTAGATTCGCTTTTGTAAGGAGTCCTCTAGAATATATTAGTTGTATAAATGGGCAAATTTTAGATCGTGAAATACGTACCTATAGTTTTATAGATATATATATATATTTTTTTTTATGTTAGTTTGTTTGTCGGTCTTTACACTTAACTAAAAAATCTGCAACTGTGAATAAAAACTTTCTTTGAAAGTAATTGGCAGATTTCTAGACAGTAAAATGGACATAGAACTGGTTATTGTAATTTTTTCATGGTATTCTATTGTGGTAGGTAGGTAGTCGAACAAGCTAATAAGTATACAGGCAGAAATCTTTATAATTCTTACACTGAAAAAAAAAGTACTTAGTTTAAAAACTAAAAACCCGACTAAAAAAACTGAAAAGTAAAAAAGCAAGCACATTTTAAATTAAACAAAACTTGGAAGCAGGTCCCCCCCAACCATACACCACAACACAACAACAACCATAGAAACAACCATAGAATGGACCCCCCCGCCTGCTTCCAAGTTTTGTTAGTCGGGTTTTTAGTTTTTTAACTACTTTTTTTATTTCCAACTTTTTAGTTCTTTTGTGCCTGTTCTTTCGTTGGTCGCGTAAAAATCTTCGCAGATGATTTAACTTTTGTGTTTGTTTATATGATTTGTGACTTTGAATTTATTTTAAACATATAAGTGTCATATATTTTTGTAATGTCCTTTTAAAACCCGTCATTTCGATATCCTACTCGATGGTAATGGATTTTTTTAAATTATTTGGCCTTTGTTATTTGGCCCCCCAAATTCCGCAAAATTCTTTTCTTTTTTAATGTAGCCAGTGACACTCGCGCCATCAAGACGAATCTAACGACGTATATTTTATTCAAATCCCTTCATCCGTTTAGGAGTTATGAGGGAACAAAGAAACGGACATACATACATACATACATACAAGCATACATACACGCTAAACACATAACCCTCCTTTTGGGCTTCGCCGCAGTCGGGTAAAAAGTAAGTGCAAGTTAGCTGACTGTATACTTATCAGCTTATTCGACTGTACTAACAGAAAATGAAACTGATATACATATATAAAGCACGTTACTAGTCCCATCTTACGATTTAGCAAGTTGCTCTAAAAGCTGCCAACAAATCAAACCAGCAGCAAAATACTTCACAAGCAAACCCGCCACTGAATCCTAACTCGGACCTAATAACTAAACAAAGCGGTATCGTTATATGCAAATAATGGGCGGTTACTACGTTGTACGTCCCTCAAATGATCAAGACAGGAAGAGACGCAAGGTTACTGGGTTAACGTATTGGAGTACGTCGGATTAACTGACAACGATCCGTTGTGCCACCGGCTGAAAAAAGTTAGATTTACGGCATCGTGGGTTGCTGACCTAGAAATATTAAACATTTTATCGTCTGTTGCTAGGGCGTTGGGTTGACGGAAATGCCCGTTGATGTGCAAAATTTTGCCCCGTGAACGTCTCGTTGTAACACACAACTGAAAAAAACGGCAGCAGGTAATATCTAGGCTTGTCATCTGATATAATGCTAAGCTGAAACCCTTTTTATATAATTACTTTGTATTTCTTCTAATAAATAAAATTTTCTTTCTTGATCATGGCAAAAAGGGACGCAATGTTACCCGTCAGATTAACTGACAACGATCCGTTGTGCCATCGGACTAATAAAGTCGGATCTGCGGTTACGGAACCATGGTATGCTGATATGCTGACCTAGAAATAAAAAAAGTTTTATCGGCTGTTGCTACGGGGCGATTTAAGTGTGTGTTTATGACGTAAATACTGAAAATGTCCGTTGATGTGCTAAATTCTGTTTTACAATCAGCTTTTTGTATGTAGGGGAATGAGGGGGGAAACCGGACAGGGGGTGAAACCAGATAGTTGCTATTTCATTACTCCGCGTACAGCTGTCTTGCTCTAGCTAGTGGTGAAATACGCGCGAACGCTTACTCAGTGCAGTTGCAAATAGCGGCGACGGTAACGTCTCAGCGCGTGTGTCTATAAACGAAAATTGTAAACAAAGGTAAGATAACTAATATTTTGACTTTTTTAAAGTGTTATCATTAAGTTTAGCTATGTGATATCATATACAGTTGTATTTTTTATGAAGTAATACATATTTAACCTTTTAAAACGGTATTTGATGTTGCTATGAGTGTAAACATAATCTCTGTTATTATTAAATTTCAAACATGGCACCTGTGGGGTACAAGCGGACGGGGTGATTTCGACTATCCGGTTTCACCCCGATTGATTTTATATGTAGGTATTGCGGGCGTTTGTTTTATTCCTCTGTTTAATTACTATTTTTTTGCAGAGTGCGAGCGTCAACATGCCACGAACATATGTGAGAAAGTCAAATAGGCTGCAGTGGTCGGAGTCAGACATGCTTTTAGCCATAAATTCAGTGCGTCACTTTATCGGCCATGTCAAACCAAGCAATGAAGATCCTGTGCTTCTCGTCTTAGATGGTCACGCCACTCACACTAAGAACCTAGAAGCTATTGAGTTAGCTCGTGCTCATGGTGTCATAATGCTTTGCTTGCCACCTCACTGCACGCATCGTTTACAGCCGCTTGATGTTGGTTTTATGGGGCCTTTAAGCACGTTTTACTCGCAAGAAGTCCAATCATGGCTTCGTAATCATCCAGGGCGTGTTGTCACCCAATTTCAAATGGCATCTTTGTTTGGAACTGCTTATAATCGTGCCGCTACTATGCAAAATGCAGTGTCTGCTTTTACCAAAACCGGAATTTGCCCTCTGAATCCCAACACGTTTACAGATGTAGATTTTGCACCATCACAGACTACAGACATATCATTTGTACCACCAACTACAAATGAATTCTCCCAAAATCCGTTGCCTCGTGAAAGAACTCCGACCCCGCAAGCAGGAACATCTACAGGAGGACAAACGTTTTCAGATTCTTTAAGTCTTGTATCACCGAAAGATATCATGCCGATTCCTCATTTTAATAAGAGCATGCGGCCGTCAGCGCGTCGAGGAAAAACCGCAATTTTGACTGAATCACCGTATAAAAATGAACTGGCAAATAAGGCTATGTCATCAGTAGTTAAAACAAAAAAAGGCAAAGGTAAAGGTATCGGTAGAAAGACCCATAAAGAAAACTATCAGGAGGATTCGGAGTGTTTGGTTTGTGGCGAAAACTACAGTCAAACTAAGTTCACAGATGAATGGTACCAATGCACTGCTTGTCTTAAATGGGCTCACGAAAGTTGCATCAGTTGTTCTGAGCAACAATTATTATTTTTTGTATGCAAAAACTGCGAATAATTTGATTATTTCGTTTTATTGTTACTATCTGTATTCACCCCTTGAAGAAAAAATGCCTATCCGGTTTGACCCATAGGTATGGGGTGAATTCGGATTTATAATTTTTATTTAAAAAAAAAATATTTTATAGTTACTAAGATTGATCTCAAACATTTTTATGCCAAAGTTATGCCCAAGGTATACTTAAACATTTATGACATTGATTACCTCAATAAATAACATAGTGATTTATTTATTGTGTATTTTTCTTAACTATCCGGTGTCCCCCCACCTTCCCCTACTGTTATATTTTTGAGTGATGAAAATACCATGTAAAAACGCCACGTCTTTATAATTTAAATATTATAGACCTTCCAGGTTAATATTATATAAGGGCGAGAAAGGCTTTGCTGAGCAGAATGAAACAAAAAGGCTAAAGTGAGACATATACCTAAATAATTGTAAGGACTACATCAAGAATCGTTGCGTACTTTAAAGGTACAATACAGCCAGACAGACAGACACTAAAAGTGAGTTTTAGATTGCTTAACCAAGTTTTGCGGGTTGTTCGAAAGAGATACCGCGGCCTCGACATAAAGGGCTAAGAAGGAAAATGGGTTGTTTTTAGTCAGTAGAAGTCTGACACTCCCTACCGCTCTGCCCAGAGCGGGAGAAGTCATTTGATTATTACCCACCTTTCAAAAAAGAGGTAAAGGATAGTTTAAGTTTACAACAGAGGTAAATGTTACAGCGTCTTTTTTTGTATATTTTAAAACGGTGACTGTATGAAAAGCATTACTCATTGTTATCAAAATATTAGGTGTAGGTATTGTGTAGGTACCGGAAATGATAAGATTCCTACAGTATAAACAAATATTGATACACATTTATCTTTCTAGTTTGAAGAAAAACGATATAAAATCACACTAATCTATAATTATCGAAATAAATAATTGGATTCAGCTCTTTGGCAGTATTTTAAGAAATCGCAATAAAAATAATGGAGTCATTATCTCAATCGAAATAGAAATAATAAAAATCATGATCTCATATCGTCCCTTGATGTCAGAGCTCCCTAAAATACCGGTAAATTATAAAAATACCGGTAACATTGTTAAATTACTACAACATTTATTTAATTCTTTACATTCGTAGACGCTACTATTTCGTCGTATTTGAAGTATTATTACTTTACTAGTTTTAAGCTTTGGCGTCGTCGCCCGCGTCTGTACTGGAAATTATCTCGGAAATGATCATAGTAACGTATGAATAGGATAAATAGTATCCTTTGTCCTAACTGGGAATATGGTAAAGCATGCAGGAAGAGTAATGGAGAATAGGCAAATCTAGCTCAAATTCAGTGCATCATTCTGCTTGCTCCCACATAGAAAGTTCACCAATTTTTTCCATATATGAAAAATTTCTATCGGTTCGAAATGATGTCCCTTTACTCTAAATGTATCTGAATAATCTTAAAAGTAAATGCAAGTTAGGTGGCTGTTTACTTATTAGCTTGTTCCCCATACCATTTTTCCTTACATTGAAATTCGATCATCTCCTATGGTGTGAAAAAGGTTACTCACTCTCACACAGATAGACAGAATATACTTAACTTTCGCATTTATAATATTAGTACAGATTCTGTTGGGATTGCGTCAAGTCATATATTAGTAAAACTTCCTGAAGTACGCGAAGGTTATATGATTTATGAATTTTTACGGTGTTACGCATTACATTTCTTTGTGACTTTTTTCGCTGGAGTGCGGGAAATTGGCAACACTTCTCTTTTTTGTGACAGAGTACTTATTTCGCTGTTTTACGAGTATGTCATTGAATTGGAAATATATTTGGGATATTTGTTTGATGTGCCCTGTGCTACGAACTGGTTATTCAGCCTTACAAGATTTTGAGTTACTGACTGACTGGCCTACTGGTTCTAAGATATTCCTGTTTTCTGAAAACTGAGATGGTATAGAAATATTACATTACACTAATTATTTCTGTAAGTACATATATTGAAACCAGACAACTATGTTACGTTAACATAGGTTGGCTTAACTCTGTATGTAATGGTCAACCCTTCCACAAACCAAACCATTCACGAGCGACTTAACCTGAAGATTGATCTAAGCGGCTGGTATTTTTAGCCACGAGGTCTGGCCTGCAATAACGAAAATTATTAACAAATAAACCAAAACCCGCCTTTTGGGCTTCGCTGCAGTCGAGTAAAAAACACTTAAACAAATCTTGACCACCCTCAACAAACAAAAAACAGTAAACAAGAACATCATACTACATCCCTGTTCTTAGCTATCAATAAACAAGAACATCATCATCATCTGCCTAGCCTTTTCCCAACTATATTGGGGTCGGCTTCCAGTCTAACCGGATGCAGCTGAATACCAGTATTTTACATGGAGCGACTGCCTATCTGACCTCCACAACCCAGTTAATACTAGGTAATACGATACCCTTTGGTAAGACTGGATGTCAGACTTTCAGGTCGCTGACTACCCGTAACGACTGCCAAAGATCTAAATATGGCACCCGGGACCAACAGCTTAACGTGCTTTCCGAGGCACGGAGGAAACTCGGTATGTAATGGGCGGTCACCCAATCCACAGATCGACCTAGGCAAGCGCAGCTTAACCTAAAGATCGACCCGAGTGGCAGTTCTTATTAAGCCACGAGCTCCTCCAATAAACAAGACCATCATTCACACAATAATAAAAATAAATGTGAAACAAATTCGGCCATTAACGCGAGATATATTACCCCGGATATATTTGGTGTAACAGAAGCTCCACCTCCACTGGATTCATAAGCACCTATGTATAAAAATAATATGTATATACGTCACCTTGTCTATATATTTTAACGTGTGTCTACAGAATTTTGTACCTTGTAACCTTGAGAGCCCAATTATAGAAACGCGGGAGTTACTGCCGCACTCAGAGATCTTTAATGATTGCTTAAGCTATCATTAAGTAAAGGTTTTAACAGTTTTGTCATACAAAAGTATTCTATGTCAAACCTTTACTAAGTGACGGCTTAAGTAATCATTAAATATCTCTGAGTACTGCAGTTATTTATTCTTCACGTCTGCCTAACCCTTCGGTGATTACAGGCGTGATGTTATGATGAATCTTATCCTTGGCTTAGTAGTCGCAAGCACGACTGCTGAACAAGAGGTCCTGTGTTCGATTTCCGGTTCGGAAAAATAGAGATGTTTTCTGACTAAAAGATGTGATTCTAATTAGTCCGTCTGTTAGATTGCCGAAAAATATTGGATACGTGTTTTTTGTTTTATCAAATCAATAAAAATTGATGAAGATAAAACGCGAAAATTTGAGTGGGGGTTTGTGATGTCACTGACCGGTAAAAATGTCATACTAATGTCTTAGAATATGATGTCACGCGAGTTTTCAAAGCACTGTATCGTCTTCATTGTTTGTTTACGTGAAAAAAGGAAAAATTCGTGTCCAATATTTTTTGGAAATCTATCTGACGGACTAATTAGTTTTTTTTTTGTTAACTACCCTATTGGCGGCGGCGTAACACGTTTTATTATTTCACACTCCCCTGTTAATCTTCACACTCTCATTTACTCCTTTTTCTTTCTTTATCAAACTATCCATCCATCTTTTTATTCTTCACTGAAAACTGGTCTTAACCAACCTCACCGGGAATAATGCCAACTGATTTTTTTGTTCATAAATCTTTTCAAATCGTTGCGGAATATTCCAACGGAAGAAAAATGCTTTTTTCTTAATGATTTGTCTGTACCTACCTATTAGATTTTTAAAACTGGAGCAGTAGGCACTACATATTTTCAACACTCTGATTTCTGTTTTTTTTTTTTTTTTTTTTTTTTTTATGTTTCCGTACCTCAAAAGGAAAACACGGAACTCTAATAGACGAGTCGTGTGTCTGTCTGTCTGTCTGTGCGATCATTTCCCTCCTCCTAATCTCCGAAACTACTTAGCCTAAAATGTTGATAAAAATGCAGAAGTTATATAGTTTAGCAGTTATTACAGGAAAACTTATGAGAGGTCTATGGTGCTAAAATAACTACTACAATCAAATGGTACGGAATCCTTCATGTGCAAATCCGACTTGCACTTGACCAGTTTTTTTAAACGTTACTCCACACTCAGGATTTCATTTGGAACCCGATTTCGGTCGCTTAGTAAAACACAGTTAATACCGGATGTTAACAGAACCTTAATTGTGTCAAACAAGAAAGACAGAACATTTAAGAAGCCAGGTGTTTGCAGTTATATCCCTCTAACTTCAAAAACCGCTCCTGTTTTGCCGCAGCATCCAGTGATCTATCTCGACCGACCACAGAGCAGCTCGTAATACACAGATGCGACGTAGATGCAGTGTTAAGCTCTCACCGTGATGGCTGCCACTTAATCAAGAGCTTCTGTACTCTGCAGCGTCACTGCAGTATCTGCTAATAGTTTTATACTTACTTTTTCACTTTATAGAACAGCTGCGGGATAAATTAAATTATTGAAGGTGGATGCGGTAAGGTAGACTGGTACTATACTGCCTGCGTCATCCCATCGCTGGGCAACAAACACCTCTCCCATTTTTTTTTTGGGTTCTCTGTTCTTGGGCAGAGTGAAAGGGACACACAGACTGCTACTGACTAAAAACCACCCATGTTCCTTCTAAGCCCTTTATGTCGAGGCCGCGGTATCTCTTGCGAACAACCCGCAGCCCCGACGAGAAACACCTCTCCCTCCTCTTCTCTCGTACTTATCGAACTAGGGGTCGACAGTGGACAAGGTAAGCCTGTCCTTTGAATGAAAATTCAATCTCATCCCCTGGGGGTCTGGGGGTGTGACCTATGGTTAGGGTTCGAGAGAGACACACTAATTAACAAATCATTTTAGGAGTCTAGGGGCCGAAAGTGGACTAAAAGATGATATTGACTAAGGTAGACTGCGTAATCAGTCAATAGAACTTTATCCTAAATCGTGGGTGCTTTTACAAACATTTAAACTCACATACACAAACGACAGCCGGAACAACTGCCTGCAGGCCATACAAATATTGTGGGAAATATCGGAATCTAATCCGAGCAGAATCTGGAAGCTTATCGATTACCGAATCCTGATACAAAATCATGTGTTAGAGGATAGATAAGTCTACTAATCAAGATAAACTATCAAAAGCCACCAATAGATATGAAATCATCCGATTTTCGGGTAAGTCAGTTAAAATTTCGCGTGTTTAATTACAATCTTAACGATCAATCTGTATGTTGTTTTGCGGCATTTCGCGAAATCTGAGATAAAGAATCTTCATAGATACGATCTTACGACCGGTACTATCTTTATCTATGATTGTATCAGCAGACAAGGTGACCATGACTGTGTGGTGTTTAAACTAGATTTGACTTGATGATCTCCTACTTTTAACCGACTTCAAAAAGGACGAGGTTATTAATTCGTCGGGGTTTTTTTTATGTATGTTCCCCGATTACTCGAAGATGGCTGGACCGATTTCGTTTTTTTTTGAAAGTGTATACTTCCCCGGTGGTCCCATGATCACCATGTCAGGATCTGATGATGGGCTGGAGAAACAGAGAGTACCTACTCTTCAAATTTTATAGGCACACTTGAATTGATTTGTGTAGTTTTTGGAAGAGTTCTTTCTCGGAGTGATCCCACATCAATTTGGTGAAGATCTGATGACGAACTTCGGAGATATGCAACGGGGCTCCTCAGTAAAAGATAGCAAATGGACAGGGATTGCTGAAATCCCATGTCTGTCTATTGTTTTCACCAGTTCATAACATAACATCACGCCGGTACGCACATGTGAATCACTAAAAAGTGAAAAAATAAAACCGACTTCAACAAAAAATAAAACAGAAAAAAGTGAAAAATAAACATAGGAAAAAAGAAAACAGTTTCTGAAGTCAGTGACAAAAAAAAACAATCAAACAAAAGTCACCGACTTTAGAAACGGATTTTTTACCAAACTTTATTTTTTGAAGTCGGTTTTATTTTTATTCACGCAGATTTGCGCACGTGTAAGTCTAGAATTATTCCAAGAGAACCTGCTATCGCGATAGAAGTCCTATGCTCTTAAGCTTAGGGCAAACATCGTGAGTAATACCAGCATACCTGAAAGATATTTCTCGACAGCATGACAGCCAAGTCATAGGCCCATACTATTATACTATTGGCCATTTGTGTCCCACTGCTGAGCAAAGGACTCACTTGTCTCCTTCCACCTGTCCATATTCAATGTTGTTAATTGCCAATCCCCGCGAAAAGAGTCGAGTTCGTCCCGGCATCTTCTTTTGCACCTGACTTGTTGCCGTTTCATGCTTGGACGATGCCATGAGCGTCATAAAAACTCAGACACCTGATTAGGCACTAACGATACGATAAAGAAAGAAGGCTTACTGCGGTATTTAATGATTACTTAAGCCGTCACTTAGTAAAGGTTCGACATACTTTTGTATGACAAAACTGTCAACCTTTACTAAGTGATGGCCTAAGTAACTATTAACCCTACGATGGTAACATGATTTAAATGAACACGCAAGGTAACTGGGGTGTCATGTCACCCCATAATAATAAATTGAATAAAAAAAATTTGTTTAATGAAAAATAAAACTTTTTATTCTTGATACAAACTAAAGGAACATTCTTCTTGAGATCAATGAGTAACTAAATTAAATAAGATTTAAAAAATAATATTTTTGGAAATTTATATACAATTGCGACAAATTTCCACACGATGTTCAGGGCACACGGGTTTTTTGCATTTTGAACAAAAAATCTTCACTTTTTTGTCGTTCTTTCGAGGACACAACGCACATCGAGCTTGCTTCTTCAATTTGGCGGGGGGTTCACTTGCTGGAACTTGTTCGGGGACATTTAGAATGGCCCTTATATTTCCCGTTAGTTGTTGAGGTAAGTTTGATGCCAGACGTCGTTTCATGTGCGGCTCGGCTAACTGCAATGCTAGTTTTTTTAGCAAAAGCAGACCAAATATGTCCATTCTTACCTCTCAAGACACTACCTCGAAGCTGTGACAAAGGCACGTCATCATCATCCGTGCCGGAAAGTTTGTCATCTTTTTCAGAATGCACAGAGAGCTTATCTTCATTTTCTGAAGCTTCCTCCAACTCTAATGGCTCTGTTTCACTCTCAGCATCCTCAGCAATATTATTTAAGTACCGCTCAAGCTATTCATCATTACAAAACGCCATTATAAACTGAAAATAATAAAATACACTAAAAATAAAAATACCTACGTAAATAGTAACAGGAGTGACACAACACCCCACACATACCTGCAGAACGAAATCGACGTGTTGCAGCTCCCATATATACAATGTACTCTGTGGCTCCCACTGCGCAACGGGTACTGATGGCTCACGGTCAAATAAAAGAATACACAAAATGCTAGAGCGAGACAGCAAATATTTTTCTATAAATCGGCGCGTAATTACTCGCGTGGGGTGTTGGGGCACCCCTGTTACCATCGTAAGGTTAAGACTCTCTGAGTGCGGCAGTTAGGGCACAGGACTTCTGATAGCAGGCCTACGGTCTAAGCCGAGTCGCGTCTAACTGTGTGCCAAATGTCATCGAAATCTGTTTAGCTGTTAAGGCTGCTGACAAAAACAAATAAACATTATGCTTACTATCACATTTATAATGAGGATATCTTCTTAGATGGTGATCATTTTTGCGGTATTTAAAGCAGGCAAGGTTTTTTTTTTGTGCGTGGGATATCATCAAATAACCCCTCCCGCTCTTGGGCAGAGCGAAAGGGAGTGTCAGACTTCTACTGACTAAAAACCACCCTTGTTCCTTCTTAGCCCTATAAGTCAAGGCCGCGGTATCTCTTACAGCATTCCGCTGTCACAAGCAGGCTAGCCTTGGGTGGGTGGGGTGCGAACGTAGAGTCGTCGTTCGACCAGCAAGGTCTAAACAGGAGAACGGTGCCTTCATGGGATTGCCGCTGGATCGGTCGCACTTGGTGATAGGAAACTGCAATCATAGCGGGGTTAGGGCTGATCGACGCAAAAACAAAAAAAAATTGTTAGCCTTGGGTCGATGTCCATTTATACACACCGATTCACGTCACTAACATGACGCACTAAAAATCAACGAGTTGACGAAGAATTTACAATTTTATTCCACAATAAATCAAACATTACGATGCCTGGACACTGCCTACTAAATGTCGTAGGAAACGCGAAATAAAATATATACAAATTGTTATAGAAGTGAATCAGCACTAAAAACTCGTGACCTAAATATAACAGCTGATCACGTCATTGTGTAATAGGGATGGCACCTGTGTAATGTTGCAGGTGTTTGTGAAACCGGACTTTTCATAAAATGCCTAGGTGGTGTAAAAATTATGCGGGTGGCTTCTATTGATGAACGAACAGAAATATGTAAGTACTCATCTCATCATCATCATTTTCATTCCAATTTATATATTTGGGGTCGGCGCAGTATGACTTTATCTTCTTTTGATTCGTCATGCCTGTCTGTCCGTTCGTCCGTATGTCACAGCGAAAACTATCAAGACTACACAGTTAAAACTTGGTAGGTAGATGTATTCTGTAAACCACTTTACGATTTTAACACAAAAGAAATAGATAGGTCTTTAAAAATTACATTGAGGTTTTAAAACTATTTTTACTCAATTCAATCGTTTGAAAAATAGAAAATTCTAAAGTGGTAAAATGTAAAACTTTCAACCAAAATTGGTTTGAACGAGATATAGTTAGCAGTTTTTTGAAATATAACACATTTAATTACACTTAATGAAAAACAAACTTATCAAAAAAGGTGTATTTCTGATACCTAAGCAGCTATAACAACAAATATTACAAATGAAGGGGACTCCCTTATTACGGAACCCTTTATGTGCAGGTCCGACTTGCACTTGGCCAATTTTTTTTGGTCTTTTTTTACTCTTATACCCACACCTTATACCCATCCAAATTCATGCTCAAAACTTTCCTCATGAAGATTTTCTCATTTCTCTGCATCAGTTTTTTAAGACTTGTAAAAATACTTTTTTTTTAAGGGAAATACAATGCAATCATAACAAATACCTACATACAAATGACAAAAAATTTTGAAACTAGTGGGAAAATAAGCTTTCAATTTTTTTTTGCGGGTGGAAAATCATCAAAAAACCCCTCCCGCTCTTGGGCAGAGCGAAAGGGAGTGTCAGACTTCTACTGACTAAAAACCACCCATGTTTCTTCTGAGCCGTATATGTCGAGGCCGCGGTATGAACAACCAGACAAAAGCAGCCCCGACGGGAAGCTTTCACTTCAAGTAACTGATTTCAATTTAATGTATGTATGTCCTAATTTTAACAATAATATTATGTAATTTTAAGTGTTTCTCTTACGTTTTTTTTTTAAATCTTTTTTTTGTCGTTTTTTTTTGTCCTGTGTGTAACCAATAAATACTTTTTCTTTCTTTTCATTCTTACAATTAAAACAATAATGTGGTGAACCATGTAATCGCATACAATTAATAGAAAACATGTTACCTTTGTGTTTCTACTAAGAAAGTAGATATTTAAAGCCTTTGTAAATATTAATTGAAAATCTTTATTTGAACAAACCATTAGCGGAATCCATGTAAGCTCAGGCATAAATTATTTGGAAAATTTTCATCTGCTGTTTAAGTGTATGTTTTCACATTCAATCTGGCAAGGAAATAATTAGATACAATAACCTCTTGGCCACGAACTTCGCTTAAGCGACGCGTGACAGTGGCCGTGGAGAAAACAAATGAAAGAATGGCTATGAAGGAGGTGCCAAGTACCAAAGTGTGCCGATGGCGCCCTGGTATGAGTATAAAAGGGAGCCGCAAGGTGCTCCTATTTACCATTCTCCGGAAACTAAGCTTAGGTATTCGCGGCTACAATTCTAATCTAATGAGCTTGTTGTCTTCGAAGCGTCTCCCGGAATCGAAAATTTAACTTAAGGCTCAAAAGCTCAAAAGAAGCTTATTAGTGTGAAGCTGAAGTTTCAATCAGAGCAATGTGGCCCTTATTTCGAACTTCTAGGGCACCGAGATAGATTTCTAAACCTGTAAGTGCGCCACAAACTGAAAAAGCTTGGGAAGCAAGTCAACCGCGACGCAACAATACTCTCTCGTAAGAAACAAGTGACACAGACGCGCGTCGCTTTAAGCAAATCGCGTCGCTTGAGGTCGTGCACAAGGCGTATTGCAATCTTTAGTGAAAATCCAATATATTGGAGGGATTGTGATTCTGTTAATGACTGCGGCCCATACCATACAATATAATTGAGGAAGAGTGCGAAAATTTATCGTTCATTTGGCGACACCAGAATAGCTAGCATAGCAATAGTCTGATATTATAATATAGGAAGCGATGTCTCAAGGCCGATGGGCGTGACGCAGTAGAATCTAGACATCAGAGCAATATAGTTCTGATGACATCTCGTTTATAGTTCTCACGAGATTCAATGTTATGTGGAAATTATGTAATGATGCTGAACAGACGATTCATTTAGTTCTATCGGAAATGTGTTTTTGGAATGTTTCAGGCCTTTCATCCCAATATTTAATCCAATTAAATTGACTCTAACGTCTTTGTAAAGATAGAAATCAGAAATCCTCTTTAGCATCTTTTTTACCTTTTTTGAAAGAAAATAAGTTAATTTTTTACTATATCGTATTTGCAATAAACATCTTTAATCTTAAATCCTCTTTATTTACCTTTATTCAAAGAAAATAGTAGATTTTATCTTATTTCAAATAAGCCATCACTACATAGTACATGTATGCTTAAATCTTTAAAACTACGCAACGGATTTTGATGCGGTTTTTTGATTAGATAGAGTGATTCATGAGGAAGGTTTTAGTATCATTTTTGCACCCGTGCGAAGGCGGGGCGGTCACTAGTAATTTATTAAGGTAATATCTTGTATTGTATTGTTTGTGAACAATCATCATCTTCTTCTCTTACTGGCTTTTTCCTAACTAGGTATTTTGGGCCCGGCTTCCAAGCTTTTAAATAGCTTGATACCAAACACCACGACCGTATAGTTAACTCACAAAGAGAACCGGCCTTACAACCTTTTGACTTTACTTTTACTTATTTGAATTCAATGCCAGCCAACTTCCTAATTACCACCATTATCTCAAACTATTCAATCTTCCTAGAACCTAGCCAATTGTAACAAAGAAACTGCCAATTTAATTCAATCTACTTCAACTTTTTTATACATAAAAAGTATCAAGAAATTCTACATAGGAAAACCATAAAATACAATTCACGGAAAAAGAAATTCTTATAAATTCTTACATTTAACATAAAAATTCCGGCGAAGAAGAAACAATAATTAAAAACCTCGGGAACAAAGTTAAATAAAACATTCTCAAGTACGTTGAATTAACGAGTGTAGTAGAGCAAATCATGAGTCCCTGACCTCATTTTTATCTCAACAGACATTATCTGTACTTTACCTAAACATTTCGTGTAAACTCGTATACACACTGTTTATCTAAAAGTCAAAATATTTTCGTTCACAGTTCTGAATGTGTCTATACTTAGAGCGTTACTATGCGGCGGGAGACATGAAGCCTAGAAATATCACATATCACACTAATAATATAAAGACGAAAGTTTGTTACTTCATCACCTGCAAAAACTACTGAACGGATTTAGGAAAAATTTGGCACACAGATAGTTTATAGCCTGGATTTACATATAGGATAGTTTTTATCCCGATTTTATCTTCCTGTGGGATAATTTTCGAGTTTTAGCGGGTAAATATATAGTTGGACTTGGATCAAAGTAATTCACATGCTGTGTCTATTATTTTGGTTTAAAGGAAAACACTAAAACTTGGGAGAGACCCAGGAGCCTGTAATAGACTGAGTGATGTAAAAATACGTTTATAATAAAAAGTGTTTTATTTTTCGAGTACAATTATTATTCTATATTTACCATGGATTCTTCTGGATACACACGTACTTTGTGCCCGATTGATGTCAACAGGCCCGCCCCCTTTAAACCTTCTTGATCAAATGAACGTCGCTTGTCCCGAAAAATCAACATTGATTTGCGTCAATTTAATTACCTATCTTATGAAGTCCCACTGCTGAGATATTAAATTTTAAGTAAGTATATTATTACTTTATTACAAACTTCCTGATCGATATAGTAAATGTTGCGTTCTTGGAAACCCGTGTGAACGGAAGGCATCATAACAGAACCATGCCATCCAATAAGGTTGACATGACTGTGGTGTGTCCCGGCAGAAGAAACATTTATCATTCACCGGATGAGGAACTACTGATATCTATGGTTTTACTCTCGATTTCGTTGTTTATCAGTATGGGAATATAGTATGGGAATGTTAGTTTTATAATATTTTTATTTTATCCTACTATTAACACATCACACTAAAATTATAAAGGCGAAAGTTTGTGAGTGTGTATGTTTGTCACTCTTTCACGCAAAAACTACTGAACGGATTTGGTTAAAATTTGGTACACAGATAGTTTATAACCTGGATTAACACATAGGATATCCCGATTTTATCTTCCCGTGGGATAACTTTCAAGCTGTACCTAGCGGGCGACTCATAATTTTAAAATGAAAGTAGCACCAAGTGAATCTGAATTTGTGCATTAGACTTGTACCCTATTCCATGTGATTGTAATATAACTGGTGAAATGTTGGTGTACTAGTAGTTATACCTCTCTCTTACCTTTCGGGAAATAAAGGCGTGATGTTATGCTCTAGACAAAGATAAGGCTCTAAGATAATATTACTAGCTTAAGCCCGCGGCTTCGCCACTTGGTGTTCAATAATCATATTGCTGGGATAAAAAGTAGCCTATGTGTTAATCCAGGTTATAAACTATCGGTGTGCAAAATTTCATATAAATCCGTTCGGTAGTTTTTGCGTGAAAGAGTAACAAACATCCATCCATTCTCTCAAACTTTCCAATCTATATCTATCTATATATATAAAACAAAGACGGGTTTGTTACAACACTTATAACTCGAGATCTGCTGGATCAATTTTCATGGTTTTTGTTCGTTGGATTTGTCTCCGCCCTGAATGCAGAATACAATTTAAAAACAATGAAAACTTGACGAATACATAATTATGAAAATGACTCATTTTCCATTTAATTATGATCCTTTGTTTCGTACCTGTCAAACATTTTGTTTTCCTCCTGTCATAATGTCAAATACTGTGATTGACATTTATGCATGCGTTCAGAAATGTATTTTGTGTAAACTACACACATCAAAAGTGTCTAGGGATCAACATATATTTTTGCAATAACTTTTCTCCTGATTGATATTAATTAAAATTTTCTTTAAGGATTCATCAAATAAAGTGTTTTCGTTTGTCACAGTAACGATAAACCAAGTCACCTTTGCATTAATAAAGAAATTTGCCATTTTCCTAATAAAGGGATTTTTGACATTTGAACCACTAACATTAAAGTTCGAAAAAAAGACTGAAATAACAGTTTTCTTTAAAATTTTATTGGGTAACTTAAACAATTAATAATCCGTGTTTCTACCGCGAACACTAACAACACAAGAACATCGGTTTGGCATACTCAAAATGAGTTCATCCAAATCACGCTGTGGAATGGCCGCCCATGTTCGTTGCAACAACAAAAAAAGGTCTTCTTGCGACTGGATACCCTCCATATTCGGCAGAGCTCTTCTCTGTAGCATATCCCATGCATGCTCAATCGGGTTCAAGTCTGGCGACTGAGCAGGCCAGGGCAGGACATTGATGTTAGCTGCGGCGAGAGTCTGTCTTACAACTCTTGCGGTGTGCGGTCGTGCATTATCATGCATTAACTGAAATAAGGGACCGATTTGCACTTGTAGAGGAACGATGACGTCTGATACAATCGTCTCAGCATAAATTTGAGCGTTGAGGTTGCCTCTGATCCAAATCAACTCAGTTCTTCCGCCGATCCAAATACCCGCCCATACCATGATGGTTCCACCACTATAAGGATGGACTTCCTGGCAGGATTTTAATCGCTGTTGGCGTCCAGGGGTTCTCCAGTGTCGTATACGTCTTGTATCCGGTCTCATACCAAAACGAGACTCATCAGAAAAGCACACGAAACGCCATTGTTCTTCTGCCCAATTTCTGTGTTCAAGAGCCCATTGATATCGAATCCTACGATTGTGCATTGCTATAGGTGGTACCCGTAGCGGTCTTCGGGAATGAAGGTTCACTTCATGCAAGCGGTTTCTGACTGTTTGGTCGCTAATTAAGTTCCCTGAAGAGTGATGAAGCCTCACGGCTAACATCATGGCGGTTATTGTTGGAGCTCTTCGAGTTAAGATTTGAGTGTATCGGTCTTGTCTCCGTGTGGTGCAGCGATACCGTCCTCCATGGTGCTCAGCCACGGTACCAGTGCTTCGGTAACGTGTCCAAAGTCGACTGATAACACTCTGACTTGTATTCAGAGCTAAAGCCACAGTACGTTGCCGGGAACCAGCTTCTATCATTCCCACGGCTCTGAGCATTTCTTCCCTGCTTAAATGACGTCGCCGCTCCATAATAACGTTGGTTTTAATCAGTAGTATGGAAACAGTAGCACTAATAATGTCTTCAATGCGTTGTATGTTTTTATAGGGAAAATATTGACAGCTGATTTTCATCTTTTACTCGAATTTGATTCACAGTTCCTGATTCAAATTATGAAATGCACCAAAAAGGATCCATATAAATTTATAAAATCATAAATTTATTACAAAGCCACATCTCAATCTCAAGAAATCCGCATAAAAATGCTTGATCCCTAGACACTTTTGATGTGTGTATTTAAAAAGGGTGAATAAACTTTTGTCTGTATTTTTTTTTAATCAATTAATAAGGTTGAAAAGTGTATTAAGCAGATTTAAATAGAAGTTCCTCAAATATTTATGCGTGCGTTCAGAAATAATGAGTAGGTAGGTAGTAGGTAGGTAGGTAGGTAGTAGGTAGGTAGTAGGTAGGTAGTAGGTAGGTAGTAGGTAGGTAGTAGGTAGGTAGTAGGTAGGTAGTAGGTAGGTAGTAGGTAGGTAGTAGGTAGGTAGTAGGTAGGTAGTAGGTAGGTAGTAGGTAGGTAGTAGGTAGGTAGTAGGTAGGTAGTAGGTAGGTAGTAGGTAGGTAGTAGGTAGGTAGTAGGTAGGTAGTAGGTAGGTAGTAGGTAGGTAGTAGGTAGGTAGTAGGTAGGTAGTAGGTAGGTAGTAGGTAGGTAGTAGGTAGGTAGTAGGTAGGTAGTAGGTAGGTAGTAGGTAGGTAGTAGGAAGGTAGTAGGTAGGTAGTAGGTAGGTAGTAGGTAGGTAGTAGGTAGGTAGTAGGTAGGTAGTAGGTAGGTAGGTAGGTAGGTAGGTAGGTAGTAGGTACGTAGTAGGTAGGTAGTAGGCAGGTAGGTAGGTAGAAGGTAGGTAGTAGGCAGGTAGTAGGTAGGAAAAAGGGCATTGCAAGGCATCAGGACAGCTAGTTTATAATATTAGTCGGAAATATCGAGTATGGATTGTGTATGTCACTTTAGATTTTTCTCTGACGTGTCAAACACGTGCTAGTTGACAACTTCACATGATATTGAAACGTCGCTGATCTTTGACTTTACTTTGATAAATCTAAAAGTACCATAAATGAAAAGAATTGTAGGGAGGCCCCCGCTATTCGTTTTCGGTAGCTAACCCAATTTGGGGGTCTCCCAGAAATTACGTCACAATAGCTTGTTGCAGCGGCTTCGCCCGCGTGGAGTTAGATAATCCCACGGGATCATACTACCGCGATAAGAAGTATCTAATGTGTTAATCCAGGTTATAAACTATCTGTGTTATAAATTTCATCCTTATCCGTTCAGTAGTTTTTACGTGAAAAAGTAACAAACATACATACAATCATTTATAATATAACCACCTCATTTTTTTTGATAGTCTCATCTCTCTAGAGCACAATCATTTTGCTGCGGTAACGCACACGATATTAGTAGGACTTTTCTTGTCCTATGGTATTGCATTATTGTTCTGCATTGTATAACTATAAGTTAAAAGGAAGTGGAGTTAAATTCTTAGCTAAATATGATTGCATAGTGTAACAAACTTGCGTGAGGAGCTCGTGGCTTAACAAGAACTGCCAATCGGGTCGATCTTTAGGTTAAGCTGCGCTTGCCTAGGTCGATCTGTGGATGGGTGACCGCCCATTACATACCGAGTTTCCTCCGTGCCTCGGAAAGCACGTTAAGCTGTTGGTCCCGGGTGCCATATTAAGATCTTTGGGAGTCGTTACAGGTAGTCAGTGACCTGAAAGTCTGACATCCAGTCTTACCAAAGAGTATCGTATTACCTAGTATTAACTGGGTTGTGGAGGTCAGATAGGCAGTCGCTCCATGTAAAATACTGGTATTCAGCTGCATCCGGTTAGACTGGAAGCCGACCCCAATATAGTTGGGAAAAGGCTAGGCAGAAGAAGTGTAACAAACTTGCAGTAAGAGGTTACCCTATAAATACAGCTTTCTCTTCTAATATTTTAACATCAATTAAAAGGTCAAAGCATTAAGATAAGAAAGATATAAATAGTAATGCGACCATAATTATGATTGATAATAACAGGGAGAACTGATAAGATTAAGTGAGGAATGAGGTTATATGAGAACGTTGCGATGTAAAAGAAAATGTGTTGACAAAAAAATAAAACATTATGCTTAGATGGTTTGATTATGTGGAGAGGATGAGTGGAAAACTTACAAAAAGTATTTACAAGGCAGATGTGAGTGGCAACGCCAGGACTCCCTAGACGGACATACACTGACCTAATTTGTGAGGTTCTTCAGAAAGGTCAGGTGCGTAGTACTCACAATATGCGAGAATGACTGCGTGTCACGCAGTAGGAGTATGCAAGGGCTAGCTGTAGCCAGCGGCTTAGCCCGCTACAACTCGAAAATTATCCCACGGGAAGATAAAATCGGGGTAAAAACTATCCTATGTGTTAATCCAGGTTATAAACTATCTGTGTGTCAAATGTTATCCAAATCCGTTCAGAAGTTTTTGCGTGAAAGAATAACAAACATCTATCCATCCATTCATACATACATACATACATACATACATACTTACAAACTTTCGCGTTTATAATGTTAGTAGGAGGAAGTAGGAGGAGATCTTTGATTTCTACCAACCATGGGAAAAAGCTGTACGAAACTAATAAGACTACCTCGTTTTTCTAGGTCTTAGCATTTGATCGCAATAACCTGACCCCTATTAGGAGCTCGTGGCTTAATAAGAACTGCCACTCGGGTCGATCTTTAGGTTAAGCTGCGCTTGCCTAGGTCGATCGGTGGATGGGTGACCGCCCATTACATACCGAGTTTCCTCCGTGCCTCGGAAAGCACGTTAAGCTGTTGGTCCCGGGTGCCATATTTAGATCTTTGGCAGTCGTTACGGGTAGTCAGTGACCTGAAAGTCTGACATCCAGTCTTACCAAAGGGTATCGTATTACCTAGTATTAACTGGGTTGTGGAGGTCAGATAAGCAGTCGTTCCATGTAAAATACTGGTATTCAGCTGCATCCGGTTAGACTGGAAGCCGACCCTAATATAGTTGGGAAAAGGCTAGGCAGATGATGAACCTGACCCCTATTATAATGGGACTCTTTCGGCTGAAATGATGATGATGATGACTGTCTATCCGACCTCCACAGCCCAGTTAGTACTTTAGTATTACAAGCATTTTGTTACGTTATTCCTAACTACATCAAAAAAAAACCATAAAAGTAGTCGACATTCGATTATAAAGATTAGCTTTACGACCTGAAACGTTTGTTAATGTTTATATACTTTACTAGCGGACGTCACGCGGTTTCACCCGCGTAGTTCCTGTTCCCGTGGAAATACAGAGATAAAAAGTAGCCTATGTCACCCGGGGATAGTGTAGCTTCCCAACGGTGAAAGAATTTTTCAAATCGGTCCAGTAGTTTCGGAGCCTATTCGTTACAAACAAACAAATCTTTCCTCTTTATAATATAAGTGTAGATTATAAGCAATAATAAGCATGTAGGTCACGTCCGACTATATACATACAATGTACTATATATGTACATTTATGTACAATGAAATATTTCCGCGCTTAGGAGGTAGTTACTTGAGAAAATATTTGAGTCTCGTATCGTCTTAACTTCCTTATTGGACTATTGTCCGTTGCTATGGTAACGGCTTTCTGTGTAAAATTATCCCTCTAACAAAGGTTACCTCCTTCTAATGTTATATGGGACAGACCTTTTGATAATAATGTATCACAGCTATACCGTCAAATAAATAAAATGTAAGCGTCTGTTTTATAATTTCATAATAACAACTTTTTATGGAACGTATACCTATACGATACTTATAAGAAAAAGATTTTTTTTTAAATTTTTATCTGTCTGTTTGTTCCGGCTAGTTTTCGAAACGGCTGGATCGATTTTGATGACTTTTACTGGTAGCTACCTGAAATGTTATACTTAGGCTACTAAGGTTCCGTGCAAAATGAAAACACTTGAAAATAGATAGAAAGTAATATTTTAAAAGAATAGGTACCATATCGCGCAGACGAAGATCGTGGCCATCAGCTATTTCTACTGTTTGTTTTAATCCAAAAAACCACAGTCTATAATTAAATTACACAAAAACACAGACGTACTTAATAAGTTACTGTGTTTTTTTCTTATATTTCCATAATAAATTATATTTAATGTGTCTTCCCCATTAGTTCATACATAATTACTGCCCAATAAATTAACTTTAAACACTCAAACCTAACATAAATATTTATATTCTCAAAGATATGGTACCTTAATAAATACGGGGGCCATTTTTCATAATAATTGTAAAAATAACTTAATATTAATGTGATCGTCTTAAATTCGCATAAATTGTTGCGCGCACGCACCTCCCACTAGCAGCGTTTGATCTGCCTAGCTTGTTTTATAACACGATAGTGGACCGATGTAAGGCTTCGTGCAAACGGGCCACAGACTATTGCCACCGGTGGCTGTCGCTCACTTCTTCCTTTCATCACCTCATCAACCTATAATGTTCCCACTGCAGGGACTCAAGCCTCCTCTCTATTAGAGGGAGGGGCTATAATCCACCACGCGGGCCCAGTGCGGGTTGATAGATGTCACATGTCTTCGAACTTTTTGGTTCTAAGACATACCGGTTTTCCTCACAATGTTTCCTTCAGCGTTTTGAGAGCAGCATTGATGAAATAAATTACACATAGTAATGTACCTGCCTGGGTGCCGGGGCCGCCACCACTGGGCCACTTACTTTGGTACCGCGCAAACGATGGTGATCAGTGGAGGCCACGAGTAAACGGTGGCCGCCACAAGTGGGTAGGCTCGCCACCGGTGGAGTGGCGCAGACAATGAATAGAAATGTGAACTGACTAAAAAAAATATGATTCTAATTACTCCGTCTGTTAGATTATCGAAAAATATTGGATACATTTTTTTTTTGTTTTATCAAATCAAAAAAAAATACGAAGATAAAACGCTTCAATGATTTGAGTGGAGGTTTGTGGCGTCACTCATCGGTAAAAAATGCCATACTAATGTCTTAGAATATGACGTCACACGAGTTTTCAAAGCTCTGTATCGTCTTCATTTTTGTTAACGTGAAAAAAGACCATCAGGCCATTATTTTTTGGAAAATTATCTGACTGACTAATTAGATTTTCTTTGTTATCTACCCTATTGCGACTGTACGCCACTCGTTACACGTGTGCGCTGATTCCATACAAAACACCGGCCACCAATGGCTTTGAAAAGTTGCCCGTTTGTGCGAAGCCTAAGATTCAGTCGCTTCCGTCGTGTTTCTTAAAAAAAAAACGCTTTTTATTATCGTTCTACTAATTGAAATTGCCTCAGAATCAGGTCAAGCGTATCTGATGAAGAAATTGTCTTGTCTGTAACTATCTCGGAACTTATTTATTGATCCGTTCGTTGTTAGAATCTAATTTATTATTTTGTAAATTGCGGCGTTTGCGCATTTTTCATAATCATTTTTATTCATAAATCAAGGTGGGAGGTGGTTTAAAAAGACTTTATCGGTTCATTTTCTTAGCAAAATGTTTTGACTTGTCATTATTGGACGAATCAAATGACGCTTTTCTGTATTTTTGTTAAAATAAGTTTGAGATAGAAACCGAATTAGATTTTCTTCATTTACAACCACCTACCTAGAATCTAGGTAGGTACCTATATCAAAATTTTATCGTTATAAAAATTTAGTGACGTCTTGGGAATTCTTAAGAAAACCCAAGTTATGACAGAGGCCTGCTACATAAACGCCGAAATAGTTTCGTTTTCACTACAACGCGCCGTTCGAAAACGAATACCATTATTTACGTACAATTTTATTATTTTGGCACGTTACGTTGTCTGTCCGTCCGTATTTAGCGATATCGACGATGTCTGACGCATTACAGTGGGCGTGTATGTGGGAACATCGATAAAACCCATTTAGAGGCATGAGGAAGTGAAGGTCTGGTCGCATCACTAGTTATGGCGATGATCGCTGACGGCGGGGGTCTACCGGACCGACGTAATGTTCAGGCTTGACATCTCAATTCACGATTGGCCTTTGGCGATACTAAAGTGCGAGGTACGAAGACCAATCAAGCTAGACAAAACCAGTTTATATGAATCTCTCGTTGTACGGGAAACTTATATAGAGCGAGATCATGTTATACTGAAAATGTGCATGATGGGTCGCCCGTGGAATCAAAAACGCGATTGTTTTGAGGTTTCATGTTGATATTTTCAAACACAGTATACCTAAGTACTGTGTAGCTCTACAAAATGATGCTATTAACGAATGCCAATAGCACCATTTTTTGTATAGCTACTAACACGATTAAAGTAACATTTTGCATGATCCTTGTGTTTAGTTTATAGATAATAATTGCCTAGTTGATTTACTTTGACTGATTCCAGAGATTTAGAACTTAACTTTAAAGAGGGTTTTAGGATACATGCCATGGAGACTCTGTTGTCCTTTAAAGTTATCGAGGCCGTTTAGCAAAATAAAATTGTTACAACAGCCTGCTCGCAGCGTGCCATCCTAGCCAGCCAATGACAGCTAACCATAACCATGCCACTCTAGCAAACCAAAGCCATGCCACTCTAGCATACCATAGCCATGCCACTCTAGCCAGCCAATGACGGGCAACGACTCGCGAGCCAATCACAGTCAAGCGAAGACACCGCCATAACCACCGGATGCCTCCGGTGGGGATATCAGTCTATATAATGCCCTGTAAGCTCAGTTTCGAGGTCTTGTCGCGCTCGATTGTGAAACCTGTAAGTCGAGACTCTGTCCAAATAAAATAATGAATCAGTTCCTGTCTATTTTTTACCACTGTCGTTACAGTCAGAAGTGGTATCGAATAAAAAAAAAACCTACGATAAAACGACGCTCTGCTACTTAAAAGTCAACGGTCACCTACTGTGGAGGACGAGGTCTGAAAATTCAAACGAAGAACGTTGATGCACACCGCCTGCAAGGAAAATATTGTCTCCCATCCCAGTATCACAGGGCACAAATTGAAAAAGCAGGCCACAATCTGGATGGCACACGAAGCGCCTACCCTCAGTATCGCATTGGTCATTCCATAATTTGACCTTGAAAACGAAGACTGCGGCCAGTAACCACCTGTGAGACACTTTGAGTTTCAAGAAGTATCCATCTCTCTGCCAGCAACGGTTCTACGGTAAATTAAGACTACCTAAAGGTTGTCAACAGCAACCAAGGACATGGAAGGAAGGAACCGTCCTACTTCACGCTGAGAGCTGCCAGGAACCATGCATAAATAACAAGGTCAGTAAACATGCCAATATTTGCCAAATTAGCCAAATGCCATTAGCCAAATATATAAGCCAAATGTGTTTTACCATGGAGTGCCCCATGAGTTGATAATTATGCGAATCGTAGACAAAATAATTTGGTAAGCCCGTTAAGTAATATAATCATAGTCACTTAATCAGTATATTATTTGGTACAAAAAATGTTTTACGAGTAGGTACTAGTTGTGTACTAAGGAGTTGAGAACTTTAGATGTACATATTTAGTTCAAGTGCGCATTAGATTATCCAACAATAACAATTCCAAAGTAAATCATGGAGATCAGATACTTATAAATAGCTACAATAATTTTATTCCACTATTAACAGAGATATAGATAGCATTCCTTGGCGATCTCTTGCTACCGCCAGCCGATATTCAAACAGTTTTAGACTTATTGGATAATTATAGTTCTTGACAAATTGAAAACGAGGAACTTAAAATTAAATGAGGAACTGTTAATTTTTACATATTTCTTAATTAGGGTATAAAACATCATCTGATGGCATTCAACCAGGTTAATTTAAGTTGATCGTCTTAATTTCTCATCCCGAGTAATGTAAACGAAGTGCGTCAGTTTATTCTATCTAGTTAATAAAGAAAGTCCATTCATAATTTAGCAATAATAGCTCGCCCGTATAACAAACTAACAAAAAAGAATACGATGTGGGTATGAGGGAAGTCACATAATCATGTTATGTAAATAAAATAAAAAATGTTATAGGTATTAGTGATTATTTAGGTACGATCCTAGTTTTCCAACAGAAATTCATACGTATTGCAGGTATTGCAGCTTATCTTCTATAAAGTAGATTGACGGTAGTTTGCGCCCTGTCTTTTAGTTTAGTCGCGTTACAAGTCAGAAAGAGTGTTTATCACGATTTTGGGCTTGAATCCCTTGCAGTGATGAAATTGTTGCTAAGATTTCGTATTATGTGTTATGAAAAAATGTCCATGTAATTCTGAATGTACTGCAGTACGCGATACAATGACTAAACATGATCTTGTGACATGTATTGCCCGATATTATTATTCACTATGGTGACCGATGAGCCAAAGCCCAAGCAAGCTAAAACTAAAGCCAAAGTCAAAGTCTATGCCTATCTTTGGTTCTGCCTTAGGTAAGTAGATCGTTCGATAGATGCCGTTTATTGTGTACCATTTAGAAGTGAACGATTAGTTCAGTACTGTGCAATGACAAGATGAAAAGCCGAAAAGTAGTATTGTTTTACTGCGAAGTGGATGTACAGATACCTATAGTGCGTAATTGTGTAATCGTTGATGGTAGGCCATAACGTAAGTTAACAAACCTTTACGGTACCAGATTAGTTGTGTGAGTTGTGACAAACTTCGCGCGATGGAAAATATTACAAAATGCATCATGACAATAACAAGGAGTAAAACGAAGTTCTGAATTTTATAAATATCAACAAAATTTCTGATTTCCAAAAATAACCCGATTTAGAAGTAAATATTATTATGTGACGTCATGTTAACATTGTGCGTACTGTAAAGGGGATAATGTAGGAAAGAGGGTTATGACATCCAATTCTAAATTTATCTTAGCTCTGATAATACATGATGTCCTGAAACGAGGCTGCGCCTGTGGGTATCTTGGGGGCCAGAGTTGCATTAACTTAACATTAGTACTTAATAGCTTTAAACACATAAAATTATATTGGAAAAATAGAAAAACGTATTCGTGTGTAGTGTGTTAGTGTGTATAAGTAATGAAGTTTTGCCATCGACACGCTAAGAATTATATATGTGTGAGTGCATGTGTGTGTGCGTGCGTTTAATGGTATGATGTAATTAACTTAAATTGGTTCTTCCGTTTCTTCATCCGATAGTTTGGCAAAACAGTTTATTTATCTTTTCTTACATGAAAAGTGTTTCATGTTTCTAATATCGCAGATATTAAGGAGTTCTTATAATACTGTTAATATTACAACCGGGTACCTATAAGTCTTACGATTTATCCCAGATCGGGTTTCTAAACCAGTGCAATCTAGGCGCGGTAGGGTTATCTCAGATTAGAATAGCTGGAAAGAAATGGGACGTAACTTAGATACAAGGTGAAAAATGATAATTCAAATTCAAACTCTTTAATTCAGACAAGTGTCCATAGTGTTAGTAACAACAAAATAACTTAACGACTAGGGTTAGTAAACTAAGTGACAAGGCAAAAAAAATAAAAGGAAAGGAAATATGTTAATAGTGTGATTTACAAAAAAAACTATGATTATGTACTTTGGCGCCAGGCGATGACTACCCGGCGGCTTAAATGCTTAAATGCTTTTAACATCACGCATGTAATACCCAATGGGTTAGGCAGTGGTATACTCATGAGTACACACACATTTCGCTAGTAAATTGAAATGAATTAAAAAGTGCTTATTCATGGTTACATCCGTGTTACAAGGTATATTACTTCTGCCATACTGTAAAACAGTTATATTTAATTTAAATGTAACAACTTGTTAGTACGTTTCCATCACTAACAACGACACTTTTACCTACAACTAAACACATTTATTGAACACAAAAGTTGACTATAACGTAATGCTATAACATTTAAGTTGCGTTAAAACACTTCAATTAATAGCGGTGAAGCCGCAAACATAAGGTAGTATGGCATAAATATATACTTATACAACAATAAATAATCATAAATGGAATCTACACATCTCTTGTAATGAGGTTTTTACATAGGTGTTAAAAACAAACTTCCCTAATTTATTTTTAAAAGACATTTTCGTGGTACAGCTATTTTCTAAATCGTAAGGTATGTCGTTAAAAATTGTTGGTACTAAGCATTTCCTACATCTTTGTCCATAATAATTAGTACAAGTGGGTACCTATTACAAATTTTCTTATGCATTTATTCCTTTTCCTTCAGCTTAAAGTTCCATGCTATAGGGGGCGAGCCAGGTTAACTCTTGTTTGTTAGAGGATTTGTTTTCTGGCCATATTATGTGTAATTGAGGAGTTAGATAATGATTGACGTAAACTAAAAAGTATGAAAGGTCATATTATATGATACAACGGGTTTACAGGTTTAGTATCCGCTGTCACATATCGTAGCAGTGCTTTTGTCTGATAGCACCAGTAGTGTGAACGAATAATTGAAAACCGAAGATTTCATAAATCTCCTGAGAGGTCTATTGCCCCATTTTAACTTGGTTTTTCTGAGCTGACTTGTAATCACTGTTTTCTTGTTTCCATTGCGGGAGCAATTGTTCCAGGACGGCCGAATGTTACAACAGCCTGCTCGCAGCGTGCCATCCTAGCCAGCCAATGACAGCTAACCATAACCATGCCACTCTAGCAAACCAAAGCCATGCCACTCTAGCATACCATAGCCATGCCACTCTAGCCAGCCAATGACGGGCAACGACTCGCGAGCCAATCACAGTCAAGCGAAGACACCGCCATAACCACCGGATGCCTCCGGTGGGGATATCAGTCTATATAATGCCCTGTAAGCTCAGTTTCGAGGTCTTGTCGCGCTCGATTGTGAAACCTGTAAGTCGAGACTCTGTCCAAATAAAATAATGAATCAGTTCCTGTCTATTTTTTACCACTGTCGTTACAAAATGATATAATTCGACACGTTAAACTTTAACCAATAACCAATACCGACTAGTGGCTAAGTGTTAATAGTAAATCACGATATTGTTAGTTCATCTTTTACGATATTTGATAACCCAAATCCTCGTTATTAAACACTAAAATATAAAACATACTCAAAAAGCCACAGGACTAAATCAAAACAAACATCAAACAAAATAAATAAAAAGGAGTTCACGAAACCCGCTTGACCTTACTCACCGCCATTTTGAATTTCATTTTCATTTACGCATCCTTCATGCAGTAATGCAATACTCTGAAAAACATATTTGATCCCTTCAAGATGAGGTTTGCCAATAACGAGATACATCTAAATAGGTCTACAGGGTCTGTAAATGATTCGTTGGCCCCTTTTCATCAAATCTATTTCGGCTATTTTCGAGAAATGAACACATGGAAAAACAAATTGGTGTATTGATGCGGAGGATCAATAATATGAGTTTGGGGTAAGGGATTCCAAACAAAAGAAACTCGTCTTTAAAAATAATGGAAAATTATTTTGTTCGTAATACACTTACCGCACTCAGAGACGCTTAATGATTACTCAAGCCATCACTTAGTATAGATTTTGACACAATATTGAAGGTTTTAATATCTCTGAGAACGGCAGTTAGTCACTTTACAAAAGACTGGATGTTTTTCTTTTCGTAGTTTTATATCACTCCAACATATCATAACATCACGCCGGTAAGGATTAGGGGGCAACTGGCCTCTGGTCCGCGGACCAGATTACACGGAGCAGGAACAGTTGTGGAAAAGTCGGCCGAATGTGTGGGCCAAAAACTATCGTAGCTAAATCGACCCATCGGGTGCTCATAGGGTAACGTTTAAGTCTGATGTAATAGGGGACGGACCTGTCTATCAACCAAGCTAGTGAGAAAATATCGATGGAAAATCTAATAACATTGCCCGATCTGGGATTCGAAAGTAGGACCTCATACGAATATCTCAGCAGCCACGTTTGTGACCGCTAGACCAACAACGCACTCCACTGCAAGACAGCTTCTGGTTAACTTATCTAGAAGAGATTTCTCGTAAACTGTATTCCATTTACTTATTTATATGTTAGAAAGTGCCCATAAACAGACACTTTTAAACATACCCTTAAGACACGTACCAACTCAACATAAAAAAATGGATTTTTATTTTCTTAAATCCTATCCTACTAATATTATAAATGTGAAAGTTTGTGAGAATGGATGTGTGGATGTTTGTTACTCTTTCACGCATAAACGGCTGGACCGATTTGGTTGAAATTTGGTATGTAGATAGGTTATACCCTGAATTAACATATAGGATAGTTTTGATCCCGATTTTATCTTCCCGTGGGATAATTTTCGAGATGTAGCGGGTGAAGCCGCTGGCAACAGCTAGTTGTACATAAAACACTTATTTTAACACTATGTAGCTGTACAACTAGGAAAAGAGTGTTTTCGATGAACTCTGGCACCCAATGTAAGATTTAACTTGTGTTTAGGGTCACATCATTTATCCCATGAAACTCCGTGACTGTAAACTAGCTGTAACTGATTGGCTTACGAATAAATCCTACGACGACATTGAAATTTTGGCATCATCGCTGCCATAATCTGTGTATAACTAACAGATCCACAATAACAAAATCGTTAGTGGAGGATGCTGCTTCTGGCTTCTTCCGATCCCAAGACACAGTCGCAGGGCTAACCTAAACCTAAACAAAAATAACATACACAACATATATACACACACGCACACACACACACACATACAAGCACTCGCACTCATCACACACGTGCGCTACTTTTTGTAATTTTGTAATTTCTCTTGTTTTTCAATTGCATAGGTACATTGTTTAATGTTAAGTGGAAGTGCGGATTCAACTAATACAAGCATCCCCTTGCTTAAAAGGTGACCTCCAAATCGTGTCTGTTAAAACTATGTAATTGAAATAAACATTTTATTTTATTACATCAAACCTTATCGAAATATTTCCCAACAAACGAAAATAACCTGCAACCTTAAAAGTAGAAGTCAAACTCCGTTGCCCTTCAAAAACGACCGCCATGCGTGAGCGAACTTTAACCTTACGGACTTTCAACTTAGCAAATAGCTCCATCATATTCCCTTGACAATCTTAACAACTGTTATGACCAAGAAGCTAAAATAACAATATTTTATGCTACAAATTGTTTTATAATGCTTAAATACACTTATGAAATGAAAATTATGTGGTGTAAGGTCCTCGCTTGGGAGTTAGTACTGTCATCGACATTAGGGAAGGTCATGTTTATTATACTTATGTGTACACTTTGAAGGTCAGGGTCGTGGACAAGGTTCATCCTATTTTTACTAAAATTCATAAACTAAATTTTTCGTCTTACCGATTGCAGCTGAATTCCAGTATTTTACATAGAGCGACTGCCTATCTGACCTCCACAACCCAGTTATTACTGGGTAACACGATACTCTTTGGTAAGACTGGTTGTCAGATTTTCATACCACAATCTGTAACAACTATCAAAGATGTACCTATGACACCCGGGACCAAGCCTCGGAGAAAACTCTATATGTTTAAGATGGTCACCCATCCGCGGACCAAGTGAAAGTGCGTCTATGAAACAATACAGGGTGTAAATGAACCCTTCACACATACGTCAACCAAGCATTCTGTACATCAAACTAAGTACCCCTACGCAATTTTTTTTGCTTCGAAACGTTTTTTTTTTTTGGGGTCAAAATTCACATTACGCTAAGACTCAATGTAGCACTCTTTAAACATTGTGCTAGTGAATGCTTTGAATAGTAAACGGGTCATGGAGGTAATTTAAGTAAAGTTATAACCTGAAAAAAAAACGAAAAAAAACTAGGTTTTACAAAAACAGCTGTGCAAAATTTGGAACTTTGACCCCCCATATCTTCGTAACTAGGGAGTTCCCAGGTATGGTCTAGAGCCAAAAAATTATCGCAGTGGTGGGGAGAACAAGTGCCCTTCGTTTGCGTTAAGGGTACTTTTATACACTTTATAATTGTAGTGACGTCTATGAAGCAAGAAGCTCAGTACTATTTCTTATGTCACAAAAACAAATAAACGTACACCTACTTTCGAGTATTAGCAATCACTTTAGTATTCGAGACCACACGGTGTCGCGTGTCGTGTCGGCTCGAACTGAATAAAACTACGGTAGAGCTTCTTGCAACTGAATTTATTGTGTTCACAATACTTTCAGTAAGTACAGAGACAAAGAAATAAAGGCGAAAATAACTCGGTCTTTTAATAACTTTTCACGCCTGACTCTGAAGTAATTTGGTATAGATGTGTTTAGTCTTCCTGAACGTTTTCGATCACGACGGCTAATCTTAGCGGAGATGAGCCATCGGCGAGAGAGATATCATAGTGCACATGTGTCTGCGCAAGCACTGGTGCACACACTATCTGTTCCGACACTCTCATAGTCCGATCCGGGCCGGCAATCGGGTATAACCCGAGAGGCAATTGTTTCCCATGATTTGTGTACATCCTTTGTTGGAGATCCAAAATAAATAACTAATGATGATAATGTATTTTCTTCCTATCTCCTACCCTCCCTTAAGTCACAACCACTTAAAACTCTAGAAACTTGTGAACAAATCTGGAAGTCCATTAAAATGTACGTAGTAACACGGGTAGGGGAGAATTTAATTACTTTAAACTCATAAGGACAATACACCACTAAGCTCGATCCATAATGACTCGACATACGCGCTTCTCGATTGGTCACGGTTGACGCGGGAAGATTTGGTTGCTGGATAAAATGGAGGCATATGCGCCTGTTAGACGCTTAGACCAGAGTTAGACGCTTTACCTGTAACTCATCTCATATTAAAATAAATGATGGACTTGGCTATTTGTGGCTAAGTTCCAACCACTTGCCGAAATTCTCCCACCCGGACACGACTTGCCATGGCCGACCTGTTTTTAAAAGACACCGGACCCAGGTTTGTCGCAGCAAGGAAAATCTGCTGAAGTTGAGGTTCATCAATGACTCTGCCCTGGAGTGTAAATGTGGTGTTGTTCTACAAACGATGGGGCAGCAGTTCGTTCAGCACAGGAACTGAAGGTCGCTACCGAAAGCGCCAAATTAGAAGCTCAAATCTAGGCTGACACAATTTAAACATGGACACGCTAAGAAGATTCGATGATATATGATTCATAAACATTATTTAACAAAAATGCATTCCATATACCATATACAATACCTTGTCTATGTTCTGTTACAAGACTGTTCCCGCAGACGCAGCTATTCTCGATTAATTCTAGCTCTTTTAAATTCCATTCATGCGTTACGCAATATCTCTATTCGATATTACAACCCCAAGGTTTTTCCGTTTCGCTCACGTAGCGGGCCCCTAATCCGCGTGCCGTGAAGATATTTTCGCGACGTTCCGTGCGGCCACTAGAATAGCGGGTGAGGGACTCGCATAATTTTACTTACTGCTGATTAGTGTGGCGATTTAATGCCCCTGGTTGGGCGTTGTTGTACGTATGCTATCGTTAAAAGGTTTGTAGAAATAATTGTTTACATAGAGAAAAGGTTACTTATGTGCAAAAAGTGACTAGTTCTATAACTTTGCATAAAAGTAGAAGCCATCATATGGACCGTAGACCTATCTGCTAAAGGATAACCGTAACAATGCTCTTTTGAGAATATTACATTTTACCTTTCTAAAAGTGGCACTTTTCTTTTCTATTTTTATTCGACGTTGGTCTTAATAGAAATCAGTCAACCACAAGTTTGTGGTAGCATTTGAAACTTAAGCTGGCCAAGAGTAGTCTGAAGAGTCAATAAAATGAGAGGTGAGTAAACTGGTTTAGTTTCCACTGACCACTGTAAAATATAATGTACATTGAATTGTTAACTCATTGTAATTTTTTCCCGACTACGGCGAAGCCAAAAGGAAGGGTAATGATTTTCAATATGATGCTGTCGGCGATAGTCGTTGTGCCACCAACATTTGAACCCGCTACACACTCAACGCTTCGCCCCGCTAACTTTATAGCCGCACTTAAACAAGGAATCGATTCAGCCATAAATCGGTGGCCACGACGACATGACATGAATATTATTATAACTCGTATTTATTGAGGATTAGCCCACCGCTGGGACTGCGAAATATGGTGTGTGGGACTTTTTTATTTCTTAATTTATAACACCTAGATGTCAAGGGGAAGATATTTGCTTGGAGTCGGTTCCTAATAGTTATTTGCATTTTTTATGGGTACCCACCCACCGCAGAAGGGCTGGGTTAAGTTGACTTGAATCTCCATTTTGTAGTGGTCGCAAGACCGACTTCTGTGAAAGTGTTATTGGGTTTGTGGATTTTCAGCAACTTGAAGTCTGGATTTGGGCATGTTTGATCGGAAAAAAAAAAAAAATGTAGACTAGCTTCTTTTGACATGGGACATACAAATAAATATCTATATATTGTTGCTTAAATCAATGAATAAGCTTCGAAGTTAAGCATATCTGTGTCTCGATGATAGTTATTCGATTAATTAAGTCTTCAAACTAATGAATTTGATCAAAGTCAGTTAAGGATAACATTAGTGTCTAGCCAAAAGAGGCTACCAAATTGATTAAATCTTAACTTAATTTTTTACTTACTTTTTTTTATAAAATCAAAATGAAGGTGCCTGCAAAGTTACAAACAAAACCTTAACAAAATCTATTATCTACCCCTATTAATTACCCTTTTAGATCCAAAGGCTGTTGTTAGCTGAAACTTTTACAAACAAAGGCGATACTAAAATGTGCAATGTAGGTAAAATATGCAAACATCGGCATTTCGTTGAGGTCAAAGCTCGCAAACTACTTAAAATGGCTCTTATAAATCTTCTACATTTTCAGATACTTATGTTACACTGACACAATAGTTGTTTATAGTAGACATAACATGACATCACGACTGTAATCTCCGAAGGGTTAGACAGAGGTGTACCTAAAAGTACAGCCACATATAAGCAGTTATGTTTAAGTCCTATGTAATTGGGGCGAGCCTATTGCCATCAACCGGGCGAATTAGGGCTCCGAAGATAGATTTCCAAAAAACTTTGGACATGTTTTTTTTTTTAACGTAAACAAACAATAAAGACTCGTGTGACATCATATTCTAAGACATTAGTACGACATTTTTTACCGGTGAGTGACGTCACAAAACCCCACTCAAATATTTGACGCATTTTATCTTAGTCAATTTTTATTGATTTGATAAAACAAAAAAATACGTATTCAATATTTTTCGACAATTTAACAGGCAGACTAATTAGAATCATAATTATATTTTAGTCAGTAAACATCCCTATTGAAATTAAATCATTCAACTGACTTAGATAGATTAACGAACGAGAATGGAAATGCCTTAGATCTGCACAAAGAAGAAAATTAAATGTCTCTCTAGTCTCTCATGAATTCATGGACTTCTGTAAAAAATTAAGATGATAATTTAATTAATTATGACATAAACTTATTTTTTTTATTTACTATGACATTTAATTTCAATTTTTATTTACTGACATTTAATTTCCATGTTTATTACTTTGACATGCAATTTCAGATGTTTATAACTATTATCTATACTAATATTATAAAGCTGAAGAGTTTGTTTGTTTGTTTGTTTGAACGCTAAGATCTCAGGATCCACTGGCTGGAATTGAAAAAATCTTTTTGTGCTGAATAGTCCATTTATCGAGGAATGCTTTAGGATATATAACATCACGCTACGACCAATAGGAGTGGAGCATAAATGAAAAATGTTGCAAAAACGGGAAACGATATTCCTTATTGAGAGCTTCCGTTGCGTGCGCTGCAAATATGGTTTAAGTTATGCAAATATTACGTATGAAACAAATGTTCCTTTTTAAAAGTTCTTAAAATAAGTCCGCGATAGCATATATCTATCTACTAAGATTGACTCACTGTAACCATTTTTTACTATCGAAATGTTAGGTTAAATAGAATTATTTTTTGCGAAGCTTATTTAACCCATATGGTATTAATCTATATCTAAATAAATATGTTTGTTAGAAAGGAAATTTAATATACAATATTTAACTCTATATAGTTTAAACAAATATCTTAGAAGATATCGCAATGTTAAAATGTACGCGCGACAAAATAATTACGCGGTCCCGCCCTCGCGTCCCGATGTAGATACGTGAAGATACTGGCCTCCGGGAAATTCAAATTCAAATTATTTATTGCACCATAATATGTACAAGGTGTGGCCCAGTGGTGGCGGCTCCGACTTACGAACAGTTGGTCGTGGGTTCGAACCCAGACAGGCGCGTTACTTTGTGTAATTTATTTCATCACCACTGCTCTCAAAACGGTGAAGGTAAACATCGTAAGGAAACTCGGAATATCTTAGAACCAATAATTTGAAGATTGTGACATCTTCCAATCCGCACTGGGCCCGCGTGGTGGATTATAGCCCTTCCCACACCTAGAAAGGAGGCCTGAGTCCCTGCAGTGGGAACAATATAGGCTGATGATGATAATGATGATGATTGTATATTTAACAGTAGGTAGTAGGTACCTATAGTAATTCTCAATTTAATAATGTAATCTAAGGTTCTATCAAATATTATAGAGAGGAAAGATTAGCTTTTTTGTTTGTTACGATTTAACTCAAAACTCAGACGCTTTGGAAAATTCTTTCAACATTAGAAAGCTAATTGAAAAAATATTACTATGTTGGATAGTTGATCTATCGAGTAAGGTTGTAAGTTATATATTATTGTGACGCATACGAAGTTGCGTGGGTCAGCTAGTTTATTATAAAAGTGACATGGTATTCATTAAAATATTATCTTAAGATCAATCAAAACTGTAAAACTAATATTTTTACACCAGATAATATGGTAGAATGTAAGAAATCCTTTAAACAAACCTACAATATACAATGTACAACTGCATTCTTACAAATAAATAAATTCTAATTCTAATTCTCTAACTCCTACACAGTAAATACAACCCCTTTGCTTAAAGAATCCTGCACGTCTTACTTTCATTACTTATGGATAACCAGATGTCACACCCCATGCTCTTCAATTCCCTGAGGACGCATTTCACGACCAGAAGTCGTCGAACTTTCACCTATCAAGAGACATTTTTACACCGAAGAGAACGCTTGCAGAATACATTTAAATCACTAATAGTATGTAAAGGATTTCCTCTATAAAGGGTGTAAAAGTACCCTAAACGCAAACGAAGGGCACTTGTTCTCCCCACCACTGCGATCAGTTTTTTGTTCTAGACCATACCTGGGAACCCCTAGTTACAGAGATATTGGGGGTCGAAATTCTAAATTTTCACAGCTGTTTTCGAAATACTAGTTTTTCAGGTTATTACTTTACTTAAATTACCTCCATGACCCGTTTACTATTCAAAGCATCCACTAGCACAATGTTTTAAGAGTTCTTCATTGAGTTTTAACGTTTAATGTGATTTTTGACCACAAAAAAAAGTCGTTTCCCTGCAAAAATTTTTGCGTAGGGGTACTTAGTTTAATATACAGAATACTTGGTTGACGTTTGCGTTAAGGGATCATTTACACCCTATATTGCGGACACTTTTACAGGAAAGAAACTTGTCTCGAAGCCCCATCATCGTCTACCTAGTATAAGGAAGTAAGGATTCCGGCAAGCGCAGCGCGTGCCCTGTGACCTACGATCTCTGTGCTCGGACCTCATCGGAGACACATGCGTTACTTCTCTTTTCTCTCTTACTCTATGGCTTTTTCGTTGTTCGATCGAATTATCAATTACTCTGTATTGTTCCCAAGTAAATTAATATTACAGGTATACTTAAAAGTGAATCCAAGTTTAGTTTTTCCCATAATTAAGTTCCCTTTTACTAGTCATATTCCAACTATGTTGGGGTCACCTTTCAGTCTACTCGGATGCAGCTGAATACTAGTATTTTACATGGAGGGACTGCTTTTCTGACGTTCCAGTCTTTTTTTGGAGAGAAAACCAAATAATACTTTTCCGAAGCCGGGAATGGAGCCCGGAACTCCATGCTCTGCAGTGGGGCAGGCTGCTAACCCACAGAAAAAGTATTAAAAGTGGATTTTACTATTTGATTCCCATCCGTGTCTCGTGCATTCGTTGTCGCGGTATTGTTTTATGAATTGTTCTTCTGACATTCAAAAGTGCCTGTAATAGCTTAATTGAAATAAATGCTTTGTGTTTTAGTTTGAACTATTTTGTTCTAATAATTTGATTTTGTTCAATAAACACACCCTTTATTTATTTATTTATGTACACACAAAATAAAAAAATAGAAGAGCACAAAGGTACTGCTTGTTTCTAAAGAAATTTCTTCCAGCAGACCTGCGAGAGGAGAGTTGGATTAGATATATAGACACAGTGTGTAGAAAAGACAAACAGAAACTAGAATTAAGAGAAAAAAAAACCCCACCCCACCCTTTCTTGTTCATGCTACCTAAAAGTTTCGAAAAAGTATTAAATGTCCTTGAATCACAATGGTCGTACAGTATTCTGCTATCCGCATTCCTTTGTTCTCTTAATTTTGACCTATGAACAGAGTCCTCGTCACCATGTCCTTAGACCTCGAACCTTTCGAACCTTTGACCTCGAACGTTCACCTGTTAGTTTCTTTGTTGTCTAAGAGCCAATTACACCAACGAAACTCGATCAGCACATCTAAATGCGTTCAAGAACTGTCAGTGTCATTCTTGTAACGGAATGGTCACAGTCGCAGCATTTGTAACGCCGTGTATGTGCTGATCAGGCTGTGTCATTTTTAAAGTTAGCTGTTAAGTGACATCCTCAATGCTTTATTCGATATTACCCCGACCTTTCAAAAATGTATCATCATCATCGTTTCAGCCGAAATACGTCCACTGCTGGACATAGCCTCCCCTAAGTGTCGCCACATTAACCGGTCTCGTGCGTCTAGCATCCAGCGTATCCCCGTAACCTTCACCATATCATCGGTCTACCTAGTTGAAGGCCAAAATCCCGCTGAAGTCACCCACCATCAGCGACCTCAACCACATCCATCCCTTCAGACGGTCAGTGACCCACAACCTGTGGCTGCAAATGGTCGCAACACTACACTGCGAGATACTGCTTCGCTCTTTGTTGTCTGGGATCAGATTGGCGTTACCATGGACCTTCGAACCGGTGCACGGTGGTGACACGACCCGAAGTCGATTTGGAGTGTACATTGTAAACAGAACGGTTAAGCTGATCGGATTTTGTTTTTAGTTTGTGGGTGGTCTTGGAATTGTTGCGTTAGCGGCTCGTCACAAAAGTGATGTTTTGAAGGTTTTCTGTGATCGTATTTTTTACCAGTTCATATGATGGATTTGTCCCCCGCTGATGGTAACAGGATCGCAACCTATACCCTCAAGCATGAGCCCCCTCCTCCTCCTTAAGCATGAGTAGTGGAATGCCTGCCTAGCCTTTCGTAGATTACGGGCGTGTTATATGTTATGATGTGCAGATGTATATGAGAGAAGGAGTAAGACCATGTTGAGGTTTCCGTGCCTTTGCAAAGTACACCAAATGGTCCAATAGGCTACCTTAGATTAAATATTTAAAACTTCTTTGATGTGGAATGTAAGTACCTACCAAGCGTCATTCACGAGCAAATAAATGGTGTGACAAATATCAACAAACATTATCCATCGCCCCTCACGCTTGAATAGTTTCAGAAGAACTTCTCACGATCTATCAAGTTAAGAGTTTCCAAACTTCTTGTATTTCAAACCGTTTAAAGTACTGTTGACGAAACTCTCCCCTCGCCCAAAGGACGCATACAGATGTGGTGGGGCAAAAAAAACTGTCGAAATGAAAAACAGAAGAATTTCCATAAACACAAAACAATGGTAAGGAATTTTCATTTGGTTGGTAGTATGTAAATTATTTTTCTTTTTAAATATTAAACTTGGTCTTCGATTCGACGCTACGTTTGTTCATAATTTAGCACGTATTTATTCTATAGAAATGTCTGCTGCAGGCTTTCTGTTATTTAAATTTTCTTGGCTTGATTATTTAAAAAATCTTTTTCAGAGTATATTTTGGAATACTGTTGCTTTTGGTACGATTATATAATTATCATTTAGACAGAAAAGCTATTTTCTGGCATTGGCGAAGCTGTACATCTTGAACACAAACATAAGCCCGCGCTTTATTCGTACCTATAAAGCAAAGCGCGGGCTTATTGTAAAACGCCACCGCAACGTTCTTGCTCCATTTTCTTCATCTCGTCATATACCAACGTGAAGAACTAGAAATAAAATTAAAAATGCACAGAAAAATAATAAATCGCCATGCAAAACTGAGTAAAATGTATTTAAGTCATAAAATTTACCTTCTACTTTAAGCTCACTTTGCCCCCTCGTCATAGAGTGTAAAACATCCCCGAGCCATAATTCGCATACTAAATACTACACCACATTATGCGACCCTCTGCACAAGGATAATATCCCTGAAACTTTCCACATTGGGTCCAAACTCCGGACATTTTGACCCTCCCTAAGACATATTAGGAAAATCGTAAAAAAGTTTCAAAAATTCTTACTGCTTTATCAGATCAAATGTCGTGGTTAAATTATATTTTTCCCAAAGTTTTGTTTGATATGTTATTTATTATTCAATTTGAAGTTTTTGTTTCGAGACTTCTGTCGAATTGTTGCCGTTATCGTCCGTAAGCCATTTTGGGGAAATTGTTCCATGTTTTTTTTTCTTGGAAAACTGTCTAGTAATCCCAACGTTTAATTTCCATTTTAATATACCTATTTATCTTTCAAACGATATATTTTAGTTTAATAAATAAGTATTAAGTTTCAATAAAACAAACAATGCATCGTATTATACCACGGAGACGCCATCTTGAAAAGCGAAACGTAAACAATAATTTGGCGCGCAAACGTAGACAACACAGTATTCTCTCGCAGACGGCAATTTGCGCGCGAAAAGCAACTGATATGTTGTGTTTATGTTTTGTTTACATAAACGACATTGATGCCAAAAGTTAAATGTTTGAGATTAAGTAAAATCTTGAACAACATAAGCTGTTCAAAGTCAGACTAACTTTGAAGGTCGAAGTTGATGTGACGAGCGGGTAATCTGTTGGGACAAACAATCTTACGTTACCTACATTTACAACAGAAAGTAGAACATTGTTTTCGATAAAATAATTGAAGAACTACGTACTATACTCTACAGCTGTAAGTATGTTTAATATAGACTCTTTATTTCCATAATGGATGACAATAATATGTTTATGCATAAAATAACAAAATATCACAATTCATAATACATGATCTTCTTAGCGTGTCGATGGCAAATTGTGTCGACCCAGAATTTATTTATTTATTTAATAATTATTAATTATAGCAGCATTACAGAATAATCCAATACGAATCATAATAATTATAATCCATTTCTGCTACCTACCAGTTTGGCGATTTCGGTAGCGTCTATTAGTTCCTGTAGTGAACAACCAGCAGGACAGGCAGGGTACGACAATAAGTGTGTAAGTTATAACCACCTACATAATAAATCTATAAATTCATTTCTTTAAATCAATTTAATTTTCAAAACAAACCAGGCCTCCTCCATTTTGCAGCACGTCAGTCTGTCCTTTACTACTAAATAAATACTGGATATTCTTACAAGATACCGTTATTAGTCTAGAAACTTATCGTAAATAATAGCTGTAATTATAATAGGCCGCAAGAACATCTACCTACCTAAGATTAATTATTTTCGTGCCTCAATTCTACTATTAATCATTTATTTGACTAAATAAGTACGAAAAGCGAAGCTCACTTTACCGCCTACCACCTCCCACATAAAAACAAATATGATCCATTAAGATTTTTTTTCATAAACAGCGAAAATATTCACATAGAAAAAGTGTGAAGTTTTAATTCGCGCAGAGTTTCGCTAAGTACTGTAATACGCAGTTCGACATTCGATTAGAATAGTAAACGCCGCTGTGGGGTGCAGACGACCCCCTGTCTGCGCCCTAGCCCCGCCGCCCTTTGCCCTTTGTCAGAGATCAACTTTGATTAATGACGCAGATGCGGACTTATTTCGGCGGGAAAAGATATTTACCTAAGTAGGTGAAAATCTTTTCCCGCCGAAAAAACTCGACCACTAGACAGTCAGAGGCAGTCTCTCAGACACGTCTATGTCTGAGAGTCTTAAGAGTGTTCCACGCGCACCTCAAAGAGATGTCAGCAACATGGAAGGGGGTTGCAAGGGCCGACGCCCGTCGGGGCTGCGGGATGTTATGAGAGATACCGCGGTCTCGACATAAAGGGCTAAGAAGGAACATGGGTGGTTTTTAGTCAGTAGAAGTCTGACACTCCCTTTCGCTCTGCCCAAGAGCGGGAGGGGTTATTTGATGATTTCCCACGCCCCCAAAAAAAAAGGCAAAGTGTCATTCGGGGCTGCGGGACTGTTCGAAATACCGAGGCCCTGGAACACAAAGTGGAAGGAACATGGGTGGTTTAAGTCAGTACAAGTCTGACACTCACTTTCGCACCGCCCAGAGCGGGGGAGGGTCATTTAATAATTTCCCATCCACAAAAAAAGTGTTTTTGGGTTTTTCTCATCAGGCCACGGAGACTGGATTTCAGTTCGGTTGATGGCAATAGGCTTTACCCCTATTACATCACTACATTTTTATTAATAAAGAAAGTGTTATTATTTAGTTATTTGATGATTTCCCACCCCCCAAAAAAAAAGGGTTAAATAACAACTGCCGTATGGGTCGATCTGCAGTGTTAACCGTTTACCGAGGTCTGTGCGCGGATGAACATCCATTTCTTAAACCGACCCAGCTCTCAATTGAAGTTCTTCAACAGTCATTACAGGTTGTCAGAAGAATCCTGTAAGTACTCTCTGCTAGCGATGGGCGTTGAATCAACGAACTAGTTGAATCAACGTTGATGTCTCTTCAACGGAATTAACGTTGACCGTGTACAAATCAACTCGTTGAATTCGTCAACGAGTTACGAAACAACGCCGTTTATGAATTCAACTCGTTTCATCGGTTGACGAATTTAACGAGTTGATTTGTACACGGTCAAGGTTTTGTTACTTTCAACGTACGTAAATTGTATTTCTTTAAGAATAAAACTCCCGCTACGACGCGATAGTCATGACAAGAATTTGAACTCTAAATAACGAATACAAGATTTTATATTAATTTAATCATTTGATAAATGTCAATATTTTTTAAAGAAAGTAAACGATGACATTATTGTATATTCGTGCGCGGAATAAAAGGTTTCGGCGCCGGCGGGCCTGTGTCTGGTTGAAGCGGCTGATTGGCCGGACAGTGGACACCTCGTTCGACTCGCGCGCCCTGGCCATGATAAACAGGTTAGATACGCCTGAGTGTTTTATAGCAAATTAATCAGTCAGTCCTAAGCCTGAAAAAAGTGTGAAGGAAAGATCATCTAGAACCCTAGGTAGGTAGTAGGTAAAGTCATCATAAAATGTTATCCAATTTCATTAGGTAAACTGCATCAAATTGTTCGTAAATTAACATTACAACAGCATACGTTAATAAAAGCGTTGAGGCGTTTATCGTTCATGCAAGTTGACGTTCGTAACACGTTAACTCGTTGACGAAATTAACTAGTTGATCAACTAGTTGACAAACGCAATTCAACGTTAACGTTTCGTTGACGGAAAAACCTTCAACGACCCATCGCTACCTCTGCTAGTCTTTTTTTTGGTACAAGCCCGCCCCACTATTCCTAAACCACTGTAACTCCTGTAAGCCAGAATCAACAGTGGCGACCACAAGAAAAGCGCCGAGACAATGAAGCTCGACGAAGTCCCAGAGAAACGGTTTAACTGTCTTGTATCCCACAAGGAAATTAATCAGAAAAGAATAGCGGAGGAGTAAGAAAAACAAAATTTCATAGTTACTAGTCTTGCCAAGGATATCATGTTACCCAGCAACAGAGATTTGAATGACAGAGGCTGCCCTTGTTTTTACAAGGACTGCCTACCGGTATTCAGCTGCATCATCCGGTAAAACTGGGTGCTGAATCCAATATATTATAGTTGGGGCTACGATCACCAAAATTAAGAAATCTCGTTTCACATACAATATTTCAATAATTTTAAGAATTGATTCTTTACTACAGAGGGTATTGTTTGTCAAGCACAAACAATATCCTCCATAGTTAAGAATACATTTTTAACTTAGATGCTATCCTAGAGGATAATTGTATTTTCGATTCCAAAAGGTTTAAATGTTTCCATGAAATTCGTGAGCTTTACCCTAATTGACATTGATGATTTTGACATTTAATGTACACAGAAATTCCTGTGAAAATAAACCCATATTTCCTGTTAAAGTAAACATTTATTTCGCTCAACGTTTCTGGGAAAATATGTTGATTGATACTTTGTAAAAGTAATACGAATAAGTACCAAAAAATCGCAAGATTAACACCCAAACATACAAATTACTACACTACTACATTCCCGTCGACAATACCGCAAGCAAAATCTAGTTCAAACAACAAAGCTTTAATTTAGTCAACGTGAAATTACGTCATCACTCACCGCTAATACCCGAATAGGTAAAAAAATCACCGCCGCCGTCGCTTCTGTAATTTCGGGCCATTAGTCTGGGTCGAGCGTCTCGCCGCGCGCCGGGCCGGTACACGCGCACCGAGCGGCCCGGCGCCCTTACCATGCCCTTAAAACAGGATACGACGCAATATACAAATTTCACCTCACATATTAATTTTTAACAGTTATTGAGGGATCCACTCACAACACAAGTCCACAAACTCGTATTCTGTATAAAAGTAATTAATTTTTATTTTGGAACGGATTCGAAGTAATTTTCCTTTGTATCGTCTGGTTCGGTACGGACGTACTGAGCTTTCCCGGCGCCCTTTATTTGTCCTTACACCCGGATTCGCTGATTTGGACGTCTATTGATGTTCTAAGTCACTTTGTGGTAGATTAGCTGAATAGTATTCAAAGAAATCGCTTTTCTTGCCGTGTGAGCGATTCAACGCTGATTTTTCGGAGAAATTGGACTGTTTTTGCTTCATTGGGCTCGTCGGTTGTAAGTGCGTGTGTACTGTTGTTCCTTCCATCCTTATCCTGTCTTTACAAACAAAATCGTCTGATTTTGATTGTGTTCTTAATTCTGATTTTAATTGAATTGATTGCTTAAATAGCTGCGACTTAACATTTCTAACCCTACACATTCCTCCATCCCCACACATTACTAACCATACTAACACTATAAAGATATTTGCCATACAAATTGTTAAATAATTTGCTACTACTGTCTGAAGCATTCTAATGTAACAAAGCTTAAGGGGGGACCTGGTGTCCTGAAATACAGGCCCCAAGCCTAGTTTAGGCACCAGTCTCCCACAATATACTTATTTTTTTGTCACTTGAAATGTATTGTGTATTTTTATGTGTATTGTGGCGAGAAAATAAATCTTATTATTATTATTAATTGTCGTTTCTCATTTATTTAACAACCAGAATATTAACGTACACATACACAGTATTTTTGCTCAGATTTCTTCTACGTCTTCAAGGACCAAAGTCTCAAAGTTTCTTGGTCCTTTCGTCCTGACTGTCTTGTTACCACAAGTGCGGGTGTACCGAGATCCTTGCTCGTCCTTATCGTGTCCTTACAGTAGAATATTTGGCTGAGTGTTCCCGACAATAGATCCCTGGGGATGTTTGAGAGGTGCCTCAGGAATAACAAGTGTGGCCGAAAGGACCTGGCGTTACTGTGTTGTTAAATGATATTTACTTAGTTGGCTGTTTGGGACAGTTATTGCTGTTTTAAGGCCGGTATTGTGTAGCTAGGAACATGGAATACAAATTAACTGCGGTCCTCGGAGATATTTAATGATTACTTTAGCCGTCGATAAGTAAAGATTTGACATACTTTTGTATGACAAAACTGTCAAGACCTTTACTAAGTGATGGCCTAAGTAATCATTAAAGCTCTCTGAGTGCGGCAGTAAGAGGTTAAGAATACTTCTAAGGATAGTTTCTGCGCAATGATAAAAACAGACCATATCAATTACACCTGTCATGAACACCAAACAAACAGTTTCTGGTAAATGATCCACCTTTTCTGGGTTTCACAATAAAGGTTCCAACGTAAATTTGTTTCAAAAGGCCTTTTTTTTAAAGTATGGGAAATCATCAAATAAATTCTCCCGCTCTGGGCAGAGCGGTAGGGAGTGTCAGACTTTTACTGAGTAAAAACCACCCATGTTCCTTCTTAGACCATTGTGTTGAAAAAAGAGGGCGTCTAAGTAACATGATTTCTTTTAATAATTGAATACCCAGTCAAATTATAAATTATATTCCCAAGGCCTTAAAAAACTTTGATGAAAAAAAAAAATGTTTTGGCGGCAAGAAAAATACATAAGCTTCCAAAAGTTTTTCCTCGTCCTTCCCGCCGTTTCGGTACACATGTACTGAGCTTTGGGAGTCCTTGGTTAGTCCTCCGCAAGGATACTGACTTGTCATGTTGGAGTTCATTACTTTTGTACGAATATAACCAGGGACTCAAACTGTAACCGTAATAAGTGTTTTTAACACTGTTTTTAAAACAGTTTTAACAGAAAAAACACTTTTAAATGTAACAGATACAATAATGTTACCGAATCAAACTGTAACCTTTTATATGTGTTAATATTTGTAACTGAAATAATCAGTTATAGTATCATCATCAGCCTATATTGTTCCCACCTCAGACCTCCTCTCTAGGAGAGGGATGGGCTATAATCTACCACGCGGGTTCAGTGCGGATCCGCTATCTAAAATTATATTTTAATTCTAGGAACTTCTCAGTAATTACTTTAAAGATACACTCTTTGATTTTAGTTCTTTGAGTATTGTTGCTCTAAAATACTCGAGAAGTTCCTGTAAGTAATTAACTATTCATTCTCCCTAAACTTAATTATATTATTTAAAGCTTGCTGTAACTACACAGCTTAATTTCCGATCCTTCTTACAAAGGTTTTTGTTATAATACCACTCAAACAAGTGTAGGTCAAATTTGATAGCCTTGTAAATCTGATAGTTCAACTTATAGAGGCTGTTTCGCTATAAAACATGTACTTATAATAAACAATTTTATGGCTATATATAAATGCGAAGTTGTTCTTTTATGGAGATTCTAATATTAGATAGGACAAGTCTATTGTATGAACTAATTCTATAAGTTCAATTTTTGATAGGTATAAAACGGTTACGCTTGAAAAACATATATATAAATACCAGTGTGGGCTATGTGGGGAATCCTAATGCACTAATCTTCCTTTTATGGTTAGCCGAATGGCAAAATACGGAACCCTTATGGATTCGTCATGTCTGTCTATCTGTCCGTCCGTATCCGTATGACATAGCCACTTTATTGCGAAACTATTAGAACTTCACAAGTACACAGTTGCATAAATCCGCACTGGGCTCGCGTGGTGTATTATAGCCCTAGAGAGGAGGCCTGAGTTCCTGCAGTGGGAACATTATAGGCTGATGATGATGATGATGAGTTGAACCATTACTTCTTTTCTATCATTAGACCTACTAGGCAGCATTCCTTCTTTTTTACCCGACTGCGGCGAAGCCCAAAAGGAGGGATTTACTTTTGAATTTTGATCCAAATAGACATAGACTTTCCCGTTCTTAAAATAAGAATGAAAACTACGTGACCACAACCACGACCACACAGAACCATCAAAATCCTTAAGTCTATTAATCCAACTGTCAACATAAAGGGCGAAATAAAAAGCTGAAATACCAGGGCAGCATCACTATATCACAGCTCTTTTAATCTGAGATTTTCCACCTCTTTAATAGCAGAAAAGAATTCGTATCTCTCAACGTGTTCGCGTTAAAAATGATATATTATCATGAGCCGAGTCACGTAGCTTGAAGTTTTATTTATAAATAACTAAAGTCTGTCTGTCCGATATTTTGGGGTAACTCTAAAATGGTTTTTTTTACATAATCACGCCTGTAATCTCTGAAGGGTTAGGCAGAGGTGTACACATTGGTAGTACATTGTGGGGAAATAGGGGGCACAATATGTTTACTGACTAAAAAAATATGATGCTAATTAGTCCGTCTGTTATATTATCGAAAAATATTGGATACGTATTATCGTTTTATCAAATCAATAAAAATTGACGAAGATAAAACGCGTCAAAGATTTGAGTGGGGGTTTGTGACGTCACTGACCGGTTAAAAATGCCATACTAATGTCTTAGATTATGTCGTCACACGAGTTTTCAAAGCACTGTATTATTGTTTGTTCACGTGAAAAAAGAAAAAAACGTGTCCAATATTTTTTGGAAATATATCCGACGGATTAATTAGATTTTTTTTGTTAACTACCATATTCCAGACTCCGTGCCTGCTACTGAGAAATTTCTGATGGAAAACTTCTCTGCTGCTCTGCTGTCTTCGTGCTCTGCTGTCACACTTGCTACCAATGAGGCAGTCACAAGATCAATCTGACTTATCTACGACTTCCCTGATATTCAACTTTAAAAGGGTGATTTTATTTCCGTGCCTTTTATCATACAGTATTAACTGACCCCTCTTCTCACACCACACTTGCAATTTTCTGCTTTATATGAGGGACCAGGTGATGCTGGATACTGACTATAAGAAATATGACGCTGTCATTGCCCAATTCAAATTCCTTAGCGTATTTTCTTCTTAAACTACCTACTCTCTTTATCAATTATTATCATATCTCACTCCTATGTACCCAAATTTAGGGCCGGTGAAACATATCTTTCAATTCCATACTGTAGTACTTATCTTTCAGGCTTTATATGGTAGCAGCATGTCTGAGAGATAAATCTCGACGGCACATAAAGCCAAGTTGGCAGCCAGGGTGGTATAATAACTCTGACACCAGGTCACTAATCACACAAAAGAAGAAAAAAAAAGGCGTAACAACAGAACTTACGATTCATCATTTCTTGGGTTTTCTTGCTACGAGTATATTACTGCCTTCTTGTATATTATGCCTGCTTGTTGTATTTTTTTTTCTATATTTAATATTTGTAATGTGTTGTATATGTATTGCTTTTTTTTTAATGTCTCATTGTATGCTCGTCATGTTTCTGCGACAAATAAATATTTTTTCTTTCTTTCTATATTAAGACTGTGAACATTCTCCTGTAGTCACAGAACAATGGCAACTTGTTCTGTATAACATTTCAGTCATCCATACTGGCGCGTTTGTGCTAAAACCGTGAATGAGGAAGCATCATCTATTGAGCGCAATGGCGTTCGGAATCCCTCTTCTAACATCCTCCATCTCCCTCTACCTATTTCAGTAACTCACCTGGCAACGAATAATTTACTAAAAAAAATATTTTATATACAAAACGTAATTCAAGATAAAATATAGGCAGTAATGACAATTTCAGTAGCCATCGGTATCCGGGGCGTCTATTTTGATGCGGGTGAAGCCGCGGGCCGATCCTATGGTTTGGCTATATTTAACGCTATGTCTGTCGCTTGCTGGGCAGGAATTCGGGTCAAACTATTAGGCTCTACACAGATACATTGTCACAGCGAGAGGAAGTTTTTAGTGGAGTATATTTCGAGAATTCTCTTGAAATAGCAAATGGACCGTTCAGAGGAATATCATGTACAGAATCGCTGAATTCATAACTAAAACGTTACAAAATTCAGTCTACATTAGTCTTATTAATAATACAAGGTACAAAACTGTTTAACGTCCACCACACACCCACCGTCTTGGGTCCAGTGGAAAACCAGCATCGGACACTAGCTGCTCGGCAGTTTGCTGAACTAGGCTTCTTGGGCGCAGTCGTGTGACACAGAATATTAACTCGTTTTTATGCTGTGATTTAAGGTTTTATATTTTACTAGCTGATGTTTGTGGCTTCGCCTGCCTGGATGTCAGTCAAATTATATATTAAACCCGTCCTTGAGAACCACTTTATCCATTGTTTAAAACAGCATGAAAATCGGTGGCGTAGCTTTTGAGTTTATCGCGAACAGGCAGACGCGGCGAAGGACTTCATTTTAAACGAGCGGACGTTACGCGGTTTCACCCGCGTAGATCCCGTTCCCGTGGGAATACAGGGATAAAAATTGGCGTATGTTACTCAGGGTGAATCTGGCTTTCCAATGGTGAGAGAATTTTAGAAATCGGGACTGTAGTTTGTAAGTTTATTCATTACATACACACACACAAGAATACAAATCTTTCCTCTTAGTAATATTAGTGTAGATGAGTGTAGATAGTATAAGCAGATAGTGTAGATAGATAATTATGAAGTGGTTTTTTGTTGTTTACACTTGTGTTTTCTTTCTTTCTAAGTTGTTGACATTGCACCGCATTCTGCGAACGTCTACAACTAAGATTAGCCGCCTTTTCCTTGGAAAAAGCCGCCCGTGGACACTTAATTGAATTGGCATCTAGCTATACAACGATCATTTGGCACGTGGCAGTATTTTTCCATGTTATTTTCGAGGAAGAACTGGCGAGGTAACCTGGAATCGCATCGTGAAGGATATGAAGAGGCCTTCACCAAGCAGTGGGACATTTCATAAAATAAACGAAACATCGCGCCTGTATTATCGCGGAAGGATTAGGCAGAGGTGTGCATTAGTATATGCATAAACCCAATAGCACTTTATTCGGCCTGGGAATCAAACCAGGACCATTCTGGGCCAATTATAAAAGAAATGGTTGCCAACAGACCCTCTTTTGGGGGGGGGGGGGGGGTGAAAAATCATCAAATAACCCCTCCCGCTCTTGGGCAGAGCGAAAGGGAGTGTCAGACTTCTACTGACTAAAAACCACCCATGTTCCTTCTTAGCCCTATACGACAAGGCCGCGGTATCTCTTACAACATCCCGCAGCTACAAACGAAAAAGCAAGGTTCAAAACAAGGTTAAAAGCTAGATAGGTGGTAGGTTTAAAGCAAGGTTTTAGGCAAGGGGGACCTAAAACCTTTGTATCAACCATTTCCCTAAGCCTATCCACCTAATAATAATTATATATACATAGGTACTCATAAAATTACAAATGACGACACTCACCCAAAGAATACCACACAACATCCAACTCATCAAAAAATTTCGCAATTTTACAAACAACTAGAAATGCAATCGATACCCACAATTATAATGACAAAAACGGTAATTAATACTTGTAGCCGGCGAAACACAATACCTCTTTGTCGGCAGCCGTCGGGTAACAATAGACAGGTGGACAGATGACACTTTATAGTGTGACCAGTCTATTGTAAAGTTTTAGACAAAAAATAAATGATTACAGGTGAAAAGTAACGGGCCTTTTTGGAGACACCTCTTTTTTGTGTCTAACTGTTTTTTTATTTAAACGGGGCAAAGGACAATGTTTTTTATTTAGGTTGGGCGGGTCAAAAACCAGCCAGTTGGAAGTGGCTACTGTATCTGTAGACACCTGTAAAGTCGAAATGATTACCGATGCGTTATACTGACTTTAGGGACAGGGTGAAATGTGTGAAGTGTCCCATTCTTCAGTTATTAAGGCTTCATTTTGAGAAGATTTTTGTCTGAAAAAACAAACATCCTACTAATATTATAAATGCGAAAGTTTTTGAGGATGTTTTTTACTCTTTCACGCTAAAACTACTGAACGGATGTGGATAAAATTTAGAATACAGATAGTTTATAACCTGGATTAACACATAGGATACTTCGTAACCCGGCAGTATGATCCCGTGGGCGAAGTCGCTGGCACAATCTAGTCACACTAATATTATTAAGGCGAAAGTTTGTGAGTGTGTTTGTTTGTTACTCTTTCACGCTAAAACTACTGAACGGATTTAGATAAAATTCGGTACACAGATAGTTTATACCTTGGATTAACACATGGGTTATCTTTTTTCTTCCTGTGGGATAATTTTCGAGTTGTAGTTTGCGAAGCCACTAGCAACACCAAGTAATACGTATAGTTTAACGCTTGTAACGCCCAAAGAGTTAAAGCAGAAGACGTGTAAGTACCTGTACTACACCCAGATTTCTCCAACTTGGTCCAAGTGCCATGTTATAAGAAACTAGCAACGACTGTGCTGTGACATTCCAAAAAACTCAATAACCCTTGACAATATTGATGTTTCCTGACAAAAAAATATGATTCTAATTAGTCCGTCAGATAGATTTCCAAAAAATATTGTACATCTATCTGACGGACTAATTAGATTTTTTCTGTCAACTAACCTATTTATTATACAGGGTGTAAATTAACCCTTCACACATACGTCAACCAAGCATTCTGTACATCAAACTAAGTACACCTACGCAAAATTTTTTGCCGGGAAACGACTTTTTTTTTGGGGTAAAAAATCACATGTTGCGGTAAAACTAAATGTAGCACTCTTAAAACATTGTGCTAGTGGATGCTTTGAATAGTAAACGGGTCATGGAGGTAATTTAACTAAAGTTATAACCTGAAAAACTAGTTCTTACAAAAACAGCTGTGCAAAGTTTGGAACTTTGACCCCCAATATCTCCGTAACTAGGGGGTTCCCAGGTATGGTCTAAAACCAAAAAAATATCGCAATGGTGGGGAGAACAAGTGCCTTTTGTATGCGTTAAGGGTACTTTTACACCCTTTATTTAAACTCACCGGTGATGCTTGCGATCACTAGACCACCGAGGTAGTCACAATTAAAAGGGTCTACCAATTGCAATCTAACCATTCCACGTATTTGCACCGTAAAAAAAACAATCTCATAATTGAGCAATTAACTGCATAAAACCGCCCATAAAAAACACATAACTCCTGAATCATTTTAAAAGCACTTTCCCTCTATCAGCAAAAGCATTTAAAATACAAATACGGACATATTTATTGGGCTATATCACGCAAAAATGTAGGCACATAACTGTCGCATAGAGACCATGTTTGCACGTAACCTATACCACTAATTAGATGAATGCCTATGCAAATGTGGTGGTATGGGGGTTCCCCCATGGTGCACTGGGATTCTAAATGGAAATATATAAATTGTTAGGGAAAGTGATGGAGAAATTGTGTAGGTGTCGGTTGCTAACGAGAGTTGGCGCGTGTGAGGTTCACACGAGACCAAATGGAGATTTTCTTATTTATAGTAAACTAGCGGACGTCACGCGGTTTCACCTGCGTAGTTCCCGGTCCCGTGGGAATACTGGGATAAAAAGTATCTTATGTCATCCGGGGATAGTGTAGCTTCCCAACGGTGAAAGAATTTTTTAAATCGGTCCAGTAGTTTCGGAGCCTATTCGTTACAAACAAATCTTAACTCTTTATAATATTAGTGTAGATTTAATAAATCTTGAACTTTGTTATCTTTAGGTAGTGCCTTGTTCTTGTCAATCATGACTAAGGTAAACTAAGATCTTATTTCAATGAAACTTTTAATGAACTGACAGACAAAGCAAAACCAAAACCTTGTAGAAACGGGCTGTTTTGCACAAGATAATAACAAAAATGAGGACTAAGAAATTTTTAATTTTTGCATCCTCAGAAAGTGTTAAAATTAATAGACAGTGTAAATGGAAATTCGTCAATTTCGAAGTTAGAAAAAAATTAGGCAGATATAATCAGCGCTTTTGGAACGTCAAACTTACAAGAGACAGTCCCCCAAAACGCCCTCCCTTCGACACTTCCTAGCGTTTTAGCTGGGAAGAATCCGTCCTCCGTTTATAATAATAATATAATAAGATGGATGGAGATCTATCAGGCACAAAGTAAGTAGTAGTACACATGATCTACAAGATGTATTTTTTTTTAGCTTTACCGTTTATATTGATCAGCTGACAAAAAGATGTTCAGTTTCATGGTTCGAGACAGCGCACGAGAAGTTGCGCGGTTACTATGTTACACCTTGAATACTTCCAAGTTATTAACTCACTTCTCACTTCATTTTACTATTGTATATATTTGTTTCAACAGTTCAAAAATGCTTGTAACAGGCCAACTTGAGATAAAAGGGTTTTTTAAGACCTTATCGCGAATGCATTTACAAACATTTGAACTCACAACACAAGCTTTACACCCAGAGCCGGAACAACTACCTGTAAGCCATGCAAATATTTGTTCCTTGCGGGCATCGAACTCGTGCCACGCAGACCAGCAGTCAATCGCTCAGACACTGCACCATTCGTGCCGCAGCTTTGATTATGTATTCAAAATCAAAATATTTTTATTTCTTAAAGGCCTACATGGGCACTTATAAAACGTCGACAAAAAGGTGCACGGTTCGGTGCATTGGTCGATTCCTAAGGAGAAGAACCGGCAAGAAACTCCAAAGGTTACTCTTTTAATCTTTTAAAATCGTTTGGGTTAACAATAAGTTCCAGACATAATCTTTATAATACACACATGAAGATTATGCAGATTAATGTCTGAGATGGTCTTTTGAAGAAAGCACCACACAGATTTGAGTAGACCCGTCTTAAAGTATTATTTGAATCCTGTGTAACTACACTGTTTTTAATCTTCTTCATTTAAACGCAATCTCTCGGTGTGTTTCAGGATTTCATGAAACCGCTTAGCATAGTGCCGGAGTCGGCCGCATTGTCACGATATCTTTGCTATTATGCTATGTTTAGAATATTGGCGCCATGCTGCAAAACCTTATTGTTATTCTAAATGAGCTTATCTTTGTGACTATTCTAATTATTTGTAGGTGATTGTGAACTATGTGATAAGAACTGGGTTTCGGTCATATTGCTGTTTTAGATAAATGTTTTAATATACCGGATTACCCAGTGCTATCTGGATTTTAGAAGCCAGATAGACAGTCATTCCATGTCATTGTCATACTAGTATTCAGCTGCATCCAGTTAGACTGGAAGCCGACCCGGACACAATATGAAGGAACCTGGGTGATTTTTAGTCAGTAGAAGCCTTACCTACCAGCACTTTTAGATTGTAATATTTTTTGTGTTACTTAACCTAATAAATGAATACAGACTAACCTCCGCTCTGCCTAGAGGAGGAGTCATTTCATGATATACCCTTGTCCATAAGCAGGAAGCGCCTAAGTAGGCCATGAAATTTAATTTGCTGTCAGGTCGTTTAGTGTCAGGCAGTATGGTGAACATAATATGATTTGCGACTGTAACACTTATGTGTTTACATAATTTTAATAAAAAAGAGGAAAGATTTGTATTTTTGTGTGTATGTTTGTAATGAATAAACTCAAAAACTACTGCGCCGGTTTCTATCTTTCCCCATTAGAAATCTACATTCACCCTGAGTAACATAGGCTACTTTTTATCCCTGTATTCCCACGGGAACTGGAACTACGCGGGTGAAACCGCGTGACGTCCGCTAGTAAATAATAAACTCATTCAATGGGAAATTTGCATTTCGCGGGCTACCTAAGCGCAACCTCCTGGTCCTGAACACCAGGACGTGCTATAAATATCCCGTAAGTATATACAGTATAGTCTATATAGTCCGTAGTATATAGTCGCGTAAGTGTCTTCTTGGAAGACACAAGCATCAGCGCTTAATACCTTACGTCATTCATTCATTCATTCCACCTTTTGCGCTTTTCACTTAAAAGAACACCTTCAATCAAGAAGTTTGTTTCCCGACTCTAACCTGTCTGCGTAAAGTTACTTTGACTTGCTCGTGGGGGGAAATTGAAATGTTTACATTAAAGGGTAGGGGGTGTAGGTAAACATACATGTGTCATTATCACATTAAGGAATGTTTTGAATGAAAATCAAATATAAGTTTGGGAACGCCATGAAGGTTGGCCACTTTTCCTAATTAAGATTTTACAGCTGACAATATTATTAATAGGAGCACCTTATGTTTTCTTAAATAAACACGACGTGAAATAGGTTTTGCCTGCGCCTTTGCCCGCGTTTAAGTCGATTGTTTTTCCAATGGAACGTACTACCGGTATATTTATTTATTTATTTATGTATACACAAAATACAAAAAAGATTAAAAATATAAAAAAGGGAAGCACAAAGGTAAGTACTGCTTATTTCAAAAGAAATTCTTTCCGGCAGACCTGCGAGACGAAAATTGGATTACTATTATTTATTTATTATTAATTGGATTTTGACAATTAGACACAGTGCAATGTGTAGAAAAGACAAACAGGAAAATTTTAATTAAAATTAGTTACAAAAGTATTATTATACATAAAAAATATACATAAGTACATACAAATATATACACAAAATAATAATAGGTATTAGAGAATAGGTAAACAAAACTAAAATACACGCTTTAGAGCGACGCCATTTTGTTTTTCGAAATATTCTCGGCAAACCATTTAATTTTCATTTAATACCCATATCACGGAAACGGATAAAAAGTAACTAGTCGATCAGCCATCTCGCCATCTTTGAGAGTTCAGCAGGGCTATTGCGCATCTTTTAAATGACAGTTGCTATCGTATAGTGTCCATCAATTAACTGTCAATTGGTTCCATTTTGTACTAAACCATAACCAATTTGACAGGTAATCCATAGACAATATGATAGCCACAGACATATGATAGACATTTAAAAATACGCAATATCCTTGCTGTTAGGTAACCATGCAATGTCATCTAAACTAAACATTTATGCAAAATTTAAGCTCAATCTTAACTGGGAAGTGGGTCACATTTAACATCTATAGATTTTATTACATAGTAAATTCACTGGTGAATCTAATAAAAGTTAGGTCAAAAATAAACCCAGTTAGTACGTCACGATCTACGTGTAGCACGCTAAATTCTACAGATTTTGTAGAGGATATAGAGATTCAGACAAAGTTACTATCGAATACAACGCGGCAACGTAGTAAAAACCGGCCAAGTGCATGTCGGACCACGCACAATGTAGGGTTCCGCCATTGCCTATCAAAATACGTGAAAAAAAAAAACTTTCTGAATTGATTAACCACCCTGCCTACCTGCCTCCGAAGTTTCGGACTTCGGGGGCAGGTAGGATCGATGATTTTTATGGTAAAAATAAAACAAAGTTACATTTGCAGTTTTGAGACCTGCGCTGCCATACATTATGTATAGGAAATTTGATACAAGTACATTTTATAAGTTGGTCGACTATTACTCGTAAACTTGTGAAACCTACTTAGCTGTAATAGTTTTCCTTTTATTTTCGTTATATATGCTACTACTATGGTTTTTTTTACGGTCCCAAACACAAGCCGTATAGGTGGTTTAAGTTGGCACACTTGAGTCGAACAAAAATTTGCACTTTAAAGCTGAATATTTCACCAACGAATCCCTTAATCGAAAAAGTGTTGAAGCAAAGTCCCAATATTTTTTAAAGACCTTCCCAACGACACCACCCACACAATGGACTTCTCGAGAATAAAAAATCATCAAAATATTTTACTCTAGCACTTTGTCGGCGTAACTCATTTGTATATTCGTGCCAAATTACAGCTTTCTGGTAAGAGTCTAGTAATAGTGGACGGACAGACAGACAGACGGACGAACATGGCGAAACTATAAGGGTTCCATATTGACTACGGGACCCTAAAAATGGATATATGGATTTATTCGTTTCGAAACATCACTATAACCATGGCGAAAGATTGAAACATGGAGTCAGTAAAACAAACAAAAGCTTACTTAATTTATTGCTCATAATTCTAGTTTATTTTGAGTGTTCTCATCCCCCACATAAATAAAACTAAGTTAATTATCACACGTCCCACTTACCTAAACTATACTTACTTTAAGTTTTTTTTTTACATTTTATTGTTATAACTTCATACACTTCCTATCATATAAACTTGGTAAGCAGTTTATTTTTATTTTTATATACGTCATTAAATTTTTCATAACAATAAAACGTGATGTGTTTTATACCTTTAATGATTATAAAAGTAACTAAACATTTCATTGTCATAGACTCAAAGTACCTATGTGTATAGACGAATACAAATTTTTGTGGGTTAATGAAAGTGCTTTTTTATTGCACTTTTAAGCTTTTCAAGGGCGTTTTTAGTATGTGTCATGTAATAAAATAATTTTACTCATAGAAACGCCATTTAAAATAAATTGGTTTGAAAGTAGGGTTGATTAGCTATTGTATCAGTTATAATTTAATTCGATAAAACGTCGGATGCATTGTATTCTGGTGTATCTATTTGCACAATATCTTGTATTCTGAGAAATACAAATAAAGGTTACAAAATATTTTATCAAAAACGTTGGGACTGATTCCCTTTTCGCAAGAAATAACCTACTTAGACAGCAAAAGATAACAGTTAGCAAAAGGTAACTAGTGGGAAATTCTTTGAGTAAAAATATATTATAAATATATTATTTATATATTTTTTTCCTTTTTTAACATATTTCCATCGTGTGTTGTTGTTTTATGTTTATATCAATGGATCTGTCACGCAGTCGTTATTCAAACACAATGAACTTTTTCTTTCTATTTTCACAGATTACAATCCGTTACAACCTATAAAGTAGACCATAATTAAAAGAAACAATCTCTCAACAACAAACGTAATGTGATACGGTTTTCATGGCATCAAGTGTACTTCACCAGGTTAACGACCCCCACAAAAACTTATTCAATTGTCTTGAACTACAGATAAATATCTAAACACTTCTCATTTAGTAACTTATTATGGCTTTTAAATAATTTTGTTACGATTTTTATGATAATCGTAAAAGTTTGTGTGCGTATCTCCGTTTTTTTCTTACCCAAAGGTACAAGACCCATAATATTTAATTAACACCATAATTGTCTTAATTGTTGAAACTCATGACGTTATATAACACTTTCAAAGTTCAAATAAAACATTAATTAATTAATATTTAATGCTCATAAATGAAGAAAAGGTAACGATCCGGCAAGGTGGAAAGATTACGTGTACATAAGGTAAGTAAAGGCTTTTATTTAAGCTTCGTTACACGAGCGAGAGTTCATTTTAAGCGGGTGGTCGATTTTTATGGCCGTGTGTGTATTATTTCTCTAAAATCATATCTCATTAAACAATTTACAACAGAATAGATGCAAACGTGTGTACTTCACCTAAAAAAAAAGATAAACTTACGAAAATTAGGCTAAAGTGGCTTCGAGTATTACGCACTTGACCTTTTTTTAAAAATACACAACTTTTTTTTCAATCAGTTTCTTATGCGATTCTAAATTTCTTTTGAAAACTGATATCTGGACCATATCCAATTTTCCCTGATATAGCCTTTATCTCTTTGGAATGCATCCAAGTTATACATCAGTGTTTCCTGTATTCTAGTAAGATGGATGGGACTCGATTTAAAACTATACTGAATCGAGAATAGTATGAAAGCTATCAATTTTAAATCGACACTCTAAACCGACCATCTGATCCATGAATGATGTTAAAGTAACCAGGTAAACAGTAGTAACTCTTATTTTATTTTAAAGAAATAGGCTTCCATGCAGTAAATAAAAATCCTCAAAATTATTTAAAAAAATATAGGTACTTATCTACATCCTACACTAATATTATAAAAAGGAAAGATTTGTACGTTTGTAATGAATAACCTCAAAAACTACTGCGCTGAATTCGAAAATTCTTTCACCATTAGAAAGCTACATTCACCTTGAGTAACAACGTTTTTATCCCTATATTCCAACGGGAACGGGAACTACGCGGGTGAAACCGCGTGACGTCCACTAGTCTAAAATAATTTCACGCAGCCGAAAGACACTGGGCACAGCTAGCTCAACAAAAAACTATCTCGCTTGTCGGCAGATACCAAACAACAAACAAAACTGACCTGCTCTATATTCATCTCAAATTCCCGCCAACAAAACCAGAAATATTAAAAATAAACAAAAACAGCCAGTCTGCCGTAAGGGTTCATTTACCTGATCCTCAAGTGACAGCAGTACGAAAATAACCAGAAGTCAAGCAAATGAACTCGAGAATACTTTGCGGTGGGACCATCTGTCATGCATCGACATATGGCGTTTTTACGGGCCTACGATTTGTTTATATCGCATCTCTTTCACCCTTAGTGGTTATTGTGGTGTCTGTCTCGCTTGCACACGGTTTTCCTTCAAGGTGAGGGGGTAATTGAAATCGAACACTGCATGCGGGTTAAGTGAAAGGACTTGTCTTGACATAGATTAAAGAGATATTCAGATGTTTTTTGTTTTTATTTTCTACCTATTTTCTTAGGATTTTTCGATGTTTACTGAAATAATGATGTTTATTTCCTCATCTAGCGAGAAAATAGTAAACTAACACGCACTAATCAGTCATCTTTAGTACCTCCATTTGTTCACTGGTCACTGGCATTTCTTATCGCAGTTCATCGTATGCAATAAGCAACTTAAAATTTGCATAAAACCCTTATTAACAAAATAACTGTGTTCTGCCTCTATGTACATAAATCTATATCAAGCCTAGATCAGTAATGAATAATGAAACACGCACTCACAGGGCAATAAAGTTAATTATGTCCATTTAATTGATACTTAATTACATTAATGAAGTAATATATCTTGTTCTTTGAGCTTTTAAGAGATAGTGCATTCATTGTTCCGTACTTTGATTTAAAACAAACTAGATGGTATTGTAATGTGTTAATATAATAAACAGTTAATGAGACTAATTAAATGGCATGCCAAACATTGTTTAATCGATAAAGTAATAAATGCAGATAGGTATTGTTGTAACGCGGTAAGGGTATAAAGATTATGTACATGCAATGTATTTAAATTATTTGCAACTGTAAAAATCAGTTCTATCAACTTGTACTTTCCTCAGAAAAGCCGCAAGAGTTTAGGCATAATCAAATGTTTCCGCAACTCTTTTACTCTTTGCACTTTTTTCCGCAAACCATGGGAACAATGACCTATCATACTTGGACCCACCTTTGTCGTGGCAGACACTTAAAGGCAGGTTAAAATTAACCGGGAGATTTATAGACAAGTTCATCAATTTAACCGCAGTTAAATTTAATCGATTCATGATTATAATGTCGGTCCTTTTACGGACAAAAAACATCGATTCAAGTTTATTTTTGGTACTGTTCGAAGCTGTGTAGTAACTTGATATTTTACTGAAGTTGTTGATTAACGGTCAATTAAACAACTGTTTCTTTTGTAAATTAATTATTTTAAAGGAGATGTTTATAATGTGCGTATGAGGGCATTGTAAGTGCCCGTCGGGGCTGCGGGATGTTGTAAGAGATACCGCGGCCTCGACATAAAGGGCTAAGAAGGAACATGGGTGCTTTTTAGTCAGTAGAAGTCTGACACTCCCTTTCGCTCTACCCAAGAGCGGGAGGAGTCATCTACACTAATACTAAAAAGAGGAAATGTTTGTTTGTTTGTAACGAATAGGCTCCGAAACCACTGGACCGATTTGAAAAATTCTTTTACCGTTGCGAAGCTACACTATCCCCGGGTGACATAAGTTACTTTTTATCCCTGTATTCCTAAAGCGCGTGACGTCCGCTAGTTTGATATAAAAGCGGTATCATTGGTGTGTTGCTTGTGTATTGCATCGCTCGCGGAGGCTATTTTAAGGCCCACAAACTACGATAGAATTAGAATTAGCAACTACAATTCAATATCCAATAATAATTGGCACAATAACTATCTGCTCGTAGGTGTATGATAATGAGCCAGCTGGTTAACGTGATAGGTCAGACACCAGTTTTGCAATCTGCCCATAGGATCTGGAGTTCCCTGGTAATGACCAACTAGTATGTGTCTTATTTGTAGTGGTGTCAAAGTTGCTTTAAGGCAATCACTTGCTTAATGCTTTATATTTTAAGCTAGCTTTTTTATATGCTTTATTGAAGCTTTATTGGTTTTTAAACGCGTAGGCATATCATGATGCCACTCACCGCGCTTGCTTTAAGTCAAGTGACTTAAAGCAAGCGCGGTGAGTGGCATCATGCATGAGTGCGATGTAAAAGCAATAAGCAAATAGTAACTTGTGAGAGCCATGATAGCATTTGCTTTATGATATGTTTATTAAGCACGGTGCTTTATTTTGCTATATGATATATTAACCACCACTACTTATTTGAATGCTCCGACAACGGTTCTGTACGTTATTTTTTATAAAATTGCAAGCGAATATGGTAATTAGATGTAAAAGATGTTGAACTTTAGTTGTTTGTGTTGTTTGTATGTAAATGGAAATAGGAACTTAATTGAAAATTTTTGACGATAAAAGGGGTAGGTTGAGTTAAATGGCAGTTGCTTTTAAGTTGTTTAATACTTTTACAATAACTTTCAACGAGTGTCTTAAGTTTTACGATAGCATACGTACAGAACAAAACATCACGCCTGTGATCCCCGAAGGGTTAAGCAAAGGTGTGCCTAATAGTTCACAAACATTACCCCATTCATGTTTACGTCCCATGCAATAGGGAACGAGCCTATTGTCATCAATCGTGCACAAATCCAGACTCCGTGGACTACTGAGAAATTTTTTATGGAAAAATCCAATTATAATTTGTCCGACCTGGGAATCAAAGCTCAGGAAGGACATAATTCTAAGCAGTCTAGTCACCTGTTAAAAACGAGGCAATCTGCAGTATTTCTAACATTTCTGACAAAACCCCTCTGTTTGGTAGAGAAAAAATAAAATCTTTTGTTTTCCTAAAAACTCAAGTTAAAGAACCAGTTCCTGGTACACCAAGTACCTGATACGCTACGGTAGTGGAATATCGAGAAACCGTCGGCAACTATTAAATCGATGCCGAGACGAGTCGAATCGAGTTTACGTCAATTAATCGATTACGACCGATACTCAATATGTTATATCATGATTTTGTTGATACATTGATTTTGGGTGAGTGTGTTTGTATTTTCGTCAAAGCAGCGATTTATGTCAATTGCTACTTATTGTCTGCCTCTAAAAGGCCAGCCACTAGGTGAACCATGACCAGGTGAATGTTGCTGAACTGGATGCGAGATGCACGGGGCGGTCAATGTGAGAACTCTTGGCGGGATCTATGTCCAGCAGTGGACGTCTTTACTTATTGTCTGCCTCTAAAAGGCCTGCCACTTTTATTTGTCATTTCAGGAAAGCTTACAGACAATTATCGAAGTATAAGAGCCTAGTCTATTAGCTCAGACCAAGTAAAAAGTAAAGACGGAACTCTGCGAACAGCAAAGTGAGGCCGGTCAAACTACGCCTCGCCGTGTACATACACAATACACGCACACACGTACAACATAAACTACGCCTTGGTCTTAAACTTTTTATTTGGTCTGAGACGTGTGTGCGTGTATGCGAGGCGTAGTTTGACCGGCCTCACTTTGCTGTTCGCAGAGTTCCGTCTTTACTTTTTAATTGGTCTGAGTCTACTAGTTAATGAGGAATGCCTCATATCATTAGGTATATTCGGAATAGCATCCTTTTCGTAAAATTCCCGTACATCTTATCTTCAAGATCAAAACAAAACAAGCCAAACCAGGCACCAGAACTAGTGTCCGCAATAAAATCTTTACGTCCGACACATCGATTTCACGAGTGTCGGTTCATGGCATCGGTAATAAGCGTACGGTATGTTAATACTCTATGCTCTATGGTCTCTGGGTTGTCTATTGTCTCACTGATCATTGTTAGGCTTTGGCGTTTAGTTGAAGAATCAATTATTTATCGTCTGCCTAGCCTTTTTTTAGCTATGGTGGGATTGGCTGCCAAGCTAACCAGATTCCATTATATTCCACTAAACGACTGCCAGCCTGACCTGCACAACCTGGTTACTGTAACCGGGTTGTGCAGGTCAGGCTGGCAGTCGTACCGACCAAACACTGGTATCAAAGGGTTTCGTGGTGGGTACCACGAAACCCTTACCAGTGTATGTCAGACTTTCGGCATTCGAAATACGCATGAAGTATCAAAGATCTAGAAATGGTAACTGGGACCAACATGTTCACTTTCTTTATGCTGAAATCTTTTTTCTCCTTGCAAGGACCACCAACAAGATTTTGTACTAAAACTATCACTATTTCCTTCCATGACTGATTCTATTAACTTAATTACCTATTTGCATAGCCTGTAAGTGATGTTTACAGTAGAATCATGAACTGTGACCATAGTGTAGTAGAGGTAGGTCGACGTTCTTTATTCAAACGTTCAAACTTACCGGCTGTTTATGATTAGCAAGAAAAACGAATTATTTTAATTTAAGAACCCATAAATTACAAAGCTTCGTAATTCAAAAAATGTTTCGCAAACTTCGTTTTTTCTCGGCGGCCAGCAGCAAACCAATTACAGGCTAATTTAATTAAATGAAGTAAATAAATAATGTTGTGGCCACAGTATCTTTAGGTTACGACACAAACATTTTTAATGTAGTCAAAAAGTATATGAAGCTACTTATCGGAGTTCAATTAAGCTGCAGTTTTGTTTCTATTTAATCCTAAAACATTACTTATGTCAAAATTAAGTGCATTTTTATGCAAATCAGGGTGATAAGGACGAATTTAAATTAGCTTTGGGGAATTCATTCATGCAAAAAACATGGTGATTTAACGAGTAAATAAATAACGCTAAGCTTCATGTTCAAAGCAATGGCGACGGTTAGGTTATTAAGTAGTAAGTCATATTGCTGTCAAATTACTATTAATATGAATTTTAATAAGTCACTAGTTATTAAAATAGATGTTTTAAAAGTTGTCCCTACTCTATTAAACTATCGATTCGTTATATTTTTTTATTTAAGTACAGTGTTTTACCATCAATTATTAAAAAAATGTGAAAACGCGGTGGGTTTTCCAATGAAGAGTTTCAACAAAACATAACATTCCTTTACTTCTTTACTTCGCAAATTAAACACAACGGAAACGACCACACATTCGTAAATACTATAACGTGATTATTTGTAACAAAACGAAAAGCAACCAGTCATCTTTATTCAAAAATACAAAAGCCATAAACACAAAAGAAACTAGGTTACATTACAAAAGAACATCTAGGAAGATTTGTCTGCCTAGTATTATTTTAGGCTGTAGACCCACTGGTTGATAGGCAGTTATAGAAACAGTATGGCCGCCACCTGCTACATTGTCACATGTTGCGGCAGCATGTGCTTGCTTCCGCCAATTGACGCGGCTCCAATGTTAAGGACGATACGAGAATTTGTAGACGACACAATAATATGCAGGTTTTTTGTCACCTGAAGTGGGTTGTTAAAAGGTTAGAAAAGAGCATAAATATCATGAATAGGAGAACAGTAAGGGCGGTACTCTACCCAGAGCACACTTTGAAGGGCACGAAACTATCACATAAATTGCACACTTAGAGGACGATGAATTTGATTAAACGCATGCACAGATAGTTAAAAAAAAGATGTTTATTGATCACACAATTATTGTTTTGTTTAATAATTATAATATAAAAATAATTATTGTCGTTTTTTTGGCAAATATCCAATAAAATATTGCATACATCAAGAGAGCTTCTTGTATACATACATTATGCAGATGGTCCCGACTGTCATTCGAAGATCTTTGACAGTCGTTACAGGTAGCCAGACACTCGAAAGTATGACAACCAGATTTACCTAGGGGTATCGTGTAACGTGCAACTGGTTTGGGGAGGTTAGATAGCCTGTTGTTCATTTAAATTATTGGTATTCGGCTACATCCAGGTTGATTAGAGGTTGAACCGAACTTAGTTAGAAAAATGCTACGCAAATGATGATGTAAGCTCATTGGGTGGCCACTGTAGTAGACTTGATATTGTGAGAGATTTCGCAATCCATCATACGCAAGGCTTCTTCATCAGCACAGGAATCTCCAAGAGGCCTTAGTTTGGTAACATATACCTATCAGTTATTTCATATAATTCAACTCAGAGTTCAATCAAATTTCAACGTCAAAACGTATGACCTATAAACGACCCGTGTAATTAGACGTATCCAAGTGTACCACGGAAACACACGAATCTTTGACAAATCTTTTAATATCATTCTAACGGCCACACGGACAGCGCTAATTACCGTTTATTACAATTAATACTTTGAATGGGTCGCTCTGTATATCATTACTATTTATTACTATCAGATTCATACAATAATTTCTATGGAATGGCCAAAATTAGCGCGAATTAGCACAGTTTTGGTTGGCAACAGTACTGTTCAATGAGTGGGACTGGGTAGTCATTACCCCGCTGAGTTCATTAATAACTGAGATTACAACAACGTTATGAATAGTGCTGGTAAAGTAGACTATTATTAATAGACAATTCTTGTAGCAGATGCTTTGAAATCTAGATTTTAAATAATTTTGAAAATTGACAAGTTTTGTCTCCATAACTATGGATGTTTACAGACTAATAAAAATATGATTCTAATTAGTCCGTCTGTTAGATTATCGAAAAATACTGGATACGTATTTTTTGTTTTATCAAATCAATAAAAGATTACAAAAATAAAACCCGTCAAAGATTTGAGTGGGGGTTTGTGACGACACTCACCGGTAAAAAATTTCATATTAAGTTCTTAGAATATGACGTCACACTAGTTTTCAAACACTAGGTATCGTCTTTATTGTTTGTTTACGTGAAAAAAGTAAAAATACGTGACGAATATTTTTTGGAAATCTATCTGACGCACTAATTAGATTTTATTGAGATATAAGTAAGACTATACTAAATATATAAACTAAACTCACCTAAAAACAAACTAACTATAAAAAGGCATCGAAAAACTCCTCCTCAACGCTGTCAGCAGGTAAAGTGCCCAAGAGACTGGCAGCGTTGCCGCGTTGTATGGAAACACTTAGCCTCTGGCCAAAGAAAAAGCCAGCCCTTGGGTCAGAGGAAGCGTCAACAAGGCGTTTGGAAATATCCTCCAAGGTTTCAACCCCAAACGGCTCGAAAATATAGTTTCCACAAAGGTTACTATATTTACGCCGCTTGAGGTTCTCCGCAGCCGCAGCGGCAGCACCAGCACAACACGAAGAGCTTGGAAGATGCGATGGCGCAAGAGTTTCGACGCAAGTTGCGTCCCACACTAAAGGCCTACCCATCTTCCAAGGAAACAAGGACATGCCGTCCGGTCTTTTGCCATCGTCGCGTGCCAAGCCATTTGGCTCTAAAACAGCTGGGACGCCGACGGTAACAAGAGCACGTCGGATGATATCGTTTATCTTTTCTTTTTTTTATCTTTTTTAAAAAATAGTTATCAATAAAAAAAATATTTTATTGATAACTACTTTTTTGGCGCGTTTTATCTTCGTCAATTATTATTAATTTGATAAAACAAAAAACACGTATCCAATATTTTTCGATAATCTAACTGACGGACTAATTAGAATCATATTTTTTTGACCCAGTCCGTTCTATTGAGCAGGATACTTTTTTTTGTTTAAATTTGCCTTGCTTTTACGAAAGCGTGATGATTAATAAGACACAGTTTCGTATGTTCAATAACACCTTGTTCTAGGAAACCATTATTCAATACCACTGTAGGTTCACAAGTACTATTCTCGACCAAACCGCCAACTAGTTAACAAACTACACTCTGCAAAAACATAACAGTTTTCAGTTTTAACATAACAGTCGTTTTTATTCCATCAAATACTTCTCTTAGAATTTCATCAGACAAAAAAGTATTTTTGCCTCCACAGAAATTTTACATGTCATGACCAATTAAAAAATCATTCGCTTAGCCTCACGTCTAAACATTCGATCAATATAGCCTGTATACACGGATAAAGTTCTAGATCTTCCGATTAAAAAACAAATCAAAAAAATAGGTGTATGGCCGAAAGGCTTATCAGGTTAGCATTTTAAAATGTCTTGTTAGGTGATCAGATCTTTGAATTTTAATTGTTTGGCGAATGAAACAGGGACGTGGATTCGATAGTAAAGTTGTGGATACGATCTTTCTTACTATTAGTACCTACTTTTTATGAGTCCTTAATCAGGGCTTTGGGAAATCCATGAAGTTAAAGACACAAGACATGGATCAAGAGCCGCTACTTTGGATAACCCAAAATAATGTAATGGATTCCTGAACTTGGCATACAACTGCACAAATTGATTGCCTTTTTTTTGGAGGTGGGAAATCATCAAATAACAATACCCGCTCTTGGGCAGAGGAAAAGGGAGTGTCAGACATCTACTGACTAAAAACCACCCGTGTTCTTTCTTAGCCCATTATGTCGAGGCCGCGGTATCTCTTACAACCCGCAGCCCCGAAGGGCGTCGGCCCTTGCGGGCTCCTTCCATGTTGCTGACATCTCAATGGAAGCGCGTGGAACACGAACGCGCCGTCGACACGGCCTGTCGTCCTCATAAGACTGACGGACAGCGAGCTACATTACTCACTGTTCACAGGCCCGCGTCTACGGTGGCGAGAAGCTGTTACGTGGCCCCCGACGCCCGTAGCGCCTCCCGCGGCGGACAAATTGATTTCCTTCACTGAAAAATCAAGCTACCATAAACACTGAAAACGGGATATTTACCAAGCTGGTAATTGTACCGTTTTCAGTATTTTGTGATAGTGTTAGTGACAGTTTAAAAACTTACTATACATTACTCTTAACTCTCCTAAGCTAGACCAGCCAGAATTCAGTTACAAGAATTATAATACTAAAATCATTCGCTTCATGGAAAATACTGGGGTTCAGCTGCATCCGGTTCGTCTGAAGCCGACTTCAACATATTTAGAGACTCCACTATGTAACGGCACGGCAAGATATGATGATGATTCAGACGGTATAAATCAGTGTCGTCTTCAAGGCAACGAAGAGACTCAATAGGCTCGTTATGAATCAAGAACAGCCAAAAAACGAATACTCATTTAGCACGAAAAGTACACCAGTTAGTGTATTAGTCACATTTCTTAGATCCTTACTGTATGTACATATTGTACATGTATCACGTAGCTACACCTGTTTTTTATTTCGCCAGTTATATTTGAGTCATCCTCATCATCATCGTTTCAGCCAAAAGACGGCCACTGCTGGACATAGTCTTCCCCCAGGTGTAGCCACATTGACCGGTCTCGTGCGTCTCGCATCCAGCGAGTCCCCGCTACCTTCACCAGGTCATCGGTCCACCTAGTGCGAGGCCTTCCAACGCAATGTTTTCCTATTCGCGGTCGCCACTGCAGAACTTTTCGGCCCCATCGACCATCCGTTCTGCGAGAATTGTGTCCTGCCCATTGCCACTTAAGTCAGGCGATTCTTCGGGCTACGTCGGTAACCTTGGTTCTCATGAGGATCATGAAGTCACATGTAATATAGGCGACCTATTTACCATGAACCGGGCGCAAATCGAAACGGCGGGCTGAGAAAAACCCAGCTACGCTATTCACCGATCCAGGTATCGAACGCAGGTCCTCATGCAGGTCCGACTGAGGCAGTCAAGATTAATCAAATACGACTTCAAAAATATAATTAGCACTACCAGCTACTATTAGTCAATAGTCACATCCTCTTAGTTACTTTCACTCATATCTAACTGTTTCTAATTTATCACTCGATGCACTCATATAGAGCCTATTGATAGTTAATGATGACGTGCCCTCAATCTTGTACACTTTAGAAAGGTAAGCAGAGGTCGGCTAGAAAAAATCTGGGAGAAAAAGGAGCCAAAAGTTATAGTTGTGACTTGCGACGTTGAACTTAGATGTGTAGGTGAAATTGGACTTGGTTGGTTTTAAATCATCATCATCAGCCTATATAATGTTCCCATTGCAGGGACTCAGGCCTCCACTCTAGGAGAGGGATGGACTATACTTAATCCACCACGCGGGATGTCACAATATGTCTTTGATTTTTTTGATTCTAAGACATGCCGGTTTCCTCACGATGTTTTCCTTCAACGTTTTAAGAAAGTAAATTACACAAAGTAATGCGCCTGACTGGGTTCGAGCCCATGACTCACTGTTCGTAAGTCGGGGCCGCCACCACTGGGCCATCACTGCTCTCATATCTGTCTGTTTTAAAATATGCTAATGATATTTTAAAATAATCAGTAACATTTCTTTGAGGTCTTTTATTCTTGTTAGAGTTCATAACAGGAAAGCCTTTTATATCGTGTTAGAAACTGAGCTGTGGAGAAAGTGGTGTGTAGGCAGTCACTCTATTCTAGTTCCCAAGATCCCCGGTACGATTTGGGAAGGGAACACCGAAGTGGTTTTTCGTCAGAGTCTGCCAGACCCCTCCGGTCGCTCTGTGGAATGTTACACAGATGATGACCGACATTGGACACAAAAGTCTGAAACAGAATTCAGCAATTAACCTAGGACAACTGATGACGATGTTTATGATATCTTCTGCATCTCAATTTAATTCAAGAACGTCTTAAACTGATGTTAAGGGTGATAAAGCTTAGCCATAAAAAAGGTTAATTTATTTATCACATGCCGATCCATATGACTTCATAGAGCAAAAAAATCAATTCTAATTTATAAGCTTGATACAAGACAACGGGTAACATTTCTATCATCACGACACAACCGTCAGGTGCTTGACAGAGCGACAGCTCATCAATTATCTCCCGGCTTGACACTCTGTGTGTGTCAAAGTGAGAATACTTAACAAAAAACATATAACAATCAACCTTATCTCATTGTAATAAGAGTATAACATATCAGCTATTAATAAGATAATTTTTTACCTAAGTTGGTAGGCTAGATGCCATTGACCGCAGTTTTTGTCTATTTCTTAGAATCATTGAGTATTGTTTACATTAATTATGTTAGGCTAATTAACAGAGAACACACGTTCAGTATAATTACAATAGTCGTTATTACAGTAATAATCGCCACATTGGTCGACCAAATGTCCCTTGATCCCGAACGATCTAGAAAAAGCTCTACATTCAATGGATGTCACTCTGAAGTTGGTACCTACTCTGAACCTAATATTTTACGAATCAGAATGTAATCGTTTTTTTTTAGAAAATCTGGAAGTCTGAGATATGGATTCACTCAGTTACCGGTTTGTAGAGATCAGCTTTGTCACAGAACGGTGAACCATGAAATTTAGCTACATCCGGCTAGACTAGAAATCGAACTCCACATATAAAAGGTGATAGGCCATTGATCGTGTGAACCGTTATCATAATAATGACTACTTGAAAGATCAGAATCACTGACTGTTAAAAACCATCTTAAAGTTCATTTACCTACCACTGCATCTCTCATCTCAAGGCGAATATTTACAACAAAACTTTTCTTAATATAAGTTTTTAATCTGACATTGTCACTAACACTAGGTATTATTAATACTGAAAATGGGATATTTGCCATGTTTAAGTACTTTTTGTTTCAAGTTCCCGATATTTTGGCGCTGTTACAAGCACCATTATCACGGATAAACTGAAGTCATTGGCGAGTGGATGTTTATGAGCAGACATATCGATCTACCCTCTTTTTTTTGTTTTTTTTTCCCGCTCTTGGGCAGAGCGAAAGGGAGTGTCAGACTTCTACTGACTAAAAATCACCCATGTCCCTTCTTAGCCCTTTATGTCGAGGCCGCGGTATCTCTTACAACATCCCGCAGATATATCGGTCTAACCTGTTTCTTGTTCCAGTGGTTGAACTATGTAAAAACCTAAAAAGTGACCATAACAATTTAAATAAAACTTTTCCTTTTGTTGCGGTTAGTGATTAGCCTTTTTTTGGGGGTAGTGAAATCATCAAATAACTCCCCTCCCGCTCTTGGTCAGAGCGAAAGGGAGTGTCAGACTTCTACTGGCTAAAAACCACCCATGTTCTTTCTTAGCCCTTTGTGTCGAGGCCGCGGTATCTCTTTCTAACAACCCGCAGCCTCGACGGGGTTAGTGCTTAACCTGGTGTCCGTGTTGTCCGCCCATGGGCCTCTGACTTGACTATACACCATGTTTTCTTTTACCAGAGCAAGTAATAATTATGCAAATACACTAGATACTACTAACATTTTCCTTTAAAGAAATAAGTAAAACATGAGTTAAACTTAAACAAATCCGTCTCCCGGATTTTGTAGTTCACGAGAAATCTGACACATGCAGTTCGCGAGTGAATGTGCATTCCACATTCTTGGAATAATGTCGATGTCGCCGCTCATTCAATGGAAGCCTTTCACTTTATATGTACTTACGTACTTATGTTTAATTAAACATTAACATTCGCGGCCACATACCGATGGCGGACGGCTTTGCGATTCGGTGTATCGCCAAATTACCTAACGGTTCTGTTCATGAGTGCAAGAATCAGGTAGTAAGGACATGACTGGCTTTTGTTCTGGGTCAATTCACTGATAGATCTATGGCGTCATTTGTAGATCTATGGCAGTCGTTACAGATCCGAAAGTCTGACTACCAGACTTATATAAGAAGGGGTATTGTATTACCCAGTACCAACTGGGTTGTGAAGGCTGACCTCCACACTGATAGACAGTCTCTCCATGTAAACTAAAGCTTAAGTCAATAAAATGACAAATCTTCAAGAAACAATCATGTGTCTTGTGTTATTCGAATGGAAGTAAGTACTTTTGTTGCCACGTTACTCTTTACCGCCAAAATCATTTAAAGTCCGTAAATATATATAAGAAATTCATTACAATTACCGCAGTAAAGAAGACTTTATTAACAGCAGATAATAAACGAAACAGAACAAAAAAATCTCTTTCAAATTCTGTCAGGAAAACGATACAAGTTGAAAATTGAATCATGCCTGCCCAAACAAACACAGTAGGTACCAACATATCAACAAAAAACATCAAAAGCCATGGAATTCGTCGCACAGAAGAGCACGAAACAAATAAAACCTCCAAGCGTGCGCCTACGCATTCCTGTGCGTGCGCCGCTATGGGAGCCGACGAACGCTTTGACGCTGGACATACATTAGTATAACTATATTAATGCGTTTCCATGGAGATTTATGTAGGCATGTTACTGGTTTGCGCCTGTTTTGATAAATGAAAATTAGTTATACTTACTGGCCTATATTCTTAAGATATCCCTAATAGTACCTACATTATGGTACAAGTGTGTAATGTTGGTGATTACCGCTGAGGCGCCATTGAGACCCGAGCCGTTAGGTGAGAGACAGACAGAGCCGAGGACGGTAACCATCAATACACACGTGTATCATACGTCGTTTTTCAACACACTTGTGAAGAAAATAATACAAACAAATCATTTTCAACAGTGAATGAGTTGTGAAAAATGTTTCACAATGGCGGGAAAAATTATCAGTTTTCCTATGTGCGGACATTTAGCAATAGCGATCGGCCATAGACAAAAAAAAAATAGAGACTTCGAAGTTTTATTTATTGCAGAGTAAACTAAAGTTATATTTGAGTGTAAGTATTATTTACTAAAAACGTACAAGTTGAAATTATCTATTTAAATACGAAGTTGCATGATATAAGCAAGCAATAGGTACATGCATTTATTTGTACTATTGAATACGATCTTTTTTGTATCGAAACTTTTTTAAGAACAAATCAACCAATAAATGAAAACTTTGTAAGTCACTTGTGAATAATAGCAATGAAAAAGTCACAGTTTGATTACATGTGTCATTATTTGCCTAATGGCGGTGAAATAAGAGCCATTTTTTGAGCAAGTGTGTTGCAAAGATCATTACATCATTATCTTGTTATTATCTCGGTTCGGGCAGTATGTCTTCTTCTTCTTATTTACTTTTCTATTGATCGACATCTCAGTAGTTACCCCTTTTCTAGCCATTTCACTGCTAACGCAGTCCATCTCGTCATCGATTTTTTTGGTAATATGCAGGCGATTCATTAGATAGTCGTTACCGGTAGTAAGAAGCTTAAAATATCTGACAAAACAACCAATCCGCAATAAGTTATCTAATGTAGTTACTGGGTTAAGTGCAGGTCAGATAGGCACTATTCAGGTGCATCCAAGGAAACCTTTACTAACGATGTAGATTTTTCGCATTTAAAAATAATCTGAAGTCAAAACGTGTACGCTCTCATTCATGTATCTCAGTAACATGCATGCTTTACAATAAGAACATTTAAATTGAAGATTCAAAATACTATTTTATCCCCCTAGATTTATATCTCCAGACCCCATTGAAGTGGGGTGTCGTTAAATCTTTTAAAATACCACACAATATATCTCTCTGCGGTTTGACACTTTGAGCTACGTTATTACATTACGCTATAATTTTTAAATCAATATGTGGAATATTATTATTATTTCCTTTATTTATTTATTCACATAAAATTTACATTTTTAAATATTTCATATAAAACTCATAAAAAAACATTTAAAAATATAAAAAATAGTCGTCCACCGGTGACGGGAGCAGGGTCCAAGCTACCGGTGGTTAGGGCTCCAGAGACAGGAACCTCCTCACAATGCGAGCCGTATCGAGGAGTACTGCCTTCTGAATCAGGCTCTTGATCCAACCGCCAAGCGAGAGTTTGGACAGGTGGTCGTCCAGACTCTTGGCTATAAGGCCATTGGCCGTTACGACTATCGGCACAATGATAGCCGAGTTCACATGCCACATATCGACAACCTCGTGTGCTAAATCAAGATATTTTATTTGTTTTTATTATTATTTTTATTATTATTATTTCCTTTATTTATTTATTCACATAAAATTTACATTTTTAAATATTTCATATAAAACTCATAAAAAAACATTTAAAAATATAAAAAATAGTCGTCCACCGGTGACGGGAGCAGGGTCCAAGCTACCGGTGGTTAGGGCTCCAGAGACAGGAACCTCCTCACAATGCGAGCCGTATCGAGGAGTACTGCCTTCTGAATCAGGCTCTTGATCCAACCGCCGAGCGAAAGTTTGGACAGGTGGTCGTCCAGACTCTTGGCTATAAGGCCATTGGCCGTTACGACTATCGGCACAATGATAGCCGAGTTCACATGCCACATATCGACAACCTCGTGTGCTAAATCAAGATATTTTATTTGTTTTTCTTTTTCAGCTTTCACGAGGTTCTCGTCATGTGGAATGGTAACATCGATTATCATTGCGCGGCGCGCTGATCGGTCCATCACCACTATATCAGGCTTATTGGCAACAATAGTCCTGTCAGTGATGATAGACTGATCCCAGTATAACGTTACATGGTCATTTTCGAGAACTGGGTCGGGCACATACTTGTAGTACGGTACCTCCGACTCCACAAGTTTATATTTCAAGGCAAGTTGCTGGTGAATAATCCTAGCTACTTGATTGTGTCTGTGCAAGTACTCGCCGTTAGCTAGACGAGAACAACCAGAAATAATATGTCTGATGGACTCACCCGGACGATGGCATGCCCGACACACGTCAACCGTCCCATCCTTCATAATATATTTCCGGTAGTTGTTCGTCAACATAACTTCGTCCATAATCGCACAGACAAAACCTTCAGTTTCCCCAAAGAGGTCGCCAAAACGTAGCCAGGACACGGACGCTAGAAAATCTACATCGGGCCCATGAAGAGCCCGGTAGAAGCGCCCGTGAAGCTCCTTGCTTTGCCATACTACCTTGCGGTCATCAGCAGTAAGTACCACAGGTTTGCGCCAGTTCTCGTTAGCCATGGACAGCGGGGTGAGTCCCTTGTCCACTGCGACCACATCTCGGTGCATACCCACATCAGTTTTTAAAAAATATTCTCTGAGACTGCACACCTCGCGGTTGTGGAAGGTCTTCGCGTTTAAAAAGCCTCGACCCCCGCACTTCCGCGGGATATACAGTCTCATCACCGATGATCGTGGGTGATGCATCCGATTTGCGGTCAGCAATGTACGAACTCTCCTATCTAATGCGTCAAGTTCGGTCTGAGTCCATTTGAGTATGCCGAAAGAGTACATTAAAACCGGCATGACCCAACCGTTGAAGGCGCGCACCTTATTCCCACCTGAAAGAAGGCTACTTAAAACCTTCTTCAGGCGTCCGAAGAAGCGCTCCTTCAACGATTGCTTCATGTCAGCTACGTTAATGCCTAACGCTTCCGACATACCCAAATATTTATAGCTTTCGGTCGAGGAAAGGGATCTGAGGTGTATGGAATCCGAAAGCTGAATTCCCTCGGATTCCATAATCTCTCCTCTCTTTACATACATGACTGCACATTTGTCCACACCAAATTCCATCCTGATGGCGCTACTAAAAGAATCAGTTAGTTTCAGTAACTCCATCAGTCGCAATTTGTTGGGGGCAAAGAGTTTCAGATCATCCATGTAAAGAAGGTGAGATATCACCTGACCATCTCTCCTCAACCGGTAGCCTAGACCTGAATCCTCCAGTAATGTGCTGAGAGGATTCAGGGCCAAGCAGAACCAAAGCGGGCTCAGACTGTCGCCCTGGAATATTCCCCGCTTGATCCATACAGGTTCACCGTTCCCCTGAATCTGTTGACATCCCGGATATCGAAGGACAGTCTTCCATTGCCCCATACATGACTTAAGGAAGGCGCGTAGAGTTGCGTCTATCTTGTACAACTCCAGCACCCTCATGAGCCATGTATGTGGCACCGAGTCGTAAGCCTTCTTATAGTCTATCCAGCATGTCGACAGATCCTTGCGGGCCCGACGAACCTGTTGGCTAATGGCCATGTCGATGAGGAGTAGCTCCTTAGTACCGCGGGACCCGTTCCTACATCCATTCTGAGAGGCAGACATAATAGAGTTTTTCTCAATGTGTTTACTGATTTTTGCTCTCAAAATGGATGTAAGAAGTTTATAGACCGTCGACAAACACGTGATCGGTCTATAATTCTTGGGTTCCGCGGGACAACCTGACTTATGGAGCAGGTGGGTAATGCCTGTGGTTAAAAACTGCGGTAGCGTCGCAGATTCTAAGGATGACTGGAATTGGGATGCCAGGCAAGTGTGTGAACTACTGAGCCATTTGAGCCAGAAATTGTGCAGTCCGTCCGGACCAGGTGATTTCCAGTTCGGTAACGGACGAACTGCACTGGCTACATCTTGTGGTGTTATTAAAATAGCGTCCATTTCTGGAATAGGTTCACACACTCGCTCGACATCACGCAACCAGTCAGCCTCAGTATGACAGACGGGTACCGACCAGATGCTACGCCAAAATGAACTCGTGGCAGCATCATCCGGGCGACACACGTCCGTCATATTTGGCTCGCGTCGCTCCCAAGTTCGGTATACCCACCTTTCATCGCTCTGGAACATGCGATTCTGTGAGTACCGATCAACCCGCCGTCTATACCGTCGAATACGGTTGGCCCATGCATAAACCTTCTGCTTCAGGAAGTCGATGCGCTCTGTGACATGGGACATGTAATCTCGAGGGCTAATTTCAGTCCCCGAGAATGCCCGCTTCACAGAACGCATCACACGTGGTCGTGTATTGCCCTCCCTGAAGCAGTAAAGTTTGCCAATGAGTACCCTGGCCCCGTCAATACGACGCTCGATCCTGCGCTGCCAGGCCGGTACGGTTGGTTTTGGTCGACTAGCTAAGTCACAATTTGGGAATTTGACATTAGCAAGTCGACATGCCGCAACAGCCCCACAGTACAAAATCGAGTGTGTATCAACGAGGTCCTCGCTACTCTCGAATATATTCTTGAGTTGCGAGTCTAGGGCACACAACAACGCCCTATTTCGTTTATGCATGGGTAACCGTGGTAGTCGGGGCCTAAGTTCGGTAGAAACGGATCGATACTCACGAAGCGCATCCTCCAGTGCGCTCCTCAATCGGTCGTTGCACTGGCTACTTACCGTAGCAACCCTATCATCCTCCTCTTCAACAGCAGGACTATGACGCGGTGGGATTGTATTAAAAGTTGATGTTTGCGTCACTGTTTGAGATGGAGTGAAGATGGTATGGTTACTCAGTACCTCTGCGCGCAGCCTATCAAGCGCGGCGTCGTCCAACATGCGATTGCGCTGGATGACGCGCACTTGATCCGACAGTCGTTGGGTCGAAACGCTGACAGTTGGTTCAAGTTCCTGAAATAGAGACAGCATCCTAACACGGTACGCAGTGAGGTTAGTTCCCCCCTCTGTAGACCCGTAGTATGCGCGCATGACGTTCTCGTTTATAGCTTGAGTCCATTTCATGCGCTGCACACAACCACCGGCAGCGGGGACCCGGCTCGGGGCCGGTTGGCCCCTAGGTCCCAAGCAGTCCGGCGGCCGGCGTCCTCTCCGTCGACGAGCAGGTGGTGGCGTCGGGGACAAAGAGAAATACTCGTCGCTCGAGCTCGACGCGACTGCCGCGGCCAGTGTCACAGCACTCACGATGGGGCTGGGTTCCGGCGGCGGCGAGGCGGAGCTGAGCGACGAGTCCGGAGGTGGAAGGCGTGCGCGTCTAGTCGCTGATCTTGTTAACATTTTATTGTCATTCTTCAACAGTGTTCTTGAAATAATTTATTTTGGGATGACATAAGTCATCAATTTTTCTTCTATGGTGTTTTCTTGTGGTTAGTCTCATTTTATTGTATTCTGATTGAAATTATTGTAATATATGAAAATAAAGATGAAGAGGTTGGTGCCAAACGTTCAAAATAAAATGGAATTTTTATACAAATTAAATTAAATCGGAGGAAGAAATTGTATGACAACTGTTGACTTTGGTGTTGCCAGCTTTTAATAATAATATTATTATTATTATTATCTTAAGTTTTTCATCACATTTCTGCCAGTTATACCTTCTTTTTTAAATGAACTATTGATAGTAATTCATTTATTTCAGATTATTATCCATATTATTATAACATTTTATTATTTTTAAAGGTTCTAGATAATTCTTAACTAAGCAGTTTATTATAACAACGCAGCACGTCTTCTTGCACGTCATCTTCTTCCATACCTACTTCTCTATTCGTCGTCATCTCATCAAACATTTCCTTTTTCTCATTCCTTCGCTTCACCAAGATATGCACACAAAAATATAATTAATTGCGTTGATTAATAAGTTGAAATTGTTACGTCAGCAGAAACTGTATCAACCCAAAAATTCTTTATTCATGCACAAAAAGTACTATAAGGATAATCACACTAATATTATAAAGCCGAAAGTTTGTGAGTGTGTATGTTTCTTACTTCTTCACGCAAAAACTACTGAACGGATTTCGATAAAATTTGGTACACACTCTTAGAATTAGATGTTAAATTTAGATAAAATGGGGATAAAAACTATCCTAATTTTATCTTCTCATGGGATAATTTTCGAGTTATAGCGGGTGAAACCGCTGGCAACAGTTAGTTCATTACATACTTACTCCAAATAAACCCTGACATCATCGCCTGTCATGCATCGAAGTAACGAAGAACTTCCTGCCTTAATCAGAGGTCTGACATTCGTTGCGCGATAACGCAGTCACTTGTGAAGGGCACAAGGGATTACTAATTAATGTGGAACTGGTGACAATAAACTGGTGGTGATAAGCCTGGTTATGGCAGAATTTGTGTAACGTGAGCAAATATATTGGTGGCCTGGGTGATTGGAGAAATTAGGCAAAGACCAACACATGTAATTAAAAGGCTAAATAATAGTTGAGAAAAGTGTTCCCAATGCTGTGGGTCCCACTCCTCATGGCACAGCACCGTGAGCTGAGTGGTAACCTGCTTGTCGCAGTCACGACGTGCAAGCTGTTAACGTTCTTTTCATTATCCCAGCTTGTTTCCCTACTCCTCCGCTATTATTTTCTGATTAATTTCGTTGCGGGATCCAAGACAGTTAAATCGTTTCTCTGGGACTTCGTCGAGCTTCATTGTCTCGGCGCTTTTCTTGTGGTCGCCACTGTTGATTCTGGCTTACAGGAGTTACAGTGGTTTGAGAATAGTGTGGCGGGCTTGTCCCATAAAAAAAAATATCCTGGCTTATGTTTCTGCGACAAATTCAATTTTTCTTTCTTTCTTTCAAATGTAATGTGGATAAGCCTATGCAGTGAAGAGGTAAGAATATTGGTCCCGATTCCCGAACTATGAGGGCGAAAGATTTTTATTTATTAAGCCTGTACTTTACCATTTCTGGGCAAAGGCTCTTCTGCTAAGGGTTCTTTTCCCGTGTCTCCTGAAAAAAAAAAGGGAAGGAATTAGTATGTTTAGCGTAGAGTTACCCGCCAAATACAAATTTTTTGACTTTTTTTGCAATTTTCAGGCAAAAACACTTAATAAGATTTTTTTTTTTAATTGCGCGTGCTACCCTGGTGTTTTAACGTCAACATGACAGTTAGTAATGTATGGATCTCTAAGAGGAGCCCCAACGGTACGAAAGCTTTCACTATTTCCGTGCCTAACCAAATATTCTCACCGAAAGAAAAGCTTTAAATTCTAAACAAAATATAACTATTAAATGTGATATACATGGAACAGGTGACACCAGCTTACCATGTTGGGGAGTCAAAACACATACACGTTTGCAATTTATCTCTCACGATGTTTTAGTTTGTTTGTTTAAAATTGATGATAAATAACTTGACTTGTAGTGAGTGCAAGGATCGAACTGAGATAATTTAATTCTAGACGGATACAAAGACGAATTACAAAATGTATTCAACAAGGAAATAAGTCTTGATAAAATATTATCTTGTGTGTCTTGAAAATGAGAGCAGCGGTGGCCCAGTGGTGGCGGCCCCTACTTACGAACAGTAGGTCGTGGGTTCGAACCCAGGCAGGCACATTACTTTGTGTAATTTATTTCATTACCGCTGCTCTCAAAACGGTGAAGGAAAACATCGTGAGGAAACAGAATGTCTTAGAAACAAAAATTCGAAGACATGTGACACCTACCAATCCGCACTGGGCCCGCGTGGTGGATTATAGCCCATTCCCTCTCAAAGAGAGGAGGCCTGTGTCCCAGCAGTGGGAAAATGAATAGGCTGTTGATTATGATCTTAAAAATCCTTTAGATCTAGTTAAAAACGCTACTGTATACAGTATAAAAAAAACTGGAGCCTTCTCGCTCTAAAAGCCAAAGTTCACACAAAACAAAATGGCTATACACATAACATCACGCCTATTCCCGAAGGGTTAGGCAGAGGTGTACCGATGACTATTTACACCCACATTTCGCCAGTTATGTTTAAGTCCTATGTAATAGGGGCCGATCCTATTGCCATCAACTGGGCACAAAGCCAGACTCCGCGGCTACTTTGGAGAAAATCATATAATTTGAGAAAAAAGCCTAGGAATTAAACCTATAACCTCAAGTACAACAGTTGCCAACAAGGCAGTCTGTGAAGGCTAAGTATATATGCATAAAGGGTGTAAAAGTACTCTTAACGCAAACGAAGGGCATTTGTTCTGGCGCCCGTCGGGGCCGCGGGTTGTTCACAAGTCACCGCTGCCTCGACGTATAGGACTAAGAAGGAACATGGGTGGTTTTTAGTCAGTAGAAGTCTGACACTCACTTTCGCTCGTCCCAAGAGCGGGAAAAAAAACAAAAAAAGAGGGTAGATCGATATGTCTGCTCATAAACATCCACTCGCCAATGACTTCTGTTTATCCGTGATAATTGACGTCGTGGTTATTTGACGATTACCCACCCCCCCCAAAAAAAAAGGGCATTTGTTCTCCTAACCACTGCGATATATTTTTTGTTCTAAACTATACCTGGGTTCGGTTCGGTAAGTTAAAAATTTTTCACAGCTGTTTTTGTAAGTACTAGTTTTTCAGGTTATAACTTTACTTAAATTACCTCCATGACCCATTTACTATTCAAAGCATCCACTAGCTCAATGTTCTAAGAGCGCTACATTGAGTTTTAACGTAAAATGTGATTTTTGACCCCAAAAATAAAAGTCGTTTCCCTGCAAATAAAATTGCGTAGGGGTAAGTACCCCTACGCAACGACTACGACCATGACTACGACTTTTATTTTTGGGGTCAAAAATCACATTTTACGTTAAGTTTGGTGTACAGAATGCTGGGATGACGGCTGCTTCTCCATACCAAGAACTATTGGAAAAATATCTAAATGAGTAAGAAAACTCCTAAAAAGATATTCCTATGTAAGATTTTCACACGAATAATTCCAAAAAGACTATAATTATGTTAGATTGCCAAAAAACTTACCCGTGAAACTTGTACAATAAACTTTGGATGTTCCGCCATTACATATTTCATAATTATTTGGCCTTCTGAACGTTCTAGTTCGCCGATATTTCTCAGGCGGTTGCGAAATACGGATCTCCTGGACCTTGAGAGTTATCCTTACAGATAGGATCTTAAGTTGGTTTACTAACTGCCGCACTCAGAGAGCTTTAATGATTACGTAGGCCTCACATCATCACTTAGTAAAGGTTTTGATACAAAAATATGTCAAATCTTTACTAAGTGACGGCTTAAGTAATCATTAAATATCTCTGAGTAACCGCAGTAAAGGAAGCACTTTTCTTATAATGTTTTGTTATCTACTGCTTTCAAACCGGTAAAATAAAACAAAGTGAGGAAACCGTCGCGTCGTGTCTCTAAAACAAAAAAAATACAGGCATGTCCTAGAAAATTCGAAGAACTGTGTGGCCTGTGTCCCAGTAGGAACGTTATTGGTCTTGATAATAATCATTATAGTCAAGATTACAGGATGTTAATATGACAATCTTACTCTTCAGGTTAAATAAGAAGTTCAATGCCTCTTTAAAATCGAAAATTAAGTCGCAGCTTCCGTCTTTGACTCACGCTATTTGTTTTACGAAATTATAAGTAGATAATTGTACCATGGGAACGCCTTGAAGGAGGTGTTTTGGTCCCAGACAGGCTAATGATAATGATGATGACATACTCCGAACAAGGTAATACAAACGAAAAGACTAATTTTAGTAGTGCAGACAATTTTTTTCATCATATTACTCCGACTAAAAACTCAATGAGCACCCAAAAAACTGTTAGTTCAAACTCAACGACCGAATCTTAACACAATTTTTGCCGCCATTTTTTCCCGCCATGATGTAAGCGAGGTCGACGACCCAACACCTGTTGCTTATGTTTTTTTTTAATCATGTCTGCGTTGGGCACTGGTATATTAAGTATTAAGCACTTAGTTTTTATTGTAACCTCTTAGGTGATTATTGATTAGTGGTCAGGGTAACGTATTGCGTTGTAGTTTCCCCAGTTGGTGGTCGCAGATTGCCATCTGCGACCACCAACTGGGGAAACTACAACGCAATACGTTACCCTGACGTTAGTCTGACCCTCGTTACAGTGCCCTGTAACGAGGGTCAGACTAAAAAAATAGAACTTGATGTAGTAAAAAATGTGAAATGTAAACGATGAAACTTTATATCAGACCTCTAGAATATTTTATTTAATGTTTACCAACAAAAACACGAAAGCGATTTTAGTTCGTTTTTTGAGAGAAAAACTAAAGTTGTGATCGTCTCAAACGCTGGATTTGAAAGAAAATTTCAAGGATTTAGAGATAAAGGCGGGGTTTGTAACAGGGAATCGATCCCTATCCCCATGAAAAGGGGATTTGGAAGTTTCTCGAAGCATAGATTCACGTTTTGAGATGTATCCGAAGTTTGGAGTGAGGCGTCAGTATAAAACAACATTTGATCGAACGTTTGATCAGCATGGCTTTATTTGCAGGAGGAGAAATTACAAAACTATTCGGATAATATAAACTTTAGTTTCGCTTGTCCATTGTATTGTCCACGTTACAAAATAAAATGTTACAAGATGGCAAAGATAGGAAATGTCCTAGCACCGATGATTTGTGGAGATATTTTTAGGGGAATTATGGTCTCACAGTTATCAGGCCCACGCCCACACAGTGGGTCCATCATCATCAGCCTATAATGTTCCCACTGCAGGGACTCAGGCCTCCTCTCTAGAAGATGAATGGTCTATAATCCACCACGCGGGCCCAGTGCGGGTTGGTAGATGTCACATGTCTTCGAATTATTTGTGAACATGACGTTTTCCGAAAGACATGCCGGTTTCCTCACGATGTTTTCCTTCACCGTTTTGAGAGCTGTGGAGATGAAATAAATGACACAAAATAATGCGCCTGACGGGGTTCGAACACACGACTCACTGTTCATAAGACGGGGCCGCAAACACTGGGCCACCACTGCTTTCAACACTTTCACAGTGGGTCCATTATCAGCTCATTATTGTGAGAGACCTCGCCTTCACTTTATTAAATATCCTCTGACCCTGTTCGACCCTCATCTTGATTGATTTGGCTATATCATGTTTCCAGAATCCATTGTTTTCTTGGTTAGCCTTTTACAACCATACTTATTTACATTTACGGCACTTACATATTCATATCTCGCTGTTTAATTCGTCATTTAATGATTCTTTATTGTTTTCACTTCTTGAATGATGAAATGAATGAATGGTTGACATGGTTACATTGACAATCTTTTAAATAACATCTAACTAATAAGTTAATTACATCGCAACTCCAAAAATAAGTTGTTTGATATAAAAACTTTTTGTTGTAGACTATGTTCAGTGTTTTGTCCATGGTCAGGTTGTTTGCTCATAATATCAGCTTTCATAACATCCTGTGGACGAATCCTTGAGCTCACGCACACTTTTATTTTTATCTCTCAAACTTTTTTTATTACTTTCAGTGTTTATCTGAGGTATAGGGGTGAAGTAAATGTATGTAATCGTAGCTATAGAGCTACGTTGAATAGGACATCTAAACTGCGCTCTTGAGCTGTCATTGTTGTCGCAGATTGTCAGTGATCTTGAACGCGGTTAAGACGATCTAATTGCGCTCAGTTTCATTTATGAAATTCGCCCCTAGACATCGATCTAAAAATAATTATTTTTATTTCTAAACTTTGAACATCATTCACTTAGATCAATTACGTGTCCATGTTCAATCACCATCACCGTAGCAAAATAGACCATTCCGACCCCACAAGAAAGCAAAAACTCATCTGCACAGTCCTTTTTAAGCCAAATAAAGCTATGTTATCACGCGCCACAAAACATTGCGATAAGCCGCACAACGCCATAAAGCCCCTCCTCCACAAGTTAGTTGTTAACGTCCAATCTGTATGATCTCCGTACATCGACGCTTTCGGGGGCTCGTCTCACTTCACTTTTATGAGTTTTTAAGTGGCCATTATGGCGATAGAAGGCCAAACTTAATGTCTCTATGTTGAGTCCACGGTGCACGGATTCGTGCACGGAAATTTTCTGGTGCTGCGTTTGGACTGCGGTTTTCTATTCTAGCGAGCTTTATTTTGGACAAAGAAACGGTAAAGATCGGTCGGTTGGTCGGTTTTCTTGTTGGTTTGGTTTTAAGAAAAAATAATGAGATGACTATTAACATAATATTCCTGTTTGTATCATAGCCGCTGGGTTCAACTTATAATTCTGAAAAATTATTTAAAATACAATCCCATTTAGTTTGTTAGGTATATAAAATAGTGCGATTAAGTAGCAAAAACTTAAGAAAGCTTGAAAACGACTTCAGTTTTTGTCTTCTACTATAGCTTTACTAGTTACTACAGTTACAAAATGAGATACTATTACATACTTCCAAGACGCAACAAGCACCCATACTTCACGGACACGTCACAAAATAAAAAATTACATCGACAACGTGCACGCATTTGTAGTCATTTATCACTAAGAAAAAGTACCTGTCCGTTTGAGCCCCTGCTTTTGTCTTTATTGATTCCAATTAGTTTCCCGATGACTAATAGTTCCTCTGTTTACTTGAGCGAGTTGCTCGACTGATACAAATGCGCCCTAAACAAGTCTAAAGTATGAAACGTCTCGCAGGATGTGGTGACACTGTAGTTTTTATTTTTTTAACTCTTCCACGTCGTTGATGACTTGAAATTGTTAGGTAACCCGATAGTTATTGTCATAAGATAACTGCTTAGTGTATTGTAAGTTGCGTGAGAACATTTCTAAATGCATATTTGACGCTTGGATCCGACAATTTGCTCTTTTACCTGACTGATTGTTTGTAAGCATTATAGCGGATTGCTTGGTTTTTCAATTGACCTCGTTACCATGTTTTAGGTAGAATCATCATTTTTGCATTACGTGGACTTGCTTTCTAAGTGTTTTTAAAGTTTTGGGAGGGTTGACAAAATTGTTAAATGTTTTCAATTCACACAGTACAAAAACGATTCTTTAGAAAACAATTCCCATGTCCCACTGACGGATTAGGTTGAGAGATCGAGACTTTCCATAATTCCATGTTGTTTTTCCATTGTCTTCAAACAGTGGCAAGTAGTTCGTGAACTTTGACAAACCTCCTTTAAAAGGCATGGGCGTACAAGGGTCAGGGGTACAAAATACAAAATGAAGTTCAATATGATAAATGAACAATGTATTTTGTTGCTTGTCAATGAGTAGGGGAGCCCGGTTACTCAATTTTTCACGCCTGCGCTACTGAAGAACAACACTAATGTTTTTCTTCCCTTCCTTAAAACAGAATGTCATTTATGCATAATTAGGACACTTACAATAACTGCTCTTAAATAAATAAACACGACACCGACATCAAATGATGGTCCATTTGATGTCGCTTTCGTGTTTATTTTGAAGATACGAATTTAAGTTTATACTATGATTACATAAAATAACAGACGGTACAATACATGAAAAAAATATATAAACACTCGACTAGAGAACCTCCTCCTTTTTGGAAGTCGGTTAAAAAAAATCCATTCTGAAATAGGGATGTTTACTGACTTAAAAAAATATAATTCTAATTTTATTAGTCCGTCTGTTAGATTTTCTAAAAATATTGGCAACGTATTTTTTGTTTTATCAAATCAATAAAAAATTACGATAAAACGCGTCAAAGGTTATGACGTCACTGAAAGCTAAAGAATGTCGTACTAATGTCTCAGAAAATGACGTCAAACGAGTTTTCAAAGCACTGTATCGTCTTCATTGTTTGTTTACGTAAAAAAATAAAATATACGTGACCAATATTTTTTGGAAATCTATCTGACGGACTAATTAGTTTTTTTTTTGTTAACTACCCTATTGTTTTGTACGTCAAAAGAGGCATTCTGGCTACATTGCTGGGATGCTTCCCAGCAATGTAGCCTGCTTCCCTAAGAGGGCAGTAATCCTCCATGTGGTATTGTGGGTCCAGTGCGTAGGTATAGGTCTACCCTGCTAATGATACAAATCATGGTCTAAAGTACATGTGTCGTTTGGTTCCAGGTCCATAGAGGTGTACCTGAAGACAGGACGCCTTCACAGCGACATACTGGCGGAGCAGAAGCTAAGCGAGGGGCAGCTAAGGAGACCAGGAGCTACTGTCATATTCTGGCTGAAATGTGATAAGGTAAGAACATTGGTTTCAGCTTAAACGACAATTCACGAAAAATGCAATTTGGGTAGGTACACTGGTTTACCACCCACTCAGACTAAGATACAGGCGTAGCCTAGTTTAGGGGTCAGTTTTTTTTTAATAAAAACAAGTTCCAGAAAAGTTTGGGACCCAGGCTCCAGAGCTAGGTTGAACCTTACTTGTCTTAACGTATCTACGTAATGCTAAATTAATAACTTTAATCTATATACAGTGCAATGTACTTGATGAACTTTTGGGTAGGTATTTTTTTATCCTGTTTAAACTTGCTGCAAACTCATGGAACGCCATTAAATCGATTGCACTTGTCAGTCCAAAAATATATCAAAAGTCATGGATTGACTTTTCTAATGAGCCAGTTTAATACCAGTCCCTTCTAAAACCTTCAGGATAAGCTCCCTGATCCTAGATTAAGGATTACAAACACTCGCAGGATTAGTAATGTTACCACGTTTTTATTTGATTGACTTAACTAAGACTTACATGAACCAAGTTTAAAAAATAATGGGTCTAAAAATATCCTTAACAAAGTCGAAATGTACTTTGTTTTATCCAACTTTTATTACAATTTTCAGCCCACCGTCATAATCATTTAAGTCATAATACATGACTTATTGACATAAATGTCTATTCTATTCTATTTTTGTTTATGTTTAATGACAATCAAAGCCGATGTCGACTATTCTGCCAATGTCCAGTGAATTGGAAAAACAAGTGTGCAGAGTAAAAAAATAAAAACATGAACGTAATGTTAATTAATGAAGATCGCAAATTAAATTCTTCGACACCACGTGGTTCTTGTCGGGTTAGTACGGGACAAAATATTTATTTGAATATTAAAATTGTTAAAACATAGATTATACGACATAAATGTCATTAAATGATTTTTTCATGATCTTAAAGAATAGCAAGAAACGAGAGCTTTCACTTTTACCTGTTGTGTCTGTTGGCCAATTGTTCTTTGAGTGAAAAGTTATTGGTCGAAACATTATGTTGGTTAAGCAATCACTGACGTAGAGTTATGTCGGCGAAACGATCGTAGGTCGAAAAGTCCTTTAGATGTGGACCAACGTTTCATGAACCAATCGACTATTGCTAAACCATTTCAGTTTATACCTAAACTCTAGTTTTTGTTTCATATTGAAATTAGAACTATCATCCTACAGCATAAAGCTCAATATTCGCAATCACTGTTCCCTGTTGATCTTCGACAATGCTAGTTTATTTAATAGAAGCTTGCATTAAAAACGCAGGTGTACCCACGAATTAAAATAGGCGGGCTATATATAGCAATGGTTTTAATGGAATATTAATAGGATATGCAGTTCAGAAAATCCTCTACCTATGTAGCTGTCATTGAGCAATGTTTAAAGTATTGCTTTGGGTATTTATGGTGTTGTGCGTGTACCAGCTGCTTTTGATCCTAGTAAGACCGTGGGTAGAACTGGGCAAGCCTTTTAATCATGAGGTCTTACAACATAGCATCTTATTATCCGGCCTGCACCCACCACCTGCATCCTGCCTGTCTATGCTCTCTCTCTTTTTTTTTAAAGAATGGGATATCATCAAATGACTCCTCCCGCCTTGGGAGCACGAGGGAGTGCCACACTCTCGGCCGAATACTGAAACGCCACTCGAATATAAGTAACGCTCAAAGCTAGTGCTGTCTCGGTCGCTCTATGCTGAAGTAACAGAGACAGAACGAGATTTAAGGGCAACTTAAAATTGAGTAGCGTTTTAGTATTCGGCCGTCTAACTGGCTAAAACCCATCAATGTTCCTCCTAATGCGTTTCAGGGCTTCGGCGACTCTTTCTAACATAGGATCATGTTCATGGATATATGGAATCCTAACCAAACTGCATCAACATCAAACTTTGTTTTTTATTGTCTACATTTATCATATTAGCTCCTATAAAAGTTCTTTTTGTAAACTAAATCCGAGTTTCGAAGTAATTTTATAAAATCGAAAATAATCTCAAAACCAGGCAAGTAGGTATTGCAGGCAAAACTCTACGATGTGAAGTCAGCCGAACTGTCAAAATCAACTGACAGATCTAACAGAACGACTTTTGAACTGGTTGTGAGAACGCCATGTCTAAGAAGTAAAACAATATTCATTATTTTAAACTATAAATAAAATTCTCCATTCAAAAATTATAATGTCGTAAAAAAATATAAAAATAATTACTATACCCTAATGATCTTGAAACATGAGAATACTTGGTGCGAGTCTTGGTGTGTTTGTGGCACTAGCCATTAGCAGGCCCCCTATATTGTTTATGCTCTTCCTGGATCTGACGTTTTTACATGCCTTTAAATGTTTGATGGACATGGTGATTTCCTTGCGATGTTTTCCTTCAACATTTTGAGAGCAGTGGTGATGAATAAATCATCATCATCATCATCACCCAGTGTTGGATATAGTTTCTATACAAAATTTGCGAAATTTTAAGTTAATAGCTCTAAGGGAATGGCCCGTGCGGCAATCCTCAATTAGTCAGCTCTGCTTTATATTATATAATATGTAGATATCATCAACCCAGCGCCCTTTTGGTCAGCCCTGGTTTTGAATGTTTTGTTTTGCCATTCGGTCAGTTATACATACAGGGTGTAAATTAACCCTTCACACATACGTCAACCAAGCATTCTGTACATTAAACTAAGTACCCCTAGCAAAATTTTTTGCTGGGAAACGACTTTTATTTTGGGGTCAAAAATTTCATTTTTCGGTAAAACTTTATGTAACTCTTAAAACTTTTTACTAGTGGATGTTTTGAATAGTAAAAGCGTCATGGAGGTAATTTAAGTAAACTTATAACCTGTAAAACTAGTATTTACAAAAACAAAGCTGTGCAAAATTTGGAACTTTGACCCCCAATATCTCCGTAACTAGGGGGTTCCCAGGTATGATCTAGAACAAACAAATTATCGCAGTGGTGGGGAGAACAAATGCCTTTCGTTAGCGTTAAGGGTACTTTTACACCCTTTATATCGGACATCTTCAATTCGAACGAGATGTCCTGCCCAACTCTATTTTCACCGACGTCGATGACTTTCGTATGAATAAATAATGTACACAAAGTAAAGTCCTCGATGCCTTTATGCCTTATTATTATAAACCTACTTCGAAATCCTTAGTGGTTGCGTTACCGTAAAGCCCGAAGGCTTGACCTTATAACCTACAAGTCTTCATGATGTTTGTTTTTTTTTTTTTTTTTTTTTGTTTTTTTTTTTTTTTTTCTTACGTTTCTGAACAGTCTGTTTGTCCTAGGGGCTTGTTTTATAGCCCCTAGGCTTGCCACACTAACGATATTTAAGTTCAGTTTCATTATTAATGCTCAAGTATGTGTTTTTAAAAGTTTCGTCCAACACCGACAGGTGTCGTTGTACGACCAATAAAGCTATACAAAACCAAATTAAGTTGATCTCTCATTGTAAGGAAAGCTCATACAATGCGAGGTCAGTTTATACTCGATATTATAGCTTGACATGTCGCTATTAAAAATTATACAAAATGCAGTACATCCTGCGAAGTACACAGTTTATTATGTTTGCATGAGTAGCAGACATTCTTTTGTAATAATTATGTCAATCAGCCAGTGTTTATGCCCCATTTATTTAATCAAAATTACATCAGGTAATGATTTCTGGCATTTACTGGAGTGACCATCAAGTTGCAGCTGTGTCAGTGATAAATAGACTTCACCTTTTCATCGTATAAACCCTTTAAGTAGTAAAAGAGCATGCCTTTGTCAATACGAGAGGGTAAGTAATACCCCGTCGGGGCTGCGGGTTGTTCGGAAGAGATACCGCGGCCTCGACACAAAGGGCTAAGAAGGAACACGGGTGGTTTGTAGTCAGTACAAGTCAGACACTCCCTCTCGGAGAGGTTATTTGATGATTCTCCAACCCCCTCCTTCCCCCCAAAGGGTTAGTAATACCATCGCTCTCCGCTTACTTTACATCATGGTAAGCTATTAAGACGACATTTAAGCTAATGATTCATGCAGCTTTACAGTTACCATCGCACAACTAAATACAATACAAATATAAGCAGACGTTTTAATTTGTTTGTTATTTCAAAATAACAGCTTTTTACTGAATCATCATCATCTGCCTAGCTACCAGTCTAACCGGATGTAGCTGAATACCAGAATTTTACTTGGAGCGACTGCTTATCTGACTTCCGACCCAGTTTATCTAGGCTCAACAAACCATCTAAATGTACTATTAGGTACATACCTACACCTCTGCCAAACATCAAAGTAAGATTAAATAAACAGCTCTCCTGTATTACGAATCTCCTCACGTCAAACGCGCGATTAAAAAATCCTAAAATCCTAATAAAGTGCTATAAGCACGCGACAAGCTGCGTCTAAGCAAGAACAGTAACATATTAACACGCGTCAAGCCGCGTCGCTTAGCACCTGATCTTAGAACACCAACTAATGACTGCATCTCATCAGTGTGATTATCTAAATGCATTAATTAGAATACCCATAGACATAGCGTTGGAATAAACAACGTTATTTATAAAACACATCGATGTTTTAATGCGGCATGTGCAAGGGTTGGTGGCTCCCCCACTTCCCTTCGTGACTCAAGAAATGAAATAACAGAAGTACCATTCAAGACAGCCATTGAATATATTTCGTAGCGCGATAAACCTTAGTGGCAGAATTATGTTTTATTTTATTCGTTCACCTGCCCTTTGAATTCTAAATCCCCGAAGAGTTCTTTAGAGATGTAGCACCTAATTTTACCCCCTCATTTCGCCGCCAACCAGGCTCAAGCCCAGAATTCGTAGTTGCTACTAATAATACTTTGCCCGACCTGAAAAGCGACATATAGGGCTAAGAACGAACATGGGTGGTTTTAGTCAGTAGAAGTCTGACACTACCTTTCGGTCTGCCCAAGAGCGGGAGGGGTTATTTGATGATTTACCACACCCGAAAAAAAAAAAGGACCTAATACTTAGCAGTCGTGCTTGCGGCTACGAGACCATGAGTCCAAATCCTAATCTACATACGGAACAACCTGAGAGCATCTTCATTCAACGGGTCTAGGCCAATCAATACATAGGTAATGTAAAAAGAAGATAAAATAGCGAATACTATAAAGAGGTAAAGTTTGTGTTTGTAAGCTTAGATTAAGGGGTAATCTTTGGAACTACTGATTCGATTTTGAAAAAAAAAAACATTTAAACTACATTTAAAACCAGCCACTACCAGGTTGGACACCAAACTAACAAAAAAGAAGAAGATTAGCGATAACGTTTATAGGTCAAACGTTAAACAGTGTAAGCAAGTGTAAAACTTAACACAAATGTGGTAGAAACAAAATTTTGCGCACTTCAAAGCGGTTCCACTTCTTTCCTAGGTCCTCAGGCCATCATACCCTAAGCTCAGTACAGTCCTGCAGGTGCACCAAAACCCTGGCACTTCTGCATCCGTCTACCCAGTACCACGCAGATGCGCCCGCGTCGCACCTGCCAATCTCGGCGCGCAGGTGAAACTGTAGTGTTTACGTTTTTTTCAACCCTGCGCTGCGACCTCCGCCAACGAACGATTAATAACGTTACTTTGTTGCGAGCCTTGTTTAGTTTAATTGGGAGTTTAGGGTTGATCGAGTATTCGACGTTTTTGGTAGTCGATGTGACGTTCAATGACGTGGTGAAGGTGACATTGTTGACAGATGTCAGCGGTGAAATGTCAGAATTGTGAAGGTGTTAAAAATGCGGGTTTGTTAAAGTTATTTTTTTCAGCATTTTGTAATTTGTTATGCTGAGGTGAGAGAGGATTTTAGTATTTTAGATTTGGTCGGAATGAATAGGTAACTGTGCCTAACATAATATTATTTTAGGTTTTAATTGCTTTATTTGCATTTCTTTGGTAATGGCCGTACCTTATAAAGTATTTGGTCACCTCTCACCTCTATTTTAAACTGATTTATAACAACGTGTGTAAGTAACTACTTTTTTGTAATTAATTTTTTCACCTTTTACCATGTTACGTTATAACTTGAAACATTAATCTAAAGTGAAAGTTACAGTCTAGAAAGTTTAATGTTATTTTTTTAAATATATTGCCCAGAAATAACATAGATCGTTGCTAAAAACGTGTTTCTTTCAAAAACTTTAATAATTGTCGGAATGACATATTACTTTTGCACATGATACCAACGTAATCTAATTGTGAATATTTTTCTTTTGATAACTGAAACATGTATACGTGGATATAGAAATATAACAAGGTGCCTTCACCTGGCTTAATTAAAAATGTTTTTATTTAGAGTACCCTATCACGCGAGGTCCGGGCGCCATATCTTAACTTATTCGCATTTGGCTCTACGTAGGGTTACCATTTCAAAATTAAAATGTCCTGACACAAACCCGGTATAATAATCCGAAGATTTTACTGTTTTATTGATAAGTGACGTTTTTACACAAATTGGGTTCTAGAAACAGTTTTACACGACTAGATGTTTCGTACCTGACTACTCTGAGAAGATAATAAGTCTTGCCTACACTATAATATTATAAAGAGAAAAGATTTGTTTGTTTGTTTGTAACGAATAGGCTCCGAAACTCCTGGACCGATTTGAAAAATTCTTTCACCGTTGGGAAGCTACACTATTCCCAGGTGACATAGGCTACTTTTTATCCCTGTATTCCCGTGGGAACGGGAACTACGCGGGTGAAACCGCGTGACGTCCGCTAGTCGTTGATATAAGGTTTGAGTTTCTAGGAGACGGATCTTGGACTACGTAACTAACTATTCCAACAGTGCTGAGGATTCAAACGGACCCTTTTTTTTGGGGGTGTGATATCATCAAATAACCCCTCCTGCTCTTGAGCAGAGCGAAAAGGAGTGTCAGACTTCTACTGAATAAAAACCCCCGTGTTCCTTATTAGCCCTGTATGTCGAGGCCTCGGTATCTCTTGCGACAAACCGCAGCCCTTCAAATGAAACGTTTTTTTTATTTTATGTTTTTGGCGGGTGGTAAATTATCAAATAACCCCTCCCGCTCTTGGGCAAAAAGAAAGGGAGTGTCAGACTTCTACTGACTAAAAACCACCCATGTTCCTTCTTCGCCCTCTATGTCGAGGCCGCGATAACTAGTGTACAACCCGCGGCCCATCTATTGACACCTCATTTATTAAAATACGTTCAGTAGTCCAGGCGCTACAGTGGAACATACAAACATACATGTATACATACATAGACTGCCAAAATCATTACCCTGCCTTTTCGCTTCGCCGTATGTTTTTTCTTAGCCCTTTATGTCGAGGCCGCGGTATCTCTTACAACATCCTGCAGCCCCGACGGGGTTCGAACGGAACCTACAAAGGGGTTATTACAAAAAAAAAAATGGACCCTTCAGTGGGTTACTTAAAAACAAAAGAGTTTGATTATCTTTTGCACAACTAATTTCTAAAACTTTTATTTTCTCTAAGAAAAAAAAAAACCAGAATTCCTTTTTATGTCGAAAACTGCCGATAGCTCACGAAAATGACCGACATTTCAGAATGAGCTCGGACGTCTGGTAACCCTACCTCTAAGTAACCTCCGGGCTTGTACTGTGATCCTGCAAATTTTGCCGACATCGCCATTAAAAATTAAAAATGCTAATGTCATTGGGCGCACAACCTCGTGTTACGGTTAACCTGCTCAATACCGTTGAGATCCCGATTTCTTGCACGGAAAAAGTTGGTCATGTTTTTTATTTTTTATCTTCGATAATTTTTAATTATTAAAATATAGACCCATCGGCAAAACAGCGGCTGCTGAGTACTAACCTATCTGGGCGATTTCTGATAGGGATCTGTATTAAAGTAACATTATGGTTGTTGGCATAATATATTATCGACCTGAGCAAATAAAGTAACATCCATTCTGAATTTCTTCCGTTAAGCCCTTAAGACAGGCGTTACAGGTGGGGTTGCCATCCGTCCGGATTTCCCCGGATTAGTCCTAGTTTAGAGGGCGTCCGGGGAGCGTCCAGGCGGGGTTTCATTTGTAGTCCGGGTTTAAAAAAAAAATGTCTTGGGGCACCCGCGACACACGAACCCACACGCCACACGTACCCGCACGCCGCGATCGACTTGCAAAAAAATTTTGACTGATGTAGTGTTGATATGTCCGAGTTTAGGGCTCTAAAATCTGGGGTTTTAACGCGTATGGTCCTGATTGATATCTCAAAAATTTGGCCCGAAAGTCTGAGAACCAGTCTTACCAAAGGGTATTAGAGGAACCCAGTTGTGGGGGACCCGGTAGAACTGGGTGCGGTGATCAGATAGTCGCCCCTTGTAAAATACTGGTGATGACAGTATTCAGCTGCATCCGGTTAGATTGGAAACCTACCCTAACATACTTAGTTGGGAAAACGTTAGGTAGATGAGAACACTATGTACCCGTATTTTGTAAGTATTCATAAAATTATGATAAAGTATTATAAGTTTGTCGCGAATTGGCGATCACTGAATAGGGGATCGGACAAAAAAAAATAATTAGTCCGTCAGATAGATCTCCAAAAAATATTGGAGACTTTTTTTTTTTTCACTTAAACAAAAATTGAAGTCAATACAGTGCTTCGAAAACTCGTCAACTCTTTGAAAACGTTATATGATAGTACATTTTTAACTACAAATGACGTCACAACCACATCTTATCTTCGTCAATTTTGATTAATTTGATAAAACAAAAAACACGTATCCAATATTTTTCGATAATCTAACTGACGGACTAATTAGGATCATTGTTTTTTGACTCAGTCCGATCCCCTATTCACTGACATAGCCGGCCGCCTTGTGCTCAATGCTCGTGCCGTCTCTATAATCGAAGACCTTGTTTCCAAAAATGGTACACTAAAAGTCTGGTATTATTAATTTATAATGCATAAGAAACATTGCATCATTATATTTACATACCCAAAGAACAACAACAATTTAATAATTTCTACGACTCCTTCGCCTACAAACATCTCTTCTAGCTACCATACCGCGCATACCGAATGACATGTGACATTCCCGATATAGGCACCGAAGACACTCGGATAGACAAACAGCTACTTTTTACTTGTATTCTAAGCAGTGAGCAGATGGAGGGTTAATTTATGCTCGCATTAAGAACGGGACAACAGGTGTCTTCGAATATCAATTCGTGTTTGTTTTTTGGAATTTTTTTACGATAGCATGGGTTTTAACTTAACTGTCTTGCTTCGTTACTTTGTACTTTGTAGTGAGGAGTTGCAATGTCGCTTGTTTCTAAAGGTGCGGACAGATTGTGGAATGGACTCCGGACAGCGGACTTTGACGGATAATAGAATTCATTTATTTCCAGGTAACAAAGCCCCATAGACAACAAATACCTTAACCTAAATAGATATACTAATAACATTCGTGTTAGTATAAGTAACTTAAAACTATGTTAGTAGCACTTCACTTCACTTGCACGATATTTGTGCGATCTTGTGGAATTTATCCGCGGAAGCGACTGAACACCACATGACGCGACCAAAAACTTGTTTGCATCACCAATAATTTCACTAAAAAAATCGAATTAGTTCGTCTGTTAGATTATCGAAAATTATTAGATACATGTTTTTTGTTTTATCAAATTAATAAAAAATGAGGAAAATAAAACGTGTCAAAGATCATGAGTGTGGGCTTGTGACGTCACTTTGTAGGTAAAAAAGTACTAACCTTGTGACGTCACACGACTTGACAAGACTTTTCGAAGCACTGTATCGTCTCCTCATCTTTTATTTACGTGAAAAAAGAAAAAATACATGTCCATTATTTTTTGGAAATCTATCTGACGGACTAATTAGATTTTTTTTGGTAAAATACCCTATCGGAGATAGCACGTTGGTATACGCACCACAAACGCTCTGAAATTCATGTTGCGGTGCGAATCCCGCATCTGGACTATTGGCGTGTACTTCAGTCTCTGGCGCACGTACTGCGCAATGTCCTCTGCCTCAATGGTGTGAAGGCGTGAGATGTACACCGGGTGTCCGGCTTCGCGGCGCGCAGCGGTTCTTACAACTTCGTTGACGTCATCATCAAATTTTGTTCTTATTAGTAAATCATTAGGTTCAGGGTAGATTGGAAAATATGACAGTTTCGGGTAGCTTAACGTGCTGGCGTCTGTACATGAAAATAATTCCTCTATACCATAGAAATACCATACCATAGCACCCGCTATCGGATTTATAATTGCCCTAGTTGAAGGACAACTAGTGACAGCTTATCACAATATGACCTTCCTATTGTTTCGACTATTTATAATTTAAAGGTTCATTTACCCCATCATTCTTGTTACAGCCTAATTAATTCCGTCATTGACGAACTATTTACAGATTCTCTCGCTTTTTCTCTTCTGTAAATAGAAAACCAATTTTGTATGGAAATAGTAGTTCACGTGGAGACATCCACTTTCATACTTCTTGACTACTGCAACTCCTGAACGCCAGAATAAACAGCTACTAAATACTTAATAGTACGTTAGAATTATATACTTAAATTCTTGTAAGTAAAAACTTCGTGTCCGTGCGAATTTAGTTATAAAAGTTGTGTGAGCCGAAACCTGACATTGTTCTTTCTCTGGTAATACTCGTAGTTACCAGAGTTTCGAAGCAATAAAGCTAAATGATTTCGTGAGAAACCACCGAATACTAACTGGGTTGTGGAGGTCAAATAAGTAGTCCCTCCTCGCACCAGTAATTTGAATCAGCTCCATCCAGCAGGACTGCAAGCCGACCCAACATAGTGGCAAAAAAGTCATGATGATGCAGATGCAGATGATAATGAGTTCCTGAGAAGCGATTCAACTGTCTTACATCTTGCAACGTAATCAATCTGAGAAGGTGGAGGAGTTAGCAAAAACGAAATGTCCACTTACCTCCTAATCAAGCAGGAGACAAATTGGGCTAATAGGCACTAAGGGACTTGATTTCGGATAAGCATTCGTCAGCTTCTAATTCCTGTAATCCTGGATCAGATATCTCTTTAAAACCTCAAAGTATAATCCCATTGATACGTGGGGTGTGTACTTTAAATAGGAGGGCTTTCACCTATATATTTTAGTAAAATACAACCGAATTGAGAACCTCCACCTTTTTTTTAAGTCGGTATAAATGTACCATACTTTCACGACTCTTTAGTCAACTGATACCACTAAAGCGGGACCCGCGGGTCTAACCGACCTAATGCATTTTTGACTTGGTCAACTGGACCCCGGGATAACATTCAATTGAGATCAAGTGACATGACAAAAATCGCTTTTTTTTCGGCACGGCACGGGACGATTATCACAGTGGCTGAGCAATTGGACTGCTGCGCTGTGTGTCGCTGGTTCGATTTCCGCTCAGAGCAAATATTTGTATGGCCTACACTCCTACAGATAGTTGTTTCTGGTGTGGGTCTTTGGTTTGTGTATGTGAGGTTAAATGTTAGTAAACGCACCCACGATACAGGAGATATTCTAAGTGCGGAGCAAAGATTAAAAAAAAAACTACTTTTATTTAAAAATCCTTTGAGAATCCGAATGCAGCTATTATAAACAGCCTGCCTTATTTTCCGGCTGCTATGCAACGAACACCTGTTGTAATTTCTTATTTTACATGCTAAATACCAAACTCCTAATACTGGCAACACCTTGGGGCTATTTAATTTTGCCTATTAACAATTATGCTAAACACATGTTACCAACAATAATTATAATTATCTATGTCTAAAGTACTGTAATAACTTATTACCAATAACCCTTTGCGAGAGTTAGAAACTTTATGCCGTAAGAAATACAGGTGATTTTTGAATGGTAGAGGTGCATTTTGATCCTTGTTTTATTTTGCATAGGAAGGCAAGGGATACAATTTCAGTTTTTACTTCATTTAAATGTGCGAATAGACATTGTAATGCATTAGAAGGAAGAGTTTTTAATCATTGAAAGCTGTTCTTAAGTACTCCCTTAAATGAATTGTAGGAAAAACTGTGATGATGTAAAGTGTTTGTGTGGTTTTTAATCACAAACTATTCACATAGGTATTCATTTTCTAGATGAATACATTAAAGCGTTTAACTTTATTACCAAGCCAAAGCGAGCTTCACCTGTTGAGGCAATTAATTGTTAGCAACCAAAAGCTTTTGTATAATTCTCTTCTGCTTTAAAACTTAAATTCCTTGTACTTTAGTTTTATTATTTCTAATTAAACGAAATGAAATTTTTAACATCAAAATCATCTTGGCTCTCATGGTAAATATAGCCTGTTGCAATTGTATTAAGTATGTTTTAGATTTTTAGGTGACGAGCTATTAGCAAGTTTTTATTAATTTAGTTTTTGTTTACATTATTTGACAGTGATATTTGATATTTTGTTCCACAACGTATGTATACCAGACAAGCTCTAGACGTAAAGACTTGAAATTGACTGTCTGATTATTATACTGTTTTTTATCAGAATTGTTTAAAGCTGTAAGTCTTCCAAAGTCTTTAAATAAATAAATAAACCTTAACCATATTCTAGACCTCAAATGCAAGAAAAACAAGATGTTTCTCTGAAGAATGACATAAGTTGGTCACCCCATTCTTTTAAATTATTCTTACAAATATTTGTCCATTAAATCCTAAAATATTGTAATGTTTCTACGCGCTACGATCAAACATTTTACATAATTAGATGCTTGCCCTTCCAATCTAAAACATGCACACCAGCTTCCCTTATTAACCCAATAAATAGGCGATTTTATTTTTTCCTCTATCAAAGTGAAGCAGGTGCTACGCGCGCGCACGAGTCAGGTGCGTTCGGGAGTCTTCGGTCGGCACCATTCGGTTTTATGATCGGGTTCTAATTGATTGCGTAAATCATTTTAATGGTTACATTTAGGGAGATCGCTACAATTATTGCTTGTGATCCGTTTTTTCTCTGATGACAAAACAAAAAATTATCGTTTTAAGGTGACTTCCCGTGGTGAGTGATAGTTTGAAGTTTGTCAAATCCAAGGACAGGTTTTTTGTGATGTTTTAGTGCCGGTCCAGAGTCCTTTTGCAACATGACAAAAGAAGAAGGATGGATTGTGTGAGGAATGATATGAAGAAATAAGATGTCAATGATATCGTGATGGCGCAAGAAAACAGATAATGAGACCGGTCTAGAGTCCCAGTCTTCCTGGCTCCCAGCATGAAACCCTATGAATATAGACAACAAAATCTTTTGATGATATTCCTTTATTTTTTTGAGGATGGGAAATCATCTAATGACTCCTCCCACTCTGGGCAGAGCGGTAGGAAATGTCAGAATTCTACTGACTAAAAACCACCCGTGTTCCTTTTTAGCCCTTTGTGTCGAGGCCGCGGTATCTCTTTTGAACAACCCGCAGCCCTGACGGATGATGATATTCTTGACGTTTAAACAGTATACAATTGTGATTTCGTTAGTTTAGTCGTCTACAAACCATAATAAAGCCTAGTTCCACCGGAGTGTGAACGAGCGGACCGAAGAGGAGATGTGCAAGATTCGACTAATCACAAGAGAAACAAGAGACGCGATCTGAGTTTCAACGCATGTGATTGGTCAATGCCTGCTGATCCGGTTCGGCGTAAATCGGCTGTAGTCGGCACGCGACAAACGAATACCTACCTATTTAGCAAGAAAACCGTCTGCAACACACGGCAAAGGTTACGATGATGATGTATGTGTTACTGTCCGTCGTAAATTGGGCGTGTTCGGCCATGTTCGGCTGTGTTCGGCACGTGAGCGGCGTGTGGCGCAGTCAGCCACCTGTTGTGTCTGCGCACCCTCCGTGCTTATACAGGTTGATTCAATTCAATTCAATTCAATTCAATTCATTTATTGCATCAAATATGGTAGGTACATGAAGTTCTCATTATATAAAATATTTAGTAACACACATTTGGCCAATATTATAGCATGCAATAGTACAATTTTTTACACCTAAGAAACCGTTAAATATGTCTGTGCTTTAATGTATAAAATTGACAGGGACACTTTTGGAAAAACTCATCTATCGAATAAAAACACTCTTGCAACAACCACTTCCGCAACGCAACACAAAACTTATTAAAAGGTAGTTGAGTAATTGACCTCGGCAAAGCATTGTAAATTAGGGGAGCCATATAAACGCAGCTTCGCCGGAAAAGCTCTAGTTTTGGAACGGGCATTTCAAAATCTAAGCGTGTAGGTTTTCTTTTATTTGTGTAATCTTTCCGCTCAAATAATTCAAGATTAGACCTCACGAACCTGGCAACTTCGTAAATATAAATGCATGGGACCGTCAAGAGATTGTGCGACTTGAATATAGGCCTGCATGAGTCAGACCACTGCATTTTAAACATTGCACGAATACATTTTTTTTGGGCGATAAAGATCTTCGCTATTTCGGAAGAATTTCCCCACACAACTATACCGTATCGTATTACTGAGCAGACGTAAGCGTGATACACCATTATGGCGGTACGTAAAGATGTAATAATTTTAATTCTCTTTAAAGCAAATACGAATTGATTGATTTTTTTTGAAATTATTTCGATGTGATTCTTCCAAGTAAAATGCTCATCAAGTGTAACACCCAGGAACTTTGTATTACTAACCTGTTCTATATTATTATTGTTTAGTGCAACATTCAGACGTACAGGTTTACTTTTAAATGTTTTGCAATAAATCACATTAGTCTTGGAAATATTTAATTTTAATTTATTTATATCTAGCCATTGTATTATGTCATTTAATGTTTGTTTAATTTCAATGTCAAGGTTTTGTGCATTTTTACATTTAATAATAATTGTGGTATCATCGGCGAACAATACGCACTGTTGTTTTATAGACTGAGGCAAGTCATTTATGTAAAGAAGAAACAATAATGGCCCCAGGATACTACCTTGTGGTACACCACAGCAATTTATCCTTGCTTCAGAATCAAAATCTTCTAAAGTGTTATTTAATTTGTTTAATTTTGTTAACCTCGTTACCTGTTTTCTGTCAGTTAGATAAGATTGAAACCATTCTTTTGCTGGACCTCTGATACCGTATTTTTCAAGTTTATCTAGAAGCCGCGCATGATCAACACAATCGAACGCCTTACTTAAGTCTAACAGTAGTGCACAAGTAGGTATTTTATTATTAATATTCGTCATCATTGCTTTCACTAGCGTAAATATTGCCAAAGTCGTCGATTTATTTTGCCTAAACCCGTATTGTTGGTCAACAAGAATGTTGTGTTTAATAAGAAATTTTATCACTCGCCTGTACATAACTTTTTCAAAAATTTTAGATATAATTGGAGTGAGAGCGATAGGCCGGTAATTGTCAACATCTAATTTTGAACCTTTTTTGTATAGCGGCTTTATCAGAGACAGTTTGAGCCTATTAGGAAAGCAGCCCTGTTCCAAGGATAAATTGACAATGTGAGCCAATGGCGATGCGATATGTTTGGCTATTTTTTTTACGAGCTCAGTTGTGATGCTGTCATACCCAGCCGATTTCGTGTTTCTTAAAGACATTATGATACGATATATTTCAGAGTCGTCAGTGGGTTCTATAAATATACTTTTATTATTGGATTCAATTTTATGTATGTCAGTTTGATTATTATTTTTATTAAGAGTAGAGGAATTATCATTATCATTATTATTAGAAATGTCAACAAAGTGATTATTAAATTTATTAGCAATGTCAGATCCAGATGTCAACGTAATACTACCATCAATAATTTTACTGATATATTCCCTAAACGGTTCGTTACCCATGTTGCGCTTTACAACATCCCACGTGGCCTTAATTTTATTACGAGAAGAAGTTATGTGTCTTTCATTACACAAAGACTGTAGGCTATTCATGCACTTCCGTAATAATTTAGAATACGCTTTGTACTTACTCTTATTTTCATTATTTTTATTTAAGTAATATTTGTACCTTAATGACCGCTTAGTATTACAACATTTCTTTATGCCTTTTGTTATCCATTTAGGATTACTACTATTGTGTTTTATTTTAACTCTAATACATGGGAAACAAAGTTTATAAAATAATGTCAACAAATCATGAAACTTTTCAAAGGCTTCGTTAGTATTTGTTATACCATAGATTTCATTAAAATGTATGCAGCTGATGTGATCCACGAATTTAGTTACGTTCTCTTTATTTAAATCATTTATATTCATTAAACAGTAATCCACTGCCATTCTGTTTGAAGTTTCCTGTTCAATTTTGATCAGTTGAGCTGTGTTATGATCAGACAGGAACAAATTATATGTTTTACCACTGACATTATGAATATTGCTGATAATGTTATCTATGCATTTATTGAGCCTAGTCGGTTCATTTATGTGATATTTCAGTCCATAATTAAGCATGAATTCCTTGAATCTAGTACTAGTTTTATCAGTTAAAAGCAAGTCTATATTAAAGTCGCCACAAACTACTATATTGCATTTTTTGTGTTGCAGTCTTGTCATAACTTTTGTAAAATGTTCAAAGAAAATATTAATGTCCGAGTTTGGTATCCTGTATACACAAATTATAATTAGTTTAAGCTGCTTTATTTCAATACCACATATTTCGAAATGTTTATCAACAGCAAATTCGTTGACTGCATCCAACTCAACACATTCGAAACCTTTCTTACACAAAATACACGTGCCACCACGTCGTTCTAGTCTGGAATAGATTGCTCCGAGATAAAAATTATTTATATTCAAATATTTTTCTTCACTTTTTTTAATGAAATGTTCACTAAGGCATACCACTACCACATTTTCATTGAGATCATGCAACTCACTTAGTGCTACTTCTAAATCTTGCATTTTATTTAATACACCAGCAATGTTCTGGTGAAACACTGAAAATTCATTTTTAGTCACGAAAAAGATGATTACTTGTCCCTGCAGAATCGTTTGATTCCGCCTGTGAAGTTATTTTATTAAATTTAAAATAATAAGGTATCGTGCCTTCTCTTGGTTTTACATTATTATTATTAGTTATTGTTCGATCGATGCTTAACTGCGAGGTTTTATTACTTAATGGAAAATAATAAGGAATTGTTCCTTTCTTTGGTTTTACGCTAGCATGACTTTCCTGGAAATGATGACGCAATGTTTTGGCAATTTCATTACCCTTTTTGAATTTGTGGTTGTTATAAGAGAGGAATCTATTGCAATACTGGATAACATTTATGTTATAAATTATTTGATGTGCAACCGTCGTTATATTGTCTGTTTCAATAAATGTACAGTTTTCATAATTTCGAATCAGTAGCTTTAGCTGATTATTTAGTTTACATTCATTAAGGAAAATATTATTAAATATATTAACTACAAATACATTGCAATTTTTAAGAAAATGTAAAGCTATAGATATTTCTGACATGAACTCTATTGGATTAACATCATTACTCCCTGTCATTATGATAACATTGTCGGCTTTTGATAATGTCTTAGCCATGTTGCTACAGTCCGACAATACGTTTTTCGTTCTTGCGTCTGGTCTGGTTATAGACTGTATTTTATAATCCCTGATTACAAGTTTACTTTTATTCTCGATAAGCGTCTGAACAATGCCTTTACCTTGATTGTCCGATAGAAGAAATATTTTGCCACATTCTTTATTACTTATACGGTCATTATTCTCAACTTGAACCTGATGTTTCTGTTGTTCAGTTGGTCCATCTTCAGTTGAATCCTTCCCTTTACAGGTGCATCCCAATTTATTATTTACACTATTATTAACATTAATGTCAGCATAAATAAAATCAGCGTCAGTTTGTGAACTTGTGTCATTCGACATGACGACACGGTTGGCGCAGTGGTTGAGCGATTGACTGCTGCGCAGCATGTCGCGGGTTCGATTCCCGCACGGAACAAATATTTGTACGACCTACAAGTATTTGTTCCGAGTCTGGGTGTTTTTCTATCTATAATATGTATGTATTTACAAAAAAAAATGTATATAAGTAGTTTATCAGCCATCTCGTTACCATAACACAAGCATTAGGTTGCTTAGCTTGGGACTAGATGGCGTTGTGTGAAATGTCCAAGGATATTTATTCATGGTATCATTACATTTTAAGTGGCCTTGATTCTCACGGTTATCTTTGTTAGGGCATTCATCCAAGCTAGGTTCCAGTCGTAGGCTCTCAGTATTTGAATCTCCTCGAACCTCTTTCATTTGACGTAATTTACCCCTCAGCTGTTTCACAGCGACATTCTGAGGAGTAGTGACATATCCTTCTCCTGTACTTTGAGGTAAACATTTGGCAGTACGTTTTTTCTGAGACTTAGGTGTAGCCCTTTTTAATGTTGACATTGGACTTTGACATAATTGTTTCAGGGCAACCATCTGCTGCTTGAGATGTTCAATTTCTTCTAGAAGACTATTTTTTTCTAAGATGGTAGTATCAAGTTCATTTTCTGTACTCCGTAATTGTGATTTCAAGCTATTAATTTCTTCTTTCATTTCTTCAACATACCTATGATTAACATTAGTAGATAGGTCTAAGCTTTTTGTTAAGTATTCTGAATCCGTGCTAATGAGAGAAGTGTTAAGTGATTCTATCGATCTTGATGTAAATAATTTTCTTGGCTTAACATTCACATTGAGGTCGTCCATTTCTTAAACAGTGATTTCCTTGATGGTTTAATAGAATTTTTTAAATCGGTTAGTAATCGTTCAAATTATTATGCTTCTTTGTGCTTATAATTGTATTTTTATGTATACAAAACAATTTTTAAATTAAATATTTTTTCAATTTAGTCGATTTTTCTACAATAGTCGATTTCTTCAGTCTGAAAAGACTCGTATCTAAAATTGTAAATTATATTTCCGAACGATAATAGTTGCGTCTTCTTAAACTGTCATATGACTGGTCACTTTGATGCGTCAGCAAGTGCAAAGGTTTGTTTTGATTTCATTGGCCACCTGTCAGCACAATAAATTAATTCTGAATTCAAATAAAAAACGGATTCACCAAACCTTTTATTCCAGATTTTCCGAATAATATCGTTTCACCATGCCAATTGTTGCCACCAAATGATTTGAGCACTCGCCAAGCACTGTTTTGTTAGTTCGCAGTACGAAACAGTGAGTTTAAGTCTCACTTTAAGTCTCTTTGCAACACACAACACAGCTCTTAGTATTATGTGTTTCACTTATTTTCCCGTCCGAATAACACTTGCACTCACTAATTGTGCACTTTAGTATAGATCTTCACCAACAATAGGTCAATAAACAGAACTTTTCTATTTTTAGTGAATAATATAACACGAAGACAATGTTTACATCATGGCAGTGTTACCACATTTGATTGTAAACCTTATGTGGGAAGAGGTTGTTTAGTTTATTTTATGGTTCAGTCACACCGTCTGACGAACCAACAAAATCCTGTTTAACCGCATTCAAATATTAGGATTTGATGACTGACTACATCAAAATCATTTTCATGTTCTTATCCCTATTTGTTTGGGTTCAATCAATCAATCAAAAGTCTTTTATTCAAATTCACCCAATTTTGATTGAATTTAATCAGCCCTTTTCGAACGTCAAAATGATGGTCAAAATGGTTGGCGCAGCATGACTTCTTTATCCATGCTGTGTCTAGTATCATCATCTCATCAGATACCGAATGGTGACCGACTACATCTTTTATTTTATTACACAAAGGACATGTCAGGTAATTTAGCCAAACAAACCGATTCAGAACTATTTTCTACATTCAAAACCTGGAAAATGTAGCTAAAAACTAAACAGTAGTAAACTAAACAGTAGCTATAAATACAAAACTTTCATCCTGATCGTTGGTCGAAACCCTTTCCAAGTTATTTTATCTGCGAAAATGACCTAGAGCGATACGAATGTGTTGAAAATTATTTTTATTCTCAATCAAGAAATAAGTAATCTTCATCATCATTGTCCGCGTTTGGAAGGTAAATCCGATTAATACAAGTATAAGTGAACTGGTTTTTAATTGTGAAGACCTCCAATTACTTAGTGCTATATTTAAACAACTCATTACTTTTTTACGCTAGTTCAATGAATCAACGTTTAATTGCACTCAATTACATCAATGGTATCATTTTAATCTTTAGGCAATTTTCATCTATATAAAAACCGAAATTTCTTTAAAAAATTGCATCCAGTCAATAAATTAAATAACCAATTAAAATTGTCAAATGGCTGAAATTGATCGCAATTACTTTATTTTTTTGTATCAGCCTGTATGTTTGCGCGTCGCACCTGCTGTTTTCCCGCCTTTTTCTTTTTTTTTCTTTGTTTCCCCATCTTTAACCCGACTTGGCAAGTATAATAAGCCAGTATGTATTATGGTAGGTCATTTGACATCAGTATTTTAACCTTTTTAATACGTTGTTGTTTTTTTTTGCACCGGAACTCGCTCGCATTCTTGGAATTATTCGAAATTTGAACGGTTGCGATGGTAGGGTTGTTGAAATTGCTTAATTTATTTCTTTGTCTTCGTCATGTTTGTTAAAGATGTTTTCATATCAGTTTACAGCAGTTAAAGACACGATGCAGATGTCGACTTCCTGGTTGGGTAAGAGGTCGCAGTTTAGGGTCGCTGAGGGTTTGATTCCCAGGTCATGCATACTCCAAATGATGGTGAGTCTCAGTAGCAGGCTAGATATGTACCGGTGTATGGCAATAGCCTCTCCCCAAATGGGACTTAAACCCAACTGTTGAAATGTGAATGTAGGTACTATTAAATACACCTCTGTGTAACCCTTCGGGATAACAGAACTGGTGTTATGCTATAATTCATAATTATTTTTCGTTATCGTAAGCTCAGTTGAAATTCACTGGAGCTGAAAATTTTCACGTATAAATAATTATACACAAACATTTTCCGTTGCAAATGGTGTCAGTCAAAATAAGTGTACACAGTTTACTCATTGAGTCAGTACTCACAAATTACAATATGCATAATAAACATGGTAACCACGTATTAGAAATGCATGCATATGTTAAACTTTACAAATGTCAACACACCGGCAAAAACATATTTTATATAATATGATGCAGGTTACCCACCTCTGGTACAAAGACGTCAGAGTATAAATAAGCTGTCTATCAGCCTCCTTAGCGCTCTACAAATGCGTAGTAATAAATGATTTCACGTCCATTCAACGCCTCTCAATCAGAGAACGTCAAAATTGTCCACCACGCCGGTATCAAAGTGCCGACAGATACCACGATACCAGATACTGATATTGTAATGTAGGCTGATACCACAGGGACGGACTAGGGATGGGGGCATTCGGTGATGGTACTGTTCAAAATATGATGACTTAAATTGCGTCAAGGACTGGGTAAATATTATTTATGAGAACGCCGCTTTTCTATTTTTTTTACCAGTGGCCCACGTAATTATTCCGTATTTGTTCCAAACATTAATCCTTTATAGTCGTTAAGTTGTTATGTTATTTTATAATGGATGGAATGGTTATGTATTATGTCTGAAAAAAGAATAAGAATTTGAATTAATGTTATTACCGAAATACACAATCGGTAGACTGCGTAGATTCTTGTACATTTTATATCTAGAACGAAAGCTCCTCACGATCGATGCTTGCTATCCCAAAACAATACTTTATGATGTCAACAGCAAACAGAAAGCTCATATTTCATTCCTATGCACCCCTCCCCTTTGCCCTTTTTGCAACCATCACTGTCTAACTGACTGCGGCCCTGTATTCTTCTGTCAGAGTCTAGCAAGCTCCCACGAATCTACAAGTCCCGACAGGTTGAGAAACCAAGTTCATAGACCCCAAAATAAAATGACAAAAAGCGTTCGTTCTGTTGTAAGCACGCGTGGAAAAAAATTAAACCGTCATAACAGACTGATTAAGTAATTTCTGCGCAGATTTCAATGACTCGCGATTATTTGCTCTGAGAAAAACATTAAATGATTCGTTCTTCGTTTGAACTTTTTTGGGCAATATTTTTTTCGGGAATATGGCTATTACTACTGCTACTATACTATTCTATTATCATTTCTTGAATCTATTTAAGGTTCTATCTAGTAAAAGGTACAGACACCAACACATCAAGCTTCTACAATCTATCAAACTTTAATAGATTTTCAACCTTATCGCTAAAGTATTAGATTCAAGGTTAATTTTGAAAATTTTACAGTTTTGGGGTAGATCAAGCTACCCCAAAACTGTAAAATTTTACTGTGTACTGTGTATTTACAAGGTTTACACTGTACACTAATAAAGATAAACTGCTGGAAAGTCATATAGAAGCAGCGCGTCGTGGCCGAACTGAAAATTTCCACATAGACTCTGAAGCTTCGAACCGTAGTCGGCCGTAGCAAAGGCAACCCCTTAAGATGGGGGTTCATGGACGGATCAAATCTCTCAAGTGTAAGAGGCGCGTCATCACAGGCTGATTCACCTAAATGGTAGAAATTCGTAAGAAATGAAAATAAGCAATATATTTTCCTCGAAGCCTGAACTGAAATAAGCGTTGTCACATCTTGCTATTTAAAATGAATACCCCTGCATAAATAAAAACATACTACCAAATGTACCAAGTTGAACAACACAATCAAAAGTAAATAAACTATTTATAGAAACCTAATAACACGGTTCTGAATTTCCAATACTCGATATAAATGGGGTGACATCGCATGACCTAACTTCCTCGAAGCGTAAGCGAAACTAGGCTACAATTGAACAACAACCTTTTTGGATCGCACAAGTTTTGGCGCGAACCAAACGTCAAACATCAGTGTCTATGTCTAAGGTTATCTATATGTTTTTCTAAACTTTTTTTTAAGGCAAAGGCACAAAAAATCGCCCGTACCTCGCATCAATGATAGCCATTTAATGGCATCACGACGCGATAAAAAGCATTGCCATCGATAAAAACTAAAATGTAGATCGTTTTGAAATGAGCATACGTGAGGTGTGTTTTTGTGCCGCCATATTATTGTTGTCGCTAAGACGTTTTGTTTTGTTATTAGTTGCAATTTCGAGACGTGTTTAAAGAGTTAAGTTCTGCTTAGAAAGTGTCGAGTTGTGGAATTTTATAACTTATTACTTTATTGTTCTTTCTGGAGCAGTTGTGAATTTATTATTATGAATGTTACGAGTTGCTTTATTTATAAGTTAGAAATCTTGTTTAATACACAACCGGGGTTTTATCGTTTTATAGAAAGATAACGGACAAAGTCCCACCTAAATCATATCTGTTTTGGTTAGTTCAGTTTAATTATTTTTAATATTTATGTGTGTGAGAATATTTCACTCATGTTCATTAGTGAAATATTTAAAATGGCTTTCTTTTAAAATTGCGTTTTGTGTTCAAAACACTGATCTGTGATAAATCAATCGGAATTATCAGCCACAGAGTCTGAATAAACATCCGGTTGATGGCAATAGTCTGGATTTGAGCCCGGTAAGATGGGCAGACGACATTGTTACCATTGCAGGAATATTCTGGATGAGGCTGGCAAATAGAGGCCTATACCCACATTGTGGTGAGAGCTGTATATGTATAAGCATGGCAATAGGCTCGCCCCCTATTACATGGACTAATGGTTGTGGGACTTGTGTGTGTGTGTGCTCTATATTACTTGACACTGTTTCACAATCTCTGTCTCTAAACTACATAATTTTTCGACGTCTATAAATTGCACCAAGGGTCCGTATTAGGAACTGAGTAGCATTTCCGATTATTCCAAACGAGTATGAATGAATCGATCTAAATCCGTCGATCGTTATTCGTTAACTCATAGGAGAATTATTTTTTTTCGTCGATTACGCAAACCGAACACGCGAGTGATCGATTTTAAATGCGCAATTAGATTTGCGGAATCCATTACCATACCTATAAATGTTTAAAAATATGGCGTGACAGAATATTTTAATTTTGTTAAGGCGAGTGCACAAAGAAACAGTTGAGCGTGGTTGTGATTCTTGTGATAGTCTTTAAACTTCAAATAATATTAAAGGTACATGCAATGTGTAGCTCTACTGTTCATGTAGACGTCTACCAAGCATTATGTACATCAAACTAAGTAACCCTACGCAAAACTTATTGCTGCGAAACGTCTTTTTTGGGGGTGTAAAATTGCGTTTTCACGGTAAAACTCAATGTAGGGCACTCAAAACATTATGCTGATGGATGCTTTATATATTAAATGGGTCAAGGAGGTATTGAAACTAAAGTTATGACCTGAAAAAAAACTAGTGTTTAAAAAAAAAACATAAAATTTGGAACTTTGACAAAGAAAATATGGATGGATTGTGTGAGAAATGATATTAATGAGAAAGGAGTAAATGCGACTTTGAGGTCTAACAGGGAAGAATGGAAGAAGAAAACGTGTTGCGTCGACACCAAAGATGATGATGATGATGATTACCTCCATAATAAAAAAATATCTCCGTAACTAGAAGGTTCCCAGAGATGGTCCAAAAAAAAAAAAGATTAAATGGACACTGAGAATAAGTGCCTTTCGGCGTCGTTAATGGTACTTTTATACCCTTTAGGTACCTCACTTTAGTCAATGAATCAAAGGTAAAAAAAAATCATTCTGGAATACTTATACTACATTAGGTAGGGTGGGCTGTAGCGAATTGGATGTCCTAAAATCTGACTTATCCATACTTCCGTTACATTATTTACACATTTTCCTGAGTCCTCGAGCGATAGCCATAAGCTTATTATTTCTATGAATTTAGGTCATTCTGTGAGTAGTAAATTATTTCTCACTGTAAATGAAATGCATTTTTTTTATCAGCATTTATTAGAAGTTTATCCTGGTGCCAATAAGGCACAAAATTGGACTAATTCTGAGCATGTACATAGACCTCAGCTCTTGATTTGACTGCAAACAACAGATCAGTATCATTAGCATATGGTATTATAGCACCATGCTGAGTGTCAAACTGCACCGGTCATTTATACATATATTAGAGTAAAAACAATGTAGGACCTAAAATAGTGCCTTGTGGAATTCCAAAGCAAGTATTAAAAGGCATCTACCACTGAAATGGGTTTATAGTACTTATTAAGAGAGATATAAAAGCAGTTTTTTTTTTCTGTAAATAAAACAGAAACCAATAAATTACCTCGTCCTACCACAAACTATAATAAATTAAAAATATTAATGTAAATCAACAAACCATTCAGGCGCTAACGCTAAGAATTACTTATTACCGCGACTTTTATCTTTAATCAGTAATTCTCTTAATTTATCAAATATTACAGGTTATTTACTAGCATGATTGTGTTTTGGATTTTTCAAACTTGATGTGATTTTAGAGTAAAAGAAATAAGATGCGCCATCCACATCTTCTCTTCTATCTTAAACTTAAGGCGCTAACAGTAGCGCCTTAAGTTTAAAAAGCAATAAATTTTATTTCTCACCAAAAAGCAACAAAAGCAAATAAATATTCATTTCAACCTTATTTCGACCGAACCCCAACCACAATCTACCTCTTTTGTCGAACTAAATGCGTTTCGCGGTAAAACATGAGTAGCATGTCAACACCGCCTAACATCTGTTATGCTTTTTTATAGCTGGCATCAATAAGCACAATGTGAAATAACACTTTTACTCTTACACGGAATTAAAAAAAAATATCGTGATTATGTAAAAAAATGGAGAAACATCCGGCTGACGCGGTTTTAGGGTTGTCTGCTTTAATGTTTCGTGGATAGTAATAAAAGAGTTATTTTAATTTGCCACTGATTAAATAATTTAACTGCTTAGGGATTTCGGCGTAAGGCATTCCAAATTCTCCCAAAATTAAAAGCGATATTATGAACTCACCACTTATATTGTGAAAACAAACAAAATGCGATGTGCATAATTTTATTTAAAAAAAAAAACAAAAGTTCTCTCGAAGTCCAAATCAATTGAATTTCAGAGTCTAAATACTTACTTTAGTTTTTGAGTTCTCCATTATACCACCACATCTCTATTTCAGTCATGAATTACATTCAGAATCGCGTCGTCAACCCTACCGGGCGATAATTAGCGCGTACCGTCGTCATCGTCGTCGTCGCGTCGCACTAAGTCAAGGGCAGTCACCGAGGCAGCTGGATTCCTACTGAATTTAAATACTCTGCCGATTCACTAACTACGACTTTATACTAGTTCACGACCGCTCCCGAGGTCACAACTTATATTGTATAGTCTTGTATCTATGCTCGATTTCGTGTGGAAAACTTTGATTATTTATACTTTTTTTTGTGTATCTAATTGGATTTTTTTCGAGGATGTGGTATGGCATGTAGATCTGCTTGATGCAAGGGAACTTCAGGTACGTCAGTAACCTGATATTGTGTACATAGCGATAGGAAATCGATCTCTATTTTGGGTGAATTTTCAATCGATTTATAATGTGATTGAATGTTATTCTATAACTGACATTTTATTTGATACGCAAAAGCTTTTTAATAGAGGTTTAAAGTTTCAGCAAAGTCAGAAACTTTGTATATTGGTACATTCCACTATCGCTCTGGCAAAATTAAATCATAATATTGTATTTCACCAAAAAAATGTAATCAGTCCTTTAGATAGATTTTCAAGAAATAATGGACACGTATTTTATTTTTTTCACTTAAATAAAAGATGAAGACGATACAGTGCTTCGAAAAGTCGCGACAAGTCGTGTGACGTCACAAGGTTAGTAGTTTTTTACCCACAAAGTGACGTCAAAAGCCCCCACTCATGATCTTTGACACGTTTTATTTTCGTATTTTTTTATTAATTTGATAACACAATAAACACGCATCCAATATTTTTCCTTAATCTAACAGACGAACTAATTAGATTACCCTATTCCAAACATAAACGCATTCATTGATCGAATATTTTGACAACAATTTAAAATTGGAACGCATTTCGCCAAAAGCATTTAGTTTTCAAAAGACGCGTGGAAGCTATCAATATTTCTGTCAACATCGTTCTTCTTATGGATTAGCACGCATGAGGCGTGCCCAAAGTTGTAACTTTCATATATTTACGCAAATTAAATTCACTTTCGATATTTCCTTACAAAGAAAGGGTGCCTTTGGTAGGATTTTAGAAATGTAGGCATCCTTGAGTCTTACGCATGTCCAAATACCGATCAATGTCCTAGTTACATATTACGCGTTCTATTTTTGAACTTCTTAAACGCGCTAATATTACTTAAATCACGTAATAAATTCAAATAAATGAGTGGAATTTTTCATTCATTGACACGAGCGAGCGTACGTTCACCGTGAATTAAATGTTGAGCATAAATTAACTAATTCTAGCATAGTAGCTTAACAGACGTAATATTATAATGACTTGAAGTAACTTAGGTAGTTAATTCAAATTAATTCCCAAAAATTCTGGGCTCCGTCCAAGGTCAGACGTTACGTAGCGTTTGAACTTTAAAAGCGCCCATTTGCTTTGAATTTATTTCAATATTTAAGTCGATTTATAAGGCGTGACTGAGGAAATTCATTTCTGAGAGTGCTGATAAAAAGCACTTCAAACGTATGGACTTCGATGCACCTAGTAAACTTTTTAATTTATTTACTTCGCGTATATACGTTCTGGTAACGTTATGACTTAGCACTAAAAAACACCAAAAAACAACGTTAATTGCCAGCTACCCAGTTATTAAGATAATTAGATATATTTTTGGAACAAAGAAATGATGTGTGGTATTAGTATTTAAATTCTAGACATGAGTTTTGATGTTATCTGTGATATAAACGCCTTCAATTACTCGTTTAACATAGCATTTAATGGTTTTTGTAAGCTTTATGTATCAAATCGTCGCGAATTTGCGTCGTTTTTTTGTGTCCGGGTGTATACAATAAACCACTATCTGATATTATATATTTTTTTAAACCGATTCCATCATAAAAACTGGCCAAGTGCAATTCTGACTTGCACATGAAGGGTTCTGTACCACGACTTCTTATATGTTTTCCTGTAATCTATACGTGTTGAACTAATTTCTGTATTTTTTGCAGAATTTTAGGCTCAGTAGTTTCGGAGATAAGGGATGGTCTGACAGACAGACACACGAGTGATCCTATAAGGGTACCGTTTTTTCTTTTTCAGGTACGGAATCCTAATAAAACAGTTAAATGAGCTACATTACAAAATCCGCCTCCATATATTTTCAGGAGCTTAAGTTGTAAAATGATCTCTTGACAATAATACCATATGGCCATAGGGCCGATTTCTCCAGGATTCGTTCGATAGGATTTAATTCCTATTAACGTAATTGGCAGATAATTTCATACAAATTCTGTTCCAATTTTCGAATTTATTAAGTTAGTAACGACTATGAAATATGCCCTTTATGTAATAATGTGTTGAGTATAGATTGTTTTCATGTCATCAAAACAATTTTCAAATCAAATACTCGAATTTTCAAAGATGGGTGTGCAGCAAACGTTAACTTAGCAACGAAGGCTCGCTCGTAACCTGCGATGACCTCCGGCCACCGTAGACACGGGCCTGTGGACGGTGAGTGATGGGCTAACTCGCCGTCCGTCCGTCTTACGACGAAAACAGGCTGTGTGGACGGCGCTTTCGCGTTCCACGCGCGCCTCAAAGAGATATCAGCAACATGGGAGGGGCCCGAAAGGGCCGACGCCCGTCGGGGCCGCGGGTTGTCCACAGGTTATCGCGGCCTCGACATAGAGGGCGAAGAAGGAACATGGGTGGTTTTTAGTTAGTAGAAGTCTGACCCTCTTTTTCGCTCTGCCCAAGAGCGGAAGGGGTTATTCGATGATTTTACACCCGCCAAAAAAAAAAAAAGGATCGCTCGTAAAGTTAGAATTTTGTTAGAAGTTTGAGAAGAATTTTAAACCAAACATATCTGAAGTAGGAAACAGTAGGGCCGTTTCACATTTAGGTTCTAAGCTAAGCCAAAATCAAATAAATATTTTTATTGAGACCGAAACAAAAACAAATATCCCCATGACCTAGAACAAACATCTTCGCAGAAACTTAATTATTACATATTTACTGAAAACTATTTTTCCTTTCAAACCCGATTTCGTTTTCATTAAATATTTTAATTTCTACACAGTGACACTTATATTGAAATAAAGGTACCCATTCACACGGCGACAAGTTTATGCGACGACATTAATGGCCCTTTCGCAGATAATAACGATTTCATTTGTCGCGATTGAGTTATGGAATTAGTTCGACTGGCCGTTATCCATATTATTTTGTTTCTTAATTATATTGTTATTTTCACAAGTAGTTTTGAAGATGAACTAGTTTTGATATTTACGTTTTCTGTTGGACAGTTTACTGAAACTGAGACAATAAATGGGTCTATTGACATACTATACATTACACAGCTGCTTATTAATAGTAGGGACTGGATAGTTTGGCACTGAAACTGTAAACAAATTATTTTTTTTTTTAAATCATACCGACCGACATATTGATTAAACAGAAACCTGTAGCTACAAAGAGGGTAACCGAAATTAATCTTTTTAAACACAAAGAATCTGACAAAAATAGTGGGAAATAGCAAATACTTACAAGATATTATTGTGTTGAGAAGAGAATCGGCCTTTTGAACATCTTTAGCATTACAACAAAAGCAGTATGTTTTGACGATTCTTAAAAACATTCTTTAGCATCACAATCATAACCAAACAAGTGTCAATCCACGTCATCTTCAAGAGAACTAAGTGTCTTCTACTGAAATAAGTCGCGATTTTAAAATCGCACCACTATTTAACCCAAAATTGCACTATGCATGTGCGCCTTACAACTTAGGCAATCTCAAATTTGGAAACATCTCGTCTAACCTTGAACGCAGGCTCGGTCGCGGCTCACGATACTGCACGAGTTGAATGTTCTCGTTAAGAGTTTTTTCTTACTACTTAATTATTCTATTAGTATGCACTAAACATAACATTGATAGGGTTGCCAGGTTTACATCTTTTAAGTTCAAAAAACCGCATACAAATTGCGACGAAATCTTATATAAGTCGATTCGAATACTGAAATCAAAGTTCAACCACTTGTTAATCGGTATTGGCAAAATGTGATGTAACCGCAGCTGGTTTTCTGACAAGCAATCAAATCTTCTCGTTGCGCTAACGGCTGAAGAACAAAGGTTTGTCTAAATTAGTGTTTAGCATTCTAGACAATGTTGTCAATGACGGAGAGACGGTCAAATTTCTTCACCTAATACTTAATTTTTCAACTTTATCCTTAAAAAGCGAAAAGCGGTTAAGCGTTGATTGGGAAAAGAAAAACAGTTTCGGGTAGTTTTATGTGCTAGCGTCTGCAATTTGCAACTGCCGCGTCACCAAACCCTTCAACAGTCATCGTCTGAACCCTTCATAAGCCCAGGGCAGCCCTGTCCCTGTGCAGTTCATTGCGCTAGCGAGCTCCAGCTACAACCCGATGTTTCGGCTACATTCCGCCTCTGTTAGTCAGACGCCCACGGCCGAGTGTCGGCGAATTCGCACGAATCTTACACTCGGATGCACGAACATATTTCAATAAATAAATTGATGTGACAGCTCCACTTGTTTCACTGTTCGATTTGGCGCGATGTGTGTTTAAGTTTTTCTTAATGTTGGAGATCAATAAACTGGCTGGTTGCCTGTCTAATATTATGAAATATTTAGTGGTGGCAGTAGTAATTACTTGGATATACATCTGTCTGTCTACATATTTAAGTCGTGCGTGGTACATCTGTTATCTAGTTGTCTGTTTTTTTTCTTTTGATTGTTTTTGTTGGAATCTTTATAATTATCTTTACAAGAAAATTATGTAGATTCGAATGCTTTAATTATGTTTTCTTTAATACCACCCACTTACTTTCGTGACGGGACAGGCTTGTTGTATCACGATTTCCGGTCTGTTGCTAATCTAATACGATTGCTTACAACAAAGTGCGAATTAAAATAGGAATATTACTCCCTGTAAAGGCCGCTTCTTAGTAACCTTGTTCTTCTAAACAACCTCTATCAATAATGTTCTCTGCTCATATCTTCAGCCATTCCAAAACAGTTCAAACTTTCCTCCAATATATCTCGATATGCCACATCCAACAGGCATTCATGGTTCCTACCAAACGGAACTCGAGACACCAGTTACGCCCAAATTTGGTCATGGGTCGTGCGAAATGCAGTTCACTACTATTATAAAATTACGCGTAAATACAAAACTCGAATAAAGTGCTAGAATAAACTGGCCAAGCTACAACCGTGGCCAATCTAGGAAATATCACTTTGTGCTGGACCTTTGATTTTGGACTAGATTATGGAGTTTGTATCTGCAGTAGATCGGTCTGACCTTTTCGGTATGCCCATGAGAACGAATCTAATTATATTGGGCTAAATTATTTGGACTTTAGTGTTAGATCATGGTTTGTTAGTAGACAACAAAGAATGGCTCTTTTGCTTCGCCCGACATGGTTGATCTCGTTAAATTTTAAGCACTTATTTTTTTATTACAAAGTGTTCATTAAAATGCATAATATTATAAATAAATAATAGAAGATAGATAGATTTTTTTGCTGAATTGTGACTTTCATAATCGAGGTATATAAGTGACTGCATGAGGTGTTGGATTTCCATCAGAAATTTCTCAGTAGCAACCATGTAGTCTGGATTTGTGCCCATTTGATGACAAAAGGCTCGCGCTCTATTACATGGGAATTAAACATAATTGGTGAAATGTGGGTGTAAGTACTAATAAATACACCTCCCTTCTGCCTACCACCAACCCCACCTGCAAAAAATGCCTACAAGAACCAAATTTAAATCAGCCAAGTCTGTTGTCCTCAATAAAACAACATTCAAACAGCACACAGCCCATATTCAACCATTTACAATTCGTTTCCCAGCCACATTTGCAATTTCATCACCTAATTCACATTCAGGTTTCATGAATGAACGTTTAAAGTCCAAGACGATAAGATGGTATTTAAAAAAACCGGTTTACTGAATAAATATTAGAGAGGCCGTGAAAATTAAACGAGTTGTGTTGACAAAGTTATGCGTAAGGAAATTGTAGGCGTACGGCAGACAGTCTTAGTGAAAGGAGGTGATATAGCCGGCTCCATGAATGAACTACGGTTTCTGTGTTTGTAGTTACTCCGTTGAGTCGCAGTTTATAGAGGAAATTGTGTAATAGTTTTGCGGTGTTTAGTAAATCATGAAATCGAGTTTACCGACTTTTGAAGGATATCAAAATTGAAGATTTATGTTTAATATGTTTATGTTACAATTCTTGCGTAACACGTCAGTCATCGTCTGCACTGCAATAAAAACCAACATCATCAAACAAGCAGCATAGCCTTTTCTCATCTATGTTGGCCGGCTTTCAGTCTACACGGCTTAACCAGGAGATCGACCCGACGATCGGCTGTTATTATTCAAGTATGCTATAAATAAGAAGATGAAGTGAACAACATCGTATTCTGCTTGCAATAAACCAACTGGTTGATGTCGCAACAAGTGTAAGTCTTTGGCTACAAATAAAAGAACAATGCAAAGACCTTTCAACAAAAACTCAAAACACGAAAACACATGTATTTATTCACAGCCGCTCACACACCCACTCCTTTTGCAATATCAATTGCAAATCCCTTGACCGAGTGCTCTTAAATCAGTCAACAAGCGAACACAAAAATTGAATAAATTGCATTGTGAACAGGAGGCTTTACGCCCTCTGGCGTCAACTGTCACAACAACAAGTTGATATAACGACCAATTCAAATTTCGAAGTTCCGAACGTCAGATTTCACCGCCCACTGGAAGCCTACAGATGTCATAACGCATGAGTCATGTCGCATAGAATTATTATATAGACCATAGAGCGATGCACCCATAATTGTAGAGTAGTCAGAAGTACCTACTGGCAATTGATTGTTTCCTTTGAGTTTGAAGTATAGTGACCTTTATTCTCGGCAACATAAGGTTGATGTCATCTGCCAAGCCTTTTCCCAACTACGTTGGGGTCGGCTTCCAGTCTAACCGGATGCAGCTGAGTACCAGTATTTTACATGGAGCGACTGCCTATCTGACCTCCACAGCCCAGTTAATATTGAGTAATACGATACCCTTTGGTAAGACTGGTTGTCAGACTTTCAGGTCACTGACCTGCAACGACAGCCAAAGATCTATATATGGCACCCGGGCCCGGGACCAACAGCTTAACGTGCTTTCCGAGGTACGGAGGAAACTCGGTATGTAATGGGCGGTCACCCATCCACAGACCAACCTAGGCAAGCGCAGCTTAACCTAAAGATCGACCCGAGTGGCAGTTAATATTAATCCACGAGCTCCCAATATAAAGTTTGTAGGTATAGTAAGAGTAACTTTGCACGCATTAGTGTATGTTTGTGTGTTTAGCGTGCATAAGATTATGAAAATACACATTGTATGAGTTTTTTTCGGGTAAAATAATATGTTTTTGACAATGTCCGTAAGTGTCTAATCCTAATTAATGTCTTTAACTGCCCACTGGAAGCCCACAGATGACTTAACGGTTGAGTCATGTTGCATCTAGACTAGATAGAGCGATGCACCCACTGTGGAGGTGTCAAGGGCACTTAGTCGTACCTAAATTGATAGTAGTTCTCAAAGTATTTGTGTGTCACATTGACTGTGATTAGTGCATATAGGATTGTATGCTGTGATGTGATGAAGAAAACTATAGCCTATGAAACATGGAAAAAAATCCTGGGGTTTGGGATGCCCCCAACTAAGCTAAATAGAACTATTGACTGACAGCCTTTAAAAGATAGGCAGGGTCAGGCCCGGTTTCCACCAAAGCGGAGATGAGATGTGCGGAGACCGGCCAGTCACATTAATTAAAATTAACATTCTGTCGCCCTTCCTATAATTAGTCGAATTTGGCACATCTCCATCCCACTCTGCTCGTCTTCGCTTTGATGGATACGGGGCCTCAGAGTGTAAGCGAAAGGTGGAGAACAGGACGGTTTGGGAGAGGCATTTGTTTAGAAATGGACAGTATAAGGCTATGTAGTGGTTTTCCCGGATATTTAGCGGATTTCGGATCGAATGCATCTGCATTATGGTCTAAGTTATACATCTTTGTTCCCATAGACGTGATCGACCTCTTGACTTGACGTCACTACAACCAGACAAGACTTATAACTCCGTACAAAAGGACCATACCCACACATAATGTAGATAATTCCGTAATGGGCAACCTCATACATGTTTCCACGTAATTAGGAGTACAGGTCATGCAGCACCAGTCACGAGTCATCAGACGCCTGGCGCATGTTATTATAGCTGGTTATTAATAATACATGCTGCACGACGCTGATTATGGTGGGGTAAGGCACGGTATCCTCGACAGCGGAGATGAGAGGAGCGGAACGAGGGAGCTGCAAGATTCGAACAATAACAGGAGAGATGAGAGACGTAATGTAGATTTCAACACATAACACATCTTCTCTGCTCTAACTCTACGGTGGATATCAGGCCTTACTTTATGACTGGGTAAGCAGTTTGTGGCGTCCCGCTTAAACACTCCATGTTTAACTGGATACCTTACGTATTCTGAATTTTATTTTCAATAAGCCTTATTGATAGGCTGTTTTATAAGACTATAGGGGTAATAATTGTTCTCGGGGTAGTTTGGTAATAGAGCCTCATAACATAATAGGACAAGCCGACGAGGACGGCTTTGACTTTGCCCTTCACCTTCCTTTAAATACAGGCAAGATGAGAAACACATAAAAATATTCAGTTCGTGTTAAATCATCGACCTAGTAACAGACTAGCAATCACCTGTTTGCTTCTTATAATTGCTCGAAAAGCGACATGATGGATCTGCGTTATGGTCAGTCAGTATCAGACCGCCCACAGCATGACCACAGCCTGAAGGTCGTTGCAGTACTGCAGTATGTATTTACTTATTATTGCTACTTTATCAGGTATTTTTGCGTATTATATGAAGGACTTACAGTTACCACTTGGACTTTCCCGCTGACACACTACTAAAGGATTTTCCATTATTATAGTAAAAGTAAGAAGTAACTATTATATTGTTATTAACACATTTCAGTAGCATTCATGTAGGGGACCTCCATTTACCAGTCAATCAATATCAAAAGGTAATTATCAATATTTGGGGTTACCCTTTTTTTTGCCACTCCCGATAGGATTGACAACTATCTCACGGGAAAGTTTTAAATATTAAGTACCAATAATACTCTCGGATAATATAGCTTCCCATTAGTGATAGAATTTTCGGAATCGGATCAGTAGTTGAAGAGGACCTCCTACATCATAACGTACAAACGTCACATCTATTATATTATATTATAATAATTGCTATTCCATTCATTTCGACCGTTCAACTAGAATCATTGCGTTGACTACGTTGTTTTTTTTTTTTTCTTTTAAACCAACACGGCTATGGCGGCTATGGCTAATCTCAATACGTCATACTCGTAAACTATGGAAAGTAATAAAGAAATGTAAACAAACAAGAGCCCACATCATGTTTACGTATCGTTTTCCTTATCTGACGCATACTCTAAAAGGCGAGCAAAACAACAACAATCAACATACCATATCAGCTGTGTAGGTAGGTGTGTACACTCGACTTAGTCAGCTGATCGCCATTGTTTATTTCACCACAGTAGATAATATTAGTTTTGTCAAACAGTATTCCAACTAGGAACAAATGTTTGAACGCCGCTTACACACAAACATTAGGAAGCGTTTTCGCCCCCTGGGGGCCGAAATTGGACTATGTTTAGGGGCCGAGTGAACACCAAGGAACAAATCTTTTTTAGAGGCCGAGGGGCTGAAAGTGGATTAAACGTGTCAAAGCACATTGTAGATGGTGTGTCCGTGATGCTATGTCCCAATCTGATCAATGAGGCCTATTCCAAAAAAAAAAAACAACAGTCATTTATTAAAATTAGGCTGAAAATCTTTTTTGAACGCCAGAATAACGTCAGAACTGCTGGCTTTTTATTTACATAGCAATAAGGTTACTGTTAGTTTGTTATTATTACTGACAAGTATGTAGAAGATAACATTGATCCCTATACTCGTAACAATAAGGTTTTTATGGACTGCAGCTGTCAGAGGTAAAATAAATTTGAAAGGACTGTAGTTGGTTTACCGGTTATCTTTACACTGTGGTCCGAGACCACGTCGCGGCGCTGTGTCACTGTATTGCACAATAAGTGTAATCATCATGCATAACCTTATCTATTATCACTTGTGAGGTTGATAGTAGTCGCGGTGCAAGTGCATTGAGGAGTGAAATGAATGTGCAACGTATTGCACAATCGATTGGCAATTGCTTTTTGTTCTGATAAGTGGCTTTGGGAATTGCCGGAATGCAGTTGATAAGAATTGGAGTTGCAGAAAAGTTGCAAAATTATTGATGCTAATGATTGATTGATTAAAGAAAAAGATAATTTTGATAGACCTAATGGAAAGTATTTTTGGGTAATATCTCCCCAAAGTCTACAGTTAGTGGTAGATTTGTTTTTAAATAAGTTACTACTTTGTTTGTTTTGTTTTCTACTACTAATTAAAAACGTTTTGATACAAAGCGATTTTGAAAATTACACCTTGTAGGCCCCTCGGCACTCAGTATTTGTCCTTTATTACTTAAAGGTGCAAAATAAGAGACTTATATTATATTAACCGACGAAAAAAAGAAAGAGGTTCTAAATTCGACGCGTATCTATATTTTATCTACGTGATTATCACAAAATCTCTCAGACTCTTAATATTACTTAGAAAAACAATAAATTTATTGCTTTAATCCATCCGTCTACCGACATTTTATTAAAATCAATTTTAAACATAAATACTTCGAAAATTGAGTTATAAAACGATTAGTCGCTTTCGAAAAATGGCTGTTAACTTAATTGAATCCACTTTACGAAATAACAGATTTATTGAAAAATTCAATTTTATGGTAATCTTGGCCGAAATAAAACCTGAAATGGGATTTTCACCGCAGAGAACAATTATAAGCAGATTATATCATTAGGTAAACATAAGATTGCACTCTGCCTACTGCTGGGCAAATACCTCTTTCTATGACTTCCAGTGGTTTCGTGGTTTTCGGTTGTGGGGGGGGGGGGGTGTCGTGGTTTTCGGGCTAATACGGGTCACTGGTCCTTTTTTTTGGCTGGTGGAAAATCATCAAATAACCCTTCTCGAGTGTCAAAACAAAGCTAATAAAATTCTTAAAGAATCTTCTTTTACCAAATGAAAAACAGATCACTTATCGGATAAGTAATCGCGTAGAAATCGATGTAGGTACATACATAAAACACAAAACCCTCCTTTTGTTCTTCGCGCAGTCGGGTCAAAAATATACACATAACGCGAAATCTATATCAGCTATGATTGAAATATCACCCACATGAGCCGGTCCATTTATTTACTTATATATTCCCACTAGTAAACCACATGTCAATATTATGTGTGTCGCTATTGCTTTGTTTATTTATCTGTACTAATAATAAACATCCCGAGTCAAAGTCAATTTTATCTAGTATTAAAATTATCCGCCATATTGGGGACGAGGACAGTAATGAGTTACGCGATTCATGTGTACTATAGTGTATGTATAGTGTGTGTGTGTATTGTGTACTAAGATGTGCAGTAGTACAACATTATTTTTGCTTTATCAAGCTTATGCAATCGGTCATTAGTACGGACAAAAAATGGATCGCGCGCGCTAAAGTCGAGGACATCAATGTCTGATAGCAGCGTAGTGGAGTCCCGGAACTGGAACGGATTGTGCCCAGTAACACACCACCCTTCACCCTTCCCCCTTGTTTTGTCCGTCATTGCGTTATATTTTTGGCCCTAGAAATCTAGACCATACCTGAGAAGCTTCTAGTTACGGAGATATTGGGGGTCAAAGTTCTGCAACTTATTCACAAGTTTTTTTAAATACTACTTTTAAGGTTATAATAACTTAACTTTAAACTCCACTTCTGGTAAACTATTCACTGAATCCATCATCTCATGTTTTGAATGCGTTATATTAAGTTACACCGAAAAAGAAAAACATGTTTTTGTATGTGTATATAACCTTTTCATCTGTCAGTATGAACTAAACCATAGACCTACTGGCCGCTCTATTCTATGGCCTAGCTATTCGTGCTAAGTGCCCACACGTGCACACAAGCGCATGTGTTAGGCAGAGCGCATGATGCACTAACGCGCGTACACGACCGAGTACCTCCGAACTACTACGACTGCGCCCGAACAGAACCCTTAGATGAGAGGTAATCGATGCGTGAAAGATGCTTATTGTGAATCTATTGGCGTGGCTGATTGAGGTGAATGGAGATTATAAAATTGTGTGCTAATTTAAGCAGCAATATGTTAAGGATTTCGATTGATATCTAATTAATTGGACGGTAATGAGTTGAATATTATTCTATTTACATTTAACTGTCTGTCTCTTTGTTCGGGCTAATCTCTGAAACGACTCAGCCGACTTTGATGAGACTTTTATTGACCGATAGTTGATTTTAAAAGGAGAAACTTAGCGTTCTTTTAGAAAAAGGATAAGGAGTTTCGAGATAAGAAAATAATCCCGTGAAAATGTTAACAAAATCCTATTCAAATAGCGAATTAATATTTTTATAATAATTTCAAGCGAACGAAGCTCGCGGGCAAGCTAGTAAATAAACCAACAAACCTATAAACACGATTAGACTAAACCGTTTCAATAGAAAACTGAACCACAAACCACCGACTCCAACTTGTTTATTTTCTCAGTAACCACGCAGCTATACTCTAGAGGATAAGATCCTTTTATTACAACCACGTGTAGAGGAACACGTGTACTCCGTTTGCGGTATGAAGGTCTAACATATATGAGAACTTACTGTTTTCTTCTTGCAGGCTGTTATATAAGTTGATAGCTTTCCATATGAGTATGTGTTGCGGTAATGAGGAAAATGTGGTGAGGAAAGTTTTGAGGATGAATGTGAATTGGTATAAGTGTGGAAGAAGACCAAAGAATAGGTGGAAGCTTTTGTGAAGGATGATATGTCGCCGAACCCATGAATAAAAAAAGACGTGTGGCACTGCCGCGGTAAAGCTATTGCATAGCATTTTTTTATCAAATTATGTACCTACTTAATTATAATTATTTTTATTATTATTTTTATATTTTTTTTATTTTAATTATTATTCCTTTTATTTAACTTTATAGGTACATATAAATTATATTTTTAAATATTCCTATACAAAATAATATAAAAAACATTAAAAAATATAAAAATTATTATTATTATTATTCCTTTATTCTTTTGTAAACTAATTTCATACATTTTTAAATATTTCCTATAAAAACAATAAATAAACATTCAAAAATATAAACAATTGTAGCCCAACGGTCCTCCTCCTCCTCCTCCTCCTCCTCCTCCTCCTCCTCCTCCTCCTCCTCCTCCTCCTCCTCCTCCTCCTCCTCCTCCTCCTCCTCCTCCTCCGTTATCCACCTCTACTCTTATATAAATCCACGTTCATGCTCAAAACTTTCCTCACGACATTTTCCTCAGTCTTCCGCATCTCGTGCTCATTGTCATACCACATCACTTTTATGATAACTTATTGGAATGCTAAACTTCATAAACTAATATTTCAGCTGTGTGTGACTGCACCGTTCTTGAAATACCATGCTTAGTTATAATTGAACGGAATATGGTCGATTTCTGAACTTTTGTCTTATTCCCAATATGTCAAATGGGAAGCTCTACAGAATCTAGGCATATCTAATCTATCGTGCCGGGGATGCGGGTTGTTCGAAAGAGATACCGCGGCCCCGGACACAAAGAGCTAAGGAGGAACATGGGTGGTTTTTAGTCAGTAGAAGTCTGACACTCCCTTCCGCTTCGCCCAGAACGGGACGAGTCATTTAATGGTTTCGCACTCTTCAAAAAAAGGCAAATCCATCATCACACTCAAGGCTAGTTAAGAAACTTGTAGGACAGTATCATACACACTAAGTAGAATTTTTAGGACAGCGCATATACACTAAAATACAGGCAACCTATTCCAACCCCATTTATGCTGCACAGTGCACAAATAGCAACCAATTATAAACGTATTCATTTAGACTGAAGGACACAATGACACACTAACTGTCCAAAGGGAGCCAAGCTACCAGTGCAGTGTACTATGCACAATTACACATAAAATGTACAAACAAACAAAGAGACTAGCATACAGGTACAGGTAGTTTCTACTCTTGTAAAATGATGCCAGCCAGACCGAATTTCTGCCATGGGGGCCAATTTCAGCGGGCAATTTCTATCGACGTACGAAGATACGTTCACTATACATTCTATCTGTTCTTACTCTCATAGTCTGATGGGACGGCCATTCAACGTCACCAGAGAGAGATAAGGCTCAGGAAGTCAGGACCTACGGCTCAACGTGAATTTTGAGATACGGGAGTATCACAGCGCAGTCGCCTTGAGAAATTGCAAACAATTTAAGTGTGCTAAGTGATCTTTTATAATCCCTCGTCTAACTGCACATGAAAAAGCTGTGCACCAGATATTTTCCACACTAAGAATTTTTCCTGTACAGTGCGTGCGTGCGTGCGTTGACAAACATTTGACTCGACTAGAATTGGCAGCGTAGTTGATATGATATCAATATGTTTACCTGTATACTAAACTCCCACTTCGAATGTACCATGCACCTGTAATCGTGCATGAGAAAGGTCAGTGAAGGACCGACACACGCTCGACCCAAATGACATAACCGTGACCAAAACGGACGTACGAATAGCCTAGTGCTAGTGCACTCACACGAGTATTTACTAGTGTAGTTGCACATACACAGACTAGACGAGCGATGAATATGAATGATGACGGATGGAGAGGGACTGGAAGGCCAAAGAAAAGACAGATGGAGTGTTATGAGAGAAAAAGGAGTAGAAGAGAACGATAAGCTGATAAGCTGATTGTCAAGCTACACAGCCTGGCCCACCGCCGCAAAGTCGTATGTCTGACGGTCTTCTACAGACTGAGCGCAAGAGCTCCACGGGCTTATTCCACCATCTCCCTTCTTCCATCGGGAGACTAGACGTAGTGCAGGTTATCACCCATACCATGTCACTGTTCCACACATTAGAACTAAGCTGCTAATTCTTTTATTATGCGCACAGCCAAGGAGTGGAACTCCTGCGTCAGTTTTCCCGAGTTCATATAATCCCAATCTATTTAAGTCGCGAGTAAATAGGCTTCTTCTGGGTTAGCTCGTTCCATCGTCGACCTCATCTCTGCCATTTTTTCTTTTTTGGGATTCTTATTCCAAAAAATCTAAATCTAAAATGGGTAATCATCAATAGCCATCCAGCTCTTGGGCAGAGCGAAAGGGAGTGTCAGACTTCTACTGACTAAAAACCACCCATGTTCCTTCTTACCCCTTTATGTCGAGGCCGTGGTATCTCTTACAACATCCCGCAGCCCCGACAGACGTCGGCCCTTGCGGGCCCCTCCCATGTTGCTGACATCTCTTTGAGGCGCGCGTTAAACACGAACGCGCTGTCGACACGGCCTGTCCTCGTCATAAGACGGACGGACGGCGAGCTTGACCGCATCTGTCTTTAGGGCAAGATTGAAGGCAAGAGCAAGCCCATCTACACTAATATTAAAAAGAGGAAAGATTTGTATTTTTGTGTGTGTGTATGTATGTTTGTAATAATCAAAAACTACTGCGCCGATTTCTAAAATCCTCTCACCATTGGAAAGCTACATTCACCCTGAGTAATATAGGCTACCCCTGTTTTATCCCTGTATTTCAACGGGAACGGGAACTACGCGGGTGAAACCGCGTGACGTCCGCTAGTTTATAAAGGAGTTAATGATAGCGTGACGATTGACAGGAGAGAATGGGAGAAAAACAGGTGTGGTTCCGTCTCCAATTAAGTATTATGGAATAAGGGTCTGAAGATGATGATTATGTAGTCACACGAGTAGGCACGACGACCGTTCAAGCAGTGCAAGCCAATCTTTGATATTTCGAATTTATGTGCGTATTGTATAATTATCGCTAAGGAAAACTTCGTGAGGAAACCAGCATATGCAGCAACCAGCAACCATCAGCATAGTGCACAGGCGGCCTAAAAGCTTTTACATCCGGTTAGCCACTAACCACACAACAAATAAATAAATCATTGAAATCTGTTTAATAACAATAACTATCCTGTATCCACCCACATTTATATGACTGGCCCTAGATTATTCAAAAATTTGGTATCCATATAACAAACCTACTTCATTGATATTGACTGGTACTACGCACGCATTTGGAAAATACGATGCGTCAAATGCGTGTTCGTGATTCATCGCAAGTGAACTATGAATAGCTGAAAAGTTTGTGAATATATGTATAAGGTGTAACGTACCATCCGTGAAACCGTCAACCAAGCATTATGTTCGTCAAACTAAGTAACCCTACGCAAAATTAAAGCTGTAAACGATTTTTTTCTCGGATTGAAAAATCTGGTTTAATGATAAAACTCAATGAAAATGAACTTTGATCTCCAATATCTCCGTAGGTTACTGTAGAAGGTTCCCAGTCCACTAAAAAAAAACTTCGCAATGACAATGAGAAAAAGTGCTTTTCGGCTTTGCTACGGGTATGTCCAACCTTTAGGTTGTGGAATCCACTATGTCCTTCACGGACAGAAACTTCGATGCCTCCTGCTTAATTTCCTTCTGCTGGAGAGGTTCCAGTTTTGAGTCTCTGCAAGATTTTTAGTACCTAGTTTCTTTTTACCCGACTGCGGCGAAGCCCAAAAGGAGGGTTATTGCACTTGAAAAGAAAAATGAAAACTTTAAAATTACCAAGTTACGTTTAGGAGCTATTCTAGTTTGAGCATTAGGTGGAAAGTATGCTCACGCCGGAAGGAGCAAACACTGCGTTGCAGTGCTTCAGGTGACAGATTTCGGCGATAAATGTGAGTCCATCACAGGAACTGATGGACTACTAGGTAACTTGTATTTGCAAAAAAAAACTGACTCACAATATCTCCATGTAACTAGAAGGTGCAGAGCAGAAGAGGCAGTGACGTGGAGGACAAGTGCCTTACGACTTCGTAAAAGGTATTTTCCGCTGCTTATGATTCATACAAACAGTTTTTTGACATCATAAGCCCAACTGCCCAATCTAACAGAGTCGTGACTCACAAGCTAATTGATTGTTTGAAATCATAGCCGATCGTTATTACGTGTTACGACCAACAATAGCCATGTTTCTACTAATCGAGTGGTGTCCTGTAATCACTGCAATTACCATATTCACGACTGGTGAGATTGAAGCATTAATTGTACTCTTGTCAGAGTTCAGGGCGGCTAAACTAGTACCATTTAACAATTAGGGTTTTTTTTTTTCATATTGTGATATGCTAGTGGCCATTTTAGACGCATGCTATAAATTTGACTGAAAATGGATGTTGTTAGTGTGCAGCAGTTGTTAGTCAAAAGTATCAAATGCACTGGGTATAATTTGACGGCACGGTTGGTGCAGTGGCTGAGCGATTGGACTGCTGCGCTGCGTGTCGCGGGTTCGATCCCCGCACGGAACAAATATTTAAACTCACATACACAAATGTGTATGTGAGTTTAAATGTTTGTGAACGCACCCACGATACAGGAGTAATTCCTAGTGTGGGGCAACGTTTTAAAAAAATGTTGGATATACTGGATAAATAAGAAAACCTTTCTACACACATAACATCACGCCTGTAATCCCCGAATATTTAGGCAGAGCTCATGTCTAAAACCGGTTGTCTTTACGGAAAATTTTCGTTTTTTGCGAATGGGAATTCATCCGCCCTGGAGTGGAAGTGTCAGACTTGTACTGACTAAAACCTACCTATGTTTCTTATTAGCTCTTTGTGTTGCAGAGTCGCAGTATCCCTTTTGAATAGTCCCGGATCCCCGACATACGAGTATATATGTATAGGGAAAGCCTACGTTGTCTTAATCTTAACTTTTTTAACCAATTACTTGCTTAATACCTACTTAGTTTATTGCAGATACATGCAATGCCAAAAACCATTAACAAGCAATTTTTCAAACAAAGTTTTACTATAAAATATCGGATCACAAAAGGATCAGTCGTCCGCTGATCCTTTATGCATTTTATTCGCCCACAGCCAACGCCAACTTTATAATCTTAAACCGATTTTCCGGCTTCAATACTGGCTAGATAGCCAAACAACTTAGGGTAAGGAAATTACATTTTTTGAAGTCTTCCTCGGCTTCATAAAGGTTCTCATGGCAGATGTTGTCTCACTGTGTTTACCTGTTTCTGGGATGAGAGTTTCTTGCGTCTATGTGCGCCTGGTACTTGTTGGCGTTTGATATGTAATTATGAGTTTTAATTAGATGTGTTTAGTGGCGTGTGGTCATGTTTTTTTTTATTTTATTATAAGGTCTCCTAAAGTGCTCGTATTGTTAGGATGTTCCTTTCTTTATAGCCAATTACTTAAATACCAGCAAGGTACTTTTTTTTTAATTTTTTTTTATATAGAAAAATAATTTCACACCTATTTCCTTACAAAAAATCGTAATAGCCAAATCTCCATAGTCAATTGGACATACTGAACCCAATTCCGACAGTTTTGTTAAATATTATCTGTACTTTACACGAGTAAAAATGTTGTAACATTCCTTAAGGGGACTTTACATTTCCAGTGACGCAGCTCGCAGGTATTGATTGCACTACAGTGCAGCATTATCACCTTATCTTGTTTATCAACTCTTGCGAATTCAGATTTATTCGGTTCACACGGGAACCCTGCGTTCCCGAGGTAATGTTGGTACTTGGGGGGACTGGGGTCTTCGTCCTTTTATAATAGAATTCGGGAACACCTGCCACCTGTACAATTTGTGAACTTGGATAAAAAACTACTTCCTTGTTGACTTTGAAGATTGTGAGGCTATTTCTGGATAGCTTCTATAGGTACACCACATATACTAACTATTAAAAAAAAGTTTTTTCTTTAGTATTAAATCTTTTACCGTCTGCCGTGTCTCGAACACCTTTAACAGGTAGAACAGGGCAGTCAGTGCCTCGAAACTCTGAAAACCAGTCTTACCGAGGGGTATCGTATTATCCATTACTAACTGGTTGTGGAGGTCAGATAGGCAGTCGGTTCATGTAAAATACTGGTATTCAGCTGCTTCCGGTTAGACTGGCAGCCGAGTTGAAAGGATAGACAGATAGATGATGACGCGGACGTTGAGATTACATAAATCTTTTAAGAAAGACTTATTACGGAGACGCGGGGCGTCGGTCGCCCGACGCGTTGTGCTTTGTTTTATTTAAACACAGGGCGATGTATGAAAACGTTAACGATTTCAAACGACAATTGTACGAGAAGCGATTTTTCGCCCGTTAGTTTTAAATGCAGCGTTTGTTGCGGTGGACCCGCCTCTCAGTAAATGAATAAAAAAGCACGCGACGAGCCTTCCGCACGCGCCGCGCGTCTCCGCAAACGAGCCCCTATAGAAGCCACTTTCACTTTCCGAATACTCCGTAGTCAGTATGCCATTTATCATATACTTACGACCCAAAAACTTTGTTACAGACAATCCACGATGAGCGGCTGAACGCGCGAGTGGACTCCATGATAGAACAAGGACTCATTCAGGAGCTGCTGGACTTCCACGAGCAACACAACAAGCAGAGGATACAGGATGGACAGTGAGTTCAACCTTTTTCATTATTTCGGGGGGTGGGAAATCATCAAATAACCCCTCCAGACTAAAAACCACTCATGTTCCTTCTTAGCCCTTTATGTCGAGGCCGCGGTCCCGCAGCCCCGACGGGAGTTACTTCAACCTTATAAAGGTATAAGGTTGAAGTAACTCCCGTCGGGGCTGCGGGACCGCGGCCTATAGAATGAGGATTACAATAAAAAAATGCTGTTGTATGTGGATCAGACCAAATATAAAGTAAAGACGGAACTCTGCAAACAGCAAAGTGGGGCCGGTCACTATACGCCTCGCCGTGTACATACACAATACACGCACACACGTACAACATAAACTACGCCTTTTTATTTGGTCTGAGACGTGTGTGCGTGTATGCGAGGCGTAGTTTGACCGGCGTCACTTTGCTGTTCGCAGAGTTCCGTCTTTACTTTTTAATTGGTCTGAGGTATGTGGTAAGACCCGTCTGTAATTCCTAAAGGATGAGGGCAGAGGTCCACCAATTGGTATACCCACATTTCGCCAGATATGTGTAAGTCCTATGAGGGGGTATAGGTATTACCACAAGGTCTAGATAGGTCTAGACCTTGTGGTAAACCTAGATTTGCGTCCGGTTTATCGCAATAGACTCGCCTCTTTTTATATTATTGGAGAAATGTGGGTGTACTATTAGGTACAACTCTGCCCAACGCTTCGGGGATTACAGGCGTGATGTTACGTTATGTATATTTTATCAAACACAGACGTGGATAACTAGAAAATAGGTATTTGCCAAAATAAATGGTTTTCAATTGCTAAGTGTTAATCATGGAAAAAGCGGGTAATAAAGAAACATGTTTTGAGGAAACCAACACTTAATTCGGAGAACTTAAAAAAAGCAACGTCTCTTTATGGGAAATAAAAAAAAAAATTACGTGTTATTTTTAAACCAAGAACCAACAGACAGTAAAGTCTGCCGATCGATACTTAATTTACGAAAAACAAAAGGGCATTCGATCCACACAAATTATCCGTGAAATTAAATGGCGCTTAGTGATACATTTTGTTAGTAAGAAACGCGAAATTGACAGGAAACTCTTCTTCACAATGTTACCAGCATAACCTGCCCCGTGGCGAAACACGAAACCAACTTTAAATAGTATTGTATCTGACGTTTGTCATAGCAAGTTGCGCCATCTTGAAATGTCAAGATATAGTGGGCAATGTATTTATTTACGTAATTATGTTTTTGATAAGTTTTATAGCCGTATTGACTGGTTGAATGGGTTTTAGCTTTACATTTAGTTGATAATGGCTTCAATGAACTTGACTCCTTTGCTTATTAAGGCCATGTGTTCCCGGTTTTGCCTGTTTTAGAATTCACTTTTGGTAGGCAAATTATAACATTTTGAATCTGAAATAAATATATATTTAGGATACATTCTTTCTCTTTACCATGTACCCGTTCAAAACACGATGCAATACAATTTTCTCGATAGAAAAAAATACTGAATTAACTTCGATTTGCACTTTTTTTTACAAGTAAATTACATTTTAAACGAGTACTATAAACCACCAGATTTTATAAATAATTTCAATTTATAGGTAATTCATTTTAGAATCGATTCTACCCGATAGTTTTTTCATTGAATTTATAAAAAAAAAAAAAACGATTATTTCAAGTAAATTTCGATCCACGCGTCGCTTCTCACTCTTCTCAGTGTCCCGCGGGACGTTACCGAGGAGAGACTTGTGCCAATTTTTTGCGCGCGCGCTTTGCTTCTGTGCCATAAATGATAATAATTCGAACTAAAATAATATTGTACTAATAAATACCATAGTTTAGATTTTGTTTGTTTATTTCTCATTGTGTAAATAATTTGTATTTTATAATAGTAATTAAGACAATTTATATTTGTGGTTTGGTGAAAATGGCAAATAAAAGAAATAAAATTAGGGCTAAATCACGGTTGAAGGCAAAAAAAATCGCGAAAGAAATTTGGTAAGTAAAAATTTTAATTCATTTATTCCTAATGACTCTGGCTGTTCCAGTTTTATGATGTTTATTGTTTCCCTACAGTAGGTAGCGAAATGCCTTTGATGTCGGGTGACACCGCCCGCACAACTTAGGTACAGAAGTCAATCTCATTTATATGTGCTTTACTTTTCCTATCACGTCTTTGAAATATCATGTCCATGACTTCTGTTTCTGTCTCCTTTGTGTTGCTCGTTTACTTACGCTTAGGTAGGTACATTAATCTCCAATTTTTTGTAATAAGAAGGTACTATAACTTATTTTATTGTTTCAGTTCAAAAATGAATCGAAATAAAAATGGCTTATTTGTTGGAAAAAAAAACAGGGAAGAACAGTAAGTATCTACTTTCTTTCTTTTTTGATAATCGCAATCTTCACCACAAAATATACATTACACTAGCATACAGAAAAACCACTTCGAACAATAAAATATAATGTGGTCTTTTTGTATGTTTTTTTAATACTTTGCACTTTTGTGCTTATTCCTATGTTGGTTGAAATAAACATTTCATCATCTATCTATGTATATATATAAAAATGAATCCCTATTTCCCTTGGTCGCGCTATCATGCGTGAACGGCTGGACCGATTTCACTTTTTTTTTTGTTGTGTTTGTTATAGTCAGGAGAAGGCTCTTATGGCAAAAAAATATGAAAATTAGGGTAGTGTATGGTAGTATAGGGTAGATTGGGATAGTGTAAGTTAGAGTAGGGTAACGTAGGATAGAGCAGGGCAGAATAGGGTAACGTAGAGTAGAGTGGGGTAGGGTAGAGTTGGGTAGATTAGGGTGGAGTAGGGTAGAGCGGAAGCGAAGCCGTGAGCAATAAATAAAACTATTTTCTGTTTGAAACCCTCACAATAAGCTCTTTCATTTGATGTGGCTCACCCAATGCACGACTATCTGGTGTGGCTCACCCAATGCACTTTGTGTTGCAATATCTTAGATTTAGTTTATTTAGTATAATAATGAGGCGTTTGCTTTTTTTTCAGAATACCTTGTAACGATACGTCTAATAAGACTCGCGCATCTTATGTTACACTAGAGCCTGTTGATTTGCAATCCTCTGATTCTAAGTAAGTTTCTTTTTTTGTTGTCGTTCAGAAGTATAAAAATTAAAAATTTGTTTTACACAGTTTATTTTAAAAATAATAATGTTAATAAATTATTATTATTTCAGGACGTCGACATCACTGAATAATAATACTTTCCAAGACGTACCACTACTGATGTCTTCGTTATCTGCGCCAGAATCAGTTGTTGATGCTAAAACTACTCAGTAAGTACTGACATAAGAAATATGCATGTGAGCACGCACGTCACGGCTTATTAACCTGTGTGACCATCTTATATGACTTATATGTTTAAAATTGTTTTTCTCATTTTAAATTAGAATAAGGATCGAACTAAGTATAAAAGTACATTACCTTTTATTAAAATTGATTTTCATCATCATAGATTCTACGTTAAATTATCTACATATCTTATTTTATGTTGTTACAGAGAAAATTATAGAAATGAAAACGCATTTGTTGCTGAAATTGATAGCAATGAAACCCATTTTCAACCTATATCTGGACGGCGAATAATTGATATCAATTATTTTTTACACGAACTTCAAGAAAAAGCACGCCACAATGATTTGTTTGATTGTAAATCAAGCAATTTTTGCTTAATTGGTGAAAGAAGACATGGACTTATTTCGATATTTAAATTTAAGTGCAATGTGTGTAAAGAAGTTTGTTTGATTCCATCCGAAAACACCAAAAATACTGAGTATACAGATGCTAATATAGCTGCTACTACTGGAGTTATAGCCTCTGGTATAGGATTTTCTCAGATTGAAGAGTTATTTTCGGCTATAAATATCCCCATATTTTCCACTAAATATTTCAATCAACTGCAAAATAAAGTTTATAAAAAATGGGAAGACACTGCAAGTGTTACAATGGAAGCTGCTGCCTGTAAAGAAAAAGAGATTGCCATAGCAGCTGGCCGGACCAAAAATGGCTATGCTGTCATAGATGTCTCTGTGGATGGAGCATGGTGTGCTAGGTCATATGGTTCAAACTATAAAGCATCATCAGGCACAGCAGCTATAATAGGCAGGAATACGGGTCAGGTTCTTTACTTCGGTGTCAAAAACAAGTATTGTCTTGTATGTGCCCGAGCCGAAAATAAAAAACTGCACCTCAAGACCACTTGTGTTTCAAAAATTTTCAGGGATCGTCTAGTTCAATGGAAGCCGACATAATCGTTGAAGGTTTCAAGACATCGATTGCGACGTATGGCCTTATATATGGCAGAATGGTAGGAGATGGTGATGCATCAACCTACTCTAAAATTCTTAACGCAAATCCGTATGAAAGCCAAAATTTGACAGTTGAGAAACTTGAGTGCCGCAATCACATATTGCGCAATTTTTGTAAAAAGTTAAGAGCGGTCACTACAGAAACTAAGTACATGTTGGCGCATCGAAAAACTCTCACTAATCAAAAAATTATGACAATGCGTAAAGCAATCGTAAATTCTATAAAACATCACAAGGCCTCGCAGAGTCCTAAAAATGTAGCAATATCCGTTTTGCACAATGATATTATTAACTCTGTATCTCACGCTTATGGTAATCATCAAAGGTGTCAAAATTACTTTTGTGATAAAGAAAAAAACAATGGCGGCGAACTTCAAAAGATTGAAAATTCTACATTTATCTTCAGAATAAATGCTATTGTATCCAACGTGGCTTCAAAATCACGTAGTTTGATTGAAGACGTGAACACAAATAGGGTAGAATGCTTCAACAGCGTAATAGCAAAATTTACAGGCGGTAAAAGAATAAATTTTGTTTTAAGGGGGGGCTACCAAGGAAGGTGCTCGGCAGCTGTTGTTTCGTTTAATACAAAATCTGCAATATCGACTGTCCAAAAAGCTCTTACAAATAACGCTCCCGGAGGTAAAGCTGAAGAAATTGAGAAAAGACGTGCGAAAAAACGAAAATTAAATACGGAACATCCAGTAAAGAAACGAAGAGTTCTAAAAGATTTAAATAAAGAGCAACACGACTATGGTCCAGCCTGTTCATCGCCTGATATGTCACAAAAAGAGTATGACAAATCTAAAGAAGAATTTCTCAAAAATCTTAAAATACTTACATCTGACAGACACAAGGTAGAAAGATCTACAATATTACAAAGAGACAGCAGCGAGTGGCTTGAAATAAGAAAAAAATTAATAACTGCTTCCAACTTTGGGCCAATATGTAAAAGGAAAGTTACATCAAATACAGCTCCTCTCGTTAAAAACCTGTTATACAAAAAAAATCTGGCCCATGTTACATCAATCGCACACGGAGTTGAGCATGAGCAACAAGCTTTGCAGCAGTTGCAGCAGCAAGAAAATATTATCATTGAGCCCTGCGGCTTATTTATTGATAAAGATTACCCTTTTATAGGAGCAACGCCTGATGGCTTAATTGGGGAAGACACAGTAGTTGAGATTAAGTGTCCAATCACAGCACATAAAAAAGGACTTAGTAATTTTATACAGCAAAACAAAATTCAAATTTTAAAATATAACAAAAATACAAAAACTACCACTGTAAATAAAAATTCGAACTGGTACTACCAGATACAAGGCCAGTTACATGTGTCTGAACGACAAAAGTGTCTTTTGGCTATATGGGCAGGCGAGAATGAAAAGGTGTACACAAAATGCATAGAAAAGGATGACATATTTTGGGAAACTAAATTGAAACCAAAATTAATCAAATTTTATATGAAATGCTTGCTGCCCGAAATAATAGATAGCAGAAAAGCACGTTACATGCCCATTAGTAAATTTATCCCTTAAAGATAATGAAATTGTTCACCCTGATAATAATGAAAACGTTGACCCTAATAATTTGCAACTGGGACAAAGCACACGTCAATTAAAGTTGGAGGATTTTTAAAGAATTTTTAGAAGAAGAGAATCGAGCATCACAATGCGCACCTCGTATCAAATCTATACTAAATGAACGCGAATGCTCGTCAGTCAGGGAGGTAGTATTGTAATGTAATGCTCAAAGTCGAATCTAAATGCGCATTTTGATGTTACATTACACGCGAGACGTTGAATACTTTCAACTGTTTGATAAAAGTAAGGAAAATGTTGTCCTATATGACTAATAATTTTTGTGACATAATAATTATGAAACATAAATATATTTTTTCACAATTATATTATTTTTACTACCCCTATTTTCTTGGCAAATGCTATTAGAATACTATTTAGCTTAGATTGTGGCAAGCGAAAATTCAAGGTTTACGTAATGTGATTTCACGCGCAACTCGAACGCGTGATTCGACGCGATCTTTGCGGGATTGTCGTCCTTGCGTTACCTATTGCATTTGGAACACCCGGCCTAGAAACTAAAACATCAATTAATTTAATATAATAATAATAATAATATATTCCACAACTATCACACAACGCCATCTAGTCCCAAGCTAAGCAGAGCTTGTGTTATGGGTACTAGACAACTGATAAACATACTTATATATTTCTAAATACATACATATTATAGATAAATTACACCCAGACACAAAACAAATGATCGTGCTCATCACACAAACATTTGTCCTGGGTGGGAATCGAACCCACGACCTCCGTCATAGCAGTTAGGGTCACTAACCACTAGACCAACAGGCCAGTCAAAATTTAATAAGTATAGTTCAGAGTTTATTCCATTTAAAATATCATCTCAAATTAATTTATTACAATAAAATAAAGACTTCACTATTACTACAAATTATAATAAAACAAGTTTTTAATGAATCAAAATAATCTCGTATTTCATTTTTAAAATAAATCAATAAGACAAGTTGACCTACTGCCCGCTTATCTGTAATGTGACACTCCCCGCGACGTAAGCGCACGGCTCGCTTTGCGGCAATCGCGGGCAACTCTTGGTAGCGGTTAATGCCTATTTCGCTTGGTCTACCCGCCCTTAAAAGAGCGTCTGATTGACTGACGAAAAACAATAGCAGTAAACGAAAAATAATATGGATGATAAATTGAAAGTAAATGCTTCATCATAAATTGATGACAGCATTTACCAACCAGCCCTGGGTGGATTACGGCCCACTCCTTCAGAATCAGAATAATTTAGTTGTTAAACAAACCTAGGTTCTTTTCATAGACGACCAGTTTCCCAACAGTGGGGACGTAAACGGCTGATCATGTTACGCTTAACTTACACTGTCACATAAAATAAATAAATAATCTATGCAGTTTTACAATTATTATCATGCAATTTTTTTTTTTATATAATTCAATTTATAGATAATATTATTTCATAGTTCTTAATTTAATTAATCAATAAATAATCAATAATCATAATAATAATCATTTGCTTCGTAATTGTTATTTAAATTTTAATTATTTGACTGAGAACCCCCCTGCAGGGTAAAGGCCTCCTCCATTTTAAACCACTGTTTTCTATCTCTCGCCTTTGTTTGCCAGTCGTCGCCTGCTATTGGTTTGATGTCGTTGATCCATCGTTTGGATGGCCTCCCTCTTTTCCTTTTCCCCTGGGACCCTTTCCATGCCACGACGCGACTCGTCCATCGAGCATGTCACATGTGTACACTGTCACATACGTTACGGGATATCTACCCATGGTCGGCCATGACCGCGGGATGAAAAAATGATGAATACTATTTCTCACTTTCATATTTTAAAACATCTCCAGCAAAAAAATAAACTTTTAATTGAGCCTATTATATATTAATGAAAAGCTTGATAGGCTATTCCGCATTATATCTTTCATCTTTCGGTAGCGGTAAATGGGTAATCATTTATCCATTCTAACCCTGACCGCGAAACCGCCGCGGCACCGAACAATTTACCAAACAACTGTTTGATCAAGACGTGGGGTCTCTGTGACTGCAGTGGATCTATCACTCACTAGACCATAATACGCGGCTGGCAGAAGTTGAATTAAACAAAGATTACTATATTATTGGGGGGCACGTACTTACTACCAAACACATCTATACAATGCTGTCGTAGCCCAAGGAATTCATTTTTTTTTTCTTTGTGTCCCAGATGTAGTCAAAGTGACTTCTGCGTCACAGACAACCAACGACACAAAGAAGAAACAGGTATAAGTCCTATTTTCATTAAAACTGTACCAACATTATAATTACCATACGCAACTGATACCAATCCAATATTTTAATCATCATCAAAGTGCAACTCGACTGTAAAAATAAACCAAAATTCTAAAAGGTCAGATCGTTAATAAAACCTTTTTACTCTTTTCAAGTCGCCAACTTCTTTACAGTTACAAATATACCGACGCAAATCCACCTCCACGGTGCGCAAGTCTATGGTATTCAAAAAAAAAAGTTGCACAAAAACAAATATGGCGTTCGCGGGCAATGTCCTGAGTGTCATCTGCTGTGCGGTGCTGCGGTCGCGTACTACGCGTAGGGTCGTGTTACACGGCCCAGCCTATGCAACTGCGATCCCAGTGTTTGGTACTTTTGGTTTAGTAGCGAACATTATGGCTCCTAACCTACTCCCTTTTAAACGGTACTTAGATTGTACTTAGTGGCAGATAAGCACACAGTTAAATAGGCAGTTTAAACACTACCTGTCTGTCGCGTCGTAGGCGTATTATTTATGTACTACTAAGGTACACCAATTCAATTCACAAGCTCTGCTTAGCTTGGGACTAGATGGCGTTGTGTAATAGTTGTGGAATATTATTATTATTATTATTATTATAATTCATCGTTAATTCCTTTTGTGGTGTTTTATGACGTCATCATTATCGACATTCGAATTCACTCACTGCTGGCTATAGGGCGCTAATCTCTTGTCCTTATCTCCACGGTCTTGTCACAGCCTCATCCATGTTATTCCCCCGATCGCAATTATGTCGTCTGCCCATTTCGCTGCCGGACGACTCACATTTCTTTTGCCAGTTCTTGGACGGTATTCGGTGACAGCCATAGTCCACCTATCATCACTGACCCTTGCCAGGTATCCTGCTCAACTCGATTTGAGTCACACTATTTCCAATATCGAATATGACGCCGACATACAACCTAGTAACAGCTATAACAGAATCTATCATCTACCCGCTTTCATGATTGATTAGCTTTTTTATTTAATTGAAATCTTTGGAACAAAAAACTTTGTATTTCTGATAGATTCTTTTTTAACGCGGTGTGGAATTGATATCCAGTCTTCCGGGACCCATGGACAGCACTTTCGCTTTTCACGTTTAGAAAAAGTTAAAGTTTGTTGTAACGGTTAATTTTTTTCTAGTGAAATATTGAATCTCCTTTTGTATGTATTTTTAAAGAGCAGCTGCATAAGATGTTAGATGCGCGAAACTGTTGGCACGCATTCAGCACATCTTTCTGATACCGTGTTGTTTTTCGCGTCAATAGTTTACGCGAAGATGTCCGGGTTACACCAGACTGTGTCCGTTATCAACTTATCAGGAATCATGCTAAGGGAATGCAAGTTGAACTTATTAAAGTCTTCTCTCAAAAATTTCGCATACAAGCTTACTTAGCCACCTTTTTTTTAATTTCGGTCCATGGAATTAATAAATGATTAATTTAATTGCAAGTATCAAGACTGGTTGGTTAAAGGGACGCTGCGTAAGCGCGGGGCGGTAGCAAACACTAAACACTAACCATCAAGCGATGGCATGCTACTTGCTACCCCTTCATAGGACTTTAGCCTCAAGAGTTCACATTAGACGCTGGAATGTTGGCTACAGACAATAGGAACTAATTGAACCAATGAGACACACGCATGAAGATAGTTGGGTTTATCAACAAAGCATTCTAACAGCGATGAAGCGTCCCGTCGGGGCTGCGGGTGGTCAGAAAGAGAAACCGCGGTACAAAGGGCTAAGAAGGAACATGGGTGGTTTTTGGTCAGTAGAAGTCTGAAAGTCCCTTCCGCTCTGCCCAGAGCGGGAGAGGTTATTTGATAATTTCCCAACCCCCAAAAATAAAAAAAGGTAATGGAAACGTCTAAAATATTTTCGATTGACATTAGCTGAAGGGAAAAAGACATAAAAAAAGAAAGAGGGAGAGAGGGAGAGAAAATGAATCGAATCGATTGAAATTCTTTGTAGAAATACATAACGCTTTAAAAGCTATGAAGTCTTGCCTAGACCTTTTAGCAAGCTAAGCATAACAACACTAGTTTAAACTCAAATACCCCATGTATAATAGAGGCCTGAAGACTTCATCATTAGAAGATAATAACATGCCTAGATACTAGTACAAGATATTAAGTTCCAACCTAACTAAACATAATTAAATTGATTTTCGACAATTATTGAGCTTTACCTTACATCGATGGAAAATTACCCCTAGCGTATACATGATGTCTACGCATATGAATACGTGTATCCACCGACTATATTAAAATTCATTAACCGTGAACCCTTCATCCAACAACCAACTAATACAAGGTAATAGATCAAAATTGTGCATAAACCAGGTGTACCTTTATCCCAAAACCACACCCACTTGACCCTTTTGTGTAGCATGGGAAGACAAAGTAACCAGCTATACAGCAGTTCTTTCATTTTACATGCAAATCGATAGAAACACGGAAATATAATATACATTTTTAATATGACGTTGTACGAGTAAATCTTGTTCGAACTTTACATTTCATCTTGAATCTTTTCAAATATCGTATGTGGATATTTTGTTTAGTTGTTTTGGATTGAATGAAAATATTCTGATTCCTTCCCATTGTGTTTGAGGTCGGCTCAGTAGTTCTTCTTCCATACATCTTCTATAAGTCGTCATCCTCTTACCAACCACACCATCTTTCTGCCAGTCCATCCATCGTTTCTTTGGTCTTCTCCTTACTCTTCCAGTCATCAGCATTCATACTCAGAACTTTCCTCACGACATTTGCCTCATTTCGTACAATACCATGACAACTGATTAAACCGACTTGTAGTCTGAAATTGCCAATACTCAGTGAACAAGGCCAGTCATCAATGCTCATTCCCTTTCTACATGCAACGATGCCTTTGCTTTACTTACGAGTTACAGTCGGTTGTCAAAAAAATAAACATTATTTAGATTCTAAGTATGTATTAGGTACCGTTTTCTTCGAGATCGGTCTGTGCCTCGTAAAATCGTATTGGACGTTGGTCCAGACCGTCATTTTTAGAAATTAAGAGTCCTTACAGATCGAAATCCCGTAAGTTTAACAATCAATCTTACCAAAGGACATAGTTTGACCTTAATTTTGATATTTAAACCTAAAATAGCTAAATTTTAATACACACAGCCAAGCCATCATATCCAGTAACTTTAAATCCTGGGAAACTTATAGGTCTTCATCTGGCCGGTGGGTTCATTACGCGCGAGTAATACGTCACCCTACCAACAACTACCCTTTAACCTACTTCAGCGGTCCTACCCTTTGAATGAGGGCACTGGAGTTGTTAGTGACCCCCTTCTTCAAATGTTGTTGCTATGTGCTACGGGCTGCGCCTTCGTGATTGAGGAAATTGAGGGACTGGGCTCCTGTTACAAGAAGGTAGAGAAAAGTTTAGGGAAGGCTACCGAAGTTTTCTTGTTTGCAAATCAATTTGAATAGAGGTTATTTGAAATCTTGCTACAGATACAGTACACAAGTTGAACTTTACTTAGCGTTACCGAAGATAGCTCGCGAAATTCAAAATATTTGTTATCGTTTACTGTGTGAGTCATTCTATATTCAAAAACAAACAGCTAAAGTACCTGCCCAAATAATGTTTGACAAGATGTCAACCTACAAATTCTCAAAACGGATGGTAATTCATTTGAGTCTGCTAGATTTGACTCTAAGTTGCCAACATGATATTTGCTGTAATCTAAATTTCTCGAAATTCAATTTTGCTACACAAGTTCTAAAATATATTGTTTGGTCAGTTAAATCGCTCAATTTGGGCAGCTTTTATTGATTAGGTTTACTGAAACTATTTTCAATGTTGTTTGACTAACTTGACAACGTAACTACAACATTTCATTTGCAAAATTATTGCCAAATATCCCGTTGTTACCATGTTGGACCACAAATATTCGTGTCTACAATTTAATTGATTATGTACCGGTGTGTTTAATTAACTCGAGCACGACTATAAATGTATTGTTGACTGCAGCTATTCTTGTTAGCTCAGATAACGTGCCATTTATAAACGGATTTTGATCTTATCAGCTATTACCGATGTAACTATTTATCTAGTGATCTGTCTATGTTCATTATGGTTTTATGTACTACTCTACAGACCAGCTTCTTCCTTGTATGCATAAATCATCACTCTCTTATCCTTATCCCAATACATTAGCGGTCGGCGGAGCATGACTTCTCATTCCATACTCCTCAGTTCTCTATCACTCGTCACATATCAGACACTTCGTTTCTTGCCATATTATCCTTTACCCAGTCTATCCGTCGTAATCACACATTCATATTCAAAACTTTTTCTAATAACATTTTCCTCATTTCTACGGATCACATCACACAAGATTTTGAAAATAAGAGGATAGCGTCCTTCTGTCTGCTACTCAACTCCAATCTATATCAAAGCTCTCTCAACTCATCATCTACACGTAAAATATTTAAAAAAGTGCTCGTACTAAGCTTAACTAGGCAATATTTTTACTCTGGCAGGTTCAGTAATTTACAATACATCAAGTGGAATATGCCTATTCGTTAGTTCGGTTCAACGGTTCCCACGTAAAGCCTTTTTTTATTGTTTATTCCGAGAATCTATTGATGTGTCACGATCCTGTACCACCAATTCTGTAATGAATGAGTCGACCAAATATTTTTACCCGACTGCAAGGAAAGGGTAATGTTTTTATTAAAAACTTTGGACAGGTAGGTAATAAGGATAAAGTTGCGCGAACATGTCTTTGGATTTTAGATTTTACTTTCGGTTAGTCTGCTGTTAGAAACCGGTATATTTTGACAATCTTGCAGATATTTTGATTGTATAGAATCAAAATAACTGCAAGATTGTCAAAATCGGTTAGTTACCTAACGTCAGTTAATACTTACTTCCATAATCAAGAAGCGTTTGCGTCTTAGAGAAATCGAATTTGTCTGCAAAACCCATCTCGCACACGATATAGGCCTATTAAAGGCTTCCAAAAATAGAAACATTACAATAAACATTACAATAAAATTATCTGCGCCTATTCATACACGTGTCTAAACCACACGAATACTATGAAATACCAGAAATGTAAGAAATAAATCGCATAACTTTTGAAGGTTAAACGTCAAGAACGAACGGACAAGTCTGGGGTGAACGAACGATACCTAACAAACGTTACGTAATCGATGATCGCTCACTAAATATACCATCGACAAAAACTCCGCCACGAAAATGGCGCGCAAATATTCATATTCCGTTTATGGCGGTTTTATGCAAAATACGTTTGTCGTGCATCATCTGCATAAGTATTTATTGATTGATATCTTGTTGCTTATTTATATCTCAATCACTTGCTCTTCTATGATCAACAAGATCATTAGATCATAGAAGAGCAAGTGATTGAGATATATATGATAGACTACTTCGTGTTTTTGGACACAGGTGGCCGATTTATTTCTCAAGACTACGGTCTACCCGCATTTGAGCCACTAAAAAACGTGGCAGCTCAACCCAGCAGCCCAATCAAGCTTCATCTAACGTTACCATAAAAGGAAAGATACAGGCTATCCTAAAATTAGCATGAAACTACATAGAAACCGACTTCAACAACTGATTTGACGAGCATCCGACACCTACAGTCTTATTCCACTGCCAATAACAACAAAAAGTTTCCGAATTTAAACGTTCATAAGAATCGGTGGTGTGCCTATATTTACTACAACGCAATAAAACAACTGTCCGACACGCCCACAAATAAACAAACCCGCTAGTTCCACTTCCCTGAAAGATATACGGTATCGAAAAGATAAACAAAACATTTTAGCATCGCTTTATGTTGGCAAATACTTATCTGAAACCAATCCGGCACCGGACTGGCCCTGAACGATCTATCTTTCATACATTACAGTTTTTAAACCAATCCTGAAATATCTACCTCGACAGGTTGTTCAATAGGTACTTGCTTAGTAGATAATTCGTTATTATTTAAAATCATTATCTTTGCTTTTGGCTTCCCTAATCCTCTTATGCTTGCCTACAGGCTTACCGTGTTACGGAGCATACTCCAAATCAATTTGTGTAAAAGGTTCTACTTAGGAACCAATACTTGCTCGAGCTCGTGTACGTTTCATAATCATAACCAAGTTGACGTCAACAAACATTCGTATTGGTTTAATTATTCACTTCCGTTTCCATGGACGTATATTCAAGCTTTTATCCTCTACGGGTAAAAGACCCTCAGGCGGTATCCGTAGCCCGTGTAACATTAATAATTTATTTCATACATTATCCTATTTATTATCGTTTTCCAGGCCACCGGACTACACCAAAGGCGTCTTCCAAACTCTCGGCTTTAAAGAATTTCATGACTATTTAATGTTATCAGCTCAAGAAAAAAACAGTGATGCAGGAAAAAAAATGCTCCAACAAAGTATTGAAAACATGAAAATGGGCACTAGGAGGTATGCCCGCCGGCAGAACAAGATGATTAGAGGAAGATTCTTAGAACATCCTACACGAGAAGTAAGCAGGTTTTTATTAAATGTCATAACATTTAGGTTTTGTACGGCAGACTTGTAATAAGGGCTTTGTGCGTAGGTAATAGAAAAACCTACGGGATATAAAAAGTACTTATTTACCATATTTTCCGTGTCGTGTACAGTCGATAGATCAAATAACAGATATTCTAAGTATTGCGTGTTATTACTTTATTGCGCATATACTTTGTTTCGTTTGACCTAAACGTTCACATGAAAATACTATCTCTTACATGTAATTATTTTGAACTGACAGAATTACGTACCAAATAATATTTATTTATACGGTAGTAACGACAGTAACTTACTCATAGTTCTAGTTCAACATTATAATCGCTCTAACATAATTTTGTTCAAAAGTTGCTATGCTATCATTTTACCCTTTTATAAAAGAGCCATCTTGTGTCAAGTAGTAAAACTACTATAATGTGAACTTAACAGAGACATCTGTTGTCGAATAGCTAAACTACTAAAGACTTGGCACTGAGTTAGGAACAAAAAAAAAAACTTTTAATAGATGGCGCTAATATCACTTTTATTTTCAGGTACCACCTATTTACGAACTTGATACTACAGATGTTTCAAAATGGAATGATGAAGTTAAAAACAAAGCTATATACATTTTAGAAAGTCACCTCTATGAAACTCCTTGTGACTTTGAACCATTAAAGTCGGAAATAGATGAATTGAAACGAGGTATTGATGGAAATTCGCACAACCACTGTGATGTGTGCAACAGAATATTCATTGGTGATAATGTTTATGCCATACATCTTAAATCCATTCGACATAATAAAGTACTCAAGAAAAAGAAGCGCCTAGAAGAGCAAAAGAAAAAAATGGAGCTAATGGAGGAGGAAAAAGCTTCTGATGTTTGAGTTTGTTTGATTCATCTGTAATTTTGAAGTAGTAAAAATATTCTCTTGGAGATTGTTTTAAGCAATAAAATTGGTTAACTGTTCTCACTGAAATTATTTATTCAAACAACTAATATATACATCTAAACCCTCTAAGTATAACTTAAACTTCTTCCTCTACCACCAATGGTACTTTTCTAGCTCTGTAGTCATAATGCTCAAATTCAGGATATTGTTTGATGATTTCACTGTATGCATTAACTATTCTGGCAAATTCCATGTTTGCAATCTGGAAGGGTCTAGTAACAGGATCCATATCGGCCATCTTGTACATTCTCAATGCCATTTCTTCTCTCACATCTTCAGGGAACAATGTTTGAGCACCCCTAATTGAATACTTTTGTCTCATGTTAAATATTTGTCGAACAACTTTCTCTACCATTTTGAAAGGCTGCTGTATTATAGGGTGCTTCAAAGGTGTTAAGGTTACTACTCCAACGTCAACATCTGGCTTAGGAAGGAATGCTCCACCTGAAATGTCAAACTTATATTTTACTGTGCACCAGTTCTGGCACATGACGGACAGCCTGCATCGCTGACTACTAAGAATTCTTGCTGCCATCCTTTCAGCTACTTCTTTTTGAAATGTTAGTGTCATTCTAGTTCTGCCAAAAGCCCATGGACCTTCCTGCTTCGATATCATTTCTAGCCAGCGTATGATGAGTATTGTAGACACACTGAAAGGCAGGTTGCCAATTAAGTTAACTGGTGGAGGTGAGTCAAGCCAATCTGTCTTCACATCCTTAGGGATAAACTGACCAATGTCAGTCTTTAAAATATCACCAGTTATGATGTCTACATCAACTTTGTCCCTGCATGCATCAGCTAACAGTTCCAATGATGGCACAAATCGACGATCTTTTTCGACAAGTATTAGTTTCCTTGGAGCTCTTTGAATTATAGATCTTGTTATTCCGCCAGGACCTGGACCGACCTCGCAGACGACGTGCTTTTCTATATTACCAGCCGCATTCACTATCTTGTCTAACAAACGCGGTTCCATGAGGAAGTTCTGGGACAGTTCTCGAAGAGCGCGTAGTTTGTACAGTCGAATAACATCTTTAATACTTGGTAGAGGAGGTAATCTTATCTGTAAAGCTTTCTTTGCCGCCGCCATATTATTGCTGAATCTTGACGGGCTCCTCGAAGTCGTCTAGGAAGGTTTCTTGTTTCACAGCGAATATCGAGTACAAGTAAACACTGAGTACTCCAGATCCGATCGCTAGTCCGGTGATTCTATTTTTCCTTGAAATCTGCTGCAGCTTTTGTACCCGTTCACGATTTTTCTGCTCTATCAACTTCATGTAAGCTATTTCAGCCTGTTTAAGTACTGGGTCTTGACCTGTACTGTTGACTTTAGGCTTGTAGCTAGCATCGGAGTCACCCATTACGAAAACAAATTCTCGACAAATATAACCTCAAAGCGCAAATCAAATTTTAAGACCGAATGGATTATTTCATCATGTACATGTACCACAGATAATCGAAATCTTATGTAATGAATGAATGATACCGTTTAAAACGTTCCAGGGCAACGCAATGATAAGTGTTCAAGCAATACGTCAAGCATTCATTTTTCAGCAACAAAGTATTATTTTTATTTTACCAGCATTTTGAATAAAATAATTTAATTCAAATCTTTGACTAAAAAAATAATCAAATACTACTGGCACATTTGGGAATTACATAACAACAATCTTCCTTTTTTTAAATAGGGCCTTCAAAACAGAAACTGAGAAACAGCTGTTCCTGACATTCTCCATAGAATCAACAAAACAAAAGACATGCGCGCATTCATCCCTTACTAAACATGACTTCTCTGTCGCACTTATGCATTTGCGTCGGCCCGAACTCGCAACCTCGCACTTCTCGTGTCAAAATCGTCAAATCCCGTCTCGCGTTGCAGACGATATCTTGTGCGACTCGTTGACCGCACTAGAATCGCGTTAAACTTTGTTGTGTTTTGTGTTATAAAATGCCTTTTATTTCAAAAGACTGGCGGTCTCCAGGTGAAGAATGGGTGAAAACTCAAGAAGGATGGGAAAAGAAGAAAGTGTTGGAGTGTACTGCACAAAGGTGAGTAGCGTTGCAAAATAAACACAGTCCTTTGTTCGCATTTAGTTGAACGCAACGAAATAACACGGGCCGTTTAGTTGTTTTTACCTAATATTACTAAAAATTATAATTATGCTTTATTTTGTAGTGTTATTGTGATTGTTGAAAATTGCTATTTTGTATTGCAGATATGCCGCATTAACTAACTTTAATAACCCCGACGATAGTCAGCCGAAGTCGTGGTGAGTGTTTGCTACAAACTTATTTCCTACGTTTGATAAATAATCGTGATCAGCTGTTGTCTGTGTTGTATGCTGTTATTGATTTTCCTGCGCGCGTGTGAGTGAGTCCTTCGCCTGATTTTGTGCGAACCACTGCAGACGAAGAAAGCGTGTATATCTGTCTGTACCTACATACTTGTGTAGGTACGTATAAATGTACTTGCATAGACGTATGTAGGTATAGGTACCTACTGAAAGCTGTTTTGTGAAACAAACAAAGCGCTTCATTACGAAGTTTTAAACGGTTCTTTGAAGTAAGTAGGTAACTGCCAGAGTAATTAAAACGTAAGAAGATACCTACGTAGGATTACCTTTCCCCGTTAGGTACAAGTAAAGCAACATTGAAATTGTTTGTTTACCTGTATTCTTCCCAACGTTTTCTTTAGGAAAAACCAGTTACAGTCACATAACATAACATCGCAACCACTGCCCACTCGCACACATTTTATGAGCTATTAAATTAAATGCCTGGCTTACATATTACATAGAATATAGGTACGTTTAGTTACGCACTCATAATGGTGCATAATTTCATTGTTTCTGAAACACCTAATTATAAATCTAATTATTTACCAGAAATCTCTTATTAATTAGAGTAAGTAAGCACCTAATACCTAGGTACCTACTTAAAACTACGATCAGAGACCTAAAAATATCCTAAGACAAATCTTTCGGAATCTAACTTTCCCTGGTAAAGGAATTCTAGTCTTTGTCCGAAATACAGACAAGGGTCGTGAACTCGTGATTTATAGGTAGCTATAAACCTGCTCGGATTCATGCTAAATTACGTACCTACCTACCTACAAGAGATGCTACAGATAAGCCTGACTGAAACATTATAAATATTTCAATAAAGATGTCTACCAAAGATACTATTTTTAGGTAGGACTACAATAATTTCTCTGCTTGATTACCTACAACGACCATTGACTCCGGTCCTCTTGGAATTGTTTTTTTTTTCTTTAGTCTTTGACCCGATTTTGTGGGGTGGGAAATCATCAAATGACTCCTCTCGCTCTGGGCAGAGCGGTAGGGAGTGTCAGACTTCTACTGACTAAAAACCACCCATGTTCCTTAGCCCTTGTGCCGAGGCGGCGTATCTCTTCCGAACAACCCGCAGCCCGGACGGGGGTCTTAAACCCTCAAACAACGACAACAAAGGTCGCAACGTACAAAAAGTTTTGAGTAGGTACCTACATCACCTTTTTTTCACCAAAAGGCACCCATAGGCACAGATTACCACCATAGGTTTCATTTGAGATGAGATAACGCTTCATTATTGTCTATTGATTTCTCACCTCATAGGTACCTACATTACGAAAGAAAATTGCCTGTGTTTCCAATACCTTTTACGACTGAACGAATTTTGATAAAAACAGGTATAAGCCGAGACCTGGATTAGGATTACCGCACGGTTTCCTTTTATGTTCGTTTATGACGAATACTTTCCGGCATTCGGCCGAAGCTAAAAAACCTAGTTTCCAATATAAATCGGTGCTGATTCTTTACCTAACCCCACTAACAAGAGTTTAAGCACATAATCTTATCTATTGATATTCCAAAAACAATATTATGAATATCATAACAAACTCTCTAAAAGATATTGTATCTTCGCGTAATATAGAAAATATAGGTCGTTTCATATTGTAAATAAACAAACATGCTAGCCAAGTAATAAATTATGTAAGTAACTATTGGAAACATGAACCATAGTTTTGTTTTACAAGTATGAATGGCTGGGGCTACTAGCATCTCATTTAGAGTTAGAGTTGAAATGACACCTATGGTTTTATGTGATACAAACACGATGTAATATAGGTATTAGGTAGGTAACTAACATCTAAAACCGTTTACTTATCCTTACTTTTTGCAACATATTCGTTACCTAATGGTTTACTTAGTTGGTTTACTTCAAGCCAATAATAGGGGATCGGACAAAAAAAACTAATTAGTCCTTCAGATAGATTTCCAAAAAATATTGGAGACGTATTTTTTCTTTTTTCACATAAACAAAAAATGAAGTCAATACAGTGCTTCGAAAACTCGTGAACTCTTCGAAAACGTCATATGATAGTACATTTTTTACCTTCAAATGACGTCACAACCACATCTTATCTTCGTCAATTTTGATTAATTTGATAAAACAAAAAACACGTCTCCAATATTTTTCGATAATCTAACTGACGGACTAATTAGAATCATTGTTTTTTGACTCAGTCCGATCCCCTATTGAATATGAAAAGAATAAATTGCAAAATAAACTAGAAAAAAACGTCGAAAGACTCATGTTTTTTTACTTTTATTTATTAAGAAGAAATGATTTGCCAAATGGAAACCCACCTTTCCAAATCCAACGCCAGGTTCCATTTTTGAAAAATTAAAGAACGGAATTAAAATCCATAGACTACGAACACGATCAAACAAGGTTTTAATTGAAAACTGCAGAGCGTGACCAACCACAAAAAGTTCTGACTGTATCTAGGTCAGGCTGAAATGCACAGTTCAGGTCAAACCACTCGCCTGAAAAATTCCGACTCAACATGAAGAACCAATTTGTTTGGCAGACACAGACAGATATTTTGTTTAGCAAAGTATTTAGAGCAACTACACAGTTTAAAAAGAAATCTTTAGATTTAGACTAGCCTAAATTGTGACACAGATTTATTTAGAACTTTTTCGACTTTTAAAGCTCTTCCCTTGTTTAACTTGTTGTTTATAAACCAATATTCGAGACTGGCAAACTTATTTCAATTGATTAATTATACCTCAATCCGCCACTCAAGTCAGGACAGGCCATTAACGTAACGATATTTTAATTCAAAATGGGACCAAAATAAAAATATGTTTATCCCAAAAGGGTCCGCCCACGGTTGTCGGGCAGATCCGGATGAGTCGCCACGTCTCACAACATGTCCCGACAAGAAAGTGGACGATATTTTTAAAAACCTTCGAGATTTCTGTATGAAAAAATCTTCCAAGCTTTTTAAGAAATAGTTGTGGTTTTCTCCTGACAAGATGACTTATTTATGACAGAGCTTTGCACTAAAAGGTAGATCTAAAAGTAAGACATCTTGCAACTGTTGCTTTCGTCAGTTCATTACGCCTTCAACAGCATTAAATGATTCAATATTGGCTCATTTTTATGTAAATTGATCAATTGCTAATTGCTTGGCAGTTTTATTTACTGCGGCTACTTCTTATTCCATTTCGGAATGTTTCAATTAGTCAATATTCCGTTGCAAAATCTTAGTGAAATTAGCAAATGCTTTGTTGTTAATCGGTTGACAAATTCCACTAAGATTTGCGACATCCTGCATAAGGAATTTCTGCCTAATTTTGTTGGCGTCCTTTCATGAAGATCCTTTACCAATATTAATAGTCTTTTTTTTTTTTTTTTTTGGGTGGGTGTAAAATCATCGAATAACCCCTCCCGCTCTTGGGCAGAGCGAAAGGGAGTGTCAGACTTCTACTGACTAAAAACCACCCATGTTCCTTCTTCGCCCTCTATGTCGAGGCCGCGATAACCAGAGGACTACCCGCGGCCCCGACAGGCGTCGGCCCTTTCGGGCCCCTCCCATGTTGCTGACATCTCTTTGAGGCGCGCGTGGAACACGAACGCGCCGTCGACACGGCCTGTTTTCGTCGTGAGACGGACGGACGGCGAGTTAGCCCATCACTCACCGTCCACAGGCCCGCGTCTACGGTGGCCGGAGGTCATCGCGGGACCCCCGACGCCCGGAGCGCCTCCCGCGGCGGCTGGGACGAGAGGTTCTCTCCCTCTCGCGTTCCGCCACCTCCTTCGCCAGCATCACTGCTTCGCAGAAGGAGGCGACGGCGTCCCATTCCTCCTCGCCCCGGACCATGGCTTGCACCAGGGCCGGGCGCGAGAGGTCGCCGCCGCCGATCGCCGCTACGAGAACACGGCGGGGCTCCGCCCAAGCGGGGCACACCTCCACTGTGTGCTCCACCGTGTCCTCCGGCCGATCCTCGCAATGGTGGCATCCGGGCGTTTCCTCCCGCCTGATTCGGTGCAGGTACCTCCCGAAACAACCGTGTCCGGTGAGGACCTGCGTCAGACGGAAGGTGAGGGCGCCGTGGCGCCTCTCAAGCCACTCCTCAAAGAGGGGACTTACCGCCACTATCGTGGCGTGCCCTGCGCGGGGTTGCGACAGTCGCTGTCTCCATGCCGTCATGAGATCGCACCGGAGGTCTGTCCGCCGCGCAGCAATTTGCCGCGGCAGCGGAGTGACCCCCCGGCGCAGCGCCTCCGCGCGCCATTGATGCAGGCGCGCGAGGACAATCGCCTCCAGATCCCACGGCGGCAATCCGGCAAGGAGGTTCGCCGCTTCGCGGGAGATCGTGCGGTACCCCCGTACCGTCCTCACGGCCATGACCTTTTGGGGCACGTTCAGGTAGTGGGCGGCCCGCTTCCTCAGAGCAGGCGCCCACACCGGCGCCCCGTAAAGGGCCATGGACCGCACGATCCCCGCGTAGAGCCTCCGGCAGGAGGCGTTTGGCCCCCCCAGATTGGGCAAGAGCCACCTAAAGGCAGCCCCGGCCCGCTCCAGTCTGGGAGCCAAACGTCGGAAATGCTCCACGAAGTTCCACCGGCTGTCGAGGACGAGTCCTAGGTACTTCAAAGTACACTCGACGCCGATGGGAACCCCTCCCACCATTAACTGGGATCCCGACGGCAGCGCATTCCCACGTCCATGGAAGCCCATGGCCTCCGACTTGTGAAGCGCCACCTCGAGACCCAGCTGCCGGATCCTCTCTACGACTATCGCAACCCCGCGTGTCAAATTGTCGGCCGCCGCCTCGTACGACCCACCCTGAGCTAGCACCAGCGTATCGTCCGCGTAGCAGACTACGCTGACGCCGCTAGGGAGGTCGGCGCGCAGCACCCAGTCGTAACCGATGTTCCACAAGGGCGGCCCCAGAACCGATCCCTGTGGAACACCGCACGACATCTCTCGCCGGTTCCACTGTCCGTCCTGACCAGGGTAGATGACAGCCCTGTCGGTCAAATAGTCCCCGACCACACGACGAAGGTAGGTCGGCACCCGGTGATACCGGAGTGCCTCCCTAATGCAGCTCCAGGGCATAGTGTTGAAGGCGTTGGCGATGTCGAGAGACACCGCCAAGACCACACCGCCCCGAGAGACCGCAGCCCCCGTCGTGAGGGCTCTCACGCGCATGATGGCGTCCACCGTCGAGCGCCTCTTGCGGAAACCAAACTGGTGTTCCGCAAGATCCGGACCCATTCCCTCCAGGTGCTCGGCGAGGCGGTTTGCAATTACTCTTTCAAAGAGCTTGCCCACCTCGTCGAGCAGCACAATGGGCCGGTATGCGGACGGCGAGTCCGCCGGGCGCCCCGGCTTCTGGATGAGGACCAGCTTCCCCGTCTTCCAACGAAGCGGGAACTGGCCTCTCTCCATGCATGCGCTAAAGAACCCCTCCAGTCGGGGCCCAAGAGCCTCTGAGGCCAGGACCCAGGCTTTGCCAGGCAAGCCATCGGGTCCCGGGGCGGTATTTTTGGCACTCAGCCTACGTACCGCCGCTCTCAGGTCTACCCCAGTCACCTCCGGAATGTCGTCATCGGTTCCTGAACGGTCCGCTTCCGGCATCGCGGATGGCGGAGCCATTGGCGGGGGAGGATGCTCCCCTCGCGAAGGGAACAGAGCGCTCACCACGTCCTCCACGAGCTCAGGCCGGAGACTCTGCGTCAGCGGGGGGGCCCGGGTGCGGAGTTGATTCCGCACCGTCTTGTAAGGGCGCCCCCACGGATCTCTGTTCAGAGTCTCCAGCATCTCCTCGCGGGCCTCATTCTTGGCCCGCTTACAAGCCTCGCGGAGGGTGGCCTTCGCCGCCCTGTACCCCTCATACAGCTCCGCCTCAATGGCTTCCGCATTCGGAGGCCGAATGCGGCGCCTGCGATGCCTGGTGTACAGGTGCCGCGCCGCCATACACTGTTTACGCAGGTACGACAGCTCTTGCGACCACCAGTACACCTGACGCCGGGCGCTTCCTGGCCGGACTCGGGGCATTGCCATGTCGCATATCTCGGACATGGCCTCCTGGAACCAACCCGCCTCGGTGTTTACGTCGGCGGGCCTGAATATTAATAGTCTCACTCAGTAAACTAAAACAAGTCATTAACATTATCTTGCCCTTATTCCAATTCATTTCCGTCCCTTCCTTCATACTATTACTGGTCATCTCATGAGACTCTCCCACCTGTATTCTAAACCAAAATCTATCTCTTAAAAAGTTAATAAATCAGATAAGTTACTTTGGTCAAAACAGTGCCATAACAACCATTCCGGAACTGCATCGGGCTAGTTTCCTATATTTAGCCATTCCTATTAGCCATGGCCGCCATAGCGACTGGTAAACTGGCCAGTAAAATGACTAAACTGCCATGAATCTTGTTCACGCCTTTGACATTTGAGAACCGGTTTAACCAGAAAGGTTGTCAGATAAAAGGGGTTGATGCAGACATGGGCATACCTTGAGATTTTTGGGGTTAGGTGCGTACATTGACAGATGGTAAGATGAATAATATTGAATAATGGCAATCCAGTCTTGCTTTCTACGTACGGTCGTGGGTCTTTCGTTTGAAGTGTGAGGGGTCACCCAATCCTGTCGAGGCCGCGGGTAGTCCAACGGTTATCGCGGCCTCGACATAGAGGGCGAAGAAGGAACATGGGTGGTTTTTAGTCAGTAGAAGTCTGACACTCCCTTTCGCTCTGCCCAAGAGCGGGAGGGGTTATTCGATGATTTTACACCCACCAAAAAAAAAAAAAAAAAAGGGGTCAACCAATGAATGCAGTCTGGATATTTTAAAAGTCGACGATTACGACGAAGAAAAGGTTTGTAAATTATTTTTAAAAAGGTGGATTCGTACCATTATCTTTTCTTTTTATCGATCCTCCTGTTGACCCTGCTAATCGAGGTTAAACGTGTAGAATTAAGGAGCGTTTTACGCATATACTTTTGCGTGCACACCTTAAACCTTTGACATCTCAATATCTAGTCAACTGTGACCGACCTTTTATCCTTCAAAAGCTTTTATCGTAAACTAGGAACAGCATGTATATCGTAGTAGCACTAGACCAGGGCCGGTGGACGTGAGCCGGACGCGACCCGCCGGTATTAGCTACCAACTTAAATCCGCATCGTTATAGCTTTGCGACCGAATTATGTCGTAAAGCGATCGCTATCTTTGTACAGACTGCAGGCCCAGCCCGTATTCTTTCTAACGAGCATCGCAATTTGCGCAAAATGAAGCTACATGCGTGCTTTCATTTGCATTTTATCTAATGTAATGTCTTCTAAACGCAGGCTGGTCTGGAAAGAGAGAAATAAGTTAACCAAGTTGCTAGTTATTTCAATAGTATGAAGACCAACTATTACTGCAGTCTTAGAAAGTGTAATAAAGTCCCTGTTCTCATCGTTAAAGCAGACTAACTGCACTTACGATCGACCGTTCGCTAATTTGATCTAAAAATGCGAGTTCCGCTATTGCAACAAAACAGTTAGGTTTAGTTGTCGTTGGTTCTAGTCTAGAAACTTTAACTCTTGGCTCTGTCTTTGTTCTACCTATAGTTGTACTTAGATCTCATGGTGCTCGGCCAAAATCGGAATTAATTCCACCCTCTTTTTTTAATACTGGTCTATAATTCTAACAAACGTTTACCTTCCACTGCCCCCACCGTTGTTGATTTCATTTAAGTGCGTAAAGATCCTTGTACCTAGTACTGTAGATACTGAATTCACTTTAGAAACCCAGATAAGACTTGGATCTTTCCCACAAATAACAAGTTTACCACCAGATATTGTATAAAATAATAAAATTCCGGTATTTCATATCTGAAACATCGTAACAGTTTCACAGGCGACAGTTCAGCTCCATTTAAATACTGGGTTGCATTGCAGGTCGGGAATTAGAAAGCAGGCACGATAATCGCACTGCGTTTATAGGTAGTTATGCTTACAGATGATTGAGACGACTACGTTATTAGACTTATTTTCTATTCTGCTGTAATTTCTATTTATGTGATAAGTGATCACGGTTTTTGACTGGATTAATGGCGTTTCGAAAATGTTATGTCAAAAAATTACTTTTCGGATATGTTGGTTTTGTTCCGCTAAGTAGCGGAACAAAACCATATGAACCCTGTTATTTGGGTAAACCATCATCCGCCTAGCTGTATCAATGTATTTTGCATTGAGCATTATATTATTTACATTATAAAGTAAATTAAAATTTAGTCATTTCAGCCACGCAATTCTGTCTTTTTAAACGACTGTATATTTCAGTTTATAGTCAGTATACTTCACATTTATGAGAGCCAGTCAACTTTCACATATCATCCGAAAATAGATCCTTCAAAGTTTCAACGATCCTGTAGCTAAATGAATATAAAGTAATGCTCGTATTAATAGCCCTAGAAGTAGCAAGAGTTATTAGAAGTTTCTGACAGGGTAGTGATAGCCTTGTAGTGTGATCGTGAGACTACCAAGTCGACCGGAACCCAAGACACACTATAGTCTGTTATTTCGGTTACTTGTTTACTTGCTTGCACTTACTCGTGTCACTCGCTTCAGTGAAGGAAAACATAATGAGAAAACCAAACCAGCATGTCTAAAAGAGACATTTCTCGGTTTCTCGATAGCATAGTCAGAAGCCCATGGGCGGATAAAACTCTAACACCAGATTAGGCACTAACCCTGTCGGAGCTGCGGGTTCTTCTTCTTCGAAACAGATACCGCGGCCTCAAACACAAAGGGCTAAGAAGGAACATGAGTGGTTCTTAGTCAGTAGAAGTCTGACACTCTAATAAAAGGTTAGGCACTAAACAAACGAAATCAACTAGAAGACAAGACACTTGATCAATTAGTTATCAGTCTTCGCAACTCACAATCTTGATTACAGTTACTACGTATGACAGATGATTATCATATTGCAAAAGATAAATAATTCAAACGTCAGTTACAGACGTTCATAGACAAACTATAATGGATGATGTTAGAATATTGATGGCCATGCAGATCTCACTACGGTTTACTATGAAAACTGGAGCGACGCCAACAATCTCTTGCAGTTTTATTTGCGAAGTCTTTTGGCTGGCTGTATTCGATGTTGAGAAAGCTTGGTTAGGAGAAAAAAAAATGCTTCTAGACATGGATGCAGAGTACAGCGTAAGTGACTTCCATATAATCTCAGTAGCAGAACGAAGTCAGAATACGACCCTGTTTCCACTAGGCTAATGCAACCTAATGGTAACATAATTTTCCCGTCGGGGCTGCGGGTTGTTCACAAGTTACCGCGGTCTCGACATATAGGGCTAAGAAGGAACATGGGTGGTTTTTAGTCAGTAGAATTCTGAAACTCCCTTTCGCTCTGCCTGGGAGGGGTTATTTGATGATTTCCCAGCCCCCAGAAAAAATGGGAGCATAATTGTAATAGTGTAATTGGTACCTAACTCAAACATACTTGAAAAAAGGGTAAAATTACAAAAGAAAGAAGGTGAAAAAGGTGAGAAATGTGAAAAAGGGAAGTTCAAGGAGGGACAATAGAGAAGGGACAGAGAGGAAGGGGAAATTGGATAAAGATGCATCTTTACTTAAGCCTGCGAGGATAAAAGGCATGATTTTATTGAAAGGGCTGAAGTTAAATCATCAAAATATGGCACATATGTTTCGGGTGAACCAAATATTTTACCAACAGATATGAAAATTAAATTCGCTGAAACATCATTCGGGGCAAGTGAAACGGTGCAGAAAATAAGGTAAACATTAAACTGAACATTGTGAGCCACAGTTCATTTACCCCTGAATAACTGTGTTGCTGTTTTATTTTATTGTAATGTGCGTTAAGTAAACAGAGTTCATTTTTAGACTGGACTGCAATACACTGTTTGGTTTTAGCGCTTTGTGACAAAGAAATGTTCACTTGAAGCTATTGAATTTCTAATTTGTATGAACGGATTGCCAAAAGAAGTTTTACAAAGCAGGATTCTGGTTAAACTTCACAAAATACTGAATGCTCAGGTATAGGAACAGGGGATTTATGATTCTGCACTGTACTGGAATTGGAACCAGTCTTACCAAGGGATATACAGGGTGTTTGGTAGGGAGCTGTACATACGCCTAGGGTAGAAACTAGGGATAGTCTGCTACCTACCCCCGCCCATTATATTGACCTTGGCCTCAAGGTTTTTTTTTAATTTATTATTATTTTTTGATGATTTTTTGACTAAAACTACCTGTAGCTCAAAATCTATCCATGGGACCGGTCGGCTAATGGTCTTGTTTTAATCGTTAGAGTCTTAGGGTCCTGCAAAAAATTATTTTACACCAGAAAATTGTGGAGAAGAAAAGTTATGGGGCCTGAAGTACCGTAGTAAGGTAAAGAAATAATTTTAAATTAAAAAAAAACCTTGAGGCCAAGGTCAATATAATGGGCGGGGGTAGGTAGCAGACTATCCCTAGTTTCTACCCTAGGCGTATGTACAGCTCCCTTCCAAACACCCTGTAATGTTACCCAATACTTATTCGGTTGTGGAGGTCAGATATGCAGTCGCTCACATGTATTCAGTTGCATTCCGTAAGACTGGAAGTGGACCATAATATGGTTGGGAAAAGAGTACACAGGTGGTGATGAGTTGGAATTGGAACGATAGGTCTAAAATAAAGGTTACTACAGGGGCGATATAGGAGCATGACGATTTCGATGTCCAAACATCAATTTGTGTTTTAGACCTAGTTCAATACATTATTTGTCAATGTTCAGAGTCCTGTTAATAATTCCCATCACATACACGAGCAATGGTCAATTCTGTAGCTAAAAACAATCCCACAAACAACAAAAACAATAAAAAGACATGAGAATAAATTAATAAACAACGTTTTAATAACCACAACGAATAAAAACCAAAACATTATAACGCGACGTAAACATGAGATTCAGATGATTCACAAGATAACGAAGCAGACAGCGAGACGCCTACGAAACACTTGGCAATAATATATTGCGTTTGTTGAACTTTAAATTGCATTGAGAAGCTAATCTCTGTTTTATTTATTTTTATTGCTTAAGAATATACTCAACCTGTTTAGGTTATAGGGCCAATTTTACAAATTAGGAATGACGCTGAACGCGATCAGCTCATCTAACTGTGTTCAAGTGCTGTTAGTATCAACATTGCTTTTGGATATTGATAGCTCTTGATTGGCCTGTCATTTGTAGATTTTTGAGTAACAGGTTGTCAGTGGCCCGAAAATCTGACAGCCAGTCTTACCAAGGGGTTTTACGTACATTTCACAGTACTACTGGATTGTGCAGTTCAGATAGGCAAACGCTCCATCTAAAATACTTGTATCTGGTTGGACTAGAAACCGACTCCATCAAAGTTGAGCCAAGGCAGATGATGAGCTTTTCAAAGCGCGGTTCATTGAAGAAATTCCCACTTAATCAAAATAAGTCAACAGCTACCTAACCTGATCCAGTGATCCTAACTACGAGTATTTTGGGGTCGGCTTCCTGTCTTAGTCAGAATAAATAACCCTATTTCACATGCAGAGGATAGCTGCTGAACAACTCGCAAATATTTTCAGTGCGACCGCGTCCAATTTCAACGAACATATTTTCGAGGATAGTTTTAGAATTAATTTGACTCGTGTAAAGCGCTGGCAGTTCACAGAATTTCTAACAACTTTCTGCTTTAGCTTTAAACTCGCATTTCATTTATTCGACATCATGAAAAATATTTTGTGCGCTTCTGTTTACAAAAAATTTGGCGTATAAATCTCGGTTAAAACAAAATTACTGTGACAGTTTCCATATCATCATCATCATTTTAGCCGAAAGACGTCCCCAGCTGGTCATAAACCTCCCTCAAGTGTCGCCACATTGAACGGTCCCGTGCGTCTCGCATCCACCGGATCCCCTTAACTTTCATCAAGTCATCGGTCCGCCAGTTTTCATATACTCGTAGTAACTTTAAATTAAATCGAGATCCTCTTTTGAACATCATACAAGAATAAGGGCGATCTTTCAAAGGTTTGAGACGGCTTTAGGGTCAATAACAATTTTGCGTCTAAATTAATCCATTCTGAGTGGACTGTGCGCTTAACAATTAAGATGGTATTCATTCGTCGCATAAATACATAAAGGTCAACGCACGTATATGAACACTGCACAAGATCAGTTTGGCATCATTCTCTTCGGCAAACCGAAGCGATACTTTGTAGAAAGAGTTTGACCGCGATGAACAACTAATATTTTACTATCATTAGCACTGAAAATAGGATGTTTACCATGTTTAGTGTTTGTTTTGAGTTCCCAATATTTAGGTGCAAGCAATGGAGCACCTAAATCACGGATAAACTGAAGTTATTGCGGGTGGGAGCCGAAAAATATAATATTTAACTTAAAAAACGAGAGAATTCATCCGTAAGTATTTAAAATGCCTATAACCCTGCGCTGTCTTTAAAGAGACTGTACGACCATAACAATGATGTCTATATGATTCACAAAAGAATTTGTGAGTGATAGTATTTTGAAGGCCGTAAGTAAGAGGGATTGAACTGAGATGAAACGCGATCTAGCTGAAACTGATGCCAATTAAACGGACTTTACTGGTTTACGATTCATACATACGAATGATACACGTGTATAGTATGAAAGCTTTACATAGGAGCGTATAAGATGTATCTGACTATAAAGGCACTATAAATACACTCAAAAAGCGGATCATCTATTGCTTTGATGTAAATTCCAGCTTACCAACACTGATCGGATAAATGGTTGAAGACAAAATCAGCTATAAAAAAGAAATACATACCATAATGGGCTAACAAACAATATCGTACAATGTTTCTCAAGACTGCAATCGTCTTGTTTTTTTCGATAACGCTGATTGCAGAAAAAACTGGTTTCATAAAAATAATATAATAGATGTCTTATGCAACATCACACTTCCCTGTTATTATCTTCACATACTTTTCATGTTAATAGAATATAGCTTGTAACATATACCACGGAGCTATGTCAACTAGACAAGCTAGACTTGACTCAATCAATCTTGATTTACTTCAGATAGAAAGACAAAGACAAATTGACGATATAACTTCAGTTGGAAACACACCGCCCCTACATCTTTTACTGAAATCTACCACACCCACTGAAAAGGTTAAAGTTAGCCATTTAGGGAATTGTACTAATATCTAATGCATCAGATTATCTTTCAAGAATACTGTTTATGGATTCAGAACTGTAACTTCTAGTAATAAGAACGAAAGTACTGTAGCACAAACTCTAGTCACATTTTGGATATCCAGTGTTTTGGGGTCCCCCGTTGCTCGTATCTTGATTGGAAAAGCTTTTAGTGCGTAAACTGTTAACGATGTGTTTTGATCAAATGGACTGATTAGCAAAAGGAATTACTTGCCTACTCCCTCGCAAGATTCAAATAATCTAATATGTACTATGTTCTTGGTTTCCTTTGATTTATATCTTGGTTTCATTCAGGCAGTGGCGTAGTATTTTATTTCATGAAAAGTGTGAATGGATTTTGCAGATATACTTTCAGACGTGAGCATTTCTCCGATCATTATTTTATACAAAAGATCGAAGCGTTTAGATTTGTATCGTCTGATTTTTAAACATTCTTTGGATATCAATAACATTTTAATCTGGCATATGTTCAGATATTTTGTAAACTACGGTATTTTCCGTTCATACATCCGTCTCCACATCAAATAGGAAACAATATTTCTGTGACCTCATTCGTCGTTGTGAAATATCTGAGTCTAACTTGATGCAATGTAGTGTACTTGATACAAAGGGAACTGGGAAGTTCAATTTGGAATCTGTTCATCTGTGGCTTTGTCGGCAAACTTGTGTTCTCCGACAACTGACTTTGGAAGCTATTGTACCAGGATTATCTTGTTTGACTTTGCATTTCCTGGTGTATGGAAAATTTTGTACAAATTTCGGGTTTACCATAGTTATTTACTGTTTTTTTTCTTATCGTATAAATATATGTATCTTATTAATCTGTACTCTGTATCGTCTGTGTTGGGCAAAGGCCTCCCTACCCTAATTCCACCTCTCTCAGTCTTGAGTTACTAGGGATCCCTCCCTCAATCTTTGTAAAAGAAGTCCAGTTCATCCCTATTAATCTTCCTACGCATTTAATACAATTCATTTATAGTAAATCCATCTACAATACAAATACTACTGGTACAATTACTATTTTAGTATGAACGAGCAAGTAAAACAGTTTCATAAGATGTGTTTTTTCCATTAATTTTGATTGGATTCACTCAACCGACAAACAATTAGTCTTTCTAGGTTCTTGTTTGTTCGCTCATTTGTTCTCATCTACGTGACAAAACTTGTCACAAGTTTCTGCTAGAGCTTTAATGAAAAAAGTTTTGTTTTTGTACCAATAAGTACTCACGTTAACATCGGTGTTTATTTTGCGGACAGTTGCTTTTAGAGGAGCGACTATTTGATCATTAATTAGAAAAGTTTTTGTTAATAGATTCTGATTAAAGAAAATCGTCTCTGGATATAATTAGGAATTTGAAGAAGTATTATATTATATTATAACCGACGACATTTGTTATTTATGTTTCAACAAACAATGTCCTTCGAGAGTTTCTCCCATAAAACAAGATGTTCAGAACGTAATGGATGAGTCCCTGAAGGATAGGCAGTCAATGAATTTAATTAACTTCGGCTAACAAGTGCCAACAACAATTAGAACTAAATCAAATAGTGCGCACGAGATTCACTTAAACATACCTCGAATAGCGAAGTAGGTCATGGTCGAAGCAAAGTTCGTCAGGAAACGATTGAGTAATCTTACTGCGGATGCAATACTTCAAACACAGTGTTTTTCTCATAATTATAGTCTGAATAGGATTCTGTTCAGAATTGGTTCTCTGTTGTTTCTTCTAATTAAGGATGTTGGAATCGAGGTTTGTTTGAAATATAGACACATATTAATGATAATCTTATTTCATTTTTCAATGAACGTATATGGTTTCTTCTGCCTTTCGATTAGATTTTTAAAAAAAATTTGCTTGATACGAAATCCACCTGGCTCTGGCCTGGCACAATTAAAATATTCAAGCTTTAATAGGATATTTCGTAAAAAGAATAAGGATTTCCTCGTAAATAAAGATAACGATATCATTTTTCAAATTTCCTCTTCTGAATCAATTTCAGCTTTGAAAAAATACGTAAAATACCTCACGGTTCTTTTAAAATGTTATATTCTGGAACACCTTTCTTGCATTTATTCTTATAAGTGCCTTATAATGTCTCGTCGTATTATGTTCCCAAATGTAGGTCGTGGAGTGTCACGGACGCGCGAAGCTTTGGCTACGAACTCAGATAAGGTGCCACGTTGTTTAACATCGGCGTCTTTTATATTTTAATATTTCATCTTTATTTGGCCCTTTTATTTAAACTTTTTATTTTCTTTTTACCAATTACTTTCCCTGCACTGAGCCTCAGCCCCTGTAGTGGAAACATTTTATTATTTATAGGCTGATGATAATGAATTGCTTTGGAGGTATAGTTTTACTGCTGTCTTGCTTGTGACATTTCATAACTGTCGTAATAGATAAATATAAACTGCATTGAGTTCTTTAATTAAACCCATATTTTGAAGAAAAAAAACAGAAAAACCATAGAAAGTGGAAACTGTCTTTCAAACCCTACTAGTTAATAAATTATAGTATCTAAATTATAGTCTGCTATTACAAGGTAGGTAATAACAGGCTCTCTCTATTTAATCCCTATGCTTTCATTACTTTCATAGTTCATATTGTTGTCTACAGCTTTTCAATTTTACGATCTAAGTTTACTTTTACAGTGTTCAATAAAAACTTCAATTTGTACCAAACTCCTGACATATTTTCTATATTATGCCACCTAAAATACAAAACTTTAAAGTGTTTTGCACTCATACTTTGCGATTTTCACAAAATATTACAGAATATTAATTTGGCAGTATCTTTGGGAAGGTTAGCATTTTTCGAAGAAGCAAAATTCAATTTAAAAATGCTATATTAGCAGTTGTAATAAACAGTTTTCCATTTGCCGAATAAAGTTTCGTTGCCAAAACATACAAATCAAAAGATTGGACCTCTTGAAGTGGGAACCCACTTTGTATGCCTCGATTTTGCCTTCATCCAGAAGCCGAAATAAATTGGCCTGACAAGTCTGAAATAAATTGTTACGGACACGATGCTTTGATTTTTCGTATTCTGCCCAACAAATCGTGGATTCTCTATGATGTTTTCCAATTTACGGTAAATGGCTTTGCCTGTAACCCCCCGGAATGTCGACTTTCGATAAGATTATAGGGTCTTTCTGGAATCAGGATTAGCTTTTGCACTTAGTTCGCTTACAGATTGAAATTTTGTAAGACTTTTCTAAGTGGTAAATTCAGCTGGAAGCTTCTTTATCTGCTGTAAATATGGATTTATTTTGCACAGGCTTTAGAAACTTTTAACACCAGGATAATCGCGTCATCACCTAGGTGCCACAGCAATTATAGTCAATGCTTTCCCTGTCTCTATATCTAACTACCTATCATTATCGTTACCAAGTTTTCTCGATAAACTGCGATTACTTACATTCTTAACTGTACCTTATCCAAAACCTAAAGTGTCTATAACATTAAATAAAATTGTTCGAAAGCAAATAATCGTAATTGTAACAAGAACCGGAAACGTCTCGGTCGGAGACCGCTGTCATTTAACATTGCATTATTGAAATGCTACCAACTTCGAAAGACTATCTAATCGCTGAACTTCATAAAGACTCTGCATCAATTGCACTTGGTTGCATCAATTTACGACCGTGTCAAATCAAATTAAACCCACTGTCTCCAAGATAAGGTTGAGTTTTCTGTTGTTTCTCCACCTTAGGGTTATTAGTTGAAGTGGGAGAGAGTGAAAGTGCTTTCCATTCCCTTGTGTTTATTTTCAGACTACGGAAGTGTACAAACATTAATAATTACAAGCTACTGGTACCTTTGATGTGTATGCTGGTTAAAATAGTTGATTAGTTCAAGGCAGCAATTAAAAATTTGGAAAGAGTCGGTGTAACATTTTGTATATTGCGGTGTAAACTGTAGCAGTTAGTGTAGCTTGTATATTGATGAATTGTGGGTGTTTATTTTGGAACATGTATACCTACTGTCTCTTTGATAGCTAGTAATTTTTTGATTATAATTTCTAGGTCTGTTCTTTTACCAAAATCTAAGTCCACTCAGACCAGTCTATTGTCAACATTTATTTTTCATGTTTTCTTATGAAGTAAGCTGTGCCTTTGTAGTCTACTTTGTTACGAATTACGATGTTTTCATGTTATTTCTTGTGTGTATATAAATGGTAAAATAAATAAGTTTTGGGTATCATACGAGCTTGTTATTTAGGGTTACCTGAAATAATAAACAAAGAATAAAACGTATAAAAGTGAGAGTGGTATCGTGCTACTGTGTTACGCCAGACGTAATTTATAATTTCATAACAAACGAACAATGGTACATTGAAACCTCATAAAGTCATAAGGCTACGAAACGATGCACAACAAAATAGCCAAATGACATGATTTTTTAGAGAAAGTCTTGGAAATAGACCTCGACCGGTGTCTGCGATTTGCGAGTTTGCGACGCGAACGGTAAGTACCTACGTTTTTTTTTTGTTGAAAATAATTGTGGTAGGTAGCTTGAATGAGAAATTTGTTGTAATGTAACAGTAATAGGAATGTGTCCTGAGTAAATCAAACATGGTTCCGTTAAGTCCGCCTGTTAGATTATCGAAAAATATTGAGTACGTGTTTTTTGTTATCAAATGAATAAAAATAGACGAAGATAAAACGCGTCAAAGAGCATAAGTGGAGGCTTTTGACGTCACAACGTGGTAAAAAATGTGGTGCGATGTGACGTCACACGAGTTTTCGAAGCACTGTATCGTCTTCATTTTTGGTTTACGTGTAAAAAAAAAAAATATGTGTCCAATATTTTTTGGAAATCTACACACATCAAAAGTGTCTAGGGATCAAGCATTTTTATGCGGATTTCTTGAGATTGAGATGTGGCTTTGTAATAAATTTATGATTTTATAAATTTATATGGATCCTTTTTGGTGCATTTCATAATTTGAATCAGGAACTGTGAATCAAATTCGAGTAAAAGATGAAAATCAGCTGTCAATATTTTCCCTATAAAAACATACAACGCATTGAAGACATTATTAGTGCTACTGTTTCCCTACTACTGATTAAAACCAACGTTATTATGGAGCGGCGACGTCATTTAAGCAGGGAAGAAATGCTCAGAGCCGTGGGAATGATAGAAGCTGGTTCCCGGCAACGTACTGTGGCTTTAGCTCTGAATACAAGTCAGAGTGTTATCAGTCGACTTTGGACACGTTACCGAAGCACTGGTACCGTGGCTGAGCGCCATGGAGGACGGTATCGCTGCACCACACGGAGACAAGACCGATACATTCAAATCTTAACTCGAAGAGCTCCAACAATAACCGCCATGATGTTAGCCGTGAGGCTTCATCACTCTTCAGGGAACTTAATTAGCGACCAAACAGTCAGAAACCGCTTGCGTGAAGTGAACCTTCATTCCCGAAGACCGCTACGGGTACCACCTATAGCAATGCACAATCGTAGGATTCGATATCAATGGGCTCTTGAACACAGAAATTGGGCAGAAGAACAATGGCGTTTCGTGTGCTTTTCTGATGAGTCTCGTTTTGGTATGAGACCGGATACAAGACGTATACGACACTGGAGAACCCCTGGACGCCAACAGCGATTAAAATCCTGCCAGGAAGTCCATCCTTATAGTGGTGGAACCATCATGGTATGGGCGGGTATTTGGATCGGCGGAAGAACTGAGTTGATTTGGATCAGAGGCAACCTCAACGCTCAAATTTATGCTGAGACGATTGTATCAGACGTCATCGTTCCTCTACAAGTGCAAATCGGTCCCTTATTTCAGTTAATGCATGATAATGCACGACCGCACACCGCAAGAGTTGTAAGACAGACTCTCGCCGCAGCTAACATCAATGTCCTGCCCTGGCCTGCTCAGTCGCCAGACTTGAACCCGATTGAGCATGCATGGGATATGCTACAGAGAAGAGCTCTGCCGAATATGGAGGGTATCCAGTCGCAAGAAGACCTTTTTTTGTTGTTGCAACGAACATGGGCGGCCATTCCACAGCGTGAATTGGATGAACTCATTTTGAGTATGCCAAACCGATGTTCTTGTGTTGTTAGTGTTCGCGGTAGAAACACGGATTATTAATTGTTTAAGTTACCCAATAAAATTTTAAAGAAAACTGTTATTTCAGTCTTTTTTTCGAACTTTAATGTTAGTGGTTCAAATGTCAAAAATCCCTTTATTAGGAAAATGGCAAATTTCTTTATTAATGCAAAGGTGACTTGGTTTATCGTTACTGTGACAAACGAAAACACTTTATTTGATGAATCCTCAAAGAAAATTTTAATTAATATCAATCAGGAGAAAAGTTATTGCAAAAATATATGTTGATCCCTAGACACTTTTGATGTGTGTATCTGACGGACTAATTAGATTTTTTTTGTCAACTACCCTATGGAAGGTATTATTATTGTTTTGATAATGAAGAACACATCGGGCACAAATCCAGACTCTCTGTGGCTTCTACTAAGAAAATCCTGATGGAAAATCCAATAGCACTTTGTGAACCCAGTACATCTGGCCATAGAATGTCTTATTGTATGGCATGACTAAGAACTTTCTTGCGATGTATTAACAATGTTGCATTATTATACGCAGTTCATAATTTTACACCAACACCTAAAATAGCTTCAAAGATATCACACAAGGCCACAATGTGTATCCAAAACAATATAAATTGACATAATAATACACAACTATTTATCTTATAAGCAACGTTAATAAAATTTAACAATGGATAGAGCACTGAAACTATAATTTGCACGAATGTTCCAATTAAATTAGTCATTGAATTCTTAATGACGGTATATTTCTAAAGCTATCGCAACATCGCGAGACGCCGTCGCTTGTAATCATCCACGATCAACGCTTGAAGAACCGCCATTGTTTTGAAACCAAACCAACCTCCTTACGTAACCATTGCAAACCATGAAATAATGTCGCGCGCTTTTCGAAATAGACGCGGAAGAAAATTAGTCCCGAAACAGATTCAGAATCCCAATCATCCAGGTATGCATCGCATTTAAAGTGCTGGCAACACAATAAAAGAGCTTTAACTTCTAAAACGGGAATGAAACAGTTTATAATCGTTCAGACACGTCTATGCGAGGGGTGATTAAAGGTTGGTCGTTGTCCGACCATCCTTGGCAAAAAGCCAGGATGCCAACTCAGGGAGAAATGTTTGCCTTGTTGGCTGTTTGTAACTATTTAACTGTTTATGGTCGGGTGTTCCAAATTCTAAATTTCAAACTGAACTGTCATGTTTTAAATTTAAACAGTTGAGGTTCGAAATATAAAATGATGTGTTACCGAGTTCAAAGGAAACTTTTATGACTCAGTTATTTTTAAATCGCTACATCATTTGGTTGGGTCTTCAATCTCTATACGGGCCATTAATTTTAATTAAGAAATGATCGAAGCATAACAGAAATATCTTTTTTGTTCTTTTAGGGCTGGATATAAAGGTGCGACCTTCCTTTTTCTGTCTGTTTATCATTACTGGAGATAACGTTGATGCGACGTGTAAATATTACCTTTTCTGCATCAATTGTAATAACGTGTAATCATGTACGACTATACAGAGCCACCTTCTCCTGGTTGGCATAAATCATAAACTCCATCGCTCCTTATTTTGTACAAATATTAAAAAGTTTATTCAGAAGAACGGTTATCGCCGACTAGCATCGGACTGACCCGTTTCCCTCATTTCAAACTGGCAAGTTGCTAGGAAAGATATACGTTCATCTATTCGTGTAAATGTGGCGACACTTTGGGACTCAAGTCTCTCACCATTATTCAAACTAAATTAAATAATTTTTCAATTTAACCTTTAACAGACACTTTGAAATTGTTGTTATTTGTCTTTGAAATCGCTATGGTGTAGATTGAGCAACAAATTCCATGGGCTCTCTTTTATTAGTAACAGAAACTGATAATATCTTATACAATTAAGTATAAAAGCGTGTTAGTACATTTGTACCAAAGATTTCCAACAGCAATCGTAACATTTAGAAACTCGATTCAAGATTGGCGTGTCGACAGAAGTCATGACAATATTGCATCCGAAAACGTCTCGCAAGTAACGTTAAAGAATATTCTGGAACTTCAATTCACTTTAATACAATATGTAACAGTTTTCAAAATGTTTCTCTTTTCTTTTCGTTTTCGCTATGAACTAGAACAGCTAATGCTGTTGTTGTTGTGTTGATCTGACAGACCAGGTTTTCGTACTGGACTAGATATTTTAATGAGAATGTACTTCAAGCAGAATATTAAATACCAGAATCCATCCCAGCCCTAATTATTGATTTTCTAATAATTTGACCAAAGCAAGAGACATAAGAGGCACAAGCAAAGAGAAGCCTAAACCCAGCAGTGGCTGAAGTCAGGCTGTGGATGATGATGATGATGATAAAGAAGTACCTATAAATACCGAAGTTAGAAAATCGCCTTCAGATGTCAACAATACAATTCGCCGTAGGAACAATCATTATAACATATACAATTTCATGACAAAAGCCGTTTATGGACAATATGTGCTCTTACATACAAACTGAAATGAAGGTCTCTCTATAGAGCCGAATTTTACGAAACACAATCATTCGCAATTTAAATTGATTGGATGCACGTTACAGCAAAAATTGATTTTACATATTGGATGGTTGCAGAACATTGTCGTAGTGCCTTTCAAAAAGTAAAATTTTGTACTTTCAAATGGATGAAAGGAAAACTGTGAATAAGATGCTAATGTGCTTACGCATATTCATGAGCATGAACTAGATGAAGTTTATTTATTTATAACCAACTTATACTAAGAGTAACACCACACATAAGTGCTTAAGTAAGTAAAGCGTTGAACAATCGGTAGGTTTTCAATTACTGTGTATGTATGAGCAATTGGAGCTTGGGGTACCCCGATTCGGACAGGTTAGGTGAGAAGATGATGATGGTTATTTTTTTTCTAAATAAAGATTTTAAATGGTTAAGAAAACTATTATACTTCACTAAACGAAAATACATTTATATTCTGAGATATTAACAAAAACGTCTATAAGGAGCAGTATTTTGGAGAAGGAAAACGAAATTCAGTTTATCAAAAAACGCAATCGTATAAATTTTTTCGCTCTAATGCATATAAAAGCAACATTTCATCCTCAGATAATTCTACCCGAGTGAACCCAAATCGTCACATTCTCCAGCATTACATTCAAGTCACATTTCATATTTGCAAAAATCAGCCTCCAAATAAAATTTTAATATGCTTGTAACTCCAAGTCCCTACAGATAGCCAAGAGCTAATTGAAAAGGACTACGAAGCCCTCTAGTGGCTATAAATATTTTGTTAGACCCCTTCCTTCCACAGTCTGGCCTCTACTTGTCGGCCATTTATTAGGTCAAGGCCTGGGAAGCGGGAGGCCTGTGTCCCTGGCCTCACTGAGAACAGTGTCCACAATATGAATCTATTTATTTGCTACAAAAGAGTGGCTATTTGAAATGGAATTGTGATATACTGTTACAAAGGGAGAAGTTTCATTAGCTGTTAGTAGAGCTAGGTCTGTGTCTGGCTTATCTTCTTTGTTTGAAGTTTATAGGGTCCAACCTTCATAATAATATGTACCTTTGGAGTATTAAAAATGAAACAATAGGTCAACAGGAACCTATTCCTGCTGGCCTATTGTTTCATTTTTATGGTGACCATGACCTTGTCTTCTATTATTATAGAGAACTGAGGGTCAGTCTTTACTAGTTTTGATATTTGCAACTTGTGTTTTGTCTTTTAGTCCGTGTTCAATTTAATCCATTTTATTTCTTCTTTTTTCTTTTTTCAAATAACTTGATATAATTATAGAGTGGCTTTATAGTTGGGTTAATAGGTTCATTTTTTTTTTGAACTGAATAGGTATACCTAATACTCAATTAGAAAAATAAAGAGAAAACACGAACACTTAAATGAACAAGAATAATAAGGATAATAAAGTATGCAGTTAATGAATCAGCTGTTACTTCACGCATCGACTAGGAAAATATATTTTTTTATTGTGACTTGCATTTCGATTTCTTGAGATGACACAAACAACCGCAACGCCTAAATTGTTGATAATAAACTCCGGTAAAGGTTGTAGTGATGCTTGGTTCATTTGTCGATTTTTACCCAACTGCCAAAGGGTTTTTGTTGCCAAAACACAAATTACTGACGTTGCCAGAAGGCTTCGCGGCAGAAGATGTAGACGTAGAAGATGGCAGGACGATCTGGACCAGTGGTCCAATTTGGTCTTGCAGTAGGATGATGCAGGCTTACGGTGCCATTTATTTTGTTTATTCGGCATAAAAAAGCAACTTCCAGGAACAAATAAATAAATAGCATTAGTTTGAATGTTTACCAACAATTTCTACCGACCATGACCTTGTATGCGGTGCAGGCGACACGTGACACAGACGGATAGCCACAAGTTCAACTTTTATTATTGATTCGACCTTGTGTAACTAACGGTAGTTTATGCAGTTGATCCTAGTTTAAATGCGTTCAATATAATAAGTGCGAATGGTGCAATCCAACTAGTAATTGTTTATGGTAGGTAGGCAGGTAGGTACATTGTTTTTTTTTATTCACGCAATAGAACGCACTGTTTACGCACTTCGGTAGGTCTGTTACTTAATTATAATTTAGTAGGTACTTACCTATGTTGGAATAAATAATGCAGTAGAATATAACTACGGGTATAGCTAGTAATATGCATATTTCAGTCAGTAGGTACTCACCGTGATTACCGTGCGTATAATGTATTACTACGTTTAAAAAATAAATAAAGCAGTTTTAACTCTTCATACCTATAATATTACTACTATTGAACCAAACAAAATATTCAAAGACAATCGCATATCGCACAATTACTCAAGGATCGTGTTTCACGACAATAAATTGTAAACAAAAAGAAATAACGTTCAACGATGTTGCATCAAATATTCAAAATGGCATTAGAATGGCGCCTCTTGCTTCATGCGACTCTGTCATGAGCACATAGCGTTGCACACGCGCTGACCCGGAATCTCTCCAGGAACAACTGGTTCGAATAACATCACCAATATATCCTGACCTTTCGGTGCGCACTAAACTGTCTAACCTTTACACACCCCGAAAGGTCTTCATGAATGGTAAGTTATAAACACATTCAGTCTCGCCGTCTATTTTTGAAAAAGTTCTTATTCGAATCTGATTGCATTCAGTGTTCCATTTATGAAAATGTTCTTCAGATTGCCAATTCAAAAAGCTTGACGTTTCGGCTGCGTTCCATTTTCGTGCGTTCACGATTTTCGCACGCGATAACTTTCGTTTTCGCTAAGCCTGGCGTCAATTACATCAACCTAAATAATATACAACGACAGTGAAATTGTTGTCCGCTTTCCCGCGTAGCAGTGATGGGATTAATTAATGTCACATTATGCAGCTGACAATTATGACACTCAAATCAGTAGGTACTGTAATCGTATGCAAATCTTGTTCTGCACTTGCGAGTTGCGATTAATTATCTAACTTGTTAAGCAATTAGCTTGGTGCTAACGACAGAAAGCAAAATAATATTGTCTCGGAAATTGACGGCAATTTTATGTAGATAGATGTCAAAAGATTACTGCACTAACTGATCTTAATTAATTCTGATGCCATTAGAATTTTCTTATTTCAGCGATTTGGATTTTCGCATTTAGATAGTGTTCGGGCGTACTAAAATAGCCCAGATTACGATTTTCAAACCATACTGTTTACAAAAAACCAAACGAAACAAATATTTTCAGAAAAGGTATTTCACTGTCAAAATAGACCTCGTTCAGTATAAATTGAAAGGTAATAGGGTAATAGGTAATAGGTAGGGCAGAAATTGACATCTCTTATCTGTAGGTAGGTTTTCTCAAATAACTACCATGTTAACTTACAAAATATCTTTGTCCAATAACCTAGATTCTACAGCACGTCCCGTACATAACCATATGTCTAGATCCCGTATCATCCGTGTCCTATCGTCAAGGAAATAAAGTACATTGAACACCTCTGGATTCTTCAGTAGAACTCTTTATGAAGTTTGATATCAATTAACGACATACGTGCATATTCGTGCTACTACACAAAACCTGGATAAATTTGATGTGTAAGTATTGCGTATGTGTGCCTTACTAGCTGACCAAAACGGCAGTCAACCTGAAAAACATTGTTACCTACCATACAGCGAATCTTCTAATCCCACGTCAACGACCTACGCCATTGCCCTGCCATTCAACTTCGACCATCTTACCCTGATCCCTTCCCCCCTTCTCCATCTATCAAACCCATGGTCTAAAGACGAAACTAAAAGGAACTTTAGAGGTCTTGCGAAAATGGCGCAGAGCAGCGTAGTAAGGCGAACGGTCTCATAGAAAATGCAAGAGATCACGATGACTCAGTCGCGTAACAAAGGGGCTTCTTGTTTTTATTCTAAGCTATATTATGCACGTATTATGTAAGACAATATATTGCTTTATTGGTTATTGCGTCACGGTTAGATGTTTGATAGGAGGATATTGCTTCCTCAATGCGATATTGCGAGTGCGAAACACAATGTAATGTTGCTACACGAAAATAAAAATAAAATCTTCTCGCAGTTAGTGGCCTTTCGGATCTTCTTGGGTCCATCCAATATGAGTGACTGAGCCCCTCACGAATTCATGATGTAGTTAATAATTCATTCTACACAACCACTTACCTTTCAAGATTTAAACGAAGTAAATGTTAGTAAGAGATGTGGCGGTCGTACATACTGGTCTACCCAACTTGAGTTTCATCCACACGTAAAAAAGAAGTTAAATTATCTGTAACTGATCTAAATACTTTGGGAAAACGAGGAATAGATACAGACATAGATAATTTGTAGATAGTATCGTATTTCCACACATCTGAATTCGCAGCTATTGTGCATCTTTCAGCTCTCTTTCTAAAAAGTCTCTATAATAATGCTGCTTTTAAGCAATTTATATGCGGTAATCAAATTCTTGGTAATATCCGCCTCTTGCATGTTCTGAAATACTAACTTCGTGGCATGCAGCGATCAATATCAGTCTATTGGAAATTTAAATTAATTGAAGCTGGCGGCGCGGCGGCGGGAGAAGAAAAGAAATCGATTTGTTAGAAATTTAAAAGCCGTAAAGTATTATTCTATTTTTCTTAACAACCTTTATTTATGAGAGATTCCAAAATAACTAACAATTACTTGAGTGCACGAACGCTACCATAGGGTGTCCTGTCCTAGCTTAGTCGTGTGTCTTCGTATGGATTACTACATGTAGAGAACATAACAATATGATAATGAAAACGAAAAGATAGAAAAAGTATTTAAAGTATCGAAAGTATCTACATTGTCTAGTCAGTTGTTAAGTGTTTATACGAGTAATCGTATAAATATCCGAACGAATTTGTTGTTAGGAAGTTTGTAGTGCTACGCCAGTTCTTTTTTCTTAGCTTTAATGCCTATCCTAGGAAAGGCGGGGTTATACGCGCATTTAGGGGTAGTTTTTTGTAGACCTGGTGATTATCATTAGACCATATATATTTGTGGTCAACGCTGCATGTCATGCGTGTCTTCTTCTTTCAACTTCCACAATATTAGTCGTCTTCTCAGTAGTCACCTCTACACTAGCCATAACTACCATCTTGCACACAGTCTATACATCGTTTCTTTTTCTTCTTCCCCTACTCTTCCAGTCATCCACATTAAAATCAAAACTTTTCTCTCATCATCTTCCTCATTTACACCATGTCATGTCTTCCATTGGTTTAAAATAACAAAAAAAAATTGCAAGGTTAGTCTGCTCCTAAACATTTTTTGGAGTTGAAGTACTTATGTAAGAGTTGTCATCAGTAAAAGCAGGATCATTAAGAAGATGACACAATTACTAGCTCTAATATTGTCATTCTATAATTCATGACACATCATTAGGATGTAGTAAGTTAGTAACACAGCACAATACACGGCCATTTGCGAGCGTTTCCGGGGAAGGCCGTCAGACTGACGGTTGAAAAGATGGCTTCTTTAATTACCTCGTCTTAGCCGTTAGCGGATGTTCATTCATTTGTGCAAGATTTGTGTTACGATGGAAACACAGGATTTAATGTTCGTTCGGAGATAACGGTCCTTACAGCATCATTTTTCTGGCCAGCTTTAGGTGACTCGTGCCAAAAAGTACTACGTATTTGTGTTCGGATCTAAATTGAACTAAAATGCGTTATTTTGCCATCCAAACGTACTAAGGTCTTAGAATTTTAAACTAAAATACTTTGGTGAAAAGCCATGAATGAAAAACTACATGAAGGTAAGAAAGTAATTCCTAGAAAGGTTCGCTGTTTCTACGTAACGGTAGTACTTCGTTTGCAGCATCAAGTCTTAAGTAACACCCCTCGTTAGTGGCGTCTCTCTTAAGTGCAGAGACCGTGATGATACATATGCGTAAGGGATATATACGAACATGTACTTTGAGCCTCAGACAACTTTGAAGTTTTGTAATTATTGTCACCTCTCGAATATACGCACTAACACGACACTTTATGAAACTGCGGACTTGCATCAAGTATCACATGTACGTGCCCAAAACTAACAGTTAGAATCTACGAAACTTTATGAGCATAGTTATCTCGCTCGACATACATAATAACTTTAACTTCAGCGTAACTTATTCAAGCAAATAATCCAACGAGCGTCCGTGCCATATTTTTGGCTTACACAACTAATGAGTTCAGTAATAAAAAAGATTTCTTAGTCAATATGGCTGCCTATTCTTACGTAAACGAACTTTCTAATGACCAGAGCAAAAATGTGACGATCACCTATTATAAGTAATAAAAAAAGAATTTACGATAGTTATAAATGATAAAAAGGCTATAAACCACGGGGTATGGTGTAGTTACTATAGCTACTAGATTGTCAATTACGATAGTGAAGCGTCGTGAAGTTAATTGCATGTAAAGCACCGCGAATCGTGATGAAAGTTGACAATATTTAAAAATTAGGTCATCTTTCACAGTTTCATGCTTTTCTGTTCCTAATGATAGAAACTCATATGGACGCTGGACGCTTATGAATATTTTGTAACGTTCCAAAACGTAGTCGAACTCGAGATGTCTCATTCTCATGGCGATAATACCGAGTATACGAAAATAGAGAAGTGAGCAAGATGGAAACTCTTGGGCAAGCTTTTCAGATATCAGGATTTACCTTATAGTTAAATCAAAGAGGGTAGACTGTACATAAGTTACCGTATAGGTATTATGTTGCGTAAAAATCTTCCATTCTATTCTGAACAGTTCTTTAACTGCATTAGTGCGGATTTCAAGTGTGCATCTACTCCACGCTTCGTTCACAGCGAATACAAAGGAACTGCCAGTGATGGCTCTAAGCCGGCCATTTTAATAAGACCCTAGCACCCATTACCCATCTTCCTTGTCATCGTTCTATAACACTGGACCTGCTTTATGGGTCACGCATAACGAACTACTAGCGACCCATTTTGCTCGGACCATATTTCGGATAGGTATCGGATATCCCTGAGCTATTTTTGTTTTTTGTTCGTCCCTTTACGCAAAATTCTATCGTAACCCTCGTATTCTGGATCATTTAGGTTCATATTATTATGATACGTGTTTAATTTTGCTACATCGTTTATTGGTTTGATATGAAATAGATTGGTTTCTGAAAAACGGTTTGCCTTGTTATTATTGGCAATATTAGCTTTTAAATCGAATTTGCGTACCTTGAGAAAGAGCCGTCTCGTATAACGTGCTTATGGTTAGGTTCTTATGTAGAAAGATGCATGTTTGATGTTTCGTTATTTCTACCTATGTTCTCAGATTTGTCCAACTTTAACAAACAAATCGACTAGCGATCTTTATATTTTGAGGCAACTCTGGAAGGGATTTTAAGTAGCAATAACTGTTATTTAGGATACTTATCCTTTCGCAGGCAGAATACTTCAGACATACGCTAGCGCACTAATTATGTCAAAAACAATAACAGCTAAATAATCATAGATTAGCGCTTTCTATATTCAGATGCTATGATATGATTAATAATGTAATTTTCTGTTCCTAGGTCCCCAGAAGGCGAGGAGAGCGACAAGAACACAAGCGATGGTGTGAACAGGATACCTCCACATTGTCACATCACAATCAAATGTACTAGAGAGGTAAGCACCAACTGGATTAGCTTATACCATGCGTACGTACAACGCCTAGTAGTCCCGATACGTATGTCATCTAAATTTGCTAGCTAATTTGTTTATGTTACCATGCCGTGGGCTACTGTTGATCGAAGAATAGATGAATGGATTGCGTGAGGAATTATGTGAAAGAAAATTGAGTAATGGTACCGTGACGGTTGACAGGGGAAAGAAAAGCGTGTTGCAAATAACATGGGTCAAAATTGATGAATATAATGATGGCTAGTCCACTGCAGGACTGAAAAGCTTATCCCATATCATTTGACTCGATCTTAGGTTACTCTTGGCCACCTGATTTTATCCCTCCAGTGATCTCTGCTTCGTACATCTCCACTTTGGTAGAAACTGGGCTCACTAAATGGTTTGCTTCCCGTTACGATCTTCATTTTCTTTTTCTCTTCAGATTGCAGGGTTCAACGGTCTATCAGAAGCCGTCCGTCGCTTAGACTTCTCATCAGCCGTGCGCGATGTTCGCCGGTTCAACTACATTTGCGCGTTGTTGGAACTACTGGTAGGTGGTCAGAGGTTGACTCACCTGCCCGGCGCTGCGCAAAAACTGCTACTGTCCATGTTAGAGCAACTTGCTGATCAAGGTGAGTGGAGAAACAGAGAACGGGGAATTGTTAATAACGAACCTACCTGCTAGTAGGTAACATGGCAGATGAACGCAGAATGCCTAGTGGTGAATCACCTAAAGAGGTTATTCACCACTAGGCATTCTGCGTAGCCTCGGTCAAGAGAGCCCAAATGGGTAAATATCTCATTACGAGAAGTCATAGTCAGAAGTTCCTTGAGGCTTAAACAGTCCCAACCTAAACGACCTTATACAAATTGGGACAAGGCAAGAAAATGTGGCTATCGCTTTAATCTGAAGAGGGAACACTGTCCAGTTGCCCAGTCTGGCCCAATTTTAAACCCTTTAATTTTCTTTCAGTGGCAACCTCAAAACAGAATCTAAACGCACTCCGCGCGCTAGTGATGTCGGTATCATCAGCTCGTGAGTCAGAGAAGCGTTCGTGTTGGGGCCGGCCGCTCGGCTCGCGCGCCCTCTGGGGACACCACGACCACGCCATCGCCAGGATCAACCGCATCGCTAACAGTATTAGGATACAAGAGGTATGTTATGTAGTATAACGAAGATAATTCTAAAGAGAATAGTACAGAATATGCGTTCTGTCGTCACTGAGCGTATAAGTTCAAAAGTCGATAGAAGTGCATTGATACTTACATCAAAAACACTGAACATGATCTCAAACTATTTTTATCGCATAATGTCCCTTTGGGCCTTTGAGAATGAAGTTACGTAATGAGATGATGTCCACACTCCTGAGACACAGGCCTCTAAGGTTTAGGCTAAATGTGAGATAGGCCTCTGGATTTGTAATCTGTCGATTTTATTCTTTCTCTTGTCCAAAACCGCACGTCATTGTGCTATTTTAAAGCAATTTCGCTGTAATAATTTACCTACTCTCGTAAATATCATAAATTATCCAAAAACAAAAGCTCCCATTATATTTTGGACAGCGATTGGACAATCTATCTTGCACAATCGCCAGAACCGCTCATTTAGTGCTATTTTCTGTTAAGGGCATTCTGGCAGTGCTCCAAATGGTCTGAGCACTCAATGTGCACCCGTTTGGAGTATGCTCGTAGTTAAATCAAGATGTGCGGTACAAATAACTAAGCGTTTGTTTTCAGCCGGGACCAGAGGTAGTGCCTAAGCTTCATGATTTGCCTGAGGAGTGCATCAGGGAGATTCTGTTGAGGATATCGGATCACAGGGACTTGGATGTAAGTAGAAATATGAATGTTTGTATCATCTTGACTATATCCTCGTTATTTCCGCCTTAGGCTACCTAATCTTCCTGTTTAAAGAGCTTGAACTCTATCGTTAGACCACCGCAGTATTTGCGGTATCTGAACCAAGTACAAACGAATTTCTTAGGCTTTAATTTGTCTTTGCAGCTAATTTATTTTTATATATTTATTTTTTCTTCCATCATACGTTGTTAATTTCCAAATCTACCGATATACCTAGAGTTTTTGCCGAAGTCTTTTTGTATACCTAAATAAAAGATTATGTATATTCAGAAATACATTCTAGTAATAAAAGTTCCAGTATTGGTACCTACCTAGTATTCATTTTGTCTAGTAAAGCTTATCTTTAGCGCCGCGCGCGCGCTCTTTTACTTCCGTTAGCAGAAGTACTAGCTTTTTATTGAAGTACGCTTTTTTCCTTTTCAGGCGGCGTCATCAGCATGGACAGTAATGGCATCCGTGTGCGAGGAACAGCGAATCTGGCGCGAGCTAGTGAGCTTCCACTTCAATCAGCAGCAGACCGACGCCGCGCTGGCCAAGAACAAGGACGAGGTCGTCGATGAGAAGAACTTTGATTGGAAGAAGCTGTTCCATCAGCTTAGGAAGTAAGCTGCGTATTAAATATGTGATATTGAAACTTGTGAATAATAATATGAAAAGAAGTCATGCTTGTCTAGTTTGCAACCAGCAAATGTAGTTGAGTATATGGTCCTGGGCCCGATTCCTTACTTCGGAATTTGAGTCGAACCCAGAGTGTTATAGAATGTTTCCATAACAAGTGTCAAGTCCAGACTCAAGGCTTCTAGTGAAAGAAGCCTTTTTTTTTAGCGAATGGAAAATCATGTCAGTCTTCTACTGACTGAAAACCACCGATGTTCCTTCTTAGCCCTATACTATGATTTAGGAAAAACGAAAATTTTATCAGCGTGGGGTCATTTAGGAACAGTCACATGTGTATGTCGAGGCCGCGGTAACTTGTGAACAACCCGCAGCCCCGACGGGAGTGAAAGAAGCCTTGTGTCTGAATTCGTGCCTTGTGTGTACCCAGTTGTTGGCATTAGGCTACATGAGCCTTACATACTCGACAGGTAAAATGTGGGTTTTCCGTGATTAATTATGTAGATAATTTTCGAAATTTCTGAGTAATTAACTAATTACTCCGTTTTACAGGATGTACGGCCTCCGAGAAGACGCACAATTCGCCGAGACGCTCTCCCTTTGTCGCCACTGTAAGTGCTTGTTCTGGTGTTCCCTGGGCCACCCGTGCATCGCTGACCAGTGCCCGGAGTACCGCGAGCGACTCAAGGAGGCCGGCGGGCCTCTGCCCCCGCACCCTGTACCACCCGCAGCCTTCCTCAAGTTCTTCTCCCTTTAAATGACTGGACACCACTCTCGAAGACGACTATGAACACACATCCTGGGCTACTGTAGACTGTCTACTGCCCAAAGTATATGCAGCTGTTGTCAAACTGTGACGTCATTTCTCTGGGGTTTAGTAGCCCAGAAACTGTACAGCCAGCATAATTCAAGTATTTAAAAAGTTTGGGGCCCCCCTAACCACAGCTCGTGGTTTTCAGTATCGTCATGCCAAATTACCCATTGAATAGTTCTCTTATCCCACAGTAAGGAGAAAAAAACATATTCTAACATAAATGTTGAAAAATTGCAATCTGTGTTGTGCTAAAGAAACAGTAGATAAAATATAAAAAGAAATAGGTCAATCCAAGCCTCAAGTACATTCACAAAAGGACTGATCTAAAAGTAATTTGGTAAAATCTAACATTGAGATGCCTACTAAATGCGACTCATAATACGTTGGTGCTTCGTCCAGTATTTTTTACAACATGTATCAAAATGGAAACTTGTTTGTAATGCAGCCTTTAATATAAAATATCAACGACTGACTAAGATCTCGGGCGTCAGGCCTACTTTGAAATATGATCAGTGCTATTCATATAGGAAATGAATTACTTAAACTGTAGGTGTATGTATTAATATATAGTATGGATGGCAAAAGATAAATTCGACTTTCCTTTACAGCAATAGAAAAATAAACTATGCCTAATAATAGGCACCTGTATACTTATTTCTTTTGTCGTGTGTACATTCACGTAAACATCGCAAATTACAATCAGACAAAGAAATATGCTACCTTTACTAAATTGACTATGCTATGTGAGTAATAACTTTTAAAATAAAGGATTAAATTCCTTTTAGTAGTGTATTTTACAATGGCTTATGTAAATCATTTTAACATTTACAACTAATGGTTTGTGATCAATGGCTAAATGAATCAATGTGTTCCATTGTAGCTATTTTCTATTAATATTGGATTTTTTAATGTAGTGAGAATTTACAAGTAGACAACCTTGTTTTATAATATTACAGCTCTATAGCCAGTTAAAAGTGTTGCCATGATAAACATATACATAAGAAGAATAATATATATCCTAAAACTTCCTAAAGAATGGCAGCACTTCCAGTGAATGTGACCAAAAAACATTTATACTTGCTTTGTTTGTTAAAAGAATATAATGTTATGTTTAAGGGATTAATTTGTTCACCTATTTTTGTTTTTGCACGCACTTAATGCTTTTAATATAAAATATGAATAAGGCTTTAAAAATAATGAAAAAAAAAGTATGTGATAATTCCAAAATTATATCGGTATAAGTGTGTTGTAATCGGTATTTACTATTTATCTTTGTGTGTTGTTTGTTATGTTTAAATGGTTTTTGTTTTAGTTAAATATAATTATGTATTTAAAGTAGCCAAGCTAAATTACAAGAACAATAAAATTACAATAAAATGTCGCTTGTTTGGCAACCCTTAAAGACTGGTGTTGCCACAAAAAATAAATTGCAACAGTAGGAAAATCTTTGACGACTATTTGAAACAAAATCGACTTGGCTGTTTAAAAACTATTTAATAATAATTTAACGCTATTTTAAAAAAGTTCCTTTGTTTTGAATTGGACTATTTAACAGCTAACGAATTTAATACCATGACTTAATTGCTTTTAAATTTTGTGCTTGCATTTAATTTGCACACTATACCTAATGTATTTTTTATCAACTATCCCCATACTTAGCGTGATTTTAAAAACAGTATTGCTGCAACAAGATGGTGATAATCGGTCAAACTTGTTTTTTTTGAATATTTTTCTTTTTCTCTGCCAATGCCATCGTGTGGCATGCCCTAAAAATCCTGCAGCTCTGTTTTCTATATCCGTGATAGTTGTATCATTACTAGTAGTATTGTAGGATAGTGAACCTAGTTGAATTTGATGCAAGTATTTGACGAGACTTTTTTGCCTTCAACAATAGCGTAAGAGAGACATCACTTGTCAAATTCTGTAGCACTTATTCAGTATTGATATCACAATATTAGTAGTAGTTCAAAGGTAGACTTGAAACTATTCGTAAAAATCATATGATATGAGTTTGCAGCTAATAGATTAAGAAAGCAATATTTTGTTACACAATGGTAGTTGCATGTAATAAGTAAATTGTTGTAAGGATGTTCGCAAGCTCACTTGAGAAACTTTAAACTGTTGTATAAGGTTCTTTAGGCCTAAAGTTATCATTTCAAAGTTCTATCCGTCACAGTAAGTTAAGGTCTCTGTGGTTACTTTTTAATCTGAATGCAAAATTATTTATTAAGTCTGAAGTTAGGCGTATTGAGTTGTAGACTGTATTTATTGGGGTGCCGGTTCTCATACCAACTTGTAGCTTCATGATCATTGCCTAGTCCATTACTCAACATAGGCCTCCCACACAACATCATGGTTCGCATTTATTCAAGCACTCTGCGCAATATTATTATAATCCAGAATATGATGTAGTGTAATCTTAAAAAATATGTTGTAGCAACCCCAAATAACATGAGGCACAGCCAGGAAGATGATGATTTGATGTAGTAACAATCATTTCCTTTGATTTGAAAGTAACCAATTGTATCAATTAATCAAATTGTATTAATATGTGCTGCGGCTCCCATAAATACAGTAAAATCAAAATGTTCATTGTATTGTGGTAGTGTAGTTGTTGATATTGTGATATTTTAAGATAAATTTATTATTATTATTGTAATAAGCATTCAATAGTCCCAAGAAGCTAACCCTATGTAGAGTAGATACATGAAGTAAAGAAGTACATGAGGTATATGTACCATACAAACAAAGATGATTCTAAAAAATGTGGTGACAGGGTCGAGTTTGAGAATTTCAATCATTTCCACTGTTGTTTTTCCTGTCTTTCAATGTAGAAAAAGGAAGATACTTTCTATTAAACTTTATGGCTGCGAGTGATGGTTTGTGCATTATAAGCACTATCAAGAACTCAAGATGATGCATTGACCCCGCTGATATCTAAAATTGTCCTCCTTGCAGCTTTACTTTAGATGTTCTGAGCCCCGATCAAGTTTGAACCATTACTCCTGTGTAACTAATGCACCAACCTGTATAACTCTGGCTTGTATGGGAGTGAACCTCGTGTAGTTCACTATTTCTGGTAGACGTTAATAATTATGAAAAATGCAGCTTACCTACTCATGTCATTTTTAGTTAATCTGTGATCAGCTTTATGTGAACACAATGGAATTGTTTTTTTTTATTTGTGTTCCCACTATGGTACTTTATAATGGTATTTTGAAATAAAGTTATTTTGAATAAGAATTTGTGGTTTTACTACACAGAAATGTTATTGGAGGAAAATGGCTTATGAGCCATTACAACAACAACATACCTGACTTTTTCCGATGGTGTAGGCAGAAACTACAGAATGTTATTTGTGACAATCCTTATTCTATATTCCTACTAAAATCAGCTTAACTTACATTATTGAGGTTTAGGAGAAAAATATAAAACAAAATGTAACTTACAATATCATATTTATCTGGAATTCTTTTGGTACAAGATGACAAACAATAACATCAAACAACCTCGGTTTTCACTTTTTCGCAATGTCTCACTAAATCCTTTAGTTTATACACCAAATCCTGCAGCTGCTGGCTGCCACAAGTGAACCTGATATCTTCACCACTGTTCGTCTTCAATATAACTGTGTACAACAAGTTGTCAGACCCAACTCCAGGAGTATTGGTCATAACTTCTAATTTCCATTCCACGTCTGTGATTTTGGGTAAAACGCTGGCATCAATGTTTGGGCCCGGCTCCATTGTAAAGTCTTGATAATAGTTACATAAACATCATTGCATTTCCGATTTTCAAGTTATAGGATTAGTAATGTAAATCATTTGATATCTGCAATACACGCAAGAATCCTTTTGTTGACAAGCGATTTGAAGCGATGACAGATAAACGAAAGAAAAAAATCTTTTACCTCAGTCTCTCACAAAGTCACAATGAAGGCAAATGAGAGCAAAAAATTTAATGCTAAATATAGCGATTTTGGGTACTGGAATGGCGAAGGTGGGTGTCATGTTGCTAAATCATTCACTCTTTTTACCCCAGTGCGGCGAAGCCCAAAAGGATGGTTATGTGTTTGGCGTGTGTGTATGTTTAACTGTTTCTTTGTTCCCTCATAACTCCTAAACGGATGAAGGGATTTGAATAAAATATGCGTCGTTAGATTCGTCTTGATGGCACGAGTATCACAGGCAGTACACTAAAATTAAAAAAACAAAGAAAAGTTGCGAATTTTGGTGGCAAAAAAAAAGTAGTTAAAAAACTAAAAACCTGACTGAAATAAACTGAATTGCTATTCAGTTTTTGCAAAAACAAACACATTTTAAATTAAACAAAACTTTGGAACAGGCGGGGTCCATTCTATTTTCATTTCATAATTTAATATTCAAATGAACCCCGCCTGCTTCCAAGTTTTGTTTTTTTTTTTATAATATGGAACTTTGGGTTTTTAGTAATATCAATAAAAATATGGAGTGACACAAGAATGGATAGACCAAGATCCCAGAGCCCCAGACATTACTTATTTTCTCAGAAATAAAATGTATGGGATAATGTAGTGCTAGTATGTACTTTGCGTGTACCAGTGATCAGTTTTCAGGTCATCATCATCATCATCACCCTATAATGTTCCCACTGCAGGGACTCAGGCCTCCTCTCTAGGAGAGGGATGGGCTATAATCCACCACGCGTGCCCAGTGCGGATTAGTAGATGTCACATGTCTTCGAATTTTTTGGATCTAAGACATGCCGGTTTCCTCACGATGTTTTCCATCACCATTTTGAGAGCAGTGGTGTTGAAATAAATTACACAAAGTTATACCCTGACTGGATTCGAACCCACGAGTCACTGTTCGTAAGTCGGGGCCGCCACCTCTGGCCCACCACTGCTCTTCGACCACCACTGCTCTTACCCAGTTGTCAGGTACCCGGTTCTAAAGGCAGGTAAATCTCAGTCTTGTTTTGATATTCAGGGGACTATTTTAAGACTTTTCGTAAGCAGCCAACAAACCAATCGGAGAAGCCAACCATCTCCCCAGACACACACAAGGGCGGATCCAGCTTTGGTGCCGGGGGGGGTCACATAGTCGTGGTCAAGTCACAAGAAGTTATAATTTAATTTTTATAATCTTAAATACAGGTAAAGTAGGTATTTTATAAATATACTTACTGTAGGTATGTGCCATCTGTGTCCAAGATGTTACGGTACGTCGATAGCCACGATTTCATTCTTGGAAGTGCGATAAATCTTTGAACAAATTATCCTGGATGGACAATTTAGAAATAGAAATGAGAATTTATGTAGATGAGCGTCTCAAGCGAGATAGTGGTGAAAGAGCAGGAGGAAGGCGCAAGCGTAGCACGCGCGAATTTTTTGGGGGGTGGCAAAGATATCGTCATTGGGAGGGAAAGGCATAAAATACTGTTTTACTTGGTTCGATAAGAGGACCGCTTAGCCTTATCTTCAAAAGTCTCAACTTATAAAAAACTGAAGACTTATGGGGGATATCCGGATACTCTTTCGGGTAGGTTAAGCTCAGCTGCATTCGCAGTAAGGAAAATAAGGCAGTTAACTGATGTAGCCACGGCTAGGTTAGTGTACTATGCTTATTTCCACAGCATTATCATTATCTTATATGTACTTGCATGTGATTGTGTAGTTTCTGTTGGAGATCCAATAAATAAATAAATAAATAAATAATAAATAAATAATTATGTCCATTCAGTAGTAGTTGTTGTGGTAGTAGTTGTAGTATTATGTGCATTCTGCTGTGGGGATCGGCAACGGACGTTGATTCAATTTTCATTTTACAGAAGAGGGCAGTCCGCGCGATCTATAAGATGGGCCTTCGCGAATCTCTCAGAGAAAAATTTAAAGAGATTGATATCCTGACTCATGCCTTCACTTTATATCTTAGAATGTATTTTGTATGTCCGCAAAAACCGAGGGCTTTTCAAAACTAGAAGCGACTTTCATAATTTAAATACTCGCAGTAAACACGAAACAGTAATACCCAAATTCAGATTAACGAAAACTAGCAAGTCTTTTCTTATAAACAGTATGTATACGCTTTTATAACAAGTTGCCTAAGTCAGTTAAAGAACTGACGGATGGAAAGTTTAAAAACTACATTAAACGTGTCCTTATTCAAAAAGCATATTAGATATAAAATCAAGGACCACGTCGAAGATAAAAAAAAGTTTGGCTTTAGCTCTTAGCCGGTACAAATTTGTGGATGTCTCTAAATATTCTCAATTTTATTATTAATTTTTTCTCTTCAATTATTTACTCTCTTTTACAGTGATTTTTAATCATCCAAACGCCCTTTGGTACGAATACTTACAGCACTGATATCAACATTTGTGCCTTACCTAAATTACAAAATTTGTTAACTGATATGTTGTGTACTTTTTTATTTTTACATTGTTTATAATTATATATTTTTTTATTATTGATTTGTGTCTCTAGTAAATCTAAATTGAACTTACGCCTTACTATTGTATCGAGTCTGGTTCTTCTAACCAACATAACAGACAGAATGTGTTGCTGGGGAATTTGTTCCGTCACTTCTTCTTTCCAGCTAAAACACTAGGAAGTGCCGAAGGGTGGGCGTTTTGGGGGACTGTCTCTTGTAAATAAGTAGAGTAAAGTAAATTTTGACGTTCGAAAAGTGCTGATTATCAGCCTAATTTGAATAAATGACTTTTGATTTTGATTTTATTTTAGTAGACATCAACCCTCCTCTTCTGGAACCAAGCACCTAAGACAGAGGTTTGGAAGATGTGACTGATATCTTCTCGTCAATGATTAAACGATTATTCGTTCGTCGTAGTTTTCAGCTGCGTCCAGTTTGACTGAAAACATACTACAACATAGTTGGGTTAACGTACGTGGATTTTACACTCGAGATAACACAAACATTCCAACGATAGTATCAAAATCGATTCAGAAAGAAAAAACTTATGTCCTGGACCCAGCCCAGCAACATAAAATGTCACTATAAGTGGTACGTTCTAGGCGTGTCGATTTTTAACAGACTTCAAAAAGGAGGAGGTTCTCAATTCGTCGGATCTTTTTTAATTTTATATTTATTTTCCCCGATTGTTTTGAGAGGGAATGGGCTATAAACAAGAGAGTAGGCCTGTGTCCCAGCAGTGGGAACATTAATGGGCTGTTGATGGTGATGATGATTTCCCCGATAACTCTAACATGGCAGGACCGATTTATATTTTTTTTTTTTATTACCTATACCTACTTCCCAGGTGATCCCATGGATAACCATTTTTTTTTTGGGGGGTTGGGAAATCATCAAATAACCCCTCCCGCTCTTGGGCAGAGCGAAAGGGAGTGTCAGACTTCTACTGACTAAAAACCACCCATGTTCCTTCTTAGCCCTATATGTCGAGGCCTTGTTAAAAAGTTTTTATCAAAATTCTTTTCCATTTTGATTTCATTTTTGGCGCGCCGCAAACTTAACATCGTCTAGGATGGGGTTCTAGTTGGTGGTGTTGAACTGCAATTACAAGGTGCACACGCGCAATAGTCTTTTACGGCCGTCTCATCAATCAAAGTGAGGTGCTTCGCCTGACGTCAAGCAGACTAATGTGTTGGCGCTATCTTACTCTGCGGGTAAATTCGCGTGCCCCGTGTGGTCATTTAGCCCATGCAAAGTTAGTGCAGCTCTGTATGAAACGTGCCGGATAATCGGCTGCAAATTACAAACTATGGGGCACTTGATATTGTGTCCAGCCTGTCCTGTTACCTGTACATCACAGGAGCTGATGAATGCTATCGAAAGTGCCAAACTCGTCGCCAAATTTTGGGCTGACTCAATTGAAATTGTCATCGGTACTGGTACGGTAGTTTGTGAGCTACCGGGGCTGCGCGACTGTTATAAGTGTGTGCGATATAAAGCGGCCCTGGAACATCGACCATACTTGACTCTGCGCCGGGCCAACACGGCGCCGGCAGTACTATTATGATTGTATTCTGTGACGGCGCACAAGTCTTTATATATATATATTAGGATATAATATAGGAGTAGATAAATAAAACAAAAATGTATTACTAAATCGTTAGTATATTAAAACAACTTTATGAAAGTTGTTACATTGATTTGTCATCAAAAATATAAATCTACGCTTAACTATATAATAACAGTTACAGTGTCATAAGGCAAATAATGTTATTTGGCATAAGGCACATTTTACAATAGCATTCACAATATTAGTTTTTCTACACTAGTACATTTTATTACAGCGATTAATCTCAATGATACAAACTACACAAGGATTGCAGAGATTCTAGTTGGTGTCGAGACAGATAGAAAAGCAGATTCTAACAATTATCGAGTTCGTGTTTTCTATTCAATATTTATCATTTTACCTGGTTGTATTTTTCCTTGAGAACAATTCTCAATAAAAACCGCAAGGAATAAATATATATATTTTCCAGCTGACTGGCAATACATGTTATCTACAACTATTTCTGGCATTCTCTTAGATCTATTTCATATATTTCTGGTTCATTTAATTCACATTAGCACCATTTTAAATATTAACATGTACACTTTAACTGTAGATTATAATATAATTTAGTCACATTACTACGAAACAATATAATTTAGTAAACGTATTTTATCAACCCCAAAAAATTAATTTAACACAACCTATGTACTAACAACACTTAAAATACTGGCAGTTAAAAAAGATTTTAGTGATGTTATACAGTTATCTTTTTAAATAAACTTATGTTAATTGAAGTGTACATAAAATTGATTATTAAATCTTAATATATGTATTTAAACGGATGGCACCCAATCCAACCATTCCTTCCTCTTGTATTCTATCTTTCGCAAATTGCTGTGGCATATTATTCAAGAATTCATTGAAATTGTATAATATTTTAAAGCATGATCTACTTAATTTTATTCAAATCCCTAACTTTCGAACACTGAAATTGACAGAAGATATTATTATAAAACCCACAAATTGTACGTTTCTTTTCGTAAATTAGACTTCATAAATATAAATAAAACTTGGTACAAAATTTATATTATTCCAAGTAAAATTTTAGTTTATACACGGTGTATATTTGGGACTCATAATTTGCGGGGTGTTTGGTGGGTTGTGTCACTTCATAATATATGTATATTTAAAAAATAAACAGTTTTCTTATAAAAAAATATATAGTGATTACCGTTATTCAAATATACACCATATATAAATTAAATGACTTTTTAAATATCCATCTAAAATAATATATTAAAAAAAGGTTTTCATTGCAGTTGGTTTCAGCGTTTCATTTTCTCGAGGATAGGTATGACCATCTCAAAGGTGGGTCGTTTGCCGGGGTCCTCGTTCATGCAGATCTTGATTAGCTTGGCAATGTGGGGGGAGATACCTGGTGGGATGGTGACGCGCAGACCTTCCAGGGCTATCTTCATACCGCATTCCATTGGAGACAGGTCGGCGAAGGGGACCTGAAGAAAAAAATAGCATGGACATGAAAATAGAGCTAAAAAAACAATTGGAAAAGCATTTGAAGTTGTAAAAACATTTTTGGCAAATACAAAATCTTGTTCCATTTACTTCGCTGCTAGCCGTTTAGATAGACCAGGCTATGAAAGAGCGTCTATTGCCTAAACAGTTTATCCAATGGCCTAGGAAAAGCAGTGTCCTGTTACCTAGTTGACGGGTTATGGAGGTCAGGGGGTCTAAAATGGACGGATCATAATATAAATTGCGTTAAAAAGCGTAAAATGGACTTTTCATAATAGTAACTGTGTTTGTGACCATTTAGGAAAATAGATCATATTATGAAAATTATATGAATTGCGTTAAAATTTGTAAAATGGTCACACTGCTAAAGTGGTCATTTTAGACGCTGATTTGGCTAGACTGGAATGCCAAAACCCATCCTGCATTCCACCTCAATAATGTTGCTTTCGCCTATTTTACTTTTTTTGGTGTTTTTTTAAATGCAATTTTATAATAAAATGTCTTAGATTTATGTAATAATGTAATTTATGAATTTAATGTCCAGTTTTAATTTTTAACTGTATTTATTTAATGTAATGTTTTAATTTTTCAAAGTTTTCAATGTATTTATTTTAAAGTAAAGTTTTAATTTTTGTAATTTTATCTCCTAATTTTTAATGTAACATAGTTTATAAGTCTCTACTAACACATATTATGGACCAAAATGTCTGAAATAAAAAGATTTTATTTTATTTTATTTTTATTTTTTATTTATTTTTATTTTGGGAATGGCATCTCGCAGTTTAACCTAGGAAGTTGTCGACTGCTTAACCGGACTAACCGGACTGTTTTTTTGCCTGGGCAAATGATGATGTATACTTGATTTTAGACCTCTGCTTTTGCACTAAACAATTTAAATGACCGTGCATCTTATCTTTTCCCTGTAAGCTGCATAAGCGTTTACAGACGCAATTAAATTACATTTTAAACAAACATCCAAAACATTCTTAGCTCTAACTTTCTTAGCTTTATTCTTAACTCACCTCTCTAGTAGCAAGTTCCCACAGGAGGATAGCGAAGCTCCACATATCGGCGGCCTCCAGGTTGCGCTTGGCGGGCGGCTTCTGTAACGCTTCGGGCGCCATCCATGCCGGCGCATACACGCGTCCCTTCTCTTGGAACGAGAACTTCGAGTCCGCCATGTTGATGCGCGCTGTCAGGTCCTCATCGATCTGGAATCGTTTTGGTGTTGTAAATGAATTGCACATTTTGATCTGTTCTTAAAGATAAATAACATAACATAATCACGCCTGTACTCCCCGTCGAGTTAGGCAGAGGTATACCCTCACATAAGGAAAATAAGGAAAAAGATAAAACTACTCAAATTCAAATCTGCGATGTGGCCCCTAAAATCCCAAATTGTAATGTAGCCGGTGACACTCGTGCCATCAAGACGAATCTAACGACGTATATTTTATTAGAATCTCTTCATCCATTTAGCAGTTATGAGGGAACAAAGAAACAGACATACATACACATCAAACGCATAACTCTCCTTTTGGGCTTCGCCGAAGTCGGGTGAAAAGGAAAGAGAAGATTAAAAGAAAGGAAGGTAAAGTAGAGTAGGAAATGGTTCGTAGGATCCATTATAATTGCTTCTTTAACATCAACAATCCATAATGAACACTAGCAGGAGTGTTCATTATGGATTGCAACAAACTATTACAATTTGAAAATTTCTTTTGAAAAAGAGCTTCACATGACAATGATGAATTATTTGTCGTGGAATTGATTGATTGTTATGGGTCGGTAATTTCAAAATTGGATTATACGAGCCTGCATAACATAGGAGCGCGTCTTGAAGTAGGGAACATACCCATGTAAAAAGATGATCTGTTAAGTTTTGATCAAGTATTTGGCCATTCACATGTATGTCAGTTTTCAGTAGATTTTTTGGACTTCTGGACTTTAACCTAGCCTAGGCTATGTTACTGATGTCAACGAATAAAAAAAAAAGTAGTTAAAAAACTAAAAAACCCAACTGAAAAAACAGAAAAGCAAAAAAACAAGCACATATTAAATTAAACAAAACTTGGAAGCAGGCATTCTATTTTCATTTCATAATTTAATTTTCAAATGAACTCCGCCTGCTTTCAAGTTTTGTTTAATTATAATTATGGCCCCCACGCTATATGGCCCCCAAAATCCTTTTCTTTTTTAATTTTAATGTAGCCAGTGACACTTGCGCCATCAAGACAAATCTAACAACGTATATTTTATTCAAATCCCTTCATCCGTTTAGGAGTTATGAGGGAACAAAGAAACGGACATACATACACGCCAAACACATAACCCTCCTTTTGGGCTTCGCCGCAGTCGGGTAAAAAGGTCTTGCCTTTGAGTCCTTTATTTTTTTTTGATGGGTGGAAAATCTTCAAATGGTTCCTTCCGCTCTTGGGCAGAGCGAAAGGGAGTGTCAGACTTCTACTGACTAAAAACCACCCAAGTTCTTCTTAACCCTTTATGTCGAGGCCGCGGTATCTCTTACAACAACCCGCAGTCCCGACGCGTCCTGTGACATTATTATAATTAAAAAGTTAAAGTCAGTCAACTCACCATAATATGCTTGCTATTAAGCGCATAAGTAGGCAGTATCTTGTCAGTCTGCAGCGCGTGCAGGTACCGCATGGCGCGCGCCACGTCGTGCGCCAGGCGCGCCGCGGCGTGCGCGTCCAGCACCAGTGCGCCCGCCCCCCCGCCCCCACCGCCCCCGTGCAGCAGTGCGTGCAGCGAGCCCCACGACATGTACTGCGATATCACCACCAGCGATGGCGGAGACACGCAGCAACCCACCTGGATGGGGGAGGGTTATTGAATTACAACTGGAACTCGGTGTCGACACAGGTCCCACCAAACGCCTATTCTACCTTCCAGGGCACCAACGTCATGCCTTGGTCTCTTCCTATCGTCACGTACCGAGACTTTCTTCAGCGGCCAGTAGACGGAAAAGCTCCGTCATCGTCAGTACCAGTATTAATGACGTGTTTAAAATGGCCTGTATGTTTTACAATAGGATAGTTAACTAAAAAAATCTAATTAGTCCGTCCGATAGATTTCCAGAAAATGTTAGACACGTATTTTTTCTTTTTTCACGTAAGCAAACAATGAAGACGAAACAGTGCTCTGAAAACTTCGTGTGACGTCTTATTCTAAGACATAAGTATGAAATTTTTTTGCGTTTAGTGACGTCACACGACGAACGACGACTTTTATTTATTTGATAAAACAAAAAATACATCATATATCTAACAGACGGACTAATTAGAATCCTAATTATGGAGTTTTTTCTTAGCCATCACATGCATCGCCCAAAGACTTGAGGAATTTATTTATGGCGTTAAAAAATATTATTGGTTACTAGCTAGAGCCGTGGGCGGCCTAGAAAACGCTGACGTGACGTCTTAGTTAGAGGCATCCGCAACCGCACGTAGAACCGTAGGTACGTCAATGGGGTGGTTACTGACTAAAAAAAAATATGATTTGATTCGATTTACTCCGTCTGTTAGATTATCGAAAAATATTGGATACGTGTTTTTTGTTTTATCAAATGAAAATATTTACTTCAGACACATGATCAAATGAATGAAAATTTACGAAAATAAAACGTGTCAAAGATCGTGAGGGCTGGTGACGTCACTCTCTGGTACAAAATGCACCAATCTATGACGTCGTGCGACTTTTCGAAACGCTGTATCGTCTTCATTTATAGTTAACGTGAAAAAAAATGTCCAATATTTTTTGGAAATCTATCTGACGGACTGGTTAGATTTTTTTTGTCAAATACCCTATTTATGTTAACAAAATGGTATTCACCTTTTTTGTACTCAATGTTGTACTATTTGACCCTAAGGTTGTGTGGTAGAAAATGCCTTGTGGCATTAAGACCGCCTATGTAACACTCTTGTGCACGAAATTTAAATAAATAGATAAGAATGGAAGACTATGGGTAAGGCCTTTGCCCAGCAGTGGGACAATATGGGCTATAAAATAGAATAAACTAATAACCATGCCTTTGGACTTATTGTCTGAATTTTATTTTTTTTATTTTTGTACTGTACAGACCAAGCAGCAGCGGTGGCCCAGAGGTAGAGGCCCCGACTTGCGAACAGTAGGTCGTGGGTTCGAACCCAAGCAGGCACATTACTTTGTGTAATTTATTTCATCACCGCTGCTCTCAAAACGGCGAAGGAAAACATCGTGAGGAAACCGGCATGATGTCTTAGAACCAAAAAATTCGAAGACATGCCACATCTACCAATCCGCACTGGGCACGCGTGGTAGATTATAGCCCATTCCCTCTCAAAAGAGAGGAGGCCTGTGTCCCAGCAGTGGGAAGATTAATAGGCTGTTGATGATGATGATGATGACTGTACATAAGATGAAATATGCTTGCAAGTAATAAATAAATACTCACAACAGGCAGTATATTGGGATGCGAGAATATCCTGAGCTTGGGGAACTCCTCGTTGAAGTCTCGCTGTACGCGTGGCGTACACTCGCGGACAGCTAGGATCTTCGCCACGATGTCGTTCTTTTGCCATCGGCCGCGCCAGGTCTCACCTGTAACCTAACTTTATTAGATTATCTACGAAAAATGCCAAGTTATTCATGTCAAAAATGAATCATTGTGGTAAACGGATAACATTCATGAGATTCGTTTTTCCACATTTCCATCAAATGGGTTGTAAAGGCCAAATAGCCTGTCGCTCCATATATCTGTCAAGACTGAAAGCCAGCCTCATTATAGTTTTCTTTTTTTTATTAATTCATGATATAAACAAAATGTAAACACATACACAAAGGAGTTGGAAGGTTAGGCAGATTATAATGATGTCTTTCATGTTGAACTTTACTGTTAATACCTCCACGTCCCCCTTACTATTCAATGCATCCAACAGCACAATGTTTTTAGACTAGAGTTACTTAGTGTGCTGTACAGAACACTGCCGGCTTCGTGAAGGGTCCGTTTACACCTAGCATGATATCTTACCAGATGGAGTAACAGCAATCCTGGTGTGCAGCGACAATTCGTTGATATTTATACCCTTGTGACGTGACAGCGTGGCGTCTCGGCTGCGAGTCTTCAAACCCAGCCAGGATTGATCCTTGAACTGGATCTTCTTCAGATCTTGGCCTTGTGTAGTGGCTAGCTCGTGGAGTCTGTGGAGAAGGAACAGATGTTAGTGTCTTGATTGCATATTTTTCAAGCCGGTGTATGCTTAAAAAGCGCAGAGTTGTGGTAAATAATGTTTTACATAACATAAAATGACGCCTGTAAGCCTTGAAAGGTTAGGCAGTGGTGTAATTAATAGTAGATCCACAATTCGCACAGTTATGTTTAAATCCCATGTATTAGGGGGGGGGGCATCAACCGGGCACAAATCAAGACTCTTTGGCTGCCACTGATAAATTCCTGATGGAAAAACCCAATAACACTTCTCCGACCGAGAGTCGAATAAAGGGCCTCATGTTCTACACTCATGCTTGTAACCACAGGTATGCATGTTTTACATACACGTGCAATACGTATGTATAAACTGAGGTATTTTCCACGTGGAAATAGGCGGACACCATATAAAGCCATCTGCTAAGATTCATACATTAGAAAACACACGCACGCCGTGGGCTAACTCTACTCCACTGACCTTTCCGAATAACTGAACCAATTATACAGGGTGTAAATTAACCCTTCACACATACTCAGGAGGAGCTCGTGGCTTAATAAGAACTGCCACTCGGGTCGATCTTTAGGTTAAGCTGCGCTTGCCTAGGTCGATCTGTGGATGGGTGACCGCCCAATACATACCGAGTTTCCTACGTGCCTCGGAAAGCACGTTAAGCTGTTGGTCCCGGGTGCCATATATGGATCTTTGGCAGTCGTTACGGGTAGTCAGTGATCTGAAAGTCTGACATCCAGTCTTACCAAAGGGTATCGTATTACCTAGTATTAACTGGGTTGTGGAGGTCAGATAGGCAGTCGCTCCATGTAAAATACTGGTATTCAGCTGCATCCGGTTAGACTGGAAGCCGACCCCAATATAGTTGGGAAAAGGCTAGGCAGTTGATGACATACGTCAACCAAGCATTCTGTACATCAAACTAAGTACCTACCCCTATGCAAAAATTTTTGCTGGGAAATGACTTTTTTTTTGGGATCCAAAATCACATTTTACGGTAAAACTCAATGTAGCACTCTTAAAACATTGTGCTAGTGAATGCTTTGAATAGTAAACGGGTCATGGAGGTAATTTAAGTAAAGTTATAACCTGAAAAACTAGTATTTACAAAAACAGCTGTGCTTGGAACTTTGACCCCCAATATCACCGTAACTAGGGGGTTCCCAGGTAACGTATGGCTTAGAACCAAAAAAATATCGCAGTGGTGGGGTTAACAAATGCCTTTCGTTTGCGTTTAGGTACGTAGTACTATTATGTACTCAGTGGTTAAGGGTACTTTTACACCCTTATTGTGTTTAGGGTCTTTAAAGTCTCTTTTCATCATAAAACATTCTCTTTTTTTGTAATCTGTTTTTAGAAGTGAGGACTTTTAATTGGCTGTCAGCCTCTCATACTATTTTTTAATTCTGTTAATCTTAGCTGTAAGTCTTCCATAGTTAATAAATAAATAAATAAACTATTTGCGTTACGCGGTATCATTTCCATCTTTCGCCTTCTACTTTAGTGATGTCATTTAGCATTGAGTTTGTCACTGCTTGATCCTATCGTCGATCCAATCGTGATGGACTAAGGTTCACGAACAGTTGCAGTGTGTTACAGGGATCAGTATCATTTCGACTCGAGCCGTATTTTATTTATGATTTTTTTTAAAAGTTCTGCTACTATCATTTATAAACACCATAGCAGCATCAGCTTCAATAATTTATAATAAAATCAAAAATCACACTAATATTATAAAGGCGCAAGTTTGTGAGTGTGTATATTTGTTACTTCTTCACGTCTCAACGGCTGGAGCGATTTCAATAAAATTTGGTATGGAGTTAGCTGACAAACTGGATTAACACATAGGATAGTTTTTATCCCGATTTTATCTTCCCGTGGGATAATTTTCGTTTGGAGCGGGTGAAGCCGCTGGCAACAGCTAGTTTTATTATAAAATCAAGTTAATATGACGAGAGATGATGCAGTTCATATGATCCCAGTCTTTTAATTTGCGAATTCCGGCTTCTTTTGGGTTAGCTTGTTCCATTTTTCTTTAGACTTCTTTTCTATCCTCTGGACAAGGTTAAGGTCGAGGGTGACGCAGCTAACAATTTCTTATGACTATTATAGTTGATGCATTTAAAGATTTGCTTACCTCTGCACAAGCACTCCCCTAGTCTTATCCAGGGGCGTGTCCCCATCCTTGTTGGCGAGCGACACGAGAGCCCCGGCTAGCAACAAGTCTTCGGCGATGGCACTGTAGCCCCAGAAGCACGCGTAGTGCAGAGGTGAGTTGCCGTGTTCGTTTGTGAAGTTCACATCCACGCGGTTTTGGAGAAGCTGTAGGGATAAGATAGGAATTACTGCTACTGTTAGCCAGTGTCATCCCACAGCTGGGCAAAGGCCTCACAACCTCCTAATCTTTCGCTTCAGGGTAAATGACAACCACTGGTTGGGTTTTGTGATTCTATCCAGCGCGTCCCGCCATCTCCTGCGAGATTCACTGAGATCGTCTTCTAAGAAAATCAGTTTAAAAAAAAACAGTAATTTATGTCTGAAATAATAAAGATCATGTGGCCTGTGATTTCCATTTCCACCAGACAAAAATACAAAATGCTCGAAACTCCGTGGGTGCTTCAAAAATTCGTGATGAAAAAGGAAATAACAATTTGCCCAAACCGAAAATTTAACACAGGAATTGTGAGACTCCAGAAATAATACTCTTTCCAGCAGTCCTGAATGAAAAACTAAGAAAGTACAAATTGTACGTTAGTACTGTCCTAAAAGTTTTCATTTAAATTTTTCCGTTCGAACCCCAAAAGCATAACATCTGAATCGCCATTTATTCATTTATCCCCATTTATTCAGAATATACACATTCATTAAACTACAAGCAATCAGTTTTCAGGATAGATGAATGACTAATTGTCAATTGATAAATTAATAATGAATGGCATTTCCCTAATTATACTGATGTTGGCAAATTTTGTGTATTTGTGTGTATGTTTTATACTACTTCAGTCTGTATTGGTGGGAATGGGTTTGGATGAAATTTGTACAAACTATAAGCATTTTTACTGTACTATATTGGTATCCTGTTTATAGTTCTGTGGTAGTCCAATTCGTTTTTACATCTACATAAGTTCGATGGCACACCTTACAGCGCTGCCATCTACATGACACTGGTATATATATAAGTCAACATCAGCTTGCCAAAAAGGAGAAATAAAACGACTCACCAGCTGTACAATAGGCCTATGGCCATGTGCGGCCGCGAGATGCAGTGGGGTGTCATCTCCCATGTTAGTGACATTGATGCGGGCGCCGCGACGGATCAGCATCTCCACGATCTTGAGATGGCCTTCCTTGCATGCCCAGTGGAGAGGACTGAAGTGATGGTCATCTCTGGAATGATGAGAGGGTATTTAAGTAAGATTGTGTAGTAACCTCTCTCTCCTCTAGTCTGTCTGTCTGTTCTGGTTTATCTCTCAAATAGCTAGACCTATTTTGACGGGACTTATTTTACAGGCCGACAGCTGATATTATAAGGAGCAACATATGCTACTTTTACTTAACAATATTTTTTGATTTGAAAAATCAAAAAATATTTGGGTTATATTATGTTTTGCGGAGGTTTACACACACGATTTAAATTAAGAACAAATGTAGCGTCGCGCGAAAGGTTGGTGCGTAACTAAGCGCGATGTGGCTAATAGGCGTGACGACATAGTCAAAGAATCAATGATTTAATGATATTAGGGGAAATTACATACGAGAAGGATTTAAAACACTGATTTAGTTTTATTTAAAAAATTAAGATTAGTAAGATTTTTAATAAAATAAAAGATTAAAATACTGATATCGGCCATTTTGATTGAAACACCAATCATAGCGCACTACGTCACGCCAATGTAAACATCACTAGCTGTCACTAGCTCACTGTGTTGTTTTGTTGCCGATTACGCATTTGGATATTTTTTTTGTTACTACAATACTTTGTGAACATCTTTAGCAATGGAATCAGGCTTTGTAAAAGCAAACAGTTCAAATTTGCCCAGGGCCTGCAGTCTCTACAAAGATAGCGATCGCTTTACGACAAAATTCGGTCGCAAAGCTATAACGATGCGGATTTAAGGTGGACGTGAGCCGGACGCGACCCGCCGGTATTAGCTACCAACTTAAATCCGCATCGTTATAGCTTTGCGACCGAATTTTGTCGTAAAGCGATCGCTATCTTTGTAGAGACTGCAGGCCCAGGATAGATTTACTGATGTTGGGCGATTTCCTTGGGTCAAATAAAGAATTTTGCTCGTCCGAGTTCCGAAATGTGAAAACCTCTCTGTAAGTAAATTTTGTAAGTATCTAACACTATAAAAATACAACAAACTCGTTTTGAGCTTGTAGGAGTTTAGTTTATTTTCACTTTCATATGTTATTTTTACAATAAACTTGTCAGTTTATTTTTGAGGTTAGCTCCTTCGCAACTTGTAATAAAAGTTTGCTACTGAGTTAATAACCAACAAAAGGAGTAAATTTCTGTAACTACAAAGCATGTACTAGTATCTTTTCTCATAGTAACAACCTACTATCATAATCACCGGGTCAGCTATGCAGGTCCAGAGGACAACATTTTTGGCATTCAATGTAATGCTAAAACTATTGCTATTGATGTGTTTTTACACTGAGGCACCGCACACCACTTATAAACTTTGTTATTCATTTTTAACACACGAATTATGGTAATGTTTGTTTTAGTTTCCTCTAGCTGCGCTTTGACATCTCCATGTTTACATAGGCGTGACGTCAGACCCGACGCCATGACACTGCGAGCTGTTTTCGCGCTCTATTTAATTTTTTTTTCAAAAATGGCTTATATCTTCGTTAAACTTTACTTTATTACTGAAATAAAGGTTTTTTCGTAAATAAAAAAGATGTACCCACATTACGGAAGGGGATTTCAAAATCTTTCGTCATGCCTATTGGCTTCATTTCATGTTGCCATTTTTGAGGGCGGACAACGTATCTATAGTTTTAATACAATGTGGAGCAGGACGATTGACATTCCTCTAAACCACGTAAAGAAAGGCATGCTCTTGACCCGTATACAAAAAATCAATCAAATCCAATGACTACTTTAGCCACAGGAAATTATTTTTCATTTTCTTATTTTTCAACATGATGTAGATCGGAGTCCGTAATAATAGGTAAACATTGTAAGGTCAGGAACCTGTGCAAAAACCTACGATTCTATTCTCAACGTCTCAATACGCTTGAAAGACAGAGAAAGGTGTCATACGATCCCACTCTGACGCGCCCCGCACACTCCCACAAAATACTACAATTATAAAGAAAAAGTAATGTTACGCCGGGCATCTAGAATCTTCAAGAAACCTCGCTTAATAACTGAGAAGTACGCGTGAATTCTAGTAGGTACCTAATTCTATTCTGTAGGTAGTTAGTCCGCCGCCCGTCGTCGCGGTACTTGCATTTTAATTTCGATCGTATGCCTACGGCGTAAAGTAACTTCTTCTTTGTTGGTTATTTTATCTTTAAGTTTATTTTTTTGTTAATGTTTTTCTGGATGCTTTTTATGGAATAATAGCGAACTTTCTCGAATATCTATTGTGTGTTTGGGGTATAAAAGGACCGAGAGAGGACGCAGCAGACAGTCTACTTTTAAGCGAGACAACGGAAGGTTCGAAGAGATATCAAGTGCGCTGAAGTGTTCAGTAGTGTTTTGCGATTGCCTATAAGTGTTTTGCGAGTAATAAAGTTATTTCGTGTGTTCAATTGGTAGTGCTTTTATTTATCCCATACCCAGCTCGTAACAATTTGGTGTCAGAAGTGAGGGATAAATAATGCCGATTCTACCCAAGGACGACACGGATAGTATCCGTACGAGGAGTCAGCGACAACAAGGTATGGACCAAAGGCGATTTGGAGACTCCCCGACACAGACACCGGGCGGTGTCCAGCCTACGTCAGAGCCAGTCGCTGGCCCATCTGTATCTACTCCAGCACTAGCGGCGCCTGACTTGTCTGCCTTAATGGCTCTGCTGCAAGACCAGGCTCGTCGTCAAGAGGAGCAGGCCCGTCAGTTGCAGGAACAGATGCAACGGGACAAGGAGGAACAGGCTCGCCGTCAGGAGGAACAGGCTCGTCGTCAAGAGGAGCAGGCTCGTCGTCAAGAGGAGCAGGCTCGCCAGTTACAGGAACAGCTGCAACGTGATAAGGACGAGCAGGCTCGCCGTCAAGAAGAACAGATGCTCCTGATAAAGGATCTTCACGCATCAGTGGGCAAAGAGCTGAGCGTGATGAAGGAGCAGGTACAGCAGCACGACAACCGTATCGCAAAGGCCGAAATTCAGATCGCCGATGTGAAGAAGGCCTTGAGTGAAATTAAGGTTGGAGACGGGGCTGTGACTTCAGTGATTGCTGCACCTTCGGTGCGCGGGTTTAAAGTGCCGCCATTTGACGGAACATCTTCGTGGTCGGCCTATAAAATCCAATTTGAGGCCGTTATGAAGGCGAATGGGTGGACCAAAGCGCAAGCCATGACAGCGCTCACCTTGGGTCTCCGAGACCAGGCCCTTACCATTCTTGAGGCACTCGGCAAGGATGTGACCTACGAACAGCTGCTGGAGGCATTAGAGTCTAGATACGGCGACGCGCACCTGGAGCACGTCTTTCGTGCCAAGTTAAGGGATCGCGTTCAACGTAGTGCCGAGAACTTACAACAGTGGGCCCTGGAAGTTGAAAAGCTGGTTCGGAAAGCATACCGGTCTGCTCCTGCACTCATAGACGGAAATTTGGTACAGTTGTTCATCGACGGAATACGCGACTTGGAAGTGAAAGCCGCTGTGAGACTTGGGCATCATGAAGAACGCCTTAGCACATGCTCTAGAAGTAGAAGCAGTAAGGCAGGACCACCGTACGTACCGGGTCAGAGAAGTTGTGGCATCACTTACACGCGACCGTCCGCAAGGGTACAGTCCCAGCTGCTGCGTTAAAGAAAGGGATCATCTTGGCTCAAGCTGTCCGAAGCAAGTTGGGGTAGCACCTGTACGCCTACGTCCGCAAAAGTACAGCCCGAGGTGCTACACTTGTGGAGAAAGTGGTCATCTTAGGTCAAACTGTAAAAAACGACGCACGACGAGAGATGAACATGATCAATCACAGCAGAGAAAGGCGGCTGAAATGACTGCCCAGCACCAGTGGAGAACTCGCGGTAACGAAGACGTACTGGCAAGACCTTGGCGTGAAGACTGCAGGCAGGGTTCCAGGCAAGTAACTAAGGAAGTTGTGTCTGTGAGAAAGCTAAGAACAGATCTAAGCGACGAATGGAAGGAAACCATACAACAGGCTCAGCAAAATGACTCGGCCATCAAGCCAGTCTTCGAGTGGATCAAAGCTGGTGCTCCGAAGCCCAAGTGGAGTGATGTGGCTGCGATGAGTTCCATCACCAAGAGTTATTGGGCACAATGGAACAGCTTGGTGATCCAGGATGGAGTGTTATGCCGTAAATGGGAAAACGCTCGAGGGGACAGCTGTCATCTACAAATGGTTGTTCCTAAAGCTAAGGTACCGGATGTTTTACGGCTGTACCATGATGGATGTTCAGGAGGACATATGGGTGTAAAAAGGACTCTACTGAAGATCAGAGAGCGCTTTTACTGGATCCACTGTCGAGATGATGTGGAAGACTGGTGTCGCAAATGTACCAGCTGTGCGGCTGTGAAGGGACCCCATACACGAAGCAGATATGCATAAAAAGTGTACAACGTTGGAGCCCCCTGGGACCGGAAAACAAACATTAGTGGTTTTGACGAAAGTTCGCTGGTGTGGTTGCATAACCCAGTGCGGAGTAAGGGAAAGTCCCCGAAATTGCAAGCAAAATGGGATGGACCATACCGAGTTGTGACCAGGATCAACGATGTCACCTACCGAATACAGAAGGGTCCGCGAGGTGCGCCTAAGGTTGTGCATGTAGACCGATTAGCGCGATATCACGGGACTAATGATGCTCGGGACGAGCATGTCTAAGGAGGGGGCAGTGTTACGCCGGGCATCTAGAATCTTCAAGAAACCTCGCTTAATAACTGAGAAGTACGCGTGAATTCTAGTAGGTACCTAATTCTATTCTGTAGGTAGTTAGTCCGCCGCCCGTCGTCGCGGTACTTGCATTTTAATTTCGATCGTATGCCTACGGCGTAAAGTAACTTCTTCTTTGTTGGTTATTTTATCTTTAAGTTTATTTTTTTGTTAATGTTTTTCTGGATGCTTTTTATGGAATAATAGCGAACTTTCTCGAATATCTATTGTGTGTTTGGGGTATAAAAGGACCGAGAGAGGACGCAGCAGACAGTCTACTTTTAAGCGAGACAACGGAAGGTTCGAAGAGATATCAAGTGCGCTGAAGTGTTCAGTAGTGTTTTGCGATTGCCTATAAGTGTTTTGCGAGTAATAAAGTTATTTCGTGTGTTCAATTGGTAGTGCTTTTATTTATCCCATACCCAGCTCGTAACAGTAATATTACTTACGCAAATAATGCATTAGTGGTGCATAGAAAATTGCGAGTGTGTGTGTGAGCGGAATTTTTTTCGGCAAAAAGTCCTTGACTCGGTAACTATGTCAGTCAGTGCATAGCGGCGCCCTTTGAGGAGAGCACACGCCTACTTTTTTTATCACAAGACGAGCCGCGCGCGCATTGTCGTGATTTTATGAAAAGTTTGTTGTTATTGTGATTAAAGACGATTTATGATATTTGGATTAGTGCATAGGTTACTGTGACTTATTGGTGTTAGTGTAATATTAGTTATTTAGGCATTTATTAGGTAGCTAGTTTTGTGATTTAGGTTAAGTTAGTAAGTTTTTTAGTTTAATTATGCCTCAAATAAGGTTTTAAGTGATTAATTATTCAATCAGTGATCTTTTATTAATTAACAACTCGCAACTTAGTGAGTTTATGCCGCTGATTTGTTGTTCTCCGATAAAAAGTACCTACGCCCAACATCGCCGCCGCTCGCTGCACCCCGCGCACTAGGTCAGTGACTTTTCGTAGTTAAAGCGTGTTTACTTTTTATGCAGTTGATTCTGCTATTTATTTTGTTTGAAAATTGCAATTTTTAAATTTTCCACTAACTACTAATCTTCGTGTTTTAAAATGTTTCGATGGACTAGTACAGTGCTAGTTTTAATTTAATGTCGTAGTTCCAGATCCACATTGTATATCATTGCCTGGAGTAGCTTGATCTATCAACCAATATTTTCCTCAATGAATGATGCCATTTAACATTACATAATATTTTTTCACATAAATATTTATTTTGTAAATACACATTTCACAAATTGTCATGAAAAAGCCCAACACCAATAAAAGTGGAAGGAAAGGGGTGAGACATTTGCCCAAGTAGGAGTGGGATAGTTCAGGCTAACAAAAAAAAAACATTATAGCCTATCTTATCTTCTTTATATATGTATATAGGGTTATAGGGTGCTATTAATAGGCTCCTATTTACTCCGCATTTGCATGATCTATTTGAATATCATTACAAAAACACACACACTACACAGACACTACACTACTCAGATTACAATAAAACATTCTACTCACGCTACTTCACAAACTACGAGCACTCACACACTAATACCTGTCAATCAAACTCACCATCCATACAATCACAACTCAAGTTTCATTCATTCTAATACTTGCCAGTCAATTAAAATTATCGGTTTACCAAGCGAGTCCCGCTCAATTCGTCATACCTGTGTCTTAGTAGGGACTATAGTGGTTACTCTTATAATGATCCCCCAAAATAGACGAATCATACAATATCACTTTAACAGTGAATAAAATAAACGATATTATTAACAATATTGACCATCTCTCAGTCTCTGCTACGGTAAACTGTATGCCCGAAGAAAGCCCAAATTATATCACAAACCCGTCTCAACAACTAAAAATAATTACTCAGAACATTCGCTCTATTCACGCAAACATTAACTCATTCTTAACACTTCTTTGTAGAACAAATGTTGACTGTGAAATACTTGTTCTGACAGAGTGTTGGCTAAATCGTTATAATGGTCTCATTCCTTCTATTGATCATTACACTTATTATTATACTAAAAATCTTCTCAACCAAAATGACGGTGTGGTGCTTTATGTTAAAAACTTAAAAAGCTACACAGTTGAAGAACCCGCTTTAGAGGACGCCAGTTGTCTAATACTAAAAATTGGCACTGACAAGGCAATAATCTGCATTTACCGTTCTCCATCCATCAGAGATATAAGTAAATTCCTCCAATCTCTAGACTCCCTCCTAGCGGATCTAACTTCTTATAAAACCATTATTATTGTAGGGGACCTTAACATTGACATTGCCTGTTCTCCATCTTCTAACCAAACCTCAGACTATCTAGATCTCATAGCCTCTCATGGCATGTTACCAGCTCACACCCTCCCCACTCGTGAAACCGCCTGTCTTGATCACGTCATGCTCAAAACCAACCTCTCAGCTGTCACCATAGTCCTACACTCTTCTGTCACTGACCACGACCCTGTACTCCTGTGTCTCAAGCTAAAAAACCGCGTCCAACCACGTTCACTTGCCGCCTCGAAGACGAACTTTAGCACTCTCGACCACGCGATGAACACTACAGACTTCCAACCGATTTACCAGCTTACTGATGCTAATGAAGCCACAGACCGCTTAATGACTACCCTTATTAGACTCTTAAATAACCACACATTTATTATTAAGCTCCCAAGCAATCAACGGTTGATCAAACCGTGGATGACCACCGGTATGCTCCGCTGTATCCGGAATAGAGACGCCATGCACTGCAAACTCAAACAAACTCCAAACAACAGTGTTTTATCTATTACTTACAAAAGGTATAGAAACTTTTGCTCCAAAATATTTAAAAAGCTTAAAAGAGACTATGACAGGACAGAACTGAGAGAAGCCGCTAATGATAGTAAGAAAATTTGGAAAATTATTAAGAGAGTAACTCATACTGAAAAGCCAAATACACCCAATACTGACTTGTTAGCTCATTCTACCTCTCCCCAACTCTCGGTAGATAAAGTAAATGAGTTCTTTGCTAGTGTAGGTCGGAATCTTGCTCAGAATCATTCATCTCCCCCGGGCAGTGAAAAATTTACTACAGAAATCACTTCCTTACCTTCGACCTTACAATCATTCGTCATGTTGAGCACCGATGAGGCTGAGGTGGATGAAATAATCAAATCACTCAAAACAGATTCTGCTACTGGTTGGGACAACATTTCGACTAACTTTCTCAAGCGCTACACACAAATACTTGTACCTCTGCTTACGCACATTTTTAATATTTCCCTTAATACCGGCACTTTCCCACGACACTTCAAGAAAGCCATCATCCACCCAATACATAAAACTGGGGACACACATTGTGTAAATAATTATCGCCCCATTGCAGTCCTGTCGTCCATTTCCAAAATTCTCGAACGTATTGTAAATAAAAGACTAGTAAAGTATCTGGAAGATAAAAAACTTTTCGCTCCCAATCAATACGGATTTAGGCGCGGCAAATCAACCAGCAATGCCGTTACGGAACTTGTCAATTGCGTCGTTAAGAATATTGACAAGAAGAAAAAAGTACTGTCAATATTTTTGGACCTGAAAAAGGCATTCGACACAGTTTCGATACCTAACTTGCTTTTAAAGCTGGAGGAACTGGGTATCCGAGGTAAACCTCTTGAGTTTATGAAGGATTATCTTCAAAATCGAACTCAGTGCGTAAAAATACAGGAGCACTACAGTAGAGATGCGCCCGTCACCTTTGGTGTCCCCCAAGGCAGCGTCCTTGGGCCAACTCTGTTCTTAATTTACGTTAACCAGCTCTGTAACATAAAACTGAGAGACGGAAATATAATAGTGTTCGCCGACGACACCGTCCTTACTTTTTCTGGAGATTCTTGGAACGACACCTTTAACTCGGCACAAAAAGGACTCAATACTGTTCTGCAGTGGCTTAGGACACATGCCCTCACTCTAAACACTGACAAAACCAAAATCCTTACCTTCTCTATGCGAAACTCCACACAACCTTCGGACGCGCAAACTATAACAGCACACTCGTGTTTACTGCCGGGTATGGTAGCTTGTACCTGCCCTAAGCTAGAGCGATGTAGGACAATAAAATATCTTGGAGTGACAGTTGACAACCGTCTGAGTTTTGCAGTTCATATAGAGACTCTAACAAAAAGAGTCAGAAAACTTATCTTTGTCGTTAAAACACTCCGCCACGTTGCAGAACCTCAAATTATGAGATGTTCTTACTTCGCTCTCTGTCAGTCTCTCCTAAATTATTGTGTATGTGTCTGGGGTGGTGGTCCCAAAACCTTACTCTTAAGGCTGGAAAGAGCTCAGAGAGCCGTGCTAAAAGTCAGTACCTTTCGACCTATCCTTTTTCCAACTGAGGAATTATATAAGAACTGTAAAGTCCTCACAGTCAGGCAATTGTTTGTGCTTAACATAGTACTATTTCAGCACCATATAACCCCCTACGAGGTTATCACCACAAGACGCAAAGACAAAATAGGTCGACCATACCGTTCGCATTACTCATTTACAAGAAGGTTTCCCTGTTTTCAAGGCCCCCATCTGTATAACAAAATTAATAAAATATTAAACTTCCACTCACTTCCAAATATATCTCTTAAAAAGAAACTATCTAATTGGCTCCAGACTCTCAACTATAACAACACGGAACTCTTATTGTCGACTTAATCAACTAGGTAAAATCTACGCAGCACACTATCACACATAAACAGGCAAACCCACACACACACAATCACGCACCCACACCCACTCACACACACTCACTCACACCCACTCCCACTCACATACACACACACTCACACACACCCCCACACTCTACATCTATCCTATTTATCACTTTTTAATTTATCTTTGTCTCCTTGTTTTGCTAAATGATTTATTTGTCTGTCCATTTACCTGCAGCAAAATTGAATATAGTTCTCGTTAACAAGACAAACTTTATTTACAAGTCACCCATGTTGGGCCTAGCACCTTTAATACAAGTTGTCTTGTCAACTTAGCAAGGGTGCTAGAGACTCCAAACACGTACCGTGTATAACGTCTCCATCTTTGTTTGTAACCTAATGTTGTTAAAATGTACACCTTTTTATTGCAAATAAATTATTATTATTATTATTATTATTATTATATAATTCTTCTGTACGTGTGTAAGTCACTGAACTCCCCCTAAACGGGCTTATATGGCTGAAATGATTTTGATGACATTTTTGTGTGTTCCAGTGGATTCTAGAATGGTTTACATTTGCAATTGGACCCGGTAGGTGGTGCTGCTGTCCGGGCAGGACAACGTCTGCCAGGTCCACTAGAATATACATACATTAAAATAAATATATGTATATAAATAATAAAAAAAAAATATGTATAAAATTCTCGTGTCACAATGTTAGTTGCCATTATGCCATATTCCTCGGAAACGGCTTGACCAACTTTTAAGAATTTTATTTGAATTTTCTGTAAGATATTTATCTATGGGTCAAAGTAGCCTAAAAATAAATTAATGTTATGTTATGTAAGCTATGTTATGTTAACTTCAATGTACAGTACTCAAATTCTTGTCCCAGGGACCGAGATGAGGTTGGCAATGGAACAAGCTAACAAGCTTTTTCTGCTTTTTATACAGGTATTTATTGATAAATTTTATTTTCATTAACAATTAAGTAGGTCTTGTTAATTTTAACATGAATAATGCTGTTCTCTGTCTTGTTTGAACAAGTTTTAATTCAGTGTTAATTCATTCACTTTTCATTTTATGTAAAAAAAATGTGGAAAAACGATGGGAAAACGCGTAAAAAATTTAAAAGATTAAATGTCTCCCCATACATGGAACTAAAACTAAAAAAAAACTTTTTTCATCAAACCATTTGTATTGGGTGTCTATAGATAGGTCTCTGAAAATGACATTGAGGTTCTTAGAACCATTCTCAAAGACAATCGTTTGCAAGAGAGACACTTCCAAAGTGGTGCAATGTGTGCCTCCCCCTTCTTACTTTTAAACTAAGAGAGTGAAAAATCAAAAGAAATACATGATGTAGATAGTAATAAAAACTTTCAACCATAATGTACAATTCCCACAGTAATGCGACACATACCATTGGAAACTGTACACATTTCTCTGTACATCCAGCACTTTTTTTATGTAGGTATGCCTTGAGTATAAATAAAAACCAAAAAGTAGTGGAGAATCGATGAAACACTGTTTTGGATTTTACTAAACAAGGAAATATTGTATGATATTATTTTACTCCAAACGTGAGATATTACAACAGGAAAAAAGTATTAGTGATACCTATTGTTAGGTATGAAGAGCTAATAAGATCAGATCTATTTGCAGACCAATTAGTCAGGAAGTTTTGACCTACAAAGCAGTGCCTTAATTATTTGATGCACCAGAAACATATTTTTTAATTAATTACCTATGTTTTACGAAGGTCGAATACCTGACCTGATCTCATAGACACATACTTATTATTTTTGTACACATCTGACGCATAACATAACATTGTGGGCGTATTCTCTCAATGCCATATACGGGGAAACTAGACCTTCCATATGGAGTATCTTCTGATAAAAAGACCGTACATATACTCTACTTACCCTTGGTTCATGTCATGTTCAGTATCATCGAGCCAAACTCGCACCTGTAATGCATTTCCTTCTCTACACCACTGAAATATATCTTCCATGATTTAACACCAAAATCACTAAAAACACAACTTGAAATTGTATGAGACAACTATTTTTTCTAAGACACCTAGCACAAATAAACGTAAGAAACTATGAATTATTGTAAAAAGATAATTATTTTATTAAAAACGAAATGAAATCATTTCATCTGTCTGTGACCTGTTTGACAGTTTCGCAATCACCGAAAATAATATTGCTTCGCTAATATTTTGAACTGATTCAAATAGTACCGTAGGTCTCTTTCACGCAACAGTTTTGTCTATATATGTCTTTCTCTTTCTAGCATGGAAAACCCTGTATACTGTTTTTCATCGTGTAATATTTATTAATGGGGTTGCCACAATATTTTTTTATTTACGAAAACTTTAAAAAATGGTAGTTTCCCGCACCACGGATGGAAGATTTTTGTATTGAAGCCGTGGCCTGCCTAACTTCCACAATTATTATATTTTATTTTCAAAATCACAACATTTCAAAACTGACACCACCTTAAAATAAAAATACCATTTCTTTATTTTCGTATCCTGAGTTCATACATGTATTTTATTTATTTTTTGATTCCTTTATTTCTGAGAAAAAAAATGAAAACCAAAAAACATGTGATGACGTCATATATACGGCAGAATGATGTAGTTATCTTTGCCTAAGCATTCAATATTTTTTATGAAAACAATAATGTCAAACAAGACGTCAATTTGTCAATGTTGAATGTCACTGAAGTTTAAATTTTTCATAAAATTGAACAATTTATTTTTCAAACTCGACACGCTTACTGTTAGTATTATCAACTTTTGATTGATATTTCCCCAATAAAATGGATCCCAAAGAAACATTACGCCAATAAAGGAACCAAAATATTTTTTTGTACCAGCCTGCGCCAACGAGTATGACAAACTGCCAAAGTGACAACGACAAGACAAGTGTGACACAGGTGACACTTTTCAATTTTTTTGTCGTGTCACAGTAAAGCAAAGGTTATATCGCCATTCCACCGTAAGAATGACGTCATTTGGCGCTTACGTCTTTTTAGAACGCGCCGAATTTGAAACTTAAAATTATGAATGAAAAGTACATAATTTCGAAAAACAAAAAAATATGGGTGTCCTAGTTTTGGATTTGCTTTTATATTACTTAATAATACTCACAAGTTAAAAATATGAAATGTTGTCAATCATGTTTTGTATGAGGCAAAATTTTCTAAAACGTCACGTTTTTGAGATGATGCATTGCCGCCGTTTTGATTATAAAATAGCTAAGTTCGGCAAGCCAATTGTACAAGTAATAATTATCACGATTTAATGAGAACCTTGCAATATTTACAGACCTAATATTTTAGGGTATGGTTTGAAGGAACTATGCAAGAGTGATGATCTTTTTTAGGAAAGGACAAAACCACATAGCTGTAACGAAATTCGTAGTTGTTACAACAAAATACTATCACGACCAATGACGTATTATTTTGTCGACAAGTTTTAACAAGTAACTAATCGTCGCTAGGTACTTATGATAATAGACTAGCTTGTGCCAGCGGCTTTGCCCGCGTGGAGTTCGATGATCATACTACTATACCGGGATAGTACCCCACAAAAAGTGAACTTGTCATGTTTAAGTACTTAAACCCAAAAACGAACGCTAGGCCCTCATCGCCTACCTAAGCTATTCGATACTGAGCTCCAGGTAACCAACGAGGTCAAATACCTGGGAGTTATCCTGGACAGTAAGTTAAATTGGAGCAGTTATCTCGACAACAAGCTTAACAGGGCCTGCATCACCTTTTGCCAGTGCAGGAGGATGATTATAGGTAAGAAGTGGGGCCTATCCCCTAAAATTATACTTTGGCTTTACTGCGCGGTAATCCGACCCATGATCACCTACGGGGCAGTGGTCTGGTGGCCCCGCACCAAATTAATCACAGCGATAAGCAAGCTGCAACGAATGCAAAGGCTCGCCTGCATGGCGATCACAGGCTGCATGAGGACAACTCCGACCGCAGCTCTCGAAGCAATACTGGGGCTTCCGCCGCTCCACCTGTTCATTCAGCAGGAAGCAACGATGACGGCGTTGCGCCTCAATACGCTACAACTCTGGGGTAAGAAGTGCACGCAGCATACTGCGGCACTAGAGGGAATCCAAAGTGAGTTCCCCCTGGTGAAAGCTGTTAACGATCGAGTAACCAAACAGTACGTATTCGATAAGAAATACATAATCCAACTCCATGAGGACCACCGCTGCGAGGGACTTAACCCTGCAGAATTAAGGATCTTCGCGGACGGATCCAAAACAGGTACTGGTACTGGAGCCGGAGTCTTCTCGGAGGACCTCAACATCCACATAGCCGTACCTTTGGGGGCCCACAACACTGTCTTTAAGGCAGAATGCATGGGCATCTCCCTGGCGGCATCTGCCATCTTGCCTCGGGAGGTAAAGGATCACTCCATCCGCATACTCTCAGACAGCATGGCAGTGCAGCTGGCATTAAGGAGCCACACGGTGAATTCCGGGCTAATACACGAGTGCCACCAACGCCTGAACCAGGTTGGTAACCTCAATAATATAACCATTCAATGGATCAAAGGACATAGCGACTCCCGAGGCAACGATGCAGCGGACGAGCTCGCTCGAAGGGGCTCGAGCATGGCGGCGGTGGGCCCAGAACCCATCGTACCGCTACCTTTCGGCTATCTTCGCACGCTGGTAAGGAAACGTACCAAAGAACTTCACGCCAAGCTGTGGCTAGACCACGGCGAGTGTAGGCAGGCCAAGAAGGCGCTTCCCGCCATCGACGCTCGCCTCACCAAGCAAGCGCTCCGGCTAACTAAACTGCAGCTACGCACAGTGACGGCTGCCATCACTGGACACGGTACTTTTAACAAGCACCTCTTTGTTATAGGAGTCACAGATAGTCCTCTGTGTCGAGCCTGCATGGAGGAAGAAGAAACAGCAGCCCACGTGCTCCTGCACTGTCCGGGGGTTGCCCCTTATAGGGCCAAATACTTCGGTGACCCAGGTACTCTCTGCGAGATTGCCAGTAACACCAAGGGGTTGCTGGCTTTTCTCGGGGAGCTGGGGTGGATCGAGTGATATTCCCACCCGCACGCAAAATACGCGCATTGAGCGTGGAGTTGTGGACACCAGCCCGTTATACTTATACTTATAGTATCCTATGTATTAATCCAGGGTAAAAACGATGTGTTCTAAATTTCACTTTCATCCGTTCAGTAGTTTTTGCGTGAAAGAGTAACAAACATCCACACAAACTTTCGCATTTATAACTAGTTGTACCCGCTACAACTCGAAAATTTTCCCCCAGGAAGATAAAAGCGGGATAAAAACTATCCTATGTGTTAATCCAAAGTGTCGGCTAACTCCATACCAAATTTTACACAATTTTTTATAACAAACATACACACACACTCACAAACTTTCGCCTCTAAAATGACCTTATCTGTGATTAGTAGGATGCTGGGTGAGACTATTGTGCTTTATTTACTGAAATCATGCTAAAGTATTTTAAAGCTAGTACAACATGGTTAGCAGTCAGTAGTCAGGATTTAGAAATATTCTGTATCGAACAAGAAATAAACATGCATGGTCCCATCAAAAAAAGATTAATTTGACTTAGATGTAAGAAGTAAAAGTCATATTGAGATCTAGAATAATATCACAGCCGAGGAGAGCTGTTCGGGCTTAGTGCAATGCTCAAAACAGTTCTCTAATACTTTTTATGGTTAAACTTTATTGCTAATATAAATATAGTTTTTACAATGTACTGTAAAATAATATATTATTTCTTTGCGAAAGTTATCTTCATTGCATGAGTAGGTGTTATCTTGAATCCTTGGAGTGCTTCCTTTGCTGCAGCTGATTGCATTTCGTTTGCAAATTCAACAAAGGCAATGTCGTGTCTATTAGGTACAAGACGCACTTCTTTGAAACCAGGGAATCTGTAACAATAGTTTACAATTAATTAGAACAGTGTATCAAGATTTCTGACATGGCAACATTGATAAAACTGTCACAGTTTAGATGCCATACAATAAAAGTACACAATACTCACTGGTTAAACAACATAGATAACATCATCTCTGAGGTTTCATCAGGCAGATTGGTCAAGAACAGGATCTGGTTAGGAGGCTGCTCTGCATTGACATTGTTGAGAATGCCAGCCTGTCCCACGTGAATACCAGGGCGGTTGGCATCCTTATTCTTCTTCTTCCTGCTGTCATCCAAACCTTTGGGCAATTTTGGTCTCTTTGGTCTCTCTTGGAATGTTCCCTTGACTTTAGCAATGACATCGCTGTCCATTTTTGAGTATTGAATCCTCTGAGAAGTTGTAAAAACAGTATTATGTCAGGGATACTACTCAAATAAAGTGCACAAATGTAAAAAATAGTGTTGCAATACGTACCATAGGTTTATCATAAAATGGGAAGCCTTGCATACTTCTTAAAGCAACAGTAGCGCTGGATATTTCCTTAAATATAACGAAAGCCTGCCCTCTCATCTTCAAAGTTTTTAATGCCACAATATCCAATATTTGGCCAAACTGGGAAAATATAGCATAAAGGGATTTCTTCAATTCTTCTTTTTTAATTTTCTCATTAAGGTTGTTAATATAAATTGTGTGGTTGGGTCGAATATCCATCGCTGAAAAAAAGTACAAATTGAAAATAGAAAAAAAACCACGAAAAAAGTAAACTGAAAGCTGGTAACTCTTCACATTTTGAGGTTAAGTTTAGGTTAGGTTATTTGTTAGATTATTTTATTTAACATACGCCTGGATAGCTGTTTTAATGCACAAATCTTTAGGAAATTACCTATCACTGGATTTATATTACAAAAAACTGGACTTACTCATGTTGAAAGCTTTATAAAATCTTAGGATGAAGATGCTACGATGATGCGGCCGGCGCTTTGTACTTGCGTGCTAAAGACGACTGACGAATATTAAACTATTCACCCGGAATAAAGTGTCTGATTACTCACTATCGACACGAGGGTATTGCAAATAAATATCAAACAATTTCTAATAATACCGACGCGACGCTACCACACAGTCCACACACAACACACGCCACATTACCATAGACCATCTAACCATCTATATTATTATTATACTCTTTGCCATAGACAGAGACTGAGATTAGAGATAGGTAAAAATAATGCACATTACTATCTACTGCCACAGATTATGTATTCTACTACCCCACAGAGTATCAAAATCAATTTTCAACTTTACTACCACTCTGTTCACAGTTCAAACAAGGTTAGTATTTAAATTACAATATGTATGGCAAAAATATTTTATTTTTAAGAATAACAGTGATCAAATCAATCCGTCACAATATTATCTCGGGATGTACTTGCCTAAATGTATGAATTTATTATATATATAAATAGAACGCTGTCGTGACTAGTGGTGGTTAATATATCATATAGCTAAATAAAGCACCGTGCTTAATACACATAACATAAAGCAAATGCTATCGTGGCTCTCACAAGTTGCTATTTGCTTATTGCTTTTACATCGCACTCTCTGTCTCTGTCGGTCGTGCGAAAAGCAACAAGCAATGAATAAGCATTAAGCAGGGGCCCAGCAGTCGTCGCAAGCTAGCGATTCCGGTCGGTTGTTTGCGTAATCGTTATAAGCACCGCGGACGATTTTGCGATCTCGGGCGGCTCACGTAAATAAATACGTAATACTAACTTATTTTATTTCATAATACCATTTGTTCAATTATAGACAGTCCTAAGCCTGGAAAGTATGAAGGAAAGTTCATTCTATTTTTTACGGTTCTGTTTTATCGTAATTCATAAACGCGATGTAATATTCTTTTATAGCATGCTGCCACTCACCGCGCTTGCTTTAAGTCACTTGACTTAAAGCAAGCGCGGTGAGTGGCATCATGATATGCCTACGCGTTTAAAAAAGCATGATATAATAAAGCATATAAAAATGCTTGAAAAAAAAGTGATTGCCTTAAAGCAACTTTGAACACCACTAGTCGTGACCACTGAGGCTTTTGTGCGAGATTGGCCGGAGAAAACCGAATTACCGAACAGAGAGAAGAGTGGAAGACCCGGGAGGCCTTTGCCCAGCTGTGGAACAAAATCAAGCCATTACAAAAAACCCTAGCTTAGGATTGATTAGATCATAAAGATGCAGTTTGTGATAACATTACAGAGTTATAATAGTGTTACGTCGGTCATCTAGAATCTTCGGGAAACCTCGCTAATAACTGGGAAGTACCGACGAGCACGAGAGTCGAGTTAATTCCTTTAGTTACCTATTTCCATTCTGTGGGTCGTCGGCGGTACTTGCCATTGTAATTTCGACCGTATGCCGACGGCGTAAAGTAACTTCTTCTTTGTTGGTTATTTTATCTTTAAGTTTATTTTTTAGGAAATAAGAGGGAATTTTCTCGAATATCTTTTGTGTGTTTGGGGTATGGGGCATTAAAAAAGGACCGAGAGAGGACGAAGCGAGTCAATCTACTTTTAAAGCGAGACAACGAAAAGTTCGAAGAGATATCATTTGCGATAAAGTGTTCAGTAGTGATTTGCGATTGTGTACAAGTGTTTTGCGAGTAATAAAGTTATTTCGTGTGTTTCATTGGTAGTGCTTTTATTTACCCCAAACCCATGTCGTAACAGTCGAAACATTTCACTTGCTCTTTTTATATTATAGTACTCTGTGACTTGCTCACTGTGCGTTCATGTGGCACAATATGTGGTATTTAAAATAAGAATATTTAAAAATGTAAGTAATTTGTGGTGAAATGACTAAGGTCCGTATTACAGAACGAAACTCAAGCACTGATCTCTGTTTAAAACTAGTTTTAAGTCGAGTTTTGATTTTAGAATGTTCCTCAAGTATAGATTCATTGATTGTAGTTCAGCCGAGTATAGCTTTATTCTAGATCATTACTCAGTAGTAGATTATGGTTTAAGTAGAGATTGATCTATGATCACGCAAGTGTGGTCGACACCCCGCTTGAGCAGAGATTTCCTTGTCAGTTTGTGTCAAATTATTGTGTTGTCGTTATTGAAGTTTATATTATGATACAAACAAAATGAATAATTTCGAAGAACTTGAATATTACGATGATTTATTTAACGATGATTCGAACAGAAGGTTGAATTTCAGCGTTCCTCTCAAATGTAATTTCGCGCGCTGTCAACTGTCAAAAAGCCTTAAATTTGTAGATGTCAATGTGAATTGTTCGACTTGTGTTTTCATAATAATTTTAATTTAAATTTACTTTATGTTTAAGATTTTCATAAATAAACCTTTACGTGAAAGTTACATAAACACTCTTCTAATTATTAAACAATCAAAAGTTGTGTGTACCTGTAACAAAAAATACAAAAATGCATGATTTTGAAACTGTTACCCCTGATTTGTGGATGGCCAACGAAGAGGGGTGGAAAGATAAATTGTTGAAACTTCCGAATTGGTTCCAGGTAACAATTGCAGTAAAAAAGCTTTTATATTTATATTTTCTTTGCATTTGACCTTTACTTAACCTTACATTATTTTTTTATTAGATTCCTCTGATCAATTCAAATGCATCTCATAACTTGCCGGATGGCACGTTAGTCCGGTTCCGGGGGATGGTGCAGGATATGCACAACCCTGAGTTTTATTTCGAACAGTTTGAAGTGTTCAACACAGTTACCAATGTTATTAAAAACAAAAGTGGAAAGTACAGGGATACCGCACATATTTTGGTTAGTACGTTAATTAATATTAACTACCTAATATTTCCATAATTTTTCATGTTTATTGATATTTTTGGGAAATAATTGTTTCTAGAATAAAATATTCTTTGTGAGACACAAAGAATATTACTTTTTTATTTATTTATTATTTAATTTTTTAAATACTGATATTTGAAGCAGTTTGGCAAGGCTGCTACAATTCTGTGACAACCTATGTTGGTTGGAGTAGATATTATTTAAACATCACACACAAAACAATGGCCCAGTCAAAACGCTAAGTGCAGATAAAAGCCCAGTTAAACTAAATTAAGACTGATATTCTTTTGACATCTCAACTTTATATTGTATATTCATGTAGGAAAATGAAAAAATCAACTACACAGAGAATCTCAAAAGCTCGCAAAGACAAACCATGGTTGTTGTGTCAATGCCTGGTCTCAACGACTGGGCACAACAGTTGGAAGACAGACAGAACCATCTGAAGCATTTAGAACAGCAACCAAACACTTCCAAACGTCTCAGCCATGCTAGCTTGAAGTTGAAACGAAGTTATGAGGAGGCGGAGGAAGATTCTGATGCTATGGAGGTGGTTGATGAAACGGTTGGCAGTAAGGAACCAAGAACTACTGAGACGGATAGTGGTACAGCTAATGTTGTGTCTAGGGAGCATTTATTGAATTTCCCTTTGCCTGATATGCCAAGCAAGTCTTGTATCGTTAAGGTATAGAAACTTTATTTTTATTATTAAAACAAAAAAATCTGCTGTGATGTCTTTCAATTTAATGTTTCAGTTGCACTTTCTCATATCATTTATTTATGACAATTTCATAGTGCTATATTATTTTTATGTTTACAGATGAATTTAATAAATTCATCTCTCAGAGATAACATAATTATGTTAGTCAAAATTATTCATATCTTTATTTGTTTTCCATGTATGAGAATCATATGAAATCAAAATCAATGGCTGTGTAAACGTGTCTGTGAAAGAAGTCTTTTACTTGGTGTTTGGTGAAAACCAAACACCAAGTAAAAGACTTCTTTCTGTGAGTTATGCTACCCTGGTCAAACCTGGACAGTAAAGAATAGTAGCAATCAAAACATGAGCAATAATTGTTTTCCCATTTCAGCTTTACGACGATAGTGAAAATATCAAACTAAATGACATGATAGAAGTAATAGGCTTCTTGTCAGTTGATCCTGCACTATCTGGAGAGTTTCAATCTGAGAAGGATCCTCTTCTAGATCCTCAGACAGAGTCAGATGTAGAGACTATCACACACAATCCCCCACCAAGCTTGGTGCCGCGGCTCCATGCGGTTTATGTGAAGAAACTGAATCATTGTAATCCTTTGGTTAGCAGCTTTGATCAAGGTACATATTTTGCATAATTACTTTTAAAATATGAGTATTGTATTTTGAGAGCATGATGGCCCAGTGGTAGCCACCCTGACTGACCAAACCCAGGCAGGTGCTTAACTTTTTTTTTTTTATTACCCTGCACTGTTCCACTGCTGCGCAAAGACTTCCCCCAATACCTTCCAAGAGCTATTTTCCTGTGCCAATTACTTTCTGTAATTTATTTCATCATCATTGCTCTCGAAAGTAAATAAAAACATTGTGAGGAAACTGGCAAGTCTTAGAACTAAAAATTCAAAAACATGTGACAATTATCAACCCGCACGCATGGTGGAACATGCCTTCCACCAATGTTATGTGAACTATGACATAGTTGCAAATAAGAATTATAATCGGATTGCCTCTTTTCTCCCATCTATCAATTTATTTACTCACATGAAATTACAGATGCAGTACTAAAAGAAGCAAATTCGGCGCGCGAACATTTGTTGAAAGCACTCACAGAACTCTTATTAGGAGATAAATTAGCGGCCGAATATCTAATCTGCCACCTTATTGCCTGTATGTAAGTATCAGTTTCGAATAGCTAAGTTTTGCAGAAAACACTGAGTAGTGAATGAATGGAGTGTTAGGGCTAGTAATTGCATGTGCTTGTCAACTATGGAAAATATTATGGTCTTTTGTATACACAAACATGGTTTTTATGTGGACAAATACCAACCACCAAACCACCATGACCATTAACCATGGATAAAGGATCCTATTGGATGGCCTTATCATCGCTGTGTTACCACAAATGAGATTTAATGTTTGGCTTCAAATCATCATCCATTTTATTTATTATTTAACCGTAGTGATGCTTAAGAACAAAACCATAAACCCATTCCACTCATCACTCGTCATTATACTCATTTCCATCCCATTTTCCAGATATCTACGTCAAGAAACAATTGCCCTCGGCCAGTTCTGCCTGAACTTGTCAAATCTGCCAATACAGAAATACCCAAACTACGCCAAACAGTTGTATGAGATTATCAAGCAGTTTGTCACCAAGAGTTATTACTTGCCGCTTACCATTGACAATATGAATACATTCAGCTTATTGCCCAAGTAAGTTAAAAAATATATAAGTACACAAACTCACGCGTTTTCCGTGGGGAGTAAGTAGGCAGAAACGAATATCCGCCGTCTGCTATAGTCCAACATTGGAAAGTCGAACTTTTATAGTCAGACTGGATGAAGAAATTGGAGAACCGGGTGTTGTAGCTCTGCTTGGGAGCGGCCTATTTCCAGCAGTGTCCCATAATAGGGGATCGGACAATCTCCAAAAAATATGATTCTGTTTAGTCCGTCAGTTACATTATCGAAAAATATTGGAAACGTGTTTAGATGTCACATGTCTTCGAATTTTGTGCTTCTAAGACATGCTGGTTTCCTCACGATGTTTTCCTTCACCGTTTTCAGAGCACTGGTGATGAAATAAATTACACATAGTAATGCGCCTGACTGGTTTTGAACCCACGACTCACTGTTCGTATGTCTGGCCGCCACCACTGCACGTGGTTATTGTTTTTATCAAATTAATAATAATTGATAAAACGCGTCAAAGATTATGAGTGGGGGCTTGTGACGTCACTTGTAGGTAAAAAATGTACTGAAATGTAACGTCACAAGAGGTTTCGAAGCACTATCGTCTTAATTTTTTGTTTGCGCTAAAAAAGAAAAAATATTTGTGTTCAATATTTTTTTAGAAATCTATCTGACGGAATAATTAGTTTCTGTATGTCCAATGCCCTATTGGCTATTTGACTAATGTTAGAAACAAGGATAGAAACCCACCAAAACCTTCTAAAGCATGTAGCTACTCCATTGTTATATCGATTTTATTACTTTTCCACACATCGTGTTATTTCTGTTAGTTCTTTGAAATAACATAAGCCAAATAGCCTGTTGGCTCGGTTGATTGAGCCTTTTTTTGATTTATATAAAAAAGAAAACAATCGAATCAACCTATCATTCTTCTAACTCCTCAGAAAAGACTATGAATGCAACCGCCTAACCAGTGGAGTCCTACAACTAAGTAGAGACACCCACCTCGTACTAGATGAGACTAAGATGGAACAAGGTCGGCTAGATGCGACTGGAGTGAGCAACGTCTCGGCGTTGGGCAGCATGATCCTGAATCAGAAACTTGAGTATGACTTCAAGTATTACAAGATGGAGTTTGATTCTGATGTGCCAGTGCTGATATTGTCTGAGGGCAAGTCTTTGTTACCTGTAAGTATTTTTTATTTATATATTTAACTAGCGATCCGCCCCGGCTTCGCACGGGTGCAAAAAAGATACAAAAACCTTCTTCTTGAATCACTCGATCTATTAAAAAAACGCATCAAAATCCGTTGAGTAGTTTTAAAGATTTAAGCATACATAGGGATATAGGGACAGAGAAAGCGACTTTTTTATATACTATGTAGTAATAAGTCATTGGCACGTTCCGCCTGAGCCGAGAGTGTAAGCGATAGAGAGGCACGATCGGCGTAAGCGTTCGGCTTGTGACGCATCTATCTCTCAGGTGTTTTATCTTATGGCACTATTACGTAAAATTGTCGTCCGTAAACCGACTACAGATAACCACTATTTTTATTAAATAAACCCATTCTACATTTTGCGACTGCTAATAAATCAGGCAGGTGGAGGATTATTAAGACAAGAAGTTTACAAATATAATGGGCATAAAAATCCTTTGACCTTTTGATCGCCACGTTCGGGTATAGCCGACAAATGAAAACGTGCCCAAAACGCCACCGTCGGCTACAGCCGAGAAAAAAAGTAATTTAAAACAAAAACTGCTGTTTAAGGACGCTGTTACCTTTTTCTACAAATAACATTGGTTTTAAGGTACCATTTTAACGTATAAGCAATCACAAATGTGAAGATATCATGGTCTTCATTTAAAGATAATTTATTCGTCTCCAGATTGACATCAGAAGAATTGTATGACGTCGTACAAAATTTTCGCACAAATACGCCCATCACGATAATCGCAGAAAATGTAAAAAAGTAGGGCCAGAATAGGATTTTAGGTAAATTTACAGCATATTATATCTTCAAAATTTATGCTGGGAAACCAATTTTTTTTTGGGGTCAAAAATTACATTTTACTGTAAAACTTAATGTAGCACTCTTAAAACATTGTGCTAGTGGATGCTTTGAATAGTAAAAGGGTCATGGAGGTAATTTAAGTAAAGTTACAACCTGAAAAACTAGTATTTACAAAAACAGCTGTGCAAAATTTGGAACTTTGACCCCCAATATCTCCGTAACTAGGGGGTTCCCAGGTATGGTCTAGAACAAAAAAAATATCGTAGTGGTGGGGAAAACAAGTGCCCTTCGTTTGCGTTAAGGATACTTTTACACCCTTTATAGTCCTCTAAATGTTAAGATATTTTTTTGTATCTAAATCAATGTATTTTTAAATAATTAGCTAAAATAAAAACAATTGCCAACTTCTTCATACAAGGTTCAGAAATGGATGGGTAAGGTCAAGCTATCGGCGGTGAGGTTTGGAAATGGATGGGTCAGGTCAAGTCAAGCTGTCGACGGAGAGGTTTGGAAGTGGATGGGTAAGGTCAAGCTGTCGGTGGTGAGGTTTGGAAATGGATGGGTCAGGTTAAGCTGTTGGCGGTGAGGTTTGGAAATGGATGGGTCAGGTCAAGCTGTCAACGGTGAGGTTTGGAAGTGGATGTGTAAGGTAAAGCTGTCGGCGGTGAGGTTTGAAAATGGATGGGTTAGGTCAAACTGTCAGCGATGAGGATTGGAAGTGGATGGGTGGAACGGAACCGAAGTGGATGGGTGGAACGGAACCCGCCTTTGCTACCTCCATGATATTATGAGCATAACACACAAAATGAATTTGAACTAATTTGAAGTTCCTTTAAATTTTTTTTTTCATTTTTGTCTGGCGGATGTTTGTCGGGAACGCACACATTCTCTCTCAAACTAACACCGACTTACACGCGTTTCAAAGAGAATTGCATTTTATTTAATAATAGGGGATCGGACGAATAAGTCCGTCAGTGAGATTATCGAAAAATGTTGGATACGTGTTTTTTGTTTTATCAAATTAATAAAAATTGGCGAAGATAAAACGCGTTAAAGATCAAGAGGGGGGAAGGGGAAATGGGGAGTGGGCTCCCCAATGCCCAGTTGTTATTATTTGACAGTTAATCATAATAAATAGCTTGGGTTCTATCATAATGTCCATGGATTAACTGTCAAATTGGTTATGGTTTAGTACAAAATGCAACCATTTGACAGTTAATTGATGGACACTATTATGATAGCCACTGTCACATAATAGATACGCAATAGCCCTGCAGTTCTGGAAGGAAAATATGGAAGAACATTAATAGTAAAATTTTACAAGAAATGTTTATTTCCCGAACTGGTGGACCCTCGATACCCGAGGTCTATGGACCTAAGGGACGATAGCTCACACACACGCAAAACCGCATTGAGTGTAAAAAATAATGCATAAAATCTCAGATTGTAAATAGCGCTACTGTAGGTGTACTTTTGTAACATGCCTTTAATTATATATTTTTATTCCCTCCCTGTATTTTAACTTTCATCGAAAATTCTGAACCTAGACCACAGTCTCAAAATAGATATTTCGGCAGTCGAGATTTATTTTACCAAAAATTTTAACTAACTCCCAGACATTATGTAATGCTCGTACACTGAGAAAAATTTCCTCTGCCGCACTACGTAAAATAAGGACAAAAATCGACCACCATGACGTGTGTAACCCGGTCCATTACGCGTAAGTAGTCAGTCATACGTAGTCGGCATACTGACGCTCATCATGGAGCGGGTTACGTAATTTACTCGTGGTTGATTTTTGTACGTACGTACGTAGCCCGACATCCGGCTACGTAATACGTAGTGCGCAAGTCGCACTGAATACTCCTGAAACTACGACTGCAACACCCGTATACTATTGTTGCGGGCACAGTAGAACGCGGTGAACCTTACGTGTGTACCATGGCGTCTTACGTACGATACTGTAGCGGGCATAGTAAATAATGATGAGCCATATGTGTGCACCGCGACGGCATATGTACAATACTGTGGCGGACACAGTAAATCACGATGAGCCGTATGTGTGTACCGCGGTGGCATACGTACAATACTGTGGCGGACACAGTAAATCACGATGAGCCGTACGTGTGTACCACGGCGGCATACGTACGATACTGTGGCGGACACAGTAAATCACGATGAGCCGTACGTGTGTACCACGGCGGCATACGTACGATACTGTGGCGGACACAGTAAATCACGATGAGCCGTACGTGTGTACCACGGCGGCATACGTACGATACTGTAGCGGGCATAGTAAATAATGATGAGCTATATGTGTGCACCGCGGTGGCATACGTACGATACTGTAGCGGGCATAGTAAATAATGATGAGCTATATGTGTGCACCGCGGTGGCATACGTACAATACTGTGGCGGACACAGTAAATCACGATGAGCCGTACGTGTGTACCACGGCGGCATACGTACGATACTGTGGCGGACACAGTAAATCACGATGAGCCGTACGTGTGTACCACGGCGGCATACGTACGATACTGTAGCGGGCATAGTAAATAATGATGAGCTATATGTGTGCACCGCGGTGGCATACGTACGATACTGTAGCGGGCATAGTAAATAATGATGAGCTATATGTGTGCACCGCGGTGGCATACGTACGATACTGTGGCGGACACAGTAAATCACGATGAGCCGTACGTGTGTACCACGGCGGCATACGTACGATACTGTAGCGGGCATAGTAAATAATGATGAGCTATATGTGTGCACCGCGGTGGCATACGTACGATACTGTGGCGGACACAGTAAATCACGATGAGCCGTACGTGTGTACCACGGCGGCATACGTACGATACTGTAGCGGGCATAGTAAATAATGATGAGCCGTATGTGTGCACCGCGGTGGCATACGTACGATACTGTAGCGGGCATAGTAAATAATGATGAGCCATATGTGTGCACCGCGACGGCATATGTACAATACTGTGGCGGACACAGTAAATCACGATGAGCCGTATGTGTGTACCGCGGTGGCATACGTACAATACTGTGGCGGACACAGTAAATCACGATGAGCCGTACGTGTGTACCACGGCGGCATACGTACGATACTGTGGCGGACACAGTAAATCACGATGAGCCGTACGTGTGTACCACGGCGGCATACGTACGATACTGTAGCGGGCATAGTAAATAATGATGAGCTATATGTGTGCACCGCGGTGGCATACGTACGATACTGTGGCGGACACAGTAAATCATGATGAGCCGTACGTGTGTACCACGGCGGCATACGTACGGTACTGTGGCGGACACAGTAAAGCACGGTGAGCCGTACGTGTGTACCACGGCGGATGTGACTTTCGAGTGTTTAATATTCAAAATAAGTATCTGAACACATTTGTATGTACCATGCGCCAGCATAAGGAAAATACAGGTGCGAGTATCTTTCCTTATGCTGGCGCATGGTACATACAAATGTGTTCAGATACTTATTTTGAATATTAAACACTCGAAAGTCACATCCGCCGTGGTACACACGTACGGCTCACCGTGCTATACTGTGTCCGCCACAGTACGTTCTTGAGCAGGCGGTCGAGCGAAGCGGGGCAGAGGGGATGGGCGGGGCAAGGAAAGAAATAGTGTAAAGGGCAATTTTAAGTAAATAGACATAAAAGATTCATATTATTTATTTTCAATCGTAAAATTGAGACATACAAAAAAAAACAAGCTTAATGATTGTCAGTCACATAATTAATTGTCGGTCTCAATGCTGTTTAGCAATTCAGGGGAGGAGCGAGACAACCCCAACACAAGTGTTATTAACTACTTACTGGGGCTGTTTCAATCACATTTGTTATGTAAATCTAATGCCGACCATACACGGTACAAGTATACTTGCGCAAATCAAGACTTGCGCAAGTATACTGTTACGTGTGTGGCTCAATAAACAATTTATTATTAATTAATCATACTATTCTAGAATTACATGGTAGTATAAACAATGTCTCTATAAACAATGTCACTAGTAAGAGCCAGTCCACACGACGCGTTGCGTCTCCGTTGCGTCGACGCAGCGCTGCCGTTGCGTCATTTTACATACTAATAATCATAATTTACACACGGTGCGCTGCGTCGAAAATGGTAAGGTATGGTGGGTAAATAAAATGCTTGCCGCAACTGTGCGTCGCCGCTGCGATGTCGGAACGTTATTACTGCGTCGTCATGTGGACTGGCTCTAAGGGTACCTTGGCATCAATGGAGTCCGCGCATAAACCTAACTAGTTGCGGAACCTATGTCGCAAGGCCCGACTTTAAACTATAACCGGTATTCTACAAAAAAAAAAAAAACAAAATGTGGGGATCGCCCCGTTTTGGTAGCGATCCGAGAGCCACCTTTTGGCAGTAGGGGCGGTGCTCCCCTACCCCATGGCCTAGGTGATGGTTAAACATCAGTACCGAGTTTCGATATTTCTACTTTTACGAAATTTGACAGATTTTAAAAGCACACAATACGATGAAAGAATACAAACAACAAATGAAACTCAGTACTGATGTTTAACCTGAAGTTAAGTTAAAGAAACAAATTGGTGGTGGGCCCGTATTCACGCTTTTGCAAAATGGTAAGGTATGGGTTTAAAATAAAATGCTTGCCGCAACTGTGCGTCGCCGCACACTGGTCTACTTTGGCAAAACTATGGACATAGGAATGTGAGTCAGTGTGTATATTTTGAGTTGTTTTTTTTTTACGTATTCCTCTTTTGATTACAAACAACTATTTTCAGGAGCGTTTTTTAAAAAAAGTTACTATTTCCGAGAAAAAAAAACATTTTGTGTTTTTTTTTGTATGGGAGGGTATGTAATGCGTGCGTGGGTCAAAATAAAACTTAGTAGGTATACAAGAACACGTCATTCTCAAACAGAAATGACAAAGAAATGTTATTGTATCCCTGCCGCTTTTCGAGCTACGGGCGCTCAAAGATTAGAATAAAATAAAATATTTTGTTTCCATTTTAAAAGACTTACTGACAATGAAATCTGAAAATGACGTTCAAGAAGTTTAATTTTAAACATTGCAGCACCCAACACTCATTAAAATTTCTGTATGATATTTTAATTATGCAGAATCTTAATTTAATGAGTATTGGGTGCTGCAATGTTTAAAATTAAACTTATCTTGAACGTCATTTTCAGATTTCATTGTCAGTAAGTCTTTTAAAATGGAAACAAAATATTTTTTTTTTTCTAATGTTTGAGCGCCCGTAGCTCGAAAAGCGGCAGGGATACAATAACATTTCTTTGTCATTTCTGTTTGAAAATGACGTGTTCTTGAATACCTACTAAGTTTTATTTTGACCCACGCACGCATTACATACCCTCCCCTCCCATACAAGAAAAACACAACATATTTTTTTTCTCGGAAATAGTATTTTTTTTTTAAAAACGCTCCTGAAAATAGTTTTTTGTAATCAAAAGAGGAATACGTAAAAAAAAAACAACTCAAAATATACACACTGACTCACATCGATTCCTATGTCCATAGTTTTGCCAAAGTGGACCAGTGTGCGCCGCTGCGATGTCGGACCGTTATTACTGCGTCGTCATGTGGACTGGCTCTAAGGGTACCTTGGCATCAATGGAGTCCGCGTGGTCGTCGCTGGAAACCAATGCGTCTAGGCCTACGGTAAACTTAAAGGTCGTTCGCATACGAACGCTAATACATACGCATGAACCTAACTAGTTGCGGAACCTATGTCGCAAGGCCCGACTTTAAACTATAACCGGTATTCTACAATACCGTGTAAGTGTGTATGACTGGTGGTCTCTAACTAAATGCTTTTTGAAAGATGCAGAGGAAATATAATGACGATAACACCCTTGTTCACCACACCGAAATCCGGAAAATCCTACCGTTAATTTACAGAAAGTTCGCACATGAGTTACAAGTAAACTCGGAGACACACTGGCTTTTTTGCAATAGTAACAGGTAAACATTTTTAAAGTATTAACTCTAGATCAGTTAAAAGACTATTCACAGCCTGTGTGGGCCTGTCAAATTCAGTTTTAATATCGTAGAAACCCAATTGAATAAAAAGCCATATGTCTCCAGCTTCCTCCGGGTAGCAAGCTCCTAACGATTGAAATATTTTAAATGCACAGTCTACAGCTGTTACTAATTTGTTGAAACTATACAATGTGTCATTTATTACCACATATGCTACTTTTACCTCAGTAACGGTAGGGCCAACAAAAATTACATAGGGTTGAACTGTGCGGCCTAGGCTCTGCAGGTTCTCCTTTTTTTGAATGATCTTGTTGGTAACGTCGGCTTCAGAAGCAGCTTGCGATATATAGCCGTCGCATACCTCTGCTCTGGATGGCTTCCACGCTGGCTTTCCTTTCATTTTCCGTGCAGGTGAAATGTTGATGACATAAGCCAGCAACATCAAAGCAACATTGCTAGATGTCTCTGGTTCATCTTCTGTATTCAAAGAAAAAAAAGGATTCGGTTAATTTTTGAGACTTAATTTAACGAAGATATAACCTTCAACTAAAATAAAAAAAAAACTCTGGACGTCATTTTTTCAATACACTAACTTAGCGGTTCAGTGCTGAGGGGAAGGGGGAAGTCACAAATCTGTGCGATTTCTAGAATGGGCGGGGACTGAGACTCCACTCCATAGTTAAAGGTTAATAATAAGAACTAATATTAGAGCAAAACTTCTTACCGTCAATCAGTGCTGTTTATAATATCTGCTATTTTTGTTCTCGTGTCTTGGTCTCTAATTTTTCGTAATTTTAATGAAGCATATTTTATAATTTCTTCTTTTTTGAGGGTGATGGAGGAAAATAATTTGTTTTCCTTTCCCGGATACAGACGACTAAAATCGTTCATTAGCTGAAAAAAAGAATACAATAAATGTACGGTACGTTATTTCCACTGGTGAGAAAGGTCCGGATCGCTACCACAGAGGTTATTGGGTTGTTGAGCGAGAACTAGAATAGCTGGTCTCTTTTAGTGCCTGCACAATATTATCTCGTTCTGATAGGTTGGCAGCGCGCGAGTGTTGCAAGTGACTAGAGTCTGTGCGAAAAGAGAAGAAATCAGAAGAATCGTGGCAGAGTTTTGACAAGAGTATTCTACAACTTTTTTCTTTACATAATCCTTGTGGATTTTTATAGAAAAACCCCAAGGATTATGTAAAAAATAAGCGGCTGCGGTGTATGCTTACCAAGGTATAGCCTTGCGATTGTTTTAAGGCTGGGAAATCCTTGAAGTAATCCGCTATATCACCTTTTCCACATTGGATGCGATTTAGGCGGAGATCTGCAGTTTCTGCCCACTTTTCTTCAACAGATTTCCATGGATCAACATTGTTTTTCAGCCATAGTAATGTTTCTTCATAGACAACACCTGTAATTTATATGTGTATGGTGGGATGAGTCAACAAGAGGAAGGGCACCATAGTACAGTCGCCCGTGGTACATTTAAATCACGAAAAAGGTGACTAGCGATTATTTGCTTACCACTTTCCACAAATTCCAGGCTATAAATGTCATCATCTGTGAGAGTTGGCGTGGATTTGAGCGATGATCTGGACGACTTCGAGGATGAACGGCTAGTTCTCGGCAACTGTCCACTTTCTCGCAACTTTCTTCTTCGAGCTATATAGCTCTCGTAGAGCTTTCCGCTAGTATTTTTTTTAGCTACTTTATTTGTAGCTGATAAATATGCAGAATAATACACCACAACGCGTTCCTTGTGGAATATTTCCACAATTTCGGTAGCTAGTTTATAAAACTCTTCACTGGAAATTTTCTTCGCACAATTGTTTTCAAGTTGGTGGTGTATTAGCAGCTGGCTCAATTTCCTTCGGGAACCCTCCGTGAGTAAGCCTCCTTTTCCCTCTTTGAGTATTGCTCTGCCGTCTAAACTTTCCTGTATGTAAAACACAAACACAATAAGTTGTTGAACAAATTGATAAATGAATGAGTAAATGGTCCAGTTGGAGTATAGCCTTCGGGGTTCTATGAGCAGTCAATAAACCAAAAAAAAAAATAGAATTGTAAAATATTTTGTTCGATTACCGATGATCCCTCCTTTTTTGCTCTTATTTAATTAGGGATACCCGTAAAAACAATTTAGGCTTTGTACACTTTTTTCGTAAAATGCATATTTTTCAAGTAATTTAACTTTGAAGATTTTTTTACTTTTTTTTTAAAACATCACGCCTGTAATCCCCGAAGGGTTAGGCAGCGGTGTACCTAATAGTACACCCACATTTCGCCACTACTTTTTTTAAAATAATAAAATATATCGTGATAATAATTAAATAACTGTGAGTCGGGGACACATCATGCCCATAACATAAATTAATGGGGACAATGATCGAAAAACGATATAACTCAGTACCTAAATATGCATTTAACGAAAAAAAAAAACATAAGTTTAAACATGTTCCTAAATGTGCCCTAAATCGAATAAGAGGAAAAAAGTCATCAAAAAGTTTCTAAGTCTTTTTTCCCATAGCGCCCTAAAGGCAACACTCCAACTGATTCCGACGAATTGAGAACGTCCTCCTTTTTAAAGTCGGTTAAATGCCGCGCAGTTATCGAGTTAAGCTGGCTAATGATAAATACTAAATACTATTGAATACTAAATATATGTCTACTTAGTAATGCAGGCCATACACGTTCAATTCGATCGTTCAATTAGCATGATACTGCTGATTGGATCCAATCTTGCAGTTCGTCCATATACCTACACCACACGATTAATTCTAACTGTCCAATCGGACAAATAAATAAAAAAGAAAAAACAAAATCGGTCTTTAAATATCGAAGATACGCGCAAACATTGATAAAACAAAATATAGGTATACAATCTAATTAAGAAACTCCTTCTTTTTTGAAGTCGGTTAAGAAAATCATACGATCGATCGCCCACTGCCATACACGGTCCAATCGGCATGATCCAGCCAAAAGAATTGAATTTTGATAGTTCTGTCAATTCAATCTGTCCTGCCTGCCGATCCACGGCCACATACGGTCAATTTGATTGAATCCAATCGGCATCGGCAGTGTCATGCCCATTGGACAATCGAATTGATGGTGTATGGCCTGCATAACTATACGAGTTGTAATAATACGGGTTTTAATAACATTTTTGCTGGTTAAACAATATACGTAAACTACGTATCTACTAGCACACTAACTTTGACTAGTGCCTTCTAAATACTCATAAAATCTACTAAATAAAATAACATTACATTTAATAGTTTCAATACCTGAAACAAAAAAAAAACGTAATCTTAGAATTATTACAAACATACACAGGTACGGGTTCCGTATACCTCAAAAGGAAAAACGGAACCCCTTATAGGATCACTCGAGTGTCAGTCTGTCTGTCCGTCTGTCACAGACATTTACTCTGAAAATACTGGACCTATAGAGTTGAAATTGATCGTACTGTACAAGGCCTAAACTTTTCAAGAAAATACAATAAATAGTTCTTTACCTAATAGATTACAGGAAAACCTATAAGAAAGCCATAACAACAACCAATAAATTAAAAAAAAATTAAGGGGATCGCCTACTACGATGGTGCAGAACCCTTCATGCACGAGTCCGACTCCCACTTGGCCGGTTTTTCAAGCCAGGCCAAAACGCTGGTGAGAATAGAGCGCCCATCTATTTTTCAAGCCAGTGAGACTGGCAGCCAGCGATGGCCTTGTGTAAACAATGCTTTTGGTCCATATCACAAACATTAAGTACCTACCAAACAAAATGAAAAATTAAGTGAGTACCAAAAAAGGGTAGGGCCGCCTGTCAGTATTGTATTACTATGCAAAAATGGACTTAGCAGGTTAACGAATTAGGCCGACGAAATACGTTTTGTTATCAAGCTGAGTAATGTTATGATTATGAGTAACTCACAGTGTTATTATCTGCAATGACTGCAATAGTACAATCTGTAGAGATTTTTGCATTATCACTGACATCAGTGTCCCGTACAGCGTTTTGGGTCGAGTTGTTTAGTAGCTCAGCATTCGTTATTTCAATGTTCTAGAAAAATAATTTAAAAGCTTTATTACAATGCATTACAAAAGTATGCGGCTTCGGTCCAAGAGAAAAAAACAAAGAAAACATTATAATGTAAAACATAGCTAAAATACAAGTAAACAAGTAGGTACGTACATTGACACCGGTCGCTTTTTGATGTTGTAGTAGCCAATTTTTATATTTTATTCTGGGGCCAATCTTTGGAATCAGTTCTTTCAAATCTTCATCGTTTAACAGAATGGCAGTTTCAAGCGTTGTTATATGATTGTCTGAAAAATACAAATACAAACATGTACAAAACTTGTTATGTAAAGTAGGTACCTACCAAAGCAAAAAATAAAAAATTAACGTTTTAGTCCAGCTAAGCTCCATTAATTTCGAGTTGGCGTCAAAGTTTGTATGGCGCCGCCTGAACACTGTTGATGAATGTCTTAGACTGTTAAGGACCTCTTGGAACTGACTTCATTACAACATAACAGGGATCTGGAGTTGATCTAATGATGGAGACGCCATCATCAGATCCGTGAGTTGTGGTGTCATCATACATCATAAATGTTTGGTTAATTTCAACAGAATCGGTTCACAATTGAAAATTTAGTAAATTAGTAAAATAATCAATAATCAATAAAAACAAAACCTACTTGTACCTACTTGTCAAAAATACGTCTGTCTGTTGTTTGTGGGTGAAAAAGCTATCAAACAAGTTCAAACATGCCACACCAGAGAAAAAAAAATCTTGACTATATAAAACCAAGCAACTGGCTTACCTACTAGTACCTTCAAGGAATGGTATTATTAAAATTTCATCTAAACCGGCGTTTAATATCTCTTCCATAAATTCCATGATGGCTACGCTCCGACGCGTTTTAGCACAAAATCACTCAGAAGACTGCAGGATAAAACTGCCGCTACGTAGTACGTACGGGCGACCGCCGCGCTGCACATAGATAAATAGATAATACACTATGAGCGCTGCACACAGTGCACACACAAATCACACAATGCCGGGCGTCACCGGCGTCCAGTGTTGCCAACTCAACTACTTCAAAATATGCTAGATTGGTGTAAAAAATATTCCAAAAATATGCTAATCTTCTCTAAAAAATGCCAAAAAAAAATGCCAACATCATCAGTATTTATTAAGAAATCTTTATTAATAATCAAAGATGGAACACGGAAACACTGTTAAGACGAGACGACGATATGTGTGAGTGAGTCCACAGTAATAAACGGGTTTTGAGTTGACAGACAGATGAGACAGATAATAGACGCTCCGCTTTCGAATGCTACCGGCCCGAATGTCACTATTTCATTTTGACTTAGACTTTGACTGCACGATGAACCATGAGCCCGTTTGTCATTATTTCATGCATACATACAATGTCGTAGCAATATCGCTATTTCTTTCTATCACACGATGTTTTATTCCTTTTTCACTTTTCTACTAGAAGCACAATGCATTTCTTCATGCTAAAAATACGAAAATAGTTCCGAAATGGAACAAGCTTGGTAGTACCTACCCACATGGATTTTCATGGAGTTGCCATGCTAGTGATTCACTAGTAGTGAGGTGGGAAAATTGATGGAGTTAGGTATCGATATCAATTTCTATTTCAAGAAAGATATTGATTTACATTCTTTTCATGTTTTATAAAAATATGTTAAAAAAATATGCTAAATGCTAAAAGCTTAAACAATATGCTAAACAAGAAGAAAATATTCCAAATTTAGCATATAATATGCTAAATTGGCAACACTGCCGGCGTCCGCCTGATGCAACACATTACCATATTTGGTGGTAAACGTTTCGCGAGTTTCGCGATGTTTCTATTATTCTTTTTTTTTTCTTACCCTTGCGGGAAGGCAAAGGTAAAGCACATGCAGCCTGATCTTATGTTATTGATTAAAATATTTTGTAATCAAAGGCAAAATGAAAAGTCTTTTATTTACACGTTTTTTTTACGTCTTAGAGACGAACTTTTAAAGATATCGTTATTTATGATTTTGTCAATAAAAGAAAAATAATAAATTATTTTATTGTTTAACTTCTTTAACGAGCTGTTTAAAACTCATGAGATAAAACAAAAATATATTCATTCTGATCATTCCAGACACATCAGGCCACGGTGGTCCATACCACGGGCGTAGCCAGGTTTTAGATTCGGGGGGGGGGGTTCAGGAAAATAAAACGACTAAATGTGCCTGCAGTGCCTTATATAGCCTTTTCTGCGCCCTGTGCTAGTTGGTGGAACAATTAATTATCTAATATTTTGGAAGAAAAATAGAACTGATGTGGGCCATACACAGGGGCGGTCCCAGCCTATGATTTGAGGGGGGGTCACAAAGAGCCGAACTTATGAAAACCAAAAGTTTACTTATGCAAACGTGCAGATGATTATCCTATGGTTTTGTGTGTCGATGCATGCAAGGAGTACCTACTTTGTCGAGCACCCAGTATTTAAACATTTTAACATCCTCGGATAAATTTGATTCTTTTCATTCATTCACCTCGGATACGATGATCGCTTCAATTTCGGGGCGAGGGGGGAGGAGGTTTCCCGAGATGAGTTTGATTTCAAGCTCTAAATGAAGATAATGCAATAGCGAGCGAAGTGAGCTGGCCTTCGATTACGTTAGGGTCTTATGGTGCTTTCATACAGAAACACGATTACACACAGTAGTCGTTTGCCATCACGCCATGTATTTTTTTTAGTCAAAGAGGTCAGAAAAATGATCGGATAGCCTGGACCCAGCCCAGGGCGGGGTGGTCATGACGCCCATGACCACGTTTTATAATAGAGTAGTAGAAGATTCACACGAAAATGACTGATATCGGTTACGGTCAAGGCACAATCGGACAATCTTCCGAAAATTGATGTGTTTATGATGGCCACGTATTTCGCATCAAATTCGGATTTTACGTCTACTGAAATAAAAGGAGTGAAAGCAGCAAGGTAATTACACAATAAATATTATGTTTATTCGATCTTCCACGCCTTTGGATAGTTTTTACCTGTGTCAAGAAAAAGGGCATACTTATCCTTAAAATATGAATGAAAACTCAAAGGATGGAGGTTATTTCATGAAAAAAAAACATTATTTAAAGCATAAGCTCTTTTCAGCATGAAGTATTATAATGAGCCCAGTGGATTTGGCCACCAGTTACTGTTCTAAAGAGCCTGGATACTGAAATAAGGCGGCTGTATAACGTCGTACGTATAGCGCATACATATTTTATGTTACGGGTTAAGTAAATTATACGTAATTTACTTAACCCGCAACGAGCAGCATACGTGCTGCTCGTTGCGGAATCAATGAACCGCATACGTAAATGTTAAGAGTGCGCCACAGTAATTTCATGATGCGGCTGACGTCATAAAGATTATACGCACCGAACACAGTCAGTAAGTAAACGGAGTTCGTAAAATGAGCCAGGATACGTAATAACTGATGATGTAGGCGGAGACATTATTAATTATCCAGTGTGCGTAAAATGTAGCGGCATATCCCCTAATCTACTCGTACATTATGTACGTAACCGGAACCATTACTTAATGAGTCGGATTCAGTACAATGATTTGGCAAGCAGTTACTGTTTTAAAGAGCCTGGATACTGAAATAAGGCGGCTGTATAACGTCGTACGTATAGCGCATACATATTTTATGTTACGGGTTAAGTAAATTACGTATGCTGCTCTGTGCGGAATCAATGAACCGCATACGTGAATGTGAAGAGTGCGCCACAGTAATTTCATGATGCGGCTGACGTCATAAAGATTATACGCACCGAACACAGTCAGTAAGTAACCGGAGTTCGTAAAATGAGCCAGGATACGTAATAACTGATGATGTAGGCGGAGACATTATTAATTATCCAGTGTGCGTAAAATGTAGCGGCATATCCCCTAATCTACTCGTACATTATGTACGTAACCGGAACCATTACTTAATGAGTCGGATTCAGTACAATGATTTGGCAAGCAGTTACTGTTTTAAAGAGCCTGGATACTGAAATAAGGCGGCTGTATAACGTCGTACGTATAGCGCATACATATTTTATGTTACGGGTTAAGTAAATTACGTATGCTGCTCTGTGCGGAATCAATGAACCGCATACGTGAATGTGAAGAGTGCGCCACAGTAATTTCATGATGCAGCTGACGTCATAAAGATTATACGCACCGAACACAGTCAGTAAGTAACCGGAGTTCGTAAAATGAGCCAGGATACGTAATAACTGATGATGTAGGCGGAGACATTATTAATTATCCAGTGTGCGTAAAATGTATCGGCATATCCTCTACTCTGCTCGTACGTAACCGGGACCATCACCTAGTGAGACGGATTCAGTACAATGATTTAGCAACCAGTTACTGTTTTAAAGAGCCTGGATACTGAAATAAGGCGGCTGTATAACGTCATACGTATATCGCATACATATTTTATGTTACGGGTTAAGTAAATTACGTATGCTGCTCTGTGCGGAATCATTAAACCGCATACGTAAATGGTAAGAGTGCGCCACAGTAATTTCATGATGCGGCTGACGTCATAAAGATTACACGCACCGAACACAGTCAGTAAGTAAACGGAGTTCGTAAAATGAGCCAGGATACGTAAATGATGATGTAGGCGGAGACATTATTAATTATCCAGTGTGCGTAAAATGTATCGGCATATCCCCGACGCATGCTCGTACATTATGTACGTAACCGGAACCATTACTTAATGAGTCGGAGTCAGTACAATGATTTGGCAACCAGTTACTGTTGTAAAGAGCCTAGATACTGAAATAATGCGGCTGTATAACTTCGTTAGTATAGCGCATACATTTTTCCTGGTTCCGGGTAAGTAAATTACGTATGCTGCTCTGTTAATACATATGCGGCATCATTAAACCGCATACGTAAACGTTAATAATGCGGGCACAGTAATTTCATGATGCGGCCTCATTACAAGTACCTTGTTTACATGGTCTTTACAGAGCATTATGCCGCATACTTACTTAACATGGTGTCGTTTCATTATAAGTATGGCTCTTATAATTTTCATGTGAAAAGCACATTATACGTATCTGGCTGCCGGTACATTACAAATTTGCCAATTTTAAGTAGCCCGTTTTTCTCAGTGTAAAACGAGCATGATAATATTGATTTATTGATGATAATATTTTATATGTCCCATGCAATAGCAAATCGTTCAGTTCGTTTATTAAATCCTTCATATGACCGGAAATAATTCATTTTAAGTACCTACTTATTTCATGTAGCGCTTTCTTTTCGGAAGTCGCTGTCGGTACCTATTGTTTTTTTTCTTTAACTTTGGTTGGTACGTACCCAATATTGGGTTTACATCTGTTTGCCCCTTAAACCCGATCAAGCGTGGTATTATGTTATGAAATGGTGAAAACAATACATAAACGTACGATCACAGTGATCGCTAGCCATTTGCTGTCTATATTATTGAAGAGTTCCATTATCTACTTTCGAAGATCTCAGATCCAAGGTTCAGATGTTCGGTACAGTGAAACCTTCCTTGAAAACATAATATGCATTTATCAACGAAAACCCGATCAATATCGGATCAGTAGTTTTTGAGAAAATCGCAGATACATACAAATAGCGCACCATCTTTTTTGAAGTCGGTTGAAAATACTAACCTAATTATCATGACATAAAATGAATTAACAATTACCAAATGCGTTTTCAAAACTCCAAGTCATCTAATTCTATTTCATTAAAATTAAAAAATAATATCAAGGATCAAGATTATTTCAATGAGGAAATCGAGAACTATTGTGTGACTTTGCTTTGTGCGACTTTAGTTACCTAAATATGAGTTCGTCGAAAATGTTACAGCGTCCTTAATAGAAACTAGTGTCAAATAATATAAAATAATTCTTTTGTAGGTATTTATCCCTTGGCGTAAGAGGGGCTCCACTCCAACGCTTTTACGCTCTGGCGTTCAAAAGGTTAACGAAGCCGAACATATTAACATCACTTCTTCTCCTAGTCTTACCCAATGCAGCATTTAATGTACCTATCAATTTGTTTCAGAGCGATTACCACCTCCCTCTACGCCCTGAAGAGTCTTCGTTGAAAATATTCGACGCCATTGTAGAGGCAGCCACTTATTACTTGAAGGAAGACATTATGAACATCATTAGGAAATACATAACGAATCTTAAACTTGTTAAGTTTACTTTAAGTGAAGATTTGAAGGTGAGACTTAAACACTACAAAACTGAGTATTCTGTTTAGTCACTACTCAGGGTTTAAAAATAATTTTGAGATGCCACGGCAATGTAATGTTTTCATAACACCCTTTATTTACGTAAGTTATCAATTGTTTCAGTTTGTAGAAGACGATTTCATAGAAATGAGAAGCAACTCAGATTCAGATAACCCAGTAACAGCTGACGACTTGCATAAGTTGCTCGTACTGGCGCGACTGGTCAGCCTCTCTCGAGGGCTGGATACCCTCAACAAGGAATGCTGGGACATCACCAAGAGTATGGAGGCAGAGAGGCTCCACCGAATGAAGAATAGGGTCGCGCCTACGTTGTAAGCGCGTAATTTGAAAAATAAGTGATGCATTTTTTTAAATAAATTGTTTTTGTACTATTGACGTATATTTTTTTATCCGTGTTTTTTGGAAATAAATCGCCGTTTATTTCGTTTTGCTCTGCTGTAGTAACTACGCTTCTAATTAAAAATAAGTAGAAGGCGACTGCACCTACTGAAACTACTGATTAACGAGGCAAAATGATCAGCCGGCCTATTGCGTATCTTTTAAATGTCAGTGGCTATCATGGTGTCCATCGATTAACTGTCAAATTGGATAAGGTCTAATAAAAAATGGAGCCATTTGACAGTTCATTGATGGACATTAGGATAGCCACTGACATCTAAAAAGATACGCAATAGCCCTGCTGATGACTTTATAAAATTTCTTTGATAAGAGAATTTGCGTACAGAACTTTAACTGAGGGCAATGCCTTGAAATTCGCATGGGTTCCAGCCCATGCTGGAATCGAGGGCAATGAAGTGGCAAATTCTCTCGCTGGTGAAGCGGTGCAGTGTGGGGACATTGTTCCATACATAAATTTCAACTGTGATATTGTGAACTTACCTAAAACTTTTCTCTTGGACACCTGGAAGGAGGCCTAGGAAATCAGTAGTAGACAAAAGGGTCATTATTTTTCTTTCATCCACCCCGATGTTTCGGAAAAACCGTGGTTTGGGCTAAGTTTGGCAAGATGGAGACCTCCATTCTCATACGAATGAGAATTGGTCACGTCTGCTCTCCTGCTCATCTTGCCAAACTTAAAATTATAAATGATCCCAGTTGTTCCTGTGGCACAGACAGAACAGTGGTGACTTGAACCACATTCTTTTCTCCTGTCCCCTATATGACCGTTCTTCCTTTTTCAGTGATCTATTATCTCTCCGTATTCCTTTTCCTACTTCAGTTCTTTCTTTATTATGTACAAATAGTTTACCTGTATATAAATGTATCTTCATTCATCTCCATTAATAATATTAAATTGTAATGTATTTTTGAATCTCATCATACGTTTTTAATATAGTTAGTAATATTACTGATCCTATATCCCAAATTCCGTTTTAAATAATAAATAATTTTAATAAATTCCAGTTTCCCTACCTTTGTCTCCTACAATAAATTAAATAACCTGACATTGGCTAAATGCACAAACCGTGCGAAGCCAGGAAAAAACAAAAAATATATTAGATATATATCCGGTTATTGGTAAGGACATAGAATGAATCGCAAGTGATGACATCACGCAACCTACTTACATGTCTACCCGTACCACAGAAGGCTTCTACAGAGTCGTGATGACATGAGCTCGCAGCGAGAACGGCATTTAGTATCTGATCGTAGCGGAATTGAGACGTCTCGGAACTATTAATTACTCAATTGTATTAGACTACTAAAAGCATCATTAGCCACGCTTTTGTACTGCACCATGAGGTATGTCTGCAGACGCTCCAGTGTATGGCTGTCAAGAGATACTTCTCTAAGGAATAGCGTCTCTGATACGCCGCATACGGAGCAGCCCCAACAGCTTTCTGCAGCCCATGTTGGGTGAATGGCTGTGGATTGCACCTTCATGGAGCATTTGACCAATTTACATGTACGGGCAGTGAGGTCTTAATATTATATAATTCCTTTGTGTCTACTTGTCCATTAATTTTAGTCTTATTTTAATGTTTTATTGTTACCTTTACATTATCATTAAAAAAATATGTATGGATGGTTATAACGCATGTGATGTAATCTATCTGAAATAAATAATAAATTGAATAAGTTCAGTGACGTGATATTTTTCACATCTTTCTGATTTTCTACCATCAAAGTCACAATTTCAGCTCTGCAACATTGAGTGTCAAAAGCCATTGTCCCGTTCATAAAATAAAAAAGTACGATGACACTTTTGACAATTATATCATTACAATGTCACAGTGACGTGTACCATCCAATGAAATGACCAAAGAATAGGAAATGACTTATTGATTCTAGAAATCTGGATTAATTTAATAAATTGAAAGAAATAAGTTATTTAAACATGTCGAGTAAAAGCAAAGTTGCAGACGGCAGTAATAAGGTGAAAGCGCTCGAATCAGCATGGAAGAGAGCGTTAATTGCGAACGCCGAATGGCCGGACAAGGTTAGATTTCATAGTATCACGAGACTGCTTACATTCGTCAATGAAAATATGATTTATTGATCATTTAATTGTGTTCGGCACTTTCAGGAGGAGTTCCTGGACGTTATTTACTGGATGCGGCAAGCTATGGGCATTTTCTTGGGATTGTTTTGGGGCCTCCTGCCGATGAAAGGATTCCTTGGTTTACTACTGTAAGCATTCAATTATGTACATTGCGTTTATGTTGACGTTCATCACAAAAGTCTACACAATATTTCAAAATATTCTTATTAGAATAATATTAGACTAGCTTAGCACTTTTGGTCCTCATCTCACAATGATGTATTATTTTCCAGGTTCGTGCTAGTAAATGCAGCAGTTATTTACTTTTACGTGAATAATTTCCAAAACATAGATGAAGAAGAGTATGGTGGCATTTGGGAAATAACAAAGGAAGGATTTATGACATCATTTGCTGGATTTTTGGTAAGTCAATGCTAAATGCCAAGTGCTGTAGGAATTCTTCTGTAAGGCTATATAAAATAATGCAAGGTAAACAATAAAAGAGATATCATATACAAATCTGAAGGCTTCATTGCTATGTTAATATTTATGTTGTGATAAGCCATATTTGCTATAGTACATGGCCCAATCGGATATAAATATTGATGGATGGAGAGGAAAGCCAAATATAACATGGATGGATTTTGTGAGGAATGATATAAAAGAGAAAGGAGTAAATGCCATGGTTATAGGCAAAGGTGTAGATATTTGTAATAATATCCTACCTTCCTTCTTGCGCCTCATGTCCTGACACCTGCACACTTGCGATCTTATGACTGCATCAGCAAGTGGAGTTCCCATAGCTGAATTTTGGGCCAAAAAAAATAATAGGCCATCGACACACTAAGAAGCTATTTGAAATGGATATTCTCTTAAACACTATTGTCATAAAATCTAATATTTATCTTATTTTTTTTTATTATTTATTTATCTTTTTCTAGGTAACATGGATCATCATTTACACAGGACTACACATTGCAGACAACTTATGAGACACAAAATAAACACAATATTAAGTGCTACAGTACTGTATCAAGCCGAGACTTGCAATGGAGAGTCCTAGTACAAAATATGTGAACACACTGTTCCACGTGGTTTCTACCTAATAAGCTCATTAAGTTTTTTGTTGTTGCTTTTAAGCCATCTATCGGATTGTTTCAGCAACTTGTTTCATAGTTTTTATTTTAGATTTTTCAGTGTTCTTACAATGTGGTTGTGAATGGTATCAAAAACATTATGCACGCTCGATCAATTCCTACCACTTAAAACATTTATACAGAAAAACTTCTTGTTGTAAGGACATGCCATAATTGCAAAAAAATATTATGAAATAAATTTATATCAGTATCCTATGGTGGATTACATATTTAAGTCATCGAACTTGAGTGTTAATCTAGTAAAATGTAAAAAAGAACCTAAACTACATAATCATAAATTTTAAAAGTATGCAGTCTTCTAGCCAGTGCCAAATACGGCTTATTTAACTTTTCTACCATTTATAAAGCAATATTAGAATGAATTTAATGAGAATCATATAATCAATGAGGTAGTTCTTACAGGGCTCAAATTCGCAATAAGATTCTTTGGCAAACCTTTTAATGGTTCACTAATAACCAGTAGTAAGTTATTGTCTTAATATAAGTGATAAAAATTACTCAATTTCTATAAAAGTCCATTGTTTTACCATTAGACTGCAAATAATATTCACTGGTATTGTGTGTTTGTTGATATTTTAAATTTCTAAAATGAAATCTATTTGTTTCAATTAAAAGCCTGCAAATAATAAGAACATATACATGTACATAATGGATAAATCAGCACTGCCGTTTAAATTAACAAGACGTGTAAGATCAAATTGTTTACAAAATCAATTTTTAGTACAGAAGAGTAATTGTATTTATATTTCTTTAATTAATTGAAACTAAACATTCTTTAGAATAAAAACGTAAAGTAATTGTCCATGGTAGGTACAGAATATTATAAATCAAATGGGTATTTAAAAGTTTGTCCATACAGTATGAATATTCGCGCGTTTTTAAGTCATACAAGCGCTTCATCAGTGTGGACAAACTTAACATTTTAGAATTAGAGATTGATTGGTGTGATTGTAGATAATAAATATGTGAATTGGGAAACTGGAAGCATAGTTCAGTGTTGACAATATCTCTGTCTGCATTTCTGTAGTATTTATTTTTATTATTGTAAGTAAATATCTTTTTGTTAAGTTTTATCAATATTACTCGAAAGTTCAATCAACGGTTATAAAATAAAGTAATTTATTTTGAAAAATGAAATAATAATGGATATCTTGTTTGTAATGTTATTTGTTGCGTGTTTGCTCCCGATGTGTTTGCAGTGGTAACCATATTTGAACAAATAATATACCTGAGGTTGGTTTAATAAAGTTTTTGTAACTTTACTTTTGAGTTTTTATGGAATGTTTTTTAACTTCCTTTATTGTTTGGCAACAAAAGGAGTACCTACGTAAAGATCGTAGCAGGTGGTGTTCTGTTGTTTCTGCCTACCCCCATGGCATAAGGGCGTTATTTTGTGTTTTTTAGGTATTCTATGTCCAAAAGAGGCAATAAAATGTTGTCAGCCCAGAATATAGCAAGGAGTGTGCCGCCGCACAGCGCCGTGGCAACGTCCATCAGTTTATATCTCAACATGTAGTCAGTAGAACACTACTTCTTTTTCGTTGTGTTGTGTGATTCTCATAATCAAGTCAAGTTGATCTTTAACCAGAACTCTTATCACCTGGTCTATACGTTAGTTTCGGCTTTGGATAGGTGCTTAAGGTGCAGATGAACTTGCACTATAAGTAGGATATGAGGTGTTAGTTGTTACCTACATTGTTTATGAACACCACTAATGAAAGAAAACAAAAGTAACATTTCATTATTTAATCATCTCTCCAAGTAACAAATACATCGTCTGTTCTATATCTCTGTGTTATGGTAGAATCATTGAAATCCATCGTCGCTCCCGATTCGAACGCCAAAGCGCCAGCATGAGCGATCATGACGCCGTTGTCAATACAGAACCGTTCGTCTGTGGCAAATATCTTCGCTCCTCTTTCGGCACACATTACTCCCATCATCTCTTGTAAACGCTCGTTGCAGCCAACTCCACCTACTATTAGGACCTGAAAAAAACGAATAAAATAGAAAAGAGAAGTAAAACCAGCTATAGGCCGAATACCGCCGATCAAGCTTATGATTGTTATCCCATAAGGTATTCATTAGTATTTGAGACGTTTTCGTGGTTGGCCGAGTGCCTGAGCGATGGGCTACTGTGCTGCGTGTCGCAGGTTCGATCCCCGCATGGAACTCTGGCTGTTTGTGTATGTGAGTTCCAGTTTGTAAATGCATAATAGAAGAAATTCCGAGTTGACAAGGTTTTCTTCTTTTCTATGTTAATTAATTTGTGTTTCACCGCATTTACCTCATCTGAACCACAGTGTGCCATAGCTCGTTCAGTAATTTCCACCAACATTGCAAATGCAGTCTCTTGTAAAGAAAAGCACAAGTCCTCAGGGGTATATGTTTTTAGGAGCTCATCAATTTTATCTTCCATGTGTGATGAAATACCGGAGAAGCTTACATCCATGCCTGAAAAATGAAAATAGTTAACCTATGTTGGTAACCTATGTTTACAAATAAAATATTCTTGGAGTAACTTGGCAACATTTAGTTTCGAAAAGGGCTTAAAAACTTTTGAGATACCTAGTTAACAAAATCTGATTCAAATAGGGAAGTAACATTTTTACAACAATTCCTCGAGGACGAAGGGCTAGTAATGTTAATAAAATACATAAATATTTTTCATATTTTTTTCTTGTATAAAAATTGTCAATACACAATACCTTTGACAGAGTATGGAAGCGGATAATATTTTGTTCCTTTTTTGGCCGCTTGTTCAATGTTGTAGCCTGGACTTGGTGCATTAGATAGTTTTAGCACTCTTGCAAATCTGGAAAGTATAATTTCTGCTGAAAACTGACAAAGTTCTCTTAGTGTTCTTTTTTGAAGACACGTTTGGCGCAGTGGCGGAGAGATTGGACTGCTGCGCTGCGTGTCGCGGGTTCGATCCAGAGAACAAACAACTATCTGTAGGCCATACATATAGTTTTTTCGGGTCTCGGTATTTGTGTGTGTGTTAAATGTTTGTAAATGCACCAACTTCAGACGAAATTCGAAAGAAAGTATGCATGCTTAACTTTTTATTTGTATATATTTTAGTTATAATCCTTGGACGAAAATATAATATTAACTTGTTGTATGCCGTATATTTAGACACAATTAAAAACTCATTGTATCTCTTGTGGACCTACGTTCTGGCACACAAAGGGTTAATACACTTACCGGTCTAAACAGTTGCCCATAGCAATATCAATGGTCTCCCCAAATATCCGGTACCTATTTCGGGAGTATGCTATGATCTGCGTGTTGCCACCACTCACATATAGCACAGTTGGATTGTTTGCCTTTGTGATTAGTCTTCCCATTTCTATGTCTGTCTGTGTGTTCAGGAATTCAAGGTAGTTAAAGATATGCATTCTGCATTCTTACAAATAAATAAATTCTAATTCTAATTCTAATTCTGATAGAAAGAGTTTTATTATGAAACTTCTCATGGTTAAAAAGCAAAAGTTGAGTTTATTATTGTTTAATACTGACTGGAGAAATAATGTTGTAAGTAGACATATCAATATAATATATTTAGTCTTGAAGAACTACAAGACTAATTTTGTTATCAAAAGGTCCACGAAGCATTTGTGTTATACTAATTAATGGGTAGTATAAACAATCATTCCATCTAGCCCAGTTTATCGAGAACAGCCAGCAACACCTTGGTGTGGTTGTGGCGATAGATAGATAATCATCTTCAGCCAGAAATACATCAATGACATAATAAAAAGGATACGTCCAATGCAATGGTTGACTCCAAGAATTGGTTTCTTCCACAATTTGGCACAAGTTCTAGCCACTATAGCACAGACACTCAAAGGGGCTCCCATGCCAGGGCCCTTGGTGTAGCATACCACATCAATCTCCTTTGGAGTTATACCCGACTGTTCTAAGGCCTCCTTTAGCACTGCATGAATGTTTTGTCTATGATGCTCTGCTGTTTCCCTCGGAAGGAAGCCTAGAAATGGAAGGGAGTTAAGTGTAACTAATGGTTATATTTTTCATTTATTAAAGGTAGGCAGGCGTTTTGATCAAATTTTGCACAAAAGAAAACATTGACTCAAAATTTATTTTGTTTACAGATGCTGTATATCTTTGTTTGGGCTCAAGTCTAATAGAATCCGACCCTATGACGACCCACTGACCGAAATTAAAATCAATAATGTTACGATCAATCTAACCTTTTTGCCTTTACCCATCTAAACTTTACAAGAGAGAGACAGTTGTTCTAATTAACCGTGTAAAGACGTATTCTAGAGAACATTTGTGATAAGTGTTCCATAAATTTACTTAGAAATGGACTTATTTATCGATGTATGTTACCGGGATGTAGAACTAACCTTCACCAGCCGGTGTGATATAAGTTCTTCGACAGTTGGACAGTATTTCTCCATCTTTGACTATACCAATGCCAAGTTTGTTAGCACTTCCTTCAAAACCAATTGCTATTACCATGTTTAGAATAGAATTTCTGCTTAATATTTACTATTCAAAACTTTTGGAAATTTGGATCCCTTGTTTTCATTACACAAAAATACTTGAATTTAAATGTCAAATTTTGACAGTTGGTCAGCTGTCATATGGGTGATGTCAGTGCTATTTTTAGATTTCTACCATTTGGAATTTGGACAAGCGGGTTTTGGCTCAGTTAATGAGTAAATAATTATAATTCAAATATATAAATCCAAAGTTGTAGATCTTATTATTACCTACAACTTTGATATATATTTTTTTCTATAGGACTTAACCTGTTTTTCACACTTAAACCCCTCCCACCCCCACTTACCTACCTCAGATCGACCGTAATCAAATCAAAATCAAAATCAAAACTCATTTATTCAAACTAGGCTGATAATCAGCACTTTTCGAACGTCAAAATTTACTTTACTTTACTTATTTACAAGAGACAGTCCCCCAAAACGCCCCCCCTTCGACACTCTAGTGTTTTTGCTGGAAAGAAGAAGTGGCGGAACAAACTCCCCAGCACACATCTGTCTTTTAGGTTGGTTAGAAGAACCAGACTCGATACAATAGTAAGGCAAGTATAAAAAAGTATATAATAATAATAAAAAAAGACATAACATATCAGTAAACTAATCTTGGAGAAAGAACATAAATAAATAACAAACATTGTCTTGTGTTCAACTCAGCGACCAACTGTTCTTATCATTTAAGTAGTCGTTAATGGAATAGTACGCTTTTAAACAAAGATTAGATTTTACTTTGGCTTTAAACGCATTAAATGGCAAGTCTAGAAAAGAAGATGGCAGTTTGTTATAAAATGTTATACCAAGCCCGGCGAATGAATTATGAACTTTGTGAAGCCGGTGAAAAGGAGCGCGTAGTTTATGCTTATTTCTAGTGTTAAAGTTGTGAATATCACTGTTTTTAGTGTACAGGTGGATATTTTGTTTATTACATAAAATGTTGGCAAAGATGAACTGAGAAGCCACAGTGAGGATACCAATCTCCTTAAAAAAATCTCTAAGAGAAACTCGGGCACCCAGCTGATAAATTGCACGAACCGCTCGCTTCTACAGAACAAATATATTTTGAATATCAGCAGCTTTGCCCCACAGCAGAATACCGTATGACATAACGCTGTGAAAATAACTGAAGTAGACTAACCGTGCTGTATCAACGTCAGTGAATTGTCTTACTTTTCTGACGGCGTATGCGGCTGAACTTAGCCTTCCCGCTAGGCTTGATATATGTAAACCCCATTGTAATTTTGGATCTACTATTATGCCCAGAAATACAGCAGAGTCGGCAGTTTCCAGCTCCTGATTGGCGAGGATAATATTGGGACCTAGATTTCTAACATTGGGTAAAGCGAACTTAACTATTTTAGTTTTCTTGGCATTAAGAACAAGGTTGTTTATTGTGTTGCTGTTTACGTCGTCAAAATCGTGTCTATTCCTATCTACTAAAAAGATAAGAGAGGTATCTTCTGCAAATAGTACAACGTCACAAAAACCCTTTAAATAGTATGGTAGATCATTAATATAAACCAAGAATAAAAACGGACCCAGTATTGAACCTTGAGGTACACCTAGCCGAACCGGTAGCCCGGAAGATTTCGCGCCATTTACGTCTACACATTGGAATCTATTTTGCAAATACGAATCTATTACATTTAGGGCCTTATTTTGAACACCGTAATAACGCAGTTTCCGTAAAAGCGTGTCGTGATGTACGCAATCAAAAGCTTTAGAGAGATCGCAGAAAACACCGATTGCATTTTGCGCGTTCTCCCATGCGTCAAATATGTGTTTCAACAAAGCAACACCTGCATCCGTAGTCGAACGACCCTTTGTAAAGCCATATTGATCATTATGAAGGAGATTATTTAAATTAAAATGTACTAACAACTGTTTGAGAATTAATTTTTCAAAAATTTTGCTAAAAGCAGGTAAAATAGAAATTGGTCTAAAGTTACCGATTTACTGCCTGATTTAAATAGAGGGATGACTTTACTGCTCTTCATAAGGTCAGGGAAAGTCCCCAAATCGACGCATTTATTGAAAGTAACGGCAAGACAGGGGGCTACAATGTCGATTATGTTACTTAAAAGTTTAATAGAAAGGCCCCAGTAATCACCTGTGTTTTTAGACTTAAGTGAATTAAAAACGTTAACTACATCACGAGGCGTTACATGTTCGAAACTAAATACTTTACCACATTTAGACACGCTGCTATGCAAAAGATCTTCGGCTTTAGACGGCGACGAACTCAGGGAACGAGCCGTCGCTATAGGTATGCTGGCAAAATACTCATTAAAAGCCTCGGCTACGTCGGCTGCTTCACTAACTAATTTGTTACCCACCATGATCTCGAGGTGATTATCTTGTTTAACAGATTTACCCGTTTTATTGTTAATGATTTTCCAAGTGGCTTTAACTTTATTATTATAGAATTTTTAATAGTCTCGCTTAAGAATTTTGATTTTGCAATAATACAAATCTTTTTAAATAATTTGGAATAATTTTTAACATACTCTAGAAAAGTTGTATCAAACCTGTATTGTTTAAGACCATACAACTCGTACAATCGGGCTCGACTTTTGTAAATACCTGGTGTAGCCCATTGGTTGAAGCCCACAGAAGGTCCCTTAATAAATTTTTCCTTTAATTTTTTTCCAATGGGTTTCATCCTACGCTATAATGTTATTTATTTTTATTTTACTATTTATGTACACACAGAAACAATACAGGAAAATAAATTTGAGTACAAAGGTACTGCTTATTTCTCAAGAAATTTCTGCTAGCAGGCAAAAGGAGAAATAAAAAAGAAATGTAGACTAGAGTGTGTGAAAGGAGGAAAAGAATTCTGTGTGTCTTAACTAACTTAACCTATATAATAATAAATAATAATATACGTAAATAAATACACAATACTAATATATAATACCTAAACAAATATATATTTATACATGCACTTACATAAAAAAAAGTAGTTAAAAAACTAAAAAACCCAACTGAAAAACTGAAAAGCAAAAAACAAGCACATTTTAAATTAAACAAAACTTGGAAGCAGGCGGGGTCCACTCTATTTTCATTTCGTAATTTAATATTCAAGAACCTCGCCTGCTTCCAAGTTTTGTTTAATTTAAAATGTGCTTGTTTTTCAGTCGGGTTTTTTAGTTTTTTAACTATTTTTTTTATTTCCAACTTTTTAGTTCTTTTGTGTTTGTTCTTTCGTTGGTCGCGTAAAATTCTTCGCAGATGATTTAACTTTTGTGTTTGTTTATGATTTGTGACTTTGAAACTATTTTAAACTTAAAGGTATCATATATTTTTGTAATGTTCTTTTAAAACCCTTCATTTTGATACCCTACTAAAATGGTTGATTTTGATTTAAAAGAAAAATCCAACACCATCGGGTATTGGATTTTTCTTTTAAATCAAAATCAACCATTTTCTTTTTGATTAATTTAATGTAGCCAGTGACACTCGCGCCATCAAGACGAATCTAACGACGTATATTTTATTCAAATCCCTTCATTCGTTTAGGAGTTATGAGGGAACAAAGAAACGGACATACATACATACAAACACGCCAAACACATAACCCTCCTTTTGGGCTTCGCCGCAGTCGGGTAAAAAGTCATAATGGAGAGGAAAGGTAATATTATTCTTTTACTCTGGTTTTGAACAGTGAAATAGTCTTCAGGTCCCGAATGCTAGGCGGAAGTGAGTTCCACAACCTTACAGCATGGACAGAGAAGGAATAGGAGTAATAGCTGGATTTATGAGGAGGGGATTTAAGTATGGATCTAAGGTGAGATTTACACGGAGCGCCAGTGGAGCGGGCACAAGAAAAACGCTCGCGCAGGTAAGAAGGATAGCACGGGTTGTGTAGGATATTGAAGAGGAGACATAGAATCCTTTACAAAGAAATGAGAGAATAGAAGTAGGTCTAAAGTGGGATAGCGAAGATGGATTGTTAGTTTTAGGTAAGGGTATAATGTGAGCCTGCATCCAAAGTAAAGGAAAAGAGCTAGAGGAAAAAGAATGATTAAAGATGTGTGTAAGAACAGGAAGTAAAGAGGGAAGGATAAAAGTAACCATTCTTGAACTTTACCATTACCAACTGCAGAAAATGTAATCGCAAGAACAGATTTCTCAGAAACATCGCTAAGGTTAAAAGGAGTACATTGTGGCAACGGCAATCTGGAAAGGCTCTCCAGGGCTCTCTTCGTCTGTGAAAAAGTCTCAAAGCTGTGAAGCTTTGAGACTTTTTCACAGACGAATCGAGAGAAAAGGGAAGGAAAGAGAAATGTTTATTAAGGTCGTTGCGGTTTACATCTTTGCTCTGATTAGTAGATGATTTGCCTATGCCTACAGTCTTGAGGAATTTCCAAACACCGGAAGAACTACGGTTGTTGAGTTGATCGTGGAAATAGCGTCTCTTGGCATCTTGACACAGACGATTGCAGCGATTTGTAATAAGAGATATTCAGCTCTGATGGTCAGAGCTTTATCCCTTCGTGCCATAGGCTCTTTAACAAATTTTGTTTGTTTTCACAAATTTTCTACCCTGGTCTATAATGTCCTAAATCCGAGGGGTGTAATATTACACATTTCCAGAGTGCACTAACAGTTACTTACGTCCTTTTGTGTCGTTGCCGCTATATCTCATCATGCAAGGTATTTCTTTAATTAAAACTCGTTTAAAAGAAACAACAACAGTGATGGAAGCTTTCAAGCTATTTAATGATCAATATCGAATTAGGTACACAAATATACTGTTATAACTTTTAATACTACATTTAACGCTTATGTTATTAAATTTGCTTCTTCAACCACCTCGTCGACGAAATCAGCCATCATATCTTCAACATTGATCTCATGGCTAGTTATTTTCACTTCTATATTATTACCATTAGCCGCGATGTCATTTGCTTTTTCTTGTATTTCGTAATTTTCTTGTATTCCTTCATTTTCTAGTATTTCTAAATTTTCTTGGATTTCTTTATTTTCTAGTATTTTATCATTTTCTTGTATTTCTCCTGTTGCTTGAATTTCTTCATTTTTTTGTATGTCTTCTGTTGCTTGTATTTCATCTATATCAGCAGCTTCATTCCCTACAGCAGATACTTCAATCTCAACTTCTACGGTATCTTTGGCAGGTTCTGTATCCTGGGAAACTACGACTTGTCCGCAAGTGATTTGCACATCGTCCGTTTCATTTGTGCTAGGTAAAGCATCATCATCATCTTGCTTTTCTAGAACAACCACTTTGTTCTCTATATTGGGAGCATCGTAAGCTATCTCCGCAGATACTGGGCTACTATTGATTGTGTCATTTGATGTGTTTAGAGGAACCTGTGTCTTGGCTTCGTGGATAGAAACTTCCTCGCGTGGTTCACTTAGTTTTCTTTTCCTGTTGTTTTGATTGGCATCTGTAGTATCTACTGAGTCTTCGCCTTCCGCCTGTGTGTTTGCCTCTGGGCTTTCTGTAATATCTACTGAGTCTTCGACTGTCATCTGTGAGTTGTCCTCTGAAGTTTCAGTAGTTTCTTTGGTAGTTGTGCTAGTTTCGAGTTCTGGCAGCACTTCTACTACATCCGCATCAAAGTCATTGGTTTCATCATTGATTTCTAGAATTTCGTCGTCTGAAGCATCCTCTTCAGACATAACTACGGATTCTTCAGAACCACTGGAGATACTGATGTTGTCTACTACTAATCGCGGTTTCTTGGTTGATGGTTCACCCGCTTCTTGTCCAGCGTTCGAGGGAATCGCTCTGTAAAATAATAGTGACATTTTAATACTTTATTTGGAGGTTTCTAGAAATAAGCTATGATCAAACACGAAATGTCATGATATAAATGGCATAGGAACTGCGCGTTACGGGGCCACTACCATGACTGTCGCAGTCGCACGATCCCGGCATCAATCCTTATCGCTCAGATCAAAAACACAGTTTGGGCAAAACTGGCCGGATGACCAGTCGAGAGGCCAAACTCTTTTCCCACTTTCAAAGACTACGTCTTTTTTACTACCAATTTTCCTTAAATACTATATATACTAACCCAGATTTTATCATAAAGTCGAGTGCAGCTCTGTTCGCCTTTGATATTTCCTTCCTCTTATTTTTCTTGGTTTTAGTAGTGTCAGGTTGTACGTCGAGAGCGAAGTTGATCGACGGCGGCGAACAGTGAAGGTGGAGTCGAATGTCTAGGAGTGCGTGTGAGCAGAACTTCCTTATCTACGGGAAGAAACGAAATAATATTATTGCTTGTGACTGTTACTGTTAGCCTGTGTCATTCCACTGCTGCACAAATGCCTCCCCTAATGACCTCCAAGACTCTCGATCCGGGTCCAATTTGGACCGCTGGTCGTTAGTTCTGTCCAGTTCGTCCCGCCATCTCCTGCGGGGTCTACCACGTCGCCTTCTGGCTGTACCAAGGCTCCACAATATGGTTATTTTGGCCAATAGCTCGTTGGGTATACGGCAGACGAGGCTAGCCCAATCTCAATTTAGCTTATTGGCTTTTTGAGCAACTTCAGTGATTTGCTTACCTCATCACAGGTCGTGTTGACAAGCGTGCTGTATAGCTGCAGGCAGTACTGCGTGGGCGGCGCTACCGTGGTGCCGGTGTTCTTGCGGGCCGCGTCCAGTGCGCGCAGCAGACACAGTGAGCGGGCGAGGCTGTAGCTGTCCACGTTGTAGCACTCGCGGACTAGCCGCTCTTGGAATGTCTGCAGGGTGAAATAAAGGGTGAGACTGAAAGAACTTTTTTTGTCCCGGTATCCTCCAATCTTCATGGATGTCCTCCGCCCTGCGGCGAGCGGAGGAACCTGCCAGACTTTAAATGAATAACAACCACTTCGGTGTTCCCTTCCCACACTTGCACCCAGGGATCATGGGAACTAGTGCACCGCGCACGATCCCCGGCTAGTAAGCTTCTCAAGTCTCGATTGAAAGAGCTATTGTAACATCATCTTTAGACTGTTTAGGAACTTGGGAACAAAATTGAGGTCTCAAAGGGGATAGTTAATTTTTTTTAAATTGCGCTAATTGCAAAACCATTTCGAGATAGATGGTCTCTAATAATCATTTATTTTTCGTTAATATGAAAAAATACTCATTTCTTTTTTTTTTAATGTGGTTAACCTTTCTTTGATTTGACCGAATGTTTAAAACTCGAAATACACTTAATATTTCATTTATATTTATAAATTCAACAATCACTACAACTATGAATCAATTGTTATACAGTGTCTACTTCAATTTGAAATCGATATTCATACTTAAGCATTGTTCCACTTGACTAGAATTAATGGCATTAGTGCAGTACTTTGTACATTAGTTACCAACTGACCTTATGTGTGGTTGGCTTCAAAAAGATTCCGCTGACTGTGAGGAATGTTTCAGCACAATCTAAAGCTGCATTTGCGATCTCGTCATTTGTTTCATCAGACCTAATAATACAAAACGCATATAATTTTTTTCAACACACTTCATAAAATAGCTCTAATTTCACTGCAATTAAGCACATAATGATACCTGTGACTTTTTCATTGCTATTATTCACAAGTGAGTTGTAGGTTTTTTTTATTGGTTAAGTTGCTTTGTTTTTAAAAAAGTTTCGATACAAAAAAGATCGTGTTCAATAGTCCAAATAAATTAATTTACCTATTGCTTGCTAATTTCATGCAACTTTTTATTTAAATAGATAATTTCAACTTGTGCGTTTTTAATAAATAAAACTTACACTCAAATATAATTTTAATTTCATTTTAATCTACATTTATATTATAAAGAGGTTTAGATTTGTTTGTTTGTTTGTAACGAATAGGCTCCGATACTACTGGACCGATTTGAAAAATTCTTTCACGGTTGGGAAGCTACACTATCCCCGGGTGACTTAGCTATTTTTTATCCCTGTATTCCCAAGGGAACGGAAACTAGGCGGGTGTAACCGCGTGACGTCCGCTAGTAATAAATAAAACTTTAAAGCCGCCTTTTTGTACGTGGGTAAAACGCTATCCGCGAAAAGCAAAAAGAAAAGTTACCTCATTTTTATAGTCTATGACCGTTGGCGATTGTTATATGCGCGCACATAAGAAAACTGATTATTTTTTCCCGCCATTACGTAAAAATTTTCACAACTCGTTTACACTGTTGAAAATGGTTTTCTAGTATTATTTTCTTCACTAGTGTGTTGAAAAACGTCGTATGATACACGTGTGTATTGATGATTACCGTCATTGGCTCTCTTAAGACTCAATGGCGCCTCAGCGGTTATCACCAACATTACACACTTGTACCATAATAATTGTACTATTTTCTATTACTACCAGCATGAATAGCCAAGAAATATCTGCATGTGACCTCATCATCTGCTTTGCCTTTTGCCTAAACAATGTTGGGGTCGGTTTCCACTAACCGGATGCAGCTGAATACTAGTATTTTATATAGAGCGACTGCCAATCTGACCTTCACAACCCAGTTAATACGACACCCTTTGGTAAGACTGGTAGACAAGACTTTTAGTTCTGTAACGATTGCCAAAGAATCCGAGGCATGGAGGAAGCTCAGTATGCAAGCGCGGTCGGCCATCTTAACCTAAAGATAGACCCGAGTGTCACTTAGTATTAATTTCGAGTAGTTTTACATGTGAATACTTTGCTTCCGCGATTTAGGATTTGTTACGTCACACGCTATATGTAGTTCCCATTGTAGCGTTATAAGTGTCGCCAATGACTTATAATTATAATTACTTTCGTTTTAAATGTTATTGTTAGCATTTTATTAACCTAAAACACAGGATAACTTAGTTTAAGCTGACTCGTATGTTACTGGACATTAAATAATAATTTTGTATAACCTATTTCAATTTGCATAATTTTTTTTACCAAATAATGAAAGTTTATTACATTAATTTATCATGATAACACAACAAAAAATAATCAATTCAAACCATCGCAACAATAAATAACCGGTAGAAAAAGCGAATAGCGATGCTTCCTGTGAGGATTGAACTCACGATCCCTGGTTTACGAGACCAGTGCTCTACCACTGAGCTAAAGAGGCGTTGCAAAACATTGCGAAACACCGAACCCGTTGTGAAGACAACAAAAAAGGTCAAGCATAGCTATTCACAAACAATCGCATCGAAACCGAATCGAATATGTCGTATATCAATCTCGCTCGCTCTCGTAATGCCAAAAAAAGATAAGACATGCAACATACTCGTATTCAATTCCATATTAGGGAATAGCTTCAGGGTTGAATTTATAAAAATCCTTCGTTTTTCCTTGTCTATTAGAAAGGGAAAAATTACAGCTTTCTAGATTCAAGGGTTTGGACTGGGTATTGATGAGTTAGTCATTAGGTATATAGAAGATACTTACACATTTGTCTTATTCTTCTCCCCCGGCATATGACTAGCTATGCCACTTTGATGTAGCGTCTGGTTCGCTAGCTTCCTCTTAGCTTTCTTACTCAAGTTCTTAGTGTATTGATTGCTCATCTGCAAAGACAATTAGTGTGAGTACCGTTGCTGCACCAGTCACGTCTTTGTGTTTTTTCCTAAATAGGATTTCACAGGTCATCTTATGAGGTTTTGCTTAACCGGGCTTTCCTGTGCCTTGACTTTGTAGGATAAAAACTTAACACTTTTGTCCTACAGTGGAATAGCAAAACAGGGAAGCAATAATAATAATAATAATAAAAAAAGCTGGCAACACCAAAGTCAACAGTTGTCATACAATTTCTTCCTCCGATTTAATTTAATTTGTATAAAAATTCCATTTTATTTTGAACGTTTGGCACCAACCTCTTCATCTTTATTTTCATATATTACAATAATTTCAATCAGAATACAATAAAATGAGACTAACCACAAGAAAACACCATAGAAGAAAAATTGATGACTTATGTCATCCCAAAATAAATTATTTCAAGAACTCTGTTGAAGAATGACAATAAAATGTTAACAAGATCAGCGACTAGACGCGCACGCCTTCCACCTCCGGACTCGTCGCTCAGCTCCGCCTCGCCGCCGCCGGAACCCAGCCCCATCGTGAGTGCTGTGACACTGGCCGCGGCAGTCGCGTCGAGCTCGAGCGACGAGTATTTCTCTTTGTCCCCGACGCCACCACCTGCTCGTCGACGGAGAGGACGCCGGCCGCCGGACTGCTTGGGACCTAGGGGCCAACCGGCCCCGAGCCGGGTCCCCGCTGCCGGTGGTTGTGTGCAGCGCATGAAATGGACTCAAGCTATAAACGAGAACGTCATGCGCGCATACTACGGGTCTACAGAGGGGGGAACTAACCTCACTGCGTACCGTGTTAGGATGCTGTCTCTATTTCAGGAACTTGAACCAACTGTCAGCGTTTCGACCCAACGACTGTCGGATCAAGTGCGCGTCATCCAGCGCAATCGCATGTTGGACGACGCCGCGCTTGATAGGCTGCGCTCAGAGGTACTGAGTAACCATACCATCTTCACTCCATCTCAAACAGTGACGCAAACATCAACTTTTAATACAATCCCACCGCGTCATAGTCCTGCTGTTGAAGAGGAGGATGATAGGGTTGCTACGGTAAGTAGCCAGTGCAACGACCGATTGAGGAGCGCACTGGAGGATGCGCTTCGTGAGTATCGATCCGTTTCTACCGAACTTAGGCCCCGACTACCACGGTTACCCATGCATAAACGAAATAGGGCGTTGGTGTGTGCCCTGGACTCGCAACTCAAGAATATATTCGAGAGTAGCGAGGACCTCGTTGATACACACTCGATTTTGTACTGTGGGGCTGTTGCGGCATGTCGACTTGCTAATGTCAAATTCCTAAATTGTGACTTAGCTAGTCGACCAAAACCAACCGTACCGGCCTGGCAGCGCAGGATCGAGCGTCGTATTGACGGGGCCAGGATACTCATTGGCAAACTTTACTGCTTCAGGGAGGGCAATACACGACCACGTGTGATGCGTTCTGTGAAGCGGGCATTCTCGGGGACTGAAATTAGCCCTCGAGATTACATGTCCCATGTCACAGAGCGCATCGACTTCCTGAAGCAGAAGGTTTATGCATGGGCCAACCGTATTCGACGGTATAGACGGCGGGTTGATCGGTACTCACAGAATCGCATGTTCCAGAGCGATGAAAGGTGGGTATACCGAACTTGGGAGCGACGCGAGCCAAATATGACGGACGTGTGTCGCCCGGATGATGCTGCCACGAGTTCATTTTGGCGTAGCATCTGGTCGGTACCCGTCTGTCATACTGAGGCTGACTGGTTGCGTGATGTCGAGCGAGTGTGTGAACCTATTCCAGAAATGGACGCTATTTTAATAACACCACAAGATGTAGCCAGTGCAGTTCGTCCGTTACCGAACTGGAAATCACCTGGTCCGGACGGACTGCACAATTTCTGGCTCAAATGGCTCAGTAGTTCGCACATTTGCCTGGCATCCCAATTCCAGTCATCCTTAGAATCTGCGACGCTACCGCAGTTTTTAACCACAGGCATTACCCACCTGCTCCATAAGTCAGGTTGTCCCGCGGAACCCAAGAATTATAGACCGATCACGTGTTTGTCGACGGTCTATAAACTTCTTACATCCATTTTGAGAGCAAAAATCAGTAAACACATTGAGAAAAACTCTATTATGTCTGCCTCTCAGAATGGATGTAGGAACGGGTCCCGCGGTACTAAGGAGCTACTCCTCATCGACATGGCCATTAGCCAACAGGTTCGTCGGGCCCGCAAGGATCTGTCGACATGCTGGATAGACTATAAGAAGGCTTACGACTCGGTGCCACATACATGGCTCATGAGGGTGCTGGAGTTGTACAAGATAGACGCAACTCTACGCGCCTTCCTTGAGTCATGTATGGGGCAATGGAAGACTGTCCTTCGATATCCGGGATGTCAACAGATTCAGGGGAACGATGAACCTGTATGGATCAAGCGGGGAATATTCCAGGGCGACAGTCTGAGCCCGCTTTGGTTCTGCTTGGCCCTGAATCCTCTCAGCACATTACTGGAGGATTCAGGTCTAGGCTACCGGTTGAGGAGAAATGGTCAGGTGATATCTCACCTTCTTTACATGGATGATCTGAAACTCTTTGCCCCCAACAAATTGCGACTGATGGAGTTACTGAAACTAACTGATTCTTTTAGTAGCGCCATCAGGATGGAATTTGGTGTGGACAAATGTGCAGTCATGTATGTAAAGAGAGGAGAGATTATGGAATCCGAGGGAATTCAGCTTTCGGATTCCATACACCTCAGATCCCTTTCCTCGACCGAAAGCTATAAATATTTGGGTATGTCGGAAGCGTTAGGCATTAACGTAGCTGACATGAAGCAATCGTTGAAGGAGCGCTTCTTCGGACGCCTGAAGAAGGTTTTAAGTAGCCTTCTTTCAGGTGGGAATAAGGTGCGCGCCTTCAACGGTTGGGTCATGCCGGTTTTAATGTACTCTTTCGGCATACTCAAATGGACTCAGACCGAACTTGACGCATTAGATAGGAGAGTTCGTACATTGCTGACCGCAAATCGGATGCATCACCCACGATCATCGGTGATGAGACTGTATATCCCGCGGAAGTGCGGGGGTCGAGGCTTTTTAAACGCGAAGACCTTCCACAACCGCGAGGTGTGCAGTCTCAGAGAATATTTTTTAAAAACTGATGTGGGTATGCACCGAGATGTGGTCGCAGTGGACAAGGGACTCACCCCGCTATCCATGGCTAACGAGAACTGGCGCAAACCTATGGTACTTACTGCTGATGACCGCAAGGTAGTATGGCAAAGCAAGGAGCTTCACGGGCGCTTCTACCGGGCTCTTCATGGGCCCGATGTAGATTTTCTAGCGTCCGTGTCCTGGCTACGTTTTGGCGACCTCTTTGGGGAAACTGAAGGTTTTGTCTGTGCGATTATGGACGAAGTTATGTTGACGAACAACTACCGGAAATATATTATGAAGGATGGGACGGTTGACGTGTGTCGGGCATGCCATCGTCCGGGTGAGTCCATCAGACATATTATTTCTGGTTGTTCTCGTCTAACTAACGGCGAGTACTTGCACAGACACAATCAAGTAGCTAGGATTATTCACCAGCAACTTGCCTTGAAATATAAACTTGTGGAGTCGGAGGTACCGTACTACAAGTATGTGCCCGACCCAGTTCTCGAAAATGACCATGTAACGTTATACTGGGATCAGTCTATCATCACTGACAGGACTATTGTTGCCAATAAGCCTGATATAGTGGTGATGGACCGATCAGCGCGCCGCGCAATGATAATCGATGTTACCATTCCACATGACGAGAACCTCGTGAAAGCTGAAAAAGAAAAACAAATAAAATATCTTGATTTAGCACACGAGGTTGTCGATATGTGGCATGTGGACTCGGCTATCATTGTGCCGATAGTCGTAACGGCCAATGGCCTTATAGCCAAGAGTCTGGACGACCACCTGTCCAAACTTTCGCTCGGCGGTTGGATCAAGAGCCTGATTCAGAAGGCAGTACTCCTCGATACGGCTCGCATTGTGAGGAGGTTCCTGTCTCTGGAGCCCTAACCACCGGTAGCTTGGACCCTGCTCCCGTCACCGGTGGACGACTATTTTTTATATTTTTAAATGTTTTTTTATGAGTTTTATATGAAATATTTAAAAATGTAAATTTTATGTGAATAAATAAATAAAGGAAATAATAATAATATTCCACAACTATCACACAACGCCATCTAGTCCCAAGCTAAGCAGAGCTTGTGTTATGGGTACTAGACAACTGATAAACATACTTATATATTTCTAAATACATACATATTATAGATAAATTACACAATTACACAATCCGCCTGTATTTTACCCATTTGGACTTTGTCATCAAAAACTTTTCAAATCGAAAAGACCAGAAAGCTTTTCTGCTTAAGGGTTTTTTATTGAGGATCGCAAAAAGCTAAATGTTCGGGTTTTTTTTCAACTTGGCTTTTCCAAGTAGTTTGTTCAAAATTCGAAAAAGAAACCAAAACAGATTATCTTTTTTTTTTGGAGGGTGGCACATCATCAAATGACTCCTTCCGCTCTGGGCGGAGCAAACTCAAACTCAAACTCAAAGCATTTATTTCAATTAAACCTTTATAGGCACTTTTGAATGTCAGAAGAACAATTCATAAAAACAAATCTACGAGTGCAATACGTCATTCCGAAAGCCACCACGCCGAATCACACGCCGCCGAATGCCAGCAACAACGAGCACAAGGAGTGTCAGACTTCTACTGACTAAAAACTACACAAATGTTCCTTCATAGCCCTTTGTGTCCGGGGCCGCGGTATCTCTTTCAAACAACCCGCAGCCCCGACAGAACTCAAACATTAGACAGATAAATTAAACTCACAGTTAACTGCACAATTTTCCTGACAGGTGTGATATCCTCCATGATGTGTTTAGTGAGTTCCTCCTCCCACGAGCGTCCCCGGCCGTCACTGGTTATACGATGTACGTGTAATATACCTAACCATCTGGAGAGGCTGTTGTAGGCTGAGATGCGGACTTTTCTAAAAAGTAATAGATACAATTGACTATAATTGAAAAGGAATCGACTGTCTTGGTGTCTTGGCTGACTGATTGGTGGATATGTTATCTGGAGGAAGGGACGAAGCGCATGTGATGACAAGAGTGATGAATATAAATGTTGATAAATGGACCAAGGAAAAGATGAACGGATTGTGTGAGGAATGAGATAAAAGATGGATTAAATGATAGTGTGACGGTTTACAGAGGAGAATGGAAGAAATAAAAAACGTGTTCGCCGATCTCAAGTAACATAAAGGGTGTAAAGGACCCGTAACGCAAACGAAGGGCAATTGTTTTCCCCACCACTGCGATAATTTTTATGTTCTAGACCATACCTGGGAACCCCCCCCCCCCTTAGTTACGGAGATATTGGCTGTTTTTATAAATAGGTACTAGTTTTTCAGGTTTTAACTTTTCTTAAATTATCTCCATGGCCCGTTTACTATTCAAAGCATCCACTAGCACAATGTTTTAAGAGTGCTACATTGAGTTTTACCGTAAAATGTGATTTTTGACCCCAAAAAAAAAGTTGGTCCCAGCTAATATTTTTGCGTAGGGGTACTTGGTGTGATGTACAGAATGACATGAATTGACGGCTGTGTGAAGGGTTAATTTACAACCTGTATATGGCACACGGGTAGGAAGAAAGATATTTTTTTTTGGGATTAAAATGCCTGTTTAAATAAATTGATGTTTAAATGATGTGATGAAAGAATAGAATTCACCAACTAATTAGGAGATTCGAAAAATTTAGTGTTTTGATACTCTTTTATATGACCATTAACTTGAAATAAAGTTGCTAGAGAATCAGTAAATCTCTAGGAGTATGTTGATGTAATAGAGATGTACACTATAGTGTCGCCTGTGTGTGTATATTACCTTGACTCATCATTAGGATTGTCTGAGCTCCACTTCAGTGTTTGCATGACAAATCTGAACACTAGCCCCGAGAATGGAATGAGATTTGGCCCCAAGCTGTAAGATAAAACAATTTGATAATGAAATAAAGATGTTGATGAACAGGTAAAAAGGCTGGGAGTACTACCTATGCCATAGCTGACCAGGGAGTCATCGCCAACGAAATGGCATATCAACTAATTGTAAATTGCAAGCCAGAACGCCGCCGGCCGTGCCGATTTAGAAAGATCGTTCAGTCATAGAAATTTGATTTCTGGGGAAAACCACAGCCAAGGGGCGGACTGTGAGTTTGTGAGACCCTGGGCTAATAATACTTGGGGGCCTGCATAATTAACTAATTGCCATTTTGTCAAAACACTGTTTCCGGTTGCCTAAATATTGTCCAAAAAGCCCTTTTCGTCGCCGTATAGTGAAAACCTCATAAATGCATTTTTGCTCAAATTTATTGTATTACGTTTCTAGGAAGAAAACCTCGCAACGCAAGTCCTGATCTGACGAATTTGTTCATTCGATATAATAATAAAAAACATAAAAGATGCCATCCAACTATTGGAAAATGCACGCAGTTTTTAGGGTTCCATACCCAAAGGGTAAAAACGGGACCCTAGTACACAAGACTTCGGTGTACGTCCGTCTGTCTGTCACCAAGCTGTATCTCAAGAACCGTGATAGCTAGACAGTTGTTTTCACAAATTATGTATTTCTGCTGCCGCTATAGACAAACTCTAAAACAAAATAAAATAAATATTTAAGGGAGAACCTTACCATAATATCATAGCATCCAGTGTCCTAAGTGCCTGTAACTTGACTGTGGCAGCTTCCTTCGCTTCTGTGTGGACACTGCTAGACACACTGAGTGCCTGCACTATCACTTCTAGAATGATTTGGGGCTGCACTGGCTTGGCCACTGGGTAAACCTCGCTGTGGAAAAGCTCCTATATTAGTTTAGCTCAGTAAGGGCTAACATTCTTACAAAATCTTCCTTAAATACAACTTAAAGACTTTACTCTTCATTTTTAGACAATATGACATAACACCACGCTTGAAATCCCGAAAGGTTAGATAAAGGTGAATCTAATAGTACACCAACATTTCGTCAGTTAGAGAATTACTGATTAAAGATAAAAGTGGCCACTTTTGGCAGTAATAAGTAATTCTCTTAATTTATTAAGTCTAGAATCATGAAAAGTGGTTTTAAAATACTACAGGTTATTTACTAGCATGATAGTGTTTTGGTTTTTTCAAATTTAATGTAATTTTAGAGTACAAGAAATAAGATGTGGGTGGCGCTAGTTTCGGTGCAGTTAGCGCCTTGAGGCCCCTGTATTAGGGGGCAAGCCTATTCCCATCAAACAGACACAAATTCAAACTCCGTGGCTGCTGCTGAAAAATTAAATCTGCAAACGTGCTTGATCCGGGAATCGAACTCAGGACCTCATACTCAGTAGTCCGATTGCGACCGCTAGAGCAATGAAATAGTTGTATCATATAACCATCATCATTTCTCCGTATTATACAACCATATTAGCATAATTATGTCCATTTACTTATTTAAAACTCTGACCTTGGTGCATTATACAATACATGAAACAACAATGCAATACTTACACAAGCATAGCTTGAATGAAGACAAATACATTCCTCAACTTATTAGATAGCACTGTATTTTTCTGTCCATTACTATAATCCCGTGATTTCTTTACAGTCAAAATGTTAGTAAGAGCCTTCGTTAGTGTATTCTTAGCCAAAAGCTCTGGTTCTTTATTCTGAAAACAAGAAGAAATTTAGTTAATTGTGTGTTCTCAGGTTACAGTTCTCTATGCTAAAGAGACAGTATGTCATCACTGAAGTGTTTATACTAGCTCTTCCCCACAGCCTTCATCTGCATGAAATTATTATTAAAATGTTACTTGTCTATAATGATAAATAATGTTTATTTTGCAAACAGGGTTTTACAAACACTATTATATGTATTTTTTTTAAACTATTTCTTGGGTTTTTATTTTTTTGCACATAACCCTAATCCTTTTTTAAAGATATAAAAGAAGCCTACGTCATTTCTTACATCAGCTAACGTAAAAGTCAATTGTATCTAGCAGTTTCAAAGATAAGCCAGAAAAAAAAGGACTGGTAGGGGCTGGAGGTAGTCTATAAAAAAGACTACCATCTTCTGATTTGGAAGGTTCATTTTATCATATAAATTAAGGTGGTTATGGGTTGAAACCTTACCTTGGCACTATGGTTTGTTTTGTAAATATTTACGGTCTGAGAGAATATGGCCTCAATGAGTGTGTGTGCTGAGTTGCATAATATAGCCATTTGTTCCCTCCAACAGTTCTTTGGGTTAGCCAGCTTGTCTTGAGAGGGACGAATCTGGAAGAAAACAGAAGGTTATGAAGGCAGAAAAAGAAGCTTTTAAAAGTTTCATTGACAAAACAAGCCAATGATAAATCTTCTTTGTTGCCTGCTTTCACATAAAATTGACTAAAAACCAGACCAAGGCTTGCATTCATTTATTAGCATATTGTTCCACTGCCAGCATTGGAACCTGTCCTTGGCTTATTCTATTTGGGAACATAGGGAGATGACCCGATTTTTGCTATCTCAGTTAAAATATTTTTGATTCGCACAAGCTCTAGGTAGGTTCTTAATTTTAAGGCAAAATGATGAGAGAGAGGGATAGTGGGTATGTTTGCCATGAGTGAGCGAGACAGATAGTGACGCCACTTTTACCAAAGTGAAAAAAAAGTTAGTAAAATTAGTAAAATAATGAAAAATCTTGATCTAGTTTAATTTAGGTTTGTTGGAATAAAAGTCAGATAGAGAAATAACATTTTTTATTACAATAAATGTTCAAATTGTTTACCATCAGCCTCAATACAAGCCCTACATCTTCTTAAAAAAGATCTACTTATTAGTCGGGCATATCATCGAGAGTTAATCTCCTCAACTGCTTGAGAAATGCGTTCACGCAGGTCGGCTACGTCCTCAATGGGCTTTGAGTAAACTTTTTCTTTCAAAACTCCCCAATAGAAAAAATCCAGGGGATTTAAATCTGGTGAACGGGCGGGCCACGAGATAGTGCCTGAACGTCCAATCCACCTTCCCGGATATTCCTGGTCAAGGAAATCTCTTACTTGCACTGCGAAATGCGCTGGGCAGCCATCTTGTTGAAACCACATGTCGCGAAGATCTGCTAGTGGTACGTCCTCTAACAGGGTTGGTAAATCTTCTCTTAAAAAATGTAGGTAATTAGTTCTATTCAAGTTCTCGGGCAGTTCAATAGGCCCAATAATTTTACCGTTTAAAATTCCGGTCCACAGGTTTACTTTAAAACGATACTGGGATCTATCTTCTCGCATTAAATGTGGATTCTCCACATGCCACTCGTGATAATTGTGCAAGTTTATGTACCATCTTTTTTAAATGTCGATTCATCTGACCAGAGATTTTTTTGGATGAATTGGGGATTCTCATTATGCCTCTGTAGCATTGTTCTACAAAAAGAAATCCTTTCCTGATATCTCGAGGTAGAAGACTTTGAACTCGTTGTACGTGAAACGGATGCCTTTCGGCTCTTTGTAAAATACGATGAGCAGTGCTTTTGGGTAATCCCGTTCTTTGTTCAATTCCACGTACGGAAATACTTCGGTCACCTGCGACCTCTTGCAATACTTCTTCCTCGAAAGGAAACACAGGTCTACCTCCAGCCTGTATTTGATTCGGGAAACGACCGCCCTCTGTGAGTGAACGGTGCACATTAACAAACACGCGGTGATCCGGGTAGCGCTCTAAATTTGGATATCTTTCACGATAAAGTCTATCGGCGGCACTTGCATTGCATCTGCATTCCCCATAAATGAGGTGCATGTTTGCATATTCTTGTGAAGTGTAGCGCGTAGGCATGGTAGATAAAAAGGATGCCAACAAGTCCAATTCACAAAGATCAAAGTCCAAAAAGAGAAGCCAAAGTTGTCAGTACTAAATCAACACAAGCGAAGACGAATACGTGCGCAGTAGACAAATGAGCGAAACGTACTAACTGGTTGGTGTTGGACTGGTAGCGTATCCATTTGCTTGGTATGACATCTATCTGTTTCATTCGCACTCGTTTAAACGACGCATCTCCGTCTCAATGCGTAGTGTCACTATCTGTCTCGCTCACTCATGGCAAACATACCCACTATCCCTCTCTCTCATCATTTTGCCTTAAAATTAAGAACCTACCTAGAGCTTGTGCGAATCAAAAATATTTTAACTGAGATAGCAAAAATCGGGTTACTTGAGGTTTTATTTTTTTTACTCTTTTTTATTGTATGGAACTAACAAGTATTGTACCATTTTAGAATTCTGATTAAATGCGCCAACTTTTAATGCCACTTGCAAAGTCACTCTAGTACATTTTTTATAAAGGAGGGCCTGTCAAAGTCGACGAATCTTCAAAATTTTAAATTCGTAGTTTAACAAATAGTCTCAATTCTCGAAAACTTGAGGCAATTGTGTCATTATTTTTTATTGGGATTCTAGAAATGTTATTTAGGATTACGTTTCCAAAGTTCAAATGAACAAAAATAAAAAAGAATAACCACAATAACCGAAAAATGGTACAGTTTGATCAAATTTCTAGGTTTTTCTTAAAATGCCCATAATTTTCAAACTGCATGGGATAGATTTTTTTTCGGATTTTTCTCGTGATGGTTATGATCAATCCTGTCACCCCGTTTCGGCTTGACGTTGAGTTCTGGGACACCCTGTATATTGCACTATTTTAAATGATATTGAATAGTTACTTACATTTTGCAAGCTATGTGCACACTTTGCAGCAACAACAACATTGCCATAATTACTTGATTCCAAGAAAACAGCTAAGTAATTCTCTATTGTTGGCCGATGCTGTGAACAATATCTTGGGAATCTACAAATAAAAGAAAATATAGACTAAGATGAAAGAGAAATGATCACCTGTGCATCACAAGTAAAAAAATCAAAGCTCGGGAAGTATGAAGTACTTTCAATTGAGGGAAATGGAACGGTTTTTGATAAAGTATCCATCAAAGTTTGTAGCGTTGTAAGTATGAAGTTGGTCCGTCTTTAAGTCTTCTGCTCAGCTAGAGGGGGTTTAAAATCTTTTGGTGGTGGTGCCTCAAAAACAGAAATAAAAGCATCCTTTGCTTACTGCTATGTTTACTACCTCACGTGCAGTACACATCACGCAGTATAGCTATAATTAACAGTATTTGTAGGTTATATTACCGGGTTATCACGTCTTCTAATGCACGCAGCCATATGTTGCAGTTTTCTTGTGTGTGCTTGACCAAACTCGGGAAGAAAGAGGTGATCACCTCCTTCACCACATCGCTGTCGCTTGGGTCTACGTCCCGTAGTTTTTGTAATATTTGACCTAGAATATTTTGAAGATAAAATTAATCAATGAAAAAATATATTTTACTGCGACACGATTTGATAAAATGACCTATAATACAGATACTCACTCATTTTAACGTGACAGTTAACGGGCGTCTATTTATTTAAACGATTTTTGTTCTTTTCACTTATTTAAATACGTAAACAAACCCACGGACCCACGTTTTAACTTACAAAAAATAATCATTAGATTTTGACATCTTGACGCTTGACGTTCAATAATCTTGGAGAAAAATCTGCCATTTAACTCTGGAACGCGATGTTTTACCTTTTTAATTTTTGGCACTAAGGATTTCAGGTACCTCGGGTCGTCACTGAGGTTGATTTAGGGAAGGGGCGAAAAAATTGAGAAAAATGTTGAGTGATGGCTATGAGAGTAGAGGAAGATCGAAGAAATGATGGAATGAATGTGTGAAGAATGATATGGCAAGAAAGTAGGTGACTGCTGAGATGACGAGTATGGAAGAAGACATTCTGTGCCGACGCCAAATAAATTGGCATTAGGGCAGGGCGGTAGAACGTTAAAAGAAAAGTAGGTAAATACTGTGTGTCTGTTGAAACAGGAGAATGGGAGAATAAAGGGTTGCGCCGACCCCAAGTTATATGGGACAAGGGCAGGAAGATGATGATGACGAAGAAGGACTTTAGAAACCTATTTTCTTTGTTGGCAATTTCAAAAATAATTTGTAATGTTGGTTCACTACTGTTTGACAGCTTTGATATAATGTCATGTGAGGGAAAATAACGCAATTGCGTTTAGCGTTAGCAGTTAGACTTGTTGTGTGTTCAAATTACATTTTTTATTGTTTCACTTGTATACATTCCGATTTTATTACTGTGAATCATCTATTGTGAGATACAGTAACGGAATAACTATGGCTACTTTGGAAGATAAAATTCTGGGGAATAAATTACAAAATTATTGTAGTAGCAGTGAGGACGAAGGCGAAGGCGACTCTGATGACGATAGAAGTGGTGACGAAGAAGGTGGCATTGCTAAAGCTGAGATAGCCACAAATGCGGAGCCACCACCCGTTAACAACTGGAGCGGCCAAGCCAGCAACACTGGCCCGAAAGGAGTATTAGAAGACTGGCGAAGGTTTAAGCAGTTGGAGGCAGAAAATCGTGCTGAACTTGCCAAAGAACGAATCGCTTTAGCGAAGAAGCTCACTCTGACAGTCAAACCAGAACGCGAAGCGGCTCAGGAGAAGCAAAGGGAAGAACTGGAAGACGAATTAACGGAGCTTATGGATGAGGAATTCCTCCTGCAATATCAGAAGCAACGAATGGAAGAACTGATGAGTCAGTTACAGAAGGTACCAAAGTTTGGTGTACTTACAACTCTGAACAGCCAGGAAGAGTTCCTGAATGCTATTGATAAGGAAGATCCAAAAGTGACAGTAATTATTCACATTTACAACAACAGCACAAGAGCTTGTGAGACAATGGACGGCTGTCTGAATATATTAGCAACTGAATACCCAACAACAAAGTTCTGTCGTATAGCAGTAGACATCACGGGTCTGAGTCGTCACTTCCGTGTGGATGGTGTTCCAGCAATACTTGTGTACAAAGCTGGCCAAACCATTGGCAACTTCGTACAACTAGCTACAGAGCTAGGCAATGATTTCTATGCTACAGATGTGGAACGTTTCCTCATTGAGTTTGGGATGCTACCAGAAAAGTAGGTTTAATTTCTATTGTGAATCAGAACCCCAAATATAAATGTTATCTCAATAGCAACTTTATTCATTTCAAGAAAATCATAACTTATGTAAGAACTTACAATAGATCTTGATATGTTTTGAGGGTTAGTTTAAAATTTATTTATTTTTACAAATCCTGAATGTAAGCTTGGCTAGTTTAGTTTTAAGGAAATTGTATCTCAAACCTTTTATGGGAACAATTTTAATGAAATATGTGTGTGTACCAGTGCTTAAGGAAAATCATGCTACCTTATTGACCTATTTTTAATTTTAAAACATGTTTTATGATATGCAGCAGGTATTTGCACTTATCGTAAGTTTACACTTGGATAATAATACTGTACGTGTACACGTCCCACCAATAATAATGTACAAGTAAATCCTTGAAGGATGTTTACGGGTTTCCCTGTATTTATGTTACATTTTCTCTTTGTGGTAAGCGATTGTTTGTGCGTCAATGTATGTCATCAGTATTGATGTAACTGATGTTTATGATGCATTGTGAGTCAATGATTCATGTCAACTCGGTAATAATTGGTAACAGCCAATCATTGAGAGGCCAACAATGCATTATTGACCCATTTCTAAGAACCAATTTTTGTATTTCAATCTTTTCTAGGAAATTAATGTTTTCCAGCCAAAGTATATTAAATTATTTGATGTAAAAATTTGCAGAAACATTCTTGTGTATTTTGGATATTTTAGCTTGTAATATTGGTAGCAATATTTAGACTTAGTTTTCGATGTACTAGTTTTTTATGTGTAATGTTAAGATTTCGTCAGCCTTACTAGTTTTAAACATTCAGCGTTGTGTTGTCTTGACTAATTAAAATATTAGTTGATAAAATGTGGTATAATATTTAAAAAAAATTGGACTAAAATTCACTATAAACACCTTTAAACCTGTGTCACTAAGCAACTGCACTTTTTCCTGAAATATTAGTTTTTTCTTAAAATAATATATTGTGGTACTTCTTTGTTTATTTTTAAGAAGTTTATTCTAAAATTAAGACAAAAATGCATTTACTTTCAAAACTAAGTACTTATACTTTCCTATTAGAAGTACCCTTTGTATAAATTACAATTCTAAAATATTGGTGTCTCTTGCGATGTACGAGTACATAATCCTATAAAATGTAATCCAATTTTTGGCTGCATAATATCCGCCTAAGATTGAGCGGGTGCTAATCAATAATACACCTTTAGAAAATACCTCCTAATTGTAATACTTATTAGAATGTAATAAACGTGAATTTTACGTGATTCAGATTCTTTTTTTATTACACTAGCGGACGTCGCACGGTTTAACCCGCATAGCTCCCGTTCCCGTAGGAATGCAGGGATAAAAAGTGGTTATATGTCACTCAGGGTGAATGTAGCTTTCTAATATTGAATTTTTATTTTCTGTTTCCAAGTTTTGTTTTCAGTCGGGTTTTTTTAGTTTTTTAACTACTTTTTTTTATTTCCAACTTTTTAGTTCTTTTGTGTTTATTCTTTCGTTGGTCGCGTAAAATTCTTCGCAGATGATTTAGCTTTTCTGTTTGTTTATAGGATTTGAGACTTTGAATACTTTTAAACATATAAGTCTCATATACACACATCAAAAGTGTCTAGGGATCAAGCATTTTTATGCGGATTTCTTGAGATTGAGATGTAGCTTTGTAATAAATTTATGATTTTATAAATTTATATGGATCCTTTTTGGTGCATTTCATAATTTGAATCAGGAACTGTGAATCAAATTCGAGTAAAAGATGAAAATCAGCTGTCAATATTTTCCCTATAAAACATACAACGCATTGAAGACATTATTAGTGCTACTGTCAGCGCCAGTCAACTTAGTTAGCCAATCATGCGGCAGTATGACAGGGGGCACGTAAGAAATGTTACCATTACAAAAAAAAACATATATTTTATGCCCTAGCAATATTGTAAACTTGTGACATATTTATGTGTTGCTACTTGCTTGACATAACAAAAACTGTTTCGAGGACATTCTTTTAATGGCGAAATTTTTATATTGTTATTTTATTAAAGTTTGAAGTATTCATAACTATTAATTTGGGTAGATTATATTAAATTGCTATTACAATTTGCATAAAACCTTCAGCAAGATTACTTGAATACGGTTTAACAAACCTTTGGGGAAGTAATGGTTTTGCACAATGGCAACTAAATCAACGTAAATAAAATATTCCCTGACAAAGTTAAAACAATTTCAAAACTGCCTGTTGCGTTTTTTCCTAATTCCTTGATATTCCTTACCTTGATATTTCGTTGTTTATATTTCCCTAAATCGAGTCGAGCTGCTGCTCCTCCGTTTAACAGGGATTAACTCAAGTCAAATATAGACTTGATTTCGAGATTGAGATTCTTAGAGCATTTATAAGTTCAGTGCATCTTCTCATATATTATACTATATATTTGTATTTTTTTAGGTTTCCTTGCCTAGCCTTTGATGGCGGCTACTTCATTTTCTAAGAAATGAAGGAATATCAGAGAAAATGCTTCAAATGCGAGCGCTCGCCACGTGACGACCCGGGTGTAAAGTTATTCCGATTTCCTAAACCTGGAATACGGAATAGCCTTCGGTATGTACAATCTAAATCCGCCCCTAAGACGACCCACTGACCAATATTTTAGATAAAGTCACTTTAGCTGTACACTTAAAAGTACCTATTGCCTTTCTAATCAATCTCATCAATTCTTTTACAGTTGCGAGTTATGGGCGAAATATTGTTTGCCCAACGACGAGATTTCTACACAACTTTCAATTGAATGCTGAACACAGAATGCTGTGTGACAAACACTTTAATAGGATGTCCTTCGTCAACTTTTCAACTAAAAAGATGCAGTGCCAGAGGATATTAATTAAATTAAGGTAATTTATAAACATACTAGTATTTAAAGTTTTCATAAATTGAACAATTTTGATCAGACACACTAATAATTTACAGACAAGGTACTGTGTAAAGCCATCTTTTTTCCGCTGCAAAGAGTGATTGTGATATCATTATGTATAGCTCCATGATGTCATGATGGTATTAATACTTCATTTTTCGTTTAATCATAAGTGAAAACTGTAGGTAATAAAACATACCAAGTATCATGATACAAGTTATTATGACTTCATTCCACCCCATTTTTTTTTACTTCTAATTAAAAAAAACAAAGAAATTATGATTGAAATTTGTCCACCGATTCTAGAGTTTTAGCGAAACTAACACCGCACGATACAAACATTTTAAATTTACGTCCATACAATACAAAAAAAGAAATATAATTATTATTTTCTATTTTTCAGGTTGTAAATAATTGTTTTGATATTGGATTAATTATATCTGCATCTGTCTGTAACATGGATCGAGCCACTTCACAGAACCTTTGAAATTTAGGATCACTTAATTCCATCAATGTGTGATCTACCGCATCTACTAAAATGTTTTAGAAATTTGATCATGAAGTTATACACTTTGTGATCAAACTGGCAAAGGTATGAATAACAGTTTAATTAAATAAAAATTGATTGTTTCAAAAGTTCTGCATTGTATATTAATTATATTTTCATTTACTTACAGGCATTGCTAAATGTTTGCATATCAAGAATTTTTATGAGCTGGATAATGCAAACCCAACTTCGTGTTTGCTCCTACTTTGCGGCAAGAACACTTAAACCCGAATATGAATACTCAAGTTTTAAGTCACTCTGTTGCAGCTGGAATGTATTGTAAAATATCTACAGGTAATCTAATCACTAATCTACAATAATATTGTATCACAACATCAAATGTAACTAACATGAATAAATAAAACTCATCTTAACTGCCTCAATTATTCATCAAAATCGCAATTATGACCAAGATAACAAATTTTAATAATAATCTTTCAGGTGAACTAACAACGGAAGCTGCTGCGGTTATTCCCGTTCGCCACCGCCAGTATTGCCCCCTCCGGTGGCGACTGGGAATTATTCTAAAAAAATATCCCAGTCGCCACCTCCGGGGGCAAGCGGGATTGTTGGTAGTAAAAATCCCAGTGGCCACCCCTAAATATAGTTAACATAAAAACTAGGTATGCTACCTATTATCTTAATTTTTTTTTTTGGAATGACAAAGAATGTTAATTTTATTAAATTTCTGATTAAAAAATAGAAGTACGTAGGGTTAATCAAACGAGAGAGTTACAATATTTATAAATTGGTAGAAAATTAAACAAACATTATTTTTTACTATTTTTATTTTCAAAATCAACTATTTTAAACACAAATCCAAAATCACAGATAATTAGGTACTTTCAATAGAATATAAAATATTTCTTAAAATATACTTGAAAAAACAATTCTCCGCCTTCTTAAATCTACATTTTCATTTCCAAAATCAACAAGTTTTATACAAATTCTAAACAATCACATCAACAAGTCAACAATCATTTCTATAGGAAAAAAAATATTATTAGAAAATATACAAAACAAATAAAGTATTATACTCTGCCCTAATAAAAAAAATATTTTTAACAAAATTAAAAGTATGCACTAAGCATAATGAGTATTTTCAAATAATCACAGACATAACGAGACTCTACCCTACCCTAATCAGTATTAGAAAAAATCACAGATGCGTCCTCTCAATTAAATTCGTCATTAATGTACTCGTATCACAGAGTATTTACAGTAATTGGGTTTTATATGTAAAAAAAAAAACTTAGAACTAGATATTTTGCTACTTTAAAAAAAAATACTTAGGTAATTTGTTATGACTGGCACAAATCAACATCATTATTTAGGTACCCATAATTGACCTACGTTATTCATTGATCGTCATCAAGTAATGAATAATTTGTTTAATTTACCATACCTCTTATGCTTTTTTTTTACCTTTTTTTATTTATTTTCATTGCCAAGAAGCCTTAATGCCTTACAGTTTCTAAAAAATGACCTACTGATATATTGCCATGTAACAGCTCTAACTGAATATCCAAAATAAATTGATCAGTAAGGACATTATTTTTCTTTCTTTTTTTAAAAGGTGTCATTTTGGTTTTATTAATGTTATCACAAACACTGAAATATGCAGAATCTTTAACCAATACATTTAATAAATGAATAATATTAGGGTTCTTTTTTCCAATTTCTTGGTTTAATTTGTGATTCCAAGCTTCCAAGAAGTTAGTGGTCCTATGCTGCTCTCCGTAAGCACACCAAATTGGAATAAATTCTTCCTTCAGCCATTGTTCTTCAAAGTATTTTCTGAATTTTTTTAAATCCTCCTCTTGTGTACTGTAGCGAGTAATATACTTCCAGCCGTTTGAAATTTCGTGTGCAGGCAATAACGGTAGAACTGCACTTAGTGCAACCTCTCTTATTTTCTTCACATCTTTTGATTTTGTAATTTGAAGTTTACGGGCCTTCTCCCAAACCGCTTTATTATAGTGATAATAGCATCCTTTTGTGTTAACTTGCGGAAATAAATTCTTTATAGCAGTCATTGCCGCTTTTTCGAAGTCAGTTTTGTATTTAAGCGGATTCCAGCCGGGGATTTGAGCTTTTATCATGGAAAACAGAATGAAGTACGATTTCACGTTTCTTTCACTCATAAGAGCGTAAACAATAGGCATTAAATTCGTACTATTTGATGTACTTCCCATATCTGCATGTATAACATATAGCTGCGAAAAAGGTTTCGGACAACTTTTAAAAGTTCCGTCACTGTAAAAATCAGTCGCTTTGCAAATTGAAAGTTTAGCTTTTTCTGTGCAGAAAATTAGAATTCGGCTGTCACCATCAGCATAATCAGCTAGTAAAAAATTTGTGAATTGCTTCGGGACTTCAACGTTTCTTACTAGCTGCGGCTGTAGACACTGTACTCCAGCTTGTACATTCCTAAATCTGTACAAGGATGATTTCACGCTATTGAATGTTGGTATCTTGCACACCAAATCTAATCCGCTGTTTTCTAATGTTGCAATCATATTATTATAAGACTGAGGAACTGCCGGGTAATTCCCTTTGATAATTTCTTGTTTGCAGGAATAAAGCCGCTCATCAATTTCATTTTTTAGGAAATCTGGAGTACATAAATGCGGCGTTTCATTTACGATATTATTATTCTGCGAAGAAAAAAAGATTTTATTAAACATTTAATTTGATTATTAAATAAGAGTATAGGAATCAGGGTACGAAATTATAATCGATCCAGTAGTTTCGGATCCTATTCGTTACAAAAAATCTCTTTATAATACAAAGAAAAAGATATTGCTTACGATTAATAGGCATACAAGTAGACAAACTTACACGAATCTTTATAACTCCTTTGCATTTCTTTTTTCGCTGGCTGCATTCCCACACACTTAGTCCACTTGGGTATTTTTTTTTCACATAATATTGGTGGCCACCGTGAAGCAAAACAACACCATGTTTTCTTTTAATATAAATTAATGACACTTCACCCGAGGTAGTACACGATGTACTTGACCCTGACATGGTTAGGAATACACTAATAATGTTATGATTAGAAATGCTGCCACAACGCATTGCCAGCCGATACTTGTTTTACATTTTAGATCTAAATGCATTGTACTTAAAGTTTAGTTTTGCAAGAATCACTCATAAAACCATCCCCATCAAGCCCAATAAAAAGCTGTTTTGTGTTTTTAAAGATTTATGACCTTCTGTCTATTGTGTCTGTTTTGGCTTTTCGGCATGTTTGTTATAGGTAAAACAAAGCACACGGCCTATTTTATGGTTTATTCCGAGACGTGAAATGTAAACAAAGGACATCGGCATCTTCAATTGAGCTACTAGAGTTTAAGTAGCAAAACAAAAGGATTAGTAATCCTTTCTCACGATAGTTTTGGCTTTTCGGCGCTCGTGTCATCGGCGGGTCGCCGCTGCGCAAGGCGCTCGCGCCGTTTCCTATTTTATGGTTTTAAAGACGTGAAATATTAACAAAGGACATCGGCAACAATATTATAGTGAACCGTACCTATTGCCTAAATTTCAATGCATATATATCTAGATACATAAAGGTACCTAACTAAACAATTCATTTACTTTAAACATTCTGTGACGTCGGTAATTATTTTAAAATCATTCCAAAAAAATATAAAGATATAGCATTTATTTTAACTATATTTAGGGGTGGCCACTGGGATTTTTACTACCAACAATCCCGCTTGCCACCCGGAGGTGGCGACTGGGATATTTTTTTAGAATAATTCCCAGTCGCCACCGGAGGGGGCAATACTGGCGGTGGCGAACGGGAATAACCGAGCTGCTGTCACAGCTACTCTCTTGTGGCAAACATGGATAACATTTTTGATTGCCTTAACAGCAACACTCCAGACTAGAGAAAAGGGAAACAACATTCAACAAACCTTACTGGAAAAACAGCACACCTGAAATTATTTAAGGAAATGAAATTGTTTTCCAATCATTGTAGTTAGTTGGATGTCGCTCTAAACCACCAGCTATTGAGGGTTGGGTGTGGATGATATATGCAGTAGTTTTTTTTTTTAAAGTTAACTGAACTATATCCCAGGCCTAGCCACGCGAAGATTGCAGCAAGACCCACTAGTTTTTTTTTATTTTTTAAACTCATACTTAATATGTTATATCTCGAAACAATAAAACAGCACATTTTATTCAGTACATATACTCTTTTATAGAAAATTAATATTTTAAAGCATGTTTGATTTTTCAATATACAAATATAGAATGTGCTGTTTTATTGGAAAATTATCCTGACAATCAATCACCCTTGAGGTCAGTAAATGTAATAATATACATAAGTTTTACTGTACTTTTCGTTGCAAATTGTAGTTGTAAGCACTGTTGCAATATTAAATTGGTGATTGGTGGTGGTATTCTATTCTATAAAATACATGGTGAGCTTATTGTAAAAAGTAGAAATCAGTACCTCTAGACATTGTAATGAATACATATTTTTTTTTTGCTTTTGCATATTGAATTATAGCATTTTCTGTTTACTATTTGACACTAATTCCTAGTTGACACTAAAATACAATTAGTGTAAAATATACTCAGGATTATGTTTAGATGATTGTAAAATAGGTAGTGTTGTTATTGGTTTCACCATCTAGATTAATTATTTTAAATAGTATATTATTGTAATTTATACACACAAATAAGTAAAAAGTATAATTAGAACTAAAATTTGAATCTGAACTGATTTAAGCAACTATATTTTTCTGTTAGACTTAATTCTGTTCTTGATGTTTGTTTATATTTATTGAATTGATGTTGGTTTGATTGTAATTGAACTTTTAAATAAACTTTGTTTAAATCATCTCCTTATTTTATTATTAAAACCTTTAAAAAACTTAAAAAACTAAAACCTGTAAGTACATATTTAGAATTGCCGCCACTAGAAGTTTATAGGGGGCGACCAATAGGTGGCATCTTAATCGCTTCTTGCCGCATTTTTTTTGTATGAAGTTGACATTCTTCTCCCGTAGGTGAGTATATGTTCTGTGGCTACTGTTTCCCTACTACTGATTAAAACCAACGTTATTATGGAGCGGCGACGTCATTTAAGCAGGGAAGAAATGCTCAGAGCCGTGGGAATGATAGAAGCTGGTTCCCGGCAACGTACTGTGGCTTTAGCTCTGAATACAAGTCAGAGTGTTATCAGTCGACTTTGGACACGTTACCGAAGCACTGGTACCGTGGCTGAGCGCCATGGAGGACGGTATCGCTGCACCACACGGAGACAAGACCGATACATTCAAATCTTAACTCGAAGAGCTCCAACAATAACCGCCATGATGTTAGCCGTGAGGCTTCATCACTCTTCAGGGAACTTAATTAGCGACCAAACAGTCGGAAACCGCTTGCATGAAGTGAACCTTCATTCCCGAAGACCGCTACGGGTACCACCTATAGCAATGCACAATCGTAGGATTCGATATCAATGGGCTCTTGAACACAGAAATTGGGCAGAAGAACAATGGCGTTTCGTGTGCTTTTCTGATGAGTCTCGTTTTGGTATGAGACCGGATACAAGACGTATACGACACTGGAGAACCCCTGGACGCCAACAGCGATTAAAATCCTGCCAGGAAGTCCATCCTTATAGTGGTGGAACCATCATGGTATGGGCGGGTATTTGGATCGGCGGAAGAACTGAGTTGATTTGGATCAGAGGCAACCTCAACGCTCAAATTTATGCTGAGACGATTGTATCAGACGTCATCGTTCCTCTACAAGTGCAAATCGGTCCCTTATTTCAGTTAATGCATGATAATGCACGACCGCACACCGCAAGAGTTGTAAGACAGACTCTCGCCGCAGCTAACATCAATGTCCTGCCCTGGCCTGCTCAGTCGCCAGACTTGAACCCGATTGAGCATGCATGGGATATGCTACAGAGAAGAGCTCTGCCGAATATGGAGGGTATCCAGTCGCAAGAAGATCTTTTTTTGTTGTTGCAACGAACATGGGCGGCCATTCCACAGCGTGATTTGGATGAACTCATTTTGAGTATGCCAAACCGATGTTCTTGTGTTGTTAGTGTTCGCGGTAGAAACACGGATTATTAATTGTTTAAGTTACCCAATAAAATTTTAAAGAAAACTGTTATTTCAGTCTTTTTTTCGAACTTTAATGTTAGTGGTTCAAATGTCAAAAATCCCTTTATTAGGAAAATGGCAAATTTCTTTATTAATGCAAAGGTGACTTGGTTTATCGTTACTGTGACAAACGAAAACACTTTATTTGATGAATCCTTAAAGAAAATTTTAATTAATATCAATCAGGAGAAAAGTTATTGCAAAAATATATGTTGATCCCTAGACACTTTTGATGTGTGTATTTTAATAATCTCCTGTTAAAACCCTTCATTTTGATACCCTACTCAATAGTGCTGAAAGTTTTATATTTTTTGAATTCCGCGTTATGGCCCCCCAAATCCGCATTTTATCTTTGTTTTTTAATTTTAATGTAGCCACTCGCGACACTCGCGCCATCAAGAAGAACCCATCGACGTATATTTTATTCAAATCTCTTCATCCATCAGGAGTTATGAGGGAACAAACATACATACATACACGTTAAACACATAACCCTCCTTTTGGGCTTCGCCGCAGTCGGGTAAAAATACAAACCTTTCCTCTCTAAAATATTAGTGTAGACACTACTACTACCTACTCTGTAAAGTAGCCTAGGGCGGTGTTCTGAATCCATGTTTTTGACTACCCTTCATAGTTCATAATGTAAAGGCGTGAGTTTATGCACGCATTTCGTTGTTTGTTTTTCTTAGGTTCATAAAGAGCACTAATAATAAAAGATTCAGTAAACCTATTTTTGCGTAAGTAGATTAGGTTGGGTTTACTGTGAGTTCTTTATTGAGACTGCTACCACAACATAACCCGCTATCTGTAAATCTGTTCTAAGTTTAGAATCGCGTCGTAAACACGCGAACTAGAAAAAAGTCGTGAAAACGTATGTGTAGGATGCGTAGGATCCGTGTTATTTATTACTATTTGTAAATAGGAGAATCTCAACTCGGCAGATGGTTTATTTAGACGCTCACCGAACCGATCTAAAATATTATCTTACAGGAAAAATAAAAATACACCGCGCTCTACGTTATTAATTGACTGGAACTAATTGCAATTTGTTACGGTGGTTCTGATGAGTAGATTTCGTTACTGCGTAGCTCATGTTAAACTTATGATTTTATCTTTTGATTCAGAAATACCGTTATGGTTAAGAAGTTTGGTAAATCGTTTCTTATGCAAAAGGTTCTAATACCATGCCGGACGTAGCGTACCGACAGCACATGTCTGCCCATCCGAATAAAGCGTGCTTGTCCCACCCAAGTTGATGACCTATTATTTGTTAATTAGACAATAGACCATCAACACATTATCTTATTGTATAAGCCCTATTGTGACTAATAAGGGTAAAATAAATAGGCTTGTGTTAGCCCCGTTTCAGTGCTAGTCAATGGGTACTAAAGTTATAATATGCCGAATACCGTTTATCAAAATTCAGGAAGTATTTAGCAAAAACATCGAATAATCGTTCCCATGACCCAAGATAATGTTACCCTCGGGTCATTAGTAAATTTTTATTCTACTTATTATTTTAACTGCATGATAAACCTACTCAGGTCAGGGCTTCAGTTAGAAACTTCACTAAAAACACAAAGGAATTAATAAGGATATGAGCCTGTCTACAAATTACAATGGACACTGGTCGCGTAATATGACCGTGGGAATGAGTCGACCGCGTCGCAATTAACGGGGCAATCAGCTTGTGAAATGAGGGGAAATCACTCTCGGTAACCAGCAGAGAAAACAGACGGGAATAACGTAGAATTTCTTGCCCGAGTATGGTATTATAGAATGATAATAATAGTGTGTTCTTGGGTAATAAGGTCCATTCAACTTTTATAATAGGTACAAACGTTTTTAGTTTGATCTAGAAGAGAGTTCATTGCACCCAAAGCATATGATTGTGATTAAAATAAAGTTATGTTGAGATAAGTAATGATTCTGTGTGGTACAAGTTTGGAAATTATAATAGAGTACCAGCTCCAATAAAATTACAAATTCTTATCTAAATTAATTTATTAATGAGAAGAGTACTAGAAAAGTTACATAACTCTTAAATTAAAGTGAATTGTTCTTATAATTATTCCTCTCGACGAGTTTAAATACTATGTTACGCAATCTCTTTAAACATTTCGAATACATGGCCCAATATAACATATATGAACTTGATCAATATAATATTGCTATGAAACAGGCAAAACGCCTTAATATCTCTATAAAAAACTTTTAAACAACTATTATTATATTCATTTAATATTAGAAAGTTTGTAACATTTGCGACCAGTACTTAGAATAGTTGAATGCACTTTATTCTGAATTAGAAAGGGCTTAGTTAACAGAGGTTTACGATTTCGTCGCTCATTTCTGTGCGCCTGCGCTTCGGTGGTTTCACAGCGGGCTCGTCGTCATCCTCCTCGATGATCTCCATATCACTGTCGCTGTCCTCTCGGGCCCTTGACGTCGAGGGTCCAGGTTTCGGCTCACTACCGTTTGAACCATTCGCCGGTTTCTCTTCTTCCTTCGGAGCCGGCATTGGGGCATCAGTGTCTGTGACAAGTCTCCAGGACTTCTCTTCGTCTTCCTGCTGTAATCTGACCCTCACTTCGTAGTTTTGTAGGAAGTCATCGACTAACAACGCACATCCATCATTGAGACCTATTTCCTCTAATGTCTTATCGTTGTTGTGGTCAGTTTCGCCGGGCTCCGAGGACAGGATAACCAGGCCTTTGCCCTCGACGGTGGCGTCGGGTGCCTGCATGTTGAGTCCCTCCTTGAAGGCGGTGGTGAGATCTTTGAGTGTGAGTTGCTTCAAGTTGCAAGCTAGACCCACCTCTGGTTTGGGTGCGCACACGTAGCATTTTGGATTAGGTGGAGTAAGTGCTGAAAAGAAACATTAAAATTGTTAAGCGTTTACAATATTCTGCGTTACATTAGTCTACCTACTTCTGTGTGCATAATCTTGATGTAATAATTTTCTCTTTATAAGACTCAGTAAAGAGAGGATTAACTTAAAACCTTTATCAGCATTATGGGGTTACTACATAATTCCCATAGATCGACGGCGTCGCAACTGATAAGCGTTTGTGACGCCATAGATATTAATGTTTACAAAGATGTTCGGATTTTTGTTTGTAATCACGAACTGTCTTAGTCATGGAAAATGCCATGTTCATTCCTTCCACATTCGAACTCTTACAAGGCTTCCTCTAATCTTATCCTCTGTCTGCCGCGAGCTCGTTTCGCTATCTCAAGGTCGAGAGAGTCAGTCAGTCAGTCTTAGAGATGTCAGTATATTGGAAGGGGTTAGGGCTACGGCGCTGTTTGAAAGAGATACCGCGGCCCCGAAACACAAGGTTAACCAGGAAAATGAGTGGAATTCAGTCAGTCAACACAAGACAATGGTCATTGTCATGGTCGGTTCATTGTCTCGGCGCTTTTCTGGAGGCGCCACTGTTGATTCTGGCTTACAAGAATTACAGTGGATTGAGAATAGAGTGGCGATGATTCTCCATCCAAAACAAAAGGGTTTCAGTCTTGCGAAATATTGCCCAACTTACTTTTCTCCGGCACAAACAGCTGTCCTCGATGGTTGACCTTGGGGCGCAGGTACACGCTGGTGCAGTTCTGTATCTCGCCCCTGAGCACCGACTGCGCGCGAAGTACGGCGAGCCCGGCCACGATAGCGTTCGCCGTCGCTATGGCTGGGATTATGTTGCCGGCCATTGCTGTGAAAAGAGTGGATTTTTAGACATTTTTGTACATGTTTAATAACTTCCTTCAGGGGTTCGCCGCAGTCAGCTAAAAATCGAAATCGTTTCAGGTTGTCTAAGGACTTACAGTTCGAACAAATTATCTTGGCAGGTCCGAACTTCGTGCAGAACGCTGCGCAGTAACATTTATTAGGAACCAACCATAAACACAATCAATCGATATTTATACGATCAAATATCGTAATCGATTAGTTTTATTTGGAATACGTTATTATTAGTGTTCAGAAGATATTTATGTGAATACATTAACTAATAAAGTGAATTTAATCATTAATAATTGAGTTTTCGTCTTTATAAAAAAAAAATGTATAAGTAGTAACTTTATGTTTCCTCTGTTAAAAGACATGATTTACTTATATTTTAGAAATCTATTATAGACTTCTTGAATATCGAATGTTTACGAATATTTAAAAACTCAATATAAAATTGAATAGAAACATCTTTTTATTACTTAATTTCAATCGATTCGAAGAATAATCGATTAAACGACACCCATTGCACATGCACATGCACATCTCTTTTTGTTAACTTCCTGACCTTCGTGAAAGTTCGGCAATATTCGGTACGAGGTATTATATCTCAGTCACACGACAGCATTTGTTTGGTGTTTGTGTTGCTATCTCTGTCTTGAGCACATTCGATTAGAAAAGTTTTCGTTGTGTTTTTGTTTGTTGTTTTTAATATTACTGTTATTTTTTATTATTTGTTAGATAAGTTAGTGGGCACTTATTTCGTCAAAGTATAGTAGTGTTTTAAATCGCCAGGTGAGAAAAATTATTTACGATTTAACTCAGTATATGAAAGGGGAAAAAGAAAATGGAGTTAAAAATGTAGACTAGGTATCTAAAAGTGTTTTGATATTTATTTCATTTGTATTTTCTCACTGTATTAGGTATTTTCTGATCGTATATTTGTTTATCTGGCAATAACAGTTTTCTTCGCGAGTATACATGCGCAAAAGTTCGCAGAGCCTATGTTCAGACCTGTCAAGATAATTTGATCGTACTGTAATTACGTAGACGCGGGGCGCCGCGCGGCGCGTTGTGCGTTTTTAATTCAAGCACATGGCGATGTATCAAAACGTAAACGATTTCAAACGACGATTTTACGAGAAGCGATTTTTCGCTCGTTAGTTTAAAATTCAGTGTTCGTTGTGGTGGACCCGCCTCTCAGTAAATGAATAAAAAAGCGCGGGACGAGTCTTCTGCATAGGCTTCACTGTTCACACAAGTCTGTTGATAGTGTAGCAAAGAGTTGCTTGTAGTTATTAATTTTTAACAGAAGTCATGTATCTCAGTTACTAGACATGAGCTTTTCTAGCTTTGCGTTTTAGTTTTAAAAACTTTGAATAATTTTGAAACTTATTCAATCTCATTATCATTCTCCTGGCCTTATCCCAATTTATTTAGGGTCAGCGCAACATCAATGTCTTCTTCTTCCATACTTCTCTGTTACTCGTCATGTCAGTAGTCACCTCCTTCCTAGCCATATCATCCTTCACACAGTCCATCCATCGTTTCTTTGGTCTTCCTCTACTCTTATACCCATCTACATTCATACTCAACATTTTCCTCACAACACTTTCTTCATTCGTGCATTCGTTGTTGCGGTGTGCGTCGCTGCGTGCTTTTTTGCTTGCAGTGTTCGTCGTTGCGGGCATTCGGCGGCGTGTGGTTCGGCGTGGTGGCTTTCGGAATGACGTATTGCACTCGTAGTTTTTCGTAGTTCTGTTTTATGAATTGTTCTTATGACATTCAAAAGTGCCAGTTATGGTTTAATTGAAATAAATGCTTTGAGTTTGAGTTTTGAGTTTGATCCTTCGCATCACATGTCCATACCACGACAATCGATGACGTTTTTAATCTTCCTATACTATAAAAATTAAATGCGAATGTTTGGATGGATAGATGTTACTCATTCACACTACCACAGCAATATCACAATTTCTCATGCTTATACATCAAAATTTTCAGGTAAATGAAGTTGCGAGCAACAGTAAATACGAGTACCAGTATGACGTTTTTAATAAATTGAAAATAAGAATTTGAAACATTGTTGTATAATAAGTGAATAACTGTATTTACGAGTAACTTCATAACAACAATGAGTGAAGAAACATTTAATGCTTACATTTGATCTCAAACCTCGACTGGAGCGGTATATTGAAGATGTGCGCGCGTATATTAGCGCACGCCGTGACGAAGTCCATGGAGCTCTTCTCATCTTTGTCCCAGACCAAGTGATCGCCTTCCGGACGACCCTTCAGGTCCTTCTGTAGAGCAGCGCAGCTTGCAGCAAACACCTGGAAATGGTGATTCGAGTATTACATTCTTAGATTTCATCATCATCATTTCAGTCGAAAGACGTTCACTGCTGGAAATAGGCCTCCCCCCCTAATTGTCGACACATTGACCGGTTTTCTGTGTGACTCGCATCCAGCGTATCCCCACAACCTTCACCACGTCATTGGTCCACCTAGCGGGAGGCCACGCAACGCAACGTCTTCCGGTTCGCAGTCGCCACTCCAGAACTTTGCGGCCCCGTCGAAGATATTCATTTATTTATTTCTAAGATTTGTTTTAAGGAAATTATGGCAACCAGCCCTGTGACGGTTCCTTATCACAAATGACGAAGATGACGACGACAGAGTGGTGTTCAAAGTTCTTTTAAGGCAATCACTTGCTTAATGTTTTTTTTTTCCCGCCCGTTCCCTGCTTAATGCTTATTCATTGCTTGTTGCTTTTCGCGCGACCGACAGAGACAGAGAGTGCGATGTAAAAGCAATAAGCAAATAGCAACTGGTGGGAGCCACGATAGCATTTGCTTTATGATATGTGCATTAAGCACGGTGCTTTATTTTGCTTTATGATATATTAACCACCACTAGACGACAGTCTGTAGTTTGTCATGAATTTTTCTGTTCCTTAGTTCTTACATTGGTAACATAGTATGGAAGTCATACAAAATATAATCTAAGGTCATAATACATAAGGAAATCTTGTGCAAAGTTTCTAAAAGCCGTATGCCACGCCCTAAGCAAAAAAATAATTTGATGGATAATTACCTGTGCACATTCATGCACCGACCAAGTCCTTTGATCAGGCAACCCAGAATGTGGGAGCACAGGGTTATCTTTGCCCGGCAAGTTGTCCCAAACCAGAGGAGTAGGAGGCCTGCGCTTCTTCCAAAGATTCTCCATGGACAGCAAGTAACGGATATCATCACCAAACAACTTGCTGAAAAGCTTTTCTGGTTCATAGTTTGTTTCGGCAGCCCATGTGCGAGTGCTCTTTCGTTCTACATTGCCAGCTGTGTTTCCTTCGTTTGATAGTGCAGATGCACCAGCTTCTCCGGCTGCCTCAGGGTCTGCTGTGTCTGGACTGACATCTTGGTCAGGGTCTTCTTCACCAAATAGTTGGTTGAAGAGATGCTTGGCCCATACAATGCAGTGGATAGGCTCGGATGGAGTGTTACGAATTGTGCAGCCAGGGAATGTTTTTTGTGGGGCTTTTGGCTGACATTCGTAGCACTGTGTCAGGCCTTTTTTGATGAGTTCAACCTGTTAAAGAAATGATAAAGAATTAAATATGGTGTAAGATAATATTCTGTTCATGAACAATTTGGTACAGAATTAAGTATTTAGGTAATTTTTATGTCAACAGTAAAAATTCAATCAAGAAGCTAAGTTATAAAACATCACATTACAGCTGTAGCAGTGAAATACCTCAACAGTTTAAAGTTCCAAAGATTCATTTACTTCAAGATCTTTTGTACTAATCGCTATTCTAGGCAGAAAGCATATTTATATACTCCAACGTAACCCTAAAGAATAGGGATGTTTACTGACTAAAAAAAATGTGATTGTAATTAGTCCGTCTGTTAGATTATCGAAAAATATTGGATACGTATTTTTTGTTATATCATATCAATAAAAATATACGAAGATAAAACGCGTCAAAGATTTGAGTGGGGGTTTGTGACGTCACTGACCGGTAAAAAATGCAATTCTAATGTCTTAGAATATGACGTCACATGAGTTTTCAATGCACTGTATCGTCTTCATTGTTTGTTTACGTGAAAAAAAAAAATACGTGTCCATGTTTTTTGAAAATCTATCTGATGGACTTCTACTCTATATTATGTAAGGATGTAGCAGGTGGTTTTCTTTATTTTCAGCCAAGTCCTATGGAAAAGCGGTTTGTTATAAGACTGTATTTATGTATGTAATTCATTGTCTGCCAGGCCTTTTCTAAACAATTATGAGGTGGTCTCCCAGTCTAACTGAAATAGGTGGTCCATCAAATACATCAGCTGCAGAGAAATGGTTGGATATCCTCAAGGTGTTGGGAGGATCGAAAGAAAGGTGACTTCGATAGTGTGGACTGTATATTAAAGTTAAAGATTTTACAGGAAATAACAAACGGTCTAAAACTTGAGTAGGCAAGGAATGATTTTGTGGTAGCTAACGCTCGGTAGCGAGGACGTTGACGCAGTGGCAAGCCGGCCGGTGCGCGCTCGCAGCTGGAGTCCGGCCTCCGCGCCTCAGCTCCCGCCCGCGGTCGCCCGGCACGGCTGATATTCTCGAAATCAGCTAAAACTGAAGAACGGTCCGAAAGGCTCCCCACAGCTTGTACGTGTGTATGTAATCATTCTCCACAGTCTGAACAGCAGTATTACCTGTCCAGCATATCCAGCTGTGCCGGTCTCAATCAGTGGCACGTCAGCCGCCAGGCACATCCTGTTTACATGGTTACGTGCCACGCGGTTGTCCAACGCATTCATAACTATCTGGAACTGTTTGAAGTAGCTGACTCCATAATCATGGCTGGAATATTGGAAAAAAAGTTGGTTAGAATGAGAGACTTACGAGATGCTATCAGAAGAGATATCATTAAAAAACTGAAATCCCATCTCAATGTGTATAAGCACAATAACAATTAATTATTAAGTTGGAGCATATCTTTTACTATTAATTAATTTTTACTAACACTTGTTTGTAAGCTTGCAATTTTACTAACAAATATGGATCTACTTAATCTGAAATAAATGTTTTATTATTATTATTATATTCTGGACAAGTACATACAAATACATGACGCCCAGTTCGGGTTTAGACCTGGACAGTCAACTGAAAGCGCAATTCTGGTTCTTAAGCACACTGTCCAGTACTACAAAGAACAGAAGACTCTGGTGTATGCCTGTTTTTTGGATCTCTTCAAGGCCTTCAATCTTGTTTGAAGTGCTTTGGAGGAAGATGGAGGACAGGGGATACCAGTAGAGATATTGAAAATACTCCAATACTGGTACTCAAATCAGGCTAATTGTGTTAGGTGGTCAAACTCCCTTTCCGGTGTATGACCCCAGTTGGAATGCGGGGTGAGACAGGAGTGGTCCTCACCAAAGCTATTCAACTTGTATACTTGTCTGATGTATAATATAAGGAAAACCGAGTTCAAAATCTTCAAGGCCGCCAGCTAGTGCACAGCCTTTCTATGGTGCTTATACTCCTGTCCATTTTTCGGTCACGGCGGCAATCTAAGTGGAGATTAGCCATTGGCGCAGAAGATATTATAGTGCACAAGTGTGTGCAGGCACAGGTGCACTCTCTGTTCTTTTTTCTCTCATAGTTCGATGACCGGAGAGAGATCAGGCGCAGGACCAATGGCTTAACGTGCTTTCCGAAGCGCGGGGGTATTATTATACCGCCAACTTCCAAACTCCGGGCTACTACTGGGAAATTTCTAATGAAAAACCCAAGCACTTTTTGTCTGACCCGGGAATCGATCCCTGGACCTCATGCACAGCAGTCGCGCTTGCGACCACTAGACCAACGAGGCAGTGCTAATATTAAGCAGCTAAACTACTTCAAATATCTGGGCCATATACTTGTTGACGACCTTAGCGGGAAGATGTTGGCGCGTACATTTATTTTGTTGTACCGATCAGGTCAAAAAAATAACATTGTTTAAAGCGTACTGTCAAGGCCTGTACACGGGAAATGTGTGATCCAGTTGTTCTCGGGGAACGCTAAATGCCGTGCGCATTCAATATAACAATGTTTTCAGGATGATGTTGAAACTCCCTTGTTTCTGTAGTGTCTCGGGGATGTTTGCCCAATCAGGTACAGATGGTTTCCATGCTATCATTAGGAAAAAGGTGGCATCACTTATGAGGAGGATTTGGGGGAGTGACAATAGCATCCTGAAAGTTGTGGCTGAGGACCCAAGAGCTCCTGTGCTGAGGCATCTCATGTGGAATCATTGTCCTCATGAAAAGCCTTGTAAGAACATGACTCACTAAATTTTACTACTTATGATCCAATTTGTTACTAACCACTAACTAGTGTATAAGTTGTTTACTAACAAAAATGGTTCCACGTTGTCCCAAATAAAGAATTATAATATTTCATTTATCATACATAATAAGAGATAGTTGAATGTCTTTGCTTAGAATTACTTAGAATATTAAGTATTTAAAATCTTATTGGTAACTAGGTGTAATTTTAATATTTAGAGATAATAGTTAAGATTAACCCTTATATATTTGTTTGGGTTGACATCTGGATGGCGTAGGTATCAGATTAAAGTTATGTGGGTGAGAATAGAATAATGAGTTCAAACTTTACATTTCTAGATCATTTACAAAAAATGCATGATGCAGTTATATTTGCAACAATGCAGTCAATGACCTTTCACAGCTGCGTTGTGGACATGATTGACATGACAGATCGAGATTATTTACCCCTAATTCACATTCCCAGCAAGTCTAGACTTACCTGATGACGCTGTCGTGATGTGCTAGGATGTTGACATTAGGGTTGAAGCTAAGCGCGCTGTCCTTCGCAACCTGTGCCTTTGACTTCCCAACATGCTCTTTGTGGAAAAGAAATTGACGATTCAAGTTGCTTACGTCGATCGTATCAAGGTCGATCTGAAAAAAAAACACATGAGTAATGTCTTACATCCCCGTAAGTTATCAATCTTATTGTAAAAGAAACGTAGCACGCACAATTTCAATGTTAGGAAAGCCGGTCAACACGAGATTCTTCAATATTTCACAACCTATACCGCCGGCCCCAACAACTAAAATCTTGGAATTTGCAATCGCTTCCGTCAACTTTTCGTCAAAAACGCCAGCCACCCGCGCTACCATCTTGCTTTTGATAAATAAAAACACTACTGTGAGGAACTTTATCAATTATTTGCAGTTTTATTTTAATTTTACAACGTAAACGCTAAGCGTAGCGAGGATTCATTAATCAACTGTCAAAATTGGCGTCAGTTCCTCAGACGTTCTGGAATCGATTTTTTGAAAATATTATTTAGATATTTCAGTGTTCTTAATTCATTAATACAAAAAATGTATTTATTTAATGCTTTTTAAGTCACCAAAGTATGAAAGTAGTCATTGTTCTGATATTATTCGGTTATTCCACATATTCCAAGCATGATGGTATTGATTTCTGGACGAGTTTAAACTACGTTTAGTTGTTGCATGGGAATAAAAAAATACTAAAAAGGTTTTTCCAAAGAGGATTCCAGGGAATCATCTTTCTCCTGCCCCAATATCCCAATTTATTTGGGTGCAGGATTCCATATCGTCACCTACCTAGCCTTTTTCCAACTATGTTGGGGTCGGCTTCCAGTCTAACGGATGCAGGCTAATACCAGTATTTTACTTGGAGCGACTGCCTATCTGAACTCCACCACCCAGTTAATACCTACTAGGGACTCTGACATTTCTGACGCAACCTGTAACGACTGCCAAAAAACTATTAGCAGCCGGGACCAGTAGCTTTTTTTTTTATTTGGCGGGTGGAAAATCATCAAATAACCCCTCCCGCTCTTGGGCAGAGCGAAAGGGAGTGTCAGACTTCTACAGACTAAAAACCACCCATGTTCCTTCTTAGCCCTATATGTCGAGGCCGCGGTAACTAGTGTACAACCCGCAGCCGGGACCAGTAGCTTAACGTAAGTACTATCCGAGGCATGAACGAAACTCGGTATGTAATTGGCGGTCACCCATCCGCAGACCGACCTAGGCAAGCGGCTTAACCTAAAGATCGACCCGAGTGGCAGTTATTATTTATTTCTTCGAGTATTTACATGTAAAATAACATAACAACATGAATAGGCAGAAACCGTGGGATAGATACCAGGAAATGATTACCTATCATCAGTCATCTACCATACCTAATCTGTCGTCATTGATTTATTTGGCAAGTCTAGGTAGTAGGTACGTTTTATGTACTGAAACATTAAAATTAACTCTTGCGTAGTTAACCAGGGAAAGGCGAAGGTACGATTGAGATCAAGTTAGTTACCTACACAATGTATTAATGGATTTTGTAAAAGTTGACACCTCTACCTACAGTTAAGACGCTGCGACGAGTGATTAAAGATTAATGATTGAGTAATTCATCGAGGGAAAAAATGGTATCTTACAACACCTATATGTATAACAGACATGTTTTTTCAATCGGTCAGGTCCTCAAGAAAAGGTGTTTATTGTAGGCTTAGCTTAACGCCCATACTTTATGTTCTATCTGTATGGATAATAGGTACCTATTGAAAAAACGCCTAAAACCTTTTGTTTGAACGGTTTGATTTATTGCTAGTTGTACTTTCTAAAATGTAATTTTTACGACACAGCTATTTGAAGTAGGACGATCATCAAATAAAATCTTAAAATGTATGTTTCAAGCTCAACGTCCATCGTCTTCGACATAAAATGCGGCGTTACGTAGCACAGTTTCATTAAAATTGCTTTTAACTTTATGGAACGGCACTAACAGCTTTTATATTAATAAAATGCAATATAGTGCGAAGCGCGGTCATCGTTGTTTTATTTGAGGCTTTAACTTGAAAAGGTGTCACTGTAAATGGTTGACGAAATGACGACCACTGTTGATTACAGGGAATAACAACCTAAAGGTCGTTTGAAGCAATTTGGGAAGGGTTTATTGAGCCTTCTGGCCGATAACTTAGCTTTAAGCGTCTGTGAAATTAAATGTTATTGCTAACGGAACCAAATTAGAGAAATCGGGGCAGCAGTGACGTTCCGGCTTCTAATAATTCATTTTGTGTGGGAGGTAACCTACTTTGTTCCCGTTTTACGAGTGAATGGGTGCCTGGAATTGTCCTGCTCATCGGCAAACGAGCGACTGTTCAGACCGTAGTTTTGAGACTTCATGAATAATGATCAAGGTCTTTTCTTAATGTGCTCGTATAGGTAGGTAGGTAGGTACCTAGTTCAAGTTCTCATGTCAGAGATTAACGTTATGACTGACTTGCTTGCTATATTTACTCGTACATCGATATAAAGCCGGAACAAGCTTAAATCCACAAATCTATTTAAAAGCTACGGATGCACACATTCACTCGTAATACCAATTTAATACAGTTGTATATTATGTAGTTTCATACCTACTCCGGATCTAAGCAATTTGGGACTCATTGCTTCGAGAAAAGGGTGTGTAAACAAACGGCGATCGCTCCATCACAGTTACCTTTTTCATTCAGGTTTTTAATAACACTGAATAAAGAGCAGCTCTATTCTGCCCCAGTAAACAAAAAAGGATTATCCGAAAAAAAGCTCCTGTCAATATTTCAATTTGTGTTTGGGGTCGGTGCAGCAGGGCCGCTTTATCATACTTTTCGATTTGTCGACAACCCAGTAGTAGGTAATCCTTTTTCAAGCCATATAATTTCTTTAGACAGTTTATACATTGGTTTATTTCCACATTTTCTCAAAACATATATTAGATATACAACATATGAGAGGGAGTTACCGCTTTTTGGTTAGGGGGGCAATATTTCGGGTTCAAAGTCCGCGTTGGTGGTTTGATCGCGGGCCTCTAACCTGATTGTATCCGTGGCTACCGCAGTTAAATTGCTATTTAGCTGAATGCTCCAAATTCGTCTCAGCGTCCTTGGATCCGTTGACCATTTTTGTGCTCCGTGTTCCACTAGCTGATTGATTTTCTTTGGATGCAATGTGTTTGGGAAAATGTTTAACAATTACTGTTCTTTTTTTTTGAGGGTGGAAAATTATTAAATGTCTCTTCCCGCTCTGGCTGGAGTGGGAGTGCCAGACTTCTACTGACTAAAAAACACCCGTGATCCTTCTTAGTCCTTTGTGTCCGATGCCGCGGTATCTCTTTCGAATAACCCGCAGCCCTGGTAGGTGTCAGCCCTTGCGGCGCGCGTGGAACACAAACGCGCCGTCGACGCGGCCTGTCGTTGTGTCATAGGACGGACGGACGGTGAGCTAGCCCATTACTCAGCGTCCACAGTCCCGCGCCTACGGTGGCCGGAAGCCATCGTGTGGTTCTCTTCCTCTCAAGTTCCGCCACCTCCTTCGTTCGCAAGCATACAATTACTGTTCTTTAGATTTTATTTCCACATACCTATTAAATTGCAGCTCGTAGCTCGCTCATAAACAATACTTGTTACCTACTGCAACTTCAAACGTTGTTGACAGCAATGTAGTGTAATGAGATGTGAAGCACAATACACATAGGTACAACCTTTTTACCATTAAGTATAAATACTTACGGTTTGTTATAAGTATTCTACTCTTTGGTTTTTGTTTTCAGATGCCTGTCAATAAATCGAAACGATCTAGTTCAGTTTATTTTTTTTACTTTTTTTATTTAGTTTTCTATCACCGTCAACATTAGATGTTATTTTCAGAACGTACGTTAGTTATAATAGCAATGCTGCCCAAAGCGTGCCCCAAAATCAAATGATCCAGTGAGTCAGGAAATGTTTAGGATACACGAAAATAGGGTTTCTTCCGTATTTGTTTAAGGTTCTGTAGTAATTTTGAATTGAAATGGGAAAAAAGAAGAAAGAAGCACCAAAACCTCCAGCAAAACCCGGAAAGCCGATAGTCGGCGAGCCTCCAAAGCCAAAAAAAATCCCGCCTCCACCAAAATGTTTTACCTTAGAAGAAATCCTAAAATATAAAGAGGTTTATAAATTGTTCGATGAAGACAACATCGATAAGGTAATGGAGTACCATTATTTTTTAACTATTCTTGTTTGTAGCTTAACTTCACGGAAGCTCTCTCCCCGTTCACGTCCGTTTTGTTTGACCTCCGCCTGCGCCTAACACGAGAGGACGGGACGAACACACTTACACATGGTGTCTATTTCATGTATCTTCATTATTTTTCACACAAACTATATATGAACACGATCTAGCACAAAACATATACTTACTTTTATAGAACAGGACGCAAGCGTTCCTATCGCTTTTCTTTCTGCCTCCTTTTATAGTGATGTGATTCAGACACGGCGCAGATCGCTGATATGCCGTGGACAGGTCAGTCTGTGACATCGCTGTTGCTCTCGAAATCAGGTGTCAAAGACAGTACAGACTGAACAGTATAGTTTCATTCCGTCCGTGGCTCATCTCTTCTTTATAAGTTTCAAAACTCAGATTCGCGTCACATCACATCACGTCACCTAAAACTCGAATATCAAACGTAAGCTATTTCGATGTTTCGTCAACTAGTAATCTGTCTGAAACTGGGGCGGGTTAGTCAGTAGTTTGTAAACTAACACACACACACACAATGCGGAAAACTTATTCAAAATTCATCAAATCTATTTAGTCTGCTGGAGTGATTAAACACTGTGTTTCTTTATTTTACAGGTGCCTATAAAAGATATTACAGTGATGTTGAGGAAAGTTGGACTCAACCCAAAAACTGCTGAAGTAGATCAACTGTTCAAAATGTTCCTCGAAGATGAATTAGTAGACACAGTAGAGCTACATGAATGGTATCAAATGATAGAAGCTAAAATGAATATGGGGGATGACTTTGAGAATACGATTGTGAAAGCGATGGGAGCGTTAGGACACGACGACGAAGATACAGGCTTCGTTGACTTCGAACTATTCCGAGAGGAACTTATGACGTGGGGCGAACCACTCTCAGAAATCGAGTTCGCGGATTGGATAAGATTTGCTACGAAAGATAAAACGTACGCTCCAGAAACTGGGTTGTTTAAAATTCTTACGTTTGTGGAGAACATGAACATGAAAGATCAGAGATTCTTCAAAGAACCCGTCAACTTCTTCAAGTTGGACCAGAAGACTTTGGCTGAGATGGCAATGAAGAAGGCAGAAGAAGAAAGAGCAGAGCAGGCGAGGAAAGAAGCAGAGAAACGTGCTCGGGACGAGGCCAGGAGACAGAGGATGATCGCTGACGGCTTGATAGGACCAGACGATCCGTTACCTCCAAGAGCCGCAAAAGTAGAAGCTGAGGCTACTGAGGCGTAACAATATTTTCGTTAACTAGATGCCATTTTCTTATTTTACATTTGGAAGCTAATAAGATAGAGAATAAGCCACAATTCAATAGATGATTTTATTGAAAGTTTCCCAAAACTAGGATCGAAATATATTCTGTCTCTAGAGTTCAAATAAAGCTGCTATAACATAATATCTTTTTCAATAAGTACACTTTTCTCGAAAACTGGCTCTTATTGCACTTCAATTAGGTTCGACATGCAACGTATTTCGCACGCGTGCGGTAATCTTATTTTTACGCAACCAAGAGTGGGAAAGAAAATTACCACAGACAACTATGTTTATATAGGAAATTAAAAAAAAATACCACCTACTAAAGAGTTGGCGGTGTTTTTTTTCATTTCGTCATTTTGATTTGCATAAAATCATCGGCCCCATGAACACCCTCGCCTTGTGGCTTGGGTGTTCAATCCGCCTCAAATGCAATAACAAACTTTCCGCACTTGTGTCAAAATGTATTATATTGAACTAATATAATGAGAAAAAGAGGGGAAGCCAGAATTTATAAAATAAAAATTAAATTAAGAAGGTTTCTGATCTTTACTTCTCTCATTATGATAAACTGTAAGAAATATGCAGGCGTAGGAAAACTCCGAGAGTAACTAATATAAGTTAGTTGCAGTTTTTAATTGGACCTCAGACTTTCTTGTTAAATATGAGACAATAAGTTATTAAGAAAAAAGAGGTTTTGTAGGGTTCCGTAGATGTTCAAATTATATGTTAAAACTTAAATTGTATTTTCTTAAGGTTTTTTTTTTAAACTGTGATTTAATTTGCTTTTATTCTTAGTGCTTTGCCTTCGCAAGTTGAAAGAAAAGCAAAGGTATCAAACCACAAAACAGGTTAATATTTAAAATTAAAACATATTTTTCAATTTGGTACATCATTAAATATTAATTTGTAGATTTTCATGATTATATTCTGTTCATAACGACAATTTATACAAATACATATATACAGGGTGTTTGGTAGGGAGCTGTACATACGCCTAGGGTAGAAACTAGGGATAGTCTGCTACCTACCCCCGCCCATTATATTGACCTTGGCCTCAAGGTTTTTTTTTAATTTATTATTATTTTTTATTTGATTTTTTGACTAAAACTACCTGTAGCTCAAAATCTATCCATGGGACCGGTCGGCTAATGGTCTTGTTTTAATCGTTAGAGTCTTAGGGTCCTGCAAAAAATTATTTTACACCAGAAAATTGTGGAGAAGAAAAGTTATGGGGCCTGAAGTACCGTAGTAAGGTAAAGAAATAATTTTAAATTAAAAAAAAACCTTGAGGCCAAGGTCAATATAATGGGCGGGGGTAGGTAGCAGACTATCCCTAGTTTCTACCCTAGGCGTATGTACAGCTCCCTTCCAAACACCCTGTATATATATTTACATAAATATAAAGCCCGTAAAACATGCGCCGCTCTGATGAGATTAAAAATAAACAATTACCACCGACACTGTAGGAATTGGAAAATGTACTACAAATATTATAGCTATAGCCACAGAGCTAGTTTTAGAAGAAATCCCGCAATCGGTCAAAACAACTTTACAAACAGTAGAATCCCGATTATCCGAACCTTGATTATCCGTATATCCGATTTTCCGGACTCATTTTTAGCTCTAGTTATCGTATTTCTAATCCTATTGTCTTAATGACGTATGTGAACCACTCTCTATAATAAAAAGTTATTCATAATAAATTATGGTTTGATTTTACTTATAAATCGGAATGGAATTAATTATATGATGATTATATGATGATGAATTAAATTATATGGAATACTCCTGGTTTTTATTTGATCTGGACAATCGGGTTCCTACAGTACTCTACTGCTACTTTATATGTATAATCCGCCAAGATTTTCAGCACTGTTCATTTACGTACATACTTGCTGTAAGTGAAATAAATTAATTAAACACCTCCAGTTTCTCAAAAGAGCAGGGCATGCTAAAAAGTGCAGGTCTTGTTTAATTTAATAAGGAACTCTAAAAGATCTCTAGGCGCATACATATTCATGTTTTATTTAATAGGTCGTAGGGAGCACGTCTGCATAATTTCTGCCTTACAAAGAAATGGCGCGACTATAATAGCGCAGATTTTCCTCTTCAACACTAATTTTATGATAATAAAATGTTGGAATTTGGGTTGCATTGCTTTAAATGACGAGTGTGATTTTACTAAAATTCAAGGCCAAAAGCCCCGTGTCCTCACCCAAAATTATAAATCGCGTAAAGACACGAACGTTGTGTGACAGTTGTCGGAAAACGGGAAAGCGTCTCCTCGGAAGACGCGACGACGCGCGACGCATTCGGGTTTACCGAACAAAATAACGCAACGTTTGCGTGTTCGCACAACGACGATCGTATTAATTAGGTCACGGTCTATAACTGCGGTACTCAGAGATATTTAATGATTACTTAGGTCTGCACTTAGTAAGGGTTTGACAGAATTTTGTATGACAACACTGTCAAAACCTTTACTAAGTTATGGCCATAATATAATATAATTATATAATTATAATTAATCATTAAAGCTCTCAGTGCGGCAGTAGTCTCATTCCAATAATATATATAGCTTACAACCTTCATCGATAAATCGACTATCTAACTTAGTATATATTTTTCCAATTAGCTTTCTAATGTTGAAAAATTTTCAAAGTTGTCAGAGTCATTTTTGAGTTACATCGTAACAAAAAATCGAATCTTTCTTCTCTATAATATTAGTTTAGATTACCTTCTATTATATTATTAAAGTGAGAATTACTATAGGTACCTACCTATCTCTTACTGTTAAATATATAATCATCATCATCATCATCAGCCTATATTGTTCCCACTGCAGGGACTCCGGCCTCCTCTCTAGGAGTGCGATGGGCTAATAGTCCACCACGCGGGTCCAGTGTGGATTGGCAGATGGCACATATCGACCAACTTTCGGTTTGTTCGTATGTCAGGGCTGCTACCACTGGGCCACCACTGCTCACAAAACAATATACAATAACACCTTGTAAATATTATGGTGCAATAAATATTTAAATTTGCATTTCCCGGAGGCTAGAATCTCCACGTATCTACATTGGGACGCGAGGGCCGGCAGACCGCGTAATTATTTTGTCGCGCGGATAGTAAACTATATGTATAGAGTAAAGGGCACAAATATTTTATATTAAATTTCCGTTCTAACAAACACATTTTTTTAGATATAGATTAATATAAATTGATACCATATGGGTTAAATAAGCTTCGCAAAAAATTATTATATTATATTTAACCTAACATTTCGATGGTAAAAAATGGTTACAGTGAGTCAATCTTAATAGATAGATATATGCTGTTGCAAACTTCTTGAACTATTAAAGAGCAGCAATTCCCTCATACATGACATTTGTGTAACTTAAACCGTTTAAGCAGCGCACACAACGGAAGCTCACAAAGCAAACATTTTTTTCCCGTTTTTATATATTTATGCTTTGCTCCTATTGGTTGTAGCGTGATGTTATATAACCTCAAGCCTTCCTCGACAAATGGACTATCTAATATAAAAAGATTTTTTGAATTCCAACCAGTAGGTTCTGAATTTATGGCGTTCAAACAAACAAACTCTTCAGCTTAGTATAGATTACGTTTATTGTTAAGACCTATTCCTTAAACACAAAGGTACCTAGTCACTAAATTAATCTAACCACCGTGGCCGGAGAACTTCATTATAAGAAAACTGAAGACCTAGATCACTATGTCTAAGAATCGCCAGCACCATCATAATACTCAGCCATTTGAAGTCCACTGCTGAATAAAAGCTTCCCTTGTACATTTCTACAAGGAATAAGGTTGCTAGCAGCCCATCTTGTCACGAGAACAAAGTTGACCTATACCACTCAACTCACTCAAGTCATTGTCCCTTTGTACGGTACAAATCTCGTGGAGCGGTATTATGCCAAGTTGCAACTTGCAAAGAGAGATCCATTTGTAAAATTACACTGCAGTCATTTAACTGAGTAAACCTCATAACGCAGCGATTTAATCGCACTAAAACTAATGATATTTGTAACTTAAGTTATTAGGTCTTTACCTATATGAAATTGCCGTTCTGCAGTACTGGCCATTTCAAATCAAAATAATTTTTGTTTGGCTAAGAATTCTAATTTCAAATTAATTTTATTTTAAAAACATGGTTTTTTTTTCCAAAAGTAGTCATTTGTTTATTGATTAGTGTTACATTTTCATCGCATTTCAATCTTTTTCGTCATCATGGATACGTTAAAAATTCGAGTAATTATGGAATATGAGTACCGTCGTGGCAGCAACGCGGCACAAGCGGCACGCAACATCAACGACGTTTACGGAGCTAACTATACAAACCAACGCACCACCTGTTACCTGTACCTGCACCTGGTACCTGTGGTTTGCTCGCTTCTGTTCTGGAAATTTCGACCTGAAAAATGAACCTCACGGTCGTCCGAAGACTTTGGTCGACAATTACGAATTAAAGGCGATTGTGGAAGCTGATGATACACAATCTACGGCTGAATTAGCAGCAGCTTTCGACGTCAGCGTCAAAACAATATTGGTCCATTTGCGTCAAATTGGCAAGGTAAAAAAGCTTGACAAATGGGTGCCCCACGAACTCAATGATCGCCAGCGCGAAGTACGCGTCGAGACGTGCCTTGCACTGCTCAACAGACACACAAATGAAAGAATTTTGAACCGCATTGTTACCTGCGATGAAAAATGGATTCTGTTTGATAACCGCAAGCGCTCAGCAAGTTGGTTGGATCCTGGTTCAGCACCTAAACAATGCCCTAAACGAAAATTTACCCCTAGAAAAGTGATGGTCACTGTTTGCTGGTCTAGCGCCGGTGTGATTCATTACAGCTTCCTAACAAACGGGGTGAGCATTACTGCAGATGTGTACTGTGAAGAACTGAACACAATGATGGAGAAGCTGGCACATCTCCAACCAGCATTGGTCAATCGCTCGTTTCCGCTGCTCCTGCACGACAACGCGCGACCTCATACTGCACAGCAGATGGTCTCCAAGTTGCAAGAACTGGGGTTGGAAGCTCTCCATCATCCGCCCTACTCACCAGACCTTGCGCCTACAGACTACTTCTTTTTCCAGAATTTGGATAACTTCTTGGCGGGAAAAAAATTCATTACCCGAGAGGCAGTACAAAATGCCTTTGAAGAATTTGTTGCCTCCCGACCAGCTGATTTCTTTAAGAAGGGCATCAATAAACTGCTACTGCGTTGGCAAAGATGCATTGATTGCATGGGTGATTACTTCGATTAATACAAATAAAAAATACATGAAAAAAATTAGTTTAAATTTTTTCATACAAAACGGCAATTTCATAGGTGAAGACCTATTATTTCATCATCGTAATTTAAGTTTGCAACTGAACTTTGTTGCTTTATCATACCTAAGAATTTGTTTACTTTGGGGTAATGAAGGAAGAGGACCCTCCCAGTGTTGTGTCTGGTGAGCTACTTATTGCCCAAAAATTGTCACATAAGCCGGGGCCAATACCACTGGACTACCACTGCAATTTCTTACAAAGTGCCTTCTTTTTTAATAATAATTTCTTATAAAGTGCATATAGCCTTCCACTTTTATCTACGTACGATTTTCTCCCTTTTCTCTCTGCTCTACTCTGTCAAATATTGTTAAAACGTCAAACTCTCACTGTATACATGTTCAAGCCACGCACGACCCAGTTATAACAAAAACAAACCTCACGTAATACGTTAAAAGGAACAACAACACTAAAAACATCGCGATTGAGTTCCGATTACGATTCTGAGTGCTGGGAATTTCCTAGAACTGACAATTTTAGACTGAGGTGCGTTCATAATACTGGGTATAGTCTCAGGTTCTAGTGCTTTAGGGTGAACTAGGAATTCGTAGAAGTTGTTTTAGAATTTCTAGGCTCTCCCTGACTCAAGCCTGGCCTGTCAGTGTGAAAATGAGTTCAAGAATTTACTAATGTTTCTGTCACATAATGGTTATTGTAACACCAGTGCCAGTTTTCATAATTCAACGGATCAAGAACATGTTTGATGATAACTTAGCTTGACAGGGCTATTAGACATTCACTGAATCACAGTACTTACAAGTGCCCCCAACTTAACTGTTTAGGAAATCACTGTCACACAAATCTTGCCCTTTAAACCAAGTCGCATAATATAATGGTCGGCGGTCAAGTTTAGTTCTGGCAGTTTAAACTCATTGAATTACGTAATAACTCAGCATTATACTGCGGGCACAAAGCAATGTGTCTAACCAAAGCTAGTCTTTGTAATATTACATTCCCGACATTTCTCCCATTCGGGGTAATATTATTTGACTCGCATGCTCAGTGTGCAGACATTTTAGGAATTACGTACGTTTGCCATTTTGGCTTCTTGGATTGTATTTCTATGGAACTTGTTCTTGTAAAGGTTGCGAATTTAGTCGTGTAGTTAATCTGTTTCCTCAATGGTTCCTTTTTCACGGTTCCTCAATGGTTATGTACAGTAACAAGCTTTTTTTCTAATAAAGGAAGTTTACATTATTAAATGAAGAATAAAAGTGTTATTAATTAAAAAATATTAGAATTCGGCTTACATACACTTTGCTTCCCCTGACGAAAAAAGTACACATAGCGCGGAAAAAAGTATAGTTTCTTGACAATAATACTTTTCACTGTATTATTTATTTATGTTCTTTCTCCAAGATTAGTTTACTGATATGTTATGTCTTTTTTTTATTATTATTATATACTTTTTTATACTTGCCTTACTATTGTATCGAGTCTGGTTCTTCTAACCAACCTAACAGACAGATGTGTGCTGGGGAGTTTGTTCCGCCACTTCTTCTTTCCAGCAAAAACGGGGGGGCGTTTTGGGGGACTGTCTCTTGTAAATAAATAAAGTAAAGTAAATTTTGACGTTCGAAAAGTGCTGATTATCAGCCTAGTTTGAATAAATGAGTTTTGATTTGATTTGATTTGTTTATTTCATTTCTTTGAAAGTGTATTGAAATAAGTCGTTTGATACATGTGGGTATTTATTACTGCAGTTTTCGTCTCCATAACAACGTCACCTGCGGCTAGGGTGTGAATTCCACCTCCAACAATAAATCAAGTCAATATATTTTTGTTGACTGGATTGATTCGTGAGAATACATTTAAATGATTCTCACGAATCAGTCCAGTCTAATGCCTTTTTATCACGAAATCATCTCTATTCCTATCTACATTTAGTTATAAAATTGTCTGCGTTCATCTTACGAGTAAAGACACAATCCGTCATAGTTCTAGAGCAATAAACGAAACTCAATTCGTTTGGATAAGCCTGTGACATGAATACATTAAATCGAGAAAACCCGAAGTAGCCGTCCTATATAAAAGCTAGAATATTAAAGAGAAATTATGTGGTCTGCAAAATACGAGGGACCTAATATCTTTCCTTCCTAATACCTTAATAAGATTTTCCATACGCTTTAATTTATTTTCGTTTGAAACCATTTGGACTGTAATTTATGAGTTAAAAAATATGCTTCATCGAGTTTGGTACTCGTGTAAAGTTACACTTGTAATAACGATAGCTATAAAATGCCATTAGGTAGACCATGGTTTATTGTGACGGAAAACAGCCAGTTTCTTATTGACTACAAAATTAAATGGTTGTATTGGTTCGGTGGAAACCCTTTCCCGATTTATGGCGTTTGTCGCTTCCTATTCGTTTATGCGTTGGCGGCAACACTTTGGTAGATTTTTCGGACATTACGTTTGTACAACGTGTTTTTTTGTACCTCATAATTCTAGGGTATGAATGAGACCATATTAAAGAATCAACTGGCATGAAAATATTTTTTCATTACTCATACTCTGAAAGTAGGTCATAACATGCCTGCGTAGCGGGTTGAAAGTAGTAAATTTCAGCCCTAAGGAGAATCACTTTCAACTGACAGCTGTCAAATTATTAAAAAAAACTTGGTCTATTATCATATTTTTATTGAACCATGTTCCAACTTTACAGCCATTCATTTACAACGCGATTTAAAATTAACATAACATGAAGTTAATTTTAGAATATAATTATATTATGACTTTAATCTATTTTAGTTTTAAATTTCTCTAAAATAACATAGATTTCGACAAAATTGCATTTTTTTTTAATGATGAACATGAAAATACTGGCTGTATAGTTGGACGACCACAGGACAAAAAAAAGCGAGAAAGTGACAACATTTGATCAGCACAAAATTTTTCTTTAGTCAATAATTATGTTCTTATTCGTAATGAAAAGCACAGTGTTTACCTCGGGTAAATTACTTCTTTAGTCCCTCGAACTATTAGCGCCCTCACTACGTTACGGGCGCCAAACCCCGTCTCGGGACTAAATAAGTAACTTCCATCCCTTGGGTAACAATGTGCTATTAAATGTCATTTGTTTCCGTTTCGGAAAAGTTACGATTATTAATGTAAAACACCCTGGGGTGTGGGAAATTATCAAATAACCCCTCCCGCTCTTGGGCAGAGCGAAAGGGAGTGTCAGACTTCTACTGACTAAAAACCACCCATGTTCCTTCTTAGCCTTATATGTCGAGGCCGCGGTAACTAGTGTACAATCCGAAGCACCGACGGGCGTCGGCCCTTGCGGGCCCCTCCCATGTTGCTGACATCTCTTTGAGGCGCGCGTGGAACACGAACGCGCCGTCGACACGGCCTGTCGTTGTCGTAAGACGGACGGACGGCTAGCTAGCCCATTACTCACCGTCCACAGGCCCGCGTCTACGGTGGCCGGAAGCCATCACGTGAGCCCGACGCCCGGAGCGCCTCCCGCGGCGGCTGGGACGAGAGGTTCTCTCCCTCTCGCGTTCCGCCACCTCCTTCGCTAGCATCACTGCTTCGCAGAAGGAGGCGACGGCGTCCCATTCCTCCTCACCCAGGACCATGGCTTGCACCAGGGCCGGGCGCGAGAGGCCGCCGCCGCCGATCTCCGCTACGAGAACACGGCATGTAAAACACCCTTACGTGAAGTATGACAACGTCGCATGTTTTTAGCTATTTTGTTATTTGTTTTGCATGAAAATGAATTATTTTACTTTTATTTATAAATGAAACTCAGATAAGTAACTCGAAACTATTCATTTATGGACCACTTATTCTAGGACTTTGTATAACTCCAGATTTATGGGATATAAAAAAAAAACATGATGTTTTTGCCGTTATTAAAAATTATAGAACCTACACCTAGTTCTTTGCAAGAAAGCATGTCTATTTCTACGTGACCTGCAGTAACGAAGCCTGTCAAGCTCCTCAAAGGTCAGGCGCCCTGGTACATTAATCAAAGCGAAGCGGAAATTAATTATTGGCTAACGAGGATCGCGAGAGGTAGTGTGTCGGTGCTTTCTTAATTAAAAGTGCTTTGGTTGACTTTTTACGTGACGTCACTTGCTAGCACGCGCAGACAACGGGTCTGTCAAAGGGATAGTCTAAAAGAGATTATGGTTTCAAAGAACGGTACGGATTTAGTTCGTAAAGAGTTAGGCTTGAATGTTGGATGCACTTTGGAGTTTCAAAGCTGCCTTTGTTTTAAACTGTAGTAAAATACTGAAGAATTTAAGTACTACTTAAATATCACAATCTGTCACAGGCATCAATTTTGTATAAATCATTTAACTGACTCCAATATTATTTATAGTAACATCATAACATAACATAACGCTATCTTTGACGGGTGAGGCATGTCGCCAGTAATGCTTAAGTTCCAGGGGTCCTATTGCCAGCAACAGGGCGCAAATGCAGACTGTTACTGAAAAAATCCTGATGAAAAAACCCAATAGCACTTTGCCCGACTTGGAACCGGACCTTGTACCTCATGCATAGCAGTCGCGCTTACGACTAGACTAATTATTACTCTGAACGGACTAAGATATAGAACTTGGTGCTATAGTAACTTTTATTCAGCTCAAATACACCTATCCATCGATGTATAACGGGTATCTATAAGAGGATAGGACCAGAGTTCATACAAATCCTGGCATCGTCCTTTAATTTGTTCTAGTATTGATTTTTAATGATTAATAACGAAGTTTGCAGTAACAGTAACTGATGATTCTTCCATAGTCAATTTCAATTTAGACCGTTTATTTACAACTCGAGAGAGACATTTCATTACGTCATCAATTTCTTTTTTGTTTTTTTTTATTTATCAGTTGTAGCGAAATAGTAGAAGTAACAAAGTTAGTCCAACTTAATTACGACTGAAACTTAATTGAACCTACAACAATTTATTACTCCAAGCACTTGTTCAGTATTCTATTTCTTTAGATTTGTAGTTTTATTACGTACCAACAAGTTTATTTGCTTGACATTGAATTGCTGAATCTTAAGTTGTATGCTTACTTGGGAATAATTTACAATTGGTCCCTCACCGTGTTGAGGGACAGTTAACTGCAGTTGTTTTTCTGTTCTGTGGCATCTGATGGTAACGGTGACATATACATTACATACAAAACCTCACGCCCTTTTATATACGTTTAAGTCCCATGTAATAGGGACCCTATTGCCATCAATCGGGCACAAATCTAGAGTCCGTGGCTGCTATTGAGAATATGTTATAGTATGTAACAGACAGATAATTTGTGGTTATGGACGTTTTTGAGATTTCTGAAACGTGTACTTTTTTGCTTTGTTCCCGTTGAGTTACACACAGACTTACTTATCGGAACAAAAATATCCCAGTGTTACAGACCTTAATTTATCACGTAAAGTTCTTTTTACTGTGTGTACCTAACTCTGACAAACTACCAGGAGGCCAGAAACATGAAGGACGTATTGTAAATTGTCAATAGGATAACCAAATCTAAATAATTATGTAAAATATCTGATTACTGCGGTCTGATTCCTTTATATTTCGATGAATCGGACCAAGTGAACTGGTAATCGTTCACGCGGTCCTAAGATTTAGTAGTTCGACTGGCAAGTTTCTAAAATCGAACCAACTGGAAAAAAAAATCACGTAGTCCGATTGATCGGACAATGCGGTCGGACCACGTGTCCATAACCTAATTTATGACTTGCACGCAGTCGAAGTCACTGGCAATGGCTTGTATTCATAACTATGTAAACACTACTCACATCTTTTACCCAGTCAAACACACTATGCTCTACATATCGCAACATTGTGCCACAAGGCTTTGATCGTCAGGTGTTTGCTCAGTGAAAACTCGGCTTTATTGTGAGTCAGAAACATGAGCCAGCAGTGATTTGTACCGGCTCGTAAAACCCGAAGCTTTATGAGGAAATCCTGTGTTTTATTCTCTCCCGCTTGCTACAAGTTATGCGTTATTGATGGTTTCGATTTTCATAAAATATCTCACGTTACCTACTTTGTATCGATATAAAATTGGCTCTATGTAATTTTATTAAACAAAGGATGGCGAGATTTTATGGATTTGGCAGGAAACGGTAAAGTTGGGTCCTTGTGAAACATTTATAGTTCTTATGCAGGGTGTAAATTAACCCTTCACACATACGTCAACCAAGCATTCTGTACATCGAACTAAGTACCCCTACGCAAAAAAAACTTGCTGGAAAAAGACTTTTTTTTTTAGGGTCAAAAATCACATCTTACGGTAAAACTTCAATGTAGCACTATTAAAATATTGTGATAGTGGATGCTTTGAATAGTAAACGGGTCATGAAGGTAATTTAAGTAAAGTTAAAACCTGAAAAACTAGTACCTATTTACAAAAACCGCTCTGCAAAATTTGGAACTTTGTCTTCTAATATCTCCGTAACTAGGGGGTTCCCAGGTATAGTCTTGAACCAAAAAATGATCGCAGTGGTGGGGAAAACAAATGCCCTTCGTTTGCGTTAAGGGTACTTTTACACCCTTTATATTTTTAAGCGCCCTCCTCTCACGTCCCTCTCCATACATAGAAGTAACTGTAGTAATACTAAGTCCCATGTAATGAGCGGGGCGAGCTTATTGCTATCAAACGGGCACGTTTCCAAACTCCGGGGCTGCTACTGACAAAATTCCAACAACACTTTGCCCGACCTTTAACTCGAAACCAGGACCTCATAAATAACAATAAACCTTGCGATCACTCGACTAATGAGGCAGTCCCTCTCCCCCCTCTTTCTCTCCTCGCCTTCACCATCAACAGCCTATTAATGTTCCCACTTCTGGGACACAGGCCTCCTCTCTCTTTGAGAGGGAATGGGCTATAATCTACCACGCGGGCCCAGTGCAGATTGGTAGATGTCACATGTCTTCGAATGTTTGGTTCTAAGCCATGCCGGTTTCCTCAAGATGTTTTTCTTCACCGTTTTGAGAGCAGCGGTCCTCCCCTTATCTCGGTCAAATTGCTTTGATCTCATAAATTGCTCTTATGTCGAACAATGCAATCACATTTAGGTATTTACTGAATTGCCGTCTAGTGTTAGCCAAAGCCATTCATAAGTCATTTAAAGTGCTCATCTGTTGAATATTTTACAAAGAACTTATAAGAGTTATTCTCTTTCATCTTAGTCTCAGTACCAGAGTCGCAGGTTGCGTACATGTCACCCAGACTCGATCAAAATCCAAGTCAATTTAAAACTAAACAAATAAAGAATAGTTGTGAACTGACATGGTCACATTATACACAACATTATCATTCACGTTGAGGTTTCAGTTTATCCGTGATCATTGTGCTTGCAATATCGCCGAAATATCGGGAAATCAAAACAAATAGTTAACTTGGTAAATATCCCGTTTTCAGTTTTAATTATAAGTACTAAAAAGTCAGATAAATGTCAAGAGAGATCCAAAAGTTCTCTACGACTTCTGACATAATTTTAAGTCGCTGGCTTCCTGTTTACAGAAACTTTCCTTTCTCACATTTTATCTTACATAAAAGGGCCCTTACCTGTTACTTATTTTTTCTCCAAAAAGTAAATACTTTATTAAAAGGCAACATCCAATTATTACACAAACGGATCTAACGTTTCAGTCAACGTCACTAATTAAGAGTAGGGATGTAACGGAGGTGGTTTTATCGGAACCGAAGTCGGAGTCGGAGTTTTTAAATTTGTTTTGTCGGAACCGGAATCGGAGTCGGAGGTGGAGCCCGAGATGGTGGCAGAAGAGAGATGAGTTAAAAAAGGCGGGCCTAGTAAAATAAAATATTACAAACATTATATTATTAGCTTCTTTCATTTAAATAAAAATACAATATACCTACATGATAATAAACCAACATGCATAAACCTGTTCGTACACGTTGACTGCGTCCACCAGCTCTGTAGCCGCTCTGATATGCTTCGACCTCCGATTTAAAAGTGTCGGAACCGAGTCGTAACCTAGTCGTAACCGGAGGTGTTATATCAATTGGGAGTTCCCACCTATCGGAATCGTAGTCGAATCGCAGTAACATCCCTAATTAAGAGACCTACCCTAATTTTCAAACACCTATTAAGAAATATTAAAGTCTCATTAAAAATATCAAAAGAAATGCCCTTTTTCTATGAAGAAATTTTGTTCTAGTTACAGACTTGTGTACAAAGTTAATAGGTTACGGGAATTATGGAAGGAAAACCGGCCAAGTGCACGTCGGGCCACGCACAATGTAGGGTTCCGTAGTTGTCCATCAAAATATATGAACTTACTAAATGAACTAACCACCCACACTTGAGTCTAACAAAATTTTTCACCTCAAAGCTAAATATTTCACAAACGAGTTTCTTATTCGCAAAAGTGTTTGAGCAAACTCGCAATATGTTTAAAAGAACAACTACATCCCACAAAATGGGTTTCGCAAGGAATAAAAAGCATCCCCACTTGAAGGTGGTACTGGAGACACCCTAAAAACCCTACCACTTTATCGGCGTAACTCATTTGTATATTTATGCTATTACAGCTTTCTAATACTATGAGTATTTGAGCTATAGTGACGGACAGTCAGACAGACAGACGGACATGGCGAAACTATAAGGGTTCCTTGTTGACTACAGTACCCTAAAAACCGTTCAATCGACAATTTCGTTCGGTATAGTTCGGCTAGTTTGTGATTTACGAAGGTAAGTTTTCGTCGGGTAATATATGGTGTGTCTTGTATTAGACAGGGCTGACCTATGGGTCTGACAAAGTACTGGTCTAAGTGGTATCTTAAATTTCTCGGTTATTCTAAGATCCCGAATACGATCGAATTTCACCGAACCGTTAACCGAAAGAAAAATACTTTATAGAAAACTCGGTTGACATCGCGGAAGTGGATGGTACATTAATGAATCTTAAGTACATAATTATCTAAACTCGTTCAGAGCTGTTCTTAAACACGATTAAGTTTTCTGATCGGGTTCAGCTATCTTGGGGAAATCCGCCATAAAAGGCGCTCCTAAGCAAAGTTATTTTAAATAACCTTCGGTACTGTTAATTGAGGCTTTATTGTTATGATTGCAGAAAACTTTATTCCGCCTCAATTTTTATATTAAATTGCAAATACAAGTCTTTTCTCGCATCCTGACTAGACAAATATTGTATTAGTTCGTTGCAACAGATTGGTTTCCACGTGCTTGCTCTTCCACGAAATATAGCCACAAAGGAAATGTATTCCTCGTATTTTAATATTTTTGTGTATTTTCTAAAGCTCTTTGTTACCTAATTTAGTTGGTTTTCAATTCTGCAGAGCGCTGGTTCACTATAAGTATAATAATATAGTCGTAATCTTTCAGCTATTCTGATTTTGCAGTCGTAACCAAAAATATACAATATTTGGGTGTATTTTTTTTTGTAAATTATTCAATCCTACCGTTAGATTATTTCAAACAATTTTTAAGCACATTTAATACGAGTAGTTACTTTATACAGAGAGAGGGCTTTGTATGTCACAGAATAACAATTGAACCGTTATTCAATCCACGCAAAGCTCGTGGAATTAATTTCTGAATTTCGCGGATATTTGAAGGTTTGAAGTAGTTCATTCTTATTATTCACAAACATACAACTTTTTACAAAAATAAACACAGTTTCTGAAGCATGACAAATGTTTGGTATTTCCAGACTTTGCTTAACGTTGAAGCCTTCTGTTAGCTTGATTAAGCTTAAACTAATGTTTGACAAAAGACAGGCGTTAATTAACTTCTAGTCAAATAATGTTGGATAGGGTTAAAACCGATGTTTTTGTCTATCCATACAATAAAAAGATATTTATGTTATTTAGAGTATCGAACAAGGGACGCGCCGTGATCGTTGAAGTTTTGTTTTCGTTTGAAAAATAAAATAAAAACAAAATTGGTTTTAAAATAACACATAAATGCCAACAAACGCTGACTTTACTTAACTTTTTAGTGTAAAACACCGCATCTTAGAAGCCTTCTAATATTTTAGATTCAGCATTTTATACCTTTAATTTATTTTTCATCCCCCCATCTCGGAAAGAGTATTTTTGCTCTTCGATATCTGAGTGCAAAAGCTGTTTTTATCCGCTAGAGGATAAAGTAAATTGAATTTAGAACATCGTGTGCACTAAGTTTGTGAATTCAAAACATCATTAAACCTATTTACTTTTACCTCCATGGTGCCGAATTTATCATACAACTTTTTTTTAAATTTGTTAGACTTGGAACCTTCTTAGTGTATTTTTTTTTAATTTGCTTTGCGCGCGCAATTTACTTTTCACGACATATTGTTAAAACCTTAGGTTAAAAATAAAAACAAGAAACTTGTAAACAAGTGAAAAACCTAAAATGAGTGAATCGGGCGACGAGGAAGTTTATTTGACGCCAACAGAATTGACTGAAACTGTTAAAAATGCACAAATGAGCTTTCTCCCTCAACAATCACGCGAGAAGTATTTGAAACAGTACGATATGTTTAACACGTGGCGACTAGATAAAGGAGCCAAATTTTTTTCAGAAACCGTTTTGCTGGCATATTTTATTGAATTATCCGAGACGAAGAAATCAAGCACTCTATGGAGTACATATTCAATGATAAAAGCAACAATAAAGATGAAAAAAGACAAACATATCGACACCTATCCTCTCAGGTCATCAACCAAAAAAGTCGAAGGTTTTCACAGCATCTATGATAATATGGTAGTTAATACCTAAACTGAAATAAAAGTATCTTGTGATTGTAAATGTTTTTTTTTTTGCATCTAGTCATTTCCTCGCTGAGGTGGGATGAAAAGTAACGTGTTGCACTCGAGTGCAAAGATTTTTCACCTCGTGCTCTTTTGATTCCCTCGCTAACACTCAGGATTCTAATTTTTGAATCACTCGCTACGCTCATGATTCAATTTTAGAATCCTTCGCTTGCTCGGTCATCAAAATTGAGCACGCAGTTAATAAGCAACTTTGCACTCTTGTAAAACAAATAACTATTATTGAGTGCAGTATCTCGTTTCGCTGCGGTTTCATTCCGAACATTAGTTGAGATTAGATCAATCTAAGTGCAATTTAATTCAATAAAGCGTTAACGGTACAGATCTTTGCACTTCCAAGTATTATCTAAGTGTGCGATTCTGAAGCGGAGACGAGCGAAATCAACCAAACACTTTTAATTTGCAATCGAGGAATTTTCAATTAATCGATTTCTGCGCTTCGCTATGCTCGTATGCACTTGGAAAAACGCGTGTTCGACGCGTCGCACACATCTTTCAAGTCATCGTCTGCCTAGCTTTTAAAATAAATGTTGAGAATTTAAACGTAGTGCACATGACATAAAGTTTACACTTAAATGTTTTAACTGCGTGCAGTCCTTCAGGCAACTCGAACAAAATATTTATACAGCCATTTTATTAACTTTCAAAACTACGACCTTGTTTAATCTACTAATTGGATACTCCACTCGATTACACTTGATCGCTGGTTGAGGCTTATTACAAAACTAGTTCCTTATTGTAGCGAACCGAACTGAAATTCTTAATAATAGGACATTGTTATCCAAGGGGCGAAAATTATTTATTTAGTCCTGAGACGGGGTTTGGCGCCCGTAACGTAGTGAGGGCGCTAATAGTTCGAGGGACTAAATAAGTGATTTACCCGAGGTAAATAAACACTGTGCTTCATTACAAATACGAGGAAAATAAGAACATAATTATTAACTAAAGAAAAAAATTGTGCTGATCAAATGTTGTCACTTTCTCGCTTTTTTTTTGTCCTCTGGTCGTCCAGCTATACAGTCAGTATTTTCATATTCATCATTAAAAAAAAATGGTAATTTGGTCGAAATCTGTTATTTTAGAGAATTTTAAACTAAAATAGATTCAAGTCATAATACATAATTATTTTCGAGTGTTAACTTTATGTTATTTTAATTTTAAATCGCGCTAGTTGGAACATGGTTCAATAAGAATGTGTTAAGAGACCAAGTTTTTTTTAATTATTAAAAAAAACTTGGTTGAAAGTGATTCTCGCTAGGGCTAAAAAGCAATACTTTCAACCCGCTCCGCAGGCATGTTATGACCTACTTTCAGAGAATGAGTAATGAAAAGTAAATAACAAACCAACTTTGTTTTATATTTGAGACGTTAGTAACTAGATGATTTTTGCGTAAGAATGATCATCGAGACATCTAGGCTACCCGATATTATTGTGGTGTTACTATTACTATGATCAAGATTACTTTCTCGTTCTATATTTGCGTTTTGGTTCTCGTACCTTTAATTAAAGTGGATCATTGAGAGATTTCCCGGACCCGTCGGAGCTGCGGTTGTCCCTAAGAGATACCGCGGACTCGATACGTAGGGCTAAGAAGGAACATGGGTGGTTTTTGTTGGAGCGGGAGGTGTCATTTGATGATTTCCCATTATCCGAAAAAAAGGGATTTACCGGAAAGAACTAAACCTAGCGGAAAACCTTGTTACCCCCACAAATGTAATATTCCACTTTTTATTGTACCAGTATTTTTTGGGGCAAAAACTAATTCGTTAATTGCCATTTATAACATGATTGTACCTTTACACACAAAAGTTTATTGCTTTGAACCTTTAGACCCACGAGGTGGCTTTGAACCCAAAAACTTTTGCTTCCGATTGGCTTGAGCTGCTCCAATTTTTACATTTATGAAGTTACAAGGTATACTGCCGTAAAATTCTATGGTAAAATAATAGAGAATAGGCTTCTACAGAGCTTTGCTTAAGCAAAATGTAGATGGCACGATTAATATTTAAATGTTTTTGGCTTAATTCCATAATCATTCTCCTGACCTTATCCCATTTTATCATTTATCGGCGCAGCCGTGAGATACACACTCTTTTTTTTTCGTGTTTAGTTCTTAGGTTTTTTTATTATTATTATTATTTACTTTGTGTGTGCGCTTGTGGCATGTGCCAAATAATTTTGTTTTCTTTCTTTCTTTTCTTTCTTTTTTATTTATTCGGGGTCCGTACTGAATGACTTTTTCATCCATACTTCTCTGTTACTCGTCATCTCAGCAGTCATGACTTTTCTGATCATATCATATTATCCCTCTCACAGTCAATTCATACGATTCATCGAATTCATCGAACGATTCGTTAAATATGGCGTAGCAGTGTCTACGAGATGCTACGGGATTTCGTAGCAGGGTCTACCAGATGCTACGAAGGTGATTGTAGACTTACATTTTATGAAGAAAAAATCGTTTACTAAGCGGCGAAAGGGTTTTCTCGGACGGAAATAGGCACCCTTTCCCGTAGACGTTGAAAAGTGATGATTGGGCAAAAAGTACCATTTTTTTTCATAAAGGTAATAGAAGTGTTATAGACACACCATAAGCTTAGACTAAATTACTTTTTTCATAAAGGTAATAGAAGTGTTATAGACACACCATAAGCTTAGATTAAATTACAGGGTAGCACACAAACTGAGTCTGTGGTTTTGTTTTAATAGCCTGTACTGCCTCATGTCTGAGAAAAAGCTCTCGTAATCCTTTCCAAAAGGACGGTTATTTAAAAAAAAGTTTTAATCAGCGTTTCAATATTTATTTATACCCGAAGACTAATTTCTGCTATCATGGAAATCAGGTGTTAAGTTCTTGTTCGGGATCCGATGTCCCGTACACCGTATAAACTATCCTCCCAAAACGTTGTCCAATATCCCAGATTTCAAACAACAACGCTTTAAACGAATTTTGTGGCGTCAGTAGCAAAGCAAAAATGTAATATGAAACGTGAACACGTTGCGTTGGCCGTATTCCAGAGTATTGGCAAATTCTGGCCTTAAAACGTGCAGCGCAGCGTTCAAGTGCTAGTAAGTGAAATGGGGGTGGGCAGATGAGCAGGGTATGGGGGGAATTAATGCTGTTCGGATACGCGCGATTTGGTCGTGTGTTTTATTTAGAACTGTATAATAATTTTAAATTGCCGCGTGAATATCGGTACTTTGGAATGAAGAACAGAAAATATTTGTTGTAGGGTCATAACACAAAATTACAAACAAAAAAACACACAACGCGAAATATTTAAATACCACAGGGCAAAAAACAATTAACAGCTTGCATATTATACATAGTGACTACGACAAGCAAGTTATTCAGCATGATTCTGTGTTATGGGAGGCCACAGCACAGCACTGGTTTTCATTTTTTATTAGTTAGTGTACTATAGTACATTGTAATACAAGGGCCTAAAATGACCCATTATATACGAGGTAGTTTTACTACCGAGCTTTAGCGAGGTAGTAAATAGGAACCGAGTTGTAATGGGATTTTAGCGCCGTGTGTTACACCGTACTTTTCACTACGATTGCGAGAAAATAAAATAACCATGTTCAATATGAAAGTTTATTTTTTATTAAAAATTAAATGTACAATTTGTACAGTTGTTCAAAAATGATATGTTTTTTCCCGGCAACTTAATTTCAGTCCTCTGTGAAGACGAACATTGTGTAATCTGTGGGGTAAACGTAGGAGATACAAAACGTTGTTCAAGGTTTGAGGGTCCCTCGTTCGAATTTTCTGAATACACAATCAGCTGAGTTGACTCATCCTTTGATGGCGATGGTTGTGGCCTAGTTGGGAGAACATTGATGCGTTCTGTGATACGCTGGGTGATACCAATTTGTTTTATACTTGAAGCTAAATGCATCACGCACTGCGCAGGTCGCGGCAGACGGGGGAGAGCACGTCGAGATTTACTTTTTCCCCTAGGGCAATAAATGCAATTTTACGCCCGCTCTGGTACGCTATTATGACGGTATTTTTGAGCAAGAGGAGTGAAATAGTAGATTATTAACCAAGGGCTGTATGACATCAATTGCATACGAGGTTTTTGGCGCCTGAGCGAAGCGAAGGCGCTAATTAACCCGAGTATGCAATTGATGCTTACGCCCGAGATAAATACTCTGCTTTACATATCGATTGTGAGGTAAGTAAACAACAAGACAGCAGGTTTCAATGAACATTTATTAAGAAGAAAAAAATGTGTATTTAATTATTCGACAACTGCTTTTGCCCTTTCTTTAATAAAATCGGGCGTTAGATCTATGTCTTCGTCACTAGACATGTTTAAAACTTTTGAAAAAGAACTCAAACAAGAAAATTAATTATTTTCGCGATGCTTTCGCGCCTACTAGTAGACTGCCTTTTTTTTTTCACGCACGCAAGCGCGTCAAATCTTGCTGGCCAGTTTGATTTTTAAATCGATTCCATCTAACATACGATGTGGAAACAAATAGTTCCATATTTAAAATAAAATCTTTATAAAATAAATTGTCTAGATTCCGATTCGAGTAATTAATCGATACCGAGAAAAAAAAATTAACTTTTTAAAAATATTCTTCGTGCAGTATGAGTATGACAGTTCTTTTTTCAAATTCCAAAACCTATGCTGTAATGATAGTCATACACCCCGGCATTCAGGGGTGTAAGGGTGTACTTACAGAGCAAGAGATATGTAAAATATTTTAAACACAATGTGAATTGTTATATATGAATGAATAAATGAAATTTTCAGTGGTCACCTGAGAACAAACGTACGAAATTCAAGACAGCATAAATATTTGAAAAATATAAATAAAAAATTAAATAAACAGTAAGTACTTAGATAATAATATAAAACAAACACAAGAAATAAGATAAACGGTGTATTCCCACTGGCCCCACCACCCTTGTCCCAACTGGTGACAACGGGAAAAATCTAAACGGTCGTTTCGTTGTCCCCACAACCCAGCCCCACTGGCGGGGACTACGGAATATCTGTAATTTTGTAACCGCTGTCTCAAGAAGAAAATTACGTATTAGGAAAATGCCAAGGAAAACAAAATTGTTTCTGTGTGATTTTTTTGTTTTTATTTTGATAATGGGTTTCTCCATCAGACATATCTTAGTAACAGTCACGGATTCTGGAATACGGTAGTTAACAAAAAAATCTAATTAGTCCGTCAGATAGATTTCCATAAAAATATTGGACACGTATTTTTTCTTTTATCACGTAAACAATGAAGATACAGATACAGTGCTTTGAAAACTCGTGTAACGTCATATTCTATTTGACCGGTGAGTGACGTTACAAACCCCCACTCAAATCTTTAACGCGCTTTGTCTTCGTAAATTTTTATTGATTTGATAAAACATAAAATACGTATCCAATATTTTTCGATAATCTAACAGACGGACTAATTAGAATCATATATTTTTAGTCAGAAAAACATCCCTATTGTGGTCAGTAGATGGCAATAGGCTCGACCCCTATTCATATAGGGTAGATCTCTGCCTAGCCCTTCGGGGATTACAGGCGTGAAGTTATGTGTTATTAATTTGTTTCCATGTGTTATTGCAATGCGAACACTACTCGGTAAGTAAGTCTCTTTTGAATCTTGTGTTACGTGCAAAAGACAGATATTTAGTACTCGGTTACCGGTAAAACATGACTTCAACTGTTACGTGACTTCAGTGACAGAGTATTTTTGTGAAAAAAATAGAATTGAAAAGTAAATTCAAGCATAGGGCTTCTGAGGGAGAACTCGTTTTCTAAGTTCACCTGTTTTGAATTTTTTGGGTTTCATTTCTGTACGTCTAGTATTTAAAACCACATCATACAGTGTATGTGGTGTTTTTGTACATGGTTGGTCCCAAATGCGAACAAATATTCAGCAGCTACAAGTACTGCACACAATTTCTCCTTATTCCTCCCTACAACACATTCTTTTTCTCAGCAAGTCGATAGCAATTTAAATTGTGCCAGCCCAAAAGTTGGCAACGAGTTTAGCACTTTCAGTAGCGTCCATTCTGTGATGTGCAAGCAACAGGACACGATATCAAGTGTCACATCATTTGTGTTTGGTGTTACTTACTTGTGCATAGCGCTGAGATTTGTCACCCGAAGCACGGTAACGCAGTGTTTGCTGCTCCCGTCGCGCGGCGTAAGCATACTGGTGATATTACGGAGCTTCGACTCCGATACCGATAGGTCGGAACTTCCGATTGATATTACACCTCCAGTCCCGACTTCCGTTCTGGCACTTTTAAATCGGAAGGTTTAATCGAAGGTCGAAGCGTGGCGGACGCGGTCAACGTGTACGAACTGGTTTATACATGCATTTTATTTTACTAGCCGCCCTTCTCATCTCATCTCTCTTCTGCCACCATCTCGGGATCCGCCTCTGACTACGACTCCGATTCCGATTGCCACTCCACTTCCGGAACTCCGATTCCGACTTCGGTTCCGGTAAAACCACCTCCGTAACATCTCTAAAGCATACTTCCCACCAAATGCTCAAACGAGAATGGCATACTACAATTGAATGAGCCGGAACATAAATCTGGAATAAACAAACACCACCTGGACCCATGACAGACAAACACAAAGAAAAAAAACATAAACATCCTTAAAGACACACTACAATGTGCCAGCGGCTTCGCTCACGTGGAGTTCGAGAGGCAGATGATGAGTAGGCTAGTGTTCAAACTACGCACGTTTTCCTAACTACGCTAAATTTCTCCTCGATATTTTAAGCCACATCAAGGTCGCCACAATCCGGCTGAACTACAGTGATTAGTCGACTAGACATTTATGTATACGGAGGTGTGGTTCCGCGGAAAGTTGTCGAGATCCAATCAATCACGTGGGATTGGGCTAATAAAGTAACAGTAACAGGTGCCACTGATCTGTTGCTATGATTGATATTAACGTGTCGGTTGTGATTGTGGAGAGCCTTTTGAATGGATCTAGAGTGGTAACTGCCGGAATTTGTTAAACAAACGATGATGGATTTTGGCTGGATGCACTTCAAAGCGAAGACAGTCACAGAAAATTGACAAAGGCGAATTATGCTGCTATCAAGCTAAGGCCTTGCAAACAACTAGTGCAAGCCATGGTCCGGGACGAAATGGAATGGGACGCCGTCGCCTCCTTCTGCGAAGCAGTGATGCGAAGATGTGGCGGAACGAGAGAGGGAGAAAACTTCTCGTCCCCAGTCGCCGCGTGAGACGCTCCGGGCGTCGGTTGCCACGTGATGGCTTCCGACCACCGTAGACGCGGGCCTGTGAACGGTGAGTAATGGGCTAGTTCGCCGTCCCTCCGTAAGACGTGATGACGACAGGCCGTGTCGACGGCGCGTTCGTCTTCCACGCGCGCCTCATAGAGATGTCAGCAACATGGTAGGGTTGAAGCCCGTCGGGGCTGTGGATTGTTTGCAAAAGATACCGCGGACTCGACATAAAAGGCTAAGAAAGAACATGGGTTGTTTTTAGTCAGTAGAAATGTGACACTCCCTTTCGCTCTGCCCAAGAGCGGGAGGGGTTATTTAATGATTAACCACTACCAAAAAAAGGCCTTGCAAAACAAGCGAATATTTTATGGCAACGACGTTGCAGGAAACTTGATTTACAAAATTTGATTTACGGATCGACGTGGATATAAAATGAGGTTCTTGAAAAAACTTGTCCAATGTCGAATTTAATATCTAACAAAGAAGATCAGAACGAACGAAATTATTCTTGAATACCATCTGGGGAACCCAAAATTAATAACATCTGGCCAATACCCATTGTACTCAAAATATCTTTGTGTCTATTATGTTCTCGATCCAATTAAATTTGAGAGGAAATCACAAGAACTTTCGTACAAAATAATATCGTTTCAAACACTTGTACAATATCAGTTTGTTCCGTATTTTTTTTAATTAACGCGAATGGCCTCGATTTTCGATACGGCCGGTATATACTGGTTTACGAGCGGATCGGTGCTGTAAAATTCATTAATTTAAAACTTTAGGGAATTTGTAATCCGGCCTTATCGTTTTGGCTCAGGCGGTCCATCATATTGTTACTTGACTATGAAGAATTTGCCACGGTTCTAATAGGTTTTTGTTATTTTGCGAGTATCTACTTGAGTATGTGTATTTAAAAAAGAAGGTCTGGTTTCGTTTTAATAAAAATAGGACGTTCTAATTCGTTTGATACAAGGGAGAGCATATTGCTTCTTTAAACTACCAAAAAAAGGTAGTAGGGTACCTTAACAAATTGCTATATTGGTACGGTAAAGAGAACCTAGAGTTTTCTTTCCTTTAGAATATCGATACATATTCATATTCATGGTCGTTTAAGTTAATAAGACTTTTGAACATAAAGTATATGGTTTGAATTGCACATACTTGTATTACAAACTTATATAATATATAAATCATATATTATATGATTTTATTTTGTTTCTCTTCATTCGATTTATGTTTTATCAACCGACCAAAATAATGTTAAGCATGTAGGTCTTTTTTTTTTGGTGTCTGGAGAACCTGCTCTTGGGCGGAGCGAAAGGGAGTGTCAGACTTCTGCTGACTAAAAATCACCCACGTTCCTTCTTAGCCCTATATGTCGAGGCCGCGGTGACTAGTGTACAACCCGCAGCTCCGACGGGGGCATGTAGAAGGTCTTGGGTTCGATTCCCAGATAGGGCAATGTGATATTAAGGTTTCCCATCAGGAATTTCTCAAAGAACAGCTACGAGACTAAACTTGTCCCCGGTTGATGGCAATAGGATCACCCCCAATTACATGAGACTAAAACATAACTACCAACCCGCACTGGGCCCGCGTGGTGAATGATAGCCGGAGTCCCTCCAGTGGGATGTTATAGGCTGATGATGAAAACATAACTTGCGAAATGTGGTTGTGCTATTAGGTGCACATCAGTCTGCCTAAAAAGTGTTTATTCACTGACGTAGACGATGAATACATTTTGAATTGTACAATGTACCTTCTTGGAAAAATATTCTAAATACTGTTTATGACTGTAAAAGGCTAGCCAACCTAGGTAGATGACGATGATCGGGGGGTCTAAAATGGCCACTTTAGCAGATCATAATATGAATTGCGTTAAAAATCGTAAAATGGACTTTTATCATAGTAACTACGTCTGTGAACATTTTACGAATTTAAAAATAAATCATATTATTTTCCTAATAAGACGTATTTTTCTAAATTTTCACAGACACATTACTATTATGATAGGTCTTTTTTACGCTTTTTAACGCAATTCATATTTTGATCTGCTAAAGTGGCCATTTTAGATCCCCTGTAGCTAGGGTAGCATACAGCAGTGTGCAGTCCTTTGATATAAATTATCATCAAGCTTAATGAATAAAAGTTACATAATATGTTATATTTCTACTCCTTTTTTTTCAGCGGGTGGAAAATCATCAAATGACTCCTCCCGCTGTGGACAGAGCGGTAGAGAGTGTCTAAAAACCACCCATATTCCTTCTTAGCCCTTTGTGTCGAGGCCGCGGTATCTCTTTTGAACACCCCGAACCCCGGCGGGATATTTCTACACTTATAGTCGAGTTACAGGTGAAAGGTTGAAAAGGGATACAAACAAACATTTATTAATGTAGCAGTCAAAAAGTTTGCAAACTAACATTAGCAGATGGAAAAGCGATGTTTCACATTACTATGGCTCCGTATAAATTGCGCTACGATATTACACTGTTGAGAACTTTTCACACAAGCCTACGCAAAATATTATGGCAGATGGATGAAAGTTATTTAAATATCCCAGCTGCCATATATAGATCTTTGGTAGTCGTTACACTAGGTAGTCAGTGACCTGAGAGTCTGACAAAAGGATATCGTATTACCTAGTATAAACTGGGTTGTGGAGGTCAGATAGGCAGTCGCTCCATGCCAAATACTTTTATTCAGCTGCATCCGGTTAGAACGGAAGTCCTTTTTCATCAAATAGTCATTCAAGGAAGTAATACGAACTGAGAGGGTTGTATTAGTGATTTTAATCATCATTTGTTATGGTTGCGAATCCTATTCTATTTAACATGCAACCTGACACTGAGCGGCAAATTGCAAAAATCGTAAAAGTAAGTATTCGAATATCGTGGACTACCTTGCCCTGCAGGACTATTGCGTATCTTTTACATGACAGTGGCAATCATATTGTCCATGGATTAAATGTCAAATTGGTTATGGTTTAGTACAAAATGGAACCATTTGACAGTTAATTGATAGGCACTATAGGTTAGCCACTGTCATTTAAAAATACGCAATAGCCCTGCTGGACGTTCAGCCTCAAACACACTGAAAAGTCAACAATGAAATTAAATACCCCACAAAGAAAAGTCATTGCAGATGAGCACGTTTCACATTTTTACAAAATCAGTTTGTATGGTAGAAATCGACACAAATTACATGCCGTTTCCGCACAAAAAATACTGGGATGCCATTAGACAAGCTTTTTTTTTTAAATAAAAATAGCAAATGGCTACATTTTTTTTAGCGGAAAAAACCAGTAACAATATGCTAGTGTCACGTTGAGTTTTCAAATGAGGTTTTATTTCCTTAAAATGTATAAAGCAAATACGCGAAAACTAAAATGAAATGCAAGCTAATGGCTTTATGCCCAGGGATATACATACAATAAAAGTTCTGCAGGGTCAGTGCCAACCACAGCAATAATATAAATATAGAAAGCACTATCGGAAAGTGAAAAGCCTCTCTAAAGTTGTATCGAAACGGTAGTTTTGCTTTTGTCCATAATCGTTCGGAAAAAGCGGCGAATGCAATTTCACTTAGCGAGCGATATTAAACCGTTGCTGGCGAGACAAAGGCTGCAACTGACTATCTCTAATGTAGTTTCTATATACAATGGTGGTTGTTGGGCCATTCTTAACCACTTTGACATCAAAATATATGAAGGTCTATAAAATAAATGACCTTTTTTGCGGTACTCTGAGATATTTAATGATTCCTTAAGCGGTCACTTAGTAAAGATTTGACATACTTTTGTATGACAAAACTGTCAAAACCTTTACTAAGTGATGGCCTAAGTAATCATTAAAGCTAGTGCGGCAGTTAGTCAATAAAATAAAATGAAAAGACCTTATAAAGCAGTAGATCTTAGTGCGTCAAAGACAAATGAAGTTAGCTATGTAGGTATGTTAGCTATTCTGAAGTAGCAATATTAAATCGCGCTTGTAATTGCAGAAAGATTATGCACAGGTATACCTACCCATTAGTACACCGTAACTTTACATACAAAGAAACTTTTAGTATTTGAAATGCTGCCATCAAGCAGTCCTGGCAATCGAAACAAAAGAATATTCGACATACGTCACGTTTGTTTGTAACGAATAGGCTCCGAAACTACTGAACCGATTTGAAAAATTCTTTCAGCGTTCGGAAGCTACACTATCCCCAGGTGACATAGGCTTTTTATCCCTGTATTCCCACGGGAATGGGAACTACGCGGGCGATACCGCGTGACGTCCGCTAGTTAATTTTATAAAATCTTATTCTCTTCAAATAAAAGTGTTTCTCTGACGCAGAGCTTTTTCTTTTAATAAAAAACTATTTCATTTCTTGATCCATTATGATGTCAGTAATTCACACTACTTATAAACTATGTTAGTAACAATTGGAATAAAAGATTCTAACATTATTTAATTCATATATCTGCTGCATTCACCTGACGCACCATGGCACCGGGTATATTAAGTAATGGACACGTACCCAATGCGCCATAATGGTGTAGCACGGCTTTTCACTAACGACAGTGCGGCATTGTCGAAGACAATGCGTTTCGGGATTGCGTTCCATTTCAACAAACACACGTTACCTACACGAAATAAATTTATAATTATAATAAGTTATTTATTGGAAAAAGTGTACCAAATAGTTTTAATGGTCCTGCATTAACAAAAAATATGTTTTGAATTACTTGCATACTCTCTATCGTACCTACCATGACGCTCTTTTCGACAACCAGCAAGATTGTTTTACGTCAAATAACAGGATTGTTTGAAAGTCTAAAATAAATTGCTACGACGGTGACGACAAACGACGATTGTTCTGCAAATTAAATTAACAAAATATCTTGGTTGTCATAATATAGGGTAAGAGCTAAGTACAATGTAAAACGTATGTTTTTACGTGTCAGGGGTGTGCTAAACATCTCTGTTGACATAATCATGTTGTCGTAAATACTATTGAATCATATTTCTAGCGATTCTATTGCATCATTATCATAATCATAATAATAATATCTATAGTAGACGTCTTCTATTCAACGTCGGCCTTTAATAAGTGCCGCTACATGAAAAAACAAAATCAAAATCGGTTCATCCGTTCGGGAGCTACGATGCCACAGGCAGCCACACGCACACACAACACACACACACGCACACACAACACACACACACACACCGACAGACAGACACATCTAACTTATAGCAACCCGTTGTTTTTGCGTCGGGGGTAAAACTCAGCAGATTCTCGCATTGTCGCAACGATAAACCAAGTCATCGATTTTAGTACATGAATTAAGAAAATCTTCTTTAATTTAAGATGGCGAATGCAGCATAGTTTTCGAAATATTAGAGAAAGATTATTCAAGCAGTAATATTCATCGAAATCGGCGTCTCATGCAATTCCGTAGACAATGTGACCCGTTTAAGGTGCCCGAAGAGGTTTTCACCAAACGCTACCGGCTTACTAAAGAGTTAGTACGTAACCTATGTAATGATCTGAGGCCACTTATGAAGGACCCACAAAGATCCACAAAATTGTCCGAAGAGATGAAGGTAAACTCCATATTAAAGAATTTGGTTAAGGTAATCTACTTATTTAACATTACTGTTAGAAGTACTACCCATATCTCTCGTTAAAAAACTTTGTGTCTGTGTCTCTAGATATACACACATCAAAAGTGTCTAGGGATCAAGCATTTTTATGCGGATTTCTTGAGATTGAGATGTGGCTTTGTAATAAATTTATGATTTTATAAATTTATATGGATCCTTTTTGGTGCATTTCATAATTTGAATCAGGAACTGTGAATCAAATTCGAGTAAAAGATGAAAATCAGCTGTCAATATTTTCCCTATAAAAACATACAACGCATTGAAGACATTATTAGTGCTACTGTTTCCCTACTACTGATTAAAACCAACGTTATTATGGAGCGGCGACGTCATTTAAGCAGGGACGAAATGCTCAGAGCCGTGGGAATGATAGAAGCTGGTTCCCGGCAACGTACTGTGGCTTTAGCTCTGAATACAAGTCAGAGTGTTATCAGTCGACTTTGGACACGTTACCGAAGCACTGGTACCGTGGCTGAGCGCCATGGAGGACGGTATCGCTGCACCACACGGAGACAAGACCGATACATTCAAATCTTAACTCGAAGAGCTCCAACAATAACCGCCATGATGTTAGCCGTGAGGCTTCATCACTCTTCAGGGAACTTAATTAGCGACCAAACAGTCAGAAACCGCTTGCATGAAGTGAACCTTCATTCCCGAAGACCGCTACGGGTACCACCTATAGCAATGCACAATCGTAGGATTCGATATCAATGGGCTCTTGAACACAGAAATTGGGCAGAAGAACAATGGCGTTTCGTGTGCTTTTCTGATGAGTCTCGTTTTGGTATGAGACCGGATACAAGACGTATACGACACTGGAGAACCCCTGGACGCCAACAGCGATTAAAATCCTGCCAGGAAGTCCATCCTTATAGTGGTGGAACCATCATGGTATGGGCGGGTATTTGGATCGGCGGAAGAACTGAGTTGATTTGGATCAGAGGCAACCTCAACGCTCAAATTTATGCTGAGACGATTGTATCAGACGTCATCGTTCCTCTACAAGTGCAAATCGGTCCCTTATTTCAGTTAATGCATGATAATGCACGACCGCACACCGCAAGAGTTGTAAGACAGACTCTCGCCGCAGCTAACCTGCCCTGCCCTGGCCTGCTCAGTCGCCAGACTTGAACCCGATTGAGCATGCATGGGATATGCTACAGAGAAGAGCTCTGCCGAATATGGAGGGTATCCAGTCGCAAGAAGACCTTTTTTTGTTGTTGCAACGAACATGGGCGGCCATTCCACAGCGTGATTTGGATGAACTCATTTTGAGTATGCCAAACCGATGTTCTTGTGTTGTTAGTGTTCGCGGTAGAAACACGGATTATTAATTGTTTAAGTTACCCAACTAAATTTTAAAGAAAACTGTTATTTCAGTCTTTTTTTCGAACTTTAATGTTAGTGGTTCAAATGTCAAAAATCCCTTTATTAGGAAAATGGCAAATTTCTTTATTAATGCAAAGGTGACTTGGTTTATCGTTACTGTGACAAACGAAAACACTTTATTTGATGAATCCTTAAAGAAAATTTTAATTAATATCAATCAGGAGAAAAGTTATTGCAAAAATATATGTTGATCCCTAGACACTTTTGATGTGTGTATATTTAATTTTTTTTTTTTTTTTTTTTTTTTTTTTTTTTTGAAGTCAAAGAATCAACATTACAAAGTGCGCGAATGCACTGTTTTTGAGCCAAGAAATTAAATTATTATTTCTATTAAATTCCACGGAGCCACCCCATAATAGAATACCATATCGTAGGTTATAATAATAATAATAATAATATTAATAATAATATTTATTTTCACCACAAAAATTAAACAATAACATATTACATGACTGGATAGGCTTAGTATACATTTTTAATATGGAATCCTCTGTTGCCGAACTAGGACGGATCCTGTATCTCGGCAAGCAGTGCCATCCCCTAACAGATTTCACTACAATATTTATAAGCCAGACTAGACATACCACTTGCATCTATTTATGATAATTAATTAATTATTCCTGAGATTCACATCTACATTACATAGCTCATATTACATTCAATAAAACAAATAATAATAAAATTTATACAAATAAATAAAATTGGAATTGATAATTATTTAAAGAAAAATATAAGATAAGTGGAAAGATTTAAGTACCGCATAATATGTATATAGGTGTTTTCGTGTATCTGTGTGTGTGTATGTGAGTGGGTGTGTGTGTGAGTGTGTGTATGTGAATCTGTGTGTATGTGTTTCTTTGCTTTTGTGCTTGTGGTACCGAAAACCAACTGTAAAGCGTCTTTTAATTTTGAGTTCTTAGAAGGTCTTCAGTTTCCTCATAAGAAAGACTAAGGAGATAGTTATGAATTTTCTTCTTACAGTGCAATTTATTAAGTGGATAGATGTTTAGAATTTTATTTATTTTATTGTACATGAGGGGGGCTATAAAAGTAAAGAATTTTTTTATGAACGCTGTTTTCGGTTTGTACGACCGAGAGCACACTTCATGTTTCCTACGCTTATTTGTTGTACTAGGATCGTATACTAGTGAGCAGTGTTGTCTAAGGAGAATTGTTTCTATGAAAATTTGTCTTACGGTTGTCACTTGACAGTATTGATATAGATCTCTTGTTGGAAACAGTATTGGTTTAAAAGTTGAAATTTTTAAAATGGCACGCTGTGCGATTTCCAAACTCTTTAAAGTAGTTTTTGGGGCGCCCCCCCATGAGGAGATACAGTAAGAGATGATAGATTGACACATCGCATAGTAAATTTGTTTTAAGAGAGTCGCATCTGTTATATGTCTTAGGTTTTTAAATATATAAATGAGTTTGCGAACTCTGGATGCTAGTAATTTTATGTGCGGCTTAAAGCTGAGATGACTGTCAACTGTAATACCGAGATACTTTACATTCTTCACGCATTCCAGTGGTTCACAGCTGCAGTTGCTTCTACTGGTACACTTATGGGGAATTATTTGAAGTGTCTCGCTAATATCCGGATTGTTTCGGATAGAAAAGGTGAGATATTTAGTTTTCTCAATGTTTAAAGTCAACACATTTTCAAACAGCCAATGTTGTACCACATCAAAACCATTTTGGGCAGCATAAAAGACTTCATTCCAAGTATTAGCAGAGAAAAGTAGAGCGGTGTCATCAGCGTAAGAGATTACTTCACAATTTGGTATACTTAGGTTTGTGAGGTCATTGATGTATACCAGAAATAGAGTAGGTCCTAAAATGCTGCCCTGTGGGATTCCAAACGATACAGACAGTTCATCGCTGAAATGGTTATCGACTCGTACAAGCTGGTAACGCCCGGATAGGTAGCTTACAAAAAGCTTAAGCTGTGCACCACGTACGCCAAGGTTTTCTAGCTTCTGTATTAGGATAGGAACAGAAATTGTATCGAAGGCTTTAGCGAGGTCTAAAAAGACCGACAGGCACTTCTGTCCTTTATCCAATTTTGTGGTTACATTAGTAGTTAGCCTAAGCACAGCTTGATCAGTTGACTTGCCCGCGCGAAAACCAAATTGATTTTCTGAGAGAAGCTTGTTTGTCTCGAGATAGTTTACAAGTCTCGTATTAATAATCTTTTCTAGAATTTTGGACAAAGATGGCAGGATCGATATTGGTCTATAATTATTGAAATTCTTCTTATTACCACCTTTGCCTATCGGACGAACAACAGATTTTTTGAGTGCTTGAGGAAAGGTGCCTGTTTCAAGACATAGGTTAAAAATAAATGTTAGTGGCGGGACTATGAAGTTTTTAAATTGTTTTAATAGTTTGTTAGAGATATTGTCCCATCCAACCGAACATTCAGTCTTCAGGTTATTTATGTGACCAGCTACTTCTTCCTCAGTAGCCTCCATTAAGTAGAAAGAGTGTAAGGGGGGTTTATTTTTTTGTTTACCGACTATGTGCTTGTCACCATCGAGACTGTGTAAGTTAGTAATTTTTTCAGCCAGCGACCGTCCTACGCTTACGAAGTAATCATTCATTGCATTTACAGACAACTGAGGAGAGTGACAGACTTTCAATAACTCGGTGGGAGCATGATTATCTTTTTTCGTATTAGTGACAGTTTTTATGACATTCCATAATTTTTTGGGGTTGCTTCTAGCCACTTCAACTTGATTTTTATCGTAAGCTCTTTTTATTTTTTTTAGGATTTGGTTACAATAATTTCTGTAACGAGTATATGTAACTTTCGAAATCTCGTTACTCGGGGTCTTTTTGCATTCCTGATGTAACCTATCCCGATTTTTTATGCATCTCAGTAAGCCCGGCGTGATCCAAGGTTTTATAATCTTTTTACGTCTTGGTTGTGTTATTGAGTTTGTGTTCTTTTGTAACGCTGACTGTATGTTTGTTATAAGGTAATTTAAGGCAATTTCTGGGTCTTGTGTTTGGAATACTGGATCTAGGTCAATACTGAGGATTTCTATACTAAGGCTGTCTTCGTCTATCTTTTTTATTGTTGACGGGATGTAACGACGTGGTTGCTTTAGATCCATGTGTATAAGAACTGGGTGGTGGTCTGTCAGATTCGTTTGTGGTACAAGAGTAATACATTCATTTTTGGTTTTAAGTAGAACTAAGAAATTAAGTATTTTGTATTTTTCAGGTGTTGATGCATTGAATGTATATGCAACTGGATCATATCGACGTGCTACTGGTAATAACGTGGGTCAGTTTGTGGCACAGCAGACGGTGTCTTCAGTCGCCGCGTATTGCTGTGTGTACTTAACCCGCTGCAGATGCTCTAAAAATATACGAAAATTCAAATTAATCACCATGAGCGCAACGTTATAAATAATATGAAGAATGCACTTATGATTTCCACAATATTATAGTGTAAACTGTAGAATAGTACTTGGTAAAAATAACTAAATAATTCTATCATTTGTACAAATTTTCTTTTTTACAAAATTTTAATTTAAAATATAGTAAGAATATACTAACAAAGAAATCTCACCAACAAATTAATATTGACCACAAGTCCCTGCACGCAGCTGAAATAGTCGAAGTCACTCACTCGTAAGTGGAGCGCACTTATTGGCGGCCATTTATTGAATTTTGACGGGAAACCCTCGGGACGTCAATTCTTGACTCTTGTCTGTGAAGAGTCTTTGACGAACGACCATAGATTCACCGTAATTCTAGTGAGTGTTGTGATTTATTTCTTTGATCGGTAGTTTTTGGCGGTGTGTGGGAGAATTTGTGGTAGATGATAATGTCATTGTTTTCTTATTACACTTAGTAAACTTTAGTGAAATTAGTATAATGTTGAGTAGCAGATAAATGAAAAGAAATGAAAATCGGTTTAGTAATAACAAAAGCTACCGCCGCTTTACTAAATGTAATAAAACTTATGCCATATGAACAAATAGAGCTTAGTCGCACTAGCAAATCCATTTGAGGTTGAAAAAACAAAAGCACGCGCTCGAATTTTGAAAATAACTGAAGCGTTCCACGTCCGAATTTGAATGTAAAACGTTTTAAACGGCACGTTCCATGCATTTCGGGTCCAACTGGAAGTCCAAATGTTTCAATTTCGAGACATTCGAGAACGTTGAACGTAGGACACGAACCCTTTACTCGCAAATACCTCTTATATTGAGTTGCATCGTCACTGGTGAGTAACTAAACGACCCTCTAAAGTCTTTTCAGAGTTGGTTTCAGGAGCAATCCAACCAGAACCATAAATTGATACAAATAAGGATTACTATTGTTTGGTAGACTTGTCAGTAGCAGCAAGCGAAATGAAACCTTATTGTAACGTCAATATCACTATAATTTTGACAGTGATATCCTATCAGATCTACAGTACCTGTGAATGAAGACTACGTTCATTCGTTTCGTGACATGTTGCTACTTGCCAGTCACCAATAAAAAACATAGAATGATGCAACAAGACACTCTTGAAGTTGTTTGTTATCCTCTACGACGTACAAATGTATGAATAATGTTAAGAATATTTCAGTATATTTTGATGGATTGGCTTTATGCAGCTTTACTGTTAAAGCCAAAATTGCGGGGCACCTGTTTTACCGTGAACTGGGATTATTTGGGCAATTTGTCAAAGTTTATTGCCGTAACCAAAAAATTGGGGTGTTAAGTTTTGCAAAATTCAGCAATTTTTGTTTTAACTTCGTACAGCCTTGGGCAAAACGAGAACCTATAATATTATTGCAGTGTTTCCCTGCATGAAAGCATGTTAACCTACCAAATAAATACCTTTTTTTGGACACTTTTTCTTCTTCTGTTTTTAATATTTATGTACTTTTCCTCTTTTACATTATATATATATATATATATTTTAAATCAATCAAAGTATCATAATATTATATTCAGTGGCAGAAACTTTTTAGACTTTTTATTTCGCTACGATATGTATTTATATTTTTAATCTATTTAGCTCTTTGACTAAACGTAAATGCCCTTTAAACATAAGTACAAAACAACTACACTACACAAAAACCATCAATATAACTGTTCATCACGAAAATTACTCGCTCCAACATCGTCCCAACTATGCCTAGCGTCTGCTCATGCCAATTACATTCAGTTTACCCTAATACGTCACAAAACACAGGATGAAACCTTCACAGACAGGATGCCCTTTATGTGTGAATAGTTGGGTATTTCCCAAGACTTACGTTGTATATTATCTTGTCATGTCCCTTAATATTTTGTAAGCATCACTTTGCTCTCAGCTCGTAATTGGTCAGATATGCTGAGCCTAATAGGCTTTGGAAAAATTGTTTTATGAGCATAAGAAAAATAGTGTAGTTAGATTAAAGGCGTTAGCCTTTAATCTAACTACACAATTTTTTTCACCACGTCGTAGCTTCATAGACGAAGCAGTTGTTTTTCTAATATGTGAACAAATCTAACAGCCGTTTCCGCCATTTTTACAAACATAAACACGTGCTTTCTTTCGATGTACGCCCCGGTGTATGACATGCGGTTCGGCAGGCGTCTTGAAGCCTGCTTACAGAGATGCGATCGCGACGTTGCCGCTCCGGCGACAGTTCCATAGTTTTGTCATGTAAGCAAGCTTATACCAAGCGTATAATGACAAATAGAAGCAAACCGGTGCAAACAATGTGGAAATTCAGTGCCTACCGGAAAAAAAGCAGGAAAATGTATTTTTATTTCGTTTATTAACACATACATTTGTTTTAACACGCAAGACCCAAGCTAACAAAAGTAGTCATAAATTACTAATAGTCCAGTCCCAAGTAACGGGTCTGGGAGATGGAGGTTTATTCACAAATATCTAACTAAAGTAGTAGGTAGCGGTATTCAAGACAACGACATTAAGCACTGCACAAGAGTTGCAAAACAAAATGCTAGCAAGTCCCGCCGCGTGCCGTGGTAGTACAACTTGCTTCCCCCGTAGTCGTGACCAATTTCTCGCAGCTACCATAAAATTTAATAAATCGAACCTAGAAAACAAAGTAAATTCATCACACTTGGGATACTCTGGACTTAAATCCCCGATCTATATAACAGAACATCTGTACACTACCAACAGGGACTTTGAGTGTGACACTTGGTTAAATATCGTCCTCCAAAACGACTTGAGGGTGCAATTCGACGATAGTCTTTTGTTTTATATCGTTTCTATATCTGCCCTTTATTGCGCTTCAGTTATTTAAATATGACTTTATTAGTTACTGTCGGTACTTTAGATGTCTCGGCTCTTGATCTGTCGCTTTGCATCGGGCAATCCTGTCTTTCCGTACTTCACCCAAAGGAATATGTAATGAATACGACACAAGTTTCTTTGAACGTGGAGACGTCTTTGGAAATAGAACTGTCTGGCTGGAGATAAGTTACTGTTGCTTGTTTTTATTTTGTGTATGTCTGGGACTGAAAACGAACTGCGTTTTCAACGGTCGTTCTGTTAAAATGTCATACGAAACACTGTAAGAAAGATTTATGTTATAATATTCAGACTTTTCAGACGATTTGGTTCGCAAGATCGTGGATTCTTAAGAAAGTGGTCCTGTGTCCTCGGGCCGGGTAAAGTGTTATTGAGGTTTTATTTTCCATCAGGAATTACTCAGCAGCAACCACGAAACCCATCTGTGGCAATATATTCGCCCCTTATAACATGGAACTTCACAAAACTAGGGCAATGTGGGTGCACTATTAGGTACACCTCTGCCTAACCCTTCGAGGATAACTGGCGTGATGTTATTAAGTACGATAGCTGGTTTTCGCTGACCAAATACAAGTACATATAGGTAAAGTGGCTCATTATAGCAAGCATCATCAATAGGGTATTTAAAAAAAAAATCGAATTAGCCCGTCAGATAGATTTTCAAAAAATAATAGGCTCATATTTTTTCTTTTTTCACGTAAACAAAAGATGAAGACGATACAGTGCTTCAAAAAGTTGTGTCAAGTCGTGTGACGTCACAAGGTTAGTACTTTTTTACCCACAAAGTGACGTCAAAAGCCCCCACTCATGATCTTTGACACGTTTTATTGTCGTCAATTCTTATTAATTTGATAAAACAAAAGACACGTATCCAATATTTTTCGATAATCTAACAGACGGACTAATTAGATTTTTTGGGTGAAATACCCTATAAATGACAGACGGGGCCACCGACCGGCTTAACGTGCTATACAAGTTACGGAGAATTCTCGATATGGAATGAATGATCACTCATCCAGCTGTTATTATTTAGTTACGAGTTCCCCTTGCTTATTAAACCATTCATGGTCGATTTCCTTAAACCTGTAACATGTACCGTCCTCCACAAATTGAAGTAAATGAGATCAACAGGTTTCAGGAGGGACACACCGGCAGTTAACGGGAATGTTCACAGCTTTGATGGCGACCTCTGGCGGGCAATTTAGATAAAATCTAGCGACGGTTAAGTAGGTAATGAGGTTGACTTGAGCTTGTGTTGCTTACTGTTGTTTATGTTTTTTTTAGCGTGACTTTAACGGAGCTCGTGGCTAAATTATAAAAGCTGAACGGGTCCATCTTCAGGTTAAGCCGAAGTACCGATTATGTACCAAGTTTCCTCCATGCTTCGAAACACACGTTACACCGTTGGTTTCGGCTGTCATTTGAGGATTTTTCACAGTCGTTACAAGTCTGACAATCTGTCTTAACAAGGGCATCATAATGAATGCTAATTGAATATAAGGGTATTTAACCAAAAAAATCTAATTAGTCCTTCTGTTAGATTATCGAAAAATATTGGATAGATACGTGTTTTTTGTTTTATCAAAATAATAGGAATTGACGACAATAAAACGTGTCAAAGATCATGAGTTTTGACGTCACTTTGTGGGTAAAAAAGTACTAACCTTGTGACATCACACGACTTGACACAACTTTTCGAAGCACTGTATCGTCTTCATCGTTTGTTTACGTAAAAAATATGTGTCCTTCATTTTTTGAAAATCTATCTGACGGACTAATTAGATAGGCAGTCGCACCATATAAAATACTGGCACTGAGCTGCATCTGGTTAGACTGGAAGCCAACTCTAACATAGTTGGGAAAAGGCTAGGCAGATGACAACGACCAAAAATGATCGTTTGCAGTATGAAATATTGACCCACAGCTCTTTACCGTAGTTAATATGTGTTAATGGGCTCTAAATAGTTTTTTTCAAGGTTGGATTTCAGTACCTTCTTAAGGGCCACAGCAGACTAGCTACTTTAAGCATCAGTGTTCAGCAATTTAGCCACTTTTTAGAAGCTAAATGCAGCGACCGAACATTCCACACCGCACAAATTAAACGCCAAACGCGACGATTGCAGACGCTGGCGATGCGAAGCTGCAATAGCTGCGACCTCACCCGCACTTCCTTCTTTCCTCAGCTAAAACGTACGATACTCGATATTGCAGTCCAAACGCAGGAAGTTGCGAAATCGCGATGCAGCCTCGACGGAAGCGCGGATTTGACTGCATTCGAACACAGAGACTCACCGATACGCGACGCTGCATCGACACAGCCACAAAATCGTAGATCACTAATGCTAAAAGTAGTTTTAGTAGCGTGTGTGCCTTAATAACTATAGCTAGAGGGTAAACACAACACCTATTTGTGTCAAAGAATTATGTAAGCATTGTAAGATCCTTTGTTTGCGAAATATTATATACATTGTCGGCTGACAGACATACAAGATGGTTTCTACATTTACAAAGATTAATTATGTAGACCTAAGACAATTTCCGTAAACAAATAATTAATTAATTTGAAGGGATCACTCGGCTGTTCCTACTTCCTACTAACCAAGAATGCAGCAGTAAAATAAATTGGGCTTTACGGAAAGAGACCATTCACCAGCGATTGCAGCTCCATCGCTGTCCGACCCGACCGGTGAATGCGGACACTGGTCGGTTCATTTAGATAACGTCTGTCAACGTAGCACCTGAACAAAACGGCAAGTTACAAGGGTAAACAGATTGTGCGTGACAATGTAACCGGGGTAAATGGAAAATGTAAAAAATGTTCTGCCTTTTTTGACTGTCATCAAAAGCTTGGTTTATTTTGCGTGCAGGTATAAAGGATCTTATTCAGCGGTCATTCTTTAGAATACAACGCGCTTTTTTGTGATGTTCATAAGTTAATGCTTGGTGTTTCATACCTACAATCTTTTAAACACGCGAGGTTTTTAGTCCATTTTTCAATCCCCTTCCTCCTTGGTGATTCTACGTTGTGAGAATTTTTAGGTTTTAACCTAACCTCCCAGCATCACGTGTATTTTTTATGGAAAATCCCAATAACACTTTGACCGACCCGACATTCGATCCTGGAACCCCGTGGTCATCAGTCGCGCTTGCGACCACTAAACCAACAATGCAGTCACCGCAACGATGTAGCTGGTAAATACCAATAATAAACCAATTCCACAGCTAACTACCCTATTAAGGGTAGTTAAGAAAAAAATCAAATTAGTCCGTCAGATATATTTCCAAAAAATATTGGACACGTATTTTTTTCTTTTTTCACGTAAACAAACAATGAATACAGTGCTTTGAAAACTCGTGTGGCGTCATATTCTATGACATTTTATCGGTGAGTGACGTCACAAACCCCCATTAAAATCTTTGACACGTTTTATCTTCGTAAATTTTTATTGTTCGATAAAACAAAAAATACGTATACAATATTTTTCGATAAGCTAACAGACGGACTAATTAGAATCATATTTTTTTTGTCAGGAAACATCCCTATAATTAAATGAAAAAAAAAATATAGCACGAATATGTAGAAATAGAATGAATATTTTCCATTTGCGTGTGACGATTTGAAACCACCCATTGTTCGTATAGGCTTCAGGCTATAAATTGAATAGTTCAGTGATTTGAACAACAAAACGAATAGGCGTGTGTAAATAAAACTCTTTGTCAGCACGTTTGTCAAAAATTGCTCTAACATGAAAAAAATAGTTCTTTGAATTAATTTCGGATAACTGTATTGATTATAAAAAAAAAAAACGTCCAAGAGCGAGTTGGACTCGAGCACGGATGGTTCCGTGCAAACTTGTAGGTATTTTGTTTGTTATTAAACTAAATAATAACGGTTTTTAAACTGAAAACCGTAAATATTTCGCTATAAGACATTGCTCCTTGGCAAATATCATGATTTTATGTCATCGGAAAGCAACCTCCCTAGGTTTTTATGCACATGTAAAATCGAACATAATGCAATATGATTTAGAAACTCTGACACTAGAGTGTGTGGGGTCGTGAGACCTTATAACTGTCCACACGATCGCACGATAACAAGAAGAAGAAGAAGAACGGTCATATCTTTTGATCGCATTGACTTACAGCGTTGAAGTTTTTCACTACTGAAAGAAACCACAGAAGTAAGTAATATGAATTTTAACTACGAGTTTCTGACAAAAGGGGTTAGTCTTGAAAGTCAGACAGACAGACGGGCAACAATATGATCCTATAAGCCAAAAGGGTTCGGTTTGAGCTACGGAACCATAAAAAAATACATTTAGGTTGTAAAACATGATTGATATAGTACCCAATTGTGCGAATCACTAACTGATTTGTTTGCACGAGTATCTGTTTATCACTTTCATTTTGATAGTGTACCAGATTTGGATTTACTAATTTAGTTTTTCCCTTTCTTCTCGTGAATTTCGCCAAAAGTTCTGGCAGTAAAATCAATTTTAGTATGTATTTTTCAGACACCAAGGCTGAACTTTATGGGAATTAAAAAGCTTACTACAAAACTTTAAGACGTAGACTGGAGAAAATTGTGCATATTACGTTTAACAAAGAAAAACTTATTTTTACATCTTAGAGACTAAAAAAGTCTAGCAAGCCCAAGTTGCAGGTTAACGTTTTAAGTAAATGCAAGCCTTTTTTTTTGTCTTTGACGGGTGGAAAATCATCAAATAAACCCTCCCGCTCTTGGGCAGAGCGAAAGGGAGTGTCAGACTTCTACTGACTAAAAACCACCCATGTTCCTTCTTAGCCCTATATGTCGAGGCCGCGGTAACTTGTGAACAACCCGCAGCCCCGACGGGAATATGAAAAAGGCCTTGAGTGAAGGCTTCAGTTTTGACGGAGCAAACTTTTCTGTACGTAACAAAAAAATATCTGTACGTAACATAACATTACGCCTGTAATCCCTGAAGGGTTGGGTAGTGGTGTATTCTAATGCGTACGGCAACATTTCGCCAGTTATAATGTTTTATTATGTTTTCGGTTCTAGCCAAAAATCTCTCTTTCGTTGGATTAAGTAATCGTGTTCCAGCCAGCATACATATCAAATGACGTCACATGATATTCTACAAGCAAGGCGTTCTTATTGGTTTTAATCTTTAAAACTTTTAAAATAGGTATAGTAAATCCAAATAGGCTTCTTTTGGGTTGGTTAGCTCGTTCCATCGTCGACCTCATCCTTGCCCTGCCTGCAGTGGGAAATCATGAAGTGACTCCTACCGCTCTGGCCAGAGCGGAAGGGTGTCAGTCTTGACAGACATAAAGTTGACATGAAGATTTGGACTCATTCTCTCAGACAGCAAATCACAAAGATGATTTGAAAGTATGGGGGAGACCCTCTGCCCAACAGTAGGACAAACTCGTTTAAAAATAAAACTGATCTAACTAGAATATGAAATAAAGACATCCGTAAAGGAACCAAGGTTACCAAAGCAGCCCGAAGAATTTATATACTTAAGTGGCAGTAAGCTGGGCACATTATTCGCAGAATAGATGGCCGGTGGGGCCGGAAAGTTCTGGAGTGGCGACCGCGACGTGGTGGACCGATGATCTGTTACGAGACGCACAGGATTGGTCAATGTGCGACACTTGGGGGTTACCTATGACCAGTAGCGGACGTCAGTTGCAATGATGATGATATCTCAAAACTATTGTTGAGGAGATTTAAGTGGGCTGTATGAATGACGACGCTGATTTCGAAATACTGGTTTATTACAAAGATAACTTATAATAATACAGTAATAGATTGGACGGTGCGCAACGCGTACAGTGCTTTAAGCTGATCGAGGGGCTCCGGACCGCGGTTGTGTCTTATAATAATATTATAAAAAGGAAAGATTTGTTTGTTTATTTGTAACGAATAGGCTCCGAAACTACTGGACCGATTTGATAAATTCTTTCACCGTTGGGAAGCTACACTATCCCCGGGTGACATAGGCTACTTTTTATCCCTGTATTCCCACGGGAACGGGAACTACGCGGGAGAAACCGCGTGACGTCCGCTAGTGTCTTACTTAGTTGACCCCCTCGCCGCGCCGAGCCCCCGCTGACGCCGTCGCCGCTGCCGCCTCCGTTTACGTCATCGTTCGAGAGGTTTCCTAACAACTATATCTATCGAAAAGCAACACACCTATAAATTATTTCTTTCCTTCACCTGCAATTCTTACTCCTCATCTAACCAACCAAATCAACGCTGGAGACAAGACAAACTTAAATAAAGTTCTAAAACAGTTTCTCACCTGGATTCTTCAAGGCGTCAAATATAAAATGTAGAATAGTTTACAATAGTTCCAACCGTTGTTCCTGCTCTAACTTAGTTTGTTTAACTTGTAACTTTGTCATCGTCGCGCGACGGCACAAACTTTAGTACTCGTATTACCCGTGTTGGTGTTGCCAGTTTAATATGAGATCGTTATAAACTATTTGGGCTTTGGTAAAATAATGAGAATATAAGTAAGGAAAATTATGATAGCTCTTGTCTGTAAATTAAGATGTAAAAGCTGTTACAAGCAGCGGAATGAAAAATAATACTATTTTAGTATGTATTAGACGTTTGTAATCCGCTATTTATAACTATTCATAAAAAAAAACTGACATACCTACAATAAAAATTCGCAAATGCAGTAGCTGAGCATATAGGCTTAGGTTCGAATCCCAGACCGAGGAAAGTGCAGTCCGAAGTCTTGATTGGTGCCCCGGTTGATGTCGATAACCTCGGCTTTTATTGCAAAGGACTTCATACTCTGCTTGACCGGAGGGTTCAAGCGGTGTTGAGCTATTTATAAGATACATCGATAAACACACATTATTATACAATTTAACTTATGCCATAATATATACACAAACTAAGTACCTAAATCAACTTAACAGAAACATCAACTAAAAAGTTCAAACTCAAACGAAATTATAAAGTTATTCCCATTAGACTCGAGGCTAATTTAGAACGCCAGATTGTCAGAATGTCAGATATGCTACAATCATGTTTTGAAATCGCTGCCATTAGCGGTAATGTGGAACTGGAGACGGTTCTAATCGCGTCAACCTACGAGACAGCAGGAATTATCCATGCTCTTATCTTCTATGAAACTGAATACTAAGTAGCAGTTGTCTTGTTTTTGCTGTGATATTCCGCGTTTAAAGGTTAATATCCTAGCTAAGAATGACTTATACAGTGTGTTAGTTTAAACGAGGGTCATATTGAAATCCGCAATGGGGCATGATTACATGATACTAATAAAAATAACAAAACACTGATAAATAACAGACAGAACCATACCAAATATTTCGGAAAAGACTTGCAACCCTTGCGCTTATCACAGTAAAATGAGCGCGAGTCAATGCCTTTTAGGAATAATCTATTTTCCCGTCATATTTTATAACTAGCGGTGATAAAAAGCAATTGCTACTTTGTGTAATTGATTCCATCACTGCTGCTCTCAAAAGGATAGGGAAAGTGAAGGAATACATCGAAAACAAACAGGCATGTCCTAGAAATAAACATTCGAAGTCATGTGACATCTACCAACCCGCACTGGACCTCTCTCCTCTTCTCTCTCCTCCCTCCTCCTCTCTGCCCTCTCTCTAGAGAGGAAGCAGCAACAACAGTGGCCTAGTGGTGAGACTGTCAAGTCTTAGTTCTCCAGCTCGAACTCAAGACACGTACCTCTGATTCTACGAATTCATTTGTATGTTGTTTAATAAATCACTTGCTCCGGTGAAGGTGCAGAAAATATCGTGAGGAAATGAAACCAGTATTTCTGAGAGTTAGTCCTTGACAGCATATAAAGTCAAGTCAAAGGTCCATGGCCGGCATAAAATCTTTGAAAGTAGGTTATTTTTTTAATTTTTTACACGGTTAGTTTTATTTATTTACTAGATATAAAGGTTCTTTAACCCTGTGGAACTAATAAACAGGTTGAAAGTATCATGCGCGTTTAAATTATCAGGCCAATGAATTATAGGACGAGGTGCCATCGCCCCGAAAAAAGTTCTAATTAGATTTTGAGTAGGTCCTACCTAAGAGTCTTTTTTGAAGCAGAACTCCGAATTATTGAAGACGTGTCCTGTTTTTTCATTCGACACGTTGGTTACTATAGTGCTTAGGTTTAAAACACTTTGTCCTCGTGTATTAAATTAGAATCCCTATTTTGTTCAGACCTTTTGGGGAATATGTAGGCAGAGGATTTAGTCGAAAGGCTTATTCTTTTGTGGTAGGTCACTAAAAATATTTAATATTAAGTTCAGTCAAAAAAGTATCGGGAATGGATGATTTTTATATGGTTCCAAATTATTTTTTTTGTTTTTGTTGTTTTTACAGTTGTGCCAATCTAACAGATTGGTATTTAAATTACATACAGTGCTGTTTTTAGTTATATCATATCTAGTGTGTATAGCGAATTTAATTATGGACAAAAACATCGAATAAAGGGTTTGTCTTAAATTTTGCATCAAAGGGAGAGGTTATTTGATGATTTCCCACCCCCCCCAAAAAAATAAAGATTCATGATGTTTTCCTATGTTTTTTTTTCTGATTACGTCACTATAGTAGAAACAAGAAAATAATTCTTGTCTGATATTGATATATTGAATTTGTATATTTCTATTTAAATATAAGCAAAATTATTATAGAGGTAGTCGCATGCCACACACACGCACGCAAACCTGATGCTCCTTCATGGCGTTTTCATTGATACAGAAGTCAGCTGCTGTTGCCGTTAGCAAGGTGGCATGCGACTACGACTGACCTCTATCCTCTATCTTTTCTTGTTTCCTATTTTTAAGACCGCGGTTTTGTAGTCGGGTTTTAGTTTTTAAACTTATTTTTTTATTTGAATTTTATTTTAGTGTTATTTAATAAATCCGTTATAATTTATTACTTTCATGATGTAAAATTCTACTGAATGTTGGTTTGCTATTTAAATAGTACGAGTAAATAGCAGACTAGACCGCAAGAACTTTTTGCACCGCGAATGATGACTAAAACTATAATAGAATATACATATTTGTAATGTGCTCGCCAAGACCTTTCATTTGATACCAAACATGTTATGATTATATCAATTATTTTTTGAGCTTAGAATTTACATTTAAATTCCGTCATAGAAAGTATTGTTAAAATTTAAATAGCCTATGTCACCCGGGCTATTCTTACGAATCTATTGACACCTCATTTATTAAAATACGGTCAGTAGTCTAGGCGCTACGGTGGAACATACAAATTGTTAGTAGGTAAGCATTACAGAAGGAGGTTGTCACTTGTCACAAATTTGACCTTAGACTGAAGTACCAAATAAAATAAACCCATTCTATACAATGACATATTAATGTCTACCCTCAAAAATGACAACATGAAATGAAGCCAATTGGCCACATCGCGCTTAGTTGCGCACCAACCTCTTGAGCGATGCTACGTTTGTTCTTAATTTAAATCGTGTGTGTAAAGTAGTTACATAATATTTTCGCCGTTCTGAAGCGCCGCCATGTTAGTTCATAACGTGTCTTTATATAATACGTCATTGATTCTATACCGAGGTGCCTAAAACACAACGTTAAAAAATTATACACTCATCAGAATAATTGTACGTGTTATATTTCGTACTCTTTTTGCTTACCTAAATTAATATAAACAATTTGGTGAGCATTTATCCAATTCTGGCAGGCTGTTCGATTTTTTTGGTAGTAAAATTAACTTTTCTGGTAGGCGTTTAAACACAGGCCTTAGCATAACCTTTGATGATCACTGTACAGTGAAAACCTTCCTACATCGATGCATGTAGGTACTAAGACGTCAGCAATCTTAGGTAATATCATGCAAGCTAGTATCCAATCTCATAACGCATGAATATGGCGCACATGCGGTGCCGCGTCTCGCAATAATCCTCTTTAGTACGTTAACCGGGTTAACCGGATGAGGTTCCTTTTAACTCGATTAAAATGTTATGAGAATTGGAATACCTGAAGATATTTTTTTAGATTGTAATGTGTAGGGTAGTTATTAGGTACACAGTAACATACTTTTTGGAGAACTTCAGTTTAGAAAACCATCAGCAGTATGTTTTATTTGTAAGCCTATCAAGTACATATCCCTCTGCTGGGCAAAAACCTCTCTTTCTTCTTCTAAGTCTCTCTATCTTGTGAGACCTCAGGCAGTTTGCTCCGTAAACAGGAATAGATCGTTACACCACTTTAACTGTAGTCTTGCTCGACTACGATTGCCTCCATCAGACGTCCAGCAAGTAATGTTTTTTGTTCTGTTTGTTTGGGTTTGGGCCCGATCAATGGGCATAGGCTCGTCCCTTAATACATGGAACTTAAACATGTTTGGCGAAATGTGAATGTACTTAAGCCCCATATCCACTAGGCAACATTTGGCGCCGGACATGTGGCACAACATGTTGCTAAACATGTTGGAAGTTAGCGCGGAACTTTGTTTAGCAACATTGTCTGTCTATGCATGATCATGTTGTCGGCGACATGTCGCAGGAGGAACTAGAGTTGATTTCAGTTGCGGTGGTTGTGATTTTATCGTAAAATGCATCAAAAAGAACAAACAACCACGTTGGTGGGTTTGAAACCCACCAAAGCATTTTGTTTTACTTACAAAATAAAGAAACTGTATTCAGTGATCTCCGTGTGCTTGATGGATCTTTTACGAGTTTTACCGGAATGAGTGAAACAGACTGAGAAATGCATGTTGCACGGAAAAATACACTAACTGCGTTACTCAGAGATATTTAATGATTACTTAAGCCGTCACGTAGTAAAGATTTGACATACTTTGGTATGAAAAAACTGTCAAAACCTTTACTTAGTGATGGCCTAAGTAATCATTAAAGCTCTCTGAGTGCGGCAGTAATTGCCGTATTCAGAGAGCTCTAATGAATGGTTTAATGAAATGTCATAGAAATGTATGTCAAATCTTTATTAAGTGACGGCTTAAGTAATTATTAAATATCTCTTATTGCCGCATATACCTCTGCCTAACCCTTCGGGGTTTACAGCTTTCTTTCCCGATGTCAGAGGTCGTACTGCAGAATTAGTTGTTTATTTTAGTGAGTCCATCTTATTATTTGTCCCTCGGGTAACCTTTCAAACTGTTAGCTCAAAGCAAATATTATAAATAATATAGGAAAAAAAAGGATTAAGCGCCATCCCGAAAATTCATTTACTAGGTTTCTAAGATTTTTATAATAGCTAGGTATCAGTTCAATCTTTCTTCTCTCTCTTTCTTAGATCTTGACCAAAAATCACCCAAATAAGACGACCTTCTCATCTAACGATAGACTTTGATAGAATGTTGTCAACGGAACCACGTGATGAGGGTCAGTGGAAATGTTGCTGGATTAACGTAATCCTGTGACGAGGCAACTCTATTGATATCAATACAAAGGTGAATGACATTAACCATTAGTACCAACCAAGAAAGAAAGAGCAATAGGGATGTTTACTGACTTTAAAAAATGTGATTTTAATTAGTCCGTCTGTTAGATTATCGAAAAATATTGGAAACGTATTTTTTGTTTTATCAAATCAATATAAATTGGCGAAGATAAAACCCGTCAAAGATTTGAGTGGGGGTTGGTGACGTCACTGACCGCTAAAACATGTCATACTAATGTCTTAGAGTATGACGACACACGAGTTTTCAAAGCACTGTATCGTCTTCATTGTTTATTTACGTGAAAAAAGAAAAAAATACGTGTCCAATATTTTTTGGTAATCTAAATGACAGACTAATTACATTTTTGTTGTTAATCCCTATTGAGTAAGATATGTAGAACTTTAATTTAAATAGTGGATGAAGTTTTAGACGCCATTTAATGGTTTTCTTCTGTTGCACATCATCATTCTCGTGACCGTATCCAAATATATTGGAGCCAGCGAAGCAGCATGTGTTCTTCTTCCACACTTCCCTCGTCTTCACATCAGTCATCTCTTTTCTGGCTTATTTGAACATATATGTTTATAATTATTTTAAATTTTCACCTTGTCTATAATGTTACAATACCATATTTCAGGCAAGTAAGTAAATGAATCTATCTATCAAAGCGTTTTGCATCTTTTATTATGCGCACAGCCAAAGAGTTGAACTACATGCCTTTTTTTTTTTGGCGGGCGAGATATTATCAAATAAACCCTCCCGCTCTTGGGCAGAGCGAAAGGGAGTGTCAGACAACATCCCGCAGCCACGACGGGCGTCGTCGGCCCTTGCATTTGCCGCTCGTGAAACACGAACGCGCCGTCGACACGGCCTGTCGTCGTCATCATATCTGCCCTTTTTTTTTTTTTTTGGTGGGTGTAAAATCATCGAATAACCCCTCCCGCTCTTGGGCAGAGCGAAAGGGAGTGTCAGACTTCTACTGACTAAAAACCACCCATGTTCCTTCTTCGCCCTCTATGTCGATGCCACGATAACCGGTGGACTACCCGCGGCCCCGACAGGCGTCGGCCCTTTCGGGCCCCTCCCATGTTGCTGACATAGAATAGAATAGAATAGAATAGAATATGTTTTTTTTTTTTTTGTTTTTGTATTTTTTTTTGCATCTCTTTGAGGCGCGCGTGGAACACGAACGCGCCGTCGATACGGCCTGTTTTCGTCGTGAGACGGACGGACGGCGAGTTAGCCCGTCACTCACCGTCCACAGGCCCGCATCTACGGTGGCCGGAGGTCATCGTGGGACCCCCGACGCCCGGAGCGCCTCCCGCGGCGGCTGGGACGAGAGGTTCTCTCCCTCTCGCGTTCCGCCGCCTCCTTCGCTAGCATCACTGCTTCGCAGAAGGAGGCGACGGCGTCCCATTCCTCCTCGCCCCGGACCATAGCTTGCACCAGGGCCGGGCGCGAGAGGTCGCCGCCGCCGATCGCCGCTACGAATCATATCTGCCCTTGGGATCAAATTGAGGTCAAGAAAAGACCCAAACCATATTTAAAAAAAAAATACAATTTGAAATTTGCTTTGATCTCTGTTTAATGAACAGAAATGTGACAAACTGACGACGACTTGGCAAAGCATTTAATTTTCTTACTGCCGTACTCAGAGATTTTTAATGATTACTTAGGCCATCACTTAGTAAAGGTTTTGACAGTTGTGTCATACAGAAGTATGTCAAATCTTTACTAAGTGACGGCATAAGCAATCATCTAATTATGTTAAGGTAATGTTTATACCATAGGTTTATACCGTTTTGGAATCAATTATTTAAATTATTGTGAAAAACGCATTCCAATCCGTTGCGTAGTAACAAAGATTGTTTAAGACATAATGAAGAATGACATAAAAGTCTACAATAAAGATAACGGCAATTAATCACAGCCTATGATTACAAAACAAGACATTCAGTATCTTGTTACTAATCACATTTTATTCCAGAGCTTAGTAACTGTACCAAAGTTCTGCTTGCGTGGATATTAACATGTCAAAATCTGGTAAGACAAATCTCTGTAAATTAAGACCCAAATCACGTGATTTTGATTAGTGGTTTAGCAGTCATCTTAATTATAATATGTGAAGGGACAAACAAGTGAACGTTAATATTTAAGGTTTAAGTGTTTAACTGTCTTCAGTCATAATTAAAGATTCCTTTAACATTAACGTATTCCGTTCAAAAATCACGGTTGTTTTGCCAGGTTTGTTTAAATCTTATGAATGAGAATGAGCTTATTGTTGTCAACTGATTACAATTACAGACTTTTTTTTTTTTGGCGGGTGGAAAATCATCGAATAACCCCTCCCGCTCTTGGGCAGAGCGAATGGGAGTGTTAAACTTCTACGGACTAAAAACCACCCATGTTCCTTCTTAGCCCTCTATGTCGAGGCCGCAATAACTAGTGTACAACCCGCGGACCCGACGGGACAATTTCAGACTTCAGGTTGCTATTGAGAAAGTCTGATGGAAAAACCCATAACCTATACCTAACCCCAATAGCATTCGGTGTGACAGCAGACTATAATGATTAAATGAATTTATAGTACTTGTTGAGGCATTTAGGGTCAGTAATTAATTCCTAATACACAAACACGGGTTACACAACCCGAGAAAGTTTAAAACACCGTAAATTTTCAAGGACGTTCGGTTTCGGCAACCGAAATAGGGTGATTGATCTATGTGAGATTAGTTATACAGGGTGTAAATTAACCCTTCACACATACGTCAACAAAGCATTCTGTACATCAAACTAAGCGTTTCCCAGCAAAAAAAAATGCGTAGGGGTACCAACGCAATTTTTTTTGCTGGGAAACGACTTTATTTTTTGGGGTCAAAAATTTCATTTTACGGTGAAACTCAATGTAGCACTCTTAAAACATTGTACTAGTGGATGATTTGAATACATAGTAAAAGGGTCATTATGGTAATTTAAGTAAAGTTATAACCAAAATGAAAACCTAGTATTTACAAAAGTCAAAAGTTTTAATAGTTAAGCGTCAAATACATCATCATCATCATCATCATCATCAACAACATCATTTTCCTACCATTGTTCCATGTAACTTGGTGTCGGCGCATCACGCTTTTTCTTCCATACCCCTCTGTCAACCCTCACGCTATCATTTACTCTTTTTTAGGGTTCCGTACCGCAAAAGGATAAAAACGGAACCCTTATGTCTGGCTGTCTGTCCGACCATTCCTCCCCCTTTATCTCTGTACATCTATTAACATTTATATTCATCACTCTTATAGTCATCATCCTCATCCCTCCACATCTCATCGGTTAAGCGTCGTATCCAATACTTTAATAGGGGTTTTTGACCTAAAAAATCTAATTAGTCCGTCAGATAGATTTCCAAAAAATAATGGACACGTATTTTTTTTTGTCTCACGTAAACAAAAGATGGAGACGATACAGTGCTTAAAAAAGTCGTGTCAAGTCGTGTGACGTCACAAGGTTCGTACTTTTTACCCACATCGTGCCCCCACTCAACTTTGACACGTTTTATTTTAGTAATTTTATAAAAATTCCCGTAAAAAAAAAACTGGAACTCTAGGGCCGTGAGGGTCCTAGTGCCCACAGTCTTTTTAAGGATATTTCCAAACGCCTTTTTGACGCTTCCTCTGACCCAAGGGCTGGCTTTTTCTTTGGCCAGAGGCTAAGTGTTGCCATACAACGTGGCCCCGCTGCCAGTCTCTTGGGCACTTTACCTGCTGACAGCGTTGAGGAGGAGTTTTTCGATGCCCTTTTATAGTTAGTTTGTTTTTAGGTTAGTTTAGTTTATATATTTAGTATAGTCTTATTTCATAAAACAAAAAAACACGTATCCAATATTTTTCGATAATCTGACAGACGGACTAATGAGAATTTTTTGGTCAAATACCTAAATGTAATGACTGGTAATATTGATCGACGATATTTGAAATTTGTTGCTTCCATTATATACTATATTGGGGTCGGCTTCCATTTTTAGGAATGATGCTTTGCTTAGGCTAAGCAGAAAATTAGGTATATTTGAACATGTGGCATCATTATGAAGGAATAAAGGTTTTTTATTGTCTGTATAAATATTTTGAAATAAATAAAAAAAGCAGCGGTTACGTTCAGTATATTTTTGTATTTTCAATTACATTGAAAACAAATATGGGACAACATTATGTTTTTTGCGATTTCGGAGGTTAACACGTAGTAAAAGTTCTTGTTTCCTAGTCACTGTATTTTATTTTATTTTATTATTCTTAGTGCTAGTGTTCCATTTACCACATAACTTAAAATAAATAAGTAAGTACATTTTGTATGTTTAATTATGAGAATAATGGCTGTTTTTGTTACAAACGTTTGGTTTAGAGTTTAGTTAGATATGCCTACTTTTTCGTACTTTTATGTGGAATGAAAGAAAAACAGGTTTGACGGTTTTTGTGGAAAATTATGTGAGTTACACATTAATTTGTAGAATAAACAGTGGATTTGTACAGTTCTTTCCATTGTATAAACTTTAGATTTGTGTTTTATTTTGAAAACACAAAATCACGCTTGTGAACCCGAGGGGTTAGGGCAAAGGTTTTGCTCTAAACACAACACACATGTAGTGTAGTCACGAGCATAAATATGTATCCAATTGGCGAAGTTCGAATTTATCGTGAAATAAGGGTTGCAACTTTGAGGTATGACCTTTTTTTTATTTATTAGCCTTTATTGTCCCACTGCTGGGCAAAGGCCTCCCCCATAGTCTTCCATTCTTCTTTCTGTGCGGTTTTCTCCGGCCAATCTCGCACAAAAGCCTCTAAGTCGTCACGCTAGCGTTTTGTAGGCTTCCCTCGGCGACGACGCCCGTCTTCTGGCACCCACTGCATGACGACTTTAGTTCATCGGTCCTGAGATATGACCTACTTTATGATAATACGGGTTCCAAAATATTACGAGAAAACTAGAAAATAATATGATTCTGTTTAGTCCGTCAGTTAGATTATCGAAAAACATTGGATACATGTTTTTTGTTTTATGAAATTAATAAAAAATACGAAAATAAAACGTGTCAAAGATCATGAGTGGGGGCTGGTGACATCACTATCTGGTAAAATATGTACCAAACTGTGACGTCGCGCGACTTTTCGAAGCACTGTAACGTCTTCATTTGATGTTTACGTGAAAAAAGAAAAAAAGTAGTTAGTTTTTTTTGTTATTATATTTATTTTTTGGGGGGTGGGAAATCAGGAATAAACCCCTCCAAGGGAGTGTCAGACTTCTACTGACTAAAAACCACCCATGTTACTTCTTAGCCCTTGTGCCGAGGCCGCGGTATCTCTTCTTCGTACATCAGCTAGTATTTATGTACTAGCTGATGCCGGCTTCGCCCCCCTGGATGTCAATCAAATTATATTAATACTAAAATCTTTCTCGAGAACCATTCTATACATTGGTGAAAACAGCTTGAAAATCGGTGCAGTAGTTTTTGAGTTTACCACGAGCAGACAGACAGGAAGACGGGCGGATTACTTTGTTTTATAATATGTAGTGATTTATAGAGGGTGTAAACGAACCCTTCACGCAGCCGTCAACCAAGCATTCTGTACATCCCACTAAGTGGCACTAGTCACTACGCAAAAAAACTTTTTTTGAACTTCAAAAATAATTTGATTTTATAGTGCCGCCCGCAATCGGCTATTCATGTGTGCGTGCGCTGAGTCTACTGGGGCACATGGCACACAGCTGGAGTAGCGACACCACGCCCCTTGCTCAAGCGTGTAGCGGTGTAGGTACGGTACTCAGCGTACTTACCTAGCTAAACTGAATTGGTACTTAAATAAAAATTGATTTATCTACGGTACGTTACGGTACATTATTCAAGAGAAAATACTTGTTTGAAACTAGGTACTATGTACCTACTGGCCATCGCTTTGTTGTCATCTAGTCTAGCTGATCTAGCATAGATGGCCACTGCACGTGAAAACAGACGCATAATTATCTCTAGTCAGCGTAGGCCTAGTTTAGTCTAGTTAGCGATAACACCAGCTGCATCATTGGATAAACTTCCATGACTAACGGTACTAAAGCTAAATCTTCTCCCTGGCCAATAATGTCTAACTTGGCTGCTATAAATTAAAATCGAGACCATAATTCATGAAAAACTAGTCTTTTAAAATTAAAAATGGCTGAAATAAATCATGTTGCACTACCGTAATAGAACTTATCTAATCGAGGTTGATTTATTCCGTTCATAAATCGCGGTTGGTTCGCCATGATGGCGTTATGAGCGGTAGACTTGCTGGCCCGGTTTGTTTGCCAATCAATTAGTGCATTAGAGCAATGAACGGCTTCAGAGGTATGATTGATATGAGGTGTTATTAGAGGCGGTTTAACTTCAAAGTTTATTTTAAGACAAAGCGGTCACTTGTATGATTTTGTATGCACTGTTGTGGGGCTGGTGATTGAGGGAAAGGGCTCGTGGCGAGTAAAACATGAGTTATTCATACAGGGAGTAAATCCAAGAGAACTTTTAATGATGAGACTAACTAACATTGACCAATTAATAGTCCAGTCCAAATACACATACAATTTTTTAGACACGGTCCCCTTAACTAGGTATTTCTCCTATATTGTGGGTGCGAATCGTGGTTACAAACATTTAAACTCACATACGCGGACACCCAAACCCGAAACCACTAATTGTAGGCAATACAAAACCCGCGACGGCAATTTATGTAAAGTTATAACCCAAAAAAACTAGTATTTACAAAAACAGCTGTGCAAAATTTGGAACTTTGACCCCCAATATCTCCGTAACTAGGGGTTCCCAGGTATGGTCTAGAACAAAAAAGAATATCGCAGTGGTGGGGAGAGCAAGTGTCCTTCGTTTGCGTTAAGGGTACTTTTACACCCTTTATATGTAATGTTGTAAAATGCACATTAGTACCTAACTGTAACAAAAAAAAAATCAAAGACTTTCTGAAGTTCACTCCAGTCTACAAAATAATCTGCACTTCACAAAAGTGTTACTTTAGCGTACTCCAAAAAAATTTTTTCTCTACGGAACAACACAAAAGATGCCACATTTTGCCATCATTCTGTTACTGGCTTTATTGTGAAAATAGCTCATTAGCTACTCAGCTAATTAAAAGGATTCGCATGCGAGGTCACGAACCGTGCCAGTTACCACATTACACTGAACTGGATGCTATTGTGATCTTGTTTATTACACCGTTTAGGATAATCCTCTAGTTTTCATCATCATCATCATCATTTCAGCCCGTAATCACCCACTGTTGGGTATAGGCCTCCCCTTTACTCCGCCACTCCTCTCTGGTTTGTGCGTTTCTCATCCATCCGTATCCCGAGCTCCTGACGATGTCATCCACCCAACGTGTTTTGACGGCCCTAGTTTCTCATGCCCAACCTTGGCCACCACTAGTTTTACTTAGCAATAATGATAAAGTAGCTGATGCCCCCGGCTTCGCCTACGTGGTTGTATCCGTACAAATCCTTGACAAATTACGTCGTTAGATTTGTTTTGGTGGCGCGTGTGTTGTGTCACTGGCTACATTCAAATGTAAAACTAAGAAAAACAGGCCAAGTGCAAGTCGCACATGAAGGGTTCCGTACCATGCCCGTCGGGGCTGCGGGATACCGCGGCCTTGACATATAGGGCTAAGAAGGAACATGGGTAGTTTTTAGTCAGTAGAAGTCTGACACTCCATTTTGCTCTGCCCAAGAGCGGGAGGAGTTATTTGATGATTTCCCACCCCCAAAAAATCATAAAAAAGGGTGCCGTACCATCATAGTGAGCCCCCTTTAATTTGTATTATTTCTTGTTAAAGCGGCAACAGAAAAACATATTTTGTGATAAATTTTCGTTGCGATCTACAGCATATTTTTTTTTTGATTTTTCACTCTCTTAGTTTATTACTTTGGAAGTGTCTGTCTTTGAAACGATGGACTTTGAAAATATGTGGTTTTAGGAACCTCAACGTCATTTTACGCCTATCTATAGACTCCCCACACGAATGAAAAAATTTGTTGGATGAAAAAAGTTTTTTTTAGTTTCAGTTCCATGTATGGGGGACACCCCCTTTATCTTTGTTTTTATTACTTTTGTATAAAAATCGTGATGCGGTGCACAGAATACATCTACCTACCAAGTTTCAATTTTTTTTTCTTTTGAATAGCCTGTACTGTCCCACTGCTGGGCAAAGGCCTCCCCCAAATCCTTCCAAGTGCTCTTTTCTTGAGCCATCTCAAACCAACCCTCGTGGTGCGCGTCCAGTAGGGCTATTGCGTAACTTTTAAATGACAGTGGCTAACCTATAGTACCTATCAATTACTGTCAAATTGTTCCATTTTGTACTAAACCATAACCAATTTGATAGTTTATCCATGGACAATATGATAGCCACTGACATTTACAAGATACGCAATAGCCCTACAAATCGTCTCGCCACCTCTTTCTGGGCCGGCCTCGGCGGCGCCGTCCATCTTTCGGCAGCCATCGTGTTGAGACTTTGGCCCAGCGGTCATCGTGCATGCGGCAGACGTGACCCGCCCAATCCCATTTTAGCCTAGCAGCCTTCTTGCCAACGTCCAAAATGCCCGTTTTGGAGCGCAGCGTGGTGTTTCGAATTCTATCTTGTCTTTTGACACCCAAAATGCTACGCTCCATTGCCCTTTGGCATACTCCAAGGCGGACCTTCTGAGTCTCGGTGAGAGACCATGTCTGAGCACCGTAGGTTAGGACTAAGTAGTCTTAATAGTTTCCGAATAAAAGGGTTGTGACATACGGACAGACAGACATGACGAATCTATAAGGGTTCTGTTTTTTGCCATTCGGCTACGGAACCCTAAAAATCGCGGATCTTGTCTCGCGGTGCCATATGTCGTGGAGTTCCAATTTTTTTTCTTCCATTACCATCGAGTAGGGTAATAAAATGAAGAGTTATAAAAGGAGAGTTTTTTAGGTTATAACTTTACTTAAATTACCTCCATGACCCTTTTACTATTCAAAGCATCCACTAGCACAATGTTTTAAGAGTGCTACATTGAGTTTTACCGTAAAATTAGATTTTTGACCCCAAAAAGAAGTCATTTCTCAGCAAAAAAATTTGCGTAGGGGTACTTAGTTTGATGTACAGTATCCTAGGTTGACGTATGTGTGAAGGGTTAATTTACACCCTGTATAACATCACGCCTGTAATCCCCGTAGGGTTAGGCAGAGGTGTACACGCAATAAAACGTGACCTGGTAACCTAACTCAGTATCCTATATTTAGCAGTTGCACTTACGTCCACTAGACCAATGAGGCAGTCGTTCCAATAAGTAAAAAACTGGCCAAGTGTAAGTCGGACTTGCACATGAAGGGTTCCGTACCAAAGTAGTAGGGAAGCACAAATTAATTTGTGTTATTTCTTGTTAGACCGGCAACAGAAAAACATATTTTGTGATAAGTTTGTTTTTCATAGTGTTTGTATGAATGACAAAGTTATATTTGCGGTTTTTTAAATCTGTCAAAAACTAATTACTGTATATCGTTCAAACTAATTTTGGTAAAAAGTTTTCATTGCGATCTACAGCATAACTTTTTTTTCGATTTTTCAATCTCTAAGTTAGAGCCTATTCTATAAGCACCTCTTACTTATAGAATAGATTTGATGAAAAAAAACCTACCAAGTTTCAACTGTGTAGTCTTAATAGTTTCCGCATAAAAGTGCTGCGATATACGGACGGACCATGGACGGACAGACAGACATGACGAATCTATAATGGTTCTGTTTTTTGCCATTCGACTTTGGAACCCTAATCAAATAAAAATGATTTTCTTGCCTTCTTACACTTGAAAACTAGCTTTCACTAATTTAAGACCCCATTAAAACCTTGATACTAAGAAAACGAAGTATCTAGAGACCTACAATAAGGCCACACAGATTGAATTCCTAGAAAACCAACTTTATCATTAGTTCTAAGGCTACTAGTTTTTAATTACTGTAAAAGCTTTTTGTCGTTCCACCAAAAAAAACGGCGCAATCATTAAATTGGCAACACATTTTTACGGGTGGGTGATTAGTATTTTGCGCTGGCAAGCCCAACTGCGCAATTAACAATTTGTTACATGAGGTAATTAATGGTTATAACAGCGTTTTATTAAGTGCCTTTGACTCAATTTGAATGCGAAATTAAATTGCGCTCACGGTAAGGAGAGAAGGGAACTCCTAAAGGTAGAAAAATAGGTATGTAATTCAATTTGGGTATTGTGTTGAGTAAAAAGTACTTAATTATGCATTAACATTATGTTGGTCTATCAGCACGTAAAGCTGTTGTTTCCGTCTATTTATGGGACAAGCCCGCCACACTATTCCCAAAGCACTGTAACTCCTGTAAGCCAGAATCAACAGTGGCGACCACAAAAAAACGGGCAAGACAATGAAGCTCGACGAAGTCCCAGAGAAACGATTTAACCGTCTTGTTTTAATTGTCTTTGTTTCCGTCTGCCATAAATAGATCTTTCGCAGTCGTTACAGGGAGTCAGTGACCTAAAAGTCTGATAACCAGTCTTACCCAAGGGTATCGTATTACCCAGTATTAACAAAATAGGCAGTCGCTTCATGTAAAATGCTGGTATTCAGCTGCATTTGGTTAGACTAGAATCCGACCAAAACATAGTTGGGGAAAGGCAGATGATGACATAGATAACATTGTATTTAAACACATGCACACATCCCTCCACAACCCAGTTAGTATTGGGTAATACGATACAGTTTTTTTTTTTGGTGGTTGCAAATCATCAAATAACCCCTCCGAGCGGAAGGGAGTGTCAGACTCCTACTGACTGCCGAGGCCGCGGTATCTCTTTCGAACAACCCGCAGCCCTGACGGGTAATACGCTACCCTCTGGTAAGACTGGCAGTCAGACTTTCAGATGTGCCAAAGACAACAGCAGATATGGCAGCCGGGACCAACAGCCTAACGTGCTTTCCGAGGCACGGAGGAAACTCGGTATGTAATGGGTGGTTACCCATCAAGAGACCAACCTAGACCAGCACGGTTTAACCTAAAGATTGACCCGAGTCGCAGTTTTCATTTTGTTACCAATGTGTGAACCGCAAACTCTTACACTGACAAAAAAATTGTGATTCATAAATTTAAAGTACCCAAAGACAAGTGTGTTTGCAAATAGAACAAATTGTCACTTTTGAAAGACAAAATTACTTAGTTTTTCATTGATTAATATTGAATTTATGATTTGCAGTGGATATTTCCCGCTTAATATAAATACATGAAAAGCGTTTCTAACAAATCAAAGGTAATTTAACTTAGTTTCATTTTAATTTATGAATGGCAACTTGATTGAGTTTTCTTTAATAAAATACGAGAAATAGAAACTTGAATAAACCATGGAACAATGAAGTTACGAATTATGGAAATAAAAAATACAATTTTCCTATGTGCTGGACAAAATATTGAAATAAACTACATTTTAGTGCTACTTATTTCACAAATGCAAAAAAATAAGGCATGGAAAACAATTGCCTATTTACACAATATTCGATACAATTTACACTTTTCAAAGATCATTTTGTTTCCGGGTCAGAAAAAACTGTGATAACACCTTCCCATATTAAACAGTCATTTCGGCGGGGGTATGAAAATCGTGCAAACTAGTTTTATTTTTGGCTTCAGTCGAAACACTCGTGAAGTTTTTTACCTGTGTTTCGAACCGATAATTGGTTCGCTTCACCTTTTGCACGTTATATAAAATTGCAAAAAATATGTAGATTGAATCAGTTTTTCCATCGCTGAATGCAAATTGTTGTGTTCAGTGGAAATGTTTGCTGGGAGGTCGCGATAAGCTTAGTTTGTGCACTCTTGGTATTGTGACCGTAAACCGCTTATGTAATTTGGTTTCGAAAGAGCACTTTCACGTAGAAATGTGAGCTTGAATTGAATTTTGATTTTCTGTTTAGTCGGTTTTGAAATGTCGGCTTTGTATGTGTTGTCGAGTTTAGCTTGAATCGAATACTTGCGGGGAATAAGCATGGCTGCGCTCTCGTGGATTTAATTATTTAAGATTATTATGATTTAATGTCTTACGAATAAAGGGTAATACTACCCTTAACGAAGAATAAAGAAAACTTGTTCTCCCCGTCATTGCGATATTTTTTTTGTTCTAAACAATACCTGGAAACCTTTCATACTACTGTTTTAAGGTTATAACTTAACTTACCTCCATAGCCCGTTTACTAGTCAAAGTATCAGCATAATATTTTAAGTGTATTTCACCGTAAAACGTTATTATTCAGCCCAAAAATAAGTCGTATTCCAGCAATCATTTTTGCGCACTTAGTTTGATGTTCAAAATGCTTCGTTGACGTGTCTCGTTTACGCCCTATATGTACTTGTATGTAATATGACAAAAAATATTTAAGATACAAATAAATGAACTATCCCTTTATATATTAAAAATAACAATAATGTAATTAATTTAGATCAATCTATTCCTATATTGAAAACACGAAATGCAAACACAACTGTCGCACATTAATCCGCCGATCATAAGTACAAGCTATTTTTAGCATCAATTTAAATACTTATTTTCGGCAACAGTTTAATTCATCGAATAAAATACAAAACCGCAACAAAAAGGGTCTACTTTAGTATTTTCGTATAAAGTGGCCAGGGTTCGTAAAATTGTAACATTGAGTGGTTTTTATTGATTACAGCAAACTGTTTTTAATAATCATAAAAGGTTTCGTGGCAGGATAAGCCGCTTTCAGTGGCTAAAATGGAAAATTGTTCAGCTAAATGATAAAAGAGATGTACAAGAAAAACTTAATTCTGTGAAAGCTTTCATTTTGTTTAAAATTTAACCGAAAAGTTACTCAAATACTGTGTGTTTGTAGAACTGATATACGAAAAAGAGGAATCATCATCATCATCATTTCAGCCAAATGCTGTCCACTGCTGGACATCGGCCTCCCCCAAGTATCGCCACATTAACCGGTCCCATGCATCTCGCATCCAGCGAATCCCCGCATCCTTCACCAGATCATCCAAAAGAAAATATCTATGAGGTCGTCGGAAAAGTGGCAAGTAATGATGAAAAATTATGATGTTCAAGAAAAACAATTTCAAGCGATGTTCGCGACCGATCATCGCTTTGAATAGGACACGATATATCATTCTAGAAAATATAAGTCTCTTATAAACGTTCGAACTATTCTTCAGACTGAAACATAAGTGGAAAAATTGAGAAATAGCTCAGACAATAAAGCGTTAAAATACTAACTTCAAATATCAAGTCACGTAAATAGGTACCTACTCCAAATCGTAAACTCGCGAGTCTCTTCAGAATGCTGAAACCACATAGTAGGTATATCTGTTTATTCGATTATTATTGGTATTCGCATAACACAATCATATAACGGGTAACTCGAGCTTCAATAATAACAGCCGCTTGGATCGATCTTCAGGATAAACCGCGTTTGCCAAGGTTGGTCCGTGCCTCTGTGGTTTGTGGCCACCTTCACCGAGGACATGCCTCGGTAAGCTGTTAGTCCGGCTGACATTCGAGGTTTTTGACAATCGTAATAGATTTTTAGAGATTATTACTAAAGATCGTCCCGGGCGGTAGTTATTAATAATCCGCGAGCCCTCCTCACACATGGTAGAAAGAAAAGAAAAAATGAAAAGAAAGAAAACATATTTATTTAGCACCTGCCATAAGTGCACACATCAAACAATAAAAGTAAACTTAAATACTAACAGAAAAAAATAAAATAAAATAGTGTGTGCATCTCACGGCTGCGGATACTGAGGGTGAAAACTAAACTCTATTGTATTCAAGAAAAGCGTGTTATATCGATATATCTTCACTAAGTTTCAGTAAGTGAAGATAAAATACTGAATGAACATCAATAAGGCTCTCTTTGACTAAGTCTCCCGTAAAACGCGTTCTTTATTACATTTTTTCGTTAGAATACCGCTTTTCGTAGAATGTGTACAAATTGATTTTTGCTACAGTTAATAATGTTGTGACAATGTGGCATGAAAATTGCTTTTCATAATCTGTTTTTTTTTTTATAATCATTCCATATTGAGCCACGGTTAATTAAAAATTGTCTTTATTTAGATTTGGACATGGTTTTAAAATAATGTTTTATTGATTTATAAATCAATAAAAAATCCTTACTGACTGACTGTCTCCTGAATCCTTGGATAGGTCCAAGGATTCAGGAGACAGTCAGTCAGTAAAAGAAAAGGAATGAGGATAATTTTTCGAAATTCCTCCCCTGAGAGTTAAATTCCTTTACAAAATGTATGGGAGCGCAGGTCTTAAAACTGCAAATGTTTAAGTTTGTTTTATTTTTACAATTTTTATTGTTCATCGTTCGAAGGCAGGCAGGCAGATTAGTTAATCAGTTTAGTAAGATCACATATTTTGATGGGCAACTACGGAACTCTACATTATGCGTGGTCTGACATGGCGTCATGCACTTGACCGGTTTTTTTTTTTTAAAAACGTTTGTTGGGATATTTCTCAACATCCACGCGGATAAAGCCGCGGGCAAAAGCTACTTCACTATAAGTAAAACATGTTACACTATTGGATTTTTGATTAACTAATTGAGTTTTATAATACCTCAATATGGGTTTAACTTTTTTTTTTTTAAAAAAAAACGTTGCTTCACACTAGGAATTTCTCCTGTATCGTGGGTGCGTTCACTGACATTTAAACTTCACATACACAAATACCCAGACCCGGAACAACTATCTGTAGGTCATACAAATATTTGTTCCGTGCGGGAATCGAGCCCTCGACACGCAGCGCAGCAGTCCATTGCTTGAGCAACTGCGCCAACCGTGCTGTCGTTTTGTACTTTAACCCGGCATCCACGCGGTTGAACTCGCGTGCAAAAACTAGTAAATAATAAATAAATATTTATTGTGCAACTAGGATATAATTTGCCATATATTTAAAATAACCTTATTCATACCAATGTAAAAAATCTACAGAATTTATTCGTACACGTAGCATGATCACCGTAGAAACAGAAGAATCGATAAAATTACAGATTGTAGAAAAATATTGAGTTGTAGGTATGCTTTGTCTATTCTTGGTAGAATAAAGATAGAATCGCCATGCCACGCGCTGGAACTAGAAGTTGACTTTTAAATTTTGATAAGTGTATAGTTTTACATTAGACAGCCCAATTCTAGAGGAAGACTACTTAACATAACGCTGCGACTCTTCGATCGCAGGCCGTTAGTAAAAACTAACCAAAATTATGCCTTTAAATCAATAGTGTACGACGCTCGGTTCGTCACTCCCCTCAGCTTAGACTGCATAATCAACAAGAAACCAAACCACGCTCCATCTTGGAACAGCATCGAGTTGGTAGACACTTCTAGCCGTTCTCGTAAAAGAAGTTAAGCTAAATATTCAGGTCCAATCAACACGGCACTGACGTTGCCGCACTGCGCGCCCGATATGGAGAAACGTTAGAATATTTTATTCCGGTGTACAGTCACGAGCAATAATATGTATACACTTTGCCAAGTTCAAACGCGAGTTTCTGCTGAAATAACGATTGCAACTTTGAAATTAATATGAACTACTCTATGATGATATGGTTCCAAAATATTAGTTTTGTATCGTAACATGAAAATGTAAAATCATTACAGTAGGCGAAAAGTGCTTATAAAATTTGTTAAACTTAAGTGTGTGCATATTGGTGCTGCTGACTGTACTACGTTGTGATTCTGATGACTTGATTTTTTAGAAAAGTTACTGGTATGGTTTAACAGATAGAGGTCTGCATTTACTGAATTCATACATTATGGCAGTTTTGGTATCATTGTTTAAGTTTCTGTGATAGGATGAACGAAACATTCTTGTTATTTTTAAGTATTTTATAATATTTCTACCATTTCTTATTATAAATACGTTTCTTTTATTTAATCTGTGTTTTGTCTGTACAGTAGCTGTACTATAGGTAAGTAGTAAGTGTACTGTCGGTATAATATCTTAGCAATTTTAACTGAATCCATGTGTATTTACTTTCTTGAGTTAAGAAGTTTAACCAACAGGCATAGCATTTATACGCTTACTCAAGTTTTAATATTTGTTAAAATCTCAACATTATGAAGGCATTTCCGCCTAATCATTTTAACACAATTTTGGGTACCCAAGGCTCGAGATCCGGTCGTGACCAAATCTCACCCGGAACCAATCAGAACGCAAAAATCGCAATACCCATTTCTACGTCCGTAATCCATCAGCAGTAATCAGGTTCCCGATTAATTCGTGTCACGCCTTTCCAGAGCGTGACGTTTCTCTTCCTTAGAGAGTGGGAGAACGTGTCAGGAAAATATTGATAGGTAGTGAATAAATCTGCCTTTCTATTCTTTTGTGTAACAGACTGGTGTTCGCAACTCCGTGTTGAAAAGCGTGTAATTGGTGTACTGTTATCTGTAGGTATAATGTTGATCATAATCTGCTTATAGCAGCCTAGAGTCTTGCCTCATCTATATTGGAGTCGGCTTAAAGTCTAACCAGATGCAGTTGAATACCAGTATTTTACATGAAGTGTGTGGATGTAGTGGCTCCATAGTTCGTACTGGGTAACATTCTTCCGTTTCGACTGTCAAAGATCTACAAATGACACCTGGGAGTACCGACTGTTGTTGGTCCCGGCCTGGGACCAGCGGCTTAGCATGCTTACCGAGGCACGGAGGGAAGTCGGTATGTAATAGGTGGTCAGTGGTGACCCATCCACAGACCAACCTAGGCAAGCGCGGATGCAACTGGGAAATGCGTGCGGCCCTTTTCATCTAGCCACGAGCTCCGAAATCAATAAGGATGTTTACTGACTTTAAAAAATGTTATTCTAATTAGTCCGTCTGTTATATTAAGTATCGAAAAATATTGGATACGTTTTTTTGTTTTATCAAATCAATAAATATTGACGAAGATAAAGCGCGTCAAAGATTTGAGTGGGGATTGGTGACGTCACTAACCGCTAAAAATGACATACTAATGTCTTAGAGTATGACGTCTCACGAGTTTCTTTGTCTTTATTGTTTGTTTACGTGAAAAAAGAAAAAATATGTCTCCAATATTTTTGGTAATCTATATGACGGACTACTTAGTTAGATTTTTTTTTGGTAACTAATACCCTATTGAAGCTGACAGTCCGTTAGCTATAAAGATGTAGAAAAAGTCATAAATATAAATTCATGACTTTTCGTCATTTCTTTTCTAGACGTAGGTAATCTTCCGAAAAATAAAATCTAGTCTCGATCCTGTTGAAAATCGCTCTACAAGGAATTCACGGATCACAAATTGGCTCTAACGAAGCTAGCAAGTTTGAAATCTAATCATTTTGGTCGTGCTAAAAGTGTTTGGACTGGCCAAACACTTTTAGCACGACCAAAATGACACAGCCGACGATTTATATTTGATTTAAATTCACAACAGAATTTTGGTACATCTGATACAAGTTAAAATATTTTCACCACAGCAAAGCTGCCACAGCTTGAAACATTATAATAAACTTCGTGCCAACACAAAATAACAACAAAAACTTTTCATTTCGTGACGTAACTCCTTTCATGTTTCTATTGTACTAAGTCCTCCATTCTCTTTACTTCATGAACATAAACGGTGTCAGTTAGTACGTCAAATGTATTAGGTACTCGAGACGTATTTGAGGCTGTCAGCTACAGTTTGGGCCTATTGTTTAGTTCCCGGCCTAGCTTAATTTGGGAAGATGTGGTGAGGTTGTAAGCGACAAGACGTGCCCTAATTTAGTTTTTAGGGTTCCGAACCTCGAAAAGAAAAAATGGAACCCTTATAGAATCACTCGTGTGTTTGTCTGTCCGACCATTCCTCCCCCATTATCTCTGAAACCAATTAGGTTAAAATTTTGAAAAAAAATATAAAATTTAGAAGTCTATGGTGTTAAAATAAAAATCTCTCAATATCTACTACAATTAATGGTACGGAACCCTTCATGTTTGCACATGGCTAGCCCTTCATGTTTGCTCTTAGCCAGTTTTATCATATTATGATATTTACGCACAGGACCGGTCAATGTTGTGACATTTGGGGGAGGCCCATGTCCAGCAGTGGACGTCTTTCGGCTGAAATGATGATGATGTGGTATTCATACGCAACACATCTGTTAGTTTCCTTTAAAATAACAGATTAAAAACTAATGTTTCAAGGTCTTTCACACACAGTCGGACCCCAAAAAATCTTCATTTTTTTAAATTATATTTATTTTTAATTTTGGATTCTATCATGATTGCGGAGTTTTACTAGCTATTTGACCTTGACCCTGGTCCAAATAGACCCTGGTCCTTATACTCCTCATGTAAAATACTCTGAGGAAATATTTTTGATTCTAGAAATAAAAATAAAAACCTCAACCATGCTCAAAATAACAGTTTCTTATTTATGCAATTAGTGTATAAAAATACACTGTAAACTTTAGACGAATCAGAGTTTCCAAAAAATTGTATCAAATATTGTACAAAATGTTTCAATATTGTTTCAACGAAAGTGGTTCAATTACGCCCCCGCTTTCTGCCTACACTAGAGCCTCGGTACCTCGGTTCTAGAGAGTTCTACTCGCTGGCAACATTAAAATGCATGGATCTATTAAGGTCTCGATAAAACTGTTTTAAAAGCCCGTTCGCTTCGGAAATGTTTTAGAATCAATAAAGAGCGCTCGTGGTCGACACGTTGCTAGACTTAGTACCCACCATAATAGCATAGTATAAAAGATATAGATTGCACTCTTGGAAAAATATTTTTCTTAGATTTGTGTACAGTTAGCAGCACAAATATGTATACACCTAATAACGATCGTTTAGCAGCAATTTTCGCTTACAGTATTGATTTCATTTTCCGTCAAATCAAAATAAATAATCAAAATCAAAACTCATTTATTCAAACAAGGCTGATAATCAGCACTTTTCGAAAGTAAAAACTTACTTTACTTTACTTAGTTACAAGAGACAGTCCCCAAAACGCCCACCCTTCGGCACTTCCTAGTGTTTTTGCTGGAAAGAAGAAGTGGCGGAACAAACTCACCAGCAACACATCTGTCTGTTAGGTTAGTAAGAAGAGCCAGACTCGATACAATAAGTAAGGTGCAAGTTGATTACTACATACACAAATCAATACCTAAAAAGTATATAATAATAACAGACAGATATTTTGGGGGGGGGGGGGAAATCATCAATTAACCACTCCCGCTCTTGGGCAGAGCGAAAGGGAGTGTCAGACTTCTACTGACTAAAAACCACCCATGTTCCTTCTTAGCCCTATATGTCAAGGCCGCGGTATCACTTACAACATCCCGCAGCCCCGACGGGCAAGCTTAGTAGTACTTACATACACTTCGGACTTGAATGCAGGGAAGAAAATACACCGTGGGTCGGTGTATCTTCCACCCTGCAAACGGCACCCTGCAAAACTTAAAATAAAAATTTATATTTGATTACTGATTATTTAATTTAGATTTGATTTTTTTATATTTGACCGTTTATTGCACTTTCATAGCAAAATAAGATTATTTTATTAAATTACCCTTAGATTTTGTGGGTTTGATCGTCGGTGTTCCCCCCGTATAAATGACAGAATGTGGGTATTGCCTATTCGTTCGGCGATTACGGGCGTGATGTTATGTTATGCAAGAAAGCTCGAGGACATCGATTCTTCGAATCTATATATATAAAAATCAATGCCACTTTTCGTTGTAATTGTAAAACTCAAGAACGGGCTCACCTATCTAAACCAAATCTTTAGGCTTTGTTCGGACTATTTAGTAAATGGTTTATGAGAAGTTTGCACAAAATCGGTCGAGCGGTTCTTCATTTATTACATTTTTTGTAACAAATGAATTCATTAAATGGCGGATCATTTAGTGTGTGTTCAAGTGGATTCGAGAATGGTTTAGATTCACAATTGGACCCTGTATGTGGCGCTACTGTCCGGGCAGGACGACGTCTGCCAGGTCCGCTAGTATTTAATAAATTGACGCTTTTTCCTCTTTAGAAAATTTTGTTCGAACGACATGAAAATGTCACTCTTGTTTGTTTCGATAGTTTTTTGTAGTTCGAAGGTTTGAATGGTTCGATTCCAGTTTTGTTCAAGTTACGGTAAAAGTTTAATTGAATTTTCTTTTTCTTAGTTTTTCACCTGGAGCTGGAACAGGAAATTCGATAAATTGTAGAAAAACTTGCTTCGCATCCGTTTAGTGCTGTCGATAACATACATATGTTCTCACAAAAGGTAATGGTTGTTTTATTAACTAATTATTACACGTTGGATGTGAAGGCGACAAGGTAGCCCGCGAACTTCGATTTTCCTTAAGTTTTTTGCAATTTCCCGGTCAGTGTCAAGTCGTAAGTTATTTAAACTAAGTATGTTCTGATTTTAAGTGTTTCTCTTATGATATAAGCTTTTTTTTTTTTTTTGTTAATTTGTTCTGTCCTGTGTGAAACCAATAAATACTTTTTATTTCTTTATTTCTGTGTTAAATAAAATGGATTTCGCGGCAATAACACATGTCTATTTACTGAGTAAGATTTATACATAATGTCTATATAATCGGCATGCCGCTCTTTATTGACAATCGAAGCGATGAAAATACTAAAAAACGACATACAAACACTATTATTAATACTGAAATCGGTATATTTACCATGTTCACTTTTTTCCCGACTACGGCGAAGCCAAAAGAAAATGTTTTTTTGTTACGAGTTCCCATAAACATATTTAAAATACAGATGATTTCAAGAACATGAAAGAGCTCACTCGATTACAAATATGTTAAGTAACCAATCTATCTATAATCCGAATACATTAAAAAAGTGATGAGAACTGCCTTCCTATTAATATCGACTGTACGCTTTAAGTGATAAAATGAAGGCGAGAAGGAAGAATTATTTATTCAAGAGTTGTTCGTACTGGCTCAAGTTATTACAGTGTCCGTTACTGTTTCTTTTGAACACGTTTTGCTTGAGAAACTATATGCTTTTATTTTAGTCTCAGACACTTTGACTTCAGTGTGAGCTTTTAGCAAACCAAACTTGTATTTATCGAACGTGGCAATACTGTCAGACTTCTGTGCACATTACCCATTGATAACGACGATAGTTTCAGTCCCGTACTAACCTGACAAGAACCACGTGTTGTCGAAGAATTTAATATGCGATCTTGATTAATTAACATTGCATTCATGTTTTTATTTTTTTACTCTGCACACTTGTTTTTCCAATTCACTGGACATTGGCAGAATAATCGAATTAAATAAAATCGAGAAGAATAGATAACGACCATAAATTATCTGACGCTCTTTAATTCGTTTCTTCTTTGATACATTTATATATTTTTTATTATTATTTCAGGTCTGTATAGTAATTAATGTTTATATTTTATGAGAAAGATATAAAAACAGGGACACACTTGCTAACCTTGTTACACAACAATATAGTCGTGTGTCACTTCCATGACGGAAACTGAACTAACTTATTTTTTGTCTGTAACGCCATGGTATGGTATGAATATTCTTGATAACATAGGTGTCTAGCAGCAGCTATTAAGGGATCCTCTTGATCTGTGTTTTCTAGAGAAATAAGGTACCACTCACACAAACTAGCCTTCATATGAAGCAATATTAAGAGATTATCCATACCCTTTTTATTTTTTTTGGGGCTTAGGAAATCATCAAATACTCCTCCCGCTCTGGGCAGAGGGTAGGGAGTGTCAGACTTCTACTGACTAAAAACCACCCATATTCCTTCTTACCCCTTTGTGCCGAGACCGTGCCGACCGGTATCTCTTTCGGACAACGGGATTATCCATACGCTGAGCCGCACTATCAATGTGCTGACTGGCAAATTTTTCACTATACCTTAAGTTATACTTATATTTTCGTACAGTTTGTCTCTCAACTATTTATATTCCATCATCAAAAAACCGCACATCAATTACGCCATGTCATCTCTCCCTTTAGGAGTTCGTCGTCATATTGTCGTGATTGCACTTGTGCGTAAATCCATCTAAAAATCAATTTATAAATATTAGCACCGTTCGAACGCTTCTTACCGTACCAAGGAGTTTTTATGTTCCCACCTCATTTTATGGGCTACAGCGTTTAGAAGAATAAACAGATAGGTAATGATTTCCGATACTTAAGCGTCGTTTGGGTATCAATATCGTGTTTATAGGTTCGGTAGGTTAGGTTATTTGAAGTCTAACAGAAGCTTTAATAGCGAGGATTTTTTTTTAAATTTCCTCCAGTCCTGTGTATTGTATACTGTGATACTTTGTATCGAGATTTATAAAATGATAAGTGATGAAGATATAGCATATGGTCTTTGGGGTCGCTGGTAAGTGTCGGAAAAGTACATTCGAACTTGCTATAAACGGTACGTCAATTCGTAGAGAGAAAATGTTTAAGTATCTTGGGAATTTTCTTACCGACGACCTCAGTGACCATGTTGACATTTAACGTAATCGAACGAATGAAGCCGTGGGCAACAGCTACGAACCTTATAACTTAGACAAATAGCTTTGTCAATAGTTACGATCCAACCCCATCATTAAACACACCATTCTACATCTCAGCCAATTAAAGAGATAAAATTACTTTTAATATTTAGGCAGGAGCCAAACGTAGGAAACTAGACTAAGTACGCAATTAATAAACTCTGCGACCTTTATCTATTATAGACATGTAATTAATGTAGTCCAGACTCAGTAATTAACAAATGACTTACAAATAACCAATTGTATTTAACTAATTAACGACCAATTTGTATTAAAAGCCTTCGACTAGTGCTCTAGGTTAATTAAAGATAATGCTTGTTTATTCTAACTTAAATTAAACCCAGTCTTGACAAAAGGGTATCGTATTACCCGTACTAGTATTAACTGGGTTGTGGAGGTCAGACAGGCAGTCGCTCCATGTAAAATACTGGTATTCATCTGCATCCGGTTAGACTGGAAGCCGACCCCAAGATAGTTGGGAAATGACTTAGCAGATGATGTCAGTCTATTCTAGCTTAGTATTGAGTATAATAAGGACTTTGTTATATATTTCTGATACATAAACATTTGTTGGGAAAAAGGGTTATTACATCATGAGAAGGTTAGGTTTAAACTACAGTGAAACACTCAAAAGTTTAAACAATGTTGTCATTAATTCTATCCTACTAATATTATAAATGCAAAAGTTTGTGAGTTGTATGGATGGATGTTTGTTACTATTTCACGCAAAAACTACTGAACGTATCATAATGAAATTTAGAAAACAGATGGTTTATAACCTGGATTAACACATAGGATACTTCTTATCCCGGTAGTATGATCCCGTGGGACAATTATCGAACTCCACGCGGGTAAAGCCGCTGGCACAAGCTAGTCTAAAATATTTCATTACATTTATTATTTAATAAACAACTTACTTTTTATTGAATATATTATAATTATACACATGCAATTCACTTGGAAATACATAAGTACTATGAATTATTATTCCAAGCGAAATTCAAATATATAGTGCCCAGAAGTTTCAGATATAATGCCAAAGATGTTCTAAAAGTAATAGGAGAGTTAACATAATTTTGAATGCTTTAAATAATTACCCAAAACCACATTTAGTAGCTAACCTAACTCTGGACTAAATCTGGGTTTACCCGAACTCGTCTGAACCTTGACAAGTTTGTCAAGGTTCAGACGAACCTTGACAAACTGTTATACAGCTTACTAACTGGGCCAAGACGTCGGTCCACAGTTAAATCTAAATTTGAACTGCATCTACTAATCGAATACTCGCTACCTAATTTAAGTAAACTTGATATTTATTTCAGTGGCTTTTCCGATTGTTGTATTTAAGTAATTTCATTCGTATTTCGACTTTAGTAAGGTACAACATTGAAAAGTACAGGATTTGTAAGATGTCTTGTCGCGAGATTCGTGTGAAATGTAAAGCTTCTTCGTAAATCGGTATATTATTGATAGCAGTTCAAACAAGCCTGAAATATCTTATGCTACTACACAATTATTATCTGCGTCTTTTTTTGACGTGTGGGAAATCATCAAATAACCCCTCCCACTCTCATGCAGAGCGAAAGGAAGTGTCAGACTTCTACTAACTAAGAACCACCCATGTTCCTTCTTAGCCCTTTATGTCGAGGCCGCGGTATCTCTTGCGAACAACCCGCAGCCCCGACGAGCGTCGGCCTTTGCGGGGAACACGAACGCGCCGTCGACACGGCCTGTCGTCGTCATAAGACAGAAGGACGGCGAGCTAATCATTCAGTTGCCGTTACCCTAATTTATTTCGGCGCAAGATGTCTCCTATATTTTTCTATTAATCGACTTCTCATGTGACACTTTCTTTCTATCCACATTAACACTCAACTCTTTCCTAACGACATTTTCCTTATTCCTCCTCGTCCCATATCACGACAACCGAGTATCATACAGTTTTTCAGTCACTGGCTCCACTTTCAGACTTCCTCTTGTTTACCCATTACTTATGTTAACCATTCAACTAACACCACACTTATTTGTAAGGAATATGAAAACTCTTACAAGCTTCTCTTTATTGCATGTAGAGACTATATTTATATAGTCTAATGGAATAGGGTAGTTAACAAAAAAATCTAATTAGCCCGTCAGATAGATTTCTAAAAACATTGGACACGTATTTTTCTTTTTTCACGTAAACAAACAATGAAGACGATACAGTGCTTTAAAAACTCGTGTGACGTCATATTCTAAGTCTTTAGTATGGCATTTTTTACCGGTCAGTGACGTCACAAACCGCCACTCAAATCTTTGACGCGTTTTATCTTCGACAATTTTTATTGATTTGATAAAACAAAAAATACATCTACAATATTTTTCAATAATCTAAATTTTTTTTTAGCCAGTAAACATCTCCCTTCCTACTGGTTTTGGAATAATCATTCTACTTCTATACAATAACCAAACTTCTCCATTATTTTTTTAAAATTGAACTGAACTGATTTCTATGCTTTTACTGAGCCCAATAAACGATTATTATTACTTATTTAAATAATACTAACCATGTTTAAAATTTTTGCCGACTCAAGTAATAAATAACTTCTTTAAGTTATAATTTTTCTTACCAGCATCTAACGTAGACTAATCAGTGTATCTAAACTTAGAACTACCCGTTTCGTGAGCAAATCAGTGTATTGACAAAGCGTCGCATGCCTTTACCAGCCAGCTCGCAAAGCCAACGAACTAAAAAAAATAAAAAAAAAATCAAAGATCGGGACCAATGCCTTATTATTATTTGACAAGCAGGAAATTCGGTACGGGAAAAACGTATGAATGGCCTTGACAAGAGCTGCTTAATCGTAAAGATTGGCCCTGCAGCTATTTTTATTTAACCACAAACTCTTTTAAAACAGTTAAACTACTAAAATCAAGCCTGAACTACCCACACACAATGCTTCCCCACCAATCACACCCAAAAGTTGGAATTGCTTGTGAAAACACATCGTGATTGAAACAAAATTTAAGTATTCATTGATACAGACGCGGTTTAATTAAAAGCTTTAATATGTAGGTCGAATCAACGACGGAATAAATTGTTTTCAATACCAAATGAGACTCTGTAATTACAGAACGTTCATGTTGAGACCAAATTGATTTGTGTATTAAGTATACAGTTCAGTTACCTTAGCATCTAGTCGAGCATCATAGACTTTAGGATAGTCAATTCGTTCGTGTTTTTGTTGACGTAAAAAAAAATGAGGTTTATAATATGAGTGGAGGCAGGCGCTTGTGGCAGGCTTGAAAAAAACAAATCTCCTGTTTTTAAGTCGGACCCGAAAATTGGGGTTGTCACGGAAAAAAAATAGAAAGGGATTTGCATATTACTACTACCACAGTAGATCTTTCTGTAGTCTGATAAATGAATAAGAATTCCTAACACATCCCGCAATGCGAAATAGGTTGGTGGGATCCAAACGAAATAAACCTCTGAATATGTGTCAACATATGAATTCTCAGTATAGAAACTACCAATCATTTACAAGGTTAACAACCTCTAAGTCGTAGGATGGTATAAGGAGAAACTTCTTCTTAAGAAAAAAAGATGTCTTCACAAAACATGACACAGAAACGTTAAAATCAGAAACAGCAAAAGTTTGCCAAAAACAAACTTGTCCTTAATTTTAAATACCAGCTTCGCAAGGCAAATACACGTACCTCCTTACTTACCTATGTGCCTTACAAGCCAAAGATTTTCAAGGTAATAACATGTGAAACATGTCTTACAAACAAGTTGCTCTCTGATAGTATTCCAAACGTTCTCGCTGGCAAAACTTTGAGGAAGACTGGCCAAGATAATGTGGGCTTCAAGTCCGACAATTCATTTTAGAGATAATCTGAAGTGGCCAGTGGTTTGGAATGTAATTTATGATTGTGTGTATTTAGTAATGAGGAGTATACACTATTTACTAACGAGTGATATTTACCAAGGCTACAGAGAACATCACACACACTCGAACACGTTTATCGAGAGAAGTTTGCGCTTCGGCAATCATCATCTATCTTCGTTAATTCTAAGACGCAATGATGATGGGGTTGTATATAATACTAGCTGAGCCCCACGGCCTTTGTCCGCGTGAAATTGTTATGAAAAACTACTAAAATACAATAATAATATTACTCAATCATGATACGTACAACACGTGGCGCCATCTATTATCAAAAGTACGTTATAATTGTTTTTCTCGGGAAAAGTACTTTTTCCAGGATGAAAGGTTACCTTGTGTCTGTTTCTGTACACCTGACAACTTAAAATTTCAGAATGATTGATTCAGTGATTAAGGTGTGAAAAGGAAAACGAAATGTTTATTTTTGTAAACATAGGTATACAAGTGGTGTTACCATTAAATATAATATACGGAGTTGCGATAAAGAGTACAAAATTAAATCAATGCTTTGAATCAACTTCCACGAAAAATTAATACCACAAAAGAGTAAATAAAGGTACAAACACAACAAACAAACAAACTTACTTTCGCTTGAAATGTTAATAAGGATTTCGGTATTAACATAGTTAGAAAATTATACAAGTCTATTACAATTGAAAAAATATTTATTAAACAAATACTTATCATTCTCATATCCTAAAAAGTCACACACATAACACTGTCTTAAGTGAGAGATGCTTTGGAGGTGACTAATTGTGTACGTCTTCTGGTTTAACATAATATTAGGTACATCATAAAAAAATACTCATACGGTGAAAAGTGATTGTTAACAGTTACATCACTGAGATATTGTAATCAGACACGGGGTAAAAATCCGTACTCTTCATATGGGTCTCGTTATGCGCCATCTTATATCCCCATAAACGCATAGCCTCCGTACATTCCATCTAAAATAGAGGTTATATATTATAATGTGAGACAAATTAAAAGTCACAATAAATCGTGATATTTTAAATAAGTTATATAATACAGCAGTAAAGGAGATTGTTCTAATTGGCCCTGAGCAACAAGAGTATCGGACATACCACGATAATTCATTATCTGTTTTATTATAATCGTTGCAAATACTTTTGTAACACGGACTAGCTGAATGGCAAAAAGAATATTAAAAAAATATTTTACGAGACTAATAACATTAATCGCCGCCATCTTTCTCATATACTCCAAGAGCCCAGAGCTGCCAGACATAACTTATTTTTTAACGGACAAAATGTAGGGCTTTGAGTAGTGTTTATTAGTGTATTGAATGCTAGCATAACTGCTAAGTTGGTTAGACGGCCAATTACGATGTGTAAAAAATCTTGACGAAGTAAAGTAGAATTAATAAAAGTATTAATACCGAAGAAAAAACCTTTGATTGCTAATATGACTGACTATACCATTTTTATTGGGGTGACTCCTCCCGCTCTGGGCAGAGCGGTAAGAAGTGTCCTTCTTAGCCCTTGTGCCGAAGTCGCGGTATTTCTTTTAAAATATGACAAAATTTGTCTCAGGAGAAAAAAAAATATAGACAAAATAAATAATATAAATTTTACATGGCACTAGTGTTAACATATAAAAATCGTAAAGAAAACAGTTACGTCTCTGCCTTAGGGATCCCTATATCCCTAACGGAGAGTAGCGGTGGCCCAGTGGTGGCGGCCCGACTTACGAACAGTAGGCCGTGGGTTCGAACCCCAGACGGCACATTACTTTGTGTAATTTATTTCATCACTGCTGCTATCAAAACGGTGAAGAGCTGTTGTTCGCAAAACCGGAAGGCAGTCTTTGTTCAGGTAACCACGAATTCAGGTCCAACGAACAAAAGGATCAGACCAACTATTTATTTTCTACATGTAATACAGCATAAGCCATCAATATTGATTATTGCTCGATCTTCTCACAGAACCCAGTCCAATCCAGGGTTGGTCTTCACTAGCGCGTTGAGCACCTTAAGCAAACGCGGTATAGGAGAGGTAAATCGAGCTAAAGTGCGACAAAATGGGGCATTAAACCATTTATACTTTCCAGAGGGATTCTAATTATTTGGAACGAATAATTGATATGACGGCTCCGCGTGAAAATCCTATTGGGCATACCACACGCACAGGCTTCACCACAGTATTGCCTGCGGCACACAGTGCACACGGTACATCGCGCGTGTGTTTGGTAAAACTGTATTACCATTACCAACCACATGCGATGTACTGACCTATGATGTGACTCTCACATTAAAACACACTAACCTGCAGGTCACTAACGTATTCAAAGTCAAGATTATTCTTCCATTTGAAAGGCACATTGTGAGAGACCCTGGAGGTGGAGTAGGCATTACCAGCATCCACACTGGTATGTGACTGCAAAAACTCATCTAACGCTGTCGTTCTATGGATTTTAAGGAACTTGAGAATTTGATTTGATGTTTTATTAGGCTGTAGGGCCAATTCTTCAAACCGGATCACACTGAAATGGCACAAACACTGTTTAAAGCTATTGCGGTTTATTGTTTTAATAAACTGAAGGCGAGTTGTCAGGGATTCATAGTTTTTTTTTTACACTTTGCCCCACACTAAGATCACGAAACGTAAAAGTTCGTTAGTGTAATTTATTTACTGTCACAATTTTTTGTATCACATCACATATATAAATATCGATATTTGGGACATTCGAAACTCTGTACTTCGATATTTAAGCCTTTCGATGTCATACTTGTCGATAATTAGATTTTGGATTATATTGAAGAAAGAAAGGAAATGCATTTATTTGACTCATGCCACAAATAGGTACACACAATGTAAAAAAAATATGAAAGAAAAATAACTTAAAACTAAACAAATCGTACTACTGTGTGCCTCAGGGCTGCGCCAAAAAGGCCCAGTTCAGCAAAATGCCAGGCAACTAATGCCCGACGCTGGTTTTCAACTGAACCTAAAATTAGAGTGGTTACGGATGTAAAACAGTTTTATATGTTGTGTCAATGTGGGTGGCGAATATGTACTTAAATAAATGAAATCGAGATGTGTGTGTACACTAAAATAAAAATAAGATATAAACTACATTAAAAAAAAACGGTGGATTAAAATAAACTAAGAAACAACAAATATCGTGAGTGTGTAAAGCAGACCAAGACAATGTTTAACATATACGTATTTAGGTAATAGCACGGGTGCAAGATAAAAAACCTGTTTGGCACGATAACTAATTTCTTTGTTTATATTTCGTCTACAAGTAGTTATAGCAGCAATTATACCTTACATTGTGCTTCTATTGGACTATTAGTATTACTTAACCATTCGACCATATAAAGTTACGTTGTTTTTATATTCGATGTTATGGTCGTTCGATATTTAAATTTTCAAAGTTTTGAACGTTGACATTTTACCCGAAGGTATTTTAATGTTCGACATTCAAATATGTACCAATATACGTGAGAACGTTATAGAAAGCTATATCGTTCTCACGTATATTTTCAACATAAATGATGTACCCAAGATTTTGTAACAATATTTTTATTTACAGAGCTTTCTTTGTTTTTTTCTGACATTAAAAAGTGCCAGACTCGCTAAGGTAGACTCATCTTTCCACAAAGCATTCTTGAACTGAATGAGACGAAAGTTAAAACATGTATCAAACGCACACTATGCAAGCAAGCATATTACAAGTTAGACGATTATATCGCTGATAAAAATGCTTGGCTCAATGCTGGTCCTGCTCCACAAGGACAAGACGCATAAATTGATAGCCATAAATAGGAAGAAGAAAAAAGAAGAAGAAGATTGTACAACTATCTTTGCAATGTATAAATTCAATCTCTTTAGTATTATATAGTCGCATAGCACATATTGTGTGAGTACTATGTACTAGAAAGCTGCCATTCTATGGAAACCTACATTTATTTTCTATTTTTTATTTGACTTGGATATGCCCTGGCGATTGAGAGTGTGTCATGCTCACTTAAATGTCTCACTGATGGTGGCGGGATGTGTCGGGTCATTTCGTTCCCTTTAAAATGGTTGAGTGGAATGGTGCTGATCCATGTCATGCTCGTGAACGGGTGCTGTCAGTTGTGACTGGTCACCTCTTAGCTGTCACGGCTTGTTTGAACTATTATATTATTTTTGAATCTCCGTTTTGGCTTTACTGTCGACACTTATCGTGCACATCTTGCTACATCGTTCTCATATGATAATATACCAATCTCAATATGAATGATGTTACCAAAGTTTTTGTAACAATATTATAATTTAAAAGAGTGTCCATGAAGTTTCTTGCCATTCTTCTCATGAGACCAACGCTTTGGAATCGGCAACTACAGTACACTGACAGTTATTATGCCTTGTGAGTGGGACTGTAGCTTAGTTTATTAGCTTTTTAAAATTTAGTATTTGTTTGACTATTCAAAAGAGCCTGTAACTGGCCTTATTTTTTATTATTATTATTATTATTATTATTAGCCATTTGTGTCCCACTGCAGGGCAAAGGCCTCCCTTCCCTCCTTCCACTTATCTCTATCCAGTGAAGTTGTTTGCCAATCCCTGCAAAAAGAGTCGAGTTCGTCTAGCCATCTTCTTCTGGCCCTGCCGCGTTGCCGTTTGCTGCTGTTCGGGACCCATTGTGTTGTTAGTTTAGCCCATAGCTCCTCCGGCATGCGGCAGATGTGGCCAGCCCAGCTCCACTTAAGCTTGGCAGCCGTGTGACCCACGTCGGTAATTTGAGTTTTGGAACGCAGTATCGAGTTCCTTATTCGGTCACTAAGCTTGACTCAGAGGATACTACGCTCCATTGCTCGCTGGCAGATCCCGAGTGCGGACTTTTGACGCTTGGTTAATGACCATGTCTGCGATCCATAGGTGAGGGTAGGAAGAATGCACATGTCCATGAGTTTTCTCTTGATCCCTGAGAGGGAGAGCTCCTTTCATTATTTGCTTCATCGACCAATAGCTCTTCCAGGCGTTCTCGCTGGGCTACTTGAAATAAATGATTTCGATTTTGCCAGTAATGGTCTAATTGAAAGAAATAGTTTGATTTTAATTTTTTTTTTCAACGTAAGTAAGGAAAAGTTACTTTATTTAATCCCCATTTAATAACTATTCCAAGACAAAGTCTTTCAACGAAGTTAAATTATTAGAGGGATATATTGATGATAATAATTCTGTAACTACATACTAAGTACTTACATAATAATATATTTTTTTCAACATGCAATCTGACATTGACCTGCAAATTGCAAAAAAATGAAAGAGAGAAAAGGGTAGAACAGTTTATACCAAACTCACAATAATTTATCTGGATATAGCTGCATCATTCTCCCTGCTGCCTCATAATCACTGACCATATCAGCGCAGAGCATACTAGGTTGCCAGCAGTCTGGAGATAGCTTGCAGAAAGGTACGCGTAACCTGGACTGCATAACACCGCGAGGGTCCCTTATCAACAGGACCACTTTCATGTTGAGTCTGTAAGTGTGTCAGTTCTTAAAGTTACTGGCAAGGTGATCTAACCTTAAACGTTAAGCTCACATCATCATCTACCTAGACTTTTCCCAACTATGTTGGGGTCCGCTTCCAGTGTTACTGGACGCAGCCGTATCCCAGTATTTTACATGGAGCGACTCTATATCTGACCTCCACAACCCAGTTTATACTAGGTAATACGATAGCCTTTGGTAAGACTGGTTGTCAGACTTCATCACTGACTACCTGTAATGGCTCCGAAAGATCTATAATTATGGTAGGCGGGACCAGCTGCTTAACGTGCTTTCTGAGGCACGGAGGAAACTCGGTATGTATTGGGTGGTCACCCATCCACAGACCAACCTAGGTAAGCGTGGCTGAACCTAAAGATCGACCCGAGTCGCATTTATTATTAAGCAACGAGCTCCTCGTTAAACTTTAAGCTCACATATAGGTACGTTTATTGTGTAGCTTTTTTGGAGTGCTCGTGAAAATTGATGTTCGATATTAAAGATATCGGCGTATTTTAAAATAAATGGTGAAATGTTGTAGTGGACGTGGATGGTCAGATCCGAAACCAACACATGTAAATCGGTTTAGTAGTTTTGGCGTGTAAGCGCGACAGACCAACAGAGTTAGTAATATTAGTAAAGATAAGGATTACTCACTCTTCATCATCCAATAGTTCCTCAATGAGACGTAATCTTAATCGGACAACCTTCATATTTTGGAAAGGATACAGCTGACACAACATTGAAACGATTTCTGTATTTAAACATAAATCAGTGTTAGTTTTGACCTTACAATACTGCCATTGTTTATCGTTACGGATATTAAGTTTTACTCTAGTTCTCACGTAATCTTCTAATCCTTCGAAATTGCACTCTAACATTCGTTTAACCATGGTTAAGGCTTCGCGTCCCTGATCTGGTGTCTTAAAGCGATTAGATTCATACATAAAGAGCGGTTCGCAAGTATAGTAAGTGCTTGGAACTGCATGGTATAGTAAGTCTCCAAGAAAACTAGATCCTGATCTCCATGTGGATACGACCAAAGTTCTCTGGGGCCTTCCTCCGGTCTCCATAACAAAATCTTGTAAACCATGGACACCAGATTGTGAAAAATTATAGTTGGAGGTGGCAAGTTCGATTTCACTTCGTGCTCTGTCTAGTATAATATTTTTTATAAGGGTCTCATCTTGCATGATTGGTAAGTCCTTAATGTGTAGGCCATAAGGATTCTCATTTGCCACGATATTGTATCGAATCTTAACGGCAATGATGAAAAGAATAATGACACCAATTAGGAGACATGCTTTGTAATTGATGAGTCGCCACATCATCTGAAAGAAGAAAATATCAATATTAAGGACATTCGATACTCTATCTGTACTTCGATATTTAGGACATTCGATACTCTGTACTTCAATATTTAGGTCACTGGATACTCTGCTCTTCGTGATTTAAGGCATTCACTGTCACGTTTGTCGATAATTAGTTTTTTTTTTATATTTAATTAGTTTTATATTGTCTGAAAAAAAAAATAACATACTTATGCCCAGGAAAACCGATCCTGGGCGCCACTGTTGAATATGAGGTCCTGGTTTCGACTGTCAGGTCACAGTGTTATTGGGTTGTTCGTTCAAGAATTTCTCGGTAGCGGCTACGGAGTGACCTGTACCTGACCTGGGCTAGGAATTAAACACGAATGGCGAAATGTAACCCCTCGGAGATATCAAGCGTGAAGTTTCTAACAGTGTAGGTATTTATTTAGGAAATTTCCAAAAAAACAATTCAATAAATCTATCATCATACAGTTTTAAGGCCAAACCAACACAATTATTCTTCAGTAATCAGTTGTTTATCTTAGACTCGATTCACGTTGCCGCAGAATGGAAAAGAAAATTATTTTTTTATAAAAGAAATTGCGAGGACAGAGAAATGAGTTGCTAAGAAAATTGATAACCCACTCAACATAATGTTACGAGCTGGGTTTGAGATAAATAAAAGTACTACCAATTGAACACACGAAAGATGACCGGCCGCCATACTCAAACAAAAAGATTTGAGATGAAAAGAAGAACACACGAAATAACTTTATTACTCGCAAAACACTAATACACAATCGCAAAACACTACCTACTGAACACTTTATCGCACTAGATATCTCTTCGAACATTCCGTTGCCTCGCTTCAAAGTAGACTGACTCGCTTCGTCCTCTCTCGGTCCTTATATACAACAAACACACAAAAGATATTCGAGAAAATTCCCTATTATTCATAAAGCATCCAGAAATAAACATTAACAAAAAAATAAACTTAAAGATAAAATAACCAACAAAGAAGAAGTTACTTTACGCCGTAGGTATACGGTCGAAATTAAAATGGCAAGATGGCAAGTACCGCCAACGCCGGGCGCGGTAGTTATACATACAGAATGGAAATAGGTAAGTACTAAAATTCACGCGTAGTTCTCAGTTATTAGCGAGGTTTCTCGAAGACCGACAAAATTACCTATGTAGAAACTCAAAACTGAAATGGTTCATTCCCATCTTTCTCCAGTGGTGGCAGTAGCCGACGCCTGTCGAGGCTGCGGGTTGTTCGAAAGAGATACCGCGGCCCCAGACATAAAGGGCTATGAAGGGACATGGGTGGTTTTTAGTCAGTTGAAGTCTGACTCTCCCTTCCGCTCTGCCCAGAGCGGGAGGAGTCATTCGATAATTTCCCACACTACAAAAATAAAATGGCGAAAAAAACCAATTTGGACGTTTTCTATATCATTTTCAAGAATTCTCTCAAGTCCATTGCTCGCTAGTTAGATACGAAATTCGCTGCCGCTAGAAATTAAGCCAAATAACCTTATTCAACAACAAATCAGGCTATTGAGCAATCAAACCGAATTCATTGACATCAAGTCCAAACACTTCTGAATTGGTTTATCTAGGCTTTAGGGCTGCTGGTGAAAGGTCTCTAGGTACGGACAGCAACAGAATTAGCTAAACATTGCTGAATTTTAATTATTTGATGTGAGTCCTATAGATTCCAGCTATTGTTTTAATGTTTCTGAAAATTATTCTTTAAAATATTTCTTATTCTTCAATAACTTGTTAGTAATGAGTAAAATCGAAAAAGTTTTTTATTAAAAAAAACTGTTTTGAAAATTTGAGTAGTGATTATTTACTTCTGATGCTGACTGTACGATAATGATCTTTCTGTCAAGTTGTTAGTGTGAGAATGTTGATTTGGTTGATTGATTTAATATAAAATGATGACGCTCTTGACCATTTAGCATGAACACAGCCCCCAATTAAAGTGAAAGTGGCATCGATTGACCATACAGTTTTCATGCGAGGCTAATCAAATCAATGTTGTGTCGAAGATGCCGAAGACTTTAACTTTGATAGCTCATCTATATCTATAATAATAATATTGTAAAGAGGAATGATTTGTATTTTTGAATTTTTGTAGGTAGGTATGTAACGAATGAACTTAAAAACTACTGGACCGATTTGTAAAATTTTTTCACCGTTGGGAAGTTATACTATCCCCGGCTATTTTTCTATCTCTATATTCCCACGGGAACTGCGCGTGTGAAACCGTGTGACGCCCGCTAGTTTAAAATAAAATAGCGGAAGTAAGGCTGGCCAGGTTTTAAACAAAAATCTTCCAACCCCAGTTTAATTATACACCGACTAGAAATTCCAATCGGTACAACGCTCGATGTGTTATTTAGCAGTGTTCAAATAGCCTTTGCTTTAGCTTTGTACAAGTTCCAAAACTTATATCGTTTAGATGGTCAATGAACTAGAAAGTGTTTTTAACTCCAGTGAGAAGTTTAATACATACTTTATATACTTATAAATGGTGGTCCACCGTTAAAGATTATACCAGATAATACATAACATACACAACATAACAATTTTGATTTTCATAGTGTTTTATGAATAGCATAGTTATATTTAGGGTTTTTAAATGTGCTATATCTCAAAAACTACTAATTAATATCTATCTCGTTCATACTAAATTTTGTTTAAAAGTTTTTTTTCATATGTATGCTGTAGCATACACTTTGTATTTTTCTCGCTCTTGGTTTAAAAGTTATAGGACACACACACATTTTACCAATTTGTCAGTGTCTATCTTTCAAACGATTGAATTTTGAGAATACTTTTAAAGGATTTTTTTTCTTTTGTCTGCTACAAACAAGTAGTTTGTAGTAGACAAAAGAAAAACAAATTGCCTATCGAATTCAAAAATATGGGTGAAAAAGTCCACTTTAATGATGTTCCTGTGATAAAAATTAACTCAAACAAAACCACTAACCTTTATGTACACAACCCATAAAAAAAAACACTATCAGTAACTTAAAAATAATGCTGTCTAATGGTGTAAAATTGCAAATGAATGCACTCTAAAATATCAACATTTTATATTCTTACCTTAATGACGGTCCTGATGAACGAAATGGCTAACGAGTTCATGTCATATTAGTAATTAACTACCAGGAATTTAACAGTTGTTTTTGTCCAGTTACTTTGTTTTTGTCCCGTTACTTTGTTATACTCGAACTATAGTCCTTCGTTAAAGTTAGTATCTATTATTGGTTAAAAATATTTGCTTAGGTAATCACTTAAACTCAATGTTCTTGTGCTAAGCGGGGTGCGCTGCTTGAGGGGTTCACAAAAAACTTAATTGTTTTCTAAGACAGTTTTTCGCTTAGGTATATACGAGCTACGCTGTACGCCTCAACAGCTTGTATCTTTTAAACTAAGCACGTACCAAGTCTAGTGTGAACCACATTCATTTAAAAACTTTCCTTTTGAAATTATCCTCATCTCGTTTCATTCCATGCTCACACCATGACAGCCGTTTTCCACACTGCTTAGTAGCATGGAACCCTCCGTGTGGCCCTCAGTGGAGGCCTGTGTCCCATCAGTGGGAACGTTGGATGTTGATTATGCATATGCTAACACCTAATAACAGACTGAAAAAAAAAAACGTTGCCCCACACTAGGAATTTCCCCTGTATAGTGGGTGCGTTTACAAACATTTAAACTCACATACACAAACATACCCAGATCCGCAACAACTATCTGTAGGCCACACAAATATTTGTTCCTTATGGTGATTGAACCCGCCACATGCAGCGCAGCAGTCGAATCGCTCCGCCACGAGCCACTGCGCCAACCGTGTCGTTGAAATTGAAAGGGAGGGGAGGGGTACCCCGGGGGGGGGGGGCACCCGTCGGTTGTTCACAAGTTACCGCGGCCTCGACATATAGGGCTAAGAAGGAACATGGGTGGTTTTTAGTCAATAGAAGTCTGACACTCCCTTTCGCTCTGCCCAAGAGCCGCTCGTCCGCCGTCCCGCTCTTGGGCAGAGCGAAAAGGAGTGTTATTTGATGATTTTCCACCCGCAAAAAGGTGGTGGGGGCAATTGGGGGGGAGACTTAACACACGTCGGTGATTACAGGCGTGATGTTATGTTATTGAATGACATGTAAAGGTACACTATAGCGTGACTGTAGGTGAAACCGCATCTCATTAAAATCATTTGATGTGTCTATGTTCTCAAGGCCTTCAATAGTTTTCAATTGACACCGAATAATTATACACTTTTGCCTTTTATGTTCTTCCGGGCACGGTTCTTAACTCTGAATAGCTGTTAAGAGCTAAGAGAACTGACAGAAACTTCTATTTTTTTTTTGTTGGAAAATCATCAAATAACCCTGGGAGCTCTGGGGCAGAGCGAAAGGGAGTGTCAGACTTCTTCTGACTAAAAACCACCCATTTTCCTTCTTAACCCTATACAGGGTGTAAATTAACCCTTCACACATATGTGAACCAAGCATTCTGTACATCAAACTAAGTGTACGCAAAAAAAATTGCTGGGAAACGACTTTTTTTTTTGGGTCTAAAATCTCATTTTATAGTAAAATCTCAATGTAGCACTCTTAAAACATTGTGCTAGTGGATGCTTTGAATAGTAAAAGGGTCATGGCGGTAATTTAAGTAAAGTTATAACCTGAAAAACAAGTATTTACAAAAACAGCTGTGCAAAATTAAGAACTTTGACCCCCAATACCTCCGTAACTAGGGGGTTCCCAGGTATAATCTAGAACAAAAAACATTATCGCAGTGGTGGGGAGAACAAGTGCCTTTCGTTTGCGTTAAGGGTACTTTTACACCCTTTATGTCGAGGCCGCGGTAACTTGTACTTGTTGTCTTGTCACCATCTCTGGGCCAATTGAAAACCAGCGTCGGGCACTAGCTGCTCGGCAGTTCGCTGAACTGGTCCTATTTGGCGCAGCCGTGAGATGCACACACAATTTTTTTTATTTATTTTTTTCTGTTAGTATTTAAGTTTACTTTTATTGTTTGATGTGTGCACTTAAGGCAGGTGCTAAATAAATATGTTTGCTTTCTTTTCTTTTTGTAAACAACGGGCAGCCCCGACAGACACTTCTGACAATATAATTCGACCTCGATATTAAATGTCACCTGCCCAGCCTTTCTTCTCAACTGGGTTGAGTCAGTTTCCAGTCCAACCCGATGTAGCTGAATACTTGTATTTTACAAGGAACGACTGTTTATCTAACCTCTAAAACTACGTCAGTAGAAAACCCTTTGGTGAGACTGGTTTTCAGACTTTCGGACGACTATTCTCAATTTTCAATTCTTTATTGCGTACCATAATGTATACAGTTGGTAGGGAATACATCAGTCTCAATTATGGACCCTGTCGGGCAAGAGGAGAGAGGAGGAAGAACGCTCGGCGTTTAATAAGTCAAATTACGAGTTTATACCTACATGTATTTATTATATATTTGTTTTGCTGTGAACGACAGGGTCTATGATTGTTACTTTAAAAAAATGTTTACCACCTAAGCCTACATTGTGAAATGCAATAAAGAATTGAGTATTGAGTATTTAGTAACATTGTAAACCAATTACTTTTAAAAATATGAATTATTGTTATAGTTATGTATGCTTATTTTTATTTTTATTTATTATGTAAGTAATTTATTTATTTTTAATTAATTATTGAAGATCTACAAATGACAACAACAGCCTATCGTGCTTTCCGCGTCACGGAGGAAATTATATTAATACCCGTAGTTGTTTACCCATCCACGGATCTACTAAAGCGAAGGCGGCTTAACCTTAAGATCGACCCGAGTAGCAGCTATTATTTTGCGACAGGCTTCTTCAATGAATACATTTTGAATAAGTACCTATGCCTGATGACTGTGACTTAGCTGTGCGAACTTCCTGATGGAAAAACCCAATAACACTTTGCCTGAACTGGGATTTGAGCCCAGGACCTTTTAGCAGCAGCAGTCCCAAACTGACCTACGTTTTATTCCTTTCCGTCGTGGTCTGGCGCGACCCAGTACGTGTCACGTGTTCAGGGCGCGGATATAATAAAAATAATTTGTGGAAATATTTCCTAATTCTAACTATTTTCTTTTAATGTAGTTTATTAAAATGTACTGATCTCACGAAATTAAGAATTTATATAGTATTATATGGAATAACCATTAATGCATTATAATTTATAAGATGATAAGCTACTGTTCGTGGATCGGACTGAGTCAAAAAAATATGATTCTAATAAGTCTGTCTCTTAGCTATTAGATACTTGTTATTTATTCCATCAAATTAATAAAAATTGACGAAGATGAAACGTGTCAAAGATTATGAGTGAGGGGTTGTGACGTCATTTGTAGGTAAAAAATGTACGGACATGTGACGTTTTCGAGAAGTTCACGAGTTTTCAAAGCACTGTATCGTCTTCATTTTTTGTTTAAGTGAAACAAGAAAAAACATGTGTTCAATATTTTTTGGAAATCTATCTGAAGGACTAATTATTCTTTTTTTGTCCGATCCCCTATCACTGAGTACAGAAATATGTAAGTACTTACGTTTGAGTAGTTGTTTGTTTCTAAAAACAGTTCTTAGAAAAACAACAAAAAAAAATACAGACAAAAGGGATAGCTTGCAAAGAAACTAAACTTGTCTACCTTTAAATCCAATAGGAGCACGTATTGAGACTGTAAAATCCGTGAATCTGTCAATCTGTCTCCTTGGCTAACATTTACACACTTTAAGAAACACCTTTAAAAGGATACCAATGTTTTTCATACTGGCCACTAGAGTAAACCCAAATGAACAAAGATGGGCAAAGTAAACGAATTAGAATCGATCAAATAAATCGGAAACAATTTTATGTTTGTAACACATGTTGTTGTTGTGTTGATACATGTTTGCAAAACTGTAATTTGTATGAAATATACAGGGTGTTTGGAAGGGAGCTGTACATACGCCTAGGGTAGAAACTAGGGATAGTCTGCTACCTACCCCCGCCCATTATATTGACCTTGGCCTCAAGGTTTTTTTTTAATTTATTATTATTTTTTATTTGACTTTTTGACTAAAACTACCTGTAGCTCAAAATCTATCCATGGGACCGGTCGGCTAATGGTCTTGTTTTAATCGTTAGAGTCTTAGGGTCCTGCAAAAAATTATTTTACACCAGAAAATTGTGGAGAAGAAAAGTTATGGGGCCTGAAGTACCGTAGTAAGGTAAAGAAATAATTTTAAATTAAAAAAAAACCTTGAGGCCAAGGTCAATATAATGGGCGGGGGTAGGTAGCAGACTATCCCTAGTTTCTACCCTAGGCGTATGTACAGCTCCCTTCCAAACACCCTGTATAATGGCCGTACGAAATAGTGCCGGCAGGTGATGTGGAAATCTTTCAGCAAACGGTGTGTTATTGCCTCGGCCGTGCAAGATTGTGACGTCAGCAACCTTAACACTATTAAAATAAAGATCATAGTAAAATTGATAGACTTGTTGGTGGAAGTAGCCTAACACGAACCTTAGAATAACGATAAGGATCATTGTGATTGTCAAGCCGGCTTTTGACTATGACATGTAATATAAATATTACATCTTGAGCTATGTATACATTTCGCGTTTGAGATGTAATATAATTATATATTATAGCTTAGTGTGAACCATGTGTGAACGGTCGCGTACAAAATGTATGACAAGCGATAAAATATTATATCTCAAGATGTAATATATACGAGTACCTATATCCCATAGTCAAAAGTCACAGTGATGCAAAGTCAGAAGTGAAATTACTGCGACAGAACAAGAACTGTAAGTGTGAAGGCCAAGAGTACTCGTGCTAGCAAAAATAAACAATGCATTCAAAAACTGAATAATATTTAAACAAAAAGTAGTGGTACATTGTTTTCCTTCGTTTTTAATATATATAATTTTATACTTGTCCATGTTACCAATGTATCAAATTAAATATTTATGATGAAATTCATGAAATGTCCGTGAAAACTCCATCGAGCAACACAGTTCACAATAGGTGAGCGAAAAGGTCGTTAGTAACTGATTCACTTTCAATTTACATTAATATTCACGCAATCGGTTCACGATTGTTACAAGGGTTAACAAACAATACTAGCTTGTGCCTGCGGCTTCACCCGCATTTAATTCGATAATTGTCCCATGGGATCATACTACCGGGATAAGAAGTATCCTATGTGTTAATCCAGGATATAAACTGTATATCTGTGTTACATCAGAAACTTTCGCATTTATAATATTAGTAGGATATCAGCTTTTGTACGTGGCTTCATGTAAAAGTTATCCCTTTCAAAGCAGGGCAAAATATATCCTACGTTCGAGGACGGGTACAAAACTTCTATCTGTTTAGCTGTAATGGTGTTTCTTTCGCATTATATTTTGGGGGTATGAGGAACAGGGTGTAAAGTTCTTCATCCCCCATAGAAAAGGAAGGATCCTCCGACCAGACGGGTGTTGTCTGGTGGGCTAACTGCCCGACATAATGTAAGTCGGGATATTTTTTCGGGATTATCAATTAATGCTTATGTTTTACGATAGCTATCGCTATCGCCACAATAAACTAGACTAGCTTTTGCTCGCGACTTCGTCCACGTGGAATATTGCCTCAAGCCTTTATCGATAAATGGACTATCCAATAATTAAACACAAAAATATTTGTGAATGTCAATTGTCACCCATCACGATTGGCAGGAAGTTGGAAGAGAAGGGTAACCAGGACTTAGTTGCGCTGGTGAGCCTATTATTATAAGCCTATACTGTCCCACTGCAGGGCAAAGGCCTCCCTTCCCTCGATCCACTTTTCGCGATCTAGTGCGATTATAGTACTTTGAGATGGAGTCCAGCTCATCCCGTCATCTCCTTCTGGGCCTGCTGCGATGTCGTTTCCTGCTTTTTGGTATCCACTGATTGATAATTTTCCCTCCTGCTACTAATGGGTACTACGGCGAAAAATTAAAACTATGTTAAAAAAGACTCGATTAACAAAAATAACGAATCGTCCGAACACTTGTATGGCGCATCTCTAGCCGTTCGTTTCAATTTAGAGTGATAGGCGTAAGACGTGTGGATGGCGTGGAAAATTACTATTGTACCATTCCACTGTGTTACGAAACAAAGATCAATGAGATTCAGATGTGGGAAGTAAGTAAAATACTTATAAATTATTTTGTCCAGAAGATACTGAACTACGTTAAAAGCTACTAGATTAGCATAACTAAATAATTACAGCCGGTTGGGGTTGATTTACAGGTTAAGCCGTGCTTGCGTAGGTTGGTCGGGAGATGGAGGACCATCCTTTACATAGCCACTTTCCTCTGTGCCTCAAAGAGCATGTTAAACCGTTGGCAGTAGCTGTAATTTAAAAAAAAATTAGTACTTAGTCGTTGAAGGATCCAATAATGGAACAGTTGGGCAAATAAGATACTGAAAGAAATTTGTCAATCTGACAGCTTGTTACCAAGTAGATAAGCTGGATTGTGAATGCAGCCGCTTCATGTAAACTATCGGATTCCAGCTGTAAACTGGAAGCCGATCAAACAGCATTCAAGACACTTGATGAAGTGACACAAATGAAGATATCTTCAGCGATTTTCTCCAACGGTGTGTACAGTCACGAGCAATAATATGCATACACTTGGCCAAGTTCAAACGCGAATTACTGGTGATATAACGATTGCAACTTTGAAATATGAACTACTCTATGATGAGATGCGTTCCAAAATACTAATTTCGTTTCGTAACAGAAAAATGATGAATCATTACACCAGGCGAAAATTGGTTCTAAAGTTTGTTAAGTGTATTTAAATTGATGCTGCTGACTGTACACATAGCACTGCAAATGCTGGCAACTTTTTGCTTGAATGGGTGACCTTAAATGGTTACCATTTTAGGCTTGGAATTACAAACAAAAATAATTACATTGGTACTCTACAAATATTCGGTTTTTTCGTTTGAGTAAAAAAGCATTCGTTGGGGTTTCCTATCGACAAGGATGTTAATTAAAACCAGTCGGTTTGTAGTTTCTAATATATTGCCAATATAATATATATTGCTATCTAATACAGTATGTTAACTAACAGAGGGCGTTCTCGTCAACCAAGCATTCTGTACATCAAACTAAGTACCCCTACTCAAAATTTTTTGCTGGGAAACAACTTTTTTTTTTGGTGTCAAAAATCACATTTTACGGTAAAACTCAAAGTACCACTCTTAAAACATTGTGCTAGTGGATGCTTTAAATAATTAATGGGTCATGGAGGTAATTTAAGTAACGTTATAGCCTGAAAAACTAAAATTTACGAAAACAGCTGTGAAAAATTTGGAACTTTGACCCCCAATATCTCCGTAACCAAGGGGTTTCCAGGTTGGTAATTTTTATTGCGGGTTAACGGGAACGCCCTCTGTTAGTTAACATACTGTATATTGCTAATATATTGCCGAACTGGGCGTCTGGAGCCTATTTGGAGCCAGAATAAATGTATAATCTGTCTTTTATTTATTTTTCTTCCATTTATGAGATAGGTGATTCTGACGAAAATTGTGTGCTTCTGGAACACTTTTTAAAACAAAAAAAAAAGAAAAATATATTTCACACATAATTGTATTTAAACGGGTTCATGAACCTCGAGGCCATTGACATTTTAAGTAGAAGATAGAAAACACAGCATGACTACCAAATAACATATACAAACACTCAAATTATTTGTAAATCGACTTATTTACCCATAGCAACTTTCACGCCGACTCTTCTATACCAATCAAACTTGGAAAATGGAAAATTTGATGGAAATTTTTGCTACTAAGAATTATCGTCTCGTGGTCGTGCCTCGTTTAGTGGTATCAATCAGGATTGCTGAGCATGACGTTCATGTTATTGGGTTTTTCCATCACGGATTTCTCAGTAGCACACACTGGATCTGGATTTGTGCCCGGTTGATGGCTATAGGCTTCCCTATTACATCGCACTTAAATATCACACTAATATTAAAAAGGCGAAAGTTTGTGAGTGTGTGAGTGTGTATGTTTGTTACTTCTTCACGCAAAAACTTTTTTGGATAAAATTTGGTACTCAGATAGTTTATAACCTGGATTAACACATAGGATAGTTTTTATCCCGATTTTATCTTCCCGTGGGATAATTTTCGAGTTGTAGCGGGTGAAGACGCTGGCAACAGCTAGTAAGTCATAAAATATGGATGTACTATTGAACACACTTCCTCCTAACCCTTCTGGAGTTAATGTTCTTCTTCAGTTAAGTGTATTTTTTAATTTCTAAAAGGGTCAGTAATCTCATGGACTGATGATCTTTAAAAGGTGGTTTGGTCAGACTGTCTGTGGGTGGACAAGATGTTGCACAGCATTTGAAGAGCCTGTGATGACTAGTAGACAGCAACCGACTAACGTCATTGATTGAAAGCCATAACGCAAAAAGTATTATCTGGCCCACCTCCTAAATAAACCAGCACAGTGGTAGAGTGGTTTAGGCGTTTGGCTTGTGTTGGCTTTTGGGTGGTGAAATCACATTTTACGGTAAAACTCAATGTAGCGCTCTTAAAACATTGTGGTAGTGAACGCTTTGAATAGTAAACGGGACATGGAGGTAATCTAAGTAAAGGAATGACCCGAAGACAGGGTGTAAATTAACCTTTCACACATATGTATACCAAGCATTCTGTACATCAAACTAAGTACCCCTAGGCAACATTTTTTGCTGGGAAACGACTTTTTTTTTGGGGTCAAATATCTCATTTTACGAAAAAACTCAATGCAGCACTCTTAAAACATTGTGTTAGTGGATGCTTTGAATAGTAAAAGGGTCATTGAGGTTATTTAAGTTATTACCTGAAAAACTAGTATTTACAAAATCAGCTGTGAAAAATTTGGAACTCTGACCCCCAATATCTCCGTAACTAGGGGGTTCCCAGGTATGGTAGACAAAAAAAATATTGCAGCGGTGGGGAGAACAAATGCCTATCGTTTGCGTTAAGGGTACTTTTACACCCTTTATTATAAGAGCTAAAAATTGCTTGTAGGTTTGTATGTAGGGGGTAATCTTCGGAATTACAGACTGGATTGCGATAAGTCTTTCACTAACAGGAAGCTTTTAACGTTCGAAAACTGCTGATTAGTTTGAATAAATGACTTTTGATATTGATTTTAACAACATTTTAAATATTCCCGCGGGTAAATTACCATACATAACGGGAGCAAAGCCGTGAGGAAAAGCTAGTACACAATAAAAATAATAAGTTCAGTTTCAGCGAGTCTTGATTAGTAACGGCTCCAAAGTTGAAGTAAACATTTTGGAGCGTTCGACGCTTTTTAATTGAGAATATGGCGAGCATACAAACTCCACGACATTTGCATATTTATTAGGTCCCAGAGTTTCCGTCTCTTTCGGGTAGGCCTTGTCGGAATAGTTTTGAAATCGAACAACCCAACACTTTGAAATAAGTTTTAGATAATCGGGAGCACATGGATCGTTTATAATTGTAAGCAGCATTCAGAGACATTTAAAAAAAGCTGGCCAAGTGCAGGTCGGACTTGCACATGAAGGGTTCCGTACTTTACTTTGTAAAACATATATTGTGATAAGTTGGTTTTTCATAGTCTTTGTATGAATGAAAAAGTTATTTTTGCGGTTTTTTAAATGTGTAATATCTCCAAAACTATTAACTATATATTGTTCAAACTAATTTTAGTTGAAAGTTTTCATTGCGATCTACAGCAAATATATTTTTTTAATTTTTCATTGTCTAATTAAATGTTTTTTAATTATTTTTATAATTGAGTTGATTGAATGAACGGTAAATTGCGATTTACGATTTATGACGTATTAAAAAAAAATACTTACTAGATCTCGTTCAAACCAATTTTGGTTGGTAGTTTTTGTTGAGATCTACATTATATATTTTTTTTAGATTTGTCACTCTCTTACTTTAAAAGTTAGAGGGGGGGGACACACATTTTACCACTTTGGATGTGTCTATCTTTGAAACGATTGACTTTGAGAAAAAATGATTTTAAGAACCTCAATGTCATTTTTGAAGACCTATCCATAGATACCCCTCATGTGTAGGTTTGATGAAAAAAAGTTTTTTTAGTTTCAATTCCATGTATGGAGAGCCCCCTCTTAATCTTATATATATATTTTTTTATATAAAAATCAAAAAGCGGTTTACAGAATACATCTACCTGCCAAATTTCAACTGTGTAATCCTTATACTCTTGGAATAAAATGGCTGTGACATACGGACGGACAGACGGACAGACGGACAGACAGACAGACAGACATGACGAATCTATAAGGGTTTCGTTTTTTGCCATTTGGCTACGGAACCCTAACAAGTTGCCACACTAGGAAGTCCTCCTGTATCGTGGGTGCGTTTATAAACCAAACACCCGGAACAACTATCTGTAGGCCATACAAATATTTGTAACGTGCAAAGATCGAACCTGCGACATGCAGCGCAGCAGTCAATTGCTCATTCACTGCGCCAATCGTGCCATCTGAGGGATCTCGTAAGTGGGCTGCGGGATGTTGTAAGAGACACCGCGGCCTTGACATATAGGGCTAAGAAGGAACATGGGTGGTTTTTAGTCAGTAGAAGTCTGACACTCATTCAGACTGTATTTTGAATAAAATATGATTTGCGAGTGTACCAAATATGTGGTTCTAGGTCTAGTCGGGGGCCATGTGATGATTTTCGGTCACCGTAGGTGCGGGCCAGTAGACGGTAAGTAATGGACCCAGAAGACTATCAGCATAGTCGTTAAATGGCAATGCCAATTATTTGGTCAAAGAAAGAGTCAGTTTTTTGGACACGCGAAGTGTCGACCAGTCGGCGAGAGAATTCCTTATTTTTTTAAAATGGTTGGATTCTGAATACTAAAACATATCCTATTTGAGAGCAGCAATAGCCCAGTGGTGGCGGTCTCGACTTACGAACAGTAAGTAATCGGTTCGAACCCAGGCAAGCGCATTACTTTGTGCCATTTATTTCACCACCACTGCTCTCAAAACAGTGAAGAAAAACATCGTGAGGAAGCCGGCATATCCTAGAACCAAAAAAAGACATAATATGACATCCACCAAGCCGAACTGGGCCCGCGTGGCGGCTGGCAACCCATTTCCTCTAATGGAAAGGAGGCCTGAGTCCCAGCAGTGAGACAATAGGGGATCGGACAAAAAAAAAATTAGTCCGTCAGATAGATCTCTAAAAAATATTACAGACGTATTTTTTCGTCTTTCACATAAACAAAAATTGAAGTCAATACAGTGCTTCGAAAACTCGTTAACTCTTCGAAAACGTTATATGATAGTACATTTTTTCATCAATTCATCTTCGTGAATTTTGATTAATTTGATGAAACAAAAAACACGTATCCAATATTTTTCGATAATCTAACTGACGGACTAATTACAATCATTGTTTTTTGACTCAGTCCGATCCCCTATTACAGGCTGATGATGATGATGATCCTATTTGCTAGTGTCTATCGAAGACCTGTAGTAGGTCACATTATTATTTCAGGGTTTCAACACAGAATCACATGTTCAGGTTTCAAGGTCGTTTATCCGCCCTGCATGCCTGCCTACGAATGCTTAAGACCGTAACAAAAACCAGTCTACGCCTTCAAAAAAATATCAGTTACCTACGAAAATAAACAGTGTGATCCCTTATAATTCTCCTAAAAAAACTGAAAGGATATTTCTCACAAAGAGCTTAGTCATCAAAAGGTAATATTTCAGGCGAGTGTATCAAAGTAGCTTGAACGGGCTCACTCAGAAAGAAAACAAAAAATACGTACATTTGGCGAAAGTAATAATTTTCTGAAGGTATTTGCATAAACATGGTAAGCCTGGGGCCATACTTGTGATTAGCTGTTTTTTTTAATATCGGCAAATTACGTACGAGCACAAGATATAATGAGTAATTTTTGGGACTTTACAATGTCATGGTCTATGTTGTTTTTCTCAGATTTTTATGAATTTTCTTCATTTGTATGCGTCTCCAGTAAAAGATTAGTAACGGTACATTATTATACAATATTCTGTGAGGGTTTAAAATTACTATTTTCTTTTTATTTCACATAGACTAAACGCATAGGCGGATCCCATTTTTCCGTTCCATAATATCTACGCTTATTAATCATGAGTTTAATGACAGCAATTAAATATCTTTTATTTACAAAGTCTCTCTCTCTGACGGTCAATGAAGGGACAACCAGGCATTTGAATTAAAAAAAAAATTGGTAATGTCACAGATTTTGTATGACCCACAAAAAAAAGGGAAAGTATTCTTTTGTGCAGTCGAAGTGATCACCATCATCCACAGCCCACTTAATGCAGCCAAGTGATGATGATCCACAGCCCGAGTGCACCCACTATTGGGTAAAAGCCTCTCTTTACTTGTACCTATATTGATGACTAGCGGACGTCACGCAGTTTCACCCGCGTAGTTCCCGCTCCCGTGGGAATACAGGGATAAAAAGTAGCCTATATCACCCGGGGATAGTGTAGCTTCCCAACGGAGAAAGATTGTTCAAATCGGTCCAGTAGTTTCGGAGCCTATTCGTTACAATCAAACAAATCTTTCCTCTTTATAATATTAGTGTATATTATAATTATTAGTGTACATGTGGAGGGTTGAATAGTATGTGATTAATAGTTTTTTTTTTTTATTTAGCCCGTATTGTCCCACTCCTGAGCAAAGGCCTCCCCCCATTCCTTCCACTTCTTACGATGGTGTGCTTCATCTTGCCAGTTGGTGAGAATGCCATCCAAGGCGTCCCACCATCTTCTCCTCGGTCTACCGCGACCCCGTCTAGCTGTGTTAGGGCTCCATTCTTGCGATATTCGGGCCCACAGCTGCGGCGGCATCCGGCAGACATGGCCCGCCCAGTCCCATTTCAGTCTTGCAGCTTTATAAGCTACGTCTGCAATAGACTAATACTAATAGATTATTGAATATAAAAGTAGATGGATGGAGGGGGAGAGGAAGGCCAAAGAAAAGATGGATGGAGTTTGTGAGGAGTGATATGAAGGAAAAAGAAATAAAAGATAGTGTGTCAACGGACAGGGCAGAATGGAAGATAAGAACGTGCTGCATTGACCCCAAATAACATGGAATAAGGACAGGAAGACGATGATGACTTGTGCCTATCACAAAAGTCCTGTTTAGGTGAAGTGTTAGGAATCGAACCCAACAGTCACACGCAGACGGCAGGCGCAGGCGGCGTGATCAACCTGCGCGGCAACCGAACCGAGGATGCACCTCAGCTCGGTCGGGCGCCTGCGCGACCGCTGACACTCGCATCCTCGGAGTCTCCCACGACGGACGACACTCTAAACGCTTATTTAATTTATTACATGTTTTGTCGAGGCTATTCTAATTGTAATTTAATCGGCATTAAACCAAGCCTTTATATACAGTCCACTATAACTTTTATTTACCACGAGCAAGGTGAACATGAAGGTTAATTTTTTATTTTAGATTAGTGACTTCAGTTATATCCTTTTAGTTATTATTTGCCGATGGAATAGATTAGAGGGGGGTAAACTCATGATTTGTTTCAGCATCAGTTGTGGGTTACATGAACTGGGGAGCTCATCAATAAAACATTTAAAGCGGTTGCGATGTGACGTATTTGGGAAGAGGAAGTTTAAACTTGGTAAATAATTAATTGTATGTTATAGACAGCGTTACGGAACAGCTATGGCCAGTTTGTAATTTATAGCTAGGGAAAACGGATTTTAAAATGAAAATATGTAGTAAAAACTAACAATCAGTCTTTATTGTTACCCGGTACTCCAAGCAGTGTAAGTACACCTTATTCTATTTTTCTTAAGTTATTTATTTTTCTTTTCTTTTCTTTGTAGATTAAAATAAACCGGTTAATCACCAAATGTGTGTGCGAATGAATTATCTGATTTGATTTGATTAGATTTGAGAATGTCTTTATTCATCACAAAACGCTCAACACTCAATTACTAGTTTACCACCGATGACTACGAGTATATTCACTTAAAATATCAACCTTGTAGTCCATTTCGATAATTGTATGACCAAAGCCAGACTGACTGCTCCCGTAATCATCATCATCATTAGCAGCACTTCTGGGACACAGGCTTCCCCTCAATGAGAGGGAGTGGGCTATAATCCATCACGCGGGCCCAGCGCGGGTTGGTAGATGTCACATTTCTTTGAATATTTTGGTTCTAAGACATGCCGGTTTCTTCACGATGTTTTCTTTCATTGTTTAGAGAGCAGCGGTTATGAAATAAATTACACGAAGTATTGCGCCTGCCTGGGTTCGAACCCTAGACTTACTGTTCGTAAGTCGGGGCCATCACCACTAGGCCACCGCTGCGCTGCTTTCGTAAACACATTTAGTACACAAAACTCAACAACTTTCTCGAACTTTCTTCATAGCTCAGTAGTAAACAATTCCAGGATGTTTCTCTAACATTCGATAAAGTTGCTTATTGGCACATTCTAGACTTGAACGTAATCTGATTTTTAACCGACTTTCAAAAAGGAGGAGATTCTCAATTCGTCTGCTTTTTTATTTTTTTTGTATGTTTGTTATCGGATATCTCCGTCATTAATTAACCGATTTCGAAAATTCTTTTTAAATTCGAAAGAACATACTCTCGAGGTGGTCCCATTGTCACCTAGTCAGGATCTGATGATGGGATCCCAGGGAAATCGAGGGCATCTCTCAAATTGTATAAGCACTTGTTACGTTTTCCATATACTTTCTAAAGCTGTTCATATATTTGCGTCTGCGGCTGGAAGCTGATGACGGAAGGTACAACTCCTCAACGGTTAGGAGTTGAAAAATGTTTTGCAAAATTATACCTAGTTATGGTCCAATAGTTGTATTTATTCAGGCTATTATGTTAACCTGATGGTAATAGCACCATGGAGAAATATAAGGCAACCCTCAAATTTTAAAGGCACGTTAGGCATGTTGATGAGCTGATGATGGAAGGTACAACTTCTTAACGGTTAGGAGTTGGAGGAAAATTCTTTAATAATGTATTATGGGGGTGTAGATATGGTTATATTCTTCCAGGTTATCTAGGTGACCTGATTATGGAAGGTACTACTCCTCAATAGTTAGCAGTTGAAAGCAATAATAAGATAATCTTGTAGGTTGAGGGTTTGGTTTCTTAGTCGAATGATAAATGCATAGTAAATATGTATATAGAATAGCTATTACAATAAAAAAAAAAACTCGAAATTAAAGCACACGACGCCGTGCGCCGTAGTGTCAGTTTCGTAATTTTGGGCCTCGGTCGTATGACGGACAAATGAATCGTCGGTATAGAAGATAAGTCAGTCAGCTTTCATTTTAATCGTATAGAAGATAGATAAAGTAAGTCATAGACGCCCAGCTCAAATCCTTTGACCTAGAAAGCTGTTTGCACAGGCGTTGCCTTTATGATGTAGGCAAGGAATACAAAAGTAGTCCGTCAGATAGATTTCCAAAAAATATTGGACACGTATTTTTTCTTTTTTCACGTAAACAAACAATGAAGACGATACAGTGCTTTGAAAACTCGTGTGACGTCATTTTCTGAGACATTAGTATGACATTCTTTAGCGGTCAGTGACGTCACAACCCCCACTCAAATCTTTGACGCGTTTTATCTTCGTCAATTTTTATTGTGTTGATATAACAAAAAATACGTATTATTTTTCGATAATCTAACAGACGGACTTATTAGAATCTTATTTTTTTAAGTCAGTAAACATCCTTATTATAAGGCCATGAAACATATTTTTTATTTTTCGGTCCCCGTATCTGATTTCCGTCTAAACACCCGTTTTATCCACTGAATAAAGTCACCTCGACTAACTTATCTGCATTTGAAATGTACAGGGTTACGAGTCACGTTTTATTGAGGGCCATTGTATTCAATCGCTTTTTATTAAAAGCTCAATGGAAAATGTTGTGTTTTGATATGCTAACCACGGGAACACCAGGTCATTTTAATTAAGACAAGTGAGCATTTTGACTTTCATTTTAATTCTACTTTTAGGCATGTCTGTCTAAACCTTCGGAGATTACAGGCGTGATGTTATGTTATGTATCTGTTCAATGCTTGATGGGTCTATCACCGCAGCTATCAAAACTATGAAGGATATGCCAGGAAACCATCTGGTTCTAGAACCAAAAAAATTAAGACATAACATGACAACTCTTAACTCGCACTGGCTCCCACACCCTCTTGCAGAAAGAAACTCTGTGTCCCAGCAGTGGGAACATTATACGCTGAAAAATGCTACCTATATGAAATATGCTTATGCTAGAGGAGTTTCATTTCACTTACAGTTTTATTTGCATTATCCTAGGTTTTGAAAACAAATGGTCGTTTGTGTAAATTTATCAAAAACAACAACTTTTTTTGGCAATAGTTCAGTAAGCTTGAAACATAAAAGAAAAATGCTTTAAACACAGTCTGCACCTAACGACTGCACCAAGAAGGTCCATTTCAGCACTTCATACAGCAACGTGCCACACAAGTCTACAGACCGTATAAATCTTAAACCAGAAAGTCTTTGTATACTTATTACTTTGCTATCATCTGCTTTTTTAGTGCATCCACCTTAAAACATTACTAACTTGTAAAGCGCTTTTTAAGTATACGCTTCAAACCATCCATGTACGTATTATCCATTCATTAATGTATGTTACAACAGCCTGCTCACAGCGTGCCACCCTAGACAGCCAATGACAGCTAACCATAACCATGCCACTCTAGCAAACCATAGCCATGCCACTCTAGCATACCATAGCCATGCCACTCTAGCCAGCCAATGACGGGCAACGACTCGCGAGCCAATCACAGTCAAGCGAAGACACCGCCATAACTACCGGATGCCTCCGGTGGGGATATCAGTCTATATAATGCCCTGTAAGCTCAGTTTCGAGGTCTTGTCGCGCTCGATTGTGAAACCTGTAAGTCGAGACTCTGTCCGAATAAAATAATGAATCAATTCCTGTCTAATTTTTACCACTGTCGTTACATGTATGTATGATGGTGTAATGATGATAGTATTATCATAATAAATTCTAAAGTAACATAGTACAGTAAAAGACCGACAGAGAGAAAGTCAGCCAGAGTGGCTTTCTTTCTGCCTGTCGTCGGTCTGTTACCTGTTCAAGTATTAATAACGGTTGAACAAAGCACTCAATCAGGGATAAACCATCTTCTTGAACGTTAGTGGCTAACTGGCGTCAGAGCTTTTATGCCGACCTGTAACTTGGCTTTACATACCGTCGAGGAATATCTCTCAGGCATGCTAATAATGTATTCCTCAACCGAAGCAAATGATAATTATACGAGTACAATACGCACATGAATCCAAAAGTCAGAGGTGCATGGCTTGGGGTTGAACTCGAGACCTTTGATTTGGCAGGCTGACCGTCACACCCCTAGACTATCACTCTACTCCCCTAGACGATTAAACTGGGATAATCCTTGACCTAGAATAGACATCTGAACATGACATGGACATGGGATATTTTTCATATAGGTATCCCGTTTCTGTGGGATAATTTCCAGGTGAAGCGGCGTCTAAAAGCTACAGTTTTCTACACAAAAAAAAGCCATTTTTACTGTTTTACAAATTTACAATACACATGCTTGTCTTATTACACAATCTGTGTCAATTAACAGCTTGTCTTTCGACAAAGGCCTCCATTCCTGCCTGTCTCTTGCTGTTCTCATCCACTCTGGACCCGCTACCTTTTAGAGGACCATATTCCCATCTTTTTGTTTCCTGCCCATTCTATACAAAACTGATTGATAAATCAAACAACGGCGTGAAGCTGTTGGCTCTTAGTTTGGGAACACTTGAAATTAGTTAACTAAGTCCTCTTAGTGAACTAATTTACTGAACTCGTCATACTTTGTGTCTCGGATCCAGTCTGTAACGTCTTTGACGAGTTATCGAATTTTAAGAGGATGTCTGTGCAATCCTCTTAAAATTCGATAACTCGTCAAACATCACGAATGGGCGACGTCATCCTAAAGTTTGTTCGATTGATTTTTGAACTGAAAATACTAGCAGGTATCCTATAGCATTTTGTTTAAAATATTTGCGACAAGCATTAAGTCATCCATAAATTAATTTCTAAAGGCTGCGAAAGAGCTACCGTGGCCTTGACACAAAGGGCTAAGAAGGAACATGGGTGGTTTTTACCCGACTGCGGCGAAGCCCAAAAGGAGGGTTATGTGTTTGGCGTGTATGTACACACATCAAAAGTGTCTAGGGATCAAGCATTTTTATGCGGATTTCTTGAGATTGAGATGTGGCTTTGTAATAAATTTATGATTTTATAAAGGGAAACGCCCAAAAAATGCCTGAAATAGACAGAAACTACTAATAGTCTTTAATTCTATTTAGAATAAAATATGTATAACGAAATGTTTCTCAAGTTTGTTTACCTAGGGTGAAAATATAACGATAATTAAAATATTTATTTTGATATCCGTCATAGTCATTCTTAATTTATAATGGCGGTCAGTGTTTATTTGACATGAGTAATCGACATTCAGCCAAACAGAAATCGTCAAATAATCCATAACGAACTATTTTATAGAATTATTGCATAGTTATCATTCATTTAATATTATTCGACCTATTTATACCGTAAATCTAATTAAAATAGTATATGCGTATCAATATTAATTAAAATAAAAAAAACTTGAATTATAAATCGTATCGTAGGCTGTATGCGTCACATGTCCTTTGCCTTATTGACAGTTTGACATGAATGCATTTTCATATTATTTTCGATTCATGGTTTTGCGGATTTTTGCGTTTGCGGCTCGAGTTAATTCAGGATATTATATTATAACGACGACTGTGGCTATTTTTTAAGGATTTTGATTTAACTTCTGCACACGTTACCTATTTTTGAACACGACTTAGATTGGACCCGCCTAAACGACGACTCGGCTTTTTGACGACGGACCTGAACCTGCTTTATATACGACTCTGCTGTTGTTTTGGACTTGTGCATCGTGTACATTTAAGAATGGATAGAAACGTACACTGTATTAATTGCTATCTCGATATTGCAACGATGAGACGTAATTTCTTATCAGTGCAAAATGATGAAGTACGTTGTTTAATACAGGCATGGATAACACCACAAGCTGTAAGTATTGAGATTCCCTAGTTCTCTTACCTTTTTTTATTGAACGCACTGGCTTAAAAAAATTCGTACATTATGTTTTCTTCTTTCTCACAGGTTGAACAAGAGAGTGTTGTTTGTGATGCATGTCTAAGATTGGCAATTCAAAGTATCACTGAGACACCAGGAACCAGTCGACCAGATAGACAAGTAGGCCACCACCAAGTGTGCGTTTGCTGTGGACAGTCTGTTCTTCTTCTTCTTTTCTTCTTCTTCTTCTTCTCTTCTTTTTAATGATGATTAGAACATTTAAATGCTGTTTTGTTGTTTAATTATTGCATATTAATCCTTAACCTTGACTTAACCTATATTTTAGAAAAAATGTTTGGAACTGGCTTCTACCAAGTTTTTTGATAATTATTGAAATTGTCATGGGTTCCCTACGATTTGTAGTGCAATTTGGCGTTTATTTCATTGTTGTTCATTTCAGGCATTTTTTTGTGTGGCTGATGGGCATTCCCCTTTATATGGATCCTTTTTGGTGCATTTCATAATTTGAATCAGGAACTGTGAATCAAATTCGAGTAAAAGATGAAAATCAGCTGTCAATATTTTCCCTATAAAAACATACAACGCATTGAAGACATTATCAGTGCTACTGTTTCCCTACTACTGATTAAAACCAACGTTATTATGGAGCGGCGACGTCATTTAAGCAGGGAAGAAATGCTCAGAGCCGTGGGAATGATAGAAGCTGGTTCCCGGCAACGTACTGTGGCTTTAGCTCTGAATACAAGTCAGAGTGTTATCAGTCGACTTTGGACACGTTACCGAAGCACTGGTACCGTGGCTGAGCGCCATGGAGGACGGTATCGCTGCACCACACGGAGACAAGACCGATACATTCAAATCTTAACTCGAAGAGCTCCAACAATAACCGCCATGATGTTAGCCGTGAGGCTTCATCACTCTTCAGGGAACTTAATTAGCGACCAAACAGTCAGAAACCGCTTGCATGAAGTGAACCTTCATTCCCGAAGACCGCTACGGGTACCACCTATAGCAATGCACAATCGTAGGATTCGATATCAATGGGCTCTTGAACACAGAAATTGGGCAGAAGAACAATGGCGTTTCGTGTGCTTTTCTGATGAGTCTCGTTTTGGTATGAGACTGGATACAAGACGTGTACGACACTGGAGAACCCCTGGACGCCAACAGCGATTAAAATCCTGCCAGGAAGTCCATCCTTATAGTGGTGGAACCATCATGGTATGGGCGGGTATTTGGATCGGCGGAAGAACTGAGTTGATTTGGATCAGAGGCAACCTCAACGCTCAAATTTATGCTGAGACGATTGTATCAGACGTCATCGTTCCTCTACAAGTGCAAATCGGTCCCTTATTTCAGTTAATGCATGATAATGCACGACCGCACACCGCAAGAGTTGTAAGACAGACTCTCGCCGCAGCTAACATCAATGTCCTGCCCTGGCCTGCTCAGTCGCCAGACTTGAACCCGATTGAGCATGCATGGGATATGCTACAGAGAAGAGCTCTGCCGAATATGGAGGGTATCCAGTCGCAAGAAGACCTTTTTTTGTTGTTGCAACGAACATGGGCGGCCATTCCACAGCGTGATTTGGATGAACTCATTTTGAGTATGCCAAACCGATGTTCTTGTGTTGTTTTATTAAACGTTTTAAAAAAATAAACACGGATTATTAATTGTTTAAGTTACCCAATAAAATTTTAAAGAAAACTGTTATTTCAGTCTTTTTTTCGAACTTTAATGTTAGTGGTTCAAATGTCAAAAATCCCTTTATTAGGAAAATGGCAAATTTCCTTATTAATGCAAAGGTGTCTTGGTTTATCGTTACTGTGACAAACGAAAACACTTTATTTGATGAATCCTTAAAGAAAATTTTAATTAATATCAATCAGGAGAAAAGTTATTGCAAAAATATATGTTGATCCCTAGACACTTTTGATGTGTGTATGTATGTATGTCCGTTTTTTTGTTCCCTCATAACTCCTAAACGGATGAAGGGATTTGAATAAAATATACGTCGTTAGATTCGTCTTGATAGCGCAAGTGTCACTGGCTACATTAAAATTAAAAAAACAAAGATAATTGCTGGTTTTGGGGGCCAAATTATGGATTTGAAAAAGTTAAAAAAATCTATTACCATCGAGTAGGTATCAAAATGAAGGGTTTTAAAAGGAGATTACAAAAATATATGACACCTATATGTTTAAAATAAATTCTAAGTCACAAATTCTATGAACAAACACAAAAGTTAAATCATCTGCGAAGTATTTTACGCGACCAACGAAAGAACAAACACTAAAGAACTAAAAAGTTAGAAATAAAAAAAAGTAGTTAAAAAACTAAAAAACCCGACTGAAAAGCAAAAAACAAGCACATTTTAAATTAAACAAAACTTGGAAGCACCCCGCCTGCGTCATTCAAAGACACCAAATGAATTGGTCAAGCATGTAATCCTATAATAGGTCTGCTATAGCTATAAAAAAAGAGACGAGATGACGAGAAATAGAGAAATATGTAAGAAGGAAACATACTGTGTCGATTCCAAATAAATAGGGTAGTTGAAAAAAAAACTAATTAGTCCATCAGATAGATTTTCAAAAAATATTGGACACGTATTTTTTCTTATTGCACTTAAACCAAAAATGAAGACGATACAGTGCTTCGAAAACTCGTGTGACGTCACATAGCACTACATTTTTTACCACGTAGTGACGTCAAAAGCCCAGTAGCGTAGTGACTCATGATCTTTGACGTGTTTTATATTCGTCAACTTTTATTCATTTGACACATCATTACAGGTAGGTAGGCACAAAATTGATGATGATAATTGTAATAGGTTGCGTCAGTAGTAACCTAACATAAAACGATCTAAGTATGCAAATTCATATTAAATAAAATATTAAAAAAAGCAGATATTCACAATATACTTTTAAAGATGCATTCAAAAAGACAGTAATAATCAAAGACGAGCTTTAATTTCGAACTTCCAGACGTTTTTATTTTCACTTTATGGTAAACAGCATCTGTTCTGGCCTTTGTTTACGATCGAAGAACAAAATGTAAAAAGAACATTTGGGTCAGCAAGCTTTTTCTTTCTAGCTATTGGACGAAGATTCCAAGACTGCCAGACCTACTTCATTTTATAAAAGCTGCAACTTTTTTCAAAAATAATGTAATCATCATCAGCCTATAATGTTCCTACTGCAGAGAATCAGGCCTCCTCTCTAGGATAAGGAATGGGCTATAATTAAACACGGGGGCCCAGTGCAGGTTGGTAATCGTAGATGTTACATGTCTTCGATTTTTTTTGGTTCTAGGCCAGGGATGGCAAACCTTTGTGAATCAACGTGCCATTTTTTTCAAAGCAATGTTTATTGAGACCTTGCACGTGCCCTCCAATAATATAGCTTAGTCTTTATTAGCAGAATTATTCCAGCACTGGCGCGAGCACTTGCTTCCCGCACTGTTCCACACGACTCAGGCCTCCTCTCTATGAGAGGGAATGGTGTGTAATCCACCACGCGGGTCCAATGCGTCCAGATGTCACATCTCTTCGAATATTTTTGTTCTAGGACATGCCGGTTTCCCCACGATGTTTTCCATTACAGTTTCTGAGACCAGCGGTGATGAAATAAATTAAACAGAGTAATGCGCCTGCCCGGGTTTGAACCATTGACTTCAATAGAATCAATTTTTACAAAATTTAACCACACAACTGGTCCCAAACAGCAGCAAACGGCAACGCGGCAGGCCCAAAATAAGATGGCGGGACGAGTAAATAAGTGGAAAAAGAAAGTAGATGCCTTTGCCTTACAGTGCGTCACAAATGGCTACTTATAAATAAAATATATCTACAAAGGTACTAGAGATATTGAGTTTTACTGCCACCGTCGTAAACACGAGACGGTCCTTGTCTCGCCCGTATTGTTTCCTCTCCGAGTCCCTCGAGACACGACCTCAAGATTATCGGTGCGGTCCACGAACAAGGCAGGGAATGATGAGCTGGAGTTGTTCTACTGGTGGATCGATTTCTGGAATTTATCTGTCGGTCTGTCATCATCATCATCATCATCATCAGCCTATAATGTTCCCACTGCAGGGACTCAGGCCTCCTCTCTAGGAGAGGGATGGGCTATAATCCACCACGCGTGCCCAGTGCGGATTGGTAGATGTCACATGTCTTCGAATTTTCGGTTCTAAGACATGCCGGTTTCCTGACGATGTTTTCCTTCACCGTTTTGAGAGCAGTGGTGTTGAAATAAATTACACAAAGTAATGCGCCTGACTGGATTCGAACCCACGACTCACAGTTCGTAAGTCGAGGCCGCCACCACTGGGCCACCAATGCTCACACTGTGTCGGTCTGTAGATGTAGATTATTTTTATTCAAATCCTTGTTTTCTATTAACATACTCGAAGTGGAAGGGAGGGAAATTAAGTTGATTTTAGAGGGACTGGGGGTGATTTTTAAAACAGATTTTGTGTTATATTAAAATGTGCATATTTCCATATTTTATTATTTCTTTTAAGTTTTAAACTAAGTCGTAGCAAATAAATCTCAATTTAAATGTATAACAATTATGTTTATCAGCATTTTGCTAGGTTTACTTCCAAATTGTATAATTATTTTCATTCACTTGCTATTCATGAGAGCTAGATTTGCTCCTATAATTTTAGAGTCTAGATCAGGCAGTGATTCCTATATAACATTATTTTGATGTCCGATGCTTAACAGGACCTTCTCGTCTTCTAACCGATTATAAATATTATGTTGTGCAGGTACGTTTGAGTCAGAAAATGTATTATTATCTGATTTCATAAGAACTTCAATCGTAAATAATTTGTTCTAATGTATTTGTAGTATTGTATGTTGTAAGTATTGATTTAGGTATATAGAGTACTTTCACTATTGACAGTTGTGACTAGGACGAACAGTTAAGCCAAAAATACACGTTACTCGTGTACTAACATAACGTGCCAAACTCCCAAGTGACATCTACACAGATTTTTTTTTAATTTATACACCCGTCGACAAGGAAAAAGGTTCAGTACAAAAAACTAAAATTACTCCTAAAATTATAGAGCTAGGACAAACAAAAGTAACTCAACCGCTAATTGAATTTATTTCCAAATCCAAGGTATTTAGAACTTTAACCTTCTTTAATTGTGTTGTAGATAATTCAAGGTTTTATTTTATACGACATTAAATTCTTTGAAGGTATATAATAGCAAATTGTACCACATAGATTTTTGTCATCATCATCATTTACATCGTTTTTACGCCCTATCTTAGGATAAAAATACAATAGGGGATCGGACTAAAATCATCGATCGGAAAAAACTAATTAGTCCGTCAGATTTCTAAAAAAATATTGAACACATATTTTTTCTTTTTTCACATACTTAAACAAACAATGAAGACTATACCGCGCTTCGAAAACTAGTGAACTCCTCGAAAACGTAACATGCCAGTACATTTTTACCCACAAGTGACGTCGCAGCCCCCCACTCATGATCTTTGACGCGTTTTATCTTCGTCAATTTTTATTAATTTGTTAAAACAAAAAACACGTTTCCAATATTTTTCTAACTGACGGACTAATTAGAATCATATTTTTTTGACACACAAATTTGACAATTTGACAATACAAATTCACTTTGTTTAAACCTTGGCCCAACACTACATCCCGAATTCATGAGATGTTTTGTTATAAAAAATCTGAAAACGTAAAAAAATAAGGCACTGTAGTATATTTCGCCGTAAAGCGACTTACAAAATGTGTAATGAAAACCAAGCATATTTTTTTATAGTTCGTACGTGATCACACTGATCACATAGCTAGGGTTGCCTCTCCATTTTGTTCATAAAAAACAACCATGTTTTTCTAGGTTAAGGAAACGATAGCAATAAATATCGTTGTGTAGTCGTAAACGATCTTGTTTCATATAACATCACGGTGTGAAAACTGTCGGTATACAATTCAATAGGTATGTTTAAGTTCCCTGTAATAGGGCATGAGTCTATTGCTATTGGCATCAGCCATTTATAAATCCAAACTTCGTGGCTGAGAAATTCCTCATGGAAATACACTAAACAGTCCGACCCGGAATCATGCATGGATAAATGCAGTCATAAATTAATATTACTCTAAATTGACCTGAAACTTTTAGGTTGTTATCATAAGGAAAGCAATATTCTTTAGTTCTTCCTAACTTTGTCAGTCAGCTCTGTTCTTAGCGTACTGATTGTCGGCACAATCAGTACGGTAAGAACACAGCTGAGGGGACACCCTAGAAATACATACACTGATCTTATTGGTGACATTCTTCAAAAAGGACAGGTGCGCAGTACTCGCTACCGACGCGCGTGTACACGTATGACCAGATGTTTGAATGTAGACGAGACAAAAGGAGTATGTAAGTATCGTAGCTGGTGGCGCTCTGTGGTTTCTGCCTATCCGGAATAGGGTAAAATTTATGTATGTATAAGTCTTTCAGAGATTTTTATTTACAGACAAACAACAAAAGGCGTCAACCCTGGTTCTGTCTGCAATAGGCAGGTAATTCAAGTCAGTACTACATCATAAATTAAGATCTCATACTCGCTGTAAAGATGTCCTCAAACTGGTCGTCAAAAGCTTCAACACTTTTGAAGTATGAAACAAAGACAAAGACATTTATTCGTAGTACAGATGTTTACACACTCAGCCTTAGGTGGTGAAAGGTTGAAGAAGAAGAAGACAGATGTTTGTTTCAGTGGACTTGCTCAAGTGAACATGAACAATGTTTGTTTCAGTGGACTTGCTCAAGTGAACATGAACAAAATTACCACATGTTCGCCGACACGTAAACGCGGTGGAACATTTTGTGTTGCATAAAATTTTCGTGAACCAATTAATGTTCGTTTACAATTTTTGGTGGATTCGTATTACCTAGTATTAACAGGGTTCTGGAGGTCAGATGGGCAGTCGCTCCATGTAAGTTGGAAAAAGGCTAGGCAGATGATGAACCGTCACATACTATCAACTTAGCCCGGTATTAAGTTGTATTTTTTTAAAATAAAAATCTAAACATGCTATTTTTTACCTAGGATTGCAGATAATTCATGTTTTATAGGAGGTAATAATTATGAAAGTGTTTTATAATTTCGTGATAGATTTTTGTAGCTGCACAAAAACTGAGATTCAATCACACTTCAGTTTGCCATATATTATATGGATTTGTTCATCTTGTTTGAGAGATATTGTACTATAAAACAAAGATGTTTGCATAATAACTTTCAACTATAGATTTCCTCTTGTTAACTAAGTTACAACAAGTGAGTGGCACTTAACTTAGATCATTAAAAATGTTTCGGATTAGTCTATACAAGGCACTCAACTTACCTGAACTTGCGATGCGATGACCATATTAGAATATCGTCATTAAGGCTTGATTGTCAGAACAGTGTCCTTACAAGGAACTTCTAAAGTTAATTGGCCACAATGCTTTTTTAGCCGTAATCTATACACGTAACTATTCTCATATTTTAATTCAGGCATCTCTTGTAATTTGATAGTTGTCCGACCGTGTCAGCTAAAACACGAACGCTACGTACATTCCAACAAACTTTTCTGTGCAGGTGCGAAAACAAAGGCTTTAAATAAAGATATAATACCTACTAACTGCCCTACTTAGAGAGCTTTAATGATTAATTAGGCCATCAGTTAGTTAAAAAAAGTAAAGTTTTGTCATACAAAAGTATGTCATATCTTTACTAAGTGACGGCTTAAGTAATAATTAAATAGCTCTGAGTACCGTAGTAAGTACTAAGTATAATAGTATTAATAAAACGCATGAAATGAAAATTTCTTAACAAGCAACGCCACCTTGAACTGCACACTTAGGCCGCGCTCAGTAGATATCACGTACGATCAGTAGATATCACAACATCTACCAGTCAGCACTGGGCCCGCGTGGTAAATTATAGCCCATTCCCTCTCAAAGAGAGGAGGCCTATGTCCCAGCAGTGGGAACATTAATATGCTGTTGAGTATGATGATGATACCATAAATTATGAGGATGTCGTATGACTTCATTGCCAGCCAATTTAGGGGCCGAAATAGAGCCAGCGTAGGTGTATGTGTTGAGTCAAGGGGCCCGTACCGAACTTTATAGTTAAAAATCCCAACGAGTTCGGATTGTTTTCGGACGTCGGAACTACACGCACGTATGCGTACGACTAACTCGCATCCAGTATGCTCACTTCCATAGTACTTGGAAGGTTAGGATTGTTCGTGCGTGTTTGTGCGTATGTACGCACGAGTAAAATGCATACGAAAACGCGTCCAATCTGAGCGCGGCCTAACTCGCGTCCAGTATGCGCGCTCCCATAGTACTTGGAAGGTTAGGTCGTTCGTGCGTGTTTGTACGTACCTATACGCACGAGTAAAATTTGTACGAAAACGCGTCCAATCTGAACGCAGCCTTAAAGTGGTTTTACTATACGCACTGTGGGGTGAACATTAAACGCGACTGCTGACCATGGAGTCCTAGGTTCGATTCCCGGGCCGGGCAAAGTGTCATTGGGTTTTTCCATCAGGAATTTCTCAGTAGCAGCCACGGATTCTAGATTTGTGCCCAGTTGATGGCAATAGGCTCGCCCCCTATTACATGGGACTTAGACAAAACTGACGAAATGTGGGTGTACTATTAGGTACACCTTTGTCTAACCCTTTGTGGATTACAAACGCGATGTTATGTTAAGAACACACAAAACGCTAAGTACTTTGAAGTTTTCTCAGCTCTTCTTTTTATCTTTATCACGTAACAAATCAGTAGTCAGTGGCGTTCATTTAAATACGATAATATCAATTACTTTGTCTGCGTGAACTCTCAAAGGAATTCACAGCTGCATCAGTTTAGCGGAACGACTAATATAAATCCTCTCTATCGGGAGATAAAAGAGATTTGTTTCATTTGTATCGCAGACTGAGACCACACTGCGGGAACTGGGGGCGACTTGTTTTATCTATCCGTTGCCCTTGCTTCTCCAGTGTGAATGTGGCCTTAGATTGAAGAATCTATGGCTGCTTTTACGCTGGGTGGTCAGACAGTCACACATTTGGGACCGGCCGTTATACTTTGTGGAAAGTATGTCTTTTTTTAACGTTAAGGACCCTTTTTTACAACCTGCAATAATATCCCGTTAACTTGCTTGTTATATAGGGCAGCGGTGGCCCAGCGCTGGCAGCCACGATTAACGATCAGTAAGTCGTAGGTTCGAACCTAGGCGGGCGCATTAATTTGAGTAATTTATTTCATCGCCACTGCTTTCAAAACGGTGAAGGAAAACATTGTGAGGAAACCGACATGTCTTAGAACCAAAAAAAATCGAAGACATGTGACATCTACCAACTCGCACTGGGTCTGCATGGTGGATTATAGCCCATCCCTCTCCTAGAGAGGAGGCGTGCGTGCGTGGGAATATTAAAGGCTGATGATGATAATGATGATGTTGAGATTCTGTTCGATTTTTTATTTTTTTCAGTAAGCAAGGGACTATTCAGACATTTTGAAATAGGCCCTTAGCACAAAATACATAATAGTATGCCCTTTTTTTTTTTTTTTTTGTGGGTGTTAAATCATCGAATAACCCCTCCCGCTCTTGGGCAGAGCGAAAGGGAGTGTCAGACTTCTACTGACTAAAAACCACCCATGTTCCTTCTTCGCCCTCTATGTCGAGGCCGCGATAACCGGTGGACTACCCGCGGCCCCGACAGGCGTCGGCCCTTTCGGGCCCCTCCCATGTTGCTGACATCTCTTTGAGGCGCGCGTGGAACACGAACGCGCCGTCGACACGGCCTGTTTTCGTTGTGAGACGGACGGACGGCGAGTTAGCCCATCACTCACCGTCCACAGGCCCGCGTCTACGGTGGCCGGAGGTCATCGCAGGACCCCCGACGCCCGGAGCGCCTCCCGCGGCGGCTGGGACGAGAGGTTCTCTCCCTATAATAGTATGCCCTTAGTCTGTATTTCTTCAAGAGCTAACAAGGAGTTGGACCTATAGAACATGATAATAATACAACCAGCAATCGTAATTTTTGATTATAGAACGTGATAATCAAAAATGTCGATTTTCCATACAAACTTTTCACCCCCTCGGGGGTTGAATTTGAAAAATCCTTTCTTAGTGGATGCGTACGTCATAAAAGGGAATACGTGTAGGAAGTTTTAGGTTTCTAGCCTTTCTAGCTAAGGGTTTGGCCAGTGGGTTTATACTCAGTTAGTCAGCTTTGCCCTTTATATGTATAAAGGTACAGACTTAGCTTTAAGCTAGTCGTTTGTAGGCAATAGTCACATGGAATTGCTTGTTCGTTTTGTCGTGTGATATTGAAGAAAATAATGATGGAAAAAATCCACTTTATAATCATCATCAACATCATCATTACCAATCATCATCATCAGCCAATCGCATCGATTCGCACTACCATGGACACAGGCCTCCTCTCAATGAGAGGGAATGGGCTATAATCCACCTCACGGGCTCAGTGCGGGTTTGGTTGATGACAAAATTGTCTTCGAATATTTTGGGTCGTGCCGGTTTTCACACGCTGACTTCCTTCACCGTATAAAACCAATAAAGACAAAGTAACTATAATAATCATTTTTTAATTTAAACGCCCACAGCCTCAGAGGTCATGTAACCAAACAGCTCTCGACATTCACAGTTCACACTTGACCGAGTTTCCAATCCCAGCTATATTAAGCCTTCCGTCTTGCCATCAGCTTTATTTCACACTTCTTGGACACCGAGAAATAACAGCAATAAGTCGATTTTCTATAGGGAAAATAGGAATACCCTTTTTATACCCGACTGCGGTGAAGCCCAAAAGGAGGGTTATTATAAAGGAGTATTTTCATCATCATATTGTTTTGATTTTGGTGTTTGTATAACCTCATGCTATTTATTTAGGATCTCCAACAAAGAATATACACAGATCATGTTAATTATAGTGGACGACAAAAGTATCAAGTTACCTACTCCTTCACTTACAGGAGACCACAGCATGCACAATATAATTTAAATCTAAGCTAACAGAGCTATACAGTACGAATTAAAAATACTAGGTACTAAATTTAATACAAAAAATAAAATCAAATCAAAACTCAAAGTAAAAATTAAAGTCAGAATAGATCAAGTAAATGTCAAAAATTTTAAAAACTAAAGTCAAAAGTGAATGTCAAAAATAAAAATAAAAGATAATGTCAAGAAATGAATACTGACTAAAATTAAAAACTATAAATTATTGTCACAAATTACAAGCAAAATTATGTGCACACTTTAATGATTGATGGTATTGTGGAACAACACTCTGATTGCGCAAAGAAAAAGAAAGAACATAAAATGATACAGAGAAAATAATGTTTTCGCCGTGGGTTCGAAACCCTACTTTGTGTAATTTATTTCATCACCGCTGCTCTCAAAACGGTGAAGGAAAACATCGTGAGGAAACTGGCATGTCTTAGAACCAAAAAATTCGAAGGCATGTGACATCTACCAAACCGCACTGGGCACGCGTGGTAAATAAATAATAGCCCATTCCCTCTCAAAAAGAGAGGAGGCCTGGATCCCAGCAGTGGGAACATTAATAGGCTGTTGATTGTTTAGTACATTTTCATACAAGTGCGGAAAGTTTGTTATTGCATTCGAGGTGGATTAAAATTCATGGGGTCGTGAAGTGAAATAACAAATTTACCACGTGTATCAAACGACGTTTTTCAATACACTTTCGAAGAAATAAACTAATAAAACGATAAGTATTTCTTTCATCAATTTTTATGCGACTATGATTTCAATTGCTTTTTTCCGCGGTTGAAGGAGAAGCAAACGTATGAAGCCGTTATACAGCCTCATAGGAAAAATATAAAATTCTAATATTTTTTAATTTATGAACCCAAATAAATGTTGTTCATAAAAGTAAATATTTGTTTAAAATAATCATGTTTATTTATAGTACTCTTTATATAACCACAATTTTAATATTCAAAAAATATTTACGCATGTCGCCTACTCTATAGTCGGTGGTGATAATTTTTTAATTTTCAAATGTTTGAATTTTGGTTTGAATAGATTTGGACCAAAGATTTGGATTTAGTATAAGGTATAGTTATCTGTGGTAATTTTCTGTTTGTGGAAAAAAAGAAAAAGCACGCGTGCGAAATACATTGCATATCGAACCTAATCGTAGTGCATCGTTATCTATAATATGTATGTATTTAGAAATATATAAGTATGTTTATCAGTTGTCTAGTACCCATAACACAAGCTCTGCTTAGCTTGGGACTAGATGGCGTTGTGTGATAGTTGTGGAATATTATTATTATTATTATTATTAATAAGAGTCAGTTTTCGACGAAGTGTATTGAAAATGCTATTATTATATTTTCAGTGAGTATTTCATGGCTTGTCACCAGCACACATTTTTAATATCGGCCTTAATAAAAGCATGCACTAGACTTTACTCTGGTCAGGTGGAGCTGAGGGTGAATAAGCATTTTTGTTGGCACACTCTTGTCCAACATAAAATATCTCGAAATGTTCAGTGTCGGTAGCTGAGATTTGCTGCCATGATAGAAATTCTACCTGAATAATACAGTTAAAATCAGACCCATTCTAACTTCCAACTTCTGCGATCTAATTGTGATCTAATACAATATCATCATATTCTTAGCCAATAATAAACTAATTCTGTGAAACTATATCCTTCATTGTAATCTGTAGGTATAGAGTCCAACTTTCAGTTCATCTGAGCTGTATGAGATTTCAACTCATTATGGCTCGTTCCCTCTCACAGCGAGGACGCCTCTGTCAAGTGGGAACTTAACCGCTGATTGTGTCATTGAACTATATTGAGTTCCAAATAATACTGCTCTGTTTCTGAACACACGGCTACATATGAGACATTTCCAGTAAAATATGGCCTCGCTTTAAATATATTTCCCCTAGAATAAGAGATCCGTTTAAACTGGTATTTAATAGCGCGATCCTTGACAAACTACAATTGAAACTATAAGCAAATAAAAATAAAAACGTACCTTATTTCTCTTGTGATGAAAGCAGAAAAACTCGACTGTCTTGTCAGCGTGAATGATAGTGCTCAGTTTCAAAGCTAATGTAAAGAAACATTTCCTGAATAAATATCCAAAGGTAATTGTGTTTTTTCAGACTAAGCTCGCGTAAACGTTTAAAATGGCTATTTCATTTGCCTAGCCTTTTCTCAACTATATTGGGGTAGGCTACCAGTCTAACCGGATCAAGCTGGATATCAGATCCTGTTCAGATGATCTTCAGGACAACATTAATCAAATTCAAGTTTAGTTAATTCGCCTTTATTATTATCACAAACACCAATGTAGCATAATTATACATTTTGTAAATTAACCCTTCACACAGCCGTCAACCAAGCATTCTGTACATCAAACTATGTACCCCTACGCAAAAATGTTTGCTGGGAAACGACTTTTTTTTTGAGTCAAAAATTACATTTTACGGTAAAACTCAATGTAGCACTCTCAAAACATTGTTCTAGTTGATACTTTGAATAGTAAACGGGTCATGAAGGTAATTTAAGTAAAATTATAACCTGAAACACGAATGTTTCCAAAAACAGATGTGAAGAATTTGGAACTTTGACCCCCAATATCTCCGTAACTAGGGGGTTCCCAGGAATGGTCTAGAACAAAAAAAAAATCGCAGTGGTGGAGAGAACACGTGTCTTCGTTTGCGTTAAGGGTGCTTTTACAACCTTTATACTGTCATTTACAGGCCTTATTCTCATCAGTTTCCTCTTTATATACGCCTCTCTAATCTTAAATATTTTCTTTTCTTTGAATTTCCATTAAAGCTTATGTTAGGCTTCAAATAAATGACCTATAAACACGATATTGATACCCAAACGACGCTTAAGTATCGGAAATCATTACCTATCTGTTTATTCTCCTAAACCGTGATTTCACGTGAATCATGTTTTTATTTTTACTTTTCTTGTATTCGTAATGAAAAGCACAGTGTTTACCTCGGGATAAAGTTAAGTTATACAGGCGTGATGTTAGCTAAACAAGAAACCTAAATCGAAGTAATCAATTCTTCAAATACTTAATTTATTTCTGCATTTACTTATCTCGATCTGTGCCAAGAAACCAAGAAACCTTGAGGTGTCCTAGATTTAGGGTTATTATTTAATTAGCTGTTGCCCGTGACTTTCGTCCGCGTGAAATCACGGTCAGAGTGGATAAAAAACGGATTGCAGTTTCCCGCCTACTTTGTTTTTTTTTTCAGTGGTCGTCCATTCATTTCATTCAGCCATTATTACATTAATTCAGCCATTATTTTTAATTTCTTCATTGGAAAATGGTAAATTATATTTTGCCTAGATCTATGTCATTTTAGAGAAACAGTTGAAACTACTTTATATTAAAGGTATTTAAAAAAAATATATATTCTTTATTTACTATATACCTGGTTATTTTAATTTTAACATCGCGCTGTAATTAAATAGAAAGTTGAATCATGGTTCAATCGAAATGTGAAAATAGAACTTGTTTTTTTAAATAATTTGACAGCTGTCAGTTGAAAACGATTCTCCCAAGGGCTGACTTTCAACTTCAACCCACTCCTCAGGCAACTTCTCCGAGCATGACTAATGAGAATAATATTTTTACCGTGATTTCACGCGGACGAAAGTCACGGGCTAAATCTAGGACACCTCAAGGTTTCTTGGTTTCTTGGCACAATAGAATGATTACATAATTTGTCATACTAAAGGTCGTCTTACGGTTGCCTAATTTTGCCTATGCCCGCATTATTGAGGCGTTTGATGAGGCTGTCATCTACGAGGTTCCATAGTAGTGGCGAGAGGACACCGCCTTGGGGGCAGCCCTTCACCACTATGGCTCTGGTGGTGTCGTTTACCGTAACTTGGACGGCTCTCAGTCTGAGCATATTTGTGATCCATCCTTGCAGGGTCGAGTCCACACCGTGTTTCTCGAGGGCTGCGTTGATGCTGTGGAAGATGGTTTTGTCAAAAGCGCCTTCTATGTCAATGAAGACAGCTAGTGAAGAGCATTTGTGGTCCACTGCACATTCAATTTTGGAGATCACACTATGCAGGGCAGATTCTGTTGATTTGCCTGTCGAATACTGCTACGTCGACTACGAGAGAACGTCGAGAACGTCTACTCCCCATTGTAGCAGGGCGGGGAAAATTTTGTCTAAGCCTGCGGATTTATATGGTTTAAAAGTCTTTATTGCCCATTCTATTCTCTCTACGGTTACTATGGTGCGGGCTCTGGCCCAGTCTTGGTCATTTGGTGTGTGCGTTGGTTCACTTGCCCAGGTTCTGTCCTCGGAGAGATTGCAGTCTGGGAACTGCGTTTCCAAAAGGCCTTTACTAGTCCAGACAATACATACACCAAGTCGGACCTCGTGGTCCGACTTGGTGTATGTGTTGTCTGGGGTTTTCAGCGACCTGAGGGTGCGATCTTGATCGGTAGATAGGATCTTTCTCACACGCGCGGCTTCGCTGTTCGATTCAATTTCTTCACAGAATTTCCGCCAGGCTGCCCAGCTGGCATTCCTGACTTGTTTTTTGAAGGAGTATTGTGTCATCTTTTATGCGTCCCAGTCTTCTTCAAAGATCTAATTATGAGAAGTATTCATGGATGGAAAGAAGATGACTGCTTAGATGACGAGTCATACAGAAATGTGGAAGAAGCTGAATAAAGAAAGAATAATAATAGGAAGGAATGATTTGTATTTTTGTGTGTGTGTATGTATGTTTTTAATGAATAAACTCAAAAACTACTGCGCCGATTTCTAAAATTCTCTCACCATTGGAAAGCTACATTCATTATAGGCTACACTTTTATCCCTGTATTTTGTCCCAAATAAATTGGGATAAGGACAGGAAAATGATTATGATGTTCCCAACTATCTATTTAGCTAGAAGAAGTCTGTTTTTTTTTAAAACGTTGGCCCACACTAGCAATATGTGTTGTGGGTGCGTTCGCAAACATATATACTCAGATACACCGACATACCCGAAATAACTTATCTGCAGGCCATACATATATGTTCCGTGCGGGGATCGAACCCGCGACACGCAGCGCAGCAATCCAATCCAATCGGTTAGCCACTGGGCCAACCATGCCGTCAAAAAAAATAAGAAGGTAGTAAAAATTGAGATTTTAAAGGTAATACAAAACGTTTCGTTAGCTCGAATCTATGGCCAATGCCAGTAGTCGCCAGTAGCACTCAAGCAGAAATAATAAAGTCTATTTAAACAAAAGCAATAAACCACATCCAGCGTTATACGGTACAGCTCTCAGCAATCAAGCGAAGTGGGAAGTCTCTAAGACTTCATCAGTTCTGTCGCTCCCTCAATGTGTACTCCGTTTTATTTTGTTGACCGAACCGCCCGCAAACCGTCCGGGCGACCATTTCCCGGATTTGTCCCACTTTCATACAAGACACGCTTTTGGAGTTACTCCAGATTTAAATGGTGTAGAGCTTTATCGTGACAATTTATTACAGATTTTCAACCTTACACTGTTTTGTTGACCTGGTTCGCATAAAGAATTCGTGCTGCAGTTGATAAGGCTTTGTTTTTAAGTTATTACAATGCGAGCAGCATTTTTCGGAGTTGGGTATTCTGTAGATGAAATGGGCAAAGCTAGCAAATGGCGAATGTGTTACGCTGTAGATCAGACAAATATAGCAGATTTTTGCTGTAATTATGAGTTTTTGAAGTGAATAGTACTATGTCATTTTTATTTGAAGCTCCATGCTTTAAACTGACTTCCAAAAGTAGGCGATTTTTCCGCCAATTGTGAACCGATTTTGATGATTTTCATTGACTACTTCTGTTTTTATTTTGTTTCTTTTTTTTAATATTCTTGTGAAAAATGAAATAATAAATGCATAACTAATCTAATATTACAGCTAAAATGGGAAAGGGTGACTTTTGAATGTTAGATTAAGCTTATTTACCACTTTTTGCGTTGTTGAAGTCGGTTTTATTTTTGTAATAAAGTTTTTACTGTTGACACTGCTAAAAGCTTTCGTTGTTTTTAAAGTACATAAATAATTAAAGGTATCGTCATGACCAAATTAGAATACTATTCTACACCACCAACATTATTAGAAAAGCCTAAGGGATCATCAGTTAATAGGACCATTACGGCAAATGGCACATAAAATTGAGGAAGCCATTTGATAATTAGGGTTCCCCTCGTAAACGGTGAAAATAATCCTAGACAAGGGATCAGGGAAGCTTTGTTTGTGTTTGAAGCTTTGCCCCTTCCTGTAAGAAGTTTGAAGGTTCTGTTAAATTAGACACACTGGTGTGAAGTCTGGTGTGAAATCGATGTAGTGAATGAAGTTCATTGAAAAAAGTCCATAATATCTTCTCATGTATGCTGCATAAAACTAAGATCTATTGTTAGGGAATCGTTCAGGCCTCTATGGCGCTGGGCGCAACATCATAATAGGGATGTTTACTGACTGTTTCTGTTTTTAAAATGTGATTGTAATTAGTCCGTCTGTTAGATTATCGAAAAATATTGGATACGTATTTTGTTTTATCAAATCAATAAAAATTGCCGAAGATAAAACGCGTCAAAGATTTGAGTGGGGGAAGGACACTGACCGCTAAAAAATTTCATACTAATGTCTTAGATGTCTTAAGACGTCACACGAGTTTTCAAAGCACTGTATCGTCGTCATTGTTTGCTTGCGTGAAAAAAGAAAAAATACGTGTCCAATATTTTTTGGTAATCTATATGACGGACTAATTTGATTTTTTTTTGTTAACATCCCTATTATCACAGTCATATCAAACCGATGTGATCTCATCTTGTTCATACCTTTAGTTTCTATCTCTTTCTGGCCTCTAGGCGACAAACAAACAGGCGCAGGCAGAATAATAGACTATGGTCGGAAAAACTGGGGAGGTAGCAAGCAACGACCGAACCATCAATAAAACAGGAAACTGCACAGTGATGTTATTAAATAATATCCACTAATCTAGCCATATCGACAAATTTTGTCGGTATGGCTGCATCGAGGATGCCATATCCTGCACTGTTAGGTCGCGAGGGTAGGCCCGTGTGGTGTGTGGTGCAGACGTCGTTGCTACAGAGGTCACACATGAGTATACCCGCCCCTTCATCTTCTCGTCTAGTTGACTGCGGGCACCTGAAGGTTTAGAATCTCGATAGTGATGTTTAGAGCTTCGGTTATGATGTCTTCTAGCTCATCATTAAGGTGAGGGCGACAAAGTGTCGAGTCGTATCACACTAATATTATAAAGGCGAAAGTTTGTGGGTGTGTGAGTGTGTATGTTTGTTACTTCTTCACGCAAAAACTACTGCACGGATTTAAATGGAATTCGGTACACAGATAGTTTTTAACCTGGATTAATAGTTTGTATCCCGATTTTATATTCCCGTGGGTTGTAGCGGGTGAAGCCACTGGCAACAGCTAGTGTTAAATAAAAATGGGATTCGCGGCAGTTTCACCTTAATCACTGCGGCGTCGAAGTGTTCTGATATATGCGGTATGTTTATTTTAGGCAGGACGATGATTGTGATTAGTGTTTTACAAGAATAAACTCATGTAAATATATATTTACTAATTACTGACTTCAGTGTGTTATAAAAAAAGGTTAAGTAAAACAGCAGCTTATCACATTTATTGTTTTAATGCATTAATGGTGATTCCATTAGGTATCTATTTCATAAATTCTTAATTTCGTGAGATCATAATTACATTTTAATAAGCTATACTTGAAGAAGTAAATTAAAGCTAGGAAAAGTTATTTAAGTTATTACCTATTACTTTATTTTTCTATTACATCATTTGTGAGATTTAATTATGTTAAAAAAAAGCAGTTTTTAATAATTTCCATCATAATGTAGTTTTAACTTTGTAATAAATACGTATTTTTTCCTAACATAAATAAATGATCACCTACTCCTATATAACTATAAATATTCCGTAACTTTCCATACTGGAAGCCATTTTGACAGTCGGTACCTAAATTATTTAAAAAAATGCCTGGAATAAATAAATGCTTTTTTTCTTGATTTTATTCACTGTTTGTCTTTTCTACACACTGTGTGTATATTTCAAATCCAACTTTCCTCTCGCAGATCTGCTGGAAGAAATTTCTTTAGAAATAAGCAGTACCTTTGTGCTCTTCTATTTTTTATATATTTTCCTTTTTTTTTGTATTTTGTGTGTACATAAATAAATAAATGTTAAGTTATGTTACGTATATTTCAGATTTCGATGATATGGCGAAGAAATCGCGAAAAAAAAATCAGTACATTTATGTTAGCCTATCTGGTCAAAATGTAGGTACTGAACAGCTGTTTTTTTTTCAGGATTTCAGGTTTGGTCCCATAATAAAAGTTGTTTGTTATCATGCGTACACTCACGTGTTTAAGTATCGGTCACTAATTACCAGTCACCCCATAAAGGGTGTAAAAGTACCTTTAACGCTAACGAAGGGCATTTGTTCTCCCCACCACTGCGATATTTTTTTTGTTCTAGATTATACCCGGGTTTGACCCCCAATATCTCTGTAACTAAGGGGTCTCAGTTACGGAGATATTGGGGGTCAAAGTTCCAAATTTTTCACAGCTGTTTTTGTAAATACTAGTTTTTCAGGTTATAACTTTACTTAAATTACCTCCATGACCCGTTTACTATTCAAAGCATCCACTAGCACAATGCTTTAAGAGTGCTACATTGAGTTTTACCGTAAAAATTATTTTTTGACCCCAAAAATAAAAGTCGTTTCACAGCACAATTTTTTGCGTAGCGCTACTTAGTTTGATGTACAGAATGCTGGGTTGACGGCTGTGTGAAGGCTTAATTTACACCTTGTATACGTAAACTACGTACTTTTCACAAATCAATATCGTTATCTTTTATTTCTTGTACAGATAAGTGCCAGGCATTCGACACAGCGGTAAAGGTTCACAGCCGGGACACTGGGGCGGCACGTACACCATACACTCTTCTTCTCCAAGACACACGTGATCATCACACACATCCATCGATGAGAGGCAGGATCTGTAAGCTGGAAGGAAAAGTTCTTGTTTAGTTTTTATAAGTGCCTGCTTGGTCTAATGGTTGCAATTGGTCTGGCAAATTTTTCATATTTAAATCGCAATCATGAGGCTTGAAAATGGTGGAGGAAAACATCGCGAGGAAACTAAAAAAACCGAAGACATGCGTCATCTACGAACCTCCATTGGGAGCGCGTGGTGGATTATGCCCATTTCTCTCCTAGAGAGGAGGACTGGGTCCCTGCAGTGGGAACATTATAGGCTGATGAGGAGGCTTATTCATAAATCTAATTTACTGGCTAATAAGCCTTATGAGCACGTAAATTAAAAACCGTACAAAGCTATATTTTCTCGTTCAGACTGATGTCTACACGTACTTAATGAAATTGTATTTGTATTCGAAATGTATGTCAATAAAATTAAAAAAAAAACATTAAGTAATTCATCGAAGGAGTCCGTAGCTCAATAATTACAACCACTCGGGTTGCCTAGGTTGGTCCGTGGATGGGTGACCGACCATTATATAGCCTTTCCTTCGTGACTCGGAAAGCACGTTAAGCCGTTGGTCACGGCTGCAATTTGTAGATCTTTGATAGTCTTTACAGGTGTCTAGTCAAGTCTTACCAAAGGGTATCGTATTACCTACTCACGGAGTTGTGAACGTCAGACAGGCAGTACTTCCTTGTAAAATACAGGTATTCAGCTGCATCAGGTTAGACTGGAAACCAACTCCAACGTGGTCCAGAAGAACTGCTAGGCAAATGATATTTAATATCCAGGTCAACTGTAGCACAGCTTGCTGGAATTTTCTCACCTATTCTGAGTAAGACACTGTGCGGGACGCTGTATTAAAAACGCAGAAGACTATCCTCTGATTATGTCACATTGTCCACAATTTGCAAAACGCGGAAGTAAATTATGATTTTCAAACACAGATGAACAATAGTTTCACAAAAATGTATAATTATTCGGTCTCAATTGAAAACTATTGTTTGAAGACCTTGAAAATATGGAAACAGCGGTACACAGCACACAACAAATGATTTTAATGAGCTCGGTAATGCATAATGCCGAGATAATCACTTTACCTAACACGAATGCATAATGCGAACCTGTCAGCTTGTCACACATGAGCTCATCATATACTTCGTACTCATTAGGGGTAACTTTATGTAATTGAGCACCTCATTAGATGCGGTTTGGAACCTAAAGCCCCGCTATATTTAACTTTGTATGGCATTATATAACATCATGCTTGTAACCCCCGAAAGATTAACAGAGGTGTACCTAAATGTACACCGTTTTTATTTGGTTTTTCGCACCCTCCAAAAAAGGGCAGAAAGATTATGCTGAATTATCCTAAGTACTCACTGTCAATACACTCGCCGTAGAAGCAGCAGCCTCCGCAACATTGTTCGTGGTCGACACACTGTGGGCATAATGTTTTGTGTTAATGTATGATTCGCATCTAAACACGTGTAAACTCAGCTTGATAGCATGGAGGTCGGATATTGACCTATGGGAACGTACTACTTAAGCCGCGTATTCACTACTTTTTGGTTTATTCCCATTTGTCCCTTTCGAAGTTGCCACCGGGGTGGTGGCTTTAACAACAAAACATAACCAAGCATGAACGCAGTTTTTTTTGTTCGAGGTAAGGCATTGGATGGTAAAGTATCACAAACTACCAGGAGGCCAGAAACATGGAGGAGGTACTATACACTACTACTTTTCGTGTCGCTGAGTTGGAAAGCTTTTCACTAGGTGGACCGATGACCTGATGAAGGTTGCGGGGATCGGTTGGGTGCGAGACGCACGGGACCAGTCAATGTAGCGACACTTGGGGGAGGCCTATGTCCAGCAGTGGACGTCTTTTAGCTGATATGATGGTGATGACGACTGTTAGTGATATTTACCACCCCGGTGGCAAGCTCAAAGGAAAGAAATGGGAGTAAACCGGCTTTTTGGGCTGCATGGCTCGGCATCGCATTACTTTTTTGTTTTTTCGCATCGTGCTTTTAGGCCGCGTGGATCAGGCCACGATAACGTCCACACTCACGAGGCACGCGGACCAAGTGGGGACGCTGCTTAACGCGAGAAAAAATATGCTATCCCAGTCCGGTCTTGGTCACCTTTGTGTCAATTTATTTTTCTATTTTTACGCTAAATTTTTGACTTTGAGGTTCTAATATCTGTGAAGGTTTGATTAGTATCTCTAACAAGCTAACCACCACAAACGTAGTAAATCTTTTGAGTTTGACAACCGAATCAGCTGTTTTCTCACGTTATTGATCTATCAACACGTTTCGTTATCAAACGTTTTGTCCCGTAAGACAAAAAATTTGTACGTCAGTGAAGGTCTCTCTTGAGTCATTGCACTTCTTTGGCCTTCATTTTCGTAATTATCATTCTTCACAAAATCTTTCCATCTTTTTTTTGGCCGTCCTCTCCATCTTCATCTATCAACATTGATATCTATGGGCTCTCCGCAACCATAGTCCAATATATATATTTTTTAAAGCTATCTATCTAAATCGCTCCAAATTGCCTTGTGCTTTCCACGCACTACGTCTAGTTTTCTCCGTAAGATCTCTTTCTTCTGTTAGTAATTCCGGCTGCCCTTTAGTCGAGTGATCGCATGCGCAACAGCTAAGCATGAGACTTATTGGGTTTTTCCAACAGGAATATGTCAGTAGGTGCTATTCCATGGGACTTGAAAAATTATCGGCAAAATGTAGGTATACGGTGGTGGGGTGTAGGTGTAGGTGGCTATTGGGTACACCTCTGCCTAACTCTTCTGCGATTATCGGTTTCCAATGTTAGTTCTGACCAGAGATTTTTTTAATCAAAAATATAATATTTTTGATAAGTAACTTTCATTCATGAACAACTCTCCATATATCTTTATAAGTACTTTAGATGCTGGTCGGCTTCTAGGCCTCTAAAATTTTGAGAAAATTGAATTGCTCGATTGAATACGAAAAATAAATACTTTGTGTCAACTCAATTGGCAATTTGTAGTGAAATGGTCCGTGCTCTTGTTACTTGATTAGTATTACTTTTGTTTTATTCTTCCATTAAAATAGGTTTCTTGTTTTTTAAATTAAATCTTTAAAGAAAGTATGTTTTGTGTAAGTCAGTCAGGCAAGTAGAGTAACTATCTAAATAACACAATTCTTTTGGAGGACATTTAGTAATTTTCAGGCTAATTTAATTCATGAATATTATGAGGTAACAAATAACTTTATGAAAACATTTTTCAACCATTTTCAAAACGCCAAGTTTAAAAAAAATAGATAGTAAAGTCACTGAACAACGAACCCTTTTCCCGCCAACTTTGCAATCCTGCGCCCGCGCAAACATAACCACACAGCCAAATAACAACACAATCACTGTCCTCATCTTCACCTTCACATGTCTCTTCACTACAACTGTCAAAAATAAATAGAAGGAAACTGTCACAAGGTATCGCGTATATGAAATTATGTAAAATGGTCGTATCTGCGCCCGCGCGGCCTCGGGCATTGTGGCCGAGTTAGCACAGCCGGTGCACTGTACTATTACGTATGGTGATGGCAATGGAATGGACTTTAGGTATGTCAGATTGACAGTTGTGATAAATTGGATAAGTGACCCGTGAGTTGTTGTGATGTGACGTTTGATAATATTACATCACACCTGTAATCCCCGTAGGGTTAGGCAGAGATGTGACTAGTACCACATTTTGCCAGTTGTGTTTAAGTACCCTGTAATAGGGGGCGTGCCTATTGCCATCACGTTGATGCCATGACGTTTGATAGTCATAATAATTTCAGCTGCTCCATTAATTAACTGAGTAGGTGTAAGAAATACTCTTAGAATTTTCATTTGCGTGTTTGTTTTATTAAAAAAATGCAGTTTTGCAATTAACAAAAGTTCATCATCATCTGCCTAGCCTTTTCCCAACTATATTGGGGTCGGCTTCCAGACTAACCGGATGCAGCTGAATACCAGTATTTTACATGGAGCGACTGCCTATCTGACCTCCACAACCCAGTTAATACTAGGTAATACGATACCCTTTGGTAAGACTGGATTTGATTTTTGGAGACTGGTTTTGGAATTAACAAAAGCTAATAAAAAAATAAATTATAATTTTTGGTTTTAAAAAAAATATATATTTTGGCCACGACACGTAATAACTCTCCCAGGTAAGTGAGATGTCGAAACTAAAACCATACTAACTAGAACCCTGAATACGTATACAGTCGTCCTTTCTATTTGATATTTACGTTGCGCATAGAGGGGACACGGGTTAACTTATGCTAGTTTTTGTTTAGCAACGCCTCAATAGTTTTGTTTAATACGGGTATTAAATATTCGATGGTTTTATAACAATAGCGAAAGTTCCATTGTAGGATAGATTAATGAAGTCATGTTGATATGGTTCGACTGACAGTTTTATTGTTAGATCTTTATATAATTGGAGTGGAATTTACAATACAGGAGTTCGTAATTGATAATGATGTTTTTGGGTGCGGAATAATAAGTGCGTAATTAAATTATTGAATACTAGCGGACGTCACGCGGATCCACATGTAGTTCCCGTTTCCGTGGGAATACAGGGATAAAAAGTAGCCTATGTCACCCGGGGATAGTGTAGCTTCCAAACGGTGAAATAATTTTTCAAATCGGTCCAGTAGTTTTGGAGTCTATTCGTTACAAACAAATCTTTCCTCTTTATATTATTAGTGTAGACTAGCTCCTGCCCGCGACCTCGTCTTACATTATGATGGCAATATGGTGGAACTGTTAACCTCCCCTGGAGGGAACGTACTTTTAACTCCAGTATTCATAGCAGAAACAAATAATAACAGATTTTAATTTGTACTTACAAATTCACCCACATCATAATCGTCACAGTCGGTCAATTCTTCAGAAACCACAACCACGAAATAAATAGCAAATAAAAACAACACCTTCACGTAAACAGACATATTGTTTCTCTGATTTATGAATCGACACAACCCACAATTGATCACACAAGTCAATTTATTACCTTAAAACTACCAACCCTAATTACTATCTAAAATACGTAACTAAACTGTATCTCCAAGTATTAAGGTTCATTTTTAAATATGGGAACAGAATATTAGAATGGGCACTACAGTCGCGTTGCAAGGATGTCACAGTGCGTTAAAGAACAAATCGTGATAAATTTCAAACAAATCGAGGTCTTTGATTGTTGCAGGATACAATGAAGCGGCATTGGACTGAAAGACAATTGAGATTAACCAAGGATAGCTGATAAGGTTCACTTTAAAGATATATAAAAGATGAGTTCTTGCCTTGTTTACGCTTCCTCTGACCCAAGGGCTTTTTTTTTTTTTTTTAGTGGGTGTAAAATCATCGAATAACCCCTACACGTCAGTCATCAGACCTTCTATTACCTACGGATCAGTTGTATGGTGGCCTAGAACTCAGCTGACCACAATGAAAACGAAACTCCAGAGCCTGCAACGCTTAGCTAGTGTAGCAGCTACTGGATGCATGAGAACAACTCCATCAGCAGCGTTAGAGTTTCTTTTAAATTTAAGACCTCTGGGTCTGGTCATAAAAGAGGAAGCTCAGGCAACGGCCTTAAGACTAAGATCAAACGGACTATGGAAAGTAAATACAGAAACAACACACTCAAAAGTTTTGCAGGGGATTTTCAAGGAAATACCACTCCTTGAGGCGCCCATGGATAAAACTTTATGTCACCATGTGTTCGATAGAAGTTACAACATCCAACTCACTGCGGAAGTAGAAGATAGCTCTGGCATCAATGAAGTTAGGATATATACGGACGGCTCCAAGACCTCACATGGTACAGGAGCCGGCGTCTTCTCGAATGATCTTAACATTTCAATATCAAATACCCTAGATAAATTAAACACAATCTTCCAAGCCGAATGTATCGGTATCACCAGAGCGGCACAAGCAGTTGCAGCCAGAGACGTCAGAGACTTTAAAATAAAGATCATCTCAGACAGTGCATCGGTGCTTCAAGCCCTGAAAAACAACACAATTACCTCTGTCCTAATACTGGAATGCCATAATGCACTTCAATTTATTGCAACCACGAATAGTGTAACCCTGCAATGGATAAAAGGACACAGCAACTCGCTGGGTAACGACGCAGCAGACGAGCTGGCCAAGAGAGGCTCGAGCGATACAGTATTTGGACCGGAACCACTACTGCCTATACCTCAGGCCCAAATAAAAACATGGCTGCGTTCACAAACCACCGAAAAACACCTCGCCGAATGGAGAAACATTGAAGGATGCAGGCAAACAAAAGATGCAGTTCCGGACGCGTCAATGAAGTTTACTCGCAATCTCATTAAACTCAAAAGAGACAAACTCCGTAAAATCATAGGAATTTTAACGGGTCACTGTTCCTTAAACAAACATCTACATAACATAGGTGTAACTGATAGCCCATTGTGCAGAGGATGCATGGAGGCGGAAGAAACGCCACGGCACGTACTCCTAGAGTGCAGGAGCGTGGCAGATCACCGGGCACAAACTTTACGATCCCCATTAACTCTCCCGGAAGCCTGCAGTAGTCTGGGAAGGCTGCTACAATTCTGGGACGACCTATGTTGGTTGGAGTAGGTATTTTCTAAACATCACGCACAATGGCCCAATCAAGAGGCTAAGTGCGGATAAAAGCCCAGTTAAACTAAACTAAACTAAACTAACCCCTCCCGCTCTTGGGCAGAGCGAAAGGGAGTGTCAGACTTCTACTGACTAAAAACCACCCATGTTCCTTCTTCGCCCTCTATGTCGAGGCCGCGATAACCAGAGGACTACCCGCGGCCCTGACCCAAGGGCTGGCTTTTTCTTGGGCCAGAGGCTAAGTGTTGCCATACAACGCGGCGACGCTGCCAGTCTCTTGGGCACTTTACCTGCTGACAGCGTTAAGGAGGAGTTTTTCGATGCCCTTTTATAGTTAGTTTGTTTTTAGGTTAGTTTAGTTTATATATTTAGTATAGTCTTACTTATATCTCAATAAGTCTTTGTGAATAAGAAAAAAAAAAGATGAGTTCTTGGTTCAATAATTACCACCACACGGGTCAATCTTCAAAGTTAAGCAGCGCTTGACAAGGTCGATTTGTGGATTGGTGATCATCCACTACATACCGAGTGTCCTCCGTGCCTCGGAAAGTACTTTAAGCTGTTGGTCCCAGCTGTCAATTATTTTTGACAGTCGTTAGAGTTGGACTGAAATTTTGAAATTATTGTCACTAAGGGTATCGTATTACCCAGTTCTTATTGGGTTTTGGAGGTTAGATAGGCAGTAGCTCAATATAAAATGTTTATTTTCAGCTGCATTCAGCTAGACTGGATGCCGACGGTACCATAGCTGGGAAAAATGATGCTGGGAAAAATTCTGTTGCTGGGAAATGATAATGAAATGGAAATTATGCTTTTTTATACTACTTCGCTATTCTTTTCCAATTAACTTCGTTGCGGGATCCAAGACAGTTAAAACTGTTTCTCTGGGACTTCGTCGAGCTTCATTGTCTCAGCGCTTTTCTGATAGTCACCACTGTTGATTCTAGCCTTCAAGAGTTATAGTGGTTTGGGAATAGTGTGGCGGGATTCTTCCGAATACAAAAAAAAATAAAACAAAACAATCAGTTTGAGTAGGAATCCAGCTACTAAGATCTCACATAATTATTTATTATAAAGATTTATTAAACCTAGATGCGCTAGAGGAATATAATCCATTTAATTTATGCTGTCCAAAGTTTTCAAGCATCAAGTTTCAGCAGGTTTTAATTTGGAAAACTTCGCGTACTATCCCCAAAGTTATACCTTCTGTTCAGCGCAAGCAAGGTTTCGGACATCCCTTTGTTAGATAACCTCATAACTGTTACTCGGTCTATTCAGTCGGTTAAGCCGCACTTGCCTAGGTTGGTCTGTGGATGAGTGACCGCCCATTACATACCGAATAACTGCCATTATAGATTTTTTGCAGTCATTACACCTGTATTAAGTGTCCTGTAAGTTTGACAACCAGTCTTAGCAAAGGGTCTTAGCAATTGGTTAGGTTATGTAGGTACATTATATTGAATGCATTGTGTCCCTAGAGGTCATTAGCAGTCTCCCACAGACTGATTAGTCTTTTTCCCGTTTTTGCAACATTTTTCAATTATGCTCCGCTCCTTTTGGTTGCAACGTGATATTATGTAACTTTTAACCTTCCTCAATAAATGGACTATCAAACACAAAAAGAACTATTCAATTCCAACCAATTGTTCCTGAGACAAGTAACTCCTCCACAAGCGGCCGCAAGGCTTTCTGTGCGCGTAATTATTTTGTCGCGCGGATATTTTTATAATGCGATATCTTCTAAGATATTTGTTTAAACTGCATAAAGTCAAGAGCACAAATATTTTAATTTAAATTTCCGTTCAGACAGACACATTCATTTAGATATATAATAATACCATATAAGGGTTAAATAGTTATTTAATCTAATTTTTTTAAATTAAAAGTAGTTATTGTCAGTTATCCGTCGCTGATAGACATAGGTATTTTTTTTAGAAATTTTAAAGCGGAATAATCCCGTCTTACGTAACTAACTGCCGTACTCAGAGATATTTAATGATTACTTAAGCCGTCACTAAGTAAAGGTTTGACATATTTTTGTATGACAAAACTGTCAAAACCATTACTAGGTGATGGCCGAAGTAATCATTAAAGCTCTCTGAGTACGACAGTTAAACGGTTTACGCAGCGCACGCAACGGAAGCTCTCAATAAGAAATGTTTTTCACGTTTTCGCAACAATTCTCAATTATGCTTCGCTCTTTTTGGTTGCAGCGAGATATTATATAAATTTTCAACCTTTCTCGATAACTGGACTATCAACACAAAAATAATTATTTTATTCCGACCAATAGTTCCTGAGATATCTCCCTCCCAAGCGGCCGTAGCGCTTTTTTTTCCACGCCCGTGACACTATTGTCACAAATTGTGACAAAAAAATCTATAAAGAAGTTAACTTAAAAAAAAGAACCGGTATTCAGCTGCATCCGGTTAAACTGGGAGCCGATCCCAATATAGTTGGGAAAAGGCTAGGCAGATGATGATTCCTACAAAAAATATAACAGGGTTATATTTTTTGTAGGAATCATCATCTGCCTAAAAAACCTATCGAACATGCCCAAAGCTTTGCCAAAGGCTAAAGGAACTCCTAGCGCAAGCGCAGGTCGCTAAGTATGTGATGGGTGTACGGCGATAATACCCGATGATTGCCGAAGTTTTCCGAGCATAGTCTCCAAACATAAAGGTCTTGGCAGGGATCAGCCCCAGTTTGTTTAACACTTTAATTGGTTACTTTGCAAAGTATTAACGAAGCCCTTTGTGAATGGGCCCGAATTTTAATCACGTGTTAGTTTAGGGCAGCCACAAGAGAAACTATGGGCTGGTAGGCAGAGATAACTTTCACAAAGTTGGTTAATAAACTATGGTTTATTACACTAATTAATACTTACTCTTTAATCATTGAACCACATAACATCACGCATGTAATCCAAGAAGCACACACCCACACACCTCTAACCCCTCCCCTCCTCTCCTCTCTCTGTGTAACACACCTCTGGATAGCACTATTATGTGTACTCACATTTCTGCAGTTTTGTTAATGTTCCATGTGAGGTGACCAATTGCCGTGTCATCCGGGCTATTCTTACGAATCTATTGACAGCTCATTTATAAAAAATCGTTTAGTAGATTAGGTGCTACGGTGGAACATACATTCATACATACATAGACTGCCAAAATCATTACCATTCCTTTTGAATTCGCCGTAGTAGGGTAAAATTAAAGAATATTATTGTAAGAAAATATCGGCTGAATATTTATGTTACCTGTATAATTCAGAAAGTGGTAAAACAGTACATGCACAGATTATGCAAAGTCTACCGGTTTTTGTACGCAACATAAATACTTGATTAGTTTGCTTTACACAACCGGGTTCAGATCCAGACTCCGTGTTTGCTACTGAGTAACTGATGGAAAAACCACTTATGCCCGAACTGGGAATTAAACGGCTACTACATGAGGTAGTGGGTTTGATTCCCAGATCGTGCAAACCGTTATTGGATTTTCTATCATGAATTACTCAGTAGCAGACCACTGACTCTAGATTTGTTGTATTAGGGGGCGACCCATTTTACATAGGATTCAAACATGACTGACGACATGTGGGTATATTTATTTACAGGATTGGGATACAGGCGTGATGCTATGATGTGATCTTAATAGGAATGTTTATGACTAAAAAAATATAATTCTAATTAGTCCGTCTGTTAGATTATCGAAAAATATTGGATACGTATTTTTTGTTTTATAAAATCAATAAAAATTGACGAAGATAAAATGCGTCAAAGATTTGAGTGGGGATTTGTGACGTCACTAACTGTTAAAAAATGTCATACTAATGTCTTAGAATATGACGTCACACGAGTTTTCAAAGCACTGTATCGTTTTCATTGTTTGTTTACGTGAAAAAAGAAAAAAAATACGTGTGCAATATTTTTCGGAAATCTATCTGACCGACTAATTAGATTTTTTTAGTTAACTACCCTATTATTATATGAATACTTTTGGCGATTACAACCTACCTACCTGTGTACATACATGAGCAATAATATGTAAACACTTGGAACTTTTAAATAAGACCTATTTATGATAAATAGCTACTTAACAAGTGATAATTGGAGTTCAAAAATAATAGTTTCGTTATGTAACACGAAAATTAAATCAACCAGTAGGTGAATCAATTGATCAATCAAACTTAGGGAATAACCTTTCTTCTCTACGTTGGGCTGAAAATTTTAAACCCTGAATTTTAAAAAAGGTCTTTTATAATTCCACCACAAAAAAAGGAATTCTAATCCTTTTCACTCCACCTTTCACTTAGCAAACTTCTCAATTAAACCCGTTTTTTGTTGTTTATAAACAAAAAACTGTAGGTACCTAGTATCCCAACCCTGCCCTTGCTTACCGGATCGACCCATCATTGGTCCTTAGGGATTTGGGAAATCATTGTCCATTTTTACCTAAAAAAGGGAAACCTAATGGATTTTACACCCAACCGTCGAATATCAATCTTGATAAGACACTGTATTGCGTGATTATATCACAGAGTTGTAAATTTAATATTGATTCAAAGCATTGTGCACCTTACGCCGTTGTGTTAGGAGTTCGCTCAGACGAAATTGCGAGATTTAGGAATGTTTGCCAAATATTTTTGACAGCGCATCGATCATGGGAAACCATTTATTTTGCGCAGCTTAACGCTCATGTTTTTATTAAAAGTATCATCTGACATCGATATATTTTTCGTTGTTGTTATGTGAAAATAATTTGCTATGAGAAAATAATTTGCTGTGATAGATGCAGTTACTTTCTGGTATGTTTGTGTAACACTAGTGTATATTCACACACACACGTACATAGATAGACCCCCCTTCCTTTGCCCTTTTCGGTCGGCTGCCGATCTAACTGGAAATTATTGCCTAGCATAATTATAATTATTATTTCTTGACATATTAGGAATTACCGATTTTATTTTAATTTATTTGTTTTGTATAAGGCAGGGTGCCTTGTTATACTTTCTGAATTATTGTAATTATAAGATGTAATTTGACATTGTAATATGATTATCGTTAGCTTTTAAGCCTTTTGCTGAAAATCTATAAAACTAAATTAAATAATGAGAAATAAGCTATCGATGAATAGAATAAGATGTAATTTTTTTGTAATACAAGTCATCGTAAAATAATAATATCATAATTGCTGGGGAACTAATTATTATCTACTTGTTCACATTATCTTTTAATGTAGGTACCTACATATGTATAAATATCTTGTGTTACGGTGTTTGTGGTCGCACCCCTCCGAAACGGTTCGATCGAGTTAAAGTTTTTTTTTGTATATTTGTTAGCTCTGAGAAGGTCCAAGTATATTACAGAACATAAAAATGGAAAAAAACAAGTGCCTCTCGGGTTCTATGAGGGTATTTTTCACCCATTAATAATAATAATAATAATAATAAATCATATCACCTGCTCCATAAATCAGGTAGTACTGCGGAACCCAAAAATTATAGACCAATCACTTGTTTACCAACGGTCTATAAAGTTCTAACATCCATTTTGAGAATTAAAATCAACCAACATGTTGAAAGTAACTCTATCATGTCTGCCTCTCAAAATGGATGTAGGAACGGGTCCCGTGGTACTAAGGAGCTGCTCCTCATTGATATGACCATTAGCCAACAGGTTCGCCGCTCCCGAAAGGATCTGTCTGCATGTTGGATAGATTATAAGAAGGCCTATGACTCGGTGCCTCATACATGGCTCACGAGGGTGCTGGAATTGTACAAAGTAGATGCAACTCTGCGTACCTTCCTGATGTCATGTATGGGGAACTGGAGAACGGTCCTTCGCTATCCAGGATGTCGACAGATCGGAGGGAACAGTGAACCGATAAGGATCGAGCGTGGTATATTCCAGGGTGACAGTCGGAGTCCATTGTGGTTTTGTCTAGCCTTGAACCTTAGCACACTGCTGGAGGGTTCAGGTCTAGGCTATCGGTTGAGGAAAGGTGGTCCGGTTATATCTCACCTTCTTTACATGGATGATTTGAAACTCTTTGCCCCCAACAATTTGCAACTAATGAAGCTACTGGTGATAACAGAAACGTTCAGTAGTGGTATCAGAATGGAATTTGGTATGGACACACACAATTTGGCATGTGAAGCGAGGGGAGATTATGGAATCCGTGGGAATGCAACTCTCGGATTCCATACAACTTAGATCACTCTCTTCAACAGAAACCTACAAGTATTTGGGTATTTCGAAAGCATTAGGAATAAATATTACCGATATGAAACAATCGTTGAAGGAGCGCTTCTTTGGCCGCCTGAACAAGGTGCTGAGCAGTCTTTTGTCAGGTGGAAACAAGGTGCGCGCCTTCAACAGTTGGGTCATGCCGGTTTTGATGTATTCTTTCGGCATACTCAAATGGACTCAGACAGAACTTGATGCCCTGGATAGGAGGGTCCGCTCACTATTGACTGCAAATCGGATGCATCACCCACGGTCGTCGGTGATGAGACTGTATATCCCGCGGAAGTGTGGGGGTCGTTTTTTTTTAAATGCTAAGACCCTACACAACCGTGAGGTATGCAGTCTCAGGAAATACTTCCTAGAAGCCGACGTGGGGATGTACCGAGATGTGGTCTCAGTGGACAAGAGCCTTACCCGGCTCTCCTTGGCTAACGAGAATTGGCGCATACCTAAAGTATTAGACACTAATGACCGCAAGGAGGTATAGCAAAGCAAGGAGCTACACGGACGCTTTTACCGGGCCTTACATGGAACCGATGTAGATTTCTTAGCGTCTGTATCCTGGCTACGTTTCGGTGACCTTTTCGGGGAAACCGAAGGTTTTGTCTGTGCAATAATGGACGAAGTTATGATGACGAACAACTACCGGAAATACATTGTGAAGGATGGCACGGTTGACATATGTCGGGCATGCCACCGTCCCGGAGAATCGATCCGTCACATTATTTCTGGGTGTTCTCGTCTGGCTAATGGAGAATATTTGCATAGACACAACCTCGTTGCCAGGATTATCCACCAGCAACTTGCTTTGAAATACAACCTTGTGGAAACAGAAGTGCCATACTATAGGCATGCGCCCGACCCAGTTCTCGATAATGGTAATATTTCTTTGTATTGGGATCGACCTATCGTCACTGACAGGACTATTGTTGCCAATAAGCCTGACATTGTGGTGATAGATCGATCGGAGCGTCGCGCAATGATTGTTGATATAACAGTCCCGCATGACGAGAACCTCGTGAAAGCAGAGAAAGATAAGCAATTCAAGTATCTGGATCTGGCTCGCGAGGTTGTCGACATGTGGCACGTGAAGCAGTCATTGTGCCGATAGTCGATGATATAGATAGCCGATGTCTGCCAATGGCTTAATAGCCAAGAGCCTCGACGAACATCTAAGGAGGCTCTCGCTTGGTAGCTGGATCAAGGGCTTGATTCAGAAGGCAGTACTTGTGGACACGGCGCGCATTGTCAGGAGGTTCCTCTCTCAAAAGCCCTGACCACCGGTAGTTCGGACTCTGTTCCCAATACTAGTGGAGCACTATTTTTTATATTTTAAATGTTTTTTATATACCTTTTTGTAATGAATACTTAAAAATGTATTTAATATGTTATAAAATGAATAAAGGAAATAATAATAATAAAGCCATTTATTCCAAGTAGTAGATTTTGTTTGTAGTAATTTATGCTCAAGTTTTTGAATCCATGACTTATGTGTAGTTAGTTCTTTGTAGGCTCTTTTGATACTTCTAAAGTTCTTGATGTTCCTTGAAATAATCTCGTATCTGTGGTTGTTGTAGTCCTTACGGATTGACCTATTAGTCTCTTTGTATATTCACCCATTATCATCATACAAAACATACTTGGCAACACCGATCAGAAAATTATTATTTATGAAGTGTGATTTAACAATGAATAAGCGTCTAATAATGGAGTCATAGGCACACAGTGGTATAATTAAGGCTGAGGTCAAAGTCAGATCACAAGAGTACTCATATATGACATAATACTGACATTACATGTTGCCCCGTGAGGAATACATGACAAACATTAAGTAGACTGAAGTAGAGGCGACGCGACGTCGGACACAGTAAATGCCTACACGTTCATCATAAACTCATGAATTTTTCTCTTAAGGGTAGGAAGAAACGGAAAGCCACCTCATCCGATCCTTGCATACTGTTATCGTCTAGTCCACCCTCATTTATCTGGATTAGTAACTTGGGCAAATCATCATCATTATCATCATCAGCCTTATATTGTTCCCACTGCAGGGACTCAGGCGTCGTCTCTAGGAGAGGGATGGGCTCTAATCCACCACGCGGGCCCAGTGCGTAGATGTTACATTTTTCTTCGAATTTTTGGTTCTAAGACATGTCGGTTTCCTCACGATGTTTTCCTTCACCGTTTTGAGAGCAGTGGCGATGAAATAAATTACACAAAGTAATGCGCCTACCTGGGTTCGAACCCACGTCCAACTATTAGTAAGTCGGGGCCGCAACCACTGGGCCACCACTGCTCTGCTCTTGGGCAAATCATATTGTTATACAATACAAAATACAAAATGCTTTATTCGGAAAAAATTTGTTACAACAATGGGTGGTTGTGATAGGGGACTCCTTTTAAGCAATTTTTGCCTGTGTTAGGAGACCCCGCTCTTCCATAGCAAAATAATTACAAATAGTAACAAATGTGGTAAACTTAAACTATAATTGAAAACTTATTTCTAACATTATTCTACATTTTTAATTTAAGAAAAACAAAAAAAAAATAAATAAAAGAAAATCAATATCAAAAACAAGAAAAATATTGTAAAAGTGTATGTGTGATGAGTGTGCATGGGCGTGTGGGTGTGCATGAGTGTGAGTGTGTGCATGAGTGTGAGTGGGTGTGTTTTTTTTTTTTTTTTTTGTGTGCCAGTTTTTGTGAGATTGCATGATGTGTGCGACCATTGAGTAACCTGTTGTTATTATGTATCTTGCTATTTAACATACTGTAGAAGTGCCTCAGTCTCTTCATACGTGAGTTTTTGATCCAGTTTGTTACGGTTTTCTTACAATCATATGTGCTTTTGGTGTATATGCAAATTTTTTTGTTTATCTTATTGTATAGCTCAGCAGAGCGTTTATTGAATTGTCTGCATGCAAAAACGGTTTTAGTCTGGGAAACTGGTGCTACTAAGTCTTTCCTTCTTTTGGTTAATTTTTCTGGGTCAAATGGTAGGGTTTTATGTTTTTTCAAGACGGTTTGTATAATATACAACTTTCTTATCGAGATTATGTTGCTGATAGTATAAAGGCTACTTGTAGGGTATAATATGTTTTTGAAGTACATAATCTTAATAAGAGCACGCTGGGCGCGCTCTAAGTATATAAGTTTGGTTTTATTTGCACCTCCCCAGACCGTGATACAATACAGTAAAACCGATTGCACCAGAGCCAAGTATACCTCATTCAGGATGTTTCTAGTAGATTCACGTTTACTGTTTATATCTATTGGAGCAATGTGACGGAGTGATTTAAATATCCAGCTCAGTCTCCGTACTCTATTTGTAACCTGTTCTAAATGCTGGTACCATGATAGTCGTTGATCAATTACTACACCCAGGTACTTAGTCTGCGAAATTTTGGAAATACATAGACAGGCACAATATCTGTTTATTGGCTCTCCGCAAACATGAATTTTTATGTTAAAATCGTCACTTGGTTGTGTTCTGTTACTCACGCTAAAGCATACGTAATTCGTCTTGGATGTGTTTAGCGTGAGCAGGTTATTATTGAGCCAGCTGGCAACTTGGGCCATACCCATCTCTGTTTTTAGTTTTACGTCATGCCACGAGTTCCCAGTAAAAACGACAGAGGTGTCATCGGCATACGAAAAGATTTTTGCATTTTCGATTTTCATGTTGCATAGGTCATTAATATACATGAGAAAAAGGGTAGGGCCCAGTATACTTCCCTGTGGGACACCATATGTCACCTCCGCGTCTTCACTGACATATTCTTCCATCTTGACCCTCTGCCTCCTTCTTGAGAGGTAGTCCTTGAATAATTTCAGAGGGATATCTCTTACTCCAGCATTTTCGAGTTTGTTCACAAGGTTTGGGACAGAGACGGTGTCAAATGCTTTTTTAAGGTCAAGAAAGACCGCTAAGCATTTATTTCCAGCATCAAGGTGTTCAGTGACCAGAGAACTTAGAGCTGTAACCGCATCCTCCGTAGATAATCCTTGCCTGAAGCCAAACTGTTGGTTCGATAGTAAACTGAATTTATTTAAGTACTGAGTTAATCTGTTATTAATAAGTTTTTCAATTATTTTGGATATTGACGGAAGTATAGAGATAGGTCTGTAGTTATTGACATCGTCTCTGTCCCCCCCCTTATGTACTGGAGTAATAATTGATTGCTTGAGAAGCTCAGGGAAAATGCCTTTTTGAAAGCAAAGGTTCGCAAGATGGGTTATTATGGGAACGATATCATGTCGCGCAAACTTTAGAAATTTAGTAGAGACTTTGTCCCAGCCCGGGGCACTGTCAGATTTTAACCCCATCAGTATTTGATCTACTTCCTGAGGATCAGTGTCTAAGAGTACAAAAGTATTGCTCTGCGCAGGTTGGTTGACAGCTTGTTTATTATTAGTACTTGGCACTATTTGCTGAGCTAACAGTTTACCAACGTTGGCGAAGTGATTATTGATAAAATTAACTGATTCTACAGGCGATGTCCTAATATTTAGCAATTCGGTGTTACGTTCTTTAATTTTATTAGAGTAAGTTAGGTTCTTTATATTTTTCCAGAGAAGCTTATTATTACCAACTGATTTGACTAGCAAGTTCCTTTCATATTTACGTTTTAATTTTTTTATAAGTGAGTTACAATGATTTCTATATCTAGTGTAGGTTATTTTTAGAGTTTCGTTATGTGGATTAAGCCTGGATTGTTTCTGTAATTTGTTACGATTTCTTATGCAATGTAAAATGCCTGTGGAGATCCACGGTTTTATTATTTGTTTGCTGTTAGGTATTTTACGAGAAATAGTATTTCTTTCTATGGTGTTAGCAAGTATGTTTATGAGTAGGCAGGTAAGTTCATTTGGATCATCACAAAAGAGGAGTTCCGCTAAATTTTGTTGCTGTAGATCTTTTAATGCTTGTTCAAAATTTGTAATTGTTGTAGTTTTATTTGAATGTAGAGTGTTTTTAATTTTAGACAAAGACAGAAATGTAGTATAATGGTCAGTTATTGTCGTATGTACTATGGCAATAAATGGAGATATTTTTTTTTTATTAATTTTTAGCATAAAGTGGTCTAAACAATTACTTTCCCTCGTAGGTAGTGTATGACCTGAGAGTATTCCATGCAATGACAACATATTTTGATAGTGATTTCTGTTTTTATGTTCATGAGATGACTCTGTATCTTTAGCTCTAATGTTAATGTTTATGTCTCCTGCAATAATAATGTTTTTGCTTGACTTCAGTTTATCTAAGTGAGTACTAAGGGAATTTACGAAACTATCTATATTTGAATTTGAGGGGGAACGATAAATACATAAAATTATATTATTGAGTATTTCCAGTTGGAGACAAGACGCTTGTGATATTTCAATTTCTTGTACTTTAGGTTTTAAAGATTGTTTCACGTATACAGTTACCCCATCATTTTGGTTTAGTTGTTATATTTAAACAAAAATTTTTACGGTTTCATAGCTTAAAAGGTAAAAAAAGGAACCCTTATAAGGTCACTCTATTGTCCGTCTATTCATGTGTTACAACTCACAACTGATTATCTCAGGAACGGGTGGAACTAGCAAATTGAAAGTTATACCGATAGGGTCTGTTAGTCCCTATCAGATTTATTAAATAAAGGTCATTTTTTTTCATAATGACAGAGCCTTCACCGTTGACGCAGTCGTAATTCAAAAGGCGCTAATTATAGGTGTCTAGCCAAACCTTTGTTTATTCGGATTTACTTGGTAGTAAACCAAAATCAACCTTTTTTAATAAAATACCAAACGAAATTAATTTATTAAGTTAATCAGTTTTTTACGTTCATGATTTACGTATAAGGCAAGTATAATAAAGGATTGTCCTATCTATACAAAACATACTTAGTCTTACGTTGAGTAATAGCAAGTACTCTATAAGTAATTATGACCCATATTACTTAACTTTGACACATCAGGGTGTTGTTTTGGTGACTAGTCTGATATATAAGTGACATTTCTACCCAGATTGTAGTTTCAAGGTTCTCGGATAGTACTTATGTAAAGTTTACAAGGTCTAGATTCAGACTTAAATTCTAGTTTTTCACAAATTGAGCTTTCATTGCAGCTGGCACAAAACTTTGAGCATATTCAAAGTTTGTAATGTGAAAAGTACCTTAATGTAATGACTTTAAGTTGCAAATGACTGAAACTTTTGCGTAATAGGATGCATAAAAATGCGATTTACCATTTGGTTGACTTCAGCAAACAAGTTGCTCGTATTCCGATCTTAAGAGTAGGGTAGCCGTCAGATAGATTTCAAAAAAATTGGTGTGCAATATTTTTTGGTAATCTTTATGACGGACTAATTACATTTTTTTTCTTTAACATCCCTATTGTGCTTGTTACTCAACAGGACTTAAAATATATGACTAATACTTAGAGGAACATAACATAATATCACGCCTGTAATTCCCGAAGGGTTATGCAGACGTATATCCATTAGTACACCCATATTTTGCCAGTACCCTACCAACTTAAGTAGGTAATCATATTATTCATTGCACTTTAACCTCATAATTATGAATTCGAGCGAACTTTTCACTGACATACTCATAAGTGCAAAAACCACACTTAGTTTAAAACCTTTTAAAATAATTGCAGCGAGGACCTAAAGCTATCTGTGGTTAGCCAAACACAGATAGCTTTGTCAAGGGCGATGGATAAAAATGGCGCCAGATATTACTCGTCTTATTCGGGAGACGACTATAGTGGGACCACTTTAATTAGAATTTTGCATCAAACTTGGTATATTTATTTAACGTTGCTTCTAAACGGGTTATATTTTAAAAGAAAAGAAAAGAAAAAGTACCTATTTATTGGTTTCACACAAGACAGAACAAATTGACAATAAAACAAAAATTAAAAAAGCATAAAACATAAAGCTTATAATATGTGGCTGCAGTACAATAGCCGACACCATTGTCATCAATACCAGCCATACCATGCAATATTGCAGTAATGTAATGGCCCGGCCATATAACCGCACATACATAGAGTATGTTAACTAACAGAGGGCGTTCCCGCCAACCAAGCATTCTGTACATCAAACTAAGTACCCCCTACTCAAAATTTTTTGCTGGGTAACAACATTCTTTTTTGGTGTCAAAAATCACATTTTACGGTAAAACTCAAAGTACCACTCTTAAAACATTGTGCTAGTGGATGCTTTAAATAATTAATGGGTCATGGAGGTAATTTAAGTAACGTTATAGCCTGAAAAACTAGAATTTACAAAAACAGCTGTGAAAAATTTGGAACTTTGACCCCCAATATCTCCGTAACCAAGGGGTTTCCAGGTTGGTAATTTTTTTTTTAGCATGTATGGATGCTATACTATTGCGGGTTAACGGGAACGCCCTCTGTTAGTTAACATACTGTATATTTTATGGCTAAGCATTTCAGGTGTAGAGGGAAATATTGCTGAACTATCGCTTGACTACCGAAATACTGAAACATTATAGGGCCAGTTTTTTTTTAAACATTATATTGTTGTGTCGTTTTCCGGTCTAATGTGTATTAGCAGACTGAATGTAAAACTACAGATATGTATAATACGCATATATTCACTAATTATCAAGCTTTAAGTGTCAGGATGGTAACTAATTGTTATTTACTTTGAAAGTATCTCTAATCAGGTGTGTAGGGAATAGGGTTTTATGAAGAGAAACCACAGAAATTCAAGACTATTAATTTATAGCAATTTATCAGTGTAAATATACCATAAGAAACATAGGTTTATTTATAGCACATTTCTAGCACCTACTTAGGTATATTCCAATTATAAATAATATCAAATAACTTACACAACCCAGAACGACCTCCGTCCTTGACGAATGACGACCAACCGAACATTGCTCCTTTTGGAAATGGCATTTCGCAGTTCAGCCTTGGAGACTGTCTTCTGCTTAACCGGGCAAATCCCTGGGGGTGCCTTGAGTTTAAGGCCTCCAGCCAGGGCAAAACTTACAAACTAAGTGACAAATCGCTAAGGGAACCCCCTGTGGGGTACGGACCTCGGCTTAGGACGTCACTGGAGGAGGGCAGCAAGGGAATAGGCTGGATCTGAGTGATGTTATTTAGGGGCTGGTTTAAAACTACTGGCTCAGCATCGCGGGCTGGCTCTGGCGAAGGTCGGGGGGGGGCTTGAAATGGGATTCCGCGACGACGGACCGCGGCGGCGTGGTCGGAATTACGGATATTTATGTCTGTTCTTCCTAAGAGTACTGGTTTCCCTACTACTTTCTTGAAGAATAGTAATAGGGTCATCAGGAGTGATAAGAGTATGCCGCGGACGGCGGGTCTTGCTAATACGCGATGGTTCGTATCGGGCGGCCGATGTGACCAGAGGATTTCTATGCTTGACTGCAGTATCAAAGAAGCGCTTGGAAAGGCGTTTCATGAATTGAAGAAGGGTGGGCATTTTAAGATCTAAATGAAGACTGGTATTACGGACGAACCAAGGGGCTCCGGTGATCCTACGGAGAAATCGGTTTTGTAAGGTCATCGTGTGGCAAATGTGACGCGCGAATGAGAGTGAGCAAATACGACACAAGCGTATGTTATAATTGGTCGGATCACTGCAGTGTAAAGTCGCAACTTGCACTTGAGTGACAAATTGCTCTTTGTTTGAAGAATGTAGTGGAGCCTCTCATGGCAAAGGCCGCTTTGTTACGAGCTGCTCTTATATGCTTCCCGAAGGCAAGGTGTTGGTCGAGTATGACTCCCAAGTACTTGGCTTGCTTCTCCCAGTGGATAGGCTTACCGTACATTGTGATCGGACGTGGTGGGGGACGTGAAAGTCGAGGTTTGGTGAAAAGTAACGCCTGACTTTTGTCCGGATTTACTTCGATCCCGAACATCGCTCCGGCGACGTTGTATCGCCGGAGCAATGTTCGGGATCGAAGTTTTAGGGGATAGAACTTTTATACACAAATAGCCACTATCCACCAGTTACCAAATGAGAGACTGTTTAAATGAAGATTTATCAAATAACGGCTATTAAAATCATAGTTTACCTTAAAAATACATCATATTAAATATTAACTATAAAACAAAAAATTATACGTATAATTTATATCTAATGATCTATACACATTGAATTATAGTATTCTAACAAGTGCATTCCTTTCTAACGAATATAAACCGCTGCCACGAGCGTCATTTTGTCGGTCACAAATTCCCGGAAAAGTATAGTCCGTTTGGATGTACCCTAGTTCTGTGTTCCCGCCATACTAAGCTTATTAAACTACTCAGAATATAATACACATTAGTAGGTTTGAATTTAAAGGGTTCTAGATTGTAAGATTCATCATAAGATAACATTACTCCTGTTATCCCTGAAGGATTTGGCAGAGGTGTAGGTACCTAATTAGATAGTACACCGACATTTCACCACTTATTTTTAAGTCATATGTAATAAAACTCCAAAAGTCCCAAAAGTCTAATGCCATCAATCGGGCATAATTCTAGACTCCGTGCCTGCTACTGAAAAAGTACTGATAGAAAAATCAAACAACACTGACCGACTTTGGAATCGAAAACCCACGGCCTCATACTCAACAGCGACCACTAGACCACCGACGCAGTTAAGTTTAATAAACTTGGCGAAAATATGGGGTTCTTAAGGGTATTTACTTTAGGAGACACTCTACGTCTGTACCAAGATACTCAATAAAATGTAAAACTGCTGTTCAAGGTCTCACAAGTGCACCTCACTAAGATAACATTATATGCTACCCTAAGGGACGCTTCATTTACGTTTTACAGTGTACTTGATGCCTTGTACACTTGTACCTAAGGTCGTTTATAGGAGAGTGATACTAAATCAACTACCGCCAAAAGCGTTAGTCTAGCTACGGAATATAAAGCGGGTTTTAGAATCTTGTGGTCATGTTACTTATTCATTCGGAATTTGCTGTCATATCCACGCTGAGAGCCACGATTAGTCAGTTGATTGCTACTTATATCTGTTGGTATAAATTCAAGTTGGCCACATGACATGAGCGATAACTCAAGGGTTTAGTAGAGAAACAGTGGTCTTATTTACCAACGAATTAAGTGTAATTTTCTGATGAATTTATAGTTTGCTTTAAACGAAACAATTTGTCGCCCTCTTCAAACTAGCTGGCATTATACGAGAAACACATCCTGCGGTGTGCTTGGTGACAGCAGAAAGATAAATTATCAGGGTCTTAATTTAAAACAATCATGGATGAGGTTCTTGCGATTATTGTGGCATTTTCTCTTACATCAGCAGACTTGAGAGCTCCACTTTTAGAATTGACCAAATATTTGTCAAAAGACATCTATTGAAACTAGAATTCGCTTCGGACCCAAAACCCAGGGGATGGTATAAAGGTCTAACATAAAACGGTATACAATAGCTCCCCTACGTTGTGTCTACTAGCAACTGAGCCAGACTCCGTGAGCTCAACCTCCTTGGGGAGGCTCACGTTAAGAGTAACCGTCACCCAGTGTTAGCGCTGCAAGTCCGTCGGAGCTGTTCTATTATTTAAATTGTGCAGGTGCGGAGTTTCTAGTTTCACTGTTTGTTATGTTAGACAGAAAGTGGATGTCATCGGGTGGTTATAAAGTAGGACAAAATATAGCCAATGTTGAAGTATGAAAGTTAAGGAAATCTATCGTGTAATGGATGTGTGAACAAAGATAATAATTATGCCTGAAAATATTATCGTTCGTGGAGGAAATTGTGTGCCGTTACACAGTGAGACCGTATTGGCTAAATAAAACAAAACAACTAATAAAAAAACAAATAATAAAATAAAATAAAAAAACAGGCCTGCCATAACAAAACAAAAAAAAGTGAACTAAAATTAAGAAACAAATCGAATGATTCCCGTGATAAATGAAAACAAGGTACCGTGATTGTATCCGAACATAGAAAACTGAAACCAATTTTTTATTACAGTCGGGGGACCTGATAAGAACTGATCCACGGAACTGTCTTGGTTTTCAGTTTTCTATGTATCCGAATTCATCACTCCTTTTTTTAGGCAGTCGTGTAAAAAGAACGACGACGAAACGGTATCGTGTTGGGCACGTTTTCATTTTGCGGCTCAGACTGACCATAGCGCTCACAATCTTAAACTATTTAAAACATAATGTAAACACACAAAATATAATACTGATATTTCAGTGATTATTGGTGAAAGTGGGCTTAACTCTTGCATAAGTAACAAACATCAAGGTCGGTTTCACCACGCGTGGGTCTGATTAACGTCATAAACTAGATGAGTGGCATTTAGCTTTAAACCCTAGTCGCTAATTACAATGCCTGAGTTCACTAAGAGGCAAAAAGGAATGTGTGACGCCTCCCTGCAAAAGGCAGCTGAGACCGTCTTGTTGTATTTATGGGAATGTGTGACGCCTTTTTGACGACGGCAGGCAAAACGAACAATCAAGCTATACAAATCCAGTTTATGCAGATCCCTAATTAGTACGGGAAATCTATAGAAAACGAGTCCATTTTAGACTTTGTTTATGAAATCGTTTAGTTACTAACATATCATAACATCACGCCAGTAATCTCCGAAGTGTTAGGCAGAGGTGTACCTAACAGTACCCCTACATTTCACAAGTTTACCCAGAATCCGTGGCTGATACTGATACATTCCTGATGGAAAAAAATCAATAACAAAAGCCCGACCCGGGAATTGAACTACAAGCTCAGCAGTCGAGCTTGCGAATACTATATCAACGAAGCAATCAAGATAAAGCAGAGGTAGAAAGCTGCGGGTTGTTCGAAAGAGATACCGCGGCCTCGACACAAAGGGCTAAGAAGGAACATGGGTGGTTTTTAGTCAGTAGAAGTCTGACACTACCTTCCGCTCCGCATAGAGCGGGAGGAGTCCTTTGATGATTTCCTAACCTCAAAAAAAGCGTAGGTAGTATAAAGATTACGGATTACACAGTTTATTTAAATGTGTTTCAAATTATTTCATTTCTATTGCCATTAAAAAAGAAAAGTTTTTTATAGATTACTGGTATTCCCAATAGATTATCACAAGTTGTATCAAACGTTATATTTCATATATTTGTGGAAGTTTCAGAGAAAACTTATTTAGTACGATAACTTTTCTGTAACTTGGTGGCAAATGAGCTGTGGCTTAAAGTATAAGCAACGGTAAAAAGTTACAAGTATGTCATTTTAAGTACTGCCTTATTGGTCAAGTTCTGGGTGAGCATGTAATCGTGGGTTTGATTGTCGTGGGTACGACAGGGTGCAAAGTGTTATTCCATCAGGAATTGTTCCATGACTGGACTCCACGGACGTGGAGAATTGAGAAGAAGGCCCCATGTGGTAAATATAACTGGCGTAATGTGAGTGTACAGCCGAGAGCCATTGGACTGTTGCGCTGAGTGTTGCGGGTTCGATTCCCGCACGGAACAAATTGCATTGCATTTACTCGTCTAAAGTTATAACCTGAAAAACTAGTATTAACAACAACAGCTGTGCAAAATTTGGAACTTTGACCCCCAATATCTCCATAACTAGGGGGTTCCCAGGTATGGTCTAGAACCAAAAAATGATCGTAGTAGTGGGGAGAACAAATCCCTTTCGTTTGCGTTAAGGGTACTTTTACACCCTTTATATCTTGGAAATGTGACGTTTGCAAAGATTTGGTACCAGACAAAACTGGTTTATATCTACTATCTATCAATCGCTGACATCAATGCAAATTTTTAGTTACTCTACCCAGATTAATGCGTGACCGATATTGTGAGAGAGCAGCGGTGGCCAAGTGGTGGCGTCCCCGACTTACGAACAGTAAGTCGTGGATTCAAACCCAGGCAGGCGCATTACTTTGTGTAATTTGTTTCATCACCGCTGCTCTCAAAACAGTGACGGAAAACATTGTGAGGAACCGTTGTTGATCCCTCTCAACGCAACCATAAGCTTCAATACTATTCACTCCAGATTTATTAGGCAAACACATGAGAGAGGGTCCTCAGAGTACCGGCGGACAGTCATCGATGTATCGCTTGCCATTTGAGATTGATGCCTGACCTACCCGGACTGGAATTGGACAGCTGTTGGAATATATTGTGTGACAATTGTCCAGTGAAAACGATTAACATGTAGAAGTCTAACTTTGAACAGTTTTAAACGGTCAGTTCATTGCATTTACTCGTATAAATCAGCTCAGTTCAGTGATAGTCTTTTTTTTGCGATAGGGTATTCTCAAATGACTCCTCACCCCCTGGGCGAAGCGGAAGGCAGTGCCAGACTTTAACTGACTAAAACCCATTCGTGTTCCTTCTTATGCTTTTTGCGTTCCAGGGCCACGGTAACTCCTTCGAATAAATTCTGCAACCCTGGCAGGCAGCTCACTGAAAGTCTAGTATTGTGACCGTCGGACTACCAAGTTATAGGTCTCATGTGGCAACAGCGACATCTATCGCAACACTTGTGAACTAATTGACAAATTCTACATCGCGCTATCAAAGTTATCCGCGACATTAGCTTATCAGACTTACATATGTCGGACAGTAAGCCCACCAGACACAAAACCCGTCTGGTCGGAGGATCCTCTCTTTTCTACGGGGGATGAGGAACTTTACACCCTGTTCCTCATACCCTCTAAATGCGTATTGTATATGATCACTTGCTTCGGTGAAGTAAAAATATTGTGTAGAAACAAAAATGAATCGAAGGAGTCAGATTGTAGTTAAGCATGGATTTTTTACATACTCAGTGAAACTTCTATCTTTCACCTTTACAATAACATACACGTGTACAAATTCGGCAGTATTTGGGCTTCAAGGTTGCATTGCACAGTTTTCTTTTTTTTTTTCAATGTTTTGCTTTCATCCCTTGACGATTAATTCCTAAACAGTTTTCTTGTTATTTGGGATTGAGAAAGAAGCAGGGAAAATACCAACATACACGGGAAACATCAAGCTATAATTTTTAGTATAACATGGCTTCGCATTGTATAGATTTTCCATATAATAAGACATACAAAAACTTGTTTCGTATACCTTTATTGGTCGCTGTTTGTGCTAACAGAATAACGTGTTTCGCATCTCGTAGCGGCAGCTTTTTTTGGATGGAAAATCAACAAATGACACCTCCCGCTCTGGGTGGAGCGGAAGGGTGTGTCAAACTTGTACTGACTAAAAACCACCCAAGTTCCTTCTTAGCTCTTTGTGTTCGAGACCGCGGTATTTCTTTCAAACAACCCGTAGCAGCAGCCTAGCGTTCAACTTGTGCTATAGGACCACTGATGGTACGAACTTGGTTTAATGGGGGTTTTCCGATGGAGCAGCAGATTGTTTGAATGCATTCCAACAGTGGAATACTTCCTGATCTACTCTTTCAGCAATTCCAGCTGCATTTTAAGGAACCTGTCCAAAGCCACTACCATCATCGTGGATACGGCTGAGTTCTAGTCAAAGCTAATTTAATTAGATAGTTGTGAGATCATTGACACGACGAAGAAGATGTGATTGGCCACGCGAACACGTGAGAGCCGTGCGTTCATTCTATTTGACTCATTTGTTCAGATGTCTGGAAGACTCCCACGGAATCACTGATCAAAATGAACGCGACGGGTCGCTCGCTTCGGACATCTAAGATGCGGTCTTTAACCTCAGTGAAGAAGCAGTTTCCATTATAGATACAGATTAATAACCTCACTCAATTACACCTCACCTTATTACTTAGCTCTTCCATAAATACATGCGACAAGAAAAAGTCATTCGATGAATGACTGCAAAATGCACCTAAAATGTATGTTAAAATACTATTACGAAATACACAAATGTTATTACCCTGCATCGCAATCATTTTATTGTTCTGGACTATACTATACTTTGGTTATGGAGATATTGCAGGTCAAGGTTCCAAATACTTCGCAAGTTGTAAAATATTTTTTTATACACCCTCAGCACTGACCAATATCTTCGTAATCAGTTCCCAGGGTCATCATCTGCCTAGCCTTTTCCCAACTAACCACCAGCCAGCCAAACCGGACTCCAGCCTAACCGGATGCAGCTGAATACCAGTATTTTACATGGAGTGACTGCCTATCTGACTTCCACAACCCAGTTAATACTAGGTAATACGATACCCTTTGGTAAGACTGGATGTCAGACTTTCAGGTCACTGACTACCCGTAACGACTGCCAAAGATCTATATATGGCACCCGGGACCAACAGCTTAACGTGCTTTCCGAGGCACGGAGGAAACTCGGTATGTAATGCGCGGTCACCCATCCACCGATCGACCTAGGCAAGCGCAGCTTAACCTAAAGATAGACCCGAGTGGCAGATCTTATTAAGAAATGATCACAATGGTAGAGAATGACTCTTTTGGCTTCGTTAAAGGTTCTTTCAAACCAATTATTCTTGCATGAGTTTTGGCAACTCGGCATGGTAAAAGAAGCTGACATTTAGCATTACGGATGATATTTATAAAGCCGAGAGACAAAGCTGGTGACGCAACAACACCAGTCCATGCTTTCCCAAAGGAAATCAGCCGCGTGATCAAAATAAGCCTTCCCAAGCTTTGACGTCACAGATACCATACTGCGGCTAATTTCAGCTGCTTTTGTTTACCAAAAATACAAAAGGTATGCTGGCAACAGCAAAAAAATATATTTACGTATAGACTATTTTCGACTTTTTACTTTGTTTATTTTCATGTTGAAATGTTCCGGTTTATTTACTTACGTTTTATAGGTTTCGTTTTGGACAAGCCAAGAAAAATTCTATCGGGCACGAGGCTTCGGGGAAGTTGGCTAAATTCTATGGATACGAGAGTATTTGACTTCTTTGGGAAGCCTTTCACGCAGTCGTGAAAGCTATCCATATAAAATTTTGAATACCTACTCATTAGCTGCCAAGCGTTTTCCTATCTATGTTAGGATCGGCATCCACTCTTACCGGATAAAGCTCAGTATTTTGCATGGAACGACTACCTATACTGGGTAATATGATACTCCTTGGGAAGACTGGTTGGCAGACTTTGTGGACATTAAATGTTACGCAAAATGTTTAGAACACTAAACATTCCGCAAATAGATCAAGGCTTGGATGTAGAATAAAGCACCTACCCACTCGCAGCAGCAAGGTCTAAAGACCCCACATACCCTATTGTCAGTGTATCTAAATCGTACATGGTTTAACGACCGCCATTGGCGGCCAGGACCTCCGGCCTATTAATATACGTGCCTTCCGAAGCACGGAATCATCTTTTATCAGAAAATTAGGTGATTCAAGCCTGCAATGTCTTAGCAAAACTGGAAACAACTTTACAAAGTATGCAACGAAGCACCCCTGGGCATCGAAGCCACGACCACCAGGTCACTAGGCAAACGCCTAAACCCCTCGACCACGGAGGCAGTTAACAACGCGCGCTGTACAGCTGACTTATTCGCGACCGAGCAGTCGTCGAGTCAAACTCCTGAGGATCTGTGGAATCCACAATGGCATGCGACTACGGCTGTCTTGTATAATAATTATACTCAATATTAAGTTATTTATTTTAAATAACTTATTTACTTAAATTAATTTAGGAATTATTTTCTTGTCTTCTACTTTGAAATAGTCGATGTTGTCGGGTTTTAGTCTTTTAAACTTATTATTTAAGAAAAGGGATTTCTTGCAAAAAAATTAAAACCCTTGAAAATAAGGAAGTACCTAAGTAAGTAGGAGTTTTTTGAAACATCTCGTGAAGCTGTGACAACTGTGTTAAATTGTTATTTCCACCAGAAAACGGTTCCCATCATTTATGAAGTGACCTACATATTAAATCTTAATTCTACAGTTGAGCAAACCTCTCATCTGATTTGTAGGGCAGCTCTAATTCGTTGGCTCCAAGATTAATGTGTAATGGGGTATCCGTGTTTCATTAAGTTTCTCACTTCATTATTTTTCTTGATATAATTAAATGAAGGACAAACGTCTATACTCTAAACTACCCACTCTTGCTTTGCAAAAGTTTCGACTTCCAGAGTAGTGGAATTTACTTGAAAGAGTTACTACGACCTTGAAACGCAAGGGGTATTGGAAGGAATACGATTGAGCTTTGGTCTGGAAAGGATCAGAGTTCCACTGACTAAAAAACCGTCGACGTTCCTTCTTAGCCCATTATCATCAATTTGCAATCATTTATAATCATGCTAACTAGTAGTCCATTGCAATGAAGGACCTTTCCATTGGACACCGCCGCGGGAGGCGCTACGGGATGGCTTCCGGCCACCGTAGATGCGGGCCTGTGGACGGTGAGTGATGGGCTAGCTCGCCGTCCGTCCGTCTTATGACGATGACAGTCCGTGTCGACGGCCCGTTCGTTAACCACGCGCGCATGTGACATCCGCTAGTATATTCACTGATAACGATAGTGTGAAAGTCAAAAATGAATAGGACCGAAATAAGTCACCTAAAAGTGCACGTGAATGCTATCGAAAGTTGGAATTTTCTATACCAAACCTTATTTTAACAAAACGTTTTCAAATCAATTGCCACATAAAGTTGTGCTTTAATGCTTAACGTTAAGTACTATTATATAATGTTGAGTGTTCAGCAGACAGCGTGCACATGAAATTTGAATAAAGAAGTCGTTCTACTAGTCCATTGTTTGCACTTTTAAAATCACTTAACACTAGCGCAAACAGTCAAAACAGAACAAAGACAATAGTAAACATAAAATTAACACTAAGAGCGTAGCAAAAACGACCTTATTCTCATTGCCTTTACAAGTTATAAGTTTTAACTTAAACGACTTTTTCTTAACAAGTTCGAAGTTAGGGAGCAGTTGGCACGTTGCTTGTTCGATCCACAGCTATTTACGTCTGCGTGCGAAGTGCTGCAATCTTTAAAACTATGAGTTTGTAAGTATGCCGAGATCTTGGAAAACAAGTGGCTGTAACTTTTAGTAAAGTTGGCATTCTTGGGAAAATCTTCGCACGTAAACCGATCGTTTTCTTAAAAGTTTACATAAACTTAAACTAACTGTGAGAATTGTAAGCCCCATAATCTGTTTTAACTTAATTGTTAAGTAAAATGGACTACCAAATTATGACTGGCCTGTTGGTCTAGTGGTTAGTGACCCTAAATGCTATGCCGGAGGTCGTGGGTTCGATTCCCACCCAGGACAAATGTTTGTGTGATGAGCACGATCATTTGTTCTGTGTCTGGGTGTAATTTATCTATAATATGTATGTATTTAGAAATATATAAGTATGTTTATCAGTTGTCTAGTACCCATAACACAAAGCTCTGCTTAGCTTGGGACTAGATGGCTTTGTGTGATAGTTGTGGAATATTATTATTATTTTTTTTTTTTTTTACATGCATACATAAACTCACACCTTTTTCCCCTGGCGGTAGGCAGACACCACAGAACGTCACCTGCTACGATTCTTGCATACTCCTTCTGCCTCGTTCGCATTCATACATCTGTTCACAAATGCACGTCGGTTACTACTACTACGCACCTGTCATTTCTAAATAATCTCGCCAATAAGGCCAGTGTATGTCTTACTAAACCATCCCCTCCCGGTGCCAACCAAGTTATTTAAATTATACCTGACAGTTTTATAAAATTTCTAGCAAAACATCGAAGATTAACACAGAATGCGTGTTGAAACCATTCTTTGCGTGTTGAAGTAAAAATTGTTTAGTGTCTTAAAAAATCTATTTTTTATGAAAGAAGTCTCACTGAAAATTAGTTCTGTAAAGTAAAAACAGTTAGGCATCTATTACAGCGGAGACGATTTTACGGTAGTCAATATTCGGACTTCCACTTTGTTATTGCTCGAGAAGCAGAAGTTACGGAATACAAATATTTTGGTTGTGGTACAAGTGAAAAGATATTCTTTTTCTAATTTTTTTTTTAAAGAATCGTTGCCCAACTCTAGGAATTTCGTAAATATCGTGGGTGCGTTCTAAACTATTTTATTTTTGATTGATTTAAACTCACAACCACAAATACCCAGACCCGAAACAACTATCTGTAGGCCATACAAATATTTGTTCCGTGCGGGGAACCCGTGACACGCAGTCCAATCACTCAGCCACTGCACCAACCGTGCCGCCATATTAGCGGGAAACATATCAGAAAATACAAAACAATATTCTATGTTGCGTCTAGTAAACACACTTTTGTTTTCTATATCTAGAATTCTAGACTTAAAAAGTACTCATTCTCTACCTATACAAAATATCTGCGAATATTTGAGTGCTTTTATTCAATTCAATTCAAACTCTTTAATTCAGACAAGTGTCCATAGTGTTAGTAACAACAAAATAACTTAATGACTGGGGTTAGTAAACTTACTAATAAGGCAAAACGAAAACATTTATAAAAATCAGATGGAATGGATCCTTACCCAATGACGCAGCAGAGGGGAGTCCCACCGATCTGAGAACACGCTCAGGCGACCATTGGTGGCGGTGCGTAGCCGACTGAACATGGAGGCGTAGGCGGTCCTTTTTCTGACAATCGCGTAAAAATCATCTGTGCGCGCCTCCGCAAACATAGTGGACGCACTACAACGCCACGATAGCCCCACAGTATCCTAAACGCGTTATTATATTGGACACGTATTTATGTTTGTTGACAAACATTACTTTTCCTGAAAGCCACTAGGTAGAACATATAATTTATCAACATGGTCATCTACGTAGTTTTTCCAATCTTGTTAAGGTGGAAGCTCACATCTGGCCCGCGAAATTCTAATTTTCTTACGTTTTTGGCAATTTGCAGGCCAGTGCTTGGTTGTATGTTTATGAAAATTTGATTTGCGACTGTAAGACGTATGAAGTTACCGAATTATAACCATCAAAATTACTAACTACTAAAGAACGACGACTAAATTACTAAAGAATGACTTTTACATGCAAAAATCAATCTTGACATGAAAATGAACTTGGAGGGTTGTATTGATAATTTTGATGGTTATAATTCGGTAACTTCATACGTCTTACAGTCGCAAATCAAATTTTCATAAACATACAACCAAGCACTGGCCTGCAAATTGCCAAAAACGTAAGAAAATTAGAATTTCGCGGGCCAGATGTGAGCTTCCACCTTAAGGGTTTTCAACATGGCCGAAATATGATTATAATTAAAAATACCTAATATCATACCGAATGTTGGTAGAGGATACTATTGCACCCGTCGGGGCCGCGGTACACTAGTTATCGCGGCCTCGACATAGAGGGCTAAGAAGGAACATGGGTGGTTTTTAGTCAGTAGAAGTCTGACACTCCCTTTCGCTCTGCCCAAGAGCGGGAGGGGTTACTCGATGTTTTTCCACCCGCCAAAAAAAAAAGTATACTATTGAAAACTTTTGCCATTAACCATGCATATCTATCTTTAATTCTATAAAAAAAATTCGCCACTGAATTGAGAACCTCCTTCTTTTCGAAGTCGGTTAAAAAATAAAGTAAAGCAAGAATTTAGTTTCCAAGGATTTGGTAATGAAAGCCAAAAAAAGTACAAAGTCATAAAAGGCGTTATCTGCGCTCGTAAGTCGTAATTTATGACATTTAAAGTCTACAGCGGCACTCTTTGAGACTTTATGATGGCTGTGGGCGAAGCGTTTGTGACTCAAACATCTTTAAAATGTATATTGAACTGGAAATAAGGTTTATTATCACTTGGCTTACTTGTATACTTGAAGATTTCATTTGAGATTGAAGCTTTGCATGGTTTTCCCCGTTTCATTAGCCCCTAAAATTAAAACAACCAACAACAAAAAACAACAACAACATTGTTTAAAACAACTTTAGTTTCGGAAGTTCACCTTGTTTTAGACTTCTTAGTGTTTGATTTTACTGACTGGCGTTTTTTTTTGTAAGCCGCGTGTTTTTATTTTGCTGTAAGTCCTCTATTTTTCATTTTAGTTGTAGTACACTAATTCTTGTCATCATTCAATTTTACGCCACCTCTATCGTAGGACTGTGCAGTAGAACTAGTGGGAATGATCCTCTTTATGGGCCGGCGACGCGGCGTCGCATTCTGTGGCCATAAACGATTGGTTGTCTTTTTTAAATCTACATTCTTCTTTTTCTCTGTACTAAAATATATTTAATTCGTGAGTCCCATTCACTCTTCATGTTGGAAACGTATACGCACACGTAACCTTGCCCCACCCCAACCACTGTTTACATAATCCAACATGCGACACGAGAGCTACATAATGCCGTTTTTATAATCATAACTCTTTCGCGTCAAGCTATGAAATTTTCTCACCCGAGAAGAAAATATTGATTGTAAAATAGACGACATACGACGCTTGCCTAGAAGAAACCGATTGACTCAAACTTAAATCACTTCGTTAACCAGCCGGAAGTATAATGTGTTAACTACCTATGACTAACTACGGTGTCCTGCCTTTTCGCCGAAAATTGTTTGGCAGATTATCACTTGCCAACCAACGTTTCGCCGATGTTTCTTTGACAAGTTCCTTTTTCATAGGTACATTGATATAATGATAGAAGATAAACGATTTTTTACACACTTACATTTCTTATATATGAATCTCAAAAATAATATTAAACCTTTAAATTGGCAGCAATGCAGAGCAATAACTTTTCCTCTGAGTATGTACTGAGACCCCGATATACCCAGCGAACCCGCTACCAAGAAAACTTGGATGAAAGAGCGAGCGAAGCGAGCTCGGGACTTTAGCCAATGACCAAACGTACAGTTGGTAACTGTGAGGTTGGGTAATAAAACCAAATTATATGATAAGTTGGCAAATGATTGTTTGGTAAAAACCAGAGAACTTATAACTATTGGAAAGTACAGTGTTACGTGAATGGATAAAGTAGGAATTGAGTACATAAGAGGAACACTGCATGTGACGCCGATGACTGAAAAGACTGAAAAGTTGTGTGGACATCGGTAGTCGTGGTATGGGCATGTGATGCGGAGGAATGAGAAAATGTTGTGAGAAAGGTTTTGTGAGTATGAACGTGGATGGGTATAAGAGTAGAGGAGGAGAAACGATGGATCTGTGTTTAGAATTAAATTGCAAGAAAGGAGGTGTCTCATGAGATGACGAGAAACAGAGAAGTATGGAAGAAGCACCTAGACATGCTGCGACAACCCCTAAAATGAATTGGGGTTGGTAAGGGCAAAAGAATGATGACGATGACTTATGTTTAAAAATGGCATTTTTTTTTTACCTTGCCCCACACTAGGAATTTGTCCTGTGCGTTCACAAACATTTAAAAAACTCACATACACAAATACCCGGACCCGGAGCAACTATCTGAAGGTTATACAAATATTTGTTCCGTGCGGGAATCGAAGCCGCAACACGCAGCGCAGCAGTCCATTGCTTGAGCCACTGCGCAAACCGTGTCGTACCGTGCCGTGTCAAACCGTGTCGGCTATGTCTAAAAGTTTTATTTATCGGGATAGGGATGATTTTAGCACTAATTCATTGTTAACTGTGGGCGTCGTTGGGTATTGTTGGATGAAGAAACCAGACTCGTACACCGATACACTCAATAAATAGTCCCAAGCACAGTAGATCTAGATAGTTAGACACTCAAACTCGCGGTCGCACGCGCCGCCGCGCGCGCGTCCACCGAGAAGTGACGTGCCGACCAGCCGGCGCACGTACCAATGACTCCATCGAGCGCCACCAGATGGCGCTGGCGTACTGAACACAACTCGATGCCGACATATATATCTGTAGCTGCACATGGCAATAGTCTAATAAGAAACTTTATCCAAGTGTAATTGCTTAAAACTGTCTACGTATATGTAACCTACGCACAAGTTTCCGTAGAAAATGGCCGCGATAAAAACAATACAGGCTGGTGTTAATTGCCACACGAAGTTGGGTTCGCAATAGATAGCGGGTGTGTGCGCACGTTATAGTCGGTCCTCTATTGTTTGTTTTGGCGGAGAGCACAAGTTTTTTCGTAGCTATAATTGGCTGTGAACTTTCCGTTTTAGATATTTTTTTTTCGTTTGTGAGAATTGTGATTGGCAATTTTATCTCAAAACGATTGTGGGTTTCATAAAACTTGATTATTTTCATGTTCGGAAAACCCTGTAAAGAAATTTTAAATGGATTTGATTGTATAAAAAATATTCGTAGGTTTAACTTCTAGCTGTAAGAGATGTAGGTATAATTTCTAGTTGTAAGAGATTTGACCCATTTCCACGAAATAATTGGAGGGTCCATGGCAGACCGAAAACTATTTGAATAGAGTCTGCACACAAGGTTGGCCATATTTTTCTATTCTATTCTTAATTGAAAGCAAGGAAAACCTGCGGTTCTAAAATGGCCGCTTTATCAGAATCCACGCAGAATCTTAGTATGAATCACGTTAAACATTTCAAATTCTTAAAATGGGCTTTATGTCTATAACCATAAGCTCCATTTTAAGAATTTTAAATTTTTAATATGATTCATATTACGATTCTCCTAAAGCGGTCATTTTAGACACCCTGTTCAGGTGGCGATTCATAGATGACTCTGCCCTGGAGTGTAAATGTGGTGTTGCCCTATAAACGATGCGACACTTGATATCGTGTCCTGCCTGTCCTGTTAATTGCTCATCGCAAGAGCTGATGGACGCTAATGAAAATGCCAAACACGTCGCTAGCTTTAAGATGGTTTAGTGTCTTAAGTTCACATGGGTGTAACACCCAGGTGAACATTAGATACTAAAGTAGTGTCCTCAATTCACCTGGGAGATATTAGTTTCACCCAGGTGAATTGAGGACACTAAACCAATGTGAAAAAATTTAGTGTCCTGTGTTTACCTGTATTTTTTTTTTACTTGATTGTTATAGTCTGTTGATATAAGCAACTGCTACGTGCATTTGTATTATTTTAAATAGGCAAGGACAAGTAGGAGATGAGAAAAAGGATTGTAAAGTCCCACAAACTACCAGGAAAATTAAAGTAGGCAGGAGGTATTGAAAACTGAAATGTAATATGTATAAATAATAAAAAAAAATCATAAGTAGTAATGTTCCACAAACTCATGGAGGATAGAAGTAGGAAGGAGGTATTGAAAAGTGACTCATTTATGTAGGGATGGTTTTTGATAATTTTTTGATCAATTGACATTTATCGACTTATCGTTTTTTTTATTTGTAGTGCATTGAAATTTTTGCCTTAAGGATCTACTAATCTTTACTGTCGTCTTCTTTCTCTCGATAATTCCCATTGTCTTTACCTGCCTAAGCCATTCCCAATGTCGGGAGCAAGGCATCCATTCTGTCAGAAAGACGAGGCCGCATAATCCACCACGCGGGCCCTCTGAGGTTAGGAACTCTGCGGTTACCTGTAAAACCAGCTAATTAGCCAAATAACAACTATAATCGGATCCTGTTAATATTTATATCGCAATCTAAATCGTTCAATTATTATTATCATCACAAAACATACAATTCTGCTGCTGTAGACGCCGCAATTTATAAAATTACATCGACGCCATCTTTGAGACATAAACCGACAAAATGTGTTGCTTGAGGCTTTCTGAGTTACTGCGGGGATAAATTCGCATCATACAACGTTTTTTCTTATCTGCTGACGTCAGTTATTTGATGATAAATCAAGGATTGCCTTTACAAACAGTGGTTGCCTTTTTATGTGACTGTTAGAGTACTTTATAGCTTTCTTCTTAAATGCGAAACGAGAAGGAATAGCTACTTGAACTACTTTACAATAGACCCTCTTATTTATTTATTTAGGCAATTTTTTTTTCTGGGGTGAAAATTTTCATGGGTGTCCTCCGTTCAAAAGCGAGCGAAGAAGTCTGTCAGACTACAACTGACTGAAAACCACCCCACTGTTTCTTTGCCTCATTGGTAATGGTGACTACCGAACAAGTGTACGTTCCACAAACCCGGCTAGTGCCGGTTCTGGTTTACGGGCCTCCTCAAGTACGGGAGGAGTGAGATTTAAAACTCCTACAGAGACGCGTGCGGAACACTACGCAGAACCGTCTCTAGTCTAGTTATATGGGGGCAGCAAATATCCACCGTCCCTCTGGACCCACTTACGCTCGGTGCATCTGTTGCGGGTCGGGAGAGTGGCCTCGACCTCTCTCAACCGTACCGCAGCCTCTTTCTGTGACAACGGTTTCACAGAAGCAGTAATGTAGTCAAGTCACTTTACTAATATGGTGCCTGAAGTATATACTCGACGTGGGAAGGATGAATGATGTTATTTGATCTCTAATTATTAGCTGACCCACGCAACTTCATTTCATCGTCTGCGTCACAATAATATATAGCTTACAACCTTTCTCGATAGATCGACTATCCAACATAGTAATACTTTTTCAATTAGCTTTGGTAGATGTCACATATCTACGAATTTTTGGTTCTAAGATATGCCGATTTCCTTACGATGTTTTCCTTCACCGTTTTGAGTGCAGTGGTGATGGAATAAATTACACAAAGTAATGCGCCTGCCTGGGTTTGAACTCACGACTAACTGTTCGTAAGTCGGGGCCGCCACCACTTGGCCACCACTGCTCACACATTTCCCGTAGGCCAGAATCTCCACGTAACTACATTGGGACGCGAGGGCCGGCAGACCACGTAATTATTTTGTCACAGGGATATCTTAACATTGCAATATCTTCCAAGATATTTTTTAGATATAATATACCTAATAGGTTAAATATGCTTCGCAAAAATCAATTCTATTTAACCTAACATTTCAATAGTAAAAAATGGTAACAGTGAGTCAATCTTAATAGATAGATATAATATGCTGTCGCAAACTTTTTTGTAAAATATTTAAAGAGGTACGATTCCATCGTACATGACATTAATTGTATAACTTAAACTGATTAAGCAGCGCACGCAACGGAAGCTCTCAAAACAAATTATTTTTTTCCCGTTTTTGCAACACATTCATTTATGCTCCGCTCTATTGTTTGTAGCGTGATGTTATATAGCCTAAAGTTTTCCTCAATATATGGACTACCCAACATAAAAAGATTTTATCAATGCCAACTAAAAGTTCCTGAGTTAATCACGTTCAAACTAACAAACAAACTCTTCAGCTTTATAATATTAAGTTAGATTAAGGGGCAAGCTCCAGGGTGATCTCCGAAATTAACAAAAACCAATTATATTTAAAAAATATTCGCTATGGAAATGAATATGGCTTCACTTACTGACTTTTCATGATATGGTCATTGATGTCATGAGCATTGACGATAATTAAATAAATAAATACCTAATGAAAGATAAATGCTTTGATGCCAATATAAACGTGCTCAAGTCTCCCTTTTGATTGCCTAGTAGTAATTAATCTTCTAACTAATACGATCAACTATTTCCCTGAATCGGGAATCGGTCCTCTGACGCTACCTTAATTATTTTATTACTATACCCCAACCTTTATAGGATAATGTTGCCGGTACTTTATCTACCCTCGAAGGTTTATTAGATTTAGGGCTGGTTTTTCATTCGCCAGTTAACTTTTATCTGACGAATAAGTTTGTCATTTTGACAGTTTTTGTATAGACAATCTGTCAAAACAGCACATTTATTCCTCAGGTAAAACTTAACTGTTTATTCGTTCCTGTTTAATTTTCTTAGAAATTCTATGTTCTTTTGAATCATCATCATCATTTCAGCCAAAAGACGTCCACTGCTGGACATAGGCCAGTGTCGCCACATGGACCGGTCCAGTGTGTCTCGCATCCAGCGGATCCCCGCAACCTTGACTAGGTCATCGTTCCTATGGCCAAAGTTTTTATAAATGTTTCAATAAAATATCTCTGGAAGGCTTCTATTCCGAGGGCGGGCAAAAGTGTTATTGGTCTATCTAATCAATTAAATTAACATTTTTGGTAAAAAACAAAAAGTATATTTTATTAAATGAGTTTATAAAAATGAAGACCAAAAAAATAACGATCTATCTTTTCAAGAGTGCGGTATTGATTTAAGATACTCGCACACAAGTCTATAATTATGTGTCAAAATTCATGTTAAACGCCGTCGATTTTGCACTTGAATCACCAGTTCGACACGAGATCATTGCCGTTCCTTGCCAAACTATGAGACTATGCTATCTAAACTATGCCAAGAAAGAGAATAGAGAGCACTATAGTCCGAATTTACCCTAGAACAGTCCATGCCCAGTATTACCTGACCCCTCTTTTCACATCACTTGCACTCTTCTTCTTTATATGAGTGGCCAGGTAATTAGCTCACCGTTCATCCGTCCTATGACGATGACAGGCCGCGTCGAGCGACGACGCGTTCTTGTTCCACGCGCGCCTCAAATAGATGTCAGCAACATTGCAGAGGCTGACGCCTGTCGGGGCGGCGGGTTTTCGAAAGAGATACCGCTGTCTCAGATACAAAGGGCCAAGGAATATGGGTGGTTTTTAGTCAGTAGAAGTCTGACACTCCCTTTCGCTCTGCCCAAGAGCGGATTCGGTCATTTGATGTTTCCCCATAATAAAAAGGGGCCAGGTAATGTTGGGAGCTAACTGTACACTTTTATCTTTTCTGAATCAACGGCTACTCTCCGCTTGGGTTTAAATCCATTAACAAAAACGGTCGTTAAATAAGACGGCCAGTGGGCGATGAATAGGTAGCAGTATTTACAAGTAAAATATTTTCAATTGAAATGTAAGTGTAATGTAAGTATTGAAGTTCAAGTAAAATCTGGAAGTAACCACAACACTCGTCCGGTCGACGATCGGTGACACTTTACTTGAAGTTCTTCGAATTTGTGGCCACGTCAAAGGTTCATTAAAATTAAAGTGGAAATAAAGTGCGTGCAGTCTATTAAAAACTGCCTGCCTGCCTGGTTTAACTGAAATAAATGTTTTGAGTTTGAGTTTGCGGTCGTCATTGATGCATAGGTGTCGAAACAGAAGTCGAAAGTTAATTTGATTTCTTACTTTGTTTTTAAGATGATATTCGCCATTGTTTCTTATCGTGCTAAGTGTTTAATAGCTCATCATCGTCATCAGCCTATAATATTCATTGCAGGGACTCAGACTTCCTCTCTAGGAGAGGGATGGGCTATAATGCCCAGTGTGGGTTGGTAGATGTCACATGTTTTCATATTTGTTTGTTGTATTTGTTGTTGTTGGTGTTTTTCTTTACCGTTTTGAGAGCAGTGGTGATGAAATATATTACACAAAGTAATGCGCCTGCCTGGGATCGAACCCACAACTTACTGTTCGTAAGTCATGGCCGCAACCATTGGGCCACCACTGCACTCATTTCTTTATTTTTCAATACACTTTCTCGAAAACTAGGTTTTATTGCAATACTCTTTAGGTTCAGAATACTTTATTACTACTATACTATATACTATATTTGAAGTAACGTCTATCGTGGGTTTAATTCCTATATTCCGAAGCGATTGTTTTCATTTAAATCTGGGCAAAGATAATACAAAAAGATAAAAGTATGTTGGAAAACATCATTTGATACACACACTAGTACTGTAGTTCTCGGATCCATAAACCCTGCAGCTTATGCGTAAATTCCGCTTCGGTTGCAAAAACAAAGCTTCCGCTCTTGTGACAAAATGTATAGTTCATTTTATTGCCCACTAAACTATAATTCTTTATGAAGGAGAACTTATACTCGTACAAACCTTTTTAGTACCCTTGACAACCAGCCAGTAACAGACAGAAAAACAATTTCACACATCGTCGTCGCCGCGTCGATCATTCGTATAAATCCGTCAAGAGTAGCGTTGAAGCGCAACCGGAAGCCAGATAGGGGCCATGTTGTCGCTCACCGGATGTGACGCGCCAGTTGTAATGCGACCATGTGGATATTGCAACATACTTTGTTGACTGGGAAATCGATATACCGAGTGTGTGTACTTCCTGATGTCTAATAATACCTTGAAACGAGTGATTCTTGTATAAGATGTACATAATATTATTATATAATCTAAATTTCTGAAACGGCTCCAACTATTTTCATAAAATTTGGTTTACAAAGGGTCTCGGGGGCGATAAATCGATATAGCTTGTAGGGAATTTACTGGGTCCAGCGACTTACCCGATTCAACTTTCCCGCAGCCACAATCCGAGGGTCCTGGCCTGGTAGAACGTCGGGGCTTGTCGGCAGAGCACACCACAAGTAATCTCCAGTCAATAATCCCAAACATATAGGTCCATAGGTCACACAAACACGGTCTTCCAGGAAGATGAAAGGGGAACTTATTTCAGATGGGAAACACTAGCACTGCATATAGCGCATGCGTTCGCGAAGGTGTCCGTTTTTTAACTAAATGGAGGTGGTGCGAGATTCACACCAAACGACCATTCCTCAACGGAAGGATGCGTTCCAGTCGACGCAGTTTATCGTCGACCCAGTATACAAATAAAAATGAAAAAGAACCACATCTATGAACCAAATTGTGTCATCTTATCCTAATACGAATAAAGAAATATTTAAACAAAAATAAACAAATAAAAACTGTTTCGAGACGAAACATGCCGCTCACCTTAAAAGTACGTAGTTGCTTTTAAAGCCACTAAAGTTTAAACTAATATTGAAAGAAATCGTAACTTAAAGCTAGGGTTCGTAATGGTTCTAATTACTCTAGAGGAAGAGGACATATCTTAACGACTGGTCGTTTATAAAGGGAATTTCCCATTTTCAGAGTCACTACGCGAGTGACATTGTCAGAGCCGGGATGGAGAGCATGGATGCGCGCCAACTTCCATTGCAACGGAGGCAAATGATCATCGCATACCAGCACAACAGTGCCTTCACGAAGGGCAGTGCCTCTGTCCTGAAGCCACTTGCTACTCTGCTGTAACTCATGGAGATATTCTTTGCTCCATCTTTTCCAAAAATGTTGGACTGATTGTTGAATCCAGCGCCAACGAGTGAGACGGTTCGACGTCTCATCAATTAAGGAAACATCAGGCAAAGCCGTCATGGGTTCTCCGATCAAGAAATGAGATGGTGTTAAGGGTAAGGGATCCGACGAATCCGCACTTAAAACGCAGAGTGGACGCGAATTTAAGACTGCCTCGACCTGACATAGAAGGGTATGCATCTCGTCATATGTTTGAGTGCGTGTACCTACTACACGATGAAGATGGTGCTTAAAAGTTCGAACTCCGGATTCATGAAGGCCCCCAAAATGGCTCGCGTAAGGGGGTTGAAAGTGCCACGTGATACCTTGCTGAAGGGTCTGCTGATTAAGCACGCTTTGCACCGCGTCATTGCGTAAAAACGCATAAAGTTCTTTTAAATAATTGTTACTTCCAATAAAATTCTTTCCAGAATCTGAATATATATCAGTGCATAAGCCACGTCGGGACGTGAAACGGCGCAGGGTTGCTAAAAAAGCTTCTGTCGAAAGCTCGGAAACTAACTCGAGATGTATCGCCTTAACGCTCATGCAGACGAAAACTGACACATAACATTTTATAATTTTTGCGTTGCGCACTTTATTGGCGCGAACGTAGAATGGTCCGGCGAAATCTACCGCGGTCTTTATGAAAGGTCGCGCGGGACGTACGCGGACTGCAGGGAGCGGTCCCATGCGCGGTTGGTTGTGAGCGGGTCGTGCGCGGAAGCACGGCACGCATCGATGGATGCGCTGACGAACGATGTCACGACTCGATAAAATCCAGTACCGTTGCAAAAGTGCATGTCGCACGGACTGCGGCCCCGCATGTAAATTACACGAATGTGCGTCATCAATAATAAGATCAGTCAAAGGGTGTTTCTTAGGTAAAATCAGCTGGTGCTTAGATTCAAATGGTAAAAGCGACTTGTGGATTCGACCACCCACCTTAAGTAACTCGTCCGTATTGTCCAAGAATGGCGTTAAGCGTCGTAAACGCGTAGACGGTAATTTACCCTGTGCGATCTTGGATAAGTCTTCGTAAAAAATTGACTGTTGTGTTAATTTGATAAGTCGCGTCAAAGCGAAATTATATTCGGGCACAGTAATGTGCGTCGGAAAGATCTGTTTTGCTCTTTTACATTTATTAAAGAAACGAAATATAACCGCTGTGACGCGAACAAGTTTGCCGAGCGACGAAAATCGCGAGATAAAATCAACATCCTGTATAGGCGGCGCTGTAGGCGCGCTAGAACACATTGTTAAGGTACGTTTTTCCTCGCACGTGTCCGCTATCGGGGTTTGAACTGGCCAGGAGTCTGGACTTAGATGGAGCCATGGGGGTCCATGGTACCACAAGTCGTGGTGTACCAGCGCGGCGGGCAGCAGGCCACGTGACGCAGCGTCGGCGGGGTTGTCAGCCGACGGGACGTGGCGCCAGCAATCCGCGGGCACGCGAGATACGACCTCGCTGACACGATTCGAGACGAACGTTTTCCACTCGTGCGGTGATGAGCGTAGCCATGCTAGCACGATGGAGGCATCGGACCAAGCGTAGACCTGGTCGAGACTTACATGATTACTGTAGGTAAGTATTACCTTTTCGAGTAATTTAGATAAAAGGACAGCGGCCATTAATTCAAGGCGCGGAATGGTAAGGCACACACGCAACGGTGCAACGCGGGTTTTTGCCATAATTAGATGAGTTTGAATAAGACCATCATTATTCCGATAACGTATATATATACACACGCTCCAAACGCCTTACTGGAAGCGTCAGCAAAACCGTGAATTTGGATTGGCGTTGAATTATCAGTTTTAAATATGTGACGCGGGAACGAAATTTGTGATATGAGTGGTAACTCAGAAACGAAAGAGGTCCACGAATTGGTTATGTCAACGGGCGGCGCATCGTCCCAGTCCACGTTGGCTATCCACAAAAGTTGGATCAAATGTTTGGCAAACAATGTAACCGGTGATAATAATCCGAGAGGATCGTAGATTTTTGCTATCTCAGAAAGAATGACACGTTTTGTACATTTTTGAGATGAAATTTGTACTTTAAAATTGAACGAATCGGACTTAGGGTTCCACTGTAGACCAAGGACCTTGACCTTTTTATCATTTTCCATTTCAGCGAATGTTACGTTCTCCGGCCGCTCACCATGAGACTCTGGCGGTACCGCTGCCGCGAGTAACGCGGGCGCATTGCTATGCCACTTACGCAGTTCAAATCCTGCCGTCCTACCAATACCTATTAATTCTTGCTGCAGAGCGAGTGCTCTGGCTACTGAGTCTTCGCCAGAGACGACGTCGTCCACGAAGACGTCATTAAGTAAAACGGGCGAGGCTAGTTTAAACCGGTGAGACTCATCGCGAGCGAGCTGTTGAATAGTACGCAAAGCGAGATAAGGTGACGAGTTCACGCCGAATGTGACTGTACGCAAGCGGTAGTCCCGTATTGGGTCATCTGGTGATTTACGCCACACGATACGCTGAAAGTCCCTATCATTTTCACGAACTAGTATGTTTCGATACATTTGTTTTATGTCGGCCGTAAGCGCGACGGAACGGACACGAAATTTAAGAAGTACGTCTACTATGTCCCGGTGAAGCTTCGGACCCGTTAGTAGAACGTCATTTAGCGAATAACCACTCGTCGAGCGACACCCGGCGTCGTAAACAACACGAGTGGGCGTCGTGCTAGACTCTTTGACCACACAGTGGTGTGGAAGGTAATAACATTTGTCAGCTGGAGGTTGAGCATCGACGGGCTCCATGTGGTTGAGGTCCACGTACTCCTGGAGGCACGCGTGATATTCATCCTTCAGCTTAGGGTTACGTTCTAGCCGATACTCGAGTTTACGGAACCGTGCTAGCGCAGTAGGCCGCGACTCGCCGAGGGGCGGTGCGTCGGGCTTGAACGGGAGGGCGACCACATATCGCCCGTTCATGTCACGAGTATGCGTATTTTGATAAAATGATTCACATATCGTTTCTTCAGGAGTGTAACTCCGCTTCTCTGGTATTGACTCCAGCTCCCAAAACTTCTGAAGATTGTCGTTGTCAAACGAGCTAAAACACACTTGGAGTGGAGTCGGAACAACATTATCGAAATTTAGATTACCTAAAAGTAAATAACCTAACACACTATTCATAGCGATCGGCGTACCCGGCGGGCCCGATATAATGTTGCCTAGTAACACGTGGGATAGTATGTCCGCTCCTAGTAACATCTCCACGGGCTGCGGCGTATGAAAGTCCGGATCGGCTAAGTTTAAATTGTTTATGTGTGACCATCCCGAATAAGGCAGTGGTACACTTGGCATTTTCGAAATTAATTCAGGCAATATTAATGCACTAACCGGAATGACGGGCTGTTGTTTACCTGTCGGCGTAATTGAACACGAAACTATACCCTTTGGATGAACGGGCTTGGTGTCACCAATACCGAACACCGGCACATTGCTATACCTACGCGCTAAGCCGAGTCGTTGTACACATGCTTCCGTTATAAAACACGCCTGGCTACCGGTATCAACTAGGCAACGCACCGTGGATACTTTTGTGTGATCCACGCACACATCAATTAACGCGGTTGACAATAAAACAGTATGTGTGCGAGCGAGAGGTAAGTTAGATGCACAATTTCCATGAATCGCGACTGAAGCGGGTATTTCCTCCTTAGGGGGGGGCTGGACAGCTACAGGTTGCGCGACTTCGTTTATGATCGGTAATGCTTGAGTTGAGAAATGAATTAAACTATGATGTCTTTTATGACACGTTCTACACACGAAATTTGATTTGCAGTTTTTTACGTCGTGCCCGACGTTCAAGCAATTATAACACACATTTTTATTTTGTACGAAAGCGTGCCTATCATGTGGTGACAGATTTAAAAACTCTGAACATTTTGTCAACAAGTGCGAACCGTTGCACTGCACGCAAGATCGCGTCTTATTACAAATCAAACGAACTTACCTGTGAGTGAAGTTCGATGTTAATTATGTGAGAGTGTTGGTCCAAGACGTCGTTTTCAATTTTTAACTTGTAGTAGCGTTATCGCGTCGCCATTATCCACGTATTTCACAGTTATTTCAGAAAAAAAGGTTTTTCTGAACGCTTTGCAACTGAACGCATCTTTTGCTTGCTTACATTGCGTTATGTGTCACCTGTCATGTCATTTAGTTTGAAGATACTTACCAAATTTCACGGTCTGAAACTTAGGGTATTTGTAAACAAATAATGGGTTAATTTGGGTGGGATCCAAGACGTCTTGGACCAACACTCTCACATAATTAACATCGAACTTCACTCACAGGTAAGTTCGTTTGATTTGTAATTATGTTTCGTGTGTTGGTCCAAGACGTCGTTTTCAATTTTTAACTTGTAGGATGTTCAAAGTATCGTGAAATTTTGGTCATGAATTTTGAAAAGAAAACAATGTATGTTTATATTATATTTCTTACAACATTAATGTATGTTTAATCAGTCTCGTCGATTTTGACTTGTAACAATAAATCTTTTATTGTTGAGTTAGTAACTTGTTACACAAAAATTAAAATAACACTTTAAAACAAAAAATATAACTTATTCCTAAACTTTTAATTGAAACCTGTTTTTTTTTAAAATTCAGGTTTTCAAGAGTATTTAACTTAATCCTTTTAATCCTATTTCACAATTATACTTATTACTACTTTAATTATTATCAAGGATTGTTCTTGCAAATAATTCAGATGAATCCAGTATTGGTCTATTATAGAAACGGGCAAACACAGAAGAAGACTCACTCCAGCCTGCAGTCTTTCTAATTAGGTCAATATTTAACCCACTTGACTTTGCTTTAGAGGAAGAAGCATGTCTAGTGCTATGTGAGGAAAAAATGTTGGTGTCAATACCACTTTCAGTCATGGTTTCCTTAATCCAACGACTAATTGACTCTGATCCAACAGCAGAATAAGGTTTTCTAAAACTAATAAATAAGTTACCTGTTTTCAAGGGCCTGACTCTTTCTGTCACTTTTATGTAATCTAAAAGTGCTTGAGCCGGGCAAATCTCAGGTTTGTTCAAGAAGAAAGGGATCACTAGTACAGGCTGGGGTGTGCCCTCTCTGGTTGTCTTAACAGATTCTGTAATTTTAATTATGATTTTACTATCCTGATAAATTATGTTTTCCAGTTTAGCTAGACTAAGGGTTTGTACTCTATGTGCTGTTATTAAGGCTAGTAGGGTAACCACTTTTTTCCCCAGCATTTTTTGAGATATTTGTACATTAGGAAAAAATGTGCTAAGATGGTTTATTACAATGCTGGGATCCCATGTGATATTATATCTAGGAGCATTTGGTTTTAGTTTTGACACACCTTTTAAAAATCGTTTGACCAATTCATGGGATCCAATTTGAGGTCCTAGCAAAAGAGATAATGCCGAGCGGCATGAGTTAAGGCTGCCATACTTTAAACCCTTGTTGTAAAGTATTGTCAGAAAATTTAAGATATCTGATGGTGTTGCAGACAGAGGATTAATATTTTTATTTAAGCAATGTTCCCACCATTGTTTAAAACAAGTATTATATTGAGTAAAAGTGTTATCTGTAATTGAAGAAATCATGATTTCGGTTGATATTCCTGGGGCCCCCCGGGATATCAGTGCTTGCCGCATAAGATCCCTGCCACCAGGGTAAGATTGGGATATAGTGGGTGTGGCTGGCCGTTGATTGATGTGAGTAACAATCTGTTAGGTGAAAAGAAAACTGGTTCAGAATCAAGAAGATTTACAAACATAGGGTACCAGGGCTGTGTCGGCCAGTAGGGGGCGACTAAAATACCCCTAGCATTTTCATTTTCTATCTTTCTTATAGTTTTGAGTAATAATGAGAATGGAGGGAAGGCATAAAAAAAATATTTGGTCCATGGTATTGTAAAAGCATCTATTGAAATAGCGTTAGGATCGCTTTTCCATGAGACGTAAGTTTCACATTTTTTATTTTCGTTTGTTGCGAAAAGGTCTATCTCTGGTTGACCCAGTAATGATACTATTTGTTTGAAAGCATAATCCGCCAGTTCGAATTCTATATTAGAGTGATCTTTTCTTGATTCTTTATCTGCTATAAAATTATCTTTGGATTGTATGTATGATGCAAATAAATAAATATTTCTTTCTTCACACCATTGCCATATGTTTCGAGTAATTTCATTTAGATGAGGATATTGGACACCACCCATGCGGTTGATATATGAGATGGCGGTGGTGTTATCAATTCTTAGAAGAATTTGACAGTTAGAACAGTGTGTAGCATAAGCTTTCAGACCCATAAAAGCTGCAAGTAATTCCAAATAATTTATATGTTTCTCGCATTCTGTTTGGGACCAATTTCCACCCAGAGAATGAGAGTTGCAAGCCGCGCCCCAGCCAGTTAGGGAGGCATCTGTAAAGATTTCTTTACTGTACGAGTCTGACCGGATGTGATTACTCGAGTTATCAATGTGTTCTAACCACCAATTAAAGTCTGGTTGGAGAGATTTTGGTAGGGACATTACTTTGTTATAATTGTCATTGTTAATTAGATTAAGATATTTTGCTCTCTCGAATAATTTAGTGTATAACCACCCATACTTAATAGCCGGACATGCAGATGTAAGGAGGCCGAGAAAATGTGCGAATTGTCTTATTTTGCAGCACTTTAATTTTGAAAATTGAACTATCTCCATTTTTATTCTTAGGCGTTTCTCTTGTGGTAGTTCTATTGTCATGTCTGATGAATTGAGGACAAAACCTAGGAACTGGCATGTATGTGAAGGTGTCAGTACACTTTTGTCATAATTTATTATGAATCCTAATGATTTTAGTAGATTGATTGTGATATCAATTATTTTGATTAGGTCATGGTATGACTTAGAAATAAGAAGTGCATCATCTAAATAAATAGTACATAGAATTCCCATAGAACGAAGGTGTTCTATGACGGGTTTCATTATTTTTGTAAAAACATAGGGTGCTGTGTTAAGGCCGAAAGGTAATACTTTGAATTCATATATTTTCCCCTGCCATATAAATCTCAAAAATTGTCTCGAGTTGTTGTCTATGTTTATTGCAAAGTATGCATCTTTTAGATCAATCTTAGCCATAAAGTAATGGGGTGATATCAATTTCATAGCGGTTCTAATGTCTTCAAGCTTAAAGTGTGATGTAGTCACAAATTTGTTAAATGTTTTTAAATTGAGTATAAATCTGAAATCCCCATTGGATTTTGGTGTTAGAAATATAGGAGACAAGAATTGGCTGCTAAGTGGTTGACATTCTGTGATTGCACCAATTGTTAATAGGTGTGATATTGCATTTTGAGTCTCTTTTTCATGTGAATTTGATACCTTTATGTTTAGTAATTCGTTGGATTGGAAGGGTATGCCAGATATTGGAATATGGTACCCCTTAATCCAGGATAAACTCAAACTCAAACTCAAACTCAAAGCATTTATTTCAATTAAACCATTACTGGCACTTTTGAATGTCATAAGAACAATTCATAAAACAAAACTACGAAAAACTACGAGTGCAATACGTCATTCCGAAAGCCACCACGCCGAACCACACGCCGCCGAATGCCCGCAACGACGAACACTGCAAGCAAAAAAGCACGCAGCGACGCACACCGCAACAACGAATGCACGAGACCTCGAATCACGGAACAACGAATGCACGCCGCAACGCGCAACCGCCGCCCCGCGACCCGGAGCCCCGCGCACCCGCCACCAAGGCACGCGCCGCCGCGCGCCCCCGCACCCACAGCACTCGCCGCCGGTAACATCCGGCGCCGCGCAACCCGACGCAGCAACCCCCGAAACAACGTATTGCACTCCTAAGCTACAGTCACAGTCACAAGGCATAATAACTTGTGAAAGTACTGTAGTTGCCAGTTCCCTAGCGTAGATCTCTATGGAGAAGAACGGGCAAGAAACTCCATGGACACTCTTTTAAATCAAAATATTGTTACAAAATCTTGGTACATTACATCATTCATGTTGAGATGGTATATTATGTGAGAACTATGTAGCAAGACGTGCAAGTTAAGAGCGTCAGGAGTAAAAAAGTATAATAAACAAATCAAAAAAAATATGTATATATTTATAAACCATGGCAACTAAGAGATGACCAGTCTCCACTGACAGCGCCCGTTCACGAACATGACGCATGGATCAGCACCATTCAACTCAACCATTTTGAAGGGAACTAAATGATCCGACACACGCGCCACCATCAGCGAGACATTTGAGTGAGCATGACATTCTCTCAGCCACCAGGGCATCGTCATTAAAAATAATATATCTAAATGTAAAAAGTGGCTTTATAGTACATAGTACTGACACATGTGCCATGCAATTATATAATATTAAGATATTGAATCTATACAATGCAAAGAAATAATTACAATCTTCTGCAGCCTCTACAATAATTCACATGAGATATTCTAATAAAATATAAAAATAAGGTAGTTAGATCGGATAGTCGATTTATCGAGAAAGGTTGTAAGCTACATTTATGTGACGCAGACGAAGTTGCGTGGGTCAGCTAGTAAAAAAAAAAAAAATGTACCATGGCAACTAAGAGATGACCAGTCTCTACTGACAGCGCCCGTTCACGAACATGACGCACGGATCAGCACCATTCAGCTCAACCATTTTGAAGGGAGCTAAATGATCCGACACACACGCCACCATCAGCGAGACATTTGAGTGAGCATGACATTCTCTCAGCCACTAGGGCAGTCACTAAAAAAAAAAAATAACTAAATGTAAAAAGTGGCTTTATAGTACATAGTACTCACACATGTGCTATGCAATTATATAATATTAAGATATCGAATCTAAATAACGCAAAGATATTTTTACAATCTTGTCTAGCTTCTACAATTACTTCACATGATAATAGATTTATTTGCCCCAAAAACAGTTCTATCATTGGTAATCGAACACCAATTATCATAAAAGTAAGGGAGTCTTCCAGCACACTGTACCTCTATCTCCTGTAGCGCTGTGTCCTCTGCGGTGGAGGGCCCCGCGGAACATGCTTGTTGGCTTGTTTGGTGTTGGTTGCTCTGCCCGCACTCGGTTGTGGTGGTCGCTGTTGCTGTGGTTTGCGAGGCGGGCCCCGGTAGTTTAAAGACTGGTTTTGACTTGAGTGTGGCTTGTTAGGTTGAGGTTTTGAATACCTTATTTCTGAACCAGTTTTTGTAATGGCTTTTCCTGCTCTTAAAGCCTCGCCAAGGTTGTCGCCAAACAGCTGTGTTCCAATTTTTGTATGTTGTACAATACATTTTGTTTCTTTGTTTAGTGCAAATTGTATTAGGGAGCGTCTGGCACTGCTGTGCATGTGGAACAGTTCGCACAGCATGCGGCCTGCATTGCTTATTTTTTTTGTGTGTTCGATGTTACTGTTATCTTTTAGCATATTATTTAGGGCTACTGCTATGCAGGCAGTGGCTTGACCCAACAAGTTTTGTTGAGCAGCTAAAACATTGTCCCTTTTAAGTACAGTGTCAGATATGGCTGCTACTATTTCCGGGTTTTTAACCGGAGCTTCTAAAAATTTACAATTTTCCGGGATGAGAGCTGTCTTTATAAGATCTGATTTTGTGTCTTTTTGTAGACCTTCCTTAGTGATGTGTTCCCAGCGGGATGCTATGTCTTTGTGAATGTTGTCCCCGTATTTATTTGTTTTAGTGGGGTCATCTCCCAAGACTTCGTCAATAATTTCGTCTGGCTCAGTTTCAGTTGAGTGCTCGAGTGTTGAGTGTTCAACTTCCATGTGTTCGGCGCCTGGCTCGACAGTTTGTTCTAAAACTGGTTCCGCAATTTGTTCTGGTACAGTGAAGTTGTTTGTTTGTACCTGCCCATTTTCAGGCGAATGTTCTGAAAAAATGACAGTTTTTGTCATTTACTGAGCAATAACAATGTATACGAAATATACCTCATCGAGTATATTCTCATATTATGTTTCAGCTTTGAATAAACCACGACGTACTTCCAGTATGTCAGTATTTGTACTCGAGTATATTCTAAAACGTTTTTAAAATTATCAAGAAATAAGTCTCACGGGTGGTAAGTTCACCGCACGGAACAAATTCTCAAGATATTTGCTTTAGATTTCAGATTACAACACCAGATTATAAACCGTTGGCGGTTAGAAAATTTTCTTGTTCGTGTAGGTACCTAGACACGTTTCATAATTTACTCACCTGCTGTTCTGCGTCTTTTCTTCAGGGATTTCTTTAATTTCTTTATTTGTTTGTACAAAACATCATCATAATCCCTGTCTTTTCGTTTATCCTTACCCATTTTAATTTTTTTTAAGATTTATTCCGTGGTTCTTTGGCGCGCACGAAAACGTTAATGACATGACAGGTGACACATAACGCAATGTAAGCAAGCAAAAGATGCGTTCAGAAAAACCTTTTTTTCTGAAATAACTGTGAAATACGTGGATAATGGCGACGCGATAACGCTACTACAAGTTAAAAATTGAAAACGACGTCTTGGACCAACACACGAAACATAATTACTATCGACCGTAGGTTGAGTTTGGTCTGACGCTCGAACATTCGCGGGGAATGCGCGTTTTGCCGAAGAAACACTGTTCGTATTGGCGTCTTTGTTACCTACCCGAAATGTAGATTGCTTATTAGTTTGCGGCGTGGAGGTACTTATGGAACTAGATGATGCAATCTCGTCCGCGGTTATTTCACGTTGCAAGTATGAAATCAGCGTGTCCACATCGGGAATATCGGACGGACGGGCTACCGAACGTTCGAAACCCTTTCTCAGACTATTAGGTATTTTACGTAGTAAAATGTGCAACAGAACGAAATTCCACTGCTCAGTCGGAAAGCCCATGACCTCTAATGCCTTAATGTTTTCCTGGTAGGTATTTAGTAATTTTCGTACACTAAACGAAGACTTTTCGGAGCACTGTTCTATGTCTAAAATTCGATCTAAATGTTTTGTTGCAATAACCCGTTTGTTTTGATAGCGGGTTAACAAAACGTCTAATGCGATGGCATAGTTGTCTTCCGTTATAGGTATCGACTTAATTAGGTTATACGGCTCATTTTTAACGGTAAGAAGTAGGTACCTAAGTTTCTCCGTATTCGAGTAGGCATTGTTGCTATGCACGAGTGATTTGAATAAATCGTAGAATGATGGCCAATCTGTAGGATCGCCTTTGAATTCTGGTAAAGGTAAAGTAGGTAGGTTTCGCCTATCGTTACCGATCGCCTCAAAAGAAAAGTTACTTGAACGATTTAGACGCCTTTTTCGCTCCTCGTCTGCTTTTAACGAGTTTAAATGACCGACTATTTCGTAGTACAAGTCATTAAAATCATTACGAATTTTTATGTTCTCGTCTTTGCAAAAGGATTTGGATTGAATTAGAGTCTTTTCAATCTTAGCCTGAACCTTATTGAACTTTCTTTGGTGAGCCAATAAATCAGTTGTTCGCGACCGAAATTGTTGCTCATTTGAATTCGCAAGTAAAAGAATTCGTTTTAGTTCATCCAAAATTAAATCCCTTTCGAAGATGTCTTGTTGGCAAGATGTTTCGTCATCCGGCATTTTGTGAAACAAAGATGGCGAATTTTACACACCGTACCCGCGTGATACAAGACGACACAATTTGGAAGATATTATACGGTTCGAAGGATCAAAAAATTTATGTAGGGAATTTACTGGGTCCAGCGACTTACCCGATTCAACTTTCCCGCAGCCACAATCCGAGGGTCCTGGCCTGGTAGAACGTCGGGGCTTGTCGGCAGAGCACACCACAAGTAATCTCCAGTCAATAATCCCAAACATATAGGTCCATAGGTCACACAAACACGGTCTTCCAGGAAGATGAAAGGGGAACTTATTTCAGATGGGAAACACTAGCACTGCATATAGCGCATGCGTTCGCGAAGGTGTCCGTTTTTTAACTAAATGGAGGTGGTGCGAGATTCACACCAAACGACCATTCCTCAACGGAAGGATGCGTTCCAGTCGACGCAGTTTATCGTCGACCCAGTATACAAATAAAAATGAAAAAGAACCACATCTATGAACCAAATTGTGTCATCTTATCCTAATACGAATAAAGAAATATTTAAACAAAAATAAACAAATAAAAACTGTTTCGAGACGAAACATAGCTTGTTAGCTAGCTAGTTTCATCTTTAGATATCGTCGATTTAGCAAAAAAGAACTGAGAATTAGCTCAAAAGTAGAAAATAAATAAAAACGTAAAAAGCAAAATCATGTAACCTTGTCGCTTATAGTTTCTGCTTTTCTCTGGCCTTTTCTATAACGAGACAAGCTTTAATGATTTTGGTTTTCCGTTTTAATTTATTTGCTACTTATAAGTGCATTTTTATAGCAGTAAATTGCTAAGTAAGTCGATAGACGCCAGGCGCTCGCGCTGCAACCCTTTGATGTGGGGCAAATAAGGTACCGACGGCAGACGCATCTGCCGACATTAAATACTTACCACAGACGAGCAAATCACCCCCTCTGCACGTCAGTGGACGCACCCACATATGACATCTGCAGACGCATCTGTCGATGAGTAGACGAGCCTTAACAAGGCATCATCCGCCTTGGATCTAGCTGTATCGACCAGGGAAAAGGACAAACGTATAGATAGTGGATTAGTAAATACAAACACTTTATATGATGTTAATCAGCCACACATGCAACATGTATACTTACTAATAGGGATGTTTTCTGACTAAATAAAATATGATTCTTATAAGTCCGTCTGTTAGATTATATTTCGAAAAATAGTGAATACGTATTTATTGTTTTATCAAATCAATAAAAATTGACGAACATAAAACGCGTCAAATATTTGAGTGGGCGCTTGTGACGTTATTGACTGCAAAAAATGCCATACTAATGTCTAAGAATATGACGTCACACGAGTTTCCAAAGTACCGTATCGTCTTCATTGTTTGTTTACGCGAAAAAAGAAAAAAATTGTGGCCAATATTTTTTGGAAATCTATCTGACGGACTCATTTGTTTTTTTTTATTAACTACTCTATTACCTTGGCCGACTGTACGTTGCCTTATAAGACCTAATCCGCTTAAAGACAATAACAAAATATTTTTTATCATTAGATAAGGTATCCAACCTTATCTTTAATTTCACTAAGATAATAATCATTCAACCGTGGACATGCGATCGTAGAAGTGCTTGTAAGTGGGAACTGCTCGCTGATTTTAATTTCTGAAAATTAAGATATAAAGGTAAGATTTGTTTTCATAGTTTAACCTAGATTAGTCAACAGTCTTTTATGTAGGACAGTAGAAATATTAACTAAATTAACTAAGGTTTGTGAAATAAAATATATTGTTTTTTTCAACGTTTCTAGAAAATATAGTTTCAGGTTTATCTGGGCTAAGTTATCAGGGTCAAGGAAGTTGCATTGGGGGGAGTCTGACCCGTTTCCGTTGTGTTGGCAAAGCAACAAACGCGGACTAGTAGAAACTATAAATTTATAAAACAATTAACTGAATTAACTCATTGCTTTTTACTAAATTCAACATTTAAAAGGCCAACAACAAAAACATACTTATTAGTAACTCTAGACAGAACGTCAACATTATTTTAAAATAAACATCTAGTTTGTTTTGTTTTATGTTTTTGTTTTAATAAAAAAAACGTTGCCCCACACTAGGATTTTTTCTTGTATCGTGGGTGCGTTTACAAACATTTCAACTCACATACACAAACACACCCAGACCCGAAACAACTCTCTGTATGCCATACAAATATTTGTTCCGTGCGGGGATCGAACCAGCGCACCAGTCCAATCGCTTAGCGACTGCGACATTTTGTTATTATAAGAGGACCTTTCATCAACATCTTGGACTTAAGGTGGAAGCTCACATCTGGCCCGCGAAATTCTAATTTTCTTACGTTTTTGGCAATTTGCAGGCCAGTGCTTGGTTGTATGTTTATGAAAATTTGATTTGCGACTGTAAGACGTATGAAGTTACCGAATTATAACCATCAAAATTACTAACTACTAAAGAACGACGACTAAATTACTAAAGAATGACTTTTACATGCAAAAATCAATCTTGACATGAAAATGAACTTGGAGGGTTGTATTGATAATTTTGATGGTTATAATTCGGTAACTTCATACGTCTTACAGTCGCAAATCAAATTTTCATAAACATACAACCAAGCACTGGCCTGCAAATTGCCAAAAACGTAAGAAAATTAGAATTTCGCGGGCCAGATGTGAGCTTCCACCTTAAATATAACTAGTGAAATGTACCCACCATGGCCAAACCCTTCAGGGATTTAAAAAGCGAAAAGCGCAAAGCGTGATGTTTTAATGTTATGTAACTGAAAATTGTACACATCATTTCACGTGGGAAACACATTTCCGAACTGCAACGACAGTGAGAACACTTCTACCGATATAAATCTCTGACTTCGTGATGCTATTTCGAAAGTTTATTTATAATTCGAATTAAAATATCTGTTTACTCTCAGCTTTTTAACCAACTTCAAAAAGGAGGAGGTGCTCTTTTTGTGGGAACCTTTTTTTATGGGTCTTGTTTATAACAGTCATTGATATCGAAAGCTTTTAATATATTTTTTTAATACCAGTTACGAAGGAGCGAAATATTAACACATTCACAAAAACAATGTTTATAACATGTCATGTTCTTGTGATGTACTACAAAAAAAAAATCGTTTATTTCAGATTAAATATCCGTAATGTTTTATCCACAACGAAGTTATAGGAGGTCGAAAATGGCCTGAACTGTTTCGAGAAAAGGATGGTAGGGCCGTGCCGCTTTATTGCTCGACTTGGCGAGGCACTGCAGTGCCCCCAGATTTAGCAAAAAAGATAGAAATAAGACATTCACAGACACAAAAAAATACTAAATATTTATAAGCATACTCGGGAACTTGGATTACTTTTTAATTTATTTTGAATATTCATGTAGTTGACATTGTATGTCTGAAAGTTGTACTTTTAATTAAAAAAGGAATTTTAAAACTAAAAAAAACTCGAAGCAGGATAATGTTAATGTTTTGTTGTATTTTACCACGTTTTAATCCAATTTACAGGGTGTAAATTAACCCTTCACACAAACGTAAACCAAGCATTCTGAACATCAAACTAAGTACCTTCCCCCACTCAAAAATTTATTTTTGCTGGGAAACGACTTTTCTTTTGGGGCCAAAAATCTCATTTTACGGTAAAATTCAATGTAGCTGAAAACACTGTGCTAATGGATGATTTGAATAGTAAACAGGGGGTCTAAAATGGCCACTTTAGCAGATCATAGGTAATATAAATTGCGTTAAAAACCGTAAAATAGATCTATCATAATAATAATGCGTCTGTTAACATTTAGAAAAATATATTATAATAGGAAAATAATCAAAATCAAAATCAAAATCAAAACTCATTTATTCAAACTAGGCTGATAATCAGCACTTTTCGAACGTCAAAATTTACTTTACTTTACTTATTTACAATAGAGACAGTCCCCCAAAACGCCCCCCCTTCGACACTTCCTAGTGTTTTTGCTGGAAAGAAGAAGTGGCGGAACAAACTCCCCAGCACACATCTGTCTGTTAGGTTGGTTAGAAGAACCAGACTCGATACAATAGTAAGGCAAGTATAAAAAAGTATATAATAATAATAAAAAAAGACATAACATATCAGTAAACTAATCTTGGAGAAAGAACATAAATAAATAACAAACATTGTCTTGTGTTCAACTCAGCGAACAACTGTTCTTATCATTTAAGTAGTCGTTAATGGAATAGTACGCTTTTAAACAAAGATTAGATTTTACTTTGGCTTTAAACGCATTAAATGGCAAGTCTAGAAAAGAAGATGGCAGTTTGTTATAAAATGTTATACCAAGCCCGACGAATGAATTATGAACTTTGTGAAGCCGGTGAAAAGGAGCGCGTAGTTTATGCTTATTTCTAGTGTTAAAGTTGTGAATATCACTGTTTTTAGTGTACAGGTGGATATTTTGTTTAATATATAAAATGTTGGAAAAGATGAACTGAGAAGCAACAGTGAGGATACCAATCTCCTTAAAAAAATCTCTAAGAGAAACTCGGGCACCCGGCTGATAAATTGCACGAACCGCTCGCTTCTGCAGAACAAATATATTTTGAATATCAGCAGCTTTGCCCCACAGCAGAATACCGTATGACATAACGCTGTGAAAATAACTGAAGTAGACTAACCGTGCTGTATCAACGTCAGTGAATTGTCTTACTTTTCTGACGGCGTATGCGGCTGAACTTAGCCTTCCCGCTAGGCTTGATATACAGTGTGATTCTTTATAATGTGCACATATCGAAATGAGGGAATCTATGTTTAATTTTATCGATGGAAAAAATATTTAAAAAAATCTAAATATTTTTTAATATTTTTTATGGAATTTTCAAAAATGTTGTCCGCTGTTGTGACCCCAATGTAAACAAAACGGTGTAACTTTTAAACTAAATTATCTATCGCGATGAAACAATTTTATGTAAAAAGTTATGAAAAAAAAAAGTTTTTTTGATCAAAAAACGTGTTTATTTTCAATTGAGGGTAGTTTTTTTTCCACAATTTTCATTTTACGAGGACGCCTAATTGCTTCCAATCATTATGGAGTTTGCTTCATCGCGATAGATAATTTAGTTTAAAAGTTACACCGTTTTGTTTACACTGGGGTCACAGTAGCAGACAAAATTTTTAAAAATTCCTTATAAAATATTAAAAAATATTTAGATTTTTTTTAATAATTTTTCCGTCGATAAAATTAAGCATAGATTCCCCCATTTCGATATGTGCACATTATAAAGAATCACACTGTATGTAAACCCCATTGTAATTTTGGATCTACTGTTATGCCCAGAAATACAGCAGAGTCGGCAGTTTCCAGCTCCTGATTGGCGAGGATAATATTGGGACCTAGATTTCTAACATTGGGTAAAGCGAACTTAACTATTTTAGTTTTCTTGGCATTAAGAACAAGGTTGTTTATTGTGAACCAATCCGTGACCATTGATAGCGTGCTGTTTACGTCGTCAAAATCGTGTCTATTCCTATCTACTTTAAAGATAAGAGAGGTATCATCTGCAAATAGTACAACGTCACAAAAACCCTTTAAATAGTATGGTAGATCATTAATATAAACCAAGAATAAAAACGGACCCAGTATTGAACCTTGAGGTACACCTAGCCGAACCGGTAGCCCGGAAGATTTCGCGCTATTTACGTCTACACATTTTAATCTATTTTGCAAATACGAATCTATCACATTTAGGGCCTCATTTTGAACACCGTAATAACGCAGTTTCCGTAAAAGCGTGTCGTGATGTACGCAATCAAAAGCTTTAGAGAGATCGCAGAAAACACCGATTGCATTTTGCGCGTTCTCCCATGCGTCAAATATGTGTTTCAACAAGGCAACACCTGCATCCGTAGTCGAACGACCCTTTGTAAAGCCATATTGATCATTATGAAGGAGATTATTTAAATTAAAATGTATTAACAACTGTTTGAGAATTAATTTTTCAAAAATTTTGCTAAAAGCAGGTAAAATATGAATTATGTTCAAATAATATGAATTCTGTTCAAATTCGTAAAATGTTCACAGACGCAGTTACTATGATAAAAAGTCCATTTTACGATTTATAACGCAAATCATATTATGATCTGCTAAAGTGGCCATTTTAACCCCCCAGGTCATGATGACATGAATCCGCCATCTCCTTCTGGTCTACCACGACCCCGTCTCACTGTGTCAGGGCACCAGTTTCCTGCTATTTTGGCCTACAGTTTTTCCGGTTGTTTTTTTTTACATCATTGTCAAGAAAAAATGTCCAAAAGTGAGTTAGATTCTCGTAAGGTTGTAGGAACAAGATTTGCTACTTCTATTTCTAAATGAACTATTTGTTGTGTAGTATATTGTGTAAGCCAACACGTGGGCTCCTTAATGAGGCTGAGGATGACCGAGATCGGGTAAGTGGGTAGTGTGTGTAAGTTTCGGGTTTCCACTTTATACAATAAACTAATGTTAAGAATATTAGTTTATACTAAAACTAGCGACATGCCCGTGGCTTTGCCCGTGTCGAGGGCGTTTGTTAGTGTAACATACAGAGTGTAAACGAATCCTTTACGAAGTAGTCAACAAGCATTATGTACATCACATTTACGCACAAAACTATTGCTGGGAATTTTTGGGTTGAAAAATCACATTTTACGGTAAAACTTTAAGTAGCACTCTTAAAACATTGTGCTAGTGGATGCTTCGAATAGTAAACGGGTCATGGAGAAAATTTAAGTAACCTAAAAAAATTGTATTTTTAAACAAACAGCTGTGAAAAATTTGAAACTCACCCCTAATATCTTCGTATTATCGCAGTGACGAGTGACGGGGAGAACAAGTGTCCTTCGACTTCGGTAATGGTACTCTTACACTCTTTATAGTAACGTTATTTTCAAAACAATAACATAACGGAAGATATAACAATATTTAGAAGGAATATTTATGATCATTCGATAATAATATACAAAAATAATAGATAACAATTACGGAATCAAGAACGGTTATTTTGCAAGATCGTTTATTATCACCGAATTAATGAGAAGGCATTAAATTGGCAAAACGCGTTATCAACTTAGTTTAATATTCATCTCATGTCTATATTTCTCCAAAACCACGACCTTAGACACACATAATTATTCAATAACATATTAAGATCACGTCTTTATTAGTCTATTTTTTTGTCCTGTGTGAAATCATCAAGTGACTCCTCCTGAGTAGAGAGTGTCAGAATGCTGCTGACTAAACCCACCCATGTTCTTAGTTAGCCCTTTCTGTCGAGGGCGCGGTATCTCTTTCGACCAACCCGTAGCCCCGACAGGATAAGATCACGTCTTTATTCCCCTAAAGGTTATGCATAAGTATACTCACAACTAGCGAAAGCTAGTTATTTTTAAGTACCATGTAATAGGGGGCGATCCTATTGCCATGAAACAGGCTCAAATTCAGACTCCGTGGCTGCTACTAAGAAATCATCAAATAACCCCTCCCGCTCTAGGGCAGAGCGAAATGGGAGTGTCAGACTTCTACAGACTAAAAACTACCCATGTTCATTCTTAGCCATGTACGTCAAGGCGGTATCTCTTTCGAACAGCCCGCAGCCCCGACGGGCGTCGGCCCTTGCAGGAGCCCCCTTCCATGTTGCTGACATGTCTTTGAGGCGCGCGTGGAAGCGGCTGGGGCGTGAGGTTCTCTCCCTCTCACGTTCCGCCACCTCCTACGCTAGCATCACTGCTTCGCAGAAGGAGGCGACGGCGTGCCATTCCTCCTCGCCCTGGACCATGGCTTGCACCAGGGCCGGACGCGAGAGGTCGCCGCCGATCTAATTCTGGAACTCATGCACAGAACTCGCGCTTGCGATGACTAGACTAATGTGACAGTTTACACAATAATTACATTACCGTATACTCAACAACTTCATAGCTTTAATTCACAGCCCATATTTTTTACTTTAAAACAACGCAATTGTTGGCTGCACGCGCCCGTAATTATCCGATGCATCGAGCGAACATAATTAAATGATGCCTTTTAAATTAACTTGTTTATCCTTTTATGCAATATTTGTCCGGTAATCAAGTTTCAATATGTCTGATCGTGGTTATTAAAATGTAATTCTTTACAAACTCGTCTTCTCGATGCCCTTTTTTTTCTGGAGAATGAGAAATTATCTATATGCTCCAGACGACACGCGCCTTTTTAACTTTGCTTGGTTACCGCGCGTCGCAAGCCTCATTGCGGATACTCGTGGAGTGTGATCTGCGTACTTATCTCATTACCTTTCGCGGTTGAGTAGAGAATGCCTAAGGCATTAAGCCAATTCTTTCATTCGTTTCAGCACCTGGGTCGCAAGAGTGTGCGAGTCATGGCCACGCAGTAAACGCAACCAATCGCGGTGATTCTCACCGCGGTAGGTTGCGTTTACCGCGTTACAGATAATTAAAGTTTAACCAGATTACTATGGCCAATGAATCGATCTGAAATGCGTCCGATAGCGCTTTGAGAGCAGCAAATATTGGAGGCAATCAAATATTGGAGTGTAATCATATTGCGGTTTGTGAACTGGGCGTTCTATTAGAGCTGGGAATTAGTCGGGTCTGTAATGAAGGCCATTTAATGGGACATTAACCTAACCTAAGTCATGAGTAATTCCTGATGGAAAATTTGACATCCTAAAAGTTGTCTTAAAGCTTAAATATTATATGTCCGCATCTATTAAAATTGAAGATTTAAGGTCACAAAGATTTTTCCCAAATATCTCGTTTCAACTTGTAATCTTGTCAACTTATAATTTTAAATATCGTCTTCTTCTTCTGCATCGTCATCTTCCGAGCGCTGCAGTATTTGTTACTCTTCTTTATCAAAATGTGAAACAAAAGTTGTAGGAAATTGAATCCTCTATTATACAGTCTACAATATTGATCTACACTAATATTATGAAGAGGAAAGATTTGTTTGTTTGTTTGTAACAAATAGGCTCCGAAACTACTGGGCCGATTGGAAAAAATCTTTCGCCGTTGGGTAGCTACACTATCCCCGGGTAACATAGGCTACTTTTTATCCCTGTATTCCCACGGAAACGGGAACTACAAGGGTGAAACCGCGTGACGTCCGCTAGTCATAAATAAAAATAGTGAAAAATCCATAGGAAACGAGATCACCGGGAATCGAATCGCAAACCTCAAGCTCAGCAACCGCGCCCAGGACAACTTCTGTGTATTTATTTTTTATAAATAAGATAATACGTAACATTTATTCTTTCAGATGTTGCGGCGGCTCACCAGTTATAACGCATATATGTTAATATGTGTCATTGTCCTTTTCATCATTGCCATTAAGATTCGATATTATAATATCATGGCAAATGACAACTACTGGTATGGCGTACACGTTAAGGACATACCAATCTTGCAAAACAACATTATGCTAGACAGAGCACGGCGAAAAATCGAACTTGAAACCTCCAACTATAATTTTTCACAATCTGGTGTCCATGGTTTACAAGATTTAGTTATGGAGACCGGAGGAAGGCCCCAGAGAACTTTGGTCGTATCCACATGGAGATCAGGATCTACTTTTCTTGGAGACGTGCTAGACCATGCAGCTCCAAGCACTTACTATACTTACGAACCTCTCCTCTGGTATAATTATATACATAAAAGAAATAACCAACGTGAAAGATTTAACACTCTAAAACAAGGACTTGAAGCCTTAAACATGGTTAAACAAATATTAGAGTGCAATTTTGAAGGATTAGATGATTATCTGAGGACTAGAGAAAAACTTAACCTTATCCTGAACATTAATGACACACAATTGCAGTATTGTGAGGTCGAAAATAACACTGATTTATGTTTTAGTACAGAGATCGCTTCAATGTTGTGTCAGCTGTTTCCTTTCCATAATATGAAGATTGTCCGAATGGGGTTAGGTCTCATTGAGGAACTGTTAGTTAATGAGAAGTGAGTAATTTATTTTACATATACGGACGGTTTTTCATAGTCCAAGTGGTTCTGGGACGTTTTTCTATCAATGGCAAAACTTTCGGTTCCTGTGGTCTTATCATTTTTTTTTAATCTGAAATAAAGGGTGGTAAAAATACATGGATGGTAAAAGTGCGTCCAAGCTGGCCAGGCTGTAATTTATAATGTAATTGCTGTTTATCACTACTTACTAGAGTTTGGCTCTAATAGTGACGCGAGCGTGTACTGAATAAAACTACTGAATACTGAATTTTCAAAAATAAAATAGACCACCTTTGGTTTAAAAAAAACTGGTTCGAGACACCTTTGAGTATTTTTCGCTATTCCTCAAAGTTTCGGATATGGCTAACCACGACGCCCACTACAAAATTCATCGTTTATGTTAAAATACCACGATACCATACAACAACAATTTTCACAAGCACTACAAATAAATGATTCCGTAAAATCGATAGGAAATTAAATGTAGCTTAACGTTAAAGTTCAGATTACCATACCAGTAAGTCTAAGAACGATGATATACTTACAGATTAAACATGAAAGTGATCCTGTTGATAAGGGACCCTCGCGGTGTGATGCAGTCCAGGTTACACGAACCATTCTGTAAGCGGATTCTAGACTGCTGGAACTCCAGTATGCTCTGCGATGATATGGTCAGCGATTATGAGGCAACAAGGAGAATACAACAGCAATATCCAGATAGATTATTGTGAGTTATGTTTAAACTATTTAGTTTAGTCGACCAAGATAGTATTTGATATCTCAAACCCGAAGTTAGTGTCCTCATTTCACATTGGAATGGCGCCGACTAAACCATCTATTTTGTCGTATATTAATAGGTTGTTTTTCAAAATCCACGGTGCCCTTAGTGAGTAACAACGGATAGGAAAAATTAAAGAGAATGTCATAAAAGTGATTAAAAAAAAACACTTAAAGTAAACGTTGCAAAATGTGGTTCTACAAAAAGTAACTTTGGAGTGAATGCATCTTTATGTTGCCTAACATAAGACTTAGAAATGGGTGTATGAAGTTGAGATGGTTTTAATCTTAACTTATACTGTCACTTATATACCGATATTTCGACGCTGTTGCAAGTGCCATAACTGCTGGATGACTTAGTAGAATGGATAAACCGTGAAGGCTTAAATAAGTGTTTGTATCATTTCAGGGTGATCCGTTTTGAAGAATTGGCCCTACAGCCTAATAAAACATCAGATCAAATTCTCAAGTTCCTGAAAATCCATAGAACGCTAGCGTTGGATGAGTTTCTGCAGTCACATACAAGTGTGGATGCTGGCAACGCCTTCTCCACATCTAGGGACTCTCAGAATGTGCCGTTCAAATGGAAAAATAAACTTGACTTTAAATACGTTAGTGACCTGCAGGTGAGTGTGTTTTAATGTGAATGTAACGTCATAGGATTTTCATGCGGAGCTGTGTCAATTATTTGTCTCAAATAAGTATAATCTCTCTAGAAAGCATGAATCGTTAAATGTCTCATATTTTCGCACTTTACCTCTATTTACTTGTACTATACCGGGTTTGCTTAAGATGCTCAACGCACTAGTGGAGACCAACCCTTGATTGGACTTAGTTCTGTGAGAGAAGATCAAGCTAAATTCTTTAATTAATATTAATGGCTTATGCTGTACCTACTAAATGTAATTATCTGATCCTTTGTTCGGTAGACCTGAACACGTGGTTACCTGAACAGAAGCTGCCTTCCGGTTTTCCGAACAAATAATGTGACATATGACCGTGATGATCGCGTATTCGCACGAACGCTCGCTTTGGTCCAGCCACTTTTCTAAATTTTTTAATTCATCACCAATTTCACACGGCTTTCTGTTTAGGGTCTAGACAATGGTAAAACGAAACTGTTTTGTTTTATATTTTTTTATAATCTAATACCTAATATTAATTAATATCTAATACTCATTTTAAATCGCAGTATTGACTTTTAATTTGCTCACATTACAATCATACAACACTTCCATTTCAGAAGGTATGCACGGAAGCTATTAATTTATGGGGATACAAAATGGCGCATAACGAGACCCATATGAAGAGCACGGATTTTCACCCCATGGCTGATTACAAAATCTCATAGTGATTTAATTGTTAACAATATTTTTACTGTATGAGTATTTCATATGACATAAAATAAGAAGAAAAAGTACTACCTCCAAAGCATCTAATAAGCATCCAATGGTATTTTCCTTTTGTTTTTTGTACTCTACCACAGTGCTGTCCTATTCGACCTAAAGTTTGACTAGTAGAGAAATAACGCTTCGTGGCATTAAGTACAAAAAAAAAAAATATAATCATTTGTTTTTATTTTTTTAATTATTTAATACGTAACTTTTTTAAATTAAAATAGACTTGTATAATTTTAATTTTTTTTTTTTTTTTTTAGTCTTGTATTTTTTAACTATGATAGTACTGAAATTTTAACAAATAAAATAAATAAATATTAGAGAGTTTGTTACCTTTCCACGTCTAAATTACTGAACTTATCATCCTGAAATTAGTAGTTATTCATAAAATTTCACGCGGATATCTTCAGTCTCGGCTAGTATTATATGCAATATAATAATATATTACCAAATTCTCTTGGTAAATGTGTTCCAGTGTGGGTGTGTGTCTGTGTGATGTTCTTCGTAATTAATAAATTATGTAAATGTAACCTCGATTATATTACTCGTTGCTAAATAGTGTACAGTTGTACACTCCTCACTACTAAATACACACAATCATAAATCACATTCCAATCTACTGGCCACTTCAGCTTATCTCCAAAATGAATTGTTGGACTTGTAGTCAACATTATCTCGGCCAGTCTTCCTCAAAGTTTTACCAGCGAGAACGTTTCGAATACTATCAGAGAGCTACTTGTTTGTAATAGACATGTTTCACATGTTATTACTTCAGAAGCTTTGGCTTGTAAAGCACATAGGTAAGTTAGGAGGTGCGTGTATTTGCCTTGCGAAGTTGGGATTTAAAGTGAAGAACAAGTTTGTTTTTGGCAAACTTGGGCTGTTTTTGATTTTAACATATTATTGTGTCATGTTAAGTGATGAGAACATTAATAGGATACCTGGTTTTCTAAAGAAGAAGTTTCAAAAAATATCAGCAGACGGTTTCGAGTCGCTTAACTTTTTTTTAGATCTTGACATTCACATTTTCTATTTTCTTTTTTTTTTCTTGTCTTGTATCCGAAGCCTTATTCAGATCGGATCCCACAAATTTGCATTGCACGATGTGTTACCACCAAAGTAAGTGCACTAATTATTATTGATGACAAAATTATTCCTATTATTTAAATATAAACGGTCCAACCATCTAGTTTTGAAAAAATGACTTGTATAAGAGTTCGTAAAAATCTATTTGCAAAATAAACATTATTTTAATCGTTATGTATTAAGATCAGAAATTATAATTATATTATAGTTAAAAAATTATACATTCTTAGGTTTGGTAAATATAAGTTTTTTAAAATATTTAATGTTATTTCTCTCTAAATAATTAAATAACACAACAACGATTTTTGTGTTTTTGTACATAATTATGGTAGAAAAACGAAAAATGTAGCTGCGTTTAGTTAACGATTTTATTACGTTTAATATCTTTTTATTGATATTATTAAATCCAAAGTTCTGAAAATAGTACACAACGTGTTTGCCACAAAAACAAGTGGTACGAATTCTATAACAAAACAATAAACAAAGCTGTACAAAGCTTGTAGTTTGCCTTTTATTTCCGCGAATAGGGTAGTTGTCAAAAAAATCAAATTAGTCCGTCAGATAGATTTTCAAAAATATTTCTTTCCTTTTTCACGTAAGCAATAAATGAAGACTTGACTTGACAGTGCTTCGAAAAGTCGCGCGACGTCATAGTTGGTACATTTTTTTACCAGAAAGTAACGTCACCAGAAACCACTCACGATCTTTGACACTTTTTATTTTCGTCATTTTTTATTAATTCTATAAAACAAAAAACACTAAACAGAATCATATTTATTTTAGTCAACTACCCTATTGTTGAAAATTATATCTAAGGTTAGTTACCCACCTCCCGTCGGGGCTGCGGGCTGTTCGAAAGAGATACCGCGGCCTCGACACAAAGGGCTAAGAAGGAACACGCTTGAGGGATGATTATGTCCCGTCGGGGCTGCGGGTTGTTCACAAGTTACCGCGGCCTCGACTTGCAGGGCTAAGAAGGAACATGGGTGGTTTTTATTCAGCAGAAGTCTGAAACTCCCTACCGCTCCGCCCGGAACGGGAGAGTCATATGATTTCCCTACACCCAAAAAAGTGTTAGTTACCCAGTATAAGTAAATGATGTTGGATAATTATCTTTAGCAGGTTTATTCCAATTAATTTGTAAGAATTTTTTATATTTTTATTTCGATGTTATATTGGAAGAATACAAATGTTTCTATTGTTGTATTTTCAGAGTCACCATGCATAACAAGTACATCTGTTTTACATTTTGACTCCGCAGTGCCAAATTAAGGAGTAGAAGCTAACTCAACGTGTCAAGATCTCATTGACACTTGACCTTTAAGAGTAGGTTTTGAATATATATCGGTAATTGATGAATGTTATATTTTGATATTCCATTTCAAGCTGATTAATTGAAACATATTGAGCATGGTTAATTAATGAGATGTAGACCTATTTATTACATGCTATGTTGTTTAATAAATGTTCATGTAATCACTGCTTTTAGGTGTTGACTGCCTTTTGTCACAAAGATATATTTAGTATCCATCTACCCACGAAGTAAATATAACTTGATGAGAATATGCAAAATTCATGAGTTGGTAGAGGGTACTAGCCGTGCCACCTAACATTATACTCGTTAATTAGTCTTTCAATCTTAACAACAATACTATAATGATTAAAATGGCTTAAAATACCAAGAAGTTAGTTAATTTCGTCACCGACTGTATGTGAGATACGCACTCGACGATGTCTATTTGCTACTAGCTTCTGTGATTCCAACGCTGGCTCGTGTTCACCACTTCATTATTTGATTGAGACATACAACAATGAGTTCCATTCAATCGACATTCTGTTTTTTAGCAAAAAATGCATTTGAGAGCCAAATTCAAGCAACTCTGAAGGACCAGCAAGTTACCTAATAACAAAATGGTAAATACATTCACAAACTTACCTTTTCTTTGTTTTTTCTTTCTTTCATATTTATAAATCCAGATATTAGTTCATGATAAGATAATATTTGGTTGCTTAAAAAAATATTGTGTTTCAAGTTGTGAATTTGAATTGTTACTAGCTAGTTAAGAATTCTTTAAATTGTAATCTTGGGAAAACGTAGCACTGGGTAGCGTAATTGTTATAAAATGTTATGTTTATGATGTTATGTCTAATTGTATTGTGTTATTAAATAAATGAAGTTTGGTGTTGCTTAGCGGAAATCCGTGACAATAAAAGTTAACCAAAATATTTAGTTTATTTCCGCAAAATAAAGATCCAGGTTTGGAGGCCGTTTGCAACACCACGAAAATATTCATATATGCTGGAAAAGCAATAATAGTCAACATGCCATACACCCAAACAATATATCCAGTACATCCAATCAGTCCTTTTCGCAGTGAATAATTAAAAATAGAAAATACAACTAAAGTAGATACCTAACCGACATTATTTGACAAGAAGTACCTTAATTCTTTCAATCACAAATGCGAGTCATGTGACTTTAGAACTCATAGACTTAAGGTTTACATTTCAATAAAATTGAAAGGGAACAGGTAAGATCTGTATATCTATCTATATAAATCAAGAGAAAAGTTCTGACTGACTGACTCAGTCATCAATCTCATCAACGCCCAGCCCAACCCCTTGGAACCAGAAAGCCGAAATTTTGCAAAGAGGTTCCCTTTATAATGTAGACTAGGAATAAGGATTTTTCGAAATTCAACCCCAAGAGAGTTAAATAGGGGATCAAAGTTTGTTTGGAAAGTCGACACTTTTGTAGTTTAACCGACCCCGGTGAACCCGGGGGAAAAGCTTATATTCGATATTAGTGCCAAACATATTTATGCAGCAGCTGCTGTCGACAGCCACACGTGCTCTGCGGTGTTTGGGCCGATGCACAAACCGAGAGTAGTTCAGATTTCAGTTTAATGCGGTCATTAAACTGACATCTGAACTACTCTCGGTTGAAGTGTTTTTAAGTTGTAGATATTTGTTCCAAGTCTTCAGGAAGATAGTATATTCTTGAAATAAATAGAAAACCACATTTATTAAGTGAAAAACAGTTACTGTGAACTTTTTTTTTTGTTTTGTATTGACATCAATTCCTATTATTGTTAATCACTAATTATCACTATAATAATTATTACTTTTTTATTATTATTTGTTAATCACTATATTGTAAAACAAAGTAATCTTCGGCGTCTGTCTGTCTGTCGGTCTGTCTGCTCGCGATAAACTCAAGAATCTGCTGAAATGCTGTTTTCACCAATCGATAGATTTTAGTATAAATAATTTGTCACGCGGGCTAAGCCGCAGGCATTAGCTAGTATTATTCATTTGTAGTATGGTTGTTTGTAATTTATTGTTTTTATTGTATAGGTCAAATGTTTCATGAAATAATACTACTTTAGCAACTTGCAACGGTCTTCTCTGAGTCAATGTTGCTGGTACAGTCAGCATCAGAAGTAGATTAACACTACTCAAAAATTCAAAACAGGTTTTTACGAAATAAGTTTAAGTAAAGTAAGTAGTAAGTAGTAGTTTTAAGTAATTTACCTCGTGCCGCTCCTATGGTGGCCCTATCGGCCCAAGCTGGTGCCCCATAGCACATACACCCCAAGTAAGTAGCCCTCATAGATCGTCTTTAGAGTTAAAAATGATGAGAATATCTAAATCTACGTGGGGTTTCCACGTAGATTTAGATATTCTCGTTAAGGCATAAAAGTTCTTTTTAGCTTTTTCACCGACGATTTTTATGTATTCAATGAATGAAAAATTCCTCTCTAAGACAAACCCAAGGTAAGACACGGACTGCTTCCTTTTCACGAGAACGTTATTAAATTTAATACTAGGACATGATTTAAGATTACCTTTTAAAAGAAGTTGATACGTTTTGTGTGGTGCAAAGGTCAAAGGGTTACGAGCGCCCCACTGGGATATTAATTTTAGGCAAGTGTCAGCCAAATTTTCGAGTCCAGCCCGAGTACTTGACTGGATGAGCAGCAGGCCGTCATCCGCGTAACCGGTTAATGAACAGCCACATGGAAGCGGAATCGCGAGGAAGTCATCGAAGCCTACGGTCCATACATACGGACCCAAAACCGAACCCTGAGGGCATCCCATGGTGAGAGACTTTGACATAGAATGATGTCCGAGCTTGAATTTCGCGGAACCATTAAAGAAGTACGAGTAAACAAGATTGTATATGTTTTTAGGGCAACCAAGAATTTTTAGTTTTAGGAGTAGCATCGGCCACCATGCGTTATCAAAAGCCCCAGAAATATCAAGAAAGATCCCAACTACGTACTTGTGTTGAGATATATTGACAATTTTCCTGACAGACAAAGCCGCGTCTACGGTAGATTTTCCAACGGTAAAACCGAATTGGTTGTTGTGAAATTTTGGACCGTCTGGTAGTAAACGTGGAACGATAAGGCGCTCCAGGAATTTCCCCTAAGATGGTAGTAGTGTTATAGGGCGATAAGACTTAGGGTCGTCCGGTGGCTTGTCGCCGCTTTTCGGAATTATTCGTATGAAGCCGCGACGCCATACACGAGGAAAAACGCTTTCTGCAATACAACTGTTGTAAACCCTTAAAATTGCGTCGGCCGCTGTTTTACATGCTTCTATTATCATCCGATTCGATATTTTATCTTCACCTGACGATTTGTTAAGTGGAAGCTTCCTGACAACGTTAATAAATTCGTCAATGGATGGAAGGTCTGACGCTGGTGATTCAGGTGGCACAGCCGCCCACGCCCTGATCTGCTGGTGTCATTGTCATTATCAGGTGAATCATCAGGTATCAAAGTATTTAATAGAACTTCGGCTGCCTCCTCAATACCGGTGGTGTGTTTGTTGTTTACTTTAATGTTTCCTATGAACGCAAGGTCCACTGATCGATTTGCTTTGAACTCGTGATACAAAGGAGACCAAGGACCTTCTTTATCTAATTTTTCTACTATTTTCCGCAGTAAATTACCTTGTTTACTCGTACTTCTTTAATGGTTCCGCGAAATTCAAGCTCGGACATCATTCTATGTCAAAGTCTCTCACCATGGGATGCCCTCAGGGTTCGGTTTTGGGTCCGTATGTATGGACCGTAGGCTTCGATGACTTCCTCGCGATTCCGCTTCCATGTGGCTGTTCATTAACCGGTTACGCGGATGACAGCCTGCTGCTCATCCAGTAGCATATGATAGAACGGACGTGTAGATACGCCGTTTTGGAATAATAAACTGTAAGCAGAGTGAAAGGGAGAGTCAGACTTTATGATCAGGGGCCGTGGTATCGCTTACCAACAGTCCCTCTGTCTTGGCAGGCATCGGCCCTTACCGGAAGAGGTCTTATTTCATGTTGCTGACAACTCTTTGCAGGGCGCGTGGAACACGACGGACGGCGAGCTAGGCCATTACCCACCGTCCAAAGGCCCGCGCCTATAGTGGCCGGAAGCCATAACGTGGCCCCCGACGCCTACCGCGACGGCTGGGATGAGAGCTTCTCTCCCTTTCACGTTCCACCACCTCCTTCGCTAGAATGACTATTTTACAGAAAGAGGTGACGGCGTGTTACCGCAGCCCCGAAACGCAAAGGGCATTAAAAGGAACTCTCATGGGTTTGAGTCAGTAAGCGCCTGGCTTCTTCTGCTCCGCTCAGAGCGACTCATTGATGATCCTTTAAAAAGGGTGGTAAAATCCCCTGTAGGTTAAAAATTGTGATATGAATACCTATTGAATACGAGGTAAGCAGTAAAGTAATAGAAAAACCAGCGACTGGAAGTTAATACAGCGACAACTCAAGTTACTCGTTTCCAGTATATTTGACGACACGTTTGGTGCAGTGGCTGAGCGATTAGACTGCTGCGCTGCGTGTCGCGGGTTCGATCCCCGCACGGAACAAATATTTGTATGCCCAACAGATAATTGTTCCGGGTCTGGGTGTTTGTGTATGTGAGTTTAAATGTTTGTAAACGCACCCACGATACAGGAGAAATTCCTATTGTGGCGCAACGTTTAAAAAAAAAAATCAAGACCTCGTTTTGTATAGACTTTCCCTATAATGAGAGATCAGTTTATACTGGATTTACATAGTTGAAACGTCGTGCGTTCTTAGTTTATTAAAAGGTCTTGTAAATTAATTAAATTGGTGTCTAGAACCTTGTATTGTCTTGATTGAGTTTGTAGGGTACAGCTGCTCTTTCAAAGTTTAATTAATTGAACTGATTAATTGACTCCTGCTCAGTTTATTTTTTTTAATGTGGCAACTTGGTTGGCTTAGTGGCTCAAGCAATGGACGCGTCGCGGGTTTGATCCCCGCACGGAACAAAGATTTGTATGACCTACAGATCGATGTTCCGGGCTGGGTATTTGTGTATGTGAGTTTAAATGTTTGTGAACGCACCCACAGTACAGGAGAAATTCCTGGCAGTAACCGTCGTGTCAATGATTTCTTTCGAGTAAAAAGACAGTGTTGATTTTCGGACCCTTGACTGCCTGTAACGACTGATAAACATCTACAAAATAATAACAGTCAGGACCAACAGCTTAACGAACTTTCCAAGGCATGGAGGTAAATAGGTATGTTACAGGTCATACATCTGTGGACAAACCTTGACAATCGCGGCTTAAACACACAAAATACAGAAACAAAAAAACAGAAAACAAAAAAACAGAAAAAAGACAAACAAACAAAAATACAGCTCACAACTTCAGTCATTCATTCTCCTGCCCTTATCCCAATTTCTTCCATACTTCTATTTCTCGTCATGTCAGTAGTCACCTCCTTCCTAGCCATATCATCCTTCACACAGTCCATCCATCGTTTCTTTGGTCTTCCTCTAGCAGCTCACAACTTAGGACCCAGTAATATTAATGACAATAATATTCGTGGTGCTAAGCAACTGGGCTTATCCCAGTTGTACGAGTATACGTCCCTGTGTGCCTATTGGCCTTGTTCTGTTCTGTCTCCTGCTGATATGGAGGGAAGTGGAAATTATGGTTTTCCTACTCCTCCGCTATTCTTTTCTGATTAATTTCGTTGCGGGATCCAAGACAGTTAAATCGTTTCTCTGGAACTTCGTTGAACTTCATTGTCTCGGCGCTTTTCTTGTGGTCGCCACTGTTGATTCTGGCTTTCAGGAGTTACAGTAGTTTGGGAATAGTGTGGCGGGCTTGTCCCAAAGTTAAGCCACAAAGGCCTCAAAAAGAACTATTGAGCCATTTTTATTTTAGGTTACTTTTGAGCATCAAGAATGAGAGTATGACTGTAATTTTATCTTGATCATATTATCAACATCATTTTACACCATGACATTACCGTAAAAGTATCATTTATACTCAAATGTCATGCCTACCCTCACATAATGCTAAGGAAACAATCTTAGTCTCACATTCCCATTCCCATTAACCATGATGAATCTTCATAAATATTGATAACATCGTTACGGAACGCGTCACAAAGTTTCACCTTACTAACACAAACGCAAACGCGAAAGTTAACGTAAGGAACTGTCAAATCACGCTTCCTAAAAACAGCTTGACGTCAGAAACACGGCTGGGTGATTAAAATGTAACTTTATATCAGAATGTCACTAGAGCTTGCAAACAAGAGCATCCGACATCCTAAGAATGGTGTTACGTTCATGAGCGGTAGCGGGAAACTTTGACTAGGGACTATTGTGATCAGCTTATAGTTTGCCCATTTCTGCGACAAAGACTCTTTGAGAAGAAGTGGGCCACAGTGGGGTTTGGTAGCTCTCGCATTTCGGTGCTCTCACGATGTTTTCCTTCACCGTTTGAGAGCAATGGTGATATATAGTGAGGATCTCGTGGCTAAATAATAAGAGACACTCGGATCGATCTTAAGGTACAATCACGCTTTAAGATCGATCCCAATGTCTGTTATGAATCACGCTGCCTGTCTGGGCTGCGGGTTGTTCACAAGTTACCGCGGCCTCGACATGTAGGGCTAAGAAGGAACATGGGTGGTTTTTAGTCATTAGAAGTCTGACACTCCCTTTCGCTCTACCCAAGAGCTGGAGGGGTTATTTGATGATTTTCCACCCGCCAAAAAAAAAAAGGTGTAATGACGCTTGCGTTTGGTCCGTGGATGGATGACCACCCATTAGAAACCGAGTGTCCTCCATGCCTCGGAGATATGATAAGCCGTTGGTCCCGGCTTTCATTAGTAGATTATAACAGTCATAACAAAAAAAAAATACAAAAATATTTATTTCCGTAAAACAATAGTTCTTACATTAGTTGTTGATTGGAGTCTCCTTTTAACACGTTCAGTGCGGTATCGGGTTGATTATATCCGATGCTGATCTTTCCTCCCGTGCGGATTAAACAATATTGTGCCAACCGCTGGTGCGGGACAGATATATTTGGTCTCCCCTATAGTATGAACGAGACGGTTAGTGTTTTGGAATTGCCTCGTTAAATAGATAATTTAGGAACGAAAAAATCGCATCGGGTGCTTACGACCCGATGCCGACTGAAGCAAAATATTTTTGGTTTAGTGCGTTTTCGGTTCTATTCGACCCGATGTCCGATGACCCGATATACGCACTAGATTACATGCTAGTTGAGTTAGTGAGGTCCAAGTGTTTAGATGAGTTGTTATGCAAATGAGAAGAGAAAGTGGGTAAAACATGAAGCGATCCAGGAAAAATTTGTTTAAGTCTATTGAGGGTGATAAGCATAATGAAAATAAAGTAAGCGAAGGTTTTCCAAGACAAATAATATTGGGTAAGCGAAATATATCTAATAATGTATATACTAGCCCGTCAACTGGCCAAACATTACAAGTCCTACAAACTGCAGCTATCCAGCCAACAAATTCACCCACACCATCAACCAGTACAGCTCGTAGTGAAGGAATACAAATTTTGGAACAAAAAATTATTCAACCAGCTTACCAAAGTTTCGATACCCCAGTAATTGACGGTCATTCTCCTATATCCAGCGATGATGATTGTGAAATTTTTGTTACACCTAAAAATCATAAGAAGCAAGTACCGACTTACAACTTAGTAACTGAAACAAAAAACCCCCCTGCAGTGACAGATCAAATAAACCATTTTTCAACACCCAGAAACCGTAAAAAACAAATGCCACGTACAAGCGATGTTGATCTCTCATTTCACAAAAAAGGAGAAAAAACTGTATCCTCTGCATTAACAAGTAGATGCGGGTCGTTTAGTGATATTTCGACATCTAACATGGTATCACTTAACTCATCATTTAACGAAGACCAGCTGTTCAATTTATTAGAAACTCCTCCACAAAAAGGAAAAAAAACAATAAATACTAAGACAATGCCACTTAGTCCCACTGATATGAACTTACAAATACCCTCAATTTCCAACGCCGAAAATGTAATAACATCAAATCCACTACCAATGGACAAATCACAACCACAAGCTGTATTTTTCGATAGTGATTCTAATGAAGATAATAATACTTCTTTTACTCGTAGTGAACCTACAGATTGTTCATCTGAAGATACTTCCTCAGACGTAAATTCACACCACAGCACAAACCCATCGTTATCTACAAAAGATGATGAATGGCGCGATATAACAGATGCCCCACTTAGTTTTGAAGAGTTTGAAGGTTCAGTTGAAATTTCAGTTCCCCCCAATATCCGTGAGCCAGATGAATATTACAAATTATTTGTAACAGATGACATTATCAACAAAATGGTAAATGAAACAAATAAATATGCTATTAAATATTTAGAGTCTAACAATGTCGCTAATAAATCTCGGGCAAGTTTATGGAAAGCAACAGATACCGAAGAAATGCACAAGTTTTTTGCTGTTCTGCTGGCGATGGGCTTTGTGATAGTGCCTCATATAAACGATTACTGGTCTAAAAATAAACTGTACCGAAATGAATATATAACTTCCATTATGAGCAGAGATAGATTTTTACTATTATTAAAGTTTTGGCATTTTAGTGACAACAGTAATTCTACGACTGACAAATTGTATAAAATACGAGAAATATATGACAAGATATTGTTGCAATTTAAAAAGGTACTCAAACCAGGAAAAGTTCTGGTGGTAGATGAATCGATGGTGCCATGGCGAGGTAGACTTCTATTTCGCCAATATATAAAAAATAAGTCTCACAAATATGGTGTGAAATTGTATAAAGCTTGCACACCAGAGGGCTACACATTTAACATAATTATTTACACTGGAAAAGGCGACGGTGGACGAGAACTAAACCATGCACAGAATGTAGTAATGAAACTTATACAAGATTTAGAAAATGAAGGGCGTATTGTCGTAGCAGACAATTTTTATTCATCTATTGGATTAATGGAGGCTCTAATCGACAAAAAAACATTCTATTGTGGGACTTTGCGATCTAACAGAAAAGGGTTACCTAAACATGTTGTCAGCACGAAATTAAGGAAAGGCGACATTATAGGTAAAATGAATAATAAAGGGATTAAAGTAATTAAGTGGTTCGATAAACGACCCGTTTTGATGATGACTACGTGTAAAAATCATGATACCTCACTGAAAAACACTGGAAAGAAACGAAGAAGGACAAATGAAGAAATCTTAAAGCCTGACTGTGTACTGACTTATAACAGTTATAAAAAAGGAATTGATTATAGCGATCAGATGTCTTCCTATTATTCCACATTAAGGCGCGGTCTTAAATGGTACCGCAAAGTAATGTTAGAGTTGCTATTTGGGACGGCAGTTATAAATGCTTTAATAGTGTATAACTTACAAAATGAAAACAAATTGACCAAAAAAGAGTTTATTGAACATATAATACAGAAGTTCTCGAAGGTGGCGCTGAGAAAACAACCGATGATTACGGAAACGGATTCATCATTGACAGCGGAAACAGTTCATAACTTAATCATGGCTGACAAAAAACGGAATTGTTCAGGATGTTACGATAAATTACGCCAAACTCTAAGTAGCAAAGTAGCCGGCAATAAAGTTAAAAAGGTAAAAACCATGTGTATAGCATGTAAAAAGACATTATGTCGAGAATGTTATAATGAAAAGCATACGTCTAATGTAACGGTATGATTTATTTGTATATGTTATCAAAAGATCTCAAAAAATATTACTTAATTATTTTATCGCTATCGATGTTTTTGTTATCATCCACAACACTAAAATAATATCGACAGTTTTACTAACCAGTGCTGATAACGGGTCGTTAAGATCCGATAGGTAATCCCCTTATTTATAAGCAAACCATTCAGTGCATCTACCTACGTTTTCGGTTTATTATTAAGTGTTTATTTGTCAACAAATTGCTATGAAAAAATAAGCTTTAATCATTGTACCTATAAAGAAAATTCCATCTAAACAGATAGAAGTCAAACGGGTCTTTTCGACCTAGTAACGCACCAGGAATTAATCGCGCTTCGGATATAATAGACCCCATGCCGCACTAACTGAAAGTAATCAGATTTGACTAACGCAGTGAACGTGTTAAGCAAAAAATGCCTGTAGTAGGAGACTCCGCTCTTCCTTATAATTATTAAGATAATACAATTTTATTTTCTTACCAATACAATCCTAATATTCTCCTAATACATTACAGGTAGTTAGTGGCCGGTAAGTCTGACAACCAGTCTTACCAAGGGGTGTCGCTTTACTCAGTACTAACTGGCTTATCAATGGTGGTCAGATAGGCAGGCTTTAGGTAAAATTCTGATAATCAACAGCATCAGTGTAACCGAGTGTGAAAGATTTGGAAATCAATATTGGGAACCGTTACAATCAGGCCGCACTTGCTCAGGGCTAAGCTCAATAGATCATTGAGATAACTAATTAATTTCATAGAAGAGCGGAAAGTAGGTTCATAATATAATAATACTGACAATTGGTTATTAGTATTAGTTAATCTTATAAGGCGATTAGCAGTCGGATTGCCAAGAATAGAGAGGAAATACAATCCAGATAAAGTTAATGTGTTTATCATGAAGACATGAAGGATCAGTTATTACGATAATGTGAGCAGGGTTTTGAGCCCTGGTTTGTGGACCACCGTCCACACTGTCCAGACAGCCCATTACTCACCAGTAATGGGATAGTTTGCCGTTTTTACGTGTTATGATGACAGCGCGTTGATTACCCACGCGGGCCAACATTGCAGTGGTCCGCAAGGGCCGACGCCTATCGGGGCTGTGGGTTGTTCGAAAGACATACCCCGCGGACCCAAAAGGCTAAGAAGGAACATGGGTAGTTTTTAGTCAGTAAAAGTCTGACAGTCCCTTGTGCTCCGCCCAAAGCGGGAGTGGTCATTTGATGATTTGCCACCCTCCAAAAAAAAGGTATGTAAGTTTTTAATTATGTTTAATTTTATTTCGGTCTAAATAATTAATTAACACAACAACAATTTCTGTGTTTTTTTTGTGTTTATAAACGAACAAGAAACGAATCGCTTCAGCCCAATTCTAAATCACGACCGCAAAAAGTAAGGAGCGGTGGCCATATTTGAGTAGCGCTAATTGAGGCTCGCAGCCGCCGAGCAAACATCACGACACCCGGCTAATTTTAGTAATAGCCACCACGTACGGAGATAAGAGCTTTTGAAACTCATTTGGGTAATGTTTTTTAAAGAGGGCTGTTGAGCTTGAAAGCTCATCTTCTTTATTTTCAAAAGTTAATCGTTAAGTGGAATAATTTGTGTTTTTTATACACCGTGACTTTTTAGTCGCCTTACACGACAGCCCACATCATCTCTCCAAGGAGTAGAAAACGTTCTTAAAAATAAAAATATCTTTGAGATTTGAATCATTTACAAAAATAAATATTCATCAATAAGACATGTGATGTTTGGTTTGTTTTTAAAAACATTGCCGTGGGGGGCTTATGTCCAGTATCGTGGGTGCGTTTACAAACATTTAAACTCACATACTTAAAACCCAGACCTGGAACAACTATCTATAGGCCATATGAATATTTGTTCCCTGTGGGAATCGAACCCGCGACACGCAGCGCAGCAGTCCAATCGCTCAGCCACTGCGCCAACCGTGACGTCTAAGCAAACAATGGAACCGCGGTGGCGGCGGCGCCGCGCGCCGCTCCATTTATTTTCCGTTGATAACTACGTCATGCGTCATAAAAATGAGTAATATTTGTATTTGAAATGATTCAAATCGCATAAATACCATGTTTTTTTATAAACGTTTGTTGTTATCGAAAACGGCCAGGAAAACTTTTTCCTAACACTCCAAGGAGTACAGGCGTGATAAAATTTTGTTTGTGTTAATTTTAATCTCACTTTCACTAACACAGCTTTATAAACGCCACACTAATCTGTTTCCCTACATTACTACTGATGTCTCAAGATAATCCGCCTTATATTTTTCTTTCATTTTCTTTCGTCATAAACAGACAGTTGTATTTGCCTAAAGGCTTCATCACACGACGCGACTTGCAAGTTTCCAATGAAGCGATTGTTGAACGATTTTGTGGCGTGAGCGAGCGTAGCGAGCAAGCTACGGTCGTGTTCAGAACGTTTTAGCTGAGTTTGCCCGACTCAAGGTATGCTTATCCAAATTTTTGCAGATCGCTCATTGCATAAGAAATCTATGCAAAGCCATATTATACTGAACATGTATAGCTTGGTGTGTCGCTGTGTGTACAGAGAGCAAGTAAATAATAGTGAGTATGATTTAGATCCATTCACAATTAGTGTAAATTTGGGCAGAAGGTGCTATAAGCTTCAAATTAAAGTAGCGGTAGGTTATTTTATTTTTTTCTCTATTATTTCCATCATATTTGACATTGAAAACTACGTTTTATATTGTATTTACTTTAAATAAGGCGTTTTTTGTGATGTGCTCACACCTAAATTTATTAAATCTCTATACTTGTGGATTTGTAATTACCTTTCTTGTGACTACGATTTCCTTTTTTATCAGCTGTAAGTCCTTCATGTACTGAATATAAATATTGTAATATGGTAAAGAAAGTACCTATTTAGTTTTTGCGAAGACATGATGAGCTTATCACACTCTAAACAAATATGAAAACTAAGAAGGATGAAACAAAACTGTCTGTGTGACTGATCTGCTAGACAAGAAGGTTTCCACTCTGCATTACGATGTGATAATTAAGAGACCGTCCCGTAGTTGCAGCTCTTACCCGCGCAGAGCCCGCTTACAATCGCAGTTTGTCAGTGTGAAGTCGCTCTAAAGAATTATTGTTAGCTTAGATGTACGTCACTGATAATTCCCAAGAGTTATGATATTACATTATTATTTTGTGTAGTAATCATAAATATTTAAAACTGGAAATAGTCCGCTTGGATTTAGGTTAAAGAATTCAGAGGTTGGCACGCGTCGTATTGTGGGTGGGAACAAATAAAAAATATCCTAGTGGATAATTTCGAAAATATTAACAAATAAAAGCGTAAAGCCACGTGTAAACTGTTGACATACTTATGTACACTTATATTTTTCAAAGTTTCCCTCGATTTTAATTTGTTTGTTTGTGATATTTTATGAAAAATATCAGATGATTTACTTACCTAAAGGGTGAAAAAGTACCCTTAACGCAAACGGAGGGCACTTGTTCTCCCCACCGCTGCGATCATTTTTTTGTTCTAAATCATACCTGTTAGACCCCTAGTTACGGAGATATTAGGGGTCAAAGTTCCAAATTTGCACAGCTGTTTTTGTAAATACTAGTTTTTCAGGTTGTAACTTTACTTAAATTACCTCCATGACCCTTTTACTATTCAAAGCATCCACTACCACAATGTTTTAAGAGTACTACATTGAGTTTTACCGTAAAATTAAATTTTTGACTCCAAAAAAAAAGTCGTTTCCCAGCAAAAAATTTTGCATAGGGGTACTTAGTTTGATATACAGAATGCATGGTTGACGTATGTGTGAAGGGTTGATTTACACCCTGTATGTTTATAAGGAAGCGTGTCAATATTACGCATGATATTAGTTACTGTCATTAATAATGATCAATGTTTTAGTACAATATTCAGTGATATATCACAGGGGTAATGACCCCTGTGATTCTTGAAGGGTTAGGCGGAGGTATACCCTACATTTAAAATTCGCCAGTTATATTTAAGTCCAACGTAATTAGGGACGAGCCTGTTACTTTCAACCGGGCACAAATCCAGACTCCGTGACTTCTACTGAGAAATTACTGACCGAAAAACCCAATAACACTTTGCCCGATTTAATTCCCGGGGAATTAAATCCAGGATGTAATGTTGATATTATGTGAATGATTAATATATTTAGCTATATCGACGACTATGTGCCTTAGTTTCTGTACAACAAGAGTACAGAAACTAAGGCACATCATTAGCTACGAAATATAATATTATATTTAGTTCGGATATAATAACATAAATCTGTCACCGGAGATCGTTGGTGCAGACGAATACACAGGGCGGAAATAGTCTTAAGATATCATGAGGAAATTAGATATCTTACTGATCAAGTGTAGCAACCATACAAATGCCTGAATGTTATTATGAAGCCATAAGGATAAATAATGAGGATAATTTCGCCAATTTGTTTAGATTTTTGTGTTCTATAAAGTTCAAGGTAAAACATGGATCGTTTATTTGTTTGAGTGAATTTGTTCAAAAAAATGTTATCAGTGTGTGGTTATCAAAGTCATGTCATAAACAGACCTTTCGAGATTTTCAAGCTATTGCCTTCACTAGTCGGTGTCGTAGCGCATAGTATCCTGCTACGGCGTAGCACTCCGCTACGGCGTAGTACCATGCTACGGCGTAGCTGGCATTGTGCTATGAAAGCGTTGCCACCGTGGAATCAGAACGTTTTAGAACTCTTCTTCATTACAATCAATACAAGTCCTTTAGATGTAGCAAACATATTTTATATGTCCCCACTGCTGGGACACAACGACGGCTCAGCGCGGCTTAGTGAGGACATGTCTTTAAATAGGGTAGTTGACAAAAAAAATGTAATTAGTCCGTCAGATAGATTTCCAAAAAACTTTTGACACATTTTTTTTCACGTGATGTACTTTATTTTAAAGTGACGTCACAACACACATTTTATCTTTGCGGATTTTTTTTATTTGATGATTTCCCACCCCAAAAAAGAAAGTGTAGACCTCAAGAAATTTTAACAAATTGACTGTATCTTAAGTGTAGTGATCACAGGCGCGACTGACGTGCATTTGTGGTCTTTCAATTCGCGGGTCGGGTAAAGTGAATTTCTCGAAGCCACTTCGGAGTATGGATGTGCACCCGGATGATTGACTCGCCCTTATTTTATACGTCATCCCAAAACATAATAATAATACATATTCATACTTTTTTTTTTGGCGGGTGGAAAATCATTAAATAACCCCTCCCGCTCTTGGGCAGAGCGAAAGGGAGTGTCAGACTTCTACTGACTAAAAACCACCCATGTTCCTTCTTAGCCCTATAAGTCGAGGCCGCGGTAACTTGTGAACATCCCGCAGCCCCGACGGGACATAATCATCCCTCAAACAGCGTAAATATAGGAAGTAACCTTTGTGGAAACTATATTTTCGTGCCGTCGAATTCAACCTTAAGCCCAAAGGGTTGAGGTTGAATTCGACGGCACCGTTGGCGCAGTGGCTAAGCGATTGGACTGCTGCGCTGCGTGTCGTGGGTTCGATCCCCGCACGGAACAAATATTTGTATGGCCTACAGATAGTTGTTTCGGATCTGGGTGTGTTGGTGTATATGAGTTTAAATGTTTGTAAAGGCACCCACAATACAGGAGAAATTCCTAGTGTGGGACAACGTTATTGTTAAAAAAAGAAAATTAAAGAAATGATTAAATCAAAACCATTTTACACAAACTTAAATTCGAAGCCATTTCATTCTTAAAATATCCAATAGAACAATGACCCAAGATTTACGACAAAAGGTAAAATGATTGATGAAAATGATTTGACAACTTTTGCTCATATAAGAAGTTATTGGTAACAGCTTTCAGTGGTACCAATAAAATAAGTTTTCGTCTTGAATTGACGTAAAGTAATAACTTATTGGATTTATGAGCAACTAATTCTGCAGTAAAGGTTTGCTGAGTACTAACTTAACGGCTTTTAGATTTCTTTTTTATTGGGGTTAATTTTAACATTTTGCAGGCAAAATATTTTATAGGTCAATTTAACATCACGCCTGTAATTCCCGAAGGATAAGGCAGAAATACACCTACTTTTCGCAACTTTTTGGTTGAAGTCCAATGAAATAGGAGGCGAGCCTATTACCATCAATTGGGCATAAATGCTGTGGCTGCCACTGAAAAACTCTTGATGGATTTACCCAATCTCACTTTGCTCGATCTGGACATCGAACCGAAGACCTCCATCTTATGTGATCAAATATATAAATTCCAATGGAAACTATGTCACATATATAGCCCAAGCGGTCCCACTGCGGGCACAAACACCTTCTAGAGAGTTCAAGGGAGTTGTCCGTTCAGTAGGCCCGCGCCATCTGAAAACCATAATGTCGTTTTTAAATAGGGTAGTTAATTAAAAAAAATCTAACTAGTCCATCAGATAGATTTCTAATAAATATTGGACACGTATTTTTCCTTTTTTCACGCAAGCAAACAATGAAGACGATACAGTGCTTTGAAAACTTGTGTGACGTCATATTCTAAGGCATTAGTATGATTTTTTTTTTCGTTTAGTGACGTCACAAACCCCCACTCAAATCTTTGACGCGCTTTTTCTTCGTAAATTATTTATTGATTTGATAAAACAAAAAATACGTATATTTATGTATTTTTCGATAACCTAACAGACAGACTAATTAGAATCATAGTTTTTTAAGTCGTTAAACATCCCTATTACAAGGTGACTCAAAGCCAAGTCCGGGGCTGCGGGTTATTCGAAAGAGATACCGCGGCCCGGACACAAATGGATAACTAGAAACATAGGTAGTTTTTAGTCAGTAGAAGACTGACACTCCCTTCCGCTCCGTCTAGAGCAGGAAAAGTCATTAGGTTTTTTCTCACTTTCCAAAAAAAGGGTACAAGGTAGGTAATGAAAGCCATTTTTCTTGAAGCACAATTTACTCCGTTATTATTAAAGATGTTTTTATCAATATCCAGAAGATTATTGTTTTTTTTGTACAGAATTACGTGTCAACTTCGGGGTATTAAACGACTGTCACAGTCAGGCTGACCCAGGTCGATCAAGATAACTACAATGTTCGACCTTTGGCTTATTGAAATTAACTTTACTATGATTTGTGGACTGACATAAAGCCTGTTTAGTGGTCTTAGTTTACTTTAAGCCTTTGCGTCATTAATTTTCATTTTCAATTGCAATCTCTTGAGCATTTTGTTTAAGTAAACTGATAATGTTGATCTCATTTAGAAGCTTCGTTGTAATATCTTGTAAACTTTATCTTGCTTTAACTCCAAACTTTAAGCCCCGTTGCACCTTTCAAATCTCGCAGGGGTTTTCAACATATTCTAGCTAGCTACTAGACTAGCTTTTGCCCGCGTCAATGTCGGAAAATATCCCACGGGAACGTACTACCGTGATTAAAAGTACCCCATTTGTTAATTTAGGTAAACAATGTCTTCTCACATTGCTTATTATAGTATCCGAGGTGCGGCGCGCGGATTGATATATGATTGCTAGAGGACAAGTCCTAAATCAAGTCCCGCGATAAAATCAATCCCCGTAAAAATGCCTATCCCTTTTTAACCCGTTAGGGGTCGATTTTTGAAAATTCCTGTGAAGAAAAAAGTGACAAACTTTATAATTTACTTTATCATTTATTTGTGCCAAGTTTCAAGTATATTCACTCAAGGAATAAGATTTTTCAGACAAACTTTTATCCCATATTTAACTCCCTTAGGGGTTGAATTTCGAAAAATCTTTTCTTATTCCTTGTCTACATTATAAAGGGAATCTGTGGGCAAAATTTCAGCTTTCTAGGTTCAAGGGTTTGGGCTGGGCGTTGATAAGTCAGTCAGGACTTCTCTTTTTTATTTATATATATATATACAGTATAGTAGATATAGATATTAGTGTTGATGGGTGGAGAGGGAAAAAATGGATGGATTTTGTGAGGTTTGAAATGAAAGAGAAAGGACTAAATGATGCCATGACGTCCGACAGGGGAGAATAGGGAAGTTAACAAAAAAATCTAATTAAACCGTCAGATAGATTTCCAAAAAATATTGGACATGTATTTTTTCTTTTTTCACGTAAACAAACAATGAAGACGATACTGTGCTTTGAAAACTCGTGTGACGTCTTTTTCTAAGACTTTAGTATGACATTCTTTACCGGTGAGTGACGTCACAACCCCTACTCAAATCTTTGACGCGTTGTATCTTCGTCAATTTTTATTGATTTGATAAAACAAAAAATATGTATACAATATTTTTTGATAATCTAAAAGACGGACTAATTATAATCATATTTTATTAAGTCAGTACACATCCCTATTGAATTCGAAAAAGTGTTGCGCTGACTTCAAATAGAATGGGACAAGGGTAAGAAGATGATATGCCTATAATATTCCCACTGCAGGGACTCAGGCCTCCTTTCCAGGAGAGCGATGGGCTATAATCCAGTGCGGATTGGTAGATGTCACATATCTTCGAATTTTTGGTTCTAAGAAATGCCGGTTTCCTTACGATGTTTTCCTTCACCGTTTTGAGAGCAGTAGTGATGAAATAAATTACCCAAAGTAATGCGCCTGCCTGGGTTCGAACTCATGACCAACTGTTTGTAAGTCGGGGGCGTAACCACTGGGCCACCAATGCTCTGATGGTAATGTATAATATAAGTATTTTGTCCCACGTTAGTGAGAAAACAAACCCTTTATTATTTTTGTCTCCTTAAGAAGACACCATCATTAATAAGCAACACCAACATCCAGAACATGTACCCTTAACCGCAACCAAAAATCGATTCATCCAACATTCCGTCAACATTACCCCTTCAGGTACGTATGTATGGCTGACAACCAATTAAACGACTTATTAGAACAACAAATCAAGCGACAAAACTGAAAAAAGGAGTCTTGAGTGCTATTTGCATAACTTTAAAGCTTATTTTCCATTTTCATCAACTAACCAATTTCTGAAAACATTAATCTCGGTAGACTTCGAATAATCGATTTACATAAATTCGATATCTGATTAAATACTAGCTAATCGTTTTAATGCTCAAAGATGAAAGTCGATGGCTTGAAGGTAAAGGAAATATGTATTCTCTATTACGGTATGCTAATCATTTTGTCCAAATAGATTTCAGAGTAATCTTGAGAGCTTAAGAGGTGATTGGTTTGATAAAATTGATTAGTTTTGATATTATAAAAGGAGTAGTAATCGCTCACAGATTTACAATGAAGTGTACAGTTAAAACAGTTTTCAGGCTTTCAAAGTTCTAAACTCATAACGGCCTGTTGATATTCATGGTAACCGGGAAATATTATGGTGTAAGGCCTCAATAAATGGGCACGCCACGATGACGGCGGTAAGTCCCCTCTTTGAGGTGTGGCTTGAGAGGCGCCACGACGCCTTCACCTTCCGTCCGACGCAGGTCCTCACCGGACACGGTTGTTTCGGGAGGTACCTGCACCGAAATCAGGCGGGAGACCGCGGCTTCGACATAAAGGGCTAAGAAGGAATGTGGGTAGTTTTTAGTCAGTAGAAGTCTGACAATCCCTTTCGCTCTGCCCAAGGGCGGGAGAGGCAGGTTATTTGATGATTTCCCACCCGCCAAAACAAAATAGGGCTTCAATGAATGGTTAGAAGACAATTTGTAAAAATATCCACAGGCTGCTTGCACGAATATACAGATTTCCAGTACATACCAGTTTCTAGTACCGATCGGCGCATTTAAAATAGTCCCGAGTCAATTCTGCTAATGAATTGTGTAAAAATAAATTAGCTGGTTATCATCATCATAATCCACGGCGCGAGTTCACCCACTGCTGGTTATAGGCCTCACTTTGATTGTGCCAGGCCTCATAAAAAAAAACCAGTTAGTTACATTAATCAAATGATTGGAAGGTAAAATTGAAAGAGTGGAGTTGCTGTTTTTCAAAACTTTTATCGTAACATTAACCGAGACTTGGTCTTATGATAAAATTTGTTAAAAAAAATATGACGATGTTTGTTTGTTTGTTGAATTTGTTTGTTTGTTGAATTTGTTTGTTTGTTGAATTTGTTTGTTTGTTGAATTTGTTTGTATGTTGAATTTGTTGTTTTTGTTTTATTTTTGTTTTGTTCGTTTGTTTGAATTTGTTTCGTTTGTTTGTTTGTTAAATTTGTTATCTCTTTTTAGGTTTTTAATTATTTCAGTTGTATCTTCGGTGATGAATGCAATTATGAACTGTTACGTTGGGCGAGTAGTCGCATGCGCCTGCTGATTTTATTTCCACGATGACAATTTTATTGGTTTTTTTTAACAGGAATTGGTCAGTAGAAGCCACGGAGCATGGATTTGTGCCCGATTGATGGCAATAGACTCGCCCCCTATTAGACGGATCTTGAAACTTAACTGGCGAAATGAGAGTGTTACGTTTTAGAATTAAACTAGCGGACCTGGCAGACGTCGTCCTGTCCGGACAGCAGCGCCACCTACTGGGTCCAATTGTAAATTTAAAACATTCTCAAATCTACTGGAACACACAAAAAATTTCATCAAAATCGGTCTAGCCGTTTAGGAGGTTCAGTGACAAACACACGTGCAGTAGAATTATACATATAAAGATTATACAAATAACTATCCACGGTGAAGGTGTGGTCTTGTTTGTGAGATAATCATTGCCAGATATTGGAAGGAATTTGCAAAGTTTGACAGACTGCGCTACATTACTTTTGAAAATAAATTTTAATATTCATTTCGACATTTTGATGTTCGAAAAGTGCTGATTATCAGCCTAGTTTGAATAAATGAGTTTTGATTTTGATTTTGACATGAAACTTATCTACAAAAATAAAACCTACATTTGGAAAAACTGTTAACGTAGGCTATATCAATGTTCAATTAAAAGAAAGCACCAAAGTGATTCGTTTACTTTTAATTAAGAGTCCGGTAGATATCGCCAGATACGGCTGGGCAAAACCTTACCTAATAGAAGCAGAATAAAACGATATAGAGCGAAGCGCAGTTAGTATTTACACAGGATTTCCTGCAGGCGTTTAAATTGGTTGATCTGGTTTAACCTATTTTGAAAGAATGGGGGTGCTTCTATTTCGGTTGTTTTATACTTGATACGAGTGAAGTAAAAACGATAGAAAAGTTGACTTTAATTATTTATTTATTAGATCTACCAACAATTGTTTACACTAATTAACAAAGAAAAATAAAAAAAAAACACGCGTTTAAACTTTACACAGTGCTACAATTACTTATAGGTAAACACCACATGAAGAAAACAAAAATAATAATAAGTAATTTCTTAAGCTAATAGGCATGACGAAAGATTTTGAAATCCCCTTCCGTAATGTGGGTACATCTTTTTTATTTACGAAAAAACCTTTATTTCAGTAATAAAGTAAAGTTTAACGAAGATATAAGCCATTTTTGAAAAAAAATTAAATAGAGCGCGAAAACAGCTCGCAGTGTCATGGCGTCGGGTCTGACGTCACGCCTATGTAAACATGGAAATGTCAAAGCGCAGCTAGAGGAAACTAAAACAAACATTACCATAATTCGTGTGTTAAAAATGAATAACAAAGTTTATAAGTGGTGTGCGGTGCCTCAGTGTAAAAACACATCAATAGCAATAGTTTTAGCATTACATTGAATGCCAAAAATGTTGTCCTCTGGACCTGCATAGCTGACCCGGTGATTATGATAGTAGGTTGTTACTATGAGAAAAGATACTAGTACATGCTTTGTAGTTACAGAAATTTACTCCTTTTGTTGGTTATTAACTCAGTAGCAAACTTTTATTACAAGTTGCGAAGGAGCTAACCTCAAAAATAAACTGACAAGTTTATTGTAAAAATAACTTAGGAAAGTGAAAATAAACTAAACTCCTACAAGCTCAAAACGAGTTTGTTGTATTTTTATAGTGTTAGATACTTACAAAATTTACTTACAGGGAGGTTTTCACATTTCGGAACTCGGACGAGCAAAATTCTTTATTTGACCCAAGGAAATCGCCCAACATCAGTAAATCTATCCTGGGCAAATTTGAACTGTTTGTTTTTACAAAGCCTGATTCCATTGCTAAAGATGTTCAAAAAGTATTGTAGTAACAAAAAAAATATCCAAATGCGTAATCGGCAACAAAACAACACAGTGAGCTAGTGACAGCTAGTGATGTTTACATAGGCGTGACGTAGTGCGCTATGATTGGTGTTTCAATCAAAATGGCCGATATCAGTATTTTAATCTTTTATTTTATTAAAAATCTTACTAATCTTAATTTTTTAAATAAAACTAAATCAGTGTTTTAAATCCTTCTCGTATGTAATTTCCCCTAATATCATTAAATCATTAATTCTTTGACTATGTCGTCACGCCTATTGTACAATAAAACTCCTTCGAATATAAAAATGTTTACCACTAAAATATATATCAATAGCCTATTAGTGTTCCCACTGCTGGGACACAGGCCTCCTCTCTCTTTGAGAGGGAATTGGCTATAATCTACCACGCAGGCCCAGTGCGGATTGGTAGATGTCACATGTCTTCGATTGTTTGGTTCTAAGCCATGAGGAAACCCCTCACGATGTTTTCCTTCACCGTTTTGAACGAAAAGTAATGAGCCTGCCTGGGTTCGAACCCACGACCTACTGTTCGTAAGTCGGGGCCGCCACCACTGGGCCACTGCTCTCGAAAATATATATACTAAATAAATATTAAAACTAACATTTCTACACACCCAAAAAACTTTTACAACAAATCTGACAAACAGTTTCCTGTCGTACATAGGTTCCTGGTTTAAATTGTTTAACTTATCTCATCATCATCATCATTTCAGCCGAAACAAGTCAACTGCTGGACAAAACGCCGTTCCCGTGTATCGCTACATTGACCAGTCCTGTGCGTCTCGTATTCAGCAGATCTCCATAACCTTCACCAGGTCATCGGTCCACCGAGTGGAAGGCCTTCCAACGCATCGTCTTCCGGTTCGCGGTCACCACTACAGAATTTTTCGGCTCCATCGAGCATCCGTTCTTCGAGCAATGTACCCTGCCACTTAAGTGTGGCAATTCTTCGGGCTACGTCGATAACCTTGGTTCTCATGCGGATAAAATCTTATTTTCTGATTCGATCACGCAAGGGAACTCTGAGCATAGCCCTCTCCATTGCCTTTTTGGGTGACTGTAAGCCTTCTGATGGGACCCATTGTGAGCGACCACGTCATCTTATCTAGTGGTACCTACGTCATTTTCATTAAATGACTTTTTGTGTAGCGGTGGCCCAGTAGTGGCGACCCCGACTTACGTACAGTAGATCGTGAGTCCGAACCCTGCTCTCAAAACGGTGAAGGAAAACATCGCGAGGAAACCGGCCATGTCTTAGAACCAAAAAATTCAAACACATGTTTTTTTTTTAAACGTGGCCTACACTAGGAATTTCTCCTGTATCGTGTGTGCGTTCACAAACATTTAAACTCACATACACAAATACCCAGACCCGGAACAACTATCTGTAGATCATACAAATATTTGTTTCGTGCGGGGATCGAACCCGCGACATGCAGCGCAGCAGTCCATTGCCTGAGCCACTGCGCCAACCGTGTCGTCAAACAGTTCACATGATGTGTTCACATGTGACATCTACTATTCCGCATTGGGCCCGCGTGGTAGATTATATATTATAGCAGTGAGAACATTAATAGGCTGTTGATGAGTTTTTTCAACCTCGTTTGCCAACTGGTTACAAGTGTGACTTTTGAGCATATCTTGGAGTCGATTACCAAGTCGGTCAAAGTGTTATTAAGTTTATCCATTACGATTTTTTTACTAGCAGCTATGAAGTCTGGGTTTTTACCCAGTTGACTGTAGGATCACTCTCGTTTACATGTGACCTAGAAAATAACTGGAGAATTTCGGAGATTACCTACAGGCGCGATGTTGTGTTGTATTAGCGAAGATAGATACTTGAGGGTTACAATAGGGTTCAATAGTTAGGGATAAAGTTTCCAATTTGCATCTTTGTGAAACGTAAAGCTTCGCGGTCAAACTGTCGACCAACTATAATCGATTAGCAAACCTTTAACCGAGCATGTTTATAGATTGGAGCTCTACACTAAGGTGAATGGAGAGAAAATATATATTTTCACAAAGTAACTTATTTTTAAACCCACTATGTTTAAAAAGTTAAGCCCTCTTGCCTAGGTTGGTCTGTGGATAGGTGACCGGATGATAATGATGATGAGTCTGCGACCTGAAAGTCTGACAGCCAGTCTTACCAAGGGGTATCGTATTACCTAGTTTTAACCGTTTAGTCCACTTTCGGCCCCTCGGCCCCTAAAAAAAGATTTGTTCAATGGTGTCCACTCGGCCCCTAAACATAGTCCACTTTCGGCCCCCAGGGTTGTGGAGGTCAGATAGGCAGTCGCTCCTTGTAAAATACTGGTATTCAGCTGCATTCGGTTAGACTGGAAGCCGACCCCAACATATGTAGTTGGGAAAAGGCTAGGCAGATGATGATATCCCATGAAACACACCCCACCGATTTCAATAAAATTTTGTGAATGTGTATGGCTGGTTCCAGCTTGAAAGTTAGTTATTGTAGAATAGTTTTAGACCCGACTGGTGGTGCTATTATCTATAATTATTAATTTTGTAAATTGCAATCGTACGAAGGCAAGTCGCTAGTGTACTTATAAATCAACCTCACCATCCTCATCATCATCATCTGCCTAGCCTTTTCCCAACTATATTGGGGTCGGCTTCCAGTCTAACCGGATGCAGCTGAATACCAGTATTTTCATGGAGCGACTGCCTATCTGACCTCCACAACCCAGTTAATACTAGGTAATACGATACCCTTTGGTAAGACTGGATGTCAGACTTTCAGGTCACTGACTACCCGTAACGACTGCCAAAGATCTATATATGGCACCCGGGACCAACAGCTTAACGTGCTTTCCGAGGCACGGAGGAAACTCGGTATGTAATGGGCGGTCACCCATCCACAGATCAACCAGATCTACCTCACCATATTTCGTTCATTTATTTAGCAACGACCTTCTCAAGGTTTAAATCCCCCCAGGAATCCAGGCTAATTTATTTAGTCAGTCTTACGCAATAGTAATTTAGATAATAATCCGAAAATTGTATTACTAATAAACAAAATGAATTTAATTGTTGTTGTAAGGCCAGTCGTCTAGGGACTATGAAAATGAATAGTCTACCGTAACATGGCCTTTTATATAAACAGGAATGTATATGAATGAATTATGGTCACTTGGGTGTGATTGTGATACTGTTAGTTCTGAAGTCTTATCCCATTTCTGAGCAAAGGCCTCTCCCCATCGGCCGCGGGTTGTACACTAGTTATCGGCCTCGACATAGAGGTCTAAGAAGGAACATGGGTGGTTTTTAGTCAGTAAAAGTCTAACACTCCCTTTCGCTCTGCCCAAGAGCGGGAGGGGTTTTTCGATGATTTTCCACCCGCCAAAAAAAAAAAAGGTCTCTCCCCATGACTTCCAGTTGCTTTTATCCATGGTCATTAACCAAGCGTCAAAAGTCCGCACTTGGGGTTTGTCAGTGAGCAATGGAGCGTAGTATCCTCGAAGTCAAGCTTAGTGACCGAATAAGGAACTCGATACTGCATTCCAAAACTCAAATTGCCGAAGTAGGTCACACGGCTCATCATTACTATTCTCTTACCCTTTTTTTTTGAGGGTTTGAAATCATCAAATGACTCCTCGAAAGGAGTGTCAGGCTGCTACTGACGCCCGTCGGGGCTGCGAGATGTTGAAAGAGATACCGCGCCTTGACATATAGGGCTAAGAAGGAACATGAGTGGTTTTTAGTCAGTAGAAGTCTGACACTCCCTTTCGCTCTGCCCAAGAGCGGGAGGGGTTATTTGATGATTTCCCAACCCCAAAAAAAAATGTCATCGGCTGCCCAGCTTAAAATATGGAACTGGGCTGGCCACATGCCGGAGGAGCTATGGGCTAAACTAACCACACAATTGGTCTCAAACAGCAGCAAACGGCAACGCGGCAGGCTCAGAAGTAGATGGTGAGACGAACTTGACTCTTTTCGCAGGGATTGACAAACAACATCTTTGGATAGGGATAAGTGGAAAAGGGAGTGGAGGCCTTTGCCCTGCAGTGGGACACAAATCGCTAATAATAAAAATAATAATGTGGACCACTGGTCGTTGGTTTCGTCTAACTCGTCCCGCCATCTTGGTTGCAGCTTGGTTGTAGATTTCAGATATGCAGTCGCTCCATGTAAAATACTGTACTTATACTGGTAGTTAGGTAGATGATTACAGAAACATGCTAATGCAAATAAAAAATAATTAGACGAATAGATACTAGACCAATAAAGACGATTTACAAGACAATATTTACATTAAGTAGGTAGTCGTGTCTTAACCGATTCAAATTCAAATTCATTTATTTTTTGAACACAGGGTACAGAAGATGTTATAATAAAATTAAACCCAAGCTGAGTCCCGCCAAATAGCATACAAAATATACCTGGTTTGTTATAAAAGAGATTTAAAAGTAATCAAAATAATAAATCATAAAATCATGCTTACATTAATAAAAAAAGATTATTCATAAAATATCAAATTATGTAAAGTACCCGGAATATAAAATAGAAATAATAATGTCACAAATTCATTAATACGGTAATAGTCACATAACACAAAAACAGATTCGAAAAATAATAACGTCACAAATTCATTAAATCAGTCAATTACACAAAATAAAAACAAAATCGAAAACTAATAATGTCACAAATTCATTTATGCCTTAATAATCACAACATAAAAACAGATTCTAAAATAATAATGTCATAAATTAATTTATTAATACAATAATAATCACATAACAACAGATTCGATTTAAAATTTGTCATTTAAAAATTCATCAACAGAATAATACACCTTGCTAATTAAGAGATCGAACAATTTTCTTTTAAATTCGTTAATATTTGTACTTGAAATAACCTGTCCTGGTAACTTATTATATAGTTTTTGAGCCATTGCGTAAAAGCTTTTGCTATGAAATTGAGTTTTAGTTCCGATGTCTAATTATAATTATGGTGAACAGACGTCAAGGCGTACATACGCCATGAAATACGTAATTGAGATCCATGTCACTCACTGGTCTCTATGACAAGAACGGTAAATGTCTTGGCAATATCATAACCTATAAGTTAACAACTTCCAACTTGCCGATCTGACTTTTTAAAGGTTTTGTTCATGGATATTTGGAGTCCCGTACCAAACTGTGTCAACATCAAACTTTGTTTTTTATTGTCTACATTTATCATATTAACTCATACAAAAGTTCTGTTTGTAAACTAAATCCGAGTTTCAGAGTCATTTTTATAAAATCGAAAATAACCTCAAAACCAAGCAAGTAGGTATTGTAGGGAAACCTCTACATTGCGAAGTCAGTCGAACTATCAAAATCAACTGACAGATCTAACAGAACGACTTTTGAACTGTGTGATGGCAGGCCTGGTCCTAAGGCCAAATCCTGTAACGGTAAGGATGACGTCCTGTGTTGTCATCTTACCAAGGTTCTGTGTTGGCTCGCGTTGATCGTCTAGTCTGTTTGTTTTCGTGAGTGAATATACTAAAGTGAGAGTTTAGCTTCTTAATTAGCCTTTGGGGATCAATACTGTGTTTAATCTAGGAAGGATTGAACTTCCTCACACCAGTGTTTAAAGAAACAATACTGTATCGTGAGAGTCATTTCGGGTTTTTAATCAACAATTAGATTTAGATTTACCACAAGTCAATCTTGAGTACACTCCACTGTGCGAACAATGTAGACTTATCAATCATTCTACTCGATAATGCGGAGCTTGTCTCTACGCGTCTATATTATTACTTAGTACAATACTTAATCAGTCTTCCTCTGATTAAAATAAAAGACTTACAAGTTAAACTCAATTTGACATGTTAGAATGATTGTGTAAGTTGATACATGTGTGTTTGTGCTTGTTTAGCCACCGCGTCTGACTGATATCGTTCTAGCATTGGGGAACCCTGCACCGCGACACGGTCTTTAATCATTGTTATGGGGGGCAATCTGACTCCCTATTTATTCGCTGAGAAGCGTTAGTGATTCCCACATCCTGTGAAGGCAGGTACTTGCATTTTTTTATTGCCAGATTCCCAGTTAGGGCAGGCATTCCCCCGGAACCATGGTTTTGATATGTGTTTATATTTGAGTTATATTTAGATTTGGCCAAATCTAGGTCGGGGTCAGATTGCAAGACATGGCGTGTAATGATATGCTAAGTTATCACCACCAGAGGCGTCGTTCAGTCGTGTCTCTCAAATCATCAGCCTATCGGCGTTAGGAAATATTAATGTATATTATATCACAACACAGCCGAAATGGTTTTCTCTCTCAAGAACAGTATTTCTCCTCTGAATAATTAAGTGATTATTGGCTTGCACCCACATAATTACATTATAGCTGCTTAGTTTCTCATTCTATGACTGAGTCGCTGATATTAATGACTTGAATCAAAGTGATGATTAAGTTACCGTAGCTTAGCGTCTCTATTCACTCAGTTGGGATTTTACTGATTTATACTAGGTTTACTTTAGTTCAGAAGGAACTTATAGTCTCAAACCCTGATTAAAATATCTGACTTAGATCTGGATTTCTATCTCAGATCTGGTCTATAGAAGTACAAATTATTGTATTTGGATAAATCCAATAACGTATAATCGTGTTATTCGAGCTTCAAAATGCATGTGAAGAGCTCATTAATGGAGAACCAAACTGATTTAATACACTGATTTAAAACAATGCTTTTGTTATGACTTGACCTTACTTTTATCAATCTCATGTTATAACATTCCCTACACATGTAATCTTGGGATATAAAAGAAAGAGGTGATTTTGATTTAAATTATTCATTTATTCTCTTTTTTTTTTACGAAAGAAACTGTTTGTTTATTTAGACCTAGGTTCGCTAAGATGATGGCGAGCCTAGGTCGAGTGTCCCATTCCTAAACCTAGTCAGATAAGGGAAAACGGAACATCTCAAGCGAAAAACCCTTCTGACATACACAATTTAGATTTACACACATATGTACACAATATTTGACAATTATTTTACGAAAGAAACTGTTTGTTTATTTAGACCTAGGTTCGCTAAGATGATGGCGAGCCTAGGTCGAGTGTCCCATTCCTAAACCTAGTCAGATAAGGGAAAACGGAACATCTCAAGCGAAAAACCCTTCTGACATACACAATTTAGATTTACACACATATGTGCACAACATTTGACAATTATGTTTCAGTTTATATAAATCGTAAGACAAACTGAGAGAGGAGTTAAGCATACATAATAGTTACACAGTTTTATTCAAGGTAAATACATAAGTCACAATATCCCATGATAATTTACAGTAGTGTATTCAACTTTCTAGCTTAAGCCATTTCGTGTAGTTCAAGGTCTGTGTGATGTATATCTCTTATACAATGCAACACGCTTTGCCCACAGTTTCCACCTTTCCATCGCCTCCAAAACTCTACACAGGCTATCACTAGGAGATAAATTACCATTATCAAGAATAGTATCATAGCTACTTTGTCCAGGTTGGACAAAGTAGTGTGTGTGTGTGTGTGAATATAAGATATCGAAGTTTGTAGCAGCCTCCATATTTTACTGGGCCGTTAAACAGATTTGGTGACTGAAGTTATAGTAAATTAGCTTGGGATCTTGCTTTAACACAAAATTTGAACTTGGAATACGTTACCAAACTTCAGCTCTCTCTCTCCGTCTCTATTTCACTAATACTACTTAGTTACACTGCTTCTAAACTTTATTTTAAGATACCAACAATATTCAATCAAATTAACTCTAATTTTCACTCTGCAAACATCTCGCTCGCTGTCTCAACTTCCTCTGTTGTCGACGCCGTGTGTCCTCCGACTTTGACCACGCATCCCCCTCCCAACATCCAGATAGCCCCACCTGGAATGCCATCAAACGCGAGTAAATCTGTCTTATTGGCTGTTTTTGTACAGGACGCCTGCTCATTGGCCAAAAGTATGGCGTCGGGTCGATTCCCGCCAAATAACATTGCGTATGCGCCTCCCTGTATCGTCCATCCACACATCTGCTTAACAGATGTCCAGACTCCGGATAAGAGGTTACTTCAACGTACGATTTATTGCTTTTCGAGTATTATTTTAAACCAAATTCAATAGGTTTTTAGTTTCTAAGTGGCTTGGGTGCGTTTGCTTATCTTTTGTTTTTAAGTAATTTCTTTCCACGAATATTTCAATAGGCAGTTTTTGACAAGGGTTGAAATTTATGGATGGCTATTAAGTAAGTTATTTATTTCTTCTATATGAAAAAAAATATAGTGGTTCTGCTAACGTCCATCTCACAACTGGTTGTGTGAAGGCCATGTATAGTGAGTAAAACAATATTCATACTTTTATACTTTAAAGTAAATTCCTTCTTCATTAATCAAATCCCAGCCGCATAATGTTGTAAAAAAATATGAAAATAATTACTTTAACATTTTGATCTTGAAACTCGAGAATTCTTGGTACGAGTTTCGGTCATTGTCTTTTTGGAGAACAAAAAGTAACGTACCTGTTTAGTATGTAAGAGTTAACAAATGTAAAGAATATTTTGTCTGCAACAACTTTTCGGTAAAAGTTTTATGAGTTTGTTTCAGAGAACCGATGTTATATAGAAGGTACAGTCATGCAGATAATATAATAATATATTCACCAGCTAAGAAACTCAAAATTTTAACTAACAAGATGTTTTCGCCGAAATGTTGGTATAACAAATTTTGAAGAAACAACCAACTTTATATATAAAATTTTCTTGCCGTATAAAACCTCTTTAATAAGCATTTCTTAACACCCTTTTATTTGTTTCACTATAACAATATTTTTTCCGCATTCCACGAAGAAAAATAAAAGTAAAGTTTCCCACTTGTGGCACATTTACCCTCCCAACACTCCTGACCCTACAAAACTTTTGCAATAACTATCCTATTTTCCGGATCGCTATAACATTATTATTTTTATAGAATACGTCCATGACAGTAACCGATGCCAGATAGTGGTCCGATTAGACCCTTTGACCTTTAGGTACCTGCGTTAAATGGAAGGTGTCGACTCAATAGTTTTTATAGCCCAATTTGCCGGAGCGGATTAGGAATCCAGTCGCATTCATTCGTTATGGTTTCGTATATTTGGTGCGATTTTGAACTTTATTTAGATGTTTATTAAGGTGAGTCTTAAATAAAATATTAAGCACTTTTTTAGAAGAGGAGCTCGTGCCTAAATAATAAAAGTCGCTCGACCTTTTGGTCAAGCCGTGCTTGCCTAGGCTGGTCCCTGGATGGGCTCCCCATTATATATCGAATTTCCGTCGTGCTTTGGGAAGCGCGTTAAGCCGTTAGTCCCAGTGGTGGTTTTCACGGGTGATCACTGAAAACCTGTGCTGTGGGTGACCATAGCACAGCATCATGCTGAGTGGCAACCTACTTGTCGCAGTCACGACGTACAACATTTTCTTTTTTTTTTGTAATCCCTGCTTGTTGTATTTTTTTTTTAAATCTGTTAAACGTTGTTTGTCTATTGTTTTTTTTGTATGCTCGGTATGTTTCTGGGACAAATAAATATTTTTCTTTCTCTCTTTTCTTCAGCTTCAGCTGTCATTTTTAAATCTGTGAGAGTCGTTATAGCTAGTCAGCGGCCTGAAAGGCTGGTAAATAACCAGTCCTATCAAAGGGCATTGCCCAGTAATAACTGGGTTGTGGAGGTCAGATAGGCAGCTAGTAGCTCTTTGGAACATATTGGTATTCAGCCATATCTAGTTAGACCGAAAAACCCATCTTTGTTGGGAAAAGGCAGACAGACGATGATTAAATAGATTTTATTCATTTAAGCCTATGTGTATATGGGCCGCGGGTAGTCCACCGGTTATCACAGCCTCGACATAGAGGGCGAAGAAGGAACATGGGTGGTTTTTAGTCAGTAGAAGTCTGACACTCCCTTTCGCTCTGCCCAAGAGCGGGAGTATTCTCTTTGGTTAAATACTAGTAAGTCATAAATTGAGCTCTTTTACAAGATTGAATGTCTAACGTATCTACATTCAATTCATGCTGTATTATAGTTAATTTGTTTAAAAAAAATGTAAAAATACATGTTTTTACATATCTATGTACGCTAGTAACATGAGCCAATTGACTGAAATAAGGGCAATGAGTAAACTTGTCACTAACACTCGCTCGTGTATATGCCAAATTGTTACCCTCCACCAAGTTTTTAACATTAAACTTTTTGTGTTTATTGCCTGCGTGGTAGAATTAATGTGGTTTTGGATGATACAATATATGTTTACTGACTTAAAAAAATGTGATTCTTATTAGTCTGTCTATTAGATTATCGAAAAATATTGGTTACGTATTTTTTGTTTTATCAAATCAATATAAATTTGCGAAGATAAATCTCGTCAACGATTTGAGTTGGGGTTGGTGACGTCACTAACCGCTAAAAAATGTCATACTAATGTCTTGGAGTATGACGTACGACATTTCAAAGCACTGTATCGTCTTCATTGTTCGTTTAAGTGAAAAAAATAAAAAATACGTGTAAAATATTTTTTGGTGATCTATATGACTGACTAATTAGATCTTTTTTTTTTTGATCTTTTACTTTGGGGTTTTTTATTGAGATATAAGTAAGACTATACTAAATATATAAACTAAAATAATTTGATATATAAATTAAAATATTTTGATTTTTTTAGATTTTTTTTGACCTATTTTTTTTTTATGTAAACTAATTAGTCCGGCTAAGATGAAACCCATAAGGGGATTAAAAGCTATTTCAATTCTAATTTGAATACTAGTCAGGCCACGATTTGTACTTAAAATAAAATGATGGTACAGTAGGTACCAACCCGCACTGGGCCCGCGTGGTAGATCATAGCCCATCCCTCTCCTAGAGAGGAGGCCTGAGTCCCTGCAGTGGCAATATTATAGGCTGATGATCATGATGACGTAGGGGTAGTTAGTGGCTCAGCGATTGGTTGCTGCGCTGCGAGTCGTGGGTTAAAAAAAAACTGTATGGTATATAACTAGTTGTTTCGGGTCTAGCTATTTGTGTACGTGAGTTTAAATGTATGTAAACACACTCACAATACAGGAGAAATTCCAACTTTGGAGTAAAGTTTAAAAAAAAAAGTGAAGTTTTTTTGATAACAACTTCCTAATGTTACAAGTTCATATGACTTAGGCTTATTTATCTAGGAAGGTACAAGGTTATGTCAGAAAAAATATATAGTAAAAGATTCCGGGATCGCTACCTGTCAAAGTAGGTTTTGTCCCCCGTTTTATTATTTCTATCGAATTCCCGATCATAGCAATGTGCTCCCATAAAATTTTATTCCCTAACTACGAATTCAAAGCATTTTTTCCTATCATACGTGTTATCGTTTGTTCAAATACTTCCTCATAAAATGTGAGAAACGTGGGTAAACCCATGCCTAGCTTTCTTTATACATCACAAGGTAGAATGTACCAAAATATAGGAATTCATAACTCACATTATATTATATTATGAAAATTCCTATTATGTGACGTTTTCAGGTAAATGTTTACGGAATTGCTACCAACGACTAGCGAACCGTAAGTGTGCGTTTTATTGCGAAAAGAGAACCTACAGAAATGTATGAGTAAAATACGTTGCCGCACCGCTCCTCGTAGACAATCCTTTTTTTTTTTGGGGTGGGAATTCGTCAAATAACCCCTCCCGCTCTTGGGCAGAGCGAAAGGGAGTGTCAGACTTCTACTGACTAAAAACCACCCATGTTTCTACTAAGCCCTATATGTCAAGGCCGCGGTATCTCTTCCAACATCCCGCAGCCTAAATTTGACAACCCCTTTTTGTAATGTTGTAATTTCAGCTTATTTTTTGGTTACTTCGTTTGGTCTGTCTTCTATTTTATTGTAAAGAAGTCTTCTTCTTTATCATGTAGCCTAGTACTATATTAGTTTCTCTATCAGGAATTTATCAGTAACAACCACGGAGTCTGGATTGTACCCAATTGATGGCAATAGGGTCGCCCCCTATTAGATGGGACTTAAACAAAACTGGCGAAATATGGTGTACTATTAAGTATACCTCTGTCTAACACTTCGGGGATTACAGGCGTGATGTTATGGTATGTATCAAAGTATCCGTGACGACTCGTATTACTTTTGTGAGGCAAACAAAAATAATACCACTTATCACACTAGAGTTCGATAAATAGCGTCAGTTTCAGATCTATATCAAGATGTATACCGTCCTCAGACATAAATCGCAGACACCACGGTAAGAGCAGCCTAGCCTTGCAGAACTATCGACCCTTGAACTTCTTGACATCAAGCATGTCAGCCCCGAAGGGTTAGGTATAAGTGTAAATAATATGTAGTAGATTTGTTTTTGGGGGGTTTGAAAATCGTCAAATGACTCGCACTCTGGGCGGAGCAGAAGGCAGTGTCAGACTTCTACTTAAAACCAACCATGCTCCTTCTTACCTCTTTATGTCTGAGGCCGCGGAATCTATTTCGAACAACTCGCAGCCCAGAAGATGATACCATATTGGAACATCAAGCCATATTAAGATCTAATAACAATAAAAGAAAGAAAAACAATCCGAACAAAATACCCGTTTATTTTCAATTTCAGATCAACACAATATCGTTCCAATAACCTAACTTTATAAAGTTTGCCTTCCTTAGGATTGGATCGGAACAAATATAAGAAACAAATGGGATGGTGACAATGTTATTTTAGAGCTTTTGTTCGATACAACTGGCTGTTAATCTGGCCCTTTTACTTTAGGGTTGAGACCACGGAGTAGTGCGAATAAAGAGATAAGTACATAGTGTATTCCTTATTTTACAAAAAAACTATGCTTATTGAAGACTTATAAGAAGCAAACCTTGCTTCAGGCAATATGATGTTGTAATCATGAATAATTCATAACTAATTATTATTTATGATGGTATTATATTATAGATTTACTGAAAAACCCATGTTATATTCTGCCAACTTAGTTTGCTGCCTCACTTTACAATCAACCAACCAAACATTGAACCATCATGCTTGAAAGACGCATAGCTAATCTCAGCGGAGGCTAACCATCATCACTCGTAATATTATAGTGCGCAAGTATGCGCGCAAACACATCTCCACTCACTCTTAGTCGGACGGTTATCCGATACGATCCGAGAGATTTAAAAAGCGGTTTAACGTGCTTTCCGAGCCACTGAGGTATAACATCGCCAAACTTTAGGCTACTAGTGATAAATTCGGAATGATAAACCTAGGTAGTATGGCAGTGTAGGTAGGTATATGAACAATTTTTATTTTTGGGGGGCGTGGGAAATCATCAAATAACCCCTCCCGCTCTTAGGCAGAGCTTAGCTCGCACTCTGGGCAGAGCGAAAGGGAGTGTCAGACTTCTACTGACTATAAACTACCCATGTTCCTTCTTCGCCCTTTATGTCGAGGCCGTGGTATCTATTACCACATCCCGCAGCCCCAACGGGCGTCCATATTGCTGACATCTCTCTGAGGCGCGCGTGAAACACGAACCCGCCGTCGACACGGCCTGTCGTCGTCGTAAGACGGACGGACGGCGAGCTAGCCACTATCACTCACCGTCCAAAGGCCCGTGTCTACGGTGGCCGAAAGCCGTCACGTCGCCCCCGACGATACAGCATTATGTTTTGGGGGAGCAGTTACGAGTATAATTGTCAAAGAGCATTCATACTGCAGAAACGTGAGTTAAGAACGATTGTCAGAATCCCACAATGGGAGTCCTGTAAAGAGTATTTTAAAAAATTTGATATTTTAACTGTTCCAAGTTTGTATATTTTAGTATTACTCAGCCACTTTGCGAAATACATACACGAATATGAATCACAAGAAGAACGTGAACTTAGAGAGAAAGCTAGAAGAAAAGTTATAAAAAATAAAATTGCACCTAAGCTTGGTATTGTTAAACATTGCTCCAAATACCAAGCAGTAGAATTATTTAATTTTTTTTTTTTTTTTTTTTTTATTTATTTAAATTAATTAGTACATAGGTGTTCCTGAAATTTAAACTCGCCAAACTTTAACGTTTGATGGCGAGAGGCGCTCTAGTACAAAACAATGAACCATCTTACTAACTATAATAGGTACTAATAATTATTTACTTATATGTATACTAACTGACAACAAAATCCAACAACATATACTTATAATTCTAGAATGTTAGTAACAATTTTACTTATTAACTATGTTAGTTCTAAACATTTACAGGTATAAGTACCACACACGTCGATTACTATCGGCGTGCGTGTATGACCAGATGTATGAATGTGGACGAACCAAAAGGAGTGTGTGAGGATCGTAGTAGGTGGCGTTCTATGATTTCTGCCAACACCCATGGGGAAAAGGGCGTGAGTTTATGTATGTGTGTATATATTATACAGAACATATATTTAGTTTCCTTTAGTTCTGTATGCTGTCTAGTACAAAGCTTTTTAATTTCGTCCTAAGTGACCCTTTACTAACTTTTACTTTTCCTCTTAATAAATCTATTCTGTTAAATACATTAGGTACCAAATACTTAGATGTTCTCTTACCATAATAGTTTGTTATCTGAGGCTGAATCAGTCTGTTTTCTCTGACGCTACGTGTGTTGTACTTATTTTTAACATTAACTTTATATTCATCACTTTTATAATAATATTCTAGGCCTACCAAATAATGTACTTTTTTATCTACGGGTATAATTTTACAGATGGGAAATAACTTATCATACTCTTTGTTGCACTTATCTTTAACATTTTTACTAACTAGAAATTTTATCAGTCTTGTTTGGATATCTTTGATATCTCTCAAATATGTAATAAAGGTTCGCCCGTACACAAGCAGTCCATAGCTCATTAGCGAATCGGCAAGTGCAAAATACACAGTTCTTAACGTCTGTTTGTTCAACACATTTTTTAAGTGGTAAAACTTACTTAATACCGATCTTAACCTATTACAAATATCATTTACATGCAATCTCCAATTAAAGTTCTTATCAATCGTTATACCTAAATATTTAAAATTATCAACACAGTCCAATTTTGCACAGTTACAGTTATATTTATTTCTATGCAAACATTCGTATGTATGTCCTATCACTATACGATTATCATTGTCGATTATCATTGGGTTGCCCACTGAATTAAGATCATTAATTTACAAAGGTACTCTATTCAAAGCCAAACTTAAAGCATTCCTGTTAAATAAATGTTTATACTCCATATCCGAATTGATTACAAATGATGATAAGTAGTTTTTATATTTTTAATAATTTACCTTTTTATACTTACCTACCGTTATTTACGACATTTTTTTAGATTATTATTATTATTATTTATTTTTTTATTACTGATTTTTAAGAATAGATTTATATAATACATAATTTTGAAATGATAATATTTACATGTTACAAATAATTGTTTAAATTCTATTGACATTTTACATTTTTTATATAACTGTTAAAATTCTATTGACATTTTATTAACTTTCTATTGACATAAATTTTATTGTTAATGTTTACTGTTTGATTCTTATACTTTATTGTTTTAACTTAGATAAATTAATTACTGTACTATTATATTTCAAACACAATGTGAATTGTTATATGAATGAATAAATGAAAAAATGAAATGAAAACGAAGAATCTACTTTCGCGGCGGCTGGGACGTGAGGTTCTCTCCCTCTAACGTTCCGCCACCTCCTTCGCTAGCATCACTGCTCCGTAGAATTAAGCGACGGCGTCCCATTCCTCCTCGCTCCGAAAGGTATATGAGTATTCCATCACCCATAATAAATACTCTGTGGTACTCACCAAACACAATAAAGCGATTTACAGTTCACTTCGCAATCGCAAATGTTCATGATTTGTAAATCATGTTTGCTGCCAAATGTTGAAAGGTTTTGGCCGCAGGACGGAAATCAGTTTGGTCGATTTCCAAAACGATTGGCAGTATAATAGGATAGTAACGGACCTCAATCATAGATGACTGTTTGCAGTGTTTCAGTGCCACAAGGCACTTTTGCGTTTTCTTTTGGGAAACATTTGTGAAATTGTTTTGTATTTTTTGTTAATAGAAGGTATTGCTCGCTTCGCACGTGCGAAGATGTTATAAAATATTATAATATTATTACTAACACTATGGACACTTGTCTGAATTTAAGAGTTTGAATTGAATTGAATTGAATTACTTGCTCATTTCGATCGGATTTTGGTAACAATTTTATGAGTTTTAATTATTTTGTACAGAAACCTATTTCAATAACAAATACCTAAGTAACTCATAAACAGATGTCTGCCATAAAAAGTCCCGTCAAAATAGATCCAGTCGTTTCGAAAATTAGCCGGAACAAACTGACAGACAGAAAGTTTAAAAAAAAAGTGTTTTGGTTGGCAATACCGTAACCTATAGGTATGTATTTTTATAAGCATTCAGTTATAATAATCTGTTCTTTTGAAATTATAAACATACACTTCTGATTATTAGAAGCATTATTTTCAATTTTAGCTACGTGCTAAAAGATTCTTGAACACGTGCTGACTCTTTGTTTATGTGCTCGAATAAGTGTATTTTTATAACTAGTTAAGTTTTTTATTTATTTATAAATGTTCTTACAAGTTTAACTTTTATTATTCCCTACTATAGTTCCTTTTGCTTTGTTATTATTACCTAGCCTGCAGGAACAAGCTATTTTTCCAGGCAAAACATAAACCGTAATCTGAAACGCCTTGTCGAGTTAAATAACAACTTACGTAAAAAGATAAATTGCTGTTGCATTTTCTTTTATCTTTTTTCTTCCTTCCTTTTCCTCTACAAATCTTGAAGAATTACAATGAAAGTTTAAAAGTTCAAAGTTCTTAGTTTCTCTATACTCGTAAATGTAGGAAGACGAAAAGTTTAGGTTTTCCGAATACAATGATTATTCAAATTGTTAGGGCGTTGATAGTTCAGAAGCTTTCCTTGCACTTTTATAGAGGGCTTTGTCAGTACCATTCACCCTCTTTTTTGGAGGGTTTAAAATCATCAAATGAGTCTTCCAAAGGAGTGTCAGGCTTTTACTGACGCCCGTCGAGGCTGCGGGGCCCGTCGGGGCTGCAGGATGTTGTAAAAGATACCGCGGCCTCGACATAAAGGGCTAAGAAGGAACATGGGTGGTTTTTAGTCAGTAGAAGTCTGACACTCCCTTTCGCTCTGCCCAAGAGCGGGAGGGGTTATTTGATGGTTTCCTAACCCCCAAAAAAAAATGCTCCTACTGACTAAAAATTGCCCACGTTCCTTTTTTAGCCCTTTGTGTCCGGGGTTAGGGTATCTCTTTCGAATAACCTAGTCCTAATTAGGACTAGGAGATGAGGGGATGAGGGGAAGGGGATTAGGGGTTTTTTAAATTTTATTCTTTCTTTCTTTCTTTCTTTCTTTTCAATATTTTACTTTAGCACATTGTCGGCGGAACTCATTTTTATATTCATGCCAAATTACAGCTTTTTAGTACTAGAGTCTTTGAGAAATAGTGCGGACGGACAGACAGACAGACGGACAGATAAACAGAAAGAAAATGGCGAAACTATAAATGCTCCATATTGACTACAAAATTCTAAAAACAATCTTCAAAGATCATTACACCAATAAATTTTAATATTAGGTTTGATGTAGTAAACAACAATAGGCACAAATCACAACAAGAAAATTACGACTACCCAACACCTATAAAACACGATTATATCACAAGCCATTTAACTAATATCACAATACTAGTGTACAGTTGAAATAATAGGAGTATTGGACCAATTCATGAAACCTTTTGTAGGTCAGTTGTGCCAGAGACCTTTCATTTTTATTGTGGTGTGTGAAACAATGAAATACGGTGACCGCTCCGAACCGCTTCGACCCGCTTCAAACTGCTTGAAACCGGATCCAGCCAGTTTACGGCAGTTACAAACGAACTTTTTGAATTGATTTTCAATATGGCCGTGTAGGTGAATTTTAATGCTTCGGTTGGCTTCTATTTATTGGATTGTCTTTGGTACAGGAAATTGCTTGATGCAAGAGAAGTGAATGTAAGCCAATAATTTTGCGACTGACTGATCCGGCTGTTTTTTTTGGAGGTTTGGATATCATCAAATGACTCCTCCCGCTCTGGGCAGAGCGGTAGGGAGTGTCAGACTTCTACTGACTAAAAACCACCCATGTTTCTTCATAGCCCTTTGTGTCAAGGACGCGGTATCTCTTTCGAACAACCTGCAGCCCCGACGGGCAGACTATTCAGCCTGAATTCTCCAAAATCATCGATGTATATTTATGTACAGGCTTATGCCTGAAGCTTTGACCGCGCCCCGCCCTGGGATTTGGAGTCAATCCTAGCGTGGCTACGCATTGATGTTTTGTTGTGTATTTACTATTTAAATTACAGCACGTGCTTGTACTAGGGCCTCTGTGCAGGCTAGTTCCCACTAACTCTACAACTAAATCTACTGACAAAGTTAATTTAAAAAAAAAGTTTAGCTTCAACAATGTCACAACTCAAACCGTTATAAAATTATTTCCACACCAAAAGAGACTTATAAAACTTAATTAAGATTATAATCATCTCATTTAGATACTTAGAGATAACGTAGAGCTTATAGAATTTATGAATGAACGGATTTTATCGATGAACTTTCCAAAAGGGATTTGAGAAATGAATATAATTTAACGTTATTTTAAAAGGCAAAATGTAGAGGGTTGTATGTGTGTTATAGTCATAGAGGAATGAAGGATAAAGCTCTTCATTTTTCATAGGAACCTCTGACCAAACGGAATTTGCTGACAGTAATTGTTGCCGGGTTTTTAACCCCCGACGCAAAAACGACAGGGTGTGTGTGTGTGTGTTTTTGTCTGTGGCATAGTAGCTCCCAAGCGGATGAACCAATTTTGTGTTTTTGTTGATAAGTTATTTTTTTATTTATTTTTATTGGCTATTTGACATAAATGGCTTCGTTTTAACTGATTATAAATGACTGAATATAGAACTTGAATTGTACGATTTCGTTATTTTACAAAAATAAATGAAATTGTTGAGTTTGTATTGGAATTTGGATGTTCGTTATTTCTTTTGTGACATAAATGACTCTGCTGTAGTGTTTTTGGTTCGCTTACGTACTGTTTTACCATTTTGATAAAAGTTAAACCTTCTTTTTTCCTGACTGCTTCGTTGATGTAGTGGTTGCAAACGCAAATATTGAGCAGGAGGTTCAAGATATGATTCCCAGTTCAGGCAAAGTTTTATGGCTATTGCTATTAACATAATATGCATACAAGGCACATAATACTAATCTATATAAATACTAGATACAATACCAAATACGTTAATCTATCTATTATTAATAAAATGAAATGACTCATCGACGCCCAGCCCAAACCCTTGGTCCTAGAACAAAAGATATTTCCAAATTCGACTCCTAAAGAAGTTCAATAAGGGATGACAGTATGTGTGGTAGATCGACATTTCTGTAGTTTAAGGTGAAGGCAAAGATGTAGCCCGCGAATTTCGAATTTCCTTACGTTTTTTGCAATTTCCCGGTCCGTGTCAAGTCGTATGTTAAATAAAATGGGATTCGTGGCAGTAACAATTGTCTATTAACTGAGTTATAATAATTAAAACCACCAAAACAACCGTCTCAGTTCATAAAAGTGTCATTCTTGATACTTGTATGATGCTTTTACCTTAATTAACTGAGATCCACGCGGGCAAAACCGCGCAAAGCAGAGCATAGCAGAGCATATAATAATTACCGCTTCGACCGTTTTATAGTTCTAAATAAATTTGCTCTTAGCAGTTCTTCCAAATCAATTTATTTAACAAAGTTTATACAAATAAACAAGATTCTAAATATAAACAACTCTTGAACTCGATTCAAGGTAAATGTTAAAGTTACGTGATTCAGTAACAAATGCTGACGCTATTGTTCACTTTAAGTTACACTTGCGAAAAGGTTGAAGAAATCCTACAATATTTATCTTCAATTCTCCCTTAAAACTGTTGTGGAATAAGAGACAGCTGCTATTGTATTTTTGTTTTGCTTGGAGGAAATCAATAAAATTGTGTATGTTTTGGTTGTATTTGTAACGTAACATAACAATACCCCTGTAATCTTTAGAAAGGTGAGACAGAGGTGTACCTTATGCTGCGGGTTGTTCAAAAGAGATACCGCAGCTCCGGACACAAAAGGCTAAGAAGGAACATGGGTGGTTTAAAGTCAGTAGAAGTCTGAAACTCCTCGGGAGGAGTCATTTGGTGATATCCCATTCGCCCCCAAAAAAAAGGTACTCGTAGGTAAGTATTTATTCGAAGTAAATAATATAGTCATGTAGCCTGACTAAAAATAATATGAACCGGTTTAGTCCGTCTGTTAGATTTTCAAAAAAATATTGATCGTTTTTTTTTTATTTATCTAATTAATAAATATCACGTGACGGCACTTTTTGGTAAAACATGTACCAAACTGTGACGTCACACGACTTTTTGAAGCAACGATACATTGTCATCGTCATTTCGTTAAAAGAAAAAAATATGTGTCCAAATTTTTTTAAAAATCGATCTGACGACTTATAAGATTTTTTTGTTTACTACCTTATTCTGTATTTAATTTTGTGCCACGCAAATGAATATTTAATTTTATGTTATTTTATAGTCTAAGGTGTTGAACAAAATACACATTGTAAGCAACCACAACTATTTGCTCATGGCTATTTCTAGGAGAAATCTTCTTCGTCCAGGATAGGGCACGTAGACAGTATTACGTCCAGTGTTTGAACCGCGATAGCACTTCAAAAAATAGTACAGTCGTGCTTTGACTAGCTTTACCGCAGCATAGAGTTCATAAACGGTTGAAGTATTTTATTTGTTCGATGTTAAGTGTGAATTATTAATAATAAACAAATAAAAAAATAACCCAGGCAGGCGCATTACTTTGTGCAATTTATTTTATCACCACTGCTTTCAAAACGGTACACGAAAACATCGTGAGGAAACAAGCATGTCTTAGAACAAAACATTCGAAGACACGTGATATCTACCAACCCGCACTCACGCGTGGTATAATTATTAGAGCCCATCCCTCTCCTAGAGAGAAGGCCTCAGTTCCTGCAGTGGGAACATTATAAGTTGATGATGATGATAAATGTTATGCCAAATATTTAGTCATGATTTCACGAGAAACGACCCAAGTCTGGATGTAGGATGCGGCATCGCAGTTCCACCTGCAAAGATGTGACGGGCATGCATCAGAGCACCCAAGAGGTCGTCGAGTCGATATCTCCTGAGGACGCCCCTTTAAGCAGCGAACACGTGTCGAGTTATTGCCCTTACGTGATTAAAAATATAGTATATACACATAGGTCATTTAATAGTATAGACTAAGACTTATCTATATAAAAAAAGAAAAATGTCTTGCCTGACTGACTCACTCATCAACGCCCAGCCCAAACTCTTAGACCTAGAAGGCTAAAATTTTGCACAAAGGTTGCTTTTGTAATGTAGAAAAGGAATAAGAAAGGATTTTTTTTTAAATTCAACCCCTAAAGAAGTTAAATGGGGGATGAAAGTTTGTTTGGAAAATGACATTTAAGCCGTGGGCAAAAGCTAGAAGTTAAATAAGCTAAACACATATTTCTGCCCCCCACCAAATCGATTCCTATAAGTTGGAGTAACACAGCACACGTACAGTATTTCAGTAATGGTGTGTAGACACGTATCAATTAGTTCACTAATCATGAGTAATGACCACCTTTCATAAACATTTTTAACTACCAGTTACGTTCCTAATGAGTTCCTCGTCGTTTAGCAATCTTACTTCAAAAGAAATAAATATTCTTGGCTGTTAATAAAGTATTTTTCATGTGATTGATGTTTTGAGTTTATCAAAACCTAGTAAAATAAGTTATAAAATTCAATTTTTGTATCCAAAAAAGGTCTTCAGTAAATATTTATGAATATGGTAACGTACGCAAAAGTAACTTCTAAGGGTACTTATTTACATAATTTGATGTGGAATAACTTGAAGAATTTATATTAAATCTCAAAGAGGACCTTTCCATAAATGGTACACAAGTTTTGTTTAATGGAATGTTTTGTAACAGATGTCTTCCTGAGAAAAAATCTAATTGATTTTAAGAGATGGTTTTAGCTTCGGAAACTAATTTCCTATTTGGTTGAAATTTTGTCCGTAATTTGTGCGGTTTGTAAAGTCCTGGTTTAAAAGCAATACCAGCTGGTCTTAAAAAAATCTCAATTGGAGAATAAAGCATATTAATGTTACTTTGATGTGTACTAAATGAGGTTTAAATTAATTCAGGATAAGAAAGAAAGAAAAGAAGGAAAGAAAATATATTTATTTGGCACACGCCACAGTAGAAGTGTGTCCACGATAATACTGCCTACAAACTGTTATGCAGTTTGATAGGAGTTTTGTGTTACTAAATTTATGAATGAATATTAATATACTTACTAAAAACATTATCGATATATATAAAAATCCATGCCACTTCTCGTTGTAATTTTATAACTCAAGAACGGGCATTCAAACGAAATGCTTAGGATTTGTTCGGACTATTTAATAGATGGTTTATGTAAAGTTTTGCACAAAATCGGTCGAGCGGTTCTTCTTTTATCACATTTTTTTTAACAAATGAGTTCAATAAATGGCGGATCATTTTGTAAATCGGGATTTTGCTGTCTTGCACCCGATAGATAACGATGCTGTCTGGGCAGTACGACGTCTGCCAGGTGTGCTAGTTTTATATAAAATGTACTTATTCTTTGGTAACTTTTAGAAGCGATCGCCTGTTATCCAGACACTGTGGACGAAAATCTACATTCGAAATCGCATTCCAATTTATCAGTGCACCACAATTTAGTCAATTACATTTATGTCTCCCTCGGGAACTCTCATTGTTAATTTCACAATTGTGTCAAATAATATAATTATGCTACCTCGAGGGACTGAACTAAACTGTAACGGACATTTGCGCTTAACTCATATTAATAAATCAATGATAGTTCGTGCCCCGGAAATCGTATTAGGTATTCTGATTCGAGGCTTACATGGCTGATATGTAGATTTGGCTGACGTATGATACGTTCAGCTAGCGATGCTGCCAACGTACTGGCTCGAATGCCAAAATTCTGGCTCAAATGTTGGTATTCTGGCTCAAATGCTAGCATTCTGGATCAAATTATTGAAGTCGGACTATCGTTAAGTGATTACAGGCTAACACACATATTCGAACGTACTCTAGGATGATTTCTGCATTCAATTTTGGTTGGTCATTATTCAATGCTACTCTGGTTGGATTGCGTTGTGTAATTGGTGATGGCAATTACATAATGGATGGCGTGAGAACCAGGAGCATATCTGATCCCTATTGTTCTACATGACCAATTATTCGTAGTCACCAGTTCCTCTTAATAAACTATTGGGATTTTAGACCCGAAACTACACACATCAAAAGTGTCTAGGGATCAACATATATTTTTGCAATAACTTTTCACCTGATTGATATTAATTAAAATTTTCTTTAAGGATTCATCAAATAAAGTGTTTTCGTTTGTCACAGTAACGATAAACCAAGTCACCTTTGCATTAATAAAGAAATTTGCCATTTTCCTAATAAAGGGATTTTTGACATTTGAACCACTAACATTAAAGTTCGAAAAAAAGACTGAAATAACAGTTTTCTTTAAAATTTTATTGGGTAACTTAAACAATTAATAATCCGTGTTTCTACCGCGAACACTAACAACACAAGAACATCGGTTTGGCATACTCAAAATGAGTTCATCCAAATCACGCTGTGGAATGGCCGCCCATGTTCGTTGCAACAACAAAAAAGGTCTTCTTGCGACTGGATACCCTCCATATTCGGCAGAGCTCTTCTCTGTAGCATATCCCATGCATGCTCAATCGGGTTCAAGTCTGGCGACTGAGCAGGCCAGGGCAGGACATTGATGTTAGCTGCGGCGAGAATCTGTCTTACAACTCTTGCGGTGTGCGGTCGTGCATTATCATGCATTAACTGAAATAAGGGACCGATTTGCAATTGTAGAGGAACGATGACGTCTGATATAATCGTCTCAGCATAAATTTGAGCGTTGAGGTTGCCTCTGATCCAAATCAACTCAGTTCTTCCTCCGATCCAAATACCCGCCCATACCATGATGGTTCCACCACTATAAGGATGGACTTCCTGGCAGGATTTTAATCGCTGTTGGCGTCCAGGGGTTCTCCAGTGTCGTATACGTCTTGTATCCGGTCTCATACCAAAACGAGACTCATCAGAAAAGCACACGAAACGCCATTGTTCTTCTGCCCAATTTCTGTGTTCAAGAGCCCATTGATATCGAATCCTACGATTGTGCATTGCTATAGGTGGTACCCGTAGCGGTCTTCGGGAATGAAGGTTCACTTCATGCAAGCGGTTTCTGACTGTTTGGTCGCTAATTAAGTTCCCTGAAGAGTGATGAAGCCTCACGGCTAACATCATGGCGGTTATTGTTGGAGCTCTTCGAGTTAAGATTTGAATGTATCGGTCTTGTCTCCGTGTGGTGCAGCGATACCGTCCTCCTTGGCGCTCAGCCACGGTACCAGTGCTTCGGTAACGTGTCCAAAGTCGACTGATAACACTCTGACTTGTATTCAGAGCTAAAGCCACAGTACGTTGCCGGGAACCAGCTTCTATCATTCCCACGGCTCTGAGCATTTCTTCCCTGCTTAAATGACGTCGCCGCTCCATAATAACGTTGGTTTTAATCAGTAGTAGGGAAACAGTAGCACTAATAATGTCTTCAATGCGTTGTATGTTTTTATAGGGAAAATATTGACAGCTGATTTTCATCTTTTACTCGAATTTGATTCACAGTTCCTGATTCAAATTATGAAATGCACCAAAAAGGATCCATATAAATTTATAAAATCATAAATTTATTACAAAGCCACATCTCAATCTCAAGAAATCCGCATAAAAATGCTTGATCCCTAGACACTTTTGATGTGTGTATTTAACCGAGATATTTCAGGTACAAAATATAGCCGTAAAGAATACAATATAAATACTTTTTTACCCACAACGGAACGGAGTAGGTTTTGTTTGTTTGTTTGTGGTTTGTTTTTTGCGTTTGGGTGGGAGGTTGATTGTTTGTTTGTGTGCAAACGAATGTTCCCATACATCTCCAGAACGGTTTGGCCGATTTAATCTGGGGATTTATTTGTATGCAGGTCCCCGCAAAGATATGACCCACTGATCCCCGACTGCAATAAAAATGTGGGTTCGATAACTGTTCTTCTCACTTTGACTCGAAGGATTTTTTTTTCTTTTACGCATATTTTTTAACTTTTATTGTTTTTTTTTTATATTTTTGTTATGCATAAAAAACAAAAAGATTAAAACTTAAACCCTACTTTTATACGGCATCTCTGTACAAGCTAATTCTAGGGCCTCGTAACCTGTAACAAAAGTTTTTTCTAAAAACCATCATGCACCAGTCTCTCACAAAGTTGGAATACAGCTTACCCATTTTTCTTGTACACATTAATATTAAGATTAGTCAACTTTATGAAGAGAAAATTAATGAAATAAATAAAAAAAATACATCGTCTACCGTGGCCTCCATAGTTAGACCATGTTTAGATATCAGTACCCCCGAGACTTTTTATTTCCTGACTGTTTCATTTAACTCGTGATCGCTAGCCCGAATGATGAGCAGTAGGTTCGAGATTCGAATTCCAGGTCATGCAAATTGTTATTGCTATTGCTATTTACATAATAATATGCAAGCAGCATGAGCATGAACAGTAGTGGGCCATGGCCCTGACTTACGAACAGTAAGTTGTGGGTTCGAACCCAAGCAGGCACAATACTTTGTGTAATTAGTTTCATCGCCACTGCTCTCAAAACAGTGAAAGAATACGTCATCTTAGAACCAAAATGAGACATTTGCACTGGGCCCGCATGGTGAATTATAGCCCATCCCTCTCCTAGAGAGGAGGCCTGAGTCGCTTAGGAGGAGCTTAATAGTCTGATGATGATGACCCTGTAGCTATTAAGTACAAATAATACTTCCCAAAAACGGCTCAGTCGCAAAATGTCTACTGGTAGTAAAATGTATCTTTCTCATAATGTCGTTTTTGCAGAATGTCTCTTTCGCAAAATGCCGCTCTAGGACTTAGCCTTAGAAAATAATTTTGCCAATTTATAAAAAAAGTTGTTATTTTCCGATTTCTTATTAAATGTTAACAACGAACAACAAAAGAGATTTGAGTTAAAAAAAAAATATATAATCCTGGCAAAAATATTTTCTAAGTCCTAGAGCGACATTCTGCGAAAACGATATTATGAGTAAGATACATTTTGCTACTAATAGATATTTTGCGAAAGAGACAATATGCGACTGAGCCCCATAAACAAAGGAGATAAGTAAGCCAAGTTATTTTGAACCAAGCCAAAATAAACCAAAACTGATTCAGACCAACAGTACTTATGATTTCATTTACTAGTGGCCGTGTCCTCTTTATCCGTAACCAATCAATCGATTTTAATTTCCGCGCGGAGGAAAGCCGATGTGATAATACTGATATTTTTTATCCGTCACTCTACAAATTGGATTACTATAGTGCTTTCAAAAATATTTTGTTGTTGGTTGGTATTTAAGTTGAAAAGTATCGTGCGTACCATGAAAAATAGTTCATACTAGCTTATGCCCGCGGATTCACCAGCGTAGAGTTCATTGACTCACGAGATTATATTGACAGGATATAAATTATTATTCAGTTTAGTTTAGTTTCATCAATCATCAACAGCCTATTAATGTTCCCACTGCTGGGACAAAGGCCTCCTCTCTTTGAGAGGGAATGGGCTATAATCTACCACGCGGGCCAAGTGCGGATTGGTAGATGTCACATGGTACTAAGACATGCCGGTTTCCTCACGATGTTTTCCTTCACCATTTTTAGAGCAGCGGTGATGAAATAAATTACACAAAGTAATATGCCTGCCTGGGTTCGAACCCACGACCTATTGTTCGTAAGTAGGGGCCGCCACCACTGTGCCACCGCTGCTTTAGTTTATTTATTAATAACTAGCGGACGCCACGCGGTTTCACCCGCGTAGTTCCCGTTCCCGTGGAAATACAGGGATAATAAGTAGCCAATGTCACCCGCGGATAGTGTAGCTTCCCAACAGTGAAAGAATTTTTCAAATCAGTCCAGTAGTTTCGGAGTCTATTCGTTACAAACAAACAAACAAATTTTTCCTCTTTATAATATTAGTGTAGATTAAATAAGAATCGCCAGACTTTAGTGGCAATGGGCAGGGCACATTGCTCGCAGAAAGCATGGCCGATGGGGCTGAAAAGTTCTGCAGTTTCGACCGCGAGCTGAAATGATGATGATGATTAATAATTCGACGTCTGGTTTCAAATAAAGAATAAAAACACAAATCATTATCCGCTACAACGAGCATCAAACATTCTGTTAGCACACAGAATGTTTGCCAATAAATCCAGGCAATAAACAATCTGTGAGCTAAATTTCTTCCAAATCCGTTCAATAGTTTTTGCGTAAAAGAGAAGCAACCAGCCATCCATCCCCTCAAACTTTCGCATTTATAATATTAGTAGAATGACATATTTAAATTGTACATGGGTTTTCTTTCAGGACTGTCGGGTTCAACGTTTATTTGGTAGGTACTTTGAAAACCTACCTAAACTGCCCCATATTCCTTGCATAAAATACACACAGATGCAGAAATGGAAACTCGCCAGCCAGTTTAGCCTCAGTAATTGAATATGTCTAGATTTCTGCAGTCAATCTGTTCAGTTTCCAAGCCGTTAACATTTCATACGTAACTTCAACTCGTACAAGGTTTTAGTGCTGCACTAAATACTAGGAAAGTCTGCACTAAAATACTGTTACTACCTTGCCAGCTTGTTTTAGTTCTAATGGCTTGTAACTGTTCCAATGACGAGGAAACGTATCTTCTCGTACAAATTAAGTTTAAGTATTGATTACCACTGAACAGGTAAATTCTCTGTCTTGGTGATTTAAATCAAGTTTTCATATTTTCGTACTTTCTCTGAGCGGCTCATTTTTTTAGGAGGTTGGGTAATCATGAAATTGCTCCTCCCGCTCTGGGCAAAGCGGTAGGGAGTGTCAGACTTCTACTGACTAAAAACCACCCATGTTCCTTCTTAGCCTTTTGTGTCCTGGGCCACAGTATCTCTTTCGAACAACCCACAGCCCCAACGGCGTCAGCCCTTGCGGCGCAGGCGCGCGTGGAACACGAACCCTGTCGTCGTCATAAGACGGGCGGCCAGTTAGTCCATTATTCACCGTCCACAGGCCCGTGGTTAAAAACCTCTGCTATGTTTTCAAAATATTAGTGAGCTCACGTACATTAATCTTATTACCTTGTTTGTGTTGGTGGTAGATAAGTGTTTTTTAAACGATCATATTGTAGCCATCAGCTAAATTACTTTCGTGACGACGTCGGCCATGATTCGACGATTAACCAATTAACTTAAGATTGTTTACGTCCAAATTACTGTCAAGTGTAGTGTCTGGGTTGGTTTTAAATATTTTGTTTTATTTTTAGAATAGAGTGCAGTGTTTTTTACAACACAAACTAATAACCTACAAATCTTGGTTACAGATGTTCAGATCTTGATTGTGTTTGAGCATTTTCCTTTGCCTTGGAAAGCAAAAGGGTGGTAAATATTTCTCTGTCGATAATAATTTTTTGATGAGGCTTGCACCAGATGAGTTTAAACAGATACAGAGTAGATTTGAAGCGGTTCCGGTCTCGCAAATGTGTTCAAAGAGAAATCTGATTGAATAAATTTCTTTGGGGTTGGGTTTTTAGATTTTTCCGATGAATATTTAATTTTGACCAGATGTATGAATGTTTACGAGGCAGAAGGAGTATGTAAGCATCGTAGCAGGTGACATTCTGTGGTTTCTGTTTACCTCCATGGGAAAAGGGCGTGAGTTTATGCAGGTACGTTTGTGATTTTTTTTATCTTACACTTTATATTTTCTTTTATTTTTCGTACGCTATACAAAATTTTTTCGATTCCCGCATTTCCAAATTTATCGATCTTAGTATTTCTTTAGCATAAATCACAAATTTTACGTAAGCAAAAGCATAATCCAACTAGCCTATAATGTTCACTATGCTGGGATTCCTCCTGTCTGCGCGAAGAACTGGATCATTTCAATGTTTAAAGGTTTTTTGTAAAATGCCTGATTCCTCAGGACGTTTTTCTTCACCGTTTTGATAAAGGTGATTCCTGTATAATTTCGGTACCTACACACTATATAAAGCAAATTGTGTTATTACCACTCTGTGCTTATTTCCAATGCTTTTCTTCTGTAAGCGTCAAACCCACCATTGTCATTTTCCCTACGTTATTCTTTTCTGATTTAATTTAGTTAAATTGTTTCTCTAGGACTTCGTTGAACACTGCTGATTCCAGTCTTCAAGAGATGCAGTGGTTTACACGACCTGGTGAAGCTTGCGGAAATCCGTTGGATGCGAGACGCACGAGACCGGTCAATGTGGCGACACAAGGGGGAGGCCTATGTCCAGCTGTGAGCGGATGAGTGAAAAGAAAATCCAGCCATTGTTACACAAAACCTTATAAATTAGCGACTCGTGGCCTTGTGTCTTCGACATAGTGATCCAGACCAGACGTTGGTCTGCAACGGAGAAACTTCGACGATTAGTGACATGTGTTCCCTCCAAGTCACAAGTTCCTCTTAAGAAATAGAGATGGGACGTCGTCTCTAAACTTAAGGATCGACGGTTTACAACTGTAAGTACGTGATCAGAGGTAATGTAAATTTAATTGTAAGCACATGTATGAAACTTTTGTGCGTGTAATTGTTAAACGGCTGTTCCGTACACAAGATGACACAAGCCATAGCGAGCATAATCTGATTTCGCTATGTATAAGCTTCCGTACAATTATGTTGCATCATCATCATCAACAGCCTATTAATGTTCCCACTGCTGGGACACAGGCCTACTCTCTTTTTAACAGGGAATGGGCTATAATCTACCACGCGTGCCCTGTGCGGGTTGGTAGATGTCACATGTCTTCGAATTTTTGGTTCTAAGACATGTCGGTTTCCTCACAATGTTTTCCTTCACCGTTATGAGAGCAGCGGTGATGAAATAAATTACACAAAATAATGTGCCTTCCTGGGTTCGAACCCACGACCTACTGTTGGCTGTTGGCCGCCACCACTGGACCACCGCTGCTAATTATGTTTAAGTCCCAAGTAATAGGGGGCCAGTTTTTGTTTAGTTAGGGCAGTGGACAGTTACAGTGGTTTGGGAAGTGGTGGGGGCCTCCGAAAGCCAGAATCAACAGTAGCGATCACAAGAAAAGCGCCGAGACAATGAAGCTCGATGAAGTCCCAGAGAAACGGTTTAACTGTCTTGGATCCCGCAACAAAATTTATCACAAAAAATAGCGGAGGAGTAGGAAAAACATAATTTCCACCGCCCTCCATATCAGCAGGTGACAGAACAGAACAAGGCCAATAGGCTAAATAAACTACTGCGCCGATTTAAAAAAAACACCATTAGAAATCTACATTCACCCTGAGTAACATAGCTATAACTACTTTTTATCCCTGTATTCCTACGGGATCGGGAACTACACGGGTGAAACCACGTGACGTATATTAATAAAGGAAAAAGTCCACTTCGTCTTCAAGGACCCACCAAGCAGACCCACCGGTGGGTCTCCGAATACTGATGTGTCTCCCAAGACCTACTAGTGGGTCCTCTGAGATTTTATTGTCTTCGAAGACCCACTACAATATCGTCACTTAAATTCGCTTTTATTACTGGCTGGTTGGTTTAGTGTCTAATGTTCACCTGGGTGAAACACCTAGATGAACATTAGATACTAAAGTAGTGTCCTGGCTAACTGACTCTGGACCTAAAAGCTGCAATTTTGCACAAAGGTTCCCTTTATGATGTAGACAAGGAATAAGAAAGGTTTTTTCGAAATTCAACCCCTAAAAAAGTTAAATATGGGATTAAAGTTTCTATGGGAGTCGCGGGTAATTTTGATGATGGCCTTACTAGTTCGGAATACTACCGAATAAAGCCGAAATCCTAGTAGATATATCGGAATGATAATGTGGTACCTATTTTGGATTTTATTGTCTGCTCAATTAATGTTCAATATAATTGAGGAAAGGCGATTAAGGAGCTTTTGGCTTAATAATAACAGTCGTTTGGAACAATCTTCAGGTTAAGCTCTGTTTGCCTTGTTTGATCTGTGGATGAGTGACTATCTATTATTTACCGAGTTTCCCTGCCACAGAGGCTGGTTTTTTTTCGGTGCGTTTCGCCAGCTAGTCCAGCTCGCAACGCCTACACTGCAGGACATGAGCTCTGGCGGAAGCTGCTTAAGCCCCCTGATGGCCTCATCAAGACGTCTGAAAGCTTTCTTTGGAAATTTCTAAATAGACTCCGAAGTCCGAACCCAGGTCGGCTTTGGCATAGACAATCTCTTCAGATGGGGATTTATGGACTGCTCAAACCTCAAGTATCTCATCAAGTCATCTTGCGCAACATATCCTGACACCTGCACACTGGACAACCTTTTTGGGGGGGGGGGGGAATCATGTAATAACCCCACCCGCTCTTGGGCAGAGCGAAAGGGAGTTGCAGACTTCCACTGACTAAACACTACCCATGTTCCTTCTTAGCCCTATATGTCAAGGCCGCGGTATCTCTTACAACATCCCGCAGCTCTCTTGGTCTCGACTGTCATGTGTAGATTTTTAACAGTCGTTACAGGTAGTCTGTGGCTTGAAAGTCTGACTACCAGTTCTACCATGTGGTATCGTATTACACAATACTAACTGGGTTATGGAGGTCAGATAGACCGACACCCCATTTACTATACTAGTATTCAGCTGCACCCGGTTAGACTGGAAGCCGACTCTAACAAAGTCGAGAAAGCTAGACAGATGATTAATTTTGGAAACGGAAATGATAATACCCTGGTTTGAATAGGTACTCATATTTGAAACCATAGCTGTGTTATATTTGAATGTAGGTGAATACCTACATTCAATCCCATTCTGTCACGATTAATAGTAATTCATCATTTTAATAATTCTGCCAGTTTAATTTGATTTCTTTGAACTATCGTACTTCAACTTGAATAAAATCGTATCGTACGTACGATGCTCGAATAAAATGTCTTAATTTAGACAAGAGAATCGGATTCATTACGTGTCTGCGCCAGTAATTTGTATTCAGATAACTAATATATGTATATTAGTTATCTGAATACAAATTACTGGCGCATAAGATTTATGCATCAATTTCAGACATAATTAGATTTAATAATATCGAATATAATTTTGGAATTTGTAATCAGTTTCAGTTTATTTCCAATAAACTAATAAGCCAATTCAATCTACAAGGCAGATCAAAAGACAATTTTGAACGCTTATAGGTTTCTTTTTAAAGGCAAACTGCAAACGACACTATACTTGTTTCTATGAATCTCTATGGAATTGCATTCATTAACCGCAGACTGTAAACTAGTCGTGAGGAAATTAGAATCGAGAAAAAAATTGAAGACATGTGACATCTTCCAACCCGCACCGGGACCGCGTAGTGGATCGCCCATCCCTCTCCTAGAGAGGAGGCCTGAGTCCCTGCAGTGGGAACATGTTTGACTATGATGATGATGACCGCAGACTGCAGTGACAGTGGTGTCGCGAATCACAAAATTCACACGTACTAAAATGTCTATTTTTACATTTTCTGGAGTGATTGAGGCATGGTTCTATGCATAGTGCAGCCACGCTTGATAAAGACACAAACGCGACCGCAGTCGCTAGCCACAGTGTTGCCTGAGGTTGCAGTCTGCAGCCCATCTCTAAAAGGTACCTTAATTCACATCGTCAAATCAAAAAAAAACTTAGACTTTCTTAAAACCATAAAGAATAATGCGGTTGCGGCCGGGCGGCCTTATCCAAAAAGACGACTCATTTACTGGAATTTCCTAAATGTCCACAGACAAGCGCATTTTTTGAACACCCTTGATGACGCTGCTATTAATGTCGCCTACTGGCCAACCATCTGTAAAAGAAGTAGAAGATTCAACGAAGATTTGAAAAGTTTCTACATAAAAATAATATATAAGTATATTTTGCAGCCACATATTTTACCAACTTACCAACACTACAATTTTATTCAAAATTCAAAATCCAATATTCAACAAACATGTCACACTTGTCAGATATTCAAGAATTTCAAAGTTCCACATTCGAATATTCGATACTGAATACCTAAATCGAATAAGTTTTGCATCGTCGCATCTCTAGTCAGAACTAGGTTGACTAGGCCACTGAACATTACGTCCAATGACGTTTCTCTTGTGTACTTTACTGTAAAAGAACTGACATAGAATATTTATGGCTTTTACAGAAGCTAAGTGGTTGGGAAAGTGACTTCCGATGTGAGTCGGGATTTCTGGATACTGTTTTCTTTTTCCTTGAAATATTTTACGTAGCTTAGGAAACTTTCATATCAACTGATGGATGTTTGTTGGGTTGGTTTCTGACTAAAACATTTTTGAGACACGGCAGTAAAAGTTTTCTTAAAGCTATCTATAGATGCAGTTAGTAAATGCATGAAGAGTGGACACCGATATGCGGAATGTAATGTAAAATTCAACTGCCAGCATTGTAGAGACAATACTCACTACACAAAATACTGCTTAAAAAACCAACGAGTTGCAAAATAAGTAGATCAGACACTGATTATGCAGAGGTTGCACAACGTGAGGAGTTATTTACTTAATAGTTACTCAAAAAATACAAAATGAAAATAAAAAATCACCAAAATCAAAGCATTTATTTATTAGTCGAAACAAATCTATACTAATATTATGAAGCTGAATAGTTTTTTTGTTTGAACGATATAATTCGGTAACTTCATACGTCTTACAGTCGCAAATCAAATTTTCATAAACATACAACCAAGCACTGGCCTGCAAATTGCCAAAAACGTAAGAAAATTAGAATTTCGCGGGCCAGATGTGAGCTTCCACCTTAAGTTACGCAAATATGGTGTATGATGGAATTGTTCCTCTTTAAAAGTTCTAAGAAAAAAACTGCGTCAGTATAATTTATGTCTATCTTTTAAGATTGACTCACTTTAACTTTTTGTTACTATTAAAAATTTTGGTTAAAATGAATGATAGTTGTCGAAGCTTATTAAGCCATATGGTACCTATTTCTATCTAAATAAATGTATTTGATTGGTAGATGTCACAGGTCTTAGAATTTTTTGGTTTTCTCACGATGTTTTCCTTCATCGTTTTGAGAGCAGTGGTGATGAAATAAATTACATAAAGTATGCGCCTGACTGGGTTCGAACCCACGACTCCACGATGCCTTGTGAGTGGAACTGTAGCTTAGTTTATTAGCTTATTAAAATGTAGTATTTGTTCGACTATTCAAAAGAGCCTGTAACTGGCCAACTTGAAATAAATGATTTTGATTTTGATTTTTTTGAAACTCACTGTTCGTAAGTCGGGGCTGCCACCACTGGGCCACAACTGATCCCACCTGCTGCAAAGATTAATTTCCTAATTCTCCATCCTTTTGTTGCTTTTCTTGTTCGCAAGCAGTCTCAATTACTCCTTATAATATGAGCTGTCTTTCAGTAAAAGTCCTGCCAAGATCTGTGCAGTCGTTTCGGGGATTAACCGGAGCAAATAGACAGATAGACAATTTTTATTTTATGAGCACCTAATATAATTCTCTGTGCATTCAGAAATAGCAGTTCGTTTGAAATTGCAAACAGACACATCAATATAATTTATTTTATAAATGTTATACCACCTAATACTTCATTGCTGTTTTTAAGCCCACGATTAATTATAATAATCATCTTGCATTTATTTAGTTTACAACAGCTGTCTTTGATCCGATGACCTGGTGAAGGTTGCGAGGACCCGATGGCTGCGAGATGCACGGGATCGGTTAATGTGGCGACACCTGGAGGACGCCTATGTCCAGCAGTGGACTTCGTTGTCTGAAAGTTTTTACACCCACATATGTTTGAATAATTCAAAACTTTGACCCCTTTTACCTGAGCCTTTTACACACTCATATTTAAATATAACTTCCAACATAGCATTCTCGTATGTACATTATTTAAAATAAGTCAATGTTTATTCATTTCTCTGTATATTAAAAGCTCCGACATATTGGTAAAAGTTTTCTCATTCATTAGGAGTTTCTTTTGTGTGTTGTATTTCAAAGGATTTATCTCGAAATTTACATGTAGGTGGGCTTTGTTTTAAAGTCATGTAAAACATGTAGGTACATCGTTTTTGATGTTTTAAATGAAATTTTAAGATCAAAGTATAAAAAGTTGTACTTCAGTCATTATCGAAACTTTTTCAAATTGACTCTGTGTACCTTGTTATCGTGTTTCCTAGTAACTGGATTGAGCAGGTCAGATAGGCAGTGGCTCCATACAAAATACAGGTATTCAGCTGTATCTGGGTAGACTGGACGGCTAAGCTGATGATGATGTTGAGCGTAAGGTTACCATGACGGTTTAAAGCAGAATAGGGGATCAGTCAAAAAAAAAGAATTAGTCCGTCAGATAGATTTTCAAAAAATATTGAACACGTATTTTTTATTTTTTCACATAACCAAAAAATTAAGACTATACAATGCTTCGAAAACTCGTGAATTCCTCGAAAACGTCACATGTTAGTACATTTTTCACCTACAAATGACGTCACAACACCCCACTCATGATCTTTGACGCGTTTTATCTTCGTCAATTTTTATTAATTTGATGAAACAAAAAACACGTATCCAATATTTTTCGATAATCTAACTGACGGACTAATTAGAATCATATTTTTTTGACCCACTCCGATCCCCTAAAATATGATTAAGTTAGTTAATCCGATAATGAGATTATCAAACAATATTGTGCCTATTTAGTGTTTTTTGTAGAAAATCAAACGCGTCAAAAATCAGTACTAGCTAGGGCTAGTGACACGAGTTTTTGAAGCACTGTGGCGTCTTAATTTTTTGTTTTCATGAAAAAATAAAAAAAATATGCGTCCAATATTTTTCGGAAATCTATCTGACAGACTAATTGGATTTTTTTTGTCGTCTTCCCTATTGTTTTAATCAGGAAAGCGGCAGAGCTATAGGGTGTCTAACGCAATTTCTTTTATCTATGGAATAAGATAAAAACAATTCCGCTTTTAGATATCACGGAGGCTTACCGGAGATGCGGTTTGTTCGAAAGAGATACCGTGGTTCCGGAATATAAAAGGCTAAGAAGGAACATGAGTGGTTTTTAGTCAGTAGAAGTCTGGCAATCCCTTCCACTCCACCCAGAGTGGAGGAGTCAATAGACGATTTCTCACACAGCAAAAAAAAACCATCATGGCCGGCCACCATTAAGAACTATTTTACTTTTATTCTTACTCAAGAACATAAAATCGTACAAATTAACATTTGTATAGATACTCGTACAATGTCGACCACTTTCTTACCATAATTTAAGTATCTTCGTAAGTTAAAAGCATAGTCCACAATCTGCATAGCTTAGAATATTAATTTTCATCTTTCAAAGCAATTTGCAGGTATAATTTTCTTCAATCCCTTTGAAAAACCCATTTACAATATTTCAGATACCTATCTATAGGGTTAGAAAGAACACGTATTTTGGAGTGTGGGAAAATCATAAATTGGCTCCTCCCGCTCTGGGCAGAGCGGTCTGACACTCCCTTCCTTAAACTGACTTCTACTGACTAAAACCATATATGTTTCTTCATAGCCCTTTGTGTCATAGGCCGCGGGATCTCTTTCGACAGCAGCCCAGATCAATCTTGGGGTTAAGCCGCGCTTGCCTAGTTTGGTGACTACCCATTGCGTACCCGAGTTTCCTCCATGCCCCAGAAACAGCGGCAGCTTTGGTACCGGCTGTCAATTGAAGATCTTTGACAGTTGTAACAGGTAGGCAGTGGCTCTAAAGTGTGACAGTCAGTCTTGTCCTAGAGAGTATTGTCTTACAGGCTGGTGGACACCAGCAACTCTCATATTTTGCGTACCGGACTCTTGGAGGTCATAGGTATAGGCAGACACTCCAAATAAAATACTGGTAATCAGCTGCATCCGGTTCTACTGGAAGCCGACTCCACTATACATAGTTCGGAAGAAACTATCAATAAGGTCAGGTAATAAGGATTAAAATGAATATAACATACAATGTCTTTGGTACACTTTATTAATATAACGACAGCGAATTGCACGTATTTCATCCATTGACATTAATTACAAGGCATTTTGCAGTTTATATACATTTTTAATTTATTCATTTTTACATTACAAAAATATTTTTAGCGTAACACATCGCTACTTACAACTTACTAAGACTAATGACTATACATTTATAGAAAAAAGAACCTTCGTCAATGGGCTCAAAGTTCGTAATCGAACTACATAATTGACGTAAATTCTTTTATTCTTAGTTAGAACAAAATCTTTTTACAATACACATTATTTTTGGCTAATCTGTACAATTTTTTCGTATACTTATTTCTTTATTTACAAATAATTTAGTTACTTGAATGTTACATAGGTTAATAATCGATCTAGTAGTTAATTATAGTTCATATTTTATATGAATATGAAGGGGTTTTTACAGCAAGTTCTTATGTTTAAATCTTCACACGCACAAGATCCTGAATACAGTAACAGTTATTGATAGGACATAATAAATTAGACACAATGAGAACATATACCGAAACATCAATCGTTGGAACTATACAAACTTTTTGCTTCTAAAACTACAACAGTTTTTTTTTAAATGTCAAAACACGAATGTCAAACACATTTCTTTATTTATCTTCTGAAAAAAGGTTCACTGCAATGTGTTACCTGGAACAAAAAAAGGAAAAAGTTGTAAAACAAAAGTGGAACGTTAAAATGAAACCTTTGGAAGTTTTGTGTGCTTTTATGAAAAAAGAGAATTTTTCTGTTAGCCAACGATGGATGGTGCAATGTAATTCGCACCCTGTTACGTCCCTAAGGGGGTGAAGTGACGGATTGCTGACCTTTTTGTAAATTTTATATAACCCGTAATTTTTCTCTCCTTTACGCTCTAGGAAAAGTTCATAATTTGTACAGATTTTTTTATTTTACTAAAAAGCTTGCAAATTATTTCGGTGTATTTAAATTTTTACAGGAATATACCAATAAAAAGTGAAGTGCTTTTTAGAAAAATATGAATATGTGAATATTAAAAGGAAGAGTATTTGTGATGTATTAAAAAGGTGAATAAAAAAACGTAAAATAATAAAAAGGGTTAACCTACACTGACAAATAAATCTAAATTACAAACATACGCAGTTTGTAGCGAAGATATAAAAGTCGCGATTCATTTTATAAAACCCAAACGCCCCATGCATACAATGTTTTATGGGCAATGAACCGGAGCGATCTAAATTCGAACAAACATGAGCTAAATAAACAAATGCCGCTTCTATAGTTAAATATAAAAAGTTATTACTCTATGGGCATGAGCCATAAAAGAGGCCAGATCGAAACAAAGATCTCGATGATTCCCCTTTGAACATAATCATAATATTTTTTTAATGAAGTTCTTAGATTATATGATTCGTCTTTTTTTACTCCCTGTTATTTTCCGTCGTTGGATTTTGAAGAATTCCGTCGAACGAGAAATCCTATTAGTTCTTCCTTTGTTCGCCATTTCATCCCCGTAAATGAAATAAAAAAAATATGTTTGAAGAGAATAGAATTTAAGGCAATTAATGCGAGTAGTAGGTTTATGTATAGGAAATAAATAAATAGATATTTATTTGGTTTTCCCTAATTCCCGTAGCTTTGCTTTGGAAGTATCTGCGTGCTATATGAAAAGGAAGCTATTACGAATATTCCATCACAAACGCAGAATATATTTCTGTCTCGTATTGATTAAACGAATTGTGCATACAGCACTGTGGGGTAGATAAATGCACTTTGTATACATAAATCTGTACAATTTATTCAGCTGACTGTACATGGTACAAATATACTACAATTGGCGATTGGATTCCGGAGTGGCGGGAAAATAACAAGATTTATATTAAAAATTGTGTGCAATTTACTTTGGGCATTGATTTATTGTTACTTTGCATTTTAAGAAAGATGAATGGGTACAAAATAATGCGTGAAAACAATGCATTTTGTGGTATAAATAAGAAATGAGAAAATAAAATACTTTTATGTACAACGACTTTACGTTTTACCTGTCGTCGATTTTTATTCAGTTGCTCCTGTTCACGAAAGTGCATCAATTATTACTATGATTATTACTAACTATAACTTTCGGCATCTATATTAGAGACATTGAAGATATAAGGAATGTACTTACTAGATATTCAGACTAGCAAAAAGAACTACGTGCTTTCATCTTTACTTTTAAATACTTGTACACCGGTTGAAAAAATATAAAATATACCCCACTTGTTCTCTGATACAGAAAATGGATGAAATTCAATCACAAAATTCAGTTGCTGTATAAGGATTGAAAGTAAGTAATATCGTATCAAAAGTGAAGAGACTTTTGATTCAAGTAGGGTGCAAAAGAGTTGTCCCAAAGTGGTTGGATCAGGCTCAAATTAAGTGGAGAGATACTTCAACCCGTTTGTTGGAATGTTTTCACTCAGTAATCTTGTTTAGCCATTTATCAGAGCATTAGAAAGTCTGCTAACAGAAAAAGAAAAAGCATCGACTTCGTATAGAAATGAAATTCCTATTGTTTCGAAGCTCATGATACCTTCTATTACAATTAGTTAGTATATTCGAGTTAAATTCTTATTGGTTAAAAATCACACTCTTTCATCATTTTAACGCGTATGATTGTTCTAAGTAGTTTTAAGCGTTTAAAGCTGGCCTTAGGTAACACGAGACATGAGCAGGAAATTGATTATGAACATCATGATCTCATTGAAGTGGTCGGAAGAAACTGGAAAGCCAAGACATAAAACCGTCAAAGTGGAGAGATTTTGAAAAGACCTGCACTTAGCTTTGGGTGGTCAGATGTTGAAGAAGGAGAAGAACAAAATAGTGGCTTACGATTCGCCCAGTTTCCATTCAACCAACATAAAATATTGTCATCTAGAATCTTCGGGAAACCTCGCTAATAACTGTGAAGTACCTTTAAGAGTCGCTTAAATTCTAGTAGGTACCTACTTACATTCTGTAGGTAGATAACCCGCGCGCGGCGTCAGCGGCAATAGCTATTGTAATTTCGACCGTATGCATAAGGCGTAAAGTAACTTCTTCCTTGTTGATTCTTTAATCTTTAAGTTTATTTTTTTGTTAATATTTTTGTGAATGCTTTATGGAATAGGGAATTTTCTCGAATATATTTTGTGTGTTTGAGGTATAAAAGGACTGACAGAGGACGAAGCGAGGTAGTCTACTTTTAAAGCGAGACAACGTAAGGTTCGAAGAGATATCAAGTGCGATATTAGTGTTCAGTAGTGTTTTGCGATTGTGTTTAAGTGTTTTGTGATTAATCAAGTTATTTCGTGTATTTAATTGATGGTGTTTTTATTAATCCCATACCCAGCTCGTAACAATATTATTTACCTAGGTATATGTACCTGCACCGAATCAGGAGGGAGGAAACGCCCGGATGCCACCATTGTGAGGATCGGCCGGAGGACACGGTGGACCACACAGTGGAGGTGTGCCCCGCTTGGGCGGAGCCCCGCCGTGTTCTCGTAGCGGCGATCGGCGGCGGCGACCTCTCGCGCCCGGCCCTGGTGCAAGCCATGGTCCGGGGCGAGGAGGAATGGGACGCCGTCGCCTCCTTCTGCGAAGCAGTGATGCTGGCGAAGGAGGTGGCGGAACGCGAGAGGGAGAGAACCTCTCGTCCCAGCCGCCGCGGGAGGCGCTCCGGGCGTCGGGGGTCCCGCGATGACCTCCGGCCACCGTAGACGCGGGCCTGTGGACGGTGAGTGATGGGCTAACTCGCCGTCCGTCCGTCTCACGACGAAAACCGGCCGTGTTGACGGCGCGTTCGTGTTCCACGCGCGCCTCAAAGAGATGTCAGCAACATGGGAGGGGCCCGAAAGGGCCGACGCCTGTCGGGGCCGCGGGTAGTCCTCTGGTTATCGCGGCCTCGACATAGAGGGCGAAGAAGGAACATGGGTGGTTTTTAGTCAGTAGAAGTCTGACACTCCATTTCGCTCTGCCCAAGAGCGGGAGGGGTTATTCGACGATTTTACACCCACCAAAAAAAAAAAAAAAAGGTATATGTAAAAGACAGAAGTGATTGACTGATGTATCATCGCACAGGACAAACCCTAAAATGTTACAAAATTAAAATTTCGCTTACGTATATCTCTTATGACGACATAGGCATCCACAATTTTTTTTTTATATTCAACCCGCAATGCGGTGAAATAGCGGATGAAAGTTTGTATGGAAAATCGTAATTTTCGAAATCTACGCTGGCCAATGCCGAAATATAGGTCCAACCTAGGACCAGGACCACCAGTCGTAGTCGCATACCACTGATACCTGATGCTTCTTCATAGCGTTCCATTGACACAGAAGTCAGCTGCTAGTTGCCATTAACAAAGTGGCATACGACTACGACTGTCCTCTATAATTTATCAAATTATCTACTTACTAGACGATTTTTCTTGTTTAATACTTTTAAGACCGCGGTTTTAGTCTGCGTTTTTATTCGTAGTCGGGTTTTAGTTTTTTAACTTATTTTTATTTTATTTTTGTGTGTTATTCAATAAATACATAAAAATATGTTATTTTCATAATGTAATATTCTACTTAATGTTGGTTTGTTATTTACATAATACGAGTAAATAACACAGACTAGACCGCGGGAACTGTTTGATCGCAAACTAAACGTATATGTTGGCTTGAACTATAATTTTATATACATATTTGTAATGTAACTCGCCAAGACCTTTCATTTGACATCAAACATGTTATGATTATCTCAATTACATTTTTTTACAACTTACAATTTGACATTTAAATTCCGTCATAAAAAGAATTATTAAAATGTTTATAGCCCATGTCTCCCGGGCAATAACTTACGAATCTATTGACACTTCATTTATTAAAATACGTTCAATAGTCTAGGCGCTACCGTGGAACATACAAACATACATAATTAAACTGCCAAAATCATTACCCTTCCTTTTGGCTTCGCCATAGTCGGGTAAAAAGGGGAGGCCTTTGACCAGCAGTGGGACACATGATAGGCGAAGAAAACATTCTGATTTATGGGAAACGTTTGTCATAGTATGAGTATATAATGCGGAGTAATGAGGAAAATGACGATGTAAGAGTTTGGGGGTATGAGGAACAGGGTGTTAAGGCCGTACCCTGACCAATTAACCTTGAGCATTCGTTCCCTCTGTACTGTACAGTAGTGAATACGCCCATATTTTAGAATAAAATCTATATAAAATAAAATTTTGGTCTTTTGGAATTTTTATTTGTGTCAAAATGTTCATTATTAAATTGTCTATCCATTAGTGTCAGTAGCAAAATTAAATCATGTTTACGTTACGAGGAGATGCGTGTTATTAATCACTATTTCTCATTTCGGGGGTTGTGTTGGAAGGAGATTTATTAAAGATATACTCAATAAAAAATAAAAATAAATCTGCAATTATGGAATCAAGATTATGTAGAAATTTAATATGTTTTTTATTAGTTGATATTTCTTTTAAATAACAAGTAGATAGCTCCAAAAAACTGCACAAAAACGGTTTGCGTGGCGTTTTGGTCGGGGAGGCGCCTTAAGTACCTCAGCCCCCATAGAAAAGGGAGGATCCTCCGACCAGACGGGTGTTGTGTCTCGTCTGCTAACTGCCCGACATATGTAAGTCGTGATTTTCTATATGAGCTAATGTCGCGGATAACTTTGATAGCACGATGTAGGCCTTGTCAATTAGTACTCTTGAGTTGCAATAGATGTCACTGTCGCCACAAACAAAATTAATTTAAGATTAAAGGAATACCGAAGGCCGAACGATGAATAGTCTGTCTGACGGATATGCCTAGAAAAGAGGCGACTGATGAAATAAGAAAAGTATACAAGAAGAAACATAAGTACCTATACAAGAAAAACACCCTTCAATTAAATTAGGAAGAGGAGAGGTGAATGATAACGATGAATAAAATCTACAACAAATCCTACAAGCAGTTTAAAAATGATTACCAACATCATCACATTTGTAGTAAAACAGTGTAATTTGTAGTCAAACATTTAGCTAATAAATTAACATAACATAACATCACGCCTTGTTATCCCAGACGAGTTAGGCAGAGGTGTACCTAACAGGTACACCTACATTTCACAAGTTATGATTTAGTCCCGTAATTGGGGGTGCGCCTATTGGCATCAATCAGGCGTAAATCCAGACTTCGTGGCTGCTACTGAGAATTTCCTAGTAGAAAAACCCAATAACACTTAACCCAACTCGGGAATTGAACTGAGGACCTCATGCTAGGCAGTCGCGCTTGAGACCACTAGACGCACGTAAAATACGAAATGGACGTACAATGACGGGTTTGCGTTAATTTTAAAATAAAAGTATTGATGTGGATCAATACATTTATTTTAAAATTTACGCAAACACGTCATTGTACGTCCATTTCGTATTTTACATCCGTCTTAACACGTAGTCATCGTCAGTTTATTGAGCCTGACACCACTGTCAGGCTCAATAAACTGACGATGACTCAATCGATGCCAAACTGTTTCAAAGCATTTATTGTTATGTGTTTTGGAAGCTATAACTTTATTTTAAAGCTCGTATTGTTCAAAGTAAGAAAATAAAACTAAAACTATTTCGATCGTAAATAAAAATAAATTTTACTACTCAATAAACGTTTTTACTTGTTTCTGACAGTTCCCTTTGGTATGTTCGATACATTTTATTGAATTTATCTTAGATTCTGTTACTCGTCATGTCAGCAGTCACCTCCTTCCTAGCCATATTATCCTTCACACAGTCCATCCATCGTTTCTTTGGTCTTCCTCTACTCTTATACCCATCTACATTCATACTCAACATTTTCCTCTGAACGTAAGTAAGTTGAATCTGCGTGCTTTTATTAAGATTATGTACTTCAAAAACATATTATACCCTACAAATGGCCTTTATGCTATCAGCAATATTATCTCGATATGAAAGTTGTACATAATCCAAACCGTTTTGAAAAAATATAAAACCTCACGTTTTGATTCGAAAAAATTAACCAAAAGTAGGAAAGACTTAGTATAGCACCAGTTTCCCAAACTAAAACCATCTTTGCAAGCAGACAATTCAATACGCTCAGTCGAACTGTACAATAAGGTAAACATAAAAATATTCATATACACTAAAAGCACATGTGCCATATTATTTATAATAAAATATATTTAAAAAAAACAATATTCTTATTATAAATAAAAAAATAAATGAAATAAAACAAATTGAAAATTTTATTATTAATAATTTAAAATTAATCCTCTCATATTTTAATATGTAAGAAAACCTTTACAAATTTGATCAAAAACTCACGTATGAAGAGACTGAGGCACTTTTACAGTACATGAAAAAGCAAGATACATAAAACACATACAATCTCACAAAAACTGATACTAAAAAATCAAACAAAACCACACTCTCATACACATACACACGCACACACACACACTTTTACACAATTTTTCTTGTTGTTATTCTTTTTTAAATTAAATTAAAATAAAGTAAATTATTTAATAATTAAAATGAAACATAAGTTAATAACCCACACATTTGTTATTGCTGTAATTATTGTGCTATGGAAGAGCGGGGTCTCATAACACAGGCAAAACTTGCTTAAAAGGATTCCCCAAACACAACCACTCATTTTTGTAACAAATTTCGTGAATAAAACATTTTTGTATTTTGTATTTGTATTTGTGTCTATTCTCAAATGAAAACTTTACCTAACATAATTATCATGGCCAAATGAAAATTGAACGCACAATTTTATACTAAATGTTTCGTTTTTTGCCTCTCATGTCATCTTAAATCGACCTAATTGACAGCTGTCACGTGTGTTCAAGTCTACCCCAAAGTTACGACATGTAGAGTGATCCTCAGAGATATAAGTTACAAAAATACGATCCTACAAAAATCATGAGCAATTTGTCTTCTACGACTTTCACGAGCGTTTCCAAAATTGAGTTCTCGACTAAAATAACTAAAATGTTGTATATTTCTCTGCTTTAAAGTTGTTTTGAGTTTAGATATTGGGTTTCGTATAAAAACTTTTCATTGTTCACTGAATAATAAAACTTGAATGACTGAGAGAAAATTCACTGGAAATCTGCAAAATATTGAAAATATAAAATGAAAATGCAGTAACATAGAAAACAATTTGTACGGAACAAACGTTGAATTGAATTCTACTTTCAACCCTCTGAAACGTATGAGTGTATTTTATTGCCCATTTTAATCGAACAACCCTTTTTATTTTAGTTTTATTTCTAGTTCATGTTTGTGTATGAACATAGAAGAGCGATCGGTTAGTTCAATGAATGTTTAAAACTCTATACCGTTGTTTAACACCAGTTTTTACTTATTTTTGGTAGAAGAGATTTTTTTTCAAAACATCTTTGTATTGTGTATAATATCAGTCCATTCATATTTTAACTCGGTTGAAATGTCATTGTTGTAAATATTATTCAAAAGATTTCATCAAAATAAAAGAAAAAGATTAAAACTGTAATGATACCATTCCATTTAACGAAATAAGTTTTGTTTGTTGCCAATGATTTGCTCGAATTCGCTACTCCATTCTGCTCGCCTACTGCATTTATTAAAACCGTTTAGAATTTCAATTAAACGTCGAATTCATGCTGCTATTTCATTAGGCAGCTTGCTAAATAGATATTGGTTCAATAATAAACGCTGCTACCATACATTAGTACTGTTCAAAGCAATATTAATCTTTTATCACCAGCAATATTTGGTGTATTAAGTATCTATTTGTTGGTAGGACGGAGAGCTTATTCTAATTTCTAGTAATGTTAACGCGTCAGTCAATTATGAACGCGTTTTTAAAACATTTAGTTTATCTTATCGTTTCAACTTACCACTATATCTACAGCGCAGACACGATAGGCTCCTTATCCGAAGTATTTACAGTTTTATCTACAAACATATACATATTAACACAGTCTTCGTTAGGACTCGGGTTGTCCTCTGGCTTCTCATCAGGACTTATATTCTCAACGCCTTCATCTTCATACACCTTTAACTTATCATTGAACTCTATTTTATATCTAACTGAGGGTATCTTACTAACTGTGGAAGTCAAAAGGGACTCTTGCACGGTATCGTTACCGTTGCAAGTTTTCTCTGAACGAAACATACCTGTCCGCTCTGACTGGTTGAACTTCCTCTTAGACCTCTTTGTGACCAACGCTCCTAGACACGGCAGTATCTGCATGAACTCCTTTCTGAAGTTCTCGTTCAACCACGCGTACAGGAACGGGTTATAACAAGTGGAAGACATAGCGATGAAGTGCGCAACAAAAAATAACACCATGTAATATCTCCAGTCTTCGGCCAGTGAATAAAAGTCACTGCTTATATTTATTAGATTCAAAGGCAGCCATGACAACCCAAATATGGCCACCATTGCTATCAACATTCTGTTTGTTCGCCTCTTCCTTTCTCTTTCTGCGTCTTCCTTCTTACTGTTCTTACTTCCAGGCCTTGATTTTAATCTATCATTCAATTTTACACTAACACATGTATAGCAAAAAGCCATAACAATGAAGGGGACTACAAACTGCATTATGGTGGTCACTGCACCGAACGCCTTACGAATTTGATCTGAAGGCCATTTTTCCGCGCAGTATACGTCTTGGAGCGCCATGTAGTAGCCATAAGGAAAGGTCACAGAGAGAGAAAAAACCCAAATGAAAACAATCAGGCAGATACAGGTTTGGATCTTCATGCGAGGTTTAAACGGATAGATGATGACGAAGAATCTATCAATAGCTATCGAGGTTAAAGTTAACGTGGATATATAGACGCTGCATCCTTGTGCATAAGGCATAATATGGCACAGAGGGCCTCCAAACACCCATCTGCCGAGGAAAGTGTAAAGTGGTGTAAATGGCACAGCAAACACGCAGAGCAAGATGTCGGATAATGCGAGGTTCGTGATGAAGAGATTAGTGACAGTTTGCATAGCCCGGTTCCTGATCACAGCGTAACATACTAGGGCATTCCCAAAGATTCCAACTACGAAAATAATGGTGTATGCTGTACAGAAAGCTGCTTGAATTGCTTTATCCTCAATTGGGTCAGTCGTTGTATTGTTTTGGAATTCATCGCTGATTGCGCTGAATGTGGCATTGTCTGCTGGAGTATCGGTAGCCCATAGGTCGGTCGGCATAGTTCCTTCTTGTTCTTAACTTGTCATCATAAACCATCTAGGTTTGGTTTTATCATATTTGGTATGTGTTATCTTGTTAATTTTTATGTGAAGCTGGCTTTGTCTCATACTGTTATTAACTGCTTATTTGCTTCTTATATTTGTTATTGTTGAATCGGAGTACAATATTTGAACATTGTTTTCTATATCCGGTCGATCATTCTTGATTGATGATTGAAATCTGAAACAAGAGAGAGAATATTTATTGTATTTGTTCGAGTGAAACTTTTTGACGGTTATCGACATCTTCAGTAATGGTATTGAAGACATTATTTATGATCGTATTAATTTAGGTAAACCAGTAAACGAAATGCCAAGATCTAGTCATAACATAACATAATAAACATCACGCCGATAATCCCCGGAGGGTCAGACAGATCTGCATTCGGCCAGTTATGTTTAAGTGTCATGGTAATAGAGGGCGAGCCTATTACCATTTAACGGTCCCAAATATAGACTAACGTGGCTTCCACTGAGAATAACCGACGGAAAAACCCTATAACATTTTGCCTGTCCTGGGAATCAGACCCCGTACTTCATGTTCAGTAGTCAGACCGACGAGGGAGATCTAGTCTTGAATTATAGAGAACAAAGAAATCCCAAAGGGATTCTGGATATTTTCTGTTCGACACTAAAAATATGAGAGATATTAAATAATACTCCACATGTTCAAAGTTATCGTTCATAAAGTATTAATACCGGTTCGTAGGGTATTTTATGTCTTAAATTTTCCAAGATATATTTCACACTCGGTAAGTGTTTTGATTGGCTGTAAAAATACTTGCATGTGTCTATAAAATCGGAATGCCGAAGTAGAAACTATAAAACGTAGATTCTTAAATGGGTTCTGCCATAAATATGTCTGTAGAATCAATGAAATGGATTTAGTTACAAAAACACTGGTTCCAATAAAAATATTTTGTTTTATGTGTGTTGCAAGATTGTATTAGTAAATATCAAATCTTTGAGGCGAATAGCCATCTTTACTGATATTTTAAGTAACTGGATAACCTGTCAAACAATATTTATGCTTTTGTTCATTTTTGGAAGTAAACAAAAACAAAGTAATTGTGATCACTGACAGAGGCGAGATGACGGCACGGTTGGCGCAGTGGCTCAAGCAATGGACTGCTGCGCTGCGTGTCGCGGGTTCGATTCCCGCACGGTACAAATATTTGTATGACCTACAGATAGTTGTTCCGGGTCTGGGTATTTGTGTATGTGAGTTTAAATGTTTGTAAACGCACCCACGATACAGGAGAAATTCTTAGAAATTTAGTGTGGGGCAACGTTTTTTTTAAAATAAAAAAAATAGCAGTTTGTTCCTTCTGTACAAGATATAAAAGATTACCCAAACAGATCAAGCTAGCCTTAGTCAAAGTTATAGTTTATATTTTCTAAGTAATGAACACGAATTGTTTCGGATTGACAGACTGTTTGCTCGGAAATATGATAAGTTTCATTTGAAACGAAGGACATAAATAATAAAACAGTCTGACTTACTAACTACTTTACTAATGAGAAAATTTATCATATTAAATACTGAGTGTCCTTCCACTTCTCTCCTTGATCTATGCTGTGCTCGACAGGGTCCATTATTATCATCATCATTATCACCATTATCATTTATTACATCCAAAGATTGTTAGTAAAACATAAAACTATGTTAATAATGGGACAAGCCCGCCTCACTATTCCCAAACCACTTTAACTTCTGTAAGCCAGAATCAACAGTGGCGACCACAAGAAAAGCGCCGAGACAATGAAGCTCGACGAAGTCCCAGAGAAATGATTTGACTGTCTTGGATCCCGCAACGAAATTAATCAGAAAAGAATAGCGGAGGAGTAGGAAAAACAGAAATTGCCACTTTCCTCCATATCAGCAGGAGACAGAAAAGAACAAGGCCAATAGGCACACAGGGACGTATACAACTGGGATAAGCCCAGTTGCCTAGCACCACGGATATTGTTGTCATTAATATTACTGGGTCCTAAGTTGTGAGCTGTTATATTTGATACTGTGCGCTGCTACTACTGTGTGCTGTTTGTTTATATTTGTTTTTTTTTTTGCGGTTTATTTTATTTGTTTTAAAACTATGTTAGTCACACATGTAGGCTCGATAGAGAATCTATAATCGGCCAATAAAACTTGCCCGCAATGACCTTCAGGAAACTGTATGAGCTGCCCCGGACCCTCCTCAGCGACGCGGCACGCTTACGTCTGAGCGCTCCAAAGCCACCAGTGTGTATTATGACCAGTGATTGGAATAGGTAAAGCCATTTAGATTCATTGACCGCAAACATTGGTGTTAATATGGATATTCCACGGGTTTCCGACTGATACTACGGGATTTAATTGATTTTCATTATTTTTGTCAATTTGTATAAAAATTGCTCATTTTTTTTTTATTGCTGATAGGCTCGCGTTTGACCACTATCTCACTCATGTATTTTTTTTATGATTTTGCTACTTAAAAACCAAATCTCACGACTCAGGGAATATCCATATCATTCTAACTTATGGCGCGTACATAAAACAGCTCTACCTATTCCGATCTCTGATTATGATTAATTTTCCTACCAACGACATTGTACATTATGATACGAAATAAAGATTTGAGACATTCTTAAATCCAAAACTATAAGCAAAGTCATGGAAATTTATTGTTCAACAAATTCAAATCATAACTGGATTTAGTTGTAATCCTTTTAACACGGCCTTGGTCTTGCCTACAGATGTGTCTTGTCGATCAAATATGAGAACTTCTCAAAATGCAACAAACATTTTGCTTACAAAAAAATAACAATTTCCTTGCATGCTTTTCTTGTTTTACTATTACGGACCTTGTATAAACTAGAAGAAATTTCCGTGCGTTCAAGCATTTTTGTCATACCTATTATTGGAATCAAATATAACAGCTCACAACTTAGGACCTAGTAATATTAATGACAACAATATCCGTGGTGCTAGGGCTTATCCCAGTCGTAGTACGTCCCTGTGTGCCTATTGGCCTTGTTCTGTTCTGTCTCCTGCTGATATGAAGGGAAGTAGAAATTATGTTTTTCCTAATCCTCCGCTATTCTTTTCTAATTAATTTCGTTGCGGGATCGAAGACAGTTAAATCATTTCTCTAGGACTTCGTCGAGCTTCATTCTCGCGGCGCTTTTCTTGTGGTCGCCACTGTTGATTCTGGCTTGCAGGAGTTAGTGGTTTGGGATGGTGGCGGGCTTGTCCAAACAAAAAAAAAACAGGCATATAATGTGATAAAGTTTTTCTAAGACGTCTTTGTTATAAAATCAAATGTTGTTTAGTATTCATCTGCCTAGCCTTTTCCCAACTATGTCGGCTTCTAGTCCAACCTATTTTACATGGAGCGACAATCGACCGATCTGACCTCCACAACCCAATGAATACTGGAATTGGTCTTAAAATAGAACTGAGATGTGTAAATGAAAAACCAGCTAGTGACCGTTCAAGGCCGTTCAGACAATTCATAATAATCTGTGAAACGATATTATGCCCATTATTCTTCTTTATTCATGAATTCGTGACATCTATAAAAGCCCAATAAATCGTTTCTGTCATTCTCGTTTTCATATTTGAAAGATGGAACTGAGGATAATAGCTGTTTTGCGTTTGCAAAGAGGTTTTCATCCTGTACGTCTTTTTTTTACAAAAAAAAAATGTTTGGCTCTATATTTTCCATAAATAATGTTCATGACAACATATGTTAATTTATGTTGAAACACGTTTACTTTGAAGTAGGACTGTGTTTAATTTTATTAGATCAGTATTAATTTTGAAGGTATTTTTAATAAGATGAATTAGATGACAAAGTGAAAGATGCTATCGTAAAAAATTGTGAATACCGCTTTTTAAGCCGTGGATCAAAAGCTTTCCAACGATGAAAGGAGGTTATGAAATATGATGAGAAAATGCTATATGAATAGTGTGCTGGTAATTATAATAATTATTTAATAAAATTAATGATTTATTGTAAGATGCGAATAAAATTAGCAACGGACATCCGATACACCCACTTGTTTGTACATAAATAGACTCGGAAAATGTTATGAATTATACAGAGCTAATAGAAAATGTATTTAAGGAGAGAAATTGTATTTCCTTATACGATAAGGCATAAATAAGGATTCTTCTTCCTTGTTGCCTTAAATAGATTTCTATAATGATATCACTGATTGCCGAGCTAATCATTATCTTCCTGCCTTCGTCCTTCGTTTGGGGTCGGCGCATCACGGGTTTGATTTCTGGACGAATGTCGTGAATTTATTTGCAGAACAAGAATAACAGGTAGATGTAGCAAGTTTTGTTGAATCAGGATCTGCTCCTGTTAGGTATAAGTTTCAGTTGATTTAACTTTTATTCAACATCTACTCAGACAATTTATATAAAAACGATAATAGGGTAGTTAAAAAAAAATACAATTAGTCCGTCAGATAGATTTCCAAAAAATATGGGACATGTATTATTTCTTTTTTCACGTAAACAAACAATGAAGACGATACAGTGCTTTGAAAACTCGTGTGACGTCAATTTCTAAGACATCAATATGACAATTTTTACCGGTGAGTGACGCCACAACCCCCCACTCAAATCTTTGACGCGTTTTATCTTCGTCAATATTTGTTGATTTGATAAAAGAAAAAATACGTATCCAATATTTTTCGATAATCCAACAGACGGACTAATTAGAATCATATATTTTTTAAGTCAGTAAACATCCCCATTATACACACCTTTATTATAAGCTCGATAGATATCAATACAAGTGTCAATATCGGTAGTATTAAGATATGTGTTTTAGTTTAAGGTTTGATGTTGTCCTATTTATTCTAAATTGTGAGCACTGTGTCTTTCACACTCTCTTTTTTAAAATTCCGTTTTTTAATTCGAGAAGACTTTTCTGAAGAGCTGTCAGTATCACGTCTTATTTCTAATACGTTTTGTTAGCTGCTATTACCGCACTCGGCAGATATGTTTAATGATTACTTAAGCCGTCAATAAGCAAAGGTTTTGTATGTCATATCTTTACTAAGTGATGGCTTAAGTAATCATTAAACGTCTCTGAGTACGGCTGTTTGTGTTCCATAGATGATAAATAAATAAATATATGTACCTAATACGATGTAAGTATGGGTGTAAATTAACCCTTCACACATACGTCAACCAAGCATTCTGTACATCAAACTTAGTACCCCTACGCGAAAAACTTGCTGGGAAACGACATTTTTTTTGGGGTCAAATATCACATTTTACAGTAAAACTCAATGTAGCACTCTTAAAACATTGTGCTAGTGGATGCTTTGAACAGTAAACGGGTCATGGAGGTAATTTAAGTAAAATTATAACCTGAAAAACTAGTATTTACAAAAACAGCTGTGCAATATTTGGAACTTTGACCTCTAATATCTCCGTAACTAGGGGGTTCCCAGGTATGGTCTAGAAACAAAAATGATCGCAGTGGTGGGAATAACAAGTGCTCTTTGTTTGCGTTATGGGTACTTTAAGACCCTTTATATCATAGAATATTTGAACGAATTTAGATGTTTCATTCAATTGTAATTTATCTTACGTTACTCCCTTCGTCACATTAGATTTTCAACGTTAACCTTACAAGACCATAAGTCTATTTGGATACATACATAAACCTACAGTTCTGTAAATTCATCACCATTATTTATTTGAGTCGTAAAATCGTCAGTATATTTTATGTATCGTGTGAATCAAGTCAAGTTGATTTAGACATTATTGTGTTGGTATTGACCACAGATGTGGCTGCTTGGAGATTCGCCAACATTTTCTACTCCATAAAGATAATCAAAATAAATAAAGTTATTTTTATAACAATAAAGATAAATTATAATCGGGTTTTGGGTGAGTTGTGGTTACTAAGTAATTGTTACAACAGCCTGCTCACAGCGTGCCACCCTAGCCAGCCAATGACAGCTAACCATAACCATGCCACTCTAGCAAACCATAGCCATGCCACTCTAGCATACCATAGCCATGCCACTCTAGCCAGCCAATGACGGGCAACGACTCGCGAGCCAATCACAGTCAAGCGAAGACACCGCCATAACTACCGGATGCCTCCGGTGGGATATCAGTCTATATAATGCCCTGTAAGCTCAGTTTCGAGGTCTTGTCGCGCTCGATTGTGAAACCTGTAAGTCGAGACTCTGTCCGAATAAAATAATGAATCAGTTCCTGTCTATTTGTTTACCACTGTCGTTACACTCAGAAGTGGGATCGAATAAAAAAACCTACGATAAAACGACGCTCTGCTACATTTAAAAGTCAACGGTCACCTACTGTGGAGGACGAGGTCTGAAAATTCAAACGAAGAACGTCGATGCACACCGCCTGCAAGGAAAATATTGTCTCTCATCCCAGTATCACAAGGCACAAATTGAAAAAGCGGGCGACAATCTGGATGGAACACGAAGCGCCTACCCTCAGTATCGCATCGTTCATTCCATAATTTGACCTTGAAAACGAAGACTGCGGCCAGTAACCACCTATGAGACACTTTGAGTTAAAAGAAGTATCCATCTCTCTGCCAGCAACGGTTCTACGGTAAATTAAGACTACCTAAAGGTTGTCAACAGCGGGCCCAAGGACAGGAAGGAACCGTCCTACTTCACGCTGAGAGCTGCTAGGAACCATGCTTAAATAACAAGGTCAGTCAACATGCCAATATTTGCAAAATTAGCCAAATATATAAGCCAAATGTGTTTTACACTGGAGTGCCCCATGAGTTGATAATTATGCGAATCGTAGACAAAATAATTTGGTAAGCCCGATAAGTAAATCTAATCATAGTCAGTTAATCAGTATAATATTATCTCGGTACAAAAATTGTTTTACGAGTACTAGTTGTGTACTAAGGAGTTAAGAACTTACGATGTACATATTTAGTTCAAGTGCGCATTAGATTATCCAACAATAACAATTCCAAAGTAAATCATGTAGATCAGATTTAAATAGCTACAATAATTTTATTAAACTATTATCAGAGGTATAGATAGCATTCCTTGGCGATCTCTTGCTACCGTCAGCCGATATTCAAACAGTTTTAGACTTATTGGATAAAGTTCTTGACAAATTGAAAACGAGGAACTTAAAATAAAATATGAGGAACTGCTAATTTTTACATATTTTTTAATTAGGGTATAAAACATCATGACGTGATGGCATTCAACCAGTTGAATTTAAGTTGATCGTCTTAATTTCTCTATTCTATCTAGTTCTATCTAGTTACTAAATAAAGTCCATTCATATCACGTAATGCTATAACATTTAAGTTGCGTTAAAACACTTTAATTAATAGCGGTGAAGCCGAAAACATAAGCTAGTATGGCATAAATATGTACTTATACAACAATAAATAATCATAAATGGAATCTACACATCTCTTGTAATGAGGTTTGTACATAGGTGTTAAAAACAAACTTTCCTAATTTATTTTAAAAGACATTTTCGTGGTACAGCTATTTTCTAAATCGTAAGGTATGTCGTTAAAAATTGTTGGTACTAAGCATTTCCTACATCTTTGTCCATAATAATTAGTACAAGTGGGTACCTACTACAAATCTTCTTATGCATTTATTCTTTTTACTTTAGCTTAAAGTCCCATGCTATAGGGGGCGAGCCAGGTTAACTCTTGTTTGTTAGAAGATTGGTTTTCTGGCCCATATTAAGTGATATTGAGGAGTTAGGTAATGATTGACATAAACTAAGAAGTGTGAAAGGTCATATTATATGATACAACGGGTTTACAGGTTTAGTATCCGCTGTAACATATCGTAGCAGTGCTTTTGTCTGATAGCACCAGTAGTGTGAACGAACAATTGAAAACCGAAGATTTCATAAATCTCCTGAGAGGTCTATTGCCCCATTTTAACTTGGTTTTTCTGAGCTGACTTGTAATCACTGTTTTCTTGTTTCCATTGCGGGAGCAATTGTTCCAGGACGGCCGAATGTTACAACAGCCTGCTCACCCTAGCCAGCCAATGACAGCTAACCATAACCATGCCACTCTAGCAAACCATAGCCATGCCACTCTAGCATACCATAGCCATGCCACTCTAGCCAGCCAATGACGGGCAACGACTCGCGAGCCAATCACAGTCAAGCGAAGACACCGCCATAACTACCGGATGCCTCCGGTGGGGATATCAGTCTATATAATGCCCTGTAAGCTCAGTTTCGAGGTCTTGTCGCGCTCGATTGTGAAACCTGTAAGTCGAGACTCTGTCCGAATAAAATAATGAATCAGTTCCTGTCTATTTGTTTACCACTGTCGTTACATAATCGTTGTGGATACAAGTGCGTGGATGAATAAAGAGAGATGAAGAAATAGGTATCAGATGACTGAAAAAATCGTGGCTAGATTATAACAGTCGCTCGGATCATGGTTAAGCCGCGTTTGCCTAGGTTGGTCTCTGAATTGGTGGCTGCTAATTACATACAGAATTTCCTCCCATGCCTATCCATGTAAAATACTGGGTTCTAGCTTTCGATTAGAATGGAACCCAACCTCAACATAGTTGGGAAAAGGCTATGCAGGCAAAGTATCAGCCGATTTGAGATTCAATAGAAAATTAAGGATTAAGGGTAATCAGTACGCCGCCGCGGGAGGCGCTCCGGGCGTCGTGGGTCACGCGATGACCTCCGGCCACCGTAGACGCGGGCCTGTGGACAGTGGGCGCCGTCCGTCCGTCTTACGATGAAAACAGGCCGTGTCGACGCCGCGTTCGTGTTCCACGCGCGCCTCAAAGAGATGTCAGCAACATGGGAGGGGCCCGAAAGGGCCGACGCCCGTCGGGACCGCGGGTTGTACACTAGTTATCGCGGCCTCGACATAGAGGGCGAAGAAGGAACATGGGTGGTTTTTAGTCAGTAGAAGTCTGACACTCCCTTTCGCTCTGCCCAAGAGCGGGAGGGGTTATTCGATGATTTTCCACCAGCCAAAAAAAAAAAAAAAAATGGGTAATCAGTACCAACTCTAGTTCTATTTCATTCAAATTTTATACCAAGTGCATAGAAATAAAGTGCAATTAAGGATACGCGGGCGCCGAAATGGCGCGTCACATCCACGCCTGAGCTACGACATTCCGTATAAACCTATTTGACCCGCGCCTTAGCGCTGATCAACTGCTGTTAGGTGTGCCCTACGACGTACAAACCGTATGATAGGTTAAACGAGGGACTAATTTGGGGAAAGTATTCAATATTTTAAACTCGTCCAAATATGTAAAAAAAACTATAACCTTAATTTTCCAATTTTGAAAATGTTACCTCTAAAAGGCAAGTAAAATTACGAAATCTGCTTCTGCTCACAAAGTAAGGTCAGGCGATAGTCAGCGGAGAATCAATTGCGGTCTGCCACAAAGATATCGCTGTGAACTGACCCCGTTTGTGATAAAAAAAGACTACGACTGAGTCCCAAGCAAACTCGATAGTAGCCTTTAAAAGAGATAGGACAAAGATCAGAAAGAAATCGGTAACCTTGATTTTTGCTACAAAAATATGTATTAGCATAGAAAATACTGGAAGTTTCAAAAGAACCGTAAATATTTATTTGACCACTCAGCATAAAATTAACTTATCATACAGATAACGTTTTGCTACTGTCGTCAAAACATCTACGTATAAACAAACTGAGTGAACTCTTATTCAACTCGGAGAGTAATATTTTTAGAATAATTTCACGCAGAGGAAAGTCACAAGCAACAGCAAATTTATAAATGTAATCAATAAGCACAATACTGAATAAAGGAAATAAATTCAAAGCAAATACATTCTTTACAGATGAAGGGTCATCGACAGCAACATGATGGCTACCAGACATCGTGGACGGTGAGTAATGGGCTTGCTCACCGTCCGCCCGTCTTATGACGATGACAGGCGCGCTCATGTTCCACGCGCGCCTCAATGAGATGTCAATAACATTGCAGGGCCTGTCGGGGCTACGGGTTGGTCGAAAAAGATAGCAGAACCCCGGAAAAAAGGGCTAAGAAGGACAATGGGTGGTTTTTATTGAGAAGAAGTCAGACACTCGTTTCTGCTGCACCCAGAGCGGGAGGAGTCATTTGATAATACCCCACCATCCAAATAAAAAAAAAACAGGGTCATCGACGGGTCAAATCTCAAGTGCGTTATGCGGCGTTTCGATCGATTGACAATACACTGAGTAGGTGTGTGGAGTCTCAGTGACTGAATTTCGGACAAAACTGCACTGCAAAAGGTTACCGACATAGCCAGAAGAATTGCCACATTGCTCGTATAATGGATGGCCGATAGGCCGAAAAAGTCTGGAGTTGCGACCGCGAACCGGGAAACGTTGCGATGGAAGGCCTCCTACTAGGTGGACCGATGACCCGGTGTAGGTTGCGGGGACCCGCTGGATGAGAGACGCACGGGTCCTGTCAATGTGGAGACACCTGGGGGAGCAGTGGACATCGTTTGGCTGAAATGATGATGATAATGATGATATTTAAATTTTATTTCCACCGACGCGCATAAAAGAAAAATAATAAAATTAAACATTTGGGAGAAAGCAGTGTTAGCGCAAACGAATGTGAAGTTAATAAAATAAAACACTTTAATGCAGCGATAGAACGCGATTTTGAATTAGACAAAACACTTAAACACATTATTTATTTGTATGAAAGTCCGAAAAGCTTCAAGGCAGACAGATTATAGCTTATAGATTATAGCTTTTAAATATAAAACACTTCAAAGAGTTTATCTTTACATATTGGGATCCATTCATAGACGACTTAAATGCAGACTCCTTCAAATTTACTGTAGATTAATCTACCATCAGCTGTTATAAATCAGTATTTGTTAATAGTAACGTACGTGTGTGTTTCAGTGTGTGTCAGTGCCAAAGTTTGTGTGTATGTGTGGAAGGTGTGAGCGTTTTGAATGGTAAAACTTGAAAAAATGCTACAATCCCAGTCGCAATAGGCATAATGACATGTAGTTTGCTTAACAAAGAGTAGAAAAATACTCCATGGCCATTTAGACCAATAAGACTATGTTATGTGGTACGTACCTTAATAATATGCACGTGTTTAGAAAAAAAATTAAATAGCTTTAACAAAATACAAAGTGTCAGTGAACTTTTACACAATATTGAAGAACAATGGCCTCTTTAGCATATCAGGAATCCTGATATGCTAAAGAGGCCATTTTAGACTAGGATAGATAGTGAGTTTTTTTGCTGATTCCTTGAAAAACAAAGTTGAGTTTTGAAATACTTGCTTAATAGCAAGTATTATCTCTTAGTTCCAATATTATGAAAGTAAACGTTTACTTTTCAGAGACATCATTGTTATTTTTATTTACGTGTGTAAATGTATCCTCTCGCATATCAAAGACAAACCTCAAACCACGGTATAAGGTTACAAAAAAATGATCCTCCAAATTCTTGCCTAATTTAATGTTATTAAATAAATGAGCTGAGCGTGGGGTACTTGACGGAGTAAAGTACCGCATTTTAATCATTTTATGCTCCCGTTACCCCGAAATATGAAAACATTCAGCAGATTTAATTTAAGACGGTACAATTTTCGTTTTCCCTAAATAATGATCAGGCTAGACGTTGAAAAATGTTTTCAAGCTATAATTGAATTATACCCAATGTTCTAGAAAAACTTAATTAAATAAAAATAAGTACTTTGTTATTATTGTAGGACAAGCCAGAGCAAAAGGGAAATAAAAGCTTTTATTTGAACAGATTAACGAACAACCAAATAAGAACAAGTTTATTAAAAAAATCACTGGACACAGGTATTTTAGAGCTCCTTACACTTTCAAAGTTTAGAAAAGAATGTTCCGCTAAAATGGCGCCTTAGACCTTTTAAAACCTCTTTACTAGACTGCAGTACTCAACTGTCATTCTAATAATCGTTGGCGCCATTTTGGTATTTCAACTAAATCAAATAACTTACTTATTTATACAAAACAATTCTGTAATTCTTATAAAATACTGTAAATATCTTCAAACTACATAGTTTTAAATGTATTGATATATCTGGGACTGATATTTCTGATCACACAAACCTTTATTTATTTAAACTTATTTAATTTTTATGCTCCAAATTATAACTATGTTGTGAATGTTTCTTATTGTGAGAAATATACTAACATAAATAAACTCACGACTTTTTTCTGTGGAGGTAGGCAGACGCCGCTCGTCATAGTCCACGTTCACACATCACAATGTTCTGTCTAAACAAAACATATTTACCCAACTCGTGAGAAATATTTACCCAAAAATATCAAATATAGACTCAGCAGAATTGAAAGTCGTCTTGTTTCGTAAAAGGATCGGTTATTTACATTTAATTATCAAAGAAAACTCAGTGCACGCTCTTCACGTAACACAGTAGCCATTTTCATTCCGTATCTTATATTTCAACACACAAAAGCCCTGTCGAGGTAAACTCAAGCAATATTTGCGCAACAACACGCTTGAATGTAATACCTGTAGAGCAGAGATGTTATGAGTGGGATATGAAAATTCGGATCTGGATACGGATATGGGCGTAGGAATAATAATAATCCATTTTCGGATACGGATATGAAATGATTTCGGTTTATTTTGGTTACGGTATTAAAATCTTAAAACACATTCTGACAACTGACAAGTGACGGCTTGGTCGGGTAAAACAGACAGTGTTATCAACTCTCAAAAATATTTATCTCTAAATCAAAAATAAAGAAATCCCTAAAATGCTGGCATTTACTTGAAAATAACTCTAAATATTTTTAATAAAATAGTGAATAATAATTTAAATTTATATTTTGTTCGAATCTAGTAGGTAATTCGGTTTCGGTTACAGTTACGGATATTTTTTTATTTCGTATATTCTGTAATTTCTGTGATGGTTACGGAGCTCCATAACATCTCTGCTGTGGAGTATGTGAGTGGTTGAGTGAGTACTCACAGTTCTCATGTAAGACAAACAATGCGTGGAAATAAGCTAATAAGTAAAGCAATATCAAGTAAATAACTCTGGAAATGATACACAAAATGAACAAACGCCTCCGGCTAAGATTTATCGTGTATATAAATTATGGGGACCCTTTTCACTTGATCCGGGAAACCACAGGAATCCATGGGGGTTGACGGAAACCGACGGATTCCGGGATGATGTCAGTCTGTCTTTGGTTGAATATTTGGTGACCAAACTCAAAATAAATGGCACGGAAGCGGCAATATTTTGGGCAGTGAAGATATATTGAGAACAGAAATGATATTGTATTCCTCGATGGCTTTAGGCTTAGTTGTACACATTAGTATATCCAAATTTGACCAGTCATGTTCAAGTACCTTGGTTGGGTCAGCCTATTGCCACCAAACGGGAATATATCCTCCGTGGCTGGTACTGAGAAATACCTAATGGAAAAACCCAATAACACTTTTCCCGACCTTTCAAAGTGATCTTTTACATTTAAAAAATACCTACACTTTATTCCGAATCGAATGATACCTCGTTCATATTTTAAGGACACGGAGAAAAAATTTAGACTCAAAAAGCCTTGTTGACTAGACTATCATCATCTACCTAGCCTTTTCCCGACTATGTTGGGGTCGACTTCCAGTCTAACCGGGTGCAGCTGAATATCAGTATTTTACATCGGGCGACTGCCTATCTGACCTCCACAACCCAGTGAACACTGGGTAATACGATACCCTATGGTAAGTTAAGTAGACTATAATTATTATGCTTAATTATAACGCGCATCGTTTGCTAAAGTAGGTTATCGAGTAACCTGACAGTCATGTATTTTTTGATAATTATTAATAAATTAACTAAACTAAACAAAGCAGATAAATGTACGGCGATGAGACCACACATACATTGTATACTTTCTTATCTTTAAGCCCACTGTAAGTTCATTAAACAACAAGATTTCACGCAAAAAATAATATAATATTGTTCATAATTTATGAAAGAAATTATTGTTTCAAACGAACAGCTCTATATGATAACTAACAGTGTTCACAAACTAAAATAAATGACGTTTTAGTACCATTTTAGTACAAAAAAATTAACTAAGTATTTTATCAAACTGTTTGTTCAATAACCATATAACCATGACGATAATCAAATACCAGCTGGAAATGTAGGCGGCCACTCATAGGCGTATTTATTTGAAACACTAACAAAACCCTTTTGGGTGATAAGATAAAATATAAAAGTATACCAGGAATCCCTCGTTCGCCTAAAACCGACGATGAGTATGATGGACGTAAATGTTACTATTGCTACTGGATATTATTACGTCAATAGTGTCAATATTTGTAAAATTATCTTTTGACTTCCTAGAAAGGATGAGTTTATGTTAGGTTATTCCACCAGAAACTTATTTTTGTTAATAATAACTATTTTTTTAGCCGACTTCAAAAAGGTGGAGGTTCTCAATTCGTCGATCTTCTATTCTATCTTTATTCATCGGATAGAAAAACCTCACGCGGTAGTCCTACATACATTTTATTGATATTTGGTCCTCTATAATACGCATGTTTTTTTTTGCGTCTACGTAGATAATGCTTTTAAAAATAACTTCTTGATAGCATCTAAAATTATTTGACAAGGATTTCCACAGCATGCGTATATATTCCACAGTTCACCCCATTCGATGTATGAGGATTTTCTTACGACGAAAAAAGGGAAAACACTCTTCCTAACCTAAGCAATAGAGATAAAAATCGCGTTGGCATTAAACCAACCACCAAAAGCTAAGAATTCGATTACGACCATATTTATGGAAGCAAACCAACATGACATGTGTGTTCAATGCATACGGTAATATATTTCCTGCTTCTCTAATGCATGACCCAGCTGCGAAACCACAGTTAAGCCATCTTTAAAATACGTTTTCTCACCACATTTCCGAGTCCCATAATTTCAATCTCCATTAAACTGAAGACATAAACTTTATACAGAGGACTATCTATACTTAAAGCTATGTCCACCCTGTAAAAGTTTAATGCCCTGCATTTTATGTGTTAAGAATGCAAGGGTGCACTTTATACAAGTCACTAGGTTCTAATGGTGCTGGGATAATGCTCTTATTCTTTGTTAGAAATAGAATTCTCTTTTAAGATACGATGTAATATGTAATGGATTTATACGTATTCACTAAATCAAAATCAAAATAGTTTTATTAAACATGGGCACTTATAAAACGTTTATAAAAAGGAGCACGGTTCGGTGCATTGGTCGATTCCTAAGGAGAAGAACCGGCAAGAAAGTTTTAATCTTTACAACAAGATGTTGTCCGCGACCTATGTCATCATCACATCATCAGCCTATAATGTTCCCACTGCAAGGACTCAGGCTTTCTCTCTAGGAGAGGGATGGGCTATTAATCACCACGTGTGCCCTGTGCGGGTTGGTAGATGTCACAAGTCTTCGAATTTTTTGGTTAGACATGCCGCTTACCTCTCAATGTTTTCCTTCACTTTCGTGAACTTTTGTTTTGTTTCGGTACGTAAATAAACAAAGAAAATTAAGATAAATGGACAGAGAAGAGTCATATCATATTTTAATTATCGCTGTAACTCTATCTCACTCATTTACCTTATAATGTTTATTTTGTAACCTTCATTAGGGATTTTCAGAAACGTTTTGATCCGTTTTCACGATTCTTTCAAAAAGATTTTTGTGTAAAACAACCCTTTCTTAGATTTCAACAATTTTTAATTAGGTGAAGATACCTACATACAAATAGCCAGAAGGTTGCGCGTCAGGTCTCGTAGAAGAAGCCGTAATGTGCTAGATAAAACCAACGGGAAGTGGTTCACAATAGTTTGCCCCAGATCGAAGAAATTGCAAGTCTTGGGGAGGACTTGGTCCAGCCGTAAAGTAGCTAAGGCTAACAATAAGGTGGTTTTGTAGTTTCATCACCATTTTCTTGCCCTTATCCCAATTAATTTGGGATCGGCGCAGCATGCTTTCTTCCAGACTTCTTTGTTTCTCGTCATCTTATGAGACACTTCTTTTCTTTACATATCATTCTTAATACAGTCCATCCATCGTTTCGTTGGTCTACCTCTTGTCTTATACGCATCACATGCTCATACCACGACAACCATTTCTATACAACTTTTCAGACACCTCCACCACTTTCAGACTTCCTCTTATGTACTAATTTCTTATTTTATCAATTTGCGTGATAGGTACCACACGTCCCCCTAAGCATTATCATTTTAGACACATGTAAATACCTTTTATTCAACCCTTTTGTGGCCCAACATTCTTATTCATACAAAACAACACTACTTTTAACTAAAATTTTCTGCTTTATTGGATTTAATGGAAGTCCAATTGAGTTAATATATTAATAGAGAAAGAAAGAAAATCAACAAAGCTATAAGCCAATAACAGAGATGACAGTGCCTGGCGGTAGGCATTACACAGTTAATTGCTTAAGCCGCTTTCTTAAAGGGATTACCCCAGTTGAGTGCACGACTAATGCCCCGTAATACGTTTCGAAAACCGCAGAGTTGATACCCATAATGAATTAATTGGAAATGAGAAAATGCTGCCGATTAAACCACAATCTTGTTAGAATGATCTTCGTTATTAATAAAGATACAATGTTTTTAGAAGAATTAGTTGATTAAACTTTTTGGTATACTGTCCGCCGACATACTGTCCTGCAGTTTGGCAGAACATATAATGGGTATCATTCAAATTACTACTCCAAAAAGCATCTCCATATCTCGTAAATAATGATGTTGCCGAAAAAATTTGTCAACATTTTTATAGACAATTTTAATTGATTTTAATGATTTACCTTTTTGCCCTAACTGCTGCACTCAGAGAGCTTTAATGATTACTTAGGCTATCACTTAGTTATGGTTTTGACAGTTTTGTCATACAAAAATATATCAAACATTTACTAAGTGACGGTTTAAGTACTTATTAAATATCTCTGATTACGGCAGTTAGTTAATTTGCGATTATATTCATTGCTAATGAGAAAAATGCAACGGGATTGGTGATGACCTTTGATATTTATTTATTTATTTATTTATAACAACCATATATATGATATTTAATGGTGTATTCAAGACTTTCACCAATTTTCAACCTAAAGTGATTTATTGCAATTTAAATGTTTATTTTAACTGGATTGTATTATTTGAACAACAAATGACGGAGCATAATTTAAAATTCCAAAGAAATGGGTAGCAAATAAAAAAAGACTTTTGAGAATCTTTTTTTTTATTACGTAATTAACTTTATTTCGTGAATAAAATGTGACTCCAGAGCATAGTTTTGTGGATGTACGGGTGCTGAATGAATGATAGTCACGCATAAGAGATATTTTAAGCAGTGAGTGAACCTCGATAAATAAATAAAGACAAGAGATATTTTTGGTAGTTTCGTAGAACATGCCTAATGTTAACCTGTTGGTCTTTTTATGATTCCATATTTTATTATTTCAAAGCTTGAAATGTAACTCGGCGTTGGATCAGAAGCTTTATGATCTCTGTGTGATATGTTTTATAATAACTTTATGCATTTGAAAAATAATTCAGTGTTTATTTCCTAGGAATTAATGATATCTAATGGTGTGATCAATATTTATGGACATGTGTACACAAGAAATCATAGATCTTAAAAGTGAAGAAAGCATCGTTTATTCAACGTGAAACTGAACCCAAAAATTTTAATCGTGTAAACTCTTAATTTACTTAAGTTGCGCGAAAAAGTGTTTGTCATCATCAAAAGCCTATTAATGTTCCCACTACTGGGACACAGGCCTCCTCTCTTTTAGAGGTAATGGGCTATAATCCACCACGAGGGCCCAGTGCGGTTTGGTAGATGTCACGTGTCTTCGAATTTTTGGTTCTAAGACATGCCGGTTTCCTCACGATGTTTTCGTTCACCGTTTTGAGAGCAGCGGTGATGAAATGAGTTACACAAAGTAATGTGCCTATGCGGGTTCGAACCCACGGCCACCATCCAAAACGGTTTGAACTTTTAGTTTGAGTGAGCGAGACAATACTATTCCAAAGTATTTTGTTTTCTTCCTCTCGAATCGATCACTCGGATTTTTTACGACCAGTATATACGTGGCAATCTACAGCCCTGTCGTTTGCTTCATTCAAGTCCTGGAAGGTGCAGTTAGTGGTGCACGATGTACAAGAGAGAAGATATGTAATGTTACAATACTGAAACACCACCAATGTTTAATTAGATAGGATAGAATTATTATTTAAATCTTTGCCTCGATCATATCAGTTGGCACGTTAGATTGTGAAAAAAACATAAATAATTCCCTATATTAAAAAAAAAAAACAAATACAAAACACCATCGTAAAATATTTTCAGAAATTTATGAAATATAATTATGATAGTCATGTTATCAATTCTTGGCAAAAGATTCCACTATCTCTGACTATGACTGACAAAACACTTTAGTCACAAAAAGGCAGCACTCAATTTTGATATGAAAACAGAGCTGCATCTACAGTGTGCTTATTACGATAGATATTCAGATGATACCTTCAGGTCCTACGAATAAGTTTAGGTCCATCTTTAGATGACAAGCAAATCCAACCACCAAAACATATGTTATCTATACTAAAAGGCCCCCCGTTCCCTGTCACTGGGTATTCTCATCTGTCTGTGGCATCTTCCGATCATTAGTCAAGATCAATCTCTCGTGCCGACCGAAATTATCCAGGCCGATGATAGATAGAAACGTTATGGAGGGATCGGATTCATGAACGATGTTTGCTTTCAGTTGTGGTACGGGGAAAACCCATTTTAAGAATGACTGGTACGAAAGTAATTTTGATTGTAAGTATTTTTAAATTGCCTCCACCGATACCGGGATCCGATTTGATTTAACACGGATACCGGGGAGTTGTCTCCACGGATCCCTGGATCCGTTTCTACAAAAAAATTTACTACTGTGAAAATTCACAAAAACGTAATGTTATTTCAAAGAACTAACAAAAATATCACGTGTGAAAAAATAAAAATATTGATAAAAAATGGAGTAGGTAGCTACATGCTTTAGAGGTTTTTGGCGAGGGCACTTTCTATCCTTGTCGCGCGAAACGGTCATTTATACTACGTAACCGTGACGTAACTATGGTGGTATAAAATATGACGTCACGTTTCTATAGCGCTGTCTTTGTCTAACTCTTTAATTAAAATCAGTTAAAACTAAGCCATTTTAAATAGGTTTTATTACTTTTTTCACACATCGTAATAATTTTTTGAAATAACATAACATTTTCGTGTTTTTTCAGCAGTAGTCAAATAGCCAATTACGTTAAGAGGAAAACAAAATCAAAATCAAATCAAAATCAAAATATTTTTATTTCACATAGGCCTACATGGGCACTTATAAAACGTCGGTAAAAAGGCGCACGGTTTGGTGCATTGGTCGATTCCTAAGGAGAAGAACCGGCAAGAAACTCCAAAGGTTACTCTTTTAATCTTTTAAAATCGTTTGGGTTAACAATAAGGTATAATACACACATGAAGACCATGCAGTCTTTTGAAGAAAGCACCACACGAAAACATTATCTTTTTGCAAGAGTCAACTGGACACTATCTTTTACTATTGTGTTAAAATTGGGTTCGATTTCCATAGCGGGCAAAGTGTTATTGAGTTTTTGTATCAGAAACTTCCCAGTAGTAGCTCCGCGGAGTCTGGATTTGTACCTGATTGATAGCTATATGTTCGTCCCTCCTAAATGGGTCTTGAATATAAATGGCGAAATGCGGGTGTGCTATTAGGTAAACCTCTGCCTTACCTAAAAATTGAAAATGATGTCATTTGGTTCACTGAAGGATTTTAATTCTTTTTTGTAACTCCGTTTTTTTTTATTCTGGCTTTCAGGAATTACAGTGGTTTGGGAATAGTGTGGCGGGCTTGTCCCAATTTAAAACTCCATTTTCTGTGTTATCGTTATAATCATCATCTACCTAGCCTTTTCCATTTTCCTTCGTTGTGGTGGGCTTTTTTTTTTTTTTTTTTGGTGGTTGTAAAATCATCGAATAACCCCTTCCGCTCTTGGGCAGAGCGAAAGGGAGTGTCAGACTTCTACTGACTAAAAACCACCCATGTTCCTTCTTCGCCCTCTATGTCGAGGCCGCGATAACCGTTGGACTACCCGCGGCCCCGACAGGCGTCGGCCCTTTCGGGCCCCTCCCATTGTGGTTGACTTCCAGTGTAACCGAATGCATGTTGAATCATTTTAAATAACTACGTATGTAAATAGTCTACAACATAGAAATATCTTTAGCAGGTCTACACAAAGTAAAGAAAAACATTCTAAATTTAAAATAAAGTATGAAGCTTGAAGTTTTAAATTAAAATTAAAATGTGGAAGCATAAAGTGGCCAGTAATAGAGATTGACACTGCACTAATGAAAGTTATAAAGGAGTATCATTTTGTCACAAACTCCTTACAATATTGAAATAGTTATAGATCACTGTACTCTTATGACATTGTTTTTGCAAAGGCGCCCCGCTTTTATTTACTTGTACTGTATATTTTATCTAGTTTAAGTATGTTTTTAAATTCATGTCTTTTTATAAGCTTTTCTTCGTCTTTTATTTGAGTGGTAACCTTTTTTAAGCGTTGTATGTCTATCGATCTTTTTTGACGTATGTTTTTTGTGCACGTTTTTTTTTTTTTTTTTTTTTTTTGTGGCTTTGCACGATTTGTGCATTAGCCAATGTCACGTTTTTGTTTTTATTTACTAGGTGCGAGGAAAACAAAGGTAGGGAAACTTTACGGAAACAAAAGTAACAATTCATCGGGATTTAGAGTAGGACGGAAATATAGGATCAATAAATGGAGAAGTGAATGAGAAGGAACAAATTACAATGACGAAAAATTATATTTTAATATTATTCTGAATAATGAATGAGACTATACATTTATATACAGGAAAACTATTTGTACAAAGTAAACAAAGTATAGAGGTAGGGAAAGGTATACGGTGAGACAGAAGATTACTAAGAAAGGAAGAACGGTCATATAAGGGACAGGAGAAAAGGATGTGATCTAAGTAGCCTACATCTGTGCCACACGAACAAGTGGGGTCGTCAATGATATGTAGTTTGGCAAGATGGGCTGGAGTGCAAACATGACCCAGTCTCATCCGTATAAGAATGGAAGTCTCCATCTTACCAAACTTGGCCCTACCAAACCACGGTTTTTCCAGAACGTCAGGTTGAATTAAAGAAAAATAACAGCCCTTCAATTTGCTACTGATATCCCAAGCTATCTTCCAAGTGTCCCGAAGAAAAGTTTTAGGTAGAGTCACAAGATCAGTGCTAAAATTTGCATAGGGAACTAAGTCTCCACACTGCACCGCATCACCGGCGAGTGTATCCGCCATTTCGTTGCCGTGGATTCCAGCATGGGCCGGAATCCACGCAAGCTGTATGGAATTACCCTCAGAGATGGTTCTGAACGCAAATTCTCTTATTAAATAAATGATAGGAAGCTGCGATTTATGTTCGAAAGGGGATTTGTTGATGGCTAGAAGAGCACTCTGAGAATCTGTAAAAATTATAGTTTTTTTGAGTTTAAAAAGGCGAGAATATTCTAATGCTTTTAAAATACCGAAACATTCCCCTGTAAAAACAGAAGTTTCCGGAGGCAGTTTTATTTTTTGGACGATGTTGTATTGAGAGTGATACGTACCTATCCCAACACAACCCGTAGGAGACCGCTTGGCAGCATCCGTAAATATATGGTGGTACTCTAAGTGTTCAGCCAAAAAAAAATTAAAACTTGAATTTATGTCAGGGTCTGATTTTTTAACACAGGTAAAATTTAGGGTGGGGCTGAACAGTAAACTTTCATAACTACAGTTAAACATGGGAAGTTTATTGGAACGGTGAATAGGAGAAGAAAGTGAAAGGAACTTTTTATAGCTTATAACTAGACAGGGAGCACGTTTATGGGACCAGTAGTCTGAAGATTCTATTTGTAACACTAAAGAGTCTAGTTTAGGAATGAGAGGATGAGTTGATGACTGAAGAATCCGGAACAAATATTTGTCAGACAGGAATTGTCGTCTCAGATGTAAAGGTGCTTCCCCGCATTCAATTTGGAGTGCATTAATGGGACTGGACTTCATGGCACCCGAAACAATGCGTAGAGCTTTGGATTGGATGCGATCCAACTTTTTAAAAGCCATAACGTTACCAGGTTCCAGTAGAAACAACCCATAATCCAGAGTGCTTCTGATGATTGCGTTGTAAATAAGTTTCAAAGAAAAGGGGTGCGCACCCCACCATACACCAGAAAGGCATCTAAGCATATTTAGGTGATTTTCACATTTGTTAACAATATAATCACAATGAGAAACACTACTTAGCTTACAGTCAAGTATTACACCTAGATATCTGAAATTATCTTTAATCGGGATAGGAGTTTCCTTATAAAAGAGATTTATTGTGGGAATATTTCTCTTTCGGGTGAATAAAACAGCCGCGCTTTTAGACGTGGATATATCCAAGCCGTTAAGATGTAACCATGACTCCAAATTAGATAAAGCGGAATTGATAGCCTGGCTAGCTTGTTCAACAGATTGGCTTGAAGAATATAACAACAAATCGTCGGCATATTGAAGAACCTTAACATGGTCAGATATGGACGAGTCTAAATCAAAAGTATAAATATTGTATAGGAGGGGACTGAGCACAGAACCCTGTGGGAGGCCTTTCCACACCAGGCGAGTGACCTCTTGATCTCCAATTAACATACTAATAGAACGTTCAGTCAGGATATTAATAATAAAATTCGACAAATTCAATGGAACCCGTAAGGCTCTTAATTTATTTTGTAAAACTGATAAAACAACATTATCATAAGCTGAATTAATGTCGAGGAAAACCGCGACCATGGATTGATTATTAGAAAATGAAATCCGAATATCCGATGTTAAAATGCTTAAACAGTCACTGGTACTTCTACCTTTTCTAAAGCCATATTGTGATTCTGCCAAAAGACCCTTACTTTCAACAAACCATTCTAGACGAGTTTTGATTAGGTGTTCAGCTAATTTCATCAAAACTGAAGACAAAACTATGGGGCGGTATGAAGAAGCGTCAGATGGGATTCTATTTGGTTTAAGGAATGGCAACACCATTTGACGTTTCCATTCAACAGGGATGTTTCCAGTAATCATAATATGATTAATAAGATGTAAATAATAACTGAGGACGTCTTCATTTAAATTAGCAAAAAAGGAATATGGGATGCCATCACTGCCTGGTGCAGAATCCTTAGTTTTATGAATAACACCCTTTAGTTCAGTAAGAGTGAATGGGTCATCTAGGGCCGTATGTGTGTCTTGGTTATGGGATCCGTTGGTTATTGATAGTATTGTTGGTAAGGACAGGTTAGGGTTAATAGCCTCGGGAACCCAAGGCGGCGCTAAATTATCTAAAAATTCGCTGGCTAAAGAATCAGGTATAGGGGAAGGGTTCTTATAAATGGATCTAAATCTACGGATATTACGCCAGACAATCGTTGGGTGAGTGTTCGGTGAAATTGATGAGCAGAAGTTACGCCAAGATTCAAATTTTTTCTTCTTAAAAAGTTTATAAGTTTCGTTAATTAAGTTAGTAACAGTTTCAAAATTAATATCAGACATATTAAGGTTATAGTTGTATTCCGCTTCTTTACGTTTGTTAACTAATTCTGTACACTCAGAGTCCCACCATGGAGGCGAGGGAATTATACTATTATTGTTATTTTTTTTTACAGGAAAAACTACATCTGCAGTTTCAATTAACATAAGTGCTAAAGCTTCAGCACAGCTGTTTTCATTGCCCTCAGAAATTACAGGCAAGGAGCAAAGCTTACTGTCAACAATGCTTCTAAATTTGTCCCAGTCATTATTATTTCTACTAGGTAATTTATGTTTTAAGTTAGATCTCCTTGATGATGATGCCTTTGATTTGGAAAGAGGATAAGAAATGATTATTGGGAAATGGTCACTACCATGAGTGGAGTTTAGAGTATGCCAAGTTAATGAAGAGGCTAAGTTTGGAGAACAGATAGAAAGGTCAATTGCACTTTGGTTTTGGTTGGGATCTGAACGGCGAGTAGCAGCTCCTGAGTTCAAAATGCATAAGCTATGTGAGTCTATTATATCTAGTAATTCCTCACCATGACAATTAGAAACAGAACAACCCCATGATTGGTGATGGCAATTAAAGTCCCCCAATATTAAGAAAGGCTTTGGAAGAAACGAAAAGAGATTATTCATCTCTTGAAGAATAGATGAAGAAGGGTGAGGAATATAAATAGAAACAAAACAAGTTTGGTGCACCTTAATAGCTACAATAGAAATTTCCTCACTATGAGGAGGTAATGAAACAATAGAGAAAGGAAAAGAGTTCTTGATAAGTATAGCTACACCACCATACCCATCAGATCTATCCTCCCTAATGGTTAAATAACCATTAATTTTAAAAATATGATTTGTTTTGAGCCAAGTCTCTGCTAAAGCAAAGACAAATGGCTCATATTTGTTTAAAAGGTATATAACATCACTCTTTTTGTTTACTAGACTGCGGCAGTTCCACTGGATTATTTTGGATGTGTTGTCCATTATGAATGGATTGAGGTACATTGAAAGTTGAAGCAGCGTTGGACGGTGAGATGTTGAACTGAGAAAGAAGATTGTGTAATGCAGAGAGAAAATCATTTATAGAAAAGTTTACATCATTTTTATCATTATTTTGATTATTAGAAAAAGCACAACCATTAGATGGCTGGGGAATTTTAAAATCATTAATAATAGCATTATGGGCCTCTTTATTATAACCTTGTATAGATTTGGGTGGGGAGCGTGGTTTCAGGAAGACAGTCTTTTTATAACTACTTGAAGCCTGCATTCTATTAGGTGAAGAGATTGATGGAGTATCTGCAAAGTTTTTAGATGGAGAAGATAAAAGTGTGTCAGCATATGATTTAGTTACTGGGGGATATACTTTTGCTGCTTCAGCATAAGAAACTGAGCTATGTGCCATGTATGATTTGATCTGTTTTTGTCGTGAAAATTCAGGACAAGATTTATTAATGGCGTAGTGAAAGCCAGAGCACAGACAACAAGAAGCATTATCTATTTCCCTTTCACAGCTATCTCCAGTATGGCCTTGACCACATTTATAACAGCGAGGTTTAGATCTGCACTGAATTTTAGTATGCCCAAAACGACAGCAATTGAAGCATTGTACAGTAGGGAAAATATATAATTCAACAGGTAATGCATTATAACACATAAAGATTCTTTTAGGTAGAACCTGTCCATCAAAAGTAACAACTATAGATTGGGATGGCTTCCAAGTGGTTGTACCATCAACAACAGATTTATAATTAAGGCGTCTGACTTTTAAAATTGGACCGCAACCAATTGGAACTGTAATATTATCTATTACTTCCTCTGGAGACCATTCTGCTGGAACACCACGCACTAGACCCATTCTAGTAACATTAAACGTGGGTATAAAAGCTTTGTAATTATATGTTTCAAGACTACTGTGTGAAATAAAAGAATTTGCATCCAGAAAATTGGAAAATGAGAGGGAAATTTTATTGCGCCCAATTTTTTTGACGCTACCGTTTATTATATTTTGAAAGGCATTATGTTTAAGGAACTTCCCAAAAGTGATTGGGTGCAATGTAGTACTATCATCAGGGGAAATAGTTTTTTTCTGTATGTGGATAATGTATGGTGCACTGTCGGTTTTGTCGTATGCTTTACGACCGATTTGCGCGGGAACAGCAATGGATGGAGCATGAATAACAGGACTATCAGCAGCAGTGGTTGGTATAACAGAGCTAATAGGTTCTGCTAAAGTTGTTGTAGGACTCAAAGGACTTGTAGTAGTATCCGTGCAAACACAACCCGACAACTCGGAACCGTGGTTTTTTCGGGTGCGACGGCGTTTGCTACAATGTTTGCACACATGTACGCGGCTTCTTTTGAGGTGACGAGCCGAGGACGACCCATCAGTGTCCATGCCTGACTCATTACTTACAACAGTAACAAAATTGCCTGCCGGGGGAACAAAGTCCCCCGGGTCTGGCGGGTCGTTCATTAAAGTCTTTCAACAAAAATTGTGTAAAAACTTACCACTACCGAAGAAAAATAACTACAAAATAAAAAAAGAAAGAAGATAGAACACTAAAAATAAGACTACTGATCCTATATTACAATATTATAAAATAATTTGTCTTAAATTCAAAAAGGACGCGTCCGCCAAGTTGAACGTTTCCCGCGCTTTACCTTTGTGCACGTTATCAGCGAAATATAAATATTCTTTTTTTTTATTTTACCCTGAGAATGGACAGAAATTCCAGAACTTCAGCAACTAAAAGCTTTACAAACTCTTTTTGCTTTATCTATGTTCATAAATTTGGTCATGCACGCACGCTACCACATGAATTTAAACTTTTAATCATAATTTAAATTTGGAACCAATAGTTCACCTTGTTTAATTTAGAGTTCAAAGTTTTAAGCGGTTCTAAAACAAAGCGAAATGGATTCGTACGGTTCGGTAATAAGTTCGAACGTTACTACCGTACCGTACAATTAAAACTACCCGTATAAGCTTTCCATATAATATTCGGCAATGTTCGTTTAAGCTTTCCATATAATATTCGGCAATGTTCGCAGTAGTTTCATTCGACTGTTTAAGTTATTGCCTCGCACGTTTGCTCTTACTCTGATGTAACTTGCAATAAAGAGAAATTCATAAAAATGTTAATTACGAAATCTGTTACTAGGCGAGAAGTAACGAAAAAGTAAATAAACAGGTTTTTATTTTATTTATTTATTTTATTTTATTATTTTTGGGAAACTTACAGCTAATACAGACAATGTACTTAATTAATAAACATTTGAAGGCCAATTACAGGTTTCCACAGATAAAACACGAAAACAAAGAAAAAAACAACAAAAAAAAAAAGGTAACAATAAACAAACAAAGTAACACGATCGATGAATATAAACTAAGAACCTTTTCCGGCAAAAAAAATTTTTTCACCAACACATTGGTGTTGTAAACAAATATTAGGTAGTTATTAGTCCAGGTGTCAACACTGCGAGGATCGCCCGAAGAACACCGTGGAGCATACGGTGGAGGTCTGCTCTGCTCAGGCGGAGCACCGCCGCGCCCTGTTCTCGTCGAAGCGATTGGCGGTGGTAACCTCTCGAGTCCATCCCTGGTTCAAACCATGGTCCGGAGCGAGAAGTCATGGGAAGCGGTCGAAGGGGGAAGCCGAACGCGTGAGAGAGTGGGAAACCTCGCATCCCAACCGCCGCAGCAGAAGAAGACGCCCCGGGCGTAGGGAGTCGCAGGGCGATTCCTAGTCACCGTGGGCCCGGGTCGGTTGCGTTTTGTGTTCCACGCGCGCCCCAAAGAGTTGGCAGCACAATAGATGGGGTTCAATGGGGGATGGAGGGGACAATCGTAGTCGCATTATGCCTGATGCTCCTTCATGGCGTTCTCATTGATACAGAAGTCAGCTGCTAGTTTCCATTAGCAAGGTGGCGTGTGACTACAACTGTCCTTTATAATAATTATCAAATAATCTACTTACAAGAATTTTTTTCTTGTTTTCTAGTTTTAAGACCACGGTTTTATTAATCTGCGTTTTTATTCGTAGTCGGGTTTTAGTTTTAAACTTAATTTTTTATTTATATTTTATTTTTGTGTGTTATTCAATATGTACGCAATAATATGTTAGTTTCCTAAATTATTATTCTACTTAATGTTTGTTTGTTATTTACATAATACGAGTAAGTAACACAAACTAGGCCGCGAGAACTGTTTGACCGCAATCTAAACTACAGTGACCACCACCACCTGTCCACCTGTCCACTTGACTTAAACTATTATGTTATAAACATATTTGTAATGTACTTGCCAAGACCTTTCATATGATACCAAACATATTATGATTATCTCAATTGAATTTTTTTCGAACTTAGAATTTGCTGTTTATTGTTAAAACTTACATAGCTTATGTCACCCGGGATATTATTCCAAAATTAATAACTCCTCACTTATTAAAATCCGTTCAGTAGTTTAGGCGCTACGGTGGAACATACATACGTATATATAGACTGCCAAAATCATTACCCTTCCTTTGGCTTCATCGTAGTCGGGTAAAAAAGCCGACGATTCGTAATACCGGATTCTAATACTTTTTAAAACATTTTGCAAAAAAAGGCCGCCAGTTTAATCAAAACGTACCAAAGGAAAGTTCGATTGACAAAGTTCGGACTGAAGAAATTCTCATTCGAAATACGAGTGCATTCATCCAATGGAATTCGGTTTTTGAGTTGCGTCCAAATGGGATGCAAATAATTATTTTCAAGAAAAAACTAGCTTACTAAGCTTCCAGTTTTCATTAAAAAAATCTATAAAAACCACGACTTGACAAAAACACGAAAACTTAACTATCTCATTGGTCTATTGGTCGCAAATATTTAAAGGTTGAAGTGTTATTCGGTTTTTCCATCAAGAATTTCCTAATAGCAAAACAAGGAGTCTTCATTTAGGGCACGCCACGATAGTGGCGGTAAGTCCTCTCTTTGAGGAGTGGCTAGAGAGGCGCCGCACGGCGCGGCGCCCTCACCTTCCGTCTGACGCAGGTCCTCACCGGACATGGTTGTTTCGGGAGGTACCTGCACCGAATCAGGCGGGAGGAAACGCCCGGATGCCACCATTGCGAGGATCGGCCGGAGGACACGGTGGAGCACACAGTGGAGGTGTGCCCCGCTTGGGCGGAGCCCCGCCGTGTTCTCGTAGCGGCGATCGGCGGCGGCAACCTCTCGCGCCCGGCCCTGGTGCAAGCCATGGTCCGGGGCGAGGAGGAATGGGACGCCTTCGCCTCCTTCTGCGAAGCAGTGATGCTGGCGAAGGAGGTGGCGGAACGCGAGAGGGAGAGAACCTCTCGTCCCAGCCGCCGCGGGAGGGTCTCCGGGCGTCGGGGGTCCCGCGATGACCTCCGGCCACCGTAGACGCGGGCCTGTGGACGGTGAGTGATGGGCTAACTCGCCGTCCGTCCGTCTTAAGACGAAAACAGCCCGTGTCGACGGCGCGTTCGTGTTCCACGCGCGCCTCAAAGAGATGTCAGCAACATGGGAGGGGCCCGAAAGGGCCGACGCCCGTCGGGGCCGCGGGTTGTCCACAGGTTATCGCGGCCTCGACATAGAGGGCGAAGAAGGAACATGGGTGGTTTTTAGTCAGTAGAAGTCTGACACTCCCTTTCGCTCTGCCCAAGAGCGGAAGGGGTTATTCGATGATTTTAGAGCCACCAAAAAAAAAAAAAAGGAGTCTTCATTTGCGCCCAGTTGATGGCAATAGTGCATAACAAGCAAATTGTAGATGTACTATTAGGTAACTCTCTACCTAACCCTACGGGAATAATGGGTCTGTTATTCTCGAAGTTTCTGAATTAATTTAGTTAAACGTCGAAAAAGTCCCGTAAATATCACACTAATATTATAAAGGCGAAAGTTTGTGAGTGTGTGAGTGTGTATGTTTGTCACTTCACGTAAAAACTACTGAACGGATTTGAATAAAATTTGGTACACAGATAGTTTATAACCTGGATTAACACATAGGATAGTTTTTATCCCGATTTTATCTTCCCGTGGGATATTTTCGAGTTGTAGCGGGTGAAGCCGCTGGCAACAGCTAGTTATTAATATAAAAAAGTCAAAATAAGTAGAACTAAGGTCCATAACTAATCATAAGCTTAGTAATTTTTTCCATTTTTTCATAATAGTCTAACTCTTTCTTACGCGAGTAATTTATGGTCCTATCTCGCTCCTACTCCTCAACTTCATATAATCTCCTGTGATGAATGAAAATGGATCCTCACAAATTCTTTAATAAAGCGTGTGTCTGAACGATGGCAGTGATCTTAATAAAAAATAAGATCGGCGGTAAGAAAGATTCGATGAAAAATCAACTTACAATTTTTGTACATTTTATGAGTACTTTTGGAAGATGTTTTTTTTTTACTTTTTAGTTTAAAATAGTGTTGTTTTTGTTGTGGAGAATTTTATACATGAGCAACAATACTAAGAAACACACACCGAAAAAATGGAAAGAAAAGATTTAAAGAAACCGCAAAAGAAAACAAAATACGTACCCAATACAATTTTCAGTATTTTCATAAATTACAACTCAAATCATAGAGACGCTTCGTCTTAGCACTCACTTACACTCAATAAATACTCCTTGTCACGTACACCATATTAATGTAAAGACACACTTCACAAAACCAATTATTTTTCTTATCCTTATTTAATCAATAACTAACCGCTGAGCACCTCACTAGCTACTGAACTGAGTTATCACGATTATCATACAATATCACCGTTTTATAAAGAAGTAGTGATATTCCATTCAGGGATTAGCTATAAGGCTTAGTCCACAAAGATGGCACATGCGACAATGTAGGAACTAAAAAAAAAAAAAAGTTTTTATTAGTTTTGGCACTGGAAAAAAAGAAAAAAAAGTTAAATTAACAATAAAACAGAATTAACTAAAAATGTAATATTTATAAGCTTTCTAAAGGCCCACTTGAGTGAACTGAACGACAAATCCGATATTTATAAAAACGTTCACTTTGGACATAAGAGGAAGTCTGAAAGAGGCGCCAGTGTCTGAAAGTTGTATGGTAATCGGTTTTCGTAGTATGAACATGTGATGCGAAAAAAATAGGTAAATGTTGAATATGATGGCTATAAGAAGTAGAGGGAAACCAAAGAAACGATGGATGGACTGTGTGAAGGATGATATGGCTAGAAAGGAGGTGACTGCTGACATGACGAGTAACAGAGAAGTATGGAAGAAGTAAACATGTTGCCCCGACCCCAAATGCATTGGGAAAAGGACAGGGGAATTTTCGCTTCTTTAACTCAATCAGTCAAAAGTACCTTTTCATCTACATTCATGACTTTATTTATTACTTTAATTCTCTTTAGAATGAGAGTTGTGACTTATTCTTTTTATACCCAACTGCGCGACAAAAAAAGGGTAGGTAATGTGTTTTAGTATAAAAAAATTGGTTTTTCCTTTTTTTTGGTGGGTGGGAAATCATCAAATAACCACTTCCCATCTTGGGCAGAGCGAAAGGGAGTGTCAGACTTCTACTGACTAAAAACTAAAAACCACCCATGTTCCTTCTTAGCACTTTATGTCGAGGCCGCGATATCTCTTACAGCATCCCGCATCCCCGACGGGAAAGGAATTGGCCTTCCATTTACAAATGTAGTGAAAATCTCTGTGAAAAATTCCTTTAGACCAAGTTATCGACTTTTTAAGAGCTTGGAGCACAACACAGGAGGTTAGGGTCTAATATCAGAGTACAAAGCGGTATCGTGACCCAGTTACTTCCACAACCACGCCACATTATATCTGAACTACGCCTTACTACGTCATTGGTCATAGTCTGTAGATTTTTGCATTTCGCGAGTCAGTGGCAATAAAACGGTCATCAAAGTAGCGATAATGGTATGATAATGACATATGTAATATAAGTTACATTACACACGTCACTTTGTTATGTCATTCTGTTTCGACGTACGATCTTTATGAGCGGTATCAACGCTACTCGTAATCTAAGCCATTTGTGTCGGTAATGGCTTGAGGTTAAGCGGTCGTAATCTTTCTAGAAATTACCGAGGAAGATGATAATAGAAGAAGATTGGAGATACAAGGAATGGATTATGTAAAGACGATGGGTTGATATGATGTGGGCAGTTACATATATGATAGCTGTTATGTATCTGGGATCTATGAATAAAGAGATAAAAAAAAATTGAGATAAATGTATTAAGAAAATGAAAATTATTTTTAATGAGGCATTTTTACCCTTCATCACCTTTGGGAACGACAAATTCGAACTTTGCTTCTAGTTTTTTACATTTTTTAAGTCCCAATGTATAATTAGATTTATGTAAAATAAAACGTTACACACTTTCATCATCGATAACTTCTAGAAGTTGTCGTTTGATTATGTTTTACTTCGTATCTAATTATACATAAATATAGTTAAGCTACTTTTAGTGTTTTCGAATCATTTTTCTCGATCCTATGGTTGTTATTAGATTTATTTTATTTAACAATTTTATTGACTTAATTAAATTATGCTGCATAAAGTGATTGCCTGAAACACAGGTTTAAATAAACCTAGATCGGGCAGGCGCTATACAAGCATTTGAAGTTAAAATCACCACTACTTGTAACTCTTAAATATATTTCAGTTGTAGTTTACATAAAAGTACTAATTATAACTTGGTATGTGAAGCAACACAACTGTGCTTATGTGTACACTTTTTGTATTATTTTTTCTTATATCAATTGGATGCCAGAAGACGGGCGTCGCCGCCGAGGGAGGCCTGGAAAACGCTGGCGTGACGACCTAGAAGCGTTCGTGACGAATTGGACGGAAAAAACCAAACAGAGAGAAGAGAGGAAGGCTATGGGGGAGGCTTTTGCCCAGGAGTGGGACAACATAGGCTAAAAATAAAAATAAAATCTTATTCTTAATCTCTGTATCTCTCGTCACCTCAACAGACACCTCCGTATGGCAAAAATGGGGATGATTGTTGAGAGTACGAGACATCCTTTGACTTTGACAGTCCATCCGTCGTATTTTCAGTCCAATACCTACCTATACACGGTCTGTCACGGTATTTTATTATTACAATATTGCAAAATGAAAAAATGTCCAAGGATATTTATTTATTTATTTAGTTTTTCTCGAAGTCTCTTCACTCTAATCGAACACTCAGAACTTTGAAGGCCTCATACAAAACTAACAGAAACTCGACATATTAGTTTATATAACGTATGTACGGTTTCAAACGAGTCAAAACAAACCCTATGAGTAGTTCAGGAAGTTTATTCAACATATTACTTATGCCTCACGCACCCCTGAAGGCGGGATCGTCTCGTGTCACATTTAAACCGGTTTAAACTAAGAGGTGGAAATTTAAGAAGGAACTGAGTCCGCGAGGAATTTGAAAAATAGGTATAATTTAATAAAACTTTTGCCATCTCGCTGCATTATGCCTGCCCTCGTAGAGCTTGACAGGGATGGCTGCAGTTCAGACCGATTATTAAAAACAATTTTGACGAAGCCGATGTTTCATATTTTGCTCGAAAATCGAGTTGTTTTGGCATTAACATTTTAACAAAAAGTATATCTAGGTTTCTATCAATTTCGTTTTGTTTTCAAACTTTTGAATTTGTTTGGTAGTCTTCTAATCTCGGTTGTAAAATGTGACATTTTTGGAGTGTCATATCTTTACCCATTAATTAGTAGCTGAAAACTAATACTAAATTACAGGGAAGTAGGAATTGAAAAAATATTGCTCTAAAGGCATTATTCAGGAAGAAAATAGAGGAACACATTTGTTTTTTGTCCTTTCAGTTTATTTTATTTTTTGCATGGAGAATCGGAACCCCTGTTCCCTCTTAATAGCAGCAAATAAGGTGAGTTATCACGTGGAAATAGGGTAAGTTTCTCGATTGCTTTTTGTGAAATAATTATGTTAGTCTGTTTGGGATGGATTGGAGGGAGAGATTTACGTGGCACCAGAATTAAATTATGTGACCGTAATGTAAATAGATATAGCTGTGTTAGAATGTTTTTAATTAAGTATTTTCAATGGGCAACGGGCAGAAAGAGAGAGAGACATGAGACTTAATAAGTTTTTTTTTCTTTTATAACATAACATCAAGCCTTGTAATCTTTCAAAGGTAGGTAGAGGTATACTTAATAAGTACACCCACATTCAACCAGTTATGTTAAATCTCATGTATAGGACAACCGGACACAAATCCAGGTAGCTATTGAAAATGTTCGAACCCAGGACCTCAGGTCAGCAGTCACTAGAACAACTCGGCAAATTGTTTTTAGTACTGAACAAGACGAGAATCAAGGTTACCAACGTAGCCCGAAGAATCATCAGTCTTAATGGCAATGGACAGGGCATATTGCTCGCAGAACGGATGGCCGATAGGGCCGGAAAGTTCTGGAGTGGCGACCGCGAACCGGAAGACGTTACGTTGGAAGGGCTCCTACTAGGTTGACCAATGACCTGGTGAAAGAAAGAAAACGTATTTATTTAACACATTACCACAAAATGCACACAACAAACAATAAAAAATAAATAAAAAAAATAAACTGAAAAAGACAGTGTGTGCATCTCACGGCTGCGCCAAATAGGACCAGTTCAGCAAACTGCCGAGCAACTAGTGCCCGACGCTGGTTTTCAACTGGCCCTGAGATGGTGAAGTGACGAATGTGAAACAGTTTCAAAACTTTGTGTTTATATTGTGTATGAGTAAGTACTTATAATTATGTGAATAATAGGTGTATAATAATACTAAAGAGATTACTTGGTAATAAAGATAAAAAAAATGGTAAAAGTGTGAGACAAAACATAGAATCTAAGGCATCCAAACAAATGAAACGGGCGCATTGAAACAAACCTGTTTCGCATACTTCCAACTTCTAAACGCACTATTATGAAATATGAAACCATGCATCTCGTCGCTCAGTGCGCTGCAAGCAGTTGAGCCCGCTGGACTGAGTAAAAACAAAAAAAATAAATAAACAGTTTGTTAGATAAGGTGAAGGTTGCAGGTACCCGCTGAATGTGAGACGCACGGGAGTGGTCAATGTGGCGACACCTGGGGGAGGCCTATGTCCAGCAGTGGACGTTTTCTGGCTGAAATGATGATGATGATGATGAGTAAAACAAAAGTACCTACATTTTATCGAAATCGCTTATTTCACTGAAAAGTAAAACCCCTTAGGTAATTTAAATCCGTGTGCGTTTCAAATCTGTATCCACAAATAAATCCTTGGAGAGCAAACAAAATGTGAGAAACGGCTGAAACGTGCGCTTTAAAACTTTTCACTGAAAGACTGACTGAATAAATACGAGAAGAACATCTTCTAATCACACTAATATTATAAAAGCGAAAATTTGTGTGGGTGTGAAAGTGTATGTTTATAACTTCTTCAAGCAGAATTTACTGAACGGATTAGGATAAAATTTGGTACCTACACAGATAGTCCGATTTTATCTCCCCGTGGGATAATTTTCGAGTTGAAGCGGGCGAAGCTGCTGGCAACAGCTAGTATTATATATCAGTATCTCGTCTCACGGTGTTTGTGCGAGTAGTTGCACTCCTCCGAAATGGGTCGACCGATTTTTATATACATTTTTAGTATACTTGTTAGGCATGAAAACTGTCCGTAAAATATAATAATTTTTTTTAGCTAGTTTGTAGCAAAAAGTGCATTGCAGTACAGGGAGTTTTTATAAGAATCATTAATGGTATTTTTTGAGAAGAAATTAATTAAAAAGGAAATTTTTTATCAACATTTTTAGTATTTTTTTACATTTACTTAGAAGAATCGGTTAATGTGGCGACACCTGGGGGAGGCCTATGTCCAGCAGTGGTCGTCTTTTGGCTGAAATGATGATGATGGTTACTTGGATTAGACTTTAAGATTCACAAAGATTCTGGGCAGGGAATTAGTTTCACGAATGTCACAAGCATTTTTTTGTATGTTGGGAAATCATCAAATGATCGCCTCCCTACCGCTGAGACTTCTACTGACTAAAACCACCCATGTTCCTTCTTAGCCCTTTGTGTCGAGGCCGCGGTATCTCTTTCGAACAACCCGCAGCCCCGAAAGGGTATAAAATGGCCTCACTCTGCATATATTTCCTGTACAATGAGAGATTCGATTATAGGTACTGGTTTCACATAGCTCGTATTAACATACGTACTAGTTTATATTGAGTCAATATTTGTGATGTTCATGAACAGTTCACATGATCTATTTTCCATACAAACAAACATGTTTGAAGTTTCAATTACAACAACAATTAGCAGATTCGCTTCCGTATTAGCATGGATTACTCCACCATGTAATACATAGTGTATAATTATGGAAATTCCGGCCGAGATTCACAAACTTTACCTTAGGCAAAGTATAATGGGCCGCGGGTAGTCCTCTGGTTAACGCGGCCTCGACATAGAGGGCGAAGAAGGAACATGGGTGGTTTTTAGTCAGTAGAAGTCTGACACTCCCTTTCGCTCTGCCCAAGAGCGGGAGGGGTTATTCGATGATTTTACACCCACCAAAAAAAAAAAAAAAAAAAAATAAGGCAAAGTATAATTCATTTGCCTGTCGGTCAACTGTAAAGTGCAAGAAAGAGACGGAAATAATCCGAAGGTAACAAGGAATCACTGTCGTCATGGGGCCCAAGTGCCCAACTAGTATATCGGTATTAGATTAGTTAACTAAAAAAAACCTAATTACCTAGTCCATCAGGTAGATTTGCAAAAAATATTGGACACGTATTTTTTCTTTTTTCACGTAAGCGAACAAAGAAGACGATACAGTGCTTTGAAAACTCGCGTGACGTCATATTCTAAGACATTAGTATGACATTTTTTTACGGTTAGTGACGTCCCAAACCCCCACTCAAATCTTTCGTGTTTTATCTTCGTAATTTATTGTTGATTTGATACAACAAAAAAAACGTTCCAATATTTTTCGATAATCTAACAGACGGACTAATTAGAATCATAATTATTTTTTTAAATCAGTAAACATCTCTATTCGCCAAGCGTTTGATCGACTCTTCACGCTAGATTGCTGGCCTTTTTTGGCCAAAGAATCACCATTGCTATCCAACGTAGCAATAATAACTTTCTGGGCAGTTTTCCTGTTGAGAGCGATGACGACGAAATTTTTAATTACTTAACTCGTCCCTTTTTGAAACCGTTCATGAGAGATCTGTAATTTCCAGTTTGTAAATTAGGCAAAACAAAAGTAACGTGTAAAGGTCATTGTATAAGACGTATACTCAGTACGCAGCATTAACTGATCCCTCTTTTTGCACCACTTGCCCCATTTTTCTTTACACGAGAGGTCAGATAATGCTGGATAGGGACGGTACGAGTACGTGAATCATTCGTTGAATTTCACGGTTGCTGTCTAAATATTATATGACGTAATGTTTGTTTGTTTTTCTGAATCAGATCGTGAAATTATCTCAAGTGCGTTTGTGTATTATTATTATGATGGGTGAATCACGTGCTTGTGCCGAATTCGGCCTACGAGTATTAATGCGTACTTATGTGTATTTACGTCTGGCGGTATCTAAGCTGTGAGTCTTATGATAGTTATAAAATTAAATTATCAAACTGGTATTTTTTCAGATATTCTGTTGTATTTTAATCTATGTTTCAAGAAAATAGGGAAAATGTGACAGTCTATTTAGGCACGTAAAGTCGTTGGTTCCGACTGCCATTTGTACTTCATTGGCTTTCGTAAGTAAGTTTGGTGGCCTGAAAGTCTGACAACCAGCCTCACTAAGGAGTACTATATAACCTAGTACTAACTAGGTTTTGGAGGTCAAATAGGCAGTCACTGCTTTCAGCTAAATCCGGTAATACGTCATATTTTTAGTACATTTAGAACAAAAACTAATAATAGAACCAGTATAAAATGGCCTCGCATTCTATTTAAATTTACACTCCCAAAGCCCATAGCTCTGGGTCAACAATTGCAACTTATTGCCTTATACCGTTGATATAAATCCAACGGGGAATTTCTAAATGCATAATCTTTCAATCGCCACCGAGGTTGACCTTGATGAAGATGGGGCGAAGATTTGATCATATTCGCGAGGCAAATCTTGATAAATTATAATTCTACTGTACGTGTGTGTGTCACAGAACTCCTGCTAAACGGCTGGACCGAATTTGATGAAAACTTTTGTGTGCGTTCAAGTGGAATCGAGAATGGTTTAGATTCATAATTGTAGAACAAGACCCCACCTTCACCGTAGATAGTTATTTGTATAATCTTTATAATAAATAAAATTCTACTGCACGTGTGTTTGTCACTGAACCTCCTGAGCGGCTCGACCGATTTTGAATAATTTTTGTGTGTTCCAGTAGATTTGAGAATGTTTTAAATTGTAGGTAGGTGGCGCTGCTGTTCGGGCAGGACGACGTATGCCAGGTCCGTTAGTTTGTCTATAAATTGCACAAAACGGAGATATTTGGAGGGGAAAAGGGAGGTTTTTGCCTGGCAGTGGCATACAATAAAGTAATAAAACTAATTAATCTGTTTTTTATTTCATAGCATGTTACTTTTTGTTGTAAAACCCATTTTTACATTATTATTAATGTAAGAGCAGAAAGAACGCCCGGGGCAGTAATTGCATTTACGCTCTACCGAGCCACGTGGATTTTCTTATAGCAAAATGAGAGTTGTTTTTATGAATCGTTTTAATCTTATTTTGAACTAGCTGTTGCGACCTTCGTCAGCGTGTAAAGAGAATCAAAATATGACTTCCATATTTTTTAAATCGGATTTTTATTAAGTTTACTAAGATTGTAATTTTGCAGGGTACCCTTAGTACCGTGTAGAAAAATCAGGACAGGACGAAAAAAAAATCTATCTAGATGAGCTGATTATGTGAGATAAATTACTTCCTTTACCTTCAAGATTCCCATAATACAGTAATAAGGGAACCTTGAAGGTTAAGTTTCTTGGTTGAATTTTAAATGCATAGTAAATATTTGTATAGGATATTAAAACTAAAATTGGAAAAAATTAAAACACAAAGAAGTGAAAATTAAACTTTAGAAGAAAAAAATAAATCAAACAAACAATTAATGTCACCGACTTCAGAAGCTGATTTTTCTTAGGTAGTTTATTTTTCAGTTTTAGTATTTTTTTACTTTTTTGTTTTTGAAGTCGTTTTTTAGTATTACTAGTGCATATGCATAGGCTTAATTTGTAAAACAACCTTGTGTCCGAAGTTCAGATAATTATGATTCAATGATTATGACACAGAAAATCATCAAAAAGTCAAATATTAAACATACCTACTTAATCGAGAAAACTCAATCCGCCAACTAACCTATAAAAATCTGTTGTCATCGAGCCACATAATCCATGTAGTTGATGATAAAACCACATGTTTTTATGAGGTCACACAAATTCATCGTACTACATGTCACAATCAACTGAATGAGATAGGCGATAGATTCCCATAAAAAAATGTCTACCCATCCGTAACACGTGTCAATTTCAGACGCTGTACAACTGTGCAGTGACGTCATAATAGACGCCATTTGTTTATGTAGCATTTAAAATAACGAATTAAGGTGAATGCGACCAGGTAGCCCGAAATTCGGTTTTTCTAACATATTTAAATCTCTAGAATGCCTTATTCATAAAATAGTCGCTCAAGTTACTTACATGAACTGAGACGGTCGAATTGGTGATTTTAATCATTATCACTCAGTAAAGTCACATTAATTGTTACAGTCACGCGACCGTCTTCATTTATTTATCATAATACCTGACACAGACCCGCAAATTGCAAAAAATGTTAGAAAGTTTGAATTTCGCCTTAATGTAAAAAAATAGTGCCAGTGCTTTCAGGCAATTTTGTATTTCTTCTTCGGAACGCGGAAAATCATCAAAACTAATTTTATATAACTTTAATTAACAAAATAAATGAAGATTTCAAGTGTTGTTTTGTAAACCGTAGGTATATTTTTTGCACCGCCTGTCGGGGCCGCGGGTAGTCCAACGGTTATCGGAAGCGCCCAAGAGCGGGAGGGGTTATTCGATGATTTTACACCCACCAAAAAAAAAAAAAAAAAAGGTATATTTTGCACCGATCGTCAAAATCGCATTAGTTTTACCGAGGTTAAAGGCCCCAAGAACTGTATTTATGACTTCAATCTTTACTAAAATAATAACAAAGCCCCCCATAAACCCGTAGCGAAATGACAAAAAAAAATTCAATAAAATCAGCAACCATACAATGCATTCTTTATGAGTCAACAGAAATATACATAATGGTTGAACTCGTAAAAGTTTAAGACAAATATTTTTCATTATGATGAAACTCTAAGAGCATAAAGAAAACTGGGTATTTTATTTTCAGCTATTGTTTGATATGAAGATACCTGAATTTAACTATTAACACTCACTATTTCATTATTCACTATTTAATTTTTAAATTTATGTAAATGTTTTGCTTGAATTACCTATAAATTACACGTTATTTACTGTCTCAACGTGTTGCCAGACATTATTAAATAAACAGTAATTTACTTCAAATATATTATTCTAGCTTAAAGCAGATACCTTAATTGCATTCACTGACGTATTCTAGGTAAAAAGCTAGAACATTTTACTCTTAAATTATTAAACAATCCAATAAAATCTCAGCAATTCATAAAACTACAGAAAAGATCAACAAATTAATGAAAATTCTCAGAATAATATTTACGTATCTTCGCATAAACTTTAATTTATTATATTTTGTTAACGTCTAATAAATAGCAAGTTTATCCAAACATACAGTATGATCCAATGAATCATCTCTTTGTTTACTGAATACGTAATTTAAAACAATTGATGGCGTCGTAAACAAAAAACGTTAATAAAAGAAAACTCTAAATATTATGATTCGAAGGAATTTAAGAAGAACTAGACATTTCCATTCAGTAAAGAAGTTATGTAAAGAATTCTAGTTACTGACGACGTCGAAATTCTCGATGGGTACAATAATTCCTGAAGATTTTGAAGTAGTATTTGTCAAAATACAGTTGAATAATTTCTCCAATATTGTGTTCGGAGTGAGGAGCAATTTGTTGAGCCCTTATTTAAAATATGGCTTGCACCTACATTGACGAATGAAGGAATTCAAATGATACCGTGTTTTATTTAGCTACATAATTACTATTATAATATGTTTTAGAGTTAATCTATTATTAATTCTTGCTATTCATTTAAGAGCAGCGGTGGCCCGGTGGTGTCGACCCCGACTTACGAATAGTAGGTCGTGGGTTCGAACCCAGGCAGGCACATTACTTTGTGTAATTTATTTCATGACCACTGCTCTCAAAACAGAGAAGGAAAACATTGTGAGGAAACCGGTATGTCTTAGAACCAAAAAGTTCGAAGACATGTGACATCTACCAATCCGCACTGGGTCCGCGTGGTAGATTATAAGCCCATTCCCTCTCAAGGAGAGGTGGCCTGTGTCCCAGCAGTGGGAACATTAATAGGCTGTTGATGATTAGGGTTATTAAATCTTTTGTACTATTCTTATGTAAGTATAAGGTGAGGCAAAAGTAGTCACCCTATTATAGTATATCAGTCAAAGAACATCGGACGATTGCCTCACCTTGTAGGAGCTCCTACAAGGTGAGGCAATCGTCCGATGTTTACATTACCAGTATAATATAAATAATTGCCAGTAAATCAATTGCACATCAATGCATAAATACGATAACGAAAACATACCAATCAACTGCCATTCCTTGACATAAGAAATAAATCCGAAAGGAGAAGAAGAGTCTAAGGAACCGCGGTTCTTGCATCTCGCAATAAAAATATGTTCTATCATAAAATGGCATCTGTTGACACTTAAATCACTGCCGTTATTCACAAACACCCAATTCTCACGGAACGTATTCAGATTTATTATGGACATAAAAACTTCGACTCTTGGCTATTTTCCTTTATTCAGTTGTCACCTATCCAGCATTGCCTGTCAAGGTCGTGTTAATCCAAACTGAACTTTATTGTAGTCGAATAAATCTCAACTAGGATTATTGCACGAAATAAAATGGAGGACAAAGTAACGTGCACAGATTTTGCTGTTAATGGGATTCTGGATTTAAATGTGTTGTATTTATGTTATAAGTAGTTTTGGTGGTTTTAGAGATAAAGATATAGACTGTTGATATTGATGCCATTATTTATGCTTGAAATTCAAATCGATAAAACGGATTTCATTTATGTGCATTTATCACATTCGTCTTATGATTTTATTATTGGTTATCAAAACCATATTATTCCATTTATAAAATTACTCCAGGAAGGTGTCAGACTTCTACTGACTAAAAACCACCAATTAGCCTTAGCCCTTTGTGCTCCGGGGCCACGGTATCTCTTTCGAACAACCAGCAGCCTCGGCAGAAAAAAATATGCGCCATTGTGGGTAATAACGAGTATAAATTATGTTGGAACCGATTGGTATTGCAAAACATCGGGCCGTGGGCTCCAAACGCTCACAGCCTTTTCTTGTAAATACCCAACCGTTTCGTTGACGCTACCCATGACCCAAACCTGGATTTTACCTTGGACAAACGCTTAGCATTGTCATACAACGTCCAATGTCCACTAGTCTCTAAGGCACCTTACCGATTGACAGCTCTGAAGGGCAGTTTGTGATGCTGTGTTTTCAGTTATTGTAAATTCAGGTTATTTTATTGTTCAACAATAGGAATGTTTACTGATTTAAAAAAATGTGATTCTAATTAGTCCGTCCGCTAGATTATTTAAAAGTAATTGGATACGTAAATCAATCAAATCAAATCAAATCAATTTTTATTTTATCAAATCATTAAAAATTGACGAACATAAAACGCGTCAAAGATTTGAGTGGGGGTTGTTGACGTCACTGACCGCTAAAAAATGACATACTACTGTCTTAGAGTATGACATCATACGAGTTTTCAAAGCACTGTATCGTCTTCATTGTTTGTTTACGTGAAAAAAGAAAAAATACGTGTCCAATATTTTTTGGAAATTTATCTGATGAACTAATTAGATTTAACAGCTTTTCTACACCTTCCATAGGAGTAGGGAAAAAAATGGCGGAACTAATCAACAAAACCAATCTGATGTTTATTTTCTTCCACAGAAATAAATACTGGTAAGTAATTAAAAATTTATATTTTCGGTCGCCGCGCCGCCCGCCTCGACTGCGTTCCCTTCGGAAATTGAAAACCAAAATACCATTACTCCCGCTGAATAAATAATATTATAATGAGAAGAAAAAGCATAAATTAAAACGCCAGTTGGGTAACTCGATTAACTTTTTAATCGTAAAAAGTTATCTACCTAAAGATCGTCTGTCGTAAATTAAAAATATATCTTTTTAATTACTTACTTTTTGCCATAAACCGTCCTCTTTATTTCGACCTCACATAGTTATAACGAACGAAGAAAGCGGCTGAATACATAACTTTATTTTTTAAATAGTCGGTTAAAACAAGGAAAACCTTAAAGGTAGTGAATGACAACTCAAGCGTCACTGTAAACGTTGTGTTTTATTACAAAAAATAAATAAATAGATTATGTTCCGTTTCGGTGCACGGCAGTGTAACGAAGTTAATAATTCAGTACCGACCGGTCGACCTAATGTAAAAATCTACCGTGTACACATTATTACGTCACTTACAAATAACAAAACACCTGTTAAGTAATCCTCAAAGGGATACTTAAGTTGAGGTGTACCCAAAAGCACAATCACATTTCGCCAATAGGGTTGTGAGCTCGTATTTTTTCTTTTGTACGTAAACAAACACAACACACAAACACAATTCACACAACAACACAACACAATTTCTGTTTTTCCTACTCCTCCGCTATTCTTTTCTGATTAATTTCGTTGCGGGATCCAAGACAGTCAAATCATTTCTCTGGGACTTCGTCGAGCTTCATTATCTCGGCGCTTTTCTTGTGGTCACCACTGTTGATTCTGGCTTACAGGAGTTACAGTGGTTTAGGAATAGTGAAGCGGGCTTGCCCATTTTAAAAAAAAAAAACCAATGAAGACGATACAGTGCTTTGAAAACTCGAGTGATGTCATACTCTAAGACATTAGTATGATATTTTTAGCAGTCAGTGACGTCACTTCATCATCGTCATCTTAGTCATTTTTAATTGATTTGATAAAACAAAACATACGTATCCAATATTTTTCGATAATCTAACAGACGGACTAATTAGAATCACATTTTTTAAAGTCTGTAAACATCCATAGTATAAGTCCCTTAATAAGGAGCAAGTTTATTGCCTTCAACTGGGTACAAATCCAGACTCCCTGGCTGCTAATGAGAAACTCCTAATGGAAAAACCCAATAAAACTTGTTCCGACCCGGGTACTGAACGTAGGACCTCATGTTTAACAGTCGCACTTGAAACCACTAGACCAATGAAGAGTAGAAGAAAAATTCAATGTCATCTGTACCGTAAAGTGTTTCTGCAATTACTCGATCACTGCAATGAAATACGTAAGGTACTTTCGTGGTCTGAATACATAATTAATCAAAAGTGACAAATTAATTAATTGGTGAACAGCGATGTTATCCCATACCAGTTAACATTGTCTTACGTCATACACGTCACCCAGTACGATATATTGTATTAATCAAATTCAATATCTGAAGTCTGAAACAATTTATTATTATTCTGTGTTAATAAATAACTCAAGAAAGAGGAGATATCTGTTGTCTAGACAATAGTAACTTTTGATTAATTTATCAATCCTGGACTTGGATAAAACTTTTTACCCGTTTAAAAGGATCCCTTTTATACATACAGTCCTTGCTAGTATTTTTCTCTCTACGTTTTATGAGGTTTCTTAAGAGCTCGACTCTAAACTGCCGTCCGGATCTTCAGGTTAAGCCGCAGTTTCCCAGGTTGGTCCGTGGATGGGTAACCAGCTATTATATACCAAGATTCTTCCGTGCCTCGGAAACCACGTAAAGCCGATGGTTCCATCTGTCAATTGTAGATCTTTGACAGTCCTAACAGGTAGTCAGAGGCCCAAAATTCCAAGGAGCCAAGGAGTATCGTTTTACTCTGAACTAAAATACAAAGGAGTATCGTTTTACTCTGAACTAATTTGGTCAGATAGGAAGTCGGTCCATGCAAAATACAGGTATTCAGCTGCATTTGATTGGACGAATATTGTTAGGAAATCGTTAAGCAGATGATTATATGAGGCTCTTATACTCATTAAGTTTACATACAAATTTTATTATGCCATACTTTCAAGTTTTTTTTATATTACCACACCATAATGTCGAAAGGGTCTGATGTCACCCCTGTATTCATTATTCTACTTTATGGCGTCGAAATATGAAGTTTACGACCTATTGTCTTTTTACATATCTCCTTGATACCAAGCAATGACAATCAAATACATACTGAAATACATATTTCATGATGATTTTTATCGCCCACGTTCCATCTTGCGCTGCATGCTCTGACAACTGCACATTTGACGATCTTATGACTGCTTAAGTGACTGAAGTTCGCTTAACTGAATTTTAGGCCAAATTCATTTTTTTTATTTTTTTATTTATTTATTAATTTCTATATTTGAACCGAACTACTGCAACTGAAAAGTTAAACTAGTTCGGTCAAGGACTACTATCACTAGAGCTAAGATTTGCCATCGGCACGCTAAGAAGAAAATCGCGATGAACGCATTTATGTCTTAAAATCACAATCGGCAAAACCATCAAATACTCTACTAACACACTTTTATGACATAAAAAAGTAACCTACTTTCATGAAAAGAACTCGGCTTATTACGAGCAACGCGACGGTCAGAAACAATAATCACAAAATCTCCCGGCATCCATCTTCCACTCCTTAAACATTTATAACACCATAATGTCATAAATTGAGAAAAAAACTGCAAATAACATCTTAAGGAGCGTTCGCGAGGAAATTATGAAACAATAAACTCGGCCATTGAATAACTCACGACTTATTTATAGAACAAGAAAAATATGACCTTATTCCTTTATCTAAAGGTCTTTTCTTCAGTGTCGGAGTGGTTGTATAATTTTTTGAGACAAGAGTAGGGAAGGCGGACGACCAATTATTCTTCAGTGCCGTTTTATAAAAGCCTGCGTCTTGGACAAGGGTTAACTCGACTGGGCGATTGAAAATTAACCCGTTGTTCGCCGAGAGAATATTTAAAGCGAAATCTTTGTAATTAAACTAGTGGATTAAACCAGGTTTGTGATGCTTTTAGAAGAGCTAAAAGCGTCGAAGGGAAATGCGGCGTTACCACAGTCCTTTCAGTTTACCCTAATTTCGGTTTGGGTCGTGACTAAAATGAATTGTAGTGAAGTCTTTATAAACTTTAAGTGGAAACTAAAGGTGCCTAAATCGAAATCGAAATAGATACGTTTTATGATAATATAACATCACGCCTGTTATCCCCGAAGGGTTCAGGCAGAGGTGTACCAAACAAATAAATCACGTTTCCAGACTACGTACCCGCTACTGAGAAATTACTGATGGAAAAATCCAATAATACATGCCAGCCCCGGGAATCAAATTCATGACCTTATGTTCAACATTCAAGATTTATTCACGCCTCATGAAGAGTAAGCTTTAGAGAAATACATACGTTTTGAAATCCGAAAATTAATACTAGAACTGTCTAGAACGATATTAATTTCTACATTGAAGTCAAAAATCCGAAAGTTACTAGAACTGTCTGAAACAATATTAATTTATGAATTTTAGACACGAGACATTTAAGTCAATATTTCTACTACAGGGTGACAACCTTGTTAAAATATCATCGTGTCTCCAATGTTGTGATGTCGATAACGTTCATATTGAAATATTATGAATATGAAATTAATGGTACCAATACGTCTGCCTGCTGTCTTACAAAAAGCTTTCACTCTGCTATTTTAGTACCTACGTTATGCATGGCTACTTTTTATAGTTAGATTCACCTGACCTGTCATTTGGTGACACAGATCATGATTTAAAAATCTTTGGACATAGTCAGGCAGTTTCAGTTCTTTTTCCGTTAAATGTCTATAGATAGTAATTTTGATTGCGAGTTGCAAGATGTCATTAAACAAAGGTTGTACAGTTTTATAGTACGGTCAGCAACAGAAGTAGCTCAACTTTTCGGAATTTTAATTATTTGATGACTGACTGGGCTGCTGCTATGATTTGTAAAGTTTCAGAAGATTTTCTTTAAAATATTCCTTTCTCTTCAATAATTTGTTAGTAGCGAGTAATAACTAACAAGTTTTAATTAAAAAACCTTCATTGAAATTTTGAGTTGTTTTAATCTGCTTCTGATGCTAACTCTACGAGGCCCTACACCAAAGGTTGTTTCACTATTATCTTAAAAAAAATCACACAAACGTACTGTGGGTCTGTCTGAATATTACTTACAATATACAGGGTTATTTGTAAAATACCGTTAACCTCTCAGGACTAAGTTGCTAACATCATAATCAACAGCTTTTGTTCTACGACTTTTAAAAATTCATCATATTTTAGTTCATCAGATTTACTTACAAAAATATAAATATTTAAATTGTACGCTCTAAATGTTACCAAGTCTGCGAAGCAAAAGAAAACGATAGTACAATAGCGAGGGGAGCGGGGTAAGGGCGGCGGGGTAATCGTAGCGTAGCGAGTTACGACAGTGCGCGACAGGCGTAGGTAGGTACAGCAAAATACAGAGTTGAAATGTGTTAGATAGGACAACGAAATCTTGAACCTTTGTTTTTGGTAAATGTATTATGTTTTGTAAAAAGTCATATAACAAAAGTTGTTGTTTATGATGATAGTAATACAGTCTTGCAAGGTTAACGGTGTTTTAAAAATAACCCTGTATTATGCTTAAAAAAAATGGCTATATTTTTTGGCACACCTGTAGATTATTACTAGATATGTGTAGAGCATAGGATACATTAGACCTCGGTGTTATGTTCCCGTAGTTTAACCGCTTAATAAGTGCCAACGTTTTTAAACTAAGTTTAGTATACCTAGTTTTAAAACGTGGCCATTGAACTTAGATAGTAGCTGTAGACACAGCTCCTAAAAATACTCTTAAAATCGTTAAAAATAATTTCTTTGCTCAACAATACAGGTTCAAAAATCTTTAAGAAATTCTTAAATACACTGAAAACTTAGGAAAGTTGATCCGGTCTTATGTCTTACGACTTTTATTTTGAGCAAAAAGTTGCGTAACAGACTCGGCTATAAAAGGAACTGTCATGTTTTGATGAAATAAGTCTATAAAAGGTAAAGAGATTTAACTGGAAGCCGTAAACTAAGAAATGATTTTATCATTAACGGTACTTTGTGGACTTTGTAAAAATATTTTGATAAAAAAATTTTAGAACAAATATTCATGGAAAATTCCATTAGTCTGTCTCGTTGGGATGTGTCGCTAGCGCGTGATTATTATAGCTTACAATTTAATCTCGATTGGCAATCCCGTATTAACTATTCACTAAATAATTCCATTTATACCTCTTTTTTAGGGTTCCGTGCACAAAGGGTAAAAACGGGACCCTATTACTAAGACTTCGCTGTCCGTCCGTCTGTCCCTCCGTCTGTCTGTCACCAGGCTGTATCTTAATTTCACAAATTATGTATATCTGTTGCTGCTATAACAACAAATACTAAAAATAAAATAAATATTTTTACAGATAATGGTACGTTACCCTTCGTGCCCGAGTCCGACTCCAACTTGGCCGGTTTTCTTCAATCTTGTCCACTAACTCTCGGCTCACGAAGACTCAAATATTACAAACAGCCTGTTATTTTCACCGCCATTGAGCAAGATAGTATGAGCTATTTCCATCTCCGACAGTTTGACGAAAATAATGGTAAATATTATTTCAGGCCCATTTCACTCAACTGTTGAATGCGGACGAACGGACACAGCGTTATATCTAATTTTATGCGAATATATTATCCTCGACGTAGTTAAAGTTACATTGATATGAATAATTAAGTAATAGAGTTTTAAGTCGTCCTAGGCGTTATTTTAATGAATGTCATTTTTATTTATTTATTTATTTATTTATCAATATACGTATTAAGTTAACTTTGTTTGTGAAGAGAAAAATAAATTAATTTGAATTTTGAATTTTGATTTTGACTGAAAGAAAAATAAGGAAAGAAAAGAGATCAACGCCCTCATATACCTGACTCCTCTTTCCTTATTTTTTTTGAAGAGGGGTCGAATAACGCCGGGCTTCACCAATACTGGTGAATTGAACGTGCCGACCCGAACAAGTCCGTAGCAATTCCTAATTTAAAATTTCATCGCTTAACAGGTTATTTCAACAGAATTCTAAAAATGGAACGAAAAGAATGACCACATTGCTATCAAAGGAAGAAGCAATAAAAATACATTCTGTTTGTGGTTCCATTATCTAACCTATTTTAAAGTAGGTTTGTACCGTTATTAGATTTTACGCAGCCATATAATGTATTATTCAAATTCTTTATCCAGTACAAAATTAAAGGATACAGAGAGCTAGCTAATACTTTTTGTTGTAAACATAATGATGAATACATAGCATAATAAAACACGTTACTGAGAAATTCCTGATGGAAAAACCCAATAACACTTTACTTGACTCGGGTTTCGAACCAAGTACTTTGTGCTCAGCAGTTGCGCCTACGATCACTAGATCAACGAGGCAGTGCGATGCCAGTAAAAGTTATTCACTGCTAAATAAACGACGTTCATGTTTCTAATGGCCTCGTTGTTTTATTGAGTTTATTCAATGTAGTACAATCAGCATCAGAAGTAGATTAGCACTACTCACAAGTTTAAAAAGAGGTTATTTTAAAAAAAATTGTTAGAAATTACTCGTTACTAACAAATTTTTGAAGAGTAAGGAATATTTTGAAGAATAATTTTCTACATAATAAAAAAAAAATGCTGTAAGTACATCAAATAATTAAAGTTCACAACACACCTGTATATTCATTGTGTATATTTGACTGCCAAATTTAAAAAATGGGGCCTTTTTTTAAATTTATTCGGCCATCCGCCTATTCAGAATACCCCTTTAATTTTTTTTTAAACTAGGTGTTGCCAGAGGCTACGCCCGCTACAACTCGAAAATTATCCCACTAGAAGATAAAATCGGGATAAAAATTCGGGATTCGGGATTCAGTGTGTTCATCCAGGTTATGAACTATCAGTGTACCAAATTTTATTCAAATCCGTTCAGTAGTTTTTGCGTGAAAAAGTAACAAACATCCATCCATCCAAAACTAACTTTCGGGTTATATATATGTAATATTAATCAGATGAGACCATTAATGTGAAACTCGTTTCGTTTTCTAAAAATACCCTTGAGTCTTTCAACATAATAACTTGGCCATTGAAGTTTTTTGAGGACACACGTGTCCCTACAATGGAGAACCCTAAAGCATATAAAATACCAACGTCTAAAATATAATAATATCCATTGACAATACTTCAAACGATTAACGAATTTGCTCAAAGCAAATGTATACGTATTATTCTCATAAAAATAACGGTTGTTTAAAAAAGGGAGAGAAAACCGGTGTTACTCATAACCTTGGCTTAGAAATTGTTAGCATTATAACGGCTGTTTTAGAATAGAAATCTGTTGAAATTATTTACTGTCTATTGAGCAGACTTCTATTTAAATAGTTTTTTACCCGACTGCGGCGAAGCCCAAAAGGAGAGTTATGTGTTTGGCGTGTATGTATGTCTGATGTATGTATATGTCAGACATACATACACGACAAATACAAATTTCATATATGAATATCAGACAAGAATTATTATCTTGTTTTCTACTTTTAAGACCGCGGTTTGTAGTCAGGTTTTAGTTTTTAAACTTATTTTTTTATTTGAATTTTATTTTAGTGTTATTTAATAAATCCGTTATAACATATTAATTTCATGATGTAAAATTATACTGAATGTTGTTTTGCTATTGAATTAGTACGAGTAAATAGCAGACTAGACCACGAGAACTTTTTGACCGCATTCTAAACGTGTATGTTGACTATAACTATAATATAATAAACATATTTGTAATGAGCTCGCCAAGACCTCTCGTTTGATACCAAACATGTTATGTTTATCTCAATTTAATTTTTTTCATGCTTAGAATTTTTACATTTAAATTCCGTCTTATAGAGAATTGTTAAAATTTATATTGCCTATGTCACCCGCGTTATTCTTACGAATCTATTGACACCTCATTTATTAAAATGCCTTCAGCAGTCTAGGCGCCACGGTGGAACATACAAACATACATACATACATAGACTGCCAAAATCATTACCCTTCCTTTTGGCTTGGCCGTAGTCGGGTAAAAAAGTAGTTAAAAACTAAAAACTTTTTCAGTTGGGTTTTTTAGTTTTTTAACTTCTTTTTTTATCTCCAACTTTTTAGTTAGGTCCCCCCCTATTATTCCCGAAGGGTTCGTCAGAGGCTATTGCCACACACCCACATTTTGACAGTTTTAATGAAATAGGTGAGGAGCCTATTGCCATCAATCGGACACAAATCCAGACTCTGTGGCTGCTAGTGAGTCTTTGTGATGCTTAAACCATATATACTAACTTGTCAATAAAATATTATTATTATATATCAGTTTGCCTGACTCCAAATCGAATCCAGGACCTCATGCTCAGTAGCCACTAGACCAATGAGGAATAATAAACTCCTTAAATTCATATCGTTTATGGTTCAATAGCTCATTTACGGTTATCCGGAATGATCTGTTGGAATGGCTTCCTGGCGACCTTTCGGCATTCCATCATTCCATTCCATCTGCACAAATGGAATGGAATGAAAACGTAAATTTTTAAGAAATTCCATTCCAAGTCATCGTGTGGTTTGGGGTATTATTTTTAGAACTCAATCGAGTCTGATCTAAATGCTTTACTGATATTCTTACGAGCTGGATATACGCCACTGACATTTCACCCTCCCGCGACCGACAAGTTACTATACTTACACGGTCGAAATACGTACATACATATATGATATTTTATATCGTATTTATTTAATGACACTGGCATATCACGAGGTGATGATATTTTTACATTTAAATTTTTTACTATGTAACTTAAATTAAACCAACTTATGTAATAGATGGGACATTTCACAAAATTTCAGATATAAATTATACACCTTGTAGTTTTAACCTAAAAAGTCCCCAATAATTTATTCACGTAGATACCGTTGATTTTAAATAAACATCGGAGCGACGTGGAATCTTACCCGTATTAAATGCTAAGTACCAGTAGACGCGGTGCTTCAACCCGATTGCATAATAAATGCGATCAATAATACATGATGGACTATGTTTATTTTATGTAGAAAACGAGAATAGACTTGTTACTGATGTCATACTAACATTACTGATACCTACTCTTAGCCTGTATTATCCCACTGCTGGACAAAGACGTCTCCCCATGACTTTCAGTTGTTTCAATAAGGCCCAATGTGGATGCCCGTCGGGGCTGCGGGATGTTGTAAGAAATACCGCGTCCTCGACAGAAACGGCTAAGAAGGAACATGGGTGGTTTTTTGTCAGTAGAATTCTGACACTCCCTTTCGCTCTACCCAAGAGCGGGAGGGGTTATTTGATGATTTCCCACCCCCCAAAAAAAGGTATAAGGTAGTAACGTCTCACAAACTACCAGGAGGCCAGAAACACGGAGGAGGTACTATACACTACTACTTTTCGTGTCGCTGAGTAGGAAAGACTTCCACTAGGTGGACCGATGACCTGATGAAGGTTGTGGGGATCCGTTGGCTGCTAGACGCACGGGACCAGTCAATGTAGCGACACTTGAGGGAGGCCTATGTCTAGCAGTGGACGTCTTTTAGCTGATATGCTGATGATGACGACTATAATTTCCCAACCTCCCAAAATAAAAATATGCCAATATGGATCACTGGTCGCTAGTCTTTCCAGATCGTCCCGCCATTTCTACGGGGTCTGCCGCAGTGCCTTCTGACTTTGTCTGGGTGCCAAACAGTGCTTATTGTGGCCCACAGCAAATTCACTAACATTTTCAATTGTGTCTGTCTTTTACTTGTTAGGCAACAACTTGGTCGATGTTTTCTGACCATGTGTCGAGGACAAACGCACTGCCTCAGTCGCCAGCTGAAGTTGGCTCTGTCCACAGCAAAGTGTTGCTCGTCTGTACGGGCCTTTAAGCAATGGCTGCATGTATTTCGATAACGCACACAAGGCATTGACCTAGGTGGGCCGCGGGTAGTCCTCTGGTTATCGCGGCCTCGACATAGAGGGCGAAGAAGGAACATGGGTGATTTTTAGTCAGTAGAAGTCTGACACTCCCTTTCGCTCTGCCCAAGAGCGGGAGGGGTTATTCGATGATTTTACACCCACCAATAAAAAAAAAAAAGCCATTGACCTAGGTCAGAACATGAAATACTTTCATCATCATCAGCTTAGCTTTTTCAGCAGGATTAGACCTGCTGAAATTAATGTATTTTACTTGGATCGTCTGGCTATCTGACCTCCAAAACCCAGTACATACTGGGTAATATGCTACCCTGTGGTAAGACTGGTTGTCAAACTTTTAGGTCAATGACTACCTGTAACTACTGCCAAAGATCTAGTATTGTATACTACATAGTATTGTATAGATCTTTGGATTTGACATTTGGATGGAACATGAAATACTTCAAATCACAGATTTTTTGTGGGATTCCTAATTTCTGGTCTAGATGTGGGTGAAGCCTTAACTATTTTTAAATAGGTTTAAATTATTATTTCTACAGCATTGTTGATAATCATAAATCATTTCGTAGAAAAATGGTATCCAACGCAAAAATACTATTGCATGAATATAATTCATTATATTCTCCAGTGTTTTATTTGTTATTTGTTTTCGCATTAATAAAATTAAGAAGCTTTTATGAACATAAAATAATTTATTGTGCTTAACGATGGATGGAGGGTTCATCCATCGTTAAACTGGTAAATAATCCGTTTCGCAATTCCCATTAAAAACACGGCCAAGTCCGAGTCGGACTCGTGCATGAAGGGTTCCGTACCATCGTAGTTAAGCCCCCTTTAATTTTAAATTTATTAATGTTTGGAAAAATGGCAACAGAAATACATATTCTGGGAAAATTTCCGCTGTCTAACTATTACGTATCATGGGATACAGCCCGCTGAAAGACAGTCGGACGAATGGAGACACAGCAAAGTTTTAGTAATAGGGTCCCGTTGGCCCTCCCTGGACCCCACAGATTTCCTTTAGTGCACTATCACTTAATGCGGTGCTCAGAGATATTTAAACCGTCATTTAGTAAAGATTCGACATACTTTTGTATGACGAAATATTCAAAACCTTTACTAAGTGATGGCCTAAGTAATCATTAAAGCTCTCTGAGTACGGCAGTTAGTCTGTGCCTGTGAGATGCTATGCCGAAAAACAAACCCTTCGGTTACAAATCCCTAAAAAGGAGAACCTAATATTATTTAAGCTTCTAAATGAATAAAGCTGGGCTTATCTCTATACAAAATCATTGGCAAAATGCTGATACTATAAAAGTCCAAAAACTCGCATTTTGTTTGTGGTCTCTGGACAGAGACCGGTCAATCAGTTTTACTATTGTCAGTCAATAAAACGAGTAACGAATTCAGGTGTTTAAGTCATAAGATACTGCGGCAAAAAAAAACCATTATTGGGAACCGTGTGTACTAAAAAGGGTCATAATATTCGGGTAAGATATGTCTGAAGTCTCATTTCAAAATAAGAAACGCTTTACTTATTTTTTTTAAATGAGACCATCTGCTAAATTCGTTTCTTATTCATTATCTAAAAATATCATTAATATACATTTATATATGGACAGAAACGTGGTCGCTCACTATGGGCCTCATCAGAAAGCTCAAAGTCACCCAAAGAGCAATGGAGAGAACTATGCTCGGAGTTTACTTGCGTGATCGAATCAGAAATGAGGAAATCCGCATGAGAACCAAGTTTACCGACATAGCCCGAAGAATTGCCAAACTTAAGTGGCAGTGGGCAGGGCACATTGCTCGCAGAACGGATGGCCGATGGGGCCGGAAAGTTCTGGAGTGGCGACCGCGAACCGGAAGACGTTGCGTTGGAAGGTCTCCCACTAGGTGGACCGATGACCTGGTGAAGGTTGCGGGGACCCGCTGGATGCGAGACGCACGGGACCGGTCAATGTGGCGACACTTAGGGGAGGCCTATGTCCAGCAGTGGACGTCTTTCGGCTGAAATGATGATAAATGATGATGATGATCATTAATATTTAAGAGTTTGGCGACAAACCATCAAAGTGAACCACTTTCTCTATTGGACAAACGTCGTATTTGTGGGGAAAACCCACGCAAAGATCTACAATATTTTTTATAGCACAAAATTATCTAAAATACAAAAAAATAATCAGCTGGCCCATAAAAAAAATCAAACGTATAGAGCATTTGCTTAATTATTTTTTGATTATGTATAATTAGTTTATGTTGTATGTCGTCTCCCGTGGTTTTTTGTTTGTTTTGGAACAATGGCCTTGCTTTCCATACAGGGTCATCCAAATATATGCAAAAGAAAATTCTATTGACCCGAATAAATAAATAAAAACGTACCAATCGAATTGAGAACCTCCTCCTTTTTGGGAAGCTGGTTAAAAATGCTTCACAATAAGAGGAAATTAAGAGTGATTGGCGACTAAACGCTGGCAGAGAGCCATCTAAAATATTCTTTCAGACTTTAATCTTGGACCATCTTGTTTATTGTACTTGGCCTACATACGAAAACAATACATTTTTGATACGCAATTTCCTGTTTACTTACGTTTTTTCTTAGAATTCATTTTCTGTGAAAATAGTTATGTTTGAATTCAGGCTGATTTCTTTTGTATATTTGCCTCCACTTCTTACTTACCTGAAATAAAGAAAATAAAAGATTTAATAAAACCACCTCATTTAAATAAAAGTTTTCGCAGCCATTTAAAAACACATCAAAATTATAATTAATCAATAAAAACAGTAATTAATTTATTAATTAATTAAAGTATCTGATATTATGGATTTGAAAGAAATACTGAACGGATTTTGATGGAGCACACAGTTAGACCATTACCTGCGTGAGGCCTCATTTACGGAGACGCGGGGCGTCGCGCGGCGCAGCGTGCGTTTTTAATTCAAGCACATGGCGATATATGAAAACGGTAACACGATTTCAAACGACGACGATTTTACGAGAACTTTTCGCTTGTTAGTTTCAGATGCAGCGTTCGTTGCGGTGGACCCGCCTCTTAGTAAAATAATAAAATAGTACGCGATGAGCCTTCTGCACGCGTCGCGCTACTCCCCGCGTCTTTGTAAACGAGCCCCAAGATTAAAGTATCCTAGAAAATATCTGAATTTCGAAAGCGAGTTTAAGAAACTTTACGCTGCTGAGACAAATCCATACCCTATCCACAAATCAGAGCAGTCCTTCAGATAGATGACTAATGAGTCCGTCAGATAGATTTCCAAAAAATGTTGGAAACATATTTTTCTTTTTTACACGTAAACAAAAAAAGTGAATCACAAATAGTACATTTTTAATCGGAAGTGACATCACAAACTCTCCCCTCTCCAGTGAGGTCACAAACCTACCGTCACGATTTTTGACGCGTTTTATTTTCGTCAATTTTTATTCATCATCATCAACAGCCTATTAATGTTCCCACTGCTGGGACACAGGCCTCCTCTCTTTGTAAGAAAGGTACAAAGGGGCCCAGTGCGGATTGGTAGATGTCACTGTCTTCGAATTTTTTGGTTCTAAGACATGCCGGTTTCCTCACGATGTTTTCCTTCACCGTTTTGAGAGCAGCGTTGATGAAATAAATGACACAGAGGAATGTGCCTGCCTTTTTTTTTTGGTTGTTGGGAAATCATCAAATAACCCCTCCCGCTTTTGGCCAGAGCGAAAGGGAGTGTTACACTTCTACTGACTAAAAACCACCCATGTTTCTTCTTAGCCCTATATATCAAGGCCGCGGTATCTCTTACAACATCCCGCAGCCCTGACGGGGGAATGTTTCTGCCTGGGTTCGAACCCAAGACTTACCGTTCGTAAGTCTGGGCCGCCCCTGCTCTTCAGTTCTTATTAATTTCTCAATTTTTATTAAATTGATAAAACAAAAATCACGTAGACAACATTTTTTGAAAATCTAACTGACGGGCTAAAGAGAATCATATTTTTTTTTGTCAGGAATCATCCTTATTCACAAGTACCGCACAAAACAGTCGTCCTATATTATATTTTACGTAGATAACTGAAACGTACTTAATCCGCTGCTTTTTGTACCTTAATCCAGTCCCCAGACCGACCGCGGCCATTCACATACGACTGCCCGCCAATTTATATTCCTTTGTCGAGTTCTATATACTTTTATTATCAGCGTGATGTACAAATGTACTAGCTTTAGTGTGAATGGTCTACAGTTTATGACCATTGTGTGGTTGTTATGGCTTGGAAGGTCTATGGTATTCGTTTTAAAGAACGTTAAGGAAGTAATGTGTTTTGTTTTATATGAACACAAGTACTAACTGTGAGAGGGACTGGACTGAAATAGATTTACAGACGTGGGCCTCGTGTGGGTTGGTGTCAAATGTCTTCGAATTTAGTTACCTCAAGATGTTTTTGGTAGAGATAAATGATCAATGAGTGATGGTTATTTTGCAAATACGTTTTTAGAAACGCTTTTCTAATGTGTCGATTATTTTGATACGAATGGAGCCGGTATTTCTTACCTGACTACTTTGAGGAGAATCTCTTTTGAGGTCCTGAATCAATCTTGGTCAACGAGCATGAGGATTATGTAGATTGGTATCGGAGATGGTCATTCAAAGACAGAACCGTACAGATTTGACTGTATAGATTTGTCCATATAGTGCAAGCATCTGTCAGTTATCGACCGTCAGTCTTAATAGCAGTAGAGATTAAATAAATCTCACAGAGTAACGCAGATTTTTATCTTACACGTTGAAGCCGATGTAAAACCGTTCGCTAATGATCCTGACAAAACAAGAAAATGCATCAATAAGTTATCACACTATCTTTTTTTTACCTTTCCTCAAACGTTTTCTATTCCATCAGTTTCAACCGTAACACCAGGCAATTTTCCTAACTATATAAAACGTAACATTCAGGTGCGCCATACAGAGGAAATTCTAGGACAAAGACCACGCTGAATGGACTAGATTTTTTGCTTTTCGTCTAACACTGCTGTGTCAAAAAGAACTATTGAGAGTACGTGACGAGTTGAGCCTTTTAAACTAACGAGTCGTGTCAGAACATTTTGATCTGTGATATTCACGGATAAAAGGGGTTTTGTAAAATGCACTGTGCATTTCACAAAACCCATTAATCTCGATAAAATTCTTTTTGAACACGAGCTCATCGGAACTATTTTTGTTGTATTTGTTAATAGAAAGAGACTAGTTTTTTCTAAATAAAAAGTATTTTTTGTTAAGTTTTTCATTTTATCCACACGTTGTTAAATTGTTCAAACATTACTGTTTAATTAAATGTGAAGATGAACAAACATGAAACTGATCAGAGGCCTTAGTAGTAAGTGCGTGCAGTATAAAAGTCAATACGTCGTTTTTTGAATCGAAAATACAATTATAAAATTTGAAATAAATTGTTTGTAATGAAGCATAATCTTAAATTCTTAAAATTGTGAAAGTATTATGTGTAAATCGAGAACTTTAAGTTTTTCGTCGATCGACGTATTTACGTTATATGTACACCGTGCGTTTGTAGTAGGACCTTTGAACACGAAAAGCAGGTTTATTGTGACCTTTCATTACGCTAGTCATCTTTATCTATGGGCCTCTGAATTGGCGTCGGGGCTGCGGGTTGTTCACAAGCTACCGCGGCCTCGACATATAGGGCTAAGAAGGAGCATGGGTGGTTTTTAGTCAGTAGAAGTCTGACACTCCCTTTCGCTCTGCTCAGGAGCGGGAGAGGTTATTCGATGACTTTCCACCAGCTAAAAAAAACAAAAGGTATGCTGGTTTTCTCACGATGTTTTGATAATTACATAATATGCACAATGAATCTGGAAGAGGTACCTCCGATTTTAGTAGTGTTAGAACAGGTGCGTCGCTAGTGATGTCACTTAACAAAAAATATTTCTAACCATTTTCTGCCGCAGTTGTACACTAAACGGTTTTAAAATCAAACGAACGTCCATCAATGGTGCCAATTAGTACAGAAGTCGAATTTTAATAGCCAACTTGACTAGGCTTTAGGTCAACGAAGCGTGTTCGTCCATTTTGATCTATTTGCCCGTCACGCCTTAACTATTGCTTTGAGCGGTGATCATGAATATTGCCCGAGTTAATGAGGTCAGTAGGCAATGTTCAATGGTTCAGCCGAAGGAAACGCTTAGGTACAAGAGGCCATTTTGTAAGGACAGACGAAATTGGGTGAAGTGAACTAACGATGCGTGTTTTCTTGTAGATAAGAGAATTTTTCTATTGTTGTGGGTAAATATCTGGGAAGTTAATACGTTGATTGCGTTTATGTTTGGTTTCACCATAAAATGTTAGGACTGAGAAAAAAGCTGATGATCAAAGACAAATGACTTTTTTTCTTAATATAAGTATATATTTATATATATTTTAATTGATATTGTTTTTTTTTTCTAGTTACGTTGTAGCCTACCACAATGTTATCTTGTTTGACCCTAAGGTTGACTGGTAGAGAATGCCTTGTGGCATTAAGTCCGCCTATGTATCACTATTGTGCATAAAGTTTAAATTAATAAATAAATAATATGCATCGATTTATTAAGGTGTATTTCCGCCTAAACAGATAAGTTGATTGAAGTTAATTTGACTTTCAACAGGATTAACATAAGAATAGGGGATCGGACTGAGTCAAAAAATTTGATTCTAATTAGTCCGTCAGTTAGATCATCGAAAAATATTAGATACGTGTTTTTTGTTTTATCAAATTATTAAAAATTGCCAAAGATAAGACGCGTCAAAGATCAAGAGTGGGGGGTTGTGACGTCATTTGTAGGTAAAAAATGTACCATCATGTGACGTTTTTGAATAGTTAACGAGTTTTCGAAGCACTATAACGTTTACATTTTTTGTTTATGTGAAAAAAGAAAAAATACGTGTCCAATATTTTTTGAAAATCTATCTGACTGAATACAAAACAATTTGAAAACGATTGTCAATTATGATTGTCAAACTATTTGTTAGCTCCACTATCATTTCCATCAAGTTGATCAGTTTATCATTGCTCAGGATGGCTGTTCTGAAACTAGTAATCGTAGGCATACGAATAAATACGTGAAGTTGGTTGCTAAATAATTTCTGCCACTTGGGTTCATAATTGGGTTTAGCCACTCTGGCTTAGGTTGGTATGAGGATAAACCACCCATTCCATACCGAGTTTTCTCCGTGCGTCAGAAAGCACGTTAAGCTGTTGGTCCCAGCTGCCATAATATGAATATTATGCAGTTACAGGTAGCCAGTGGTCTGAGAGTCTGACAACCAGTCTTACCAAATGGTATTGTATTACCCAGTGTTAACTGGGTTTTTAGGTCAGATACGCAGTCGCTCCATGTAAAAGCTTCATCCGCTTAGATTGGAAGCCGACCCCAACATAGTTGGGAAAAGGCTAGGCAAATGATGACGAATTATGGACTCCGGGACATACAGAGTAAAAGAAACACATATGCGCAAACGGTAACCACGTATACAGTATATTATTCAGAACACCTCCAGAATAATATACTAAAAACGTAGTAACCGTTTGTGCGACAGTGTTTCCACGCTTTACAAGTAATTTACCATACGACTTTGCTTACTATGCATATGACTTACAAAAACCAATTTGTAAGTCAGTAAAAAGAACCCCATACCTAATAATTTCCAAACGCGGGCCTACAAATTGGTACTCAATAAGGAAACTCATTAAGATTCGAGTCGCGTTCGAGTACCCTCGCCTGTAAGCCTGTAACATGCTCAATAAGGCTGTTTGTCGAAACATTACCTTATTAAACGGTACTACAATATTTTTTTACAGTAATCGTTGTAGAACGTTTAGTAAACTCCATGATAGGCCCAGGGTGAATATTTTTAGTGATTGGAGATACGAAAGTCAGGTCAAAAGTCATTTGGGGCCAGTTGACGGCTTCCGGCCACCGTAGACGCGGGCCTGTGGACGATAAGTGATGGGCTAGCTCGCCGTCCGTCCGTCTTACGACGAAAACAGGCCGTGTCGACGGCGCGTTCGTGTTCCACGCGCGCCTCAAAGAGATGTCAGCAACATGGGAGGGGCCCGAAAGGGCCGACGCCCGTCGGGGCCGCGGGTTGCACACTAGTTATCGCGACCTCGACATAGAGGGCTAAGAAGGAACATGGGTAGTTTTTAGTCAATAGAAGTCTGACACTCCCTTTCACTCTGCCCAAGAGCCGGAGGGGTTACTTGATGATTTCCCACCCGCAAAAAAAAAAAAAGGTCAAAAGTCATTTATTCAAGTTAAGGGGAAAGTCAGCACTTTTTGATCGCCATTTACATAAATAAATAAAGAAAGAAAAAATGTTTATTTATCGCTGAAACATATTATATATTGTTATGTATTTAATTATCGTAGAAACTTATAAGGAGACACAAAAAAAAACAATACACATATAACGCACAACAAAAAAAAAAAATAACAAGCAGTGATAATACAACAGGTTAAACCGTACTTACAGAGCAGTGGTGGCTGAGAACAGTGGTGGCTCAGTGGTAGCGGTAAGCACAACTGAAGCACAACACAGTCAGGCGCATTACATTGTGTAATTTATTTACAAAAAAATACAAAAATACAAAATGGTTTATTGCTTTAACAAGTTTAGATTTACAATATTTGTGTTTGGAGCTCCCCTGTAAGCAAGTAATGCCTGTGTTGGGGAGCCCCGCTCTTCCATAGCTAAGCAATACAAAATATAAATTAACCTAGGTATTTACAGCTAGGTATTACTAATCTTAATCGTGTGTGTGTGTGTGTATATATGTGTGTGCGTGCGCATGTGTGAGTGTATATGTGTGTTGTGCTTATGGTGTTTATAGCTATATGTGTGGATAAGTTGAGTGTTTATTACTACCCAATTAGCACAAAATTTTACTTAATGTGTTCCAATAGTGCCTCCGTGTCGTCATAATTTAGTAATTTTATCCAATCTATTAAAGTTTTTTTGCATTCGTAGTATTTTTTTGGGTATATGTTAATTTTACTGTTAATTTTATTATAAAGGAAAGCTGATCGCTTGTTGTATTGTCTCCCCGCAAATACAGTTTTAGTATGGGGAATTTGAACGATTAGATCTTTTCTTCTCTGGGTTATTTTACTTGAGTCATATTTTAAGGTTTTATGCATTTTTAGAATTATTTGAATAATGTATAATTTACGAACTGAGAGCAAATCACTTATCTGATACAGGGTTTCAGTAGGATATCTTAACTTTTTAAAATACATGGTCTTAATTAACGCTCGTTGGGCGCGTTCTACATTGATAAAATTGGTTTTTGCAGCCCCACCCCAAACGGGGATGCAATATGTCAAGACAGACTGAACTAAAGCCACGTAAATCTCATTTAATATGTTTCTAGACGAGTTTAGTTTACTGTTCGTATTTATTTGTTTTGGTGCGATATGTCTGAGAGTCTTGAAAATCCAGCTTAATCTCCTAAGTCTGTTCGTTACTTGATCAAGGTGGGGATACCAGGATAATCGTTGGTCGAGTATCACGCCTAAATATTTTGTCTGTGTTACCTGTTTAATAACCGAACAATTACACTGTCTATTATTAGTATCACCGCATACATGAACTTTTATGTTCAAATTATCACTAGGTTGTGTGTTTTTGCTTATACTAAAACATATGTAGTTCGTTTTAGATGTATTTAGTGTGAGCAAGTTATTGATAAGCCAGTTAGCTACATGGGCCAAGCCTACCTCAGCTTTTCGCTTCACATCTTTCCAGGAGTTACCAAAGAAGACTATCGCAGTATCATCGGCATAAGAGAAGATCTCTGCGTCATTGATGTTCATGTTGCAGAGGTCATTAACGTACACCAGGAAGAGTGTTGGGCCTAGTACGCTTCCCTGAGGAACGCCGAATGATACCGCCGCTTGATCACTTGTAACCAATTTAATCACCATTGCTTTCAAAACGGGACACATCGTGAGGAATCCGGCATGTCTTAGAACCAAAAAAATCGTAGTTTAGTGACATCTACCAATCCGCACTGGGCCCGCGTGGTGGACCATCTCTCTCCTAGAGAGGAAGCCTGAGTCCCTGCAGTGGGAGCATTATAGGCTGACGATGAAACTGTACTTGCTTGGTGACCCGTGGATCGGTGCCCACTTATTACAGACTGAGTTTCCGCCCTACATCAGAAAGTATGTCAACCTTTTTATATTACACCTTGAGTAGGCACAAACAATTTAGAGGTGAGAAATACTCGTAAAAGAAAAATCAAGTAACACCACCTAAATAAAACCAGTCCTCATACAACAGAATCAACTATACACTTCATTTCCTTTCCCAAACTAATTGCGCCATTTATTTCTGCCCTCTCTGTACAAATGAAATCGCGCGTTCAAACAGAAAAACAAATACAAGTATTTCTTTGTTTGTTTCATACTTAGAAGTGTTCTGGGAATTAATGCCATTGTACTATAATTATTTCAATTAGGAAGTCGTTTTTACTGCTCGCCGTCTTACAGTTTGAAATTGGAGACATTTTCTCCATTGAAAACAATTTTCATTGTCTACTGCTCTCAAAACGGTAAAGGAAAACATCGTGATGGCACAGCATGTCAGCAGGAATAAAAAAAATTGAAGCTATGTGACATCTATCAACCCGCATTGAGCCCGCGTTGTGGATTATAGCCCATTTCCGCAGTCCGAGAAATAATCCTAACAGTTGGATCATCATTATTTTGTCCCTACCACTATGTTGTCTTTAATCCTTTTTTCTTTTGGGGGGGGGGGATCATCAAATAATCCCTCCTGCTCTTGGGCAGAGCGACAGGGAGTGTCAGACTTCTACTGACTAAAAACCACCCATGTTCCTTCTTAGCCCTTTATGTCGAGCCGCGGTATCTCTTACAACATACCGCAGCCTTGTCTTTAACCCTAAGGTTATAAGGTAGAGAATGCCTTGTGGCATTAAGTCCGCCTATGTACCACTATTACATGAAGTTTAAATAAATAAACATTATAGACTAATAGGGTAGTTAACAAAAAAAAATCGAATTAGTCCGTCAGATAGATTTCCAAAAAATATAAGACACGTATTTTTTGTTTTTTTCACGTAAACAAACAATGAAGACGATACAGTGCTTTGAAAACTCGTGTGACGTCATTTTCTGAGACATTAGTATGACATTCTTCAGCGGTCAGTGACGTCACAACCCCCCACTCAAATCTTTGACGCGTTTTATCTTCGTCAATTTTTAATGATTTGATAAAACAAAAAATACGTATCCAATATTTTTCGATAATCTAAAAGACGGACTAATTAGAATCATATTTTTTTAAGTCATTAAACATCCCAATTATGCTTGAAATCATATCATTCCATTATTTTGTAACCTTCCGGTTTCATTAAAGTAAAATTACTTAACGCTTTACATAAAATTATAATTTCAATTGATAACGTTCAAACAGACAAGGGCGGCAAGCAACTTTTGATTACCGGACACTTTAGGTAAATCTTAACCGCAAGTTCGTGAAATTAATTGTGTAACAATACAAACTATCGTACAATAAACATGGGTTATGTGAACTTTGAACCCAAATCTTTTGGTACAATAGGATACAAGTGAGAGGTTACATCGATTTCTTTAACTAATAGCCGGAACCATTAGACGTATTCGATAACAGGGCTATAATGCGATCGTTACAGCACATAGGGGTTATGGAGGTCATATAAAGAAAGAAAAATAAAGTATTTATTTGTCTTGCAAATTAATAATAAATAAAAATTGTATAAATAGGGAATCGGACTGAGTCAAAAAACAATGATTCTACTTAGCCCGTCAGTTAGATTATCGAAAAATATTGGATACGTGATTGACGAAGATAAGATGTGGTTGTGACGTCATTTGAAGGTAAAAAAATGTACTATCATATGACGTTTTCGAAGAGTTCACGAGTTTTCGAAGCACTGTATTGACTTAATTTTTTGTTTATGTGAAAAAAGAAAAAATTCGTCTTCAATATTTTTTGGAAATCTATCTGACGGACTAATTAGTTTTTTTTTGTCCGATCCCCTATTATAAACATAAAAAAAAACTTAAAAATAAAATACATACATTACGCAAAAATTTGTCATAAACGAGGCCAAAAGGCAAAGATACGGTAAGGAACGAGTATGTTAGAGGAAATTAAAAATTTGCGCCTGTTTCAGAAAAGTTGAAAGGTTGGTTGATTGTCTCAGTATGAACATGTGATGAGGTGATACGAATCGCATGTGACTAAACGAGTCCGTCTGTTAGATTATCGAAAAATATGGGATACGTGTGTTTTATTTTATAAAATTTATAAAAATGTACGAAAATAAAACGTGTCAAAGAAGTGATGTAAGAGTGGGGGTTTTTGATGTCACACGACTTTCATCTTATGTTTAGGTGAAAAAAGAAAAAATACGTGTCCATTATTTTTTTTTAAATCTATCTGACGGATTAATTAGATTTTTTTGAAGAAATACCCTATTTTCTGATGAATCCTTACCCGGACTACTTTAAACCAATTACGCAATAGCATTTGAGGAATTTTGTCGTTGAAACTTCCACGTTGTGTCCTTCGTTAAAGTCTAAATTTGGATTGTTAACTTATTTACCCAACCGGCCTGCTTGCCTAACTCACCGGAATATTAATTAATTGTTAATTAATTGCCGACAGTATAATTGAATGCTAATATCATTTGGTATTCCCGGATGATATTATATAAAGGGAGCCTAAGATTAGCTTAGTTAGCCAATGTAGCCATTGGCTAACTTTCTTGACTTTGTTTTGTATTTATATACTAGAGAAGATCTATTTATTAATGTATTGTTTAACTTGAACATTTATATGCGTAAGAAAACTTAATAAGCCTCTCATGTGTTACCTACATTCAAAGTAGGCCATATCTCAAAGTTTGCAATAATACTCTTATTTCATATGCATAAGCTAGTTTTATAATAATTCGCCCGAGTTGAGTTTGGTAATAGGGATGTGTCCTGAGTAAAAAAAATATAATTCCGTTTAGACCGTCAGTCAGTTTGATTATTGAAAAATATTGGATACGTGTTTTTTGTTTTATCAAATAAATAAAAATTTACGCAGAGAAAACGCGTCAAAGATCATGGGTTGGGGCTTTTGACGTCACTACGTGGTAAAAAATGTAGTGCGTTGTGACGTCACACGAGTTTTCAAAGCACTGTATCGTCTTAATTTTTGGTTTACTTACAAAAAGAAAAAAATATGTGTCTAATATTTTTTGGAAATCTATCTGACGGACTAATTAGATTTTTTTTTGTCAACTACCCACTGTCCCAACTCTACGCGGAATTAAATCTTTTCGCATTAAAAAGTATCCCGTGTGTTAATCCATACTATCTGTGTGCCAAATTTTATCTAAATCTAGCCAGTCGTTTTTGCGTGAAAGTGTAACAAACATACATACATCCTCACAAACTTTCGCTTTTTTAATATTAGTAGTCGAATCTCAGTGTTTTCCGCTTGGCTTACTCACCCTTTCTCAGAGTTTCTCGACGAGACTTTGTAGCCACCTTACCAATCAATAAATCTTCTTTGATTATCTAGGCTGATTCTCTTAATCTACTATGATCACAAACTAGCCGGTTATTCACCAACACAAACACAAAAATTTCCACTGAACTCATCTATGGAACATGTTATCGTAACCACTGAAATCTAAAGCACTCGTAATCTTCGCGCGAGATAAAAATTAATACCTTTTGATACCACGCTGCGTTCGGTACAAAAATTACTTAATAAAAAGTACAGCGATTGGCTATGGATGACGCCACCGGTTTTTTGCAATAAAAATGTAATTATTTTATTATTTATCGGGTATTTATTATTTATTGCAGTGTATAAAGTGCATATTGAGGAAAATGACGGTGTATTGGTAGTTAATCAGATGTAAACCTATTCTGTAGTTTCGTTTATTGACGGTGATTTTTTCAATAAGTATTTATAGCCGAAAATCACCTGATAGCAATCAGGTGATTTTCCGCTATAATGGCGGGTTTCTCTAGTGAGTAATAATACCTTTACATCATATATGTGTTGCAAGTATACTGAAAATATACAAAAGCAAACGAATCCTTTAGGAAGTCAGCGACCAAGTATTCTGTACTTCAAACTAATAAAATCTACGAAAAAATTATTGCTGGGAAACAATTTTTTTGGCGATATAACTTACTCAAAGCATTGAATAAGAAAGAATAAGTCGGGGCCGCGAAGGTATTTAAAGTAAAGTTAGAACATGCACACAACTTATATTAAAAAAAAAAAACTAGGATTGGTCAAGAATAAAAAAAACCCAGTGACTGTCGGGGAGTCTTTCGCTTTCTGTATGAAATACTGGGCCAGTTAGAAATAAAAGGTGACCTTTGTGTGTGCCTTTGTGATTACCTGAGTCCTTACTTGCTTCGTTGAAATCACAGGTATTCAAACACATAACGTTCAAAATTAATTAAGCATATGCCTAACTCAAACCAGAAGCTCAAATAGAAAAAAAACCACATAAATTAAACGCTGACTGTTCACGGAATCGAGTGTGTATGTAACTGGGTACAGTCTATACCTAGCATTACCTGACCCCTCTTCACATAATAGTCTTGACCTCTTCTTCTTAGTTCCAGAGATCAGGTAATGCTGGGTACAGACTATACTAGCAGTTTCAAAACGTTTTCATACAAACTGCACTTGAGGTGGACCACTAACGAGAAATGAATTACTAATACTTGTGTTAGACCCCACTAGCCGAGTTTAATGAGTTCAAGCTGTATGTTCATTATTATAGAGAACCATTTTCAATTTTAACTACTTTTAGTTGTTTGGTGATAAGATGGCAGATGGTTTCCCGCCCCTCGTGTATTGTGCAGAACAGGTGTTTCTGTTTTGGTTGCAAGGTGCTTTTGGTGAATGAAAACCGTACCTGATTTGTATACCAGGATTTTTTGTTCAATCTGTCTGCTAAATCGTGTCATAGGGTTCAATACATTTTGATCCATGAAAATTTGACCATAGTGTGCCATTTCAATAGGTAAAATACAAGGTGATTCTTTAGTCACCGTCCAAATTCTGATATATTAATCTTTGGCGAAAATCATTAAATACGTTTTTTTTTTCTTTTACTCAATAGAAAAATATTGAGATATCTCACAAAGTGACGGCACGGTTGGCGCAGTGGCTGAGAGATTGGACTGCTGCGCTGCGTGTCGCGGGTTCGATCCCCGCACGGAACAAATATTTGTATGACCTACAGATAGTTGTTTCGGGTCTGGGTGTGTTTGTGTATGTGAGTTTAAATGTTTGTAAACGCACCCACGATACAGGAGCATTCCTAGTGTGGGGCAACGTTTTTATAAAAAAAATGTTTTGACGTTTCACGGAGAGCGGATAATTATTTCGAGAAAATGATTTAAGATGAAAATTTTACGTATCGATTTTTTTTTCAAAAATGGTGTTAGTGTAATGCCCTAATGAAAAAAATGGATGGTGAGAAAATAATCATTTTGTATAATTATGACTGGTTAAAATGTGTGGATTTTTTTACCACTACGAAAAATAAAATAAAAAACAGTTATAAAGGGTGTAAAAGTACCCTTAACGCAAATGAGGGGCACTTGTTCTCCACACCACTGCAATCATTTTTTAGCTCTAGACCATACCTGGGAACCCACTAGTTACGGAGATATTGGGGGTCAAAGTTACAAATTTTGCACAACTATTTTTGTAAACACTAGTTTTTCAGGTTAAAACTTTAGTTAAATTGCCTCCATGACCCGTTGTGTTTTAATAGTGCTACATTGAGTTTTACCGTAAAATATATTTTTGACCCCAAAAAAAAAGTCGTTTCCCAGAAAAAAACTATTGCGTAGGGGTACTTAGTTTGATGTACATAATGCTTGGTTGACATATGCGTGAAGGGTTAATTTACACCCCGTATAGGTGAAGGCTTTGTTTAATGCCTTCGTTGACGGAAGGTTATTAAGTTTGTAATTTTATTATTCGACTATTGCAAGCTGTTGAAGCATTTAGCAGTAGACTTTGCTTTATGAAAAAAATAATACTGCTCCAGAGGCAATATTCAGTAAGAAAACAAGGGAATACATTTGTATGGAAAATCCGTAACCCCTGTTCAGACAGGGGTGTCTCAAAGCCGTTTTCTTGACAATGGTTTGCTCACGCGTGATTTTTCCACGAATATATTCTCAACATTAGGTGCCTATATTCGTTTCGACCAATGAAAGAATATTACTCCGTCATGCCTATAAAAGGCGAATCCTTTTCAAAGAACCCTCACGAGGAGACGTAGCCCCAATTCTGTGAAGAATGATAATAGATTCATATTTTGATGGCGGAAATGTCTATTGATATATTTGTCATGAAATAAGATTGGTTTAGAAGGTTTACTCCAAACAAATGATTAGACACAAACGTACAGTACTCAGCATTACCTGACCCCTCTTCTCACACCACTTGCCCTCTTCACCTTTATATGAAGGTTCAGGTAATGCATCCAGCATTACCTGAACCTTCATACTGTAGAGACTGTACTTATCTAAGTACTAAACAGTTCACTGACAGTCGATCACTTTTCAATCTTATAACTTAGGGCAAAAGGGTGAAAAAAGGCAGAATGTTAGTGATGTTAGTATCTATCAGAACTTAGTAGTTATTCCTATTACAATGTTTTCCCTCTGAGAACAGCAACATATAGCAGATTTTTTTTTGTGGTAGAATAATCATCAAATGATTCCTTCTGCTCTCGATGGAGCGGAAGGGAGTGTCAGATTTCTACTAACTTAAAACCACCCATGTTTCTTCTTCGTCCTTTGTGTCCGGGGCTGCGGTATCTCTTTTGAACTACCCGCAGGTTCCATCAATGTGGCTAACATCTCTTTGGGGCGCGCGTGGAAAGCGAACGCGGCGTCGACATGGCCTGTCGTTATAAGACGGACGGACGGTGAGCTAACATAAAGCGGCCTTAAAGTAACAATAATAAAGACTATTGTGATTTTCATTACTGGCACTGGGATCTCGTGGTGGATTATAGCATTCTTGCTCATAGAGAGGAGGCCTGTGTCCCAGCTGTGAGAATATTTATTGGTTGATCGATCATGCATAAGTGATCTTGAAAAGTTGACATACTTGTCAATGGCAGCAACGGTAACCATACTGCAATAAAAATAAAGCTTTCTGCAATTTTATCAGTGATAGCTACCAAATAACAGGTTTTTTTTTTGTAAATAGACTGTACGGGGACCGAATCAACACGTGCCCATTTTGAGTACGCTGGCGCACTCACTGTAGGTATGTGAGGTGCGGCTATACATGTTTACTACCCGACTGCGGCGAAGCCCAAAAGGAGGGTTATGTGTTTGGCGTATATGTATGTAAGTCCTTTTCTTTGTTCCCTCATAACTCCTAAATGTCCTTAGATTCTTGAAGGCGCGAGTGTCACTGGCTATATTAAAATTAAAAAAACAAAGAAATTTGCGGATTTCGGGGGCCATTACCATCGACGATTGTGATCTCCTTTTAAAACCCTTCATTTGAATACCCTACATTCAAATGAAGGGTTTTAAAAGGAGATCACAAAAATATATGACACTTATATGTTTATTTTTTGACTTGTGTTTTTGTGTAGGTGACCTACTGTGGATCAATTTGTTTAACGTTTCTGCACCGAACCCATTAATCTTTGCGTATAAGTTCTTTAGACAATTTGGGATCAGTTTTTGTGTCAGATATAAGAATTGAATTATAAAATAGGATATCGGGAATCCTTAATCATAAGCCAATATCCTCTTTTACAATATTGTTAATTTTAATAAATTGATTATCTTGAATTTAAATGTCTATTTACATAGGCACGTTCCGGAAATGCCGAAAAACAGACGTGGGTGAGTAAGACACATAATCAATTACACACACACACAGACACACACACACACACGCATTACTTAGTATGTGTAAAGCCCGTCCCTCTCCTGGAGAGGAGGCCTGAGTCCCTGTAGTGGGAACAATATAGGCTGATGATGTATGAAGTATATTTGTGAACATAAATAAAAAAAATATAAAAAAATTATTTCATTTTACAATATACCTACGAAAATGCTCGCGCAAGGAAAAGTTTGCAAGAAAAATAAGAGGCTAAGTGACAAGAAAAATAATCATATATAGTTCTCTGGGGACAACCGAAAATCTAGAACCTTTGAAAGAAAACAAAGGATTGTAACCAAGATTGTGTAATCCTGCTAAGATGGCAAACGTCGTCAAGTCAATTTAGATCTTGTTTTATTCTGTGCTACATTTACTTTATAAGACATTTTTCTTTGTTATATTTTCTTTTATGTGTAACGGCATTACACAGTCTGTTTTGTATTAAGAGCGAAAAATAAGGTTTAATATTAATAATATTTACAAAAGGTAGGGATTAGTTTGACTGCCTGAACTGTAGAACGAGTATTATAATGCTCTTACTAATTTCTTTTCAAGTGCTAGTCTACACGTTTTTGTTGTTTTTTTTAGAATTTAAATACAGAATCGGAAAACACTATCATCAAATACTTTTCTATTTCTAGAGAAAATTCTTGAGACTAAAAACAAACAATAAAAAATGAAACTAAAGGAATTTTAAATACTAAATTGAGAGACTATGTTGTTATCATAAAACAAAAATATAACAAAAACAGGCTTTCCTAAAAAAACAACTATTAACGTCGGACCCACAAAAGCACAAACCTGGACAAGTTTAATTTACTTCACCCACATGGTAACTATTTGTTTGATTGGCTGTAGAGCCAGCAGAAGATTGTTTTTTGATTCCGTTCCATATTCCAATTTTGATTGATGTTCTAAATTTAAATAGCGTGTCCCCAGTTTGACGTTTACTTTGTACTTGTAGGTATTATTTTTTTTAGTCCTGGTACGATTAGAAACGGATTCAGATGTTATTTTTGCAGGCTTGACTAACTTTTGATAGTTCTGTTCTCTTTATTGTTCAAAATATTTTATGTAACATTTTTTTATGCCAACTTTTATTGCTCGGAACTCTTTGGTTTGGTTGCACCCAGTTATTAGGGTCCCAGATAAAAAAAAAACATTATTTCAGTAATACCGAACATACGGATATCAGTTAAACATGGTATTCAATAACGATTGGGACTGATATAGCTACCGAAAATCTTATGTATTGAAATAAGCTGTAAAAAATGAAAACTGCCACTTGTTTGAAATGCCTAGTTTTATTTTGCTGTTGCAACAAGCAAATAAGCTTCGCTTCAGCTTAATCTAAATTAAAATATAGCTTGTTTAAGAAAATCTTTACATCATTATTATGAGGGATTTCAGAATTTCATTCATAAATTAAACAAGCCAAATTAATGAGTGTCTGACGTCCCCTCTCATCCGAGATATTAACGGTGACTAATTAGCATTTCACAAAGCCACTGCATCTTCTTGTAGTGGAAACACGATTTTGCACTATATTAACGCGGAGTAATCTCATCATCGCACTTCTATAATAATTAAGTTATTAAGAAGTAAAATTGTTTACCACGTTTTCTTAGTAAGGAGGTGGTGTCCTCATTGCGGGGAAACTGCTAGTGTAAGGTAAAATATAGGTGTAAACGCAGCATGTTCGTTTTTATACAACGTAATGTTTTGTTTGGCATAAGTTTTATTATTGCAATATTTAGTGAAACACAGAGCATTTTATCATTATGTTTAGAAGTCTTCATTAAATCTCTAGCAGTAAAATAAAAGTCTTCCTTAACAGTACAATATTTGAGTGCAATTTGCAACGTTCCCAACACTCAGAATTAACAGCTTTATGATAAAAAAGTCCGGTTTTGTGCCAGGTTGATGGCATTATGTTCGCTAATTACATGGGACTTAAAAACACAACTGACGAAATGACGATGTACTAGTAGGTACACCGTTGCCGAACCCTTCAGGGATTATGGGCTTCAGCAGGCGATAACTTTCATGAATATCACTCTCAAGGAAACTCACAACCTCACTTTATAACAAAAGAAACTATAGAAAGGAGTTTTACTATTCCACACCAAGAGCCTTCATTCTTATATCACACAAACTTCACAAAAGAAAAAAAAAGTGAAGTCCGCTGCCGGTAGCCATAGCTGTTCTGAATTCAAAATCTAAACAATTCGGTATGTAGGTCGCATAGTGTTGGGATTAGCATAATCTTGACATCAACTGACGGTCGACTGACACCAAAAGAGATTAAGTACACTGTTGACTAAGGACTAAAGCACAATCTGTATGAGTAATTATACTTCAAGAAGTAGTGGAGCGTATTTTTGTCGCCATGTTCAATTTGCTTGTTGAGCATTTCAGACTTTATGGGTGAAAATGCAACATTGTTAGGGAGTATGTAGGTGATCATTTGTGATAGCACGCCTGAAATTCCTGAAATTTTATGGTGGGTATAATTATGTCTACTTATAGTTTACCTACATTTTGCCAGTTATGTTTTAATAACCCGACAACGGGAAGCAGCCTTATTGTCTTCAACTGGCTAACTAAAACTAAAAATGCTAAAAAAGTAGTTAAAAATCTAAAAAACCCGACTGAAAAATGGGGTTCATTTGAATATTAAACTATGAAATGAAAATAGAATGGACCCCGCCTGCATCCTGTTTAAAATGTTCTTGTTCTTTGCTTTTTAGTTTTTTCAGTCAGGTTTTTTAGACTTTTAACTGCTTTTTTATTTCCAACTTTTTAGTTCTTTCAAGTTTGTTTTTTCGTTGGTCGCGGAAAATTCTTCATAGATGTTTAAACTTTTGTGTTTGTTTGTAGGATTTGTGACTTTGAATTTATTTTAAACATTTATGTGTCATTTATGTATTTTTGTTATCTCTCTTTAAAACCCTTCATTTTGATACCCTACTCGATGGTAATGGATTTTTTTTAATCCGCTATATGGCCCTCAAAATCCACAATTTTTCAGTGTTTTTTTTAATTTTAATTTAGCCAGTGACACTCGCGCTACCAAGACAAATCTAACGACGACTATATTTTACTCAAATCCCTTCATCCGTTTAGGAACAAAGAAACGGACATACATACATACACGCCAAACACATAACCCTCCTTTTGGGCTTCGCCGCAGTCGGGTAAAAAGTTTTGTATATGGTTGTTCTTTACAAAATTTAGCTTAATTTTTTAAAGCTTTATGTCAGACTCAACTTGGCAAATGTGTTACATATAATATAAACATACATTAAATAAAAAATCAGACCATCTACAATACCGTACCTAGTGGAACAAAAGAACTTTTGAGTCATTTTTCGTTATTTATTTATTTTATTTTTTTAAATAAATTTATAAATAAAAAACACAAGCCATATTTCTATTTGTTACCCAGTCGTGTATGATGGCAAAATCAACAACGTGTCAGTAACTAAAGTAGTCCACTAAAATGACCGAAAATTAATCTCCTCTATATAATCGATGAAAATTTTCAGTTGAATGAGTTTCAAACTAGAAAATATGGTTGAGAGAATATTCCAGGCTAATGCGTCTACCTAATAAAACCCAACCCAAAATGTTTCATTACAGTACCTTATTTTGAATAAGAGTCCAATGTTAAGGCCTTTTTATCATTTTGGTTTTTAGGCAAAGAGATAAATTGATAGAGGTCAAAAGTTAAACGTCATACGAATTTTTTTCATCACGACTTGCTATCTCCCAGGGGTTAGATAGAGGTGTACTTAGAGAGCCCCTAGCTAAGGTACCCATAGGATAATTCGGTTAAGCAACGAAAACCTCTGAGGATAACCTCCGAGATGTCACACACGAAAAAACTAGTGGCGATATTTTCCAGCAAGCATCAAGTTTTTTTTTTTAAACTTTGCGTCACATTAGAAATTTCTCCAGTATCGTGAGTGTGTCCACAAACATTTAAACTCACATGATAGGGGGTTGATTTCATAACTTGTTACCTAAAAACTGGTTTTACGGTAAAAACTCGTTTTTTTTTTTAAATCAAATCAAAATAAAATTTTGTCCATAACCACTCTTCATGAAACTAGGGTGCCTGAGCAGTCTGCTGTCTTTAAGGGTCCGTCGTATTATGACCGTTCAAGGCAAGCCGCTGAAAAAACCCTGCATTGGAACAGTAACAAGCTGGTATTCAATTATAATACCAACATAATTCTAGGTATTGTGATACATTTACCAGATTAGTTATTATGTCATCAGTGCTATGTATGTTAATAATATGCACAAATAGGCGTACTGGGAGTCGTATTCCTATGACCACCAAGTATGACTGAGTACATGACATAATCATTATTTTATTTGTAAGTAGCGGTCGTCACGTGGTTTCAACCGCATAGTTCCCGTTTCCTTGGGAATACAGGGATAAAAAGTAGCCTATGTTACTCAGCGTGAATGAAGCACGTTTTTGATATCGGCGCAGTAGTTTTTAAGGTTATATACACACAAAAACACAAATCTTTCCTCTTTATAATATAAGTGTAGATTCAGAATACATAACATAACATGAAGCCAGTATTTCGCCAAAGGGTAAAGCAGAGGTACCTATACCTTACAGAGTAACAACAAATAGACAGTAACGGTCAGATATATCACAACATCACGCCTGTAATTCCCAAAGGGTTAGCCAGAGGTGTACCTAATAGTACACCCACATTTAGCTAACTATGTATTGTGTAAAACCAAACCCATGTAATATGGGGCGGGCCTATTGCCATAAATCGGGCACAAATCTGGACTCCGTGGCTCATACTGAGAATTTCCTGATAAAAAACCCAATCGCACATTAACTACTAAGATATTTACATGAAATATTATTTTTTAAGTTTAATATTTACCCAAATGGGCCGTATTATGAACAAACACGTACAGATTATTTATTTAAACGTGACTACAGCGTAACACGACTGAATAAAATATTTAAACGTAAGTGGTTGAGCAGGATTTCAGCCACGGTCAAAATAATTAATGTGGACATTATAAACTCAACATTTAAAGCAGTATTTAATATTTATCGTTTGCTTTATTATTTAGGTATTAGTTGGTTTCTGAATCAATATTTGATTTTTGTCTTACCAAAAGGTATCGTTTTATTGTTTAAGACATTTATTTCTCAAAAACAGAAAACAATAACTCACTTGGATGGGAAACACAGGTTACATAATTAAACGTTCATTGGGACGAGTAGGTATCGGAACGGTATTACAATATTGTTAGTCATTAACTTAACACTATGTTAGTAAAAAATTGTAAAATTAACTATTCTAAAAGACAACGAGATTTGAAGGTAGGTTTAATAATATTTTTTTTCTTGATGTAAGATAATCTGCAAAAATTTTGGGGCTATGAGTCCAATCCTGTTTACCCAGTATTAACTGGGTTGAGGAGGTCAGGTAGGCAGTCGCTCCATATAAAATACTGGTATTCAGCTGCATCCAAAAAGCTAGACATATGATGATTTAGAGTTATTTACTATACGGACTTTGTAGAAACTAGAACAAATTTCCTTGCGTTCAAGCGTTTTTGTCATACTTATTATTGGATCAAATATAACAACTCACAACTTAGGACCCAGTAATATTAATGACAACAATATCCATGGTGCTAGGCAATGGCTATCCCAGTTGTATACGTCCCTGTGTGCCTATTGGCCTTGTTCTTTTCTGTCTCCTGCTGATATGGAGGGAAGTGGAAATTTCTGTTTTTCCTACTCCTCCGCTATTCTTTTCTGACTAATTTCGTTGCGGGATCCAAGACAGTCAAATCATTTCTCTGGGACTTCGCCGAGCTTCATTGTCTCGGCGCTTTTCTTGTGGTCGCCACTGTTGATTCTGGCTTAGAGAAGTTACAGTGGTTTGGGAATAGTGAGATCCATCCATGGTGCTTGTCCCATAAACCATAAAAAAAAATATGATGATTTGATTTCTGATTAAAACATTTTTTTTCTATTTAGATCAGATCCGTACTAAATAAATATCCTTGGACATTTCACACAACGCCATCTAGTCCCAAGCTAAGCAACCTAATGCTTGTGTTATGGTAACGAGATGGCTGATAAACTACTTATATACATTTTTTTTTTTGTAAATACATACATATTATAGATAGAAAAACACCCAGACTCGGAACAAATACTTGTAGGTCGTACAAATATTTGTTCCGTGCGGGAATCGAACCCGCGACATGCTGCGCAGCAGTCAATCGCTCAACCACTGCGCCAACCGTGTCGTCAAAAACTATTATTTGTAAAAGGTACGTACTACTATTTGTAAAAGGTAAATTCTCTTTTTATAAGTACCCTTAACGAAGCCAGAAGGCACTTGTTCCCATCATTGCGATCCTTAATTTTCTTCCAGACTAAACAAAGAATTGATCTCAATGATGGGGAGGACAAAGTGCCTTTCAATTTCGTTAAGGGGCCTTTTACTGATACTAGGACTACGTTTTCTTAGGATACTTTTTGACGTTAAAACGGTCAAAAGCGCTGTTAAAAGCAAATCTATATTGTGACGGAAAAGGGGTGCGTGGCGCAGGTTAATATAAATAAGACCACGCAACCAGTCTACATAAAATATATTTAAATAAAAAAATGGGTGTGGGAAGGTCTACGGACACAAACTCCTAAGGCATCCCTGTGGGATGTGCTGTACTGCCCTGATAGCCGGCGTGGCGATGACCGCAGCGAGGTGCCACGCTGGATGCGTAGGGGTGATGGCCAGCTCTTCTTTACGTCGGCCCGGCTCGGCCCACGTGGCAAGTATGGCCAACAGGTGGGAAGTCCGATGCCGGCCCGATTTAAGCACGCACGACGGAACCAGCCGCGTAACTAACGCGAACTTGAGTGTGCTCTAGCCGGAACTTTGGACCCTGGAACATGACGTCCAGCGTGTCACGAGATGACCAAAGGCCAACTCCGCTGATTGCGACACCAAGCCAAGCAGAGCGAACAGCAATAATAATGCACTAATGAAGGTGTTGGTGGATTGTCACAATCAGACGGAGTTTACATGTGGGAAGAGTGAAAATAAGGCATGATAGCACATTTTGAGTGTGAAGCACGAAAAAATCAAAATGCATTGAGCTGAAGGCATTAGATTGAAATGAAATACATGAAATAGCGTACACTAAAATAGATAAAATTAAGCATACATGCCAAGTTAACCTATAAGGACAAAGAACACAAAATATACACATATCATGCTATCCAACACTTACCCAGTATGGGGGTTTCAAAGACACCGAATTTAATTGCTCGATGGCGGAGAATTATGTTGATTAGGTAGGCAATTGTTTTAGGCCCGGATAATGGCGAGTTAAGACACGTGTGAAATCACATATAATTTAGATATGGTGAGACGTGTGACCGCTTCGGGAAAAACCAAAATTCCTAATGTCAAACGAAAAGATCGCGTTGGCAGCGTTGGATAGAGATGGGACATACGCGAGCCCATAGATAAATCCTCACTCGCGCGCCCGATAGTTGATGCATCTTGTGCTTTTAGTAATTACTATTTGCTACCGCACTACTTGTAATTTTCTATGGTTATTATATTTTGACGTCTGCGGTTCCTTGACAGGTGGATGAAAGTAAACATTGGAATGTTGCTGTTTTTATTGTTAATTTAGTTTATATGTTTTGTTTTGTGCAAAATGTAACGTGCGACGTTACAATATTTATGATATTAAGTATGTACCTAACAAATAAACGCAAAAACTACTAAACGGCTTTGATACATTCTTTCACCATTGAGAAGCTACACTATCCCCGGGTGATTTAGGCTACTTTTTATTTCTACATTTCCAAGGGAACGGGAGCTACACGGGTGAAACCGCGTGACGTCCGCTATTCATCAATATTTGTTTACCAGTGTTAATTAAATTTTAATCACCAAATAAGTAGGACGTACGAGTATGAGTCAATACTTTATTCCACGTATTTGTACGTAAGCGCTAGGTTAAAGATCATTAATGTTGCTACGTCAACATTTTGCTTAATAATTATATGTATATAAGGACTGGAACACAAAGTCTGATGTTTGGCTTAGGAAAATCTTGCGACCAAGTGAAAGAAAGAAAAATATTTTGAACATCATCAGCTTCCTGGCATTGTCTAATGTTATTTGGGGTCGGCGCAATACGTTTACTTTATCCATTCTCCTCTGTTAACCGACACACCTTCATTTACTCCTTTTATTCACAAAATCCATACATCGTTTCGTTAAAAAATTATATCTTCCATGGTGTTTAACAAAGACGAGTGAAAGTAATGTAAGGGCAGGTCTTTCGGGCTGCGGGTTGTACACTAGTCACCGAGGCCTCGACATATAGGGCTAAGAAGGAACATGGGTGGGTTTTAGTCAGTAGAAGTCTGACACTCCCTTTCGCTCTGCCCAAGAGCGAGAGGGGTTATTTGATGATTTTCCACCCGACAAATAAAAAAAACAAAAGGGCAACGGTGCCTTATGTCTCATGTACGGATGGTGACCACCGGGTGGGTTTTAGTGACGTAAAAATCCCACACACCCCGGTCTTCTCCCCAAAGACCGGGACACGTACCGGAAAATTGCAAAAAAACACGTAAGAAAATTTGAATTTCGCGAGCTGCCTTGGAGGTTTCACCTTAATAAAAACTTGGAAGGTAAAATCATAGAACAGTCAAGTAAACCATTTTACTTGAAAACGTAAATATTTGCACCTTTATCAAATAACTGAAACAAGCTGTTGCTGGGCAATAGTTCGTTTTTATATATTTGAGAAAAAAAATATCCGACGAATCCTCCTTTTTGAAGTCGGCTAAAATTAAATACACTCTTGTATTATCAGTGTAAAGAGACAACACACGACCTGTTTATTTTATCTCGGTAACGGAAAAACAAGGAATTTTCCTGGACATTATTCATGAGAGCTTTTATTATTCGTCAGAGCTCCGCTTGTGTGACTTCACCTTTACATTTTAATGTCTTCGATAAAATTAGGGAAATTGCGTTTGCGTCGTTTGGGTTATATTATTATTGCTAACTTAATAACATAATTCTAAAGTGTATTTATGTGTATGTAAATAATATAAGTGGTAGTTCGTTTTCTATGCTAATTCTTTGTTGGTATTTTATTTTTCATCGTTGTCAATTCGGGAAGCTGTTTTTTAAAATTAAAATCAAAACTCATTTATTCAAACTAGGCTGGGATAATCAGCACTTTTCGAGCGTCAAAATTTACTTTACTTATTTACAAGAGACAGTCCCCCAAAACGTCCACCCTTCGACACTTCCTAGTGTTTTAGCTGGAAAGAAGAAGTGACGGAACAAACTCCCCAGCAACACATCTCTCTGGTAAGTTGGATAGAAGAACCAGAATAAATGTCCTCAGACTCCACCTACAACATCATTAGATTCGTTGGTCTAGTGTTCCCAAGCGCCCCTGCTAAACACGAGGTCTTAGGTTCCATTGCCAGATCGGACAAAGTGTAAGATATTGGGTTTACTGTTAGAAAGCCAGAAGCAACCACGGCGTCTGTATAAGTGCCCGGTTGATAACAATGGGCTCACCCACATGTTACATTGTATAATGTAACTGGTAAAATGTGTAGTGTTCATATTTTTATGACACATTTGTGGAATAAAATGACATTTATATTTTTAAAACACATTTGCTCGTAAAGGGTCTCTTATTTCACCAATTTCAATATCGTAATGTATCTCATTACGTACTTGTGCGGTAATGTAATGTAAATCGCACGGTTTATCAAGATGCTCCGTCAAAACAAACGGTACCTACTTTTTAAATCTTAGCAAAGAGTTTTTATTTCAGAAAAGTGGTCAACATTTTCTGAATAAAATTAACTTTGGGAGATAAAATATAATAAATAAACATGTAATTCTTTAATTTAATTAATTTGACAATAAATTACAACCATAAATATCTGTAACAAAAACAAAAATATTGATTTGCTTTAATAATAATACTGGCTGTTTTGTGCCTATGCCTGAAAAAAAAGCGCGAACGCGCGCGCATCGCTTATTTGTAAAGAAGTAATAATCAATTTAACAAATTGCTAAAATTTTCATAACTGCTTTAATTAAAGATTTATTCGTTTAAGAAAGTCCGAGTTTTATTTATTTCCTCGCAAATATGTTATAAAACGTCGTTTGACATACGTGCGCTTTGATAATTACAGCCTTTGTTTTCTTTTAGCCCTCGCCTACGGCTCGGGCAAGCAATATCGCCTCGGTTGTAATTTTCAACTTACCGCACTTATATTATAATGTACGATTATGATACACCTCTGCCTTACCCCTTCGTGTTCGTTTCACGCCTGTAAAGGCGTGATGTTATCTTAGTGATCTTAGACAATAAATCTATTACTAAGATTTAAATATTCGTCTACGAGTCATTAACACTACTTTAGTTCTCAAAACACAATAAAATTATAAACTTAATACCTTGAAATTGTTTTAAGACCGCTAAGCTAGCGCTTAGCAGCGCAGTGCAGCTCTTGACGGTAATATTGTTAAGAACTTTAAGTCAAGTAGTTAAACTTTATAGCAACTGCATTATAATTAAATTATCATATCCGGACTTCTTCATCTTTGCTATAGTATTAATGAGACTTTATCTTAGCTTGAAGTTAATACTAATAACTCAACTTCATGATCTGCCTTGTCTTTTCCTTAATATGTTGGGATCGGCTTACCGTCTAACCAGATGCAGCCGAATATTAATATTTAACATGGATCGAATACCTGTTCGACCTCCATAACAAAGGTAGTACTGGGTAATCCTACACTCTTTGGTAACACTGTTTGACAGACTACCTACCTGTAACGACTGTGAAAGATCACCAAATGACAGCTGGGACCAACGGCTTCATGTGGCAGGCACGGAGGAAACTCGTCTTGTAATAGGTTGTCAACCATCCATGAACCAACCTAGTCCAGCGCGGCTTAATCTAAAGATCGACCCGAGTGGCTGTTATTATTTAGCCACGAACTTTGCCAAGTGTATGCATATTATTGCTCGTGGGTGTACAAGTAGTTAAGCTCTGTCTCTAAGCCTTAAAATTAAATTATCATTTTCGGAGTTCTTCATCTTTGGCATAGTTTTAATGAGGCTTTTACTTAGCTTGAAGTTAATACTAATAACTAACTTTAGCAACTGCCTGGCCTTTTCACCACTATGATGGGGGTAACATCAACCGGGCATAAATTCAGATTTCGTGGCTTTTACTAACAAATTTTTGATGGATAAACCCAATAACATTTATACAGTGTGTGTGTGTGTGTGTGTGTGTGTGTTTATAGTATTTATACAGTGTTGATACGACAGAGAGGCATTCCTTTAAACAGCATAAACTAGGTACCAAAAAGTAACCTCTGGTTAAGGTTTTCAAGCTCTGTACCAAAATCAATTAAATAGGAGCAGTAGTCTAGACGCAAATGATTTTTTAAGTTCTTGCCCCGTTTGAACACGATGTATCTTTCCTAACAGCTGATTATGTCATACGCATAGGTCATGCACTTTAAAACAATAAATCTGAGATACGTTGTGCCGCTCTGACGCCGCCGCCACCGCCCGCGCCACTGGCACCGCCACGCGCCGCCCGACCGCTTTGACCTTTGGCTTTGAACGTGACGCGACGCGCGCGTGCGACGTTGCCAATTTGTTACCTAGGTATCTAAGGTCAAAATTTATTTATAAAGGGTGTTTGCGTTTTACTCTGATTTGTAAGCTATTTAGTTTGTTTGAGAAAAAAAAATCCTCATTTTTGGTGCTTTTTATTTTTGTACCGTCTCCAATTAATACTAAACACGTATAGTATACGTAGTGTAATTTAATGCTCCTCTCTCATATCAATTCTGGTATGTATACAGGATGAAAATCAACCCACCACACATACGTCAACCCCCACTCTGTTCATCAAACTAAGTACCCCTACGAAATTTTTTTTGATGGGAAATAACTTTGGGTTCAAAATCTCATTTTACGGTAAAACTCAATGTAGCACTCTTAAAACATTGTGCTAGTGGATGCTTTGAATAGTATAAGGGTCATGGAGGTAATTTAAGTAAAGTTATAACATGAAAAACTAGTATTTACAAAAACCGTTGGGCAAAATTTGGAACTTTGACCTAGGAATTGAACCCATGGACTCAACAGCAGTCGCGCCTGCGGCCGCTTGTCCAATAAAGCAGTCACACACACATTCATTACATACAATTCATTCCAATTATAATAAGGCTTGAAATCTCAGACAAATAACAAGGAATTTATCTTACTAAAGAATAACAAAATATATTATTGCCGTCTGTTACTATTTGTATTGCAATCAGACTGACAGACATGCTTTATTTTTGTTAGGGATTTCTCTTACCTACTATAAATCTAGCATTGACAGGCATAATTATAGCTTGTCTTTGGTAGTCGATCAACGATGTTTATCTTGTGTTTTATTACAAACCTTATATTGGAAAACTGCCAGTATGACTTTTTATCTGCTTTTACAACCAGTATTATTATACCGGTAACGATTGTTCTTGTCATAAGCAACAGTGTAGCGACATATATGTCTAGATATTTTTTTTCGATATTCTGCATTTAATTAAACAATTATAAATGACTAGGAGCAGCGGTGGCCCCAGTGGTGGCGGCCCCGACTTACGAACAGTAGGTCGTGGGTTCGAATCCAGGCACATTACTTTGTGTAATTTATTTCATCACCGCTGCTCTCAAAACGGTGAAGGAAAACATCGTGAGGAAACCGGCATGTCTTAGAACCAAAAAATTCGAAGACATGTGACATCTACTAATCCGCACTGGGCCCGCGTGGTATATTAAAGCCCATTCCCTCTCAAAGAGAGGAGGCCTGTATCCCAGCAGTGGGAACATTAATAGGGATGAAATGACTAGCTGAAGCCAACGGCTTCACCCGCTACAGCTCGAAAATTATCCAACATACAATCGGGATAAAAACTATCATATGTGTTAATTCAGGGTGTCAACTAACTGCATACCAAATTTTATTAATATCGCTCCAGCCGTTTAGACGTGAAGAAGTAACAAACATACACACTCACAAACTTTCGCCTTTATAGTATAGTGTGATAACTATTAAAGTCTTGAGATAATAGGCTTCTTTTCGGTTAGCTCCTTGCATGGTCGAGCAAGAGTATAATAGACCCATTAGTATAGAGTAGGACAATTCTGTCGTTTTAGTGAATTATGCAGAATCAGAATCAGAATCAGAATTATTTATTTGTAAAACATAGGTGAAGAACATATATACATTAGTCATACATGTCAAGGTCTTAAATAGATAAGTGTAAGTGTAGTGTGTGTGTGTGTGTGTGCGGGATGCGTAAGGTAAGGTACATATATTTTATCAGTTGGACGAATTCTAACGGAGCCTCAGGCTTTTTTTTACTTAACCTTTAGAACCTCATTTTATTTTCTCATTCTATTTCAATTACCTCAACAAATGTGAACGTAGGTAGCGAAAAAAGCGACTGAAAGAGATGTTTTTGTCAGTAAATACGTAATTTTACGAATGACAAAAACGAGAAAATAGTTACGATTTCGATTATTCATCAAGATTAATCAATCAATTTCTGGCATACAATTTAAGAAAATAGTAGATCTAATACATAGTCTTTTCACGTAGGTACCTACTTTAATAAATTGTCCTATATTAAATCATTACTCGCAAGCCAGGTCAAGATACTTGATTTGCTTATCTTTCTCGGCTTTCACGAGGTTTTATTAATTACTATTTTTTATGAATGGATTATTGAAAAAATGCTTAGATTTTATGAGGAATGATATGAAATAGAAAAGAATTAAATATGATGCGTTGATCTCTTTTTTCTTTTTTTTTGCCTGTGGAAAATCATCAAATAACCCCTCCCGCTCTTGGGCACAGCAAAAGGGAGTGTCAGACTTCTACTGACTAAAAACCACCCATGTTCCTTCTTAGCCCTATATGTCGAGGCCGCGGTTACTTCAGAACAACCCGCAGTCCCGACGGGATGCGTTGATCTCTGACAGGGGAAAATTGAAGAATAAATCGTGTTGCGCAGACCCCAAGTAGAATGGAACAACAGCAAAATTAGTTAGAACTCATCATCTACCTAGCATTTTCCCAACTATGTTGGGGTCGGCTTCCAGGATAACCGGATGCAGCTGAATACCAGTATTGTACATGGAGCGACTGCCTAATGATTGCCAAAGATCTATATATCGTCGGCATAATAACCTGCTAAGTCATTTTTCTTGGCCAAATTTACTTTTTATACCAGTCAAAAAGTTCAGTCTAATATCTACCGTAACGTGTAAGGAATAACAGCGATATTAGCCTAAAAAGGTGACAAATGCTATGCCCGAAAAACTGCTTTCTAACCTCCAGCCAATCTCCACAGCGCAAACCTGCTAAATCCTGTTGGGGCCTCAGTGTTGCACTGACAACGTTCCCAAACACACGTGGCAACCGAGACTAACAGCTTAACGTGCTTTCCGAGGCACGGAGGAAACTCGGTACCTATAGAATGGGTCACCCATCCACTGACCAATCTTGGCAAACGCGGCTTAACTTAAAGATCGACCCGAGTGGTATTTATCATAATTATAGTACTAAGTTCTCATTAAAAGAAAAATTTGGTACATATCCCGTATATGTACTAAATTCTTCTTTTAATGAGAACTTAGTAAATACAGGTTAGTAACACGTGTACGCATTATTCACATAATTTCACGATTTCACTCAAGTACCGGAATTTCCCAACGATAGCAAGCAGATGTTGCGTTGTGTTACATTCCCAGTGGCCTGCAAATACAGTATGTAAGTTTATATACGTGGATGATGACGTCATATTACGTGATGTCACAGTAACCACGCTCGTTAAACTATGTCTGGGTAATTTAAAACGAGGTTTAAGTGCAAGGTTGTATTTAAATACTTGGTGCTCTACTTAAAAGTCTTCAGAATGGTTGTGCTAATACTTACTCGTACATGGTGTGGTTGTATGATCTCATGCGTTTAAGTGAACGTAATGCTTTTAGCATTACCCTCATTGGAAAAAAAGTGTGAATTTATATAATTAACTAGCCATGTAGCCCTAGAATTCATGAGGAAAGGACAGTAGTGGGACGACACAGACTAACTGCGGTACTCGGAGATATTTAATGATTCCTTAAACTGTCTCTTGGTTTGACAGTTTTGCAAACCAAGAGTGAGTGAGTGTCTTGGTTTGTTGTTTTTTGTCTAAGTGACAGCTTAAGGAAAGGTTTGACATACTTTTATATGACAAAACTGTCAAACCCTTTACTAAGTGATGGCCTAAGTAATCATTAAAGCTCTCTGCTCTTTGATTAAAACAGTTTGTCATGTACCTATGTTTGTGTTTTTTTTGTTATGTTTTTAAAAGTTTCAGTGCTTCTGTATAATGCTGGAATGGCATCATAATACGATTCTAGGTTTAAAACTTGTGAGTAAGTTAAGGATGACCTAACAAACATGAACGTAGAACCTGTACCTACAACCTGAAAATACTTTATATTTCTTCAGGCTGAAGACAGTAAACTGAGTGCTGTAGTGTAGATGTCTTATACTCAAATAGGTACGTGTAAATTAAGCAATTCTTGGTTTACATTAAATCCTTTAAAAATAAGTGCACAAAAGTACTCGTACCTCTTGGCACATTTGTAGGCAGTCCTTCCCAAAAAATACACTGCAAAGTTCTACTCATTCCAAGGTTTTCTGAAAGCAAAATATTCATGTTGGCCCCGACACTTTAGTAACAAAGTACAGTCGAACAAGCTAATAAGCAAACAGATTTTTTTAAGATTATACAGATACATTTAGAGACTGATGCCAGATGACACAGCGTTTGACATAAGTAGCTTAATGCGAAACGCTCTATCAAACAAAATTGCAATCAATATTGTAAGTATTCTAGAATTATTGTCCTCTCCTAGAGAGGAGGTCTGGATCCCTGCAGTGGGAACGTCATAGGCTGATGACTAGAATTGTAAAGATTTCTGTCGGGATACTTAATAGCTTGTTCGACTGTACGTCCGATAAGCAGTCAGCGATTGTTAGTTCTTACGTACCGTGCTCCATGCATAATAATATGTAATGTTTGTACAAGGTTGAATAAGGGTGAAGGTGACATTACTGGGTACAAATACGTCATAATAATAGTTTTTGTTTAAATAAACAAAATGTTTGGCGTAATAAGAGTTGAGACGGTACGCGGTCAGTAACCTTCTGAGTTCGAAAGACAAAAAGTTTAATCTAACTTGACGACACGGTTGGCGCAGTGGTTGAGCGATTGACTGCTGCGCAGCATGTCGTGGGTTCGATTCCCGCACGGAACAAATATTTGTACGACCTACAAGTATTTGTTCCGAGTCTGGGTGTTTTTCTATCTATAATATGTATGTATTTACAAAAAAAAATGTATATAAGTAGTTTATCAGCCATCTCGTTACCATAACACAAGCATTAGGTTGCTTAGCTTGGGACTAGATGGCGTTGTGTGAAATGTCCAAGGATATTTATTTATTTATTTATTTATTTATATTATACACAGAAAGCGCAAATATCAGCACGAATGCATTCATCATCATCACCATCAGCCTATAATGTTCCCAATGCAGGGTCTCAGGCCTCCTCTCTAGGAGGCTATAATCCACCACGCAGGTCAAGTGTGGGTTCGTAGATGTCACATGTCTTCGAATTTTTTTGGTTCTAAGACATGCCGCCGGTTTCCTCACAATGTTTTCCTTGACCGTTTTGAGAGCAGCGGTGATGAAATAAATTACACTAAATACTGCGCCTGCCTGGGTCTGAACCCGCGACTTACTAGGAGTAAGTCACCACCAATGTGCCACCACTGCTTTCCTATAATCATCAATCCGTACCAAATGTAATTATTATATTACGATGGTCAATTCAATACCCCAAGCCGTAAAACACAATCATCGCAATAAGGGCTTTCGATCGATGGTGATGTGGAACAAATTACTGTGCGCGCCAAATTGTCGCCTTGTAAGATAGCGGACACTGTTATAGGTAGTCGCGATTTTTTTCTTTAATTTTTATTTTTAAACAGAATTTGTTACCCCGATGATTACGTACAAGGTCGCAATTATTGGTTTTGTGTTCGATTGATTCGTGTTCAAGAACGGGCGCCGTCAGTAAGGACTGGTAATCTCTTAGTTGCGCTGCCATGGTTAATTTTATTTTTGAATTGTTAATTATATATTTTTTACTCTGGATTACTTTGGCCGCTCTTAACTTGCACTTCTTTCTGCATCGTTTTCACATAAAAATATAAAGGTTGCAAAAGTACCCTTAACGCAAACGAAGGGCACTTGTTCTCCCCACCATTGCGATCATTTTTTGGTTCTCGACCATACCTGGGAACCCCCTAGTTACGGTGATATTGGTGGTCAAAGTTCCAAATTTTGCACAGCTGTTTATGTAAATACTAGTTTTTCAGGTTATAACTTTACTTAAATTACCTCCATGACCCGTTTACTATTCAAAGCATCCACTAGCACAATGTTTTAGGAGTGCTACATTGAGTTTTACCGTAAAATGTGATTTTTGACCCCAAAAAAAAGGACCGCAATTTTTTTTTGCGTAGGCGTACCTACTTAGTTTGATTTATAGAATGCTTAGTTGACGTATGTGTGAAGGGTTATTTTCCCCCCGTATAATTATGTAATCTCAATATCAATTATTATGTCACAATATTTTAAATTAAAAGAGTGTCCATGGAAATTCTTGTCCATTTTTGTCGACAGAAAACTACTTTGGAATTTAGTTTTTTTTTTTTTAAAAAAAAAACGTTGCGCCACATTAGGAATTTCTCCTGTATCGTGGGTGCGTTCACAAACATTTAAACTCACATACACAAATACCCAGACCCGGAACAACTATCTGTAGGCCTTACAAATATTTGTTCCGTGCGGGGATCGAACCCGCGACACGCAGCGCAGCAGTCCATTGCCTGAGCCACTGCGCCAACCGTGTCGTCAAAATTAGTAAATTAGTAGTTTCAAAATTATACGTTTGTGAATGGTACTGTAGATCGCTTTTTTGTCTTTTTGACATTCAAAACAAAAATGCCTAGAGTTTGATAAAGTAGCTGGTGGATGTTAATATCTAGTAAATATTTTGCGAGTATCCAAATTGTGTCATCGCATCATAACGTAACATAACACCTGTATTCATGATAGATAAATTTAATAATCCCTTTATTTACCCGGAAATTGAATCCAGGACGTCATGTTAAACAGTCACATTAGCGATCACCAAACCAAGGAGGATACTTTCAGTTACGGTATACTTTGATCATAAAAGAAAGAGACCACAAGCCTTAAAATACGCCTATGTTTGTTTAATAACATAATTGAAGCTGTAACTTTTTAAATCCCATTTTCAGATTTAATTATTTAATTAGAGCTCTCAGCACACTTAAAAACACGGGACTTAACAATTTCTTGGTAACATAAGCATACGAAAATGATCTTAAAATTAATGGTCATTATCTGGTTTTAATTTCCGGTAAATAACAACAAGATACCATTCCGTTTTTTAACATTTACCCGCAGATTTTAATCATTTGACGTGCTCGAAAGTCGAGGAAAGTGTTTTCACTGAAAAGAGTGAGCATTTCTCGCATGGAGCGGTAGAAACGATTTTTTTGGCCTCGTACAGGACCTATTAATTAGTCTAATTTATGTTTATATTTTTTTAGTTTAATAATGGTATTTTTTTATCTCATTTTCATACTTACTTTACGTATCTTTTTTAAATTTAATTGTTTTTTTTTCTGTGTGGAACGTTTTTTTTATAATTCGACAAAACATACATTTGAAAATAAATTGATTGACAAGGTAAGACTGTTCTAACGATTTAAATCTTTGAATTTAACCAGATAAAACCAGTTTTAGGTAAATAATGTATCTATGTTACTACCCGCACGTTTAGAAGCACAAATGGGTCAACGAAAGCTCTCGATTGATGGGTTAGTAGAACTACTATAATTAGAGCCAAATTGTTGTCGCCTTGTGTTTCGTAGTTTCAGCCGTAGTTGTAACTAACGTACTAATATCACTCTCAAACAATTTACAGGTTTTAGTTGAACGTAAATTGGATTATTTCATTTCTTTTGGAAAATATTAGTTCACGTTTTTATGTATTTTATTGTTTAAAAAGGTCTGTCTAGCTTCGTCGGCGACCAGTTTACATAGACTAATAAATTGTGTATCTGACCTCATTAACCAAGTTACTGGGTAACTCAAAGCCCCTCTGGATTTCCAAGTAAGTAAACATACCTGAAAGTAAAAAAAAAAAAGTTATTATTTGTGTCGAACAGACCAAACAACACCAAAAAATGGTTAAATTAACAATGAAATATAACATTTTTAAGAAGTATACAAAAGAAATAAATAAAAGTAAGACAAAAGAAGTTGGTCCTGTACTGGATTACAGGCTGTTAGTGGTGGTAGGTGCTGTAACATTAAAAAACTGTCCAAGTGCGAGTCGGACTTGCACATGAAAGGTTCCGTGCCAAAAAGGCAAATAATCGCTTTTGTTCTATGGGAAAATAAATATTTTGTTTTTAGTATTAGTATTAGCTGTTAAAGCTGCAATAGAAATACATAATTTGAAAACATTTCAACTCTCTAGCTATAGCGGTTTTTGAGAAACAGCATGGTTGCAGACAGGCGAACGCACAGCGAAGTCTTAGTAATAGGGTCCCGCCGTTTTTACCCTTTGGGTATGGAACCCTAAAAAAGACCTGCGGGATAAAACACGCAATTTAGTCTTAACTTATTGTGAAATTAAATTCAACATTGGTTAAAGATTCATTAAAAACTATTTTCATAAACTAAGTAGGCACTTTATATTTCAACAATGTTCGTGTAAATAAGAACACTGAATTAACAAATGTCGCCTGAAAAGTTTCAGTTTGCTCGTTACAAGTGTTTTCATTAGAAAGTTTAAAACATTATTTTAAACTGGTGTTTGGTTTAACTGTTCTGATATCTAGAGGGTTTTGTTATTGGGCTGCCGGATAAACTGTTGGGTAAAAGTATGATGCGTTGAATTTTGATTCAGTAATTATGAAAAACTTAGCTTTTCTGAACGTTTTACACAATATCAAACAAAACTTATCTAATAATCTCATCAAATCAAAAACCAAGTAGCATCATCACTATCTTTTTATGCTTTATCATAGAACCCATGGATGAAGACCCATAATACCTATTTTATTTATTTTATTTTATTCTCTTTGGGAAACTTACAGCAAATACAGACAATGTACTTAATCAATAAACATTTGAAGGCCAATTACAGGTTTTCACAGATAAAACACGAAAACAAAGAAAAAACAAAAAAAAAAGGTAACAATAAACAAACAAAGTAACACAATCGATGAATATAAACTAAGAACCGCACAAACAGTTAATCAACATTACATTTCTGCAAAAAAAATTTTCACCAACACATTTTTCTTTCTTCTTCTTTATTGCGAGAAAGGTGATGAATATTTGTAGGAATCACCAGACATAGACAACCTATCAGATATCTTGGGACCTAGCTAGGTTGACTAACAACTAAACTACTTTCGGATCAATGATTACAGTAAAATCTATCAAAGACTTACAAATTACAATCGGGACCAACAGATTAACGTGCTTTCCGAGGCACAAAGCAGACTCGCTATGTAATGGGACAAGCGCGACTAAACTTAAATATAGAACCGGGCGGCTGTTATGATTTAGCCACGAGCTCTTCGATGATGATGTAAACAGAACATTGAACATCAACCATACCTTACCTTTTTTTTGGGGATGGAAATCATCAAATGACCCTCCCGCTCTGGGCAGAGCGGAGTGTCAGACATATGTTGCCTAAAAACCACCCATGTTCTTTCTTAGCCCTTGTACGGAGGACGCGGTATCTCTTTCAAACAACCCGCATCCCCGACGGGCGTCGGCCCTTGCGGGCCTCTTCCATGTTGCTGACATCTCTTTGAGGCGCGCGTGGAAAACGAACGCACCATGGACACGGCCTGTCGTTGTTAAAAGACGGACGGATGGCGAGCTAGCCTATTACTCACCGTCCACTGGCAAGCGTCTACAGTGGCCGGAAGCTATTACGTGGCCCCTGACGCCCGGAATGTCAACCGCGGCGGCTGGGGCGAAAGGTTCTCTCCCTCTCACATTCCGCCACCTCCCACGCTGTCGCCTCCTTTTGCGAAGCAATGATGCTACCGAAAGCATCATTGCTTCGCAGAAGGAGGCGATGTCGTCCCATTCCCTCTCGCCCCGGACCATGGCTTGCACTAGGGCCGGACACGAGAGGTCGCCGCCGCCGATCGCCGCTACGAGAACACGGCGGGGCTCCGCCCAAGCGGGGCAGACCTTCATGGTGTGCTCCACCGTGTCCTCCAGCCGATCCTCGCAAAGGTAGTATCCGGGCGTTACCTCCCGCCTGATTTGGTGCAGGTACCTCCCGAAACAACGGTACCTTACCTTACTTGTACTTGTTTTTGTAATCATCGTAGTAAATTATAGGTTATTTTCGTAACGGAATCTGGGTTTAAACAGTTTTTGTTTATGATTGATGTCCGCTCTTTGAAGCGTCGTCGTGAAGTTAAATTGGCTGTGAACTCATGTATGAAGGCCGGCGGAAAAAACAAAATACGTTTTATGATTATGAAATGCCAGATTGCGGACTGTCGTGGAATTATTACTGAATAATTTAGACTTAGCGGTATTCAGAGATATTTAATGATTACTTAAGCCGGCACTTAGTAAAGATTTGACATACTTTTGTATGACAAAACTGTCAAAACCTTTACTTAGTGATGGCCTAAGTAATCATTAAAGCTCTCTGAGGGCGGCAGTTATTCTTGTTGTATTACTTACTACCTACCCACCCACTGTTTTTAAATATTACGACCGTCTTGCACAGAAACTAGGTATAACGAATACACACATCTTAATTTTAAACTAAGAGTGTTGATCTAATTGATACTGCGGCTTTGTCAAATAGGGCTAAGAAGGAACATGGGTGGTTTTTAGTCAGTAGAAGTCTGACACTCTATGTCGCTCTGCCCAATAGCGGGAGGGGATTATTTCATGATTTCCAACCCACCAAAAAAATAAAACAGTGTTATCTGATGAAAAATGGAACAAAACGATTAAGCTATCAATAAACTGGGGCGCTAAATTACTATTTCACTATTTGTAACATCAATCCCCCCCCCCTTATCCCAATTTATTTGGGGTCGGTGCAGCATGTTTTCTTCTTCCAATACTTCTCTATTTCTCGTCATGTCAGCAGTCACCTCCTTTCTAGCCATATCATTTTTCACATAGTCCACCCATCGTTTCATAATAACATAGTTTAAAAAAAAAATAATGCTCATAAAAAAAAAACAGTTATCTTCAAATAAAATAAACCCACCCTATGCCGAGGTGCCTAAAGAACAACGTTTAAAGTTCCAAAATAGTAATACACTCATCAGAATAATAGTACATGTTGTATTTATATTATTTTTGCCTACCAAAATGTATAAATGCTCACCAAATCTTGGACGCAAGAGCGAGCGAAGCGAGCTCGGAACTTGGGGCACCTCAACTCGGACAGGTTAGGTTAGAACGGGCGCCATTCCCATCGTGTTTTTTTTTTTAAACCACCCAGAAGTAGGAGCCCCGCGCGGAGGGCTCCGTCGACTAGGCCTACAGAATTCATGTTACATCGATTATATTTAAAATATTTGGTCTGAAGTTAACTGTAAAGGCGTTTATAAATCTTGATGGCATAGAATAAAAAGGAAAATAGGTTCATTTCTACTATAGTTTATAAAACACAATTTGGTGAGCATTTATTCATTCTGGCAGGCATTTTGCATTTTGAATAGGTTCTTTTCTGGTAGGCGTTTAAACATAAGCCATTTTTTATTACAAAATAGGCCTTCTCTTGACTTTAATCGCGCCTGATGGAAAGCCGGAAAGCGGAGGTCTAGCGACCCCAGAAGATGTCTGTTACTCCTGTTTTTAAGGCAAAGCTTGATGTAAAATGTGTGAGAACACAGAGACTAGATAGTGACTAAATACTACATAAAATTAACATTCAAACAAATTAGTTACACGATACTCGCTGTTGTTAACAGTTTCCGTAGCTCCATTAAGTTATTATAACGAGCTTGAGCATTAACATTTCTGCTTTCAAGTATTAATTTACAAACAAGTGCGCTTTGAGATAAAACAAAATCTATACTAATATTATAAAGCTGAAGAGTTTGTTTGTTTGTTTGAACGCTAAGATCTTAGGATCTACTGGTTGGAATTGAAAACTTCTTTTTGTGTTAAATAGTCCATTTATCGAGGAAGGCTATAACCTATTTAACATCACGCTACAACCAATAGGAGTGGAGCACAAATGAAAAATGTTGCAAAAACGGGAAACGATAATCCTTTTTGAGAGCTTCCGTTGCGTGCGCTACGAAAATGGTTTAAGTTATGCAAATATTATGTACTAAAGAAATGTTTCTCTTTAAAAGTTCTACAAAAAAGTCCGCGGCAGCACATATCTATCTATTAAGATTGACTCACTGTAACCATTTTTTACTATTGAAATGTTAGGTTAAATATAATTATTTTTTGCGAAGCTTATTTAACCCATATGGTATTAATCTATATCTAAATAAATGTGTTTGTTAGAACGAAAATCTAATATAGAATATTTGTTCCTTTTACTCTATATAGTTTAAACAAATAGCTTAGAAGATATTGCAATGTTAAAATGTCCGCGCGACAAAATAATTACGCGGTCCGCCGGCAATCGCGTCCCGATGTAGATACGTGGAGAATCTGGCCTCCGGACAATTAAAATTCAAATTCAAAATATTTAATATTTACAAGGTTTTATTGTATATTGTTTTGGCAGCAGTGGTGGCCCAGTGGTGGCGGCTCCGACTTACGAACATTTGTTTGTGGGTTCGAACCCAGGCAGGCGCATCACTTTATGTAATTTATTTCATACCACTCTAGAGAGGAGGCCTGGGTCCCTGCAGTGGGAACAATATAGGCTGATGATGATGATGATGATTGTGTATTAATAGTAAGAGATAGGTAGGTACCTACTAATTTATTCTCACTTTTATAATGTAATCTAAGGTTCTACCTAATATTATAGAGAGAAAAGATTGTTTTTTTTTGTTTGTTACGATTTAACTCAAAAATTACTCAGACGACTTTCAATATTCTTTAAACATTAGAAAACTAATTGAAAAAATATTACTATGTTGGATAGTCGATCTATCGAGGAAGGTTGTAAGTCATATATAATATTATTGTGACGTAGACGAAGTTGCGTGGGTCAGCTATTATAAAATATAATTTCGGAGCACCGATCATAAACTGGCCCTGTCAAAAATCACGTATACCACGTTACATTCATATTATAACAGATAAAATGTGAGTGGACTATGATTGAGAGTGTTAATGGACCCTTTACGAAGTCGTCAATGAAACATTTTGTACATTATTCCAGCAAAATTTGTACACTGTGTACAAATTTTGCTGGAATAATATATAATGGGATTATTTGTGTGTATTTTAATGTAATGCAATCACACCTATAAAACGGACACTGGAGTAGGATGCCCAATTGATGGTCACTGTATCAACAGTATTAGTTATGCAGACGATATGGTGTTGCTCAACCCATCATTGGCCGAGCTCGGAAAGTTGATAAGAGTGTGTGAGGAGTATGGAAAGGTGCCTAAATAATGTTGGGAAAAATGAGCTCTTTGTATTTAAAGCTAGGGGTTGTAAACTAGGAGATGTACGCTGTCGCTCTTTGAAGAGTGACTGAGTTTAAATACCTCGGTCATACGGTCAAGGAGGATTTAAAAGATGACGGGTACATAGAAAGGGAGAGGAGGGCGGTGGCTGTCCGCTGTAACATGTTGGCATGCAGATTTGCGAGGTGTAGTTTAGAGGTAAGATAACTTTGTTCAAAGTATTTTGTCAAACTCTCTACACCTGCAATATGTGGGTCAACTAAACTCAGGGGGCCATTAACGCTCTTCCAGTTCAATATAACAACGCATTCAGGGTGCTGGTGGGGCTCCCACGCTGTTGTAGTGCGTCGCAAATGTTTGCACACGCGCATACAGACGGCTTTCCCACTGTGCTGCGGCGTCGCAACGCTTCGCTGATGTTCCGTACGCGTGGAAGCCCCAACACCATCCTGAACGTGCTCAGTTACAAGCTGGAAAGCCCCCTTCTGAGACACAGGGCTCAAGCACAAGTGCGTGTGCCCGGAGCCCCAGCGCAGGGCAAACACTTAAAATAAATGAAAGTTAAACGTAATTTTATTTTCAAATTTTTAAATACAATTTTTTAAAGTAGTTTTTTATGTAATCTTTAATGTCATTTTTAAATTTTAATGTTAAGTTTTAATTTTTAAATGTTAGTACGTATTTAAATAAATTTTTTTAAATTTTGAAATGTATTTATTTTAAAGTAAAGTCTTAATTTTTGAATGCAATTATTTATTGTAAAGTTTAAAGTTTTGAATGTATTTTTAGGTAAAGTATTAATTTTTGAATGCAATTATTTAATGTAAAGTTTTAATTTTGATAATGTAATTTCCTATTTTTTTAAATGTAACATAGCTTTTAAGTCGCTACTTACAATTAATACTGTGGACCAAAATAAGAAATAACAAGATTTTTTTTTAATTTTTTTTTTATTGCAGATAGGCTCGCGTTTGACCACTATCTCACCTGATGTTAAGTGACGATTTATTTTATTAATTATTTTTTATAATGGGTTTTAAGGTGGTGGACGCATTGAATAAGTACCTAAATGGGTTTATGGAAGTGTTTTTAATAAAGTTGTAACATTCCCGAGAGCTTTGGCCTTACATATCTCCGGAACACGAACATGGGCTTCCCGGTATAATCCAGAACTAAAAAAAAAAAAAGATTGCAATGACGGGAAGATCAATCGGCTCTCGGTTGCGTTAAGTCTGTTTTATACTTATTAAGTACAGATTTTTTTCCACAGTACGACAGGAATGGTGTCGAAATATAAAGCTTGCCACCTGCCCTGTCATGACGACCACGACCACTTTGCCTAGAGTGTGACGACAGAGAAGCAGAAAAAGGTACAGACGCCAGCATATCAAGCTACCCGAACCGGCCAAACGTTCCCAATTGACCTTGAACCTAATGCTTTAGCGCTAAAGTTGAAGATCTGTTAAATAAAATTGACAAATTGTAGTAACTTCATTTTCACCACTGCTTAATCCTTTAGGGATTGTGATGTCTGTACGCGTCTCACAGCACACATTAGGCCGTATAATCGTATCACTACTTAATTATTATAAAACGAAATCCTCTGTCGCGTGTCTGTCTGTCTGTCCGTCTATTTGCGATAAACTCAAAATTGGTGCACCGATTTGTATGCTGTTCTCACCACCAACAGCATAAAAATCGGTGCCATAATTTCACCCGCGTCGATGTAGAAAAATATCCCAACAAACTTTCAATAACCATGAAAACCACTACTCGTACATCCATATACTCAGAGCAAGTAGAGCAAGGGTTTAGTATATTTATTTTTTCGAAGTTTAACCCCTGAGGGAGTTAAATAGGGGATGAAAGTTTGTTGGGATATTTTTCGACATCCACGCGGGTGAAGTCACGGGCATTAGCTAGTTGTATTTTTATGTACAGCTAGCTGATGCCCGCGGCCTAAAACTGGTTCAGTAACCGCTGCCGCTCCCGCTTACGCGACTAGCGTGTTATAAGCCTAACGTCGCGGGTACAATCGGTAATGGCTCCACAAATAATGTGTTCGAACATGTCAATAACGCCATCGCGTGATTTGCTGTGATACAAAACACACAATATTAACGTGGATATTTGTTTGTCATTGATGTCAATTTAGTATAGATCGATTATGGCGAGTTTGCGAGTGGGTTTTTTTTAAGTACAAGGCAATGATGTCGTTGGAAAATAATGGGTAAAACCCATTATTTTCCAACGACATCAAAAGTACGATTTTAAGGGTTCCATGCCTCAAAAGGCAAAACGGAACCAACCCCCTTGTAGGATCAATCGCCCCCCCCCTCCCTTATCTCCGAAACTACTGACATTCTGAAAATACAGAAATTAAAAAAGTATTAAGTACCATAAGAATGAAACAATAGTTTAATTCAGTGTAAGTGAGCGAAACGAGTGTGCGTCATTGTCGGAAGCAACACTGTCAAAACCACAAGATCTTCTAGACGGTGTAATCTGAGTTCCGATAGTAACATTATACTGTTATGCGAACTTATAAATTGTGAAAAAATATTAAAGGATTTTCAAGTCCAATATTGGGTTTTCACATCAGGAATTTCTTGGCAACAGCCATGGAGTCTGAATTTGTGGACCCGGTTTATAGCAATAAGCTCACCCTATGGGAATGACAGGCGTGATGTAATGTTAGGGATTCTCAAACATAAGCAATCGAGCGAGATATCAAAAATTCAAACCTTTTATTGCACTATTGACATGCGCATAATAATAAAGTCCTATCCTATGCATATTTAGTTTAGCTAAAGGGGTTGCTTGTATCTGCAAATCAAGTTTAAATATCATTAAGAGGCAAATAGAATACTGAACTCTTTATTTGCTTAAATTTTCTGCAAGTAGGACACATGAAAGCTTGTAGACAAATCTAATAAGTTCTTGAACAGATTCCAACAAGTTTCTTGGCCCTAACATAACCTTTATAATAATAATATAATAATAATAATAATAATGCATTGTGTTCTTAAATATAATATCAGTTTGTATGACATAGACATTTCAATTTAGTTTGCATCATTACGTACGGTACATACAAAGTTCTGAGTTACTACAGCTAGTTCTGTTTTTGGACGAAAAGGTCACTTTTCGTTCAAAAACAGAACTAGAACTAGAACAAGACACAGGGTGCTCATTCGGGGGCCCGGACACAAAGGGCTAAGTAAGTACATGGGTGGTTTTAAGTCAGTAGAAATCTGAAACTCCCTTCCACTCCGCCCAGAACGGAAGGTGTCATATGGAGATGTCCCACACTAAAAAAAAAGGGTTTTTTTTTGGCTCATACGGCAGTTCGTTATTAAAAGTGACGAGATTTTTGTACAGTCCTAAGCAACAATGAAACACACTTTCCTAAATTCAAAATCAATTTTCGTGAGTAATAACCATTGTAACTTAGACATACGATTTCTTGTGTGTTGCGACGCAGCCTGGCCACAGTCGATTTAGAAATTTATAGACGTCTCAATGAAATGTTCTTAAATTGTTCTTGCAGTACCAATTAATAGATTAAATGTACCACAAATATATCTTGATACAAAAGCACTTGTTTGTGGCCGGGCAGTACCGTAAACGTTTCATAAAATACTAGTACTTGTGTTTAGTATTATCCCAAAATACTATGTTCGTAACAATGACATTAATCGAAACACACTTTGAAAAGTTATTAAGTGTTTACATTGGTGTTCGTATGGTCGAACAAGGTAATAGGTATACAACTAGCTACATCTTGTATTTGCTTTTAAGATTATACAGATATATTCATTTAGGGTTTGATGTCAAACAATACAGCACTTGACATCAGTCGCTTATTACCAGAATAGGGATGTGATTCTAATTAGTCCGTCTGTTAGATTATCGAAAAATTTTGAATACGTATTTTTTGTTTCATCAAATCAATGAAAGTTGACGAAGATAAAACGCGTCAAAGATTTGAGTGGGGGTTGGTGACGTCACTGACCGCTAAAAAATGGCATAATACTGTCATAGATTATGACGTCACGCGAGTTTTCTATGCACTGTATCGTCTTTATTGTTTTTTTACGTAAAAAAAATACGTGTCCAATATTTTTTGGTAATCTATATGAGGGACTAATTAGATTTTTTTAGTTAATTTTGTCTGTGTACTAGAACTACAATGATTTTGCGTGTAAACTTAATAGCTAGTGCGACTGTAATACAGCTTTGATTTTTAATTACATCGAGATACAAAAGCTACTTCCAGTTATTTATGCGCTTTGATAATAATAATAATAAGTTTTATTAGTACATAAAACAACAGCACATTACATAGAATGTCGAAACAGTGGGTTGTACTACCAAGTTTAAGAATAAGGTCAGTTTTCCCGGCTCCTAAATTAGGTACGCAGACCTGTATCTTAGGAATCGGAGATTTGATATCCACGACAGTTCCAATTCCAACGCTGTGCAAGTGCAAAAGTTTTAAGGAAACGTTTAAAATAATGTCCTACAAGCGAAACGAATATTAATGAAGCATTTTCAGTTGTGATTGTTCTTAAATATGTCTGGAAGCATCTTGTATCTGGTGCCAACTTCGCAATCAATGCATCCGCACGTTTCTCTACGTCTCCTCTCTATATTTGCTCTTTCTTTTATTACTGTTTATTTCAAGCTAAGTATAAAGAACAAATATACGTGATTACACTGATTGCACTCCGTGGAAATACTGAAACTTAAGACCAGTGCATACTGAGGCCGGTAGGGCAGAGCGTTTTATTTTAACTTAAAGGAAAGTCACACGTAGGTAGTGGTAACAAGATACTGTTTTCTATGTTCCATGAATCCTCGTTGATGGCTCGGGGTCGATCTCTAAATATTGGAGTTTATATTATTCTTGTTATCACTAGCTGCGTGTCTGCCTGGCCGTCCTTGGTGTGCGCTGACTTTTACCGTGTCCTATTTAGGAGTTCTCACAAATTCATAGGTATATGTATAATAGATAAACTGAAGGGTATGGAATACCCACTTAATGAGCCTATACTTATTCACCTATTAAGTGGTGATTAGATTAACATTTACTAGGAAAATTAATTTTTAATTTTTCAACATATTTTTAGTTTTAATTTCGCTTTATCAGTCATTGGCATATTTTACATTCACCAGAAAATCAGTTTTTGAGGTTGCAGCCAATGCCCGTCGGGGCTGCGGGTTGTTGTAGGAGATACCGCGGCCTCGACATAAAGGGCTAAGAAGGAACATGGTTGATTTTTACTCAGTAGAAGTCTGACACTCCCTTTCGCTCTGCCCAACAGCGGAAGGGGTTATTTGATGATTAACAACCCGCCAAAAATACAGGTTGCAGCCAATATGTGTCTGATATTGCGTAATAGGTTTAAAATTCTCAGCAACGTGTTATTTTCAGTTTTCGTAGGTTATTTTCGATTTTGTTGGCTCAATATTTTATTTTTTATTTTCTTTAGTTTTCTTGAGAAATAAGTACCTTTCCATAGGTAACCTATAAGAATAGATAGTCGTAGCCAGAAGAACCCTCAAAATATCTCGAGGACTCCTTGGGATATTTCAGTTCAAAGTTTAGTTCACTCATGTGGTTCTCAAATGTAATGAAACCCTCGCAGGTGGGCAACCTATCTAAAGTAAATTCTCGAAACCCTTCGGGCAGTTCCTCTAACCTTTCTTCTTAGAAAAAGTCATCATACGTGCTTGTAACTAAATCTCTAGGCGCTGTAACCCATGAGTCCAAGGACAAGCAATACTGCTTGTTCGCGGAGTATTAGTTAATGTTAGTACAACCTTCTTGATCTTAACCTTCATGTTCTTATTCTTTGACATATTTTGTAATTTGTTATTTTGACAATTCTTGAGTAGGTACTATTCTTTTTGGCAATTTCATTATTTTGTATTTTTTTTTTAAACGTTGCCCCACACTAGGAATTTCTCCTGTATCGTGGACGCAATAGTAGTGTAGTGTAGTGTAGTATTTGGTATTTATATATTTATTAGTGTAAAGGTAAGAGGAAAACTGATGGAAAAACATTTGGACCTGCATGGGACCGGGGCGGAGTAATGAATGACTTATATTAACTATACATAATAGAGGCACTATTGCAACATACATAATGAAACTCATACATGTACAAACACACAGACGCGTACACACACATACTTCAACACATACATACTGTTTATATCTAAGTTTCTAAATCTATACTAGTATTATAAAGCTGAAGAGTTTGATTGTTTGTTTGTTTGTTTGAACGCTAAGATCTCAGGATCTACTGGTTGGAATTGAAAAATTATTTTTGTGTTGGATAGTCCATTTATCGAGAAAGGCTTTAGGCTATATAACATCACGCTACGACCAATAGGAGTAGAGTATAAATAAAAAATGTTGCAAAAACGGGAAACGATATTCCTTATTGGGAGCTTCCGTTGCGTGCGCTGCGAAAATGGTTTAAGTTATGCAAATATTATGTATGAAACAATGTTCCTTTTTAAAAGTTCTACAAATAAGTCCGCAATAGTATATATAATATTTATCTACTAAGATTGACTCACTGTAACCATTTTTTATTATCGAAATGTTAGTTTATATAACCCATGTGGTATTAATCTATATCTAAATAAATATGTTTGTTAGAAAGGAAATTTAATATAGAATATTTGTTCCTTTTGCTCTTTAAAGTTTAAACAAATATCTTAGAAGATATCGCAATGTTAAAATGTACGCGCCACAAATTAATTACGCGGTCCACCTGCCCTCGCGTCCCGATGTAGATACGTGGAGATTCTGGCCTCCGGGATATTCAAATTCAAATGATTTATTGCACCATAATATTTGTATTTGTTATTGTATATTGTTTTGTGAGCAGTAGTGGCCCAGTGGTGGCGGCTCCGACTTACGAACAGTTGGTCGTGGGTTCGAACCTAGACAGGCGCATTACTTTGTGTAATTTATTTCATCACCACTGCTCTCAAAACGGTGAAGGTAAACATCGTAAGGAAACCGGCATATCTTAGAACCAAAAATTTTAAGATTGTGACATCTACCAATCCGCACTGGGCCCGCGTGGTGGATTATAGCCCGTCCCACACCTAGAGAGGAGGCCTGAGTCCCTGCAGTGGGAACAATAAAGGCTGATGATGATTGTATGTTTAATAGTAAGAGATAGGTAGGTACCTATAGTAATTCTCAATTTAATAATGTAAGGTTCTATCAAATATTATAGAGAGGAAAGATTAGCTTTTTTGTTTGTTACGATTTAATTCAAAACTCAGACGCCTTGGAAAATTCTTTTAACATTAGAAAGCTAATTGAAAAAATATTACTATGTTGGATAGTCGATCTATCGAGGAAGGTTATAAGTTATATATTATTGTGACGCATACGAAGTTGCGTGGATCAGCTAGTAAATTATATTGCTCTGGAAGAGCGGAGTCTCCTAACACAGGCATCACTTGCTTAAAGGGAGGCTCCAATCAGCTAAGATTTTGTATTCGTACTTAATATCTTAGTTGAATCAAGCATCTAACAAGTCTGGCTAACCTTCGGGGATTACAGGCGTGATGTTCTGTTACGCCTTTACATAGAGCCTATAATTTATAGGGTTTCCGTTTGTGAGGGAAACAGTTGAGCGAGAAACAAGGACCTGTCATGTGGTATAACACACATTTGTAGTTACGATTAACGTTATTCCATAAAATAAGCATTTACGGTAGAAATAGAAAGAAATAATAGAAAAAGTATTTATTAGTCTCGCACAAGACAAAAGAAATCGATAAACGATTAAACCTATGGGAACCACTTAAAAATAATAATAGGTAGGTACATTAAAATTAGTCCCGTATGTACGAGGTCAAAAGGCCTCTATGTCAGCATGGTGCTGTAACATTTTTAAATAATGTCACAGCGCAGGTATTCTGATAGGACAAAAACATAAATAAAAAAAAGAAGTTAAAAAACGCTACCGAAAAAATTTAAAAGCAAAAAACAAGCACATTTTAAATTTAACAAAAAATTAGGGGTTCATTTGAATATTAAATTATGAAATGAAAATGGAATGGACCCCGCCTGCTTCCAAGTTTTGTTTAATTTAAAATGTGCTTGTTTTTGCTTTTCAATGTTTTCGGTCGGGTTTTGAAACTACGTTTTTTATTTCTAACTTTTTGTGCTTATTCTTTCGTTCATCTCTAACATCTAAGTGTCATATATTTTTGAAATTTTCTTTTAAAACCCTTCATTTTATACCCTACTGGATGGTAATGGTTTTATTTTTCAAATCCACGATGTGGCTCCCAAAATCCGCAATTTTGCATAGTATTTTTTAAAATTTTAATGTAGCAGTGACACTCGCGCTATCAAGACAAATCTAACGACGTATATTTTATTCAAATCCCTTCATGCGGTTAGGAGTTATGAGGGCACAAATAAACAGACAGACATACATACATACACGCGACCCTCCTTTTGGGCTTTATCGCAGTCGGGTAAAAATACGGCATTTATTTAACCAAATCTTGAGAACAGTAAGTAATTGATTGGTAACGAATTAGGTCTATAAGAATCAAACTTGTTACCTAGTTAAAACTGCGGTAAGCTCGAAATTCGATTGGGAAAAATAACTCTGAACATTATCGTTAATAGGCCCACTTGCAATTATCCCTCGACCTTTATTGGTAACGGTTACCAGCGAAAAATCGCAGAACGATATTTTTTTCTCATTCCGAAATTCTAATTTGATAGCCGGCTCGATTTAATCAAAAGTGTTATGAGAGTAGATTATTATTAAATTAATTTCGTTTATTCACTGTTTTAACACATCTTATACATTTTGAAATGATTCTAAAAAAAGGTGGTCCTCCTCTCTAGGAGAAGGATGGGCTAGAATCCACCACACGGGCTCAGTGCGGGTTGGTAGATGTCACATGTCTTCAAATATTTTTATTTTAAGACATGCCGGTTTCCTCACGATGTTCTTCTTTACTGTTTTGAGAGCAACGGTGATGAAATAAATAAAATTTTCTGGCCCTGGGTTCGATTCCCGGATAGCGAAAAGTGTTATTAGGTTTTTCCATTAGGAATTTCTCAGGAACAACCACGGAGTCAGAAATAGGGGATCGGACAAAACAAAGCTAATTAGTCCGTCAGTTAGATTTCCAAAAAAAATTTTTTTTTTTTTCACACAAACAAAGTGAAGTCCTCGAAAACGTCACATGTCAGTATTTTTTTTACATACAAATTACGCCACAACTTTGCTCATGATCTTTGAGGCGTTTTATCTCCGTATTTTTTTATTAATTTGATAAAGCAAAAAACACGCATCCAATATTTTTCGATAATCTAACTGACGGACTAATTAGAATGATATTTTTTTGACCCAGTCCGATCCCCTACAGGCTTTGCTATATTGGTACAATAAACTGGTGGAACTTATAAAAAATGTGGGTGTATTTATAGTTCGTCCAGTTGTTTGTCCACTTAACCTTTCAGTGACTACAAGCATGGTGTATAAATGCCAAAGGAGAAAAGAAAGGCAAACACGATACTCCGTTACGTGGTCTTTAGTAAATCGGTTATTAAATAGAACGACGTTCAAAGGTCGCTTTTATTAATAAGTCTGTAAGGGTGAGCTTTTAAATTAAATTAGGGAAGATACCGCCGATTAATGAGATTAACGAAGCGATAACCGGTGTAGAATGTCATGTTAGCCAAAGGTCGGATTAAATCTTCTGAAGCTAACCGCAAACGTTTATCTATACTAATATTATAAAGAGGAAAGATTTGTATGTTTGTATTTTTGTATTGTAACGAATATACTCATAAACTGCTAGATCGAATTGAAAATTTCTTACACCATTAATAATATTAACTATCTTTTTATATTTGAATATTAAATTACGAAATGAAAATAGAATGGACCCCGCCTGCTTCCAAGTTTTGTTTAATTTAAAATGTGCTTGTTATTTCCTTTTCAGTTTTTTCAGGCGGGTTTTTAGTTTTTTAACTACTTTTTTTATTTTAACAATTATTTTTAATAAATAGCTACACTGTCGTCGGGTTATATAGGTTACTTTTATCCCTGTATTTCCACGGGAACGGTAACTACGCGGGTAAAACCGCGTGACGTCCGCTTGTGTTACATAACGTCACGGCTGTAATCTCATACACCAAAATTATGGTAGTTATTATAAAGTCCGAGCGATGTTTTGTAAGGCGAGCCTATTGCCAACAACCGGGCTAAGATCCGGACTCCGTCGATGCTAATGAATTTCTGATTAAAAAATGAAATTACTATAAAATTATATGAATCGGATTTTTTTAACAATTCCAAGGGCTTTAATAGTTTTACTATCATATTTATGCCAGGAAAAAAGACACGCTGTTTTGGAGATAACTCGGAATAACCAGGTGTTTTTTTTATAAGTATCGAAAAACCTTTTTTATAATTCACTAAAAAACTGCTATTTTGAATGACAAACGGGCACTTCAATTTAATTTTGTCTTACAGATTTTCCATGTTTTTAAAACCAGGTCCAAAAATAAAAGTCTTTCTTCTATTTTAATTGCAGACAAACTCTAATACGTTTACTATTAAATTGTTTAAGAGGTATGCAAACACTTAGAAATTTTACGACAAACTTAAACGGTGGTTATAAATCTTACGAGTTTACATAAGGCGTAAATCTCTCGTAATATATTTAAGTATTTGTTGATTGATTGTGTACTATACGTTTGTTTGGATCCGTGACGCAAATGATTGATACGTTCCACCTGGTTTTAACGTAGCGCCAGAGTTCGAAAATCTCATAATATTTTGGGCTTCACGAGCACACAACATGCAAGCTATTTCGTATACACGCAGTGATTTTTATATTTCTGGTACGCTGACAATAATGATTGCAATTTTCGCGTTCTCTAAAATGTATGAGATTAATCTTGAAAGTAAATGCAAGTCAGCTGGTTGTATACTTAATTCCTTGTTCGACCGTACAAGAGCATAGAGCAAAAGAATATGACGATAACGTGAGGTGTGATTTATGATAGCGTGGTTGTTTGCAAGGCAAAATGGAAGATGAAAACATTTGGCACTGATTCCATTGCCATCAAAACGCTTAGAAGACTTTTAGTAGGACCTCTTGAAGGTAATACTTTTGAATGAGATCTACAAAAAATTTACAAGTACTTTTACTGGTTACTACGGCTTATACTTTAACAATTCTAATAGACCTGGGTCTGCTTATTAAATATTACTTGATGTATAATTGCCTCTCGAATTCGAATCAAAAATATCTCCAATATCAAGAACGTTTAACAGAAGTTTTTTTATCATACAAAATAAGATTCTGAAAGTTTTCATAGTAAAATATAAAATATTATTTTAATAAATCAACTTATTAAAATAATATTTACTTAGTTTTCGTAAAAATACTCACAAAATTAAACTTATAATAGGCTTATTCCAGGAAATTACTATAAACTCTTGAATAAATTAATAAATTAGATGTGTTTTTGGGTTTTTCCGTCAGGAATTTCTCATTAGCAGCCGCGGAGTCTGGAATCTTGCCAATTGCCATTGCCATTGACCTTTGGCTGACTTTAAGCTTTCTGATGAGGTCCATTGTGAGCGACCACGTTTCGGTCTTGTATGTAATTCCTGCAAAAACACGACTTTTGGAAGGAACCGGGAATGAATACTATAAACGTTTTGCAAAATCCCTTACACGTAATATTCTGAATGTAACCTCAGGGTTTTCTGGTGACCCTTGTCCCTAAAACTGACATGTTATACCGGATTACTACACCATTAAAACTATAAGGTATTCTTCTATCAGTTTATTTCGCCCTCCGGCATCACCTGCATGGGACTTATAAATAACACATGTTTTCCTTTTATATTTAAATAAGAACTCTTTGATGATCATCGCTTCTTTTAGCTGTGACGTAAGACATAGTAGTATGCGATTGGTGAATATTGATGAACTATCTATGGAAATTATCTTGTAGAAGCAAAATTGCGCTGTTAGGTCCAAACATGACCACGTGCAAAAAGAACCATATAACACTTCAAGCTAAATAAACTATAGTCATCTAAGTTGGGGATGGTTTCCAGTCTAACAGGATGCACATGAATATCAGTGCCTTACATGGAGTGACTGCCTGTCCGACTTCCAAAACTCAAATAGTACTGGGTTTTTTATTACACTTTGGTAAGACTGGTTGTCAGACTTTCAGGTCACTGACTGAATGTTATGATTATTAGAGATGTAAAAATGATAGTCGGGATCAACGAAAAACTTTTGTTTTTCCTACTCCTCTGCTATTCTTTTCTAATTAATTTCGTTGCGGGATCAAAGATAGTTAAATCATTTCTCCGGGACTTCGTCGAGCTTCATTGTCTCGGCGCTTCTCTTGTGGTCGCCGCTGTTGATTCTGGCTTACAGGAGTTACAGTGGTTTGGGAATAGTGAGGCGGGCTTGTCCCAAATTAAAAAAGTCGGGATCAACGGCTCAACGTGAAATAAATCAAACAAATATTATAAAGGCGAAAGTTTATGAGTGTGTGAGTGTGTTACTTCTTTACGTAAAAACTACTAAACAGATTTAGATAAAATTTGGTACACAGATAGTTCATAACCTGTATTAACACATAGAATAGATTTTATCCCGATATTATCTTCCCGTGGGATAATTTTCGAGTTGTAGCGGGTGAAGCCGCTGGCAAAAGCTAGTAAATAATAATCTAGTAAGAAGAAATATTATAAAAGATTTCTCATAAGAGTAATTTACGCTTAGCGCACCATGGGAAGTCACTACTAACAGACTAATATTTCAACACAGCATGAGCTTGCAAATGCTCATGATATAAGGTAAAGTAAAATTAACTAGATAAAGTGAACAGGCGTTAAATATGAATATCTTTATGATGACAGAAAATTAAAAATATTATATCCTTACTCATATTGTTCATGTCATTAACATCATCATCATCAGCCTATGGGTCATTTTCAAAATTTCTGTACATTTCTTTTGTGTTTATTTTGTGTTATCGTGACACAAAAGTAACACAAAAGAAGTGTAAGGGCAGAGTCACAATGAAATATTTAAAAATCAATTTGGTAGTAGTAAATCAGTTTAATCTTATTTAAATTTGACAAAATCACGTGTAAGAAACTTAGAAAGTAAATAAAAAACGAGTTAACTATTTATGTCTTAAACTTCAAGGTCAAAAAAAATCACATTTAAAGATAATTTAACGGTTTTAGCAGTCTCGCATTTTTACCATACGCTTTACGTATTATTCACATTATTTTTAGAAAATTTAACAATCAATAATTTTAAAAACTATTTAACAATATAGAAAAAAAAACCTTTATGTTTCTTAATAATTTAGTAATCAAAATTATACTTAGGTACTTAAAATGCTACATGTCTTAAAATAATAATTTGGTCTTATGATCACATTTAGAAATAATGCAGTCTTGCAATAATATTTTTGTATCGTTAAAATAATACGTGTTTTAAATATTATAAGTATACAATGTGGAGCAGGACGATTGACATTCCTCTAAACCACGTAAAGAAAGGCATGCTCTTGACCCGTATACAAAAAATCAATCAAATCCAATGACTACTTTAGCCACAGGAAATTATTTTTCATTTTCTTATTTTTCAACATGATGTAGATCGGAGTCCGTAATAATAGGTAAACATTGTAAGGTCAGGAACCTGTGCAAAAACCTACGATTCTATTCTCAACGTCTCAATACGCTTGAAAGACAGAGAAAGGTGTCATACGATCCCACTCTGACGCGCCCCGCACACTCCCACAAAATACTACAATTATAAAGAAAAAGTAATATTACTTACGCAAATAATGCATTAGTGGTGCATAGAAAATTGCGAGTGTGTGTGTGAGCGGAATTTTTTTCGGCAAAAAGTCCTTGACTCGGTAACTATGTCAGTCAGTGCATAGCGGCGCCCTTTGAGGAGAGCACACGCCTACTTTTTTTATCACAAGACGAGCCGCGCGCGCATTGTCGTGATTTTATGAAAAGTTTGTTGTTATTGTGATTAAAGACGATTTATGATATTTGGATTAGTGCATAGGTTACTGTGACTTATTGGTGTTAGTGTAATATTAGTTATTTAGGCATTTATTAGGTAGCTAGTTTTGTGATTTAGGTTAAGTTAGTAAGTTTTTTAGTTTAATTATGCCTCAAATAAGGTTTTAAGTGATTAATTATTCAATCAGTGATCTTTTATTAATTAACAACTCGCAACTTAGTGAGTTTATGCCGCTGATTTGTTGTTCTCCGATAAAAAGTACCTACGCCCAACATCGCCGCCGCTCGCTGCACCCCGCGCACTAGGTCAGTGACTTTTCGTAGTTAAAGCGTGTTTACTTTTTATGCAGTTGATTCTGCTATTTATTTTGTTTGAAAATTGCAATTTTTAAATTTTCCACTAACTACTAATCTTCGTGTTTTAAAATGTTTCGATGGACTAGTACAGTGCTAGTTTTAATTTAATGTCGTAGTTCCAGATCCACATTGTATATTTTGAATATCACCACGTATATCTACGTATTATTTTATCGATTCATGTTTTCTTAGTGTTGCGTTTTACATTTATAATGTTTTCTTCAGTGCTTTAGTTTTTCTGATTAATGAATTTACTTTTTCTCTTAATTTTTTATTTTCTTGTGTTATCTTGTTATATTTTTGTTTATACACTTTTCGAGAACATTTGGTTTCATCCGATTTTTCTTCATTTATTTGTTGCTTAGACCTTCGCCATTTCTTTCGCCTGATTTTTTTTTCTGATTCTGATAGTTGTCGTATTGGTATGTATTTATTTTTAGTTCTTATCAATTTTTTTTCTTGTACTTCTTTCCATTTTTGTGGATTATTTGACTGTAAACGCTCTCGGTAACGTTTTTGCCGTTCAGCAGGCGTTAACGGCATCTTTACTACAACAAAAAGGAAATACTGTTTACGAGAGTATATTGTAAACAAGCCCTAACCCATTCCATTGTGTAACGTAACACAAAAATAATAACACAATGGTCACCCAAATGAACAAAATGAACGTGTCCTTATCCTATTAAAAATAATATTCTTGAAATTTCACCCTCAAGGAACTCGTAAAACATACATTTGACTACAATTTACCATCCACTACACTAATGTGCTGCACTGTAAAGTATAGTACTTACCGAATTCATTTAATTTGGCACTTTAAAACAAATTCTTATTGTCTTATTTACGACGCGCACAAAGTTAAACCATCAGTCACAAAACAAAATGGCGCAGCTGATAGAAACAAGCGCCCTCTCGTTGTAACTATTTTGACGCATGGGGTTGCCATTCTAAATTTTAAATTTTCTACTTTTATTAAAAAATATCAAAGTTACAAAAAAGAATAACACAAAGGAATGGAATATGAGACACGTGTTAGTGAGCAAATAAATAAATGATTTATTATAATTAAATTGTTTTTAGCATTATCATATAACTTACAACTTCACCTTACAAAACATTGTTAAATCACGTTACTCGTTGCGTGTATTATTTATTATTTGTTGCATTTTTTTTTAAATACGCGCTACTATGGACATTGCAGTTTAGTATGGGAAACAAATTACGACAGAAATTCAATTTAATTTTTAAAAACAATAGAACCAATTTCCACATAGAAACATTTCTATGTTTACTATTTTATTACCAATTAGTATGAATATTGATTTATATATTTACATTTCGAACTATATTTTATTTAAATATACCAATAAGTTTCGTAGACACTTAATTACAACAAAATGTACAGAAATTTTGAAAACGACCCCTATAATGTTCCCACTGCAGGAGCTCAGGCCTCCTCTCTAGGAGAGGGATGGGCCACTGATACACCACGCGGGCCCAGTCTGGGTTGGTAGATATCACAAGTCTTCGATATTTTTGGTTCTAAGACATTTCTATTTTTTTGGGTGTGGAAAATCATCAAATAACACCTCCCGCTCTGGACAGAATGAAAGGGTGTGAAGTGACAGAAATCACTCATGTTTCTTCTTAGCCCTTTATGTGCCGCGATATCTAAGACATTACCTCACGATATTTTCCTTAACCGTTTTGAGAGTAGTTTTTCATGCAACTACAGTTAATAACATTAGTTGTTCCATGTAATAGGGAGTGAGCCTAATGCCACAAACCGAGGCCAAAAATCCAGACTCCGTAGTTGCTTGAGAAATTCCTGATAGAAAAAGCCAATAAACCCGGGACTTAAATCTAGGACCAGGAGTCAGTCTCAGGAGTCACGTTTGCGAACACCAGAGCAACGATGTAGTCTATATTTTGGATTATTATAGAACGGGATTATTATATTATCTCACGGGTGCAAAAAAGATACTTAAACCTTCCTATTGAATCACTCTATCTATTAAAAAAAACTGCATCAAAATCCGTTGCGTAGTTTTAAAGATTTAAGCATACGCAGAGAAAGCGACTTTGTTTTATACTATGTAGTGATAAGTGACGATTTACCAGGAATAAAAAAGTAAGCCCATACAAATAATATAATATAATATAATATAATATATAAACATTTCTAATAGATATAGCAGTACCTTCCGACTACAACATAGGCGCTAAAGAAATAGAAAAATTAAGCAAATACCACCTTTTGAAGACAGAAATTCGGCGCTTATGGAATACTCAAACCACAGTTATCCCAATAGTAGTAGGAGCTACAGGTGTTATTAGTAAAAGTTTACAAAGATACATAGACCAGCTGAATACAACAATAGACATAACAATCCTACAAAAGCAAGCATCCTTACACACAACCACCATACTCAGTAAAGTATTGGGAGACACTGTGTTTGTTAATAGTACACCTCACACACAAGAGACCACACCAGACACAACAATCAACACACACAGTAGACTCTTTGCAATTATTCGGCAGTACCTCACACACACCAAATACACAAAGTACAATCCGCACACGAAGAAGGAGATAGGGGGAAATAGATATCTTTTTTCCTGCGGGATGCAAGACGGGATATCTATTCCAAAACCGACGTAACGTCGAGTATCGGAAAACCGAAACAGAAAAGTAATATATAATATAATATAATATAATAATAATATAATATTCCACAACTATCACACAACGCCATCTAGTCCCAAGCTAAGCAGAGCTTGCGTTATGGGTACTAGACAACTGATAAACATACTTATATATTTTTAAATACATGCATATTATAGATAAATTACACCCAGACACAGAACAAATGATCGTGCTCATCACACAAACATTTGTTCTGGGTGGGAATCGAACCCACGACCTCCGGCATAGCAGTTAGGGTCACTAACCACTAGACCAACAGGCCAATCAAATAATTCCAGATAATGTCATGATTAACGAGGTACAGCTGAAATAAAGCTTTACCCAGCTTTTTTTAACGTCCGTTGTCAATGGAAGCTTTCACAAAAGTAAAATAATCCCCGTAAAGCTGTCTGTTGTCGAGTGGTATATTATTTGTTTTCAGTAAATGTTGCCGTATTTACTTTCTTTCTTTGTGTTTAATTTAGTTCTTATTTTGGGTTTCCATTGGAATCTATTATTTTGTACAGTTCTGTGTTTGTGTAAAGGACTGGCTATTTTGTTGCGACCTTTAACAGTGAGTCTTTTTATTTTGAATAGCAAGTTTTCATGAACCCACTATTGTTTTTAATGTGTTAAGTAAACAGTTGTTAGAGACTGAAATAACAAAAATTGTACTGACATAAAATATTGCTCAGGGTTATTAAATTTAACTTGGTTGCAGAGAAATGCTGACAGTGTGTGTGCAACACGTTTTGTTATTGTTTTTTTTTACTGTTTTGTCTCGCATAAATAGATAATAAAATATACAACAGAAAATCCTAGCAGTGAAACTGAGATTTGGCGGTAAAAATTAAAAATGGCGTATGAGATATGGAGCGTGCTGGTCGATTTTAAACTTTGAGACAAAGAGAGTACCAAGGCGAAGGTGCAGTTCAGAAGGTTCGGATCAGTACGCGACATTTCCTTTCCACAGACGCTTTGAATGAACATAAACAAGAAGGAAGTCGGTTAAAAAATTACGTGACTACACAGACTTAGAAACGTGAGTAATATTGTTTTTTAAAACACAGATGGCGAAGATCGTACACGATTTGTGAAGATAATGAACGTTGATGTCCCAAAACTGGAGTCATACATTTTGGTCAAACATAAATCATAATGGCGATCAATATTGGTGGTTATCCAATGAAAGAGTTCCTTTTATACACGCCTTGTTAGTTTTTTTTTGCATTACATTTTCGTTTGGTCACTTCTTGTTATACCCAAGGGCGCTGTCAGACACTATGACAGATCACGACGAAAAAAAGTTCGCAAGTACACCTTTAGGATTCACATTAGTTGTTGTTGTTAAAAGTTGTTGTACAAATGCAAAATGCTATAAAATAATCAGTATTTAAAAATACGTATAAATAAATTGTATCAATGACCATTGGACTCAATATTCAATTATCCCTTTAAACATTAGGTCTCCATCCTTACAATACTCTGTGGAGGTAGAAACACATCGAGTTCCTGACGTAGGTGTCAATGAAGCTGTCATGTATGAAAGGTGCCGTTGGGCCCGCCTCATACTAGACTTTATTGGGTCGAGTTTAATTTTAGAATTTTAAATGTCATATTATGTCCGTCAATGAACGTGAAAAGTTCCTTATAAAAGATATATAACTATCTTAACTTCTTAACATCGAAATCCAAAGACGCACAAAGGTTTTCGATATTGAAAATCATGTTACGGAACTCAAATAGAGTTGGGTAGGACAACTAGCAAGGTGCAGTGAAGACAGTTAGACTAAAGCAGTCATCGAATAGCATCCAAGAGCTATGAAAAGAAATGTGCAATATGTGCATCGTCCAGCGGCGAGATACGCAGACAAAAAAAAAATATATAGGTGTCGTCGGGAGAAAACTTGAATGAGGCTGGAACAGGACTGTGCAAAAGTATAGTCAGTGTCGATTTATTTTAGAAATGAAAAATTGGTTTGTGAAGTGGAGAATAATGTTGTTGTGAAGTTTCTTAATTAATCCAATTAATATATTATTCTTGAATCTTGACGTTTATTTAATGCCATAACTCATTAAAGTGACACTATCATCTAGCTAAATCACCCGTGAAATTGTCATTTAAGTGCAAGTCCGATAACCTTTACGTGTGACCTGTTACAATCGTGTGAGTACAATTTATCTAGATGGGGTTTTACGTTTCTATGATTGGTGTCTTAAATGTTCTTTATCAGTCACACGTGTTGGGTTAATTTGGTTTCTAGTTTATCCCTCATCGACGGGACGTTTGTCTAGTGGACGCAAACGCAAATGTTGAACTTGTGGTCTTGGATTCAGTCCTCAGTTCGGGTAGTGCCATTAAGGATTCTTTAGTAGCAGCCACGGAGTCTGTGCCCGATTGATGGTAAAAGTCTTGCTCGCTAATGGGGACTTAACATATTTTTTTTTAAACTTTATGTTACTATTTAGCCGAAATCTATCAAAAGTAAGAAAACAATGCATGACAATATTCGAGTACACTTCTATTCTAGGAAAAATCGTAATATGCTTAAGTCACTTTCATATTTGTCTGTGTGATCGCAATTTTCTTATAAAACGTATTTAAAATTTATTTGGGAGGTTAAGTGTAGATAATGTTTTGGAATACACATTGCACCCTTGGCCAGACAAGTTCAGAATAAATGTAACGTCCCTACCTAATCACTATCATATCCTTTCAACAACAGCAAGTTCCAACTACCGATGCTTTTTATGTCTTTGTAGAGAGGAAGTAAGGAGGCTAATGCATTGTGTTCCACTGTGCAAGTACTGTGACTTGTTCAAGGGTAGTCTCGAGGATGTTTGCACTAATCCTTGTGTAGTACTCTTGACATCTAGAGGTCTTTTAGATATTTGCAGCCACTTTGACAAACAGAGATTTAAAAGAAGTTTTAAGTTCAAATATACATGATTAATGTTTCATGATGTGGGGGTTTGTTTGTTTTCATACTTAGATTTAAAATAAAAATAACGACTAAAATATACTTTCAATTCCGACCGTAAGTTCACGTAAGACCAATTCCAACCTTCAAGCGGACAAAGCCGCGTGTAAATGCCGGTAAGTTATACAGGCCGTTAAGAAGACAAACAAGAAGGACTGACTACCTAAGTTGACAATTGAGTAAAAATGAACGCTTTAGCAGAATCGTAAAATGGTCACAAAGTGACAATTCATAATATTAACTGCGTCTGCGAGCAATATAAGGATTTAGGAATATAACCTGATTCATAGGCCCTTAGGTTAACGGATGATGCGTTGATGCGATTTATAGAAAAGATTTAGGTCCAGCTGAGCAGTGAATATACTCTTATTAAGTTCGCGGCATTTCAAAACATTTCATTGTTTAGAAAGAACTGTAAAACCGTTTATCTAATCAACATTAGAATGATACTCATACTTGAATGAGATAAAAACGTGTGATAAACTAGATCTAACTGAAATATGCCATAAACAATGTATTTCTTTCTTCATTGTGTGGTTAGTGTCTCCATGGACAATATGATAGTCACTGACATTTAAAAGATACGCAATAGCCCTGCTGGTGTCAGACTAAGAGTGCCTTTCCACCAGAGTTGTGCTATGCTACGTTGCTATGGATGCGTTTGATATACACCTATCATATTCATTGGTGCACATAGCTTAGCACTGGTGGAAACGGATTTAACTAAGATATGTTTTTATATGGAAGGATGCGTGCTATGGATCCCTGCTATGGGTCGTTGCGAGTGGTGTAGCTATGTGCAGAGCAGAGTACCTATAGCGCAGCTACTCTGCGGCGGCACATCTTGATAGCACATCTTACTCGCACGCCACATAGCTTAGTATCAATGGAAACGGTCACACAGTTTCACAGCTTAGCTATTACATGCACAGAGCATAGCTGCATAGCACATGTCTCGTGGAAAAGCAGCCTTATTACGTCGCCCACGGGCCTCTGACTCGGCTTTACGTGCCGTTGAAAAATACACATTTCTCAGCCGTTCTGGTTTCCTCGCGAAGTGATAATATTATACAATAACTCCAAAAAGGTGAATGTCTTGTGTCCGAACTCGAGACAGACAGACGACAGTGACTTTGACTCCATCTGCCGTACTTAGAGATGTTTAATAATTACTTAAGCCGTCACTTAGTAAAGAATTGACAAACAATTGATCATTAATCGTCTCTGAGTACGGCAGTATGACGTGGCAGTTTGACGATCACACCATTTGACAATCACTCCTATCAAAATAAACTGATGTTATGAAAAGAGCCGGGAAAAATTAAACCGGAAGAAAAATACGCAATTAGCATAAAAAGAAAACTCCAACAAATCCATCGAGTTTTAATTTTCGGTACTTTCTCAATTTGCACAAAATATTGGAGTGTTGTTGTTGAAAACAACAACAGAACTTCAATATTTTGTACACTTTTAAGTTTTATTGCAGCGGTAATATATTTGAGCTACTAGAAATCTGTTTAGGAATGCGTTAATAGGGTACATTTTTGCATAGTTGTACTTCACCAATACGAGTAGGTTACTCACGGTATCCTTCAAGTATTACAGGCGTGATGTTATGTATTAAAACAGAGAATTATTTTTTAGATTATGAAAGGCCAAAGCAAAAATCAACAAACGCGGCGATCACGTATTCACACTCACGATCGCTTAGGTTAGGTCGGAAGGTTGTTTTTGTATTTTTCTGAATGAAACGTGCTTAATGTGTTACTTATTGAGCAGCTGATACCCAGGCTGTACTTAATCCCGTCGGGGCTGCGGGTTCTTAGAAAGAGATACCGCGGCCTCGACACAAAGGGCTAAGAAGGAACATGGGTGGTTTTTAATCAGTAGAAGTCTGACACTCCCTACCGCTCTGCCCAGAGCTGGAGGAGTCATTTGATGATTTCCCACCCAAAAAAAGGCTGTTTTTGATGAATATTATTAGTTGTTATTAAGTAATACAGATTCCTCTTTGTTATCAACTATGTTGGGGTTGGCTACCAATCTTACCGAACGCAGCTGAATACCAGGATTTTACATAGAGCATAGTCTATCTGACCTACACACCCCAATTAGTACCGGGGAAAACGATACCCTTTGATAAAAGTGGTTGTCAGACATTCGGGCCACCTGACTACCTTTGACGACTGTCGTAGATCTGGTAATGACCGTCAAGCCCAACAGCTTAGCGTGTCTTCCAAGACATGGAGGAAACTCAGCATGTAATTCAGCGTGTAATTCAGCATGTAATTCAGCATATAATTCAGCATGGAATTCAGCATGGAATCAGCATATAATTTAGCATGTAATTCAGCATGTAATTCAGCATGGAATTCAGTATGTAATTCAGCATGGAATTCAGCATGTAATTCAGCATGTAATTCAGCATGGAATTCAGCATATAATTTAGCATGTAATTCAGCATGTAATTCAGCATGTAATTCAGCATAGAATTCAGCATGTAATTCAGCATGTAATTCAGCATGTAATTCAGCATGTAATTCAGCATGTAGTTCAGCATGTAATTCAGCATGCAATTCAGCATGTAATTCAGCATGTAATTCAGCATGTAATTCAGCATGTAATTCAGCATGTAATTCAGCATGTAATTCAGCATGTAATTCAGCATGTAATTCAGCATGTAATTCAGAATGTAATTCAGAATGTAATTCAGCATGTAATTCAGCATGTAATTCAGCATATAATTCACCATTTCGGTTCACCTGTCTACCTGTAACGAGTGTCGCAGATCTGGAAATGACGGTCAAGCCCAACAGCTTAGCATGTCTTCCAGGGCATGGAGGAAACTCAGCATGTAATGGATCCGAAGTCATCACCCATCCAAAGACCAACATAAGCAAAAGCCGATTAATTTGAAAATTGATAAGAGGGGCTGCTTTTATTTAGCCACGAGCTCCTCAATCGTCTAACTATCCAATACCCTAGCAATAATATTATAGTGATTAAGTAATACGGAGAATCTTTGTTATCCTTCACAACCTTAATATCCCAAGGGTATCATAAGAGCCTATTGCAGGATGAGAGAGAAGGAAACTCCGTTAAACTAATATTAATTAATGTTGTAAGAAATTAACTAATAAATAAACTGCGTATATTTTGTTATGATCGATATGGAACACCGACGCCGACGGATAATGATTCCCTCTTCGGTCTAGTAGTCTTGATATCACTAACACGTTACACTAGGCAGAGGACCTGGGTTCGATTCCTAGAAAAGTTACCGGACAAAGGAATGTTCGAACAGCAACCACGCAAAAATTTTTTTTTTTTCATTTCGGAATGGCACCCGGTTGATGGCAATAGTCAAAAAATATTAAACAAGTTTCAATCGATGACAAAAAAGTCAATGATACAAACAAACTCCGTAAGTCAAGTTATTTTAGGCTTTTTAGTGTTTTTACCCGACTTCAAGGAAAGGGTAATGTTTTTTGGAAGTCGGTTTTTAATTTGCAAAAAGTTGTTTGTGGTATTTATTTAATTTTGACAATTCAGTGATCCACTAGTTTTGAATCGTAAAATCTAAAGAGCAATAGTGGCGAAGGGCTGCCCCCAAGGCGGTGTCCTCTCGCCGCTATTATGGAACCTCGTAGTAGACAGCCTCATCAAACGCCTCAATAGCAGAGGCTACTACACGGTAGGCTATGCTGATGATCTGACCATAATAATAAACGGCACACACGAAAACACGCTATGCAACCTTATGCACCAAGCCCTAAGAATAGTAGAAGACTGGTGCAAGGAGTACAAACTAGCAGTGAACCCTACCAAAACGGAACTCGTTCTCTTCACAAAGAAAAGGAAGCTAGCAACGTTACATTTGCCAAGCTTCTTTGGGACTACCCTAAGCCTATCGACTGAAACCAAATACCTGGGTATATTTTTGGACAAACAGCTGAACTGGGCAAAACACACTGATTACATCATCACGAAAGCCAGTATAGCCCTATGGTAATGCAACAGACTCCTCGGGAGAAATTGGGGCATAAGTCCCAAAATCACCTACTGGCTATACACCACAGTTATCCGACCAATTATTACATACGGGTCTTTGGTTTGGTGGCCCAGGACCAACCTAAGTACAGCCCAAAAAGACCTCGAGAAACTACAAAGATTTGCCTGCGTAGCAATCACCGGCAGCATGAGAACTTCCCCCACTGCCGCCTTACAGGTGATGCTGGGCCTACCTCCCCTACACCTCGTCGTAAGAGAGGAAGCGGCCATAGCGACCTTCAGACTTGAAGTATCCGGCACCCTAAGAAATGATTCTAGAATCAAACACATACGCATCAAAGAAGGTGCAATCAAAGAACAACCGTTGATGGCATCACCCATCGACAGGACCCTGAAGACCTACTGCTTTCAAAAACACTACAACATAGAGCTCATAGAGGAGTGGTGTGACTACTCAGGTACAAGAGAGCTAAGGATTTACACCGATGGATCAAAAACCGAAAATGGGACAGGCGTCGGGGTGTTCTCCGACGACCTAAACATTAAGATATCCAAACCACTTGGAACGCTCAACTCAGTTTATCAAGCAGAGTGTGTAGGTATTATCCAAGCGGCACACGCTATAGAGGCCAGGGAGGTTACGGATACTAATATTCGAATACTCTCCGACAGTGCCTCAGTCCTTCAATCCCTAAAGAGCAATCAGATCACGTCGAGACTGATACTAGAATGCCACAAGGCACTAGAACGTATCACGGTACTAAATCACAACACGGTAACACTACAATGGATAAGAGGTCACAGTGGATCACTTGGAAACGATGCGGCTGACGAACTTGCCAGAAGAGGATCCAGCACAAAACCGTATGGACCCGAACCCATTGTGCCCATCCCTTTCAAGCAGCTAAGAAGCTGGTTAAAAGACCACACTCGCATACAAGCGGAGGAACGGTGGACCTTGACACCAGGATGTAGGCAATCCAAGGATGCTATGCCATCCCTGGATACAAAGCTGACCAAGCGCCTTCTGCGCCTGGACAGAGACAGCCTGCGTCTGGTGGCAGGGACCATCACTGGACACTGTTCACTAAATAAACACTTCCACAACCTAGGTATCACTGACAGCCCCCTGTGCAGAGCATGCATGGAGGCAGAGGAAACGGTGGCGCATGTGCTCCTTGAGTGTACAGGCGTTACCAAGATTCGTGAGGAGACCCTTGGTACACCAAGATCCCTTGCGGATGCCCTGAGGAGACCGGGAAGTCTGATCTGCTTCTGGAGGGAGGTGGGCTGGTTGGAGTAATCGGCCACCATGGCTCACGCACAATGGTCCACTTCAAGGACTAAGTGCGGAAACCTGAACCCCATAAAGAAGAAGAAGAAGAAGATCGTAAAATCTTGTAAAGGGTCATTTAGTATTGATCATCATAAAATGAACAGTGTTATAATTAACACGAAACGATCGTAAGTTTGAAACCCGCTTTAAACTGTTTTCCGGAGTTACGACTTTGGTAATATTTGTACAAATTAGATAGTTTGTAGAATATAGTTGTCATATTTTATATATTATATCGTATAAACAGCTAAGATAATTGGGTATTTGTATGTAAGTTGTATGTAAGGTGTTTATTGGTCTAGTGCTCACAGGCGCGAATGCTGTGCAAGATGTTTTAGGTTCGAATTCCGGGTCGGGCAAGGTGTTATTTCGTTTATTTTATCAGGAATCTCTGTGTAGTCTAGTAGCTCTGGAGTATGGATCTGTAACCGATACAGCAATAGGTTCATCCCCTTTTACATGGGACTTTAACAAAACTGACGAAATATGGGTGTACTATTAAGTACACCTCTGTCAAACCACACACTCTACTTCCACCTTCACAATATTGTTATGTTATGTTGTATGGTTAACTTAGTGGGTATTGATAGTAAGAACCGATCAAAGAAAATACCATTTGTAATTAACTATCACCGTACCCACATTATCGAAAAAACAAAAGTAAAACGAACTAGACCTTCATGATTTATTCAGAAGGTTGATTTGGCTTTGCGGTCAGAATTCAGGGCGTTCTTGAAAACAAAATTGAATTGAATTTCGAACTCACCGAACATTTTTGTAAACCACCATTTTGGGACCCTTGTTACCTCATTTATAAATCCTACGTTTGACAGCTAGTAAATAAACTTAGGTAGCTGTAGAAAAAGTTTAGAATCTAATTTCTTGGTGAAACAGTTTTGAATATACATTAGTATGTTGAAATTTTGTGATAGAATTAAATATTACATTGTGTAAACAAATGTTATAAAACTAATAAAAATGTCTTCAAGAGGCGTAATTTTACTTAAAAATAAACACCTGGGTGACATCAAACTAGAATCGCCACAAAAATACAAAATGGAAATACCATTAATAACATTAACTCGATTTGTCACAAAAAATCATAAACTCGGAACCGCTACGAAACTGCACTCTAGAAAAAAAAAATAGAAATTCCAACTGGTCCATATCCACCCATACTATAATAGCTACCCAAGAATTTATTTAATATATAATAATATTTTCATCACACGGGTGCAACGCCAAACTTGCAACATTTCCCTTTATAGGAAACTTGAAATACGTAACCCACAACAAAGCACACAGCTCGCAGTATCAAAATTCCACGAATCCGATTGCTCCAAGAACTTAATATAAATATAGTTTATCAAGTAGAAACATATTAAACATCTCAAGAGATACAAAATGAGATCGTTCTAGGAAACAACTCTGAAGCTGGCATGCAGTATTTGCTTATCATCTGCGCTTCACTGCACGTTGTAATGGCGGTTCCCATACCTACCATCTAGAGTTAGCTTTCAGCTCATAGCTACACACGTCAGATCTTCATTTAAATGAAAATGGCCACCACGACAAAGGACATTCTTGCAGCATGGATGCGCAAACATACCAATCTTAATTGAACCAGTTACGCGTTACTGACAACCTCGGCGCTTGATTAGGCATCTGTGCGGGACATATTCTGTAGTGCACAAGTGTGTGCGCTAACACAGGTGCACTCTGTCTTCTCTCATTCTCAAAATCCGATGGGATTGCAATCCGATACGACGGGAGAAAGATCAGGCTAAACATTCTGTTCAAGGAAAGAGATACCGCGGCCTCGACACAAAGGGCTAAGAAAAAACATGGGTGGTATTTAGTCAGTAGAAGTCTGACAGTGCCTTTCGCTCTGCCCAGAGCGGGAGGGGTTGTTTGATGATTTCCCACCTACCAACAAAAAAAAGGGGTTACCACCCCGCAAATGTTTAATGAATTAATGAACGACTATATCAGAATTGAGATTTGATTTTAAGATTCCAATTTCCAATACCTCCTAATGTTTCTGTTCTCCTGGTAGTATGTGGAACTTTACTAAAATTATTATCGATTACTTTTCACAATTATACACCCCATCACTAGCAGCTACCAAATCGTAGGTGCTCAGATGGGAATAGCTTTGGTGCTCTAAGCGTATTATAGGTGCTCTAAAAATCGGTGATCAGATGGGAATACCTCATATTGACGAGGACGAGGACGACCTCCATAATTTTCCGATCACATATTCTTCACTATGTTATGATATTTTAATGAATACAACAGAAAATTGCTTGTTACATTATCACTTAGCACTTCTTGGCCGATGCGATGCTAGAGGATACAAAGCTTTATTGCCTTTACATTTCGTTTCACAGCGTAGAGATAACTGCAGCTTCTCGCCTCCTATTACATGGCATTTAGACATAACTAGCAAAATATAGGTGTAAATGGGTACAACTCTGCATTACACTTTGGGGATTACAGGCGTGATGTTAGGTACTAGTACAGTCGAACAAGCTGATAAGTAAACAGCCAGCTAACTTGCATTTACTTTTAAGTTTATACATATACATTTAGAGACTGATTCCAGACACAGCGTTAGACATCAGTCGCTTAATGCGAAACGCTTTATAAAACAAAATGTAATAAATATTTTCAGTGTAATATAATTATAAAAAACTCTACCTGTATACTTATTGGCTTGTTCGACTGTACATTAACTGCAGCATCACTTTACTACGAAAATGAGAAATCACTTGGCTAAAGATATTCACATCTTTGATAAAAAGTTTTAAGATAAACAGGGGGCCAATTCTCGATTTTCGCCATTTATCTCGAGTTCGAGATCGTAAGTCTATCTCTATGTCTATTAAAAATATCTCTATCTCTACCAAAAAATGTCGAATTGAGCAGAATTCCGTATTCTCAATCAAAATAGAAATAAATGTCACGAAAATGTCGAGTCGAGTGAAGATAATGTTACCATTATGAAGAATCGCACGTTCTGTTTTAGGTAGCTATGAGTTAATGAATGATTTTGTTTTAGAATGCTGACTAAACCTAATTATTTAAGTATAAAACGAAACGTTTAGTGTGTTTCAAGATTTTCGTATGCTCTTCGTGAAATAAAGAAAACAAATTGACAGTTGACTGTATGTCAGTGTCAGAATTTGCGCCTTTTTGCGGTTCCTTCAAAACTTTTGTTATGTTTACATGTACTGTGTTTACATCATTATTGGGTGCTGTTTTACATTTTAAAAGTTTTATTTTAACATGGAGGGGAAAAATCAAACAAGGCAAGGGCACAAATCAAAGAGTATAAATCAAATTTCCAGTAGGTATGAGATGCCAAGCCGTATTTTATTTAAAAATTAAAGAAAAGAAAACACAGTGTACAATCCAAAACTCAACGAATTCACTCAGAAATGACGTATCTCTACAATCGACATGACATCTCTACTGCTCAGAAGCACTCGACATGAACTCTAACGTTAGCTTTCGACAAATGTCGAATTCGACATCCCCAGAATAGCAACTTTTAAAATTTGTCGAAAAAATGACGTCATTAGAAATTTTTGTCGAGTTCGACACCGTCTCTAAAATCGAGAATTGGCCCCCTGTATTACGTATTTCTTGAGATATTTGATAGTCTTTGTTTGATCTTTTCGTTCAGTGATATAAATATGAATGTGATGACATTAAAATGTCATGCGTTATGTCAATTTAAAGCTAGTGATTTTGTTTATTGTCATATTTATCTTAATGTCAAAAGAATATTCCGTTTGTTTGATAAATTTTGCTTCGCACGGTTTTTGCCTCCTAACAAAACATGAAGATTAACTTTATCATTATTATCTTACCTACTATAATATAAATACTACACAGACACACACACACTACCGCTCTCACGTCATTGCGATATTTTTTGTTATGCACTGTACTTGAAAACCTTCTGTTTTGGAGATATTGGAGATCAAAGAACCTACTATTTCACAAGGTTTTTTTTTTTTAAATACAAAATTTAAATTGTTCAAATATAACTTTACTTAGTTATTCTGTGTCGGCGTCTATTATGGCGATAATAATGACGATGATCACCACATAAAATACCGCAATGACTATTCAATCCATCAGCACAATGTTTTAAATTACAATGGGTCTTATCATAAACTGTGATTTCACACACCATAAAAGTCGTTTCTCAACGATAATATAATACCTATTTGCTTACAGTTACTTAATTTGACGGACATAACGCTTGGTTTACGGCTTAGGGATAGGTTCGCTTGCACCTATTAAATATACCTAATTGGTATCTAAATATAGTTAACAAGTATTACCAATTACATTACGGCAACAAATCACCTATGCACAGTACGTAGGCATAGATATTAATAACAGTCCATGCTGGCCATACCAACTATTATAAATGGCTCTAATCACTCAGGCGATGCGCAAATAGAGCTATCAAGCATTCTGCCCCTGATATTGCAGACAATGTTTCACGTGGTGGATATATCAGTCTGTTGGGTCAATATTTAGCTCACCTTTATGGTTTTTTTTTTGTTTTTTCATGATGCCTATTGATTGCGGATGCTAGGATAGGTTTGCTATTTGCTAAACATCGAAATTGTTTATTGAAATAAGCAATACACAGACATTTTTTAGTGAGTATACAATGTATTAAATTCTTTACGAATTAGGAATAAACTTGTACTTAGCTAACTCACTCTAGTGCTCATACCTACATTTATCAAAAATTCCTAATAAATAACTTATCTATAAATACAATACATATTGTTTTTGAAATATCGTGTATCTATATCGCATTTTCTAACGTTAAAACGATGTCGCTTAACTTGAAAAATTATATACTGTGACTGTCATTTCTGATGGCATACGCAATTTAATTAATGTAGCTGTAAGCTTCTTCACACAAAAACACAAATTGTACACACTCAGTATGTAGCACCACTACAGCTCTGATATTTGCCTATTTATGGTCAGGATATGGGATGGCGCATATCCTGGAGAGGAGTTACATACTGCCAACTTGCTTGGGATGGGTTGAGGATACCTCGTTTGGCCCGAATATAGCTGTGAGCTACCTAAACACATTGATAGTTTGAAGTCCTTGAGCGTCAACAACAGCATGGTGCATAGTGTTTGTAAATGCACCCACGATACGAAGAAATTCCTAGTGTGGAGCAACGTATTTAAAAAAAAAACAGCTGTGATGAAACTTTATTTAATAATAATAATAATATTCCACAATAATATTCCACAACTATCACACAACGCCATCTAGTCCCAAGCTAAGCAGAGCTTGTGTTATGGGTACTAGACAACTGATGAATGATCGTGCTCATCACACAAACATTTGTCCTGGGTGGGAATCGAACCCACGACCTCCGGCATAGCGGTTAGGGTCACTAACCACTAGACCAACAGGCCAGTCAAATTCAATTCAATTTCTCGCCCCTAATAACATTGGACTTATACAAAAATGGCATCATAACCAATATACCTATATAAACACTTTGCAATGTTTAGAAGCAATATTTGCCTACTGTAAAGATTTAATTTTCATGTTACTAAACGTAATTATTATTTTGGAAACCATATCATCACAAAGTAGGATAAATCTCAAAGTTGCAATTCTTATATCACGAGAAATTCGCGTCTGAACTTTTTCAAGTGTATACATGTTATTGCTCGTGACTGTACAACAAAATTTTTAACAAAATGGTATGTTTCATATTATTATCTACAATCTTTTTATCTCAAATGTTGACTGGTAGAGAATGCCATCTGGTTAAATAAATAAATACACGTCTGCCTAACTTTTTATCAGCATTTAGGGTTACCAGGCAGTAATATAAATTACTTGTTAGCCTTTCCCTGTCTTATTTAGGTACAACATCTCTAAACTTGCGTAAAATACCAAATTATCTTGTTTTATCTGATTACTTCATAGACATTTTTTTATCTTTGTATTGTCTTTTGTTTGAATCGTTTATCTGCCAATGCTTTTATTTTTGGAAAGTATAGGTAGATGTTTAACAGCTGTGATATTAGCACGTTTTGTAATACGACAATGTAGTATTATTTCTATTGCTACAGAGCCTCTTGGCTAAATAGGGCTGCACTTGGACAGCGATAATTCACTTCGTGGAAGACCACGAAGGCTAAGGCCTTACCTCGCAACTTCTTGCAAGACACCGGATTCGTTTAAGGGGTGAGGCAGTAGATTAACTAAACAGTAGGACTTTACTTTACATTTTTGTATCACTATCTCTGTTTGTAATAAAATTAATGGCCTTCAATTCTACAAGAAAAAACTATAAATGACCATGCATCTTTTTTCATTAAAGAATCGAATACTTACCAATGAAAAGTTGCTCATTTCCTGATATGTCGCAGCTCTCGTCTGCTTGGTAACTAAAGAGGGGCGTGCATACTTTATGACAACTGTTATCGTGTCTAACGACATCGCCGCATAGACCTATTGATTTTGAATTTTTGGTGATCTATATGTTGGGTTTTTTGCACGATATTCTACGTTTTCTTTCAATCTGGTCATCTGATTCAATGTAATTTTTAAAGCACCCAAATTATTAAGTTTCGTCGTTAAATTATTTTGCCTAAAAACTCTTAGCTTCTGGTCAGAGAGTAGGGTGGGACAACAGACCCACCTTGTCCCATCGTGGATACGCCCTTTTTCTTTCGAGATTGTAATTGGCTTTCCTTATAATTATGAATGTGATGCTGTCACAATCTAATTAACGCTGGGTAATTTTCCGTTTGCTAGCCAAGTTGTGGTTTTGTTACTGCTATGACAATACTATATCAGCTTTAAGTTTAAAGTCAAGTGAAGTCAAAGAATATTACCACGAGTATCAAGTTAAAATGAGTCCCGTGTAAAACATCTTCAGTCAAGAGATGAAGTAAGTTTAGTGAAACGTTTGTAAAATTACAGCTGGACTGCGCTACAGTAAGATGATAAACTTATGCTCAGCTTGCTAGCTTGCACGAGCACTATGTATTTATTCTGCGAAATTGTTGCAGAAGTGATGTCTCCATAATAATATGATGAAGTTTATATTTGTTCAAAAGTAATGCAGGTCTGGAATAAACGTGGGATATTATGGTGTAAAATCTTAAGGACCATTCTTGCATTACGCTTCTCGTGACCCAAGGGCTGGTTATGATCCCGTCGGGGCTGCGGGATGTTTTAAGAGAAACCGCGGCCTCGACATAAAGGGTTAAGAAGGAACATGGGTGGTTTTTAGTCAGTAGAAGTCTGACACTCCCTTTCGCTCTGCCCAAGAGCGGGAGGGGTTATTTGATGATTTTAAACCCGCCAAAAAAAATAGAAGGGTTGGTTATGATACAACGTGGCAAGGCCGCCAGTCTTTTGGGCATATGACTGGCTGGAGGACCAGTTTTTTGATTAGTTTAATTAGTAGTTTGTTTATTTAATCGTTTTTAATAAATGTGTACAAGTAAGTTTAATGAGGAGCATTGTTTTGTTATGGGTTATTTGTTACTTTCTAGATTTGTGCCCGGTTGATGATAATAGGCTCGACCCCTATTACCTAGGACTTAAACATAACTGTCGAAATGTGGGTGGGTTATTAGGTATAGGTACACCTCTGCTTAAACCTTCGCGGATTATAGTCGTGATGTTACGTTATATTCTGTATAAAGTTTCCCGTGAAACCGCTATCCAAAAATTTTATGAAGTGGTAAAATGTATGTAGGGAGTAATATTTGGCAAGTTATTTTGCCTTATGACTGTGACTGTAGCTTCCTTTTATTTGTTTTTTCTGACATTGAAAAGTGCCTGTAATGATTTAACTGCAATAAATGCTTTGAGTTTCAGTTTGAACTGTGATGCTGCTGATAAAAGATTTCCGAGCAATCATTTCTGTACGCAATGGTGCGAGCTTGTAGTGTAACAGTATGAAAGGAGAATTTTTGAACTGAATCTCTACACCGCGTGTTAAAATCTAACATTTCTATTTTATTACTTTTAAGCCTTTAAGTTTATGGTCAAATTGTAGTCTTTAAGAAAACAAAATAAATATTATTATTACCTTTCTTTACCTTCGACAACACGCTATACAGTATGTTAGTTTAAACGAGGGACATATTTAAATCATCATCGTTTCAGCCAAAAGACGTCCACTGCTAGACATAGGCCTCCCCCAAGTCACACAGCTGCATATGCATGCATGCAATGCTTGACATTGACCACTCCCGTGCGTCTCGCATCCAGCGGTTCCCCGCAACCTTCACCAGATTATCGGTCCACCTAGTGGGAGGCCTTCCAACGCAACGTCTTCCAGTTCGCGGTCACCACTCCAGAACTTCTGGCCCCATCGACCATCCGTTCTGCTAAACCAAGAATATCACTACTTTATTATAAAACAAAGTCTAAGATTTTCATGTTGTTTTCACCAATGGATGGAGTGGTTTTCAAGGAAGGATTTAATATATTATTAACTAGCTGTTGCCAACGGCTTCACCCGCTTCAACCCACGGGAATATAAAATCGGGATAAAAACTATTCTATTTGTTAATCCAGGTTATAAACTATTTGTGTACCAAATTTCAACCAAATCCGTGCAGTGGTTTTTGCGTGAAGAAGTAACAAACATACACACTCACAAACTTTCGCCTTTATAATATTAGTGTGATACAATTAACCGACATCGACGTGTAGGAATCCGCGGGGCATCAGGGACAGTTCCAAGAAAAAAATAGTAACACCATCCTTCTAAGAACATTTTAGTTGATTCTCTCTGCTTTAACTTAGACATTTCGACCTCAGTTTCAATGTAGGCCACATCCTTACTCGAGACGTATTTCGGTCAGCAAGTTAGCACAATTCCAGTTGGTTACATTTGATGGCGCTGCTAGTTTAGAAATGGGACCTCAGAGGTCCAAAGCTAATGTTCCGTGTAGACAGACTGAATAGAATTGTATGATAAAAAGTTCCTTTCCTTTAAGTTACCGTTTTGTTGGTGAAAAATAAATCTGTATCTATCTATCTATTCTATCTATTGGGGGTCGAAGCTCATGATAAATGTTTGAACTTCACATTTTTGTTTAAATTGTTGTTATTCGTATTTTCTAGATGGCAGCGATGCGGTTTTTCTATCTTAATGTTTTTCGTTTCGTAAATATATTTTTAGAACTAACTGCAGTAGTCGTAGTAGTCTTCGTGTTCTATTACTACTAATATAACTATGTTATCCTCTATGAGAAAAATATTTATTTTATATTATTTATTTATTACACACTTTCAAATGCCCATTTAATAGAATAAAATTATTTATTTACTACCTACTACCCTCATCCGTGTGTCACTGCGGGGGGCCTACTGAAAACCAGCGCTGAGTGTTTTACACCCAGCATATGCTGAGTTGGTTACCCTTTCGTTATGGGCATGCTCAGCGCAGTTGAGCTGTTTAATTAATTGTTAAGCTGTTTGTTGTTATTTGTTTATGTATGTGCTGCTCTTTTGTGTTGCTACTGTCCACTAACGAATAAATACATATTCTATTCTATTCTATTCTATTCAGTACTCAGAGATATTTAATAATTACTTAAGCTGTCACTTAGTAAATGCAGTACTCAGAGATATTTAATGATTACTTAAGCCGTCACTTAGTAAAGGTTTGACATATCTTTGTATGAGAAAACTGTCGAAACCATTACTAAGTGATGGCCTTAGTTATCATTAAAGCTCTCTGAGTGCGGTAGTAAGACTAATGTTTCAGAAATACCACCCATATACACCTTTAAGAACAGTTTTTTAAGTAGAAATGATAATCAAATCTCTCCCATCAGATAAGCCTGTATATTTCCTTTATCTAGATTACTAAAAAATCTAGATCACTGCCCATAGAACATCACAATATTGTCCGCGTCTCTGTCGTGTTGATGGAACCAAAGTTCAAATGAATAAATCCAATAAATTCAGGGAAACTCCTGATTAAAAACTGATAGATAGTACATAAAAGAAAAAGTCTTTAAAAATGCGTGTTTTGTAGAATTATTAACAAATTGTCTGAGAAGATCCTCTAGACGCCTGTATTATTTATTTTATAAATATAATATTATTCAAAACGTTAGTTCATTAAAGTAGAAGTCATGGAGAGAAGCCTTTGCCCAGGTGAAGGATGATACAGGCTAACAGTATCAGTCATTTATTTACAATTAAATTACCTTTTTTAGGTATAAGCAACAATTACGTAAAACCCAAAAACGATTGCTATTTGAAAATTATTTATCTGAAACTTTCCTGAAAAATATATTTTTAATTTGAAATAAATATGATCGAGTTGAACGTAAAAGTGTCAGTTGTTAGTTATTAATTAAGATTTATTGGCCGTTCCAATGGTAATGAGCATTGGCTGAAGATAATTTATGCGATTTGCTGGAAAGCGGTATAAAATAAACATACGATGACATCCATCATAAATTTACGAAATGTCGGAAAATTCTGATTATTAAAAGTTTAGCAGTTAAATAAAAAACGTACATAGTTAAACTAAAAGTAGTTACATTAGATGTAATAATTATTTCTTCTTAATACTAATAATAGGTAATTTACATTATTCTTGTATAAATGAATACTGAGTAAAGATCACCACCAACTACAACAAAATTAGTTCAGTTTTTGAGGTGTCAAGAACAATTTATTATAATTTTAACTACGTATATACTGTAGAAAACTGGTGCCTAAGTTAGATGTAAATATTTTTTTTAAAACTTACCATTAAATAGTTCCGAAGAAAAAAAACAAGTAGAAGCAGCAGTATTAATTTACGAAACTTTTTAAACAGAACAGTAACTTACACGTAATCAAAAAGTCATTCGAACCACAGATTATAAAAGATTAAAAAAAATATATTGTATATTGTTTTTTGAATTTCCAGTTTCACTAAGTTTTGGCGCGCACGTTCCCGCTAGACGAAGCGTCGAGTCGTCTGTACGCACGAATGTTCAATGTGAGACTGAAGTTAGCAGTGGCCCGTCCGGTGATACGATGATACGTCACGGTACAAAACTGAAAGCCCTGTTTTCCCTGTGCCTAAATAGCAAAGGTATTAAATTATCTGACTTATAAAATAAGTATCCTTTTTTTAAATGCATTTATGGCCTTACATGGAAGAGCTGAGACGTCACACATATTTTTTTTTATTTTGTTTGGATTTGGAATGTTAAAGTGTGTTTTGTTTTTATTTTTGTCAGAGAGAAACTGACAGTTCATATTTCTTTTTTTACCAAAAAGTGGTATATCAAGCAGCTGTCTCTCTAATGTCATACTTTTTGGTATGACGTAGTTCTTTTATCGGTTTGTTAGACGAATCTTATCAGTGACTTAAGGAGTATTACTCAATAAGAAATTACGTATGATACGAGAGATTATTGTGAGTAAATACGGGCAAGTAGTATTATTAAGAGTGTTTTTGTATTCTTTGCGCAAACTGTTTAAACCAGGCTTTTGTGCAATGTTTTATTTTTGCACTACGTACTAAAATCAAAAGTAGTATTTTAAGGGAACGTTCCCGAATGACAGTTCGGGTTATGAACTTTTAGTTCTAATTTATAAAAATACAAAATAAAGACATTTTTTTTATCCTTTGTGTTAAAACCATAATAAAATTATTGTAATATTATTTTCTTTTCATTTAGTTTTGTTACTGTTACGTCAGGTTAAGGAAATCTTTGAAAAACATTATTCGTAAAACAAATTACTTTTAGACAAAGTTATTTTTGCCGCTTGTTAACACCGGGTAGGCCTTGTTTGTGACGAAAACCTTTTAAAAGGTCACTAAATTCTACTTACTGGACTTTGAAGCTATGTAATGAATAATGTTACGATATTTAATTATTAATCAAATGTCTTTTCTTTGGTATTGTTCGTAATGTCGATGTTTTTTTTTTAGTTATATTTATGATTCGAGCTACACGCTCACTGACTAAACTTTTGCAGTGACTGAACAGGTCCACATTCATTAACATTATTATTTTGCTGATATGAGTGCGAAAACCGCTAAAAGTTTGCTATGTTTACAAATGTAAAAATTAAGCCTCACGGTAAATTAAATACTCCTTTGTGAACTCAGCGAAATAAACCTTTATACTACACCTGCTTGGAAAGTACCTTGATACTTTATCAAATTTACGGTAGAAAGTACGTCATTGCATATCGAACAAATATGCGGGGAGAAAACGCATCTGAGCGGGAGAGAAAAGTGTATGAAAATCCATTTCTTACGTGGTTTTTTTTTTTAATTTTGGGTAAGACTATGCGCCGGTAACCTAAATATCAAAAGCCAAAAAGTATTTACAGTGAGTTTTTATCTCCAAATTCGCAAAATGGCACTGGCCACTAGCTGTGTGTTGGATGGGGTCGGGCTGGCAGTGCGACCCTGCGGCGTAAACAATTTGAAAAAAGAACATGTAAAAATTGCAGACGCCATTGGCGCCATTTTCAATTTGTGTGTTGTTTGAGGATTCAGTTTTCGTAGAAAGTAAAAAAAACCAACAAAATGATAAGTAGTGATAGTGATGATGAAGATTTTTCAACTCCGCCGCAGTTGAAGGAAACAGCAAAAATACTGATTGATAACCTTTTACCACAGAAATCAATTAAAAAATATAATAAAACTTATAACGATTTTTTGCAATGGAAAAGTGAAAAAAATGCGGCATCTTTTTCTGAAACAGTTTTGCTAGCTTATTTCAGTGAAAAAGCGCAAAAATACAAACCAAGTACGTTATGGTCTATGTACTCAATGTTGAAAAGTACTATATTGACAAGAAACGACATAAATATTCAAGAATACAAAAAACTTACAGCATTTCTGAAAAGAAAGTCGGAGGGATTCCGTAGTAAGAAATCAAAAGTGCTTACTACAAAGGATGTTTATTCCTTTTTGCAGAATGCTCCAGATGACAAATATTTGTTGATGAAGGTAAGTTTATGAACAAAATGCACTGGTTTATGATTTATTACGTACCTATTTATGAGTAGAAATCTAATAGGTTTTCATGTTTGATATTTTTGTTTACAGGTTATTTTGATTTTAGGAGTAAATGGGGCCTGTCGTTCGCAAGAACTTTTGGATATGACAACAGACGATATCGAAATCCTCGAAAATGGAATAATTGTCAATATTCCTAACACAAAAACCAAAATTCAGCGATCATTTGTTATATCAGGCTTATTTTATGAGATAATGAAGAAATATAACGAAATTCGCCCCAGTGACCCCAAAACCAATCGGGTTTTACTACAATATAAAAACAAAAAATGTACGAAACAAGTAATTGGGAAAAACAAAATAAGTACTGTGCCAAGAGAAATAGCTTCCTACCTTAATTTACTCAACCCACTAGAATACACTGGCCACTGCTTTCGCAGAACTTCAGCGACTATTCTTGCCGATACTGGTGCTGATTTAACCACAATAAAACGCCACGGTGGTTGGAAATCGTCCGCTGTTGCAGAAGGTTACATAGAGAATTCCGTAGGAAACAAAACACGAATAAATAACCAAATATCGGGATCGATTAATGTGCATCAAGACTCATCTCCTCAACCATCAACGAGCGCGGCGATGCCAAATGCTCCTCAGCAGCCAGTTGCCCCTTTGGCACCACAGCCTTCTACGAGCGCAGTGCCAACAGCACAGCCAGTTATTCCTCCCACATTGTCGCAAACATCTCAAACAATCATTAATGGAAAAAGTGTTACATTAAGCTTCACTAACTGCAACAATTTCAATATAAATTTCAATTAGTAAAGATTTAGTTTTTTATTTTCCTCGTAGGTGTAGTATAAAGCACTATGTATCACTCGAGAGAAAGCGCGATTCCCGATCTCGGGTGTTTTAAAGCCCTCCCCTACGGCTCGGGCTTCAAACGACACCCTCGACGGTAATCGGTCACTTTCTCCTCTCGGTGAACAATGTACTATTCCGATCCTTTTGCACAGGTCCCCTTCTATTTCTACTCTACATCAACGATTTGCCTAACGTGACAAATCATCATTGTACCCTTTTTGCAGATGATATATCACTAGTAATTCCACATAAACCTAATACTTCATTTGATAACTACAATAAAGAAGTTAACGAAGCTGTTCGAAGCATTATCAAATGGCTAGAACGTAATAATTTAAAAGTTAATATAGACAAAACTAAAATAATTCAATTTTACAATAGAAAACAATGTAACTATAAATTAACAATTTCATACGATAACAATTATATAGCACAATCTGATAACATAGTTTTCCTTGGAATGTCATTAGATAGTCAGATCTCATGGAAATTACACATAAATAAAATCTGCAAAAAAATTAACAAATATGTTTACGCTCTTTGGCGTCTCACGCGTATATCCAGTCAAAAAACAGCTTTACAAGCTTATCACTTATATATATATCCTTTCTGAGGTATCTTGGGATCCAGTTCTATCATCCAATGACGTTCGCACTAGCACTCAAGTATTCTATGATATTATTTTTAGTTTATTTGACGCTTGTATCCCTAAAAAACGCCGAAACAGTAAGATAACTAGAAGATATCCGACTTGGTTTACGTCGGATATTATTCTGGATATCCAGAAAAAAGTTAAGTTACATTCCGCCTGGAAGAAAAGTAAATGTAAACGAATATATACGCAATTCTCTGACTGTAGATCTAGCCTAAAGTCCCGTATATCGACTGCTTATGATACCTATATTAGACACATCGAAAGGAATATTAAGAAAAACCCCAAAGAATTCTGGCACCATATTACCAACCTAAGATCAAAAGGTGGGTTTGAGCCTAACGTAACCCACAACGGTAAAACACACAGTGGTGTAGCAGCTGCTGAAGCGTTCGCAGAATATTTCGCGAGCGTCTTCCTATCTGAAACACCAAAGTTAGACTTCGAAAATATGTCCAATCTAAGAAACTGCAATATTAGTAACTACATTAATATATTACACTTCACTGAAAGTGAAATAAGCGCCGGAATAAATAAAATAAAGCTCAACAGTTCTGTTGGTCCTGATAATATTCCTCCGTGGTTTTTAAAAGAGGGAAAGGAATTTCTCATTCGGCCCCTGCACCACATTTTTAACTTAACACTTAAGTCTGGAGTCTATCCACCACAGTGGAAGATATCGCGTGTAACTCCTATACCGAAATCGTCGAATAAATCCTCAGTCGATGAATATCGTCCAATAGCGATCCTATCTTCTCCCGCGAAAGTTTTCGAGAATATTCTACATCAAGGGATTTACAAGCAAGTGAATCAGTACCTGTGCAATGAGCAACATGGCTTTCGTGAAAAAAGATCCGTGAATACGAACCTACTTACACTAGTTAATTATATCTCTACTAGTCTTGATCGGAAATGCCAGGTGGACGTTGTTTATTTTGATTTCCAAAAGGCGTTCGACAGAGTTAACAATGACGTTTTGCTGTCGAAGCTCAGCGCGATAGGGGTTGCGCCAGGACTTCTACGACTTCTTGCAGATTATTTACGAGACCGACAGCAATTTGTCAAGTTAGGTCTGTACGAGTCACACCCATATCATACTCGCTCGGGTGTGAGTCAGGGTTCGGTGGTCGGCCCTCTTCTTTTCATTTTGATGATCAATGACCTTCCTGCTGTGGTTATGAATGCTAGATCTCTCTTATATGCTGATGACTTAAAACTGTTTTATGAAATAAAATCTGAATTCGATTGCCAAGCTCTGCAATCAGACATTGATTCAGTATATAAGTGGAGTTTAGATAATAAAATGGAATTTAATAAATCAAAATGCTACGTGATGTCTTTCGGTCGAATGCGGCACCCAGTCAACTTTCTGTACAAACTGAATGGAGATCCAATTACAAGAACTGATTCCATGAAAGACCTGGGAGTCATATTCGACCGTAAGCTCACGTTTCACGACCACGTCACATCCACTGTGAAGGAGTCTTTCAGGCGCCTTGGCTTTGTGTTGAGGAACTGTCGCGACTTTCACAACCCCCAGGTTATCAAGCTTGTTTTTGGGGCATTAGTTCGTAGCAAGCTAGAGTCTAGTGCGTGCGTTTGGAATCCCTTTGAGAAGCAGTATGCGTTAGCTTTAGAAAAAGTTCAAAAAGCATTCCTAAGATATTTTTACAAGCACTTGTACGGGTTTTATCCTTTTTTATACCCAACTAAATTCCTGTTGGGTTGCTTAGGTTTCAATTCGCTAGAAGTGAGACGGTCGCGCGACCAGATGACTATAGTCCTTAAAGTTCTTAGGGGGATTATAGATGTTCCTGATCTGCACAATGAAATCAGCAAACTATTTGTCCCTGATAATTACTGTCGTGGCAGAAAACACCGCTTACTGGCTGTTCCAACTTGCCGTACTGTTGCGCGCTCCAAGTCACCCATTCCTCGGACATTATCCGCTATTAACGCTCTCCTGGACTCAAACAAAGAACTTGATATATTTGCGGATGAATGGAAGATGATACTGTCAGAATGTTTGAATTTTTGTGAGAAGATTGCATGACTTAGTTGAATAAATTATAGTTTAAATAGTGTAATTGGCTTTGGCCGTTCTATTTTTTAATAAATAAATAAATCACGGATATGTAGCCTCCAACCTACGATATGGTATTCTATTATGGGGTGGCTCCGTGGAATTTAATAGAGTATTCTTGGCTCAAAAACAGTGCATTCGCGCACTTTGTAATGTTGATTCTTTGACTTCATGCAAACCATTGTTCCAAAAGCTTAATTTACTAACAGCACCATCCATGTATATATTTGAATCATGTAATTTCGTCAAAACACATCAGTATCTATACAAATCCTTTGGTGATTACTGTAATTTTAATACCCGATATCCTAATAGTTTTCCCTTGCCGAACATAAATTCTGATCTCTATAGAAGAAATTGTTACCCGATGTCAATTAAATTATTTAACAAATTGCCTAATGAACTGAAAGAACTTAGATCTATTCCATTATTCCGGAAAAAATTGTACGCCTGGTTAGTCAATAAATGTTTCTACACGACCCAGGAATACCTTAGTTATAAGAATAGAAAATTAGTGTAGCGCCGTACTATGTTCTTATCTGTGCAATAATAACTAGTTAAGTTAGTATGTAGTCCAAAATGTAATGTGTACTTACCTACTTCTGTAGTTTTAAGTTTTGCATACCAGAAATGGTTAATATGAGGATCTTTACTGTAGTATTATATAATGCTCTATGTACCATCTTTTTACCCATATTATGCGAATAAATTATTTGATTTGATTTGATTTGATTTGATTTGAACAGCCACAAAAACAATACCAGCCATCGGCGGCGGTTTTCAAAAGATTAAAAATCATTTTACTCCAAATCTTCGCTCCCGACTCGGATTAATTCTCGATTGACTCCGCTCAGAGAGATTATTTCGAATCAACAGCATTATACAGTCTGTATTGATTTTTTTTTTTGTGGCCGAGACTATCAAACTGAGCATTTTTATTCGGGAAAATTGTCATAATTATGTCACATACGCTTGGATTCAGTAGGTATTGAAGTTTTGTCTGGGGCAGCTGATAAAAATAAAATAGGATTATAAGTACTCTAAGCGAAACTGAAAAGAATTTGGTACTTGGTCTCCTTGTCATTGCGATATTTGTTTTTTGTTACATACCGTATCTTGGAACCTTCTAGTTACTAAAATATTGAGGGTCGAAGGTACAAAATTTTCACAACTTTTTTTTTTAAATACAAATCTTTAATGCTATACCATAAAAATACCTCCACGGCCCACGTACTATTCAACGCTTACATAAGTACAATGTATTGAGTGCACTATATTGAGTCCTACCGTAAAACGCGGTTTTACATCCCTCAAAAAAAAATATTTGCTATCAATCATTTTTCTGCATGGAGTTACTTAGTTTGATGTACAGTACCTTGTACTTTTCGTGATTACAGCGTTTGGTCCAATGAAGTAAATTGTTTAATTCGATAGTCCGTACCACACCCTAAACATGAAAACACATTTTTAACACATACTGTATATCGAAATATGATGTTTGAATCGATTCCTTCCTTTTGTCACGAAGTCAGCGGGATTGAGGATAAGCTTGGCTTTTTTTATCGCTTGGTGAGTCATGGGCTCCTGGTAGCTGCGTGATTTGTGTGCTATGCTCGAGTAGTTTTGAGGTGAGTGAAAACTGGTTACGTGGAGTTTTTACTGAGTTTTTCTCTGTTCCCATTTCCTTATGTAAACCGAAGTCATCTTTTACGGGGCTTAGCTTCTACGGTGTTTTGTACCAGTATACCAAGCATAGAAATATTAAAAAAAACAGGAACATAAAAACACAAAACAGTTTCGTCTTTTCTTTTCCCTGCAGTGTTACAAGATTACCTACATGCCTTTCATTTTTGGGGGGTGGAAAATCATCAAATAACCCCTCCCGCTCTTGGGCAGAGCGAAAGCGAGTGCCAGACTTCTACTGACTGAAAACCACCCATGTTCCTTCTTAGCCCTTTATGTCAAGGCCGCGGTATCTCTTATAGTAACCCGCAGCCCCGACGGGATAACAACATGCGATGACCCAGATTTTGTTGCAACTTGGACAGCTGACGTTATCTTCATTCAAGTCCTGGAGTGTGTAGTAAATTTAGTTGTGCACGACGGGCAATAAAAGAGGTGTGACATACATTATTCATTCGGATTGTATCTGGCTAGATGGGGTATAATCGACCCATATGTCGATTTTACCCCATCCAGCCAAATTGGATCGGGAGTGGCCAACTTGAGCACGCAGTTTGTTAAAAGATTTCCATATCGGCCACTGCAATTCGTGAAATAACATGCTCGATGTCCACGAAAAAGGTAGGCAGTGATGTCCTACAGTGCACCCAACATATCGTCAGAACAAATTAGGTCACTTATCACAAATCCAGACTGCGGGGCTGCTACTAATCTTAAATACTTCCTCGACCCGGGACTCGCACCCTGGACCTCATAGCAGTCGCGTTTGCGATCATTATACCAGCGAGGTATGAAATTTATTTATATGCACACAGAATATTTTACATGACATTAGTTTAGTCAAGATAATCATTATGAAAATACTTGTCAAGTTCTAAATAAAAAATAAGAATGCAAATCATTATGAATTTAAACAAGCATGCACAAAATAATCATACATCAAAGAAAAATAATAATAATAAAATTACCCAGGTCATAATAATGATCCAGAATACAACAATAAATAATATGATAAAATAACCAAGTCAATAATAATTAAAACTTCATGAAGTAAGTATCTAAAACCATTCCTTTAGATCATATAATGCATGGTCGGTTAGCCAGTCTTTCAGTTTAGCTTTGAAAGCATTTTCAGATGTCGCACTTAAAATTTTATCTGGTAACCGCATAACATGAATTAGCTTTCCAGACTAACTGCCGCACTCAGAGAGCTTTAATGATTACTTAGGCCATCACTTAGTAAAGGTTTTGACAGTTTTGTCATACAAAAGTATGTCAAATCTTTACTAAGTGACGGCTTAAGTAATCATTAAATATCTCTGAGCCCTGCAGTTAGTTAGGAAGTGTGGGCATCCAATTAATTTGTTTCGACCACGAGTATAGTAGTTTTATCATTACATTACACTATTATTTACATTACATTATAGATAGGACGGCCTAGTCGTTGGTTTAGTGCTCGCAAGCCCAACTGCTGTGCATTATGATGCTTTGTTAATGGCAATAGGCTCGCCCCCTTTTACATAAGACTGACTTAATGTGGGTACACCTCTGCCTAACCCTTCGTAGATTACAGGCGTGATGTTTTGTTACATCAAGATAGAATTGCACCAAGTTACTATTTATTTCATAGACTTTTACTTTTAGCTTAACGAAAAAGGATGGTTCCTGACTAAACCAAATATGATTGTGTTTAGTCCGTCTGTTAGATTATCGAAAAATATTGGATGTTTGTTATTTGTTTTATCAAATTAATCAAAATTAAATAAGATAAAACCCGTCAAAGATCATGAGAGCTTTTGACGTCACTACGTGGATTTTGTGAAAAATATATATATGTCCTATATTTTTTTGGAATCTATCTGACTCACGAATTACATTTTTTATGTCAACTACTCTATTATTTAGCATGAGTTTTCGAATAACTCATTGTCTAGTAGATTATTGCAACTGTTAGTGATGTCAGTAAAGGATAGCTAGTTCCTGACCGAGCAGTATTTTGACCCATTTTCCTTTCTGACTGTTCTAGTGGGAAAGCTAACAGCTGGTACATTAATTTATGTTTTGTTTTCAGTACGCGAAAGATCATTGTTGAGCTGCAATCAGGCGTAAATTGGCAGGATAAAGAACAATAGATGTCCTGGATTTTAGACTCAGATGAATGGCTATAGGTGGTCGTAAATCTTAAAAGATGCTGTCTTCATATAGAAGGTTTTGAAACGCAAGAAACTCGTTTTGAAGCGTTTGTCACAAATAGTATAGGCCTGTACCGTCACAGCAATGGCAATCTTTATTCTGGTTGTATTAAAGTTTATGTCAGAACTGCAGAAATCTGTTAGGTTCCTTATAAATCAGAGTTCCATTGTATCGGATCATCGGGTATCGTACGGTAAGAAACAGATGTAGCTTGTGATGTTCAGGACTCCGGCTATTATTTAAATAATGTTTCAGAAGATAATCCTTTAGAATCTTCGTTACTCTTCAATAACTTGTTAAAAACGAGTAATATCGGAGTTTTTATTAAATAACCTGATTTAAGACTTTGAGTAATGTTAATTTACTTTTGACGCTGACTGTAGCATCATCGGCCTAAGTATGTTAGATCGTTAATTGTTTTTTATAACGTTTACCTGAGAAGTGGTCGTTCTAAGCTTCTTTATTTAAGTGAATTTTATTTATTTTTACCGGGGTATTTTTCCACTTGTTCTCCAAAACATAAATATAATCTAATCTCAATACCATTCTCTCAATACATTACTATTATTAAATAATTACCATACATATTAGAAAACATATTGTCCCACCGCGTATGTCTCTCTGTCTCTCTGTCTGTTTGCGATAAACTCTAAAACTACTGCACCGATTTTCATGCTGTTTTCACCAATGGACAGAGTTGTTCTCGAGAACGGTGTTTAGTATATAATTTGTCACGATAACCAACATCCACGCGGGCTAAGCCGAGGGCATCAGCTAGTATTTTATAAAGTAGAACCAAAACTTGTGGTAATAAATAAGACTTTGAACTTGACACTTGACTTTTATATACTTGTGCTGGCTGTCCAGTGGAACTTGTCCGCGTAAGCGATGAAACACCATATCCGGCGTTCAAAAGCACACAGGCACAAACAGACCTACAGTATGTATCTGACAAGGTTGACAATATTTCAGGACGTTTTATTGGCCACCAAATTATACCATTTTCTTCATTAAACCAACATAATGATCGTAAAAATAGCACATTTGGGTTGCATAAATGGTAGCTGTATATTTTTTCTAGGTAATGACCACACCTTCTTGAGAAAGCTGTTGTCAGAAGGATTAACATAATATTATTATTTATTTTATTAAATCAAACTACTACTGACATGCATGACTGGTATTCTAGATAACGCCCACTACGCTTGCGATCTCCTACGAAATGGGTTCAACAGATAAGTTCAACAGCCGAGTCTTCAACCCACGACCTTTAGTCAATCAACACCCTGACCGCTGAACCATTGTCTTCTCTTATACACAGACGCCGAGCCATTGACATTTTTATATTGTTTTGTAAACTTTTATTGTTATGTTCTTATATTTTTCTTTTGACACTTAATTGGTTTCTTTATTGAAAGAACTTTGGACTTTGTGGTGCATGGTTCTTCTTTGATTGAAATAAAAAAAAGACGTGTGGCACTCGGAGCCTGCCGCGGTAAAGCTATTGCATTTCATTTTTCATCAACTTATGTAATTATAATTATTAATATTATTATTATTATTTTGCATAATAAATATAACAAAAAGTCATTAAAAGTTCTGCTATTCATCGATAGATGACAAACCTAAAAACTAAAATGTATCACCGCTGTGCCGGTCGGATTGGGGTGTGTTAGGTTATTTTCGTTACGGAATTTCTGGATTCGGTCTCCACGCTCAAGGCCCGCGATAGAAGCTATGCAATAGCTCAAAAAAATCATTGGTCGGTAATAATCGTAGGTGCTTTATTTAACTTAGGTATTGCAATGATTTACTTGGATAGCTGCTAGTTATGTAGGTGTCACTTAGAATTGTAGACAGATCAAATATTTACATGGCTTTTGACATTATTATGTTTTTTTTTAATGATAAAGATATATCAAAGATAGGAGGGTATCATGATAAAATAATAAAGACAAATTGAGGAAGGTTTTTTTTTTGCTTTTAGGCCTTTTCGATAAACACGTGTTTTTCACTTCCTGCTTAACCATGTAATGTTTCGAATTTGTAATAAATATTATAATTTTAATAACCTGAAACGAACATCTATGGAAAACTTTATGACTCTTCTTCTTTTTCACGGTACGGTTAACCTACAATAGGCCTTGGCCCGTACCCTGCAAAGTGGCAGACTTGGACTAAAAACCACCCATGTTCCTTCTTAGTCCTTTGTTGCTGACATCTTTTTGAGTCGCGCGTGGAACACGAACGCGCCGTCGACACGAGGCAGACATGTCAGCCTGGCCACTAGAAAATCGCGCGTTGCGAACGGTTAAGCGTCTCGCGACTAAAACAAAAGTATGAAAATAAACTAACTACCATGGTTCGCAATTCGCTGCTTCGCTTGATTTATTCCTTTAGGCCAGGCTGTTAGGTCACGCAAAAGTCGCTGAGGCTATCACTAACAACACTAAAATAATATAATGTTATTAACCTTCAAACATTTAATAAACTAGCGGACGTCACGCGGTTTCACCCGCGTAGTTCCCGTTTTCGTGGGAATACAGGGATAAAAAGTAGCCTATGTCAATCGGGGATAGTGTAGCTTCCCAACGGTATAAGAATTTTTCAAATCGGTCTAGTGTTTCTGAGCCTATTCGTTACAAACAAACAAATCTTTCCTCTTTAGAATATTAGTGTAGATGACAGCGACTATAATAATATAATTATTTGGACTGCATTGTGGAGGGATCTCCACAATGCTCCAGTTTGTAATGGATAATACGCCTTGTTATAACAGGGTTTTGAAGCACAGGCTACCTGTAAAAACTGCCAAAACATCTTCAATTGACAGCCGGAACTAATGGCTTAACATGCATTCCGAGGTACGGAAGAAATTCGGGAATTATTGGATGGTCTCCGTCATCCGCTGTCTAACCCTGGCAAGCGGTGTTTAACCGCTGTTATCATTTAGCTAGCTAACATTCAGCCAGTCATTTAGAGCTACATGAAGTACCTAATACTCGTACAAATAAATTTTTACAATCCAATTCAAAGTATTTTGTTCGGATCCCTTGTTGATTTGCTAATGTATTATTTTAATAAATTAGAATAGTAAGTGCCATAGAGATAGCAGACGTAAATGCCGCGGGTACTTATTTTAATTGTTTCTGATAATCTTTACAATGTTTTTGTAGATACTTTAATAAATTAATACTTTTGTTAGGGTTTTGTACACTCACGATCATTAATACCTATGTATAAGAAGACTCGAGAGTGATTTACACGTGGAAAAATTAATGCAACTTTAATTAATTAGAGATCAATTTCAAAATTGAATGGGTACTAAAACAGTATGATTGGAACTGCATAAAACTACAATCATGAGATTAGGAAATAACACCGTGAATACATAAAGTGCTCGTGTATTACGGCTAATATCCGAAGTGTGACTGCACCTAGTTCTAGCCGCTGATGTGCAGCTGCACTTAGTTCTAGCCGCTATGATTCAGGCTAAACCTAGTTCTAACCGAAATAATGTAGGATACACCTAGGTTTAACCGCATGTAGCCGGCTACAGCTAGCTGTAGCCGGCTACATGCGTTCTAGCCGTGTAAATCTAGGTGTAGCCGCGCTTCGGCTATGAGGTGTAATACTCGTACATAAATTTATACGCATCATATCAGCCGAAAGACGTCCACTGCTGGACATAGACCTCCCCTAAGTGTCGCCACATTGACCGGTCCAGTGCGTCTCGCATCCAGCGGATCTCTGCAACCTTCACCAGGTCATCGGTCCACCTAGTGAGAGGCCTTCCAACGCAACGTCACAGAAAACCATAAAGACTAATAATAGAGACGTCCCTACTAAACTGACTCTCACTAGGGTGGTGATCTCACTAGGGTGACTGACCTGTTCACTTTGTATTCTGAGGTTTCCGGCTTATATTGGTTAAATGATGTTAATATTAAACGTTATTAGTTTTAACTAGATGGGACCGGTGTTTTAAAACTGACTATTCTGATAGATATGCAGATTAGTGTCTGGGATGGTCTTTTGAAGAAAAAGCCACACAGATTTTATAGACTTTAAACTTGAGAGTCGACAACTACTTTTAGTAAAAAGTCAGAAATAAAATAACATAATTCTAAAAGTGGATTGTTACATCTATCATTCCATAAACTTATTTGATGTTCCATGAACAAAGTATTAAATATTGACTACAGACACGCATAGTGTTGGCTTTATTGATTTTGTTGTTCACGATAACTTTCACCTTGAGGAGTAATACACCATCACATAATATACCATCTCAACATGAAAGATGTAACCAAAGTTTTTTAACAATATTCTGATTTGAAAGAGTGTCCATTGAGTTTCTTGCCCTTCTCCATAGAGATCTACGCTAGGAAAATGGGCAACTACATAACAGTCACAATTCTTTGTTATGCCTTTTTTTTGGCGGGTGGAAAATCATCAAATAACCCCTCCCAAAGGGAAAGGGAGTGTCAGAATTCTGCTGACTAAAAACCACCCATGTTCCTTCTTAGCCCTATATGTTGAGGCCGCGGTAACTTGTGAACAACCCGCAGCCATTCTTTATTATGCCTTGTGACTGGGACTGTAGCTTTATAGTAATTTTGTATTTGATTCGACTATTCAAAAGTACCTGTAACTGGCATACTTAAAATAAATGTTAAGATTTTGATTTAGAGTTCGTGGCTATAATAGCAGTCGTTCGGGTCGATCTTTAGGTTAAGCTTGGTCCGTGGATGGATGACTACCCATTACACACCGACTTTCCTACGTGCCTGGAAAAGCGTGTCAAGCCGATTGTCCCGGGTGTCATGTCTTCATGGATCTTTGGCAGACGTTACAGGTCAATGGCCCAAAATTTGGACAACCAGTTTTACCAAAGGGTATTATCATGGTATTTTCATTACCTGCCTTCAATTTTCTTAACTATCTTGTAGTAGGCATCCAGTCTCACCAGATACTTAATAATAATAATAATAAAGGATAGACTCAGCGATCATTGTGCCGATAGTCCTCACAGCCAATGGCTTAATTGCCAAGAGCCTCGACCAACATCTGAGGAGGCTCTCGTTAGGCAGCCGGATCAAGGGCTTGATGCAGAGAGCGGTACTCCTGCAAGGCTATTGCGTATCTTTTAAATGACAGTGGCTATCATATAGTGTCCATCAATTCCTGTCAAATAGTTCCATTTTGTACAAAACCATAACCAATTTGATAGTTAATCCATGGACAATATGATAGCCACTGACATATAAAAGATACGCAATAGCCCTGCTGGACACGGCTCATATTGTTAGGAGGTTCTTTTCTCTGGAGCCCTGACCGCCGCTAGCTTGGACCCTTTTCCTGATACCGGTGGGCTACAATTTTTTTTATATTTGTAATGTTTTTTTTATTGTTTTATAGGAAAGATTAAAAAATGTATAAAAATAGTTTTTAAATGAATGAAGAGAATAATAATAACATTTATTTAGCTGTAGCTAGACTTTGCTGTATTTAGATGTAGCTCAAGACCAGTATTTTACATGAAGCAACTGCCTCTCTGACCTCCACGACTCGTACTGGGTTATACAATACCTCTTGGGGCGTATTATAATAAAATAATGTTTTAACAAGGTAATTCATTTGTAACGTCCCCACTGCTGGGACACAGACCTCTTTTCTATGAGAGGGCGTCGACTGAATCCAACACACAGGTTCTGTGTTGGTCGGTAAATGTCACTTGCCTTCTATGAGACGAAGTTTAGTTCCGATGTCTGCATCGAACTTTCTAGGTTAAACGTGCTTATATTTTTCAAGTTCCGAATACTCGTACATACAAATATATACCAGTTAATCGCGATCATATCGATTATCTCCTAGCACTGTTGTTTACGTTGTCATGTTAGGCATCGCTCGATGGCCTCTAATGAAACAGCTCGTTAATTTACCAGCTCGACACAAACCCCGGTATTTGGGACAGTGCTGGCTTTCGGATTACTTGCATCTGAATACGTTTGCATTATGTAACATCACGCTTGTTTATATCCGAAGAGCAGTCAGGGATTACACCGTAGGATATACATTTTTATTTTTATTGTTTATTAATTAAAGATAAAATCAAATGTAAACACAGAAACATCACATAAACCTCAATAGGTTTGTCCGCATGTTGAAACACTTATGAACTATATTAAAACTAACATAACAAGTAAAAATACAACTTAATAAAAAATATAGCCATAAAACTTGGTTACATGTTACAGGGAGCGAGCAAATTGCCGTCAATCGAGTACAAATCTAGACTGCTTAACTTTTACTGAGAACTTCCTGATGGACATAGGTACTTAATGAAACTTTGCCTGATCTGGGAATCCAACCCGGGACGTCAACGCTTGTGACCACTAGACAAACTAGGCAAGCGTTTTAAAAGGGTATGCTGTAAGATAGATTAAAAAAAAAATCAAAAATTTAAATTCAAATTCAAAATATTTTACACATATTGGACACATATTTTTCACGTAAACAAAAGATGAAGACGATACAGTGCTTCGAAAAGTCGTGTCAAGTCGTGTGACGTCACAAGGTTAGTACGTTTTTACCCACAAATGACGTCAAAAACCCCCACTCTTGATCTTTGACGTTTTATTTTCGTAATTTTTTATTAATTTGATATAACAAAAAACACGTGAGTATCTATATAGTATCTATTATCTAAATAGTATCTATATAGTATATTTTTCGATAATTTAACAGACGGACTAATAAGATTTTTTTGGTGAAATGCCCTATTGACCACTTTCCTGACTAAAAAAATATGAGTATGTTTAGTCCGTCAGAAAACGCGTGAGTGGCTTGTGACGTTACATTCCAGTGAAAAAAGGGTACTAAAATGTGATTCACACAAGTTTTCGAAGCACTGTGTCGTATTAGTTTTTTGTTTACATTTTTCGGAAATGTACCTGACGGACTAATTAGTTTTTTTTTGTCAAGTACCCAATTGTATATTTATTAATACACATACAGTTAAAGCGTTAAACAGCAGTACCTATAATTATATTCTGAACCGATTGAATAATTGATGATACAAATGTGTACAATAACAATCAATTATCATTATATGTACCTAGAGAATGGTTGCGACATGAACATCGCACAAGCTCTCTGGGGCGTTGTAAATTTGGTTGATACTAGCTTACCGAAACACCACCGTTTAGCAGACAGGATTACTTAAGAACAGAAATAGATTATGTAGGTACACCACTGCCTAACGCTTCGGGAATTACAGGCGTAACGTTTTGTTATATTTTATACATAGTTAAAATGTTTGGAGAGTAAGTTTTCATTAAAAATGTTCATAAATTTTCGTTCTTCTTCTTATTGTGTGGGCAGTAAGGTTTAACGACCTCACACACCGTAGTCTCAAAGTTTCCAAACCACCTCAAGAAATCAAATCAAAATTAAAACTCATTTATTCAAACTAGGCTGATAATCAGCACTTTTCGAACGTCAAAATTTACTTTACTTTACTTATTTACAAGAGACAGTCCCCCAAAACCTCTCGACACTTCCTAGTGTTTTAGCTGGAAAGAAGAAGAGGCGGAACAAACTCCCCAGCAACACATCTGTTTGTTAGGTTGGTTAGAGCCTCTGACATGGTTGGTGACTAACATAATTCTATCTCTGTTCCAAAGTAATCCTGACTACTGTCGAAAAGTTCACCCGCCAGTCATGTTGAAGTCCCATGTAAATGGAGACGGGTCTTAAGCAACTCCAGACTCCGTGGCCACTAATGAGAAATTAACGATAAAAAAAACCCAATAACACTTTGCCCAATCTAGAAATCGCCAGCCAGGACCTTATGTTCAGCAGTTGCGCGTCCACTAGACTAACAAGGCTGTTTATCTAGTTCAGATCTAGATTACAATTATCGGGAAACAGAAAACAAACAAGCAGTTAATGTTAGGCGGTTAGCTTTTTATTGATTTATTCTATTTACTTAGGTAGTTGTCGTTTCTGAGCTTGAATTGTCTTCGATGGAACAATAAGAAATGCAACTTTTTGACCCATTTAACTGAATAGCGAATAGTCACTGGCTATTTCAGCCACATTGCCGAATCCGCTCTCTAATGAGAGATAGCTAAAATTATACATAATTAAAGTTGACCTACGTTAAATGGTTAATTAGATAGCTAGACACCATCCTGTCGTCATTGTCACCGTTCCGGTCATTTGATTAATTAAGGATACTGCCCACTATTCCGTAGCATCTAGGATTATATTATTCAGTTTCAGTATTATCTTGGTTGATAGGCAATCGCTCCATGTATAATACTGGTACTCAGCTACATTGATGGTTAGGTTAGGTAAGCCGGCCACAAACTAGATGGGAAAGGGCTAAGCAGATGATGAATATAAAATATTTTGACGATGTCAATACGTTACGTACATGGCACACGATGGTGTTGGTCACTGACGGTGCGCCGTTCCGTCAGTGACCAACACCATCGTGTAGACCGAAGTCTAGCAGGTATGGTCTCATACTTTTCAATACATTAAATTTTTTTTCCTTATACAGTTTTCTCTGCTATCAAAACGGTGAAGGAAAACATCGTTAGAAAAACGGCGTGTCTTAGAACCAAAACATTCGCAGACATGTGATATCTACCAACCCGCACTGGGCCCGCGTGGTAGTTTCTAGCTCATCTCTCTCCAAGAAAGGAAGTCCGAGTCCCTGCAGTATAGGCTGACGATGATGATTTTGATGTGGCGTGCTTGACCCACTAAAAAAAGTCACGAGCACCTAATAAATAGACATAAAACAGGAACATTAAAACCTTTGTACACGGGATCCATTAGTCATTACATCACACGAACAGAGATGAAACAATTCACTACATGGCGCTAATGGAATGTGCGGTTCAGATCCGCATCGTTAATATAAACTAATTAATAGCGAAAATAGTAATGAAGCACGTGTAATGGAATTTGTGAGGATTGTTTTGACCCGTTGTTTTTGTATGAAGACATTTCTGCTACATGCAAAAATGTCAGAATTTGTAAATAATTAAATAATGCCTATGTTTTGTCAAAATGAGCCACACATCACGCGTCATCATGAACAACACGCCTGTCATAACAGATGGGTTAGGCAGATGAGTAACTAATTATAGTACACCCATATTTCGCCAGGTATATTTAGGCCCCATGTAATAGGGTCGACTTTATTTGCCATCGACCGATTACAAAGCCAGGCTTCGTGGCTGCTTGCCCGTCGGGGCGTGGCCTCGCCATATAGGGCTTAGAAGGAACATGGGTGGTTTTTAGTCAGTAGAAGTCTGTCGGGAGGGGTTATATGATGATTTTCCACCCACCCATGTAAGGATGAATGAATGTTTCTGTTTGTTACTCTTTTATGCCTAGATGTTAATATAAGAATATAAGATACTTTTTATTTCGGTAGTATCATCCTATGGGACACTAAAATTATCGAAGTAAATGCGGGCGAAGTCGCAGTCATAAGCTAGTTGATTAAAAATAAGAGTGACACCCGTGATAGAGACGATCAAGGAGTAGAAAAAAACTTGTACCAAACGAATGTGACGATATACAGGGTGGAATTTTGTAATGCCACCTGGAGGGAAAGTACTCTTAATGCAGATATAAATTTTTACTCAAAGGAAACATTCCTTTATTTTTGAATAGAAAAATCTTTGAATACAGTTTGTATTCAAAGTTTTTCGAAAATTCTCTTCTCCCACACCCGGGAATCAAACCGGCTAAAATCAGACAAAAAAAATATCTGCAGTATTAAGAGTACTTTCCCTCTAGGTGGCATTACAAGATTCCACCCTGTATATGATTTGCCGTACGGTCGGTCGCAATACCCATCCATAAATTCCATCAATCGTTCAAAAAAAAAAACATTTATAAATCGGGAGATTTATAAATGTTTTTTTTGTCTGGAATTCTAACACCACAAATTACGAATAAATAGACTTTAAATATTCCATTAGTAAAAATTGTTCTGTATCTTCTATGTTAAAAAAAAGAGTACTATTCAACGTTACTCTTTTTGATACCCTTTCCTTTCATTAGAATTGTTAACACGTTTTTGTTTTTTACAGAAATTTCGTTTTCGACTATAAACGAGAAAGTACATTTAATTCTGCAGTATACTGCAAGACAACTGCTTGGCTTAATTCGATTTTTATCCTGACAAAATCTTTCCGCAGAGCTTTTGTTTCTATTGTTAACAAGTGGACTCGGTTATTACATAGGTGGAGCTACAAGTATGCACGCCGAACAATCAAGTTATGAAAATACCAGAATAAGTGGATATGTCATTGTATGGGGAATCTATACATAGCTAGGAAATAAGTGGATATGTCATTGTATGGGGAATCTATACATAGCTAGGAAATAAGTGGATATGTCATTGTATGGGGAATCTATACATAGCTAGGTAATGTAAAAAACTAGTACTCCTGCAAGCTTATGATGTTTGCCGCGGGTTGTACACTAGTTATCGCGGCCTCGACATAGAGGGCTAAGAAGGAACATGGGTGGTTTTTAGTCAGTAGAAGTCTTACACTCCCTTCCGCTCTGCCCAATAGCGGGATATTTGATGATTTTCCACCAGCCAAAAAAGAAAAAAAAAACTTATGATGTTTTATGATAGAAACTCTATTTCATGTAATATTGACTTCAGAAATTAAATTACTTAAAGAATTTTGCATTTTGCAGCTGAATATAAGCCAGCTGGGACTTAGAGGTCACTTAGTTAATGGGTCTTTACACATCCTAGGCAAGCAGGGGTGAACCTAAAGACTGACTTACTGTAAAAAACAAACCGCACACTTATTCCTTTAATATTAAAGACGTAATTACAAATTGCACCAGACTAATATTTATTATTAAGCTACTACATGGTCACAATGGTCTCAAAATAAATGGGCTAGCCTCTTTAAGGGTAGAATAAATGTGTGAAACACTCAGCAAAAGGTCTGAAGGTCTTGTTTGGTCTGTTGTCCTGCTTGACAGATTCTTTGGTATCCTTTATGTGTTTTTTCTAACAAACACCTAATAATAATCGTCGAATTCTTTTCAATTCTGTGTGGAAAAGTACTAGGAGGGGTAACCTTATTTATTTTATGCATAGGTAATATATTATATGTACAAATACCAGTTGAAAAGATCCTGTATGTAGGTCAGTCCTTGAATCTATAGTAAATTTTGAAAGTTCTACGATATTGTATTAACCACCACACCCATGTTCTTTCTTAGCCCTTAGCCTCCTGAGGCGGCGGAATCTCTTACTAACAACCCGCAGCCCAACGGGAGTACGAGTATAATCTACCTCTGTTTCAAATTTCATCAAGATCCTTTCGGCCGTTCTGGCGTGGTTGATTAACAAACATCCATCCAACTAAACTTTAGTATTAGACATACTCAGTGTTTTGCATTACCCTCTTCTTATTTGCTACAGCGTCAGTAAGTTAACGAAGGGCAAAGCTTTAATTTACTTTCGTCTAAGCGACGCATTTTAGTTTTCGACATCCACGCGAACGGAGTCGCGGGCACAGCTAATCTATAGTAAATTTTGAAAGTTCTACGATATTGTATTAAGATGCCTGCAATATTTCATGCTGTGCTTGGAACCAAAATATGGTTAAGCTAATCGATTAGCTTATACCGAGCTAAAATTGTCATAAGCTCCAAGATAGCTGCAGAGCTGACAAAACTATCTATATGAAATGACGTTCTATTAGAAAATACGAAGTTGAAAGAGTAACATTTAAATTGGAGTGCATAATTAAGCCTATCAATAAAGGGTGTAAAAGTACCCTTGCACTTGTTTTCCCGACCACTGCGATCATTTTTTGATTCTAGACTACCTGGACGCCCTAGTTACGGAGATATTGGGGGTCAAAGTTCCAAATTTTTCACGGCTGTTTTGTAAATACTAGTTTTTTCTGGTTATAACTTTACTTAAATTACCTCCATGACCCGTTTACTATTCAAAGCATCCACTAGCACAATGATTTAAGAGTGCTACATTGAGTTTTACCGTAAAATATGATTTTTGACCCCAAAAAAAAAAGTCGTTTCTCGGCAAAAATTTTTGCGTAGGGGTACTTAGTTTGATGTACAGAATGCTTGGTTGACGTATGTGTGAAGGGTTAATTTACACCCTGTATAGCAATTCTGTTTAAAGACACTATAGCAATACAAAATGCTTTGAAAGCGACTGCGACTCGTTTCAGGCCTGAATCTCCACTTGAACAGGTTTTCCTTGCTTCTGCCAACCTGTGACCGCAGCCTATTTAAGGACTTCCAGGTCAGCCATGGCAACCCGCGTCCAGGTGGGAGAACAAACACACAGGGAAACACTTTCTCGGCACAGCTTGGGTCTACATAAATACATAATGTATGCTATCTTTTTTTTTCATCCCATCAAATAACTCCTCCCGCTCTTGGGCAGAGCGAAAGGGAGTGTCTTCTACTGACTAAAAACCACCCATGTTTCTTTTTCGCCCTATATGTCGAGGCCGCAGTAACTTGTGAACAACCCGCAGCCCCGACGGGAATGTATGCTATCTTACATCAACTTTGGAAATAAAATATCCACAACCAAGTGTGTACGTATTTTGCACTCTATGTAAAGTAATGGTATTCAGTTTCATTCGGTAAGACTGGAATCTGACCCCAATACGTTCGGGAAAAGGTTAGACAGATAATAAAATAATATAGTGATAAAAATAGTATTTCAAATGATGAATGTTTTGAGAGCAGTGGTGATGAAATAAATTACACAAAGTAATGCGCTTGCCTGGATTCAAACCCACGACCTACTGTTTGTATGTCGGGCCCGACACAACTGGGCCACCGCTGCTCCCCAGAACTCTATTACAAGTAAGAAATTCCCGAGGCAGTATTATCATGATGATTTATAACACAAAGCTAATTAATGAGTTCCCCTCATTACTATTCGACGCATGCGCTGCTATCTAACATAATAAACTGTTACGGAAAAACTTCCATAGTTCTTACAAGAATAAGTTTAATTATGTGGCTGTTTTCTTCCGTCCTATAAACTGAAGAATATAATATTTTGTTACACACACAATTTTCTGAACATACTCCTAAAGTAAGGAATAAACAAAGTAGAAGGGTCTTAGATGTGAAAATGGCTACCAAATACTCAGTACATAATTTTGGAAACATTAACATTAAAAACATTAAAAAAATTTGTGAAACCGTTTTTTCAAAACAGCTTATGAACAGCGTATGAACAGCTGTCATACATTTTGACTATGTAGACAACAACGTGCAATAGCACTTTTGTAGAAAATAACAGGATTTTTCAAATTTCGATGTGTGTGGGCTTTCATAATTATGTACTGAGTAGCCGTTTTCGCGTCAGTGTCCCTTCCACTCCATATAATGCACAATAACTCTTAACTTTTCCTGAAAATTTGAACAGAAGTGTTCCTATACCTACACCAATCCACCAGTTAAATTACGCTCATTAAACCATTAAAGTAGTTAATTATACTCATTTAAGTTTTTTTTACCATAATTAGTGCAGTCAAAATGAAATTAATCAAATAAATGTGTAAGAATTCAAGGAGATCCGTTGAAAACAACCATGTCCGAAATGCCACCTTAAACAAAGGCATTTCCTTCCATCATGATCTACTAATACCAACAAACATAACCCTGCTAAACAAAGTGCTAAACTCTAGACATATTTTTAGCCTTATCTAATAAGCAGAACAAAGCTCCTCACACCATGTTTACGAGTACTGATAGCCCAAAATTAGCTCATCGTGGCTAATATAGCTGTTAATCATGGAAAACTGTGGGATTAACATTATTTACGATGCTTGAAATGGTGTCTGCTTGAAAACTGTTTGGAGAAAACACGTACTTAATGTAAAGAGGGGGTTCTAGTAACAGCGAGTTCGCCTCTCTTGCACAACTAACTGCACCATTTTTTTTATTTTTTGGCGGGTGGAAAATCATCAAATAACCCCTCTAGCTCTTGGGCAGAGCGAAAGGGAGTGTCAGACTTCTACTGACTAAAAACCACCCATGTTCCTTCTTAGCCCTATATGTCGAGGCCTCGGTAACTAGTGTACAACCCGCAGCCCCGACGGGCGTCGGTCCTTTCGGGCCCTTCCCATGTTGCTGACATCTCTTTGAGGCGCGCGTGGAACACGCTTTTTTTTTTAGCAGCCTTTTTTTTCTTTGGCTGGATTTCTTGGCTTTCCCCTTCACGCTCTTGGGCAGAGCGAAATGTGAGTGTCAGACTACTACTGACTAAAAACCACCCATGTTCCCTTCTTATCCCTTTAGATGTCGGTGCCGCGGTAACTTGTGAACAACCCGCAGCCCCGACGGGATTTGTTTAGTAACCTTATGGTATCGCTCAATATTTGCACAAGTACCCGTCCAATCTTTTCTAGGGTATTAAAACAAAAGAAAGTGATTAGCTGTTGTTGTTTAAATTTTTATATACCTACTTTAACCTAATCTTGGGAGTCGTCATCGTAACTTCAGCCGAAACACGGACATTGACCGGTCCCGTACGTCTCCCATCCAGTGGATCCCCTGAACTTTCACCAGGTCATGTACGGTACGTATTGACTTTACGTGTATAGTTGTAGGCTCAGTAGCCATTTCTAGCATATTACACACAGACATCGTTTCCTTGGTCTTCCATTATATACCCGCTATCTCTGAGCCCCCACACTCACAGTCTGCTACGCTTCGAGGCTTAGCCCTCCTCATAAAACTCTCAACTCCCGCCTGTTATCTTTGTAGTGTGGCACAAAGAGGCGCAATTTCCCTCCAAACAAACCCCTTTTCCTCTCAATTTTAATCCGAATTAAAATAACTGGAGCATTTCAGTCGTTTTAATAATTTTTCAGGTAAGTAATTACCACTTGAAATAATTGCCAGGGTCTTATCTTTGAGAATTACAAAATATGATTGCTATTGTCTTTTGTTTGTTTCAAGTTTTCCTCGTTGACGGTGTTACTAAGTATTTTGGGAAGCCTTTGAACTGTGCTGTGATAATTTCCAAGGTAATTCTTGTTGGCACAAGTCCTCAGCCCTCTTGTGTAAATAAATATGAACTGGCTAATGAGTGCCTAGTTTTGTGGTTGAAGAGCTCTAAATAAACAACAGTGCAGCTGTCGGTGGCAAACAATGTTGTCGGCATACCAACTTGTGCACTTTAATTATTTCATTAGGCATGGACGTCCAAGTTGTTCTCTCGCAAATTCTACACAGGGGGTCTAAAATGGCCACTTTAGCAGATCATAATATGAATTGCGTTCAAAATCGTAAAATAGACCTATCCCAATAGTAACTGCTTCCGTGAACATTTAGGTAAATAGATCATAAAAGGAAAATAATATGAATTGCGTTAAAAGACCCCCTGGTCTTCGTTTTTTTTAACCCATAGGACCTCCACCAGGAAATTTGCTTTCAAGGACTTGGCAGGATTAACATAATGCTTTTTGGTCTGACTGCCTATAGTGTGTAGTCTGCCTATAGTGCAGGTAGTACTATTATGTATTCTGTGCATGCAGTCAAATTGATAACTCCGGTTTTAAATCTTCTGCCGACTCAAAACCGACGAAGAACGATATGTCGCTTGGCACCTAAACACAACCACAGTTTAACCTTGGGTTTTATTACGTGTAATAAAAAGAGTAACCAAACAAGTCCAAGGTTAAACTGTAACTTTCTTCTACGTGCCATTATTATGTTTCAGTAATTTAAGATCCCGTCAATTACACGAGAATATCCTACGGGCCGTAAACGTTATGTTGTGAGCTTTGCTTCTTGTAAACAAATATGGTGGACCACTTACGATTTGTTTGCAGACTTTACGGTTTTGCCTAAAGCCGTCAGGGTTAGCAAACGACGGAGCAGTTTTTTTTTTATAGAATAATAATTATTTTAATATTACCACTCATGCAAGCCTATTGTCAACAACAGGGCACAAATCTAAACCACATGACTGCTAATAATAAATTCCTTATTTAATAACCCAATATCTCTGTAAAATATTCAATCCATCAATCATTTTATCGTCAGGCTACTAAGCCCCATAGACAAAATATACTTATTTTATACAAAAATACAACAATACGTCATATTTATGGTCCGTTCACACAGACCGGCTCGGAGAAGAGAGCAGATCTTTTGTCACGTTTAAAACAGAGTTTTGATTCATTGTAGGTTAGGGTTAGGTTTCTTGGTTGAATGTTAAATGCATAGTAAATATTTGCATAGGATATTACACCTAAAAATGGAAGAAAATGCAGTAAAGAGACTTCAAAAGTACAAAAAATGTTTTTGTGCTTTTAATTTTAAAGTCGGTTTTTATTATTATTGAGATAAACTGGGTATTTTACCAAAAAAAATCTAATAAGTTCGTCAGATAGATTTTCAAAAAATAATGGACACGTAGTTTTTCTTTTTTCACGTAAACAAAAGATGAAGACGATATAGTGCTTCGAAAAGTCGCGTCAAGTCGTGACATCATAAGGTTAGTACATTTTTACATTTTTACCCACAAGGTGACGTCAAAACCCCCCCCACTCATGATCTCGAACACGTTTTATTTTCGTAAATTTTCATTAATTTAATAAAACAAAAAACATGTACCTATCCAATATTTTTCGATAATCTGACAGACGGACTAATCACATTTTTTTGGTGAAATACCCTATTCTTGAGATAAACCTAACGCGTTTAGTGCGGTTGATGCTCTCTAAGCCGGTCTGTGTGAACGTACCCTAAAATAAAACTTAAACTACGAGTACATAGAAATATACACGTAGTGATACCGGGCGTCATGTTTCGTGGGCGTGTGTGTTGTGGGAATGTCGAAATACGACACTTTTCCGCCAAATGGCCTCTTTTACAAACGTCTAAAGATGGTGAGTTGGAACTTGGAACACGCACAGTCAGTGCTAAAATTATCTGACCCCTCTTCTTAGAACACTGGCCCTCTTCTTCTTCATACGAAGGCTCAGATAATGCTGGTCACTGACTGTACTACGAAAGACGTTACGTTGACACGTGACGTTGGTATGTAGCTTTATCCAGTTAGACTGGCAGCTGACTCCAACATAATTGGGCAGATAATGACTAGATAGCTTAAAATAATGTTTTGGTTTGAATTTGGGATTCCCGGTATCTGTAGGTACGATATAATGTTCATTTTTAGGGTTCCGTAGCCAAATGGCAAAAAACTGAACCCTTATAGATTCGTCATGTCTGTCTGTCTGTCTGTCTGTCTGTCCGTCTGTCCGTCTGTCCGTCCGTATGTCACAGCCATTTTATTCCGAGACTATAATGATTACACAGTTGAAATTTGGCAGGTAGATTTATTCTGTAAACCGCTTTTTGATTTTTATATAAAAATAAAAAAAATATAAGATTAAGAGGGGGCTCTCCATACATGGAATTGAAACTAAAAAAAACTTTTTTTCATCAAACCTACACATAAGGAGTATTTATGGATAGGTCTTCAAAAATGACATTGAGGTTCTTAAAATATTTTTTTCTCAAAGTCAATCGTTTCAAAGATAGACACATCCAAAGTGGTAAAATGTGTGTCCCCCCCCCCCCCTCTAACTTTTAAAGTAAGAGAGCGACAATTCTAAAAAAAATATATAATGTAGATCTCAACAAAAACTACCAACCAAAATTGGTTTGAACGAGATCTAGTAAGTATTTTTTTTTAATACGTCATATATCGTAAATCGCAATAACTTAATTTTAAAAATACGCTGTTATTAAAACATCGTCAAAGTTACAACGAACTACAATAACTTTTATATTATGTTACTTGCTGCTACGGAACCCTTCATGGGCGAGTCTGACTCGCACTTGGCCGGTTTTAAAATATTAGATCATGCGTGCGACACGATAACGTGACATTCTATCATTACAAGTTTTTTTTTAACTGTGTTTGTTTCGAAAAAAACCTGTTGGGTTTGTCCCGTAATTCCCAATTGAGTCATCCGTAAGGTAAACATTAGTTTATGGAACTGGTCATCATCTGCCTAGCCTTTTCCCAACTATGTTGGGGTCGGCTTTTAGTATCACGGATTAAATAAAAAAAAAATACAGGTGTATTTCACATGGAGCGACTGCCTACCTGACCTTCAAACCGAGCTTTGTACTGGTTAATATGATCTCCCTTAGTACGACTGGTTGTCAGAATTCAAGCCACTGACGACTTAAAACGACTGTCAAAGATCTATCTACAAATAATAGCCGGCTTTTTGAGACACGGTGGAAAATAAAACCTAGGGAAGCTAAAGATTGACCCGTGCCACCTTGTTAATGGCAACTAGCAGCTGACTTTCTGTATCAATGAGAACGCCATGAAGGAGCATCAAGTATCAGTGGCAGGCGACTTCGGCTGCTCTCTAATATAATTTTAATTATTATTAAGTTATTTACTAAAATAAACTTAAGGTGTATTTTCTTGTTTTATTCTTTTAAGACCGCGGTTTTATTAGTCTGCGATTTTTTGCGTAGTCGGGTTTTAGTTTTTTAAACTTATTTTTTATTATTCACTATGAGTTTGATGATGTTTTTCATCTGAAGGACGTGAGGAGGAATGGGGCACCGTCGCCTCCTTTTGCGAAGCAGTGATGCTAGCGAAGGAGGTGGCGGAACGTGAGAGGGAGAGAACCTCACGTCTCAACCGCCGCGGGAGACGCTCCGGGCGTCAGGAGCCACGTGACGGCTTCCGGCAACCGTAGACGCGGGCCTGTGGACGGTGAGTGATAGGCTAGCTCGTCGTCCGTCCGTCTTATGACGACGACAGGCCGTGTCGACGGCGCGTTCGTGTTCCACGCGCGCCTACGCCCGTCGGGGATGCGGAATGCTGTAAGAGATACCGCGGCCTTGACATACAGGGCTAAGAAGGAACATGGGTGGTTTTTAGTAAGTCTGACACTCCCTTTCGCTCTGCCCAAGAGCGGGAGGGGTTATTTGATGATTTCCCACACCAACATAAAAAAAAATCACGCCCCGTGACGACAACTTTTTTATAACGTAGGTAGTTATCACAATCCAGCGTCCATGCCCTTAAACACGTTTTATCTTTAACAAGTAAATAGTTGAACGACTCATTACAATAAAGTACTAAACGAATGCCATCACCGCAACAACTGTCACAAACACAATCCTATAATTTTAAAAGGGCATGTCTCACCAATGGCGATTAGCGACAAGCGGTGGTCCCGACTAGCGAGTTGTCGGCAGGTAAATTGCTGTGTATTAAATTTTATCTTAATAATATTATAAATGTGGTTTTTGAGGATGGATGTACTATCAACAGTTAAAAACGGCTTTGTCTTGTTCTGTCTCCTGCTGATGTGGATGGAAGCGGAAATAATGTTTTTTGACTCCTTCACTATTACTTTCTGTCTAATTTCGTTGCCGAATCCAAGACAATTCAATCGTTTCTCTGGGACTTCATCGAGCTTCATTTTCTTAGTACTTTGTGGTGGTCGTTGATAGGATAGTTGATTAAAAAAAGTCGAATCGGACGGACTACCGTCAAATAGATTTAAAAAAAATTTTGGACACTTATTTTTTCTTTTTTCACGTAAACAATAAATGAAGACGATACAGTGCTCTGAAAAGTCGCGCGACGTCACAGTTTGGTACATTTGTTACAAGAAAGTGACGTCACCACTCACGATCTTTGAACCGTTTTATTTTCGTCAATTTTGATTAAATTGATCATTTAAAAAACACGTATCGAATAGTTTTCGGTAATGTAACAGACGGACTTAACAGAATCATTTTTTTTGTAGTCAGTCAACAATCCAACTCTGACTTTCAGGAGTTTAAGTGGTTTGGAAAGGGTGTGCCCGAATTGTCGCTTCTTCGTCAGCTCAAGGACACGTGCCTGGTGCTTGTCATTGTAATCAGTAGTCTTAATAAGTGCCTACTTAATTAATGTGAGTGATAAATGATTAAGGCGCTATCTTCTTATTTTATGACTGTAAACAAAGTTATAATAAATGATTATCTGTGTTGTATTTTGTATTATCTTTTCCAAGTCATCACTACTCATCACACACGCCTTGCTCATACTCTCTTGAGAGTTTTAGGTTATTATTGAATGTTTTCGAATAGTTCAGTTATAGATGAATCAGTAAACGAAGAGTTCTAGCGCCTTTGTCCTTCTCAGTGCATTTTTTTGTGGAACTACTGAATTAAATTCATATTTTTTCTTTCTTTAATCATTTTTCCTATCGGCAGCTAAAACAGCTCTTAGAGACATGACATGGCTCACAAAATAAGTAAGCTGATGTGGACGTGGTCGTTGGGATAGACGTGTTATTGAGTGGATTACGCGAATCAGCAAACGTAAGGTGGGACGCCCTCAGGCTCGATGAAGTGACGATCTCCGCAGAGTGGCTGGTAGCAGCTCGGTGAGAGTTACTGAAAATCAAGTTGAATGACTTGCGATTAAAGAGGTCTATCTAGGTCTCAGCAATGGATTACGGTACCAAATAATACTATGAATATTCATGGCACAATTAGACATTCAAATGTGACGTCACACTAGGGAAGGAGGAGTCTCTCAATTGTGACCAGCTGTGACAAGAACCTTGGGGGGGTGGTCAAAACATGTATGTGACGTTATTTATGGATGGCCTCTAATGGGTCTAATAAAGTAAATAAATTATAGTACCTAGTATTATTATGAAGTAATTACCTATTAGTTGCATAGCTTTACATCAGTGCCAACAAATCTGCTGTTATTATATTGTACTAGCGGACGTCACGCTTTTTCACCCGCGTAGTTCCCGTTCCCATGGGAATACAGGGATAAATAAAAAGTAGCCTATGTTACTCAGGGTAAATGTAGCTTATAGAATTTTTTAAATCGGCGCAGCACTCTTTGAGTTTATTCATTACAAAAATACAACACTTCCTCTTTGTAATATAAGTGTAGATTGAAACTCCGTACCACGCCAAGCCAACTCAATGTCAAAACTGTACCTACGCATAACTATAGTAACTCCTTGTTAGCCTCCAACTTCTGTCAGCGGAGTGGAATTTTTTGTAATGGCGATGTCGCCCCCAGCCAAAAGGGCAAATATCTTGTCAATTTATTTAGGTTCTTGAGCCAACAGTATCATGTTTTATTGTAGTCTATTTTTAAACAGGGGTATTGCTAGGGGTCAAGTGTAATGTAGGCATTTGAAAGCAGGGGCATTTGTTACTAGTCAAGATAGGAATTTGTTTTCAGTAGCCTGGCATTCTGGGATTGTTTGATAGGAGCTCTGGCGGACTCAAAAATCTGAATACTCAAAGCTTTTACATCAATTAGACATTACAGGCACTTTTAAATGTCAGAAAACAAAGAGGCCGAAGTTATAACAGTTTTAATGACTTGTGAAAGTACTGTAGTTGCCCATTTCAAAGCGTAGATCAGCAGGGCTATTGCGTATCTTCTAGATTACAGTGGCTATCATATTGTCTATGGATTAACTGTCAAATTGGTTATGGTTTAGTACAAAATGGAACCATTTGACAGTAATTGATAGGCACTATAGGTTAGCCACTGTCATTTAAAAGATACGCAATAGCCCTGCTGTATGCAGAAGAATAGGTAAGAAACTCCTTTGATTTTCAATTTTTTTATTTTTTTTTATTAAATCAGTGATTTAATAAAAAAAAATGGTTTTGGATTTTTGATATGATTTCTTTTCCATTCTATAATTCCGTTGCATATAATTATGTGGATTTTTTCCTACTTTTCATCCGTATTATAATATTAGTAGTAGAATTTCTTTAATCACGTCTAAAGGTACCTAGATAAATTGTAGACACCACTGCATTTACTGATAGCTCTGTAAATATTGTCTATTAGGAAAATTCACGCACAATAACCATAGATAATGAATTTAATCTATATCCTCCGCTTTCTACACAGTTATCAGTGTCTATAATCTCCCGTATAAAACGTTTACTGCATGGATTGTCCAGCAATAAAATAATAAAATGGTATAACATGGCGACCTCCCTTTATAATCGGCGCAATATTTGCACTCTTCACAAACCACTTGTTGATACCGCTCGCGATAGAGTCGAACTCATCAGTCATGATTTCACTGCATAGTACAGAGAATATCCGATAGATGGCATTGGCTTCAATTTTGTTTTCAATAGTTTAATTTTTTCAGACGTAGAGTAAATGTTTTGCGAGTTATCAAGTAAAGTATAATAATGAATTGGACATTCAGTTTAGTTGTTTAACTTTAGGCTGTCGTATTAATATTATTTCAGTAACTGTTACGTAGTACCTACCTTTGTGAGCGGATTTGGTAATTATCTGTCCAGAAAAGAATAGCGGAGGAGTAAGAAAAACATAATTTTCACTACCCTCCATATCAGCAGGACAGAGCAAGGTCAATAGGCACACAGGGACGTATACAACTGGGATAAACCCAGTTGCCTAGCACCACGGATATTCCTGATTGCTTTACGAGAATACTTATTGTTTAGAATTCCTATAACTTTAATACATTATTGTGGTTATAAAACTTGCTTGTAGAAGATCTCGAATTTTCCTGTGATAAATAGTAACAGATGGTTTTGCTATTTTATACTTTAATCTTCAGCGGTAAGGTTCGAAATTCTATTTCATATGGTGTTACAGGTTGCACGTTTCCAAGAAGTTGTAGAAAACGCTTCGTACCATATATCGTGTTTAAGAGTTTGTCGTATTGTAAGGGTTTTCATAAGAGGTGGAAAAAAATGGATCAAATACTATTCAATGAGTAATCTACACTTCTACACTAATATTATAAAGACGAAAGATTTGTTTGTTTGTAACGAATAGGCTCCGAAACTACTGGACCGATTTGAAAAATTCTTTCACCGTTGGGAAGCTACACTATCCCCAGGTGACATAGGCTACTTTTTATCCCTGTATTCCCATGGGACGTGAACTACGCGGGTAAAACCGCGTGGCGTTCGCAAATATTTGTGTATTTTCGTAATCACACACACGAAAATGGCTCTCACGATTTCGAGGGTTTATTACGGAGGTAACAATCGGTCTTTCCGGGTCTGAAATATTGATTTTTGTTTTTTCAATATGGATCATTTGCCTAAGTGCTATTAGAATATGCAAGACATGAAGTATTGAATCTCTTGTCAAGAAACTATAGAAAGCAAATTTGGTAAAAAGTGATGCAGGAAAATTTGGGGTTTCAAACCCCAAATTTTCCTGCATCACTTTTAAAATCATCAATTAAATTTGATGATCATGTTTTGAAAACATGATCATCAAATTTTCCTGTTTATATTTTCAGTATTGTTACTTGTGTACTTTGCTGATCTAGTGGTGGCTAAGCATAAGGTTCCAGGTCGGGCGAATGTTACTGAGTTTTCCATCAAGAAGAGTTCTGAGTCTGGATTCGTGCCCGGTTCATGGCAATTATGCTCACCCTTTTTTTTTAAGGCGGGCGGAAAATCATCAAATAACCCTTTCCGCTCTTGGCAGAGCGAAAGGGAGTGTCAGACTTCTACTGACTAAAAACTACCCATGTTCCTTCTGAGCCCTCTATGTCAAGGCTGTGGTAACTTGTGAACAACCCGCAGCCTTGACGAGCGTCGGCCCTTGCGGGCCCCTTCCATGTTGCTGACATCTCTTTGACGCGCGCGTGGAACATGAACGCGCCGTCGACACGGCCTGTCGTCGTTGTAAGACGGGCGGACGGCGATCTAGCCCATCACTCACCGTCCACAGACCCTCGACGCCCGGAGCGCCTCCCGCGGCGGCTGGGATGAGAGGTTCTCTCCCTACCTTCTCCAACCTTCTTCGCTAGCATCACAGCTTCGCAGAAGGAGGCGACGGCGTCCCATTCCCCTTCGCCCCGGACCATGGCTTGCACGAGGGCCAGACGCGAGAGGTCGCCGCCGCCGATTGCCGCTACGAGAACACGGCGGGGCTCCGCCCAAGCGGGGCACACCTCCACTGTGTGCTCCACCTTGTCCTCCGGCCGAAACAACCGTGTCCGGTGAGGACCTGCGTCAGACGAAAGGTGAGGGCGCCGTGGCGCCTCTCTAGCCACTCTTTAAAGAGGGGACTTACCGCCACAATCATGGCGTGCCCTAATATACTCACCCTCACATAAGACTTCAAATAGCCAGCAAAATGTGGAAGTTTGATTTTGTACACCTTTGTCGGCGTGATGTTATGTCATGCAAGAGAACGTCTTTTTTTTATTTGGAGTGTGGGAATTTTTCAATTGACTCCTCTCGCTCGTTCGAGGCCGCGCGGGCAGAGCTGTAGGGAGAGTCAGACTTCTACTAAATAACATGTTCCTTCTTAGCCTTTGTGTCGAAGCCGCGGTATCTCTTTCGAACAATCGGTTAATATGATGCCTTAATATGGTTCTAGACTAAACCAGTATCAAGAAGATTGAAGTTGATGAGAAAGGATCAAAATTATCCAGCATTTGGTCACGTCTCTCAATTCGGCCAATTTACGAAATGTAACATGTTTACGGTCGGGTCTTATTGGTAGAAAACTCGGCAAAATTGGGTGTAAGTACTAGCCTTGAATAACGGTACAAACTTCTCTTAGGTTCTCGAATTTGGAGTGTATCTTTTTTCTTTTACTTTATATATGTTTCTTGGAGGTTCGATGTAAAGTTTCTTTTTTGAGCTTTTGTTGGGGCAGGCGTTTTTGTACAAAGTACATATTGCGTCTAAGTTATGTGCCTGTCAGGTGCAAAACTAATTTAAGTTGTAGCTCTTGTATCTTTAACTTCTTCGTTGGTCTCGTGGTTTTAAGGTTGCACTAGTTGGAGGGACAGGCGTGTAAATAGCCGTGTATCTCTGCGGTTTGAGGACTTGTTACAATCTAACACCTGGATTGCGTGCTGATTCAAATGCCTATATTTGTCTGTATAATTTCAAGTTGGGAGTGGCGGCAGCAGACGGCGTATGGTGGCCTAACTCTAGCATGTAAAGAAAAGCGGTACCTGCTTCTTCCTTCTTCAGTCTCGAAGATCTTCGCAGGTGGTACCACCTGTCTCTCTGCCTGGTCTTGCGTGCTGATCACCTTCGTTTGCTTGATCACAAATTACACAGACGCGGTAAAATGGGGTTATTATTAAATCTCGGTAAATCCCTAATGCTTACGGGATGATACTCAGGATTATAAGGTTTTTTTTGTTTGCGGGTGGATGATGTCTTAAGATTTAAGACACGCGGTGAGACGTGTGCGTGCGGCGCGAGAGCACAATGACATCTAGTTCATCATGGCCACTGATTCTTCCAAAAATGGCGGTCCCATACGCTATATCAATACATGCCTATAGCCAGGCACATACACACCCCGTGCTACGTACTACGCACCAACCAACTTGAAATTGAGGGGCGATACTCGCCGCACCATACTCCCCGCCTTGAAAGGTCCAGAGCTTTCAATGCAGCTAATCTATGCGGCGCGGGTGCGGTTTAAAGACACAAGACATGTAAATATTCGGTTGTTGGAAAGCATTAAAGGAAATCTAAGTGGCAGTCTGGAACACCATCACAATGATAATTATAATGCTCGGGATCAATTATTATCTGACTCCAGAGAATGAAATTGCGGTTTGATTTGACTAAGATGAGTGGAATTAATCTAAATTATAATTATATAATAGCATGCCATTGAAACGTATACTTAAAATTTATACCATAAAGTCTAAACTAAATTATACTACGTAGTAATTTTACTTTATTGGGTTGGCAAAGGATACAACTTAATGACAGGACGTTTATATGTACCTGACGCGGTTTTTACTGAAGCGACTCGAATTACACCATCCGATCCCGGGAAAACTTCCTCTATGATACCTAATGGCCAGGTCAATGGAGGTACGTTATCTTGACCCAAGAGAACGACAGTACCGATCTCTATAGGGCGATCGGGAGTGCACCACTTCTGGCGAACTTGCAACGTGTGCAAGTACTCAACTCGCCATTTGTTCCAATAGGATAACACAAGCTGATCCAAAAGCCTTTTGCGGTTTGTCAGGTTCATGTTTTCTTCTGCCAATTCCGAAGAAGGCAAATACGTGAGTGGACTGGACATTAAAAAATGCGCGGGCGTGAGTACCTCCGGATGCGGGTCTGATGAAAGAACACTAAGCGGTCGAGAGTTCAAAAGGCCCTCAATTTGCACCAATACGGTCGAGAGCTCCTCGTAAGTGAGAAGCTGTTTACCTATGACTCTAAACAGGTGAGTTTTAACACTCTTAATGTTCGATTCCCAAATACCTCCGAAGTGCGGAGCTCGCGGCGGTATTCTTTTCCAGTCGATGCGTGATTTAAGAAGCTCATTTTTAATACCCGTTTGAACAGTCGAATTTAATAAGAAAGAGTAAATATCATCTAGTTGCGCCTTAGCGCCAACGAAATTAGTACCATTGTCTGAGTACATGACAGACACTGGACCGCGGCGGGAAATGAATCTCTTAAATGCGGATAGGAAAGCCTCAGATGTGAGTTCCGATACAAGCTCGATATGTATGGCTTTAGTCACCATGCATACGAACAAGCATAAATAAAGTTTCTGCGAACGTTGACCCCTACGTCGAATAGGTACGTAAGCAAGCGGCCCGGCGAAGTCTACACCAGTGTGTACAAAGGCCTTAGCATCACGGACGCGGTATCCAGGAAGTTCAGCCATTTTGGGTACTGGATGCTTAGGATTTAGACGGAAACAAGTATTACATTTTCGACAGCGGGAACGTATGACTGTTCGGCCGTCCAATATCCAAAACCGCTGCCTTATAATGGATATCAATAACCCGGGGCCCGTATGGCAGTATGTATTGTGATAGTGATCAATAATTAGATCGACTACGCGGTCGCGTTTAGGTAAAAGCGCGGGATGCTTGGCTTCATACGGTAAGTCAGATTTAGACAATCTGCCCCCAATACGTAAGATTCCGAAGCTATCAACGAACACAGACAAACAGCGCAACTTCTTAGAAGGAAGTTCGCCTGCTTTAATTAAATTTAAATCATTAGAAAAATGTACACTTTGAACTATTCGAATAATGAAGTTTTCGGCGGTTTTAATGTTTTCGACAGAACTATGACTATGTAGTCTGCTCGTAAATTTAAGAATGTACATAAATACACGTAACAATTTATTCCATGAGCAAACACGGTCAGCTATAGTGTCTAAAATACGCGGTTCAGTATTGGATGTTTCTACAAGAAAAATCTTTGATTTAAACTCCGGCAATGTTTCACATTGAGTCGGAAAGAATTTTAAAGGCCACTCGCTAATGGGATGATGGAGCCATGTAGGGCCGTTCCACCACAACGAGTGTTCTATTAAATCAGATGGTAGCATGCCGCGAGACAGACAATCGCTAGGATTTTCTTTCCCTGACACGTGACTGAAACAAGCGGCAGGTATGTTTTCCTGTATTTTAGCAATGCGATTGCTGACAAAGATAGACCATCTATGCGGAGATGAGTGGATCCACGAGAGAGCTATGGTGGAGTCCGAGAAAGCGTAGACACCTGCAATAGGTACACGAGCGGAAAGTTTGTCTTTGACCACGCGAACAAGTTTAGACAGAAGTAAAGCGGCGACAAGTTCTAATCGAGCTAGCGTTGTTATTTTAGCGGGGGAAACTTTGGACTTTGCACATAAAAGCCGGACGGTGATATTGCCTGTAGGATTGGTAATGTGTAAATAAATACAACAGCCATACCCACTAAAGCTGGCGTCGCAAAAGGCTACGATATTCACTACAGCTTCTCTAAAGACGCCAATGTGGCGAGGAACCTTTAGAGAAGAGAGCGAAGGGAAATCGCGTGCAAAAGTCGAAAACCGATCAGTGATGGAGTCCGGAGGAACTTCATCCCAACCTATTTTAGCTAACCAAAGTTCCTTAATTAATATTTTTGCGTACAGCACAACGGGTGCTACAAGACCAAGTACGTCGAACAAGCGGGCAACTAGCGATAGAATCGCGCGCTTCGTGCATTTACTATCCACGGCAACTGTTGTCAAAGAAAAATAATCATCAGCGGGTTCCCAGGTTAGTCCAAGAATTTTGAAATTATGGACATCATTATCCATGCCAGAAAAATTTACTGGTAAGCGGTGAGACTCTGGGAGAATCTCCAATAAAGCGGGTGAATTAGTAGCCCATTTGACTAAGTCAAAGGAACCTACCTTCATTAAGTCAATTAAATCGCGGGATATACTCATAGCAATCTGTTCATCAGAAACAGAATGGACATAGTCATCCATATAAAACTGAGTTTCCACCAATTTAGAAGCCTCAGGAAAGCGGTCGCTATGCTCACACGCCAAGTTACGCAGTGTGCGCATCGCTAAATAAGGACTAGGCTTTAGTCCAAAGGGAACGCGGTTAAAATGAAAGGTGCGAATAGGCTCATTTTTGTTGAAACGATATAAGATTCGTAAATATTTGCGGTGGTGTTCATTTACACCGATACGTAAAAACATTTGTTTTATATCAGCTGTCATCGCAACAGGGAGCGTACGAAAATCAATTAATAACAAAAACAAGTCGGCTTGTAAATTAGGTCCGACATGCAGAATGTCATTCAGTGACAACCCCGAGTGCGTTTTGGCACTAGCGTCCAAAACCACTCGAATGCTGTCTTTGTCCGGTCTAATGACGGCGTGATGCGGTATGTAGTAACCCTCTTCTGTCAATTCAGATTCGGGTACCTCAGACAAATACCCCTGAGTTATATAATCCGCGATAGTTCTATTATAATTTTCGCGTAGGGTCGGCACTAACGTGAATTTACGCTCGAGCGCAAGTAGCCGCCGGTGAGCGACACCGCGTGAGCTGCCTAACTCGGAAGGGGTGCGCGCGAAAGGCAAATCGACAAAGTATCTGCCTTCTTTAAATAAGACTGAAGAATTAAAATTATTTTCACACTCTAATTCGTCCGGACTAATAAAACGTTGAGCTGGAATTTCCTCTAACTCAAAAAACTTCTGCAAATTTGACTCGAGTTCAAATTCGGAAAGCGCGGTAAACGAAGATGTAATGTTTGATAATGATAAATCACTATTGTAACAATCAATATCACCCATCAGTACATAACCGAAACTAGTCAATATAGCTGGGGGTGCGCGGGTGCCTGATTCAACCCTATCTCCTAGGTAAATAAAAGGAAACAGCTGTGCTCCAAGCACAATGTCGATTCCGCCTGGTACATTCCAGGTCGGGTCGGCTAGCGGTAAGTTATTTAAATATGACATGTTATTATCGTCATTTAATCTAATAAATCTAGCGGGAAGTTTATCTGTAATGCAATCGACGACTAACGCTTTTATATAATACTTAGTGTGAGAATTGATCCGAGATTCTATGTTGAGATGAACAAAGCCGTGTATAGGTTTTGATGTCATACCAACACCCTGTAAAGATGAATTGCGTAATTTAATTATGGGTAAGTTCAAACGTTTACAACAGTCCGCAGTAATTAAATTATTTTGCGATCCGTTATCCAACAAGCATCTGATAACCACCTTATCTCTGCTGACCCTATAATATGCATATAATTGCGCGGTCGCTAACAAAATAGTTGACTCATTCGGTAAACAAGTCTTGGCCGCAGTTGTGAGTGATACGGAACTATTGGTAGCAGGCACCTGCTGCTCAAGCGATGACTCACTTTTTACGTCGGAGAAATGCAACAGAGAATGGTGTGTCCTTTTACAAATTTTACAAACGCTTCGTGATTTGCATTTAACTAAAGAATGAGATAAACTTAAACAATTTATACAGCCACGTTTATTTTTAATAAATTCGAAACGAGCTTGCGGTGTACTAATATTTTTAAATCGCGGACAATCAAACAGCCGATGTTCAACGCCGTCACTATCGCACAGCACACATTTGCCATTTGAAACCGGTTCGTTACGCGAAACAAATGACTTTGTACGACTATGCGCTAAACTAGACTTGGCGCGCGGTTCCGCCTGTGAACTGTTAGCGTATGTGCGCTGGAGTACCTTAACATAGTCTTGCATAAATGCTACAAACTCCGTATATGAAGGTAATTTTTCCCCACTCACACGGCTTTCAAACTGTTGAACAGTTTGCGCGTCAACCTTTCTTAAGCCACAGTGTAATAACACGAAATCTAGCAAGTCTGGAATGTCTAACTGCTTCAAGGCAGCGACTGACGCCGAATATCGTTCCACAAATGTATTGAGACTAGCAGCATTGCCGGCGCATCCTTTAATGTCCAGTATATTATTGAGATAATGAATCCCTAGACCACGCTTATCCTGATACCTTTTAACGAGACTGTTCCACATAACGCTGTATGTTTCAGCTGTGGGAACAATGCCTGCGGTTAATTTTAAGGCATCATTAGTCAATTTACTGACCAAGTACTGCACACGCTGCGAGTCATTAAGATCAGGATTTAAATGAACATTGCTGCGGAACATTTCATAAAATATTGGCCAATTTTCTGTTTTACCGTCAAATGATGGTAATTCTATGGGTGGTAATTTTATGCGACTACCTCCTTTCGGCTCTGATGTTTTGCTGCTCGAAAGTATGAGATTACGTTTATATTTAATATGAGAATATAAGTCTTCAATAGAATTTAGACTTGAATAATCCGGAGCGGTTTCGTCAATCTCAAACTGCAAGTCATTGATCTGTTCAATTATTTCTTCAAATTTGCTGTATTGTTCACTAATTGTTTCTGACTGCGCTAGGAAAGACTCATTTGAGCGCGAATCAAAGTTCGAGATGCTTCTAGAAGCATTATACAAGCGATTAACTCGCTCAAAAATCATTTGCTTTTTAGCGGTAAGCTGAGCTAATTTAACTTCTTGCTTGCGGGTAGCCATTTTGAGGCACTAATGAAGTTATGTAGGTACCTAACGTAATGACTTGTACTTATTTGTACTTAAATTAACTGGTGCCTATCCAGGCTCGAAAGGACCAACTTATGGAGGGACAGGCGTGTAAATAGCCGTGTATCTCTGCGGTTTGAGGACTTGTTACAATCTAACACCTGGATTGCGTGCTGATTCAAATGCCTATATTTGTCTGTATAATTTCAAGTTGGGAGTGGCGGCAGCAGACGGCGTATGGTGGCCTAACTCTAGCATGTAAAGAAAAGCGGTACCTGCTTCTTCCTTCTTCAGTCTCGAAGATCTTCGCAGGTGGTACCACCTGTCTCTCTGCCTGGTCTTGCGTGCTGATCACCTTCGTTTGCTTGATCACAAATTACACAGACGCGGTAAAATGGGGTTATTATTAAATCTCGGTAAATCCCTAATGCTTACGGGATGATACTCAGGATTATAAGGTTTTTTTTGTTTGCGGGTGGATGATGTCTTAAGATTTAAGACACGCGGTGAGACGTGTGCGTGCGGCGCGAGAGCACAATGACATCTAGTTCATCATGGCCACTGATTCTTCCAAAAATGGCGGTCCCATACGCTATATCAATACATGCCTATAGCCAGGCACATACACACCCCGTGCTACGTACTACGCACCAACCAACTTGAAATTGAGGGGCGATACTCGCCGCACCACTAGTCGAGGGTTCGAATTCGTTGCCGGGCGTTGCTAATATGCATGCTATTTGGTAATGTTTTTGATGTATCTAGTTTTATTTACTTAGTGAAATATACGACGATTTATAACGAAAATGAGCGCGTAAAATTTCATTAATTGACCTTTGGGCGTATAGATATTATGGAAAAACAACTGAATGTATCCACTTAAAACAATTTATTTGAACTTTTGAATAAATTATCTATCCCTGTGCGGTTTCACTTTTTTCCATTTTCATACTACATAAGTTATTTATTTACGCCGAAAGATGAGTTCAAATAAGTGTTAAAATATGGAAGTTTCGACGCTCATAACTTCTAAACTAATGTTTTTTTTTCAATTCTGTTTATATACAGGGCCAGATAATAATAATACCAGTTGATACAATTTTTAGTTTTGAATCTTTACCGTCAAACAGACGAGTAACCACCATACTACGTTGTTTGGAAGAATGACCGACTAGTTTATCCTTAAGTGCGACTATTGAAGGTGGAGTCCTAGGGTCGGTTCCTACGATTAGATTTTTCCAAACTTGGAATAAATTGGTTCTTTGGTCCTTTCCCTTAAGAATCCCACTGCTCTGTGACTGAGGAATTCCTGATGGAAAAACACAATCATACATTTCCGGCATAGTAATGGAATTCAGGCAATAAATATTCGAACTAATTACTTAAAACATGACCCAAAAGTCTGACATCCAGTCTTACTAAATATCGTATTACCCAGCAGTAACTGGGTTGTGGAGGTCAGATAGGCAGTCGCTCCATGTAAAATACGTAAATAAATTCAGCTCCATCTGGTAAGACTGGAAGTATACCCCAATATATTTGGGAATAGGCTCGCCATCATCTGCTTAGCGTTCCTTCTAGCTCTTCTTAAGTACTTTCTAGCAATAAACAGAAAATTAAAATAACACAGCTTGGGCCCTGTAATCGAGTAGGACGTGACGTCCTGAATCCTTTGTGAGCACTCGTGCATAGCGAACGGCAACGTGTTTAAACAAACGCAGAAGTACAGTGACCACTTATTTAGTACATTTCGAATCGTCATTTGAGGATTATTTAATTGAACGGGCTGTTGAAAACGGCCGTAGCAAGTGAAATTCGCTTTGGAGTTTTGCATTTGTACAATGAGTTTCAAATCACACTAATATTATAAAAGCGAAAGTTTGTGAGTGTTTATGTTTGTTACTTCTTCACGCAAAAAATACAAAACCGATTTAGATAAAATTTGGTACACAGATAGTTTATAACCTGGATTAACACATAAGATTGTTTTTATCCCGATTCTATCTTCCCGTGGGATAATTTTCGAGTTGTAGTTGGTGAAACCGCTGGCAACAGCTGGTAGATTATAATGAAACCTTTTCGGTTGCTTATGTCAAACTAATCATTTTTGTTTTTCTTTTAGAAAATTATTGTGTTTTTAGAGGCTTTGTCCAAATAAAATATTGCTATTGAAATAAAAGCCAGATCTGTTTGTTTTCTTGAAATTTATCCTTGGCTGCAATCACAGCCTGTTCTAAACAAGAATCAACATGACTACCCATAATTTAAGCGGAACAATCTATCAAATTCGGTTACACCTGATCCGCTGCAAGTCTATTCAAAATACATAGAAGAGGAAAAATGTACAGGAAAAACAAATCCGTATTTCCGTCAAAGCATCACAAACATGGTCGCCCTGACATATAAAAGTAAAATGAAATAATATTGAGCACACGCAGGTGCGTCATTAATGTGTTTGACATCACATGTGACATTGTAACGATATTTTGTTATTATTTGAAGTCATATGCATTTTCAAATATTTCAAAAATTCAAATATTTATTGCTCAACACAGTACATGATATTGCATTTCTAGACTTCAGGTGAATGCGCAGTTGCCGCGGGTTGTACACTAGTTATCGCGGCTTCGACATAGAGGGCTAAGAAGGAACATGGGTGGTTTTAGTCAGTAGAAGTCTGACACTCCCTTTCGCTCTGCCTAAGAGCGGGAGGGGTTATTTCATGATTTTCCATTCGCCAAAAAAAGAAAGGGTGTACTAATAGGCACACCTCTGCCTTACCCTTCGGGAATACAGGCGTGATATTATGTGAAGTTAATTAATAATGTTAAAAAATATTAACGGTGTTATTTAACCTAAACTGTAAAAGTGTAAAAAACGCCAATAATGCCGATGTCATAAATCCTTCAGGAAAATCCGCCATGATGTTCGTTATGTTAAATTAAATTAAACAAAAACACACAATATGCCCCTCGCTTTTCTTTTACCACTGTCACCACTTTCCTTATTTAGTTAAAATAATACAAGAATAACATACGCTATAGGTACGTACGTCCTTACTTCAATAGGGGATCGAACAATAAAAAACTAATTAGTCCGTCAGATGGATTTCCAAAAAATATTGGACACGTATTTTTTCTTTTTTAACATAAACAAAAAATGAAGACAATACAGTGCTTCGAAAATTCGTGAACTCTTCGAAAACGTTATATGATAGTACATTTTTTACTTACAAATGACGTCACAACCACATCTTATCTTCGTCAATTTTGATTCATTTGATAAAACAAAAAACTCGTATCCAATATTTTTCGATAATCTAACTGACGGACTTTTTTTGACTCAGTCCGATCCCCTATTTGCAAGGGTTTTTTTTTGAAGGGTGGGAATACATCACACGACTCCTCCCGCTCTGGGCCGATGGAAAGGAGTGTCAGACTTCTACTAACTATAAACTACCCATTTTCCTTCTAAGCTATTTGTGGCTGAGGCAGAAAGAATCTCTTTCGAACAACGCAGCCCCGGGGCAAGGGTAAGTCTTGATTTTACATTTATGTAATTTTTAGCTTTGTGCCCCCCAGAAATTTTCGGCCCCATCGGCCATCCGTTCTGCGGGCAATGTGCCCTGTCCATTGCCACTTAAGTCTGGTGATTTTTCGGGCTACGTAAGCCGAAAAATCACCAGACGTCATGCGGATGTCCTCATTTATGATTCGATCACGCAAGAAAACTCCGAGCATAGCCCTCTCCATTGCCCTTTGGGAGACCATGAGCTTTCTTTCATAAAACTCAAAGCGGCAAGATAATGTCGAGTAGTAAATAAGTATGGAAGAAGATGCCCAATTCGTTTGGGGTCGGCGCAGCATGTCTTCTAAAGTCAGTTTGAGTCGACCCCAAATGAATTGGGCTTAGGGGCAAGAGAGTGATGCTGATGTGCACCGTGTTTTAAATAATAACTTTACAAAATACCTCCATTACCCTTATACCTATGTAGCATAAATTAGTCGATTCACTAAAAACCGACTAATTCTAAAAAGTTGTCACCTCACAAAATTATAGGTACAACCCTAAATGTTCTGTAATGTCACAATGGAGGGAGAACGTCACTCAGGACCTCCTTTAAAAACGGCTGCACGCATAGCTTCTGCCCTTTTTACATCAAGCAGCAGCCTACTAGATAAGTCCCCAGTTATTGGGGTTCCTAGCGCTGGCTAGCCAACTATGGCTGCTTCGCTCACGCTGCACTGTTCTGCTGCTCTGCTGTGCTCCCGCGCATCTACCAACGCGGTGAGAAGCACGCATCTGCACGGCCGCCCTACCGCGTGCCGCTTCTAAACTGTGACGCCTACGCGTCCGGCACAAGACGACGGCGTGGCCGTGTAGACAGCGGCCTGCCGCCGCTACCTACTGGCCGTCTGCGCTGCCGCTACCTGCCTACCACCAACGCTGCCTAGGGCTAGTTGCCCTGAGCCCGCTGCCCACCTGGTCGACCGCCCTGCCGCGCGTCCCTACCGACGCGTGAGGCCGCCTGACCCGGCCTACCTTGGTACTGTAGCATAAATTAGTCGATTCACTAAAAACCGACTAATTCTAAAAAGTTGTCACCTCACAAAATTATAGGTACAACCCTAAATGTTCTGTAATGTCACAATGGAGGGAGAACGTCACTCAGGACCTCCTTTAAAAACGGCTGCACGCATAGCTTCTGCCCTTTTTACATCAAGCAGCAGCCTACTAGATAAGTCCCCAGTTATTGGGGTTCCTAGCGCTGGCTAGCCAACTATGGCTGCTTCGCTCACGCTGCACTGTTCTGCTGCTCTGCTGTGCTCCCGCGCATCTACCAACGCGGTGAGAAGCACGCATCTGCACGGCCGCCCTACCGCGTGCCGCTTCTAAACTGTGACGCCTACGCGTCCGGCACAAGACGACGGCGTGGCCGTGTAGACAGCGGCCTGCCGCCGCTACCTACTGGCCGTCTGCGCTGCCGCTACCTGCCTACCACCAACGCTGCCTAGGGCTAGTTGCCCTGAGCCCGCTGCCCACCTGGTCGACCGCCCTGCCGCGCGTCCCTACCGACGCGTGAGGCCGCCTGACCCGGCCTACCTACCGTGCGTGGCGATCGCCCTGCCGCGCGTCCCTACCGACGCGTGAGGCCGCCTGACCCGGCCTACCTACCGTGCGTGGCGATCACCCTGCCGCGCGTCCCTACGACGCGTGAGGCCGCCTGACCCGGCCTACCTACCGTGCGTGGCGATCGACGTCTTCTGGTTGCTCAGGGCAGTACCGTTTTCCTACCTTCAGTGACAGTGCGTGACCTTAGACCCATGAGAACCCCTATTTTGTATGAGTAGTACCTAAAAACATTCATAAAAACGACGCCACAGTGGCGCCCACTCGGTAGTCTCTAAGGTTCTCGCACTGGTCTCTTTCTCCTACGCTCAGCATCGTTGTGGTATTTTTTAAATAATTTTGTTGTAATAAAATAATCTAATAATAATCTTCTACCTTAAACTATTATTAAATTGTAAATTACAATTCTAAACTAACAATAATCCATCGCGTTGCTGAATGTACCTACTATATTAATTGGTGTGTGTTGTGTATTGTGTTGTCATCCTCTCACTGTGGCCAAGACACCTTTAGCCATCAGTAGATCGGTCTTATGAGTCTGTTTGACCGGCAGTGAGAAAACCCTATCCTTTGTTATACCACCTCACTGTGGCCAAGACACCTTTAGCCATCAGTTGATCGATCCTGTGAGTCTGCAGGTCGGCAGTGAGATCCTACCCACTATCCGTCTGTTGCCCTTAGGTCCTACGGCACAGATATCCTGGTACTACATAGTCTAAATTAAACTTATTGTCAACAAAAGAACACAATGTCTTCTCATAAGATTAACTTCATCCATCTAAGAAAGGCTGAGTTGACCCGTAGGCCTAGCTAGCTAGTGTTTGATCCATACAGGGTCAAACGATGCCAAGGGTAAAATACTACGACATCTATCAACAACTAGTCGTAGAAGGTCAACTCGTACCTTAGATTAGTCCTAAACTAGTCTATGGCGTGCACGAAAATCTGCATCCGCCAACTACCTACACTAACTATAACATAGTTATTGCTATTATTGTGGCATACAACACGTCCACAGAGGTTTATCTAATTGCTTCTGGGCTGCATGGTTGTAAGCTACATACCTTAAATTCTGTACCTAACTAGCTACACACACACACTCACATACTGCTGTCACACTCTTATTGTGCTTATTAAACGTGTAAGCACCTTCTGTTAAAACGGCGTTGCCATAGAGGGTATTGGGGATCCCAAGGGATGAGTAATTATTTTGTAGCAGAATATGCCCTATGGTACACTACCCTCAGTTTTTGTGTTGTAATTATCATGGTCCAACAAGAACATCTTAAAGACAGTACCTACACATAGGTGACTGCAATCATACCGTACATTCTATGTGCATATTACACATGTAAGCACCTTCTGTCGCTTAAAACACTTACTGCCATAGTGCATGCTGTGGTCATTATGAAGTGTATTTATTTTCTTAGATAGCAGAGTAGGTCAAAAGTTAACTACTAAAAAACAATTGTGTTGTTTGTGTTACTATAAACACTAACAAGTCTGCACTTTCATGAAAAGTAACTGCAAAGTTGAAATTGCAGGTATTGTCCTACCCTAGAATAGGATAACTTAAAACTTAATTAGGTATAACTAGAATTTAAAACTTAATATAGTAGAACTATAACTATAGAATTCAAACACTAGGCTCTAAACCAGTGTCTAAAACATTCATGACCTAGTTCATGGATATTCTAACAACTGTAGGCCTAAGCCACGGTTGGACCTCATCTCTGCCTACCCCGTTGATAGAGGACTACTAAAAGTGCTAATGGCGCTAAACCGTAGCACCCTTTTCCCCATACCAATGGCCCTACACCATTGGTACTCTAACAGCTGTTGACCAAAGTCACAGTTGGACCTCATCTCGGCCTATCCCGTTGATAGAGGACTATTAATTGTGCTAAGGCCGACGCCTTAGTACCTAACTTTATCATGGCTAACCATTGATAAACTACAACTGTTAGTCAGTTGGATCTTCTACCGCCTACACGGTAGCAAGACTAGCACTTCTGGCTCTAAACCAGGTGTTTTCTAACTATGAGCGGATTGCAACTCAATAAACAAGCCCTAACAGCTACCTAAATACATATCTAAGCTATCAAAAATCTAATACTCGCTGTAATCTAAACACTAGTTACAACTACATACACACTACTAATCTATAATGTCTTGTATACAAACTAACTTCAGTAAATAAATGCCATTTGATTGTTGATAAACACATTCTGTAAACCTCTCATAAATGTCACGTAATCCTTACACACAATTGATAACTAAACTTTAGACCATAACGTTAACGACCTCTACAACTTAACTTAACGCTTAATTCTTAACCAAGCATGTTAAACAAATAAATTTAACCTATAATGCTGCTTTAGGTCATATCTAACCTAACTTAACAAGTGTCATCGACTTATAAAATTTTATTCAACTTTGACGTTTGACACTTACCTTGGATATTAGCCTTTTTGCTTGTCAATATTTTATCGTTCAGAAATTATAAATTCTTCACTATGGACTCTGACTAAAAATTATACAACAATAAAATGTGTCATAGACATAGAACATAGACAAAACAGAAATCAATTAAAGATTTTAAAACTTTAACAATTCTTATTAAATGCATGTTTTTTAATATAAACTATTACTATTTAAATTGCATGTTTTCTTTTTCTTGATATTAACTCATGAATATGAAGACTTTACATCTTCATGTTCGGATTACACACTTATACAAGGTACATCACTCACTTGACAGTGTTGTACTCTAACTTCTACACTAGTATTCAGCAATCAATGGTGATCTTTAATTTTGTTTCTAAATATAACAGAACCTACACTATACACATTACCCTGCAATTTAACACCTCAGTGACCTGACCCCCAAGGAGATACACTTGCTCTATCTTGTGTTTTTCCGACTGACTGTCTTGAGTTAAGCTACTCTAAATTAGTTTACCTCTTGTGTGTTTAGTAAGTCACTGACTTAGGACTACATTCAAGTCAGTGACGGACTTTGATTGATGGATGTTTGACGATGAATATTTGATAGATGGATGGAAGCACACGAATGAGATGTATGTACGTACAGGTAGTCAGTCTAAGTGGTTTAGGCCTTCTAGCGGATTTCCCCTAGGGAAAATCCTTTCTTTGCAGGCGGGGTACTGTAGCATAAATTAGTCGATTCACTAAAAACCGACTAATTCTAAAAAGTTGTCACCTCACAAAATTATAGGTACAACCCTAAATGTTCTGTAATGTCACAATGGAGGGAGAACGTCACTCAGGACCTCCTTTAAAAACGGCTGCACGCATAGCTTCTGCCCTTTTTACATCAAGCAGCAGCCTACTAGATAAGTCCCCAGTTATTGGGGTTCCTAGCGCTGGCTAGCCAACTATGGCTGCTTCGCTCACGCTGCACTGTTCTGCTGCTCTGCTGTGCTCCCGCGCATCTACCAACGCGGTGAGAAGCACGCATCTGCACGGCCGCCCTACCGCGTGCCGCTTCTAAACTGTGACGCCTACGCGTCCGGCACAAGACGACGGCGTGGCCGTGTAGACAGCGGCCTGCCGCCGCTACCTACTGGCCGTCTGCGCTGCCGCTACCTGCCTACCACCAACGCTGCCTAGGGCTAGTTGCCCTGAGCCCGCTGCCCACCTGGTCGACCGCCCTGCCGCGCGTCCCTACCGACGCGTGAGGCCGCCTGACCCGGCCTACCTACCGTGCGTGGCGATCGCCCTGCCGCGCGTCCCTACCGACGCGTGAGGCCGCCTGACCCGGCCTACCTACCGTGCGTGGCGATCACCCTGCCGCGCGTCCCTACGACGCGTGAGGCCGCCTGACCCGGCCTACCTACCGTGCGTGGCGATCGACGTCTTCTGGTTGCTCAGGGCAGTACCGTTTTCCTACCTTCAGTGACAGTGCGTGACCTTAGACCCTAGAACCTTAGACCCTAGAACCTATTTTGTAAGTGTAGTGCAAAAGTAAATGTATAACTAAGTCTTACTTGTCTCATTACCCTACCACTAAAAGCACTACGCCACACCTACTATTCAATACTTTTTTTTTTTTTTTTTGGTGGGTGTAAAATCATCGAATAACCCCTCCCGCTCTTGGGCAGAGCGAAAGGGAGTGTCAGACTTCTACTGACTAAAAACCACCCATGTTCCTTCTTCGCCCTCTATGTCGAGGCCGCGATAACCGGTGGACTACCCGCGGCCATACTATTCAATGCTTGTGTTATGTTTTGTCAGTCACGAAACATGTTTTTAAAAATAAAAGGCTTTTTTTGATGAGTTCCACACTTTTTTTTTAAAAGTAGGTACTGATTGTTTTCGAAGAGCAGAGAGCAGCTTACTGTGCAGAGAGCAGCGGTGGTCCAGTGGTGGTGGCCCCTAGTTGCGGGCACTAAATCGTGGGTTCGAACCCAGGCTGTTGTGTTAATTATTTCATCGCCACTGCTCTCAAAAATGGCGAAGGAAAACATCGTGAGTAAACGTGTCCTAGAACCAAAAAATCGAAGACATAGTGACATTTACCAACCCGCACTGGACCCGCGTTGTAGAGTGTAGTCCATTCCCTCTCATGGAGAAGAGGCCTATGTCCGAACAGTGGGAACATTATAGGCTGATGATGACGATGATTATGATTGTTTCCAAACATATTGACGTCATGGCTGGTGCAGTGGCTGAGCGATTGGACTGCTGCGCTGCGTGTCACGGGTTCGATTCCCGCACAGAACATATATTTGTATGGCCTACAGATAGTTGTTTCGGGTCTGGGTGTATTTGTGTATGTGAGTTTAAATGTTTGTAAACGCACCCACGATACAGGAGAAATTCCTAGTGTGGGGCAACGTTATCTTAAAATAAATAAAAAGTAGAAAGAAAGAATTGAAAACTAATCAAGTTCTCCTGGAATTATGTAAAAAAACGTGTTGCGCTCTGTGGTACTGAAATCAGCTGTAACTAATTTTCTAAGTTAGCAGCAGCGGCAAAAATATATGTAGGCTAGTTTATTTTTCCAAAACGAGGAAAAATTTACGTCAGGCAACCTAAAATACTGTGCGCAAAACTCTCTGCTGGAATTTGTTTAGAGCCATTTTTGGATGGTTTTTCTTTAAAAAACAGCGAAAAATTCGAGTGATTTGCATATCGGATTTCAGTTAACTGCAGCCATTTAGGAAAAAATCGTCGGAGCAAAAGGTAAACAAATATTTTTACCTCGGCGTTTTTAGTTTCATTTAGTATCGCAAAATCTTTTCCAATTTAACGTTAACTCTACTTTTTGACACCTTTTTTTTTTTGGCGTGTGGAAAATCATCGAATAACCCCTCCCGCTCTTGAGCAGAGCGAAAGGGAGTGTCTGTAAAACTTGTATGTCAATAAAACACCAGCTCTGGTTAACGACTGAATCATTTATTACTTTCCTTCACCTTCTTACCTCTCTACCCTCAGTAGCATTTATAATTACCAATCTCATAATACCGACAGTGTCAGACTTCTACTGACTAAAAACAATCCATGTTCCTTCTTAGCCCTCTATGTCGAGGCCGCGATAACTAGTGTACAACCCGCGGCCCCGACGGGACTTTTTGACACCTTAATGATATAAATCTCTCACTATACTAAAAAAATATGCAAAAGCATGAATAAAAGAAATTCCCAAAAGTTAATTTAATTTAATCAAATTTTCTTTCACGGATCTTTAAGTTTTTCATCATTTTTTCATCATTTCATTTTAATAAAGTCCACTTTACCGTCAAAAAGTTTAGAATGGGACAAAGGCCTACGGGTAGCTACCAGTTACCAGACAAAGTCTACTCGATAGCGCACATTTTCTTCCCTCAAAAAAGGTTAATCGTTATTATCTTCTACACTAATATTATAAACACGAAAGATTTGTACTTTTGTGTGTATGTTTGTATGTTTGCAATGAATAAGAATAAAATGATTTTGATTTTTGTTTTTTTTTTTTGATAAACTCAAAAACTACTACGCCGATTTCAAAATTCTTTCAACATTAGAAAGCTACATTCACGCTGAGTAATTTAAGCTACTTTTTATCCCTGTATTCTCACGGAAACGGGAACTACGCGGGTGAAACCGCGAGACGTCCGCTAGTATGTAATAATTTGATGAATAGGCTACTATTTAGGTATTTCACATCTACTTAGATGTGAAGTACCTAAATAGTTTTTTTTCCTATATGCAATTCATTAGCAACAGAAATAATCGTCCATGACTGAAATCATTAAAAACCGTAATATTAACTTACTATTGTATTGAGTCTGGTTCTTCTAACCTTACAGACAGATGTGTTGCTGGGGAGTTTGTTGAGCCACTTCTTCTTTCTAGCTAAAATACTAGGAAGTGTTGAAGAGTGGACGTTTTGGGGGTGTCTATTGTAAATAAATAAATTTTAACGTTCGAAAAGTGCTGATTATCAGCCTAGTTTGAATAAATTACTTTTGATTTTGAAAAAAAAAATACATTTTGTCTATTTAATTACTTCATTTAAACAGGAGTTTCAAATTCGACATTGAATTAAACCAAGGCTGAAAACTCTACGATTTTATAAAAAATGTGTTCATAAAACGCAAAAATGAAATCAGTTCCGCCTGCAAAAATACTATTTAATGGATTTAAAACTTTGATGCGAACTTTTCCGTACATTTGCAATTTTAAGCTCTTTTATAAGCACATTGAGTTCTACTTTAACTTCAGAGATCCTACAACTGAGCTTTTAAATACTCCAGAACTCGTTTTCTAAAATCTTTAAAGTGAAACGCTGCACTAGATATATTATCAAATTACTATCTAAAACTTTACTTTTAGAGTTCCGTACCTAAAGGGTAAAAATGGAACCCTTTTATTAACACTCAACTGTCCGTCTGTCTATCACCAGGTTGTATAGCATGAACCGTGATAGCTAGACAGTTAAAATTTTCACAGGTAATGTATTTCTGCAGCCGCTATAACACCAAAAACTGAAAACAGAATAAAATAAATAATTAAGTGGGTCTCCCATACAACAAATGTTTGTGCCTTGACATGAAATATTCACAGAATATTTAGTTAATTTACTTTTATAAAAATAATTATAAAAATTGAAGGAGGACCCTTTCAATATTTTTTTTTTGAATTATTTTTATTCCCAAACAACAAACGTGATTAAATAGTAGTAGGGAACCCTTCGTACGCGAGTCCGACTCGCACTTAGCCAGTTTTCTTTAAATTCAATATTTCACCCGCGACCTAGTTCACAATTGTGATAGCTCGGTAAATATACGTGATATAAAAACAATGTATAGCCCCCACAATAATTTAGTTTACTGCCAGTAAACGAACTTTTTTTAATGGAATTAATTAGTTACGGAGATCAGCCGCGAATACAAACTAACAACCTTTATAATATGAGTATATATACAGGGTGTAAATTAACCCTTCACACATATAATACGTCAACCAAGCATTCTGTACATGAAAATAGGTACCCCTACACAATTTTTTTTGCTGGGAAACGACTTTTTTTTGGTTTCAAATATCACATTTTGCGGTGAAACACTCTTAAAACATTGTGCTAGTACATGCTTTGAATAGTAAACGGGTCATGGAGGTAATTTAAGTAAAGTTATAACCTGAAAAACTAGTATTTACAAAAACAGCTGTGAAAAATTTTGAACTTTGACCCCCAATATCTCCGTAACTAGGGGGTTTTCAGGTATGGTCTAGAAACAAAAAAAATATAGCAACGGTGGGGAGAACAAGTGCATTTCGTTTGCGTTAAGGGTACTTTTACACCCTATATAGATAAAATAATAGTTTCACTATTTAATCGATGATATCATTAACATTTAATCCGGTCAATTATCGCATTCGTTTAGACTGCCAGCCAACCTCAACATAGATGGGAAAAATTCTTTAACATTTTTAACCAATTCTCATTCGTTTTCAAAATGTGAGTATTTGAATGTTTTCAAGTCTTACAGCTTGCTAGTATTAAAGTTAAATAATAAACAGCGTCAAACAAAAATCTGCTAAGTACTGAAAGCATTGTGTGAAACAAATCTACATAAAATGAATCCAGCAAAGATAATATCATGCATCTTCATGATTAAGTATCACTGCTTATCCTATCAATTTGAATCCACACACTTTATCAATGTCTTAAGAAAACAAGGGTTCTGTATAAGCTTAGTCATGTCCTTGAAAGAAATAAGCTACACTTAATGGATTGTATTATTCTATTTGTTAAGAATATTTGCTAAATTATGACCTTTCTGAAGCAGCAATAAATAAAGTTCGAATTGTGCGTTGAAAAACACTTCACATAAGAAATGGACTCTTGTGACTTTTAGCTATTTTTTATATATATCAGCTTTAGCTATAAATTAACTGACAAGTGACAATTGACATACCTGAATAAAAACAGCTGTGAAAAAATTGCTTCTAGAAAACACAGATCGCTATAAGGCTTTTTTTACCATGATTTCAAATAGGACTTAGGGCTTATCCTTTCAATATTGGGGTAATAAAAATTCGTCAGTGCCTTTTTTTTGGGGTTGGGAAATCATCAAACAACCCTTCCGCTCTTGGGCAGAGCGAAAGGGAGTGTCAGACTTTTACTGACTAAAAACCACCCATGTTCCTTCTTAGCCCTATGTGTCAAGGCCGCGGTATCTCTTACAACATCCCGCAGACATTCGTCAGTGCCTCATAAAGCATTTTAAGCCGTTGGTCACGTCTGTCATTAAAATATCTTTGACAGTGGGTTATAGGTAGTCAGTGGTCTTCTTCTTCTTATTGTGTGGGCAGTAAGGTCTAACAATACAGTAGAAATTCGTAGTGTGGAAAAAGAAAAAGAAAAAAAACATAGGCAGATGATGGATTGGGGTAATTATGCGACACCATACTTAAGGACCTCACGCAGCACGTTGCCGCACCACGTCCAAAACTTGTCGCATGACCAGCTGCATCGCATGCGACGGCTGGTTGTACGATCAAACTTTTACTTTTATTCTTTATTTCTGGCCCAAACTTCTGCGGCTAAATGGCGATCGTGGTATTCATCCTCATCATCAGCCTATAATGTTTCCACTGCAGGGACTCAAGTCTTCTCTCTAGGAGAGGAATGGGCTATAATCCACCACGCAGGTCCACTGCGGGTTGGTAGATGTCACATGTCCTCAATTTTTTTGGTTTAAGACATGCCGGTTTCCTCACGATGTTTACCGTCACCGTTTTGAAAGCAGTGGGGATGAAATAAATTATACAAAGTAATGCGCCTGCGTGGCTTCGAACCCACGGCTACCTCCGGAGAGTGGGTGCTCACTATCAAAATATTCTTTAGAAAATTTAGCACACGCCGCGTCTCTCAGCGCTTCACCACAAATAGGTACCTAATTTACGTACTGTTCAGTTTTTCGCGTTACGTAGATGTTCTCGTGTTATATTTTTCTTACTCAATTCGTGCAAAAACAGCAGTGAAGCATAAAATCAATAAAGGCACGGTCACACGCGTTGACTGTCCTATCAGTCAAAAAACCGTCCTATCAGCCTTTTTTCGAAACCCACCTCTCGTTCACTCTTCGCGAGTTGAGCTTGCGATGCCCTCATGGGTTCGATTTCAGCATAAATCTGCATACATTGCAGATGAAAACCCATGTTGTGGGCACTCAGGTTTTATGTTTGTTTGATGGTTTAGATTGAAACGCAATGTGTGAAAATGTTAGTGACGATGTGATGTATTTGTGAATGACTTTAAATATGACATTTTTTCAGTAGGTACATGCATTGTTTAAACTAAAAGGGTACTTGTAAACCATAGTTTAAACAAACTCATTATTTTATTAAAAACATCAGTATTTGCATATCTTTTTCCAAACTTGTTGGGGTTGACTTCCAGTCTAGCTGGATGTAGCTGAATATCAGTATTTTGCGATTTCTATCTGGGTTCCACAACCCAGTTATTACTGGATAATGTGATATCCAGAATATTTTAATGAAAAACATTGCAATTTATGGTTGAATAATCGCATAGTTGTTACTTGACGAATAAAATAGTGCCCTGATTTTTACGGCCCAACAAATTTTACATTAAATAAATATCCTTAATACAAAATTTCTTCCTCAGCGCTGTTGAGCTTAGTATGTATAGCGTAATATGTTAAGATTTCTGCTTAAGCTCTCAGGCATTACTTGCTTGAGTCTTGGTATAATATTGCGGAGTTAAGTCACGTTTCTGATAGTAGTAACAACAGAGATTTCCTGGAACTTGTCGAAAGGGAGCATTAGGCGTGGATCTCGCTAGTGTACTCTAGGAATCAAGTTAGTTGAGTGTTTTCTTTCGCTGGATTAGTAATGAAATTGATGTATTGTTTTTGTAGGTTAAGGGCTCAAAGTCTCCCGTCGGGGCTGCGGGTTATCCGAAAGAGATACCACGGCCTCGGCACAAGGGCTAAGAAGGAACATGGGTGGTTAAATAAAGGCTCTAAGTCGAGCAATTAATTTGTTGGTCTGAGTATAGTTTTTTTTTCATAATGGGTTTCACTGATGTGATAATAATAATAATAATAATAATATTCCACAACTATCACACAACGCCATCTAGTCCCAAGCTAAGCAGAGCTTGTGTTATGGGTACTAGACAACTGATAAACATACTTATATATTTCTAAATACATACATATTATAGATAAATTACACCCAGACACAGAACAAATGATCGTGCTCATCACACAAACATTTGTCCTGGGTGGGAATCGAACCCACGACCTCCGGCATAACAGTTAGGGTCACTAACCACTAGACCAGCAGGCCAATCAAATATGATGAATATGAATGCAGATGGATGGATAGAGAGAGGAAAATGATGAATTGTGTGAGCTTTTATATGAAGGAGATAGGAGCAATTGATTGATGCTATTATGGCTGACAGGGAAGTATGGAAAAAGAAAACGTGTTGCACCGACTCGAAGGCGCAGGTCAAATACGTATGACGTATGGCGTATGGCGGTGACGCGGCGCGGGCGAGGTAAACAGTAACCTCATAGAAGCGCAATTTGGGCGCCGAAATGGCACGTCATATTCATATCCACGCCCGAGCCACGACATTCCGTGTATCCTCAATTGCGCTTCATTTCTTTGAGGTTACTGTTCACCTCGCCCGCGCCTGCGCCACCGCCATACAACATACGTATTTGACCAGCGACTAAGTAGAATGGGACAAACATCACATCCTGATGATGATTTAGGGTTTCACTGAATTTTGAAAACATAATATAAAAACATAATATAATTTTTTAATGTTATTCTGTTGATCACAATTTTCAGTAACTAACTTAGCCTCAGGGACGTTTTGAACATAATCTGTTTTCAAAACAAGTTAATCACGCTCCACAGTGCAACAAGTGTGCATACATATATGCAACACCCACACTTGCAAACTGCCTTTTATAAAATCGCAGCCCCTACTCATGGTATCGGTTCATGACGTCACAGATTCGGTACTGTAAGGTAAAAGTTGCTAAGAAGTTTCTAAAGTTTATCTTTTATTTTGTAAATTGAATTTACTTTTTTTCTAAGAAATGTAAGTTTCTATACAACGGAACTTTGTAATCACTGAGTGCACCAAACCTTCTTAATATTTAGTTACCGAGGGCCAATAAACGGGAAAAAAATGGTATAAAATCACGAAAATTGCTGTCTAATATTTTCGGAGGACGGCCGGCGCCGGCACCACTTACATCACTTAGTACATCCTACCCAAAGATTAGTGAAGTAACCTGCGAAAAAATATAACGTGCAAAGTGTACCCTTATCATTGCTGCACGGGTACCAAATAACGCCACAAAAATGGCAGCTTTATCGTCTTAATCGTGTGTGTTGTGGCTTTAGTGCTGCTCCTTAATAAGGCCCATTTTACGGCAGAGGATCGCGGGCATAATGCTTAAGGCCCATCGCCCATGGAGTATTTTGTAGATGCTTTCACGCGTATTTTTGCTTAGGGACGCACCTATTACATGCGACTTAAACTTATCTGGCGACATGTGGGTGTAATATTAGGAGGGAAATCTCTGCCTTAGCCTTCGTCGAACATTATTATCTTGGCGATTTTCTGGTGGTCGCTACTGTTGATTCGGGATTTTCAGGAGTTACAATGGTTTGAAAATATTGTAGCGCGTTTGAATAACCCTTCTGCTTTCACACTTTTCATAAACACGGTCATGCATCACTGTTATCGCGGGTTGTGATGTAAACGCGCTTCAGCATCGCTTCCGTATCGATGCAAACATGCAACTGTTTTTAACGACATCCAGGAACAAAGAGGGACGAATGGAGCGAGAGAATGATGGTTACGTGGGTAGCGTTGCTGATACCATCGTTACTATATCGCGGCAGCTTTGCGTATGCATCGCTGTGAGCGAGGGCCCTAAGGCATGGCACACCCGGGGCCCTTATATGACCCACTTGATTGGGTATAAACTTTATCCGCTAATTTAGACCGTATCTTGGTTTACGTCCTCTATTATGAATTATTATATGGTGGTGTTAATATTGCGGTTAAGGTTACACAGTATTAAAATAATAATTCATAGGAGGCTAAACTGTCAGACTGGGTTGGAGATTTAACACAACTGTACATCACGCCTGTAATCCCCGAAGATTTAAGCAGATGGTGTATCTAATACTACTACTCCAATAATTTGCCGCTTTTTTTTTATCCAATATTTTGTGATAGGGGTAAGCGAAATGCCATCAATTGGGCACGATTCCCTGGATTCGTGCCGCCAGAAATTTCTGACACCAGTTGTGCTTGCATTTTTCAGCCACGGATCCCTATCAAATCATACTCCACTAATTAGCTAGATTAAACTTAATAAACTTGTTATCTGTTTCTATAATTGTTTTTAATTATTTAAAATATTCCTAGCTGGTCAAAATGTGGTACTGAACAGCTGATTTTTTTTCACAATTTCAGTGAAAGCTGTTTGTAATCATGAAAAAAATCACGTTTATTCGTCACTAATTACCAGTTACCCTTTATACAAGAAAATCAGTAAAAGTTTCAGTGCTTCAGACCTCCATACAAATGAGGCCATGAATTATAATAAAAACATATTTTTTTTATATAACGTTAAGTACAGTTTTTATTAAAAATATATCAAGTTCACCCATAATTCACAAGTAAAACAATATCTTTTTGGATATTTAATCTTATCTATCTTTAGAGTACATCTCTTTGATGCGGTCAGAATCAAAGGAAGAAAGTTGTTAGAATTTGATATTTTTACTAATTGTGATATGCGCTTTTGAGAGGAGGCCTGAGTCCCTGCAGTGGTAACATTATAGGCTAATGATGAAATGAATGATATGCGCTTTGCTTTTCAATTCGATAGACATCCGACACTGTTACATACATTGAAATGTTGGTTATCCATCTCAGTTGACCGGCCGGCACAGAGAGACACCCTATTTTCATTCGTTTTTAAAATTTCATATCACTTTTGCGTAGTAGTTCATAGAATGGTTTTGACGACACGGTTGGCGCAGAGGCTCAAGCAATGTAACTGAATAAATATTTGTATGACCTACAGATAGTAGTTTCGGGTCTGGGTATGTGTGTATGCGAGTTTAAATGTTTGTGAACGCACCCACGATACAGGAGAAATTCCTAGAGTGGGGCAAGGTTTAAAAAAAAAAAAACAGAATACACAAGCGGCTTACAATCTTGCAGAAAAATGGCTGTGTCGAACGGAACGGACAGGGCAAATGTATGAAGGGTTCCATATTCACTTGGCTACATATTCCATAGTACTTATTGGGTTGTCGAGGTCAGACGTAGTCGGTCTATGTAAAATACTGGTATAAATCTACATCCGAATGGACAGGAAACCTATACAAACTTAGTTGTGGAAAGGCTGTATAATAATATATTATTATGTACATACTTGTACCTATATGTTTGTTTTTATGTTTTCTATTTTAACCTTAAGGTTGACTGGTTGAGAATGCCTTGTTGCATTAAGGCCGCCTCATCATCATCATCTGCCTAGCCTTTTCCCAACTATGTTGGGGTCGGCTTCTAGTCTAACCGGATGTAGCTGAATACGAGTATTTTACACGGAGCGACTGCCTATCTGACCTTCACAACCCAGTTAATACTAGGTAATACGATACCCTTTGGTAAGACTGGATGTCAGACTTTCAGGTCACTGACTACCCGTAACGACTGCCAAAGATCTATATATGTCACCCGGGACCAACAGCTTAACGTGCTTTCCGAGGCACGGAGGAAACTCGGTATATAATGGGCGGTCACCCATCCACAGATCGACTTAGGCAAGCGCAGCTTAACCTAAAGATCGACCCGAGTGGCAGTTCTTATTAGGCCACGAGCTCTTAAGGCGGGTGCGGGGCATTAAGTCCGCCTATGTATCATTATTGTGCATGAAGTAATTTTTTTTTTACAGAGAAGCGGTCATCTTTTTTGTGAATGGGAATTCATCGAATTACGCACCGCTCGTGCTGTGCGCGGAGCTCAGAGCTCTACAGACTAAAACCCACCCATGTTCATTTTTAGCCATTTGTGTTCCAGGGCTGAGGTATCTCTTTCGAACAGCCCCGGCAGGCGACCGCCAATGTGGACCCCCTACAAAAGTGTCTGCCTGAGATTTAACCTATGTCCTACAATATTATGTTCTTTCCTTTATGCTGAACCAAAATGGCGAAAGCAGATGGCTGTAGGGACATAGTTACGTCACGCACTCACATTTGCTTGCAAATATCTCATTAGGAGTGCTGATAATTACTGGCTGTATGTAACGTTGTTTTTCTTTCTTATTTTATTTGCTTGTTTTTTTTTTAAGGCGGCGATGGAGTTAAGCTTGAAGTACATTGAAGGTGTGATATTGTAGCTTTAGTAATAATGTATTATTTAAAGCTTTACTAAAACAAACGATTGATTAATTATTTATAACCATCTATGACCTAGGTACTTTTTATAGGACTAACTTAGTACTCACTAACACAAATAAATACTCGTCTTTATTATACTCCTAAAATTGACACCACCCACAGACATTGCCGTCGTATTCACATAATGAGCTATAAAGATCTGTGAAAGAAAATTTGATAAAATTAAATTAGCTTTTGAGAATTTATTTTATGCATGGGTTTGTTTTTTTTTGTTAGTATGGTGAGAGATTCATATCAATTAAGGCGGCACAAAGTGGAGTTAACGTTAAATTGGAAAAGATTTTGCGATACTAAATGAAAATAAAAACGCCGAGGTAAAAATATTTGTTTACCTTTTGCTCCGACGATTTTTCCCTATTCAACTGTTGTTCCCTTTTGTTTCAGCTTAAATGGCTGCAGTTCACTGAAATCCGATATGCAAATCACTCGAATTTTTTCGCTTTTTTTTAATGGAAAACCGAAATAGTTGTGTTTGTGATAAATAAATAAATAAATAAAAAATAAATAAAATAAATAAATTCCATGTAAAAATAAATTCCAGCAGAGAGTTTTGCGCAGAGTATTTTGGGTTGCCTAACGTACATTTTCCATGTTTTGGAAAAATAAACTAGCCTACACTCATTTTTGCCGCTGCCGCTGCTTTTAACTCAGAAAATTAACAATTATATTTTACAAAAAAAAAAAATACAATAAATATATATTTATTGTATTTATTATTTTTGACGTTCGAAAAGTGCTGATTGTCAGCCTAGTTTGAATAAATGAGTTTTGATTTTGATTTTTTTGATTTTTGATTAGGTACAGCTGATTTCAGTACCACAGAGCGCAACACGTTTTTTTCCATAATTCCAGGAGAACTTGATTAGTTTTCAATTCTTTCTTTCTTCTTTTTCTTTCTTTTAAGAAAACGTTGCCCCACACTAGAAAACTCTCCTGTATCGTGGGTGTTTTTACAAACATGTAAACTCACATACAAAAACACCCAGACTCGAAACAATTACCTGTAGGTCATACAAATATTTGCTCCGTGCGTTGATCGAACCCGCGATACGCAGCGCAGCAGTCTAATCTTTCAGCCACTGCGCCAACCGTGCCGTCAATTAACAGTTTAATTCGATTTTTTAGATACTTACATAAAATCATTCCTTTTCCCCATGGCAGTAGGCAGAAACCACTGAACGCCATCTGCCTATACCTCACATACCTACTCCTCTTACATCATTCTCGTACATAACATCTGGTTATAGACGCACGCGGGTTGCGAGTGGGAGCAACTGAACTTCATTATAATTTTGATGCATTTAATTAAATCAATAAATGGTTTGCAATTTAGTTACGTCACAGTTCCAATTGGCATATACATCTATTTGAAAGTGAATGAGGTTTTGAAAGCTCATAAACACTATCTGCTTTTTGACGTGTCGATGGCAATCTAAATTGATCCAAATTGATATGCAAACAACAGCAGGGCTATTGCGTATCTTTTAAATGACAGTGGCTAACCTATAGTGCCTTTCAATTACTGTCAAATGGTTCCAATTTGTACTAAACCATAACCAATTTGACAGTTAATCCATAGACAATATATAGCCACTGTGATTTAAAAGATACGCAATAGCCCTGCTGGACAGGCATACATAATAAATTGTGTCCACAATTTATTATGTATTCCGTCATCGGCGAGTGCTGCCGGTGCGGGGCGCACGGCGGCGCGTGCCGTGGCAGCGGGTGCGCGGGGCTCGGGACGCGGGGCGGTAGTTGCGCGTTGCGGCGTGCATTCGTTGTTCCGTGATTGGGAGTCTCGTGCATTCTATGTTGCGTGTGCGTCGCTACATTCTTTCGTGCTCGAAGGGTGTTCGTTGTTGCGGGTATTCGGCGGCGTGTGGTTCGGCGTGGTGGCTTTCGGAATAACGTATTGCACTCGTAGTTTTGTTTTATGAATTGTTCTTCTGACATTCAAAAGTGCCTATAATGGCTTAATTGAAATAAATGCTTTGAGTTTGAGTTTAGACTCCAAGGCAGAGTCATCTTTGAATCTCCACCAAAACAGGTGAAAAATTGGTGGTAAAAAGTGCCTTGCTATCACCTCTACATGGAAAAGCTGTTCGTTGATTGGCTGCTTTAAACCAGCGGCGTCACCGTGTACTTCAAACATAAGAACGAACAGATTATAATGACATCAATTTCCTCACAAAACTTCCACTTTTGGGAACGTAGACGTCGCGGGATACGAGAACCGAGATAAATGTCGTTGCTTACGACAGTATATAGAGCTTGTGACATAAGTGTATCTGTCAACGACATACGCCCTTGACATGAGACGTCAAATGTTATGTCAAGATGACGGCGTCATATTTTCTAGAGAGGGCTTGTAATTTGGCCAATAATATTTGGAGAGGATTAGTTAGTATTATGTTATGTTTTGAGAGGCTTGTGGTTTAATGGTAGCGGCCACAGGGGTTAATCGAAGTTAGTGCTTTGCTTCTCGCCAAGGTCGGTAAGGCTGATATACGTATGAATAGTTGTTTTTTTAATGTGAAATGATTTACTTAATTATTATAAAAATGTTACTACACGTGTTGTTTTATCAAATACTAGCTGACGCCCGCGTGGATGTCGGAGCTTCACAAATCACATCACACCATCACACTAATATTATAAAGGCGAAAGTTTGTGAGTGTGTATGTTTGTTACTTCTTCACGCAAAAACTACTGAACGGATTTAGATAAAATTTGGTACACAGATAGTTTATCTTTATATCTGTATATCTTTACCTGGATTAACGCATAGGATAGTTTTTATCCCGATTTTATTTCCCCGTGGGATAATTTTCGAGTTGTAGCGGGTGAAGCCGCTGGCAACGGCTAGTTATAATAATTATGTACTAAAACCTTCCTCGAGAACCACTCTATTCATTGGTGAGATCATCATGAAAATCGGTGCAGTAGTTTTTGAGTTTATCGCGAACCGAACGACAGACATACTGGCAGACGAAGCGGAGGAATTTGTTTTATAATAATTATGTAGTGATTTAATTTTGTTGCACAGGACCATAATCCTTTCTATTAGGAAACTACTTGGTCCAGTAAAGTGCAAACGCAGCTTTCTCGTAAAATAACGATGGCAATTACTTTGAGATATTATGACCTATTTTATTAAAATATGTGTTCCTAAATAATAGTTTCGTTCATCATCATCATCATTTCAGCCGAAAGACGTCCACTGCTGGACATAGGCCTCCCCTAAGTAAGTATCGCCACTTTGACCGGTCCCGTGCATCTCACATCCAGCGGATTCCCGACACCTTGACCAGGTCATCGGTCCACCTGGTGGGAGGCCTTCCAACGCGACGTCTTCCGGTTCGCGGTCGCCACTCCAGAACTTTCCGGCCCTATCAGCCATCCGTTCTGCGAGCAATGTGCCCTGCCTACTTCCATGTCGGTAACCTTGGTTCTCACGCGGATGTCTTCATTACTGATTCAATCACGCAAGGAAACTCCGAGCATAGCTCTCTTCATTGCTCTTTGGATGACTGAGCTTCCTGATGAGGCCCACTGTGAGCGACCACATTTCGATCCCGTTTGTAATCACTGGTAACACACACTGGTCATAGATTTTTGTCTTGAGACATTGTGGTAAGTTGGACGAGGAGATCTTAATCAGCTTCCCAAACGTTGCCCAGCCGTAGTTTTGTTACGTAGCATGAAAATTAAATCAGTACAGTAGGCAAAAAATCCTGTCGGGGCCGCGGGTAGTCCACCGGTTATCGCGGCCTCGACATAGAGGGCGAAGAAGGAACATGGGTGGTTTTTAGTTAGTAGAAGTCTGACACTCCCTTTCGCTCTGCCCAAGAGCGGGAGGGGTCATTCGATGATTTTACACCAACCAAAAAAAAAAAAAAAAAAGCCAAAAATTGCCTCTAAACGTTGATAAGTTGACTTTGGTGTTCGTGACTGTACACGTAGTTAATATGTGGCGTCGTAGATACAGTCTTAGTTACCTTTCCTGTAAATGATCACCAATTTACTAAATTTCCAAGAAATCCTTCCACTGTAAAACTGAACCCAAATAGGGTAATTGACAAAAAATATCAAATTAGTCCGTCAGTTAGATTTCCAAAAAATATTGCACATTATTTTTTTTCTTTTTTCACATAAACAAAAAATGAAGACGATACAGTGCTTCGAAAACTCGTGTGACGTCACTTCGCATTGCATTTTTGACCACGTAGTGACGTCAAAAGCCCCCACTCATGATCTTTGACGCGTTTTATCTTATTCAATTTTAATTCATTTAATAAAACATGTATCTAATATATTAACGTCAGAATCATATTTTGTGAAGTCAGGAAAAATCTCTATTTATCCCACGTTAGTTTGTACCCTGTTTTTATTTGTCTACCCATTTGGATCCCACGCTCTATCCAATCAGTAATACCTTACTACGTAACAATGATTATCAATCAATGCCAAAATGTCGGATTTAACCCACAGCATTTTGATTTAAATAAACGTTTTCTTAACCAAATAGGGAAATGTATTTAGAGAACACCCTTCGACACGCGAATTATTCACTCTTAATTATAACTACATACCTTTTTCCTGCTAGTAAGAGTTCAGCTTTAAAACGGTCTATGAGTGGATGCTTATAAATGTCATTATCATCATCGCAATCAATCTTGCGAAAAAAATATTGATTGGATAAAAGCGTAATCGGTACAAGGTATGCTGGCACCATTCGATTAACCTTTCACATCCCAGCCAGTAGAACAGTTAAAAATAAAATCAAGGAAATTTTTAGAAAAACTGGCCAAATGCTGGACTTGCACATGAAGGGTTCCATATCATGCCTGTCGGGGCTGCGGGATGTTGTAAGAGATACCGCGGCCTTGACATAAAGGGCTAAGAAGGAACATGGGTGGTTTCTAGTCAGTAGAAGTCTGACACTCCCTTTCGCTCTGCCCAAGAGCGGGAGAGGTTATTTAATGATTTCCCACACCCCAAAAAAAAACAAGGTTTCCATATCTGTGCAGGATAGCTGCAGGCTCCATTAGTTAGCATGGTATATTATAGTTTTAGGCATGTGGTATTTTCAGTTTGTGGAAAAATAGCATGCAGTTTTAAGTCCAACAGATGCTAAAGATTCCCACGGCGCCCGAAATGTTTGGTTATTGTTTTGCTTATCGCCGGTCGTTGTCGCAGTAAAAATCATTGTTTTATATTCTAAAAGGTTTACTAGCGGCACTGTTAAAGGAACTCATTATTGTCGGCATGTATTAAGACCTTTTGTTGAATAGGTAACAGTTGGGCGTAAATTGTAATCCGCACAAAATATCTTTCTTAGTTTTAGGAAACGAATTTATTGTTGTCGGTATCTATTGACGTAAAATATGCATTTCTTTAGACATTTGTAATAGTTCCAAGTAAGGTTGTGTTTATGTGTTTACAATAGTTTTAAATAGCGTAGCCAGTACTTTGTTAGACCACCCAAAGCGTGGGAAATAGTAGGGATAGAACTAACGCCACTGGGGCATATAAAAGGCCTTACTTGTAAAAATACAGCTCAGTTCAACTTCGAATTTTATATTTTCTACAGTCTTCAGTCCCAGCATTCAGAGAGAACACTCCTAACTTACAAGAAGTGTAACCGCTCCTCATTAGTTCCTTGACTTCGTTTGCCTACAAAACAATTCCTGCAAGTGTTTCATTCTACGAGGTTCGAGCTATCCCCAACATTATTGGTCCTTCGAGCCGGATTGCAGACCCACGCCTAGAAGATGAAGACACGAGGTATGGAAAGAGAACAAGCGAAACGTAGTCAAGAAGAGCTCAAGACACTCGGAGCCGTACAAGAGGCTCAGTTAGGGAACCCGCCTACACAGGGCACGTCGAACGCCGCTACCGAGACAACGGGTACTAGCAGCGGAATCAGTGCTTCGACTGCCACAGAAGCAGGCACCTCCACTGGAACTGAAGATACCAGCGCCGCGTCCCAGAAGAAGCAGACCTCTCAGCGTACAGTGAGGCCCGCAGACGCACGGTCACGACGCTCCGTAGCCTCCCGCAAGAAACTCCTCGCGGAGTTGGAGGCGAAAGAGCGGCTAGCCGAGCTGAAGCTTCAGCAAGCACAGATACAAGCTGAAACAGAAAAACAGCAGCTACGTGTACAACGTCTTCAAGTGGAAGCTCAAGACACTTCAGAAGATGAAGAAGAAGAAATAGAAGAAGACCTGGCTTCGGTTCGCATTAGCGCCTGGCTAAAAGACACCAGGCCGAACCAACCAACGTCAACTGAACATCAAGAAGAGGAAAAGAAGACACAAGAAGATAGTGTGAAGACAAGCCAGCCGTTGATAGACGTGGCTACCCTAGCCGCCGCACTCTCTCAAGCGGTTAGAGGCACAAGGGAACCACCGAAGTACATTCAAGAGCTGCCGCTCTTCAATGGAAGCAGCTCAGACTGGCTGGGCTTCAAGACAACATACGAAGAAACTCTCAAGTACTTCACACAAACTGAAAATTTAGCACGCATACGTCGGAGCCTGCGCGGAACTGCAAAAGAAGCTGTTGGCTGTCTACTAGTGAGCCAACCAGATCCAAAAGTCGTCATAGAAGCACTTGAAAGAAGATTTGGAAGACCAGAAGCACTCATTCACGTCGAGATAGAGAAGCTCAAATCACTGAATCGAGTCACCGACAACCCTCGTGACTTATGCATCTTTGCCGGGCGAATATCCAACATAGTGGGCACCGTTGAAGCATTGAAGAAGCCACAATACCTGCACAGTCCAGAGATGGCGCGAACAATCACGGAGAAGCTTACTCCTATATTGAAGAGCAAGTGGTATGATTACGCAGCAACAAAGAAAGAAGATACTCCAGAACTAAAGAAGATATCTACCTTCCTGAACGAAGAAGCCGACAAGTGTGGCGCCTATGCCTTACCAGAGGCCGTCACTGATGAAGTCGGAGGAAGAGACCGGAAGAACAGAAGAGCAGAGCGCACGTTTGCTACAGAGAAGAGAACCTCATCAGAAGATCAATGTCCTCAGTGCAAGCAAGACCACAAGCTACCAGACTGCAAGCAGTTCTCCGACCTCGACACGAACGCAAGATGGGAAGTTGCAAAAAAGAACCACATCTGCTACCGCTGCCTTCGAAGCAAGCACCGACGACTTCAATGCAAGGCACCACCGTGTGGAAGACATGGGTGCACCATGAGACATCACAAACTGCTACACCACGACAAAGAAACAGCAGCACCCACAGTAGAAGTCACATCAGCAGCGAAACCAGGCAGCCACCGACGTGCGTACTTGAAGATTGCGCCCGTAATTATAAAGGGGCCGCACTCCAGCATTGAAACATATGCACTATTAGATGAAGGAAGTACCATCACTCTGCTGGACGCATCAATAGCCGACGTCATTGGAGCAGATGGACCTGAAAACACCATGTGGATTCAGGGAATTGGCAACGAGATGAAGCACGACAGCAGCAAAATCGTCAGCTTCAGCGTCAGAGGAAAATATGCAGAAGACGAATACCAAGTAGAAGCCGCACGTACTGTCGACAGACTGAGCTTCGCACCAGAAACAGTATTCAACCAGCACCTAGAAGATTGTGAACATCTGATCGACATCAAAGATCAGGTCACCTATCAACACGCTTCACCCAAGTTGTTAATTGGACAAGACAACTGGCATCTCATCGTGTCAAGAAAGCTTCGCACCGGTCGCCGTAATCAGCCCGTAGCTTCCCTCACAGAGCTCGGCTGGGTTCTTCATGGTTGTCACAGTTCGCTCACAGCCAAAGTAGCGTTCTGTGGCAGACTCCAACAAAAAGAAAAGGAACCAACACTGGAAGAGCTGGTCAAGAATCACTTCAGACTCGAATCCTTATGTATCGAGCCAAGAAGACCGAAAGAAGATCCGGAACAAAAAGCTATCCAGATCCTAGAGGAAACCAGCAGAAGACTACCCGAGGGAAGATTCGAAACCGGCCTGCTATGGAAAGAAAGAGACCACAAGATACCCAACAACTATAAAGAAGCTGAACGACGCCTGCGTTCTCTAGAGAAGAGACTGGACAAAGAGGAAGACCTCAAACAGAAATACGAAGAGAGGATGGACAATCTGTTCCGGTCGGGTTATGCAGAGCCAGCACCCACTCCAGCCCCAGAAGGAAAAACGTGGTATCTACCGCATTTCCCAGTCATCAACCCAGCAAAGCCCCACAAACCGCCAAGGCTGGTTCATGACGCATCAGCCAAAGCAGCCGGCGTATGTCTAAATGACATGCTATATTCGGGACCAGACCTGCTACAATCACTTCCTGGTGTCATCATGAGGTTCCGACAATATGCATATGCAGTCAGCGGGGACATAAAGGAAATGTTCATGCAAGTGAAGATACGAGAAGAAGATAGAGATGCGTTACGGTTTCTATGGAGAGGCAAACGGCGGGAGGACAAACCGGAGGAATACAGAATGACATCTGTAATTTTTGGAGCTACTTCATCTCCATGTACAGCACTATTCATCAAGAATAAGAATGCCAGTGAATTTGCGAGCGCCTACCCAGAAGCTGCAGCAGCAATACAGAGGAATCACTACATGGATGATTACGTCCAGAGCTTCTCCACTATTCAAGAAGCACGAGAGATAACGAAGGCCGTCGACTTCATTCACAAGAAAGCGGGCTTCGTACTAAGCGGGTGGACATCAAATGACACGAAGACGATAGAAGAGTTCGGACTTCCTGAAGAAAGTAACTCCTTGACAGTAAGCCTGGGAGGCAAGGATACAGAGAAGACACTTGGACTGCTATGGCACGTGAAAGAAGATTACATAGGGTTCAACACAAACTCTATGAAGATACCCGCAGAAGTAGAAGAAAACCAGCGTTCTCCAACCAAGCGAGAAGCCCTGAGCATCATAATGGCACTCTTCGACCCACTGGGACTGATTTCACCAATCACCACGCCAGCCAAGAGAATATTCCAAGACACCTGGCGCTACAAGACTGACTGGGATGATCCACTACCAGCGGAATTAGAAGAAAAATGGAAGAAATGGATCACGTCGCTTAGCATCATCAAACATTTAAGAATACCACGATGCTACGACTACGAGCAGAGCGTCTCAAATCAGCTGCACACCTTTGTCGACGCGAGTGAAGAAGCATATGCCGCCGCAGTATACTGGAGAACAGAACGCGAAGATGGCAGTGTGCACTTGTCACTGGCAGCTGCGAAGAGTCGCGTCACGCCCCTCAAGCCAGTCTCTATGCCCAGACTGGAGCTACAAGCAGCCCTGCTAGGTGCACGCCTCGCACAGACTGTACTAGAAGAGCACGACTACAAAGTGGAGAGCAAGACTTACTGGAGTGATTCACGCACAGCATTAGTGTGGATCAGATCAGAACCACGCGTCTACAAATCCTTCGTGGCCCATCGTCTGGCCGAGATTGAAGAAACCACCAAGAAAAATGAGTGGAGGTGGCTCCCTTCCAAACTCAACGTGGCCGACGACGCGACCAGAGATACTCCAGACAACTTCGACGCCACCCATAGATGGTACCAAGGGCCGTCATTCCTGAAACTGCCAGAGTTACAATGCCCGAAAGAAGAGAACGTGGTCAAATATGATACAGGAGAAGAAAGAGAGAAGTGTCACTCGTGTCAACAAGAAGACGACCGAAATCAAGATCACCTGCCAAAGATCGACAGGTTCTCGAAATGGCTTCGACTCATAAGGGCGACAGCACAAGTCTTACAATTTATAGAGCTGTGCAAGATAAACAAGAACACGGTCGCAGCCACTAGAAAAAGAACCAAGAAGAACGAAGCAAAGATTGGCGAATATCCAGATTGGCGAGCCGCTAAGAAGACGCTACCTAAGCAGGTGAAAAGGGTCGCACCTCACGACCCTCACCACCACATTGAAATACCCGCGACATACCTAGAAAGAGCTGAACAGCTGTGGGTCCACGCCAGTCAACAAGAAAGTTTCAGAGCTGAGATGGAACGAATCAGAAGAGAAGACGCACCTAGCAACAGCGACCGCCTAAGTCACCTCAGCGCGTACATCGACGCTCAAGGCATCGTACGTCTACGAGGAAGAGTGGCCGCAGCACATGAAATAGCCGAAGACACGTCCAACCCACCTATACTGGACGGCAAACAGACCTACACACGGCTATACATAGCTCACGTACATGAGAAACTTCCATCATGGCGGAGTCGAAATGGTCGTAAATGAATTAAGACAACGACTGTGGATCTCGAAGATACGCCCAGCAGTAAGAAATGTAATCAAGAGTTGTCTGCCGTGCCGCATAAGAAAAATGAAGCCAGCGAGCCCTCTCACAGGAGACTTACCGTCAGCACATCTCGCCCACCACGCGCGCCCATTTACCTTCACAGGACTCGACTACTTTGGTCCTATAGAAGTGACAGTCGGACGCCACCATGAAAAAAGGTACGGAGCTCTCTTCACGTGCATGACGTCACGAGCGATTCACATAGAAATCGTACACTCACTAAGCGCCGACTCTGCTGTGTCGGCCCTAAGAAGATTCATGGCAAGAAGAGGCTGCCCGAAAGAACTGTGGAGCGACAATGCTACGTGCTTCAAGGCAGCTGAAAAGGAGCTCGGCGCGGCGGCTCTCGAAGCGCTGGAACATGAAACCACATGTCGCCACATCACCTGGAAATATATCCCGCCAGCAGCCCCGTTCATGGGAGGAACATGGGAACGAATGGTGCGGTCAGTAAAGGAAGCGCTGAAAATCACATTGAACGAGCGGTACCCTAGCGACGAAACACTGGTGACACTATTAACAGAGGTCGAGAACACAGTGAACTCACGACCTCTCACCCATGTCTCGGTCGACCCCCAAGAACCCGAAGCGCTGACACCGAACCACATACTCATCGGCCCTAACTCTCATCTACCAGTACCGGGTCACTTCGAAGAAAAAGACGTGACAGCCCGCCAGCAATGGAAGAGAGCACAAGTCCTGGCGGACATCTTCTGGAAGAGATGGGTCAAGGAGTACATGCCCCTACTGCAATACCGGCGGGAGCCCACCAGCACAGGAACACAACCCAAGATCGGGGACCTCGTCATCATCTGCGACGGCAACCTACCACGCAACACCTGGCCACGAGGTCGCATCAGCCAGCTGTATCCAGGCACCGACGGGGAGGTACGAGTTGTGGACGTCACCATCAGCAGCGGCCACGTCCTGCGGCGTCCTACCAGGAAGATCATCGTGCTACCAACGGAGTCGCAGAGTAGCGACGGCGGAAGAAACGTGCGGGATAGTGAACTTAGTGTGTGAGTGTATGAAAGACGGTAGTATATATGTACGAGACAGTAAACATAGTGTGTGTATTCATAGTGTTTCGCAAAGACAATTATTATTTCAATAGTTTCAATTGTTCAACTAGCGTGTGAGTCAAGAGCTGCTATCCTGCACCGATTTTAATAGGTGCGACATCTCTACGCTACGAAACTGGATGTCGCACGGCGGGAGGAATGTGCAGGATAGCTGCAGGCTCCATTAGTTAGCATGGTATATTATAGTTTTAGGCATGTGGTATTTTCAGTTTGTGGAAAAATAGCATGCAGTTTTAAGTCCAACAGATGCTAAAGATTCCCACGGCGCCCGAAATGTTTGGTTATTGTTTTGCTTATCGCCGGTCGTTGTCGCAGTAAAAATCATTGTTTTATATTCTAAAAGGTTTACTAGCGGCACTGTTAAAGGAACTCATTATTGTCGGCATGTATTAAGACCTTTTGTTGAATAGGTAACAGTTGGGCGTAAATTGTAATCCGCACAAAATATCTTTCTTAGTTTTAGGAAACGAATTTATTGTTGTCGGTATCTATTGACGTAAAATATGCATTTCTTTAGACATTTGTAATAGTTCCAAGTAAGGTTGTGTTTATGTGTTTACAATAGTTTTAAATAGCGTAGCCAGTACTTTGTTAGACCACCCAAAGCGTGGGAAATAGTAGGGATAGAACTAACGCCACTGGGGCATATAAAAGGCCTTACTTGTAAAAATACAGCTCAGTTCAACTTCGAATTTTATATTTTCTACAGTCTTCAGTCCCAGCATTCAGAGAGAACACTCCTAACTTACAAGAAGTGTAACCGCTCCTCATTAGTTCCTTGACTTCGTTTGCCTACAAAACAATTCCTGCAAGTGTTTCATTCTACGAGGTTCGAGCTATCCCCAACAATATCATTGTAGTAGATTTTCAGAGATTTTCCATGTTATTTCACCAAAGACTTTATAAAGGTTTTCCTGTAATCTAGTGTTGAACTAATATCTGCATTTAAATAAGAGGGAGGGGGAAATGGTCGGACAGACAGACATACAGACACACGAGTGATTCTATAAGGTTTCCGTCTTTTCCTTTTGAGGTACGGAACTCTAAAAAATAAATTACTTGCTACAGGAAACATGTATGTTCTCACCCTAAGCTCCTTATATTTTTTGCACAATTAAATAAAACTTAGTTGCCGTGTAGACTGCTTGCACAGCCCATTACTTCTTGTCTGATGCTCAGTACGTTACATTACTGAAATGAGGGTAGGTACTCGTAGGTAAGTATTTATTCAAAGAAACCTGCGAGTTTCTCGTATTTATTTAAACGTGTTCGAAATTGAGAAGGTTGTGGTTAGGTTCAACTCAGGCAAAAAACAAATAAGAACATATGAATTCTGTGAGTTACCGCGTCGCTTTCACCTTGTGACGAAAGTTTTGAAGGAGGTCATAAATCTAAATTATAAAATCTTTTTAGTTGATTCACTGGACACACAAAAGAAAACATAAACATAAGTTGTTTGTATTGTGTATAACATAACATACTTATGTTATACACAATACAAACAACATAACATAACTTAGAGCATAGGTCCAGTTTACTCAACATAAACTACCTACTGCGCAAGGAAATTAAAAAGAAAATAATGTTGACAGTAGTATTTAAGAACAGATAGAGATGTTCATCGAGACAAATAAGTACAGGGTAGTAAACTGATACTTTTCGGATAACTCATAAAATAACAAATTCATCGATAACGAAATTGGCTTAAAAGTACTCGTTCTGAAATTTTCTATTAACTTTCCTTGTTTATTGAGGAAGTTGTCGTGACGCGTGTCATGCAAATTACTGGAACGACTTCCTTGTTTCAGTATTTTTAAATGTGCCTCAGTACCTACTTTAAGCAAGTAAATGGCTAGATAGCAATGGCTGTTCCTGACAAGGTAGTATTTATATAACATTGGGTAGTACAGTTTTTACGGTGCACTGCCTTCCTTTTTGTAAATTTTCTGGTTATGGTAGCTTTTTAGCCCTGGTCGATCAGATCGAGTAAGATGTCTCGATCTAGTGTTTTTAATATATCCTATTAAACAGACAAAGCAGCAAAAACATCGAATCAGGAATTAAGATGCAAGACAATCAACAAATCGTCAATTTCAGTGGCAGTGGCATTGCTTGCAGAACGGATGGCCGATAGGGACAAAAAGTTCAGAAGTAGCGACCGCGAATCGGGAGACGTTGCCTTGGAAGGCCTTCCACTACGTGGACCGATGACCTGGTGAGGTTGCGGGCATCCACTGGATGCGAGACGCAAAGGACCAGCCAATGTGTCAACACTTAGGGAAGGCCGAGGTCCAGCAGTAGACGTCGTTCAGCTGAAATGATGATGATCATAAGTCAAAACAGTATTTTTTTCTTAGGGCATTTCTGAATTATTATAACTATTGATTCGGATATTTCTGAAACCTATTTCTAGATTAATTTAGTCGTACCCAAATGGAAAACTTTATTCATATTCCAGTATTGAGAAAAAAATCATTTATCCCAAAGTAAATTAAGAACACTACTCTGTTTTTTTTATGGTTTCTCCAAAAGAAATATGTTATTGTGAACTTTTTTCTTCGTGAAGAAATATTTTGTTTGAGTATTTTTTTTTGTGAAATGGGCTTTCATCGGGCCCAAACTGAATTATAATGACAACAAAGCGAGTTTATTGTGGAGTATCGATGAGTCCTATGAATAAGGGCCAATTTGAAAAATGACAACTTTTCAATACGAGCTTTCTGCTTAGAAAGTTCGTATTGAAAAGTTGTCAATTTTCAAATTACAATTTACACTAGGTACCTCAACCTAGGCTGGTAAAAAAAAAATTAACCAAATGCGTTTTACAATTACATTTTTTAGGCCCAGATGTGGTCACATTAACTATGGGGTCTGTGGCGTACTTTAGATCTTCTAAAGTGCAGGTGTTGGGACACTTCAGACACTCAGCAAGTGGGACATTGTCTAGTCGGCAGCATATCATTCACACTGTCTGTTGAAAGGATCTGTAATTCCACATTTTGTCAAATTGTGTAAACAGCAGCCTGCTTTTCAAACAGGCACTACTGGTCATATCCCGGGGGTAAATGCTCGTGGGGTTTTAAGGCAGTCGTGAGCAGGTGAGTGTCGTTTTGGTAAATGTAAATTTACCAGCAGAAATATATTAGGACATTCCAAATGTGGGGTATGCACCCCAGTTAGTAGAAACTAACCGACACAGCAGAATGAGTCCCGATCTCTTCTGTTTGATTTATATGTTAGTGCCTTATCCTCTATCAGCTTTGGGTTAGAGCAATGTTCAACCTTATATACTAGCCATGGTATGTTAAGGTCCCCTTTTGAGTTACTGTTGTGGGGGTGAAATGTGCACGATTCTGTCTTAAACGGGTTTGGATGGGCAGGAGATCGCTTAGTATTTTTATGAAATCTTGGGCGTTAGCAAGGGTGCTTAAATTAGTAGAAACCATTTTACTGAACTTTTATTAAACATAGAAATAGATAGTAAGTTTCATGTTATAAAAATTTGGTTATTATCTCAGCGCGACATTGTTGCGTGTGACGTAGAACTGCTCATATAGACGTAGATTGGCCATTGTAAGTAAGTAGTAAGTAAACCAAAAACGCGGAATCACCCCCCGTACAAGTCTCTAAATAACCGCTTGGCCCTTATTACGTTTAAAATTGTACCACTTAAGCCCTTTTACTTCAGCAAAAAAAGCCTTTCCATAAATGTGTCTGTTTTTTTAGTCAACTGGATTGAACACAAAAAAGTGAAAAGCTCAAACTTTTGCTTTGGCCCTTATTCATAGGACCCATCTATATAACGTTGCTTAATGGTTTGTGAAAATGGTTGTGCACTCAATATTTCAGTGGACAACCTCGTATGAATATATCCGAAATTCTTCTGTTTTTGTTAACTATAGAAACTGATTGTTCTATTTACCGGTATTAATCGGAAAATAAGACAAAAAGTCATAATAAATTGAAAAGCAAAATCAAAAGTCATTTATTCAAATTAGGCTGATAATCAGCACTTTTCGAACGTCAAAATTTACTTTACTCTACTTATTTACATGAGACAGTCCCCTAAAACGCCCACCCTTCGGCACTTCCTAGTGTTTTAGCTGGAAAGAAGTGACGGAACAAACTCCCCAGCAACACATCTGTCTGTTATATTGGTTAGAAGAACCACACTCGATACAATAGTAAGGCGTAAGTTCAATTTAGATTTACTACAGACACAAATCAATAATAAAAAGTATATAATTATAAACAATAAAAAAGTACATAACATATCGCAAGCAAAGGCAAAATTATTGCTTTTTTGTTTTATAGAGCATTTAAAATTAAGATGCAATATTATTAAGATTAAGATACACTCAAATTACTGTAGACTTCATGGTTCTTCGAGCACACAATTTTTTCTATTGAGAAGGATGTGTAGCGTTAAAAACATACAACGTTGGAATCAAACCTCCACCTTTCTGTGTTCGTGCATTTGCTAAAAACAGGATCAAAGGGACATTGAAAATAGAAGGGAATGTAATCTCTCAAACGAAAAAAAGTACTGACAGCACACATAACCAAAATGCACCGCAAACATTTCGTTAGGTAAAAACTCTGAACGGTGGAGAATGAAGAATAATATTATTAAAGAATTGAGGTAATAAGCATTCTAGATAACAAGCGACATGGCATCATGTTTCGTGATACAGAATATTTGGAGGTCGTGAAGCGGCGAGGTAATGATCTTATGTTGGATCGTCAACGGAGTAACGAGCTGAGTGAATGTGGCACTGAACATTATTATATTTAGGTATTTTCTGCCATGTTGGTAAGTAGGTTAGGTTAAGGAAAATATATAACACTAGCTGTTGCCAGCGGCTTCACCCGCTACAACTCGAAAACTATCCCACGGGAAGATAAAATCGGGATAAAAACTATCCTACGTGTTAATCCAGGTTCTAAAGTATCTGTGTACCAAATTTTATCCCAATCCGTTTGGTAGTTTTTGTGTGAAGAAGTAACAAACATACACACTCACAAACTTTCGCCTTTATAATATTAGTGTGATTATAATTTTAGTATAGTGTGATAACAACACGGCTGTAAACCCTACAGGGTTAGGCAGGTGTGGACTTAATAATAGTACACTCATATTATTTTAGGACGTTGGCATAGCGGGCATAAATTCAGATTATGTGGCTGCTACTGAGAAATTCCTGATAGAAAAACCCAATAACAAATTGCCCGACCCGAGAATCGAACTGACGACCTCATGATCAGCAGTGGCGCTTGTGACCACACGAACAACGAGTCGTTGCAAATATAATTATCCAGGGTGTAAATTAACCCTTCACACATACGTCAACCAAGCATTCTGTACATCAAACTAAGTACCCCTACGCAAACATTTTCGGTGGGAAACGATTTTTTTTTTTGGGGTAAAAAATCACATTTTAACTAAAACTTAACGTAGCACTATTAAAATATTGTGCTAGTGGATGCTTTGAATAGTAAACGGGTCATGGAGGCTTAAGTAAAGTTTTAACCTGAGAAACTAGTATTTATAAAAACAGCTGTGCAAAAATTGGAACTTTGACCCCAAATATCTCCGTAAGTAGGGGGTTCCCAGGTACGGTCTAGAACCAAAAAATTATTGCAGTGGTGGGGAGAACAAGTGCCTTTCGTTTGCATTAAGGGTACTTTTACACCCTTTATGTAGACAGTATCTAATAGAATAAGATATTCACAACCTGCATATTTAGTAGCACCTATATTGCACCAGTAATGTAACCATAATGTAACAGTGTCATACATATTATACAAGACGATTTTTTAGTAATCGTCCAATTTTTTTCTAGGCATTAGATATCATTCACTAACACCATTTTTGAAAAAGAATCATAATAAATCATTTTCTCGAAAGAATTATCCGCCGATGTCATATCTCAATATTTTTGTATTGAGTGATAGGTAGGTACTAAAAAAATTACGTAATCAATGATTTTCACCAAAGATATATTAGAATTTGGACGGTGACTAAAAGTCATTTTGTATAGTAATAGGTATCATTAAACAAGAACAAAACACGGGAACACCCCCCAAAAAGAAACAACCAGAATTCTTAAAATAGCAATCAGAGAGACACACAATCAAATAGTAAATTATCTTATTTCTAGATTCCCTTTTCACTATCGAAATGGTTAAAATAAATCAGCCTAACCTTTTCCCAGATATGTTAAGGTCAGCTTTCAATCTAACCAGATGCAGCTGTAAATGGAGCAGTATTTGACATGGAGCGACTGCCTATACGACTCCACAACCCAGTTATTACTGGGTAATACAATACCCTTTTTTTTGGGGTCGGAAATTATCAAATAACCCCTCCCGCTCTTGGGCAGAGTGAAAGGGAGTGTCAGACTTCTACTGACTAAAAACCACCCATCTTCCTTTTTATAGCCTATATTTATTGTCAAGGCCGCGGTATCTCTTACAACATCCCGCAGCCCCGACGGGCGTCGCCCCTTCCCAGCGACACGAACGCGCCGTGGACACGGCCTATCATCGTCGTAAGAAGGATGGACGGCGAGCTAGCCCATCACTCACCATTCACAGGCCCACGTCTACGGTAGCCGGAAGCCGTCACGTGGCCCCCGGCACCCGGAGCGTCTCCCGCGGCGGCTGGGACGTATGGTTCTCTCCCTCTCACGTTCTGCCACCTCCTTCGCTAGCATCACTGCTTCGCAGAAGGAGGCGACGGCGTCCCATTCCTCCTCGCCCCGGACCATGGCTTGCACCAGGGCCGGACGCGAGAGGTCGCCGCCGCCGATTAATACGATACCCTTTGGTAAGCCTAGTTATCAGACTTTCAGGCTATTGTCTGTAAATTACAGCCAATAGAGTAACTTGTTTTTTGAAGAACTTGGCATGTGATGACTGGTCACCCATCCATGGTCTAAAATAAACAAGCACGGCTTAACCTGAAGATTGATCCAAACGGTTTTTATTATCTAGCCACGAGCTCCTTTCGAAATGTAAATAATCTCTCAAATGGCATTCAGTTTCCGCCAGCAATTTATTGAACCGCATTAAAATATTCCAATCAAATCTAGAAAGCAACTGCTTCGAATCCATTCCATGATTGATTAACCTGATAACTTCCAGTTTTGACTATGAAAAATTATTACTTTTTACAATGTTAATGTTGAGCTTGGCTCCTTGCCAACATCTCGAAACTCAGAGTCTGGAATTTCTGTAACGATAGGCAAGTTTGAATAACATTATCATATCGCACACATTATTAAAGATTTTACTATGTTTGCATGAGAATTTGCGAGTTAAGTTTCCCGACAATAACATTATACAGTCTACAAAATGAGCCTGTAAAGCAGATAATATTTTGTCAGACTACACAAAAATACACAATATTTTCATCTAAAAAAGGTTTTATTCAATATGTTGAATATTAACAAACCCAGGCAACTAATAAAGAAGTGTATACTAGTCTTTATGGCTTATATTTTCAAAATAAGAGCGTAGGCTGCGACGGACAACGTAGGCGAACGTTCGCTACGTTCAGTCTGTATACAGCCAGCGTCCGATGCGAACCTCTGTACCGGTATCAGCCGTCAACAACACGAAAACCGTAAAACTTGGCTGTAAGCAGTTTTCCAAAGCCTGACTGGAGAACCGAATACAACAAAGTTTAATAGTAAAACAAAAATCAACATAAAAGTTGAGACTGTTAATTTACGTTTTTATTTCTAATAACTTTGACAGACATAAAAAAGTGTGTTTTTCTTTTTGATTTTTTGACGTCGCGTCAGTTTTTCTTCGTGTTTGTTTTTAAATGAAGAAGTGGAGTTTATTTGTCATAGAGAACTGAACGTTTATTGTTTGTAGTTTGCGAGTGTTTCAGTGGATCTACAGCACGATCAAGTCGCCTCGTAAAAGGTTTGTGAACTTATTTTTAAAACGTTTTCTTAGATAATAAAGTTTCTGTGGATATCTGTTTAACGTTTACCTATATACGTTTTCTAAACTATTTAAGATTAATGAGGGCTTTAAACCTATTTTTTCCAAGTTACTAATAAAATTTACTTATTTTACGGTGTGTGCTGTACAAATACTAATAATGTTATATTAAACTATACCTATTAGTAAATATGTTAAAGGGTAGCCTATAATCCGGGTAATATACCGACACCTAAGCTATTTAATATTTACTTTCCTGCTCATAGTGCAGGGGCAAAAACCCAACTATAAGTGAAGGTGGACTATTACACTCCACCCGTGAACACACTCAGACCTTGTTTCGCCTACAAAACTTTTAAGATTATAAATAAAAGTCTTAAAACTTTAAGATTTGGTTCATTTATATTTTAATTTAAATATAATAGTATTGTGAACTCTTGGTAAAGTAGAAGGTTACAATTAAACTCCTGCCTAATTTTACGGTTAAAAACAAAATAATGTGATTGAACCTAGATGAAAATTAAATCAATTTCTAACGTGGCAAATCTAAGAAAATCTTTAAAGGTTAACCAAATCGATCAAGTTTCACCGTCAACTGTTTTTCCTTTCACCAAAATTTGCCTTACCGTACCTCTAACAATTAGTAACACTAAACCGAACATTTTAATTCCGCAGACCAGTACAATAGAGACACTTTGAAAGTTTTAACGACTAAAATCTGGTTCAAACCGGTAAGTTCCATAATGACATTAGAGCTGTCAAAGCTCGTTCCGCCATCAAAGACAATTTTTATTTTATTTTTTAAGTCGCAATCAACGCCCTCATTCGAATTTTCAGCATACAAAAGGAATCGTGGTGTACGTAAAAACGGACGATATTTTTGGCATTTTTTTATTACTCATTTTCGTTTTATGTGGTTTGAATCATTTTCTTTGTGCAATTTCTTCGTATCATGGAGTTTTGAAACGAATTTCTATATTTTATTTTGTCGAAGTCAAAGGAAAAATGGTCTTGCTGAATTCAAGAATATAAACTACCAATTAGCTCTAGGGTTACGACTCATACCTGATCATTATTCCCACTAATGGGACAGTACTCAATATCTTTTATTTACCATGAAACAAAAAGTCGAGAACTATTAGCGAGATTTCACTCAAAAACTAATCTCTTATCCACACCTTTATAAATGTATTATAAAAACGGTCTCGGTACGAAATTAACATACATGAATAACAACCGTCTGGCCGTGGATATTGGCTGAAATTTTATACTACAAGTTTATAAGCCTGAAGCCTGGCTTAAAGTGAATAAAAATTTGGGGAACTTTTCTATGTGTTCGCTACCATTTTAATAATTTTTAAACGATTTTGGATATACTTAAATTATCAACAAATATATTATAAACATTATGTGTAATAAATTGTGTGATTGATGTCATTTTAAAAGGGAATTAAAAACTGAGATGATGAATTGCATTCGAATCGAGTAGATATTGAAATTGATTAGAAACATTTGATTACTGTTTCGTGATTTATTTTTTTATTCTAAAACGTTGCCCCACACATAGGATTTTTCCTGTATCGTGGGTGTGTTCCTACATACATATACCCAGAACCGTAACAACTATCTGTAGGTCATACAAATATTTGTTCCCGCGACACGCAGCGCAGCAGTCCATTGCTTGAGCCACTGCGCCAACCGTGCCGTCAATTTATTAACAGTTTAATTAATTTTTTAGATACTTACATAAAATCATTCCTTTTTAGCATGGCAGTAGGCAGAAACCACTGAACGCCATCTGCCTATACCTCAAATACCTACTCCGTTTTCATCATTCTCGTAGGTACATATCTCATATCATAGTTGGTTTCATGGAGAAGCTTGTGGTCTGTGTTTAGTGGTCTGTAAACTCCGACGATATTTCTGATACACGCTGTAGAGATGAATGTATATGCTGAGGTTGAGAAAGCCATAACTTGTTTAATTGTTCACTTTTAATTGGGTTCTTGACAATACACAATAGTTTTCAAATTATGTTAACTATCTACATGTATTATTATGTTTGTTTTATCGATCCCGTTATGATTGTGGCTGATGTGGAACGTACAAGCTGAAGATGGGAAGTGGTTGGGCGCGAATACAATGCTACGCGTTTAGACGCGCTAGTGATGTGCGTATATCGCATCGACTAAAATCTTAGTGTTGGGATTCCAACATAATTATGCAGAATGTGTATGTCTGTATGATGTGGTCTTGAGGCACACGTAGCTGGGCCGCGGGTAGTCCACCGGTTATCGCGGCCTCGACATAGAGGGCGAAGAAGGAACATGAGTGGTTTTTAGTCAGTAGAAGTCTGACACTCCCTTTCGCTCTGCCCAAGAGCGGGAGGGGTTATTCGATGATTTTACACCCACAAAAAGAAAAAAAGTAGGCACACGTAGCTAAATAATAACAGCCTCTCAGTCGATCTTCAGGTGAAGCCGCGCTTGCCTAGTTTGGTCTGTAGATGGGTGCCCACCTATTACTTACCCGTGTTCTCCGTGCCTTGGAGAGTACGTTAAGCTGTTGGTCTCTACCGTCATTTTAAATTCCTTTGGCAGTCGTTACGTATGTAGTCAGTGCAGTGGACCAGAATTCTGACAACTAGTCTTCACAATGGGGTATCGTGTAACGCAATACCTACCAATACGGATGTTTACTGACTTAAAAAAATATGATTCTAATTAGTCTGTCTGTTAGAGTATGGAAAAATATTGGATACGTATTCTTTGTTTTATCAAATCAATAAAAAATTACGAAGGTAAAACGCGTCTAAGATTTGAGTGGGGGGTTGTGACGTCACTGACCGCTATAGAATGTCATACTAATGTTTCAGAAAATGACGTATCGCGAGTTTTCGAAGCACTGTATCGTCTTCATTGTTTGTTTACGTGAAAAAAGAAAAAATACGTGTCCAATATTTTTTGGAAATCTATCTGACGGACTAATTAGTTTTTTTTTGTTAACTACCCTTTATATTGGGATGTGATGTAAGATAGGCAGTTGTTCCATATACAATCTGGTATTTAGCTACATCCGAAAGCTTGTCTAGAAGCCGACCCCAACTCAGTTAGCAAAAGGCTAAGCCGATGATGATGCTGTGAAGATGTTTAAGGATAGGAAACGTACTGCGTTGATCCCAAAAAATATAGAATAAAGGGAAAAAAATGCGAAAAAAAAACTATGCATCAGTTGGTAACTACGCAGTTTTCTAAATAAATATACAATGTTTATCGACACTACTAATACAAATTAATGTTATCGATTCTGATAGGCATATCTGGGTCACTGATTTCCCGATGTAAAATATTTTTTATAGATAGGATTAAATCTAAGAGCTTTCACATAGTTGGTCACAATAGATCAGACAATAGGGTATTTAAAAAAAAAAATTAGTCCGTCTGTAAGATTACCGAAAAATATTGGATATGTGTTTATTGTTTTATTAAATTACGAAAAAAAAACAGGTCAAAGATCATGAGGTTGTCACTTCTATGTCTCTGTCTGTATGTTGTCTCTTCTGTGTCTTCTGTTATCTTTTGACGTCACTTTGTGGGTAAAAAAGTACTAACCTTGTGACGTCACACGACTTGACGCGACTTTTCAAAGCACTGTATTGTCTTCACCTTTTGTTTATGTGAAAATGAAAAAATACGTGTCTATTCGTTTTTGAAAATCTATATAAAATATATCTAAAATTGTTTGAAGAACCGAAAAGTGACTCGATTTCCTTGGAATCAATTAATGAATTAGTTCAAGGTTCTTGTGTTGCTGGAAATCAGATGAATTATCAAAAGTTCGGCAGAACCAGTACGGCAAATTTGTGGACGTGCTTCCGGATACCAAACAATGCCATACATATACTGAAGTATCGGCCGGTGTTCGGGGTCCGTAGTTGGTTGGCAATTTGTCAAGACTGATGTCACCGATCCTTTAGCGGATTTCAGTTGATTTACTTTCAAAGCTTTATATTAAATTCAAGCTAACTTTTCTTAATTGCATGTGATTGTTAGTAATTTTATCGTTTTAATACACAAACTAGCGGACCTGTCAGACGTCTTCCTGCCCGGTCAAGCAGCTTGATCTACCGGGTCCAATAAATTGTAATTCTAAACCATTCTCAAATCTATATGTCCCTTTATTCCATCTAATCTCAGAATCGACTGGACTAATTTTAACGGGACTTTACTGGAAGATGGCTGATGTCTTAAGCTACTTTTTTTGTAGAAAAAAGGAAGAAGGTTTCGTACTCCTACAATTTCATGAAATTGTTATCCGATTTGAATTCGAATAGGAAGTAATATTTGTAAATATAATAATTTCACGCGGACGAAAGTCGCAGGGCACAACTAGCCTTAATAAAAACAGTTATTCATTGGACACTTTCAAAGAAAATGAAGCTAACAAGGCAACTCATTAGTCATTTTCTAAATAGATTTGCTTTGCAACTGCGAAATAAAAAGGTTCTATTTAAAAATAAAAATAAAACAAGCGGTGAAACCAACGAGCATGGCATTTGAAATGTAAAGTTTATTTCTGTGAGTTACAATTTTTATACTCATCTATACTAATATTATAAAGCTGAAGAGTTTGTTTGTTTGTTTGAACGCTAAGATATCAGGATCTACTGGTTGGAATTGAAAAAATCTTTTTGTGTTGAATAGTCCATTTATCGAGAAAGGCTTTAGAATATATAGCATCACGCTACGACCAATAGGAGTAGAGCATAAATGAAAAATGTTGCAAAAACGGGAAACGATATTCCTTATTGAGAGCTTCCGTTGCGTGCGCTGCGAAAATGGTTTAAGTTATGCAAATACTATGTACGAAACAAATGTTTCTTTTTAAAAGTTGTTCAAATAAGTCCGCAATAGCATATATCTATCTACTAAGATTGACTCACTGTAACCATTTTTTACTATCGAAATGTTAGGTTAAATAGAATTATTTTTTGCGAAGCTTATTTAACCCATATGGTATTAATCTATATCTAAATAAATATGTTTGATAGAAAGGAAATTTAATATAGAATATTTGTTCGTTACTCTATATAGTTTAAACAAATATCTTAGAAGATATCGCAATGTTAAGATGTACGCGCGAAAAAATAATTACGCGGTCCGCCGGCCCTTTTGTCCTGATGTAGATACGTGGAGATTCTGGCCTCCGGGAAATTGAAATTCAAAATATTTATTGCACCATAATATTTACAAGGTGTGGCCCAGTGGTAGCGGCTCCGACTTACGAACAGTTGGTCGTGGGTTCGAACCCAGACAGGCGCATTACTTTGTGTAATTTATTTCATCACCACTGCTCTCAAAACGGTGAAGGTAAACATCGTAAGGAAACTCGGAATATCTTAGAACCAAAAATTTGAAGATTGTGACATCTTCCAATCCGCACTGGACCCGCGTGGTGGATTATAGCCCATCCCACACCTAGAGAGGAGGCCTGAGTCCCTGCAGTGGAAACAATAAGGCTGATGATGATGGTGATTGTATATTTAACAGTAAGAGATAGGTAGCTACCTATAGTAATTCTCAATTTTATAATGTAATCTAAGGTTCTATCAAATATTATAGAGAGGAAAGATTAGCTTTTTTGTTTGTTACGATTTAACTTAAAACTCAGACGCCTTGGAAAATTCTTTCAACATTAGAAAGCTAATTGAAAAAATATTACTTTGTTGGATAGTCGATCTATCGAGGAAGGTTGTAAGTTATATATTATTGTGACGCATACGAAGTTGCGTGGGTCAGCTAGTTTATAATATTTTTCTAATAATTTTATCTAGTACTTCCAAACTTGAAATCATGATCAACATGCATGTGCAATTTAAAAAAAAAACGAACGTCAGAAACTTTATCAATATTTTAATATCAGTCCGAAAAACTCAAGTACCCACTCCAGACCATAACAACGTTCCATTTTTAGATAGCGAATCATATCACATCAAAAATGGCGTAATTGGGAGTTCTTCCCACATTTGTATCTATTGATAAAAGAATGGAGAGATAACGGATAATATTCTGCAAATAAAATAAGCTGCTGTTTGAGAGCAAAAGATAAAGCGCTCGGAAAGACCTTTGCTATCTTTTCAGAGATTTTCTCCTGTCACGTAGATGTGTACTGATCGAACCACTTGGGATGGGAATGTGAGTTGTCTTTGTTACAGAAATAGTGAGATTTATTTTTAATGCTTTTTTGAATCTTTACATGTCGTCGAGACATAGTGAGAAGGCTAAAAAGGACAAAACCATTCGAGCTAATTTAGTGAAGTGTTAGTGTAATGTAGTGAAGTGAGTGCTACCCATAAAAAACACAAGAATAAAGTGTCTTCCCCTTATTAAAGACAATAAGAAAAGTGTTAATGGACACATTCTAGACGTAATCTCCCTAGCAAATTAAGTCAAATTAGATTTACTCATTAGCTTTAGTATTTAGCTAGATTGTATTTCCTATGATGCAACCGTATTAGGACACATCATACAAAAAAAGAAAAAAAAATGTCGTCGAGAAATATCTCTCAGGCATGGTGGTTTGGGCTGCGGAGTATTGTAAGAGATACCGCGGCCTCGATATATAGGGCTAAGAAGCAGCATGGGTGGTTTTTAGTCAGTAGAAGTCTGACACTCACTTTCGCTCTGCCCAAGAGCGGGAGGGTTTATTTCATTCCGGTTTCTTTACGATGTTTTTCTTCACCAAAGCAAGTAATAATAGGGATGTTTACTGGTTTAAAAAAAATGTGTTTCTAATTAGTTCGTCTGCTAAATTATCAAAAAATTTTGGACACGTGTTTTTTGTTTTATCAAATCAATAAAAATTTACGAAGATAAAACGCGTCAAAGATCTGAGTGGGGGTTGGTGACTTCCCTGTGCGCTAAAAATGCCATACTAATGTCTTAGAGCATGACGTCACACGAGATTTCAAAGCACTGTATCGTCTTCATTGTTTGTTTACGTGAAAAAATAAAAAATACGTGTCCAATATTTTTTGATAATCTTTACGACGGACTAATTACTGAAGATATTCCGTAAGTTTTATAACACAGTATACAATGACTGTGTATTTTTGAGAAAACTTACATTTCGCTGATGATAGCAGATTTGAGTTTCACCGTGAAATAGAGTGGGTTTTCAATCACTTTTATTATGCCAGTTTCAAACCTAAATCGATAGTGGAACATTTTACTGACAGGTTTCAGAACGTTATGAAAGATGCTTTTGACTTTATAGTATTTTCTTTCATTGAATTATAAACGTAAAACCTTTCCAGTAATTGAAACAAAATCAAAATGTTTAGCAAATAATCTTAATTTATTACGCTTGACGAAAAATAATCGCGTGTATTTATTTAATGATGTTTTATATATTAACTGTTTTGTTGGTTTTGTGATCGCAAACGCGACTATTGGGCAATAAGGTATTTCACCCAAAAAATCTAATTAGTCCGTCACATAGATTTCCAAAAAATAATGGACACGTACTTTTTCTTTTATTACAGTATAGCAACATTACGGAATCATCCAATACGATGCTATAAAACACAAAAAAAATACAATTAAATTAACAAAGTGAGAGTACTGCCGGGTGCACCTCTGCGCAACCCATCAGAGATTAAAGGGGTGATATTTTGTTATATAGTAGCAGATACTTAGGATAACTGTAATTTACACCCCCTTCTAGTGATGCGAACTACAGCATGTAGTAAATCAGTTAAAGTGGGTTCATTTGGCATTGTTGAGAGAAATAAATTGCGGCCATAGTTGGGCTATATTGCTCATTGAGTTATTGCTTATTGTGCCTTTACTTGTTAGCTGGATATAATTGGTCTGTGATTTATTTGAAACGGTCATTGTGAATAAGGATTTCAGCAGAATCTGTTTTCTTTCTTTAATTTTACGAATGAACTAATTATTTAGAGGCATGTATTTAAATCGATGGGCAGACGATATAGTTGCCATCGAGGGAAAAATCTGGATGAGACTGGCACAAGAACGTGGCGATTGGCAACAGAAAAGAGAGGCCTATCAAACAAAATATTACTAAGTTCAACCAAAAATACTGATTTGAAAACAAATTATGCACACTAAATAAATCAAATTCAATATACTATTTAATGGTATTTGCAGAACTGATTGTCTCAACTGAAAAAAAAAAATCTAACATAACCTAACCTAACCAGAACGATTTAGAGTGCAAGTTAGTATTTTTAAAAACAATTCGTATTTTTATATAACCACATTTTTGGTGTGAATTCGACAAAAAAGGTCATCTCCTTTTGTGTGCTTCTTTAGTTTTTTTTGTAGGATATATTTAGTTAATCAATTGGTTTTTTTGTACAACGTTAATTTTTCTGGTATGCATTCAGTTAATTAGTGGAGTTACCTAGTGTGCTGAAAAATCATACAGATATGCATTTAAAAATATTCCTTAATAAAATAGTCACGATTAGAACGCAACGACTACTGGTGTGATAAAGTTGTTGATTTGATCATATTATTCGGAATACTGGAATTCACTTCACACAGTACTTCACTTTTGCACCATGATATTGGCAGGTTCATTGTTCGTGACAGGTCGTGACTACCTACACAAGTATTACGATGTATACCTAACTTTGAATTGATAACCGTCGATTTTTTGATTTATAAATAATACTTGAGAATAATCCATTCATAATGGCGGGTATCCGAAAACAATAAGGTAGTTGACAAAAAAAAACGAATTAGTCCGTCTGATAGATTTCCAAAAAAATATCGGACACACATTTTTTCTTTTTTCACGTAAACAAAAATTGAAGACTGTACATTGCTTCAGAAACTCATGTGACGTCACATGGCACTACATTTTTAACCACGTAGTAACGTCAAAAAAATATAAATAAATATATATATACGGTCGAGTTGAGAAACATCCTCCTTTTTTTAAGAAGTGGGTTAAAAAGCCCCCACTCTTCATCTTTGACGCGTTTTATCTTTGTCAATTTTCATTAATTTTATAATTATAATAGAAAACATGTATCTAATATTTTTAGATAATTTAACTGACAGACTAAACAGAGTTATATATTTTGTAGTCAGGAAACATCCCTATTTCTTGAAGAGTGTTTTGCAATCAAATTAAGCTATGGCAGAGATGATTAACTAATATTGTGTTTTTCCATCACGATTTTTTAAGTAACAGCCACAGTGTCTGGACTTGTGCACGGTTGATGGCAATTAAGCCATCCCCTATTACATGGGATTTAAGATTTTTCTCCTGTATCGTGGTTGCGTTCACAAACATTTAAACTCACATACACAAATACCCAGACCCGGAACAACTATCTGTAGGTCATACAAATATTTGTTCCGTGCGGGAATCGAACCCGCGACACGCAGCTCAGCAGTCCATTGCTTGAGCAACTGCGCCAACCGTGCCGTCAAAGATATGTGAGTGTACTAGGTATTAGGCTGCTTTCACATTAGGACGTTAGCAGCGCAGCAGTCGCGCGACAGAAGCACATTCCTTCACATTTTTTAAGAACTGCCGTAACAACCCGTTAGTTTATAGTCGCGCGACTGTCGCGCTGTTAACGTCCTAATGTGTAAACGGTCTTAGAGTTCACTTCTGCTTGATTTTTCGGGGGTTACAGTCGTGAAGTTATGACATGAATACAGAATATCGGTATGTTAAACTTCGGAGTTCAATATAACAGTCCTCTACAGTCAACTTTACGTAATACATGCATTATGCTCTTATTAATTCTAAAATTTTACGAATAAAATAAGTAGGTATTTTAAGTATTCAATGACTATTTATAAAATTCACTTCGAAGTATTTCTCCACTTCAGCATTTAAACTACAAAGGAAAATCTGAAATTGATTTTCAGTCTAAATAAAGCTCAAGTTATTGGAAGGTACTCAGCCTGCAATTGACTCATTCAGACAATCTATTAATCTGAAACTGAATGGACGTTATAAATCAGTTTTTTTTTCTTTCTATTGCTGTCTTTCAGTCCTCATACCTACATGTGTTTGATTTGTATGTGTTGTAAAATAATATCACGCCTGTAAACATGGAAGGGGTAGGTACAGATGTACTTAGTATAGTACATCCATATTACGCTAGTTATGTCCTGCCGGGCACAAAACCAGTCTCTGTAGTTGAGACTGAAAAATGACTAATGGAGAAATCTAAACCGGACTTAGAACCTTAAATATGTTCAGGAGTTGCGCTTACACTCACTACACCAACGAGTATTGTGTATGCATTTCACTGAGTACTATTTTTGTTTTACTTAAGTTCGCCTAGCCCATTCAAAAGTTGTTTGGAAGTTATCGCTTTCTGTGATAAGACCGTTATTGTATGACCCTTAGATATAGCAATATTGTAAAAAAAAAAAACTGTGATTACACAGCTCTATAATTCTCATGTAGGTACATCAAATTTAATTTTACAGTCATTTTGTGCGTGTTTCTCAGAGACATTTCAAATAAGTATTTAGATACACCTCTGCCTAACCCTTTGGGAATTACAGGCGTGAAGTTTCTTTATTTATTATTGAACGTCGTTCCACACTATGAATATCTCCTGTATCGTGGGTGCGTTCACAGACATTTAAACCAACATACAAAAATACCCAGACCCAGTTTTGTTATGTATTTGTATTCCCAAAACGTAGAATTTAATTTTTCTTTATTGGATAATGATATACTAGGTACGTCTAAGCGCGTTTTATTTCAAATATTCGACAGAAATTCGAGGTGCCGACTAACACTGGAACACCTGTGCCAAAGTGGAAAAACATGTAGGTACCGCGCCCTACTCCAAATTAAGCTCTGCTTTAATCACAGAAACACCCAACAAAATGTTGAAAACTTAGGAAAAATCTGTCAAATCCTTTTGGATAACATAGGCTGGGACTCAGGCTTCTACTGTGTGAGAGTGGGCTATAATCTGACACGCGAGTCCGGTGTGTGTTTTGCCTGTATGAAATTTAAACCCAAAGCAATTATTTCAATTAGGCACTTTTGAATGTTAGTAAAACAAAGAAAAGCAAAGCTACAACACTCGCATTAACAAGGCATTAATACTCTTAACATCATAGCTTGTGACCAATGATATATTAAAACTATAGATACGTTGTCCGCCCTCAAAAATGACAACATGAAATGAAGGCAACTGGCCACATCGCGCTTAGTTACGCACCAACCTCTCACGTTTGTTCTTAATTTAAATCGTGTGTGTAAACCTGCGCGAAACATAAAGACAACAGGCATCAACAGGCATCCCGCTGTACGGTGTCATATTTTCTTTCCTTTTCTTTACGAGTAAAATTATTTATATAATATTTTCGCCGTTTTGAAGCGCCGCCATGTTAGTTCATGACGTGTCTATTTATAATACGTCATTGTTTGTGACATTGATTTATTTCATTGTTCTCTGAGTGAGTTTTAAAAAATGCTGTGTTTGAAATTAGTTTCTAAAATGAATATTGTTATCATGTACACTATATCATTAGGTAACTCTGTAAAGATAGTCGTATAAGATAAAGAAAAAAAAACTTATAAAAAACTGTAGTTGCCCATGACAAAGCTCAGATATCTTTGGGGAATAATGGGTACGAAACTCAATGGATATTCACTGTTAACTTCGTGTAATCGTGTGGACTGTATATTGCTGTAGGTTTGATTCCAATTGAAAAGACTTGATAATGATTATACTTTTTTAATGCTCACTCTAAGTACAGACAAACACGGAGGATCGAATGGTGGACGTAAACAGAACCATAGACAAAACTAGACGCTGAACGTTGTAGTTTCTTACAGACTAAAAATGTATTTATATTTTGTGTTGCCATAAACATTCACTTTCAATAAGTAAAGTAAGACTGATTGTCAGACTTTCAGGTCACTGACTAACTGTAACAAATGTCAAAGATGAACAAATAGGTAACAACTGGAACCAACAGTATAACATGCTTTTCAGAGGCACTGAGTAAACTCGGTATAAAACAGGACGTCACCCATGTACCGAACCACCTAAGCAAAGGCGGGTAGAACTGAAGATTGTTCCGAGCGGATGGTATTATCCAACCACGAGCTTCATAATAGGACGTTTCAGTCATCATCATCAGCCTATAATGCTCCCACTGCAGGGACTCAGGCCTCCTTTCTTGGAGAGGAATGGGCTATAATCCACCACGCGGGCCCAGTGCGGGTTGGTAGAAGTCACATGTCTTCGTTTTTTTTTTGTTTTAAGACATACCGGTAGCCTCACGATGTTTTCCTTCATCGTTTTGAGAGCAGTGATGATGAAATAAATTACACAAAGCCTGGGTTCGAACCCACGACTTCCTGCTCGTAAGTTGAGGCCACCACCACAGGGCCACCGCTGGTTCACGTTTTGATACGGAGCCAAAATTAACATATTTGCCCTCTAGCTACCGTATGCAGCTCCTCAATTTCCAAATGCATTTTCGCCGACTAAAACTTCAAAGAAAATATTATGTGCGGAGTTTAACCTGAGGGCTTTCTCAGGCTAAACTGTCGACGTAAATAGAACGAGAACCCCGTTCAAAGTTGTTTACCCAAAGTAGGCAAACATTTTTATTGCGCTGTAAAACTGTTAAGAGTGAGTTAGGACTTTTGAGAGAGGCATTGAGAAACGGATGTCAAAATATTTACTGGTTTCTCGTTCGTTTTATTAGACTTCTCGATGCTATTAATTTTGAGAAGAATTTTATGAGATGCTCGTTAAAATAATGTAACAACACGCTTTCAATTCTGGACGTGTTAGGCAGAGGTATACTTAATAGTAAAGTCGCATTTTGCTATCATCATATCCGCAGCTTGAATTCATTAATTGCTGGGATAGGCCTTTTTTGGCGGAAGAAAAATCATCAAATAACCCCTCCCGCTCTTGGGCAAAGCGAAAGGGAGTGTCAGACTTCTATTGACTAAAAAAACCACCCATGTTCCTTCTTAGCCCTATATGTCGAGGCCGCGGTAACTTGTGAACAACCTGCAGCCCCGATGGGCGTCGGTGCTTGCGGGCCCCTCCTATGTTGCTGGGATAGGCCTCTCCTTTCTTGTATCAATCTCCACAGTCCTGTGCCAGCTTCATCCAGGATTTACCCCCAATGGTAACCACGTCTTCTCCCCATCTCGGCGCCGGACGGCCTACATTTTTATCCGACTACGGTAAAGCCAAAGGAGGGTTATGATTTTGACTAGCTATGTATGTATGTGAGTATGTAAATCTGTTCCCTCTCTCTCTCTACTTATCGGAACTCGACATAATTATTATTATGAGGTATCATCAGAACCGTCTTAATTGTCCGGTCCGGTGACGTGTCACAAAAATCGATATGGCACCCTCTAGCGAACAAAACGTAATGAGTTAAAAATAAAAATGGAGATAAATACGCAGTGTTTGATATCATTTGAAAGGGCTTCACTTGTACATTTCCAAAAAAATTGATAAAATTTAAAGTGACGCCCTCTACCGGACGTAAAGCCATGTGTTAAAAAAAATATTTAACACCAAAATTGTATAAATAAAAAACCTAAAGACCGACAACGACAAAAAAAAACGACGCTGAAAAAGTATGGAACAAGATTTTCAGAATACTGAAAAAGAAAAGCCGCAGTCACACGTTTATAGGTACCAACCTAAACACTTAAATAACATACTAATACTCGAGAGCAGCGGTGGCTCAGTGGTGTCTATCTAGGCAGGCGCAATACTTTGTGTAATTTATTTCATCACCGCTGCTCTCAAAACGGTGACGGAAAACATCGTGAGGAAACCGGCATGTCTTAGAATCAAAAAATTGAAAACATGTGACGTCTACCAAACCGCACTGGGCCCGCGTGGTGGATTATAACCCATTCCTCTCCTAAAGAGGAGGCCTGAGTCCCTGCAGTGGAAACATTATATGCTGATGATGATGATGAATGCTTTTTCAGCGTCGTATTTTTGTGTGCGTGTATGTATGTTTGTAATGAATAAACTCAAAAACTTTTGCGCCGATTTCTAAAATTCTCTCACCATTGGAAAGCTACATTCACCCTAAGTAACATAGGCTACTTTTTATCCCTGTATTCCCAGGGGAACAGGAACTACGCCGGTGAAACCGCATGACGTCTGCTTGTCTGATATAAAACTAGAAAACTAGTGGTGTAGTCATCTGTAACGTTTTTAATTTTCCGGAACACAAAATCTCGTCCTTTCCGATTACCTCTTTCCATAACTCGGCGATATTAGTTCGCTAGTTTGAACATGGAAACATTATTAATGGACAGTCGGAGGTATACTTTATGATTAAACGAACTTACCTGTACGTGAAGTTCGATCATAATTATACGATGGCTTCGTCCGAAGAGATTAGAATAAACACAATGTAGTAACACGTACGGTGTTGCCTTTGCGCACTGAAAGTAAAAAGCCTTATACCTACCTAAAAATAAAAAAATAGCATTATTTTTAAGTGAGGGTAGACATATTTCCTTTGCTCGATACCCTGTCATATTGCTCATTTAGTTCAGAGCCTAGATCTTCAATTCCTGTTTTTGATATTTCAGGAAATACCAGGGGATATTTATTTTTTGGAAAAAATGAATATGGGAGGGTGGGTTGCTAATCTCTTCGGACGAAGCCATCGTATAATTATGATCGAACTTCACGTACAGGTAAGTTCGTTTAATCATAAATTATACTCGGCTTCGTCCTTGAGATTAGAATAAACACAATGTAGAATTTGAGAGCGACTGAAATATCAATGAAACATTTTTGTGTAACAAGGCAATCAATTTTAATCAGTAGGTACCTATGAGTTTAAAATCATAGTTGATGATTATTTGAAATAAAGTAATAGGTACACATTTGTACAAGATCGTAATTACATAAATAATTTAATAGTTCTGCTTATAATAGAATCAGCTGAAATTAACTTAACTAACATAAAAACCTATGTGCAGCAGTGGACGTCTTTCGGCTGAACTGAAAGAGTTTTAACATAAATACTATAATTATCATGAAAATTAATAATAATGACTTAATTGTTATTACAATTATTTAATATAGATCTTGCAAATAAATCATCTTCCTCTGTAATTTGTACATTTCTATTATAGAATTTCATAAAAACCTGAGACGAACCGCTCCATCCCGCGGTTTTTCTAATTGTTTCTAGGTTGATTCCTAATTTGTGGGCTTTAGATGTGGCAGCATGTCGGGTGCTGTGAGCTGTAAATACAGATATATCTATACCACACTCTCCTAGCGTAGTCTTAACCCACCGACTCAATGTTTGTGCCGAAACTACTTTATGTGGTTTCCTCAAACCGATAAATAGGCTATTTACATTACCACGAAGTGAGCTAGTTAAATCTAGATAAGCTAAAAGGGTTTGGACTGGACAGATTTCCGGTTTTTCGCGAAAAAATGGTAAAATTAGATTTGGTTGCACTGTTCCTACCTTTGATGTTTTTATAATATCCGGTATTTTAATAGTTATCTTATCAGTATGAACTTGAATGTTATTTATACAGATTTTTGCTAAAGTTTGCATTCGGTGTGCAGTAACCAAGGACAATAAAGTAACTAATTTGCGGGAAATTTTATCTATACTCAAGCTATCGTTCGGATACCAAGAGGACAAAATGTTTAGGACTTTAGACGTATCCCAAGTTGTGTTATACTTGGGTAAGGGTGGTCGAAGTCTAAAGACACCTCTAAAGAAGCGTTTTACAACCTCACTATCACTGATTTTTTCAATCAGAATTAAGGCTAAAGCCGATCGACAGCTGTTTAAAGTCCCATACTGGGCACCTGAATCAAAAATTGTTGTTAGAAATAGAATCACGTCCTTGATTGATGCACCGAAAATGTCGATATTTTTAGATATACAAAAATTATACCATTTCTTAAGACAACTATCGTATTGTCTTATCGATGTATCGGAAAGGGAAGCCAACATTATGCCAATTGCAGGTGATGGAACATTTCTTCTCAGCAACGAGTCCCGGACAAGAGACCGGCAGCCAGGGTAAACCGAGGGTGTGCATTGTTGTTGTTGTTATTTTGTGAAAAACTGAGTCGCTCAATTCCCACTCAACATCTGGATGAATTCTACGCGATTCCGCGTCGGCTATTATATTATCTGCCGAACGAATGTATGAAGCATACACAATAATATTCCTAGATTGACACCATTCCCATAATTCTTTTGTTATGCGTGTTAGATGTGGATATTTTATGCCTCCCATCCGATTTATGTAGGAAATGGCTGTAGTGTTGTCAATGCGAAGTAGTATTTGACAACATTTCATTTTTACGGCAAAAACTTTTAAACCAAAAAAGGCAGCAACGATTTCTAAATAATTTATATGATGTGAACGTTCTTCAATTGTCCATGCCCCACTAGCTGTCTGTTTCCCACACGCCGCGCCCCACCCCGTAGTTGAAGCATCGCTAAAAATTTCCAGGCAGTATTCATCATATTTAATTTTACTAATAGGGTTATCTAATGCATTAAACCACCAATCAATATCTGACGATAAGTATGACGGTATGTTCATATAACTGTCGTAGTTTAATGGGTCACTTTTTAAATTTAAAAATTTGCATCTTTCAAATTCTTTTGTGTATAGCCATCCGTATTCGACGGCAGGGCAAGCAGAACACAATAGACCCACTAAACTTGCAAAATCTCTTATTTTACATCGTGACATGTTTCGAAAGGTTTGTAATTTATTTTTTATTGTATTTGATTTTTCCGTAGGTAAACTGATTTGGAATTTTTTTGTATCAATTATGTAACCAAGATATTTACATGATGTCGTAGGAGATAAGTTGCATTTCTCTTTATTTATAATAAAACCTAGAGCTGACAATAGTTGCTGAGTTACAGCTACGTTTTCTAAACAAACATCGTAAGAGTTGCCAATAAGCAACAAATCATCTAAATAAATACTAGACATATAACCGCAGGATCTGAGCAGCCCGACAACCGGTTTCATTATCTTAGTAAATACAAAAGGTGCCGTGTTTAGGCCGAACGGTAACACATTAAATTCATACAAAACATTGTCAAATTCGAATCTAAGATATTTTTTATAATCATCATGAACTTTTATTAAAAAATATGCGTCTTTTAAATCTACCGTCGACATAAAACTATTTTCCGATACAAGTTTAATTGCTGTACGTAAATCTTCTAGCTTAAAATGTTGTGTTTCTATAAAAAGATTGAGATGTTTTAAGTTAAGTATGAATCTATGTTTACCGTTGGGTTTAGGTATCAAGAAAATGCTTGATAGAAACTGCCCTTCACAAGGGTTGCAAAGAGAGATAGCACCTGTGCATATTAATTCGTCAATACATCTTTTGAAATTTTGTTTTTCCGTTGTTGAGTGAATTCTTGTATTGGGTATAGTATACTGTTTAACACGAGCAGACAAAGGTATTTTATATCCAGAGATCCATGACAGGACAGTCGGATCAGGAGTAAGTTCTGACCAGGTGTCATAAAAAAGTGCCAGTCTACCAGCATAATTGCTTACCCCGGTGACATCTAGCGACGACTGCGGTAGCTCGCCCGTGTTGCGGGCGTTGTCTGCTGCCGACCTCGATAAGACCCGCGCGAGGTGCTCGCGGGCGGATTTTTCTGTGCAGGCTCCCTCGTCCTCTGAGTCCCCTTTTGCCTGCGACTCGGGGGAGGAGCCCGCCAGTTTAAATGGTTCCGTTGTTGGAACGTTGATTGAGGCGGAGGCGGCGCTGTTTTCATTCTATTGATGGGTGGCCGAGATATGGTTGACTTTAATTCTGCTCCTGTTTTAGTTATTGTCTTTGCGATTTTTAATGTTTCAGCTAAGTCTGATCCGAAAAGGTGTTTGTCAATTATTGTTTTTTGTAATTGTTCTTTCATCTCTTTATTTAAATTGTGTAAAATAAAGTTCCGGCGGAGTGTTGAGTCCGAGTGCTGGTTGTCACAAAGAAGGCGTACAGTGTCCATCATCATTTGTATTAATTCCGTGTCCTTGTCCTCTTTAGCAATCATAAGGGTAATAGCATTACCTAGGCATGAAATGGCACAACCTAACTGTTTTTGTTTCATCTCAATACCCTTATCTCTTTTTAATACAACTTCTGATATGGCTGCTTTTATTTCTAAATTCAGTTCCGGCGAGTCAATTAACTTGCAATTACTAGGAGGTATGTATCTTTCTATCAGCTCCTTACGAAGCTCGCTAGGCAAGCCCTTAGTAGCCAGATGCTGTAACCGAACAGCCAGGTCAGTCTGAATTTCTTTACCATAGGTCTTTTCTACAGTCGGGTCCTCTCCAAATATTTCCAAAATTTTCGAGTCCAGCTCGATGCTCGAAGGTGTGACAGTAGCAATAAGGACTTCAGTCTCCGATGAAGGGACCTGTGGCTGTAAAGTACTTGTGGATGGAATTGGGTCTGCAGCGCTAGTTGAGGGAACTGGGTCCAAGGCACTAATCGAAGGAATTGGATCCCCAGCGCTCATGGATGTCTCATCCTGATATTCCGGTTCCAATTCCACTACTTCCTCAAAAGGTTCTTGGTCGTAGTATCGACATCGGGGAGAGGTTGTGTCCTCTGTAATGTGTAGATTTCTTTTGTTATATAACAAGATATCAATACCCATTGTTATTGAAATGAAACAAACTAATGGATAATTAATTTACAACAGTAAGATAAGCGCACGCAGGTGGGCCGGTGTATCTATGGATATAGATATGTACCGCGTGCGGCTTAGTATCTACGGTGAAGTGACAATCCCAAAGACTGCCCGCATCACCCGTATAACTTCACGTATACTAACAAGGTAACAGTCCTTAAAACTGATCGCAATATTAGCCTTGCACGTGATATAAGACAAAAGAAGTTAAATATTTATAACGTTTATGAGTCCGAAGTGTTAACCCCAAAAGTTAACCGCAACGACTTACGACAACGTTAAAACGTTGATGTGATTCTGCAATTTTAATATTGAAACGATTTTTCGCAATATGTGACACTTGACTAACCTCTGGAATGCGACGTTGATCTCGTCTCACGCTGAAGTTTCTGCTCCCATTTTTTTAACTTTTTCGTGATATATTCGTAATCATGTTTACGTTTTCTTTTCCCCATGACACTTTTTTAAACTTTCAAAAAACACGAATAATAATTATTAAAGAAAATTATGTGCGCTCCGGCAAAGCACTGAACTGTGAATGAGCAATATGACAGGGTATCGAGCAAAGGAAATATGTCTACCCTCACTTAAAAATAATGCTATTTTTTTATTTTTAGGTAGGTATAAGGCTTTTTACTTTCAGTGCGCAAAGGCAACACCGTACGTGTTACTACATTGTGTTTATTCTAATCTCAAGGACGAAGCCGAGTATAAATTTTCGTTTCAATATTCTGGGTATCATTTGGATCAATACATGCTGCAAAATATACAAATGAAAGGCATTCAATGTGCCGTATGTAAACTTGCTCTTCAAATTATATTCTTGACCAGATTTGGGCAGAAAATATTTCTACAAAGATACAGCTTTATTAATACTTCGCAGAAAACGTTTAAAATATGAAAATTATGCCATCTTATTTGCATTTCTATAGATTTCTTTCTGTTTAGTTTTCTTATATTTAAAATATTAAAAGAGATTTTATTGCTTTTCCCATTTGCAAAAGTTATAAGTAAGCACTTCTTATTAAATTTAGCCAAAAAACTTTAAAAAATAAAGACGTAAATCAGGTGAATTATTCTTTAGTTTCTGCGTAACAAAATATGAACAAATTTAGGTAAGTAGTTTACAAGAATTCTTATGCTCTATTGTACGATAGTCCAAAACATGCCTCACTGAGTGCAATGGTACTAGAGCATTTTCAGCGCTTTAAGGCAATAACGTTAGAGAAATGACACTCTTGAATGTAGTAAGGTGAATGTCGTACCGTATTTCTCAGCTGCTTCAAGCACTGAAAGACCATTCCTTTAGGAAGGGCCCTTCAAAATGACAGCACACTTTACGTCGTAGCTTTCAGCTTTTCCAGCGCTGCAAGACCGTACCTCAGATACTCCTGTCGTACAAACAGAAAGCTCACGTCGTTTACAAACAAACATATTCTGCTTTCAAACATTAACTTAGTAGAAGACTAGAATCACGATGTCTTCAATTTAGATCTACCTTAGCTTACATTAAGGTGCATTTTTCGAAAGCTGAGATTCTTTACACGCAAAGGGAGTTTTCAATTTATGTTGAGCGAGAAACTGTTGTTAACTCTTCAGAAACATCTTATTGCATTAAGAAACACGTAGTAGTTATTTTTCACTGTAGTTTATTTTTAACTTAATGTTGCAGCATTGAAGTCTCATCACTACATTTTTCTTCTCTTACCTTCTGGGCGTGCACTGCCGTGGCGCGTGAGATTGATATCTGGAAATAAATAGGGGAGGCCCTTGCGCATGAACAGAAACTTGGAAAAAAGTATGACATCCAATTTTAAAGAACTATTTTTTCGTGGTACCCTGATACCAAACGTTATTTTTAAAATTTACTTACCTTAACTCCGTTATAAAGGGTGTAATAGTACCCTTAACGCAAACGAAGGGCACTTATTCTCCCCACTAATACTGCGATCATCTTTTGGTTCTAGACCACACCTACGGGTGGGAACCCACTAGTTACGGAGATATTGGGGGTCAAAGTTCCAAATTATGCACAGCTGTTTTTGTAAATACTAGTTTTTCAGGTTATAACTTTACTTAAATTACCTCCATGACCCGTTTACTATTTAAAGCATCTAATAGCACAATGTTTGAAGAGTGCTACATTGAGTTTTACCGTAAAATGTGATTTTAGACACCAAAAAAAAAAGTCGTTTCCCAGCAAAAAATTTTGCGTAGGTGTACTTAGTTTGATGTACAGACTGCTTGGTTGACGTATGCGTGAAGGGTTAATTTACACCCTGAATGTAAGTCGCGATCATAATACCCTAGTACTATTCCAATCATGACAAAAATTCTCATTAGATTCATTGTGTTAATGATTTTTTATTAAGGTGGAAGCTCACATCTGGCCCGCGAAATTCTAATTTTCTTACGTTTTTGGCAATGTGCAGGCCAGTGCTTGGTTGTATGTTTATGAAAATTTGATTTGCGACTGTAAGACGTATGAAGTTACCGAATTATAACCATCAAAATTACTAACTACTAAAGAACGACGACTAAATTACTAAAGAATGACTTTTACATGCAAAAATCAATCTTGACATGAAAATGAACTTTGAGGGTTGTATTGATGGTCCTCACCGGACACGGTTGTTTCGGGAGGTACCTGCACCGAATCGGGCGGGAGGAAACGCCCGGATGCCACCATTGCGAGGATCGGCCGGAGGACACGGTGGAGCACACAGTGGAGGTGTGCCCCGCTTGGGCGGAGCCCCGCCGTGTTCTCGTAGCGGCGATCGGCGGCGGCGACCTCTCGCGTCCGGCCCTGGTGCAAGTCATGGTCCGGGGCGAGGAGGAATGGGACGCCGTCGCCTCCTTCTGCGAAGCAGTGATGCTGGCGAAGGAGGTGGCGGAACGCGAGAGGGAGAGAACCTCTCGTCCCAGCCGCCGCGGGAGGCGCTCCGGGCGTCGGGGGTCCCGCGATGACCTCCGGCCACCGTAGACGCGGGCCTGTGGACGGTGAGTGATGGGCTAACTCGCCGTCCGTCCGTCTCACGACGAAAACAGGCCGTGTCGACGGCGCGTTCGTGTTCCACGCGCGCCTCAAAGAGATGTCAGCAACATGGGAGGGGCCCGAAAGGGCCGACGCCTGTCGGGGCCGCGGGTAGTCCAACGGTTATCGCGGCCTCGACATAGAGGGCGAAGAAGGAACATGGGTGGTTTTTAGTCAGTAGAAGTCTGACACTCCCTTTCGCTCTGCCCAAGAGCGGGAGGGGTTATTCGATGATTTTACACCCACCAAAAAAAAAAAAAAAAGGGTTGTATTGATAATTTTGATGGTTATAATTCGGTAACTTCATACGTCTTACAGTCGCAAATCAAATTTTCATAAACATACAACCAAGCACTGGCCTGCAAATTGCCAAAAACGTAAGAAAATTAGAATTTCGCGGGCCAGATGTGAGCTTCCACCTTAAATAGATCTAAAGAGAAAACGAATTCTCACTAGATCTATCTGTTTATCACGGATCTGGGCAATGGATCTACTGAGAATGATCCGGGACATCGACGGCCAAACAAAAAAAACTTGCTACCATACTTATTTTTCATCATAACTTAACACGCATACCTGATCATATATCATCATTCATCTAACGAAAAAGACTGTCGTCTGCTCCTGGCCATCGTCCCATGCGTCTTCCCAGGACTGGACTTCTCGTAGTAGCGGATTGCCGAGACTTCCATCAAAACATTTATTTGGCCTTGCCACAAGTGCACATAATGTAAAACAAAAATAATATAAGATACCGCAACCTAAACAAAAAAATAAAAACTTTGTGCCTCACGGCTGCGCTAAAAAGGCAAAGTTTAACAAAATGCCGGTCATCAGTATCAGATCATGAATCCACCTTGCGGGAGGCCTATAAAATGCCTTATTCCTGACTCATTTTCTAAATTTAATTAAACTAAATTAAATGTACTTTCACATGTTCTATAATATGACACACTCTACTCGCGGTAAACACCAAAGTCTTAAATGTAACCTTTAATTTTACATTACACACACGATACGACTAAACCCTGTAATACTATGATCCAAGATACTGTTATCTTGTTGGGTCTTAACTGTACGCGGTAGTTGCGGTTTCTGCAAACATCCTCTAAAGGCGTGCCGAAAAAATTGATAAGATTAGTGTGAACTTTTTGGTGAATTCAGTCGTCAAGTATTTTGAATTTTAATTGTTCGTTTCCCTGTATTTTTTTATTAGCAGCAAAACCGCAAAAATTGTGCTTAACTTTATCTTCTACTTTATTGATCGATTGATCCTCATACGAAGCCTAAAAGTTACCCAAGCACATTGGGGTAAACTTAAAGTTGCCTGTTCAAATTTAAATCTAGAATACTTATCCGCAAAGGAACCAAGACAATCGACATAATATAACCCAAAGTATTCTCTAAGCTGTAGTAGCTAGAGCACATTACTCGTTGAAAGAATGGCCTATGTATCCAACAGGTTCTGGAGTATCGATAGTATAATTTTGTAAAAGCTTATATAGTTTTGTGTTTTTGTTTACATACGAACTAACAAAGATGAAACTTGACTTTGTGAAGGATCTAGCTGTTAATTAATCTTTATTAATTCAAAACATTCTATGTACAGTGTCTAGTTTCACAGGCAGAGTAATTAATCGAAATTCTGGCTGACAAAGGTTTGTTCCATTAGAATTGAATGAAATATATATTGTGTTAGTACACAGCTAACCATATAATACCTACTTTACCTATCTTTCGCTTCCATACTTAATCTGACATTTGTTAACGTGAGTGATCAAAGAGAATACTTAACAAACATTAAATATTATTTACTGTCTTGAAGGTTCAGAAGCTAAATAATAAAATCACAAGGATTATATTCGACTTAGCAACAACTGGTGAGGTTGATTCGTCGATAGAGATGTCGGCAACATTGCAGGGGCCCGCAACCCAGGATTCCGACGCCTGTTGGGGCTGCGGGTTGTTCGAAAGAGATACCGCGGCCCCAGACGCAAAAAGAAAGAACATGGATTATTTTTAGTCAGTAGAAGTCTGACTCATTTCCCACCCTCCAAAAACAAAAATGTTGATCTGTGGATATGCCAATTCATTACTCACTACCACACATTTATTGCACACCGAGATCAGATCAATTCAAGATTTTTAGCAGTCTTACGATACTCTGAAGCTAGAGTCTGATTACCAGTCTTGCCCAGGCGCATTGCGGTTTGAGGGGCCGATGCCTTTTTTTAATTTTTTTTTGTGGGTTGGGATATCGTCAAATAATCCCGCTCTTGGGCAGAGCGAAAGGGAGTGTCAGACTTCTACTGACTAAAAATCACCCATGTTCCTTCTTAGCCCTATATGTCTAGGCCGCGGTATCTCTTACAACATCCCGCAGCCCAAACTGGTCCCGCAGCCCCGACTGGTCCCGCAGCCCCGACTGGAAGGGCAGATGCCTGACGGGACTACGTGTTGTTCGAAACAAATACTACGGCCCTGGAACACAAAGTGTTAAGAATGAACATGGGTGTTTTTTTGTCAGTAGAAGTCTGACACTGAGTTTCTGCGTTAATGCTACTGGGTTATGGAGAATGGAGGACAAATGGGTGACTGACAAAGATTTTCGATACTGGTTTTTAGCTGATTCCATTTAGACTCAAAACCTACCCAAACACGACTGACAGCACCTTAATGAATACAGAAGGATTTAATTATTGTTACTCAGATAAATACTAAGTAAATAACAAACAAAGAAAATCTGCGGCAGATGGTACGTCGGCAAAAAAAAGAGACACTTAATACAGGTGGTACATAATTCATAAAGCATTTCTTCGCACATCAGTCTGGGAGACGAGACATCTGTGAAAATACAGAGACCTTTATACCTGTAGGTATTCTGTGAAAGCAAAATTTTGAGAAAGAACCTTTCGGATTATTGAGCTGGTTTGTATTTACAGTAGGCGTTTAATCTAAATGAACCTTAAACTCTCAACGCACAACGCTCAGCTTAGAATTTCCAATACTTCTTCTTCTTCTAAGCGAAGAAAGTGCAAAATTTATAAAAAAATGTGCACTTTTATTCTGATAACAGCTACTCACGAGTACATATCGGATAGATTAATCATGTCCCTGATTATAAAAGATCTAAATGGACGCTTAATAAAGCTGAAAGGTGTTGTTGCCATACCTACCAGAAAGCTCCCAGAACTTTCTAGAAGATATTGAAGCAATGTTTCGATTTTAACACAAATTTTTAAGGTTCCTTACTGAAAATACCTCAATGACCCATTTACTATTCAATGCATCCATCAGCACAATGTCTCTAGTGCGTTAAATTGCGTTTTACCGTAAAACGTAATATTTTACACAAAAGAATGTTGTTCCCACCAATAATTCTTGCCTTTGTTTACTTAATTTGTTGTACAGAATGCTTGGTGTCGGCTTCGTGATGGGTGGTTTACACCTTTTACATTATTATTTACCATAGTTTTGAATGTACATATATTTACATTTTTAGAGTTCCGTAGTCAATATGGAACCCTTATAGTTTCGCCATGTCCGTCTCGCTGTCCGTCCGTCCCTCCGTCCGCACTATATCTCAAAGATTGTTAGTACTAGAAAGCTGTAATTTGTCATGAATATATAAATGAGCTACAAAGTGCTAAAGTAAAATATTGAATTCTCCAGTACACATTAAAATGGGATGATTTTTTTCTCGCTAAGTCTTTGATTGGATAGGTCTTTAAAAAACATTGCGAGTTTACTCAAACACTTTATCTATTAAGGAATTCGTTTGTGAAATATTAAGGTTTAAAGTGTAATTTTTTGTTAGACTAGAGTGTGTCAACCTAAACCAGCTATACGGGTTGTGTACGGGCATGTGAAAAAATTCATGGTAGTAGCCTATATAACGAAAATAAAAGGAAAACTATCACAGCTAAGTTTGCTTTACAAGTTTACGAGTAATAGTCGACCAACTTATAAAATGTACTTGTATGGAATATTTTCCCATAGAAAATGTATGCGCAGGTGTCAAAACTGCAAATGTAAGTTTGTTTTATTTTTACGATAAATATCATCGTTCGGAGGCAGGGTAGTTAATCATCAGTAGTAAGTTTAAATATTTTGATAGGCTACTACGGAACCCTACATTGTGCGTGGTCTGACATGCACTTGGCCCGTATTTTTTTATTACAATATCGGCCTGCTTTTAATCTCCTGCTGACAAGAATGATAGAATGAATAGATGAGTTCTATAAAAATACGAGGGTTCCCAGAAGATACTTGTTCACTCTTGCTATAACTTACTCTATTTTAACCATATATTAAAGACAATGGGGCTTTCGATGCTATAATATTGCTGTGCCATTAAAAACATCAAATTCTTGGAATTTGAATTCAGTCATAACTTTTATGGGTTTTCTAGAGCCTGACCTAGATTGTGTAATAACTAATGTATTCTTCAGTAGACATAACATACTTAAACTTACGTAGCTTGGTGCTCATTTTTTGACATGTACCTACACGTTTGTATAATGTAACATATATTATGCGGGTACCGGGTCTTGGATATTGTTAACATCGTTTTGGGTTAACGGTACATTTTATGTATATTATTTGTGTATGAATTCAATATTGTATAGTGCTTACTAGATCGGATTATAAGCAACTTCAAATCGTCAAAATATGCATCATAAAATGCTCGAAATATGAAACGCATGAAAATATGTAACTTATTGATATAAGTAAGTATATGTATCACGAAACATTTTTAAATTAGAACACGAGGTAATTATCATAATTTTATTTTTGTCTTCGGAGATACGCCGCTGGCTCAGATCTCAAGTGTGTAAGATCTGAGCCGTCCATCAACTCCCATATATGGAATGCAATTTCGAAGAGATTGGCAACTCGAAGTTTCATAATAATAATAATTTGTTGTACAGGGTCCACATCGAAAATTCGGGATATTGAGTATTATTTCTTAATTATCAATTTGACAACTTCTACGTGTATTTAGATATTATTACGTCGATGTCAGACTGTATTTGTCTTGATATTAATGGCGTCGGCTGTTGCTGATGTTTGTAAAAGAAACAGATGTGCGTTAATTTTTATTGTTGTTAAAACAATTAATTGTTGAGAAACGATTTTTTTTCCGTGGCAAGACATATTGGTTTACGGTAGGACTCAACATCACGCATTTAAAACATTGTGCTGTTTGATGCAATGAATGCAAGGTTCACGGAGATTTAAAAAGTAAATTGAAAACATTAAAAACTTTCTTATTGAATACGACAGCGGTGAAAAAGTAGGAACCTTCAATATTTCCCTTGATAGAAGAAAAATGTGTTCCAAAACAAAAACAATCGTAATAATGACAAGTACAAATACCTCTTGACACTGGGGTGTTTGACACCCTTTATTATGTAGGTTTCCCTTTACTTATATTCCCTACACGCAAACAATATTTCCCAGAATAATCACTACCAGCTATACTTTAATCTAGAAAATTAAAAGTGAAAATTATGTTTTTCCTACTCCTCCGCTATTCTTTTCTGATTAATTTCGTTGCGGGATCCAAGACAGTCAAATCATTTCTCTGGGACTTCGTCGGGCTTCATTGTCTCGGCGCTTTTCTTGTGGTCGCCACTGTTGATTCTGGCTTACTGGAGTTTCAGTGGTTTGGGAATAGTGTGGCGGGCTTGTCCCTTTAAAAAAAAAAAACTTTAGTCTAGGTCAAATTTCCGTGTCTAATCATAACCATCATCATTTCATTCAAAAGACGTCTCAAAGGCCTCCCCCAGGTGTTGCCACATTGACCGGTCCCGTGCGTCTCGCATCCAGCGGGTCCCCGCAACCTTCACCAGGTCATCGATCCACCTAGTGGGAGGCCTTCCAACGCAACTTCATCCGGTTCACGGTCGTCAGTACAAAACTAAAAAAAAAATATTCTGCCCGTCAGATTATTCAAAAATATTGAATAGGAACGTGTTTTTTAGCAAATTAATAAAAAAATACGAAGAATACAGGTTTGTGACGTTACTACGTGGTGAAAAAATGTATTGCAATGTGACGCTACAAGAGTTTTCGAAGCACTATAATATCGTCTTCATTTTTGTTTTACGTGAAAAAATAAAAAAATGTGTCCATTATCTTTTGGAATCTATCTGACGCAATAATTCGATTTTTATTGTCAACTGCCCTATTATAAACTTCCTTTAACATACTTATTCCTTATTAAAGCCATTCAACAGATACTCACTTTACGCCGCATATACAGGGTGTAGCAGAATAAACGCAAAACCTCTCGTATGTTGACTCAGACCAGGAAACTTTTTATTTATGACTTTTGGAAATTCGTTACTTTTTGCGTTCGCGTCAATTACCTTGTTTGCGAATTTCGAGATCTTGTAGAACAATAGTTGTTTAATGTCATGATCCGAAACACGAGGCGAGAGTACTTGGGTTTATTACAATCAACCTATAAAAAGAGAACTTTCTATTCAAAAGTCGTTCGAAGTTATGTAAGGTATGTTTAATTCATGCTACCGCTCCGTTTGGCATATGAGCGCGCATAAAACTAATTTTAAACTGTTGTTGTATAGTTCAGTAGTATTAGGATATATGTGCTCGTACACTCCTTAATAATTAAACTTTCCAATCCTAAGTATCGCGGATGTAATCAAAATTAAAAGTTTTTGAAATATCTATTTATGGCATCAAAAAAAAATCCTTCTGAGAGCAGATGAAGAGACTTTTGTCAAAGACAGTGATGATAAAAACAAAAATAATGTTTTGAGTTGCCATGGTACTGAAAATCAATCCTGTAGAATAAAGTTGAAATATGCAGCCAAATTTTTCATAACATCTCTTAGACTTTCACAAAGTAACGCCCGATCCCTTGGCTTAAAACACGAAAAATTTCAAAACCGATTATCTACACTAATATTATAAAGAGGAAAGATTTGTTTGTTTGTTTGTAACGAATAGGCTCCGAAACTACTGGACCGATTTGAAAAATTCTATCACCGTTGGGAAGCTACACTATCCTCGGGTGACATAGGCTACTTTTTATCCCTGTATTCCCAGGCGGGTGAAACCGCGTGACGTCCGCTAGTGACTTATAAACAGGCCCTCTAGAATGCTATCGTATCATCTCCGGTCGCCAGAGCCGCTTGCTCAAATGTCCGTCGTCGAGGATACAGCTCATTTATAAGAGCTTATCTCTTATCCTTCGTTGGGTGCAAGAGCTGCAGTTTACCGACCCTTATTAGTTACAGTCACGAATCGCTGAGCTCAGTTATTATCAGGCGTGACGATTCGAGAGCAAATACGTAACATAGTTGGCAAATCAAGAAGGTTGATAAATCTTTACAATCATAATCAATATGTCAATACGTCTGTCCGTTACTGTGCTAGTAACCCAATAAAATAATAAATAAAATGTTTATTTCAATTAAAATCACGTGCGATTTTTGGTTTCCGTTTTCAGGAATATACATTTGCTTTGTCGTCTTTAGTAGGAGTAGGTATTTGTATATTTAAGTCACACACTTCAAACAGAGCCGGTTTCTCGTTTGTAGGTTCGCTTTTACTTAGACAGTCGTTTCAGGGAGTTTGAAGTCAGAGTCCTTAAACTAATATTACCAAAAGCATATCTTATTACACAGTTACTGTATTTTACAGATCAGATCGCTCGTCGTCCTATGTTAATTTCCGGTATTCTGCTTTATCTGGTTTGACATACAATACCTCAATAATAAATATTAGTCAGAAAAGGCTTGGAATGGAGCACAGCCAGATATAAAACAAGAGAAAGATTATGCCATAACCAATCAAGGACACTTGAACTAACCTTGAGAAGACTTACAAGAGCAACACCAATCAATCAACTTCAAATTGACCTAAAATCCCAAAAGACAGCGACCATAATACACGAAACTACCACCAATTTGCTGCATGATAAACTTCCCCTTCATTTTCCTCTACATCTATTTCGATCTTGAAGATAATTAATTTGTTCCATTTTCTGTCCTTTGTGCTGTGATGTGTCGACTGGCATGTTAACGTCAGTAACTTGATTAGAAATGAGGCCCCAGAATGTCGCCTTGTGGTACCATTATGCGGCCCGAGCATTTCAACGTAGGATCGTTATAGGGTCCGATATATCATCCCATCGTCGGGCTAGTAAACCCTTCCCTTCGATTAAGTTTTACGATGAGAGAACAACCGATGCATTTTATGTTCTTCATTTGTCCTTGGAGTAATCTTTTGTCCTTCGACGAAATCAGGATTATTCTTGTCTTGCGTAAAATGGAACGGTCACACATCTAATGGTCAAACAAATCATATTTCTCTATTCACTTTGGTTCAAAATAAATTAGTGTGTGAAACTGCTAGACCTGTATGTTAGCCTTTGATATTTATAATGATGGTTTTGAGAATTATGAAAATTAATAAGAGCAATTTAAATAACGAAGGTCTGAGACCTGTCGGAACCCTTGCTTTTATTAAAATCTCAAATTAAAGCGAACGGTTTGGGTTACACATTTTACGTACAAGTAATTTAAAATCTAATCATAACCTACGTAGAATTTTTCCAACAATTTTGAGGTTGGCTTGCTTACATGCTGCAGTACCAATTTTTTACATGGTGCGACTGCCTATCTGACCTCCGTTACCCAGTAGTTGAGTAATACACCCCTTTGGTAAGACTGGTTCTAAGATTTTCATCTTCACTCTCTCCGACATACATACTTTCCGAGGTACAGAGGGAACTATAATAACTATGTGATTTTATCCACCCATTCATAGACTGCACTCGACAAATGCTTTTGAACCCAGGAGATGGTCCTTATAAATTAGCCACGTGCCCCATAAATTCTTGTAAAACAAATTAGTCTTCCTTATCTAGGAGGAGCAATCAAATAGTAATAAATAGACTTAAAGTTCAGTTACGAAACTTACGGGCTTGGACGGTAGCCAAGACTAGGGTATAAAGCTGGATTTACACTGAGCAATTCCGTGTGTATTATAAAAAATGTCTGTACCTTTGTCTATATGTAAGCTGGTCACGCCCGATATATTTCCGTTTCTAACCTAGTTTTAGATCCTAACTTCTAGCTGTTGCAATCTACAGTGGCATGTGTCGTTGTACTAAGAAACGAAATGAATGCATAAAGGTTTTTTTTTGGTGTGTGTGAAATCGTCAAATAACCCCTCCCGCAGAGCGAAAGGGAGTGCCAGACTTCTACTGACTAAAAACCACCCATGTTCCTTCTTAGCCCTTTATGTCAAGGCCGCGGTATCTCTTACAACATCCCGCAGCCCCGACGGGAAGCCGTGCATAAGGCCTTGGGTTCGATTTTCAAGTGCGAGCAAAGTTTTTTTGGGTTTTCCGATCAAGAATTTCTAAGTAGCAGCCACGAAGTCTAGATTTGTTTCCAGTTGATGGCAATAGACTTGGCACCTCTTATATGGACACTTAAACAAAACTGGCAAAATGTTGGTGTAATTATGTTTATGATTGATGAAAGATTTTGTTAAATTCAAGTACACACACAGATATAGATAGACCAAGAGATAACGCAAGAGCAACACTTCGCTACCTTCGTTACCTAGCTTACGTACAAAAATCATAAGTGGCCACTTTTGCGCTCAGTCTGCATCGGTGTACTCGTATAGCGCTAGTTGGAGGTATTCCCATCTGAGCACCGAATTCCTCCCTGGTCTCCTGGTAGTTTGTGGAACTTTACTAAAATTATTATCGATTACTTTTATTATACACCCCATCACTAGCAGCTACCAAATCGTAGGTGCTCAGATGGGAATGAAATTAAATCTTTTTTATTGTTCCCATTAGAGCACCACGTCAAAATATTGATAGGTGCTCAGATGGGAATACTTCGCTAGTTGGACGTCGGCGCTGGTGCAAAAGGCGAGGCGAAGAGGACGCCGTACATAGCGGTGTCTTTGAATCGATTTGATTTTCCAATTTTCAATCACTAAATAGTGCTTGTGACGCCATAATAAGTAGTAAGGAAATGTCACGCTTGCGATATCTAGTGCTATCTATATCATATCTGTGGGAGTCCTAGTTGTTGCCTTCTCATGAATATTGTGAAATCGTGCGTCTTTAAAGCTTACACAACTGTGCCCTATTCAACACAGAGCTTTACTCTTTGATTTATTAAGACAAACATTGTTTAAGAGTGAATGGCATTTGTTTATGCTGATCGGACGACGAAATGCGTTCAAATTTTTTTGTGTCGGACGAAAATAGCTGGTCTTAAGTGGGGCTATAAATATTCATTCTTGTGAAGGTATATCCTCTACGCAAACGCATTTTCGCCTTTTAAGATGCCTTTGGGTATTAAAGGGTGGTCTATTTTTAGATGACCAGGAATATTCTTACAGATAATAAAGACAAAATCGAAGCGTACTGGTTTTAATTTTTCTGATTAAGTAAAGTATTTTCCTGTTCTTATAACCTAGTATTAACTGGGTTGTGGAGGTCAGATAGGCAGTCGCGCCATGTAAATTACTGGTATTCAGCTGCATCCGGTTAGACTCAAAGTCGACCCCAACATGAAGGGTGTACAAGCATACCCTTAACGCAAATGAAAGGCACTTGTTCTCCCCATCACTGTGATCATTTTTTGGTTCTAGACCATACCTGGGAACCCCTTAGTTACGGAGATATTGGGGGCAAAGTTCCAAATTTTGCACAGCTGTTTTTGTAAATACTAGTTTTTCAGGTTATAACTTTACTTAAATTACCTCCATGACCCTTTTCCTATTCAAAGCATCCACTAGCACAATGTTTTAAGAGTGCTACATTGAGGTTTACCGTAAAAAAATATTTTTGACCCAAAAAAAAAAGTCGTTTCCCAGCAAAATTTTTGCGTAGGTGTACTTAGTTTGATGTACAGAATGCAGGTTGACGTATGTGTGAAGGGTTAATTTACACCCTGTATGTGGTTGCGAATAAAATTGCAGACTAATAAGACCGCGGTCTTAAAAGTAATATTAAGACACACAAAATAGACTGCCAAAATCATTACCCTTCCTTTTGGCTTCGCCATAGTCGTAGGTAAGTACGTAGTCTAAAAAAAAACAACTATAAAATAGTAATATGTTTTTCGCATTAGTCACCGCTTTTTTTTATGAAGTCGGTTGAAGAGTTCCATGACTGACCAACGTCCTTAGATAAACCGTGAAATTTTTTAACAAACAGAACCCTATGATGAAGGACAGAAGGTTGTTTCCCAAGGTTTTTTTTTTTTTTTTTTGCCCCACACTAGGAATTTCTCCTGTATCGTGGGTGGGTTCACAAACATTTAAACTCACATACACAAATACCCAGACCCAGAACAACTATCTGTAGGTCAAACAAATATTTGTTCCGTGCGGGAATCGAACCCGCGACACGCAGCGCAGCAGTCCATTGCTTGAGCCACTGCGCCAAATAAAAAAGTAAACCACATAATACATTAAAAAAAATGTTTTTCACAGTTTTAAATGAAACAATACACTATTGTTTAAGATCTGGGCATAAACTGTATCACAGTATTTCATAGGCATCGACGGCTTTTCACAAATAAGGTTTCAAACAGTCTTTGTCGCTGTGTACAGAGAAAAGGGTAAAGTTTACAGCAACATTTATTTCAAAAACTTATGGCCATGAATTATTACGTAAAAATAACCTTTTCAAAGTTTATAATTAAAAAGGTAATGTTGTTTCAACTTAAATGGTTGAAAAGGATATTTTGTTAGCAGACTGGATTTTCATGTAATTTAGCGCACGGATAGACCAAGTCTTGGACTCGTACAAAGGATAGTTTTATCACGATATGCCATAGCAAAGCCGCAGATTAAGGACAACTTTTATTAATTCCCGACTACGGCGAAGCCACAAGGAAGGGTAATGATTTTGGCAGTCTATGTATGTATGTTCCATCGTAGCGCATAAACTACTGAACGGATGAGTACTGAATAAATGAGGTGACAATAGTTTCGTAAAAATAGCACGGGTGACAAAGGCTATGTAAATTTTAACAAATATTTTTATGACGGAATTTAAATGTCAAATTTAAAGCTCGAAAAAAAATAAATTGAGATAATCATAACATGTTTGGTATCAAATGAAAGGTCTTGGCGAGTACATCACAAATATGAGTATTATATTTAAGTTTAAGTAAACGTATACGTTTAGATTGCGGTCAAACGTTCTCGCGGTCTAGTCTGTGCTATTTACTCGTATTAAGTAAATAACAAACCAAGATTAAGTAGAACATTACATCATGAAAGTAACATATTATTACGTATTTACTGATAACACACAAAAACAAAATTGAAATAAAAAAATAAGTTTAAAAACCAAAACCCGACTACGAATAAAAACTCAGACTAATAAAACCGCGTCCTGAAAATAGAAAACAAGAAAAATCATCTAGTAAGTAGATAATTTGATAATTATTGTAAAGGACAGTCGTAGTCGCATGCCACCTTGCTAATGGCAACTAGCAGCTGACTTCTGTATCAATTAGAACGCCATGAAGGAGCATCAGGTATCAAGTGTCATGCGACTATGGCTGTCATCTATTATAATTGGGGGGGTGGGGGGGGGGGCAAAGTTTAAAAAAGAAAAAGGTTTTTTTTTTGCTATTTCACGACGTTTAGACTTTAGAGTGATAAAAAAAAACATGCATTTATCGGTCATAATATTAATAAACCGCAGTCGGGTAAATAGTTTTCTAATATCGAAAAGAGAAAGAAATAATACGGTTTCACCTTTTCATTTACTTTTCCTTTACACCCGATCTGCGTATGGAAACTACGGTCTCAATAAGAACCAGTTTTATTCATTCCGTGACGGTGGTTTCCACGCATCACTGAGAAACTATTCAAGTGTTTTATATGCCTAATACCCCGGAAAAGAGTATGTATTGAAGGTATTTTTCTCCAATGAAGAAAACAGCTTTTTTTGTTGTTGAAATAGTCCGTTTCTATAAGGTAGTGTCCCTTTTCTTGAAAAATCGTGATATTGTCGAGGTGTTCAAAAAAAGTAATTGATCAATAGTTTGTCGAACCACGTAATTGTTAGAGTGAATTTATTTACACAGTCATACATAGTTTTGATTGATGTTTTGCATGAACCATGTAAACACATGCATTTGGAGAGCTGAGCCGAATTATTTTATTTCACTGCACCATTTTTAGGTGTAAAAACTGTTTTCTTTCCGTAGTTTAAATAGATATAATGACAAATATTTTTCACTATTTCGTTTTAACTCCGTACTAAATGATTCTACGACGGATGGATAAGAGACAGACTGATGTGACAAAATGTCATAGGTTGCAATGTTGCGTTGCAATGCACTTTTTCCTTCCCACAGACTATCTAAACAAAACTTACTTTACGATCTGTTTTCATAGCCACCAAATATCCAAAAAAGTTAAGTGTGCCACAAACAGTCTGACATGAGATAACTTATTAAAAATATGTTTTTGCCATTTTGCTACGAAACGCAATGTTTCCACAATGACTCACTGATGTTTTGACCAAAATAATAACATTGCCTAACCTTGACATTGCAATATTTCGCCGGAAACGATCATAGCTTAACTTGTTACTTTTTCGTCATTATGCTGTCATGTTTTATCTAGTCGATTTAATATCGACTGATAACGACAAACTGATTAGTTTTCATTCAACACACACCGCACCGGGCCGGACTTATAAACTGTTTTCCTTGTTTATGAAATGAACTGTTCTGTTCAAAATTTGGGGGGGGGGTATGAGGAACAGGGTGTAAAGTTCCTCATCCCCCATAGAAAAGGGAGGATCCTCCGACCAGACAGGTGTTTTGTCTGGTGGGCTAACTGCCCAACATTTATGTAAGTCGAGATTTTCTATCTAATGTCGCAGATAACTTTGATAGCGCGATGTAGGAATTGCCATTAGTTCGCATTTGTTGCGATAGGTATCGCTGTCGCTACAGAGTTTTGTATGCCTTTTTCCGTCCGAGTCAGCTTCCGACATAACCCGATGCAGCTGTTTACCAATATTTTACATGGAGCGACTGCCCATCCGACCTTCAGAATCTAGTGAGTACTGGGATTACCCTTATTAACGACACCCTTTGATAAGACTGGTTGTCAGACTTTCGAACCCCTGACTACCTGTAATGGCTGTCACAGTGACATTTAAAACGTCATTGAGTAATATGGATTAATTCATTAAAATCGGGTAACATTAAATTTGACAGCTATTTGACGACGCTTCGAATGCACCCTCTTTACATTTCCTGACATAAAGTCTCACATATCCGAAACGTGAACCAACAGAACGTACACCATGCAAATATTTGAACGATGTTCTTACCCGGAGTGCTAGGGCACGTGCCCCCCCGCTGGCGATAAGCGCGAAGCGCTAACACCAACTAGTCTAGCTGTTTATTTAGTAAGTGAGAAGCGCAAGAAGCAACTAGTGTACTAGTTTGTTTGTTTGATGAAGTTCTCGCTGTCAGTTGGTCGAAAACAGTCAGTGCTCAAGTATCGGAAACGGGTATAAACACCCTTGACGAAGTTGAGATGCACTTGATCTTTCCAATCTTCAAAAGCTTCTTGCTACTGAGATATTGAAGGTCAAATTTCCAATTAAATCACACTTTCTAAAAATAATATAATAAATATCGTAATTTTCACTTCAACCTCTATGACTGCTGACCATGCATTCATCAGCACAATGTTTTTCATTGTTGTTGATTGTAAACGTAAACTGTTATTTTTCACTAAAAAAAAAAGTTGATTCCACACCAAATTATTTTGTTTTTTTTTTGTTGCCCCACACTATTTAGGAATTTCTCCTGTATCGTGGATGCGTTTACAAACATTTAAACTAACATACACAAATCCCCAGACCCGGAACAACTATCTGCAGGTCATACAAATATTTGTTCTGTGCGGGGATCGAACCACACGCAGCGCAGCAGTTCATTGCATGAGCCACTGCGCCAACCGTGCCGTCGAATTATTTTTGCGTAGTGGTAATTTTGATCAAGTTTGATTGGTACAGAATACTTGGTTGACGGTTACGTGAAGGGTCATATCTTTAATTCACTGACACGCGACTGAAATTCTTCTGTGCGTTTCATGAAAGTAAAAGCAGTCGCTTCTTCGTCGGCAATCGGACGGCTGCCTAAAGCAAACCGCTCGCGGCACCTGTGCCATTCCAGCCGTCATTTCAAAACCTGTGTTGGCAATCAAATAGAAACATTACTACAAATATCTCCATTTTCAATCTTATTTGCAAACGATATAAAGATCATACAAAAGATAAGATCACAGTTTATAGCAGACATTAACCTCTCGTTTATCTAATCTCCGTCGATCGTTGACGTTTGATGTCGGTGCAATTTGCCGACGATTACCTCCGATTAGCTGGTATAGGCGCGCTAGTATGACGAGAGATTATCACAGATATTACGTAATGGAAACTTGTTTGTCTTTTGTTTTTGTGATGATTCGAATGTTCTTTCTCGATGTGATCGACAACTGCGCGCTTTGATCTTCTAGGACCTAGAATCTAGGTGAAGCAGTGTTTGCTAAGGTTAGTCAGTAGATAAGTAACAAGTCATTGGATATCTGAACTCCTCCTTGCCTCGAGTAGCACGTCCAACCGCTGGGATTAAGGTGCTTTTCGGGGTGTTGACGGCTGTTCTATGGAAGACAGCTTCGTGTTTTCACAATGTATTGATCAATTTGATCATCAAATCGTAGCGAGTAATCACAAGTATCAAGTAACACTGCTTTTCCTTTAATTTCTAATTACAATCAATAACCGTCCAAAGAATAAAATACTTTTCAACTTTCCCACGCAACAATTTCCGTATAAAATCTTGTAAGTGCTCTGAGCCTCTGAATTACCAAAATACTTGTTAACCCCAAGCAAAAAAGGTAACGGTAATAAATTGAGTTCGCGCACAATTTTGTAGCAAATCAACCTGTCGGATGTTACCCCAAAATGTTTACCGCCAATAAGTTTTGCGGAAAAATGAAACTTTTGAAATTGTACTTTTCGTGTCCCGAACAAACGATGTTTTTCTTACGTTGAAAATCTTTTCAACCACAATTAAATTCCTTGCGGGTTTTTTCTTTGTTATTTTTTAATTACTCAATGAAACGTTCAATTTCTTAACTATTTTCTCCTATTCCAAATAGGTGGAAATAGATGGGAAATTGGACCCCAAATAAATTGGGATGTCATCATCATCAGCTTATAATGTTCCCACTGCAGGGACTCAGGCCTCCTCTCTTGGAGAGGGATGGGCTATAATCCACCACGCGTGCCCAGTGCGGGTTGGTAGATGTCACATGTCTTCGATTTTTTTTATTCTAAGACATGCCGGTTTCCTCACGATGTTTTCCTTCACCGTTTTGAGAGCAGCGGTAATGAAATAAATTACACAAAGTAATGCGCCTGCCTGGATTCGAACCCACGACCTACTGTTCGTAAGTCGGGACCGACACCACTGGGCCACCGCTGCTCTCAATTGGGATGTAATAATACATAATACTCACTAGATGTAAGAGCAGTGGTGGCCCAGTGGTTGTGGACTTACGAACAGTAAGTCGTGGGTTCGAACCCAGGCAGAGGCATTGCTTTTTATAGCTTATTTCATCACCACTGGTCTCAAAACGGTGAAGGAAAACATCGTGAGGAAACCGGCATGTTTTAGAACCAATGAACATGTGACATCTACCAACACGCACTGGATACGCGTGGTGGATTAAAGCCCATCCCTTTCTTAGAGAGGAGGCCTCAGTCCTCGCAGCAGAAACATTATAGGCTGATGATGATGACACGTTGGATAGTAATATTTGTGCTGGGGAGTTTGTTCCGCCACTTCTTCTTTCCAGCAAAAACACTAGGAAGTGTCGAAGGTGGGGCGTTTTGGGGGACTGTCTCTTGTAAATAAGTAAAGTAAAGTAAATTTTGACGTTCGAAAAGTGCTGATTATCAGCCTAGTTTGAATAAATGAGTTTTGATTTTGATTTTGATTTTGAATATCGCTAGATAATACTATCGTAAATTGACTGCCTCGTTAGTGTAGTTATCGCAAGTTGTCTCATTGCTGACCATAAGGTCCTGGGTTCAAACCCCCTTTTACATGAAACTTAAGCATAACTGGTGATACGTGGGTGTGCTAATGGGTTGACCTCTACCTATCTCTTCAGAGATTACATGCGTGATGTTAGTATCGTAAATTATTGTCCTAAGGCCAAATTCTCACCCGTCGGGGCGGCGGGTTGTTCACAACGATACCGCGGCCTAGACATTTAGGGCTAAGCAGGAACATGGGTGGTTTTTAGTCAGCTGTAGAAGTCTGACACTCCCTTTTGCTCTGCCCAAGAGAGGGAGGGGTTATTTGATGATTTTCCACAAAAAAATGGCCAAAACCTCAACACCTAAATAGGTTTGTAGAAGCATAATAATTTTACACTGTGTCGTTTTGTTACCGCTATCATTTTACAAGTCTAAATGGTCCGAAATATAATATTAGATTCAAAAATAGGTTTTAAAGAATAGCAGAAATGAGCCTGGCCTATGAAACCAAAAAACTGCCTTTGTAGGTAAAAAACTAGACATTGAGTTTCGAAATAGATATTCGTGGAAACATTCCGTGGAGATTCGTTTACAAATGTGATTCATAATTTAATAAAAAAATATGTCTGTTATTATAACAACTGTTAGCAGGTGGAAAGTGGGTTGTGACACGTTTAAGCAATTATAACGGTTTAGTTTCAAAATACTAGTACCGTTACGAGTATGTTAGCTCTATTTTGATATGGATAAAACAATGATTGAACAGAACTGTTCACTTAATAATATTTTGACATGATTTCACTGTCAAATATGATACATTTCGGAAATTCATAATATTTGTTGGGGAGTTTCAAGGAAACACAGCAGTTATTTATAAACTTTTCTAAGAACCGATCCAATATGGAAATATCATAAAAGGTGGGCAGTACTCTGAAGTTTGCAATGAATAAGTGAAAGTGTCATCAATAAGTGATAGTCCTCCCAGAATATCTAGTCGCGTGAAATTACTATAATGTATAAATAGTTCTAAAGTTTCTTTATTAATAACTAGCGGACATCACGCGGTTTTACCCGCGTAGTTCCCGTTCCCGTGGGAATACAGGAATAAAAAGTAGCCTATGTCACTCGAGGATAGTGTAGCTACTCAACGGTGAAAGAATTTTTCAAATCGGTCCAGTAGTTTCGGAGCCAATTCGTTACAAACAAACAAACAAATCTTTCCTCTTTATAATATTAGTGTAGACTAGCTTTTGCTCGCGACAACATGTCGCCTAAAAAAACTGCCTAAACAGCAAACGATAGTATCACAAAATATTGTCTTCTCTTTTCCTAATCATTTAAATACAGTAAGAATAAAAACTTGCTGAAGATACCATTTTTTTAAGCGGTTGTTTGGTCTTAGGATCGCACTGGGGTATAGAAATGTAGTATTCATCCTACAGTCCAGCAGGGCTATTGCGTATCTTTTAAATGACAGTGGCTATCATATTGTCTATGGATTAACTGTCAAATTGGTTATGGTTTAGTACAAAATGGAACCATTTGACAGTAATTGATAGGCACTATAGGTTAGCCACTGTCATTTAAAAGATACGCAATAGCCCTGCTGACCAATTGCTGTCCAAAAATAAATAAAGCAGTTGATTAAGTTTTTAAAGCAACTTACATCAAATGAAGTTTCATTTGATGTAAGTTGATGTAAGTTTTTAAAGATGTGTCAAAATAAAATGTAATATATTTAAAAAGTAACTAAGGAGTATCGATATCAACTTCGAAGTAAATCACCCCCAAAATAACTTTCTACATCTTTTTAACCCCGTTAGGGGTCAATATTGATAAAATACGAAACACAATGAAAACATTATGAGAAAACCAGCGTACAACATAGAACAATAACATCCTATACAAATACGTGTCGAAGGCGTGTGTGGCGCCCAGTGAATTATGACCATCTACTTACACAGAGAGTACGCTAAACATTTGTGAGAACGAATAAGCTGATTATTTATGTTATTTAATAAAAAAAACATATCCTGATTATAATGAATACATGTAAAATGACGTGATTAATTCCGTCTTGTCTTGATTCGAGGTCCTCATTACATTGACTGATTGCATTCAGCAAAAGGATTTTAAACCTTACCTTTATGCTCTGAACGAATGAGTTTCAAAACGTTCCGAACAGTAACGGAAAAACCTTTTACTGCTTAAATTGCTTCAGAAAGGAATTATTTTCATAAGCTTTCAGAAATAGGGCCTTTACCGAATTACCTGTTCTGGATCCTTCGTTGGTGTTTTGTTTTAGAGGTACTAATTTAGGAAAAATAGGTTTTGATTTCAGCCATAGGTATTATTTACATAAATGAAATGCTGCTTACAAATAATGTAATTTAACATTAAAATAAAGTAATTCATACTAACGGAAGAAAAATATTTACGCTGAAAAATACAAAATAAGAAGGTTAATGCACCCTGTCAGCTTGCGAAGGGCTGTCTTATACACCCTGTTTTCATTCATAACTTTTATTTTCGTTGCCTAGCAACGCATGTGCCTAGCAAATCTATACAGGCGCATAATTTTATCACGAACCGGCTTGCAACTGACAGATAAGAAAATTGTTTTACGAAGCAATTTCCATGAAATTGTTCTGATGTTAAATAAACTCTATGTTCCTGTCACTTTAATTTAGCCACGCCTTATGGGTAAATTGTTATTTGGTGAAAAGGCCACCCTGGTGTTTTTCGTTAAGATGGAATTTGTAGATGTTGATAGTTCAATTACTTCGGGGTACACCTGTGCCTAACCCTTCGGAGATTACAGGCGTGATGTTATGTTAGTTCAATAATAGGGGTTTTTACTGACTAAAAAATATGATTCTAACTAATCCGAAAAAAAAACGAATAAAACAAAAAATACGTATCCAATACTTTTTTGAAATATTAATAGGTACCTATTATTGGTTACGTATTTTTTTCTTTTATCAAATCAATAAAAACTATTGTACTATCGTTTTGCTTCGCAGACTTGGTAATATTTAGAGCGTACAATTTAAATATTTTTATTTTTGTAAGTAAATCTGATGAACTAAATTATGATGATTTTTTAAAAGTCATAGAACAAAAGTTGTTGATTATGATGTTAGCAACTTAGTCCTGAGAGGTTAACGGTGTTTTACAAATAACCCTAATTAGATTTTTTTTTGTTAACTACCCTATTGGTAGACATTTTGCCAATACTTTAAATTAATTTGGTATGATGATCAGAAAGTGAAAATATCCACTTGACAATTTTTTTACGTTTACATAAGTTACGAACCTCAGTCAGGGCAGGTTTGAATAAAAAAAAATAGTCTCTTAGGTCTCTTTAAATAGTATGGTTTTCAAAATATCGAGTTCATGAACGTTTAATCAATAACATAGTCTAGAGAAAATTACTTTCAAAAGTTATATATTGGTAGGTACCATTGAACTAAAATAAGCAAAAGAAAATTAAACCAATCAAGTTAATTATCAAATTTACCCCGTGTAAGATAAACATTAATAATTAATAAATATTTAGTAACATTGTTTTAAACGCCTCCTAAAGGAAGACACGTAAAGACGTACGTATAAAATAAAATATTTATTGTTATTATAGCTAGTCTATATTATCCCACCGCTGGGCAAAGGTCTCTATCCATCCCCACCAACGGTCACAATTCTGTGCAACTTCTTTCCAATTTTCAAGGAAGATATCCAGCTTGTCTCGCTATCTCCTTCGTGGTCTGCTGCGACCTCATGTCACTGTTTCAGGGCACCAATCCTGAGCTATACAGGCCCACAGGTCGTTTGTCATGCGACAGGCATGTCCTGCCCAGTCCCATTTAAGTATGACAGCCTTTTGAGGCACATCAAAAATACGAATAGGTTACCGAAATGATTTATTATAACAAAAGTCAAAATTCAATCGGGATTTCCGTATTGTGGTTGTCAGAATATAAATTTAAATATTACAGCTACAGCAAAACAAGAGATGAAAATGTGGGTACCGGTGTCAAGCTATGTTAATAAGACATAGAATATGTAGGGAATGCGAGGTCTTCGCGATTCAATGAATGTTAACCCGCATTGAAATATAAATTAGAACCAAAGGACCATTTAATCCTAGGAATTTAAATTGGTTTTCCTAATTGTTGTTTTATTCTTCTTAAAGTTTGTTAGGCATTTAGTTATTATGAAACTGTTTTATTTTACTGATTTTGAAGTAGACCTTTAATTAAAAGGTCATGTTATTTTAAAATAACTTTTAAATCTATAACAAGATTGAAGAGAGTTCTTTTTTTGTTCCTATCCATTTGTAGTTACAAATGGCAACAGTAAGAAGTAAAGTCTAGTGGTGTAGCCGTCGAACTGGCAAGTCGTAGAGGTCTCGACTTCGAACCAAAGACATGCATTTGTAAATTTATCGGATTCATGTTCGTTTTGTATAAATAACATTTGTTTCGGTAAAGCCTAAATCGAAAAATATTGGATACGTGTTTTTTGTTTTATCAAATGAATAAAAGTTGACGAAAAAAACGCATTAAAGATCATGAGTGGGGGTTGTGACGTCATTTGTAGGTAAAAAATGTACTGACATGTGACGTTTTCAAGGAGTTCACGAGTTTTCGAAGCACCGTATCGTCTTCATTTTTTGTTTATGTGAAAAAAGAAAAAACATGTGTTCAATATTTTTTGGAAATCTATCTGACAGAATAATTAGTTTTTTTTTTGTCCGATCCCCTCGGCATATAAAGCCAAGAGCCCTTGAGCAGCATAAAAACTCTACACTAGGCTAGGTACTAACCGCACAATAAAGAACAAACTACATAATACTATTACAATAATTAAAATGATTTTATACTAATTTACATGAACATAAGCGGGGGGAAGACGATGTCTCGTCGCTATTTTTAGGAAACCATTTTCATAATAAACTAGCGGACCTGGCAGACGTCGTCCGGCCCGGACAGCAGCGCCACCAACCGGGTCCAATTACAAATAACAAAATCCCCATTAACAAAATGATCCGCCATTTATAGAATTCATTTGTTACAAAAAATGTGATAAATGAAGAACCGCTCGACCGATTTTGTGCAAACTTCACATAAACAATCTACTAAATAGTCGGAACAAAGCCTAAAACATTTGGTTTGGACAGGTGAGCCCGTTCTTGAGTTATAAAATTACAACGAAAAGTGGCATTTATTTTTGTATAAATTGACTAGTGACCCGCCCCGGCTTTGCACGGGTGCAAAAAAGATACTAAAACCTTCCTCCTGAATCACTCTATGTACTAAAAAAAAGCGCATCAAAATCCGTTGCTTTAAGCATAGTCAAGTCAAGTGAAGTCAAAAAATATTTTATTTCACATAGGCCTACATGGGCACTTGTAAAACAAAACTTAAACATACATAGGGATATAGGGACAGAAAGCTACTTTGTTTTATACTATTGTAGTGATAACATACAGGCATCATACCCACCGGGATGCTTCTGATTTCAAAAGCCAATTCAACAATATTGATTGCGATAGGTCATCAGGCCGGCTGTCCATTGAATTTGCACAATTTTCTTGTATTCGACAGGCTATAGTTATCGCTCTGGTACTAACCGTAATTCATTTCGAATAGTTTATACAGTTATTCAATGAAATTATGTCTTATATCTTCCGATTTAAGACTTAATTTTGTATTATTATGCACAAAACTAGCATGTTTATGATAGATAATTATAATAAATACCCAGCGTATAGGGGATATGGTAGTAAAATTTCAAATAGGCAGTCGCTCCATCTAAAATACTCATATTCAACAGCACCTGGTTAGTCTGGGAGCCGTCCCCAACGTATTTGGGGGGAGGCTAGGCAGATGATGACACTTTCTTAATGTTCATAATTTGAAACATGTCTCATCTAGAAGATTACCCTATTTAGGGCTTTTACTCTCAGATCTGACACAGACACTAATATTCGTAATATTTTCATACAAAAAGCAATTAGTAAGTTTCAGAAAATTGCCCGTTTATCTTAATTGGGGCCTATTCCAGTTTATAGTCTAAAAGTTCACCCGTAGGTTAACCTCACTTCACGAAGTTACAAAGTATTTGAACTGGTTTAAAGTACAAGTATAGTGTAACAATTAGGCCATAATAATATGCTAAGAGAGAAAAATGAGAAATGGACTAAATTAATATCTGAGTGGTATCCCATAGAAGGGAAAAGAAGTAAAGGTCGATAAACGAAACGTTGGGAAGATGACCTCAAAAGAGCTGCTGGTTTCGAATGTATCAGAATTGCACGCGACAGACATAGGTGGAAATCCTTACCCTTGCCAAGCTGTTGTTGGAGAAACCGATCGTTGGTGAAAAATTTAGTAAATATTTTAAACTATTGTAAAACAGTAATTAAGGCTTTTTTTATTTATAATTAATTAATAATTATGTAGGTACGTAGGGTCGATTATCACTCGCTTAATGCCTAAGGCCTCATTTATGGATCCGCGGGGCGTCGCGTTTTGCTTGCGGCTACGGCGGTACGTTTTTTCTGTTTACGGAGAGGCGGCTTCGAGAGCTACTTGTTTTGGCTTAGAGACGCGGGGCGGCACGCGTGGCGGTGGCCACCGCGGCGCCCGCGGCGACTCCTCAAGCGGGTATAGCCGCGGCGCGGCGCACGCGTCGTTCTCAATCAAACCGACTAGTTTTAGGTTAGCGAAAGAGATCATAACCTCTTTCTCTTATTTACCTAATAAAGAGTTGCATATTCTCCAAACTTCTCATGTATAAGATGCTGTAAACACTGGGCCACTTCTTCCATAAATAAATAGTTCATTTTTTAACATAGTATTTTCTTCGACGCCCCGCGTCTTCGTAAACAAGCCCTTACGCTTTATAAAACAAAATTGCAATCAATATTCTCTGTGAACTAGAATTATAAAGATTTGTGCCTATAAAATTATTAGCTTGTTCGACTGTACAGACAGCAAAAGGATTATTTGGTTTTTATAGGAACTTGGTAATTGACAGAAAGTATAACATATTGGTGACTGTAAACTCTCGAGCGAAAGCTCTCTCTGTATCTCTCTCGAGACGTCTCGCAATAAACCGATATAAGACAGCTACTATAAAAAGTATTTTGTATAAACATGACACTTTATTCATCATGATCATCATCATCGGCTTATAATGTTCCCACTGCAGGGTCTCAGGCCTCCTCTCTAGGAGAGGGATGGGCATGGGATGGGATGGGATGGGAATCCACCAGTAGGTACGGATTGGTAGATGTGACGCCTTATTGCCGTAGAGAAATAAGAATAGCATAGAATGGATTTCCTAGTGCATTCGATTTACCGTCAGGGCAAAATCCGCTATTGCGCCTTATTACCCGACTGCGGCGAAGCCCAAAAGGAGGGTTATGTGTTTGGCGTGTATGTATTTTGCTTATGAAAATTTATATTAATAATAAGTACCTACGTTTATGTAGTTGAAAAACAAAAATGAAGCACGCTCTTCGACTTTACTTCGATTAATTGAAATAAGTCACGTATGACATAATGGAAAATTTATTAATCAACTTACGCTGCCCACCATATCCGACAATTATGGTTAAATTATGTCCCAACTCAATGTTCAATGTTCATTACAGAACTTAATTATTCAATTGTAATATACCTAAGTAACAATAAAAAAAACGATGAACTCGTATAATTTTCTTAACATATTGGTATCGTCAGTGTACAAAATCCATAACGCAATTTCATCAACCTGTGTGCTAGATTTAGTGAGAACAAATTGACGATCGCTCTTGCTTTCGCAAATCAATTTAGTAATTCAATCAGACAAATTGGCTGATTCACCCAATAACCTCGTTCTAGGAGTTTCAAATTAGTGTCTGTTTGAACGGAATGGAGCGGAGATATCCGAACTAATAATATAAATCTGAAAGTCAGTTTATTTGCCATGCCTTTACGGATTTCAATTAAATATGGCATTTATAATACAACATAGCCAGGTACATAAGATAGGACTTTTATCCCGGTGAAACATGACGCAGGAAGGCTGGGTGGTGTTAGAGTCAGGAATTTTTCAGTTACAGCCCCGAGTCTGGACTTGTGTCATGTTGATGGTAATAGGGTCGTCCCCTATTATATGCCACTTGGACTAGTGAAATTATAACTGGAGGAATGTGGTTGTACTATTAGGTACACCTCTGCTTATTATTTTGGGGATTACAAGCGTGCTGTTTTGATGTACCACATTCCCGTGGGGAATTTTCTCCCGACCTCTTTTTTTGGAACCGCGGGTAAAATCTGTTATTTTAGTAATTGTTGATGAAAAACATTGTGAGAATAGGATGAATGTGGCACACAGACAGTTTACAATCTCTTTTTTGTCTCCCGGTAGTGCGCTCCCATGAGATATTTACCGAACTCTCTATTGTGTTTGTTTATGTTATCGAGCGTGTTAAGAAATAATCGCACCATGTGTGATTCACCGCAATCCGTTCCTTGAAGCTACCACCATCGATGCTTTGTTTCGCAAGACCTCCCGAACATCGAGCGCTACCGAGAAATTTCATACTGTGGGACCAACCTGTGATTCACCGATTGCGTTATATCGTTCGATTTAATTTAATTATAATTTAGACTTGAGAGATTCACTTTTTGTTCTGACATCGAGCAGATTGTCGCGTCTTAGAAATAGTTACTTAATTAAACGTATAAGTAAATTCGTTTCGGTTTCATTTTGCATCCTCAACGGCAGCCCTACCTAATTAGCGTATGGTACTCGTGGACAACAGCTGAAAATCAATGTTAGGTGTGGGCTGCGGGTTGTGCGAAAAAGATACCGCGGCCTAGACACAAAGAGCTAAGAAGAGACATAGGTGGTTTTTAGTCAGTAAAAGTCTGACAACCCCTACCGCTCTGCACAGAGCGGGAGTAGTCATTTGATGATCGGTTCCCACGGTTAAAAAAAAAATGTCTTACATACTGCGTTGCCATCTGCGATTATGCTGAGTTGAGGTCCTTTTGGCATTCGTTTTGTTTGAGTACGCATTACTTTGTGTAATTTATTTCATCACCACTGCTCTCAAAACGGTGAAGGAAAACATCGTGAGGGAACCGGCGGTCTTAGACCCAAATATTCGAAGACATGTGACATCTCGAATCCACACTGGGCTCGCGTGGTAGGTTATAGCCCATCACTCTCCTAGGGAGGAGGCCTGAGTCCCAGCAGTGGGAACATTCTAAGCTGATGATGATGATGAATACGTTACATCTTGGTAAGACTGGTTGTCAGACTTTCGTGTCACTGACAACATGCAACGACTGTCAAAGATAATTGACAGTTGCGAGCAAAGGCTTAACGTACTTTGCGAGGGATGGAGGAAACTCAGTCTTAATGGATGGTCCACGAACCAACCTAGGCAAGCCCGGCCAGTAGAGCGAGATCCGAGCAGCTGTTATTACAAAGGGTGTAAAAGTACCCTTAACGCAAACGAAAGGCACTTGTTCTCCCTACCACTCCGAACATTTTTTTGTTCTAGACCATACCTGGGAACTCCCTAGTTACGGAGATATTGGGGGTCAAAGTTTAAATTTTTTCACAGCTGTTTTTGTAAATACTAGTTTTTCAGGTTATAATTTTACTTAAATTACCTTCATGACCCGTTTACTATTCAAAGCATCCATTAGCACCAGTTTTAAGAGTGCTACATTGAGTTTTACCATAAAATGAGATTTTTGACCCAAAAAAAAAACGTTTCGCAGCTATTTTTTTTTATTATTTTGCGTAGGTAGTTTGATGTATAAAATGCTTGGTTTACGTTTGTGTGAAGGGTAAATTAATCCTGTATAAGGTCCGATCAAATTAAATGGACAAATTTTAACACAGGGCTTTTTCAGTACGTCTAACCAAAGATAAAATATCCAAGCAAAAAAACACTAATACAAGTGATTTTATTTCGACTTAAAATGTTTTGTTGGTAATCAACACTTTAAATGTATTTTCTTTGGCTGTTTTTTTCTTCTTGCAAGTATCTTTTTATTTTTTTAGCATTGTCCTTATTTTGGTGGTCTGAGTGATTTCTAAAAGTTTGTCCATCTATTTTAATGGGACCTTACAAAGCTAAGAATTCCTATCTGCCATTTAATCCATTCTAGGGTCAATTTCGAATAAATCTTCACTTGAATGTCCTTACTTTCACTCTAACATCACTAGTTACGATACTCGTATAAATTAATGAAAGTTTTTGATAGTAGGACTAACTATAATAGTTTATAAAACTTACACTGTCACTTACGGGATATCTTGAGTAAATTAGAAAGAGGGTAGACAGATTTGTCTGCACCTAATAACATACCATACATATCCATCTGCACAAAGAAAGAAAGAAAATTGTGTTTATTTGGAAAAAGTACCTTATAAATTGACAAAACAAATGAAAAAAAATTAAAACGAATAATGCCAAAAGGGCCTGAAAACAAAAAAATAGGCCAGATAGCAACACACTGTACCTACAATAACTGATGCGCTTTTTGCTGCGTCGAAATAGATATCCTGTAAATGATAGAGTAAGTTTGTTATAAACGAATTTTCAAAAATCATTACTAGGCGCTTTTTGACAAGCTCTTGTTTTGGATTTAGTGGTTTGGGTTTGTCAATGTACGAAAATAAACATTATGTTAGCTTTTAGATACATGTCGTCAGTCTAATTATCAGAATTCGTACTCGTAATTCCATTTGAGCAAATTTTACAGGAGCAACAAAAAAACAGATTTTGTAACAAGTTTCGAGAGGTTTTTAAAATGGCGTTCAATATTATTTTAGTTTAAAGTGGGTGTAGATAATTTACTATTTTTTTTATTGCTACGGATAAAAAAATGGTGTTAAAACATGAGGTGCAGAAAAACAGCGTTTTTGGAGATAAACATTTTGATAATTAGTCCGTCGATGTTAGAAGCAGGTCTTACCATTACCAATTGTATGCTTCTTACATGCTTCTCTTACCACGAGAAAACTGCCTTATTTCGAAAGTATGTAACAAAACTTTTTACAAAATACGGTAGACCAACACCAATTTCACCTTTTCTCGAACACATTATACACATACTAGGAGGGAACGTTTGTAAGCTCATTAGTGAGCCATTAGCATGTTAGTATACTTACAGGCTACGTCCAGTAAGGGAGGTGACCTATATCTCCTATCAAGCGATTACCTACACTCCCCCTGCCCCGCGAGTTTTAATGATTATAATTATGATAGTTTCAAGTATTTACATTTTTCTTATAACATTCATTTATTCGGCAACTTTGGCACATAGCTTTCTATGGGTCAAAGTTGCCAAAGTTGGTCTCTTCTCAAAGCATGGCCTTACTCCTGACTTGCCCTTTGTGCAACCCTACCTGCACCTTAAGAGACTTATCCGACTACTACCACGTCGATGTGACTGAATTCTGGTCTAAACAAATTTATTTTAATTATGTATGCCCCGTCCTAACCTACGGTGCTAATACATGGTCGCTCTCCGAGACCCAGAAGTCCGCCTTGGAGTATGCCAAAGGACAAATGGAGCGCAGCATTTTTGGTGTAAAAAAGGCAAGACAGGATTCGAAACACCATGGGAGGGGCCCGAAAGGGCCGACGCCTGTCGGGGCTGCGGGTAGTCCTCTGGTTATCGCGGCCTCGACATAGAGGGCGAAGAAGGAACATGGGTGGTTTTTAGTCAGTAGAAGTCTGACACTCCCTTTCGCTCTGCCCAAGAGCGGGAGGGGTTATTCGATGATTTTACACCCACCAAAAAAAAAAAAAAAAGGATTCGAAACACCACGCTGCGCACCAAAACGGGCATAGTCGACATTGAAGAGGAAGAAGACTGCTTGCTAGGTTAAAGCGCAATTGGGCGGGTTACGTCAGCTACATGCACGATGACCGCTGGGAAAAAGCCTCCACACTATGGTTGCAGTAAGACGAACGGCGCCGCCGAGGCCAGCTCTGAAAGAGGTAGCGTGGCGATCTAGACGCGTAACACGACGGCTTCGAAGGAATTGGAGGAAGCTTATGCCCAGCAGTGGGACAGTGCAGGCTAACAATAAAAAATGGTAATCATCGACACGAATAAGAAGAAGTTACGTTTAAAGAACAAGAAGAAAGATAAGTTTCCATTCACATTCCAGTTTTGCTAGTATACATTACATATCGGAAATACCTACATGATGTAAGGCAAGCTCATTAGCAAACCATTAGCACGTCGGAACACCTACAAGTGACTACCAATAAGGGAGGTGGCCTATTCTTAGAAATAATTGATAAAGGTGGCACAGGGCGCGTTCCAAATCACATTAGGAACACCTCTCGGCGATACGTTAGGTGCGGATATTTGTAACTTGAAATATGATCATGGAATCAGTTTAAAATAGCGGAGTAGGGGAACTAGTGGGTAAATACACTCGAGAGCAATGAATCCGGGTCACTTAAAGAATCCTAAAAATCTCGGAAACTAAAAATGCTAGGTTAATGCAATAAATTGTATTTAATAGACAATGTAATACTCCTTAAATGAAGGTATTAAAACTTCTTAGTTATTGTAAAGTTTTATCATAAAAAAATCAAATTTGAAAAAGGGCCACTTTCGAAGATGGAACTACGAAATTACAGCATTTGGTTTTGCTTTTGTTTGTAATCTGTCATTTATGTGGGTACATAAACCATGTTGATAGTGCTCTATATTCATTATTCAAGTTGAAATTATGTCGCTTACGCCTGAATAATGCACCAGAATACTTACAATGCTGGAAACCGGCCGGAGTCAGCGCGATACAGCCAGGACTGTCGGTGTGTCGCTGTCAACAGCACAAAGAGTTCTCCGACGTTACGAAGAAACTGGTTCTAACCTACGCAGACCAGGAACGGGCAGAACCAGGTGTACCACAGCACGAGAAGACCGATACTTGGTGAACACCATGCTTCGAAATCGCTTTCTCACAGGAACTGAACTCACAAATCAGTTTCGACGCCTCGGAGGAAGTAACCCAAGTGCATGGACAGTAAGACGAGGCTTGCTGAATCTAACTTAAAACCCCTTAGACCTGCAAACGGCCCTAAACTGGAGCGTGGGCATCGTATTTCAAGACTAAGATATGCCCAGAGCCACGTAAATTGGAGTATTGAAGATTGGTCAAAAGTTATGTTCTCCGACGAATCAAAATTTATGCTCTACAAGCACGATGGAAGACACGGAGTGTATCGAAGACCAGGGGAAAGATTCAAGCAAGCATGCATCGAAGAAAAAGTAGCCTACGGTGGTGGGTCTGTACTTGTGTGGGCCGGAATTTCTTCTGAAAGTCGCACAGAGCTGGTGATCATAGAAAACGGCTCTTTAACTAGCGTAAGATATGTGGAAGAAATCCTCAATGATCACGTTGGTCCATTTATGGTCAATTTAGGTGAGGATGCTATATTTATGCATGACAATGCCCGACCTCATACAGGTAGGATTGTGAATGACTACCTTCAAGAGATGAACATTACTCGTATGGAGTGGCCAGCACGCAGCCCGGATATCAACCCGATCGAGCATGCTTGGGACGAGCTAGGCAGATGCGTAAAACAACGAAACCCTCCCCCAATCACGCTTCGTGAGCTCAAAATTGCTCTCACAGAGGAATGGGAGAATATTCCCCAAAATCGTATAAGGAACTTGGTGTACAGCATGCCAAACCGCGTAAACGCAGTAATGGAAGCACGAGGAGGCAATACGAAGTATTAAAATTCAAGAAAATCGTAATAAAGTTCAAAAATTTCATGTTTCCTATTTTTGTTTTAAGGAGAGATCAGCAGTTTTTTTCTTTATGTAATTTTGTGTTAATAAAATGATGGACTCATATTTTTTTTACTTTCATTTAAGGAGTATTACATTGTCTATTAAATACAATTTATTGCATTAACCTATCATTTTTAGTTTCCGAGATTTTTAACATTCTTTAAGTGACCCGGATTCATTGCTCTCGAGTGTAGTAACCGTCACTCGAGTTGATCTTCAGGTTGAGCTGCACTTGCAAAGGCTGATCCGTAAATAAGTCACCACACATTACACACCGAATTTTCTCCGTGCCTTAGAAAGCATGTTAAGCCGTTTGGTTTCAACTGTAATTTGCATATTGTTACGTCGGTCATCTTGAATCTTCGGGAAATCTCGCTATTAACTGTAAAGTACGCGTAAATTTAGGTACCTACTAGAATTCTGTAGGTAGTGAGTCCGCGCGGCGTCGGCGGCAATTGGCATTGTAATTTCGCCCGTATGCCGAGTATATTGTTGGTTCTTTTATCTTTAAGTTTTTTTTTTAATGCTTTGTGGAATAATAGGGAATTTTCTCGAATATCTTTTGTGTATTTGGGGTATAAAAGGACCGTGTGAGGACGAAGCGAGTCAGGTTACTTTTAAGCGAGACAACGAAAGGTTCGAAGAGATATCTAGCGCGTGTTCAGTAGCGTTGAAGAGATTGCGGTGAGTAATGGGCTAGCTCGCCATCCGTCCGTCTTATGACGAAGACAGGCCGTGGTGACGGCGCGTTCGTGTTCCACGCGCGCCTCAAAGAGATGTCAGCCGCCCGTCGGGGCTGCGGGTGTTTCGCAAGAGATATCGCGGCCTCGACATAAAGGGCTAAGAAGAAACATGGGTGGTTTTTAGTCAGTAGAAGTCTGACACTCCCTTTCGCACTGCCCAAGAGCGGGAGGGGTTATTTGATGACGCCCCCCCCCCCATAGAGGTATCGTAACTCGATACTAACTGAGTTCTGTAGGTCAAATAAATACTGCTATTCCGATGCATCCGGTTAAACTGGAAGCCCAAAATGGTTGGGAAAAGGCTAGGTAGATGAAAGAAAAGCATTTTTTCCATTATTCTAAAGATAATAAACACAAAAAAAAACATTCATGGCTGAATTTAAGTGAAAAATTCTTCCTTTTCTGTGTTAAATATGATTGTCTCACCGTGTATATACAGGAAAATTCTTAAAAAAATATTGAAAGCGAGCTTGTGATATATGTTGTGCTTGTGATATGTGTAGATTTTTATAAAAGGGCCGCCCTAAGTGGTTTTTGGAAAAGGGTATTAATTTCAACCTCGTTAAGGTTGATGCATTTATAATAGTATGAGGTTAGTTTTTTATAATTATCCCCAATTTGCTTTGTAGACATTTTTATGTGATGTATGTCAATGTTGACACTTTATGTTTACGCTTGGTATAAGCCCAGTTGCCTATCATCACGAATAAGTATTACTTATTAAGTTTCGTGCGTGTCTACCTTTTTTTTTTTTTTTTTTGTGGGTGTAAAATCATCGAATAACCCCTCCCGCTCTTGGGCAGAGCGAAAGGGAGTGTCAGACTTCTACTGACTAAAAACCACCCATGTTCCTTCTTCGCCCTCTATGTCGAGGCCGCGATAACCGGTGGACTACCCGCGGCCCCGACAGGCGTCGGCCCTTTCGGGCCCCTCCCATGTTGCTGAAATCTCTTTGAGGCGCGCGTGGAACACGAACGCGCCGTCGACACGGCCTGTTTTCGTCGTGAGACGGACGGACGGCGGGTTAGCTCATCACTCACCGTCCACAGGCCCACGTCTACGGTGGCCGGAGGTCATCGCGGGACCCCCGACGCCCGGAGCGCCTCCCGCGGCGGCTGGGACGAGAGGTCGCCCGAAGAATCCAACTCGGATGGGCGGCGTTCGGGAAACTACGCGACATCTTTTCGTCCAAAATTTCGCAGTGTCTTAAGACGAGAGTGTATAACTAGTGTGTGTTGCCAGTGATGACTTATGGCACAGAGACGTGGTCCTTAACTGCTGGCCTCTTAGAGAAGCTCACAGTCACGCAACGAGCCATGGAGAGAGCTATGCTCGGAGTTACTTTAAATAAATAAATAAATAAATATCCTTGGACATTTCACACAACGCCATCTAGTCCCAAGCTAAGCAACCTAATGCTTGTGTTATGGTAACGAGATGGCTGATAAACTACTTATATACATTTTTTTTGTAAATACATACATATTATAGATAGAAAAACACCCAGACTCGGAACAAATACTTGTAGGTCGTACAAATATTTGTTCCGTGCGGGAATCGAACCCGCGACATGCTGTGCAGCAGTCAGTCGCTCAACCACTGCGCCAACCGTGTCGTCACACTTTGTGCGACAAAATCCGTAATGAGGAAATTTGCCGAAAAACCAGGGTCACCGACATAGCTCTCAGAATATGCAAGTTGAAGTGGCAATGGGCAGGCCACATCGCTCGAAGAACCGACAACCGATGGGGAAGAAAGGTGCTCGAGTGGTGACCACGAACCGGAAGACGTTGCGTTGGTAGGCCTCCCACCAGGTGGACCGACGACATCGTGAGAGTCGCGGGCAATCGGTGGATGCAAACGGCAGGTTGCCGTTCGTAATGGCGTTCTATGGGGAAGGCCTTTGTCCAACAGTGGACGTCTTATGACTGATGATGAAGTTTCGTGCTACTATTGTAAATGCTAAACTTGTGAGAATGTATGGATGTCTAGAAGTTTGTGATCCTTTCACACAAAATATACTGACCGTAATCGAATGTCTTTCTTGAGAATTGGAGAGACATTGCACTGAATCGTGACCGTTGGAAGGAACGACCACTAAACCAGCGAAGCTGTCTTCTTCTTAGATGATCATATAAGGACTCCTCCCGCTCTGGGTGGAACGGTAGGGTGTGTCAGACTTCTACTGACTAAAAACCACCCATGTTCCTACTTAGCCCTTTGAATCGTGGCCGCGGTATCTCTTTCGACCAACCCGCAGCCCCGACGGGCAGTGGTTAGTGCCTAAAAAACAGTTACATACAATTGAGGTAACGGGGGAATAGGGGATCGGCCTGAGTCATAAAAATATGATTCTAATTAGTCCGTCAGTTAGATTTTCGAAAAATATTGGATACGTGTTTTTTCTTTTATGAAATTAATAAAATTGACGAAGATAAAACGCGTCAAAGATCATGAGTGGGGGGTTGTGGCGTCATTTGTAGGCTAAAATTGTACTGATATGAGACGTTTTCGAGGACTTAACGAGTTTTCGAAGCATTGTATCGTTTTATTTTTTTGTTTATGTGAAAAAAAAAAATACGTGTCCATTATTTTTTAAAAATCCATATGACGGACTAATTAGTTTTTTTTGTCCGATCCCCTATTAAATATCAAATCCGTAATATACGTTTTGATGGCTTAGTCGACAAATAGCCAATTCTTAAAATGCATTCTAAAAAGGACTAATTCTGGAAATGCCTAATTCTTAAAACGCCCAATTCTCAAAAAAGCCCAATTCTTAGAAGGACTGCTTGTTCCAATAGGGTATTTCACCAAAAAAATCTAATTAGTCCCTCAGATAGATTTTCAGAAAATAATGGACACGTATTTTTTCTTTTTTCACTTAAACAAAAGATGAAGACGATACAGTGCTTCGAAAAGTCGCGTCAAGTCGTGTGCAGTCACAAGATTAGTACTTTTTTACACACAAAGTGACGGAAAAAGCCTCCACTCGTGATCTTTGACACGTTTTAATTTCCTATTTTTTTATTAATTTGATAAAACAAAAAAACACGTATCCAATATTTTTCGATAATCTAACAAACGGACTAATTAATACCCTATTAGGCAAATCATTCGAATAAATACATACTCGTATCACTCGTATCGTGACGTTTTAGTCGTCTTACAACGGTATCTTAGTTCATGTATCCAATGACAAGAAAATTATAACAATGCTACCTACCTAATTATGAAACAATTCTCTGCACATCCACGTGATGTCACTGGGTACCTAGGTACCCAGCAATGAATGGAATCTTGGAACAAAGCGACTGGGTCTTCAGGCTATCGCCGACGAAGTTACGAGCGTAGCTAACATTGTGAGCGGTTAATTAGTTATGTTGCGAACTAGAATAGACCAATTTTCCTTGAGCTTATAGAAGTTATAATGTTGAAGGTATATTTAGAATTAGTGAATAGAGGAGTTAAAAAAAAAATCTAATTAGTCCGTCAGATAGATTTCCAAAAAATATTGAACACGTATTTTTTCTTTTTTCACGTAAACAAACAATAAAGACGATACAGTGCTTTGAAAACTCGTGTGACGTCATTTTCTGAGACATTAGTATGATATTCTTTAGCGGTCAGTGAATTCACAACCCCCCACTCAAACCTTTGACGCGTTTTATATTCGTCAATTTTTATTGATTTGATAAAACAAAAAATACGTATCGAATATTTTTCGATAATCTAACGGACGGACTAATTAGAATCAAATTTTTTAAGTCAGTAAACATCCCTATTGGTTGGGTGTGAATAAAGGGACGTATGTTACTAGGTAGATATCATTATAAACTTATCATTTAAATGAACACAGGAATTAATCTTAGGAAAAGAATATAACTATAATAATAATAATAAATGGACTTCGTTGAGTTAACAGAATCTGACATTACTAGTATCACCGCGAGACTTCACAACTGGAAATCCCCCGGCATTGATAAAATCCATAATTACTGGTATAAAAAATTAGAATCACTGCACAAAGTTTTAGCCTAAAATTTTACAGATGTTATATTAGGGAAACAATATGTACCCGATTTTTTTGCTACGGGCATAACCTACATGTTGCCAAAAAGTCAATATTCTCCGCAACCTTCTCAATACAGACCAATTACTTGCCTACCTACTATATACAAGATACTGACATCAGCTATCACTACAAGAATCAATAAACACATAGAACAACACAACATAATAGCAGAGGAACAAAAGGGCTGCAGAAGAGGCCACATGGGATGTAAGGAGCAGCTAGTAATAGACTCGATAATACACAAACATGCTGCCACAAAAAGTAGAAATTTACACTGCACCTACATAGACTATAAAAAAGCTTTTGATAGCATTCCACATTCCTGGCTTATCCAAATTTTACAGATATATAAAATTAACCCAAAAATAATTATTTTTTTACAAAACGTCATGTCCCATTGGAAAACTACACTTCAGTTAAACTATCACGATAACACTGTCACAACTAGACAGATAGCCATAAAAAAGGGTATTTATCAAGGAGATTCCTTGAGCCCTTTATGGTTCTGTCTCGCTCTAAATCCTCTATCTCACTTATTGCAGCGTTGCCAGGCCGGATATTGTCTTAAACATACAACAGAGGAAACAAGTATTTCACATCTTATCTATATGGACGATATTAAATTATACTCAAAAACGGAAAAAGATATGAAAAAATTAATAGAAACCACCACAAAATTTAGTAAGGACATAAACATGCAGTTTGGATTAGACAAATGTAAAACGGTACATATAATAAAAGGCAAAATTAAACCTGGTGACTATGCAATTGACACTTATGACACAATTACTGCCATGGAACCCACTGATTTATATAAATATTTAGGATACAAACAGATCAAAGGATTAGATCACACAACAATTAAACAAACACTTACCACAGAATACAAGAGAAGAGTGGTCGCAGTATGTAAAACCCAGCTCTCCGGAAAACATTTAATAAAGGCTTTAAACACCTACGCTATTCCAGTTTTAACATATTCATTTGGAGTGATCAAATGGTCAAAAACGGACATCCAGCAAATAGAGAGAACAACACGCACGACACTAACTAAACATAATAACCTTCACCCTAAATCTGCAGTAGAAAGGCTAACTATAAAACGGCAACACGGAGGGAGAGGCCTAATAGATGTCCAGCACCTTTGGCAAAAACAAATAAGTAGATTAAAATCATTCTTTCACAATAAATCTAACACAAGCAACATACATAAAGCTATAGTGATGAATGACCTCAACTACACACCACTCCACTTAAACGAACGAATAAACACACAACACGCGAACAATGATAACCCACAGAAGAAAAATATAGAAGATTGGAAAAAGAAAGTGTTGCACGGTAGACATCCCCAAGATTTAGAACAGTCTCACATAGATACAGTCGCATCAAATAAATGGCTAATGATAGGTAGTTTATTTCCGGAAACCGAAGGATTTATCATTGCCATACAAGATCAAATTATAAACACTAGAAACTACAGGAAATATATTATTAAGGACTCCACAATAATCAACGATAAGTGCCGCAAATGCCATAGGCAACCGGAGACCATCCAGCACATCACAGGGGCATGCACAACACTCACACAAACAGACTACACTCATAGACACAATCAGGTAGCAAATGTCATTCACCAAAATCTAGCTCTCAAACATAAACTGATACAAAATACTACTCCTTACTACAAATACACACCAGCAATATCTCTTGAGAACACTACACACAAACTCTTCTACGACCGCGGTATTATGACCGACAGGACCATTCATAACAATAGACCGGATATTATACTTCAGGATAAAATTAATAAAGTCACTTACCTCATAGACATAGCAGTTCCTAATACACATAACTTGCAAAAAACAATAGGTGAAAAAATCAGTAAATATGTGGAACTAAAAGAAGAGGTAACCAGAATATGGGAACAGGAAAAGGTGTACGTAGTTCCCATAGTAGTCTCCACTACGGGTGTTATACCCAATCACCTCCACCACAGCCTCAAATTAATAGACCTCAAGGATTCAATCTACATTACACTCCAAAAAGCTGCAATTCTAAACACCTGCAGAATAGTAAGGAAGTTCATGCAAATCGAGGAAAATAAAATTTCCCCCCACGACTCACACACACACACGCTACGTTAACTTGGTCTAGGCCCGTTAACGTAGCTAAAACTAGCTAAGCTAAGCTATGAAACAATATAGGTTTGTCAAAATAATAATAATAATAATATTCCACAACTATCACACAACGCCATCTAGTCCCAAGCTAAGCAGAGCTTGTGTTATGGGTACTAGACAACTGATAAACATACTTATATATTTCTAAATACATACATATTATAGATAAATTACACCCAGACACAGAACAAATGATCGTGCTCATCACACAAACATTTGTCCTGGGTGGGAATCGAACCCACGATCTCCGGCATAGCAGTTAGGGTCACTAACCACTAGACCAACAGGTCAGTCAAAAACTGCATACATAATCATACTCGTAACATAATAATTATAATAATCTGCAGTGGCTGGGTACCTAGGTACCCAGCAATTAATGGAACGTTATTTTGGTAACAATGCGAGCAGGTTGCCATAGCTATCGCAGACGAAGTCCCGAGTGAAGCTAACATTGTGAGCTGCTAATTAGTTATGTAACGAACTATATATAGATATAGCAATTTGACTTGAGTTTATAGTACTAATAATGTTGGATGGTATATTTAGAATTAATGGACGGTTGCCATCAGTGGATACAGCTCTAAACGAAACGTATCATCACTGGTTGCCTAAAACCGACCCAGGTACAGGTGCTGTATCCACTGGCTGGGATAGCGCCGCCTGAAGTTCGCAGAACAGCGGCAAGTTCCAGCGATAGAGCCAAAATGACTTCAGACACACGACACCCACTACAGCTAAACAGCATTGTATCGCAAAGGCTGAAAAGCCGAAAGTGCTTTTTGAAGTGTGTCACCCTACTCACTGGCAAGCGAGCGAGCGATTAAAGCTGTGCCAAGGTAGTGCATCCTTACCTTAACCATTTGTTCCACCTGCTGAGCATCTCCCACCTGGACAAGAGTTGCCGTGGCTGGCCTGGAAGTCTTTAAACAGACTCCGGACCCAGGTTGGTCGTAGCCAAGAAAACCTGCTGATTTGGAGATACATTAATGACTCTGCACTGGAGTGTAAATGTGGTGCTGTCCCTGAAACAATAGAGCACTTATTATCGTGCCCTGCCTGTCCGGCGGGTTGTTCACTACAGGAACTGATGGACGCTACCGAAAGCGCCAAACTAGTAGCCAAATTCTGGGCCGACACAATCTATATTGCAATCGACACGTTAAGAAGAAGTGGACGGTTTGGGTGTGAATTAAGACACGTGGGGAGATGGATACCATTTAAGACGTAACATAACGCCTGTAATCACCGTATTGTTAGGCAGAGCTGTGACTAACAGTAGACCCACATTTTGCCCGTAATGTTTAAGTCCCATTTAATTATGGGGCCAAACTAAAGCCGTAAGATTTCTTTCTTGACCTTTCAGAATGTGATACTGATAATGTGATACTAGCTGTTGCCAGCTTCACCCGCTGCAACTCTAAAATTATCCCACAGGAAGATAAAATTGGGATAAAAACTATCCTATGTGTTAATCCAGGTTATAAACTATCTGTGTACCAAATTTTATACAAATCCGTTAAGTAGTTTTTACGTGAAGAAGTAACAAACATACACACTCACAAACTTTCGCTTTTATAATATTAGTGTGATGAACAAGGAACATAAGGACGAAGAAAGACATCAGCAATAGGGTTATTAACAAAAAAAAAAAATTAGTCCGTCGTATCGAATACCAAAATTATAGATTAAAAAATATTGTACCTACACGTATTTTTTCTTTTTTCACGTTATGAAACAATGAAGACGATACAGTGCTTTGAAAACTCATGTGACGTCATACTCTAAGACATTAGTATTAAATTTTTTAGCAGTCAGTGACGTCACCAAACCGCACTCAAGTCTTTGTCGCGTTATATCTTCGTCAGTTTTTATTGATTTGATAAAACATAAAATCCCATATTTTTCGATAATCTAACAAACGAACTAGAATCATATTTCTTTAAGTCAGTAAACATCGCGAACATCATCAGAACACATAAATTCAAATTACCTTTCAACACGCAAGCAACTCAAGTCTAACGATCACTAAAAGTAGGTAGGTTCCCTAAGGTAGGTACTACTAACAATAAACTGAGAACGGCAGTTTAATTGTTAGTAAACTACCGTTCTTGTCGGTCTTGAAAAGGAAGACATACGGACTGGCATAAAAATGCTGGCTTTACACGCAACTAAATCGCTAAACTACTAAACAATTTTTTGGTCTTCCGTACCCACGAATACAGTGGCGGTTTAGGTGATGATCAACAATGATCTATGATTGTTACACACAAGATTTTATTAAGTTTAAGGAAAACAACGTATAATTACCGTGTCTTATGCCTAATGTAAGCAGAACTTTGATTAATGGTCATAGTTGAAACTAACATCGCCTTACATTTTACTTATATACCTATAATTTCCACAGACAATGACACAAATATTAAGTTGAAAGATTTCACAGACAAAATCCTAAAGGACCAAATAATTATTAAATAATTCAATGAAAACGATAACATAGTTCGTCGGCCTTCATTTTTTTTTCTCATTCAGGCGTCTGTTTGTCGCCATATAAAATGTTGACTACTTTAATGTCTTTAATTACACTTGCAAAATTAAGACAAATCGGTTGACGTAAGGTATCATCAAAATCGGCCCACGCGTTTGGCCTCTAGAGCGCTAAAAACAAACAAACATTCATTTACGGAGTGAAAAATATTTCCAAGTTTATACAAGTTTCTAGCGGGGTATCTCACATTCCGAGGTGAAACTACAAATTTAACTAGACACAGTAACAAACAGTAGACGGCTGACTTTACGGTCAACATGGCCGAATCGGGTGAGCTAGATTTACAGATCAATTTAGCCGGTGACCCGTTAGAGGTCAAGTGACGTCACTCATGTCTTGCTTGATGGGAAGATTTATGTTGTTGTTGGTACTGTAGTACCTTATTAGGGATGACTAAATATTGGGAAATATGAATTATATTATTATTATTTAAGAAATAAATAAATTCATGTATTTAGAATTATTTAACCATGTGATTGTAACCTAATAATTATTATTTAAATTGTAATTTTCTATTAATTAAATGCATGCAATGCATAAGACTAAAAGTATTCATGATATAAATAATTATTTTTTAAAATAAGTCATTCATAATAGAAATAAAGAGACCATGTATTAATATTATTCCCTTTTTTACGCGAAGTCAAAAGAAAGGGTAATGATTTTGGCAGTCTATGTATGTATGTGTGTTCCACCGTAGCGCCTAAACTCCTGAACGGATTTTAATAAATGAGGTGTCAATAGATTTGTAAGAATAGCCCGGGTAACATTAGCTATATAAATTTTATAATTTTTTGTTATGACGGAATTTATAGCTCAGATAGTCGCCTAGAAAAAAAAAAATTAGATAATCATAACTTGTTTGGTATCAAATGAAAGGTCTTGGCGAGCACATTACAAATATGTGTAGTATATTATAGTTTTAGTCAACATACACGTTAAGAATGCGGTCAAAAAGTTCTCGCGGTCGAGTCTTCGATTTACTCGTACTATTTAAATAGCAAACCAACATTCAGTAGAATTTTACATCATGAAAGTAATATATTATAACGGATTTATTAAATAACACTAAAATAAAATTCGCATAAAAAATAAGTTTAAAACTAAAACCCGACTACAAACCGCGGTCTTAAAAGTAGAAAACAAGAAAATAATTCTTGTCTGATATCCTTAAATATTGAATTTATATATTTCAATTTTAATATGAGTATAATTATTATTGAGTTCAGTCGTAGTCGCATGCCACTTTGCTAATGGCGAAAGCAGCTGACTTCTGTATCAATGAGAATGCCATGAACGAGCATCAGGTATCAGTGGCATGCGGCTACGGCGGTCCCCTATAATATATATATATATCCTTCGAGTACTACAGTCGTGATAATAAATTAATCAAATCATTATCATCAATCCCCTTGCCCTTGATCTCTTTCCTATTCATATTTTCAACCATCACGCTATCATAGAATTCTTTTCATATCCCAAAACAATTCATCTATATTTTCTTTTTTTTTTTCATAAACTAAGCAAGCTTCAAATAAAAAAAAAGACAGGTACTTAAAAAAAAATTTAAACTAGTCACATTTATTAGAATACCGTGTAATATACTAACCAGTTTATACCGTGAGGGTTGTAACGGAAATCAGTGGCACGGCCGTCCCGCAAACATCCGGCCGGCACTCCTTTGTACAGACAGCGGTATACCGGTAAGAACTGGTTTGAACCGGCTAGCAGTATACCGTATAGAATATGAATTACATAAAGGGTTTCTGAAGTACTCGGAGGGTAAAGTCAAGGTTATTTTGGATAAGGTGAGTTAAAACATGGATGTTAACATAAAATAAAAATATAAGTTTAAAAACTAAAACCCGACTACAAAAGTCGGGTTTTAGTTTTTAAACTTATATTTTTTCCGCAGTCTTAAAAGTAGAAAACAAGAAAATAATTCTTGTCTGATATTCATATACTGAATTTGTATATTTCAATTTAAATGTAAGTAAAATTATTATAGAGAACCGCCGTAGTCATCGCATGCCAATGATACCTGATGCTCCTTCATGGCGTTTTCATTGATAGACTACCAAAATCATTACCCTTCCTTTTGGCTTCGCCGTAGTCGGGTTAAAAATAACAATACACATGCATCTAAAGCATTAAAAACAGGATGTTTTTGATCACTGATAATATTGTGATCATGGTTCTTATCCGTGATGGTAGTTTCTTCCGAAGTGTTAAAATCTATCTATTTATAGATACGGAGAAGTCATGACTGATTGACTCATCAACGTCCAGCCCAAATGCTTAGACCTAGAAAGCTAAAATTTTGCACAGAGGATTTCTTTATAGTGTAGATAAGGAATAAGGATGGATTGGCAGTGAATATTGGGTGTGGCAAGAAGCGTAAAAGTAGTATTAATGCTGTGGAAATGTGTTCTTTGCGAAGCATGTGTGGTGTAACTCTGAATGATAAATTGAGGAATAAGGCTATACGAGAACGTTGCGGGTTAAAAAAAGATGTAGTGACAAAAATTTAAAAGCGTATGCTAAGGTGGTTCGGCCATGTGGAGAGGATGAATGAAAGTCGATTAACAAATGGTGAATGTGAGTGGCAACGCCGGGAGTGGATCCCCAAGAAAGACATACACTGATACAACAGGGATGTTTACCGACTTAAAAAAATGTGATTCTAATTAGTCCGTCTTTTAGATTATCGAAAAATTTTGGATACGTATTTTTTGTTTTATCAAATCAATAAAAATTTACGAAGATAAAACGCAAAGATTTGAGTGGGGGTTTGTGACGTCACTGATTGCTAAAAAATGTCATACTAATGTCTTAGAGTATGAAGTTACACGAGTTTTTAACGCACTGTATCGTCTACATTGTTTGCTTACGTGAAAAAATACGTGTCCAATATTTTTTGGTTATCCATTTATCGGACTATTTTTTTTTTGTTGTTAACTACCTCATTGGTGTCGTTCTTTAGAAAGGATCGGTGCGTAGTACTCGTAAACGGCGTGTGTGTATGACGAGATAATGTGGACAAGGCAAAAGGAGTATGTAAGGATCGTAGCACGTGACCTTCTGTGGTTTCTGCCAACCCTCATGAGAAAAGGGCGTTAGTTTTTTATATGTGTATATGTGTGTTTTCGAAATTCAACCCTAAGGGAGTTATATAGGTCCTATAGGTCTGTCGGGGCCGCGGGTAGTCCAACGGTTATCGCGACCTCGACATAGAGGGCGAAGAAGGAACATGGGTGGTTTTTAGTCAGTAGAAGTCTGACACTCCCTTTCGCTCTGCCCAAGAGCGGGAGGGGTTATTCGATGATTTTACACCCACCAAAAAAAAAAAAAGGGAGTTAAATAGGGGATGAAAGTTTGTATGTAAAATTGTCATTTTCATGCGGTCACAGCCGCGGGCAAAGGATAGTCGAAAATGAGTGAATCAATAATAACAACCTCAATCTTACTGCCACTATCGAGTTCCTTAAGGTGTACATACTTATCAAAGTTTTCTTATTTCCAGATACCAGAAAAAAAGCGAAATCAGCAGTTGCCTCCCAAAAGTAAGTTCTGAAACTAATTCTCTTAATAAGAATAAAACTCGTATCGGTTACTGACCGCAGCCCACTGCTATCGCAAAGAAGAACAATCATGAATAAATAGTTTGCCCAATAAATCATGTTCCTACATGATAGATTTGCGAGATAAAATACATTCTATGTTTCTCCTATTAGAATTCACTTTCGGATACCATTCAGATGGGCGATTTCGATGATTTTTTAAGTGTATCCTGCTCATCTGCCTAGCTTTTTCTCAATTATGTTGGGGTTGGCTTCAAGTCTACTTAGATGTAGTTAAATACCAGTATTTTACATGGAGCCTATCTCACCTCCAGTCCACAACCTAGTGAATCCATTCCGAAACCTTAGTAAAAGTAGTAATGACTACTTTTATCTGACATAATATTATCATTTTTATTTGAAATCTTTAATTTAATTATTATTTTAATTTGACTTTTTTGTAATTTAATATTTTGGCATTTATTGAGATCGTACTTTTTATTCATAATAGACAGTGCAATTTAAAAGTTTTCTTTAATTCGATTATATTTCAATCATTGTTATTGTCAAAAAATTTGCATGCCTAATTAAGGAGGCGGAATATGAAGAACTAATGTTTACCTATGTGTTCTAAATTTATAATATAAAATCTGTAAAATACCATATTTCAGGCAAATAAATCAACCCTTTGGTTAGACTGGTTGTCAGACTTTTAGGTCACCAAATGATAACGACTGCCAAAAATCTATATGGCAGCCGGGACCAATAGCTTTACCTGCATTCCGAAGCACGGACGAAACTCAGTATGTAATAGGCGGTTACCCCTCCACAGACTAACCTAAGCTAGCGTGGGTTAACCTAAGCTAAATATCGAACCGAGAGGCAGTTGTTATTAATTCACGAGCTCCTAGGTTTGTTTCTGTTAGCATGCCTAAATGAAATACATACAAAAATGTTTACTTATTACACCTTGAAGAATAAGGTAGTTAACAAAAAAAAAACTAATTGGTCCGTCAGATAGATTTCCAAAAAAATTTGGACACGTATTTTTTTTTACGTAAACAAACAATAAAGACGATACAATGCTTTGAAAACTCGTGTGACGTCATATTCTAAGACATTAGTATGGCATTTTTACCGGTCAGTGACGTCAAGAACCCCCACTCAAATCTTTGACGCGTTTTATCTTCGTCAATTTTTATTGATTTGATAAAATAAAAATACGTATCCAATATTTTTCGATAATCTAACAGACGAATTAATTAGATTAACATTTTTTTAAGTCTTCAAATTATTCTTCATCGCTTTCCTAGCCTTTTCCAAACAATGTTGGGGAAGACTTCCAGTCTAACTGGATGTAGCTAAATACCAGTATTTTACATGGAGCGACTGCATAACTGACCTCCTTAACCTAGTTAGTACTGACTCTAGGTTTAGCACTTACCAGAAGGCATAGAAGAAAATAATACGAAATCATACTTCACACTATCACACTAATATTATAAAGGCGAAAGTTTGTGAGTGTGTGGGTGTGTGAGTGCGTATGTTAGTTACTTCTTCACGCAAAAACTATTGAACGGATTGGGATAAAATTTGGTACGTAGATAGTTTAGAACCTGGTTTAACACATAGGATAGTTTTTATCCAGATTTTATTTTCTCGTTTGATAATTTTGAGTTGTAGCGGGTGAAGCCGCTGGCAACAACTAGTATTTATATACAGGATTTTTTCAGTACCAGCCACGGAGTCTAGATTTGTGCCCGATTGATGGCAATACGCTCACCCCCTTATGACATGGGACTTACACATGACTGGGTGTACTAATAGGTGTACCTATAATCCCCCCGTCCCTGATGAGTTAAGCAGAAGTGTACCTTTGTTTAACTCTTCAGGGACTACAGGCGTCATGTCCTGAACTCATGATACAAAGTATTTGTTTGTCAACCTCCCAGCTCAATGGGAAATTGTAATTTGTATATATATATGTTGTGAATTCCGCCAAAACATTGATACCAAAAAATATACCAAAATACATTAAAATGAATGCACATAACAAGATTTATTTCACACATCAAAAACTCTGGGAGTCCAATTTGCAGCGAAATAGTTACAAATGTCGTTAACGATGTGTATACACGTGGCTCGTATAAAATGGAGAGATAAATAAAATTTTAAACACGTTTCCGAATATTTTAAATTTTTTCAGTGTTTCTTTACGATCACTCTTTTCACAACTACATATATTGGGTTTGGGTTTGAGGTTTACCGGAAACAGTTCAATATCTGTATTTTACATGGAACGACAGTCTGTCAGACTTCAACAATACAGATCTTCTTCCTTTTCTTTGACCACCCAATCCTGAGTGTAGGTCTCTTCCGAAGCCTGTCGGGGCTGCGGGTTGTTCACAAATTACCGCGGCCTCGACATATAGGGCTAAGAAGGAACATGGCTGGTTTTTAGTCAGTAGATGTCTGACACTCATTTCGGTGTGCCCAAGAGAGGGAGGGGTTATTTGATGATTTTCCACCCGCCAAAAAAAAGGGCTCTTCCAAATCTCTCCACTTTCGGCAGTTTTGTATCTTGACTGTTCAGTTTCTTCCAATATACAGGATGTTAGTTTGAACGAGGGGCATATTGAAACCCGCCATAAGGCCATGATTACATGGTACGAATAAAAATATGAACCTAAAAACACTGTTAAATAACAGACAGAACATTTCGCAAAAGTCTCACAACCCTTGCGCTTATCACAGAAAATGTGCGCGGGTCAATGACTTTTTGGTAAGTACCGTTTGTTTTTCCTTCATATTTTAAAACTGGCGTAGAACAATGGCAAAATAGAAGTGTTGCTATTGCCTATTTCTGTTGACAGTTTTTTTGATTATCACTTTGGCCCAGTGTGCTTAGATTAATTGTCAAAAGATTAGTTTGGTATTGGCTATGACCAGTGGTCATCGCGTATGACGTCATCGGAGCCCATCGTCGTTGATGGCCACTGTAACTCATTTTGACAGAATTTTTTGTATCGATATTTTTATAATTGCGATTGTGTAAGCCTATTTGGTATTAAATTGTTGATCACAGAGTTAAAAGTGGCTTTCGAGGAAGACGCTGCTCAATTATGGTGTTTTAAAAATGATAATTATGACAGTTGATACTGAAATTTGTTCTAGTTTCTATTTTATAACTATATTTGCATTGTTTACAGTCAATCTCCGTGTTATGGTATAATCGCATAACTCTTATTGTGTGGATAGTATAAACTAGACACCTATGTCTTTTCTTGATGTTTGATTACATTTCAAAGTATTCTAATATGTGCTTATTGAGACAATCACACTTCACACTAATATTATAAAGGCGAAAGTTTGTGAGTGTGTATGTTTGTTACTTCTTCACGCAAAAACTACTGAACGGATTAAGATAAAATTTGGAACACAGATAGTTTATAACCTGGATTAACACATACGATAGTTTTTATCCCGATTTTATCTTCCCGTGGGATAATTTTCGAGTTGTAGCGGGTGAAACCGCTGGCAACAGCTAGTCTATAATATTCTATAGTTGGTGAAATGTATTAATGGGTACACCTCTAATCATTCGGAGAATATAATATTTTCCTACCTTTGTATAGATTCTTTTTACGTAGGTACATAAATTGTTTTGCGATTCTGTGAACATTGTGGCCTTTTTCGTGTCGTACCCTGCATTATCTGAGTGACAATTTATTAACGTTTATTTCATCAAAATCGACTTACAGATGTTGTCGCACTTGCTATTTCCATACCGGAGGAGAATAGGAGGGGCGCGCCATGGTAGCTTATTTTTTGAAGAGCGCTGCGGAGGACACTTTTCCACGCACCATCGTTGAGACAACACCTCTCCGTGACCAAGATACTTCGTGTTCAAGGGTATATAGGTATCAGCCAGAAATAATGTTGGTAAAACATTATTTCCATACATTTAATTATTGTTGAAATTCTACTGTTTGATTCATCTGTAACTGTGTTTTTTATTTCAAATATAAACTGTGATTATTTATAATTTAAATACTATGTTGAGATAAAAGGGATTAAACTGATTTAACCTAGTTATAATTTAGGTGTGTTGTATCTACCTTATTATCAATAAACGCTTCTTATGATTTACTGACCGTTATTTTTCTAATATCAGAAGTGACAACTGTACCTACATCGCTCACAAACATGCCGCGCAGCCGCAAACGAAGATCAAGAAGGGAGCCATCGACAAATTCAAGTACGTCGACCTCCAGTTCGAGTAGCAGCAGCAGCAGCAGTGCTAATGAACGGAGGCGCAAGAAGCGACGCCGCCATAAGAATTCGCAAACCGTGAGTCAGAATGTTTTATTATCGTCAGTGATTCCCGAATTCGACCCACTTGTAGACAATGTAGATATGTGGATTAATGTTGTTGAGGCAAATTCTCGAGCGTTTGGATGGTCCGATAATGTGATTAAGTATCAGGCGCTTCAAAAATTACGTAATACCGCGAAAACTTGGCTAGACGCTTTGCAAAAAAATGAAACCAGGTGGACTACGTGGAAGTGGAAGCAATGGCGCGAAACAATGTCAGATACCTTTCAAGTAAGAAGTGATATGTTCAGATCTCTTAAAGAACTAATTGATACGAAACCCTCGGCAAATCAGTCTTTATACGATTTCTTTTTTAAACAAAAGTCGAAAATAGATCGCTTGCAATTAGGTTTTCGTGATCGAGATATAATATCCATAATAGTAGGTTCAATAGGTGATAAAAACATAAGTGTAGCTGCCGAAGCAGGCAATTTTAGATATTGTGACGATTTAGCCTCGTTTTTACACGGCAAAATCCAGTTACCTGCGGTTAATGAACTACCTTCTAGAAACGCATTGCCACCGAAACATTCTTCTCGACCACAACCCGGGTACCAAAATACTATAGGTAAATCTGACATCAAAGTTGAACCTTCTGCCAATAATAATAGTGTGCCAAACCATACTTGCTACCGATGTGGAGAAGTAGGTCACAGAAGAAATAATTGTACTGTCAAAGACGATGTGAGGTGTACTTTCTGCAAAAAGCTAGGGCATCTAGAGGCAGCCTGTCACGCCAAATCAAAGTCGAAGGTCGAGAAAAATGTTGAAGTGAAAATGATTTCTGATCCAAAAATGAAACAAAAGTTTTACAAACCGGTTCTAATAAACAACCAGGAATGTAGTGCATTTTTTGATATGGGCAGCGACTGCTCCTTAATTACATCTGCGTTCGTAAACCAATTTAAGTTGCAACCTTTCCGGTTGAATAATCCTATTAATTTAGTGGGGTTTACAAATGATTTATCCGCTACAGTAACTAAGGCTGTCTCAGTTAAACTTAGAGTCGATTCTGTAGAATTAATTATTATATTATACGTCATTGATACTCTATCTAGCTGTGACATTTTGATAGGGAGAAATTTTACTGAAGATAAAAATATAATGTATGTTCGTGTCGGAGAAACTTTAACTTTTCAATCGGCTCGAGCATTGAATGTGTGCAGTATTAAGGTTACTTATAACGTAACACGTGAATACGAAGTAGCATTACATAATATATTACTAAAATACCCTCAATCCTTTGCCCAAGATTTATCGAATTTAGGAAAAACTTCGTGTGTCGAATTAGAGATACAACTAACATCTAATAAACCTATTTACCAACGACCGTATAGGATGTCTGAGTCGGAAAGAGCTATCACGCGTGAATTGGTAGATGATCTATTAAAAAATGGAATTATTCAAAACAGTAGATCTGCATATGCTAGCCCAGCTCTTTTGGTTGACAAAGCATCTGGGGCTAAAAGGTTATGCGTAGATTATAGGCAGCTAAATAAAATCACTGTTAAGGAGAAATACCCAATGCCCATGATAGAGGACCTCATTGACAGATTGCAGGGATGTAAATTCTTTACTTCTTTGGACCTTAAAAGTGGCTATCATCATATAAGCATAAAATCTGAAGATGTGCACAAAACTGCGTTCATAACAAGTGATGGCCATTTTGAATTTTTGAGGATGCCTTTTGGTGTATGTAATGGGCCAGCTGTTTTCCAAAGACTAATGAATACAGTTTTGGGCAATCTACGTTTTGGAAGGGTAATATGTTACATGGATGACACCCTTATCGCGACGAAAACTATAGAAGAAAATATGGTTTGCTTAGAAGAAGTATTAGACATTTTTGTAAAAAATGGGTTAACCATCAATTTAGATAAATGCTCCTTTTTTAAAGATCAAATTACGTTTTTAGGCTATGATATTTCCGAAGAAGGCATCACTCCGAGTTCCCGCAAGCTAGATGCTATTTCAAAATACCCAATTCCGAAGTCAGTTCATCAACTAAGACAATTTTTAGGTTTAATTAATTACTTTAGAAAATTCATTAAGAATTGTGCGCTTCTCTGCAAACCATTGACTAGTCTATTAAAAAAGGATGCAATTTGGCAATGGGGGCCCCAACAAGATCAGGCTGTAGCACAGGTGAAAGATGCGTTGATTAAAAATGCGGTACTCTGCGTATTCGACCCCAAACTACCCATTAATTTGTATACGGACGCTAGTCGTGATGGTATAGGATGTATTCTGACACAGCTGACTAATAATGGTGAAAAACCGGTTTATTTTTATAGTCGTCAAACAAGTAATGATGAGAAGAAATACCATTCCTTCGAATTGGAGCTTCTAGCAATTGTTTCCGCTTTACAAAAATTTAGGCATTATTTATTGGGGACGAGTTTTATAATTACAACTGATTGCAATGCAGTACGATATGCCTTAAGTAAAAAGGAAATAATTCCACGAATAAGTAGATGGGTATTATATACACAGGATTTTACATTCGAAGTAGTTCACAGGGCCGGGTCACAGATGCAACACGTTGACGCGTTAAGTAGAAACCCTATTCCTAATATCAATACTGTAATTGATGTAGAAAGTATAAACACAATTACTGAAGGCGATTGGTTACTAGCGGTTCAATTGCAAGACCCCAGTATATGTAGTATTAAGGACATATTACAGTCAGGTGAGGCCGATACTAATAAAAGTGTATTTAACGAATACGAATTGTTAGGAAACAAAGTATATCGTAGAACTGAATATGGCAGGCGTTGGTTAGTACCAAAGAAATGTATTTGGTATGTAATTCGTGCCAACCATGATGATGTAGGTCATTTCGCGTTAGACAAAACTATTGAACGAATTAAGTCGAAATATTGGTTCCCTCGCTTAAAGAAAACCGTTTCGAAATATATTAAAAATTGCTTGAATTGCATATATCACAAGCATGTTCACGGTAAGAAACCAGGCAAGTTGTACCCAATTCCAAAATTTGCTAGACCATTCCACACACTTCACGTTGATCACCTTGGTCCATTTGTTAAAACTTCGCAGCAAAATAGTTACATCTTAGTGATAGTTGACTTATTTACCAAATTCGTTTTTATTTCGGCTGTAAAAAACACTAAAAGCAAAGTGGTCATTAATGAATTAAATAAAATATTTAAAGTATTCGGAAGTTCAAAACGCCTAATTTGTGATGCTGGTAGCGCTTTTACATCCAAATTGTTCACTAACTATTGCAAAGAAAATAACATTAGGCTTCATATAATTGCTACTGCTGTTCCGCGCTCAAATGGCCAAGTCGAGCGCTATAATCAGACAATTTTAGAAGCATTGCGTAGTTTGAGTGCTGATACTGATGATAATAAGTGGGACCAGCATATAACTAGCATACAGCAAGGTATTAACAGCACAATTAATAAAACCACGTCTGCTGTGCCGAGTGAGGTATTTTTTGGGTTTAGAATTCGAATGAATAATGACGCGATCGCTGACGATAATAACGAGCATTCTATTGACGTCACTGCGTTGAGGAATAAGGTCGATGCAAATATAAAGAGTAATGCTGAACGACAAAAGGCATCTTTCGACTCTAAAAGAAAAGAGGCTCCTATTTATAAGGTTGGAGATTTGGTGGTACTCAAAATTCCGAGTCACACAAATGATGGTCAAAGCACCAAACTCTTGCCTCTGTACAAGGGGCCCTTTCAAGTGACGAACATCCTGGGGCACGATAGATATCAAGTGGCGGACCTGCGGGGGGCTGAAAGATCTTCCAAAAAGTACGATGGTATTGCCTGCGTGGAGAATATGAAGCCCTGGATCCGCGTTGCTGAAGTACCGGATGTTGTCGAAGATGCATAGGTAACTAAAAGTGGCAATAAGGTAAATTTTATAATAATAACATAGCCTGTTCTGTTGTCTTAATTGTTTATTCAGATTTATTCTTTTATTTTTTCTACTTTTACATACTTGTTGATACTGATATTTCGCCGAATAGCGGTTATGATTCATGTTGTCCAATGCATTCGCTTTAAACATTATGGATGTTTATAGGGTGTTCGGTCTCTGATCGGTAAGCAACAGGCATCCGTAGTGAACGCTGTTGCAGTATTAGTGGTGATACACGACTAGATTGATAATAGCGAACATTGATCTAGTTCAAGCCACAGACGGAGGGAGCATGTTAACCATCGATGGAATAGCATTGCTCTTGTCTGTCCGAACACCTTATCTACAGTCAGATGTTAAAGCAGGTCACATATGTACCGAGTTAAAATACGGCTACTAAGTATTTATTTTATGTTTTCAGCTTCTACATTGGACCAAAACGCTGTTCGAGGACGAACGCGTGAGCAGGACGGCCGGATGTTGTCGCACTTGCTATTTCCATACCGGAGGAGAATAGGAGGGGCGCGCCATGGTAGCTTATTTTTTGAAGAGCGCTGCGGAGGACACTTTTCCACGCACCATCGTTGAGACAACACCTCTCCGTGACCAAGATACTTCGTGTTCAAGGGTATATAGGTATCAGCCAGAAATAATGTTGGTAAAACATTATTTCCATACATTTAATTATTGTTGAAATTCTACTGTTTGATTCATCTGTAACTGTGTTTTTTATTTCAAATATAAACTGTGATTATTTATAATTTAAATACTATGTTGAGATAAAAGGGATTAAACTGATTTAACCTAGTTATAATTTAGGTGTGTTGTATCTACCTTATTATCAATAAACGCTTCTTATGATTTACTGACCGTTATTTTTCTAATACAGATGCAATAGAGATTCATTTTAAAACCTAATTAGTAATCTCAAGCGTAATATTTTGCTTTATTTTCCTTTTGTCTTGCAAAGCATGAAAGTAATTAGTACTTCTTGCAACAGCAAAATTCTTCTAATTGACAATAAAAAAAGACATTCAAATATTACTGGTAATCACTTTGACAGTTACCATTTGACATAATTTAAGCGGCTAAATATAAAATAATAGGTCTGAGACAAAAAAAATATGATTCTAATTAGTTTACCGAAAAATATTGGAAACGTGTTTTTTGTTTTATCAAATTAATAAAAATTGTCGAAGATAAGACGCGTCAAAGATCATGAGTGGGGACGTCATTTGTAGTTAAAAAATGTACTAACATTATGACGTTTTCGAGGAGTTCACGAGTTTTCGAAGCACTGTATCGTCTTCATTTATTGTTTATGTGATTAAAGAAAAATATGTGTCCAATATTTTTGGAAATCTATCTGACGGACTAATTAATTTGTTTGTCCGATCCTCTATTGCTGGGATGATGAGGACCGTGTAATCACTATCACGTGATACCCACTCAATGTGATAAGCAATACCAATATTATGACATTCACTGTTCAAATCTAAGTTCGGTGAACAACTTGTCTATTAATAAGACCGAACCTATTTTTTTTTTCAAAAAATAAAATAATAAAAAGATCGATTACGATCGAAGCACCTTTTCTCTCGATCTTCCATCCAGTTTACAGCATATAAGGTCCGCATAATTCCACTTTTTTTTGCTGTTGTCCGTATTGCGGTATTAGTACAGGGGCATTGTTTAAAATCCGGAACTACATAATTATGAGCATTTATTTAGTTTTAGAGGTTATTAAAGCAAACACTGCTTTTTTTAATCTAAACAAAATGCGGCGAACTGTTTTTTTTTTGTTACCGATTCATCATCATCAGCCTATAATTTTCCCACTGCAGGGACTCAGGCCTTCTCTCTAGGAAAGGGATGGGCCATAATCCACCACGCAAGCCCGGTGCGGGTTGGCAGATGTCACATGTCTTCGAATTTTTTGGTTCTAAGATATGCCGGTTTCCTCACGATGTTTTCCTTCACCGTTTTGAGAGCAGTGGTGATGAAATAAATTACATAAAGTAATGCGCCTGCCTGGGTTCGAACCCATGACCGTAAGTCGGGGTCGACACCACTGGGCCACCGCTGCTCATTACCGATTATAAATGTAATTTAAATTATTATTCGTGACTTGTGGATCGATGGGTCGTCCGGCGGCGAGATAGGCTGACTACATAGTTGCCATCGGGGGCAAAACCTGGATGAGGCTGGCACACAAGACCGTGGAGATTTTTTTAAATTTCTTTTTTATTTGATTGGCACAAGAAAAGAAATAAGGAGGCTTATAACCAGCAGTGGGTGAATTCAGGCTGTGGATGATGATGATGACGGGGATCGATCGAACACATACTCTGGACAAAAATCCTTGATAGAGACTTTTGAAAATTAGGTGTTTGAAGAAACTATCGCTGTCGCTCTGCGAGAGCTAGGCACCCCCGGGCGGCAGATAAGGACAACTGCAGATCCGACTCAGCTTAAGTAAAAAGTCATATTTCTATGATAGGCTCTCGCCTATTTACTCCACCAATATTGTACCAATTTATGAGATATTTTAGGCACTAAATATGAAAGGATGTATTCTGTGCCCCTATGTTTTTCTTTTTTCGTTAATAGTCGTCAAATTTGTACATTATTTCCTCTTAATGCTTCCCGCATACAACGGATATCCGCGAACTAACACTATACCCTATATACATTACTTATTTTCGTTTCCCAACAATAACACACAAAGGGCACTCCCTAAAGACAAAAGACAAACAGATCAGACTTCAGTCTCTCCAAACACGCGTAATATCCCATTTATTCCCAGAAGCATAACAGAACGGTTCCAATCATGGTCCAATTCGGTCATAATTCGGGTTCAAAGCATGTACCACAACGAAATAAGCGGGCTACTGCGAGGCCAAACCTAATTGATACGTTCCACTTTGCTCTTGGGGTTTAAATCGATGTAGAGCCTTTGAGGGACTAAAGTATGAGTATAAATATTTGCCCATACTTTAGTCTTATTGTAACTGTCATTTAGTGTTCGCATGTTATTGTGCACTAGCTGTTGCCAGCGGCTTCACCCGCTACAACTCGAAAATTATCCTTTGTTTTATGTCTATCTGTGTACTAAATTTTATTCAAATCCGTTCAGTAGTTATTACGTGAAGAAGTAACAAACTCACACTCACACACTCACAAACTTTCGCCTTTATAATATTAGTGTGATAGTCGCTGTTGAATAACAGCTACTTATTTATGCGTAATACAATACCGACAGATTTTTTTCGTATTTATAATATTAATATTTCATGTAATTACTAATAATTAATTGTCCTTGTAAAACTCACAAATGTGCAGATACGTAGTTAAAGCCACAGTGGTTTGGACTATGAAACCATCTATTTATAGCGTTAAAAAGGTGGTACTGCGTGGCTTATTCATAAATGTTTGCTTTACCGGATGGAATCTATAAACAGTGGTTGAGTGAGTGGCGAACTCAAACTAAGAAAATAAATTTTAGCATGAACCGCAGGGCCACATGTCGTTGCGGTCTTAAACTGATCCAAATATTTAATTTTCCAATGTTAAAAGCGTAAAGTAATAGTTTTCATAAGCAACCGATGAACATAGTACCCACGGATGCGTTCCTTTTTACCAATACTTTCGGGTAAATTTTATTTATTTCATGAGTCAGCAAAATACCACATTATTAGAAGGATGGTGTTTTCATCCGACTCCATAAATAGCAACAGCAATATTGTACTTCTTCCTCTCCCGTCTCTGAGTTTGCCAATACTCATCGTCTTCGCTTACTCAACCTAAAATGTTCCCATAGCCGGGACAAGCCTCTCTGGGCTGAAATCCACCACGATGGACGTCAGTTGGCTTCAATTTTTGCCCGTTTTTCATTAAATTTTCCATTACCATTTTGTAACAAAGACATTATTTAGTTCATACCCTTAGGTTTCTCTCCTGCAACGGACCAATACCTCTTGTCACGTCTGACTCCTCATTTGCAAGTCTTATCACGTTGTTTATGAGCCTATGTTAACGAATCTTACTTGTTTTTGTGGGCACACCAATTTTATAAGTAAACAAAAGTAACTAATACGAAGTAATACTGCTGAAGCTGCAGAGGTCTTAATGTTATTGAGTCCAAATATTTTATTTGCTTCGTTCATAGAGATCACGTTATTGTCAGTATCTTCGATGATTAATATTGTTCGTTGGTCTAGTGGTCGAAATCGCGACTGCTGGACATGAGGTGCTCGCATCGATTCTTAGTTCGGGCAAATAGGGTAGTTAACAAAAAAATATCTAGTTAGTCCGTCATAGATTATCAAAAAATATTGGACACGTATTTTTTCTTTTTTCACGTAAACAAACAATGAAGACGATACAGTGCTTTGAAAACTCGTGTGACGTCATACTCTAAGACATTAGTATGACCTTTTTTAGCGGTCAGTGACGTCACCAACCCCCACTCAAATCTTGGACGAGTTTTACCTTCGTAAATTTTTATTGATTTGATAAAACAAAAAATACGTATCCAAGGTACAAGACGAAATGTGGGTGTACTATATTAGGTACACCTCTGCCTAACCCTTCGGACATAAAATTCATGATGTTTTGTTATGTAAATCTTTAACAACAGATCAAATTCATTCATTAAATTTCAACATTTATTATAGTAGTAGTCTATCTGCTGAACGGTTAGCTTATGGTATGTTTTAATGTATTAGGTTCTATACTAACACTACTTTAGTGTCAACTCCAACAGAGATTTTACCTGAATAATGTAGACTAACGTTTCATGTTAAAGTTTAAAATGCACCGTCGGGGACTAACCTGACAGCTCTTTACGCTTTACAAATTAAATTACGTCGACTAAAAGTGTTTACGTGTCTTCCTAATATCCCAGCTTAGACAAATTATATAGCATTTGCATAACAGAACCATCTCGCCAGCCATGTTCATATTATATAAACAATTTTCTTGATTCCACAAATTCTACTATTGAACTATCATTTAATTCTATCTAAAATCAAAACAAATCTAATTAAATCAAATCAATTATTCGGCCGATTAAACAACTAGAATGGCTTAGAAAAAAAGTGTCAGAACTTTCCCGCTCAATTACTTTGGGTCAAGATGGCTGCCAGCCGCCATCTTTGTATCCATAACATTTAGACGAGGCCCATTAGGCGTGTTATTCCAGATTTATTAGCATCTAAATGTATGCCATTATCCATTGACAGTATTGATTACTGAAATGTAGGCATAAATGTTTATGGAGAACCTTGTTAGAAAGGGGATAATAAGGGTTATTTTGGTTTAAGAAAGTTGGAAGTGGTTTCGCATTGAATTGCAAAGTTATGTGGCTGTTTTTCTGTTTAATTGAAACAATCCAAACTCAAGATTTACAAGTAACAGCTCGGCTGAAGTGAGAATGGGCAGATCACGTGGCATGAATGTACTCGAAGATCGTCACACGCTGGGTACCTGAGGAAAGACAGCGCCGTCTAGGTCGACCGCTGTGAAGGTGGCGTGACGATCTCTTCATTACGGGGCTAATATGACAACAGAGCTATGAAATGAGAAAGAGGAGGCCTTTACCCAGAAGTGAAACACAATGTAGGCTACTAAAAAAACAATCAGGTAATGATACTGTAGAGGTTTTGTCTGGATAGGTGTGGTAACCGAGCACCACGCGGCTGGTTCCGTCGTGCGTGCTAAAATCGGGCCGGCATCGGACTTCCCACCTGTTGGCCATACTTGCCACGTGGGCCGAGCCGGGCCGACGTAAAGAAGCTGGCCATCACCCCTACGCATCCAGCGTGGCACCTCGCTGCGGTCATCGCCACGCCGGCTATCAGGGCAGTACAGCACATCCCACAGGGATGCCTTAGGAGTTTGTGTCCGTAGACCTTCCCACACCCATTTTTTTAATTTTAATATATTTTATGTAGACTGGTTGCGTGGTCTTATTTATAATAACCTGCGCCACGCACCCCATTTCCCATTTTTTTTTTTCATTTGTCTTGTTTGGTAAATATTAATGACATGCTACTAGATAAACACTAAGTCATATTTAGAATAGAATAATGGTGTATAGTCGTTGCCTCTGATAGCTAAATAATTCAAAGTGAATAATGAAATGTACCCTTTTTGCTATGCTTCTAAAACACTGAGACATTCCTTATCATTATCTACCAAAGTTGTGGTTTTTATTTTTTTTCGTACCCGAAGGACAACTAACGAGACCGTGTCACTAAGTCTTCGCTGGTCATCCGTCTGTCTGTGTATATACATAATGTGTATTTCCACTCCCTATCACGATCGTAAAAACCTTTTCAGGTGCGCATAATAATGTATTTGCGTTAATCTAGCAGTAATCTTTATTTTTAAAATAAAAGCAAATAACATTTATAGAAACAAATAAATTAGCTTTTGGTTATTTATTGCTAAGGGGTGCAAAACTCAATTTAATAAAGAAAATAACACGTCAAAATAATAATCTTAAGCAATGCCTTTAAAATAATGATTTCATTATTATCCTGAACGTGTCCAATTTCAAAAGCCAGGTATTGCACGTATTCACTATAAAATGGAATATAGCAGCCATAAAGTTCTAGTGCTGACAGTTCTCTAGACCTTTGTCTATGCTTTATTTATTACCTGCATGTGCCATAATATATAAATGTGGTTTGGTAAAGAATAGTGTTGGGTGAATGGGAATATGGCGAATGGGCGGACAATGTTTGTACTAAATTATTAACAACTTACACCCACTGTGAGCTGAGGATGGACTGGTATATATAATAGGCTACGTGGATGCGAGACGCTCGGAACCGGTCAATGAGGCGACACTTGCTCCCATCCCAGGTTTATACTAATTCTGTAATTTAATCTTGCAATCCGGACGGAAACATTTTTGTTCCCAATTGGGAACAAAAATGTTGCCAATTGCCAATTGCCAATTCAATTCAATCTTGAATTAAGTTATTGTTTAAATAAAAATTTTAAAGATCGAACATAGCTCAAACGAATACCAATTCAGCTAGTTTTAATAAAAAAACAATATAAACTGCAAACCACTCAATCTGAAACAGTAAGTTAGCATCTTGTAGGTACTTTTGACTCCCATGCAACAACGCAGTCGACTGAACTTTCCAAAGTACTTACCTACTTTAAATTAAATGAACTTTCAACTACCCTTTTTTTGCACCGTTGCGTTTGCTGAATTTGCAATAAATTCGTGCATTTTATTTTACTGCTCGTGCTTCTAATTTATTTGTGTCAAGTATTTCCAAAATGCTAGCTCATTATTTCACTGCTACATTGCTAAAAAACTTACCAAGTGTAAGTCGCATTTGCATATGAAGGGTTACGTACCATCGTAATTCGTAGTGGTGTTTGTATGAATGACGTTATTAGTTTTTTTTGCGGTTTTTTAAATGTGCTATAACTCCAAAACTATTTACATCCTTCAATGTTGGTTGAAAGTTTTCATTGCGATCTACAGCACATGTTTTTAGATTTTTCACTCTCTTAGTTTCAAAGCTAGAGGAGGGGGGGGGGACAAATTTTACCCCTTTGGAAGTGTCTATTTTTCAAACGATTGACTTTGAGAAAAAATGGAATTAGACTTTAAGGTCATTTTTAAATACCTACCTATAGACACCCCACACGAATAGGTTTGATGAAAAAAGTTTTTATTAGTGTCAGTTCCATGTAAGGGGAGACCCCCCCTTAATCTATTATTTTTGTACAAAAATCATAAAGCGGTTCACAGAATACATCTACAACCACGTTCAACTGTGTAGTCGTACTGGCTACCGAATAAACTGACTGTGACATACAGACAAACGGCCAGACAGACATGACGAATCTATAAGGGTTCCATTTTTTGCCATTCGGCTACGGAACCCTAAAAAGTAGTGTATAATATATAATTTACTGCTTCGTTAGTTAGTGGTCGCGAGTGCCACTGCATGAGGTCCTGGGTTAGATTCTCGAATCAGGCAAGGTTTTTCCGGTCGGGGCTGCGGGTTTTTCGCAAGATATACCGCCGCCTAGAGATAAAGGGCTAAAAGTGAAACATGGGTGGGTTTTAGTCAGTAGAAGTCTGACACTCCCTTTCGCGCCTCAAAGGCAAAGTGTTATTGTAGTTTTCCATCAGGATTTTTTTAGTAATAGCAACAGTATATTGTTTTTTTTCAATTTTTTATTCTATGATTTTTGTTAATTCGTAATGTTATTGAATTTTTGTTTCATTTTAAATTACTTTTTTATAATAGTATTATTATCTTTAATTAATTAATTATAATATTTTTATTGTGTCTCTTAATTTAATGTGTTAGTTTTTATAATTTTAATGTACATGTTTTTTATGTTTTTGTAATTTATTGATGCTTATAGATGTATGCTTTCAAACACAATGTGAATTGTTACCTGAATAAATAAATAAACAGCCACGGAATCTGGATTTCTGCCTGGTTAATGGCAATAGGCTCACCCCTTATTATATGGGACTTACACATAACCGACGAAATGTGGGTGTACTACTAGGTGAACCTCTGTAACCCTTTTTTTTTTTTGGCGGGTGGAAAATCATCGAATAACCCCTCCCACTCTTGGGCAGAGCGAAAGGGAGTGTCAGACTTCTACTGACTGAAAACCACCCATGTTCCTTCTTAGCCCTCTATGTCGAGGCCGCGATAACTAGTGTACAACCGGCGGCCCCGACGGGAACCTCTGTAACCCTTCGTGTATTACTGTTACAGGCGTGATGTTAATTTAAGTGGTTTAGCCATACGATTTTGATGGTGTTTAAATTAATTCCTTCAGTAAACCTAAATAAATACCTCTCAATATGTGTACCTCATATGTGTACACGTTATCTGCCTTAGTTGATAAGTGGAACCCACACTGGGTTCGTGTGGTGGATTACAGAATAACGATCCTGTTCCTCTTAGAGAAAGACCGCTTATAGGTACCCCACCAATAGTATTAATATTATAGATTCAAACGGATTGAGCTATAGTTGAGTATCGGTCATGGCCCAAATCTGACCCGGTGTGTCGAAGTCGTCGAAACAGAAACCAAATAAATTTTAAATTACGGTCACAATTTTTTATATAGGTAAAATGAAGAGTAAAAAAATTGTAAAAATTCGATGGGAGAACACGTTAAAAAAATAAACGGTAAGGTTCCATACATGGAACTAAAACTATTTTTTTTTTCATCAGACCTGTTCGTGTCACTGAAAATGACATTGTGGTTCGTGAAACAATTTTTTCTAAAGTCAATCGTTTGTAAGATAGACACTTCCAAAGTGGTGAAATGTGTGCCCCTTTTTTTTTTTTTTTTTTGGTGGGTGTAAAATCATCGAATAACCCCTCCCGCTCTTGGGCAGAGCGAAAGGGAGTGTCAGACTTCTACTGACTAAAAACCACCCATGTTCCTTCTTCGCCCTCTATGTCGAGGCCGCGATAACCGTTGGACTACCCGCGGCCTAAATGTGTGCCCCTCCCTCTAACTTTTGAACTAAGAGAGTGAAAAACCTAATAAATATATGCTGTAGATCGTAATAAAAACTTTCAACCAAAATTGGTTTGAACAATGTACAGTTAATAGTTTGTGAGATAAAGCACATAAAAAAAAACCGCAAATATAACTTTGTCATTCATACAAACACCATAGAAAACAAACTTATTACAAAATATGTTTTTACTTTATCGTAATGTACAATTCCTACAGTAATGCGACACATACCACTGAAAACTGTACATCCAGCACTTTTTTTGTCTGTACGCCGTGGCTATGGTTTCCATACTTTGATGGGTGAAGTTACCATTTCGAAACTAAATACTCACGATTTAAAACCAGTTAAAGTGGATCTCTCATGGTACGGAAAACTTTTACAAAACGACGCCATTTTATACTAGAAATGTATTCCTGGATGTGTCTCCATGTAAGTATACGTTATTTTGATAAATAATTCTAGTTTAACATAATATTGGATACCTACAAACATCAGTCACCGCCTCCACATTCTCACACACAACAATTTAAGCCCCGTTTACGTAACGTGTCAGTAGAAAGGCAAGTGAAGTGGCTTAAACAAACGTACACTAAAACCTCCAGGAAAGGTATCTGTTGACTTATAGGTTCGGTACGTCGGCTTCAGCTGTTTGCTCGTCGTAAGTTGTAAACAAGTGGAACGGTTTCAGGTTTAACACTATAGGACAAAATATCTGTATTTAGTTGGATAGTTTTCAAGTGGGGGAAGATTTGTTCTGAAGGCTTCACTATTGGTAACAAATGTGATTGCTGAACGTTTCTGGATGGATCCTGGGCAAAGCGTTATTTTAAACACTGTTTCAAGCTTTCACGATTTATAACTAAACTAATACGTTACTTACGCGATATCTGTCGTGATTATCTATTATTACAAGCTCCCGATAAACTTAGTCATCCCGCGAGCACGGCTCTTGCAACATCATCGAAATATCGGGAGCTCCTAATACTGGACAGTCACGGAAGATATTCTGTTACTGACAGTATTAAAGCGTTAGGATTCTTAGAAGCTGGATTTGCGTCACTGTTAAAAATCTATATAAAAATAGAACTGTAGATTGCAATGAACACTTTTAACCAAAATTGGTTTGAACAACATAATTATAGGAAGCAGTTTTTGTGATATAGCACATTTCAAAAAACCGCATATGTAACTTTTTCATTCATACAAACACTATGAAAAACAAACTTTTCACAAAATGTATATTTCTGTTGCCCTACTACGATGGTACGGAACCTTTCCTGCGCGAGATTACGACTCGCACTTGGCTGGTTTTAGATTAACTTTTTTTATGCGGTATGGCGAAATTGGTTTTTTTTAATATTTTATCTAACTGAAATGCAAAAAGTGTCATACTTCTACTGACTAAAAACCACCCATGTTCCTTCTTCGCCCTATATGCGAGGCCGCGGTAACCTCTGAACAACCCGCAACCCCGACGGGCGTCGGTCCTTGCGGGCCCCTCCCATGTTGCTGACATCTCTTTGAGGCACGCGTGGAACACGAATGCGCCATCGACACGGGCTGTCGTCGTCGTAAGACAGACGGACGGCGAGCTAGTCCATCACTCACAGTCCACAGGCCCGCGTTTACGGTGGCCGGAAGCCATCACGTGAGGTTCTCTCCCTCTCGCGTTCCGCTACCTCCTTCGTTAGAATCACTGCTTCGCAGAGAGGGCGACGGCGTCCCAACTACGTTACCCCTTGACTAAACTAGTCTTCAGACTTTTAGGCCACTGACTACCTATAACAACTGTCAAAGATGTACAACAGACAGGCAAGACCAACGGCATACTGTGTTTTGAGGCACGAGGCACGAAAGACACTAAACCTTACCATCTATAGATCAACCTTGACAATCGCGGTTTACCCTGAAGATTGATCAGGCACAAAGGAACGTCAAATAAAGTTATTGGTAGAAGGATTCTCGGCGAAACGATTACTGGCTAGCAATTTTTTTTTATTTTCTACACTAATATTATAAAGAAGAAAGATTTGTTTGTTTGTTTGTAACGAATAGGCTCCGAAACTACTGGACCGATTTGAAAAATTCTTTCACCGTTGAGAAGCTACACTATCCCCGGGTAACATAGGATACGTTTTATCCCTGTATTCCCACGGGTACGGGAACTACGCGGGGGAAACCGCGTGACGTCCACTAGTATTATATAAATAATCTGCTGTTGTCTGCAGAACTATTACTGTATTCAAAGAGACATAAGTTTACTATTCACAAAAATAGATTTACATAAATATTCCTCATTGAAAAGAACAAAAGAACTTTAAAGCTAAACAATAACGCATGGTTTTCATCAAAACGTTTAAATTTTAACAGTCTGTAGGTAAAACTATAAATAAGAAAAAACAATTACTTTTCTGCAATAAATCAAACACTAACAGACAAACTGTGCTGTTAAACTGGTAATGTTTATAAGAACTGCGGATAGTAGTTGAAAAACGTATTTATTTCCATAATCTAGAACTTGTACGGAAAGCAAAGGCGATAAATTTTTCATGGTCTTCACATATTGATTACATTTGTGGTAAGCTTAGAATATTGCTAAGTAAATTCTATCATTTAAGCTTTAAAGTTCCCTCCAGCACCTTAAAATGTTTATAAATGTCCTTAGTCGACTCAATACTGAGTTATTCTCTTGAGTGTTATGGCTTGACCTTTAAAAGTAATTTACAGAAACTAGATTCGATTCAAATCAGATTTTTAAAATTATTAGTAAACAAGAAAACTAAAAATAGTTGCAAAGGAGACTATAGTAGTTTATTCAAAATATGTAAAATTTTACCAGTTAGCCTTAAGCATAAATACCTATTATTAGTTAACAACCATGGCAGTCGCGATAGTAACTCTCTAGTTTCTAACAAGTATACTACCAGGTCGATGACAGCAGGTAAATATGATGTACCCAGAGTAAGAAATTACTATGGCGATAGAACTTTAAAAAAACGTGTTCCCTATTTGTTGAACACTCTGCCTGCTGACATCAGACAAGAACATAGTAAAGTTAATTTCGCACGCAAACTAAAAAAATATTTTTTAGATATTATGTAAGCGTAGTTATTAAGATTATAGGTTACTATATATGATGTGAATTCTATTTGAACGTGACTCATCGATCTCACAGTTAAACTGCGTAAGCAGCTTTGTGGGGCTATGTATTTAGTTTTAAGATTTCTATAAGTGAAATAAAGATCATTCATTAATTCATTCAAATGTTTCAGAAGTTTTGCAATACAATGTTTAGTCTAGCTTGATTAGCCAACCTGTTTTTTACCACTTCATGCCACTATTAAGGTCAAAATAATAAATAATAAAAATAAAATGTTTATTTCAAAAATCATAAATCATAAAATCACTATCAGAAATCATTAAATAAATTAATTAATTCAAATCACAAGATACTACCGGGATAAAAAATGTCTTACGTTGAAAGTCATTGTCTGCCTGTGTACTTTAAATCAAAATCCGTTTTTAACGCGAAAAGGCAATATACCTACATATAGAATCACGTCGCACTTATAATATAAGTATGTTAAAAAAAATCACAAATTTTATCTATAGAAAAACTTACTCTGCTGACCACACTCATATATTTTGTAGCAATTATAAATACAAAAACATAATTACTGTCGCTATATATCACTTTTTTAGTTTACTTCAAACATTAGGTAGGTATATTTTTCTTATGTATTTTACTTTGGGATGAAAAACTATGTCTATCTAGATTCTTGAGTCTAGACCAATCTATCGAGATAGACTGATTGATGTAACATATCAATCGGGTAGTCGAACCTTTTGCTGATATATTGGTCACTTTCCTACTTAGTTTTTGCTGTAAGTAGTTGCTAGTTTCTTCGTGTGATTCCCAATTAATGTTTTTTTCTTTGTAATGTTGAAGTTGGATTGGTGGTCAAGCCATTGCGTTACTATGTTTAAGTACTTGTTATTTATTCTATCACCATAAACATAAGCAGCCTATAATGTTCCCACTGTTGTGCCTCAGGCCACCTTTCGAGAGGGAATGGGCTATAATCCAACATGCGGGCTCAGTGCAGAGTGTCTAAAATGGCCACTCTAGCAGATCATAATATGAATTCCTTTTAAAAGCGTAAAATGGACCTTTTATAATAGTATTTGCGTCTGTGACTATTTAGGAAAATAATATGAATTGCGTTAAAATTCGTAATTTTTTTTACGCAATATATTCATAATATGATCTACTAAAGTGACCATTTTAGACCCCAGGTTGGTAGATGCCAGACATCTTCAAAGTATTGGTTCTAGGACATACCGGTGTCCCCACGAATGTTTTGTGAGCAGTATTCCAACACCACTGCTTACAAAATAATCTTGAGAAAAATCATCGAACCAATCCGCACTGAGCCCGTTTGATGGATTACAGTGAACTTCCTCTTATGGAGAGCCTGTTGTATATTTTAGCTCAATGTAAGCCTCGTAAGAAAGATTCCAGTCTATAAAAAAACCTGACTAGGCTAACCCCTACTCCACTAGTTGTCTAACATGACAGTTACCACTTAAGGGATCAAGCAGAGACATTCTCCTTGTCTATGATACAATATTCTTATTTACGTTCAGATTCGAGTCGCAATACTAAAATAGATTTTCTTATTCTTGAGAGAATAAAAGAGATCTAGGGTACGTCTTTATGCTTTATTCCTTAAACATGATTTGGGTTTCTTTTGTGACTGGCGAGACTAATATCCGATGATATTATTTACGAGTTTTTGAGCGGTAGATAGTTTGATAAGCTGATGTTAAATAGACTGCCTATGGGTCGACATCATCATCATCATCATCAGCCTATAATGTTCCCACTGCAGGGACTCAGGCCTCCTCTCTAGGAGATGGATGGACTATAATCCACCACGCGGACCCAGTTCGGATTGGTGGATAGTCACTTGTATTGGATTTTTTTGGTTCTAAGACATGCCGGTTTCCGTTCACCGCTTTGAGTAACATTCTAGTCTGTGATGCACTATTACGGGGTATTACATGGGTCTAATATTAATAGGCAAGTAAACTGTTCAGTAACCTTTCATTATGAAGAAGTTTTTAAGGGCAAACTGAGGTTTAACGTTTTTTTGTTGTATCACAGCCCGTCATACTACTCCCGAACCACTGGCACTCCTGAAAGCAAAAATCAACAGTATATAGCAACCACCAGAAAAACGACAGGAGACAATCACCTCGGCAAATTCGAAGTGGATCCCGCAACGAAATTAAACACAAAAGAATAACCAAGGGCTGGCTTTTTGGGCCGCGGGTAGTCCAACGGTTATCGCGGCCTCGACATAGAGGGCGAAGAAGGAACATGGGTGGTTTTTAGTCAGTAGAAGTCTGACACTCCATTTCGCTCTGCCCAAGAGCGGGAGGGGTTATTCGATGATTTTACACCCACCAAAAAAAAAAAAAAAAAAAAAAGGGCTGGCTTTTTCTTTGGCCAGAGGCTAAGTGTTGCCATACAACGCGGCAACGCTGCCAGTCTCTTGGGCACTTCACCTGCTGACAGAGTTGAGGAGGAGATTTTCGATGCCCTTTTAAAGTTAGTTTGTTTTTAGGTTAGTTTAGTTTATAAAGGGTGTAAAATTACCCTTAACGCAAACGGGGGCACTTGTTCTCCCCACTACTGCGATATTTTTTTTGTTCTAGATCATAAGGGGTTCCCCCTTAGTTACGGAGATATTGGGGGTCAAAGTTCCAAATTTTGCACAGCAATTTTTGTAAATACTAGTTTTTCAGGTTATAACTTTACTTAAATTACCTCCATGGCCCTTTTACTATCCAAAGCATCCACTAGCACAATGTTTTATGAGTGTTAGTTTGAGTTTTTCCGTAAAATAAAAATTTTGACCTCAAAAAAAAAGTAGTTTCCCAGCAAAAATTTTTTGCATAGGGGTACTTAGTTTGATGTACAGAATGCTTGGTTGACGTATGTGTGAAGGGTTGATTTACACCCTGTATATTTAGTGTAGTCTTACTTTAACCAATTAATAAATAAATTTCTTAAGAACCCAAAGAATAACGGAGGTGTAGCAAAAACAAAACTTCCACGTTTCCAAGCTTTGGAGTTTGTATAAAAGTATCACCACAGGATCGATGAAACTTTACAGGCACGAGTAATCAGCATCTTCGTAACCTTCACCTCTATTAGTTACAGTCAGCGCATCACGTTGTTCCCTGTCTGCCGTCACGCTATCATTTACAAGCACGTGTGAACTCTTAATGGAAATCTTAACAATAACAACAGAACAATAAGATTTCGTTACCTCAATAATTATATACTTACTATGAAATTTACTAAAAATCGCTTCTTCGATACTTAGTACCTATGAAACTCATCAAAAATAAAGGGCTATGATATTTCATTATTCATCATCTGTTTAGTCTTTTCTGCTGACTTGGGGTCAGCATCCAGTCTAAACGTAGGCGGCTGACTACGAGTATTACATATTGAGCGATTGCCTATCTGATCTCCACAATCCAGGTAGAACTGAGTAATACGAAACCACATGGTGGAAAGACTGATAATTATCCGATCTTTGTGTGATGAGCACGATCATTTGTTCTGTGTCTGGGTGTAATTTATCTATAATATGTATGTATTTAGAAATATATAAGTATGTTTATCAGTTGTCTAGTACCCATAACACAAGCTCTGCTTAGCTTGGGACTAGATGGCGTTGTGTGATAGTTGTGGAATATTATATTGTGGAATATTAATTATGGTTAATCTCTAAAAGACACTAAAATACAATACACTTTGTTACAATTTAAACAACTTATTCTAAATACACGGTTGCCCATTCATGAAAAATAAGCTTTATAAATTCAAAACATCGAACACCGTTTCCACAAAATGAAATCTTCTAAGGAATTTTCTCGATTTCAACCATCAATACTTCTTAACTATTTTAAATTCCAGTCAGGTTCTGAACCGAGTGGAAATATAAATAAATTCTAAAAGCGCATTCCAATAAATTGTTGCTATACAAAACTGTAACCATAAATCTTGCGCAGGAAGCATTAGTTTTGCAAACGCTAAGGAATGCTGTAAGCGATCCGAAACAACCTGGGAGAGTTTTAAACTGGCGAAGTTTGAATTTCCTTATAAAATATCGTTTTCTCTGCGAATAATAAAATGGCTATAAGATACGCTAGTTGTTGCAGTAGTAGTTTATTTTTTATATAGAAACATTGAAAAGTCTCCCCGAAAGTAATGTACGAATAGACCCGTTTCATATTTAAATTCAATCTAAAACTTTTACAGCAATACAGGGCGATTTTTAGGGTCTCAAATGTTGGTGCACATTATTTTGTGGAATTGGTTTTGTAAAATATATTGTGCCCTTGTACAGCTATAACGGATTTGTCAGCTATCCAAAATAACTGTCTGCTTTTTGATCAAATTCTAAATATGAAAAAGTATTAGATTTCTTTTTGTTATGATTCATAGAGGTCGGTTGGCAAACTAATCATTCGAAAAAAAAACATCTACAATATTTTACTCTATGTACATTCCAAGCTTATTGAATAATGCTGGTTCCTTTTCAGCATATTAAGAAACCCCTTCGCCTTTCAGCGGGACAATTGTTAGCGGGTTTAATATAAGTTTTTATTCCTTGCCTGTGTAAACCAGTGCCGTGATAAAAATGGAGCCATTTCTATTGTGCCAATCTTTTCTATTTCTTGTTTGTGCTTTTGGTAAAGAAAAGAACAATCAGTTGGTTGTTGTTGTAATCAGAATGTTGGTTTGACATTGTCTTACTTAATGGCCCACTGCCGTACTCAGAGATATTTAGTGATTACTTAAGCCGTCACTTAGTAAATGTTTGACATATTTTTGTAAGAGAAAACTGTCAAAACCATTATTAAGTGATGGCCTAAGGAATCATAAAAGCTCTCTGATTGCGGCAGACAGAGCATTAAAGAATAGTACACCAACTTTAAAAGAAAGAAACTTAAACTATATTACACATGACATCATTAACATCACGCCTGTAATCTCCAAAGGATTAGTCACTGGTGTACTTAACAGTTCACCCACATTTTGCCATTTATGTTTAAGTTCCATGTTAAAGAAAGCGAGCTTAATCGCATAAACCAGGCTCAAACCCAGACTCCGTGTCAGCTACTGAAAAAATCCGATTAAAAAAATCGTATAACAATTTGCCCGAACCGGGAATAGAACCCAAGAACTCATGCTTATGCTTTGGCTGCGGGATGTTGAAAGAGAAACCGCAGCCTCGACATATAGGGCTAAGCAGGAACATGGGTGGTTTTTAATCAGTAGAAGTCTGACACTCCCGTTCGCTCTGCCCAAGAGCTGGAGGGAAAATAAAAAAGGGACCTCAGACTCCTCAGACCTCGGACTCAGCAGCCGCGCTTGAGACCATTAGACAAACGAGGCCGCCAAAAAATTGTGCACCAAAATTAAAAAATATAACACACAGTGGTAAATAGACACACACATCAACCCCCAAATTCTAACTTACGAAACGTATTATAAGTAAAATAAACTGTATGCGAATTTTATAAGTTCACAACAAATTACCTCGAAAACTTTGTTCAGGAACCTGTGGCGCGTTCCCAAATGATTTAACAAACAAACTAAGTTCTTCCATAGCGGAATACCGTAACGTTTCACTAAGTTTAGCTTAGGATATTGGAATTAATTTACAGGCTGAGGACCGAACAAACTTTTCTTCAATACATAAAATAATAAAGTTGACCAAAAAGTTTAGATTCGTATAAAAGGGGCCCATAGGGGGGGGGGGGAGGTTCATGAGTGTGTTTGTTTCATGAATTGTGATAAGGGGCTAGACAAAGTGGCAATCGTCGATATCATTAATGGAAAAATAAAAAGTGTGATATAATATATTGACATATTCAAAAAGCTTATACTTCAGCCAGCCAACTTATCTGTACAGGTTAGATAACACAGAACTAAAATAATACAATATTTAATTATTATTAAATAATAAATAATATAATGACATAGTTATAATATTTATAATTCTAATAATAATATATCTTTATTAAATAATACAACAGCCTATTAATATTATTATGTTCCCACTGCTGGGACACAGGACTCCTCTCTTTGAGAGGGAATGGGCTATAATCTACCACGCGGGCCCAGTGCAGATTGGTAGATGTCCCATGTCTTCGATTTTTTTGGTTCTATGACATGCCGGTTTCCTCACGATGTTTTTCACCGTTTTAAATTAAATTATTTAATATTTTATTATACGTACTACTTAGTGTGGACTACATTTTGATTGCAGCATGAGTATACAGACTATGCAGTTATTGTAGAAATATGAAACGGGTCCTAAGGGATATCGGTTTTTTGTCAGGCTACGGGTTGTTGTAGGGTTGCGGGTTGTTGTGAGATACCGCGGCCTCGACATATAGGGCTAAAAGGAACATGGGTGGTTTTTAGTCAGTAGAAGTCTGACACTCCCTTTCGCTCTGCCCAGAGTCATTTGAGGATTTTCCTGCCTCCATGAAAAAGGGGATGTCTTTTGTTGCAATTAACATCATCATCCAGAGTACGATTTCACCGACTAAGTATTGATTATAAGCCTCTCATTGCTTTTGACAAGTTCCACGTTTTTGTGCCAGACTCATCCAGGGTATTCCCGCAATATCAACAACGTTATCTGCCCATCTCGCTAGACGACCATCAATAGCAATCAGCTCATAATAAGCCACCTTATGTACCTACATAATATTTACCAAAGTTCCCTTATTTCCAGATATCACAAAAGCAAAATCAGCAGCTGCCTTCCAAAAGTAAGTTCTGAAACAAATAGTATTTTGACAAAGGTAACTTTTTAAGCCCTGAAGTGCTATTGCTCCTAAAGAAAACAGAAGTGTTTTTGAATAATCCGACACAGCGTGTCTCGTTTCGACAAGATTATTATAATAAAGTAATAGAATTAACCATCACACAAACTAACAAATCAGTCAAACAAACTAACAAATTATCCCACTGCAGTGCAAACGCCTTTCTCCCTTCCACGTTTAGATATCTAGTGCGATTATAGGCCAATTCCAAAAAGCGACTAGCTCTCTCATCTCCTTGTTATAAATAATGTAAATATACTCCTTAAGAGCTTTGTCGCATTAGGAATGAAAACAGACACACTCTAAAAGTCCACAATAAAATTGAAGAAACATTTAGATACAAAACTTTAAGGAAACACAAATAGACATTTATTTTATTCAGAAGCCCAACAAATCTCCCTTCAAAGCGTACATATTCTGACCAAATAAGATAATGATGTAGTATACGAAAATATTATTTTAGAAAAAATGTTATATCTTTAGCACAAGTTTTGTTACGAAAAGAACTTTTAATAATGTAAAAAATACTTGACATCAGTAATTCCCTTAGGTACATATCCTGAATATTATTTAACCTGCAGTTTGACCAACTACAAGAACATAATTCCGTGCCACAAGTTCAAGCGAAGATGAATAAATTAAAATGACAGAAAGGGACCGAAATAGAATCATGGGTTTATAAAGAAAACACACAAATACATGAACAGAATTATACAGAAATAACTTCAGACTTTCATAAGACGTCACGTATATTGTTTCTTTTGTCTTCAAGGCTCAAAACTTTCATTCATTATTTTTGCATATAACATCATGCCTTTACAGGCCTGCAGAGCTATTGCGTATCTTTTAAATGTCAGTGGCTATCATCTATACTAATAATATATTATAAAGCTGAAGAGTTTGTTTGTTTGTTTGAACGCTAAGATCTCAGGACCTACTAGTTGGAAATAAAAAAATCTTTTTGTGTTAGATAGTCCATTTATCGAGAAAGGCTTTAGGCTATATAACATCACGCTACGATCAATAGGAGTGGAGCATAAATGAAAAATGTTTCGAAAACGGGAAACGATATTCCTTATTGAGAGCTTCCGTTGCGTGCGCTGCGAAAATGGTTTAAGTTATGTAAATATCATGTATGAAAGAAATGTTACTTTTTAAAAGTTCTACAAATAAGTCCGCGACAGCATATATCTATCTACTAAGATAACCATTTTTTACTATAGAAATGTTAGGTTAAATAGAATTATTTTTTGCGAAGCTTATTTAACCCATATGGTATATATCTATATCTAAATAAGTATGTTTGTTAGAAAGGAAATTTAATATAGAATATTTGTTTCTTTTACTCTATATAGTTTAAACAAATATCTTAGAAGATATCGCAATGTTAAAATGTACGCGCGACATAATAATTACGCGGTCCGCCGGCCCTCGCGTCCCGATGTAGATACGTGGAGATTCTGGCCTCCGGGAAATTCAAATTCAAAATATTTATTGCACCATAATATTTACAAGGTGTATATTGTTTTGTGAGCAGTAATATCGGTGGCGGCTCCGACTTACGAACAGTTGGTCGTGGGTTCAAACCCAAACAGGCGCATTACTTTGTGAAATTTATTTCATCACCACTGCTCTCAAAACGGTGAAGGTAAACATCGTAAGGAAACCGGTATATCTTAGAACCAAAAATTTGAAGATTGTGACATCTACCATTCCGCACTGGGCCCGCGTGGTGGATTATAGCCCATCCCGCCCCTAGAGAGGAGGCCTGAGTCCCTGCAGTGGGAACAATATAGGCTGATGATGATGATGATGATGATATATTTAACAGTAAGAGATAGGTAGGTACCCATAGTAATTCTCAAATTAATAATGTTATCTAAGGTTCTATCAAATATTATAGATAGGAAAGATTAGCTTTTTTGTTTGTTACGATTTAACTCAAAACTCAGACGCCTTAGAAAATTCTTTCAACATAAATTATATAACATTAAGCTAATTGAAAAAGTATTACTATGTTGGTCGATCTATCAAAGATATATATTATTGTGACGCATACGAAGTTGCGCTGGTCAGCTAGTATTGTAAATGGATTAACTGTCAAATTGTTTATGGTTTAGTACGAAATGGAACCATTTCACAGTAAATTGATGGGCACTATATGATAGATACGCAATAGCACGGGGGTTTGCCCATACATGGAACTGATAAAAACTTTTTTTATCAAACCTATTCGTGTGGGGTTGAAGTTCCAAATAACATTTTTTTTCTAAAGTCAATAGTTTGAAAGCTATACACTTCCAAAGTTGTAAAATGTGTCCCCCCCCCTCTAACTTTTAAACTAAGAGAGTGAAAAATCTAACAATGTCGTCAGCTTTATAATATTAGTAAAGATTAAAACGTGACCTAAAACGTGAAATATAAAACGTAAAACCCGTGGAAAATGACGTCAAACTTTCAATAATAATAGATAGCTAACGAGTGTACCCTGTATTTAAACCGGTTCAATCCCACTAATTAATAAATACGTTACTTTGACAGGCTTTGGTTACGATAGTATGGCGGCTTTAAAATATAGAGGTAAATAATTATTTGCATTCAAAATTATAACAAATGCTGAGTAGTATTAGCGAAAATTTTTGAATAATATTTGAACGTGAAATTTATTATACTTGTTTATTAAATTGTAGTTACAAGGCTTGATTTATCTAGTACTTGTAGTGTTTAGAGGGTTTTTTAGATAAAAAATCTAGGTAGTAACTTATAGAGCTAAGCTCAACCATTGTAAACTTTGAACTTTACTACAATTAAAAGGGACAATTCTGCATAATATACAACCAATAAGATTACATTAAAAATTGTTAATCGGGACACTCTTATAAATTACTCCGCGCAATTACTTGATTTGATTTATGAAAACTTTTAACAAATCGATAGATACCTCTTTTACTAAATTGGCTCAGTAGTGTATATGAAAAATAAAACATAGACTGCTAAACTATACCTTCTCTTTATAACCATTGTAATTATTAATATCTGAAACAGCTCATAAATCAAGTATAATTATATTTAATCAAACGCTATGAAACTAATGAGAGGAATAAAGATTATCTTTACATGTATTGTAATTAGCACACAATAGGAATGTTAACAAAAAAAATCTAATTAGTTCGTCATATAGATGACCAAAAAATATTTGACACGTATTTTTTCTTTTTTCACGTAAGCAAACAATGAACACGATACAGTGCTTTGAAAAGTCGTGTGACGTCATACTCTAAGACATTAGTATAGCACTCAAATCTTTGAAGCGTTTTATCTTCGTCAACTTTTATTGCTTTGATAAAACAAAAAATACGTATCCAATATTTTTCGATAATCTAACAGACGGACTAATTCGAATCACATTATTTTAAGTCAGTAAACGTTGAACGTTATTTTAATAATAATATAACCTTCAGGATCGGTGAGAAAATTTTACAGCAGTATTTAAAAAGAATATACTACAAGTTGAATATAACTTCAAAAATATAATATAAAGTACTTTTCTATTATTGATACGTTAAGAACCTGCGCATAGGAGTAGCAGTTTTACACGGAGAACTCTTTGATGCATGTTTAAATCAAACTTCAAAACATTTAATCTTATTACTATTATTAATGCGAAAGTTAGTGAAGATAAATGAATGTGTGTTACTCTTTCAAGCAATAACGACTGAACGCATTTGGGTGAAACACACAGATAGTTTATTACTTTAACATGTGAGGTACTTTTTATTCTGTAAGTACGAACCCGTGCGTCTATAATCGAACTCCATACGGGCAAAGCAGAGCATGTAAGCTAGTTCAAAATATAGTACCTAAAGAAAAAACCTTCGGAAAATTTAATCCATCTACCAATAACTACCGTCTTACTCGTACACAGGAGTTGTGAGGAATTTTAAAAGTATTGGGAAATGAAAGGGTTATTTATTTGGTGCAGCACGCTTTTTCTTTTATTTCCTTTTATCTAAATCATTTATTCATTCGATCTGAAAGGGGTACTCGTATTTAGTTTGGCTCGGCACGTGGAAAGCGAACTCTGAGAAGAAATATCAATTTATTCCTTAAATTTTGAATATGCCTGAGTCTGAAAGGAGTAGCATTTAATTTACAGTTGTATTTACTTAACAGTAGTATTTAATTTACATAGATTTAGTAAATACCACAAGAAAATAAGATTATTTCTGTTTTCAAGTTTTATTCATAAATCTATCTGTTTCTGTGAAGATTATCATAAGTGGGGTCTATAGTGAGATATTATTTAAAAATGTCTTATTTTGATGAAACCTTTCCTACTATATTTTCAGGTTGTGTGGTCTTTGTTATTGTCTTTCAACGTGGAACTAATAACAGCCTTCTGGGCACTTTTTCTGGTGATAGCGATGAAACAGATTTTTTTGAAAGAAAGAAAAAATATTTATTTGTCGCAGAAACATACCGAGGATACAGGAAAAAAAAAACAATACACAAACAACGCTTAACAGATGTAAAAAAAATACAACAAGCAGCGATTAAAAAAAAAATGTTTCACGTCGTGACTGCGTCAAGTAGGTTGCCACTCAGCATGGTGCTGTGCTATGGTCACCCACAGCACAGCGCTGTTTTACGCCCTTAATTATTTTCCCTATTCGATCTTTTTACACTTTGTCCCTAATTTCTTAACAGTTTGAAAATTATGTAGTACTAGCCCGTGTGGATGACGGTTATCGCGACCGATGTCGGTTATCGTGACCAAAAGTAATGTTTTCATCCACCGCTTTTAACCCTGCATCTATGTCCCTATGATAGCCTATGTCCTTTTTCATGCTCTAGACTATCTGTGTACCAAAAATTTAAATTGGTTCACTAATTTTGGTGTGAAAGCATGACAGACAGACAGAGTTACTTTTGCATTTATCATATTAGAAGGGATTATGTCACTATTTTTAATATTAAAAACGGGATATTATAGAGGGTGGGGGTTATTTTTTTTAAACTTATAAGAATTATATCTCACTCCAAAATGTAAACGGCATTGCGAAACATAAACAACTACCATGATGATGAAATCTTCAAATTAATAGAATACAAACACCTACGCAGCTAATGAAATATAACAAAAAGCACGTATGTACGATTACATCGACAAAAACAAAACACAATCAGCGCTACCAATATTGAGCTATCCATCGGCTTTGATAAATGACGTCACAGAAAAAATAAATGCCATCACATTCATCGGCACGGCTACGATACGGCTGTGTCAATAACGTGAATCGATGTACCCACCTTGTTTACATTGTCCCACGTCAAATTGTGTAAACTTCCACTCCACCAACATATTCTGACACGCGGCAATCCAAGGAACTAACTTTACATGTACGGATTTTGACGTTTCACTGACAGTTTTCTTCACCAGCAGTGGCACTAAAAAGTGTCAGGGTAAATTGGCTTCGGTTTACGTTAATGGAGATACTTGTGTCCATGACATTAATATTTCTCTGTTTTTGCTTTCAACAGACAGTCGGAAAGGTTTCGAATGACGATGTAGTTTGACAATTTTGATAGGTATTCATTTGAAAATAGATTTAGTGGGTCATGTTTTTGTGTGAGAACTAAAATGAAGTACATTTTTGAAATAGTGACGAAAAACAATTTACAACTTGATAAGTTGAAACACTAGAAAGTGGTTTCTAGTTGGCGTTTTGTAAGGTTTTTTATGACGTTCAGAACGTGCCGTATCTCAATTAATGAATGAATTTTAATGTAATACGTTTTTATTTTGTTTACAATGTCTACGTGACATAATAGGGTTGTTGTGTACAAAGTGAGTGTTCGATTAGTTTGGAATATAATCGGTTATGAACCTCGACGTTGATGTTGGTATTAACAATAATAATTCGTTTTGTTTATGAGGATTTTTGTATCGGCTTTTACAGAAGCTGTAGTGGAATCATTTGTCTTGGTTGCGGTGAGGAGTAAAAATGCAATTCCCTTAAATACATTTGAATAAAATATTGGTTGGACAGGAAGAAGACTAAATAAAATGAGGATGGATTGTGTGAGAAATGATTTGGCTGACAGTAGAGAGTGGGAACATAAAGCATTATGCACTGACCCCAAGTAACATAAGGACTAGAGCAGGGAGATGAAGTTTTGTCAAATTTCTTTTATCAATCTTGTGATATTTTCATCTACATTCATCTTCTATTTTTTTTTACTAGCCGATTTTGTCCCACTGCTGAGCAAAACTTGTCCCAATCCTTTCCATCTCTCCCGTTGTTTTGCCTACTCTGGCCAATCAGTAAAGAATCTTCAATAACCTGAAAATTTACCGTAGAATCAAATATTTTTCGAGTTATAATTTTCTTGAAAACGGAAGACACGTTTTCAGATTTCTCGTAACATGAAACATTTATTTGTTTATGTCGATTGTCTTGGATACAAGTGTGTCTAAAAATACAATGTATATTTTGTGTACTTTTCTTGTATTGGCAAACATGGCCTTTTTTGATATTACTGTCAAAGGGTATTTGGTATACAAAGAGGACAACTATATATTGATCAACACGCTCGCTCACTTTTCTCGCTCATTTAAGAGTTATTAAATTATAGGTTTTATTTATTATGTTCTAGGTTTACTCACATGTTTTTCTTTATTGCGGACTAGTGACATTTTCGATTCTTATTTTTAAGTAGATTTTGGCTATTTAAAAAAGCCTCACAGGTCAATTTTCAAGTTTAAACCGTGCTTGCTGAGATTGGTTCGTGAGACCATCATGAAACACCAAGTTTCCACCGTACCTCGGGAAACACTTTAAGCTGTTGGTCTCGTTTGTCATTTGTAGATTCTTGACATCCAATTTTACTAATGGGTATCGTATTACCCTGTTACTGTATTGTGGAGGTCAGATAAGCAGTTGCTTCATGTAAAATACTGGTAGTCAGCTGCATCTGGTAAGACTGGAAGCCAACCCCAACACAGTTTAGATAAAAGCAAGGCAGATGATGATGAGTGATATTTAGATTAACCTAAAAAGGCTCATAACGGGTCTTTTGGCTACTCTAACAAAAATGTACCCGATATTTGCACGCCCCATGTGGCAGAATGTGATGAGACTGTTTATTATGTAATTTAAGACCATGCATTGTACCATTTTCGGACAAATAATTAAATTTGAATATCAATTCATGTTATTTTAAACAGTCTGAAATATACAATGCTACTTTATCAGTGGATATTTAAAATACATTCAATATCTGTGAAGAAAACGAACCAATCCATCTTTTCATGGTTATAAAAAAAAGAAAAAACAGTATCTGTAATAGCTTAAACACTTGTGACACAGATCCTCATTTATTTAAGAGCTAGCTCAGCTGCCCTAATTTAAATATGAATTCCCTCGTAACCCACCTTTTTTATTTAAAGATACGTTTGAAAGAGAAACAGATGTTTTAGTAATTACCTACTTAATTTCAAAGAACTTGTACAGGCGACCACTACCTAGGAGTAAGTGAATACTTAACGATATTTTAAAGCGATTTTCCCGTGAAATAAATGTTTTTACTATGACATTATAACTATTTAGTAATAGTGTGGTTTCCAAAATACTTGGTTCGTAAAAACGTAAAACATTACTCCAATACAGTAGGAGGAAAAAAACTTAAAAAAAGTGGCTTTATTTATAAACTAGCTGACCCACGCAACTTCGTCTGCGTTACGATATTATATAGCTTACAACCTTCCTCGATAGATCGACTATCCAACATAGTAATATTTTTTCAACTAGTTTTCTAATGTGGAAAAAAATTTCAAAGTCGTCAGAGTAATTTTTAAATTGAATCGTAACAAACAAAAAATCTAATCTTTCCTCTGTATAATATTAGTTTAGATTAACTTAGAATTTTATTAAAGTGAGAATCACTATAGGTAAATATCATCATCATCATCATCATCATCATCATCATCATCATAAGCCTTATATTGGTCCCACGGTAGGGACTCAGGCCTCCTCTCTAGGAGAGGGATGGGCTATAATCCACCACACGGGCCCAGTGCGGATTGGTAGATGTCACATTTCTTCGATTTTTTGGTTCTAAGATAACTTTTCTCACGATGTTTTCCTTCATCGTTTTGAGAGCACTGGTGATGAAATAAATTTCACAAAGTAATGCCTGAGTTCGAACCCATGACCAACTGTTCGTAAGTTGGGGCCGCCACCACTTGACTGGGCCACCACTGCTCACAAAACAATAAACAATAACACCTTGTAAATATTATAGTGCAATAAATATTTAGAATTTGAATTTCCCGGAGGCCAGAATCTCCACGTATATATTGGGACGCGAGGGCCGGGTGACCGCGTAATTATTTTGTCGAGCGGACATTTTTACATTGCGATATCTTCTAAGATATTTGTTTAAACTATATAGAGTAAAAAGCACAAATATTCTATATTAAATTTTCGTACTCTCAACTCATTTATTTAGATATAGATTAATACCATATTATGGGTTAAATAAGCTTCGCAAAAAATAACTCTATTTAACCTAACATTTCAATGGTAAAAAATGGTTACAGTGAGTTAATCTTAAAAGATAGATATATGCTGTTGTGAATTTTTTTGTAGAACTTTTAAAGATAAACATTTCCTTTATACATGATATTTGCATAACTTAAACCATTTTCGCAGCGCACGTACCGGAAGCTCTCAATAAGGAATATCGTTTCCCGTTTATGCAACATTTTTCATTTATGCTTCACTCCTTTTGGTCGTAGCGTAATGTTATATAGCCTAAAACCTTCCTCGATAAATGGACTAACTAATACAACAAGAATTATACAATTCCAACCAGTAGATCCTGAGATCTTAGCGTTCAAACAAACAAACAAACAAACTCTTCAGCTTTATAACATTAGTATAGATATATACGTTCGTGACCGCACATGGTTCACTCCGTGGTTTAGAAATTGCTTTGAGAGTAATTTATTTTTGACAAAAAAAAATGTGAAGTGAAATTTAAATACCACCTTAGAAAAGACCATAGAAAATCCTCTTGCTTTAAAAAAAATAAATGTTTTTTTTTGTTAGAGCACATGTTAATGCACATTATGGTACAAGTGTGTAATGTTGGTGATCACCGCTGAGGCGCCATTGAGACCCGAGTCGTATAACATAACCGTATTGACCGTAACCGTACCGACAGTCGTGTAACATCCGTGAGATGCGTGGGTTCTCATAGACCCGAGTCGTCAGGTGATAGTCTTAAAAGAGCCGAGGACGGTAATCATCAATACATACGTGTATCATACGACGTTTTTTAACACACTTGTGAAGAAAATAATACAAAAAATCATTTTCAACAGTTAAATAGAGTTCTGAATTTTTTTTCGCGTTGCGCGCGAATTTTAACTATGGCGATCGGCCATAGACTGAACGAATAAAGCTTCTTTAGTTATGGCTTTTAGGATAGCGTTATACCTAAGTACAAAATGGGGAATTCAAAATTCTCCATATTACAGAGAAATCAAAAGTTACATTATTTAAGTGAAAGTTTTATTTAAGAAACGTACAAGTTGAAGTTTCAAAGTTGCATGAAATGAGCAAGCACTAGATACATTAATTTATTTGAACACGATCTGTTTTGTATCGAAACTTTTTAAGAACAAAGCAACTCAACCAATAACATTTAGAAAAACCCTATAACTCACTAGTGAATAATAGCAATGAAAAAGTCACAGTTTGATTACACGTGTCATTTTGTGTCTAATTGCGGTGAAATTATAGCCATTTTATGTTGAAAAAAATATAATAACTCTGTACTACGACTAACTAGGCTGTACAGTTATGTACAGCCTTTTTAGTCAAGTGATCACAAATGTTATGGCATAGCATAGCACGGCATCCTGGGTTAAATTCCCGTTGGGTGAACTGATATTGAATATATCTATCAGCAATTTCTCAGTAGCATCTTCAATGTTTGAATTTATGTTGTACGCAGTAGGATTTAATATCAATTCTTTAATTTCGCTGTTAGTCTGATGTACCTTACAGTACCAAAATATAAATTTAGGTACTTATAGAACTAGGGGCCGAAAGTGGAGAGGTATGCCTGTCCTTTGTATGAAAATTCAAACTCACCTCCTGGGGGTCGAAAGTGTACTATATTTAGGGGCCCAGTGGACACCAATGAACAAATGCTTTATTAGTGGCCGAGGGGCTGAAAGTGGACTAAAAACGGCTGAAAGTGGTAGGCTTGCCCTCTTTTATACAGATTTGGAACAGTCAGGGACACCTCGGTTTCACCCTTCGTGAGTTATGGGCGTGATGTTATAATTATAATACATAGTTTAAATTCAAAATACCTCCTAGGTTTAACCCACGCGTAACACCAGAGAGCTGTGTTATAAAATGTGGTTGTATATATTGCGTCTAGTTTTAGACAGGTATTAAAATTCAGTCGATCTCGACCAATCAAAGCCTTGGATTACACAGACGAATGCAGTCAAATACGGTTCTCGGTTTTACATACCAGCACGATATGCGGTTGAACGAGCACGAATATTCATACCAATTGAAAGCGTAACTTCTGAATGTATTTGAATTCCATATTCTATTTCGGTTATTGTAAATCCGATTTTGATTATATGCCTTTTAGGAATCTATGTTGGGACCCATCTTGAATTAAACCTAGTTTGCATGCATTATTATTTCCTTGACGGAAATTAATACATATATGTTACAGTATGTAATCGCGAGGAAACCGGCATGTCCTAGAACCAAAAAATCGGAGACGTGATGTGACAATCACACCTCGCACTGGCCCCGCGTGGCCTTGGGGCCACATGGGGCCACAGTGGGAACATTATAGGTTGGTTTTGCTTATGCTTACTGTTTGTATCGATTAAGTTCGATCATCATTTCAGCCAAAAGACGTCCACTGCTGGACATAAGCCTCAACCAGGTGTCGCCACATTGACCGGTCCCGTGCGACTCTCGAATCCAGCCGGTCCCCGCAACCATCACCAGGTCATCGGTCCACCTAGTGGGAGGCCTTCCAACGCAACGTCTTCCGGTTCGCGGTCGCCGCTCCAGAACTTTTTAGTTCGATACACTAGTATAATACCCGTAGCATGTTTTACATTGTTAATATGAAATATCAGTCCGTCAATAAACACCGGTTATACCAGTATTATCAGGTATGCGCTATACTTTGTAAACATGTGAAAAAGGGTTGAAAGAATTTTGTAAGAACTTTTATTTTAATGAAAGTAGGACGATCTGCCCAAGGGTTGGAGACTGACAGCAATGGACAGGTAAATGTGGAGGGAACTTCAGGAGGCCTATGTCGCAAGACAGCATGACAAGTGGGTCTAAAATGGACGCTTTATTAGAATCCACGCAGAATCTTAGTCTATATATATAAAAGAAAGTCGTGTTAGTTACACTATTTATAAGTCAAGAACGGCTGAACCGATTTGGCTGGAAATTGGTGGGGAGGTAGCTTAAAACCAGGAGACGGACATAGGATAGTTTTTGTTCTTTTTTTGGGTAAGTAGATAGTTAGGTTGTAGGTAGGTAGATAGGTAGTAGGTAGGTAGTATTTAGGTAGGTAGTAGGTAGGTAGGTAGTAGGTAGGTAGGTAGTAGGTAGGTAGGTAGTAGGTAGGTAGGTAGTAGGTAGGTAGGTAGTAGGTAGGTAGGTAGTAGGTAGGTAGGTAGTAGGTAGGTAGGTAGTAGGTAGGTAGGTAGTAGGTAGGTAGGTAGGTAGTAGGTAGGTAGGTAGTAGGTAGGTAGGTAGTAGGTAGGTATAGGTAGTAGGTAGGTAGGTAGTAGGTAGGTAGTAGGTAGGTAGGTAGGTAGTAGGTAGGTAGGTAGGTGGTAGGTAGTAGGTAGGTAAGTAGTAGGTACGTAGGTAGTAGGTAGGTAGGTAGGTAGTAGGTAGGTAGTAGGTAGGTAGGTAGTAGGTAGGTAGGTAGTAGGTAGGTAGGTAGTAGGTAGGTAGGTAGTAGGTAGGTAGGTAGTAGGTAGGTAGGTAGTAGGTAGGTAGGTAGTAGGTAGGTAGGTAGTAGGTAGGTAGGTAGTAGGTAGGTAGGTAGTAGGTAGGTAGGTAGTAGGTAGGTAGTAGGTAGGTAGGTAGGTAGTAGGTAGGTAGGTAGTAGGTAGGTAGGTAGTAGGTAGGTAGGTAGTAGGTAGGTAGGTAGTAGGTAGGTAGGTAGTAGGTAGGTAGGTAGTAGGTAGGTAGGTAGTAGGTAGGTAGGTAGTAGGTAGGTAGGTAGTAGGTAGGTAGGTAGTAGGTAGGTAGGTAGTAGGTAGGTAGGTAGTAGGTAGGTAGGTAGTAGGTAGGTAGGTAGTAGGTAGGTAGGTAGTAGGTAGGTAGGTAGTAGGTAGGTAGGTAGTAGGTAGGTAGGTAGTAGGTAGGTAGGTAGTAGGTAGGTAGGTAGTAGGTAGGTAGGTAGTAGGTAGGTAGGTAGGTAGTAGGTAGGTAGGTAGTAGGTAGGTAGGTAGTAGGTAGGTAGGTAGTAGGTAGGTAGGTAGTAGGTAGGTAAGTAGTAGGTAGGTAGGTAGTAGGTAGGTAGGTAGGTAGTAGGTAGGTAGGTAGTAGGTAGGTAGGTAGTAGGTAGGTAGGTAGTAGGTAGGTAGGTAGTAGGTAGGTAGGTAGTAGGTAGGTAGGTAGTAGGTAGGTAGGTAGTAGGTAGGTAGGTAGTAGGTAGGTAGGTAGTAGGTAGGTAGGTAGTAGGTAGGTAGGTATTAGGTACGTAGTAGGTAGGTAGTAGGTAGGTAGTAGGTAGGTAGTAGGTAGGTAGGTATTAGGTACGTAGTAGGCAGGTAGTAGGTAGGTAGGTATTAGGTACGTAGTAGGTACGTAGTAGGCAGGTAGTTGGTAGGAAAAAGGGCATTGCAAGGCATGCCGGGTTCAGCTAGTATGACTATAAAGTACATTTTAAGCATTTTAAATTTTTAACATGATTAATATTACGATTCTGCTAAAGCGGCCATTTTAGACACCCAGGTAACTGATAATTAATGTTAAGTTATACATATAAATATACAAAAATAGAATTTAGTATTGTTAGTAAAGGAAAATAAAGTTAGTATAGTTTTATGTTTTATCATAATAATATTATAAATTGCGAAAAGGTGGGAGTAAATAAAGGCTATTTTTTTTTAGCTGTAGGAGACAAAATCTTCTGAATTGTCTCGTTTCCGAGATATCCAGGTTAAAGTCTAATCACTGATGGCATCTTCAATCTTTGTATTGATACCAGATAATCGAATCAAAATTGTGCATAAGATGCCATCAGTGAATCAAATGGATCTAAATATTGATAGCTCATTTCTCAAAAACATGGCCGTTCATTCAAAACTTGTTTGAACTGATACCAGTTATCAATAAAACGCAGGTTAAAGATTGGTCGCAAAATCAAATAACCCTCCTTTTGGCCTTGGGTAAAAAAATATGGCGGATGTTTGGCAGTCCATTAAATTTAAGCCCCTCTATGAAACTTTCACCTAGCATACGAGCGAAGCTCTAATATTTGAGCACATAAAAGCCAGTTCGCTAACTAAAATGCATTAGCTAACAGTTCTAGCGGTCAAAATTTAACAAACTTGGAAAGATATGTTGAATTGAAGTGGTTTTATCTCTTATTTCTTAAAACACAGCCCAGTCAGAATAGAGTTTTACGCAGGATGCGCTTTGGATCGCCAGTTAGATTAGAAAGCTAGGTAACTAATTAAATAGATGCAAACGTAAGGTGAATATGACGGTTTTAAAATTAACAAGGATTATACAATTTAAAATGTTAGTGACTGGACACAAAAAAAAACTTTAAAAACTAAAACCCGACTACGAATAAAAACGCAGACTATAAAACCGCGGTCTTAAAAGTATTAACAAGAAAAATCGTCTAGTAAGTAGATAATTTGATAAATTATAGAGGACAGCCATAGTCGCATGCCACTGATAGCTGATGCGCCTTCATGGCGTTCTCATTGACACAGAAGTCAGCTGCTAGTTGCCATTAGTAAGGTGTTGGTGTTGGTATTGTAGTTTTTTAAAGTTATTTTTTTATTTGAATTTTATTTTCTGTGTGATATTCAACAAATACGTAATTATATTTATGTTAGTTTCATAATGTAATATTCTACTTAATGTTGGTTTTTTATTTACTTAGTACGAGTAAAAAACACAGACTAGACCGCGAGAACTGTTTGACCGCAATCTTAACATATAATTATGTTGACTTGAACTATAATATACATATTTGTAATGTACTCGCCAAGACCTTTCACTTAATACCAAACATGTAATGATTAGCTTATTTTTTTTTTCGAGAATACAATTTGTCATTTAAATTCCATCATAAAAAGAATTGTTAAAATTTATATAGCCTATAACACCCGCACTATTCTTACGAATCTATTGACACCTCATTTAATAAATGAAAATACGTTCAGAAGTCTAGGCGCTACGGTAAAACATACATACATACATACATATATATGTATTTATGTATGTGTGCATACATACATATGTATGTATGTACGTTCCACCGCGCGAAGCCAAAAGGAAGGGTTTACGATTTTGGCAATCTTGCCAAAATCATTACCCTTCCTTTTGGCTTCGCCCTAGTCGGGTAAAAAACCTCCAAAATGTAAAAAAATAAATTTATCTATTGGGCTTCTAAAATATAATTAAAAGAATATTGTAAGATGATCGCATTATGTGAATTCGTTTAGGAGCTACAAATTACGTGTGACGCCAAACTTAATTCACCTCTATGTTTTGGTCGAAGGCTGAATATTTAGACCTGTTCCAGACATTACATTTTCATAATTTATTCATATCTATGGGGAATACCGATTGCGCTTATTGTAAACAAATTAATAAGGGCAATTGTATTTCCGATAAAGAAACGTCATATTTCCAATACATTAACACCAACCGCTCCTGCTACGGTCACTAGTAAGTTACATAGAATATCTTTTTTTGTAAACCGTACATATTCCGGTTATTCAGAGATTTAGCGCACGTACCCCAGGCACGTTCGTAGCATTGTGAGTGCTTGCTACAACGGTGTACACGTGCTACGCCGTAGATCCGGAGCTACGGCGTAGCACGCCGCTCGACGTATATCGTAGTTTTACTAAACTTAGGGGCTGATAGATATTGTTCATGATTTTCCTTAGTAATAAATAAAGTGAATAAGTTCATTACTAGCTTTATTTATTGCTAAGTAAAATCAAATATTGAAATAAATTAGACAAAATTGGTGAGAAGGAAGAATTTCTCGGTTAACAAACGATATCCTTGCGTATTCGATCGGTTAGTGTTTTACAATTCAATTATATAGGAAAATAATCAAAAGCAGGAAGGATAAGGTACTGATGGGTTCGAGTCACGGGTCGTTTAAAATGTTATTCGGTTTTTCAATCAGGAACAGTAGTAGCCACACTTCTCTCTAAGCCTTCAGGGACTACAGGTGTGATGTTATAAAAAAACTCACAAAACACACAAGTTAAAATTTAACAGTTTTCTCTGCATAAAATGGCTAAGGCAACGTTATAAAGCAAACCACAATCCGCTCCGAATCCCATTCAATATTTACAACATTTAATTTATCAAAGTGAACTTTAATTTAATTAAAATACTTTCGGTCACTTTCGAAGTCACAATAATAAAATTGAATCCGTAGTCACGCTAAATTTCTTCAACTCCGTTAGACCGTGAATTGTAAACGAACCTTTACTTCTGCCAATAAAATTGAGTAGCTAAGTTACATAATCCAGAATTTTTTGATGAAAAAATTTCAGTAATTTAATCATGTTATGTGAGTTTGAAGGCAATTTCCGGAAAAAACGACGTATTTTTTCCGTAAAATTAATGTAATCTTTGGGCCTTTTTTGCTGTGTTCAATGTGTTGGGCTGTTACGTAATAATGGCCCCAGGTTTGTGCGTTTTATTGGGCAATCAAGTGAATATTCCTACTTATCGTGTTTCTAAGAGACTTACCTCTCTGTTATCTGTGAATAGGGTCCGTATTTTCTCTTGAATGAACAATGTTTATCTTGGAACGAAAACAATTAACGGAAGGACTGTAGGTACTTCTTTGTTTATTATTTGTCCGTATTATGTCCTAAGGAGCCTAAGAAAAGCTCTGTTTATTTTTTTACACTAATATTATAAAGAGGAAAGACTTGTATTTGTGTTTGTGTGTGTATGTTTGTCAACACTTAAAACAAGAATATTATAAAGAGGAATGACTTGTTTGTTTCTTTGTAACGAATAGGCTCCGAAACTACTGGACCGATTTGAAAAATTCTTTCACCGTTGGGAAGTTACACTATCCCCGGGCGACATAGGCTACTTTTTATCCCTGTATTCCCACGGAAACGGGAACTACGTAGGTAAAACCGCGTGACGTGCGCAAGTTTAATGATATAAGAGAAATAAACTTCTGGTCTTTTATAACATAACATTATAGCAATATAAGACGTGACGCCTTTTATAACCGAAGAGGTAAGCAGAGGTGCACACACACATTTTGTCAGTTATGTCTAAGCCCCATGTCATTACATGTGAACTAGACATAACTGGCAAAATGTGTGTGTGGGATCGATTTACAAAGGGCAAAGTTCTATCAGAAATTTCTCAGTTGCAGGCTCGGATTCTGAATTTGTACCCGGTTGGTCGCAATAGGTTTGCTCCCCATTGGGAGCAACTGAGAAATTTCTGATAGAACTTTGCCCTTTGTAAATCGATCCCCGAACTGTTAAGGTTGAGCCTCTGCAGTCTAATTTGCAACCCAATAAAAGTAATACATAGGTGAAACCGACTGCCTTATTGGTCTGGACAACTTTTATAACTTTTTATCTTTGTTTTATAATATGTGTTACCTACACATATTTTAAAACAAAGATAAAAAGTGGTTTACTGTTAAAGAAATTCCGGCCAAGTCTGCTATGCAAATTTTAACCAATCGTAAATATTGTATTTTACCAAAAAAATCTAATTAGTCCATCCGATAGATTTCCAAAAAAATATTGACACGTGTTTTTCCTTTTTCACGTAAACAAAAGATGAAGACGATAAAGTGCTTCGAAAAGTCGTGTCAAGTCGTGTGACGTCACAAGGTTAGTACTTTTATACCCACAAAGTGACGTCAAAAGTGTTGACACGTTTTATTTTCGTCTATTTTTCTTAATTTAATCAAACAAAAAACACGTAGGCATCCAATAATTTTTGATAATCTAACAATTATCTATAATTAAAATCACATTTTTTTGAAGTCAGTAAATTAATATCCCTATTTTACAAACATCCTGCTAAATGATCCCGGTTAGCTCAGTAACTCAACATAACAACGGGAAGGTCAATAACAAAGGGATCCGGTTACAACCAAGTTAAAGTAAACAGTATACATTTGATTGAGTTCTATGATTGATTTGATTGTGAATGAAACATAAACAATAATTATTGTTAGTCTTTCCGTGAGTTTGGATAATTACCGAATGATAATTTGGTGTAGGTTTTATTTGTAGAACATGTTTCTTATACAGAATAACGTGTATAATATCGTTAGGTAACCTTGTTTCAGTTTTTTTTAACGTTTCCCCACACTAGGAATTTCTCCTGTTTCATGGGTGCGTTTACAAATATTTAAACTCATATACACACAAACACCCAGACTCGAAATAACTATCTGTAGGCCATGCAAATGTTTGTTCCGTGCGGGGATCGAACCCGCGACATGCATCGCAGCAGTCTAATCGCTCATCCACTGCGCCTACCGACCGTGTCGTCACAAGTTAGCTATCAAGTGTATTTTATGATTGCCGCCATCAATGCCGGGATGTTTACTGACTTAAAAAACATAATTCTAATTAGTCCCTCTGTTAGATTTTCGAATAATATTGGATACGTCCAATATTTTTTGGATATATATCTGACGAACTAATTATTATTTTTTTGTTATTTAACCTATTGTCTCTTGTTTCTTTATCGTGTGTTTAGTGTCTGTCGTGGGTTCGAACCCAGGAAAACCAAATTATACAAAGCAATGCGCCTGGCATTGCTTTGTATAATTTATTTCATCACCACGGTTCTCAAAACGGTGAAGGAAAACATCGTGAGGAAAAAAATCAAGCCTTCGAAAAATATCTGTAAAGCTGGTTTCTTAACGATGTATCGAGATCGGAGGTTTATGTATCGTTCTGATTTGTTAGCGAGCTGACTGGCTAAATCTATTTGAGATAATAATTGACTGAAGTACAAAATATATGAAAGAAAGAAATAAAATTGAGTTTATTTGGCAAAAATACCTTAAAAATGAACAAAACAAATATAATACAAAATGATTAAAACTACACACATGTTGTGCTATGTTTACTACCGTTAAATGCGCGTTACCTGGAACTTGTTTTTATGATTAGAACAGGTTTCAGGTAACTTCATTGATAAAAGTTCATTAAATAAATTGAATTATAGTGAACTAGCTTTTACGAGCAGCTTCGCAAGTAATGATGTTATATTTAATTTTGAATCACGCTACGACCCTTAAAAGGAAACAGCTTTATAGGATTATATAACCATTTTAAAACCATATTTTTCCTCGAAAAATAACATCACACCTGAATACCCGAAAACTTTGGCAGAGGTGTAGATAATAGTACACCTACATTTTACCCAGTATAGGGGTTAAAGTCCCATGGAATAGGGGGTGATCCTATTGCTATCAACTGCGCAACAAATCAAAACTCCGTGGCTGCTAGTGAGAAAACCCAATAACATTTTGTCTGACCCGGAAATCAAACTTAGGACGACATGCTTTTCAGTCGCGCTTGCAACTACTACACCAACGAGGCAAGCGCAGTGGCTAGCAACAAAGTTATTTAAACATACTAAGTATATATAGCCTTGAACATCGCCGACGTGTTGCCAGTCTGTCGGTTTTCTATCGGTTACATTTCGGGGAGTGTGCGATGGAATTGCACAATCTAATTCCTCCAAGCCCGTTCCATCATCGGACTACAAGACGTACGGCGATGCGCCATCGTTTCATGGTGGACATCCCACCCATTCGCACTAAACGTTTTGGGAACACTTTCATTGTGCGTACAGCTAAGGAGTGGAATTCCCTGCCGGAGTCTGTATTTCCTGATAAGTATAACCTAGGGGTCTTCAAGTCAAGAGTGAAAAGGTTACTTCTAGGTCAGCGTGCTACATCTTCGACCACATCGTCACTTAACATCAGGTGAGATAGTGGTCAAACGCGAGCCTATCTGCAATAAAAAAAAAAATAAAAAAATATGCTGCGTTAATTTGTTGCATATTCCAAGCGACAAATTGATTCCAACCATTGAGTGCAACAAATCATTCCAAGCGTAATCTATAGGTAGGAGCAACAATATAGTTTGATCGTAATCATCATCAGTCTATAGTGTTCCCACTGCTCTCCTGTAGCTGTTCTTCTATAGTTTGATATTATTATTAGAACTATGAGTCCTACATAAAATATTTTTTTTCCGTATTTCAAAAATACGGACATGAAGTTCGATATCGGACTCTATTAGCATAACCACAAATTCTATTACTTAATCAGCCGATCAATCAATTCAGAAACTGATGGATTCGAGCGTAAGCGATACTCTATTGTTTCCAACGGTATTTATAAATTAAATTCTCGTTTATTGTCCGGTGGTATATGTATCGTCAACGTCGTATTGTTAATGGGGATAGTCCTAAAATAAAATTAGCAGGTATGTGTAGGTTGGCCTTGACATCGATCCTAATAACATTACACTATCAAAATATATAGTATTTTTTAAATGAAATTACTCATATTTCGTACGACCTTTAGGTGAATCTCTTAAAATTCATATTCACGTAATTAGCATAACCCATATCAGAAAACATACAGAATATTTATATCAAATTAATTTGCAAGATATTATTATATGTATTTACTTTTTTCCCCCGGTGCTTGAATGATGTCGGTGTTTTGATGATCAAAAAAAGCCGAAAAAAAAAACTGTATTACTTGCATCTATAGGTTGTTATAGGTACAACTTTAATAAAAACCGGCCAAGGGCAAGACGGACCACGCAAATGTACGGTTACGTAGTTGCCCATCAAAATATGTGAACTTACTAAACTTATTAACCACCCTGCCTACCTGCCTCCGAACGAAGATTTTATTGTAAAAATAAAACAAACCTACATTTGAGACCTGCGCTCCTATACATTATGTATAGGAAAATATTTCATACGAGTACATTCTATAAGTTGTTCGACTATTTTTCGTAAACTTGTAAAGCCTAAGCAGGCTTTACAAGTTTACAAGTAATAGTCGACGGTAATGCTACTATAATCAATTTTTATGGTTTAGGTTACCAGACTTGAGTGTAACAAAAAATTGCACTTTAAAGCTTAACATTTCACAAACGAATCCCTTAATCGAAAAACTGTTTAAATTATTGTTTCAAACTCACAATATTTTTTAAAGACCGGTCCAACGACACATAAAGGACTTTGCAAGAAAAAAATCCTTCTCTCCACTTTAATGTGTACTGGAAATACCCTACAAAAAATTAAATAATTATTTATTTTAGCACTTGGTCGGCGTAACTCATTAGTATATTCATGCTACTATTACAGCTATCTAATACTAAGTCTTTGAAATATAGTGCAGACGGACGGACAGACAGACAGACAGATGGACATACTGACTACGGAACCCTAAAAAAGTAAGTTATTTGATCTACCGCAGCCTCGACATAAAGGGCTAAGAAGAAACATGGGTGGATTTTAATCAGTAGAAGTTTGAAACTCCGTTTCGCCCTGCTCAAGAGCGGAAGGGGTTGTTTTATTATTTCCCCAACCTAAAAAAAAAAGGGTTGCTCTTGCGTTATAGGTCTATCTATATCTGTGGACGGGACCAACGGCTTAACATACTTTCTAAGGCACGAAAGAAACTCGGTACGTGGTGTTCACCTATCTACATCTTTAACTACAGAATATCTACATGGTACTGTTTTAAAGTTCAAAAAGAGTGTAACAGATAAACACCTTGGACTTTACGAGATGTTATATGACATGAGAGACGCAATATGATTTTTAGTTACACTGTACATTTTTTCTTAAAGTATAAAGTGGAAATCTTGACACTTTAATATGCTCGTAAAAAAGTATGATATTCCTTAGAGCGTACAGCTTCATAACGTGTCAAGTTTTCAGCCAAATTTTGAAATGGAATTGGTGTTTACATAGACCGTGAAACTGTTATGAAGTGTATTTCAAAAGATACAAGAGTTTTAAAATAACGAAAAAGTGCTATTGTTTTCTAGAGTTTTAAGTAGATAATAGGTCTTTACCTATGAAATTGCCGTTTTGTATGAAAAAAATTAAACGAATTTTTTTTTATGTATTTTTTATTTGTATTAATCAAAGTAATCACCCATGCAATCAATGCATATTTGCCAACGCAGTGGCAGTTTATTGATGCCCTTCTTAAAGAAATCAGCTGGTCGGGAGGCAACAAATTCTTCAAAGGCATTTTGTACTGCCTCTCGGGTATTGAATTTTTTTCCCGCCAAGAAGTTATCCAAATTCTGGAAAAAGTAGTAGTCTGTAGGCGCAAGGTCTGGTGAGTAGGGCGGATGACGGAGAGCTTCCAACCCCAGTTCTTGCAACTTGGAGACCGTCTGCTGTGCAGTATGAGGTCGCGCGTTGTCGTGCAGGAGCAGCGGAGACGAGCGATTGACCAATGCTGGTTGGAGATGTGCCAGCTTCTCCATCATTGTGTTCAGTTCTTCACAGTACACATCTGCAGTAATGCTCACCCCGTTTGGTAAGAAGCTGTGATGAATCACACCGGCGCTAGACCACCAAACAGTGACCATCACTTTTCTAGGGGTAAGTTTTCGTTTAGGGCATTGTTTAGGTGCTGAACCAGGATCCAACCAACTTGCTGAGCGCTTGCGGTTATCAAACAGAATCCATTTTTCATCGCAGGTAACAATGCGGTTCAAAATTCCTTCATTTGTGTGTCTGTTGAGCAGTGCAAGGCACGTCTCGACGCGTACTTCGCGCTGGCGATCATGGAGTTCGTGGGGCACCCATTTGTCAAGCTTTTTTACCTTGCCAATTTGACGCAAATGAACCAATATTGTTTTGACGCTAACGTCGAAAGCTGCTGCTAATTCAGCCGTAGATTGTGTATCATTAGCTTCCACAATCGCCTTTAATTCGTAATTGTCGACCAAAGTCTTCGGACGACCGCGAGGTTCATTTTTCAGGTCGAAATTTCCAGAACGGAAGCGAGCAAACCAATTGGTGGTGACAGGTGGTGCGTTGGTTTGTAGTGTTAGCTCCGTAAACGTCGTTGATGTTGCGTGCCGCTTGTGCCGCGTTGCTGCCACGACGGTACTCATATTCCATAATTACTCGAATTTTTAACGTATCCATGATGACGAAAAAGATTGAAATGCGATGAAAATGTAACACTAATCAATAAACAAATGACTACTTTTGGAAAAAAAAAACCATGTTTTTAAAATAAAATTAATTTGAAATTAGAATTCTTAGCCAAACAAAAATTATTTTAATTTGAAATGGCCAGTACTGCAGAACGGCAATTTCATAGGTAAATACCTAATATTTGATGAAAAATAGTTTTTTACATTAAGTTACCTAATCTCGATTATTCCATAGAATAAAACTATTTTTCTTGATTGTGTTTTATTCGGTTATCATTATCTAAATAAAAATAAACAAAATATCTAGTTATCAAAATATCCTGTCGGGGCTGCGGGTTGTTCGAAAGAGATACCGCGGCTTCGACACAAAGGGCTAAGAAGGAACATGAGTGGTTTTTAGTCAGTAGAAGTCAGTCTGTATACGTCCCTGTGTGCCTATTGGCGTTGTTCTGTTCTGTCTTCTGCTGATATGTAGGAAAGTGGAAATTATGTTTTGTCCTATTCCTCTGCTATTCTTTTTTGATTAATTTCGTTGCGGGATTCAAGACAGTTAAATCGTTTCTCTGGGACTTCGTCGAGCTTTATTGTCTCGGCGCTTTTCTTGTGGTTGCCAATGTTGATTCTGACTAAAAGGTGTAGCAGTGGTTTGGGTATAGTGTGGCGGGTTTGGAGACTCCCTACCGCTCTGCCCTGAGGATACACTTGACCTAAAAAAAGGTATCAAAATATATTTCATCTTTTTATATCACGTTTTAATTTAGTGATGCACCTATATCAGAGAGCAGTGGTGGCTTAGTGGTAGCGGCCCCGACTTAAGAACAGTGAGTCGTGGGTTCGAACCCAGTCAGGCGCATTACTTTGTGTAATCTATTTCATCACCACTGCTCTCATAACGGTGAAGGAAAACATCGTGAGAAAACCGGCATGTCTTAGAACCAAAAATTCGAAGACATGTGACATCTACCAATCCGCACTGGGCCCGCGTGGTAGATCATAGCCCATCCCTGTCCTAGAGAGAAGGTTTTAGTACCTGCAGTTTGAACATTAAAGGCTGATGATGATGATGAAGGACCTATAACTTTCAACTTTACCTGTCGCAATGAAATTACAAATATTGTAACTTTTTTTTATCAAAACACCAAAGCAACGTACATGATCAGATAAATCTGTATTCACACGGCAAAGTCACTGTGTTTTCTAAAACCTTACTGCAGTCGTTGGCGTTCTGCCAACGTCCAGTCACTAAAGTGTTTGCTACCAACTTATGCAATGCTGAGGGCACTGACCTGCTTATTTTGTTTAGTATTATCTTGTATTTCTAGGGTTGCTACAAACTCATTCGGGTCGGCTTTTTATTTGGCATAGCTGGGCGGTTCAAGATGGCTATGTTGAGTTCGGGAAAATCGCTGCTGGGTTCAGCAAGAAGTGCGCTGAGCACGGCCCGATTATAAATAAGCGATGATAGAACGAAGTTTGCAGATTGGTACAAGCCGAAAATAATAATAAAAAACCACTAACGAGAAAAGGGGATGGTATAGGGGAGGCTTTTGCCTTTGGCCCTGGAGTGTGGTCAAACGGGCTATCTGTATTCCTCAACTACAATGAATTCCAATTATAAACGTCTTTATTTAAAAAATAATATAAAAGTTGTAAAAGTTAATTAAGGACCTCTTTGGGTAGCTACGGTAAGCTATTTTTGGCACGTTTTTACAAATTCTTGGGGCCATCCGTGTCTTCCTTAACCTCGTGGTAATTGCTTTGGTTTGATTTTGATGTTCAATCAATGTAGCAGAACCAAAAACGTCAATCCGAGCAAATGCGTAGCAACCCTTTAGACGTTTGACTGAAAAGTTTTCTAAATATTTTCAGTTTGACTTTTATAGTCCGCGATTTTCAGCTGTTTCGCAAATAGAAAATATACAAAATATCTCTTAGTACTGATGTGTCTTGTGACTTTCTGATAGCATAGCGTTGTCACCAGTTTATTAACATTGAGTTCTGCAGGGCTATTGCGTACCTTTTAAATGACAGTGGCTAACCTATAGTGCCTATCAATTACTGTCAAATGGTTCCATTTTGTACTAAACCATAACCAATTTGACAGTTAATCCATAGACAATATGTAACCACTGTCATTTAAAAGATACGCAATAACCCTGCTGATCCTAACTGAAAATATAATATAAGTTTGAAATGAAATGTGAGTAGTTTGAATGTCTGCGGTTCTGTGGGAAGGCATGGTGATAGGATCAAATAAAGTTACTATTAGTTATAGGTACTAATGGACTTTTGAGAGTCATTATATGTGCCCTTGAAATGAAATGAAATGAAATGAAATGAAAGGAAATGAAATTTATTTGCTAGAATTGTAGTACAATGTTGATGGTCAGGTTTTGTTGCTGTAGCTCACACAATTCGCTAAAACTAGCATGCAAAATTTTAATTTAAAGTTGAATTGGTGGTTGGTTTTATTAATATACCTAAGTTTTTGCACGGAGCGCAACGTTTTTTTTTTTGAGTGTGGGAAATTATCAAATGACTCCTCCCGCTTTGGGCAGAGCGGAAAAGAATCAAATCAAATCAAATCAAAATCATTTATTTCAAGTTGGCCAGTTACAGGCTCTTTTGAATAGTCGAACAAATACTAAATTTTAATAAGCTAATAAACTAAGCTACAGTCCCACTCACAAGGCATAATAACTGTCAGTGTACTGTAGTTGCCGATTCCAAAGCGTTGGTCTCATGAGAAGAATGGCAAGAAACTTCATGGATACTCTTTTAAATCATAATATTGTTACAAAACTTTGGTTACATCATTCATATCGAGATTGGTATATTATCATGTGAGAACGATGTAGCAAGTTGTGCACGATAAGTGAGTCATAAGAGTGTCAGACTTCTCCGAACTAAATACTAACTATGTTTCTTCTTAGCCCTTTGTGTAGGGAACACATTCTATTTCGTATAACCCGCAGCCCCAACGGGATCCACGCGCGCCTCAAAGAGATGTCAGCAAAATTAAACAAGGGCCAGAACCCTGGGCTGCGGAAAGAGATTCCGCGGCTTCGAAATGAAGGGCAAATAAAGTAGAAGTCTGGCATTCCCTACCACTCAGCCCAGAGCGGGTGGTAACATTTTATGATTTTTGATTTTGCACCCTCAAAAAAGGACGCGCGTGGTACAAGAACGTGCTATCGACACGGCCTGTCGTCGTCATAACTACTACTTACCGTCCACCGGCCCGCACCTATGGTGGCCGAAAGTCATTCAGAGCGCACCGCTTAGAGTACGAGAACACAACACTTCGGTTATCTTCGACATCTGCGTCCCACTCAAGCCGGATATTTCATTTGATGAATACTCATTATTGGATACTACTACTGATTTTATGTTGCAGTCGGCTTGCAGTTGAACCACATAGATATATAGTAGACCAGTATTTTTAACATGGACCCACTGCACAACCCAATATCCGGTTAATAGGATTCTAATAGACGCTTCATAATTATTTTAAAGTATCATAATCGCTTTAATTAACCAGTAATTCATTAATGTTAATTTAGGTTACGGCATACCGATAGTTCCCAAGAGAATAAACGCATATAATCTATTGTATAAACAGGTTATGTTGACAGAATAAGGTCCCAAAGTGACATAGGTCTCTTTATGGATATTCCTCACGCAAAGTTCTGGATAGGAAGTAGCTATAAACTTTTCTTATTAAACCCGAAACTTAGAAGTTTGCGTTCGTGAATTAAGTTAAGTATTATGTAGTTATGTAGGTAGATAGGTAGGTACTTGCTTTAATTTTGGTATTTAACTTATTTAAAGTTGTTAGGAGGACCAAAAGGCATCTCAGTAGACCATTTTCTTTAGAAATTTAGCACACTTAATTTTTAGTTTAAATCAAGACAGGTAGTATTTTTGAGTTGTTGCCATCCCTCGTGCCGAAACATAGTGTCTGTAGCTAAGTGCACGTATAATGTACCGTCAGGAAAAATAGTTTTAAGGTAAGAAAATTGACACCCCACGTCAACTTGCTATCACGACGATCACGACCATTGACCGCAGAAACATCGACCAGAAAGAAAATTTGGTTATTATTATTATTAGCCATTTGTGTCCCACTGCAGGGCAAAGGCCTCCCTTCCCTTCTTCCACTTATCCCTATCCAGTGATGTTGTTTGCCAATCCCTGCAAACTAAATCAATCACTTAATAATAATAATCCGATGTTGTCGCGGTCTTAAGGGCCTACCCCGCTCTCCTTGGCTAAAGAGAACTGGCGCAAAACTGTAGTACATGACACTAACCACCGAATGGAGGTATGGAAGAGTAAGGAGCTTCACGGGCGCTTTTTCCGGGCCCTACACGGGCCCGACGTAGACTTATAATGACGAGAGTTATAATGACGAATAACTACCGGAGATTTATTGTGAAGGACGGTACGGTTGACATATGTCGGGCATGCCACCGTCCGGGCGAATCAATCCGTCACATTATCTCTGGATGTTCTCGTCTAGCTAACGGAGAGTACTTGCATAGACACAACCTTGTAACCAGGATTATCCACCAGCAACTTACTCTAAAATACAGCCTCGTGGAATCGGAAGTGCCGTACTACAGGTATGTGCCCGACCCAGTGACGCAATGATTTTTGACATAACGGTCCCGCATGACGAGAACCTCGTGAAAGCTGAGAAAGATAAGCAAATCAAATATCTTGACTTTGCTCGTTCCTTTCTCTGGAGCCCTGACTGCCGGTAGCTTGGACCCTGTTCCCGATACCGGTGGGCTACTATTTTTTATATTTTTAAATGTTTATATATTATTTTGTATGGGAATATTTAAAAATATAATTTAAATGTAAAAAGTTAAATAAAGGAATAATCCATTATTAAACAGATCAAACAGTACAAATTGTTAGTAATACGTACACAACACATCTTAAACACTAGTGCTAGCAGGCACATAAATTTTGCGAAAGTCTGGAGCGATTTCAATATTTATTATGGTATGTGGACCTGGATTAACACATAGGATAGTTTTTATCCCGATTTTATTTTCATGTGGGGGAATTTTCGTCTTGTAGCGGGTAAAACCGCTGGCAACAGCTAGTTACTAATAATGTCGAAACAATCAGCAATCATAATGTCAAAATCAGAAAAATCTAAACCTTTGATATCGATACTACACTGATGATACATATATTGGACTACTTATCACGGAGAAATCGGTGTACACACATGAAAAAAAAACTACATAACCTCTTTTTTTAGATGTCGGTTAAAAAGACACCCAATCAGCGGAATATTTCCGAGTCTCTTCGTATCTTTCCGCCGACTCTTTCGGTGTAAACGCAGCGAGCTTGCAAATGGCCACCATCTGTATGCTGTGACACACTTCAAGCGGTCGGGTCGGTGTAATAAAGGAAAGTGTACACGTGCGTGTTCTTATTGTTTTAGTTTCAATAGATTATAATTGAATTGAGACGTTTGCGTTCAAATGTTTGTGTTTGAGGGTCGTCGTTGTTTTGGTTCAAATTGTAATTTAACGGATCTTTAGCTGAGTTTAGCGCCTGTAATTGCCTCACTCAGAGACGTTAAATGATTACTTAAGCCATCACCTTGTAAAGATTTGACATACAAAACCTTCATTAAAGTGTCGAATCCCGAGCAATATCCCGCATAAGGTCCTGCCTTAGATCGGTCAAAGAGAGGGGGGTGAGGTCGGGCAAAGTGTTATTGAGTATTTCCACCAGGAATTTCTGAACAGACGCCTCGGAGTCTGGATTTGCCCGATTGTGCCCGGTTGATGGCAATTGGCTCTCCCCCTTTTACATAAAACTTTACCTCTCGCGTGTCAAAACTCTGTAGTTTTGATAAAGGGTGTAAAAGTAAAAGTACCCTTAACGAAAGGCATTTGTTCTCCCCACCACTGCGATATTTTTTTTATTCTAGACCATACCTGGGAACCCCCTAGTTACGGAGATATTGGGGGTTAAAGTTCCAACATTTTTCACAGCTGTTTTTGTAAATACTAGTTTACGACCCATTTACTATTTAAAGCATCGATGTTTTAAGTGTGCTACATTGAGTTTTACCATAAAATGTGATTTTTGACCCCAAAAAAAAAACGTAATTTCCCAGCAAAAAAATTGAGTAGGGGTACATAGTTTAATGTACAGAATGCTTGGTTGACGGCTGTGTGAAGGGTTAATTTACACCCTGTATATAAATGAAACAATAGCTTTTTAATTGTGTCTATAAACTAGACATGCGATGGGTTAAACATAACTGGTGAAAAGTGCAGTTACACCCACTTGATTACTATAACAGACCTTTTGTTCTTAAGTAGGAAAAAAACTAAACTATTACAAACTAGCGGACGTCACGCGGTTTTACCCGCGTAGATCCCGTTTCCGTGAGAATAAAGGGATAAAAAGTAGCCAATGTTACTCAGGGTGAATGTTGCTTTCCAATGGTGAGAGAATTTTAGAAATACGCGCAGTAGTTATTCATTACAAATATACATACATACACACAAAAATACAAATCTTTCCTCTTTATAATATTAGTGAAGGTAAACAACGTCGTTGAATAAAATAAGTGATCCCTCTTTTGATTCCAAAAATATTCTCAAATACCTAAAGATTCTAAGTACTGAAATATAAGGAAGGTATTTCATGCAAATTCTCCATGAATGTCAACTTACGAATATTAAATAAATTATACCTAGTATTAATATTTACATCAAATTCAGTAGGTACTTACGTTATATTCAGATGCTATTATTATTACAGTTTACCAGCCTATGCTAATGTTATATTCATAGGATTACTAGACTTGTTATGACAGCATTTCAAATATTTATTTTTGGGGAAATTTTGCGTCAAATAACTATTTTTATTTTAATACTTCTCTAAAATAATATTAAGCTCACCTACTTTTCTTTTTTTTCACATTCATCTCACTTTTCAGAATTTGTTGAATTTTGTAGAATATTTGGTCGATAGTCGAGTAGTAGATAACATCTTAGCAATATTGATAGTTTTTCGTTAGATTCGCCTTACCACAACAAAATAGATTATTTTTCTGTTTTTTGACTATGATTTATTACAGTTGTTTCTCGTTTATACTTCAAATGGTGTCTTTAGTCCCATTACGGAAGTCATCAAACGCAAACGCGGCTTCGAGTGGCAGTTTATTATTTTTAGGTGGCCAGCCACAAGCTGCACCAACACGGATGTGTGGGCTTTGGTGAAATCAAACGATTTAAATCTTTAATTTTAGGAGCATCACCTGGTGTCAATTTTGATATGTTAATTTTTATGTCATTTTTTCATGAAGTATGGATTGGCGCCCGTTGTTTATGCTCTATCCAGTTTAGTGAGAGACCAACACAAACACCAGCCACTGGCTCATGTCAGAGTGACCTAGTATGACTTTCAATATGGCCCCTGTATAACCCTGATATAATCCTTCCATTTCCTATAGAGACACGCTCCAGAAGATACCATCTCATGAGTCGGAAGACATATATGCTCACATTAAAGAAAAAAACTAAAAAGAAATGCTGATCAAATATGACCCTTATTTTATGTACTTCTGTCACATTTTCAGTGGCATCGGTCCATTGGTCCTATATGTGAACAAATAGAGGCTTATAGGGGCAACAGGACACCCTTATGGAATATTTTTGTCGTATTGTTTGTAATCTAATCCAATGCTTATCAGAAAGCAGTGGCTGGTTCTTTGATAAGGCAAACATTAGGATTTTTTGACGACATGACAGTTTGTGATTTCGTTGTAAATGTTTATGTAGGTACAATAATGTTTGTTCGTGTTTACTGTAAATGGGAATATAATGTGAATATCGCTTAGGAAAGAAAAAGAGCCTGCTTTCGAATAAAATGTAGGTGCTTACTTACTTGATGGTGTGGAAGTACCAACAATCTTCATACATTACGATGTTATGCACACATACTTTTCTGTACCGTAATCGTTTGCTTACTTTATAAACTACTAAATTACGTCACTGCCTTTAGTTCTATTCTTGACGTGAAGTATAAAAATAGTGTACTAATACTTGAAGAGATAATATCTATAGTTACATTATAAAGCTGAAGAGTTTGTTTGTTTGTTTGAACGCTAAGATCTCAGGATCTACTGGTTGGAATTGAAAAATTCTTTTTGTGTTGGATAGTCCATTTATCGAGGGAGGCTTTAAGCTATATAACATTACGCTAGGACCAAAAGGAGTGGAGCATAAATGAAAAATGTTGCATAAACGGGAAGCGATATTCCTTATTGAGAGCTTCCGTTGCGTGCGCTGCGAAAATGGTTTAAGTTATGCAAATATGATGTATCAAAGAAATGTTCCTCTATAAAAGTTCTACAAAAAAGTCCGCAACAGCATATATCTATCTATTAAGATTAACTCACTGTAACCATTTTTTACCATTGAAATGTTAGGTTCAATACAGTTATTTTTTACGAAGCTTATTAAACCCATATGGTATTAATCTATATCTAAATAAATGGATTTATTAGAACGGAAATTTAATATAAAATATTTGTTCTGTTTACTCTCTATAGTTTAAACAAATATCTTAGAAGATATCGCAATGTAAAAATGTCCGCGCGACTAAATAATTACGCGGTCCGTTGCGCCGGCCCTCGCGTCCCAATGTAGATACGTGGAGATTCTGGCCTCCAGGAAATTCAATTTTAAAATATTTATTTCACCATAATATTTACAAGGTGTTATTGTTTATTGTTTTGTGAGCAGTGGTGGCCCAGTGGTGGCGGCCCGACTTACTAACAGTTGGTTGTGGGTTCGAACCCAGGCAGTTCTGGTTGTTTATTACACAGAATTTAATTACGATTAAAAAACAATGTTTTTAAAAAAAGATTTTTACGAAATTAGAATCTAGGTTTATTCTAACTTAAGCTTATGTCTTTGTGAGAAGGCTGTAATTCGATTCAGTTATCTTTTACGAAACAGAAAACGTAGTTTTTGAACTAATGTCGTTTATTGGGTAATACGATAACCCTTTGTAAGACTCGTTGTCAGACTTTAAGACTTTAAGGTGACGGCTGTCAAGGGTCTACTAATGACAGCTGAGATAAACGTCTTACTGCGGTACTCAGAGACATTTAATGAGTACTTAAGCCGTCACTTAGAAAAAAAATTACACACCATTGTATGACAAAACTGTCAAAACCTTTACTAAGTGATGGCCTAAGTAATCATTAAAGCTCTCTGAGTGCGGCAGTTAAAGTGCTTTCTAAGGCACTGAAAAATCTTGGTATGTAATGGACGGTCACCTATACAGCGACTAGCCTATATTAGTACTATTAAACTAAACATCACTTGGAGTGTCAGTTATTATGTGTGATTTATTTATTTATTTATTAGGCTTCTCAACAATGAGTACACACAAGCGCCTCATTACTTACAGAGAAGCACAGCATGCACTACTAGAATTACACAATTCAATATTAATATTATATTAAAAAAAAAATTGAATACATTGAATTTAATTGAATTAAATAGTTTAATTATATTAAATTAAATTAGAACAGATTAAATTAAAATGCAAGTGATATACATATAAACGACGAGCTTCTCTTACTTTATAATTGCTCAATAATTGTACACTAACTTTTTGGGATGGTGGGAAGTCATCAAATAACCCCTCCCGCTCTTGGGCAGAGCGAAAGGGAGTGTCAGACTTCTACTGACTAAAAACCACCCATGTTCCTTCTTAGCCCTATATGTCAAGGCCGCGGTATCACTTACAACTGTACCAATACCTGAAAATAAGATTCGACGTAAACTGAGCTTATATCGCGTGGGTGTAGTCTCATCAAACAAAGTAAAGGTGACATTCACAAAAAATATATTACTCAGACAGATTTACATACGATTCAAAGCAAAAGCGGGCTCAGTAATTTCAGGAAGTAAAAATATTTGGTATCTATGAAAAAACAGCTTTATATAGCGTTCTTTGACTCGTGCAGAGTATTATAAGTCTGATGATTATTTTCATTGAAATTGGAACCTTAAGCGGAAAAATAAAGCTGTTTATACTAGACCCACCCTAAAAATGAAGCGACAAGCTTTTAACACACAGAACGAGAAATTAAGCTCAAACTCAAACTCAAAGCATTTATTTCAACTAAACCATTACTGGCACTTTTGAGTGTCATAAGAACAATTCATAAAACAAAACTACGAAAAACTACGAGTGTAATACGTCATTCCGAAAGCCACCACACGCCGCCGAATGCCCGCAACGACGAACACTGCGAGCAAAAAAGCACTAAGCAACGCACACCGCCACAACGAATGCACGAGACTTCGAAGTATTATTATATTAAAGACTAAGAAAAAGTATTTATTGATCTCATACACATAAAACCAAACAAATTGATAACAACTTAAACATTAAAAAAACAGTAAACTTATGCGAAAAACTCTTACAAAAATGAGTCATAAAGTTACACACATAACACAACATATTTAACATAAATCATCACGTCATCCTTGCAGGTGCCCATATTTCGCCAATTATATTTAAGTTCCATGTAATGCAAGCCTATTCATAAACCGGATACAAACCTAGATTTCCCATATGCATTCGGTGAAACGCTGTTATTTCAAAACCACAAAAAAAAAATTATTAAAAAATAAAACACAAAAAAGAAAAAAAATAACTTTAGAACAAAAATCAGTTTCTGAAGTCAGTGACTTTAGCATGTTTGATTTAATTTTTTGCAGAGTTAAAGTCGGTTTTGTTTTTGATAAAAAGTTTTTATTTTTCTCTTTTTAGTAGTTCACATGAAAGGGTAAGCACCCCTTCAAAGCGTACCGGCGTGATGTTATGTTATAAATTGGTATAAACAATAGACAGACATGAGATTTCAGCAATCCCAGTCCATTTGCTATCATTTATTGAGGAGTTCCGTTGGTTCTGCATGAGATCTTCACCAAAGTGAAATGGAATCACTTCGAGAAGGAACTGTTTCAAAAACTACTCAAATCACTTCAAGTGAGCCTATAAAATTTGAAGACTTCTCTCTAATTCTCCAGGATCCCATCATTAGATCCTGACTTGATGATCATGGGACCACCTGGGAAGTATACCCTTTCAAACAAGTCAAAAAAAATATATCGGTCCAGCCATCTTCGAGTAATCGGGGAGCATACATAAAAAAATTATATCCGACGAATTGAGAACCTCCTCCTTTTGGAAGTCGGCTAAAAAGGCACTTCAATTTAATTTATTTGTACAGAATAGATGTGAGTTTTCAAAAACTTACAAGGTACAATATCTACTGGTAGAAGGGTGCTACGAACACGAAAAAGTGTAAAATAACACTTTCGGGGTACTAAAATTCTTGGCACGTTTTCCAGAGTGGATTCGGCAAAGCTTTAAAAAGGCACCAACAACGGTGTATTTCGTGCCCACATAGTCAGTGTTGAATTGAATTGAATTGCTTATTTTAAATCGAAAGTTTATTCATCGAATATTGATTCTCGATAGCAATTTTTATGAATATCCCGAGGATTTGATACCGGTTTTAATCCTTTACGGTCCATTTTGTAATCACCACTCGAACAGTTCTTGTAACTTTACTAGCAGTGCCCGGTATGCGTGTGGGTGGTCATGACGGGGTTCAAAAATCGTAGGCGTTGAATTGAGGCTGGCTATTCATATCTATGAATCGACAAACAGTGTACGTTACATCAAAGCCTTTGAATAAATCAAATATTGGATCAATTCTGTCAGTAAACGTATTTTGAGGAGGCGGGACTGATGCATTGGTGAACAGGTTATTTCGGTTTGGTTTTCTTGTCTTTGTAATATTTCAATTAGTCTGCTACTGAACATAACATTTACACCTGTATTTCTAGAAAGATTAGACAGAGGTGTAATGGTGTGGTGTGTGTGTGTGGGTGTGTGTGTGTGTACTGTAGTTGTAGTTAGGTAACAAACTTTAGAAGCAATTTTTGCCTACTGTAATGATTTCATTTTCCTTTTCCCATATTTATTTATTTATATATCTATCTATTTATCTATCTATATATTTATTTATTTATTTATCATCTTACATCTACGATTACAGGGTAACCCCAATGCGATAAATGCGCCTTAATTACTTAATACGTTACTTATAACTGATATCTATAACTACAAATAAAGCATTATTTGTGAATTCACTCAGAGAACAACAGAATAAGTCCGTCTCACTGGCTATATCATCATAAGTAGGTCAAATATCAGAATAGTAATCGTATTTCACAAGTAATTCGCTGTTGAATTTTGCTAAGTGTTTACATATTATTGCTCGTGACTGAACCTACCTAATAAAACACCCACGAATCGAATCGAATTCGTGGCCGGTTGTTGGCCAGTAGACTTGCAGTCAATTGCAAGGGATTTAAACATAACTAGAGACTCTACTATTATTGGATATTTAGGTACACCTTTTCCATGTTTGTAAACGCACCCACGATACAGGAGGAATTTCTAGAGTGGGGCAAAGTTTTCTTAAAGAAAAAAAAAGTGACTTGGTTTCTCGAATCGACCTTTAAGTTGTTATTTGATATGTTTGAACGTCCCACTGCTACTGCATAGGTCTTTTTTTCTGGGGTGGAAAATCATCAAATAACCCCTTCCGCTCGAATGGGAGTGTCAGACTTCTACTGACTAAAAATCACTCATGTTCCTTCTACCGAACAAACCGCAGCCCCGACGGGCGTCGGCCCTTGCCATGTTGCTGACATCTCTTTGAGGCGCGCGTGGAATACGAAGGCGCCGTCGGCCTGTCGTCGTCATGAGACGGACGGACAGCGGGCTAGTACTACATGGGCCCTAATACATTTTCAACTACCTACTAACAATTAAAACACTAAGACAAGTTAATGTCAGCAACATGGGAGGGGCCCGAAAGGGCCGACGCTCGTCGGGGCTGCGGGTTGTACACTAGTTACCATGGCCTCGACATTTAGGGCTTAGACTTAGAAGGAACATGGGTGGCTCTTAGTCAGTAGAAGTCTGACAGTGCCTTTCGCTCCGCCTAAGAGCGAGAGGGGTTATTTGATGATTTTCCACCCACCAAAAAAAAAAAAAACATCTTTAAGTAAAGGTTTTGACAGTTTTATCATACAAAAGTTTGGCAAATCTTTACTAAGTGATGGCTTAAGTAATCATTAAATATCTCTGAGTACCGCAGTTAAAGTAAAACAATTTCTAAGTCTTGAGCACCTTCAACGAAACTGTTCGACACCTAAATGCATCAATTAAGATGTTACAAGTTATTATATGTGTTTGCCAGACTTTAATGATTCAGACACAAATTCAAAATGTTTGCCTTAATTCTAAACTACCAACAATAAAACAATTTTCGAAACTACTAAAACAATTTCCAAGTCGCAATTCTACAAGTTTGAAGAGAGTCGTTTTCCTAATTGCTCGTACATTTGTCTCGGCAGAAACTACACGTTCTAATGGCAACAAAGATTTAAATCTTCAGATATGTTCACAGTAATTATGAAAAGCTCGAAAAGTTTAAATAATGAGAAGAGTTCACACATCGTGTGTACACATGCCGTTTTCAAGGCAGCATGTGACATTGAGTGTCAAAGGCAGAAAACTACACAGAAAAATTACCTACTACTAATAAAAAAGGTAGAATGAATCAAAAGATGCAGTAGACGGAATAACGCGAACACATTTTTAATCTACTTGCAAGAGCTAACTGGGAACTGCTGGTACAAAACAAAATGTAACGTGTCTAAGCTATTGTGTAGTTTTTCTCAAAGGTGACTGAACCTTTCCTTTTCGTTAAATCCCGTATAAAAAGATTGCCCACTGGCTGTGGCGTATACTTCTGGGCATTATCTGTCAGACTCTGGTGAAAGGACACGCGTCTGCAGTGTGACTTTCCAGAATGAAGGAGGTTTTTCAATTTGACCGAATATTTTAATTTTTTTCGTTTATAAACCGATTTTGATGATTCCTTTTTTTCTATCTAAAAATGTTACTATGACATGAGATTGCGAATTTTCTATGACATTTAAGTTTATTTGAAGTATTTCAAATCAGTTTGGGTGAATCTAACAATTTCAATCTTTGAATGGAACTACAGTACATTTACCGATAAGCCAAATAGACTTACCAAGCGTATTGGATTTGTTCTAGTCACCGGTAATAGTACTTACGAGATTAAGCTACGGTAACAAACGGAATAGGTACCATCGGTTATCAGTTAAGTATTATTGGAAAGCTGCTGCGATTTGCGACTCTGTTCTTACTTACTTTGATAAAAGTATTCAGTGTTGTTTTTACCCGACTGCGGCGAAGCCCAAAAGGAGGGTTATGTGTTTGGCGTGTATGTATGTATGTATGTAAGTATGTATGTATGTATACGGTATGTCCGTTTCTTTGTTCCCTCATAACTCCTAAACGAATGAAGGGATTTGAATGAAATATACGTCGATAAATACGTCTTGATGGAACGAGTGTCACTGGCTACATTAAAATTAAAAAAACAAAGATAATTGCTGGTTTTGGGGGCCAAATCGTGGATTTTAAAAAACAAAAAAAAACCATTATCATCGAGTAGGGTATCAAAATGAAGGGTTTCAAAGGGAGATCACAAAAATATATAACACTTAAATGTTTAAAATAAATTCAAAGTCACAAATTCTATAAACAAACACAAAAGTTAAATCATCTGCGAAGTATTTTACGCGACCAACGAAAGAACAAACAAATACAAACAAATACAAATATTTATTGGAACATAAAAAACGTTATAACAATTTTTGTGTACGTTAATACTGCGTTAGTTAAGTAACTGTGTCGCAGTTATTAGCGCCCACCCCTGGATCGAAAGGCAACAGAAGTTCCAAAACAATAATTTTGGTGCTTAAAAGTAGGTAGAAACTAGTTACAACAAATTAATAATAATAAAACTAAAACTAAACATCTATTAACAATACTGGTAGCAATTTAAGGGGGGGGGGGGGGGGTTAACACTAAAGAACTAAAAAGTTAAAAATAAAAAAAGTAATTAAAAAACTAAAAAACCCGACTGGCGGGGTTCATTTGAATATTAAATTATGAAATGAAAATAGAATGGACCCCGCCTGCTTCCAAGTTTTGTTTAATTTAAAATGTGCTTGTTTTTTGCTTTTCAGTCTTTTCAGTCGGGTTTTTTAGTTTTATAACTACTTTTTTTTTAGATACTAGGTTGAATTATTACTCCTGAATATTGGTTGTTGTTGTTTCATACTCTCTTCAGTAGAATGTTTAAGAACGAGTAAGTGATTCATTGACGATTTCTGAATTGAGTAATTGAAGCTTAGAACTTTTCTAAAGTTTTGAACTAAGAGTGCTAGATGACACATTAAAATTGATAATAGTTCCCATTGACTAAGCATTGGTCAGGATAAGCCAGTATGAAGTACTTTTTTCACCGTTCTGCAATAAACTACAAAGCATTGCTTATTGCAGCACAATCACTATGTAGGTAATGGTTCAATGCAGTAATTTTGTACAGAGGCTCGTTTTTTGTCCGTTTCTAAAACTGATGCTACGGGTTATTCGAAAGAGATACCGTGGCCCCGGACATAACGAACTAAGAAGAATTGGTGGTTTTTAGTCAGTAGACGTTACTCCTTTCCGCTTAGCCTAGAGCGGGAGAAGATTCACCACCCTAAAAAAAAATAGGTACTTAACTCGATTCAATGATTTATCTTTTTTAATTTTCCCTTTACACGCCACTGACAAAAATGCACACTGCACGGTACCGAAATCCAACATGATCGGTACATTTTTCACTATTTTCAGACGTTTCGTCTCGAGACAAAAATGAGCAAAAAGTGAAGCGTTTGATGTCAGCTAAATGGACTTCGTTCCTAATGGACGTTTCACGAACTGCGTGAATGGTATAACGATGCAAATAGCCTGGCAGAGCGAAACTTGTGTTCTAGAACGATGATCGTGTTCTAGAACGATGATCATATGTGAATCTTGATTAATATTCAACGAATTTTGTGTCACAGAACGTGATTGGCTCATGGGCGGCACAAAACTATAACACTATGTTAAGCACTTACCACGATCATCATCCCCCAGGTGTCGCATTCCCGTGCATCTCGCACCATCGGGTCCCCGCAACCTTCACCAAGTCATCGATCTACCTAGTAGAAGGCCTTCCAACGCAACGGCTTCCGATTTGCGTTCGCCACTCCAGAACTGTTCCAAGATTATGTCTGGAACTTAAAAGAGACTATGACCTCAGAGTTTGTGTTATATGTTTCTTCTTAGAGTAGTCAGATACAAAACACCAGCCCCATCTAGTTTAAAAAAAGTGAGTTGTAAAAGTGTTTGTCAAAACCTCTTTGCCAAATAAACATATTTTTTCATTCTACACACAGTTGAGAGCACTTGAAAAAGCAGCACATAAAACTTCTCGACAACCATCCCGGAAACTATAACTAACGTATGGCCGATGGGGCTGGAAAGTTCTGGAGTGGCGACCGCGAACCGGATGACGTTGCGTTGGCAGGCCTCGCACTAGGTGGACCGATGACCTGGTGAAGGTTGCGGGGATCCGCTGGATGCGAGACGCACGGGACCGGCAAATGTGGCGACACTTAGGAGCGGCCTATGTCTCGTATCCAATATTTTTCGATAATCTAAAAGACGGACTAATTAGAATCACATTTTTTAAGTCAGTAAACATCCCTATTCTATGAGATCCTTTAACATTTATTATTAATATTGAAAACGGGATATTTACCATGTTTTCTTGATTAAGAATTGATTTTGTTCTGCGATACTCCAGTGTCTAATTTTCAGTTAACCTAAGTATCATTAAATGTACCAGTGCGAGAAAAGAGCTTTGACCTTTATCCCACACATTTTCCCTTATCACTTATAATCTGGTCACACAACATTATCAGGTTATTATTTTCCCACTGTGGAGACAGCACCCCGTCCTCCTCCTGTCAGAATCGGAAATAAGTACCTAATTAAGAAACTTACAACGTGTAACAAAATACTTAGGTTATTAATTAACGATCATTATTTTTATACCGTCCATATTTCTATATCAATATTATGAACACAGTTTCATAATTAAAATTGTATTATATTTCAAACCTTTCACTATAATTACATATTTCAAAGTAGGTAAGTGCGTGTTTACATTCCATCAACCACTTGTTAACGTAAAAACACATAAAAGAAGGAAAGTTGTTAGTTTGTTACCCATCAATTTGGGTAATGATCAACGATAAAACACATTAAGGTGTCGTAAAAAATCGAACTTAATAACCTACATATTATGTATTTGGAGTTATAAGCGTTAATATTTATTTTGTAAGGAAATTTCTTTGTGTATGAAATAAAAAATCACTACGCTATAAACGACTTACTCGAGCAAGACTGCTTTTAATTAATATAAAAAGCTTGTTAAGAAGCGACTCAACTGCTGGCTGGCTGAACCTCTTTGTTTATAATATCTTATTTTTTAACATTCACTTTTGCTTGTCCACGGGTCTGAGGACGTCACGCGTTTGTGCCGCCCTTAAGCCTTATTTTCTTTAGTGTAATTTTTATATATGTTATAAATAAACCAATAGGGTAGTTAACAAAAAATATCGAATTAGTCCGCCATACCAAAAACTATTGGACACGTATTTTTTCTTTTTTCACGTAAACAAACAATGAAGACGATACAGTGCTTTGAAAACTCGTGTGACGTCATACTCTAAGACATTAGTATGAAATTTTTTAGCGGTCAGTGACGTCACCAACCCCCACTCAAATCTTTGGCGCGTTTTATCTTCATAATTTTTTATTGATTTGATAAAACAAGATACGTATCCAAAATTTTTCGATAATCTAACAGATGGACTAATTAGAATCATCTTTTTAAGTCAGTAAACATCCCTATTTGAGTCACAATAAATAAATGTTCATTGAAAATACCCGCTGCGTCCTTCACACATTAAAAAACACTAACTTATACACCCAACACAGCTTTATGACGCAAACAAAGCGAGCACAAAACACAACAACATCTCATAGAGGAATCTATTCTCCCTTAAACCACTAAAGCTAGCTTGTTTCTAGTGTGCACTAAAACAAAAACAGTACACATCTAGGTAGCTTACTTGTTTTTGTAATCTCCCGGAAATTTTCTCCGGTACAATACATACTGTCACCAGTTTATAAAAAAAATTGTTTATGGGTACCATTTAAGCTCATCATCATCATCATCATAATATCCATCCTATTAATGTTCCCACTGCTGGGACACAGATCTCCTCTCTCTCTTTGAGAGGGAATGGGCTTAATCTACCACACGGGCCCAGTGCGGAATGGTAGATGTCACATGTTTTCGGGTGTTCGGTTCTAAGCCATGCCGGTTTCCTCACGATGTTTTCCTTTACCGTTTTGAGAGCAGCGGTGATGAAATAAATTACACAAAGTAATGTTTGGGTAAATGCCTGGGTTCGAACCCACGACCTACTGTTCGTAAGTCGGGGCCGCCACCACTGGGCCACCGCTGCTCTCAACCGGGACCGCCGCTGCCATTTAAGATATCGCCAATTTAATTAGTATTGTGTTTCTTAAGTAATAGGGTTTGTCCCCAAAATGGACTGGAATGGCTCCTATTTCTGTCTGCATGGTTTACAGGAACCTAACTAACCGAAACTCGGGGTGCCCCTGACGTCGACCGTCTAGGGTTATTATTTGGTGACAGATCTACCATTCTGAGCACAAAACTATTATTTATGTAATAAAACTATTATTATAAGAACGAAGTTTATATTCATTTAATGCACTACCATTTTGTTTGTTATCCATCTCTTATTTTACACATATATATTAACATTAATTTGATAATTCATTTCTGGTAACACTTTTTGTTTATCTGAGAACAAAAATATTTAGTGGCGATATTTCTACTAGGTGATACAAAGTTGGTGACAAGAAATATAGTCACCATTGTTTATTAGTTTTGCTTCTCTAGTAAAATCACCAGAACTGTTCTAGTTTGCCTGTCTATTCAATATTTTATTTCTGTATCTATTATTTATTACACTTACGAAATTAAAATAGGTGGTTACAGTTATAAATTTTCACAAGAACCGCAAGAATTTTCTACGTAATCTTTTTTTACATCAAAAAATGACATTTCATTAATCAATTCAAATATCAATTAATGAATGTCCAAATTCCAATCTATGAAACTTGTCACAAAGAAGGCCGTGCCCTCCAAAAGGGACGGAGTCAATTGAATTGTACGAAGGATTGAGTCTTTCCGTTAATTTGCGAGGCCATTAATTCAGTTTTAACGACTCTAGATGTTTTCGTGTTACGATTACGAATTTACGTAGGTTCTCTCAGTTTGTGGTCTAAGCTATAATTTTTAGCGGTATTGTTGTTTTTTTAAACTCAAGTCCCTATAATAACAGCTGCTGGTGTCAAACAGTCTTCAGGTTAAGCTGCGCTTACTTAGGGTGCCCCGTAAATGGATGACCACCCATTACATAGCGAGTTTCCTCCATGCCTCGGAAAGCACGCTAAGCCGTTGGGTCTGAGTGCCATTCGCAGATCTTTGACAGTCGATACACGAATTGAGTGGCCCGATAGTCTCACAATCAGTCTTACCAAGGGGTCTAAAATGGCCACTTTAGCAGATCATAATTATGAATTGCGTTAAACAGAGTAAAATGAACCTTCAATAATAGTTACTGGGGGTCTGTGAGCATTTAACGAACTTAAACGCAATTCATATTATTTTTCTAGATTATGTATTTTCTTAAATGGTCACAGACGCAGTTACTATTATGAAAGGTCCATTTTTAACGCAATTCATATTATGATCTGCTAAAGTGACAGTTTTAGACCCCCAGGGTGTTGGATGACCCAGTACTAGCTGGGTTATACAGACAGTCACTCCATCTAAAATACTGGTATTGAGCTAAATGCGGTTAGACTGGAATCTGACACCAACGTAGTCGGGTGATGTTTTCGTTATTTTTTGAGAATTCAGAAGTATCGAAATATAGTTCCAGTGTAGCTAATTAGACCAAGTCTACGTAAATAGGATAGTTAACAAAAAAAATCTAATTAGTCCGTCAGATAGATTTCCAAAAAATAATGGACATGTCTTTTTGCCCTACTGCGGCGAAGCCCAAAAGGAGGGTTATTTCTTTTTTCACGAAAACAAAAGATGAAGACGATACAGTGCTTCGAAAATTCAATAATTAAATATAATGTTTTACAACTCCAGTGTAAACAAAGAATCGCATTCGTTCGTGTCAAATATACATACCAAGCTAATAAAAGCGTGGTAAAAATACTGCCTCGTTTGTCAAGTAGCCGCAGACGCGACTGTTGAGCTGATGGTTTTTGGTTCGGTTCCTGAGTCGAGCAAATAGGGTATTTTACCAAAATAATCTCATTCGGCCGTCAGATAGATTTCCAAAAAAAAGTCGTTAAGAAACTAAAAAACCTGACTGATATAACTGAAAAGTATAAAACAAGCACATTTTAAATTAGGTAAACAAAACTTGGAAGCAGGCACTAGTTATCGGTGGCCTCGACATAGAGGGCGAAGAAGGAACATGGGTGGTTTTTAGTCAGTAGCAGTCTGACACTCCCTTTCGCTCTCTGCCCAAGAGCGGAAGATTCGATGATTTTCCACCCGCCAAAAAAAAAAAAAAAAAGAAAGGCGGGGTCCATTCTATTTTCATTTCATAATTTAATATTCAAATGAACCCCGTTAAAATAATGGACATGTCTTTTTTACCCAACTGAATGAAGATGAAGACGATACAGTGCTTCGAAGAGTCGTGTCAAGTCGTGTGACGTCACAAGGTTAGTACTTTTTTACCCACAGAGTGACAAAAGCCCCCACTTTGACACGTTTTATTTTCGTCAATTGCCATTAATTTGATAAAACAAAAAACACGAGTATAAAAATATTTTTCGATAATCTAACAGACGGATTAATCAGATTTTTGTAGTGTAGTGAAATACCCTATTGGATTTCATATTAAATTCTCAGGAGAATCTGCATTATATGCCTAGTTCATTTGCAATAGGGTCGCCCCCTTATTACATGTAAATTAAACATAATTAGGGAAATGTGGGTGTACACACTAACACTAACTAGGTACACCTCTGCTTAACCCTTCAGGGTATCTAAGCGTGAAGTTGTGTTAAAAACAATACTTTCAAAATAATAAAATAGCGCTCTCAATAAAATGCGAAATCAATTAATTCCACAGCAATGTTATGGCAGTTTTATAACTCGACAAAAATATCTGACTTCAATCCAGTATAGATATACAAAATAAAGACTTTAATTTTATATGACCGTTGTTTATAAATGTTCAATATTTACACCAATAACTTGCAATATTTTATTAGATTATATTCGAGTATACAAACAATGGCGAAATAATGAAATAGACATATTTATTACATAACTCTTCACAGTCTTCAGTTCCTATGCTAAAACATAATATATTTCAACCCTATGTTGATTATAGGCCCCACTTAATTTATAAATGTAAAAATTTGTGAGGATGTATGAATGTCTGGATTTTTGTTACTCTTTTACGCAAAAATACTGACCGGATTTTAATTAAATTTGGCACACAGATAGTTTCAAACAAAGACATAGTTTTTACCCAATAATACTGCAGTGGACCATATTAATTAGAGACAATACAAAACAAAACATCATATCTGTGATCCCCAAAGGGTTAGTCAGAGTTACACTCACATTTCGCCAGTAAACCACAATATTGATACATATTTTGTTTAAGTCATAGTCAAATTTTTGTCAAGAGTTAGGGACCATCCTTGTGCACATTTATATATTACTAGCGGACATCACGCGGTTTCACCCGCGTAGTTCCCGTTCCCGTGGGATTATCGGGATAAAAAGTAACCTGTCACCCGGGTATAGTGTAGCTTCCCAACGGTGAAAAAATTTTTCAAATCGGTCCAGTAGTTTCGGAGCCTATTCGTTACAAACAAACAAACACATCTTTCCTCTTTATAATATTAGTGTAGATGTGTGCTAACCATTGAAGCCATTACCCATCATTACCATGTCAGATGTGAAGATAGTATATCATGCATCATTAAATTTGTGTCCATGGAGTTCTTTGCTCGTGCTTTTCCATAGAGTTTCAACAATTCAATAGTACCTGTAAATTACCTGTTTGAAATCAATGCTTTAATTTTAATTTTGACAACAAGGGTTTCATGCAGTCCTTCACTTAAACCACCTTAAATGACCTTAAAACAGAAGACACCTTTTAAATTTGATTTTGCTCCAAAACGCCTTAATTCTGAAGAAACAATAAACCAACCATTAGGACAAGAATCTTCGGAATGAAACTCAGAAATATTCCCATTAACTGTGTGAGGGTTCTTAATTTAATCGCAACGTTTCTACGAATAACCCGATCTTAAGGATTCATTTACATTCTGAAGTACCATAATAGGGTAGGTACTTGCCAAAAAAGACTATAAGTCCGTCAGATAGATTTCCAAAACAAATTTTATTCACGAAAATAAGAGATGCTGACGATACAGTGCTTCGAAAATTCGTGTAACGTCACATTTTAGTACATTTTTTAAAGGAAAGGAAAATCAAAGTGACAAATCCTAAAAACAAACACAAAAGTTAAATCATCTGCGCAGAATTTTACGCGACCAAGGAAAGAACAAACACAATTGAACTATAAAGTTGGAAATAAAAAAAGTAGTTAAAAAACTGAAAAACAAAAAACAAGCACATTTTAAATTAAACAAAACTTGGAAGCAGGCAGGGTTCATTTGAATATTAAATTATGAAATGAAAATAAAAAAAATCCTGCTTACAAGTTTTGTTTAGTTTAAAATGTGCTTGTTTTTGGCTTTTCAGTTTTTTTTTTTGATAATCTAACTGACGGGCTAAACAGAATCATATTATTTGTCAGGAATCATCCCTATTGTATAATGCATTCAAAATCAAAAACATCGATTGTTTTAAATAATGATTATGATGGTCATGAGGTGTTAAACCTTTTTCCAACTACTTTTTGGTTGACTTTCAGTCTCACCAGATGCAGTTGAATACCAGCATTATACCTAGAGCGGTTGCTTATCTTAACTCCATAAGGCAGTCACTGGGTAACACGATACCCCTTGGTAAGACTCGTCGTCTGTGCTTTGCGTGTGCTACGTTAAGTTTTACCGTAAATAGTGATTAATCACCACAAAAAGCAAGCCGTTTCCCAGTAATCATTTTTGCGTAAGGTTTCCTAATTTGATGTACATGACGCTTGGTTGGCGGTTTCGTAAAGCGTCCATTTACACCCTGTATACTTTGTAATTGATATTGTTGATTAGTCAGAATGTGTAGGAGTATGTAACATAATTAGCTGAAAACTGTCAACAGATACGAGATATTCGATTTTATAATTAGAAAATTTATTTTACTTGTTTGTTTTACAGGATATGCGGTAACTAAACGATATTAAAATACTTCTGAGGGCTGTACACGTTACTGTCAACATGAAACTGACTTGATGTACACCTATGTCAAAAGTAGTGAAAACTTCTTCGTTCGCTAATCAACTTACTGAACCAGTTTTAAATTCTCAACGTGTACCCGTTTCGGCGTTGTGTTATTTTGTTAGACGATAATTTGTCCACTGCACCCACTTTCGCAAAACGCTTTCATCAAATAATAAATAAGGTTCAGTGATTGATATAGATGATTAACACTTAACAGGTGGCTTGCATTTCACCGCAACACGCCTTATGCACCTTTTTGTCGCCGTTTAAAAGTGCCCATGTAGGCCTATATGAAATAAAAATATTTTGATTTTGATTTTGATGAGACGCGATGATGGAATGACGGCCTACGGTGAAACACGCTTGCTTTGAAGAAACCGATTAAGATGAACAAAATCAAAAATAATTTTTGATTAGAATAAACCTTTTTATAAAAATGCTGAACGAAACATCAGTTTTGAACAACTTTTAAAGATATTCGGAACAGGATTTTATAGAGTAAATTACTGCAACTCATGTAAATAAAAAAAATGTCTATATATTGTTGTCCTACTCGTTTACTAAATTCCTGTTTAAAACTAAACGATTCAATTGCATAACCATGTACAAATTAGTTTCCACCCCTAATCCGTTAAAGTTTAATTCTGTACCAAATACAGACACGTATGTTTTAAATTTTTAATCAACAGCTTAACAAGTCTGGGCGTTCGGCTAACAGTATTTCGGTCGCGTGCCCTAATCCTGCCATGTTGAATTGGCTTGTTAATCCCTCAACAAACAATATTATAACTGTATCAAGTGGCAATTACAGAGTTATAATACCAACTTCGGTGATTAGGAGGACTTTCTCTAACGAGCTAATAAAAGGTCTATTTCGGAAGCTTATGTCCGGTGGTTATTAACAAGTTAGGTAATCTATTTGACAGCTAGCTTATGCCCGCGGTTATGTCCGCTAATTGTCCCATCCCATAGGATTGTACTACCTGACCTGAAAAGTATCCTGTGTGTTAGTTAATCTGTGGATCAGGACCGATGAGCCATAGTTGTCACGCAGTGGGTGCCAGAAGACGGGTGTCGTCGTCGAGGGAGGCCTCGAAAACGCTGGCGCGACGACTGAGAAGCGTTTCTGACAAATTGGATGGAGAAAAACGGACAGGAGAAAGAGTCTTTCAGAAGGCTATGGAGGAGACTTTTGCCTAGCAGTAGCACAATATAGGCTAAAATAAACAAAAAAAGTCGTCTGTCGTCGTCGCTTCCTTAATCTGTCTAATCTATATAAATCCTGACTGACTTAATTAAGGGTAGGTAATTAGTAATTAGGCAATTAAATCGTTAGTGAAAGAAGCCGTGTCCCGTTTCTTCCGAACCAAAGAAAATGTCGCAGGCCTAACTAATTCATCATTTGAGTTATTTAATGATTTCCCAGCACGAAAAAAAGGGCTTACCAAAACCCAAACTGAAACTTCAACGATCTTAACTCATATACGCAGTGTTCACCTCATTACACACACTTTCAATAACTCGCTCGCATACTTTTGATTTTTTATTATTTTCTTTACTTTTTTGTTTCTTTAAATTTCATACGCTATATTGTTATGTGAAAGAGCGGAGTTCTCTAACACGGGCATACTGTTTCTTAAAAGGTAAAATCTGAACGAGTTTTGTTAAGCAATTACGACAAAAACATTTTTATAATCTTTTTGGTGAACATCAAAATATATGCAGTAGTTTTTGTCTAAATAAGGAACTATGGATGACTAAATGTTTATATCCATGCACCCAACTTTGTGATGTGCCTTTTAGTGTTAACATTTTATTGATAACGTTACATTTGCGCAGTTTCGTCAGTGTTAAAGTAGTACCTACTAGAGTTCATTCATGATAACTTAAATAACATAATCTTTCAAGTGATTCCATCAACATAATCGTAGACCATTGAACCATAAATACTTATTCCACTAGAAAAACTCAAGATGACACTTGACTTATCTCTTGAATATAAAACACTACATAGTTGGGAACCATCCATAACGATATTCGTGACACACAAGATTGATGAAGGTTTTCAACCCAAACTTACAAATTGAATTTAATTCTCGCAGTATTTTTGTTGCCGCGACATATGGTGCCAGAATATGACGTAATATATAGCCCATCCACAATAATGTTTTGGGTTTAATAGCGATCGTTTCCGTTGCCATGGCAACCATCCGAGAACAGCACCGTTAACTCGGAGTTTTTATTAATCAGTTAAACAATATTCGGCTTTAAGCACGTGCCAGAAGGTTCAAACAACGAAATTCACATGCTGCAAGGTTAAATTGAGCGTGGGCTTTGAACTGATTTTCCTGTCTTAAAAATTGTTCAAATTCCCCTGAACAACTGTTTCTGAACTTTTCACATGAATGCAAAACGTATTAACTTAAAATCTTTTTCTTTGTTCACAGATGGACTGGCAAACATCAGAAGTTTTTGAAAGGAATTTAATTAGAAGTTAACATGTTGTCCGTATACAACAGTAGCAGCCATGACGACTTGGCATCCCTAGCCAATCGGTATGTCCCTGCCGCCATGTCTCTCAATGGAACTACCTACATAGGCGGAGGGGTCCTCATCCTCACGAAGACACTCACTGGAGAATCAGTGGAAGTGATGGACGAGCCCAAATCCAACAGAACAACAGATATAATCGACGTTAAAATAGTTCAAGTTGCCTTTTGTATTTTATACACTGTTATCTTCGTACTCGGCGTCTTTGGCAATGTCCTCGTCTGCTATGTCGTCTTCCGCAACAGAGCTATGCAAACCGTCACAAATCTATTCATTACTAACTTAGCCCTCTCTGACATACTGCTATGCATATTCGCTGTGCCTTTGACGCCTATGTACACGTTCCTAGGAAGATGGGTTTTCGGAAGATTGCTCTGTCATCTCATGCCGTACGCTCAAGGCACAAGCGTTTACATATCCACGCTGACTCTAACGTCTATAGCTATAGACAGATTCTTTGTCATAATATACCCGTTTCATCCCCGAATGAAATTGAACACCTGTATATTTATTATAATATTCATATGGGTGTTTTCCCTGGTCGTAACTTGCCCTTACGGCCTCTTCATGGGAATACAAACGACCAACAATAAGACGTACTATTGTGAAGAAAGTTGGCCCTCCGATAAATCTAGAAAAATATTCGGAGTTTTCACAACTGTACTACAATTTCTAATACCATTTTTAATAATAGCTATATGTTACACTTGCGTTAGTATAAGATTGAATGACCGAGCAAGGTCGAAACCAGGTGCTAAGAATACCAGGAGGGAAGAGGCCGACAGAGATAGAAAAAGACGTACAAATAGAATGCTCATATCCATGGTGGCTATATTTGGTATATCTTGGCTTCCTATAAACTTGATCAATATTTTCAATGACTTCTACGCCCAGATGACGGAGTGGAACTATTACTTTGTGTCATTCTTTCTCGCTCATTCCATGGCGATGGCATCAACTTGTTATAACCCTTTCCTATACGCATGGTTGAACGAAAACTTTAGGAAGGAGTTCAAACAAGTGCTTCCTTTTTTTGAGTCGACTGGCGGAGTGCGAAACAGTTACCATTCGGGTCGCATGCCAACTCATAAAACTGATAAAATATGTAATGGTAATGACACAATTCAAGAAACTTTGTTGGCTTCATCATTCAATAGAGGGCCCTCAATAAAGCAGAGGATATTGGAAGGCAATGGGAAAAAAGATAACGGTGTGGAGGTAGAAAACATTATTTTAGAAGATAAGATGATATCAGCAACGTTTCATACGAAAAGCGAGAACGTGAACTTGCAGTTAATAGATGAAGAATCACAACTCAGTGAACCGAGGGAGACGAAATCTCCTATCTAATTGTAAGTATAAACATCTACTACAATAACTTTGATATTAATTAGCATGTATTTGTTGATTTAGGAGGAGCTCATGGCTTAATAAGAACTGCCACTCGGGTCGATCTTTAGGTTAAGCTGCGCTTGCCTAGGTCGATCGGTGGATGGGTGACCGCCCATTACATACCGAGTTTCCTCCGTGCCTCGGAAAGCACGTTAAGCTGTTGGTCCCGGGTGCCCTAAATAGATCTTTGGCAGTCGTTACGGGTAGTCAGTGACCTGAAAGTCTGACATCCAGTCTTACCAAAGTTTATCGTATTACCTAGTATTAACTGGGTTGTGGAGGTCAGATAGGCAGTCACTCCATGTAAAAATACTGGTATTCAGCTGCATCCGGTTAGACTGGAAGCCGACCCCAATATAGTTGGGAAAAGGCTAAGCAGATGATGTATTTGTTGATTTATCCTTATCAGAACGAGGATTGCATATAATTGTAACTCATCAAAACTTAGATCCAAATCAGAAGCCTATTATTTTTGTTACAAATCACTGATGTGTGAGTCTCAAATACTAACAAAAAGATCCTCTTATCTGTCTTGCGGGTTAACGACACTTCATAAATACAAAAAAACTCTTCACATCCAATAAAGGAGTTCCGTGACAATATTCAACAAGTTAAACACAAGCTCGTTCTCTCAAATCTTCACGTGAGACAACTTTCTAACTTCAATTTTCACCTCTTATTTGCGTAATTGGGAAAGTTTTCTAGCAAGTCATTGAAACTTTCAATAAAACCAATTACAAAAGTGACTGCTTTTCAGCTCTTTATTTGAAAGAAAGTTTCGAATAAAAAATGAGAAGCTAAAAGCAAATTACAGGAAGTTTGGGAATCTAGGTAGAGTGGTCTTGAGATTTTGGATGCGTCAAAATTATTGTTATCGACTTTTGTAAGAAAACATCGACAACTGAATTGCAGTTTTGGTTCTACGAGCTATTTTTGTGGTCGGATCAAGGTTCTAGAGCTTGTTTTTGTTGTTTATCAGGATTTCTGTTTGTCGGTCGACCAAAATAAACTCCCTCTAGTATAATTAAACAGGAAATTGAAGATGTTTGTCAATGGCCGAAGGAAATTACAGTTTAAACGACATTAACATTGGTCCTTTGAGACATGTGTCGTTAATATCGATAAGATGTTGTCACAAGTGTCCAACAGTTGTAAACTCATTCCAAAGTTATCATTGGCCTTATCCTAAAACTAGTAAACAACTATGTATTACCATCTACCCCATGCTTAGCCACGAGAAGCTCTCTACGAGTGGAATGGGCTCCACCACACAAGCCCAGTGCGTGTTTGTAGATGTCACATGTCTTAGATTATTTAGTTCTAAGACATGTCGATTTCCTCACGATGTTTTCCTTCACCATTTTGAGAGCAACGGTGATGGAATAAATTACACATCGTAATGCACCTGCTCGGTTTCGAACCCACGACTTACTGTTCGTGTATCGGGGTCGCCACCACTGAGCCACCGCTTGCTCTACCTATCTATCGGACCTTCACAACCAATATATTTACTGGGTAAAGCTGTAGTGACATCAAAATTCTAAATTGCATTGCTAAGTTATTTGCTACAACGTAAATAACTGTCGGGCTGTCTATTAGCTGATCTGGTGGTAGTGTTCATCTGGTCTCTATGGCGGATGAAGAACTTTAAACCCTATAAAACATTATTCCCTAGTAAAACTGGTTGACAGATTTTTGGAATATTGGCCATACTCGTAGTAATTTTCAAAGATCTATAAATGACAGCCAAAGCCAACGTCAAAACGACCGTCTATTCACGCTTATTGACAACTAGTTCGAATCAAACACGTGGCATGTGTTTCAGTCCATTATTAAACCAAATCTCAACTGCCATCTGCCATCAAATTATCCCCAATAATTAGAGGTTATAAAGCTAATTCTAATTGTCAACGATAACAATACACAGTCTAACATTATACCAATTTACATGAGAGTTAATCGAGAGTTCAATTAGCATACAGTCCTGTATAAATTAACGTGGATATGAATAATTTTAACTATTATTTGGTATCCACATCAATGAACATGATTATTTTTATGAATATTCACATGCTGATCCATTTACATACTAAATATAATAACAAAAATAATATGTAGGTTCATAAAGAAATGGGAAAAAGCACTAAAGAGCGTCAAAAAATTCGTCCACATCGGCTTGCACATGCTTCCGATTCTTTGAATACAAAAAAAAACCCGACTGAAAAAACTGAAAAGCAAAAAACAAGCACATTCAAACAAACAACCACAAAATCCAACAAACAAAATTTGGAAGCAGGCGGGGTATATTCTATTTTCATTTCATAATATAATATTCAAATGAACCCCGCGCTTTTAATTAAAAATGTGCTTGTTTTATGCTTTTCAGTTTTTTCAGTCGGGTTTTTAGTTTTTTAACTACTTTTTTTATTTTCAACTTTTTAGTTCTTTTGTGGTTGTTCTTTCGTTGGTCGCGTAAAATTCTTTGCAGATGATTTAACTTTTGTGTTTGTATAAAGGATTTGTAACTTTGAATTTCTTTAAAACATACAAGTGTCATATATTTTTGTAATCTCTTTTAAAAACCCTTTATTTTGATACCCTACTCGATGATAACCGATTTTTTTTTTCAAATCCGCGATAGGGCCGTTCGAATTCATCAAACGAGTAGCTTTTTACCCGACTACGGCTAAGCCAAAAGGAAGGGTAATGATTTTGGCAGTCTATGTATGTATGCATGTATGTGTGTATGTTCCACCATAGCGCCTAATCTACTGAACGGATTTTAATAAATGAGGTGTTAATAGATTCGTAAGAATAACCCGAGTGACATAGGCTATATACATTTTATAAAAAAAATATATAACGGAAATTCAATGTCAGATTCTAACACCGAAAAAAATTAAATTGAGATAATCATAACATGTTTGGTATCTTATGAAAGGTTTTGGCGAGTAAATTACAAATATGTATATTAAACTAAAATTTTAGTCAACATAATACGTTTAGAATGTGGTCAAACCGTTCTCGCGGTCTAGTCTGTGCTATTTACTGGTATTATGTAAATAAAAAAATAAGTTTAAAAACTAAAACCCAACTACGAATAAAAACGCAGACTAATAAAACCGCGGTCTTAAAAGTAGAAAACAAGAAAAATCGTCTAGTAAGTAGATAATTTGATAATTATTATATAGGACAGCCGTAGTCGCATGCCACTGATACCTGATGCTCCTTCATGGCGTTCTCATTGATACAGAAGTCAGCTGCTATTTGCCATTAGCAAGGTGGCATGCGACTAAAAATAAATAAAATAAAAAATTAAGTTTAAAAAATTAAAACTCGACTACACAAAATATCGCAGACTAATAAAACCGCGGTCTTAAAAGAAGAAAACAAGAAATTACACCTTAAATTACTTTTAGTAAATAACTTAATAATAAGTAACATTATTATAATAAAATAATAATAATAATAATAATCATTTTATTTCAGGCAACTAGGGGGGGGGTATTATAGAGGACAGTCGTAGTCGCATGCCACCTTGTTAATGGCAACTAGCAGCAGACTTCTGCATCAATGAAAACGCCATGAAGGAGCATCAAGTATCAGTGGCATGCGACTTCGACTATCCGCTTTAGAGTAAAAAAATAAGATGTGGGTGGCGCCAGTTTCGGTGCTGTTAGCGCCTTAAGCGTATTATGCCTATCAAAATGAATTAGTTTTCAAAAAGTTTATCTTGTTTCATTCCATGTATTTTGGTTAAGTCCCTGTGGATCTGTCACGTTATACTTCAGAGCCATTATATCCTTTATATCTCAACCCCTGTTTATTTATTTATGCTTTCCTTTTTTAACGTTGTAACAACATGTTTTGTTGTTGACATGTTCTTCATTCTTCATGTCTTGTGGATCAATAAATTCGGTGGCTTCCACCGGATCAAAGTTTTCATCCGTACGAGATTGTTAGCCTTGTGTGACAGGTAAATAAAAGGGTATTTACCTTTACATATTACCTTTTACATTGCCTTTAACTGGATTTACGACACAGTACAGTTGTGGTTTTTTTCTTTTTTTTTAAGCTATCTGACAGCTGTCAATGCTTTAGCTTCATTGTGAAGGTCTGACTAATAGTCTCATCGTATATAATTCAGTTCCTTAGTTGTGGAGGTTAGATAGGCAGTTGCTTTATATAAAATACTGGTATTCAGATACATCTGATTCAACAAAACTTCGTAGTCTCTAACAAAGCTGAGTAAAGGCAAGACAGATGTATCTTCTCTCAAGTTTCAACATGATAAGAACCCATCTATTTATTTTTAAATATAAATGCTAGCTTTATACCTTTAATTAAATTTCTATCTGCCACGGCAGAACGAAGACAAGAGCACGCTTTAATTAAACTAACGATCTATGATAATAATTTATGAGAAGCGCGCCACGTATTTGCATATGAACTGAGCGGAGGCAAATCATGTCATTGTTTGGCGAGATTCAGTTAGCACAAGTTCAAATTGATATCTAACTTTTTGATAAACTTTAATCCGCATTTCGTGGGGCTTAACTTTTTTTGCTCATTTGGTATTCTGACTGTTTACAATGTTCTTGTTCTTATTTGTGTCTGTTTTGAGATCTCAACTTGACCTACCTCCGTGACCGCGAAAATAATAGAAGTATCTAGTGTATCAGTAACAAGATAAAATATTGTAACTCAGGTTATAATGGTCTCTCTTTACACTAAATTACATCCTAATCCGTTCAATAAGGAAAAGCACACAAATATAATAGTGTGTCCAATCAAGTTAAAGTAGGTACTTTATTTAAAATGATTACTTGTGCAACCGTTTTTATGCAATAGACTTGTACATACAAAATTAAAGCCGTCAAAGAAAGTAAAGCCAAGAAATCTAACCATCGACTGGTTTATAGATAGGGATGTGCGAGTTCCATTTGCATTTATAATATCGCTATGAACGACAGCTGTCTCGCAGAATCCTTGCGACAACCAATCGCTGTTTAAGACAGAATCGAGTCTAGGCATGTCAATAGCAGTCATCCTTTCATCACTTGTAGCCTTGCCATCTGCAAAACCTGATTAAACTTCTCAGTATCCATTACACGATGAGGCCTTGGCCGCAATTATAATTTTCTACGAAGAAACGTTTAATTGCCTACACGTGTAGAAAATGACGGTAACTTGAAGGCTGAGAACATACGTAAATAAAAAATAAAGTTACATTATTATTCGTCATTAATATGTTTTCTTTTCCTTGTTACAGACCGATACGTTACAACGATATTGAAACGAAGAATTTCGATAATTTAAAATATAATTACGTTAAAAGTGATGTTTGTTTTTTTTACATTTTTAACAAATTAAATTATTTAGATATTTAACTTGCTTTGCTTGCTGTGATCAGTGTTACTTAATGCTATTGTATTAGAGTCTAAGTTACTGTAAATAATTATATTGTACATCAGAGAGTGTGTGTACCCTTAGAATAAGTTAGTCAGTAATATGATGCGAGTATCCAAATGGCCTACGATTATTTTTTATCTGTAGCAGTGAAACTGTCAGATATATTTTTTAAGTAAGTCATCTCTGATACCTATGTGTTTTCTGATAAACTGTTGAGCCCGGTTTCAAACATCACAATTGTTAGCTTTGGTATTGTCGATTCCGTTGCTTACATTTCAATTATCTATATATCTCTCACGTGGTAGCTAACAGTGTTAGCTTTGATAGCTTTAATTATAGTGGCAACACCATCTTTGTTGTTCTTGTCATCGTTCATGTCATAATCAAACTAGAATAAGGCCATGTCTTTGTGTATATTAGCTATTTCAAAGCTTCTATGTTCTTTAAGAGTAAAAATGTAAGCAGCTGAATTATTAGGTATGTGTAGCTTCTAATGTAGAATAATTATCATTTTTAAAAATGTCGATGTTTGAAATTATGAGTTTATCAGTAAACACAAATCGAGAATGTTTAGAAATATTCCTCACATTAAAAAAGTAATTGTACAAACTTTAATTACTCTTAGTCTTAAGTAGAGAGATTTTGTAAATAAGGTAAATTATTGTAAGAATTATTTAGCGAAGTATTTCGTGATTTGCTTGGTAGTGTTATTTGTTAAACTAAATGAATCAATGTTTTAGTACTTAGTATACATGTTTACTGTTACATTTGTGGAGAATAAACGAGGGTTGGTTGTTTTGTAATTTACTGTTTTATTCATCCCTGTACACAATAATAATAGTTTATTTTCAAATAGATTTAAGGCAGGATTGGGATATATACGCATATTGGGATCGAAAACATTATATCTTGGGTAATAAGAGCTAGGTTCTGACATAATTATACTAACCTATTTTTTTAAGCTGGTGAAAAATCATCAAATTACCCCTCCCGCTCTTGGGCAGAGCGAAAGGGAGTGTCAGACTTCTACTAACTAAAAACCACCCATGTTCCTTCTTAGCCCTATAAGACGAGGCCGCGGTAACTTGTGAACAACCCGCAGCCCCGACGGGCAAATTAATATTATAATTCTCAAAGGGTTTTGAACTGCCTGTATGTACGTAACCTTTAAAACAATTCTGGTTACAGTGATATCCCTAAAAAAGGAATGCTCTTATCTTCCGAAATTATACTATGACTATAGTTTTTCTGTATTTGGTAGCTACGATTTTAGTTTTAATATCTCTAATAGATATTCTCATTACTTTAGAAACTAGACAGGCAAACGACACTTCATTAAATATTCTCAATTTGAAAATAACTTTCAAATCTCAAGGAATTTCATCTTCCTTTACTTTGGTTGCTAAGGAATTTTCTGTAAAGTAAGTATCCGCTTAATATTAGAAGCCAAAAAAATTGTTAAAATACTTTCATTAGTGTAAATGTAGATGGCTACAAGAGTAGAGGAAGACCAAAATAGGATGGATGAGCTGCGTGAAGGTTGAATTGGGAAGAAAGGTGGTGACTGCTGAAATGACGAGAAATTGAGAAGTATAGAAGAAAAATAGATGTTGCGCTGACCCCAAATAGTTCGGATAAGTGCAAGAGAATGATTATGATGATTTGACTTGTGTTAAGGTGGAAGCTCACATCTGGCCCGCGAAATTCTAATTTTCTTACGTTTTTGGTAATTTGCAGGCCAGTGCTTGGTTGTATGTTTATGAAAATTTGTTTTGCGACTGTAAGACGTATGAAGTTACCGAATTATAACCATCAAAATTACTAACTACTAAAGAACGACGACTAAATTACTAAAGAATGACTTTTACATGCAAAAATCAATCTTGACATGAAAATGAACTTGGAGGGTTGTATTGATAATTTTGATGGTTATAATTCGGTAACTTCATACGTCTTACAGTCGCAAATCAAATTTTCATAAACATACAACCAAGCACTGGCCTGCAAATTGCCAAAAACGTAAGAAAATTAGAATTTCGCGGGCCAGATGTGAGCTTCCACCTTAACTGCAAACCTTCACGGATTCAATAGGGTATTTCACCAAAAAGAAAAACTAATTAGTCCGTCAGATAGATTATAAAAAAATAATGGATACGTATTTTTTCTTTTTTCACTTAAACAAAAGATGAAGACGATACAGTGCTTCGAAAAGTCGCGTGAAGTCGTGTGATATTACAAGGTTAGTACTTTTTTACACACCAAGTGACGGCAAAAGTCTCATGATCTTTGACACGTTTTATTTTTGTCAATTTCTATTAGTTTGATAAAATAAAAAACACATTTCCAATATTTTTCGATAATCTAACAGACGAACTAATTAGATTTTTTTGGTGATATACGATTATGAATAGAAAAATTGAATTTCCATTACTATAATCTGCTAATGGTTCCGGAATGCCGCGTGAGCCTTTTTTTTTGGGGGGTGGGAAGTCATCAAATAACCCCTCCCGCTCTTGGGCAGAGCGAAAGTGAATGTCATTCTTGTATTGACTAAAAACCACTTATGTTCCTTCTTAGCCCTTTATGTTGAGGCCGCGGTATCTCTTGCGAATAAACCGCAGCCACGACAGACGTCGGCCCTAGCGGGCCCCTTCTATGTTACTGACGTCTCTATGAGGCGCGCGTGGAACACGAGCGCGCCATCGAGCTGCCGTCGTCATAAGATGGACGGACGGCGAGCTAGCTAGCCCATTACTCACCGTCGACCCACACCGTCGTCGGCCCACGTCTGCGGTGGCCGGATGCCGTCACGTGGCCCCCGACGCTCGGAAGCCGCGATCGTCACAAGCATTGGATTCTTAGTTAGGGCCACGGAGTCCACATTTCTGTCCGCTTGATAGCCAAAGGCTCATCCCTTATAACTGGAGATTAGTCTTCTGGTACTTAAATGTTACTAACATAACCCCCACACCACCATACAAGAGAAATTCCTAGTGTGGGGCAACGTTGTTTTTTTTTTTAAAAACTCCCCCATCGGTCAAGTAGGGGCAAGCGCTACGCCTGAGCATGAGCTCCTAGGTTTGATTCCCAGGTCAAGCAAAACATAATTTAATTTTTTCATCATGAATGTTCCAGTAACAGCCACGGAATCTAATTTTTGCCCGGTTGAAGGCGATAGGTTTAGGCTGAACTAAGCACACTTCTACCTTACCTATTTTGGGGGGGGGAAATCATCAAATAACCCCTCCCACTCTAGGGCAGAGCGAAAGGAAGTGTCAGACTTCTACTGACTAAAAACCACCCATGTTCCTTCTTAGCCCTATATGTCAAGGCCGCGATATCTCTTACAACATCCCGCAGCCGCACCTTACCTTACGTTAAAACTGGTGTGATCTTCTGTACACTAAAAAATATTGAATTAAAACACTATGAAATGGATTTTCAGTATCTGCTTACGATCTTTGTGCTCGAAGTATTTTATTGAACACAATTTTAATCTCATCGAATTGCTTGTGGTATTCGTATCTGAAGCTGCGGGATCCAAATGAGAATGCAATTTGTTTTAATGAAAGTATTTTTTTTAAATATTATTCAAGAACTGGTATCGAGGTGAGAGTATTGAAGAAGAATACTTTAACAGTTAATGGAAATCCAGAGATCTTGGACGAGGAATTTACAATTAAGGATCCGAGGCTCTCGGGTCTCCGGACTCATTAAAGTATTGACGTCTATAGAACTTCAACTTAGAACTAGGTTAGACCCACGGGTTAGAACTGCGATGATTAATTAAAATAGATACGAAACACTGAACTAAGCGTTGAGGAAAATGTCGTGAGGGAAGAATTGAGTATGAATGTGGATTGTTATAAGAGAAGAGGAGGACCTTAGAGCTGATGAATGGACTGTAAAGCTGGATTCTCACGGTGCGTGATTCTACGGATCATCACGCACAGCCGACGACCACAGACGGCAACGCACACAGACAGGGCTCTTTCGACAGTACGTGTCGGTCTGTGTAGATCTTTTGATAGCTTAATTTCAAAATGCAAAGTGAAAGAGAACGTATCCTTCCTTCTCTTTCACACCGCACCTTTTTAGTTACCGCCTTGCCACGCATTACACCGCACCACGGTCCTGTGCTACCACGAACGAGGCCCTTCCTACGGTGTGTCGTGTGAGCTGGTCCACGCCTGTCAGCGATATCACGAACCGTGGGAAGTTAACTTAAGAAGGATGAGTAAGTAGGGAAGGAGGTGTCTAATGATATGACGAGTAATAGAAAAATATGGAACAAGAAGGTATGCTGCACTGACCTTAAATAAAAAGAGATAAGAGTAGGGGAATGATTGTGATGAACGGAACAAAGCGGACAATATCGGAAAAAATCCCGAGCCGAAGTCCCGAGCTCGCTTTGCTCGCTCTTGCATCCAAGTTTTTCTAGTAGCAGCTAAAATTGAGTTTATTTTATATCATTATATGAAAACGGAACTGTTTTACTGACAAATCGTCATTCGTCTAATAGTTGTGTGGCCTACTAAAATGTTTGGCTAATGACAAATGTCCCAAACGTTTTGTGTCATTATAATAATCAGCATAACAATAATTCTACCAAATGAAACGTTGCCATACAAGAATTTGCTGATCGTTAGTTGGCAAAGTGAAACATTGGCGAAACGTTGGTTGGCAAGTGATAATCTGTCAAACAAATTTTCGGCGAAAAGGCAGACAACCACGATCATCATTATCTGGCTAGCCTTTTCACAACAATGTTTGGGTTGCTTTTCAGTCTAACTGGATGTAGCTGATCAACTGCCTAACTGACCTCCACAACCCAATTTGTACTGGGTAGTATGAAGCTGCTTGGCAAGACTGGTTGTCAGACTTTCTGGCAACTGACTGCCCTTAACAACTGTCAGAGATCTTCTAATGACAGCCGGGACTAACTTGAAATAACATGATTTACTTCCATACTTCTCTGCAGTAAGACAGTAAGTCATATTATTGCAGTTAATATTTAATGATTACATAAGCCGTCACTTAGTGAAGATTTGACATACAAAACTATCACTAAAGTGTCAAAATCTTTACTGAGTGAGCTTAAGTTTATCATTAAATATCTCTGAGTAGGCCGTTAATCAATAATAGATATAGATATAGATAATCTAGAAGAAAATATGGATGATTAAGCTCGACGGTTTAATATCCTCTGCTGAGTATAATCCTCATAATAAATTGCAGAACATGAGAAAAAAAATACTACGTTCTGTTTTTTGTTATAAAAGCTTGAAATAAAAGAGAAAATCGTGATAATCCTTCTTATTTGAGAGAGGATAAACGATCACAATTTGTTTTCATTTGTGCATATAAGATGATGTTTGTTTATGGCGTAGGAGTTTATTCACACGCGCTGCTGAGAGTTAAGTAATGATTGACGTCAGCTTAGCTTTATTGATGTTAAAACGTGTGTGTTTAGGCAACGTTTCTGAATATATCTGAATGTATAAACCATATTTGTCAATCTAGCTTACTGTGAGGCTAAACTGGGACTGGGCAGGCCAAGTATGCAAGCTGGTCGGAGTTGCGGCAGACTGAGGAAGACATGGCGGGACGCTATGGATGGCTTCCTCGCAAATTGGCGAGAATTAGCGCACCAACGAGAGAAGTGGGAGGCCTATTCCAAGGTGTGATCTACTATGATAAAAGGTGTGAGGTAAGGGCAAACAAAAAAACTGTTTTAAAAAACTACTTAACTTTATTTTTTACTTTTTGTGCTTTATTTTATGTTGAAGTCGGTTTTATTTTTTGTTAAAAAGTTTTTACTTTTCAGTGGTTCACATGTGCTTACCCCTTCAAAGCGTACCGGCGTGATGTTATGTCATGTACTGGTGTAAACAATAGACAGACATGAGATTTCAGCAATCCCAGTCTATTTGCTATCATTTATTGAGGAGTTCCGTTGCCTATCTTTGAAGTTCTTCATGAGATCTTCACCAAAGTGAAATGGGATCACTATGAGTGGGTACTCTTCCAAAAAATAATCAAATCACTTCAAGTGTGCATAAAAAATTTGAAGAGTTCTCTCTACTTCTCCAGGATCCCATAATCAGATTCTGACTTGATGATTATGGGACCACCTGAGAAGTATACCCTTTTAAACAAGACAAAAAAAAATCGAAATCGGTCCTGCCATCTTCGAGTCATCATCTGCCTAGCCTTTTCCCAACTATATTGGGGTCGGCTTCCTGTCTAACCGGATGCAGCTGAATACCAGTATTTTACATGGAGCGACTGCCTATCTGACCTCCACAACCCAGTTAATACTAGGTAATACGATACCCTTTGGTAAGACTGGATGTCAGACTTTCAGGTCACTGACTACCCGTAACGACTGCCAAAGATCTATATATGGCACCCGAGACCAACAGCTTAACGTGCTTTCCGAGGCACGGAGGAAACTCGGTATGTAATGGGTGGTCACCCATCCACCGATCGACCTAGGCAAGCGCAGCTTAACCTAAAGATCGACCCGAGTGGCAATTCTTATTAAGCCACGAGCTCCTCGTCCTGCCATCTTCGAGTAATCGGGGAAAATACATAAAAAATACTTCTGATGAATCGAGAACCTTCTCCTTTTGGAAGTCAGTTAAAAATGACAACGAATCAGTGACATAATCACGTAACTTACTGCTGTACTGAAAGACGTTAAATGATTACATAACCGACACTTATTAAAGATTTGACATACAAAACCTTCACTAAAGTGTCAAAATCTTTACCAATTGATGGCTTAAGTTTTTTTTTTTGTGCGGCAGTTAGACTCAGACCTATAATCTTTACTTAACGCTGGCAGTTGGGCAGTATTGCAACAGTCATAGGTAGAAGTGTTAGTCAAAGTTCTAACACCAGCACTTCAATTAACCTGAAACTGACATTTTTTTCCAATCAATCTTGAAACAAATTCTTTAGAGATAAAGTTGAAAATCTATTAAAGATAGTAACTGAGTAGCGTGATGAGCCGGCTGTACATTGTATGTTAAGTAAACTTTAGATCTCAATCTACAAAAATCCTTTCTTGATCAAAACTATCAACATTTTTAAGCCAGATAACATTTTTTATTAAGGAAAAAATATCGACACACCTAATACACTTAGGAAAATGCTAAGCAACGAGTTTCTCGGAAAGGACTATAACCATTAATCGCAGAAGCCTTACATCTCAACGAGCGAGAGAAAACGACCTCCGTGCTTACCCGAGCGAGGCATATTAGCGTAATGGCAAATTACATAGACCAGTTCAACGATAGCTTGTGTCGTACATTATATTGTGTATTCAAAAAATACGGATAAGCTCCACAGTACCATAAAGTCCTAGTACGTGCGAGAATTTAATTTGGTTAGAAATAGAAATTATGGTGGACTCGTGTCCTTCATTATTTCTCGTAAATGCATTATTTACTATAATTAGACTTATACCATATAATAAAAATATAATACCTATATGTATCAAAAGCAGAAAAGACTTTAGAGACGTCAAAAAAAGTCGTCTACATCGCTGTCAACGGGAAAAGTGCCCAAAAGGCTGGCAGTTTTAATGTTATTAAAAGAGGAATCTTTGTTAGTACGTAAGTATATATATAAAGCGTAATGGCAAATTACGCAAACTTGGGTCAACGTTAACTTCTGTACTTATATATTCTGAGTTTACTGGTAAGCTCTATAACGTCATGAAGTGCTAGTACCTGCAAGAATTTAATTTTGTTATATTATACAAATAAAAGCAGACTCATGTCCTTATTTTTATCCAAAATGCTATCTATACCAGTGGTTATGTATTAAAGAAACTTTGTAATCTGTCTCAATACCAAATTTTCTTTTAGAAGGAAATTGCCGTACTTCAATCCGATTGGTCGGGACTCACCACGATCAGATCAATCACTACGATGACAGATTCGTTCCATAACTCTCGTGTAACGTAGGTACCGCAGATCCAGATTTCCGGTTGATTGATGCCTAATCTCGAAAACAACCAAAATCATCACAACCAATCATTCCTTTGTTTGTTCTTTTAATTTAAAAAAAACTTTGTCTCACACCAAGAATTTGTCCTGTTTAATAGTTAACAAACACATTTAACTTACATACTACACAAATAGGCAGACCTGCAGGGCTATTGCGTATCTTTTAAATGGCAGTGGCTATCTTATTTTCCATGGATTAACTGTCAAATTGGTTATGGTTTAGTAAAAAATGGAACCATGTGACAGTTAATTGATGGACACTATATGTTAGCCACTGTCATTTATAAGATACGCAATAGCCCTGCTGGAACAACTACCTGTACCATACAAATATTTTCTTCCTGCTGGGATCGACCCCGTGACACGCAGCGCTGCAGCCAGTTACTCAGTCACTATGTCTACCGTGCCGTCAGTCATAACTTATCTAGGTGTAGCTAAAGCTCTACTCATGGTCTTCACAGTAGAAGTGTGGCCATCATAATAAGCCCTGAATGATGATGATGAAAAATGTGGGCCGAAATGGACCATGTCAGTCCTGGGATTTTTATGATATCTTCAAATTTTTGGGACATGCCCGTTTCATCATGATGTTTTCATACAGTTTAACAGCAAGTGATCATTAGCTGGGTTTTAAACCTATTCTTATATTATTTTAAAGTCTTGCCCAAAGACTGATTGTGCCGTCGAAGTCAGCCAAGAAAGAGGTGATGAAACAATCGCGATGCGTACAGCGAGCGCTGGTTGGAAAAGGAATGAAAAAAGGAGCTCAAAAAAAGAATTTGGGGGAGACCTTTGGCTAAAGGATATTCAACTAAAAGTACAGGTAGAAAAGTTTTACAATAGGGATTTTTACCGACTTAAAAAATATGATTCTAATTAGTCCGTCTGTTAGATTATCGAAAAATATTGGATACGTATTTTTTGTTTTATCAAATCAATAAAAATTGACGAAGATAAAACGCGTCAAAGATTTAAGTGGGGGGTTGTGACGCATTGACCGCCATAGAATGTCATACTAATGTCTCAGAAAATGACGTCACACGAGTTTTCAAAGCACTGTATCGTCTTCATTGTTTGATAACATGAAAAAAGAAAAAATACGTGTCTAATATTTTTTGGAAATCTATCTGATGGACTAATTAGATTTTTTTTGTTAATATCCCTATTACTAGGTTTGAGCCTACTTACGTTACGACACACATAAGATGCAAAAAGACATTCAGACAATGAAATATATTATTTTACTACCCGCATAAATAAAAATATTCACTTACGCTAATCAGCACAGAAATATAGATAAAATATTGTTTAATTTCAGCTCTGCATTCGCAAAGCGAGATAAAACTTCATTGTCGCCTTTGCCTTTGTATCGAAAGGGTTGAAGCTCCGGGGAAATCAGCGGCCGCGTTAGAAAGAGAATACTTTAATTTTGATAATTGATGAATGCTTAATTTAATTAAAAACTTATACAATATTTTGGTAGGTAGATCAATTTAGATGAATTGGGAAACAAGTATGAACTAATACGAGACTTTATATTTCACACAAATCATAACACTTCGAAACGGTCATTTAAATTGTGTTACAGATAAAAAACCGGCCAAGTGCATGTCGAACCACGCACAATGTAGGGTTCCGTAATGGCCCATCAAAATATTTATGTGAACATACTAAACTTATTAAGTGATTAACCTATCTGCCTTCTTGCCTCCAAACGATGATCTTAATTGTAAAAATAAAACAAACTTACATTTGCAGTTTTGAGACCTCCTTACATTTACATTTTGTATGGAAAAATATTTCATACAAGTAAATTTTATAAGATGATAATGATTAATGATGAATTTTATGAGACTATTACTCGTAAACCGGTAAAGCCTGCTTAGCTGTGATAGTTTTTCTTTTATTTTCGTTATATTGGTACTACCATGACTTTTTTCACACATCCAAGCAGAAACAGAGATGGTTTAGGTTGGCACACATGAGTCTAACAAAAATTTACACTTTAAAGCTTAATATTTCACAAACGAATTCCTAAATCGAAAAACTGTTTGAGAAAAGTTGCAAAGTTTTTTAAAGACCTATCCAATGACATCCCACACAGTGGACTTTGCGAGATTTAATAAATCATCCCTAATTGAATGTGTACCTACTGGAGATACCCTAAAATAAAATAAAAAATTCAGTATTTTATGTTAGCACTTTGTCGGCGTAACTCATTTATATATTCATACCAAATAACAGCTTTCTAGTACTAAGATTTTTTGAGATATAGTGACGGGACATGGCGAAATTATAAGGGTTCCATATTGACTACGGAACTCTGTGCAAGTCGGTACATGAAGACTTTCGTACCATTGTTGTAAATATTGAGAGATGTTTCATGTTATTTTAACACCATGGACTTCTTATAGGTTTCCCTGCAATCTATTTTCTTAAATATCTTTAAAAGTGTTTATCTTAAAATAATAAAAAAATATATATTTGAGTTTTTTTTTGCGGGTGGAAAATCATCGAATAACCTCTACCGCTCTTGGGCAGAGCAAAAGAGCGTGTCAGACTTCTACTGACTAAAAACCACCCATGTTCCTTCTTAGCCCTTTATGTTGAGGCCGCGGTATCTCTTACAACATCCCGCAGCACCGACGGGATATTTGATATCCTCGCAAAGCCTTTTTGTTTGATATATCACACAGTACTGATTACAAAACTTAGCTCCATATTTAAAAAATAATTTATTTACGTTATACGTTCGTGTTTGGGTCATTAAAAATCATATATCTACAAAATTTCAACTTAATCGGTCCATTAGATTTGGACCAAATTGGCTGTGACAGACGGACAGACAGACACACGAGTGATACTATATGGGTGCCGTTTTTACACGACTGCCCCAAAAATGAGTGCTGTATCCGAAAATGGAAAACTTAAAACTAAAAATTTTAACTGCAGTCGGGGGACAGTTCGGTGAAGCATTTTTTTATACATTGAAATTGTATTTTTTTTTTTGATAAAACAAAAAAAAAATGAATACATTTTTTTTCGATAATCTAACAGACGGACTAATTAGAATTATATTTTTTAAAGTCAGTAAACATCCCTATTACTTATAGATAAACACCACATGAACAAAAAGAAAACAATAATAAGTAATTTCAAAATAAAATAAATCTAAATCAAAATACTTTTATTTCACATAGGCCTACATGGGCACTTATAAAACGTCGATAAAAAGGGGCACGGTTCGGTGCATTGGTCGATTCCTAATAAGCAGAACCGGCAAGAAACTCCATATGTTACTCTTTTAATCTTTTAAAATCGTTTGGGTTAACAATAATGTAGAAGAATGAAGAAGAAATGAAGAAGAAGAAGACAAGAAAGAGAAAGAGAAGAAGACAAGACACATGAAGACCATGCAGATTAATGTCTGAGATGTTTTTTTAAAGAAAGCACCACACAGATTTGAGTGGACCCGTCCAGTCAGTGCAAGCATTTGTCAGTTATCGTGGAGCTCGACTTATAACTATATTTCATAAGCTACATAATTATTGTACAAGTAAACTCAGTAGAATATAAAACTGTGTACCACTAACTTAGACATATACTAAATAATATTACTTTCGCCTTACGTTTGGGGATTACAGGCATGATCTTATGTCATGTCGTAAACATATTTCAACGTTATTTAGCCTAGTGTTCAAGTCTAAAATCGATTACGTCTATAAAGTATCAAATAATTTCAATATTCTTCAGTTATCTCACGCACTTGATTGAGTTTGTCAACTCCAGCCATTAATTCATTATTTGCCAGTATAAGCTGACTTAGAATTGTATTGGTTTCTCGTGCGTGAGAATGTGAATGTGAGATCTGGTTATACTGGAAATGGAAGTGCGTACCTCCGTATTTATATGAGCGAACCGTTGATAGTCGAGTGTCGTATAAATTGATATAATCAATTGGAATAATATCAAGCGGAGCACCGAGGAAAACAAACTGGATATTTGATGTTACGTCCCAACATGTAGTCTATACTACTTCAGGTCGTGGGTCTTTCGGAAACAATATATTTTTATTGTCAATTTTTCGAAAGTATTGTTTTTATTTTTATTACACGACTCAGTAGTTCTACAAATTCTATTCTTCCTTCTTTGTCGTGTAGATACTTTAATGTAATTAATCTGATTCAAGTTAGGTGGCTACACTAATACCTACCTGTTTTTTTATGAAATGTTGAATTTTTTCAGCTTTAGTAAATAAATATTTAGACCTTTGAATATAGGTTTTTTTTGTTATAAAAAAAGTTCTCCACCGCGTTTGTCTCTCTGTCTGTTCGCGATAAACTTATAAAATACGGTCCCGATTTTCAAGCTGTTTTCACCTTTGAATAGAGTGGTACTCGAGAAAGATTTAAGTTTTATTTCATACATGAGTCCATATAGTGTTAGTATCAACTAAATAACTTAATGACTAGGGTTAATAATAAGAAAAAGAAAAAAATATATAAAAGTCAGATGGTATGTATCTTTGCCCAATAGCGCAGCTTATGGGAGTCCCAATGATCTTAGAACACGCTCAGAAGACCGTTGGTGGCGGTGCGTAGCCGACCGACTTGATTGCGTAAAAACAAACGGGGTGAGCTAAATAAAACCGTTTAAAAATCATCTGTTCGCGCCTCCGTAAACATCGTGGAGGCACTTCAATGCTACGACAGCCCCAACAGTATCTTATACGCGTTATTATATTGAACACACAGGTCGCTGTATGTGCTATGCGTAAAACTGGTCCAAAGACTGCACGTGTAGAATGCCTGGCAGAAAGCTTTGAAAAGAGTCACTTTAGCTTGATATGTACAACGTGCAAACCTTCAAACCAGTATGTTACACCGAACAGCCAACGACCCGCCCTTCCTCTCAATATCTATGTTGTCCCTTAGATCGTCAGTGGTCCGACCGCCGCCGCCGGCGAGAAAACGACTAACTATCGGCAATTTTCTCTCTCGAGAAACGCTCAATAAATGTACATTCCGTGTAAACGAAAGAGATGCATAAATATTATATTAAAAGTTGCTCTCTGACTGTTCACACTGCCGGCGACGACTCGCTTTACTAGTTTCGTCGCTGAGCGACGAGCTTTCAAAAATACACTCGCTCAGCGATACTCATTAAGCGATGCTCGCTCGCATGATCATTTCTTTCCAACAAATTATACTACTAGTCTCATTTTTGTCTAGCTCTGACGACGACGATGATATATTATAGGTTTGCACAGGGCTGAGATACCGCGGGCCAGTGGCTCGAGTAATCGCTCGCCGCACTTGCACACTCGCTCGCCCGCAAAAAAACTATCGAAACCATACACTCGTTTCCCGCTGATCGCCAACTCGTTTATAGTTTGTAGTTCTACTCGCTTCTTATTCATCGTCGGCCCACTGCCTAAAGGAGTACCACAGAGCGAGATACCTGGAACATCCGAGTAGTTCATAGGACTTGCCTTAAAAGACATAAGTTTGTTTTCTTCATGCCATTGCACTTGAGCCCATAGAACACTGCATAGGACTCACAAATAGCCACCAGTTTCCTCAAAGCGCCTATCGATGGGTTTATAATAATGTAGTATGACGCGGGTGAAGCTGCGGGCTCCAGCTAGTTTATTATATGTATAATAAACCAATGTTGTTCACAATCATACGCTGACGTAATTACAAGAAGTAACTTACCTCACAATAATTACTTTTCTTCATCTTAACTGGAATGTAACAAGATTTAATGCGTCTCAGTGCGAACATTTGCATCGCACTCGACATTATGACGTCATAACGTTGACGTATGCAAGTCTGTAGCAGACGCAATTAAACTTTATGATCCAACACGGTTTACAGTTAGAACTATAATAATTACTATGTTTATTTCTAAGTTACATCATAGTCGGCGGTATCGTCTGTATGAAGTTGTGTGGTAATCGATAGACGTGGTTTGGACATGTGATGCGAAGGAATGAAGAAAGTGTTGTGAGGAAAATGTTGAGTATGAATGTAGATGGGTATAAGAGTAGAGACCAAAGAAACGATGGATGGACTGTGTGAAGGATGATATGGCTAGGAAGGAGGTGACTGCTGACATGACGAGAAATAGAGAAGTATTGGAAGAAAAACACATGTTGCGCCAACCCCAAATAAATTTTGTTCAGTTTTGTCAAACCTGTTATTGGAATCAAATATAACAGCTCACAACTTAGGACCCAGTAATATTAATGACAATTATATCCGTGGTGCTAGGCAACTGGACTTATCCTAGTTGTATACGTCCCTGTGTGCCTATTGGCCTTGTTCAGATCTGTCTCCTGTTGATATGGAGGAAAGTGAAAATTATGTTTTTCCTACGCCTCCGCTATTCTTTTCAGATTAATTTCGTTGCGGGATCCAAGACAGTTAAATCGTTTCTCTGGGACTTCGTCGGGCTTCATTGTCTCGGCGCTTTTCTTGTGGTCGCCACTGTTGTTTCTGGCTTACAGGAGTTACAGTGGTTTGGGAATAGTGTGGCGGGCTTGTTCCATAAAAAAAAAATAGTCCGTCTGTTAGGTTCTCGAGAAATATTGGATACGTATTTTTTTTTATCAAATCAATAAAAATTTGCGAAGCTAAAACGCGTCAAAGATTTGAGTGGGGGTTGGTGACGTCACTGACCGCTAAAAACCGTTATACTGGAATGTCTTAGAGTATGACGTCACACGAGTTCTAGGCACTGGATCGTCTTCATTGTTTGTTTACGTGAAAAAAGAAAATACGTGTCCAATATTTTTGGTAATCTATATGACGGACTAATTAGATTTTTTTTGTTAAGTACCCTATTAGAACAGACCGACGGGATAACGGCTTCACGTGCTTTCCGAGGCATTGAGGAAACTTGGTATGTGGGGTACCTATGAACTAACCTAGACAAGCTCGGCCTAAACCTAGCGGCTGTTATAATTAATTTGTCGGGTACCTACTATAGTTGCTTGCAGTTAAGATGACAATAGCGGTCATTGACCCACCGACACTTATTCTTTTTTTTTTGTTCTTAACTTTGAAATCCAAAAATAAGCCTGTTCATATCTTGAATCGTTCTCTATCTTGATCTTCAACATTTTTTCTTATAAAATACTAGCTGACCTGGCAGACGTCGTACTGCCCGGACAGCCGGAGCTCCCTACTACTATGATACGGTACCCTTCATGTGCAAGTTCGACTTGCACTTGGCCGGTTTTTTGTTCATATTTGTCGTTTGTGCCACATTTACCGCAAGTAAATAATTTCAACTTTGACTTTGTTTGAAAATATTTTCGACAGGGGTTCAAATCTCAGTTTAGTTAACCTAATAGCTAAAAGGTAAGAAAGAAAGAAAAAGAAGTGTGACAAGTCTGTAGTCAAAATCTTCTGTCAGTTTTAATCAATGTCAAAATGTTTGGAAATCCGAGACTTCTGTCAGGTAAAATAACATCACGCCAGAAAACCCGAGATATAACAAGTAGTACCTACACCATTAATTCGCCAGCTATTTTTAAGTACCATGTAAGAGAGGAACTTTGTTGCCATGAACTATTCACAATAGGGGATCGGACTGAGTCAAAAAAATGTGATTCTAATTAATCCGTCAGTTAGATTTTCGAAAAATATTGAATACGTGTTTTTTGTTTTATCAAATTAATCAAAATTGACGAAGAAAAGATGCGTCAAAGATGGGTGGGTGGGGGTTGTGACGTCAGTTGTAGGTAAAAAATGTACTATCATGTGACGTTTTTAAAGAGTTCACGAGTTTTCGAAGCACTGTATCGTTTTCGTTTAAGTGAAAAAGGAAAAAATACGTGTCCAATATTTTTTGGAAAACTATTTGACGGACTAATTAGTTTTTTTAGCCCGACGAATCTAACCAAGTGCCTCATGTTCAACAGTCGCAATGGCGTCCACTCACCCAATAACGCAGTCTAGTGGGGCCCACGTGATAGCTTCCAGACACCGTAGGCGCAGACCTGTGGACGGTCAGCTATTGGCAAGCCAATCATTCCGTCCATCTTATGACGATGAAAAACAAACAACAACAAAGTAGAAGTCAACAAGGTTTATTAAAATTCAAATATTTTTATTTGTAGAACATTTTAGGTAAAAAGAAAGTACAGATGTCAATTTATAGTACTTACGACTAATATTAGAACTGGTTGCCATTAAAAAGTTCTTTAGGAGCGATTTTATAGGTGAAGTCCTAACAGGATGAATAAAATCCATATTTAAGCAATTCTATATTGTATTGTATTGTCTATCAGATAGATTGCCAAAAAATAATGGATACGTATTTTTTCTTTTTTCACGTAAACAAAAGATGAAGACAATACAGTGCTTCGAAAAGTCGTGTCAAGTCGTGTGACGTCACAAGGTTAGTACTGTTTTATCAACAAAGTGCCGTCAAATTTTATTAATTTGATAAAACAAAAAACACATAGCCAATATTTTTTGAAAATCTAACAGACAGACTAATTAGATTTTTTTGGTGAATTCCCTATTACCGCTACCAAATAAGCACTATTTACAGGTTGCTTATAATCTATCAATAATATTGTGTTAGGTGTAGTTGTCCTCTAAATTGGACTTTAAAACTATGTTGATAGAGAAGAAATTTCATGTGCACCCAAATGGCTAGTAAACACGTATTATGGATTTTTTCCATCTGATGTTTCATTTTTCGTGTTCGTTATCCGAGTTGATTTAATACTTCTCTCTTTGTGATTGGTACTCGCTAATCACAGCCAGGATATTTGCTACATTTTTGAGCTGTGGCGGTATTCCTCATTTCACATGAAGGAATGAGAAATTATTGGACAATTTATTGGTGTTTTCGAGTGAACATTTTCATACTGACAGCGTATAATTTTATTTTATGTTTTTATTATAAAAACTTAATACCAAATGCGGTTAGTAAAATATTTTACAATATAATCCTGCTTCTTTTTTGTGTTGAGATTCGTGTCAAACCTGATGTCAGAGTTTATCACAGCATAATCACATCTACACAAAATAACAAAACACTGCTACATTTTTTCTTTTCTGTGGCTGTTTTATCCGGCGACTCTCTGAAATGGCTGGATTGACATTGACGAGACTTTTCCTGGCAGGTAGCAAACTTTCCAAGGAGTCAGTAGTTTTCAACTCGACTCCCCTTCTCTCGTCTCAACTACGCTTCGGTGGAGCCCGGCCTTAAGGCCCTTAGCACACGGCGTATTGGCCCCTAGCACCGACGACACGAAGCACACGGGGCGATCGTGAATCGCGCGTCCTCTATACGATACAGCGATCCCAAGCCGACCTTTAGTACGTGCTTGAACGCGATTCACACGCGTGTTTGTATCGCGTTTCACACGCGTTTAAGTCCATAAAAACGCAAAAATTGGCATCTACGGCTAGGGGCTTATGTCAACGTTAGATCTAAAAACAAAACACGGTTTTTTTCCAAACATTTTCTTAATTATATCGCCGTCACTTTACCATCAGCCTCTACCAACAACACTTCTCCTAATTTCCACGTCACCGTCTCAAATATTAGCTTTTCTCTCACGTAACATGCTCATAAATCACATAGCAACATACATGATTGATTGTAACTCACTAATATTGCTAAGTAATTCACTTTTTGTTTACTTGGTGACAGCGGTATTTTATTAACCGTTTTTATTTTGTTTTTGATAAATTGACATACAGCAGCCCAGTGGTGGCGGTCACGACTTACGAACAGTGAGTCGTGGGTTTGAACCCAGGCAGGCGTATTAAGCTTTCAAAACGATAAAGGAGAACATCTTAAGAAAACCGGCATATCTTAGAACCAAAATAGTCGAAGACTTGTGACATCTACCTAAACGTACTGGGCCCGCGTGGCGGATAATATTTATAGACCATCCCTCGCCTAGAGAGGAGACCTGAGTCCCTGCTGTGTGGGAACATTATAGGCTCATGATAAAATTAACATAACGTAATCTCACGCCCACGAGGTCCCCGATGGGTCAAGCATCGATATACTTAATAGTACACACATATTTAGCCAGTTATGTTAATTCCTCAATTAATAGAAGTGAGGCTAGCCATGGGCTAGGCCATACCAATCAACTGGCCTTTTCTTTTCTATTCTCTCGCACTGGGCAGAGCGAAAGGGAGTGTCAGACTTCTACTGACTAAAAACCAATCACGTTCCTTCTTAGCCCTTTGTGTCGAGACCGCGGTATCTCTTTCGAACAACCCGTAGCCTCGACGGGCGTCGGCCTTTGCAAGCCTCTTCCATGTTGCTGACATCTCTTTGAGGCGCGCATGGAACACGAACGTGCCGTCGACACGGCCAATCAATTACTGGCCTCAAATCCAGACTCCGTGGCTGACACTGCGATATTTGCGATGCTAAAATCCAATAACACTTTGCCTAACCTGGAAAAAAGGCCAGGATACCTATAAAAGCTGATTTGTATTAAAAGTTTGTCTAACGTCTAAAGCACTTTCCTATTATACTTTTGATGAATTAAATCCCCTAGATCGGACCGAGTCAAAAAAATATGATTCTAATAAGTCCGTCAGTTAGATTATCGAAAAATATTGGAAACGTGTTTTTTGTTTTATCAAATTAACAAAAATTGACGAAGATAGGACGTGTCAAAGGTCATGAGTGCAACGTTGTATAACACCGAATTCGGAGGCACCCCAATTTAGAATGGCTAGTTGGCCAAAAGTTATAAACAGTAATAACGTTTGACGCAAAAAGTGTCTAGGGAATGTTGGGCTACGACGAACAAAATGGTTGTTACGTCATTTGTTGGCAAAAAATGTACTAACATATTATGACGTTTTCAAAAAGTTCACGAGTTTTCGAAGCAATGTATCGTCTTCATATTTGTTTATGTGAAAAATGAAAAAAAAACGTGTACATATTTTTTGGAAATCTATGTGACGGACTGACTAATTAGTTTTTTTTTGTCCGATGCCCTATTGTGCTCGCGTTGCGTTTTGCTCTAGAAACGCGTTTTGAACTATCTTATAGGAAAAGATTTTTTAATATATTGTTATGTGGGTCACATGCCAAGCCGAGGTTGCTTGTATCATCTCCAGACCTGTTTGCAGGAAGACTTTTGGCCGAAAAGTGTTGTTTTCCGTCGTTTCCGAGGACGGTTACGCGACACCTCGCAGCGAAACACGACGCCGACGTTACGTGTTTAGTTATAGTGTTGTATGATTTAATATTTTACATGTATTAATTAGTTTGTTATTATTGTTTTATGTTATTGTGTGTATTTTAAGTATGGGCCCTAGTTGCCTGAAATAAAATGATTATTATTATTATAAATTTTGTTAAAACCATCATCATCTGTCTAGTTTTCTTCCAACTTTGTTTGGGTCAGCTTCCAGTGTATCCAGAGCGGATGGATGGAGCGACTGCCTAGCTGACCTCCGCAACCTCCAGTATGTACTAGTAAATACGGTAACCCAGTACAACACACAACTATGAGTAGGTATAAGGAGATTATCAAGCCGTAGCTGAAAACAGGGCTTAGAAATAACATCGTAGGTAATCAAACTTCCATTACCAATCGATCATTGTGGCGCGGACACGTGTCACATGTCGTTGTAACTAAAGTCTAGTTTGGCAACTGATCGTGTTTGCTGAAGGGCTATATGTTACTTCGATACTTCTTCAATATTGTGGTATATACCTTTATATCGCTTAAGTACGTATCATTTTTGTTAAAACTACATCTTCTGCCTTTCCCATATATGTTAACAAACCTTATCTTTTTTTCCGTATAACCAAAAATAAAACACTATGACCATAATTGCTTGTCGAATTATTAAGCAAAAAATCAGAACGATCACATGTATTTTAGTATGATTTTTACTCTTTTAAAGATTTTTTTAGAGGTATCTTCGCGATTTTTTAACACACTATGTGACTAGCGTATATCCTGAAGAATATCATATATTTTTCTAATTTATTTACTGCTTTGAATCATGTACTTACACGCATTATAAAACTCGCGTTTAGCTTCTGTTGTCTCCTTAACGTGATTTCTGAGGCACGGTGAAAACTCGATATGTAATAAATGGTCACCCATCTACGGACCAGCCTAGGGCAGCGCAGCTTTTATTATTTTAGCCACGAGAACTTGATAAACCATTCCCAGTTAATCGAAACTTTACAAACTCTGAAACTTTCAAAGTGGTACCTAAATGTTAGGTCCTTAACAATATTGCTTACAAGCTTAACAGATTTCATATAGATAGCTTCCGTATATGTCGATTAGTATTTTTAGTTTCAATATAATATATATTTTTGACTAGCTGAGCCCCGGGACCTTCCTGTCGGGGCTGCGTGTTGTTCAAAAAGGTAGATACCGCGGCCCCCGACACAAAGGGCTAAGAAGGAACATGGGTGTTTTTTAGTCAGAAGAAGACTCCACACAGGGTGGCAGAAGTCATTAGATGATTTCCAAGGTCCAAAAAAAAAAGCCCTGCAACCTTGGTCCGCTTGAAATTATTAAAAATATTCTAAGACTCTTATTACTTTTCCTATTTTAATCTGATTTTGTAAAAAATACTAAGCATATTTTTTTTGGACGCATCAATATTTCGTTTTAAATAAAAGTAGTCTACTACACCTTTATAACATCAGCTATCAACCAGTGAAATTCCTGGCATTAGTCCTGAGATTAGCCGAAACAAACACACAATCTAAAAGACAATACAGCTTCAATAAGTACTGTTAGTACTTTCATATAAGTTATAACCAGTTATAACGCAGTTTTGACATTACAATCAGACACTACAATTCTATTTACTTGTATAATAAATAAAACCAAATGGATTATGGATATCCCAATTGAACTATTAACTACTGTAATACTTAAATCGTTTCAAATTATTATTAAAATTATATTTTTTCAAATTATAGCAAAATAAAAAATATATGAAATCATACATTATATTATGAATACCTCGTTTTCCGTAAAAATATTTACAAGTTTGTGATGTAAATACACATAAATATTCTAATGCGTACTTACCAAACCACTTCTGAAAGCCGTAACTTAATGAGGTTCACCCTCATAAAGTATCATATTTATTTAGTTAAATAAACCTTCGTTAATTGCAAAACGTAATGAACATGCAATCAAATCTGAAGTCAAACGTTTTAATGATGAATTCTTCGAAATACTCATCATTAGAATGTAGCTGCAAGAAAATATGAGACCACACCTTTGATTTGTGATTCAAAATATAGAAAGTTGCAGCATTGGAAACATTCAGTGTAAACATTTAGGCTATTACAAAGTAAAGAGGTGGTGTTAGAAATATACATACAATTAATAAAATTGTATGTCTACCACTCAATGTACAAGACATCCCGAACTACCTCGCAACGTCGTCTTGTCGCTGCATATTTTTACGTTTATAACGAAGCTAGTAATAACATAAAATGAGGACTCAAATAATATATTTAAACAATTTCTATGTTTTATTTCAATCACCCACATGCCACAGGAGACGTCCAATGCTGGACATAGGCCTTCTCTAAGTCTCGCCACATTGACCAGTCCCGTGCGCCTCACATCCAGTGGATCCCCGCAACCTTTGCTAGGTCACTTTCGGTTCATCACCGCTAGTAGCTTAAAGTTTGTTAAGTAACAATTCTTCGGAGATTCTTGGAATCTTCTTTCTAAGAATCTTTTTTTTTGAGGTGCGAAATCATCAGATGACTTCTCCTGCTCTGGGCAGAGCGAAAGGGAGTGTCAGACTTCTACTAACTAAAAACCACCCATGTTCCTTCTTAGCCCTTTATGTCGAGGCCGCGGTATCTCTTTTGAACAACCCGCAGCACCTTAGTTTTCATTATCATCATCATCAGTCTAAATTGTTCCCACTGCAGGGACTCAGGCCTTCTCTCTAGGAGAGGGATGGGCTATAATCCACTACGCAGGCCCACTGCGGATTGGTAGATGACACATATCTTAGAATTTTTGGTTCCAAGATATGCCTGTTTCCTCACGATGTTTTCCTTAACCGTTTTAAGAGCAGTCGTGATGAAATAAATAACACAAATTAATGCGCCTGCCTGGGTTCGAACCCACGACCAACTGTTCGTAAGTCGGGGCCGCAACCACTGAGCCACGACTGCTACCATAGTTTTAGCTTACAGTAATTAACGTTAAAAGTCTAGCAAGTGCCCACATTTGTTAACAGATTACGATAAAAACATACAAATGTATCTAAATGGATTCAAGGAAATTGTTTTGGCATTTAAATGGTAATTGCTCTTGTTATCTACGTATCGTTATGTCCATCACTCGTTGTGAAGACAAATGAACTGAATTGTTTTTTTAAAGTAAATGCTTCTGGAATCTAAACAAGGCCACGTCGCAAGCTTAAACGTTATACCATACGTATAAACTACATAATTATTATTTCCTAATTTTGTTTACCTCTTTGGTCTTTAATTATTAAGATTTTAGGTAGTTGGTTTTCGTGCAAAATATTTACGTCTTTCTTTTTCTCATCGTGTGGACAGTAAGGCCTAACGACACACCCTAGTGTCAGAGTTTCTAATCCGCAAGGGCCTCTGACATGGTTTGGCGACCGCTATTTCAACTTGTGTATGTATTTGCGTTTGCGAGCGTATGCACACTTGTTATGTAGCTGGGCGTGTTGGCGTGTTATAATCAGTGCGGGGCAGTGGTCCAACTGCTCTGTACAACTAGTTGGACCATGGGTCTTTACTAGGGGCAGTTGTCCAACTTTAAAAATAGTTGGACAACAGCACCTTTTGAGAGTTCCGTGATTCAATTCATTTAAAAAATAACTTGCCAACTCTAAAAACCTCAACTGCATCTTTATGTGTGTATGGTACCTACTGGTTTACGGTTATATTGAACCTCTTTGCAGTAAAATAGCAAAATTAAAGGCGGGTGACTAATTTTTAAACTTTATTTTTTTACAATGTATTACAACATTCAACGAAATTTATCTAAAGCATGACCTACAGTAATATCGCCTTTCGAGGTGGCGCTCGCCGGCCGCTGCCGCGGCACCGCTCGCTCCGCTCGCTCGGCTCGCGCGTAGTTGGTCACAGTTCTAACCTAACCTAACCTACTGAGTCGGTTTTGCTCTAGTAGTTTTTTTTAATACTCTCAAAAGGTGCTGTTGTCCAACTATTTTTAAAGTTGGACAACTGCCCCTAGTAAAGACCCATGGTCCAACTAGTTGTACAGAGCAGTTGGACCACTGCCCCGCACCTGTTATAATAAGCTCTCGATTTTATATCAGATTTTAAAATAACGCCTGACTTTGTACACGACTACTCGTCAGCCCCAAAAAAAAGTGTAAGTTTTTAACTTATGTACAGCCACACAATTTTGCCTTAAACTTCAAGAATAGCGGGCGTGATGTTATGTTATTTTACAATTAGTAAAATAATAATATAAAGATCTACGCATTTTCTTGATCCCAATGTAAAGACCCCGTGACGAGCATATTGTATGGCGAGCGGGTAGTTCAGTCGTTTGGCGGTTAAACCCCGGACTGATTACGTTCTTATTCACAATTTGGCAGGCCTGACTGGCACCTAACTGGCGGCATACTTATTCTGGTCCTTTTATTTGCAGAAAATTCTGTTAATTATTTTTTCTCAGCCTTCCTTCAAACACTATCGTTTAAATTTCTATTTTATTCCCCGTTTCGCGTTTTCGGTGTTTTCTACTGTGCGTCAATAAAACGGTAAAATAAATAAAATTATTAACTCTCTTTTAGAGTTTATGTGCCAGTGTGCGAAGTAGACTCTTCCGTTATCTAATGAAAATCTAAAAGAGGTTTTCTTCATGAGATTTTATGCCATCAAAATTGCCATGATACACAAAAATTTATTTATTTAGACTTCAAGTACAAGAGTGGCACATAGGCGGTCTTAATGCCAAAAGGGAATCTCTACCAGTCAACCTTGAGGTTAAATAGGACAGCACTGTGGTAGAGTACAAAAAATATATAATAAGGAGAAATCAGAATAAGCATTCATTGCGTAGCAAGCAACAGCAAGCAGCACATCATTTTTATATTTTATTTATTTTATAAGATAGCTTCACAGCAGACAGTACATTGTCATTGTAATTTACTAATTGAAAACTTGATACTATGTATATCCACACAATCTTCTATATATAAATATATATATATATATAAATCAATGCCACTTTTCGTTGTAAGTTTTTAACGCAAGAACGGGCTCACCTATCCAAACCAAACTTTTAGGCTTTGTTTGCACTATTTAGTAGTTATTCTCTATCTGTCTTATTTAGTAGTGAAGTTTGCACAAAATCGGTCGAGCGGTTCTTCATTTATCACATTTCTTGTAACAAATGAATTCAATAAATGGCGGATCATTTTGTTAATGGGATTTTGCTGTCTTGGACCCGGTAGGTGGCGCTGATGTCCGGGCAGTACGATGTCTGCCAGGTCCACTAGTATTATATAATTTAACTTCTACATTCACCAGTGAAATTCAATCAACATACAACATAGCAACGTAACATTTTGTTGTTAACAACTTGTTTTGTTTGATGATGCACGAAAGGTAACTTTTCTCTTTTTTTTATTATTTGTTATTTTTTGTTCCTGTACAATATCTATTGTGGTTATAGCTATAGTTTAATTTTTAATTTTAATTGTAATTTTTTTTTTGTGTGTGTTATAGCATCGGTTTAGATACTCTGTAATGTTGCTATAATTAATATTAAATTAAAATAAATAAATTTTAACAACATCACGCCTCAAATAATGCTCTAAAGGAGGTATATCAAATTAAATTTATTAATCTATTTAGGTAAGACTATACTAAATATATAAACTAAACTAACTTAAAAACAAACTAACTATAAAAGGGCATCGAAAAACTCATCCTCAACGCTGTCAGCAGGTAAAGTGCCCAAGAGACTGGCAGCGTTGCCGCGTTGTATGGCAACACTTAGCCTCTGGCCAAAGAAAAAGCCTGCCCTTGGGTCAGAGGAAGCGTCAACAAGGCGTTTGGAAATATCCTTAAAAAGACTGTGGGCACTAGGACCCCACGGCCCTAGAGTTTCAACCCCAAACGGCTCGAAAATAAAGTTTCCACAAAGGTTACTATATTTACGCCGCTTGAGGTTCTCTGCAGCCGCAGCGGCAGCACCAGCACAACACGAAGAGCTTGGAAGATGTGATGGCGCAAGAGTATCGACGCAAGTTGCGTCCCACACTAAAGGCCTACCCATCTTCCAAGGAAACAAGGACATGCCGTCCGGTCTTTTGCCATCGTCGCGTGCCAAGCCATTTGGCTCTAAAACAGCTGGGACGCCGACGGTAACAAGAGCACGTCGGATGATATCGTTTATGTTCGCATGTCGCGCAAAACGGCCCGCACTTCGGCTGCAGGATAGGCCATGGTGTCCGAGGTTGCTGACAGCTTCACCACATTCACAGCGATGAGGAGAGCAGCAAACGGCACCAAGACGTAATGCAGCAGCGAGGCGAAAGGTTGTGTCGTCAAATAAAGTGCCAATGCTTGACGATGGCAGTGCGTGAAGCCAAAGACCCGACTCCCATTCACCCACAGCCAGCAGGCGCGCACGCTCAGCAGTAGTAGCAGACGTGTTCAGTAGATTATTCTGAACTACTCTGCAGAGCGGCTCGTCCCACCGTCTCTGGGAAAATGGATGGTCGGGTTCTTCTGTATTCGGGCAAGCGACTTTCCAAGCAACTATAGCCTCGGAGAAACACGGCACATCAAAACCAACCAGTGTGGAAGTCAGGATATTCCTGATTAATTTCTCCGTGCCGTAAACTGATACTAGAAATTTTGCGGACGCCGAGTCCTCCCATACGAATGGGAAGAGTTGCTTGTTCCCAAGCTCGGTCGTCCAAAGCCACATTTAAAATGGATGACAAAGTGTGTCTGATGATTTGGTCCATTTTGTCCAAAAGATGTGTGTGCTTCCATAGAGGGGAAGCACGAAGGAAATAAGTTAATTTAGGGCCGAAACAGCAGTATCGAATAATGGTGATGGCCGAATGCATGTTAATTTGAAGCAATCTTTCCGAAATATCGTTAAAATTTTGAATTTTCTCCTCGATAAAATCAGGAAAAGAATTTTCATAGACAGGAGACCCAAGGAGACGAAGAGAGTTTTTTTCAATAATTTTGATGTCTGGAGCTATTGTTTTAAATTTTGAAAGAGTCAGTCGTCTGTTGGAATCGTCAGCTACATATAGTTCACATTTCGAAAGATTTAAGTCTAGGCCAATGGAATGAAGTTCGTTTTTTAAGAAATTTAGATCATCTAAAACAGTGTCTACGTCGCCTCCCAAAGTTCCATCGTCAAGGTACCAAACGTTAAATTTGGAATTTAGCTGTCGAACAATTGGGTGAATAGCTAAGCTGAAAATCACTGGCCCGAGGGGGTCACCTTGTTGACAGCCAACAGCAGATTCCAAAAGATTGTCCTGATAAAGTAATTTGGAAGGGTGTCTGTAACATTGCCAAAGAAAACTATAAATTTGAGGTAATTCTTTTTTAGTTTCCATCAACAAGGTATCCCTGTTTACAGAGTTAAAGGCATTCTTTATGTCAACCTTCAGAATGACCTCTCCTTTGCCAGAATTTAGGTAGGTCGACATAGCGTGTACGGCAGCCTCGCAGCCCCCTTTAGAGCCGTAACCTAGCTGCAGGGGCTGAAATTTTTTCGAAACCACCCCACCATAAAATTTACAGCAAATCTTGGCTGCCATACGACGATAGACAGTTCCCACAGCAATGGGGCGAATGCCGCCATCTCTCTTGCGCAGAGCACACAAATTTGCCCCATATAGAACGTCGATGACGGCCTCGCTTACCTTGCCGGAGAGCATGAGGTTAACCAGAGCTGTAAGCTCCTTCAAGAGTAGCTCACCAGCTGCCCCGGCGCCAGAACAGATAAGGTCCTTTAGGTGCTGAGGACTTAGGCCGTCGAGGCCGCCGGCGGAGCCGTTCCGGAAGGAGCAAACAGCTGTGACTAACTGTCGACCTGTAATGGAGAGGGAGTGTACGTCAGAATCAGGAGGGTCAGGAAAAGAAAGGCCATCTGCTGGGGCAGGGTGTTTGGTTTTCAGAGCTGCGAGTGTTGCTGGAGAACACGGTGCCACCACATCGCTGCTGAAGAGGATCCTGGCTGCACCACTAATGTCACCTTCCCCTAACTTCGTTTCTACCAAGTGGGATATACCTCCTGAAGGAGTATATCTGTGTGTCGGTGATTTCGTGTCTAAATCTTGAGCCGAAATGTTACAGTTTTCATTAATTTGTGATGTTAAAGATTTTTTAGTTGCCAAACTCTTTTGTACGTGAAGAATACGATAAGGGAAGGTGAGTAGTTTTTCCCAAGCACTTAGCGAGTTCTCCAGGACGGCAAGGCGCACGCAACCTGCTAAGTTTTGTGCTACCAGCGGTCTGGCGCCTCGAGGAACTCGCTTTAGAATAGGAACGGAGTTTTTGAATTTTGAAAGAGTCTTCCAGAGTGGGTCGAAAGAGGATATTGCTTGTGTTGTAAGTGGGGGTGTTAAAACGGGGTCTGAAGTGGGTGCATTATGTAATTTATGCACTTTCCCTATATGCACGTTCAGACCCCTCTTACCTTTAAAAAATCGTGCTTGGGTACATAGTGGGCATCTCTCTAAAGTCGTCAGCGATGTTGAAGATTGACATGCACTCATTACATCGCTGCTGCCACTATACATGAAAGATAAAAAAATTAAAATAAAGACTACACAAAATTAAAATAGATAAAAAAGAAACTCAGACTGTATGATTTGAAACAAAATAAAAATAAAAATAAAAAACACAAAGGCGGCAGTGGTGTAGTCAAGTCGGCGCGGCGGCGGTGATCAGGCGCGCTGTGCCTCTCAAGGAGCAATGAATTTTAGTGCCTCTAAAGAAAGCATTGCAGCGCAGTCCCGGCAACAGCTGTAGGAATTCGGGTCCAGACGTCGCGTGGTCAGCGTCACCTTGACAATTAGTTTTTTCAGGTAAAAGGTAGCTCGCAAATTTTCGGGCTACTAATTCCTCGGACAATGCTTCTCCCTCCTTTTTTGATTACTCATTAAATATAATATTTAAATGTACTGTGATTTTCTAGTTTATTCCAAAATCTCATTAAACTTAATTTATTTTTTGACAAACTGGTGTTATTTGGTGTCTTTGAATTATTGCCGTTATTTTTCACTTAATATATCGATTCTTTTGAAATAATTTTATAAATAAATATCAAACACAGAAAAAACACTTCCGCCACTTTTGACGTTTTTCACTTTTTATAAATAGTGCACAGCTACATTTTGCCAATTATCTGTAAGTCCCATGCAAAAGAGGGTGACCATCGACCTGGCACAAATCCAAACTCTGTGGCTTTTGCTGAAAAATGTCTGATGGAATAATCCACTAACACTGCCAGATGGGAATTGAACGTAAATTAAACAGTGACACTTGCGACCCCCAGACGAACGAACGAGGCAGTTCATTGATGATGAGACGATTCATTTGGTTTGAAAATGAACAACTGAATTCTATTGATAAAATGATCTAGTTTAAAGTCATGTTATAACTAGACTGGTTTTTAAAGGCAACGTGTATAGTGTATAGACTAGATAATTAGTTTGATGTTTTTTTTTTCATAATTATCATATTGTATGATAGGTTCTTCTGACCTCTCAGATAGATATTTTGCTTTGGAGTTTCTTCTGTCGCTTCTTCTTCCCACTTTAAAATAATAAAATATAGTATTTTTCGTAACAATTACAAAAGACTTAGTACTAACAACAAATAAAACGTTGAAAGCTGCAAAAGTCTAGATAAATTAAAGCACATAAAATGATAACTGTCTCTTGTAAAGTTTCACATTCAAAAAGTGCTGATAATCTATCTGCCTAATTTAAATAAATACCTTTTATTTTATTTTTTTTTAACAAAACCGTTTCAAGGCCATTTCCGAAACAAAGTCGATCCGTAGGACAAAGTTCAAAAGCCGTAGGTTTGTTTCCAAGAAATATAATCCATCGACATTTTGCTCTTCAAAATTAGTTATATAATTATGTGTGGAGGTCGTTGTCTTGATGGTATGTACTTATGTACAGTCAAGAACACAAGTATGCTACTAATACTTTGCATAAATAAAAAGTTTAGTTTTAAAATATTGATTTCGACTTTGAGAGAAAAAGCTGATCAAGTGTGAGTTAGACTCGCACACCGAACAAACTTACTTTTTGCCTGTATTGAACATACTCTTGTCCTGACTTGTCGATGATGGAACGAGCTAACCCAGAAGAAGCTTATCAATTTGGGACTTAAATAGAATGGTGTCATACCATATTCTACTTGTCTTACTGAATTAATCGTAATGATATGATTTTACTTTAGAACTCAGAGTTTAATGAATGTCAGGGTATATGAAATGGCCGCTTTAGTAGAATCGTAATATGAATCATGTTAAAAATTTAAAATTCTTAAAATGGACTTTATAGTTAAAGACATTAAGTCCATTTTAGGAATTCGAAATTTTAACGTGATTCATACTAAGATTCTGCGTAGATTCTTATAAAGCGGCCATTTTAGACCCGCAGATAGAAAGTCGCTCTTGTCAAACCCAAAGCATTTATTTCAATTTAACCATTACAGCCACTTTTGAATGTACAAATATTTGTATGACCTACAGATAGTTGTTCCAGGTCTGGGTATTTGTGTATGTGAGTTTAAATGTTTGTGAACGCACCCACGATACAGGAGAAATTCCTAGTGTGGGGCAACGTTTTTTTTTTTTAAAAAAAAATAAAAAAAAAATGTCAGAAGAACAATTCATAAAACAAATCTACAGTCACAAAGTGTTTACAAATATAATGTTTACCTTAGAAGAGATTTCAGAAACTTAAAAACCAGTTTAATATAATTATGTAACAGTAAGTTAGAAAGTAGTACACAAATGTATGATGTTGACATTCAGAACCTTCAAATGGAATTACTGAGTAAGGAAAATGCATTGAAAGAAATATTTTATAAATATGAATGTAGTCAACAGATGTTTTGAGGAGGTTATTGAAAAAAAAAGTCGTTTTAAGTCTTCCTGCAAACATTTTTGCGTAGGGGTACTTAGTTTGATGTACAGAATGCTTGGTTGACGGCTGCGTGAAGGGTTAATTTATTGTTTTTTATTTTTATTTTATTTATTTGGGAAAACAAACAATTACACATTAAGACTTAAATAGAAAAATAGGATACAGAAATAATACAAATGTGAAATCAACCACGTTTTCCACAGAAACTCAAAGAGACAATCTGGTAAATTATGACACTAGCGTTGTAAACAATAAAAAGAGAAACATAACATAAAAATACCACATTTAACAACAAAGCAAACAAATAAACAAAGTAGTAAATACTGTGTCACATTAATTTTTCAAAATGTCGAGTAAACTGACTCGAAACTTTCTATGTGGTAAAGCAAATAGATCCAAACTACAGAAATTCTTATTAAAATTGACAGCAATGCGACGAAGTGGCGCTCGCAAGCCGGCATTTGTACGACTGGAAGTAGTGGCAAATACAGGTCGTGCGCGCACCTCGCGTCCCTGGCATGTTCTGGGAACTATATAACACAACTTGTTACTAATTCCCAAACAATCATACGAGTTATTGCATAAGTCATACAAAAATGTTGCTTCAAGAAAAGTACGCGTTGAACTCAAGGAAAGCAGGTTATATTTTTTTAGTAATTCATTATAAGAGAGATAACAACTTTTTAAGCAGCGATAATGCATAGTCTTCAAAAATTTACGTTGTATACTTTCTATACACTCAACATATTTATTGTAGAAGGGGTTCCACACAGGAACTGCATATTCTAATTGAGACCTAACTAGTGATCGATAGAGATATAAATATGTACTAGGGCGTTTAAATTCCGTGGACGATCTCATCACAAAACCGTACATGCGATAGGCATTATTTACAATTTTAGTAACGTGTGCATCTAAGTGCAGTTTATCGTCAAGTAATATTCCCAAGTCGCGGATCAAACTCTTCCTTGCCAGAGTTTCATTGTGTATTGTATAGGGATATTTGAATACATTTTTATTTTTAGTGAAACTAATACAACAACATTTGGAAATACTCAGTTGGAGTTTGTTTTGAGTGCAATAATCCGACAGGCGATTGAGGTCTTGTTGAAGCAGTTGACAGTCAAGTATAGTTTTGATGGGTCTAAAAACTTTAAGATCATCTGCGTAAAGTAGGAATTTAGAATTATGAAAGCACATGTCAATATCATTGATAAATATTATAAACAATAAAGGGCCCAATATCGAGCCTTGGGGTACCCCTGATGAAACAGTGATGGATTTGGAATGGAAACCATTAACTACCACTTTTTGCGTTCTATTTGTAATGTAGGAAGAGAACCAACGAAACAAGTCCCCACGAATGCCATTAAATGCTATTTTGCCTAGAAGTAATTTATGATCGACCTTGTCAAAGGCTTTACGGAAATCAGTATAAATAGAGTCTACCTGTATACGTGTGTCTAAATGATTGAATAAATAGTCAGCATATTCAATCAAATTAGTAGTTGTAGATCTTTTCTTGACGAACCCATGCTGTTGTGTAATAATCTGATCATGAATAATCGGATAAAGCTGATCATGGACCAGTCTCTCGAAAAGTTTAGACAAGATCGATAGAATGGAAATAGGACGGTAGTTCTCAATGTCTTGTTTAGGCCCAGATTTATGTACAGGGGTAATATTGGCACGTTTCCACACTTCTGGGAAAGTTTCCTGGCTTAAACATTAATTGTAAATAATATATAGTGGGAGACTTAGAGTGTCAGCGGTATTTTTAAAGAAGAATGGCGGGACACCGTCAGGCCCTGGACCTTTAGAACAATCCACGGATACCAAAGCACTGTGTACATTCTCAATATTAATCACAATATTGCTAACAAGACGGCTATTCATAGCATCGTCTAAGGTCTGCTGCTTTACACCCTGTATGAATCAGAATATCGATAGTAATATGATCTCCCCCCAAGTGGCCGTAACGCTATTTCATGTCACGCCCGCGCTTAATTATTTTGTTGCGTGAATATTTTATATTGCGATATCTTCTAAGATATTATTTTGTTAATTTCTATATTAAATTTCCATTAAAAAAAACAAAAGCACAACACGAACACATTTATTAAGATAAAGATTAATATCACACGGGTAAAACACGGGAAAATTTCAAAATTACCCTTATTAAGGATCATAATATGAATCAAAACATGGATCATAGTATGAATCATAAAATGGATCATAATATGGATCACAATCTGAATCATAATATTGTCATAATATGAATCATAAAATGAATCATGAAATCGGTCATAATATTAATCATAATATGAATCTGAACATGGATCATAATAGGAATCATGAAACGGTCCATACCATGATCCATACCATACCATGATCCATGTTATGATCCATATTGTGAGCCGTATTACGGTTCATTTTGAAAATTTCAGGTAGCTTGATGATGTACTGGCGTCAGTACAAAAAGATGCTGGCGGAAAACATGACCTCCTCCTTTTTAGGAGTTGGATTTTCCATATAACTCGTCATCACACGTCTTAAGCCGCGCTTTCCGAAATCAAACTGGCCTACGCAGCAAGCTAAGAACATCAGCATAACTGCATAAGGTAAGGTACTCGATAACAAAGCGGGTTTCCTTGATAACAACAACAACAAAGACAACAATTAACAATGGCCTAGTTATCAATCGTAATCAAGTGTACTAAATATTTCAAACACAATTCAATTGTTAGGTGAATGAATAAATAACTTCACTTTATTTATTTTCAACTTTATTTCAATGTGCGCAATGTTGATTGTAGTGAAAAATTAACGGATAAGCTCCGTCAGATGTTAGTTATGCCTTGCCTTGGTATGGTGGATTACAGCCCATTCCCACTCACAGAGAAGAGGTCTGAGTTCCAGTAGTGAGGACAACATAGACTGATTTAAAGCAAGAAGAGGAGGAGCTCATGGCTTAATTATAACTGACACTCGGCTTGATTTTTAGGTTAAGCCGCGCTTGCCTAGGTTGGTCTGTGGATGGGTGACCGCCCATTACATACCCAGTTTCCTCCGTACCTCGGAAAGCACGTTGAGCTGGTGGTCCCGGCTGCCCTAAATCGATCTTTGGCAGTCGTTACAGGTAGTCAGTGATCTAAAAGTCAACCAGTCTTACCAAAAGCGTATCGTAATACCCAGTATTGTAGTTGTGGAGGTCAGATAGGCAGTTGCTCCATGTGAAATACTGATATTCAGCTGCATTTAGTTAGATTGTAAGCCGACCCCTACATAGTTAGGTGATGATGCAGCACTTCTGATTTTATCTACGTTTATACGCACATGTAAGTGCTCATGACTGTACTTTTTGTATTATACAGGGTGTCCAAGAACCTGGCGTCCAACTGGATTCCCACGATGCCCCAAGTTCTAACAGTACTCAGAAAAATATTTTAAAAAATCCACCCCATGTACTTACAGAATTATACTGATTTCAAAAAAAAAGGGGAAATGAGCACCCTGTGACATACTTTTGAATGCTGTGACTGCTAATGCTGATAATTTCGATATTTCTTGGAGGTTTTGTAATCTAGGGTATTGCTGTGTCTAAATAGAATGTAAAAATAATGTACTTATTGTACCATTTTAAAATAAAATATTATTTTAACTAAAGGTGATATGGAAAACTATTGAATTTCGCAACTTTGACCGACTGTAGTGTAAAAAAAATGTACCAAAATAGTATGGCAAGTGACGTCAAATTTTGACGCGTTTATTCCTCTTTTTAAAAAGGTATAATACTTACACATTAATTTGAAAAAAAAAAATTTTGATAATATTTTTACTCAACAACCCAATTTTTACGATGTCTTACAGAATTCTTAGAAAGAAAAATTTACGACGAATTGAATCTAACCTCTAAAGAATTACTATTGTATGCTCATAAAAATAACAACAGGCCTCTCAAAAAACAGGTTAGACCGTAAGGGACGGTATGTGCATGCATCTCACCATAGTGATTCGTTATTACAACAGGAGGGAGCAAGACAGAAACTATCTTTGCGATTTGCTGGTTCTTCTTTATGGTACCCCATTATTCAGGTAAGAGTGAGGGAGAAAAAGGTTAGAGGTGCGAGTGAGATAGATAGTGACGCTATCTGGGATCGTGCTATTTAGGAATAGGATAACAGTACGGTCAGTACGCGTCACTGCCTCCTGCCGTTACTACGCACCTCTCTCTTATTGTTACCATTGATCACGTACTACGATTTAAAGCTTTGTTTATTGGACTCGATTACTCTTTGTGCTCTGGACTTTGAAACGAACTCTTTACGACGACCTTTGCCTGTGTTTGGACAGTTTGTGTTTTGTGTGTGCTACCATGGCGACCTACACTCCGCAAGAATACGCAAATATGCACTACATTTATGGAGAATGTAGAGGTAATGGACGAGCTGCAGCGAGACTTTACAGAGAAAGGTATCCGAGGGCTACGCGATATCCCGACCATCGAGTTTTCATTAATGTGCACAGATCACTATGTGACGGGCGGTTCCCCAATCAAGTAGCTGGTGAAGGACGACCCGTAAATGACTTCATACGCGATGAAGTTTTAGAGGCGGTGTCGGCAAATCCAAGCATCTCTGTGCGAGGAATAGAAGCTGATACGGGGATACCGAAGAGCACAGCACACAGTATTCTCCAAAAAGAAGAATATCATCCGTACCACGTACAGCGAGTGCAAAGTCTTTTACCTCGAGACTATCCGAGCCGAGTCGCGTTTTGTGAAACAATCCTGCAAAAACATCGAGAAGACGAAAACTTTATCGACAAAATTTTGTGGTCAGATGAATCAACATTTAAGAAGGATGGCTACATGAACCTACACAACTTGCACGAGTGGCATGTGGAAAATCCGCACTTGATGCGAGAAGATAGATCCCAGTACCGGTTCAAAGTGAACATGTGGACCGGTATTCTCTGTGGGAATATTATTGGTCCATTTGAGATGCCCGAGAATTTGACTGGCGAATCATATTTAAATTTTCTTCAAAATGATTTGCCAAACTTACTAGAAGAGACCCCACCAGATATGTGGTTCCAACACGACGGCTGTCCAGCACATTTTCGCGTATCCGTTAGAGAGTTTTTGGACGAGCAATACCCGAACAGGTGGATTGGGCGATCAGGAACAATCCCGTGGCCAGCCCGCTCACCTGACTTAAATCCGCTGGATTTTTTTTTCTGGGGAACTATGAAGGAGCTCGTTTATGCGAAGCCCATTAATGACATCGCTGACCTTCGTGAGAAGATAACACAAGCAGTGCAGGTGATACGTCAAAAAAGTTACTCGCGAAACATAAAGCGGTCCTTTTTAAGGAGAGTGAGAGCTTGTATTGCCGCGGGTGGTCAACATTTTGAACATTTATTGTAATAAAATATCTTTAAACTAACATTCTTTGCTTTTATTCTACTGGGAACCCATCTACCTGTGTGTATTTCCTTCTTGCTCACTCTTGGAACCGAAGTAAATAATAGTAGTAACATAACAGTTTCTAAGATAAGAAAGGGTCCGACAGTTACCGTTAGTAGGTAGGCACTTCGTAAAAATTGGGTTGTTGAGTAAAAATATTATCAAAAATTTTTTTTTTCAAATTAATGTGTAAGTATTATACCTTTTTAAAAAGAGGAATAAACGCGTCAAAATTTGACGTCACTTGCCATACTATTTTGGTACATTTTTTTTACACTACAGTCGGTCAAAGTTGCGAAATTCAATAGTTTTCCATATCACCTTTAGTTAAAATAATATTTTATTTTAAAATGGTACAATAAGTACATTATTTTTACATTCTATTTAGACACAGCAATACCCTAGATTACAAAACCTCCAAGAAATATCGAAATTATCAGCATTAGCAGTCACAGCATTCAAAAGTATGTCACAGGGTGCTCATTTCCCCTTTTTTTTTGAAATCAGTATAATTCTGTAAGTACATGGGGTGGATTTTTTAAAATATTTTTCTGAGTACTGTTAGAACTTGGGGCATCGTGGGAATCCAGTTGGACGCCAGGTTCTTGGACACCCTGTATAAAAGAAAATCAACAGTTCATTGGATGAATATCGTTACCAAGGAGATGAATGAGAACATAATATTTTCTAATAAACTCTTGTTTGTAAAACGTTGTTATGTACTTAGTATGACGACGCCTTTTTTTTTTTTTTTGGTGGGTGTAAAATCATCGAATAACCCCTCCCGCTCTTGGGCAGAGCGAAAGGTAGTGTCACACTTCTACTGACTAAAAACCACCCATGTTCCTTCTTCGCCCTCTATGTCGAGGCCGCGATAACCGGTGGACTACCCGCGGCCCCGACAGGCGTCGGCCCTTTCGGGCCCCTCCCATGTTGCTGACATCTCTTTGAGGCGCGCGTGGAACACGAACGCGCCGTCGACACGGCCTGTTTTCGTCGTGAGATGGACGGACGGCGAGTTAGCCCATCACTCACCGTCCACAGGCCCGCGTCTACGGTGGCCGGAGGTCATCGCGGGACCCCCGACGCCCGGAGCGCCTCCCGCGGCGGCTGGGACGAGAGGTTCTCTCCCTCTCGCGTTCCGCCACCTCCTTCGCTAGCATCACTGCTTCGCAGAAGGAGGCGACGGCGTCCCATTCCTCCTCGCCCCGGACCATGGCTTGCACCAGGGCCGGGCGCGAGAGGTCGCCGCCGCCGATCGCCGCTACGAGAACACGGCGGGGCTCCGCCCAAGCGGGGCACACCTCCACTGTGTGCTCCACCGTGTCCTCCGGCCGATCCTCACAATGGTGGCATCCGGGCGTTTCCGCCCGCCTGATTCGGTGCAGGTACCTCCCGAAACAACCGTGTCCGGTGAGGACCTGCGTCAGATGGAAGGTGAGGGCGCCGTGGCGCCTCTCTAGCCACTCCTCAAAGAGGGGACTTACCGCCACTATCGTGGCGTGCCCAGTATGACGACGCCTCGTTTTCGGTTTCTTAGAAAACGCTGCTTATGTTTTTTTTTTTCGACGTTTTTCATTGATTTACAAAATCAGATGATAAGAAAGACGAATGTTTTTTGAAAAAGGTTTGTTTGCTTTCTAATCATCTCAACCTCATTACCTTCATTTACTTACCCTCCTTGGTGTGGGGGCGATTTTAGATCACCATCATACTTAGTCAGAAGGTAGGAAGGTTAGGTCGGAACTAATCCTCATAGGGTGAGGCAGAGATATACCTACTTATAGGCCTACCATTAAAATTAAAATAAATCATTTCGGCATTACATCATAGGAGTTAAATAAATTCCCATGTAGGTAATATGATGCGGGCGTATTTTTACCAACTGACTTCCACAGACCTCTGTATTCTCACAGACTCCATGGCTACTTCTGATCCATAAATCTGATTGAACTCTCATGCTATTCAGTCGCCAACAACTCATTCATACAAAATACTAAAAATCCCGACTGAAAAAGAAATTTGAATATTAAATTAAGAAATGAAAATATAATGGACCCCGCCTGCTTCCAAGTTTTGTTTAATTTAAAATGTGCTTGTTTTTTTCTTTTCAGGTTTTTCAGTCGGGATTTTTAGTTTTTTAACTACTTTTTTATTTTTAACTTTTTAGTTTTATTTTTTCTTTGTTCTTTCGTTGGTCGCGTAAAATTCTTCGCAAATGATTTAACTTTTGTGTTTGTTTATAGGTTTTGTGACTTTGGATTTCTTTTAAACATAATAAATGTCATAATATTATTGTAATCACCTTTTAAAATCCTTCATTTTGATACCCTACTCGATGGTAATGGTTTTTTTTTAAATCGGTGATATCGCCCCAAAAATCCGCAAATTAAAAAAAAGTAATTACCTTACCTACCCTGCCTACCACCCCCCCCTTCCTTATTACCTACCTTTCCTTAAGTAGGTCGGATAATTGGTTATGATATTATATTGTTAAGTTCAGTTACCTTCGTCAGCACGTGTCGTCATGGACACAGGCCTCCTCTTAACCTACCACTCGGGCCCAGTGCAGATTGGTAGATGTCACAAATCTTCGATTTTTTTGTTCTATGACAAGTCGGTTTCCTCACTATGTTTTACTTCACCGTTTTGCAGCAGTGTGGTGATAAAATAAATTACACAAAGTGATGCGCCTGCCTGGGTTCGAACCCACGACTTACTGTTCGTGAGTCGGGGCCGTCACCACTGGGCCACCGCTGCTCTCAGCACGTGTCAATTTTGCTCATAATCAACCTTCAATGTTCCCACAGCTGGGCAAAGTCTCCTCTATATGGACAAAGAGTCGGCAATAATTCAACACGCGGTCGCAGTGCGGGTTGTTAGATGTCACAAGTTTTCGATGTATTTGTTCTAGGACATGCCGGTTTCCTCTCGATGTTTTCCTTCACCATTATTTCGCTTACTCGAACAAAATTCTAGAAAAGATATTTTATTTGGAACAGAACAAATGTCTCGGCACCCAATAAATGTCGAACGCTCCTTGTTAGAGGCAAGCGGAGTTTTAATCATCAAGCGAAAATAGTAGTAAAACACTCCTGAAAAGACGTCTATAGGGAGCAAATTAATTTGGCGATTATTTACCTCTAGGGTAGTTAACAAAAAAAACTAATTAGTCCGTCAGATAGATTTCCAAAAAATATTGGACACGTGTTTTTTCTTTTTTACGTAAACACACAATAAAGACGATACAGTCCTTTAAAAACTCGTGTGACGTCATTTTCTGAGATGAGATGACATGTATGACTTTCTTTAGCGATCAATGACGTTACAACCCCCTACTCAAATCTTTGACGCGTTGTATCTTCGTCAATTTTTATCGATTTGATAAAACAAAAAATACGTATCCAATATTTGTCGATAGTCTAACAGACGGGCTACTTAGAATCATATTTATCGAAGTCAGTAAACATCCCTATTATTTGAGTCCAGTATATGTTCAAAATGAGATCAGCTGGAAATTCTTCACATTCAAGCTTTTTTGCGGTTCGTGAATTTTTTAGTAGTAGGTACCTAGATTTCAGCTTGATTTTAGAAAACGCGGTTAGCAAAGCCGCTTTAATTTTTTTGTAAGAATTCGTGGTGACATTTACAACGCCACGTGAGCTATCTTTGATAAGAGGATATATTTTAGACCTTTTATATGGGAAAAACAAAAGCTCGACAGCATATTTAATTTTGCCCTTCTCATAAGCTCGCATTTATACGTCTATTAGAGGATTAATCACTGCCCTGGAAGGTGTGAAATCATCAAATGACTCCTCCAGCTCTGATCAGGTCGGTAGGGAGTATCAGACTTCTACTGACTAAAAACCACCCATGTTTCTTCTTAGCCCTTTGTGTCGAGGCCGCGGTATCTCTTCCGAATAACCCGCAGCCCCGACTGGCGTTGGATAGGCGCGCGTGGAACACGAACGCGCCATCGGCTTGTCGTCGTCATAAGACGGACAGACGGCGAGCTAGCCCTTTACTCACCGTCCACAGCTATCACGTGGGCCCCGACGGCGACGCCCGGATCGTCTCCCATGGCAGCTGGGACGAGAGGTTTTCTCTCTCTCACGTAGTCACCAGCATCGACTTTTCGTTCTTCGTATGATTATAGAGTGAAAGTCAAACTAGACAAGGTAAGAGAAAGACAGGGAATCTCGACAAATAGCAATTAGCGAATTAGTTAATTCCACCGAATACAACCTTGTGCGAGATGATCCATTATCAATCCAAACGCAGTCACAATATTAGTTACGATCAAAGAATCCTTTGTCAACAGAGCCTAATTGTCCCTCGGGCACTATATTACGGAGGAGGGAAGACAATAAAGTGCTCACTTTAGCAAAATCAGAATTTTTACTAACTTACGAACAAACAAGGGTAAAGAAATCAGTCTAGGTTAGTTGTTGAACCAAATTGACGATTAATTTTAGAATTTTATTATTAGAACGCTGTTTCCTACAGTTTCTTTCACTGAAGCAAGTCAACTACCACACTATACCAGTTATTAAACATTTAACTAAAGATTGCGATCTATGTCACACTGTGAGTTAAGTAGCCGCGAAATATTAATTTAAAATAAAGATACGAGGGTTTATTACAAAAAGAGTTACTAATAATATGTCAAAAACAAAAGGATAAGGTGGTCGTTTTTATACTACGACAATCGTTATTAATCACTGTACCATGTGTGGGTGTGTCGTGTGGTCACCAAAAAACAAACAACAAACCACCACCAGTTAACAAAAAATATCTAATTAGTGCGTCAGATAGATTTCCAATAAATATTGGCCACGTATTTTTTCTTTTTTCACGTAAACAAACAATGAAGATGATACAGTGTTTTGAAAACTCGTGTGACGTCATTTTCCAAGACATTAGTATGGCATTCTTTACCGGTGAGTGACGTCACAATCCCCTACTCAAAACTTTGACGCGTTGTATCTTCGTCAATTTTTATTGATTTGATAAAACAAAAATACATTTCCAATATTTTTCGATAATATAAAAGACGGACTAATTAGAATCATATTTTTTAAGTCAGTACACATCCCTATTGCCCCCCCCCCACACACACATCCCTATATCCCTATAGGTACCTTAGCTTTCCATTTTATAACTCCTCAATGTCTCCAAATCGATCAAAGCACTCATCAGTCACGACCCCCTGTTGACTCGAATGTATTTACTTATCCGGCAGTTTTTCCATTTCTTCCACCGTTACTGTTTAGTTCCTGATTACGTAATAGAAGCTGATGTTATCCATTATTAGGAAAGCAAACTGGAATGTAGGTCATAAGGTCAGTTTTGTCATTAATTTGTATAGTTGTTTTGCTGTAGAGTATTTACTAGCTGAGTCCGATGACCTTCGTGTTTGTGAAATTATTAAAAAGTTTTACTAAAGTCTATAGTATAGTATAATAATATGGTTAAATCATGATTCTAAAGACACATAGCGATTATCATAACGTTACTATTGTTTTGCGAGAACTGAGTTTTTCTTCGGGGTGAAACTTACCCAATGTCTGATTATGTACACCTGACAACGTATGTACAAAACATCAGGACGATCGGTTCAGTGGTTTGGCGTGCAAAGGTAACAAACAATCTACTTTTGTTATTTTTTTATTAAAGGTAACCAACATACAAACTGACTTTCGCACTTATAATATTAGTTACGATATAGAAATCCAAGACGCCTTTCTTGAGATAACATTAATATGACGGATTTGTAGGATTTGGATTTGTAACTGACACTTATCTAGAACGTCAACAGTAAATAATAAAATAGTACAACTCAATTTCTGACTTCAAAGAGTAGCAGAGAGAAAATATTAGTCCTCGGAAAGGACTAATATTTTCGCTCTGCTACAATTCTTGCACTATTTTGCCCGATTCTGCGCTCCACGACTTATCTCGTGCTAGGTTTTGCAATAAATGACTAGATTTTCTCAATCGGGTGTGTCACAACGATTTGTGTATTTCCTAGTGGGATTCAGACCGCAGTATTTATAGCTATTTTTAGTCTACATGTTTGTGGATCTTGATGGTATAAGTGAAAACTTGTATGGAAGGAGTTTGGCATTTGGCTGTCACCTTGTTTCTACCCGACTACGGCGAAGCCAAAATAAAGGGTATTAAAGGGTAATGATTTTGGCAGACTATGTATGTAAGTATGTATGTTTGTATGTTTCACCGTAGCGCCTAGACTACTGAACGTATTTTAATAAATGAGGTGTCAATAGATTCGTAAGAATAGCCTGGGTGACATAGGCTACATAAATTTTAACAATTCTTATTATGACGGTATTTAAATGTCAAATTCTAAAAGAAAAGAAATTGAGATAACCATTACATGTTTGGTATCAAATGAAAGGTCTTGGCGAGTACATTACAAGTATGTATATCATATTAAAGTTCAACTCAAAATAATTATACGTTTAGATTGCGGTCTGTGTTATTTACTCGTATTATGTGAATAACAAACCAACATTAAGTAGAATATTACATTATGAAAGTAACATATATTATTACGTATTTATTGAATAATAAATAAAATTACTGCGACTACGGCTGCCCTCTATAATAATTATCAAATTATCTAGTTAATAGACGATATTTCTTGTTGAATACTTTTAAGACCGCGGTTTTATTAGTCTGTATTTTTATTCGTAGTCGGGTTTTAGTTTTTAAACTTATGTTTTTTATTATAGAAACTTTACCTCATACTAGGAATTTGCCCTGTATCTTGGATGTGTTTTCTAACACTTAAACTTACATAAACAAATAGTCCGACCCGGAACAACAACCTGTAGGTCATAGAAATATGTGATCCGTGCGGGGATCGAACCTGTGACGCGCCACTCAGCCACTGTACCAGCATTACCCGATTTAGAAAGGACCCTTGTTCTTCCTTACCCAACACGTATCATTTACACACAAAACAGAACAAAATCCCTCTTTACAGCATCCGCAACAAATCCCCCTAACCCGTTCATAACCATCAAAAGAGGATTTTCTAAAAACAAGCTGTCAATCCGCGATGAAACCCGAGCGCCTCCGACTGGGCCCGAACGGGATTTAGACCCACTTAGGCAGAAATCGCACACGACCGTCCTCATGTAAAGATCCTCGCTCACGAGTCTCACGACGAGTTTTTGTACCGTTGCTGTTGCGCGGCTCTTGAGGAGCTTGTTGATTAAATTATAACAGCCACACGGGTAAATCTTTAAGGTTAAGCAGCGCTTACGCACCTTGATCCATAGATGGCTGACATACACGTAAAATGAAAAAAGACGTAAGTACTTGGAAGCCATGAATCTTTAGATATATTTATATAGATTTTTATATAGATTTGACCGTATTGAGTTAACCAATATGTTATGCTATGTTGTCCCTAGAACAGTGTACAAGCGTAAGGTGCGCGCTGGCAGACTATTTTCTACGCGTACTTGCCATTCTAACACTGGTTTGCGCTCACCTGTTCGCAGAATGATATACCTAAAATGAGGCCTTTGAACATATTGATATTTTTGCAAGTTCTCCTAGTAAGAAAGTCAAATCAAAAGATCTCCTTGAGTGTAAGTTCAAAGATCTTATACTCAAGGAGATCTTTTGATTTGATTTACGTACAGTGTGTAAAATTATAGATTGTAAGCATGATAGTCAAGTAAGTTTAGTTTGTAATTTTGTTATGTATTAGTTATTATCATTATCCTAGCGTTTGGTTATTTGTAAGTATTCCACAGCTAATCTGTGAACATCGTTGTGGGCTAGAGTATTGTTTATGTTTTGTGTACCTCTTTTTTATACTATTCTGTATCTGTTTGATGTTCCACATAAATAAAAAGAATGCATTATATACCAAGCTAAGCCGTTAGACCCGGCCTGTCATTTAAAGATCTTTGTCAGTTGTTACAGTGGCTCAAAAATCTGTCAACCATTCTCACCAAAGCGTTTCGTATTGCCCTGTACTAACTGGGTTGTGTAGATCGGATAGACAATCGCTCCATGTAAACTGGTATTCAACTACATCCAGTTCGATTTAAAGTCGACCCTAACATAATTGGAAAAAGGGCTAGGTGTATCATGATTGGGGCTTTTACATAGCTAGTTGCTGACTCGCGTTAATCGCATTCCACGGTATCTGGGAAACGATACGAAGAGTGGGAACGTAGGAAGAGTACCGCATCAAGAGTATTTGCATCGCGACTAAAATGCAACAGCATCACATTAGAAGCAATACAGAATCGTAGGCATCGTGGCCAAGTTGCGTTTGCATCGCTGCCAAAAAGTCGCGGTGTGCGACGGTCCTAAGGCTTGGTGTATCGTAAATATACATTAAGAGTAAATTGCCTGAAGCAAGGACCATTTAATTTTGTACTATGTATGCATTTTTTGTTGTAATTTAGGAATGAAAGTAATCTGTAATAAATTTTATTTTTATTGGTTACAAAAAGGGCTAAATACAACCACGTTTTATATGCGCGACAAAAGGGATGTTTAATGACCAAATAAAATGTGATTCTAATTAGTCCGTCTGCTAGATTATCGAAAAAAATATTGGATACGTATTTTCTGTATTATCAAATCATTAAAACTTTACGAAGATAAAACGCGTCAAAGATTTGAGTGCGGGTTTGTGACGTCACTGACCGGTGAAATGCCAAACTAATGTCTTAGAATATGACGTCACACGAGTTTTCAAAAGCACTGTATCGTCTACATTGTTTGTTTATATGAAATGAGATAAAATACGTGGCCAATATTTTTTGAAAATCTATCTTCCTAATTGTATTTTTTGTTAACTACCCTATTTTGTTATTATCGTAAGGGTGAGTGCCTAAACTGGTGTCACTGCTCACGGGCCTCTGACTTGGTATTACATGCCGTCTAGAAATATCTCTTAGACATGCTGGTTCCCTCACAATGTTTTCCTTCACCGGAGCAAGTGTTAACTAAATACGCATTTGAATCTGAAAAATCAGAAGTGCGTGTCAGGAATCGAACTCGGGACCTTTGACTGGTTAGTCTAACGGTTATACCAGTAGGCTATCAGATACAACCATTTTACTGTATCGTTATTGCTTTTTTTGTTCGCATACAAAAAGTTACTAAACCCATGGGCATTCTCTATCAGTCAACCTACTCTCAAACCAAACACACGACATAATCACTCCACCACCCGGAGTGATTATGACGAGTGTTAGGTTTGAGAGTTAATTAAAATAAATGATTGGACTGCTTCGTTGGTTCAGTACAAATAACTATGCTTAATTCCAAAATTATAATCATAATTCCAAGACTAATATTTGATTTGAAAAAATACTGCTACCCACGAGCTGGCGACGCTGCGATAATGTAGATTAATAATGCGAAAGGATGTCGAAACGCGGTTATATACATAACACACATTTTGAAATACCACACTATTTACCTACAATGTTGTGTTTCCCAGACATTATTGAGTTTTTTATAAATAATAAAAAATCTTTATTTAATTTCACATTAAATATTAATACACAAATATGTAATTAACATTTTACGTCGGCTCGAGCTAAACTCAGAAAACACAAAAACAACGTCGCGTGTGCGGGGATGATGTCTAAAGAAGAGGTACCAACCTCTCCTTTTGACATCTAATCATACTGAAATTATTTGATATGATGCTAAAGTTGCTCTTCTAAACTACACACATCAAAAGTGTCTAGGGATCAAGCATTTTTATGCGGATTTCTTGAGATTGAGATGTGGCTTTGTAATAAATTTATGATTTTATAAATTTATATGGATCCTTTTTGGTGCATTTCATAATTTGAATCAGGAACTGTGAATCAAATTCGAGTAAAAGATGAAAATCAGCTGTCAATATTTTCCCTATAAAAACATACAACGCATTGAAGACATTATTAGTGCTACTGTTTCCCTACTACTGATTAAAACCAACGTTATTATGGAGCGGCGACGTCATTTAAGCAGGGAAGAAATGCTCAGAGCCGTGGGAATGATAGAAGCTGGTTCCCGGCAACGTACTGTGGGTTTAGCTCTGAATACAAGTCAGAGTGTTATCAGTCGACTTTGGACACGTTACCGAAGCACTGGTACCGTGGCTGAGCGCCATGGAGGACGGTATCGCTGCACCACACGGAGACAAGACCGATACATTCAAATCTTAACTCGAAGAGCTCCAACAATAACCGCCATGATGTTAGCCGTGAGGCTTCATCACTCTTCAGGGAACTTAATTAGCGACCAAACAGTCAGAAACCGCTTGCATGAAGTGAACCTTTATTCCCGAAGACCGCTACGGGTACCACCTATAGCAATGCACAATCGTAGGATTCGATATCAATGGGCTCTTGAACACAGAAATTGGGCAGAAGAACAATGGCGTTTCGTGTGCTTTTCTGATGAGTCTCGTTTTGGTATGAGACCGGATACAAGACGTATTACGACACTGGAGAACCCCTGGACGCCAACAGCGATTAAAATCCTGCCAGGAAGTCCATCCTTATAGTGGTGGAACCATCATGGTATGGGCGGGTATTTGGATCGGCGGAAGAACTGAGTTGATTTGGATCAGAGGCAACCTCAACGCTCAAATTTATGCTGAGACGATTGTATCAGACGTCATCGTTCCTCTACAAGTGCAAATCGGTCCCTTATTTCAGTTAATGCATGATAATGCACGACCGCACACCGCAAGAGTTGTAAGACAGACTCTCGCCGCAGCTAACATCAATGTCCTGCCCTGGCCTGCTCAGTCGCCAGACTTGAACCCGATTGAGCATGCATGGGATATGCTACAGAGAAGAGCTCTGCCGAATATGGAGGGTATCCAGTCGCAAGAAGACCTTTTTTTGTTGTTGCAACGAACATGGGCGGCCATTCCACAGCGTGATTTGGATGAACTCATTTTTAGTATGCCAAACCGATGTTCTTGTGTTGTTAGTGTTCGCGGTAGAAACACGGATTATTAATTGTTTAAGTTACCCAATAAAATTTTAAAGAAAACTGTTATTTCAGTCTTTTTTTCGAACTTTAATGTTAGTGGTTCAAATGTCAAAAATCCCTTTATTAGGAAAATGGCAAATTTCTTTATTAATGCAAAGGTGACTTGGTTTATCGTTACTGTGACAAACGAAAACACTTTATTTGATGAATCCTTAAAGAAAATTTTAATTAATATCAATCAGGAGAAAAGTTATTGCAAAAATAAATGTTGATCCCTAGACACTTTTGATGTGTGTATTTCAAGTGGTGATATAATTATGACTAACTTCCGCACTCAGATAGCTTAAATGATTACTTAGGCCATCACTTAGTAAAGGTTTTGACTGTTTTGTCATACAAAAGTATGGCAAATCTTTACTAAATGATGGCTTAAGTAATCATTAAATATCTCTGAGTACCGCAGTAAATGCCATATATATAACACACACAAAATCCAAACGTATACTGCATACGATACGTTTGGATTCTGTGTACAAATACAAATACAAATAGAATCTTCAAAGCTATTTAACCTGTAACATTAAACTTTAAAATTTAAAGCATTTTCTTCCATAAGTCTAACGAAGAAAAATGGACTTTCTGTGTATTTCCATTAGTTTGTTATTACATCAAATAGTAACTTTGAGGCTTCATCTTTCAGAAACTATCTTGTTAATAAGTTTAGAGGAGCTAGACCTTAACAGAATAAAAAGATACATACCAGTATGTTATGAATAAATAATGCTTTTTCTTTGCAGCTTTTTTTTTACAAAATTGTTAGTGTAGATAAAAAAATATGAAATCTTAAGTGAGTTCAGAGTTAGCAAGTTTTTCAAATTTAAATTGAATCCATCATCATTTTGCTTGCCGGATTTTCAAAACAATACGATGTTACACATCAAAATGTACCATATCATAAATGTACCACAATCTGTTTTATATAAATAAAGATTATTATTAAATTAAGATTATGTTTGAAATAAAGAGATACAGCTGTTATTATTTAACCAAATGCTCCACAAAATAAACAACACCATTGGATTAAATTAAAAGAACGCCTACAAAACTTTAAAGCTCATTTCTAAACTTACCTTAACTTAGCCGTATACCTGATAACTTAGCGAAGCACACAACAACTTAACCTGGGTTGCCACGATTTGATAGCAAATGCAGTTTTGAACTTATGATAAGAAAGTTTCTAATATGACGTTTAGTTTAATCAGCTTTGGCGAGCTTTCCGGAGTCTGGGCCCCGATTTAAGTGGTACTTAGCAATACCTATAGATTATTACCTAACTGAAGCGCGCGGCTTCGCCCTCGTGGCTGTTGCTCAAGTTATACAAGATGATTTTTTAGTCACCGACTAAATTCTTATATACTAATCTTTAGCGAAAATCATTGAATTTGTGTTTTTTCTTTTAGTATCACTCAATACAAAAATATTGAGATATCACATCACAAAGTTTAAACGTTTCACGGAGAGCGGATAATTCATTCGAAAAAGTGATTTTATATAAAAATTTTACGTAGGTCTGTACCTATCGTTTTTTCTTTCAAAAATGGTGTTAGTAAATGATACCTAATGCCAAGAATAAATTTGGACGGTGACCAAAAAAACATCTTGTGTGAACATAATCGAAACAGTAGTTTTAGAGTTTTCGAAAAGTGCTGATTATCAGTCTAGTTTGAATAAATGAGTTTTGATTTTGATTCAGTTTGGGGCTGACACAATCTAGATTGCCTTTGAGCTCGTGGCCGAATAATAACTGCCACTTAGGTCGAGCTTTAAGTTAATTCGCACTTGCCTAGGTTGGTCTGTAGATGGGTGACCGCCAATTAATCTCGTCAAGCTGTTGGTCCCGGCTGCCATATATTAGAACTTTGGCAGTCGTTACAGGTAGTCAATGTACTGAAGTTTGACAAGTGACAACCAGTCTTACCAAAGGGTATCGTATTACCTAGTATTGACTGGGTTGTGGAGATCAGATATGATAGAGGCAGTAGTTTCATTTAAAATATTGGTACTGAGCTGCATGCAGCTAGATTAGAAGCCCGCTTCAACATCGTTGTGAAAAGGCTGGACAGATGAGGATCTCAGTTTTGGGACACAATCTAGATTACCATCGACACACTTAGAAGAAGATAGAAGTCTATACATTATCTCCAATATCAAGTTCTAGCGCTGACTGGCATAACAGAACATCACGGCTTGTAATACCCCAAGATTTAAGCAATGGTCTAGCTCCCCGACCGTCCATCTTATGACGACGACAGGCCGTGTCCACGACGCGTTCGTGTTCCACGCGCGCCTCAAAGAGATGTCAGCAAGATGCAAGGGCCGGCGTCCGTCGGGGCTGCGGGATGTTGTAAGAGATACCGCGGCGTTGACATAAAGGGCTAAGAAGGAACATGGGTGGTTTTTAGTCAGTAGAAGTCTGACACTCCCTTTCGCTCTGCCCAAGAGCGGGAGGGGTTATTTGATGATTTCCCACCCGCCAAAAAAAAAAGGGTTAAGCAATGGTGTGCTTAACAAGAACACCCACATTTCAACAGTTGTTTTAAATTTAATTTAATAGTAGGGGAGCGTATTGACATTAACCCTAAAATTCCTGAAAAAAACTCAAAAACACTTCGACCGACCCGTGAATCGATTCGAAGACCTCGTGCTCAGCAGAGACACTCGGACTGTCTCGCGATTTATAAACACGAAAATAAATAAATTAATTAATGATGGCATAAAAAGACTCCGAACCTTTTAAAATGCCAAAAAAGAAACCTAAATCTAAGAAGACGATAATAATAAAACCGCAAACAAAAAATTAAAGTAAGTTAACGAAAATCCCCAGAATTTCAGAAATTTTGAAGCTTATAAACGTCAACAAGGGAATATCAAATTATATTAGACCTTATTTTTCGTTGCCAGAGCCCGCAAGATAGGAGATGAAAAATAATGACGACCAAAAGGTTTATGATAAAGAAAAAATCCGTTTAACATTTTTGGTTTATTAATAAAACCAGCTGTTATCTGAGACGTCGCTATAAGGAGACTTTAACCCCTGGATCTGTAAGGAGTTAAGATTTTTTTAACTATAAATATATAGCATATGATTTTTAGCACTAATCGTTGGTTGATTGTGGGCGTCGGTGAGTAGTGTTGGTTGAAGAAACCAGACTCGTACACCGATACACTCAATCAATAGTCCCAAGTACAGTTGATCTAGATAGTTAGACACTCAAACTCTGTAGGTAAGTATTTCAGAACACGCGATGGTTCAGCGATCGCATGCGCCGCCGCGCCTGTCCACTGAGAGATGACGTACCGACCGGCCGGGGCGTGCGCACCAATGACTGCATCCAGCGCCACCAGATGGCGCTGGCGTAATGAATACGACTCGATGCTGACAAATATTTTAATGTACTTCCACGACGATCGAACCAAGAAACTCAGCAGCATGACTCAAAGCATTCATTCCAATGAGACCACTACTGCAGTCTCAAAGCATAATAACTATTCATCATCATCGTCAGCCTATAATGTTCCCACTGCAGGGGCTCAGGTCTCCCCTCTAGGAGAGGGAGTGCCTAACTAACTTACAACTTGTGAAAGTAGGTACTGTAGTTGCCCACTCCAAAACGAAGATCTCTATGGAATAAAATGTGCAAGAGCAGTTCCTAGACCCGGTCAGGCAAAATGTTACTTGGTTTTATATCAGGAATTGCCCTCGAAGAGTGATGTTATGTTAATATTTTATTGTCCTGACATAATTCCGAGTTACTAAAGTATGTTTTTTACAAAAAATGCGAATAGCACCATCTTGTTCTGTGTAAATTGCCAAATGTCTTTTTATAGCAAAATGGGTATGTTCTTGACCTCGACCACGACTTATGAAAAACGGCGGAAGAGGTCTATGATGGAACGAGCGTACTCAGAAGATGCCTGCTTTTTTTTTTTTTTTTTTTTTTGGTGGGTGTAAAATCATCGAATAACCCCTCCCGCTCTTGGGCAGAGCGAAAGGGAGTGTCAGACTTCTACTGACTAAAAACCACCCATGTTCCTTCTTCGCCCTCTATGTCGAGGCCGCGATAACCAGAGGACTACCCGCAGCCCCGATAGGCAGAAGATGCCTGCTCAATCTTGCTTTAAAATTCGATGAGTTAAATTAAGAAGGAAACACAGACAGTTCCAAGCTTTGGCTGTGCAATTGTGCATATTATAAACACGGAGTACGACTTGAACTGTATAGTAAGAAAACAACATTTTTCCTATCATTCTCCTGCCCTTGTACCAATTTATTTGGGGTCGGTGAAGCACATCTTCTTCATCTTCTCTATTTCTCGTCATGTCAGCAGTCACCTCCTTTCTAGCCATATCATCCTTCACACAGTCCATCCATCGTTTCTTTGGTCTTCCTCTACTCTTATAGCTATCTACATACATACTCACCATGACAGAGTACGAATTTGCCTTCATAGAAAAAAACTACATTACCACGTTATTGATTGAAGACCACTTAAAGGTCTCCGACGATGTTTGCCTCCACAAAAACTATTGAATGCCACAAAATATTTATCTTCTGATAAAATCAACCAAACTAAGCGATGGTATCAAGTAACCTCAAGTTTACTTAACCATTACTTTCTTTAGTAAGCCATTTTCCCTATTGACTTGCACTCTGTCATTCTTGTCACCGAAATAGTGGGCACACTGATAGATATATGAATTTACACAGTTCCAGTATACCTGAACTGTCATTGTATGGGCTTTTCATCTAGAAAGAGATCAGCATATACTGGGACGTTTGTAGTATTAAGTCAATGTTCCAGTTTCAGCTGAACTGCCGTCGTATAGAATTTGCGTCTACTGAGAGTTTAGTGGAAACTGGTTTAGAATAAACTGACTAGTCACATCTCTGGCTTTAGGGCACAACAAGGGGTATGCCCTAAAGCAATTATTTGTTAGTGAGTAATATTGACATCTTTTTGCAAATATTTTCGCTGAAATGTGATTCGTTTGGTTTTGGTAAAATGCTTGCCGAAGCAATTGTTAGGTCCTTGATTGAATGGTGAATAACTGTACTTGAACTGTTTGCTCGATTTTGTTTCGAATGTTTTTTTTTTTTTTTCATTTATTTTATTTTTTATTTGGCTTGTATTGTCCCACTCCTGAGAAAAGGCCCTCCCATTCCTTCCACTTCTTACGATGGTGTGCTTTTTCTCGCCATTTGGTGGGAAAGCCATGCAAGAAGTTCCGCCATCTTCTCTTCGGTCTACCGTGACCCGTCTAGCTATGTCAGAGCTCCAGTCTTGCGATATTTGGACCCACAGCTACGGCGGCATCTCGCAGACATGGCCTGCCCAGTCCCATTTCAGTCTCGCCGTTTTATAAGCGACGTCGAATATTTGCGTTCTAGAGCGCAGTGTGGTGTTTTATATCCAGTCAGTTAATTTTACATTGAGTGCTGCGCTCCATCGCTCGGTGGCAAACCATAATTTCTCTTTATTTTGATAAATTAAACCGTATCAGTCACAGATAAAGTTCAATTATGAGATAGCAACTTCCTTTATCTTAAATTCTGAAATTATCCGCTGAATAACCACTACCTATATCGAGTTGATATTGGTTTGGTGTTGTTTAAATAGAAACTACACCAATCGGGAAACACCAAATAGATCTCGAAGTACTAAGGAAATAGAACTCGAATTTTAAAGTAGCAATATACTGAATTTTACATGACGAGAAAATATTGTTTCTTTTTTTTTTTAAACGTTGCCTCACACTAGGAATTTCTCCTGTAACGTGGGTGCGATCACAAACATTTAAGCTCACATACACAAATACCACCGTGCGGGGATCGACCACGTCACGCGGTAAAAACGGAACCCTTATTAGGATCACTCGTTTATCTGTCTGTCCGACCATTCCCCCCCTTATCTCTGAAAATACTGAGCCTTATTTTTTTTAAATACAGAAATTAGTTGAACACTTATTATTGTTTTTTTAATAGCTTGCACTGTCTGAATAACTATACTCCCGTCCCACTGCTGGGCAAAGGCCTCCCACAACTCTTTCCAAGTGCTCTTTTCCTGAGCCTCCTTGAACCAGCACTCGTAGTGTGCGTCCAGATCGTCTTGCCACCTCTTTCTGGGCCGGCCTCGGCGGCGCCGTCCGTCTTCCGGCAACCATTGTGTTGAGGCTTTTGCCCAGCGGTCATCGTGCATGTCGCTGACGTGACCCGCCCAATCCAATTTCGGCGTAGCAGCCTTCTTGCCAACGTCCACTATGCCCGTTTTGGAGCGCAGCGTGGAGTTCGAATTATATCTTGTCTTTTGACACCCAAAATTCTACGTTTCATTGCCTTTTTTTCCATTGCCCTTCAACACTTATAGATTAAGAAAAATTTATAAGAAATCTATCGTGCTAAAATGACATGGAAAATCTCTCAATATCTACTAAAATGTTATGGAATCATTCAAGTGCCAGTTTTTTTATACAAAATTGTATGCAATGCAATGTTGCAAACTACACACATCAAAAGTGTCTAGGGATCAACATTTATTTTTGCAATAATTTTTCTCCTGATTGGTATTAATTAAAATTTTCTTTAAGGATTCATCAAATAAAGTGTTTTCGTTTGTCACAGTAACGATAAACCAAGTCACCTTTGCATTAATAAAGAAATTTGCCATTTTCCTAATAAAGGGATTTTTGACATTTGAACCACTATCATTAAAGTTCGAAAAAAAGACTGAAATAACAGTTTTCTTTAAAATTTTATTGGGTAACTTAAACAATTAATAATCCGTGTTTCTACCGCGATCACTAACAACACAAGAACATCGGTTTGGCATACTCAAAATGAGTTCATCCAAATCACGCTGTGGAATGGCCGCCCATGTTCGTTGCAACAACAAAAAAAGGTCTTCTTGCGACTGGATACCCTCCATATTCGGCAGAGCTCTTCTCTGTAGCATATCCCATGCATGCTCAATCGGGTTCAAGTCTGGCGACTGAGCAGGCCAGGGCAGGACATTGATGTTAGCTGCGGCGAGAGTCTCTCTTACAACTCTTGCGGTGTGCGGTCGTGCATTATCATGCATTAACTGAAATAAGGGACCGATTTGCACTTGTAGAGGAACGATGACGTCTGATACAATCGTCTCAGCATAAATTTGAGCGTTGAGGTTGCCTCTGATCCAAATCAACTCAGTTCTTCCGCCGATCCAAATACCCGCCCATACCATGATGGTTCCACCACTATAAGGATGGACTTCCTGGCAGGATTTTAATCGCTGTTGGCGTCCAGGGGTTCTTCAGTGTCGTATACGTCTTGTATCCGGTCTCATACCAAAACGAGACTCATCAGAAAAGCACACGAAACGCCATTGTTCTTCTGCCCAATTTCTGTGTTCAAGAGCCCATTGATATCGAATCCTACGATTGTGCATTGCTATAGGTGGTACCCGTAGCGGTCTTTGGGAATGAAGGTTCACTTCATGCAAGCGGTTTCTGACTGTTTGGTCGCTAATTAAGTTCCCTGAAGAGTGATGAAGCCTCACGGCTAACATCATGGCGGTTATTGTTGGAGCTCTTCGAGTTAAGATTTGAATGTATCGGTCTTGTCTCCGTGTGGTGCAGCGATACCGTCCTCCATGGCGCTCAGCCACGGTATCAGTGCTTCGGTAACGTGTCCAAAGTCGACTGATAACACTCTGACTTGTATTCAGAGCTAAAGCCACAGTACGATGCCGGGAACCAGCTTCTATCATTCCCACGGCTCTGAACATTTCTTCCCTGCTTAAATGACGTCGCCGCTCCATAATAACGTTGGTTTTAATCAGTAGTAGGGAAACAGTAGCACTAATAATGTCTTCAATGCGTTGTATGTTTTTATAGGGAAAATATTGACAGCTGATTTTCATCTTTTACTCGAATTTGATTCACTGTTCCTGATTCAAATTATGAAATGCACCAAAAAGGATCCATATAAATTTATAAAATCATAAATTTATTACAAAGCCACATCTCAATCTCAAGAAATCCGCATAAAAATGCTTGATCCCTAGACACTTTTGATGTGTGTATACACAATGTGTTAAATCCGTTACATTAATGAGTCCTTAAGTAAACCGTGATTGTTCTGCCCATCAAAAAATCAAGTGGTTTCCCAGCAATCATTTTTGCAAATAGTTATTATTTGATGTATGGCTTCGTAAAGGGATCGTTTGCCCTTGTATGTTAGAATGATTTAGGTATAGACTAATAGAATTGAGGTCATAAAAACTTCATGGTTACTGCACTACTACGTCCAATTGAATCCCAAAAAAACTGAAATGTCTATGAAAATTGGTGTAGATCCGCCGCCAAACATGGCGATGTACACTGGAACCGGGCTTTTACGCGTCAAGTAAAAGGCTTTTTATTGCACATAAAATTATTTTCGTATGAAGCGCCCCGCTTCTGTGGCCCGGATAATGTAATTGTTGTAAGGGATAGGCGGTAGCGGTTTTGCAACATAATTCGTTATCTTTATGGCGCAAGAGTTTCCACGGATAGCAATCGCCAACTGCATTGGCAAGCCGCACCAACTCACCTTTCGGATTGCAATGACTGAGGTCTCAAAAATGCCGTTTTCATCAAATAGTCACTCAAGAGATCTTTATGAACTAAGACGGTTGTATTGGTGATTTTTTTCATTATTACTCTGTAAATAAACATTTTTCCGCGAATCCCATTTTATTTACAAAAAAACATTAGAAAACTTGAATTTCGCGAGCTAACTCGTCGCCACCACTTTAAAGTTTTTATAGAGTAACTGAACCAGTCATACCATCACTGCTATCACTAAGAGAGAGACACAATTATTTGTTTGACAAAATGAAAATACTGAACTCACCTCGGTATTGGCCGTGGCGGAAGGAGGTAAGGATCGCAGCAGGTTGCATTCAAAATTGTAGTAGTTGTTGTTACTTCCATTTAAAAAAAAAACACAGTTTTTTCTAATTTTTGAAGGAACTACCTGATGGCCGTGACCTTTGTCTGCGTAAAATGGTTACAAAAATATAACTTTCCTATTCCGTATTTGAATCGGATTTTTTTCAACAATTTCAAGGGTGTTTTTACACGAAACTGTAATATTTTTCTTAAATGAAAGGACTCTAAGTTACTTCTTATAAAATCAGGTATATGTCTATCAGTAAAAGCCGTTTCGGAGATTAACCGAACAAACAGACAGACAGATGAAAAATTAAATATTTACACCACAATCTCTCTTAGCTTGCACCACAGCTCAACATGTCACGATATTGAATTCTTTTCGTAAATGAGTGAGAGTAGACATCCGTACATGTCTTCTGTTGACGTTCACTGAATTAATATCAACTGATGACATAAACGGATTACATGAATTCGAAACAAGAAATAAGCACCTTATGGTACAATTTTGAAGGCGATCTTAGCCGCAAACTAATAATTATCTGGGAACCCCCTAGTTACGGGGTTATTGGGGGTCAGAGTTCCGAATTTTTCACAGCCGTTTTTTCAGGTTATAATTACTGTACTTAAATATAACTACTAAACTAACTAAATAAAAAAAATATACAAACAAATAAAAAAAATGACGGTACTTTTACTGGCAGATAGCTGATATTATAAGAAGTAACATAGGCTACATTTATTTTAGAAAAATAATAAGGATGCCGTGCATCCATTATACATTGAAATCTTTGAAATATTGATTATGTGTGCATTATAATTATTACGATACTATGTTGGGGTCGGCTTCCTGTCTAAAAGGATGCAGCTGAATACCAGTATTTTACATGGAGTGACTGCCTATCTGCCCTTCACAACCCACTTAATACTGGGTATGGGTAATACGATACCCTTTGGTAAGACTGGTTGTAAGACTTTCAGGTCACTGACTACCTGTAACGACTGCCAAAGATCCGGCAGCCGGGATCAACAGCATAACGCGTTTTCCGAGGCACGGAAGAAACTCGGTAAGTAATGGGTGGTCACCCATCCACAGACAAACCTAGGCATGCACGGCTTAACCAAAAGATCGACCCAAGTGGCAGTTATTATTAAGCCCGAGCTACGATACAGAATAAAACTTTAAAACAGCGTCGAAAGTGCCCATTAAACCTACATAGTACGTACTACCCCGATTTTACTTTGTTTGTAATTTAATTCGAAACTTATTGTAACTTATTTTCATGTAAAATAAGTTTCAAATTAAAATATGTATCGAAAATCTTTAAAATACTAAATTGTTTCAGAATCTACATTTTCTAAGGAAATGAAAAGAATTAAAACTTAGTTTTGAGAAGAAAATTGTCTGTAAATTAGTTATTGCGTAAGTCATATAACTGAATAATTTAACATAGTAATCAGTATTTCGTAAATCAATAGTTTTTAAATTAAAGTATTTACATAAAGGCACGCTATATTTAGGGCCAGTCTCACCACCGACGATTAAATTTCCACTATCTTACTTGGCAGACAATTACTGTTCTATTTTTAATACAAATTCTGTTCCATTTTTGAATTCATTAATTCTGTAAGTAATGGTTATTCAAACATTGTAAAACATGTCTACCTGCCGCACTCAGAGACGTTTTATTACAAGTAATCAGTAAGTAAGCCGTAGCTTAGTAACAATTTTACAACCTTCACTAAGTGACGGCTTCAGTAATCATTACCGCCCAAGAGCGGGAGGGGTTATTTGATGATTTTCAACCCCCAAAAAAAAAAGGTGTACCGACGATAACTATAAGTGACCGGAAAAAACGAATGACACAATTATCGACAAAAGTATCCACACGTTACAGAAGAAACAGAGAAAAGAGATGTTGCACACATGATCTGTGTAATAATGTAAACGAGTCCCGGCTCAGGCAAAATGTTTTTAGGTGTTTCATTAGTAATTGCTTAGTACTAGTAACAGACAAGGAGTCAGGATTAAGAAGGAAGGAGAGGGCTAAGAAGGAACATAGGTGGTTTTTAGTCAGTAGAAGTCTGACACTCCCTTTCGCTCTGCCCAAGAGCGGGAGGGGTTATTCGATGATTTTCCACACGCCAAAAAAAAAAAAAAGGAGTCAGGATTCATGCTCGGTTCAAGGAATATAGGCGTAATCTTATTTATTTATCAACTTACATCTACAATTACAGTGTAACCCCAATGTGCTTCCCAAATGCGCTTTAATTACATAAACCTAACTAAATTGTTACATATAACTTATAATTATCTATTACATATACGAAATAAAGCATTCCTTGTGAATCCACTCAGAGAACAACAGAATAAATCCATCTCACTCGTTTTGAGGTTGAGCGTTCGGAGTTCACGCGTCAGCAGCGCCTCCTGCACCGAAAAAATACTTTTGTTGAATATACTAAATTCTCAGTATTTTTTGCAAAAGCCAAGTGTTAATATAGGTCCTACACACATTTTTGTTGATTTTACTAAACCCAAATAGTTAAACATTTACAAAACTGGTATGGTATTAATAACTCATTAGAATTGTAATAACGTTATTTTTACTACGTATCCGAATCGGTTAGACTTACAAACAAGTTTCGTAAAATCGATCGATTATACGAAACGAGTCATGTAATATTCACCGTCATTATTTAATATAATTTAAGGATATTTTTGTATTTTTTATCAAACCTGTCTCGTATATTTTACCCTCTAATTAATTAAACATACGATACTAGTCTTGCAAAATTTACTCATTCTATATCGTAGACTTAACGAGATAACTTAGTATTTTATTGCTAAATCGGCTTCGTATATTTTACCCTTCAGCTTTTGTAGACTTTAAGATACTAGTCTTGTAATATTCAAAAATTCTCTTTCGTAAAATTTACGTGTCATATTTAGTATTATTCAGTAAAGTTGTTTAGTATATTTTACAACATTATTTACCTAAAATGTACGACACTAGTCTCGCAATATTTACTCATTCTGTTTCGTAAACTTAACGAGTTAACTTTAGTGTTTTTTTGCTAAATCGGCTTCGTATATTTTACCCTTCAGCTTTTGTAGACTATGCGATACTAGTCATGTAATATTCACTCATTCCGTTTCGTATAATTTAAGGTTTTTTTTTTTTTAGTATTTTTGAATAAACCTGTTTTGTATACTTTACTGGTCATGTTATGTATTTTCACTAAATAAGTATCGTTTATATTATCATTATTGTATAGTACGTTCTACGAAACTGGCTTTGCTAGGTTTACTCATTTACTTTCGTATATTGTGCAACTTTACTTCGGTGGAATCTACAAACAAATTTTAACAATATTGCTTTCGCAATATTTTCCTACACACAAAATTGTCATGATACTTACTTTCATGTTTTAGTTGTTTTTAAATTTCTTAGAATAACGTCATGTGAAACAAAATCGTTTCGTAGGAAGGTTACTCTAAAAGATTTAGAGACAACTTAAACCTGTAAGTAAATCAATCATGAAAACAAATACATGAAGCTTTTATAGAAGTAGTAAAATATTATGTAAAATACAATATCAAAGAAATCCAGATAAGTGCAATATTACTGGGTAAACACTAAAACAAAATACCGAGTAGAACGTTCCAAAGTAAAGTCGTAAACGAAAGTAGATGCTAGGTCAAAATAAATATAGCAAATAAATAACACAGGACCCCTTAAAAGTACACAAAAAATAATAAAATTTGGTGAAATTATCATAATTATACAAAAGAATGAATGATTAAATATTACAATTCCAAGATTTGGTCAGAAAGGGGACTAAAATAATAACAGAATGTAAAAAAAATAAGAACATTTTATTTAAAAAACAGGAACAATCGACATAGTTACTTACCTATCTAAGTTTTGTTAGGTAAGTACCAACTTAATTTTACAATTCACATTTTAATAAAAAAATATAAATTTCTTAAAATTCGAAAACACTGTTTATTAAGTTAGAGGATGCATTATTCCTAAGTTAATCTTAAACTATGATATATTCATAAATGTAAACAATACAAAAACAGTTTATTTAAACAAACAACAGGAACAATTATTGATACTTATCTAAGTTATATAATGTAAGTAGCTACCTACCAACTTAGTTCTACAGTTCACATTAAGTATAATAAATAAATTACAAAACAATAAATTTCTTAATTCGAAAACGCTGTCTATAGTCTAGTGCAATTAGAGAAAAAATACTCAAAACGTAGAACAAAATTTGATTTTCATGGGACTTTTTTTAGTGAGTTCCTAGAGTGGAGAAGAAAGTTTTAAAAAAAAATTTCGCCGCTCGTGACTTTTTTTAATTCTATAATTTCCTTTTCGACGGCAGGGAAATAACACGTAGATAGCACAATAAATTTAAAGATAAACAGAAAGCACGCCCTGAAACGAATGTTTACTTCTGTGTGACGTCACCAATATTTAACAAGTATCTTTAAATATTTTTCTAGTTATTATACCTCATTAGATAGCTAATAAAATGAGGATTTAGACATTCATTTGCACATTGAGTTTCATTGCAGTATTTGGAAAAAAAATGCTTTCATTAACAGAGACAATTTTTTGACATTTCTTATTGAATTTTAAGTTACTACAGTTATGAAAGTGGTCTTCGTTAATATTTTCTTGTCCAGTTATCTGTGAAAAAGCATCAGTTACCAATTCTTTTTACCAAAAGGAATCTTAAAATTCTACATTTTTAGAAATAAATGCAGAAAAAAGGAAATTTTCAAAAAAAAAAATTACTTGAAATATGCATTACGTCAACAACAATAAACAAAGAAACGGACAAAATCAGCGTTTAATGGATGCACGCAGGTCACAATATTACGCAACAATATGTATTCGTTATTCGTAAACGAAAACAAAAAAAAATCCAAAGAAAATAAAAAAAAAGTCGCGGGCGGGAATATTTTTTTAACTTCTCCACTTCTAGAACTGATTCATAAAAAAAGTCCCATGAAAGTTTGACCACTATCAACTTCGCTCCATCTTTATGTCTAATTGCACTCGACTATTATTAGGACATAGGATGCATTCTTCCCAAGTCAAGAAATATTGAAAATGGGTCTTAAATCCCGACCAATAGAGGGTCCCAAACGATCATTACACAAACATACATTGGTACATGAATGAGCATTAACTTTTAAATTATTACACAAAATATTGCGAGAACATATTTGCTAGGGTTAAGTTAAGTTAAGTTAAGGGTTATCCCTTTACACTATGACAAACGAAATTGCAAGAACATTTTTGAGCATTCTCTTTTAAATTATCAAAATAGGCATTACCCTTTATTTTAACACATTTAGTTTTGGAAGACACTTATTACTAGAATTAGGAAATAAAGATTGTGGAGTAATATTATTATTAGCCCTTCGTATGGGACACGAAACACGGTTATCACTTTCACACGCACTATTATTGTTATTGTTTTGAATAGAGTAAATAGAGTCAGACTCGCGAGATTGAAACAAAAACTTTGACCACTAGAATGTTTATTATTCTCACCTGGACCAGGACTCTGCAACGCCTGTACCTAACTTACGGCAATGCTCCTTGGAGTGGCCGAACTTCCTGCAGTAAGCGCAGGTAGGCCGTAGCCTCCTTGTGGAGTCCTACTTGGGTGGAAAAGGCGCGGGGGACGCCGCTGGAACAAGCGCGAGCGAAGCGGGCGGGACCTGCACCGCGGCGCGGGCAGCTGGCGCACCGTAGATATGCGTACGTGCGACGGTGCGAGGCCGCTAACGTGCGCGCGTGCCCGGCTGTTGTCACGACCGTTATCACTCGAGGCGGTTTGTGTAGCCGGCGTTGATGTTGGCGGCGGTTGTGTTCGTCGCTCACTCGCCGTGTGCTTCATGACAGTTTTTTCGCCGAAGAATCTTCTACTATTCGTGCCAGGCGGAGTAAACCATAGAAGTTATTGCACTCTTCTCGTCGTAAACTTTTCCTAATTGTACTATGTAGGAGACCGTAGGTCTACTTGAACTGACTCTGTTATGTCACCCTTAGGCAAGCGTGCGAAAAGGGTGCGAACGCGAATAAGTCGGTGTTTTCAATGTCCTGCAGCGTGGCAAATATATCCGATGAGGCGGTCGGCTATAATCACTTATCAAGTTATCCTCGGCTTCTCGCCATGAAGACACGGAGTATTTTATGCCTTGGAAGGAAGGTCTTAGATTGGAAGTAAAATTTATTCACGTATTGACACGATCACAATTATTATTTACAAGAGTTCGGAATGTTATTTGTGAACGACAGGTCTAGATGCGTGGCGTCGCGAATACACTTGCGCGGGAAACTAGAGATTATGCGCACGCGGTACAATACAACTAATACAAGTGCTTTGTGCATAGGCAGCAGCGGACTGGCGAGCGCCGCGCACCGCTCGCAACGGCCACGTGGGAAAGAGATAGAGCGATACAAGTTTTTTTTTTTTTTTTGTGGCTTCGCGATACAAGTTATCCGGTGTATAGCTCGGGCACGCGACTACGGGACGCTCTAATTGGTCGCGTCGTTGGGCTTTGGGTTGCTACAACTTTTAATAAAATGTTCCTGTTTAGTTTTTCTACATCTGTCATTTAAATCGTTACCCCTATAGTTAAATAATTGTATTCGGTCATGAAGTGTATTTAAATTAAACAATTTTATAGTTTCAGTGTAATGCAAAATAATATGAGCAAGGTCATAGTGAAAAACACCTTCGAAAATGTAATGCATAATATCGACACATAAGTTATCCAGTACGTGGTAAAACCGATGTTATTAAATACACAAATGCTCTTTTAATCCTGTCATTGTTACATTATTAAGTCACGAATCACGGGCATAATTTTCTTGATTTCTCAGCTTGATTTGCTTGATCTTGTTTGCATTGTTTTCTCAGTAATATTTTATTACCTTTACGATATGTAAAGGTACGATAAAAACTGCTAGAATATGATTTGGAAAAACCTAGAACAGTGTTATTAAGTCCCAAATTGTCACCAATGACCATTGCAAGTATAAATATATTCTGAATGTTCCTTCTGGTGTTTCTATTTCAATAACACTTTCTTCTAAATATTTTAACTCTGTAATAAGTTTGTGAAATACTTCGTAGTTCTACGTACGTTTTTTTAAGACATGAAGATGTGAATGTGATCTTCTGTTTTAATGTTTTGCTATACAATTTATTTAAATTATTCATTATCATCAGGCATATTAAATTTATATATACTGGGTGGAAGGTTCACTGACGCGAAAACGAAAACGGTTACCATGTATTCAGTACATCATTCTGAAGTAAACGTTATATTACACTTACGGGATATCTTCCGTGATCATTATTTGTTTTGAGCTCTAGATATTTCGACGTTGTTGCTAACGCCATGATCGCGGGCTGACTGGAGAATGCGGGAATATAACTAAAAACATATTGATGTTCGAAAAAGCGATACAATATATCGAAAAAGTATTAAATTATACGTAAAATAGGATTTGAATCTGGTCACCCCGTGAGAGAGTTTACTGCCTACACGCATCGCGTTCCGTCCCTTCCCCTTACACCCCGCGTCCGACAAAACAAGCGTTGGTAAAACTGACAATAGTACGGTTTGATTTTACGAAATAAGTTTTGTAAAAGTACTTTGTACGTATTATGTATTTCATTTATTTATTTTGCGTTCCTTAAGGTTAGAGGGCGGAAACTGTAAGGGCACAGCAACGTAGGAGAGATCAATGATAGACCATTCTGACACTATTGAATAGCAGACTCGAGGCCCAGGTTATTTGACTTAATAGTTTTTTTGTCGTTGGGGAACCTTGCCCTAAAAGGTAGGTACAGTAGGTTGTTAGATTTTTTTTTGTTTTGATGCCTATCCATACCCTACTGGTAAGACTACTACTACCCTTGCTCACGAGGTCTACAGCTCACAGAGCCACTTAAATAGTTAAATAGCGTCGCAATCGCAAAAACTTATCGCAAAAAAATTTATGAAGTGGGTCAACTCAACCCGAACCGTTAGAGAGAGACAAAATACCTTTGCTGACTTCTCAAAAATCAGAAGAGCTACAATTCTTAGATCATTTTTAAAAGTAGGTACCTACCTACTCACAATTATGGTTTAGGCCCCGTAAGCCATGTAAATTTGTTTTTCGGGGACTTGGCTGCTTAATAGGTAGTGTATTTTTTCACTTCATCATCATCATTTTAGCCGAAAGACGTCCACTGCTGGACATAGGCCTCCCCTAAGTGTCGCCACATTGACCGGTCCCGTGCGTCTCGCATCCAGCGGATCCCCGCAATCTTCACCAGGTCATCGGTCCATCTACCTTTCAACGCAACGAAATTTTTTTCAGTTATGTAGGTACATGAAAACTTAATTAGGTTCTATTTTACTAAACATTCGTGAAAAATTACTTAGTTAATGGTACAAACCGCATCAAAATCCATTGCGTGATTTAGGAGTTAGTTGATTTAGAAACATCGTCAATGTTCAGATGTTCAGAGCTCTCAACCAGTGAACGAAAACATCACGAGAAAATGTTACCTACCTACCTATTCTAACTGCGACGATGTGCCCGCAACCTGTGACGTATGGAATACCAACTACTGCAAAATGTATGTAGTTGGACGTACTTCTGATAACCACTACAGCCCCAAATAATCTTGAGTTGGTACTTGGCCTTGGTACTAAGAGACCTGTTTGGATTAGGATGGCTACTTTTTATCCCGAAGAACGAGCCCAAAACGTTAAAACGCCTAAAATGCTGATGTTAGCAGACAAAACTAACACGTATGCACAGCCGCGGGAAGCCGCTAGGTCTGCAATAGTTATACTTACATAGATTAACATCCAAATCATGTAGGTATATTAAATTGCCTTTGGCAAAATCAACATACAAGATCGTCAATTGTACATAGCACTTTAATAGCGAAGCATGTTCCATCTAATGTTACTTTTAGGAACCGTCTTACAAAACTAGAAAGTGTTTTTTACGGAAGTATAATGTCAATTTGTTTATTAATTCGACATCAAGTTATAGTTCATTATACTAAATCGTGGATGTTGAATTGCGTATAGCAAAATCAACACCCAAGATCGTTAATTGTACATAGAACTTTATTAGCGAAGCATGAGCCATCTAATGTTACTTTCAGGAACCTTCTTACAAGACTAGAAAGTGTTTTTTACGAAAGTAAAATGTCAAATTGTTTAATAATTGAACATCAAGTTATAGTTGAATATACTAAATCGTGGACGTTAAATTGCATTTAGCAAAAACAACATCCAAGATCGTTCATTTTACATAGAACTTTGGTAGCGAAGCATGCGCCATCTAATGTTACTTTTAGGAAGCTTCTTATAAAACGAGAATGTGTTTTTAACGAAAGTAAAATGTCAAATTGTTTAACAATTCAACATCAAATTATAGTTGAATATACTAAATCGTGAATGTTGAATTGCGTATAGTAAAATAAACATCCAAGATCATTAATTTTACATGGAACTATAGTAGCGAAGCATACTTTTCTTGACAATGCTCCTGGCAACCATTTTACAAAACATAATTTTGTGTATTTAACACATAAATCTCTTAATTTTACTTAACAATAGATAGGTTAATGTTAACCTTTGATAGTTTAGTGAAATGAACAACGAGTATTTGTGAAATCAACGAGGAATTAGGTTGATTTTACTAGTTGAAGCCTCAAACTACTCTTCTTTCGTAAATTTAACAATTCCATTTTTTCAGTGTGTAAAAGGTCTTGGTCCGCAGTTCCACTAGCAGAGCTTATGTGATGTTTGTGTATAGACAGAAATGTACAATGTTTTGTACTGGCAATCTGTACCGATACAATACGCCTACATATTCTAAAGCCAATGTATAAATGCTTGGGTAGGTACTAAGCCACACCAGTAATTGCTATTGTATATCTGCCCCCAATTTGTGGAATTTGTGGTAGAAATGACAAGCCACGTGTAACCGAACCTTGCGACTGAGTGAAGCGTAGCTAAGACCACAAACAGCCTATGCGACAGCTGTTCAACAAATTTGTTCCGGTCGTTTGTTCCGCGCATTTGATTTGAGCTATATTTGGTTTAAAGTGTAAGCGTGTGCACCTGAATTTTACATGGAGCGTCTGCCTATCTGACCTCCACAACCCAGTTAGAACTAGGACACTGAAACAATTTTCAAATTTAGTTCAGTATTTTTTTACAGTTATAAAATATAGATTGAAAGTTACTTTACCCTTCTGCTTGTATGTTCGCTTTGTTCTTCTGAACTGACCCAGATTTCTGACTCAAGTTAGAGTTCTGGGTCAAAAACCTAGCCTAGTTTATTTTAGCTATTTAAATACATTTATAACTAGTTTTAAGATATTTACAGTACTTAATAAAAATTACAGACTTGTTTTATATAAATAAGTAAGTTATTTGATTAAGTTGAAATGCCAAAATGGCGCCAATGGGTTTGCGAATGGCACTTGACTAATGCAGTCTAGTAAAGAGGGTTTAAAAGGTCCATGGTGCCATTTTAGCAGGACATTCTTGTCTAAACTTTAAAATTGTAAGGAGCTCTAAAATACATGTGTAAGTACAGTGAATCACACTAATATTATAAAGGCGAAAGTTTGTGAGTGTGTGAGTGTGTATGTTTGTTACTTCTTCACGCAAGAACTACTGCACGGATTTAGATGAAATTTGGATTTATAACCTGGATTAACAAATGATTTTATCTTCCCGTGGGTTGTAGTGGGTGAAGCCGCTGGCAACAGCTAGTAAGAATATAAATTAAAAATTAAGATTTTAAGTTTGACACTGTTTAACATTTTCATGACCATATTAAAACAGTGAATTTTAATTTTCAACAAAAAAATTTAAAAAAAATTATTCCCAACGCTGCTTGTTCCTCTTGAAAAACATCGAATCGGGTGTTCTGAACCCAGTAAATAAATCATGCTTAAAGCGAAGAGCGAAGCGCATAAGCTTCAAGGCTTTTATTTCACTTTTGCTTTGGCTTGTTCTACATAAATAAGAAAATAAATTAAAAATTAAGATTTTAATACGCTAACTCTTTAGTTTGACACTATTTAACATTCTCATGCCTGTATAAAAACAGTAAATATAAATTTTCACTACGGCCGGTGCACTTAAAACTTAAAAAAAAAATCCCAACGCCTGTTCGTTTCTCTTCGAGAACATCGGATCTGCAAGTAATGGAATTCCATGAGCATCATTGAGAGTTAATTAAAAAGGGTTGCTTCGGCATTGCGTAGTAATGAAGCAGTATTTTAAAAGTTGCCATATTGCCTCGTTGGTCTAATGGTTTCAAGCGCGACTGTGCGACTCAGGTCCTCCGTTCAATGCCCAAGTCGGCCAAAGTGTTATTGGTTTTTTTTCACTAATAATTTCTAGCAGCAGTCACGGTGGCGCACAGTGATTCTTAAAGGTTAGGGTCTCAAAATGATTTCGAAAAATCTCCTTTTTTTTTTCAGACTTGAGGGTAAGTGTTGCACTTATTCTAAAGCATGAACACTATGCAGACAGTAGTTCAATAGATATGTCATTTCAAAGTTGTCTCGAATGCTAAATTATTGTAACAGGACTGATTTTATCAATGTTGTAACAAGACTGATTTTATTAATGTTGTAACAAGACTGATTTTATCAATGTTGTAACAAGACTGATTTTATTAATGTTGTAACAAGACTGATTATATCAATGTTGTAACAAGACTGATTTTATTAATGTTTTGCGCTTTGCGCTCAAGTCTGAAAAAAAATAGTTTTCGTTTCGACGCATTGCAGCAATGACCAAAAATAATTATGAGATCCTAACTTTTAGGATTGATCACGTTTGGATATGTGCCCCGTTGATGGCAAATAGGCTTGCCCCCTATTACATGGGACTCAAAGATAACTAATGACTATTAGACCTATAGTTAAATCTCTCTAATTACCTAATATTTTACGGCTAAATGATGTTGATGTTTACTTACTTTAAAAAATATGATTCTAATTAGTCGGTCTGATAGATTATCGAAAAATATTGGATACGTATTTTTTTGTTTTATCTAATCAATAAAAATTGACAAAGATAAAACGCGTCAAAGATTTGAGTAGGGGTTGGTGACGTCACTGACCGCTAAAAAATGTTATACTAATGGCTTAGATTATGACGTCACACGAGTTTTCAAAGCACCGCATCGTCTTCATTGTTTGTTTACGTGAAAAAATAAAAAATACGTTTCCAATATTTTTGGGTAATCTTTAAGACGGACTAATTAGATTTTTTTTTTTAACATCCCTATATGCCGCGATAGGTCATCTCTGCCTAAGCGTTCGGAGAGTACAAGCGTAATAATTTTTACTGCTGCGCTGCGTGTCGCGGGTTCGATTCCCGCACGGAACAAATATTTGTATGACCTACAGATAGTTGTTTCGGGTCTAGGTATTTGTGTTTGTGAGTTTAAATGTTTGTGAACGCACCCACGATACAGGAGAAATTCCTAGTGTGGAGCAACGTTTTTTTAAAAAAAAAAAAAAAATTAAACCCATATTGAGGTATAATAAAACTCAATTAGTTAATCAAAAATCCAATAGTGTAACATGTTTTACTTATAGTGAAGTAGCTTTTGCCCGCGGCTTTATCCGCGTGGATGTCGAGAAATATTCCAACAAACTTCTATCTCCTATTTGACTCCTTTAGGGGTTTAATTTCGACTAAACATATATACCAAAACCTTCCTCGTAAACCACTCTATCTATTGCTGAAAACAGCATAGAAATAGGTGCATTAGCTTGAGTTTATGGCGAACAGACAGACGCGAAGAAGGACTTTCTTTTATAATATAACTAGCTGTTGCCAGCGGCTTCACCCGCTACAACTCGAAAATTATCCCACGGGAAGATAAAATTGAGATATAAACTATCTTACGTGTTATTCCAGGTTATAAACTATCTTTGTACCAAATTTTATCCAAATCCGTTCAGTAGTTTTTGCGTGAAGAAGTAACAAACATTCACACAAACTTTCGCCTTTATAATATTAGTGTGATAGTGTGATATATAGTGATAAATAGGCAAGGCAAACAGAGCCTGTTATGTTAGAACATAAAACAGATCTAGTTGATATTAAAATGTCCTTAAAATGTATAATGTTACTTAAAACAATTCCGAAACTAATACTAATTAAAATCCTTTCGTCTTTTAGGGGAGTAAACATTTTTGGGCCGAAAGGCTTCCTATTAATACAACGACGCTAATCTTATTCGTTCCATGATTAATACAAAAATGTTGCGAAAACGACGGAATAAAGGATGATGCTCACATTTCACCGTGTTTGTTTTCAAGATTATTATGTTTGTTTGAATATTATATAATATGTTACATAACAGAATATCACGCCTGCCATCCAGAAAATGTTAGACAGAAGTGTACCTTATTTACACCAAGATTTACGCCATTGAATTTACACATAACATTCCATGTCAAAGGGAGTGAGATTGTTTTCATCAAGTGTGCAAAAAATTCTGACTCCGTGGTTGTTACTGAAGAAATCCGGATGAAAAATCCCAATAACATTTTGCCTTACCTGGAAATCAAACCTCATGATAATAACTCGTTTATATACAAGCGTATAATTATGTAATATAAATATTTTTTTTTTTTTTTTTATTCTAGAAAAAGGGCTTTGTCGCACATGCGATTATGCCGCCCTGGTTGGCTTTACAATTTTTAACAAATAGTACTAAAACTAATTAAAATCTATTATTTAACTAAATCTTAGCATAGCTAATCTGTAAAGTGCTCTGGCTGCGTCAGACAGTGGCGCAGCCAGAACACTGTTGCAATAACCTATTTCCCTAAGCCTATAACCTAATCTAATTCTAAATTCTTCGTTGCGTACACACTCAGTTAATATGTGATGAACATCATCAACGGAATTATTACAAGAATCACACTTATCTGTTGTTGATTTTGCCATAAGGTTTAAGAACTTATTACACGGAATGTGTCCAGAACGAAGTCTTAAGGCAATAACGGTGTCACGTCTATTCAACAACTGGTTATCTATCCACGGTGAGTTCAAGGGATGCGGCTGGATCGTTTTGTACCAGATTCCTTTATCTCGAGATCTTTGATTAAAATATTCCTTCCAAAGTAAATAACAATCCTTTTTAATTTTAGGTATAATGTTTGATAAGTAAGGCGAAAAGCTAAAAGGAATTCCATCACTTATGGCTTGCTTGGCTAGTAGATCAGCAGTTTCATTGCCTTTTATTCCGATATGTGATGGAATCCATTGAAGTACTACGTTTTTTCCGTCAGATTGTAACTTCAAAATAGTTTTCAGTATAGTGTAGGCTATCGGTGTTCCTCGAAAGGTCGAGGTACACCGAGCCAAATGTTGGAGCGAACTTCTGGAATCTGTGAGAATTACAATATCATTTTGTTGGATCGATTCTACATAAGACAGAGCTTCTGCGATAGCGATCAGTTCCGCTTCCATTATGCACACACTGGCATTTATTTGAAATTTCATTGAATTTTCTTCTGACTCGTAGAACGCAGCCCCTATATTGTCCCCCTCCTTAGATCCGTCTGTAAATATTTTAACATAAGTCGAGTATTCAGAAGTAAGGTAATCAACAAATAAGTTTCTTAAACTAACAGGATTGTAGTGCCTTTTTGGCCCAGACATGAAGTTTACATCGTGTTTTATTATTTTGTTACTATCAATACTACTAACCCAAATATTCAAGGAAAACATGTCTAGTTTCTGACTGCTGTGAATATTAAATGTGTGTAGTGAGTCATTAACCAAGATTAAGAGGGGGACACTTTTGTTTTGCCAATATGAGGAACTTTTACATAATGTAGATAGTTCGGATAGTAAATTAATACCTCCAGCATTTGTCTGCAAGGCTTTAGTTTTAAGCCAGAATTTACTAGCCAAGAAGCGACGACGTAGGTATAATGGTTGTAGGCATAATTCACTCTCCATTACGTGAATTGGTGTGGTTTTAATAAAACTACCCACTACTCTCATGGCCTGGTTCTGTAATCTATCTAATTTACCTAAGTGAAGTTTCGCACTGTTGTCATAAAAAAAACTTCCATAGTCTATACGGCTTCTGATTAAAGTTAGGTAAAGTCTTCTTAAATATTTTGGGTGCACCCCCCAACTCGAGCCAGCCAACACTTTAAAGATTCTAATGAATTTGAGAACTTTTTGGCAAATCTCATTTATATGCTTTCCCCACCTGAGAGAACGGTCCAGCCACATACCATGATATCGTACCGTGTCAACGACCTCTAAACTGTTATCTCTGATTGACAAACTAACCGACCTTCTCTTATAGCCTCTGTCAAAAATACATATTTTACTTTTATTTGACGATATATCTAGATTAAGGGAATCAAATTGATCGCATAAGATATTTAGGGCTTCTTGCAACTCCACGGTTGCTTGCTCAATATTATGACAAGTTATATAAAGTACGTAGTCATCAGCATACTGGGAGATAGATACGGAGTTGGGTATTGCTTTACAGATGTGAATAGTGGCAATATTAAATAGTAATGGGGACAGGGGGTCCCCCTGTGCCAAGCCCCTTCTGGCAATTCTAGTTATAGTACTATCTATGCCACTAATTGATAAATACCTTTCTTTAAGAAATTCCCATAGATATCTACAGTATTGTGATCCCACACCAAGTTGGTCCAAGGTCAGCAGAAGAGTGGTGACGTCAACGTTATTGTATGCGTTTTCTATATCAAGGAAACATCCGATAGTCACGCGTTTTTTAGAAAAACCAATTTGTATCTTAGATGTTAGTAAATTTATGTTATCTAGACATGAACGAGCCTTCCTAAAACCTACAGTTTCTTCAGAAAAAAATCCTCCACTTTCTAAGTACCACTCAATTCTTTTATTAATAATGGAATGATAGATTTTACATAAACAGGACATTAACGAAATAGGTCTTATTGCAGAAGCGGAGGTTAAATCTCGACCTGGTTTGGGGATAGGAACTATGCGGATTTGCCGCCATTGTTTAGGAACAAAATTTAATGAAAAAAACAAATTATAAAGATGTAGCAACATATTTTTAGCAATTTCAGGGAGATTTTTAATCATCGAGAAGGATATATCATCGCAGCCAGGTGCCGTATCCTTAGATTTCACACATTTGTCAAACTCCTGTCTTGTTATATCTACTTCCATTTTATGATTTATAGAGCAAAAGGTAGGTAGTGGGGGGCATGTAAAATCCGGAGCTAAATTCAACAGGACTTGTTCGGCTAACGTGTCGTCTACATGGAGTCTAGCTGAACGATATCCCTTCAACCAGCGCATGCGTCGCCACATGTCACTAGCTGATGTGACCTCGTCCACTGAAGAACAGAACTTACGAAATCCCTCCTTACTAGCACTTCGCGTCAGTCTTTGCGCCTCACAAGTTTTATCCCGTAGCACTTCTAAGTTATCTGGTGTTGGGTTTTTTCTAAAATACTTTAAAGCTAATCGTCTTTCCGCAACAGCTTTAGACAATATCGGAGACCAATAAGGCTTTGGTTTAAATTTATTGCAGGGGTTTTGACTGAATATAAAATAAGGAATGCTAACCTCCGCTGCACTGTTGATAGTATCTAAAAAAAAATTATAAGCTTCTTGGGGATTAACAGGCAATGTATATTCAACTAGTGCATCTTGAATAAAGTGACGATAAGCGGTCCAGTCGGCTTTTTTAAAATTTCTTTTCTTTACGGTGCGTGGAACATAACTATCTGACGTCTTCAATTTAATTATCATGTGGTCGCTGCCTAGGGATTCGTTCGTTACGCTCCAATCAAACATTAAACATATGTCTGAAGAAACTATGGACAAATCAGGTGCCGATTTCTGTAAAATACCATTAACTAACTTAACTCGTGTCGGCTTACCGTCATTCAAAGTTACAAAACTATGGTCAATTAAGGAGTCAAAGATGTGGGTACCTCTCTGATCTGTTTTCGTGGACCAACTTGAGTGATGACCATTGTAATCTCCCAAAATTAAGGTTTTGGAGTTAGATATGGAAAACAACGATTCCCAATCATTTTGTGTAGTGCGAACATTGGGTGGGCAATATATTGAAATAATATTTTCAATGGAACTACAATTAAAAATTTTAACATGAACTATCTCAATACCCGGATTTGTAATAGAACTGCGACGTTGTTGTGCCTTGATGGATTTATGAGTCAAAATTGCAACTCCCCCGTATGAGTCTAGTCTATCACAACGAAACACGTTGTAATCTTTTATATTAAAGTTACAGTCGGAGTCCAGCCACGTTTCACATAGGGCGGCTTTGGAACTTTTTCTAAAAACAAGATTTGTTCTAATTCCATCCTTTTGGGTAGTACACTTTGTGAGTTCCATTGCACAATGTTTATTTTGACCTTATTCATTATGGAAACATATTTTTAAAAGAAAAACATCTATTAGGTATTATCTTCTTTAGGAAATAAGATATTGCCCACTCCACGATTATTTGAACAACAGATATAATTTTTTCTTTCAAAGTGTCATTCCTCAAAAATAATATGTTTTTAATTTTATCTACCAGCCATCTAAATGAATTATCGACTTCCTCACTTGTGTCGTCCTCAGAAACGTCTGCCCTCCACGTATCCTCTTGAATGTCCATTTCACATTCCCGGCTATGGGGAATCTCAGATTGAGATGATTTTTTCTTCTGTTTATTCTTTTTATTTATCTTAATTGTTTCTTCTTCTTCCTCCGTCTGTAGTTTATCTGTCTGTGGTATATTGTCTCCTTGGGTAATTATGGGTTCTTTAGTTGGTATAGGGCGAGCTGCTTTTTGGGCGTAGGTAGTTTTCGACTGTAGCACAGGTGACATAGGTGCTTGCGAAACTGTGTTAACATCTGCCTCATAGGGGGTCGTGGGAGGAGGTACATAAATATCCATGGCTTTTCTATAAGAAACATTAAACTCACTCATTATACTGCGAATTTTTTTTTCCTTTATGTATACCGGGCAAGTTTTATCTAACGCCATGTGATTCTTCGAGCAATTTATACACTTTAAAAAATCGGTTTTACAGTTATCAACATTGTGTTTACCTGCGCATTTCAGACATGTAACTTTAATTGTCGGACACATTCTTAGTGAGTGGCCATACCTCCAGCACCTGGTGCATTGCGTAACAGGAAAAACATAAGGTTCTACTGAAACTCTCATTTCGTATAGAAGTACATAAGGGGGCAACGATGGCCCTTCAAATCCTATTCTCCATGTCTCGCTATCGGTCCACGTGGCTGCTTCCTTGTCCCTTCGTTGTAGGCGTTTTACATTCACGACCTTACATGTACTTGATAAACATGTAAGTAATTCGTCCTCTAAAATATCTAAGTCGATATTTTTAATGACTCCATAAGATAGCCCAACTTCAAAAGGCCGCTGGAATCGCCATCCTAATCCATTAAAATGGTCTGAGTTGACTAATTTATCGGCGCTGTCGGCGTTACTAAATTCAATAATAATTTTGTAAGGGTTAATATGTTTCACTTTAGTGATATTTATTATTCCTTGTTCCTTAAATAATTTTGCAAGGGCGAATTGTTTAGGAATGTTGTCTTTACAAGTAACACTTAATTCCGTAACTCCTCTTACTTCTCTCATCCTGTGTTTTCTACTTCTTACTTCAGTCCATTCATCATCTTCTCTCCCTCTTTTCGCAGGTCTCGATCCGTCTTTCGACGTCTCATTATCCTCCATCTCAAATAATTGTGTTAAGTATTCTGAATGTGTATTTTCTTCGTCGTCCATTATTACCGTGTTGATTATTTCTTCATTATGATTTTCGTCCGTATTCATAACGCATTAAGTGTAGATTCGCGTAAGCGATAACCGGTGAATCGGCCGAGCGGCCGACCCAGGTAGTTGCACAATAGATAACGATGTTATTAGCTAATGACCGCAAAAGCACGTCTAAGCAACACCGTCCGCGCTTCGACACTAAAAAAAACAAAGAATATGAAACGATAAATATTTAAAACAAAGAATATGAAACGATAGAAGGGTAATTAACGTAGGCGTCGCTAAAACAACATTTTTATTAAAAGGCTCTCTCGTTAAAATCGCGGTTGAAGTGAGTTCCCAGAAAAAAACGTCTAATGTAATTTTTATTAACAAAACAGGACTCGCTCATGCTTTCCTAGAAACTTAGATGGAGGTGTGAGGGACGACCCTATTTAACTGTTATGTTCGAGGTTCAATGTTATAAACATATGATGTTAAAAATCGTCACATTACACATAACGCTTGTGCTCTTCTATTTTTTATATATTTTCCTTTTTTTGTATTTTGTGTGTAGGTACACAAATAAAATAAATAAATAACTACAACATAATCGAACGATATTGACGAACGGAACTAGTTCCATTAACCTAACATCTCTCATACACAAACACACATCACACACTCACAGACACATCACACACACCAACACATCACATCGCATCACACACATCATCTACATCTGCCTTAGGTCACAATAACTATAATTTTGGTCATGTCATGAATATTTCGTGTGCCACCCAAACCGGCGTTCCAACTTTAATGACATGACAGCGAACTCGTGATCAAAATTCTTCCAAATATTTCCAGTAAAATTTATTAGTCTTTATGAAATATTAGGACCCAAACCTTGTGAAATTAATTAGCCTAATTAAAATTTTAATGTCAGTCTATTCTGATTCATAATTTGCTGTTTCTTAGTCAAATAAGAACAACATTTGAGACGATTAACTTCCTCAAATGTTGTTGTAACTTGGGAATTATATGTATTTTTTGTTTATATGAAGTTTATAATGTACTATATTTACAAATTACAACATCACACAGTCGATCATTACAGTAGGTATTTCTATATTAGTACAATTTGCATGGGGACACCAGGTAGGAAATCATCAGATGAATCCTCTCGCTCTGGGCGGAGTGAAAGAGAGTGTCAGACTACTACTGACTAAAAACCACCCCTGTTCCTTTGTATTCGGAGCCGCTGTATCTCTTTTGAACAACCTGCAGCCCGGGCAAGGCATGTGCTTTAAAGCGTTAACTAACAAGGAACACATTTCCACAATATCATGAACACAGCCCCACACCCACACACGCATTACACAGACACAACACATTCATACATATACACACATTTCTCTCATAACAAATATTAATATTCCGAACTGCAAGTACGTAATAAGACCAGTTTCCAACAGCTCAACTCAGCACTATTAAAACTTTATAACACCTGCACACGCAAGTGTAAATCAGCTTTGCCAACTTGGAGCTCTTTGAGCACACAGCGCTTGAGCGTTTTGACTAACCGCTTGACCAAAAGCTGCATGATTAAGTGACACGTGATTTGCACCAGTTGTCGTGGAGAAAACATGAAAATAAAAAATGGGGTTTTTTATACTTTACCCCACACTAGGAATTTCTCCCTTTCGTGGGTGCGTTTACAAACATTTAAACTCACATACACAGATACCCAGACCCGGAACAACTATCTGTAGCCACACAAATATTTGCACCGTGTGGGGATCGAACCCGCGACGCGCAGCGCAGCAGTCCAATCGCTCAGCCACTGCGCCAACCATGTTGCCAAATCATTTAAAGGAAATTAAAGGAAAATCACTATCATTCGAAAGAAACTAAGAAAATGCTGCATGTTACAAGTCTCTCTCTAAGCCCAACCATAAACCAGTCTTCATCGGGGTTAGAGCGTTTTATCTTTATACAACCTGCCCCTTTTTTTGGACTTTTGAAGAGGGGGGGGGGGAATCATCCAATGACTTCTCCCACTCTGGGCGGAGCGGGAAGGAATGTCAGACTTCTACTGACTAAAAACCACCCATGTTCCTTCTTAACCCTTTGTGTCCACGGTGTCTCTTTCGAACCCCGGCAATTTTGTTGACCTCTCTTTGAGGAACGCGCTGTCGACACGGCCTGTCATCGTCATATAACGGACGGACGGTGAGCTAATACAACCTGCCCTTGTTCGATATCATTTGGTTTTTTTTCTTTCATCTCCCCTTTCAAGTGTCACTTACATAAACGCAAATTTAATGGCAATTTCACAAGACCAATACTCCGCGCTCGCTTAAGTTCCTCAGCCTATACGAGGCCGTTGAGGGAGTTGCTTCGACTTTCTCCGCTTCGAACAATTTAGTGTTGCGGTCGCAAGTAACACTGTTCTCAGTAAAATTACTTACTTGTTGCAAGCAGGGATTCTGTAGTAAATCGCGATCACTTTAAGTTGTGTGGAGACGGGTTAGAAGTTTATAGCTCAGAAAAAAGTTGTGTCTTAGAAAGTTTGAGTACTGCGTGTTTCGGCTGTTGGGTTTTCAGGAAGGTGTTTTTTTTTTTAATTTGTGTATTTCGTGGATCCTTGTGATTGTGGGGTTTTTCCATCAGGAATGTCTCAGTAACAACCACGGAGATTTTATTAGTGCCCGGTGGGCGACGTTAGGCTCACTCCCTATTAAATGAAGCTTAAACATAACTAGCAAGATTTTGGTGTATTAGGTACACCTCTGCTTTCATTACAGGCGTTATATTATACATATACTGTACGTCGGACTTGAAGATAGCTTATGCCAACTAAATCTGTTTGAAGGCAGTGGGTGTTGGCTGCGGGTTGTTCACAATTTACCGCGGCCTCGACATAGAGGGCTAAGAAGGAACATGGGTGGTTTTTAGTCAGTAGAAGTCTGACACTCCCTTTCGGTCTGCGGGAGGGGTTATTTAATGATTGTCCACCCGCAAAAAAAAAGGCAGTGGGTGTTTGTTTGAGCGTTTATATTTACTATGTTTTTCGTTTTCATAGCTGCATTGAAATACGTGAATAGCGTGAGCTACGTTCAAATATTTGGTAGTTTAGCTTGTCATGGCATTCTAACTTGAAATGTCAAAGGTGCGCTACGCGTACTTTTTTGTAAACCAGTCTATAGAAATATATTATTTACCATCAAAATGATAATTTAACAATCCTATTTATATAAATGGATTTATAAGGAACATAATAAAATAAAATAACCAAGAACAAAGCAAAATAGTAGATTACTACGAAATGCCAGTCAAACATCTCATTATTCCGCCAGGAACCCATTTTTCTATCAAAAGTCAGACCTTATTTGTTGAACATTTGTTCTCCGAGGAAAATCGGTCATTTACGCAAAAAATGATTCTGTGAAATTAATGTTCTCTCCTTTCACTGATATTCCTTGAAAGCTGGATAAAAAACGAAAATAGATTAAAAACTTTTCCGAACCTAGAGTAGGTTTGGAAAAGTTTTAAATATAGGTATATTTTCTAGTTGAAGTAGATAAGATATAATTATCGGGAAATCAGCTATTTTATTATACTTCCAGGAATTTTGGCGAACAGGGTGTAAAGTTCCTCATCCCCCATAGAAAAGGGAGGATCCTCCGACCAGACGGGTGTTGTGTCTGGTGGGCTAACTGCCCGACATAATATATGTAAGTCGTGATTTTCTATATAGGCTAATGTTGTGGATAACTTTTGATAGCGCGATGCAGGATTTGCCAATTAGTTCGCATGAGTTGCGATAGATGTCGCTATCGCCACATCACTTCCCTCCGAGACCGGAGGTCGAAAGCAGGTTGAGCTTTGATGCTTGCCGGGCCAGTGGCAGGTTCCGGAACCGAATGCCGCATAGTTAATGGTGAGTCGGAACTGTCTGCGGTGATGCCCCAGTGAATCGGGGTGATGCTGCACATATGCTCCAGTGAGTCGGAGTGTGCAGTGCTGCGTAGAGGCTGGCTGCTGCGTCGGCTTTAAACCGCCACGCGAACCCAGTGCGAGTTAGTAGATGTCATGTCCACGAATTTTTGTTTCTAAGGCATGCCGTTTTCGTCGGGGTCCACGTGATGGCTTCCGGCCACCGTAGGTGCGGGCCAGTGGACGGTGAGCAATGGGCTAGCTCATCGTCCATCTGTCTTTTGACGACGACAGGCCGTGTCGGGGCGGCGCGCGTCGGCGCGTTCCTGTTCCACGCGCGCCTCAAAGAGATTTCACAGAACAGAACAGAGAACAGTGAAATCAAACGCCTATCTCCAACGGATAACTCACAGTAGGGTAGTTGACTAAAAAAAATTTAAGCTTAAAAACTAAAACCCGACTACAAACCGCGGTCTTAAAAGTAGAAAACAAGAAAATAATTCTTATATGATGTTCATATATTGAATTTGTATATTTCTATTTAAATATAAGTGAAATTATTATAGAGAACCGCTGTAGTCGCATGCCACTGATACCTGATGCTTCTTCATGGCGTTTTCATATACAGAAGTCAGCTGCTGTTGTCGTTAGCAAGGTGGCATGCGACTACGACTGACCTCTATAATAATTTCACTTATATTTAAAAAGAAATATACAAATTCAATATAATTATGAATATCAGATAAGAATTATTTTCTTGTTTTCTACTTTAAAGACCGCGGTTTATAGTCGGGTTTTAGTTTTTAAGCTTATATTTTTATTTGAATTTGTTTTTAGTGTTATTTAATAAATCCGTTATAATATATTACTTTCATGATGTAAAATTCTACTGAATGTTGGTTAAGTCCATCCTTATAGTGGTGGAACCATCATGGTATGGGCGGGTATTTGGATCGGCGGAAGAACTGAGTTGATTTGGATCAGAGGCAACCTCAACGCTCAAATTTATGCTGAGACGATTGTATCAGAAGTCATCGTTCCTCAACAAGTGCAAATCGGTCCCTTATTTCAGTTAATGCATGATAATGCACGACCGCACACCGCAAGAGTTGTAAGACAGACTCTCGCCGCAGCTAACATCAATGTCCTGCCCTGGCCTGCTCAGTCGCCAGACTTGAACCCGATTGAGCATGCATGGGATATGCTACAGAGAAGAGCTCTGCCGAATATGGAGGGTATCCAGTCGCAAGAAGACCTTTTTTTGTTGTTGCAACGAACATGGGCTTCCATTCCACAGCGTGATTTGGATGAACTCATTTTGAGTATGCCAAACCGATGTTCTTGTGTTGTTAGTGTTCGCGGTAGAAACACGGATTATTAATTGTTTAAGTTACCCAATAAAATTTTAAAGAAAACTGTTATTTCAGTCTTTTTTTCGAACTTTAATGTTAGTGGTTCAAATGTCAAAAATCCCTTTATTAGGAAAATGGCAAATTTCTTTATTAATGCAAAGGTGACTTGGTTTATCGTTACTGTGACAAACGAAAACACTTTATTTGATGAATCCTTAAAGAAAATTTTCATCAATCAGGAGAAAAGTTATTGCAAAAATATATGTTGATCCCTAGACACTTTTGATGTGTGTATTTTATCCTATTACTGATTTTACTATAGAAATCTAAACTAATTGCTATCACTATTCTGATTATAAAACAAAGTCTTCCGCCTCGTCGGTCTGTCGGTCACCAATGAATAGAGTGGTTATCCAGTAAGGTTAAATATAATTTTAAATGAATAGTTTTGGTCCTACATCCACGCGGGTGAAGCCGCAGGCGAAATGCTAGTTACATAAGGAGTAATGCGTAGGTCGGGGCCGCCACCACTGGGCAATCAGTTTAATATTATTATATACTAGCGGACCTGGCAGACCTCGTCCTGCCCGGACAGCAGCGGCCACTGGAGTGACTATAAGAGTAGAGGAAGACCAAAGAAACGATGGATGGCCTATGTGAAGCATGAACTAACCCTACCAAGTCTGTACATCTTTGAAAGCGCTAAATTTTAAAAAATGCGGGGTGCATTTTAAAAATTTAGCGCTTTCAAAGTTATTTGAAAAACACCATGAAATGTTTCCAAAAAGCACAAGGCACAGGAATATAATAGTTTTGCTCATGGTTCCAATGACAGCGCTATACAGTAAGAACAGTTATGCAATGTGTGTTCGTCTAATTAATGCTATTTCTGATAGCATTAAAATCTTACCATTTAATAAATTTACAAGGTGTCTCAAAGTACGGTTAAGAGAAAAGAATGCCTTCTCAGTAAATGATATATTTAATAAGAAGTTGTAAAATAAATAATTTCCCTTATCATGTACCATCTGACATTTATAATTATAATACTATATTGAAAAGGGATCTAACGACTTTGCTATTCTATTTTAATTTATTGAATTGTGTCATTAAAAATAATTATAACACAAATGTTTGCATGTCACGTCATTATTATGACTAAGTATTATGGATCTAAATTATTTATTTTAAGACCGAAATTGTACAAATACTTTATTGCAAATAAATTGATTTGATTTGATAAGACTGGAAAGGAGGTTACTTCTTCCATGTCAGCTGTCACCTAAATCTTGTCATGTCAGGGAGGTAACTGCTGACATGACAAGATTTAGGTGACTACTGACATGGAAGAAGTTGACATGTCGCACTGACCCCAGATAAATTATATAAGGGCAGGAGAATAATGACAGTTGTATAACCCCACTGGTTTCTCAGAAACCTATTTCTCGTGCACTTGGACTCCACAGCAAAGTTAGCAACCATTAGAGTGTTAACAGACGGGCGCGCGTACAAATACACCATGTTAACTGTTTGCCAAGTTTGTGTCGCAGTGTAAACGTTGTGATTTCTACCGGTGTTCGTCAAGGCTTTGGCCGTGGACTGGGGTAGTTGATAAGTTAGCCGTGAGTTTGCGAGTTTGGCCTTTGTGGGATTGTTGGGGTATTATGTTACTTGGCTTGAGACTGGGTGACTTAGTGAGGATTAGAAGAAATTCAGTCGTAGTTAGAAGATATTCTGATAATAATGATTAGGAAACATAGAAGCCGGCAGTGAATTCCATAGACTGGCGGTTCGCACAGTCAATAGGCGCAAACCCAGCCTCCAATCTTCTACTAAGAGTTCCAGGAGGCTTGATGGCAAAATAGACAGAAATGGCGTCAACTTTTTTACATAACAGGCTATATAAATTGGATAATATACGCCTGTAATCTCTAAAGGGTTAGGTAAAGATGTTCCAAACACTGAACCCACATTTCGCTAGATTTGTTTAAGTCTCATGTAATAGGGGCGACCCTATTGCCATCAAGCCATGATTGCGGCCATGATAATCCCTTTGCGGAATGTAGATGAAATATTTGTTTGTATATGACAGATGCCTAGTTATTCATATACCTAAACAGGTTTACAGTAAGATGACAACATCGGTATTGCTTACACAGTGTTCATAAACAAGGCTTGTTTACTTAAATGCAATCCGACTACTCCGATTTATATTGATAACAAACAACACGATGCAGGAAACAACATAACGGTACATCGATAAGTTTCTAGGCCACTCAGAAAGTTGATATCATACTAAGCCAGTAATCGATAGCGAAGTCGATTGCAATGGTTTACGATAGTTTCAGCTGTTTGTTGGTGTTTTCTAGAAATATTTATGAAACGCTTTGCTTTGAAATCTGAGACCTCGTTGGATCGCTACGCTATTTGATACTTATTTTTTAACTGACTTCGAAAAAAGAATTTGCCGCTCGCTTTACCGTCCATAGTTTAAAATCCAGTGCAAATTAAAAAAAAATGCTGTGTCTTAGCCTAATAATACAGTATGTTAACTAACAGAGGGCGTTCCCGTTAACCCGCAATAGTAGGTATAGTATCCATACATGTTAAAAAAAAATTACCAACCTGGAAACCCCTTGGTTACGGAGATATTGGGGGTCAAAGTTCCAAATTTTTCACAGCTGTTTTCGTAAATTCTAGTTTTTCAGGCTATAACGTTACTTAAATTACCTCCATGACCCATTAATTATTTAAAGCATCCACTAGCACAATTTTTTAAGAGTGGTACTTTGAGTTTTACCGTAAAATGTGATTTTTGACACCAAATAAAAAAGTTGTTTCCCAGCAAAAAATTTTGAGTAGGGGTACTTAGTTTGATGTACAGAATGCTTGGTTGGCGGGAACGCCCTCTGTTAAGTAACATACTGTATATACAAACAGTTATTGATTACAATAATATATTTTCTATGTTCTCGTATATTCCTACTGCTACGTAAAGGCCGTTGTTCTCTCTGTCTATTATATTGCTATCTCATTTAATCAAACCTATTCCCAACTACGTCGGTGTTGGCTTCCAGTTAAACCGAACGGACTCTGAATACCAGTATTTACACTGACAGCCAATCTAACCTACATAGCCTAGTTTTTTACCCGACTGCGGCGAAGCCCAAAAGGAAGGTTATGTGTTTAACGTGTATGTATGTATATAATTATGTATGCCTGTTTCTTTGTTCCCTCATAACTCCTGAACGGATAAAGGGATTTGAATAAAATATATGAAAATGAAAGGTTTTAAAAGTAAATTGCAAAAATATTTATAAAACTTATATGTTTAAAATAAATTCAAAGTGACAAATCCTTCTAACAAACACAAAAGTTAAATCATCTGCGCAGAATTTTACGCGACCAAGGAAAAAATAAACACAAAAGAACTAAAAAGTTGAAAATAAAAAAAGTTGTTAAAAACTGAAAAACCGGACTGAAAATACTGAAAAGCAAACAACAAGCACATTTTGAATTAAACAAAACTTGGAAGCAGGCGGGGATCATTTGAATATTAAATGATGAAATTAAATTAGAATGGACCTCGCCTGCTTCCAAGTTTTCCCTAACCCTAGCATTCATGCCCTTTAGGTAATTCTTCTGTTTTATTTTGCTTTAGATACACTTAGTTTTGGTTTTATTATTTGTATTAATCATATCATATAATTATTATAGAGTTCTCTCCGGCTTACTCTAGTCTATTTTTTAATTTTTCCTCTTTTCTTTTGTCGCTTTTCTGACCCGTACATAGCCCAGTTAGAACTGGGTAATTTAATATCCCTTGGTAATACTGGCTGTTACGCTTTTGGATCACTGTCTACCTGTAAACACTTTCAAAGCTCTACAAATTACCGCCAGGACCAACATTTACAGGAGTTACAGTGGTTTGGGAAAATTGTGGCGGGCTTGTCCCATTAAAAAAAAAAGCCGGGACCAACATAAGCAGTTGTTGCATGTTATCCGAGGCATAGAGGAATCTCAGTATGTAATAAAAATGTCTCCCATTCACAGACCAACATACTTTGAAGATCATCTGGCTAGCCTTTTCCCAACTATGTTGGGGTCGGCTTCGAGTCTAACCAGATGCAGTTGAGTACCAGTATTTTACATGGAGCGACTGCCTATCTGACCTACCTCCTCTGGGTAATACGATACCTTTGGTAATACTGGTTGTCAGACTTTCAGTTCACTGACTACTTGTAACGACCGCCAAATATCTATATATGGCAGCCGGGACCAACAGCTTAACGTGCTTTCCGAGGCACGGAGGAAACTTGGTATGTAATGGGCGGTCACCCAACCACAGACCAACCTAGGCAAGTATGGCTTAACGTAAAGATCGGCTCAAGTGGCAGTTATTATAAAACCACGAGCTCCTCGTTTTGAAGATCGAACCTAGCTGCTATAATTATTAAACCACAATCTCCTCCAAAACTATTACAATCTTTGATCTAGCTCAAATAACAATATTACACAAGTTCAACAGCAGTTTAGTTAGTTAAGAGTAAATACTGAAACTTTCCCAAATCAGTATATACAGCCTCCAGCTTTAATTAGGATGAGTCAGATGCAAATAGCCAGCAAACATTACAAACTGTAAATATTTTGAATTTCAGCTAACTTCTCCTCAACAACAGGTTTATAATTAACCACAAATCGCTGAAACCTCGGATAGATTTAATATTGTTTTCAAATATCATGTCAGTTGATTAGTAATTGCTATTTTGGCCAATTCGTCGCTAATTAGGGATTTATTAGGAGGCAAGCGAAGTTTTCTCCATTAGTATTAATTACTAAATTCCATACCAAAATAAAACCGGCCAAGTAAAGGGTTCTGTTCAAGAGTATTGTTAATCCCGTCGGGGCTGCGGGACTACTAAGGGATACCGCGGCATCGACATCAAACTAAAATAACATTTGTCCCTCACATTGAAAATACTATTAAAAAAGCATCCAAAATGCTCGGGTTCGTACAAAGGAACACTAGAAGTTTCAAACTCATTGGTACTAAAAAAATGCTCTATAATAGTCTTGTGCGAAGCGTCTTGGATATTGCAGTGTAGTATGGAGACCACACTACGCCACGCATAAGTTACTCTTAGAAAGAGTTCAAAAGCGGTTTCTGTGGCACCTTGCTTTCTCGAAAGGAAAAAGCAAAACACTGCCTTCATACAATACACGATTATAATATAATATTATTATAATATTATAATATTCCACAACTATCACACAACGCCATCTAGTCCCAAGCTAAGCAGAGCTTGTGTTATGGGTACTAGACAACTGATAAACATACTTATATATTTCTAAATACATACATATTATAGATAAATTACACCCAGACACAGAACAAATGATCGTGCTCATCACACAAACATTTGTCCTGGGTGGGAATCGAACCCACGACCTCCGGCATAGCAGTTAGGGTCACTAACCACTAGACCAACAGGCCAGTCAAAAAATATATAAAATATATCCTGAAATACTTCAAGATGCATTCGCTATCAAATCGTTGTGACATAATTGATGGTCTGTTTCTGTATAAGCTTGTAAGGCATATAATCGATTGCCATAACCTACTAAGTCTTATTAAGTTTCGCGCCCCATGCCGATATCCACGCAATCCCATCACACCGTTACATCCACCCCTGCGTAGAACGGTTCTAGGTGCAAACTCCCCGATTCCACGCCTGTGTAAAATGATTAACAGTTGCAGTGATCTCATAGATATACACCACGATAATTTGTACAAATTTAAAAGAAAAATGGTCGAGCATATCTCTGGTTCCAGAAGTTAAGTAATAATTATGTTGTTTTATAAATGTGATCTTAATATTAGTATTGGTATTGACTCCCAATTTAACCAACTGTGATTAATTATGTGCATTTACCTATTTTGTGTATTTACCTATTTGATTTGATTTGATTATTTGTTGTGTCGAAATGTAATTGTAATAATTAATTAATAATTTAGTCCATCAATCTGTGCTTTTAATTTTAATTAATTTCTCTGCTTTAAATTTAAATAATGTTCTTATTTATTGATGAGTTTATTTTTTATTGTTTTGTATAAGTATTTTTTTATCAATCCGTTATTGTTTGATTATTATATTATAACCACAAATAGTGCATGTGGTGTTAGCCTATAATTAATTGTTGCGCTTATAAATGTACCTATATCCAATGTTTTGTGAAAAATGTATTGTGTAAATAATTGTTGGTTAACCTAATAAATAAATAAATAAATCAGTAGAAGTCTGACACCCCCTTTCGCTCTGCCCAAGCTGGGAGGCGTTATTTGATGATTTCTCACCCCCCACCCCCAAAAAAAAGGAGTTAGTCGACATTTAAAATAATTAGTCGACATTTCGCGTGACCAGAGGGCTGACTCTTTCATAGCGTTGCGAATTAACGTAACAATTACGTAGTAAACTCTGCCTAGCGCCCGGATGCTTACACTGCAAGAATCGGCCGAAGGACACGGTGGAGCACACCGTGGATGCCTGCTCCGCTTGGGCGGAGCATCGCCGTGTTCTTTTAGCAGCAATTGGCGGCGGAGGGAATAAAGGGTTTACGTCTGCCGTGGCTGCGGGTTGTTCGTAAGATAATGCGGTCCCGGACACAAAAGACTGAGAAGGAACATGGGTGGTCTTTAGTCCGTACAAGTCTGAGTGGAAAATCATCAAATAACCCCTCCCGCTCTTGGGCAGAGCAAAAGGGAGGGTCAGACTTCTACTGACTAAAAACCACCCATGTTCTTTCTGAGCCCTATATGTCGAGGTCGCGGTAACTTGTGAACAACCCTTCATTTTGATACCCTACTCGATGGTTACGAAAAATAGAACTCCACGTTATGGCCCCCAAAATCCATTCTTTGTTTTTAATTTAAATGTAAACAGTGGCTTTGACACTACCAAGGCAAATCTGATGACGTGTATTTTATCCAAATTCATTCATCTGTTTAGGAGTTATGAGGTAACAAAGAAACGCACAAACATATTTACATACATACAAGTCGAACACATAACTCTCCTTTTGGGCTTCGCCGGAGTCCGATAATTAACATTATATCTTATTGAAATTAACCCAAATTAAGTAATTACTAATTAAAATGAGATATTGTGAACACACGTGTAGGTTTTGTTTCTTTTATTTAAAAGCGGTTCTGGTAGGTAAGCGTACTTTCGCCACGTGTAAGCCCATTATAAACGCGTGTAGACACACGTGCAAATTACTTGATACTATAAAAGCAAACGTTTAACTTAGTTTTAAGAGCACTATTTTATTATAAGCTCGTTTTTACGCAAACCATGAGTCTGTGCCCCGGAATAATCTCGTGTACCCGCATTTCAGTGTTTGAAGCGTAAAATGCCGAGCCGATACCTACAAACGATAGTTGCAACTAACAAACTCAAACTCAAAGCATTTATTTCAATTAAACCATTACTGATACTTTTGAATGTCATAAGAACAATTCATAAAACAAAACTACCCTACCTACTACCCTACCTACTACCCTACCTACTACCCTACCTACTACCCTACCTACTACCCTACCTACTACCCTACCTACTACCCTACCTACTACCCTACCTACTACCCTACCTACTACCCTACCTACTACCCTACCTACTACCCTACCTACTACCCTACCTACTACCCTACCTACTACCCTACCTACTACCCTACCTACTACCCTACCTACTACCCTACCTACTACCCTACCTACTACCCTACCTACTACCCTACCTACTACCCTACCTACTACCCTACCTACTACCCTACCTACTACCCTACCTACTACCCTACCTATTACCCTACCTACTATCCTACCTACTACCCTACCTACTACTTTACCTACTACCCTACCTACTACCCTACCTACTACCCTACCTACTACCCTACCTACTACCCTACCTACTACCCTACCTACTACCCTACCTACTACCTTACCTACTACCCTACCTACTACCCTACCTACTACCCTACCTACTACCCTACCTACTACCCTACCTACTACCCTACCTACTACCCTACCTACTACCCTACCTACTACCCTGCCTTTATTTTATCTTCTTATATAGATAGATAGCAAGATAAACAATTTTGAGTGTCAATTATCTCGCAATTAGTAACTACAAATGACATTATCCCTTAATGCCCACATAACTAGGTTAATAGCAGGTTGCATGGGAGTGTTAATTCCTCCCTTTAGTTTATGAAAATTGTGTGTAATGGACATTTAAAGTGATTAGTGTCATTGTGAACGGTAATTACAGCGTTTTGTTTACTCTCGACCCGCTATAGATTTCTGAATGCGGGTCCGGGTCCAAATTGGAGAAAACAATGGAACGTTTGATGTTGAGCGGGTATCGGAGGCTTTTATTTGAGTTTCAGTGGATTAGGTAAGTAGTTTCGTTTGTGTATTTTGCACGATCGATAGTATTAGCCGACTGCGTAGAAGATTAGTAAAAACCTTGATTAGAACATGCTACAACGTGTCCACGACGTTAGTTACGCTACATAAACAAGACCTGCATTGCCTAAGGTCATAATCGTTCATTCCAAGTCATGTGCCATCTGCCAACCCGCTCGGGATCCACGTGCTAGATTAATTAACCTACTCCTTCTCAACGAGACAAGGAAGTAGACCCACCCAGAAGTGAAAACGTTGTGTTATGCTACAAGTAAAACATAAAATGACACCTTTAATCCCAGGAGTGTTAGGCTCAAGTGTACCTAAATAGGGTATGTCACCAAAAAACATGTATTTTTTCTTGTTGCACTTGAACAAAAGATGAAGACACAGTGCTTCGAAAAGTCGCGTCAAGTCGCGTGACGTCACTAGGTTAGTACTTTTTTACCCACAATGTGACGTCAAAAGTTTATTAATTAAAATTTTAAATTAAATAATTAAAATTTTAAAATTAAAATTTTAAAATTAAAATTTTAAATTAAATAATTAAAATTTTAAAATTAAAATTTTAAAATTAAAATTTTAAATTAAATAATTAAAATTTTTGTTAATTTGATAAAATAAAAAACACGTATCCAATATTTTTCGATTATCTAACAGACCTGAAATAGTCTATTGTACACCAATATAGTTTAGTTTAAGTCCCACACACTAGTGGACAAGCCTATTGCCAGCCACCGGACGCAAATACAAACTAAACAGTGATTGCTATTGACAAATTCCAGATGGATACACCAGGGACACTTCATCGAGATTCGAGTTCAGGATCTCATGCTCAGGAGTAGCACTTACGTCCACTAGACCAATGAAACAGTCTCCATGTATTATTTAAATATTCAAAGACATAGGAAAACCCATACATTTAGCTTCTTGTAAATAAAAATATGTTTAATAAATAAAAACGACAACGCGGCAGGCCCAAAGGAGATGGCGGGATGAGCTGGACTCTTTCTTCAAGGATTGGCCTACTATCGCAATTGATCGCGTAAAGTGGAAGGAGGGAAGGGAGGTCTTGGCCAGCACTATGAATTTCTCCTGTATCGTGGGTGCGTTCACGAACATTTAAACTCACATACACAAATACCCAGACCCGAAACAACTTTCTGTACGCCATGCAAATATTTGTTCAGAGCGGTGATCAAACCCGCGACGCGCAACATAGCAGTCCAATCGCGTGAATCGTGTTAGTATGATTATGAATGTGTGTGTGTAATGTGTATGTGTGTGTAATATTGTCTGTTGTATTAATTATCCAATACCCAAAGCCCTCACATCCTCACCACAACTAAACAGGCTTACGAAACACATTTTGCGTCTCTCGTCAAATTATAATCCGTGAAATTTCAGCCATATTGGCAGGCTGCTCTAGCAGCTATGCTGCGGCATTCCATTGGTCTGTTCGCCATTAGCATGCAATATTGCTACACTGGCATTACATTGTTAGGCCGACGCCTGTCGGGACTGCGGAAAGAGATACCGTGGCCTCGACACAAAGGGCTAAGTAGAAACATGGGTGGTTTTTAGTCAGCAGCCGTCTGAAGCTGTAGGATTTCTTTTTTTAACGTACGAATAGAACGATGAAAATAGAATGCATGAAAGGTTTTTGTTTGATTTTAGTAATAGTATGACTTCAAATGGAAAGATCAGTGTAAAGATAAGAAAAGTGCAACTAGATGTTTCGTGCTACGAGTATCTGCTACGGCGTAGGCCGCGTAGCAAACATGCTACGTAGGCTAGTCTTAGTCAGCTATGCTGTGGAATTCCATTGGACCGTTCAATATTAGCATGCGATATTGTAACACAGGCTTTACATTGTTGAGCTGAGTATGATAATCCCAGTTGATTCATCAAAACCTTTGGAGGGAATACTGTTAGAGAAGTAATTACTACGAACACATAAAAAGCTGAAAATAGAATGGATGAAAGTTTTTGCTTCCGTCTGAGTTTTCCGGATCCAGTATGGCTACAAACGAAAATAGAGTGTTAAAGTCGAAAAAAAAATGCTTCTAAGAGAATCGTGCTATGTCCTGCTACGAGGACTTGCTACGGCGTAGGCCACGTAGCCAAGACGCTACGCACTTGTTACGCCAGCTGTCTTTGTGAGCTATGCTGTGGCTTGCGATATTGTTGAACGAATAACATTTTTAGCTGTGTAGGATAATGTCAGTTGGTTCGTCAGAGCCTTTGGAGGGAACAAGATCAGGGGTGTAATTACTATGGACGAATAGTAAGCAGAAAATAGCATGTGTGAAAGCTTTTGCTGTGATTTCAGCTTTCCTTAATAGGATTTTGTATGACTACAAACGGAAGTCGTTTCGTGCTACAAGTATCTGCTACGGCGTAGGCCGTGTAGCCAAAACGCTACGCGCTTGCTACGCAGGCTGAACATAGTTTCATAGCTATTATAATTATGGCATTTCACTGAGCTAGTCGGTATTAGCCTACAATATTGTAGCACCGCATAACATCGTGATGGTGTTTAGATGTAAATAGGCAGAAAGACTTTCGAGACTTTCAATGTATTAAAGTCGAATCAAATGTCGTATGCCTAGAAAAGCAAGTAATAGGCACATTTCTATTATAGCATGCTTTCCGAAAGTGTTTATTTCCTCTAAAGCACAGACCCCAAAAGCATACTTATTACGATAAAACTTATTTTTAGCACGTCTGATTGAAATTTTTTTTTTATTAATAGCCTGTACTGCCCCAAAGGCCTCCCCCAAAACCTTCCAAGTGCTCTGCTCTTCTGAGTGACATTATCTTCCTTTTATTGTACACAAAGACATGTCTATTTCAGCCTTTAAAAGGAGTGATACAGCACAAAGCGGGTTACGAGAATGCTACGGCGTAGGCCACGTAGCTGCTGTGCTACGAACTTGCTACAAATGAAACGAAATAATAATATTTATATTTATTTTAGACACAGGTCCACATTATGTAAGTAAGTAGATACTTAAAGCAATGTTAGTAAAAAAAAATTAAAACAATTGGTATTTTGGACATGAGTGAGCGACCAATGCTTTAAGATTGGGCTGTCCACTCTGTCCGACATCACGCTCAGAAGTGAAACTATGTGTGCATATTTGCTTGCCTGTTTCTAGTTTCAAAGTTTCGCCGTGACGTCACTTATATTCGATAGTGACTTCTTTCTAATGCTAGCATACAGTGCAGCATGGTTCTTTTAGCGCTTTAATGAAATTTACTGAAAAGAGCTTTCTCCGTACCTCGATTGGGCCGGCTGTCAATAGGGATGTTTACTGACTAAAAAACATATGATTCTAATTAGTTCGTCTGTTAGATTATCGAAAAATATTGAATATGTATTTTTTTGTTTTATCAAATTAATAAAAATTGACGAAGTGAAAACGCGTCAAAGATCATGAGTATATTTATTTATTTTTTATATATTTTTATTTTTGACTATATTAAATATTGGTACAGCGTTATATTGTTTTCAATTGTACCACAGACACAGAGATACCTACTACAAAACAATTCGAGGAACCCTTCGGAAGTTTAATTACATTATAGCAACTATTTAAGTAAAGGGAAAATATGCCCAGATTTCGGAAAATATCTCTGAAAACTGTACTACATTGTGATGGAGAAACTTATAACAACTTGACGCCTATTTGAATCACAAATTCTTCAGTTAATTAATTTTCTGGAGAAACATATTTATGAACGCGTGTTCTATTTCTAAATAAATCGTTTGTTCCAACTATATTTGGAGGAAAATTTTAATTAAAAGGTGGGTGGGTAGATAGTCAAGCTATTTTAAAAGGATTTCGTCCCTGGACACAATACTATCATATACTAGTACAAGAGACACTTGACATTATTTTGTGTGAAAAAATTTAATCCATCCACCATTTTGTTTTCAGAAGCATATACCCACTGCTGGGACACAGGCCTCATTTCTGTGAGATGGCAACAGCAGTAAGTCACAGTTTGCAGCTAGGGTTAGTAGATACCATCGCTTTTCTAACGTATTTCCCTCACGATATTAACCTATATTATTGTCAGAGCTATGGTGACGATGGACTACCTTGGTATTTTAGCGGTGGCCAGCAAGACTGCTGAGCATGCCTTTTCGGGGGGGGGATCACCAAATAACCCCTCCCGCTCTTGGGCAGAGCGAAAGGGAGTATCAGACTTCTATTGACTATAAACCACCGATGTTCCTTCTTAGCCCTATATGTCAAGGCCGCGGTATCTCATACAGCATTCTGCAGCCCCGACGGGCGGCGGCACTTGCGGGCCACTTCCATGTTGCTGACATCTCTTTGAGGCGCGCGTGGAACACGAACGTGCCGTCGACACGTCGGCCTGTCGTCGTCAGAAGACGGACGGACGGCGAGCTAGCCCATCCCTCACCGTCCACAGGCTGCTGAGCATGCCTTGGATTGGACTCCAGGTCAGGTAAAGTATGATTGGTATTGTCCCTAAGAAAAATCTTAATAGCAGCCATGAATTCCGAGTTTGTTGCCCGAGGGTATACTATTAGGAACATTTCTGCAAAACCCCTCAGGCAGTACAAGCGTAAAGTCATGATGAAACAAAATACACAATGAAGCACCGGACTGGGTTGTCAATCCGTTCACAATTCGATCCTTTGTAACGAAACTTGAAACAGAATGCAATGCATAATTTTTTTTTATTTTGTTGCATCAATACAAACAAAAATAACATTTTTATCAGACAGACAAAAAAAGTTACCTTTGACGTTCAAAATATATGCAAATGAAAGAAAAATCAATTGAATAACAAAAAAGTTCGTATTTCAATAATAAGAGATAGGCTTTCGAGGGTCATCATCAATTGTGGCCGATGACTGAAGTGATGTTCCGATGTTACAAATTGGGGAAGTACAGTACACTCACAGTTATTATGCCTTGTGACAGGGACTGTAGCTTATTTTATTTTTTATTGGCCTACTTGAATTAAATATTTTAATTTTGATTTTGACAAATTAATTTTACAGAATAGCTTTTACTCATCTGCCTAGAATTTTCCCAACAATGTATGTTGGGGTCGGTAACCAGACATAGCGGATTCAGCTGAATACAGTATTTTACATAGAGGGACTGCTGGTGTATGGGGTACCGTATTAACTAGTACATACTAACTGAGTTAGTACTGAGAAATATGGTCCTCCTTGATACTTAAGACTTTTGGGGACTAGAATTAGCTGGAATGACACTACTGTAATGACTGTCACAGATCTATGAATGCCAGTCTGGATCAACGGAGTAACTCGGTAAATAATTAGCGGTCACCCATCCACGAACTAATCTTGCTAAACTAACGTCTTTAAAAAGTTATTAGTGCATATGCCACAGTATAATATTGTTCACATCGTGAGCTCTATCTCGCGAGGTTTTAAACAATCGAAAAATTGTGAATTGTTAAAACGTATATACTAACTCCATGTTTGTTTGTCTGAACGCTTTGTTCTTCTAAACCACGTAACGGATTTATATAAATTGACGTCATCATCAAGAAACGATATGGAAAGTTTCTATGGCCTGTCCTGTAAGCCAGAATGAAGCGACCACCAGAAAAAGCGCCGAGACAATGAAGCTCGACGAAGTCCCAGATGTCTTGAATCTCGCCACGAAATTAATTAGAATAGAAAAGTGGAGGAGTAGGAAAAAATATAATTTCCACTTCCGATTGCTAGTTTATTACTTGAAGAAGGAACATGTGTGTATGTGTATTGCGTTTTGTAACAGAACAAGACGAAACAGATAAATTAGCGCTCTACAAGGTGCAAACAAAAACGACTAAGTTCTACATTTATCAGCAACTTACCAACAACCGTACTCAAGAACAACATAATATTTCTACTTTAACCCTTCCTTTACATTAAAAGAACTAAAAATTAAGTTTAATATTAATTTTAGTTACAAAAATAATTTAGGAAATAACGGCAATTATTTTCTGCGATTCCGTCGTATGCGATTAGGTAATTTTTCTAACCAATAGTGATTTCGTCCAGTCCAAACATCGAAACAAACCCAATTATAGTATACTTTAAGATTCAAACCTTAAAATGTTCAAACGCACGTGTAAATGATTCTTTAGTCTTAACAATATGGTTATATGCTATAAAGTGTAGTAAAGGGCACGGTCACGAGGCAAACCGGACTTACTTTGTTCTTACGAGTAAGTGGGGCATGCATTTATTTGTTGAACTGTAATGAGTTGACTTGACTAGGTTTGTGATTACGTTGACTTTTTTAAACATGATAGAGACAAGTTATCATTAATCTGGGTGTTAATATTCGAGTATTAGCGTCCGCGAATCCACAATATTATCATCATAATATACTGTGAGATATCAACAAAATGGTTACAAAAACTAAAATGAAAATATACATATTTAAATATATAACGAAGGTAGTTCAACTATTTCGGTTACATCGTTGTCAAAGTCCAAGTTCGACATGGTGGGGGTACGAAATAATAGTCTTAACACTGATTACAACCGCCTATTTTTTCACTTCCGATAACAAATTAAACAAAATCTCAAACAATCAAGTCGATGGAAATGGATTAAAGTACGGAAACGCGGTAAGTTCGATACAGGCGGGCAGAACGACCGTTCGCGCTCGTGTCTCAACAAAAAGTAACGTACCTCAGGTCTAGTGGTGTTCAAAGTTGCTTTAAGGCAATCACTTGCTTAATGCTTAAATAATATATATTAAAGCACGTGATTTTTAAACGCGTAGGCATATCATGATGCCACTCACCGCGCTTGTTTTAAGTCAAGTGACTTAAAGCAAGCGCGGTGAGTGGCAGCATGCTATAAAAGAATATTACATCGCGTTTATGAATTACGATAATACAGAACCGTTAAAAATACAATGAACTTTCCTTCATACTTTTCAGGCTTAGGACTGTCTATAATTGAGCAAATGTTATTATGAAATAAAATAAGTTAGTATTTAAAGCAATTATAGGCGTTTTTACACTTAAAATGCACGAAGCAAAACTGTAACTATATTACGTATTTATTTATGTGAGCAGCCCGAGATCGCAAAATCGTCCGCGGTGCTTATAACGATTACGCACACAACGTTGCTTTTCGCGCGACCGACAGAGACAGAGAGTGCGATGTAAAAGCAATAAGCAAATAGCAACTTGTGGGAGCCACGATAGCATTGGCTTTATGATATGTGTATTAAGCACGGTGCTTTATTTTGCTATTTGATATATTAACCACCACTACTCAGGTCAAATGCGTCCAATGGCAAACCTACCACTGACAACTGACATCTGACATCTGACATCTGTCAACTGAATGCTGTCAAACTAGACCTGCCACGCTTTGTATCGACCTCACTCAAGTACACTGTTTGACGTTTCCGACAAACGATGATAGATGGCTCAATCAACTCTTATGTATTGTGCCTCGGTGTTGATTCTGCGACCTATATTTAATTGAATTGTAATTGGCCTTCAAATGTTTATTGATTAAGTACATTGTCTGTATTAGCTGTAAGTTTCCCAAAGAGAATAGTACCTAGTTATGCATGCCGTATCGGCCCCTAATATTATAACTTCGTGTTAGTTGTTAAGCGCCTTGGGCGGCCGGAGCTGACACAGCATTCACGGTAGCGCCGGGATGTTATGGCTAACGCCCGGCGACACGCATCCGTAGAGATAAGGACCTAGACTAAGAACATTGTATTAGCTTTAGAGAATGCCGTTTCAGTCTTGAATAAAACATCTTCGCGACAAGACTCCTGTCGTTTATTTTTAAAAACCTTTGGCAGTGCCTCCGGGAGTTAACTACCTTGTTTACCATTTTTGTGAGAGAAATAATAATCGAAATATTTGAAAGCTTAACAAAAAACCTTGTAGAATGAGCTGTTCAATTAAAATAGTTCGTTGAAAATCAAGAATATTGGTTTTACTTGGGCCTTTCTACAGCCCCCAGGCCACAGTAAAATATACTGGCTTAAATCAAAATTACTTACTCTAATCATAAAGATTATACTTGCTTATTTGATTTAAGCAAATATATTTTAATGTGGCCTTCGTGGAAAGGCCCAAGAAAAGCCAATTCTCTTGATTTTCAACGATCAATTTGAATTAAACAGTATCTACAAGTTTTTTTGTTAAATAAGGTTTATTAGGCCTTTGTATTGGTCTAACAAACAATTACATTTATTTGATTGATAACTAGAACCAATTATTTGGATTAAGGACTTTCTATTGGAATACCTAAATTGCTGGACCATTTTGAAATCTTGAACTTATAATTACGTATTTAGACATACTTATGGTTGGTTATGTAAAGAAAAGTCACGAGGTCTAATATCTACCTTTACTTATCTATTACATAATTATATTCTTTATTTAGCATAAACTGCTTCACTGCTGGGCAAAGGCCTCCCATTTTTCGTTTCAAGTCTCTCAGTATTTGACTTCTCTGGGCAATCGTCAGTCGGTATACAGAGTAGAAAGAACATACACACTCACAAACATTCGCCTATATAATATTATATTAACCCTTTGTCTGTTTCGAACAACCCACAGCTCCGAAGGGCCCCTCTAATACATCTTACTTAAGATTGATGCGACAAGGTAGCCGGCGAAATTTTCAAGAATGACTTTTTCATAAAATATGCCACTCGAGAGACTTGTATGAACGGAGACGGTTGTTTTGGTAGTTTTAATGATTATTACTCAGTGAATAGACATTTGCTACTGCCGCGAATCCTTTTTTATCACATCACACTTCACCCTATCACACTTCACACTATCACACTTCACCCTATCACACTTCACACTATCACACTTCACACTTCACACTATCACACTTCACACTTCACACTATCACACTTCACAGTTCATCACTTCACACTATCACACTTCACACTATCACACTTCACACTATCACACTTCACACTATCACACTTCCCACTATATGAAGGAACATGGGTGGTTTTTAGTCAGTAGAAGTCTGAGACTCCCTACCGCTCTGCCTGGAGCGGGAGGAGTCATTTGATGATTTCCCACACTACAAAAAAAAATTATTTATTATCCTTAAGCGATCTAATTGTCTAGAACAAAAACATTATCGAAGTAACGGGGAGAACAAGTGCCTTTCTTTTTCGTAATGGGGTACTTTTACATCCGTTATTTAACAACAAAAAAACACATTAAACATTTATTTATTTTCAGACAACTTTTGCCCATAGACAGTGTACAGTAAAAGTGTGCATATAGCAGGTCCTGAGTTTGAACCTAGGGTCGAGTTACTTTGTGTGTTTCATTACTACTGCTCTTAAAATGACTGACTGTAACCTTTCAGCGATGAGATCCCGAAATATTATAGATAACAGAATTGTTAGTAGTATTATAGCAAATCAAATAACCCATATATAGCTCTTGTTCATACTAGTCATACTCATCGAATAATACGGCAATCGTAGTTAACAATAGGACAGCATGTTAATTGGGTCCTCTATACTTGGCCCATTGTTGTCAGATCCTCATTGTGTGGCTATCAACCGGCATATAATAGTCAAATGTATCTGACAGTCAACTATTGTGTTACTTCTGTTGTAAGCCAATCCAATACGTTTTAATCTATATTTACACTTATATTATAAAGAGGTAACATTCGTGAGTTTGTAGGGGATAATCTCTGGGTCTAATGAACCGTTTTTGAAAAATTCTTTGGCTTCTTCTTATTATCGTGTGAGCAGTAAGGTCTAACGACCCCACACACCCTCGTGCCAGAGGTTCAAAACCGCCTCAACGGCCTCTGACATTGTTTGACGACCGCCATGTGGCAGCCGGGTCATATGTGCCTCCCGGAGCACGGAATCATCTTTTTATCAGACAATCAGGTAATTCAAGGCTGCATTGTCCTAGCCAAACTGCCACTCGACCAACGAGGCAGTTTAGATTTAGAGTACTCTTTGAATAATGGGAAGCTATATTATCCCCGAGTGTCATAGGCTATATTTAAAATGTCTGTAATGTATATATGAACTGAAGCCATATAAATATGGCTTCAGTTCCGACCCAAACGCAAGCGAAGTTGCGGGGAAAAGCAAGTTTTAGATAAAAAGCTGATTGTTATGTGATACGGATGGTTATAGACTAGCTTTGCTGTCAAAGATGTTGAAATAAAGTAAAATTAAGAATAAATGTATGCAGTTTTTTTATTTTTTAAAACGTTGCCCCACACTGGGAATTTCTCTTGCATCGTGAGTGCGTTTACATACACATAAACTCACAAACACATAAACTCACATACACAAACACACCCAGACCCAACGAAACAACTACATATATGTAGGCCATACAAATATTTGTTCAGTGCGGGGATCGAATCAGTCCAATCATGGTCCAATCGCTCAGCCACTGCGCCAACCGTGCCGTCAATATTTATTAAATTTGTCAATAATAGTTTTTTTATTAAAACGACTGACGTTCGGTTGACTTGATTAAATAATTAGTATTGTTGGTTTATTGGTCGCAAGCGCGAATGTTGCAACATATCTCTTTCGCAAAATGTCGCGTAAGTAACTAAGAATAAAACTTAGCCAGGTTTGTTAAAAATGATGTTTTCAGTCAGTAGAAGTCTGACACTCCGCTCCGCCCAGAGCGAGAGGAGCCATTTGATGATTTTCTATGACGATGATAATGAGACGATTTGGTAAATTACAACACTAGTGTAAACATTAAAAAGACTAACATAACATAAAAATAAAGTATATAATATCAACAAAGCATAAAGCTACCAATAGTAGACGAGCTCGTGGTTTAATAAACACTGCCACTCGGGTCGATCTTTAGGTTAAGCCTTGCTTACCTAGGTTGGTCTGTGGATGGGTGACCGCCCATTACATACCGAGTTTCTTCCGTGCCTCGGAAAGCACGTTAAGCTGTTGGTCCCGGCTGCCATTTATAGATCTTTGGCGTGCTATAATCTACCACGTGTGCCCAGTGCGTATTGGTAGATGTCACATGTCTTCGAATTTTTTGGTTCGAAGCCATGCCGGTTTTCTCACGATGTTTTCCTTCACCGTTTTGAGAGCAGTGGTGATGAAACAAATTACACAAAGTAATGCGCCTGAAGGGGTTCGAACCCACGACTCACTGTGCCACCACTGCTCTCCTATTAGGTACACCCTAATATATTTAATATTTATTTGCTACTATAAGTATACAAATATTTTAACTTATGTACAGTCACGAGCGATACGTATAAACTTGGCAAAGTTAAAACGCGAATATCGCGCGAAATTACGATTACAGCTTTGAGATATGACCTACTTTAGTTTCGTTATAAACATGAAAATGAAATCAGTACAGTAGGCGAAAAATGCTTCTTTAAGTTGCTTCGTGTATACATATGAATGCTGCTGACTGTACTTACGATTTTTTCAACAAAATGTATTAAATTAAATAGGAGGAGAGGTTGAAAAACGTTTTTTTTGCGGTTTTTATTCTCTGGTCAGACTTCTATTGACTTAAAACCATTGCACCCATGTTCCTTCTTATCCCTTTGTGTCTTGGTCGAACAACCCGTGGCCATAACCTTACCATAGCAATTTTGACGCATAGTGGTATAATAAAGTCGACCAAGGTATGTACATGCATCATACCAAGTTCGACTTGTCCAAAAATTCATTCATTCATTCTGTTTTCAAAAGTAATATGAGACCGCAGTCTACATACAAGCTGTGCCAGTACCACGAATACACCCCTTTTTTTTTTTTTTTTTGGTGGGTGTAAAATCATCAAATAACCCCTCCCGCTCTTGGGCAGAATACACCCCTTACCTTATACCCGCGCGTGTAACGTAACCATAGCGACTTCTAATTCGACGTCAACGCCATCTATCGTGCTTGCGAGAAACAAATGAAAGCTTTTAGCCTTCATGTTTCCAATAGCTTTGCTTTAAGTAAAATTGATGTTATTTCGTGTTGTTATTTAACAAATGAAAAGTAAGAGGTGTAAGGAATGATAGAAAAGTGAAAGAATGAATGAAAGAAAACATATTTATTTGGCAAAATCATGCCACAAGTGCACACACAAAGTAAAAAAAACACAAGAACAAAGTGTCTTCCCCTTAACATAGACAATAAGAAAAGTGTTAATGGACACATTCTTAGACGTAATCTTCAAGAAAATTAAGTCAAAATAGAATCACTCATTAGCTTTTTTTTTTTTTTGGTGGGTGTAAAATCATCGAATAACCCCTCCCGCTCTTGGGCAGAGCGAAAGGGAGTGTCAGACTTCTACTGACTAAAAACCACCCATGTTCCTTCTTCGCCCTCTATGTCGAGGCCGCGATAACCCGCGGCCCATTACTCATTACCTTTAGTATTAAACTAGATTGTATTTCTTATGATGTAACTGTATTAGCATCATACAACAACAAAAAATAATAATTAACCAAGAAAAAGTTATAAGTGTAAGGAATGATATAAAAGTAACATATTATAGTACATTACTGCCGCGGTCTATAATGACTACTTTGCTGGTCGCGCTGATGATGGCCGACAGCGCAGCGTAGCGCAGCTCCAGGCCGACACAGCGCGGTCAGCGTGCAGCACTTGATGGACGAGCTGAGATAAAGGCCGAGACCGTAGGCCGAGGCCTTTACAGCGAGGACAGCAAGGGCTGCAATGATGGCCAAGCTGAAAGGCCTAGAGCGTAGCTAGGCTAGCTCGAGGCAATCATAGCGTGACCAGCGAAGCAGTCATTGTGGGCCAAGGTTTGTATAGTGCTTTACTCAAAAATGCAAGTACCTAATCTAAATAAAACCAGCAAGTAATTTAAATAAAAAATATATTAATTAACTAGACTTTTAATTAAAATGACAATTATGAAAAGTACAGTTACTAAAATTCAACACCGACTTTCCCGGTTTGATATTACTGATAGTTTGCGATAATTCTAATGCGGTGTTTGACTGCTGGATTATTTCTTCATTTATTACTTCATTTAAATCTTTTTTTTTTTACCTTTAGACGTACAAACAGCTGTGTTTTAAATAAAATCTTTTTGGAATTGATTTTTTAAAACGTTGAAACGTCAAAATAGCGGCCGGCAAAACATTGCCGGCCTGTTAGAGCGGCCAGCAAAACTTTGCCGGCCGCTCCTTGAAACAGACCGGCAAGGTCGACTTTGCTCAAACAAGTTTGTCAAAATAATGACAACATTACATGCATTTTTGAGTAAAAGTACATATTTATTTGGCACATGCCACAAGTGCACACACAAAGTAAAAAATATATATATGAAAAATAAGAACTAAACACGAAAAAGAGTGTGTATGTCACGGCAGCGCCAAATAGGACCAGCTGGGCTATTGCGTATCTTTTAAATGACAGTGGCTAACCTATAGTGTACCTGTAGTGTACTGTCAAATGGTTCCGTTTTGTACTAAACCATAACCAATTTGATAGTTAATCCATAGACAATATGGTAGCCACTGTCATTTAAAAGATACGCAATAGCCCTGCAGTTCAGCAAAGTGCCGAGCAACTTGTGCCCGACGCTAGTTTTCAACTGGCCCTGAGATGATGATGTGGCGGAAATAAAACAGTTTTGTACTTTGTGTTATTAGTTAGATATGTGTATGAATAGGTACTTATACATGCTGAATAAGCGTACAATAATAACAAATAAGACTTCTTAGTAATAATAATCAAAAATATATATATAAAATACGAATACAAGAAAAGTGCAATCTAGACTAAACAAAATCAAAAAAAACCAAGGTAGGTACGCAGTAAATGTAACGAGCCTGTTTAGCACGTTCCCAACTTCTAATTAACACAACATTTTATGAATTCGCCTCTTCATCGCTCAATACGCTGCAAACGGCCGAGCGCGATGGAGTTAATAATAAAAATTAAGAATGCCAGTGGGAAAACAAATTGTGGATGCGAAAGAATGTGTGAATGTGGACGAGGCAAACGGAGTATTTATGTAAGGATTGTGGCAGGTGGCGTTCTGTGGCATCTGCCTACCCCCATAGGAAAAGGGCATGGATTTAGGAATGTACTAGCTGTTGCCAGCGGCTTCACCCGCTACAACTCGAAAATTATCCCACGGGAAGATAAAATCGAGATAAAAACTATCCTTTGTGTTAATCCAGGTTATAATGTATCTGTGTACCAAATTTTATCCAAATCCGTTCAGTAGTTTTTACGTTAAGATGTAACAAACATACACACTCACACACTCACAAACTTTCGCCTTTATAATATTAGTCTGACTTATGTATGATAGAAAAAGTAGGTAAATGGTAGCACCAACGTTGGCCAGGAAGAATGGAAGAAGAACAACTGACCTAATGTGATTCCGACTCGCCCACGAAGAGACTCCTTAAACTGTTTACCTTTTATATCATATCAAAACATATCATAACATTACGCTTCTCATCCCCGAAGGGTTGGCAGAGGTGTTAAATAAGGGTGTACACCCACATTTCTCCAGTTATGGCTCGTTTACGGAGACGCGGGGCGTGAAGAAAGCTCATCGCGTGCTGTTTTATTTATTTACTGAGAGGCGGGTCCACCGCAACGAACGCAGCATTTTAAACTGATGAGCGAAAAAACACTACTCGTAAAATCGTCGTTTGAAATCGTTAACGTTTTCATACATCGCCATGTGCTTGAATTAAAAAAGCACAAAGCGCCGCGCGTCGCCCCGCGTCTACGTAAATGAGGCCTTAGTGTGTGAATACGGGCTGAATGATGAAAGAAGAAAGTACTAATCAAGTCAGTCACATCGCGGTTACGCTTTTAAACAATATATTTTTCAACAGCTGCTGCTGTCGCAACACGCAATAGCGGTTAAAATTCAGAAAAATACAACAGTTTGTTCCCTGTTCCTACATAATTATTTATTTATCTACTTAATATACCTACGTTGAAACATTTCGTCACCCAGGCTGGAAACCCTGTCGTTCCAACGGAACTATTAAGTCAGCTTAATACATTTTTATCAGTCTGGGTTGTGGGAAACGCGAAGATAATATATATAACTCATTGAATTACGACGGTAAGCTTTGACAACGTGTGTTTTGATACGCATGATGAATTAAAAATGAGCGAGTGGGAAAAAGAGAGGTTACTAATTAACAGAGCGGCCTCTGGTATAAATGAATACAATGACTATTTTAATAAAAACATGTCCGACCCAACTTAAGCATGTAGGTATATTACCACGTGCTATGAGCGCTATTTCCTCGCACCGGCAGTGCCCTACGTTTCTTTTCCAAATCGGCGACATCAGTCAAGTCTGCAGTGACAATGTATCCCAAGTACTTGAAACTAGCCACCACCGGAGCCACTCCGTTTACCAATTGGCGGAACTTGGAATGGTGCGTTAAAGTGAAGGCGACGAGGTGGCCCCCGAAATTCGAATTTCCTTACGTTTTCTGCAACATCCCTTTCAGTGTCAAGTTTTATGTTAAATAAAATGGGATTCGTGGCAGTAACAAAAAATGTAAGGAAATTCGAATTTCGCGGGCTACCTCGTCGCCTTCACCTTAATGAAATCTTTATGTGTCAGGAAAAAAGACTTGCCTTTACCAAAAAGGCACTTCTCTTATTATAAATAAGAGAATATAATAAACATGGTGTAAATGGAAGAACGCTTCATGAAGTCGTTAACCAAGCATTTTGTACATCAAACTTCGAGAATGTAACCCTACACATTTTTTATTTGACGTAAACTTCATCCACCACAAAACAAATGAAGCAAAACACCCATTATGCATCTAAAACATGTTTCAAACGAAATAAATGCTAAATACATAAATACGAGTATCTTTCGTTTCTGTACTCTTCAATCAACATTTCCTCGGAATCGTGAGAAAAGTATACTCAATCATGCATTTCTTATGAGAAGGAGCCATGAGTATGGTTGTCAGGAGGAAAGGTTAGTGAAGCTTATTACTTACACGGTGCAAAGCATAAACAACAATTAAAGGGGGTAAAATGTAAGGTCTAGGGGTTGGCTTTCAGTCTAACCATATGCCAGTATTTTACATGGAGCGTGAATAAAAAATGTTGCGTCGACCCTAAATAGAATGAGACAAACTGCCGAATTCAGAGATATTTAACGATTACTTAAGCCAGTAAGTTGGTTTGACATATTTTTGTACGACAAAACTGTCAAAACCATTACTAAGTGACGGCCTAAGTAATCATTAAAGCTCTCTGAGTGCGGCAGAAAGAATGATGATGAAGATTAGGACTACCTCTCTGACTTTTACAAACCAGTTAGTACTGTCTACTGACTACATGTAGTGTATGGTGCACGTACAGTCGAACAAGCTACGAGTAATAAGTTTACAGCAAGCTTACTTGCATTTACTTTTAAGATTATACAGATAAATTTAGAGACTGATGCTAAACGATACAGCGTTTGACATCGGTCGCTTAATGCGACACGCTTTTAAAAACAAAATTGTAATCAATATTTTCAGTGTACTAGAATTATGAAAAAACTACCTGTATACTTATATATTTTTTACAATAAGTTAGCCAGTAGGCTCTGGTTTTTGCACTAAGGACGCGACCTACATTTAGCAGTGCATTGAGGCTGACATATTGCATTGTTCTATGCATTTCATGTGTATTCCACTTTAGTGTTCAATTAGACGTGGTTCGGACTACTTGCATTTTTATTTAGATTCATTCCGTTGAGCATTCACTGACACTTTCTGCATTGACATAACTTATGTTAGGGAAGCACCCTATATGTAGCGTACCTGTAGACTAAATGACAGCTGGGACCAAACAGCTTGATGTGCTTACAGAGGCATGGAGGAAATTCGGAATGTAAAGGCTGGTCACCCATCCACGACCTAACCTAAGCAAGCACGACTTAATCTAAAGTTCGACATTACTGCAATTTCAGATGGGTTAGAAAGAGGGTTACCACTAGTAGTTGGAGGTATACCTATATCAAAAAATAAAACCCACTTAAACAAAAAATAAGACACAAAAAGCGAAAAATAAACTTTACTACAAAAATCAGTTTCTGAAGTCGGTGACTTTCGTTTGTTTGATATAATTTTTTGGCACCGACTTCAAAAACAGATTTTATTCTAAAGATTATTTCTCAGTTTTTAGTGGTTCACATGAGCTTACCCCTTCAAAGCGTGTGGTGTAAACAATAAACAGACATGAGATTTCGGTAATCCCAGTTAATTTGACGTCTATCGTTTATTGAGGAGTTCCATTGCCTATCACTAAACTTCCTCATCAGATCTCCACTAAATTGAAATGGGATCACTCCGGGAAAGTACTCTTTCAAAAACTACTCAAATCACTTACAGTGTGCCTATAACATTTAAAGAGTTCTCTTTACCTCTCCAGGATCCCATCATCAGATCCTGACATGATGGTCATGGTACCACCTGAGAAGTATACCATTTCAAACAAAACAAAAAAAATCTAAAGATAGCCGACGAATAGAGAACCTTTTTGAAGTCTGTTTAAAATGAAGTGGATGAACCCTTTTTGCAAATTATCATCAATTTTAATCCTTAATCATACACAGCTTTAATTATATTTCAGCGCTAAATTGTGCGATGAAAACTTAATGACTACGTTCTTCACGAAAACAGGTCAATTATTCGAAATAACTCGTCGCACCTTAAAATTTTAATGGTTCATTTAAATTAACGCGGACTGAACTTGAAATAAGGAAATAAAGGTAAGACTTGGTGGTGATTTCATCGGATTTGGTTAGGGAAATGAAAAAGTATCTGTGGCTAAGTTTTTAGGAAGAGACAATTATTCTAGGTAGTAGCTTGCGGTCGAGTGTTCAATGCCAGTTAGTACAGTCGAAGAAGCTATTATGTATACAGGTAGAGATCTTTTTAATTCTAGCACACTGAAAATATTGATTGGAATTTTGTTTTGTAAAGTGTTTCGCACTAAGCAACTGATACCAAACGCTGTATCCTTTGGCATCAGTCTCTAAATGTATCTGTATAATCTTAAAAGTAAATACAAGTTAGATGGCTGTATAATTATTAGCTTGGTCGACTGTACATGCCTAAAGAGTTACAACAAAAAATAACACAGTATAAACAAGCAGTGATAGTTCAGTGGTGTAACCGTCGGATTGATAGGTCTATTTACGGAGACGCGGGACGTCGCGCGGCGCGTTGTGCGTTTTTAATTCAAGCAATGTGAAAACGGTACCGATTTCAAACGACGTTTTTACGAGAAGAGATTTTTCGCCCGTTAGTTTGAAATGCAGCGTTTGTTGCGGTTGACGCGCCTCTCAGTAAATTAATCAAATAGCACGCGACAAGCCTTTTGCACGCGCCGCGTAACGCCCCGCGTCTCCGTAAACGAGCCCTAATAGCTAATAGGTAGGTAAAAAGCTTTTTTAGTGGTATTTTTTCTTTCTCCTCTCTCTTAATCTAGATAATTGTACCAGTAAGAAAAACAAGAAGTAGAAGCGACCCTTGTCATAGGCTGTTCTTCATACTGTTTGCCAGCGGTTTCGAACCCAACTTTCAAAACTTCATGTAGAAATTACGTGCCTCGTTAAAAAAAATAGCGGCAAATGAAGCTATGAAATAATAACGCCATATTTTTTCTAATCACTTTCTTAATTTGCCAGAGGCATTTCCTGGTTCACGATAATTGTAGCCAAAACTCTTTGTTGGAATATTGAAGATTTAATTAACTTAATGGTACACAGAGGGCGCCACAAGCGCTTGCGACAATGGCGCTGAATAATGATTAAGGTAAACGTGATAATTAAGTAATAACTTAATTTGAACGAATAAATACCTGTTGGTGTAATTTAATAGTTAGTTTAAACAGGTTAATAGTATTGCAGTAATTGTATGCATGTCAGAAATTATGTTTTTTTTTTAATATTTTTTATGAAATTGCTAGAGGAATATAAATTGCCGTTTCCACTAAAGGTAATTAAATAACATTTTTTGCATGAGATGGACGACGATTTTCAAGGCGAAGAACACTTATTTTATGGAAAAGATTGTTTTTTTAATAAATCTTACTAAGACACAAAAAACAATAGAAATTAGTAGAAATAGTATGTGTGTATATAGAGTTGTGTTAGTGCAAGTGTATAATGTAACTGGAGTAGTGTGAGTTCATCAACACGTAAACAAGAAGAAGAAAATAAAAAATACCGTGTTTGTCGTAATTTACAAAAAAAGATAATTATAATACAAGAGTTAATCGAACCTATTTTTTTTGCGTTGGTTTAAAATAAAACTTTTCGACAAAATATAAAACCGTCTTCAAGAAAAAATAAAACACAAAAAAGTGAAAAATAAAACTTGAAGTCGGTTTTATTTTTTGTAAAAATCAAATCAAATCATCTTTATTTGTGAACACAGGTATTAAAATAAAGATCATATCATACATTTTTAACTGAACTCTGTGTACCTACCTACCTACCTACCAATGAAATAGGTTTACACATATAGCTTTTTTTTGGAATAAGTCTGAGTCTACACTACAAAGTCAGGAAATTCTTTTTCATTTTCATTTTTTAGTGGTTTACATGTGCTTACCCCTTTATACCGCACCGGCGTAATGTTATGTTATGAACTGGTGTAAACAATAGACAGACATGACATTTCAGCAATCCCAGTCCATTTGCTATCATTTATTGAGGAGCTCCGTTGCCTATCTTAAAAGTTCGTTACCAGATCTTCACCAAATTGAAAAGGGACATCTCCGAGAAAGTACTCTTCCAAAAACTACCCATATCGCTTCAAAATGCCCATAAAATTTGAAGAGTTCTCTCTATTTCTCTAGGTTCCCATCCTTAGATTCTGACGTGATGATCATGGGACCACCTGGGAATTATAACCTTTCAAAAAAAAATATCCAATTCGGTCCAGTCATCTTCGAATAATCGGGGAACACAAAAAAAAAGGTTTCCGACGAATTTATCCTCCTTTTTGAAGTCGGTTAAAAAACCTGTATCTAAATATATTCCAACCATTTAAGACTCAAAGACCTTCATTTATTGAGTTACACTAACACAGAATACCCGTACACTCAATTTCCAAAAATAAACCAAAGTATTGTCAAATTCGCCCTTTCACGAACCCGAAGTCGTCGGCCGAACACCGAAACATCGGATTATCTGGGACTTGTCAACTCTTCAAAGGGCTAAAAAGGGTTTCATTGAATTGCTCTACAATATTGGATATGTTTTATTTTCCCTGCGGCTACGACTTACGAATATATTTCGTGGGAGTTGCCCTTTCTGTTAAACAGACATACTGTGTACATTGAGCTTGTTTGAAATGTTACTTGTTTTGTTGAAATTACATTTTTTTTTTAAAGTTGAGTAGTGATGTGGGTTTGACTTGACTTGACTTGACTGACTCTTGTTCGGATTTTATTTATCCATAGAAGAGATAAATACAATTGAAGTTTCTGTATGAGATTTCTAAATAACAGCTTTTTACACATAAAACAAATATAATAGGGATGATTACCGACTAAAAAAATGTGATTCTAATTGCTCCATCTGTTAGATTATCGGAAATATATTGGATACGTATTTTTTGTTTTATAATAAAAATTTACGAAGATAAAACGCGTCAAAGATTTGAGTGGGGGTTGATGACGACATTGACCTCTAAAAATTGTCATACTAATGGCTTAGAGTATGACGTCACACGAGTTTTCAAAGCCTTGTATCGTCTTCATTGTGTGTTTAAACGTGAAATAAGAAAAAATACGTGTCCAATATTTTTTGGTAATCTATATGACGGACTAATTCGATTTTTTTTAGTTAACTACCGTATTGTTTTGTTCATACAAACAATAATTCCGTGCGGGGATTGTAACCGCGACACGCAGCGTAACAGTTAATCGCTTAGTCACTGCGCTAATCATGCTGTCAATTTGACCGGTAATGTCAACAATCAACACTACTTTGCACCACGCAGACAGGTAATGCACCGTCTCAAAGGTCGAGAGAATCGATTTCTCTTTTCTTTTTTTGGAGGTTGAGAAATCATCAAATGTCTCCTCCCGTACTGGGCGGAGCGGTAGGGAGTGTCAGACTTCTACTGACTAAAAACCACCCATGTTCCTTCTTAGCCCTTTGTATCCGAGGCCGCGGTATCTCTTTCTAAGAACCTGCAGTCCATCGCTTTACATCAAACGAGTTACGACCAAACGCAAGTATATTTAGCATAAACAATTCACCTATCGTTTTTATATAGAGCTGGCAATCCACATTGAATTAATCTTATATCTGTTTATCTAAATCATTTGCTTAATTAACCAAAATTAAGTTCTTAATATTATTGATAGACCCCTTGTCTTAATTAATAATTAGGGCCCCCAATAAATCAAACGTAATTAATCATGCAATTAATATAGGAAATCCGAATCTCATTTCCAATTCTCTAAGGGGTTCGCCAATTACACCCTACATTTATTGATGAGGGAATGAGCAGTTTTTGGGTATATGTCACATTTGTTAGTAGGCTCGAATAAAATGGTTGCTTTATATAATTATTATCTATTTAATTTAAAAAGTCCCAGCTCCAGTCGATCTTCAGGTTAAGTCATGCATACCTAGGTTGATCTGCGGACGGTTGTACACCCTTCTTCTTTATGGGGTTCAGGTTTCCGCACTTAGTCCTTGAAGTGGACCATTGTGCGTAAGCCATGGTGGCCGATTACTCCAACCAGCCCACCTCCCTCCAGAAGCAGATCAGACTTCCCGGTCTCCTCAGGGCATTCGCAAGGGATCTTGGTGTTCCAAGGGTCTCCTCACGAATCTTGGTAACGCCTGTACACTCAAGGAGCACATGCGCCACCGTTTCCTCTGCCTCCATGCATGCTCTGCACAGGGGGCTGTCAGTGATACCTAGGTTGTGGAAGTTGGACACCCATTCCATACTGAGTTTTATTCGTGCGTAGGGAAGCACGTGAAAACGTTGTTCCCGGCGGTCATTTGGAGATCTTTGGCAGTCGTTAGAGGTGGACAGTGGTCCGAAATAGGGTATTACACCAAAAAAATCTAATTAGTCCGTCAGATAGATTTTCAAAAAATAATGGACATTTTTTATCTTTTTTCACTTAAACAAAAGATGAAGACGATACAGTCCTTCGAAATGTCGCGTCAAGTCGTGTGACGTCACAGAGTTAGTACTTGTTTACCCACAAAGTTTCATCAAAAGCCCCCACTCCTGATCTTTGACACGTTTTATTTTCGTCAATTATTTTTATTAATTTGATAAAACAAAAATCACGTGTCCCATATTTTTTGATAATCTAACAGACGGACTAATAAGTTAAAAAAATAAAAAACCATGCTGTCTTTCCAACCCCAAAGTTGCTATTAATTGAACCCTTTCAATATTCTCTTCAAACTACAGAATACCCAATCACACTCTTAATTAAAACATGCAAAAACATCCTTCCAATAATTTATTCCGTTGCTCCACGTTTATCGATTGATACGCAAGAGACACTACTTGCATCGTAATGAGAATCAATTTATGGCTTATCAGCCTTGCTGTTATCAACGATGAATTTTAATGCCCTAGAGCCAATTATTAGCTTATAGTTTATTCTGAACAGGGAAACTGTGGGAAGCCTGAGAAGTACACAGACTGTTATTGAAAAAATATATTGTCGGTAATTTTAATCGAAAAATGAGATACATAAAATTTGTTCTTGTTGTCAAGCAACATCGGATGGCTAGAGTTTTTCAACTATGATGGTGTCTTACAGTGAAACTAGTTGCAGGTGAATTTCATTATTTTATGTGGTGCGACTGACTAAAAAACCAGTAAGTTTCTACTGGGTATTAGGATTCCTTAGGAAGTCTTGTTGTCAGACTTTCGGGGTCACTATCTACTTAAAAAGATAGTTAAAGATCCTCAAATGACAACCGGCACCCATGGTAGGTCCCGAACAGGATCTTATACTTTGAATAAAGCCAAGACCTTGAATTTGTGGACAACCCGGCTGTCAGTGACGCGTGTAATTTTATAAGCACAGATTACTATTATAGGCAGGGCACTTCGCTCGCAAAACGAATGGGGCCGAAAAGTTCTGGAGTGGCGACCGCAAACCGAAAGACGTTGCGTTGGAAGGCCTCCCACTAGGTAGACCGATGACCTGGTGAAGGTCCTGGGACCCGCTGGATGCGAGACGCACGGGACCGGTCAATGTGGCGACACTTGGGGAAGGCCTATGTCCAGCAGTGGACGTCGTTTGGCTGAAATGATGATGATGATGAAATTACTATGTCAGCTAGATTAGTAATCCAGCAAACTGCCTAAAATGCTCTGTTCGAACGCTTACCAGTCACTTGCTCAAGCATTCATTGCCCCTTTCAAAGCTAGTAGAGCTACTAAATCTTTCCTAGTAAAACTAGTCATGAATTAATCTTCTGAATAAAACGAGGAGTTTGCCCGATCACTCGACCGCGTTTGAAGAACCCTACACATTGTTACCCTCAATGAAAGACTAGAGAGACCATTGTTCTACTCGCTATTATACCAACTAGCTCAAGTGCCCTTAACATTTAAAAGGTCACTTGAATGGCATTATTCGTAATGAATTCTGGATTTATAGGTTACGGGGGTTACGGTATCAACTTTTTATTTATAATAGGTATTTAAAAATTTGTGTACACACTTATAATTAGAGGAAAGAACAAAGCAACCAGAATAATGGAAAGGAACAGAAAATAGTTTAGAAAATAGTGACACTTATTTCGCAATTTTCATTGTTTTTAACAATGAAAATTGCGATTTCCATTATTCTTTCATATTCTTCATATTTTTTCATATTTTCATTGTTTTTAAGGTAAAAACGGGACCCTATTACTAAGACTTCACTGTCCGTCTGTCCGTCCGTCCGTCTGTCCCCAAGCTGAGGCAAGAACCGCGATAGCTAGACAAGACTGTATATTTTCACAAATTAAATGTATTTCTGGTGCCGCACTATGGGAAAGCCCCATACAAGGCCGTCTCAAAACCGTTTCACGTGAAAGTCGTTGTTATGGAGTAAAACTAATTAATTAATTTAGTCTTATAAATAAGCTTTCTTTTCTATATTTCTTTAATTATTTTTTGCTAACCATAATGTATATAAAAAGGCATCAAAGCTAACTCATGTTCAATGATGTGATCTTGGCACAATACATTACTACAATTCAACGCCACATTACTCGAAAGTTTTTGATATAAATGTATAAGTATTATACATTTTTGAAATGCTTATAATCTCCTCATAACGTTTCTTAAATAATATTATGTATAATAAATAAATAAATTAAAATTAACCAATGTAGTTTAAGATGGTATAATTTTCGGGTTACTTTTTTTTTAACGAGACTTACCCGTTTGCCGCTGTTTGCCGATGTCGAGATATTTGTTGTATTTCGATCTTTATACATTAGTTTACACAAGGAGAAAAAAAAAAGTTGCGCATACTTGCGCCTTTTCTGACACGGTGCCAAAACATATCGCGAGATAAAAAAAATATTTTTTTCCAATATCTTTTTACTTCTCACATAATCATCTGTTATCTTTTAAGGTCAAATTGATAAAATGGTCATTACAGTAATGAGTATTATTAATAGTTATTTGTGGTTTTGATATAGTTTTGACCACCATATTTGATAAAATATGGTCACTTTATCTATTAGGGTCAAATTAAAAACAGCAGAGGATATGGCTACTGTGGTCTCCTACATTCAAAGAAACTTGGTATCTAAATGTAACGAACGCTGGAGAAATGCATCCCGAAAAAGAGAACGCTTTGAAAGTAAGAACGTCGACTGGTTAAATGGTGAATTTCGTGTTCCACTGGAGTGTCGAGTCACAGTTAATGACCCTAATACGTCTGGAAGCAGTGCAGGTGGCAGACCATCGAAACCATACGAAGCATCTTCAGAAAAAACAAAGAAACGAAAAAACATGCAATTAATACAAAAGTACGGATTGGACTGTGTGCTCAATGCATATACTCAGGAGTTGCGGTCTATGGGTGAGACGGAGGAGGCCACAATTGTTAATATTATACGAACTGCGTCAAAAAATGATAAGAAAAAGTTTCTTAAATTCATAACTGAGAACCCTGAAGACGTTACACCTTTTACAAAGGAAGAAGCACTACGGACATTTATTGACTTAGACCTTAACAAAGAACAGTATGGAAAACTTCGAATTTGTTTGGCGGACAAAAACTGCTCAGTGTTTCCTTCTTATCCAACTTTAGCCGAAGCGAAGAAGATGTGTTACCCACCAGATTCGAGCATAACCATTACTAACATAACTGCATAAGTCAATCTGCAGGACTTATTGGATCATACTGTGGCACGTATATTACTAATTGGTTCAGTTTACAAAAACGGTTTAAGACAGTTGAAACTATTCTGCAAATGGGGTTGTGATGGGTCATCAGGGCAAAGTGAATACAAGCAAGTTTTGACCGAAGAAAGCGATTTCACATCAGATGCGAACCTTTTTATTGCTTCACTTGTACCCATTAAACTTATAGATGAGACAACTAATATTGTTATTTGGAAAAATGAAACTTGCTCATCCGTAAGATATTACAGACCTATATTGATAGAATTTGCCAAAGAAACTCCTGAAAAAACCGCTTCTGTTGTGGCTGATATCAAAAATCAAATTAAAAACCTGTCTCCTTCCGTGATAAATAAGAATGGTGAAGTAATTGAAATTGATCATGATTGATGGTAAAGTAGCACAAGTTTTAACTGAAACTCCTTCAAGCGCTTCTTGTACAATTTGTGGTGCTACTCCTCGGCAAATGAATAACTTAGAGGCAGTTAGGACACGAGATGTGAATGAAAGTTCATTTCAATATGGACTGTCAACACTACACGCTTGGATTAGAAGTATGGAGATGATTTTACACATTTCCTATAACTTGTCTTTCCAAAAGTGGTCAGCCACTACACCAGAAAATAAAAAAAACAAAGACGAAAAGTAAAAACTGGTACAAAAGCGGTTTAGGGAGGAAATGGGACTGCATATCGATAAACCTCGACAAGGCACTGGAAATAGTAATGACGGAAACACAGCTCGGAGATTTTTTCAGAATTACTCTTGCTCTGCAGACATTACAGGTGTAGACGTAGAACTTATAAAACGAATGTACATTATACTACAAACTATGTCATCTGGAATGGCTATTGATTCAAAAAAGTTCGGTGAATACGCATATAGTACCGCCCAACTGTAAATATTTATAGTTGGTATTATATGCCTTCCTCCGTACATAAAATACTTATTCACGGAGAAAAAATCATTGAGTACTATGCTATTTTACCTATCGGACAATTGTCCGAAGACGCTCAAGAATCCCGCAACAAGGATTACAAAAAGTTTAGACTTCATCATTCTAGAAAGTGTTTAAGAGCGGCTACCAATACAGACGTGTTCCATACCTTATTGTACACTTCTCATCCATATATATCAAGTTTGAGAAATACCTCAGAAACAATATCGAAAGAACTTTTCGATGAAGCCAAGTCCCTTCTTGCTGTCAACGAAAATCTGTAGGAGCTTGTTGAATTTTGTACATTATTTTTTTCTCGTTAGACACTGTTTATACAATGATTATGATATTTAATTCTATTTTATGTAAGTAAATTAAAAAAAAAAGTATTTTTTCTTATAAATGCATGTATTTTTTTAAGTTTTATTTTTTAATTAAATTAATAAACATAATTTTCAAAATTATTATTTTTTCTTTTAAGCCTTATACTTTCACGTATATGTGTGCAAAATTACAGATCATTTAGTTTTGAAATAACTGAGATACGGAGTTTTGAGACGAAACATACGCGATTTTCCCATAGTGTGCCGCTTTAACAACAAATACTGAAAACAAAATAAAATAAATATTAAATAAATATTGTCAATGGGGCTAACAACAAACGTAATTTCTCGTTTTAAAAAATATTTCAAGGGAATAGGCCAAATTCGTACGTGCCAAGCACGTAGTTGACTTATTCCCTTGCAAGTGGCGCCACCTAGAAACGCCTGCCTAAACTTGTAAAACCTTGACTATTGCACCTAACTCTAGATCGCGTGTCTACGACCATTAAGCTTATTTACGTTCAAAATCGATTGTGGTGGCTAGAAAAATAAGTCATGTTTACAAATTACGGGCTTGAGTAGCAAATAACAGCCATTGGTTTATTATTCTTGGAAAACGAAAGGTTAGTGTAATTTCAGCTGTATATAAGTAGCAATGGAAGAAAAACGGTCCATCAATTGCTTATCACGGCGAAGTGTCTTAGGCCCGGACAACACCAAAGCGGAGCGGAGCGGTGCGGAGCGGTGCGGAGCGGTGCGGAGCGGTGCGGAGCGGTGCGGAGCGGTGCGGAGCAGTGCGGCGCGGTGCGGAGCGGTGCGGAGTGGTGCGGAGCGGTGCGGAGCGGTGCGGAGCGGTGTGGAGCGGAGATGTGAGAACCGAAAAAGACCTTAAAACTAGGGTGTATTCAAAGCTGTGCGGAGATGTGCAAAGTTGTACCTCGCTCACAGCACACCACTTACAGCACGTGGGGCACTAATCAAGTTTCAGTTTCGCACAGACAACAACAGCTGTTACTACTACCTGTCAAGTTCATCGTTGGTCTCATCAAACGCTACGCTACGATAGTTTTTATTTTACCCGACTGCGGCGAAGCCCAAAAGGTGGGTTATGTGTTTGGCGCGTATGTATGTCTGTTTCTTTGTTCCCTCATAACTCCTAAACGGATGAAGGGATTTTAATAAAATATACGTCGTTAGATTCGTCTTGATGGCGCAAGTGTCACTGGTTACATTAAAAAAAAATTATTGTATGATTTCAATGCAATTTCTCAGCAAATAATGGGCAGAAAATTTTAGGCATATTAAACAGCGTAGGAAAATGCCTACTACCATGTTAGGTAAAATGCTTAACAGTAAGAAATAAATGAATAGAAAACAATGCATCTGTTAAACATCCCACGGTAATAAGAAACCGTTGAGAGCATAAATTCTATCCTTTTGCTTACGATCACAACAATGAATCCTCTTACAAAATAAATTTATAGGAATAACACAATAGCGAACTTTTGTTTGTAAATACATTGATGTAATTGTTTTCTTTTTATTGTATTTCTACATCCATCTGGCACGTGGAACGCTCATTGAGTTGTCATTCATAAATTATCAAACACACCCACACATACACGCACACACTACTGGTTTTCAGGTGGTGTTGGAAGGGGTCCGTCCGCAAGGACCGAGGCCTGCCGGAGCTGTTCGAAAAAGATACTAAGGTAACATGGGTGGTTTTTAGTCCGTAGAAGTCTGACACTTCGAAGTTTTCTGCTCCGCCGAGAGCGGCTTTTAATGATTTCCAAACTGCATAAAAAAAAGACAGGTGCGGGTTGTAGAAAGTTAAAACAGGTGCAAAGTGTATTAGTATATACCTTTATTTCGTCAGTTCTGTGTAAGCATTCGTTGGTCTAATCGCCACAAGTGCAACTGCTGTAAGGTCCTAGTTTTGACTTCTAGGTCATCATCATCATTTCAGCTAAAAGACGTCCACTGCTGGACATAGACCACACTGGCCACGCCACGCCACATTGACCGGTCCCGTGTGTCTCGCATCCAGCGGGCCCCCGCAACCTTCACGGGTCACCGGTCCACCTAGTGGGACGCCTTCCAACGCAACTTTTTCCCAGGTCAGTCAAAGTGTTACCTAGGGGCAAGGCAGTGCAGGCCAAGTCGAGCAATAAAACGGCACGGCCGTATTATCCTTTTCTCGAACCAGTTCAGGCCATTTTCGATCTTCTTTTAGTTAGTTGTGGATAAAACTTGAAGCCTGAATTTGAGTAGTTAGTTAGTTTAGTAATTAATTAGGAATTGTATAAACACGGTATATTTCAAATTTCATTCTATTTGAACCAGTAGTTTGAGAATTATAACTCACTCACTGACTGACTGACTGAATGACCGATCATCAAAAGTCTAAGGCCATGGGAACTCTGTTATAGAACGACGTAACCGATCGAGCTTCGACTCGATTGATTCGTCTTGACAAGTACTATGTATTTAGATGGTCTCCAAGGTCTGTTGATGAAGCTTGAAGGTGGCCGTAGGAATTCCGTTGTAAAACGATTTGACCTTGTCGAGTTTTTACTCGTTTGATTCAGCCTGTCGAGTAGGTACTTTAGTAGTACTTCAAATCGATTAATAAGACTGCTCCAAGTTCGAATAAACCTATCTTTTGTTGATTCATTAAATGAAATAGAAAGAGTAAGAGACGCTACAAAAAGAAATGAGATCCCACTAAAAACAAAACTTGTAAAAAAAGCAAAGTCGCGCAACTCAGTTTTTGTACCGTAGAAAGTAGTGCGATCTATGTAATACAAGTCAGGTAATATATAAAGTCCCTGGCGAATGCGATGCGATGGCCAAGTCAATCTATCTATTTAAAACATTAAAGATTTTTATGTAGGGACTGAATAATAATATATTAATTGACTTGGTATTACATAGACCTCACTACTTTTTACGGTACCTATAAGAACTGAATTGCGTGACTTGGCTTTTTTACAAGTTTTGTTTTTAGTGGGTTAGATTTTTCTATCAAAAACGTTTTCCAGAATGTGATACAAAAGTATTTTTTTAAAATAAACCCTTTATTTGTATGAAAAACTTATTTATTTAACGGTTGAATTACTAAATAACTCTTAAAAAAATATCGGTATCTAATGCGATGTCTATCATAATCGCTGTGAAAATGAAAGATTAAAAAAAAACTTATTTTGTCTATAGGTACAACATACAAATGTACCTATGGACTGCATAAATGTACTTGTGGACGGAAATGTACCTCTGGACAATCAATAAACATTATTACAAGAATATTTAAAATTAACATCAATAAACTTTAAAAAAACTATAAGAACTCTTAACTAAATAGGAACTAGCAGTCTAATACAGATATTTGGAATTATAACAATATTCACTATATAAATCTTTGGCAGAATCTGTACTATCATCAGAGTCATCATCAAATTTGTAACACTTTAGACAAATAAAGTTACACTCATCATCAGAGTCGTAATTATCCTTGTGAGATTTTGGTACACATTTTTGGTGATACCGTCCTTGACATAATGAACAGGTAAGCATATTTTTCTTATCTTCATATTTTCTACATGCTACACACATCACCAGTGATATTTGACGATCTTCAAGGATGTCTATCTTCTTGTTCGAAGGTATGTTTCTTGAACTAGGGCCTGGCCTAGAAAGAAGATCGACTGGCGCAGGTTTCTTTTTTGGTCTTTTCGGTTTCTCTTCTTTCTTCTTTTCTTTTCTTTCTTCAGATTTTCGTTTCTTTTCAGTCTTTATTAGAGCTTCGTTTCGGATGGCTATTTTCTCCGGCGTGTCAGTAAGAATTCTTGTTTTTCCAGGTTTTCTTCCACGTTGCGATAACTTTCTCGATGGCGCTTTTGGAAAAGGACGTAAAGATTCCAATGATGGACAAGTAGCAGAATCTTCAGGGGTTGTATTTTGTTCCGAAAATAAAACACGACAAGCTTGATTTTCTAAGCGTTCATCAGGAATCACAACTGACTGATTTTGTTCTTCGCGAATACTAGCGCTTTGTTCCTGAGAAAAACCAAGATCTTCTGCAAGTGGTTCTTGCTCCAAATTGTTAACTGTAGTATCAATGACAGAAGGCCCTGGACGATCAGTGACATACGAACACAAAAAATCTTCCTCTGTGAATATTTCCCTGTTAAAAGGACATATGCCCGTTACTTCAAAACTTTTAATTATATTTTTTGGTGTGAATGAGAGAGCGTATGCTTCTCCTATGATCTCTGCAACATCGTAAATCGTAATAGGTTTTCCAGGGTGGTTCATCATCCATCTGTCAACGGCCGTATTATATTGTGTCTTAAACGGTCGAAACACACATCTATCCAGAGCTTGCAAATTGTCAGAGGTATGGGGAGGTAAAGTTAAAAGAACAATACCGTTGTCTGAGGCTTTGTCAATTATTTCAATGGAGATATGCGTTTCATGGTTATCCATTGTTAATAGAACTGGACGTTCTTTTGTAGGTTTGGCAAAAGCGATAAAATGGTCTAAATATCGTCTAAAAATCTGCTCTGTGGACCATCCAGATTGATTTGCCTCTCCAACAGAACCCGGCGGGGCACCCTTTAGCATGTTATCCTTAAAAAAAACTCTAGGAAAAATTATCATCGGAGGTACTGAGTTTCCTACAGCATTAATGCAAGCAATCATGGTCGTATTGACACCTCTTTCTCCAGAAGTTAATTTTCCTAACTGCTTAATTTTTTTTGGTGCTATCACCTTTCTTGGCTTATGAACTGTTGATATTCCGGTCTCATCAACATTATATATGGAATCAGGTGGAAAGCTATACTTCTCCAAAACTTTTTCGAGATTATCATAGAAATTGGAAACATTTGTTCTGTTAAAACTTGTAGCTCTCGCCAAACTGGTTGCCTCAGGTTTTCGCAGCGAAAGCTCTGGAAAACGCTGTCGATAACATCGAAACCATCCTATGCCAGCCATTTTATTTTGATGCCAGTTTTCAGGAGTATTTTTTTTATTTTTTGCTACAGAAAACTGGTAAGCAAGTTCTCGGACTTGTTTAGAATCTAAACCCATATGCATGTACGCTGCTTTTTCTAAGTATTCTCGTAACTGAATTCTTCATTGTTATGTATGTGTGCGTGCGGCACACACCCGCCATGTTATTTGATGAATATACGCCAGTACGCTAACAGCAAGCAGTCCTTTCACTTGTCCCCATCCTACGTATCTATCAGTGGCGACGAGTACCTACGTTATAATAAAATAAAAATAAAAAGCAGTAACGGAAAATGTCCGGTGCAATATTCGGGATTTTGTCATCGTTTGACCATAATACCCAGTCTTGGGAAACGTACAAGGCTCGGATTTCACAGTGGTTCATCGCGAATGACATAAACCAAACTAAAGATGCGGCGGGAACAAAGCGACGAGCGATTCTACTTAGCGCGCTCAGCGATGGCACGTACAAATTGACAGCTGACCTCGCTATGCCAAAACAGCTGCAGGACGTGCCATACGAAGATATCGTCGGATTGCTGGACGAACACTTCACTCCGAAGCGCTGTGGGTTCAGCGAGCGGTTCAAGTTTTATGCAGCAACGCAACAGACGGAAGAAACGTATAGTCAGTGGGCAGCGCGCCTCCGCGGGTTGTCAGCGCACTGCGGTTTCACTAACGTGGGCGAAGCTCTCCGAGACAGATTCGTCATGGGAATGAGTTCTGGCCCTGAGAGGGATAAGCTCTTCGCACAGGACCTTAAGGACCTGACTCTGGCCAAGGCCGTGGAGTTGGCGGAGAGTATACATTGCGCGCGCGCAGGCGCGGCGGCCGCGCAGCCAGCTCAGGTACATCACGAACAGCTGTTTAAAATTACACAAGGACGGCAGCGAGCAAACACCGCTGAACGCAGCTCTGCTAGTGATAAAGTGCAGTGTCAAGTGTGTGGGTATAACAACCACAAAACATCTCAGTGTCGTTTTGCGAAATCCAAATGTAAAAAGTGCCAATCGGTCGGTCATTTACGCAAAATGTGTAAAAAAGTAAATTTCTTGGAAGCAAGCGATAACGTAGATGAGGGCGACGACGGTGAGTGCTTTAATATTCGTTCAGTGAAAGGTGAGCCATTGCTCGAAACGATTTCAATTTCGGGAGTACAGCTTAAATTTGAAGTAGACAGCGGTTCAGCCGTAACAGCGATCTCCGAGAGCACGTACAAAAAAAATTTCACGAAAGTGCCATTGTCATTAACAAAAAAACGGTTATTAACTTACACTGGTGATAACATTCCGTGCTTGGGGGTAGTACTCTTACCAGTTACTTACGCGCAGCAAACACATTTGCTTAGTGTTTATGTCGTACGAAATGCCGCTGCGGAGATATTAGGCCGTGATTTTATTTCGCTTTTCAAATTAGAACTCATACCGGTTCGTTATTGTAAGCAAACCAACGGAAGTAGCGGAATAGTGTCTAATCTAGAAAATAAATACCCGTCGGTATTTTCCAATAAACTAGGACGATTTAATAAATACAAAGTTAGTCTTCAATTAAAGGACAACTCGAAACCGGTTTACATTCGCGCGCGGCCGATAGCATTTGCTTTGCGAGAAAAAGTAGACAAGGAAATAGATCGTTTGTTGACATTAGGTGTGTTAGTGCCGGCGAGTCATGCGCATTATGCTTCACCGATCGTACCTGTATTAAAGAAATCGGGGGCGATTAGGATTTGCGCCGACTATTCCACAGGTGTAAACAAACAGCTGGTTGTGGATCAGTATCCATTGCCAACTATAACCGAGTTGTTTGCGAAATTGCACGGCGGTCAACAATTTACAAAATTAGACCTGTCAAATGCGTACAATCAGTTCGAATTAGATGAGAAATCGCAGGAGTTGACTTGTATCAATACGCACCGTGGAATTTTCAGATATACAAGAATGGTTTTTGGTCTTTGTTCAGCACCGAGTTTATTTCAGCGGGCCATGGAGAGCGTGTTAGCGGGCGTGCCGGGCACGCTGTGTCTGCTAGACGACGTGCTCGTCACGGGAGAAAACACTGAACAGCACTTGCTTAGGCTCAATGAGGTGCTGAAAAGATTACAAGACGCAGGCCTCACACTGCAGAGGGAGAAGTGTGAGTTCTTTAAAGATGAGGTCGATTATCTGGGTTACGTAATCAATAAAGACGGCCTAAACAAATCACCGCTTAAAGTTAAGGCTATGGTAGAAGCGCCGGTACCTATGAACGTAAATCAGCTGCAATCTTTTTTGGGGTTGGTAAATTATTATAGGAATTTTGTCCCCAACGCGTCCAGCATATTAAATCCGCTATATGATTTACTAAAAAAAGGAGTAAAATGGGTTTGGTCGGAAGAGCATAATAAGGCGTTTGTCGCCATCAAGGAATATCTGGCTTCAGAACAGGTGTTAGCTCATTTCAACCCGGCCGCGCAATTGGTGCTCACTGTAGATGCTGGACCAGCTGGATTAGGGGCGATACTATCACAGATCGACGCCGACGGCGAACGTCCGATATCCTTCGCGTCGCGAACTTTAAACGCGGCCGAGAAACGATATTCGCAAATCCAGAAGGAAGCGACCGCGATCATTTTTGGGGTACGCAGGTACCACCAGTATTTGTACGGCCGTGCCGTTCCGTTCACCCTCCGTACGGATCACAAACCCCTTTTATCGATTTTTGGCCCGTTTCGTGGCATACCGGAAGTGTCTGCGAACAGGCTGCAACGATATGCTATGTTTTTAAGCGGTTACAATTTTAACATAGAATACGTTCGGAGCGCTGACAATAGTGCGGATTATTTATCGCGAGCCAGCCTGCCCGAGCGGGCGGGGGCGCGCGAGGCGACGGGGGGCGCGCTCGACGACGCTGACGCCGCACAAGACATACCTGATCGCGCCTCGTACATCAATTTCGTCGTTGAAGGTAATTTACCGGTAACACTAAACCAGTTGCGCGAACAAACCCGTGAAGATGCAACTTTGCAAAAAGTGATTAATTTCATCTTAAATGGTTGGCCTACGAAAATGGTAGATGTTACCCTAAAACCATTTCATTTATGTAGGTTACAACTTTCTTACGAAAACGGCTGTGTAATGAGGGGCCACAAAGTGGTCATCCCAGGAACCCTTCAACATATTGTGTTATCAGAACTTCACCGGTCACATCTAGGTATAGTAAAAACAAAGGCGGAAGTCCGGTCTAGGTTCTGGTTTCCCGGGGTTGACGCAGCCCTGGAAAGCATGATAAATTCGTGTAATGTGTGCCTACAGCTGCGCCCGACGCCGGCGCGCGCGCCTCTCGCGCTTTGGCCGTACCCGCCGTACCCGTTCCATAGAGTACATTGCGATTTCCTCGGCCCTATTAACGGTAACACATTTTTAGTAATTGTAGACGCATTTACGAAGTGGGCAGAAGTGTACAATATGAAAAGCGCGTCGACGTCTGCGGCAACAATCGAAAAATTGTGCGATTTTATGTCTAGGTTTGGAATTCCGTGTACTTTGGTTAGTGACAATGGCACGGCATTTACCTCTCGTGAATTTGAGACTTTTTGTGCACTAAACGGTATCTCGCATGTGACGTCACCGCCATATAATCCGGCTAGCAACGGACAGGCGGAATCCTATGTTAAAATAATTAAGAAGGGCATTAAAGCAAGTTTGCTAAGCGTCAAAGGAGTACAGAATTCGTATAAAAACATGTTGAAATACTTGTTCGATTATAGGAATTCAGTACATACAACAACTGGAGTATCGCCTGCCGAGCTAGTATACGGGCGCAAACTCAGGTCACGCTTGGACCTGATTAACCCTCATGTGTCGACGCCCTCATCTCCGGCGCTAGCTAACGTCGTACGAAAAAAACAGTGTTCACAGAATAAGGCATCAGGAGGCCAAAATAAACAGTGTTTCTCACAGGGAGACCATGTTATGTATAAGAAATATACAACAAATGGAAAATTTACATGGTGCCGGGGTACAATTGCAAAGAAAGTTGGCAAAATCGTGTATATAGTAAAAGACAATATCACATCAATGACCTTTAAAAAGCACAAAAATCAAATAGTGGAATACAAGGGCTACGATAGCGCGCGTTATGGCTACGTGGATATTGACATGGAGATTCAGTGCGATGACTCATCACCCGATGTCGGTCTTGCGCCGATGGAGGACACGCAACCTATCGCGGAGGGGGAAAGAAAAGATGACCCTGTTATTCAGCATCATGACAGCTATACCCAGGCGATGCCAGGCGGAGCTTCACATGAGTCATCGGAAATACCAGGCCCGGTCCGGTCGGATGATGACGAATTCCAGGAGGCTTTGCCTGACCTTGATCCAACCGTGCAGTCAGCAGAGCCCACACAAGGATCCAGCAGTAGTACCCTGGCAACCACTCCTCGGTCTAAACGCACTCGCCCTAAGGTTAATTATAGGCAATACTTTTAGGTTAAGGCAATTGTTATTATAAATTATATTGTGCTCAACTGCCGTGTATCTAACTAAGGGGAGGAATGTTATGTATGTGTGCGTGCGGCACACACCCGCCATGTTATTTGATGAATATACGCCAGTACGCTAACAGCAAGCAGTCCTTTCACTTGTCCCCATCCTACGTATCTATCATTCATGCTCTTCAAATACCTTCTTTACGTCATTCTTCAATAGTTCTATTGATTTTTCACTAAGATCATTGTTTTTATTAAGTTGAAAATATTTGAAAATTGTAGACTTAGGTATTTTGTATTTTTCAGCCACCTTACGAACTGAGCATCCACTTTTGACTTCTTTAAGAGCCTCCGATATAGTGTCTGGACATATTTTATCTCGTTTCACTCCGGTTTTACTACGTGACACTGAAAAAATACAAAATTATTGTAACATCTTTTATGTATCTAAATTATGTCCACAGGTACAACCGAATATGTACCTATGGACAGTCCATAGGTACGTCCGATACCCCGTCCACAGGTACAAATATTAAGATATGACCGTTAAATATTTGAATCTTTTCAAAGAATATCAATAGGATCGCGAAACGGTACTTAAAGCAATAAAAAACACTACGTTCTGTAATACACCTACATTCTCGCTTCTAGGTTGAGGTATCTAACTGAAAAATACCTTGAAAATTTACATAAAAACTTACTTTTTGTAGTAAAAATCTTCAACAGCACACCACAACGAACTTAGACCAGACAGCACAATGACAGTTAGTCAGTGTTGCCATGCGTTAAAAATAGTTTACGGATGCGTTCAAGCTTTGATTAAAGGTCTTTTAGTCATTGAAATATTGTTAGTGTCCATAGGTAAAGCCGTCCATAGGTACAACACTTGACCCTATACCTCTGTCTTACCCTTCAAAGATTACTAGCATGTTGTTATAATAGAGATGTTTCCTGACTAAAAAAATATGATTCTAATTAGTCCGTCTGTTAGATTATCGAAAAATATTGGATACGTATTTTTTGTTTCTGAATGTAAAAATTAACTGACCGCATAAAAAACTCCACACTGCGCTCCAGAACGCAAATTGCCGACGTATCTTATAAAGCTGCGAGACTGAAATGTGACTGGGCGGGCCATGTCTGCCGGATTGCCGCAGCTGTGGGCCCGAATATCGCAAGAATGGAGCCCTAACACAGCTAGACGGGGCGCGGTAGACCGAGGAGAAGATGGAGGGACGCCTTGGATGGCTTTCTCACCAACTGGCAAGATGAAGCACACCATTGTAAGAAGTGGAAGGAATGGGGGGAGGCCTTTGCTCAGGAGTGGGACAATACGGGCTAAATAAAAAAAAAAAAAAAAATTGATTTAACAAATCAATAAAATTTGACGAAGATAAAACGCGTCTTATGTCTTAGAAAACGACGTCACAAGACTTCAATGCACTGTATCGTCTTCATTGTTTGTTTACGTGAAAAAAGAAATAAAAACGTGTCCAAAATTTTTTGAAAGTCTATGTGACGTACTAATTATTATTTTTTTGCTAACTACCTTATTGTTTATGCTTCTCTACATTCCAACAAACTTGAATGTTGCCGTAACCATTAGCCATACGCACACGTTCCAGCTATTTCCATCGATTGCCGGTACTGTATGACGTCAGACACGTGACTCTAAAGTCAGGTGTTTTGAATGAAGACTTAAGTTACCACGACCGCAATTGTGTTCACAATAACATTCAACTACATCCCTACGTAGGTTCACAACTTATACAAGAGCCACTGCTTGAATTCCTAGAAATGCGGAATGTGTTTCAGTATAGAAATTAATATAACATTACGCAAGTAAGCAACGAAGGGTTAGTCAGAGGTGTACTGAATAGTAAACTCACATGTCGATCGAATCTGTGAATAGAACAGTGCCCCACACTAGGAATCCTCTCTGTCGGGCGGGGATCGAACCCGCGACACGCAGCGCAGCAGTCCAATCGGTCCGCCACTGCGCTAACCGTGCCATCAAACATGTTGCAATCCCATGAGATTTGAATTTTCAGATGTAATAAATATCCTAATAGTATTTTGGCTGTGCCGGGAATCAAACCTAGGACCTCGTTCTCAGCAGTCACATTTGCGAACTCTAGATCAACGAGACAGTCCGGAACTGTATAGGAATTAATAGGAATAAATATGTATTTTATTTTAATCAGTCGATCAAGGGGTTTGATAAGCTATGAGATCAATCTTAGCCTTAGTTTTCAAAACTGTAAACTATTATGTGCTTTTAAAATAACGACTCTTAAATCATCAAATAACCCCTCCCGTTTTTGGGCAGAGCGAAAGGGAGTGTCAGACTTCTATTGACTAAAAACCACCCATTGTCCTTCTTAGCCCTATATGTCGAGGCCGCGGTAACTTTTGAACAAAACCACAAATAATTTGCGCTTATAGTGTGCACTTGTACAGTCTAAATAACATTTTTTGGATAGAGTTAGATATGAGAGCAACCTTTAGTCATTGAGACACAGCCTGAATTCAAAGAGAAGTCAGCAACATTGCAAGTTCCGACGCCTTTCGGGATTAGGAATTGTTCAAAAAGGATACCGCGGCCTCGGACTTAAAGCGCTAAGAAGGAACATGGGTGGTTTTTAGTCAGTAGAAGTCTGACACTCCCTACCGCTCCGCCCTTGAAAATTTTCCACACTCCAAAAAAATAAGCTTCTTTATGAACATCTTCATCATTAAAATAACTAAATATTCGTAAAAATAGACAATTGCTTTTAAGCAGGATGGACGAGGAAAAAATGACTGAAGTAAGAACCGAATCGCTGAGTCAGGTCGACAGCGTTTCCCTGTCTGTCTGTCAAGACTATCAGGGCAATTTCCTTACAAAAATACTTGGAAAAACGACTGTAAAAATAGAAACAAAGTTTGACCGAAATTCGACTTCTATAATATTATTAAAAGATTATGAAAAGTCACTAGTCTTACCAACGGTTTTCGTATTACCCAGTACTAACTTATTTGTGGAAGTCAGACGGGCAGTTGCTCCATGTAAATTACTGGTATTTAGCTACATCTCATAGACTGGAAGTCAACCCCAAAATAGTTGGGAAAAAGACATACAGATGATGCCCGCGTCGATGTTTTAAATTATCTCACGGGCACATGGTACCGTGATAAAATGTCGACGGCAATTTAAATTGTGTTGAGCCAGAACTGAGCTACTAGTTTGGTGCTTTCAGTAGCGTCCATTCAGTCCTATCCACGTCACCTATGTTAGGGGTCGTGCAAAGATATCAGACAGACAGAGTCACTTTCCCATTTATAATACCTAATAATATTAATGATTTAAAGTGGCTTTTAAAAATATGGCAACGTCGCAAAATAAGCTATCTAATATTCTTTGTTGTGAATAATTATTTGTTTTGGTAAAGGTTTCATAGGAGTTTGCTACGCTACGATTTAATTTGCGGCCTACTCCGGTGCTTCGTCCTTAAAAGATCTCAATAACAGAACCTTGAATGAAGCAAGAAGTTCGGAAACCAATGAAAAGCCTCGTTATTTGCGTCCAATAACCCCTAATTGATTTAATCCATTAATTTGTTAAATCTGACATTAGACTGGGAAGTTTACCACTTTGTTACCTACAAAGTGGTAAACTTCCCAATCTTTGAAGTACCAAATGTTGATTGGTATTGGAATCCCTTGGTAATAAAACTGAATGTTGGTACATAAAGGGTGTAAAAGTATCCCTAACGCAAACCAAGGGCACTTGTTTTCCCCACCATTGCGTAAATTTTTTGGCTCTAGACCATACCTGGGAACCCCCTAGTTACGGAGATATTGGGTTCCAAATTTTGCACAGCTGTTTTTGTAAATACTAGTTTTTTAGGTTGAAACTTTACATTACCTCCATGACCCGTTTATTCAAAGCATCCACTAGCACAATGTTTTAAGAGTGCTACATTGAGTTGTACCTTAAAATGTGATATGTGATTTTTGCGTAGGGGTACTTAGTTTGATGTACAGAATGCTTGGTTGACGTATATGTAAAAGGTCACTTTACACCCTGTATAAGTATGTTTAGGTATATGAGGCCCGTAAGTAAACAAACGTAAAATGATACACACATTTGATCAATTCATAACATTGGAAATACTAGGTATGAGGATAAGGACTTAGTTCATATATTATGAACTATGCTTATTGCCCATCCCTCTCCCAGAGAGGAGGCCTGAGTCGCTGCAATGGGAAGATTAAAAATCTGATGATGATGCTTATTGTGCTTATACATTATTGCAATCATCTTTGAAATGACGTATCGCACTAATTTAAATCAAAACGGTAAAGGCTACAAATTTTTTTAGTTTAAAATTGTTTTAATTTTAAACTAATTTAAACTTTAGTTAGATCGTGGATACTTGAGGTAAAATCTAACTTTATTCCTTTGTTATAGCTCAGTCTTATAGTATGCCTGACTTGTTTGACCTGGTTACTATACGTCTGAAATCCAGCTTTTGTCGCCCGGCCACGCTTTGTCCGATCTTGTCTTTTTGTCCAGGCACTTCGACTTGGGAATCATAATCTAGCTGCCTAGCCTTTTCTCAACTACGTTGAAATCGGCATCCAGTCTAACAGCATGAATACCTTGTATTTTACATGGATCGACTGCCTATCTGACCTCCACAACCCAGTTAGTACTGGCTACCTACCTCGATACCTCCCGGTAAAACTAGTTGTCAGAATTTCGAGCAACTGACTACCTGTAACGACTTTCAAGTATCTCTATATGACAGCCGGTATCAATGGCATAATGTGGTTTTCGAGGCACGAAAGAAACATGTAATGGGCTGTCACCCATCCACGAACCAACTAAAGCAAGCACCTAAAAATCGTTCCGAATGGCTGTTATTATTTTGTTTTTCTTGGTCTTGGATTTTTCACCCGACTGCGGCGAAACCCAAAAGGAGGGTTATGTGTTTGGCGTGTATCTATGTATGTATGTATTTTTCTTTGTTCCCACATGACTCCTAGACGGATGAAGGGATTTGAATAAAACATACGTCGTTAGATTCGTCTTGATGGCGCAAGTGTCACTGGCTATATTAAAATTAAAAAACAAAGATATTTGCGGATTTAGGGGCCATATCTAATACATATAATTCGTTACCATCGAGTAGGGTATCAAAATGAAGGGTTTTATAAGGAGATTACAAAAATATATGACACTTATATAAATGTTTTAAAGAAATTCAAAATCACAAAACCTATAAACAAACACATAAGCTAAATCATCTGCGAAGAATTTTACGCGACCACCGAAAGAACAAACACAAAATAACTAAAAAACTTAGAAATAAAAAAAAGTAGTTAAAAACTGAAAAGCAAAAAACAAGCACATTTTAAAGTAAACAAAACTTGGAAGCAGGCGGGGTTCATTTGAATATTTAATTATGAAATAAAAATAGAATGGAACCTGCCTGCTCCCAAGTTTTGTTTAATTTAAAATGTGCTTGTTTTTGCTTTTAATTTTTTTCAGTCTAGTTTTTTAGTTTTTAATTAGAGAAGGTACTCAAAACTCAACGTAGTTTGTTATTAAAATAGGGATTATTCTAATTAAAAACCCGCTTACCTTTTTTTGTTTATAGCATTTAATTATTATAATGTTCAACAAACAATAAAATAAAACACACTTATCGTCCGTCATCAAGTCGAACACGTTTATCTAAAATTATCGCTAACCGATAAACGGCTTTTCGGATAAATGAAGTCATTATTTTCGGATCAAAACTGATTTAATTAAAATACGTTGTTTCTGCTGCGGGTGACTTTTGTTTGTATGTGTAGGTAGGTATGAATAGTTTTTACCCGACTGAGGGAGGGTAATGTGTTTAACAGCCTGCATATGTTGTTTAATCTGTTGTTTTAGGAGAAAACCAGGTTCGAATCTTGCTGCGTGTATGCACATATAAGTGTCCGTGGCTCTGTTTGATTCAGTCGGCAGTTTTTACGAAACTAAACAAAATTGTTTAAAAGTTAGGTAGTCCAAAATGCGAGGTCTGCAGCAAAAATATTAGCCTCAGGACAAGTTGAATTCACGAGTTCATGTACATATTGTATAATAATCAATTACTTCAGATAAGTAGAGCTGAGAGATATTTCTCGACGGCATGTAAAGCCAAGTCAGAGACTCTTGTGCTGCATCATCAAATAAAGAAAAGCAAGCTCAAACAAGAAAGAAAGGTGAATGAGAAAAGCTTCTTCACTGACGGCTTCTCTGTTTCCTGATCATTATAATCTATAATAATGATCAGGAAACGATTGACGGCACGGTTGGCGCAGTGGCTGAGAGATTGGACTGCTGCGTTGTGTGCCGCGGGTTCGATCCCCGCACTGAACAAATATTTGTATGGCCTACAGATAGTTGTTCCGGGTCTGGGTGTGTTTTTGTACGTGAGTTTAAATGTTTGTAAACGCACCCACGATACAGGAGAAATTCCTAGTGTGGTGAAACGTTTAAAAAAAAAGTCCGAGTTAATTGGTTTCGTCTAGGCAAACGAACTCCACCCTAGGCTGTATCATCAATTCACTTAAGGCAAGTTGTGGTCAAACGCAAGACTATTAAGCATCATCATCATCAGCCTACAATGTTCCCTCTGCAGGGACTCAGGCCTCCTCTCTAGGAGAGTTATGTGTTCACCACGCGTGCCCAGTCAGATGTCACATGTCTTCGAATTTTTTGTTTCCAAGATATGCCAACTTCTTCAAGATGTTTTCCTTCACCGTTTTAAGAGCAGTGGTGATGAAATAAATTACACAAAGTAATGCGACTGCCTCGGTTTGAACTCACCAATTACAGTTTGTAAGTCGGGGCCGCAACCACTGAACTTTCTATTTGTAATAGAATAAAACAAAATTCATCCTACTTTGCAGACTTGGCTGGCTTTCCAAAAAAATAATCACCGCTAGAAAAACATAACACATTTTTAAAATACGAACAACGTTTTCACAGTCTGTAAACAAAGTTGAGAGCGCGGTATAAAATGTAGTTATAAAGCACGAAACGAGGAAATTCTTCAAAGACATGACAGATTAGCTGGGGAGACGTAATCTTGTAGCCCAAGACTGACTTTGGCCAAATATTAATTGAGTTTCAAACTTGTTATTAAGGTAAAAGCTATGATGAAGCCATTTTGGGAAAATGTTTTGGTGCCTCTGTACTTTAGATGTGCAGACATAAGACAAGATATTTATAAGGCTTTAATATCAAATTTTGTTATATGAAACCAAGGTCATGTCTATCTCGTCGGGGCTGCGGCTTGTTCGAAAGAGATACCGCGGCCTCGACACAAAGGGCTAAGAAGGAACATGGGTGGTTTTTGGCCAGTAGAAGTCTGACACTCCCTACCGCTCGGGAGGAGTCATTTGATGATTTGCCACTATCAAAAAAATAATTGTTTCGCGTTTATTTTATTTTTCGTTATGACATCTCGCAGGACAACCTATTAAGTTGGCTACTGCATAACAGTACGATCCTGTAGGTGCCTCAAGTATAAATTAAGTGAATGCGCGCTTAGGGCTCGCCCTGCGGGGTGCGAGTCTTGGTTTAGGGCATCACTGATAAGGGCAGCAAAGGGAAAGGCTGGATTTACATGACGTCATTATGAAGGGACTGATTTAAAACAACTGGTTTTGCATCGCGGGCTAGCTCGAGCCTTGGTCGGAGGGAGACGGTACCTTCTCATAGATTCTCAGTAGAAACACGGAGTCTACATTTTTGCCCAATTAAATAAATAAAATAAATAAATTACAAATAAAAACAGACTGAAATATTGAAACCCAAATGGTACGTAAAATTGTTTGTCAGAAAATCTCGACAGTGTAAAATTACATTCAACGCATTCATGTATGTAGTATGTGGGAAGAAATTTACAGTTTCACATGTAACTTAAAATTGAAGTGAAATGTGTATCACGCAAAAATAGATTTTCAATGACGTTAACCATGCACTTATGCAAGAGGTTTCAATAATTTGTCAGAACCTCCTTTTCGATGCCATTTCTGGGAGATAAAAAGTTGCCGCCACTGAAACGTGGATTCGAACTTCAAAATTGTACCAGACTGGTTATGTACTAGTTTCTTCAGCCACGTCATCTTCTATCCGTTTCCCAGTCTTACCAGATTGAAATGAATAACAGTATTTTACATGCATACAGACTTTCTGGTCACCGACTGCTGTTAATGGCTGTCACAGATCTTCAAATGACAGCCGGGACTACGAATGATAATGGCTTAACGTACTTTCCGAGGCACGGAGGAAACTCGTTATTACCAGTTGGCAACGACCTCCTCTAAAGACATTACATAATTATAAAAACAAGTTAAAGCTATAATGATGTTTACTGACTTAAAAAAATATGATTCTAATTAGTCCGTCTGTTAGAATATCGAAAAATATTGGAAACGTATTTTGTGTTTTATCAAATCAATAAAAATTAACGAAGATCAAACGCGTCAAAGATTTGAGTGAGGGGTTGTGACGTCACTGACCGCTAAAGAATGTCTCAGAAAATGACGTCACACGAGTTTTCCAAGCACTGTATTGTCTTCATTGTTTGTTTACGTGAAAAAAGAAAAATACGTGTCCAATATTTTTTGAAAATCTATCTGACGGACTAATTCGATTTTTTTGTTAACTACCCTCTTGTGTTATCAGCAACATTTTACACGGTTTTTTTATTTTTATATTTCCTTATCATCATCAGCCATAAGACGTCCACTGTTGGAAAAAGGCCTCCCCTATAGAACGGCAACCTGCCGTATGCATCCACCGGCTGCCCGCGACTCTCACGATGTCGTCGGTCTACCTGGTGGGAGGCCTCCCAACGCTGCGTCTTCCGGTTCGTGGTCGCCACTCGAGAACCTTTCTTCCCCTTCGATTGTCGGTTCTTCGAGCGATGTGGCCTGCCCCTTGCCATTTCAACTTGCATAATCTGAGAGCTATGTCGGTGACCCTGGTTCTTCGGCAAATTTCCTCATTACGGATTTTGTCGCACAAAGAAACTCCGAGCATAGCTCTCTCCGTGGCTCGTTGCGTAACTCTGAGCTTCTCTAAGAGGCCAGCAGTTAAGGACCACGTCTCTCAACTCTCTCTCTCTCTCGTCAACGTTTTTCCTTATAAATTACAATAAACATTTCAAAATCGGTCCGTTGCTATAGGAATAAAACTCAAATTTTCCGTAATTTCACTCACAGAAAGAGTAATAACACTAATACCATGGCGGGACGCGGGTTGCGGGAAATTGTCGCAATTGCCAAGTTTAAGCCTGGTTACAAACGACCTTCATGTATTTCGTGCTGTGTTAGGCCTGATGTAGACTGTCGTGATTACTTGATGTACTAATGATTAGGTCTGTTGATGTTAATTAACACCAACGAATCTAATTAGCACTGCTTATCGGCGATATAACAATAGCATAAGTGTGAAGACTATTCTCAAGAAGTTATAAAAGCAAAGTCGTAAAAAATCTGTTTGAACGAACGAGATATAAACTCGTTAAACTTCGAAGTTCATTAGTTTTCACAATATTTATTTAATTAGGTACTTAGAGGACGTGACGATCTGGACTTATTCTCCACAGATTGGACGGAGAAGGCAATTAGTAAACCAACTTGGAAAGCCATGGGGTAGGTCTTTGCCCAGCAGTGGGACAGCAGAGGCTGATATATAATTAAGATATTTAATTTACATTTTAAGATATCAGGACAGTAAACGGTCAGTTCACATTCAAAATGAAAGCTCGCGAGCACATTCGCAAGAAGTTGGCAACTTCGTCTCACAACTAAGTTGTTAAAGCTTTTCATGTGTATCTTTCAAAACTTTATAATTATATTTTATGTTTATGTATGTATTTATTCTTATATGTTAGGTATATGTATTTTCTAATTTTTGTTTCTGTTTTGCACCTACTGTGTAATGTCTCTGCATCACCCTAAGGTAGACTGGTAGAAAATGCCCAAGGCATTAAGTCCGCCTTTGTACGGTTTTATTACTTGCGCATAAAGTTTTAATAAATAAATAAATCATTTAAAAAAAAATATAGGTCTGCCTCGTTGCTAGTGGTCGCAAGCGTTAGTGGTGCACATAAGGTCCTCTGAGGTGCTCATGAATTTCGATTCCCGGGTCGCGCAAAGTGTTATTGGCTTTGTTTTCTAATTCTCTGTAGCAGACACAGAATCTGTATTTGTGTCATTACAGGCGTTACGTTATGTTGTAAAGTTTAAATGCAAACAATTGTGTGAAAATTCAGAAATATTTTTGCAAAATGACATTCTACACACGTCCTTACGGCCTCTAAACGACAAAAAAAATGTGTACAAAATCTGAAATATATTTGCAAAATGTCATTCTATACAACGTGGCGCTACATTGGTGACATTAATTTAACACACATATACGTTTTCACATTTTCGTTGTATGAAAAAAAAAAATTTCATGAAACGTTATTATTTGCGGATTTATTTAAAGTTTTATAAAATAGCATTTTGGAGCAACCTGTACTAAAGAACTGTCGCGCAGCGGTCATTTGCCGAGGTCACGGATCATAACATCGCATCAATGAAATTAAAATGAATAAGCAATACTTTAAAGATATTCCTTTGTCGGCGAGCGGGCGGCGGCGCGGCGCAGGCGACGCGTGCCCTCCCCACCCCGTCGCATCGAAATCGAATTATTGTTTTGCATTTCTAGTGCTAGCCTAACTCGTGTCCTTGACACACTTCTTCACAGTAGTGTGCATAATTACGTCGAGTAATTTTGTGAATGTTTCCGCGAAAAAGACGCTCACCTATTGTTTTATTTATTTATTTTTGTGTTATGATAGTAATTAGAATAAGGTACTGCGATAAAGACGCTTTGTTTTGTTTTAGTTTTCTAATCTAGTAGGTACGTTGACATCTCTTGCGATACGGACGCTTTTATTTGTGTTATTAGTGCTTGTGTAAACTTGTGATCGTGATGGCAAATACACATCCGAACTACACAGCAGCTGAATATGCGGACATGATCCTAATTTACGGAGAATGTCGTCAAAATGCCGCTCTTGCGATAAGGACATATCGCGAGAGATATGGCGGTTCAAGACAATGTCCTACTAATCCTCGCACTATTGTAGGAGCTCTTCAGCGCATCCGCGAAAACCGGCCAGTGGATCCTAGGTCTCAACGCCCAGATCGACCACCTACACGACAAAACCCAAAATAAAGACAAATAAAAGCAGTGATTAGTTATGACAGTTATAACCAATAGTAACAAGAGAGGGTGACATGATAAGTGTTTAGACTAAGCACCTCCGCTGTAGGTATCACTTGCGCTGCTCGCCGCCCGTCGCCGCTCGGTTTCTTCGATTTAACGCCGTCAAAGAATCGGGCCGCTCACGAGTAGGTACAAAACGCGTTGCGCGGTTGCCAGCGCGTGAAGCGACGCGTTGCCGCTCCGAGTTAACGTAAGCCAGCTAGGTAAGTAATTTCATAAATGATTTTTTGCAAGGGTGATCCCAATTTTAGTTACTTTTTTATCATTTAGTTTGTTTGTTTTTTTTTTTTTTCAATTTACGTTAACCTATTATTTTAACCTATCAAAATTAATATGATTAATGGGCACTAGCCCTACACGTGTGCTAAATTAATGTCACCATTGTAGCGCCACGCTGTATACGTCCTTACTACGGCCTGTAAACGACAAAAAAATACTGTAAAGAATCTGAAATATTTTAGCAAAATGACATTCTATACACGTCCTTACGGCATGAAAACGACAAAAAAAACGTTCACATACATGAAAGGATTTCCTGGCTTCCGGTAAACATCCCAACTCACATATTAACGTTTGATTTGGCACAAAATTTGTTTTTTTTGACGCCATTAACTTTTACCATCCGGCTTTTGGCAGATGGTTGAGTGAATTAACTTTGTATGTTTGTTATGTGGAAATCCCAAAAGGAGGGTTATAATTATAATTGCGATGTTCTTAAATTTATAGGTTTTAGTTTTTAAAGTGATGGTTTAATTTGGCGGATATGATTGATATGTTAGGAGGCCTTTGCTCAGCAATATCATATTAATAATGATGTTTACATTTTACGTAAACTTGGGTTAATTAAGTAAACGATTTATGCAACTTTTTAAGTTATAAAATTATAACACTTATTTTTCAAGCCAACTGCACGAAAGTACGACAGTACAACAGGGATCATATTGCCATCCCGGCTAACAATATTCAATATATAAAAATAATAAATGCACTACATTGTCCACACAATATATATACATTTACAACAAATAAAGCAAGGTATAAAGGAGAAACATCCTTTCGGGAATATTTATACCTCCATAATAAACATGAAATATGAGAGCAGCTTGCATACATCCAGGAAGCCATTTTTCAAGTCTAGGTGTGCACATTTTAAAAGCACTATAATTTATGTACTCCTGTCATATAAAAGGTTTAAAATTTCTCATATAAATAGCCTATACGAACGGTGATATTAAAATGTACGTCAGGTGCATCCTTGGCGACGTTTATTATGCACACAGCTAAGGTGAGAGAGCAGCGGTGGCACAGTGGTGGCGGCCCCGATTTACGACGAATAAGTCGTGAGTTCGAACTCAGGCAGGCGCATTACTTTAAGTAAATAATGTCATCACCACTGCTCTCAAAAAAAAGTGAAGAAAAACATCGTGAGGATACCGCCATGTCTTGAACCAAAAATTCGAAGTCATGTGACATCTACCAATTCACACTGGGCAAGCGTGGTGGATTAAACCCAATTCCTTCTTACTGAGAGGAGGTCTGTGTCCCAGAAGTGGAAACATTTATAGGCTGATGCTAAAGTGTAAAGCTCTCAAAGCAAGCCAACCATTTCGAAGCAAGAGTGAATAGATATTTTCTGGGTACGCTCATTCCATCATAGACCTCTCCAACACTTTCTATTAGGCGTGTTCGAGGTCAAAAGCAGCTGACGAGCTAATAATATATTGTCAGAACAGTGTTAGCAATTCTGAGAATTCTTCAAAAGGAGACTTTAAGCCCTGAAAAAAAAGATAAACCACTTAGGCATTAGCCAATATATTTTTAGCGAAGCATTAGCGATTCTTTGAATTTTTGTAAGGTAAAAGGATTTACCAATGAAGATGATTATCAGTCTAGCGGCTCCTGAACGTGGAAATCTGGGTTCTATTACCTGATCGGCAAAAGTGTTATTGGGATTTTTAGTAGCAGCGACCATTTACTTTATCACTCGAAAATTCGGGTTGAAATTGACATTATCAGTAAAATCGTTATCAATCCATGTGAATTTGACTTTCTTTTTACCCGACTACAAGGAAAGGGTAATGTTTTTCGCGACTATCTTTTTCACTAATTTCTTTACAAAGAAATGCTAATGAACATTCATTCTAACACTTCTCCATTATATTTTGATTGATACACCACAATGGGAGTACAAAAGACTGCCTAGAATAATGGAGCGAAGACTATTTTTGAGACTATTGTATTCAAGTCGAAGGTAGTCAGATGTCGGTCGAGGCCAAACTAATAATTCGAAATGGAGCGCCTTTGTATATCTAATGTGTTCCAGAAATATGTGATGAAAATAAAAACACAGTCTGTTTATGTTACATTGTCACCCAATTAGCAACTGAAATCAGTTAGTGGCACATTCATCGGATTTTGGTACGTTTATTTTTATATCTCAAAACTTCAAATAACTGCACTGTGCCTGTCACTGACCTAACAGGTATGTTTTTTTAATCATTTGTTAAACTTTCGTAACACATACCCACACTGTATATTTCCAGTACCCCCGTAGGTGTAGGGAGACTAGAGAATTTTTTATATAAAATCCAATCATACTCCACTCGAGTTGTGTCGAAGCAAAGTTAAGTCTAATCGGATCGGATTATCCACTAGATGCAATCTCCGATGCGTGAAAGTGGTACAAGATACTGCATTCTTTATAAAAATATTTAGTAACTGATTTGGTACATATTTATCTGAGTACCTACTACACATACTAACAAGGTACAGTTTACATTGCCGCGGAATATTTTAAAGAAAATCACATGCGAGCTTCTAACTGCAGGAGAAAATTCCCATGAATGCGCTACAGGACTCCGGTAGAAGTGCGATTCGTTCTGAATAGTTTAGACGTTACCACATTATCTAATTACAATAATTAAGCATTGTGTGTTTGAGCAGCGGTGGCCCAGTGGTATAGGCCCCGACTTACGAACAGTAGGTCGTGGGTTCAAATCCCGGCAGGCGCATTACTTTGTATAATTTATTTCATAAGCGCTAGAGAAGAAAAACATCGTGAGGAAACCGGCATGTCTTAGAATCAATAAATTCGAAAACATGTGACATCTACCCGCCCGCGCCCGCGTGGTGGATTATAGCCCATCCCTCTCCTAGAGAGGAGGCCTGAGTCATTGCAGTGGGAACATTATAGGCTGATGATGAAGCATTGCGTATTTTTAAAATTTGTTTCTATCCTTTTCCGCATATTAGATGCTGAAAAAAGAAAATTATGTTTTGTTTGCTTATTGTTACTTACCCTGTGTCATCAGCTGGGCAAACTTGTTAAATTGTTTTTGTAGGACTTTGTTATATTTTCTCGACGCTTTATGGCGGTCGACACTATTGACTTCGGTCGACACTATTCCGGATTTTAAGAGTTGCAGTGATTTGGGAATAATATGACCAGGTTGTAAAAAGAATATTTGAAAAACTTAAAAGAATTAGGAAGAACTTTTATTGACCCAAAGTTCAGTATACTTATAATTGAATAGATTATTTCTTTTAGCGCTAGAGAGTTTGGGAGGCACGTGCGCCATGCCTAAGCAGTTCCTTTGGGAAACGTACTATAACAACTTATCCTTGCTAAATAACTTGGAAATACAGACATGTATGAACTTACGCGTTTTTCCCCTGGGGGTGTAATCTATTTGGTAGTTAATCTTATTTATGATATTAGTAATAGTTACGTCAAGTTAACTCACGCTTACCTTGAACAGATTTTCCTCCATGCCTCGGATAGAACGTTAATCCGTTTGTATCTGCTATCTTTTGTACACTTTGAACTGGATTGTGGTCAGGTAAACAATATTTAGAAAATTGCAATTCCTCCTTATTAGGTAGTTAACAAAAAAATCTAATTAGTCTGTCAGATTGATTTCCAAAAAATATTAGACACGTATTTTTTCTTTTTTCACGTAATCAAACAATGAAGACGATACTGTGCTTTGAAAACTCGTGTGACGTCATTTTCTGAGACATTAGTATGACATTCTTTAGCGGTCAGTGAAGTCACAAACTCCTACTCAAATCTTTGACGCTTTGTATCTTCGTCAATTTTTATTGATTTGATAAAACAAACATACGTATCCAATATCTTTTGATAATCTAACAGAAGACGGACTAATTAGAATCATATTTTTTTAAGTCGGTAAACATCCCTATTTCTTCTATTAAGTGCGTGCCTATCTTTAAAACCGCGAATTTTTCACAAAACCTACAGTATCTTCGTATATCGCCTTTTTTTTTAATGAAAAGCAAAGGAAAATGTTTTAGTGGTGAGATCAAAAGGCAGTTTCGCGCTAATCGCGTTTGTTTAGACTTGGCATCGACTCGTGTTATCGAGTGTATTGGCGCCGCTAATATGGCGCGTATTGAGCTGCATATTGAAAAAGGTTTCAGACATAATTATCATAACAAGTCCTACTGCTGGGCAAATATTAGGAAGAGGGTCACAAAACACTACGCGGATCAAGTTCGAGTTGTTTTTTTAGGGTATAATTATGATGACATTTTTTATCCCCCGACGTACGACAGCGTATTAAGGATTTAAAGTAATTATGCTGTGTCTATTTTTATTTATTTTATATGTATCGGCTTTTTTCCAAATCATGATTATTTAGATTTTTTTTTTATGTATGTCCATTGTGTGTCTCAAGTGTAGCAATTTACGAATACGCCAAAACATGTTTGAATCCATTCAAATACATAATAAAACATTCATTTAATCCCCGAAAGACAAACGCGTGACTGAAAGCCTAGAGACTAGCCAGTCCAAATAATAACCAAAAATCCTTTATTAAGTGTAGACGACTTTTGTTTTTTTTTGCAATAAATTGCTATGAATTCCAACACAGCTTATAATATTTCTATCCAAACGGGAAATGAGAAACTGACTGTTGAACTGAGGATTAACATTTTCATGAAGAAAGGCAGATCTCAATATTAAATTACTGGAGACCCAATTTTCAATATCAAACAAGGCTAAGATTTCAGATTTTCGGAGTAAAGGAAGATTATTTATTAAAATAAATAGACTTTTTCTGTTTTTTCGTAATTGCTTTTGACTTGGACTTAAAAAGGATACTTTAATATTTTTGTTCTACTATAACGTTTGCCTTTAAAATATTTGCCCGAAACCGATAAACCGCACTCTTAAAAAAATTTCCTTGTGCATCAACATCATCTGTCTCAACTTTGTTTAACAATTAACATAGTTTTTAACAATGGCTTCAGTCTGACAGAAAGCAGCTTAATATCAGTATTTAACAATAAACATACTTCCACCCTGCTAAGGGGTCAGTCTATTGACATCTTCCGAATACAAATTTCCGAATAAAAACTTACTTAAACCATTTATAACAGACAATAAGCACCAACACTAAGCATTATTCTTGTAGTAGGTATACGAAGGCAGTTCGATGATTGTCCCACGGCATTTTAGTACCAAAATAAAAACATCCTATGTATAACCTACCTGTGTGCGAAAGGATAATGTTCATGAATATATGGAATCCCGTACCAAACTGCATCAACTTCAAACTTTGTTTTTTATTGTCTACATTTATCATAGTACGAACTCCTACAAAAGTTCTTTTTGTAAACTAAATCCGAGTTTCGGAGTAATTTTATAAAATCCAAAATAACGACAAAACCAGGCAAGCAGATATTGTAGGGAAACCTCTACGATGTGAAGTCAGTCGAACTATCAAAATCAACTGACAGATATAACAGAACGACTTTTGATCTGGTTGTGTGAATGCCACATATAGGGAGTAAAACAATATTCATACTTTTATACTTTAAATTAAATTCCCCATTCAAAAATCAAATCCCAGCCGCATAATGTCGTATAAAATTATGAAAATAATTACTATCACAATTTTGATATTGAAACATGAGAATTCTTGGTACGAGCTTTGGTGTCTTTTCGTAAAAATCCGGTCAATATTTTTTAAAGAGTAACAAACATCCAGACATCCATACATCCTCACAAACTTTCGTATTTATAATAGGTATTAGCTGGACACCTGACTCTCGTATTCATCCTGTCCTTGTTTTTTCTAACATTCTTCTCTGTCAACCGCCACGCTGTCACTTAGTAACACTCACCAGATTAAATAAAAAAGTAGTTAAAAACTGAAAAACCCGACTGAAAAGCAAAAAACAAGCACATATAAATTCAACAAAACTTGGAAGCAGGAAGGGGCCCATTCCATTTTCGTAATTTTAGGTTTAAATCCTTCCTTTTGGGCTTCGCTGCAGTCGCGTAAAAATGTCTATTGACGTAAGAATTTTCAAATTCATCTCAAACTTTTTCTAGACCGCTACAAAGGAACAAACATACATTTCAACATACCATCAAGCTATAATACTTACCCGAAGGGTCAGGTAGAAGTGTACCTAATAGTACACCCAAATTTCTCCACTGGACAACTGACTCGAAGAAACTAAATAAAATAAAATACAAACACACGAAAAGCGCCATTTTATGGTCCTAACCTTAATGTGGTTAGAACGCCGGCCGTGTCGAGTTAACTCGATAATCCTGGCAATCTATTGACGTAATATCTTATGGACAAACCCGCATTAATATTCATTGCTGAATATCTCTTTCAATGTATCCCTTGGTGGACATTGTTTTAATATTTCATTTTAGTCTTCATATCGATGTGGTATTTTGGCCCTGTAAGGCAGTTTCACACGATACCGATCGACCGCGTGGTCGGGCGGTGAAGCGGATGTCACGTCATTAATTTTTAACCGACTTACAAAAACGAGGAGGTTCTCTTTGTGTATGTATTTTTGTTCCTTCGACTTTTCTCGGTGTTGTGTCTCTTCTTGCCAATTAACAAGATGGCCATCCAAGGCGTCCCGAAATCTTATGCTCGGTCAGCGTCGCCGCCGCCGCGCCATCTACCTGGCTCAGAGCTCGTTTTGTAATATGGGTTCACAATTTTACTCCGGCTATTAATTCTAGGTATATAGTATATATAGGCAATTAATTATAGTTGAGGCATTCGGAAACAACATTTATTTGAAACGTTTTCATCCGAAATCATTTTGTGTAATTGTTATTGTTACATATTAATTATTTTTATGTACTGTCGTTGGTGAACCAAATAAATAAATTAAATAAACCAGCCAGAAGTTGTTTCGACCACAGGTTTTAACCGATTAACAGTTTTTACAGGAACATAAGTATTCAGCGAATCCATTCAGAATCGTCAGCAACTTTTGAGTCAGCACTAATATCATCATCATCATCAGCCTATAATGTTCCCACTGCAGGGACTCAGGCCTCTTTTCTAGGAGAAGGATGGGCTATAATCCACTACGAGGGCCAAGTGCAGGTTGGTAGATGTCAGATGGCATTGAGTTTTTTTGCTTCTAAGACATGTTTTCTCATGATGTTTCCCTTTACCGTCAATCAATCAATACAGTAGAGGAAAATCAATGTGTAAAGTTTTGGCACGTTTACATATTAGTACTCGTACAAGTTCTGATAACTTCCCAGAAAAAGAAGTTTGCTTTTGAGTTTCCTTTACACATTTGGGCAGAATAATTAAGTGGAAATCATGTTTTTGCTCCGCTTTTCTTTTTTGATTAATTTCGTTGCAGGATCCTAGACAGTTAAATCGTTTCTTTGGGACTCCGTCTAACTTCGTTGTCTCAGCGCTTTTCTGGTGGTCGCCACTGTTGATTCTGGCTCTGAGGAGTTACAGTCATCATCATCATCATCATCATTGCAGTTGAAAGACGACCACGGCTGGAAATAGGCCTCCCCTAAGTGTCGCCACATTGACTGGTCCCGTGCATCTCGCATCTAGCGGATCCCCGCAACCTTCACCAAGTCATCGGTCCACCTGTGGGAGGCTTTCCAACGCAACGTCTTCCGGTTCGCGGTCGCCACTCCAGAACTTTCCGGCCCCATCGGCCATCCGTTCTGCGAGCAATGTACCCTGCCCACTGCCACTTAAATTTGGCAATTCTTCGGGCTAAGTCGGTAACCTTGGTTCTCATGCGGATGTCCCCATTTCTGATTCGATCACGCAAGGAAACTCGGAGCATAACTCTCTCCATTGCCCTTTGGGTGACTTTGAGCTTTCTGATGAGGACCATTGTGAGCGACCACGTTTTGGTCCCGTATGACAACGTACACTAGACATAGACTTACCTCTTGAGACACTGTGGTAAGTTGGACGAGAAGATACTACTCAGCTTCCCAAATGCTGCCCAGCCGAGTCGGATTGGACGATTGACCTCTTTCTCAAAGTTGGACCTACCTAATTGATACGTTTGTCCAAAATCTTTGTGGTAGTCATAATCGTCTACAACTTCGAGTGTAGAGTCTCGAGTAGAATTTGAGGAGTAATGGTTTAGGAATAATGAGGTGTTTTGTCTCATTAAAAAAGGTACTAAATAATGTTGCCGGTTTAAAATTTACGCATGACTAACGTTTTTAAATGTATCTACAAATGAATATTATTATGGCTGTAAATCAATTTGAAACATTTATATAAACCAGATAGCATACGGAATGTTTATAATATTTTCAGTTCAGAAAATACCGTTCTATAATTTATTTTTATTATTTCCTTTTGATCGCAATTTAAACCGGTTGTCTATAATTAATTATTAACGACTGACACATTGTTCTAGTGATCGCAAGCGCGAATGCTGTGCATGTGGCTTTGGGTTCGAGTCCCACGTCGGACAAAGCGTTATTAGGTTTTTCGATTAGGAATTTCTCAGTAGTAGCCACGGAGTCGGGATTTGTGCCCAGTTGAAGGGAATAGGCTCACCCCTATTACGTGGGATTAAAACATAATTGGCGAAATGTAGGTGTACTATTAGGATCACCTCTGCTTAACCCTTTTTGTTTTGGCGGGTGGAAAATCATCGAATAACCCCTCCCGCTCTTTGGCAGAGCGAAAGGGAGTGTCAGACTTCTACTGACTAAAAACCACCCATGTTCCTTCTTCGCCCTCTATGTCGAGGCCGCGGTAACTAGTGTACAACCCGCGGCCCCGACGGGCGTCGGCCCTTTCGGGCCCCTCCCATGTTGATTACATCTCTTTAAGGCGCGCGTGGAACACGAACGCGCCGTCGACAAGGCCTGTTTTCGTCGTAAGATGGACGGACGGTGAGTTAGCCCATCACTCACCGTCCACGTCGTCCAGGCCCGCGTCTACAGTGGCCGGAGGTCATCGCGTGACCCCCGACGCCCGGAGTGCCTTCCGCGGCGGCTGGGACGAGAGGTTCTCTCCCTCTTGCGTTCCGCCACCTCCTTCGCTAGCATCACTGCTTCGCAGAAGGAGGCGACGGCGTCCCATTCCTCCTCGCCCCGGACCATGGCTTGCACCAGGGCCGGGCGAGAGATGTCGCCGCCGCCGATCGCCGCTACGAAAACACGGCGGGGCTCCGCCCAAGCGGGGCACACCTCCACTGTGTGCTCCACCGTGTCCTCCGGCCGATCCTCACAATGGTGGCATCCGGGCGTTTCCTCCCGCCTGATTCGGTGCAGGTACCTCCCGAAACAACCGTGTCCGGTAAGGACCTGCGTCAGACGGAAGGTGAGGGCGCCGTGGCGCCTCTCTAGCCACTCCTCAAAGAGGGGACTTACCGCCACTATCGTGGCGTGCCCTACCTCTGCTTAACCCTTCGAGAATAACAGGCGTGATGTTGTGCTATGTCTACAATAGGGTAGTTAACAAAAAAAACTAATTAGTCCGTCATTTAGATTACCAAAAAATATTGGACACGTATTTTTTCTTTTTCACGTAAACAAACAATGAAGACGATACAGTGCTTTGAAAACTCGTGTGTCGTCATTCTCTAAGACATAAGTATGATATTTTGTAGCGGTCAGTAACGTCACCATCCCCCACTCAAATCTTTGACGAGTTTTATCTTCGTCAGCTTTCATTGATTTGATAAAACAAAAAATACGTACCCAATATTTTTGGATAATCTAACAGACGGACTAATTAGAATCACATTTTTTAAGTTAAAATTCCTATTATTGTCAGCCAATTTTGAAATACTTTAGAACCCCAGGTGAAATACTACGCCAAACGTTCGAGAATCTTAGCCCATATTTTTGTCGGAGAATCTATTGAGTAAATGTTAGGACCATTACTAGAATACCATTGTTTAGATATCTGAAATTGGTAGAATAATATATTTTATAAGACGGCCGAGAACTGGATTTTATAATATCTCTGGTATTCATTAATTTTAGTAAGAGGATCTCCAGGTATGAACAGCAGAGCTATTGAAAAAATATCTACTATATAAAAATATATTCTATATAAAAATATCTACTGAATCAAAAAGCAGTCAACCGACCAGCAGGGCTATTAATTGCGTATCTTTTTAAATGTCAGTGGCCATCATAGTGTCCATCGATTAACTGTCAAATGGTTCCATTTTGTACTAAATCATAAACAATTTGACAGTTAATCGATGGACACTATAAGTAATAGCCACTGACATTTAAAAAGATACGCAATTAATAGCCCTGCTGGTCGGTTGACTGCTTTTTGATTCAGTAGATATTTTTTAATAATAAAATTGAGCATGTCAATTCGACAGTAAACAAGGTCAAAAATGTGGTTTTTCCTGACTCGGCAAGTTAACTCAGGACCTCGTTGTCAGCACTCGTGATTTCGACCACTAACCTAATAAGGTTGTTTTTACCTACCTTTTTTGTCTTTAAACCAAAGCAGGACAACATCAGCAAGCAGGAAACAAAAGTTAAGATAACTTTGCTTTTGATAACGAGACTACATGCTACTGGACTACATGTTACCTTATTTATGTATTTATTCGTGAAGTGACCAATGTATGTTCTTTTAGAATAAATAAAATCTTTAAACCCAAACCCAAAGTTCACGACCGTTACCCTGGAAGGGTAGGTAAGGCTAGGTATAGTTAATAATACACCCATATTGTAAAACATCAATAAATTCAGGTAATTTACAGTCAGCAATACATATGAATAAAACAAAAAAAATAGTTATGATTCATAGCAAAATTTAATAGAATTACAAAAAAATAAATTCTAATTACATTTAACTAAAATTCATCAACATACCATCAGCTTAAGCATATATTATGTAATAGGCCCATAGGAGGTGAGCTAATCAACTGGACAGAAATCCATACTCTCCCAGTAAAACTAAACTCAGTAACAATTTCCTCAACCTTGCAATCGAACTCATGCTCAGCAACCACGCTTAAAACACTGGACTAACGAGGTTATCAAAAAACGTTTTAAAGTTTTTTTGAGTCGGGGGTATTATAAACTTGAAGTTCAAATTTTACTTAACAGTTTTTAAACTAAGATTTAGGTTTATTTCAATACTAGCGGACGTCACGCGGTTTCATTCGCGTAGTTCCCGTTCCGGTGGGAATACAGGGATAAAAACAAGAAGAAGAAGAAAGAAGAAAAAAGTCTATGTCACCCGGGGATAGTGTAGCTTCCCAACGGTGAAAGAATTTTTCAAATCGGTTCAGTAGTTTCGAAGCATATTCGTTACAAACAAACAAACAAATCTTTTCTCTTTATAATATTAGTGTAGATTCAAATCAAATCCTTCCATTGGATACTCCACTCGGATATATTCGTTTACTATCATGAATACATCCCCACTTTCACCTTCCATAACTATTAAAATGCTATATCAATTTTCTTCAAAAAAGGAATCAAAATCGATTCATGCGTTCGGGAGCAACGATGCCACAGACACACACACACAGACACGTCAAACTTATAACACCCCGTCGTTTTTGTGGCCAAAACCTAGAAAATTGATTTTTAGTGAATGATAAGTAAAACTCAATTTCCTAAGTTTAAGTGGATGAGCAAGGTAACTGAAACTCGTATCCTATGCCTATAAATGCTAACCCTTGTGTTCAGGAGATAAGGTTGATTCTCACCTCACGTTTGGTAAAAAAACTTCTAAACTTGAAGAAGAATTTGATTACTGCCGCGTTCATTTTATTTGCCGGCTTTTGACTTTCATTCATGGTTAAGTTATAAAAGGTACGGAAAATAGATTTTAGTAAGGGATGGAAAATTCAAATTATTTATTTTTAGAATATAATATAATTGTAATCAAGAATATTGCTATCATAATCTGAAAAGCCTTGAGGAGCTCGTGGCTTAATAAGAACTGCCACTCGGGTCGATCTTTAGGTTAAGCTGCGCTTGCCTAGGTCGATCTGTGGATGGGTGACCGCCCATTACATACCGAGTTTCCTCCGTGCCTCGGAAAGCACGTTAAGCTGTTGGTCCCGGTTGCCATATATAGATCTTTGGCAGTCGTTACGGGTAGTCAATGACCTGAAAGTCTGACATCCAGTCTTACTAAAGGGGATGCATCTGAATAACAGTATTTTACATGGAGTCGCTCCATCTGACCTCCACAACCTAGTTAATACTAGGTAATACGATACCTCTGGTTAGACTGGTTATCAGACTTTCAGGTCACTGACTACCTGAAACGACTGCCAAAGATCTGTATATGGCAGCTGGAACCAACAGCTTAACGTGCTTTCCGAGGCACGGAGGAAACTAGGTATGTAATGAGCGGTCACCCATCTACAGACCAACCTAGGCAAGCGCTTCTTAACTTAAAGATCGACCCAAATGGCAGTTTTTATTAAGCTACGAATTACTGCTCCTCGCTGTAATTAAACTAGACAGGAGAGCCTGTAGTGCTCGGGGCTGCGGATTGTTCACAAGTTACCGCAGCCTCGACATATAAGGCTAAGAAGGAACATGGGTGGTTTTTAGTCAGTAGAAGTCTGACACTCCCTTTCGCTCTGCCAAGACCCCGTTATTTGATGATTTTCCACCAGCAAAAAAAAGAGCCTTAGTGCGGTTTATAATAATAATAATAATAATAATCATTTTATTTCAGGCAACTAGGGCCCATACTTAAAATACACACAATAACATAAAACAATAATAACAAACTAATACATATAAAATATTAAATCATACAACACTAACTAAACACGTAACGTCGGCGTCGTGTTTCGCTGCGAGGTGTCGCGTAACCGTCCTCGGAAACGACGGAAAACAACACCTTTCGGCCAAAAGTCTTCCTGCAAACAGGTCTGGAGATGTTCGGTTGGAACACGTACCACAAATGACTTAAAGTTGATGTTGTGGCGCGATTCCAACCTTTCGACCCTCAGAGTTCAGTTGGTCTTCATGTTGGTCTTATGCGGTAGGAGCGCGAAGCTTAAATGCCTCGGAAAGCACGTTAAGCGGTTAGTCACGGCTTTCATTTGCCCTTGAACCAACAGTATCTCGGTATGTAGTAGTCGGTCACCCAGTTACAGACGAGCCTAATGCAAGCATGGCCTAATCCGAAGATTGACCCGGGCCGCTGATATTGTTTACCTACGTAGTATAGGGGACTAGGATAGTACAGAACCCTTCGTGCACTGCTTCTTTTTCGCACCTAGCCGGTGTTCTTATTTGTTGTTTTACATCCAGAAACTCTGAAAAATGTTACAAAGTTTTTGTACAGTTTTCCACATTACGAATTCGGTCCACTGGGGACATTATCTAATGTCGAAAATGTTTACGCCACGCAAGTTTGACGTGAACTTTCGTAAAGTCTGAAGTAGGTCGGATTTATGATAAATTGCAAATATGGATTTTTATTTTAGATATACGTTAGTAAGTTCAGAGTGCGACCTCCCATCAGGTGGACCGACTGACGTGAGAGTCGCGGGCAACCGGTGGATGTAACCTGCAGGTTGCAGTTCGTTATGGCGTTCTATGGGGAGGCCTTTGTCCATCAGTGGACGTCTTATGGCTGATAATGATGATGATGAAGTTCAGAACGTGTTTTTTGTGCTTTATATACCTAAACGTTGCGTTGGAAGGCCTCCCACCAGATGGAACGATCTGGAGAAGGTTGCAGGGATTTACTTTATGTTTCTACGATCAATGTGACGACACTTGGGAGAAACCCTATGTTTAGCTGTGGACGTCTTTCTGTTGAAATGATAATTATGATGTTTCTTCATCATCATCAGCCTATAATGTTCCCACTGCAGGGACTCAGGCCTCCTCTCTAGGAGACGAATGGGCTATGATCTACCACGCGGGCCTAGTGCGGTTTGGTAGATGTGACATGTCTTCGAATTTTTGGTTCTAAGACAAGCCGGTTTCCTCACGATGTTTTCCTTCAACATTTTGAGAGCTGTGGTGATGAAATAAATTACACAAAGTAATGTGCTTGACTGGGTTCGTACCCACGACTTACTGTTCTTAAGTCGGGGCCGCTTTCACGGAGCCACCACTGCTCCCGGAGCCAGCACTGCTCATGATGATGTTTTTTTTGATGGGACAAGCCCGCCTCACTATACCCAAACCACTGTAACTTCTGTGAGCCAGAATCAACAGTGGCGACCACAAGAAAAGCGCCGAGACATTGAAGCTCGACGAAGTCCCAGAGAAATGATTATTATGAATAGCGGAGGAGTAGGAAAAACAGAAATTTCCACTTCCCTCCATATCAGCAGAAGACAGAAAAGAACAAGGCCAATAGGCACACAGGGACGTATACAACTGGGATAAGCCCAGTTGCCTAGCACCACGGATATTATTGTCATTAATATTACTGGGTTGTGAGCTGTTATATTTGATTCCTGTAATAGGTGACAAAAATGCTTGAACGCACGGAAATTTGTTCTAGTTTCTACAAGGTCCGTATAGTAAATAACTCCGGATGTAACCTGTACACTATCCAACATAATATTACGTTCATTCTGCCAAAGACTACACTCCCATAAAATGTGATGTGCAGATTGTTCATATTCGCAGTCAGATGTAGAACATTGACAAAAAGGCGACGCAAAAAGCTTGAAGGAAAAAAAAATACTCTTAAAGTTACCATGACCAGTGAGAAATTGGGCAACACAGTGATCCACCTCCAGCCATGTCCTGGCCAGCCGCTCACGAACGGATGGAAAGAACTTGTGGAGGTGTCGGCCTTTTATGGAATTATCCCACCTACATTGCCATTCTGACAAAAGATCCTCCCAGACGTCAGTCTGTGGTTTAAGTAATCTAGATATTTTAGTACGGTCACGTTGTGTTAAAAAGTCTGCGTCCGCGGTCTCTCGTGCGCAGTAGTACATTGAAGCACGGCGCTGCACTTCAAGATCGACTGGAAGTACCCCTGCCAGTACCGGTAAGGCTTCAGTACTAACCGTCCTATACGCTTTACACAACAAAAACAAGGCCAACCGCTGGCTTTGAAGTAATTTACGTCGTGCCGCTCCTATGGTGGCCCTATCGGCCCAAACTGGTGCCCCGTAGCACATACGCCCCAAGTAAGTAGCCCCATAGATCGTCTTCAGAGTTACAAATGATATGATGATGTTTACATAATTTAAAATCACCTCCTACCTATTCAGCACGTAAAAATAACCGACCGTTATACCGTTTATCCCGACTTATAACAACTGGTCCTCAGTTACACTGGAAGCCGAGCCCAACATATTTGGGAACAAACTTGATAGATGGTGAGCGTATTTAAATGAAAAGATGTATTAATATAAGTATATTTGTATATTATTTATTTATTTATGAAAACTTTATGCACAAGTAATAAAACTGTACAAAGGCGGACTTAATGCCTTGGGCATTTTCTATCAGTCTACCCTAAGGTAACACCCTAAGGTGATGCAGAGACATTACACAGTAGGTGCAAAACATAAACAACAATTAGAAAATAAAGATACCTAACTTAAAAGAATAAATACATACATATGTATATACATAGAAAATATAAAGTTTTGAAAGATACACAAGAAAAACTATAACAACTTAGTTGTGAGACGAAGCTATTGTTTTTTTAATTAGTTTGTAGCCTACCACAATGTTGTCTTGTTTGACCCTAAGGTTGGTTCACTGGTAGAGAATGCCTTGTGGCATTAAGTCCGCCTATGTATCACTATTGTGCATCAAGTTTAAATAAATAAATAAAAAATCAGTTTCACAACACAAAATCCTATTTAGTAATACTACGTGTACCTGTTAATTACTACACATTCGTAAATAACTTCATTACTAGGGCACTCAGAGTAACTCCAAAATCTCTCGAATAACTTTTTTCTGAAGTCGTAATTCCACTCAAAGTTTCCTAACAAGTAGAATTTGGGATAATTTGTAAATGTGCCAAACACTAAAAGTAGTTCATTGGCCAATAAAGTAGTAATCTAGTAGAAAGCTTTAAGGAACGTGCTCCAGTATCACCACATAACTTAATTGTGTAAGTTTCTGCCGAAATAAATTCAGTACCACAAATTTATAAAATAGTAGTAGGTTTTGAGGTCACTTTTACACACCTCCCTCCCTCTTAGTAATACTTCGTAAGGTTTTAGGCTACCCTTTCTCCCCCCTCCTAACGGGTTAGAAGCGTTATGACTACCTCTCGATAAGACTAAATAGCAGATGTGACTACTTCGCTATAGGACTTAATCTCGATATGACTAGATCTCGTGTATTTTTTCTCATTAAAATGATCAAAGAGTATTTCACAACAAAAACGATTTTTGTCATAAAATTCGGTTACACCGGTTCTGTACGCGGTCACACAATTAAATTGAAGCCAATATTGAGCAAATATATTTTTACGTCACACATTCCCTTTTTTTGCCGCACGAATAATATACGTGATATTCACAATAATATAACGAACGGTAACACGGAAGGTAAAGCTTGCAGGTAACTCCTTACTTGGTAGTTAACAGTTAGTGATACTTAAAAACCACGAAGTACCTACCTTTTAAACGGTGAAGGAAAACATCGTGAGGAAATGTGAAAAAAATATAAATAAAAAAATATCGGCATGTCTTAGAACCAAAAATTCGAAGACCTACCAACCCACACTGGGCCCGCGTGATAGATTATAGCCCATCCCTCTCCTGGAGAGGAGGTCTGAGTCCCTGCAGTGGGAACATTATAGGCTGGTAATGATGATAATGATGATGACCTACCTTTTACTAAAGGCGTGGGTGTTTAGATAGCTGGCAACGTTACTACAAGACGTCAATTAATTCACTGTTTCGATTGATTGATCAAATAACTCAATAAACTATGAAACATCGCTGTGTATTGTACAGTCGAACAAGCGAATAAGTACACAGCCAGCTAACTTGCATTTACTTTTAAGATCATACAAATACATTTAGAGACTGATGCCATACGCCTGACTGATGCATTTGCGCGTTTGACATCAGTCGCTTAACTCCTCGCGGACCTTACGAACACCATCTGCACCATGTGTGTGGTGCTTTCTTGAAAAAACCATCTCAGACATTAATCTGCATGGTCTTCTTGTATGTGTTATACCTTATTGTTAACCGAAACGATTTTAAAAGATTAAAAGAGTAATCTTTGGAGTTTCTTGCCGGTTTTTCTCCTTAGGAATCGACCAATGCACCGAACCGTGCCCCTTTTTACCGATGTTTAATACTTATAAAACGTCGGTAAAAAGGGGCACGGTACGGGCGCTTGCCCATGTAGGCCTATGTGAAATAAAAATATTTTGATTTTGATTTTTTGATTTTGTACATAAAACAATGGCTTTTAATTGTGTCTTTAATAAGGCGCTTAAGTAGTTAATGCGAGACGCCTTTTAAAACAAAATTGCAATCAGTATTTAAGAAAAACTCTACCTGTATACTTATAAACTTGTTCGACTGTACATACCTAATTAAAGGTTAAACTAGTTTTGCTGACACAATTATCGATAACAGTCGTTTAGTTGTTTTATTGTATAAACAAAAAAAAATTAGCGGCTTGGTAAAAAAAAAGTGGATATAAATGTTGTTTCAACGTCTCTCAGTGTGGCTCTAACATAGGTAACTTTAATTGTTACTCACATGCATGAAACCAGATTATCTGCGGCTGAATTCAATTGTCTGTCTGTTATTGGAGTCAATATAAGGGTAAGGTTAGAAGGTATGACGAGAAATGTTTTAATAACCTAATCCTTACTAATCTTATAAATGCGAAAGTAACTCTGTCTGACTGTCGCGCTGTCACGCCCAAACTACTAAACCCATTTAATTAAAATTCAGTACACAGATAGTCTAGAACTTGGAAAAGGACATTGGCTACTTTTAAATGCGAAAATCGTGATGCGAAAATGTGGATGTCGGTCGCGATAACCGACATCCACGCGGGCGTAGCCGCGGGCATCAGCTAGTCTAATATATATTATAATGTACTAATATTAATATCAATGCAGCAAGACTACAAATTTTATTATTATGATTATGATGTTTGTGACGAATGCCATTGATTTAATTATATGATATTATTATGCATGTACCACAAATAAATTGCACTACTGATAAGTCGTATATAGTGAGACGTAAATTATTTTACCATCTTATTATGTACCTATATTCTGACAAATAAATAAACATTTCATAAATAGACACTTGTTCTTTTCGTCATAGCAATATTTTATTTTTGTTTTAGACAATACATTGGGCCCCTGAGATGTTATAATTTTGACTATAAAAACCTCAATGACCCTCATACATATTGAATGCATTCATCAGCAAAGTTTTTGATAAATCGTTCGTGATTTTTCACAGCAAAAAAAGTCGTTGCCCAGCAATAATGATTGCGTACAGTTTCTTTTTTTGATGTAAAGCACGCTTTGTTGACGGTTTCGTGAAGGGTCGTTCGCACCTTACATACGGATTATAATAGAAGGTTATAGAAGATTATATTTGAAGCCTGTAACGATAATTATGATTGGATAGAGAGGGAGAGGAAGGCCAAAGAAAAGATGGATGGATTGTGTGAGAAATGATATGAATGAGGAAGGAGTAAATGCCACCGTGACGTCTAACAGGGAAGAATGGAAGAAGTAAACGTGTTGCACCGACCTTAAATGAAATGGGATAACAGCAGGTAGATGATGATGATTTGAAGCCTCTAACGGTCTAATTAATTAAAATGAATGCTTGGAGTTTGACTGAGTTTTTAGGCCCGATTGAACCAGGAGATCAATATAATAGCAGTTTGAGTACTGTTAACGCACGTTAACACCTCCAACACACACATATGCAAGATCAAGCAGAGGGAAGCGGGCGGTGTGGTGGCGGAGCGGCTCGACGACCGCCGCGCGCCCTCGACACTCCTTTCAACAGCGCGACCGCGATTGCATGATTTTAGTTATAATTTGACCATTGCAGAAAACCTTATTATAACCTTGATATACAGTCCACTCTTTTATTTCCACCTGGGCCTGAACAAGTACTATAAGCGACCCACCCAATTGTCATTTCTTTGGTATTGTTCGTCGTGACGTTGAGCTCCTTGAGTTATAAGTCGAGCTCCACGGTAATGACAAATGCTTGCACTGACTGCGACGGGTCCACTCAAATCTGTGTGGTGCTTTCTTCAAAAGACCATCTCAGACATTAATCTGCATAGTCTTCATGTGTGTATTATACCAAGATTATGTCTGGAACTTATTGTTAACCCAAACGATTTTAAAAGATTAAAAGAGTAACCTTTGGAGTTTCTTGCCGGTTCTTCTCCTTAGGAATCGACCAATGCACCGAACCGTGCACCTTTTTGTCGACGTTTTATAAGTGCCCATGTAGGCCTATACGAAATAAAAATATTTTGATTTTGATTTTGGTAGAACACATAAAACATTTATCGGTAAACGAATTATAGCATAAAATGTTAGATTTAGGAATGTCAATCGTTTGAAACCGACATAGACAAAAACTGTAAATATGTTTAGCGACACATACATAATTATCACATTTGGTGATTTGAGCTGGTTTCGTAGTCCCCAGTATTACCTGGGTTGTGGAGGTCAGATAGGCAGTCGCTCCATGTAAAATACTGGTATTCAGCTTCAGCCGGTTAGACTGGAAGCCGACCCCAACCTAGTTGGGAAAAGGCTAGGCAGAAGATTATGACATTTAATTAATAATTTAATAAAAATAATTAATAATTTAATTAATTATTAATTAATTATTTAATTTAATTATTAATAATTTAATTAAATGCCATACTTTAATTCGTGCCCTTGCCATGCTGAATACTCTACTGGCATCGACACCGGAAAATGATTTGTTTGCTTTTAAGTGGGTTGATGTATGTCGTGTATGTTTGAGTTTCTGTGAGAGGATGAACGAAAGATGATTTTTCTTAGCTTGTTTTGATTGATGATGCACGAAAGGTAACTTCTCTTTTTTGTTTATTATTAGTTATTTTTTGTTCCTGTACAATATTTATGTGTATATAGAGCTATAGTTTAATTTAATTTAATTTTTAACATAATTGTTAATTTTTTGTGTTTTATAGCATCGTATTGGATTATTCTGTAATGCTGCTATTATTAATATTAAATAAATAAATTTGGTAATTTGTAATGCAAGTGAGCCTACCTTTAAAGTTACAAGCTTACAACAGAAATAGTGTTAAATACAACAAATAATTGAAAACTAAAGTTAGAAATTCATGTTCTAAGCTTATATTACCGTACTTCTTCTTCTTAGCGCGAGGACAATTCAAATTATTGAGTCAGCTCAAAATTAGCGACAAGTTTGTCAGTTTCAGTAGCTTCTATCCAGCTCCTGTGATGTGCAAATAACAGGACATTACCGAACTGAAACTTCTGTTATTTTCTTTTCAACAACAAAACTCGAGCAAAACTTTACTAACTATTGTTAGAAACTTAGTATCGCGTCAGCTATTCATTTAGATTACTCGTAAACTCGGGTTTTAACTCCACCAATTAACTTCACCAATTAACTGAATGCATAGCAGTAAAATTAATGCTGTGCATTAAAACCAATTTATGAACTAAACATAAAAAAACTAAAAAACCACAAAACGAGATGACCTTTTATATCGAATTTACACCAAAAATGTGGTTCATACAGTCATCGGAAAAATACAAATTGTTTATCAAACTTGCACTCTAAATCGTATAGGTTAGAGTAGGTTATGTTAGGTTATTTTTTTGCTTTCGAGTACATTTCCGCAGACATTTGCGTTCATAATTATTATTATTTTGGTTAGGTTAGGTTGTTATCAGTTCAGTAAAACAGTTTTCAGTTTCAGTTTTCATTTCAGTTTTTTCATTGTTCGCAGAACGGATGGCCGATGGAGCCGAAAAGCTCTGGAGTGGCAACCGCGATTCGGAAGACGTTGCGTTGAAAGGCCTCCCACTAGGTGAACCGATGACCTGGTGAAGGTTGCGGGGACCCGCTGGATGCGAGACGCACGGGATCGGTCAATGTGGTGATACCGGGAGCCCTATGTCCAGCAGTGGACTTTTGCCTGACATGATGATGATGATGATGAAAATTGTTTTGTCATCCGGGCTATTCTTACAAATCTATTGACACCTTTTTTTTTTTTTTTTTTTTTTTTTTTTTTGGTGGGTGTAAAATCATCGAATAACCCCTCCCGCTCTTGGGCAGAGCGAAAGGGAGTGTCAGACTTCTACTGACTAAAAACCACCCATGTTCCTTCTTCGCCCTCTATGTCGAGGCCGCGATAACCGTTGGACTACCCGCGGCCCCGACAGGCGTCGGCCCTTTCGGGCCCCTCCCATGTTGCTGACATCTCTTTGAGGCGCGCGTGGAACACGAACGCGCCGTCGACACGGCCTGTTTTCGTCGTGAGACGGACGGACGGCGAGTTAGCCCATCACTCACCGTCCACAGGCCCGCGTCTACGGTGGCCGGAGGTCATCGCGGGACCCCCGACGCCCGGAGCGCCTCCCGCGGCGGCTAGGACGAGAGGTTCTCTCCCTCTCGCGTTCCGCCACCTCCTTCGCCAGCATCACTGCTTCGCAGAAGGAGGCGACGGCGTCCCATTCCTCCTCGCCCCGGACCATGGCTTGCACCAGGGCCGGGCGCGAGAGGTCGCCGCCGCCGATCGCCGCCACGAGAACACGGCGGGGCTCCGCCCAAGCGGGGCACACCTCCACTGTGTGCTCCACCGTGTCCTCCGGCCGATCCTCGCAATGGTGGCATCCGGGCGTTTCCTCCCGCCTGATTCGGTGCAGGTACCTCCCGAAACAACCGTGTCCGGTGAGGACCTGCGTCAGACGGAAGGTGAGGGCGCCGTGGCGCCTCTCAAGCCACTCCTCAAAGAGGGGACTTACCGCCACTATCGTGGCGTGCCCTGCACGGGGTTGCGACAGTCGCTGTCTCCATGCCGCCATGAGATCGCACCGGAGGTCTGTCCGCCGCGCAGCAATTTGCCGCGGCAGCGGAGTGACCCCCCGGCGCAGCGCCTCCGCGCGCCATTGATGCAGGCGCGCGAGGACTATCGCCTCCAGATCCCACGGCGGCAATCCGGCAAGGAGGTTCGCCGCTTCGCGGGAGATCGTGCGGTACCCCCGTACCGTCCTCACGGCCATGACCTTTTGGGGCACGTTCAGGTAGTGGGCGGCCCGCTTCCTCAAAGCAGGCGCCCACACCGGCGCCCCGTAAAGGGCCATGGACCGCACGATCCCCGCGTAGAGCCTCCGGCAGGAGGCATTTGGCCCCCCCAGATTGGGCAAGAGCCACCTAAAGGCAGCCCCGGCCCGCTCCAGTCTGGGAGCCAAACGTCGGAAATGCTCCACGAAGTTCCACCGGCTGTCGAGGACGAGTCCTAGGTACTTCAAAGTACACTCGACGCCGATGGGAACCCCTCCCACCATTAACTGGGATCCCGACGGCAGCGCATTCCCACGTCCATGGAAGCCCATGGCCTCCGACTTGTGAAGCGCCACCTCGAGACCCAGCTGCCGGATCCTCTCTACGACTATCGCAACCCCGCGTGTATCTATTGACACCTCATTTATTAAAATACGTTCAATAGTCTAGGCGCTACGGTGGAACATACAAACAAACATACATACATACATAGACTGCCAAAATCATTACCCTTCCTTTTGGCTTCGCCGTAGTCGGGTAAAAAGAGAATATTCAGATATCGATTTAAATACAGGCCCATCGCAAGTACCACGATTAGTATGTACACGCGTGTTATTTTTGGACTCTAATCATTGAAAAAAAGTACTTCAAAATCTAAATCAAAATATTTCATTTCACTTACTTTTTGCTGCCTGTTTGATTAAAAGGAAATAACAGGATCTTAAGAGACCACGGAAAATGCCAATGGCATCCTGGAACTTCTCCGAAAATTAAAAAAAACTACCGCTTTGGCACTTACTTTCTACTAATATAATAAATGCGAAAGTTTGTGAGGATGTTTGTTACTCTTTCACGCTAAAACTACTGAACGGATGTGTATGAAATTTAGAACGCAGATAGTTTATAACCTGAATGTTTATTTGTATGTATAATCATAAACAATATTGTTATTATAATTTTATTAGTCTCAAAGCTTTACTAAATTATCATCATCAGCCTATAATGTTCCCACTGCAGTGACTCAGACCTTTTTTTTTCTTGGCGGGTGTAAAATCATCAAATAACCCCTCCCGCTCTTGGGCATAGCGAAAGGGAGTGTCAGACTTTTACTGACTAAAAACCACTCATGTTCCTTCTAAGCCCTTTATGTCGAGGCCGCAGTATCTCTTACAACAACCCGCAGCCTCGACGGGAGTCGACCTTTGTGGGCCCCCTCCATATGGCTGACATATTTTTAAGGCGCGCGTGGATCAGGGCCAGACGGGAGAGGTCGCCGCCGCCGATCGCCGCTTAGAGAACACGGCGATGCCCGGCCCAAGCGGGGCAGACTGCCACGGTGTGCCCCTCCGTGTCCCCCGGCCGATCCTCACAGCGGCAACGACCGGGCGTTTCCTCGTTCCTTTTATAGGGTATGGTCCCTATCTCTCCCTCCGCCTACTCGCTGCCCTCACAGTCACGTCTGATGAGCACACGCAAACCAGAGTGCACCAAGTAGGGTTTCTTCCTCCGACAAGCACACCGCCCGAACACTGTTCACGTCTCCGGGCGGTGCGCCCCTCGCGTGTCCCTCTTTGTCTGGTCTCTCACACTTGGACCTTTCCGGTATGAGTATATCTGCTGGCAGAACTTCAAGGATCATTGAGACACACAAGCCCTACAACGACGGCAACGTTGGGACACTTCGGTGGGGAGGGACTCAGTCCTCTCTAGGAGAGGGATGGGATATATCCTCTACGCGGGCCCAGTGCGGGTTGGTAGATGTCACGTGTCTTCGAAGTTTTTGACTCTCACGATGTTTTTAGACATCAAACAATAAATATTGTATTTATCATGCTGTGTTGGGATCACTGAACTTATAAATCTTTCAAGCGTTTCTGGCAAGCGGGGTTTTGTCGACCGCAAGTTGTTTTTACGTACAAACCCCAGCAAATGTATAATATTTACATTATTTATGTACAGTCAGTATCCAGTATTACCTGAACCCTCTTCTCACACTACTTGGCCTCTTCTTCTGTCTGCGAGGGGTCAGATAATGCTGGGCATAGTACACTATGTGTCGGAGATAATCTTAATAAATGTCCAATTTAAGCTGTGGCAATGCACGCTGTAAATTCTGTTGCTTGGTCACTTCTTATCTGTGTAGTTTATATTCTATAAGTTCTATCACAAAGGGCTAAGAAGGAACATGAGTGGTTTTTAGTCAGTAGAAGTCTGACAATCCCTTTCCGCTCCGCCTAGAGCGGGAGGAGTCATTTGATGATTTATATATAAATATTAATCAATATATAATATATATAGATTTTCCAAAAATAATGGACACATATTTTTTCTTTTCCACGTTAACAAAAGATAAAGACGATACAGTGCTTCGAGAAGTCGTGTGAAGTCACATGGTTAGTACGTTTTTACCCACAAAGCGAAATCAAAAACCCAGTCATGATCAAAGATCATGACTGGGGGTTTTTGATTTCACTTTTTATTTTCGTAAATTTTTATTAATTTGATAAAAGAAAAAACACGTTTCAAATATTTTTCGATAATCTAACAGACGGACCAATTAGATTTTTTTGTTGAAATACCCTATTTCCTCGCTAAAACCATAATCTAACCAAAATCTAACCATGAAAATATTCACGAGTAACTTCGCACTCACATCTCTGTAATCAGTCACGACTCAATGGACCAGTTTTTGTGTTCTCGTCTCGATGAGAGAAGCAATTACAATATGTAGTGTGCTGTTAATGATTGCTCTGTTGTTATTCTTTTGTAGGTTTTACTATATAGACGGGAGTGAACGAAAATGTTTTGTGTGGGAACAAAAGTTCAGCTTGAATTACGATATTTGTCAGTTTATTTATGATTACATTTAGTACAGCAAAAGCCATTAACACTAAATTAACGAATACTTTTACTGCCGCACTCAGAGAGCTTTAATGATTACTTAGGCCATCACTTAGTAATGGTTTTGACAGTTTTGTCATACAAAAATATGTCAAACCTTTACTAAGTGACGGCTTAATAAATTATTAAATCTCTCTGAGTACGGCAGTTACTCTGTCTTCTCGCAGAACCACAAGCATTCTAACATTGTCGTTTACCATTCATCAGAAAACAAATCTAATCCAGGGTTGGTCTCCACCCGCCGGGGCTGCGGGTCCCGTCGGGGCTGCGGGTTGTACACAAGTTGTGTTATCGCGGCCTCGACACATAGGGCTAAGAAGGAACATGGGTGGTTTTTAGTCAGTAGAGGTCTGACACTCCCTTTCGCTCTGCCCAAGAGCGGGAGGGGTTATTTGATGTTATTGCACACGCCAAAAAAAAAATGTGTTGGTCTCCACGAGCGCGTTGAGCATCCTTAGCATACGCGGTAGGTAAATTATGTAACAATAAACCTTTATGTAATCTGAAGCATTAATGTAAAAAAAAATATCTTAAGTATTTGAGAGATAATTTTTTTATCTAGGTTTTAAGAAACACTCAATTCGCTAACGGTTATCACGTATTAAGAAAATTTTCTACGAGTTTTGCAGTGACCATGAGGTCCTTGGGTTAATTACATGCGGCTTAAATATTACTGGCTAAATGTGAGAATTGTGAGTGTATTAGGCCCGGACCTCTGCCTAACCCTTCTGGAAATACAGGCGTGATATGATGGTATGTTATTCTATGAAATAAATTTATATTTTTAGTAGAACCTTCTAGTTTCACTCAATATTCAGGAACTTGTGTTGAGTAACCGAGTCGATGTACCAACTCGGTGTGTCAACCTAAACCAGAAACAATACTAGTTGAATGAACTCACCGCCTTGCCACTGAATATAAACTAAGGAACTACTACGAGTTCTAGATTTAGGTGCTGGTTATTTGTTTATTTTTTTACAGGTAGCTTCATAGCTAATGGCACTATATTACTTAAAATTATTGTAACAAACAATACACAAAAAAACAGGTTGCACTCCGGGAGTGAAAAGTGGAAACTTGAATATTAAAGTTGTTCATTTTTGAATATTTTGGAATGGTTAGCGAATTGCTTTATTTATCAGCATAAAAGTACATTTATATGGATAAATACAATATTCATTTATTGCGCTCTCGTACACAAACATGGCAATTTATAATACCAAAAATGTAACAATTTAGAACTGTTTTAATTATTTTACATGAAAAAGTATATGTCTCAGAAAAATCAACTTGACAGAGTAAAATTAAAAAAACTTCAATATAATGGGCATAAATATACTCTAAACGATATCGATTGCGAGGACATTTGTATTCCGCCGCGGGAGACGCTCCGGGCGTCGGGGGCCACGTGACGGCTTCCGGCCAGCGTAGACGCGGGCCTGTGGACGGTGAGTAAAGGTCCACATTTAAAAATTCTCACAACTTTAACAAAATTGTTTATAATGTTATCACTTTACTTTGAATTCATGACCTTTATAATACTCTGTACTCAATAATACATCCATCAACACAATGCTGAGTGACAACACAAAGAGTCCGTAGTTTGGTATCTTGGTTGATGGCTTGAAGATCTGTTAATTTATTTATTTTAGCCCTTATAGCAACCCAACATCTTTCTTGTGTATCAAATAAAAAAGGATTTTACGTCACCCTTAAATGATATTCATAAAGTACAACTCAATCAATGGGAACTATAATAGCGGGAGCGAAACATTCATCCAATCGTTGATACTTACGCCAAAAGTGAAATCTGACGCATTTCAAAACCATGCACGTATGTTTGTTTATGAAATGCCTGAAACTTTGGTATTTTGACGTCAGCCTTCAGTTGCATAATGTTGAATAAACAACATACCTATATTTCTCATCCATACACAATTATTAGAGATTTTGTGTTATGACGTCAAGCAAATATATATATGGTGCGTATGACGTTATACATATAAATGTAAGTAAGCCAAGTCAGAGGTCTGGGGTTACACAAAATCTCTGCCACCAGGTATATGCACTAACCACAATATAATGAAAATAATGTGACTAAAATGGATAAAGTAAGACATGAGCACATACCAACCACTGGACCCGCGTGGTGGATTATAACCCATCCCTCTCGTAGAGAGGAGCAGAAATCGTTTGTCTTGGTATGGTATGGGGGAAACTAGATATATACTGAGTGCTCACCCATCCACCGACCAACTTAGGCAAGCATGGCTTAACCTAAATATCGACCCGAGCGGTTGTTATTATTAAGGCACGAGCTTCTATAATGTGTTCACAAAGATCAATAAACAACAATAATTTTTTTTTAAACATTGCCCCACACTAAGATTTTCTCCTGTATCGTGGGTGCATTTACAAACATTTAAACTCACATCAACCAACCACCCAGACCAACTTGATCGATTTGGCGACACGCAGGGCAGCAGTCCAATTTTGCAGCCTCTGCGCCAACCGTGCCGTCAAATCATTGCTTATTAGATAATCGTACTGCTCAATGCTTCTACCATTAAGTTGCAACTTAATAGCTTACTTAAGCACCTCAGTTTGCGCAAGAAATGCCAGTTAATGACTCCCCTAACGAGAACTGCAACAATTAGTAACTATTCTGCAAATCTGCATATCTCCTTCGAGTTTCAACAGTAAGACCAGAGTGAACGGCTAAGAAAATTGGATTCGGGTTACGACCGACCAAAACTTAGTGTTGGGAGCCGATAGCATATCGGATCGGTGGTACGACAGGTTTATATTGATTTAGTGAATTAACTTTTGTGGTTATCTAACATAACGTTGGTTAGAGGAATGGGTTTGTTTTCGTTTGAAATACTTTTTATTTATTTACGCAAAAAAAAAACGCTTGGAACAAATTACAACAAGTATAGGAAAAAGTTAAGCTTGTTTTTACCCACCCTAAAGTGTTATTCTTAAAAGCCTGTGACTTTTTCTATTTGGCATTAGATTAGAATTATAAGTAAGAACCTTATTGTAAAACTAATGTAAAAATAAACTTATCGATGAGTCAAAATCAAGGTGCAATCAAAGGTTATACAATACCTGCTAATGTTTCTGTTCTCCTGCTAGGTAGTGGAACTTTTCTAAAATTATTATCGATTACTTTTATTAAACACCCCATCACTAGCAGCTACCAAATCAAAGGTGCTCAGATGGGAATAAAATTAAATATTTTTTATTGTTCCCTTAGAGCACCACGTCAAAATATTGATTGGTGCTCTAATGGGAATAGCTTTAGCGCTCTAAGCGTAGATGCTCTAAAAATCGGTGCTCAGATGAGAATACCTCTTAAAAACACAGTTTAATTAAATTACTTTATTATGTTTAAAATTGAAAATACTCTTTGTTATTATGCACAAAACAATTCGTTTAATATAATCGTTGGATAACAAAACATTTCACTGAACAAATGAAATAATTAGCATAAATAAACGTTAATCATTTTGCATATTTTGTGTCAAAGTTTGGAAAATGAAGCGTTTAATTGTGTAGTTTATCACTCAATTTTCAATTTGGTAAACCATTTTGTTTTTAAAAAGATGTACTTAAGTCTCTGCTCACTGGTGAACGATCTAAGGAAAAACAAGAACCTTGCCCCACGTATAGGACACTTGATATCGTGTCATTTCTGTCCTGTTGTTTGCACATCACAAGAGCTGATGGATGCCACTGAACATAAAATGTCAAACTCGTCGCCAAATATTGGGCTGACTCCTTAAGAATTGGCATTAACACGCTAAGAAGAAAAATCAAAACACAAGTGAGGAATATTACAATAAAAATTGCAGAGTCAATTACAAACCCCACTCTCCATTAAGCAAATCCAAGATTTTTTTAAAACCACATACTTATAAATCATGACCAGTTTTAAGAAGAACTTAATTACCTGTATCTAAAATTAAACAGTTTTCGCGTAAAACATAAACTATGCATATTTACCACGAACGTTGAAGTTTTGAACTAATGAAAAGTATTTAACGAGTTGTTGCAACTACACTTCAGACGCGGGGCTGTACTTAAATAACTTGATAGTCGATAATTTCAGAAACAAACAGTGCTTTTTGTTTTCAGTTAACGTTCGCTTTTTACCCGACTACGGCGAAGCCAAAAGGAAGGGTAATGATTTTTGCAGTCTATGTATGTATGTTCCACCGTAGCGCCTAGACTACTGAACGTATTTTAATAAATGAGGTGTCAATAGATTCGTAAGAATAGCCGGGTGACATGGGCTATTTATGCATTTCATAAATAACATTATATTTATTTTCAAGCAACTTTCGCCCATAGAGTACACCTAGACCACACCATAGAGGATACCTTACAGACTAACATACATAATATAATATAATTTTGGTTTGTAAATAGAAACTTAAAAATATGTTAGTGACACTCCACTTGAGGACCATGCCATGCAACTGTGAGTCCATGTGACACGCACCTGTGAAAGCGACGGAACACCACTCCCTGCGGCCAGTAGGGCTATTGCGTATCTTTTAAATTACAATTGCCATGATATAGTGTCCATCAATTAACTGTCAAATGGTTCCATTTTGTACTAAACCATAACCAATTTAACAGTTAATCCATGGACAAATGATAGCCACTGACATTTAAAAGATACGCAATAGCCCTGCTGGTTTTAATTTGGGTAAACATAAGCATGATCACCCTTTCTCGTTCCCAGTATTGGAACATTTGGAACGCACGCCTCTTATGTGCTGTCTGACAGCCGGTACAAAATGCATGGATCAATCAAGCCACGATGCAAAAAAAAAAGTTTAAAAACTAAAACCCGACTACGAAAAAAAACGCAGACTAATAAAACCGCGGTCTTAAAAGTATTAAACAAGAATAATCATCTAGCAAGTAGATACTTTGATAGATTATAGAGGACAGCCGTAGTCGCATGCCACTGATACCTGATGCGCCTTCATGGCGATCTCATTGATACAGAAGTCAGCTGATAGTTGCCATTAGCAAGGTGGCATGCGACTACGACTGTCCAAGTACGCAGGGATCGTTATTTACCTACCTATGATTGTTATTATTGCGAAGATATGTTTTTCAATAACAGGAAAATATATAGGTTATTTTATATATGGTATAAAAAACCCTTAACAAAGCCGAGAGACACGTGTTCTCGCCGTCAATGTGATCATGTGTTGTATACTGGACCACAGACCCTTCAAATTCTGAAGATATTAATGGTCGAAATTTCAAGCGAACAATTTGCAAGCGAAAGATTAAATCTGCATGACATTTAAAGTGCACATCGCACACTATACTTATGATGTCCGTATAGGGGTCCATATCACCCATAGTGATAACGGTCACGTCACGACCCTGATGATTGAGGCATATGAGTGAGGTCCTGTCGTCCTGTACTAATTGAATTGTGCAGCGGTTACCGAGTGGCTAGCCATTGCTGAGTCCGCACGAAGGGTTCCACCATTTTCTAAAAACCGCGTTTGTTGTATGGGAGGCCCCCAAAAATATTTCTTTTATTTTGTTTTTAGTACTTGTTGATATAGTGGCAACAGAAATACATAATTTGTGAAAATTTTAACGGTCTAGCTATCGTGCTTCTTGAGATACAGCCTGGTGATAAACCGACGGACGGATAGACAGCGAAATCTTAGTAATAGGGTCTCGTTTTTATTATCTTTTGGGTACGGAACCCTAAAAATAAGATCGCAGTTAGCCCTTGTGCCGTGAGGCCGCGGTATCTCTTTCGGACAACCCGCAGCCCAGACGGAAGGACAACGTAGGTCTGACAATAAGTCGCAGAAAAAAAACACACACAGGACCTATGTCTAACCCTTTGAGAATTACAGACGTGATCTTTTGTTGCAATAATCACACTATCACACTGATAAAGGTGAAAGTTCGTGAGTGTGTGAGTGTGTATGTTTGTTACTTCTTCACCTAAAAACTACTGAACGGATTTGGTAAAATTTGGTACACAGATGTTTTATAACCTAAATTAACACATAGGATAGTTTTATCCCGATTTTTTATTTTCGAGTTGTAGCGGGTGAAGCCGCTGGCAACAGCTAGTACCATATAATTCAAATAGAAATACGACTTCCTTCCTACCGAGGTATTTTGTGTCAAAATTATTAATACCTATTACACCTGTTTCATGGTAAGGGATCAAAATTGTCAAAATTGCCAAATCGAGAAAATACCGAAACGGCTGATTCGCGACCTCAGGCGATACAACTTGCCTGTCGGGGCTGCGGGTAGTCCTCTGGTTATCGCGGCCTCGACATAGAGGGCGAAGAAGGAACATGGGTGGTTTTTAGTCAGTAGAAGTCTGACACTCCCTTTCGCTCTGCCCAAGAGCGGGAGGGGTTATTCGATGATTTTACACCCACCAAAAAAAAAAAAAAAGGCGATACAACTTGCGTCAATTTCCTTCGCCTTAAGGCCGTACCGCCATAAGCCGCAGTGACTCACAGTATGCTGTAATACGTTTATATATCCGTTTTTATTTCATTTGTTTCTTATCTTCATTAAGTACAATGTATCGTCGAAGACTTTTATAATTTCCTTTTATTCTATTTTTTTTAAATGCACTCATTCCAATTTTGTAATTTTTTTTTTTTAAACTTTGCCCCACACTTGGAATTTCTCCTGTATCGTGGGTATGTTTACAAACATTTAAACTTCACATACACAAATACACCCAGACCCGAAACAAATATCTGCAGGCCATACAAACATTTTCAGCTGAAACCGGTAAGAGTAGAAGCCGGTCCCAACATAATATATAATAGTTGAGAAAAGGCTAGGCAGATGATGGTTGTTGTATCGCTTGAACGTGGATGTCGTGGCCAAGCAGTGAAGATTAGGAATATTGGATGTGTGTAATCAAAATAATGGCTCAGGTGTGCAGGTTCGAAGCGTAAAATAAATTGTGGCATTACACCAATGTGACGGTTTTCACATAGATTCGTAATTAAGTGTCATTATTGGAAATGTTTTATCGGTTAGAATTTTCATCGTTATTTTCAGGAGCTGAAGGTGCAACTTTGTAAGTTTATTTAAAAAATAACTTACTCCATGCAGATAAGTGACGTAAAATGAACTTCTACTCTCAGCATTCGCACTTTTTTTAACCTCACGCCTACGTGGGTAACGTAGGCGTGAGGTTAAAAAGGCCAGGAAGAGGTGTAAAGCACAAAGTCAGCGTCGGTCTTGATATTATCCGGGTGAAATCTAGCCTCCAAGCAACTAAGGCTTATCATCAAAATACAAGATGATAAGTTAGTCACTGTCCAAATTTTTTCTATGGATTAGGTATCTTATCTTATCTTTATATTATCCGGGTGAAAATCTAGCCTCCAAGCAACTAAGGCTTATCATCAAAATACAAGATGATAATTTAGTCACTGTCCAAAATTTTTCTATGGATTAGGTATCTTATCTTATCTTTATATTATCCGGGTGAAAATCTAGCCTCCAAGCAACTAAGGCTTATCATCAAAATACAAGATGATATTTTAGTCACTGTCCAAAATTTTTCTATGGATTAGGTATCTTATCTTATCTTTATATTATCCGGGTGAAAATCTAGCCTCCAAGCAACTAAGGCTTATCATCAAAATACAAGATGATATTTTAGTCACTGTCCAAAATTTTTCTATGCATTAGGTATCATTCACTAACACCATTTTTGAAAAAAAAACGATACGTAAAATTCTCATATTAAATTATTTTCTCGAAAGAATTATCCGCTCTCCGTGGAACGTTAAAAATTTGTGATGTGATATCTCTATATTTTTGTATTGAGTGATACTAAAAGAAAAAACACGTATTCAATGATTTTCGCCAAAGATGAATATATCAGAATTTGGACGGTAACTAAATAATCATCTTGTATATAAAAATCAATGCCACTTTTGGTTGTTCTGAAACTTTATAACTCAAGAACGGGCTCACCTATCCTTACCAAATGTTTAGGCTTTTTTTGGACTGTTTATTAGATGGTTTATGTGAAGTTTGCACAAATACGGTCGGGTGGTTCTTCATTTATCACATTTTTTGTAACAAATGAATTCAATAAATGGCGGATCATTTTGTTAATGGGGATTTTGTTATTTGTAATTGGACCCGGTAGGTGGCGCTGCTGTCCTTGCAAGACTACATCTGCCAGGTCTGCTAGTAAGTTTATAACTAAGTTGCACTTCATCACTTCGTCCGCAAAAATGTGATCGCTTCGCAAATATGCATGAATATTTATAGACTAGGCTATGGCACCCACGAATAGTGTAACTTTGTGTCAGCGAATAAATTTTCAGAATAAAAAAATATGATTCTAATTAGTTCGTCTGTTAGACTATCGAAAAATATTGAATACAAATTTTCTTTTTATCAAATCAATATAATTGAGGAAAATAAAACGCGTCAAAGATTTGAGTGGGGGATTGAGTGACGTCACTGACCGCTAAAAAATGTCAGACTAATGTCTCAGAAAATGACGTCACACAAAGTTTTCAAAGCACTGTATCGTCTTCATTGTGTGTTTATGTGAAAAAAGAAAAATACGTGTCCAATATTTTTTTGGAAATCTATCTGACGGACTAATTAGTTTTTTTTCGTGAACTACACTATTAGATCATGAGCTCCGTGGATTACATTCGGTGATATTATAAAGATTCTCGATGTATGTTACCTACATACATCGAGAATCTTTATAGTCTTAGTGTCATTGTTAAATACCAGTAATGAATTTTCATTCAAACCAATCATTCATATATAAAGCTAAGAAAATACCAATTGTCATATTTCACGTAAGGGTGTTTTACATGTCGGGGCCGCGGGTAGTCCAACGGTTATCGCGGCCTCGACATAGAGGGCGAAGAAGGAACATGGGTGGTTTTTAGTCAGTAGAAGTCTGACACTCCCTTTCGCTCTGCCCAAGAGCGGGAGGGGTTATTCGATTTTAGTTGAATTTACACCCACCAAAAAAAAAAAAAAAAAAAACGGTGTTTTACGTCCCGGCCCTGGTGCAAGCCATGGTCCGGGGCGAGGAGGAATGGGACGCCGTCGCCTCCTTCTGCGAAGCAGTGATGCTAGCGAAGGAGGTAGCGGAACGCGAGAGGGAGAGAACCTCTCGTCCCAGCCGCCGCGGGAGGCGCTCCGGGCGTCGGGGGTCCCGCGATGACCTCCGGCCACCGTAGACGCGGGTCTGTGGACGGTGAGTGATGGGCTAACTCGCCGTCCGTCCGTCTCACGACGAAAGCAGGCCGTGTCGACGGCGCGTTCGTGTTCCACGCGCGCCTCAAAGAGATGTCAGCAACATGGGAGGGGCCCGAAAGGGCCGACGCCTGTCGGGGCCGCGGGTAGTCCACCGGTTATCGCGGCCTCGACATAGAGGGCGAAGAAGGAACATGGGTGGTTTTTAGTCAGTAGAAGTCTGACACTCCCTTTCGCTCTGCCCAAGAGCGGGAGGGGTTATTCGATGATTTTACACCCACCAAAAAAAAAAAGGGTGTATTACATCCCGTCGGAGTTGTGGGTTGTTCGATAGAGATACCGCGGCCTCGGATACAAATAACTTAGAGTAGTTTTTAGTCAGTAGACGTCCTACATTCCCTTTCGCTTCGCCCAGAGCGAGATAATATAAGCGAGATATTTGATGATATCCAAACCTCAAAAAAAAACTTGCTTATACTTATAACGGTCAGCCTATAACAAAATAAACACAAATAGGAATCGAACGTCCATTTAGCAGAGTGATGGGAAATTGGCGTTTCCGAATCGCGCGGCCTCAGATCAATTGGAACATTTTATCTCCGACACATGATGGCTTAGATCATTGGAGCGAAGGAGAGCAATCGTCCGGTTGATTCCTGATAGCACTCGTTTTGGTGAAGTTTCCTTATTATGGATATACTTTTAGTTCACGTCTTCGCCTGTGAGGTGATCGGAAATTATCTGATGGGACGTAGGCAGATTTAAAAACGATTTTTTTTCTGTTTCATGCAGCTATGAGGTCTCAGCAGACAACTCTTAGCTGCCCTGTAACATGATGTTCTCCACTACAGTTTTTTAACAATGTGTAGTCGATTTTTTTTATTTTACGATTTATTTTAGAAAGACTATACTAAATAAATTTTTTTTTGGGGGTAGGTGCAGAAAAAGTAAACATATGTTCCTTTAATTTTATTTGCATTTTAATAGTATTTTTAAATAATTAAGTGAATATTTCTATTGGATTTCTTAGACTTTCCTACCATTAAGCACATATTGTGTGGACAGTAATTTACACATGTACTAAACTGTGCTAATTGCATTTACTTGCTGGCTTAAACTGACACTTGTACTTTGACCTCATTGAACACTGCACTTGAACACAAAGTCACAATCATGAGCACTATAGCTGACATTGCGGAGTCTCAGCGTTTAGCAATGACGTCACTCAACCAGCGCATGGCAGACTTTGAAGAGCACCTGAGGGCGTCATCACCTGGTGCAGACTTGAGCGGACTTCATAAGGAGTTTTCTGCCTTCAAGGAGCATGTGTGGTGTGTCCTCAGTGCGTTGCAGCTGCAGATTGCTGAGGTGAGCAAGAGTGTTGATGTTATTGAGATGCGTCACAGGAAGAAGTTCTTGCTGCTAGGTGGAGTGCCTGAGAGACCAGATGAAAATCTCTCAGAAAGTGTGGTATCCATTGTCCAAAATAAGCTGGTATTACTGATTTGGCACCTTCTTCCCTATCGGTATGCCACAGGCTGGGCAAGGCTTCAGAAGCTCACACTAGACCAATCCTGCTTCGTTTCATGGAGTCTACCATACGGGATCAGATCTGGAAAACCAAGGCCAAACTGAAAGGATCCTGTTATGTGGTATCGGAGTTCCTCACTCGTCAGCGGCAATCGGCTTTTACAACTGCTCGCAAATTGTTCGGTGTGACCAATGTGTGGACTATGGACGGAAACATCAACGTCAAGCTTCCTAACGGTAAACTTCGCCGGATCTTCACCGCTGACGAAGTCATCGCGCTGGGAGCGGAGAATGGCAAGTCGCTGGATCCAGTAGTTCCTCCTGACTCCAACCTTGCCTCGAATAACGCTAGCCCGGCGCCGACGCAGGCTCAGACGCCTCATACTCGGTCAAGGCGGCAAACAAAGAAGAAGTAACTTGGTTTGTTTTGTCTGCTCTCACAATCCTGTTTCCTTTTTGTATGTTTAACATCTTTAGTGCTAGTTTTCTGTTCATTCAACATTGATACGAACACGTCACAGACACTTTACTTGAGTACCGACGCTTTATTTACTTTTTTATATTTTCTTTGTTATATTATAATGTGTATTTGCACGTATTTTTACGTACTGTCAAAATTATCACGATTTATGTCTCATGTCACTGTCAACGGCGTGTATCAGTTTCGTTCGGAAACGCTTTTTTATTTTGTTTTAGATCTTTTTTGTGAACAGTCTGCCGGCAGGTAATGCAATTAATTCTTACGTGAATTTTATTTCTAATCCATTTAATATATTATTTATTATATTTTACTATATTTATATTATATTTATTTACTTAATTTGGTAATAATTATGTCTGACGATGACTCTTTTTATTCTTGTTCTTCCACGTCTTTTTCAAGTCTTGATGATCCTTTGTCGGTGAATAGTTTTCTTAATAATGAGTTCCAGCGATTTAACAAATGTTTTAATGTATGCCATGTCAATGCCCAGAGCATTCCTCAGCACCACTCTGAGATATTGGATTTATTTTCTGACGTCTCTTTACATGCTGTTTTGGTGTCTGAAAGTTGGTTAAAACCCGAGCTTCTCTCACATTTTTACGAGCTACCTGGTTTTACTTTAATTCGAAACGATCGTATTGGGAAAAGAGCCGGGGGTGTTGCCATTTATCTGCGAAGTGAGATCTCCTACAAAATTTTACATTCCTCGTCTCCAATGTATAATGGCAACCCTGAGTATTTATTTCTGGAAATCGTTGTTGCAGGGGTTAAAGCCGTTCTAGGAGTAGTTTACTGCCCTCCTACTATAGATTACTTCTCCACTTTGGAATCTCTCTTCGAATCTATTTCCTCAGAACACAAACATCTCATAGTCATGGGTGATTTTAACACAGACCTTTTGAAGGATAACCCTAGATCACGTAGGCTGAGTGCGATCCTGGAGTCGTTGAGTCTGTCACTCCTTAAACTTAGTCCAACTCATCATAATGTTGGCTCAAGCGATTCCTGGCTCGACCTTATGCTTGCTTCTTCTGCGGATCTCGTTGTCAACCATGGTCAGATCGCTGCGCCTGGTTTATCCAGACACGATCTGATCTATTTATCTTACAAAATTAAACCCCCTAAGCAGCGGCCTGCCATTATTTTTCTCCGTAATTTCGCAAGATTGGACAAAGATCTACTCAATAGTGATGCACAAGCCCTTGATTGGGTTAATATCGCCCAGTCGTCTTCGGTAGATCAGAAAGTGGATATTTTTAATAGATATGTGCTCCAACTCATTGACACGCACGCGCCACTGAAGGCTGTTCGTGTCAAGCGCCCCCCTGCCCCATGGATAACCCCTGGGGTTCGTATGGCGATGAGGCGACGTGACCGGGCTTTTAGAAAATATAGGCGGGACCGCAGTGGGGAGAACTGGGACCTGTATAGGTTGAACAGAAACCGCTGCAACCAGATGGTAAGAGCATCTAAACGCCGATACATTTGTGAAAATGTCCTCAATTCTTCTCCGGCCGATATTTGGAAGTTTCTCAAGTCACTTGGTATAGCGAAATCTCCCTCCAGTGTTGTATCTCTTAATCTGCCTTTAAATGATCTTAATAAACACTTTTCAACATCATCTACACTTGCGGTTGGCGTTAAGAATACAACTATCCTTGATATTACTTCCAAGCCAACGTTTCCTCCCGACTCTTTTTCATTCTCCTCCGTGACTAACGCTGAGATCCTTAAATATTTTAATTCAATTAAATCTAAAGCGGTGGGTTGTGATGGTGTCGGTCGTACCATGTTATCGTATATGATTGAGAACTTGATTCCAATTATTACCCACATCGTCAATTCATCTCTAGAGACTGGTGTATTTCCTGCAATTTGGCGTAAGGCTTACATTATTCCTCTTCCTAAAATTTCCAGTCCTACTTTAGCCAATCACTTCAGGCCAATCTCCATTCTCCCTTTCCTTTCCAAAATCCTAGAAGCAGTTGCCCTTAATCAAATATCCTCCTACGTTTTTAAAAATAACCTATTGTCCAATTTCCAATCCGGGTTTCAGCCTGGTCACAGCACAGCCACAGCTCTACTTAAAGTCACTGAAGATATTAGAGATGGTTTGGAGAATTCGAGGTTAACGGTGTTGGTTTTAATAGACTTCTCCAATGCTTTTAATACCGTTGATCACGACATTCTTCTGGCCATTCTGTCGCAAATTGGGGTCTCATCGTTGTCACGGGATTGGTTTTCAACTTATCTTCGTGGTCGCCAGCAGGCAGTACGTGCTGATCAGAATTGCTCTGATTGGTGCGACCTGGTAGCTGGTGTACCACAAGGCGGTATACTCTCTCCTCTCTTATTTTCTTTATTTATAAACTCTCTTACTGCTATCCTCAAATGCTCTTACCATCTGTACGCTGATGACTTGCAACTGTACGCTCAATCAGACATTGCCAACCTTGATAATTGCATTACAACACTCAATGCTGATCTTCGCACTATCAAGGAATGGTCTGACAAATTTGGGGTGTCTGTTAACGTCGAAAAATGCCAGGCCATCCTCATTGGTAGCTCGTACTATTTGAGGAATGTGAGCACTAGCCAACTTGTGCCACTGATGTACGAGAACTCCGTCATTTCTCTTTCGCCCCACGTAAAGGACTTGGGTCTGTACATTGACAGCAGTTTGAGTTGGGATAAACACGTCGCTCAGGTAAGTCAGAAAGTCACGTTCTCACTGCGGTCTCTCTATAGATTCAAGCATTTTCTCCCATCCAGCACGAAACTCACTTTGGTTCAGTCCCTTGTGCTCCCCATTATTGACTATGCTGATGTTTGTTATTCTGATATTTCCCAAGAACTTCTAAATAAATTGGATCGACTTCTCAATAATTGTATTCGTTTTGTTTTTGGCCTTCGTAAATACGATCATATTTCTTCCTTCCGTTCTCAGCTTAAATGGCTGCCTATCCGACTCAGGAGGTCCCTCAGATCTCTCTGCATGCTCTTCTCGATTATGAACGATCCACGAGCTCCCGATTATTTAAAAAGTTATTTCAAAGTGTTGGGCAGTTGTCATAGTCGTAATCTTCGAGCTTCCAAAAATCTTATTCTCCAAATTCCTTCACACCGCACCTGTTTTTTGTCAAATTCTTACACTATCTCATCTATTAAACTCTGGAACGCGCTACCCCTGGGAATTAAAAAAGCTGAAAGCAAATTCACTTTTAAAAGGAAAGTACGTTCCCACTATTTAAATCAGACCAAATAGGTATTTTACAAGTTAGTCATGGTAATTACCAGATATGTTTTATTTTGGTATTTCTTGCAATATTTATTAGTTTATGTTATTTTTATATGTGTATTAGTATTAATATAAGTATATATATATTTTAATTGATACTGTATTTTTTTTATTTTTTTTTTTCTAGTTAGTTTGTAGCCTACCACAATGTTGTCTTGTTTGACCCTAAGGTTCACTGGTAGAGAATGCCTTGTGGCATTAAGTCCGCCTATGTATCACTATTGTGCATAAAGTTTAAATAAATAAATAAATAAATAAATAAATAAACTAAACTAACCTAAAAACAAACTAACTATAAAAGGGCATCCAAAAACTCCTCCTCGACGCTGTCAGCAGGTAAAGTGCCCAAGAGACTGGCAGCGTTGCCGCGTTGCATGGCAACACTTAGCCTCTGGCTAAAGAAAAAGCCAGCCCTTGGGTCAGAGGAAGCGTCAACAAATATAATTATATAAAACATATTTTAAATTGATTTATATTTCGATCTACGATGCGATGCGAGCTTTAATATTTCTAGCCATTCCTCATACGGTCATCTTTTCAGTAATCCTGGTGTATGAGTAAAAATATTAGTCCTAGTGAAACTATAGTCCTTGGTCTATTTTTACCCGACTGCGGCGAAGCCCTAAAGGAGGGTTCTGTGTTTGGCGTGTATGTATGTTTACCCGACTGTGGCAAAGCCCAAAAGGAGGGTTATGTGTTTTGCGTGTTTGTATGTATATAATATGTGTGTATGTATGTATGTCCGTTTCTTTGTTCCCTCATAACTCCTAAACGGATGAAGGGATTTAAATAAAATATACGTTGTTAGATTCGTCTTGATGGCGCGAGTGTCACTGGCTGCATTATAATTAAAAAAGAAAAGAAAGGAGAATGAGCAAAATGGTACCCGGCTCCAATAGATATGATTGTAGTGTCGTTTAAAAGGTTTTTCCAAGAGGAACAATTTTTACTATAGCCGCCACTCTCAAATCTGATTGCGTTTGAAGATAAACGACAGTCTTACTAACTAATAAAAACCCTGTTCCTTCAGTTTCCCTTTGCTTTCCAGGGCCACAGTAACCTGTTTAGACAGTGTCGTGGCCCCGGCGATAAACATACATATACGAGTATATTAGTTACCACTTATTTATGTAAGAAAATGAGTACCAAGGTAATATTTTCGGCATTTCCGTTCATGTTTTCTATTAATAACGTTTTTACGTAAGACTTTGCCATGCACTCCTCATTTTAATTCGAGTCCCGTTGCTCCTGAGCGCGGGGTGTGCGCAAGAGCAGCGGGGGAGGGAGAGGAGGGGATCGACTGACACCAGACGTGTTCGCGTCCTGCGTCAGTCGCTCGATTTTATGATTTTATTTTAAGATTGCCGCAGCTATCACGAATCACTTCCACCAACCCATCGTGGATAGCGTACACGCAGACGAATTCGTCCATATAATAAGGCAGAAAATAGATACCCCGAATCTTCTGCATATGTATGTAGAGAGAAAACGGCTTAACCACAGAAGAGTAGATTTTCAGAGGATGGAAGCGAGCCAGATTGAAAACTTCCCTTCAATGACGGAGGAGGATATAATTCTATTAGCGCTAGGTACATACCAACTCAAGCTGGCAAGATCTTACTGTGCCGAGCATTTATCAAATGGTCTATATATAATTGAAACGTACAGAGAGGGAGCACTTGATGATCTGCCAGACTATGGCATACACGAAGATGCCTGGCTTTTGCGTGGACGAATCCAGTCGCGACATGTCCGTGTAAAAACATATTTTTGTTATATATTAATCAGCAGTGCAAATAATATTGTCCAACAGTATTGCACATGTTTAACCGGGCGACGTACGATCGGCACTTGTGCACATATAGTGTCCATCGTATGGTACTTAGGCTATGCGAGGCGTACGGGATTTACTGCTCCGGCATCTTTCCTCAATGCTGTTATAGTTGATACCGATATGTAATGTTTTAAATCTACTCACTTATTGATAAAATATATGTTTTGTATTTAAAGAATGCTTGTTTTCTTACTTCTTTTAATAATAGAATCCTAAATGTGTTATATCATGTTATTCTAGCTTTATTTTACTTATATAAGTAGTTTGTAATAAATTCTTCATCATTTATAAAACACAAGCCGTTCCCCGTGGTTTCACCCCTGCTGCTCGGCTCCTTTTAGTCGTAGCGTAGCGATGATATATAGCTTATAGCCTTCCTCAATAAATGGGCTATCTAACACTGAAAGAATTTTTTAAATCGGACTAGCAGTTCCTGAGATTAAAGCTTTATAATAATAAGTATAGATAGTGAGATTACTGCTTTCCAAACGTGAATAGGGACAGGCGCCATGGTAGACGTTTTTCTGCATCAAAATGTCTATTCAATGATATATTAATGAGGACTATTGGAGCGGGTACCACGTTCCATACATTTTTGCCCATTGTCCTTTGTGGATTTTGGGGCCCATAAAGCGGATTACAAAAAAAAAACCAATACCAATGAGTAAGGTATCAAAACTAAGGGTTTTAAAAGGACATTACAAAAATATAAAATACCTATATGTTTAAAATTAAATTCAAAGTCACAAATCTTTACAAACACAAATGTTTAAATCACAAGCGAAGAATTTTACGCGACCAACGAAAGAACAAACAAAACAGAACTAAAAAGTTGGAAATAAAAAAAAGGAGTTAAAAAACTAAACATAACCCTCCTTTTGGGCTTCGCCGTAGTCGGGTAAAAAACCCGACTGTATAAACTGAAAAGCAAAAAACAAGCACATTCTAAATTAAACAAAACTTGGAAGGCGGGGTTCATTTGAATATTAAATTATGAAATGAATGAATGAAAATAGAATGGATCCCGCCTGCTTCCAAGTTTTGTTTAATTTAAAATGTGCTTGTTTTTTGCTTTTCAGTTTATACAGTAGGGTTTTTTAATTTTATAACTACTTCTTTTATCTGTCTGTGTGTGCCTTACATCGAAATCTTGGATCATTCCTACTAATTCTTCTGAACAGTTCTACGATTGAACTAGTAGGATTTTTTTCCCACTAGTTCTACGATTCAAGATGGTACAAAATCGTAGAACTAGTCCGTCAGATAGATTTCTAAAAAATATTGGATACATATTTTTTTTTCTTTTTTCACATAAACAAACTATGAAGACGATACAGTACTTTGAAAATTTGTGTGAAGTCATATTGTAAGACAATACATTTTTTACCGGCGAGTGACGTCACAAGTCCCACTGAAATCTTTGACACGATTTATCTTCGCAATCTTTTATTGATTTGATAAAACAAAAAATACGTATCCAATATTTTTTGATAATCTAACTGACGGATTCAACAAAATCATATTATTTTTATTCAGAAAACATCCCTATTACTTTCGCATTCATATCAGTAGATAGGTAGGGTAAATAAAGGAGTGTTTGGGGGTAGATAGGAATAAATAGTGAATACGGGGAAGGAAAAATCGGGAGTATTTAACGGTCTGAATTTGGTAACGCATTGTGGTGATCAATGCTCGCTCTTCCTCTTTTTGATAAGATGTTAACATTCCTTTGAAAGGACACTTTACTTGATTAATTTTGTGAATATCAAGTCATGTATGTTATAATAATAATAATATTTTTTATATTTTTAAATGTTTTTATATGCTTTTTTGTAATAAATATTTAAAAATGTATTGAATATGTTAAAAAGTGAATAAAAGAAATAATTATTTATTTAAAACTCAGACAACAATGATCCAAAATTTTGTTAGTAAGTATATCTACTTAAAAATAATGTTAGTAACCAAAATAAATAATCAATAATCAATCAATCAATATATTTTTTCTTTTTTTTTTATATAAACTACTGAAAACTGAAAACTAATCATTACTTAGGTAATTGTTTAGGTATAAAAAAAGATTGGTCATTAAGAATTTAAACCGCGAAAACGAAGCACGTAAAATAGTTAACCACAAAAGGAAAACTAAAATCAAAATTTTCTCTTTTAAAATATAGTACATTGATGACCGGGATTGTTCCGTTTTTAGATAAATCAACGTTTTCTAAAAAAAATCTAGCTATATCAATTTATTGTCCCCGAAACCCCCTGCATACTAACTAAATTTCATGGAAATCGCTAGAGCCGTTTCTGAGATTCAAATTATATTCATTACTAGCGGACCTGGCAGACGTCGTCCTGCCCGGACAGCAGCGCCACCTACCGGGTCTAATTGTGAATCTAAACTTTTTTCGAATCCAAAGGAACACACACGAAAAATTTCACACCAATTGGTTCAGCCGTTTCAGTGACTTACACACGTACAGTAGAATCACACTAATATCACAAAAGCGTAACTTTGTGAACGAGAACTAAAGGATTTTTTTATAAATGAATGGCTTTACCTTTGGCCTTTTTTTGTGAACATTTTTAAACTTGAAATTATAAGCAAAAGTCTGCAACGGCATCAACTATGATAAAAACGTACACTTCTTTATTTGTGAATTTTATCATTACTTCTTAATAAAATTTTATGGCGCAAAAAAAAAATACTACACCAGTTGTACAAATTACTAGAAAATATCCTTGTCTTTTCAGCTATCTAAAAAAGTACCTATAAAATGTAAAGTCATAGACTACATTACGAAAATCTTTTTTGATTCAGCACAGGTACAGTAGTTTAAAATAATACTTTCTTCGCTTTTGCATGCCGTAAGGTAGAGTGTGTTGAAACTGTTTTACATTGTTAGACATCTTATTTTCTACATATGTTCTTTGCAAAATAAATTATTTCTTATTTCTGATTTTCACACGATAAAGAAAGAAAGTGGGCCTTTAGGTATTACCCACTTAAAAACCTGTTTTCAATAAAAGTAAATAAATAAATAAACATTTCTCATTTAAATGGAGGTGGCAAGATAATTACAATACAAAGTGGTTCTCATCGAAATACGTGGTAAACCAATTAAATTTCAATTTCGTGGCGTCAAATAAATCAGTAGCGAAATCGGTATGGACGTCCAACTGACATGAAGTAATCATCCCTTTTTGTATACGTTTGTTTGGTAATTTTTTTGCGAAAAAAAATCGATTGTAATAATAGGATAATAATTTGGTTTATTGTACTAATCTCATGGTAATCGAGGGTAACCCTCAAAATTGTATAGGCAGGTATTACGAGTTTCGTGTTTTTTATAAAATTATTCAAGTATTCGCATCTGACAGTCATCACCTCATGTCGATGAGCTGATGATGAAAGGTATAACTCCTTAACGTTTAGGAGTAGGAAACTATTCTTAAACAAAATATGCGGACGTATATACAGTTTAATTCTTTCGGGTTATCTAGATGAGCTGATTACGAACCCCTCAACGGTTAAAAATTAAAATTCAATATGGCAGTATGGTGGTTTTAAGAGTCACTGATATGGAAAATGAGGTTAAAACAAACAGAAAAAACTAAAATACTAATAAAACCCCGGTCTTAAAAGTAGAAAACAAGAAAAATCGTCCTAGTAAGTAGATAACTTGTATATTTCAATTTAACGTATTATAAGTTAAATTATTATAGAAGACAGCCGTAGTCGTATGTCCACCTTGCTAATTGCAACTAGCGGCCGACTTCTGAAAAAAAAATTTTTTTTTGTTTATTTCCACATTTAATATTGTTGATAAACTGGTCTTCATGGTGTCTAACGGTGTACATTTATACTGATGATAAGAAAACTTACAGTTTCCTCTACTTTTCTTTATTTTTCCAAAATTTATATTTCTTTCATCTAAAAATAGGGACCAGAAACATTTTACGCCACCCAAACAACAAAATAAGAATCAACTTGAGCGCACCCCTAGCAAATTATCTTTTGTGAATTATTCTGAGGATAATTAACTAACGACCTTATTGCTTTTACCTTTTGATGGAGTTTTGCGAAAACGAGCGGAAGGGGGAAATAATTGACTGGCCTGTTGGTCTAGTGGTTAGTGACCCTAACTGCTATGCCGGAGGTCGTGGGTTCGATTCCCACCCAGGACAAATGTTTGTGTGATGAGCACGATCATTTGTTCTGTGTCTGGGTGTAATTTATCTATAATATGTATGTATATATAAGTATGTTTATCAGTTGTCTAGTACCCATAACACAAGCTCTGCTTAGCTTGGGACTAGATGGCGTTGTGTGATAGTTGTGAACTATTATTATTATTATAATTCCAAAAAAAAAGCTATTTTAGGATGCGCTTAGCGTTGAAAATTAATTATAAATTTCAATATTATAAATTTCATCAAAAAATCTAATAAGTCCGTCAGATAAATTTTCAAAAAGTAATGGACACGTATTTCTTTTTTAACTTATACAAAAGATGAAGACGATACAGTGCTACGAAAAGTCACGTCACATTTTATTTTCGTCAATTTGATGAAACAAAAAACACGTATCCAATATTTTTCGATAATCTAACAGACGGACTAATTAGATTTTTTTGGTGAAATACGCTTTTACTTATTAAATTATTAATTTATTCAAGAGTATCGAAGAGTTCATAATAATTTCCTACACAAGTTTCTTGGAATAAGCCTATTAAAAGAATTCTTGTTTTAGGTATTTTTATATCCTAGTCCCATCCATCATCCATCATCTCAGTATTCATATTCTGGCTAACCTTACTTTTAGCCTTTTTTTTTAAGTCTAGCATTGTTTCTTTAGGCAACCATCTGTCTGTATCTCTACATGCATGTTCTCACCGACACATAAATTACACAACCACTCACTACATGCGTTTAACAATAAACTAATCAGAATATGTTTTTTTTTCTGGCATCTTCAAAAATTTGACACAAAGTGAAGATTTTTGATGTTTAGCACTAAAAGCACCTTATAAGTTGTACAAGGTCTCCTTTGATTACATCACCATTATCAACGTGACATCCCCATAATCGCAATCGTTATTTCAGGCTTCCGCCAATAAAATAAAAACTTTACATTTATATAAATTAAACTGAACCACAGAGCAATTTCCAGCTTATCTGCATAAGCACTACAATAACTTTCAGCTCTCCAATTAAATCTTAAGCCACAGGAAAGTAGACGGTAAAGTGTTTTAATATAATGCTGCTCTATAACATGCACAGAAATGGGGGAACAGAAGGTCAACCCCACTCAACGAAACTATGGGGCCGACTGTGCACAGTTCAAAAGTGATCTAGTATCATCCCGCCGATATGTGTCGTCAGCGGATCGGCTTGAATTATGTTTTTAGAGTTCCGTAACTACCCCAAAAGAACAAAATCGCAACCCTTATATGATTACTTTGTTGTCCATCTGTCGGCCTGTCAATTAACTTTTTCTCAGGAATGCGTGGTGGTATCAAGCTGAAATTCATATCAAATACTCACTGTCTACTGGGGTACTTCCCGACAGCTCAGAATCTTGAAATTTGGTTCGAAGCAACGTTTTATAGCACAGATAAAGGAAAGTTGCGAAAAGCATTTTTGCTAATATACCTATCTAAAGGAACCCTCGGTGCGCGAGTCCGACTCGCACTTGGTCAGTTTTTTTGGTCTATTTATTCCCACTGCCAAAGAAACGATTGATAGACTGTATAGAGGATGATATTAAGGCAAGGAAGGAGGTCTCTAATGAGCTCATGACAAATAGATGAGAATTGAAGAAGAAAAACACATCTTGAATGGAGTCAAACTTCTGTACAATTCTCAGCTAAAGTACGGGTATGACTTGCCTACATTTCCTGGAAATCGTATCGCAGATACTAATCTTTTGCTTCTGGATTGGCTAAAAGCTGGATTGTACAGTCAGCTTCAGAAGTAGATATTACTCGTTACTAACAAGTTAGTGAAGAAAAAAAAAGGAAAAAAGGAAAGGAATTATCTAAAGAATAATCTTCTGAAACGTTAAAAATAATAGCTGGAGTCCAGTACATCAAATAATATCTAATAATTATTATAAGCCTATATTGTCCTACTGCTGGGCAAAAGCCTCCTCTCCTTCTTTCCATTTGTCGCGATCTAGTAATTACAACAGGGATGTTTACTGACTTAAAAATATGAATCCAATTAGTCCGTCTGTCCGATTATCGAAAAATATTGGATACGTATTTTTTGTTTTATCAAATCAATAAAAAATTACGACAATAAACCGCGTCAAAGATTTGAGTGGGGGTTTGTGGCGTCATTCACTGGTAAGAAATATCATACTAATACCTTCCCTACCGAATATGACGTCACACCAGTTTTCAAAGCACTGTATCGTGTTCATTGATTGTTGACGTGAAAAAAAACAGTGTTCAATATGTTTTGGAAATCTATCCGACGGACAATTTTTTTTTTTTTTGTTAACTACCCTATTCTGAAATGTTTAGCTACTTCTGTTGCTAACCGTACCATCTTAGATGCGCCACATCTATCACTACGACAACGCATTTTCCTTGCTCCTATTTCGTTTTCTTACTCAGAACCGCCATTGTTAGAGAGAGAAGATAAACAGAGTGAGCGTGATGTCACATATTGCAGATTTCTTGCAACTAAACTAGTCTCAACTTACCTCATAAGCTCTTACCAACTGTTTGAAAACTTGCCTGTCGTTTGAAACAGGGCACTAACTTCTTCGTTTCCTTGTAAAGACATTCGAAGATGCATGTTCGACTTTGGCAAATATTTGTGTGAAAATAACAAGACAATCCTCGAAGAGTTTGGCAGAGATGTACCTAATGGTACACCCACATTTCGTCAGTTATGTTTAAGTCCCATGTAATAGGGGGTGACCCTATTGCCATCAACAGGGTACCAATGCAGTCTCCGTGGCTGCTACTAAGAAATTCTTGACGGAAAAACTAAATAACACTTTATCCGACCAGGGAATTGCACCCATGACGTCATGCTAAGCATGTGGTTACTAGACCAATGAGGCAATGAGTCAGTCCCGATACGCTTACTGACTGTCAAGTCTCGTTTTTCTCACTAAGTTTTTCTTCATATTGAACTTCAACTTCAACTGAGAAAAAATCCAGACCCCGTGACTAAGAAATTCCGGATGGAAATCCCAATTACACTTTTTCCCAGGCCATCGCGTTTAGCAATCGCGCTTGCAACCACTAGACCAACGTATAATAATGCATGAAAAGTTTTCAGCAAAAATAAAAGGGACCTATTTTTTCATACATAATCAATTATTAAATACAACATTATAATTAATCATCGGGGCGACAATGCGCGACTGAAGAATTATAGGCCCATCTCACTTCTGAGTCATGTCTACAAGTTGTTTTCAAGAGTCATTACGAATCGTCTCGCGCGCAGGTTTGACGAGTGTCAACCCCCCGAACAAGCCGGATTCCGAAAAGGCTTTAGCACCGTAGACCACATACATACGCTGCGGCAGGTTATACAGAAGACCGAGGAGTATAATCTGCCTCTCTGTTTAGCGTTTGTGGACTACGAGAAAGCCTTCGATTCGATCGAGACCTGGGCTGTACTACAGTCTCTCCAAAGGTGCCAAATCGACTACCGCTACATCGAGGTGTTGAAGTGTTTGTACAAAAACGCCACCATGTCAGTCCGACTTCAGGATCAGACTTCGGAACCTATCCTTCTGCAGCGAGGTGTGAGACAGGGAGACGTCATATCTCCGAAACTGTTCACCGCTGTACTGGAGGATGTTTTCAAGGATCTGGACTGGAGAGGACTAGGCATCAACATCAATGGCGAGTACATCACTCACCTTCGGTTTGCCGATGATATAGTGGTCATAGCTGAGACCATGGAGGACCTCAGTAAGATGCTCGATGACCTCAGTAGAGCTTCCAAAAGAGTGGGTCTTAAAATGAACATGGACAAAACCATGGTCATGTTGAATGCCCATGTAACACCCACTCCTATCAAGATCGGAGACTCTAAACTCGAAGTTGTAGACGATTATGTCTACCTGGGACAAACGGTCCAGTTAGGTAGGTCCAACTTTGAGAAAAAGGTCAATCGTCGAAATCGACTCGGCTGGGCAGCGTTTGGGAAGCTGAGTAGTATCTTCTCGTCCAACTTACCACAGTGTCTCAAGACGAAAGTCTATGACCAGTGTGTGTTGCCAGTGATTACATACGGGACCGAAACGTGGTCGCTCACAATGGGCCTCATCAGAAAGCTCAAAGTCACCCAAAGGGCAATGGAGAGAGCTATGCTTGGAGTTACTTTGCGTGATCGAATCAAAAATGAGGACATCCGCATGAGAACCAAGGTTACCGACATAGCCCGAAGAATTGCCAAACTTAAGTGGCAGTGGGCAGGGCACATTGCTCGCAGAACGGATGGCCGATGGGGTCGTAAAGTTCTGGAGTGGCGACCGCGAACTAGAAGACGTTGCGTTGGAAGGCCTCCCACTAGGTGGACCGATGACCTGGTGAAGGATTTGGCGACACTTAGGGGAGGCCTATGTCCAGCAGTGGACGTCTTTCGGCTGACACATCCAACAGCCTATTATTGTTCCCACTGCTGGGACACAGGCCTCCTCTCTTGTGAGAGGGAATAGGCTATAATCCACCACGCGGGCCCAGTGCGGGTTGGTAGATGTCACATGTCTTCGAATTTTTTGGTTCTAAGACATGGCGGTTACCTCACGATGTTTTCCTTTACCGTTTTGAGAGAAATAAACTACTCTCACAAAGTAATGGGCTTGCCTGGGTTCGAATCTACGACCCACTGTTCGTAAGTCGGGGACACCTCCACTAAATGAATAGTAAGAATTAATAATACATTGAATTCTGTGAACATGTTAACAATATGAGTAATTTAGTTGTGTGATTTGGTTAATTGGTGCGTGTGATATTAATCCGTTTATTAGTAATTAGCTATTGAATTCTACAACGGAATTATAGATTAGGATTAGGATAGGCTTATGTTTGTCCTTGTTGGCTTATAATTATACTTAAGCTTGCGGTTATAATATATTATTATTATATTTGAACCAATTTTTTAAAATTAACATAAAATCGGGAGCCGTGGTGGCCTTACGAACAGTAGGTCGATGGCTCGAACCCAGACAGGCGCATTACTTTGTGTAATTTATTTCATCACCACTGCTCTCAAAAACGGTGTAGGAAAACATCGTGAGGAAACCGGCATGTCTTAGAACCAAAAATTCGAAGACATGATTGTGACATCTACCAATCCGCACTGGGCCCGCGTGGTAGATTATAGCCCATTCCCTCTCAAAGAGAGGAGGCCTGTGTCCCAGCAGTGGGAACATTAATAGGCTGTTGATGATGATGATGAACATAAAATCTGTACCCTTTTTTTTAGGGGGAGGGGGGGGGGTCATCAAAAACCATCAAATACAGAGTGTCAGACTTCTACAGACTAAAAACCACCCATGTTCCTTCTTAGTCCTTGTGCTGAGGCCGCGGTATCTCTTTCGAACAACCCGCAGCCGCGACGGGGACCCTGTACCCTTACATCATTCATCAGATACTGTGCTGATAGATGTGGCGTAACCTTAACCCAATGGTTAGTCACCAGGCTCATGGAGCCCAGTAAGGCACCTAATATCTATACATACGCATAGTGCTACGACGTAGCATAGTGCTACGACGTAGCAAATGGCTACAAACCGTCCTTTGAAAGAGTAACATTATTCAAAAATAAGAACAAAAAAACGCTTCTATAATTTTTTATGCTAAAGTAGGCGATCGTTATGAATTATATTTAACTGCGTTGCGTAACCAAAGCCAAACCATTAATAAATTACATTACATTACATTTTTCAGGCAAGCATTAAAACGATTAAACCGCATGTTATTACTTATCTTTAGTTGACAAAGGATTATAATTGAAAAAGCAAAACGATTTAATATTCTGATAAATAAAAATAATAATATATTTTTAGCAAAATAATAATAGCCACCACAATCCACCAATTGAGTATTGTTCTTCGAACCGTGCAATTCAATTTAATGGGTTGTCTATTTTTCTTTTACCGTTCGTTCATTTTCAGTCACTCACATGTTTCGTTCATTCATTCAGTCTGTATATCATTTTAAGATCTATTTGCACATGAATGGATCTTGACAGCGGGTATATTGAATATTTTGGCATCTGGTTTAATCGTTTTTCTGCACTCCTGATACTGTTACTAGAAATAACTGCATAATCTACACTAATATTATAAAAAGGAAAGATTTGTTTGTTTGTTTGTTTGTAACGAATAGGCTCCAAAACTACTGAACCGATTTTAAAAAATTCTTTCACTGTTGGGAAGCTACGCTATCCCCGGGTGACATAGGCTACTTTTTATCCCTGTATCCCCACGGGAATGGGAACTACGGGGGTGAAACCGCGTGACGTCCGCTAGTAATATTATAAAAACAAAGTCCTCCGCCACGTCTGTCTATCGGTCTGTTCGCGATAAACTCAAAAACTATTACACCGATTGTCATGCTGTTTTCACAAATTGATCGAGTGGTTGTCGAGGAAGGTTTATAAGTATTATATAATATTTTTCGAAATTCAACCCCTAAGGGAGTTGATTTCTCGACACCCACGCGGGCGGCGCCGGGGCGCCAGTATTATAAATTTAAAATGTACGCGCAGTTTTAAAATACTATATCTTATACTTTGAGATAACAGTAATAGAAAGAGACATCAAAACAAAAAAAAAACAGTATGAATAAGAATTTAATTTAATAGCCAAAAAACTAAACAACCTCAAACTAAAAGTAAAAACAAAGTGTAATCCCCAAAAGTGAGACTGAGTTCTACTTTATAGTAGTTACGCTTAAGTTTTCGCTTAATTTCTAAAGCGGCCAAAATAAAAGTAAAAAACCAATTCGAAACAAACTATAATATGCTGCCAATAACAGAAGGACCTAACTAGCTTACTAACTTGAAACGAGGTCAACAGTCAACTAAACGTTGAAAACTTTCTCACGATCCGGGAAAAAGTTTCAGATGTAGGTAAACACTGGCTAGTTCTCCTATAGGTAAGGGTTTAGTCACACTGGTGGAGTCACGAGCAACAAATATATATCGTCATTTACAGCCGTTTTTCACCTTTTGCAGGGTACACTCTGTTTCTTTTTTGTGCCAAGAGGCTAAGACTACGCACCATTTATGTATTCATATTGCTGCTCATGATGATGGTCAAATTGCGGCATCGGACCCTTTAATGTTCAGTTTAACTGGATACCCATTTAACTTTAATTTCGGTGTAACCGGACTCAAACTGATACGTCAGATAGGAAAGTAGTGTGTTCAGTTCTACATAATAAATTCTCAATAATATACATAGCTAGGTTATGCCCGTGGCTTCGCCGGCATGGATGTCGATAAAATTATAGGTATACTAAAAACTTCGTCAAGACCCACTTTTTCCATTAGTAACAAAATCGGTGCAGAATTGATAGCGAAGAAACAAACAGACGCGGCGGAGGACTTTGTTTTATGTAGTTATATACCAAAGATAAAAGGAACAGCTGCTTTCCTTTGTTTTGTATCCACTAAACGGTAACATCACAGATATAGTAACACTTTTTTTTTTTGGAGGTTGTAACCCATGTGCCGAGACCGCGGTATCGCGTTTGAACAACCTTCAGCCCCGACGGGCGTCGGCCCTTACGGGGCCTCTTTTACCTCGCTAAAGCCAGGAACCAGGCAAATATGTGTCCATTCTGATTCTAAAGATTACCGTGCCTCCCGACCCAGTCGAGAGGCAGCCTAAGGTGCAAGGTGGAGCTAATAAGTTCTTTTCCAATATTTTCTTGATACGGGCACAGCTGGTCAGGTAGCAAAATTAGTTTTTAAAAGTTTATTTTTCAACTTGAATGGCTGTCGTTCGAGTTTTAATGATGTGCTGATACTTTTTAATTCTTGTTCAGATGTTAGTTACATACATACACAAACATTAAAATAAAAACACATTTAAAGAAAGAAAGAAAGAAAACATGTTTATTTAGCACAACGCCACAAGTGCACACAACAAACAAAAATTATGAGAGAAACCAAAAAACTAAACTGAAAAAAAGAGTGTGTGCATCTCACGGCTGCGCCAAATAAGACCAGTTCAGCAAACTGCCGAGCAGCTAGTGCCCGACGCTGGTTTTCAACTGGCCCTGAGATGGTGATGTTACGAACGTGAAACAGTTTTGTACTCTGTGTTTATGTGTATGAGTAAGTGCTTTACTTTAGTATACCAGTGTACGAAAAGTGTTTTTATTTTCATTTATTTCTCCTTTAACAAGCATTTATCAGAGCACTAAAGGTATTAACACAATTTGGAATTGTTTCATCTATACCTTGGCAATCTCACCTCTGATTTTGCGGATACATGTGCGTTTTTTTTTAAACGTTGCCTCACCTTAGTAATTTCTTCTGTATCCTGGGTGAGTTCACAAACAATGGAACAACCTATTAATCTAGGAAGGAAGGAAGAATTAAACCTCGAACATCTTTGTCACTAACAGTAGGAATTGCATCTTAAACTCAATCATACACGTTTGTGTATGATTGAGTTTAAGATCAATCATATACAAACACCCAGACCCAAAACTACTATCCGTGGGCCATACAAATATTTTTTCTGTGCGGGGAGCGAACCCTCGACTCCTAACGCAGCAGTGATCTTCTTGAGCCACTGCACCAACAGTGCCGTTAAAATATTATTGTATATATTATCAGTTGCGGCAAGTCAAAATAGTCTATAAGCGTCATAAAATTTCTGACACAAGACACACGAAAAAAAAAGTTTCAGATTCGTTATTTATAAACTATGGTTTTTATGTAAATTGTTTGTAATGAAATGTTTGTACATGTAATAAATTGTTTGTAAGTCGTTGAGGTTGTTTTAAAGCGTTGTATTGAACACATTTCAACTTTGATGTTGTAAAAACCAGGATTTACTAAACATTAATTCTGGTAAGTAAGTAATGACAGACAATACACTACAAATACAGTCATATTGTTGTGATTAAACATTTTTTTTTTAATGTTGCCCCACACTAGGAATTTCTTCTGTATCGTGGGTGCGTTCACAAACATTTAAACTCACATACACAAATACCCAGACCCGGAACAACTATCTGTAGGTCACACAAATATTTGTTCCGTGGGGGAATCAAACCCGCGACACGCAGCGCAGCAGTCCATTGCTTGAGCCACTGCGCCAACCGTGCCGTCAAACATTCTACAACTTTACATAACATTATAAATTCAAAAGTGACTCTATATGTCTATCTGCCGCGCTAACACGCTAGAACTACTGAACCGATTTCGATGAAGATTTGGTACACAGGTACTCTAGAGCTAGAGAAAGAACATACGCTACTTTTTAAAGCGAAAACAAAAGGGTTGAAAGGGGGGGGGGTGAAAAGAACACTATTGGTCGCGATAACCGACATCCACGCGGGGGACCCCTGGGGCATCAGTTAATAAATCTATAAATATAGATTATTTAGATTAGACAGACCATTAATGCGACAAAAATAAATAAAGGTCAAGTGCTATTCTTATTATTCGACGTCAATGGATATCATTTTCGTCCCTTTTGATAAAATTAGACATTGCTTTGTGCCCGTCCACCCGTCTCTAGTTACCCACACAGAATCCTACTCAGATAATATTAGTAACATTATATTAGGATCACTAATCAGCGCTATATTTGGGATTACAATTATTATAAGAATAGTTAATAATAGCATACGAGTAACATCACGCTTGAAATCCCCGAAGGGTTAGGTAGAGGTGTACCTAACAGTACACCCATATTTTGCCAGATATGTTTTTCTAGTCCTACGTAATAGGGCGTGACCTTATTATGCCATCCACCCTGAAACAAACTGAGACTCCATGGTTGGTACTGAGAAATTCCTGATTGGAAAACCCAATAACAGTTTGACAGATTTTTTTTTGCGGCGGGTAATCATCAAACAACCTCGCCCGCTCTTGGGCGGAGCGGAAGGAAGTGTAAGACTTCTACTGACTAAATACCACCCATGTTCCTTCTTAGCGCTTGTGCCGAGGCCGCGGTATCTTTTGAACAACCCGCAACTTCGACGGGCGTCGGCCCTTGCGGGCCCCTTCCTTGTTGCTGACATCTCTTTCAGGCGCGCGTGGAACACCAACGCGCCGTCATCACGGATGGACGGATGGACGGCAAACTAGACCATAACTCACCGTCCACAGGCCCGCGTCTACGGTGGCTGGAAGCCGTCACATGGCCCCGACGCCCGGAGCGTCTCCCGTGGCGGAATTTGAAGGATCTGGTACTCAAACCCAGGACCTCATAGCAGTCGAGCTAGCGATCTCTAGTCTAACGAGACAGTCATCAGACAGTTTTTTACACATCAAGCCATTGTCTCTCAAATACTGTCTACCCCCAACTGGCTAATGAGATGAGGGTTTGGTATGTTTATAAATTTAAATTAAATTTAGAGTTTTGTTAAAGTAAACGACTTTGTTAAAGTAATATGTGTAACGTTTTCGAATTATTAGAGGTATAATTACGTTTTAAATAATAACAATAATATCTGTGTCATCTCATCTGCCTAGCCTTTTCCCAACTATGTTGGGGTCGGCTTCCAGTCTTACCAGATGCAGCTGAATACCAGTATTTTACATGGAGCGACTGCCTATCTGACCTCCACAACCCAGTTAATACTGGGTAATACGATACCCTTTGGTAAGACTGGTTGTCAGAATCTCAGGTCACTGACTACCTGTAACGACTGCCAAAGATCTATAAGGCAGCCGGGACCAACAGCTTAACGGGCGATCAACCATCCACAGACCAACCTAGGCAAGCGCGACTTAACCTAAAGATTGACCTGAGTGGCAGTTATTATTAAACCTCGTGGTTTAATAATAACTGCCACTCAGGTTAATCTTGCTCTACTAATATTTGTGTTTACTGTCAACTGGAGATATTTTTCGAGACACAGCAATTTGTAAAACTTATTTTTACCCGACTGCGGCGAAACCTAATATGTATGTCTGTTTCTTTGTTCCCTCATAACTTCTAAATGGATGAAGGGATTTGAATAAAATTTAGATTTGTCTTGATGGCGCGAGTGTCACTGGCTACTTTAAAATTTAAAAAAAAAAGCGAAGAATAGTTGCTGATTTTGGGGGCCATATCGCGGATTTGAAAAAAAAACCGTTACCATTTTATTTTAAAAGGAGATTACAAAAATATACGACATATTTTATTATGTCTAATTAAAATTCAATGAGGAATTTTGGACAAACGTATCAATTAGGTAGGTCCAACTTTGAGAAAGAGGTCAATCGTCGAATCCGACTCGGCTGGGCAGCGTTTGGGAAGCTGAGTAGTATCTTCTCGTCCAACTTACCACAGTGTCTCAAGAGGTAAGTCTATGTCTAGTGTATGTTGTCATACGGGACCAAAACGTGGTCGCTCACAATGGTCCTCATCAGAAAGCTCAAAGTCACCCAAAGGGCAATGGAGAGAGCTATGCTCGGAGTTTCCTTGCGTGATCGAATCAGAAATGAGGACATCCGCATGAGAACCAAGGTTACCGACATAGCCCGAAGAATTGCCAAACTTAAGTGGCAGTGGGCAGGGCACATTGCTCGCAGAACGAATGGCCGATGGGGTCGAAAAGTTTTGGAGTGGCGACCGCGAACTGGAAGACGTTGCGTTGGAAGGCCTCCCACTAGGTGGACCGATGACCTGGTGAAAGTTGCGGGGATCCGCTGGATGCGAGACGCACGGGACCGGTCAATGTGGCGACACTTAGGGGAGGCCTATGTCCAGCAGTGGACGTCTTTCGGCTGAAATGATGATGATGATGATGATGAAAATTCAAAGTCACAAATCCTATTAACAAACATAAAAGATAAATCATCTGCGAAGAATTTTACGCGACCAACAAAAGAACTAAAAAGTTGGAAATAGTGAAAAACTAAAAAAACCGACTGAAAAATACTAAAAAGACAAAAAACAAGCACATTCTAAATTAATTCATTTGTCATCATTTTCAGTAATTTTTAGATCTTGATCTCTAGGATTCTTGGATCTTGACATGTTATGGAAAAACGTTAAGCGGATGATGACTATTATGAAATGGGTTCTATCCCAAAACACAATCATTATTCTATAAGAAAACTTATTTGAAATTTAATCTAAGTGCTAGACCAAGTGAGTGAGCAAAGCTCGTAAATATAATTGGTATATTTACAAGATTTGCTCACTCACTTTTTATGACTATCAGAAAGTTATATAGTCAGACGTACCCAAGGGTCATTGATATCAAGACGTCAAGAGCAACTACTTGAGTATTCAGACGGTTAATGCACCCCGTGCACGACTCGTAAAGTCAGGAAGAATTTACCCACGGGGCTAGTGAAGTGGTCGTAAAGAGCAAGACTTTGTTGAAACTTCAGGGCCGTAACGTCTTTGAACTATCTAGCTGTGCTTTAAATGTACTTAGGTTTTGCTTCTTGAATTATAATTGAATTTGTAGTACAGTTAATAAGAGAAGATTATCAAATTCATTGAAAAAGCGAAAGAAATCTATCTACATCGAATTGTCAAAAAATAATAGACACATTTTTGACATACAGACAGTGACCATATATTTTTGGAGTGCCTTTAACGATCAGAATTCAAAGGATTGTAACTCAAGACCCAATTGGAATAACAAATGCCTTACAAACCTTACCTTTGTTCTAAGGGAGTAGGAAGTAACCCTAAAAAAATATTTAATACCTACTTACAAGCATCTACGCACCCAACCTTTCTGAATAACTTAATAGAATAACCAAAATCAACTATAAAACGTATATTATTTTTACAAACACAATAACGTTTAAGATTCACGCCTGCACGTAAAGTTAAAACTTAACATGTGTAACCCCAATACGCTTACAAAATATTTTCCTGCTACACCCAAGGGGGACGAACCAACGTAGAAATCTGACAAAAACGCAATTTGCTAAGTTAGAAAACACGTTGTCACGTTGCGCGGTGAAATTAGTTTCGGATGTTACGCGTTGGCCCTCCGGCGACACAAGGGTGGATAACTTTCAATCTTATTTGGGAAAAAACCTAGACTATGGACGTAGAAAAAGTGTGGCGATATAAATCTTGTTATAAGTACGTATTAGTATAAAATAGCGACTAGGAAAAGTTAGATAAAAAGATTCTCCTGCAACTTACCTAACATAACGCCTATTGTATTTGTATCATACGCCTGGCAATTTCCCAAAAATGTACCTAACATTATTCTTAAGCTACCAGTCTAACCGGATTTTTATTGATTTATTTTAAACTAGCTGTTGCCAGCGGCTTCGCCCGCTGCAACTCGAAAATAATCCCACGGGAAAATACAATCGGGATAAAAACTATACTATATGTTAATTCAGGTTATAAACTATCTGTGTACCAAATTTTATCCAAATCCGTTCAGTAGTTTTTGCGTGAAATAGTAACAAACATCCATCCATACACACACAAACTTTGGCGTTTACAATTTTAGTAGAATAGAACGGCCGTAGCCAATTACACTATTTAAACACATATAATTTATTTAACTCACTGCCGCGCTCAGAGAGTTTTAATGATTACTTAGGCTATCACTTAGTAAAGGTTTTGACAGTTTTGTCATACAAATAATGCCAAAACCTTTACTAAGTGATGGCCTTAGTAAACATTAAAGCTTTCTGAGTGCGGCAGAAAGTCATGCAATCTCGTTTAGTCCACTTTCGGCCACTCGGCGCCTAAAAAAAGATTTGTTCATTGGTGTCCACTCGGCCCCTAAAGATAGTCCACTTTCGGCCCCCAGGGGGTGAGAATTTTCATACAAAGGAAAGGCATACCTCGTCCATTTTCGGCCCCTAGTTCTATAGGTTTCTAATAATAATATTTTAGTACAGTAACGTACAGAGACTTCTTCTCACAAAAATTCAAACATTCTGACAGTATCATCTTCAATTCATTTGCAAATATATCAAGTTCTTTGTTTGAGTCCAGGAGAGCGTTAATAGTGGATAATGTACGACGAATGGGTGACTTGGAGCGTGCAACAGTACGAAAAGTTGGAACAGCCAGTAAGTGGTGTTTTCGGATCAAGCTGATTGCCAGGATTTTACATGAAGCGACTGTCTATCTGAACACTATTTATCTTTAATACGATGGGTAAGACTGGTTGATTAGGGCTTCTGACTCCTTGTAACTTTGACTTTCAGGTCAATTGGAACGACGGCACGGAGAAATCTCGGTATATAATGGGTATTCAGTGATCACCCATCCACAGATCAACCTAAGCAAGCACGGTTTAACCTGAACGTCGGGGCTGCGGGTTGTTCGCAAGTTACTGCGGCCTCGACATATAGGGCTCAGAAGTAACATGGGTGGTTTTAAGTCAGTAGAAGTCTGACACTCCCTTCGCTCTGCCCAAGAGCGGCCGCCAAAAGAAAACAAAATGTTACTCTTTTATAACATCAGCTATCTGCGAGCAAAAGTCCTGTCAAAATCAGCCTACCCATTTCGAAGATCAGCAGGAACAAATACACACACAATATAGGTACAACAAATAAAAAATATGTAAAATGTTCATGTATTTAGTAAAAATCAGTTATTTTGATCACCAGACACGGTCCATCAGTATGCCACATTTTATCAAAATCAGCAGCTCAGCAGTTAACAGACAGACAGCACTTACTTTCACATTAATAGTGTATGTGTGTTATGATAATATCATCATAATCATCATTTCAGCTGAAAGACGTCCACTGCTGGACATAGGCCGTCCCGTGCGTATCCCCGCAACTGACTTGCCTGGCCTGTTGGCCTAGTGGTTAGTGACCCTAACTGCTATGCCGGAGGTCGTGGGTTCGATTCCCACCCAGGACAAATGTTTGTGTGATGAGCACGATCATTTGTTCTGTGTCTGGGTGTAATTTATCTATAATATGTATGTATTTAGAAATATATAAGTATGTTTATCAGCTGTCTAGTACCCATAACACAAGCTCTGCTTAGCTTGGGACTAGATGGCGTTGTGTGATAGTTGTGGAATATTATTATTATTATTACATTATATTATTATATATTATATTATTACCTTCATCAGGTCATCGGTCCACCTAGTGGGAGGCCTTCCAACGCAACGTCAACGTCGTTTGCACTCGTAGTTTTGTTTTATGACATTTAAAAGTGCCAGTAATGGTTTAATTAAAATAAATGCTTTGAGTTTGAGTTTGAGTTCGTCAAAAAGCAGAACACATACAATGAAATAAAAAATCTTTTTGTCGAGATTGTCAAAGGGACAAAATTAAATGTTGAAGGCGTGTTCCAATCTTGTTCAATACCTTAAATCCAATCAAAGACGTGAGACATTGTAAGGGGCAGGATATGAAAATGGATATGGAAATAGAAAGTTCTCGATCTCTCTGGTCGGTTCCGGTTATAGTGGCCAATTTCAGTCCATGGTCCTCTGACTTGGCTTTACGTGCTCTTTTTGCAAATCACTATCACTGCATAATATTATAAAACAAAGTCCTCCGCTGAGTCTTTCTGTCTGTTCGCAGTAAACTGAAAAACTGCTGTACCGAATTTCATACTGTTTTCACCAATGGATAGAGTGGTTCTTGAGGAAGGTTGTAGTATATAATTTGCCAAGTTCCGACCCTCACACGGGAAAAACCGGGGGCATCAGCTAGTAATGTATAATATATTGAGAAAATTAATAAAGATTTACATTAAATTAATTTAAAATCAAAATGAACTAAATAATAAATGAAAACATAAAACTAAAACAATGTCGTCTCTTGAACTTGCGTCAAATGCCCCGTCTGAAGACTGCATTGCAGGCGAGAACTTTTTAACTTAATTATGCAAACAGAAGTACATCGTTGATCATCACTTTTATGAATTCTTGAAAACAACTATGCAGTTTGTTTGCTGTCTTTATTTTAAGTTTTTAACTCGGAAAAGGTTGTCATTCTAGGAGAGGAACTAAAACTAGTCAAATTATATTTAAGAAAGACTATCATTAGGTTCCTATCGTTCATAACTTTTATATTTAAAACTGACTGGAACAATGACTTTTTTTGCATAAGATAAAATAAATGGGTTGTCGCCGTGGGTTGACTCGAAAACGCTGTGGTGACGACTCAGAAGAGTTTGTAACAACGTTGTGTTTTTGTGTTTGTTGTTTTTGGAGAGAGAAGACTCGAAGACTGTGAGGCCTTTACCCAACAGGAGTACAAGTAAAGAAAAAGAAATCAGGATGATAAAACCGGCCAAGTGCATGTCGGACACAATGTAGGCATCCGTAGTTACCTATCAAAAAACGTGACTTACTAAACTGATTAACCACTCTGACTACCTGCCTCCGAACGATGATTTTTACTGTAAAAATAAAACAAACTTACATTTGCAGTCTTAAGACCTGCGCTCCCACACATTTTGAATAGGAAAATATTTCATACAAGTACATTTTATAAGTTGGTCTACTATTACTCGTAAACTTGTAAAGCCTAATTTTAATATGCTACAACCATGTATTTTTTTATACGCCCAAAAATAACCCTTATAGGTGGTTTACGTATTCAAAAGTAGGATGCCTGTAAATGTGTGATTTAAATAGATGCTTTGAGTTTGAGTTGCTTGTAATTAGTTCTTTCATTTCGTTGTTTCTCCGAAATATTAAAAATAGCTTATACTTAACTAAATAATAGCTCAGACCTGTTAGTATCCACGCTCATTCTCAGAAGCCTGATATTATGTGGAACCAATTCCACAAAAAGCGTCGTCAGACGTATCATTCCAGAATACTAAATGTCAAGATGGCTTATTTAGGGACAACATAACAGAAAATGTATGTATGTTTTGTGCAAAGACTCGCATAAACTTATGTCTTTTTGCCTCGAATGAGGCATGTTCTCGTCTGTTGCCCTAGACAAGTGACATTTTGTCCCCGAATAAGAACAAAGGGTATTTTCCAACTCTCGTGTAATTTTTGAAGGGTTTTGTGTTTCGTTCTCGTCGTAGTTGTTGGTTTTGGAAATGAATGGGATATTTGTTTATACTAAACTAGCACAGCCCCGCGACGCACGACGTTAAATGATTATAAACAAAAAAAAAAGATTCTATAATAATATAATTTAATCATGATTCGAAAGACACGTGGCGCCATCTATTATCATAAGAACGTTATTGTTGTTTGTCTCAGAAATAGCAACTTTTTTCGGTATTGTAGATATATTGTATTGTATTATATTGTACTTTGTGTATTGTACCCTATATCTGGTTTTGTACACTTTTTTCTCTCTCCACTCTTGGGCAGAGCGAAAGGGATTGTCAGACTTCTACTTACTTAAAACCACCCATGTTCCTTCTTAGCCCTTTATGTCGAGGCCACGGTATCTCTTACAACATCCCGCAGCCCCGACGGCCGTCGGCTGTTGCGCGCGTGGAACACAAACGTGTCGTGACAACATATTATGCTAAATTTTAGGATGATCGGTTTAGTGGAGAGTATGAGGCACCTAACTTTCCTCTTCTTCTTACTAGAAGTAAACATTAAACTTTGTTTTATTTTTTAACATTTAGTTAAACATTTTTAAGGAAAAAACAGTTGATTGACTATCAACTTTTCTAGCTTTAAAATGTTATCACAATTTCCGTAGTTTAACTCTTAATTACTCGCACGAAGAAAATCACATAACTTCTCGCATGGGGTCACAGGTGACCCCAAATTGTAGGTATTATTTTAAATATTACATGAATGTATAAGTGAATAAAACTTTTTCGTTTTTAAAATTCTTTATTATATCTGTAATATTTAAAAAGTACAACATGAATAAAGTACCTAAATAAACTAAAAACAAACTAAATTAAAATAATCATTCATCAATTTGTACTTATACTGAGATCAAAGTTAAATTTTTTAAATATTTTTTGAAGTCTCCGAATAAGTTTTATAACACTTTTTGAAGTGTATTTCAGATTAAAGATTGTATACAAATTTAGTGCATTTTTGCATTTTTTTACCCGACTGCAGCGAAGCCCAAAAGGAGGGTTATGTGTTTGGCGTGTATGTATGTATGGCCTTTTCTTTGTTCCCTCATAACTTCTAAACGGATGAAGGGATTTAAATAAAATATACGTCGTTAGATTCGTCTTGATGACGCGAGTGTCACTGGCTACATTAAAATAATTAAAAAAACAAATAATCTTGCGTATTTTGGGGGCCATATCGCGGATTTAAAAAAAAACCATTACCATCGAGTAGGGTATCAAAATAGGGTAGGTAGGGTTTTAAAAGGAGATTGCAAAAATATATGACACTTATATGTTTAAAAGAAATTCAAAGTCCCAAAAACCTACAAACAAACACAAAAGTTAAATCATCTGCGAAGAATTTTATGCGACAAACGAAAGAACAAACACAAAATAACTAAAAAAATGGAAATAAAAAAGTAGTTAAAAAACTAAAAAACCCGACTGAAAAACTGAAAAGCAAAAAACAAGCACATTGTAAATTAAACAAAACTTGGAAGCAGGTGGGGTTCATTTGAATATTAAATTATGCAATAAAAATAGAATGGACCCCCCTGCTTTAAGTTTTGTTTAATTTAAAATGTGCTTGTTTTTTGCTTTTCAGTTTTTTCAATCGGGTTTTTTAGTATTTTAGATTTCTCGACCGCAGTTAGTTAGTGGGCAGTTGTTGTTCATTAGCAGAATCGTGCTCACTTTGTGTTATCTCATAATCCAGCACAGACTCATAATCTGGCCCTCCAAAATGTTCTTCATCAGTAATTGCTGTCAACCACTGCACTATTCTATATATATATATCTATCCATGACTAATTCTGGAATAAAATACAAAAGTCATTTGAATACGTAATTTTTGGATAATTTCGTTAAATAAAGCTTTAAAAACATATATTTATACACTGGACTAATAATTGGTTGGTGGCACGGTCTGCGCAGTGGCTCAAGCAATGGACTGCTGCGCTGCGTGTCGCGGGTTCGATTCCCGCACGGAACAAATATTTGTATTACCTACAGATAGTTGTTCCGGGTCTGGGTAACTCTTTTGCAAAAAAAAACAGGCCCTTTAGATTTTTTTCTCTACTTCAATGAAGAAGAACAAGATATAGGTTTTATTAATTTGACGATGTATTGGCATGTTATTTGAAGCATCCTGGCATGATTCTTTACGTTCCAAATTTAAAATTTGAAATTAATAAAATAAAAATAATGATTATTCTAAAATTGCTATACTAATGGCGCGAATTGCTAAAACGATTTTAAACTGATTACGATATTTTAAAACTTTTTGGATATTTTCTGCAAATTAAACAATTTATCTTTCTTTTTACATTAAATACCACTTTTTGATATGAGTGATAAAGCGATAAGGGCCGGCAAAATTATAGCCCTACTTGAAGAAGGTTGTTCTCAAACTTACGTGTCTCAGCGGCTAAATGTGAGTCGTTCGACTGTCCAGAGGACTTGGCAACTGTATCAAGAAACCGGTTCGGTCAAAAGAAGACCCGGTTCGGGAAGAAAACGATGCACAGAACCAAGAGATGACCGCTTTTTGGTGAGTCAGGCGTTGCGGAATCGTAAGGCGTCAAGTGTGGACCTGAAGAAGAAGAAGAAGAAGTAAGAGGAGTAGAAGTTAGCTTGTGGACCGTCAGGAGGAGGCTTTTGGCTGCCAATATCAGGAGTTACCGCCCAGCTCGGGGCCCTAAATTACTCCGTGAGCACCGTGTTGCTCGACTTCAGTTTGCTCGGAACTGTGCTTCATGGACTCTGGAGGACTGGAATAAAGTATTGTTTTCTGATGAAGCTAGAATCTCTTTGTGTGGAGAGGACCGACGCCGGCGAGTGCTGCGAAGACCACGGGAACGCTATGCGGAAGTGTGTTTCGAAAAAATCACTCCTTATGGCGGAGGCTCCGTTATGTTTTGGGCAGTAATTAATTCGACGGAGCGTACGGAGTTAGTTTTCATAGAAAATGGAACATCAAATGCACACCGGTACATAATGGAAGTCCTAATTCCATATGCACAACCCACATTGACTGCACTTGGGGAAGATTCCATTTTTATGGACGACAATGCTCGCTCGCACCGTTCTGGGGACGTGGAAGCGTACATGCAAAAAGTTGGGGATCCGTCGTATAGATCAAATATCAATTGACCATGTCTGGGATGTTCTAAATAGACGGGTAAGATCAGTGCAACCTGCTCCACAAAACAACAGGGAGCTAAAAAGAGTCATTGCAGAAGAGTGGGAACGTATTCCTCAAAACGTTATTAAAAATATCGTGGCTAGTCACACTCGTTATTAGGTTTTGACATTTGGAACTTTTTTTTTTTTTTTTTTTTAAATCTTGTGTTTATTGCCGACCACTTCTTATTGTTTGGGCGTGTACATCGGTTTTAAAGAATCCATCGTTTTTTTTGCAAAAGAGTGTATAAAAAGAATAAACAATGCACAAAAAACACACATAATAAATAAACAACTTACCTCTTTACCGTGACTTGATCGCTACGAAAATACAGACTTCGACGCGAATAAGGAAGCTAACAGGGGCACGGGAAAATTCGGACTGCGGCAACTGCTTCATTTTTTAATCCGAAAGTAATTTGTCCCCATGCGAGTAATTAAGGGTTATAATAAACAGGACATAGGTAAAATATCCGATTTACAAAAAGAGAAAGTTACGCAACTAACTAGCAACCCAACAAAACCTGCAGACTGCTTATTCAAAACAATCCACAAATCCAAAACAGATAAAACGTCATTACAACAAAGAACACTACATTGTATGCGTTGCAAATAGAATTCTATGGGCCGTCAAAACGAGCACTAAACACGCTCGGATTTCAATGGGCCCATTATAGACCCACATTGACATGAATGGGGCGCTGTATTGGTACAAATATATGGCTCAGATAAATTTAGACGCCTGTAGGGAGATTATCTAAGCTGAATTGTGGTTTCAATAAAATGAGAATAAACATTTAACCTTTTGTTTGAACGCCAGAGCATAAACGCATTGGATCCCACGCCACTAGTTTCTATTAAACAGCAGTTAAAAAGTAAAAATGACTTTTTTTGTAGCAGACACGGTGAACGAAGTGTCCTGTCGGCGAAGTGTCTTGTCGGCGAAAAGTCCCGTCGAAGTAAAGTCTTGTCGGCAAAAAGTCCTATCAAAGTAAACTCGTGTCGGTGTTCAGTCTATCGGCGTAGTGTCTGTCAGCGTTTAGTCGTACACTCGCTTAAAATGTTGTGAAAATTGTGGCTAAATTGTCCATGTTTTATTTTAAGTCCAAGTATATCTCGTCAATAGGAATGTTTACTGACTAAAAAAAAATATTCTAATTAGTCCGTCTGTGTAGATTATCGAAAAATATTGGATAAGTATTTTGTGTTTTAACAAGTCAATAAACATTTACGAAGATAAAACGCGTCAAAGATTTGAGAGCGTCAAAGAATGTCATACTAATGTCTTAGAATATGACGTCACACGAGTTTTCAAAGCACTGTATCGTCTTCATTGTTTGCTTACGTGAAAAAAGAATGTCTATGTTTTTTTGGAAACTGACGGATTAATTAGATTTTTTTGTTAACTAACCTACTGCATCACGTCTTTATATTCCTCTTTCAAAGCGTCAATTAGTGGGTAACACTGATTTAACCAAACACAGAATCATCGAACTCGGAAAGAACTACAGTTCGAACCCAAAGCACTAAATCGATGACATACTCGTACCAGCAGATTCTATATTAAAATGAATTACCTACTTGTATTACTCTTAAATGTGAAACTCAGTCAGAATAAAACGCCTGAAAAAAATAAGAAAATAATATTTTATGCTCTCAAAACGGTGAAGAAAAACATCGTGAGGAAACCGGCATGTCTCAGAACCAAAAAGTTCGAAGACATTCTGTGACATCTACCCACTCGCACTGGGCACGTTTAGTGGAGTATCCCTCTCCTAGAGAGGAGGCCCGAGTCCCTACAGTAGGACTATTATAGACTGATGATGATAATGATGATGATATTTTATGTCAATACTATGATAGTGTAACAATAGGGTTGACAAAAAAAATGTAATTAGTCCGTCAGATACTTAGATTTCCAAAAAATATTATTTTCCTTTTTCACGTTAACAAAAAATGAAGACGATGCCGTCACAGCGCAGTACATTTTATACTACGTAGTGACGTCAAAAGCTCATGATCTTTGACGCGTTTTATTTTCATTACGTTTTATATATTTGATAAAACAAAAAAACACGTTTCCAATATTTTTCGATAATCTAACTGACGGACTAAACAGAATAATTTTGTTTTGGTCAGGAAACATCACTATTATCGAAATATCACGATCAAAGCCACGTGCAATAGCTATTTAACTCAACGAAGTGCATAACACCGAAGCCAAACAACTCGATATCAATATCCGACCATAACAAAACAGTTGCAGTGAACTTTGACTAATTAAATCCTGCTTACCCTACGGCTTTGCAAATCGATTAGCTAATCAATGGAAATCCAATATATATTGGATTTCCATTGATTAGCTAATCGATTATATCGGTAGTTAAGTTCGACGGAGAAAACGCAGCTAATGTACCGATATATTGTCGGCTATGGTTTGAGTAGGGAATCGTTTCACAGAAGGATCATTCACAATATTACGGTCAGTAAGGAAACAAGTCTACTCTCCGTGAAACCAATACAAAACCACACGCCTGTCGTCATCTGCCTAACTTTTTCTCAACAATGTTGGGGTCGGCTTCCAGTCTGACCAGATGCAGCTGCATACCAGTATTTTACATGGAGCGACTGCCTATCTGACCTCCACAACCCAATTATTACTGGGTATGGGTAAAACGAAACCTTTTTGTTAGACTGGTTGCCAGACTTTAAGGTCACGACTGCCAAAGATCTACAAATATATGGCAGCCGGCACCAACAGCTTTTTTTTTTGGGTTGGGAAATAATCAAATAACCCGTCCCGCTCTTGGGCAGAGCGAAAGGGAATGTCAGACTTCTGACAAAAACCACCCATGTTCCTTCTTAGCTCTATATGTCAAGGCCGCGGTATCTCTTACAGCATTCCGCAGCCCCGACAGCTTAACGTGCTTTCCGAGGCACGGAGGGAACTCGGTAAGTATATGTAAACTAAGTGGTCAGCTATCTACAGTCCAACCCAGGCAAACGCGGCTTATCCGAAAGATCGAACCGACTAGCAGTCATAATAAGGCCACGAGCTCCAAACAACACGCTTGCAATCCCCGAAAAATCAGAGGTGTACCTAATAGTGCACTCACACTGGGCTGCGGGTTGTTCACAAGTTACCTCGGCCTCGACATATAGGGCTAAGAAGGACTCTTCCATCAAACTTTTTTAACATGATTTGGTTATTCAATATTATCATGTTACAACTGTAGGACAAGCCAGAGCAAAAGGGAAATAAATGCTTCTATTTGAATAGATTAAAGCATGATTTATTTACCGGGTTCAGAACAGAATTAATAGCTACAGCATAACATTTACAAGTTTACTATAATATTCACTGTACTTACACAGGTATTTTAGAGGTCCTTACACTTTCAAAGTTCAGAAAAGAATGTCCCGCTAAAATGGCGCCTTGGACCTTTTAAAACCTCTTTACGTTTAGTAAAGAGGTGCAGTACTCAACTGTCATTCTAATAATCGTTGGCGCCATTTTGGCATTTCAAGTAAATCAAATAACTTACTTATTTATATAAAACAATTCTGTAATTCTTATAAAATACTGTAAATAGCTTGAAACGAGTTATAAATGTATTTATATAGATAACACAACATAGGGTAGTTGACAAAAAAAACTTAATTAGTCCGTCAGATAGATTTCCAATAACAAAATAAGTTTAAAGACTAAAACCTGATTACGAATAAAATCGCAGACTAATAAAACCTAGAAAAAATTTCTAGTAAGTAGATAATTTGTATGTTTCAATTTAACGCATTATAAATATAATTATTATAGAGGACAGCCGTAGTCGCATGCCTTGATACCTGATGCTCCTTCATGGCGTTCTCATTAATACAGAAGTCAGCTGCTAGTTGCCTTTGGTTTTTTTTTTAATAAATGGTAAATAATGTGTCGATAACTTATTTCCCATCACTAATAATCCCTCAATTAAACCCCTCTGCCAGTGCGGTTTCAGGTCATAGGACCTTATACTTATTTTTACATATTATATCTCTTAAGTAAAAAGCAGGATCCTGGGGCGAGACGAGCACTGTGACAGCTAACTCGTCTGCTAACGATATTGATAAGAAGGATTCCAAAATTCAAAGGTTTTGCAAAGGGATAGTCATTTATATCCCTCTATACCTTACTAGGTCTAACTCCATAACGCAGGGGCGGAGAGTTAAAGTAACAGGCCAATCGGTCTTCTAACGAACGTGTTAACCTGTGACACAAATGTCAGGCGAGTTGACACAATCCTTTATGCGGGCCCAAAGCACAACAAAGTGCACTACGTGGGGCCAACAAACGGATGAGTGTTTGTTGAAAAGGAAGGATTACCGCTTGTGTGACAGAAACGTACTAGACTCACCAAAGTTCGAATGCACGCTTGTGAGACAAACTGAAACCCGAAATCACGGTACTGGGTCAAAGTTTAGTGCGACAGTAGTTTGACACCTTTGTCACCTTACACTACTCAAATGCGATATACGTTATGCTACACTGCACCCTATAGGCGGCAGTGTGTGTGAAGGACCCACAAGCCAACGAAGTCAACGAAGCATTCTACAAATACTCGTCATCATCATCATCATCATTTCAGCCGAAAGACGTCCACTGCTGGACATAGGCCTCCCCTAAGTGTTGCCACATTGACTGGTCCCGTGCGTCTCGCATCCAGCGAGTCCCCGCAACCTTTACCAGGTACAAATACTCGTATGTCACGAAAAAAAACATTAAAAAACCACACCAACATGAAAATATGACGTCACAAGCACATTGATGGAAATTCGGAATATCAAATCGATCCAAAGATGCCGCCGCGTACGGGGCCCCCTTCGCCCCTTTTGCACCAGCGCCGACGTCCGGCCAGCGCTATACACCGATGCAGACTGAGCGCGAAAGTGACCACTTACGATTTTTGTACGTAAGCTATTGCTCTTGCGTTATCTAGGTCTACCGGTGGTACCCTTTTGATGGCAATAGGGCTCGACCTCTATTTCATAGGACTAAACATAACCAGCTAAACGTGTATGTACTTTTAGATACACGTCTGCCTAACCCTCCGGTGATTACAGGCGTGATGTTACGTTTAAAGTTTTTCTTAACGATGTGACAAACATCAGTACGAAAACTTTAAAGCACCAATGCGTACTAACTATTTTCATGGACAAAATGAGTTTGAATGAATATTCCAGACTTGAATTTCTGTTTCGTCTTCTCAATGGATTAAGTACCGGCTTTACAAGCGTCTGCTTCTGTGTTCTACTTCATTTGATGACGTCATAATGTCTCGGTCAAGTGATTTTTATGTCGTGATTATACGCGGTTATCTATGTCAACAGAATCCAGATTATCCTAATAAAACTAGTGCTTCTGGCAAAAGAAATGGTATTAACAATTTTATGTAACCATTTAATACAGAATATAGGAGCAGAAGATAAATAAGAGAAAGAGGAGCTTCTGACTTAATGATAACAGTCAATCGGGTCGATCTTTAGGTTAAGCCGTGCTTGCCTAGATTGGTCTGTGTATGGGTGGCCACCCAGTACATACCGAGTTTTCTCCGTGCCTCACCACCCACGTTTAGCTGTTGGTCCCGGCTAATCACAAAGATACAGTTGTTTATTTTTGTTTTTTGTTTTAAAAAGACGCTGCCCCACACTAGGAATTTCTCCTGTATCGTGGGTGTGTTCACAAACATATAAACTCACATACACAAATACCCAGACCCGAAACAACTATCTGTAGGCCATATAAATATTTGTTCCGTGCGGGGATCGAACCCGCGACACGCAGCGCAGCAGTCCAATCGCTCAGCCACTGCACCAACAATGCCGTCACTGTAGTTACAGGTAGTCAGTGACCCAAAAAAGTCAGAGAACCAGTCTTACCCAGTACAGACCATGTAGGTTGTAGAGGACAGATAGCCAGTCGCACCATGTAAAACACTGGTATTCAGCTGCATCTTTTGAACAGGAAACTGACCCCAGCATAGTTGAGTAAAGGCTAGCTCGATGATTTGACCATTTATTGTTTTCCAAATTGGCATACAGGGTGTAAATTAACCCTTCACACATACGTCAACCAAGCATTCTGTTCATCAAACTAAGTACCCCTACGCAAATTTTTTTGCTGGGAAACAACTTCTTTTTTTTGGTGTCAAAAATCACATTTTACGGTAAAACTCAATGTAATCGTAGCTCTATTAAAACATTGTGCTAGTGGGTGCTTTGAATAGTAAACGGGTCATGGAGGTAATTTAAGTAAAGTTTTAACCTGAAAAACTAGTATTTACCAAAACAGCTGTGCAAAATTTGGAACTTTGACCCCCAATATCTCCGTAACTAGGGGGTTCCCAGGTATGGTCTACAACCAATAAATGGTCGCAGTGGTCGGGGGAACAAGTGCCCTTCGTTTGCGTTAAGGGTACTTTTACACCCTTTATATGACTAGGGTCATTGCACTTTAATACTAAAAACACTCGCAACTTTTAAGTGGTTGGTAAATGGTTTTAATGGATCTATATGAGTAACATCCACGTGTATCCCATTTACAATTGAAAATGCCCCTAGAAGTGTGGTGCAGAATCTCAGGGGAACAAGGAACTTTTGTGGCCTAAATGACGCTACTTTGCAATTAGCTCGTGGTAAACTTTGCTCTTAAGGTACGTGTTCTTGCTTTTTGGGTGTCCCTTAATAGTATTCAACGGTACGGCGGAGGTGATTTAAGATAGTACATGTAGGTTGGTACTGTTAAGGTCGTCTACCTTAACAGTGACCTCACATCATACTGGCTGGTAGAAAAATTATGCTGGTTGCTTTCGACCGTTTATGTGAAATCAAATACGAATTTGAATATTTAGAATGTGACTTCCAATTTACATGAGAATACCAACATGCTAACATGGTGGTGGCGCCTTACACCAATTAAGGGCGGAAATATAAATTTGTTTGCGTTTATCCCAGACGCTGGGAGCTGGATGGATTCGAATGGACTGTATTGTTGAGAGGGTTGAAAAAGTACGTAGGTATGTCTGACCTTGCAAAATGCGACACGAATTAGGACGACGAACTTGAATATGGACAAAGGAATTTAGCAGGAAACATGCATCACCACTGACCTGTAGATTCGCCGTCTTCAATTTCTATCTCCGCGTCGGTAGGCAGAGGGTTCGAGTCCTTGCTGGATTCAGGGCAGCGCACGAGGGGGCGCTCAGACGCCTTTCAGCACATAAACACGCACTTTTTGCAGTGTTTTAGACAATAGTTCGTAAAATGCACTCGCGGCTATTCGCAATCGTAAATTAGTAAAAAATTAATAAAGGAGCATGCTCTTAGTAACGCTACTCTCGGAGATGTGAGTGAGGGTCTTCACACAGTCGCCGTCGACGGTGACAAGAACAGCGATAGTACAGGTGTGCATGTGGGAAAAGGATGGGACACGATAGGATAGTGGCGTATTTTGCAAGTCATTTTTACTTCTACCCTACAATGAAAATTATTAACGAATACGAAATCCAACATCCTCCCAGCCTTGAAGAAACCCTTCAAAAGAGGTTAGAAAAGCAAGAAAATCGCTATAATAAGCAACTTCAAGTTGCGGGTATTTAGTAACTAGAGCGGATAAATATAATATAATGAAATTTCTAAACTAAACTTATCTAACGTAAGCTAATTAATACTTATGAGCGAAAATATGGATATATAAATATTATTGACTATTGAGTCGGAAGCGGGCATAACCGCACTACTGGTCGTTTATAAGTACCGGTTTTAGTTTTTACTTCCGCGACGCGAACAACACCATCCTTACCAGGGTAAACATTGGTAACAATTCCCAATGGCCACTGCAAGGGTGGAGCATTATCTACATTTAACAACACTACGGTACCGACTGTGATCGGGTTACACGGAGTATTCCATTTCTCGCGTTGTTGCAAATTATGTAAATATTCCGACTTAAATCGTTTCCAATATGATTGAACTATCGAATCCATTAAGGAGAAACGAGACAACAGATCTGTTCGTTCTTCGGATAAGTCGGCTGCGGGTAAACATTCTAGCGGAGAAGTAGATAGAAAATGAGCGGGAGTAAGTGCTAATGGCTCTGATGGGTCAGAGCTCAAAACATAAAGAGGACGGCTATTTAGCACTGCCTCAATTTGAATAAGAATGGTCGACATCTCCTCAAAGGTGAGAACTTGATTGCCGATTGTACGAAATAAAAGCGACTTAGTGCTTTTAACGTTCGCTTCCCATATCCCTCCGAAGTGACTTGCTGTAGGAGGGTTCATTCGCCACGTGATACGGTTCTTCGCGAGTTCATGACTAAAACTTTGATAGTAATCAGCGGTTTGTAAAAACTCATGAAGTTCATTAAAATATTTTTTAGATGCGACAAAATTTGTCCCGTTATCGCTATATAAGAAATTGCAAGGACCTCTTCGCGATATAAATCGTTTAAATGCGTCGATAAACGAAGCAGAAGTTAAGTTAGATACTAGTTCGATATGCACCGCTTTTGTTACGAGACAAATAAAAACACAAATATAAGCTTTTACACTTCGTACGCCCCGTTTGCGGTAAGGAGTAATATAAAGCGGCCCTGCGTAATCGACGCCTGTATGTAAAAACGCTTTGCATTGCTCTAATCTACATTTAGGCAAATCGGCCATAGGCGGAAATGTAGGCTTAGGATTAACTCGGAAACAATCATTGCATTTGTGTATGTACTGTCGAACCACACGCCTAGCGGAAATAATCCAATATTTGGATCTTAATATCGAAATTAATAACTGCGGCCCGGCGTGACAATTGTCGCGGTGATAAAATTCAATTAATAATTTGACAACATGTCCTTGCCCAGGAAGTAAAATCGAATGTTTAGAAGAATATTCTAGTGTCGAATTCGATAAGCGACCTCCGACACGTAAAAGTCCGTTACATAAAAATGGAAACAATTTCCGTAACTTGGCCGAACACGGTTGACCTTTAGAAATATTCTTAATGTCTTCGGAAAAGTATTTAGACTGAATGGTGCGAATTATTTCCAATTCAGCTGTGTTTAAATCTTCAGCGGTGATTGTATCGTTTTGCGGCAATTTTTTTATAAATCGAAGCGAAAAAACAGTAGCTTCCAGCAGCTTTTCCCAAGTGGAACACTCTGAAGCTAATTTTAAAAGCGGGATATCGTTATCTGTGACTTTAGTCACGTGCGAAACGGTTTTTTCTTCCGGTAAAGGCCGGTTGGATAAAAATCGCTGTATAGGCCAGTCTTGTCTAGGCAAGGAAAGCCAGGATGGACCTTTAAACCATAGCTCATGTTGAATGAGCTGCAAAGGCGTGAGCCCACGAGATACACAGTCTGCGGGGTTATGTAAGCCAGCGATGTGATATAAGTTTTCAGGTGAAATATTTTCCTGAATTTGAGAAATGCGGTTGGCAATATAAGTTTTAAATCTATGTGGCGAAGCAACAGACCAACAGAGTGCTACTTCAGAGTCTGAGAAAGCATAAATATCTTCAATTTTATGTCGCTTAGATAAAGTGTCATAAACGGTTTTAAGAAGTCGCGACATTAAAAGTATTCCGTTTAATTCCAAACGTGCGAGAGTGATTTTAGGTTTAGCGGATGCAACACGCGATTTGGAGCACACGAGCGAAATAATAGGCGATTGATCGCCATTTACGACGTGCAAATAAATCACACAGCCGTATGCGGATTCACTCGCATCTGAAAATGCGACTAAGGAAACCATAGAACCGGTTTCTATACCTAGATGACGTGGAAATGATAAATTAGATATGTGCGGTAATTCTGTTAAGTATTGTTGCCATATTTTAACGATGCGAGAAGGGGGTATATCGTCCCAATCGAGATTTAAAAGCCAGAGTTCTTTAATCATTAATTTAGCGAAAAGAATTATAGGGCCGACGAGTCCTAAGACGTCGTACAACCGAGCGGTAGCGGATAAAATGGCGCGTTTAGTACAAACAGGTGGGGGACTTGATATTTCGAAAATAAAGGTATCCTGAGCGGGTAACCAACGCAAACCTAATATCTTAAATGTATTTCCATCGTCGAAGGAAATGCATTCAGATTGACGGTGCGACTCGGGAATATGTTCGAGCAATTCCAGCGAGTTGGACGTCCATTTGACTAAATCAAACCCGCCAGTTTTGAAGATCTGGATCAGATCGGTAGCTGTCTTGACTGCTTCCTCGAGAGAAGAAGTAGATGAAGCTACGTCATCCATATAAATGTCCCTCTCTAATACGGCTGCCGCAGTTGGCCAGTTATGCCGTTCATCGCTAGCGAGTTGACGTAGCGTGCGGAGCGCCAAAAATGGTGAAGATCGAAGCCCAAATGTGACTCGAGTGAACTCAAAAACCTCGAGTGGATCGGTTTCTGAAAATCTATACAAGATTCGTTGATATTTGCGGTGCGGAGCATTAGTATAAATGCATAAATACATTTGTTTCACATCTGCACAAAAGGCAATATAATAAACACGAACATTCAAAAGTATATGAAATATATCAGCCTGTAGATTGCAACCCGTGTATAGGATATCATTTAGTGATAAGCCTGTATCGGTCTTGGCGCTGCCATCTAGCACAGGACGTACCTTGGTCGTCGCCTTGTCGTTGCGAACTACAGGATGGTGCGGTAGGTAAAAGCCTGGAGCGGCTAATGTCTCAGGTGCGGTGCGGGACAGTATACCCTTATTTAGGTAATCACGAATAACCTCGTCATATTTTAATTTTAAACTAGGATCCTTAGAAAATTTCCTTTCTAAAAGTAGAAAGCGTTTTTTAGCCGTAGTATAAGAATTGCCTAGATTATTGGGGTCTTCTTTAAAAGGAAGGTCAACTGAATAACTGCCGTCGGAGTTACGAACAGTGGTTGAAGTATAAATATTTTCACACTGCTGATCGTTGGGGCTTAAAAATGACTGCGAAGGTAATTCCTCGACTGCCCAAAATCTTTCGACAATCTGGTGTAGCGAGTCAGAAGTAAAAGCACACAATGTGTGGGTAGCGGGTTGAGGAGAAATAATAGGAGCGTCACCTAAAATTAGGTAACCTAAAGTCGTTTCAAGGGCAGAAGGCATACCATCATGTGATCTTTTAATTTGACCAGAAAGTAAAATTTCACAATAAAGTTTAACACCCAAAAGTATATCTATAGTTCCCGGTTGCGAAAACTCGTCATCAGCGAGCGGTAAGTTACGAATAAATTCAATAGACGCGGTATCAACACAGGTGTCCGGCAACTGTGACGTAATCTGTCCTACTACCATCGGCCTTATAGAATATTCGCACTTATTATCAAAGCGAGACGCGAATTTAACTGAGGTAACGCCGAGAATTTTTTGTGAAGCTCCTCCAATGCCTTGAACTTCCGAATAGCGGGTTTGAGTATAAATAGGAAGCGATAGGCGCTTACAACAAGATGCGGAAATATAATCACTTTGAGAACCAGGATCCACTAGACATCTCAAAAAGTGAGTGCGGTTTGAAGAATCAACAAACTTTACTTTTGCGGTCCCTAACAACGTAGTCGTTTGATAACGAGCTGCTCGATCGTACGAAACTGTACAGACCGATGCATTATTTACAATAGTTGTAGGGTTATTAGAAGCGGCGAGCGAATGAGTCATAGCGGACTCTGCATGACTGCTGGCCGGGGTAGGGCGCGGCGCGTCATGAGCGGTAGCGGGAATAGGATTAGCGGTGTTGGACACCACGGAGCCAACGTTACAATTTGTTTTATCATTTTGAGTTAGATTGAAATGTAACAAGGTGTGGTGTCGCTTTGAACAATGAGAACAAGTATGTTTCGAAGTACAAGAAAAGTCTTGTGTTTTATACTTAAACAATTGTTACAGAAATTATTAAGTTTTATAAAGTTATATCTTTCTCGCGGGGTTAATTTAATAAACGATGAACAAGAATATAAATGTTCATGTTGTTTGTCATTGCATAAAGCGCATTTATCGCTTACACTTGGACCACACCCTATGTCTGTATTCACAAAAGACTTGGACGGTTTAGGGATGTGCTTAGTTTGACGCTGTTGTTTAGACTGGGAATGATTATTATCTATCGATTTACTACGATTCGTAGAACGAGACAGAACTTTACTTTGTTCCTTTATGAACTCAATTAAATTATAGTAAGAAGGTATTTTATCTTTACGATAGGTAATTTCAAATAATTTAATTGTGTCTGCGTCTAACTTTTGCAGAGCCAAATGCAAGAAAATAAATTCGGTTAAATCATTAAGCTTTAATTGCTTAAGCGCTGCTACAGATGAATCAAAATTATTTATAAATGAATCTAGCCCATCGGAACTAGCAATGGATAACGGTTTAAACTGTAACAGTTGGTTTAAATAAGCGGATGCGAGTGAGCGAGGATCGTCATACTTTTGCACGAGTGCCTCCCAAATGATAATATAATTTTCTGCGGTTGGAGCCAACCCTGCGCAAACGCACGACGCCTGCCCAGTTAATTTACCTACTAAGTAAAATACTTTTTCACTATTACTGAGCGATGCGTTATCGTGTATCATGCTTTTAAATTGTTCATAAAACAATGGCCATTTCTTGACGTTACCATCAAATGACATCAAATCAATGGGCGGAAGGCGAGAATTAGCTTTTAGTAATGACGGTTGAGGTTCAGGACACTCGATTTTGTAATTGAGTAAAACCTGTTTTATAAAACAAAACATTTCTTCAAACGATAACCAGGAATCATACTCGACCTCGGAATCGGGGTTCAACTGTAAATTTATTATATTATAGGAATCTAAAGCTTGTTGATAATCATTACGCAATGTATCAATATTTGAAGCACTAGAACAAAACGACTTAAAATATTGTCGATCATTATTTGTTTTGTGTGCAAGTTCGAAAATATTTTCTACGTGTTTGTAAATAACATCACGTTTGACTTCGTATAATGATAATTGGTTTTTATTAGTACTCGCAGTGTCGAAGAACATGTCTGCATCACTACTCTTCCTCTTAGACTTAACCATTGTGAATAACTGTAAACAGTATAGCGGCGATAAGTACGTAACACGAATATGTAAACAAGTATTTATAAGCGGGTATTATCGTAAAAACGATTAATTTTAGCGAAAATAAAATAAAATTATTGCGGGTGAGTGAAAAATATCAAAAGAACTGGTATGCGAACGAGCGCTAACGAAGCGAGCCGAAGTTTGCCGAACAATTACGAACAAGTCATCTAAAACACGGTCATATAGGAAACGATAAAAATGGCGGACCACAAAAATGGAATGAATTTGGAAAGAAATAACTTTTACGTTGTGTTGTACTATGCAATGCGGGTGCGGAAATAAAAAGAAATAGTTGTCGGTGCGGGAAAATACAAAGAATAAACGACAATCTATTTTTAATTACGTAGTACCTACAGTAAATGTTTAGTTATAACTGACCATGCGGTATGAATTTAGAATGCGGCCAAAATTACCAAACTTATCCGGCTCGAAGGACCAAATTAAATGGTGGCGCCTTACACCAATTAAGGGCGGAAATATAAATTTGTTTGCGTTTATCCCAGACGCTGGGAGCTGGATGGATTCGAATGGACTGTATTGTTGAGAGGGTTGAAAAAGTACGTAGGTATGTCTGACCTTGCAAAATGCGACACGAATTAGGACGACGAACTTGAATATGGACAAAGGAATTTAGCAGGAAACATGCATCACCACTGACCTGTAGATTCGCCGTCTTCAATTTCTATCTCCGCGTCGGTAGGCAGAGGGTTCGAGTCCTTGCTGGATTCAGGGCAGCGCACGAGGGGGCGCTCAGACGCCTTTCAGCACATAAACACGCACTTTTTGCAGTGTTTTAGACAATAGTTCGTAAAATGCACTCGCGGCTATTCGCAATCGTAAATTAGTAAAAAATTAATAAAGGAGCATGCTCTTAGTAACGCTACTCTCGGAGATGTGAGTGAGGGTCTTTACACAGTCGCCGTCGGCGGTGACAAGAACAGCGATAGTACAGGTGTGCATGTGGGAAAAGGATGGGACACGATAGGATAGTGGCGTATTTTGCAAGTCATTTTTACTTCTACCCTACAATGAAAATTATTAACGAATACGAAATCCAACACATGGAATGCTATATGTTACCATGGAACTTTGGGGGGGGGGGGGAATCATCAAATAGCCCTCCTAACCCAAACTCAAACTCAAAGCATTTATTTCAATTAAACCATTACTGGCACTTTTGAATGTCATAAGAACAATTCGTAAAACAAAATTACGAAAAACTACGAGTGCAATACGTCATTCCGAAAGCCACCACGCCGAACCACACGCCGCCGATTGCCCGCAACGACGAACACTGCAAGCAAAAAAGCACGCAGCGACGCACACCGCAGCAACGAATGCACGAGACCTCGAATCACGGAACAACGAACGCACGCCGCAACGCGCAACCGCCGCGCGCCGCCCCGCGACTCGGAGCCCCGCACACCCGCCACCACGGCAAGCGCCTCCGCACTCGCCGCCGCTAACATCCGGCGCCGCGCAACCCGACGCAGCAACCCCCGAAACGACGTATTGCACTCCTAAGCTACAGTCACAGTCACAAGGCATAATAACTTGTGAAAGTACTGTAGTTGCCAGTTCCCTAGCGTAGATCTCAATGGAGAAGAACGGGCAAGAAACTCCATGGACACTCTTTTAAATCAGAATATTGTTACAAAATCTTGGTACATTACATCATTCACGTTGAGATGGTATATTATGTGAGAACTATGTAGCAAGACGTGCAAGTTAAGAGCGTCCGGAGTAAAAAAACATAATAAACAAATCCCAATATATTTATAAACCATAGCAACTAAGAGATGACCAGTCTCCACTGACAGCGCCTGTTCACGAACATGACTACGACACCTAGTCTTGGGCAGAGCGAAAGGGAGTGTCAGACTTCTACTGACTAAAAACCACCCATGTTTCTTCTTAGCCCTTCATGTCGAGGCCGCAGTATCTCTTACAACATCCCGCAGCCCCGACGCACACACTCCCACTTAACTCTTTAGGAATTACAGGCATGCTGCTATAGAAAAATAAAATATTAGGAATCGATTAGGGCACTACACGTGGGCGTTGTTTGGAGAGTTTATCAACAAAGACTACATTAGTCCGAGAGCGATATTTTGCAAGAGAGAAAGATACATTTTGCTTCCAGTAAACATTTTGTGAAACAGACATTTTGCGACTGAACCATTAAAAAAGGCAAAACATTGCAGCAGTATCAGTAATCATCCCAAAATTTCAGACTAACCCAACAATTGAAATGAAAAATATAAGGTACATTTCAAAAGTTCAAAAAGCTCAGTCTAAAATACTAAGTGCTTAGCTCGTTAGTGTAACTTCCGATGTAATAAAAACAGCAAAACTACATAGTTTTAATCGAGCCTCAAAATGACTGCCCCGGTTTCCCGCAGTCGTTAAAACTTTAGTTCACTTCAGTTTCCAAACAATATAGTGACAATGTACAAAACACAGTATTGGGTTGGCCGTTGAAAGCTCGATAAATAATATGTATAAGGAAATCATCTTACAAAATTTTTCATCATCATCAGCATATAATTTTCCTACTGCAGGGGGCACAGGCCACTCCTCTGGGAGATGGATGGAAATATAAATTCTGTGTTTTCATATTTTAAAATAATCAGAACTTTAATTATAATATTTTTTATACATTTAAATTGATGGTTAAGTTTAAATCGTTTTAACTAAAGTAATCAGTAGGCATTAGTAATCTTATTTACTTCCAAACTTAGTGACTCAAAAAACAAGGAAATAAATTTAATAATTTTAAATCCAAATTCTTAAAGCTGTTTTCCTATAATTAGCATTTTAACATCTTGTAATTTACAATATGCCAACTGTCATCGATATCTTATAAAAATGTAAGTGTCTGTTTGTGATAACAAAATAAGTTTTTCACTGCATATATATGGAAATAAATACGGAACTTTTAACAAAAACACTTTTTTTTTTTATTTGTCTCAGTCGTTTTCAAACAATCTCCGAAACGCTTGATCCTTTGAAAGTTTCCAAATAGATCTTTCATTGAGGAACCGCCATTTGTCATAGTTTGGTAGGTGTTTTGACGAATGAGTCTGAACTCAGGTCTTGAAATCCAAGTGCTAATCCAAATTGCACTAACCGGACAGTGACTATAGTCCCATTCATCGTCAGGATAACTCTTGTGTCGATAAATAACGTTGGTTGACAAAACTCAGCTTTAGTTTGTACCCATATTGTTATCATTACCATCTCTAGCAGCTCAGTGATCATCAAACCGTCTCTGTGCCCTGTGGTAAACACTGTATTTTGTCGAGTTACCCAGAGGGAACTTGTGTTCGAACACAAAACTTTTTGTTTAAAAGGGGGTTTTGTTACAGAACTTCGCTGTAAGTTCGTGAGAGCAAAGAATAGGACACCCTTTACTTGATTTTAGTTTGTGAATAAAATGGTTTTAGTTTGCTCCATTTTGTTTTTTTTTATTATTATGTTCTTCTTTGTAGACCATGATGATCCTCTTGATGGTATTTTTAGAGCAAAGACAAAATAAAGAAGTGATAGTCTCTGGGTTCAACCCACGAACTATGACACGTATGTCAGGCTACTGACGCAGGGTCACCATGTATTTCTTTTTTTTAAGCTGTGAGAAATGCCTAACTGATGGGAACTAGAAACACCGCTATAAGCTTACTGTCACCTCGGCGGATGGGCCCCACCACGTCCCATCCAGCACAGCCCGCCTCTGGACTTCAAATTCCTTTTGGGATCGCCATTACCCTGAAGCAAGGCTGCACAAACCGAGATCCTCGTGCCACAATTCGGCCCAGTAGGTAATTCATGTGATTTGAGAATAGATTTAAGGTTAACAAATAGGATTTACTACATAATTTTCCCGTTATAAACGGCTTGACTTGTTAAAATTAGGTGTATCAGCTAGAAATGAAAGAATAGAAAACTACACTGCCTTTGAACAAGGTTTTACTTTCTCAGAGAAGAAAATCTTAAAATTGAATGAGCACCGAAGGAAGAACTCCCTGTAACTTTTGATCATGCTGTCCAGATTTTAAACAGATTATTCTGTGAAAACTGTTTTCCTCTCAGCTCCGTTTTATACTTCGCTTTACTTCTGCTATCATCCTCAGATTTGTTAACATATGAGTGCAGTTATACATGTTAGTGCTCGAGACTGTGCCTTTTTACCCGACTGCAAGAAAAGGGTATTGATTTTGCGATTATCTTTGTTTGTTATATTCTTTATTCCCTCATATCTTCCAAACCACTCGATGGATTTCTTTAATTAAGGTATCGTTAGATTTGCCTCCTTAGTCCTTAGACAGGTGACATAAAAGAAAATTTAATATGGGGGCTGCTAGATTTTATTGTTCAAGGTGAAAAAAAAATCCATCTATCACAGTTCGGTGGAACATTTCTTTCCTCCCCGACTGAAATATAAATTTTAGTTTTCAGTTTTTATTTTCGTATACAATTGCGGGCCCCTTGTTCTTATTTCATCATCACTGAAATTGTTTGACTTGTTTTTTAGTTTTTAGTTCACTTTTTGACATGGCAGGCAGGTTTTTTTTTATATTTGGTGGGTGGGAAATCATTAAATGACTCCTCCCGCTCTGGGCGGAGCGGAAGGGAGTGTCAGACTTCTACTGACTAAAACCACCCATGTTCCTTCTTAGCCTTTTGTGTCGAGGCCGCGGTATCTCTTTCGAATAACCCGCAGCCCCGACGGGTGCCTTACCCTTTGTGGGTAACACGCGAGATGTTATGAAGTTTTGTTACAAAATCATGGATACTTATTATTTATTTATTTATTCAGAAATACTTTAAACAGCTTACAGTTTTTTACCAAGTTTTTAATATCTGACAATAATCATATTACAATGTCAAATTAAGTTTTATATTAACAATAAATAAAAAAGGATAACAAAAATTAAATGACAAATGGTGTCTCAAATAAAACAAATAAATTAATATAAAATCGGTATAATTTCCTAAAATGTTGTATGCAATGAAAAGGTGATGTCAAATGATGTTAAAATTAATACACTAGTTTTACACAAATATGCCAGAGGAATTAAATAATAATACAGTAAGTACTAATACAGCCGTTAAGTTTACGTTCACAAATATACCGATTAGGTATTATTTTCTGATTATTGCTCCTAAAATAACTGAGTACTTTACTCAGCAGTATTTTTACAAAAAAAATACAACGGCAAATCATGAATAAGTGAGGCGACAAATGTGCCCCATCAGGTACAGGTGTTCACCCCAATAACTTTATATAAAACATGTATTACATGAGGTTCTCTTTTTAAGAGATTACTTTTTAACGCAGATTTATATATTCTTGTGCTGCTGGAAAACTTTGGTTTATCATCAACACCGAAAATGGGATATTTAGCATGTTTACTTCTATTTATAGGATCTGTTGTTGATTGCTTTATTTCTTGTATTAATTAATTAACAAACGCAAAATTAAATGGGAAGGAAAGTCTGCTATTTGTTATGATTGCTCATAATGATAACCATATCAAGACGACGTCCTTGAAAAATCATAACATGGCGTTGCCAAAACTTAATGCTTGTTTATGTTACTGACGAACTATATCAATGTTTACTAGCATTCAGCAAGTTTCCATCATATAGACGCTTTTTTTTTATTTGGGACAAGCCCGCCACACTATTCCCAAACCACTGTAACTTCTGTAAGCCAGAATCAACAGTGGCGACCACAAGAAAAGCACCGAGGCAATGAAGCTCGACGAAGTCCCAGAGAAACAATTTAGCTGTCTTGGATCCCGCAACGAAATTAATCAGAAAAGAATAGCGGAGGAGTAGGAAAAACATAATTTCCACTTCCCTCCATATCAGCAGGAGACAGAACAGAACAAGGTAAACAAGCACGCAGGGACGTATACAACTGGAATAAGCCTAGTTGCCTGGTCATATAGACGCTTATTGAAAAGTGGAACCTTGGTCCCATTTTTTACAAAACAACATGCTTTTGGAGGGTTATTATATAACCCCCCAATAAAAGGGAGGTATCTCGGGTGTTGTCTGGTGGGCTAACTGCCCAACATAAAGGGTGTAAAAGTACCCTTAACGCAAACGAAGGGCACTTGTTCCCTAACTCGCCGTCCGTCCGTCTCACGACGAAAACAGGCCGTGTCGACGGCGCGTTCGTGTTCCACGCGCGCCTCAAAGAGATGTCAGCAACATGGGAGGGGCCCGAAAGGGCCGACGCCTGTCGGGGCCGCGGGTAGTCCAACGGTTATCGCGGCCTCGACATAGAGGGCGAAGAAGGAACATGGGTGGTTTTTAGTCAGTAGAAGTCTGACACTCCCTTTCGCTCTGCCCAAGAGCGGGACCCCTTATTCGATGATTTTCAGCCAACAAAAAAAAAAAAAAAAAAAAGGGCACTTGTTCTCCTCACCACTGCGATCATTATTTTGTTCTAGACCATACCTGGAAACCCCCTAGTTACTGAAATATTGGGGGTCAAAGTTTTAAATTTTGCACAGCTGTTGTTTGTAAATACTATTTTTTTAGGTTATATCTTTACTTAAATTACCTCCATGACTCTTTTACTATTCAAAGCATCCACTAACACAATGTTTTAAGAGTGCTACAATGAGTTTTACCGTAAAATTAGATTTTTTCCCTAAAAAAAAAGGATTTCCCAGCAAATGTTTTTGCGTAGGGGAACTTTGTTTGATGTACAGAATTTTTGGTTGACGTATGTGTGAAGGGTTAATTTACAGCCTGTATATAAGTCGGAATTTTCTATATACGCTAATGTCGCGGAAAACTTTGATAGCGCGATGTAGGAGTTGCCAATTAGTCCGCACGTGTTGCGATAGATGTCGCTGTCGATACACGATGTCGATGTTAGTGACCAAGTCTGTTTAAAACTTTTATGGACACTTAATGCCAAACATCTTATTTTTATCGTGTGGCTAGGCCTAGTTTCCTCACGGTGTTTACCTTTACCAAAGCAAGCGATAATAGGGAAATTAACTGACTAAAAATAAATGTGATTACAATTAGTCCGTCTGTTAGATTATCGAAAAATATTTGATACTTACGTATTTTTTGTTTTATGAAATCAATAAAAATTGACGAAGATTAAACGCGTCTAAGATTTGAGTGGTGGTTTGTGACGTCACTCACCTGTAAAAATTGTCATACGAATGTCTTGGAATATGACGTCACACGAGTTTTCAAATCACTGCATCGTCTTCATTGTTTGTTTGCGTGAAAAAAGAAAAATACGTGTCCATTTGTCCCAGGACAAATGTTTGTGTGATGAGCACGATCATTTGTTCTGTGTCTGGGTGTAATTTATCTATAATATGTATGTATTTAGAAATATATAAGTATGTTTATCAGTTGTCTAGTACCCATAACACAAGCTCTGCTTAGCTTGGGACTAGATGGCGTTGTGTGATAGTTGTGGAATATTATTATTATTATTATTATTAATATATTTTGTAATTCTATCTGAAGGACTAATAAGATTGATAACTACCCTATTATACAATACGCACATGAATCCCAAAAATCAGGACTGTGTGTTTGGGTTCGAACTTTACAGGTTAGTTGACAGTCCAACGGTCTCACCACTGGGTTATCACTGCTGACGCCTGTCGGGGTTGTTCGAAAGAGATACCGCAGCCTCGGACACAAAGGGCCAAGAAGTAACATGGGTGGTTTTTAGTCAGTAGTAAGTCTGACACTTATTTCCAATCCACCCAGAGCGGGAGGTGTCATTTGATGATTCCCTGCACACCTAAAAAATGACACTGTTGATGTAATGATTTCATTTCTCTGATTTTTTTTAATAATCGTCGTCGATCGTTAAATAGGTATAATACGGCCGGGCAATAACAGGCAATCACGATTAATTCACCGAGCAATTGAAGCGGAAGCAATAAAGTCGCAAAAGTACGTCATTGTGCTGCCAATGACATGTGTTTCAATATACGTTCGGAGGATGGGAGGAGAGGCTGACATGGATACAATGTAATTATAAAGTATGGGTTTTTTATTCTGTTTGTTACTTAGCTACATTGAGGAGCTCGTGGCTTAAAAAGAACTGCCACTCGGGTCGATCTTTAGGTTAAGCTGCGCTTGCCTAGGTCGATCGGTGGATGGGTGACCGCCCATTACATACCGAGTTTCCTCCGTGCCTCGGAAAGCACGTTAAGCTGTTGGTCCCGGGTGCCATATATAGATCTTTGGCAGTCGTTACGGGTAGTCAGTGACCTGAAAGTCTGACATCCAGTCTTACCAAAGGGTATCGTATTACCTAGTATTAACTGGGTTGTGGAGGTCAGATAGGCAGTCGCTCCATGTAAAATACTGGTATTCAGCTGCATCCGGTTAGACTGGAAGCCGACCCCAATATAGTTGGGAAAAGGCTAGGCAGATGATGAGTTAGCTATATTGTGATGAACCTTCATAATGTATCTTAATGGTAATTGCAAATTTTACCTTAAGACCCGTTTTATCAGTATCGTAATGGGGTAATTTTATTTGATTAAGAACAGCGGTGACCCACTTTTCGGGTTCGAACCGAGGGTGCCGCATTACTTTGTGTACTTGATTTCATCACCACTGCTCTCAAAACGGTAAAATAAAACGTCGTGAGAAAACGGGCATGTCCTAGAACCAAAAATTCGACATCTACCATCCCGTGATGGGCCCGCCTGGTGTATTAAAGACCATTCCCTTTCATGGCGAAGAGGCATATAAAATAAAATAGTTTATTTGCACCTTCAAGTAAGAAAAATCGTTTTACAACTAAAATAAGCCTTGAGGTAAATAAAGTTGTATGATACACTTTCAGCCAGTATCCAAGCTAAGATAATTTAATATCTTGTAATAGGGTAGTAAACAAAAAAAATCTAATTAGTCCGACATATAGTTTCCCAAATAATTTTGGACACGTATTTTTTCACGTAAACAAACAATGAAGACGATACGGTGCTTTGAAAACTCGTGTGACGTCAAACTCTAAGACATAAGTATGACATTTTTTAGCGGTCAGTGACGTCACCAGCCCCACCCAAATCGTTGACGCGTTTTATCTTCGTAAATTTTTATTGATTTGATAAAACAAAAAATACGTATCCAATATTTTTCGATAATCTAACAGACGAATTAATTAGAATCAAAGTACCATTTTTTAAGTCAGTAAACATCCATTTTGCGCAGAGGATAGGAATAGGACAACAGATACTATTTATCCCGGTAATCTTTTCAAATGGTACTTCTAATTTCTAAGAAAGTTAGCTGAAGCTACTACTTTTTATGTAAATTACGGCACAAGACCCATATCCTCCAGCATTCCAATCATGAACCACAATCCAACACTGTCATCTCCGTTCCTATTCACAGTTCATTTTACCCCACTCTACCCTCCCAGGTCACAATATGAACGAATGTAAACATGCCAAGTGCTGACTCACTGTGCCCACTGTATGATTGATGAGGGTGGGATGGAGAACAGTGGCACTAGTTTGTGTCGGAGAGAAAATAAGTTCAGCTGGTTTGAACAGATTTGTGGGCTTTTGTTAAGATAAATGTTTTGACTCGGGGGCATTTAACATGAATTGAATAAAAATAATGCTATTGTACGGAGACATGAAATATCTAAACGTAAATTCGAACTCAGTTCAAAATAATATCACAAAGTATTTTAAGGGCACAACATACCCCATTGGGGCTGCGGGTTGTTCGAAAGATACCGGGGCCTCAACACAAAGGGCTAAGAATGAACATGGGTGCTTTTTAGTCAATGGAAGTCTGACACTCCCTACCACTCTGCCTAGACCGGGACGTGTTATTTTATGATTTCCCAACTTCAAAAGAAAAGGGCACAACACACATCACGCATACTCATACATAAAAATAAAGTCTACATTAGGTGCGAAACGATTGATAATAACTAATAAAACATTGAGTTTTTCTAAAAGTAGGACAAACACACACACACACACATCACACACACACACATATCACACACACACACATACACACTCACACTCACAGTTGAATTCTAGTAACAAAGCCAATTAAAACTCAATACTTAAAACTAAACCAATTTTTTCTAGCATAATAACAACGGGCAATAGTTTGTGTTCTGTAATGGCAAGTCTGACATCCAGTCTTACCAAAGGGTATCGTATTACCTAGTATTAACTGGGTTGTGGAGGTCAGATAGGCAGTCGCTCCATGTAAAATACTGGTATTCAGCTGCATCCGGTTAGACTGGAAGCCGACCCCAATATAGTTGGGAAAAGGCTAGGCAGATGATGAATGGCAAATGTGATTTAATATGTACCTATGATACAATATTCTTTATTGATTATAAGACTAAAGTAACTATGTACATTCATTAGAAACTATTAAATAAACTAACAAGAAACTTTTAAAAAGGCATCGAAATACTGCTCCTCAACGCTGCCAGCCGGTAATGTGCTCAAAAGACTGGCGGCCGCGGCATTGCCACGCTGTATGGCAATATTTAGCCTCTGGCCAAGATAAAAGCCAGCCTTGGGTCACGAGAAGCTTGTAAATTTCCTTACACAGGCTATGGGGCACGGCCCCAGAGTTTCAACCCCAAACGGCTCGAAAATATAGTTTCCACAAAGGTTACTATATTTACGGCGCTTGAGGTTATATCTTCAGCCGCAGCGGCACCACCTGCGCAGCACGATATGATGAACTAGGAAGATGTGATGGCGCAAGAGTATCGAAACATGTTGCGTCCCACACTAAAGGCCTACCCATCTTCCAAGGAAACAAAGACATGCCGTCCGGTCTTTTACCATAGTCGCGTACCAAGCCATTGGGTACCATTTTTTTTTGTTCTATTCTTTCCTTTATTTCTGTTTTTTTTTTTTATATATTGTTACCCTAATAAACTAGAGTACCTACTTTACTGCGAAGATCCTAGTTCAGAACCCAATAACTCATTACCTGGAAAAGTCAGTCAGTAACTGATCCCAAGACTTAGTTGCTCAGTAGTTGTAGTTAGAAAAAGGAATTAGAAAAGAAAAAAAATAGAAACCAACAGACCAACAAAGACATGAATAATGTATGTAAACATTTACATAAAAATTAAAACACATCAACCAACCAAATAATTATATAATTTGTTATTTAATACGTTATCTACGTTAATTAACTACTCACTCTTATCTACAATATGGCAAAGTTCAAATATTTGTTTATGAGAAACAAAACATCTGATTATGATAAGCATCCAATTCTTACTGCAGTGAATCTGTGAGATCGAATCATGAAGGTCGTGGTTACCGGTGCTGCAGGATTTCTTGGCTCTCGAGTGGCTGATGCCTTGCTGAGCAAGCAGCCTCCTTGTCCTCTTAATGTGACAGAACTCATACTGACAGATGTCATAACACCTTCAACAAGACCTGATGACCGTGTCAAAGTTATAGCTCTCGACTTGACGAAGCCATCCGCTGCTGAAGAACTTATCGATGGAAACTGTGATGTAGTCTTCCATCTTGCTGCCGTCGTCAGTGGTCAAGCTGAAGCAGAATTCGAATTTGGACTCAAAGCAAACTTGGATGCAACAAGACTACTCCTTGATGCCGTAAGAAGAAAAGCTCCTAACTCGAAATTTGTTTTTGCTAGTACGGTTGGTGTTTTCGGAGGAGATTTGCCGCCGATTGTCGATGATTTAACTGCAGTGATGCCTCAGACTTCTTACGGTACTGCTAAAGCCATGTCAGAGTTACTGGTCAACGATTACTCTCGCCGTGGCTACGTTGATGGTCGTATAGTGAGACTGCCAACAGTGAGCGTTCGTGCAGGAGTCGCAAACGCTGCAGTGACGTCTTTCGCCAGTGGAATAGTGCGGGAGCCTTTGAACGGAAAGGTGTCGATATGCCCAGTGGAGCAGGAGCAGGAATTGTGGTTGGCGAGTCCAGCGACTGTAGTGCGTAACATCGTGTTTGCAGCGACGTTAGAGGCTAGTGTGCTGGGGAAATGGCGAGCCATCAACTTACCAGGATTGCGTGTGTCTGTAGGAGATATGTTAGCAGCTCTACGTTCAGTTGCTGGTGATCAAATCGCGTCTCTAGTTCGCTTCGAGCTCAATGAAACAATTGCCCGCATGGTGGCATCTTTCCCCATCAACTTTGATAACAGTCGCGCCCTGAAACTTGGTTTTGCTGTCGATATCAATTTTGTTGACGTGGTTCGTTCCTATGTGAAGGATGATTTGAATAATGTTATAACTCCACCACCCACCATATATCGATAGATGCTACAAATGAAGTAATTTGAATAAAATATGGATTTCATTTCAAGTAACAGTTGTTTTTATTTCCATCTATAATTAATTTGATTTGATGTAGTTAGAAGTGGGCAGCAGTGGTCCAGTGGTGGCAACCCTGACTTACAACCAGTAAATCATGGGTTCGTACCCAGGCAGCTGTATTACTTTGTGTAGTTTATTTCATCACCACTGCTCTCAAAACGGTGATGGAAAACATCGTGAGAAAACCGGCAGGCATGAGTTAGAATCAAAAATATTGAAGAAATGTGACATCTACCAACTCTACTGGGCCCGCGTTGTGTATTATGGACCATCCCTCTCCTAGAGAGGAAGCCTCGGTAAGTTATTCTCTGCAGTGGAAACATTATTGGCTGATGACGATGATGTAGTTAATATAACTCGTGAGTATTTATCATCATCATCAGCCTATATTGCTCCCGCTGCAGGGACTCGATTTTTTGGTTCTAAGAAATGCCGGTTTCCTCACGATGTTTTCCTTCAAAGTTTTGACAGCAGTGGTGATGAAATAAATTACACAAAGTAATACGCCTGCCTGGGTTCGAACCCACGACCAACTGTTCGTAAGTCGGGGCCGCAACCACAGGGCCACCACTGCTTTGTGTTCATGACTTCCATAAAATAAATATTTAAAGAAAAGTGAATATAACCAAAAATAACATAAAAAGCCGTTTTCACTAACGCTAGTCGAAATCAAATAAATGAATGAAATAGCGCTATTGAATTTTTTATCACAAACTCGAGCTTTAAAAATCCAACAGCGCTATTTATTGGCATTAGAATGTTTTAAATCCTGTACCGTAAATAAAACAACGAAAAAGGTTTAATAAATAAGCTGGCGAACCTGTTCTGTGGACAAAAAAAAACGAGACGGAACGCCCAACTCATCCGTATCAGCCCTTTCGTATTTGTTACAAATAAATTCTTTAAGGTGAAACGGATTAAGGGTTGCCTTACCGTTTTCTGTCTAGCTTGAATTGAAACAAATACATGAGCTTGTTATGGATGGCTGTATGTCTTTGTTTACGAAACATGACATACGTGACGCCAGTAATCTCCAAATGGTTAGGTAGAAATGTGAACTCAGCAACACCAATATGTATACACTTAGCAACGTAATTACCTAAAATAGAGAACTGCCCTTGTCACTTTTCAAAAATAAGTTGAGAATTTTTTATTTTTTTAAGTTAGTTATTATTAATTAAGAATAATTTTTTAATTTAATTTTTTTATACCTACAAAATTTGTACGCCGTTATTGGCAAAACATGGACGCTCACAACATACATTAATTCAATACCTTGCATGTCTGATTAATCAGTTTATGTAAACGCATGTTTGACAAATGAATTATTCTTTCTTTCTTTCTTTTTAAGAACCAATATCGCTTACTGTATTGATTAAATATTTATGTTACCTAACGAAACTAATATTTTGGAACCCATAATATCTTAAAGTAGGTCAAATCTCAAGATGCACTCGTTATTTTACGAAAAATTCGCATTTTAACTTTGCTGAGTGTATACATACTATTGCTCTTGACTGTACGGTCTACCTAATACACCCACATTTCACCAGATATGTTTAAATCCAGTAACAGGGGGCGACCCTATTGCCATCAACTGGGCACAAATCCAGCCTCCATGGTTAACAAGGAACCCTTATAGTTTCGCCAAATCCATTTGTCCGCAGTATTGCTCAAAAACTCTTAGTACTTTATAGCTGCAATTTGGCATGAATATACAAATGAGTTACGCGACGAAGTGCTAAAATAAAGAAAGAAAATTCTTTTTGTAGGGTATCTCCAGTACACATTAAAGTGGGGTTGAGTTTTTTAATTTTATTTTTTTATGAGATATTAAATGTAAAAATTACATAATACGTTAAGCTGTTGGTCCCGGCTGTTTTTGCAGTCGTTACAGTTAGTCAGTGACCTGAGAGTCTGACAACCAGTCTTACCAAAGGATCAGTTTAACCCAGTATTAACTGGGTTGTAGATGTCAGAAATGCAGTCGCTCCGTCTAAAATACTGGTATTCCGCTACATGCGGTTAGACTGGCAGCCGAACCCAACATCAATAGGAAATGGCCAGGCCTATTGACAGATGACTTAAAGTTAACAATTAACTAAGAATTAACAAATAATGATAAAAAGTGGTGTTGAGAATATTTCTCTAGAATGGATTGTAGTGTGTGTGTGTGTGTGTATGTAATCCCGTCGCGTCGGGGCTGTGGGATGTTGTAAGAGATACCGCGGCCTTGACATATAGGGCTACGAAGGAACATGGGTGGTTTTTAGTCAGTAGAAGTCTGACACTTCCTTTCGCTCTGCCCAAGAGCGGGAGGGGTTATTTGATAATTTCCCACCCACCAAAAAGAAAATAAGTGTGTGTATGTGGATGTGAGAATATATATTATAATACAATAACATATACAAGGGATGTAGTAGTACATTACTCATAGTTTTTATACCGGTGTTATATTCAGTGCATCATGGAGACATTTATCTTGGTCGCACGTGCCTTGGAGGAACGTGGACGATTCTTCATGTTGACGTGAATGTTATATGTAAATTTTGAATTGGCGGCGTGTATTTTCTTGGCAGCATGAAATAAAAAGAAATATTTTAAATATGTTGCTCTGTACAGCCAGTGTATACATTTAGACGGTAACATTTTGGAGCAATATTCGCCTAGTGTATTAAATATAATTTTTATGTTACTTATGTAAACTATTAATGTAAGGATCGTAGCAAGTGGCGTTCTCTGGTTTCTGTCTACCTCCATGGGATAAGGGCGTGAGTTTACGAATGTATGTATCATAACGAAACCTAAATACTGAAAGAAAGAAAGAATAGTTAGATTATGCAACAAGGGGATAAAGTAGTGTCTTATGTAGCGGGCGCCGCGCCGTATTGAATCCCAAACAAAACGAAGGATTCCAGCGTTAACTCCCGAGTGGAGCGAGGGAATTAAGACAAGAATCTTGAGTACAGCGTGGGAATCAAGGTCGCCCAAGACTAAGGCACCTTTATCCCCGAGTTGAATACTCTAGTTTTCACCTCATCTACGACACAATAAAAGCAATAGTACTAGAATCAAAGTATTTATTAAAATAACAATTACAGTCTGTTATTAGACCTAATTAAAAGCACTGATCTAGATACAGATTTAACCATTGATATATTAAAACTATAGATACGTTGTCCGCCCTCAAAAATGACAACATGAAATGAAGCCAATTGGCCACATCGCGCTTAGTTACGCACCAACCTCTCGCGCGATGCTACGTTTGTTCTTAATTTAAATCGTGTGTGTAAACCTGTGCGAAACATAAAGACAACAGGCATCCCGCTGTTCGGTATCATATTTTCTTTCCCTTTCTTTACGTGTAAAAGTAGTTTTATAATATTTTCGCCGTTTTGAAGCACCGCCATGTTAGTTCATGACGTGTCTATATATAATACGTCATTGGATTTAACGCCCTTTGTAGTTCTCCAATTGTAAAAATCGTCGTAGGTTTTCATGTCACAAGGTACCTATCGTAAAAAATCGTATGCGATTTATCTTCCAAATTCAAATCACATTACTGACCAGCGGGTCATAATGAAATTCAGTATAATATTAATGCCCTGCTAGACCTCAGGTCATAAATGACTTACTTTAAGTTAGGTTTGCATGATATATAATTTGACATTGTCGAGCAGGTGGTTAAAAAAAAATAAAGCAAAAAAAAAAGGTTAAAGTTTTTATTGGTTTCACACAGGAAGGAGAGGCAGGAGGTTTTTTTGTTTTTTTTTTTTGTTTCAAATAGACAAAAAATTAAAGATTAAACAGTAAACATATAATACACATTCATACCATATAGTAAGTCAAATCTCAAACTTGCATTCGTTATTTCACGATAAATTCGCGTTTGAACTTTGCCAAGTGTATAAATTATACATATTATTGCTTGTGGCAGCATTTACATGACGACATTGTTCAAATGGATTCTAAGCCTTCAAATAAATCAGGATTCGATTGTAGGAGCACAATCGTGACGTATATTGTAAGGGTTTATAACACAAAAAAAGTATCTTGTAGTGCGAGTATTTTGTTATATTTTACGTAAAACAATATCACGGCTGTGGGCCCAGAAGGAGTAAGCATTAGTGATGGGAGCTTATGGATGGGGGGCAAGCCTATTTTCATCAACCGGGCACAAATACAGACTCCATGGGTGTTACTGAAAAATCTATTGCACGACCTGAGAATTGAACTCAGGACCTCATGCCCAACAGTCGCTAAATATCTAGGTAAGTAAAGTAGTCATTCAATATCTCTAAGTACTGCAGTAACTGCTGCATTCAGAGACGTTTAATGATTACTAAAGCCATCAAAAGATTTTGATACTTTATTGCCGCACTCACAGAGCTTTAATGATTACTTAGGCCACGACTTAGTAAAGGTTATGACAGTTTTGTCACACAAAAGTATGTCAAATCATTACTAAGTGACGACTTGAGTACTCATTAAATATCTCTGAGTGCCGCATTTACTGCAATACTCAGAGATCTTTAATGATTACTTAGGCCATCACTTAGTAAAAGTTATGACAGTTTTGTCATACAACAGTATGTCAAATCTTAACTATGTGACGGCTTAAATAATCATTAAATATCTCTGAGTACCGCAGTAAGTGAAGGCTTTGTATGTCAAATCATTACTAAGTGACGACTTACTGCGGTACTCTGAGATATTTAATGATTACTAAAGCCGTCACTTAGTAAAGATCTGACATACTTTTGTGTCACAAAACTGTCAAAACCATTACTAAGTGATGTCCTAAGTAATCATTAAAGCTCTATGAGTGCGGTAGTTAATGATCATTAAATATCTCTGATGCTAAGGAATGAGGAAAACGGCTATTAGGAAAGTTTTGAGTATGAATGTGGATGAGCATAGGTGTAAGAAAGACCAAAGATACTATTGGTTGACTATATAGAGGATGTCAGGGCTAAAAAGGACGTGTCTGATGAGGTAACGAGAAATAGATAAGAAAAGAAAAAAAAACTATTATATTATTATTATTATATGTCTACTTCTACACTTATAATCACACTTCACACTAATATTATAAAGGCGACAGTTTGTGAGTGTGTGAGTGTGTATGTTTGTTACTTCTTCACGCAAAAACTATTGAACGGATTTAGATAAAATTGGTACGCAGATAGTTAATAACCTGGATGATCTGGAACCTGGAACACATAGGATAGTTTTTATCCCGATTTTCGAGTTGAAGCGGGCGGAGCTGCTGGCAACAGCTTATCAAAAAGATGAAAGATTTGTTTGTTTGTTTGTAACGAATAGGCTCCGAAACTACTGGACCGATTTGAAAAAATCTTTCATCGTTGGGAAGCCACTATCCCCGGGTGACATAGGCTACTTTTTATCCCTGCATTCCCACGGGAACGGGAACTACGCGGGTGAAACCGCGTGACGTCCGCTAATCTCAAATAAGGCATGACAGCAGGAGAATGATAAAATATTAATATAGTGTAAAGCTATGTTTATGCACAAAACGATCCTTTTCCGTTTTAAAAATCGTTCGAGTTTATGATAAATTTATTCGCGTGTTTGCTAGGGCCACTTCTTTACAAATATGTAATGATGACAATGATTAAATAAAACCGACAAAAACCATTTTCTTTTTGGTTGGTGGGAAATTACTAAATGACTCCTTCGGCTCTGGGCAGAGCGGTAGGGACTGTCAGACTTCTACTGACTAAAAACCACTCATGTTCCTTCTTAACTCTTTGTGTCGAGGCCGCGGTATCTCTTTCGAACAACCCACAGCCCCGACGGGCGTCGCGTCGGCCCTTGCCCACAGCAAAGGGACCCCTTCCATGTTGCTGATATCTCTATGAGGCGCGCGTAGAACACCAACTCGCCGTCGACCCGGACTGTCGTCGTCATAAGACAGACAGACGGCGGTTTAGTCCATTACTCAAAGTCCACAGGCCTGCGTCTACGGTAGCCGGAAGCCATCATGTGGCCCCCGACGCCCGGAGCGTCTTCCGCGGCGGCTTGGACGAGAAGATCTCTCCCTCTCACGTTCCGCCACCTCCTTCGCTAGCATCACTGCTTCGCAGAAGGAGGCGGCGGCGTCCCATTCCCTCTCGCCCCGAACCAAGACTTGCACCAGGGCCGGACGCAAGAGGTGGTCTTCACCGATCGCTGCTACGAGAACACGGTGGGGGGTCTCTGCCTAAGCTAAAAATCATAATATTACGACTTTAATCCCTGAAGAGTAAGGCAGAAACGTAGCTACCAAAAACAGTACCCCCACATTTTGCCAGTTTCATTTAAGTCCTATTTTAAAGGGGGCGAGGCTATTGCAAACTACCCAAATAAATCCACACTATGTGGCTACTACCAAGAAACTCCTGATGTAAAAGCCAAAAACACAATTTGCCCGACTCGGGAATCGAACCCACGACCTTATGCTTAACAGTTCCGCTTGCAATCTCATAACCAACAACAGTCAGTATTTTTTACTAGATAAAAATAGCTTCAAGCCAGGTTAGGAAAAAAGAAACAATATTTCATAAGACATTAATATATTTTGTTCTTTATACAAAGGATGGGTGACTACTTAATTATCTATAAAGGTTGGCGCACACCACTGCAGCCAAGGACTTGGCTTAAGTTTTTACATAAAATATTAAAATGGAGAAAATTACATTCCGCTTGTGTATAATTGCTTTAACTTGGCTTCAAGCCATTCGAGAGGGAAAATAGTTCACTTTGAAAAACTAAGCGAGTAGTTTGCATAGTTACTATAGGTAAATTAATAACGGGTCCACTCGTGTATAAGAAATTGCTTAAAGGTTAAATTATTTTTATTCGATGTTTATTTTAATGCTACAGAGTTATTAATTATTCTGCATTTGAAAACAAAGATTTCTATTGTGTCTTATTTTCTTGTGTTGTGGTAATATTTAAACAAAGTAAATAATAAAAAATAATACTAGTTGTATATTTTATTCGTGGTACAAGCTAGTAAGAACTGTAAGCCGATTTAAGCGAAGCAAACAATCCCAGCATCTCCACCATGTCGCCGCCGCCGCGCCACCACGCTATCTACCGCCACGGCATCCGCAGCGGCGCGGCGACGGGTTTGAAATTAATTCTGAATGTTGCAGTATATCATTTTTATTGCATCATTAATTTTTATCGTTTGAAAATTATAGGAAATTAACAAATCAATATCTATTTCAATACATAGATTGGTTAAAATACAATCTATGAAAAAAATTACAATACCTATGCAAAAACGGACATTATTAAAAAAAACTATAAAACATGAAAATATAAATCAAGAAAACATCAAAACTAAATCAAATATATTTTAACTTTATTGTTAAAAATGGAATGCCTCTGATCGTCCCAATCATTTATTATTTCTCCGAATCTACGTTAATCTTGTCTACGGTGGTGCGCTCTGAAAACCTTCAAATATTGACAATGACAAAGTAAATATATATCACTATTGACATAATGATATATAAAAAAAATATCAAATTATATAATAATTAAGCGTGTATTTTATATTCTCTCTGTAGTAGTCAAATATCTAGTGACAGGAAACGTTGCTTGGTCGACAGATTTATACAAATATAGAAATATTATTTTTTTAAGTAAGAAATATAAGCGTATTAAACAGGTACGTATATTTCTTCTATAGTTTTTTTATTACTATATAATTATATGTAAAAAATAAAATAATTGCAACATGAAATAGAATGAATAGTGAATAGGTGTCACCAACATGTAATTACAAAAAAAAGTATTAAAATGATCTTTATTTTCTATTTGTGTGGTCAACATATCTTGATTTCGATTCTAAACTTTTAGATATAACAAATTTAAATATTTTCTTTAGATTCTTTCTCAGCATTACTATTCATACAAATAAAACAAAATTACACGAAAGTTTATAAAATAAAACAATGCTTAATAAAAATAACACTATGTAAGATACTTTGCTATTCAAATAATAGATTTTGTTGCATAATATTATGTGCAACATGATTTGCAAATGTTTGTGTGATGAGCACGATCATTTGTTCTGTGTCTGGGTGTAATTTATCTATAATATGTATGTATTTAGAAATATATAAGTATGTTTATCAGTTGTCTAGTACCCATAACACAAGCTCTGCTTAGCTTGGGACTAGATGGCGTTGTGTGATAGTTGTGGAATATTATTATTATTGACACAAACTTTTCGGCAACTTATGCCAATACAATACCCTTTTTACTTTTCCTCTTTAGTATCGCTAGAATGATCATATTTTTTTCCAGGTCCCAGGTTCATAAAAAGTTCCTATTTTAAAATTATGTGTGCAGCACTTTCTGTAAAAATCTCAAAACGATTTTCATTTAGTTTGACAGCTAAACTCAAAGATGTTGAAAACGTCAATCCTATAAATTCTTTGATAACACAATTAGGATGATATTTTAAACGTAGACGGCAGATGTTCTGTCTGTCTCATCCTTCTGCTGTCTAAATTATATTTTCTTTGACTTGCACTTTTGTAAAATATTTGTGGCTTTTTATCTCAAAAGGTCAAACATATAAGTAGGTAATAAAACCAGTAGGTATGATCTGGCCTTTTATTCTATTAATACCTCATTCTAAGCTAGGCCAGCTCAAGATCAAAGTACGCGTGCTGTTGACAATAGAATCACGGTCGTATATTATATTTGCCGCGAAATTATTGACCAAGTACAAACTCTAACATAATACTCGTAAGTAATCAACTCTGAACTTAATTATTATTCACGTATGAAAAAAAATGTGATAATTGTTAGACATTTATAATGATTATTATTGCGTAGGTATTACACCACTTCAATCAATTAATCATTTATTTTGTGAACCTTATGTATGATTACAGATAGTATATTGTTAAATAGTCACATATATTTTTTTAGTTTTGAGTCAACTGAGGTTGAGGCAGAAAGTAGAATTTATTTCAGATAATCATATAATTTTGTCGTTCTTCTTAAACTAGTTCTAGTTTTAAAATAAGAGAGAGTTAGAGCCAGGGCTCGATTAAACCGTTACGAAAAGATTGCAAACCATACTTTTCAGCACATTATCTGTCAGAATCTGGTGACCTGCAGCCTAAAATGACGGCTTAAACAGAATCATTATAGGGTAAAGATATGAATCACGTTCAAATTCTCAAAATAGCCACAGACGAAATATTATGAATTGTCAGTTTGTAATAAATAATATATGATCAAACGAACTTACAAGTGAAGTTCGATCTTTATTATGATGAGTTGCTTCATTTGAAGATATGATCATAACAACGTAGTTTCCTTACTTACTTGGTAACTTCGCACATAGTTTAAAGATTTTTAATTTTTAAAACGGTTAGGTGACGTAGGTCCGGTATGTCTGTGCCTCTGTGTTGGCACTGACGTTTAGCTCATTTTTTGGAGTCAATTATTGGTATGATACAAAACTTTCCCTGTATCTGGGTAATATCAAGTGTAGGGAGGGCGGGAGATCATATCTTCAAATGAAGCAACTCATCATAATAAAGATCGAACTTCACTTGTAAGTTCGTTTGATCATATATTATAATTCGTTGCTTCATTTTTCAGATATGATCATAACAACGTAGATGTTAAGAGTCAAAAAGTTTTGGACTGGAAAAAGAAATAACAACAACGTTAAGTATAAACATTATCGTTTTATTTATCAATAAATCAGTCTTGGATACAGCTTCTTAATTGTAAAGGTATTTTACCTATTAACTTAAATTCACTTGAGATCTAAAAATAATTTTAATTTGCATTTCTAATCAGAATTATAAGTAGTTTTCCGATGGTAAGCAGACAGACCTGGCGAATTCGCCTTCATTTATAATAGACCTGTTATAAAAACAAGCAAATGAATTGGATGAACTAGTCCACCCGGCGGTTTTGCGAATAGTTTCTATATTTACTCCAGCCAAGTTCGCGGCCGACGTGGCTGCGTGTCTTGTGCTATGTGCCCCGAATTTACCGATATCTACGCCGCTCTCAGACAGCATGTGTTTGATCCATCTACTGATGGTTTGTGTGGTAGCGGCTTTGTGTGGACGTTTGTACGTCAACAACAGATTGCATGTACTCTCAGGTCTTATATTTTTAGTGATAGAAATATAGTCTGAGAGAGCTGTAGCTGGGCAAATGGAAATATTTTCCCTGAAATATGGTAGAAACAAGACTGGCTGTTCCCTTCCTGGTGCGGATGTTTTGATGATATCCGTTATAACGATTTTTATTCCGTTATCTGAGAAACTTATGTTGTCAAGTTTAATTAATGAAAGCGTTTGTACCCTGTGAGCCGTGCAGATTGCTAAAAGAATCACAAGTTTTTTAGTGATCTTTTCTAGAGGCAGCTCTTTGTTAGGGATCCAGGTTGAAACGAAATTTAAAACTAGTTGGGGATTCCAAGTGGTGGAGTATTTGGGTCTCAAAGGTTTTAATTTAAACGCACCTTTAAGGAGACGTTTAATACATTCGTCTGAGCCAATATTATTGCCTATAAGGGCTGACAAAGCAGACCGATGAGAATTTAGGCTGCCGTACGCACACCCGCTATTAAATTGTAACGTTAAGAATGAGAGTACAGAAGATGTTGGAGGGAGAAATGCATTAATTTTGTTTACCGTACAGTATTGCCACCAAAGCTTAAGTGAAGTATTGTATTGCTGAATAGTACTGTTGGAAAAGGATGATAGCATCAGTGTAGCCGAGTCTGCGCAGGCACCCCGTTGCATGTAAGCTTGCCGGAGAGCCTCGCGACACCCAGGGTAAGGTTCTTGTGTAGAGGGTGGCATTCTCTGAAATGAGATTGCAAAAGGTATTTATTGGGGTTTAAATAAATAATTTCGGACACTATAAGGTTTTGTAATAGTGGGAACCAAGGTTGTGATGGCCAGTTAGGATATACGAATATACCGCATGCATTATCATCGATAATTTTTCTAAGGCATTTTAATATTAGGGAAAATGGTGGGAAAGCGTAGAAGTAATAGGTATTCCAATCTAGTGTAAACGCATCGACTGATACAGCGTCGGGATCTTGTCTCCATGAGACGAAACTGGTACACTTGGCATTAACGCGAGACGCGAATAAGTCAATTTCTGGTTGACCAAAATATTGTATAATATCCTGGAAAGCGTCATTGGACAGGGACCATTCCGTATCCGGATTAACGATTCTGGATGCAGTATCGGCACGGTTTTCTTTTGTGTTTACGTATGACGCATAAACCCAAAGGTCACGCTGCTCACACCATTTCCAAAGAGACTTGGCCAAGTCGTTTAAGTGGGGGTATTGAACACCCCCCATACGATTCACGTAACTGATTGCAGTCGTATTGTCCATGCGAAGTAATATTGCACAGTTGGTTAGCTGGTAAATGACTTTAATCCTAGAAAAGCTGCCATTAGCTCTAAATAGTTGATATGAAATGCCTTTTCAGATGACTTCCATTTACCATGTACTTGAGCGTTCTTGCAAACAGAACCCCAACCTGATCTTGACGCATCTGTATAGATTTCGATTTCGAAATTAGGCTGTCGCATGAGGTTGTGACTTGTGTCGATATTTGACAGCCACCAGTACAAATCATCTAATATAATATTAGGTAACTTAATTTTGACATCATAATTGTTATTATGTTCCAGTATCGCAAGGTATTTTTGTCGCTCTAAGACCTTTGTGTACAGCCAAGCGTACTTAACGGCTGGACAAGCTGCGACTAATACACCGACAAAACGAGCTAATTCGCGAATAGAACATGAACGTAGTTTTGTAAACTTAATAACCAACTCGGCAATATTACGTTTCTTTTCGGCTGGCAATTCTAAATTAAGGCTTCTGGTATCATAACAAAATCCTAAATATTTGCATGATTGTCGTGGTTTCATCATACTTTTTTCGTAATTGACAACGAAGACGAAGTTTCAAAGTTTCGTTAACATTATTAAGACACTTGTCATAAGTGTCTCCTATACATAAGATATCGTCTAAATAACATACTGACTGGAAGCCGCGATGTCTGAGGTACGTTAGAACTTCCTTCATAATCTTAGTGAAAACCCGTAGCTACGGATAACCCGAACGGCATGCAATTAAAACTAAAGGTTTTAGTTTTCAACGCATTATTGGGCTTAAATTGAAATTTTAAGTATTTACGGTCAGCATGCCTAATGGCTAGCAGGAAATACGCATCTTTCAAGTCGATAGTGGCTAGGTATCCGTTGCGTGGTATCAGTTTGCACGCTGTTCGGTAATCCTCCATTTTAAAATGTTCGTTATTGATGATTTTATTTAAGGATTTCAAATTTAATATAAACCGGTTATCGCCGTTAGGCTTCTTAGTGAGAAATATTTTAGATATGAACTGATCTTTAGTTATATAGCACTCTGAGATGGCCCCTAATGCTTTTAATTTATTAATGGCTTTCATCATGTCTGATTTTTCTGTATATGATAGATTATTTTTTGGTACTATTGATTGACTTACAGGCATAAGAAAAGGTATTGGGTATCCATTTTTTAACCAATCAAGAATAACATTGTTGTTGGTAATTTTTAACCATCGGTCATAAAAGTGGGTAAGTCTACCCGCATGTACCTGTATTAACGGTGACTCTGAGCAGGCGTTCGCGGCTTGTCCTGCGACGCAGGACGATGAGTCTGAGCTGTTGGCGTGTATGGGCGGCGATTCCCCGCTGTCGCCGGCCTCCTGTATGCACCCCGCCCCCCCCTGTTCGCCGGGTAACGAGGAGGCGGATTCCAGTTTCCCTGGTAAGCCGGGCGAGTGTTAGGCTGTTGAGGTGGTTTTGGCACCTTCGCGGTCTTCTTAATGGAAAGGCCTTGTTTTTCAATGGCCTTGGCGGCTTTTATTTTCTCTGATAGGGACGAGCCAAACAGTGATTCGTCCCTTTCGGACTCGTTTATTATATTTAAAAAAGCCTTGTCTAGACTCGGAGTGATTAATTTCACTCGAGTCTGCGTTGTCGAGTAATGTGAGTCACATAGTAGGCGGCAACCATTGCTCAAATGTTTCATAGCTTGCACCTTGCTGTCGGACTTCAGCAAAAGATCCATGCCTCTGTTGACGGCAGTGATGCCGGCACCTAGTTGCTGTTGAGACGCTGTAAGTGTCTTGTCACGATTACGCACCATGTCTGGTACCGCAGCTGCGATTTCTGCGTTCAATTTTGGCGCTTGAAGAAGCCTACAATTGTCTGGTGCAAGGTACTCTTTTAGGAGTCCATCTTTGCTTTCCTTAGGCATACCCTTCCTCAGTAAAGGAAGCCACAATTGCGATAAATTACTGTGAATGTTGTCGCCATAGTCAGGTAAGTCCGACGTGGATTCACCGAGAGCTGACAGTAGATCAGGATCTAGTTCAGGTTGGTCTGCGCTGGAGGAGGTTTCCTCTTGAGGACAGGGTGCCACCTGGCCGTCTTGTTGGTCGGGGTTATCACCGGGTTCCAATTCCACAGCTTGTGAAACGGGTAGATCGGATATTGGTTCCGCATAAGTGTCCTCATTATTACCCAGGGCCTGGACGGCATCTTCGTTACCTGTAATTACGATTTGTAATTAAGGTTGTGAAGATAATAATTTGAAGGTAGTGTGAAAATAAATTTGAGAAATGAGATTTAGCACGTTATCGGTACCTCTACTTAAGATTGTACGTTTTAATGTGCTTCTTTGTCATCGTTGGAGACTCGCAGTCAACCCCGATGCAATAATACGGAATTTTCATTTAGTTTTGAAAATATGTCAAAGTTATTGACCCGCAGTCAATCCCAAAGCATAAACAAAACGGTTAATTAGTTCCACTTTTTAGAACACTCACTAATTAATGCATATAAGCTTACCTTCGTCATCCGATGAGGATATTTCTAATGGTCTAATTCTCCGTCGATGTTTTTCTTTTTCCTCTAGTTTGCGAATTTTTCTAGCGTAGTGCTCAATTCTCGATTGCGCGCTCCTTTTCGGCATGTTGCTTGAAGGGCGCGTGCGATAGTTACCGCGCACGAAAAAGGAATGAGCTAAACGTCAGTGCCAACACAGAGGCACAGACATACCGGACCTACGTCACCTAACCGTTTTAAAAATTAAAAATCTTTAAACTATGTGCGAAGTTACCAAGTAAGTAAGGAAACTACGTTGTTATGATCATATCTGAAAAATGAAGCAACGAATTATAATGATAAATTGTGAAATTTATATTAATATCTTATTGTGATTTTGGTAAAGCGGCCACTTTAACACCCCAGAACTGCTTTTGCGAAGAAAGTTAATAGTGTAAATAAATAGCTGAATTTTATAACTATACATAATAATAATATGGTTTACAAACGGGATGGTGACATTTTGTAAAGTAAGACATAGCAAGACGGAGTTGGAGATTGGTGCAATTATATTATTTTTACTATAAAACAAACAATTTAATAATATTAAAACAACACTCACTTTGACCAACAAAGGATAGAACTAGGAAGTATCCCATGAAAAATTTTATAAAAAAAATAAATTAAATCTTTTATTACGCACACAGCCAAGGAGTGGAACTCCTTGCCTGGTAGGCTTCTTCAGGGTAAGCTCGTTCCATCGTCGACCTCATCTCTGCCCATAGGGCAAGTTTGAGGTCAAGAGTAAGACAATTTCATATAAAAAAAAACATAAGTATTTTTTTAGTATCAAACAATAAAAACTTTACTATAATTTATTTTCTCTATCGTAGTGCATTAAAGATATTCCATTAGTTAATTTTGTATTCTGATTTCTATTAAGATTCTCATAATTGTGTAATTTAGGAACTGTTGGAATTTTATCAAGTTATAATGTAAGGCTGAATATTAAATTTATCGTTGCAGAAGTTTTTTTTTTATGTTGAGATTAAATACTCTTGCTAGTATTAAACAGTACACTAGGACATTCTTATTTTTTAGATACTATTGGTGCAGTTTTATAATAAAGGGTGTAAAAGCACCCTAAACAAAGCTGAAAGGTACTTGTTTTCCTTATCCTTTATCATTCCCTAAAACGTGATTTTTCTCCCCAAAAATTAAATATTTCTTCCAGCGATATTTTTAGGGTTACTTGGTTTGATGTACATAATGCTTGGTTGACTGCTTCGTGAATTGTACGTTTACACCCTGTATAACCTAATATTAGAGATTTTCAAACAATCTGTGCAAATCAACCATTATTAACATACTACATCAAAGCTAAAATGTGGATTATGTGCTTCACACAAGAGTAATTTACATACAAATGCTTTGAGTATTGGAATTCCTAGCTCTAACATCACTGTAAACGACGACAAAGCTGATATTAAATTAGGTTTTGCAAAATTAAATCAGAAACTTATTAGGTAAATTAAATCCTTACTCAAATCACTTTTTTAAATTCAGTCTAAGGATTTATAAGTTAATTTTGTCCGTTATTTTCAAATTAACAGGTGATATTTAATTTTATTCTATTTTTTTTGTTTTTTTTTTTGTTACTACAATTATATTTTTGTACCTTGCATTCAATCAATACCTACTTACTCTATCACCAACGACATGTAATAAAATGACAAAATTAAATCTTTTTAATTTAATTCCTTTTGTTTTGAGGATCTGTCAGACGAGTGAAAATAAAATATACAAAATAATTATTTATGAATACTCAGTAATTATTTTTTATGTTAAACCTATTCATTTTTATACGCCCGGCAATTTAAAATAAATTACACAATTAAGGTTGTACCTACTAAAGTTCTAATCTTAATTTTTATTAGTACACACGGTGACACATCAAGCTATTCATTGCCAGTATAATTTGGCCTCGCTTTGCACAGATTAACCGTACAATAAGAGATCCGCATAAACTTTTGTATAGCTTGATTGGCCGTAGTATGTACGAAATCAATTTAATTATTTAATGAGCCGAATCTCCAGTACTTGAAGAACTATTTAAAATTTGTGCTTTGATAGACGTGAAATATATTATAAACTCTAACAGTTATCTACCTTATATCTATTCATATTGCTTAACATTGACTCACATTAACATTTGACACTGTATTACTTATTAGCAAGTTATACAAAAAGTTAATGTAGTTTATTTTCAAAACGTTAGTCAGTTGACAGCGTCTGTCACTTTTGACAGCTGTCAATTTTGACATTCGAAAAATCGAGCTTTGTTTAAAATCTCACACACATTCTCAACATGGAAACTTGTCGTGTGCAATACTATGAGAATACGTAAAATAAAATAAAAACACACTTTAAATAGAGTCGTCAATATTTTAGAAATCCCTGTTTTCTTCATTGACATAAATACGATAAATTATTACATTTATAAAATTTATAATTATGGTGTTCATACATTCCAAATAATTACACACTATGATAAAATTTTAGTATTAGGTAGGAACTAATAACTGAAATAAATATTAGATACTTATTTACTTTAAAATATACATTAACTTCGATACAAATTCGAAATAATCAAATATATAATTCTTTATATTGCTTCATAAATAAAATAATATTTATTTTATAGCTGAGCTATAAAACGATTTCAAGTTATATGTTATCACACCTTTATGGTAAGTACATAGACACTAAGAAAATTCATAAGATTTAACACGTTAGTTAGAAGCTCTTAATATTATGCTAAATCAACACTGACTTAGTGTTATACAAAGGGACTTAGGGAGATTGTGCTCTAAATCCATGGGAGTTAAGTTAAAGTTGCGTCAAACCCCAAAATCTAAATAACTTTAACAATTTACCATTTTCACTATCACCTTAATATTACTATACGGGAATTTAAACTCGCTGCGAGTTGAAATTTCAGTAACAATAATTTACGAAGTAGTGAAATACGGTATAAATTATTTATTTAGCATAACACAAAGAGCGTCATAGTTCACACACATGGGTTTATTATTAACAAGATATTTTAATCAAGAATTATAATAGTCTAAGTTACAAACTTGTGCCTTTAGGAACAACAAATGAAAACTCCTTAGTCTAAGTTATACTACAGGACTGGAGCCCTTGCTTACAAGTTACTACGATAAGGCTACGGGTCTAAGTATTCTCTAAAGTACAAATATTATGTCTCATCTGAATGACAAGAACTTATCGCTGAGAATTTCTTACGTAAGCTATTTGATGAAGTACATTTTTTGAAAATCATCGTGACTTGGGAATTAAAATGGTCACAGAAGCAATTAATATTATAAATTGTCACTCTACGAGTATGACCATTTTAGAAATTGTAACGTAATTTATATTATTTTCCTATTATGATTATGTAAACCCTGGTGGTTAAGCTATTTAATAATCAATTAACAAATAAAATTGTTTTATTTCGAACATAAGGAGTAGTGAGTAAGTACTTAATTACGGTATTATCATCATCCAATCTAACCGGATGCAGTTGAATACTAGTATTTTACATGGAGTGACTATCTGAGCTCCACAGCCTAGTTAATATTGGGTCATGTGAGGTATCATATCAAGGGGTACCTTGGTAGGGCTTTTGGGGCCCGTCTACCTACCGATAATTGTCACTAGAGATTGCCAATAATCTATCATTGACAGCCGAGAGCTACGGCTTAACGTGCCTTCCATGGCGAAGAGAAAACTTGGTATACAATGGGTGGATGGTGGTTACCTATCCACGGACCGACCAAGACAAACCTTGATCAAATTGCTTCTCGAAAATAAGAATTCTTGTATGATAAGTTCCTATTTTTCAGATCAACAAATACTAACTCTAAGCAAAATCTAGGGACACCATTATGGCAGTATTTAAAGGCATTGGGGATTATTTACGAAAATATGAAAATTGTTCAACAATTTTCGTAAATTCGTAAAACATTTTTGCGGTCAACAATTACGTTGGACCAGAATAAGGTAATAATTGATTTAACGTTAAAATAATAATTATTATTTGGTATTAATTATCTAAGGGTTCTTTGTAAATTGATAAGCGTAATTCAGTAGTCGATTGTGCAATAGTAAAGATATTTTCAGTAAAAAATAAATTCACTCCAAAAATATCGGGTACTCTTAAATCTAACTACAGTCCTCACACCACATTTATTTTTCACAGTTGGGAACGTCTCCATCGACGCAACTGTGGACAAAACGAGCAATATTAATAAATTGAAATTTTACCATATTGTTTTTGGGAAGAATAGTTGGCAATTCTTCTCCATAATTATTTATTATTTCAATACTTTTGCACAAGTACCTAAAAACTGTACAAAGGTGGATTTAATCATCAACAGCCTATTAATGTCCCGACTGCTGGGACACAGGCCTCGTCTCTTTTTGAGTGGGGATGGGCTAAAATTTACCACATATCATATCTACCAATCTGCACTGGCGATTGGTACTGGTAGATATGACATGCCGGTTACTTCACGATGTTTTCCTACACCGTTTTGAGAGCAGCGGTGATGAAATAAATTACACAAAGTAATCTACCTGCCTGGGTTCGAACCTACGAAACGTAAGTCAAAGGGGCCACCACCACTGGGCTACCGTTGCTCTCAGGATTTAATGCTTTGGGAATTTTCTACCTGTCTTAAAGAACAGAAAAAAAATGTAGAAAATATCATCAAAATAACTCATCATCAAAATCTTGTATGTAGGTACTCTTTAATGTTAAAGATTTACGCAAACTCTAATAGGATTTAGGTATCAAGAAAACATACACCATTATCTTGTCAAACTATACCTTGTTATTTAACGTGACACAGCATCATGTGAATTCCTTTCAGAGATGTCAATAGGGGAACTGTTTTGTTTTACTCATTCCGACTTACAAGGAATTATTATTATTGTGAGCCAATACTGTCCCAATGCAGGGCAAAGGCCTCCCTTCCCTTCTTCCAGTTTTCGCGATCCAGGGCGATCCAAACCTTAGAAAAGGAGTAGAGCTCATCCCGCCATCTCCTTTCGGGCCTGCCGCGTTGTCGTTTCCTGCTCTTTGGTATGCAGTGAGTGGTAACTTTTGCTCATTGCTCCTCTGACATGCGGCAGATGTGGCCAGCCCAGTTCCTTCCAACCTAACCTAACAGCTATTAGGCCAGCAACAGCTATTTGGGTTTTGGAGCGAAGTATGGTGTTTCTGATGCGGTCTGTCAGTTTGACAACCAGTATACTTCGCTCCATAGCTCGTTGGCAGACCCCAAGTGCGGACTTGACTCTTTGTAAGCGACAAGGTATATAAAAATAAAAGAGTAACGAAAAATATTTAAGCCAATGTAATAGAAGGGAAAAAACATGACAAAAAAGGTCGCACAAGATTTGCATAATGTCAAAACATTTTGACATTTAACCTTGTTATTAGTTACTCCTGATATAAACAGATGGAGCCCCTAATAGCTTAACAAAGCCTTACTACAAGAAAATAACCGATAAGAATTACGAGTTTGCGAAAAAAATATTTAGGAAGGCAGTTACAAGGGACCGAAGCACCTTTTTTGTCGACACCCGAACAAAATGAACAAGAAAAAGTGCTTACCCGTGACATCAACTGCTAAAATTGACTTTGCGTCGGCGTCCCGTCAAATGACTCCTCGTTGATGAGCCTCAGCTTTACTGACTCCCTTCTTAGGTTGTAACTTGTAGAAATATGGCAATGTTTCACGTCTACATTCATTAATTCTTCATTCAATTCCACACCGCTTTTCTCTACATCTGCGGCTGCACTAGGCTTCCTTTTGTGTCTGAAAGACGTCGCCCTCTGGGAACTAGAACCCAAGTAACTATCAGTCGTCGTATTGCCATTAAAAGTCTTCTCAGAAGGTCCAACTCCCAGCGGATCTAATGGAATGTTGCCTCTCAAGTTGGCAGAGGAATCGATACAAGGAATCAGTTGCTTGAATTCCTTGCGGAAATTCTCATTCATCCATGCGTATATAAAAGGATTATAGCATGTCGAGGACATCGCAATAACGTGGCCCATAAAAAACATCAAATAATAATACTTCAAATGTATAGCGTACATGTAGTAGTCATTGCATAAGTTTATAATATTCAGAGGTAACCACGACAATCCGAATATCGTGACCATAGCTATTAACATCTGGTTCGTTCGTCGCTTTCTATTTTTGTCTAGCTCCTCTTTGCGAGAATTTTTGCTCGCAGCCTTCGCTTTGGCTCTGTCATTCAATTTAAAACTGACGCACGTGTAACAGAAAGCAATCACAATAAAAGGCAGCACGAATTGCAATACAGATGTCACTGAGCCGAACACTCGCCGCAACTGTTCTGACGGCCACGTTTCTTCACAGAACCTGCCTATATCTAGATCGTAGTACGTCATGAAGATAGCGTATGGCATCGTCACGGTCACTGAGAAAGTCCAGATCATGATAATTACGATCAGACAAGTCTCAATCTTCATTCTTGGTCTGAATGGATAAATGATTACAAAGAATCTATCGATAGCTATAGACATAAGCGTCAACGTGGATATGTATACGCTGCATCCTTGTGCGAAAGGCATTATGTGGCATAAGAGGGAGCCCCAACTCCAGGCGCCGCGGAAAGTGTAGAGCGGTGTGAAGGGGACGGCGAATGTACAAAGTAAGATGTCAGAGAGAGCCAGGTTACTGATGAAGAGGTTGGTGACTGTCTGCATAGCTTTGTTTCTGATGACGACGAAGCATACTAGGATATTGCCGAGTAGTCCAAGAACAAAAATAATGGTGTAAATTACGCAGAAAGAAGACTGGATCCATTTGTTGTCGATGATGTTCTCATATCCGCTGTGCATTGGAGGCAGACCGTCTGGCGTCAGATTGTGATATTTATCCGTAATATATAGTTCCGTATAATTTACTACAGTGCCGTTCATCGTACCGTGTTTCCCTCCGTTGTAAAGTGCGGATACCAATTTATTTTGGCTTTAAACCGTCAATTTTATAGCATCGACGCTCCGAATTTTATCTGTGTCGAAACCTGTAACAAAATAAAAGCTTTGTTTAACATCTTTGTCTCAATGAACGCTAAGAGGACTGTTAACAATTATAGTTTTTCCGATAATGGCCTGGAAAACATTTGTTGATTTCTTTTTTATGGTGTCACTCTCTAAACGTCGGAGGATTTACAGACCTTTTAGGAAGTCTTATAAAACAAGACATAATGGTCGTTACCTTAATACCGATTTTAAAATTAGACAGTATGAAGCTAGTCTCTTTTTTCTCTCTTTATCATGTGGTTTTTAGTCAGCAGAAGTCTGACACTCCCTTTCGCTCTGCCCAAGAGCGGGAGAGGTTATTTGATGATTTCCCACCGCCCCAAAACAAGGTAGGTACGCCTTTTCACTACACCGAAATAAATGATAATTATACAATATTATTATGTCAATGTGTAATTATCATTTATTTCGGTATATAAGTCTTGGGTTCGAATTCGAGCCCTATGAATTGGCAGTCCGATGGTCACACCACTAGACTATCACTGCTCAGATAATCTCTGATCGCGCACTATCAAAATTATGTTTTAGTTTTCATAAAGTATCAGCTAAGTAGGTACTTATAGGTAATTATGGCTGCTTCAAAACTTTTGGTTTCTAAATCTAATTTGTACTTACATATGCATATTACACGCCGTGCCATTTATATAATGTCTATATGGACATTATATAAATAAAACGATAGAGAACCTCAACATAGCCTTCTAAATTAGATTCAGGAACCAAAAGTTTGAAGCAACCGTATTTCTTTACAATGGACCAACACAAACAAATATTATATTGTTTATTTTCAGGTAGGTATACAAGCAAAAGGCTTCTCCTAACTTTTTTATTTATAAAAGGTTCACAAATACACGAAGTATTTTGTCCATAAAACAAACTACTTTGTGAATATGGCAGTTCTTAGTAGTTGCAAACTTGGACAAGAAATTCGAGTTTGGAGAGTTAAAATGTACATTTACACTTAACTCCTATCACGAAAATGTTTATTGTTTAAAGCAACAGTAACTTTAAAGCACCTTTGAGCAAATATTCCACATTACAAGATAAAAAAGAACAAGCAAGCGCAACAACCTTTGCTAAAATGTTCAAAAAACTGCTATCTCTTAACGCGTATGCTGCATTTTATATGGATAAGGGACGCACAGAACTGTGAAGTGTTAGGATATTTTACGGATAGTTTAAATGTTACGCCGACTTCAAATTCATTCGGCAAGAGAACCATGATCATAACAGATAGTATAGATTAGCAAATTGCTAATCTATACAATATCTACACTAATATTATAAAAAGGAAAGATTTGTTTGTTTGTAACGAATAGGCTCCGAAACTAGTAGACCGACTTGGAAAATTATTTCACCGTTGGGAAGCTACACTATCCCCGGGTGACATAGGCTATTTTTTATCCCTATATTCCCACGGGAACGGGAACTACGCGGGTGAAACCGCGTGACGTCCGCGAGTGCATCATAACTTGGGCTAATTAGAATATACTCGTGCGAAACGGCAGAACACGATCTATTTTGAATGTATACATATGTTTGTTTTTTTTTTTTAAACGTTGCCCCTCACTAGGAATTTCTCCTGTATCGAGGGAGCGTTCACAAACATTTCAAATCACATACACAAATACCCAGACCCGAAACAACTACCTGTAGGCCATACAAATATTTGTTCCGTGCGGGGATCGAACCCGTGACACGCAGCGCAGCAGTCCATTGCTTGAGCCATTGCGCCAACGGTGCCGTCATTCATTCATAGCTGGTACCTACGTTACTCTTAAATTGGCTATAATAATAGTTGCTATAAATGATAAAATAGATTAGAAACAAAAGTCAAATATTGCTATTTGTATTTTACTTTAATAATTTTAAAATTCCAATATCCGTTATCAAAATTATGTGAAAGTGGCGTATTATCTGAAATAAGTATAAATTTGTTCCTATATCCGTATCCGTATCCAGATCCGAAATTTCATATCCTTTAACATCCCAAACTTAGGTACCAAATTGGAGCGCGTTACCGGAATGGCTGCGCCAATAAGTCAATGCGAACTGTTGACCCAAAGAGTATAATAATATAGATGTGTTGACCGCTTTGCTTCATTTGAGACTACATAAGGTCACCGAGAACGGTATAATTTACTATTAGTGGAGAGCCGTAAGATTTATACCTCGGAATACAGGGCAGGTCAATGAATCTTCATAAAAAAAAATATGGACTGCATTTGTAAAAGCCCAAATTAAAAAGTTAAAAAAAAAATTTCGCGCGCGCACTATTTTATTTTTTTGTTCGACTATTTACTGAGAAATGAGAGGGACAAGACAAAAAAATGTTTAGAGCTTATTAATAATATTTGCACCGTAACTTTAATGTTTATTTATTTATATTTGGCATAAAGTAACGAGTTACAACAAAAAAAAAAAAACGTATCTATCTAATACCTTTATACGAATCGATCTGAATCTCGGATACGGCTCCAACGATTTTCATGAAATATTGTATGCAGGGGGTTTTGAGGACGATAAATCGATCACTAAATTTGAAAAAAAAAATCTTACTAAACTTATAAAACGACAATAAGGTGCTCGATTTGGGTTGGTCGTCTCCTATGGAGAAGAACCGGTAAAAAACTCCACGGTTGCTCTTAAATGGTTTGGTTTTACTATATTAATTCCATGTTACAGTATTAGGAAGTATTTTAAAGGAATATTATTAAAAAAGTGGCTTGAGATTAAGAATGAGAAATGACATTGATGTGCTCTAATTTTGCATTTCAGACAAACAACTTTTTAGCAAGACTGCTCAGGGCGCGGTGCGCCAGTACAAAGAGATTAGGAGACTCCTCATTATCATCATCGGCCTATAATGTTCCCACTGCATGGACTCAGGCCTCATCTCTAGGAGAGGGATGGGCATAATCCACCACGCGAACCCAGTGCGTGTTGGTAGATGTCCCATGTCTTCGATTTTTTTTATTCTAAGACATGCCGGTTTCCTCACGATGTTTTCCTTTACCATTTTGAGAGTACTAGTGGTGGTGAAATTAATTACACAATAATGCGCCTACCTGGGCTTGAACCCACGTAAAATTAAGTCGAGACCTACAGCTTTACGCACCTTCCAAGGCACAAAGGGAACTCGGTATGTAATGGGTACTAGAAACTTACAAAAATACATAGACTACTAAAATCATTACCCTTCCTTTTGACATTGCCGTAGTCGGGTAAAAAAGACGAAGAAAGTCGATCCGAGCATCTGTTATTATTTAGCCACCAGTTCCTAAAATAAACTATTTCATTACTTAGAATTTTAAAATGGACGAAAATAGCATAGCTGTTTAAGTAGTGACTTTACTGAGCGAGACATTGCACAAAGAGTTCAGCTTAGAATTACAAAAAACTCTATCTATTCCACAACAATTGTGCAACACAATGAAATTGTGAATAAATAAAGTTTCTTTCTTTGCAAAATAAAGAAGAATACAAGATAATCCCGCTAGAGGAGTTTACAACACTGAAACCACTAATCCAGACCGAACTAATTGGCGGGATGCCAACAACACCGGGCTTTGACGATGATAGGGGTTACTTAGTACCCCAAGAGAAATTATGCGGGGTGTTTTTGTGTTAGTTTTGATTTCGTAATCGTTGGGTGATAAGACGCTCGATGAGTTGTTGTTTCTTGTTTAGTTATTTATTTTCTGCCTAGCCTTTTCCCAATTGTGGGAACATTAGGGGATTACATGGAGGGACTGCCTATCTACGGTTTACGATATTTATTTCTCAAAAAGAATACATTTACTTTATTATGAGAAATACAAGATAAACTTAAAACTGAATATAAGAATTACATGAAGGTACTATGCGAGCCAACTAAGAACAGCGCTGTCAAGACGCCATTTTGTTCAGCAATACTCGCGAACTTCATAACCAAAGCGTACGGTGTGCAGAAAAATCAATGAAGAAACTATACTCTGTTTAATTATTGAATGTTCACTTTTTTGGTATTTCTAATCAATTTTACGCCAAATTAGTTATAAATGAGTAGGATATGAAAAAAAGCATGTTAATGAAATAATAAAATGAACAAAGTCAACAAAAATAACAATGAAGTCCAGTCCGTCCATGAATACTGTTTCCACAAATTATTAATTTATCCAAAATTATTTATTTATGGAATTCAAGAAACAATATTTTATAAAACTGAACATAATTATAATAATTAAATCCATGAATAAAAAACATGACATTTCTTATTCGCATTTCTTTTTTTGCTGACCGTACTTATCTGTCAGGTAAGTACTGCTAGCGTGTGAAGTTGGCAGCGAGCGCGATCCTATTCTTAGTTGGCTAGCATAGTAGGTACTTGTAAATAAATAAGTTAACTAGTAGACACAATTTTTACAATGTTGCGGGTAAAAAGAAAAAGTTAGTGTACTATTACATATCGAATCTTGATTTTGTAAGCAAGTCAATAGGAATTATACATTGAACTACAAAAATACAACAAAATACAAAGTGGTTATTTCCGTTATTTGTATACTGATTAAATAACTAAATAATAATTAATGCACATCAGACCTCCACAACCCAGTTAAAAGGTACTAGGTAATACGATACCCTTTGGTAAGCCCGGTTGTCAGACTTTCAGATCACTGACTACCTGAAACGACTGCCAAAGATCTATATATTATGGCTGCCGGGACGAACAGCTTAACGTGCTTTCCGATTACGGACGAAACACGGTATGCAATGGGTGATGACCCATCCACAGACATACCTAGGCAAGCGTAGCTCACCCTGAAGGTCGAGTGGCAGTTATTGCGTTTAGCGGACAGGTGGGACAGTCTGATACTGGGGCATTGGGTACGCCTACACGCCACTGTGGCGTTGAATAAATAATAATTGTTTTGTTCCTCTGGTAGATCTAAGTACTAACACACGTGTCTAAATTGGGTGACCTACTAACCAAATGGACTTAATTAAAATTATTTAGTACAGACTATAAGTCCGACTTTATAGTCTGTGCTCAATATTTTTTATTTATTATTTGATGTTTATGATTTAATTTTAATTTTGTAATGTATAGTTTTCAATTTATTTTGTATTTAAATTTTGAAATTTATATTTTAAGATTGTTTTTTGTGCCTAATATCATAGTTTATAAGTTCCAATTGTTACTAACCATTATGGATTATTGCTGTCTGACATTTAATAAATTATTATTATTAAGTTACAAGCCTTTTCGTTAGTAAAATATGGGATTAAAATAGGAGATATTTCTATCCTTCCTGTCTCTATGGTCTAGTGGTTGCAATCGCAATTGATGAGCATGCGGTCCTGGTTTTGATTCAGGTTGGTTGTTTTTTGTAATCTGGAATGTAGGTATAGCAGCCGTTTTTTTTTGGCGGCTGGAAAATTATCAAATAAGCCTTCCCGCTCTTGGGCAGAGCGGTAGGGGGTGTCAGACCTTACTGGCTAAAAACCACCCAAATTCGATAAATCAATCAATACGAGGTCACGATATCTCTAACGAAACCCCTCACACTCACACCTCATTCATTAAAATCGGCTTAGTAGTTTAGGCACTACGGTGAAATTAAAAAATACACAAACATTCATACAATCATAATTATGCTGCTTTTTGAACCAATTGGTATTATCTGTAGTCAGGTTTTGGCCCGACTCAAACTATAATATGTTTATCAACTTAGAAGATGAAACCAAAATGTTTTGGTTTTAAACAAAGAGAAAAGAACTATTTTAGAGAAAACAATCATCTTGACTCCATTAAGAACACAGACTGCTAAAGCAACAAGCAGTTTATCAAAGTTATTTAGCAATTTATACAACAAAATTTTATTGTTCCTAACAAAAGCTCAACTGTCTATCCGAATACAAGTATATAAATTACATGGGTATCCAACTTGTTCGATATGAGAGTACTTTTATATAGAGAAGAATAAGAATTGGGTGCTATTTTTTTATTAAAAGTTTGCATTCTGAGCAGTGGTGGCCCAGTGGCTGCGGCCCCGACTCACGAATAGTAGTCGTGGGTTCGATCCTAGGCAGGCGCATCACTCTGTGTAATTTCTTTCATCACCACTGCTCTCAAAACGGTGAAGGAAAACATCGTGAGGAAACCGGCATGTCTTATAACCAAAAAAATCTAGGACATGTGACATCTACCAACCGGGCACTAGGTACGATGGATACGTGGTGGATTATAGTCCATCCCTCACTTTTAAATGAGAAGTTTGCATTTTGAGCAGTGGTGGCCCAGTGGTTGCGGCCCCCCGACTTACGAATAGTTAGTCGTGGGTTCAAACCTAGGCAGGCGCATCACTCTGTGTAATTTATTTCATCACCACTGCTCTCAAAACGGTGAAGGAAAAAATCGTGAGGAAACCGGCATGTCTTATAACCAAAAAAATCTAGGACATGTGACATCTACCAACCGGGCACTAGGTACGATGGATACGTGGTGGATTATAGTCCATCCCTCACTTTTTAATGAGAAGTTTGCATTTTGAGCAGTGGTGGCCCAGTGGTTGCGGCCCCCCGACTTACGAATAGTTAGTCGTGGGTTCAAACCTAGGCAGGCGCATCACTCTGTGTAATTTATTTCATCACCATTGCTCTCAAAACGGTGAAGGAAAACATCGTGAGGAAACCGGCATGTCTTATAACCAAAAAAATCTAGGACATGTGACATCTACCAACCGGGCACTAGGTACGATGGATACGTGGTGGATTATAGTCCATCCCTCACTTTTTAATGAGAAGTTTGCATTTTGAGCAGTGGTGGCCCAGTGGCTGCGGCCCCGACTCACGAATAGTAGTCGTGGGTTCGATCCTAGGCAGGCGCATCACTCTGTGTAATTTATTTCATCACCACTGCTCTCAAAACGGTGAAGGAAAACATCGTGAGGAAACCGGCATGTCTTAGAACCAAAAAAATCTAGGACATGTGACATCTACCAACCGGGCACTAGGTACGATGGATACGTGGTGGATTATAGTCCATCCCTCACTTTTAAATGAGAAGTTTGCATTTTGAGCAGTGGTGGCCCAGTGGTTGCGGCCCCGACTTACGAATAGTTAGTCGTGGGTTCAAACCTAGGCAGGCGCATCACTCTGTATAATTTATTTCATCACCACTGCTCTCAAAACGGTGAAGGAAAACATCGTGAGGAAACCGGCATGTCTTATAACCAAAAAAATCTAGGACATGTGACATCTACCAACCGGGCACTAGGTACGATGGATACGTGGTGGATTATAGTCCATCCCTCACTTTTAAATGAGAAGTTTGCATTTTGAGCAGTGGTGGCCCAATGGTTGCGGCCCCCCGACTTACGAATAGTTAGTCGTGGGTTCAAACCTAGGCAGGCGCATCACTCTGTGTAATTTATTTCATCACCATTGCTCTCAAAACGGTGAAGGAAAACATCGTGAGGAAACCGGCATGTCTTATAACCAAAAAAACTAGGACATGTGACATCTACCAACCGGGCACTAGGTACGATGGATACGTGGTGGATTATAGTCCATCCCTCACTTTTTAATGAGAAGTTTGCATTTTGAGCAGTGGTGGCCCAGTGGTTGCGGCCCCGACTTACGAATAGTTAGTCGTGGGTTCAAACCTAGGCAGGCGCATCACTCTGTGTAATTTATTTCATCACCATTGCTCTCAAAACGGTGAAGGAAAACATCGTGAGGAAACCGGCATGTCTTAGAACCAAAAAAATCTAGGACATGTGACATCTACCAACCGGGCACTAGGTACTATGGAGTCAAAACTTTATTGGCGGATGATGATGAAAGTTACGACGCACAAACTATGGCCACGTGTTGAGTTTATCATTCCGACTTCAGAAATGTCAGTGGCTATCACAGTGTCCATCGATTAACTGTCAAATTGGTTATGGTTTAGTAGAAAATGGAACCATTTGACGGTTAATTGATGGACACTATGATAGCCACTGAATTTTTTTTGTGATTATAAAAGCAATTTATGCGATTTGAACGTGTATATATTTTGTAGTACAATTGCTGCAGGATACATTTAAAAAAACCCGGTTTGTTTGCGGTACACATTGGAATATGCAAAGCCCGTAAAACTATTTTCGTTTAGCCACGAGTCCTTCTCAAAGGAGTTCATAAAACCATATACAGAGTGTAAACAAACCATTCACAAAGACGTTAACCAAGCATTATGTACCTACATCCAAATAAGTCAAAATTTTGCTTGGAAATGACTTTATATTTGGAGTGTGAAATATCACATTTAAGGGTAAAACTCAATGTAGCACTCTTAAAACATTGTGCTAGTAGATGCTTTGAATAGTAAACGGGTCATGGAGGTAATTTAAGTAAAGTTAAAAATTGTATTTAAAAAAATCTGCTGTGAAAATTTGAAACTTTGACGCCAAATATCTCCATAACTACGGTTCCCAGGTATAGTCTAGATTCTGCCTGGGCCATGACTATACAATTTTTGTTCTAGAATCTAGAATATTTTTATTCCTGTCCTGCAAGCAATCTAAAAACTCTAGAGGTCACTAAATAGATTCGTGAAACTACCATGATTGCATGCAAACCGAGATGTGGTCCGTACCAATCGTCTCAGATTACTCCCCGAGAGGTTTCTTTGTAAGGTGAGCTTTGTGCTTTGTGTGGTCCTTCTATTTGAATCTGGGTAATTTTATTTGTATAAAATAGGTCCGATTTTCAAAGCCCTGTATCGTCTTCATTTTTTGTTTATGTGAAAAAAGAAAAAATAAGTGTTAAATATTATCTATCTGACGGACTAATTAGATTTTTTTGGCCGATTTTCTATTGCTATTGGGTTCCACCATCGGGCAGATAACAAAACTAACAGCTAAAATAACAAAATCGACGAAATGTTTCTATAGCTAAGTATACACTTCGGGGGTAAACAGGCGTTTTATTATAACGTAACATAACATAACATTTTCAGGCCCATAAAGGATTGTCAGAAGTGTTATTTAGAGTATCAGCATTTATGCTCAAGTCCCATGTTATATAACATCACGCCTGTAATACTCGAAAGGATAAACAGAGGTGTAAATAATACCACACAAACATATCTACACTATTATTATAAAGAGGAAACATTTGTTTGTTTGTTTGTTTGAATAGGCTCCGAAACTACTGGACCGATTTGAAAAAATCTTTCACCGTTGGAAAGCTACACTATCCCCGAGTAACATAGGCTTTTTATCCCTCTATTCCCACGGGAACGGGAACAACGCGGGTGAAGTCGCGTGACGTTCGCTAGTCGCCAGATATTTTTAAGTCCCATGCAACAAAGAGCGCTCGTAAAATTATACCAGAACAACCGTTAATTCTTAAGAAATTAAATGTTATGTTTAAATAATGTAGAATACTAAAAATAAACGTAATAATAACCGCCAAATTGATGATAAACGAAAGAAAGAAATAAATAAATATTTAACCTGTCAATATACGTTTTATCATTTGAGATTTTAAACCCGTTATAACCTAGTATCTAATCAAAATCAAAACTCATTTATTCAAACTAGGCTGATAATCAGCACTTTTCGAACGTCAAAATTTACTTTACTTTACTTATTTACAAGAGAACCAAAGCGCCCACACTTCGACACTTCCTACTTAGTTTATTTCTAGTGTCTACCGACATTTAAGACTAAAAAGTGAACAAATTATTTTCAGAGTTAAGATTACGGTTAAGGCTACATTGTTATTTTAATTTATCTAATAATAAGCCCTTGAGCGATGATTTTACCTAAATAAGTAAGGTATTTTATGATAAAAAGGCAGAAGCTATAAAAAGTTTGTGCGTTACCGAAATTTTGATGTTAACCACTTGAATTTCAAAAATACCTGACCGATGTGTTCATTATTATTTTCGACCTGTGTACTTATTCTATAATGTTCGTACTACCGTTGTAAATAATATGTTAATACGTAATAATAATGTTTTTGAATAAATCTTTCGTTTGAGTATAATTATGTTAAAAAGTAAAACTAATCAAGATTTTAATCATATATATATTATGTTAGTTGTAAGTTAAGAAGTGTAGCCTTAGGAATCGATAATAAGAATGTACATAAAACAATCGATCACCAAAAAGAACTTTCAAATTAGCGTTTCTTGTGTTAACTTGAAGGCAAACAGTTTTATTACACCTAAGGTACGGCTTCAGAACCTATCAAATGCTCAAACGGTTTCAAACTCGAGTTTATTGGCTCATAAATTCAAAATGGCGACGTGGATGACATAACTATTAGAAGTGCATCACGTAATGGGCCAGTGTGGAATGGGAAATGGGCCATATCACTTGTCTGAGTAAAATGCAGTTTTATATGAATTTATTTGATGCCGCTGATGCATGTTTATGGTTTAATGTCGGTCTGTACTGGCATAATGGCATAATAGCTGGCCCAACAGTAACTTACGTTTGTTACTAGTAATATTATGAAATCATTAATCGCAAATGATAAGCATATCATCTGCCTAGCCTTTTCCCAACTATATTGGGGTCGGCTTCCAGTCTAACCGGATGCAGCTGAATACCAGTATTTTACATGGAGCGACTGCCTATCTGACCCCCACAACCCAGTTCATACTAGGTAATACGATACCCTTTGGTAAGACTGGATATCAGACTTTCAGGTCACTGACTACCTGTAACGACTGCCAAAGATCTATATACGGCACCCGGGACCAACAGCTTAACGTGCTTTCCGAGGCACGGAGGAAACTCGGTATGTAATGGGCGGTCACCCATCCACAGATCGACCTAGGCAAGCGCAGTTTAACCTAAAGATCGACCCCAGTGGCAGTTCTTATTAAGCCACGAGCTCCTCCTGATGATAAGCATAATTAGTCTATAATATTCCCACAGCTAGCAGACAGTCATCCTTTTTATGAAGGAGTGAGCTATAATCAATTCTAAAATGTTGGCATAGAGTTACTAATTTGATGTACAGAATGCTTGGTTTATGGCCACTTTGTATTCTAAAAGCATCAAATTCTTTCTGTCTCATCAATATCTTAACTTGTTTGAGGTCTAACTGGATGCAACTGAATGCCAGTATCAAAGAAAGAAAGAAATCATGTTTATTTAGCGCAATGCCACAAGAGCACACATAAACAATAAAAATTATGAAAGCAACTAAAAAACTAAACTGAAAAAAAAGAGTGTGTGCATATCACGGCTGCGCCAAATAGGACCAGTTCAGCAAACTGCCGAGCAGCTAGTGCCCGACGCTGGTTTTCAATTGACCCTGAGATGGTGATGTTACGAACGTGAAACAGTCTTGTACTCTGTGTATCACATGGAGCGACTGCCTGTCTGACCTCCACAACTCGGTTAATACTGAGTAATACGATATCCCTTGATAAGACTGGCTGTCAGAATATCGGGTCACTGACTACCTGTATAAACTGTAGTCAAAAGTCAAATTCTTTCTATCTACCATCAGCATCATTCTCTGCCTTTATCCCAATTTACTTGGGGTTGATGCAACATGTATTCCTCTTCCATACTTCAAGAAAGAACGAAAGAAAAAAATTTAAAAAAATAAAGAAAAAAAAAACTTCTCTACTTGAGGCGCTCGTAGTTTAATAATATCTGCCACTCGGGTCGATCTTTAGGTTAAGCCGCGCTTGCCTAGGTTAGTCTGTGGATGGGATTACATACCGAGTTTCCTCCGTGCCTCGGAAAGCACGTTAAGCTGTCGGCCCCGGTTGCAATATAAAGATCTTTGGCAGTCGTTACAGGTAGTCAGTGACCTGCAAGTCTGACAACTAGTCTTACCAAAGGGTATCGTAAAACCCAGTATTAACTGGGTTGTGGAGGTCAGATAGGCAGTCGCTCCATGTAAAATACTGGTACTCAGCTACATACGGTTAGACTGGAAGCCGATCCCAACATAGTTGGGAAAAGGCTAGGCAGATGATGACTTCTCTACAGTGTGATTCTTTATAATGTGCACATATCGAAATGAGGGAATCTATGCTTAATTTTATCGATGGAAAAAATATTTTAAAAAATCTAAATATTTTTTAATATTTTTTATGGAATTTTCAAAAATGTTGTCCGCTGTTGTGACCCCAATGTAAACAAAACGGTGTAACTTTTAAACTAAATTATCTATCGCGATGAAACAATTTTATGTAAAAAGTTATGAAAAAAAAAAGTTTTTTTGATCAAAAAACGTGTTTATTTTCAATTGAGGGTAGTTTTTTTCCACAATTTTCATTTTACGAGGACGCCTAATTGCTTCCAATCATTATGGAGTTTGTTTCATCGCGATAGATAATTTAGTTTAAAAGTTACACCGTTTTGTTTACACTGGGGTCACAGTAGCAGACAAAATTTTTAAAAATTCCATATAAAATATTAAAAAATATTTAGATTTTTTTTAATAATTTTTCCGTCGATAAAATTAAGCATAGATTCCCCCATTTCGATATCTGCACATTATAAAGAATCACACTGTATTTCTCGTCATGGCAGCAGTCACCTCCTTTCTAGCCATATCATCCTTCACACAGTCCATCCATCGTTTCTTTGGTCTTCCTCTACTCTTATAGCTATCTACATTCATTCTCAACATTTTCCTCAGCTATCTACCAATAAATAAATTAAACAAAAAAAAATAGCAAGATTATTTCATCAGCCCTCTCACCGAAACCATCAACAAGTCTTCATTCATTAGTAAATACAAACATCCAATGAAGCCCTCAAATACGTTTACTTTTAAATAATTGCTGCTTAAGCAAGCCCCCACTTACCCTTGAGAACTCTTCGAGTGATACTTGGATTTAAAATGGCGGTGAACAGGAAATTCGATGAAATTGATTGTAGAAATCTTGAGGGACTAAGAATCTTTTCAATGGTTGGCAGAATTTTCCTTAAACGAGAGTTAAATTCTGTAAAAATGATTTGTAAAAGTAATCATGTATCTTGCCCTACGTGCAAAGAAAATTGTAACTAAATAAATTTCAAAAGGCTTAGTTGACGCTTCTCGTGACCCAAGGCCTGGCTTTATTCTTGGCCAGAGGGTAAGTGTTGTCATACAACGTGGCAATGCCGCCAGTCTTTTGGGCACATTACCGGCTGACAGCGTTGACGAGCAGTATTTCGATGCCTTTTTAATTGTTTCTTGTTAGTTTTTTTAATAGTTTTTAATTAATGTACATAGTTACTTTACTCTTATAATCAACTAGCTGTTGCCAGTGGCTTTACCCGCTACAACTCGAAAATTATCCCACGGGAAGATAAAATCGGGATAAAATCTATTCTTTGTGTTAATCCAGGTCATAAACTATCTGTGTACCAAATATTATCCAAATCCGATCAGTAATTTTTGCGTGAAAGAGTAACAAACATACACACTCACACACACACACTTGCAAACTTTCACTCACAAACTTTAACCTTTATAATATTAGTGTGAAGTGTGATAAAAACCCCCAACAAATTTATTGATGTTCAATGTCATGGAAGTTCAATATGAAGAAAAACTTAGTGAGAAAATCAAGATTTGACCGTCTTAAATCAGTAGTGTGCAGTACGAACGTATCGCGACTGACTCATTGCCTCATTAGTCTAGTGGCCACATGCTAAGCATGACGTCATCGGTGCAATTCCCTGGTCGGATAAAGTGTTATTGGGTTTTTCCGTCAATAATTTGTAAGTAGCAGACACGGAGACTGCATTGGTACCCATTGATGGCAATAGGCTGACTCCGTGTTAAATGGGCCATAAACATGACTGATGAAACGTGAGTATACTATTTGGTACACCTCTGCCTTACCCTTCCGGGCTTAGAAGGCATGACGTTATCTAATCGCGACCTTCGTGACGTGAACGGGCGCTGTCAGTAGAGACTGGTCATCTCTTAGTTGCCATGGTACATTTTTATTTTTTACTAGCTGACCCACGCAACTTCGTCTGCGTCACATAAATATAGCTTATAACCTTTCTCGATAAATCGACTATCCGATCTAACTACCTTATTTTATATTTTATTAGAATACCTCATGTGAAGTTATTGTAGAGGCTGCAGAAGATTGTAATTATTTCTTTGCATTGTATAGATTCAATATCTTAATATTATATAATTGCATGGCACATGTGTCAGTACTATGTACTATAAAGCCACTTTTTACATTTAGTTATATTATTTTCAATGACGATGCCCTGGTGGCTGAGAGAATTTCATGCTCACTCATATGTCTCGCTGATGGTGGCGCGTGTGTCGGATCATTTAGTTCCCTTCAAAATGGTTGGGTTGAATGGTGCTGATCCATGCGTCTGTTCGTGAACGGGCGCTGTCAGTGGAGACTGGTCATCTCTTAGTTGCCATGGTTCATATATATATTTATATATTTTTATTTGTTTATTATTTCTTTTTACTCCGGACGCTCTTAACTTGCACGTCTTGCTACATAGTTCTCACATAATATACCATCTCAACATGAATTATGTAATGTACCAAGATATTGTAACAATATTCTGATTTAAAAGAGTGTCCATGGAGTTTCTTACCCGTTCTTCTCCATAGAGATCTACGCTAGGGAATGGGCAACTACAGTACTTTCACAAGTTATTCAGGGGCGTGCGCCCTATATAGGCTCTTAGGCTTAGCCTACCTTACCAACTGAGCATTTCTTATAAGTAATTAACGATGGAATAAAATAACACTATGTACAAATTAATCATAATAAAAGTTCAAACTCCTGTTAAAATACTTATAGCAATTTTTCGCGTCCCACTAAAACTCATTGACAAGTACTACGATTAGTACGAATCTTATAGACAAACACTCGACTTGTCTAAAACCCATTCATAATTGTATGCACACAGCGTCACATCGGTGCGTATGGCCGTGTCTATGAACCGCACACATACATAGATTTTCGCAATTTTAACGCAGCAGCTCCTACGAGCCTACGACTGTAGCTGAGTGGGCTGTGATTGGCTGCAACAACACAACCAAACTATAACCCGCGAAGTTCAAAACTTGCATTTTTTGCAATTTGTAGGCCAGTGCTAGGTTGTATGTTGAATAAAATATGACTATGGGAATGTGGGAATATGGGAATCATATTTTAATGAACATACAACGGAGCACTGGCCTGCAAATTGCAAAAACGTATGGAAATTTTAATTTCGCGCTTCGCGAACTTCGGGCTTCCGTGCATAGAGCGCAGCACCTGTTTAGTTCGATGTTCGTAATGTTGTCAACTTGTCACCATTGATGTTCGTCGTATAATCCTGCAAAAAATGTTGACCGCTGTTGTGAACAAACTCTATAATGAAAATGATGCAATTTTAATTGCTAGTATTTTTCTATCGACATTAATAACCTAGAAATTATTTTTTACGTAAGAGGAAGCCATTACTGTTTCATTGTTATGACAAGCAATTTAAAGCGCGATTTTGTTTTGAAACCGAAAACGTACAGTTAACATCATTAACAGTAGTGTAAATATAAATTTTGTCGTGTATAACCTTTTTTTGTTGTGTGTTTTGGTGTGTAACCTAACAAATAACAATGGTATTTACTTGTGAAGTTTGTGCTGATAATGTGGGTTGTTGGATATTAAAGGTAATAAGTTTTCTCAAGTACTTAGCGTAAGTTTCAAGTAGTATCTATCTAAAGGTAGATGTGTACCCGAATTACGAGAATTAATCCAAAAATATGGTAATTCATCGCGTACTCGTCATTTCAATCCTCATAATTATACAACATTTACCTGGCTGTGTGGCTGCATACACACAAATAAATTATTTATTTTTCTGTGCATTTTGTTTAATACATAATTTTCATTCCTCGGCCAAAAAGCATGACCTATCAGAAAAACATAGAGGGTGTAAAAGGACCCTTAACGCAAACGAAGGGCACTTGTTCTCGCCACCATTGCGATCATTTTTTTGTTCTAGGTCATACCTGGGAAACCTCTAGTTACAGAGATATTGGGGGTCAAAGTTCCAAATTTTGCACAGCTGTTTTTGTAAATACTAGTTTTTCAGGTTATAACTTTACTTAAATTACGTCCATGCCCCTTTTACTATTCAAAGCGTCCACTAGCACAATGTTTTAGGTGTGCTACTTTTGAATTGTAGGTACGTATAACTTTTGTTTTTACAGGCTTATTTTTAAATATTAAGTAGGTAAAGGTAAATGTGACTTTTTTTTTTCCTGTCAATTTTCGTAGCCTACCCATCGCGAGGGACCACTGCACGCCACTGAAGTTATTATGCCTTGTGACTGTGACTGTAGCTTAGGAGTGCAATACGTTGTTTCGGGGTTGCTGCGTCGGGTTGCGCGGCGCCGGATGTTACCGGTGGCGAGTGCTGTGGGTGCGGGGGCGAGCGGCGGCGCGTGCCGTGGTGCCAGGTGCGCGGGGCTCCGGGTCGCGGGGCGGCGGTTGCGCGTTGCGGCGTGCATTCGTTGTTCCGTGTATATATAATACGTATACGTATAATACGTAATACGTATACCTAACAATGAACAAAGCAAAGCGATTTTCAGTATTCGCGCCTCCTTTTAATTTGTGTTCTAGGTAGACAGCAGATCATATTGGTGAATAGATGGAATTAGTACCTAAATACCTACTAGGTACCTATCTTAAATATTCGTATCGATTTATGTTCCAAATTCAAATCACATTATTGACCAGCGGGTCATAATGAAATTCAGTAGAATATTAATGCCCTGCTAGACCTCAGGTCGAAAATGACCTACTTTAGGTTATGTTTGCATGACATATAATTTGAAATTATCTAGCAGGTGGTGTGAAAAATTATTTTAAGCATTCAGTGAATCTATTGCAGGCTAACATAACCCTTATCTACATGACGTATTTCTTCCACGAAACTACAACACAGACTCGGAGCAATAAAGCAGTTTCTCCCCTACTGTTTTTACGAGAAAAGTACGAACGTCATCAAAAACTCGCTGGGAGTTATTCTCGGTATTCTGTTTGTGTACTTATGTAAAACTTGACGTCAGACAAACTGATTGGATGACTGTTCGGGAAAGTGATGGTTGTAGGAGAAAATTAGAAGTAGATACATTGATGTGTGGGAATAAGATAACATTTTCTTCCTAAGTTTGTTGGAGTCAGCAACCAATCTACTGGTCCGACAACAAACAAGGAAAAGACACAAAGTTTTATCTTGAATGATTTTGTGCAGTTTAAAAAAAAAGTTGGTACTGCACTGATGCTTGAAACCGCTCATTTTTTGAGTTGTAAGCTTTCATTACATTTCATTAAACTTGCTTCGTCAGTTACTTAGTATGTATAGGTCAAATCTTGCAACTGTTTTTTTTTTATTTAATTTATATAAATGAAAAGCGATGATTTTTTTAACAGATTTGATTTGATAACAGAATTGGATTCAGAAACATTCTAGACACACTGACAGTGTGTCTAGAATGTTTCTGAATCCAATGTTATGTTTGCGTCATGTTTACTTCGTAACAACTGGTCAACTCTTGAACTTGCTTTCATTGAGTGACTTCTAAGAATGGTCACGCACCCTCGCGTGGCTGACCGAGGCAAGGGTTCTTTGACCTCCCAGTGATTGTACGTGGTTTCACTTTAGATTAAATTGTAAAAAGTGTATCGATTTGCAGTGTTAAACTGATTAAGTAGGCAGTCGCTCTATGTAAAATACTGATATTCATCTGCATCAGGTTAGAGTAGAAGCCGACATAAAAGGATTGGCAGAAGTTGTTGTTTTAATAAACAGTGAGTGAGTGTTTGTGTGAGTTTAAATGTGTGTAAACGCACCCACGATACAGAAGATATTCCTAATGCAGAGCATCGCTAAACAAAAGCTATTTCAAAATTCTATTTAGCACAATATATAAAAATCCAAATAAATATTGTATTCTCATCTTGTACTCCAGTAAGCAAACGAAATTACACGGTACACCTCATAACATCGTCTCATAAATGTCAAGTCACTTAATAAATTAATGAGTACTGCCTCCGCCGTACATGTTTACATAACCTTGTCGATGTTTGCGTTTATATAAACATTAACGGAACATGGCCCTGTATAATGGCCGATATTGACGCTTAGTAGATAGTGTGAATAACTTATAGGGGAGGTGCGTTGGACGCTAGAGGGACCATGTGACCTAATTTGTGTAACAACAACAAAGCATGCGGAAAACGTTTTAATAGAGACAAAATTTCAAGTAATATGTACGTTTTATGTCGGTTTTAGATATCGATGCTGAAAATAAGGCATAGCCTGTGTTATTTACAAACATGTATTTAGAGTATTTTCCATTGGGTGAATGTGGAGCATCATTAAAATGAAAGGACTAAGGAGGTTCATTATGTTGATGGATTTCTGTTTTCATAGACCACCAAAACCACCACAAAGAACTCTAACGTTCACTTCATTAATTGTTTGATGACACGTGCGAGAGTACCCCATTAAAGCTTTAAAACACGGTTTTACACACTAAGCACACAGAAAGGACTTTAATTATATAACACAGAAAAGCTTCTAAAAAGCTTTTGTCGTCTAAAGGATCAAATTAGTATAACGAAATCAATTAGTACAGTAACAAAAAAATTTAAGGTTATATTTCGCGCTAAGGAAAGGTCATATGGGTGTTGTTACTTACGAAAATCGAACGCGAACGCCCACACAAGCACAGATACGCTAGAAGTTTAACAAAAAAAGAATAGAACAACGTTTGAATTTATAATTACGAAAAAGGAACACTCGGAATGCATTTGTTTTTGGCAGGATTGAGAGGTTCACTCGACATGATGACATGCGCGGGTTTGCTTCGCGCCTGCGCGGTATACCCCTTCACAGACAAGGCAATTATTTCTGTGAAATTTCCGTTTCTGCCGTGTATCGGAAATTTTTAGGGCTTGCCGTGTCGGAGTCGTCACATCGAAGTTTTCACAGGTAATCGTGACTGTCTTATTTTCGCCAAAATGACATGGTTTGATTAATAGGTGTTTGGTTAATACACTTTGGTGCGATAGGGGAAAATTGGATTGTAATCGTTTGGCGTTGAGAGATTTAATTCGGTGTGAAGACACTTTCATCATGTTACGTGAAATATTAAAAAGTACCTATTTACGACCGTCATCTTTATAACTTTCTGGGTCCATGCACTCAAATATTATCTTTACTACATTAATACAGCTCGTATTCCAAAAAAAAAATAACAATACGAAAAAACCATAATTCCCAATCTCTAAACGAAAAACGAACTAGCTCCACAAACTTACAGAAAACGATAATTAAATCCGCCTTTCGACTATTTACAAAGTTTTCGCTATCGAAGTTCGCCTGGAGCCCGCTAGGCACATGCCTCGACATCCTATTGTACGACTTGTCGGTTCTTCCGCTGGCGACGGATATAGCGACAAACTGCTTCCCTGGTAGATACTGCAAAATGAATAGCGCGAGTAAATTCTATTGCGGTACGAGAATTTGATTTATATTTTCTTTTGTTAGTTGACGGTTGCAAATGCGTGGTTTTGTTACCTGAGTCGTCATCATCAGCTTATAGCCTTTCCACATAATATGATGGTAGACAAAAAAAATCTAATTAGTCCGGCAGAGAGATTTCTAAAAAAATATTGGACACATATTTTTTTTTCACGTAAACAAACAATGAAGACGATACAGTGCTTTGAAAACTCGTGTGACGTCATATTGTAAGACATTAGTATGGCATTACTAGGTGTTGCCAGCGGCTTCGCCCGCTACAACTCGAAAATTATCCCACGGGAAGATAAAATCGGGATAAAAACTATCCTATGTGTTAATCCAGGTTATAGACTATCTGCGTACTAAATTTTATCCAAATCCGTTCAGTAGTTGCGTGAAACAGAAACAAACATTCATCCATACATACTTACAAACTTTCGCGTTTATAATATTAGGCGAGTGACCTTACAAGCCCCACTCAAATCTTTGACGCGTTTTATCTTCGTAAATTTTTATTGATTTGGTAAAATCAAAATACGACTGCATTACGTTACTCCGAAGTTCTAAATATCGATTTTACATGGATACTACCTGTCTGATGTGACCACGTGCCCAATCATTTAAGAAAATACCACATCACATAACATCACACCGGTAATCCATTGGGTTAGAGGTGTACCTAAGAAGTAGTACACCCACATTTCGCCAGATATGTTGAAGTCCTATGTAGTGAGTGGCGAGCCTAGCCGGGTACACATTCCAGCTTGCGTGGTTGCTACTGAGGTTCGTTTAGCGGCGATCGGCAGCGGCGACCTCTCGCGCCCGGCCCTGGTGCAAGCCATGGTCCGGTGCAAGGAGGAATGGGACGCCGTCGCCTCCTTCTGCGAAGCAGTGATGCTAGCGAAGGAGGTGGCGGAACGCGAGAGGGAGAGAACCTCTCGTCCCAGCCGCCGCTGGAGGCGCTCCGGGCGTCGGGGGTCCTGCGATGACCTCCGGCCACCGTAGACGCGGGCCTGTGGACGGTGAGTGATGGGCTAACTCGCCGTCCGTCCGTCTTACGACGAAAACAGGCCGTGTCGACGGCGCGTTCGTGTTCCACGTGCGCCTCAAAGAGATGTCAGCAACATGGGAGGGGCCCGAAAGGGCCGACGCCCGTCGGGGCCGCGGGTTGTCCACAGGTTATCGCGGCCTAGACATAGAGGGCGAAGAAGGAATATGGGTGGTTTTTCCATCATCAAGTAACACCTCCCGCTCTTATTCAATTCAATCATTTATTGCATATCACATGTGTTTCATAAGATCTTAACAATAATATTTAGCTCACATGGACCCTGTCGGGCACAACAATTTTGTACAATAATTATAGTAGCATTTAAGGTATTTAACAATAATTAGAAATTGTGCAATTTAGAAGTTCATTAAATAAGCATGCAATGTCACATAATAATTAAAAAAACAAGAGTTATGTAAAATAGTGAACAGAAGTCGTCAAATAGAATAAAATTATAGTCAAATACATCATGTCATTAAAGATGAATATGAAGATGATGCCTTAAAGGGAGTTTCAGCCTTCTACTGACTAAAAACCACCTATTTTCCTTCTTACCCCTTTATATCGAGGCCGCGGTATCTCTTATAACAACCCGCAGCCCCGACGGGATATCAGTTTTGCTACACCTGGGATTTGAACAGATGACCTTATGCGCAGCTGAACAAGAAGATGCGAGATGACCTAGACTCGTTTTAAAAGGTTCACTAAAAGGCATCAGCCGCATTTTATTGAAAAAAGTGGAAAGAGGAAAGGGTCTCCCGGCCTTTGACCTGCAGCGGTCCGACATGGGCTGATAATAATAATAATAACATCTCGCCCATAATCCCTGAAGGGTAGGCTGTGGTTTACGCATTAGTGCACCCACATTACGTCAGTTATATTATAGTGACCTTAACTGAACTTGAACCGGGCACAAATCCAGACTCAGTGACTGTTATTCAGAAATTCCAAATGGAAAAACCAAATAACACTCTGCCCGACTTGGGAATCGCACCTAGGGCCTCATGCACAGCAGTCGAGCTTCCGATCGCTAGACCAACGAGGCTGATAACAATAATAACAGGGGGTCTAAAATAAACACTTTAGCAGATCATAATATGAATTGCAATAAATAGAGTAAAATTGACCTTTCATAATAATAGTAACTACGTCTGTGACCATTTAGGAAAATCATATCACACTAATATTATAAAGGCGAAAGTTTGTGAGTGTGTATGTTTGTTACACTCACAAACTGTGTAAAGAACTTGAGAACTACTCAACGGATTTGAATAAAATTTCGTACACAGATAGTTTATAACCTGGATTAATACATAGGATAGTTCTCATCCCAATTTTGTCTTCCCGTGGGATAATTATCGAGTTGTGGCGTGTGAAAACGCTGGTAACAGCTAGTAGATCATAATAGGAACATTATATGAATTGCGTTAAAATTCGTATCGTAAATAAATAAGAACTATAACAGACGCAGTTACTATTATGAAAGGTCCATTTTTCCGCTTTTTAACGCAATTCAAATTATGATCTGCTAAAGTGGTCATTTAATATTTTTGTTGTTATTGCGATAAGAACCGGGGCGTGTACCCTGGTTCTTATCGCAATAACAAGAATATATTTGTAAGTTAGTATTTCAATAACATCTGCTTCTTTCTCACGCCAAAAACTTCTTGCGGAATATCTTGTATTGATACGTGAGAGAGCTAAGCGGGGCTTCGGTAACATCGTATTGATTGAGGCTGGCGGTTAAGTCTCGGAGTTTGTGTGCCGAAAACATGTTTTTTTTTTAAATAGGAAGCTAAAGAAAAAAAGTGTAAAAAGGAAGGATATGATTCATATTCGCGACGATATCTCGTTTAGTCGATTAACAAAAGGTATTTACAAGTCAGATGGCAGTAGCAAGGCCAGGAAGGGGACGCCATAGAAAGACATACACCGACCTTATGAGTGAGGTTCTTCAGAAAGGACAAGTACGTGGTAGGTATACTCGTAACTGACGTGCGTGTATGACTAGGTGTACGAATGAGGTCGAAGCATAAGGAGTATGTAAGGATCGTAGCAGTGATCTGTGGTTTTTGCCTTCATCTATTGGAAAAGGGTGTTTGTTTATGTTTACCTTAACATTGATCCTGAAGCTCATTCAACCCCTCTCAGTCAACAATAATTCAATATTACGCTTGTAATCCTCGAAGTGTTGGCAATTAGCTGGGTGTACTTTATGGTACATCTCTGCTTAACCCTTCGCGGATTGCAGGGGTGATATCATGTTGTATTAGAATTGGCTACTTGGCTACTGTTAAAAATTCACGAAAATGTTATGTTATTTCAAAGAACGAACAGAAATAACACGATGTGTGAAAAAAGTAATTAAATCGATGAAGAAATGGAGTAGCTACATGCTTTAGAAGTTTTTGGTGGGGGCACTTTCTATCCTTGTCGCGCGGAACGGCCATTTGTACTACGTAACTATGGCGGTATGAAATGTGGCGTCACATTTCTGTAGCGCTGTCTTCATCTAACACGTCCTTTAAAATCAGTTAAACTAAGTCATTTTTTGATCGATTGTTCTGTTAGTTCTTCCAAAATAACAAAACATTTTCGTAAATATTTATCAGTAGTCTTTAAATCTTTCAAATTACTCACTATGCCAGCTTTGTGTATCTTCGAGACTGCTTTGTTTGCAAAAAATAATTTACATCTTTTTAAAAAGATCTCCGATGTAAAATTAACTCCGATGCGTTTTCAATACATACATCAATTGTGCGACATAAAATGCTAAACTGCTTTGATGAAAATGAGCTTTTTTGGTATGACTACAAAAATTTACAACAAAATACCTGATTTAATAATATAAAAAATCTGCCCAATCAAAGTTTAAGAAACCTCTCACCTCTTTGCTAATTGAAAAATGTACATATATAAAATGTATTATACTGTCCCAGATTTTATAAATGATAATTTTTAATATTTTTTAGTTTGTTTTTGTTATTTTTTTTTTCATTGTTTGTATTTTTAGTTTTTTAAATAATCTAGTTTTTTTAATTACTATTTATGTTAACATTCGTATGCCTTCACGGCAAAGCCCTTTATGTAAATACCTATGTTTTACAAATAAAGATTCTTATTCTTAGTCAAATACCCAAACCTACAACAAAAAGGATTAAAACCGTGAACAAAATCTAGCGTTGGGACAAACTCGTCAACCAGTGATGCGGACAAGAACTTATACTCCTTTATTTGTCAAACGAGTTTCCAGTTCGCTGAGCTTGACTTTTACGTGTGCTTTGAACCGCATAAAGTAAAGGTAAGTGAGTTTTAAAGACTGGAAGAATAGATGTAGATAATAGTGTCTAGAGGTAGAGCAGTGGTGGCCCAGTGGTCGAGGTAGGTCGAGGGTTCAAACCCAGGCAGGCACATAACTTTGTGTAATTTATTTCATCACCGCTGCTCTCAAAACGGTGAAGGAAAACATCGTGACGAAACCGGCATGTCTTCGAACCAAAAATTAAAACTCAAACTCAAACTCAAACTCAAACTCAAAGCATTTATTTCAATTAAACCTTTATAGGCACGTTTGAATGTCAGAAGAACAATTCATAAAAACAAATCTACGAGTGCAATACGTCATTCCGAAAGCCACCACGCCGAATCACACGCCGCCGAATGCCAGCAACAACGAGCACCGCGAGCACGAAAGCACGCAACGACGCACACCGCTACAACGAATGCAGGAGACCCCGAATCACGGAACAACGAATGCAATGCGCAACCGTCACCCCGCAACCCGGAGCCCCGCGCACCCGCCGCCACGGCACACGCCGCCGCACGCCCCCGCACCCGCAGCACTCGCCGCCGCAAACATCCGGCGCCGCGCAACTCGACGCAGTAACCCCCGGAACGACGCATTGCACTCTAAAGCTACAGTCACAGACACAAGGCATAATAACTTGTGAAAGTACTGTAGTTGCCCATTCCCTAGCGTAGATCTCTATGGAGAAGAAAGGGCAAGAAACTCCATGGACACTCTTTTCAATCAGAATATTATTACAAAATCTTGGTACATTACATCATTCATGTTGAGATGGTATATTATGTGAGAACTATGTAGCAAGACGTGCAAGTTAAGAGCGTCCAGAGTAAAAACATATAATAAATAAATTAACCATGGCAACTAAGAGATGACCAGTCTCCACTGACAGCGCCCGTTCACGAACATGACGCCTGGATCAGCACCATTCAACTCAACCATTTTGAAGGGAATTTAATGATCCGACACATGCGCCACCATCAGCGAGACATTTAAGTGAGCATGACATACTCTCAGACACCAGGGCAACGTCACTAAAAAATAACTAAATGTAAAAAGTGGCTTTATAGTACATAGTACTCACACATGTGCCATGCAATTATATAATATTAAGATATTGAATCTATACAATGCAAAGATATTCTTACAATCTTCTGCAGCCTCTACAATAACTTCTCATGATAGGTAATCAATGGTTGTGGAGCAGGCCCAGCATTAAGCCAAGCATTTTTATCATCAATTTAATCCCCTAACTTATAATATGCTTGCCTACACAATGTGTGGTTTATACAAGATTTTAATTGCGTCTCATTCAGTTGAACAATGTGGGGGAGTCTACTTTAGCTAGCCTAAATGCTGCGATCTTACACATATGTGAGAACAAAGTACAAAAAAATAAAAATACGTGCAAGTTAAGAGCGTCCAGTAACCGATACAATAAACAAATTAAAAAAAATATATATATATCCATGGCAACTAAGAGATGACCAGTCTCTACTGACAGCGCCCGTTCACGAACATGACGCATGGATCAAAAGACATGCGACATCTACCAATCCGCACTGGGCTCGGTGGTAGATAGCCCATTCCCTCTCTAAAAGATAGGAGGCCTGTGTCCCAGCAGTGGGAACAATAATAATTTAATAGGCTGTTGATGATGATGATGTTGAATAGTATCTATGGTAACTCTTACTGTGCTGTGTTCTTCTTTGTAGAGCTGCTGACATATTGAGATATTGGGTTTGTCCTTTAACCTATTGCTCGTTTAATGGCAATAGGCTTGCTACCTATGATATGGGACTCAAACATATCTACACCAGCGCTTTAATATTTATAAATATAGATATAGTCCTCGGTGTCTGTCACGGTGGTAAATCTCAGTAGAGATAAGCCATCGACGCTGGAGGTACTTAGTCCACTAGTGTGTGCGCTGGCACAGATGCACTCGCTTAGTCCAATGACACGACCAAAGAGAGATCTGGCTCACACAAAGAAAACGAAATAAAAAATATGTATTTGTCGCAGAAACACACTGAGCATACAAGAAAAAACAATACACAAACAACGCTTAACAGATATTGAAAAAAAAATACAACAAGCAGGGAATAAAAAATGATGAGAGAAAATGAATGGAAAACAAAAAAATATATAAAAATATACACATAATATGGAAATAAAATGCATAATATGGTATTATATGTATAATATGGAAATGATTGAAGTGAATGGTGATGTGATGAGGGAATAATTAAAAATGTTGCACGCAACACCAACAGCACGGGGCTTTCAAACTCAAGCTGCTACTTAATACTAACGGAAAAAGCCAGTAGTACCCAGTTTTACCCAACCTTGAATTCGACCCAAAACCCCGAGTGATCCTGCTCAGTAGTAGCATTTGCGACCGTAAGACCAACGCGGCAATGTAGGTAGTCATTTACGCCACCATTCACCAACATTACACTTGAATCAATTTCATGAAAACCACGATATATCCGGCTCTCAAATGTAATAATCTCCGGGCACCTGACTGGTAATCCCGGCACGGGGCAGCATCCTGCTGTGCCTACGTCCATTCTTATATCCCATTACTCTAGAGTGATTTTCGTTAAATAAAATTAAACAAAGAGTCCTAGAATATGTAGTCCAAAAATTCTGATAAAAAACAGCTAGCTAGCTACTAGCTAGCTTGACACCTTTTTTTGGGGTTGGGAAATCATCAAATAACCCATTCCGCTCTTGGGTAGAGTGAAAGGGAGTGTCAGACTTCTACTGGCTAAAAACCACCCATGTTCCTTCTTAACCCTTTATGTCGAAGCTGCGGTATCTAGCGGCCCCGACGGGCGTTGGCCCTTGCGGGCCCCTACCATGTTGCTGACATCTCTTTGAGGCACGCATGGAACACGAACGCGCCGTCGACACGGCCTGTCATCGTCATAAGACGGACGGACGGCGAGCTAGCCCATTACACACCGTGCATAGGCCCGCGTCTTCGGTGGCAGGAAGCCGTCACGTGGCTCTCTAGAGGTTCTCTTCTCTCCCTTTTACGTTCCGCCACCTCCTTCGTTAGCATCACTACTTCGCAGAAGGAGAGCCATGGCTTGCACCAGAGTCGGACGCGAAAGGTCGCCGCCATCGATCGCCGCTACGAGAACACGGCGGGGCTCCGCACAAGCGGGGCAGACCTCCGGTCGATCCTCACGATGGTGACTGACTGACTCCTCAAAGAGTGGACTTACCGCTGCCCTGCACGGGGTTGCAAGAGTCGCTCTCTCCATGTCGCCAGTCTTTTGACATCTCATTTATTAAAATCCGGTCAGTAGTTTAGGCGCTATCGTGAAGCATACAAATATACATACGTACATAGACTGCCAAAATCACTACCCCTCCTTTTGGCTTCACCGTAGTCGGGTAAAAATGCACACTTTCGAAGGTATTTAAGTTTCAATGATAAGTTTCGAGTTCATTTTCATTCAAACAAATTATTCAAAGCTAAGAAAATGCAACGTTGTAATATTTTACGGAATAATAATCGTGAGTATGTCGAAATATTTAGTTTTTGATCTCTCCTGCAAAGCTTCTATTTTTAAGTAATGTAGTGTTAGAACTTCAAATGCGAAATACCATTTCAAACATAAAAGCTTGCACCAGTTCACCTAATACTAATTAAACGTCAACGAAGTATCCCTAACACGAACTTCTAATAAAAATCTCATTTCGTGTTAATAACAGCAGCATTGCAGAATATTCTAGACGTTCTGTATGAAACAATACCTGTCTGGCTTTCACGGCGCCTTTTAGACCATCTGGCTGTCGTAGTAGCGTGAAATAGTTCCCCCGAGCTGAGTACATGTTAGAAACAGTAGGACCACTACGAACAAACGCTCGGATCTACGAGCTTAAATTGCAGGGATTTAAATTTAATTTTAAAATGAATTTTGTCTGATGAATTTAGATATTAAATAGCATGCATGTATGGCTCATATGCAGTTATCTGAATTTAATAAATTATTATAATAAACTTCATGTACACTCTTGTACTTGAAGTTTGTAGTGGTACTTATAGGCGGACTTAATAACACAAGGCATTCTCTACCAGCCCACCTTAGGGTTAAATAAGACAACATTGTGGTAGGGTACAAAATATCTAAAAATAACAACATGCTTTAAAAAAAGTATATATTAGTATTTATAAATTGATCTTATTATGTACACATATAATTATAATAACGTTGACAGAAAAAACAACATGGCAGCGTTAGTTCTGATTTTGACCACATAACAAAATATCCTTGTAAAGCGTTGGTGTCTCGTTGCAGTTACCAGTATACAAGCTACGCGTTCTAATCAACGTTTGGCAATGCAGTTTGTCAATGGCATATAATGGGTGAAAAAGTACCCTTAACTTAAAGGAAGGGCACTTGGTCTCCTAATTACTGCGCTCATTTTTTGGTTCTAGACCATACCTGGGAACTCTCTAGTTACGAAGATATTGGGGGTCAAAATTCCAAATTTTGCACAGCTGTTTTTGTAAATACTAGTTTTTCAGGTTATAACTTTACTTAAATTACCTCCGTGACCCGTTTACTATTCAAAGCATCCACTAGCACAATGTTTTAATAGTGCTACGTTGAGTTTTACCGTCAAATGTGAATTTCAACCCCAAAAAAAAAGTAGTTTCACAGCAAAAAAATTTGCGTAGGGGTACTTAGTTTGATGTACAGAATGCTTGGTTGACGTATGTGTGAAGGGTTAATTTACACCCTGTATACGAGACGTGTACAGTCAGCTATTCGAATAAGTTGACACAAATACAGAGAGTCACTGTACTTTCATTCTTTGAAAGGTGCAAACGCAGAGTCCGTTTGCGGTAATTTAGTAGTAATAATTGACAACCAATGTCCGTTATTACTAAAACTACGATTATATCTTAACCTTCTACTTCTTTTTTTTCGTTTCATATATAAGCAAACTGTTGGATTATTTCCCTATGAAATAGCCGTTTCTTTTTAATTTACGTACTATACAAGTCACGGGGGCGAAGTTATCAACCAACTTACTTCCAAACTATCGGCTGCTGCTTAAAAATTCCTCTTACACTTTGCTTGACCTCGGCACTGTCCGACTTTGTTAATCGATCCCAGGACCACACGTTCAGCAGTCGTAAAAGTAGCATTACTGCAGTTGAATTACTGTTTCATGTTTGTACTGTGCCCTTTTGGTTCCATTAGAGTCCATTGTTTCTACTTCTATAGCTGTCGTGAAAAATTCACAAATGGAAATTGGTGTTACCTGGTTTGTTCAACTGAAACTGATCAAATGACTGCAGTCTGCGGAAACTGGTTCAGTGGAGTGGTCTTTTGATCCTTCTAATATTATAGACGCGAACGAAATAACAAATTGCCTCCATGACTCATTTACTATTCAAAGCATCTACTAGCACAATATTTCAAGAGTGCTACATTCAATATTACTGTAAAATCTGATTTTTGACCCCAAATAAAAATGTCGTGTACCAGCAAAAAAAAATGCGTAGGGATACTTAGTTTGATGTACAGAATGCTTGGTTAACGGCTGTGTTGGGTTAATTTACATCCTGTATTGTACAGTCACTTGCAAAAATGCATGGACAATTCAGAAATAAAATCGTGTGAAGCGAGAAACGACCTAACGTTAACGAGTTATCGACTATAAACGTTCACAGGAAAATAGACACTAAAGTATCCATGCAATTTTGGAGGTGACTTGCAAAACAGAGGCAGGTTGCCAGTTGTGTCAAAAGGCAATGTTTAGGTTTTTAGGGTTCCGTACCTTAAAAGGAAAAAACGGCACCCCTATAGAATCACTCGTGTGTCTGTCTGTCTGTCCGACCCCCCTAAACCGAAACTACGGAGCCCACAATTTTTTAAAAAAATACAGATAGTTCAACGCTGATAGATTACAGGAAAACCTATAAGAAGTCTATGGTGCTAAAATAGTTTAATAATATGGAAAATCTCTCAATATCAATATCTACTACAATGGTATGGGAACCCTTTATGTGCAAGCCCAGTTTTAACTGTACCTCCTAAAAGCCAGAATCAGAAGCTTGACGAAAAAAGAAACTTGACAAAGAAAAGAAAAAAAAAGAAGCTTGATAAAGTCACAAAAACAATTTAACTGCCTTCGATCCGAGGATTGCATTGGAGCTGAGGAGTAGGAGAAACATAATTTCCTCTTCTTAAAATAACTTGACAGTTTGCTTAAAATGACGGCGGCAAGTTAATCATTTACCGATTTAGGCGCGAATAACATCTATTGTCCTTTGCCCATTGTCAGACTCCTTATTCCCAAAACAATTTTACGTAAACAAAAACATGGTTCTCTCAAATACATTAACAAAACTAAGAGGATCGGGAAAATAATACCTTCCCCGGGGAAACACGTTGTCATTGTTGTTGTATAATACGAATAATATGTAAATAAAAGCATTTTGATTCGAAAATATAAAGAAAATCCGGTTATTATTTTGCACAACTGAGAAGCTGATGCAGATTAAATGGAGTAACTTGTGACTTTTATTAGGAAAATAAATAAGATAGAAGTTTTAATTTACCTACTATGTATTTCGCAACTTAAAATATTATAAAAACGATAGTTTTTGAGGATGTTTGTTACTCTTTCACGCAAAACTACTGAATGTTGAATGAAATTAGACTCACAGATACTTTGTAAGCTGGATTAACACATAATAGGATACGTTTAGCCTATTTTAACGATCCAGTGGACACAATAGGGTTAACAAAAAAAATCTAATTAGTCCGTTAAGATTACCAAGAAATATTGGACATGTATTTTTTCTTTTTTCACGTAAACAAACAATGAATACGATAGAGTACTGTTAAAACGCGTGTGACGTCATACTCTAACACATTAGTATGACATTTTTAGCGGTCAGTGACGTCACCAACCCCTACTCAAATCTTTGACGCGTTTTATCTTCGTCATTTTTATTGATTTGATAAAACAAAAAATACGTATTCAATATTTTTAGATAATCTAACAGACGGACTAATTAGAATATTTTTTTAAAATCAGTAAACATCCTTATTACTTAACTAAAGCCGCGGGTATAATCTAGTATATTATGACGGAAAAAACTGAATCCCGTTATTAAAAGAGACATCTCTCGTCTGGCAAACCCCAAATGACTATTACAGTAGCTCTAGGCTTATCCGTCTCCCATTTTCTGAGTAATTCTCGACCAGTAGTCCAAAAAACTTCAAATAAAACGCCAAATATAAGCCTAAAAAGCTTTAAAGCAAAATTAAACTTGAAAAAGAGCTCAAAAAATGGTTTTAGAAAAAATTGGATTCGGCCGTGTTCCCATTTAAAAGTTAATGAGAAAAATCTGCATACCAAGATCGGAATTTGCAAAGCTTATGTGGAATTTCCTTTATTGTCGTCGAGATTCTAGCCACGGAACGTGCTGCCTGAATTAGTCGGTTTGAACAAATACATTCCGTTTTTAAATGTTTGCGGCTTTGCTTTTGGTGCCATCTTTTTGTGAAATTCTTTTGATTTTTTCTTGTCTATGACCAGAGGGCCTTAGATAAAGTGACATTCTTCATTAGGGACAATCAAAAATGTATAGGAATGACCCGTAAAGCTTGTGACTGAAAACCTGTTGGCAGTTGTTCCAGAAAGACGACACGGTTGGCGCAGAGGCTCAAGCAGTTAACTGCTGCGCTACATGTCGCGGGTTCTATCCCCGCAAGGAGCAAATATTTTTATGGCCTACAGATTGTCCGCACCCACAATACAGTAGAAATTCCTAGTGTAAAGTAAAGTTTAAAAAAAACATAAGACATTGTTCCCTAACTTTAAAAAAACATCAGTCATTAGAGCGGGACAGATAATTAGGATGTTATATTCTCGACTAATTAATAGCGCTATTGTTTAGAAAAAGAAAATTATTTAAGATAATTTTGTTTTTCTAAACCATAGCGCTATGATAGCTTCATAATTTATAATTCCTATTAAGCTTAGCTTCGGAGCAACCGAAAACGCCAAAAACTAAGTGCAAAGTTAGGCGGCAATAATTGAAATAATAAATCATGTGTCTTGAAACATATCCTCCGCACATTATGACGTCAGGCCTTCAACCCTCGTCTCTCACGACATCAGATAAGCCAAACTGTCTGACAGCGTAATTACACTGTATGGTAGCCATCTTGAAAACGCTAATTATTATTTGATATGGTAACACTTGGAAATGAATGTCAAAACTGTTTGGAAAGAGAAAGGATCTGTCAGTTTACAATAACGAATGTGTGGCAACTTTTGCATTGACTTTTATCGTAACAGTCATTGAGGGGACAGGAAAGGGTTTATTTTCTGAAAATAAACATTTTGAAGGACTGTGTGATGAGCGGAGATGTGGTTGTGTGCCATTTTGTTTTATGTTTTTTTCCTATAGTTTTAACGATTATCTTGCAGTTTCGCGAACCACACAAATATGTCTTTTCTTTGGTATTGTAAGTCTGGTCGTTAAGCTCTTTCAATTACAAGTCAAGCTTCACGATAACTGACAAATGCTTGCACTGACTGGATGGGTCTACTCACATCTCTGTGGTTGTTCCTTCAAAAGACCATATCAGACACTATCCTAAATAGTCCTTATGTGAGTTCATCAAGATTATCTCCGAGTATGTTTCTAGTTAAAAAAACCTGTGAAAGTGTTTACGAAAAACCTTGTTGCAAAATAAAATAAAATTATCGTTATTTTAGGCCTCCAAAAATTGTAGAGGAAAGTCACCAAATATGAAATAGTATCCTAATATGGAATACCTTCATTTCTCTAAGACTATAAGTATGAAACGCAACACTCGACCATCTTCTGTTCCATTCGGTCTACTAACACGTACGTGGTGCAATAGACCGAATGGAACAGAAGATGGTCGAGTGTTGCGTTTCATACTTATAGTCTTAGAGAAATGAAGGTATTCCATATTAAGATACTATTTCATATTTGGTGACTTTCCTCTACAGCATCGATTTTTGAGGAAGGCTATGACTATGGCTTTGAGGTAGGCTCCATGACTGTTGTGGCGTGAAAACAACTTAGCAGAATTGGGTATTTCACCAAAAAAATCTAATTATTCTGTCTATTACATTATCTAAAAATTTTGAAAACGTGTTTTTTGTTTTAACAAATCAATAAAAATTTACGAAAATAAAACGTGTCAAAGATCATGAGTGGGGGTTTTTGACGTCACTTTTTGGGTAAAAAAGTACCTACTAACCTTGTGACGACACACGACTTGACACGACTTTTCGAAGCACACTCACGTCTTCATCTTTTGTATACGTGAAAAAAGAAAAAAAATGTGTCCAATATTTTTTGAAAATTTTTCTGACGGACTAGTTAGATTTTTTTGGTGAAATACCCTTTCCTCTTTGCAGTTACTCAGAGGTTGTTTCCTCTGAACGCACCCTTCCTTTACCGTTTCCAAAACAATCTTCACCTGCCTAGTTTTCCACCACCCTGGATGGATCGGCTTTAGTCTCCCCGGAAGCACTAACTGTATTAGAAGTTTATTAACAAGGAAAAATTCAAAGTAAATGATAATCAAGAAAGAGCCAGTTAATCCTAATACCCCACATTTGCGTCACAAACATTAAGTACGACTATCAATCATTTAATTTGCCGGTGTCATCGTCATAAATCTATGTCGTTGGTCGACGTGAATTGTTTCTGTTTCCCTAGTCTACTTCTATTTTGAGTGTTTGTTGTTCATGATGTTGGGTTAATTTCGGTGTGGATAACTATGGCAATTTGTTGGGGACTGTTTGTGACTTTTTTTTAAAACATGTCAAGCAGTTGGAATCAAATGTGCGTTTACAAACGACGGGAATACGTAGCTAGGTTGGGGTCGGCTTTCAGTCTTACCGGATGCAACTCAATACCAGTATTTTACATGAAGCGACTGCCTATCTGACCTCCACAACCTAGTAACTTGACGGCTGCAAGCAGTTGACTGCTGCACTACGTGTCGCGGGTTCGATCCCCTCACGGAACAAGTAGCACCGGGATAACGTACCACACAATTTGTAGGACAGTATGACTGGTAAATTATATAAAAACTAGCGGTAAATTATATAAATACTACTACGTCACGCAGTTTCACCCGCGTAGTTCCCGTTCCCGTGGGAATACAGGGATAAGAAGTAGCCTATGTCACCCGGGGATAGTGTAACTTTCCAACGGTGAAAGAATTTTCCAGATCGGTCCAGTAGTTTCGAAGCCTATTCGTTACAAACAAACCAACAAATCTTTCTTCTTTATAATATTAGTGTGGATTATCGAAGTAAAAACAAAAAAATCAGCTGCTTAGTAATCATTTTTGATGACCTCGTTATCGATACATGTTGAAGGAGAGGACTCTTTGATCAAAACATACATTTTGTAGGACAAATTCTTTTTCAAATAAAGCAAATTTAACAAAAAAAACCCTGTTAGTAATACATTTTTGAGAATCATCCAATCAACATATTTCATCCCTGCTACCTACCACAATCGAGAGTTTTTATCAGGAAATTGTTGGGCATCTCATCAAAATGTTGCTACTTTCGAAAAACTAGCTTGATAGTAATCAAGTGCAAAAAATGAACCGTGGACCCCGGACTATCATTGATAGGCGACATTGGAAGCAAACAGCTGTGGAATCATACCTTATGTCAACAAAGTAGGTGGGTAAGTAGACTAGTTCTTGAATCAACAGTTTGTTTACTCAAATAGACTCGTTGTTAATTTAAATTCCGCTCTCACGGGAAATAGACATTGATGGAAGCTGTCTAGATATCTATGCCAGTCATCATCCACAGCTCCACTTCACCCACTGCTGGATATAGCCAAGCTCCACGTTCTTGCGCAAGCTTAATTCAGGATGTTGTATGCTGGACGACTAATAACTTTCTTTCCAGACCTTGGATGTCACTAGGTCATAGAGTTAGTAGCAATACATCAAGCTATAACTGTCCAGACATGTAATACTGGACGTATTAAGTACATGTTCTCGTGTTATATAGATTTCCCGCGCAATGCTTTATTATTTTTGTATAGCTTGATTCGTCGTCGTGCTTATTTAGATAGGAATCTATTTTAGAAATAATATATTATTTTTTATCCACATAGATAAAGAAAACATACGTATTATCGATGAGAGACCCACTACTTTTTTAGAAGCCGGTTAACAATGTATGAAAGCGTATCTACACAATGGACCAACTTGGCTCACGTTCAAAAACATCCAACATCTATGACTATGGTCATCTTGTACCTACTTACCAATGGATGTTTGAACTACATCCATTCTGTTAGCATTTTGTGCTGTCGTCACACGTCGCGTCGTTCGTTAATCATAAACTATTGATGAGCACAAGATAAAATTGATAATGATATTACTCATGCTGTATGATAAATTAATCTGTGTTGACAATTTTCCTGGACTTTATACGTGTTCAGGGTTTTCTAAAATTTAAGCTTCATAATACCCATCCCGGGCAAAGAGTTTTTGGGTTATGCATCACGAATTTCTCAAACATAGAGTCCGGATTTGCATCCAGCTGTTGGCAATAGGCTCCCCTTATTACATGCAACTTAAACATAACTGGCGAGAAAGGAGTCCTTCAAGGGGATTTATGAGCTACGTCAGCAATTTGAGTTCTGGAGCGCAGTGTGGTGTTCCATATATCATTATGCTGCACTCCATTGCCCGTTCGTAGACCATTAGTTTGAATTTCGGGATGGGCATCAAAGACCAAGTCTGTCCAAGATGTAGGTAGACAATAGACCAGTTCAGTTCTAATTAGTCCGTCAGATAGATTTCCAAAAAATATTGGACACATTTCTTTTTTTCACTTAAACAAACAATGAAGGCGATACGATCGTGTGACGTCATATTGCATGACATTTTTACTAGTGACGTGTGAAGTGACGCGATGATCTTTGACGTGTTTTATTATCGTTTTTTTTTATTAATTTGATAAAAACACGTACCCAATATTTTTCGATAATCTTACTGTAGTCAGGAAACATCCCTATTATTTGTGTCAATTATAATAAAATTAGTGAAAATAAATGCTGTCAAAACGCTACAGAGAAACCCCTTGAGGAAACCATTAGATTCAGGAAATTTACGTTCAATAGGTCCCGTACCGTGCCGTAGTTATCACAAGAAAACCCTGCAATGCTTTCGTTTTCCATCCCGAGAAAATATCTAATTTAAGAACCCACGTTTTAAAATAGGAATGGCGCTGCGGAAGATATTCTCGAACCAAACTAATCTGATTAAATTTCCTGCATCATTGGAGCACTTTTTTTAGGAGCTGTAAGGTTTCCTAATGGATATATTAATAAGCGTAATCTCTTTATTGTGTGCCTCTATAAATAGTTATAACAAATGTACATTTACAGGTAAGGTAAAATTATTTAAAGCAACCGCTCACCCACACATACCCACATTTCGCCAGCTATAAATAAAATATATTATTTAGGTCCCATTTAAAATAATTGCGAAATACCTATCTCTTCGGGGATTACAGGCGTGATGTTATGGATGTAATTAAAAACTACCAGAATATTCCTATTCCCGCCAATATTTAACCGATTCACTTCAAAGCATTGAATGCTGGCTGACGAGGCAAATCAAAAATCGAACGTAAAAAAGCAAACGAATAAAAAAAACAAAAGCTTGTTCGTTTCAATTCACTCGGTACGATTTTCCGTATGCTTTTTGACGTGCGCTTTGAATACAAACTGACTTGCTCGGGTTTGTTAACCATTAAATCTCAGTACCAGCTAGATTTTGGATTTGTGCCCGGTTGATAACATTAGGCTCGCCCACTATTACAAGGAACTTTAACATAAACGGCGTAATGAAGGTGCACTAGGCAGAGGTGTACCCAACACCTCTACCTACTCTTTCAGGGATTACAAGCGTGTTGTTATATTGTTTGAAAACAAAAACATTTTGGTTGTAGATCGGTTAAAGGAAAAACATTTCGTCACGATTTATAGTAATGCGTGGTGCGGTCACGAACCACCTACCTACGAAGGTATCACTCCGATAAGTACATTTTCTTTGGAAGTTTTGACCTCGAACCTCGGTCCCGATTTTCGTGTTTATTTCGTATCTTGGTGAGAGCAGTTTTTAGTGTGGGTTTATTTTTCCTTCGTCATCTGTAGATAAACGTCGGATTACATGATCCGACATTGATAATATTTATTTATATATTTATTTACCACTAGTTATAGCAACATTACAGACAAAACATCCAATACGATGCTATAAGACACAATATAAAACAAAAATGTAAAATTAAATTAAACTATAGAAAAATCCGAATATAATAATTTGTAACCACGTCAAAAGTAAGTTTTGTAGCTGACATGAGATTAACTTGTCACATGTAAGATTGTGGTGTAAGAGAAAAAATAAAGAAGTTAAACTTACCTTTTGAGCACGTTGTAAAAAAAACAATAATGTAAATCGTTGTCTGTTTGTAATTTCATAATAACAGCTTTTTACTGAACGCACATGAAATTTATTATGAAGTAACTTTTTAGAAAAAGGATTGGTTTGATTGTTTCAAAATCCGATCTGCTGCGGGTTGTTCGAAAAGATACCGACGCCTCGACACAAAGGGCTAAGAAGTAACATGGGTAGTTTTTAGTCAGTAGAAGTCTGACACTCCCTGCTGCTCTGCCCAGAGCGGGAGGAGTCATTTGATGATTTCCCACAAACCAAAAAAAAAAGGTTAAAAAACCGATTTAAATTGGAATATAATAACCTATAACACTATTATAAAGCTGAAGAGTTTGTTTGTTTGTTTGAACGCTAAGATCTCAGGATCTACTGGTTGGAGTTGAAAAAATCTTTTTGTGTTGGATAGTCCACTTATCGAGGAAGGCTTTAGGCTATATAACATCACGCTACGTCTAATAGGAGTGGAGCATAAATGAAAAATGTTGCAAAAACGGGAAACCATATTCCTTATTGAGTGCTTCCGTTGCGTGCGCTGCGAAAATGGTTTAAGTTATGCAAATATTACGTATGAAAGAAATGTTCCTTTTTAAAAATTCTACAAATAAGTCGGCGACAGCATATATCTATCTACTAAGATTGACTCACTGTAACCATTTTTTACTATCGAAATGTTAGGTAAAATAGAATTATTTATTGCGAAGCTTATTGAACCCATATGGTATTAATCTATATATAAATAAATATGTTTGTTAGAATGGAAATTTTATATAAAATATTTATTACTTACACTCTATATGGTTTAAACAAATATCTTAGAAGATATCGCAATGTTAAAATGTACGCGCGACAAAATAATTACGCGGTCCGTCGGCCCTCGCGTCCCGATGTAGATACGTGGAGATTCTGGCCTCCGGAAAATTCAAATTCAAAATATTTATTGCACCATAATATTTACAAGGTGTTATTGTATATTGTTTTGTGAGCAGTAGTGGCCCAGCGGTGGCGGCTTCGACTTACGAACAGTTGGTCGTGGGTTCGAACCCAGGCAGGCGCATTACTTTGTGTAATTTATTTCATCACCACTGCTCTCAAAACGGTGAAGGTAAACATCGTAAGGAAACCGGCATATCTTAGAACCAAAAATTTGAAGATTGTGACAACTACCAATTCGCACTGGGCCCGCGTGGTGGATTATAGCCCATCCCACTCCCAGAGAGGAGACCTGACTCCCTGCACTGGGAACAATATAGGCTGATGATGATGATGATGATTGTATATTTAACAGTAAGAGATAGGTTGGTACCTATAGTAATTCTCAATTTAATAATGTAATCTAAGGTTCTATCAAATATTGAGGAAAGATTAGCTTTTTTGTTTGTTGCGATTTAACTCAAACTCAGACGACTTGGAAAATTCTTTCAACATTAGAAAGCTTATTGAAAAAATATTACTATGTTGGATAGTCGATCTATCGGCCTGACCTGGCGGATTGGCCTGTTGGTCTAGTGGTTAGTGACCCTAACTGCTATGCCGGAGGTCGTGGGTTCGATTCCCACCCAGGACAAATGTTTGTGTGATGAGCACGATCATTTGTTCTGTGTCTGGGTGTAATTTATCTATAATATGCATGTATTTAGAAATATATAAGTATGTTTATCAGTTGTCTAGTACCCATAACACAAGCTCTGCTTAGCTTGGGACTAGATGGCGTTGTGTGATAGTTGTGGAATATTATATTATATTATATTATTATATCGAGGAAGGTTGTAAGTTATATATTATTGTGACGCATACGAAGTTGTGTGGGTCAGCTAGTTTTATAATAAATTCACGCGAACGAAGGTACCGGGTAGTCTGAGCAACAGATCGTCTGTAGTAAAAACTCGTACGTCTCCAACTCAAATTCAATTGTTTCTTCAGATCAACGTACACAACTTTTACTACTAGGAAAACATCATCTACACTAATAATCACACTAATATTATAAAGGCGAAAGTTTGTGAGTGTGTATGTTTGTTACTTCTTCACGCAAAAACCGCGAAACGCGCGGTGAAACCGCGTGACGTCCGCTAGTTTCATATAAACTTGTACCACTCTTCTTATTAAATAAAACTTATTTTGCTTGTTGCACAACAAATTAAGTTCATCCTACTTCGTTCACTCAAAAAGTTAAGCTCATAAACTAGTTGGGTTTAAGAACTTTGCGATATCCGAGTTAAATCGAAATAACCAAGATATTAAGGAATAACTAACCTTTATATGGATCAGCGCTGGGTTATTTTTTTTTCAACAATTTCTTTGAGATATAATTAATTAGTTATGGTATATATAGACCATGCAGATTATTGTCTGTTGTATGATTTGAATTTGAACTTGATATGATATTTGGAGGAATTAACAGCTTTGACTGGACCTGTCCAATCAGTGCAAGCATTTGTACGTAATAACATAGCTAAACTCAATGGCTTGTCTTAAAAGTGAAGATTTGTTTGCAAACAACACTAACTTTAATATCATGATTAAAACGCTGGATTTGTTGATGGACATAAACAATCCTCTAACCTCCATTTTTAGGGTTCCGTACCTCAAAAGGAAAAAACCGAGCCCTTATAGGATCACTTTGTCTGTCAAGCTGAAATTCATAATAAATACTCAGATCTACTGTCATTTGGAGCTATGAAAAAATCTAACTTCTGAGCCAACGCCATCAAAAGATATAGTCGCTTATCCCTCTCGACACTCGTTAGGTAATCAAAACCTACAGGGCCTACTTTCCCTGAACCCATAGTACAGATAAAGGGCAAATTGCGAAAAGCATACATTTTTAGTTGCATCATATCTAGCGATAAAAATATCCTACAGGTTTGTACGGAAACCGGTGCGCGCGTCCGACTCGCACTTGGCCGGCTTTGAAGGTTAATCTTTACGCAGACAATGTATTGTACCCCGCCTACATAACAAGAAATTATGCAAAATCTTGAATCCCTGTGTATAAACATAAAGTATCATAAACGTTATGTTTGTGCGTCTCAACATTATGCATAATTGTTCGTCGTAACGCACTTCGGGTCTATTAACATAATTTACTGTCCTTAGAAGAGCTGGAGTGTGAATAGTAAGATTAGAAGCTGCTTCTTCATCCATAATTGTATGACTCGTAATTAGAGCAAGAATAACTTGCAGTATAAATTATTTTTGACTACATTGGATTATTTTTATACGTTGGCAAAACTTTAAGGGGGTATATACTCGTGAAAATGTAAAAATTTTAGTGTGGCCATGAAATTGCGATAAAACTACCACTAGCTCCATACATTATTGGTCTCGTAACTTGAAAAAACCTGGGTAAGGTTGACAAAGAACTGTAGAAACTGGCACAAGCCGAAGCAAAGAGAGGGTTACACCCAGCAGTGGGTGAAGCCAGGTGGTGGATGATGATGATAATACAATCCTACAAAAATTATAAACACGAAAGTTTGTAAGTACGAGTATATAAACTCGTATGTATCGATGAATGGATGCTTGTTACTCTTTCACGCAAAAACTACAGAACGGAATTGGATAAAATTTGGTACACAGATAGTTTATAACCTGGATTAACATAAAGGATAGTTTTTATCCCGATTTTATCTTCCCGTGGGATAACTTTCGGGTTGAAGCGGGCGAAGCCGCTGGTAACACCTAGTTGTAAAATATTTTGCAGAATATTCCAGTCTTCTTTTTATTCTTCGTGACGCTCTGGCATGACCATTTTATGTTTTAATCGCCCAGACTTCGCCACTTCGCAGTGTCAGCGGTCATATTCCAATGATGCCCTCTGGATAAGCTTTTAGATGTCATTTTAAGTACTCGTAACTAATTTCATACTCATTTTCGTTTGGTCTAGCATAGCCAAGATGATAAAACATGTATGCATATGTCAAAATATTCTGTTTGTTTTAATTTAAACCATTTGTTTTAAATTTTAAATAGTTTACTGGAAGACACAACGTTGGAAGGCTTCCCACAAAGTGGACCAACGACGAGAAGCACTGGAGCGCTCGACACTTAAGAGGCACATGTTCAACAGTGAATATCTTTCAGCAGATAAGGTTATGACGACTTTCATTTAGTCTCTACACACATCGTATAGAATCGAAATTGAAGACAACCGATATAACGTTGAGCCACCAATCAACCGAGTCAGAGTTGACAACAATTGACAACCAACTTCTCTCGTTAGGTAACACTAAACCAATCGAAACAAACAATCACCAATTACCCAAGTTGATAACTAAATGGTCAATTTTATTGCCCTCTGAATGCTTTCTACAAACATTATCCGATGTTTGCAGCACATAATTTTAACGAAATGTTGATAAATTGCCGCCGTTTCCGATAATAACCAATTATTTGTGGGCAAACAAGGCCGTGTCGGAAGGTATTGTGTCGAAAGCACGGGTTGTTTACCTTGTCTTGTGCTCTTTTTATAGTTTGTGCGCATTAGGTACCTGTTTTATGCGAAGGTATGGTGTAAATTTCCACAATAATAATCGTCTTCATCTGCTAATTCTCCAACTCAGATCCAATCAGCTTTTAGTTTAACAGGATGCCTTCGAATACCAGTCAGAGACTGGCATCTGCCAGTCTCACCTTTACAATCCATGATCTGCTTTTCCTGTTTCGAGGTCGGCTTCCAGTCTAACCGGATGCGACTGAATACCAGTATTTTACATGGAACGACTGCCTATCTGACCTACCTCACCTTCATAATCCAAATTACTGGATAACACGTTACACTAACTCCGCTTATTCTAATTAATTTATTTTGTTAAATTTCGCTAATTCTATTGAATTTATTTTGTGAAATTACGCGTATTCTATTGAATTTATTTATTTATAAGAATAAGAATATTTTTTTACTTAAGAAAAAATAACACAAAAAAGGTGTACATTAAGGCACAGTAGTGCTTTAATCCCGTTAAAATATTTCAAATGATAATGGTATATTATGCAACTAGTGAATAAAGGATGGATTTAAAGCGAGGGCCGTAGATGAGTCACGAGCAAGTGAAGGATTCAAATGATTGAATCACTAGCGCAGCGAGTGATTCAACTGTTAGAATGCTGAACGACGCGAGTGATTCATGGTCCTCGATATAAATTCGTACTTTATTCAGGAGTTGCATACTATACTTTATACCATGACTACGAGAAAAGACATAATTTAAGCGAAAATAGAAATTTAATCAAGAAATAAGAATTGTTACATTAATTGAAATGGACATTAAAATTAGAGCAATGACTGAAATTAAGCGTAATTTTCTTATTATTATCATTAGGGTGGTCAACTTGTGAAACAATATTTATTTCTTGTCGATGGTCAGAACTTTCTGCTGGAGGAAACTCTGGGGCATCTTTGGACGTTGAAGGGCGTGGAGTCCATGGGTCTTCAGGTTTCTTTGGGTTTATGCTGCTTGCTATCTGAAGGCTGCGTTTCGATTTATTTTCGATACAATCTTCGATATAACCCTCAGCCACGGTAGTGGACTTCCATCCACCATGTCGCTTTAATTCCGTCATATCTGCACTAGTGTTTGCTAATAACGTGGCAGAGGTTCTTCGGAAAGAATGCCCTGTATACTTCTCGGGATTTGGTAGCTTTAAAAATGTTGCGATGTCTTTTGGCATGGAACCAATTTTAATTTATTCCAATTGGATTTTTTGTACATTTATTTTTAGAATAGAACAAAAAGAATCTATAATCTAATACCAAACTCCTTGTCGCAAATATCGACCAATCAAATCTCGAGAATTTATTTGCATCAAAGAATTTTGAATTTCGAATCTTAGCGCAAGGAGTTTGTGTAAGCATTGAAATAGAGACCGGATATATTTTTGTGTTCCAAATTCAAACACCAAAATAGTGAATAAAAACAAAACAGTGAATAAAAGGCCTTTTTATTCACTGTTTTGCGTGAATAAAATAAGCTTTTAGAGTAGGTATCGTATAAAGTATGTTTAACAACTTAGCGCTTTACATTGTAATATTTTCGTTGCACAGAAGGCTATTGGAATGGGATTCATTTCAGAGGGAATTTTATTACATTCTTTTCTGAAGTTATGTTATGAAGTTACACATGGCTAAAGTAATTCCCTATGTTTCAAAGTAGAGACAATAAACTCCTAAACCTAATAATGCGTAAGGAGATACGACTATCGATAAATTTTGAACATAAAACTGGATATAAATCTTTTCCGTGTTCTCGTATAGTAAAACATCGGATACTTACTTTAATTTATGAGTTTGAAGTAGTTCAAGTTGCGTGCTGCATTTATATACTGCACTTTGGATGTTTTAACTTTTATTTGAATTAGTTTTGTTTTCTGTTTGAATGAGTTTTTTGTGTTGTTCAAAGAGCATTTGTTTTCGTGTTTAGCTAAGTACGTCTTTTTTTTGTCAACGATAGTTCTAACGACTTACACTTTGTTTGTTTGAAACAAACAAATCAAAAATGCAGAAGTGCCGCAGGCTTGGCACTATTTGAATTCTAGAAATTAATTAGCCAAGGATAACCTTTTTTAATTAACGCATTTACAACAAATACGCAATTCTTAATTGTAGCTGAATATTAACTGCGAAGGCTGGGTGCCATAGTTATTTGACAGATCATAAAGCAATAATATAGCAAACTGCATTTCTTACCTTTATCAACGGATATTATATCATTTTGTAGCGGTTTTCACCATCAATTATAGAATAATAATACCTTTTGCCGATGGCTTCGCCCACGTGGATGTCGGATATATCAAATATGATGATTTTCCATATAGTCTCCCCCCCCCTGGTTCGAAACAGGGGTGTTACACCCCCTTGGGGGTTAAATTTTGAAAAAAAAAAAAATTTGTGATGCTTACGTCGCAGGGAGAATACGTCAGCGAAATTTTAAGTTTCTAGCCTTAAGGGTTGATCTTCAGTCATTCAGCTTTGCAAAGCTAGATTTCCGAAAGGTCTCTATGTTGTATCCATTTATATTAAACTTACAATAAACACAAAATTTCGCTGTCTTGCCAACTCTTGAAATTCGTAAGAAGCAAGGGGTGGTTGTTAGTTTTTATAGTAGTCCTGAATCGTTACTGAATATTCACGTTATCCGAGTGTCCCACGCTGGGCGCCATTATAAGTTAAATTGACATTTCCTACTTCTGTCTCCATAATTTAACGCGAACATTCATTTTCAAAATGGATGCGTGATTTGCGAAACGGCGGCTTTGCTAATAAGTCCTAAATTGCACCTGAATATTCATATCGCAAGTGTCCAATGTTGGGCGCCACTATGAGTAAGATAGACTAATTTATTATTTCCTGTTTCTGTCTAGATAAACCTAGATGGAGTATGTAGGAATTTGGTGTCTTGAGATTGTTTTATTGGGCAGTGCATTCAAAGAAATACTGAAGACGACATTTTTTTACATTTTAAAGAAATAGGTTGCCTTCTTTTGAATTGGAACCTTTGATGATCCAAGACCAAAACCGGCCAAGTGCGAGTCGGACTCGCGCACCGAGGGTTCCATTTCTTTCTAGATACCTATAATCTCCTCAATCATTCAAAAATTAGTTCTACATCAATTCCAAATTGAAAGGTTTTGGTTAGATTATTCATTTTGCTAAAGTTAAAAATCTATTAAAGAAATTTGATAGATTGTAGTAGCATGATGAGCTGGCTTTAAATGTTCTGTGTCTTGTTTACGCCTTTAAGGTGCAACGTCAAACGATATCTTTACTAAAAGTATGTCCTGGGTAACATCAGCATGTTAACGACCACGTAACTCGTGTCCCACCGTAATTTGTTCCCGTATCTACGTTTTGTGGCACTACAGGTTGCGTTGACTAATTTATTAATACATACAACTATATGTGAAATTGTAAATTTGCTGTGAATTTGCTACATCTGTGAATTTACTTGTTCTATTTACCTACGAGAGTCATCGTACATTTGTTTGGCATTGTTTGTTTGTAATTACAGATATCAAATTCTCAAACAATATACATTTTGGGGGGGGGATCATCAAATAACCCCTCCCGGTCTTGGGCAGAACGAAAGGGTGTGTCAGACTTCTACTGACTAAAAACCACCCATGTTCCTTCTATGTCGAGGCCGCGGTATCTCTTACAATGTCCCGCAGCCCCGACGGAAAACAATATACCTTTAATTATTAAAACATTAGCGAAACTACACGACATTCACTGATTGCCTGCCTCGTTGGTCTAATGGTTGCAATCACGGCAGCTGTGCATGAGGTCCTGGGTTTGATTTGCTAGTGATCCCATCAGTAATATCTCTGTAACACCCACGGGGTCTGGATTTGTGTCCAGTTGATGTCAACAGGCTCACCCCCCATTACATAGGACTTAAAAATATAACTGACGCAATATGTGTGTATTATTAGGTGACGTGATTTTATGTTAAGAATTAATCACTAGTGCGTATGATAGTGGTTAGTTCATTCGTTTAGTTGACATGAATTTCGTTGTAAAGTACGATATTACGGTAATGTGAATTCTCAAAACTCAAATCTAAAACTAAACTTAAATATATGTGTGGCTTTCTCTACATAAAGAGATTACAGACGTTACCGTTCATTGTTCTCTAAATAAAATGATTAAGTAAGATAGGAACCTCTAAACAACTTTTAAAAAATCAAAAAAACATCACAAGTATAGGAAGCGCCACCACATAAGGTGAATACATCTTACGTACGTAGATATTTCAAATCTATTAACCATAGAATTAGTTTACCTCCTAAGACATTCTGCAACTTCAAACATTCCACGTTATTTTATTGTCCATATTTCCATGCCAAATTAACATAAACCCGTAAAGTAATGACCTGCATTTCTGCATAAGGCTAGGAACACACGTGTGACAGTCCTACCTCGCGTGCAACACCGCAGGCGAGAGATAGCGCATAATTTATTATTTTATATTACTGTCTAACACGTACAAGTGCAAGTAGCTAGGTGTGCGGAAAATCTATTATTATACGTTAGGACCATGAAACTGCATTCTAGATATAAATTAAAGTTGTGAAGAACTGTCAACTGCCTTTTCCAAGTCAACCTAAGTTTAATCTTAACACTAGTTTCAACCACAGTTTAGACACTGCTCATTCCAAAAAACATCATCAGTCGATTTTCCCAAAAATCTTACAAAAAACAAAATATTTCTACTTTGAGACAAAACACTAACCAAAAAAGTTCGAATAAAATAAAATATAAAAAAAATACTCAACGGGCCACCACAGTTTCCAAGTGAAATAATCAAGGGACCACAAAAAAAAAGAATACTTGGAAATCTCAGAAACAATACGGAGCTTTCATTTGCAGTTTTATTTTAATATTTTCAACACAATAGAGAGTCGAAGATTCCACTGATTATATTTCAGTGAGATATTGCTTGTTTTGTTTAAGAAATAACAAGGTTTTGTTTCATTATTTGGATCTGGTGTGATGTAAAGGCATCACACAAAATGTCTAACAAACATTATAACAGAATCAGGGACACGTATAATAAGTTGAAAATATGGTTAGGACTGGTGGATATAAAATTGTTGCGAGAATTTTCCGAACTATTTGGTATGGTTCTGTCTGTTATAACAGTGTTTTTTATGTTTTTATTTTTATTAGTATCATGTGAGCATTCCCTATAGCAGCATTCAATATGTTCCTCGTTCAAACTGTATATACGGCACGTTCAACTCCCTAGCAGTAACATTCCAGATTAGCCCATCGACTAAATCCCAGCCCCTAACTTGCTAAATCCCAGACATTGGGCTAACAAGCCAGTAACGAGTAGAACGCACACGCGGGTCATTAATACTTATTGACTTGCAGTTCACTAACAATTTCCAATATCCTGTCTGAGAACTTTCGAAGAACCGTTACGTGTGCCAATGGACTTTATTAAAGAAATTGCTGGATGGAGATAAAATCTATCGCAAAAGCAAACACTTGTTAACCTACTCCTTGTATTTATTTAGGATCTCCAACAAAGGATGTACAGTCAACAGCAGAAGTAGCTTAACATTTCGTATTTTATATTATTCTATGTACAGAACTCCAGCCATATTTTTTAATTTTTCTGAAGTTTATCCAATAAAATATTCCTAACTCGTCAATAACTTGTTAGTAACGTGTTATTTCTACAAAGTTTTTTGTTTAAAACCTGCTTTGAAACTTTAAATAGTGTTCATCTACTTCTGCTGTTGACTGTACATAGATCAGGCAAAATAAATAATGGGTTTCCTTCCTTTAGGAGAAGGAGCCTATTTCGTGGAATTACTGGAAACCACAGCACCATAATTACATTTATAATCTAAGTCAACAAAGTTATAGTACTAATTAAAAAATCAAAATCAATACCAATGTACCTATTGTTACGAGCTGGATATGGGATAAATAAAAGCACTACCAATTGAACACACGAAATAACTTTATTACTCGCAAAACACTTATAGACAATCGCAAAATACTACTGAACACTTTAGCGCACTTGATATCCCTTCGAACCTTACGTTGTCTCGCTTCAAAGTAGACTGACTCGCTTCGACCACTCTCGGTCCTTTTATACCCCAAACACACAAAAGATATTATTCGAGAAAAAATCCTATTATTCCATAAAGCATCCAGAAAAACCATTAACAAAAAAATTTACTTAAATATAAAATAACCAAAGCTCAGGATTGGTGCCCTGAAACAGTGACGCGAGGTCGTGGCAGACCACGAAGGAGATGGCGGGACGAACTGGATGTCTTCCTTGAGAATTGGAGAGACATTGCACCGAATCGTGACCGTTGGAAGGAATGGAGGGAGGCCTTTGCTCAGCAGTGGGACAACACTGGCTAGCTATAATAAAATAATAATAATAATAAAATAACCAACAAAGAAGAAGTTACTACTTAACGCCGTAGGTATACGGTCGAAATTAAAATGGCAAGTACCGCCGACGCCGGGCGCGGTAGTTATACCTACAGAACGGAAATAGGTAACTACTAGAATTCACGCGTACTTCTCAGTTATTAGCGAGGTTTCTCGAAGATTCTAGATGACCGACGTAACACTATTGATTTACCGTTATCAGGGTTTCTGCTGCCAAGAAATAGACTAAAATAAAAGGTTGTGTGAAAGACATCGCTAGAAGCGATAAGACCGCCATAGTTTTATAGAATTATAAAAGAAGTTGAAAAGAGATTCTATCAACTTTTGTACTTTTCTGAATCCCACTATAATATCTGAAGCAATCTCTTTGACACGTAATAAAGCAATAACTGTTCTACAGAGATTGCAATAAATGTCTTCGAACTCAGCGACACTTGCCGACAACTTGCTGTATCAACAAGCTGACTCTTGAGGGACTGAGCTGACTATTAGGGACGCTACTTGACTTGCAATAGGATGCAGTTTTGCATAATTATTATGGAACTTTGTGCAGAATTTCATGCTTACACTCAGTGGTATAGACAATGCCTTGTGTATGTGAATGTAAGTGTATTTATAGTTGTAACATGGGTAAGTTAATTAAGAGCTACTTATGGCTTAGTTATAATAGCAGATCAGTCGAATTAGTCAAGCTACGCTGACGGGAGGTCGGTCCGTGGATGGTTGAAGAGTGTATGTAGACCCTTAACGAAGTTGAAAAGCTTTTATTCTCCTTGCATTGCGATGTTTGTTTTGTTCTGACCTCACTCGGGAACAAGTTTACTTTAAATACATACATAACCTGTTCACTATTCAGTGCAACCATTATTTTGAATGTGTTATATTGAGTTTTACCGTAAAACGAGATTTTTGCCCCAATATAAAAGACGTTACTCAGCAATTATTTTTGCGTAGGGTTTCTTAGTTTGATCCTACAAAAAAGCTTGTTTGACAGTATCGTGAAGGGTTTATACCTTATAAAGGTGGTCTTGTATAAGCAATCAATATAATATGTATATAAAAATCAATGTCACTTTTCGTTGTAATTTTATAACTAATGTTTAGGCTTTGTTCAGACTATTTAGTAGATATTTTATGTGAAGTTCGCACAAAATCGGTTGGGCGGTTCTTCATTTATCACATTTTTTGTAACAAATGAATTCAATAATTGGCGGATCATTTTGTTAATGGGGATTTTGCTGTCTTGGACCCGGTAGGTGGCGCTGCTGTCCGGGTAGTACGACGTCTGCCAGGTTCGCTAGTAATAATATAAGACCTCCTCGTGGCTTAGCAAGGGTTTCCGGTCAAGTGCAGTCTTCCATTAGCAGATTATTTGCCGTCTTACATTCTTCTTTAAGCCGTTACGCCCCTAACAAATGAAACGAGCCAGAAAATTGAACAACCAGTCTAACCATTGGTTATCGTCCACAGCTCCACAGACAATAACCCACCTCCCTTCTTGTGCTGCATGTCCAGACACCTGTGCACTTGACGATCTTATGATTGCACCACACGCAAAGTTCGCATAGTTGAATTTTGGACCAAATATTTCAAAAAAAAAAAAAATTATTATTATTATTAGATATTTAAGAAAAATTTGCTATCAACACGGTAAGAAGATTGGTTTTCCAATTCACTGGACATTGGCAGAATAGTCGACATCGGCTTTAATTGCCATTAAACAAAAATAGAATAGAATAGAAGAAGATTGGTTATCGTGTCACCCAAAAACTGTATTCAGCTGCATTCAGTTAAACGATTCCAGCCAAAAACAACATTCATAAAAGTATTATCGTTCCAACCATTTTAGACATTCACTTGAACTTTAAAATGGTAGGTACCAAGTTCTTGTAACCCCATTTCTGACATGTGACTGCAAATAAATGGAGTGAGATAGCACATTCCCACACGCTATTCTTTTCAAACAAAATTTCAACTAAATTCGACTGCAATCAGAATCCCGATAGCTTTTGACTTCAAGCTTATTTCTTTCGAAATCAGAGAATCGACAGCACTTTGGATCGGTTCCAAAGAGGTTACTTCAAACTAAGAATTAAATCGATTAGATTCGCCCTGCAGTTTTGACAACTCTGTCACGCACAATATCGTTTACCACCATGAAATGTCATAAGGGATACTATTCATTCTTTTCCGCTTTGAAAGTTCTCGGGCAATATAGTATATAGTGTCGTCGTATTTTGGCGCGTAAAAGTAGTCTGAACCAACGACGACATCTTGTTTTTCACGGACTTCTAAGAAGGAGGTTCTAAATTTCGATGTATTTTGTTTTTCGTGTTTGATACCCCATAACTTCGTGATTACTGGTGCGATTTACCCGCTTTTTTTCATTTCGTAGAAGAAGTTCGCGCAGTTCCATAGAAAGTATAAAAGTGCATTTTATTCACATTACTTGGGTAATTTATGAGTTATCTTAGTATATTTTATATCATATTTTTATTCTTCTATGTCAATGTATGTGTGTGTATGATGCTCTGCTGAAAACTTTTAGTAACAATAGACAATTATTACTCGACAATAATTTGATAAAAAACCTTTGCTTCCGGTGGTCGGTAGCAAAAAAGTCAATGAAACAAACTAAATCAACTATTTTCAAAAGTAAAGTTAGTTTCCCGTTTTTTTGTGTTTTTTGGTAAGACTATAATTGTTTTTACAAAAAAGTATTTTTTTTATTACTATACCATAGACAGTTTCATAAATGAGAACAGTGCCCTCTTGACAAAGTCATCCAAGTGCTATGGCACGCTTTAAGGACAGTGAGGAAAAATCTACCGATTTAATTCTTTGACTTGAAACAAAGTATGCTGTCCAACGAATTAAAGGTGGCGTCATGAAGTTCAAGCCTTTGTGAGCACGGAAAATGGTCTCTGTATTTTGTGATGGATTATGGCAAATTCCTTTTTAGTAAAAAATAGATTTTAGGGTTCCGTACCCGTCGGGGCTGCGGGATGTAGTAAAACATACCGCGGCCTCGACGTAGGTATAGTACTAAGAAGGAACATGAGTGGTTTTTAGTCAGTAGAAGTCTGACACTCTCTTTCGCTCTGCCCAAGAGCGGGAGGGGTTATTCGATGATATGCAACCTGCCAAAAAAAAAAACGATCTCAAGATCCGCGATAGCTAGTCTGTTGAATATTTAAGGGTTGTACAAAAAATCGTGATTTTTAAAGATACTCACACTTCGTGCGCGAGTCCGAATCGCACTTGGCCATTTTTATGTACGTCTGGAATAGTTTGTTTCTCTGTTTCATTTAGTATGTATATAATCTGACTCTCACGGGGCCGTGTGAGATCCTGAGTTCAAATCCAATGGTCCACAGAAAAGTGCTATTTGATGTTTCCATTAGAAATTTCACAGTCGTAGCCCAGACTTTGAAAGTTGGCGGTATGATACCTCCTTGTCTCGGATAGCACGTTAAGCCATTGGTCCTATTCCGGATTTGTCTCTGGGCGTATTGGATTGTTGTGCGCAGACCAAGGTGCACTGGGAGTGCACCGTGGTGGTATTCATATTATGATCTGCTAAAGTGGCCATTTTAGACCTCATGCTCGATCGATTCCTAGACGGGACATTTATGAAAGATGTTTGAGCCAAAAATGTAATCAAACGTTTTTGGCAACTAAAGTGAACAGGTTCAAGACGTTATTTGAACATCGTACAGTTGTAATTTTCTTTTGTTTTGGGTTTTTTTAAGGGTTCCGTACTTCACTCGGCAAAAGCTGAACTCATAAAGGATTACTTTGTTGTCAGTCTGTCCGTCCGTCAAGATTTTTTTTTTCATAGAACCGCGTGTAGGTATCAAGCTGAAATTAATATCGAAAATCTACGTCTAATAACTCTTACAAGCAGTGAAAAAATCAAACTTAACAAAGATTTGACAGTTTAACGGCCGAATACTGAAACGCTACTCAATTTTAAGTGGCCCTTAAATCTCGTTCTGTCTCTGTTAGATTTGAGGGTTACTTATATTTGAGTGGCGTTTCAGTATTCAGCCGTAAGTCGCATAGCTTGCGATTATGCAAGGGAACCAAATAATGTTATTAATTCAGAAATTAATAACATTTATCATTTAAATAATCATTAATAGAATAATAGGCTATATTAATCAAAAACATATCTAAATAAGTTTAAATATGATTACAGTACACCAACACAACAAATATACAAAGAAACTAAGTTAATGAACATACCACAAGCATAAAAATAATACTTGCATCTTATTAAGAAACTTTCTCAATAAATATTTTTTTCAGGAAAGTTATGGGATAAATTCCCATTAGGTTCCTTGTGCCGTTTAATATGCCTTTTTTTTTGGCGGGTGGAAAATCATCAAATAACCCCTCCCGCTCTTGGCCAGAGCGAAAGGGAGTGTCAGACTTCTACTGACTAAAAACCAACCATGTTCCTTCTTAGTCGTCTATGTCGAGGCCGCGATAACTAGTGTACAACCGACGGGCGTCGGCCCTATCGGGCCCCTCCCATGTTGCTGACATCCGTTTAATATGCCTTAAACCCAATCCTAGCTCTAAGGTGGTGTATTAGAGCACGCATTACTATATTCACGAACGACGTCGTTAAAATGAAACATCACCGCCATTTCTGTCTGAAATCGTGTTTATAATCAGAGAACCTAATCTGAATAACAATAAGCGTGTATTTCCTAGAAACGCAGGGACTATGTTAGGCATTATCGTTTGTTATGATTATGTTAAATCGTTGGGTAACCAAACATATAGTTACGAAGATATTGAATTATTCATGGCTTATATCTTGGCCCAAAGCTAAGTGTTGCGGGGCTGCGGGTTGTTCGAAAGTGATACCACGGCCTTGACACAAAGGGCTAAGAAGTCAGTAGAAGTCTGACACTCCCTACCACTCTGCCTAGAGCGGGAGGAGTTATTTGAGGAATTCCCACCCTACAAAAAAAGTAAAAAAATTAAATGCTTATGCAGCCAGTCCTTTGGGCACATTACCAGCTGACAGCGTTGAGGAACAGTTTTATGATTCCCTTATTATACTCGTAGTTTCTTGTTAGTTTATTTAGTAGTTTTTATTTAATTATGATAAATATAGATAGTTTACTCAACTAAATGGAAATGGAAATTTATGCAAAGGGCCGTATGCGCAAATATACATTTCGACGCCCCCAAGCAATAACCCGGTAATGTAGAACATTATCAGGTTATTATATTATGGGGTTTATTCTGTTATGTCAATTTCGGCATCTATGGGGTAGAATACACCCTGGCATTTTTTTCCAAATTTTTCCTACTAATATTTACAAAGATATCATGACACAACCCTTTAGTGATCTGTACGAAAAAACAATATAATTACCTATATTTTATTTTGGTTAGTTATGGTTTTAAATAAAAGGAGTTTCATATAAATGGCACAGTTATATTACGAAAAAAAAATTAGCTTTCATTTAAAACATCAATTACTTCAATAGTCTCTCACGTATAAAAGAATTGACAAAATCAGTAAATCTTTTCTCTTGTAAAATTTTCATTTTTCGATTACGGGGATTCCTTGGATGGAAGCTTCGATTTACACGACTGATACTTGCGTGGCTTGATGGCCAATGACTTACAGAGTAAACATCTAATAACTTGAAGGGTGGGCTGAGTAATTAGGGCTGGGCTGGGTATTTCACCAAAAAAATCTGTTAGAATATCAAAAGTTAATGGATAAGTGTTTTAGTGTCGAAAATAAAACGTGTCAAAGATCATGAGTGGGGGCTTTTGACGTCACTTTGTGGCTAAAAAAGTACTAATCTTGTGACGTCACACGACTTGACACGACTTTTCGAAGCAACGTATCGTCTTCATCTGTTGTTACATCTCTTGTGTACATTACTTTTTAGAAATCTATTTGACCCTAAATACCCTATTGTGATTACTAACGATACGTCCATTTTAAGTGTTTATTGAAATTAAAATAAATAAAGTTGGTAATTTGCAAAGTGTTTTTGGGTTTTCCCTTCAGGAAGACCCCATTTACATAAAACTAAAACACTATTTGCGAAATGTGGGTGCAAAAAAGATCTCTGCCTTACCCTTTGTGGATCACAGGCGTGATGTTATGCCATGTGAAACAAGTAAAAACAACAGAATTTCCGCCTAATCTTTGGAACACAAAAATGTTTTCGAGAAACTAATTGAAGCGAAAGTAATCCCAAAAGATAAAAGAACATAATCTTTTTGTAGCAAAACTGTACAATACATTTCTAAGAGCCTGCAGTTAGTACTAACCACTAATCTTCTTAAATAAAATTATATTGCGGTTTCCCGTGGCTTAAGAGAGTACCTACTTTAATCTTAAAGCGGCTTTATGCGGCTTTTGATAAAACTTCAAAAGATATGAAAAATGAGTAGCAATGATGCGGCGAGTATAAAGCGATTGCGAGGAATATTAGCGGCCCGCTACACTTATTAGGTGGGATGAAAGTGTGCGGTCCTTACTGCGAATAGACTGTCATTGTAGAACGAGGGGTGCCTTTGTATATAGTTTTAGGGACTATTTTGAGCTGCTTCTGGGAAACATCTGATGAAAAACGTAATCAGATCTCCTGAAACTTCATGCTCACTTGCTCAGCAACAGCGCTTGACACCATCTGATCAACGCACAATTCTACGCATACGGATAAACTGCAGTTTATACGTGACCAGACACATGTGTCTTGTCATAGTTTCACTATGATCAAACAATAGGGTAGTTAACAAAAAAAATCTAATTAATCCGTATTTTAATTATTATTATTTTTTTTTATTTTAATTTTTCCGATTTCCAAAAAATATTAGACACATATTTTTTCTTTTTTCACGTACAAACAATGAAGATGAGACAGTGCTTTGAAAACTCGCGTGACGTAATTTTTTGAGACATCATTAAGACATTCTTTAGCGGTCAACCCCACTCAAATCTTTGATGCGTTTTATCTTCGTCATTTTTTATTGATTTGATAAAACAAAAATACGTATCGAATATTTTCCGATTGTCTAACAGACGGACTAAATAGAATCTTATTTTTTAAAGTCAGTAAATATCCCTATTAGAGAACAAATCATAGTCTTCAAGTCAGCAGTGGAACTGTTACAAGCTGATTATAATTTTATGATACATTAATTAATGACTTACTAAAGATAACTAAATTAAAGGATAAATGATGTTTATTTGCAAATAGGTTTTTACAACACTTTGAATACCTACTCTGAGAAGAAACAGCCGAAACAAATTCAGACGACTAATGCAACTGAATCAGACTCAACCACCACCAGTGGTGGTAGATGTAACAAATAGTTGCAACTGTCATTAGTTGAAACAGACCGAAAAAGCCATAGAACTAGTCAATTGGTCAAATAACTCTCGTAAAATCCAGTAGCAAATGCAGACACCACTTGATTTATCATTTACAAATCGTGGGATCGACAGCATAATTAAGATGCGGGATGTTGTAAGAGATACCGCGGCCTCGATATAAAGAGCTAAGAAGGAACATGGGTGATTTTTAGTCAGTAGAAGTCTGCCAAAGAGCGGGAGGGGTTTTTTGATGATGACCCACAAAAAAAAGGGATGAATGTTTATCCTTATATCCCTTTACTAAACTATGAAGACGCTTCAACACTAACGTGAAGATAGATAATTTTAAATAAGAATGATAGTTAAGAGACAGGCAGGTAATCTCCCAAAGAAAGACGACGAAAAATAATGTCCACGTCGCAGCTGAATCCAAAGAAATCTATTAGAGAAAATCTTTTTCCTCTTAACAAGTCATTCCACGTCCGCGTTAAGCGAGTCTCAGTTTTATCTAGTAGAACATTGAATCTGTTTTACGTTATGCTTAAGGACGACAAATGTAATGGTTAATACGTGCGTGCGATTTTTATCGCGATTTCAGTCTTTTATGTAACTTTTGAATTTAAGAGGAATCTCTTACTTGAATTCTGATGTTGGTTAAACATCGTTCAGCGCCATTGAAATTGTAATTAAACATTATTGGGACTAATTGCAAAAATGCCTTAATTTGTATAAAAGGCATCATTGTCGTTTAGGAGGCATTAGCAAGTAAAGTAGCAGTTACATTAATAATAATGCCAAATTACTGTTCCTAATTGCTGGTACCAATTACTGGTACGGTACCAATTCGGGATTGGAATACTCACCGTGAAGCAAGAGTTAATAACGCTGTCGATTAAACCGGCTTTTGACTATGGGATATACATATAATACATCTTGAGATATAATATTTTATCTCTCGTCATAAATTTTGTACGTGACCGTTCACACTGTGCTATAATATACACTTCTCATCAAAAAAATCGAAACACTTTCGTTTTTATTGTTTTTGTCCTAATTTTTTACAAAAGAGAATTAATTCCATGAAAAAAAAACATTATTGTGTAGCTGGCAGTTTGGTCATTACAGTAAGAAGAAAAAAATCAAAATTCGAAATTAGAATTTCATTTGTTTATCCTTTAAATGAAATTAATCACTGTTTTGAGACAAATGTGTATTTAGGGTTGGAGTACGTTTCTCGTTTAAAAACTAAAAATTAGCGTTTGTCTTTAAACTTTTTGTTTCTTATTTCATTTACTGTGACTTTGGGACGTCTGAAAAAACTTTTTTTTCTAAAACATATGGATACTTCGCCCGCAGAAGCCGCCCAAGTGGTGGCATTGCTGGATTCTGGACTTAGTCAGCGTGTTGTGGCTGCAAGATTGCATCTAAGCTTATCATCTGTTCATAGAGTCTACAAACGCTATCGGGAGACTGGTTCGTTCACGCGCCGTTCAGGATCTGGCAGGAATCGGGTCACTTCTGAGCGAGATGATCAATTTATTGTAACAACTTCTTTACGAAATCGACGCCTTAACGCTTTTCAACTGCAGCAGCAGCTTCGCGTTGTACGAAGAGTAGCTGTAAGTGACTCTACAATAAGAAGAAGGTTGAAGGAACGCGGATTGGCACCGCATAAGCCAGCGAATGGGCCGAAATTAACTACAGACCATCGAAGAGCGCGCCTTAACTTTGCACGCGAGCACCTAACTTGGTCATACCTTCAGTGGAGCAAAGTACTGTTTTCTGATGAGTGTAAAATTATGCTGTATGGTAACGACGGAAGGAACAAGGTCTACAGAAGAGATGGAGAACGCTTTGCACAATGCTGCATTGAAGAAAAGGTCAGCTATGGTGGCGGTTCGTGGACGGTTTGGGGAGGAATCAGCGCCGACGGTAAGACAGAACTTGCCTTTGTGTCTGGGCCACGGCTGCCTGCACTAAACTCTCATCGGTACATCGAACAGTGTCTTGAACCTCATGTGATGCCCTATGCACATTTTATTGGCAACGACTTCATATTCATGCACGACAATGATAGAGCTCACACCGCGGGCGTCGTACGAGATTATCTTACCGAAGTCGGTATCTCCATTATGGTATGGCCAGCAAGAAGCCCGGACATGAATCCCATTGAACATCTATGGGATGAATTAAAGAGACGAATTCGAGCAAGAGATCCAGCCCCAGAAACACTTAGCCAGCTGCAAAATGCAATCCAAGAGGAATGGGATAATATACCACAACATGTGATCGTGACTCTCATCCGATCGATGAAGAACCGTATGGAAGCAGTAATAAGAGCTCGCGGAGGGAATACAAGTTATTAAATAAACGTTTCTTACATTTTTTTTTCATTTACGCGTGTTGTTTTACCCATTTCCTTCATATTCCATACAGGGTAAAAATTACTCATTATACAAAATACGAAACCTATGAAGACTTCATTTGAATTTAGAACATTAACATTAGGATTTAAAAACCTCATACTACTCACTATTAAATGACATTTTACATTTATTCCTAAATATACACATTTTTCTGATAATCCTTATCAAATCATAAACTGCGAGGTGTTTCGATTTTTTTGATGAGAAGTGTATATTACATCTCAAACGCGGGATGTAATATATAGCTCAAGATGTAATATATATTACATCCCATAGTCAAAAGCCGGCTTTAGACAGGGTGAAAGGGATATCGACACACAAACGTGTTCAGTACATTATCACGAAACCCTGTCTGTCCCATACATTTTGACCATGTAGATTTTGCTCTTTTGTAAGGGAACGTGTGATTTTCTTCGGAATTATCATTGAATACGTAGGTACGTAAGAGATATCGCGGCCTCGGCACAAAGGGCTAAGTAGGAACATGGGTGGTTTTCAGTCAGTAGAAGTCTGACACTCCCTACCGCGCTGCCCAGAGAGATAATTCAAACATCATTTGATAATTTCCCACCGTTCAAAAAAAAAGTGCTGGCAACCGTTTGAACGTCGATGTCTTTTCCACCCTTTATACAATAGAAGTGGAGCCTTTTGATAGCTCTACAACTTAAGAGGAGGCTCAAATGCTTTGCTGTGAGGATTTTTTGTATTATATCAAAGTTCCGCTGGAACTAAATAAGCTACCTCCTATGAACCTTCATATCTCTCCACGTTCTAATCAAAGTGATCGCTCGCACGTAATTACGCCATCGACGCGATCTATATGTCATTTGGTCGTTTTGGTCTTTGTTCACCAACTACCAATTTTCCACTAGTCCTCCTTCCATGCGATGATAGCTTTCGCCTCACTCCGTCTCTAAAAATAATTTCAGTCGATCGTTCACGCCAGTACCTAAGAGTTGTCGTTGACAAATAACTGTCTTCCGTTCATCGCTGGGCCGAAAGACAGTCGATATTTCACACGTCACCGTCTGTACTCAAGACAGATTGTTCGGATGAAAGAGATATAATTTCGACATCATCGTTCGAAATCGTGACTTAAATATTTTTCACGTTGACGTGTCGTGAAGCAATGTTCTTATGGATAATACTCATTATTTAGAAACAAAGGCTTCATGACTGCCTGGAATTAATAGAAAAGACTAGATTTTCTTCTTATTATTATTGCTAAAGCATAAATGTATGTATGTGTAAGTTGTTACATGAAAATATAAATTTGTGTAAGGAAGCTACATCTGCCAACAAACTGTAAAACAGTTGTTTAAATAAATTTGAATTTGAATTTGAATTTAAAGTTTCTAACTTGAAAGACTGGTTTGAGACGAACATATTTATAAATTCGGTCGATTTTTCTTGCGCAAATTGCTGAAGGCTAGTAATATAAGCTTAATCAGCCTATAATGTTCCCACTGCTGGGACTCAGGCCTCCTCTGACACATGAAGGGTTCCGTACCATTCTAGTAGATATTGCTCTCAATATCCCCCCCTACCCTACCCTATTATTACTTAACAATAAAAATAACACAATATAAATAATATTACTTAATATTAAAAATATATTTTCCATGTTATTTAATCACCATAGACTTCCTTTAGGTAATTGTGTAATCTATAAGTGTTGAACTAATTTCTGTATTTTTTCAAAATTTTAGGCTTAGTATAGTTTCGGAGATAAGCCCCCCCCCCCCCTCCCCTTATCTTCATGTTCGCACAGACATACAGACACAGGAGTGATCCTATAATGGATCCGTTTTTTTTTTATGGGTTTCGGAACCCTGAAAACGTCTAGTTTATGTCACTAACTTAAAGCAGGCAAGTACTAAGTAAACCAAACGTACATTTAAACGAAACACAATGGTTATCAATGGAGTATGTTCAATCGACAAAACAGATGAGCCTCATGACCTCTTTATAAAATTTGGAAGAAACAAGAGACAGGTGATACAAATTGTTTGTATTTTTATTAACTACATGGAGTATTTATGAAAATTTACATTAATATGTAAATAATATAAAAATAAACAGCAGTTATACAAATAGCAGTTAAGTAGTGATATTAATAAAATGTTTGTAGGCAGTTATTAATGCAATCTTCAATTATGCACATAATTGAAAATTTATGAAAAAACAGTCGTTTATGATAATTTTTATCAATATGTATGATATCATTGGCAAATAACAGTAGAATGATATTATTAAAATATTTGGAGATTGCCAAATTAACATAACGCGGTATAGAATATGGCCCAGTTTGGGTTGGGAATTGTGTTTATAATCAATATTTTTTGTTTTCAAAAAACTAAAACCCATCTACGATAATATTAGACTAATAAAACCGCAAAGTAGAAAAAAAGAAAATCATGTTTTACTTCAATTAAGTAAATAACTTAATTATTATAGAAGACAGCCGTAGTCGCATGCCACGACTGTATTAGTTCGAAACATCGATTTACGGTATACAGAAAGTTTGCGAGTCCGAATTACGTGAGGCAGAATGTACGCTTTGACGAAGTACGGTATTCAGAATGTTCGTTACTCCGATTTACGTTACTCCGAAAGTTTGCAACTACGAAGTACTGTATTCAGAATGTTCATTATCGCGAAGTACGGAACTTCGAAAGTTTGCTATGACCAATTACACAATATATTTGAGAATATTCCTCATTCAGATTCTGAGAAAGTATTTCGAATTAATCGAGTATTGTGTTTTGAACTTCGGAGTAACGTAATTCAGTCGGCATGCGACTGTATTACGTTACTCCGAAGTTCGAAACACCGAGGTACGTTATACAGAAAGACGACTTGAATACATAAATCCTAAATCAATAATAATGTTACTGCTCTCTTAAATAAATTATCTTTTGTTAACTTTTTACAAATACTTTTTCGTAAAATCATTTTCTTATCGGACCGTGAGTTCCCAAGAAAATTGATAAATAATGTAAAAATAATGCCCCCAGAGAAGTAATTTAAATTTTAGTTGATTTCGATTCAGTCTGGGGTGAACAATAATTTAAGATAATAAAGCATTTTTGGCAATTATGTTTCTTTTCTTGCTCGGATAAGAAATACTAATACTGATTTATAATTTAAGAAAATAGCTCGTTCGTCTCATTTATTTATTTGGTCAAAGACAATTACATTAGTAAAAGACATGTTTGGAGTATATATAATTTAGAGTATAAAACAACAACAATACAAAACGTCTGCTTGCCGCTACGCTTTTGTAAACGCGTGCTACGCTTGCTACGACATTGTTACACCGTAGTAGCATGGCGTAGCATGGCGTCCTAAGTTGCAGTAAAAAAAAAGGCAAATGGAAGCAGGCGGGGTCCATTCTATTTTCATTTCATTTCATAATTTAATATTCAAATGAACCCCGCCTGCTTCCAAGTTTTGTTTAATTTAAAATGTGCTTGTTTTTTACTCTTCAGTTTTTTAAGTCGGGTTTTTTAGTTTTTTAACTACTTTTACATTTCCAACTTTTTAGTTCTAAGGCTGTACCTTGTATAAATACCGAGTTTCCTCCGTGCTTTGGAAAGCACGTTCAGCTGTTGATTCCGGCTGCTATTTATAGATCTTTGGCAGTCGTAACAGGTAGTCAGTGACCTGAAAGTCTGACAACCAGTCTTACCAAAGGGTATCGTATTACCTAGTATTAATTAGGTTGTGGGGGTCAGGTGGGCAGCCGCTCCATGAAAAATATTGGTACTCAGCTGCATTCGGTTAGTCTGGAAGCCGACCCCAACATAGTTGGGAAAAGGCTAGGCAAATGAAAGCGATTTGTTTCACATTTAAAAAACAAACATTAGCACAACACAAAGTAGCAATAAAAATATAAGTTTAAAAACTAAAACCCGACTACAAACCGCGGTCTTAAAAGTTGAAAACAAGAAAATAATTCTTGTCTGATATTCATATAGGTACTGAATTTGTATATTTCAATTTAAATATAAGTAAAATTATTATGGAGAACCGCCGTAGTCGCATGCCTACATACATACAAACATAGACTGCCAAAATCATTACCCTTCCTTTTGGCTTCGCCGTAGTCGGGTAAAAAAGTAATTCACTGCTGATTAATTTTCATTCGATTCCCGTTTTCGCATATATTTTTCATTACAAATGTCTTATACGGGCTATTGAGATTAATGATAGATCTGTGTACTGACCAGCCATGCCATCAATCACCAAATTTGAGTGTGTAATGAACAAAATTGTACAAGTACACTCACGAGCACTTATATGAGGATCAGAATTGACTACTTTTCCGAATTAAAAAAAAATGGATTCTGTTTAGTCCAAATAGTATTACAGTTGGATTTTTTATATTATGGTGTTTGCATTGTATATTATGGTAAATACTGTGTATACCTATTATAGGCCTATTACATACCAGCACTTTTATATTGTAATATTTTATGTGAAACTTTTTAGCATGTATAGCTTTTTAGCGTGTATCCTAACAAATAAATAGTCCGTCAGAACCTTTAATATCCAAAAATATTCGATACGCGTTTTTTGTGTCATCGAATTAATAAAAAATAACCAAGATAAAACGCGTCAAAGATCATGAGTGGGGGCTTGTGACGTCACGTTTCAATAAAAAATGTACTGAAATATGACGCCACTCTAGCCAATTGGCTTCATTTCATGTTGTCATTTTTGAGGGCGGACAACGTATCTATAGTTTTAAGATATCATTGTTTGTAACCATATTCTGATTTAAAAGAGTGTCCAGGAGCTTCTTGCCCGTTCTTCTCCATAGAGATCTACGCTAGGGAATGGGAAACTACAGTACAGTCACTGTGGTGACAGCGACATCTATCGCAACCCATGCGAACGAATTTTTCAAATCCTGCATCGCGCTATCAAAGTTATCCGCGACCTTAGCCTATTCTGATCCTCCCTTTTCTATTTGATTTTGATGTTGAATATTTTGATGTTTGACATGGTTTTTGAGATCAGTGACTTTTTCTTGATTAAATGATGTTGACAAGAGCAACAACATGACGAGCACGCCCACAGCTCCCGGAGCCTTCATTAAGTGCCGCTTTGCCGCCGCAGGCTCTTACTCCATCCTTTCATCATAGGGGTTCCAAAATACCATTCCGTTCGCAACAAAGCGAAATGCCAACCAATACAGTATTAAACAATGACGTATTATACATATACATAGACACGTCATGAACTAACATGGCGGCGCTTCAAAATGGCGAAAATATTATATAAACTACTTTTACGCGTAAAGAAAGGGAAAGAAATTATGACACCGTACAGCGGGATGCCTGTTTTCTTTATGTTTCGCGCAGGTTTACACACACGATTTAAATTAAGAACAAACGTAGCGTCGCGCGAGAGGTTGGTGCGTAACTAAGCGCGATGTGGCCAATTGGCTTCATTTCTTGTTGTCATTTTTGAGGTCGGACAACGTATTTATAGTTTTAATATATCATTGGTTTAAAAGCAACACTCACTCACTCTTTAACAACATAGTATATTTATTTTCTGCAACTTTCGCACATTCTCCACTATCTATGGAACTGTGGCGACAGCGCCATCTATCGCAACAGATGCGAACTAACATTGGCAATTCTGCATCGCGCTATCAAAGTTATCCGCCACATTAGCGTATATAGAAAATCCCGACTTACAGATGTCGGGCAGTTAGCCCACCAGACACAACACCCGTCTGGTCGGAGGATCCTCCCTTTTCTATGGGGGATGAGGAACTTTACACCCTGTTCCTCATGCCCCCCAAAGAACTATCTCGAAGATTCTATTCGAGAATAATTATAAATAATACTTATTGCTGTTCATGACTGTACCAAAGAGTTTGTATGTAAAGTCCGTAATTAAGGTTCGTAATAGGATTGTAGTAAATTAGGGCTTAGAGGGTTTTGTTTTAAAAATTAGATTTGTTTCGGGGATCGCTCCCGACTAAATAAATTAAGCCTTTTTAATACCTACTCTTATTTTTGGTTTCATATTTACCTACACAGATATATACCCAAATTTTATTTTACTATTAGAACTAGAACCACTCCGAGCCAGCTCTTTGGGCCTGCTTGGTCAGGTGCTCATACTGTACTTACTTAATAAAGAATTCTACTCAGTGACTGACATATTTAACAATAAGTTTGAAAATAAATAATTAACATTATCATTTACTTTATTAATTGTATCTAATGACATTGCTACTCAATTTAAAATTTTAATGAATTAGGACTTTAAAAGTAATTATAAACCCAAATATTTGCATGTCACATTATTATGACAAATAGTTATGGATTATTTATGTTGAGACCGAAATAGTACCAATACTTTATTGGATTAGATTTTTTTTATTTGATTTGAATATCTTTAAGTAAAAATCCATCACAATTATGGGTGAAACGTAAACGGTTCAGGATCAAAAAACAATGTGATAACTTAAACAAAAAAAGTTAACCTTTATACAGGGTGTAAATGAACCCTTTACGAAGCCGTCAACCAAGTATTATGTACAAATAAAAATATTACTGAGAAACGACTATTTTTTTGGGTCAAAAATCACATTTTGCAGTAAAACTCAATGTAGCACTCTTAAAACATTGTACTAGTGGATGTTTATTTAATAATAAACGGTTCATTAAGATAATTTTAGTAAAATTATAACCTGAAAAACAATTATTTAAACTGCTGTGAAAATTTTGGAACTCTTACCGGGGGTTTCCTGGTATAGACTAGAACAAAAAAAAATCACAGTGAGGGAAAGAACAATTACCTTTCGGCTTCGCTAAGGCTACCTACTTTTACACAAACAGTCAAACTCACATAAAAGTATTCTGGGCACCAGCCAAACTTAAGGACGTTTCTAGCTTCCAAGAAGAGCACAATTTATCATACAAACGAAAAGACCTCAACGGTACTCTCCACTTAAAATCCAATTTCCCGTCTGACGAATCACCTTCAAAACCTAGCCAAGAATAAATTATAGCCATTAAACAACACAACAAGTAATAAATATACATTTTTAACGCTTCACCTACTCCCAACATTTTATTGTTACGAAATACGCTGAGAAACGGCAGCGAATGGCAAATTGTTTGAAATTTTGAAGACTTGACTATGAAAACAGGGAAAGATCGACCTTGTGCTTATGAAGATAGAGGTGGAAAGTAATCTCAATGCTGATATATGAGTCATGTGAGCGCGTTTCTTTTCGGGAGCATTGTGTTAGTCTTGTCATATGGTTACCATGCGTCCTGATTTGTCCTGACATGGCCAGCTTTTTGGCTATCGGTCCAAACTTCGAGCGGTTGTGTCCGATATTTAAGCTCAAAAGGTTTGTATGTTTAGAACTAAATAAAAATAGGAAACATTCAAAAGTGAATACCCTGAAATGTTTGCAAACATCCGGCTTTTGCCAGAACCTTTTAGAGAACCATGGGCATTTTTCTGTGAACTCAGTGTAAATATTTTTTTAGTAGTAGCTTAAAACCAGGATTTGACTTTATTCTATGACATCAACTACATAAGTAGCCGGAAAACAGAAATAGCATCTTGGATCTATGATGCCTTTTTCTGAATTTGGCAATAGATCAGACCAAACTTACACAATGCAGTGCAGATTAGTCGATTGTGGAACCACTTTGACCTCGGATAAGTTAACCTTAGGACAGAGGACGAGCAGAGAGTGGAGAACAGGGGAGGAAGGTATGTTTTATCAAATTAATAAAAATTTACGAAGATAAAACACGTCAAAGATCAGTAAAAAATATATTGAAATGTGACGTCTTCATTTTTTGTTTACGTGAAAAAAGATGTATTTTTCGGAAATCTATCTAAGACTAGTTCGTTTTTTGTTAAGTAGCCAATTGCAATATTTTCAATGCAACTTTAGTTCTGCTCGCAATAGAAGTAGAATGGGAGATCTTGTTGTGAGCTATGATAACCTGATCTACGTCGACCAAGACCCTTCCGAATAGGTGGTAACCCTAGTCTCGTACATGTCCTAAAGAGACTGGACCCAATGCAATCAGTAGGAACGATCGGGGCGAACGTTTGGCATCCTCTTTGTCGACAGATACAGTAAGCTAGAATAGAAAATAGAAAATAAAATAGGTAGGTACCTACTTCATAGATTTTTTGCATGGTTCACCTTTATTTTGAAGAAATGGAATGAGTTGCCAAAGTTGACATAAAAACGTGTTAGCTTGAATTGCAGCAGAGCTTTGGCACCATTCTCAAACTTGCACGAATGTCTTACTTTCATATTGCTTCACGTAATATTCAAACCACGGGTAAAAGTGTTGCTAAGAATATTTCACATAACATAATAACCTGGAAAGGACTGCAGTGCAGAGGTGTACCTTAATTTCGCCAGTTATATTTAAGTTCTATTTAACAAAGGGCGAGCTTATCGCGATCAGTCATTCACAAATCAAGAGTACGAGATGCAACCTACTTAAAAATGTATGATAAAAACCTAATAACACAGTGCCTGACTTGCAGGGCTATTGCGTATATTTTAAATGTCAGTGGCTATCATATTGTCCATGGATTAACTGTCAAATTGGTTATGGTTTAGTACAAAATGGAACCATTTGACAGTTAATTGATGGACACTCTAGGATAGCCACCGTCATTTAAAAGATACGCAATAGCCCTGTTGGAAATCAAGCCCCATACCAAAGCCGTAGCACTAACAACTACTAGACTCTAACTAGACCATCGAAGCCTTATCGAAGCAGATATTTCAGGGATATTAAAAAATCAATATCCAAAGAATTCAACCGGTAGGTACAAACCCGCTCTTGATTACAAATTGAAACTGCAGTGCAGTAACCACAAAGGAACTTTACAAAACCAATCGCTTTTGTATTATTTTGATATTGCGTTTAAAAGTGGTTTGAGCAGTTAACATTCTAGGCACTGCCCCTTTGTACAATTATATTTTAAATGAAACTACTTTCTGCAACTATAAAAGAGTTTTCCGCCGCATTCGGTAAAATAGTTCCATGTTGTGTCCTAAGTTGTAGGGAATTTTCGTTTTGTTTTTTAAGTATGTCAGACGGCTGAATTACACAGTTAAAATAACAATCCATGTTATTAGGGTAAACTGCTAGAAACACTACATGATAGAGAAAAATTTTGGTGCAAACACACAGTCAAATCTTGAAAGAGAATTTCAAACCAGTTCTCTCCCAGTGAGTGTGATGTGTGCTCCGAAATTTAGCACAAACCTTTAGTTCTGATGAGATCTCGAAAAATAGAAAAGTAAGGAAGAAGAGAGCAGCAGTGGCCCTGTGGTGGTGGCCCTGACTTACAAGTCGTGTGTTCGAACTCAGGTATGCAAGGAAAACGGTGAAGGAAAACATCGTGAGGAAACCGTCATGTCTTAGAACCAAAAATTCGAAGACATGTGACATCTACCAATCCGCACTGGGCCTGCGCCCAGCAGTGGGAACATTAATAGGCTGTTGATGATGATGATGATGAAGGAAGAACATGCTCCAACTTGGTGAGGATGAGGGCAGGGTAATATGAGACCGGTCCGTTCGAATCTAGGCACTTAAGCATACACTTTTCTTCGTGGAAGTAATTTATTTCTTCCCAAAACGGTGTAAGAAAATATTTAAACAAGTTTTGTTTCATTTAAAATTTGCTTGATTTTTGCTTTTCGGTTTTTTCAGTCGGGTTTTTTCCTTTTTTAACTACTTTCTTTTAATTCCAACATTTTAGTTCTTTTGTGTTTGTTCTTTCCTTGGTCGTGTAAAATTCTTCGCAGATGATTTAGTTTCCCGTCGGTGCTGCGGGTTGTTCGAAAGAGATACCGCGGCCTCGGCACAAGGGCTAAGAAGGAAGATGGGTGGTTTTTAGTCAGTAGAAGTTTGATACTCCCTTTCACTCTGCCCAAGAGCGGGAGGAGTTAAAAGATGTATTCCCATCCACAAAAAAAAAATGATGATTTAACTTTTGTGTTTGTTTATAGGATTTGTCACCTTTTAAAACCCTTCATTTTGATACCCTACTCGATGGTACTGGATTTTTTTTTCGTTTTAATTCCGCGAAATGTACACCAAATTCCGCATTTTTCTTTGTTTATTTTTTTAAGTTTAATGTACCTATACTGACACTCGCGCCATCAAGACGAATCTAACGACGTGTATTTTATGTTAAATTCCATTCATCAGTTCAGGAGCTATGAGGGAACAAAGAAACGGACATACATACATACACGTTAAACACATAACTCTCCTTTTGGGCTTCACCGCAGTCGGGTAAAATAATTCCTAAGCATCGCCTACTGTAGGTAATGTAACTCACCCGTTACATCACGTTACATGCCATAACGACATAAGGCTATAAAAACGCTCTCAATGCATATTACTACGCCTGCTCAGTGGACCGACCTACATGCAACGTAATTGCATTTTCAAATGTAGGTACTCTCATAAAGTACAGAGACCAAAGAGACTTGGAGCAAAACGATAAATGGATTTGAACTGAAGCTAATGCCCTAGAACAAGCGTGCGGTGTAATATACGTAAAATACATTTTTAATATAATAAAAAAATATTTACGTATGGGTATTTATATTATGTAGGAACTTCAAACTCATAGATTACATGAAGGGACACAAATTTCCAAAATTACAAAAATGTAATCTTACTGTTGAGTTGTTGATACATAATTATAAAATTATCTTTTTCTTTCAACCGGACGTCAATGTCAGGTTGATCGAAGTAATTTGTCCAGCCGGTCCAGCCTATACATTTACGTCCATCAATGATTTAACATTTATTATTAAAAAAATACAAATACACCAATTGATTCTTACAATTAATTACGACATTAATCAGTACTTGTTACAAAAATAAAATAACCAAAATGGGATAATGATATTATTAATTTCGAATTAAAAAAAAAGTAGTTAAAAAACTAAAAGACCCGACGGCAGCATGCGGGGTCCATTGTATTTTCGTTTCATTTCATTTAATATTCAAATGAACTCAGCCTGCTTCCAAGTTTTGTTTAATTTGAAATATGCTTGTTTTTTGCTTTTCAGTTTTTTCAGTCGGTTTATTTAACAACTTTTTTTAATTTCCAACTTTTTAGTTATTTTGTGTTTGTTCTTTCGTTGGCCGCGTAAAATTCTTCGCAGATGATTTAACTTTTGTGTTTGTTTATAGGATTTATGACATTAAATTTCTTTTAAACATGTGTCATATATTTTTTTAATCTCCTTTTAAAACCCTTCATTTTGATACCCTACTCGATGGTAACGGTTTTTATTTCAAATCCGCGATATTGCCCCCAAAATCCGCAATTTTTGTTTGTTTTTTTAGTTTTAATGTGTAGGTATGCCAGTGACACTCGCGCCATCAAGACGAATCTAACGACGTATATTTTATTCAAATCCTTCCATCCGTTTAGGAGATAAGAGGGAACAAAGAAACAGACATACATACATACACGCCAAACACATAACCCTCCTTTTGGGTTTCGCCGCAGGCGGGTAAAAATCGGTAAAAGGTAGGTATTTCATAGAACCAAAAAAAATCGAAGATATTATTATGTGTGACTGCCTGGAATAGACGGACAAATGGACTGCTGCAGCAGTCGCCATAGTAAACGCGACGTGTTCGGATTCGGAACCTTATAAACGTTTTGGCGGCAACTTATATCTTTATTTTATACCATCCATTATTCAGATAAAGGGAAAGTCCATATATTGTTCGCAGAAAAAAAAGAGATTGTTCGCAGTAACGAAAGCCCCAAACTTTGTATTAAGCTTTCTTGATCCTAGATCTGTTTTATGAGCTATCCCAGCCCAGACCACTGTATTAGGTTCATAGGCCGCTTGCGTACAGCCAAGGAAGGATTAAATAGATTCTAAGTGAATTTATTTGAAACTAGGTGTGCCCCTCAACTTCATCCGGGCTGAGCATCCGGGTGAAATTAATAAAATTAAAATATTACTTCCCTAATTTAATCGAATTTTACACTAGCTGTCAGTAAAAATCCCGCCAAAATCGGTCTCAGTCGTTTTGAGATTAGCCGGAACAAACAGACAAACTTTTTTTGTTGTAGGTACGTATCTATACTAAGTATTATCATTATCAGTTATTATCAATTTTATTTACTTTTAAATAAAATAAGAAGGAGCTGGTGGCTAAATAATAACAACCTCTTAATTCGATCTTCGGTTAAAGCCGCACTTGTCCCGCTTAGCTTGGTTCGTGGATGGGTGACCAACCAATCACCCAACGTATCGAGTTTCCTCCATGCTTCGGAAAGTATATTTATGTAATTGCCGTTTGGTCCCGGCTGTTTTTTGTATTATTTGACAGTTGTTACAGTGGTCCGAACGTAGACAGAGAAAGACTCAAATCCAGTCTTTGGTCTTACCGTCCTTATCCTTACCGAAGAGTTTCGTTTTACCTACCTAGACCTAGTACCTACTACTTGGTTGGGTTGTGAAGGTCAGACGTCTAGCTAGGCAGTTCCTCCTTGTAAAATACTGGTATTCAGCTGAATCTGGTTCGACTGGAAGCTGAGGCTCAGAAGGCTGGGCAGATGCTGATAAAATTAAAATGAGAATGCTTTCGATTTGTTTAGTAATAACGAAACGTAATTACACATTTCGTTTCAATTTAAGTTTTTAGCATGTTTCTGATTATCGAATTATAAAAAAGAAAACCGAAAATAAAATAGTAATTAGTATAAATAATCGTTTTTTACTAAACCCTAAGAGAAACAATATTGTTTTAAATTATTCTTATACTTATTTAAATTGATGAAGTAATTCTCGTCAAAATGGCACGTGTAACGGAACGTGACACTTTTTAAAAGTTCAGAAAGAAACGGGCGTTTGTTTGTTTGATGGAAGGAATGGAAGCAAGAACTGCAATGTAATCAAAGGAGAAAATAACAATCATTAAGTTCCGAATGGATATTTTTGTGCGTTGTGTAGAATAGTTATTATTGTTTGTGGGGTGCTTTTCTTTACAAGGTGATCTAATTATTATATATTATTTTTTATAGTGTTCGCAAATGTTTAGTGTCGTATCCGTCACTTGTTTCTAAAAGTTTACTGTTGTACATTTTAAATGTATTGTAGTCTTTTACATTAATTTAGAATGTCCTAAACACTCGTTTAAATAAACAAACGTACATTCACCAGGAGCAGGAGAAATTGCAATTAAGAAAAAGTATGACATTTTCTACATTGCTTGAGTATGAGTTTCGTAGCATAAATTCCAAGTCTACTTGCCATATATCCTTTCATTTCTACTTACTATCAGTACAAACTACGTGTTTAGCCTATAAATAACAATTTCAGGTGAGAAGAATCTGTTAAAATGCCAAAAACAAATGCTGTGTCCCCAGCGCGTTCTCAGGGTGGTATACCCACCCCAAAACGCAAGTCCACCCGCGGCAGCCGTAGTCTATGCTCCCCAGCCTTGTCCACGGCGTCGGGCAGACTAACATCACTCATAGACCAGTTTAAAGACAAGAACATGGAGTCTTTTGCACTGTCCCCGTTGAACGGCAGATCTGTGTTGAATGACAATACTGAAATTGAGGAACCGAGACGTGAGTACACTGTTTGCTTAGACTGTTATTGTTGAGGATGGCAGCCTCATCCAGCCTGACTGAGTATCAATGTACATCTTACAAATAGCTGTTAGCTGCATGTGCTCCTTGAGTGCACAGGTATTACTACCAAGATTCGCGAGGAGACCCTTGGAACACCAAGATCCCTTGCGGATGCACTGAGGAGGCCAAGAAATCTGATCTGCTTCTGGAGGGAGGTGGGCTGGTTGGAGTAATCGGCCACCATGGCTCACGCACAATGGTCCACTTCAAGGACAAAGTGCGGAAACCTAAACCCCATGATAACAATAGTTGTTAAGTTTAATATTGGCAAAGTGGGCATACGCTGAGATAAGATTTTGGTAAATTAAACCCCTAAGTGGTCACAAATTCTTGGTTAACCTCCAACCAACCAACCTTAATAACTTAAATCTACATAAAAAAGTTTTAATTTACATAAATACCAAGTGATCTTAACTTTTTATGAATCCTGTCCATGCTTTATAGAATTATTGTTTTGGTTGGTATTAAAATAATTGTGCCACATTCTTATTTTGCAAAATAAGCAGTTTTTGCGTGAGATTACAACAAGTTCACTCCCCATGACCAATCTGATTCCAGTGTAATTTAATTTTTATAAGTTGTCAAATAGGCATTTTTAAAACATTCATGACTTAATTTGTAGCTAGTTATTGTTGAGAAAATAATATTATTATTGTTAGGAACCCTATCTCTTGTGTTCAGTGATAATAATAATAATTTATTTGTTAGACTACAAAGAGGTCCACTGTGTTAGTAACAATATTACTTAGCCTTTTTTTTGTGGAAAATCATCGAATAACCCCTCCCGCTCTTGGGCAGAGCGAAAGGGAGTGTCAGACTTCTACTGACTAAAAACCACCCATGTTCCTTCTTCGCCCTCTATGTCGAGGCCGCGATAACAAGTGTACTACCCGCGGCCATATTACTTAGCCTATGTTAGTACTTAATAACTAGGAGTAGTGTAAGTTACAAACAAAACAGCTTCTAGCACCTATTAAATCTGCTTTATGAACTAATTTTCAGGTAAAAGTTGGTGGAAGAAACTGGAAGAGAACTCCCAAGACGTGATGGAAGTTTTAGAAGATAATAAAGTGATAATAAACAACGCCATTGAGGAGTTTGTTGATATTGAAGTTTTGAGGTAATGGGGTAGTTAACAATAAAATCTAATTAGTATGTCAGATAGATTTCCAATAAATATTGGACAGGTATTTTTTCTTTTCTCACGTAAGCATACAAAGAAGACAATATAATGCTTTGAAAACTCGTGTGACATCATATTCTAAGACATTAGTATCTATGATATTTTTTACCGGTGATTGAAGTCACAAACCCACACTCAAACCTGTGACGCGTTTTATCTTCGTAATTTTTTATTGATTTGATTATACAAAAAATATTTATCCAATATTTTTCGAAAATCTAACAGACTGACTAATTAGAATCAAATTTATTTTGTCAGCAAACATTCCTATTTATCCATACTAATATTGTTTTTGGTGCGTACTTGCAACCGGCGACAGGGTTATGTAATGATGTTAGCAGACTTGTCATTCTGTAGTTACAATTTACTCCCATGGGAAAAACGCCTGAATTTATCTTTCATATCTGTTAACTTTGATGGTACGGTTGCCGCAGTGGCTGAGCGATTGGACTGCTGCGCTCCGCGTCGCCGGTTCAATCTCCGCACGATTTGTTTATGTGAGTTAAAATGACACAGAAGAAATTGTTAGTGTGGGACACGGTTCTTAAAGAAAAGAAAAACTTCAAACCTTTTTGTTTTTTTTTGGGGGGTGAGAAATCATCAAATAACCCCTCCCGCTCTTGGGCAGAGCGAAAGGGAGTGTCAGACTTCTACTGACTGAAAACCACCCATGTTCTTAGCCCTATATGTCGAGGCCGCGGTAACTAGTGTACAACCCACAGCCCCGACGGGAAAAACTTCAAACCTTAAATACAAAACGAATTGTGGTGAAGTCTGACAAACAGGTAATCAGTACCCTGAATTAAGGAGTACGATACTTTTTATCACGGTAGTATGTTCCCATGGGATAATAACCTCCATGCTCACAGCCACAGGCAAAGCTTGTGTGTATGTATGTCCGAAAACATTATAACTCGTCTTATCTGAAATACTCCTCATGGAGAGCCCAATGACATTTTCTATTACTATCTGACGCCAGTAACAGTTTTACTAGAGATTGACTGATTGTGCACTTTTAAAAATACGTTAAGTTAATTTAAACAAAACCGATATTTTTATCTATTTTCAGCCAAGAGAAAAAGAACTACACTCTTGACCTACCAGAGAGCAGCGACAATGAATCCATCAACAGCATAGTTCTCCCACAAAGAAGACTCTTTACACAGAAAGAGAACCAACCTCAAAAGAAGTTTGGCCACCTAATAGACAACAGAGAATCATTGGCCAAACTCCCCAAAACCAACCCTACAAACATTGATAAATCAGTAAATGTTGGAACAAGAGAACTCTTTCGAAATGCAAAGCGGTCTAAACCTATATTCCCAGCAGCACTACTCAATATATCCCCAAATAAAACAGCTACTGATAAAACAAAAGAAAATGTTCTTGCTGATCCCAAACCTCAAGTTAGAAACATCTTTGGTAACCGACCAGCAAACAAAAGAAAGAACATGTTCGCTGACTTCATTGTTTCTGAAAGTGAGGATGAAATATCCGAAATTCAACCTAAAGTATTTGGTTTTCAAAAGAAGTTAGAACAAAGGCGATTTAGTTCAGCATCTAAAGGACGGGATCCATCTCCTTCATCAAGCATTACTACTGACATAGAAATGGATTTTAGGAACATGTTACCATCATCAACAATGGTTGAAAATCAACTAGAAGAAATGATGGTAAGCACACCTGTTAAACGAACTAGACTCAGTAAACTATCAGAAGCTAAAGAATCTGAAGCTGGAACTAATACTCTACAAACAAATTCTACAGTTAGTGATAAAACCAAGCAATCTAACAAGTCTGCTTCTTCTAAAAATAAGTCCAAATCATCTCCGGAAATAAGAGAAAAATCATTAAATAGTTCAAGGACCACAAGAAGCATGTTGAAAACAACCTCAATACATGAAAAAGAGGATGCCAAAAACAATAAGTCTCAAAATAAATCTAAAGGCAATGATTTAAATGTAAGTTCTTCTAAGTCGGACAATGATAAGCGAAATACCACATTGAATAAATCTCAGACACAAAGTAAAAGCAGGACGAGAAATAGTTCGAGAGCAATGGAAACCGACATAGATTCGGAAGAAATTAGTCCATCCAACAAATCATTACAGAAAATTGAAAAAATAGTGAAAACTGTTGAAGAATCACTGGAATCAAAAACTGAACAATATTCTGCAGGTGATAATATTGATGGTGTTCAAGATCAGGTTATACTGAACAAAATAACGATCAAGGAGACTGAACAAAATAATGATGAAGAAATGGTAGATCAAGAAATTCATGAAGACATAAATAACAGCCGCGAAGATAATGATGAAAAGTTAGAACAAGAAAATGAAGTTAGCATAGGTCAAGAAAGTGATGAAGAAGCAAATGAAAGCGAACAGAACGAAGACGAATTAAATGTCAGCCAAGAAAATGAAGATAAACAGAATGAAAGTGAGGAAGTGGGAATGGAGAGCCAAGAAATTGAAAATGAGGAAAATGAAGGCGAAGAAGATGAGGAAGAAGGCAATGAAAGTGATAATAATGAAGACGAAGCTAGCGAAAGCCACGAAGTGGAGGCCGAAGTAAATGAGAGTCAGGAGATAGAAGAGAATGCAAATGAAAACCAAGTAGTGGCAGAAAAAAAAAATGACAGTCAACAAATAGAAGAGGATGTAAATGAAAGCCAAGAAGTGGCAGCAGAAGAAAGTAAGAGTCGAGAAATGGAAGAGGATGTAAATGAAAGGCAAGAAATCGAAAGAGAAGCAGATAGCCAAGAAGTCGAAAAAGAGGCGAACAAAAGCCAAGAAAATGCAGAAATGGCAGACGAAGAGGTCAATGCCGAAGAAAATGAGAGCGAAGCAGTCGAAGCTGAACAGGAGATACAAGAGGATGCTAATGAGAGCCAAGAAATGGCAGCAGAAGAAATTGTGAGTCAAGAAATAGAAGAGGACGCAAATGAAAGCCAAGAAGAAGAAAATGAGAGTCAAGAAACAGAAGAGGACGCAAATGAAAGCCAAGGAGAAGAAAATGAAAGTCAAGAAACAGAAGAGGACGCAAATGAAAGCCAAGAAGCAGCAGAAGAAGAAATAGAAGAGGACGCAAATGAAAGCCAAGAAGTAGCAGAAGAAGAAAATGAGAGTCAAGAAGTCATAAAAGACGCAAATGAAAGCCAAGATGTCGAAGAAGAAGCAAATGAAAGCCAATATGTCGAAGGAGAAGCAAATGAAAGCCAAGAAGTTGAAGATGATGATGCTCGAGACGAGAACGAAGTAATGAGTGAAGATGAAAAAGAAGCAGCCAATGAGAGTCAAGTCACTGAAGCTTCGGCAAACGAAAGCCAGGAAGTTGAAAATGACGAAGGGGAAACCAATGAAGTAGGAAGTGAAGATGAGGTTAACGAAAGTGAGGAAGAAGATGTTGATCTTCGTTACGATAGTGATGAAGCTGACAAAGCAATTGCCAGTGACCCACAGATTTCTGTCGAAAATCAGGTCGATGAAATGGAAGTTGATGACGATGAAGATGAAGAACAAGAATCGGAAAACGAAAGTGACCAAAACGAACATGAAAGCCACGAAGAAAGACAGATTGAAGAACAGAACGAAACTGAACCAAGTGAAGAAATTGAAGAATCGCCAAACGTAACACATGATACTACCGGCAGACATAGAAAGAAGCACTTAAACAAATCTCCAGAACTGATCCTACACGATAAGACGAACCAAATGGACTCTTTCACAGCCAAAGGGCGCAATACCAGTGTTAGAAAAAGCAAAAGTATGATTAGCAAGACTCTCAACATAAGACCAAGCTTCGCCCCTCATAGAGATAGCACAGGCTTTTCAGACGGTACTAAAAACTCCAGCGCGGAAGGTTCCGGCTGGGACTCACATAGGACCACCCGAAAAACGTTACGACAAACTTTCGGTAAAGACTTCACACCTCGAAAGTCTTTACGGGCCTTGGTCATGGAAAAATCTGCCAAAAGGCAAACAGAACACATGGAAATGCATTCGGAAACTGTCAAATTTCCTCTGGCCAATTCTACGGAGATGCCTGAGGATTCTAATCATTTTGTTGAGGATGTTGTGGAGTCAGATCATGAAGTGTCACGGCAAACGCGGCTGACGGCGCTAGAAATGGCTTTGCAGAAAATTAAGGAACAGAATATGGAGAAGAGACTTAAGCTGGTAAGTGGCTACTGTTTTAAATCCGTCTAATATTATAAATTAGAAAGTTTGTGAGATTGTGTGTAGACTGCGAAGGGATACAAGCTTAACAGATTTATTAATTTATTTATAAATTGCTTCATTGGTCTACCGGTTGCAAGCGCCTGGGTTCGATTCCCGGTTTGGGGATTGTAATTGAGTTTTTCTATCCGGAATTACTCAGCAGACACCATGGAGTCTGAATTTGTGCCTTGCTGATGGCAACAGGCATGCCCCTATTATGTAAGACTTAAACATACTGGCGAAAGGTATGTGTACCTAATTTTTCAGGGATTACACGGGTGTTTATTCATAGACAAAAGCAGTTTTCTTCTACAAAAGTGCTTTTGACGAAGGACCTAAAGCTTCAATGTTTTCAGTGCGGCTGACACCAGTATAACTGTCCACAAGTTGATCTTTTACTATTAATACGTATAACATCGCCAATAATTGATTGTATACTAGCTGAGTCCCGCGGCTTCGTCCGCGCGAATATCGGGTATCGCGACCAAAAGTTATGCCTTCAAACCCCCTTACAACTCTTTTTCGCGATAAAAAGTATGCCTATATCCTTTGTCACGCTCTAGACTATCTGTGTACCAAATTTCATTTAAATCGGTTCATTACTTTTGGCGTGAAAGCGCAACAGAGACAGACAGAGATACTTTCGCATTATAATATTAGTATGGATTCAACATTACAGGAAGCAGCCGTCAGAAACTCCTTGAAGAACCCCCCTACAAACTCGCTAAGCCTATTCAAAGTGCCCAACAAACCGGCCCCGCGCCGCCTGAAGCCCTCACAGATGAAGCCTAAGAAACAGTTGAAGTCCATCATTCCTCTCGACGAGTTACCTGCGGAGGTGATACAGGACATGAAGTATAAGCCCCCGAAGAGGTTCCGACCTTCCAACGCGTCGTGGATCACTAAGAGGCTGTATAAGTTCTTGGAGGATAAATTAGAGGCCAAGTATGTTATTTGAATTCTTCTGCCCTTGCACCAATTTGTTTGGGATTCTTGCAGCATGTATTCTTCTCGTAATTCTACTGGGCCACCTCTTTGCTAGCCATATCATTTTGCAAACCATCCATCCATCATTTCTATAACTCTCCCATAATCCTCTTATAACTAAGTGAGCAACCCATGAAAATATGAATCGTGCTTTAACACAAGATAAACACACGAAAAATGTCTTACTGCGGTACTCAGAGATATTTAATGATTACTTAAGCCGTCACTTAGTAATGGTTTGACATATTTTTGTATGACAAAACTGTCATAACCTTTACTAAGTGATGGCCTAAGTAATCATTAAAGCTCTCTGAGTGCGGCAGTTAGCTTTTGCTTGTGGCAGCGCTACCGTTTTATGTAGGGAAAATAACCCATAGGAGTATTTTAAATGTCGCCTATGATACTCTAAGAATATGTAGTTATCAATTAGTGAAAGCATTTCGGAATCAGAACAGAAGTTCCAAAGATTACCCCCTACATACGATGTAATGCTTTACGATGTTCTGTCACGTTTCTTTCTAAGGCAGTGGCTCATAAAAATCAATTTTTCGCAGAACGTCCGTCTAGGAGTCTAAAATATCCACTTTAGCGGATCATAATTTTATAGCAATTCATTTTTTTTTCCTAAATGGTCACAGACACAGTTACTATTATGAAAGGTCCATTTTACGCTTTTAAACGGAATTCATATTATGATCTTCTGAAGTGGCCATTTTAGACCCCCAAGTCTTCAAAACATCATCGCTCTCATAATCCCCTTTCACTTTGGCATTGTTCGCTATCACTTTCGTACTTACGTTCGCTATCACTTTAATTCTTCCAGATACGACTACAAAACACGCGTCCGAGCCGAGAAGCTAGCAGAAACGATATACAATTTCACCAAGGACCTGCGTCGCCATGACGTAGCGCCCGCAGACGCCGTAGAAGTCCTGAAACACGAGTTCGCCAGGCTAGACATAGTGCGCACTCACTTTGAGTTCTACGAGTTCTTTCACGAGTTTATGCCCAGAGAAGTTCGTATTAAGGTGAGTTTGGAGACAGATTTTGATTTGTTTATGTATGCGACAGGTCTGTGAGGTACTTTATGCACGATGATATAGCTTTAGCTAGCCTTAGTTTTAGAATTAGTTCCCTTCTTTCAGCTGTAGCAATTATGGGATAAAAAAAAGATCCTATCCACCTTATAATTTCAATCAATACTTTAGGAGAAAATAGTTTTTGCTGAATCATTCAAGGTGGGGCAGTGTGTTATTGGGTTTCCATTAGGAATTCCTCAGAAGCAGCCACAGAATCTGGATTTGTACCTGGTCGATGGCAATAGGAACGCCCCCCTTATTTGAAGTTAAAATCATAACAGGCGAAATGTGCGTGTACTTAGTTTAGTTTAACTGGGCTTTTATCCGCACTTAGCCTCTCGATTTGACCATTGTGCGTGATGTTCAGAGAATACCTACTCCAACCAATATACGTCGTCCCACAATCGTAGCAGCCTTCCCAGACTACTGCAGGCTTCCGGGAGAGTTAATGGGAATCGTAGTGTTTGTGCCCGATGATCTGCCACGCTCCTGCACTCGCAGGAGTACGTGCCGTGGCGTTTCCTCCGCCTCCATGCATGCTCTGCACAGTGGGCTATCTGTTACACCTATGTTAAATGGATGTTTGTTTAAGGAACAGTGACCCGTCAAAATTCCGATGATTTTATCAATTTTGTCCCCTTTAACTTTGATGAGATTGCGGGTAGAATGTGGGTGTATTAGGTACATGTCTGCCCAACCCCAGGATTACAAGCACTTGTTATATGTATTTTAAGGATTTTCAACAACTTTTTTTTCAACTCTCCTATAAATATAATATTTGTTCCAGGTTGTTCCTGACATTGTCAACAAAATACCTCTTCCCCGGCACGGAGTTTTCTCCGATATCCTGAGAGACTAGAGTCAGAAGATACCAGTATTTTGTTTTATGATAATGAGTTTTGTTAATTAATAATGAATTGATGTTATTAGTGTTAAGTTGTGTAAATATTATAATTAAAATATTAAATGTTTGAAGATAATTCTCAAGTATATTTTTAATAATAGTAATTTGAAAAAAAAAGCTGTATTACTTAGTGTCTGATGATTTACATCGAGAGACTGTCTATATGACCTCCACAACCCCGTTAGTACTGAGTAATATCGCTGCGAGATGTAAGAGATACCGCTGCCTTGACATATAGGGCTAAGAAGGAACATGGGTGGTTTTTAGTCAGTAGAAGTCTGACACTCCCTTTCGCTCTGCCCAAGAGCGGGAGGGGTTATTTGATGATTTACCACCCCACAAAAAAAAAATAATGAGTAATATGATACCCCTTGGTAAGACTGGTTATCAGACTACCTGTTACAAATGTACAGGAGAAAGAAGATTATAATATAAATAAAACGAATGAAAATCATACTTAGGTACCTACGCTCGACCATGTGACCAGGGTCATCTTTTCCATTGGGCACATGCCCAAGGCCCCTCAAGTTCTTGTAACTAAGAAAAGAAAAATATTCCAGACAGGATACTAATTATAACTCACTTTTGCATCGAACATTACAGCATAAGTTACACATATAAAATTATCGCATATAATAAAAGCTTTTTTACCAGACTACTTTTTTAATGGGAATGTTTACTAACTAAAAAAAATATGATTTTAATAATTCCGTCTTGTAGATTATCGAAAAATATTTGATACATATTTTTTGTTTTATCAAATCAATAAAAATTGACGAAGAGAAAATGCATCAAAGATTTGAGTGGGGGTTTGTGACGTCACTCACCGGTAACAATGTCACACTAATGTCATATAATATGACATAACCAAGACGTCACACGAGTTTCCAAAGCTCTATAACGTCTTCATTGTTTATTTACGTGAAAAAAGACGTATCCAATATTTTATGGAAATCCGTCTGACGGACTAATTAGATTTTTTTTGTTAACTACCCTATTATCCTCAATGACATATTATAATATCTATAGACACGTCATGAACTAACATGGCGGCGCTTCAAACGGCGAAAATATTATATAACTACTTTTATGCGTAAATAAAGGGAAAGAAAATATGACACCGTACAGCGGGATGCCTGTCGATGCATGTTGTCTTTATGTTTCGCGCAGGTTTACACACATGATTTAAATTAAGAACAAACGTAGCATCGCGCGAGAGGTTGGTGCGTAACTAAGCGCGATGTTTTCATGTTGTCATTTCTGAGGGCGGACAACGTATCTATAGTTTTAATATATCATTGATTAGCCTACATTGTGTCCCACGACTAAGCAAAGGCCTCATTCCTTTCCCGGTGTTGCTGTTGTGCCTTCTCTGGTTAATCAGCCACGAACGAGTCCGAATCGCGTGGCGTGACGACCGTCTTCAGGCACCCACTGTGTGACGATTCTGACTCATCTGTCCTGACTCCATCCTTGTGTGTGACCCGTCCAGTCTCATTTCTTCAACCCCTCGCAGCTTAAAACTTCTGATATCGTGAACTATTACAAGAAATCTTGACCTATCCGTTGGTTTTCGTACATGTCAGCTGTACTTATAACGGAACATCACTGTTTTTTTAAGGTAAAAAGACGTCAGTCACAAAATTTCCAGATATTTCTGTCATTGTCAACTGTCAATGTCAAAGATTGTTTTTCTTTTATCTAACGGAACGGAACGCGGCGTGTTTCGTAATTTTGAAGGTTAGATTTAATAGAAAATGGGAAAAATAAGAAAATCAAAGCCAGCTAGAGCGAGGAGAAGCCTGGCAGAAGACAACAGTGATGACGAAGAGCAACTCCCAGTTGACAGCAAGGAAAATGCTATTCAAACCATATTGGATCAGTTACAGGCTGCCGATGTGGAAGAAAAGTACTGTGGTTTACAAACTTTTGCTATGATGATAGAAAATCCAGATAATATACCTCAGCTTATAGGGCGAGGATTGGTGAAGGTGGCAGCTCCATTAGTGCTTGACCAAGCGAGCTCAGTGAGAAATGCGGCGGCGGGCACACTCCGAAATTTATCTACAGTCAACTTAGACACCTGCAATGCTATGATGGAACAGGACATCATGACGCCAGTGACATGTTTTTTCCATGAGCACGCTGAAAATTGGGTTCCCGATAAAAAATCCAAATCCGCAGATGAGGATAATGATACATTCATTCAAATAGTTAATTTACTTTTGAACCTTTGTGAGAGTTCAGATCTTGCTGTCAAATACTTGGGACAGTCTAGAGCATTCGAGATATTACCTCGCTATTTAGATCTTGGGACTTTCAATAGTGACATAGTAATATCAGTCTTACAATGTTTGTTTGTGGTAGTGGAAGACAATCCCCCTGCTATGGCTAAGATAAAGTCAAATGCCGAAAATCAACTACAAGCCTTGCTGGGACTGGAGGGAGGTGATTCCACAACACTATTGTTGAAAACCCTAGCGGCTGGAGTGATAATCAATACATGTAGTGGTAATATAGCATCATTGCCAACTGAAGTAATCAATGGAATTATGTGTATATTAGCTAATACACTATCAGTTGATCACAGACAAATTTGTAGCCAGTTATCAAGTGCTGTACCTTTGGCTGATGGATCAGGTAAAGTGGAAGCACCTAAAGGCAAAGAAGAACAACAATTGGATAACCAGATAAAATCCGTATCACAAATGCTAACAGCAAAACAAAGTTCTATTGAAATTATAGCTAATATTTGTTCATCGGAAGATGGTGATGACTTGGAAAGTAATAACTCATCAGAAAGTGATGATGCTGATGAAGAAGTTCTTGAAAATGGTGATGAGAGTGTTCTTGCTGAAGACAAGCTGCCTACTGAAGTGATGGAAGCTTTCACATCTCTGGAAATGTTTAATAAAGTTTGGGCAGCAACCCAATTACCTGCACAAAATGTTATATTAATATTGAAAGAATATGAAGGATCCCAATTTATTCACAAAAAGCTTACCAATTTGCAAACCAGAGCACTACTATGCATAAACAACTTATTATCAACACTTCCAATTGAAAATCTTGGTGGAGTCAATGGCGTTTATAAAATCTGGGTAGACACAGGAAAACTGGTTTTTAAACAAGATGTTGACAATGTAATTCTGTCGGAATCTGCAACCGCAGTAATGAGAGCTGCTTTAGATAAGATTAAGTTTCACCAAAATGGCAACATTAGTGACAGTAATTTGTTTAGTGACTTGGCTCTATCAGATATCGAGATAATGCTCACTGGGGTGAGAGAATGTCAAGTGCCTGAAATAAGATCTAACTTAATCCGGATGGTTGGCATCCTGGCTTTACTATTGGTCAACAAATTGAATGATGTCACTTCCAATGTTATATGCACCATCACTGAATTTATTCTAGAACAAGCACATAAGGAGAATGAAGTATGGGTCTTAGCTGAAGCAATAGACACACTCATAGATATATATTCTGAAGATGAAACTGATGTTTTGGCTGCTAAAGTGAAGCTGACTGATAAGCTGAGCACACTAACGCCCATTCTAAAAAACAAAGCAAGACAGCAAAAAAGTCTGCCAAAGGAATACAAGGCACTTGTCACTACTGCATCTTCTAACTTACCCAGATTTATAAAGTACAAGAAGGATAGAGTAAATAGGTTATAAGTGTAACTTTTGTGAAAGCAATGTATCAAAATGTTGATATGATTATAATAATACATATTTTATTTTTAACTAACTTTGTTTATTTATCATTACTGGCTTACCCTTCTTTTTTTTTCGGAGTGTGGGAATTCAAATGACTCCTACCGGTCTGCCCAGAGCAGTAGGAGTCATTTGAATTCCTATTCCTATTTGGTATGTTCCTGTGTGTCCGAGGCCGCGGTATCTCTTTTGAACAACCCGCAGCCTCAGAGAGGTGTCGGCCCTTGCAAGACCCTGCTCTGAGGCACGCGTGGAACACGAACGCATCATCATAGACCGGAAGGACGGTGAGCTAGCCCATTACTTACCGTCCACAGGCACCCGCGCCTACGATGGCCGGCACCCATCACTTGGCCCCCGACGCCCGGAGCGTCTTTCGCGGTGGCTGGCATGAGAGGATCTCTCCCTCTCACGTTCCGCCACCTTCGCTAGCATAACTGCTTCGCAGAAAGTGGCGACGGCGTCCCACTCCCTCGCCTCGGACCATGGGTTGGACCAGCATGTTTTCTTCTTCCATACTTCTCAAGGTATTAGGTACTCGTCATTTTATCAGACATCCATCTCCTTTCTTACATCCTTCACGCAGTTCGTCTGTTTCTTGCATGCAACTGCCTTTCATTCATTTCATTTGTTACCCAAAATTCTCATAGAGCTTGATAGAGGACAACCAGGTATAACCATGGTTTCATAAATCTTTCCCTTGATTTTAAGGGGAATGTGGAAGTCTCACTCAGATTGTTCTCGTGACCTGCTGCAGTTTCATCCGTCACCGGTTAATTCTGTGTTTACACTACGATCTATTTCGAGATACCAGAAGTCGGAGCAAAAAGAACGAAAGGCGCCATCTAGCGCTATGACTCCAGGACTGAAGAGAAATCCAGAAAATGTAATCGGTTTTAGTTCTACTGATTTTCAAACCAACATTCTCCAGCTTCTCTGACCATTTCTCCAATCTGCTCTGGTTCTCTATCTCATATATCATGGTATCTCAGGTTTTCTGCGGTCTTCACACCATTAAAAGCAATGTAGGTACGTCCGACGTAAAAGCATTCATAATCAACAGAAGAGACACGGACTCGTAAGCAGGATGATGATGCAAGCCTGTATTGTGTGTATTTGTAAGTATGTCTGGGATGACAACGCCAGGTTAAAATCTATGAGATCAACGGTCATCAGCAGGTAATAAATAAAGAACAAAAAATCCGGAATCTAGGACTTGTTTATTTTGAAAATATTAGGATACAAATGTAAACCTATGTTACAAATTACAATACAATGGAGCACCATACACATAAAATTATATTGCAATAATATAGGTACATACATACAGAGAACATATTGTTTCAACATAATACAAAAAATACACATCTCATTTACGACTTATTGCTAATGTATAGAAGGAGGAAGGCGAAGCTTAAATCTTAGTTAATCTCCTAATTGGGGCACATTGACTCTAATATTAATTAAAAATACATAGGTATTATCAATATTGCAACGCTGGATATTCATAAAAACAATAGTAAAAGAGTCTATTAATAAGTTAGGGTTATACAGGTGTATAGATCAAAAACAATTCATAATATTGGTTAAAATGATTATAGGACTATGTGGAAGTCAAGTTACTTTTTTATAACGAAAGGATTAGATATATAAATTGTCTTTATTGGAATTGGCTATTTGACTACGTACCTATTGTTAAAAAATCACGAAAATGTTATGTTATTTCAAAGAACTAAGTATCAGAAATAACACGATGTGTGAAAAAAGTAATGAAATCGACCAAAACATGACTTAGTTTTAACTGATTTTAAATGACGTACTAGACAGACAGCGCTACAAAAATGTGACGTCACATTTCATACCGCCATAGTTACGTAGTACAAATGGCCGTTTCGCGCGACAAGGATAGAAAGTGCCCCCACCAAAAACTTCTAAAGCATGTAGCTACTCCGTTTATTTATCGATTTAATTACTTTTTTCACACATCGTGTTATTTCTGTTATTTCTTTGAAATAACATAACATTTTTGTGTATTTTGAATAGTAGTCAAGTACCTAGCCAATTGTCTCTTCGCCACACTAGGTATAGTAGGTAGGTCTGTACCTGTAGTGGTGAAATAACTTTGCAAGGTGCTGCTATACTAATACATTAACATCTGCTAAGTTACCTGTACAATAAGTGATTTTGTTCGATTTAAAAATAAATACCTTTCTGTACATTTCTTCTGATACTATTTGGATTTTGCCAGTCAAATGACCACAGATATAGATATAACTAGATAACGCAACTATCACGATCTCAAAGAAAACCAAGTGTGCCATTTTTTTGATTACCTGTTATGTCTTAAGCACTATTAAGTTACTATACAAACAAATTACTATACAAAATAGACTGCTTTTTGTTATTTAACTGTCTAGAATTAAGTTCTTGAGATGTAACGGTCCTGCGACAGTGACCTCGTTAAATATAAAATACTTAAAACGGGCACACGAAGTGGCACGCGGAGTAGGTGTACTTGGGATATCTAGTCTAGGCACATCTATATCTGTGAATATGACGCTTTAGGGTGCACACACGACACGTAACCAGATCGGCATGATTATTTAGATATATGTTCAGGAATACCTGCTCGGGTTAGCGCGAATAGTCCCGAGCCTACCCGAACATGACTCAGCGTAGGTCGCTGCCGAATGAACTTTGCCGACAGCGTCTTTTGGCTTCGGGTCGATTGTGTTTTTCAACAAATACTAGGAATTGAATGAGCGAGCAGTGTGACACAGAGGAGCACCACTTTAAGTTAATGCACCGAATATAAAATCTTTTCTGTGGGGTTACTATGACGATTGTTTAAATTTTAATCCAATGTGGGAAAGTGACAGAGCTATACAGGATGCCTAGCGCCATCTATTTTCCTCGGCGGAAAACGTCATGGTAAACCATCTGGACACATTTCAATACAGTCGTCGTCTGTAAGCGCCCTTAGTTCTACATTATTAAGTTTAGCTTAGACAGATATGACATTGCAAAAGCTTACAAATTGTGACAGAATTAAATATCTAAGAAAAGGAACATCTGCAAATATAAATACTAAATAAGTTATTAAAAAATGCAGTGTTTAAAGTACATTAAGTAGTGAGCATCTATTTGTGACATAGTAACTTTGTGATCAAAGTAGTTTTTTTAATAAAAACTGTTTGGCACTACTTAGACAATTTGTACCAAAAGAATTCCAAAATACATCATTCCATTTCTTTACAGTCAATTAATAATGTCATAATTATTATAAATTAAAAATACATTTTGATTAATTCACTAACACGACTCCTCACGCAAACATAACATTTTCTAAGTACAGCTAAAAGCTTTAATAGAAATGCAGTCAAAAATATACTTAAAGCAGTCAAATTAAAATTGAAGCCTATATTAAACACTAGTACGTAATAAGGAGTACATCAAAATATTTATTTATTCTTCGCTTTGGCCGAAATGTTGGCTATTCCGATTTTTGTGTTGCCAATCAATATATATTAAACTACAATGCTTTAAAAATACAAAATGCAGAAATAGTCTTTCATCAAATAATGTAAATGCCTAAATTAAAAATTTTCATAAATAAATGGCAGTCTAATGACTCAATAATAAGTCTAAATTAATGAACTTAGAAACTAAGCTAGAAAATTACTAACGCAGTTCATAACAAGCTCTCTAAAAATTAATAACTTCACTACATAAATTCAAATTATTGCTTCATATTCAAACAAACGATCGATAAAGCCATAATAACAATATTTCCAAATAAACCTTATAATAAAGCGAAACTACAATATCTTTTCTTACGTCATTATTAAACTTGAACCGATGAAATTCTCACATTTCTGGGACAAGAAAGGTATCATTATAAAAGCCATAGACAAAATTTTAGTGCCCTTTAGGCCTCGTTCGTTTTAAATCGAAATTCTCTCTGAATTTTATTTATTATCCTTATCTTAACAAGGAGGAAAATGCATATTTAATTATACTGAAAAGGCAACAACTATTTAATTTTTGATTTACAAAGAAAAGTGTGCATTTGTTTTTCGTAAGTTGACCTTTTTTTTTTTTAATTTCATGAGACGGCACTATACGTGCTAAATCTAAAAGTAGTTTTATAGAAAAAATCTAAATCTATAAAATTCATTCGATCAAAAATTTTGAAAACTTGAAGTCGACTAAAAATTCTTTCTCATCACAGTCTAAATTGCTTCCGACCTACTGTAGTGTTGCCATTATAAAAACTTTTGAACACGAAGTTAGAAAATGGACTATTTTATTTTATTTCTAAATGCTTGAGAATGTTTTGAATCGAATTCGTATAAATGTCAATGGAATCTATCGTTAGTTAGAATGCTATGTGAGACTTGTCTATTCTTGAAAAAACCTTCTTCAATTTTTGACCCATTCAGACTAGCTAATGAAGACGTACCTCTAGACTACATATTCTAGAGTTTTAATACATTTTCCTCAGTCCCAGACGAATGCTAGTACTAACACAAGTTTGAGATCCGCTTAAGGAGTTTTCATGCATGGATCAAGCAAGTTACTTCGAAAAGGTAAGTATTAAAACCTGACTCTGTGCAGTGTGGTTTTTTAAGCACGTCCTGCTTTATCAAAGTATACATTTCGATGTATATACGAGCATATACATTTATCAAGGTTATAATTCATTTAAACGAGTATAAGACATATTATTATTTTATATCCGGGACCGCATTTACGCATTTTTTAATCGATTATACTTCATAAAGTGCGATCTGCATCAGTCCTCGTTAATTTAAAGTTAATAACACTCTCTCACAATTAACTCACATTTTATAGCATACATAATACAATTATGGTATTGAGCACATGTGTCGGTAGTTCGGTATACAGGCTGTTGTTTTGCATCCTCGTCAAAGTCAAGCAGCGAACTATACTAATGACTCCTGACTCAAATCAATAATGGGTAGAAACGGAAATCGGTAAGTGTGAACCACCCGTTAAAACGCGGCCTTTCTGATTCTCGCCCTAAAACCGCCCATTCACAAACAAACGCAAATGTTTATTCGATAATATAATTGTTGACCAGGTACTGTAATTTAAATTGATTAATTATGTCTTTTAAGTCAATCTTCTGAATTTTGTTATAATAAATAAGTATAACATACCTAAATCGCTCATATAAGCAACCGATGAGAAATACAAATGATTACAAATTAATTCATAATATTATATTGAAAGAGTCAATGGTAACTTTTCGTCATATTTTTTATTATAAGAGTTTTTAGAGAACATGGTCATCAAACCTGAGTTACAGGAATATTTTTGTGCAATGACTTTAGTTAAGTCCAAAATGTAATTACCTATATTAAAATTCACTCAACCAAGCGACACATGTATACAATAATTCATAATACATTTCACTTAGACATACATAGAAGTTTTACCAGTAAATTTCAATACCCATATTTTCCTCTACTTTTAACCGCGTTTTAATAAAAGTACATGAGTGGTACAAATGAAGGGTATTAAAAATATCGGTAATCTAAACTTTACATTCTAGGTACTAAGCAGAAATATCTGTGGACCTCAACTTATCCCTTTTTGGAGAGGGATCTATATCTTAATATTGAAAAAAATAAATATACTTTTAACTATATTGAGTACAGAATTATATTAAAATGATTACACGGATCTTGAACACAACTTAAGAAATGTGGGTGAGCGTAATGTACGTACAGGGGGTCACGAAAAAGCGTAAAATAAACTTTCATAATAGTAATTGCGTCTGACCATTTAGGATAATATATCATAATAGGAAAACAATATGAATTACGTTAAAATTCTATAGCAGTTACTATTATGAAGTTTCATTTTACGCTTTTTAACGCAATTCATTATTATAATCTGCTAAAGTGGCCATTTTAGACCTCCAGAAATCGAGTTACATGGGTGCTGTTATGATATTATACCCTTCAATCATTCATATTAAAGGCACAAACAGTCATCACTGGTCCACAGATAGTCCCACGAAGCCACAAACCTCACGCTATCGACCTAGCGCGGTTGGCACGGCAGTAGCTCCACATAGTTGGCCGGGAACAGACCGAACACCCCCTGAGGACCGAGCCCCTGCCACCAACCCGCGTCGATCTGCTCTATGTGGGTTATGATGTCACCAGGGTCGAAGGTGATCTCCGATTCGTCGGCTGGAAGATATTGGAAATACTATTTTAGGACTTATGTAAAAAAAGAATTTACTGACAAAGAAGGCATTTACTGACAGCCTAAGGGTTCGTTCACACAGACCGGCTCGGACAGTAGAGCCGATTTTTATCACGTTCAAAACTGAGTTTTGAATCATTTTAATAAGATTTGTGATGTCACTACGCTCAAGAACAGAAGAACAAATTGCTCTCAAAAACAAAAGAAGTGACATGTAAAAATAAATCTCATTACAAGAGAGCAGCGGTGGCTCAGTGGTGGCGGCCCCGACATGCGAAAAGTGAGCCATGGGTTCGAATAAAGTCTGGCGTAAAACTTTGTGTAAATCATTTCATCACCACTGCTCCCAAAACGGTGAAGGGAAACATAGTAAGGCTAGGCAAGTAAGGTTTGCTCATCCCTGTCTTCGAGAAGAGGCCGGTGTCCCTGCAGTGCGAATATTATGGGCTGATGATGATGAAGAAGGATCTAAGAACAGCTATGTCATGAAAATGGATTTTTTAATAAACCTGCAAATTTTGTGTAACACCGCAGGCACAAGCTAGTAAACAATCATCACACTAATATCATAAAGGCGAAAGTTTGTGAGTGTGTGATTGTGTATGTTTGTTACTTCTTCACGCAAAAACTACTGCACGGATTTGGATGAAATTTGGTACACAGATAGTTTATAACCTGGATTAACAAATAGGATAGTTTTTATCCCGATTTAATATTCCCGTGGTTTGTAGCGGGTGAAGCCGCTGGCAATAGCTAGTATTATTTAAACTCACCGGCTTGGTAGTCATATAATGCCCGCGCGGTAAGACCGGGGTCGTCATCTAGATCTTCGTATATCACGCCTTCATCTTCCAAACCTTCTGGTGATACATCTGAAATACATAAAGAAAGAAAATTGTATTTATTTGACTTTAAAAACAAAATAAATTAAGAAAGTGTTTCTTAATTTTATTTTAGACGCCATGATAAATTAATAATAATAATAATAAGTCTGTGCAATTATGGATGAAGTTATAATGACGAATAACTACCGGAGATTTATAGTGAAGGACGGCACGGTTGACATTTGTCGGGCATGCCACCGTCCGGGTGAATCAATCCGTCACATTATCTCTGGATGTTCTCGTCTAGCTAACGGAGAGTACTTGCATAGACACAACCTTGTAACCAGGATTATCCACCAGCAACTTGCTCTAAAATACAGCCTTGTGGAATCGGAAGTGCCGTACTACAGGTATGTGCCCGACCCAGTTCTCGAAAATGGCAGTATCACATTGTACTGGGATCAATCCATCATCACTGACAGGACTATTGTAGCCAATAAGCCTGATATAGTGGTGGTGGATCGATCAGAGCGGCGCGCAATGATTGTTGACATAACGGTCCCGCATGACGAGAACCTCGTGAAATCTGAGAAAGATAAGCAAATCAAATATCTTGACTTGGCTCGCGAGGTTGTCGACATGTGGGGAGTGAACTCAGCGATCATTGTGCCGAAAGTCGTTTCAGCCAATGGCTTAATTGCCAAGAGCCTCGAACAACATTTAAAGAGGCTCTCGTTAGGCAGCTGGATCAGGGGCTTGATACAGAGAGCGGTACTCCTGGACACGGCTCGCATTGTTAGGAGGTTCCTTTCTCTGGAGCCCTGACTGCCGGTAGCTTGGACCCTGTTCCCGATACCGGTGGGCTACTATTTTTTATATTTTTAAATGTTTTTCTATATTATTATGTATGGGAATATTTAAAAATATAATTTATGTAAAAAGTTAAATAAAGGAATAAATAATAATAATATTCTACAACTATCACACAACGCCATCTAGTCCTAAGCTAAGCAGAGCTTGTGTTATGGGTACTAGACAACTGATAAACATACTTATATATTTCTAAATACATACATATTATAGATAAATTACACCCAGACACAGAACAATTGATCGTGCTCATCACACAAACATTTGTCCTGGGTGGGAATCGAACCCACGACCTCCGGCATAGCAGTTAGGGTCACTAACCACTAGACCAACAGGTCAGTCAAATTAGGATATGAGTGCCTTTTTTGCAAAGTTTAAGTGGATGCGAAAATACTCCCCCCCGCGCGACGTCAACGTGAACACACGTACTCTCGATCGCCTCTGTGTTTTAAAATCCAAAAGTCGTGAATAAAGTGTTCAAATAACTATAAAACATTGCAGTGATCATCTATAACATATAAGTGACGTTTGTGTGAAAAATCTCAGTGAAAGGACCACTACAACCTTGTGTGTAAACAGTTTAAAAAATCACAACGAACGAAAAGTTTAAATGTGGCTACCGTTTTAGACTTTGACCCCAGTAACCAAACAAAGGAGTCGTCGGAGCTACGCTAATCGCCACTGCCATACGTAGTAAAGCACACATTAATTTCGACGTGTTGGTTACCGTACTCGTGGCGCAGCGGTATAGCGCGTTACTCTGTGTTAACGACGACTCGGGATCTAATCCGACCCGCCCGGCCTCTTTTTGTATTATCTAAATTATTATTTCCGAAGCCGCTCGCAGTTTGCAATAAGGAATTAGCACAATCTTTGGAACATAATATTAGCAGTTTATTCTCTCTCACCGTATTCCGATTCTACGCCTAGAAGATGCATCGAAGTCCGCCTCAAACACTCAAACCAACTCTGACGTCAGGGCAATCACTGTCTGAATCAGACTTAATGTCTGCTACTACTTCCCAAAACTCGGACGGAAGCAATATTACCGTACGATACAAGCGCCAACGGACCTTCTCTCCGAATAAAGAAATGGATTCTGAACTTAGGCCAGCATTAAATGATTTTAAAGCTGAGCTTATTGACATGCTGACAAAATGGAAGACTGAACACGATCAATTGTTATCATCTTGGAAAACAGACCAAGACGTCATATTATCAAAACTAGTCAGCGATGTGTCTGAGCTTAAAAAACAGTGCCTCTCTAATCAGACGACAAACTTCGAGATTGAACGTAGCATGGAATTTATGAATAAGCAGCATGAAGACATCATCAGCAAGGTTTCAAAGCTAGAAATGGAAAAAAGTGTAAACTCGGAATATATATGCCGATTACAAAAGCAAATACAAGACCTACACTTCCAGTCGCGTCAAGCAACTATCGAGCTTCGCAATATTCCGATTAAGGAAAATGAACAGGCTCAGGACCTTATTTCCATTTTAAATACTGTGGGAAATGTTCTTGGCATGGACATCCCGGCCTCCGCTTTTCGAGATATATACCGCATACCTGGGAAACCGGGATTATGTAGACCGATAGTCGCTGAGTTTTGCTGCGTCAGCATACGAAATGATCTCCTAGCTAAAGCTCGAACATTTAACAAAGAGCGTCCCATACCAGATAAGTTTAACACACAGACTATTGGCATCGCAGGCGACAGAAAACCTGTGTATATTGATGAACACTTACCCCCAACTGTCAAAAAACTGCTATATGAGACTCGCCGGTTTGCAAAAACACACAACTACTCCAGTTGGTACTCGAATGGGAGAATTCTTCTGCGTAAGGGCCCAGCAGACAAACCGGTCGAGATCAAAACAGAGAAGTGTCTCACTATGATACTGCAACAACAATGACTGCGCCCGTTACATTTTGAACCCTTTCTTTATGCATGCATTACTTTTTTCACTGTATTAACCTGTAGTTTTCGTATTACTGTTCATTACTTTTTATTGTTTATACACTTTATACACATCGTACACACGCCATTACTTCACACCCACTCATTCTCTCGCGTTAGCAACCAGAGCCATCTTTCACACCCCCCTACTAGATCTGCTTACCAGTCCAAAAAAAAAAAAAAAAAACATACAGCAAATATCAGCCGCTGCCTCATTCTTCTAGCAATTAATGGCTAATCATATCAATACATTATCTAATGAAATAGACGATATCTCCATAGCCTGTTCTCATCTATGCCCCCCCGAACGATGTTTAGACTTTATTAAGCAACCGAATAGTAATTTAAAAATGATTCATATTAATATTAGAAGCCTTAGAAAGAACTTTGACCAATTTATCACGATGCTAACAACCACAAAAATAGAATTTGACATTATCATTTTAACCGAGTGTTGGCTAAGGGTTTCAGGGCCCCTTCCTTATTTGCAGGGTTACTCTTTTTCCGCAACGACTGACAACAGGTCGCAGAACGATGGCGTGGTGATTTACACTAAGACCTCTTTAAATTGCACGTATCTTGAACCCTCATTCTGCGACTCAAATTGCCTCATCTGTGCAATAGGTGACACAGTAATCATTTGCGTATATCGCTCCCCATCTTTAAGCGACCTTGAAAATTTTTACCGAAGCCTCGAAAATGTAGCACAATCAGTAAATCGCTATAACAATGTAGTTCTGATTGGCGATATGAACATCGATATTAAACCAGACAATCACGATCGCCACTCGAGCAACTATCTCACCACGTGTGCCTCTTTGGGTCTTTTGCCTGCTCATGTGCTCCCCACAAGATCAGGCAATTGCCTAGATCACGTACTTTTAAAATCCAAACGCCTTGCCACAGTAATAGTCCTTGACAGCCATATCACCGACCACCTCCCAGTCATCCTTTGTCTAGACATGAAGAAAATATCCGCAGCGAAGAAATCAGCTAACGTGCTCCGCTATAATTTTTCAGACATTAAGGAATCACTGGATAGCACTGACTTCAGTCATGTACTAAGTGAACAAGACTGTAATCTTGCCGCAGATCTACTTATATCTACTATACAAGGTGTTATTACAAAACATAGCTATACCACTCGAGTCTCAAGGAAATGCAGGATTCTCAAGCCGTGGATGACCCCTGGCTTAGTTCGCTGCATCAGAAACCGAGACCGGCTTCACAAAAAATCTAAATCATCCCCTGATAACGATATTCATAGAACAACTTATGCCCGTTACCGAAATTTCCTCAATAATCTTTTAAAAAAATTGAAAAGATCGTACGACAAAAATGAACTTCTTAAAGCCAAAAACAATACCAAGGCCACATGGAAAGCTATTAAGGGCATAATAAACCAAAACTCTCTTCCGCAGTCATCAAGTGCGCTTCTGCAAACCTCGACAGACGCCAAAATATCTATTAACCGCGTAAATAGCTTTTTTGTTGGTGTGGGTGAAGATCTAGCCTCAAAAATTAAATCTCCTCCTGAATCCCTTTATGTTGACCGCTCATCACAACCCCCGCCAAGCAATTCGCTTGTCATCATGCCGGTCGACGAAATGCAAGTGAAAGGGGTTATCGACAGCCTACGCAGTGACTGCGCCACTGGCTATGACAATATCCCTGCCAGTGTTCTCAAGCAGTCTAGCTCCGTCCTAGCAGTTCCCATTACACACGTCTGCAACCGCGCTATTGAGACGGGTACTTTTCCTGGGGCGTTCAAGAAGGCTGTTGTCCACCCCATCTTTAAGAATGGAGACAGATCCAATGTCACCAATTACCGGCCAATCTCTGTTTTGAGTTCCCTGTCTAAAGTACTTGAAAAACTACTTAACAAGTGTCTTACCACATATCTCTCGAAATATAAGCTACTAGCAAATAATCAGTATGGTTTCAGACAGGGAATCTCTACTGAGGATGCTGTTCTTGACCTTACAGGTACGGTGGTACGCAAGTTGGATGAGGGATTGAAATGCTTCGGTGTCTTTCTTGACTTGTCAAAGGCGTTTGACTCGGTTTCTGTACCTATACTCATTTCTAAAATGGAGGGCATTGGAATACGCGGAGTCGCACTTGGGATCTTCTCAGACTATCTGACAAATCGTTCGCAATGTGTTAGAATCGAGTCATTGTATAGTGGCTATATGAGCATCAAATTCGGTGTGCCACAGGGCAGTATTTTGGGACCCACCCTCTTTTTACTCTACATAAATGATTTGTGCCGCCTGTCAATACCTAACTGCGATATATTCACCTACGCGGATGACACGGCACTGATCATTTATGATGATAACTGGGATGACTGCAGATTGAGGGCGGAGCGGTCGGTTCAACGAGTGATGACATGGCTCTCTGAGAATTTGTTAACCCTTAACATCGAAAAAACTAAGGTTATTCGCTTCTCTCTCCCTCACACGATCATGCCTCCTGTGGGTACTAATATTGTCAAGGCCCACACTTGCCAGAATTGTTTGGATCACAGTCCAGATGCTTGCATTTGCCTGACCCTATCACTGGTTCCAAGTACCAAATACCTCGGAGTTCAAATTGATAGGCACCTTAGCTGGCGTCCCCATACTGAAGCACTCTGCTCGCGAATTAGGAAATTTTTATATATTTTCAAAGAACTCAGACACTCTGCTGATCGAGAAACTCTTTTTCTTGTGTACCAGAGCCTGTGTGTCTCTGTTCTCACTTACTGCATTTCTGCATGGGGAGGAACCTGCAAAACTCACCTAATCCAGGTTGAACGAGCCCAAAGGGCAGTCCTAAAAGTTATGCAGTTCAAACGGAGAGATTATTCAACCGCTCTGCTCTACTCTGAGTCAAAGGTCCTAACAGTGCGCCAACTGTTCATTCTGCGTGCTGTTTTACGACGTCATTCTTTGCTTCCTCTTGACTACAATTTTTTAAGGAAACGCAAAGGTCATCCAGTCTGCAATCCTACCCAATGTCGAACTTCATTTGCGGGCCACCACTTCGACGTACTCAGTGTTAGAATTTATAATAAAATCCATCGTCTTCTCCATATATATCCTCTTACCAGAAGTACATTGATAACCAAACTTACCAATTGGCTCCAGGACTTATCTTACGATAGTACCGAACGTGTCCTTATAGTTAACTCATAGTCCTTTAAGTTATAATATACCTTTTATAACTATTCTCTACGAGTATAACACCAAAATCTACGCGAAAAACAATCTAACACCACACAAACACATTTATACACAAACACACCCACACACATACACACACACACACACATACTTCAGTTACACCCAACACACTCTCATATTACTTACCTCCCACAACACTGAACCTGCCGCGACTAAAGGTGTATTGCACTAGTACGACCTGACTTTGTTATTCAGGGTGGGGACCTGGTGTCCTATAACACAGGCCATTAGCCTAGCTTAGGCACCAGTCTCCCACAATATTGGAGTTTATTATAATTACTAAACAATATCTCCATGTAATCTCTTTAAATATTGTGGTGAGAAATAAATGAATTTTATTATTATTATTATTTCCTTTATTTATTTATTCACATAAAATTTACATTTTTAAATATTTCATATAAAACTCATAAAAAAACATTTAAAAATATAAAAAATAGTCGTCCACCGGTGACGGGAGCAGGGTCCAAGCTACCGGTGGTTAGGGCTCCAGAGACAGGAACCTCCTCACAATGCGAGCTGTATCGAGGAGTACTGCCTTCTGAATCAGGCTCTTGATCCAACCGCCGAGCGAAAGTTTGGACAGGTGGTCGTCCAGACTCTTGGCTATAAGGCCATTGGCCGTTACGATTATCGGCACAATGATAGCCGAGTTCACATGCCACATATCGACAACCTCGTGTGCTAAATCAAGATATTTTATTTGTTTTTCTTTTTCAGCTTTCACGAGGTTCTCGTCATGTGGAATGGTAACATCGATTATCATTGCGCGGCGCGCTGATCGGTCCATCACCACTATATCAGGCTTATTGGCAACAATAGTCCTGTCAGTGATGATAGACTGATCCCAGTATAACGTTACATGGTCATTTTCGAGAACTGGGTCGGGCACATACTTGTAGTACGGTACCTCCGACTCCACAAGTTTATATTTCAAGGCAAGTTGCTGGTGAATAATCCTAGCTACTTGATTGTGTCTGTGCAAGTACTCGCCGTTAGCTAGACGAGAACAACCAGAAATAATATGTCTGATGGACTCACCCGGACGATGGCATGCCCGACACACGTCAACCGTCCCATCCTTCATAATATATTTCCGGTAGTTGTTCGTCAACATAACTTCGTCCATAATCGCACAGACAAAACCTTCAGTTTCCCCAAAGAGGTCGCCAAAACGTAGCCAGGACACGGACGCTAGAAAATCTACATCGGGCCCATGAAGAGCCCGGTAGAAGCGCCCGTGAAGCTCCTTGCTTTGCCATACTACCTTGCGGTCATCAGCAGTAAGTACCACAGGTTTGCGTCAGTTCTCGTTAGCCATGGACAGCGGGGTGAGTCCCTTGTCCACTGCGACCACATCTCGGTGCATACCCACATCAGTTTTTAAAAAATATTCTCTGAGACTGCACACCTCGCGGTTGTGGAAGGTCTTCGTGTTTAAAAAGCCTCGACCCCCGCACTTCCGCGGGATATACAGTCTCATCACCGATGATCGTGGGTGATGCATCCGATTTGCGGTCAGCAATGTACGAACTCTCCTATCTAATGCGTCAAGTTCGGTCTGAGTCCATTTGAGTATGCCGAAAGAGTACATTAAAACCGGCATGACCCAACCGTTGAAGGCGCGCACCTTATTCCCACCTGAAAGAAGGCTACTTAAAACCTTCTTCAGGCGTCCGAAGAAGCGCTCCTTCAACGATTGCTTCATGTCAGCTACGTTAATGCCTAACGCTTCCGACATACCCAAATATTTATAGCTTTCGGTCGAGGAAAGGGATCTGAGGTGTATGGAATCCGAAAGCTGAATTCCCTCGGATTCCATAATCTCTCCTCTCTTTACATACATGACTGCACATTTGTCCACACCAAATTCCATCCTGATGGCGCTACTAAAAGAATCAGTTAGTTTCAGTAACTCCATCAGTCGCAATTTGTTGGGGGCAAAGAGTTTCAGATCATCCATGTAAAGAAGGTGAGATATCACCTGACCATCTCTCCTCAACCGGTAGCCTAGACCTGAATCCTCCAGTAATGTGCTGAGAGGATTCAGGGCCAAGCAGAACCAAAGCGGGCTCAGACTGTCGCCCTGGAATATTCCCCGCTTGATCCATACAGGTTCATCGTTCCCCTGAATCTGTTGACATCCCGGATATCGAAGGACAGTCTTCCATTGCCCCATACATGACTCAAGGAAGGCGCGTAGAGTTGCGTCTATCTTGTACAACTCCAGCACTCTCATGAGCCATGTATGTGGCACCGAGTCGTAAGCCTTCTTATAGTCTATCCAGCATGTCGACAGATCCTTGCGGGCCCGACGAACCTGTTGGCTAATGGCCATGTCGATGAGGAGTAGCTCCTTAGTACCGCGGGACCTGTTCCTACATCCATTCTGAGAGGCAGACATAATAGAGTTTTTCTCAATGTGTTTACTGATTTTTGCTCTCAAAATGGATGTAAGAAGTTTATAGACCGTCGACAAACACGTGATCGGTCTATAATTCTTGGGTTCCGCGGGACAACCTGACTTATGGAGCAGGTGGGTAATGCCTGTGGTTAAAAACTGCGGTAGCGTCGCAGATTCTAAGGATGACTGGAATTGGGATGCCAGGTAAGTGTGTGAACTACTGAGCCATTTGAGCCAGAAATTGTGCAGTCCGTCCGGACCAGGTGATTTCCAGTTCGGTAACGGACGAACTGCACTGGCTACATCTTGTGGTGTTATTAAAATAGCGTCCATTTCTGGAATAGGTTCACACACTCGCTCGATATCACGCAACCAGTCAGCCTCAGTATGACAGACGGGTACCGACCAGATGCTACGCCAAAATGAACTCGTGGCAGTATCATCCGGGCGACACACGTCCGTCATATTTGGCTCGCGTCGCTCCCAAGTTCGGTATACCCACCTTTCATCGCTCTGGAACATGCGATTCTGTGAGTACCGATCAACCCGCCGTCTATACCGTCGAATACGGTTGGCCCATGCATAAACCTTCTGCTTCAGGAAGTCGATGCGCTCTGTGACATGGGACATGTAATCTCGAGGGCTAATTTCAGTCCCCGAGAATGCCCGCTTCACAGAACGCATCACACGTGGTCGTGTATTGCCCTCCCTGAAGCAGTAAAGTTTGCCAATGAGTACCCTGGCCCCGTCAATACGACGCTCGATCCTGCGCTGCCAGGCCGGTACGGTTGGTTTTGGTCGACTAGCTAAGTCACAATTTGGGAATTTGACATTAGCAAGTCGACATGCCGCAACAGCCCCACAGTACAAAATCGAGTGTGTATCAACGAGGTCCTCGCTACTCTCGAATATATTCTTGAGTTGCGAGTCCAGGGCACACACCAACGCCCTATTTCGTTTATGCATGGGTAACCGTGGTAGTCGGGGCCTAAGTTCGGTAGAAACGGATCGATACTCACGAAGCGCATCCTCCAGTGCGCTCCTCAATCGGTCGTTGCACTGGCTACTTACCGTAGCAACCCTATCATCCTCCTCTTCAACAGCAGGACATTTTTATTATTATTACTGTATTTTATGCGCGTTAAACTGTTTGCTACGTCAATTTTACGGGTGGATAAGGTCAACACATTTCTGCCACATGCAGATGTTCAAATACACGCAGGAGTTGTTGCGTTCAATATTAGTTCGTATTACGCACGTATGTCGAGTTTCGAGTGCATATTACACACGTATATCGCTTTTGAGTGCATATTACGCACAAATATCGCTTTTTGAGTGCATATTACGCACGTATATCGCTTTTTGTGTGCGTATTACGTATGTATATTGAGTTTTGAGTGCGTATTACTCACGTAAATTGCGTTTTCTAGACTCCTACAGTATTATTTTTTTAATATAAAACCTCCACTGCTTGACATAGGCCCCCCCTGAGTTTTTTTTAAATTTTAAATCGTTTGCGAGTGAGTTATTGGGACATGTAAAAAAAAATAATTAATTTTTAAAACTCGCTCGCAAAGTACAAGTGAATAGATCAATGATGAAATCTAACTAGCAATGAGAAAACAAAATACTAGTGGAAAATCCTCACCATCAAGCGTAGTCCCATTAGTCTCCTTCTTAAAATTAACATTCTCTATAACCGTATTCTGCCTCGTCAGCTCCGCCGTCCGTTCACTGTCAGCTGCAATATTATTCTTACTGTACGGCGAGCGCTTAATAGTACTAAACTTATTGTCGCTGTCATCATCATCATTTTCGTTTGAGCTAGAGTATGAGGCATCAAACATATCGTTCTCTAGAATATTCTGTTTTATCATCGGCTCACTTTGCTTCAAAGGCTCAATATCTCTGTAGGAATTTTCTTGCTTCGTCTCAGTGAATTTAATAGCACTGAATGAACTGGCTTCATTCTCCGTTGACGGACTCAAATCTGCTGGATCAATGATTGGATCATATTGTATCTGTGAAGGAGTTTCTAGGCTCAATTTTATCTTGTCTATGTTCTTTAGAGGGCTGGTCTTGGGCTCTTCGGTCTCTGGTATCGATATCGGTTTCGGTTCCAGTTTCGTCGGCGATTTGATTGGAGATGCTTGTGGGGATTGCGCCTGAGTGAATGTGTTGATGCGTTGCGCTATTACGGAACTGCGGATTGGCTTTTCTGGTGTGTTTGAGTTTGATCTAAGAAGTAAAACGGGATTTTATTAATATTGCTGTCACATCATGATGTAAACTGAGTTCTTAGGAGTTTCGAGTTAGGTGCAGGTGGCAAATTCACTAGAGAAGATTGTGAAATGCATAAGCTTTTTGGTATTTCAAAGGAAATTGGAAATGAGGTAAGTGTCAGTGTTCTCTTGTGCACCATTCGGCTAAGTGACAAAAGCTAAAAATCTAACAGCACCCCCATTGTCATTTTATTCTGTACGGTTTTAAATAACAAAAGGAAACAAAATCTATCGCACCTCACCTAATTATGGACATCTGAGCTAAGTGATCTTGGGAGATAGAACACAAACATACCATAATAATAATAATAATAATAATAATCGTTTATTGGTCTCAATTAAAATATAGCCTAATACAAATTTCATCATCGGGGATTCTATACAAAAAAGGCTGCAGAAAACTACATGGACGCCTGACTTCCAAACTAGGTAAAGAACCTGTATCTTGGAAATCAGTTCACTTCCATGGACAAAATAAAATGGAGAAAGTAGGTTACCGAAAGAAAAATATTTATATAAATATTACAATTCCAACGCTGGTAGTAATTAGATTATTAGACTATAGATTTTAGACCTTATACAAAACAAATAATAAAACAGGTTACAGGAACAAAGCATGCGAATAAATTAACTATGTATCCAAGTATGGGAGTATAATAATGTGTTTGGTGTGGTGTATGATAGTGTGTCGTGTGTGATAGTGAGTAGTGTGTGATAGTGAGTAGTAGTGTGTGATAGTGTGTATGGGTGCTTTTGTGAACGAGTTAATAGTGAAATATGTGTATCTTTGGTGTGTACGCAATTCCTGATTACGTTGCATTACTGTGAAATTTTTATAACTTTTTCTGTTTGAGAATAATCAAGGTCAAGGAGCCATCGTGTGACAGTTCGTTTGCATTTTGCTTTAGTTTGAGGATAAATTGATAGTGTCTGATTAATTTTATTATAAATATGGCCACCCAAAAATGAGAAAAACCTCTGCGCAAATTGAGTACGGCAGGCTCTGGACTCGCAGACTGTGTGTTTCCTCCGTTTATTTAACAGAGCAATGGGATCGTAAGGAACCACTTAAAAATATGATATATTCTAACCTGGTAACACCAATCTGTCCCTGTGCCAAGTTCTGCTGGAACATTGCCCTGGCTGAAGAAGTAGAGGATCCTATGAGTTTCCTCGCCTCGGCCGAACGTTGTCGTCGCAGCGCCTCGCTTGCACTCACTCCTCCCTCAGAAGGAGAGCTCTCTTGGCTGATTGGCCTGAGCAGATAGAAAATGGGATGTTATCCGTGGATTTGTTGAATAACAAAGCAAATAGACTCGTGGAGGTGTCCGAGGGTGGGTGACCACCCCAAGTAACCTTCTTCATCAAAACCATTTTTTATGTTCTTTGAATAGCGTATGAGTGACAGAGTGTTGAATATAAATGTTGATGGATGGGAAAGAAGAGGAAAACCAAGGGAGTAATAGATGGAGAGAGAGAGGAAGACGAAAGGAAACGATGAATGGACTAATATTATTGTGTGAAGCATCATAATAGGGCAGTTATCAAAAAAATCTAATTAGTCCGTCATATAGATTACCAAAAAATTAAACGTATTTATTTTTTTCACGAAAACAAACAATGAAGACGATACAGTGCTTTGAAAACTCGTGTGACGTCATACTCTAAGACATTAGTAACATTTTTAGCGGTCAGTGACGTGACCAACCCCCACTCAAATCTTTGACGCGTTGTTTCTTCGCAAATTTTTATTGATTTGATAAAACAAAAAATGCGTATCCAATATTTTTTGATAATCTAACAGAGACTAATTAGAATCACATTTTTTTTAAAGTCAGTAAAAATCCCTATTGAAAGAAAAAGGAGTAGAAGAAAACAGGACAACACGACTGGTGCAGTGGTGGAGTGATTGGACTGCTGCACTGCGGGTCGCGGACTCGATTCCCGCACGGAACAAATATTTGTATGGTCTATAGATAGTTGTTTCGGGTCTGCGTATTTGTGTATGTGAGTTTTAATGTTTGTGAACGTACCCACGATACAGGAGAAATTCCTAGTGTGGGGCAACGTTTTTTTTTTTAAACAAATAAAAAAAAAACAAATCTCACCAACGCCAAGTAACATGGGTTTAGGGCAGGAAGATTCTGCGGGTTGTTGTAAGAGATACCACGGCCTCGACATAAAGGGATAAGAAGGAACATGTGATGTTTTTAGTCAGTACAAGTCTGACACTCACTTTCGCTCTGCCCAAGAGCGGGAGGGGGTTATTTGATGATTTCCCACACCCCAAAAAAAAGGCAGGAAGAATTTGAGATCTTTGACAATCATTACTTTTAAAAATCACATCAAAATAATATTATAAAAAGTGTGTGAATGTGTATATTCGTTACTTCTTCACGTCTAAACGGCTGGAGCGAATTTAATAATACCTTGGATTAACACATAGGCTATTTTTATCCCGAATTTATCCTTCCGTGGGATAATTTTCGAGTTGTAGCGGGTGAAGCCGCTGGCGACACCTAGTAGTGTATTAAGAACACCTCACTCACTTCGCATTCTCAACTTTAGCTCTCCGCTCCGCTTCCAGTTCATCTCTCCGCCTGGCCAGCTCCTCTGCTTTCCTTTTCTCCTGAAATCAAAGATTTATACCATAGATAAATATTACTAGCTAGCTCCGTTACAAGTCAAAGATAACTCACGAAGGTCTGCTTACATCGTTCTTTCGCGGTTATGATAATACAAAAATTTGGAACAGTCCTACACCGGTTTGAGAGCGGCGGGAATAGCATAATTAACTCAGTCAATTGCCTGCCCAGGGGTTTCGTATTTCCCAGTACTGGATCAAAGTCAGATAGGCAGTCGCATAACTCACGAAGGCCTGCTTACATCGTTCTTTCGCGGTTATGATAAAACAAAAATTTGGAACAGTCCTACACCCGTTTGAGAGCGGCGGGAATAGCATAATTAACTCAGTCAATTGCCTGCCCAGGGGTATCGTATTTCCCAGTACTGGATCAAAGTCAGATAGGCAGTCGCATAACTCACGAATGTCTACTTACATCGTTCTTTCGCGGTTATGATAAAACAAATATTTGGAACAGTCCTACACCCTTTTGAGAGCGGCGGGAATAGCATAATTAACTCAGTCAATTGCCTGCCCAGGGGTATCGTATTTCCCAGTACTGGATCAAAGTCAGATAGGCAGTCGCATAACTCACGAAGGCCTGCTTACATCGTTCTTTCGCGGTTATGATAAAACAAAAATTTGGAACAGCCCTACACCCGTTTGAGAGCGGCGGGAATAGCATAATTAACTCAGTCAACTGCCTGCCTAGGGGTATCGTATTTCCCAGTACTGGATCAAAGTCAGATAGGCAGTCGCATAACTCACGAAGGCCTGCTTACATCGTTCTTTCGCGGTTATGATAAAACAAATATTTGGAACAGTCCTACACCCGTTTGAGAGCGGCGGGAATAACATAATTAACTCAGTCATTGCCTGCCTAAGGGTATCGTATTTCCCAGTACTGGATCAAGGTCAGATAGGCAGTCCCTACACCCAATTACACTGGAAGCCGACCCCAACATAGTTGGGAAAAGGCCAGGCAGAAGATGAATTGCCTGCCGAAGTTCGGAACAAGGATCTACTACACGAGTCAGGGTCGTTACCCACGTGACGTTGGGGCCAGTGCTACAGCATCGTTAGCCATTTTATTAGAGGAGGATGGCCATTTATTTAACAAACAAAATAGGGATGTTAACAAAAAATATCTAATTAGTCCGTCATATAGATGACCAAAAAATATTGGACACGTATTTTTTCTTTTTTCACGCAAGCAAACAATGAAGACGGTACAGTGCTTTGAATACTCGTGTGACGTCATACTCTAAGACATTAGTATGACATTTTTTTGCGGTCAGTGACGTCATCTACCCCCACTAAAATCTTTGGCGCGTTTTAACTTCGTCAATTTTTATTGATTTGATTAAAGAAAAAATACGTATCCAATATTTCTCGATAATCTAACAGACGGACTAATTAGAATTCATATTTCTTCATGATGAAAGAGGAAGGTTGTTAACATACCTCATCTCTCCGTTTCTTCTCGGCTTCCACGCGTTTTTTCTCTTCCTGTTCCTCTTTCAACCAAAACTGGTCCCTCTCTTTAGAATTTATTTCTTGAACTAAAACAGCAAGTAAATATATTAAAATTGGATATAAGTATGTGCTGGAAATATATGTTATAAATTAACCTATGTTTTTATTGTATATTTACACTGATAAATTGCTATAAATGAATAATCTTGAATTTCTGTGGTTTCTTTTCATAAAACCCTATTACCTACACACCTGATTAGAGATACTTTCAAAGTAAATAACAATTAGTTACCATCCTAACACTTAAAGCTTGATTAATTATCAAGCTGATGGTGAGTATATATTATACGTATCTGTAGTTTTACATCCAGCTGCTAATGTCAGAAACAAGGGAGAGATTTGACATTCGTTCAAACCGTGCAACATTATCACAAAAGATTCGCTAAAACATTCGATTTTGATTCATCATCAGCCTACAGCAGTCCACTGCTGGACATAGGCCTCCTCAATCTGACTCCTCCCGTTTTGGTTGGGGCGAAAGTGAGTGCTAGACTTCTACTGACTAAAACCCACCCATATTTCTTCTTGACCTTTGTGTTCCGGGTCGCGGTATCTCATACTCAATACTTTATTGCATTCCATAATGTGTACATGTAATAGTTGGTATTAGAGATGCAACGAATAGTGATTTGGCCGAATACCGAATTTTCGGCGGCGCTCTCAGCCGAATACCGAATATTCAGCGCGTGATTCAGTACAATTGACGTCGACACTAACAAGTAACGACACGTTTTGATGCGGTGCGTGCGGCGGTGACGGTGCGGGAAGTATTTGGCTCAGTAGCCGGCAAATCGTGTTACAACGTGCAGTGTTTTAAATGTACTTTGTCTAAATTTTGTTTGTTTTTTGTGTGAAAAGAAAAGCGCAATCGTCTCTTACCAACAAATGCGGAAAAACTTGTCTTTATTCACCATAATTTGCCTTTACTTAATTTAAATTATTAAAATAAAGATGTTGTATTCTTGTTTTCGCAATTAATGATTGTTGGATAATTAAATGTTTCGATTAAATTGCTTTTTTTATTACCTTTTATAAGATATTATTTTGCTACTTTTTTATGTAGGTATTCGGTATCCGGCCGAATACTACTTACTATTCGGCCGAATATTCGTTGCATCTCTAGTTTGTATGTTAAAACATAGAATCAATTATGGACCCTGTCGGGCACAAAGTTAGTTTTCAATAGGAGGATCTCTTTCGAACAACCCTGGGAATGCTTTATAACCATTTTTGTTTTGGTTTCTGAACAGTATGCTTGCCTCTTGAGCTTACCGTATTGTTGGCCCTGAACCTCCTAGTTACGGAGATATTGGGGGTCAAAGTTCCAAATCATGCACAGCTGTTTTTGTAAATACTAGTTTTACAGGTTATAACTTTAAATTTAAATTAAATTAAAAGTTGAGAGAACTTAAATTACCTCCCATGACCCTTTTACTATGCAAAGCATCCACTAGCACAATGTTTTAAGAGTGGTACATTGAGTTTTACCGTAAAATGTGATTTTTTACCCCAAAAAAAAAGTAGTTTTCCAGCAATAATTTTTGCGTAGGGGTACTTAGTTTGATGTACAGAATGCTTGGTTGACGTATGTGTGAAGGGTTAATTTACACCCTGTATTTTGCCATCGCAAGTAAATCCTGGATGAGGTTGGCAAAGGTGCGTGGATATTGGCACAAATAAAGAGAGGCATATACCCAGCGATGGGTAAAGCTATGTAATGAACGACGATGATGATGGTGAACAATCTTTGGGAATTTAATATTATTAATAGCCACAGTAGAATGACAGATAGTACGTGAGACAAGACCGTCGATCTACAATAGATTACGTCACTGTTGGACTGATACGCTATTCGACATCAAGACAGGGCTTCCCTTATTTATTTGACAAAGCTATGATATAGGGTCTCTCCAGTCCATCGGACTATGAGAGAAAAGGAACCGAAAGTGCACCTGTGCCTGCGCACACACTTGCCGACTATAATATCTTGATTGCGGTAGATGAAATAAACGCACGCGTGTGAAATACATTGCATGTCAAACCTAATCGTAGTGGGATGTGAGCCGGTTTTCGAGAAAGTGTTTTGAAAAAATAAAAACCCTTGAAATAGGGTACTTCACCAAAAAAATATAATTAGTCCGTCATAGGATTTTCCAAAACTATGGATACATATTTTTTTTTTCACGTAAACAATACATGACGACAATACAGTGCTTCGAAAAGTTGTGTCAAGTCGTATGACGCCACAAGGTTAGTACTTTGTTACCCACAAAGTGACGTCAAAAGCCCCACCCATCTTTGACTCCTTTTAATTTTGTCAATTCTTATTAATTTGATAAAACAAAAAACACATATCCAATATTTTTCGATAATGTAACAGACGGACTAATTAGATTTTTTTGGTGAACAATAGGGTACTATTGGTGATACTGATAAGAAGTGAAATACTTATAAATATTATGTACTACTTAATATTTATTAATTCCAACACCTATATTAACAAATAAAAAACTTTAGCGTCACTATACCTCGCCTTAAACTACTTTTCCGTCTTATAATTTCCTCGGCCCCCTTCCTAGTCATTTTACAGAAAACACCACTGAACGTACCACTAGATAAACAATTAAATAAGCACGCATGTTGCGTACGCGCAGACCGTACTGTTACAAAAGCCAAGCGTTTCTTGTTTATATTTACAGTTTAAAACTGACGCAGAATGGTAAATAAATCCTTTGTGGAGTGCTATTGTTGTTGCAGTTATTGTAAACATTAGTTCCAACATGATGTTATGTCAAGACAGTTTTATGACTGGTTATAGTATTATCTGATTCATTATCAAGGTGATTCTTTGAATGTATTATGAGACGTATTACAAGTTTATAAAGTACAAGTGGGTGCATAGGCAAAGATACAGTCTGCTTTCTTTACTCAAAATTCAATGGGACGAACATCCAATCCCACAGGGGAGAGATCAAGGGCACAGCCAACGGTTTTACGTATTTTCGCAGCAGAAGATTACTTCATAACAAGATATCATAAAATCTCTCTGGTTAATCAAACCAACTTCCTGACTCCGAACGATAAAACCCAATCACACTTTGCTAGTTTGCCCGTGCTGGGAACTGAACTCAGTACGGCAAGACGTAGGACCGAACTCAGCAGTCGCACATGCGACCAATAGAAACGAAGTAGTTCAACTTTTAGTCCAGTAAACGAAACTTGTCATTCATTAAATAGGCCGTAAAGGAAGCTATTGAATGACACGAGGAGAACGGTTAATGCGCATCCGTTGCTCACGTCAATTTAGTAATTTTTACGTCGCTTAATTGTGATATCTCTGACACTTGTTACTGTTTACGTTTCCGAGAGATAAACATAGCATCTTTTAAATCTTTAATAAGATTGTCACAAGAACAGGGACAGTCAGAAAAACAGAAGGGATAAGAGTATCGATGTCGCATTGCACGGCTTTCATGATCAAAAGAGTTTGGGGCCCACGCAAGCAGGCAGCGCATTTTACAACGCTTAATAAATAAGTATTGCCATAAACAAAGAGACATATATCCAATACTGGATGGAGTCAGGCTAGCCCGCCACACTATTCCAAAACCACTGCAACTTCTGAAAGCCAGAATCAACAGTGGAGACCACCAGAAAAGCTCCGAGACAGAGAAACTTTGACGAAGTCTCAGAAAAACAATTTAACTGTGTTTGTAACTGTAACGAAATTAATAAGAAAAGAAAAGCGGAGGAGTAGGAAACACATAATTTCCACTTCCCTGCATATCAATAAAGGAGGCACAGCAAAACAAGGCCAATAGGCCCAAAGGGACTTTTACAACTGGGATTAGCCCACACAGTTGCCTCCATACCACTGTTCTACAAGGTCCAAATAGTAAATAACTCCGGATGTGAACTCAGGCTGTGGATGGTCATGATGAACCATATCTATTAAAAAAACCAACAAACCAAAAAAATCAACCACTATTCACTCACCTGGATTAACTTTATGATACACCGTTCCAATGGGTCCACTTGGAGGCAGTTCCTCTGGCCGACTGGTCTTAAAGTTGAACGCCGACCCAGCCTTCGCCAGCTTATCTTGAATGACTTTCTCGTCTAAGTCATCCTCAGTTCTTGCATGCATGGTTAGGTGGAACCCAGTGAAGAAGTTTGCTACATGTTTTATGTGATTCGCACATGTGCCTTTACGCACTGTTGGGGCGCCTTCCCCCTAGAAAGACAGACCTGGTTAATTAAGTGACGATGGGTATGGAAAGGGATCTCGTTTCGGTTTGAATCTTAAGTTTGACAGTATTTTCTGGTTTATTAGGAAGAAGCTCTGTACAAAATTTTTGCATTCTAGGTCCAAGGGTTTGGGCTGGGAGTTGATGAGTCAGTCACTGAGAACTTATCTTTTTATTTTTATAGATTTCTTAATTAGTGGTCGGATTCTGGGCCCAGATGATCGCAATTTGGTAAATTTCTGATGTAGTAGTTCGTTTTCACGACAAGGCCGACAGGATTACGACGCGATGGAAGGGAAAATTCCTATCGAAATTACCCAATCCACCAGATATGATCCTCTTCCCCAGCTGACGTAAATGTCGAGTATCTTAAGCCAATAAGCACAGGGCTAACGTAAATGAAAACGATCACATAATTAGTTCTTATCTCACTTCGTCATAATGTCAACTACCTTATTTATCGGTGCGTTCATCCCTAATGATGAACGGAACTGTTTGCGATAGTGTGGGTGCAATGGCATCTATATACTTAATAACTACACTGTACATAGGTTGAATATTTAAGTATATAAGAGTAAACAAGGGCGGTAACGTAGGACACATCTTAATATTTATGGCAAGTTTGGAGAAACATGTGTGAAGATTTAGATTACAAGCGAATACGAGTACAATTAATATGGCTTAAACGGGGCAATGTGTTGTTATTATGCATAGGGGAGCTTAATACCCAACTCTTTAGTTTAGTATCTCGCTTCTCTTTAGTTTAGTTTCTCGTTTCTCTTTAGTTTAGCTCTTTAGTTCTCTTTAGTTTTTACTTTAGTTTAAGATGCTGATGACGAGGGGCAACACAAGTAGGCATGGTTTTTAAAAGAGGTTAACTTATATATCGACAGTAGCTCTCGTAGCTTGACTGACACACCAGTGCTAGCTGCTTAAGCCTCCTGTAAATACTTCAGATCCTCAGCCCAGAGAAACAAGTCTCTGGTGTCAGCTTAATGGGCCTACCGCACTGCCAACCAGCTGGTAATGGTAATATAGTTTTACTAACCACACGCACGATGTATATCGTGTGCGAACCGAAAAACTGTGGTGAAGCTTGTGCGTGTGGTAGGCCCATTAGCTAGTGTATGAATCTATAACCCGACTTCGAACCCAAGTCGGCCGAAGAGCACCAATCTCTGCAATACCCGGCTCGTGGACGGCTCAGACCTGTGTGAGAACTGAGAAGTGTGTATGCTCACCACAGACAATGGTCCACCTTCCATCTTGCACCGCATGCGCTATCACCTGCGCACTTGTATGTACTTATTTACTGCATCAGGATTTGCGTGGCTGAGCTTTGGGCTACACACATCTGAACTTTTTGCCAGAGATATAAAGCTAAGAAGATGGTATAAATCATTGGCACACTGTGGATTTCTCCTATGCTTTGTTGCATAAATCAGCTGTCAGGCATAATAACCAAACAAGGTTGCAGGATACACCACTGTAGGTGAACTGTTGTAAAAATAACTCAATTTCATCACATAATTTCCTGTACTAAGCGCAATTAATTGGGTTTTCCTTTGCCACAATATTTTGTAATATTGCTTTTGTAGGTATAACATTTCGACTGTAGGTACCGTCTCCTGCAAAAATGCATGGGCAAAAATAGACAATAAAGTGTCCATGCAATTTTGCAGGTGACTGTTAGGTACGGAAGGGTTAAGCAGAGGTGTATCTAATAGTATCTACACCTGTCTTCGCCAGTTATGGTTTAGTCCCATGTAATAGGGGGGAGCCTATTGCTACAAACTGGGCACAAATCCAGACTCCATGGCTGGTACTGAGAAATTCCTGATTAAAAATCAAGGTGTCATGCTCAGCGGTCACGATTGTGACCATTAGACTAATGAGGCAAGGAGTATGTTTTTTTTTCTAATTTTGCCTCACACTAGAAATTCCTCCTGTATTGTGAGTGCGTTCACAGACATTATTTTAAACTCACATACACATAAAGGGTGTAAAAGTACACTTAACGCAAACGAAGGGCATTTGTTTGTCCCCACCACTGCGATTTGTTTTTGTTTTAGACCATACCTTGGAACCCACTAGTTACGGAGATATTGGGGGTCAAAGTTCCAAATTTTTCACAGCTGTTTTAGTAAATACTAGTTTTTCAGGTTATAACTTTACTTAAATTACCTCCATGACCCGTTTACTATTCAAAACATCCACTAGCACAATGTGTTTTATGAGTGCTACATTGAGTTTTATTACCGTAAAATGAGATTTTAGACCCCAAAAATAAAAGTTGTTTCCCAGGAAAAAAAAATTGCGTAGGGGTAGGTACCTACATAGTTTTATGTAAAGAATGCTGGGTTGACGGCTGTGTGAGGGGTTAATTTACACCCTGTATACCAATACCAATTTTTTTTGTACATAGTATTTTCCAGTATCTAGGGTTGCCATCCGTCCGGGTTTCACCGGATTTTAATTTTGAACCGACTTCCAAAAAGGAGTTTTTCAATTTTCTTCGACTTCGACTTCCAAAAAGGATAGCCGTCATTAGTGAACCGATTTTCATAAAGCTGTTTGTATTCGAAAGAGTATACTCCCAAGGTAGTCCCATTGTCACCAAGTCAGTATCTGATGATGGAATCTAAGGTAAAACGAGGGCACAAATTCCAAAACTTTAAAAAAGCCGACATCAAAATCACAAAAAAGTGCAAAAAACAAAAAAGGGAAGAAGTCGGTGGTAAAAAACCTTTATAAACAGAGAGGGTTGTATTAGTGATTTTAATCTTAATCATTATTACTCAGTAAATAGACATTTGTTACAGCCGCGAATCCTATTTTATTTAACATACAACTTGACACTGACCGGCAAATCGCAAAAAACGTAAGAAAATTCACCTTAACCGAAAAAGAGGTTGAGCAAACTCGCAATGTTTTTTAAAGACCTTTACTACGACATCGCGAAAAAAAAAAAAAATTGTACTAGAAACACCATAAAAAATATTTTTTGTTAGTTTACCACTTTGTCGGCGTAACTCATTTGTAATTTTATGCCAAATAACAGCTTTCTAGTACTAAGAATGTTTTAAATATAGTGCAGACGGACAGGTAGACAGACAGACGGACATGGCGAAGGGTTCCATGATGACTACAGAACTCTAAAAACGAGTTGACATGTCCGGGTTCTGGTCTCTCGGTTTTCATGCATCTTGTCCTGGTTGCCAAATTTTTGAGATGGCAACCCTACCTGTATCAACTCTCTGTTACAGTTTTGTTAAAATGATGGGTCTAATATATTATTATGTAGGTATTATTTACAGGAATGTTATGATTTATTTATACATTTTCCTGAGTAAAACTGTTGCTAATGTCAATTATAGGTAGTAAATAGGATGAATCATATCAGTATGTAAATTGTGCCTTATGTCATAAGTATAACACCCATATATTTAGATAAATAAGCCATCTTAATTGTATAATACAATGTTTTACTTTTGAACATAAACAATGTGTTGTTTAGTATAGTTTCTAGCAGCTAAATCTAATGAAAATAAAAAAAATTGAGAAGTACATAAACTGAAAATATGTGAATAAGATGCTAATGCCCTTTTTTATTTGGTTACTTTGTCCATTTTTGACCTCATAAGTATCTGTTCTCAAGACAAAATTAAGGTCAAGAGTAGGCATTCTAAATAAAAAACATAATACTGGGTTTTTGACTAAGAAGGAAAGATAGGTAAAAGCATGCTTTACATTAACATTTATTCTGATAAACAGACAAGTTTCTACTGAACCAGACTTAGTATAATCAACCTCTTTTGCAGTAATCAATTCCAATCAACCTTAGTCACAAAACACTTAGATTTCATTAGAAAACGGTCACACCTATCTAAGTTATTCAAATGAATCATGTTTCTCAGACATTACACAAGGGCCTTGTTTTTTGGCGGGTGGAAAATCATCGCATAACCCCTCCCACTTCTACTGACTAAAAACCACCCATGTTCCTTCTTCGCCCTCTATGTCGAGGCCGCGATAACTAGTGTACAACCCGCGGCCCAGACGGGTTACACAAGGGCCTTACATTGAAAATACATGCTTTATCTCAAGAAAACAAAACACTTCTTATCAGTTACTATCTCATATGTATACTTGCCTGCCAGTTGATAAGCACATATTTAGATATGCTTCCATTTGGTTGGTCCACTTTGAGGAATGCATACTGTATTTTGCCGCTGTTAAACTCGTTTAGGAGCTCATCTATACCTCCGTCGCCTTTGTCTATAAATTTTAAGTCATTCGATTGACCATCATAGCCAAATAAGGCCCTGAAAGAATACAAGTTATTGTTATGTCTAACCTTTTTTGGAGAAGACTCTTTTGACATTTTTATATGAATGATGAACAAATAAAATGCTTGTGCCAACATTTGATGTTGAACTGTATATTTCATTTACCATTCACTTACTACTTATTAACATACAGTTTTATCATAGTCATTATCATTAACAACCTGTAATATAATGGTATTGAACTTCGCCGGGTAAGACTGGAAATCCATCCCAACATAGTTGAGATAAACCTTGATAGATGATGAAGATACTGGGACACAAGCCTCATCCTGTGAGAGAGAATGGGCCATGACTGGACCACTTTTGCTATCATTCCAAAACAAACAAAAGAAGAAGGTATATTACTTCTATAAAATAGATCTATAAAATATTATCATATTATTTTATAAAATCAGTCCCAGATAGAAGGGCTATCATATACTGCATGTTTTGAAACTATCTCAGTTTTCATTCATCATAATATTTAATGTTTGGAGTGTGACTCAAGATATGAATGATTAACATAAATTATTACATCATGATAAGCTTGTCTTGATGAAAATAGGACATTTTTATCATTGTGTGTACTGTATTTAAATATGGGTTGTAATTTTATTTTATCTTAGTTTCATTTTTTTGGTTTAATGAGGAAAGAAATGATATGGAAATATTTTTACTCTTAAAACTCTGGTACAATGCACTTATAAAAATTTACAGTTTGTGATTAGTTCAACAATTTTATTTTAACTAATAGAATTCTTACGGACATCTGTAACAGACTTGTAGTGATCTTAATTCAAATTATAAGCCCTAACTGGAATTATAGCTGTTGAATAATTTTATTGCCTACTACCAACAGTTGATTGCAAATAAAGGAGTGGTATCCGCTTGTGGTAGGGTTACATGTTAATTGAACAAAATCAGGGCAACAACCAAACTAACAACTTTTTCGAATTGGACGTTTTCACAAACGCAGTTTCAATAAGACCGCTTTTGGTAAATGGAATGCAAGTTTAAGTGAATGCATTGCTTATTACTTCAATCTATTGTCATCACTTATAAGGACCACTGTAAACGCCAAGCTAATGAATTCAATTCATTATTTTAATCAACGGCGGCTGTTTATTTAATTTCCCCACCAAGTAGGTCGACGATACGAAGATTTGGACTCACCAGTTGGTATCACTTTTTTCGTCTAATACCTCCTTCCACCCAGCGACTAACGCCTGCTTGTGTTTATCTAAATTTATGGCCATTTTACATTATTTGTACTAACTCCTACGTGAAATAAAGAAGCCGAATTGTAGGAAAAAAGCAAAATAAAACGCCGATAAATCGCCTGACTCACAACAATTTTTGCTACAGATTAAATATCTGAAAAGGTTTTTGAACTTTGTGACAGCCAGACTATGGTGTTGCCGTATGAAATAAACAAAATTGATGATTAAAGCTATTACTCTAAAAATAACTTTTACTTTCCAAAGCAGCTATTCTGTACTTTTCAATTATTATTTCACTTAAAATAATCTAAGTATATGATAAAGAATTAAGAAATAATAAACTGGATAACAAAATGCTCTTGTTTAAAAAACAACAACAATTGAACGCCTGGTAAAAATGTGATTCCCTTTCATACGGAAACAATCCATCTTGCTCATAAATTATTTACAGGCATCCTCGAGATTCCCCCTCATATTTTAAAGCATGAGATTTATTAGCCATTACTGTCTGTCGTTCCCACGTACTTTAACAATCTTGGATTTCCCCTTGCGCGCGCATTCTATTTTATAAGCAAGCCCTTAACATCGTGGATACCGCAGAAACTTTCATTCATAACAAGCGGCTCTCGGTAGTCACGACAGAGATCGCTTGGTGGACAAACGCCGCGACAGATTCGCCATGGCTTATTTTCTTCAAACTTAAATGAAGTAAATTAAAAATGTGGGTAGACGTTAGTGCGCGCGAAAAACAAAATTACACCACACAAACAAATGGATCTTTTATACCTGGGTAAGTGGCTTTATTTATATGTAGTAAGTTTTGTTTGATATGGAAAATATTGGAGGGAAAGCGACCGTTTTGTGTTAAAAATAAGTATCGAGTGTAGTAAAAATTATTGTGACGTCAATGGTTTTATTGTGTAGAACCTTCGAGGTCTTAATTGTGATGCTAACTTATGTTATGAAAGGTTTGTCTAATATTAATGATCCGTGTTTTCACTGTATTTAAGTTACATCGCCAAAACATAGTGGATTTTTTTTTTGTTAAACAACACAAGCATGAGACTTGGTGAGAGACTACAATAATTAACTTCTTCATTCTTCATTAAACACGGACCCAAAGTTCTGATGATTATTTTCCGACGTCGGCCCTAGTTGAACATGTTGGCCCTAGGCTTCTTGCGGCTTCCTGAAAGTAGCCCTTGGAAAAGAAGGATCAGGATTAATTATAATAATTGTATAAAATATGAGTCTTGCCCTTTAAAGAAACGCATTGAAGGAAAAGCTTTAATCTACATTCCGGTCTGCAGGTGCACTAGTCCTTTCTGCGAACTCGCTCCTAAAGGATGAACCCCTGACCCAATCAAGCCTATGAATAGCCTCTTTAGGCATTGTTCTACTCTTTCGACTAATAGACAATTCAAACCACCCTTAGGTAGACAAGGAACTAAAATAGTGTGCTAAAAAGTTGGTGTGTAATTTTATAATTTACGATTATTTTCTTGAATTAGGTAGGGCACAACGACTAATCGAGCTATGCTAGACCAGTATGAGCAGATTTCTCATAGAACGGGGTTTTTTTAAATTGTCACTGCCACTGTTTATATCTGCATCACCCAAAGGTTGACTGGTAAAAACGGTTATGGTATTAAAGTCCGCCTCTGTGATTAGTGCTGGAAGTTAAATAAATAAATCTGTATAGGTAGCGAGGCTTTTATATTTTGAAAATGTTTGATATGGAGACAAATACATACTGTAGAGTAGGTACCTGATATTAAAACCTACCCATCGAACGGCCAAAACGGTTCCGTGAAAAGGAAATTCGAGGGATGAGATTTGGCATGCAGGCTGAATACAGCTGGCTAAGCATTATTAGACCATGCAGTAGGTACCTAAGGCGCAATTTTAGGATGTTCATTTTAAGTTGAAGGCTACATAGTTTGGCGATAAAAGTCGACTAAGACCCAGGCCTACCAGCCACGTCAGTTGCGAGCTTGCCTTACATAAATACAATAATAATTTATGTACAAACAGTAATTTTTCCCCCGACATTAAGTAAAGTCTGTTGCGTGCCTAGAATGCCTATTAATAAAACTATGAAATTCTTTACAAATGCCTATAATTATAAGTTTCTGCGCTGAAATATGATAGAGAAAGAAAGAATAACTAAGTAACAAATAGTTAGCGAACCTAAAATGTACCTACAGCTAAATTAGGACAAATGCGATGTGATCAAAATAATCAGGGATTCCTTTTGTTAAGATATGCCTACGTAGATTCTAGTTTGCATCGTTAATTTGTCCTATTACTTGTTCATTTATGGATGTAGTTACTTGTAATTCTAGTTCAACAAGTTTCTAAAAGAAAACAAAAAGGTGGCCTAGGCGGCCTAGCCCCAAATAATATAAGTTGGTTTGTTAGGCTCACAGAACAAATAAAAAAAGAGGATCTCTTTTATCTGTTCTGTGGTTCGGCTCTAGGGCAGTAAGGCCAAGGGGTGTTGTTAAACTACACATGTAATACCTAACGTCTCTAGTTTAAGACTTAGGACACTGGGAGCCCAATCCGACTTCTGATGTTAAAACTGAGGACATCAGAAACATCAGTCTCTACAATATTAGATAGTTATAAGGAGTAGAATTGGATCCATCTTGAATTGACTGAAAACACACATCCTAGTCGAACCTGTTCACAAACTCACCTAGTCGAGCTGCAACAGATTTCCCAAATTCCTTGATCTTATTGAAATAACTACAAATATTATTTTATAAAAGGCCTTGTTTACATTAAAAATCAGCCATTTATTTTAATTAAAGTAAAAACGTTTTTCAAAAATCAATGTAAACAACTGCGGAAATGAACAAATCTAGAGAAGGGCCCATTTACCCGATTGTGGTCGGAATTCAAAGGTCATGCTTATCGTTAGGATTCGCGTTTTGTCATGTTTATGTAATCGGTACCAATAATGACAGGTTTCGGCGAGGGTGACTTTCGGAACTTCAAGGTTTTCCTTATAATCTGGTATTACATGATGAACGGGAAGCCAGAAAGTATGATATTCGATAGATTGGGTTGCCTTAAATAATTCTGGTTTATAACATTAATTTGTCGGGGCGAACATGGACAGATATCGCACAAGATCGAAAGGAGGAAGAGGAGGACTTAACCTGACAGTGTGACACAGGGCTTAGAGAATAAAAACTGTTTTTTTTTTGTCCACTGCGAGACTAACATTTCTTGCGATAGATCAGCCCGTACCTAGGTAAATTTTCTTGCTTGTTTGTAAATCATCAGCTGCGCGACTGTCAAGCATGAAGAGGTCCTGATTTCGATTCCCAGCTTGGGCGTGTATCACTGGGAAAGATTAAAGAAAGGGCTGTGTGGACGTTGATGTTCAATCGATGAATGGAAGTGAATTTTCAATATATATTTTTTTTAAAACGTTGCCCAGCACTAAGAATTTCTCCTGTATCGTGGGTACGTTCACAAACATTTATATTTACATACACAAATACACAGACCCGAAACAACTATCTCTAGGCCATACAAATATTTGTTCCGTGCGGAGATCGAACCCGCGACACGCAGCGCAGCAGTCCAATTACTCAGCCACTGCACAAACCGTGTCGTCAATGTCTATATGTCTATATGTACCTATAATATGTCTTCAGGGTCGTTAGAAATAATAGGTGCAGAATATAATCAATGAGTTGCAAAGTAGGTATCTAGACAATGACTTGCTTGAAACACATACCTACAAAGGTGTAAAAGTACCCTTAACGCAAACGAAGAGCACTAGTTCTCCCCACCACTGCGATATTTTATAACTTTACTTAAATTACTTCCATGACCCGTTACTATTCAAAGCATCCACTAGCACATTGTGTTAAGCTACATTGAGTTTTACCGTAAAATGTGATTTTTGCCCAAAAAAAAAAAGTCGTTTCCCAGCAAAAGTTTTTGCGTAGGGGTACTTAGTTTGATGTACAGAATGCTTCGTTGACAGCTTTGTGAAAGGAATTTAATTTACACCCTGTATACATGATGTGTGAGGTAATGTCAAAACGTGGTGGAAATTAAGATCAGGGACGAAAACTGATAATTGTGGACACTGTAGCTTGAGGTTAGTTCGATACTTTCCATTTCCCCAGGTCCTGATATGCCAAGAAAGATAACAAGGAAACTTAGTGATAGGCACAATATAAATACCTAGAATACCTAAATGAAAAATGCTGTTACATAAAAGAACTCCCTTCCATCTACTATGTGTTTCAAAACATAACAAAGGCAGTTACAAGACACATCACATAACAGAGCTGCCACAGCTAATAAAAACGCAATATTTCACTATCGTCTGACAAACAATGGCTTGGCAGGTGTATTTTCTACACTAATATTATAAAGAGGAAAGATTTGTTTGTTTGTTTGTAACGAATAGGCTCCGAAACTACTGAACCGATTTGAAAAATTCTATCACCGTTGGGAAGCTACACTATCCTCGGGTGACATAGGCTACTTTATATCCCTGTATTCCCACGGGAACGGGAATTACGCGAGCGAAACCGCGTGACGTCCGCTAGTCTTATATAAAGGAGACATCTATTCCAAGTCACGCTATATCATAACAAGAGCTAATGAATTCAAATAACCGTGAACAAGCATGTGGGACATAATTACAAAATATATTGCAGTTTTACGACAACACGTTAAGATTATTAGAGACTAAAAAGACGGAGTTGGACCAAGGGCTTCATTTACATCTTAAATCTCTTTAGTAAATGAAGCATTCAACACACGTTCATAGTAAATTATAATGAGACTGATGAATGAGCGTACGTCACGCGGTTTTACCCGCGTAGTTCCCGTTCCCGTGGGACTACAGGGATAAAAAGTAGCCTGTGTCACCCGGGGATAGTTTAGCTTTCCAACGGTGAAAGAATTTTTCAAATTGGTCCAGTAGTTTGGAGCCTATTCGTTACAAGCAAACAAACAAAAAGTTCGAACCCAGCAGGCGCATTACTTTGTGTAATTTATTTCTCATCATCGCTGCTCTCAAAACGGTGAAGGTAAACATCGTGAGGAAACCGGCATGTCTTAGAACCAAAACATTCGAGGACATGTGACATCTGCCAACCCGCACTGGGCCCGCGTGGTGGACAATAGCCCATCCCTCTCCTAGAGAGGAGGCCTGAGTCCCTGCAGTGGGAACATTATAGGCTGATGATGAATCACGTTTAAAATTTGCACAAGCGTAGTTTCCACTTTATAATGTAATTAATAGATATGATTATGATAAAGTGGCCATTTTTGGCATTCTGTTGAAAGTTTTAGGTCAGAGCGGTCAATCTTAGCGGAGACTAATGAGATTGTAGATATCGACGCCGGGTATCCATGTTATGGTACACTGCAGGTACAAACTCTCCTCCCTCACTCTCAAAGAGTGATACACTAACTGACTGATGATAGTTGAAGCCGATTACGATGGGACCCCGTCAGGTCTGCGGTTGCTGCAAGAGATACTACGGATCCGCGGCCTCGGCACAAGGGCTAAGAAGGAACATGGGTGGTTTTTATTAGTCAGTAGACGTCTGACACTCCCTTTTGCTCTGCCCAAGAGCGTTTACACCCTCACCAAAAAAAAAGTAGGACCAAGCAACGGTTTGATTTCAACACACAAATTGCTAGATCGAATACAAGGCGAAAAGAGTTTGCCTTTTACGCTACCGTAAGTAACTGTTATTTTCAGAACTAGGGCATCTCAATTATCTTTACAGCAATGTTCTTAACCACACCTCATCAAAAGTGACACAAGTGTAATAATTTTCTATTCTGCCAGATGTGTGCTAAATTGGCAATCTGCGCATGCTGTTACTAGCGACAAGCGAGTGCGTAGGAGGAGGATACTGGTCATCCTCTCGACCTTAACCCTGCGCTAGAGTCTTTCTAGGTGAATTTATTTCTCCTTTTATGTAACCACACGGTTTAAGATTAGGGCTCCCTTCTTCTCTCCGAATCAGGGCTTTTTATGTGAACGCATGCTTTGGTTCTAGTTAAACGGTCGCATTCTCTATTTGGAATACTAACGTCTTTGACACAAAACTGTTAGTCTGGAAGCTAGGCTTACACGATAGCCCTAACACATGACCCTAACGCGGTCTATCATAATTTTAACTTTAGAACTTGAGCCTCTAAAAAGTCCGCACTATAAAAGCCATGTCCAAAATCGTAATCGTCTTACGTACTTCACGAATACTGCTCAAGAGCTCCGACTACCACAGAATTGCGTTAAATTCATTGTATTGATCAGGAAATGTTTTCTCAACGGAGAAAGTAGACACTCGTAAATATTGCCGTCACGGTGTTTGCCAATGCGACATACTGATGAGCCGAGCTGACTAAACATGGTAATTCGAATTCTTTTACTGTGATCTGTCGTGTTTTATTTGACAGGGAAAACTGTATTGATTAAAGTATGATGTGTGAAGGATAGATAAGGGTAAAATCAACTTGCGCGGAAACTACTAATAAATTAAGGTTGGAGGCTTGCGGAACCTAATTTGCTTAAAAAATGCTTAATCGTCCAAGAAAGTTTTGGTGGCTTTCCCAGGGCTGGACTATTTTTTTAGCGATGGGAAATCATTTAATGACCTCTCCCGCTCTAGGCGGAGCGAAAGAGTTTGCCTGGCTGCCAGTTCTACAACTGGATTCACTCTACTCGTAGGAGTCCAAAACCCAAGTCTTTAACTGTTCAAATCATTTCTTTCCAAATGAATTGCCGGTCCTCGTCATCTCTTTACAGAAGTCTTATAAGGATTGCGATAAGGGTGGTTGCACTTTCAATAAACATCTCCCAATATAAAGTTTTAAAATGCTATCTCCAGCTTTAAAAATACTTCTACTGCAGTATTTAACATGTGAATATTCATGACCTTCGCCGCTGATATATAGTTGGCAGTTCGTACTTAACTGAACAGAGAACACGAAAAGTTGTGATGGTAATCTAAACGATTTCGTTTACGAGTTGACGAAGTTGAAAAGTTAGAAATTTACATACGGAGTGTGGGATCCTTTAAAGGAAGGTTGATTGTGGCATGCCAGGACCTGGAAAGTTCTTTGCGTCTTATCAAAGATTTCCAATCAATTCCCTTAGGTAATGCCATAAAATATTTCCTAACTCAACCAGATTTTGGTACCAATCTCTTTAAAGCAGATAATAAAAGAGAATTCAGTCAGTTCATTCAGGTCCCTATGCAAAAGTAGCGATCTTGAATGCAGAGTAGAGAGGTTACCGAGAGAAGTAGGTACTTACATTGAAATTAAATTAAGGTTTGCCAGTTGGGTGCTACATACAATCCACACTAAGTGGGTACCTGCTGGTACCTACCTAACCAAATTCAAATTATGAAAGTGAGTCTGGTAATTTGACAGTGAAAATGAAGAGTTTTTTTTATTGAATTTTTGCTTAAAGGTTGTGTGCCAGTCTTACGGAGGGGCATCATTTTATACCCAGTATTAAATGGATTGTGGAGGTCAAATAGGCAGTCGCTCCATGTAGTTGGTATTCTGGTATTCAGCTGCATCCGGTTAGACTGGAAGCCGACCCCAACATAGTTAGGGAAACGCTAAGTAGATGATGTTTAAAGGTTGTGTGGAACAACACAGGTTTTTCTATTATCCAGTACTGTTTTCCTGCAGTTACAAATTTCGCAGCTAATGAAAGCAGTTTTCTACCATATTACTATGCGTCCAAAAATGTCTAGCATTTCACTATGTTAGCACGTTGTCTGCAATTTTCAAACCGCGTTCTGGTGGAATAGCTGGCTAATCTCCAAAACTACTTACCGGATTTTAGTAAACCACTATCTAATCTAGTTTAACCTATTTTTTGGGAAGGTGTGTTACGTGTGCTAATACTGTTAATTAACACGTGATGCCACAAGGGATTAATTTGGTTTTTAACCTTAGTATTATAAATAACATCAAACCTATAAATAATTCTCAAAAGGTTAGGGAGAAGGTTATATACCTTTCTGGTTTTTGAAGGTTGGGAAATCATCAAATGACTCCTCCCGCTCTGGGTAGAGCGGTAGAGAGTGTCAGGTTTATACTGACTAAAAACCACACGGGTTCCTTCTCAACCCTTTGTGTCGACGCCACGGTATCTCTTTTTCACTTGTTCTCCCCACCACTGCGAACATTTTTGCGTTCTAGACCATACCTGGAAACCCCCTAGTTACGGAGATATTGAGGGTCAAAGTTCCAAATTTTTCACAGCTTTTTCTTTTTGTAAATACTAGTTTTTCAGGTTATAACTTTACTTAAATTACCTCCATAACCCGTTTACTATTCAAAGCATTCACTAGCACAATGTTTTAAGAATACTACATTGAGTTTTACCGTAAAATGTATGGTAAAATGTGATTTTTGACCCCAAAAAATAAAGGATACTTAGTTTGATGTACAGAATGCTAGGTTTACGTTTGTGTGAAGGGTTAGTTTACAGCCTGTATAGGGCTAAGAAGAAACATGGGTGGTTTTTAGTCAGTAGAAGTCTGCGCTCCCTTGCGCTCTGCCAAAGAGCGGGAGGGGTTATTTGATGATTTCTCACCCCCAATAAAAAAAAGGCCTCATACTCAGCAGTAGCGCTTGTGACTGCCAGATCAACCAGGCTGTTTTGAAGTAATCATGGCGTTATGTAACTAACTTAGGTAAGTTAGTTAAAAAATGTAGGTACTTTTCAGGTATTTATTTTCGTCCTGAAACGAAAATCATAGTCATTAGATACCAAAAACGTGATTGCTATCAACGTAAACAAAAACTGCCGTTAATATTATGCCTTTGATAAAAGTTTTACAGAATTTTATAGCAAAGTAAGTTAGCAAGAAATTATAAAATTAAGTTCAAAAACTTGTTCAGTTCTATGAAATGTTAATCGTTGTCGACTCTAGACAACGATTAACATTTCATAGTACTAATTTATCACAGGAGCCATTTATAGTCGATGATTAAAGTAGAGACACTTTAAACATTCTCAAACTATCAAAGATTAATTTCTTGTCTATGATTGACGACCGATTTACTTACATAAGCTAATACAGACAACAAAAACAAGGCATTTAAGTTAATAGGCTCGCTCAGCTCAGTTCATTTCCGGCATCGCTGCTTACTAAGCGGAAAATGGAAATGTCTGATGGGAAAATATGATAGTGCTATCGGTTTTTGCCTCGTTTCGTTTCTAGTTAATTTTCGTATGTGGTAATACTTACGTTAGCCGAGTGATTTTTGTGCTGGCAATATTGTATTACCAACCAAGTAATGTTTTTCGTGGTAACTGCCTAGTTGTTGTTGTGTTGTGTTGTAGTTGTAGTTGTTTGTTGTTGTTGTTGCCTAGTATGAGGTCCTGATTCGATTCCTGGGTCGAGTAAATTGTTTTTTGATTAGGACTTCTTCAGTAGTAGCCACAGAATCTGGATTTGTGCCAGATTGATCGCCAATAGGCTCACCCCCAATTACACGGGCTATACTTTAAGGTAATACCTCTGTCCAAATGTAGTTAGGTAGTACCTAGTATAAAGGGTGTAAAGGTATATATATATATATATATATATTACCCCTATAGTTACGGAGATATTGGGGGTCAAAGTTCCAAATTTTTCAGGGTTTTTGTAAATAGTACTAGTTTTTCAGATTATAACTTTACCGAAATTATCTCCATGATCCGTTTACTATTCAAATCATCCAGTAGCACAATGTTTTAAGAGTGCTACATTGAGTTTTACTGTAAAATGTGATTTTTGACCCACAAAAAATGTTTGCGTAGGCGTACGTAACTACTTAGTTTGATGTACCTACACGATGATTGGTTGACGGCTGTGTGTAGGGTTAATTTACACACTGTATACTTTTGTAGGATTGCAAAACCTTGATAACAATCTCTTCAGATTTTCACTCACGTTTCGATTCGACACGCTGTACCTTAGCTGGTAATTAAATAGGTATATCCAATCCCCCCCAGGTCGCATATTGTTTCATGTGAGTATATCGACGGATAGCCACGTGACTAGGGGTAGCTGATAGTTGCACGTGGCTCAGTACCTTTCGTTGAGGAAATCTAGTGGAAGGTCTTTATCGGCCCCGTCGTCGGGGCTGTGGGTTGTTCACAAGTTACCGCGGCCTCAACATTTAGGGCTAAGAAGGAACATGGGTGGTTTTTAGTCAGTAGAAGTCTGACACTCCCTTTCGCTCTGCCCAAGAGCGGAAGGGGTTATTCGATGATTTTCCACCCGCCAAAAAAAAGAAAGGCTTTTATCGGTATGATTATCTGTGCTATGGATTTTGTTTTGCTACTTTAATTAACAATGTTAGAGGTAGTAATGGGAGAATCTTCAGGGTTTTTGTTGCTTGCTCACTGTCACGTCCGCGTTACAATCGCGACGTTTTTCTCTAAATAGTCTAACGTCCACGTCGCGATCGCGACGTTTCTGTCAACTACACTTCAATCGCGTTTTTATCTAAAAAATAGTTCAAAAGTCTCTACACGGTTTTAGTATCGATTAAAGTCGACTAAATTACGCGTCCATTGGTACTAGCAACACTATTGAACGAACCAGAAAGGAATGGAAAAAAAAATAAACAAAAGTCGTGTCAAACAGTCGATGGCGTCACCGAAATTGTAAGGGGATCCAAATTTATAATGTAAGTATTTTATGGTATTTATTGCCCAAATGTAATAGTGTAATATCTTAATATAATGCCGAAGAATCATTGTTTCCGAATATCTACAAATTCTTTGCATCCGAAGTATCTCAAGTTGATTTTACATGTGTTGAAAGTAGAAAAACAAAAATTTCGCCATTTTTTTGCCGCTTTTCCATTAAATTTTTACATGATTTATGTAATATTTTAGTGAAATGCGTTCTGTAATTGAAAGAACAGTTAATTAACAATATTTAGGTAGACTGAATCCAAAACAACATGATGAAAATCGCTATGATTATACGTTTTTGTTTTTTCTTCCGCGTGTTTTAGAAAAGTCACCCCGTACCCTCATGAAAAGTATCGAAATAAGGATTCATTTAAACGAAGAATCATGCTTTATTACCTAACATATGTCTTTCTTTTCTTTTGGGTTATGTCTTTGACCTGTGTTTATTTATTATTTTCTCATAACCCATAAACGTATGAACGGATTTGGATTAAATAAACGTTGTTAGATTTGCCTTGGTAACGCGAGTGTCACTGGCTATATTTAAATTAAAATACAATGAAAATTGCGTATTTTGGGGGCCATATTGTTGTCAAGTTCGAAAAACTGTTTTGTTCCATTACCAATGGTCCAATTTGTGTTTCTAAACCATCCAAGAACACATTGAAATATCCCCAGAAAGTTTCATCCAAATCGGTCCAGCCGTTAACAGTGGAATTAAATATTTAAAGAAAGACTAGCGGACCTGGCAGATGTTGTCCTTTTCGTACAGCAGCGCCACCTACCGGGTCCAATTGTGTTTCTAAACCATCCAAGAACACATTGAAATATCCCCAGAAAGTTTCATCCAAATCGGTCCAGCCGTTAACAGTGGAATTAAATATTTAAAGAAAGACTAGCGGACCTGGCAGATGTTGTCCTTCCCATACAGCAGCACCACCTACCGATTCCAATTGTGTTTCCAAACCATCCAGGAACCCATTGAAATATCCCCAGAAAGTTTCATCCTTATTGGTCATGCCGTTTAGGATCAATAATGATGATGCTTGTTTTTTGTTTTTACTGAAAAACAAAAGACAAGCATCATCATTATTGATCCTAAACGGCCTGACCAATAAGGATGAAACTTTCTGGGGATATTTCAATGGGTTCCTGGATGGTGGCCAGAAAGTTTCATCCAAATCGGTCCAGCCGTTAACAGTGGAATTAAATATTTAAAGAAAGACTAGCGGACCTGGCAGATGTTGTCCTTTTCGTACAGCAGCGCCACCTACCGGGTCCAATTGTGTTTCTAAACCATCCAAGAACACATTGAAATATCCCCAGAAAGTTTCATCCAAATCGGTCCAGCCGTTAACAGTGGAATTAAATATTTAAAGAAAGACTAGCGGACCTGGCAGATGTTGTCCTTCCCATACAGCAGCACCACCTACCGATTCCAATTGTGTTTCCAAACCATCCAGGAACCCATTGAAATATCCCCAGAAAGTTTCATCCTTATTGGTCATGCCGTTTAGGATCAATAATGATGATGCTTGTTTTTTGTTTTTACTGAAAAACAAAAAACAAGCATCATCATTATTGATCCTAAACGGCCTGACCAATAAGGATGAAACTTTCTGGGGATATTTCAATGGGTTCCTGGATGGTGGCCAGAAAGTTTCATCCAAATCGGTCCAGCCGTTAACAGTGGAATTAAATATTTAAAGAAAGCCTAGCGGACCTGGCAGATGTTGTCCTTTTCGTACAGCAGCGCCACCTACCGGGTCCAATTGTGTTTCTAAACCATCCAAGAACACATTGAAATATCCCCAGAAAGTTTCATCCAAATCGGTCCAGCCGTTAACAGTGGAATTAAATATTTAAAGAAAGACTAGCGGACCTGGCAGATGTTGGCCTTTTCGTACAGCAGCGCCACCCACCGGGTCCAATTGTGTTTCTAAACCATCCAAGAATACAATGAAATATCCCCAGAAAGTTTCATCCAAATCGGTCCAGCCGTTAACAGTGGAATTAAATATTTAAAGAAAGCCTAGCGGACCTGGCAGATGTTGTCCTTTTCGTACAGCAGCGCCACCTACCGGGTCCAATTGTGTTTCTAAACCATCCAAGAACACATTGAAATATCCCCAGAAAGTTTCATCCAAATCGGTCCAGCCGTTAACAGTGGAATTAAATATTTAAAGAAAGCCTAGCGGACCTGGCAGATGTTGTCCTTTTCGTACAGCAGCGCCACCTACCGGGTCCAATTGTGTTTCTAAACCATCCAAGAACACATTGAAATATCCCCAGAAAGTTTCATCCAAATCGGTCCAGCCGTTTAGGATCAATAATGATGATGCTTGTTTTTTGTTTTTCAGTTTTTGTTTAGCCGGGTTTTTTGTTATTTTATTTGTCATCATCTGCCTACTATGGTGGCCCGGACGTTTGAGTGGAAGAATCTATAGTCTGTGCAAGTTTGAGCGACATGCGGACTTATAAGTCCACGCCACAGACAAGCGCCTCGGACTTAAAAGTCCGCTCCACAGAGACACTATGGCTACCCGGACGTTTGAGTGGGAGCGACATGCGGACTTATAAGTCCACGCCACAGACAAGGGCCTCGGACTTAAAAGTCCGCTCCACAGAGACACTATGGCTACCCGGACGTTTGAGTGGATGTCGGGCGACTATGGTGGCCCGGACGTTTGGGTGGATGTCGGGCTACTAAAAATATTATTTAGTTCATATTAATAAATAAAAAACAATCTAATCATAAAACAAAATAATCCGAAAGTTGTGCGGGAGAAGCCTTATGTCGGCCATCTTGGCACAATTTCGTCATCGGAGCGATACCGAATTGATAGAGGGAATGGGTAGATTGTTTTGATTTATTGTGCTACACTGTATGTTCCAAGTAATAGTTTATTGGTATCAAAAAAAAGCTCATATAATCTATTTTAATACTACGTACTGTGACATTAAGATATGTTTCAAATAATTCGTAAAAACTTGTTATAACAAATATTTTACTCAAATTTAACCCATATTGTCAGGTTCAACATTTTTTTGTACATTTCACAATAAGAGTTGTTTTCCAGTATGCACATTTATCGATTCCTTATAATGTTAGCTGTTTAACAGTATTTTTTCATTTCCTATTACTGGAGTAGTTTGGTTGCAAATACACTTTTAATAAGTAATGGCATGGTGCGCTCGACGTGACCTTGGCCGCTCTAGTCACCCGGACGCTTGCGGTATGTCAGCTGTCAAAAAAAGGACGTTTCAGTGGGTAAACTTAGGTTGGTCCTTGCTAGGGTGACCAGGACCACATCACCCAATACATTTAAATACATGTAAGTGTAGATATTAAGAATATGTACGTGTGTAACAGATTTACCTAAGTACATGATATGAACTCTATTGTAAAAGGGACTCAGCGATCTCACAGCTAAACTACATTAGCAGTTTTGTGGGGTTATGTATTTAGTTTTAAGAATTATTGAAATAAATATAATAATTCATTCACTCATATCGACTTTTTTCCGTGCCCCCTTGGTCCCGGCTCTCTTGTGTACGACAGTCGTTACAGGCCGCATAACGAAAGTTTTTTTCTTAAATGAGTATTTTCATCCCTAGATAGATTTAGAATTGTGTTTGAAAAACACAATTCTATTATTTTAATTTCAATAGTTTTATTAAGTACTGGGAGAAAGTTAAATCCAACAAGCGAAAACGGTAGATATCAAAAGACGAAATCTCAAATAATATCTACTTGTTCGATACTTTTCGATGATAGTGAAAACTCTCATTGTTCTCAAATAGCTTCGCACGGATTGTTTTAACACGATTCTTTGTAAATGTGGAACGGAACGATGTTAAGTAATTATCAATCTTATATCGATGTAAATAGAAATTGATTGAGCTTGTAGAGTTTGATTAGAGGTTGCTTGTTAGAAGTATAGTGGTGGTTAATGGTTTGAATAATGAAAGGCGAGCTAATTAACTGTTAGTATGTACTTAAATGTTCTATCAACTGATCAATCCGCACTGGGGTCGCGTGGTGGATTATGGCCCACTTCTAACAGAGAGGATAAGCCGGCTGTAGGAACTATAACTGGTGTAAAACTACCCTTTACGAAGGACCTTTGGACCGTACCTGCGAACCTTTATTGGGGGTCAAGGTTTAACTTTTAAAGTTTTTTTTTATAAGTAGGTACAAGCTTTTAAATAGAAACCATCACGACCCACGTGATATTTAATGCGCGTACAATAGCTCGTTTTGAGTGCGTTCCACTGAGTCCTAAGGTTTAATTTTTCTAGCAATGTCTCAAGGCTAAGCTCAAATACCAAACGACAGGTTCCAAGAGCTCAAGTGTATCCCCGCGGTGTGCCCTACGTGCCCAGACCAGATTTAACTAATTCAATATGATTGATATGAAAACTAAATCTCAGAACTAGAACTAAAAAAACAAAGGCTGAACAAACGCAAAAGAACTAAAAGGTTGGAATAAACTGAAAAGCAATAAAGAAGCATTTTAAATTAAACAAAACTTGGAAGCAATTTTCATTTCAAAATAATGTAAAATAGTTTAAGTTATGATGAGCCTGACTTGCCTTTAAGGACAAAAGCCTCCATTAAAATTAAAGAATAAAAAAAATTAAATGAAAATAGAATGGACCCCGCCTGCTTCCAAGTTTTGTTTATTTTAAAATGTGCTTGTTTTTTGCTTTCAGTTTTTTCAGTCGGGTTTTTTAGTTTTTAACTATGGTGTTTTTATCAGTAACAGCCACGAACTCCGGATTTATGCCCAGTCGATGGCAATAGGCTCGCCCCCTATTACATGGGAGTTAAACATACCTACCTGGTGAAATATGGGTGTATTATTATCCCCGAACGAAAGATTACGCAGAGGTGTACCTAACACCTCTGCGTAATCTTTCGTTCGGGGATGATGTTTTTGACGGTGTAAAAGATGGGCGGGCACTTGTTCTTCCCACCACTGCGATAATTTTTTTGTTCTAGACCATACCTGGGAACCACCTAGTTACGGAAATATTGGGGGTCAAAGTTCCAAATCTTGCACAGCTGTTTTTGTAAATACTAGTTTTTCAGGTTATAACTTTACTTAAATTACCTCCATGACCCTTTTACTATTCAAAGCACCCACTAGCACAATGTTTTAAGAGTGCTTCATTGAGTTACACCGTAAAATGAAAATTTTTGACCTAAAAATAAAAAGTCGTTTCTCAGCAAACATTTTTGCGTAGGGGTACTTAGTTTGATGTACAGAATGCTTGGTTGACGTTTGTGTGAAGGGTTAATTTACACCCTGTATGGTTACGTTGTAGAAAAATATTTCTTTACATATGAACATCTCATGATTTCATGATGCTAGCAATTAGTCTCGTGCCTACAAAGGTTGTAGTTTCCAAACGACAGATTCCAAGAGCTCTTGTATCCCCGCGGTGAGCCCTACGTGCCTAGACCAGATTTAACTAATCCAACATGATTGATATGAAAACTAAATCTATTTTTACCCGACTACGGCGAAGCCAAAAGGAAGGGTAATGATTTTGGCAGTCTATGTATGTATGTATGTTCCACCATAGCGCCTAAACAACTGAACGGATTTTATTAATGATTGTGATGGATCAGTGTCTGTCCTCTATAATAATTAATTTAAAAATAATTTTCTTTTACTTTTAAGACAACGTTTTTATTCGTAGTCGGGTTTTAGTTTTTTAAAGTTAGCTTTTTTATGAACAAAGAAAATTTTGGAAAAATTATTCCTTTTCCAACAAAAGTCTGTTTTACTAAGAGAGTGCTTTTTCAAAATCAAAAGTTAATAATTCAAACTACGCTGATTCAGCACTTTCCGCACTGGCCCGCGTCTACGGTGGCCGGAAGCCGTCACGCGGCCCCCGACGCCCGGAGCGTCTCTCGCGGCGGCTCTCGGTTCTCTGTCTCTCACGTTCCGCCACCACGCTAGCATCACTGCTTCGCAGAAGGAGGCGACGGCGTCCCATCCCTCCTCGCCCTGGACCATGGCTTGCACCGGGATCGGACGCAAGAGTTCGCCGCCGCCGATCGCCGCTACGAAGCCTCTCTCCCTTTTAGTGATACTTCATTAAAAAAGTCGTTTCCCAGCAAAAATGTTTGCGTAAGGGTACTTAGTTTGATGTACAGAATGCTTGGTTGACGTAGGTGTGAAGAGTTCATTTACCCCCTACACAAAATTTTTTGCTGGGAAACGTCATTTTTTTTTTTGCGTCAAAAATTTAATTTTACGGTAAAACTCAATGTTGCACTCTCAAAACATTGTACTAGTGGATACTTTAAATAGTAAAAGGGCCATGGAGGTAATTAATTTACAAGTGTTCTTCGTTTGCGTTAAGGGCACTTTTACACCCTTTAGAGGCAGTGGAAACATTTTGGGTATTGCTTGTACTAACATAAATTATGAGGTCACCTGGTAATGATGTTGAATCAAAGTAACACACCAGTTAAGCAAAGAAATGCCATTTCATTCGCGCCATCAATTTTGTCACTGTTTCACAGGTCAATTAGTGTTGACTGCAAGTCATTGTGAGTACGTACTTTGCAACTCATCAATTCACTGCACCAGCAGGGCTATTGCGTATCTTTTAAATGACAGTGGCTATCATATTGTCCATGGATTAACTATCAAATTGGTTATGGTTTAGTACAAAATGGAACCATTTGACAGTAATTGATGGGCACTATGGGTTATCCACTGTCATTTAAAAGATACGCAATAGCCCTGCTGGTCTTTTATTTCTAACAACCCTGAAAACATATTGAAAATTCACTTCCATTCATCGATTGAACATCAACGTCCACCCAGCCCTTTCTTTAATCATTAAAGTGGCAAATCAGGGTAAAGCGTGAGCACGAGTAATAATACGGTCAAACTACAAAGCAAATGCTTTCATATTACCAACACCATTGGGTGGAATTTGGGTCATGGTCACGTGACCTAGGTCTGACCTGACCAAGCCCCACCACAGAACAGCTGACACCTACTCATGCATGTCAGAACTCATTTGTAACCAAAACTCTTTTAATTCACCCTGAAAAAGAAATTATGAGATATTCCGATTTCAAATTCACAAAATTAGTTAATCGAATCAACCTTGAAAACAATAAATCGAATATGGAAATCGATTATAACCATTGATAGTAGGCACACCATGTTAGTTGATGTATGGGAATTATGAAGTTGATTACGTAATAATACGTAAGTTAATTTGGAACTTCCATTTCAAAACACGCGAGTGGAAAGCTCATAGCTAACATTCTTTGATTTTTTATGGCGAACAGAGAGAACTGTAGACTGATTAACAATTACCACGTTTTCGAACTCGTAGAACTTGATATTTTTTAACGTGGGTTTTATAAACTCAAATATCTAATAACATGACAAACCAAATAACACCTAGTTCCTCCTTCTACAGGATGAACAGCTTAGTTGAGACTTGATATCGATCATTAATCCATAAATATTGCGCATGCTACACTTGTATTTAGCCTTTTTGGGTGGGGTGGGAGAATCGTCAAATAACCCCTCCCGCTCTTGGGCAGAGCGAAAGGCGAAAGGGAGTGTCAGACTTCTACTAACTAAAAACCACCCATGCCTTCTTAGCCGTTTATGTCGAGGCCGCGGTATCTCTTACAACATCCCGCAGTCACTTGTATTTAGCCTGGCTTCCACTTCAACATAATCATTCACAGTCCCACTTCACTTGACTTCACCCACTGCTTTTCACAAGTATACGGTACTTGTGAAAAGCTCCACTATCTTGATACTAACCTCATCCCTCATCCAGGATATTCTTCTATTATTCATGAAATGGTAACAATGTGTTCTGCCCATCTCACTGCCGGACGAATACTTCTCTTTTCATTTCTTGGACTCCATTCGTTCACAGGTTTACTCCACCTGCCATCACCGCGCCTTGCTAGGTGCCCTGCCTAACTCCATTTGAGTTCCATAATACAAGCCTTTCTTACCCATGTCTGTTTGAAAAACAACAACAACAAACTAATTAATATGAGGACACTTTTGGACTGACAATTTGAGTTTACGTGTAAATTATTCAGTGTATCCTAAAAGGTAATCTAAATAAGTAACACGGATGTCATGAAATCACTTTCATGGCACAGAAGTACCCATCGAATAATCTATTTAGATGGCGCGGGGCCAAGGAACTTTCAATATAGAAACTGCTAGTGTTAGCAGAAAATCAATGCCCTTCTTTATTTATGATACAATCATGTAATTAGAGACAATAGCGAAATTATCGCGATATCTGCTTACCTTTAATGTTCTAGTTACGGTTGTATCAGACGATTCGACGTAGGAAGGCCGCACGCGGCACGGTATCGTACCAGGCACATTTTGATATCTCGACTACCGTGGTATATGTATACGGTATATACCACCTACTCACCTATATTTTATAGCGTTAAACGGGTCATAGTTTCGTGATCAAAGCTCGTTTGTTAGGATTCGCTAACAGCAGTTTTCCTTTGATACCACTTAGGTACTGACTACTGGGGAAGTTTTAATAAACACTTTTGAAGTTTCCGCTCGGGTATGGGTTCAATGGTGCAATCAATTTGATTGGTAGGTATCGTTTATTTGTAGTTTAATTAGAAACCGCTTAGAAAATATAGGTAAATGTAGGAGTAAATTGCCTAAGGGCCATCCTGGCCTAAGGGCAACTTTTATAGTACCTCCTCCTTGGTGATACGTCGTAAGGTCTGATTAGGCTAGAGATGTCAGCAACATGGAAGGGCCGACGCCCGTCGCGTCGGGTCTGCGGGATGTTAAAAGAGATACCGCGGCCTTGACATATTAAGGGGCTAAGAAGGAACATGGGTGGTTTTTAGTCAGTAGAAGTCTGGCACATCCTTTCGTTCTGCCGACTTCTGCCCAAGAGCGGGAGGGGTTTGATGATTTCCCACCACAAAAAAAGGTCTGCTTAGGCTCCTGTTCAAACCTCACGTAATTAAAGGACGACCCCATAAGTAAGTTATACTGCATTGAGAGAAATGGACCTAACCTGCTTCAATTGCGTTCATTTAATTCATTGTCATTACTTCTGTGATAATCCGAAAAAATGGCGAGGAAAATATATAGAAGACATTGTGATCACAAACCTCCACTCCGGGCCCGCAGTACCAGCAGTGACCTGTTTTAAGCATCAGCACAATAGCACTTTAAGAGACCTGACCAAAGCCACTACCAATGCCGTTGACATCGTAGGCTTAAATCACCTGATTGTCTGATAAAAAGATAATTCCGTGCTTCGGAAGGCACGTATAAGTCGGTGGTCCCAGCCACCGAATGGCGGTCGTCAAACCATGTCAGAGGCCCTTGAGGCGGTTTAAAAATTCTGACGCTAGGGTGTGTGGCTGGTCGTCAAACCTTACTGCCCACGCGATTAAAAGAAGACTTCTTCGTGTCGAACGAAGAAGGGAAGAATCAGTAATAAGTAGCAGAATTATAATGTTGATCCACGAACCTTAAATTCAGGTTTTCTCTGAATCATTCTTCAAAGTACAACCTACTAAACTAAAGAAGCTAAAACATTGTATGTTATGTAATGGCTTCTAATTTTAAAACAACCGAATGACACCTAAAGCAGCAAAGAAGACCAACACAGCTGTGAAATCGTCCAAATGCGGAACACAGAAATAAACAAATCTGACCGTGAGATAATATTAAGTTGCATGCATGAATTCTTTGCGACACAATCAACGGCTTCAACAACTAACATCTAGGAAGTATTTTCAAAACAACAAGTTAATGTAAACGCTGATGAAGTTAAAAGTGGACGTTTCATGGCGTTTAACGTGGTAGTGATTTTTCCGCCGTATCGGTAATACGGTTGCCAAACAATGGTCGACTCTGTAGCTGTTCTATTGCTGATGGTATGTCTTGTGGGTTTAGTGGATGCATTTAGTACGCATCGGTGTCTCTTTTTCAATAAGAAATGTAAGTATCCATTTGTTTGTTTTTATTTGTGAAGCAGGGCAATATTTATTCTAAAGCTCAGCTAAGTGAGGCTGGTAGAGTAGCAAAATCCTTGAGTTCAGTGTTCTTGACCGGAAATCATCTTAGGGCGTTATTTTCTATGCATAGGTAAATAGGTTCCAGAGTTCCAGTACGGACAAGTCAGATTGGTATGAACCGGTACGGACAAAGTAAAGTCACACAACAATTTTCACAAAAAATTTTGGTGTGCGCTCTTAGTTTTTACCATAGATATAATAAATAAGGTTTTCACATTGCTTGAGCAGTTTCGTGTGCTTCACTCTATGAGCTGTCGAGGAAGTAAGTATTGAGGAACAGCCCCTTTCAACCAGCAGCACGTTACCTCAAGTTACCAAGTATAGATCTGATATATCTATCATCATCATTTTCTCACCCTATCCCATTGAAAATTGATTAGGAATTAACGCAACATGGTCTTTTTCCATCCTAATTTTTTACTCGGCATCGCCGTTGTCACCTTCTTTCTAGTTCTTTGGTGTATTAAAATTTTAATATTCTGCAAATGTTTCAGGCGTGGATCACTGTCCACGACACATGCATGCGTACCACACGCGTTGCGACGGCGAGACGATGTCTCAACGCACTTGTACCAGTCAAACTACATACGTATTAGGTACCAAGTTATTGTCTTTTTTAACATATTAACTCTCATTGATCTTGTGTTTCTTTTCCAGGTCAGGCACAGTGTAATTGATAAGATGTTTTAGTACACCGTTTGATGAATTAATTTAGGTACATAAATTAAAAGTGCTTAACTATGTTCAAATGTATTGCCTACAACTCGAAGTTGCTGCCGTTTCCATTAAACTAGCGCTGTTTTAAATACATCATCCACTGCTTTATACATATAGGCCTCTTCAATCGCACGCCACACAACTCGAGCCTCGGTCTCATCCAATTCATTGCTACCAGCCACCTTTCGAAGATCGTCGCTCCACCGAGCCTGAGGAGATCCCCTTACGCTTTCATTATCATGATTGTGTCAAATTACAAACTATAAGAGTCTGTACTAGATAAATATATTTTATATCTTTTTCGGTGGCGATCGTGAACCGGAAGACGTTGCGTTGGAAGGCCTCCCACTAGGTGGACCGATTACCAGGTGAACGTTGCGAGAACCCGCTGGATGCGAGACGCACGGGACCGGTCAAAGTGGCGAGGGAGGCCTATGTCCAGCAGTGGACTTTCACAGCGTTCTGTGGTCTTTTGGCGATGATGTTTTTTTTTTCTAATCCAGGCTACACATGCGGTTGGTCTCGCTGTGACTGCAACGGCAATATGGCACTGAATGAAGACGTCGGTTATTGCGTCGATATCACCGAGTGTCCCCCACTAGTGTCTCGAAAGGTCAGGAGGCGAGGAAGACGGAAGCATGGCCAAAAGGCAAACCGTATACCCAAAGTGAAATCTCAAGATTTGGCACCAGATCCCTTATTGGACCACATAAGAACACCACAACGAGGCTGATGATTTTGTTAATTTTAAATCTATTACAGATCCGCAAGGAAAGACGTGGGCTTCGGAAATATTGTTATGTCTACTGTCTTTTTTAGATGATGAGATCTAATAAAGACCTGTTGCAAACTTGCATCCACGGAACTACGTACCAATTTTGTATCAATATATCAACTACTCATTCCTTAGGTTGACTAACCCACCAATCGACAACAATAGGGTAGTGAAGCTCGTAAAATGCTGTGGGTCCTCAGACATCTCCCGCTGACTCAACAGTGAGTACCTAGCATAGGCTGCATAAAAGCTCCTAGAGAGTCACCAATCGACTTCGAAGCCAGGGAGAGGTATTTCGACAAAACTGAGTGCGTTTATGGAGCTTCTTCGCAAACCATATCGACATATTGTGCGATATCTCAAAAATTGCTAACTATATCTCTTTCAAACTATTTTTGATTCAAAGTATTCATTAAGATCTACAGCATTTATTTTTGATTTAGATTTTTCAATATCTTAATTTAAGAGTTAGAGGGGTAGGAACACACATTTTTCCACTTGGGAAGTGGAACTTCTCAACGATCTTTGAAACGATTGACTTTGTCAAAAAAATAATTTACGAACCTCTATTTTGTTTTAAACGACCTATCTATAGACACCCCCGCATAGGCTTGTTTGTTTTTAATTTTTTAATGGAAGTAGTTCGATGAAAGATCATCACACTCTCCTCATCTAGCAGCATTTCTCAATGCTGGTCCTTGACCATGACCCGAAAGTCAGTCGCAACTCCAAACTGATTTAAAAACAATTAGAATCATCGATTTCAACTTAGTTTACAAAGAATTACCTACATTTCAACTTTGGAACACCAAGCCTATCAACAACCGTTCAAATGCGGAAGATGGTCAAGAAAACAATAATAAGTCTCTGTTCATTCTCTTTGAAGACGATCAGTAGTGTGGACGCTATGCAACATATTCTGGTGGTTATTCTCGTTATGTGCTTGTTACATGCCATAGAGTCTGGGTACTACGGCAGAGTGGGGAAGGCGGGCTGCTTGATGTACAATGGAACTTGTAAGTACCTAGCATCATCATTTGAATTATTGTCATCAGCCATGAGGTTGTGCGATTTCCTAAAATATTTGAGACATCGTCTTCCCGCTCTTGTCCCATTCAACTTGGGGTCCATTCTCTTCTGTCAGACGTCAGGGCATCATTTACTCCTTTCTCTTTCATATCATTCCTCTCCCTCTCCGTCCATCAACATAAATATCCATCATTTTGTTTTAATTTTTCTCACTAGTCATTATTATTAAATTAAGCTTCTCGACTAAAGGCTCAATCATAAACCCGCGGTGTAAAAGTTACGTAAATACGTCGATTTCTAGGTAAAAATATCAGTTTTTCGCAATTTTTCCACAGTAAGCGTTATCGCAAAAATAGCTCACACCAACATTTTAGATCATAAAATTGTCTACAAAACTGTCTTTGAACATTTTCTCGTACAAGTCACCATTTTCGAGATATCGCTTCTGCTATAACTGAACAGGAGTACTCATTTGAAATTTTGAATAATGCCCATTATATAGAGCGTGTATAGCCGTCTCAAGTTGATCAAAATTATATCTAGACCTTTAAAAAGACCTCTGAGTTGTTTGTTTCGGCTGTTTCTTTTCAGAGAAGTCATGTACGACACCAGTCATAGAGTTACAAAAAACGTATATCTACACTGATATTATAAAGAGGAAAGATTTGATTGTTTGTAACGAATAGGCTCCGAAACTACTGGACCGATTTGAAAAATTATTTCACCGTTGGGAAGCTACACTATCCCCGGGTGACATAGGCTACATTTTATCCCTGTATTCCCACGGGAACGGGAACTACGCGGGTGGAACCGCGTGACGTCCGCTAGTGCGAAATAAACATCATAATAGGGTAGTTAACTAAGATAAACTAATTAGTCCGTCAGATAGATTTCCAAAAAATATTGGACACGTTTTTTTCTTTTTTTACGGAAGGAACCAATGACGACGGTACAGTGCTTTGAAAACACGTGTGACGTCATATTCTAAGACATTAATATGACTTTAGCGGTTAGGGACGTCAAAAACCCCTAATCAAATCTTTGATGTGTTTTATTTTCGTCATTTTTTATTGATTTGATAAAACAAAAAAATACGTATCCAATATTTTTTGATAATCTAACAGACGGACTAATTAGAATCATATTTTTTTAAAGTCAGTAAACATCCCTATTATAAAATATCACTGTACTGAAATCTTTAATCAGTGTTATTGGACATTAATTAATAAAGATACTGGATTCTGTGAGGAATGATATGAAGGAGAAAGGAGTAGGTACTTAACTAAATGATGCCTTAACGTCTGACAGGGAAGAATGAAAAACAAAACGTGTTGCGCCGACCCCAAACAGAATGGGACAAGACGGAATACGCTAATAATGACTACTGGAAATAATCAATGTCTTTTTAATACAATACAGGTGCAGAACAGTGCCCCGACTCCATGCACCGAGTAAACAGCGAATGTCGGCCGACTCCGTCTCAGCGGACCTGCGACGAACCAGTCGCAGTATCTATGGGCGTCATCTGCTTCTGGTCGCGATGCGATTGCGACTTCCCCCTAGTACTACACCTGTCGTCAGGCTATTGCTTCTTGTACGAAGATTGTCCGTGATTCGATTTTTCAGTCGTTATTGGAATGGAAAATTACAAGTTTGGAGTTGATGCGTTTTGATATGAGAAATAAATTGCGATTTTTTCTTTGTTGATTGAATTTTTATTTAGGTACCCTTTAATGTTAAGTTTAATGGAAACGTGAGGTACGTTTTAGGAAATTGATGAGGAATTACTTGTCTGAGAATTTATGACGACTGAGGGTTTGCAAACTCAGTCGTCGTAAAAGAGTTTTTCATTGCAGTTTAGAAAATTTTAACATTTTAGTAAACGCTGAAAGATCCAATTCATTCTAAGTAATACAACTTTTTGAGAAAGAAGAAGATTTACTGCCGAGTTCACTGACGGTCAACCACTTTTCAACCCTAAACCTTGAGTTATAAGGTAGATAAGTGAGTGCGGTTATAGGACCGGCCTACTAGGAGATTAAGGTAGTTAACAAAAACAATCTAAATAATCCGTCAGATAATTTTAAAAAAATATTGGACACGTATTTTTTTTTTCATGTAAACAAACAATTAAGACGATACAGTGCTTTGAAAATTCGTGTGATGTAGTAGTCTAAGACATTAGTATGGCATTTTTTACCGGTCAGTGACGTCACAAACCCCCACTCAAATCTTTGAATGACGCGTTTTATCTTCGTAAATTTTTATTGATTTGATAAAACAAAAAATACGTATTCAATATTTTTCGGTAATATTATATAACAGACGGACTAATTAGAATCACATTTTTTTTAGTCAGTAAACATCCGTATTCTGAAAATACGCTCACTTACTACTGCGTTTTGTTTCAGGTACACTGGACACTGTCCCATGCTGAAGTTCCGTTTCGGTAAATGCTACGGGGACAACACCAGGCAAATACTTCGAGAGATACGCTCTAAGGGACTGTTCAAGTAAGTTGAAATTGTATACGAAGCTTCGCTTTACACATGGAGCGACTGGCTGTCTGACCAAACCCTGTTAGGCCTTATTTACGGAGACGCGAGGCGTCGCGCGGCGCGTTGTACGTTTTTAATTCAAGCACATGGCGATGTATGAAAACGGTAACGATTTCAAACGACGATTTTACGAGAAGCGATTTTTCGCTCGTTAGTTTAAAATGTTAGTTTAAAAAAAAACACCGCAGGCATGGTGCAGAGGTGTGGTGGTAGTCTTTTTCAAGAAGGGCGACAATGCCCGGCTGAAGCATTATAGGCCCATCTCACTTCTGAGTCATGTCGACAAGTTGTTTTCAAGAGTCATTACCGAACAAGCCGGATTCCGAAAAGGCTTTAGCACCGTAGACCACATACACACGCTGCGGCAGGTTATACACAAGACCGAAGAGTATAATCTGCCTCTCTGTTTAGCGTTTGTGGACTACGAGAAAGCCTTCGATTTGATCGACACCTGGGCTGTACTACAGCCTCTCCAAAGATGCCAAATCGACTACACATCGAGGTGTTAAAGTGTTTGTACAAAAACACCACCATGTCAGTCCGACTCCAGGATCAGACTTCGGAACCTATCCTTCTGCAGCGAAGTGTGAGACAGGGGGACGTCATATCTCCGAAACTGTTCACCGCTGTACTGGAGATGTTTTCAAGGTTCTGGATTGGAGAGGACTAGGCATAAACATCGATGGCGACTACATCACTCACCTTCGGTTTGCCGACGATATAGTGGTTATGGCTGAGACCATGGAGGACCTCAGTACAATGCTCGATGACCTCACTAGAGCTTCCGAAAGACTGGGTCTTAAAATGAACATGGACAAAACCAAGGTCATATTATGTTGAATGCCCATGTAACACCCACTGCTATCAAGATCGGAGACTCTACACTCGAAGTTGTAGGCGATTATGTCTAACTGGGACAAACCCGAAACCGTTACCGACAAAACCCGAAGAATTGCCAAACTTAGGTGGCAGTGGGCAGGGCACATTACTCGCAGAACGGCGACCGCGAACCGGAAGACGTTGCGTTGGAAGGCCTCCCACTAGGTGGACCGATGACTTGGTGAAGGTTGCGGGGACCCGCTGGATGCAAGACGGGGCACGACTTAGGGGAGGTTTTGTTGCGGTGGACCCGCCTTTCAGTAAATAAAATAGCACGCGACTAGCCTTCTGTACGCGCCGCGCGACGCCCTGCATAAACGAGCCCTTAGTACTAGAATTATACTAGCTAATACGATCCCCTCGATAAAACATAGTTGTCACTTTCAGGAGTTTCAGGCCACTGCCATTACTACCTGTAACGACGATCCAAGATATACATGCGACAGCCTAAAGCTACGGCTTACCATGCTTTCCGAGGCATGGAGGGGGCTCGGTATTTAATGGATGGTCTCCCATTCACGGTCCGGCCTTGGCAAGCGTGACTTAACCTGAAGAGAAGAGTATGACGTAACAACCCAATAACTTGTTCCCGTGTAAATACCGAAAATTTGAAAACTCTGTTACGTAAACTATTATAGCTTTCAAATCTCACGTTAACCGTATAAATCGGTTGACCGAAAACAAGAACCTTTAATCAATCAAATCTGTTGACAACATTGACATGCAAAGAACCTAAACAAATATTAGGTTCTTATATATAATGTGTCCAACATGTATTCAAATATGTCCAACATAGCTAGGCCGTGATGGAACTTTTTCGCCACAGAATCTTATTAGGGGTTTCTTCTCAAATATTTCATTTTGATTTGGGAAATTACATTGTGTAATTTCTTGCTCTGTCTAGGAAGAACGGAGGGTCTATGGTATATCGAACTCTTGTGAGTGAAAATTGATTTTTCTTACTCTTCCGCTTTTCTTTTCTGATAAATAAAATTCGTTGCGTGATCATCATCACCGTTTTGCCTTTATCCCATGTTATTCGGGGTCGGCGCAACACGCGTTTTATTCTTCCGTTCTGCCCTGTCAGTCGGCACGCTGATATATATTCCTTCTTCCTTAGTGCTCTCACGCACTCCATCCATCTTTTCGTTGCAGGATCCAAGACAGTTAAATTATTTCTTGGGACCTCGTCTAGCTTCATAGTCTCAGTGCTTTTCTGGTGGGTGCCCATTGTTGATTCGGGCTTTCAGAAATTACAGTGGTTTAGTAGCAGTGCGGCGGGCTTGTCCCAAAAATATACCCGAGTCTTCTAAGAATCTGTAGGTACTTCATCTTTTAGAAAGGAAATTAGCCCCCATCCTGTCAAGACGAACGAGGTTGTTCAAATACCCCGAAGTCTTTATCTTAATTGATATCCATCTCATCCTATTGATTACGGCCACGTGATCAGTGCCTAATTAACTAGACTTACCGCACTGCTGAATATCAATAAGGCTTTCGTGAACCTACATTAATGAAGTGTATTCTATTATATTCAGATTTATTAATATAATTTTATTTATATATTCAGATTTTTAATTGTCCACAAGCATAAAAAATGATTCAACTTTGTAATTAGTCTGTAAGCTTTCTGTAAAAATAAAGTAAAGTAAAGTAAAGTTTACAATATAGATGTAGTACTGGGGTATTATAAATCTGTAAGTACTTAACTGACCGTCTGTTACCACACGGATGTTAGCGGATGAACAGATTTAGGTGAACTGTGGCACATTTTATTTCAAAAAGTTTTACGCAAATGGCTTCACTTTCCACTCCCTCCGGAATCCCTTGAAACAACGTGTAAAAATAAACTCGACCTTTGAACCACGTAATTTCAACCCACTTGTATTGCTTATAATGTGTAGGTACTTGGAATGAGCGACATTGACGCTAATCGGAGTCTTTCTATATTTTTTGACGGGACGTTGTCATATTTTGGAATGGATTGGGGGATTACCTGCGCAATACGGAGATATGGTCAAAAATAACTAACTCGAAGAAGAAAACGTGTGGCGTCAAAACCAAGTAACAGTGGACAAGAGCAGGAAGAGGAGAGACTTCTTTTGAAGTATTTTACCGATACTTCCGAGCCGTGCGCGAGCCTACTAATAAAGAACGTTTAGTCGTTATCCAGTCGTAGGTTGTGGAGGTCAGATAGGCAGACGCTCCGTTTAAAATACTTGTATTCATGCAGCTGCATTCGATTCACTGGAAGTTGAACCCAACTTAGTTGGGAAAAGGCCAGCCAGATGATGAACGAGCTCGTTTAGCCGTGGGCTAAACTAAGAATGATGTTTTCGCCAGTACTTAGATTATATAAATTAAAGTTACCCACATTTCTACCAAGCCACTAGAATACGAGAGGTCCGATGAAGTCATGAGTTCCGGGTACGAAGTCGGGCAAACTGTTATTGGCTAACATCCGGATTTTCGTAGTAGGAGCTACGGATTCGGGTATTATGCCCAGTTGATCGCAATAGGCTAGCCGTCTTTTAAATGGGACTATTATATATACCCGATGTTATGTTTGTAATAATTATACACATTTAAATTTTTCAGCAAGCCACTAGAATACCGTCCCCGGGACAACTACGAGCTTAACAACCTGCCGCGCTTCGAAGCACCCCAACGTGACGTGTACGACGGCATACGGAATAAGCCTACCGCGCACATGACCGGCTACACGGGATACGTTCCCGGGATGAACTTTAGGTAAGCTGGATGTAGTCCTCAAATATTGAGGTTGTCATTGGGCTTAAGTAATTAGTACTTATAAAAAAAAAAGTTGCCCCACACTAGGAATTTCTCCATCGACACGACGGAAGAAGTACTAAAAGTACCTCAAATCATAGGCATCAAGTCATCAACCGCTTTATAAGTTAATAACTGCCCAAGGATGATAAAGGAGTATGATAATGGAATAATGTAACATTTTCGATTCGAGAGAGAGTGAGGGTTCGGGGCTGCGGGTTGTTCGAAAGAGATACTGCGGTCTCGGCACAAAGAGCTAAGAAGGAACACGGGTGATTTTTAGTCAGTAGAAGTTCACACCGCACCGCAAACTAACTACCGCCGTGCCCAGAGCAGAGCGCGTGGAGTCGTTTCATGATTTCCCTACATCAAACAAAAACAAAAAAGGGGTCCGTGTATTTCAGCGCGCAATCTATAACGTTACCTCTACTACTATTTACATCTATAACAATTTTATTATAAATGTTAATATTATTAATTGTTAATTTACAAAATCCAATTTTAGATCGTTATATTACAGGCGAATGCTCCAATGGGAGGGCGCCGTAATGTTTATTACATACAGATTGCAGGGCTTCGTCCCTTACCTCCCTTTTCTTGTTAAATTTGGGACCTATCAAGCATTGTGCGCCATAATAAAAAGACTGCAAAGGTCGGAAACTCAACGAATGTACTAGTATATACTCGTATGCCTCGCAATTTTCTCATGACACAAAAAACCAAATTTTTACATATTTATATAGATTTTTACATAGAAATAGGTCTTACTAAAATAATACTAGTTGCTATTCTTTATATGCTTTCGACTTGTCAATGTTATGGTACTTAGGGTGTTTTAAAATTCAATGTTCGACTCAACCAGCCCGAGTTCAAAAACAGCTATCCTAACTTATATTTAGCTGTGCTTTGACGTACAGAACTAACACAAAATCAATCGTTACGCAAATGCCAAGGATTATTTAGCATTTACAATTTACCATCGACATAAAGGGTCGGATTTGGTATCAAGTTCAAAGAAAGAGCGTGATAAGTAAACGTTTACATGATAATTGGCTGTGCTGTCTTTGAAAAGAAAAATATTATTTTATAATACCTTGTGCCTGCGTTACACGGTGATGTGTTTTGCAGGCTCTGGTATAATGGCCTCTAGGGTGTAATGGTAAATTGCTAGCCATATCTCTCAAGGGCTGGAATGGGACTTCTGGTAACAGTAACTGCCGATAGATCGCGAGCAAACTTGCCCTAAACGCCCTAAAGCAATTAAAAGTCATATTTATATAGAAGAGTAGGCTAAACACCACGTTAAAGACACCGCCAGTCAGATATTTTATCGATTTCTATCATAAAGTATAATCGTAAATTCAAACTGGAAATTTAAATAGATTTAAAAATCTTATCAGATTATGTAGCAATTAATCTTATACGAAAAATTATAATGAAATTACCACTGATAGAAGACAGGTAGATTAAAATCTGAGATCCGAACAAGAAACTAATCTTAACTAAATGAATGTTAATGCTATCTTCCAGTTACGGAAAATCATACGGACGAACTGCAGACGACTGTATGGCGAATTTCACGGATAGACAACGGGAACTTCGACGTAAAGCAGATTTAAATAGAAGCTATGTTCGATCAAGAAGCGCGCCCAAGATGGAAACAATACACTCCAGAGATGAAATACGACGGGACTTGAACAGATTCAGAGAGATTAACAAGTATAAAGGTGAGCTAACTGAATTTAGGAAGGCCTTCGATACTGTAAGCTGGTGAAAAAAGATTGAATTGGGAAACCATTAGATCAGAAATGTAAAGAAGCTTTAGCCGTTAGGTGTAATAATTCCAATGACGTTAGAGTCCCTTTTTAAATTTAAATTCAAACACTATCACTTTACTTTTAAATACCTATTAAGTTAGTTTCGCAAGGCTTTATCTTAGGTCCTCGTCTAATTTACTATTTTATTTTTCAGAGAACACAATATCGCCGGAGTTTCCACCGATAGCAGGCTACACTGGACACATCCCACGAATTAAAGGATCTGAAGCGTCGCTCAGTCAACGATACCATTGCGCAGCAAAACGTGGTCTTGAACTCATCAAAATGGAGAGAGATAATCGCAAAGAAATACAAAATGCCGATACTAACATCAAACAAATATTGAAAGAAAACGGGAAGAAGTATTCGTACTGGAATTGGGGATAGCATACAGGTAGAAGGATGTTTTTCACCAAGAGACGGTGAACATTCTTCTATAAAAAACGGAACGAACAGTATTTTCTTAGAACTAAAAGGAATTCGAGTCAGTATACTAGATTTGTACGTCCATGTCATAGTCATTGTCCATAGGCCTATTTTTAATGAATGCGTGCGATTTGAGAAAATATATTTTATTAGTAATTCTAAATGTTAATGATTTCGCTATATTCTGTGTTGTGTGAGAATTCCTGAGAAAATGTGATATGTTTTAGAATGAACATTTTGAAGTCATGGTCGATGGAATAATCCTTTTTCAACTGCATAGCATTTGGTGCACAAATAGAGAAAATGCATTCAAAGAGTATTTTGATCATACTCCGAATTTGATTATGCATAAAGTACAAACACTGAAAATAGTTTGGTTAAGTCTATTGTATATTTTAAAAATAAACTACATAGTAATTGCGTACTAATTTGTTTTATTAATATCATAGTTTTAATAGAAATAAACATATAACTTGATAAACTATCTGACAATTTACAAAAATATTTAATAATCTAAATATAGGTATAAAAATAATTACTTTTGTTTTTTTGGCTTTAGTACAACTGGCCGAAAATATTCAACCTTATGATAATACATAGCTTTTTTAGTGTTATGTCATGTCCTATACGACTACCTATTAAATAACTTAAATAATAATAATTTATAACTAAGTTACGTTTAAGCTGTATTTTAGTTGTCACAGTATCACTTGGTACAAATTGGATTTTTGGCCTACTGAGGGAGTGGGATGCCTGCGTGGGATTAACCATGGGAGGCCTGTGTCTCAACAGTGGAAATTATGCTTTGCATAAAGCTACATATTCTAGTAAATTGAGAGTGGCTTAATTCCAACATTGACACAAGTCTAGTTAGCTAAAATCACACATGTATTAAAAATGTTTTTTTTTTTTTAATTTATTATTAAAACATCAAAATACAGCCTAAACACATAAAAGGTACATTAACATAAGGCACATACAATCTTAATTCAGAAAATAGTTTCGTATTAGTTGCCTACATTAAAAATTCGTTGCCATAAAGCTACACTAGTAAAAAACTAAATTATCTTTTTCTTCAGTGTGATATTATATTTTTTACTCTTACTGGCGAATTATAATAAGTTAGTATTTTTAATATTTTAAAAGTTATTATGACATAAAAAAAACTAGACACTTTAAAGACAGCAATACAGTCTATGAGGATATATTTATATTTAAATGCACCAAATATGAAGTGATTACCAAGAGTGTTAACATTTGATTCCTTATCTTTTAATTATCATGTTATTTTTCTATTATGATAATAGTGAAAGATCTCACAACTGACTCATATTATAACACATTTTTCCATTCTAAACAAAAATGTATTCACTTAGCAAAATTTTTGTGATACAACGGTATCTACTTTGAAACAAGACCTATTTTCCAATACTATGGCTTCCAAAATACTATCTTCGCAAAGATGTTAATTAACACAGTAGGAGAAAACCACGTTCAAAAATTTATCACATGTATACCTACATATTCCGAAAATTCACAATGAAGGTTTTATTATTTTTGTGTGAACATTGATTTAGGAGCACACTCACGTGACACACACACCATTTCAAAACTGGCACCGGTTTCCTTAAGACTTTAAACTTACAGTAGAAACAGGATCTAATCAAGTGTATGCTTTGTTTACATTCCTGGCAACACAAGGAAAAAATCGACTACAGTAAATTAACTTTCAGGTGTCATTTCAACAATCTTACCAGTTCTCTCATCAACACCATCTACAATCACTGGTTTGTCGTCTTCAGCTATTTTTACATTTTCATCTACTCTCAGCTCCTTATTTCTATCTGTGGCTAGTTCTAACATTAAAGTTTCCAACTTCTGAGCTTTTCTTGTCTCATTGTGAGTGATCAAAGCACACAAGTGTTCTGTTAGTAACTCTTTTTTCTCCTTTTCTTTTTGTAAATGGATTTTCGCTTGTAGAAACTCCTTTTCGACTTTTAGGTAGTGTTTTCTGGAATTAGAAATTTTGTATATATTAGTATTTTGGTATTTGTTCAATCAATCAATCCCTGGGTTCTATTCTCTGGTAGGCCATAGTGTTATTAGGTTTTTCTACCAGGAATTTCTCAGTAGCAGCAACCCAGTTGATGGCAATAGGCTAGCCCCCAATTACAAGAACTTAAACATAACTGGCGAAATGTTGGTGTACTATTAGATACACCTCTGCCTAACCCTTCGAGAAATACAGGCATGATGTTATGTTCTTTGTCTTTGGTTCCCCAAAAGGCAATCTTCCCGTCCTGATCGCACATGCATGACAGAAGATGTGTCCGGCGTATCGTAATAGGGATGTTTACCGACTATAAAAAATATGATTCTACGAGTAATTAGTCCGTCTGTTAGATTATCGAAGTATTGGCTAAGTATTTTTGTTTTATCAATGTAATAAAAATTGACGAAGATAAAAATGCGACAAAGATTTGAGTGGGGGTTTGTAACGTCAGACCGCTAAAGAATGTCATACTTACTAATGTCTCAGAAAATGACGCCACACACGAGTTTTCAAAGCATTGTATCGTCTTCGTTGTTTGTATACGTGAAAAAATAAAAAATACGTATCCAATATTTTTTTTGGAAATCTATCTGACGGACTAATTCAATTTTTTTTGTGAACATCCCTATTAGTAGACCTCGTTTTGTATAAGCTTCCCGTCAGAGAGAGGTCAGTGTAGACTAGTTTTGCTTAACTTAAGTGGTCGTCGTACGTACTAACGTTTTGTTTGAGAAGTATCTATTTCTCTTTACTGGGCTTACAACGAACAATGTGCAGCTGATTTTCCATCAGACGTGCGAAAAGCGATAATCCTGAAGTCAGGGCTTTGCTGCGAGTTGTTCGAAAGAGATACCGCGGCCCCGGAACACAAAGGACTAAGAAGGACCATGGGTGATTTAGTCAGTAGAAATCTGACACTCCCTTCCTTCCGGTAAGAACGCACTTGATGATTTCATACCCACCAAAAACCAAAAAAAAGGGTTTGAAAAACCCAACGGTAAATGCTCATGTTGTCGCGTCAGTTTCTATGGGTTAAACAACATTTCAAAGAAATTATTTTGTTATATTACCATACAAAGGCTATTTTGTTATATTACCATACAAAGGCTGGCTCAAGTCGTGCGTGAGTATTTGTATTTTCAAACAACATCAAAAGTGTTAAACATAGAATAAATAGTGCACACCGCAAAGTGAAGCTGGTAGATTCCAAACTTCAAGCGCATTTATTTCATTTAACACAGGTGTTTAGTAAATAGTTTAAATAAAACTAAACACCTGTTGATTAAACGAAAACATTGTTGCTTGTGGGAATTTAAAATTTCGTAAGACACATGTAAATGTTCAGTGGACGGGTGGGCCGCAATCCGTTGAACACAAACATTATTTTGACAAATCAACAGACATACATATTATGTATTGTATTATTTTGTAGTTCAGTTTTGTTGTATATTTGTAGTTCAGATAGAATCTTATTATTTTGAGCTGATTTTGTCAGACAACAAGGTACTCTTCTTCAAAAAATTCCGGCCCATAAGGGGTCTTCGGCAGTACTCTAGCTAAAATCCGACAAACCGCTACAACATAACATTCAAAATAATTCAAATAAAGTTATAAATAGCTTACTCAGCATCGGCATAGCTCAGGCAAGCCTGGTCGATCTTCTGCCTCAATACTGAAACATCTTGTGAGAACTGACTGTCCAATACTTGTAGCTCCTTCTTGATTTTCTCTAGTCTCAACACCTCTTCAGTTGTTTGTTTGGTCCTGTAACAAAACATACAAATTTGTGCGTTTGCAAAGAACCGTGATGAAGGCAGTGTGAAGATATGATTATCTATGTGAGGGCAAACTCAGCCAGATATTGGATAAGGCAGACACGTTAGGAGGTTAAAAACAGGCCAAGTACGAATCGGGTTCGCGGATGAAGGATTCCGTACCATCTTAGTACCCCTCCTTAGTACCTACGCCTTTTCTATTTACCTGACTGCTTAAGATTGATGGTTATTTTTTTATTATTTGTTGGTATAGCGGCAACAGAAATACACATTCTGTGAAAATTTCAACTGTCTAGCTAATACGGATCATGAGATACAGCCCGGTGACAGACAGATAGACGGACAGCGGAATCTTAGTAATAGGCTAAGGTTATGGAGCCTTAGAAAGAGAAAGGTATTTGCCCAGCAATGGGATACAATCCTCATCTTACAGCCCTTATCCCATTATATTTGGGATCGGCGCAACACGTTTTTTTCTTCCATTCTTGGAATGGAATGAGAGACAATGAAAGCTCATAAACAAATACAAAAGATGCAGGGTATTTGATTTTTAGATGAGTGCAAAAGTTGCAATAAATAGCGTTTAAAAGGGAGGAAGCTGAGTTGCCTTGGATAATGCTGATTTGAAACTTCAATTTGGAAGCAGACCATTTCGATCTTCTAATTGGAGTACTAAGACATTTACTGTTAAAAAGTAGGTGATGTTTTTGATAAATATTTGCCTCGTAAGGATTTCACTGACATACAACCGCAGATGAAAGTTATGAAGACGGGATGCTGTAACAAACTTTCGGAATTTCCCATACAGATGTTATCACACAATTCTTAACTTATACATCACTTAAAATCATACACAAACCACTAACCATATAGTCTTAGTGACGAGGTTATAAAACTTACTCATATTAACCATTTTTATAAATAAATTTATTTGTAAACCACAAATAAATATCACTACAGGACATTTGAACGGAATACACACTACTGAATCATAGGGACAGATAAAGCCACTTGTGTAGATAGTGGGCATTGATAACACGAGATATAGTTGCCTGAAACGGTCTGTTTATTCTATAGAATAACGATTTTGCGTGAATTTATCACATCTCTGTTGCATTCCGGTAGAGCAGATAAAAATATAGGTAAAGGTCAAGGCGCCATAAGTTATATCTTGACCTGTAAAGTTAAGCCGCCATTAAATGTAACCAATATAAGCGTGGCTTAGCCTGTATGAAAGGATGGATCACCTAAATATTAAATAGCACCTCGGAAAAGAAATCAACCCAAACTGTGATGAATCGTGATTTTCGAGTATCTCTATCTCATTCTGTCACGCAACGGCGTCATTTGGTGAAGCGAGAAGTCCGCCAGCATCTGCATTATATCTACATCGAAAGGACTGTAACGTGGGATTAGATTTCTAAGTGACAGAAAGGAAATAAAATAGGGAGAGGGAGACCAAAGAAAAGATGGATGGAGTGTCTGAGGAGTGATATGAAGGAAAGAGGAATAAATGATAGCGTGACGACTGACAGGGCAGAATGTAAGAAAAAACGTGATGCACCGACCAAATGAAATGGGATGGGCAGGAAGCCCACTGTGTAGAGGATGCATGGAGGCCGAGGCCGAAAGTTTAAGTATGATTATTCAGCCTCTAATGTTCCCACTGCAGGGACTCAGGCCTCCTCTCTAGGAGAGGGATGGGCTATGATCCACCACGCGGGCCAAGTGAGGATTGGTAGATGTCACATGTCTTCGAATTTTTTGGTTCTAAGACATGCCGGTTTCCTCACGATGTTTTCCTTCACCGTTTTGAGAGCAGTGTTGATGACATAAAATACACAAAGTAATGCACCTGAGTGGGTTCGAACACACGACTCACTGTTTGTAAGTCGGGGCCGCTACCACTGGGCCACCACTGCTCTACCTATGTTGTTATGTAGAGGAAACTAAGTACTATAAAGGGTACAATATTTGTAAAGCAAGAAGAGGAAAGGTCAGGGGTGTAGTACTCGCAACCGGGGTGCGTTACCGGTGGTATGACATTGGACGCCACGCAGGCAAAAAGAGTAATATGTAAGTATCGTAGCAGGTGGCGATGGCGTTCTGTGGTTTTTGTGCATACGTCTATGAGAAAATGACGTGAGTTTTTGTATGATTTGAGAAGGGGAAGACTCATAAAACGAGTCATATTGAGGAGGTTATCGATTTTGACTACAAGATAACAAAGACAATGTAGGCTATTGGTTAGTATTTTAGTAGATACTAGCTGTTGCCAGCGGCTTTGCCAGCTACAACTCGAAAATTATCCCACGGGAAGATAAAATCGAGTTAAAAACTATCCTATGTATTAATCCAGGTTATAACTGTGTACCAAATATCCGAATCCGTTCAGTAGATTTTTGCGTGAAAGAGTAACAAACATCAATCCATCCATACTTACAAACTTTCACGTTTATAATATTAGTGAATATTTAAAAAATTAGGTAGCATTATGGCATAATAAATCATATCGAAGTATTATTTGTCAGCTAAAATGCTGCCGATAAAAATTAATCGACATTTACGAGCGTAGCAATTTAATAGAAACATGTGTTTAAACAACACTGTTGGCCTAGTTTATATGCTATTGCGTACTACTATAATATTCAATTCATTGTTATTTTATTCCCAACGTAATTTTTTATGGATAAAAAGACAATGCAATTCATCAATGGGAGGCCCAAAGTGAATGTATTGGCACACTTCTTTAGCAACCGCAAATGTGTGTTTTATACCAAGTCATTTTCGAGTTCTAACGTCGCCGCGTCGCGTCGGTACAAGCTTAAACCATTCAGCCAGTTCTTGTATTAAGAAAAAAAATAAGGTCACAATAAAAAATAAAAAATGATTGTTTTTATTTATCTATATATATAAAAGAAAGTCGTGTTAGTTACTTCACTTATAACTCAAGAACGGCTGAACCGATTTAGCTGAAAATTGGCAGGGAGGTAGTTTAGAGCCAGGAGAAGGACATAGGATAGTTTTTGTTCTTTTTTTTTTGGGTAAGTAGATAGTTAGGTTGTAGGTAGGTAGATAGGTAGGTAGGTAGTATTTAGGTAGGTAGTAGGTAGGTAGTATTTAGGTAGGTAGTAGGTAGGTAGTAGGTAGGTAGTAGGTAGGTAGTAGGTAGGTAGTAGGTAGGTAGTAGGTAGGTAGTAGGTAGGTAGTAGGTAGGTAGTAGGTAGGTAGTAGGTAGGTAGTAGGTAGGTAGTAGGTAGGTAGTAGGTAGGTAGTAGGTAGGTAGTAGGTAGGTAGTAGGTAGGTAGTAGGTAGGTAGTAGGTAGGTAGTAGGTAGGTAGTAGGTAGGTAGTAGGTAGGTAGTAGGTAGGTAGTAGGTAGGTAGTAGGTAGGTAGTAGGTAGGTAGTAGGTAGGTAGTAGGTAGGTAGTAGGTAGGTAGTAGGTAGGTAGTAGGTAGGTAGTAGGTAGGTAGTAGGTAGGTAGTAGGTAGGTAGTAGGTAGGTAGTAGGTAGGTAGTAGGTAGGTAGTAGGTAGGTAGTAGGTAGGTAGGTAGGTATGTATTTAGTAGGTAGGTAGGTAAGTAGTAGGTAGGTAGTAGGCAGGTAGTAGGTAGGAAAAAGGGCATTGCAAGGCATGCGGGTTCAGCTAGTAGTATAATAAATTCCAAATCTAGTGGCTCAATTCTGGGACCTCTAAATCTAAATGGTGTCATTTAGATTTCCATCAACACATTAAGAAGAAGAATATAATAAATAAGGCCGTTTGGTTTCCAGGTTTGGTTAAAAGAAAAGTACAAAAAATGGGGATAGGTATGAAATGAAGTTAAGCCAGTGCTCTACACATAGGTACGTGTTACTATGTCTGTACACGTGGACGTAAATCTCCGAAACCACCCAACCAATTAAAATCAAATTATATGCGTGTTTTGGTTGGTTCTAGCTTGAAGATAAGATAGTTTTGACACTATAGGAGGCGAAGAGCGAAACAGGAACGGATCGCTAGTTTAACTATAATTTTAAGGCAACGAATGACATACGAGTTCAGGAGTGGAGACCGCGTTCCAGCAAGTACCTATAGTGAGGGCAAGTGAGTGTGACAATGATGCCACTGGTAGATATACCAATGCCTTTTAAAGGAGGCTGGGACAGCCTAGATTCGGAAGATAAAGGACAGGGTGTTCCGACGTGATCCGAACGCCAGCCATGTACTATCTACACTAATATTATAAAGAGGAAAGATTTGTTTGTTTGTAGCGAATAGGCTCCAAAAGTACAGGACCGATTTAAAAAATTCTTTTGGATTCTAACACTATCCCCGGGTGACATCGGCTATTTTATCCCTGTATTCCCACGGGAACGGGAACTACGCGGGTGAATCCGCGTGACGTCCGCTAGTGATAGTCTAAATTGGTTTATTTGAATGATATCATACCTATCAGCCAGAGCTTTCGCTAGCATCTCCTTCCTCTTCTTATTCTGTTCTTCCATCAGTTTCTGCCTCAGCTGCAACTCTTGTAACTTCACCCTATGATTCTCCAGTTCATCTTCTGAATAATTATCGACACCCCTAACAATGTCAGGCGCCTCATTTACACTGTTCTGTCTATCGAGAACTGGCGAATCGGATTCCTTAAAACTTTTGTATGTGTTTTCTGTGTCCATTTCGCTGGATTTTATATTTGTTTCTACAATATTTTCTTTACTAACTTCTGTGTTAACATTGTCATTTTTATCGACATTACTAACTTCTGTGTTAACATTGTCATTATTATCAACATTTTCTTTGTTATTTTCAACAGTTATGTCTCTGTTTGGTGTTGTTGGCGATCTTAAGCTAAGTTTACATTTGTCAAATTCAATGTTGTCTATAGATTCATCTGAATTGAGTTTCTGTAATATTGGTGATTTATATTGGGCGGCTGTTGAGATCCTCTTCAGTCTGAGGCCAAGTTTGTCAACTTTCTTCACATTTGTTGCGTATATTTTGGGGGCTGTAACAGAAGAAAATAACATTTTTCGATCATTATCATCAGCCTATAATGTTCCCACTGCAGGGACTTTGCAGGGTGAATGCTTTATGGAATAATATGGAATTGTCTCAAACTTCCTTTGTGTGTTTGGGTAGTTTCGTTTAGTTAAACTGGGCTTTTATCCACACTTACAACTCTTGATTGGGCCATTGTGCGTGATGTTTAGAGAATTCCTACTAAACCTAATCCCTAATCCTAATCAACATAGGTTGTCCCAAAATTGTAGCAGCCTTCCCAGACTACTGCAGGCTTCCATGAGAGTTAATGGGAATTGTAGAGTTTGTGCCCGGTGATCTGCCACACTCCTGCACTCTAGGAGTACGTGCCGTGGCGTTTCTTCCACCTCCATGCAGCCCCTACACAGTGGGCTATCTGTTACACCTATGTTATGTAGATGTTTGTTTAAGGAACAGTGACCTGTTAAAATTCCTATGATTTTACGGATTTTGTCCCTTTTAAGTTTGATGAGATTGCAAGTAAACTTCATTGATGCCTCCGGAACTGCATCTTTTGTTTGCCTGCATCTTTCACTGTTTCTCCTTTCGCTGAGGTGTTTTCCTATGGTTCGTGAACGCAGCCATGTTTCTATTTGGGCCTGAGGTATGGGCAGCATTGGTGCCAGTCCAAACACTGTAACGCTTGAGCCTTACATGTGTGTTTGGGTATAAAAGAACCAACAGAGGTTGGAGTGGGTCAGTCTACTTTTTAGCGAGACAACGAAAGATTCAAAGAGATATCTAGTGGGATAAACTGTTCAGTAGTGTTTTGCGATTGTGTATAAGTGTTTTGTGAGTTATAAAGTTGATTTGTGTGTTTAATTGGTAGTGTTTTTATTTATCCCATAGCGATAAGCAATGATGATATTATTTGACTGGCCTGTTGGTCTAGTGGTTAGTGACCCTAACTGCTATGCCGGAGGTTGTGGGTTCGATTCCCACCCAGGACAAATGTTTGTGTGATGAGCACGATCATTTGTTCTGTGTCTGGGTGTAATTTATCTATAATATGTATGTATTTAGAAATATAATAAGTATGTTTATCAGTTGTCTAGTACCCATAACACAAGCTCTGCTTACCTTGGGACTAGATGGCATTGTGTGATAGTTGTGGAATATTATTATTATTTCCTTTATTTAACTTTATACATATAAATTATATTTTTAAATATTCCTATACAAAATAATATAAAAAAACATTTAGAAATATAAAAAAATATTATTATTATTATGCAGCTAGAAACATAGTCCAACTGCTGTGCCTCCATAATTTTCTCTGACTTATTTTACTTAGAGTAGTGTTTCACTACATGAAACCCTCTATGCTTTAAACATTTAGATTTATTTCTTATGGTACATTTACTAAAAAAAAATGAGTGTGGTAAAAAACTAACAAATAAAACAAGCATGTTTGGAAGCAGGCGTCTCATTCAAATTTTATTTAATATTTTATTGTGGGTTTTCTATTCAAATGCTGCTTCCAAATGTTTTGTTTTTTGCATCGTTTTTTTCTCTTATATTTTTATTAAAAAATGCTACAATTGTACCATTCGCTGTTATAACAAATAAAGTTCGGCCGTTCAGAGAATGCGTTCCTGACACGTCGCGATTGAACTGACGACGTAACTTTGTAATGGCGTTGCAGTTACGATAAAAATATTTTTGCTGGTTGTTTACCGTTTTAACAATTGATGAGCATTAAAACAACATTATTATATCAATAATCAATGAATGTTATAATTTTGTGCCAAACTGAGTGTCAAAAAACTTGGTAAACAATATTTTTCTAAATCTATACTGCGCTATTACAAGGTTATGTCAGCGCTTTATATTTGTAGTGCTGTGCTAAAAATAACAGGCAAGTATCGTAAACTGTTCTTATACAGTTATACTTATATTTTAATATAAAATAATACGCTTTGTTTTTCTATTTAAGAATTTGAAAATAATGGACTTTATGATAACTTTTATGAAATATAAAAATAAAACTATGACCAAACTAATTATACATGTAGGCGAAGATGATGAACACACCACCTCCTCAAGCGAATCGGAGTCTGATTAATATTCTGTACGCACATTCAATTCAATGTGCTTACTTTATTGCATAGAAATACAGATTGTAACTTTGTAACAAAGAATAAATAAAACAATTTTATTATATGAATATTAGCTTTTTTTTGGTTTCCACTTAAATAACTAAAATATAAATTTTAAATGATTCCAATTAAAAACGAAAATAATCTTAAAATAATGCGGCGGTTCATTTTGGAGGAACGGTAACGAACTCAGTGTTATGTTGTGCCCATCACTAGACGTGACTAACTGATAGGTGTCAGGAACGCATTCTCTGAACGGCCGTAGTATAGTACTGTATAATTATGATATATTCATACAATCACTGAACAACCTTGATGATTAGATGATTACCCATCTGATGCTTAATTCACCTTCACATTTAATTGAAATACAAAGAATACTACTATTTGAGAAAGCTTTTTGTATTTGCTTTTTGTATTCTTGAAACAAAACTTCTTCTGTAATAATTCTCATAATTTGATTCTAATCTGGTGAGGTGTTTTAACTGCATCATAATGTGAGATTAAAAGAAAAAATAGAACAGTAGACCTACTATAATAATAGAAACAATACACTATTATCTGAATTTGTTATCAAAACATTTTTTTAAAGAGTTAACACTATGTTGAGTCTAGATATTGGGTTATTCCACGCCTCTCAGTACGTTGTCTTTGTGAATCTATTTGTATAAGTGTTCTCATTTTTTTTAGAGTAAACAACTAACAGTTCGCTAGTTCACCTTTTTCTGTTGTAGCCTTCATGATTAACTTTGCATACGTAGTCATGCTAAAAACCCTGTGGTATAAATTATTCGCTAAAATTAGTTACGGATACGAATAGGATGTGTGTATTTACCGCTGTTTGAGCCCGTTTCCCCGGATTTTATTCGTTTCAGTTCCTCTTCACTAAAACCTGAAAAAGTCGACATAGTATAAAAACGTCGGGAACAATTTTTCTCATTAATGATAACTGTCTTTATTGTACACAATTTATAAAATAAAAACTAATAATTAGCCGTTTTAGAAGAAAACTGCGGTCGCAAACAGTGACGACACGACAAGTTGATCAAGTTGACGTTTGTGAGAAAGTGACAGTGAGTGATGGAAGGGAATACGTAAAGACGTTTCGTTCGTAGTTGGTGACGTGGTTTTATTCATGAAGAAATAAAATGTAAAATCTTGCTGAAGCTGGAGAGAAAACGGTATAACGGTAACGGTAAAATTATGATTATTCTTTCATTTATTATATTTCTAGATATTTATAAATTAAATGGCATAAATTGTCTTGTTAGTTGTCTGTCTATAAATTCTATAATGTCTATCTATTAGTATCTATGGTTTTAGTTTATTTGATCGGCTAGCGGCGGCGTGTCTAGGTTATATTTTTCAGTTTAATAAGTAAAAGGTACAAATTCGTCATAAGTTAAACTTCTTTTGAGATATTATTGTCAAACTAAGTGCAAAACTACATATAAATTGTCTTTTTCCAGAAAATACTATTAAAATGTCGACGGCTATGCCAATAAACCCAAAACCCTTCCTCAACAGTCTAACGGGCAAGTCCGTGCTAGTTAAACTAAAGTGGGGCCATGAATACAAAGGTTTACTTGTGTCTGCTGACGGATACATGAACTTACAACTAGCTAATACCGAAGAAATCGTCGAGGGTGCATGTACAGGTTAGTTTATTTGTGATGGCAGCAAACAATGCTATAAGTACAGTCAGCATCAGAAGTAGATTAACACTGCTCAAAGTAGATTTTTTAATAAAAACCTGTTGAACGTACTAAGAAGTTATTGGTCAGTAGAGGCAATTATTGAAGAGTAAGGAATATAGATTAAAAAATTAAAAATACCTGGAGGAATTCCTGTACATAAAATAATTAAAATTCTGATATGTTAAGCTACTTCTGTTGCTGACCATACAAAGAGGATGTATTGAAATTGAGAAATATAAAGCTAGCAGTTGTAAATAGTGATTATGAACTCTAGGTAAAAGATTCTCGTGTTGATCTAAAATTGCTGGTTGGTTGGGGGAGTAATCCTAATTGCCACTAAAGCCAGATGAGTTTCTCAATAAAGCTAGCAGTGGTAAATAAATAGTGATTATGAACTCTGGGGAAAAGATTGTGTTGATCTTAAATTGCTGGCTGGTTGGGGGAGTAATCCTAACTGCCACTCAAGCCAGATGAGTTTCTCAGTTTGTTGCGTTCCTTTTGTTTGACTCAAAGAAATAATAGTGCAATCAGACCAGACCAACCAAAGTAATATTTTTCTTTGCACATTATTACTTTTATCTATGACTTCACCGGCATATAATATATGTCTGGAATTGATCCTCAGGAACAAATTGCCTGGGTAAAATGATTGAATGTCCCAACCCATACTAAGGTTTCTGTGTACTTTCTTTCATCCCAATGTGTTCCAGACAGACAAGAGTTAGCTTATTTTAGTGCTGAAAACAACCATTAGCTTTATTTTTATTTTTCAGGTAACCTAGGAGAAGTCCTTATCAGATGTAACAATGTACTGTATGTAAGAGGAGCCGAGGAAGAAGATGAAGAGGGAGAAATGAAAGAATAAAAAAGTTTAATGTAATTATTTAGATTTTAGGGTTAGAATAAGTTTTCCATACTTGTAAGTTCGTCAACAGCCATACAGATTTCTGTATCACATGTTTTGGCATAAGTCAACATGTTTCTTCTTCTCACATTACTATTTTAAACTGGTAATAACTAAGGTATTTCCACAATAAGTGTGATATAAAATTGTACTAAGCTTGCTGATACATTTTCAAATATCTGATAATAAACCAAATAAAAAGGGTTTTATCCAATACTTTTTGTTTATTTATCAATATAATTCCAGTAGATATTCCACTGTAGGGACTAAAGTCTTACCTATATTTTAAAACTACCTGATTGTCAGTAGTCTAGCCTAAAACCCTACAACATATCACCAAAAGGTAGGGAAAAATCTATAAAACTGGCCTAAAAACTTGACATGATTAGGTACAGTACAGTACAGTTACAGCAGTTACAAACTACACTTCTGGCCACATCTATTGGCCCACCTTAGAGTTTAGGTTTCGATGGCCCCTACCGAAATATGATTGCTAGATTGAACAAAAACTGTTGATGCAGTTTTAAACCTGATACATTTTACCATCTTTTTCGATCGTATTGTTTTAAATTTGAATTCAGAATACCATACGACATGGAGCTACGCCTAACAAGTTGGATATGCGCCTTGTTAAAGGCAATTGATGTTTGAATAAAAAACATGTTTTATCAAATAAAGGTTTAATTTAATAACGCGTGTTGCCTCCATGGGCATCTACCACAGCTCTCATACGATTAGGCATAGAGTTTATCAACCGCTCTATGAAATTTTGAGGGATCATCTCCAATTCCTCTTCTATGGCAGTTTTCAACTCCTGCATCGTCTGGGCAACTGGCTGACGAGCCCTTACACGTCTTTTTAGCTCGTCCCACATGTGCTCAATGGGGTTCATGTCTGGGCTTCTGGCTGGCCAGTCCATAACTGTGATGTTCACATCCCGAAGATATTCCCTGACGATGCCGGCCGCATGGGCTCTTGCATTATCATGCATAAAAAGGAAATTTGGGCCGACATAGTCCGCGTATGGTATCACGTGAGGTTCTAAGCACTCACGAATGTACCTTTCAGCATTTAATGTTGGCAGCCGTGGTCCTGTAACAACCTCAAGTTGAGTTTTGCCGCTCGCGGATATACCGCCCCAGACAGTCCATGAGCCACCGCCATAAGCAACCCTCTCTTCAAAGCAGCATTGTGCGAAACGCTCTCCCTTACGTCGGTAGACCTTCTTCCTTCCATCATTGCCATGTAACACAATTTTAGACTCATCAGAAAAGAGTACACGGCTCCAATCTTGCTGTGTCCAATTTAAATGACTGCGTGCGAAATGAAGGCGCGCTGTTCGGTGGGCTCGCGTTAGTTTGGGCCCATTAGCTGGCTTGTGTGGTACCATATCGCGTTCTTTTAACCTTCTCCGAACAGTTCGAGCGCTCACAGATACTCCGTGGAAGTCGCGAAGTTGGTTTTGTATCTCAATGGAGGTAAGGTGACGATTTCTCAAGCTGGTCGTCACGATGAATCGATCCTGCCTTTCAGTTGTGACCCGAGATCGTGGCTTTCCTTGGCGACGAACAAAGCCGCCAGTCTCTAGGTACCTCCGATAAACATTTCGGACCGCAGATCGACTTAAATTAAGTTGAGCACTCACGTTTCTTTGGCTGTGTCCGGCCTGAATAAGTGCCACAGCTTGGGCGGCGACTTCAGGTGAAGTATCCATAGATTGATAGAACCTTACCTTAATGTTAAGAATAAGTAATGTTTGTTGCAAAACCAAAGATATCAATCACTTTTTCAAGAATTAAATCCAAGTAAACCAATAAAACCAAGTTTTCTTAGTAATCGATTGTTTGATATCAACAAACAGGCTCCAAATTGTCTTTTGTTTCTTTAAATTCTGTGTTCGAAATTCAAAAAAAGACTATTGAATGAAATTGTGAATGTGCCAGGTTCAAAACTGCATAAAAACTTTTTGCTCGACCTAATATAAAATTTTAGCTAGGACCAAACGAAACTGAAAATACAAGGTGGGCCAATAGGTAGATGTGTCCAGAAGTGTATAATAATAAAAACCACAACTTATCAATTTATCATATTATTCTCTTTATTATTTAACAAATAATATTTACAGAGATCACAACATTTATACTGGCATTATACATCAAAAGGTTAATTATTGTTGTGCCAAATGTAGTACAATGAAGAACCATAATTTGAAAATAGTACTACACAATGAAGATTTTCTTTTTAGACAAGCATGTGAACACTATACGGAAGTTATCTCAATATAAAATTTACTTAAATATGATTACTAGTGAAAATAAATTCGTTATCTATTTTGTATAGTGACGAAATGCCAAGGATGAAGAACCTTCTGCCATTTAAATAATATCGGCAGCGAATATTATTTGAATTGGTGCAAAGAAAAGAGTAAATAATGTGTTTATATACATGATAACGTCGAAGGCGCATTATTTTAAAGCAATAAGGTCAGTTGGGGCAAGTGCGGATTTGGGGCAAGTGCGGTGAGCATCATTAGACAAAAAAATAGCAATGATACCGTAAACTGGGGTTATTTGGGACCTCCGATGCTATTTGGGCCACTCCAAATTATGGTTTTCATATGGTAATGTGTGGTTTTAGGTTAATAGTAGGGAAAAAGAAAAAACATCTGGCAACACTACATCCATCGACAATTTTGACAGTTTGACATTTGAGGTTATGTTGTTGCACGTGCCGCAAAAAAAACGTGGTTTCTGAATTACTAAATTTTTGTTCAGTTTCTATAGTGTCCAACTTTCATCTCCAGCCCAAAAACTATAAACGTAAGTAGAATATCATTATGATCAACGAAAAGTAAAGTTATTCAGGACTAAAATGCGATATCTGTTAGTAGAATAAACAATAATTTTATTAGATTTTTCTTAGTTTTTTCATAACGGTGATATTTAGGACAGCATTTGGTGTTATTTGGGCCGATTAGAGTTCAAAAAAGTTGAGGTGATATTTGGACCGGCCGTCCCAAATAGCCCGGCTTTTGCGAAATAAAATTTTTCAGAAATACTAACGTGATGTTTCAATTATTCTTTTTCAAGGTACGAACAAGTCTTATGTGAAGAAACAATGGGACGTAAATATAAAAAGACTTACAGGCATACCAGAAATGGTAAATATTATACACCCTATAATTCATTTACGAAGGACGACCTGGAAACGGCAATGGAAGAAGTTAATAATAAACATATGTCAATTAGGGGCGCAGCAAAACATTTTAATATCCCTAAATCGACATTATCTCGTCACTGCATGAAGCACAATTTAATGCAAGAAAGAGCTGGACGTCCCACAATATTTAGCAGTGAAGAGGAACAAATATTTGTGGATTATTGTTTGCTCCTAAGTGAATGGGGTTTTCCGATGGATAAAATGGATCTAAGGGTTTTCGCTCAACGGTATTTGAATAAGATAGGAAAAAATTTGAGAAACATGAAGGATAATTTACCTGGTCCTGACTGGGCACAAAATTTTGTCGAAAGACATAAACACAGGCTGTCCCATCGGTTAGCTGCTAACATTTCATCAGACAGAGCTGAAATAACAACCGCCGTCATTGACAATTTTTTTGAAAATTATTCTAAGTCCGCACACGGGGTAAGCCTGGATAACATCGTTAATTACGATGAAACAAACCTCACCGACGACCCGGGTGCTAAAAAATATATATTTAAACGCGGAACTAAATACCCCGAAAGAATCGTTAATAACTCTAAAACGGCAGTTAGTCTTATGTTTAGTTGTGCAGCAAATGGCGAGTTGCTACCAATATACGTAGTCTATAAATCAGAACATTTATGGGATCAATGGACGTCAGGAGGTCCAGAAAACACACGATATAATAGGTCCAAAAGCGGGTGGTTTGACAATGTGTGCTTCGAAGACTGGTTTTTCACTGTAATGATGCCTTACTTTAAAAATAAGTCAGGACGTAAACTTGTTGTTGGCGACAACTTATCATCGCATTTTTCTGAACGTGTCTTAAAAAGCTGTCAAGAAAATGACATTTCATTTGTGTGTCTTCCTCCTAAGACAACCCATTTATTGCAACCACTAGACGTGGCATTCTTTGCACCGTTAAAACGCTATTGGCGTAATATACTAACACACTGGAAAGCAACATCAGGCAGGAAGCACAAAACCCTTATTAAATCAGCTTTTCCCAATTTACTCTTAAAGCTCTACAATAAAATTACAGAAAATGATACTGCTGCAAAAAAACATTCAAAGCGGTTTTGAAAAAGTGGATTATATCCTTTAAATCCCGATCGCCCAAAATCACGGCTACCACGACAAACATTATCAGCCGAAAATGTAAATAACGCGACATCATCTGCAGTACTTGAAATATTACAAGAAATTCGAGGAAGAGATCAGCCAACAACTGAAAATAAAAGGAAGAAACGATGCGACGTACAACCTGGAAAAAGCATCACAGCAGCAGATCTTGACTCAAAGGTAAAAACATATACAAAACCAAAGGGAATAACAAAGAGAAAACCAAAAAAAATAACAGACAGTAGGAATAAGGAAAAAGGAACTAAATATATTCAAAATGCTGAAGTAGAGATTAATGAATACGGCACTTTGAGTAGCGATGAGGAGAACCAGAATCCCGTTTTTTTTTCGAATGAAATACCTATAACGCAAAAAAGTCGTAAGCGTACAAGGAAAGCTAACGAAAAATCCATTAAACCTGCAAAAAGAAAAATTTCGCGCAGCATTACATCTACTACTACTGAAGAGAGCGGGGATATGAGTGTACATAGCGATAGCGACATTATAGATGTCAACGATATTGACTCAGATGTTACGTATTGTGAGGATGATAGCGAGCTAAAAAGGGTCCATGACTTAGAGGTGAAGATTTGGGAGGATATCGCTATGCTGGATCAAGAATGTTTACCGGAAGAAAATGATGAGAATACTAATATTGACTGCACTGGAAATATGGAAGAAGTCCAGAAGACCGGAGACGAGACGATCAATGACCTAGAGGTAAACATTTGGGAGGATGTCGCTATGCTGGATCAAGAATGTTTAACGGAAGGAAATGAGGAGAAAACTAATATTGACTGCACTGGAAATATGAAAGAAGTCCAGAAGATCGGAGAGACTGAAAATGAGAAGACTGATTTTAAAAACACTAAAGATACAGGAAAACTATATGCCACGGAAAGTAAAGTGTGTTTAACTGCGAATCATGAAAACAGAGAAAAGATTGAAAATAATGATGAAATGGCAAAGATGCAATTACGGTCAAAAGCTATCGAAAAAGGAGTTTTCGATTATTGTTGGAGAAGTTTGGCGCAGCTTGGACCAAAAAATATTGATAAATGGTTTTAAAAAAGGTGGAATATTTCCTTTGAATAGAACAGTTGTATCAGAAGATAAATTAGACCAAAGCGCTCTGAAGAGATGGAAAGAACACAAAAAAAATACTGCCATCGATGCTACATTAACGATTTCAAGCCCCTCAACGTTGTTATCAATATGTTTGAAAAAAATTAACGAGGACTTGATCACGTGCAATGACGCATCGGTAACCCAACATTGTCATGTCCCAACAATTCCGTCCGTTAAGTCGAGGGATTTGATTGATATACCGGTAATGTCAAATAAAACTTCATTCGAAGACTTGTTCTTAAGTACAATAAAAAAACATGAAAGTAAAGTCACGATACAAAAAAAAACAAAATTGCAAGAGGTGCTGAAGTTATTACACATTTAGATGTCATTAAGAAATTGAAGCAAAAAGAAGACGAAAAACTTAAGAAGGAAGAAAAGACGAAACAAAAAAAATACAGCTATAAAAAAGAATTCGTTGAAAGTAACAAGAAAAACTACCAATTTTATATCTGGGACAATAGACTCCTTTTCTGATTCTGATAACCCTGAACCGAGTACTTCAAATCGCCAATTATCAATGTTAACATCTAGCGCGAATCAGGAAACAAAAATGCATAATCCGAAAAATATAATTGTTACATCAAATATACGCAATGATAGCAGTAAGTTCTTGAAGGATTTAAACAAAGAAACGATAAATATTAGTGATAAATCTATACTACAATTGAAGAAGATAAGGCAAGACACACCTCTTTCAGAAATAACTGCAAGTGCTCAAAACAAAGGTTTAAATAGGATGAAAAAATATCCAAAGAAAAGTAACGGAAAAAGAGGACTTACAAAACCAAAGAAACAAAAAATTAAAATAAAACACGAATCATCAACAGACGAAAGTGATTTCAGCGTACACGATGTGTCAGATTATGAAAATGAAAATTTTGATGATTATATTAACTCGATACTAGTCGACGATGACTATAATCTTGATTTGGGCAACGAAGAAAATAATATTGTCGAAGTTCAGCACTATACTCAATCTTCTGTCAAATGCAGTATAAATGATTGGGTTTTGGTCAAGTTCGCTTCAAAGAAAACGATAAAACATTTTGTAGGACAGGTTAAATCAATAAACAATGGAGTGCCAACTATAAAATACGCAAGGAAAATTCACAAAGCCAAAAAAGATTCCATATTCGCTTATGCGACTTGAAGCACAGCGAAGATATAGTAGCGGTATTACCTGAGCCTGAAATATCGCGACGTGGTCATATAATCTTCAAAATACATTTTGACACATACAATGTGCAGTAGTTAAAAATCTTATTATAACGAAATTAGAACCTATGAGACTGAATACTATTAGAATAATGTGACTAACATAAGATAATAAGATTTTTTACTACTATTTTTTAAACCGCCTCATTATTTTTCTCTTAATTTCTCTATTTTGTTTCATTATTATTTCATTATTTCTTATAGAATTTAACCATAAGTATCTTAGTGCAATGTTACACATTCATTTCAAATAACATTTAATGATGCAAATAAAATCTAAAGGCATTTTTTTTTTCAATCAATCCTACATTTTACGTGGTTAATGTTGACTGGTCGAATTTGGCGGGTAACTGCACGGTTTGGAAGAAGTTGGGGAAGACCTTTGTCCAGTAGCGGGACAGTCTGTGGAGACAGCATAATTATGTATAAAATCATATGACCTAAAGACGAGTCTAACTACACCTCACATATCAAAATCGGTCAAGCCTTTTGATCACCATGAAGGTCCAAAAGAACATGCAAATTACATAGGTACACCCCCTAACCTTAACCTTCCTTCTTGGGCAGTCGAGTATAAATGTTTAGTACCCCTGTCCTTACGAAATGTGCCGCACTTGCCCCATTTTACAATGAAAACGAAAAAAGTATTTTTTTTATATGAACCTTATTTCTAGGAACGAAGAGTCAAATATTGTCTTTGTAACGTTACTCTAACTGATATTAACGTTGAAATGACAGATTATAGTCATGTAATGGCATTTTTTTACTACTGCCAAGCTACTGACAAGCTTTTAAAAAAACAAAGAAATCATAAAAAAACTGTATCAGATTGATTGAAATGGTAAGTTCCATACGGAGATTATTCACCAGGCAATGTAGTACTGAAACAAATTATTTAAAAATTGTCACAGTATCAACGTGCAAAGGGAACTTAAAAAAAATTGCGCCGCACTTGCCCCAACTGACCTTAACACTTTTGGGGCCAAGCACTCAGCATATGGGTCGAACAATAATTCGTTTGTGTGCCGACAACCGAGTCGCCGCTATACGTAGCTATAGATGACTTGTGCTCACAAGGCATACGAATATAAAAACGTATAATTATATTTTGAACTTGGCAGTAAAAGTGTTTGAACCAAAAAGGTTTATTTAAATCAGGATACTTCATAGATAATATATCGTACTACTTAACTGAAATAAATAGTACAACATCGAGACTTGGCACTATTTGCTTTTTGATTATATTAAGTGAATAGAATGAAACTGAAGACTAGCTTTAGGAGAAACCATCCAATATGGGGGAGCCATAATAGTCTCTGGTCTTTTCAGTTATTTCAACTCTGACAGCATTGTGATCAACCCAAAATCATCCTTAATGTAACAATAAATAAGAGGTAGCACAGGACGTCTGTGGCGGTGCGCCGGTAACCGTCGCGAGGCGATAACTTCAAAGGTGCGGTGCAAAGTGAAAGAGAGCGACGATACGTTCTCTTTTACATTGCATTTTGAAATGAAGCTAATCAAAAGATTTGCACAGACCGACACTCACCGTTGAAAGAGCCCTGTCTGTGTGCGCTGCCGTCTGTGGTCGTCGGCGGTGCGTGATGATCCGCAGAATCACGCACCGTGGGAACCCAGCTTCAGGTACACCTCTGCCTAACCCTTCAAGAGTTTACAGGCGTGATATTATGTTTGTGAAAGTAATGGTAAAATAACCAAAGGACTGTTATTACGATGAGCGCGGCCTAAGTATAGAAGATAGCAAAATATAATTATTACGTATTTAGGTAGTTGTCAGTGTGGTTGACGACGTTAAACAGAATGTTGGGCTGATTGAAAAAAAAATACCTTAAAAATATATCCTTGAGCTGTTTCCTTATTTATTATATATATGTATTTAAATATATATACTTAATACTTATATACTTAATTTATTGCTGTAAGTATTATAAACAAGAATGTTTACAGGATCACAATAATAATAATTTCATATAGTATGATAAATATACTCTATTTCGAATGAAAGAGACTAACGGGTCTTCTACTTATGAACTCTTAAATGATGAAATAGCTAAAATATAGCACATAGCGTGCTTAGGATTTCCCTTGCTGTTATTAATATAGACATAAAACGTTTTTTTATTGTAATGTAGTTCTTCTTTCTTCGTTTGATCTATGTAATAGTAACTCCATACAGTAGTATAATTATAATTCATAGAAATACACAGGGTGTAAATTAACCCTTCACACATACGTCAACCAAGCATTCTGTACATCAAACTAAGTACCCCTACGCAATTTGTTTTTGCTGGGAAACGACTTTTTATCGCAGTGGTGGGGAGAACAAGTGGCCTTCGTTTGCGTTAAAGGTACTTTACACCCTTTATATTAATAGGGACAGGAGAAAATTACTCGGAATATGTGTACTTCGGATTTTTAAGTTTTTCATCGTGTCACTGTATGGAGTTGCCAAGTGTATTATCTGCATAATATGAAATATATCGTTTATTTACTTACTTATTACTATAACATTCAACGATAGTTTATAAGGCCATTTTCACCAACAAGTCCATCGTCGTCCTTCGTGAAACTTAATGTTTGTTTTTGGCTTCACGATGTTTTAACACTGTCGGTGCCAAAAACCCAGCATATGGGTCGTATAATAATTCGTTTGTGTGCCGACAACCCGCCTACGAGTCGTTGATATACGTAGCTATAGAAGACTTGAGCTCTCGCGGCAAATAAAATGAATTTCAAATTATTCATTTTTATTTGCCGCGGCAGGGTGTTAAAAAAACATTAAATATCCGACAATGTTAAGGATTTGTTGGTGAATTCGAACATTACCAGTATTTATAATATAAAATTACAAGTGAAGTTTCTCTCGTTACACTTAAACTAGACATATTTTGGCTTAGGTTTTTATAATAAAACTATCCCACACCAATATTTTGTGAATGTAGTGAACAGGTGAACTAATGTCCATACACTGAATACTTATTGTATAGTTGTTCAGACGCCAATAACATGCGACTACATTCTGTCAAAAATATTTTCGATTTTATCGCTAAAGCATAAGCTTCAAGGTTGATTGGGAAAATTAGACAGTTTTGGGTAGCTTTATGTGCGTCGTAAGTCGTCTGTACATTGTATGGGTGTTTTAGCGCGTAACCGAACGGCGCCATCTTGTTTTTCGAATACAATTTCCACAGACAATAGGGTATTTGATAAAAAAAAAATCTAATTAGTCCGTCTGATAGATTCCCTAAAAATATTGGACACGTATTCTTTGTTTTTTCGAAACGAAAAATAAAGACGATACAGTGCTTCGAAAAGGCGTGTGAAGTCAGTTTGGTGCAATTTTTACCAGAAAATGCCGTCACAAGGCGTTTTTTTTGGGGGGTGGAAAATCATCAAATAACCCCTCTCGCTCTTGGGCAGAGCGAAAGAGGCCGCGGTATCTCTTGCTCTCTCACTCATGATCTTTCACACATTTTCGTCAATTAATATTAATTTGATAAAACAAAAAACACACAATATTTTTCGATAATTAACCAGACGGACTAAACAGAATCATATTTTTTTTAAAGTCCGACTTAAACAAAAAAAATATGATTGATTGATTGTTTCTTTACACATCCCTATTCAATTTTACAAATAGAACTAGCTTGTGTACAGGTGATGATAATATTATTATTAGATTGTTTTATAATAATTTATACACACAGAGAAGACAATAAATGGAGTATTTAAAGTCGATCGATTTTCTTTTGCCGATTTTAGAGGCTGTACAACCAATAGTGCCAAATTTGCGAGTTTGATTTCCATTTATTATCTAATCCGTGGTATCATGTAACTCTAATTACCTGTTTACTCTAACACTAAGCGACACCTGAATGTAATGACTGAAGACATGGTGAAAGGGATGTCCCTTACACCCTGTCATCATCAACATCATAAGCCTATAGCAATCCATTGCTAGGGCGTTGCAACGTCACTGAACTCAATACGGTATTTCACCAAAAAAATCTTAATTAGTCTTAAGATAGAATTCCTAAAAAATAATGGACACGCATTTTTTCTTTTTGCACGTAAACAAAAGATGAAGACGATACAGTGCTTGGAAAAGTCGTATCAAGTCGTGTGACGTCACAAGGTTAGTACATTTTTACCCACAAAATGACGTCACAAGTCCCCACTCATAATCTTTGACACGTTTTATTTTCGTAATTTTTATATTAATGTGATGAAACACAAAGCACGTATGCAATATTTTTCGATAATCTAACAGACGGACAATTGTTTTTTTTGGTGAAATACCCTGCCACTCTGCGAAGACCGTTGCTTCACCAAGCCTGAGCTGAGGGCGTTTCACCATACTCCACTCAGGAACACGTTTACCTCAACGGTCAGCAGGGCTATTGCGTATCTTTTAAATGACAGTGGCTAACCTATAGTGCCTATCAATTACTGTCAAATGGTTCCATTTTGTACTAAACCATAACCAATTTGATAGTTAATCCATAGACAATATGATAGCCACTGTCATTTAAAAGATACGCAATAGCCCTACTGGTCGGTTTTACGGCCACCCACCTGTACATTTCCCTAATCGAATTTCGATTTCTTTAACATGCGAATTCGACATAACATTAGGCGTCGTCTAAAGTTAGCTAAACCGGTCATAAACCCCTAACCACAGTCAGTTCAAGTCACAATATTTAGAATAATAAGCTTATTTACTTAGTAGAAATATGCGGTAATAGCTACGAATCTTCTATCCAGGAAGCTTTGTTCAATCTCCACTGAACCGCCGACTTCTTTCGCCAGATTTAGTATCTGAAACAATAAGAATAAAAAATAAGTAAAAAAAAATAAAAAGCGTTTAATTATTCATGGTCACATCCGTGTTACAAAATATATTACTTCTGCCAAACTGTATTACAGTTTGTTCGTTTGTTTGTGTGTTGCAGTTTGTTTGGCTTACACAAATTTATATTTTCATGTAACAACTTGTTTTGTGCATTTCCATCAATAACAACGATACTTTTACCTACAACTAAACACACATAATTAATACCAAGGTTGACTTTATCGTAATTGTAACATTTTAGTAGCCTTGGCAAAGGCGACACGGTTGGTGCAGTGGCTGAGCGATTGGACTGCTGCGCTGCGTGTCGCGGGTTCGATCTCCGCACGGAACAAATATTTGTATGGCCTACAGATAGTTGTTTCGGGCCTGGGTATTTGTGTTTATGAGTTTAAATGTTTGTGAACGCACCCACGATACAGGAGAAATTCCTAGTGAGGGGCAATGTTTAAAAAAAATTAGGCCGCTAGATAGATTTAAAAAAAATATTGGACACATATTTTTTCTTTTTTCACGTAAAAAAAGAAGACGATACAGTGCTTTAAAACTCGTGTGACGTCATAATTATTGCATGACATTTTTTACCAGAAAGTGTCGTCACAAGCCCCCACCCATGATCTTTGACGCGTTTTATCTTCGTCTTTTAAATTTTTATTAATTTGATAAAACAAAACTGGTCAAGTGCAAGTCGGACTTGCACATGAGGGTTCCGTACCATGACTTCTTATAGGTTTTCCTGTTATCTATTTATAAGTGTTCAACTAATTTCAGAATTTTAAGCTCAGTAGTTTCAAAGATAAGGGGGGAATAGTCCGATAGACAGACAGACACACGAGTGACCATATAAGGGTTCCGTTTTTTCCTTTCGAGGTACGGAACTAAAAAAACACGTAAGTATGCAATATTTTTCGATAATCTTAGTGACGTACTACTACAAACAGAATCATATTCTTTTAGTCAGCACACATCCCTCCTCAGATGCATCTGGGTAGACTTGAAGCCGACCCCAGTTGTTACAAAAGATGATGATGCTATATCAGAGGAATGGTTCGTACCTGATCCGGCCTCGAGTTCCTGGGAATGTAGAACGCTATGGTCGGCGATATCGTTCTCGCCACCCTCATCAGTTCAGATGCTGGCTTTGGTTCCAACATCGTTTCTAAGTCGTATTCGTGATTCTGTGGAGCAAAAGCGTGTTTTACTTTTAAAAAAATATGAGCATTGGAAGCCTAGGAAATGAATGTCATGAATGTTGGTCACTGCTCAGGGCAGAGCTTGTTTTCAATATACAAATCTCATACACTTCGTCCAATCTACGTGTTGGAAAAAAGAACTGAACAGATTTTTTTTGAAATATCTGCCAGATGGCGAAATTCCTTAGGTGTTGAAGTTGTCCTTTCAGTATGAGCTCTGAGACAAAATATAGAGATTTCTTTATTATTATAGCTACTGCTTCGCACAGGTGTAGTGTCTTATCAATACGGCGAGATTTATGTGATACTAGTGATATTTGCAACAAAATCCAAAGTGGAATTTCGCAGAACCAAGTTACACACACTCGGAAATTAACTTTGGTTCATACTTCTTTTTGAGGTATCAGATGTTAACGTGTAGCAGCCACAAAGGCGCTATTCAGGTCGTCAAGATTGCAATTGCAGGTAAACGGACACCTGAGACATTTCAGTAGGTGGGACATTATTTGATACGGATCGCCGCATTCGCAATCGGTGTTGGAGGAGCCAATAATTTTGTCAGATTATGTTTGCAGCGGCTACTTGGCTGTTTTATAATTACTGTTCGTGTGTGTCTTGTGAGACTCTGTGTGTGTTTTGTGTCTGCGTGTGTGTGTTGTGTGTCTGCGTGTATGTGGCAGTGACTCAATGCTCAAGTGAAGTCTTACTATTTGGGCCGCGGGTAGTCCACCTGTTATCGCGGCCTCGACATAGAGGGCGAAGAAGGAACATGGGTGGTTTTTAGTCAGTAGAAGTCTGACACTCCCTTTCGCTCTGCCCAAGAGCGGGAGGGGTTATTCTATGATTTTACACCCACCAAAAAAAAAAAAAAAGTCTTACTATTTACTAACACAAATTGTATTTTATCATATTTTTGTTAGTCTGTAAGGTTGCCTGAGAATAAATGGACGTTTTTTTATATGTACTACGTATAGAAATGACTGGAAATACTCACATCCGTATAATTAGGCCCGCCCCACGGCGGACTAAGGAACACCATATCGGCCTTCAGCGTCGGCGCGAGCTCGAAGAAGTCTCCCACAATGAACTCGATGCGATCGGCGACACCGTACACCGATGCATTGTGCTTCGCCATTGAAATCTTTTCAGGATCAATGTCTATCGCTATTACTGTTGAAAACGATATAATTGAATTAGAACTAGAATTTAAAGGGGTAAAAGTACTCTTAACGAAGCCGAAAGGCACGTGTTCTCCTCACCACTACGATCATTTTTTTGTTCTAGTCCATACCCCCTAGTTACGGAGATATTGGGAGGTAAAGTTCCAAATTTTTCACAGCTGTTTTTGTAAATACTAGTTTTTCAGGTTATAACTTTACTTAAATTACCTCCATGACCCATTAATTATTTAAAGCATCCACTAGCACAATATTTTAAGAGTGGTACTTTGAGTTTTACCGTAAAATGTGATTTTTGGCACCAAAAAAAAAAGTTGTTTCCCAGCAAAAAAATTTGAGTAGGGGTACTTAGTTTGATGTACAGAATGCTTGGTTGACGGGAACGCCCTCTGTTAGTTAACATACTGTATATATATTTTTTTTTAATACTCTTCATAATACTAGGGTATCGTCGATGGTAATGGTAATTTTTTTTTTCATTTCCGCGATATGGCTCCCAAAATTCGCAATTTTTTTTTGTTTTTTTAATTTTAATGTAGCCAGTGACACTCGCGCCAACAAGACAAATCTGACGTATATTTTATTCAAATCCCTTCATCCGTTTAGGAGTTATGAGGGAACAAAGAAACAGACAAACATACACGCCAAACACATAACCCTCCTTTTGGGCTTCGCCGCAGTCGGGTAAAAATATCGCAGTGACATGACGGGGAGAACCTTTCAGCTTCGTTAACGACACACCTCCCCGATACACCTCTACCTACCCACAGCGGAATGCAGGTGTGAAGCTTACCTTTCTTGCTGGTGTGCGCGAACTGTATGGTGTTCCCGCCAGCGCCACAGAAAGCGTCCAACACTACGTCGTACACGTATTTGTTAGCGATATGCCACGCCACGTTCTCTGGAGTCACGCTGAACCAACTCTCGCGGTCCAGTTTTATGCCCTCGTCAAATCTGTTGGGTTTGTTTAGAATATTAGGGCTTGATTAAAAAAAGAATAAGGAAGGATTCAGAAGGCAGTACTTCTGAACACGGCGTGCATTGTCAGGAGGTTTCTCTCTTAAGATCCCTGACCACCGGTAGCTCGGACCCTGTTCCCAGTGCCGGTGGGCTACAATTTTTTCATATCTTTATGTTTTTGTAAGAATTATTTAAAAATGTAATTTATATGTATTTAGCTAAATAAAGGAAATAATATTATCATATTTCATTTATTTTCTTCCTTTAATACAGTATAACATTCAAAAGTTTTAAAATGGGAGACAAGAGCCCATTTTCATTAAAATAAGCAAAACTTTAAAATACATATATCACTAATAAAAGCTTGGAATGAATATAATATAAGTATTTCAAAGCTATAGTTGTTTTTTACAAAAGTTCCATTACCGATTTAGGCAGAGTTAGTTTAGTCGCACGAGGATATTTTTTGTCCCAAAAACTCTTAAACTAAACTAGTAACAGTACAGCAACAAACCTGTGAAACAGCGAGTGCCTCTTCTTCCAATACTTGTACATCTTCGGGTCATCCCTCAGCTCGACCGGCATACCGGACACGTCGAAGTTTTCTTCCAACTTCGAATATCTTTTGGGTCTCTTCCTACGCTTCGTCGATTCCACTTGCTGCGTAACTGCAGACCAGAGATTGTAGAAAAAGTTTTTATATATACCCATTTTTATAATGACTTTAGCAAGGAGGTTCTTGATTCAACTTTTCTTTTTTTTATTTCAGATTAAAAGGCTACTTGAATATAAAAAATGTCATTGGAAAGATATTGACTGCAGTCAGGTTGTGTTATACGTCCTATTTGTAAAATGAATGGTTTAAATATTGGTGGTTCATTTTATACTATTATATACTACTAATTAGGGACGTAATTAGCATAATAAACGCCTGCATTACGTAAATCATAAGAAATTGGACAATTATCATACAAAATAAATTATATCTAATCTAAATTTTAAAAGGGCAATTTTATCTTCGTAGTTTGCTAATTACTCTGTGATTAAGTAGTTGTAATGGCATGCTAATCACAAGCATTCTAAATATAAAGCTTATTAGTTTTCATGGGTAGGCGGTAGGCCCAGAAGGGGATGGCGTAATGAATTAGACTCCTACCTAAAAGGCATACAACAGACCACAAAACAAAAGCACACAACAGGTTGTCTTCTCGTCAGCTCAAAGTTTTGGCGAAAAGTTCAGCACTTTCACTCCTCCATTGTCCACCATATCCCGTTGCTTGCACATCCCAGGAGCTAATGTTTGGAACTGAAAATGCCAAACTCGTCGCAAAATTTTGGGCTAACTCAATTTAAATATTGTAAGAAGAAGACTAGCGTGCATTTACAATTCAGGGCAGAGTCATCTATGCATCTCCTGTACAAGTTTCCTTGCTTCGGTCAACCTGTGTCCGGGCATCTATTCAAAGACTTTCAGTTCAGCAACAGGCTATAAAAATGTCCAACTATTGAAAAGCGTTTATCGAGGTAAGGATAAATAGAAGCATACCTGCACTTTCCACCTCCTCAATTTTCTCCTCCTTATTCTCTTCATCATTCGAGTCCTCAACGTCGCAAGGCAAGGGAACAGCCGCTGCTTCAGCCAGCCTAATGCTCTCATCATCTAAGCTCGTATCTTGTGACGTAACGTGATGTGTTCTTGGAGTACCCAGAGGTTTATTCTCAGCCCGGTCAGTGTCTGACTTCACGTCAGCGCAGTCATCGTCTGTCTGCATTTCTCTTTCGTCTTGAGAGTCTTTGGTCTGGTTTTGAGTAAGAAAAAAGGTTTTTTAGTGCAATGAATGATGCAAAACATAGGGTATACGAGTTTGTACATAACTTAGGGTATTGCACCCAAAAAAATCTAATTAGTATGTCAGATAGATATCCAAAAAATAATGGACACGTATTCTTTCTTTTTTCACGTAAACAAAAGATGAAGACGATACAGTGCTTTGAAAAGTCGTGTGTCGTCACAAGGTTAGAACTTTTTTACCCACAAAGTGACGACGCAACCTCCCCCTCCCCCCCACTCATGATCTTTGACTCGTTTTATTTTCGTATTTTTTTTATTATTTGATAAAACAAAAAACACGTATCCAATATTTTTCGATAATCTAACTGACGTAGGTACTAATTAGATTTTTTTGGGTGCAATACCCTATTATGAAAGGCACATTTATAGAATAAACATGACCTAACATTACGCCTGTAATCCTCGAAAGGGTAGGCAAAGGTGTACCCAGTAGTACACAGAGAAATATTATTTCAAGCTTTGTGGCTGCTCGTAAGAATTTTGTGATGGACATTAATATAAACATATTAAAATTAAAACCCATTTAAATATGTCAAGGTTTTATGATATCAAAAAAGTTTGATGTATTTTATGCAAGACTGTGCCAAAAGTGCTCCTCCAAGACGGGATGCAGATAACATGTTGGTCCTTTCTCGCACCATTTCATCTTCTCATTATCATCATCAGCCTATAATGTTAACTCAGGCCTCCTCTCTAGGAGAGGGAAGGGCTATAATCCATCACGCGGGCCTAGTGCGGGTTGGCGACTTAGTGTTCTATGAAGAATATTATTAACTACTAAAATCTATTCAAGCTTATAAATTGTGGAAAACTTTCAAAAAAGCGCCAAGCATAATACTTGTTTTTAAAGACAATAAAATTGTTTTTATAGTACTTAATACCTGTTCACACTCAAAAATCACAGGGTCAGCATATTATTATCTTTCATAAAACAAAATTAAATATCTAGATCACCTGATCCAAAGTGTAAGGGTTTCCATCATCATCAAAGTAAGTCTTCCTGCTGTTCAAGTTCTTCCTAAACCTCGGTCGAAGCCTTGCATTGCGCTTCCGATAGATTAGCTCTCCTTTTGGCAGCTTTTCAGGGTGGACACAGAACCCCATCATTTGGAAAGTATTCTTAATCTTGGCATGAGCGATGTCTTCCTCTGTCTCTTCGGTTTCGTGGCTACAAGGGATTAATTGGGATAAGTGACATATGTATGATTATTATGGATTATTATGTAGGTGGGGTTTTGAAGTTGCTGTTTATCCACATGAAGGAGTGACTTGAATAGGGTAGTTAACTAAAAAAATCGAATAAATCCGTCAGATACATTTTCAAAAAATATTGGACATATATTTTTTCTATTCTCAAGTTAACAAGAAAGACGATACAGGGCTTCAAGAACTCGTGTGACGTCACTTTGCAGTATATTTTTACCGGAAAGTGACGTCACAAGCCCCCACTTACGAACTTTGACTCGTTTTAACTTTGACAATTTTTATATAAAACAATACAATCCTACCACTATCCAATATTTTTCGATAATCTAACTGACGCATGACGGACTAAACAGAATTATATATTTTTTGATCTGCTCTTATTTTGATCCTTTAAACAAAATCATCATCATCTACCTAGCCTTAAAAAAATCCCAACTATATTAGGGTCAGCTTCCAGCCTAAGGGGATGCAGCTCAACCTCCACAACCCAGTTAGTACCTACTGGGTTATACGAAATAATATTGGTACAAAAGTAGAAAGTAAACTTTTTAAAAGATTGATCTATTTATTTGTGTATAGAATGGGCTGGTGTCCGCACCTTCACGACCAAAGTGCGTATATATAGTAAAACTTCTACCATCTTAGTATAAAAACTTCCATAAGTAGGTACAAGGTTTGAACCAGAACTAAAAGTTCTAGGTTTGTTACCGCACTAGCAAATCGTATTACAAATCGTAGACCAACAAAGGACTATTTAGTACCAAAGATCGTCTCTGGACTAAAGAATGTATAACGGAGTGAACTGAGCGGCGCGCGTAATACGAGACTTTGACCTTGCATATATCGCAGCTAAATGCGCTTACGTACGTCACTATCTAAATGTTTACAACATAACAACACAGCAATTTATTTATTTGTTTCAGTTATATAAGAGACCACACAATAAAACCAGTCTATCACTGTCCCTCTGCTGGGCCAAAGCCCTCTTCATACAATGAAAGCACGAGCATTGATCACCAGTTCACCACTCTTCCTCAATACGGGTTTGCGATTCCAGACATAAGTAATTACAACGAACGTACGTACGTACGTACGTACGTACCGTACGTACGTTGTACGTACGGTACCTAATGTTCCTGAACATTAGGTGTCATTCCCTCACAATATTTTCTTTCACCAATATGTGTGATGACCAAGATAAAGTTACAAAGTAGATTATTAAATTAGGTATAATATAAATAGGCACATACTATAATTTGCGCTTTGGCTGTCGTAAATCCTTACGAGGTTTCCTTGGCAGTCTCTTACGTTGTGGCTTTGGACCAGACGTAGATGCCTGAGCACCTCGATTTAGTGACTCCGGTGCAAAAAGGGGTTTGTTCAGTTCGGGATGAAACTGACGAAAATGTAACCACATACCGGTGGAGTAGTCAGGAGTAACAATAACTGAACCACATACTTTGCACTTTTTATGCCAAGAAGCTTTGTTAAATTTCTTACTTCGCGGATGTTTGGCTTTGGTGGGTCTTCTAGTTTTAGCCATTTTTAAAGAAATTCTTTAAAAGAATTTATTCGAAACTTCGTGAAGAAAAACCTGTCGATACTTGACACTGTCGACACTGAAGTTCACTGAACGAACACTGACACTCTCTAACGACTAACAAACAAAACAACAATGAATGAATTGTTTCAACTAGTTTCAAGTCAATTCAAGTGAATGAAGTGAACGGATATTATACATACACAAAGCGCTATTTTAAGCATATCAAGTATCAACATCATTGTGCATTATCTCGCACTTACAGTCTTACTAAATTGAATATTACACTATAATACCAAAACAAAGAACAGTTGAAGCCTCTTCAATTTTGTCGTATTATAAATGACGGGAAAGTCCTTGGCATAGACAACATTGTAACCGCTATGTAAGGATGCTCTATGGTAACCCGCGAATTCAAATTTTCTCACAAATCTTCTGTCAATTAATTTAACCATCTGATAAATTCTAAGAATGGAAGCCAGCCCCAACTTAGTTGGGATCCTACTTCATTCTTTTCAAAACAGATGACGGCACCTATCTACCAAACCAAACATTTGCAACTTAATGGCATAATATTAATAAGATATCTTAATCTAGCACTAGCTTTTTCCCGCAGCTACGACCATGTAGTGTACCATTAGCAGGATAAAAAAAAACTATAGTATTCTAAGTATATTGGCTTTGTGTTTGCAACTCCACATCCAAAGTATGTGTAGTAATTTTCTGTGGGATATTGAGACTTTCACATGGGCGAAGCCACAAGCATAAGCTAGATTACAATATTAGTATGAATAAAATATTTTACCTTCTTTTTAAAATGACAGGGGTCTCTTCAGGTGGTTCATCGTCACCATCACAGCTATTTGAATTTAAATTGTTACGATTCACTGGTGGTGTATTACTTGAATTGGTTGTACAATCAACCAAATCCATGTCAGGTTTTTGGGTGTTTTCCGTGTTATTTGTACTGTCTGCAGCTCCAACAGGCTCTTGTTCTTTTTTTGCTTGTTCTTCTTTTAACAAAGTCTGTAACAGTACCCCAACAGAAGTTACATACTTTTCAGAAGAATTTTGTTTAGTTTTTTGCTTCTTTCTGGCATTACTTTTGTCGTCTAATGAGATCTGATTAACCTGATTCTGGATTTCTATAACTGTTGGTGTTTCCTGAGAGTTTCCTTCACTGTTTTCACATTCAATGTCTAACGTCTTTTCTTCAATTTTAACCGTTTCAAGGACTGTAACTGGGATCACTTCAATTTGTATTTCAGGGACTTCTTTGTCCGGTTCATTATGGCTTTCAGTATAGTTTGATAAGTGTAGTGCATACTGTTCTCCAAAATGTTTCTTCCAGAGAAACTGCCAGTATTGTTCTGTATCTAGTTCTTCAGATGGAATTTCAGTATTTTCGAACTTGTCGTCTAAATTAATTATTCTTGTCTGATCATTTGATGGGTCATCTGATGAAGATGATGATACACTGTAGTCAGTGTCGGTTGGTGTTGATTCTGACGTCACATGACTAGAATTGACGTCATAGCTTGATAGTGTCAGCTTAGTTACATTAGTCATTGAGTCCGTCCAAGCCACGGTTCTAGGACTTAATATCCTATCATGTTCTGAACAAGATCGTCTTCTACCTATTGGTATCCAAGCTTCATCTTTATTAATCTCAGTATTCTTATCAACTTTCTCAGTTTGATTCTGCACAGTGGAGTTGCGTTTCTTGTACGGATTTACTTTAGAATCGTATGAGAATTTTCTTTCTCTCATTTCCTCCTCTTCTGCTTTGGGGCTAACATCTGTTTGTATCTTATAAATCTGATCTACGGAATGCTGTTTCGGTATGTTGTTTTCATCCATAACCAGGCCATTGTTCTCATCTAGGTATGCTGGATTGATGTAGTCACTGTACTTCTTGATCCAGGATGCCCAAATGAGCCTCTCTCCGTGTATAGCCCAGAACTTGTCCCAGGTATCTTCTATCATGTAGTTTTCTATTGAATCTGGGAAGTCCTGGTCCATACGTTCGAGTTTCTCATGTGTATCAGAGTGGTAGTCTTGATAAGTGAGGTCTGCTCCACTGTCACTGGGTTGTAAGGCATGGGATACTGTGGCCTGAGTGTGGCCAGCATCATGTTCGTCAGTGGAGCAACAGTTCTCCGTGTGGGACGCACTGCAGTAGCAGCTTGCGCCTTCATCTCTCTGAGGGATTAAAATTTTATGGAAAATTTTAACAATCTATCTATTTAGCACTGTTTGTTTAGTTGTTCAAAGTCTGTTGGTTTAGTTGGGAGATGTTATGTCTGGAAGTACTGATGTTACCCATTACAAATAGTTTTTACTCATGCTAAACTATAACTGATTTCCATTGAATTTGTTTTCATATTGGTAGGAAGCTGTAGGCAGAAACTTCTTGTGTAATATAGAGCATAATTCTATTATAAGATAGCAGTATAAGTATGTGAAACTCAATAATTCAGAGCCATCATTTTAATAGATCAAGTAAAATCTACTAACCTCACATTTATTTTTATATGAAGTATCTAAAGAGAAGTGAACATGAGAGTGGTCTTCCAAATCCTGGGACTGTGAGTCACGTAGGACCTCCATGTCACTTTCACTCGCATCCTCCTTGTCCGCATAGTAGGTTTTGACTCCATCTCTATAGAAAATGAAGACCATCAATTAGTATGTGAGTATAAAGTATAGTGCATATGGTAATTACTTGCTTTGGTAAAAGGAAAACACAATGAGGAAACCAGCCTGCAATGATAATTTCTTGACAGCATGTAAAGCCAGGTCAGAGGCCGATGGAAGGCATAAAAATTAACAGGTTACGTACAGGCAACAAATCACATGACTCCAGTTAACGAGTAAAGAAAGAAGAGGAACATGAATAATATTTCACTATGAGGCAAATTTTTGTTTCTCTTGTAATTTTCATTGACATGGCATTTTGTGAAAAGTGCAATAGGCCATTTGTTTGGAGGATGATGAGGAGATATCTCATAAAGGAAGCTTGAAAAACCTAGCCTATGTTGTGACGTTTTCAAAGAGGTCTACTAGGGCAGAGATGGTATGATGTTATTTATTGTTATTATTATAGCTATTCCCCAGCCTGGTTATAAATTAGGTAGGTTTTGGGTTTTAAACCTGCAAGTTAATTATATTCTAAGCTGATTTTGAAAATTCCTGAAAATTGGGTTTATTATTCTGTGGCCAACAAGATGATAAGCATGGAAAAGAGAGCAACAAGCATGCATTTTGATATTTTTAAGAATTATGCTTGTTTAGTGTCAGTATAAGATTACACTTTTGCTTTAGCTTGGCTGTGGAAAGTTACACGGTGGTATCCTTTTATAATAATTTAAACAGGTAATGCTTAGTCATTATTGCATGCTGAAGCATGCACTAAAGACCAATGAAATGAAAAATGTTATCCTATTTTTATGAAGTGTTAATTCATGCCCCAAATTGACAAGCATGCATGTAGCATGGGAATTGATCCGGCTATTCAATGGGATGTGATTCATTTCTGTTGAATAGTTAACTTTATTTACAACTATTTTATCATAGGCACAGTCTCCCTCCATTTTCATAACAATGGATAAAATCCTCGAAAAACTACTTTTCTCTATAAAACCTTATCTGAGAACTTACTTTATGTAGACTCTACTGCAGTAGCAATAAATGTAGTTGTCATCATCATCAATTTCTTCTTCGGTATCGTCGCCAAAGTAAAAATTAAATTCAGCTAGTGTCTCACATCTGTGATAATGCTCAAAATAATCCGACATCATCTTTATAAACACGCACTTAACTACTTTACTAATACAATTAAATTATGTGTCAATTTCGATGGATATACTCATTATTTCACTCGATTTTTCAATAAAATTAATTATTATTTTGTAACCTTCCCAGAAAATCGAAGTCTCGCTCGCTACTTACGTTCCATTACAACTACAGTAAACATTTGTAATGTTTTAACATTAACCCTTGTAAGAACCACCACATAACATGAAGGGTCCATTGATTGAATCTATGTCAACATCTGCATAGATCGGGACGTTAAAATGATACGTTCTTATAAGTATTTTTTATCCTATTATACATTTTATGAGTAAAGTAACTATGTACATTAAATAAAAACTAACAAGAAACTATATAGGCATCGAAATACTGCTCCTCAATGCCGTCAGCCGGTAATGTGCCCAAAAGACTGGCGGCATGGCATTGCCACGTTGTATGGCAACGCTTAGCCTCTGGCCAAGATAAAAGCCAGTCCTTGGGTCACGAGAGGCGTCAACTAAGCCCTTAGAAATTCCCTTAAACAGGCTATGAGCACTCGGACCCCACGGCCCAGAGTTTCAACCCCAAACGACGTCTGGGGTTGATACACAAACGTATAAAGAGTAGTCTCCGCTTTATTATATTCACGCCAATTGAGGTTCTTTGCAGCCGCAGCGGCACCACCTGCGCAGCACGATGAACTTTGAAGATGTGATGCCGTAAGGGTATCGACACATGTTGCGTCCCACACTAAAGGCCTACCCATCTTCTAAGGAAATAAAGACATGCCGTCCGGTATTTTGCCATCGTTGTGTGCCAAGCCATTGGGTTCTAAAACAGCTGGCGCGCCAAGACGGCGACAAGAGCACGTCTGATGACGTCGTTATTTTTTTCCTATTATTTCAATTTAACAAGATTAAAGGAAAAAGTCTGTAACAATAAATTATTGTAATTTTTCAATGCCGCATTTGTAACAAAATAAGTTTTGTTAAGTTCAATTAGGTAACTTCAATTTGGTAAAAGAAATGCTAAAAACAAAACAAGAAGGCAGTAAAAGATTCGTGTACATTCATAAATCTATCTACGTGTTTAATAAATGTACTTACAATAGACGGGACAGCGATAAAGTGTATCATATTATTTTCAAAACCTGCATAAATTTACCTACAGGTCCCAGCTTAATCAGTTTAGTTCATAAGCCTCATCATCTCGCAGATCTGGCGTCACTCCTTGGAACAACCCCTTATGGTATAATTCGTTGTTGACGATTGTGTGAGTTTAAATAATAGAGAAGTGTCTATAAATAACACTTTGTCGTGATTATCCATTATTAGATAACGCAATTCATATAATTAAATATGGGCCAAGAATTAAGCCCTAGAAATCACACATCAAATCTTCTCAATAACGAAACGACTTGAAACGACATCCTGTAGGTACCGTACTCTTTGGAACACATGGTGTTTGTGATTGTCTGTAATCTGTCACTTTGACATTTGGATTTCAATCGTAAATTTGTACGTGCGGCACGCTTGTTACACCAAATTCTGATGCTTATTTATGTAAAATTCAACGTAATACGCTGATAATATTAAATACGCTGCACGTATTTAATAAAATGGGAAAGAAAAATAAAGAATCTTTGGGGCGGGCCCTCATCAAAGACAGATTTGCGAAAAATCGTCACCGAAAACATGTCGAGGACAACACCATGGTTAGTATTTGTTTTTGTAATGTTTTTATTTTAAATAAACGCGAATGATTCAATTCGTTATCAAAACATTCATTTAATTTAGTTTTTAATTATGCCTTTATGTAAAGAGATACTATTCTCTAGAAGTAAAATATTAGGTAAAGAAGAAAATGAAAATTAAACAATGTGCTTTTTGCAATGCAAAGATAAAAATATAATTGACACATTAAAAGTCAGAGAATTTTAGAATCAAGTAAAAAGACAACAATTTCTTTTTCATAATGTCAAAGACAATCCTAAACAAAAAAGGTTATTCTAACACTGCCCCTTACTCGAGCAAACGCAAATACATTGCAAGAGTACAAAATCAAGAAATAAACAAGAAATAAATTTTGTTTACAATATGAAACTTAAATAATCAACAAGTTAAGTTTTAAAATTAAACTAAGTCAAACCTATACAGTTCACAAAGAAATTATGTTTAATTTTAGGTAAGGCTTTGGTAAAAAGATCTGCTTCAAGTTCCGATGACGGCTTATAAGCTAAACAGATTTCTTTACGGTTAACACATTCTTGTATAAAATGATGATGTACATCAATGTGTTTTGTTCTACGGAAACATTCGTTCTCAACCATCTTGAGAGTGCTACGGTTATCATTATAAATAGTGATAGGCTCCTTAGGTCGTGACAGATTCCCGTGAAGCTCCATTAAAAAGTTTTTAATAAATTTTGCTTCCTTGACTGCGCTACCAAGAGCGTAGTATTCAGCCTCTGTACTCGAACAGGCAACGTTTTGCTGTTTATGGCTATGCCAATTGATTAAGCAATGTCCAAACTTGCTTATAAAACCTGAATATGATTTTCTATCAGTCGTATCCCCCGCCCAATCTGCGTCGGATGAAATTTCAACTATGTCGCTACCTCTCTTAAAATTAAGTCCATAGCTAATTGTACCTGATAGATACCGAAGTACACGTTTAGCAGCAAGCCAATGCGATTCATCATAACAAGTGTTATATTGGCTAAGTTTACTGCACGCAAATGCTATATCAGGACGAGTGCATACAGCGAGATACATTAAACTTCCAATGAGTTCCTGATATGGAAACCGCTGGTCAATTTTATCTGCTTTTTGTACGTTGAAGTTGACCTCCATAGGAGTAGCCACCTTATGACAATCTTCCATGCCAAATTTAATTAGCACATTTTTAACATATTCTGACTGTGTCAACTTTAAAGTTCCTTGCTCTCTGTTCCTGTCAACTTTCATACCCAATGCTTGTGTCACAGGCCCAAGCACTTTGATTTTAAAGTTAGAACTGAGCAATTCATATAACGCCATTTTTTGGTGTTTATTTAAACTAAATACGAAGAAATCGTCGACATAAAGCGCTATTATGATCTTGTCCTTGTAGAAGACACATTTTTCAGTCTTTAATTGTGTAAAACCATTGCTAACTAAAACTTTATGTACTTTTTCATTCCATGCTCTACTGGCTTGTTTGAGTCCATATAAGCTCTTCTTGAGTAAACATACTTTGTTCTGCTCCTCAATTGCAAATCCAGTAGGTTGTTCCATATAAATACGTTCATTAAGATCTCCATTAAGAAATGCTGTATTTACATCAACATGTTCAATGTCCATATTATTTTCAATTCCAATTGCAAATAATAAACGTAAAGTGCAATGTCTGACAACAGGTGCAAAAGTTTCTTCATAGTCAACACCATATTGCTGAGTGAAACCTTTTGCAACTAGACGAGCTTTAAATTTTTCAAAGTTGCCACTTGGATCGATTTTCTCCTTGAAAACCCATTTACATTTAATGATGTTTCCATCTTTAGGTCGATCTACAAGTTCCCAGACATCATGCGCCAAAAGTGAATTATATTCCTCTTGCATCGCTTTCATCCAATATTTAGATTTTTCACATTTAATAGCTTGATTAAATGTTTTCGGTTCACTTGTTGTTAACGCCGCTAGTTCAGTGAAATAGTTCATTTGATAATCTTTGAACCAAATTGGAGGACGCCGGTCTCGTACAGGCCTAGAATGGTCAGTAATTTCAAAATTTGATACATTCTGTTCAGTACCTTGTTGAATATCATTCAAATGAGATTCAGCTTCTTCCTGTTCATCAGATGTAATTACTTCTTGAACATTGGGTTCGTTAACAATAAAATCTTGAACTTCAGAATTGGTAGATAAATTATCTGGTGTAGCAAACACGTCATTGTCAGGTTCATCGACATTTCGATCATAATTGTTCGAATTATTTATAGAAATTTCAAAATTATTTATGAAATCTTGTAAACAATCACTAGTCTTTGCAGTTTTAAATTGAATGCCTCTAAGATTTTCAATAAATTCAACAGAACGAGCTTTAATAATTTTCTGGCCATTAGCTGGATCACCAAGTCTGTATCCTTTAGTATGATCACAATATCCTAACATAATGTGGGGTTTTGATTTGGGATCAAGCTTTGAACGCTGAGATTGTGGAGTAAGAGCATATGCTGTACTACCGAAGACTCGTAGATGACTAAGGTTCACTTTGGATCCAGTCCACAGCTCTTCAGGAGTAGCATTAGTCAAAGCAGCAGTTGGACTACGATTTTTTAAATAACAAGCAGTATTTACCGCTTCAGCCCAATATTTCTTCTCCAATTTAGCATCTTGCAACATGGCTCTCGCTTTTTCCATTAGAGTTCTATTTAAACGTTCTGCAACACCATTTTGTTGTGGTGTGTATGGAATAGTTGTTTCGTGAACAATACCGCATTGCTTAAAATAGTTTACGAAACTTTTATTACAATATTCCGTACCATTATCACTCCTGACACGCTTTATCTTTAGATCGGTTTGATTTTCAACCAATTTTTTAAATTCTATAAATGTATTTAAAACTGTTGTTTGATCTTTGCGATCTAAGAAATAAATAAAAGATTTTCGCGTAAAATCATCAGTAAAAGTAATAAAGTAACGACTACCACCCCAACTATTAATTGACATGGGTCCACATATATCCGTATGGATTAAATCTAATTTAGTCACGCTCCTATGTGCCTGACCACGGGGAAACGATTTACTCTTTTGTTTTCCTTCAATGCAAGAATGACATGGAGTTAAATCCCCATTCGAGAAAGCAATACCGTGTGCCAAGGAATCACGAAGGGTTATCATACCTTTATAACTCAGATGTCCAAGGCGACGATGCCATATTTCCAGAGAAACAAATTTGGACATAAAAGCTTTACCTGCAGTGCGTTTACTAGGCTCTTGGCTATCCACGAATGCCGAATAACATTCCCGTTTTTGATCAATTTTGTAAATACCGTCCGTGTTAGTAGCTGTAACTTCACACGAACCAGTCACGGACATATTATCCTTCCTGTAAATATGACATTTGTTAGCATCAAATACTAATACATAGTCTTTTGCTGCGACCTTGCTAACAGACAAAAGATTAGCTGCTACATTTGGGACATATAAAACATCTTTAATAGATTTTACAACATTATTTTGTAATGGCAAATTGACATCACCTACGCCTACACTATATATTTTTTCATTGTTGGCAGTATAAATTTCGGATTGAGAACTAGGAGTATAATTGATCATCCAGTCCTTCCGATTAGTCATATGACTAGAGCAACCTGAATCTAAGATCCAGCTATGTTTATCACAAACATTACTAACTAAGGCAGTCTCTGTAGAAAAAAGGCAATCATTTGTACTTCCCTTCTTAGTTAAATCATCAATCTTCTTTGAATTTTTTTTTAACTTAGGACATTTGGGTTTGATGTGTCCTTTCTGATGACAGTTATGACAGATTGGAATAAATTTATTTTTTACTAGAAGAATCTTGTCATTTTGTTCCAAATTCGAATTAGAAGATTCTCGCTTAAATTCATTTTGTATCAGCTGGCATTTCACAAAATCAGATGTGAGTTTGGTATTTGTGGCCTCCATTGCCATGATCAAGGTATCAAATTCAGTAGGTAATCCTATAAGCATTAATTCTGCTAACTCTTCGTCATCGACGACACAGCCAATATCAGCTAATTCATGCGTCAAGGAAATTATATTCCCTAAATATTGATCCATGCAATCACAATCAACGAATTTAATTTGGTACAGTTTTCTCTTCAAATTGAGTCTACGACTTATACCACTATTTTCGTATGCAGCCTTCAAATTTTTCCAAGCTTCCGCAGCCTTTGTAGCGAGTTTTACGTGGGGGTAACAAATGGGTTTAATATTTAAGCATATCTTTGCGTATGTCTTTTGATCTTTTATGGCATCATAAGCTGCTGGTAGTGTTCCATTAGCGAAATTCCACAAACCATGGTCGATTAGTAACAATTTCATTTGAAATTTCCATGTACCGTAGTTATTTACTCCTTCCAACTTTTCAATTACCATGTTTGATCCCGAACTAATTACTATGTTATTATTGTTCGACGAAGAAACATTTTCCGACGTAAAATTTTCCGTCGCCATATTTGTAAAAATATTTTTTACAAATAAATTACAATACCTACCTAATTAAAATTTTACTTTAAAAAACTGTTTAGTACATATGTACTACAGGCCCATAACCTGTAAAGAGATACTATTCTCTAGAAGTAAAATATTAGGTAAAGAAGAAAATGAAAATTAAACAATGTGCTTTTTGCAATGCAAAGATAAAAATATAATTGACACATTAAAAGTCAGAGAATTTTAGAATCAAGTAAAAAGACAACAATTTCTTTTTCATAATGTCAAAGACAATCCTAAACAAAAAAGGTTATTCTAACACTTTATGTGTCTAATTTAACTTCCCAGTTAGAAGAAAAAAAAAATAGATAACCATGATTTACAACATTAAAACATCTCAGATCTAGATAACTTTACTTTAAAGCTTACACAACGTGTTGTAATATCACAAATGGGTCCTAATAACTTTCTTTTAAACAAGTTATAATTCAGATTTACTCACTTTTATTATTAAGTTAAGATAGATAATTTGGTCAGTGGGTCGTCTTAGGGGCGGATTTATAGTGTTGGTTTCCTGGTGTTCCCTAGGAAGTATCCCTAATATTGTGGTATAAATACTAAGTAAATTCCAACTGATGTTTTAAATGATTAGCCTGCTACCATTTGATTGCACTAAAGTATCTAAAGCATCCTTCATTTCATGCAAATTCTTACTTACTACTAAAATAAAGTCACTGGCCCAACTTGTCATTGGTCTTACAATGACAAGCTGGGCCAGTGACTTTGGTTTTGAAACTGCAGCCTATTTAAAGAGTTTTAACATGAACACCATCCACAGCCTGACATCATCCTCTGCTGGGTATATGTCTCTCCTTGTTTGCACCATCACTATGCTCCTGTTCAAGGCGCATGCAAGTTGCTAGTTGCTCCTGTGCAAGTTTAATTTGCGTTAACAATAATGTCATCTGCCCAACTGGGATAACTAACACTTCTCTAACCGTTTCTTGAACACCACTTAGTTACATCCTTATTCCAAAGATTACTGGCTTATTGTTTTTTTAACAAAAACTTTGCCCTAGTCTAGGAATTTCTCTTGTGTCGTGGGACACAGACACCCAGACCCGAAACAACTATCTGTAGGTCATACAAATTGGGGATCAAACCCCTGACATGCAGCCCAGCAGTATAATCACTTTGAGGGGCTCTCTCCAAAAATTACGCTGTGGCTATACACAGCCGTGATTAGGCCAATGCTGGCTTACGGTGCCCTGGTTTGGTGGACGAGAACGGAACTCTCGACCACCGCCAACAAGCTCCAACGGTTTCAAAGACTAGCCTGCTCAGCTATCACAGGCTGCATGAAAACCACCCCAACTGCGGCAATGGAGATTGCCCTCCAATTAACTCCCCTCGACCTATACATACAGCAGGAGGCAGCCCTCGCCGCCATCAGGCTAATGCACTTAGGCATATGGGGCAAAAACCACAGCAGTCCCCACACTAACATCCTGGACCGGGCGATCGAGCACCAACCCCTCATCGCAGCCCCGTGTGATAGGACACTAAATAAACCCATGTTCAACAAAAAATATAACATTCAAACAAGGAGCAAGTCAGGAGCCCACGAAGTACGCATTTACACAGACGGCTCTAAAACACAATCCGGTTCAGGGGCTGGCGTACACTCCCTAGACCTCAACATTAACTTTAACATATCGCTAGGCGCACACAGCTCTATTTTCCAATGTGAATGCGTCGCCCTAACAGAGGCTGCTATAGCCATAAGACGTTTAGGAATACACGACTACGGTATTAGATTCCTATCTGACAGCTTAGCCGTACTCAAAGCCCTAGAAAACAAGCAAACTAACAATAAACTAATTTTCGAGTGTCACCTCGCCCTGGAGAGTATATCGACATCCAATCGAATCACCCTCCAGTGGATTAAAGGGCACAGTGGATCCCTTGGTAACGACGCCGCGGACGAACTTGCAAGGAGAGGCTCTGAGATGGTAGTGTTAGGCCCGTATCCATTCCTCCCCTTACCTTTCTCTCTGTTCCGTTCGTGGATCCGCCAAAGATCTACAGAACTGTAAAACAACAAATGGTCCCGGGCAACAGACTGCAGGCAGTCTAAAATGGCCATCCCCAAGGTCCACCCGCGACTTACCAAACGACTTCTCAGCCTCAGTAGAAACAACCTCAGAATAATGATAGGGACAATAATGGGCCATTGCCCCCTAAACAAACATCTTTTTAACACAGGCGCCACAGATAGCCCTCTTTGCAGAGGCTGCTTTAGCGCCGAGGAAACAGTAGCCCACGTCATCCTGGATTGTGACGCTGTGGCTTCCCAACGAGACCAAATCCTCGGAACAGTGAGGTCGCTCCGCGAAGCCTGTGAAGTCCCCAGGAAACTTCTGTGCTTCTGGACGGAGCTAGGCTGGCTACGTTAGCCAGGACCCCCACGCACAACGGACCGAATGAGAGTCTACGTGCGGAAAATGGAGTCCTATCATCATCATCATCATCATCATCTGGGCCAAACCTGCCGCCAAATTTGAATTATTCTCAATTCTAATAAAGTCCCTTCTTTTTAGTTACACACAACAGAAATAAATGATGGCTATGACTGGGGCCGTCTTAACCTTCAGTCGGTCACTGCAGAGTCTTCCCTCCAAGAGTTCCTCTCCACTGCAGAGTTGGCACAGAGAGAGTTCACTGCAGAGAAAATGAACTATCAGTATGTGAAGTCTGTGCCTTATGAAGTGGAGATGGCTACGTCACAACCTAACTTTGATGAGCCACTGACTGTACCAAGGAGGCAAGTTTTTGCTGATTTCTTACTTGTTACTTGTTTTTTAAAAGTTAAAGTGTCTTTTGTCAGGTGGAAATAAGGTTTGCCTTCAATGGTTGCTGGTCTTGATGTATTTTTCAGCACACTCAAATGGACTCAGACGGAACTTAATACCCTGAATTAGAGGGTCTGTGCACTGCTGAATGAGACTGTTTATTAGGGTTGATCGTTTTTTTTTTCGATTCTTGATTTGTAATAGTGATATAAAGTAGCCAATTGTCATCACTTACCACCATAAAAAATATAAATATTATTAGTTAACAGTAAGAGCCAAGACATCAAAAATGTCAAGTATTTGGGGGATTTTCAAGGCCTACAGAGTAGTAAAAAGTTGAACATAATAGTATTTTTTTCCAAAAATATATTGAAACTGTCGTCTACTAACTGTTGCAATCAAATACTATTATACTATATTTTTACTCTGTAACAGAGAGGAAAATCAGAGACAAAGCGGGAGGGCTTGATATTTTGTGATAGTGGGCATTTGAAAGAGAATATTGAACTTATGCACGATAATGTTTTATCACATTTTCGTTCTATGAAAGGGTTCATCAAGACTTAACAATTGAAAAATAATCAACTTTTTTTTATAGTCATGATGAAGAAAAATTAAGAGCAATCAAAGTCTCTGACAGGGGCTGCAGATCTCAAGCTATAACTTCTAACTTAAGCAGTGTTATTAGTAGTATATAAGTAAGGCAACTTTTCCCTGGTATTTCAATTCGAAATTCAAGATAAAATATATTTGTGTTCCACTTGACTGTATATGAGTATCTCACGGAAGTGCGGGTCATGTCTTCTTGAATGCATAAGACCCTGCACATTGTGAGTTATGCAGTCTCAGACCCGACGTAGGGATGCACGGAAAGGTCTTAGTGCACAAGGGCCTCACCATGCTCTTCCTGGCTAACGGGAACTGGTGCAAGCCTAAAGTATAAGAAAAGAGCAAGGACAGGCTTGAGGGACACTTACTGGGCCTGACAAGCCAGTTATAAATTGGTGTTAAAAAGTTTTGTTCAACAAACATATATATAATTTAATTTTCTATTCTTTTCCATTTCAGACCAGCCTGGTACCCAGGTATTTCAGCCGAAGACCAGATAACCCGCGAACGGGATGCCTTCCTCGAATGGCGACGACACTTGAACGAGCTACAGGCCAAGCTTGGTGCGGCTGTTACTCCATACGAAAGGAACCTGGAGCTGTGGAAGCAGCTGTGGAGGACCTTGGAGAAGTCTGATGTGGTGCTGCTTCTGTTGGATGCTAGGAATCCTTTGCTTTTCAGGTATTGTGTTTTGTTTTTTCTGGGGTGTAGTGTAGGATTGTAATTTAGAGAGTTATACTACGGCCGTTCAGAGAATGCGTTCCTGACACCTATCAGTTAGTCACGACTAGTGATGGGCACAACATAACACTGAGTTCGTTACCGTTCCTCCAAAATGAACCGCCGCATTATTTTAAGATTATTTTCGTTTTAAATTGGCGGAATCATTTAAAATTTATATTTTAGTTATTTAAGTGGAAACCAAAAAAAGGTAATATTCATATAATAAAATTGTTTTATTTATTCTTTGTTACAAAGTTACAATCTGTATTTCTATGCAATAAAGTAAGCACATTGAATTGAATGTGCGTACAGAATGTTAATCAGACTCCGATTCGCTTGAGGAGGTGGTGTCTTCATCATCTTCGCCTACATGTATAATTAGTTTCGTCATAGTTTTATTTTTATATTTCATAAAAGTTATCTTATAGTCCATTATTTTCAAATTCTTAAAAAGAAAAACAAAGCGTATTATTTTATATTAAAATATAAGTATAAGTAACTGTATAAGAACAGATTACGATACTTGCCTGTTATTTTTAGCACAGCACTACAAATATAAAGCGCTGACATAACCTTGTAATAGCGCAGTATAGATTTAGAAAAATATTGTTTACCAAGTTATTTGACACTCAGTTTGGCACAAAATTATAACATTCATTGATTATTGATATAATAATGTTGTTTTAATGCTCATCAATTGTTAAAACGGTAAACAACCAGCAAAAATATTTTTATCGTAACTGCAACGCCATTACAAAGTTACGTCGTCAGTTCAATCGCGACGTGTCAGGAACGCATTCTCTGAACGGCCGAACTTTAGTCGACACAAAAGTATGTTTATGTCCATGTTCATTTTATTATTGGATTGATAATAATTAACAGTTACCTCTTTGAATTTGACGAGGTTGCAAAACGATGATGATGATGATGATGATGCCAGATGATGTCGGATGAAATAGCATGCATTTTAACCCCGCCCACCAACTAGTTCGTGCCCGCGAAATTCGAATTTCCTCACGTTTTTTTGCAATTTCAAGGTCAGTGTCAAGTCGTATGTTAAATAATGATTATTTGATGAACAAGGCATTCCACCAAAACAACAGGCGCAAGTCCTATTTTATTCAACCTGACACTGATTAACCAGTTTCAAAAAACGTAAAAAAATAATCGAATTGCGCAGGCTATCTTGAAGGTTTCACCTTAATATAATGAATATAGTGCCTCACTTCGCCTCAAGTGCCTTAAGAACGGCTAAGCATGAGGTCGTGGGTCGAATACCCAGGTCAAGCAATATTGTTGGGTTTTCCATCAGAACTTTCTTAGTAGCAGCATCGGAGTTCGGATTTGTACCCGAAATTTGAATTTCCTTACGTTTCTTGCAATTTCCCGGTCAGTGTCAGTGTCAAGTCGTATGTTAAATAAAATGGGATTCGCGGCAGTAAACATTGTCTATTTACTGAGTAATAATGATTAAAACCACCAAAACAACCCTCTGAGTTCATATCTCAATCTCTTGTATGAATCAATTAATTGTATAAATGAATGTGTAATGTAATATAAATCTTAATTTAACCAATAATATTGACATGCTGTATAATAATATATGTATAAATATTGTACACCCCATGGGTATGTTACAGTGATACAAACAAAACTATTTGTAAGACCTTATGTTTTCCTGTAACAAACAATAAATAAATGAAATGAAATGAAATATTAGTTCCTTGAGTGACTATTTGATCAAACAAAAAGGTGTACGACCAGACACTGATCAGCAAATTGCAAAAAACTACCTTGTCGCATTCACCTTAAGTACTTATATATTCTTATCAAAATATTGCTCTCTTTTTTAGATGTGCTGACTTAGAGAAGTATGCTCAGGAACAAAACTGCAAATGCATACTTTTACTAAACAAGGCAGACTTAACAAATGAATATGAAAGGAAGTGTTGGGCAGAGTATTTCACTAAAGAGGTGAGTTTGCTTTAGTGGGTTTCTTTATTAGGTGTTTTAATTAATTATTCATATAAAGGGTGTAAAAGTACCCTTTACGCAAACGAAAGGCACTTGTCCTCCCCACCACTGCGATATTTTTTTGATTTTAAACCATACCTGGGATCCCCCTAGTTACGGAGATATTGGGGGTCAAAGCTCCAAATTTTGCACAGCTGTGTAAATACTAGTTTATAACTTTACTTAAATTACCTCCATGTCCTGTTTACTATTCAAAGCATCCACTAGTACAATGTTTTAAGAGTGCAACAGTGAGTGTTACCGTAAAATGTGATTCTTGACCCCAAAAAAAAAGTCGTTTTCCAGCAAAAATTTTTGCATATGTGTGAAGGGTTAATTTACACCCTGTATGTAAAGATCTATGATTTGAAACATAATGTGAATTGTTTCTTAAAAACTAAATTGTTTTTCGTTTCTAAATTGAATTCGCTCGCTAAAACTATCACGGGTGCCCTGCGCGGGAGTTTGACTCCATGAGCGGCTGCCTGCTGCTAAATGAACCCGCCACCCACGCCCGCGCTTGTTAACGGGGCTCATATTATTTTTCATAACTGATTCGCGAGGATAGAAGCTCGTGGTTTAATAATAGCAGCCGTTAGAGTCGATCTTCAGGTTAAGACGTGTTTGTCTTGGTTGGTGCCTGGTTGGTTCAACCGTTGCATACAAAGTTTCCTCCGTGCTTCGCCAAACACGTTAAGCCGTTGCTCCCGGGTGTCATTTTGTTCATCTTTGATAATATCTGAAATAGCTGCAGTGATCAAATCGATTTGCACTTCAAAGGTTTGGGCAAATTGAAGGCCAATTTCTTTAAGCATCTTGCAAAATAGATTGACTTTCTAATTTTTCATTATCTCGCATGGGAAATAGTATGTTTATGTATAATAAGTACCTACCTTGATATGTACCTTATACCTTGTATGATTTTTTATATAAATTTATATTTAGACCTTAACTGCAGTACTCAGAGATATTTAATGATTACTTAAGCCGTCATTTAGTAAAGGTTTGACATATTTTTGTATGACAAAACTGTCAAAACCATTACTAAGTGATGTCCTAAGTAATCATTAAAGCTCTCTGACTGCGGCAGTTAGTTAAGTAATTATGTAAAAAAACTAGAATAAAAATTAGATTAATATTCTTTCAACTTCTTTATGCATGCAGAGTTTACATGTAAGTGATTATTGCACAGTTGCATTTACGTTTTTGCATGTAATAATTATCATGAACCCTGCATAAACAATTGTTGGTGAACCAATAAAAAAAAATAAAAAAAATATATTATATCTTCTTTAGAAATAAGCAGTACCTTTGTGCTATTCTATTTTTTATATATTTTCCTTTTTTTTTGTATTTTGTGTGTACATAAATAAATAAATAATAATATCTGTAATAACTGGGTTGTGGAGGTCCTTTAGGCAGTCGGTCCATGTCAAGCACTGGTATTCAACTGTATCCGGTTAGAGTGGAAGCGAACCCTAACATAGTCGGAAAAAGGCGAGCGTGACGTGGTTGCGGACCCTAGATTTACATAGGACGCTCTTGGGCGTACAGGACACGGTAGTGATTATCGTGACTAAAAGTAAAATGCCTGTCTCTTTAAAAACATGTTTTTTTTTTCATATCTATCTTTACATGGCCGAACTATAGTTGCAAAATACAGGACCACGCCTGTGTACTTATCAATCTTGTAATATCTTTCACAGTGCCAGCAATACCAAGACATATATGTTTTTTCTTTCCAGAATGTCTCCATAATATTCTTCTCAGCAGCTAAAGAAACAAATGAAAATAAAATACAAGAAGAAGATGAAGTTGAATCTAGCATTGAAGAAGTAAACTCAGAAACTGATTCAGCAATCTCTGACAATGAACACGAAGACTCAGATGAGGAAGAGGATGTTGTCGATGAAAAAGATGCCTTAAAATGTGCAGAAGAAGACATAGAATTGTTTAAGAAGCACCTAGGAGATCTTGATCAGGCTGTGTGCAATACTGCTGATAAAATAGATAGGATTCAAGAAGTACTGGATAAGGTTATGGAGAGTTTAAGACTAGGTAAGCCTATTGAAGACTATCCTGTTCCAGAAAGAACTGAAAATAAGGAACTAGCATCAGAAGTTGAAGAGAACCCAGCACAGAATTCACCAGAACAAGTAGAAAATCAGAATCAAGAACAAAATTCACATGAGACTAAAGTACAGAATTCACATAAAATATTAGACAGGGCGGCACTTCTAGAAGTTTTGAAGGATCTATACGTAGACAGGCTGAAAAATCCGCCTAGGTTGACTGTCGGCATGATTGGTTACCCCAATGTCGGAAAATCTAGTACTGTCAATGTTTTAATGCAGGTTAAAAAGGTGAGTTGATATTTTCACGATTTTTGTGAACGTTGTATATCATTTAGGTTATTATTTGGAGGGTATGAGGAACAAGGTGTAAAGTTCCTCATCCCCCATGGAAAAGGTAGGATCCTCCGACCAGACGGGTGTTGTGTCTGGTGGGCTAACTGCCCGACATAATGTAAGTCGGGATTTTCTATAAGGGACCTGGAACACCGTAAGGTATAGTCCAGTCTTTCATTCTAGCTAAGGCATAGCCCAATCTGCGGAAAATAAAGGGTGTAAAGGTACCCTTAACACAAACGAAGGGCACTTGTTCTCCACCACTGCGATATTTTTTTTGTTGTAGACCATACCTGTGAACCCCCTAGTTACGGAGATATTGGGGGTCAAAGTTCCAAATTTTGCACAGCTGTTTTTGTAAATACAGATTTTTCAGGTTATAACTTTACTTAAATTACCTCCATGACCCTACTATTCAAAGCATCCACTGCTACAATGAGTTTTACCGTAAAATGAAATTTTTGAACCCAAAAAAAAAAGTCGTTTCCAAGCAAAAATTTTTGCGTGGGGGTACTTAGTTTGATGTACAGAATGCTTGGTTGACGTATGTGTGAAGGGTAGGGAGTGTCAGACTTCTACTGACGTACGTGAAAAGTAGATCTACACAAACATTATAAAGAGGAAAGATTTGTATTTTTGTGTGTATGTTTGTAGTGAATAAACTCAAAAACGTCTGCGCCCATTTCAAAATTTCTTTCACCATTAGAAAGCTAGCAGCACCCTAAGTAACAAAGGCTACTTTTTATACCTGTATTCCCACGGGAACGGGAAATACGCGGGTATCACACCCGCGTATTTCCCGTAAAATAAATTCAAGCTTTATCTATGTTTACTCTCAAATATTTCTAATTTCCTTCACCAGGTCAGTGTAAGTTCAATGCCAGGCCACACTCGACACATACAGTCGCTGATCATTAACGAACACATCGAGGTGCTGGACTGTCCCGGCTTGGTGTTGCCAGCCTACGCCGTCACACCGGACCTGCTGCTGACGGCTGTGTTGCCAATTGATCAGGTATGTAATATACTTTATTTGGCCATGTTTTTAACAGACTTATAAAAGGTAATCTCGGCAAAGAAATATGCGTTGTTGCGGCGTAAATATTTATTGAATATGTTTATTTGAAACAAATATTTAATTTAATTAGATTTTTCATATGATACTGTTTAGGGGCTCCATATCTTTGCTTCTTCTTCAACTAAGCGAAAGCAAAACGTGGAAAGAAAAGCAAATTAAATTGTAGTTTCCTAATAATTCATGAGAAAAAACCTATCGTTAAAAACTTCTTCGAATGTGTATTGATAAACGTCGTTTGATGCACGTGGATGCATTTGTTACTGCAGTTCTCGGTTCTCCATAACAAGCTCGTCTGCGCTTCGGGTGTGAATTCCGGCTTGAATGCAACAACAAAAATTTCCCACTTATTTCAAAACATACCAAATACATATTTATGATCTGTTGCGCCAGCCATGCCAGAATAAATTGAGCTAAGGGCAGGGTAATGATCGCTAAAAATTATTTTCTGATCAAAAGTTTCAAGAAAATTCTTGTAAAACTTTGATAACAGGACCTCTATAGTTATACGATTTTATCATAAAAATTACAATAGGGTGGTCAACTTAAAAAAATCTAATGAGTCCGTCAGATAGAGGTCCAAAAAATATTGGACACGTATTTTTTCTTTTTTCACGTAAACGTTTGTTTACGAGTTTTCTAAGCACTGTATCGTCTCCATTGAACCTGTTGAAATGAAGAGGCTACTTGGATCGAACACATTTATTAATAGCACAAATAATATATTTACACAACGACTTTTCTCCTTGACGGAACAGTTATTTAGTGACAGATTCTAAACTCGAATCTATCGAACACTGTCGTGTTGGTATACAACCTCCATCACGCACCCTTAATCTATAGCATGATGCATGTGCAAGATTACATTAAGACCAGGCACTCTAAAATAGTTTCCACGCAAGCTCCGCCCCATTCACCCCGCTTTCCGCGCGATGTGCTAGACGCTAGCACATCAGTAATAAAGTCGAATACCGCGTGCGCTCTTTGATCGCGTTCGAGCACGAAACTAAATGTCGTAAGTCTCAATTCTTATTTCGTTTATAACTAAAGTAGTAATTGATCTGGAGAAAAAATATCTTGTGGCTGGATAGTAAACTATATTTTCTTACAGTGAACATTTATTTTAGACATAAAGGCGGAGCAATCTTGAGGAAAAATGTAATAATCGTTAAAAAAGACATGATTTTCGAATAAAAAATGAATCGAGTAAATATGCTACAATTACGTAACTGTCTTGTACATGGAAAGAAAAAGATCCAATAAATCATATACTAAAGTTCCATTTTGATTGTATGTACGACTGTTTCAGAATATTAATGCAAATTAACATAAATTTAGGGAGCCTCCTCTTAAATACCTACCTAACATATTACCTACAAGTGCACACACCCATTTAAACTACTCAGTGTGCATACACCCTAAGTAGACAGTATATTCAGCTGGAGCTATCGTTTACTGACATACAATCTATCTTTATCATATAAGTATGTTTTTAATACAGCTATATGTATAACAAAAATACTAAACATAAACAAAATAAAAATTATCTATTACAAATCAAAACAAATCAAAATAGAATCACATTAAAAATAATTAAAATATTAGCTAAAATCATTACATCACACTTTAATGGAGACGATACAGTGCTTTGAAAACTCGTGTGACGTTATATTCTAAGACATTATTTTTTACCGGTGAGTTTGATGCGATTTCTCTTCGTCAATTTTTATTGATATGATAAAACAAAAAAATACGAATGCAATATTTTTCGATAATCTAACAGATGGACTAATTAATTTTGTAATGTTGATTTTGTGTTGTCTGTGCCTACTAACATAGTTTATGAGTTTTCGATTGTTACTAACCATTAAAGAACATTGTTTTCTGACAAATAAATAAATTATTATTATTAAAATTATATACTTTTTAGTCGGGAAACATCTCTCACTAAGGTGGTGGCTTTCGGAGTGACGTATTGCACTCGTAGTTTTGTTTTTATGAATTGTTCTTCAAAAGTGCCTATAAAGGTTTAATTGAAATAAATGCTTTGAGTTTGAATTTGAGTTTAAGAAATAGAGCAATCATGCTCCAAAAGAAAATACACTTTTATGCTGTAACATTTATTCACCACAATTCATCCAACGGTGGAAGCTTGATCAGACTTTTAAATGGTTGTGTTAATTGCCTTTTTTTTTTGTTTATGGCGGGTGGAAAATTATCAAATGACTCTTCCCGCTCTGGGCGAAGCGGAAGGGAGTGTCAGACTTCTACTGACTAAAAACCACCCGTGTTCCTTCTTAGCACTTAGTGTTGGAGGGCGCCGTATCTCTTTCAAACGACCTGCACCGCGACGGGACGTTGTTTGCCTCGTCATTTTTGTATTGTTAACTGGAAGCAAAATAAAATATATAACATTTTCTACAGATGCGTGCCCACGATGCTGCGATGGCGCGTCTCTGTGAGCTGGTCAGCAAGCACACGTTCGCCACTAAATACGGATTGTTGTTACCTGACGACGGTTCTAAGGAACCGGACTATAAGCAGATACTTACTGCGCATGCCTGTGAGTTTATTGAATTGTTTTGTTGTTTTTATCACACTTTGGATAAGTTCTGGAATGTTAAAGGTGTTTTTAAAAGTTCGATTCATCATCATCAGCCTAGCCTTTTCCCAACTATGTTGGGGTCGGGTTCCAGTCTAACCGGATGCAGCTGAATACAAGTATTTTACATGGAGCGACTGCCTATCTGACCTCCACACCCCAGTTAATACTAGGTAATACGATACTCTTTGGTAAGACTGGATGTCAAAATTTCTGGTCACTGACTACCTGTAACGACTGCCAAAGATCTATATATAGTGACAGTTCTTATTAAGCCATGAGCGAAGCGAAGTTCGATTGTGATTTGAAAAATACCCGGCCAGGATTTCCCCGTGACACTCAATTGAAGTCTTCTATGTATAATCTACTTATAATGTTCCCACTGCTGGGACACAGGCCTCCTCTCTATGAGAAGCAATGGGGACTGAAAGCTTAACCAATAGGGTAGTTAACAAAAAAAATCTAATTAGTCCGTCAGATAGATTGCCAAAAAATATTGAACACGTATTTTTTCTTTTTTCACGTAAACAAACAATGAAGGCGATACAGTGCTTTGAAAACTCGTGTGACGTCATTTTCTAAGACATTAGTATGACTTTCTTTACCGGTGAGTGACGTCATAACCCGTGGGGGGTTATCAAATCTTCGACGCGTTTTATCTTCGTCAATTTTTATTGATTTGATAAAACAAAAATTACGTATCCAATATTTTTCGATAATCTAAAAGACGGGACTAATTAAATCGATTCGAATCAATCGAATCGATTAATCGAATCGATTGACGGACTAATTAGATTATTTTGTTATTATTATTTATTAATTCCTCGCCATCTCTATTTCTTCAGTCAACAGAGGGTTTATGACAGCCGCCGGCCAGCCCGACCAATCCCGTTCAGCTCGCATCATGCTCAAGCAGGCCGCGAGTGGAGTTCTCCACTGGGCCCAGCTACCTCCTGGCTGCGACCCTCAGCCTCTCGACGATATGCTGCAGGAGAGGAAGAAGAATGAGAACAGGAAACCTACACCTAGGGAAACGAGAGCTGTTGAGGTTGGTAGAAAAGTTTTACAACTTATTTTGAATTAGCCTATGCACGCGGCTTCGTTTGCGTGGATATATAAGATTATAAAAACTACTACCATGAGTTTTTCACACTTCCGAACACAACCGTAGCTGGTAGGGGGAGGGGGGAGAGGAGACACTTGAGTCTAACAAAAACGAAAAACGAATTCCTTAATCTAAAAAGTAAGTGAAAAAATAAATATTGTGAATTTTGTATTCACAATATTTTTAAAGACCTATCCAACGACATTTTACATTATAGGCTTCGCAAGAAAAAAAAAATCTACTCTTAAGGGTACTGGAGATACCTTTAAAAAAAATTTGGAGATTTAATTTTTTGACTTTGTCGGCAAAACTCATCTGTATATTCGTGACAAATTTCTAGTAGTGCGGATAACGGACATGGTGAAACTATATGGGTTCCTTGTTGACTAAGGAACTCTAAAAATCATTAAATTACTATTTTCTACTACCACATTTGTAATAAGAAGCAATCTACTAATCCACGCTCCAAACCATCACCTTCACATTTACGACCCGCTACCGATGATTAACTCCTCAACAGATATAGTCCAAACCGGCCATTCACTTAAAGACTTCACTTTTGAAACAAAATGTTCCAGTTTAACAGTTTAATGTACTGCCCTACATTATGAATCTTGTTTAGTAACAGTTAACCTCGATTATTGTTATTATAAGTCATGGTGAGTTCGTTAACAGAACATTTATTATTTTGTTGGTAGGTGGTAGAGAGTGTTGATAGGATTTGTAAACTCATTTAAACTATGAATTTATCGCTTGATTGGAATAGGGTATTCACCAAAAAAGTCTAATTAGTCCGTCAGATAGATTTTCAAAAACTAATGGACACGTATTTTTCCTTTTTTCACTTAAACAAAAGAGGAAGACGATACAGTGCTTCGAAAAGTCGTGTGACGTCACAAGGTTAGTATTTTTTTTTCCCTCAAACTGACGTCAAAATCGTTGACATGTTTTATTTTCGTAAATTTTTCTTAATTTGATAAAATAAATAACACGTATACAATATTTTGCGATTATCTAACAGACGGACTAATTAGATATTTTGGTGAAAAACTTTATTTTGCCTGGTTAATGGCATTACGCTCGCCCCTTAATACATGTGACTTATACATAACTGACTGATAGGGGATCGGACTGAGTCAAAAATTTGATTCTAATTAGTCCGTCAGTTAGATTATCGAAAAATATTGGATATGTATTTTTTGTTTTATCAAATTAATAAAAATTGATGAAGATAAGACGCGTCAAAGATCATGAGGGGGGGTTTTGGCGTCATTTGTAGTTAAAAAATGTACTAACATGTGACGTTTTCGATGAGTTCACGAGTTTTCGAAGCACTGTATCGTCTTAATTTTTTGTTTATGTCAAAAAGAAAAAAATACGTGTCCAATATATTTTGGAAATCTATTTGACGGACTAATTATTTTTTTTTAGTCCGATCCCCTATTTGTGTGTACCTCTACCGCCTACCCTTTTGGGGATAACAGGCGTGGTGGGTTATGTTATATTTTGTCGTTTCAATCTCTCTATTAGGTCTAATAAGAGCATTATGGTGTATTCTATTCAGCCAGTTATGTTATACGAGTATTATGACATCGCGCCTATAATCCCGCTTTTCTCCAGTTATATTAAGTCCCATGTAATAGAGGGCGGGCCTATTGCCATCAAGCGAGCACGAATCCGGACTCCGTGGCTGCTACTGAGAATTTTTTTATGGAAAAGCTAATAACACTTTGCCCGACATGTAGAGCTATTGCGTATCTTTTAAATGACAGTGTCCATCAATTAACTGTCAAATGGTTCCATTTTGTACTAAACCATAACAAATTTGACAGTTAATCCATGAACAATATGATAGCCACTGACATTTAAAAGATACGCAATAGCCCTGCTGGGAATCGAACCCAGGACCTCATGCTCAGCTACCAACGAGGCAGTCCAAAATTCTGCAGTAATTGATATTATACTATATACAGTGTGATTCTTTATAATGTGCACATATCGAAATGGGGGAATCTATGCTTAATTTTATCGACGGAAAAATTATTTAAAAAAATCTAAATATTTTTTAATATTTATTATGGAATTTTTAAAAATTTTGTCTGCTACTGTGACCCTAGTGTAAACAAAACGGTGTAACTTTTAAACTAAATTATCTATCGCGATGAAACAAACTCCATAATGATTGGAAGCAATTAGGCGTCCTCATAAATGGTTTTAATTGAACTCTTTTATATTAATTAACATTCCAAATAAACCATCCTTAAGAGAATAATAAATGGCGCTTTCAGAGTGCCAACTTTTAACATTTGATAGAAAATGTTATGTTTGAGTTATAAACATGCCATTTTTAGTATTGGGTAGCTAATACGATGAAAAATACGTTAAAGTAATAAAAAAGGTAGGTAATGGGGGCGTCTTATTGAGAAATTTTACGATTATTGTAAAAAGTTATGAAAAAAAAAAGTTTTTTTGATCAAAAAACGTGTTTATTTTCAATTGAGGGTAGTTTTTTTCCACAATTTTACGAGGACGCCTAATTGCTTCCAATTATTATGGAGTTTGTTTCATCGCGATAGATAATTTAGTTTAAAAGTTACACCGTTTTGTTTACATTGGGGTCACAACAGCGGACAACATTTTTGAAAATTCCATAAAAAATATTAAAAAATATTTAGATTTTTTTAAATATTTTTTCCATCGATAAAATTAAGCATAGATTCCCTCATTTTGATATGTGCACATTATAAAGACTCACACTGTATAATATATTATCACACTAATATTATAAAGGCGAAAGTTTGTGAGTGTGTGAGTGTGTATGTTTGTTACTTCTTCACGTAAAGCTACTGAACGGATTTGGATAAAATTTGGAACACAGATAGTTTAAAACCTGGATTAACACATAGGATAGATTTTTATCTCGATTTTGTCTTCCCTTGGGATAATTTTCGAGTTGTAGCGGATGAAGCCGCTGGCAACAGCTAGTATTGAATATAACTTCGCCCCTTATTACATGGGGCTTAAACATAAATGGCGAAATGTAGGTTTATGTGAGTTAACCTGCAAATATGCATGGGCAATTCAGAACTAAAATGCATGGGCAATTCAGAACTAATATGCATGGGCAATTCAGAACTAAAATGCATGGGCAATTCAGAACTAAAATGCATGGGCATTTTAGAACTAAAATCGTGTGAAGCGAGAAATGACGCCACCTAACGTAAACTAGTTGTCGTCTATACACGCTCACAGGAAAATACACATTAAGTTATCCATGCAATTTTGCAGGTGACTATACACACCTTTGCCTAATCCTTCGCGGCATACAGGCGTATTGTTATGTTAAATGCTGAATATTGGCCTCCAGTTTTTTGTGTCCTGCTCCCTGGTCTGCGCGTTCCTTTTCTATCCTTTTTTTTGTTAGCCCGATCTTTCCTACTTCTGCGCAAAGGCCTTCCTCCATTCCTTCTTCTTTTGTTGTTGTTGCGCCTCTTCTCCCCAATTAACGAGAAACCCATCCAAGGCGTCCCGCCATGCCAGTCGGGGCAGCGGGTTGTTCACAAGAGATACCGCAAACATGGAATGGAACATGGGTGGTTTTCAGTCAGTAGAAGTCTGACACTCCCTTTCGCTCTGCCCAAGAGCGGGAAGGGAAGGGTTATTTGATGATATACCAACCGCCAAAAAAAAAACTTCCCTTCGATCTGCCGCGCCGCCGTCTAGCTATCTCAGGGCTCCAGTTCTGAGATATGCGGGCCCACAAAACAGAAAAAAACATCATACAATGCACTACAAATAAACAATTCGTTTGATTGGTCATTTAAATTTCAATCACAACTAGCATAACTCACAGATTCAACATTTGAAAAATATACCTTCGTCGTATTTTCATAGGTTTTATTTTTCTTTACTCAGAAATAAAATACGACGTTTTGTAATCAGCAATCATACTAGAAATGATTGCCTAGTAAATTCCGCTACTCGTCCATAGATGGCAGTATTTTCAACGGAAGCAATAATAAACTTAATGACTGCTGGAAAAAGGATTATATTTGCGTCACATGGCTGTATTTTTTGCTGCTCGGTCAAGGAAGAGACACATTATTTATCTATATCCATGTCAATAGATAAAAAAATATTTAGAAAAAAAATATTATAAACAAGCAATTACATTTAATAATAAATGTAAATAGACAATAATACAACAAAATAAAATAAAATATTTTATTGCTTACATAAAACTATTTATTAAACAAACCCAAACAAATAAATACTACCCAAGTTTTTCTATGAGAAAATTCTAAGGAGTTAACATAAAAGAGAAATTGTATCGACTTTTTAAACAGGTATATTTCGGTGGTAATGATGAACAAACAAAACAAACATTACAGAAAAATAAAATTGTCAATATTTATCATGTCAGTTTTTACGTAAAATGTCAATGCAATTCTCAATCATTATTATAATTAGTAAAAGTTTGATTCTATAATAGCTACAAAACATCTTTCAAAATAATTTTTGTGTATGAATGTTAAGATCTTTGTATTGAAATGTTAAACAGTATCTAAGTATAACATTGTTTTATTTTATCGATGTCTATCGATCAAAATCTGCAACCGATCTTAACTACATCACTAATTGAGTAGCGTGGAACTTTCGGGAACAAAAAAGATCGTTGTTCAAAATAGAACAAGCAAGATTCGATCCAAAATAAACTTTATTTCAATGGGAAATGGTCGATTGTTACTTGATATTTTGTCACATTTTTAATAAATTGATATTAAATACGTTTTTACTAGTAAACAAATAAAATCGTATTTATCGAAGATAGGAAACACTTCCGTTTTTAAGATTGTTTCTTCTGGTATAATTTTTGCACTCCAAAATCGAACAAAACGGCAATGTAATGGAAAAATTGAGTTGGCTGGAGACTAGCGACTCGAAGCGATGTCAAAACACGACTGGGATCGAAAATCTGAGAGTATGCGGTACACCGTGCAGTTTTCACAGCCGTGTCACGCCTACTTTGCACTTCTACTTCTTTATGTTCTGTGTGCGGGCCCACAACTACGCCCAAATAATAAAACTACCTTCATCTTTCTAGGGTTGGCTGAACAAATCTAAAGAGATCGACAACGCGTTCTTCGCGATGCAGAAAAGCGCGGCCCACGTGAAAGGAAAGCCTGTATTTGGGTAAGATAATGCATCATCCCTACTATAGGTACTATCAATGTCCTACGGGCTTCTATACCCCTGGTACTTGCCGATATATGTCGCATTAATGTTGAATTCGATAGAATTTTGATTTAGTATATGCGAAACTCGAAACACGTGTATAGTCTTTGTATTTAAAGAATCTATGTACTAAAAGACAATGTTTATGGATATATGGAAACTCGTACCAAACTGCGTCAAAATCAGACATTGTTCAAAAGGTTTTCCTTTCGTGGTTAAAATTGGCTGATTGGTTTGCTGGTTAGTCTCAGCACATTTTACTTATCGTATTTCTGTGATAAATATAATGCAGGTTGTGTCAGGCGTTACCAATTCATCGATCTCGTAACTTTTAGTTTTTTTAATTTTAGAGAAAAAAATCTTCGTGTAAAATATAGTCGAGTTACTATCAGGCCCCGTATTTACACACGCTTCGATTCGAAAAGTTATCCAGTATGTTAACTAACAGAGGGCGTTCCCGTTAACCCGCAATAGTATAGCATCCATACATGCTAAAAACAAATTACCAACCTGGAAACCCCTTGGTTACGGAGATATTGGGGGTCAAAGTTCTAAAGTTTTCACAGCTATTTTCGTAAATTCTAGTTTTTCAGGCTATAACGTTACTAAAATTACCTCCATGACCCATTAATTATTTAAAGCATCCACTAGCACAATGTTTTAAGAGTGGTACTTTGAGTTATACCGTAAAATGTGATTTTTGACACCAAAAAAAAAAGTTTATTTCCCAGCAAAAAATGTTGAGTAGGGGTACTTAGTTTGATGTACAGAATGCTTGGTTGACGGGAACGCCCTCTGTTAGTTAACATACTGTATATCTATCTCGCTCACTTTTGTAATGCCAACACAAGATAGCAGTGGCATAGTATGCCTTGGCCGCCCCGTATATAAATTTGTTTGGGGGCCCATAAGAAGAGTAAAGATTTTTATCACAAAAGAAAAAAAAATTAAAAAAATATATATATTTATACCATACCTACTCTAAAAAGCTTATTTTATTCACGCAAAACAGTGAATAAAAAGGCCTTTTATTTACTGTTTTGTTTTTATTCACTATTTTGGTGTTTGAATTTGGAACACAATAGTACATTGTTCACCGAGAGGAGAAAGTGACCGATTACCGTCGAGGGTGTCGTTTGAAGCCCGAGCCGTAGGGGAGGGCTTTAAAACACCCGAGATCGGGAATCGCGCTTTCTCTCGAGTGATACATAGTGCTTTATACTACACCTACGAGGAAAATAAAAAACTAAATCTTTACTAATTGAAATTTATATTGAAATTGTTGCAGTTAGTGAAGCTTAATGTAACACTTTTTCCATTAATGATTGTTTGAGATGTTTGCGACAATGTAGGAGGAATAACTGGCTGTGCTGTTGGCACTGCGCTCGTAGAAGGCTGTGGTGCCAAAGGGGCAACTGGCTGCTGAGGAGCATTTGGCATCGCCGCGCTCGTTGATGGTTGAGGAGATGAGTCTTGATGCACATTAATCGATCCCGATATTTGGTTATTTATTCGTGTTTTGTTTCCTACGGAATTCTCTATGTAACCTTCTGCAACAGCGGACGATTTCCAACCACCGTGGCGTTTTATTGTGGTTAAATCAGCACCAGTATCGGCAAGAATAGTCGCTGAAGTTCTGCGAAAGCAGTGGCCAGTGTATTCTAGTGGGTTGAATAAATTAAGGTAGGAAGCTATTTCTCTTGGCACAGTACTTATTTTGTTTTTCCCAATTACTTGTTTCGTACATTTTTTGTTTTTATATTGTAGTAAAACCCGATTGGTTTTGGGGTCACTGGGGCGAATTTCGTTATATTTCTTCATTATCTCATAAAATAAGCCTGATATAACAAATGATCGCTGAATTTTGGTTTTTGTGTTAGGAATATTGACAATTATTCCATTTTCGAGGATTTCGATATCGTCTGTTGTCATATCCACAAGTTCTTGCGAACGACAGGCCCCATTTACTCCTAAAATCAAAATAACCTGTAAACAAAAATATCAAACATGAAAACCTATTAGATTTCTACTCATAAATAGGTACGTAATAAATCATAAACCAGTGCATTTTGTTCATAAACTTACCTTCATCAACAAATATTTGTCATCTGGAGCATTCTGCAAAAAGGAATAAACATCCTTTGTAGTAAGCACTTTTGATTTCTTACTACGGAATCCCTCCGACTTTCTTTTCAGAAATGCTGTAAGTTTTTTGTATTCTTGAATATTTATGTCGTTTCTTGTCAATATAGTACTTTTCAACATTGAGTACATAGACCATAACGTACTTGGTTTGTATTTTTGCGCTTTTTCACTGAAATAAGCTAGCAAAACTGTTTCAGAAAAAGATGCCGCATTTTTTTCACTTTTCCATTGCAAAAAATCGTTATAAGTTTTATTATATTTTTTAATTGATTTCTGTGGTAAAAGGTTATCAATCAGCATTTTTGCTGTTTCCTTCAACTGCGGCGGAGTTGAAAAATCTTCATCATCACTATCACTACTTATCATTTTGATAGTTTTATTTTACTTTCTACGAAAACTGAATCCTCAAACAACACACAAATTGAAAATGGCGCCAATGGCGTCTGCAATTTTTACATGTTCTTTTTTCAAATTGTTTACGCCGCAGGGTCGCACTGCCAGCCCGACCCCATCCAACACACAGCTAGTGGCCAGTGCCATTTTGCGAACTTGGAGATAAAAACTCACTGTAAATACTTTTTGGCTTTTGATATTTAGGTTACCGGCGCATAGTCTTACCCAAAATTAAAAAAAAAAACCACGTAAGAAATGGATTTTCATACACTTTTCTCTCCCGCTCAGATGCGTTTTCTCCCCGCATATTTGTTCGATATGCAATGACGTACTTTCTACCGTAAATTTGATAAAGTATCAAGGTACTTTCCAAGCAGGTGTAGTATAAAAATATATCCGGTCTCTATTTCAATTCTTACACAAACTCCTTGCGCTAAGATTCGAAATTCAAAACTCTTTGGTGCAAATAAATTCTCGAGATTTGATTGGTCGATATTTGCGACAAGGAGTTTGTCATTAGATTAAAAACTGTTTTGTGTTCTTTCCTGCCTTTATAGAAAAAAAATAGTGAATTGGCGCCATTTCAAATACTTACTGTGAATTGTACGGACACAAAGTTTAGTGTTATTAAGATATCCCTATTATAAGTTATTAAATTAATCAAATTAATAAGTAAAAATATAAAATCCAAATAAAAATTAATAAATATATAAATAAACTCTACACAAATCTAAATCAAAATCTCTTACGAAAATTAAAAAAACTATCCAAAACTTGGAAAGTTTTTATTAATTTACTCTTTCGCACGTCGGGGGCCCCCCGTGGCCCGAGGGCCCTGTATAATTGATGCGGCATATACGGCGGTAGCTACGCCCCTAAAAGATAGACAAGACATATCGAACCGACATGCGACATATTGAATCGGTATCGACTTATCGAATTGAAGCGTTGTGAATACGGGGGCAGATCCGTTTTGTTTATGGACGGCATCGCGAGTAATGATGTGCTTACATTCTCGTCTTTCTCAAGATGAGCTAAAATCAATATTGTGCTAATGTGTGCCAAATCAAAATGATACATCGCACAAGAATTTCAATGAAACGTTTCCATAGCAACGACTTTTTAAACATCTCTTGCATTGAACGTCCTGACCTCCAAAACTGAAAGGTGCAATATAAAAATATCCCAGTTATAGTTCGCCAAGATGAAAAATATCTCTACACGTTATTATCAATTACAGCTAAGGGAAACCTAAATAAACTTTGCGAAGATGAAATGGCCACCCTGGATGCAAGCCAAATGTTAAATTCATAAAGTTTGAGCATCTTTATGAGCAGCGTTAACCGTCGTGAAAATTGGTCTCTAACCTCGCAAGACCAGGCGAAATAAACCATGTACTGTCGCAAACAGAACCAAAAAGACAAATGTAACAGTAATACTTTGAACTACCCAGACGGCTTAATTAACTGGACATTATTCATTGGACTACTCAACCGTGTGCGTTAGTACATTTCAATTGAGCACACTTTCAGTTTGTTTTTCACTTGCGTACCTGACTGTACTATCCCAAAGTTTATAATAATTCCGACTGCGAAATCCGCGTGGGCCTAAAAAATGTTGCTGTTGTGAAAGCCTAATGATGATTTATTTTTCAACTGAAATAAACTTTGTTAAACACTAAAATATAGTGCTACTTGTCAAAATAAATCATTTCATCATTATTGGGAGTGTGAATCTTACGCCGTAAGAAATAAGGTTTATTTTATTACAGCATTGTTGGGGCGCAGTCCGCGGAGAATCAACTGAGTAAGCCGTGGAAGCAAGAGAAGAAACACGCTAATAAGAATAAGAGAGAGAAGCTGAGGCGGAAGTATTCGCACTTAGATGAGCACTGATGTTAGAATGAAACGGAAATATGCGACGTGCTTATGAGTGAGTGGGATCGCGGTATTTTTCGCATATTGTAGACAAAGTCTCGCCGTGTCAGCGTTTCAGATGCTCAGTTGTTTTAAACTATGACGTCATACGCCAGGTCTTGTATTCCATCAAATCCAGGCGCCAATACATTATACTTACATAGTGTTGTTATTTTATCTTGTGCAGTATATAACTTAACAATTTACGTACAAAAATAAAATGCATTTAATGTGAGAAAAAGAGTTGTTTATTTTTACAATCTTTTGTTTTGACAGCTGAAAGAGAAATTCCTGCGATTTTGCCAAAAAGGACGTAACACACTTTTCGTTTTACCTTTTTTTGTAAACAACAGTTTTGAAATGAATTAATTTTTTACCTTTTCTCAAGAACGTTTATAATAGTCACTACATATTATACAAACAAAGTCCTCCGCCGCGTCTGTCTGTCTGTCTGATCGCGATACACTCAAACATTACTGCACCGATTTTCATGCTGTTTTAATGGTTATCGACGAAGGTTTTTGTAGGTATATAAGTTTACCGACATCTACGTGGGCGAAGCCGCGGGCATCAGTAATGTATAAATTCACACTGCAACATACAGACAGACAAACCCTTTCAATGGGTAATGGTGGCTCTCTGGCAGAAACTTGATGCTCTGAAATTTATTTGGCATAACTTTGCCTATTCTTCTTTGAACGAATGTGTTTATGGCATTATTTAATAGAAGATTCGTTTGGCCGAATGTTTGAATGTCCGAATTTACAATGGCAGAATTTAACATGGCCTATATGAAGATGGTTGAATTTCATTTGGAATAATTTTATAAGGTAGGATATTGCGAATTCTATTACAATATTTTTGACTTCATTTAAAATTAAAAGTCAATACTTTGTGCTACAAAAGTTAGTGACAAAACGAATCGCTGCAAAACTGACTCCACGTAGTCTCTTCTGCCCTACCCTGAGAGTGTAATTTAAGCCCGCTTAGGCGCGGAGGGGCGGGGCGGCCCGCAAGCTAAGGAGCAGGTGGCTTACACGCGCGCCACCGCGGCTGAGGCTGCAGCAAGCCGAAGCTGCGATGGTGTGTGTTAAAACCATCTGCGACGATAAGCTTGCGTAGCACCGCAGCGCCGGAACCGTGACAGAAACCATGCCTGATGCATGTTACACGTATGTATGTATTGAAATGTATGCCAAAATACGATTCTGATTGTGAACTTTCGGCAATATGATGGTTCTACTTTTAAATGATTCTGGAAATGAAGTTTATGCTCAAAGATGATTCTGACTTACAAAATTATGCGTTTTGAATTTATGATAAATGAGTGTACGCCAAATGATTTTCGACAAAATGACGTTTCTGCCATCCGATCCACTGATATGCAAAATTAAATTCTGACATAAAAAGTTCTACTATAAAAGGTAGACCCCCTTTCAATAATGTGGTTTCGTTATATTTAAGTTCCGTAATTTTTAATTTTCCTTCAAGCTTGTTGCCTCGCGTTTTTGTCAATGTTCTACATCTGACTGCGAATTTGAACAATCTGCATATCAAAATTTATGGGACTGTAGTGATTGGCACAATGAACATAATATTATGTTAAATAGTGTACAGGGTACATCCGGAGCTATTTACTATACGGACTTTGTAGTAACTAGAACAAATTTCCGTGCGTTCAAGCATTTATATGTATTCATACTGTACGAGCTACGCTGTACATTGACCTTTCGTAGTTTGTACGTCGCACTTATTTATGCACATCTATGCTGTTTAGGTGTGCATTTCTCTAACTTAATATGTAATCGTGTAAATATATTTTAGTAGCAATAAATCCATCAAGGGAGTCACTTGTCTACTCATTTACATAACAAGACCTTACAAGTCTACATACATAACAAGTACATAACATTTTCACTGTTGGGAGTTACGCCCCAACATTTGGTCCTTCGAGCCATTTTGTGTTGTGTGATTAAGATCTTTTACGGTCGCGAATCGGTTGGACTGGTCTCTCACAAGCGAGTCGCCCCAGTAACCAATTGAGAATCGCATTATCGTAGAAGGGAAAGGTTACACGATGCAAAGAACCAGGAGTGTAAGACATCAGTCTACTACTCAAAACAAGTACAAAAGTTCGTCTGGAATTCGTCGAGAAGTTTGACAACATGACGTCGTCGGCAGACACCTTCGAAAATCAGCGTGAACTTTACGACATTTATATGTATGTTATGTTATATGTGTGTTTGTCATGTCATACTATTGGAATCAAATATAACAGCTCACAACTTAGGACCCAGTAATATTAATGACAATAATATCTGTGGTGCTAGGCAACTGGGCTTATCCCTGGTGTATACTACGTCCCTGTGTGCCTATTAGCCTTGTTCAGTTTAAGTCTTTGCTTCTCCTAACGTAAATACACTTTCAAAGTGCTTTGCCATTAGTAACGATTTTTTTGGAATAAACTACATTTACGTCGATGTATCTCCAAATGAGCGATGTGGCACTTGCCCGCGCAAGCGACGCAACACCAATCCCTGCGGCCAAAAGTCCTCCTCCAAGACGAAATGCTGATGACATGTAGGTCCCATCTCGCACCATTTCATCCTCTCAACATCATGTTCCCAGCCTATTAATTATTATTAGACTGGCCTGTTGGTCTAGTGGTTAGTGACCCTAACTGCTATGCCGGAGGTCGTGGGTTCGATTCCCACCCAGGACAAATCTTTGTGTGATGAGCACGATCATTTGTTCTGTGTCTGGGTGTAATTTATCTATAATATGTATGTATTTAGAAATATATAAGTATGTTTATCAGTTGTCTAGTACCCATAACACAAGCTCTGCTTAGCTTGGGACTAGATGACGTTGTGTGATAGTTGTGGAATATTATTATTATTATTTTTGTTTCGACATTTTTGTTCCTCCGGTTAGCCGGGAATTTCTGATGGCACGGGCCTAAGCCAAGTGTTCATCAGTTGGGTTAAGTGTGGGTGTGGACAGATTAGATTCCACGTGATTGTGCACAGACTGACTGATAGTGTCTGAATCACACTGCATAAACTTTCTTACAAGCCTGCACGTGTTCAGAATCACTGCTTTCTGCAATAGGTGATAGGTGCTAGCTGGTAAGTTTAGGGAAGTAAGGGACTGATGAAGCTGTATGGGGATTACTCCTGTTGAAGAAATAACTATGGGGACAATTATTACTTTTTGTAGACGCCAAAGTCGAGTTATTTCGTTTTTCAACTCGGTGTATTTGGATAGTTTTTCGGCTATTGTAGTCTGTAAATTGTGAGTGTTTGGCACGGCTATATCTATAAGGACTCCAGTGTTGTTTATTTTGTTTATCAATGTGATATCTGGTCTATTGCAGTGAATTGTACGGTCGGTGAAGAGACCTCGGTCAAAGTACAACTTTGTTGTGGTGTTCTCTAGTGTTAATTCTGGGTTGTATTTATAATATGGTACTACCGTGTCTATAAGTTTGTACTGATGAGCCAGTTTCTGGTGAATCACGTTGGCTACTTGGTCGTGTCTATGTTTGTAGTCAGTTTGAGCTATTGATTTGCAGGCACCAGTTATGTGTTGAATAGTTTCGGAGGAGCTATTGCATTTTCTACAGGTGTCGTTTTGTAGATTCTTTAAGATGTGTTTTCTATAGTTTTTGGTTTCTAGTACTTGATCTTGTATTGCTAGCATGAATCCTTCAGTCTCCGGGAAGAGTTCACCTCGATTAAGCCATGCGTTCGACGCTTCTTTATCGACATTTGGTTGGCATAAATCTTGGCGATGTCTTCCATGGAGAGACTTCTGGGTCCATTCTAGACATTTTGATTTGTCATCAGTCATTCTTTCGTTTTTCTGTTCCGTTGTGTCTTTAAGATTAAGAGGTGTTAAGTGTTGGTCGTTTTGAGCTATTGCTTTGTGGAGTGCTGAAGATTCAGCTTTATCGAAAAAGTATTTTCTGAGGGTTGCTATCTGTCGGTTGTGAAGATTTAAAATATCAATAAGTCCCCTGCCTCCCTCTTTTCGCGGTAGTGTCAGCCTTTGGACGCATGATCTTGGATGGTGTTTACGGAATTTTGTCATTGTAGTATTAATTTTGCGCTGTATATTTTTCAGGTCGGTTTTCGTCCAATTAATTACTTATCCCAAATGAATAAGTGAGGACAGGGATAGCAAAACTGTTAATGGCTTTTATTGTGTTACGAGAACAGAGTTGTGTTTTTAGAATTGTGTTTAATCTATGTTGGAATTGTTGTTTTAGTTTCTGTTTGATTTCTTTGTGGTGTATTTGTTTTGATTGTATGTACCCCAAGTATTTGTAAGTATCCTGTTCATCCAATGGATCTATTTGTTCGCCGGTTGCCAAAGTGTACTGGTGTTGGTAGTTCTGTCCTGCTTTTACTGAATTTATTTTGCATTTGTCTATACCAAATTCCATTTTAATATCATTTGTGAATTTCTCTGTCAGGTTAGCTAATTCGTTAAGGTCAATTTCCGATTTTGCGAACAGTTTAATATCATCCATATACATCAAATGGTTTAAAATGCTACCATGGGTCTCCTCCTGCCCATTAACAGCAGAATTTAAAGGGATTCCTAGTGGAGTTGCGTTTAATATTTTTGATAGTGGGTTTAGAGCAAGGCAGAACCACAATGGGCTAAGTGCATCTCCTTGGAAGATGCCTCTCTGTATTTGGATTGACCTGGTGTCTTTTGTTTCGGCTGGGGTAGTGAGCCTAAGTACTGTAGACCAAGTTGACATTACAGTCTTAAGGAATGCTATTACTGATGGGTGTATTTTGTATAGTTCTAGTACTTGTAAAAGCCATGAATGGGGAACTGAGTCATAAGCTTTTTTGTAGTCTATGTACATGGTAAATAAATCAGACTTAGACTGCTGGACTTTTTTTAAAATAACGGAGTCTATTATTAATTGTTCCTTGCAGCCTTGGGTAACTTTCTACATCCTTTTTGTTGTTCGGCCAAGATATTGTTGGTGTCGATGTGTTCATAAATCAGTTCGGATATGCAAGATGTGATAATCTTATATAAGGTCTGCAAGCATGTAATGGGCCTGTATTTCGCCGGATTTGAGAGATCATTATGATCTTTTGGTATCATAAAAGTTGTGGCAGACGTTACGAAAGGGGGTATTGGTTTAGGGTCTTGGATAAATGAGTTAATGAAATGATATAGATAACAGTGAATTGCTGTGAATTTCTTGTACCAGTAGCTATGTATGTGGTCTGATCCAGGGGCTTTCCAATTATGCAACCTTGACAAAACTTTATGAAATATATCCGGGGATATATGTTCAAAAGCCATTGGCTGGATGTTACTATTTGAAAATTCTGATTGTATCCAATCAGCTTGGTTGTTATGGCAAGCAGGTTGTTCCCATATTCTTGCCCAGAATAGTTTTAATGTTTCCGGATCAGGTGTGTTATTTTCATTATCGTGTGGGGTGTTATGTTGAATATTTGTTGTTGTCTGTCTGATATTGCGGTAAAAAAGTTTTTCATTGTGAATGAACTGAGTGTTTTGTTGTTTTCTTAAATTGCATGCTTTGTATCTTTCAAGTCGGCCTCTAACTACGCAAAGTTTTTGTTTTAGAGTGTCGAGTGTGTGTGCCGCTGTTGTGTTAGGTTTTTCGTGAATAGTGTGAATTTTATATTGTTTCATTATCTTATCAACATGTTTCCTTAATTTTCTACTAGTATTGCCATTCGTAAATTGTGTTATTCTACCTATTTTCGACCGTAAATCTTTAATTTTTTGTTCTAGTCGTCTTAGCCATTTCGGTTTGAATTCTGCTTTTGGGACTCGGATATTTTCTCGCGGTTCAAGTGTTATCCTTGCTCCATTTACTTTAGCAACGGTCCATGCTGAACAATAAATGACAGTTTGTAATGTATTGAAGTCGGTGTCCTTGTCGACATTTTCTGGGAGAATGATTTTGTTAAAGTAGTGTTAGCTACAACGTCAGACTAGAGGGAGTTACCGAGCCATCCCTATATAAACCAGCGGAAACCAGCGCGCCTTCTCTTTGGCCGACAGGCGTGCGCTCGTGAACATCGACCTAGGAATCTTTTCGTGTCATTTTATTTAGTTAGAAATATGCTTTTGTTCTGTAAAATTTAAATTATAAGATATACGTTTGATTTTGTTAATTTTTCTCTTTTTTTTAATAAAAATCAATTTAAATTCCCAAAATCAGAAGTGGGATTGAACGCTATTATAGCCGCTTCAAGTCTTTTCTGGTTCCATAATAATGTCAAGTAGAAAACGTGCACCACCGCGAGAGCGCGCGTCTTCGCCTAATTTAGGTAACCTAGCAGCTGGGATGGAAGCAATCCTCAACCGCCTGACAACGCTAGAGCAGCGCGCCGAAACACGTTCAAGCACGCCGCCGCTGCCTGCCCTCACCGAGCCAGAGACAGCCTCCCCAACGAGCGCGCCACGTGGTGAGAGCGTGGCCAGCACAACGGCTTCAACGGACATCACGGAGCGTCTTATCGACGCGCTGAAATCCATAAATCCGGTGAGATCCAACCACTATTACGTGTCTGATTTCGATCCTAGCATTCATGACGCCTATGCGTGGTGTGACGAAGTGGATCGTGCTCGATCGCAAAACCAGTGGGATGAAAAAGAGTGCCTAGCCCGTGTGGGACTATCTCTAAAAGGCGACGCACGTTCCTGGTTGCGCGAGTGGACCAGTAACAATCGTACTTGGTCAAATTTCAAATCGGAGCTCAAATCACTTTGTCCACGACGCATCGACGTAGCAAATATTCTTTTTGATGTGATGTGTAAAGAGTCTGACAGGTACTCCACGTATGCAGACTACGCGCGAAAATCATTGTTACGATTACGTATTGTGAAAGGATTAAGTGACGAATTATTGTGTGCCATAATTGTGCGCGGTATAAAAGATCCACAAATACGTGCAGCCGCCACGAACGCAAAATTAACACCAGAAACTATCGTGGAGTTCCTATCAATCTATGTGAAACCAAGTCGTTCTAGTGTACCTAATAATACTACGACACGCAATAGCCGATCTGATTCCTCGACTGACCGATTCCGCAAGCGTCCTGCCACAGATGTACGTACACGTTGCTATAATTGTAACCAAACCGGGCATAAAAGCAAACATTGTTCAAAACGAAATAAGACCGATGACGGTAAAACTAATAAAAATAAATCCGCGACTACCCCCGAATCAACTAACAAATCCGATTCTAAAGTTGTGTGCACATTTTGTAAGAAAGTAGGTCACACGGAGAATACTTGTTTTACGAAAGAACGTTCTGAAACGCGAAATAGATCTAATATCAATTTTTGTCGTGAAATAACGTGCGATCGTACTAAAAAGGATGTCATAACAGCCGTTATTAGTGGAGTACCCACCGATATTCTGATCGATAGTGGTTCGAGTATTTCCTTAATATCAAATGATCTTGTCAAATATTTCTCATGTCGAACGAACCCGAGTGTACAGATATTGCGTGGTTTAGGTGGAATAGAAATGCGTTCCTATTGTTTCGTAACTTTGCCAATAGAATTTAGTGACGTCACTTTAGAGGTAGATCTTTATGTTGTACCCCGTGATTACCTTAGTGCGCCAGTGCTTATTGGTACAGATGTACTAAATAGGAAAGGCATTGCGTACATTCGAACTGGCGATTCACAGCGAATAATTAGGAATAGTTCGATTGTAAATAACTTGACGAATATTGAACCGACTGTGCAACTCGATTCGATCAACACACAATTATGTGGTGATGAAAAAGCACGCTTATCGTTAGTACTAAACAAGTATTCGAAATATTTTCTCAGTGGGACAGCGACAACCACCGTTAACACCGGAGAGATGCACATTCGGCTTACTAGTGAGGACCCTGTTAATTATCGACCATACAAATTATCATACGATGAAAAACTGCGTGTTCGTGAAATTGTTAGTGACTTAAAGGAAAAGGGTATAATCCGCGAGTCAGAGTCTTCGTACGCGAGTCCGATCTTGTTGGTAAAAAAGAAAGACGGATCGGATAGAATGGTTGTTGATTATCGAGCTCTAAACAACATAACGGTAAAAGACAGATACCCTCTTCCTTTGATCGACGATCATATAGATAGGCTTGGGAAGTGTAACTATTTCATTTTGCTAGATATGGTGACAGGTTTCCACCAGATAAAAATTAACGAAGATTCTGTGCACCGAACTGCGTTTGTGACGCCCGAGGGGCATTTTGAATATCTAAAAATGCCTTACGGTCTCGCTAACGCTCCTGTGGTCTACCAGCGTATTATATCTGATACATTGCGATCTTTCATTGATGCAGGCCAGGTCCTGGTCTACATCGATGACGTCATGCTATTGAGTGACTCCATAGGGGACGGCTTAACCTTGCTCGATTCTGTTCTGGAGGTTTTAACACAGGCAGGTTTTTCTATTAATTTAAAAAAATGCACCTTCCTTACCACTGAAGTGGAGTATCTTGGGAGGACGATCAGTAAGGGTCAGGTTCGGCCGAGTGTACTAAAAATAGATGCACTAGCTAAATCTCCGATTCCTAAAACTGTTAAGCAAGTGAGACAGTTTCTCGGTCTGGCTGGCTACTTCAGACGATATATCCCAGGATACGCTACTAAAGTGGCACCCATCGCTTCTTTGACTCGCAAAGATGTTAAGTTTCATTGGGGTAACGAGCAGGAGTGCGATTCACTAAGGCAAAACATCTTTACAACCAAGATATCATCGTTGAATCATCTGATGAAAACTTATCGGTATTCCGTAGTTAAAACTGCGCGATCGTAGCGCCTCAACGATGTCGACGGCGCGACATAGAACTAAAATATGTTTGCGAATGTATGAAAAACGGTATTCAGAAACACAAAACATCCTCGCCTTCAACGACAACGACGCCTTCGCCTTCGATTTTAACTGTCAAACCGTAAAGCTTGTAAATTGTAGATGTTTCCTTGGATGTAGACCTTAAAGTGTAAGTAAAACAAGTTATTTTTTAATTAAAATGCTTTTTGTCTACCTTACTTTAATTCCTGAAACGTATAATGCCTAATTTTAATGTTTTAGATGGCAGTTCGTCTTTCTTAGTTTCTTGTGTGATGTTTTTGTTGGAAGAAGCTAAGCGTCGAGATAATTTAGAAAAAAGACGTCAGGCACTTAGGATACGTAATATGGATCTTCTCACTACTGATCCAGACTTTATAAGGTATTCAGTTTGACTGAAGAGCTAATTATACAATTGGAAGAAGATATTTCTCCATTCATACCAAAGGCGAAACGTCGAGGAGGAATTAGCAACCGAACCAAGGTAATAAGTACTACAATGTATTAAAATCACCATACTCTGGAAATATGTCTAAAACTTACTCTCATTCCAGGTTTTATGCACTCTCGTATTTTTAGCTAGTGGGAGTTACCAAAAAATAATAAGTGGGAATGCAAGAACCTATATCTCGCAAGCACCGGCCTCGAGGGCTATACGAACCGTAGTAGATGCCATCAATCACCCAGTTATTATTAAGAAGTACCTACATAAGATTTCCTCAAAATACAAACGAAAGGCAAATTCTCAAAGAAAAGTAAGTATTTCATAAGTTTCACTCTTTGGTTTTATTTTATATTAAGTTGAGACTTGTATGAATCAAACTTAGTTAAGATAGTTAATTAAGTAATATTTTTAAATTGTCTGTCTTTTATTTAGATTTTATGAAAAGTTCAAAATGCCTGGAACCATTGGTTGTGTTGATGGTACCTTGGTATCAATGGTTCGACCCAAAGAACATGAAGAAAGATATTGTAGAAAAGGGTATCATGCTCGACATGCTGTTATTGTAAGGTTTTTTTAATATTATTTCATTAAACTTATACCAAAATGTTGACGAAAGGAATGGACTGTATGGGATTCTACGAGGTGAGGTGGAATAAAACTAAAGAATGGCAATAAAAATCTAATATGCAAGCAGAAGTATTCTCAACAACGTGGTGAAACAAAGACAACTGACAAATCACCTTTTTAAACAAAATAACATCAAAAATAGACAACTATAAAATACCAAGGAGATTGTCAACATTAAACCTTACAATAACAGCATTTCGAGCATGATACCCTATCTGATTAAGAACCTATCTGTTTCAAACCATATTTTAATCTTTTATTTTTGCCTTTTAAGATAAATGATCCAAACTTAAATATAATGTATGTGGATGTAACTTTTGGAGGTGCAACACATGACAGCTTTATATTTAATAATTCGATCATAAAAACGCATTTGGAGCAGTTAATATAATACAGGCGAAACAGTGTGTTTGCTTGGTATGTATTTTAAAATGTTTCTTTACTTTTACCATCAGAAATTCAGGTACAATTTCTCCAATTGTACCTGTTTTCGGGGGTATTTAAATATTAATAAAAAATTCAGTTACTTTTAATTATTGTAAAATGAAATGTAATTTATTTCAGGGGACTCCGGTTTCGCTTTTAGGCCATACATGATGGTTCCATGTAGCAACCCTGAGCCTGGATTAAGGGAAGAATACTATACACAACATGTGTGGATACTCTTGCGCCTTCCCATCTTCCTAGTACAGCGTGCTGTGCGGGGGCTGCCGCTGCGGCTGTGGAGAACCTCAAGCGGCGGAAATATAGTAATCTTATTGGTAACTATATTTTCGAGCCGTTTGGGGTTGAAACTCTGGGACCGTGGGGTCCAAGTGCTCACAGACTTTTCAAAACACTTAGTTTATATTATAAGTTAGTTAGTTTATTTTAATGTAAAATTATTTCAATAAGAAAGATAAATAAATGATACATAAAAATTAATAAATAAAACAATCTTTTAACATACATTATATTTTTATTTATTTATTAAATCTCGAATTGCACTACTTAATCTATCTAGTGCCTGCGCCATAGCCTGATGGCCCTCTACTTGCTGACTAATTGCTTGGGCAATCAAGAGTTCTGCTTGTGAGCGCCGTTCTTCGATGGCAATGAAACGCTCTGTGAGGCTCACCATTTCAGACCCGCGTTGTTACGGAGGTGACCTTGTCAATAGTCGCCGGCGCGCTGCAGATTGACGCGGAGATAGCTGATGAGTGCGTCGGCGACCGCGTCGTCGTAATGTCTCTCTATGCACACGCCGAGTAGGAGCTGCAATTAACATATTGTACTTATTATACTTATTCTTGTCTTGAATTCTGGGCAAAACAACATTGAAAAAATTTCCATTGACACGCTAAGAAGCCCATCGTGTCCCACTGCAGGGCAAAGGCCTCCCTTCCCTCTTTCCATTTGTCTCTATCCTATATTAAAGTGCTAATATTATTATTACTTTATAATAAATATTTGGTCAGAGAATGCAACTTAGTTTGACTGCCCCTTTCCAAAACATTTGGCTGTGACGCAGGTCTTGTTGGCTCAGTAAACGAAACCTGAAAATATATGATAGTTGTTGAATTCTTTTTGTTTTTATAGAATAGTTTAAATCATAATTTTCCAAAACCATACCCTGTTTTCTTCAGCTTCTGGACTATGAGCATCTGGTGCTGGTTCAATCACTTGCTGTGTTACTTGCACACTATCCCTATTAAAAGCAGCGAGATTAGACTGAAATAGAATGTTTTGTTCTTTTAATTATTCGAGATAACATTTAAAATAACACTCACAGGCCACTGCAATACCATGTCCAGTATTTAGCAATATAAGTTTGATCCTATTTTTTATTTATTATACATATATACTTGTATTGATCAGACAAAACAGGCATGACATGGGTGTTGTACACCTTAGTGTAGAGGATTATGAGAGGTATAAGCATAGGTAGTACCTAATGCTTAGTGGCAAAATTCATCATTAAAATAATAAATAAATCTTGTACCCATTGCATTTCATGGCCTGGCTCATTTATAAGAACCACACTTTGGTCAGCTTGCTGCTCATTTGGAGGGACAATATTCTGAAAGAATGTTTACATAATAATATTATATTTCTAACAGGTTAACTCATTAAACTAAAAAAAATAAACTTATGAGTAAAATGCTAGGAGACTCTTCACTTTCCACAGTTCTCTCCAATGGCTCTTCCCAAAAATGTAAAAATATTGTATTACTTATTAATTTCAATTAAATCAATATATTTGTTAAAGTATTGAAAATTGAAAATTACAAACCTCAAAAGGATTATTTCTAAGTTCTGATCTCCGCAACCAAACCTTTCTCCTCTCATAATGCTTTGGATTAAAGACTCTATTTCGTTAAGTTCTGGCACATCCTCTATGCCACCACCAGTGCGCCGTCTAGCTGCTGCAATTAAGCTGGACTTCCTCTTCACAGCTCCTTTTTTGTCCTTCCAGTACTGCAACACAAGTAATAATTATATGGTTTGATGTAGGTAATAATAAATAAATAGTAAAACCAAACCGAGCAAATAGGGGTATTTTTGCTCAGTTTGGTTTTACTCTTGGTTAAAATTTTAAATGCTTATAAAATTTCAATTTGAAGCCTAGCTTATAGTTACAGTACATGCCTGTAGTTAATACTAATTTAGTCATAAAGAACATACACAGCTGTCGGCTGTCAATGTAAAAGGCTACTTATTCAATGCAACAGTATGTATACACACACAATACTTATAATTACCAACCTTACACCACTGTTCTGATGTTTTCGTACATCCACTACCATCGCTGTTCAGGGCTGTTGTTATTTCGGACCATGCCTGACGACTGCGAATGCCCGTACGAGCATGGCCCATAGCCAACCATGGTTTGCTTTCCAAAAAGCTTATTAATTTTTCCAGTTGATTTAACGAAGGAGCTGCGTTGCGAGACACTAAAATATAAATATTTTGGTTACATAAATAGTAGTTCTAGAAACTGTGCCGTATATTTATTTAAAAATGTTACTGTCTACTTACTTTCGATATGTTTGGAACCAAACTAAAACACAGAACAAGTAGAACGCCATTGGTTTGGGGTGCAGAATTTTTTTAAAGTCCACTTAGCCACTTAAAACCACTTGAACCTTTGGAATTTCGTATTTTGATAAAAAAAACTACACAATCAAGTTGTTTGTTTTGAAATACGTACACAAACAGTTGCAAATGTCAAAGATTTGGGATTGTTTTATTGCCCTAGTCAAAAATAATTATTTTACAAGTCAAAAATGATCTATTTAATTAAATATTCATTGCATAATAAATATAACGTGTTTTATTCATATGTATTGTGCATTTGTATTAATTTAAATGACGAAATAACTTAAAAATAGGTTAGTCGAGATTTTCTCGATTATACTCTAGATTAAACATAGCAACACTGTTAACATCGTACTCATCATCGTTGTTCGGCAGATCGTCGACGAGCATAGGTAGCTTAGCGAATACGGTTTTTATCAGCGTTGTTTTTAAGAGCGATCTTTACGATGAAACATCAGTGAGCTCGTCGTTGTTAACATCTATGATGTGTCTGTTAGTGAATCGCATTGCAGGAGCGAGCAAGACAAGAAGTCCTCTCGATTCTAACTAGTGAGCCTGCATTATTAATTTTTGACCCATCTTTGCAAACTGAGGTCCACACAGACGCAAGTTCGTTAGGATACGGCGCTGTATTAATGCAAACGGGAAAAGACGGACGTAGACATGCAGTAGCGTATTATAGTAAGGTCACTGTAGGGGCGGAACCCAGGTACCACTCCTACGAGTTGGAGACCCTCGCTGTAGTTAAGGCCTTGCAACATTTTCGTCAATACCTTGTAGGTAAACACTTTAAAGTAGTTACCGATTGCAACGCCTTAAAGATGACTCAGCGTAAAAAGGATCTACTGCCTAGGGTGGCACGCTGGTGGATGTTTCTACAGGACTATGATTTTACCCTCGAGTACCGAAAAGGTCAGTTTATGCCACATGCTGACTATCTCAGCCGTAATCCAGTTAACCTTTGCGCCGTACAAAAACCAATTAACTGGGCTCAAGTTGCTCAGGCCGCAGACGATGAAACGGTTACGTTACTCGAAAAATTTGATCAGGGCCAGTTAGATAGTTCACGCTATGTAAAGAAAAACAATTTACTTTACTATAAGTACAACCCGATAGGTGAGCAACCACGACTACTTTGTTATGTTCCAAAGGGGTTTCGGTTAAGTTTGTTACGTGTATTTCATGACGAACACGGACACATTAATAATGAAAAAGTGCTCGATTTAATATTAAAACATTTTTGGTTTCCTAACATGCGCCAATTCGTCAAGAAATACATAGGTCATTGTATTGTTTGCTTAACACACAAAAAGGTGCCTCGTGCCCCTCTACAGCCAATTGTATCGTGGACAAAACCCACGATACCTTTTGATACAGTGCACGCGGATGCACTTGGTCCTCTACCAGAATCTAATGGGTACAAATACATTCTTATTATAATCGACGCTTTCACAAAATATTGTTTTCTGTATCCTATGTATAAACAAGAAAGCGCGGAACTAAAGCGAGCATTTACTAACGCGGTGTCGATTTTTGGTACTCCGAGATTAATAGTATGTGATAGGGGCAGAATGTTCGACAGTACCGACTTTGGCGAATGGGCAGCAGATTTTGGTATTCAGATACATTTCATAACGCCCGAAATGCACCAAGAAAATGGCCAAGTGGAACGGTATTGTCGAACAGTACTGAACATGGTTAGGATAGATGTAAATTATAGACACGAGTCCTGGTCCAATGTACTTTGGAGGCTACAGCTGGTACTGAACATTAATAAGCAGAAAAGTACTCAATACTCAGCATTAAATCTGCTTATCGGTTGTGACACGACAACCCCTGCTATAAATGCTCTCATCCGAGATATAACTGTAGACGGTTCCACACCAAATCGCGAAGCTTGGCGGGAAATGAGACGACAAAGGGCTGAGGATCTGTTGGCTCAAAATCAGGCTAACCAAGATGCGCGTGTCAATAAAAGTAGAAAGGCACCTAGAGCCTTCGCTGTGGACGATTTGGTTTTTGTTATAAAATCATCTCAAACTACTAATAAACTTGACAGTGCCATCCGGGGCCCATATCGCATTATAAATGCGTTGCCAAATAGTCGATATGAATTACGGCTCTTGGCGGGCTCTTACGGGAAAACTACGCAGGCAGCCGCGGAATATATGATTCCGTGGCGAGGCGAGTGGACCCCCGAGACCTGTGCAGCCTTCTTCGAATGTAAGATCACCAATTTTTATTTTTGCTTAGCATAAGGTTTCCGTTTCCTTTATGTCCATGCTTAGAGCTTATATTTGCTATGGCGATGTGGGTACTTATTTCCTATCTTGCCAATAACATAAATATGTATGTTACGTGGATTTTAGGGAGATCTGGATCAAAACTCTTATAAGGCCTTGTGTGGCGTAGAGTTGACTGAGAACAAACAAGTATGTTTGTGCTGTAACATACATGTAAGGCCTGGATGGCTTCGGCATAAGGCATTGTACTGTTTTGTTTTCGTGTAAGGCCTTGTGTGGCATCGAAACAGCGTCCCATCTACCTCGTGTAAGGCCTTGTGTGGCATCGAAACAGCGTCCCATCTACCTCGTGTAAGGCCTTGTGTGGCATCGAAACAGCGTCCCATCTACCTCGTGTAAGGCCTTGTGTGGCATCGAAACAGCGTCCCATCTACCTCGTGTAAGGCCTTGTGTGGCATCGCTCATGAATTTATTTCATGCAACATATCATGTAAAAATGTAACAACGCATTACTACATCTTGACTCATCCAAGTACGAGTATAAAACTATTGATGAACATGATATATCTTGATCTAACATGTATGTTGTCTGCCTCCCCAGGTTATGAGGACTCGGTGGTTGAGACTGCTGAGCCAGAACAAGGACCGTCTGCAGAGGGCATCGAGGACGCTGCCCCGTCAGGAGAGGCCGTGTTAGCTACAACGTCAGACTAGAGGGAGTTACCGAGCCATCCCTATATAAACCAGCGGAAACCAGCGCGCCTTCTCTTTGGCCGACAGGCGTGCGCTCGTGAACATCGACCTAGGAATCTTTTCGTGTCATTTTATTTAGTTAGAAATATTCTTTTGTTCTGTAAAATTTAAATTATAAGATATACGTTTGATTTTGTTAATTTTTCTCTTTTTTTTAATAAAAATCAATTTAAATTCCCAAAAGTAGTTTATTATTCTTGCAAGATTTTTAGACGGTTTCTGTTTTGGAATATAAATTCTATTTGTAGGATTAGTATCTTTAAAAAAGTCGAGTGCTTGTTGGAAAGTTTCGTCTATCAATGAGTCCCTTTCTGGGTTTATTTGTGGATTAGGTAGAATATCTGTTATACTATTTAGTTCAGCGTTAACCGATGTTTGTGTATTAGGTGTTAGTTCTTCTATGGAGTGTATTTCAGTATTGTTTGTTAGTTGGGTATTAATAATACCTGCGATCGCTTCCCTATTGTTGTGTGAGTTGTGGGTGCGTAGTACAAGTTCTTCAGCTACCTCTGCTTTTAATGTATTTAATTTATCATTGCTAATGTATTTATTGTTTATTATTGCTCTTCTCTGATCGGCTATTCTTTGTTCGCTTAGGTGAGCAAGTGATGGGAAATTGCTAACGAAATCATCATACATACGTTTCCTATATACTGTTTCATTTGACCCTAAATCTGTAACTCGATAATAAGAACGCATTATAGCTTCATTCTGTTCAGTAGTCCATTTCATTCTAGTTTGTGTTTTATTTTGTGTAATATGTGCACTTAACGTTGAAGGGTGAATTTGTGTGGGTGCAAATATTTGTTGGTTATTATCTATAGTGTTTTGTGTATGTATGGTTAAATGACTAAATTGCAGTTGTTCTAACTCTTTCTCTACTTCGTATCGTATGTCATCTATTGTTTTTTGTGGTAGTAATTTTTTATTTATTATAGCTCTACGTTGATCTCCTATTCTCTGTCGACTAACTTGCATATCTGGAAACTTTTCTATAAATTTTAGGTGGAGCGGTTCGAGGTAGTTTTTTTTATCTATATCTAAAAGAGTTAATTGAAAATAAGTGCGCAGAATAAACATATTCATTTCAGGTGTCCATCGCCTGCGCTTACTAGGAGCGCTTGTAGCGGGTGCAAGCTCATTGTCAAGGTTGACATCTCGCACAACACTATCAAGCGTGGTAGTGGTGGACAAGCTAGTTTTTCTTCTTGTCATGTAGGAGGGGCGAGTTGAGGGGATGGATGAGAATAACGAAATGGTATCATCGCCCGTGGAATCGGCTGTAACTTCTACGTTGTGAGCCCGCCTATTCAGCTCATTACGACCAGCTGTAACATTTTTTTTTCGGTGGGAGCCCGCTTGCTCAACTCTTCACCGCCGACGGTTCGCATGCTGTGGCACCCAGCATCGGCTCCAGATGCGCCCCGGCGGTCCCCGGGAAGCGACCGTAAATTGTATTTTTTAGGCGCTGGACACACAGAAAAGACGTAAGACGCAGACGGGGCGCGGACATTTGTCTCTTCCACGTCCCTTTCATATAAAATGTATAGAAGCGTCGTGACGCAAAACATACAGAATAGACGGGGCGCGGGCGCAACGCTTTTACGTCTGCGCCTTTTGTTCAAAACACACAGGAGAGACGGGGCACGGACGCGGCGGGGGCGAAGACGGGGCGCGGGGTGGCATGCCCGCCGGGAGGGGCTCGCTCGCGTCGCACAGTCACGTGTACCGTCTTGACGTTGAATGGTTGCGTCATGTTTTGAGTTGTTATAATTTTTTTCATAAAAATGCGTGACGACCTAGCTTTTAATATTCAGTTTTGTGAATTAATTGAGAATCATTCTGTTATTTATGATTACAATAGGTCTGACTATTGTAACAGAAATGTTCAAGACCAAGCTTGGGAATCGATTGCCAGGACAATAAACGAAAACGGTAAGTAGTACCTATTCTTTATTTAAAAAACATCAACTTATCCTCGTGCGTACCTACATCTGTTCTTTACGTAGTACATTAGAAATAAAAAAATGTGTACTCTTTGTTTTAATGGTAAAACAGAAATATTTTAATGTAATATTAATGTAATATTTTCTTAATTCCTCTGCGTGTTGTGTGTATGCGTTGTGTGAGTGTGTGTGTGTGCGAGGGTGCGGCGTGCGTGCGTGCGCGCGCGCGTGTGTGTGTGTGTGTGTGTGATGGTGTGTGTGTGTGTTTATACATTGTGCCTATTTTGGTACGGAATAGGTGCCCGATTTACAAAATAGTTGGTGAGGTATTCCCTGACACCATCTGCAGTTTCTCTGTATAGTGAATCAATTCTTGTTCCAACCAACGTATTTTGGATGTATGGCGCTGTAAATTTTCCATCGCATCTTCGAATAACATTGTGCAATATACACATTGCTTGTATAATTACATCAGCTTTAGCAGGTTCACAGCACATGGGCATGCTCAGTCCTTGAAATTTAGTCCTTGCCATTCCAAAGGCACATTCTACTGATTTCCGTCCTCTGCTTAGTCTGTTATTGAATATTCTTCTATCATTTGTCAATTGATTCCGCGAATAAGGTTTCATTACGTTTTTTTTCAGAGAGAAAGCTTCATCTGCCACAAAATAATATGGCATAGGTTGTACTTCTCCGGGCAATGGACTATGGTCCGGTAAATTAAGGTCTTCACGCTGCATTGCTTGTCCGAGAGCACTGGCTTGAAATGCACGCCCGTCACTATTTCTCCCGTATTCCCCAACATCTATCGTTACGAATAACCCGTCAGCGTCTACCAATGCTAATAACACAATCGAAAAGTATCCTTTGTAATTTATGTACGCTGATCCCGTGTTAGATGGAGCTTTTATTCTAATATGTTTGCCATCCAGACTTCCCACACAATTCGGTAAATTCCAAAGAGTATGGAAACGCGCAGCTATCTCTAGCCATTTTTCTACATTGGGTGTAGGCATATATTCGGGTTGTAATGTTTGCCATAGAACTTGACAGGTATTATGTACTATTTCTCGAATTGTAGATTTTCCTCGTAGAAAGTAAACTGACAGTGATTTAAATGAACACCCATCTGCGAAATACCTGTAAATAAATATACAAATATAAATTAGGTATACATATTACTATACTGTGCACCGTGATTTTTTATTCGCGGAGGCTATTGAGCCAGAAAGTAACATTCTTAATTCTTTACATAAGTAGGTACTCGTATTACTGATATAGGCTCTATAGTCTCTGCGAATAAAAACTCACAATAAGTAATTCACTTCATTATATTTATTCGATGATTTGATTGTTTCAGTACAAGCTTGCAAAGATCGTTGGAAAAACATAAGGAACAGATATGCAAAATACAAAAAACTTCTATCACTTCCATCTGGCTCTGCAGCCAAGAAGGTAAAAGAATATTACCTTGCCCAGCACTTGCATTTTTTGGATAAATATTTGAAATCAAGACCTTCCAAATCTAATCTAGAACCACAATGCAGGTCAGATACTCATACGGACGAAAGTGAACTTGATGAGGAGGAGTCAATGTCGCCGTTTCGGCCTCCGTCCCATTCACCCTCTCCACAGGCTCAAAATCATCCTTCGCCGTTATCATCGGACTCGAGTAAAAAAAGTAAAATGCCTACTTTGAAAGACGTCAATCAATCTGCTTTTGATTACTTTAACAGAAAACGACAAAATAGCGAGAAACAAATGCAACCTCTTGATACAGATCTTGCCTTCCTTCAAAGCATGTTGTCTGATATGAAGGCCATGAATCTTGTTCAAAAACGAAGGTTCAAGATGGGAGTAATGCAGTTGGCGGCGCAAATCTTAGATGGAAACGAGGCAGCATCGACATCAGAACCAGCATATTCTACCCGCATTTCTCAAAACAACATAGCCACGGTGTCTTCTATACAACAGCCGTTTCATAATGTTGCACCTCCATCGACAATAGAGCAAAATCAAAATGTTGCACCTCCATCAACAATAGAGCAAAATCAAAATGTTGCACCTCCATCAACAATAGAGCAAAATCAGAATGTTGCATCTCCATCAATATCTGTGCAGGATGAGAATACCCCAACGTTTTTCACTCTATCACCCTATTCAACAATTAGTTCAGTTTCGGCTGCACACGTCACCAATACATCTTTTTTGAATGAAGAATTACCTCTGAACTACACGTACAATTTTTCTACACCAAAGTAATCCATCGGATTACTTTAGTGTAGAAAAATTATACACATCAACATCGGTTTGAGCGTGCACATATTTCAAAAGTTAATTAAACCTTATTATGTAACACAATTTTCTGTTAGTATTAAAGTAATTAAAAAAGATAACGTATTTCACTTACCTTAACGTTATAAGTAATCTTTCTTCAGCACTAATAGATACTCTCCAATTTGTGTGCTTTCTCTGTAAAGCATTTCTCACTTTGGACATGATAATATTAAAACACTGTGGAGTCATTTTATACACTGTGACAAAACGATCTGGGTAATTGTGTAGGTCCTCCATTATTTTAAAAAATCGATTGTCTTCATTGCTTAGCCATACCGGATGTACCCAGTAACGTCTAACCCTCTGTATATTAGCGAGATTTACCAGTGCTAGTACATCTTCATCTTCAGAAGAAGACATGTCGACGTGACAAAATCAGACTGTTGAATGCCGAAAATAGTCCTGACTGCGCGACTGCGTCGCGTCCGCGCCCCGTCTCTTCTATATAACTTCAAAAGTCGCGTCCATGTCTCGTCTCCGCCCTGTCCGCGACGCGTCCTCGTCTTACGTCTCTTCTGTCTGGCCTGCGCCTTACTGTTCATCTTCATAAGGGGTTACCCTGCCTTGTTAGCCGCGTAAGTTTTTTGTACAGTTGTACAGTACGCGTGTCCGCCCCCCACGTGAGCTAGGTGGTCAGCTCGGACGTAAGGTTGGATTTTAGGGGGCTTATTATTATTATTATTAATGTTCCCACTGCAGGGACACTGGCCTCCTTACTGCAGGGAATGGGCGTTTTTATCCACCACGCGGGCCCAATGCGAGTAGGTAGATCTCACATGTCTTCGAATTTTTTTGGTTCTAGGACATGGCAGTTTCCTCACCTCGATGTTTTCCTTCACCGTTTTGTCTTCAAAGTTGAAAGGTATTTATTAGAACTAGCTAGGTATTTCGTTTATTTTATCGTTCGATTTGAAATTCTTCTTGTTGGCGTATGATAGGTAAAAGCCGACTTTTAAAATTCTAGAACACTTTTTTGTAGACTAAACAATATTGACAGTTCTATTCTAGCGGAGATCGATAGAAGCTGTGGAGTAAGGAATTTCCTGAAAAAATACACGGAAAGCTAGGTAGCTGGTTGTTCTGTACGAGCGTCGAGTCTTTGATCAAATGGACCCACTCCCGGAGGATCTTTCTACTAGTGGTGTTCCGGATATCCGTATCCGCGGATATCCGCGGGAGAAATAAGGTCCGACTCCGTATATCCGTATACTTTTCTCGCGGACCTTTTATTAATTTTCAAATTCAATTGACAGGATAAAATGCTGCATATATTATGTTATGTGATTAAGTAGTATAATTTGGAAAAAAAAGTCCGCGTCCGTCGTGTTCGCGGATATACATTTTTGACATCACTACCTTCTGCCAAATCACATTTTAACTTGGTCTACGAGCCGCGGTTCCAATTAACCAAAGACTAAGTACCAACTTAACCAGAATGAGAGGGGTACGTCAATGAAACTATAGCTAGCACTATAGCTAGTTCGTTGCTTACTGTTTAATAGTGCGCCTAACTTTGTGTTCCAGGGCCGCACAAAAAGGGCTAAGAAGGAACATGAGTGGATCCCGTCGGGGCTGCGGGTGTCCTAAAGAGATACCGCGGCCTCGGCACAAGGGCTAAGAAGGAACATGGGTGGATGTTAGTCAGTAGAAGTCTGACACTCCCTTCCGCTCTGCCCAGAGCGGGAGGGGTTGTTTGATGATTTTCTACCCGCCCAAAAAGAAAAATAGGGTATCTATGCTTACCTAAGTCCCTCTTTCAAACACTACGATTTACGTGTGTCAATTTGCAGGTCAGTGAGACTGAGTGGACTGAGTTATAATCATAAAGAAGTGCCTATATAAACAATCCCTATTAGCATCTCGAGCTACCCAGGCGCTTCCATCTTAGGACTTAAGGGTCTCTTTGCTTAGGGCACGCCACGATAGTGGCGGTAAGTCCCCTCTTTGAGGAGTGGCTAGAGAGCCGCCACGGCGCCGTCACCTTCCGTCTGACGCAGGTCCTCACCGGACACGGTTGTTTCGAAAGGTACCTGCACCTAATCAGGCAGGAGGAAACGCCCGAATGCCACCATTGTGAGGATCGGCCCGAGGACACGGTGGAACACAACGTGGAGGTGTGTCCCGCTTGGGCGGAGCCCCGCCGTGTTCTCATAGCGGCGATCGGCGGCGGCGACCTCTCGCGTCCGGCCCTGGTGCAAGCCATGGTCCGGGGCGAGGAGGAATAGAATGCCGTCGCCTCCTTCTGCGAAGCAGTGATGCTAGCGAAGGAGGTGGCGGAACGCGAGAGGGAGCGAACCTCTCGTCCCAGCCGCCGTTGGAGGCGCTCCTAGCGTCGGGGGCCACGTGATGTCTTCCGGCCACCGTAGACGCGGGCTTGTGGACGGTGAGTGATGGGCTAGCTCGCCGTCTGTCCGTCTTATGACAGGCCGTGTCGACGGCGCGTTCGTGTACCACGCGCGCCTCAAAGAGATGTCAGTAACATGGGAGGGGCCCGCAAGGGCCGACGCCCGTCGGGGCTGCGGGATGTTGTAAGAGAAACCGCGGCCTCGACATAAAGGGCTAAGAAGGAACATGGGTGGTTTTTAGTCAGTAGAAGTCTGACACTCACTTTCGCTCTGCCCAAGAGCGGAAGGGGTTGTTTGATGATTTTCTACCCGCCCAAAAAGAAAAATAGGGTATCTATGCTTACCTAAGTCCCTCTTTCAAACACTACGATTTACGTGTCAATATTTTCTCAACATACTTATAATTAGCCACATTACTCATTGACGCCTGCTTCAGCGTTCGCCTCACAACGTACAAAATTTAGCTTTTTGGGTAATTTCAATAGTAATAGTAGCAGCAATTATACGTCGTGCCAACGTAACTCATAATGAGTGCACCAAGTGTACTTAACTGTATATGTACTAGTTATAATAAACACGTAATTTCACAAATATGTGAGGCATTCTTATGGCGTAACTCTGGCCCAAATCCCTTGATTTACTGCGCCCGAGCTAATTTCAGACAAGTGCCCGATTTTGCGCTGAGCTATAACATGACAACATTCATCAGAGCGCGCCACGTATGCTTCCTCCCTGAAAGATTGTAGGAAATACGATAAATTGTTTTATGAACGATCCGACGTTTTGTTATTACTCGTAAGTATTTTAGTTAGGGAATTGGATCTTGACGGTTGTCTTGATATACATATGTGGGTTTAGTGTGCTTTTAGTGGGAATTACTTACACAATTATCTTCGTCATGCGAGACTTGTGAGTTCTAGGCTGATTGCGTTTATCGTGCGTTGTTTGTGCTTCGACGGTGAACGAGCTTTTTCAGTAGATCAATAACTAAAAGTGCTAGAAAAAATACCCAAATCAATTGTTAAGGTTTTATTGCTTTGAAGAAAATCTTCCATGCGAATTCTTTTCACCTATTATAATGTATATATTTACCACAAGGTTTCTTAAGATCCTTTCCAATGTAGGTAGGATGTGGTATATTTATGAGTTACTTATAAGAGAAGTGAGTCAACTCACGAGGTTGAATGCCAACATTGTTTCTTCTTTGATCGTCTCGTGAACGTGATGGGCTTTACCGCTTCATCCAACGAAATCTACCAATAACATGCTTATGGATACATGTCTCATAATGTGTGCGTAATACAAAATGAAATAAATCTATCAATACTGAATATTTAACACTTAAAATGAATCACTCGTTAAGCGCTCCGACTGAAGTTGTGAAGCTATAAATCAAGATTGTTCAACATGAAAATCGCGAAATACCAACGGTAGAGAAATAAAAAATAATGTGTTGAGCTTTGAACAAATTATGAAAATTAACTTTCTAAGTAATGGGAGCAAAATAACATAAACGGATAGAGTGACATTGCAAGCAAAAGAAATGGTAGAGATTGCCTTGTGGCATTAAGTTCAAAATTTTAATAAATAAAATATAATTACATCCCGCAATTACAGGGCTTGACCACAATTTTATCCAGCCTGAACCGTTCGGAATAGGGATGTTTACTGATTTAAAAAAATATGATTCTAATTAGTCCGTCTGTTAGATTGACGAAAATAATGGATACGTATTTTTTGATTTGTCAAATCAATAAAAATTAAAGAAGGTAAAACTGTATCGACTTCATTGTTTGTCTAAGTGAAAATAGTAGATTATGAACCAAGGGGAGTAAGGCACAGATTACTAATCGGGTGTGCATTTGAGGCCCGACGCAAAGCGGAGGGCCGTAAACCACACGAGTTTAGTAATCTGTACTTACCCTCGAGTTATACATATATACTGCTTTATACTACACTTAGGCACAAAGAAGTTAGCATCTGCTATTACGTCGGGTGGAGTTGTTGTAAAAAAATTGCTATCATTGTCACTGGAATCAGTCATTTTAACAAGCTTGCGATTTACGCTGGCAAACTTTAAACTTTACCAAGAAAATTTTTCTACAAAATACGTCAACAAACAATAGGTCTTTTTTTTCTTTAAATTTTAGTGCGTCAAACAGTTTTCGCGCCAAAAGACATTAAGCCCTACCCTACCCCGATATGTTGATATGTTATCATTTATGAGGGCGGAAAACGTATCTATAGTTTTAATATATCATTGCTCTTAAGCACCGTAACCACATCGCCTGCTATCGGGTCAATCTCGTAAAAATGAGGCGAGGTGATTCCAATATGAGCACTTATGACGTTTCATCATCATCATCATCATCGTTTCAGCCAAAAGACGTCCACTGCTGGACATAGTCCTCCCCCAAGTGACCAGTCTCGTCTCCCCGTGCGTTATGTTATGATGTTAGGTCTAGTAAATACATTAATGATTCACTTTTCCCGAACACTTGTCCATATATTTAAAAGTGGCATGTTTTGTCTAGTCGGCAAATGACGGTCATCTATGTGGGAGTAATTGACCGATCTGCGGTCACCAACCTGTTTGACGCGTGAATATAGGCGAAAGCCTCCACGAATATGGACGTTCCCTTTTAGGTGGAAGCCTATTCAATGCAGACAATGCTGGTAAAAAAAACTGGAGCTCACAATGTAAAACAAAATTAATAAAAAATAGTTTCAGACAAATTCTGTTATGAACGTAAATATGAAGAAAAAAATACAAGCCATCTAGTATACTTATTACAATTTAAACAATTTACAAGGTGGCTAAAATAACACCTGTAGACTTGTCTTTTGAATTAAGGCAACCGGGGGTTCGAACTTACCGAACGTTCAGAGGAAATCGAAGAGTAAAATTATAATTCAAGCGGACTAAAAGAGTATCAGGACCACAAGGTGTAAGTCACAGGTATTTTCACCAGAAACACGTAGGTAAATCATGCTCGACATCAGAAGCATAAGGTCCCGTCGGGGATGCTGGTTGTTCGAAAGAGACACCGCAGCCTCGGAACAAAGGGCTAAGAAGGAACATGGGTGGTTTTTAGTCAGTAGAAGTCTGACACTAACCTACCGCTCGGCGCTCTGCCCAGAGCGGGAGGAGTCATTTGATGATCCCACCCTCCAAAAGAGAAAAAGAAGCATAAGGTCGGAAGTACAAATACAGAGAGTTTTGGGAATCCGACCTTATGTTTCTGATGTCGAGCATTGTGTGCAGTACATATAAAATGAACATTTTATTTGCAGAAAAAAAAGTTTTAAGGTTGTAATTTCTTTGGACATCCTTTGCTTTCGATCCTTCCCTCGGAGAAAGTTCCCATAAAGGAGACCTTTTCGCTTTGCTGTTGAAATACAATTAAGAATCAGCAGCAAAGCGGAAAAAGACAAATTTATGAAGAACTGGTGCTTCGTTCTTCTGCTTCTTCTTGGTTGTTGCTTCTGTGCTTCGGCTCCTTGCGTCAATGTGTAGTGAGGTGAGCTACAAACTTATATTCGAGTCAGCCTGAGGGCATAGCAGGATAGCAGGCTTTTCGTTTGATTTATTTTGCCGCCTGACTTCTGCCGAATCCTCTTAACCTCTCTTAACTTTAACCACTAAAGATCTTCTCCAGGAAATTTTTCACCGACCATACCGACAGACCCAAATAAAACCGTATGTATTATTATTACCGAGAAAATAGCTCTTGGCGAACGCACGTATGTACCCTATTTATAGTGTGTTGTATATCATTGCACGGAAAATGTAAACAAAATTACTGTTTGTGTAAATATATACGAGTATAGAACGCAAAGGCCGTCCGATATGCGAACTGAAGTGAGATTTGAGAGTTTGAATTGAGTACTTACTGTATTAAGATTTGACGGAAAAACCTAAAAAATATAGCCTCGTTAGTCGTTGGTCTAATAGTCATACCTACACAAGTGTTGCTGATGAGAAAAATATCTAGAGTGTCGTTTACCATGTCGGAGAGAGTCGGATAGCAATAGGCCCGGCTGATACCAATAGGCTCGAACCCTAATGCATGGAACTTAAAGTTGAACATACTTACTGCCGCACTCAGAGAGCTTTAATGATTACTTAGGCCATCCCTATGTAAAGGTTTTGACAGTTTAGTCATTACAAAAGTATGTCAAATGTTTACTAAGTGACGGCTTAAGTAATCATTAAATATCTCTGAGTACCGCAGTTAGCTGGCGAAATGTGAATAGGTATACTCACTCCTGCCTTACTCTTCGGCATTACAGGCGTTATGTTATTTCAATTCCTCGCTGTTCAAATTAAAAATTCAAACAATTTTTTATTTGCCAAATCTTGATACCAAATCGTGTTTTTAAAAGAATCAAACAATGCCTCGTCTCTCCAAATCAGTGCATTATTTAGGTGCCTGTAGGCGGTAAAATACATCCGTTGTGACTGACACGCATTAAACTGCAAATTATTATCCTAATTTTGGCTTATCTAATAGGCCGATTTCGACGAGTTGTCATAAGTTATTATAACCTATTTATAAAGGCTATTTTACAGCATGCTTAAAAATTAAGTGATCATCAAACTGAACTAAGGTGCGAGAAACTACACTAAAAACAGTGATATTCACAACGTTAACACTAGAAATAAGCATAAACTACGCGCTCCTTTTCACCAGCTTCACAAAGTTCATAATTCATTCGTCGGGCTTGGTATAACATTTTATAACAAACTGCCATCTTCTTTTCTAGACTTGCCATTTAATGCGTTTAAAACCAAAGTAAAATCTAATCTTTGTTTAAAAGCTTACTATTCCATTAACGACTACTTAAATGATAAGAATAGTTGGTCGCTGAGTTGAACACAAGACAATGTTTGTTATTTATGTTCTTTCTCCAAGATTAGTTTACTGATATGTTATGTCTTTTTTTATTATTATTATATACTTTTTTATACTTGCCTTACTATTGTATAGAGTCTGGTTCTTCTAACCAACCTAACAAACAGATGTGTTGCTGGGGAGTTTGTTCCGCCACTTCTTCTTTCCAGCAAAAACACTAGGAAGTGTCGAAGAGGGGGCGTTTTGGGGAACTGTCTCTTGTAAATAAGTAAAGTAAATTTTGACGTTCGAAAAGTGCTGATTATCAGCCTAGTTTGAATAAATGAGTTTTGATTTGATTTGATAGAAAATTAACCCGCTCCGCCATCATATGCTTTTTTCCAACTACATATTATGTAGGGGTCGGCTTCCAGTCCAATCGGATGCAGCTTTATACCTAGATACCAGTATTTTACATGGAGCGACTGCCGCTCTGACAACCACAACCCAGTTAATACTGGGTAATACAGTTTGTCGTAGAACCCCTTGCCAAGACTGGTTGTCATACATTCGGGCCACTACCTACCTTCACCGACTGACAAAGATTTTCAAATAACTACTGGGACCAACGGCTTAACGACCTTCCGAGGCACGGAGGATATGTAAAAGGTGTCCACGAACCAATTTAAGTAAGCGCGGCAAGTCTAAAGATCGACCCGAACGGCTGTTATTCATCATCATCATCATCAGCCTTTAATGTTCCCACTGCATGGACTCAGGCCTCCTCTCTAGGAGAGGGATGGGCTATAATCTACCACGCGGGCCCAGTGCGGATTGCCTGTTATTATTAAGCACGAAAGGTTACCCATAGGGCTTCTAATCAACTTGTATTTTTTAGGGTTTAATTGAAAAACCCTAAATAGAGTAAAGGTGAACACCTGTAGGGTTTATAGGGTTAATCAATGATATTAAGGATAACTGTTCCACGCATAAAAATGTATAAAATTTGTTTTAAGATAAATAAAGGGAATAATAATGTCCTAAAATATGATCACACTTTTCTGATACCTGCTTATGGTATTAACACCATCTTATCATCACGAAATATGCCAGTGTCATCATTTCGAATTTCGATCGACCGATTTAAAAAGAAAAAAACGTTAAATGGCGGAATGTTGGTGAAGAATTGAAGTGTTTATTTGATAAAAAGACGAAAACATGCAATCAGTCTTGTAGTGCCATTACAGAAGACATTTTTACGATCGGATGAAACAAAAGCCCGATATTTCAGGAATGCCCTGTGCCTACAGTTATAAAGAAAACCGTTAATGTTCAAGAAACTATAATATCTAATGGAATAATTAATGTTAATGTGAGCGTTTAAAAAAAAATAGAAACAACAGATTATTCTGTGTTAGGGCATGAAACTTTAAATAAACACCTGGCTTACAATATTTTTTTTTATTTTTTTTATTCGATAACAGAGTTGTATAGTTGCCTGCACATCAAGTTACCACGAACTGTCAAATTTTCTCTATCGATTTTGAACTTAATCACTAACATATTTTAATGGTTTGAAATCATTTGGAGATTATACGAATAACATACCCGTAGGTACTAATCTAGTCGTTTTAGGTTTTATCTGCGGAAAAAATCCTAGTGAGCTGAATTTTTGTATTTTAATATTTCTTTATTACGGCGTTGTAATGATCATGTGAAAAATCGAAATTATTAACGTACCGGCTAAAGAAGTTATAGCCAAGGTCAAAAGGTCACAAAAATCGTGGTTTTGCAAATGCAAAACCATAATTTTTAAAGATTACATGAATTTGCGATTTTTTTAAAGGTTACATGAGTTTCACGCTATTTGTATGTATGATTATTGATGTCAATATTGTCGAGAATTAAATTCCCTACAACTTGTGATTCAAAATTTTTTTTCAGCGCGATAAAGAAGAGGACTTTGAAATACTATAGCAGTCGGAAGAGGGCGATGCAGAAGACGATGATGGTTTAAACTACAAATATGTCGGTTACAAATACAACATTTTATCCCCTATTTAACTCACTCAGGGCCTAAATTTCAAAAAATCCTTTCTTATTCCTTGTCTACATTATAAGGGAAACCTCTGTAGAAAATTTCAGATTTCTAGGTCCAAGGGTTTGGGTTGGATGAGTCAGTAAGTCAGTAAGCCTCGACTTTTGAAAAATTTATTAATTTAATTCTCTACAATATTGATCATACATACAAATAGCGAGAAACCCATAAGAAACGAAATATTGGCAAAAAAATGTTTTTGTGTGACCTTTTGACCTTGATAACTTATTTAGCCCGCACGATATCAATGTCGATCTTCATTACAACGCTGTATAAAGGTGTATACAAAAATTCAGCTCACTAGTATACAGGGTGTAAATTAACCCTTCACACATACGTCAACCAAGCATTCTGTACATCACACTAAGTAGGTACCAAATACTACGCATTTTTTTTTGCTGGGAAATGACTTTTTTTTTTTGGGGTCAAATATCTCAATGTAGCACTCTTAAAACATTGTGCTAGTGGATGCTTTGAATAGTACAAGGGTTTTGGAGGTAATTTAAGTAAAGTTATAACCTGAAAAACTAGTATTTACAAAAACAGCTGTGCAAAATTTGGTACTTTGACCCCCAATATCTCCGTAACTAGGGGGTTCCCAGGTATGGTCTAGAACAAAAAAATGATCGCAGTGGTAGGGAGAACAAGTGCTCTTCGTTTGCGTTAAAGGTACTTTTACACCCTTTATTTTCCGCAGATTGGGCTATGCCTTAGCTAGAATGAATGACTGGACTATACCTTACGGTGTTCCAGGACCGGACTTTTTTAGATAGTCAAAGCGGGAGGTCAGGTCTATGTAAAAAAGAAGAATACCAGTCATTCTAACGACTGTCATATTAAGGATAAATCTCGATAGAAACTGGCATCATCATCGATGACGCTCCTACAAAAACAAAAACCGACAACATAGGGAGAGATGGACAGGACGAGGAGCATGAAGAGCGGAATGACGAGTAAAGTGGCCGCACTTATGTCTCTGCCTCCTTTCCTCGCTACTTCCCATACCACTCGTCGAGTGTGTGGCGGCCGCATAACGATGTCGTCGGTCCTCCTGGTGTGACGCTTTGAAACTGGCATCTAGTCTAGATATAATTTAACGAAACAGTTAATGGTCCGAATGAATTAATTGTTAATTCTTATATAAACCATTGAACGTGATGAAGAAATTGTCATGAAAGAGTATTGGTTGATACAGGTATAAACTCAAACTCAAACTCAAACTCAAAGCATTTATTTCAATTAAACCTTTATAGGCATTTTTGAACGTCAGAAGAACAATTCATAAAAACAAATCTACGAGTGCAATACGTCATTCCGAAAGCCACCACGCCGAATCACACGCCGCCGAATGCCAGCAACAACGAGCACCGCGAGCACGAAAGCACGCAACGACGCACACCGCTACAACGAATGCACGAGACCCCGAATCACGGAACAACGAATGCAACGCGCAACCGTCGCCCCGCAACCCGGAGCCCCACGCACCCGCCGCCACGGCACACGCCGCCGCACGCCCCCGCACCCGCAGCACTCGCCGCCGCAAACATCCGGCGCCGCGCAACTCGACGCAGTAACCCCCGGAACGACGCATTGCACTCTAAAGCTACAGTCACAGACACAAGGCATAATAACTTGTGAAAGTACTGTAGTTGCCCATTCCCTAGCGTAGATCTCTATGGAGAAGAAAGGGCAAGAAACTCCATGGACACTCTTTTCAATCAGAATATTATTACAAAATCTTGGTACATTACATCATTCATGTTGAGATGGTATATTATGTGAGAACTATGTAGCAAGACGTGCAAGTTAAGAGCGTCCAGAGTAAAAACATTTAATAAATAAAAATAAATAAATAAACCATGGCAACTAAGAGATGACCAGTCTCCACTGACAGCGCCCGTTCACGAACATGACGCCTGGATCAGCACCATTCAACTCAACCATTTTGAAGGGAATTTAATGATCCGACACATGCGCCACCATCAGCGAGACATTTAAGTGAGCATGACATACTCTCAGACACCAGGGCAACGTCACTAAAAAATAACTAAATGTAAAAAGTGGCTTTATAGTACATAGTACTCACACATGTGTCATGCAATTATATAATATTAAGATATTGAATCTATACAATGCAAAGATATTCTTACAATCTTCTGCAGCCTCTACAATAACTTCTCATGATAGGTAATCAATGGTTGTGGAGCAGGCCCAGCATTAAGCCAAGCATTTTTATCATCAATTTAATCCCCTAACTTATAATATGCTTGCCTACACAGTGTGCGGTTTATACAAGATTTTAATTGCGTCTCATTCAGTTGAACAATGTGGGGGAGTCTACTTTAGCTAGCCTAAATGCTGAGATCTTACACATATGTGAGAACAAAGTACAAAAAAAATAAAAATACGTGCAAGTTAAGAGCGTCCAGTAACCGATACAATAAACAAATAAAAAAATATATATATATCCATGGCAAATAAGAGATGACCAGTCTCTACTGACAGCGCCCGTTCACGAACATGACGCATGGATCAGCACCATTCAGCTCAACCATTTTGAAGGGAGCTAAATGATCCGACACACGCGCCACTATCAGCGAGACATTTGAGTGAGCATGACATTCTCTCAGCAACTAGGACAGTCACAAAAAATATAATAATAACTAAATGTAAAAAGTGGCTTTATAGTAGTACATAGTACTCACACATGTGCAATGCAATTATATGTATAATATTAAGATATTTTAACAATTTCCGCAGCTTCCACAATAACTTCACATGATAATCGATTTATTTGCCCCTATGGTTGTGGAGCAGGACCAGCATTGAGCCAAGCATTTTTATCATCAATGTAATCCCCTAACTTATAGTATGCTTGCCTACATAGTGTGCGTTTTATACAAGATTTAAATTTGGCCTCCTTCAGTTGAAGAATGTGAGGGGGTATTTTATTGTAACATTTTAAACAGTACCCCATGAAAGATGAGTCTACTTTAGCTAGCCTGAAACCTGGCTGAACTAATTCGTCCCTATTTCTCGTATTATAGTGGTGTCTATCACCTCTTTTGCTAAATAAATGCAGATTTTTTCTAACGTACATGATGTTTTCATAGATGTATTGACAAGGTACTGTCATGATGTTAATTTCCTTAAACAGCTCTCTCAGAGAATCGCGTCTTCGTAGACCATATATGGCTCTAATGGCTCTTTTCTGCAGAATAAATATAGATTCGATGTCTGCAGCCCGTCCCCATAGTAAAATACCGTATGACATAACACTATGAAAATAGCTAAAATAGACTAGTCTCGCGGTATCTATGTCAGTAAATTGACGGATTTTCCTAACAGCATATGCTGCTGAACTCAGCCGGCCTGCAAGAGATGTTAAATGCGGACCCCACTGTAGTCTTGAGTCAATCGTTATCCCCAAGAAAACAGTTTCATCGACAAATTCTAGTTTCTCTTGATTCAAGATTATGTCACAATCAGTACTTTTGACATTTGGTAGAGCAAATCTTATGCATTTCGTTTTTTTCCCATTTAATACTAAATTATTAACTGTGAACCAATTATGAACCTGCAGTAGGGCGTTATTTACGTCATCAAGATTTGTGGCACGTCTGTTTACCTTAAATATTAAAGAAGTATCGTCGGCAAACAATACCATTTCAGGTTGGTTTTTAAATAAATGGGGTAGATCATTAATATAGACTAAAAAGAGAAAGGGACCTAATATCGAACCTTGTGGCACACCCATACTTACTTTTAAGCCTTTTGAATTGACACCATTTATTTGTACTTGCTGATGTCTATCGTTTAAATACGATTTCATTAAACTGAGCGCAAGTTTCCCTAAACCGTAATGTTCAAGCTTTATGAGAAGGGTTTCGTGGTTGACACAATCAAATGCTTTCGAGAGGTCACAGAAGATCCCTATGGCATCTTGTGACTCTTCCCACGCAGTAAATATATGTTTTAATAAGGTGACACCGGCTTCAGTTGTACAACGTCCTTTGGTGAAACCATACTGTTTCTCATGTAATATTTTATTGGTGTTAAAGTGGATGAGCATTTGATTAAGCATTACCTTTTCAAACACCTTGCTAAAAACGGGCAAAACGGATACGGGTCTATAGTTATTGGTGTCTTTACTGTCACCGGATTTAAAAAGTGGTATTACCTTGCTGTATTTCATAAGGTTTGGGAAGACTCCCTGGTCCACACACAAATTAAATATTAAGGCTAAGTACGGAGCTACAGTCTCAATAATAGCTTGACAAACTTTAATCGACAGTCCCCATAGATCTTCTGTTAATTTGACTTTAATTTCCTTAAAAGCTTTAATGACTGCTATGGGGTTTATATGTTTAAATTGAAACTCAACCGGACAGGCTGAAACGTTCGCTCTTAATAACTCAATAGAAAGCAGGGGTGACGAATTTAAGGTTTCAGTAGTTTTAAGTGGGATACTAGTGAAAAAATCCACAAATTCCTGAGCAACTTCGTTTTTAGAACTTAAAAGGCCACGTGAAGTCTTTAGACTGATATCATTATTATATTTTTTACTTCTATTTGTTTCACTATTGATAATTTTCCAAACCGTCTTTATTTTATTATCGGCCGATTTAATCTTGTTGCTAATGAATAAGGCTTTAGCTACTTTGCAAGCGTTTTTAAAGATTTTAGAGTAAGTTGCAACATATTTATTAAAAGTTTCTGAGTTAATGCAAGGCCTAAGACCGTACAGCTCAAACAATTGCTCCCTACTTTTCCTAATGCCCTTCGTTGCCCAGTCACTGAACATAAATTTAGGGCAAATAGATTTAGTTTTCATTTTTATTGTATTATTGAACTCTGTGTGAATCACCGAAAAGAATTCCTCATAAAATAGATTTACATTGTCAATAATCTGGCTTGGAATGCCTAAATTTCTAATTAAATTATCATTAAACTTATTTAAATTGCTAGGTGTTATTTGCCTAGATTTTATTTGGAGTTTTTGTACTGGTATGTAGGACTCGAAAACCACGGATTGACCGCTGTGATCCGAAGGCAGGTAATTTACAATGGATTTATCCAAGTATTCACAACCACAAAAAACATTATCAATACATGTAGCAGAATTTGTAGTAATTCGGGTTGGTTCTGAAAACACGTTTAACAGATTGAATGATTTAAAAAGATGTAAAAATCTACTGGTATTAGAGTTTTTGTCTAAAATATTTACATTAAAATCACCACAGATAACTAGAGATTTATGACTAGTTGCAAGTTTTGCTAAAGCATCTTCCATTACTGACTCAAATATAGAATAGTTTTGATAATTTGGGGGTCTGTAAACGCACACTATAATATGCTTATCGAGCTCAACACAAGACAGCTCAATATTATATTCAACCGATAGATCAACAATATCACTACGAGTTTTAAATTTAATACAATTTTTAATTAAGATTAATGAACCCCCACGAATCTTAGATTTACGGTTAAAGCAACTGCCCACACTGTAGTTTGCGTAATTAATTAGCATCTCATAATCTCTTAACCAATGCTCAGTAAAACAAACAATTTCAAACTTTGTTCTTTCTAAAAACAATTCAATTTCAAGTTGCTTTGAAGAGAAACCTTGAATATTTTGATGAAACAATTGCAAGTCATTCTGCTTAGCCCCTTTTTTACATTTAGGTCTTTGAGAGCCAGAAGGTACAATGTTAGGGTTTGGTATAACATTAATGGTACTAGTATCTTCTGTTGTCTTACTAACTAGTTTAAATTATCTGGAGTGTGTCCCAAGACTCCCATGCTAACAGGCAATGAAATCTTACTACTATTGGATCCCACTCGAGAATCGTCTAAAGTTACACAAGGATTGTCCAAAGAAAAATTTAAAACATTGTAAAAAGAATTATTAGTATAATTACTAATATTGGCCGTGTTAATTATAGAACTATGCATCGACATACTACTTATGTCTGAGTGAATATTATAAACTAATAGCCTAGCTATTTTGTGTCTACAACTAATAGGTAGATACACATTACCCCGTGTCAACTTAAGTCTATCAACAAAACTGTTGGTATCAAAGTAAATCAGTCTGTCACTATAGTGACCAACTAAGAAATGAACATGCCTGTTTAGCATGTGAATATAATTATTTTTCCTGTTTGACAATTTTTTAAGGTATGGAAAAGCACACAATATTATTTTCCGACACTTCAACCTTAACAACTCAGTTACATAGTTTGTGAGGTCTTCTGTTTTAATTTTTGAACTATTTCCTACAAATATAGTTATATCAGTATTTATATTATTAACATTTTTAGTTACTGAGGCCACTATCTGTTGGTATGTGGACCCTGGCATACAATGATTTTGATGGGAAAAACTCAGGTTATTACTTATTAATTTACCTAAACCTCTTCCTATACTATCTGAGAACATTATTGAGTAAGAATCATGACTGTCATAAATCTCCGGTTGTACCACTTCTAAATATTCTTGTGTAATTTCAGTTGTTTCTTGGTTGAGAATACTGTCCTGAAATGAATTTACAGCCTGGGATGGGTCCTCCATTCCGTCAGGCTGGACAGTATCATGGATGGGATCTGACTGACAACTACATTGACACGTTACCAACACATTTGCAGCAAGAATATGTTCCCTAATTTGGTTCTGAGAAATTAGATACCTACTAGAAAGGGAATTAAGTGTATCCCGAAGAACTTGTATTTCAGACTGCAAACGCTGAGTATCAATTTCATAAATTTTTATACTATCTTCTAATTTTATTTGATAATTATTTAACTTATTAACTAAATCAACACGCTCTTTTCTCATTGGAATATATTTGGAAAAGTTTTTATGTTGTTTTTTAAATTGATAGCATTTTTTAATTATTCTATTGAGTTTTGCATATTTTTTAATTTTCTTGTTGCTAACTCTAAAGTTCTGTTTCACTAATGAATCTTCAGTCAAATCAATAGTTATTAAGGGACCCCGGGGATTACAATTACTGTTTAATAATTCATTATAAAGGTGGTTTGTTTCTTGAACCTGAGTACATTCTTTTTGTTTTTGTAATATTAAGATACGACTATTGGCATGAATCAATTCTTCTTCTAGGTCCCTAATTTTATACAAGGCCTCCTCATACAAATTACTACATTTATTGAAACCATCTGTGACTGCCTTCAGTTGATCACGTTCATCAACAACGTCCAAGAATTGCTGATGTAGGTCTACTAGCTCCCGTTTCAAGCTGGAGTTTTTGCTATTAAAAATATAGGCAACTATAGTATGGGACGGCCCCTAACTATATGGAGGAGACCACATTTTTAATTAATCAAGATGCAGAAGGCAATGTGGCGCAGCTTGAGGCATGATGAGGAGAGAAGAAGGTACCCTTCTTTTGGGACAACCCCGCTATACATTGTTCCCAAACCACTGTGACTCCTGAAAGCCGGAATCAACAGAGGCGACCACCAGAAAAGCGCCGAGACAATGAAGCTCGACGAAGTCCCGTCCCAGAGAAGCAATTTAACTGTCTTGAATCCCGCAACTAAATTAATCAGAAAATAACAGTAAAGGTGAAGAAGAATATGATAAACAGAGGACTGCGGCGATAGGCTGATGCGGTGTAATATTTATATATTACAGGAATCCTAGCTTAGAACGTAGGCCATGGTGGTGCACAAAAACATAATTATCCAGCCTAGTGGTCGAAGCAACCAAGAAGTAATGGGATCACCTAGTAAAATAATAATTTCCCCATATCTTCGTTATCAAACTGGCGTGTATCCAACGCCACACATCCAGGTGTTCTGAATTTGACCATTTCATTCCACATTTTATATTTCAAATGTATTTTTATACAGTCTGGCTTGATCGGAGATCGAAATAGTACAAGGTTGATCTCTAAATAATCAAAAGCTTCGAAGGAAAGCGTAGGATTGGAGTACAGGCGAATTTATAATCAGTGTAGACCAGAATTCGTGTAACAAATCTATGTGTAATTCACATTAACATAAATTAAATTGTATCTTGATACTCTTGATAGACGGTGGAACTTTCCTATTGATGAGATCATCACAGAGACTATGGTTCATTGAAGAACTATCTAATAATTTGCTAGTTGTTGCCCACTGTTTCACTCTGATTCTAATGTCTTTTCACTATTCCTGTATTGAACTCAAAGTCATAGTTTACATTTTTCACCTTCAGAATTTAAACGCACAGTTTAGAATTAACTACGCATAAACATTCTTATTGATAATAATCATACGATTATGCACAGACAGCCGCTAGCACACCAAGCTATCCGAAACTGTCAAATTTCCCCAATCAACCTTTAACCTAATGTTTTAGCGATAAAGTTGAAAATCTAGAAAAGATTAGATACTAGACTGGCTGTACTGTACCTATTATCTAGACAAAGTAAAAAACAACTTTTTGTTAATTAGGTATTTCATCACCGCTGCTCTCAAAACGGTGAAGGAAAACATCGTGAGGGCCCGCGTGGTGGATTATAGCCCATTCCCTCTAAAAGAGAGGAGGCTTGTGTCCCAGCAGTGGCAACATTAAAAGGCAGGTGATGATGATGATGAAGAAAGACGCCTAGGAAAACATCAAAAGTTACTAGTCAGTCCAGCCCGTGAGTACCTACTCTCTCAATTTCATGTTACAGTTCACAAAAGTGGGTAACTGTAACAATCACCATCAAATTCAAAAAACATTTTATGTTATTTGTTATCAATTCGATAAACCGTTTCTTGTCTAGCAATGTATCAGAAACTGAAGTTTTTTAGTAGCACTTAGATTAGAAAATATCTATTATACGTTTTGGTAGTGTGTCTTCCAAGAATCTGGTTCATTCTATAATTTATTTTAGTAACGCGCAGTTAAAGCTGCAATTAAGGATGTGCATAGAATCCATACATAATCTAGTTAAGTTGCCGTTTCCGTCTATTGCCTTTTCACGGCTAAACCACTAAATCGTTGGACATGAATGTTGAAAGAGAAGAAACCGCCGTTTTCTCGTGGTCCTACTATTTTGTCCTACTAGTAGGTCTACGAGGGAGACCAGTTTCTGTTCGTCCTACTATAACATATTGGAGTTGTAATCATTTATATATACCACCTGTATATAATTAATACCTACCTAGATGAGGATATGGGTTACTTGTCATTCTAGATCGCAAAGGAAGTCGCGGGCAACAGCGAGTTTCAAATATAACGATGACGATGTCAGTACCGGCGGATACACTACTACCAATATTATGCACTTTGAATCATTGAATCTATGAGACACACCCTGTAAGCCAACGTCACGGTGGAATCCGGTGATAATTTCACGATGGTCACGCTAGAGACACTTAAAAGTAAATCTGAATGAATTCATACGTCCCACGTTTTATCACTGATCACTGAATTATTTCGTTTACGGGTTGCTTCGAAGATCACAATTGAAGAAATTGTTTGTAAAAGGCAATTTGATGCAACGAATGCTGGCATTGCTGACAACAACAGCAATCTTGACGTTAGTAGAGATGACTTTGATAATGATAATGGTGCAAACCAGAGGTAAAATCTTAACTGAAGGACTAAATTCAGCAACGCACTTCACTTGTAAACTCTTGTAAGTACGAGTATTTCACGCAAATTCATCGCGAACGTTTCCGATGTGGGTTATTCGGGCTATTACTTCGGCAATGCGCAAACGCGTCAAAATGTACGCCCGCGCCGCCCGCCTCCGACAGATCTACTAATACATTTTTCTTTTGGAATTCATGGTGTCATTGAACGTCGAGAATTTAGTCTTTGACGAGGAAACATCTTCCTACACAAGCATGAAAACAATAGAGTAAAATGTTAGTGAGCTTTTAAAAGAAACCATTTAATTTTCACTGTTTTTTTAGTTGTTTTGTTACATTAGGTGTACCTACAGTTTTTGCTAGACAAATAATAAAGTACCTCACTGAAAAGTTTGTGTAAATATCGATGAGTTAAGAGGATTTTTACTGAAGTAAAAGCATTCTTGAGAAATCTATCCCACTTGAGAGATTTATTGAGAAAAAACAAGAAATTTACATTCCGATTTTTCTAGACTTTGGTTTATAGCTTTCATTATTCTGCAGGGAATGGTGTTGGCAAATAGTAGGCGAAATCCCAGATTCTTCATGAAAGCTGTGTCGTTAATCTAGTCTTGCATTTACATTTTGTTTCGAATTTACAGATTGACAACTGTATTTTACCTTCGCTATTCTCGATTAAGAAATGTGCACAGACTTTATTATCTTTATCTAACTGCCGCACTTAGAGAGCTTTAATGATTAAGTACTCAGGCCGTCACTAAGTAAAGGTATTGACAGTTTTGTCATACAAAAGTATGTCAAATATTTACTAAGTGTTGGCTTAAGTAATCTTTTAATATCTCTGAGTACCGCAGTAAGATGATACATCACTAAATGATTGGGTATTGAGTCCTCAACTCCTCATCCTGAAGGAAGGATCCTCCGACCAGGCGGGTTCACGGGTATTGTTTCTGGTTGGCTACTTACACTTGGCATATTGTATAACGGCTACCTCTGATAGCGCGATGTAGTACAATAACTAATCCCAAATACTCCAAATGCCAATAAACATTACCATGGCATGTTTTTTTTTCAAGACTTACCAACCTTTTTTTTTGTGTTGGGAAATCATCAAATAAATAAAATACCGTTCTGGGCAGACCGGAAGGAAGGGGGAGGGGGGTCAGACTTCTACTGACTAAAAACCACCCATGTCCCATCTTAGCCCTTGTGCCGAGGCCGCGGTATCTCTTACGAACAACCCGCAGGCGCAGCCCCGACGGGAGACGTACCACGGGCACCCTGGGATTGGATTGCATATATATTAGGGTTTGAAAAATATTTTTCTACTTGGAAATTCGTGTGGAAACCCCTAGAAAAGAAGTAATTACAAAAGAAGCAATAAAGAAGAAAGGATAAGCTGGCACTTAAGTGGAGCATACCCTCCTAAACAAGAGAAACGAATTAACAACTATTGTAATCAATGATATATTAAAACTATAGATACGTTGTCCGCCCTCAAAAATGACAACATGAAATGAAGCCAATTGGCCACATCGCGCTTAGTTACGCACCAACCTCTCGCGCGATGCTACGTTTGTTCTTAATTCAAAGTGTGTAAACCTGCGCGAAACATAAAGACAACAGGCATCCCGCTGTACGGTGTCAAATTTTCTTTCCCTTTCTTTACGCGTAAAAGGAGTTATATAATATTTCCGCCGTTTTGAAGCGTCGCCATGTTAGTTCATGACGTGTCTATATACATAAATACGTCATTGATTGTAATATAGTTTGTAAAACGAACAAAATTAGAAAACAAAATCATCAGGCATTGACGTTTGAAAATTTATGTAATAAAAGTGTAAGTGCCTATTTGTAGAGGAGTAAAAAATTTAGTAATTTTACTCAAACAGAAATAGCGCATTCTTAAATTAAAATCACACGTACAATGTGTCACAGTAGGTATGTCAAAAAATAACTCTTTTGACGTCATCGATGAACTTTTAAACTAGCCTTCAGATTTCTAGCTAAATTAATATCGAGGCCTAGATGACTAGGATAGTCACATATTAATATATGACTATCCTAGTCATCTAGTATCCTACGTAGTAATTTCTTTGTTTATCAAGCACTAGCTAATGCCCGCGGCTTCTTCCCGCGTGAATGTCGATATTTTAGCCAATGTACATAAAAACTTGACAAATCGTACACTAAAACCTTCGTCGAGAACCTCTCTATTTATTGGTGAAAACGGCATGAAAATCGATGCAGTCGTTTTTGAGTTTATCGCGCTCGTCCTAAGACCTCTAACATACCTAGCTGGATTTACAGAAACTGGGAGTAGTCGAGATTTAACAAGATAGTGATTCAACGTGGTAGGTCCAATGATCTCGGCTCATCTGATTTCCGTTACAAGCAGAGGCGTTACGTGACGGCGTTAAAAGTAGGTGTGAACTTACATCTGACACAAAATGTCTGAATTAAATGCTTTAATTAATTAATCCAAACAAATCGGTGAATCGGTTTAGCTTCCGCCTCTTCCCTAAAAGATTTGGCATGTTCGCAACGGAAACACAAATGACGCAAACTGTAGTTTAGTCCCGATATTATTAGAACAAGATATTTCAGTGATTTTCTGTAAATTCCATAGAGTGGGTCGTTCATATCAGACTATCGGAGTACCTATCGAAAACGTCATAGATCGATTTTTGTATTGAGGATGTTTATTTTTAATCGGCACTAAGGAAATCCGTGATCGCGGCGGTCTAAGTATAACGCACTATTTCAGGCGCAATATGGTTTGTTGACAAATTCGATAACTCCCGTGCCGTTTCACAGTTAGGAAACGGTTCAGTAATAGCTGAACGACTAGTTATGGGCTCGACGTGTTTCGGAAGAAACCGTTTCAAAGCAATCGTAGGCATCTGTGAAATTTCAGAATATTCAGGGAAATAATTCCTTCTGTAGTTACACAAAAGATTCAAATAATTGTAACTATATGTTTGAAATATTGTTTGGAGATTCTTTTTGAATAGAAATCATTCATCACTCATCAGACCTCTCAAAAACGCGGTTCTTCCAAAAATACGCACTCCTCCAGTTCAAAGATCATTTAGCAGACTAGTGAAATTAGAAATGACTTACGCCACGTGTCTTCTGATTGGTCCCGACATTCCCTTCGACTGTGATATATAAGCTGACAGCTGTCATGCCAAGGGAGAGCCCGCTGGCCCATTCATATAACCCGTGTAGGCCCATGGCTATTTCAGAATCCAAGAAAAATGTTTAGATATCCATGTCACCTATTTTGATCGCGACATTCTGATTTGATAGGTGCCACAGAAAACTTGTAAAACAGAGATTAAAACGTGTTTTATTATTCTTTATGTTGCGGTTTCCAACAGCTTTATGCTTCCGTCAGATAGTGCTGGTGAAGAAAATGGTTTCTTAGGTGACTTTTATTTGAGTTTTGGGATAGACGAATAAAAGTCAGGTGTAATTTATGTAGGTAGTGGGACAAATGTCAAGAAGTCGTAAAACTTTGTGGATATCAAAGGATTGCACGAGTAATACAACAAAATTAAGATATTCCCTTGTAAACGAACTTGTAAAGATCTCTAACCATAAATAACTTAAAGAAAGTAATGGAGCTCAGTTTTATGAAATGTAGGTAAATGCTCAAAAAAAATTGTTAAGATAATAGGTAGGGGATGTAAAATCAGAATAGCAAAAAAATAAAAAAAAATAAAGCAGAATCATAAAATATTTAATAATAAGAATTGCGTTAATATTCGTAAAGTGATCACAAAGTGACAATTAACAATAATAACTGCGTCTTTAACCATTTTACGAATTTTAACGCAATTCATATTATTATCTTGATTTTCAGGCCCCCAAAAAACAAAAGAAATATTTCAGAAAACATTAATCTACATCAAGTAAACGATGTTTTGATAAACTGCTTTTGTTCGAAAGCGAGTATTTTGTTTGCATCAAAACAAGAAATTATTGATCACCTGTACATACGCCCGAAATCACCCCTGTGAAAGCATGAAAATATTTTCTTAGCATCACCCAAAAATCTTCCATTTTATCTTCGCCAAGTTTATAAGAGAATACTTTTGTAATGTCAGCTGTTTTTAATATTGCAATAAAAGCAATAGCTGTCTTGTTGAAGTGCATCTTCAGTTCGAACTCTAGTTGGCAATCGTCACTGATTTTTTTGTCTGGCGGATGTCTACCGTCCACACTTCCACGGTATCATTTTTATTGTGCTTTCAACGTTTCTTTGTCGTTGCGTGACGATCGCCCATTACTCTGTCATTTATTTTCTTCTATTTATTTTATTTTCTAGAAACAAAAGACACGTCTTTTGTCATAAGAAAATCAAAATGAAGACACATTTTGATTTTCTTGTCTTTGAAAGTCATGCCAATTGTTTTGTGCGTAGTGATTTAGAAAAGCATTTATTTCTCGTTCAACGAAGTTTCAACTACAGCTGTTGTAATTAGATCATTGTTATAAATCTCAATCATCATTGCAATATTGGAGTTCTCGAAAAATCTTACAGCTGATGTGATTAAAAATTTTGTGTAAGTGCGTATTTAAATTGTGCTCACTGTAATTTCTTCAGTCCTGAAGTCTCTAAAGCTCTAGATACCTTATTATAAGACAGTCTCACACCGAAACCTAGACATTTTACCACCGACGCAGCAGCCAAAATAGATAAAACCGCAAATTGTATTTCTGCAAACTACAACATCTTATTAAATATCATATTGCTTGCCCTCATTAACAACATTACTGTTTAAATTCCACATTCCAACCCAGTATGCCGTGATTATTCAATCACGGCATACTGGGCTTAATAAACTATTCTCAAAAGTTTATAATCAATAGCTATGTGAACTATAATGATATTAGTTATTAAAATATCATCAATGTTAGCGGACATAGTGAAGACGATGTTCATTTGAACATGTGAACGATATTATGAATGAAATGAATGCACGCATGTGCACTCTCGAAATACACCTCTAATGAGTCGACTACAATTTATGTTTTAATGTCCCCGACATGATGTTCATTCACTAACTGCGTTTAGTTTAGTATCAGTACTGAGATCTCGTTTGTTAGCCAGACTGAACTCGTTGAAACGGCAGAAGAATTAATTTGCCTTCGTTTGTGTTTGTCTTATTTTCGGATACTTTGGCAAGCTTTTGTTTAGCATTGTGTGCCTATGTGCCTATATTGAAGTTGTGGTCATCATTGTCGTCCTGCTCTAATTCCAATTTATTTGGTGTCGGAGCAGCATGTCTTCTGTACGTCTTTGTTTAATAAGATCACCCTTTTTCAAAGCTGAATCGTGATCTCTCTTACATTTCATTCAACGTTTCTCTAAAATTTTTTATCAGTGTTGGTTTGAAAAACGAAAATATGGTTGAACTGAGTTACGCTCTGGTTACATTTATTTTCTCTATTCTCCAGAAATAAGATTGCTAATTGAATCATGCATCGATTTTCGTATGCTATTTCATCTAGTTTGGTCTTTAAAATTAAATACATATTTCAAAAGTAATTTTTGCATCCGTAATGGTCAAAAAAGGCTGAGCTCAATTTAATCATATTTGCAAAATAAAATTCCATTCTATTCAAAAATCAAAATCAAAATATTTTTATTTCATATAGGCCTACATGGGCACTTATAAAACGTCGACAAAAAGGTGCACTCATTCATGCTATTCATTCTAAACTAAAGTTTTATGTGATACTTATACGCCAATGGTTAAAAGATTGAAATATCATATCGTTGTCTCATTAGTTCAACAGTTTTCAGCACGTCTTCTATAAAAATAAGATCATCAACAAATCTCACGAAGCTGGTGTCTCGTATCGCCTTTCAAATCAGTAGGGTGCTCTTTAAAAATAAAACTTTCAACGTGAACGCTCTAAAATTAGTATGGAGGATATTCAGAGAATTTCGTTTGATTTTGCCCTCATTTTAATTTTGATAAAAGAGCTATTGGGAAATCTTGCTTGAAGATTACTTCTTGCCTAATGCGAAAAATGGATCTATGACGGATTTCCGGGGAAATCGTCTGTTTTTATAGAGGATCTGTTGCCTATGTACTATATGACTATGATTGTTCTCTACTACTACTACCTGTAGGATCTTGATATTAGAGACAGAGTTATAATTACACAGAATTAACATTGGATGGATGAAATAGCGGCAGGTCACAATAACAATGTGCATCTCCCGGGTCCGTAGGTTACGCTCTTAAACTCAAGGACAAGATTTATGATTCATGAGTAAAGTATTACTGCTAAGAAGACGAGTATAACCAAAGATTTTGTATAAAACAACAACACAGGCTTTAGATAACTTTAGAAACATAGCAGTAAACAACTTATCAAACCATTCGATCGAATTATAAAATATATGTCAATTACTCTGTATTGTTCCCAAATAAATTATAATACTACTAATATACTTAAAAGTGAATCCAAGTTTAGTTTTTCCTATAATTAAGTTCCCTTTTAGTACCGACCCAATCTCAACGGAGACTAATGACTAGTCTACGTTGAGATTGGCCTACACACAGTTCACACAGGGCACGACAAGTATTTATTCGCAATCACTGCTGCACGCTCTCTGTTCTACTCAAATAGACTGACTACCAAGTACGTAGACTGCCTCTATCTTACATCCCACAAACATCAACGATCTCGAAGATGTTCGATCGTAGGCCGATTCTATTTTCGCCAAAAATATGTGGATCATACCGCACAAGCAGCTACTGTTTACATTGCTATCGAAGCGTCGAAAGAAACTGAAGAACCCAAGAACCATATCAAAGTATTTCTTCACATAAACGGTCGATACAATAAACAAATGTTGAAGAAACATCTATTTGTGTTCGCGCCTAACTGTAGCTTGTTTTGGAGGGTAACGCCCTTAATTTTGAAACTACGTATAATGCTCGTTTTGACTAACGCCATGAACACCATAAGGGCGGACTGTTAGAATTTTATCGATCGGCTCAGTGCTGAGAACTGAAATTGAAATTGTGTTATAATATTTGATTGTTTGTGTTATAATGTCTGAATTCCTTAGAATTACTCGGTCAAGCCAAGCAACGGTTGTAGCGGCAAAATAAAACACATGAAAGAAATTGCATAGACGTGCCACGAAACGCCGAAACGCGACTGTCCTCACGCGAAGGGAGAATGCCGTATGCGCGTGTCCGTTGACACAAGTTGCATCGTCAGACGCGTATTAATGTTTATGAAAACGTGCAGCTTAGGAAGCATGGCTATGTTTGTTGAATTATTATTGAATTTTGTTTAGAAGGCCAAACAATGTATTTATCGGTAGACGTGGAAAGGGGTAATTCAAAGGAATGGGCAGTCTCTATGGAGTAGGCATTTATTTCTGTATGAGTGATGTCCTAACCACCTGCTAATATAGTATTTTTAGAATCATTATTACAAAGCTTTTGAGGAGGTCCTTGCCCTTAAGCGTCTATAGGTCCTAGTTTTAGCACAGATATCAAAGGCCATCCTGGGTACTTGTGAACTTTTTTGAAATGTCTTCAAATGATACCCTAGTTTACCCTACTCGTTTTTGCCCGCAGCTACGCTCGCGGTAAATTCGATGTTTGTTGCCTGTGTTGTTCCAGGTATCATTTACCTGTTATATCCTATGTACCTACAAAATTTTATTAATACCCGTCCAGCCAAAATACCTAGTTATATGATTGCAATACAAACTTTATAGATATTGAAGCTACAGTTATGACTTCAAACTTCCCTCCAGATACTAAAATATATGTATTTCAGGGCTTTATACTTCATCGCTGGTTTTTGGTTGGTCGACACAATATTTGAGAAATTCGACGCGGTTGTAAAATGTGTTTCTGTTTAATAACGTGAGGATATACTGAACAGACATTTGGATGATTTACAGACGGTTTTGTGGAGAGTTTTCGTGAAGAAAGATGTTTTACTTGTTTAGATTTGGGCAAGGTGTTGTAAAAGTGGAAAAGATCGAAATCCGCCATCGGACTCCGAATAAAATTCGGCCGATAACGGTTTAGGTGTACGCCTGCTGCCGTAAGAAGTCCGTGATGGAGATGTATCTGGATGTGATAGTCGACGTAGTAAAGCTTTGACCGCGCGGTGGCAAAGGTTAGGCCGAAGAAACCAAGGCCGTCCTAAAGATCGTTGGTTATATATCGATATCATCAAAGTCAGGAAACACAGAAAAAGGGGACGCCTATTGCCCAGCAGTGGGTGATTCTGGGCAGTGGGTGTTATGATAATGATGATACAGGAATGACTGTATTATATTTGCTCCTGAGAGCACATACAAAATGTGTCCAATATTTTAGAATCGTAAAGGATTCCTGATGTTTAAGAAATTTTAGGTATTCCCATATTAAATCGCCTGTTTATATTTCAGTACTTTTGAGCATCTGCCAAACATCACCATTCTTAATTTAGACAGTTTAGTTGATAGCTCCCCACGATGATTGAGGAATCGAATTCGCAGACCAACAGATTTCTAACCGATTAATAAACTACGGTGTGGTAGCATAAACAAATGGGTTAACAGCTTGTTAAACACAGGCAATTAAATAAGGTGCATGTTTACATTTGTTCGAGAATTAGATGTATTGTTATTTGATTTAGCGCCTGCAGAAATAAAAGTAAGTTTACGGCTAGCAATACGTGGTAGAAGGACTGTAAAAGAGTTCGTAATGAGGTAAAACTGAACAGTCCTTCGATAATTCTTTAATTGTAGAACTTGTGGATTTAAATTCAAAAGTTCGATTCCCGAAACAATGTTTTATCTATCTTCATTTGTTTTCATAGTATTTTCTTTCGCTTTCACTCACAGCGTGTAGCAGCGAATGTGAGCCCTTTGTCTTGAATTAGTCAAATACGTCGCCGAGGTCTTTACCGGACCACGTTTTAATCTAATTAATTGTCATAAATTCAGCATATTAAAGTCCCAAACTATCATCGAGTACTATAACTAAAATTCACTTTAGTAAAATTACAATTTTATTCACCAATTTCCATGCGGCCGTCTTTTGATCGCTCAACGACATTTCTGTTAAGTCGCTCGTTGAGTATATATATTTTTTACTATTATTTCGTTCCCGTCTTGACATTAATGGACTATCAACTGGTTGATGTCGCTTCATATGTTTTCTGTGGACAGGAGATTGTGAAGATATGCAACAACGTACTTTTTAGCGTCAAATAAATCGTCATCTTTCAAGCGTAGCGCTCCGACCGCAGAACGGAGTGTTGTGAAGAGTTACTGCTGAGTGTTGACTCATGGAAAATGCTGGTCGTGTTCCATTCTGAGAATATATTTCACAAAGCTCGTAAACTGAATGTTCTACTCTGTTGCTGTGAGATGTGAAACAGTATACAGAGGTTGTCTTGATAAGGAAAGTTTTCGACTTTGAGGCAACGTCTGTTGTAGAGTTTAATTAGTTTTACGTCTAAATACACACACACATCAGTTTTAAACTACCACCAATGACCAGAACTTATCATTTGCCTGCCACTTTCAGGTCACTGAGTACCTGTTACCTGTGTCTAACAATGTTCAAATGACAGCCGAGGCTAAACTGCTTAAAATGTTTTCTGAGGCACGGAGGAAACTACCGAATGTCTGGTATCCTATATAAATTGCCTTGGTAAAACTTTAGTATCCTTTGGCAGACGGATGGAGGTAGGAGGTGGGGGAGGGGGACGGGTGTCCCCTCTCCCCCGGTACCACTCCCGTGAAAAGGAAACGCACAGTTTTTGAGAAAAACAGATTCTAACCTCAAAACACTTAAAATCACCTACTACGGTCGGGGAAAATCATGCGCAGGTCTAAATTTGCTACCAAACAATATTAATAAAGGCGTCGTCGACGGAAACCCCGCGGGCGGGTGGGTGGTTTAAAAAGAAAATCACGAAGGCCGCCATCCCCTTCTAACTCGCTTCGGCCTCTCTCGCTCGCTTCGGTCGCTTATAAACATTTTTCATTTATTGAATGTATTTTAATTAATTACATTGATTAATTCCTCAAAAGGATCTTTTTTTAATATCTACATCTCTTCTCCACAGATATTCACAATAAACACATGACGCAAATACCAAACAGTATTTTTTTTGCGTTTCTTTTCTCTGATTTCGTATGACAATGTACACCACAGACGATATACTATTTAACACATTCGGTAGTTGATCGCCCATTTTAACGTTCCTTTTCATGTAAAAACGTTTACACTTCGCTTTTTATCTGATTAGAAACATTTTTGTAAATTTCTGAAAAAATATCCATTACCTTGTAATAAGAGTGGTAGCGTTATAATCGGGGCTTCACCCTCTACCAGATTTAACCACTTTTAACCCTCTCCGCCTGCCAAAGGATACTAAAGCCAACCCATCGCCTTGCCTATGCAGAAGTAATCATCATTTGATACGGCTATGACATGTCCTTTTTAATGAGCAGATTTTTGTTGTCTCGGGTGTAACTATGCCACCAAAATCACAGAGTAAATGTCAGGTTGTTTTAATATGTTGTGTTGTGTCAAGTCTGTGGGTAGTAAAATAGAGTCAGACATGGTTCAACTGTTTCTTCAGATTTTTTATTCGATGCATCCAAATCGCCGTTGCTCTAACATGAATAATCTAAACTACAAAGCTACAAATAGGTAACAGTCTCAAACGAAAACAATATTTCAGCCCAGCAAAATACATTTTAGGATTATAAAAATGATAATGGATGCTCGCCCGCCGTTATAAATCGTGCGAGGAAGCGTTATTTTAAATTAGAAAGTTAAAATAACTAACGTAACAGATTCGAGCAGTTAATTTCGTAGGATTTATATTAGACAACAGATCTCTAGAGGGAAGCTATTTATAATGTTTATTATGACGTCATACTTCATGTTATAGCATCCACGAGAGACTAATTTCGTATAGGTAGCTGTGCTTTCTGAAATCAATCTAGTTACTTTGTGTTCTGAACCACTTATTTGCCCATAACTACAGTATTGGTTGCCAGAAGCCATTGATCACTAATACAATGCCCAAAGCTCACGAAACCCGGGAATCTGGCGTTTCCTGGGGGATGCCTATAGCTATGCTCAGTACTGTATATCAAATCATTCATATGATTATCACTGATAATAGATGACTGTAGGTCCAGTCCAACACCTTTTTGGTATCAATAATAAGACTATCGCAATCTACTATTGCATAAAGGCTTATCCGAAGCTGAGCTATATCGACTGATTCTTCGCCTTTCCCTACCCACTCTAGTCCAGCTTCTATCTCCTTTGCACGTTAAGCCCACAGACCTAGACCATGGTTGATGATTTGGCTTAGGATATTTTTAATCGAATGGCAATAAAAAGAATTCTAAAACTAGTGTGTATAGGTAACTTAGTTCGAATACGGTAGGTACTTAGGGCAGATGTCAAAAAGACTTAAGACTAAGAGGCTGAAGAGAAGAATTGTCATAAAACAAAATTGTGAACCCATGTTTCACAATTTTGTTTTATTCAATCGGAAACCAGGAAGTGTGTCAAAAACTTGCATTTGTTTACAGACCGACATCGGGATAGGTGAAGGTAAATATTTGCTTTTTAAAAATGCATCGAAATGTCGAACTGGGTACCTAAATTTATTTTAGTTCTGTGTTTTTCTGGCTGCACAGTTAAGTTGGAAAAGGATGCCATAGGACAGAAGAAATGATTGGTTACCCGCAGCGATCAGTCAGATAAAGAAAGTAGGGTCCACGATTTTGTGGTCTTTGTCCCGTACCTACCGTAAGTATGTAGGTATAATTAAACGGCAGATGCCAACGGTTTGTCAAATTCAATTTTTTTTCACAATTCGGAAGTTTAATCTTTATCCGCTGCCAAGATGTATTGGGCTCATCTTACACGTGGAACTAGCGACTGTTATTGAGTACTCGTGGCCATTGTGTTATGACAAGGTTTTTTGGGTGGCCTTGGTATTCTCTGATAAATTACGCATATCAACAATTTGGCTTGACAACGCTTTTTAATCGGCATCAGTTCATTTGTTACTAAAATAGATGTGATTGGCTTAACGAGCCAAAGGTATAACACAAGAATTACAGTGTAAGTACCGTGGGTCTTAACACAGATTTCGGGGAATTCCAACAGTATTGTCTAAAGTATTATCACAAGAGATCTCAGAGCCACTAATACCACAAGAGGTCTAGTTCTAGTGGCTAGCCTCAAAACTTTTGGAAGTGACAAAACGGAAAAGAAGAGTGAACTTAGGAGAAAACGGATACCTGTCAGCGTCGTGTGACTTTTAACTTTTAACCCGTAGAAATTCTACATCTAAACTTTGCTTAACCTTCTTTCTTCATTCTTCTATAGAAGAAAAGAAATTTGAAACACGTGTATCTCACACGATTTTGCCAAAGGAAATCGTTAATTAGTTGTTTTTATTATAAATCTATTGTTACACAGTATATTTTTGAGGCTGCCACCCACGGTTTGGTCATTTGTATTTTGACATGTGTCTGAAAGTACATTTTTTGAATGATCTATTTGTGTTTTCAATAGATCTTTGGAAAGATGACAGAGGAACTAATACTTATTTAACGTTCGAGAGTGGCAAGAGCGTCAATCCAATTTGGTGCGGCCAATGACGTATTATAATATAGACACGTCATGAACTAACGTGGCGGCGCTTTAAAACGGCGAAAATATTATATAACTACTTTTACGCGTAAAGAAAGGGAAAGAAAATATGACACCGTATAGCGGGATGCCTGTTGTCTTTATGTTTCGCGCAGGTTTACACACACGATTTAAATTAAGAATAAACGTAGCATCGCGCGAGACGTTGGTGCGTAACTAAGCGCGATGTGGTCAATTGGCTTCATTTCATGTTGTCATTTTTGAGGGCGGACAACGTATCTATAGTTTTAATATATCATTGGGTGCGGCCATATTTGTGTAGTTTTTGTTGCAATTGGTAATTTAAGGTTTTATAAATAGGTATGTCAGAAACAACACAGCTTAGAATCTGCTAAGTACTGGCCATACTGACGGCGAAAAATGCGTACGTTTAACCTACCTATTAAAAATAATAATTTACGCTGGGCACGCTGATAGCAACGCTCGTAACGGGCGGGAGAGAGATTGTTGTATCCTCGCGAGTCGTGTTATATTCGAAATAAGTTTTGATACATCATTTGTAAGAAGTTAGTTTTGATAATAAATAGGTTTTGAAGGTTCACTGTGGTTATTTCTGATATATTTTATACAATCGTTTGGAGTTGTAATGGGCTCTCCAACCATTAATACTTAAAATACTTCTATTAATTTAAAAAAAATGCTAAATTACACCCGTGATTTTGGGTGTTATCTGGACACGTAGCTATAACATAAACCGACAGCTCAATTATTACCCCTGACACATGCAAATAGACACAGACGGTGACTTAAGAAGATGAATGGTTCTGAACACATGGCTAGCTCTTGTTTATGAACTGACTTGGGGTCCATTCACACATAGGTACCATCGACCGGCGTTATTACACAATAAGCGCGTTAGGTTTGCTCTTAATAATAAAATAAGTGACATGTACAAATACACCTTATTACAATGATTCAAAACTCTGTTTTAAACGTGATAAAAAGCTGCTCTTCTCCGTGTCAGTCAGAGGCCCTACCACGAGCTCGCGGTGTAAACAATACAAAATAATTATCCTTTAACATTTTAGTCAAATTATTTGCAACTAGCACATTATTTTATTTGTGGTCCCGAGATATTACTGAAACATAACTAAGTATTATTATTATAAAGGGAATCCTGGACCGCGGTCACGACCCACGACCCGCACAAACAGCCTAACCATCATAATATAATGGTACCTAATAAATTATGAAAGTATTTGTGAAACAAGAATATTTAATTTTAAAATCGATGTAGGTATTTCCGTTACGTTTAGTTTGCATCGCGCGTTCGTGATAAGGTCTGACAGGTCTGCTTCTGCAGACCAGGGAAGAATGACATAAAACGCAGCAGGCGTACTCAACAGTAAACGATGCTGTCATAATGATGATGAGTTGTGTCTGCGTCTGTGACCATTTAGGAAAATAGATCATAATAGGAAAATAATATGAGGTGCGATAAAATTCGTAAAATGGTCACAGGCGAAGTAACTATTATAAGAGGTCCATTTTACGCTTTTTAAACGCAATTCCTATAACGATCTGCTAAAGTGGCCACCACACAACGCCCTGCCACGATCCTTACATGCTTCTTTTGGCTCGTCCACTAGATGCAAATCTTGATCTATACTAATATTATAAAGAGGAAAGATTAGTATTTTTGTGTGTATGTGTGTATGTTTGCAATGAATAAACTCAAAAACTACTGCGCCGATTTCAAATTCTTTCACCATTAGAGAGCTACATTCACCTTGAGTAACATAGGCTACTTTTTATCCCTGTATTCCTACGGGAACGGGAACTATGCGGGTGAGACCGCGTGACGTCCGCTAGTATAATCTTCTAGATTATACTATGATATGATACGATACGATATGTTATAATTACTAGACAAATAACGAATAGAGTTAATTTATAAATATGTTAAGTATAACATTGAAAGTGTGAGAGGTAAATCCCTGTAGACTTGGCAGGTCTTGGCAGGTCCTGTCACTTGACGGCACGGTTGCCGCAGTGGCTAAGCAATTGGACTGCTGCGCTGCGTGACGCGGGTTCGATCCTCGCACGGAACACATATTTGTATGGCCTGCAGATAGTTGTTTCTGGTCTGGGTATTTGTGTATGTGATTTTATATGTTTGTGAACGCACCCACGATACAGGAAATATTCCTAGTGTGAGAAAACGCAATTAAAAAAGAAAAAAAAATAGATCGATAGATAAATGCATACAATATACATAATTCAATCGCCTTTTACATACGCAAGAACTGATGAAGGGCGCTATTCGCAGCTAAGGACCACGTTACTCCACTCGTCGCGGTCGCAACATTTGTAAACCAAACTAAAGTTATTCTCCAATTTATGCACAAAAGTAGCATAGCACTGCGATGTTTACCGCTTCGCCCGTGGCGCCCCACATACTAAAATATACGCCGAGAAAACCGCCTGAAAAATGGGCTGCTGAAATTCAGTCTACAAGCGCGGCATTGACGGATGTTTGTATATGTATCTAAAGAAATATGTATCAGTAGTTTTTCTCTACACTATAGTCTGTATGCCCTAGTTTTAATCCTCTTTATAGCTTATAGCCAGGAATTTTAGTATGCGATGAAACGCGTACTTATTCAGTGTTTATTTAGTTTTTTCGCGTCTGGTCGGCTTTTGGTTTGCTTTCGTTGGTTTATGGGGCTGAGCAGAACCATTTTAAAGAAGGAATGTGGCTAAAATAAATAATGGAAATATAGCATCATGTAGATTGTAAGCCATGTGTGTTGTAAATACAACTGTACTAGGAGATTGTGCTCGATACACCGATCAATATGTATTTTGATCGGTGTATCGAGCACAATCTCCTAGTACCCGTGGGAGGACGCTGACATAAGAACATGAAAAAAACATGAAAATGATGGTGGATAGTTTCTACAAATAATTGTAAAGCTGTTAATGTTAAGTGTAGCTATTGATTAAATTCATCTATCAACAGACCTCACCTCGAGATACGATTTATAATGCTGATGGAGTGGGCTAAATTTTATTTCAAGCGCCAGATTGCCCTCTAAGCACGTATAGTAATAGGTCATTCCTGAGGCCCAAGCTGCACGCGCGGGCATAATTATATAGAAAACTAGCGGACCTGGCAGACGTCGTCCTGCCCGGATAGCAGCGCCACCTACCGGGTCCAATTGTGTTTTTAAACCATTCCAGAAATCCCCATTAACATTGAATTCATTTGTTACAAAAAATGTGATAAATGAAGAACGTCTCAACCGAACCATCTACTACATAGTCCAAACAAAGTCGAAACATTTGGTCTGGAAAGGTGAGCCCGTTCTTGAGTTATAAAATTACAACGAAAAGTGGCATTGATTTTTTTATTTATATTGATTGATGATAATACCAGCCTGTTACTGTCCCACTACTGGACAAAGACCTCTTCGCATACAAAGAAAGTACAATCATTGATCATCAAGCTTGCTCAAGACGGTTTGGAGTTCTCAGACTTATATTAATCATAGGTTTCTTCACGATGTTTTCCTTCACCGATGTCTGTGATATTCAAGAAAAAAACCTTCGCTAAATAACCTACATGTGAGAAGATAATTCATTTATTTTGCAAGTCTGTGTTCTATCATCAATTCACCATTCATCTAAACCCAGATTTCTGGTTCTCAGAACTTTGGTGGGCTGCAAACTCCAAGAAACAGTGACTCAATTGTTGCAAATGTCTTAATTTCGCGGTCCATTTGACCGGCCTATATCTCTTTACGATTTTGCAACACTAGTGAGTAGTGCAGTTGTTAGAATGCCGATATGCTTCCCTCGCTCTTTGATGTCCTGGCATGCTAACAGACCTTCGAGGAACGTAAATAATGTAACAATCTGGTTCCTGTCAGTTGTTAACTGTGGACATCAAATTATGTATTAGATAAGATGCCTATCGGTTTGTTATTAGGAAGGCTAAATTAATTCTCTGGTTGTTTTGTGGTTACTTGGCTATAACTACCGCACTCAGCGACGTTTAAAGGTTACAGCTATCACTTTTTTTTTTTTTTTTTTCTTTTTTTTTTTTTAATTTATGGCTCCATCGTTGTACATTCGATGATTTTGCCAATGTCCAGGTGTAAGATGAAGTTAATCGGTTTTCTTTAGAGTGATATCATACAACAAATGATAAGTGTTTGTAGCAATGACCTCTGTTGTTCACCATGCTAAAAGCTATCACTTAGTAAAACGGTTAGTGACGGTTTCGTATTGTCACATCTTTACCAAGTGACAGCTTAATTAATCATTAAATATATCCGAGTACGGCAGTAACTGCAGTACTCAGAGATATTTAATGATTAATTAAGCCATCACTTAGTAAAGGTTTGACATATTTTTGTATGAGAAAACTGTCAAAGCCATTCCTATGTGATGGCCTAAGTAATCATTAAAGCTCTCTGAGTGCGGCAGTAAGACCTATAAAAACACAAGTAGGTAGGTGTGTAGCATATTTAGTTTATGGTCATTAGTCTGTAATGTCTCTATTATTTCAAGAATCGTCCTCAAAACCCTGAAGACCCAAATACAACTAACAGTACGTAGGTACTTAGGTACTTTTTATGTCTTAAGTTCGCTACATAATTTCAGCCTACACTGTACCCACTGCCGGAAAACAGGGACGAGAGACTAGCTAGCTAGAGCTATAATCCACCACGCAACCCTAGTGCGGGTTTAGTAGATGTCATAGGTATTGTTTATGTTTCTTTAGTTCTAGGACATGACGGTTTCCTTACGATGTTTTCCTACCGTATTTAGAGCAGTGGTACAGGATATTTTTTTAGAGTAATGAAACCACAAGTTCAGCTTCTCATATATTGTAGCACATATTTTTCACAGACTGACTTTATTCTTAAAACAAAACATAAATTGACAAGCAAAAATAAAGAAATATAAATTATCAAAAAGTTTGGTAGCTGGTCGCCAACATGGGTGAAATAAATAACTAACACGAAGTAATGCGCCAGTCTGAGTTCTATTCATCATCACTTGCACACTATAGCGCTTCTTTAAATAGAACCTCTGTGCAAAATTTCAGCGTTCTAAGTTCAAGGGTTGGGGATGGGCGTTGATGAGTCATTTAGTCAAGAGTTCAGGACCTTTATTTTTACCCGACTGCGGCGAGGCCCAAAAGGAGGGTTATGTGTTTGGCGTGTATGTATGTATGTCCTTTTCATTGTTCCCGCATAACTCCTATTCGGTTATAGGGATTTGAATAAAATATACATCGATAGTTTCCTCTTGATGGCGCGAGTGTCACTGGCTCCGTTAAAATTTTAAAAACAAAGTAATTTGAGAGATTTTGAGGGCCATAAAACGCATTTATACAATAACTATTACCATCAAGTAGGGTATCAAAATGAAGGGTTTTACAAAAAGGAGATTACAAAAATATATGACACTTTTAAGTTTAAAAGAAATTCAAAGTCACAAAACCCATAAACAAACACAAAAGTTAAATTATCTGCATGTTAAATTATGAAATGAAAATAGAATGGACCCCGCCTGAATCCAAGTTTTGTTTAATTTAAAATGTGCTTGTTTTTTGCTTTTCAGTTTTTTCAGTCGGGTTTTTTAGGTTTTTAACTACTTTTTTTTATTTATAGATAGATTGATGTGAACCAGCGCCAGTAGTTTCAGCAGGGCTATTGCGTATCTTTTAAATGACAGTGGATATCATATTGTCTATGGATTAACAGACTGTCAAATTGGTTATGGTTTAGTACAATATTGAACCATTTGACAGTAATTGATAGGCACTATAGGTTAGCCACTATCATTTAAAAGATACGCAATAGCCCTGCTGATTTCAAGATAAATAATGATTTTTAATTTTGAATGACACTTCGGTGATATGATTTTGAACTAACGTGCTTACGAACTGATGACCAGTCCGTCTATACTTCTTGGAATGACAGTTTTCCGGTTCAATCCACTTGTGGTGTTGTTTAAAAGATTTGTAAACTTGCCTGAGGTCGATTTCCTTATCATCAAGATTTGTGTGGTTTTCCTCAAGCTTTAAATACTTAGTAATTATATTTTAGCTATTTAACTAGGTATGTAGGTACTTTACCAATAAGTAGATAGTTATTATCATCCTACGTGTGTTTGGGATACATGGGAGATCAGCGATGGAGGCTTTTAAAAGTAGAAGTTAATTATATTTATCATTACCTAATAAAGAATGTATAAATATTTAGTTACAGTTTACAGTTAGTACCTAAGTACTTAGGTTGGATGGGCCGCGGGTTGTACACTAGTTATCGCGGCCTCGACATAGAGGGCTAAGAAGGAACATGGGTGGTTTTTAGTCAGTAGAAGTCTGACACTCCCTTTCGCTCTGCCCAAGACCGGGAGGGGTTATTCGATGATTTTCCACCCGACAAAAAAAAAAAAAGTACTTAGGTAGGAACTCCAAGTTGCCCAATTAATTAATTATTGGTATATTACAATACAGTGGCGGCCCAGTGGTTGCGGCTCCGACTTACGAACAGTTGGTCGTGGGTTCGAATTCTAACCCAGGCAGGCGCATTAGTTTGTGTGAAGAAACCGGCATATCTTAGAAACAAAAAATCGAAGATATATGACATCTACGCATCCGCAATGGGCCCGCGTGGTGTGTTATAGCCCATCCCTCTCCTAGAGAGGAGACCTGAGTCCCGCAGTGGGAACAATTTAGGCTGATGATGATGGTATTGAGGCCGTTCAAGTTCGTAAACAGATTAACTTCAATTATTTACCCCCCCTAACCCCTTCTGAGCAAAAGTAATCAAAGCTCTCACCGGTCCCTCCATGCCATCTCCATGCTTACGCAAACACTGCATAATCTGGGGGCACGGCAGTGCCCCCGCCAAGTCGAGCAATAAAGCGGCACGGCCGTCTGTCCTTTTCTCGAACCAGTTCAGGCTACATTTTTCTTATAATGTATTCTGTGTTTTGATTGGTTCATGGGAATTCCTGAAAATGCGTTTCGTTTTCAAGCATATAGACACTGTGTGGGTTGCAATATTTGTAAAAAGTAACTAACTACTGCTGACGTAAGTAATAACCAAGTAGACACCCCACTCCCAATGTCATTAAAAATAAGCAAAGTTAAGACCCCCTCGCCCCCTTAAAGTGCTTACGTAATACTTGAACGGCCCCTTACGATTGGTAGATGACAACATCCTTACCGCAATAAGTCTTATTACACACATCAAAAGTGTCTAGGGATCAAGCATTTTTATGCGGATTTCTTGAGATTGAGATGTGGCTTTGTAATAAATTTATGATTTTATAAATTTATATGGATCCTTTTTGGTGCATTTCATAATTTGAATCAGGAACTGTGAATCAAATTCGAGTAAAAGATGAAAATCAGCTGTCAATATTTTCCCTATAAAAACATACAACGCATTGAAGACATTATTAGTGCTACTGTTTCCCTACTACTGATTAAAACCAACGTTATTATGGAGCGGCGACGTCATTTAAGCAGGGAAGAAATGCTCAGAGCCGTGGGAATGATAGAAGCTGGTTCCCGGCAACGTACTGTGGCTTTAGCTCTGAATACAAGTCAGAGTGTTATCAGTCGACTTTGGACACGTTACCGAAGCACTGGTACCGTGGCTGAGCGCCAGAAACCGCTTGCATGAAGTGAACCTTCATTCCCGAAGACCGCTACGGGTACCACCTATAGCAATGCACAATCGTAGGATTCGATATCAATGGGCTCTTGAACACAGAAATTGGGCAGAAGAACAATGGCGTTTCGTGTGCTTTTCTGATGAGTCTCGTTTTGGTATGAGACCGGATACAAGACGTATACGACACTGGAGAACCCCTGGACGCCAACAGCGATTAAAATCCTGCCAGGAAGTCCATCCTTATAGTGGTGGAACCATCATGGTATGGGCGGGTATTTGGATCGGCGGAAGAACTGAGTTGATTTGGATCAGAGGCAACCTCAACGCTCAAATTTATGCTGAGACGATTGTATCAGACGTCATCGTTCCTCTACAAGTGCAAATCGGTCCCTTATTTCAGTTAATGCATGATAATGCACGACCGCACACCGCAAGAGTTGTAAGACTGACTCTCGCCGCAGCTAACATCAATGTCCTGCCCTGGCCTGCTCAGTCGCCAGACTTGAACCCGATTGAGCATGCATGGGATATGCTACAGAGAAGAGCTCTGCCGAATATGGAGGGTATCCAGTCGCAAGAAGACCTTTTTTTGTTGTTGCAACGAACATGGGCGGCCATTCCACAGCGTGATTTGGATGAACTCATTTTGAGTATGCCAAACCGATGTTCTTGTGTTGTTAGTGTTCGCGGTAGAAACACGGATTATTAATTGTTTAAGTTACCCAATAAAATTTTAAAGAAAACTGTTATTTCAGTCTTTTTTTCGAACTTTAATGTTAGTGGTTCAAATGTCAAAAATCCCTTTATTAGGAAAATGGCAAATTTCTTTATTAATGCAAAGGTGACTTGGTTTATCGTTACTGTGACAAACGAAAACACTTTATTTGATGAATTAAAGAAAATTTTAATTAATATCAATCAGGAGAAAAGTTATTGCAAAAATATATGTTGATCCCTAGACACTTTTGATGTGTGTACCTATATTTCTGAGACGCTCGGTTTTTTGTTAGTGGAATGGCAATTTAAAGAGACAGTTTATTTAATTTTTTTCATAGTGTAACCAGGTGTCTTAATAAAATACCATAAAAAGTTAACAATAAAGATATAATTATGACACGAGACTGCCCATTTTCTTTCCTTCGCGTTAAAAAGAAAGATGAAAGAAAAATTTCTTGGGATCATAATTAAAAATCTAAAACCCAGCCAAGACAACCATGCATGAGGTTATGAAAATGATCGTAACTATAAAAAAAAATCTGTAAAAGATACATTTGGTATTTAGTGAGATCACATGGTCATAAAAGTTTACGGCCCTGCATGCCTATTGAAAGTGCTGAAACGGACCAAAATAACCGTTTCAGAGCTTTTTTTCAGTAGAATTATTGCGGCTAGTATGATTTATATGATGTTTCAGACTTTCAACCAAAATAAATGTTGCAACTGAAAAAAAATGGTGAGAGAGCATCTTTAGATCATTTTAAAACAAACGACAGCCTCTATTATATTGTATTATATTGCAGCCAATAACTTTGTAGAAATTCTTTGTTTTGTACGTAGGTAGATCAAAAGTTGAGAAAATATATGCATTTAAAACCGATAGATCATGCAATAGGTAGGTACTTATTCAACATACAAGGCTATTTAGAGCTGAAGGTTGCTTTAAAATTATTCTGATTTCCTTCGATTGAAGATCAATAAAAGAAGTAACAAAGCACACAAAAACTACTTACAGGTTAATAAGAACAAATCACAATCCTTTTCACAGCAAAGCGCCCGCGCCACCCTTGCGCAAACGCACGTCACAGCAACGCCAAACTCTACCCCGTTATATTTTAATATAAAATTTTCTAGTCGCGTATCGAATCATAAAAATATAAATATTTTAGGATCGACCGCCGCGCAACACCAGCCGCGTCCCGACTGCCCATTGACGCATTCGTTTCGAACTAATTTCGGTGCAACGACTATTCCGCGATTCTGTAAACACCGCAGCGGCGGTAAAACTTGGCTAGAAAACGTTGACCTCCCACCTACATGGTGACTTCTTCGTTTTCTTCTCAAAATCAAGGAAAATAGGGAGACGCGATGGCTCAAAATACATTGGAAACACTGGAGTGTTGCAAACTTACACAAGCAGTTTAAATCAGCCTTGTGTACCTACGCTATAGTCTATTTTGGTCCAGCTGAGAGGAATGGGTAATTTTGTAAGTAATAAGTTCTGTTTTGGGCACATCGTGAGTCAGTCGGGATGAGGAAATGCGTGCAAGTTATAATTTCGGAGCGGCCGACATTGTTGAATGATTTTATATATCTTTGGTGGATGCCTTACCTTAGGAAAATATTTGTGGATGGCAATACTTTTCTCTTGGAATAAACTAATGAGACCATGCCTGCACAAATGATGACATGCTTGGAATGAAATTAGGTTTTTTCTAGCTGATCCACGTTCTTGTAAGGGTACCTAACTCAATACCTAATACAAAACCTAGACCTAGTACTTACCTACTTTCAGGTATCGAGGGGACGAGGTAGGTACCTACCTAACTCAGAAACCTGATCTAGTTTAACGTGCTATCAGTTTACAACACACTGAATTTCTTGAAGGAGCAAACAGTTTTGTTTAGTTATACTGTCACATCTGGGACACGCGCAAACCTACTGCGTGTTTAGGTACATTGGGTAGATTCACACAACCTATGCCAAACAATACCTAGCGAATATAACGCGTTATGATAGAGTTAATCAATTAAAAAACCCTGAGCTATTTAATTATTAAAACTATATGCACTAGTTATAAAACTGTACAAAGGCGGACTTGATACCTTGGAAATTTTCTACCAGTCTACCTTAGGATAATGCAGAGACAATACACAGTAGGTGCAATAACAGAAAATGAGAAAACAAATTATAAAATATATATTAACAAAAATATAAGAATAAATACATACTTATACACATAAAATATATAAAGTTATGAAAGTTAAACAAGAAAAGCTACCACAATTTAAATTTGAGACGAAGTTGCCAACTTCTTGCGAATGTGCTTACGAGCTTTTACTTTGAATGTGAACCGACTGTTGACTGTCCTGATATCTTGAGGGAGTTCATTCCACAGGAAGACCGCTTGGACGAAGTCAAAAGATTTTAGAAAGCCAGAGCGATGAGAAGGACAACATAGAAGGCGATTATTGGTGGAACGAAGAGTCAATTGCTATGTGCAGTACATAAATATTGACAGAGAGAAGTCAAGTAAGAAAGGAGAAGTGGGCTTGTGAAGAAGAGAAAACAGGGTTGTCAAAGCCATCAACGCTCTACGCTGCCGGATAGGCAACGACTTTGACTTTAGCCACAAATTATATATGTTTTATTATTTATGTTTTATTTTGGTATTTGTTGCAATATTTATTAGTTTATGTTATTTTTATATGTGTATTAGTATTAATATAAGTAATATATTTTAATTGATATTGTTTTTTTTTTTTTTTTTTTCTAGTTAGTTTGTAGCCTACCACAATATTGTCTTGTTTGACCCTAAGGTTGACTGGTAGAGAATGCCTTGTGGCATTAAGTCCGCCTATGTATCACTATTGTGCATAAAGTTTAAATAAATAAATAAATAAATAAATAAATTACTTTAGTAGCGATCGATGTGCACACACATAATCGTACTTGCGAATCGAATGCAGTTATTAAGAGGTCGGTCAAGTTTATTGAGATCTGCATTCAGGTCATAGTAGCACATATTACCTACCTACCTATAAGTCAATAATGGGGAAGATTAGGGACTGTACAGTTCCCGTCAAATAACTTTGCCCCTCTGAAGTTAGCCATTAGCATAGATCGCGCAAGTGCAGTTACGTAGAAAAGAGTTTAAACAAAATAAATATATATATTTTTTAAAAGATAACGTAATTTTTAACTCAGGTGAATTGAAAGAAAGAGGAAAATTGCCAATTCCACCTGTGCAACATTATGCACGCCTTCGTCTTTCTCCTTTTTCATATAATTCACCACATTGTAAATTATTTTTCCACTCGTAGGCAACTTCAGAGGGGCACAGTTATTTGACACGAACTATACAAGCATTGCCTTGATGTGTGCTGGGAGCATATTTTTCAACCGATAGAGAGACCGCAACGTTCCGGTGACTTTCTTGCTCACAATCACGGTTGTGGAGGTCAGATAGGCAGTCGCTCCATGTAAAATACTGGTATTCCGCTGCATCCGGTTAGCTGGAAGCCGACCCTAACATTGTTGGGCATTAGCTTGTTCGACTGTACATGTGCTACCTCATGCTTCTTTGTCTCCTGGTCCAATGATGATGTTAAAAACTATCTACTTACCTAGTAGTTACGCAACTTACCTTTCTTTTAAATTACGATTTTTCTAACTGCGTATGCTGCGGAACTCAGCGTTTTCGACAATTTATCTATATGAGCCCCGCCCCTGTGAAGCTAAATGTCTAAAGTTAAGCCCAAAAACACCGTGCTATCATCAGGATTCAACTCTTCGCCCTTTACCAACACATAAGTTTTCAGCTGCCTAACGTTAGATAGTGTAAACATAATGCATTTGATATTTTTTCATTAAGAAGTAATTATTAGTGTCAAACCAATGCACTTCTTTCGAAATCGAGCTATTTACATTGTCAATAACTAGCTGCTGACGTTTAGGTTTAAACAAAAGCGAAGTGTCATCCGAAAAACAACAATTTATCATGGTTTTCATTTATGAGGTAAGGCAAATCCATAAATAACTAAGAAACAAGGACCAAGAATCGAGCCCTGTGGGACTCCCATTGTTACAATAGATCCAGGAGATCTTTCCCCGTTCACGTCAACTCTTCGTATCCTATTACTCAGGTATGAGATAATAAGATCAAGAGCGCCGTTCCGGATTCTGTAGTGGCGGAGTTTCTTGATGAAGAACGCACAAATCTCCTTGGACAAATCGCAAAAAATGCTATTTTCCCATGCACTGTAAATATGTCCTAAAAGTTCGACACCGGTAGTTGAACGACCCCTCGTAAAACCGAACTGTTTACTATGTAATAATTTATATGCTTCTAATTTATATTGCTTCTTCTGCATAATATCTCTTTTAACCAGTTGGGTATAGTATGGTTACCTATAGTTTATGGCAAAAATTTCATAAAACTTCTTGAGCCTTCCTCCTTTTTTACAATATTGACACAATTGTCGTTTAACATTTCAAGATGTTTTAGGAATATAACATTCACTTAAAAAATTTCATTTTTGACAACATTCATAATGTATAATACATAGCCAAACTGGCTATTGGTCTAATATGCTTTTCTAATACCATGCAGTTTTTTTTTTGTTTGTGATGAGGAACAAAGATAGTAAAGTCAATACTCAATACTTTATTGCATTCCACATAAAAAAACCATAAATTACCAGGAGGCCGAAAACTTGAAGTAGGTATTGTATATTGTTAATAGGAATCTCATAATCAAACAACCACCACCACTAAATATCACCCTAACACCACACACCACGCTTTCTAATACTACGTATTTTTTGGGAGATGTGAAACAGGCTTATAAAGCTTTTAAGTGTTACAAAGTACCTGGGTCCTGGATGCCAGAATGGTGAAGTAGAAATGTAAGTGTGTTTATTCTTTCTTTAATTTTTTTAGATTTGTTTTTGAGGTTCGTGACGAGAGATGTAGTTTTTAGGTACACAGCAAAATAAAACAAACAAATAAATCTATAAGAAAAGTTGTAATATATTTCTCTCAAGGCGACTTTGTATGGTATGTCACACGTTTTTTTGAATCTGTTTTATCGTTTTTCATAACTTCGCACGCATCCATCATCTCTAACCCTTCCATGATATAGACCAGGTTCTCAACTGACGCATCTTCGTCATCATCGAACCAAAGTTGAAGCATATGCTTGGCCCTGGCTGGATCCGTAGCGTTTTCTGTCTCAAAGAATAAGATTTCGTCAGGTTTAAACCCTAATTTTGCGGCTAGTTTCTTCCATTCTGTGAGTTTGAGGGACAAGGCTTCGAGTTGGGATGGTGAAACCATTGTGACTCGAGAGCGTGTTGTTCTGTCGTCTTCTTCTTCCGTAGCATGGGTAGAATCTGGCACCTGTAAGAATATATAATATAGAGATAAGAATACTGAACTACTGCCTCGTTAGTTTCGTGGCCGTAAGCGCGACTTCTGGGCACGAGGTCCATTAGGTTTATCAATTGAAATTCAAAAAGGGAATAGGGAATAGCAGGTACGGAGTCTGGATTTCGAATTGTGAAGCTTGCCACCACCCCTGTCATGACGACCACGACCACTCTGCCAAGAGTGTGACGACAGAGAAGAAGAGAGTCTGGCCCCCTATTTCATGGCACTTAACATAACTGGTGAAATATGGGTATACTATTACATACACGCCTGCCTCTGGTTATCGTATTGATGTGATTGTGTTTTCGAAAGTCTGACAACCAGTTTTATCAAGGGTAGCGCATTTTTCAATGGTTGGATTGTGGACGTAAGATAGGCAGACGCTTCATATATAATTCTGGTATTCAGCTTTATCCAGTAAAACTGGTAGCCGACCCAAACATTGCTGCCAATAGATGGGCATATGATCTGTCTGCATATGGTGCCGTAGTTAACTTTATTTGTAACCATTGATTCAATTTGTAGTATGGACATCAATATCGTCTAATAATATGAAACCATTAAATAACTAGAGCAACGCGCCTGCAACGCATGGCACCAACCTATAGATTCCAAAACAATTTAATCTTTCAAGCAAGTTATAACCTTATAACCAACCATTCGAAAAATTTCTTTGTAATGTGCAAAGTTAATAATTTGTTAGTGTTTTGTTAGTACTTTTATGTATTAGGTAAATCAGGCCTTTGCTTAGCAGTGGAACTTCTAGGCTAGCAAAAAAAAGGTAGTCGGTCCTAATATTGGCGGCTGGATACGTCTCGCCGTAATCCGAGGTTAATATTATCTGATACTGGGATGGACAGAGACGAAGCCCTCTGGAATTCCTAATTCAGAAAATTGAACCAATATCGAAAAAGTATACCTTGCCAGAAGGTTTAGTACATCTTACGGTGGGTATTGCAAACAACTACAAAACAAGTTGAATAGTAAATTCAGAATGTAAACGAACCCTTCACGTAGCTGTCAACCAAGCTTTATGTACCTACATGAAACTAAGTACCGCTACTCAAAAATTATTGCTGAAAAGGACTTTTTTTTGGGGTGAAAAATTACATGTTACGGTAAAACTCAATGTAGCACTCTTAAAACACTGTGCTAGTGGATGCTTTGAATAGTAAACCTGAAAAGCTAGTTTAAAAAAAAACAGCTGTGAAAAATTTGGTACTTTGGCCTCCAATATCTCCGTAACTAGGGGGTTCCCAGGCATGGTCTAGAACAAAAAAAAGATCGCAGTGACGAGGAAAACAAGTACCTTTCGACATCGTTAAGGGTACTTTGACACCCTTTATATGAGCAATGCTATGAATGGGCAAGGGCAGCAATGCTATGACTGACCTTCTTGATGATTGATCTTCTGACAGGACTTACATACGCTATATTTCGCCGAATTCCAGAGCTAGGCTGGAGTGCAAATGAATTATAAATGAGCCACCGTACCTACTGTGTCAAAATACTAATATGGTTTTTGAAAATACGGGATATTTCCCGTGATAATCCATTATTATGAGCTCCCGATATTTCGACGCTCTAGCCAGCCCCATGATCGCAGGATGACTGACAGTCATCCCATATTATTACGGAAGACATCCCGTAAGTGAGTGCGATGAGTACGGTAAGTTTAGTTATGAGTAGCGTTGAAAATGCCGAATGTTACAATTTGTTTTTATCCGGAAAAAAACAAATTTCAGTTTTTTTAAAGATTCAAGAACATTGTTCGCCAGTAAAATTTTTACGTATTTTTCCAATACATGAAACTTAATAATAAATAAATAATTAATAAAGCTGGCAACTCTCGTTGACACATAGCGTCGTTTACAAAAAGTACGATTTTATTTTATAATATTTATCTCGAAATACCACTGTTTATTGCCAATTCTTCAATTTTAATTAGTATTTCTGATATTTTATCACATAAATAAATTACAAACTGCAATAGAACGAAAAATAAGAAACAGAAATCAAAAACGTGAGGAACATTACAAGACATGACATACATTGACGGCACGGTTGGCGCTGTGGCTAAGCGATTGGACTGTTGCGCTGAGTGTCGCGGGTTCGATTCCCGCACGGAACATATATTTGTATGGCCTACAGATATTTGTTTCGGGTATGGGTGTATTTGTGTATGTAAAGTTTAATGTTTGAAAACGCACCCACGATACAGGAGAAATTCCTAGTGTGGGGCAACGTTTTTATTAAAAAAAAAATATTGTCCGATTTTTTTTTCAATTAAAACAATATTTACGACGATTTTAATGGAATAACGATGTTAACGAGAGCAGCAGCTAAACGACGAGCACGCCCACCATCCCCGGACTCGTCGCTCAGCTCCGCCTCGCCGCCGCCGGACTTAGAAATACCTGCGTCACCGGTGGTGGCAGTAGCGTCGAGCTCGAGCGACGAATATTTCTCTCCGCCGACAAGAACACCATCACCATCACCTGAACGTCGGCAGAGGAGAGGCCGGCCGCGGACCAGCTTGGGACCTAGGGGCCAACCCCGCTACCGGTGGTTGCGTGCAGCGCATGAAATGGACTCACGTAATAAACGAGAACGTCTTGCGCGCATACTACGGTTCTACAGAGGGGGGAACTAACCTCACTGCGTACCGTGTTAGGATGCTGTCTTTGTTCCAGGAGCTTGAACCAACCATCAACGTTTCATTAAGGTGGAAGCTCACATCTGGCCCGCGAAATTCTAATTTTCTTACGTTTTTGGCAATTTGCAGGCCAGTGCTTGGTTGTATGTTTATGAAAATTTGATTTGCGACTGTAAGACGTATGAAGTTACCGAATTATAACCATCAAAATTATCAATACAACCCTCCAAGTTCATTTTCATGTCAAGATTGATTTTTGCATGTAAAAGTCATTCTTTAGTACTTTAGTCGTCGTTCTTTAGTAGTTAGTAATTTTGATGGTTATAATTCGGTAACTTCATACGTCTTACAGTCGCAAATCAAATTTTCATAAACATACAACCAAGCACTGGCCTGCAAATTGCCAAAAACGTAAGAAAATTAGAATTTCGCGGGCCAGATGTGAGCTTCCACCTTAAGCCAACGACTGTCGGATCAGGTGCGTGTCATCCAGCGCAATCACATGTTGGACGACGCAGCACTTGATAGGCTGCGCTCAGAGGTATTAAGCAACCGTATCATCTTTACTCTGTATCAAACAGCAACGCAAACGTCAGTTTTTAGGGTTGTGTAGATAATATGGAACCCTTTTAATTTCGCCATGTCCGTCTGTCTGTCTGCACGTCCGCACTATTTCTCAGAGACTCTTAGTACCAGAAAGTTGTAATTTGGCATGAATATACAAATGAGTTACGCCGACAAAGCGCTAAAGTAAATTATGGAAAAAAAAATTAGGTTTCCTAAAAATAAAAAATCATCCCCACTTTAATGTGTCCAGTACACATTAAAGTGGGTTATTTTTTTATTTTTCGTAAAGTCCATTGTGTGGGATGTCGTTGGATAGGTCTTTAAAAATACTGCGAGTTTGCTTCAACACTTTTTCGTTTAAGGGATTGGTTTGTGAAATATTCAGATTCATAAAGAACATTATACTTAATTATTTAAAAAAATGAAAAATTCAATGAATAATTCTTAATTTATTTATTTACTGGCGAATGTTCTTGAATCTCTCGAAAGTTACATTGAAAAAAAAAACGGCATTGGAAAGAAATTGGAATCTTTCCAGCATTATTCAACGCTAGATAAGAGCCGTGAAAGCTTTACCTTTTGAACGCCAGAGGGTAAAGTCATTGGAGCCCCTCCCACATCGACACTAGTTTCTATTAAACAGCAATTATAAAGATAAAAAAATACGTTTTTATTTATCGGCTATACCCAACCGTGGCGATCATAAGTTTAAAGCAGTGTTTCTTTAAATTGAGCGGTTCAACTAAATAAAGTAAAGGTCTTAATGGAGTCAACGATTTTTGTTTGAAGGGGGGCCTGCCTTATTAGACATTTAAATTTATTCAGATAGTTTCATTACAAAAAGAACGTAAGTTCAATTACAATTTAAACAAAACGACTGCCATTGGACGACGTTGAAATTCTAACACCACGCAAGTCGAAAATAGAAACTTTATAGGAGAGCGCAAAGCCTGCAAAATTATATTTAGGTAATGTTACAATACCATTTTATAATTTGTGTTCCCTTCAAATAGATACAGGCTGTGCTTATTTTTGATTGGCTGAAACAAAGCGATTCTCTAAGCTGCAAACGGCATCAAAAATCTAAATGTTAACACCACCAAAACTTGTATTAGGTGGTGTTATAAGTTCAGTGACGTTAAGTAATATCGCTTTATATAATATCAGCTACCTCTGCCCAAAGCGAGAGGAAACATTTGATGATATCCCTTTTATATAAAAAAGGGCTAGGTTGGACAACGAAGAGTACCTTTATATTACTGCTTTAATAAAATAACACTACTAATAAGCGATTGATCATACTTTCTAAACATAGTTTTTTTTTTTTTTGGCGCGTGGAAAATCATCGAATAACCCCTCCCGCTCTTGGGCAGCGAAAGGGAGTGTCAGACTTCTACTGACTAAAAACCACCCATGTTCCTTCTTAGCCTTCTATGTCGAGGCCGCGATAACTAGTGTACAACCCGCGGCCCCGACGGGACTAATAAGCGATTGATCATACTTTCTAAACATAGCTTACGTTTATAAACCAGTCTGAAAATAGCACCTGAAATTACAAACTCTGAAGAAAGTTTCTTTTACTAACTAAATAAGATTTTGAGATCTGTTTTATTTAAAAGGGATGTTTCCTGACTCAAAAAAAGTATGATTCTGTTTAGTCCGTCAGTTAGATTATCTAAAAATATTGGATACGTGTTTTTTTGTTTTATCAAATTAATAAAAAAATGCGAATACGGACAACGTGTCAAATATCATGAGTTGTGGCAGCACTTTCTGGTAAAAAATGTACCAAACTGTGACGTCACACGACTTTTGGGAGCACTGTTTCGTGTTCATTTTTTGTTACGTGAAATAGGAAAAAATATGTGACCAATATTTTGTGACCAACTAATTTGATATTTTTGACAATTATTGCCAAGTGATTTATATCTACGTATAGCGACGAGTCGGAGGCGGGTTGTCGGCACACAAAAGAATTATTGTTCGACCCCTATGCTGGGTGAAAGGAAAACAAATATAATGAGCACAGTTAAAAGAGTAGGTACTTACATAAGTTGAAGACAAGTAGCCTTGGGCCCCAAACAAGGCTCAACCTGTACCTCGGTGGTCCAATAGGGACAGTAAAGGCAGGTTGAATTATCGACTGTTCAGCATAACAGCACGGCAAGACACATCATCTACCTAGCCATTTCCCAACTTTTCTGGTCCGTTTCCAGTCTAACCGGGTTCAGCTGAACACCAATATTTTACTTGGAGCGACTGCCTATCTGACCTTCACATCTTGTGGTAAGACTGGTTCTCAGACTTTCAGGTCACTGACTACTACACCGTGGAGGTCTGCCCCGCTTGGGCGGAGCCCCGCCATGTTCTCGTAGCGGCGTGAGGCGGCGACGACCTCTCGCGCCCGGCCCTGGTGCAAGCCATGGTCCGGGCCGCGGAGGAATGAACCGCCTCTTTCAGCGAAGCCGTGATACTAGCGAAGGAGGTGGTGGAACATTAGAGGGAGAGAACCTCTCGTCCCAGCCGCCGCGGGAGACGGGAGCCACGTGACGGCTTCCGGCCACCGTAGACGCGGGCCTGTGGACGGTGAGTAATGGGCTAGCTCGCCGTCCGTCCGTCTTATGACAACAACAGGCCGTGTCGACGGCGCGTTCGTGTTCCACGCTCACCTCAAATAGATGTCAGTAACAAGGAAGAGGCCCGCAAGGGCCGACGCCCGTCGGGGCTGCGGGTTGTTATAAGAGATACCGCGGCCTCGACATAAAGGGCTAAGAAGGAACAAGGGTGGTTTTTAGTCAGAACAAGTCTGACACTCCCTTTCACATTGCCCAAACCACCAAAACTGGTAACTGACTACTTGTAACGACTGCCAAAGATATATGACAGCCGGGACCAACAGCTTTACGTGCTTTCCGAGGCACGGAGGTAACTCAGCATGAAATGGGCGATCACCCATCCACAGACGTTATTATGAATACAGTTCTTCTTCATCGTATAGTTAGTGCCTAACGTGATTTCAGAGTTTTTGACGGCACGGTTCTCGCAGTGGCTGAGCGATTGGACTGCTGCGCTGTTTGTCTCGGGTTCGATCCCCGCACTGAACAAATATTTGTATGGCCTACAGATAGTTGTTTCGGGTCTGGGTGTGTTTGTGTCTGTGAGTTTAAATGTTTGTAAATGCACTCACGATACAGGAGAAATTCCTAGTTTGGGGCAACGTTTTAAAAAAAAACAAAAAAAAATGAACTCTCAGTGGGAAATAGGTGTGAGTTTATGTACAGTCAGCAACGCCAATATGTACATAATATATGCGTAGCAATGTTTTAAAGAAATTTTCGTCTACTCCACTGATTAAATTTTTATGTTACGTAACGAAACTAATATTTTGGAACACATGTTACTATAAAGTAGGTCATATCTCGATCGATATTTTACGAGAAATGCATGTTTAAACTTTGCCAAGTGTCTACATATTAGTACTAGTAAGTGTAAGTATGTGATAAAATCTTTAATCCTTTAATTTGTGTTCTATTTTTTTTTTATTTATATTCTTTCTCGTGGTGGAGTTCGATTTTCGAACAATTTATTTTTTAGTGCAGATCATAATGCATGGAATTAGTATATACCTACTAGGTACCTATCGTAAATATTCGTATCGATTTATGTTCCAAATTTAAATCACGTTATTGACCAACGGGTCATAATGAAATTCAGTACAATATTAATGCCTTGCTAGACCTCAGGTCGACTTACTTTAGGTTAGGTTTGCATTATCGAGCAGGTGGTGTGAAAAATCTTTTTTACCTGTTCTATATCATTGGCATCTCCTTCCTTTATGAGTTCTGCTTCCATCTGTTCCTCAGTAATCTCTTCCTCGGCGTTTTCCTGTAATTATAACAGTTTTATAAGTCATACATATTGTTTATTTATGTTAACACAATTACAGTACCCAGCGATAAATATTGCACATCGACCTTTGGATTGTACGTATAATTAGTTATAATATAATCATATATATATATATATTATGATCAGTGATAGGAATAGGTAGTGCCTATTAGCCTAAACTTCGAAGAACAGAGACAAGAAACGGAGACTTCCTTAGGACTAAATTATTTCCGGCACATCTGTCTCGAAATTTCGAGACAACACTTAAATACATTTAAAAAAATGTGTTATTTGGAATAAGTAATTCGTCTATAGTTATTTAAAGTTTGTCTATAAAATTCAGAAAATTTTATGGTTGTAACGACTGTGTATGTTATTATTTTATTATGATTTATCTAGTCGCAAACTTTAACCTTAAACCTTACGAATTGACCTGTTACTACACACAAAGAATAAAACCAAAGATATGAAACAAGAACTTAGCAGAATATACAAAGAGACTAACAGGTCAATCCGTAAGGACTACAACAACCACAGATTGTGTCTGAATACACATACCTAAAATAAAGCAATTACACTGCACCCAACTCGGATGTAGGCATGGTTGGTCACAGTTCTAACCTATCCCATTTAAACGGTTTGCTAGATGATCGTTGTTTTGGGATGATTCCTAATTTGTCTTATGACTAACTAGTTTTACCTGAAATCGGGTTTGGCCGGTAACATATAAAGAGTGTAAAAATACCCTTAACGAAGCAGAAAGGCACTTATTCTCCCGGTCATGATGATAATTGTTTTATTCTTTTTTTATTCGACTAGTTTTTATGGTTATAATTTTACTTTAATTACCTCCATGCATGACCCATTAAATACTGAAAGCATACATCAGCATAATGTTTTGAGTGCGCTAGTTTGAGTTTTACCAAAAAACGTGATTTTTACCCAAAAAACAATTTGTTTCCCAGCAATATTTTTTGCGCAAAGTTCCTTAAATGCAGAATGCGCGGTTAACAATTTCGTGAAGGGACGAACCGCCACGAAACCGTTACACCCTGTATATATTACTTGGTCAGTTACTGAGACACACAACCATCTGAACAGAGACTCATTCTAATAACAGCACAATAATGAAAATAGTAAAAGTAATTATAATAGGTACATTACAGTATCCCAGCTATCTGTGGCCTGTAAGAAATTAAAATATCAAATGCCACCAGAAGAAATAAGTTATTCAAGTTTAATTATTCACTGGTGTAATAAGCAAAGCGTTAAAAAACAGTGCTTGCTAGAATAAAAGAAAATCAAACCAAATAGGATCTGGGCATTTTTAAATACTAATTGAAGATTTTTTTTTATATTTATATAATCACGTGTACGTCCATTGACCAACACATCTTCACCCATCCGTGGTCGACTGCCCCACGCGGTGGCCTCAGTAGAGCAGACAGGACGCTTGCTTGTCTCGCTCAATGACAGCCCAGTTCTTATCTTTTATTTATTTTTTTGATAATCTAATAGTTTTAGCTTGGGTATCTTAATATTTTAGGGTGACCTGAATAACTGTAGTTATTTAAACGATTTTCTACACTGACTAAACAGTCACGTATAAGCCCCTTATTACTTGGTAACTAAGCATACTCGACGAAATGTAGGTGTACTAATGAATAAACCTCTGCCTACCCCTTCGGAGATTACAGGCGTGATGTTATGTTTCGCCAGTGTCAGAAAACTCTTCAGCAAACTAGATGCAAGCTTCATAAACAAACATTACTATGTTTTAAAAATATATTGTTACCTGTTTGATAGGTTTATCAATATGGTTCTTAGAGGACTCTCCGTTGGCAGTGGCCGCTGTTTTGGCGACTGCTTCATAAGTCACTCGGTCCACCTGCAAGGAGACAAGATATACAGTATGTTAGGTTAAACGAGGGCCTAATTAAGGGAAGGTATTCAGTATTCGATTCTCGTTCCAAATATGTAAAAAAAACTATAACCTTAATTTGTGACGTAATTGGGCCATGGCCCGCACGCTCTCTAGATCTCACTTTATTAGACGATTCTTTTCCGCCATTGTCTTAAACCAGTTTTAAATTATGAAGGGAAAATGGGTTATACATAAAAGTCATTAACCTGCGGTGCGAGGCTGTTCAGTGTCTTATTTTCATGTTTTGTTAGTAGGTATCATGTATGCATTTATTGTTTTGCATTGCGGATTTAATTATATCCCTCGTTTAAAATAATCTGCTGTTTATGGTCCAACTATTTTATCATAGTTGGGTAAAGGCTAGCCTTGTTAGCATGCTTGATGTCGGCATCAATTCTAATCGGATGCAGCTAAGTATAAAGGGTGTAAAAGTACCCTTAACGCAAACGAAGGCCACTTGTTCTCCCACCACTGCGAACATTATTTGGCTCTAGACCATACTTGGAAACCCCCTAGTTACGGAGATATTGGGGGTCAAAGTTCCAAATTTTGCACAGCTGTTTTTGCAAATACTAGTTTTTCAGGTTAAACTTTACTTAAATTACCTCCATGACCCGTTTACTATTCAAAGCACCCACTCCCACCCCAAAAAAAAAGTCCTTTCCCAGCAAACATTTTTGCGTAGGGGAGGCGTTTGATGTACAGAATGCTTGGTTGACGTATGTGTGAAGGGTTAATTTACACCCTGTATAGTATTAAAGCATGAAGCGACTGCCTATCTGACCTCCACAACCCAGTTATTACTGGGTAATACGATACCCCTTGCTGAGACTGTTTGTCAGACTTATGGGCCACTGATTACCTATAACGACTGTCAAAGATCTTCATATGTCAGCCGGGACACGTACTCCTAGAGAGCAGGAGCGTGGCAGATCACCGGGCAAAAACTCTACGATCCCCATTAACTCTCCCGGAAGCCTGCAGTAGTCTAGGAACGCTGCTACAATTCTGGGACGACCTATGTTGGCTGGAGTAGGTATTCTCAAAACATCACGCACAATGGCCCAATCGAGAGGCTAAGTGCGGATAAAAGCCCAGTTAACCTAAACTAAACTATGTCAGCCGGGACCAACGGCTCAACGTGCTTTCCCGTCACGAAGGCAACTCGACATATGGGTCACGAACAGTTGTTATTATCCAGCCGAACACTTAGCTTCGCAACCGGCTTCACAATCTTATCCTAAAAATGCAGCATCATTCACCATCTCATCATCATCAGCCTATAATGTTCCCATAACTGGCAGGCCTTCTTTTTATGAGAGGGAATGGGCTATAAACCACCACGCACGCGGGCCCAATGCGGGTGGTAGATGTCACATGTCTTCGAATTTTTGGTTCTAGGACATACCGGTTTTCTCACGTGATTTTCCTTCATCGTTTTTTAAAGCAGTGCTGATGAAATAAACTACAGAAAGTAATGCACCTGCCTGCGTTCGAAAAGAGATATAGAATATAATTATTATAAGATATAATAATAAAAGGAACAAACCGCTCTTTCGCTCTCTACTCATACAAACATTGCCCGATAGCGTCCATAATTGTGTCTAGAATTAATTTCCTTAACACCTGATAATGTACATTATGGATTGAAATAAACAATTTGAATTTTAATTTGAACCCACGACTTACTGCTCGTAGGTCGGTGCCGTCACCCGGAGTCACTCACCATTGCATTGAGATAATCAGTGAGGCGCCCTATAGGATTGTTGGTGAACACGAAGAAGTGCGGCGAACGTCGCGCGAGCAGACGCAATGCGCGCCACCCCCAGCCGCCGTTCGACGTGCGGCTCGCGGGCTCCGGGCCGGGAGACACCATGTACGACTCTGGACAAACATGAGGAATAATATTGGAATAGGGGATCGGACTGAGTCAAAAAACAATGATTCTAATTAGTCCGTCAGTTAGATTATCGAAAAACATTGGATACGTGTTTTATGTTTTATCAAATTAATCAAAATTAACGAAGATAAGATGTGGTTGTGACGTCATTTGTAGGTAAAAAATGTACTATCACATGATGTTTTCGAAGAGTTCACGAGTTTTCGAAGCACTGTATTGACTTCATTTTTTGTTTATGTGAAAAAAGAAAAAAAACGTCTCCAATATTTTTTGTAAATCTATCTGACGGACTAATTAGTATTTTTTGTCCGATCCCCTATCGTTGGGATTGCTCATTCCAGTCAGGAGGCTACGGTTGGGACCGAGAGAGGGGATTTTTCAAATTCCAGCAACCCGTACAAACTTAGTATAGTTTGCGCCAGTGATTCGTGCAATGAGAACGCTGAATAATGTGTCTCGGTGTTCGGACGTATTTTCTTGTTCTTTGGTGGAATTCACTGTGTAACTTGTGTTTCTACCCAGACCCGTTACTTGGGACTGGACTATTAGTAATTTATGACTACTTTTGTTAGCTTGGAGCTTACCTGTTAAAACAAATGTATGTGTTAAATTATATAAATAAACGTCACGATTGTTAGCGACGCGCTCATGTTCTGCGTGGCTACCCTCTCTTTTTTAGTTCTGGCTCCTAAATAAATCCATGTTCGTAAGTGATACAGATTAGAAAACGCCCGTTCGCTTCTTAGAAATTAGACCCCCTGTTCATATACACTTCTCATCAAAAAAATCGAAACACCTCGCAGTTTATGATTTGATAAGGATTATCAGAAAAATGTGTATATTTAGGAATAAATGTAAAATGTCATTTAATAGTGAGTAGTATGAGGTTTTTAAATCCTAATGTTAATGTTCTAAATTCAAATGAAGTCTTCATAGGTTTCGTATTTTGTATAATGAGTAATTTTTACCCTGTATGGAATATGAAGGAAATGGGTAAAACAACACGCGTAAATGAAAAAAAAATGTAAGAAACGTTTATTTAATAACTTGTATTCTCGCGGAGGGAATACAAGTTATTAAATACTCTTATTACTGCTTCCATACGGTTCTTCATCGATCGGATGAGAGTCACGATCACATGTTGTGGTATATTATCCCATTCCTCTTGGATTGCATTTTGCAGCTGGCTAAGTGTTTCTGGGGCTTTATCTCTTGCTCGAATTCGTCTCTTTAATTCATCCCATAGATGTTCAATGGGATTCATGTCCGGGCTTCTTGCTGGCCATACCATAATGGAGATACCGACTTCGGTAAGACAATCTCGTACGACGCCCGCGGTGTGAGCTCTAGCATTGTCGTGCATGAATATGAAGTCGTTGCCAATAAAATGTGCATAGGGCATCACATGAGGTTCAAGACACTGTTCGATGTACCGATGAGAGTTTAGTGCAGGCAGCCGTGGCCCAGACACAAAGGCAAGTTCTGTCTTACCGTCGGCGCTGATTCCTCCCCAAACCGTCCACGAACCGCCACCATAGCTGACCTTTTCTTCAATGCAGCATTGTGCAAAGCGTTCTCCATCTCTTCTGTAGACCTTGTTCCTTCCGTCGTTACCATACAGCATAATTTTACACTCATCAGAAAACAGTACTTTGCTCCACTGAAGGTATGACCAAGTTAGGTGCTCGCGTGCAAAGTTAAGGCGCGCTCTTCGATGGTCTGTAGTTAATTTCGGCCCATTCGCTGGCTTATGCGGTGCCAATCCGCGTTCCTTCAACCTTCTTCTTATTGTAGAGTCACTTACAGCTACTCTTCGTACAACGCGAAGCTGCTGCTGCAGTTGAAAAGCGTTAAGGCGTCGATTTCGTAAAGAAGTTGTTACAATAAATCAATCATCTCGCTCAGAAGTGACCCGATTCCTGCCAGATCCTGAACGGCGCGTGAACGAACCAGTCTCCCGATAGCGTTTGTAGACTCTATGAACAGATGATAAGCTTAGATGCAATCTTGCAGCCACAACACGCTGACTAAGTCCAGAATCCAGCAATGCCACCACTTGGGCGGCTTCTGCGGGCGAAGTATCCATATGTTTTAGAAAAAAAAGTTTTTTCAGACGTCCCAAAGTCACAGTAAATGAAATAAGAAACAAAAAGTTTAAAGACAAGCGCTAATTTTTAGTTTTTAAACGAGAAACGTACTCCAACCCTAAATACACATTTGTCTCAAAACAGTGATTAATTTCATTTATAGGATAAACAAATGAAATTCTAATTTCGAATTTTGTTTTTTTTCTTCTTACTGTAATGACCAAACTGCCAGCTACACAATAATGTTTTTTTTTCATGGAATTAATTCTCTTTTGTAAAAAATTAGGACAAAAACAATAAAAACGAAAGTGTTTCGATTTTTTTGATGAGAAGTGTATTATAGAGTAAGATCCCAGGGCCACCAGACATCACGTATTTTCTGACGTAGGAAATGTGGACGTTTGAGTATAGTGTTAGTATGAACTAAGAAAGCGTTCCTACCTGCTAGCTTGCTTACTGCCGATATTTAATGATTACTTAAACCGTCACTTACTAACGGTTTGACATATTTTTGTATGAAAAAACTGTCAAAACCTTTACTAAGTGATGGCTTAAGTAATCATTAAAGCTCTCTGAGTGCGGCAGTTAGACTATTAGTTAGTAACTTTAATTGGGAGAAGCCCGTCGCACTATTCCCAAACCACTAACTCCTGTAAGCCAGAATCAACAGTGGCGATTTAACTATCTACTACAACTGGTACGAATTAGTTATAACATAATTATATTGTACTTAAACCTTTGTTAGTAAAGATGTAAGGGCCGCTGGACCCCCAGCCAAGACGCCGGCAGTTCAGTCCGTACGAGCACTGCAAGCGGGCGCTTGTACGTGATTTACCTCGTTTGTTAATTTATCCGTGTTTTTTTAAAATATAAGTGTTGTGCTACTAAATCTTTAACTACGCCGATTACCACCCACAACATCTACAACGCCTATTAGCTCTTGACGCAGAACGAAATTTGGTCAATTTCGCATAATGTCACTTTCTCAAAATGTCAATTTTTCAAAACGACACTTTCGCAAAACGTCATTTTCGCATAATGCCATTAATGTTATCTTATTCTTATGAGAGATCTAATACTATATAAAGTATCATTAATATAATTTCATATATATTTATAACATACCCAATGAAGGCATGAAGTCTCTTTCTTTGGTTCGACATGCTGCAAGATTGTCAGGACACAAGTTCCACAATTTCGTCAGTTCATTGCTGAAAAACGAAGGGACATAATTATGATATTTTTTTCTATTTGGTATAGTTGCTGCTCGTTAAGATGTCATTAGCGCTCATTGAAAATAACTGCGGTACTCGGAGATATTTAATCATTACTTAAGCTGTCACTCAGTAAAGGTTTGACATACTTTTGTATGACAAAACTGTCAAAACCTTTACTAAGGGATGGCTTAAGTAATCATTAGAGCTCTCTGACTGCGGCAGTTAGCCTGTTTATGTCTTGAATCGACATCTATGCCAATCTTCAACATAATTGTTTTGGTTTGTACGAAGAGATATTAGGAAAAGGGCAATGACCTCTATTAACATCGAAATTTTAAATTTAAATTGGTGTAAGTCATTTTATGTATGATACTTACTTCCCCATATAGGATTTGTTTTGGCCTTCATACTCTTTAATGACGTCACCAACAGGGCGGCGACGTTTCCGAGACCTTTTCACTTCATCTGTTGATTCTACCTGCACTGGAGGTTTTGGTTTCTGGAATTCTGTAAAAAAGAGTAATTCATAAAACAACTATACAGGGTGTAAATCAACCCTTCACACATACGTCAACTAAGCATTCTGTACATCAAACTAAGTACCCCTACGCAAAAATGTTTGCTGGGAAACGACTTTTTTTTTGGGGTCAAAAAATATATTTTACGGTAAAACTCAATGTAGCACTCTAAAAACATTGTGCTAGTGGATGCTTTGAATAGTAAAAGGGTCATGGAGGTTATTTAAGTAACGTGGTATTTAAGCAAAAACAGCTGTGCAAAATTTGGAACTTTGACCCCCAATATCTCCGAAACTAGGGGGTTCCCAGGTATGGTCTAAAACAAAAAAATTATCGCGGTGGTGGGGAAAACAAGTGCCCTTCATTTGCGTTAAGGGTACTTTTACACCCTTTATACACAATAAAAAACTACAAAAACACTTACGAAAAGGCATTCCTTATTTTTATTATGTTTTCTTTTTAAACAATACAAATTGCTATTGGACTACTGTTAAAAATTCATGATAATGTTGTGTTATTTCAAAGAACTAAACTGATTTTTTAACAGTAGACAAATAAAAAAAGCCAATTACAACATCATTTTTTACAATTTAAATATTCCTATAAACTGTAGAGGAATATTTAAATTGTAAAAAGAGTTTAGAGTCTAAAGACAATATAATAAAAAATATATATATGCACACAACACGAGCTGTGTCCACATCCCACATGAGGACAACATCACGAGTCAAGTGAAGACATGTGATTTGGTTATATTTCTCTGCTTTCACGAGGTTCTTGCCATAAGGCAAAAGGTATAATTATGCCAACGCTTTCTTTCAGTTGTTCCGACTCTTCTCTATTCAAAGAATCGAACTTCCGAATAATCTGGAATATCATGTCACAGAGCCAAAGTTTCTATATTTTGTAATACCACGCTATGAATGTAGTTTTCTCTGTAAGTTTGCCTATTCCATTTATTTTGAGTTGTGATCCTATAATTTATCAATAATTTTACAGTTTCAGGTAGGGTATACTGCCATGGTACATAATTATTTTTTCCTACAAGATAGCACATACTGCGGTACTCAGAGATATTTAATGATTACTTAAGCCTTCACTTAGTCAAGATTTGACATACTTTTGTATCTCAAAACTGTCAAAACCTTTACTAAGTGATGGCCTTAGTAATAATTTAAGCTTTCTGAGTGCGGCAGAGTTACGTATCATTTTGTATTACCAGTGATCTGCTTCGTTTGGTCTTGTGGTCGAAGGCCCGACTGCTCACCACGAGGTCCTGTGTCCGATCGATTCCCGGGTCGGGGAAAGTGTTATTGGCTTTCTCCACCAACAACTGTAAGACACGGAATCTGGTTTTCTGCCTGGTTGATGGCAATTGGCTAGACCCAATTACATGGGACTTAAACATCACTGGCGTTATGTGGGTGTACTATTAGGCCTCTGCCTAACCCTTCGGAGATAACAGGCGTGATGTTATGTATGTAAATAATTAGATAATTACCATGACACCCATCATTTTTCCAGCTATTCCAGTGTTCCTCTCTCTTAAGTATGTGTTTCACGCACTCCGCAAATTGCTTGCCCTGCGGTGGAGTTTCACCCAGCAGTTTGTACACGAGAGTTGTGGTTTCCTTCACCCACTCTATTTGGTCAGATTTCAACTCAAGCTCCCTGAAAAAGTACGAAACTTTTAATTTTTGGTAAGAACATTAATAAAGTTTTACTAACAACAGTATCAATCATCTGTTTTCGATTTAAATGTTAACCCTTCTGATTCGTTTTCTTAATGGTGGGAAATCATCAAGTGACTCCTCCCGCTCTGGGCGGAGCGGTAGGGGTTGTCAGACTTACTGACTAAAAACCACCCATGTTCCTTGTTAGACCTTTGTGTCCGAGGCCACGGTATCTCTTTTGAGCAACCGTGCCTACATATACAATGACGTCAATATTATAGGACACTTAGGCGTCAAAGTACGCCCGCAACACTGTCATCCAGAAACGTGCCCAGAAGACTGACAGCATTGCCACGTTGAATGGCAATGCTGATTCTAAAACTATAGGGCAAACTGTAAGTGACACACGTGAAGGTGACAACTGATGCACTCTCGCTTCACTTGAGAAATTCATTATCATCTTCAGGGTATTCCGAGAGGGTAAGGGGGTCGAGAGGGGACTTCTTCCTAGATGTCGAGAGCCCACGTGGTAGGTCCTACTGGTACCTAGTACGTGGTAGGAACTATTTTCAAAATTTTCTAAAAAAAAATTAAAAAAAAAAAAATTAATGTTTAATTGGATTTTTCCAGAAAATAAGCCAAAATAAGCCTTCGAAAAGACGCGTCGTGTGACGTCACAAAGTTATTAATTTTTTACCCACAAAGTGACGTAAAAGCCCCACTCATCTTTGACACGTTTTATTTTCGTCAATCAAAAGTTGATAAAACAAAAAACATGTATGCAATATTTTCGATAATCGAAGAGACGGACTAATTAGTTTTTTTCGTGAAATACCCTATTTTTATTATGATTCTATTATGATCTGCTAAAGTGCTCATTTTAGACCCCGATGAGGGTGTTAAGTTCTTCATTCCCCATGGAAAAGGGAGAATCCTCCAAACAGATGGGTGTTGGGAATCGAACCCAACAGTCACATGCAGACGGCACGCGCAGGCGGCGTGATCAACCTGCGAGGCCTTATAATACAGTCTACTATTTTTTTATTTACCACAAGCAAGTCAAACACAGATGTTGTGTCTGATGGGCTGTAAATTGACTAATAGTTGCAGATTGTCAAGATTTTCTATATATTCTTAACCCACTAATAACTTTTTTCAAAATACGAGTACATCATACCAACAGTACATTTTACAAATCAAACATTATACATACATTTTAAACTTCACTGTAGAAGTCAAATACTGGAATAATATCAGGAACTGTACGAGAACACATCTTCTAAAGTTAGAGTCAGACAGTTGAAGCTCCAATAGTTTCTGATTGGTCAGGAACTTTGCGAAATAGTGTTGTTCACTGCTATCAGAGTCTTTCATTTCGGCATCAGTGGCTAGTGTTTTCACTGGTTTCAATAAGTTTAGCTTAGATTTTTGTAGTTCTATTGTTTCTAGTTTGTAGGATGAGAATGCTGAGAGTACACTGCCTGAATGCTGAAATAGTATGATATTGATGTAAGTTATTTTATTGAAACTCTCCTTGGCCGAGCTGTTGTTGCATATACCCCAGATAGTTATATTATTATACACGTCATGAGTTCATGACGTTTCACCAGGATGGACATTGTGGGGCAAAGTTTTACCATGGATTATTGTGGATTTAGCATAATTTCAACGCTGAACTTAAATCTGTCTTCACAGTTAGTAGCAGTAGTCAGTTGCTGTTCTCTCAGTTTTTTTTCACATACACACAATCATTCCAGAACAATTGTCCTTACTTAAGAGGAAATGCGGGAGGTCCCATAGAAACACTCTCACCTGTTTTCTTTCTTGTTAATGACTATAAAGCTATGATTTTTTACAGAATAAGAAATATTAACTACTTGTACTTCCCTGTTTTTCTTTTTGATGATACATTATCTTTCTAAGCACTAGAACCCTCAAAAAACTCTGTTGACAGTGATCTAAATAAGCAATTTAGTGTACAAATTTGACAACTAGTAACGAAAAAAGAAAAACATTGGGGCACAGAATACATACTTCTTATTTAGTGTCTAAAATATCCTATAAATTGGTACAATATTGGAGGAGGAAATAGGTGAGAGGCAAACCTAGAAATATGATTTTTTACTATTGAGTCAGATCAGCGGTTGTCCTTATCTGCCGCCCGGGCGCCTAGCTCTCGCAGAGCGACAGCGATAGTTTCTTCAAATACCTAATTTTCAAGTCTCTCCGCCCGCATTTGTAATGAACGACAAGGTCACAGAATATTTTGAAAAGTGGCTTTATTTATAACTAACTGTAGGTAAAATAAATTGCTTTGCTAGCATTATGGTTAGAAATCATTCCATGGGAAGGGCTAAAAAAAGCTTAAGACATGCAGGGATATTGTCGCTGCCTTGTTTAGAATCAGATCAGTACATAGTTCCTAATTTGATCTAGTATAGTCCGGGTCAAATTAGACCAAAAAATAGGGGTGAGGTTACACTAATTCCCACCCAACTGAAAATTGGTAGGATTGTTCAAAACACCATTATAAATGAAATGTAAAAAGTCCTCATCGATTCGACACCTAGAAAAATATTATTCCATGTCAAAGGTAATGTGCTAAATAAATATGTTTACTTTCTTTTCTTTCTAAAGGTCACAGAAATGGGTTTTTCATGATATTAACCAAAACGGTAAATTGTATCACATAATTTGCCAAAATTATAGATCAGATAATAATATATAAAAATCTATTTAACTATTACAACTTTTTGAATTGTTATATCTCAAAAAGCCTTTTTTTTTTATTGGCAGGTGGAAAATCATCAAATAACCCCTCCCGCTCTTGGGTGTCAGACTTCTACTGACTAAAAACCACCCATGTTCCTTCTTAGCCCTCTATGTCGAGGCCACGATAACTAGTGTACAACCGGCGGCCCAGTATCTCAAAAACCCTTAAAAATTAAAGTGATAAGACATTTTTATAGTCTAAATTGACCGAACTATATAGCTCTTTAAAATATTAGTACAAAGAGACCTAACAAGCTTAATTTATATTGTTGGACCAAAATCCAAAGTAGGCCAAAGAAAACTATACTTATATGTATTACGTCACATTTCATTATTACTCTTAGGTCTTATATCTGGGTCACTGCATAAGGTTTAAATGTTCTATCTTAGTGTTAAAAACGGCCAACAAAAACTGCACGTTACAATGTCATATTAAAAAAAAGGTTAGATATGCATAATCATCATTGGCAGGCTACTTAACTATTTGGTCCATTTTGTCAATATTCTTTAAAGAGATAAATTTAATAAAAAAGAGAAAATACTCACAACAACAAAAGTCTTCCACTGTAATTTATTATAACAGTTATTTGGGTTCCTGAAAAAGTCTTGCAGACTCCAGAATCTGCAGTACAAGTTATAATCTATAATCAATTTCCCCTTCTCATCATTGTCAACCACCATTTCTTCGTCCAGGGAATCTTTCAGTGTGCTTGAGCTATCACTCCCAAACTCTGTTACATTCTCCAGATTAAATTCAGAGACAATATTCAGACCAGACCTTTCAGAAAACGGGAAAAACTTTGCAAGAAACAGCAAAATTCTACCACAGAAAACTGTATTCTGGGACCTTGACAGCCTCCTCAACAAATCATTGCACATTCTAAGCAAATTATTCTTACAAGCTACGAAGAATAACTCTTCTTTCCAAGTACTGACGCCGTTCTCCACGTACGAGAACATTTTTTCACATTTGTTTAGTGTTAGTGCGTCGAAAATATCGCCAAGAAGCACGACCGGCATTGTGGGTGTCACCATCTGTCGTCTACATGAGTCTATACAGAACGACACGAAGTTTTCTAACGTGTCTGGGTCTTCGACTAGCAGTTCCAAGAGTTTGTCCCTAAACGCTTGGTCCATGGCCGCTTTCCGGTCGTTCTCATTTGTATTCTTTGTAAATGAATCAAGCAAGTCGATATTGCTGGTTGTAAAGGCTTTAGACAGCACATCCTGAAACAATGTTTTTTTTTTCACAAGTTATAGCAAATATGTACGTTGTTAGAATGTAAATAAAAATAGAATGAGAGGTTAGGATATACCTTGTATTTATTCCGCAATTCTTCAAAACCAATTTTATCGGACATCTTGGCAAGACGTTTGTTTATCAATTTTGTGATGTTTCTACGTTATCATTTGTGTAACAAATGCTAGTTATATGAAAGAATCCGGAACTATTTATAGACCAATCAACCACATTCATTAGCAAGAAGCGGCCAAGCGGCAAGCGGGAAGCGGGGGGCCGGGCACGCACTCTAGGGATGTTTGTTAAGCATCATCGATTTTAAATTGGAGAACTTCGATCGATAAGAACTGTTGACTTCGATATCAACGAGTCATTCATCGACAGTTCGACACATCGATGTTTTATGCATAAAATATCGAATAATCCACTATTCTTTAGGGCGCCATCTAGTGTGCATTGGATGTACTAGGTTCAACTATCAAGTTAGCTAATCGTATAGTCGATAAAAGGCAATGCAAAAAAAAACAAGAATTCCGTACCATCCATCGTCATCTTATTACAATAAATAAACGTTGTTTGTTTAGATGACAAAGCTAAATTTGCATTTTTTGCAAAATATGTGCTTTTTCTCAATTTTAGTTAAAAGTGTTCATTGAGATCTACAGCTTATATTTTTTTTTTCACTCTCTTATTTTAAAAGTTACGAGGTCTATCATTCATACGATTGACTTTGATCGTCATCTGAGAAAAATGGTTTTAAGGTCCCAATGTAATTTTTAGGTTCCTTATTTCAATATGGAACCCTTATGGTTTCACCATGTCCGTCTGTCTGTCCGTCCGTCCGTACTATATCTCAAAGACTCTTAGTACTAGAAATCTGTAATTTGGCATGAATAGGTACAAATGTGTTCCGCCAACATAGTAGAATAAATAAATTTTATTTAGTGTATCTCCAGTACACATTCAAGAGGCGATGATGTTTTTTCTCGTTACGCCCATTGTGTGGGATGTCGTTGAATAGGTCTTTAGAAAATATTGCGAGTTAGCGCAATATTTTTTTTGGTTAACGGATTCGTGTGTGAAATATTAAGCTATAAAGTGCAAATTTTTGTTAGACTGAAGGCTGGCTACCTAAACCACGCATGCGGGTTGTGTTTAGGTGCGTGAAAAAATCAAGCTAGTAGCAAATATACGCGACAAAACGATAACGAAAAAAAAGCAAATCTATCACAACTAAGTAGGCATTATAAGCTTACGATTAATAGTCGACCGACTAAAAAATGTACTTGTATAAAATATTTTCCTAAACACACACTATGAAAAACAACGTTTAAAGTGGGGTTATTTACTACGATGCCGATGGTACGGAATTCTTCATGCACGAGTCCGACTCTTAGCCGGTTTTTTTATATTGCCTTTGTGTAGCAAACAAAGACTTATATACTATCTGGACCGTGCACGTGCCACTCAAAAGCGTTCCGAGCGAGATTACCTTAAAAGTGGATCTCATCTCTTTCTAATAGTGTCCAAATATTTTGTACTTAGTTTTGGGTAAGTTAATATTATGTTTTAACTTTCTAGCACCCAGCTCCTCGCTTTGCATTGGTAACACTAAAAAAATAAACTGCAATGGGATAGGTTTTTGATCAAATAGACAAGTAAATTTATTGGTAGGATACGGTAGGAACATGGTACAAATAACTTGATACTAAAATATGAACATTTTAATTTAATATCTTAATTTAAGTTATTTTTGTATGCACATTTACCTTAACCTAACTTACATATACTCTAATGAAACTTACATTCTAATAAAACAAAACAAAACAACAAAAACAAAACTAAAATGTGTTAACTTCATAATGTCATTTTAACACTAATAGCTCTATAATCTAAAACACAACATTACCATTAAACTCGCTAAATTTAAAACATAAAGTGTATAATAGAAAGCATTTTTTTTTAAATCCACTTTATGGCCCCCAAAATCCGCAATTTTCTTTGTTTTAATGTAACCAGTGACACTCGCGCCATTAAGACGAATCTGACGACGTATATTTTATTCGAATCCCTTCATCCGTTTATGAGTTATGAGGGAACAAAGAAAAGGACATACATACATACACGCCAAACACAATCCTCTCTTTGGGCTTCGCCGCAGTAGGGTAAAAATAACCTTCCGAATATCATTTGGGCTCACTCTGTAAAAAAAATACTTTGACAGTTGTTTCCTCCTTATAAAAACTGTTTCGTTGCTGGTACACGAGTTGGCCCACTTTGGTTTGGGTTGGTGTTGTTTCAAATCAGCTACCGGCTACATGGTAGGCATATTCGTATCACCATGATAGTCATAGATAAATGTAGCAAAGGACATGGGTCTCTGTGTGGTCACAGTATGTGTCTACCTCGCCCTCCGTAAACGTTTTGTGCTCTATGCTCACCGCCTGTCTACTTAAAATCGACTAATTTTCTATGGATGCTAACATTGTGATTTCATTTCTCTGCAAGGACTATTAATTCTCTGCTAATTAAATAACAATCTAGAGGTTTAATTAGCAGAGTTTTAAGAAATTCTAGAGCTCTAAAAAAATACATTTTGCAAAGCTAAGGGTAGTTAAGGTTAAGAAAAAAATTACCATTATCTAGTCATTTTGATAGAATATCGTATTCGTATGCTATCTCTAGTAGACATGGATTTTTGTTAGAATATTTTAATAAATATCGATTTCGTTCTAATGTACACACTTATTTGTCAACTATGTTTTTTCCCGCCTTATTGGATCCTATGATTTTGCGCAAACAGAGCATTTCTCTGCTATTGGCTATAATTCAGTTGCCATTACCAATCGCCAATCGTAGATTGAGTTCAATGTACGGAAGTGCAGCTGATAGCTATTATTTTTGACAGATGTGTGTCGTCGTGTTGTGTGGCGTCCTGTCTATTTATCTTTAGAATTTTATTATTATTTACAGATTTTTTACTCGATCCTTTGTTTAGAAATGTGTTAAAGTGTAAGATAAGAATAGCCTAGTGTACTTAGTCATTATTGTTAAGATATTCTGAAAGGAGAGGAGAGCAGTGTTTAGAAACATGGACCGTAATAATATGAGGTAAGAAGAATCTGCTTTCGCTTACAATCGTGCTTACTTTCTCGTTGGCCTATGGTTTATAGTGTATTGAAAACATTGTGGGATGTGTTGGAGACGATGGAATTCCATTTGGCTAAATTTGCAGCAATATTTCAAGAGTATGTCAAGATAACCCAGTTTTCGTTAATTTGGCTTTGTTTGTGGAGAGATAGCGTGCAAAATCGTGGCGTAGAGGTGTAATCGTGAGTGGTAAGCGAGCACTCGTGATAGTATTATGTATTTCATACATTGGTATTAGGTACAGTTGCATGTTTACAAGACAGTGTCGGGCGTGTGTAGGTGTTATTTATATTATTATCATGCCACGCGTTTCTTATCGCACCGTTTGCGAACAGTTATACTAGTTGTAGTTAGTACATACGAAGTCACTAATGCGTAAATAAACTATCTAAATGTAGCATTTTTGCTCATAAACTCATTTAATTAATCATGTAGATTCTTTAAAGAAAGAGTTCTTAGTTTTATTTGTATAAATTAGAGTTTTTTTTATACCTATCAGTACAATAACCTTGGTTCGAACAAAGATATCAATGAGAGCAGATAATGGTCTAATCTCTTCCGCAATATAAACAGTAACACCTAACAATTTATATTATATCAATTTATTAATAAAACATTGCAGCTCTATGATGTACTGATCTATTAAACTGTAACATAATATTGTTTGTAAATATTTGAATTACATAACATTTTGTTTTGAAAACAATGTTAATGTCACTGATTTGTTGGAATATTGATGAAACATAAGCATCAAAATCACATTTGTAGTCTTCAATTAGCTCCATTTTGTAGCAATCACTTGAAAGTACCACCTTGTTTATTACTTTTCAATAGAAATGATTACATTCTCAAAAATTTAACAAAATAAATATTGCTGCTGCACCTGACAAGTTTTATGTGTGATTTTTGTTTATTTTTGGGAAACAACAAAAACATGTTATTAAATAAATAAATAGAAACACTGCAAAATTAATGTACTTATATGGAATATGTTAAACTTGTAAGAAACAAGTTTAAACAATTCCATATAATAGCCAATGCTCATAGCCTTTTTAAGGAAATTTCTAAACGCTTAGTTGACGCTTCTCGTGACCCATGGGCTGGCTTTTATCTTGGCCAGAGGCTAAGCGTTGCCATACAACGTGGGAATGCCGCCAGTCTTTTGGGCACATTACCGGCTGACAGTGTTGAGGAGCAGTATTTCGATGCCCTTTTATAGTTTCTTTTTAGTTTATTTTATAGTTTTTAATTAATGTACTAGAATAATATTTAACTTTTGAATTTAATTTAAACAAAATATATATTCCATACATTAATTTGAATGTTACAAAAACATTTAATCCACTCATTGAGAATAAAAAGCAGATTGTGTAGTGTTCCAAAATAAAAAATGCACATATAAAATTTAGAAGGCACAGCAACAAGATATTTTGCTTATGTTGCTAAATATTGATAGCCATATAACAAGTCCTTTTAAAATGGGGAAGAAAAAAAACCTTCATGTCTGAGAACCAAAAAATTCAAAGACATGTGACATCTACCAACCTGCACTGGGCCCGCAAGGTGGATTTATAGCCCATCCCTCTCCAAGTGTGAACATTATAGGCTGATGATGATATAACGAGTCTGTATAAAATAAAATATTAAAAAATAAGTAAAGAATTGCATTAAAATTTATGGACATGGCACATGTTAAAATCTTGATTTTAAAACATCCAATTCCTTTTTTGGACAGCTGGGATAGATCCATTCATATGTAAAAACATGGGTGGAAAACACAGAATAAAAAAAAGTCATCAATGTGAGATTTTGATTTTTTTTCTTGTTAAGCAGAACACCTTCAACTGCAAACTAAAAGTGAAGATACTGTTTGCAGTATCACATACTGTCCGCCAAGTATTCAATTATAAACTGCTATTATTGCTACATAGACCACAATGCTCAAGAATGATTAAGATTAAATGCAAATATCAGTAACCTTGAATGTGACAATGATGCACTACCACACAGAATATTAATTGATATGTGCGGTAGCGATTGATTTAGCCACAACATCTATTTTTGGGTCTTATTGTATAACTTGTGTACGTCTTTACTTAATATAAAAGAGATATAATTATGTTTGTATGAAAAAAAAAAGGATAATAAATTCTGAAATGGGAGGCTGCATTATCCCTAAGGATAATACATTTAAAATGTTCCCGTGAGTACATTCATGATTCAGGACATAGCAGGAGCGAAACTGCAAGCAAAAGCTGGTATACAACAAAACTATAAGAGACCGTTATCTTCTCTCATGTGATAAAGTTAGTACAGTCTTCCCTTACTTTTATATCCATACTCATCAATACTCGTCATACATAACGCGCCTTCAGAATGATAAGGACTTAACTCAAAAATCTAAGAAATTGAGTTAGTAAATGCGTACCTTTTTCTGACCCTCTATGAGAGGGGAAAAAGGTACGCATTTTAAGATGAATATTAACGAAGCGACGTTTTTAGGTGGTACCTATGGCTTTAGACCCTAAAAACGTCGCTTCTTTAATATCGACGGCACGGTTGGCGCAGTGGCTGTGCGATTGGACTGCTGCGCTGCGTGTCGCGGGTTCGATCCCCGTACCGAACAAATATTTGTACGACCTAGGTACTTTAACAATTACAATATACATTATATTGTAAACGTTAAATTAATTATTAATTATACATTAAACCACCCACGATACAGGAGAATTCCACGTGTGGGAGCAATACAAAAAATAAAAACGCCTAAAAAGAGCTAAAAGTTTCCTTACAACATTTTCCTCATTCTCTGCATCAATTGCCCATATTATACACTTGCATTGACAAAAGAGACTTTCTTTCTTTTCCGGAGTATTTTTAAGAACAAGTAATCTTTTTTGGTTTGGATATTTTAATAAACAGAGTCTCTGCCAGATGTAGGAATTGAGTTTCTTCTTCTTTCTCCTACTATAATTTATTAAACTAAATCAATTGTTCTCTAGGTCTCAATCTATCCATTGTTACGAATCGACGGTGGAAATCAAAAATACCGTGGAGGACATTAAACATGCTGTTTTTGCAGCATTCCTCTCAACGTGGAAAGATAAAAAATCCAGCAGCAAGTTCAATGTAATTTCTGCCATCGAAATCTTTAGTAATTTTCTTAACTGTAGCTTTAAACGGAGGGTTCAGTATTGCGTATTAAACCCATCATAGGACTTCCAATTACAGGTCAAGCTATGTCAGCAGCGGGCCTCGGTCCCTGCCACACATGGGTAAGCGGCACAACGGCAACGGGCACGCCGCGCGGCTCAGCCCCCCTGCGCAGGCGCCGCCGCCGCACCCCAGCAACAACAACAACAACAATAACAACAACAACATCAACAACAACCAGAACGATGATCTTATCAACTATATCTATGATTCCTGGAATAAGGTGAGTGACTTGATATTATTATTATTAGATACATTGGAAAGCAAAGATTTAAATCAACAGATGTCGCGATCATTTTTCTCGCGTACAGCGACTTTTGTTTAATCCCGAGGTGAGCTACGACAAGACCTGCGATTGGATACAATTGGCTTATACGTGCCTTCCAAAGCATGGAATCTTTTTTTGTCGGACAATCAGTTGATTCAAGCCTGCAAAGTCCTAGCCAAACTGGAAACAACTTTACAAAGTATGCTTCCCGTAGGAATCGAACCTACGACGACCGGGTCTCAAGGCAAGCGCCTACACCACTACCACGGAGGCAGTTTTTTTTAAATCTATGGATGAAATAGTTTTTTTGGTACTAAATTTACCAGATACAAAATTAATAATTCCAGAATTAAAACAATTTTTTATGTTTCTGGGCCCTATTACTTGATTTCAGCTAACTTATGTTGACTAACTGCCGCACCCAGAGAGCTTTAATGATGCCATCACTTATTGACAGTTTTGTCATACAAAATTATGTCAAATCTTTACTAAGTGACGCAGTAAGTTATTAACGCATGAATTATCAGACAATAATTATTCGCATCGACGCAACGCTGACTGGATTCGCTCAGTCGATCTTGGCATTTCAGTCATGAAAAATACCATCAACAATTCATCTTGTTGGTTAGTAGAAGGCATTGGAGTGAGACACTGTTATAGCTAGTAAGTTTCAATTAGAATAGCTATTAGAACTTAACAGCAATGATTTGAACTGCCATTTTGTTTTCCATGCTTCAGATTTTTTAAATGTTATCCTATTATTTACTCGTGGTAATCGGTTGTCGTAGTAAGGGCATGTGATGCGCAGGAATTACGAAAATGTCGTAAGAAAAGTTTGAGTATGAATGTGTATACTCTAACGGCCGAATACTGAAACGCCACTCAAATATAAGTAACGCTCAAATCTAGTGCTGGCTCGGTCGCTCTATGCTGAAGTAACAGAGACAGAACAAGATTTAAGGGCAACTTAAAATTAAGTAGCGTTTCAGTATTCGGCCGTAAGAGTAGAGGAAGACCAAGAAAACAATGAGTGGACTTTTATTGGGACAAGTCCGCCACACTATTCCCAAACCACTGTAACTCCTGTTAGCCAGAATCAACAGTGGCAACCACAAGAAAAGCGCCGCGACAATGAAGCTCGACGAAGTTCCAGAGAAACGATTTACTTAACTGTCTTGAATCCCGCAACGAAATCAATCAGAAAATAAAAGCGGAGGAGTAGGAAAAACATGATTTCCCCTTGCCTCCATAACAGCAGGAGACAGAACAGAACAAGGCCAATTGCCACACAGGGACGTATACAACTGAGATAAGCTGACTATAAAGGAGGTGACTGCTAAAGTGACCGGTAAAAGCGAAGAAGATATGCAGGGGAATGATGTTGGATTTTAAATTATTTTTGTTTTGGAAAACAGTCAATCAAGGAATAACTAGCTTGTGCCTGCTTTGCTCGTAGAGGTGATAATAGGAATGTTTCCTGAACAAAAAAAACATGATTCTGTTTAGTCCGTCAGTTAGATTATCGAAAAATATTGGAAACGTGTTTTTTTGTTTTATCAAATTAATAAAAGTTGACGAAGATAAAACGCGTTAAATATTTACTACGCGGTTCTGGTGCACTAAATAGATTACCGACCTATTGTTTCGTCGCGTAGAGAAACTCGACTATCCCAATTCACATTCTTTAGCAACATCAATTTACGACTACGTGACAAAATTGTACACGATCTAGGTCATTGCAGTAGCCTTCGTTGTAATAGGCTTAGTTATATCTAACATTTATTTGTAGTAGGTAGTACATTTTGTCGAATATAAATGTAAGTAGACAAAACCTCGGGAAATTTCACTCACGATATTGCTAATTGATTTGCCAAAACCAGCTATTAGAAGGCATAAGACTTTGTGGTCAAATTGTATGTAAATGTATATAAATCAATTAGGTACCTACATAACTAAAGTAGCATTCCTTTGTATAAATATTAAGACTACCCGTATTTCGTCTTTGTGCAACGTTTACTATCTGAGATTTAGGTGATGGGTCTTCATCTTCTTAGTGTATCGATGCCAAATCTGACGCGGGCCTGTGGACGGTGAGTAATGGCCAGCTAGCCGTCCGTACCTCTTATGACGACGACAGGCCGTGTCGACGGCGCGTTCGTGTTCCACGCGCGCCTCAAAGAGATGTCAGCAACATGGGAGGGACCCGCAAGAGCCGACGCCTGTCGGGGCTGCGGGTTGTTCGCAAGAGATACCGCGGCCTCGACATAAAGAGCTAAGAAGGAACATAGGTGGTTTTTAGTTAGTAGAAGTCTGACACTCCCTTACGCTCTACCCAAAAGCTGGAGGGGTTATTTGATGATTTCCCAACCGCCAAAAAAAGGGGTCAGCCCAAACCATCCCACAGCCCACATTTTTGAGTCCCTTCAAGTAAAATTCATTCATAAAACGTTATCACACATTGCGGTATTACACAATATGCTAGCATCTTGTCATTGCAGAGTTAATATGTTATTTATCGTGTTACGTGATGTACAGCTAAAATGTTCAGCTTTAGTAATAACGGCTGTACCATACATGCGTCATTCGTCATAGTTAGAACGTGTTCGTAGTTCTTCAACTAAAAAGTTAGAAACGGTAACCATGAAACATAACAAAACGTCAGGCAGAGGTGTATACAGGGTGTATATTAACCCTTCACACATACGTCAACCAAGCATTCTGTACATCAAACTAAGCACCCCTACGCAAAATTTTTTGCTGGGAAACAACTTTTTTTTTTGGGGTCAAAAATCACATTTTACGGTAAAACTCAATGTAGCACTATTAAAACATTGTGCTAGTGGATGTTTTGAATAGTAAACGGGTCATGGAGGTAATTTAAGTAAAGTTATAACCTGAAAAACTAGTAAATACAAAAACAGCTGTGCAAAATTTGGAACTTTGACCCCCAATATCTCCGTAACTAGGCGTTTCCCAGGTATCGTCTAGAACCAAAAAATGATCGTAGTGGTGGGGGGAACAAGTGCCCTTTGTTTGCGTTAAGGGTACTTTAACACCCTTTATTGTATACCCACATCACACAAATCACTCCGCGGCTGCAATTATCATATTCCTTGTGGAAAACTCCAATAACACTTTTGCTCAGGATCTTATGGTTTTATGCTCTGGTGTTGTGACCACTAGATGGCTACAATCATCAGTTAAATCAAAATTGATAGAAGATCGGTAGACGGGTACTTATAGTTATGAAATCAATTTTATTTGTTAACTTGCTTTTGCCCACGGCTCTACTCGCCTTATGGTCGCAAATAATTCCACAGAATCTTTTTATATTTAGCCTATGACACTCGGTTATTTAGCTTCCCATTCTTGAAAGATTTTGGGGAATCGGATCAGTATTTCCGAAGATTTTCCCCTAAATATTAACTTACAATTAAATTTTACCTCTTATTAATCACTACATTTTATAAATGAAAGTCCTCCTCTACGTCTGTCTGTCTATCTGTTCGTAATACACCCAAAAACGACTGTACGTACCTATTTTCATGTTATTTTCATCAATGAATAGAGTGGTTCTCGAGAAAGGTTTAAGTATACAATTAGTCAAGATGCGACATCCACGCGTGTGAAGCCGCGGGCATCAGCTAGTATTTTTTATAATAGTGGGTAATAAAAATAATAGTAGAAATGTAGCATTTATCTTCTAACTAGTGACCCGCTCCGGCTTCGCACGGGTGCAAAAAAGATACTAAACCTTCCTCTTGAATCACTATCTATTAAAAAAAAACCGCATCAAAATCCGTTGCGTAGTTTTAAAGATTTAAGCATACATAGGGATATAGGGACAGAGAAAACGACTTTGTTTTATACTATGTAGTGATATACAGGTTACCAGGTTACTATACAAATGTCAAAATATAATAGTAATCCTAAATCAGTATTATTAGTAAGTAGTCTTTTTTTATTAGGCATTGATCAGTTTGATTAGCGCTAAGTTTTTGACATCCACGCGGGCGAAGCCGCAGGCAACGCTAGAGACTTTTAACTTCAACAATATAAATTTATCAGTGGGTTTTGTCAAAAGTAGGTCCAGTTAAGAGAAAGTAATATTACCTACATTATAAAATCTTAAGATCTTTATAACCTACTACTAATAAATATTAATATTAATAATAATAAAAAAATTATTTCACCAAAGGCACCTTATAAGTATGAAGTCACTACATTTATTAAATCCTTTGTAGGAGACTTTTATGAAGTGGATATCAGCAACATCCCTAACCATATTCTTTTCATGATTCCAGGTTACTCGCGAGCTAGAACGAGGCAGCGAAGACGCGAAATACTACCAAGAGGTACTTGCACCACGTCAGCTGGCCAACTTCAGACCTTTCAACCTTGACGAGTGGTGGGCTCGTCGTCTCGTTCAGAGCATAAACCGTAACAAGCACCGGACTTAGAACAGCCCCAGGATTCGTTGGTGAACGACTTGACAACTGTGCCCATTGGAAGGAATAAAGCAATGTTTAATTTAAGCTTGGTATTTGATAATGTAGAGGAAAGCCTTGTATTTATACGTAAAAAAAAAGTTAATAATTCTTGCAACATGTTTTTGTGTTGTTGAAACAAGAAAAACAAGTTGCCGAAACATTGTTGTGCAACATTTGTTTACTACAAATATGAGGCTTAAAAGTGGTTGTAGACGTTCTCCTGTAGTACACAGGATTAGGTAGTCGGTCCCAATCTCCCGATATATAAAGCTATCGACCCGACTCCTGCAAACGTCCTTACTTGGTCAGACCCAACCAGATTGGTCGGGGTGTTCATGGGCACTGTATAACAGACGTAGAAGCATTTAATTTCGGCTTGTTAAGTAAACTACAATCGAAAATTAAGTTCGTATGTTTAAGGTGTGAATTGAGATTTTAGACGGAAAAAATCATGTTTAAAAAAAGTTAGATATTAATGTTTCATACACAATACACTTTTAATTCTTCTACCAATCTTGACATATTGCATGCTGTACTGTCGATTCTTTAAGGTTGTTATGTATTGTCAATTAGAAAATAAACATAAAGCAATAGAAACATATAAATAATGTAATAAACAGTGGGTATAGTAGAAGTCTTTCATAAACCAAGTGTAGTGTCTCATTGTACAGTTTTTAACGTCACTATGCTCGTTTATAGAGCTTAGAAGTATTTTTAAACACAAATTTTATCTATATAATATTGAATCAATAGCCATAGAGTTTATAGACTGGAGATATTACATTTGTCTCAACAATTCTTTCAGTTATCCGATCTTTTACAGTCGATTATTTTTTTTTATTGATAATAATCAGACGACAACCCTATTGTAACGTAAATCAAATATTCTATCGTTTTTTTTAAGATTTTGAATTTTTTTCCAATTATTTTCACTTCAGTGACGATTAAGACGTCTTGATCATTTTATAAATTTAAATATGAAGAATATGTTAATGTCTGTGTTGTCTCCAGTTGATTTTCTCTTTTTTTAAGTAAATAGATTTTAACTCCGATTCAGAGTATTAGACGCAGATACACTTTTGAGCTGGGAAGTACATTATTTGTAACACAACATGGAACGCAATATTTAATGTAACACTCCCCATAGACTTAAATGTTACACAAGTGGCTATTTTGACTACTGTTAAAAATTCACGAACATGTGTGTGTTTGTGTTTGCAACACATACAACTGTAGAGAACATGTTGCATTAAATGTTGCGATACATGTTTTGTTGCATATAAAATGCGGCTCTATACTTATAATCAATGAATATTAATAGAACGCATGCAATTTGTTTTGTAGTTTTAATAGTTCAACTTTATTTTGCTGTGTTCTAGCGGTTAGAAGTTTTTTTTTTCCATTCAAAAAGCTTTTTGAATATTATAATGTAGGTTTTGGTTTTGATAGGAAGACTTATTCTCTTTTTCATGAACTTTAAGCGATACCTAAATGAGTGCCTAACGTAATAATAGATTTTCACCGTTCGACTCTGCGCTTAGAGTTGAAATTTCAACAGTGCAATAGTAATTAGGCTTTCGTTTAAGTGTCGATAAAGTGTAATTGAAAACAGACTTTAAACTTATTGCACAGAAATTTAAAATTAACTATGTACTATCTCTTCTTCTAATATTAATCACTATCTTTTGGAATATCCTTACAACTAATTAATATGATTGCAATGAGACATTAATGCCCGAGTTTATATATTTTACTTTATTGGTTTCCCTTCATTATGTGAACTTTCAAAATATTTTAATATTTTTGCGACTTCGAGCAATACCTAATTCTTTAGCAATAATAAGTTGTTTAAATATTTTAAATTGTAATTTCAAAACAGTACATTTACTTTCAAACACGGCGAAATAAATACACAATAAAAGCAAACGTAAATACTATGAATAAAGTTTGAATGAAAAGTGAACCTTATACACTATACATATACACTTTAAAGTACATTTAAAACGCTTTTGTAATAAATTGTGATATAAATTATTTGTCAAAGCAATAATAAAAGTTGTCATGAAGGCGGAAACCGTTGTTTTTAAAAATGTTTTTCATTGATGTAGAAATTAGGTAATGTAAATAAGTTAGTATGAATTTCTATTATTAATTTAATAATTTTAAGTGAATTTGTCATTGCGAATTAGAATCGGCTAGATATTTTGTTTTAATCATGATCTGGCTCACCATGACTCTTATAAATAGCATTGTTTTATATTGAAATCATATTTGCACGCATGGATCAGCGTTTGGAGTATCTCTATCTCGCTCTGCCACGTATTTGGCGTAATTGGTTGGAGCGAGAAATCCGGCCATCCGTATTCGAAGTCCTTTCGTGTGTCGGAACGTAGATCTACGCGAGACACAATGGCTTTTTAATTGTGTCTATAGATTCGACATACGAAGAGCGGCTGCCTCGTAGAAAAAGAGTTTTTGTATTTTTCCATCATGAATCTCTCATTTCCAACCACGAAGTCTGGATTCCTTCCCGATGGATGGGACTTTATTATAACTGGCGAAATAAGGGTGTACTTTTAGTACACGTCTGCAGTCCCCTTCGGGGATTACAGGCGTGATGTTATATTATGAAGCCCTTTAACCAGCCATTGGGTCTCACTTTAGTGAGTTGCAATAGGGTATTACACCAAAAAAAAATCAAATTAGTCCGTCTGTTAGATTATAGAAAACTATTGGATACTTATTTGTTTTTTGTTTTATCAAATTAATAAAAATTGACGAAAATAAACGTGTCAAAGATCATGAGTGGGGGGCTTTTGACGTCACTTTGTGTGTAAAAAACAATGATATTTTAAAACTATAGAAAGATATGTTGTCCGCCCTAAAAAATGACAACATGAAATGAAGCCAATTGGCCACATCGCGCTTAGTTGCGCACCAACCTCTCGCGCGACGCTACGTTTGTTCTTAATTTAAATCGTGTGTGTAAACCTGCGCAAAACATAAAGAAAACATGCATCCCGCTGTACGGTGTCATATTTTCTTTCACTTTCTTTTCGCGTAAAAGTAGTTATCTAATATTTTTGCCGTTTTGAAGCGCCGCCATGTTAGTTCATGACGCGTCTATATATAAAACGTCATTGGTAAAAAAGTACTAACCTTGTGACGTCACACGACTTGACGCGACTTGTCGAAGCACGTATCGTCTTCATCTTTTGTTTAAGTGAAGAAAGAAAGAATACGAGTACGTGTCCATTCTTTTTTGAAAATCTATCAGACGGACTAATTTTTTTTTTTGCTGTTACTCAGAATAGGGTATCCTATTCTAAGTAACAGAAAACTAATAAAAATATGACGATCAGATCATGTAAATGTGATTTCAAATTAAATCTTACTTCGGTGTGCAAAAGAGATGGGAGTTCGATGTGCCGTATAGCTGCATCTCTTTCTCACACTACTGCTATAAGAGTTTGTGTAATAAATAGGCCCTGTTGACATACGATTGGTTACACTGGCGTTGTATGACAGTACATTGGCGTGCATTTAAATCGACCCAAGCATTTAAAAAAAAATAACATTATGAATTTTCGACAGTGTAATTGAACGTAGATTTTAGAAATGACCCTGGGGGGCAAATACCACTTTTCATAACAGTATTATTTAAATCTTATTACAGAAATCTCGATGAAGGAAAACTAAAATAATGCTGCTATGAAAGGTGGTACAGTTCCCTGAAGTAAGATTAGCCTCAGATAGACAGTGTGGTTGTAAAAAAGCCTTTGTCTACAGGCCGTAAAGTTCATTTTCCGGTAATAAAGTTCAACTACATTCCATTCAAGCATGTACTTAGCGTTCTAAACTATTGTAAATACGTTTTAAGTGACGCAGTGCTGACAGATTACGGATTTGAATAAATTTTTTAAATAAATATTTGGGTGTTTTTTTTAAAGCGTAGGTTAGTTACATAAGTACCTAAAAATGATTCCCTTTACAGAGCCTGTTAAAATCAAGGCGTAAGGAAAGATGCTTTTGTGGAAATAGCAATCGGTAAAAGATTATTTAGTTCGAACGTGTAACGACCAACCAAGAAATCGAGTTATTCGGAATTATTCTACTTTGCCCCACCAAGGCACCCCACTGGTGGGGCAAACTCTAAAGTGCCCCACCCCTAGTGGGGCAGAATTCACAAAATTTATAACAAGTGGAAACTGCCCCACTTAAATCGTATTTAATTCACAAAACGTGCTGTCGCTAAATAACATTATTTAGCCAGTAGTTTCGCCAAAACAAACAACAATTAAACAAACAAACATAAATTATCTGTGTGAGTGGCGGCCCAATTTCATTCAAATCCATTCTTTCATTCAAGTTTTTACGTGAAAGAGTACCTAATAAACATTCATCCATACAACCATCCAAACAGGCATCTGAGCCATCCTTTCTCACTAACTTTCTCATTTAAAAAAAGTAAGTAAAAAGTACAATAAATTAAATGACCACGAGATCCTGGCTTTGATTCCCGGGGCGTTAAAATTTTGTTGGTTTTTTTTAAATTGTCAGTTGGAGCCTTGAAGCTACCTTGTTGATGGGAATAAGCTTGTCCCGTATTTAATGGGACTAGCGAAATGTGGGTAAAGTAAAAAATATGTTGGATAAAGCGTTTTTCAAAAAAAAAGTTATAAATTAAAACTCGACTACGAATAAAAACGCCAACTAATAAAACCGCGGTCTTAAAAGTATTAAACAAGGAAATCTTCTAGTAAGTAAATAATTAGATAATTATTATAGAGGACAGTCGTAGTCACATGCCACTGACTGCCTGATGCTTCTTCATGGCGTTCTCATTGACACAGAAGTCAGCTGCTAGTTGCCCAATGCGACTACGACTGTCCTCTATAATTTATCAAATTATCTACTTACTAGACGATTTTCCTTGTTTAATACTTTTAAGACCGCGGTTTTATTAGTCTGCGTTTTTATTCGTAGTCGGGTTTTAATTTTTAACCTTATTTTTGTGTGTTATTCAATAAATTCATAATAATATGTTACTTTCATAATGTAATATTCTACATAATACGAGTAAATAACACAGACTAGACCGCGAGAACTCTTTGACCACAATCTAAACGTATATGTTCACTTGAACTACAATATAATATACATATTTGTAATGTACTCACTAAGACCTTTCATTTGATACCAAACATCTTGTGATTATCTCAATTTTTTTTTTCGAGCTTAGAATTAGACATTTAAAATCCGTCATGCGCCAAACCTGCCGTCCTTTGCTTAATAATACTCCTCGCTCATCCACTTCCTCAAAAACTTCCAAAAACCCATAAAGCTAAACATCTGAGCGATAAATAAAACCACAACCGGGGTAGAAAAGTAGACATAAGTACCCAAGTACCAAGTACATATACTTGAGTGTATGTCTGTCATTCATATAGAGTATATAGCCGTTGCTCAAACAAAGTGGTTCGTTGTTCAGAACGCGTATTTATGTTGCGACCGCGACGAGAGAGCTCCGAGACGACTAACATCTAATGAGTTTGGAAGTCTCAAAGAGATTACATGTGAAGTTTTTGTTGTCTGTGGTATGTGACGGTGGGTGGTTGACGGAGTTAGTGGGTATAACAGTAGACTAGTGTTAGTAGCATTATGGTGATTTGTATCTTTTGAAGTCTGCTGATGAGATGGCAATAAACTTGTTGCTTTTCGTAACATGCCAAGGACGAGGAACAATTCGCATGACTAAAAGAGTGATAAATAACTAGCTACAAATTATCTACGTATTTATTAAAATCGAAAGAAAATATGATGTTTTTTAAAATGGCGACGCCTAGCAACCCTTTCACTCCGCCGCGTCGCGCCTCTTAATTACAATTTAGCTAACATGTCTGAAATTCCTCTTTCCGTTATAAATGCTCCAGACATCTTAAAATTATCGGCGTTTTTGTTATCCAGTAAATAAAACCGACTACCTAAATACATCACCGATACCTAGTACTCGTAAATAAGGTCTTACTATGTTTTATTTACATATCTAAAAAATTAGGAAGTCATATTCAAAATTAATACTTCCTTACTTGGATTCTCTGATGAGGGAGAAAAGAGCAGAAAGGAGTAAATGCCACTGTGACGTCAGGGAAGAATAGAAAAAAAAAAACGAGTTGCGCCGACCCCAAATAGAATGGAATAAGGGTAGGTAGACATCTACCGATCCGCACTGGGCCCGCGTGGTGGATCATATCCGATTCCCTCTCATAGAGAGGAGACCTGTCCCAGCAGCGTAAACATTACAGGCTGATGATGAGTGGCAGGAAGATGATGACTTACCTTTTTTATTTTTTGTGTGGTGGGACATCATCAAATAAACCCTCCCACTCTTGGGCAGAGCGGCAGGGAGTGGCAGACTTCTACTGACTAAAACCACCCATGTTCTTTCTTAGCCCTTCTGCCGAGGCCGTGATATTTGTTTAGAATTACCTTCGAGAAAATGCCATGCTGATGGAAAGGACATTGTGGCGCAAAGTTTTGCCATGGATTATTATGATTGTTAACGCTGATCTTGAATCTACTCATTTACTAAATCACACACACAACCACCCATACACACATTTGTTCTTACACGGGTAACTGTTTGTGACCCAGTGTTTACCCAACTTATATTTTGAAATGAATTCAATTGTACGTTGCATTGACTCTACTAATCTTTCTTTATTACAAGCTGCTTTTTACACAAAAAATATTGAAAATAATTTGCTCATCAGATTGGCCAATTCAAAGACATTTAATTTTTTTCCTTAATCACTGGCCAATATTAATCTGCCATATCCACCGTGAACACCGGCCGTCTACCCGACCGCGACGTTTAATCGCTGAAATCGAGTCGATATTTAATTAATTGTTAACAAAGTGCGAACATTACGATCAGACGCGTGCGGGCGGTTTGAAATCGCGAGTGATGAATCGAACTCGTCACTCGAACCGCCGAGTAAATTGATTGATTTACCTTTATTGAATTGGGTATCATAATTCTTTGTCGGATTGTTTTTTTTTTGCGGCGAAGCCAAATGGAGGGTTATGTGTTTGAGGTCCCCTATGTTACTTCGAAACACTATTCTGCGAATATCGTTTCACCGAAAACTATACTTCGATGCCTTCATACTGCGACGTTATGTTTGGTCTACGCCTTTTTGTTCGATGTTTCTTTACCCCGAAAACCTTACATCGACTTTTGTTTCACCAACGTTTTTGTTTGTTATAAGTAACGTTACTACGAAAATATTTAGCCAACACAAATAATTTCTTTTTAACTTGGCTTTTAGCCAAAAGTAAGATCTTGTATGACAGCCGGGACCAACAGCTTAACGTGCTAACCGAGGTCACCCATCTACAGACCAACCTAGGCAAGTGCGGCGTAACCTAAAGATCGACCCACGTGGCAGTTATTATTACCGAAGCTTAAAAAATAAACTACGAAATTCCTGGTGGAAAAACTCAATAGCACTTTACCTACCGGGGCTGCGGGACTGTTCCAAAGAGATACCGGGGCCCGGAACTCAAAGGGCTAAGAAAGAACATGGGTGGGTTTTAATCAGTACAAGTACAAAAGATCTAGGTCTGATTTTAGACGTGAGCATGACATTCACTAATTGACATTCATTAATATTTGTGTTAAGTTGGAGAATAATGTGCTGGTATGGGATCACCATGAGCAAAAAAACAAGCTCATCATAGAACGGGTCCAACGGAAATTTGCTCGGTACCTATTAAAAAAGTATATGGATACTACCCATATTTGTATCCGTCTCTGTTTGTCGCGGGCCTAGTGCCTCACAAAGCTTGTTCGCGGCTCCCACGGTGCGTACCCAAACTGCTCGATATGCACCCACAACCCAGGCGATGAATCTGCTAAACGCCCTGATTTCTCAGGGACCGGATCTAGATCTGTTAATGAGTAGCAATAAAGCTATGCTTAATTACTGCATACGATTTTAAAAATAGTGTATGTGATGTTGAGCTAGAGCTAGCATATGCACACAAAATACAACTACCTGTACCACTCCCCCTGATTTAAAGTAATAGAACTTGATTAAAAGTAATTATTTATGATACGATTTTGATCCTAATTTAAATGATATTTTATAATAATAAAATATTGCTTGAAGTTAAAACTGTCAAAACTAAGTATTCTTAGCTTTGCTTTCTTTGTCGCTTCTTTCATTGTTTATTTTTTTGTTTATATCATCATAAATGTTTGTTTGTGTAATTACTTAAATTCAAGTAATAACTGGTTTACTCTATTCGAACAGAGAACACTTAAAAAAAAGTCATTTCTCAAGTAATTTCTAAGATTGTCTATGGGCGTTCTCGCTATTTTCGAGGATCAAGAGAATAAAACAAGAATCGTATTATAAGAGAAAGCAGCCATAAAAGTGTCTATCTTGGCCCACAGTTCATTAGTAGCGGCCTCAGTGCCCGATAAAAGGGCACCAAGTGTAAGCTGCTTTGCGCGTCCATTATTCCTTATTTTTTTTATTTCATTTTTGTCTCAAATACTTTTTTTTGTGGTTTGGTTTGCAAAAATCCTGTTTTGTTACTGTAAAGATTAATGAGGGTAGTGTATATTTTGTGGTGGGGGGTCCATTGGCTGTGCTAAAGAAGAATGCTTGGTTGTATTTTGTGTTACATGTTCTGGAAGTTTTCATTGATCTCAGCAAGTCTGATTGCCAATGGAATGTGTTGATAGGTACAAGAAAAGAGTGATATTCTCAAAAGAATGGTTCTATGTCAATATAGTACAATTTATTATATCCCACGTGTAGTATGAAAGCTAACTTTCAAGTGTCGTCAATGGAAATTGATATCTTTTTATGTTCTTACAACACTATGTTGGTACTATCGTCAACTATTTGCTTTGATGATAGTGTTTTTTTTTAATTGGCCCGCCTCACGCCTCACAACTCCTGAAAGCCAGAACCAACAGTGGCGACCGCCAGAAACCCGCCGCGATAATGAAGCTCGACGACGTCCCAGAGAAACAATTTTAAAACTGTCCTGGATCTCGCAATCAGAAAAGAATAGCGGAGCAGTATGAAAAACATAATTTCGACATGTTAGTGAATTTTTGCAACTTGGTTACTCTCAGTCCCACGTTGTTAGTAGCTAAGTAAGTATGTACTTATTTTCTCAACTTATTTATGGTAATGTTACCCCGGGACCACAAATGAGTAAAATTTTAAGTAGCAACAAGTGTTTTGCGAGTGTTTCAGTCCCTAATGCCCCCCCCCTGATCTCGTCCACCATTTTTCTCTGTAAAGGGATAAATACTTTTACAACAAAATAAAAACGAACTCGTCAGTTGCATTATAACTTTATTTGCTCATAAAATCAGCGTGAGTCGTCGGGGTCGGTCCGTATTTTTTTTTGTATTTTTATATTTTGCTTCGTAAAAAAATATTATTCTTGCATACTCGTTGAACCTTAGACTTGCTTGCGTCGTTATTTAAAAAGTTGATACAAAAGTCGGTACAATGAGAATTTGTTGTTTTACAGAGCTAACTTAGGTATATAAAACATTAAAGCTTTACGCAATAACTTACACGAAAGTAATTAAATTACTTAGTTGAGTACTTCTGTGAAATATTAAGAGAAAATATTCAGTACTCTACAATGTGTTGAGACCTAGATCAACACTATTGCTCTATTTCTGTCCTATTGTAGCCTCTTAAAGGCTGTGACAGCCTAAGTTGACAAATGGAGTGGTAAACCATTCAGGAGATTGTAGATAGTTACCAAACTAGGCTGGCCAGAATACGTCAACTACCCACTCTACTTTACGCCTGAGTGAGTCTATTAAGTGGACCATTTGCTTTATCAAAGAAGAGTACCTACTTATGTTATAAGAAAAATGTATTTTGGAAGCTTGTATCTGACGTGAAACGCAAGTCCTGTAGAGAAATGTGTTCTTTTCTAGGAATAAAATAATCCCCCTTTTTTGCAAAATATTATAAGAATTTCTTTGACAGTTATTGTGCCAAGAATAGCCAAAAACTTTTTCTTCATTACAAGATGGATTTGAAAGCTCAAGTTATTTTGTACTCTCTAATAGGAAATGTTTTTGGTAATAATCTAATTTTGAGAGACAGGCGGCGTGGGCGGACGAGCCTTGTTTGTTTATAGTCACAGAAATAGAACATTGTTGAGTTTCTGGAGTTCATTGGTACTAATGAGATCGTGTGTAATGTCTCCATGTTTAAAATGTTTTAACAATAATACGATTTTATGCTCAATGTTAAAATACACCAACTTAAATTAAATCTCTTTAAAATTGTACTTGAGTATCACTAAATAAAGTAGCTAATTAAATAGAATTAATGAACATTCAAACATAACCATTGTCACTATCTAGCGCAAACAAAACTGACAGTTGATCAACTAAAATCAACTGTTTACAAAACGTTTTAATAGAATGTGCTTAATCAAAGATGGCGCTGGTAAAATTCTCATTGTAGCAGGAGTTGTGGATATTCCTGGTGGTGGTTTAGGCTTCCGCAGCAGGTTGGGCAGTGGACTGTGCGGTGGCCACGCTGGTGGTGGTAGACACGGAGTCAGGGTCCGCTTCGCGAACTCCCATCCAGGGAAGACGCTTCTGGAGTTCCGCCCTGTAGGGAATAAGAGCAGATTTTAGGGTGGCAAACTGGATAGCGATGCTCAGGATGATATTTAATTAAATTACAGTGAGGATTTGTTTTGTTTTTCATTTCGGATGAGGAAATCTGCCGAAGAACCAGGGTCACCGACATAGATTTCAGAGTATGAAAGTTGAAGTGGCAATGTGCAGGTCACATCGCTCGAAGAACCGATGGGGAGAAAGGTTCTCGAGTGGCGACCACGAACCGGAAGGCGCAGCGTTGGTAAGCCTCCCACCAGGTGTACCGACGACATCGTGAGAGTTGCGGGCAACCGGTGGATGCAAACGGCAGGCTGCCGTTCTGTATGGCGTTCTATGGGGGAGGCACTTGTCCAGCAGTTGACGTCTTATGGATGATGATGAAGTTTTGTCACATGATATGCAAGAGCTCGTAGATGAAAATACTCGTATTATCCCGAAAAGAAAGGATTAAAATTATGATTAAAGGTGTATTGCTTTGCTTGAGTATGCGGACGGAAACATTTATAAACAAGAGATACATTTTTGCTGCCTATTTTAAAATGTACCTGTATCTGGGATGATTAATAGCATACACCCATGGGTCTATGCAGGACACCACCTTGCAGCAGACGGCAGGAATCATAGTTGCAACGGGAGTCAGGAGGTTCCTGTAGGAGTTATTTTACAAAAAAATTATTCGTATTTGCTTTCTACTGGTCGTAAAACTTCGTATTCTTGAAATATAAGAATTTGCGGAAGCAAGATAAGTCTCCCAAAAAACTCCATAATTTAAGTTCGACAGCCCTCGAATCCTAAGATTTATAAGATTAATCGTCGAAGGACAGTTAACAATTTAAAGAATAGGGAGGTTTTAATTTAAAATTTTATTTGAAGTACTTTTTGTGCCTTTACAATTTTTTGGTATTTTCTAATTTTAGTCTACGCAAATATTATAGGTCCTAGAGTGATTTCTCGAAAAAGAAAATGTGAATAAAACCAAGAACCAAAATGTCCTCTTAACAATCATGCTTTATCAACATATATACCGTGCCCACTGCTGGAATACAGATCTCTCTTTTTCATGTGGACTCTAAATCCACAACGCGGGTTAGACGTGGGAAAGTGCCACATGTCTACGAATTCTAGGATAAGCCGACATCCTCGTCCCGATGTCTTTACGACATTTTCGTCTACCATTTTGACCTTTACACACTTACCTATCGCCATAGGCTCCAGTCATGGTGACAAAAGCATAAGGCGTCCACGCGCAAACAAAGAGGAAGAAGATGGTGAAGGCTACTTTAGCAATCCTGATCTCAACACTGCGGCTGGCATCCTCCTTGTTGGCGGTTAGGGACTTTACGTTCATCTTCTTGGCTTGGTCTGAGAGCATGCGCTCGTGGAGACGAACCTGAGAAGGAAAACGTGGAAGATTAAGAACTGCTCCGGATCAGCAGCTCCTCAACTCGAGCTGTTTAGGATTGTTTCTATGAAATTATGAAGGGTGAGTGGTAATCCCGTCGGGGCCGCGGGTTGTACACTAGTAATCGCGGCCTCGACATAGAGGGCTAAGAAGGAACATGGGTAGTTTTTAGTCAGTAGAAGTCTGACACTCCCTTTCGCTCTGCCCAAGAGCGGGAGGGGTTATTCGATGATTTTCCACCCGCCAAAAAACAAAAAAGTGTGAGTGGTAATTAGTGAACGATATACACGTGATTGTACTCAGGATAATAAACAACTTTCCAGAAAAAACTCATTTTTTATAGTCATTGTCATCATCATTTCAGCCGAAAGACGTCCACTGCTGGACATAGGCCTCCCCCGAGTGTCGCCATTTTGAGCAGTCCCGTGCGTCTCGCATCCAGCGGTATTTGTGAAGTTGTCTTACTACTGAGGTATCGTGTAACAGTGGGTATGTACTATGTAGAGCATCCGCGCGGCTCACAAGCCCGCTCCGTAAGTGGCGCCCGAACCACAGTTTGAAAGAAGTTTAAAAAAAAAAATGAGTGAAAATTGTTTATTACATGAGTAAAATCACGTGTTTATGCTTCGCCTGGGGTTGTAGACAGCTGGTAAAAATGAGTTAAAGAAGTGTTTGTCTGGTGCGGTGCTTTAAAGCTATGCTATGGTCTCGTGTTAACAAAGTTGCCAAATAATGGCAAGGATCACCAACTCGGTCTTGGAAATGTAGTTTTAGCTAGTTACCCCACAGTAAAAAAAATTTGAACACTTTTAATTTTCTTGTTTTTAGACGGTTTTTGTTTTTTTTTAAACCGCTTTCGCCTAGGTCGATATTGTGATATGCAGGACGTATTTCATTTGACAGATAGGTGTGAAATGGAAACTGAAAAGCATGTTGGTATAGTTAGCAAAAAATATCCATTATTACTTCAGTAGGTTAAGCAAAGATGTTAATTTACTTCCGTTGCTGACCTTACAAACTTAACACCTGTTTTCAATTATTTTCTTTTTTCTCGTTTTCCGCATACCCCCAGGCTAAGGAAACGCTCTGTCAAGCTTGTAAATCCACTTTGACATTTGAAATGAATTAATTTGGCAGTGATACTTCACGATTTAAAAAAGGTAATGGTTTATATTCATTTAGTTTTTTAAAAGTAGCAACATAACCAAACATCACGCATATAATCTCTGATGGTTAGACAAAGCTGTACCCATTCGTAGACTCACATTTCGCCGATTATGTTTAAGTCCCATGTAAGGGGGAGCGACCCTAGTGCCATCAACCGGGCTCAAATCTAGACTCCGTGGCTACTATTGAGATTTTTCTTTATGTCAAAGCCCAATATCACTTTGCTTGGCTTGGGAATGAAACCCGGGACCACATGCTCACCAGTCGCGCTTTTGTCTTGTAGACGCGAGTCTGTCTCAAAAGTAGTTTTGTATTTTATTCTCATAACAGAGAATAAAAGATTTTTTCTACCCTATTTTGATCTAACGGCTGTGTTGACAAAACAATAGTCACTGTACAAGTTTATGAACACGCCATTTTCGACTTTAATCACACGATAAAAACACGTAGGTACCACTAAGCGATACCCAATACGAGCAACAACAGTTATTTTCTTTTATAACATTCCTCTCCCATTTCGACAAGATTAGCGTTGCGGGATTCCGAAATGTTTCAACAATCGTATCGGTAAGAATTTCTATTCGAATGAACAATTGCTGCGATCTCCGATTAATTATTTGATTCTTCTTCTTCTTAGGGCTCGTTTACGGAGACCCGGGGCGTCGCGCGGCGCGTGCATAAGACTCGTTGCGTGCTATTTTATCATTTACTGAGAGGCGGGTCCACCGCAACAAACGCTGCATTTTAAACTTACGGGCGAAAAATCGCTTCTCATAAAATCGTAGTTTGAAATCGTTATCGTTTTCATACATCGCCATGTGCTTGGATTAAAAACGCGCGACGCGTTGCGCGGTGCCCCGCGTCTCCGTAAATGAGGCCTTAGCGTGTCTGCGAAAGGCTCAAAAATTCATTTCTACGCTGATGCAGTCATTAGATCATCCAGTGCAGGTCTCAGAGCATGCAGCGCAAGATAGAACGCGGGCCACTGTCTATAAAGATTCATTTGAAGAGATTTTCTTTGCTATGGCCGACTTTTGAATGATTCAAGGAGCAGTATACTCCTTCCAAATCGATCTTGTGCTAGTTGTCAAAGCTACTGTATTGCATCTACTTGGTCCGTAGTAAAAATTAATTGATAGAATGAATTTAAACATGATGACACAGACTATCTGTTTAGTGTGGGGCTCACTCACTGTTACCAGTAAACAATATTTCTTTGTATAACCTATGTATCTATAGGTAATACTTTGTGCTACACATGTCAGCCTATCCTATATTGAATCTATCTGCCTGCTTAATGACCTGGATAAGAAACAATTTCTTTCTAAATTTTTGGTGAATTAATCGAATGCTAACGACATGAATATAATTAGTCGTATCAAGCGTTTTAAAATCGCCCACCACTAACCAAGATCGGGAATTTGTGCATTGGTTCAAGTACAAATAATGCTTCTTCCCCATTTTCAAGGAAAACTCGCGAATTTTCCGCTTAAATTGTTACTCAAAGAATTCTTGAATCGAATCGTTCTAAAATAATTCTCATTTATTTTGTAACTTTCCGGTTTAAAATTTTAAAACGCGGAATTGAAGAGTTTGGAGCGTTTATCCTGATTTTAATAATAAGTCCTTACTTATTACTGAAATTCATGATGGTATATAGAGATCTTTATAACTACGCTACCAAGGTTACCGACGTATCCCGAAGCAGAACGGATGGCCGATGGGGCCGAAAAGTTCTGGAGTGGCGACTGCGAACCGGAAGACGTTGTATTGGAAAGCCTCCCACTAGGTGGACCGATGACCTAGTGAAGGGGATCCGCTGGATGCGAGATGCACGAGACCGGTCAATGTGGCGACACTTAGGGGAAGCCTATGTCCATACATCTCTGTTTCTCGTCATCTCATGAGACCCCTCCTTTATTGTCTTCTTCTTCTTCAATGTGATGCCGAGAAATATTTCTTATGCATTCTAGTTTCCTCACGATGTTTTCCTTCACCGACGCTGAAGTGAGCTATGCAAGTGATAAACAAAACGCACATGAATCCCAAAAATCAGAGGTGCGTGTATTGTGTTCTCGAGACATGTGACTTGTCACACACATCTCTATAGTTTTAATATTAAGTAAGTTGTTACTTCGAATGTCTACGTGGTCTTTAAACGTATCTTCCACCTGTCCGCTTGCAAATGAAAACATTCGTTTTAAAAATTCTGAGAACAATTTCGAAGCTCAATTTTAATTTTGTGTTATTTAATAACAAGAATCGCTCAGTTCATAACAGTACAGCTAAAATACATATACAATTTAAAAATAGGAAGCAAATAAAGAATGGTTCAACAGTATCCGAATTTTTCAATTTTGGTCGAACGAAAGAGTTTTTGTCCAATTTTCCTTGTACGGAAAAGGAGAAAAAAACTGAGCAATCAGACTTTTAATTATCAGTCTTGTTAAATCGCGTTTTTGAGCGTCAACGATTCTGAATTGAAAAACCGGCTATGTGGGAGTTGGATTCGCACACCGAGGATTCCGTATAAACTTCAAGGTATTTTGTTAATATACTGAATGTTTCTGGTTTTAAGATTTTTGCCTTAAGATGCGCTGTAAGACATTGCTTCTTGCCCATAATTCTAGGCTAACGGGAAGCACCTTATAAGTTGTGATTCCCATAAGTGTCGAAATGGCCATAAACGGCCGCATCTTTTTTACATAAACTTTGAAGTTTGATTTTTTTCACAGCTTCAAGGGACTATAGACTTGAGTAGGTAAATAGTTTTATTTTTAACTCGATACCTCCTTGTTCCCGAGATAAAGGGTCTTGACAGACGGACAAAAACGTTATCTTTTATGGGTTCAGTTTTTTCTATGTGAGGTACGGAACCCTAAAAGGAAACATGAATGACTTATTTTTTGTTCAACCTCTATTGACTTAATTATGACTTGGCTGACTGTTGTTTTAAAATGGTGATGCTTTTAAATAACAAGCTGGATTTTACAATATTTGAGTCACTTTAATTTTTACCTGACTACAGCAAGACGGAAGGGCTATGTATAATACACGGCAATGCCTACATCATTAGTTAAAACATTAAAACAATATCAATTAATTCTTTTACATACATAAAGGTCAAGAAAGTGATAGTTATGTATTGAAAAAAAAACATTACATTACATTCTCAAAAGCCTAGTAAGGAAGTGAGGTACAGCTGACTATAACATAATTAACAGCAATTTCAGACCTGGCAGTTAATTAAGAATCTCAAAGTAAATAGCTAATGAAAGGCACTATGTTCACTTAATAGCTATTTATCGGAAAACGCAAGGAGCGCTGGCGGTAACTAATCTGGAAAAATCGTTGATCAACATCTTAACCCATTTCCCGATGCACGTTAATTTTATAAAGCTGCGGTAGAACTTGGGTTCGTATTAAATTATTAAATAAGCGAAGTATCCTTTTGCCCAATGCGGCCGGTACAACAGAAAAGTGGTGATAAATTTTACTTAGAAGTCAAAATACATTTCCCGACATCTATACTATTTAATTCAAACTGTTTGCACTCAAACCGTGATGGAACTCGAATCCGAATTTAATTTCGCCTGTAGTGATGGGAAACTTCGTTGAGACCGAGTTTATCCGAAACAATTCGAGGTGACGAACTTAACAAACAATTTTCGCTCGTCGTCGGAACTTTAGTGATTCGACATTTTTTGTCTGAACGTAGTTTACGAGTGCCGTGTCGAGGTTACGCGCGAATGAATGTTATTTTCTGTTATTGTGTTCAAGTTTTATTGAAGAAAAATTGATTGTTAGGGTTTTTGGGGCTGCGGTAAAAGATTATTATTTGTTTAGGGTTCTTGAAGAGGGGTGAAATGTTTGTTGAAATATTTGCGGTAGGAAATTAGTTTATTTGTAGAGCTGATATTATTTATTTTATTATATTATATTATTATAAATAATGATGGGGGTAGTGGCTTGTAGGTTAAATATACTGAGATATAAACTGATACTATATCTCATTTTATCTGAGTATAAAACAGCTTTTTACTTTTAGTAATATTACAGAATTGTATGATTCCCTTTAAAAATAAAATGCAACCACGAATTTCTACGAGATTTTTTCTCTCTCTGAAATAGCAAACATGTGATCGGATTTTGATGTTATTCATTGGTGTATTTGGCGGCGATTACCTCACGAGGCAAATCTTATTACGCTTGAGTACGTGGTAAGCCGATTTCGAAGTGAAGAAGTGACGAGATCAACCAGCCTTGCTTTGGTTATATTTAAAATTGGTACATCATTTCGACAGAAGTGTTTTTATTTTTTCCAAGTAAAAGGTAAAGCCCTGAGACCAACTTATCCATGACGTTTTATCTCAAACTAAAAGCATTTATTTCAATTAGATCATTACAGGCTCTTTTGAAAGACAGATAAACAAAAAAATCGAAGCTACAGTCACAACGTATATTAACTTGTGAAGTACTGTAGGTATGCCTATTCTAAATCGTAGATCTCTATAGAGAAGAATGGGCACTCTTTTACTTCAAAATACATTTACAAGATATTGATCTAGAAAAAAACATTATCTAGCTTTTTCACTCATTTTATCACATGTCTAGACAGATAAAGCTCTTAAAAAAATGGGTCCATTTCCAGTATAACCGTGTTACTATTGTTATCTATCAAGTTATCACCAGTGCCTGTCGGGGCTGCCGGATGTTCGTAAGATACCACGGCCTCGACACAAAGGGCTAAGAAGGAACATGGGTGGTCTTTAGTCAGTAGAAGTCTGACACTCTCTACCATTCTGCCATTTCATGATTTCCCACCATCCAAAAATACTCTATTCGCTGCCTAAAAATACAATGACAAGAAACTGAAAATGTTTTCCTTCAATCCGAGATTCCGAGTTCGAGACCCTAGAACAAAACGAGTATGATCCCTTCATATAAGTAGGTTAATTGAATCGAAATGTATCAGTGGTTATAATCACAGCTGGTATTAGGGTCAGGCTGAATTCAATAGGACGGAAGATCTTTTAGTTTACGAACGGAAATTATTGTCTACAAGTTTTTGAGTGATTCATTTTAGGTTTAGATTGGGGTTAGATTGTGTTTGAGAATGTTCAGTGATTGTTTTTAGGAAACACTAGCGGACGTCACGCGGTTTCACCAGCGTAGTTTCTGTTCCCGTGGGAATATAGGGATAAAAAGTAGCCTATGTCACCCGGGGATAGTGTAACTTCCCATGCAACGATGAAAAAATGTTTCAAATCGATCCAGTAGTTTTGGAGCCTGTTCGTTACAAACAAACAAACTTTCCTCTTTATAATATTAGTGTAGATAACACCACGCCTGTAATCCCAACTTTATATCCCTGTATTCCCACAAGATCGGGAACTACGCGGGTGAGACCGCGTGACGTCCGCCAGTCTTATATATTTTTTTAAAATGAGTGTGAGGGACGTAATTGGCACTATCGAGTTTAGTGAAGGTCTACTAGTTTTCACTCTTATGCCATATGTAAAGGGTAAAAAGTGATCGACCTATTTTCAGAATCTATTTTTTTTTTTTAAATATGTTTGCTTCGAGAGGAAGGATGTTTGCATGTACATAAAATTGTTTGTTTATTGTGTGACTTTGAAACAAAACTTGTTTGTTAGGAATTTACTTGTTCAGAGAAATAGCTCTCCAAACTTTTTAAATACAAACCCAATCGAAAAAGTTTATTTTTACAAAAGATAATTTAAGTCACATCTTTTAAATGTGACAAACATTACAGATTTAAAAGAAAATCTTATTTAACTTGAAGAAGAAAAAAAAACGCTGTGCCCACCACAAATCAATTGGGATAACAAGAGAATGAGGATCTTCGTTAATTTTTGTGACTTGTTGTGTTTTGTTTTGACCGTGTTCAATCGCCGACATGAAAACTGCTAAAAATTCACGAAAATGTTATGTTATTTCAAATAACTAACAGAATCCTTATCCTTGTCGCACGAAACGACCATTTGTACTATAACCACAGAATACATAATAGTACTACGTATATAACCGTGACGCTACTATGGCGATATGAAATATGACGTCACGTTAATATAGCGCCGTCTTTGTCTAACATGTGATTTAAAATCAGTTAAAACTAAGCCATTTTCTGATCAATTTTATTACTTTTTTCAAACATCGTGTGTTATTCTGTTAGATCTTTGAAATAACATAACATTTTCGTGAATTTTTAACAGTAGTCAAGTAGACAAATTCTAAAAAAATTAAAGGAAAGACAGTTTAAAAGTTTTAAAATTAAGAAAAACGAAGCCTCACAAGAATTTAAGTTATTTTAGTAAAAGAAACTAGCCATGTGCAGGTCAGACTTGAACATGAAGGGTTCAGTACCATTGTAGTAGATATTGAAAGATTTTTCATGTTATTTTAGTACCATAGACTTCTTAAGGGTTTTCCTGTAATCTATAAGTGTTGAACTAATTTCTGTATTTTTTTCCAAATAGGCTCAGTAGTTTCGGAGATAGAGAGATAGATAGAGACAGACGCACGAGTGATATTATAAGGTTGAGGTACGGAACCCTAAAAAGGTTATAACAAAAAGTCCAATTAAATAATAAAACCGGACAAAGTCCAAACAAATCACAAGGCACCTTTTCCCACGCACGTCCACTTTCATCACTTGAGACCTAGCTAGGTTTAAACTAGGTTCGTTAGGTCTCGGTTGGACCCACTTAGGAGCACTTGGCTCTTTAACTTGCCTAATTAGTCTAGGTTTAACCTTGAAACCTAAACAAGCCAGAGATTTAAATATTTAGACTAGTCCTAGCGCGCCAAAAACTGATCACGTATTCGTTTTGTTTTGTTGAAAATGACATTTGACTAGTTCTGTCTCACTCTTTAACACCAAAAACGGGTATATATCGTTTAATGCGGGATATGCGATATACTCTTTTTATGGTGGCTATGAGTCTCTCGCGGAGACAGCCCGAGGCAGATCGAGTGCTCTTGTTCGCACGAGAACGAATCAAGCTATACAAATGCGGATCTTTCATTGTACTGGAAATCTTTAACAAAGCGAGGTCATGATATACTGGAAAGTGGAAATGTTTATTTTGTTATGTCGCCGTACAGGAATAATAATTAAAAGTTATTGATTTTCCTACATCTTTCTCTTACATTATTAGTTTCATTTATGCCCCGTGGGGTCAGATAAAAACCACAGAACGCCACCTGCTACGATCCTTACATACTCCAATTGCCTCCAACGAAATATTTAAACCTTTCTTTTATTTAATCGTTCCTCGCTTGTTCTCCTCTCGTCGACGTTAATACTTTTAGAGGGCATGTCTAACGATATAAATCTTTTGATATGAGCTGCCCAAAATAACGGTGCTTTTCACTAAAGAACACCGGGGATCGTAATTAACATAATAAGGTGAATATATGCTTAAAGTTTGACGCAATCTGTTTCTCTTGGCGAAGCAAGCTGGTGAGTTTTACCACATTTTGTTTTGTGTATTTTATATGCTTAGATTCTCAGGTAGATACAATAATATGTTCTTACTTCATACTGACTTCATATTTCTTTTTAGGATTCCGTAATTAAAAAAAAAAGTAATCCTTATAGGATCACTCTGTTCGACTAAAATAAAAAAAAACAAGAAATTTTGTTCAACACTTTAGATTACAGGCAAACTTAAAAGAAGTCTATGGTGCTGAAATAATATGGAAAATCTACAACAATGGTACGGAACCCTTCATGTGCCAGTTCGACTGGCACTTGGTCAGTTTTATGATGTCTTTTTATTTCAGGAACCGGAAACTAAGAATGAATAGCTTTATTTTATCAACACTATCGAGTCGATACTATCGACAATCTCATCTCTCTCAAGGCATTGATTTAACCAACATGCTCAAAGAGGTTTCTTATCTCTATAGACAAAACAGTTACCTTTCATTTAGTAGAACATCTTCATTACCGCACCTTCTAATTAAGAGACGGACTGAAACTAGGATATAGCATTTTCGACTAATCATCATCATTATTTCAGCCAAAGGACGTCCACTGTTAGACATAGGCTTCCGCAAGTGTCGCTAATTGACCGGTCCCGTGCGTCTCGCATCCAGCCTTTGGGCACCATAGGCCAGTGGCGTGCAGTGGTCCCCTACGATGGGTAGGCTACGAATAAATGACAGCAAAAAAAAAAAAAAAGTAAGCCTGTAAAAACAAAACTTTTATATACCATTCAAAAACTCACCACATTATTCAAGGTTTAACTCACGATTTTCTAATGACGAATCTTTCTTCTGTTTGCATAACAGAAGAAAGATTCGGCCACCTCAAATATCTCATCCAAGTGAGTGGGTGATAGTTACAGAACACGTAACTTGCAAGATTTTGGATAAATTCGTAATTCGGGTACATGTCTACCTTTAGATACAACTTGAATCTTATCATTATACGATCCGCCCCTAAGACGACCCACTGACCGATAATTGAGAACACTTATTACCTTTAACATGTAATAAACACACATTATCAGCACAAACTTCACAAGTAAATACCATTGTTATTTGTTACGTGAATAAACAAGTAATACACAACAAAATTAATATTTACACTACTGTTAATAACGTTAACTGTACGTTTTCGGTTTCAAAACAAAATCGCATTATATATTGCTTGTCACAACAATGAAACAGTAGGTAATGTCTTCCTCTTACGTAAAAAATAATTTCTAGGTTATTATTGTCGATAGAAAAATACTAGCAAATAAAATTGCATCATTTTCATATCGAGTTTGTTCACAACAGCGGTCAACATTTTTTGCAGGATTATACGAAATCCAATGAATGAGGTGACAAGTTGACAATATTGCGAACATCGAACTAAACAGGTGCTGCGCTCTATGCACGGAAGCCCGAAGTTCGCGAAGCGCGAAATTAAAATTTCCTTACTTTTTGCAATTTACAGGCCAGTGCTAGGTTGTATGTTCATTAAAATATGATTTCCGGTTTTAAGACGTATGTAGTCATATTTTATTCAACATACAACCTAGCACTGGCCTACAAATTGCAAAAAAATGCAAATTTTGAACTTCGCGGGTTATAGATTGGTTGTGTTGTTGCAGCCAATCACAGCCCACTCAGCTACAGTCGTAGGAGCTGCTGCGTTAAAATTGCGAAAATCTATGTATGTGTGCGGTTCATAGACACGGCCATACGTACCGATGTGACGCTGTGTGCATACAATTATGAATGGGTTTTAGACAAGTCGAGTGTTTGTCTATAAGATTCGTACTAATCGTAATCCTTGTCAATGAGTTTTAGTGGGACGCGAAAAATGGCTATAAGTATTTTAACAGGAGTTTGAACTTTTTTATGATTAATTTGTACATAGTGTTATTTTATTGCATCGTTAATTAGTTATAAGAAATGCTCAGTTGGTAAGGTAGGCTAAGCCTAAGAGCCTATATAGGGCGCACGCCCCTGCCATAGGCCCACCTAGTGGGAAGACTCAGCCCTTTCCCAATCTTCCCTACAACTCTGCATCATTTTCCGCATCCAGCCTGACTGGGCCATCAGTTCATCAAGATTAGCCTCAGAAAGAGGAAGATAAAACTTACAGCACCAAACAGCTGGGAATAGAAGTAGCAGATGAGCGTCATGGGGATCGCGTAGCTCCACACGAAGATGCAGGCCACGAACACCTTCGTGTCTTGGTCATCCGTGAAGTAGTCGAAGGAACAGGTCGTTAGGAAGCCCTCTGTAATAAATAAATTCATAAAAATCATATTTCATCCGCGAAGTATTAAGGAGAGGTGAATAGAACTTTCTCATTGCGCCGGTTATGTTAATACGAGCAAGTCTATTGCTTTAGATCAGGCTTAGATCCTTACTCCGGGCTGCTACTGTCTGCTGCTGCTCATAAAATATCATCACGCCTGTAATCCCCAGAAGGCTTAGCAGAGGTGTTTCCATTAGTACACTCACACATCCCCGGTTATTTAACCGTTCTGAGAAATTACTTATAGAAAACTTAAATGACACTTTGTCGAACCCAATACCTCATATGTATTTATAGTATTAGAGCTTAGGAGCAGTCAATTGTGAATGTGTAGGTTTATAGGTTTTCTAGAATCCTTAAGGTTAAACTCACTAACTAGTGTGATTCACAATTACTATTGGAAAACTTGGAGGAACGTTGAAAACTTTACCAAATTAATCATACTATGACCCTTTAAGATTCACATTCGATTCCATTTATTTCGTTCTGCTTGATGCGTATGTTTATGACTAAGTCCTGACGCACCAAACACACTCCTCATAAAAATTTAAAGTCGATTACTCATCGGATTACAATCGACCGTTTGTACCAAGACAATGGTGCTAATCTCCTGTTTTCGACGGATGCGTGCAATTTGTCGCACAATTGGTGCACTTAATCAGTCGGTTAACTCAGAATTACGTGTGCCGTTGGTGCGAAATGCATGTTTCGAATACATCTGTGTGTAATTGGATTTAGGACGCGTTGGATTTGGAAATTGGTGGCGGCATATCTGTGGACAGTTGGACATGCTCACTATTGTAGATTTATAAGTACCTAATTGTATCGAGTACTGGCGGAAAAACATAGAACAGTTGTGAATGAAGCCAGTAGATATGGCTACCTTAGTCTGTGAACACATAACATAAAATCACGCTTGTAATTCTCAAGAGGTGCACCCATTAGTACACAGACATTTTGGCAGTTATGTATTTAAGCCACATGTGAGCGAGACTAATAGCCCATAGCCTTTCGCTATTTTTCAATCGGGCACAAATTCGCAGTTGCGGTTGCGAACACTGCTATACCAAAGAGTTAGTCAAAAAAGTCTTTGATATAAGTTAAATTGAGCTATATTCGGGTTTGAAACTTTATTTCAGTGTCACGATTGAACAGAACGAAAAATTCTAAGGAGAAAATATTAGTTGACTCATCTACGTGCTTAGACAAAATTACTAGGTATATTTTTAAATACTCTCAATAAGATTGTCCTTTTCTTGCGGTTTGGAAATCTTAAAATGACCTCTCCCGCTCTGGGCGGAGCGGAAAAGAGTGTCAGACTTGTACTGACTAAAACTCACTCATGTTCCTTCTTAGACTTTTGTGTTTCAGGCTCTCCGGCACTACCTAAGTTCTTCAATCTCATGCCACTTTACTTTTCCATTACTGACAGAATGTCACTTAATTTAAGGTCTTGATAATTATGTGAATCTTCAGCAGACTGATTAATATTTCTACTACTTACCGTGAGCACGACTAGATTTTGATTTAGGATCGAACAATTAATAAAAAATACAAGAACAGCAATAATAATAAATTATGTGTGAATACAAAGATGTATGGAATCTACGGCACGGTTGACGCAGTGGCTGAGCGATTGGACTGCTGCACTGCGTGTCGCGGGTTCGATCCCCGCACGGAACAAATATTTATATGGCCCAGATATCTACTTGTTTTTGGGTTTGGGTGTTTGGTTTGTGTATGTGAGTTTAAATGTTTGTAAACGCACCCACGATACAGAAGAAATTCCTAGTGTGGGGCAACGTTTTATTAAAGCAAATCTTTATATATATAATTCTTCTGTACGTACACACGTACAGAAGAATTATATATATAAAGATTTGATGTCACTGAACTCCTCCTAAACGGCGGGACCGATTTGGATGAATTTTTTTGTGTGTTCCAGTGGTTTCGAGAATGGTTTAAATTTACAATTGGACCCGGCGGAATTGAACAGCAGCGCCACCCATACACACGTGCAGTTGAATTATATATAAAGATAATAATACGTATAAAACCTCATGCCTTTAATCCCTTATCCTTCGAAGATTACCTGATCAATATGTTTAAGTCCCATGTAATAGGGGGTAAGCCTATTGACATCAACGGGGCCCAAATCTAGACTTCGTGACTGGTGTTGAGACATTCCTGACATTAAAACCTACACAGCCCAGTTCGCGAATTTAACCCAGTCCCTGCTATTGCTGGCTATTGCGTATCTTTTAAATGCTATCATATAGTGTCCATCAATTAAATGTCAATTGGTTTTGTACTAAACCATAACCAGTTTGACAGTTAATCCATGGACAATATGATAGCCACTGACATTTAAAAGATATAATACGCAACAATAAGTCAAGCAATAAGTTACCTTTTAATTTTACATTGAATGGAACTAAAACTTCCCAAATTACCTTTATTTAAACAAAATATTTGACTCAGAACCGTCTTTGGTATAAAGAACAGTCCCTTTCCCCATCTCAAATGAACGTTTTAATATTTGCGAGCTCCATTATGTCCATTAATTATTAATGTCTAATTTATTCGCGACTCCTTAATGAATGGCTTCCGATGGTGATATTTCTTTTTAATTGAATATTTAGGAAATATTCATTAAGAGTACGAAGTGTTGTTTGGAATCTCTTTTGATTGTGTTTGTGGAGTGTGTTTATGTGAAATCATGTTGAATTATTTCTCTCTTGAAGTTTTTCTTCATGTTTCTGGCCTCCTGGTAGTTTGTGAGACTTTACTACCCTTGTTTCTCATATCTCACGGATAAATCATATTACAATAAACTAATAATAATAGTAACTGGGTGATATTACCTAGGGTCCTAGGTCCTAGACATAGAGTATTAAACCACGTCCTAGGTAACCATAGGACACAATCTAGTTTAGTCGCCTAGCGGTTTAGTGTATTCACCCGGGTGATATCACCCTGTAGCTGTACACTAAACCCTTTAAGCACCGGGAACAAATCCTCCAGGGAGCTTAGTTTTTGATGAACTCGATCTCACTTTGATTTCGTCGCTTGGAAAATAAATTACGATTCCAGACAGACAGAGATTTTAATGGTTGAATTTCATAGCCCATTTGGTGTTGTCATGTTAAAAATCTACAAACATAGCCAAAATCGGTAAAACTCCGTTGTCCGAAAAACCATACGTTAAAAGGCCTCGTCACAGTAAGAGGGTGGGCCGTTATACCCCATGTGGGCCCGGTGCGGTTGTACTTACCGGGTACGAATCGCCCCCAGATCTTCAGAGCGGGTAGTATGGTGAAGGGCAGAGCCCAGAACCAGGTAAAGGCTATCAGTATGAACGCTTGCACCTTGTTTATCCTTCCGTCAAGAGGGCAAGATATCGTCCTAAAAGAAAACAGTATAATATGTACACTTGAAAATATAACAATGAAGGCACAATAATCAATTAAGGAAAAATATTTATCTGTCGCAGATACAGAAAAAAAAAACAATACACAAACAACGCTTACAGATATAAAAAAAATACAACAAGCAGGGATTACAAAAAATAAGAAAATGTTGCACGTTGTGACTACGACAAGTAGGTTGCCACTCAGCATGGTGCTGTGCTATGGTCACCCACAGCACAGCGCTGGTTTTCAGTGGTCACCCGTGAGATTTGGGTTAAGGTGGAATTAAGGTCCGGAGGACACGGTGGAGCACACAGTGGAGGTGTGCCCCGCTTGGGCGGAGCCCCGCCGTGTTCTCGTAGCGGCGATCGGCGGCGGCGACCTCTCGCGCCCGGCCCTGGTGCAAGCCATGGTCCGGGGCGAGGAGGAATGGGACGCCGTCGCCTCCTTCTGCGAAGCAGTGATGCTGGCGAAGGCGGCGGAACGCGAGAGGGAGAGAACCTCTCGTCCCCGCCGCCGCGGGAGGCGCTCCGGGCGTCGGGGGTCCCGCGATGACCTCCGGCCACCGTAGACGCGGGCCTGTGGACGGTGAGTGATGGGCTAACTCGCCGTCCGTCCGTCTCACGACGAAAACAGGCCGTGTCGACGGCGCGTTCGTGTTCCACGCGCGCCTCAAAGAGATGCCAGCAACATGGGAGGGGCCCGAAAGGGCCGACGCCTGTCGGGGCCGCGGGTAGTCCAACGGTTATCGCGGCCTCGACATAGAGGGCGAAGAAGGAACATGGGTGGTTTTTAGTCAGTAGAAGTCTGACACTCCCTTTCGCTCTGCCCAAGAGCGGGAGGGGTTATTCGATGATTTTACACCCACCAAAAAAAAAAAAAAAGGTGGAATTAAGGTTGTGTTTCTTTTGTTAATATATTATTATAAATAATGTTAGTATGTTACTATGTTCATTATATTATACAGACTGAAAATGTTACTAAAATAATTATAAAATTTAAATAAAATTATAATAAAAACAGACGGCCAGCTAAAGCCTTCCTTTAAGGGTTCCCTTTTGAAGTACGGAACCCTAATGAAGACTTTTATTTTTAGTGTGGGAAATCATCAAATAACTCCTGCTGTGGGCGGAGTGGAAGGGATCGTCAGACTTCTACTGACTAAAAACTATCCATGTTCCTTTAAAGCACTTTGTGTCCGGAGCCACGGTATCTCTTTCGAGCAACCGTATCTACATATAAACAATGACGACAATAATTATAGGACACTTAGGCGTCAAAGTACGCCCGCAACACTGTCATCCAGAAACGTGCCCAGAAGACTGACTGCATTGCCATGTTGAATGGCAATGCTGATTCTAAAACTATAGGGCAAACTGTAAGTGACACACGTGAAGGTGACAAACAACTGATGCACTCTCGCTTCACTTGAGCAATTCGTATCATCTTGTCACGCCTTAAAACCTAATACAATTTGGCCTGATCTAGGGTTCGACCCGTTCACAGCTGGCGCTTGTGACCATTAGATCACGAGGCATCAAGTTCGCCATTTTATCCAACGGGAGCTTAAAAATCGGCCAAGTGCGATTATTCGGACTCGCGCACAAAGGGTTCCGTACTATTATCTATAAAAATCGCGTTTGTTGTGTGGGAGCCCAACTTATACTTATTTATTTTATTCTGTTTTTAGTATTTGTTGTTATAGCGGCAACAGAAATTAAATACATAATTTGTAAAAATTTCAACGGACTGGCTATTGCGGTTCATACAGCCTGGTGACAGACAGACGGATGGACAGCAAAAGTCTTAGTAATAGGGTTCCGTTTTTACCCTTTGGGTATGGAACCCTAAAAAAGATGAGCTACAGGCGATAAAACTCAACTAACCTTCGTTTTGTTCAAGCTGCAATAAAAACTCCAGACTCGTTCAAGAACTTTGAAAACAATATCGTAGTTAGTCCCTTTGCGGAAGTCGAAGTCTTTACTGCATTATAAAATTCAAACCCACTTGTATCGCCTAAAATTATTTATCGAAATATGAACGCTCTTTTAGGTTTATTAATTTGGTAAACCAGAGCAAATAAAGAACTAATATTGTTTTAAAACGTGATTTTCAGCCAATTACGTGGATAATTTGCCTTTAATCATTCATCTAATAAAATAAATATAAATCAGACATATAACTGGACTATTTTGGGTTCTGGTGAGATCATTTTCGAGTCCAACTGATGTCAGAGAATGTTTCTACAGATTGAGTTTCGAACAGTCATGACGTCCGAGTCTTTCCATGAACCGAGAGCTAGACTATTTTTGGTCAAAAAATCACCATTGCCATAAAACGTGGCAATGCTGCCAGCGTTTTGGGCACTATAATTCCTGTTGCAGCGATGTGGAAGTGGCCGTTTTATTTGACGTCCTTTAATGCTTTTCTCCGTTTGTACTGGATATTTTTACTATTACTTCAAGTTTTTTTTTAAAGCATACAGTTAAAAGAAGACTCATATTGAGAGAAATGTTATTCCAGTTCTGGTGGCCTCCAATATCTTCTAACGCAGTATTGTTAATCCCATGTAGGTATCGCAAACACGTTCTGTATAGCTTCATTTCTTCTCCTCACTAACTGCCGCACTCATAGTGCTTTAATGATTACTTAAGCCATCACTTAGTTAAGTTTTTGACAGTGTGGTCATACAAAACTATGTCAAATCCTTACTAAGTGCCGGCGTAATCATTAAATATCTCTGAATACGGCAGTAACTGCCGTATTCAGAGACATTTAATGAATACTTAAGCCATTACTAACTTATGTACTCAGAGACTTTTAATGATAACTAAGCCATCACTTAGTAATGGTTTTGAAAGTTTAGTGAAGGTTATGCATGTCAAATCTTTATTATGTGACGGCTTTAGTAATCATTAAATATCTCTGAGTAGCTCAGTAAGGTAAATTATTCCCAAAGCCACTTACTTGTATCTGTCAAACGCAATGACAGCATTGGTGATAGCTCCACCGATCCCAGACAGGGAACCCAGCACAGCATATATGTCACATCCCAGTTGGTAGCCCACCATGCGCTGGTAGAACGAGTTCATGATGAGGAGAGGCATTTCTATCATCATCATCAGGTCAAATACTGCCAGGTTGATGACAAACATGTTGCTTGGACTGCGGAGCGATTTTGATCTGTGGGAGAGAAAAAAGAAACGTTGTATTTTCTTTTTAACCGTCTTCTAAAAAAAAGAAGGAGGTTCTCAACGGCATGTTTTATTTTTTATGTTTGTTCGGGCATAACTCCGTCGCTTGCTAACCGATTTAAAAAATTCTTTTTTCGCTTTTTTGTGTTTTATTTTTTGTCGAAGTTTAAAAAGTTTTTTGAATAAATATTTTAAGGAGCTGTTCTACAAGGATCTATGACACATAACAACACGCCTGTACGCAGAGGTGTAACAATAGTACACCTGCATTTCACCAGTTATATCCTAGGTTACACGGGACTGGCTCACCAGCCTATTGCCATCAACCGAACCCAAATCCAGAGTCCGCGGCTATTATTATTAATTAATTATTATTATTTGCTCGACCCGGGAATCAAACACAGGACATCATACTCTTTTTTTTTCTTTATTTGTTTTAGGGTTTTTTGTCTAAACAGATATGCGTGACTTTTACTATTATTTATTTAAAATTTATAATTAGGTAACACGTGATCTATACTAGGTACTCAGTTATACAAATATGAAATTTTGGGGTAAATACAGAAGTCACGACCTCATACTCAGCAGCCGAGTTTCCGACCGCTAGACCACCGAGGCAGTCAAGTAGCTAATGTAAGTTTTAAATAGGTATTTCGGAGTCGTAGTTCGTACAATACTGATAAAATACAAGGCAGACAAGTTTGAATTCACGATAAAAGGGTTACCTAGTGAAGTTACCTAGTGAGTTGGCTTTTGAAAGAGTACTTCAGCAAAACATCACTAAATACTTTGCCATAGAAGAGTTCTGAGAACTACAGAAATTAAACAGTTTGTTGTACAGAATCTGAAGCAAGCTAGTTCAATTAAACTTATTTGCTATGTAGAGTAAACTAAAACTGTTTACAGTTTTAATAAAAAACTATTAAATAATCTGACAACAAACTATATATTTTTAAATATAGTTTGTTGTCAGATTATTGAATAGTTTTCATCTTCAGTTGGCATCAAAAAACTCCTCAAGACTGTCAGCTGGTAATGTGCCCAAAAGAGAGAGTTGTATGGCAATACTTAGCCTCTCGCCAATGTAAAAGCCAGCCCTTGGGTCACCGGTCGGGGCCGCGGGTAGTCCAATGGTTATCGCGGCCTCGACATAGAGGGCGAAGAAGGAACATGGGTGGTTTTTAGTCAGTAGAAGTCTGACACTCCCTTTCGCTCGGCCCAAGAGCGGGAGGGGTTATTCGATGATTTTAACCCACCAAAAAAAAAAAAAGCCCTTGGGTCTCGAGAAACTTAAAGTAGGCATTCCATAATTTCCATTAACTGGCTAAGCATCAAACCACGGCCTCAGTGCTTTTGTTTAAACCCTTCAATGCTATAAGCCTTCTGGACACTTTTCTCTTTTCCTAAAATTCCTCCCTTTCAAATAATCTCTCCCTTTTTAATATAGATTATAAAAGCTTTCTATAAATACAAATCTTCATAGGTACATGATAGGGATGTTTCCTGACTAAACAGAATATGATTCGGTTTAGTCCGTCAGTTAGATTATCGAAAGTATTGGATACGTGTTATTTGTTTTATCAACATATCATGAGTGCAGCATGCGGTGCGATCTGACGTCTCACGAGTTTTCGAAGCACTGTATCGTCTTAATTTTTTGTAGTGAAAAAAAAATTGCGTGCAATATTTTTTGGAAATCTATCTGACTGACTTACTAGATTTTTTTTGTTAACTAGGTATAGTATATAGAGTAGTAGGTATAGGTAGTACTTTTCTATACGATTTTGCTGCAAAGTAGTACAGTTTCATATTGTGTCCACAACAATAATTATCGAAAAGTCCATCAACCTCCCATAAAGGCTACCACAATACCGGTTGACCTATAAACAGACATAGGTATATTGGGCCGCCATTACCCGCTGCGACAATACCCAATCTACGCGGACTACATAATAGCCAACCAGCGTACAAATCTGGCGTGAATTACATTAATTACAACCGATTAACTGGATTGTTTTCCTGATTCCAACCGTGTCCGATTCCAATTAGCCGATTGATATAAAGTTACGCGAGGAATTTTGTATCTGAACTCCTTTTTCTTCAAGGGTTTAAAGGAAAGAAGAATCCCTCTTTGAGAGATTTCCTTTTTGGGAAATACGTCACATGTTGCTACTTAGATTTTACGAGTTGCGTATTTCGTTGGGTGGAATTTCGAGAGTTTAAAAGAGAAATACGCTACATTATTTTGATTTCTGTTACAAATGATGAGTCTAGAATCATTTATGTTCAAAATACCTTTAAAATCACTTTAGGTAAGCTAGTGTAAAATGAATTAGTGGCGCACTTCAAATTACACAAAATTTAACAACAATTTAAGTCTCTATGATACATATCGGGACCAACATGCTGCACTGAATATGTTAAAGAGGAGTGAGCTTCTTACGTAGTAAACTGTATATTACAGATCTTACAACCCAAAAACTCACCAGTCTCAAAAACTGAACACAGTCAAATAAAAATAATAAATGATTTTGTTCGGAATTTGCTAGGAAATGAATACATTTCATTTCCTAGCAAATTCGAAACAAAATCGAAGACATTTAACAGCAACTGCGATGGAGAAGTTCAAGTAATATGTTCGTAAGTAAAACAAGATAACGACTCAATGCGAATTTATACGCGCAGTTGCCGGAGACACAATCAATGCAGAAAATGTACTGACAGCAAAGGAGTATGCCTCATGTAGTTAAGAAAATGAATGTCAAAGCATGCCTTTTGCAGGATTACTTTTAAACACAAGAAGTTGCAAAAGTAAAGACATTAATCAGCACACGAACAAAATGGCGATAAAATAGTTAACTGTCTGCATCGTTAGTTATTTCGTTCACTATACAGCCCCGAACATCAATATGCTTATCAACGTTTAACGTTTAGAAGCAATTTTCATCTACTGTACTGATTTAATTTTTATGTTTTGTAGAGAAACTAATATTTTGGATCCTATATTATCATAAAGTAGGTCATATCTTATCATTGCAGTCGTGATTCTCGCGAGATTCCAGTTTGAACTTTGTCAAATGTAAACTTATTATTGCTCGGGACTGTTTCTGTACTTATTTGCAACTTTAAGTTGTAATAGTTTTAGTTTGAAGTTGAATAGTGGCGGATAATGGTGTGGTCTTCTTAATGTAGTATGAGCACGTCACATAGAAGCGATGGGGTCATCCTGTCTGTGGTTTTGGCAACGGTTTACCGTTTGCAGAGACTATACAGTTAGAGTAATTGGGTCTCCATAAGTGCGAGCATAGTGTGGTCAGGACAGCCAGTCCTATGCTGATTCTGATTTCAGAAAAAATGTTCGTTATTATAACTAACATATTATGGTACAAAAATGTTTGTACGCTTAGATCTTTTAAACTGCACACCGGATTTTAATGCAGTTTTCAGCAATAGATAGAGTGATTCAAGAGGAAATCTTAATATTGCTTAAAAACAGGTACAGGAAAATGTGAGACACTGAATCCAGAGCTCAGTTGTCGTCCTTTTATTTCAGGACTTTTACCATTTAGGTTACAACGGGGCAAGATTTTCAGAAAAGGTAACAAAACATATTACTTAAAATTAGGTTTAATAGTTAACATTAAATTCTTAATGAAGCTGTAATGAATTCAATGACGTTTTTTAAATCAATTTTGGTTAAAGTTTTCCGACAGCCTAAGCATGCAATATGCAAGAATAGTGATCAATGTCCCTTTCCTGTACGTAAAGAACGTAACCCTTTGGAATATACAGCCGAAAATAAACCAAGCAGAAAGTGCGTGACGGTGTAAGGGACAAAAAGCGAGGTCTTTGGGTCCGGGACAAATGTTAAAAGGGCCGTCACCGGGTTGATTACGCTAGCCTTAAGGATGTGAGCACAGGAAGTTCCCTTAATGACTCCCCTAATGAGACACAACTTGATGTAAAGAATGTATGCTAGAAAGGCTTACTGGGTTATGTTTCGTATTTATTGTAAGGAGTCTTTTTTGAAACGTCGCGCGTCGTCGTAGACTAAGATTTCTCCTGTGTTTTTGATGTGTGTGTGAATAATGTTTGGTATTTCTTCTAGTATTTTTGGTGCGATGACAAGCGAATTCGCGGGGGTTTAGACATATACAGGGTGTTAGGTTAAACGAGGGACATATTGAAGGAGGGTATTCAGTATCCGATTCTCGTCCCAAATATGTAAAAAACCTATAACCTTAATTTGTGACGTAATTGTGCCATCGCCCCGCACGCTCTTCAGATCTCACTTTTTAGACTTTTTTTTGCCATTGTCCTACGCCAGTTTTAAAATATGAAGGGAAAATGGATTACGCCTAAAAGTCATTGATCTGTGCACATTTTCTGTGATAAACGTAAGGGAGACTTTTCCGAAATATTTGGTATGGTTTTGTCTGTTATTTATCAGTTTTCTTTTTTTGTTTACATTTTTATAAGTATCATGTAAGCATGCTCTATAGCAGGTTTCAATATGTCCCTCGTCCAAACTAAGAAACTGTTTTATTAACTGAAGATCATTTTTTTTCATGATCCATATTGTGTCCCACCCCACTTGATGGGCAAGGGTACTCCCTCCCTGTCTCCTTACAAACCTCTCTAGTTTGTGCAATTTCACAAGAGAATTATAAACAATAATAAATTAATTTACGCCTCACAACACGAAGATTAATCTAGTCAAATGTGTTTGTGTTTCAACAAATTCCTTGATTGCTTAGTTATTAGCAATCAATAAATTGTCGCCTGTAAACAAACAAACTTAAATTGGTTTAGACAGCGTAGGCACCTACCTAGTTAACATCAGACAGTTTCGACTAAACTTCATACGTCAATTTATGAGTATTATTTAAATATGTGCTGCTTTTGATAACCTATACCTAACCTTGATCTAGCTCGTCTCATTTTAAAAAGTGCAATACGTCATTCCGAAAATTGCTACGTCGAATTACACGACGCCGAATGTTTGCAACAACGAATACTGTGAGTACGAAAGCACGCAGCGACGCATTCCGTTACAACGAATGCACGAGATTTCGAATCACGGAACAACGAATGCATGTTACAACGAATATCGTCACACCGAATCACGTGACCACGAAATAACGTAACAACGAACGTATCATCGACAGCAAAACAGTAAAAAGAAATCAAAATTTTTTACTACTTTAATTATGCATCGGTTAATTGCATATTGCACTAATGGCGGCCATACCCACACGTTTGGTATGGCCAAGTATTTTCACGTGTAGCCGGCAATATTTTTAAGATGGCCGGGCAATACTTACCAATAGTACAACCACATATCGTCCCCTTACTGCAAAACCCAACTAACTGTACAATATATAATTTCGATAAAATCGTGTAAAGGTTCGAATCGTAAAATTTCCATTAAAAGAGCGATAATGAGGAGAGTACGTGTGTTTTTAATATGAGTATCTTATTGTATTCATTTTTCGGGTGGAAGATATGTATATCATTAAATAATGATTACTTAAACGGTAAACCGTCACTTAGTAAAGGTTTGACACATTTTTGTATGAGAAAACTGTCAAAACCATTACTAAGTGATGGCCTAAGTATTTATTAAAGCTCTCTGAGTGCGGCAGTAAAAGATGACATTCTGGCCAATCACAGTATATCTACGTGACGTATGTGTAACGCCTGTAATCCCCGAAGAGTTAAGCAAAGGTGTACCTAATAGTACACCCACATTTTGCCAGTTATGTTTAAGTCTCATGTAAAAGGGGGCGACCCTATTGCCATCAATCGGGCACAAATCCAGACTCCGTGTCTGCCACTGACAAATTCCTGATTGAACAACCCAATAATACTTTAGACCTGGGAATGTAACTAAAGATGTCATGCTAAAAAACATTAGCACTTGCGACAAACGAGGCAGTCAAGCCCGCCACACTATTCCCAAACCACTGTAACTAAAAACAACTAAAAAAAGCGCAGAGACAATGAAGCTCGACGAAGTCCCAGAGAAATGATTTAACTGTTTTGGATCCCGCAACGAAATTAATCAGAAAAGAATAGCGGAGGAGTAGGAAAAACATAATTTCCACTTCCCTCCATATTAGCAGGAGACAGTCCAGAACAAGGCCAACAGGCACACAGGGACGTATACAACGAGGCAGTCTACATTTACCTACTGCATTGTAACATAAGGTTTGAGTAAAAAAAAAAACTACAGGGAATCATTCAAATCTCATTGGCTCAGTTACAGCTAACCGTAAAGAAACTGGAAACAACAACACATCAAAATATTCGCTGTCAATACATAAATCATTCCAAATTCAAATCAAAATGACATTTAACGTCAACAAAAGAGCCAATCAATTTCCAACAAAACGATTTCTCTCCCGAAGCCGAAATAAGTAGATCCAACGAATAAGCATTTGCAAAACATAAAAATATATAGTAAAAACAACGTAACGGCCTAAAATCTCGGCAACAGCGCCCAGTGACACAGATAGCAGTAAAACGACCAAGATAAATATGGGGTAGGCTGTAGTGGAAGCTACGCTATGGGTAGCGAGTGATCGCGATATTAAAAGGAAAGGATATGTTAACATTTTTATGTAAGTGGGGAATCTTTGTTTTTGCAGTTTTCGGCTCCATAACAAACACACCTGCGGCTCGGGTGTGAATTCCGCTTCGAATGCAGTAACAAAATTCCGTCTCTTATAAGTACACACATCAAAAGTGTCTAGGGATCAAGCATTTTTATGCGGATTTCTTGAGATTGAGATGTGGCTTTGTAATAAATTTATGATTTTATAAATTTATATGGATCCTTTTTGGTGCATTTCATAATTTGAATCAGGAACTGTGAATCAAATTCGAGTAAAAGATGAAAATCAGCTGTCAATATTTTCCCTATAAAAACATACAACGCATTGAAGACATTATTAGTGCTACTGTTTCCCTACTACTGATTAAAACCAACGTTATTATGGAGCGGCGACGTCATTTAAGCAGGGAAGAAATGCTCAGAGCCGTGGGAATGATAGAAGCTGGTTCCCGGCAACGTACTGTGGCTTTAGCTCTGAATACAAGTCAGAGTGTTATCAGTCGACTTTGGACACGTTACCGAAGCACTGGTACCGTGGCTGAGCGCCATGGAGGACGGTATCGCTGCACCACACGGAGACAAGACCGATACATTCAAATCTTAACTCGAAGAGCTCCAACAATAACCGCCATGATGTTAGCCGTGAGGCTTCATCACTCTTCAGGGAACTTAATTAGCGACCAAACAGTCAGAAACCGCTTGCATGAAGTGAACCTTCATTCCCGAAGACCGCTACGGGTACCACCTATAGCAATGCACAATCGTAGGATTCGATATCAATGGGCTCTTGAACACAGAAATTGGGCAGAAGAACAATGGCGTTGCGTGTGCTTTTCTGATGAGTCTCGTTTTGGTATGAGACCGGATACAAGACGTATACGACACTGGAGAACCCCTGGACGCCAACAGCGATTAAAATCCTGCCAGGAAGTCCATCCTTATAGTGGTGGAACCATCATGGTATGGGCGGGTATTTGGATCGGCGGAAGAACTGAGTTGATTTGGATCAAAGGCAACCTCAACGCTCAAATTTATGCTGAGACGATTGTATCAGACGTCATCGTTCCTCTACAAGTGCAAATCGGTCCCTTATTTCAGTTAATGCATGATAATGCACGACCGCACACCGCAAGAGTTGTAAGACAGACTCTCGCCGCAGCTAACATCAATGTCCTGCCCTGGCCTGCTCAGTCGCCAGACTTGAACCCGATTGAGCATGCATGGGATATGCTACAGAGAAGAGCTCTGCCGAATATGGAGGGTATCCAGTCGCAAGAAGACCTTTTTTTGTTGTTGCAACGAACATGGGCGGCCATTCCACAGCGTGATTTGGATGAACTCATTTTGAGTATGCCAAACCGATGTTCTTGTGTTGTTAGTGTTCGCGGTAGAAACACGGATTATTAATTGTTTAAGTTACCCAATAAAATTTTAAAGAAAACTGTTATTTCAGTCTTTTTTTCGAACTTTAATGTTAGTGGTTCAAATGTCAAAAATCCCTTTATTAGGAAAATGGCAAATTTCTTTATTAATGCAAAGGTGACTTGGTTTATCGTTACTGTGCACAAACGAAAACACTTTATTTGATGAATCCTTAAAGAAAATTTTAATTAATATCAATCAGGAGAAAAGTTATTGCAAAAATATATGTTGATCCCTAGACACTTTTGATGTGTGTATTACAATAGGATCTCAAAAAATTTAAACTCATCCTATCAAAAGGATTTCTTTCTGGATTTGCATTATTGTTTTTTCAAATTTTTCTACTTAAATTATTTAAGTTTTGGACAAAACAATTTTTATCAGATTTCATGGTAAACATGGAAAGCTAGGTAATATTTTCGTGATTGAGATTCTGTCATTCTGTGTTGCTTAGAAAACTATCAATCACAAGAGTAAACTGGGCCATGAACGGGCAAGCCAACAGGGCCCCGAGTCTGCTATTCAATAGTGTCAGAATGGTCTATCATTATTCTCATAATTGTTGATTTTAACAACACCAAACTTGTCAAAATCAACAATTAGGAGATTTTATTTTTTTTCTTTCCTGTAGCTTTATTTTTCCAGGGCCCCGAGTCTGCTATTCAATAGTGTCAGAATGATCTATCACTATTGAATAGCAGACTCGGGGCCCTGGAAAAATAAAGCTACAGGAAGCTAAACATCTCATTCCCTTCAATGGATTACGAACCCACAACAAAAAACTCTAGTCGGCGAACATCAGAAACGTTTTCCGAACTGGTGCGGAGTGCGGAGCGGTTTAGAACTTTTGCTCCTGACACGCTCTCTAGATCGCACCCGCCGATGGCTATGGCGGATTTTATCGCTGGGATTTCTCTCTGTTTATAATCATCATTGTTTGGAGATTTCTTGTCAATTGTTTTGTTGATGGGCTCTTGTTTTTGTGTTTTTTGTTTTAGATTGGCGATTATTGACTATTTATGGGGAAGAAATATAGTTAAGACTTCTGGCTTGTGGAAAAGTTAGAGGATTTAAAAAGAGAGTGTCTATGGATTTTCTAACCTGTACTTCTCTTTAGAAATCTACACTTGGGAACAAGTTATAACTTTTTAACTGTTACATTTTCTAATAATTTATTAGAAAAAATTTGGTGCTTAAAAAGTATGTATTGAAAGAGAAATAGTGCCACATCAATAGGTACATCTACATTTGAAACAAAGTTTCCGACCGGAATTGTAAAAACTGCTGCGTGGAAGTATTCCACTAGCTTTCTTTCATCTCTTTTCAGTTCAAAATTTGTTTCAATCCTCTTTCAACATAAAACAGTTAAATTGAATCTATCAGTTTCACCGTATCATATCAATTGCCTCAATCAATCTAACTAAACGCTAACTAATTAATCCTCGTAAAATTAACACACTGGAAACCAAATTAACGACCACACATTAATCGCCCCTAAGTGTATAATTAAGGTTAAACGTTTACATTTCACTAACTTAAACTTAATTCCCCAACTTGTCACCATTTTGTTCAAGCGGCAGCCATCTTGAATCTTGATGCGTTCGAAACTTAATTAAATCGCCGAAGACGTCAGTTTCACGAACGGATCGTCAAATTGTTCCACGATATTAATTTGGGATTCGCTTTTGCATTTTTAATCGAATTGTTAAGGGTTATCGACGTTTCAAAGCAACGTTTAGAGGACATCGACTTTTCGAAATTTAAAAAATAACGCGTGAATTTTCAGACCTTTTTATACGTAGTTAATAAGACAAGGAAAAATCTGACAAAGGTAAGTCTGGTTGTCATATTCAGAGTTTAATGTTAGGTAAAATATTCTTTTCGGTAACAATGATATTCTGTTTCGATTTTTTTTAGGTTTTATTTATATCTGGCTTGTTCAAATATAAAAAGACAAGGTTCAGGTATGTTCTATCCAAAAATATTAAGTAACAATGCTTTGCGACGACAAGAAATGATTAAACGTCACAAAGGCCGTTTTCGCTCAACATTATTTAATGGAAGAGATTGTTTCCTAGGCTAACCTCTGGGTAAAATCGGAAACGCGCCAATTCATGGTCACGGATGAATAATCTGGCCGTGCGCTTTCCAATGAGCCCGTGACCGTTTAGCGAAGTGAACCATGGGAAAAGGTCCACATGTTGGAAAACACCGTGGAATTATGAGATGGAAAACTTGCTAATGCCTATTTGGTAAAGATATTAAGACTTGCTTTCGCTCAAATCTTTGAAACAAATCCAAGATTCTTTAAGGCCGTTTTATTCTATTTATGGTTAACTTTAGCAAGGTTTTAACAGCAATTAGAACTATTATGTACATTAGAAGAAAGCCACATTCAAAATGAAAAAATAAAGAAAAAAGTGTTTTTACTCACGTGCCAAAAATCCAGATGACACAGCCGTTGCCAAGGAACGAGGTAACCATCAGCATGGTGTAGATGAGTGCGAGGACGTAGTGGGCATACTTGCTGACTGCAGGAAAGTTCCTCCAGTGCTCGTGTACTAGGTCCTGATGTTCCTCGGGGATGTTCCAGCCTAGCATATGCTCAACCACCTCTTGGGACACCCTGGACAACCCAACATAAGAAACAATTAGAATTGACTCTATGGTGAGGTTTGAAAATGGAATTAGTTACGATTATGATTTTTGAAAATGGAATTAGTTATGATTATGATTTAGTTCGGGGTTTAATTTGTTTTTTTTTACTTTTGGCATTATGATATTTATCGTCTTTAAAAGCAATAAAACTTGTCTCTACCAAACACAAACATAAGTTATTTATTACATAGTTTACTTAGAAAAATCCGGCATAAAAAGATTAATTAAGTTTCCGAAGTCGATATTTAATTAAAGTAATTGAAAGCACTTTGATTTTACGTGAAAAAAGAGGCTCTCTTCCAAATTAATTGTTGATAAAACAGAGCAAATTAATTAAAAGCGATACTAACATTTTTAGCGGGTAAGCCATGGGTCCGATATTGTCCGTGTAGTTCGTCGCCATCTTGTGTTTGTTTTTAAACAAAATGGCGGAAAATAAACTTGATTTTCTATTGTCTCATGGGTTTATTGGATTATAGGTATATATTGATAAAATTTAATGTTTTATGACGAAGTGAGTAGTCCGACATCCAGTCGCTTCTCACTTGTGGTTTGTGTTCGGTGTTGCACAGTTTTTATATCGTTCCAAATGGTGCGTGCCAGTTAATTCCTTAATTCAATAAAATAGTAAAGCTTCTTACTATTTGGTCAAGCGTGAAACTCGTTGTGCCATTTGTTCTCAATCTGTTTTTGTTGTTCAGATTTATTTTGTTTTTCCTTTGGAATGTTAAATACTTTGTTTATTGGTAAAGATATCTGGTCTAGACATAAATTCATATCTAAAAAATACTTCTATTCAAAGAAATGTCTTATTCAAGCAGGAGAATTATTCCAGTCCGGCTCAGGAACAATTTTAAAATACTTACTCTAACATTTTCCAGGCAAAAATGTACCTAAAAATGTATGTACTTACGTATTATACTCAGTTGAATATTATTCCTTCTTCTCAAAGAATTCAATGCTGATCTGTTTTTCATTTGTTGCGTTTGACACTACAAAACAGTTTCGCCGTCTGAGTAGGGTCCTTCATCGATTTCTGGTCAAACTACGGCATTGTTTTGGTTCAGCAAAAGCTTTACTTGCTTCTGATCTTTGAACCGAAACGTACCTAACGATTATGCTGAACTTTGTTTGGGACACTTTGTGTTTATATTGAGAGTTCTATTCGAGCCGATGGGAAGTCAGGGTGAAAATTTTACACAAACATCGGAGGGCAAATAAATTTGCATGCAGAGCGGGATTTACTTCATGTAAATAGACCTTTTTAATAATCATTTAGTGGAGTGCGAGGGTTTTTAAATAGCTGTTTTTGTTATTTACCTATATGATGATAATGATGATGAAGCAGGTCTTTTTTACAGTCTCTCTTGTTACGATTTCAGCACAACTAAGCTTATGAACAAAAGCCTTAAGCATTTTCAAAAAACTGGACTTACAATACTATTAATATCTTACTCATCACGCCTGTAATACCCGAGGGATTAGGCAGACGTGTACCTTATAGTTCACCCACATTACACCAGTCATGTTCAAGTCCTATGTAATAGCATCGCGTTAGCAATTATTAGACCAACTAGGCAGGCATTTATCCTCACAAATAATTATAAAAAAACACGATGTTCCTTCTTCCTCGACTCTGAGAAAAAATGAGCGCTGAAAAAGTTAATAGATCGCTAAAACAAAACCTTTGGGGGGGGGGGGGTGAAATCATCATATAACCTCTCCCGCTCTAGGGCATAGTGAAAGGGAGTATAAGACTTCCACTGACTAAAAACCACCCATGTTCCTTCTTCACTTCCCTTCCAGCGATGGAACAGTGCGCAGCTAATTATTTCGCTCGCGATTAAAATTACGATTCTCGTGTTCCGCGCTCGATTCCTGGCTCGTGAATTGTCCCTGAGTTTGTGATTTTGTGTGGAGTGCTGGTATTGTATAGTTTTTTAACGATTTTGCGTCGGTTTTAATGGTAATAAGTTAATTTCGTTGGCTATCGGTGAGTACAGTTACTTTTTTTTTATTTTTTTTGGGTGCGTACCTCGAATAAGTTTCATCATAGTTTAATTTTGTTTTTTTGTTTTACTATTTAATACGTTTGTGTTTTAAGTCCCATAATCTACAACATGTTGTCAATTAATGAAGACCCTCCAGATAGGGGAAAAGACCCACCGCGCCGTAATAATAGTACAACCAGGTCACCAACTACCTCCGCTAGTTCGAAACGGTTGTTTAGCGAAATGTCTCCTTCTTATATTTCGCCCGAGGATAGATCGAAACGGCTTCAAACATCTGATTCGATTGAAAAATCGTCGCCGATATTAAATGTCAGTCCGACCGCGAGCAATAACGACTTTAATTATTGTGATTTAGTCTCACAGGCGTCTGCATACTTAAGCAACATTAACGAACTTGTCAGTGATCTAGGTTCCCGCATTAATGTAGCAAATAAATCCGCTATCATGGACATGACTCAGCGCGTAACGACCATAATTTCGCTGTTGGCCATAAAGTCATCCTCCAACGAAACAAAACTAGCCAAAACGGAACGCGAATTGGATAAATTTAAATTAAATCCAAATCCAAATATCAATACAAGTGAGTGTAAAAAACGTTCGTATTCGGATTCATTAAAACTTCGCCTACCAAAGGTTGTGCCTGCTGTAGAATCACGTGCTCCGTTACCGTGTGTTGTCGCGTATCCTATCCCGGAGCGGGAGGCGGAGTACTCATCGTCATCCGCTACTAAACAAGCACTCATGAAGGCGATCAAGCCCAGTGATGACGGGTTTCAAATTGTAGGCGTTAAAAAAACCGCGAAATCTGGTGTTGTACTACGTGTCGCTAATGATAACCAAATTAAAAAATTACAATCGGTCGATGCCATTAAGTCCGCGGGCTTGCGACTTGAAAAACCGAAAGGCCGACGGCCACGTATATTAGTTAAAGACGTGCCACCCTCAATGGAAGACAATGCTTTTTTGCACGCGTTATACTGTCAAAACATCAAAGACGAGCTGCCAGTAAATGAGGATGATTTTATTAAAACAACCAAAATTTATCGTAAGCGTTCTTTGGACAACGGTCGCAAGTGGATAGGCGTTGAAATCGAGCCCACCGTACGTAAACATTTAGTGTCCACTAAGGAAAAGTTATTTATTGATTGGGCGACTTGTCGGTTTATTGATGATATCGATATAGTTCGTTGTTTAAATTGTCAACAGTTCGGTCACGTTAAGAAGTACTGCGATAACAAGTCACCTACCTGTGCTAATTGTTCCGAAGCACATGGAACAAATGACTGCCCGCATAAAGACAAATTAAATTTTATACCAACTTGCGTGGCGTGTAAGCGTTTTAAAAAACCATTTGACCATCGTTGCGGGTCACCCGAGTGTCAAACCTACAAACTGAAGCTCGAACAGTTAATCCTCAACACAAATTACTAAAATAATGGATAGTTTAAACATAGGACAATTAAATCTCCACAACGACAGGGTAGCGACTTCTGAATTAGATAAATTAATAATCGATTACAGCTTAGATGTAGTACTCGTTCAAGAACAATATCAAAGCGCACACTTACGTCACAAAGTAGTTCAGCTGGATTCAAAGTCACGAGCCGGAATTTACGTGGCTCGTTCTCCTAACTTTACAGTAACGTCTTTGCGTAACCTCATGACGCCGCACTGTGCCGTTGCGGAAGTCTCGTCGGCTTCCTATAAAGTTTACATTGTGAGCTGTTACTTTCAATATTCAGACCCAGTTGGTCCTCACATACACAACCTCCGTCATGTCTTGCGGTCACTCGCGGGCTGCAAAGTTATCGTTGGCGCGGATGTTAACGCGTCATCGTCTCTGTGGTATGGCAAGGTTCGGTCTACGGATTCCGACCGACGTTCCGCTGTCGAAGATTTCATTGCTGAAATGAACTTATCGATTCACAATACCCCTGATGCACCACCTACTTTTTGCAGCCAAATGGGCGAATCTTGTATTGACGTCACACTTTCTAGTGCAGACGTTCGTTTGGATAGGTGGCGTGTCCTACCAGACGCGTCATGTAGCGATCATCGGCTTATCGTGTACGAATTTGTTCCGATGTTTACTCAAGGTCCGTCACATGTCATTGGTAACTTTAGGTATAAATGTAAGGGCGCGAATTGGGAGTTCTTTAGTTTGCTTTTTGCATCTCACACCAAAGACTTCACTCGAGACGGGCTGTCAGCTGAAGAAAGTGCTGAAATTATGTCAGACACCTTCACTTACTGTGCTGACATTGCCATTGGTCGCGGATCTATGACCAACATACGGAGATGTGATTGGTGGTGTGACTACTTAATTGAACAACGTAAAAGTTATCGCCGAGCGCGTAGACATTTGAATAAGCTTAAAAAACAGACGGTCACCGGAGACCCACTTACCTCTGCTTTAAATGCGTTTAGAGTTGCCAAGTCCCGCTACAGAGCATCGGTAGAAAAATCTAAAGGTAATTTACTGCGGAAAATAGTAGAAAAATTGGATAAAGAAGGTCCGTGGTCTCCTTTGTATCACGAGTTCAAAGCAAATCGATCAGTGGATCTTGCGTTCGTAGAAAACATTAAAGTAAACAACAAACACACTACCGGTATTGAGGAGACAACCGAAGTTCTATTAAATACTTTGATACCTGATGATTCACCTGATAATGACAATGACTACCACCAGCAGATCAGGGCGTGGGCGGCTGTGCCACCTGAATCACCAGCGTCAGACCTTCCATCCATTGACGAATTTATTAACGTTGTCAGGAAGCTTCCACTTAACAAATCGTCAGGTGAAGATAAAATATCGAATCGGATGATAATAGAAGCATGTAAAACAGCGGCCGACGCAATTTTAAGGGTTTACAACAGTTGTATTGCAGAAGGCGTTTTTCCTCGTGTATGGCGTCGCGGCTTCATACGAATAATTCCGAAAAGCGGCGACAAGCCACCGGACGACCCTAAGTCTTATCGCCCTATAACACTACTACCATCCTTGGGGAAACTCCTGGAACGCCTTATCGTTCCACGTTTACTACCAGACGGTCCAAAATTTCACAACAACCAATTCGGTTTTACCGTTGGAAAATCTACCGTAGACGCGGCTCTGTCTGTCAGGAAAATTGTCAATACATCTCAACACAAGTACGTAGTTGGGATCTTTCTTGATATTTCTGGGGCTTTTGATAACGCATGGTGGCCGATGCTACTCCTAAAACTGAAAACTCGTGGTTGCCCTAAAAACATATACAATCTTGTTTATTCGTACTTCTTGAATGGTTCCGCGAAACTCAAGCTCGGACATCATTCTATGTCAAAGTCCCTCACCATGGGATGCCCTCAGGGTTCGGTTATGGGTCCGTATGTATGGAACGTAGGCTTCGATGACTTCCTCGCGATTCCGCTTCCATGTGGCTGTTCATTAACCGGTTACGCGGATGACGGCCTGCTGCTCGTTCAGTCAAGTACTCGGGCTGGACTCGAAAATTTGGCTGACACTTGCCTAAAATTAATATCCCAGTGGGGCGCTCGTAACCGTTTGACCTTTGCACCACACAAAACGTTTCAACTTCTTTTAAAAGGTAATCTTAAATCATGTCCTAGTATTAAATTTAATAACGTTCCCGTGAAAAGGAAGCAGTCCGTGTGTTACCTTGGGTTTGTCTTAGAGAGGAATTTTTCATTCATTGAACACATAAAAACCGTCGGTGAAAAAGCTAAAAAGAACTTTTATGCCTTAACGAGAATATCTAAATCTACGTGGGGTTTATCATTTTTAACTCTAAAGACGATCTATGGGGCTACTTACTTGGGGTGTATGTGCTATGGGGCACCAGTTTGGGCCGATAGGGCCACCATAGGAGCGGCACGACGTAAATTACTTCAAAGCCAGCGGTTGGCTTTGATTTTCTTGTGTAAAGCGTATAGGACGGTTAGTACTGAAGCCTTACCGGTACTGGCAGGGGTACTTCCAGTCGATCTTGAAGTGCAGCGCCGTGCTTCAATGTACTACTGCGCACGAGAGACCGCGGACGCAGACTTTTTATTGCATCGTGACCGTGCTAAAGTAGCTAGATTACTTAAACCACAGACTGACGTCTGGGAGGAACTTTTGTCTGAATGGCAATGTAGGTGGGATAATTCCATCAAAGGCCGACACCTCCACCAGTTCTTCCCATCCGTTCGTGAGCGGCTGGCCAGGACATGGCTGGAGGTGGATCACTGTGTTGCCCAATTTCTCACAGGTCATGGTAACTTTAAGAGTAAATTATTTTCCTTCAAGCTTGTTGCCTCGCCTTTCTGTCAATGTTCTACATCTGACTGCGAATATGAACAATCTGCACATCACATCTTATGGGAGTGTAGTCTTTGGGAGAATGAACGTAATATTATGTTAAATAGTGTACAGGTTACTTCCGGAGTTATTTATTACACGGACCTTGTAGAAACTAGAACAAATTTCCGTGCGTTCAAGCATTTTTGTCATACCTATTATTGGAATCAAATATAACAGCTCACAACTTAGGACCCAGTAATATTAATGACAATAATATCCGTGGTGGTAGGCAACTGGGCTTATCCCAGTTGTATACGTCCCTGTGTGCCTATTGGCCTTGTTCAGTTCTGTCTCCTGCTGATATGGAGGGAAGTGAAAATTATGTTTTTCCTACTCCTCCGCTATTCTTTTCTGATTAATTTCGTTGCGGGATCCAAGACAGTTAAATCATTTCTCTGGGACTTCGTCGAGCTTCATTGTCTCGGCGCTTTTCTTGTGGTCGCCACTGTTGATTCTGGCTTACAGGAGTTACAGTGGTTTGGGAATAGTGCGGCGGGCTTGTCCCAATTAAAAAAAAAAAAAAAAAATGTTCCTTCTTAGCCCTATATGTCAAGGCCGCGGTATCGCTAACAACATCCCGCAGCCAAGGTAGGTATGTGCCATCCATAAGTACGACAAATATAAATAACAAAAACAGCAATAAAAACCCTAGCACTCCACTAAATGATTATTCAAAAGCCTCAAACGGCACAAAAAACTTCAGTAGGTACTATATTCCCATTACTGAAATAAGGGACCGTTTTTTATTCAAACGTTTTCTTCAAAATGGCGGCCGGATTACGACTTACGAGTCGTCTCGTTCCCGCCAACAAGCGTCGCGTCATCGCACGACAACGTGTTCGGAATTCGAACCATTATGAGTAACCCATAGTTAATCGTATATGAGAGGGTAGTATGTGAGAAATTGAGACGTAAATTGGAGGCGTGTTTAAATTTTTCAAAGGTTGGTATTTGTGCTATTTCTTTTACAAAGGCAGCGTTTGATAGAATGAACAATTGAATTCACTAATTAATGTGCCACGTATTCTTTATTCAGCGGACCAAGTCTGACAACCAGTCTTACCAAGGGTACCTAATCGAATTCCCCACAGTCAGGCAGTCACTCCAGATAGATTTTCAAAAAATATTGAACCCATATTTTTTCTTTTTCACATTAACAAATAACCCTCCTTTTGGGCTTCGCCGAAGTCGGGTAAAAATTAAGACGATACAGTGCTTCGAAAACTCGTGAACTCCTCGAAAACGTCACATGTCAGTACATTTTGACTCATGATCTTTGAGGCGTTTTAACGCCATAAATTTTTATTAATTTGATAAAACAAAAACAATAATATTTTTCGTTAATCTAACTGACGGACTAATTAGAATCATATTTTTAAACCCAGTCCTATCTATTGTAATGTTTTTGAAAATATCAAATAAATAGTCTCAATTGCGAAAATCATTAACTTTGACGTTGACGTGCCTACACCAATAATCCATAATCTATTTTAGTTTCAATCAAAATACCCTTTGACGAAACTTCAGCCGAAATTGAATATTTGGTCGAAAACTAAACTAAATTTTCCAATAAGCATGAATGAACATATTAGTATCATACTGTTTATATCTAAGGTTCTGATTTATTATATTGCTGTGGAAGAGCGGAGTCTCCTAACACAGGCATTACTTGCTTAAAGGGAGGCTCCAATCACCAACTAAAGTAAAACCTTTTGTTCAAAAATAAAGATTTTGTATTTTTGTATTTGTATTTGTATCTGATCTACATTTGATACCATAAACTTTCATTTTCAACTGTGTACCTTTTTTAATGTCAGTGGCTATCATATTGTCCATTATTTAACTGTCAAATTGGTTATGGTTTAGTACAAAATGGAACCATTTGACAGTTAATTGATGGACACCAGATGATAGCCACTGTCATTTAGAAGATACGCAATAGCCCTGCTGGTGGTAGCAAGCGCGGTTGCTATAGCGCATTAGGTCCCCAGTTCGATTCTAAAGTCGGGTAAGTGTTATTGGGTTTTCCATCAGTTATTTCTCAGAAGCAGCCACGGAGTCTGGATCTGTGCCCGGTTGATGACAAAAGGCTCTCCCCCTATTAGGTGGCACTTAAAAATAACTGGCGAAATTTGGGTAAACTGTGAATACACCTCTACCTTACCCTTCGGGGATTATAGGCATGATGTTATGTATGAATGCCTTTAATTTTCTTTTTCAAAGGAAATTGGGCTAAGTCCGCCATTAGCTAATGAGGTCACTTGTTATAGGTTGGGACAAATATTTTTCTTTTTGCGGCCTCCGAGTGTTTATATTTGAGATAATTAAGGGTGAGAAACGAAGGCCAATTAGTAGAAACAAAGGTTAGTTGTATGGAATGCTTTACATTTTTAATAGACATTGAAATGGGCTAAAATTTAAATTAGGGGCTTCCCTATAAGATAAGATTCAAAGTATAAATTTGTTATGGTAGGGCATAACAAATTTATACCTTGAATCTTTGTACAAAGTGCGATTTTAAATTATCCATTGGATAGTGTTTTGTTTGTTTTTAGAATAAATATCACATTTGTTCCGCCACAAAATCGGTAACTAGACCAAAACAATATCTAACTTATTCTAACAATCTAAGCAAAACTCTCAACAAAACCTAAAAGTTTATAAACCTACGCAAATAAGATTGAGACATTGAAATAATGGCAGGCCCCTTCAGACCTCCTTTAACTTCAAACATAATGCAAACACATTAGAAAAAGTAAAATAAGTTAACCAAACTGTAATAAAGAGACTGAGGCCCATATAATTTCAACTTTTGCATTGCATTGCATCTATTGTCCCATTTTGGGACCCTACTAAAGAATTTTACATTTCTTGTGTCTATCTTTCGGAGAAGGACCTACTTTTAGAGCTCAAATTGTCTCAAACAGTCCTAGGAATTAGCCACTTCATTTGAAAGCTAACGGTTACGAGTCTGCCAGAATTTTAAGAGAAAATCTCTGTTGAAAAGGTTTCCCCAAGTTAAGCTTTGTCTAAATGCCTTAATGGTGACGACTAGGTAGGTACTATCTTTTTGTGTGACCTGGTTCATTAAACAATGGGGCTTAAGTTTCTTCTTTAAGAATGTATTCTAGCTGACTAGTTGCTTTATATTAATATGATATAATTTCGGACCTTCTAATTTTACAGCAACTTTGTTATGTACACTTTCACGTGTACAAAGGTTTTCACCCGACCACTCGACCAGTATTGGCACATCATCATCGGCTTAGCCTTTTCCCATCTGTTGGGGTCGTGTTCTAGTCTAACTGGATGCAGCTGAATGCTATTTTACAGAGGAAACACGGTATTATAAAATGGGTGGTCACACCACGGACCAACTTACGCAAGCACGGGTAAACCTGAAAGTCGACCCTAGTTTAGGTAAATACAGAAACCTATTTCGGGTATATCTGTTTCATAGCTAACTTATCCCCTTTCGAGACACCATTGGCTCGTTGAAATTTATTTTTGTTTGTTATTCAATAAATACACACATCAAAAGTGTCTAGGGATCAACATATATTTTTGCAATAACTTTTCTCCTGATTGATATTAATTAAAATTTTCTTTAAGGATTCATCAAATAAAGTGTTTTCGTTTGTCACAGTAACGATAAACCAAGTCACCTTTGCATTAATAAAGAAATTTGCCATTTTCCTAATAAAGGGATTTTTGACATTTGAACCACTAACATTAAAGTTCGAAAAAAAGACTGAAATAACAGTTTTCTTTAAAATTTTATTGGGTAACTTAAACAATTAATAATCCGTGTTTCTACCGCGAACACTAACAACACAAGAACATCGGTTTGGCATACTCAAAATGAGTTCATCCAAATCACGCTGTGGAATGGCCGCCCATGTTCGTTGCAACAACAAAAAAAGGTCTTCTTGCGACTGGATACCCTCCATATTCGGCAGAGCTCTTCTCTGTAGCATATCCCATGCATGCTCAATCGGGTTCAAGTCTGGCGACTGAGCAGGCCAGGGCAGGACATTGATGTTAGCTGCGGCGAGAGTCTGTCTTACAACTCTTGCGGTGTGCGGTCGTGCATTATCATGCATTAACTGAAATAAGGGACCGATTTGCACTTGTAGCGGAACGATGACGTCTGATACAATCGTCTCAGCATAAATTTGAGCGTTGAGGTTGCCTCTGATCCAAATCAACTCAGTTCTTCCGCCGATCCAAATACCCGCCCATACCATGATGGTTCCACCACTATAAGGATGGACTTCCTGGCAGGATTTTAATCGCTGTTGGCGTCCAGGGGTTCTCCAGTGTCGTATACGTCTTGTATCCGGTCTCATACCAAAACGAGACTCATCAGAAAAGCACACGAAACGCCATTGTTCTTCTGCCCAATTTCTGTGTTCAAGAGCGCATTGATATCGAATCCTACGATTGTGCATTGCTATAGGTGGTACCCGTAGCGGTCTTCGGGAATGAAGGTTCACTTCATGCAAGCGGTTTCTGACTGTTTGGTCGCTAATTAAGTTCCCTGAAGAGTGATGAAGCCTCACGGCTAACATCATGGCGGTTATTGTTGGAGCTCTTCGAGTTAAGATTTGAATGTATCGGTCTTGTCTCCGTGTGGTGCAGCGATACCGTCCTCCATGGCGCTCAGCCACGGTACCAGTGCTTCGGTAACGTGTCCAAAGTCGACTGATAACACTCTGACTTGTATTCAGAGCTAAAGCCACAGTACGTTGCCGGGAACCAGCTTCTATCATTCCCACGGCTCTGAGCATTTCTTCCCTGCTTAAATGACGTCGCCGCTCCATAATAACGTTGGTTTTAATCAGTAGTAGGAAAACAGTAGCACTAATAATGTCTTCAATGCGTTGTATGTTTTTATAGGGAAAATATTGACAGCTGATTTTCATCTTTTACTCGAATTTGATTCACAGTTCCTGATTCAAATTATGAAATGCACCAAAAAGGATCCATATAAATTTATAAAATCATAAATTTATTACAAAGCCACATCTCAATCTCAAGAAATCCGCATAAAAATGCTTGATCCCTAGACACTTTTGATGTGTGTACGTAATAATATTTTACTTTCATAATGTAATATTCTACTTAATATTGGTTTGTTATTTACATAATACGAGTAAATAACACAGGCTAGACCGCGAGAACTGTTTGACCGCAATCTAAACGATGTTGACTTAAACTATAATACAATATATATATTTGTGATGTACTCGCCAAGACCTTTCATTTGATATCAAACATGTTGTGATTACTCGTATCTTAATTTAATTTTTTTCGAGCTCAGATTTTGACATTTAAATTCCGTCATAAAAAGAATTGTTAAAATGTATATAGCCTGTCACTCGGGCTATTCTTACGAATCTATTGACACCCCATTTATTAAAATCCGTTCAGAAGTTTAGGCGCTACGATGGAACATACAAACATACATACATACATAAACTGCCAAAATTATTACCCTTCCTTTTGGCTTCGCCGTAGCCGGGTAAAAAAAACTGCTGCCAACGCAATATAAAACCTATTGTATATGTATGTAGGTTACTAACTTATAAAACATAACCGAATTATTGTATTGCTCTGGCACAATGTTGTGTCGAGCAATCTGTTGTCATCGGAGCATGAAACACACGTTTTGAATTTATGATCATTGTGCGGTTTTCCACGTTATTATTGTAATATGAATTGTGACATCCACTCGGATATTTAACTCGTGATATATTTGGGGTAACTTATGATAAAATTCATATGGTTTTAACGCTCAATATTATTGTGTTCTTTGATAAATGTTGATGTTTAGAAGGGCTCGTCTAGTTTGGCTTGTAGTGGGTATAGCTACTCGTAGATAAGTTACATTGAAGTCGTATCAAGGGTGATTATGCAATTATGATGGAAGAGTCAAAACTGGATTAGTGGCTTTGGTATCCGATTGACAGAAAAAAAGAAAATGACAGACAGTTTAGAAGAACGGAAGGCGAAATTAAACTTACAGCGGTAAGTACCTAACTGGAGTAGCGAATGACGGGCGGTAGTAGAGACAGCTAGAGGAGGCTTTTGCCAAAATTTTTATTTTAAACTTTGCCCCACCTTAGGAATTTCTCCTGTATCGTGGGTGCGTTTACAAACATTTAAAACTCACATACACAAACACACACAGACTCGACACATCTGTAGGCCATACAAATATTTGTTCCGTGCGGGGATCGAACCCGCTACACGCAGCGCAGCAGTCCAATCTCTCAGCCACTGCGCCAACCGTGTCGACAAATTAGGGACATTCTATAGAAATCCACAAAAAACACATCCATGAAATACTGTACATTATCTAGGTTAGGTTGGGGCTGTTTTTAAACAAAAAATTATCAAATTCCTTAGAATTTTTGGTAATCTCCGTAACAGTAAACACTTCTTTATATCCTATATTAATATGATATTTTTGGACCCACTTCATCCCTTCAGATGATAATTAACTGTTTCAATGGTTTCCATTTTCTGTTCAAGTGTAAGAATAGCTAGTCTGACTTTTTACTGTTCCAATAAAAACGTCTTGATCCACTTCACTCTGACTTCTACGACAAAAAAAAAATATTGCGCTCAAAAAAAGCCGAATAAGAAAAAAAAAACAGTTTCCGTCTTTTGACGAACAAAGGTAGACAGCAGCAGTTTTCACTTTCTATTAGCAAGTAAAGTAACTACTTTAAGTTTCTCGTTTAGACTCACAAGTAATACTGTAGATATATTGCGAAGCGTCGAGATAAGACCTAAGAGTTTCTAACTTTCCTAATAGACTTTTGTTGCGAAGCGACCCAGTGGCACCAACTATTATAATATGAAATGTTCGTGATAAATCTTCGGGAACACACAGTGTGGCACTTGAACAGAACAGAAGGCATTTGTTTTGTAAGTACTCAAGTGCGTAGGCGGTCTATTTTCGGAAAGGTCTTCTGACACGACAAATACTACGTCAATTTTCTCGGTGAAAGCCATTTCATATAACTGACAATGAATGACATTTGTGATTTGACTAAGTAGGGACAAATTCAGTTGGTAGTCAATTTCGTAAACTAATTTTCCTGACTTTACCTACTGGATAGTAAAATTATGTAGGCTCAGTTCAGTTGTCCAACTTCGTAATTAGGAAAACAGTAGGTATTCGTTTTTCCTCATGTAACTCAGATTTACCATAATGGGTAACGGTTGAGTATTAATACCAACAGGGGGGGGAGGGGTACTTTATTTATCTTTATGCCATGACAATTCTGAGAAATAAGCCTGTTTACTACAAAAACTTTCTACAATAAGAGATTTGATGTAAATCTAAAGTGTATCCAAAATACTTATTACTAATAATACATTGTTATCCAAGGGGCGTAATTACTTATTTAGTACCAAGACTAATAATATTCCAGAAAACGAACGACCATTAGACTCCGCAATTAAATAGTTTCGTCGAGATTATTCTCAGACAATATTCAAGGAATATAGACGTTTTTTTTTTTTTTTTTGGTGGGTGTAAAATCATCGAATAACCCCTCCCGCTCTTGGGCAGAGCGAAAGGGAGTGTCAGACTTCTACTGACTAAAAACCACCCATGTTCCTTCTTCGCCCTCTATGTCGAGGCCGCGATAACCGTTGGACTACCCGCGGCCCCGACAGGCGTCGGCCCTTTCGGGCCCCTCCCATGTTGCTGACATCTCTTTGAGGCGCGCGTGGAACACGAACGCGCCGTCGACACGGCCTGTTTTCGTCGTGAGACGGACGGACAGCGAGTTAGCCCATCACTCACCGTCCACAGGCCCGCGTCTACGGTGGCCGGAGGTCATCGCGGGACCCCCGACGCCCGGAGCGCCTCCCGCGGCGGCTGGGACGAGAGGTTCTCTCCCTCTCGCGTTCCGCCACCTCCTTCGCCAGCATCACTGCTTCGCAGAAGGAGGCGACGGCGTCCCATTCCTCCTCGCCCCGGACCATGGCTTGCACCAGGGCCGGAGGAATATAGACCTTAAGATAACTTTTTGGTCGAGAGTTTAAAATTAAACAAGTAAATATTTATCCAAAGTTAGAAAGCTCTCCAACAAACAACTTTACGAACACCTGCCGTTATTGGCGAATTAATACAACTTTGATCTCTTTTGAGTTAAAGATAACAAGGTTTATTGCGTATAATAACAACTTGATAACTTTCAGAAAAAATGGAGCTTGAGAACTTGTTCCGATCGCAAAAATCGCTGAGAGTTTGAAAAACTAAGTTGGCAACTATACCACTTGAAAAATAACATACCTACATTAAGTTACAAGTACCATCATCATCTGCTCAACCAACCCAAATATGTTGGGGTCGGCTTCCAGTCTAACCGGATGCAGCTGAATACCAGTATTTTACATGGAGCGACTGCCTATCTGACCTCCACAACCCAGTTAATACAGACATATACGATACCCTACGGTAAGACTGGTAGTCAGACTTTCAGGTCGCTAACTACCTTAATAAGTACCATTGTTCAAATAAGCTATGAATAGCTTATGAACAGTAAAAATTGGCCGTTTCACACGTCCTTAGCCACAAGATCAACTCCTATTTGTCTCTGTTTTAACTCCATTATAATTGGGATGTTTACTTTGGACTTGTCTTTTAGATTTTCAAAAAATATTGGATACGTATTTTTTGTTTTATAAAATCAATAAAAATTGACGAAGATACAACGCGTCAAAGATTTGAGTGAGGGGTTGTGACGTCACTCACCGGTAAAGAATGTCATACTAAAAGTCTTGGAAAATGACGTCACACGAGTTTTTAAAGCACTGTATCGTCTTCATTATTTGTTTACGTGAAAAGAGAAAAAATACGGGTTCAATATTTTTTGAAAATCTGTTAGATTTTTTTTGTTAAGTACCCTATTGACAGATAACATAATTGTAAAAGTGCATCCTGCTGTGTATTAGGTACATCTCTGCCTAACCCTTCGTGGATAACAGGCGTGATGTTTGCTATTTTGTTATCCTACGCTATAAAGGGTGTAAAAATATCTTTAACGAAGCGAAAAAGCACTTGTTCTACCCGTCATTACATTTTTTTTTGTTCTGGAACAAAATCTAAGAACCTTCTAACTACGGAGACATTGAAGGTCAAGTTGCAAATTTTTCTCAGGTTTTTTTAAAATGCTAGTTCTTAAGGTTACGACAAAAATATGGTATTCGATTGTCGTGGTATGTTCATGTGATGCGAGGGAATATATGTATAATAACGATGGATGGACTGTGTGAAGGATGATATGGCTAGAGAGGAGTTGACTGCTGACATGACGAGAAACAGAGAAGTTTTGGAAGAAGAAGACACGTTTCGCCGACCTCAAATACATTTGGATGAGGGCAGGAGAAGAGGGATTATGGTGAGTTTTTAAGGTTATAACTTTACTTCCATGACCCGTTTACTGTTCAAAGCATCCATCAGTATAATGTTTTGAGTGTGTTACGTTGACTTTTACCGTGAAACGTGATGTTTCACCACAAAAATTTTTGCGCGTTTCTCAGCAACAATTTTGGCGTTGTATTCGTTCGTTGACGGTTTCATGTAGGGTCCACCTTTTTAAATATAACACTAGCTGATGCCCGCGGTTTCGCCCGCGTGGATGTCGACTTGACAAATTGTATAATAAAACTTTGCTTGAGAGTTTCTCTATCTATTGGTGAAAACAGCATGAAAATCGGTGCCGTATTTTTTGAGTTTATCGCAAACAGACAGATGGACGCTGCCGGCGGTGGAGGACTTTGTTTTATAATAATACTAGCGTTCCCGGCAGACGTCGTCCTGCTCGGACTGCTGCGGTACCTACCGGGGCCAATTGTGTTTTCAAACCATCCAAGAACTCATTGAAATATCCCCAGAAAGTCTCATCCAAATCGGTCCGGCCGTTTAGGTGGAATTCAGTGACATACACACGTGCAGTAGAATCTACACTAATATTATAAAGAGGAAAGATTTGTTTGTTTGTTTGTTTGTTACGAATAGGCTCCGAAACTACTGGACCGATTTGAAAATTTCTTGCACCGTTGGGAAGCTCCGGGTGACATAGGCTACTTTTTATCCCTGTATTCCCACGGGAACGGACACTAAGCGGGTGGTCCAATTGTGAATCCAAAACCATTCTCGAATCCACACACATACAAAATTTCATCCAAATCGGTCCAGCCGTTTAGGAGGAGTTCAGTGACATACACACGTACAGTAGTAACAAGTAGTACAAGATGTAGTGATACTGTGTGCTACTTATACGAATGTTTACTTCCAAGTTCTTAAAAATAAAAAGGAAACAGAAAATTGTGATAAATCGAAGCTATTGTGTTGATACTGGGCTCTCCACGCCCGTGAGGCACCTGTCATGAAGATTAAATATTTTCTCTCATGGCCTGGGAGTAAACTGTGTTATTATTATGAAACGTCTTGCTCTTAAAAGCTACAGTGAGCTAAACTTGGGATAGGGTATCAAAAGGGGGGTTGGAAGAGGGCCTTACAAATAAGTATGCTTTCGTAATTCACTTTGCTGGTTTATATTCTTCACTAACGCGCTTGTATTTTTACAAGGTTATGTTTGTTTGTTTAGGTAAAATCTTTTAACTCAATTTTATCCCCAGGCGATTGAGATGCATACATGATGAAAATGTATGGTTAGCTACGAGACGTAGGTAATTCTAAATCAAACATGGCGGATTTCAAAGATGTGACTTATGTGGGTGTCAAATAAAAGGGTTTCATATGAAGAAAACAAAAGAAAGACGTCTCATCTATATTATATTATCTAGTTTTTTTTGGCATTGTTCTTTTGCTTTTTCATGAATCAAAAACAGATTCCACAACCGAGCTAGCGAGCAATTACGACGACTTTCTGTCTAGGTCTGAAGTAATTTGTTTGATGAAAATAAACTTTATAAGAGAATTCCTTAAGTTGCAGTTCCATCTCTTGCTCCCATTAGCGGCAAACCTATTTAAGCTCACCTAGCTTTAAAACCTCAACGTACCTATCACAACAGTGAACTGGCCGCAAAAACATGAACGGTTTCATGCAAGCAGGAAGGCAAAATACTACACCAATAGCGCTTTGTTCTTTTGTAATCGCTCTGTCCTGTTTCTCAGATGTTTTCCGAATTCCTTTCTCTAAAATCCTTCTTAATCTTCACATAAATCCTGGCGGAATGCTGCGATGACAGCTGGTTTATTTGGTCTCTTTCTAATTTGAAAATGTTGTGTGTGGAAGGATTTTAATCGATCATTTCTAAGCGGTCATCGGTTTTCAGATAATTTTCTGGAATACCTTTACTGGAGCTATTTTGTCTTCCTATGTCAACGAGAACGATTAAAAAACTCGCGTATCGTAGATTTCGTATAAAGTTAAAGGAATTTTGTTATTCAACTACATATTTACGGTTTCCAGATATTTTTCTTGTTTCTTGCCAAAGTATTCTTATCGTAGATACGTTTTGCTTCCCTTGTGAAATCGTAAAATATGCGACATACACGGACATCTTTTGATCGCGTTGACTTACAAATTTGATTTTTCACTACTCCCAGGAGTAGCAGATCTGAGTATTGGCACAGAATAGATAATAGTACTTGGTATTAGATACTAATTTCAGCTTGACAGACGGACAAAAAAGTGATCCTATAAGGGTTCTGGTTTTGCCAACTGAGGTACGGAACCATAAAAACTACTTATAAACACACGAGTATACATACATTCATACGGCTTAAGATTTCAAGCCTGGAAAAACACATTAAGAAAAGTGCCCTGAAAAAGGTAAGTCTTAATCACTACAAGAGCCAAACAAAAATGATTTCAAAGAAACATAAATATCACAGAAAACTCCGATCCTCTTTCGTTTTGCACAAAAGTTTTTCATTCAAATGAAATATTTTGATCTGGAACTCGAGGAAAATATAAAATGTAGCAGTGGCTTTTTTCGCAACTTTAACTTAGGAAAACGGGTCACTGAGGCGTTGCCATCTTATGCTGTACTGTAGTTACATTCGACCGAAAGATTATTATTGTATTATATCAAAGATTTTTAGCTGTGGAGTCTTTAATTAAAAGTTGAAGTTTTGATGAAGTGTTCTTGAGTTTTCTGGTGTTTATTGGGAAACTATGGAGTCCACATCGTTGATAAAAGGAAAAGTGCCCAGAAGGTTGGCAGCATTGGCAGGTCGCCGCGTCGGATAGGAATTCTGATTGGCCACTTCGATCCTTGATTTCGAATAAACTGGTTAAGAATAAGAAAAAAAAATTTAAAGATTGTAAATTACGTTACTCCTAGGAAACATTTTAGTTAGCTCGAAAATAAATTGAAATTCAAGAGAATCATGAACTTTTCAGATATATTGGGGACTACAGGTTCAACTGAAACTTATTTTAAGCTTTTCACCAAACTTTTACTATAAGCACACAGCACAGCCCACAGCTACACTGCAAGACCAGAAATCATCTGCCAAACAGAGCAATTCAGTGTAACACTCCATAACACATACATCTAACGCCTAAGATGTGTCGAGCGAGACATGCGCATACATCGTCCCACATGCTCCTAGACTATGGGGTCCAAAACCAATTATGTACACAAGTTGGCGCGCGATATATGAGCGAAGGCAATTTATGAATCGCTCGCACGCCTACAATTTATGGGACGGAGACCCTATGCGTTTAATCTGTGCCGTCATAGATTGGACTTCTATGGTGAGTATAGATTGTATGTAGTTCGAAGGAAGTGGAACTGCTTTTTGATATCTTTGGGAGTTTGATGCCGGTTTGATGGACCGCACCTGCTTAGAATGGGTTTTTCTAAAATGTAGCTTTATCGTTAATCCTGGTGTTGCTTTGTTAGTGACAAACTTGTCCTTTACTTAAAAAATCTTGTTTTTATAAGTTTTTATTTAGGGTTCCGTATCTCATACAGATTAGGATTATTCTCTGTCTGTCTAGACAATTTTTTTCAGGTACGCCGAAAGTTGATATTTAAATCTACGGGTCTACGGTTTCATTCTGTACTTTTAAGTTAACGCGATCGAAAGATATGACTGATTATGTTTTTCTATGAGGGTTTTCTCGTTATCAGCCCGTGGTCTGGGTTTGTGCCCAATTAATTGAATTCAGCTTGTCCCTAAGACTTATAAGACATTTAATTAAATGTAGGTACACTATAACCATGTTCCCTACCCTGCTGAAAAAACTAGAATAATATTATGACATTAACAGAACAGCAATTAAAAAGAAAAATCTCAACGATACTCATTATTCAAATGGACATAATACGAGTATCTCTCTCCTTAATCACTAGTAGTTAAGGCTTACTTGTTAAACAATAAAACATTTTTCATTTCATAATTTAAATAAATGTCTCGTGCGTCACAAAGCGCAGCTTGCACCTGCAATTACTTACCACAGATGTTTTAGCACTAAATTAATATTTGTGTACTTACTCCCGCGCTGAATGGCTGAATGGGGCCACGTTTTCGGGGAGAGTTAAACTGACAATTTACCGAGCAATAAACCGGCGGTAAAACGTGATGGAGTCGCTTTTAAAAACCTCAAATAGCTTGTAGTAATTTGCGATTTGTTTGCATAAAAATCTGTTTGTGTTTGTAAAGTTAACTGTAGGGTAATTTTTTGGTTTTTCGAAAAAGACACCGTGGCCTCGGCACAAACGGGTAAGAAGGAACATGGGTGGTTTGTAGTCAGTAGAAGTCTGACACTCTTACCACTCTGCCTAGAGCGGGAGGAGCCATTTGATGAATTCCCAACCTCCGAAAACAGAAAGGGTAATTTTTTCAGACAAGAAATTGGACTGCTTTGTTGGTGTAGTGGTCGCAAGGGCGACTGCTGAGCATGAAGTCCGGGGTTGGCAATGTGATTCTCGGGTTGGGCAATGTGTTTTGGGGGTTTTTTCATCAAGAATTTCTCAGAAGCAGCCATGGAGTCTGGATTTGTGTCCCGTTGATGGCAATTTACTGGCCCCCTATCGCCTACTAAATGGGATTAAAAATTACTGGTGAAATGTGGCTGTACTATTCGGTAAATCTCTGCCTAACCCTTTGAGAATTACAATGTGATGTTTTAATACAGAAAAATAAAATAAACAATAAAGAAATGGGTGGGTATTTTTTTTTTGTTTTCTTTAGTTTTGGGGAATCCGTCTTTTGCCTGCAGAAGTCACCAGGCAAATGCGCGTTTTAAGCCAAGAACTGAACAAATACTTACCGTGCTCCGTTGTTCTTCCAAATGGTGTGTCTAGGCCGGCAAATATTTGCATCTTCATCCAACCCATCGTGCCACATTTTGTTATAACTTGACGCGAGGGATGTTTTGGATATGAATTTTCGGATCTGGATACGGATAAAGGTATACCTATTACTTATTATACTATACCAGTTTCGGGTCATTTCGGTTACGGATATTAGAATCTTACAACACAATCTGACCAACTGACAAGTGAAAGCTCGGCTGGGCAATACAAGCGCATTGTTATTAACTCTCAAAAATCTTTTTTATACACAAAACTAAAATCCCGGCAATTACTTAAAAGCACTCCTACAAAAATAATGAATAAAATTTAGACTCTGCCTTTATCCGAAACTTTAAATCAGTTACGTTATGGATAAATACTTATCCGAAAGTTTCGGTTATGGTTCCGGGCTCCATATCATTTCTGCTTGACACACTGCCTGTAATAGTAAACTTGTGACTCTTAAGAAAGTGTTAAGCTGCGGTGGAAGCCGCCAATGGGTTCGGAGAAACAATGAGAAAAGACCAATGATATATTAAAACTATAGATACGTTGTCCGCCCTCAAAAATGACAACATGAAATGAAGCCAACTGGCCACATCGCGCTTAGCTACGCAACAACCTTACGCGCGATGCTACGTTTGTTCTTAATTTAAATCCTGTGTGTAAACCTGCGCGAAACATAAAGACAACAGGCATCAACAGGCATCCCGCTGTACGGCGTCATATTTTCTTTCCCTTTCTTTAAGCGTAAAAGTAGTTTTATAATATTTTCGCCGTTTTGAAGCGCTGCCATTTTAGTTCATGACGTGTCTATATATAATACGTCATTGGAAAAGACCGATGTGTCGAACGGTAAATATTCTAATGTTGGAAATTAGTTTGCTTCGTTCAAAGAAGCTGTTTGCTTCCGTAGGGCGTACTCACACTGATCTACGCAGAATTGACTTGATCGGTTTAAAGTGAGCTTTATGTTCACAAAAGAGAAAAATAAACGTCATTAGTCTCGTATTCGTTCGGACGATGACGCTGAAACTGCGTTGGAATACTGACTTTTTCAGAATTACTTAGGACGATTCCACGTTGATAATTCTTCCCCTAAGTTAAGGTTCATGGTGAGGTTTCAAGCACAATAAACATATAAAAACGTTCACATTTCACTCACAAAAAAGATCCCATTCCCCCAAATCTGTACGTTTAAGAAGCTTTTTAGCCCACTAACGAACCACTCGAAAATCATAAAAACATAGGTGCCTATGTACTCAGTGGTAAGCACGCGTCTCCACAGGAGGTAAATCATTCCTCTCCGCGCGTTCCATTTACAAATTGCTCAGCTCAATGAGTTCCCGCCAGAAATCGTGGGGCTGTATAAATTTGAATAAATGGCGATAGAAGACTGCAACGGTGTTACACGGTCACTCTGCATTTTCCTAAAGAATATTTGAGTAAAAGGGTACAGAGATGAAATGTTTCATGTTGAATATAATTTATGGGTTTTTATTCTCTTTTTGTTTTGGAACAAGAAATGATGGTTTGAAGTTCAAATGTTTTGTTCGTTCAGTTTGAATATTTGCTTCTATTACAATATATCAGGTTACATTTAATTATGATTTTTTATTATTTAATTTCGCGGTTTATAACTACACTAATACTATTACCTACATATGGGATATTTTCCGTTAATAATTCTTTATAAGCTCCCAGTATTTCGATACCGTTGCAAGCGCCATGATCGCTGGTGACTAAACAGTTTAATATAAAAGTTTTGATTTTTTTTATAGAGTGTTACAAAATGTATAGAACAACAAGTGTCCTTGAGACCAATTTTACTCAAGTCGCTGTATTGATACAAGAACACACAAATAAAAAAACCGGCCAAGTACGCGTCACACTCGCGCACCGAGGGTACAAAAGAACAAATATAGGTATGATGTACAAAATGTATGTTTTACGCATTTTTTCTTTTATCTGTGCTATAAGACATTGCTTTGAACCTTTCAACATTTCTGCTTGACACACTGCCTCGTAATAGTAAACTTGTGACTCTTAAGAAAGTGTTAAGCTGCGGTGGAAGCCGCCAATGGGTTCGGAGAAACAATGAGAAAAGACCAATATATTAAAACTATAGATACGTTGTCCGCCCTCAAAAATGACAACATGAAATGAAGCCAACTGGCCACATCGCGCTTAGTTACGAACCAACCTCTCGCGCGATGCTACGTTTGTTCTTAATTTAAATCGTGTGTGTAAACCTGCGCGAAACATAAAGACAACAGGCATCAACAGGCATCCCGCTGTACGCTTTGTACCTTTCAAGATTCTGGGTTCACAGACAGTAGAGCATTTTTTTTTTCTTTGGGGAAATCATCAAATGACTCATCCCGCTCTGGGCGGAGCGGTAGGGAGTGTCAGACTTCTACTGACTAAAAACCACCCATGTTCCTTCTTAGCCCTTTGTGCCGAGGCCGCGGTATCTCTTTCGAACAAACCGCAGCCCCGACGGGCGTCGGCCCTTGCGGGCCCCACAGACAGTAGACCTGAGGATTTGATATAATTTTCAGCTTGATACCTCCACGAATTCCTGAGAAAGAGGGTCTTAACAGACAGACAAACGGACGGACGGACAACAAAGTGATACCATAAGGGTTCTGTTTTTTCCTTTCGAGATACGGAACCCTAAATAAGATTTATTTTCCCCGGACTTTTACAAAAGCTTTTAAAATATCTCTTACTTTTTAAGCTATAGACTTCCTACTTCGCATTGTGTCGCGTTGTGTTGATTAAAAACTCCTCACTGGTTTCGCATAAGACCATAACAAAAAAAAGGTCACCCCTTTTTGAAAACTCATAAGTTCCGCTGGGCCGCGCTTTGTAAGTGAAAATTGTTCTGAGTGCACTCTCTACTATTTACGCTGTCATAAATTCTTGGGAGTCGCGATAAATTTTAAGATGGCTATGAAAAATCAGTTTTGTCGAGTCGTTGAGAGTGAGCGGAATCTGTGGTTGGTTTTGTGACAAGCTGCGTTCTATTATTGAAAATTCGGCTGACGTTTTGAGCCTGAGTTTTTCAGTAGGTATCATTCTGGCAAAGAATAAACCATAACATAAATTCAGTTAAGTAAATAATGTAAATATACAACGAAAACCTCTATGTTGGCATTCAATATTTAATGCCTCCATACGCATCGAAATAATTCGATAAAAACCAAATGAAGGCATAATTGGTTCGGCTCGTAGAACGTAAATCGAAATTTACCGCCTCATTAACAATTTGACGCCAACTTTAATAAATATTTACACTAGCAACATTAAACTTCGTAAGTAACATAACTATTTGGAGTTTTCATAACAAGAAAACCGTTGGAAACCGCCGTCAGCCAGGAATTCCGTGCTCCACTCAAACTTATAATGACATTTAGATATCCTTGTCACCAGGGCAGAGGGGGGTGGGTGCCACATCACGCTGAGGAGAGAGGGGAACATCGCCGCGAAAATTATCGAGGAATATTTCTGGATTCAGACCATTTGACATGTAATTTACTCGGCTTCGGATCCAATGATTCAAGGGTGTTATTGTCTGACGAATTAATGTTATTAGAAGTTCCCTTTCCTTCCCTAGATTGACAGAGAATGTCATTACAAACGGTATTTAATTTGAATGTTTCACAGATAAGAGGCTTTTCGGATTGCGAGATTTTCCTCATGTAAATTGTTTTTTAAATCTTGACAAATGTGAGTAATGTGGTGGTTAATGGTATATGAGTAAGTGAAATGGAGTTGCTTTACATAGTGAAAGTTTCGGCGGAGAATGTAAAGAGTTAGGTTTAGTTCTTGAAGTAGGTAAATAGCAGTTCCTCCGCTCAGTCATTTTGCAGAGACAGTTGAGCGAACTTGGTATTGTTATTTATCTCAGTAATATATTTAGTCACGTCCTCTCTGCTGTTCGCTTTATTTACATCAGGGATCTGCTCTCTTTAGAGTAGAATTGTAAAACAGATTGGTAATTTCGTAGACTAGATTGGTTTTTTGAGTACATTGAGCTCCCGATCGTACCGTCCGACCTGCAGGGCTATTGCGTATCTTTTAAATGACAGTGGCTAACCTATAGTGCCTATCAATTACTGTCAAATGGTTCCATTTTGTACTAAACCTCTGCCCATGAAGGGCGAAGGAAATAAAAAAAATGTACTAAACCATAACCAATTTGACAGTTAATCCATAGACAATATGATAGCCACTGTCATTTAAAAGATACGCAATTGCCCTGCTGATCTATTTGTCGGAGATCAAGTTGAAGAACTATCCGAATATTTTTTGTGTTGTCACAATTTTATTTAGAGTAGACGAATATTTTAAAAGTAACTGTCCCAGTTAACCACAAACATTGTTTTTACTTCGTTTTATTCATGGGTGATTCCAGGAGATTTATTTTTATCAATTATAGAAACACGCTCAGTTAAGGCTCCATTTATTCTAATGATCAATGACAGATTTGACAGGTTGTGTGCGTTCATAGATTAATCATAGATAATACAACACATAACATAACGCCTGTGATCCATGCGAGGCGAGGCAGAGGTGACTATTTAATGCACCCAGGTTTCACCAGTTATGTTTAAATCACATGTAATAGAGGGAGCCTGTTTCCGTCAAACGGGTATAAATCTAGAATCCGTGGCAGCTACTGAGAAATTTCTGATAAAAAATCCAATAACACTCAGCCCGAACCAGGAATCGAAACCAGGACCTCAAACTCAGCAGGCGCTTGCGACCACTAAACTAACAAGGACCTCAAACTCAGCAGGGGCTTGCGACCACTAAACTAACAAGGACATCAAACTCAGCAGGCGCTTGCGACCACTAAACTAAAAAGGACCTGAAACTCAGCAGGCGTTTGCGACCACTAAACTAACAAGGACCTCAAACTCTGCAGGCGCTTGCGACCACTAAACTAACAAGGACCTCAAACTCAGCAGGCGCTTGCGACCACTAAACTGACAAGGACCTCAAACTCAGCAGGCGCTTGCGTCCACTAAACTAACAAGGACCTCAAAATCAGCAGGCGCTTGCGACCACTAAACTAACAAGGACCTCAAAATCAGCAGGCGCTTGCGACCACTAAACTATCAAGACAGTCACACAAACAACAAAACTAAGTAATTTAAAGCACTCGACACTCATAAAAAACAGCGAAACTAAAACATTACTTAGGCAAGTTAACTTAAAGTCCACTTCGCTAAGTATTGTTATAATCTCATACCACGGCGTCAATGTTAACATGGGGACGCTCCTTAAAAGCCTCCCCCCTGACTCGCCCGGGGACATCCTGTTTTGTCATACAGTTTGTGACATGACGTATCACCCTGTATACATAGGGCTGGGAATACACCAAAGATTACTAAGGATTTGTAACGGTTTATGTTCTTACGAACATGTTTTGGGTGTAGTGAAGCGCGCGTTTAGAAGGATTATTTACGTTTTTTAGGCCGAATTTGTTTATGCCTTTTCCTTTCGCAATTTATTGCTTTGGGTTCTAATCGATAAGACTTGGCCCTGCTCGGGTTTTAAGCCTTCAACATTTTTGTTCGCAGAATTTTCTACGAACGGACTTTTCTGTTGTGATATAGGCTTTTCATTTCCTGCTGCTGTCGTGCCTTATTGGTACACGTAATTCGACAACTATTTCACAGGAATCCTTCCTACTTATTTTTCCAGTACCTTGGTAATAGGTACTCCCCGCAAATTCTACTAAAAATACCACAATTCAGATTTTAGTTGTGACTGGTAGCTTACAAAATTATGTGTTTTCTGGGAATTTGGGACAGGCTTTTAAACAGCAATAAACTAATGTAGACTTAGGTATTATCTTCTGTCTATACTAACATTATTAAGTTAGTAAGTTTGCATGTTGGGAGATTTGGATAGGAAGGAGGACTGACCAGCAGTGAGACAGAACAAGCTGAGTAAAAAAATAAGTTATCATGTAAGAGGTGATCTCTGAAACGCCTAATCCGATTTCGAAAAATGTTTTATCGATGGAAAGCTTAACCATTACCGAGTGCGATAGGACAATCTTTTTTCTAAGTGAAGGAACTGGCTTATATTTATCGGTCATTTTAAGTAACGAGTTTTAAGAAATGCCTAGAATTAACGCAGCCCGATAAGCTAAGCTCTGAACTAATTGCACTAGTGACACGTGTTGGTAACGGTAAACAGTTTAAAAACCCATCAAATGTAATGAGGTGGTTGACATTAATATGAACAGCGTTGATTAGTCACGGAATTTAATGTCATAAAGTTGGTTTTCTGTTATGCTTGTAGATTTTGTGATTAATTTTTGGTAACAAGCATTAAGTTTCAACGAACAATTCATAATAACAAAACTACGAGTCCAATACGTCATTCCGAAAGCCACCACGCCGAACCACACGCCGCCTGTTTTTTTTATATTTCTATGGAACTGACCAATGAAAGGCCAAGTAAACAGCGTTCAAAAGTTGCCAGTGTTATTTAATACTATGGCTTTGGGAGGCCTTTGTCCAGTACTGGACATCTTTCAGCTGAAAAGGTGATTGACACAAGAGCTCTTGCATGTCTTTTTAATCTGCTCATAGCAATTTAGTATGATTGGTAAAATTCACTTTAAGAATTTTGATAAGAATAAGTACAACAAGTTTAGTCAGCTGAAAATAAATTAGTATCTTTCGCCTAACATAAGTTTCCAATAAATATTAGCACTTCGAAATATTTCTAATAAAGAAAGAATAGATAATAATTGTATTCTAGGAGATAGTAAATGTCTCGTAGGTAAGTTAAGATTTACTTACATGAGAACACATTAGCACAACATGCAAGCTTTTGAAGAAAAACGACCACTTACACCATAATTTCAAGACTAACAAACTTATTTTCTACCAGCCCTATCTCATATTGAGCGAAGTACAGAATTTAACACTGCACAGTACTTGCTATAACGCTGAGTTTGTTAGGAAGTGGGCACGGCGAGAATGACTCACGAGACAGAAGACACGAGTCAGCTTTAGACCTTTTGCGAGAATATCAGCCGTTGATGGCAAACGTGTGTGGCGTTCTAAACTTGACTCTACAGATTTGATTCGGATGTGCTTCAAAACTGATTTAGTTTGATGCGTGTGAAGTCTGTATATAGCGGTTGTCTTTTGTTCTTTTCCTATTCCATTTTTGAAATATTTTTTTGTTGATGCGATTTGCACGCTATTCTGTGTTTCTGTTGCTTTTTTCTTCGTAATAGTTCTCCATGTGCTGACCATGACGTCTGACGTGGCTTTAATGAAACGAGAATGCCTCATTTCCCTATATTAACATTATTTGGGGCCCTTTAATCCTGGATTCATTGTATGTAGGCATCGTCCTTATATGTAGTTTCCGATTCGATTGGAAGTCTTTTTCGAATCGAACTATTATGTACAGAATAATTACATTCACACAATTTAGCCTCATGAGTAAAATGGTTATTTATAATACATGAATCAAACATTACCCCGTTTCTTTCTGCCTTCTTTGTAGTTAAGCGTAGTGCCATTGGAGAGGCAGAGACCCTATAGCCAAAAGTGGTATGGTGATGATAGGATATCCTTCCAAGTTAGCCACAATTGTATAGATAAATTCAAGTATGTGACCACATAATCGTTCAATAAGAGCCTATCTGTGACGGTCGATAGATTACATTTGCATACCAAAATGGGTAGAATTTTCATTAAAAACGATCCTTTGAACGCAAAGGTGAGGTGAGGGCCGGAAATGGTTTCAGAATAAGAGTGAAACGAGATCATGGAAACGTTGTTGTTGTTGTTCGTGTCCTTGTCTCTCATGAAATGAGGGTTGTGGCCATGGTTTTAGGTGGCGAAAATGTTTGTAAGAACAGAATTAATTTTACCAATCTGTAAGCTAAGAGAAATGAGGCACCATTAACATTTATAATTTGCTAATTGCATCCCATTTGTCAAGATTTGCTGATTATATATTGCTGTAAGACATGCTGTACAGAGCCCACATGCATCAAAGGAGGATGATTCCTGTTAATAGTATTTTTTTTTACATTTCTTAAAAAGCTGCTGCTCTTTTTTGTATAATTAAAATTGTAAATAATTATAAGATAAAATCAATTTTCAACCGTTATTCTTACTTTTCAGTCACTCAATCAGACTGAAAGCCGACCCCAACATAGGTTTTAAAAGACTAGACAAAAGTTGAGGCCTAGTTTTAATAACCTCAGCAACAATCGCAAACCTCTTTAAAGTTACAGAGAACAAACACCTGAAACATTCAAGTGCGAACTCTAAAGTGATGACAGCATTGTTTTGCAATATAGCAGATGGCACTACACTTTCAGGTCAATGTGAATTGCTAGAGCGTCGTTTTAGGGTACCGTACTGATAGGGTGCTAACTGGGCCCTTACTAAAGCTCTGCTGTTTTTACGTCGCAAAATAAAAAGTAATGGTCTTTATTAAGTGATTACAACAAATATCAGTGAAGCTCTTGTACTAGGAGTTCCTGTATCACAAGAGTCAACCCTCACAATTTACACAGAATATACTTACTTAATATGTAAGAAGCGATAGACAGAAATGAGATACATTTTAGATATTAAAGCATCATCACAGGGCTTGTTTTTTGAACTGTAATAAGTTGACACTTGAGATTTCACATTTTAATATGAATTATTATGGTCACTACAACAAAAAGTAATAACAATTAAATCAATTTTAAATAAAAGGAGGACCCTCTTATTTTTAATTTATTTTATTTTACAAGAAACTTGTGTTATTTTGCTATAGTAGTACTGAACCCTACGCCTAAGTCCGACCCACACTTGGCCGGTTTTACTAACCCAGAGACACAGAGTAGAGTGCGCTCGCTTCTCATTTGCAGTACTTTCAGCACTATAAAGGAATAAATAGACCGTTAATTTGTTTTTATATTGAAATGTCAAATGAATAGAGGCCAATGGGCTTGTGGAAGTAGTAGGTATGGGAGCGTTCATGGATTAGTAACTAATCTAAAAAATAAAATGAATGCTACAGAACACTTTAAACTGTTTAAAGTGTTCTGTAGCATTCATTTGGATCGTTAATTGTACACACGGCGCTGTCAAGCTTGACAATTCCAGTGTAAAATGGCTTTTTATTAATTTTCTGTATAAAAAGAGATCCACATAATATGGATTTGTATAACTTGATTGTTTGTCGTGACTCGTGTGTACCCTTACCGTACTTAAGTCATAACATTTTTTTTTATGTTAAGCTACGATTTTAATAACAGTATTGTCTAGATCACTAAATCTATACAATACTGTTTAAAAGTAAATAAAACGGACACGTAACTACTTTTTGACGCAGTTGGGCGAATCTAACGATTTAAATCATTGTGCACAAGAGTAGATTATTGTTATCCGTGGTTTAAAATTTTAAGAGATGATTCGACGATTTTTTAATTTTTGGAAAATAAAGATTTAGAAATGGGCTTACTCTTGACCTCAATCTTGCCTCAAGGGCAGAGATGAGGTCGAAGATTATCCAGAAGAAGCCTATTTACTCGCGACTTAAATAGACTGAGGTTTTTTATGAACTCGGGAAAACCGACGCAAGCATCAGTTCCACTCCTTGGCTGTGCGCATAATAAACGATTTTGCAAAGCGCTTCGTTCGAATGTCCAAATCCAAACGATTGTGTCCGCACGACGACCAATCAAGCTTTACAAACCAGTAAAAGCGGGTCTCTCAATGCACGGGAAATGTATCGAAAAAATCGAGACCCTGTTATACTGGGAATTAACAGCTTCATTTGTCGCCAAGTGTACAACTCTTGTGTGTGTTTTTGACAGGTCATGAAATAGTATAAACAAAATAATTGTTTATTTCATTGTCAATTTTCGCATGTATCTATAATACATTGTACTTAAAACCATAGACAAACGGTAACATTTAAAACTTTTATAAAGGGCCCATTTGCATCTGTTTATAAAGACAGTAAAAAATATACTGTTTGTCTTTAAACAGAGTTTGATGTAGGTTTTATTTCAATATTACGACTGTATCTCGCTTTTATTTACCATTTAATCACTTTGGGCGGATAAAGAGAGTTATTAAACCTTAGAATTTAAATCTTTAATGACACAATGCCTAAGAATTATTGGCCAACTATAGCTTTTACTAGCAACTCCGCTCGCGTGGCGTTCGAAAATTTTCGAGAACTTCCTACTGAGATAAAAAGTAATTTGTCACCTAGCTACGGTTACAGTCTATCCGTATACTAAATTTCATTGCAATTTATTCAGCGGTTTAGACGTTAATGCGTAACAAAACAAACATACAGAGTTTAAGGGGCAAAAATTGAAAATTTTGCATTACTTTTAAAAAACATTGTATGGCGCAAAGAAAAATACTACGACAAATGTACAAATTACTAGAAAATATCCTTGTCTCATCAGCTAAAAAAGGATAAAATAATACAAAGACTACATTACGAAAATCGTTTTTGATTTATTACAGGTACAGTACTAAATCTGGAATAAGAAAGAAGACAGAAGTTGAGCACTGGAGATAGACGTTCAGCCTAAGTCGTGAGAGCCTCGCCATTTTATAAATGGGCCGTGACGCTCACAGACTTTGCAAGAGTTAGGAGAATGAAGACGTCATCGCGTCGTTGTGTGCTTATTTATCCTGCGATCGCCCAAACATGTAAACAAAAATGTGTATTCCGAAAACTAACTTCAAAATAAATATAATTTTAGTTTATTATTACTTAATTTTAGTTTGCCACAACAAGCGAAACCGTCGCATAAAGAAGTGACTTTTACTTAAGTCATAAAAGTGAATAACTGTATTCTTCTTGAGCGAAAAAAAATTCTTAAACTGTAAAACTCACACATAAAGTTCGGGTTACAGCTACAATTTCGTAACTTTTTAACTGAATTCTTTCAAAAGTCTGTTTATGTCATACTGCATAAGCATAATCCGCCTATAATGTTACCACTGCAAGGACCCAGCCTCCTCTCTATGAGAGGGAAATTATACGGAAATGATCTTAATTAAGATTACCAAAACGTTGTTTTTTCATTAAAGTCAGCTAAGGATGTGAACAGACTTTACGTAACATAGTGAGTATAGCACATAAAGGACTATGTTTTCCTGGAAGCAATGTCGGAAGGAGGCTGGTATAATTAGGTTCCTTGCGCGCAGACTGATATTGTAATTGACTAGGCAAGTGATACGTCTACACCACTTACGAGAACGGGGAACATGTGTCCTGTGGTACATTTTAGTGGCACTAGGTACTTATCCACATGTTTATAACTTTGTAAATAGATTTGTCTAAAAGCAATATTTGACTATGTCAACCAAATTCGATTGACCAAAACATGAACGCCAAAAAGCTTTTTGTTATAAACAATTTAATATCGCTGCGGTGTGCACATGACACTCGAAAATGCTTTTATATTCTAAACGATTTTCCTAGTAATAAACTAGGTCAACCATCGAGCCTATACGTTTTAAAAACGTACTGTCGTTGCCCGTTTACAAAGCTCGTTTCACTAGTAGTTACGTTAAAAGCTACAGAATGGTCTGGCTAAACGCATCTGCATTGTTCCATCACACTTGTCCCGTGAATCAATTCCGGAACAGGCGGCGTTCGGCCTCCTCCGAATGACAGCGACACGAATGCGGTCGCTGTAAATGTTCGCGTTTGGCGGGAAATGTGAAAAGCGCGGCAGCTGATGTCAGTCCGCCATTTTGTTTCCTCTGCGGTTTGGCCCACGAATATTTTTGACGCGTACGTTTAAATGGAACGTGAAACGACGTGTTATTGAGTTAATTTATTGTAAGGAATTGTATGGCCTATAACTGGTGTTCCGAATTTTATGCTCTGAATATAAATTTTCCGGTTTTGTTCGAATGCGAACTCATTTGATGAGTCCTTGATGGTTTCATTTACCATTAAGTAGTATCTGTAATCGTGTCAAAGATATAAGTACCTATCAGGAGACAATTACACAAGTAACTTCAGGAATATGTTTAGTTCGTCTTTCCACACCTTGTACCCATTATACCAATAAGCATAATAAATTCACGGTTTGATACATATGAAGGTCACTTATGCTCACTGAGCCTAACACAAGGAAGGTGGAACTTTCGAGGACGTAAGTAAGTACTCGGACGGCAATCCATCACTCGGCGTTAAATTGAGGCTCGATTGCCGAATTTCTTGCGGAAATCTGATTGCAGAACTAATTGCTTGTAGGTAACCTTTAGACTAAAGAAAAAATGACAATAAATATCATAAGTATGTTTTATTTATGTGCGTGTGTTAACACTGAGAACGTTCTCTTCGGTTCCTCCACGGTCCCTATAATATTCAATGCATCCATATAAGCACAGTCATACCTTTTAACGTAATTTTTCACCCCAAAAAAAGTCGTTTCAAAACAATAATGTTTGCTTAAAGTTACTTAGTTTGATGTACAGAATGATTGGTTGACTTCTTCGTAAAGTACCCGAATCCATTTAACCCCGTATATTAAAAAAAAAACCTCACAGATTCATTCAAAAACTTTGAAATCCACTGCTGTAACGAAATAGATAGATTTGTACAAATCGTATTTGTGGTAAGTGGTTTATTTAACAACTAATTGGTATCGTCGGATTAACTGAAGCGTTAGTCCGCAAAGCTCTTTTTATCGGATAACTATTGTTACGTTCAATCCATTTCATTTGGTTCCAAACAGTTGAGTGATTACTTTCAGATTGTGTCCACGTTCTTTCGTTCGTATTTATTTTCAGTAGGTAGTACAGTAAATTGGGGCAATTTCGGTAGCATCTGGGCTAATTGGGATTCAGTGAGAAGAGTCTTTTGATATTTCTTGAATTTGTGTTTACAAGAATAATGTTGTTATTAGATTGTCTTGTTGTTTTCCGTTTAATAGCTGTAATTGATTATAATATAGTATTCATTAGTGTCATTTTAAACTTACATTTCAACTTATTAGCAGGCTCAACCATATCGAAGCAGCCAACAAGATGTATCTAAGAGACTCCAGATTCAAGACTACGGGTAACTTTCGTTATGTTTTTTAGATTTAAAATTCGTGGGTATAAGACCTGCGAAAGTGATTATATTGTATACATCAGTTTATACTTAGACAGGCTGATATGCCCTTTGATTTGAGCTATAAATTAACCAGGATATGACAGCAGATTTTCAGAAAGGAGCAGATTAGATGCGGACACAGATTTGATCAATTTGAAAGCATTTCTGTCCGAGCAAAGATCATAGGTGGTCCGTTACTTTTTTCTCTCCTACTCTATTTAATACTGCTCTTACTGAAAATGAAAATAAGTCGGAAAGGTTGACCGCCTGTAAAAACCTGCTGGGTATCGTACCTAGGCCCCAGACATGCCTTTAACCTTGTTTTACCTGTTTCACCACGACTTTTAACTGCATGAACATTGAAGTTTTTGTGGCCATTTTAAATCCAATCTAATTTGTGCAAACATAGTGTAGGTAGCATGTATGTTACCTATTCAGAAGTGCAAACAAAACCAGTGCAGCTATTTGAAATCGACCATTTCTATTTGCAACGTATGTTAGTTTTATGTCAACGTTTGCTAAATTAATTTTCACTTTGCAAATGTCGTTATTGTACACTTATGTCCGTCGCGTTCGTTTATTAGGTTTAAGTGGAAGCCAATGGTCATCATATTTATACACATTTTAAGTCAGTTTTTTGTTTTGAATTCGTCTCTTTCATTAAAGCTGGTTTTAAATTGTCACTACTTTTTTCCGCAGTGCATGTAAGGGATCATTTGCTAACTTCAAAATAACCTGAAATGTACCTTATGTATCTTTGAAACTGAGAGTTATTTTAGCCCGTATCTGAGTAAACTTGAACCTCGTAAGTTTACCTCTCCTCAGAGAAATCCACGTCCTTATTATCCCAAATCTGCATATTAACCACTTCATTTGTTCGCACCCTAATCGCAGTATTCCAGCCAGGACTAAGATATAACTGAGCTAATATTATAGCCGGCTTAATGGCTGATATAATTAGCCATATTCTCTCAGTGTAACGTTAAACATACAGCATTACAGTAACTACATTGTTTTACTAAGTTATTTTAGGCTTTAGCTGTTTGCGGATGAGTTTTGAGTTTGTGTTTGTGATTTTCTGTTGTGACTTGTGTAGGTGGTTGTTTTGTTATAGATAGGTCAATATTGTCACTAAGGACAAAATCATGTCGGAACTATCGTCTGTTTACTGCGAAAAGATGATAAATTTGATCATAATTTAGTAATAATTCTTCCCTTTTTGATACTTGTATAATAATATATTTTATAATAATTTTATTTCTGTAAATTGTAAGTAGTTTAGAAACTATTAAATAATAATCATTTTATAAGGTAGTTGACAAACAAAAAAAAATCTAATTAGTCCGTCAGATAGATTTTCATAAAATATTGGACACGTATTTTTTCTTTTTCGCGTAAACAATAGGTAAATGAAGACGAATGTTGTCAATACAAAATGTTGCAATAAATAGCCTATTTTTAAGATTTATTTATTTATAATGGTGATCTATGTGGTGTGAGTAAAAACTTTATAAAATTAAATTTGAATTGAAAGGAGGTTGCATTTATCATGTTTTACCTGTACTTAACAAACATGTTATATCTTCTGAATTCATTGATTTCAGTAACTCATTTCAGTTTTGTATATGGCTTCCTGTAGTTTACACCAATTACTTGATTGATTTCACAAAAATCCCTCAAATATTGATATTTTTTATACATTTAACCTGTTTCACCTGTAGCGTTTTAGTTTAATTATGTCACTTATTATGTCCTAAAGCTTCATAAAGTGATCATTAAATAAAAATATAATACTAGATGTTGTTTTCATAGGTTATCTATGAGACTATAATAAATGAAGTATGCGGTTTTTTAATAATAAATAAATTTTATTAGTTCTAACATAGTTATGGCAATCAAACTCCGATCACAATCAATTATTACAACAATGAAATATTGATTTAACGACTTTTAATTCAGTTTAGTATCTTAATCTTCCGATGACAGTTCTTTAACTGAAGGTTCCGGTTGACGATCTACTTCAATGGTTGCTTTTGGTAAAGAAAAGTACCAACTGTGATTCAATAGATAACGCAAAACTCAGCTTCTTCAGGATAATTATTCAGATAATTGACCTATTTATTTCGCGGAATACGTGGAGCACGCGCGTACGCCATATGATAACTGTGATCGATCGCTCTCTATTTTACTAAATATTTACTAATATTTTGAGAAAAGATCGTATACGCAATTATTAATTTTTACTGCACTACTGGAAAAAATTAAGGGATCAAGAAAAAATTCCAAATTTTTGGCCAATTTTCAACAGGCCATAACTTCGAGAGAAATTATCGTACAAAAAATAAAAAAAGAAATCGTAGCACGCGTTTTTGGATTCGAAATTTTTTTTTTTAGCGTTAGCGGTTTTTGGGTTTTTGAATAATCTTAGAAGCTGGAGCTACGATTTCCTTTTCTTTAATTTTTTTACGACCATTTCTCTCGAAGTTACGGCCTGTTAAAATTACCCAAAAATTTGTTTATTTTTTATCCCTTCATTTTTTCCAGTAGTGCAGTAAAAATTAATAATTGCGTATACGACCTTTTCTCAGATTTTTTTTACCTTTTTATCATTTAAAATAATAATACAAACAGCGTTAACCGTATTTATTATTATTTAACTGTTTAAACTGAAGCGGATTAAAGGCATAAGATTATTATATGTTACATGTATACATATTTTTCAAAATGTGTAAGATACCACTTTAACAACATTATCTTTGCAGCCATTGGACATAACATTATTGGATTTTACCAGTAGATAGCGCGTGAAAAAATACGTGTAACTACATTTTTAACACAATTTAGTAAAAAAGTGCTTATATCATCTTCTCGCAGTAAGCAGACGTTAATGTTCTATTCGAAGGTTCTAGGAGGTCTGAAATTGTGGACTTACCGTAGAACGAGCTTAATTATTTATTATATAAATATGTTAAAATTCTGATACGTGTAATAACAGAATTATTTGTTTATGCTTAATTCAATCAACTCTCTGGAAAGAGGCTCAGAGAGGTGAAACTGGAATCAGTAGACTACGAAATAGATCAATTGACAAAACCCGAACAAACAATATGTCCAGGATCACGGAGACAAAAATCGATTATCGTCACGGCAAAGACAGAATGTTAGCGACGTATCTTAATAAGGATTCTTTCAAGTTTTTCATCAAGCGACCTTATCGGTGGCGGTTCTCCTAATTACTTGCTTTTTTACTCGTATTTTCCCGTCGTAGGTCGCTGCGACTGAGCCTGATAGGGAGGGAAACTTATCCGATATTGTGAAATGGCGGGAAAATATTGTTGGGCCACAGACTAAAAATAATTATGGCTGCTTATTTTGATAATATAATATGTAGTGTTGTAGTTTCATGCGTAGGCGGGTTTAAGTTTACAGCAAAGTACGTTCATTGTTTTTAGTTTATCGTTCATTTCGTACCCAAATTCGATGTTTCCACTTTCACTAGGAGTAGTTGCTCTCGCTGGAGAGCACACTCCAACTGCCACATCTGCAAGACTGATTGCAGAAACAAAAAAAAAAAAAAACAAAAATATAGAGTTTTTTTAACAACTTAGTTCCACCCAATGAAGTTAAACAATCATTTCCTGTTCTTTTGAACACCTTATTCTATATCTATACAACCAAGTTTATATTTAACTTCGGCTTCAGGCAAGGTGTTATGGAAACAATACAAATGCAAAAGTTAGAAAACAGTAACTGTAACTTTCTAATTCACTTCTTTTCTCAAGATTTATTTTATCAAACACCACATTAAGTTTTTTTTTTAAGTATAAACATGTATCTACTTCTCACTGCTGCTGGGCAAAAGTCTCCCCTAATTCCTTCCATATGCTCTTTTCTCGTGAGTAAAAGTAATTATCAAAATGATACAGCTTTTCTATAGTAATGCAACGCAATTTCACCGACACAATTTATTTTACAAAATAAATGGTTATCCACATATCACGCTCCATTTGTCGCGCGCTTGTTGCACATAAAGCATCGAGCACAACTTATCTATGGCAACATTTTATACTCTATTTACACCGCGTTAACACATCACTGCGCTGTTCTAAAATTGAAAATTTTGCATGTCCTTTTTTTTGTGGCTTTATTTAAACATCGAGTGATCGATGGTAATATAAGATAAGTTTAATTAATTTAGTCAAACGATCATAATGACATCTCAGGAAACAATCGTCGATTAAAACGCGACGAGACAGGACACTCAGTTCGAAGAATGACGTCGAAAAGGTAGGGCAGACTCTACTTGAATTAGCGCCCAACACTGAACGCACTATCTGTACCATCACAATTGCTCATAGTCTGAAATACCGCAAGACCATCCATCTATCCCATCCATCCTCATCATACTAGTTTTTTTTTATCATAGAGATATATTACCCGACAGAATTAAATACAAAGTAATGCACTTTTCTGACATAATTTTAATTAGTGCAATGAAATTATATTATTTACCAGGATGATGCCAGTATTCCATGACCAATCCCACATCAAACATTCTAAATATATGAAACATCCGCGTAAATGGCCAGCCTGTCATCAAAATAATGGCGGACTCCAAATATAAATGCAGAGACAAGTTTGTATAGTTGGAAAGTGCAGGCAATATTGGTAGAAGGGGGCTTCAAATGCAATTATGAAGCAGTGTGTTGTGCCACCGCGCCCCGGGGACAATCGCGACTATCCTTGTACATCCTATACATTTTCATATGCAACCTGTTAGTAATAAAACCTTTTTGGAACATGTCATGCGGTGTGTTCTAGCTTTGTGTGGTAAGTTTTATGCGTTTTAAATTTCGAATATTGGAACTTTGCCGTTCGATAACAAAGCGAGAAATTTGAAAGGATTGTAATTTAGGAGGGAGATATTGGAAGCGTACATTGCTGCCGTGTTTTATTATTATAATAATTATGAAAAATTATGCTGAACTTGGTATGAATACAGGAAAAATATTGTTGTTAGGTTTCTTGGCCTTGGTTGTGCCCTCAGGGTCAAGAAAAAGTGATCAGCGACAACGATATTGGATGACTGGATGAAATGTTTTTGATTGGCATGGCATACGTGTCTATAGAACTGAAAGTCGTTATAGAATATTAAAAAATTAAAAAAGAAATGTTTTTTTTTCTTTATTTATTCAAAAAATTGTTTGATTGAATTGTACTTTTGAAAATAAAAGGATAAAGGTGAAGATGAGTAGGTACAGACGCCAGCACATCAAGCTACCGGAAACTGAAATATTCTCAATCAACCTTAAACCCAATACTGTAGCGATAAAAATGAAAATCTATTAAATTATTTTGACAGCTTGAGTATCCACATGTGCTGGCGTCTGTAAAACCATCATTAAGAAGTATATACTTGAGACACGTTCCTAATAAAGCGATCTAGTCCCATCTCCGACGATAAACAGGGACAGAGTAAAAACAAGAAGCCTTGACCTAATTAATGTGTCGTTACCGTGACCATGCGTAAAGGTTTACCTACTCAAACCTTATAGGACACATTGGCATATAGTCCTCATGGCACTGATTTTTAGGAGACTGAATGGAGAGTGCAAATCGGCAAGCGGAAAGTGGATGGAGCAATGATCTTCGCAGGGTGGCTGGGAAAAGCTACTAGGAGTTTCTGAGAATGGCGTGCAATTGCCAAGAAGCCTTTGTCCTCCCGGATAAAGGCCCCGTCTCGGGGCTGCATGTTGTTCGAAAGAGATACCGGGGATTAGTTATTTGATGATTTCCAACCCCCCCCCCCCAAAGGCTTTGTCGTGCAGTGAACTGGTGTAGGTTGATAATGATAAGACAGTTGAACTTTCCTGGGACTTCGTCGAGCTTCAATGTCATGGTATTTTTCTGGCATTCAGGTGTTGCAGTGTTTAGGGGAGGATGTGGCGGGCTTGTCCCAAAAAAAAGTTGATGATGATGACAGGCACCGTAATAATACCCATAGAACGCCACATATAGTTTACTTATTATGATCGAATCGAATAATAAGATTGGCCTTGAATATGAATGCGCCAACTTCATACTGATGAGTCGGCACATTTTATACAAATGCAATCAATGGCGGCTGTGCTGACTTCGCATAATTATGAGGCCGGAGGCAATATATTACTAGGTGTTGCCAGCGGCTTCGCCCGCTATAACTCGAAAATTATCCCATTGGAAGATGAAATCAAGATAAAAATATCCTATGTGTTAGTCCAGGTTATAAACTATCTGTGTACCAAATTGTATCCAAATCCGTTAAGTAGTTTTTGCGTGAAAGAGAAACAAACATCTATACTTACAAACTTTCGCGTTTATTCCGTCAAGGCACGCGTATAGTGAAAGAGGCGTTCCTGTTCCTATTTGAGATGGATGGTGAAGAACGTCATTTGTTATGCCTTTCATATAATATATCCGTCAAATGTTAAATACAAACAAGCATATTTGTTGTTGGATTGCTGCTGTCAGAGGTACTCGTAAAGTTGAGGTGCTGGGACTGCTGATTTTTTTTTGTTGGTGCTTTTTATTTAAAACTTACTGACGCCCGCGGCTTCGCCCGCATGGATATCGGTCAAATTATATACTAAAACCTTCCTTGAAACCACTAGAACCACTCTATCCATGGGTAGTTTTTGAGTTTATCGCCAACAGACAGACAGACGCGGCGGAGGACTTTGTTTTATTATATGTAGTGATAGTGATAACTGCAATGTTTTTTTTTAAAACGTTAGAGCTGTTCTGTTCATTCAGTTATGGCTGAATTCAATAATTCAGCCATAACTGCTACGACGCACCAATGAAAAAAAAACTCTGAACAACAGTCCTCTCCCGGGAACGGAACCCTAAGCCATATTTCCGCAGCTCTCTTGGCAGACAGTAACCAGACGGATATTTCCCATGGGTGCTATACACACAATGGAAGTGTAACGCAACCACCATCGCTATGGGACCGTGTAGGGAATTGTTGTTGTGTGCAGACGTGTTGGATGCATTTTTGCTGTAGCTAACATAACATAACATCATGCCTTGCAATTCCCGAAGGGTGAGGTAAAGGTATATTTAATAGTAGCTATATTATTTAACCAATCGGGGACCCTATTGTCATGAACCGTGCACAAATCCTGGATAAGTGGCTTCCCGTCGGGGCTGCAGGTTGTATGCTGCGGCCTCGACACAAAGGCCTAAGAAGGAACATGGATGGTTTTTAGTCAGTAGACAATCACACTCCCTACCGCTCTGCCCATAGCTGGAGGAGTCATTTGATGATTTCCCACCCTCCAAACCAAACGGATACGTGGCTTACTGCCGTACCCAGAGACATTTAATGATTACTTAAGCCGTCAGTAAAGGTTTGACATATTTTTGTATGAGAAAACTGTGAAAACCATTACTAAGTGATGGCCTAAGGAATCATTAAAGCTTTCTGAGTGCGGCAGTTAGACTGAGAAATTTCTGATGGAACAACCCAATAACACTCCGACCGACCCAGGAAGTGACCCCAGAATATCATGCTCATTAGTCGCGCTTGCGATTATCAAATCAACGAGGCTTTGTTAAAAGTAAGAAAAATTGTAAAAGCTTTTAAAACTATGCCTATCGACCAAGTACCCACAAAGCCATACCAGCAGGGCTATTGCGTATCTTTTAAATGACAGTGGCTATCATATAGAGTCCATCAATTAACTGTCAAATGGTTCCATTTTGTACTAAACCAACCAATTTGACAGTTAATCCATGGACAATATGATAGCCACTGACATTTAAAATATACGCAATAGCCCTGCGGGTCTACCATGGGCGACGATAGCGACTCACTGGACGCCTATAGAAGGAAATCACCGTCGACGTAGACCGCGGCGAAGGTGGAGTGATGGCCAGTAGTGGCGCGTATCTTTTAAATGTCAGTGGCTATCATATTGTCCATGGATTAACTGTCAAATTAGATATGGATACATACAAAATCTAACTATTAACACGACTTAGAAAAATCGAAAAGAAAAATTTCGATTGATTCTGAGTACATAGTTTACTTACATAGTTTTTCCGATTTGATAACATTTCAAGAGAATTCGTCAAGTTTCCAAATATTTATTAAAACCTTGAACATTTCATTGTGTAAGTAGGTATCAACTTTTTAATTGGGCAAATAAGTATGGGCATACTTATTTGTCCAATTAAAAAAGTTGTTTACCGACAACTTTTATCGATACAACAATATCGGGAAGATTTTTAACATATCATTTGCAATGTCAACTATTACTCAGAAGCGTCAGAAATTCCAAGAAAATATATTGAAGTAGGTACAGAGAGAGAGAGAGAGTTAGAGCACATTGTGAAGACCAGGTATCAATTCTAAGAACTATTCCAGCTAGTTCTACGCCACCGTTGTTGTGTTTCGTTGTTCCACGTTGTTTGAAGGCCTTCGCTTCTGAATCTTGAATTCCTTTTTCTTGAATTCACTTCCAAGCAGTTAGTTTTTCTGTAATATTTGTTCCTGTGAAACGTCAAGTTAGTTTTAGGCAAAATTCTAAAGAAGACCAAACCGCAGCGGTCAAGCCATCGCAATGTCATTTCCGAGTTACATGGACACTTAAAGTAATAAACTCGCTGTGTCCAATCGTCGGTCCTCACGTAGTTTTGCAGCTGCGGTTAGCAGTTCTTTATACTCCTTCGGATTTGTATATTTATTCTTCCATAGCGTGTCGATGACAATCTAAATTGCCTCGTCCTTAAATTTGGCGACGAGTTTGGCACTCTCAGTATCGTCCCGCCGACACAATATTAAGTATCCCCTCGTTTGTGGAACAATACCACATTAACACTCTATGGGGCAGAATCATCTGAGGCTATTTAAAGACTACCAGGTCAGTAATGGGAATTCGTATCCAGGTGGGACATTTGGACACTACATACAAAATACCTCTTTATACCTATTTAGATATACCTAGCTGGATACCAACTACTACTTGAAGGGGACTTCACTAGTGATGGGACCGCGGGGATAGCCGAGATGCAAAATTCCAATTAGTGCCAAAGTTCTAGAAACCACTTTGGACATAAATTAGTGAGCTAAAAGTGGATACTATGTAGTGGCGGGAGAAGTTTCACTTTCACGCGACTTTTAATTACGACTTGCACACTAGCTGTCTAGCGTTGTGACTTGTGAAAAGGTGTGTTTACATTTGGGAGAGTAAGTGTAACATAGTCCAGTGAAAAACATACCCTATGACATGACAGGAAATTTAACTAAGCTTAGCAAAATAAATAAGTGCCCCAGAGGCCGAGATGGAAATGAGGCCAGGAGAGAAGCTCGTCTATGGCTCAAGTAAGTAATATATTTCAGCTTCCCGTTTATTCAATCAAATAAAAACATGCAATCACTAAACACACCGCTGTTTTCTTAAAACCAAAACCCTTACCCCAAAGCAAGCACGTTAAACCGTCGCTACACCATAATGCGTCATATTGAAGCGAATAAAGCAATATAAAGCGCTTTAAGTGGCAAGTAGACGTATATTTGTCCCACTACCGAGTGCCATATGCCAGTTATTGGCTGCAAAAGCCGAATTAAAGAGCTCACAGACGTACAAAACGTTTTCATGTTATTTCAGTGGGAAATTCGAAGGAAGTCTTATAGTAAATGTCTTAATAAAAATATATATTCCCTAACGATAAAGTTGTAGATATCTGGAGCAGCTGTAAAGCATAGACGCTAGATTTAGCTGCTGCATTTGTGTTTTATGGTTTTTACTTCTTACTTAGATTGTTCTAAACGTTTGTGCGGCGCGTCGCGTTGGACGAATAGAAAAACACACGCTCACTTCCTAAATTAGTTACACTCATTGCTGGGAAAATTTCGTTAAATGGGTTTACCATGAGCAACGATCTCATTAGATCGTTGCTCATGGTAAACCCATTCCCAAACCCAATCTCGTTATTTTAAGTAGGTTATAGCATTCTTTAACCTACTTAAAATAACGAGATTGTTTGCCTACTCGATTAGCTTAATATAATATATGGCAAAACAATTAAGCAAAGTCCTAGTAGGTACCAATAATGTTCAGTGTTCTTAGTGGGCCAAAACACTTCAAACTTTCATCGGGCGGGTCACACAAAAATCTAAAAGCTCTGAAAGAAAATGCATTCTCATTTTCGTATCGCCTGCGGGCGAGCTCTTTTCATTACAAAGAAAATGCGATTACATTCCACGAGTGTATCTAATTACCTGCTGTTGATAATGAATATATAGTAATAAATTAAACAAAACTTGGAAGCAGGCGGGGGTCTTTTCTATTTTCATTTCATAATTTAATATTCAAATGAATCCGGCCTGCTTCCAAGTTTTGCTTAATTTAAAATGTGCTTGTTTTTTGCTTTTCAGTTTATACAGTCGGGTTTTTTACCCGACTGCGGCGAAGCCCAAAAGGAGGGTTATGTTTAGTTTTTTAACTACTTTTTTTATTTCCAACTTTTTAGTTCTGTTTTGTTTGTTCTTTCGTTGGTCGCGTCAAATTCTTCGCAGATGATTTAACTTTTGTGTTTGTTAGGTTTGTATAGGATTTGTGACTTTGAATTTATTTTAAACATATAAGTGTCATATATTTTTGTAATCTCCTTTTAAAACCCTTCATTTTGATACCCTACTCGATGGTAATGGAAATTATTATTTTTCAAATCCGCGATATGGCCCCAAAAATGCGCTATTTTTCTTTGTTTTTTAATTTTAATGTAGCCAGTGACACTTGCGCCATTATGACAAATCTAAAGACGTATATTTTATTCAAATCCCTTCATCCGTTTAGAAGTTATGAGGGAACAAAGAAATGGACATACATACATAAAATACGTACACGCCAAACACATAACCCTCCTTTTGGGCTTCGCCGCAGTCGGGTAACAAACACATAACCCTCCGTATAGGCTTCGCCGCAGTCGGGTAATTAATACCAAGCTAAATTATAAGTATTGAAGAAAATCTTTATGAGCTTTATTAAACGCCCCTACGTTTTTTCTTTTTAAAAGAACTCATAAATTAACTCAACTAATTAATACCTAAACTTCCTCATTATTAACTATTCTGCAGATAATTAGATATATATAATACTTTCCATTTTTTATGAGAAGTTATGTAGGTTCTTACTCACATAATAATTATTAATCATACAAGTTTTCATTATAGTTTTACGATTTACTACGGAGTGCTACGAGAAAATGCCACAGCCTACTAAATAATAGCTCTTTTCACGCAGTATCTTCACAGTTCACAGAGGCCGTTGACTACAATATCATCCATCCTTTTCTAACAGGCATCTATACTCTTCCGTAAATCGAAATCAAAGCTCGTCGGGGTTGGAGCGCAGTGAAGTTGTAGCGGTCGCTGCACAAGAGTGAAGTGAAATGCAAATTGATGTGCGTTCAGAAGATAATGACAGTATAATTTTCGAATCCTATCTGACAATTTCTTACAAATGAAATAAATGAGAATAGCACTAATTACGTGCAAGCTTATGTAAATCTTGAATAATTTTTAGGTGAACGATTTCTCAACATCTATATTTTAGTAAAACATTAAAACTGCAAAATACTTTTCTGGCAGAGTTCGACCAAAAGCGTTGACACTTCACTAGCGTTTTGAACAAGCCAGCCAAAAAATTTTACGCTCTCGTATGTGCGGAACGTACCTGCATATGGCGGACGCTCAGTTTGTGTTTATGTCAATAAGAAACTGATTTTTAACATTTGCGCGGGTGTGGATTAAACAATTTATTAATAATAATGTGCTAGTGGAATCTGTGTATTGTGTTTTTTTTTGTGATAATGATTTTCGTGGTTGAACATTTGGATAACTTGCTATCTTCGTTGTACTTATAAGGGTATGTATTTATTTTATGTTTCTTTCTATATTTGAGGATTTATTGAGATTTACGAGGATTCATAAATGTGGCTCAGTCGGGAATGTTGTGATTTTTTATGATGGCAAACGGATTGTTTATGCCGTAGATGTTTGCAGTTGATGTCTCCAGGCTCAATTGATTCGTCTCATAGGTTATCGCCAGATGATAACTTTTGGCGAATTATTACGAAGCTCCTTCGAAGTAAAGTGCTTTATACATTGCTTGTAAACACTACAGTCGTCTAGAATGCTTCTGTAAGTGTTGATAAAATGTACGAGTGTCATTTGACAGAAGTATTTTAACAGATTCGTGTGGTAAAAGTCAAATAACGACGAACTTGCACTGCAACTGCATTTCTAAATGTTTACATGAGCTTATAAACGCTAACACTTGTTAACAAAAACGTAGGTTTCAAAAGCAATTTTACCGTACTTGAGTTACAGAGTTGTAGAGAGTTATCAGTGTAAATTTTGTTAATGAATTATTTTCTTATTACTTAATTTTCTTTTATTCTCAAACGAATCAAAACAATCGAAAACTGAACAGTAGCAAAAGTTTACACCATAAAGTTTTTATTTGATCACTCAAATCTCAAATGTGGAACACTGTGGCCAGAAAAAAAATAAACATCTAGAGATTTTTATTTATGAAACAGCATGCCAGTCTTGTTACAGCATGGAAGGCACATTGTGTTTATAATTTAAACACAGATGTTTTGATAACTTTATCCCATGAATCATGAGACATCTGTCTTTTGATTTATGTCCCACATTCTAATTCACAAGTAACTGATGACTACATACCTACTTAATTTATTTATAAATGGAACTTGAATGATTTTCTAATGAGCCAGACATAGTTCTTTTTATGTCAGTGTTAGCTGCTTAAATATAGAATTTAGACCTGGGTAATGGGTTAAAGTAGTGTGACACAAGTTTTCTATAAAAAAAAAACACTAAAAACAATGTATTTAGAAAAGTACCGTAGATACAATAATAAGTTGAATTAAAAGTAAAACTACTATAAACTAAACAGTGAACAAAGTATTTTACAAAAATGTTTTAATATGTTGTGGTGTTACTGGTGTTGTAACTAAAATTATTCCTGTCCTGGTGGCCCCATTTGTAATTAACATGCAAGTAAATGAAGCAATTTTAAACATGATAATTTCAAGGCATGACCATTAAAAGTAATAGTTTTACAGTTCCTTAACATGCTTCATGGTTAAAAAACTAAACATTTACGGAATAAATCACTGCACATAAATGATTATGTGGTTATTTATCAGTGCAATTGAATAATTAATCATGACTAGTTGTGATAAATAATAATCGGTTAAAGACCTAACATTTTGCCTTGCCTTTATCACGTTAATTGCAGTTAAATAATAATCGCTTTTAATTTTCCTGCCTATGCTTTTATCTGGCAAGCTTATCAATTAGTTGAGACATTGTTGCAGTACAGGAAACTGTTTTGTCCTATATTTAGGCCTGTTTATTATTTAGGTAATTTATTATGTTACATAAGGTTTTTATGGTAAAGGTTGTGGGGATCCGCTTGATGTGAGAAGCACGATATCTGTCAATGTGGCGACACTTAGGGGAGGCCTATGTCCAGCAGTGGACGCATATTAAACCAAATATATTTAAAAATCCGCATCATTATTGATTATTATTATTGTAGGCCTTTGATGCCACACTGTCCTAGTATGTTAAACCTGCTTGTTATACTATTATTATGGAATTGGCAGCCTTGTTGCTTTCACTGTTATAGGTCCTTTTGATGCCATGGGCCCCTGGTAGGTGAAACCTACTTGTTTTACTTTCTAGTAAACACATAAATAAACACCTGTCACCAATATAGGTAGAATGTCCCAATATTTTTATTAATGAGTGAACTTGACCACTATAGGAAACTAATCTTTATTATCCATATTTGGGAAAACACATCAGTTGAAACCGTAAAGTAACTATAATGGGCAAGTAACAATAAATAGGTTTATCAAATTATCACCTAGCACAGGATTCTGGCATTCCACATAATAGGGGATCGGACTGAGTCAAAAAACAATGATTCTAATTAGTCCGTCAGTTAGATTATCGAAAAATATTGGAGATGTGTCTTTTTTTGTCAATTGACAAAGATAAGTTGTGGGTGTGACGTCATTTGTAGTTAAAAATGTACTATCATAAAACGTTTTCGAAGAGTTAACGAGTTTTTCGAAGCACTGTATTGACTTCAATTTTTGTTTATGTGAAAAAAGAAAAAATACGTCTCCAATATCTTTTGGAGATCTATCTGACGGACTAATTAGTTTTTTTTTGTCCGATCCTCTATTTTGTAACCACTTTCTTGTGTAACAAATAATATTGATAATAGTTAAGTAGGTACTACATTGACAACCTCAGTCCACCAACTGCTCTGTGTCTAGGCCTCTTTGCGTGGCTTGATTCCCTGGTAGGTAAAACCTTGTTGATGTACTGAATGTCATGCTTTCAGGGTACTTCAAGTTACTATTTGTACTCATTTACTACTTAGAAAACATTCCAGTAAACATGTCTACCAGTCATACAGTAGGTTTATAAATGCTCCAATATTTTTGTTATTGTAGTCTAGACCATTTAGTTGACATGATTCACTGATCAATTGATTGAGAACTAGACTTTGATTTGACCTGGCTTCGTATTGAGTTTAATGAGGAGTGATAGTTGCCCTGTATTCTATATTATTGGTAACATGACAAACGGAATATTGCATAGATATTAGCAATACTTTGTAAAAGTATCTACATGTTGACTGAATGAAGAACTTCAAATTCTGTTACAATTATTTTTGTTTGTAAACGGTTTTGATATTGTAATATTTGAGACCTTTTTTTCAAATAAGGTACATGACCCTATTACATGATGGGACCTAAAAATAACTGGCGAAGTGTGGGTGTGACTATTTAGTACACCTCTGGCTAACCCTTTGGTGATTACAGGCTTGAGATTATTTTATTTTATGTAGATGACAAAGACAGCCTGCAATGGTGATGCCGTATTGCGGCAACTTAGTTTTTTCATAAAAGAACTGCTAAAAGTATTGCTATAAGACCCTACATGACATAGGGACATTAGATGAGAAGATAGCCTTGTCTATATAGATTTATATTGCGCTATAACGCAAAAGAGATTTGTTTTCAGGCAAGATTTGCAAGATTTGCAGGTCGTTCCTGAAAACGATTCGCGTTATAAATAGCACATTTGTGCAGTTTTAGTTAAAACGCAAGCTACATAGGTACTTGATTGAAGTTATGGCAACCTTTATTATTGTACGAGAACTACATGCACGTGCGTTAATTTGTCAACAAAATAGTAAACATGCATGTGTAACGAAAATAATATTAAAACGAATTAGTCTGTAACGTAGAACGCATCCTAACGAAAACTGTCGACGCGCGAACGCAAGACTGTCATGTTCAATTTGTTCGGCGAACCTGAAGGCGAGGTCTCGTTGACTGGCCAAAAACGGTAGGAGCTCTTTGCCTCACTGGTTTTGGAGCAAATGTTTGACACACGCAACGATAGTGCAAAAGCGCGACCGCTCGTTGGGCTATGACGCCGTGACTGTATTTCAAATTCTAAAAATGTCTAGATTAGATTGTCTTGGTTCATCGATCCATCTAGATCTTTTTCCGACTTTGTTGGGGTCGGCTACTAGTTTTACCGGATTCAGCTAAATACCAGTATTTTACATGGTGTATCTGAGCTCCACAACCCAGTTAGTACTGGCTAGTACGATGATGCCCCATCGTACGGCTGAATGTTCAGGCAAATAACTAACTGTAACGACTGTCAAATATTACAACTGGAAGCCATTGGGGCTTCACGTGCTTTCCGAGGCACGAATAAAACTCGCTGAGTGGTCACCCCTTCACAGACAAACCTAGACTAGCGCGGCTTTTCATTTAACCAGGGACTATGTGCAGCCTATAACCTACCACATCATCATCATTTCAACCGAAAGACGTACACTGCTGGACATAGGCCTCCCCCAAGTGTCGCCACATTGACTGGTCACGTGCGGCTCGCGTCCAGCGGATACCTGCAACCTTCACCAGGTCATCGGTCCACCTAGTGGGAGATTAAGTTTTAAATCTACACCCATTCCATTACCAAAATGCCAGCATTATAATACAAGTATCATTACTTCGATCTAATCACAATATTCGTCACCCAAAACCCTTGTTTAGCCCTACACACGATCACGACGAACAGATATATCTTATCTTCTCCTCTAATCAAATCAGTCGGTGTCGTTGGCCTCATCTCCAGGCTCCAGTTATCATGTTTGCACATACCGTACTATGTTACGGACTAATATCGCGTAATAACCAACCTTGAGCATTATAATAAAATAATAAATCCTCAAGCGCACGTTGATCTTTGTGATTTTACTCGAGTTTGTAGGTAGAGGCTTCGTATCGGTCGTATATATATTTCGGCCAAAACTAATTTGTCTAATATACTGGGTTCTGCGAGGCTGCTATATTTTCGCGCTAGGTGTCACCTGAAGGAAAGCCTAAATGAGTTTGCTCGTTGAAAACCCAAGAGTTCACGTGAAATTGTAAAAAAAGTTTACTTCTCTTTTTTTAACTCGGATTTTGTCACCAATTTCAAGGGTTTTAGTTATTTTGCATGGACCATTATTTATTTCTTGAAAATTAAATGTAGCCTAAGTAAGACCTTATAACATCAACTATCTGCTAGTAAATTTCCCATCAAAATGATGGAGAACAACCGATACGGAGATTAGCCGGAATCAATCAAACATACAAACAAAAATGATAAAAAATTTCTTCTGTGCTATATTATATAATATGCAGCTGTGAAGGTATCATAGAAGTGCTTGTCCAAAATTCAAAATCCGACAAAACTGTGACAAATAAATCTATGGTAACTTTGCAGACCGTCTAATTTGATTCGATTTTTCTGCACAGGCACAACGAGCACTTTGGATCGTGTTATTTCCTATCCGAATTTCGAATCGTACTCAGTGGAAAAGCGCTCTAATGCTTCTATTAGGTAATGTGAAGCTATTTGAATGTTGGACGAGCGAATACCCTTGATTCAGGGCCAAGAACACGCCACCATTTCAGTTCCCGTGAGCATTATATAAAATAACTTGCGAGTTTGTTTCACTAGCGGCCCGCCCCTTCTTCGCACAAGTTTTTTTTTATATTGTAGGCTTAATAATTAACTGAAAGTGTACTCACAATCGTTCTGGAATCAATTATCATATTGAGATGTTGAAAATCGCATCAAAATCAGTTGCATATTTTATATATCACTGGTTGCATAGTTAAAAAAAAAAACAAAAAATCGACGCCATTTTAAAATGTAGAAAAGGAGAACAGAGGTTTATGTGGTGGAATCCTCTCTTGCGACATAATAACTCGTGCATTCAATTGCACACATTAATCCTTCTATTCTGACCCATTTCAGAGGACAATTTAAATATTAAATCAATTGACCTCGCAAATCTTGCTTCTGTAAGTAAACTAAGGTCCTGCAATCGCAATTGTTTCTCCGAAAAATCCCGAGCGAAGCTGGGGTGTGTTCAATTATAGGTTGGATCGGAATTGTCCCCGGTATTAGGGGAAGGGATCGCCCCCTATCCCATCATTATCACCTTAGCGCGCCCTCTATAACGTTAGACTTGACACTGTGACTGCAATACTCTAATTTAACTCTTTAGTCCATGAAACTGTTCAGGGAATAAGGGTGGTGATCATTAGGATCAACCTTGACTTTCCAAGTGACAGTGACCTTAGATATTGTGACTGATATGGAACTCTATATTACACGTGGTGCTATTCAATCATGCATGGCTAGATTGGTTGTGCCAACGAACGGTACGACAAAATGTTTTATCCGAAATGTTGGTTTGAATCACTTTTTTCCGCTATCATGAATATTTAGTGTGCCATTATAAACACATGACAGAGACCTGACATGACAATACTGCTATCTCAGTGATGTTAGTCACCTCTTTCTACACCCACGTCAATACTTTAGCTTACTCTTGCCCGGAAACCGCAAATACCAAACTAAGTAATACGAATATAGTTCCCATAACCCCATAACGCGTAACCTTGAGCTAAGTTACGTTGATCCCAATCATTTTTACGTAGGTACACAGTCATTTATCATAACGTTAGCGTTCCGGATATTCTGGGCTGCTCATGTTAGGGTGTGACCATATACTGCTATTTTGTAATCAGATCAGGGGGTCTAAAAATTCGTAAAATGGTCACAGACGCAGTTATTATTCTGAATGGTCCATTTTACGAATTTAAATTGCAATTAATATTATGATCTGCTAAAGTGGCCATTTTAGACCCCATGAGCTCGAATGGTTCACATACCGCCTTTCCCTCCATACAAAATAAGTTTGGCGTTCGGCTGGTTACGTTGTCGCTAGTTGTGACCCTTAAGTAGGTGTTTTCAACGCGCCGTGCATGATTAAATATATTGCCAACTTATCTTTTTTGTTTAAATGCAATTACTTAGCGTTGATTTGAAAACCTGTTCCGAAAGAGTTAAGTGTTAAGTACATGGTGCGATATGTTCCCAGTTTTGTTTTATGGATGTTTGTTTTTATGGCACGGGTAACTTAATTTCAGTATTTCGAAAAGAGATGTCAACTTTATGGCTGTTTGATTTGCCATTAAATTGTAATAAACAAATCGAACGGTAATTTCTGCATTAGTCATTCTTATCATAAAACTAAAACTGAAAGCGAAACACCTCGATTATCGTTAAATAACAAAACTTCGGTATTTGTGTACATGTGTGTTTAAAGTCAAACATCCATAAAAAAAATGTCTGAACGCTCCCACGATACAGGAGAAATTCGTAGTATGAGACAACGTTTAAAAAAACATAAGGCAGGTGTTGAAGGATTGGCAATTAAAATAAATCTGTCGATTGCAATAAAAACATGCCGGCAGGTGCATTATTGCACCTGCATACTACTAAGAAACAACTGCCTGTTGACAAACAAACCCGCCATTGCTAACCTGCTATCTTTTAATACACTCCAAGTCACTGTATTTACGCCACACGGCGTCTCTCAGATAACGTTAACGATACAGCAAAGACGTACGTGCGCAATGATAACGAAAGTACCTACTCCACTTCTAAAGATTCACCCTATTCTATAAATACAAACAAGCGAAACATCAAACTGTCTGACGTTCCCCTGTCGCTCAAAATTACCTGAGCACCAATGTTTAATGCTTAACGACCCAATGGGAGTAAGCTCTTTAAACTTCAAGTTTGAGTGAAGACACGCCACATCCATGTCGACTCTATTTAAAACGACATTTGGCGGCAATTCCAACCGACAGGTTGCAATCAGGATCCTGCCAAAGATAGCAGGTTATTCTTAGCTTAAAGCCAGGATAAATGAGAAACGAACCGAACAACTTCACCCTCGATATCTGTCACGATCACAAATGAACGTTGAACTGAAAATGGTTTTGCGAAAATTTGGACGTATGCAAATGGCGCAGTGGCGGGAATGCACGTAGTGATTTAAAATGGTTCAATGGACTGAGGATTGGTTGAGCCTGGTGCAGGCTGACATCCATTTTATTGTTATAACAGTGTAGGTATTGCTGTAGGCAAAGACCTTTTAAAAATGTTTATCATAAACAAATTTGTTGCTGTATTTTCAAGTGCATTTGGTAACCTTTAATTGAACTTTGTTGTTACTGAATTTGCGTTAGTAACGGACCTGCCTTCACTGTTAACAATGTTCTACTCTTCTACAGTCAACCGCATCAATGGAAACAATCTAATATTGACCAAACCTTTATGTCCTAGCAGTAAGGGTGGTTTTCATAGTTTAAATGTTACCAGAGACGTCCGGTTAAATGCCCATCTGTAACCAACAATCCTCTGCTGGACATAGATCTTCCCCATTGCACGCCATTGATCTCTACCCTCACCTATTCCAATTTAACGTATCAATAAATCCCGTTCTAGTTTAATTCTCGAGTGTGTTTTCGTATATGTTTTGATAAAGCGTGAACAGATTTAATGTAGACTATTACCGTCGATGACGTATTATCATTCTTCTTGACCTCTTCAACTCAGCTAAATAGACACTAGTTGTTAGGTCTAGTTTCCACCTAAGCGGAGTCGAGACGTGCAAGATTCGACCAATTAAAGGAGAGACGAGATACGCGAGGTGGATATTAAACCATGTGATTGGTTGATTCTCGCACTGCTTTACTTGTCGTCGTTTTGATGAATACTTTCCACTTTAGAATACTGTCTGTGAGAGTCCGCTGATTGCTCTAAAGTGGCATTTAATATGTGGTAATTTAGGACTTAGTATTAAATTATACTTGTGAATGAAACCACCTGCTGGATCATATTCTATTTTATACACTTGCACTATGAGTGAGGTCAACTTAAATACTTCATCGGTGGATATGAACTCGAGAACCTTCAATTGGCCATTGAACTAGACTTCTGTGAGTCTTCACTTTAGGACAGTTTTATTAAATAATAGGCAACCTTGCAGATGAATGCATGGATGCCCTTAGTGTATTATCATTAAACGTTTCGGTTTTCTAGTAGTCAAATTCAAAGTATTTGTTTGTATGATTTTTCGTGATACAGTCGGTCTTATAGTTAGGTTATGGTCCCTCAAAACCCACCCCGTTAGCATAATATGCAATTTAACAGCATTAGAGGAGACGAGTTTAGTCACCCAAGCATAAAATTATTTGCATGCTCAATTTGAGAGTTATTCTTATTACAATGCAAGAGAGTATCAAGGTCAACCCAAATGAACAATCGGGCAAAGATGCTTAATTTTAATAACTATATTAAAGCTTACTAAGTAAAGTGTTGACGAATACAAACTGTTTGTTGCAACTTGCGGGCAGTACTTACCATAACGCCTACAGTATACTTAAATGCCTTTCGGTTTCGATCTATCATTACGAAATCACCAGATCATTTACAATAATACGTGTGAACGGACATTGCACACGATTCATCGATCCTGCGAAATTTGCATTCCAATTGTCGGCTCCATCTTGTTGGAGAATGCTTCAAAGAATGAAGAAAATACTGACCTGATTTCTGACGCCTTTTTCTAAAATCTTGCACTGAAAAGAATAGCTTTGTGCTATAAATGGGTTTCATTTAGAAACTGTCAATGTTAATGCTATGTCTGGCTGACATCCTGCGAGGTATTGTTTGCCTAGCTACTGAATAAAAGAGCTAGCTAACTAGTAGCTACTAACCCTTCAATGCTTACGACGGCACTGCAACCTAGTTGTATAAATAATATACCACCGTTTTTGCTGCCTCTGACTCTGACGTCAAGAGGTGCATTGTTATAACTCTGTGAGAACTTGCGCCGAAACGAATGAGATTTGTACAAACAGAAGTACTAAGGTTCTTGGTAATTAAATTGTTTGTACACGTAACATAAATTATGCGCTCAATGCCTAACGGGTAACAAGCATTACAGTTTGTGCCAAAGCACTAATTGAAACCGCGTTTGGCACAAATACAAATTCGAAATTAATAAAATTGTAGTGTATGGTGTTGAGTTGACATGTTGTCATTATTTCGTTCACTGTATTTCAAAGTTCTATTAAGTCATATTGAGGTGTGTAACTATATCCTCGAAGGGGTTACCTAATCAAAATGTTTGGTTTTTAGGCTCCGATTTGTCAGTTTAAAATGTAATTATTCCATTTCTGTCTATAGATACCATAGTTATCTCCAACACACCATTTTCCATTAAAACCCAACTCTTTAACCTACTTTCAATTAACAATAACAACAGCAAACCATTGTTTTTATCGTTTATTATCAATAAGTATCGAGAATCGATTCTAAAGGTACCTATTACGTATGTTGATAACGAATATAAAATTGCATGTTTAGTAAAACACATGGCAATAGCAATTTGTACACGCGAATCAAGCCATTCATGGAATTGGAGCACGCGTTTCTTTAGAGGTCGATTAGACCGCCCTACTTGTGAGATGAATTTATAGCCTTTTTATTTAAGGGGTTGACACTGATGGAGATACACGTATGGCTGCCGATTATAATTGTAATGCGGCCGCCACACTCTGCTCCTTGCGCTGCTCATCGCTATGCTCCTCGCGATCTAACCAACATAACAGACAGAATGTGTTGCTGGGGAGTTTGTTCCGTCACTTCTTCTTTCTAGCTAAACACTAGGAAGTGCCGAAGGGTGGGCGTTTTGGGGGACTGTCTCTTGTAAATAAAATATGTAGAGTAAAGTAAATTTTGACGTTCGAAAAGTGCTGATTATCAGCCTAATTTGAATAAATGACTTTTGATTTTGATTTTTTTGATTTTGTTGCCGCTATTTGCCGCGATGTTGCCCACACTGCTCTACAGGCAGGATGAGGAGCATGACGAGTAAAGTTGCCACACTATGTCTCTGCCTCCTTTCCTCGCTACTTCCCATTCCACTCGTAGAGTGTGTGGCGGCCGCATTAGAGTTTTTTTGCGAATGTTGTTATTTGTTGTGAAATGACTAAGTATCACTATCACAACATATTATACAAACAAAGTACTCCCCCGCGTCTGTCTGTCGGTTCGAGATAAACTCAAAAACAACTGCACTGATTTTCATGTTGTTTTCGCCAATGAATAGAGTTCTCGAAGAAGATTTTAGTATTTCATAAATTATACTCAGATGAAGTCGCGGGCGAAGTGCTAGTTTAAGTTATTTTTTTTGCTTATTTTTGAATAAGCAAAAATATCATTATTCTCCTTACTATAGTGTGAGTTGAACTGATTAAATTCCCTGCATTTCACTGGTGGGTGCCCTACACCTACTGAAGAAGAAAAAAATATTTTATAGACTTCCATTTGTCGCGCAAAAATACATTTAGAAGACAGATGACCTACGTTAAATCTATCACGTACAACCTTGGATACCTCATTTATAGAAATCTATTGACCTACGATGACCTAAAGAACCTTTACCTGTTAATCAAGTCCATAGAAATATGTTTACTAATGCGTGATTGAATTTAATTAACAACTAGCTGATGCCTGCTTCGCCCGCCTACTAATTATATACTTAAACCTTCCTCGGGAATCACTCTTTAGCTATTGGTGAAAATAGCATGGAAATCGGTCCAGTAGTTTATGAGTTTATCGCTAACAGACGGCGGCGGAGGACTTTGTGTTGTAATATGTACGCTGCTCACGAAGTATTGATTTGTTCCCGGTTGATGGCAATAGGCAAGCCCCCTATTACATGGGACTTTAATATAACTGGCGAAACGTGGGTATACTAGTGGGTATTACACCTCTGTCTAACTCTTCGGGCATTAGAGGCGTAATGTTAATCTTACGCATTAAATACTAGCTGTTGCCAGCGGCTTCACCCGCTACTACTCAAAAATTATCCCACGGGAAGATGCAATCGGGATAAAAACTATCCCATATATTAATCCAGGGTGTCAGCTAACTCCATACCAAATTTTATTAAAATCGCTTCAGCCGTTTAGACGTGAAGAAGTAACAAACATACACACTCACACGCTCACAAACTTTCGCCTTTATAATATTAGTGTGATTCTCCCATAACTTGTTAATACTAATTGGTTAAAAAGGCTTATTGGCTACTGATGACGTCATGTTAATGTTTTAATTGCAATCGGTTCACTTTATTTCATTTCTGAATTCATAATTGTGCCAAACGCTATCGGTTGCAGTTAATTAAAATTATGTCAGCGTTTTATAAATGCCGAAGTCTTTTCGAGTAGAATACTGATTTTAACCTACATCTGGTGGACTGAAGTCTTTATTTATGGATGGTGGGAAATCATCAAATGACTCCTCCCGCTCTGGGCGAAGCGGGAGTGTCAGACTTCTACTGACTAAAGACCACCCATGTTCCTTTTTAGCCCTTTGTGACCGGGGCCGCGGTATCTCTTTTAAACAACCTGGAAACCCCGTACAACCCGCAGCCCTGGGGTTGACTGGAGTCTGACTTAACATTTCGAAAGATCTTGTCAAGTCATTAAAATACCCAATAGTGATATTGTAAATTGTGGTATTTCATAACTTAGCCAAATAACTTGTCAGACGCTTCGGGATTGAAGTAAATAGGTACCTATGTACTTACTCTATTTAAAACCGTAACCACAGATAACGTAGAGTCGTTGCGGTTAATAATTAATGATATTGTCTGTTTTCCATAAAATAATTTGTACTATTATGGTTTTATTTATTTTATTTTTTATTTTATTTTTATTTATAACGAAAATAAAAGGAAACCTATCCCAGCTAAGTAGGCTTTACAAGTTTATGAGTTAGAGTCGACCAACTTATAAAATGTACTTGTATGTATACAATATTTTCCTGTACGTAATGTAGGTAGGTATAAGAGCGCAGTTCTCAAAACTGCAAATGTAAGTTCGTTTTATTTTTACAATAAAAATCATCGTTAGGAGGTAGGTAGGCACTTAGGCAGGGTGGTTAATCAGTTTAGTAAGTTTACATATTTTGATGGGCAACTAGGTACCTACATTGTGTGTGGTCCGATATGCACTTGGCTGGTTTTTTTGTTCATATTTTTATTGGTATCATGTAAGAATACACTATTTCGGGTTTCGATATGTCCCTCGTTCAAACTAACATACTGTTTAAGTAACCCATTACATAATCGATACTTGACTTATGCAACATTTAACAAATTATTAGTAACATTTATTGATTTGCAAAAAAAAAATGTTAATGGAAACATATTTGAATGTCGAACATTGATAACGACGAGTAAAATGTCAACATTTAAATATGTATAATATATTGAAAACCGAAAAATAGATTAACATAAGTTTATATTGTATAGGTTAGGTTAGAACAGTGAAAACGGGTTAGAATTTAGGCAAGGTTAGAACAGTGACCATACCGCGCTTGTACTGAACTAGCATTGTTGTGCTAATATGGGCAAATGAATATTATGGTGAATAAATGTTATGGAAAACATTATTGAAAATGAAAAATACCTATTGCGATGCTCGTTTTACCCTACCGACCGCCTAAAGTTCATAACGAGCTATTCTCATGCCTACCATTTACAAAAAAAAAATCGCTGAGCCGTTTCTGAGGAGTGCGACTATAGACACCGTGATTATAGAAGATTTATTAATCGCTTATTTTGTACTAGCGTCACGCGGTTTCACCCGCGTAGTTCCCGTTCCGGCGGGAATACAGGGAGTAGTAGTAGAGAAAAGTAGCCTATGTCACCCGGAGATAGTGTAGCTTCCTAACGGTGAAAGATTTTTTCAAATCGGTCCAGTAGTTTCGGAGCCTATTCGTTACAAACAAACAAACAAATCTTTTCCTTTTATAATATTAGTGTAGATAAACTTATGAATTACTAAAAGGCACTCATTAATTTTATTAACCTGAGGAAGAATGCATAATTGCGGCCTCCAGCCTTTCTTCTCTCTTACCTACTTAAACTTACTTAGACCCTGTAAAGTTGGTCAAGCGCAAAATGAAAATCCTATGCACTTTTCTCCAGCCGTTCTGCGGTTATTTCGATAGCAAAACGCATTGTCTTACAGACAATAGCGGACAAAAGTTCCTCGTCCCGTCTCTTTATTGCATATAAATAGAACACTAACAGGGCTGTATTATTGATGCATAATGATGACTAATGCAGCACATACTAACTCTAAAATGGGAAAGTTTATATTACGGCCTTGCACGTGGCTTGTTGAGATAATCTCAATATGGTGCCTTCTGAGAATTGTTCGTCATTGAATCACTAACACTAATAAAAATGTTTGGATAGGTGTGTTATTTTGTTTGGTGAGGGTTCGCACGTAATGTTTCAGGCTTCGCAATTTTGGCTGACTTGGGAAGGACACTAAATTGCTTCTCGAGTTGGGATAAAAAAATAGTGGGTACTTCGTCAAAATAAACAAATTCTTTCTGTCTTTGGCTTTGGCCCTAAAGTCGTTTTGTGCTCATTAGAGATCTCTATTTGACCAATCTGTTTATAAAGATAAGATCCTCTTTAGAGAGAAGCCTATAGTAATTTGTGAGAACTTGCAAGTCAACATTACGATACATTCTAGGATTAAGATAAAGCCCCGAATTAAATTACCGAAGCACTATTTCACTGCACATTTGCGACCACGTTAATACTATGAAAGAAAGTAATTAATTCTGCAGCTTTAATTTACTGTAATTTAAGAGCTTCATTGAAATTCTTTGTGACCACTAGGACCAGCTTTCAACAAACTAAGCCAGAACGCTAGGTTATTAGGCAATAAGGATTTGTATTTCAAAACCTATTAACAGGTTTAAACTGTTTAAATAACTGCTTTAACTGTTAAAGCCGTGTGTTGCTTTTGTTATTATAATAATATTGTAGCTTTTATGTGTCTGGTGTGGTGTGGTATCCTTTGCATATTGACATTATATAAAACCCTGGAGTAGGAACAAGCTTTAAAGCGCATCGGGGGATCTTTGAGCTTTGCGGTTATCATAAGCGTGAACAGAATAACAGTTACTCGTATTTATAGAGCACATGAGCAAGAACCTTCCTGATGTTAAAAGTTAAAACACAACGTTAATTAGGTCTAATCTGCCGTTTTATCCTGTATATCCGGCTCGAAGGACCAGATTTTATTTCCGAAGTTAAACTGCAGTAAAAACATTCCCACATTTGATAGAAATAAGAAAGCTACAACATGAGCTCTTTAAACCGTCTCATCCATTCTCAAAGCTTAAAACATTAAGTAATTCGCTTCATTGACCTAGTCGTAACAAGTACAATTTAATAGTTAACGCTGTGTTACTAGACTTACTCCGTTTAAGACCGTTGTTTCGCTACCGCGCTGAGATTCGGTCGTTTAACACCCATGTTCCCGACAAGAATAAAGCTTAATCGCGGAGTAGATTTAAGCCAGTTTCGTTCAGTTTGCTCGTGGTTTTGAATTCCGGGATCGCGGGAAATAAGTACGAGATAAAATCATGTCTCGCTTCAAAGTGGTAGGGTGGAGCTAGCTAGGGGTGTATAGCTTACCCAGTAATAGAGCGAAATAGAGTCATAGAGGCCTATTGCCAATAATGAGGCAAAAATCTTGACTCTTCGGGGCTGCGGGTTGTCCCGTCGGGGCTGCGAGTTGTACGAAAGAAATACCGCGAAAAAAAAAGCTTCTGTATGCCTAGTGAGAAAACTAGTATTTAGGTTTCGTTGCCCTTGCGGACTCGAGATAAACTTGCTAGTCAAATTAAAACCAAAAAATGTTTTATTTTGTCTCCACACACAATGTAAATTAGGATTGTGGAATGAGTTCGGGTCGTTGGCTGTAATATTACTTCAAGTAGATGAGAATGACGTTACTTGTACATAAAGAAAAAAACTCAGCCTAGGATTGGAACCGTGCCTAATAAATGGCGAATGGCTCGACCCTGTGACATTTCGACCTACTGCTGGCATCAGCAGAATGGTTGTACTATAATACCCTTTTTCGCTTACACCTGTGTATTATGTTTATTAAATAATTCAAAGTTTCATAATAAACATTCGGCGGCTATTTAGTTCCCAAAAGTAATTTAATTGTGAGAATTGTGCTGTGGTCCGACCACACAGGTCGACGGTAATGAGATCAATTTTCAAATAACATCGTAATCAGTCCAAGGTACTACGGTCTACCAGCCGCCTTAAACACCCATCAACCTTTATATGAAGGTCAATAGAGTTCATTTCGCTTTGCTCCATTATTGCTTGCTTCCCGTCTACGTAATATTAATTTAAACTGATCAGGAACTAAGTACCTATTTATAGAGCGTTTGTCTTGTTATTTCCGTACTTTGTCTAGTTAAAAATAATTGGAACGAAGTTAAAGTAAAAGGTTGAATAAATAACATTACAATGGAGATGCTTCTTATCAAACAAAAAATCAATAACCCTCCTTTTGGGCTTCGCCGCAGTCGGGTAAAGAGGTTGGCTGCTTTTTTGTTAGTCAATCTAGCTTTATAATAGAAGCGGATTTGATCAGTCTCTGGACTAACATAACATAACATCATACCTGTAATATCCGAAGGGTTGGGTCCCGGTGTAACCATTATAGTACACTCACGTGGCCAGTTATGTTTCAAGTCCCATCTTGTCCTGTTGGGGCTGCGGGTAGTTCGAGAAAGATACCGCGGCCTCTGACACAAAGAGCTAAGAAAGAACATGGGTGATTTTTAGTCAGCAGAAGGCCGACAATCCCTTACGCTCCGCCCAGAGCGGGAGGAGTCATTTGATGATTTCCCAACCTGCAAATAAAAAGTCCCATGTTATAGAAGACGAGCGTATTACCATCAACCAGGCACATATCCCGACTCGAATCGACTAAATATTATCTGAATAAACCGTAAACTAGATTTATTTCTGTATCGAGTAGGTTCAGAGAAAGTTGCGATGTAACTGCCTGCCCTGCGACAGTAATTGCCAGCAACCTTGAGCGAGTGGGTGGAGTTTGCGTCACTCCCCGCGACCGCGAAACTCATCCGCGCAATGCACGCTCGTAATTTCGTAGGGTTAACTATACGTTTCAAATAGTAGGACTGTCCAGCTCGATTTTTTATTACCATACAAAATTATGTACGGGAATAAGATTAGGCGATTTACAACAAAAAAAAACATTGATTGGACTAAAAAAATATAACACTATGACCTTGGTGTGTTGTTTGTAGATTTATTTGCCAAAAAATCACAACGATCACATGTATTTTAGTATGGTTTTTACTCGTTAAAATAAATTTTTAGAGGTATCTTCGTGTTTTTTTTTTTAATCGATTAAAATTAGTTGTATCATGTTTTCAACACAATATGTCACTCGTGCGTGTATATCCTGAAGAATATTATATATTTTCCTGATTTTGTTAACTGCCTGTTGTCCTCTTAATGCAATTTATTTGCTTCAACATTTTCGTTTTAATTACCCGCATTAGTACAACGTAACATAATCTCTAAGGGGTTAGACAGAGGTGTACTTATTACTACACCCACATTGCTCGAGTTATGGTTAAGTCCCATGTGATAGGGGGCGAGCCTAATGCTATCAATGGGAATGTATACTGACTTAAAAAAAATATGATTCTAATTAGTCCTTCTGTTAGATTATCGAAAAATATTGGTACGTATTTTTTGTTTCATCAAATCAATTAAAAAATACGAAGATAAAACGCGTCAAAGATTTGAGTGGGGGTTTGTTACGTCACTAACAGCAAAAAAATGTCATGATACTAATGTCTTAAAAAATGGCGTCACACGACTTTTCAAAGCACCGTATCGTCTTCATTGTTTGTTTACGTGAAAAAATAAAAAATACGTGTTCAATATTTTATGGAATTCTATCTGACGGACTAATTAGTTTTTTTTTTGTTAGCTACCTTATTGTGCACAAATCCAAACTACGTGACTGCTATTGAGAAATTACTGATGGAAACCTTCTATAAGGTATAAGGTTTCAGGGTGAAGGGAATCGAACTCATGCTCAGCAGTCGCGCTTGTGAACACTAGACCATCGAGGCATGTTCGTTTTAATTATTCGCGTAAGTACTTCAACACGTTATATTTCACCTCTACGCAAGGAAACAGACATATAAATCGTCTATGTAAACATTCTAGGTTAGTTTTACTGTCTGAATGTTAGTTTGTTGTTTTAAATAGATTTAGAGCGTTTTTAATCGTTGATTTTTCAGCGTAAAGGTGCTGAAATGTGTTTTGCTTACGTTGGTGTATAAAAACATTTAATAAGCAAAAAGATAGAAGAAAATAAACTATCTCGTTGGTGTATTGGTTGCAAGCGTGACTTCTATGTATGAGGTTCTGAGTTCTATTGCCAGGTCGTTGAAACTGTTATTGGGTTTTTCATCAGGAATTTCTCAGTAACAGCCACGGAGTTTAAATTTGTGCCCGGTTGATGGCAATAGGCTCGCCCCTTGTTACATGGAACTAAAACATAACTGGTTGCCATCGCAAAAATTTGGTAACCACGACAAGACGCGTGAAAACCTCGGATTTTAGAGCCCTGAACCCAAGACATGTCATCACTTCATTACTCAATTCTTTTTTCACTGAGTCTGTTCGTCGGTTGATTGCGGCGTGTGTGTTGTGGGTGCCCCAAGACTTTAAATTTTTAAACCCGGACTGCAAATGAAACCTCGCCCGGATGCACCCCGGACGCCCTCTAAACTAGGACAAACGGATGGCAACCCTAGCTGTACACCTACCTACCCTTTCGGGGATTAGCGGCGTGATGTAATGTTATGTGTAGAAGAAAACGGTTTCAAGTTTATTTTTCTGCAGCTGCTGTATGGCACAAATATAATAATATTATTTTGCATTCAACCAACATAGCGACCATTAGAGAGCAAAGCGGAGTTATTTTCACATATCTCCGCTAGTTTAAACTTTAATCGTGACGCAATAACGATGTGCATTGTTTGAGCAGCTCTTCTCTCCGCTTTAATGGACCGACCGACTTTATTGAGCTTTTGCTCGAAAAAACTGTTGCATATACGCCAGTACATGAAACTACCCGAAAATGTCCAATTTTCCCAATCAATCTTGAATCTTGCTTTAGCGATAAAGTTGAAAATCTATTCACATTTCCCAGAAAACCACTGCAAAAGTAACCATGGAGTTTCTTGTCGGTTATTGTCCATAGAAAACGGCGAAAGGCAACTACATATTTATGGTATACTAGGCCTTTATGTGAGACAAAATATTTTGATTTCTCTAAGCTAAAACCAGTAAATTATTTGCAAATCCTCTAAGACATACTTTCAGGAACCAGTACATCGCAAACCAGCTGTGGTTTCCCACAAACACCACACTTTTTAATATTTAGAAACTAAGTTGCGAATAGTTCGATCGGTCTAGTTATTTCGAAGCTCGCCTGTGGACATACGGCGAAGTTGGTTCTCTAATGAAGTTTGTGTGGAGTCGCCATGTTAATATACTGGGTATACAAACCTCCATGTTTCGACGAACGAGAGCTTGTCACACTGAGTGACGGGTCTGATGATTAGTAGCTCTGTTGGGCATACTTAAATAGATTGGCTTTATTGGTTTTGGTACTACTTGACTAAAGTTTAAAATTTTCGATCTGTCGAGTGAATTTTGAGTTGGTTGAGGTAATTGTAATTAAGATGAAATTTTTTTGATGAAGTTATTTGAAAATACTTTTGTGTATCGCTGGGGTCGCTTGGCTAATGAACAGTTCAAGCAAGTTATGTAAAAGACAAATTATAGTAGGTAGGTAGGCAACTATAAAATGTTTCAGAAGATTCTGAAGCATAATATCAGAATGCAAAGCGCCGATGAATGAAAGCGCTGAATCTGGGGCTACGGGTTGTTCAAAAGAGATACCGCGGCCCCGGACAAAAAGGTCTAAGTTGGAACATTGGTGGTTTTTAGTCAGTAGGATTCTGACACTCCCTTCAGCTCCGTCCAGAGGAGTCATTTGATGATTTCACAAAAAAATGTGAAAAATGCGTGTCAAAAGTTTGGCGAGTTGAGATTTAAGCAACACCTCTGTACATAATTTATTTAAAGAAATGTAAAAAAAACCAGCATTACGACAAAGTTGGGTTTTATACAGTACGTTAAGCCACAGTTACTCATCTGCCTAGACTGGTTAAGCTTCTAGTCTAACCACATGCGGTGGGTAATCAGTGTTTTACTTGGCACAAATGCAACGTCAAGTACGGTATTAGTAGGAGAGATCTATTTGTGAAGGAGCTCTTCCGGAGAATTAGTATCAACAAACGTGTTTAATACCGCCAAACTGCGTTGCAGTGATGATATTATTTTGATCTAAGAATTTTAAATTTTTAACAGTACTTACCTCAGACTATATTACGTTACTCCGAAGTTCGAAATACCGATGTACGGTATACAGAAAGTTTGTCAGTCCGAATTACGTGAGTCCGGCGAATGTACGCTATGAGAGTTCGGAGTTCCGTACTTCGCGATAATGAACATTCTGAATACAGTAATTCGTAGTAGCAAACTTTCGGAGTAACGTACATCGGAGTAAAGAACATTCTGAATACCGTACTTCGTCATAGCGTACATTCTGACGTACATTAGTATTTCGAACTTCGGAGTAACGTAATATAGTCAGTACCTACCTTATGTTAAGCAATCGTGTTTGTGACCTTTTTTTTTTTTTTTTTTGGTGGGTGTAAAATCATCGAATAACCCCTCCCGCTCTTGGGCAGAGCGAAAGGGAGTGTCAGACTTCTACTGACTAAAAACCACCCATGTTCCTTCTTCGCCCTCTATGTCGAGGCCGCGATAACCAGAGGACTACCCGCGGCCCCGACAGGCGTCGGCCCTTTCGGGCCCCTCCCATGTTGCTGACATCTCTTTGAGGCGCGCGTGGAACACGAACGCGCCGTCGACACGGCCTGTTTTCGTCGTGAGACGGACGGACGGCGAGTTAGCCCATCACTCACCGTCCACAGGCCCGCGTCTACGGTGGCCGGAGGTCATCGCGGGACTCCCGACGCCCGGAGCGCCTCCCGCGGCGGCTGGGACGAGAGGTTCTCTCCCTCTCGCGTTCCGCCACCTCCTTCGCTAGCATCACTGCTTCGCAGAAGGAGGCGACGGCGTCCCATTCCTCCTCGCCCCGGACCATGGCTTGCACCAGGGCCGGGCGCGAGAGGTCGCCGCCGCCGATCGCCGCTACGAGAACACGGCGGGGCTCCGCCCAAGCGGGGCACACCTCCACTGTGTGCTCCACCGATCCTCACAATGGTGGCATCCGGGCGTTTCCTCCCGCCTGATTCGGTGCAGGTACCTCCCGAAACAACCGTGTCCGGTGAGGACCTGCGTCAGACGGAAGGTGAGGGCGCCGTGGCGCCTCTCAAGCCACTCCTCAAAGAGGGGACTTACCGCCACTATCGTGGCGTGCCCTATCGTGTTTGTGACCTCTAGACTAACTAGTTCTTTTTCATAATGTCATAGTGAACCAGTATTGTATTTCTTACTCTAATGTGCTTGCTCCTTTTTTTATTTCAATAAAACAGGCGTCTATAAACATATATTATATGACTTACATAATTATATGTTTTTCGATATTACGTTACGCAAATGTAATTCGTTTTGAGAAAGTGTTTTTGAAGTTAGGGAACTTCGCGGACTTTCTGGTTTCTGACATGGGTACGATAACCGGAACCAATAATTTTGAGAACTCAAGAATCAAAGTAACGATAGACGGACTGTGTGACGGATGATATGGCAAGTAAGGAGGTTTCTGATGAAATGAGAAAGGAGTAGAGAAGTATGGAGCCCAAATGAATTGGGATAGCGGTAAGATATTGATGATGTCTCAAGAATGGTGCCGATCTTCCAAAAGGTCACAATACCCAGAGTTTTGCTCTCAGTGCTCAAAAAATAATCAGAGGCGGCGCAGTATTATTCTATAATACCCCTATTAGCTTCCATTGTACTGCAGTGTAGCAAAGTTAACGTAAAACAATAGGTTTTAACACAATTATATACTATGAGAGCTTTAAGCCGGCATCCGTTCATAATATGGTTTTAACTTTGTTTGCCTGCTGATGGCAATATTGTGTGTTCCTGGTATTTACTAGGAGTTTTAACGTCGCTGAGGAGATTTTTTGTATCAGATTTTGATGATCTTTATGTTTTGCAAATAAGGGACGAATTTATAGAACACGGTAAAAAATATTCTTCAGACATATTAGTTTTTTCATCAAGTTCCAAATGTCTGTTATAATCTCGCTTGATGGGTATTTTCTAAACCAGATTTTTAAGCTCGAAAGAGCTTTGCCTCGATAAGACCAACCGCTCGGATCAGTCTTCAGGTTAAGCCGCGGTTGCCTAGGATAGTCCGTGGATGGTTCATAATATGGTTTTAACTTTGTTTGCTTGATAGCAATATTGTGTGTTCCTGGTATTTACTTGGAGTTTCAACGTCGTTCAGCTAAGGAGATTTTTTAGTACTTATCAGGTTATAATGGGGTTTTCTTTTTGTGTTTAAGGGACCACTTTATAGATTAAGGTAAAAAATAAGTTCGTACTTGCCTTTTTTTACAGTAATCTGATTCTTCAGACATGAATTACAGTTTTTATCATCAAGTTTCAAAGTTGTTATGTTCTCGTTTGGTTGGTATTTTTCAAAGCATAGTTCTGAACTCGGAGGAGCTCGTGGTAAATAATAACAGCCGTTCGATTGATCTTCTGGTAAAGCCGCGCTTACTTAGGTTAGTCCGTGGATGGGTGACCAGTCATTACATACCCACCGTACTTCGAAAACCACGTTAAGCCGTTGGTCCTGGCTGTCATTTGTAAATCTTTGACAATGGTAACGGGTCACTGGCCCAATAATCCGACCAAGCGGTATCGTATTTTTTTTTTAAACGTTGCCTCACACTAGGAATTTCTCCTGTATCGTGGATGCGTTTACAAACATTTAAAGTCGCATACACAAATACCCAGACCCGGAACAACTATCTGTAGGCCATACAAATATTTGTTCCGTGCGGGGATCGAACCCGCGACACGCAGCGCAGCAGTCCATTGCCTGAGCCACTGCGCCAACCGTGTCGTCATTCGTCGTATTACCCGGTACTAACTGGGTTGTGGAGGTCAGATAGGCAGTTGCTCTATGAAAAACAACAGGTGTTCAGCTGCATCCAATTAGGTACCCTGGAAGCAAAAAAAAAACATCGTTCGTCGTCGTCGTAAAACGTTTCTCTGGAACTTCGTCGAGCTTCATTGTCGCGGCGCTTTTCTTGTGGTCGCCACTGATGATTCTGGCTTTCAGGAGTTACAGTGGTTTGGGAATAGTGTGGGGGGGGGCTTGTCCCAAATATTCTGGAAGCTGACCTTAACATAGCTGGGAAAAAGCTAGGCAGATGATGATGATACATTTTGAGCTTAAATATAATAATAATAATATAATGATTTATTTATTTTCGGATAACAAAGATCCATAATAGTTAGTAACAATTGGAACTTATAAACTATGTTAGTAGGCACAAATATCACAATGACATACTCAAACAAGTAAAATTAACTGAGATACAATTTGTTAGTAGTACAATAACTTATAACTAGTGTTAGTAAAACAAGCTTAACTTACTCGCCCCCTGCCTGACCCATGAATCGATGTATCAATACTCACGTGAACATTAATACATCGATTCATGTACAGACAGTCAAGTCTATTGGCTATCATACTTAAAATGCTGTTGCGACTAGCCCGCACTCTGCTCAGCATTGACGCGCACCGCTTGCGCAGAGTAGCGTAGAAGCAATCGATACGCGCCTCTGCAAACATACGCGACGCACTACAGTAGCGGGGCAGCCGCAACATTGTTCTAAGCGCGTTATTGTATTGTACCCGTAGGGCACTGTACGCTTTTTGAGTATAGACCGCCCACAGGCTGCAGGTGTAAAAAGATGTACAAAAGGCTCTGAAGAGAGTAATTTTTACCTCATTCGTACATCGGGCAAACCTGCGAGCAATCATGTTTGCTCTCACGGACAGTGCCCTACGTTCACGTTCAATGTCCATGTCGTCCTTAAGATCCTCGGTAATTAGATGACCCAGGTATCTGAACTGAGATACCCTAGCCAACTCATCTCCATACAACTTAATAGGGGGCACGCTAGCGGGACCCCTTGTACCAGCCCTAAAGACAACATACTCGCTTTTCTTCACATTATACTTTAAGCCATGACTATCTGCATAATTTTCACAAATTTGTAACAATTTTCTAATGCCACAAACCTGGCATAAATATGGCTTATCCTTTCCTTGGTGTACTTACCTGAAAAAAAAAAAAATATAATGTTCTCACGCAAATTGTTGACGTTGCTCAAAAGGCTGCCATACTTAAATGGGACTGGGCAGGACATGTCTGTCGCATGCCGAACGAGCTGTGGGCCCGTAAAGCTCAGGATTGGTGCCCTGAAACAGTGACGCGAGGTCGTGGCAGACCACGAAGGAGATGGCGGGACGAACTGGATGTCTTCCTTGAGAATTGGAGAGACGTTGCACTGAATCGTGACCGTTGGAAGGAATGGAGGGAGGCCTTTGCTCAGCAGTGGGACAACACTGGCTAGCTATAGTAAAAAAAAAAAAAAAATAGTAATAATGTTCTCACGTATTAGTGTTCAATATGTTACACAAAACATTAAATGTATTGTAAGTCTGAGCTGTTGCAATACAGTGGGTTGTGCTGCTAAGAAACTGTTAGTGATAAAATCCCCCTATGTACTTCTTTTTTTTTTTGGCGGGTTGAAAATCATCGAACAACCCCTCCCGCTCTTGGGCAGAGCGAAAGGGAGTGTCAGACTTCTACTGACTAAAAACCACCCATGTTCCTTCTTAGCCCCCTATGTCGAGGCCGCGATAACTAGTGTACAACCCGCGGCCCCGACGGATCCCGTAATGTACTTTATGTAGCAATTATGTCATTCAAATTTTGTACTTAAACCTTCCTCGAGAACCACTCTATCCATTGGTGAAAACAGTATAAACGTCGGTGCTGTAGTTTTTGAGTTAATCGCGAACAGACAGATAGACGCGGCGGAGGACTTTGTTTTATAGTATTGTATTTTATTTATTGTATTTTTTTATTATTACTTGATAGTGATTTTTGCATTTTCATTGTAGGTGCCTCTTACTACAGCAATCAAACTATTACACGTGTTAACTACACGTTATCAAACTCATATCTATGTTATTAATACTAAAAAGTCTTTAAAGCAATCTTTGTTATACTTTTAAATAAGGCTGAGTACTAATTAGTGTGCTATAAATACATGGTTACATACTCGATTGGCACTTAGCAGATACGTGTAATGTGTCAACACACTTAAACTCTTGACCTGATTCAAATCTTGAAGCTGAAGGTCGTGGAACGTAGTTCTGGTATGTTGAATAAAAATATGGTTTTTTTGACGAGAATTGTGTTAATTGTCAGATACTTAAACCTAAATAACATGTACTACGCTTTCGATCTGTTGTAACATCACGTCTACATAAATTTTAGAAGGGTGATAAAGACCTATTAGTACACCCTGATGAAAACTGGTTAAGGAACTGCTTCCTGCCTCCAGCCTCCGGAATGTGGGTGACATCGTAGGTACAGTCAGTAACAGAAGTAGCTTAACACTAGTTCTTTAACTAGTGTACAACAGTAGTAGCAGAAGTAGCTTAACACTAGTTCTTTAACTAGTGTTAAGCTACTTCTGTTACTGACTGTACCTACGATGTCACCCACATTCCGGAGGCTGGAGGCAGGAAGCAGTTCCTTAACCAGTTTTCATCAGGGTGTACTAATAGGTCTTTATCACCCTTCTAAAATTTATGTAGTAACGAGTAATATCTAACAAGGGTTTATTGAAAAAAACCTGCTTTGTAACTTTTTACAAAGCAGGTTTTTTTCAATAAACCCTTGTTAGATATTACTCGTTACTAACACGTTATTGAAAGGTAAGGAATATTTAGAAGAAGACTAAGGAATATTTAAAAGTAATACCTGGAGTCCTGACACCTCAAACAATTGAAATGTTTTCGACATTTCAACTTCTGTTGCTGACCGTACTCTTCTGCATGCAAGCGAGCAAGCGTGATGTTATGTTGATTAAGGAATGTCCTTAAATCTGTAACATCTTGCTCAACTTGATAATAAGAGCTTCTTTTTTTCTTTTTTTTTAATTTTTAAAAAACGTTGCCCCACACTAGGAATTTGTCCTGTGTCGTGGGTGCGTTCACAAACATTGAAACTCACATACACAAATAAATCCAAAAAGCCAAGCTAAGCTAAAATTTTATGACTTAATTATTAAAAAAATTTAAAAAAATTAAGTCTAAGAAAAATACTATATAAAGGTCTAGTTATACTTATATCGTTACCCGTAAGACAGGAACGGAGTCGCTGAAAAGGGTTACTGTGGTTTAGCGATCTAGTAATTTATTACTGCTTGTTTTACCTTAGCTCTATGTTACGTATATTTTACGATGTATAAGTCTCCTGAGGGTGTCTGGCACTAGGGATCTGTTTACGTGTTTGCGACATTTTTGATCGGGGAAATAGGACGAAGAGAATACTGCAAAACGGTGCTGGTGCTGGTTGTTCGAAAGAAATACCGCAGCCTCGGACACAAAGGGCTAACAAGGAACATGGGTGGTTTTTAGTCAGTAGAAGTCTGATACACCCTACCGCTCCGCCCAGAGCGGGAGGAGTTATTTGATAATTTCCCAACATCCAAAAAAAAAAATGGTGCTGAAATACGAGTATAACTTCGTGTCAAGACTTATTGATTCTTATAATCATAAGGAGCTCTTGGGTAAATAATAAACAGCTGCACTGGCCTATCTTCAAGGCTAAGCATTGCTTGCCAGTCTGTTGATAAGTTATCATCATTTACAAACCGCTTTAAGCCGCCGGTCCCAGGTGGTGGTAAGAGGTTATCATTGGTAGCTTTTTGACAGACGTAATAGCTAGTCAGTGCCCCGAACCGGTCTTACCAAGGGGTATCATATTATCCCATACTAACTAGGTGGTGAAGGGCAAAAAGGCAGGCACTATAAAAGGTGTAAAAGTACCCTCAACGCAAACGAAGGGCACTTGTTCTCCCCATCACTGCGATCATTTTTTTGTTCTAGACCATACCTGGGAAACCCCTAGTTACGGAGATATTGGGGGTCAAAGTTTAAATTTTTGCATACCTAGCTGTTTTTGTAAATTTATACCAGTTTTTCAGGTTGTAACTTTACTTAAATTACCTTCATGACCCTTTTACTATTCATAGCATTCACTAACACAATGTTTTAAGAGTGCTACATTTTAGTTTTACAGTAAAATGAAATTTTTGACCCCAAAAAAAAAGTCGTTTCCCAGCAAAATTTTTTGCGTGGGGGTACTTAGTTTGGTGTACAGAATGCTTGGTTGACGTATGTGTGAAGGATTGATTTACACATGATTTACACCCTGTATGTGCAATACCGGTATTCCGCTGTATGTGGTTAGACTGGAAGCCGACTCTAGTTGTAAAAGGCTTTGCCTAATGATGAAGTCTTATAATCATGTATACCTACTGGTGCCTTTTATTACGAATCTTTGTTACATATTGGCGATTTTATTGCATTATGTATGATTGCAACTATTCAAATATATTATAATTATATAATTGTAAAATATCAAAATGTTTTTTACCAACAACACGCGCGATATACCGTGTGCACCGTGTAATCGCGCAGGTAAGACTGCGGTGAAGCCTGTGCGTATGGTAGGCCCATACACGAAATCATGACCATCTACTTACTTAGGTCCTTAGTACTTAAACCAAAATAAATCTTCCAAACTCTTAAGCGAGTTTACTTCTTCCAGTCCTCAGCCGCACTTAAACAGAGGTTATCCTATTCAAACCCTTCATCTAAGTTAAGAACTGAGGAAATAACATAAAAAAAATTAATTTTAGCTAAAACGTAGGCAAATCCATTAAGGCTGGAAAAGTAATCCCCCATTATAAAAACAAGTCGATACTAGTCTACATTCTAGATTTGTGTACGGGTTCGTAACGCGTAACCTATAGGTCTCGGTTTCGGGGTTAACACTTAGAGGTCATGGGGTTTCTTGAAGGTTAAGAGCTACCTATGTACAGATTTGCTACGGCTAGGTAATTTATGTGCGTCGAGTCGCGATTCGTTGTTAATTTGGTTAAGTATACCTCGACAATACATGCGAGGGCTCTAGATTAGGGGGATTAATTGTTTCTGTTACTTATATACACAAGAATGTTTGGTAAATTCTTTTGTATACGGTTTATATCATACTACGGTCATCTTTCTACCTTTATCCCATTATATTTGGGGTCGGTGCATCACTTTTTCTTCTTCAATTCTTCATTCTTCCCTGTTAGACGTCACGGTGGCATTTACTTCTTTCTCATTCATATTATTATCATGCCTCACACAATCCATCCATCTTTTCTTTGGCCTTCCTTTCCCTCTCAATCCATCAAAATTTATATCTTACTACTAATTACTTACTAATCTAGTTTACACTACGATCTTCTTCGTATATTATGAACTCGTTAACGTCCAGTGTTGAATTTGCTATATATATTTAAAAAAAATGTTTAACTTTATATTGTCAAAATCATCATGTCTGGTTCAGTCATCGTGATAAAGTAATTAAAAGATAAAGTAAAAGGATGCTGTTCAACTCGACAAAAAATATAACCTAGCGTGCAACCCTATCTTAATTTCTGTCTGTAGTTATTCACTAATTATATTTGAAAACAAACTAGGTTAGCGTACTAACTGCCGCACTCAGAGAGCTTTAATGAATACTTAGGCCATCACTAAGTAAAGGTTTTGACAGTATTGTCATACAAAAGTGTGTCAAATCTTTACTAAGTGACGGTTTAAGTAATCATTAAATATCTCTGAGTACCGCAGTTAGAACCAAGTAGGTATAGCATACCGCCAAATCACTTTTATGAGTTTTCAAAGTTTCCTAGTTTGGGCGACTACTGTAGAAATGTTTTCTTCACCGTAACTTGATAGTCATAAAAGCATAACTACGAAGCCAAGGCCGCCCGATTCAATCTTTTTCGCCGACTTCGAGAATATTTTCTGAATAAAAATGATATAAAAGCACTCAAACTATCCAATAATAGGAAAGTCCTTTCCGTAATTCTTCATAGTGTAAGCTATACGTCTAAAAACGTAGACGGAGTAAGAATTATGAGTTTTCCCGCAAAGGTCATTGGCATTCACATCGACCGTCTCGCGATATGTGATTTATTGTGATTGGATTATTTTCTCTGTTTCAGACATTTAGTTCCAGCCCGAAACCATCCCACAATGGCGGCTGAAACCACACCCGTAAGTACCTAGACTATAACTAATTACGAATGAAATAAATAATTTTTGAATGAAATATATAAGTTTCATCCTACATAATGCACATCACAACCGTTTTGAAACTTACATAGTACTGCCCTCTATTGGCAACTTTACGACAACCCGTACATGTTCCTGTGGGATGACGACCGAGTAGGGTGTAACCAACGTCGGTTGCGATCCGACGGTTTCAAACTAGATGGCGCTACTGTCTACTAACGGAATGCCACGTGCTTGTATAGATGGCGCTATTATGAATGCCATCGCGTAGGTTTCGATGGAAACTAGGCAGGGATGTGAGTTTCGAGCTTGCACTGGAGTTCGTGCTCCCTCCGAGAGGTGTCGTTTATGCTAATTTTATTTATTATAAATTAAAGGGATGTAACAGAAGTTTATTTTAATATTACTCAAATGTATTCTTTTCTCGTCATTGACAAATCAGTGATCCAAGTAATCAACGTAACATTATTGTTACTTTTTGAAGAAAATACAAAATACATGTTTTCATTTTTGGAGCCGTTGTGTCCGGAAGTAAATGAAAAGGCACTGAGGCGTCTTTTTCTCTTTTCTGGTCCTCGTTCTGACAGCGTGCTTGATATATGCACCACACAACCTAATAGGTGTCTGAAAGCTTGCCCGTGTTATTTTTAAACCTCGACCCCACTCAAGTCCTGATGTAAGCCTAATTTAATGCTGTATTTCCCACGTTATATTTTCGCACAATTTCACCGGGCATTCGTGCCGTGTTATATAAGTGTCGAATTAACACATTTTGGCACGGGATTTCGCGTTTACAATATTTTAAAAGATTGCATATGGCACCGTCCCACTGGCAAAGTATCCATTGTCCGCGAGGCTATATTGGCTGAATTTATCGAAAGCGTTCCCTGCCTCATATTGCTCGCTATCGGTTCATTAATAAACTATATCCTGTTGCCGCACCATACAATACAATAGCCGCAGACCGTTTCAGAATCGCTCGTGTGCGAAATTTATAGCGGTTAGGATTTTGAATATTCGTTTCCATCTGTTCCACTTCAATTAACAAAAAAAAACATTCGTATAAAAATTAACAAGAGTTTGTCAATGGCGTTCTCCAAATTAAGCTATTAAGTCATGCAGAAACCGATAACATAAATCAACAAACGGGATGCTGTTTGCTTGTATTCAGTTGAAACGAGTATAATTAACACATAGCTAAACATCCGACTTCATATAGTATGTAGTATGAAAAAGCACAGTAGCATTTTAGTGAATACCTAAAGCTTAAATTCCCGTGGCGCCAGTACCTCCAGCCAGCCCCGGGCGAACCGCGGTACCGCTCACGTCTGTTCCGGATATTCAGCGTTACGAATGGCTTTATTAAGACTAAATATTACAATTTCCTAGCAACTATTGCGACGGTTAGAATTGCTAATGCGCCACCGAAGGAGCCGAGTGAAAAGATGCGATTGCACTGAAACCCGCCTGACGCCGCCAGTTTCCTGTTTTATGAGCGACGAAATTGCAGTTTCACGCTGAGTTGCCAACTACCACCGGATGTTAGGTTTTGACTGATTTGAATACGTCTTTTATGTTACACTGACGATTAAGCTGCTCATTCCTCATAGCTCTATCAGCATAGCTAAAAGTTATTCTTATCTGCAACCTATCAGCGGAAGGAAAAGTTCCAAAAAATAATTTAGCCCTTTCTTGAGCCTAACAAAATATCTTGTCGAAAAAGGGGCTGCGTCTTGCAACCACAAATTACTATGATTTAATATTGCTTAGTTATCTGCGGGCTGGTAATTTGTAGCGCGCCTCTCGGCCCGCGTTGGACGCCATTGTTGCTCCGCAGCCTTTTGTTCATCGCCTTCTACTCGCGATACGATCTTGAGTTATTATGATTAGGATTCTTTGCCAAGTGACGCGAACTCGCTAATTCCTCCATTATCGTTTTAGTTTTACTCACTCGTGAGCGTTTTATAACACTTTTTGTTGTCTCTCGCCTTTTTCTTGACGGTCTTGTAAAATTAGTCCTCATTATTTACTGGGCTCTTTGTGTTTTCTTCTCGTTTAATAGCTGCTTCAGGCTTTTTAACTCAACAGTAAATAAGAGACTTAAAATAGTCTCTAGATTTTTTTTTTTGTTATTTTGTTTGTACTGTGTGAATTGGTTTGCATAAAGCGTCCTACTGAGTCTACGATTAATACGCATACGCATAAGCTATGAGGTGACCTGGAAGATTAATAAATGTCACCACCGCTCGTAAAGTCAATGGAGTTAATATATCAGATGTCGCGTCACGCCACACCATGTCCAAGTTTCATTTCATATAGTGCTCTCAAATGAATCGATCCATGTGTGGCTTTTTCAATTAGTGAAAACATTCGATTGTCATTGTGTTTATAGTGTAATTGCTGGTTTGTTATCCATCCATCTTGACCGTTGTAATGGCTGGCCATCAGGGAAATGAATCGCCTGGCTGTCTGGTCGAATGGGAGCGAGGTACAAGTGTTCTCCTCGCGAAATTGCTTTTCGTTTTAATGTCCGAGGTATCAAGGGATGCCTCGTTTTCGTGCTGATTGTTTCAACGTATATATTTAAAACAGTTGTTAGTGGACGGTCTCATTCCTTTTCGTTTTATCCACGTCCCATTTCTAAAGCGTTTCATTAAGTTCATTCTTGTAGTAAACTTTTGTAGCTGTAGATCTGTGTTCATTTGCAGTCATGATACATTCTTACATTTTTGAGTTCATATCCTTCATATTCTTCACATAATTTAAGTTTATTTTGTTTGTTTCTTATGATTATACTAATTAAAATTTTCGTTTTTACAGCATCTGCATGTGCTTGCATGAAAAGTCTTAAAATTCAAGAATAGTTTTCTCTCGATAACTCACAAATATACAAAAGCAGTTCCTGACAATCAATACTGATTAATAAAACTAATTGAAAGTTAAAATTGTCCTTTTATTATACTAAATCTCGTTTTCAACTAAAACCCAGCACTAAACCGTTTCTTTACCTGCAGCAGTGTGTGCGGTTGAGTTAGCGCGAGAATCGTAAATATCTCAGTGTTTCGCTATGGCAGTGCAGTTAGCAAGGATTGCAGATACTGCAATGGCATGCAGCGTGCGTGCCACACCCCATTCATTAGGCGCCGAGTGCTTCCGCGCATTTATCAATCTACACACACAAAGGCACTGTTCACGGCCCTCCTCATAAACTGAACTGATTCTCCGATGGGATTTTACTGTGGTTTTAAATGTGCAGTGATTTGGAAATGTTAAACAGTGATTTACTTCACCTTTTTTGATTGGGAAAATTATTAGGTAAAAAAATTATAGGAAGCTTGATGGTAGCATATTGCGGGTTCGACCACCATGAATAAAAAATATTACTGTATGATAAAATTTAACATGGTCTGGGATCAGAAACCCAAAATCGCCTACGGTCAATTTTTGTAACACCGTTGCGTACATCAGATTGAATATGCAAGCGAAATGCGCTGAATATGTTGAAATATGCACATGTTTTTGATATGACTGCGACATCAAGATGCAATTCGCGTGTTATGTCAATCAAGCTTTGTTTGTTGAACGAACGTTCTGCAACTATAAATATTTTCGAAAAACATTTTTCTACAAAAGAGGCTATCGAACTGTTCCATTCAATTGCGAAAATTCGAATTTGTCAAGCGCTTATACTTGAGTAAACGTTAACCCTCCGACCCTTCCTAGCGAAATTAAGCTAAATTCGCCTGTATAGAGCTCAGAGTAGAGCAAAATTATCAGTTTCAACTGAACGTAGTCTTAGCACACCTGCGTCTCTTGTGATCCAGGCTTACAGCCAGCCGCTGCGGATAAATGCTAAGATACCAATAGTGATAAAGCGCTACCCATTATTTCTAGCTGAGTTAAAGTAGAAGCAAGTCCAGACTCCATTTAGTATTAAGCCGTTTCCGTGTAGAATGTTACAACTGTTTCTCTACTCAAAACTTCGTTTATGATGGTGTAAAAATATCGACGTTCCTTTGTTATGAAAGGTGCAGTCAAAACACTTCGTCGACTTCAGAATTTAATCATTCGTAAGTTATTACCCTCCCGTGGAAAGCATTAAGGTAATGCTTTCAACGCCTTTAATTAAACGATTATGGCGCTCATTATGTTGAAGTATCGTAATCATAAACGCAGTAAAAACGCTTTAGGCGCAAATAGGACTTCCGATTGGACATTCAGGATTTCGCTCAGTGACTCGGAGTGTGCGGTTAGATTTATTCCCACCCGATCTACTGAGTCTTGTCTGCGGTTACTTTGGCAGAATAGAATCGTTAAGATGCGGGCATGAGTCCCAAACAAGATGGTGTAATATGATCTTAAGGTGGGACAAGGATAGAGATAAGACAGTCATGTCCCTTTGATCATTGATTCGATTCGAATGAAAGGTTTGACAAAAAACAGACATTTCGTGAAATGTACTCGGGTAATATTTTTTAATACACCATGATGAGCAGTGGCTTGTTACTACATTTTGTTTTAGTTACTGGAACGTCTATTAGAAAACACACTCTTGTAACTTTATATGGACTAATTTTAATCCAAACAAAAAGTTGACCGTTTACCTAAGTCTTTTCCCCTAATTTGTATCATTACCAGAAATTGGTTGCGTAGGTGGTGTCGCCCACACAGGGCTACTGATGTGGGAAAAATTTAAAATCACAGGGTTAAAACATCAGACTAGGGGAAATATTTAAAAAGGTTAATGTTTTTTGGTAAACAACGGTTTAAGGACAGCTAAGAATAGACCAGCTAATGTCAATGTCGCCGGTAAAATCCATTTGTGAAGCAGGTACGTAGTAAAAGCACAGGTAAAAAACATGAGTACCTCCCCAGTTAATATGGTTTCGAATACTACCGTCGAAAAAAAAGGAACAATGATGTGATCACATACACAAAAAGATTTGAACCTTGTATTGATCATTCGGTCTCATCAGGGTCAAGGCGCGACAACTTTAAAAACTATTGGCGATTCTGCTAGCATGCCAGTGAGGGGTGAAACAGAAGCTAGTGTTAAACGGAACAGATTTAGTTACTAAATGAGAGATTATGTATTATCACAAATAGCGTACTAATATTATATGTGTAATACATCTAAACTGTAAGCACTATTGCGTTGAATGGAGGGGTCCTGGTAGGGATTTCCAGGTCAAACTTGGGCTTTACTTCAGGAATTTCTGCCCTATTAGAGGCAGTAGGCTCGTCAACAACTACTTTTTATCTTTGCTGAATAACATGAACGAAATCTTTGTCAAGACTGTTATTTACAGAACACATCACCGAAGAACCTGCAACAATAATCCAACGTTCATACAATTTCCAACAAATAAACTCCCGAACTGCCAATTAACCAGTCATATTTGCGACCGAATCCCAGAGTAAATAATAATGTCCATCGTCCAATTATCTTATAGCGGCCAGTGACGAGTCAGATATAAGGGTCAACTCTCATTTGATATTCTGCTCTCTCCCCGCGTAATGGAATAACGTTGTGAGCTCACCGACGCCCGATACGATCGATCTACCTTCCTATATCTGTATTTTATTTTCGTAAATTGTACCGAATGATGTCCGGTAACCCTTGTCAGGTCGCTAAAAATGTGTCTGATGGACCGAGCCGCCAATCTCCCTAAAATCACGGTGCTGCCAGATATTTTAATGTTACTTTTATTCGGGGTTATTTTTGCACATGTCCACGTTTAGGTACCCTGTACACCTATGTCAGTCCCGTGCTACATGATCTCATATGCCCCTTTTTAGTACCTAAGTAGAAAGGAATAAAAAAGCAAGATGAATCCAACGATTCCTGAGGTAATTAAAACTCTAACAACACTTATACTTACTCAAATTATTTGAGTTCCAGAACAATTTGTTATAAGTATAGAAATGTAAAACATAAAAGTATAATTACTTAAGCATACACTACGTACATTTGACACGTATAAAAGTTACAAGTTGCTTTATTACCTATTTGATTTACAGAGCGGATACTAAAATGTAATACTGTAATGGATAATAACCACACGACGAATATGACTATGATGATAGACACGCAATTCTACGACGTCTTTTTAACATGTGAATGCATTCTACATGATGTTTTTTTTTTAAACTTTGCCCCACACTAGGAATTTCTCCTGTATCGTGGGTGCGTTCACAAACATTTAAACTCACATACACAAATACCCAGACACGGAACAACTAAACGAACCACACGCAAAGCCAAGCTTTATGATTTCAAAACGTAGAATTTTTATAGAATGAATAATTATAAAGTAACGTAAATCAGTTTAACAGCTCTAAATGGTCGCTCGTAATTTTATATAACATTAGGTAAACGTTTTAAAAGGCTATATGCATTTAAATTCAACTCGCATGAAATTTAAATTCGGGATTATTGCTTCTGATAATCTTGTTGTAGTTGTAGCCAGACGTAATAAGTTTATACCTTTGAATAGAACTGGGATTATCGTAGCGTACGTGTTGTATTATTGTATCCGAAGATAATGAGAATTAACTTATATTTATGTCTGTAAACGGTGGGTTTTAAGACTATATATTGTGGTTTTTGCTACCCAGGCAACAAACTGCGTTACAGTTTAATTCAAATTGTGTGTACCTGCAATATTTGCGTTATTCTGTTGTTTATGATCATTTTTCTATAGATCAAATGAATAAGTTAGTGTAATAGCTTTTTTTGGGTGTACATATGCACCCCGAAAACGAGGAAAAAATGTGTGAGGCAGTGTAACCACTTTATATCCCTGACCCTTACTTATATCCTTCTTGCGTTTAGGACATGTTCTGAATTATGGTCTTCGCTTACAGCATAAATGGACATTGTATGTACAGTAACAACGTACTGTACTTTTCTTTTCCCTTATGATTTATTGGAAGAAGGTAAATTGTAATATCCATTAAAAATTGACAGGCACGGTGGAAGAATTATGTTAGAGGTCCACAGAGTCGACAAATAAATTATGTCTGGCATGCGGGGCGTCAGGGACGCCTGGCGCGCTCTTAACTCTTATTTTATACTTATCGGTACAACACTTTTATCTCCGCATAAAATGCTATGCTGGAGCCTTTTAAAATTATATTATACAGAAGCACACTGCTAAGAGGGTTTAACTGTACTCTGAAATGTTCTTTTAAAATGTTAATGGCGCAAACAATCTTCACGTTATAAATCTTAATATGATCTTTAAAAATTAAACCACGAAAGTTGCAATTTTATACGCAGAAAGTTTTTAGACTGTGCTATCCTAAAGTTTTAATTTAGGCGCCGTCGATTCCGAACCACAGAATGGCGCGAAATCAAGTTAAAGCAACACAGTGAGCGCGTTAGACGAACCGCATAGATCCACGTTTCTATTTCTATTTGTGTATGTTGCGGAAAAATAAAGTTAAATCAGACGCGTTAACGCGTCGCTTGGCTGGGATTGCCGCGAAATTGTTTCACTGTTTTGTGTAGGGCGTTTAAAGTGTTTTTTACTCGGTTTGCTAATGGACGCGGACTTTACTTACCGCCCCGTTCCGTTCTACGCTTGTTTACTATTAATTGCGCCTTTTGTCGCCTACAGCTGCTTTCTGGGTGCAGGATACGGCTGCGGTCGGTCTGCGACCAGTTACGACCTTTATGGGTGTTTACGTATCTCTCCTAGGCAAGCACGGCGATTTCGTTTTGTCGCCGTTTACTCTAACGAAATAAAAGTCTTTTGCGTTTTTTTGCGGCATATTAAGCTGTTTATGTCGTCGTAATGGTTTGTCTACTAAGTAGTCTACTTCCAATGTGTATATTAAGAGAGTTCATGTTTATTTAGCTCGTCATTTCTAAAAATTATGTTATATTGATTTTGAGGAGAGCGTCAGTGACTTTTACCCTTTTACCTGCCTCAAGGTAAATGCACAGTCAAGGTTATGCTTATGCAAACTTTAGTTTTACATGCAATCATGATTCATGGGTAACAGAGTAAATGATGCCGTGACGTCTGACGTGGGAAAATGAAAGAAGAAAACGTTGCAGGGAACCCAAGTAGAATGAGACAAGGACAAGAATGATGAGGATGACATGCAATCACTGAACAACTTCTTTTCATTAAAATCAACTGCCTCCACCCACAAGCTTCTTTCATAATCACTTTATTTACATTGAATCTTTCCATTCGTTATTACTGAACGGCTTGCATTGCTGCAGTTTCGGTGCAGTATAAACCGCAAACAACAACTGACGCTGTTTCCATTTCACGCAGAACTAGCGAACTGCATGGGGTTCCAGATTTTTACATTTTTTTTTAACTCCCGCTGCTCGGGAAATAATTTTATTTATCGCTGTCGTGGTCCGTTGTCGCGCTAGCGTTGAATCGCGCCTTTTAAATTAAATTATTCACTTGATAATTGTTGGTGAACGAGTGATAGCCCCGCTATTTTTACACTTTATTGTTTACCAACGAGTCTGTATTGTAAATTATGAAGTTAATATTTAAGTGGGTTCAGCACTACGGATGTGTGTTTCTGATATAAATTAATCATGTGAAGGTCAGGCACGTAGCTTTGCAGTCATAAAGTACACTGTTTGGTATTGTGCACGTTGCTCTAAGTTCTGTTCATTAAGTGTTTTTGTTGATACATTTTGTTTAAAATCAACACAGTTTGTACGTATCCAATAAAGTGCTGACGGAATAGTTTTTTACCTCGTTTTGTTCATTTCGTAGACGTGCTACGCGAGCGCTACAGCGCTACGAACTGTCTACGACTTCGCTACGACTTAATTACTCCCAAGTTTAATTTTCGTTTTTACTTATCTCTTTTATTTTTTTTATTCATGATGAAAGACTGTTTTACTTTGAGATAATAAGGAAACTAAAGGATCACAAGGGGGGCATACCGTGAATTATTCAAAGGGGGCCGTCATTTCGTCATAAGTTGTGACCGTCGCGTTGCCGTCGCTCAGTTCAACATTACGATTTAATGCCGCTCGTATTTTATTGGCATTGTTCAGTAAATACAAAAGTTGGTAACTTCCCGACATCGATTATTATTGCAAACTTTATACAAAATTCAGGAGGCTTTAATAAGTTGAGGATAAAATTATGTGGTGGGTGCTGGCTTGCGACGGGGACACAAATAAAACATTGTTTTTGTTTCCTTATAAATTCAGTAAGGGGATTGGTTCTATTATAATACCAATGGTAACTTTTTCAAGTTATAATTTATTAAGTTAAAACATGGACAGCCCGAGCACTATTATGTAAATACTTTTTCAACCACAGACCAACAACACAAACAAATTCAAAAGCAACTTTCTCCAACTGCTATGATTGTAATTTTGTGTATTTACGAACATACTACGAGTATTTTAATGAGTTTGATCTTGTACACTTCTTAGCGTGTCAATGGCAATCTAAATTGTATCGGCCCAGAACTGAGCAATTTTATACTCCAAGTATTCCTTTCATTAGATTTTACTTTCCTAAACAAGAATTAAAACAACAAAAAATCCCTACAATCAAGTTTAATATTCACCATTTCACCAGAGCACCTGCTTGTTCCATTAAACAATACTATCCCCGAGTAAAGTACACATTGTCCCTAGCTAACATTTATTTTGTTTCCCGGGTAATAGACAACGCATCCGGCAGTACGGATAATGGGTCTGGCAAAAAAATAGAGTGCTTGCGACGAAAGCCAGTCACTGCAACACCTGTCGTCTGACGCGTGCGGGTAGGTAGGTGGGGTAATTATTGTGGCTTATGCGGGTAGTTATGGTTTTAAATGACGGTTAATTCAAAAATAAAGGATTGCAAGAACAAATAATACCAAGGAAATAGAGACGATGATGATGCTCCTATTGTTTATTGTTTTGGTCTTGGGTTCCTTTCCAGGTCGGGCAAAAAGTGTTATTGGATTTTTCATTTTCTAGTAGTTGCCTAAAGTTTGGACGTTGGCGGTATGATACCTCCGTGCCTTGGCAAGCACGTTAAGGCGTTGCTCCTGCGCCTCTCCTGTCTTGTTGCATTGCGATCCCATCGACCTATGAGAGAAAAGGAACAGAGTGGTCCTGTGCCTGCGCACACTATCCCCCGCGACGATGGCTTATGTCCGCCAAGATTTGTCGCTGAGGCTAAAAAACGGTCAGGAGACGTTTTTGGTTTATTTTGCGTCGATGTAAATTAATAATGGAAGTGTGCTTTAGCATACCTATTATGAACAGTCTTACAATTAAGTCATTTATTTATAGGCACTTCGGAAAACCAAATCAGGTCAACCACATCCTCAAAAACGTCAGCATTAAAACTGACGACACACATACACCAACAAAAATTAAACTATAAAAGAAACCCAACATACCCAACGGTACCGACGACATAATAACAGTAACGTACCTCAACCCTCCCCAGCTTGGCACTTAAGGAGCCACACCGATGCAGATTGGATGGGATGACGCCGTATGATTTACCGAGCGCATGCCTCCCATCGTCGATAAAATGACGCAAGGGGGATTGACGATGTAGCATTTGTTCCTTCATATTCTTGTATGCGTGTAATTTCTTATTAACGTGTGGAAGTGGCGATAACGAAGTATGCTGAATTAGATTAAAGGAATATGTGTCTTGATGATTTATTCTGTACTAGTGACCCATCCGGCAGATGCCATGTATATTAAACCTTGCTCTTCAATCACTATCTGTTAAAGAAAACTGCATTAAAATCCTTTTCGTAATTTGAAAGATCGAAGCGTACAAGCGGCAGCGACTTTGTTTTATTCTATGTAATATAGAAGTGCCATGTTTGATGATAGACACTACAAAAGGCTTTAAAGGGTAGTAACTGACTTATAAATATTAGTTTGCATGATCAAATTATTAACCACAGAACACGTATAATAAGTAATTTGCAAGCATTTCAAAGGAATTAATGACAAACTTCAATATCATACCATCAAATTTGTTAAACGAGCTGTAATTTAATACCACAGGAGCCCCAAGGTAATCAAATAGTACGTCGTTACGACCGACGTATGCAGGAAGTGGTGGTAACAGCAGTCAAAAGCGCAATTAACACTGTAAGTTAGGGCCATAGAAAACTTCAAATTAATTAATGCAATGTAGGCTTCAAGTGTCGCGAACACGCAACGTTCTACGCTATCAGTGTTCCTTATTTGGTGAAGCATGTGACTTTTTTTAACGTGAATTCGAGTGTTAAAATAAGTCTTTTATTACTTGAGCGATACTGGCGTGTTCCTGAAGCACTTTTATAGTTACTGAAATACTTTTATGGACGTGTCGTTTATGAATTACAGAAATAGAGGACATTCAACTGTTTATTAATACCAGCCTCTTACTATGTATAACAAAATAAACCCCTAACTATAATTAAACTTTATACACTATGGTAATCCTACGATTCCTGGAACCTACTCGCAATATAGGCTAAACGACATTTAATAATATAATTGATATTTCCATATAGTAATTAATTTGCATATCGGTTCAAAGTACCGGTTGCAGCCATTATGGCCGATTTTCCGCACCAGATTTACTGATTGGATACTTCAGTAATATGTATCATGTTTTAGCTGATGATGATGATCGTAATACGAGGCTAAAACTGAATAGATATCTATCTAACAAATAGATATCTATCACGAATATCCCTTTAACAATTATAAAGGCATCTGACGCGTATAATAATTTTTGATTGGCTCTCTCAACTCAAGGCTGTAGGTACTTGAGTCGAAATTGGATTGGGATTATCTCGATACCGTTTCGAAAGTAACCCCATTAATCTCGATATGGATCGGACGAAGTATCGACTGCTGTTTTGTTTGTATACGTCCACTTTGTAGACAACGACTGCTTTAATTCAGTGAAGAAACGGGAAATAATAAAAATGATGCGAATTTAATGTTCTCAATGATTGTTTATAAAGCTTATGTCTGATCAATCAGAATTGGGTTCTATTTCTGACCCGAGCTACACACAGAAACTCCCATGGCAGTATATAGGAACAACAGAACGCCTCCTACTACGAGTCTTACTCTGCTTTTGCCTCTGCAGCGTCCCGTCATACACTCACGCCGGATGCGCGAGTTCTTTGTTTCCTCCCACATTTAACCCGTCTGTCTTCAAAGCAAGACTTACCGGTCATTTTCTGGGCACGCTCGTTCTACCACAGACCTCATCCATCGCTTTTCGCGTATCTGGCGTGATCGAGATCATGAGCAAATTATAAACTACTACGCCTCGAGGAAGAGTGAGGAACATCACTAATAAGGAATGATGATTCCATTTCAGCTATAAAACATCCTAATGCTTCGTGACCTTAAATTGATAAGTTCTCAAACGTATTTTAAATTACAAAGCAAACTACTTACGTACAACACTCAGTCTTATGATCCATTTATACATCAAATAACAGTTTTACTGCGTTAGTATCGTCTCTGCAGTCAAAGGGACACTTCAACATCAATTGTTATGGTAATGACGTGGGCGTCTGTGTTTCTGTTTATCAAAATCGTTTAATTAGCGCTTGGGGTCAAATAAACGGCGATCCTACACGCGACTGACGCTTCACTGGCGATCGCTCTTGGCCATTATTTTTTAAATTAGTTTATGTCGTCTATGGACTTGCTGTTGATGAGTTGTTGACTGTACCCACTGCTATTCTCATTTCTTTTTTTATGAAAAACAAAACAGTTTTTCTGTCGTTGTCAAACATCAAACTATGTTAGATGATGTTTATATTACAAATAGGTTTTTACAAACACTTTTAAACGTCACTTTTTTATAACTAGATGCGGCCGGTGTTTCGTACCTGGCTAGTCTGAGAAGAAACATCCGAAACCAACTCCAAATCTCTTTTAAGGTTCAGACACAATCTTGGTACTTACACTTACACACATGAAGACTATGAAGATTAGTGTCTGAGATGGTCTTTTGAAGAAAACACCACACAGATTTGAGTGGCAGTGCAAGCATTAATTGTGAGTTATCATGAGCTCGACTTGTAACTTAAAAAGCTCAACGTCACGACGAACAATACCAAAGAAAGGACATTAAAAAAAAATATTATTACTAACCCGTTATGTTCAAATACTGGTCAAAGCTACGTTCCTTCCATAGATCAAGATTCCGCGCAATTTCTTTCTAATTTTATCAAGGAAGATGTTTTGTCTATTTGTTATATTCAACAGTATCTTTACATATTCTATACTCAGGAAGAGAAGCATTATAAGCATGTTGATCCCAACTTCCCAAGTTACCTATTTATCGTCCCATAAACTATTAACCTGATAGTTACAGCGGTACTATTATTAATTCTGAGTAGGTAATATGCTCGCTGTTACATTTTACTGCAAACTACATTGTCTAAAGCTACACCTGCTTTAAATCGAAGTTACCATAAATCTACGCTAATGAATATAAATCAGATTATCTCTTCGACATTACAAATGAACGGAACGAATATATCGGCCGGCATACTTTCACAAAATATTTACGTTGGTGCATAATATGAGTTATTGCTGAGGAAAAGACGAAATTGCATTAAAAAAACAAACTGGATATGAAGATATCAATAAAAATGATTTGTCAGACAATTAATCAAATCCGAACCTTATCGGACACTGGGTAAATGGTACCGAACAAAATGAACATGTCTACAAAAGATAAAGAGATTTGCTTGTAGCAATGAACAGGCTATACCCGTCCCTCTATCAGTAACAAACGTCGATTATTTCGCTCTCGTCCATTAGCGCTATATTGACTACCCACTTTCATCTTCTGTTGCCTCGAGGATTATTTGTATACCCTCCTTTTATTTTCGCTTGTCGCTTGTTATATTAATTTTGTTACTGAGAGATTGTTTCGAAAATGATGTTCGGTATTTAATTATTTGGTTGGACTAATTGAGTTCTGTCACTTGATATTGAATCATTATGTATTGAGTTTCCAATTTGTTGTGGTAGATTCAATAATGCTGATTAATACGTTTGAGTTGTTTACGTCGCTAAGTACCTTCAAATATGTAGAAGAAAAATTGTGCTTCGATAATTAATTTGTACGAAATAATGAAGGAACGTGTAGCTAGTAGCCACGTGAATAATACCTATAATTATACTTACATGGAAAGATAACGAAGCACTAATTAATAAGCCCGTCCCGTATTGAAGGGTCTTCACTTGACCATTTACCCAAGAGACCCTTAGCTCACATTTACTAACTACGCCCGAACAGCTTTAAATAATGTACAAATTATTACATGCAAACCTAAACGCTTCATTAATTTTATTTTAATGTCAGCGTCGATTCCTTATCGTCCTGTGCTAGTTGCAAAGGTCAAGCGAAAGGGGCGGTAGTTGTAAATAAATATCTTTAAGTGTAGGGCTACATTTTTATTAGTATTAAGATTTTTGAATGTACTTAGAACTTTTTTAAATAATATATGTACAAGTAGCTAGACAGTTCATCCAATAAATAATAAGTGATGCATGGACATAGGAAAGTAAAACCACCTATTAGCAACTCGCCATTAGGTAACATAAACTTAAGCTACTTAAGTGCGAATTTCGCTAATAAAACTAAACCCGATTGACACATCCAAACGGCGTTCATGAGCTGTCAGTGTATGTTTCCATAGCAATTATGATACTAACTACTCTTGAACGCAGGTTAGATGTGCTGATCGCGATCAGTTTCATTGATATTTACCCTAAGTTTCGAAGCATTACATTTCGATGCAGAAAAATATACCCCTTCCAGAAAAAGTACAACCAATTATATTTCTGATCTCAAAGCTATACCTACCAAATCTTAATTAAAACTTATGAAACATTCTTCTGCATTTTCTTCCTAAACAAAAGTAATTTTAGAATTGATATTTTTTTCTCTATTTTAATTTAAACAGGCAGTATTGCTCACGAATTCTAATTAACACAACAATCGAGGAGTTAGACTTTTTGAGGGATGGACTTGGAAACTCCGTGATGAGAATTAGACGTTTTTATGTAGGAACGTGATTAGATTTTTTATTGCGAATTTATTTAAGACGACGCGATAAAACTGCTAGGTAGCAGTAATTCCAAGTGTCTGGCTAGAAAAACTGTGGATTCGTCAGTGAATCATCACTGTTTAAATAATTTATTTTGTCATTATGACAAAGATTAGGGCACGATAAATACTTACTTATAACAAAAAAAAAGATCCGACGGTTAACATTTGATTATTTTGTTCCTGTCGCAATTAAAAATAAATATAGAGTTATTTTCTGTTTTGGTGCCATATTTTTTAGCATGTCAGTCTTTTTCACATCGATCGCAATCACAGCAACACGAAATACGTCAGTCAACGTTGTCACAAATTGCGAATATCCATTAAAAAACTTTCCGAATTTTGGCTCAATAAAAATATGCTTTATTTAAAATATCTCGCAATCCGGTAAATATATGAAGTTGGATAAACAATCCAGCAGTTTTCACATGAGGTAGTCTCGTACAATCGGGTTTTCCGTTGATACAGGAGCAACGACGCGGTTGCAAACTGCCTGCAATGTTTGTATTGAAGTGTCCATTATTGTGATGAGGTGCATACCATTCACGATACTACATATAAAAATGAGGGTTCCGTCTACCGCTCGAACATTGAGCAGTACTCGGCATAAACGACATTTTGACGTTGCATTTTGAATATTATTTTACAGCTAAATAAAAATTTAACAAACCGATATTTTATATTTTTGATTAAACCACAAAGTAAAATAAAACTGGCTAGTGCACACATCAAAAATACAGTAGTCCGAATCAATACAATTTCCATTTTAAATTAAAACGTTTCATAATATCAAAATCTGCATATAAAATTGTTTGGGATCTTTTTTTTTAATATGGAAAGTGCAGTTTGGATGAAAGTGTCGCTTACGCTTTTCAACTTCACTCACACAAACAGATGTTAGTAATTTCGCGCCCGTCTACACCCCTTTCCGGAGCTTTTGTTCGCTTATGTTTATTATGACATGTTTTGCAAAGATAATTGACTTAAGTCTGTGTATTTTACGCATTATGCGGGTCGTTTTCTCTGTGTTACTTACTTCCGAAATGTGACTAATAAAAAGTTTAAACGTAAACGGTTTTTATTTTGTTGAACATAAGCATTCCTGAAACATTTCAACTGGAGTATTTCAATCTCGTGTACATATAATATTCTTGGAATCGGAAAGCACGATGAATTTTTGATTTTTCCGGTTAGAAAGCTACGCAGTTTAGTTTTTTATTAAACATTCATTGGTATCAAATGCCGATGTAAAACACTAGGAATAAACGGTACTTTATGATAAAAGTTTACCAATCAGCTTCTGCTATCATAGGTTTATTAAATGAAGGCACCAAATAAATATGTATGTGGCATCAAGACCCCGCCAATCGATTCGTTCATCAACATCGCATTATCCCCAACACCCAATAACTTTCCTCCTATATCACAAGATACAAACTTAGTTGATTGTACGTGCATTACCTTGTTTGTTCTCCACCTTGGGCCGGCAAACTGCGTAATGTCATTACGGACTCGGATTCGTTCGACGATCGCCTTCACGGAACAGCCGATCGATCTGGAGTTACTCTAACATTATTATTTCCCTTTCCAAGATTGTTATTGGCTTTATATTATCAGGTGTAAGATTTGCAGGGTAGTAAGAATGTTTTCGTGTTTTATAGCAGTTCAGAAAGTGGTGGGCGCCAATAGCAGAGCATTGGGCGCCAAATCATAAAGTAAATAAAGGGCCAGTAAAGTCATTTTTATCTAATAGATGATATTTTTGTATCAATCACTTATTCTAAACCCGTTTACTTTAGTAGCATCAGGTTTACATATTTTGTGGGTCCTGCACTCAAATAGTGAATTTTCTCGCATGGAAGGGTAGGCACCCCTCAAAAACATCCCATACGAAGTCATAAGTATTCTCAAACCACACCTCACTCTTATAACTTACTCAACATGTAACCCGCACACCTACTTACATATTCATAAGAGTTAGTAGGTAGAAGTTGTGTCGTTTATTCTTTCTACATCTACCGAGATGTGTTTAGGAGCTGCTCATGTAAACACAGCCTCTTGACGCGGCAAATTAAAGCTCAGGATATAGAGGTGGCGGTTTTCTCGGTGTTGGATTTGACTGAGTTAAGTTACTTCCTAGGAATTAAAATAGCATGAGGTGTTTGTAGTAGAGAGATTGAGGACCGCATTTTCGTTTTAAATATGTTTTCTTTCATTCGATTTTATTAAACTATTTTTCGTAAGCGATTTTTTGAACTATGAAAGAACTTCCTGCAGTCGTCTTCTAATAATCTCGCTGCACTAAAACACCGTATCTATCTTTTGCTTCCAGTCTGACCCAGCCGATTGTTCACTCAGTAATGTTAATCTTCGACCTGGTTTTTGAGCCAAAATTCCTAAAACCATCCTTGATTATAATCTCTCACGCGCACTTCACCACCGTGACATGTCCCGAAGGCTTGATCAGGTACGTCATTAAGACGAGACGCGTGATCGTGAGCACTCATGCGGTCAATACGGCAACACGACTCCGACATGAATTAGCGGCGCACGCGACACGAGCGTGTGGCCTGAATTTATTACCACGTCTTTGGGTGTTTGAAAGAAAGCGTCGATAAATCGAGACCTTGATTGTTAACAAGGTTTTGCTGCAATTTCATTGATGTGGATTCTGATTTAATCATTCTTCATAGATTATCCGCAATATTGTCGCTTCCTCTCCCTGTAATCCAACCTAAGGTGGTCTTGAAAATATCACTTTTAGTGATAAGATCTGCCATTGAGTCGACCTATGCGTAATTTTTCTTTTATATTAAAATTTATTCTGTTCTCTTGCCTCCATCACTCTTGATTTAAATTCAGCACAGCTTATCTTCTTCTGCCATACTTCTCTATTGGTTGATATGATATCGGATTATCCCATAAACAAACTTTAGCACCCCATTTCACTCGTTAAGCAGAAATTGTTCAGCGACTTTCTATTATGGCCGTGAAAATACTTTTTTACTTTAGCATATCTACAAGGTTTTTATTATTATTTCCCAAATTCCATAAAGTAAATAACCTTTGTTGGTAAAGTTCCTTCGTCATTCATGAATGACTTGCCATAATTAATTCATAGCTTTGCATACGTCCGTGTTACTTCGAGCTTGAATGTAACTTCAGTATCCTGAAGTACGATCGTGGCTGTAATGAATCTACCCTCATTCCGCCTTTGAACAAGTTTCATTATCATGATCATCATCCCCAGCCCGGCTTCACCCTCTGCTAGGTTTAGGAGTAGAGGCCTCTCTTGTGTCAATTTTACTCGTGATGGCTACAATACCATCTTGCTAAGTTAAACTAACTCCTACATCAGTTATATGGATTTCCTTCATGAGATATTTAAATACAAACAAAATGATTGGTTAGGAATCATAATACCATCAACAGATACAAAGTTAAGATTATTAAACACTGCTATCGGCATCGTAGCAAATAATAAGTCTTCAAATAGGAAAAAAACAAGTCTATGTGCAAGTAAGACAGAGTAAGTTAATTATACTCGATGTTGGCAATCAACAAAGCGAATGTACTTATGTCACTTAATTGTTCCTTCACACGCTAACTTTTATGTTGTAAATTTTGTTGTTTCGGCTTTTCGGCTGGCCAGCTGCCATCTTGTTTTATATTGTATGAAATAAAGTAAAATGAGCTGAGAGTACTTGAAAGCAAGGGTTATACTGGAACACGAAACTACCCAAGCACCCACAATGTACACTTATTCTGAGTTTCATGTTCAAAATTACTCAATTACAGCCGTAGTAGTCCAATCAATATGAACCACTAGTAAAGCGAGTTCATATTTAACTACTTAATCGTTTTACAATGGTGTTTCAGGGTTTATGCTAAACTTCTACACGACGCAGTTCTTAAACAAACTTTACTAGCACTCGAAGATACATCATTTACCAGCATTTTTAATCTTTTCCCAACTATGTTGGAGTTGGTTTCCAGTCTGGCCGGAGACTGCTGAACACAAGTATTTTACGTGAAGCAGCTGCTTTTATGGACCTCCACAATCCAATTAGTTACTGGAAAAACTCACCAGTTAATCGTATACGGACACCCAAAAGCAAACGATTTTAAGTACCCTTATTGACCAATACACTAGACTCAAACGTACAGCTACTCGCCAATATAGCAAGTCGAGACCCTATTATTATTCATGGAATAGTTACTATTGATCGTAAAATAAAACACGACAATATTTCACAGTCGTTACCCGGCTAATATGCATAACTGTAATGAACATCAAACGATAGATATGGGCGAGTAGTGGCCATATTTATTGCAAGTAAGGTGTTCTGTGTGGGGGACATAAGTACTGGTTTTGGGAGACACTTAAAATTAAATCAATCTTGTGAAGTTTACGCACAGGTAAAATTGAATTGATCTTGTGAAGTTCTACGTTTTTTTAAATTCAAATCAGTCTTTATATTTTTATTCATAGGTGATTTATAGTAAGAAACTAAATAAGTTTCAAAGAGCAAGAGTGGAAGAGGCATTGTCTGTGAAAAATAAAGCGGAAGAACTTGGATAATGTGTCAAGACAAAACTGTTAAATCCAGAGCCTTCTTCGTTCATATTGGCAATAGACCTACTGTTTTCCGACCTGTAAGTATGTAGGGACTGGAACTGAAAACTAATAGCTAAGATTAGTTCGTTTTTAATTCTTTGACTATAAAATCTGTTTCAAACAAAATCCTGCAGCCCACTAAACGCTTGGTTCCACACTGTAGTATTGACTTACCTACACTTGGGCAGTAAACAACGTTATCGTTGCGTCGTCATCGTGACGTTTCATGTCAAGTGACACCACTTGACATGCGGCTACTACGCGCCGGCCCGCCAGTTACACACATGTAATGATAATGACATTTGTGTTTCTATAGTATATGCGTCGCCGCGTCGCTTCGTTTGTGTGTGTTGAGTGCATGCTGCCTCAGTTGATTGGTTTTGGCACTATACTGGGAGTTATTCAAAAGCTTTAGAATTCAGAAAGGATGAAAGGGCTGTGTAGGATGATGTGGCAAGAATGCATAGCATTGGATTTATGTCCGGTTCTTAGAAATAGACTTCCCTTCAAGATCATATACGTGAAACTTAAACATAACTGGCGAAAGGTGGGTGTACTATCACCCTACCTACTTAATCGTTTTGGGGTTAGGGGGAGTGATGTTAAAAAGCTAACAATTCGACTTTACCACTTCCAAATCTGCAACTTCACCACAATAAACGAATCACAAAAACAAACGGAGGGCTCGCAAAAACGTTTAAACCCATCTCGGAAAAATGTCGCATCCTTAACCCGTATTAATTAATTAAACGGTTCACACTAATCTGGCGTCACTGCAACTCATAAAAGAATACTTGCCACAAACGATAGTCGCCCAGGCTTGATTAATGCATGATGTTGAGCTTTCATATCCCGAGCTAGGAACCTTCAGTGCTGTTTAATCGTAACCCGGCCATCTCTCGCTTAGCTTCGTTTCGCTTTGGGATTTTCTATTGTAAGATAGAGCGGAAAGCACCATGTAATGGGGTGCAGAAGGTTCATCTAATGTTGAAAATCCGTGAACTAGACAGAATTTTAAAGGTTGGGTGTCCTCGGTACTCTACAAACGAATTGCCAATAACGCACGAGTTAATGAAAAGCACACAAGTGTTTGTAGTTATGGGACGTTCCAGTGAAACGACCAACGAATAAAAAAAATGACACCAAAGTTTTGGATCAATCTTTAGCCTCTACCGTCGCTTATTTGATTCCATTAACGGATCCATTCAAACGCCAAGCTCCTCTAAAGCAGTGAAACGACCAACGAATAAAAAAAATGACACCAAATATTTGGATCAATCTTTAGCCTCTACCGTCGCTTATTTGATTCCATTAACGGATCCATTCAAACGCCAAGCTCCTCTAAAGTGGGTTTACTGGATCGACTCGTTGTAAAACGTTCAGCGTAGCGCAATGCAAGCCTCGTTCATTCCTCTCTTAGCTGTCCATCCAACTCCACTTTAATGGCGGTCCGCTGGAGAGGCGGATAATTTAAAATACCTACATAGCCTCTCACTGGCCAGCTCTTAGCCGGCTGCGGTTGAAAGGTACACTCGGATTCTTGCATATAACTCCCCAAGTTAAAAGGGTTCCGGATATTTAATTTTAAGTTCTTATTTCGTGGTCTGGCGGAGAAATTTGTAATGGATGTATCTATTAAATGCAATGTAGGATTATTTGAACGGTGTGTGCGTGTGTATGTGTGTGTGTGACATATTGCTTTTTCAATGATTGTTATGAATCTGTTAAGTATGTCTATGTCGGTTTTCTCATTGAAATATGTGCAGCAAATAATCATGGATTAGTAATAGGCACTAAAGTAAACAATTTCATGCTTTAGAAACTTCCAGCGAACCGCACAAAGCAGTTTCAACAGAAACGCTAAAGAATCGTATAAAATCGGAGAGCTAAATCAATTTTAGACACAATACACTACCGGCATTGTACAATTTTAAAAGCATAGTTTAAAACTGAAACGGAATCGTTCCCCACTCTGTTAGGGGTGGAATCATGAATCTTGCTCTCGTAAACCGAAGGAAATTGCTTGCTAAAAGTTTCCGAATTTATGGCGTATTTGTACGTCCGAACTGGTGTTGCAGGATTAGACACATTCGTCGCTATCGAGCGGAGTCAACTTACCTGACTTGTACTTTTATAGTTTTAATCCTTGTTTTTGTTGCTGATCGTTTTAGGGATCATGGATGTTACGGATGAGTCCCAGTCCTTCTCTTTTCACAGATTTTCATCGAGCATATAAAATAGCTCGCATAAAAACAAGATTTCGGAACAAGGAACTCGTAAAGATGACAGTTGTAAAGTTCTGGAAAGTCAGAGATAGTTTTAATTAAACTTTAATTCGTAGGTTAAAGTAGGATAGCTCCATTAAATTACTGAGATTATTCATCCGTAAGTAGAAGAAACTTATACTATATGAACAAAATTAATGAGAACAAAAAAAATACAAAAAAAGTTTATCAAATGGTGAACCAAATGTTGGGACGAGTGACATTATCAATCGATGCTGCTATTCTCAAAGCGTTTGATGCACAGGGTTTTACCACTAAGGCAATTGCAGATAATTTTGCGATTGGATTTGACGGAGCCGTAAAAAATATAGTTCCAAACTGTAGTATTAAAATATTGGACCCCAAAACCTATTGTAAACCAATGAATTCTAGTTTAAACTTTAAGAAAGCATCAGGCGACAAAATACTTAAAATAATAAAGAATTTGAATTCTAATAAGGCTCCCGGACTAGATGACGTAAAAGTTGCGGATATTAAAATGATAGGTCCAGATGTATCAAAAGCTATTGCCGACCTAATTAACTGTAGTTTAAAAAGTGGTTTATACCCTGATGAATTAAAGTTAGGCATTGTTAGACCTGTTTACAAAAAGGGTAAGCGAGATGAGTACGCTAACTATCGTCCTATTACATTGCTTTCGTCTATTGATAAGATCGTAGAAAAATACGTGTGTCAACAAATACACTCATTTTATAGGAAACACGAAGTAATTTATCCGAACCAATTTGGATTTCAAACGGGTAAAGGTACATCAGACCTATTGTCCAAGTTTACTGATGAAGTCAACGAGAACCTTAATCAAAAAAAGATTACTTACGCACTTTTCATTGACTTTTCCCGTGCTTTTGACACGCTTGATCACAAGCAACTAATTAGTAAACTGGACCATTGTGGAATTCGTGGCCCTCTGCTCAACTGGTGCGGGAATTACCTCCAAAACCGAAAATTTACTGTCAAAATTGGTAATTCACTAAGTGAAGCCGTTCATGTTACAGAGGGCACGGCTCAAGGGTCAGTTTTGGGGCCCCTCCATTTTCTATCTTATGTAAATGACATGAGCAGCTGCATCAACCACTGTACATGCTATCAGTTTGCAGACGATACATGTCTTGTAATAGCTGATAAAAACCCTCAAAAAGCTTGTGACCTTTTGCAATCTGACCTGAACTCTTTGTTAAAATGGTGCCATGATGTTGGGTTGGTGCTCAATTCTAATAAAACCAAATTGCTAGTCGTAAAATCACCATACTTAAAATGTATTCTTCCTAATAATTTAGTTGCACACGACCACAGCTGCTTGCATAACTTAAACAATACGAAGTGTAACTGTCCTTGTATAGAAGAAGTAGATTCTCAAAAGTACCTGGGACTAGACATCGATAACAAATTTAGCTGGAGCAAACATATAGAGCATGTTTGTAATAAGTTAAGACAATTTTTAGCTAATATTATAATTCTGAAAAACCGCATTCCTTTCAAAGTAAAACTTATGTTATACAACTCATTAGCAGAATCTTACATTCAATATGGACTCAGTAGTTACGGTCGAACATTCAAATCTTATCTCAGTAAAATATATAAACTCCAACTAAAAATACTAAAGAATATCGTATCTAAAAAAATTAAATACCAACTTCGAAACAATGAGCATCGACTATTTGAGCACTGTAAAACATTACCTGTACATACACAATTTAAATATACATTGCTAAAAGAACAATATTTTAACGGTTATTTAGAGCAAAAAGTTCAACATCCTGTATTCACGCGGGCCGTCGCACGTAACCTGCTATGCACGGTTCGTGCAAATAACACCTACGGCGAGCGGACATCTTCTTACCTAGTTCCTCGGTTAATTAACAACCTACCTTCCGATTTGCGCAGTGACATTACGCCAAGAAATATTAAATTAAAACTTAAGTCCCACTACCTACAACACATTGAATGCTCAATGTGAAATGCAGTTTACGTAGAAACTAGTATATACCTGAGATGAAGTTACCAAATTTCGAAATAAGGTATTATGTTGTATCTATTGTTTGCCTTGATTTTGTTTTTTACTAAGATGTAGAATTACATGTAGCATTAAGTACAAACCTTAGTGGTTTAATAATGCTATTTTATATAACAAATGTATTAATTTTTAAATGGTAAATAAAATGAAAAAAAAAAAAAAAAAAAAGTACGCAGATAAAATAATTATCACAATTTAGAATGTAATAGCCGTCGGATCACCCAGTAACTGAATGCGATCAGCCGATATCCGTAATGAGATATAAAAATATAATTAACTACGCGACGCCAATCTGAATCAGTTGCATTTGGCACCCAAAACCTATAACGATTACCATTGAAGTTACATTGTGGGCTGCTAATATAAATGGGTATACTATGGCCCTATTTCTGGCGGTAATGTGTTGGTAACAATACGTTAGTGCCGGCTACCCGGTTTTATCTGGATGACCAGCGGGGTTGAGTGAATCCAGCACATTACTCAGCCCAGTACGGCAATTTACATAATTAACCAACTTCCTCGCGACTTTTGCATGTACCTTGATAAATCTACGTGGAAATGTGTAAGTACCCTACGAACGTAATTTTGTGTACCTACAGTATTTGGCAGTGTGGATTTGTGTCTTTTTTTTGGGGTAGTTACGAAATTTATTTTGTTTTAGAATTACTTACTTATTATTGCGACAGCAAGATACAAAATACAAAATATACAAAATCTATGTATTTTATAATATTGTCTTTTCATTACGTCATTTTAACTGGTTACTAAGCCCTGAAATGTCGAGTAAAATGAGAACGTACGTGAAGACATATTGTTTCATCCAAATCTTAATACAAAAGAAATAAACAGAACAAGAAATGTAATAGAAAAAATGTTATCATTACACTTTTACAACGAGAACGTTCTTTCCTGTAGCGCACATTATTTATTTAAATCACTCGTAATGTCTGTGGTACCGCCTGATGTTGGCACAATTTATAGGCCTGTATAACGACGGTATTATAAACTAGACGAGATTAGCAAATACTTGGAGTTTATCGAGGAATTCTGTCGTCTTTGTCGAAGATATTAGGGTAATTTCTAAAGAATTTCACGGTATTGTATCTTGACCATCTCTGTTATTAGATACTTACCTACTTAGGTATACCATTAGCTGTGCCATTAGGGCGACAATGGTTCGTTATTTTGATTCGTTCCGGTACCTTCAGACTTATAGAATCCTTATCAATAGTGATGGGTAGTGTACAATTTTTACCACACTAAAACGAGCCTAGTGGTCACAATCCTCACATGAAAGGAGGCACCGTTTCCTCTTAAAAGACCCGCCCGTCTTCACTAAGCCCCGCTGTGCAAGTGTACAAAAAGGTTTCTACCAAAAAACGGACGTTTTCAAAAGCAAGCGTCATAGGTTGACCTGAGAGATTTCATGCAGACAAGAAAAACTAAAATCAAAATATTTTATTCCACAATACCCACATAGGGACTTATAAAACGTTGAGAGAAGGTCTACGGTTCGAGTTGTTCGTTTCCTATCAATAAGAACCGGCTTGAAACTTCATGGTTACCAATCAGCGTTAATATTCTTATTTAGAGTAGCAAACACTCTTTAAGACAAAATCTTTTCATCACAGCTTAGAACTTGAATACATATTAATCGCTTGTTTGCCTTCTAAAGGCAAATCAGTATTGGAATTCAGTAATACACATCAAAAGAGATGGCTCTTTAAGAGAATAACAATTGAATTTAAGGAATCCAATCCAATTCATTCCAGATCTCAATTTATAAATCAATTGAATTCTTTAATTGGATTATTGATCAATCACGTTGGAGTATCTACCGTGCCTACTTGATTTTTAAATGAGAAATAAAAAAGTTCAATTAAAAATCCACTGAGATAATTATTTAACAGATTTCCGTTTTGTGGAAAATCGTTTAAAGCTTTTGTGAACGGAATTAATTGCCTACAATGATATGTTTTAAGTATTCAGGTTTTAATCATGGGGCTTCATAATTTACTAACAGTAAATAGGTACTTACTTGAAATTCGAGTTAAACATTTTTAGTAGGTACGATTGAACGATCAGAATGCGCTATAAAAGATTGCAACTCGTTGGTAGGTCTTCTTCATTTAATTTTTAACACGCTTTTATTAGTTTCACTAGTAACATATTTAGAAGTTTATGACTCACTTCCCGGTTTTACGCACATATTTAGTTTGGATGACAATGCATGGTTAGCTTAGTGACGTCACTCTAAATCCGACATAACAGACTTCCAAAGATCCCAGAATTCGAAAAATCAAAACCACGTTTCCTATCATGGGGTTTCACGTAAGTGCCATACCATGTGCCCGTCAGTCCGCTTTACACATAAGTTCACAATATGCTCGAAGCATTTACCAGCTTTGGTTCTTGACGGACTTAATTATTTTGACACGGATTCGTAGTACTGATGTTCCCCTGTGGAACCCTCTAACTAATTTGTAATTCTATCGATTTTGCACAGACCCCATGTACCTATTTTCAGAAATTAAATACGGTGTACCCAATTTTCAGTGAATAATTTTGTGTTTTTGGGTTTTAAATTGAGAGAATTTCATATAAAATTATCTACAGATTTAGGGAAACGAACGTTAGCACTTAGAGTGTCTATTTTTAACGTTGTCTACTCTAGAAAGCTTTTATGGGAAGCATTAAATATAAAGCTTTTTGGATTTCGTTATTTTTATTTTATCAATAGCTATGTGGAGATCCATATAAGTTTTTATACTTACACGGTAAATATCCTGTTTTTAGTATTAATAGTTATGTGGAGATCTGTTCCTACGTTATCTAAGGTTTTATAAGTTCTGAAAAGGTCCGTTTTATCTACATAAACTATTTTTTGCTGTTAAAGTGTTTCTTAAATGTGATTTAGATTTCAGCCACTGAAGCGTTTTAAGCGTTTTAATTCTTTTCATAGAAACTCGTAATCACTTCTAGTTTCATACCAAAGTTTCTTCTTACAGAGCATCAAAATAACCTAAAATAAAATAGTTCCTGTTCACACCCCAATAAATTTGCATAAAGCTAGGTACACAATAGCCATACAACCGTACAAACGTAACCGCCTAAAGAGCACTGAGCCAGTCAACGAACAGATTTAACTGGCAAAAAGTTTATCAGGAATGGGCGGGACGGGCCGTGTAGATTTCACTACGAATGTCAAGCCATGCCAGTTGCGGTCGCACCCGCCGCAAAACACGGCTAAATGCCGCTCTTGTGACTTTATAGTGTGCGACGTTTTGAAATAAAACAGAAGATTTTGTTTGAGTTGGTGATGTTTCATTCATTTTTAGGCGAGGACATTTGTGTTTGAGGTCTTAATGCTTTTTGAATGAGAGAACGATTTAAAACTAATGAAATGACCTTTGAGAACGAGCAGCGTATAATGTGTTTAATTGCATATCGCGATAGCATTCATTTAGAGTGAATTTTTCAGTGATTTTGTACTGTCATCATCATCCACAAGACGACTACACCCACTGCTGCCTCTTTTTGCTTGTACCAGGTTCATCTCGCTGGACGTCAAACACTTGTCTTTCCATTCCTTGGATGCAGCTCGGTCACAGCCTTAAATGTCTTCCAATGATTTGACTTAATTAAATCTCGTGTGTGAACACAATTACAGTCAGTGCTCTTCATTATCCCATGAATCCCAGATTTTACATCCGTATACTTTGTAACCGAAGGCTTATTATCCTCTTCTGTAATTGAGGTCAGTGTAGAATGTTTACTTGTAATGTAGATTTAAACATCAAGCGGTGTGCGGTTGGCACGGTCGCGAACCACCGCAAGGTTGGGAACAAACGGGTTTGCTGGGCAGTGTCGGGTGATGCGACGGTGTGTTACCTGCTTTACATCGTTTAAATAACCTTTTGACTTACTGTTGGAGTTACGCTTGCGTTGTTTAAAAGTGGAGTAAAAGTTGAAATGTTTGATTTTGGAATAGAAAACATTGCTTCGTTTGCCAATGCTATGTGCTAAACACATTTCACAGGTATCTCGATCCATAAAACGAGACAGTTTTAGACACGTAGGCTTTTTAGAGAACCACACATTTATGTAGACCAAACTACATACATACATATCGTGCAAAAACAACACGGTTTAACCCAATTTATTTGTACACGATAGTTGCCAGTGTTGCCACACTCAACTCGTATCAAACACCAAATTTGTATTTTTTCCCGCCGGTCACGCCAGTACCACGGACGGCGAAAGACAATGAGCATACGCCCCTTTGACGATAAATCATGGCATGATTAATGGAGTGAATAAGACAAGGGTTCAGTAATCATATCACCGTGTAAGTTGGTCGATACGAAAGAACAATGTTTCTTCAAAGGATAATTTAAATCGCCTGGTTTAAACATTACAAAAAGGTTTACAAACGAAGTGTCAGAAGCATAACGAGTGAACGTATGCGACCCTGTGCGACCCTGTTTTGTGATCCGTCTATCCAATAGGCAGTGTGGCTGAAAGTTTTACGTCATTCGGGTAAGCTTGTTGCAAAACCAAAATCGTAAAACTGAAAGGACAAAGGTTTTTCAATATTGCTTTGGCGCTTTCATTTCTATGCCTGAGTTTTATTGCAGTATTTAGTCGAAAGTTTTTTTTATTTAGTTCTGTCTTTTGTTATAAAGCTGATGATAGTATCTGATCAATAAATAAATGAACCTACAATGGATTTTGGTTTAAAAATAATGTCCTGCATAACCAGACTTTTTTATTTAAAAACCAAAATGAAACGTTTTTTTTTTGCAGCGGTAAACTTAAATAACAATTTATTTCTCCCGAATGCCAAGTTCGAAGCCGTCCTTTATTAATGTCCTGTCGACATTTCGCCCTGGTGGCCGTTGCTTTAAAATTTAAATTCACAAGTTTTCATACTAAATAAAAAGAATTTAATGTATTATTGGAAATTGAAAATGCGGGAAAGCACGTTTATTTCGCTTGTTCAGAGAAAATGAATATACGCCTCCATGTTATTTGTAAATACTTTCAAAATATTCACAAGGAGAAAAGGCGGCTATAGAGAACAAGATTCCAGCACATTAAACTACCCGAACTGTCGAATTTTAAAAAGCAGTAAAGTTAAAAATGTATTTTAGAAATTTTACAGGTTGTAATATTTTAATGTATTTTGCAAAAATATTACGAAATAAATCAAATAAAAGATAGGATTACGTCACTTGTTATACAGGACATATTGAAGGAAGAAGTAAGCGATTCTCGTCTTAAATATGTAAAAAAACTATAACCTTCATTTGTGACGTAATTGTGCCATGGCCCCCGCACGCTCCCCAGATCTCACTCTATTAGACGTTTTTTTTTTTGCCATTGTCATATACCAATTTTAAAATATGAAGGGAAGGGAAAATGGATTATACCCAAAAGACATTGATACGCGCACATCTTCTGTGATAAACGCAAGGGTTGCGAGACTTTTTCGAAGTATTTGGTATGGTTCTGTCTGTTATTTATCAGTGTTTTGTTTTTGTTCATATTTTTTTTAGTATCATGTAAGCATGTCCTATAGCAGGTTTTAATATGTCCCTCGTTCAAACTAACATATTGTATATCTGTAAACCCCACTGACCCACAGCTAACTTTTTCTAAATATCCATACGGTACCTACTACAAAATGTTGCCATCTAGTAAAAACTCCGTGGGCTATGTGTTGCCTGTCTTTTCATTGTTCTTTCCTTTCCTCTAAGATAAACTTTCGTCCCGGGCAAGGAAGTGGGGTGTTTTATGCCCGTGTCAAATGTCCCGCCTATTTAGCCTTTGTTTTACACTGCGAAATATATTGCTTCTAGCTAGTCTTATTTTGTACCTGTTGATGTGAGGTAGTTTTTCATTCTGCTTGAGGTTTTGTTGGCATCTGTTAATGTAGATTTCATATTGTATAAGGTAGGGCTCACTGCTAAAATAAAAACAGATACTCTGCATATAGTCGATTCCTCGTTGACGAGTGCAAGGTAATAACGACGCGAAGAAGTGAGATAAAATACTACTGTGATGATTTTCAAATCACTATAGAGTACATAGTAGTCAAAAACAATCAAATTTTCAAAAAAACAACATTAAAACACCCTTAAAACATTGATTTAAATCCAATACTAACAAAGGAAAAAAAAATATTTACAAATATTTTAAGGAATTATATCTATCTAAGAAACCGTTCCATCGGACGCGTGAACAACCTCTTAGTAGTGCAGTACCTTTCTTGGAAGCAAATATAAACGGATCACTAGTGATGGTCTTGAAAACGGATAACATGGTGCACAGAGCACCGCTCTAACAATTCATATAGGTACGTATATCATACTTATGTATATGGTTATGTGTTTAGAGCGATTTAATCTCAGGAACCTTAGCGGAGATTTGGGTGGTTGCTCTTGAGTTTGTGATGCCCGTTTTAAGTGACACCTCGATTAGTAAATGAAAGCGCCCTGTTGGATTTAAAACGCTGGATAAAGAGCTGAGAGTTGAAATTGCAACAGGGCTTTGCGTTCCTTAGACCAGCATCATTGTAAATTGTTGTTGTACAGTACTTTTGTCTATCTATCTAAAAATAATGCTGGGTTTAGACCACCACTGCAACAGTAAGACACTTTTAAAAGAAGTATCCTTACAAATATTCTATACTAATATTGTAAATGCGAAAGTTTGGATGTATGTTTGTTACTCAATCACGACAACCCGGCTGAACAGGTCTGGATAAAATCTGGCAAATAGATATATTATAGCCTGGAATAGAACATAGGATATTAATGTTCTCGCAACACCAAAACTTCCACGCGAACGTGAAACAGTTAGTAAATAATATTTGAAACGCCTACAAACTTCCGATTGATATCAGGAATGCCCTAAATTTCCGCCTCGCCTCAAGCCATCCTATTATTAGTTAAACAAGAAACACTAAGCTAATATCACAAACCGTGACTAGGGTGTCAATGCTGCAATAATACTGCCGGCTGTACGTGGCGGCGGTGACAAACAGATCGGGAGGTGTCCGGATATTCCCAATTTCCGTGTTCCGTGGTGTCACCTCACCGGATTTATGTCACAGTTGCGGGTAGACGGATGACGTCGAAACGACCTGTTGGCCGAAGCTAGGATAGCCGCGAACTACGTATATTCGCTAGCGTTGCGCTCCGGACGCGTGCTTAGTTATATGGCTTGGGTTTTAGGTTTTGATTTATATCTTTGTATCGTTCCTTTTGTTCGCATTAATGGAATACCGGTAGAACTGCAGCAAATCAAAATCGAAGCGAGTAAAGCTGCTAGGGTCAGCATTAAACTAGCTAAAGGAGTTACTAGCACATACTAGTAAATGTGCTAGTAATTCCTAGTATTTTGCAGCATTGACACCCTAGTCACGGTTTGTGATATTAGCATTACATGTTCTAACAGGCGCAAAATGTTATAATCGCATAACACGTATAATATTTAAAACACACACCAAGTTGTAAAAAGCACCCAAATCGTTTTAAACAATTTCGTTGCCACAAAATGATTTAGATCCAATTTTATTTGAAAAGCCAAATTGAAACATATCTGATTGAATCTGCGAACTGAACTTTTATATAAGTCCATAAACCGCCCATATTTTATACTCCCATCTGCTTTCACAAATGCGAAAGGCCGGGAGCATTGTTTACTTTTAATATCAGCTGTGATATCACTCCATACAGGGGGGTGGAGGCTCAACGCCTAGTCCTGTTTATTATATTTGTCACTGAACAAGAGGATACAGAAGGTATACTCCCGAATTGAAGCTTTTGAAAAGTGTTGGGAGGATGTTACGGTTTTTGTTAATCGCATATTTCTTAAGCCACGTGGAGCTCCTACCAAATTAGTACCTACAATTTTGCAAGGGATCTCTGATTCAGATGCTGTTGTTTCGACGTAATAAAAGAAGCTATTGACTTCGGAATCAGTCCTGAATAAGGAAACTCCAGTAGATTTATGCTCCTCGTCCAGCAACAGACATTGCAATTGATTTGGCAGGCTGCTACCCTAAAACATTGAACCGCTTGTCACCAATCAGCAATGTGCATTAGCCAGATTTAGTATCGTTAAAAAAATATTTTATTTTACACTCATAGGCCTGTATGGGCACTCATAAAACGTTAGTCGTTTCCTATGGGGAAGAACCGGCCGAAACCACATGGTTACTTCGGCATTCTTCAATGTGGGGAGTTTTAGTTTTTTCTCGTTGTTTAGAGTAGACATTCTACTCTAATCCATTTACCGCATGAATTCCAAAAAAAAAGGAAATGCAATAACAAAATGACTGTGCACACCGAAGCTCGGCCCACATACGTGTTGTTTTCATAAATTGCACTCTGTTTTATACGGATCCCTTAAATATTAAACATCGAGCGGTAGGATTGGAAGCTACTCTATTGAGATAAAAGTTTTTTAACGCTTAATGCTCCTTCATGGCTATGTTCTTACAAAAGTATGATGCCGAATGTGTTTCATTTTGACACACGAATGCTACATGACAGTCGGGCTTAAAATACTTACTAGACAGACCAATTTGTTACTAAGTATTCCTACAAGTATTGAATTACAATTTTCTTCGTCTTGTCCCGCCTATCGCTCGTAAATAATTTAATGCCTTTGGTTGCTATACCCAATGATATATTAAAACTATAGATACGTTGTCCGCCCTCAAAAATGACAACATGAAATGAAGCCAATTGGCCACATTGCGCTTAGTAACGCACCAACCTCTCGCGCGATGCTACGTTTGTTCTTAATTTAAATCGTGTGTGTAAACCTGCGCGAAACATAAAGAAAACAGGCATCAACAGGCATCCCGCTGTACGGTGTCATATTTTCATTCCCTTTCTTTACGCGTAAAAGTAGTTATTTAATATTTTCGCCGTTTTGAAGCGCCGCCATGTTAGTTCATGACGTGAACTAACACGTCATTGGCTGTACCTGTATATATATACATAGCCAGATAAAAAGAGCTTGTACTTTTCAAGCAATATTTTCAGCAAAAGCCTACATTGGTTGATTTTCGTACGAATTAGTCTTAAAATTTGTGTAAGTACCTACTAACACAGATCTGAGTTATTAATTGTATAAAACACTGTTTACATCTTAACATTTATTTTGTGAGTGTTATTTGGCTGCACCGACAACATTATCCCCAAAATTACCGTTACACATTTTTTACACTTAAGCCGTCCAAATAAATTAATTTTACAAGTACCCACATTTTACTCGCGTCTGGTTCATATTGTGATTTATACCATTCGGCAGATGGATGGGGTCCGCGCTGACCCCGTGCCCCCCCGACATAAATTCTTACATTTAGCAGAGTGTCACAAAATGAAATAATGTGTCCTGCTAGGGAATTATTTTGACACGTTTCGTACGGTACTTAGGGTGCGTTTCGTTTAATTTATCATTATGTTTGGATGGGTAACAGGTTTATTTATAAAAGCAAACGCATTTAAAGAAAATTATTTTCTGTCAATTGAAATATTAGCACCGATAGAACTGCTTACTGAGGTTGTTATGGATTGAGCTCCTGTCGACTTCTCTCGTGGGCGACCAGTTTAACCGGATCATGCTGATTATCAGTATTTTATATGAAGCGACTATCTATCTTATCTAACCCAGTTAGTACTGGGTAATACGATACCCCTTGGTAAGACTTGTTCAGATCTACAAGTAACAGCCAAGACCAACGGCTTAGCATGTTTTCCGAGACAAGGAGAAAACTCGGTATGTAATGTGTAGTCACCCAACTACAGACCAACCTTTTATTTGTCAAAGGCCCGGTTTTTCAATCGCCAGTTAACTTTTATCTAACGAATAAGTTTGACATTTTGACAGTGTTTGTATAGACAATCTGTCAAAACATCACATTTATTCCTTAGGTAAAAGTTAACTGGCTATTGAAAAACCGGCCCAAAATCATATAACCTTCCAAAGCAACAATTTCAAAAAGTTATCCCAATATAAATAATCACTTTAACCACGTTTTTATTACACTTCAAAAACGCCAAGTCACTGTATTTTAACAGCTGTTATGATTTGTGTCAGTTAACACTGTGTCTGACTGTGCCGTAGGTATGCTATTGTTCATTATGACAGCTGACTGTGCGAAATGACAGCAGGAATACGGCGCTCTGTGCACGCTACAAAAGGTGTAATAATGACATTGTATGTTATATTGTTAAGATTTCTTGTTGTGCCGTCTTTAGCTTTCTTTATTTATCGGGTGAATACTGTGTTCACGCTTTTTTATAAGGAAATGATTTGTTTTGTAATGTTGGGTGGGTAGAATTCATTTAGTTTTTTTTTTGTTTTAAGCTTAACTTACAACACTTATGGAATAGAATAACAACACTGTGAACCATCACACATCTGGTTTAAGAGATGATTTACATGTTATTAACTACACTACGTTAAAATTAAATAATAAACAAAGCACAGATATTAAAAACGGGTTTTAGGAAGTGTACTGCGAGAGGACGAAGACTATCTCGCTCATGTGCGTATAATTGTTGGTGTGACCACGATAGTCTAGATCGGTGCAGAAGCAGGCCACAAAGAGATCGTGGCAGAAGCAGGCCACGAAGAGGAACAGATGCATTTCATAATTTAAATGCTTACGAGGATATTTCTTCAGCACCACGTGCATCAAATGACCGACTGGACTGACCCCTACCATAACCCTGAACATAGAAGCATGCTCGAGTTATGGTACGGGTCAGACCGGTCGTTTGATTCTTCACAGTCAACAAGAACCTGGTCCGTCGCAGGCTGCAGGGCGCGACGATAGCGTCGAACGTGTAACACCACTACAGAAAGAGTAAGTACTACAGCAACATGGCACTGTAAGTACTGCAGCGCCATCTATGACAAAAATGAAAAATTAACATCAAAATCTTAAATTGCGCGATTTAAAAATAAACCCGACAATAACTGGCAGGCACTGGTATAACACCCGTCCGGTTGGAGGATCCGCCCTTTTCTATAGATCTGAGTACTAAAACACTGGTACTATACATCTAATAATATGTTTTTTGTTTTTTTTTTCGGTTGTAAGTAAATCCCTGCTTTTTTACTACTTGATAACGAAATGTATAAACAATGCTTTTGGTAGCTGTCATGATACTTGTTTTAAGTTATGACATACAAAACAATTTTGAAGTCGAGGTCATAATGTTTTTGCAAGATTATTTTTTTTATTAAAAACTAACTAAGTAGGTACATTAACTGTAAATATGAGGAAAAACATGATTTCATTAAAATCTCTAACTACTGGCTACTAGCTGACAGCTGCCTGAGGCTGGACGTCTGTTCTTGAATTGTTTTTTGTCTATCCGCACGAGCTTTAGTGATTCTAGAAAAATTCTGGAAGATTGAATAATATTTGAGTCCAAATTGATGTTATTTTTCTGTTCGTCTCATTATTTAAGAATAACTAAATGTATTGAATTAATTTTAAGATACTGAAGTCTTAAAATGTTTCTTGATTTGGGAGTTTGAAGTTGGAAAAGTGCCAAACTCGCTTTTTAATTGAAGAGAATTTCAAGGTTATGTACTTAAGTATTAAATTTTTGTAGGTAAACTGCCAATGCATAGGTACGTTGTCAGGTTCTCAACTCAAAAACAAGGATAAAATATTTTGTTTCCTTCTATTTTATTGGAATGCACGAATCGATAAAAATATCCATAAACAACTCACAATGGAAAACAAAACAGGATTAACAAAAACACATCAAAACCAATTGCTGACAATTAAAAAGATAAGGGAATACTCCCGTCATTGTGTTGTAAACATAACAGACCAAATAATTACATTTGCAAATCAAATGTCGATGCCAGGAAACAATTACTCAAGTGATTACAAGTCGCGCCCGCAAATGCTCAATGTTCGTTACGTTGTGTTGCCATGCATATAAAACATGATACTTACTATCTATCTATTTTTCACAACTTTTCACGGCACTTAAAAAGAACGTATGTTTGAAAAATAGATTCTTGTGACATAATAAATTAGCATAGAGACTAAATAAACAAAAACCCTTAAGTCTGACCATTATACTTATGTTTAAAATTGGCTTTCTAGTGATTGTAGGTTTTTTTTTCACTTCGATTTACCAATACCAATTCCGATCGTGACAAGTTTATTTCCAAATGATTTGAATAAAGATATTCTTTTTTTTTTAAGTTACCATAGAATGGACGTATGCATATTCCCATCAATTTATATATTGCCACCTGGCAACCCTAAGCTGCTGTCATTTGTGATCGTTGACGCCGCGTAAATGGTGTAATTGACGTTAAGAGGATCATACGCAATAACACCTAAATGCCTACGTACACATGTACCTACTACCTATAGTGTATAGATTGATATAGGTGTATATTGTTTGTGGGATTTAATAACCTCAATGTGTAAGGGACTTCCTGAATTCCAGGAAAACTTAATGTATCTATAAGTTGAATTTGTGGCATTGTTCACAATATACAGATGTTGTTTTTTTTTATACACGTCAACTGTGCTTACCAAGGTGTGGGTATCGTATTATTATGAGATTAAACGAACTTACCTGTAAGTGAAGTTCTATCTCAATTATACGAAGCTCCTTGTCCGAGACGGTTTAACAGTGTAGTCTACGGACTTGTGCTCCGGTGTCGCCACAATATTTAAAGCTCCCATCAAAACAAAAACTCTTCATATTTCCGAACGGACCTGTCAACTTCATTTCGTTTAAAGCACATTTCATGAACAACAAAGGTATAATAGGGAGGGTAGAAATAACATTGGGAGGGAGTCCCGTCTCGGACAAGGAGCTTCGTATAATTGAGATAGAACTTCACTTACAGGTAAGTTCGTTTAATCTCATAATTATACTCTCTCCTTGTCCGAGACGGTTTAACAGTGTAGATGTTTAAAGTTAGGTTGTGAATGAAAGGCTGTTGTAATCAAAGAAAAATAATTATTATTTGAGATTACAAACATAAGTATCCTAAAGGATGACACATGACACATGACTCACAAAAATAATATTAGGTACTAGGTTCTATTTACAGTACTGCAAACCGCATTACTGAAAGCTAGGGGGTCTTCTGTTACTGGTCGATTATAAAACCTAGCGAAAGTTGAGGATGTCCCTGACCATCCTGCCGTCTTTCTAATGAGATCTATGCTAAGACCAGCCCTACTTGCCGCTGAAGTAGAAGCATGCCTGGTGCTGTGTGCAGTAAATAGAGAAGTATCTAAACCTGCCTCACTCAATGTCATTTTGATCCATCTACTTAGAGATTGAGAAGAGGCACTATGGTATGGTTTTTTGAATGTAATTATTAGGTTATCTATTTCTTTTCTAATATTTTTAGTAGCATTTAAATAAGACCTTATTGTCTGTACGGGGCAAATTTCAAGTTTACTAGTATAGCATTTTAAATGTAAACAGGGTTGAAGTGAACCTTTACTTGAAGTTTTAATATTATCAGGTACTTTTATTTGTACTCCATCAGTTAAAAATTTAATATTTTTAATTTTTAATAGTGATAGTGTCTGAACTCTATGCCCTGATGTTAATGCCAGAATTGTTACTAGTTTTCTTGTTAAAATATCTAATGATAGACCCTCATTTGGATACTTGGATGCTAAATAATCCAAGACCATACCCGGATCCCAAGTGACACTATATTTCGGGTTAGGAGGCTTCAGCCTGAATACCCCTTTGAAAAACCTTTTCAATCTGTCATCTGAAGTAATTTTTGGACCCATTAAAATAGAGAGAGCAGATCTAGTGGTATTTAATGAGCCATACGACATTCCCTTATGAAAGTTTTCACTAAGAAATTTTAATACAAAAGGTATAGATGCTTGATAAGGTTCAGTGTTATGAGTGTTACAGAAGTTCCACCAAGACTTAAGAGAACAGTTGTATTGTTTGATTGTGTTGTTTGAAAGGGAATTTAACATTATCTCAAGAGCAGAGTTTGGAGTTCCACGCCTTACAAATGCTTCGCTGATAGCAGCCCTGCAGCCAGGGTAAGATGCTTGTGTAGGGGATGGGGTTCTCTGTAAGGGGAAGTCAAAAGAAATTTGTTAGGTGGGAAAATAAGTAAATCTTTGACTAGGAGTGGTTCAATGAGCGGAAACCACGGCTGAGAAGGCCAATAGGGGAAGACTAAAATCCCTACAGCTCTATCTGTTATTATTTTATTGACACATTTTAAGATTAGGGAAAAAGGTGGGAAAGCATAAAAGAAATAAATTTTCCAGTCCAAAGTGAATGCATCAACTGCTATAGCTTCTGGATCTCTCCTCCTCCATGAAACAAATCTTTCACATTTGCTATTTATTCTAGACGCGAATAAATCAATTTCAGGCTCCCCTAAGGTTTCTCTAATTTTATCAAAACATGTCGGAGATAACTCCCATTCAATATTTAATTTTCTAGACTCAGCATCTGCTTCGAAATTGTCTTTTGTGTTAATATATGATGCGAAAAGCCAAATGTTTCTTTTCTCACACCATTGCCATAGTTCTCTTGTAATATCATTAAGATGTTTAAACTGAACACCCCCCATCTTATTAATGTAAGCTACAGCTGTTGTATTATCCACTCTGAGTAATATTTCACAATTTTGAAGTTCCTTAGCAAAGCACTGAAGCCCTAGAAAAGCAGCCTTTAATTCCAAATAGTTTATGTGAAACTCCAACTCTCTGGAAGACCAAGACCCAGAAGCCTTTTTTCCTTCACAGACGGCACCCCAGCCAGTACGAGATGCATCAGTATGAATTTCCAGTTGGAATGTGTACTGTTTAATTAAGTTCTTCTTGTCTATATTTTCTATCCACCATTGTAACTCAGGATAAATATTTTTTATGAGAGACATTTTTTCATCATAATTTTCATAGGAATCTTGCAATGCTAAATACTTTTCTCTTTCTACCAACTTTGTGTATACCCATCCGTAAGGGACAGCAAGACATATTGAAGTTAGGGAACCTATGAGTTGGGAAAATTCTCTGATTTTACAAACACTTTTTAATTTGAAGCTGTGCAACTTTTTAAGAATTGTAACGACAGTGGTAAAAAATAGACAGGAACTGATTCATTATTTTATTTGGACAGAGTCTCGACTTACAGGTTTCACAATCGAGCGCGACAAGACCTCGAAACTGAGCTTACAGGGCATTATATAGACTGATATCCCCACCGGAGGCATCCGGTGGTTATGGCGGTGTCTTCGCTTGACTGTGATTGGCTCGCGAGTCGTTGCCCGTCATTGGCTGGCTAGAGTGGCATGGCTATGGTATGCTAGAGTGGCATGGCTTTGGTTTGCTAGAGTGGCATGGTTATGGTTAGCTGTCATTGGCTGGCTAGGGTGGCACGCTGTGAGCAGGCTGTTGTAACATTCGGCCGTCCTGGAACAATTGCTCCCGCAATGGAAACAAGAAAACAGTGATTACAAGTCAGCTCAGAAAAACCAAGTTAAAATGGGGCAATAGACCTCTCAGGAGATTTATGAAACCTTCGGTTTTCAATTATTCGTTCACACTACTGGTGCTATCAGACAAAAGCACTGCTACGATATGTGACAGCGGATACTAAACCTGTAAACCCGTTGTATCATATAATATGACCTTTCATACTTCTTAGTTTACGTCAATCATTACCTAACTCCTCAATATCACATAATATGGCCAGAAAACAAATCCTCTAACAAACAAGAGTTAACCTGGCTCGCCCCCTATAGCATGGAACTTTAAGCTGAAGGAAAAGGAATAAATGCATAAGAAAATTTGTAATAGGTACCCACTTGTACTAATTATTATGGACAAAGATGTAGGAAATGCTTAGTACCAACAATTTTTAACGACATACCTTACGATTTAGAAAATAGCTGTACCACGAAAATGTCTTTTAAAATAAATTAGGAAAGTTTGTTTTTAACACCTATGTAAAAACCTCATTACAAGAGATGTGTAGATTCCATTTATGATTATTTATTGTTGTATAAGTATATATTTATGTCATACTAGCTTATGTTTTCGGCTTCACCGCTATTAATTAAAGTGTTTTAACGCAACTTAAATGTTATAGCATTACGTTATAGTCAACTTTTGTGTTCAATAAATGTGTTTAGTTGTAGGTAAAAGTGACGTTGTTATTGATGGAAACGTACCAACAATTTGTTACATTTAAATTAAATATAACTGTTTTACAGTATGACAGAAGTAATATACCATGTAACTCGGATGTAACCATGAATAAACACTTTTTAATTCATTTCAATTTACTGGCGAAATGTGTGTGTACTCATGAGTATAAGTACCTCTGCCTAACCCATTGGGTATTACATGCGTGATGTTAAAAGCATTAAACCTTGTTGCCGCCAGTAGTCATCGCCTGGCGCCAAAGTTACATAATCATAGTTTTTTTTTTGTAAATCACACTATTAACATAATTATTTCCTTTCCTTTTTTTTTTTCTTTTGCCTTATCACTAAGTTTACTAACCCTAGTCGTTAAGTTAATTTGTTGTTACTAACACTATGGACACTTGTCTGAATTAAAGAGTTTGAATTTGAATTATCATTTTTCACCTTGTATCTTAGTTACGTCCCATTTCTGAGATAACCCTACCGCGCCTAGATTGCCCTGGTTGCCTGAAGCAACCCGATCTGGGATAAATCGTAAGGCTTATAGGTACCCGGTTGTAATATTAACAGTATTATAAGAACTCCATATTATCTGCGACATTAAAAACATGAAACATTTTTCATGTAAGAAAATATAAATAAACTGTTTTGCCAAACTATCGTTTGAAGAAACGGAAGAAACAATTTAAGTTAATTACATCATACCATTAAGACGCACGCACACATACATGTACATACTCACACACATAATTCTTAGCGTGTCGATGGCAAAACTTAATTACTTATACACACTAACACACTACACAAGAATACGTTTTTCTATTTTTCCAATATAACTTTATGTGTTTAAAGCTATTAAGTACTAATGTTAAGTTAATGCAACTCTGGCCCCCAAGATACCCACAGGCGCAGCCTCGTTTCAGGACATCAGTTTTACCACCATTTTAAAATTAAAATTTAGCTTGCTAGGTACTGTCATGTATTATCAGAGCTAAGTTAGATTTAGAATTGGATGTCGTTAACCCTCTTTCCTACATTATCCTCTTTACAGTACGCACAATGTAAACATGACGTCACATAATAATATTTACTTATAAATCGGGTTATTTTTGGAAATCAGAAATTTTGTTGATATTTATAAAATTCAGAACTTCGTTTTACTCCTTGTTATTGTCATGATGCATTTTGTAATATTTTCCATCGCGCGAAGTTTGACACAACTCACACAACTAATCTGGTATCGTAAAGGTTTGTTTACGTTATAGCCTACCATCAACGATTACACAATTACTCACTATAGGTATCTGTACACCCACTTCGCAGTAAAACAATACTACTTTTCGGCTTTTCATCTTGTCATTGCACAGTACTGAACAAATCGTTCACGTCTAAATGGTACACAATAAACGGCATATATCGAACGATCTGCTTTCCTAAGATAGGCATAGACTTTGACTTTGGCTTTTCGTTTTAGCTTGCTTGGGCTTTGGCTCATCGGTCACCATAGTGAAAAGTAATATCGGGCAATACATGGCATAAGATCATGATTAGTCATTGTATCGCGTACTGCAGTACAGTCCGAATTACATTACATTTTACATAACACGTCATAATACGAAATCTTAGCAACAATTTTATCACCGCAAGGGATTCAAGCCCAAAATCATGATAAACACTCTATCTGACTTGTAACGCGACTAAACTAAAAGACAGGGCGCAAACTACCGTCAATTTATTTTATAAAAGATACGTGCAATACCTGCAATACGTGTGAATTTCTGTTGGAAAACTAGGATCGTACCTACATAATCACTAATACCGACCTATAACATTTTTTTTTCCATAACAAGATTTATGTGACTTGTCTCATACCCACATCGTACTTTTTTTTTGTAAGTTTGATAAACGGGCGAGCTATTATTGCTAAGTTATTAATGGACTTTCTTTAGTAACTAGATAGAACTAGATAGAATAAACTGACGCACTTCGTTTACATTACTCGGGATGAGAAATTAAGACGATCAACTTAAATTCACCTGGTTGAATTGGATCGCGTCATGATGTTTTATACCCTAATTATGAAATATGTAAAAATTTGCAGTTCCTCATATTTAATTTTAAGTTCCTCGTTTTCAATTTGTCAAGAACTATATCCAATAAGTCTAAAACTGTTTGAATATCGGCTGGCGGTAGCAAGAGATCGCCAAGGAATGCTATCTATATCTCTGATAATAGTTTAATAAAATTATTGTAGCTATTTATAAGTATCTGATCTACATGATTTACTTTGGAATTGTTATTGTTGGATAATCTAATGCGCACTTGAACTAAATAATTATGTACATTTTAAGTTCTCAACTCTTTAGTACACAACTAGTACCTACTCGTAAAACATTTTTTTGTACCGGGATAATATTATACAGATTATCTGACTATGATTAGATTTACATATCGGGCTTACCAAATTATTTTGTCTACGATTCGCATAATTATCAACTCATGGGGCACTCCATGGTAAAACACATTTGGCTTATATATTTGGCTAATGGCATTTGGCTAATTTGGCAAATATTGGCATGTTTACTGACCTTGTTATTTATGCATGGTTCCTGGCAGCTCTCAGCGTGAAGTAGGTCGGTTCCTTCCTTCCATGTCCTTGGTTGCTGTTGACAATCTTTAGGTAGTCTTAATTTACCGTAGAACCGTTGCTGGCAGAGAGATGGATACTTCTTGTAACTCAAAGTGTCTCACAGGTGGTTACTGGCCGCAGTCTCCGTTTTCAAGGTCAAATTATGGAATGACCAATGCGATACTGAGGGTAGGCGCTTCGTGTTCCATCCAGATTGTGGCCTGCTTTTTCAATTTGTGCCCTGTGATACTGGGATGGGAGACAATATTTTCTTTGCAGGCGGTGTGCATCAACGTTCTTCGTTTGAATTTTCAGACCTCGTCCTCCACAGTAGGTGACCGTTGACTTTTAAGTAGCAGAGCGTCGTTTTATCGTAGGTTTTTTTTTTATTCGATACCACTTCTGACTGTAACGACAGTGGTAAAAAATAGACAGGAACTGATTCATTATTTTATTTGGACAGAGTCTCGACTTACAGGTTTCACAATCGAGCGCGACAAGACCTCGAAACTGAGCTTACAGGGCATTATATAGACTGATATCCCCACCGGAGGCATCCGGTGGTTATGGCGGTGTCTTCGCTTGACTGTGATTGGCTCGCGAGTCGTTGCCCGTCATTGGCTGGCTAGAGTGGCATGGCTATGGTATGCTAGAGTGGCATGGCTTTGGTTTGCTAGAGTGGCATGGTTATGGTTAGCTGTCATTGGCTGGCTAGGGTGGCACGCTGTGAGCAGGCTGTTGTAACAGAATGGAAATTTGTTTTTCTTTAGGTACTGAAATTGATAGATCCCTGGAATCTAGAGTAAATCCTAAATAATCACATACTTGACTAGGATTTAAGGTACTTTTTTCATAATTTACAACAAATCCTAAGTTCTGAAATAATTTGCATGCTGAGTAAACATTTTGAACACATGCATGTTTGCAATTATTAATGTATAAACTGTCATCTAAATAATATGTCATTATTATATCTTTGTCTCTTAAGTATGTAACAATGGGTTTCATAATTTTAGTGAATACTAATGGCGCAGTGCATAATCCAAAGGGTAAGCAATTGAAATGGTATAATTTGCCATCAAAGTTAAATCTAAGATATTTTTTGGAATGGTCAGAAATGGGGATAGAGAAATAGGCATCTTTTAAATCAATTTAAGTCATGTAGCTATTTCTTGAAATTAGCTTGCAAGCTGTTCTATAATCCTCTAATTTAAAATGTTGGGTGTTTATGTACTTATTGAGGCCCTTTAAATTAAGTATAAACCTGTATGTCCCATTTTGTTTAGGTACAACAAAAATTGGGGATACATATTGATTATTTGTATATGAACATTCAGAAATTGCACCTAATGACAAAAGTTTCTTAATTTCTTCTTAAATAACTAGTCTATCATTTGATGACCAATTTTGCACATGGGCTTCATTTGGAGGTGGAACAGAAGCAAAAGGTATTTTGTAGCCATTAATCCACTGCAAGATAGTTGGATCATTTGTTATTTTTGTCCAGTTCAAATTAAAAAACCTAGTTTTGCCTGCATGTACCTCTAATTGTGACGCTGTTTGCGTGGTGGAGACCGCTTCCTCTGCTGTATCTGCCTCTTCTTGTACGGTCTTGGGTACTGCTTTGCTGGCTGACGGTGCTGGTACTGCCCGCTGCGAGGTTTCTGTTGAGATGGCAGCGGGCTTCTGAAGTTTTTCTGTTTTTCTTTTATCTGAGCTCCAGTTCTCTGAATGGTTTGAGCCAATTTTATTTTTTCAGAACAAGCACTTCCGAATAGCATCTCGTCTGACTTTTCGTTTTTAATGGCATCTTTGACCAGTGAACTGGTGCCTGCGAGTGCAAAGTACCTTCTTGACATCAAATCTTGGTGGTATATGTCTGTAGTGATTTTTGCTGCATCACTGAGGTATTCTATTAACTGCTTCGAGTTAAAGTTACCCTTCATGACACTTGTCATAGCTTTTCCTATGGCTGTTAAAACTTTGCCAGTTTGCTTTTGCCTTACTACAAGCCTATTGTCTCTTTTTATGGAGATTTCAGACATGATTGCCTTGATTTCAGGATTTAAGGAAGGTGCTGCTGTATTGAAGTTTTCGGGGTCAGGATACTTTTTAGTGATTTCTTCTCTGGTTTCCTTTTTTAAACCTTCTCTCATAATGTTTTTCCATCTTGATGATAACTGTGGATGTATTGGCTCACTTATCTCATTGGTATCTGCACCTTCAGGACCCAAGGCCAGAAGAAGTTCTTCAGCCACTTCTTCATCGTCTGGAAGATTAATAAGCAGTGTAAGCCAAAAAAATATACTAATACTTATGTCTATCCTCTATGTGATAGCGCTCAATTTTGTTAGTTGGTCTATCCTCTTAGTGATAGCTCTGAAGTGTAACAATAAATAATGCAAAATAGTATGTCTATCCTCTGCATGTGATAGCTCACTATTTGGCTCTAGTAGTGTCTACCCACTACAGTGGTAGCTCTTAGGCCAATATATTTGGTGTAGTGAATTGATACCCATATTGCAACCACCCATGCGTTTAAAGCTAAATAGGTACCTATTTGAATATTAGGTATGATTATTGTACCTGAGATCGCCAGAGGCATGTCGACATTCAATGTTGTGGGTTCCAAGGAGACAGCTCTCTCTCTAGGAGGGGAATCCGTTGGTGTAACACATCCATCTTCATTCGTATCTTCATTCTTCTTCAAACGTTTCTGCCATTTCTTCAGTTTCCGTCTGATTTTTTCAGCTTCTTCTTCTTTATTTTTCCGTTTTCCCATTGTAAATAAGTTTTCACACGCGATTTAACGTTATTCGAAACGAAGAGAGGAAAAAAGAGAGAAACTTGATCAAACTTGTCGAAATGTGTCTGTTATGAGTTGAAAATTTCAAAGAAGTTTTCACTTTGACACTGATTGACAGACAAAAACGCGCGATAGCATTTCCGGTTCCGATTTTGAACTTAAAGGAACAGCAAAATTAATAAACATGAACATAACCTTGTTCCATAAACTAATTCTAAACTAGACCTAATTATCTAGTATTTACCTTCGTTTTTTCATTTTCTAAACATATTAATAACTTACCGGAACCAACAAATGTTATTGTTTTTGTTGGAAATAATGATGACACGAACGTTCACCCCACTTACCAAATACACTTTTTACGACTTTTTCGTCTTTGGAATACTATTTTACACAGATGTAAAGTTGAATAGGTTAATTTAATCACTGTTAAAATCATTGTTAGTACTAAAACTTACTTAATTACACAAAAAAAAACTATTTTTAGTTGCGGAGGCGTAGTAACGGCGCCGTGCACAAAAACCGTAATGAAGTTGACAGGTCCGTTCGGAAATATGAAGAGTTTTTGTTTTGATGGGAGCTTTAAATATTGTGGCGACACCGGAGCACAAGTCCGTAGACTACACTGTTAAACCGTCTCGGACAAGGAGAGAGTATAATCCTGTATATGTGTTATAGCGGTCAAATAAGCAGTAGCGCCATTGAAAATACAGGTAATGAGATGCATACTGTTGGCGTAAAAGCCGACTCCAAAAACTAAGGGATGGCTTGGCAAATGATGATTGGCATTTTAAACATATATTTCTTCAGTCGCGTTCCAATACTCTAATCGCACACTTAAGACGTATGTACAGACTTGAGAAATAAGTAAGTAGGTCCCTATGTTTTGTTATCTCACAAATCTTCGTTTCTAAGAAGTTACATTTACATTAATTACTACGCTCGTCTCCTGAATAAAGTAAGTAGAATCTATTAGTTTCATAAGGAAAAAAATATATGCTAAAATACTTTATAAAGTGGGTGGAAATTCTCGTCTTTTAATTAGGCATTACATTCTGTGTGTATCTTACATTATCTGTCGACGCTTTTAAAACAAAAAAGTAATTTTCTATTGTAACATTCTAGTCTGTTGACAGCTTAAACTTATGTTTAATTACTTTTGACATGAAATCCGTGTTACATGTCCATGTAGAAAAGTTTAATTAAAAACAACTAAGTTTCATGTACTGAGTGACGTGAACTAAATGGTCTATTTTTAAATCTAAAAAACTTTTTTTTTGTTTTTGTAATTTGGTCGCATTTAAAGTTTTAGATAGGACTCGCCTGCGTGGATGTCGAATAAGTAATGTCCCAACAAACTTTCATCCCCTATTTAACTCCCTTAGGGGGTTAACTCCCTGAATTGTGCAAAAAATATACTAAAACCTTCCTTGAGAACCACTATCCTTTGGCGAAAACAGCATGGGTGCAGTAGTTTTTGAGTTTATCGCGAACAGACAGACAGACGCGGCAGAGGACTTGGTTTTATAATATGTAGTGATGTTTTCTTTGTTCACGGTTTGTACAGTTGGCTGCTTATGAACATTTATGATAACAAATGCGGTATAAGCTGGCCTGTTAAAATAAAAAATGAAGTGTAGGAATCAATTGCACCTACACATAAGGCTCAGAATTGCATCTTTTGCGTCACAAGCTATTAATTAAAACTGACGTGAGCAAGGAAACGCAATAAAATGTGTTAATGGGAATTTATAATCCATTGATGGGCCACCCCTGGAATTTGACCCAAACATCTGTCGCTTGATTTTAGGGAGCGTAAAGTGTTTCATTCTCTGTACCTAACGCAGTTAAAGTCCAAATTTAAGTATTATCTTCAAGTATATTATGGTATAATTTATGTGACAGCCTTGAAGATAGTACTTAAACTGATGTACTGACCTACGAACGAAAATAGGGATGTTTACTGACAAAAAAAAATGAGATTCTAATTAGTCCGTCTGTTAGACTATCGAAAAATAATGGATAAGTACGTATTTTTGTTTTATCAAATCAATGAGAATTGACGAAGATTAATGCGTCAAAGATTTAGGTGAGGGTTTGTGACGTCACTGGCCGGTAAAAAATGCTATACTATTGTCTTAGAATATGACGTCACACGAGTTTTCAAAGCACTGAATCGTCTTCATTGTTTGTTAACGTGAAAAAAGAAAAAAATACGAAAAAAACTAATTAGTCCGTCATATAGATTACCAAAAAATATTGGACACGTACAATATTTTTTGGTAATCTATATGACGGACTAATTAGTTTTTTTTGTTAACTACCCTATTACTTGAGAAAAAACTCAGTTCCTCACATACCTACATCTCCCGAATTAATTTATAAAAGCCACTTGTACATCAATAACTGGTTGTATTCCATTCGTAAGGACTACAATATCAGTTGTTACTGGCTTACGATACCGGTTGCTTCACAATTATGGTTTCGTTAATCTCTTTGGTAATAATCAATTCTACCCTGCCAGAGGTCACGGCATCATTTACTCCTTCTCTTTCACATGATTCTTAACACAATCCATCCATATTATCTCACGTTACCATAGCATAACAGATAAGAATAGGCTATTTCACCAAAAAATTTAATCAGTCCGTCTGTTAGATTATCGAAAGATATTGGATAAGTACGTGTTTTTCTTTTATCAAATTAATAAAAATGTACGTGTCAAAGATCATGAGTGGTTTTGACGTCACTTTGTGTATAAAAAAGTACTAACCTTGTGACGTCACACGACTTTTCGAAGCACTGTATCGTCTTCATCTTTTGTTTACATGAAAGAAGCAAAAATACGTGTCCATTATTTTTTGAAAATCTGACGTACTAATTACCTTTGTACGGTTTTATTACTTGTGCATAAAGTTTTATTAAATAAATAAATAATTAGATTTTTTTGTTGAAATACCCTATTGTACTACCTATCCTATTACTACTTGACTTCTTAGTACATATCCGCATTAATAGCTTTACCGTTGAAGACTGAGTAATCCATTATTGTCAATCAATTTGATTGCTACCTTAGTAAAATAGTGGTGCTTCATTCCATCGATTCGATTACTGTAATGGCGAGTTATCTGTAAATTAATCGTTATTGTCCCTTTCATACTTCAAACTTTATTACTTAATAGATTTTTTGTTTCTTTGTTGACATATGAATGATGTTTGCGTTTATTTTTCGTAATAGATTTGTGGAAACATTTCGAAAAACGAAAATTATTTAATTAGTTTCTAGACATCATCATCTGCCTAGCCTTTTCCCAACTATATTGGGGTCGGCTTCCAGTCTAACCGGATGCAGCTGAGTACCAGTATTTTACATGGAGCGACTGCCTATCTGACCTCCACAACCCAGTTAATACTAGGTAATACGATACCCTTTGGTAAGACTGGATGTCAGACTTTCAGGTCACTGACTACCCGTAACGACTGCCAAAGATATATGGCACCCGGGACCAACAGCTTAACGTGCTTTCCGAGGCACGGAGGAAACTCGGTATGTAATGGGCGGTCACCCATCCACAGATCGACCTAGGCAAGCGCAGCTTAACCTAAAGATCGACCCGAGTGGCAGTTCTTATTATTTTTGTCAAATCCTGTGTATAATGTAAATATCATTTTGTTTTTGGAATGTCTCTATCATTTGCAATCAGATTTTACTTACTTCAAAAATCTGGAGTTTGTGTATATACAGGGTGTTTGGAAGGGAGCTGTACATACGCCTAGGGTAGAAACTAGGGATAGTCTGCTACCTACCCCCGCCCATTATATTGACCTTGGCCTCAAGGTTTTTTTTTAATTTAAAATTATTTCTTTACCTTACTACGGTACTTCAGGCCCCATAACTTTTCTTCTCCACAATTTTCTGGTGTAAAATAATTTTTTGCAGGACCCTAAGACTCTAACGATTAAAACAAGACCATTAGCCGACCGGTCCCATGGATAGATTTTGAGCTACAGGTAGTTTTAGTCAAAAAATCAAATAAAAAAAAATAATAAATTAAAAAAAAACCTTGAGGCCAAGGTCAATATAATGGGCGGGGGTAGGTAGCAGACTATCCCTAGTTTCTACCCTAGGCGTATGTACAGCTCCCTACCAAACACCCTGTATACATTTTGGAATACAATGGCTTAAAACAATAAACACACCTGCCCTGGGTTTAAGACTTAATAATGCTGGCGTTGTAAAATATTAAGTGCATTTCTAATAAGCTTGAATTTGGCCTGTATGGTTGATTGGTCATAAAACTGGATTGGTTGTTATTAATTACTTATAGCCGGTTTTTAGGTTATCTAACTTTTTCATTTAGTAATGGAACTTTTATGAATAACATGTCTAGTTGTAAAAACATTAGTTTTATTAGAAGATATTATGAGAATGATAAGAAGGCTTTAGTTTTTGTTTTCATTTCACTAGATAGTTAGATATGTGTCTAGACAAAATATAAACATCTACTTACTTTAAGATTGACATGTTTTTTCATTAGGTACGTACTTTAATATAAATGTGGGCGTACTATTAGGTACACCTCTCCTACGGGGATTACAATGTGATGTTGTGTTACGCTTGTATGTTATTGGATTTTACACGTAAAACGAATTTTTTTTTTTTTACATTACTAAAGCCATAAGCCTCTCTAAAATCCATTTTCGCTATGTCAAGGCAACAAGGATTTCAATTCAATTCAATTCAAGTTCAATATTAGAGCATTATTTAGACCTTGCGACGCGAGTAAGTGAAAACAGACATAATATAGAAATTAAAGAAATTCTTATATTCCCCAAAACGGACAGTTCGCCAGACAATGACTTATTCCGACAGACTGACTTCGCTCCGTCGGAATAAGTCATTGGCGCCAAAATCTAGGTCAAGTTACAGTGACGTCATCGGCCTCCCCGTCACGTCCTAGGATCCTAGCTCCCGACATCATTGCTTCAAGCACATCGTTACGAGCCGACTTCTACTTATCGTCTCCAAGAGATAAACGTGACCGAGGTTTTGACGAAGTGCGAAAATGATTTGAGGTTTGATAGGACCATTCTAGAACGAATAAAAGGTCTTCTTTTTATGTGGAGGAGTATTTGTTACTTTTTGGATCGGTGTCTTAAGAGTTTAGTATAAATTCATAGGTGGCTAAAGCTTTTGGCTGGGTAATTTACTGCACCGGGAAATATCTCTGAAACACTAGGAAGCGTCAAAAGAACGCCTTCTTGTGGAGTTAAGAACTGTTTGTGAAAATAGTTGTGATTTTAAGCTTTAATTAAATCATGGCACTGTTGATTTGGTTACCATACTCTCCACCGCGTTTTATGACACTGATCCGAAGTATGTTTTATTAAACTTTATATTATCTGGTCTTTTCATCACGCAGACTTCTCTCAATCAATGTGTGATGTGATTACACATCGACCTATTTCCAATTGTGATTACTTCTATCATTACGTCATATTGGTTTCAGTTCAATCTGGAAGCCAAAACGTGACTGATTTATAGAGGCATAACACAATTATTTCGCAATTCTCATTGTTTTGTGCAGTTGTGCAGCTTGCGGCATAGCGAGCACAATTTAATATGAAATTCTGTTGTTTCGAAATGTGAATTAATAGTTTATGTGGTAATATTTATGTTAAAAGTATGATCAGATTTTCAGAATCTGTTTATGGATAACAAAGGGCTAATGTTATCTGTTGTTGCTAATTAATACAATATCGAGGAATTATCTTTAGTTCCAAGAGAGATGACCATATGAGCAATGGACAAATATATCGTTGAAATACTGAATAGGTATACAAAGTCTTAAAGTAACTGTTAAATTATATCGAAAAATCTGTAATAGGTACGCTAATTCACACTCCCAAAATTCAAATTACAAATACAGTGTCATATCCAAAAAGTTACGAAAATGTGTTGGATCTAAAGTTAAGGGTTCAAGGAAGAGTTCCAGAAAATTTTCACATTGAAATTCACATTAAAAGTTAATAACGAACGTAACTTTTGTCTATGATTGGATTATGTTAAGTCAGCGTACAGCCTAACGAGGCTGAGATTGTTATCAGCATAATCATTTGAGATAGAAAGGCGGGGAGAAATCACAATATTTGACTGTAATAATTACGTCTGAATATTATTGTGTGCTCATCGGATGTTGCCAAGTAGGTAAAATTAAAAAAAAAAACACAATGTACAAACAATTATTGGCGCCCAACAATATTAATCGATTTTCTGAAGATTTTCTTGATGATAGACATATCAGATAATTGATGTTTGCATTCAATACGAATCACGTGATTATTTCACAAAAATAATATATCTTCGTTAATCTTTAAAAAATATTTCTGATTCCATCAATATCATTTTTAGTACCCCTCTGATTAATAATTTTCAGATAACTCTGTCCAATTTGACTTCTCAATTCGAATTTCAGAATTCAGTGTGTGTAGGAAAACTCATATAGAATGCATAAACGCTGTGAACCGACTTCATAAGCAGCTGATTTAAAATTATAATTTACGAGAGGCACCCGCGGTGGTTGTTACCGTTTCCGTTATAATTTGAAAACGATGACAAAACCTTGATACATGACAATAATTTGTATGCTAATATTCGACATGTTTTGGATTCTGGATGGTAATGTTGACCTGGTGTTGGCAGAAGTGTTGATACGGGAGATCAAGGAGTGACTTGGATCAAACGTTGTTGTTGTGGGAAATGGAGACGGAATTGTGGAGTACAATGTATGTTTTTGATTTGAATATGAATGTTTGAAGCATGAGGCGGTATATACAGTGTGTCCGGACATGGACTAGCGATATTCTAAATACTTAAATATAAGCTATTTTAAAGTACTATTACACTATAGGCTTGGGTCCAATACACTTCCCCGCTATGTGGCAGCCATTTTGTTTTTTTTGTTGAAATATGCTCTATGCGAGTACAAAAAAAATCATATATCTCAAAGTTTTAGTCATACTGAGATAAAAATAGGCTTATTCGGAAGGCAATAATATTGTCTACCGTCTGCATTACAAAGCAATGTGTTCACAATTCCATAACTTTTGAAAAAAAATGTGAAAGTCGAAAAAAAAAACAAAAAATTATGCAATTCAACCAATAATGGTTAATTACTACAAAAACAACCCCGAGAACTTTTTTATTTTTTATACTAGATCGACAGTTTTTGAGCTAAGCTACAATGCAACATAAAATTCACAACTGTATGTTTAATACTTTAAGAGTTATTGTTGTTTGAACATAGCGTATGCGCAAGCACAAAACGTCTTTGTTAACCGCCAGAGTGTCATTTATGGCATTCACTGTATTCCATCTGAGAGCAGGCGAGAAATACTGTTCGTTACTACCGTGAGTGAGCGAGATAGAACGTATTAGTCCACTACCTGAAACAAAATCAGTTTTAAGGACAAATTATTAGTTGGGTTAGTTTAGTTGTCCCTCGCCCTGCGTTGTGATCGCTATCGCTACTTTCACTTACCGTCCGTGCTGTTTACGTGCTGCGTTAGTGTTTTGTATTTAAAAGTGTGATAAAGTATGGCACAGCGTCAATATTCATCGCAACATATTGCTGACATACACTTTGTGTATGGCTTTTGCAATGGAAGTGCAAATTTGGCTGTACAAGAATATCGACGAAGGTACCCTAACAGGCCTACACCGAGTCGCCAAACTTTTATCGACGTGCATTCAAGATTAGCGGAAAGAGGTATTCAAAGAGCTGTTAATGAACGCAATCGCTTGGTATCGCCCGAAGATGAAGAAGAAGTGCTTAGACTAATAACCAATGATCCTAGACTAAGCGTTAGACGGATTTCAGTGCAACTTCGAATGTCTAAGTGGCATGTATGGAGAATTTTGAAAAGAGAAGGGTTACACCCTTATCATTTTCGACGGGTTCAAGACGTGATCGAACCAGATTTTGCTGCGAGATCTGTGTTTTGTTCGTGGATAAATAGAAATTTGAGACAGAACCGTAATTTTTTACAAAGAATACTGTGGACTGATGAAGCCAAATTTACAAGAGCTGGGATTACAAACCACAGAAACGACCATCTCTGGTGCTCCGCAAATCCAAGGGCGGTGCGCCCAAGCTCATTTCAACATGAATTCTCAGTAAATGTGTGGGCCGGCATAATCAACGATAGGCTGATAGGGCCATTGGAATTGCCACCTACATTAAACGGCGCTAGATTTTTAGAATTCTTACAGACACAGTTTGCGGACAGCCTCATGGACCTACCTCTATCATACCGTCGGCGTATGTGGTTCCAGCTCGATGGTGCACCCGCGCATTTTTCTCGAGCAGTGAGAGAATATTTAAATAATAATCTACAGCCGTGGATCGGTCGTGGTGGTGTAGTAGCGTGGCCGCCTCGCTCACCCGATTTGACACCCTTGGATTATTTTTTGTGGGGTCATATGAAACAAAAAGTATACGCTACAGTTCCAAATACCAGGGAAGAACTCGTCGCAAAAATTATGGCAGCCGCCGAAGAAATTAGATCCGATTTGGATTTAATTAGGCGCTCATCAACCCAGGTGGCACAGAGAGCCGTAGTGTGTCTACAAGCTGGAGGTGGCCACTTTGAGCAACTGCTTTAGATATTTTAATCTTCATTTAATATTGGAAAAAACATTAAATAAAATTCAATATGAATGTTATGTTTTTTTAATGATTTCCTGTTTAGGGTTCCGACAAAGGCCTTTTGTGCTTACGCATACGCTATGTTCATACAACAATAACTCTTAAAGTATTAGACATACAGTTGTGAATTTTATGTTGTATTGTAGCTTAGCTCAAAAACTGTCGATCTAGTATAAAAAATAAAAAAGCTCTCGGGGTTGTTTTTGTAGTAATTAACAATTATTGGTTGAATTGCATAATTTTTTGTTTTTTTTTTCGACTTTCACATTTTTTTTCAAAAGTTATGGAATTGTGAACATATTGCTTTGTAGTGCAGACGGTAGACAATATTATTGCCTTTCGAATAAGCCTATTTTTATCTCAGTATGACTAAAACTTTGAGATATATGATTTTTTTTGTACTCGCATAGAGCATACTTCAACAAAAAAAACAAAATGGCTGCCACATAGCGGGGAAGTATATTGGACCTAAGCCTATAGTGTAATTGTACTTTAAAATAGCTTATATTTAAGTATTTAGAATATCGCTAGTCCATGTCCGGACACACTGTATATTCGTCTAGTTCTGAAATACTTAAAAGACAGTCTGTGTCCTACCTAATCGAAGCTATCGTTACGAAAGATGACGCGATAGCGGAACATAATGTCTGTGAAATGTCATAAAGACCTTTGAATTCTTTTATTCAAAATGAACTGAAATCAGCATTTTTCAAATGTCAGAATTCACAATAGACAGCCCCCAAAACGCCCACCCTTCTACGTCAAGCATTGTTTCTGAAGTTAACAGTAAAAGATATCTACTTATATATAAATTATTTTATTCTAGAAAAGTCCACCTCTTCATTTAACTTCCAGTTGAACATTTTTATATTAAAAGCGAAGGACGAGACAAAAAAATATACTTCCGAGGATTTCGGACTTTAAATTATATACTGTTCTACACTAACGAAGCCACTGAAAAACGTTTTAAATTAATGCTAGCGACGTGCGTCATGAAAGAAGGTTCGCGTAAACGTGAATCGGGTAATATAATATTGGGATTTTTGATACGGTACTAACAAGGTTTGCGAAACCACGGAAATGCTAAATTGGGACTAAAGTTCTCGACTTACGAGAACTCGTAGTATACCGGAAAATTATGTTATATTTAACTTCATTACTCGGTTTCATCTCAGCAAAATATCTAGTTTCAGAGTACATATTGTCTGAAGCGATGTTGTTGAGTTTGAATTTTTCGAACTCGCCCTCGGGGTGCTTATGATAATTATGTTGTTGCGTACTTTAGAAACTGTGTGATGTTGGTATACGTAGCATTCATAAAAAAAGTTTTTGTTTATCGGACACCATCATTTGGTTCATTTGTCCTTATAATATAAACATTGAAATCGTCTACTAGGTGCTCAATATAATTGATTGCGGGAAAGCGTGGCGACTGTTTTTTATTGGACTTAATATTCTTGTCATAATTTCAAAAACATTACGGTAATGGCTTTTAATTTAGAAAGTAACAAAAAATATGTGGTGTGTGTGTTGTGTGTGTGTGTAGTGTGTGTGTATAGTGTGTGTAGTGTGTGTGTGTGTAATGTGTGTGCGTGTGTGTGTATGTATGTGTTTATGTGCATGTGTGTGTTTGTGTTAACTAATCTCTTCAGATCATTTTATTAAATAATTTACATTATTTACCAAATATATCTAAAATAAATGAATATTATCTACATGTACATACAAGTATGAAATTGGAAAAAAGAATTATCTAGGATCTGAATTGGACGTCAAAAATTCTGAGCACTTAGGTTTACAGCTTTGCCCCGTTGGATGTATCTAAAGTGATTGCTAAACTCGTAGGACTATAGATAAGGTAATCAATAGTAGAGTAATCAATCAAATGTAGATACTTTCTTAATAAACTTATCGATCAATTTAAGTAAGATAATAATGTCATGTTTATTGTCGGTCACCTTTTCCTGTCGTTCACTCGAGATAATATGTAAAAGGTCAAGAGGATGGAAAATCTTGATCTCTCTTAAGACGATTTTGTTGCTATTTATATTACAGTAATATGTATTTCATATCAGTGGACTATTTTATTAACGTGATTCTGTTCGTTCATACAACCAAATAACACAATCCACCCTAATATAGTTTGCCCCTCACTTATAGTTTTTTTTATATCTATAGAAATAAATAAAACTGAAGTGTATATTTGTAATTTTAAAATATTATCTTACTGAATAAAAGTATAGGTAATTACTTATAACATAAAATTATTTTTTATGTTTTGTGTTTGTTTCTCTGTCTGTCTGTTTCAGGTAATCTCGGAACGGATCTTGACAGCTGATGTTTTAAGGATCACTGGCAACTTTTATTGTAGAAAAATTATTAGGGTTCCGTGCAAAAAAATCCTGTCAAATAATAATTTTGTAATCATTTCTGGCAGAAGGCGTTTACGACAGTTTTTTTAGTTTCATAAATCCCTCCATCCATAAATAGTTTAATAGATCCCTCTGATTCTTTCTTAATTAATATTATTTTTTTTTTTCTTGACGACCTTTATTATTTAGACCCAGATTTCTTAATACCCTAGACTGAGTCATAAATGATGAATCCGATTAACCTTTATAAAGTCACACTTGTCTATGTCTTGTGAGTGACATTGACAACAGGATCTATCAAAACCTATCCCGGGACATCAAACAGTCTCCGGCTCAGATAAAAGGGATTTCACTTTAGAGAAACGTGTGTACCTTTCATCTATGATACAGACGTACATTAAATGTTATTTGATCTACATTTACTTATGGGCAGGGACTTATTAAAAATACCTTCATAAACGTTACAAAAGGTTACAGAATTATAATTGTTACAATGTTGTTGTTGTTGAATTGGTAACAGAATCAAATATCACATAAAAATGTGTTTTCAATGGGTTAACCCAAAACACTTACAAAAGTGTAGCCGTAACATAGGTATCTGTAACAGATATAGGTAAAAGTGTTAATAAGTGTAACAGGTCTTACACTTTTACGACTACGCGTTGCTGTCGTACTGTGCAATTACGAAATACCTAAAGCTATACTAAAACTGATTATTTCAGTTACACATATTAACACTTATAAACACATAGAAAAGGTTACAGTTTGATTCGGTAACATTATTGCATCTGTTACATTTAAAACTACACAAGTAGCCTGACCCAGACTAACTGCCGTACTCAGAGATATTTAATGATTACTTAAGCCATCACTTAGTAAAGGTTTGACATATCTTTGTATGAGAAAACTGTCAAAACCAAAGTTTAATGCTTACTTATATATAGCTAGCCAGTGTTGTCCCACTGCTGAGCAAAGGCCTCCCTCCATTCCTTCCAACGGTCACGATTCAGTGCACTGAATCGTTAATGCTTACTTACCAAGCTTTAATGCTTACTTAGGCCATCACTTAGTAAAGGTTTTGACAGTTTTGTCGTACAAAAGTATGTCAAATCTTTACTAAGTGACTGCTTAAATAATCATTAAATATCTCTGAGTACCGCAGTGAGTGCTATAATATTACTTTGTGGATAGACGGTAGACGGTGATATGGTGTCGGCTAGTCAGCCATTTATTTTGAGCTTAAATAATCTGTTGTCTTTGAGGGTAGTTATGGCTTTACAATTAGTAAGGTTTTTATCATGTTTTATTAATTTGTGTCTATAATATTTTGTAAGTATCAAGTTAGTCGTTGGCTAAAAAGTTCGTTTTAGTATAGAGATAAGCCTGGTCCAGTTTAAGTTTTGAAATTAATTAATTTTCCATTGGGATTTTATGTTTGGTTCGACTTAGGTTAATCCTAAACTCTAAAAACTTTAATTCTATCTCAATGTTAAGTAAGTATTCCTTTTAATTTACGAAGTAACTAATGAACACAAGTTAAGGTAAGGTATTCTGAAAATTCCTTTTGAATTATGTGATGTTTTTCTAAAATATCTTAGTTCTACTTACTCACTTTATCAATATCAGACTATTATTTACAAAAAAATATTATAAAACTTGTCTTTAGATATTTTTAAATCATAAATTCTATATTGTCGGAAAGTGTTACTTAATAGAAAACATGTTTACTTTTTCAAAGTAAACATGTTTTGTATTCGCTAACTCATTATAATATTGACATGAACTTACATACTCAGGTGTAATATAACATATCAAAACTAAAATTTTAAATCCTAAAGTAACTCTGTCTGTGAGTTAGTTGGTCCGTCTGTCTCTCTACTTGCCACCGTCATGTGTTAATACTGGTCTGTCAGTTTTGAACGAAAGACTTTGGATTGGAACATTAAATAAAAAGTAAGTTATTTTTATACTGGTAGTTAGTTGGTTGGTTGTGGAGGTCAGATAGGCAGTCGCTCCATGTAAAATACTGGTATTCAGCTGCATCCGGTTAGACTGGAAGCCGACCCCAATATAGTTGGGAAAAGGCTAGGCAGATGATGATGATGAGTTAGTTCCTGTGAATAATTTCAAAAGCTCAAGATATTTTTTTTCGCCAATTTGTATCCATTTTATCATTCGATCCTAAAAGCTGCTGATCCTGCCCTGAGATAAAATTATTTCACTCTGCTTATTTTTAACATAATACAACCATTCCGTCACAAATACATTTCCAATCTAAAGACATTACCAGACAAAATCGCCGACACGCTCCGGTAATCGAAAACCCAGCAAAAACGTTATTAATTTTTAAAACTTCCCATAAATCTATCTAGCGGTTTCCAAGAGTAAACATAACTGGATGAAAACACCGCAACGCATAAACCATTAGCTTACCCATTAAAATTATGTAGGGGATCATAGTCATCATTGTATAATTTTATGAGCGGCAACAAGCTTTGCACAGTCAACAGTGAAAAATGTTTATCTGATTTATTTATTGTAAGTATTCGGGTGGGGATGAGGGATGCTAGGTAGGGGTGGCTGTTTTTTCTGGCAGCGGACTACGTTTTTTTTGTTCCTGAAAAGTTAATCTTTTACTGTTGTGTAAAAGATTAAGCTGCATCTTGGTTTTTTAACTTTTGAAGTAGGTATAATGTATCTAAATCTAGCAAAACTTTCAGTTTTGTAAGAGGTCATATGCAAGGTGAATAACAGCTGTTTCCTAGACGGTCACAATGTATGGAACGACTCATAAATTACCGATAAAAATTTCTATGTGGGTTTCAGAATAATGTACTAAATACGTAGTTAGATACTAAAACAACGCAATTAAGAAAAAAAATAAAGTAGGTAATACTTTTCTCACTACTACAACTATAAACTTTTTATCATCCCTAAAGGGTTCACAGTCACACAACAGAAAGCGGTAGCCCTACTGCTTCTAAACAGACCGCGCCTCGCGACTCAAACTGATAACGCACGGTTCGACGCGCACCTGCGAATCTCTGGAGGTGGCTTTATTTTTAATACTTATAAATCGTCCACCATCTTTTTGTAATGACGCGGCACTTTTAACGTAGAGCCAGAGTTATGAGACCGCGAGTCATTCGGTGATGGGGACCGAAATATTTTATGAGAAAGGGTTGGTTTAAATGATGATGAATAAAATGTATTTAGAAGACAAAGGGAGCAAGGAAATTAATCGAATTGAAAATGTGGTATGAAGGAGATACTGACTTGCTAACTAACCTTAATTGTCTCTCCGTTGGCCAATGGTTTTCTTCTCTTTTCCACACAATTTCTGCTTTGTCCCCTCACTTACGAGTTGGAAATACATAAGACCCTATCTCCTAAACACGCCGGAACGTAACCAGGACACGGTCGCAAGAAAATCTACATCGGGCCCTTGAAGAGCCCGGTGAGCGTCCGTCCTTACTTTACTATACTTCTAGCGGCCACCGGTCTACTAGGATCTGACCAGTCCTAGTACTTACTGTACTAGGACTGGTCAGATGTAGGAGCATCCAGAGATTTTACATATTATGTTACTTAAAAGAAACTTCCTTATTGATTTATGAAGACGCTTTCTGAGAGCAGAAACCTTGACACCTGACATTAAATACCGATACTGTCCCACTGCGCCAATGAGCTCGTAATTTATTCACTATATATTTACACCCCAAGCCCCGCTCGACATATATCATGACAGTAACATAATAAAAAAAGCAGTACATTTAGGGACGACTTCCGAAAGTCCATCCAATGTTGTGAAGTTCTGAATATTTAAACGGAGACCGCGAGAATACTTTACGAGTTGCCACTTGCCATCCGCCAAGTTTTGGTCACTCAGCTGCTTATGTAATCAAATCAAATAATTTATTTACAAGGAAACTATCGCTTCCTTAAGTAGAAAAAGTTGAGTTTTGTATTGTTTATTGTTAGTGTCAGTTTGATGTGGAACAACGTAAAGAAATACACCTCCGGGCGTCTCTGGGGCGTGACCAAGGGTGAAAAAGAATATAAGAAGAATGAGGGCAGCGGTATCCGAATAGGGTAGTTAACTAAAAAAAACAAATTAGTCCGTCAGATAGATTTAAAAAAAAATATTGTACACATATTTTTTTATTTTTCACGTAGGCAATCAATGAAGACGATACAGTACTTTGGAAACTCGCATGACGTCATAATCTAAGACATTAGTATGACATTTTTTCTGCTGTTATGACATAACAAACCCCCACTCAAATCTTTGACGCGTTTTATCCTCGTAAATTTTTATTGTTTTGATAAAAAAAAATACGTATCCAATATTTTTCGATAATCTATCAGACGGACTAATTAGAGTCATATTTTTTTAAGTCAGTTAACATCCCTATTATGATCCACCAACATCATACAACATACTACAAACGTAAAGAAAATTGATTGCTTAGCAAATTTAAATTTAAATTGACTATCATCGCCATCATTAGCCTACACGCAAATAATTTTATGTCAATAAATTATTAATATCATTATTCTTCTAAAATCGTATAAAAAAATATACGCGGTCTATGTGCTTACCTATGGATTGTCCTGACTATAGAATCTCAAATATTTTGTCATTATATGTGGTATATTAGACAAAAATAACAAGTTTATTTTATGCGGTAACTGTTTAGAAAAACATAGAGCAGTAATTACCCATGCGGCTAGTGTTGTGACCATTCTGCCGGATGCCGGATGTCCGATCTAAACTTATGCCGGATGCCGACATGCGGCTAAATATACAGTTTAATTATTCATCTTGCAACAACATCATGAGCTGGCAATTGTAATGGGTTCTAATTTGAATTTGTGGTATTTTGTCATCCAATGTCTGGCCAATTTAAAGTGCACTTCGTAATACGAGTACGTTAATGAAATTCGTACCTACCTATCTAGAACTACCTACAGGTTTGTTTGACCAATGATACATTTCTATTAACAATTTTAGATTAAAATATCTTTGACATTTTCGGGTACTAGTGAAAATGTCATATGAATCGAAAATAACGAAAAATGAAAACAATATTATAAAGAGGTAAAAGTTTGTATGTAGGAGTTGGCCTCCGGAACTAATCAACCAATTTTAAAAAGGTAATCACTGAAGGAAAGATACTTTACTCGTGGGTACGAATAATGTGTCTTTCTTTGTAGGCTAGGCTATAAAATGTCATGAATTTCCTACCTATCACAATTTTGCAGACCAAGTCGCGTGCGAAGTACTTGTAATGCATATTTTTAGATCCATGCGCTGATTCGCGGCAACAGTTCGACTTTACACCTTTAACTTTTCTAGTCGTATTTAATCACGGGTCTTATAAATCTCGTTGGCAACAAATCATTACCATCACAACCGTCTCCAAGGTACAATCTTCTCAGCTTACCAAAACATTTATATACCAATGCTCTAAATACGTGCACTATCGGTAATACCGAGAACTCCGCGATTTTATTGCGCCCTACGGCAGCGGTAGTATTGCCAAGCGATCGGCAATCGCTGGAATGTCCATACTTATAGGGTAATTAATGCGTTTTGTGGTTATGCTGTAGTTTGGGCTTTTATTGTTGGGTTATTAAAGTAGTTTACGGATTTAATATACTGTGGCACTGGTAGACTTGTAGACTTGAAAGTTTTCGCTAAAATATTGCAGTGAAGAGAATTTAGATTGTATTATTTTAAATTGATAATATTTACTTAAGGTGGAAGCTCACATCTGGCCCGCGAAATTCTAATTTTCTTACGTTTTTGGCAATTTGCAGGCCAGTGCTTGGTTGTATGTTTATGAAAATTTGATTTGCGACTGTAAGACGTATGAAGTTACCGAATTATAACCATCAAAATTATCAATACAACCCTCCAAGTTCAATTTCATGTCAAGATTGATTTTTGCATGTAAAAGTCATTCTTTAGTAATTTAGTCGTCGTTCTTTAGTAGTTAGTAATTTTGATGGTTATAATTCGGTAACTTCATACGTCTTACAGTCGCAAATCAAATTTTCATAAACATACAACCAAGCACTGGCCTGCAAATTGCCAAAAACGTAAGAAAATTAGAATTTCGCGGGCCAGATGTGAGCTTCCACCTTAAGTTTTACTAACAGTACCTATACCTAATAGGTACTTAATACATAACTGAAATGCATTAACTTTCTCTGTATTAATCAAGTTTATGTAAAAAATCGTATCAAAAACTAGCTTAAACCTAAGCACATTCACACAAATTGACTTTGTATCGTTTCAGTTTAAAAAACACCAATTTAAACCCTCGATTCAACGAATGCAGTTACCAAAACGCGTTAGTTGCATGGGTTGTGTCACTTGGAAATATAACCTTTTTTCCAATTGGCGGATGCTTTGTTATTACTAGGAATAAAAATAGGACGAATGGTATAAAGTTAAGAATTTCCATGGTAACGTTCCCAGTATTGTTATTGATAAAAAGTTTGTGGCAAAACTATCACAGTACCCTTCCGGTACCGTTTGAAATGGGTGACATTTTTTATTCAGTCACTAGTTATTGATTCAGTCCAATCAAATCACTGTTATTTTTTATGTCTGTGTAAAAATTCTACGAAATTAAAACTTTTTTTATGGACAAGGATTTTTTTTATTTACTCTGGACCGTTAAAACCATTGCTATTTTGTACGTTTTTACGACGTAAATGTTTGTTACAACAAATAATTTATAGTCCTATTTTTACCTGACTACGGCGAAGCCAAAAGGAAGGGTAATGATTTCACCGTCGGGGCTGCGGGTTGTTTTCAAGAGATACCGCCGCCTCGACATAAAGGGCTAAGAAGGAACATGGGTGGTTTTTAGTCAGTAGAAGTCTGACACTCCCTTTCGCTTTGCCCAAGAGCGCGAGGGGTTATTTGATGATTTGATCTGACTTCTGTATCAATGAGAACGCCATTAAGGAGCATCAGGTATCAGTGGCATGCGACTACGGCTGTCCTGTATAATAATTATACTTATTATTAAGTTGTTTACTTAAATTAAATTAAGATTTTTTTCTTGTCTGCGTTTTTATTCGTAGTCAGGTCTTAGTTTTTTAATTGTTTTGCCATAAAGTCTTAATACTAAAAACATTACCCTCCTGCGCTAGTCAGGTAAAAATAATTGTCGCATTATAATATTAATGACGAGGGGTCACCCTACTTTATCTGTCCACGCTTACATTTAATTTACGAAGTTATCTTTCCCTCCAATTTGAGTGCTTCTAAATTTTTCGCAGATCCGCGATAGGTCCGCTAATTTGTTTTTTAATATCCATTATCAGAGGACGGCTCTTTTCAACAAATTACAACAAATAAAGGTGTTAAAATCAACAAATTTCTTAACTGGCTCGTAAATTTTAGTAACGATACCATCAATATCGTTTTACGGCGTTTATTATCCGTTTTTAATAAGTTTTATGATTTAAAATATTATCACCTTGTAATTGTGTTTCTCAAGAGCAGCGGTAAGAAAGATGGTCTTTGCTGAGGACTGGAAGAGTACAGGCTAACAAAAAAGTTACACAACATCTCGTTTGCAATCCCTGAATGTTGAGGCAGAGGTGTAGGTACCCCTTATTACAACCACATTTCGACAGTTACGTTGTAGGGGGCGAGGTTATTGTCATCCACCGGCACGAATTCCGACACCGTGGTTACTATTTATAAATTCCGTATTGAAAAACATATTAACTTTGACCGACCATGGAGAGCAAAAGCCCCATGCAAAGCAGCTAACAAAGACAATTCTTAGAATAAGGTTTTTCTCACATCAAAACGACTCGAATAATCAAATATATGATACTATTGCAACATTAGCAGCTCTCTTTGTAATTCACTCTCCAAGTTTTAAAAACAAACTCTCATAGGTACTTCTTAATAGCTCTCCTTTAAGACATTTGAACTTCTAAAAGAAAATACATAGTTGCTGAATGTTTTACAAATTCATTTGAAGAAAGAAAGTTTTAAACTTTGTGCAAGTAGACACTGGGTACATTGTTTTTGCATCAGTACTGAGACGAATAAACCCTTTATCAGGGGTTGTTTTCAAGGGCTTGACATTGTACAAGCTGATGTATATATGTAAAAGTTTTTGATGAGATCGATACAAAGTTTTACTTGAATGGTTTTTAGTAATATTGAATCTAGTTATTATGAGTTATCGGTTTACTATTAAGCTTTATGTCAAAGTTACAAAATCAAAATAATGTATTTTAGCGATCCTAAAGCTAGATAGAGATTTTATTATTGTTAAGAATAGCCTGATCAAATTTCGAAGAACATTAAATGAATAGCTTTAGGTCTCCCTGTTCATAGTGTCCATGTATTGCAAGATTAAACAAATCTTGGTTGTGTCGTGTTCAAACTTAAATAAAACTTACTTCATATATTTTTACAATGAAATATCTGAAGTAAGTTTCATCATATATTTTTCCTCATATATATTTGTCTTCATATATTTTTACAATAAAATATTTGAAGTAAGTTTTATTACAGTTACCTACTGCTTAGAGTTACTATGAGTGTGGTTTTCAAATGGTCGGCGATGAGATATTTGTGGCTCTCGACTTGATATTGCAAGAGTAGGTATGTCAGCTTCAAAAACCATTGCAATGCTAACTTCAGTACAGTTCATTGACACTTGGACATTTTATCATTTATTTATCAACGTCTTTTACCAAGGAGTAAACCTGAAAGCGCGAATAAAAACTACTATTCCATTATTTTTCAAATTTTAGACTTGCCAAAGTGTTTCATGATGTTCTCCAGTCCCACCCAATATAATCCTTTCTTGCATATGAGGCACTGAACACCTTTCGTTCCTTTATTCATAATTTTAGCCGTACACAGTAAGGAAAGACTATCAGCTGGACGGTAATAGTTTTCTCTTTATCATGCGGCTTCTTTAGATAAAATATAATAATATTCTGAAACCATGTAAGGGACAACCTGGTTTCAGATTATTTATGTCGCCTATGAGACTCTGAAATAAAAACGGTAAAGACCTATTAATTCTGTGACAGTTCTGTGTCATCATCATCAGCCGACAATGTTCTCACTGCAGGGACTCAGGCCTCCTCTCTAGGAGAGGGATGGACTAAAATCCGTCACGCGGGTCCAGTGCGGGTTGGTAGATATTACTAGATATCACATGCCTTCGAATAAGTATTTTTATGGTTCTAAGACTTAGCGGTTTCCTCACGATGTTTTCCTTCACCGTAGGTACTGTGTATTGCTTTTCAAATTGTAATATGATGATGACTTGAAGATAATTAGTATCAGGGCTTGTGTTATCATTAAGATTTAATCCGAATATAGTGCTTAATCATATTAATTAATTGAGTGTCAGATAAATCTTGATCTCCAACAATTGAAACAAGACATTGTCCGTTAAATTAGCATATTTGGGAACTACTTGATTATCTTGTTTATTGTTGCTTGTTATCGCTGCAGCATGTTTTGATTATTATCAATTGTGTGTTTGTTGGTTCTCAAGTGCATTGTGTTCAATTGCATGTTCACATATTACACAGCATGGCAACATTGTCGTCAAAAACTACATAAAAAGAGAGGACAATATTTATGTGTAAATACAAAATGATAAAATAAATAAACATACAACGCTTAACACATCAACGCATGACATCGTGTCAGCGGTAAGCAGGTTACCACTCATGATGCTTTGCTATGGGCGGCCTACAGCACAGCGCTGGTTTTACATTCGAGGAAAAACGCAATGAATCCAAGACAACAGAAAAGAAAGTAGCTGTAAAAATCGAATAGGTACCTACATGGGTTGATGGAAAAGAATTTGGATGCAGCTTGTTTACACTGCAAGAGACAGCATGGCTTGACGTGTCTTAAAGTGGCCGCCAACCTCAGCATTGAAGAAAATCGAACTATGGTTTCTACAGTCTTCTCTCGGTTTTATAGCCATTTACAGAATCATAAACACCGACAACGATGGCATTCAAAACTTACAGACAGTTAAACTCACAGTTTAGTAGCAAACACTAAACACTACGCTCTAACTTACAGCAATACCTAGTTTAATTTACGCGCAAGTAATCAACAGTGCCCAGACCAGCTCTAAATTCTAACATAACATTCAACGATTCATAATTTATTCGCAAACTCATCAGTGTTACATCCACAGTGGTTGGAGTACACTCACGACCAGAGATATCTTTCCACAACAAAATTTTATCGTTGCAATATTCATGACTAGCTGAGCTGCGCCACTTCGTCTGCGTCACTTATTATATAGCTTATAACCGTCCTCGATAAACGGACTATCCAACGAATAAGAATTTCCAACCAGTATTTCCTGAGATTAGCGCGTTCAAATAAACAAACAAACTCTTCAGCTTTAAATATCAGTATAGATAGTTACTATTAGCCAGTGTCATCTTACTGCTGTGCAAAGGCCCCATGACCTCCAAATCTTTTGATCCAGGACCACCCTCTAGTTCTGTGCAACTCGTCCCACCATTTTCTGCGAGATAGTTTGCTCCGGTTTCTGCCGTAAATCCGACGAGCTGTGGGCTAAAATAAATCCAAAAAGATCGAATACGCCTTTGAAATCAGAACTGTTTAATACAAAAATAGGTTTCAGGATTCTATCCCCGTATTATCTTTCGATTTTAGTCAAGACTACATAACACGCCTGTAGGTAATCCTCTACGGTTTAGGCAGAGGTGTAGGTACCTAATATCTAAATTTCGCCTATTATGTTAAGTTTAAGTCCCATAATATATAATAAGGGGCGTGCCTATTGCCATCAACCAGGCTCCAATTCAGATTTGTAATCAATACTTTGTTAGCAAATAGCGTTTAAAGTAAGCTAAGTGAGTACATGTTTAAGGTCGTGAGTGTACGTGTACATTGCGGGCTGTGCGAACAATGGCGCGCGATATTAGCGCACAAAACGAGCAAGTTAGTGAAATCGCTCGGATACGTTTGTGCAGTCGGGTTCGAGATAACTGCCAGTTTCAGTTGAAAAGGTTGCTGTTTATTGATAGGTACTTGAGTGAAGAGGTATTAAATCTTGTTTATGATAAAGTTAAGATTATTGTGACAATTATGTACCAGTGGCTGATATGTATTGTTAGCCCTGCTTAAAAAGAAGGGGTAAGTATAATTATTTGTACATTCGTCACAAAAAAAAAAGTAAATTTGCCACGAAAAAAAGTATGTGTAAACTCGCCACAGCTCTATTTTCATGAAGAGAAATCCGCCATATTGGTTATTTCCGTACAGACAGCAGAAGAATCGAACAATAAGTAGAAATAAACCGAAATGAGCCAGTATTATTTTTTATGGGCAAGGACGAGTAGAAAGAAAAATGGATAGTAAAGTCCCACAAAGTACCAGGAGAGTAAAACGGCAGGAACAATTGAAAACTGCAATGTTTTTTTTTTTGGGATGAAAATAAAGGATATATTTTAGTAAAGTCCCACAAACTACCATTGTATTATTAGAATAGGAATGTTATAATCAAATCTATATACCTTTCTAACACCATGCTATTTTATTGCTGGAGATGAGAAATAATAACATACCTATCAATAAAAAAAAAACCATCCTGGTTTCCTATCTCCAACAAAAAAAGTGCATGGTATTAAAAAGGCATAATATGAATTTGATTTCAAGATTCCTTCCTACTTCTCTTCTCCTGGTAGTTTGTGGGACTTAACTTTATGCATGTGACGAATATACTTTCAATATATGGATTTAACATAATGTGACGAATTTACTTTGTGGCAAATATGCAATAACCCAAAAGAAGTAAGTAAGTGTTTGTTCTAAACAAAACCCTCTGGTTCTCATGCCAAGACGTGGTCAATAGGGGATCGGAAAAAAAAAAAAAATAGTCCGTCAGATAGATCTCCAAAAAATATTGGAGACGTATTTTTTCTTTTTTCACATAAACAAAAATTTAAGTCAATACAGTGCTTCGAAAACTCGTTAACTCTTCGAAAACATTGATAAGTAGTTCATTTTTTAACTACAAATGACGTCACAACCACATCTTATCTTCGTCAATTTTGATTAATTTGATAAAACAAAAAACACGTATCCAATAAGAATGATTCTAATTAGTCCGTCAGTTAGATTATCGAATCTAACTGACGGACTAATTAGAATCATTATTTTTGACTCAGTCTGATCCCCTATTCCGAGGCGGTTCTAAGTGAAATTCCGATGTTCCATCATGTTTTTTTTATGGGTTTATGAATAGTTCTTTTATTTATATTGAATCATAAATAATTCTGCAAGCAAAATCGTTTGAATGACCAGTATTATTTGCATTACTGTTACTGCATTTACATTAGTATTACTGCCCCTGCCTGGTCACAAGTGGCCACAAGGCAAACGCCTAAGCGTTTCGATTCCCACGGGAAGCACACTTTGCAAAGCTGTTTCCAGTTTGCCTAGAACATTGCAGGCTTCTATCACCTAATTGTCTGATAAAAAAGATGATTCCGTTCTTCAGAAGGCACGTATAAGCCAAGCCGGTGGTTCCGGCCACCAAATAGCGGTCCTCAAACCATGTCAGAGGCTCTTGAGGCGGCTTAGAAACTCTGAGACTAGGGTATGTGAGGTTAGACCTTACTGCCCACACGATAAGAAGTATTATTTTTTACATTCGTCTATTTTATACGTCCCTGCATTTTAAAATGACCTAAAAAAAAAACAAAAAAAATAGATAATGAAATACCCAATTTACTTCACCATTGTAACAAAAAGCTCATATAAATTCAAAACAACACTGACGAATGAATAGCACCACCAAAGTAACGTACATTATATTCAATTTAAATTTCGCATAGAACCGGAGTTACACCGCCGCTGTCGAGAATGTTCCACTCCAAGCACCACGGTTGTGTGCATTCAAAAGTAGGGTAGTATCACGTAAGTACTGTTTTCGTTAGGTTCACGCCTGCTACGGAGCAGTCCTCAGCCAACTTGAATACGTATTTTATTTGCAGTATCAAAATAAATGTGGTTCATATTTTGCCAGCGACATTCCTTTTTGAATTGGATTATGTCACTAATTTTAAGGGTTTTGATTTTTTGGACGGAACCCTAATTATTTATCGAAACTAAAAGAAGCCATAGTTACTTCTTATAACATCAGCTAGCCTCTGGCTGGCTCTGCCAGTAAACGTCCTATCGTAATCTGACCACCTCTTTCGGAGATTAACGGGATCAAACAGACAGACAAATAAAAAATATGCAAAAGTTATAAAAGTTTTTAGTAAATTTGCTTTTTCTAAATCATTCGCATTGCTAATGTTACTTAATTTTTGTTATTAATGACATGCATCCTTTTGAACATTAAAGTAAGCTTCAGCAGACAAATACGGCAGAAGTCTCATCCTTATTGCTCGCTAAGTCGCAAGTCGCAACATTACGCGTCTATACGTCTAAACCCACACATAAGCCAGTCCTCCAGAGCTGCCACATTGAATGAATTTAACATAACACCGCCTTAACGCCACCACGCCATGTCGGAAGTACTCCAGTTTGCATCCAATTACGATGTATCTGACAAAAGCCGGAAGAGTAACACTCGTGCGAAAAGGATATAACATTAGTAAGCTTTGTGTTTTTGTTGGAAGAATAGCGCTGTCCTTTTCTTGCATGTTTGTTGATCATTCTGCGATAAATACCTATACTTTTCCTTGAATGTTGAAGAATTCAACTCTAAATCACACTTAATATTATAAAAGCGAAATTTTGTGTGTGAGTGTGTATGTTTGTTACTTCTTCACGCAAAACCTATTGAACGAATTTGGATAAAATTTGGTACACAGATAGTTTATAACCTGGATTAACACATAGGATCTGCATCGGCAGTTATGTTTAAAAGTCCCATGTAAAATAGAGGGGTACCATAGGGTACCCCTCTATTTTACATGGGACAATCTCTATTTTACAATCTGTAAATTCCCATCTGAATTCAGCTGATGGCAATAGTGCCATCAGCTGAATTCAGATGGGAATTTACAGATTCTGCTACTGAGAAATTCGTGATGAAAAATCTAAATAAAAATTCCAGATCTAGGAATGGAACCCATGCCTCGTTTGTATTAGCTCTGGCAACGACTAGACAAACATAAATGTCGAAATAGTCTTGATAGTAACAAAACAGGCCACCTTTTACATGATCAAGGTCAATATACTACTAACCTCGAGAAAGTCACGGCCGCCAACTACTTATGACTTCATAGGCCAAACGACTTCAAGAAAAGCTTAATAAAAATATATTGAACATCAAAGGTTCCCTTAAATCTGAAAGGTTTTCTCCGTACGAGTTAGAGCTACAAATGGTTTCTCTTGAAGCCAATCCTGGTCTAGTCTTAATGTTATGTAAGTAATGAACCAGAGATTGCGAGAAAGAAGATTTATTCCCGATTTCTGTAACCTTAATGCACCTGTTAGTCGGGTTTTTGAAATCAACACACCGATTAAAGCGTTCGTTTGGTGTTGAAACGGTGCTAAAGAAAAGCATTGCTTGATAAATAGCTAGGGAACATTCTTGGGAAACAGGGTTGATTTTAGAGTAGTCGGTTATAAATACAGGGTGTAAATTAACCCTTCACACATACGCCAACCAAGCATTCTGTACATCAAACTAAGTACCCCCCCTAGCAGGGAAACGACTTTCTTTTTTTGGAGTCAAAAATCTCATTTTACGGTAAAACTCAATGTAAGAAGCACTCTTTAAATATTGTGCTAGTGGATGCTTTGATTAGTAAAAGGGTCATGGAGGTAATTTAAGTAAAGTTGTAACCTGAAAAACTAGTATTTACACAAACAGCTGTGCAAAATTTGGAACTTTGACCCCCATTATCTCCGTAAGTAGGGGGTTCCCAGGTATGGTCTAGAACAAAAAAAAATATCGCAGTGGTGGGGAGAACAAGTGCCTTTCATTTGCGTTAAGGTTACGTTTACATCCTTTATAGTGATAAGTTATTTAAGTAAGATTGGTAATAAACTCCGTTTAGTCCACTCTCTCGATGCTTATTGCATCGGACACAAATATAGGTAAAAAAAAACTAAATTCCACTTCTTTCCGGCTTAAATACTAAGAAGTGTCGAAGTAAGAAAGTCAAAAAGGGCTGGTTATCAACCTAATTAGAGTAAATGACTTTTGATTTTGGTTTTTAAATGTGGGTGTTGCACCTCTGCCTTGTCCTTTTAGGTTAGCAGGTGTTATTTTATGTTAGTTTTATGATTAAATATAGTGCTGTTTGTTAACAAGCGCTACAAAATGAACGACACTATAGTCAGTAAGTAAACAACTAGTCTTAACAGCTCAATTCATTAGCCTTCACAAAAGCAATAAAATCTAAACCTAAGGGCAGTTCCACCATTATTGCGCCACCCACGCAAAAAAAAAAAGGGCAGTTCCACACCACCTTTTTTTTTTGTTGGCGGGTGGAAAATCATCGAATAACCCCTCCCGCTCTTGGGCAGAGCGAAAGGGAGTGTCAGACTTCTACTAACTAAAAACCATGTCTCTATGTCGAGGGCGGCACCGACGGGCGTCGGCCCTTTCGGGCCCCTCCCATGTTGCTGACATCTCTTTGAGGTGCGCGTGGAACACTAACGCGCCGTCGACACGGCCTGTTTTCGTCGTAAGACGGACGGACGGCGAGTTAGCCCATCACTCACCGTTCACAGGCCCGCGTCTACGGTGGTCGGAGGTCATCGCGTGACCCCCGACGCCCGGAACGCCTCCCGCGGCTGGGAAGAGAGGTTCTCTCCCTCTCGCGTTCCGCCACCTCCTTCGCTAGCATCACTGCTTCGCAGAAGGAGGCGACGACGGCGTCCCATACCTCCTCGCCCCGGACCATGGCTTGCACCAGGGCCGGGCGCGAGAGGTCGCCGCCGCCGATCACCGCTACGAGAACACAGCGGGGCGCCGCCCAAGCGGGGCACACCTCCACTGTGTGCTCCACGGTGTCCTCCGGCCGATCCTCACAATGGTGAGTCCCACACCAACTCACGCAACAAAAGGGGCGCGAAACGTTTCAACAATCCAATAACAGTGTCGTCGAACAATTCATAGGTATTATTCAGCGATTCCGCGCCGACACACTTTTCAATTACATTCACTCACTCTTTCGCTCCTTCCGATAATATTGACCTCTCAGTAATATGTGTGTTTTATTAATGGGGCTGGGTACTTTCGCGTGAGTGCTAAATCATTCGTTCTACGTTTTGTTCTCTCCCTCTTTTGCGTTTTTTATTAGCTCTGCATACGTGGGTGATTGGATACGCGGGTGTTTTCCGAAAATATGGTTTCGCGAGTTATCGGGAGTGTTCAGATTAGGGTGTAATACCATTACGGTTTTCAGGTTGATTTTGTGCTTGATAAATTGATTTCGAATTTGAATAGCTGCAAAACTAATCAAACGCATGTGAAAAGATGCAAATTTAAACAAAATAACGTAATTCTAATTCAAATAAAAGGCTGAGTGTACAACGCGGCAATGCTGCCAGTCTCTTGGGCAGTTTACCTGCTGACAGCATTGAGGAGTTTTTCGATGCCCTTTACAGTTAGTTTATTTTAGTTTAGTTTATAGTCTTACTTTAATGATTTACTATACAATAAAAAAATGATTCAATTACCTACCTAAAAAAAAATATATATAGTTATATTTAGTCAAGTGAAATTTAAGTATCCGTGTTCCGGCTAATCTCCGAAACGTTTAATTCGTTTTTGACGAGACTTTCACTGACAGATAGTTTATGTTATAAAGAGTATTTAACTTAGGCTACTCATATTTTGGAATAAGCATTAGGGTTCAGTGCAAAATAATTAAACCATCGAAATTGCTAACAAAATCCGATTCAAATACAGAAACTAATATTTTCATAATAATAAAATACACACGTCCTCATTTTAATAGCACCCCCTTCAATCGGGTGTGTACACATTGAACACCTCTAAGGGATGCTTCCATTAAAAGCGCTTTTACAATATTTACCGATGTTTTGTTCCAAAAAGTTTCCATATTATATCGCGTCTACGTGTTTAAGCCTATTAATGCGATGGTGGAGTAAATGTGTACCCTGCTTTATATTTTGTTTGGGAAGCTTTAGTTGTTTGCTTGAACGTGTGTTTGTAGCGTGAAGATTTAAATAGAGAATCTTGTTTTGTGTGAATTTAATGTTTGCTGTCATTTGTAGATCAACACAATCCTTACAGGTAGTCAGTAACCCAAACGACTATAAAAACAAGTCTAGCCAAGTCTAACCAATCTTATTACTCTGTACTAATTGGTTTATGGAGGTCAGATAGGCAGTCACTCCATGTAAAATACTGGTATTTAATTGAATCTGGTAATACTGGAAGCGGACTTCAACATGTTTGGGAATAGACCAAGCAAATGATGATATTAAAAGACAATGACCGAAACTCGTACCAAGAATTCTTATGTTTCAAAATCAAAATGTTATACTCACTGCTGCATTCAGAGAGTTTTAATGATTACTTAGGCCATCACTTAGTAATGCTTTCGACAGTTTTGTCATACAAAAGTATGTCAATCCTTTACTAAGTGACGGCTTAAGTAATCATTAAATATCTCTTAGTACGGCAGTTACTAATTATTTTATAATTTTTTACGACATTATGCGGCTGGGATTTGATTTTTGAACAAGGAATTTAATTTAAAGTATAAGTGAGGTAAAGGTGAGGTGAAGTGTGTATGAATATTGTTTTACTCCCTATACATGGCGTTCACACAACCAGTTCAAAAGTCGTTCTGTTAGATCTGTCAGTTGATTTTGACAGTTCGGCTGACTTCACATCGTAAAGGTTTCCTTACAATAACTACTTGCCTGGTATGAGGTTATTTTCGATTTTATAAAATTACTCCGAAACTCGGATTTAGTTTACAAAATAGCTTTTGTAGGAGTTAATTATGATATATGTAGACAATAAAAAACATAGTTTGATGTTGACACAGTTTGGTACGGGACTCCATATATCCATAAACATGATCCTTTGTTTATTTCATTCAACTCATTTTATTGTTTTGTAAATGACATACCCACGTTGTAAAACGTGCACCCAAAACTAACTTGCATAACTTATCCGCTTTTGTTTTGCAGTTGCACCTTAAATAATTTATTGCACGATAATCTTAAGCTCCCGTCAGACGGTCCATCCACATCTTTCACGGATGTCTACATAAACAATACAAAAGAACATTAATCTAGAATACCAGCAACGAGTGTCTGTTCATCACAGACTCGCTGAAACATTGTTTTTAGGGTTCCGTATCTCAAAAGGAAAAAAAACAGAACCCTTACAAGATCACTCTTGTGTCTGTTTGTCCGATCATTTCCCCTCCTTATCTAAGAAACTAAAGAGCCTAAATTTTGAAATAAATACAGAAACTAGTTCAACACTTATAGATTACAGGAAAACTATAAGAAGTCTATGGTGCTAAAATAAAATGGGAAATCTCTCAATATCTACTACAATGGTACGGAATTCTTCATGTGCAAGTCTGACTTCCACTTAGCCAGTTTTATCGTTCTCATTGCCACTCTTCGAAACAAACGCCCCACAGTGCCTTCGGACTCTTCGGCCTTTCCGAAAAACCCCGATGTAAATTGTACCCCAAAAGTTCGCGAAGGTTGTTTATTAAATTACCGGAGCGTACGAATCAAGTGGCCTAGAGTGTAGTTTCAGGTGTGTGAAAAGAGAGTTGTCTTCTTTTATTGATATGTTTGTTTTTGGTACTTTGGTTGGGATACAGTGGATGCAGAGTATTTTTTCCTGCGGTGACTAAAGTTTCCGTTTAAGAGATATAATTTCGCTTTAGTTTTAGGTATAATCTGAAGTGGTAGTGAGCACCCACATTACTCGCACAGCGGATGGCCGCAGGTTGCAGAAATGCGATAGACGCGAGACGCACGAGACCGGTCAATGTGGTGACACTTGGAGGAGCCCTATGTCAATTTAATGTAAATGATGATGATGATTGGGTTTACGAGTATTAACTCACCTACTTAAAGCGAAAGCCGTTTTGTGTTCAGTAGTGGGCGAGGATGTCCCAAAGTAGTTCGTTCTTCGATTCCCTTTAAAAGCATATCCTACCCGTGTAATATCAAGCTCCAAAGTGCTTGAAAAAGGCATCCTTTAGCACTATATTAGCACGAATTGATGACGAAAAGAGAGCCAATAGCCGTTAACTTGTTCGTTTTGTTGGGAACATGTCCATCGCATGTAATTGGGGAACTGGAGGGTCCTTATAAATTCTACCGCCGCATTCTACCATTTTACTTTCCCGCGTTCGTATGTAATTTCGGTCTTGCCGCCGCCATTTTCGTTTGCCCTCGTATTTGAATTTCAATTGACTTACACATTACTGTTTACATTGGGTACTATAAATATAATTTTATCGTTCTCGGGTTTCTAACAAGCTTGCGTTGCTGTAATAGTTTTAGGAGTGTTGTGCGTTTATCCTTATGGGAAGCTAAGAGTTAGAGCTTTACAAAGTTGACAACTGTGATAGAGAAGTAAATGATGTTTTCGACATTGACATATGCTATCGAAAAAATGTTGAGTCATAGAAAAAAGAGTGCGTCACTAGGATACAATTTCCTCGCTATAGGTATTATCCTTGACGATAACATAATCAAATGGTGGCTTGGTTTCGCATTGCAAACCTAGCTTACCAGATTATGATTAGAAAGATAGAGATTCTATAAAAGAGAAAACAAACAATGAAGACGATACAGTGCTTTGAAAACTCGTGTGACGTCATTTTCTAAGACATTAGTATGACATTCTTTACGGCCGGTGAGTGGACGTCAGAACCTCTTTGACGCGTTTTATCTTTGTCAATTTTTATTGATTTGATAAAACAAAAATTACGTATCCAATATTTTTCGATAATCTAACAGACGGACTAATTAGAATCATAATTATATTCCTATTTTTTTAAATCGGTAAACATCCCTATTGTATCAAATAATAACTTTTACAACTATGACAGCCCCCGATAGATCCTGACTTTTTAATCCCGCTGTCGAGTGCCTCTTTAGTGGTCGAGCTTTACGTTCTCCGTACAACGTCCTTTGAGCGTCCATGTTTTTGCAAAATGCAATAATACTCGGCCACCAAGTCTTTGTGAGACAAGAACCACAATAACTGTTTTTTGCCCCTATTTGTCAACTGCGAGGGTAGTTTTTATGCGTTAAGAATATTTGCTTATTGTTTCAAGCGCTTTGATTGGTGGCTTATTTTGTTTTTGTTTGTTAGCAAGAGTTTTAGTGTTTTTGTGTGGATTGTCTGTGTTTTGACAATAGGGGATCGGACAAAATAATAATTAGCCCATCAGATAGATTTTCAAAAAATATTGGACACGTATTTTTTCTTTTTTCACATAAACAAAAAATTAAGACTACACAATGCTTCGAAAACTCGTGAATTCCTCGAAAACGTCACATGTTAGTACATTTTTCACCAACAAATGACGTCGCAACCAAAGATCATGAGTGGGGACTCATGATCTTTGACGCGTCTTATCTTCGTATTTTTTTATTAATTTGATAAAACAAAAAACACGTATCCAATATTTTTCGATAATCTAACTGACAGACTAATTAGAATCATATTTTTTTGACCCTGTCCGATCCCCTATTATATGTTACTGTGTTTCAAGGAGCATGCAGCTGCTCGATATCGCTATTAGTGATGACGCAGACTAGACATCATCATCATCGTCTAGCCTTTTGACAACTGTGGTGTTTGGCTTCCATTCCAACCGTTTACAGCTGAATACCATATAAAGGGTGTAAAAGTACCCTTAACGCAAACGAAGGACACTTGTTCTCCCCACCACTGCGATAATTTTTTGGTTCTAGGCCATACCTGGGAACCCCCTAGTTACGGAGATATTGAGGGTCAAAGTTCCAAATTTTTCACAGCTGTTTTTGTAAATACTAGTTTTTCAGGTTATAACTTTACTTAAATTACCTCCATGACCCTTTTACTATTCAAACCATACACTAGCACAATGTTTTAAGAGTGCTACATTGAGTTTAACCATAAAATGAGATTTCTGACCCCAAAATTTTTGCGTAGTGGTACTTAGTTTGATGTACAGAATGCTTGGTTGACGTATGTGTGAAGGGTTAATATACACCCGGTATAGTTAATATAGTTATTGATGAATATCCTACTTATATTATAAACGTGAAAGTTTGTAAGTTTGTAACTCTGGTTTGATCTAGTTTGTATGTATGTTTGTTATTCTTTCACGCAAAAACTACTGAACAGATTTGGATAAAATTTGGTACACAGTAGTAGTTTATAACCTAGATTAACACATAGGATAGTTTTTATCCCGATTGAATCTTCCTAGTATTAAATAAAAAAGATACTTGAGACTTTAGTTTGGGATCAAGCATAGCATTATCACGCCTGTAATCCCCGTGAGCAGATTTGTACCATAGTATAGATGGAAGTATGAACAGGGTGTCCATAATACTGGCCTGTTGGTCTAGTGGTTAGTGACCCTAACTGCTATGCCGGAGGTCGTGGGTTCGATTCCCACCCAGGACAAATGTTTGTGTGATGAGCACGATCATTTGTTCTGTGTCTGGGTGTAATTTATCTATAATATGTATGTATTTAGAAATATATAAGTATGTTTATCTGTTGTCTAGTACCCATAACACAAGCTCTGCTTAGCTTGGGACTAGATGGCGTTGTGTGATAGTTGTGGAATATTATTATTATTATTATTAATACATAGAAAAGGAAAGAAAGGTGTCGGGGAGCTACACCCGCTAGTTGATGTCCTACATGGTCTTAAGAAGCGAATAACTTCAATACCGTCAGTCATAATTTAGATGTTGGTTCATTTCTGTCATATATGGCGCTATAATACTCCCCTTGTGTTAGCTATTTAAATACATTTATAACTAGTTTCAAGATATTTACAGTATTTTGTAAGAATTACAGAATTGTTTTGTGTAAATAAGTAAGTTATTTGATTTAGTTGAAATGCTAAAATGGCGCCAACGATTATTGGAATGACAGCTGTTGAGTACTACAGTCTAGTAAAAATGTTTTAAATAGTACAAGGCGCCATTTTAGCAGGACATTCTTTTCTGAACTATGAAAGTGTAAGGAGCTCTATAATACCTGTGTTAGTACAGTGAATTTTATAATAAACTTGTAAATGTTATGCTGTAGCTATTAATTCTGTGCTTATTTTGATGTACTGACTGCCGCGCTCAGAAAGCTCTAATAATTCCTTAGGCCATTACTTAGTAATGGTTTTGACAGTTTTCTCATACGAAAATATGTCAAACCTTTACTAAGTGACGGCTTAAGTAATCATTAAATGTCTCTGAGTACGGCAGTGAACCCAGTAAATAAATCATGCTTTAATCTGTTCAAATAGAAGCTATTATTTCCCTTTTGCTCTGGCTTGCCCTACACTTGCAATATTTATTTCTATTACATATCTACCCGACACTCCCAGACCCCACACCCGCGTGAAGGTACACGTAACATCTAATCACAGGACACGACATCTGGTCTGCTATCGATCATCCGGTCTTCCAATTTTCCGGGCCCGCGCTCAAATCCGGCCGTTGGATCATCCCAACCCGATAATGCGTCGTGGCTCACGACTCGCTCCTTATTCAATTTTTATCACACATAGGAGAGAAATAAAAAGTGGAAGCGCTGATTTATTTAGGAGACTTTCGGAGCTAGGTTTTGAGCGCGATTGCTATTGAAAGGCGTCTGTGCACCTGGTGTGGATTTGACTGCATTATTCGAGATGCAAATCGTGTTTTGGAAATGATTGAGTGAGACACGGATAAAACCGTTACATCATAGATCGTCGAGCACTTTTCAGGACGTCTACAATACAACGACTCAACATCCTAGTAATTTCCCAATAATATTAGGGTCGATTTCCTGTATAGCCAGATGCCGTTAAATACCTGTATTTTATATGGAGCGACTACATTTCCTCCTTCACAACCCCGTTAGTACCTACTAGGTCATACAATATCCCTTGGTAAAATATGACGGCTCATACTTTTTTATCAGGAATTTAGAATATTCACTTGAAATCTGACTGTATCTATGCTCTTTCAACGTTTCGGACCTTCATGGGAAGGCAGAGTAGCTTCATCAAATGTGAAGGCAGAGTTGTACGAGTACGACCCAACACCATATCCCTCTGTTATCTTCCAAATCAAACTCCTAAAATCAACAACCACCAATAACAAGCTAAACCAACCATCCTCAATATATTCCTTAATCGTTGAACAGTCAACAATCATTGTATTTACATAGATACGCGGCCAATCAGGCGATAAACATTAGCCAAAGCGCGACACATTAACATAATGCACCAAACTGACCTATTACAGAACATTGTATGTACATTTGATGCTAATTGGGCAGTTAATGCCGTGCGATTGATATTGTCATCGTGGAGTTTGTTAGCTTTGGTTTTATTGGACTGGCCGTAGCTATTTTTGGCATTCATTAATAAACCAATAACCCTCCTTTTGGGCTTTGCCGCAGTCGGGTAAAAAGCGAGCATCATAAGCCGAGTCTAGTTAGGAATAACTAGACTCAGCTAAGTTGTTCATATTAACTTTTTGACAATAGCGTGCTGAACAATTACACACAATTTATATTGTTTTTTTAGTTAGTTTGTAGCCTACCACAATGTTGTCTTGTTTGACCCTAAGGTTGACTGGTAGAGAATGCCTTGTGGCATTAAGTCCGCCTATGTATAACTATTGTGCATAAAGTTTAAATAAATAAATAAATAAGTTTAACAATTTTTTTATTAAAGGTTCCTTTGCTACAATAAGCCTGAATTATTGTGGCAATCGGATAGTCCTGTATTAAATGGGGCTTCGCAAAATAAATGGCAAAGATGTAGATATACTACTTGGTACATCTTTGCCTAACCCCTCGAGAGTTACGAGTGCTGCCATAATGTTACCTCTAAAAATCACATACCAAATCGAATGAAAAAAAAAAACCCCAAATATTTGACCACCATTGTTCACTCGCTAACATTTTTAACACGAAAACACGTGTACTAAGGAGGGACCGTAATAAGTTGTGTCGTCTGCTTTGCAAGGGTTGAAGTTTAAACTTTAGCTGGGATGTTTACTGCCACCCAGCAGGGGCCACTTAAAATGCCACATAAAATTTGCTGAGCCAACTCCTCTGGATGTGGCAACAGCCTGTTTGCTTAGTTGATGAAATGTCAATGAAGGTCTGTGGAGTCATGGAGTTAATTACGTTACCGTTCGTGGTTGAGTTTGATGTAGTGGTGACTGGGGTTAATTTAGTTTGGAGTTGTGAAAAGTTGAGCTTGAGATTATAGGGTGTAACTTGGAAGTCAACCCAAAAACGGGAAGAAAATACAAACGACTACGGTGAGCTGTGATGTTTTTGCTAATTAGGAACCATAAAATTCGTAGACAATCGGAAAAATGTTGCTTGAGTAAAGAAAAACATCGTGAGGAAACCAGCATGGGCCAGCAAGCCAAGTCAGGGGCATTTAAAAGGCATAACATATCTGAAACCAGGTTAGGCACTACCTTTTTTTTTGGAGGATTGAAAATCATGAATAATGACTCTTCCCGCCCTTAGGCAGAGCGGTAGGGAGTGTCAGACATCTACTGACTATAAAACACCCATGTTCCTTCTTAGCCCTTTGCATTAGCATTGACAAAAGAAATACAAAAATCAACTTCAGTTTAAATCATACACCAATAGATTCACAGCAAAATGCGACGCACAATGTATTTAAAACAGCTCTTCCAGCCCATCTTACCTCCGAACATAAAACCTTAAGCAGATAATTCAAGCTAGTTGCGTTTGAGTCGCCACCTGGGAGCTCCTAATTGCCTCAACACATCCTACGACAACCTAAGGAACGGTACACACGTCCTGTTTTACTACACATAAAATTAAGCAAACTAATCACAGAAGATTCCATTCGGCAACTGTCCTGCAAACGGAAATTAGGTCACATCTCTTTCAGAGATTTTAGGGACACTTATTTCGAGACCTCAATTTAGTGTTTATAGATGCCCTAGAAACGGATGAATTGAGCTGTAAAAAGATTTTATTTTACGTCTTTCTTAATGGTTTTGGAGCCATTGTTTTGATGAAAATGAATAAAGATTTAAAGAGTCAGGATCTCCTTTTGCTATCAAAATTATGCGTAATCTGTAGGTTGTAATTTTACAAATAATGCGCAAAACTAGTGTTAATTCGATGAGTAACGCTCGCGTGACTTTAAATTCCTTCATGAATATTTTCTTGAATTTTTGTCGTTGGGGTGGCATGGCAGTGTGAATTATTGCAAAACATCGTTTTTATTAGGAAATAAGTAACGCCCCTGGATATTTTTTATAAGAATTTGATTTAGATACAAACTACATCGTGATTATCGAATTCCAGTCATAGGTAGGAATGTAAACTCGACTGGAATTCGACCCTTAGGTATATCTTCAGATTTGATCATTCTTACACTAGCTAAAGCATACTACTAAGGTCAGGTTATGTCGTAGCTGTTAAAATTAAAACAAATATGTCAGTTTCGTAATCATAAACTTGAACGAAATAAAGATGACAACAGAATAAAACCTTAGATCCTTAAGAATTCAGTATGACGATAAGAATAAACACATTCCGTCAGTGTGTACAACTTTGTGAAAACTTTCTCTTTCGCCTAAAAGATTGGATTGCTTCCTTTTGTCCTTTTTTTATTTTCTTTCGAGCTGTTTTATTTTCTTTACTGCGTTTTAACTTTCTCGGACTACTACGCTACAGTTTTCTGAACAATATCATTTTCTGTTATGCTCGTGGCTAAATATTAACAGACAGTTGGGTCGATCTTTACTAGGTTGATCTGTGAATGGGTTACCACCCAATACATACCGGGTTTCCTCGGGTTTCGGCTGTCATTTGTAGAGCTTTGACAGTCGTTACAAATAATCAGTGGCCCGAAAGTCTGACAATCAGTGTTACCAAAGGGTATCGTATTACACAGTATTAACTGGGTTGTGGAGGTCAGGTAGGCAGTCGCTCTATGTAAATTACTGGTATTCAGCTGCATTAGGCTGGAAGGGGAGGCGCTCCGGGCGTCGGGGGCCACGTGACGGTGAGTGATGGGCTAGCTCGCCGTCCAACCGTCTTATGACGACGACAGGCCGTGTCGACGGCGCGTTCGTGTTCCACGCGCGTCTGAATGAGATATCAGCAACATGGGAGGGGACCGTAAGGGCCGACGACGTCCGTCGGGACTGCGGGTAAGGAGGAACATGGGTGGTTTTTTGTCAGTAGAAGTCTGACACTCCCTTTCGCTCTGCCCTTGAGCGGAAGCCCCTTATTTGATGATTTACACCACTCCAAAAAAAAGGGTAGGTACCCCAACAAAGTGCGAAAAGGTTAGCAGAAGATATTTTAACTTTTATGGCCTTAAACAGTTTTCTGAATGCAAAATCATTTTCTGTTTTAATACTTGTTTTGTAGCACTAGCATCAAAGCCGTTAAGAAATTCAATTTGGACAATATACATTCAGTGTTTTCACTATAAAGGTTCGGGTTTAATTTAAACAAAAGCCGTAAACTGGGTGGCTTAACGAGTAGTCACGAGTGTTTCGAGGGTCCTCGGAGGGAACTTGTCCCTCTTTATGTATCTAATCTATACAAGATAATGACTTCGCAAATAAGGTCCCTTTTGTGGCGCTTGATTTTTATTACTGAACTATCTCTGTAACATCTCTTTTGTACCTTTTAGCTGTTTATAGTTCGGCCATCTGACTTCTGAAATCTGAAGCACAAAGTCTTATATTTATCAATAGCTGACTCACGCAACTTCGTCTGCGTCACAATAATATATAGCTTAAAACCTTCCTCGAAAGATCGACTATCCAACATAGTAATATTATTCAATTAGCTTATTCTAATGTTTTCAAAGTCTTCAGAGTAATCTACCCTTAAAACGGAATAGTTACTATGTTTACTGTCGGTAAATATTCTGATTTCAGCGTTAATTATGTTGGTAGTGACAATGTCAGTTTGAAAACTTATAAAGCCTTACAAATTCAATGTTATCTTTTGTCTTATTTACATGATCGATCGATCGTTTGTTAGCTTAGTGAGTTGTTTTTCTATTTAAGTTCCAAACTCATAAATAATTCAGAGGAGATTCTTTGTAAACGTTATTTATTGCTTGAATCTCATTTTCTTTGATTCATTATCATTATTTCAACCCAGAATTACCCTCTGTTGGGTATAGGGCACATATTTCTTCTGCCACTTTTCTATGTTCTATGCGTTCTTCTTCATCCAGTCGTTTCCCGTGACCCTGACGATATCGTCATCCCAATGCACTTTTTGATGCCTCTAATTTCTTTGGCCACGATTTGTTTAGAACCTTACTTCATCGGCCTTCTTCATCTCCATCATCTTTGATTCCAGAAGATTTTTTTTCTCGTATTCAAAACACCATTACATTCGCTAATAACAATCACTGCATCGCCATTCAGATTTCCCACCTGAAATCTCCACGCAATCTCGCTTATAAACGCGTAGGCATTTTATTCCTCTATTATTTCCTCCACAAGATTTATAAGTCGATCGTGCGAACTTGTGCGGACGGGAGCCAACGAAAACTTTCATAATAACTGTGGATAAGTGTAACCGTGGCTTGTCGCACGTACCTACATAGATTGACGCCCGGATTCTAGCTTCGATCACGTTCCGATAGATTTGCTTGGATTCCGAACGGAATCGATATCGGATCTAAATTCGGTCTTTATTATACTTAGAGGAGATTGTAGCATATCAAATGTTTTGTGAATATATACGGACTGAGTGAATGTTGTAGTTGGAAAGTTTTTTGAATAGGCTATTTTACGCGCCATTACCGAAGGAAGGGCTGTTACGTTTTTTTCTTTTGTGTTTCTTGAGCCGTTAGGTCGTGATGCTGAGATGTTATCTTCAGTTGGACACCTGGCTTCAAGGTTGATTGAACCGCGAATGCTATTATAAGTTAAAATATTTCAGAGATTTTTTATATTTGACCTGGAGATCGAGGCACACATTGTGTGTTATTAATCTGGGAAACAACAAAGAGGTCATTAATTATTATTTTTGTGTGGTTCGTGGTCTGCCTGGTGTCAGAGATATTAGATAGACCAACACGGTTTTCAGACTTGGCATTACATGCCGTCGAGAAATATCTCACAGGCGCGCTGGTTTCCTTACGGTGTTCAAAATCAAAATCAAAATCAAAATCAAAACTCATTTATTTAAACTAGGCTGATAATCAGCACTTTTCGAACGTCAAAATTTACTTTACTTTACTTATTTACAAGAGACAGTCCCCCAAAACGCCCCCCCTTCGACACTTCCTAGTGTTTTTGCTGGAAAGAAGAAGTGGCGGAACAAACTCCCCAGCACACATCTGTCTGTTAGGTTGGTTAGAAGAACCAGACTCGATACAATAGTAAGGCAACTATAAAAAAGTATATAATAATAATAAAAAAAAGACATAACATATCAGTAAACTAATCTTGGAGAAAGAACATAAATAAATAACAAACATTGTCTTGTGTTCAACTCAGCGACCAACTGTTCTTATCATTTAAGTAGTCGTTAATGGAATAGTACGCTTTTAAACAAAGATTAGATTTTACTTTGGCTTTAAACGCATTAAATGGCAAGTCTAGAAAAGAAGATGGCAGTTTGTTATAAATTTTATACCAAGCCCGACGAATGAATTATGAACTTTGTGAAGCCGGTGAAAAGGAGCGCGTAGTTTATGCTTAATTCTAGTGTTAAAGTTGTGAATATCACTGTTTTTAGTGTACAGGTGGTGTTTTCCGTCACTGAAGCAACTGCTGGTGATGACGTATGAACAACAAAGAGGTCAATCAAAAGAGGAATCTAGAAGATTCCTCTTATGGGGATCCGACAAAAAAAAACGAATTAGTCCGTCAGATAGATTTCCAAAAAATATTGAACACATATTTTCTTTTTTCACATAAACAAAAAAATATTCGAAATTTCGTGAATTCCTCGAAAAGTCACATGTCGGTACATTTTTTACCTACAAATGACGTCACAACCCCCGATCTTTGAGGTGTTATATCTCCGTCAATTTTTATTAATTTGATAAAACAAAAAACACGTATCCAATATTTTTCGATAATGTAACTGATGTAAGTACTAATTAGAATCATATTTTTTTGACCCAGTCCGATCCCCTATTAACGCATACAGACATAATTGCCCATGACTCCTTAAAGAGACCCTGAAAATCAAAATCAATCAAAATCAAAATCATTTATTTCAAGTTGGCCAGTTACAGGCTCTTTTGAATAGTCGAACAAATACTAAATTTTAATAAGCTAATAAACTAAGCTACAGTCCCACTCACAAGGCATAATAACTGTCAGTGTACTGTAGTTGCCGATTCCAAAGCGTTGGTCTCATGAGAAGAATGGCAAGAAACTTCATGGATACTCTTTTAAATCATAATATTGTTACAAAACTTTGGTTACATCATTCATATCGAGATTGGTATATTATCATGTGAGAACGATGTAGCAAGTTATGCACGATAAGTACAATACTGAATACCACGTTTCGCAGTTCTATCAACAATAAACAAAGATTAGCTCGCTCACAACGGTTGTAAGCCACTATTTATCGGCTAGGGGTAGAAAGGGGGGGTAAAGAAGTAATTCCCACGGGTGTCACGTCTGCCCACTAGTTGTCATCCAGATATATTGAGCGAGCTACTAGCCCACTGACCAGGAAACTTCGTGTCTTATGGTTTATGAATATATTTATATCCTGATTGATTGTAGATTGACGGCGCGGTTGGCGCAGTGGCTCAAGCAATGGACTGCTGCGCTGCGTGTCGCGGGTTCGATCCCCGCACGAAACAAATATTTGTTTGCCCTACAGATAGTTGTTCCGGGTCTGGGTATTTGTGTATGTGAGTTTAAATTGTTGTGAACGCACCCACGATACAGGAGAAATTCCTAATGTGGGGCAAAGTTTTTTTTTTTTAAAAGAGAAAAAAATTTTGACATTGGATGTTTGATCTTGAGTGTCTCGTTGGTTTAGTTGACGCAAGCGTGACTGCTGTGCATGAGGTTTTGGATTTGGGTTAGATTTCCAGATCGGGTAATATTATATTTTGTTTTTCCATCAAGAATTTCTAAGTAGCAGCCACAGAGTCTGAATTTGTGTTCGGTTGATCGCAATAGGCCTGCCCCGAATTACATGGAACCTTACATAACATAACTGGGCGAATTAATGTAGGTGTACTATTACCTAGATGATGATGATGCCATCTTGCCGATTTCGGTCACAGAGACTGCATTCGCTGACTTTATATATTATTATATTGTCAAGAGCTTTGTTGTCCTGCTTTTTCGTATGCTCTTAAGTGGCTAGCAGATCCAACTTTGGGCGAAAATGGACTAGGATTCGAAGATGCCATGCTTCATGTTTATGTTGTGTTATGTTTATTCTTTAAGTATTTGTTTGTAGATATTGAAGTGCTGCTCCGTAGATATTGAAGTGCTGCAACTGCCTCGAGTGGTTTAGGCGCTTGCTTAGAGACCCAGTGGTCGTGGGTTCGATTCCCACGGGACGCATGCTTTGTAAAGTTGTTTCCAGTATGGCTAGGACATTGCAAGCTTGAATTACCTTCTGATAGAAAGATGCTTCGGAAGGCACGTAATAAGCTGGTGGTCCCGGCCGCTAAATAGCGGTCGTCAAACCATGTTAAAGACCCTTGAGGCGGCTTAGAAAGTCTGGCAATATAGTGGGGTCGTTAGACCTTACTGCTGCTTAAGAACAAGAAGTGCAGTATCGGATATTTGGTGGAATCTCTCATACAATGTCGATGAAACATCGAACCAAATAATGTGTTCTTCATATAAAAAAACTGCTGTAATACAACCACATGTTACAAGATCACGATTTATATCGAACAGCCATTATTTATCACAGATGTTTAATATCAGCCATCTCCACAATAGAAATACAAGGATTATTCTCATGAATTTCTACATAAATGTAACAAATAACAATAGTTTCTTATTCGCGTGACTGCAATAATGGAATACATAAATCTAAAGAGACAAATTGGTGTCCGGACAGCGACTGTGGCCTGAAGACGCGGACGCTTCTGTCTGCTTTCATGCCTCTTGACAACGCTTTAGTTGCGTACGAAAACACCTCTATCTGCGTCTAACATCACCTTTATCCCAAAAACACTAAAGTCTATTTTACCTCCCCAAAACTGCACTGAAATATTTTGACTCTCCACACGGTACAAATTTACTCTTTGCAGTCTCAGAAACCTTATGTCGGTGTATCAAAGTTGTGTTTGGTCTATGCCAAAGTTCAAGGTCTGGTGCGGTTGTGACTGCGTGTAGTCCGAGTTAATTCCGTACCGGTCACGTCTCGTTGCCGGCGTCGGACCCGCCAGACAGACTGACATAGAAAATGTCGCTGTGTCTACTGTGTTCCACGTACAAGTTTTTGCTTCCATTAACGTGATACATGGAATAGTGTTTGAATTTTATAACGACTCTGAACACCATGTTGAATTTGTGATGTCGTTGATACCTTCAACTTTGTCTATTTGCTGGTGTAATAATAAAATAGAGTAACACTGGTGTTTATAGTCGTGAACTGAACTTTAGTCAGACTTGACAGGCCTACATGAGACATATTGACAGCTACAATTGGTTTATAATTTGACATATATGCCCACTTTTTAGTATACTATAGTATAGGATGACGTTTTATACATCTTTAAAATTGATAACAGTGACGTATGACATCATTAGCATTGAATAAAGCAGATTGTAACTATGGATTTGACAAGGATGGCTGATGTAGGAGGCAATACGGAGGAATTACCTTATTTAAAGATCGGCGACCATGAAATTCTAGAATAGATTTGGTGGGCGATGTCTCCCTGTTGACATGACAACGATAGTCGGCACTATAAATATGGGTGATAGTCTTTGAATTTTATAACGATTATGAACACCATGTTGAATTTGTGATGCCGTTGATACTATCAACTTTGTAGTAATGTAATAGAGTTAGATTCAAACTGACAATCTGGAACTTGGTAAGCGGTGCGCAGTGGATGGCTTGTTGGTTCGCATTTATGTTGACCGTTGTTATTATTACATTGTCGTTGCAATGTCTATAGATGAAGCACGATTGCGTTAGGAAACTCGATTGTTCAAGTTCGTGTTATGAGAATTAAAGAGCAAGCTAGCGATTCATGCTCGCCCACGATTTTGCTCACGTATTAATTTCAAGATTACTTCATCAACAGCCTATTAATGTTCCCACTGCTGGGACACAGGCCTCCTCTCTCTTTGAGAGGGAATGGGCTATAATCTACCACGCGGGCCCAGTGCGGATTGGTAGATGTCACATGTTTTCGAATGTTTGGTTCTAAGCCATGCCGGTTTCCTCAAGATGTTTTCCTTCACCGTTTTGAGAGCAGCGGTGATGAAATAAATTACATAAGGTAATGTGCCTGTCTGGGTTCGAACCCACGACCTACTACTACTCCCCCGTAAGTCGGGGCCGCCACCACTGGGCCACCGCTGCTCTCCAATTTTACTTAACTAGTTTCTATTCCTGGGTTACCCAAAGTGTTCTTTAGCCTATTTTTTTTTTGTGGTCGTAAATCATCAAATAACCCCACCCCCCCGCTCTTGGGCAGAGCGAAAGGGAGTGTCAGACTTCTACTGACTAAAAACCACCTATGTTCCTTCATTGCCCAATATATCAAGGGCGCGGTATCTCTTACAACATCCTGCAGCCAGCAGCAGAAGCCTCAGAGTGTGGATTCGTGCCCGGTTGATCACAATTAGCTCACCCCCTTGAACATTGGAAGCTCGCCATTTATTACGTGGGACTTCAAAACATAATCGAAGGCGAAATGTGGGGTGTACCTACCTATTATTAGGTACATTTCTTCTCTGCCTATCCGTTTGTGGATTACATTATGTTCTATATAAAAAAAAAACACTACTGTTCATTAGAAATTGTAATTAAATGTAAGAACCAACACAGATGCAGGACATCAGTTGAACACCTGTCCTGTTCTATGAAAAACGCTTCGTTCGTGCGACACGCTCCGGGACGAACAATTTACGGAACCCAGTTGATTCCTCGCTGCAGTTTGTGTGCTCGATTGTCGAGTACTTGTAATTTAAAAGAGGCACAGTCTTAAGCTTGTGTTGAAGTGGTTCGTTTAGAATTTCTGGCCGGACCTTGAAAATTATAGTTCAAATAGGAATCTGGTGGTTTCACTGCAACATACCAAAGCATAAATCATTGAAAAGGAATATACAAACGCGTGGGCCTTGCGATTTGTTTGACTGTGGATCAAGATGATAAGAGCAGTGCCTTATTATCATAATCATCAACCTACTGCAGCTCACGCCCGGCCTTCTCAAACACACGCCAATTACCGCGATTCTCAGCAAGTCTCATCCAGTTGCAGTCACCATGGGAAAATCGTTGCTCGACCGAGCCTGAAAGTGTACTCAGTTTCTGAAACGTTCTTGAAATACTTATACGCATACAAAAAATCTTAACACCATACATCAAAAAACCGTCAAGAATTTTAAAACCATGAACAATGGCATGTCTCCCACGAATCCCAAAGTCCTAGGCGAAATACATAAAACATATTTGTAACAAAACGAGTATATTTCGTTGAGAAATGCATACATTACAAAACTTGCAACAAAGAGAACTAAAACTAAATTCGGTCATTGCAGGACGAAGTTTGTCAAGAAGCAAATTAGTGGGTAGCAAGAAACGTTGTGCATTTTGCGCTGGACGGCCGACTTCCACCGACTTCTAAAGCCGCAATTTGACGTCGCATACGGAAGTCGAGTCGTCTTAACCGTAGACTGTCTGTATATATACTTATGGTGATAAATCCGGTGATAAGCAATGTCAGATTTAGCTATCTATTATGGATTGACAAACTACGTGAGCCGAATTTGATAGCGATGAAATTTTCTTAAATTCAACGTATTCATCATCTACCTAGCCTTTTTCTAACTCAGAGGTCGGCTTCCAGAGAAGTAGCAGTATCTCATATGCAGCAAATGCGTACTCGTATCTGACCTCCAGAATACAGTTAGCACTGAAAATTAAAAAAAAAATCAAAACCCCTCCGTAAGACTGGTTGAGTACTTGTAACGACTGTTAACCGTTTACAAAGTATAGCTGGGACCAACGATTTACAAATAAGTGCTTTTCGAGGCACCGAGGATCGGTATCTTATGGGCGGTCGCCCATCCATGGACCAACCTACGCAAGCGTGCCTTACCCTGAAGACCAGCCTGAGCGGCTTTTATAATTTAACCAAGATTTTTTTGTGGTAGTATCAATCCAAAGAATGAAGAAGAATCCAATCCATAAGTGCAGCGGTGGCCCAGTGGTGGCGGCCCCGACTTACGAACAGTAGGTCGTGGTTTCGAACCTAGGCAGGCACATTACTTTGTGTAATTTATTTCATCACCGCTGCTCTCAAAATGGTGAAGGAAAACATCGTGAGGAAACCGGCATGTCCTAGAATTAAAAAAATCGAAGACATGTGACATCTACCAATCCCATTATAGCCTATTCCCTCTCAAAGAGAGGAGGATGATGATGATGAACAATCTAAACCAAAAATGGACTAAGCAAGATCATACTATCATGCATGAAAATTCATATCATTATCATTCATCATTAAGCCAATACTAGAAAATGAACGCCTTTTCTATTGACAAAATAAAGTGACCGTATCCAGTACCAAGCCACCGTTCTACCGCCTATTTAAATCACCAGTCTTTACTGCTACCACTTGTAATGTACTGTATATTTTTGTGCAAGGCGTATATTTAACCCCATTATGCAAATCGGTCATGTTTGTAATGCGCGATTAGAAAAACGAGCCCCGACACGGACGTTATTTGACGTCAGAAACGGAACTTGTAAGACTTGCGACCGTACCGACGTCAATTCACGGTTTCCTTGTCCGACGTTGTCACTTTTTTCTTACTTTTTAAGTATGAGTTTTCCGTTTTACTCGCTAATACCGAGACGAGTGCTATTTTGATGAATGTCGGAGAGCTGGAGGAGTAAATTTTATTTCATTGCCGTACGCCCTTTGCATTTTATAAGTTCTCAAGTTTAGTCGAGTGTCGCTGTTGTACGAAAGCACCAATTATTCTTCACGATTATGTTTGTAGTGGGCATAAAGGGCTTTCAGTGTTTTGACTGTGCTCAAAGACTTTTTAAACGGTCGTAATTTTATTTGCCTCGTTTACTGTTGTTATCTATGGAAATAGTATCAGGTTTAATAGCCATCATCATCATCTATAGTCTGAAATCACCCACTATTGGGTATATGCCTCTCTTTTCGTATGCCAATCCCCACAGTCCGCTACCAGCTGCATCCAGATTTTTCCGCCGATGACAACTACCAACTTTCAACTACCTATAGTATTTTAAATAGCTGGTTGCATTCATAATCATGAAAGGCCAAACAAAACACATGTTATCCTCAAATTCACACCAAGCCGCCATAATTGTAGGAACGAAGTGACTTTCCCCATTCTCTGTTAATTTCCCGCATATTTACCCAACTCTTACGTTTCCCCGCAATATTAGATTATCTGAATTTATTTTCCTTTCTCCTAGTTGAGCTAATGTTTCTTGTTGTCACACGCCTCAAGGAAACTATTATGAAAGGGGATAAAACAGGTGGTACTTACATGTAACTACGTGTTACCGTTAAGAAAGTTTGTTTTCCCGTAACAGCGTCAGATAGAGAAGTCAATAAGGTTTAATGTGATGTATTTATTGTGGGTAGTTTGCGTGTGGCGCGCGGGATGGTGGGGGTAATCACTGCGTCATTAGTGGTCGAATTGTTGACGCGTACAGACGTTATTAAGCACGCTCTGCGTTTGATAAATTACAGAGAGCCAGTACAGTCCATATTTTAATTTAACTCATATAATGAACTAAACAAAAGCAATAATAAAACGAGTTTAATATAATTCCTGTCACATTAAATTAAATTACATTCGAGAAATAAATCAACGAAACATAAAATATTCACACACAATAGCCGTAAAACGAGTTAATAACGACACATGCATGTACCTATGCTAGTTCCACAGACAAACCATAGATAACCTATGGACCTATACCACACTCTTTCCAACTATGCAACTAATAACCGAGGGAGTATTTATGACTCGCCGCAACGCTCCGTAATTGCAACTTATGATGATTTGTAGCTCCGGCTGACTTAAACTTTCTAGGCAACTACTAGGCAACCATGTTATGTTCTTTGTTGATGGGTGTTGCTGTAAAACTGTTGTTTTGAGCCTTGTTGTTTAAATAGTGTGGTTTGTTCGTCTACGTTTACTTTTTAAAGTACTAAGTGTTGAACAACAAAAATAAACTTGTGGTTTGGTAATTAAAATGCGCCATTTGAGTTTGGGCATGTATAGTTGCAAATAATTAAAAATATAGTCTTTAAGGTGAAAATGCCCATTTTTCTCTTTATAGATCTACATTTTGAAATGAGCAACTCCAGTACTTTCACATGTTGTTATGCCTATTAACTGTGACTGTAGCTTCGCTTTCTTTATTTTTTCATTAACGTTTAAAAGTGTATTTGATGGTCTACTTAATTGAAATAAATGCTTTGGGTTTGAAATGTTTCTGATAGTGATGTGATCCATATAATTTCTACGTTGCCTTTAACACAGTTACTGCGACATAAACCGAACTAAGCTCAAACCGACGCAATATTCTGTTTATAAGCGTTTAAATAATAACATCACAATTAGACTACAAACGCGAAGATACTCGAGAGCTCTTCCATCGCTAAGTCAGGGTTATAACGACTAAAATGCAATGTGTAGTAGCTTGCTTTCAGTTATGGGTTGACGGCGAAAAAGCACTTTAAATTTGAGACGTTCTGGAATAAATTACAGGTTTATCTACCTCTGATATTCGAGAATACCTAAATATATCTTGAAGACTTAAGTTTACCTCGCAGAGCATGAGGTCATGGGTTCGATTAAGTCAAAGAGTGATTCAATTCGATTTCTATCGGGAATTTATAAGTAGTAGACACGGAGTCTGGATTTGTACCCAGTTGATGGTAATAGGCTCGCCCCCTATTACATGGGACTGATGAAATATGGGTGTAATATTAGGTACACTTCTACCTAACTCTGTAGGAATTACAGGCGTGATGTTCTGTAATGTAATATCCTAAAGTTTCCTATCAATGAAGAAACCCTTTGATGGGTTATTTCTGCAAACAAACGCTATTTACTTAGAAATTGGAGCAAATTCCAGTATTAGAGTATTAAATCCCTTTTAACCAAATAGACGAAGCTATTTCAGTTTCAATTAACAAAAACCCATAGTTTCCTCCAGGTTTTAACTCCTTTGGCTGTCGGCAAAAGGTCAAGGAAAAGCGCCAAATCGATTTCAATTAAGGTGTCTAATCGATTAGCGACAGAATTATCAGAGCAAACAATAGACCACCTTGAGGAACACCTCGTCCTCCCTTGTCACTGGGGTTCCGGTATAATCGAGTTGAGATCAGAATAAACAGCCGGCTTTGTAGGCCTCTCCGAAATATGGGCTGGCTAATTGATGTGCATTTAATCTGTTAGTACAAACTCGGAGATAGTTCGTATTAGATAGAAACCTGTAGATTTAGGAGCTGTTAAAGCTAGATCTTTGTTAATGATAATTCGTTTACTGTTAAATGCAACTGTACAAATGGTTCTGCGGAGTCTGGATTTATGCCTGGTTGATGGAATAGGTTCTCGCGCGGGACTGTTTCGATGGTCTAGTAGTCCGGACTACTCTGCTGAGTTCATTTCTCGGTTCGGGCAAAGTGTTATTGGGTTGTGCCACTAGGAATTTCTCAGTAGCAGCCACGGAGTCCGGATTTATGTCCGGTTGATGGTATTTGGTTTGTTACCAATTTATTTTTTTTATTTAAAAAAAAAACAAGTTGCCCCACACTAGGAATTTCTCCTGTGTCTTGGGTGCATTCACAAATATTTAAACTCACATACAGAAATACCCAAAAAAATAAGAAATAATAATAATTACATGGAATTTAAACATAACTGGCGAAACGTGGGTGTATTATTAGGTACCCCTCTGTCTAACCCCTCAGGGATTACACTCGTAATGTTATGTAACAAATGGTTCTGTTGATAAACTGATCAAAAACACCCTTTATTCTAATTCGTTCGTAAACAACTCAATGCCAAAATCCAAAACACCCAATTTCCGTATAACAAACGAAATAACACCTCTCAAACATCAAGATCAACATAAATAACGTTATAATTCTTTTTAAATTTATTACACAATTTATTCCCACCTGGCCCCATTCCCGTCCATTTGGTAGCGTCACCCCAACTTGGGCCGATCGTCGCCCAATAAAACACCTCGTTCTATGGAGATCCCTATAGATACGATCTTTGCGTTCCCTTACACTTTATTGGGTAAATAATACCGCTTTGTCCCCTTGTAATTGTTTCCCTTTTCTCGCCCTTTATTACGATGATTCAGGGTTTATTAAAAGAATTTGTTTCGGCTAATTAGGATTTTTAACGCGTTTTAATTCTTGTTTATTGTAGATTTTTTTGTGTAAATAAATAAGCTGTCTTGTTTGAGATTTTAATTAGACTTGATTTCAAAACCATTTCATCTTTAATTTTATTTCTAGCATTAATAAGTCCACCACGTCTAAGTTCATCTTTTAGAGAAATGAATGTATAAAAGCTCAGTTGTAGTACAGCAGATCTTAATTAAGCTAGTGCAAATTTAATTCCATCTCTAAGTTTTTCCGCAAGATGAACGAAGATTAATTTTCCTGTCTTCTCCGCCTCGTGATCTTCATATAGTAGTTTAGCTTTTGGCTCACGTGTGCTAGCTGGCAGACCTGTTTACGTTAAATGCAGCATGTATCGAACACCTGCTCGCCGATCTATAGCGAGGACATGACCGTAATGTATTGCCAAGTTACGAACAGCATTAGGAGACTTTTTGGTAATGGAGTGCTCCGTAATTCTGTTAAGAACTTTTGTCTTAGACATCCAAACGAATTATCGTAAAATGCTACTTCGGATGATTTCCACATAGTAACGATAGTTTCCTTACAGTAACAAATAAATAAAAGAAAGAAATAACAAAGAAAAATATTCCAATAAATGACCAAACAAATGCTTAGTCAAGTAGTAAGCAGGAAATCCGATAAATCAGGAAAATATAATGAAATGGGATTTAATTAAAACAACAATGACGGTTGTATAAACACTACGACTGCACTGGAACAAGAAAATATTGAGAGCATCTAACAAGGATAAAGGAATAATCGTGCGATGAAATAATAAAAATCGTTTAATACCGAGTCAGTTTCAAAAAACCTGATTGTCAGAGAAAATGTTTGATTTACCCCGATTTAAATTAAAATCTGGAGCTCCATCTTTAATATATTCTATTAAAATGCAAAATGAAGTATTTCGCCGAGTGTTAAAACAAGTGAATATCGAGCTTCTGCCAAATTCACTCGCAAAAGATGGGAAGCATTTCGGAATATTCCAGAAGGTAATAATTTGTATGCGTGACTGTTCGATGGCACTCTATTGGCAATATCTTAAATTGATATTTGACACAGTATAGCTTCTCGAGTTCTCATGTGACTTTTACGACTATATTTATCTCTCCTAAATATACATTAGCTGGTACCTATTTTTGCTCCATATATATTTTTTTCCGTTTCGTATCCGTAGTCCTGTCAGCTTCCATATATTGATTAGTAATTTAGATATTGGAACTGGCGCGCTGGGAATGTGATCTCGACTCTGACATTTTGCTAAGAAAAATTGTTATTGAAGATTATGTTATTGAGGGAAAATTTTCTATTCATGTCTAAAATGCTTTTCAATAGAAAATGTTCGTAGAAATTTAATACCACAAGAGACTTGTAGGTAATATTTTGTAAAATAATTTGAGTAGTTTCGTATAATATATCAGTTTACTTTCGGTAAGTAAATTCTAAAATATTCCTGATGAGTAGTAGACAGATATTTAAAGCCCAAGAGCCAATATTACCCTAGTTTATATTCCGTCGTCGTTGCCCCAAAATTCTAGATCCGTTTCATTTTTAGAACATTTTGTTGAGTCATGCATGTTGGCAATCCATGTTTTACGGTACAAGTCAGGTACGGTCTAGACATGTAAACCAACGCAGAGACCTGAGAGTACCTACCCTACGGTTCAAAATTTAAAGCTCTCATAAACATTGCAATCGATTACCCCCAAGTCTTTGGAACCACGCGAGTCTCGCAAATCACTAAGTATATGCGTCTTACGTTGCAACTTCTCGTATCACAGTTTCTTCAATACTGCCATCTCCTTCCTTATTGTGTTTAAGAGTAAGAGGGATATATACCCTGTTAATTTTTACTCAATTCTCGGCGAACACATTACGTTAATTCGTTCGTGGGCCCCTGCACTCAACACTAAGTTAGTAAGGACGTGAGAACTGTTCTTTCGTTTGTGTTACTGAGGTTTCCTCTGTTCGTTATTTAATTATTGTTTATGTGCCGAAAACGTTTCTTTTTCGTCCGGGTTTTGAGAAATCCATTTCTATTCTTCATGATCTCTGATTTGTCATAATGATTACGTATTGTATGTATGTTTTCAAGGACTGTTATTTGTGGAATATGATATACTTCCGCTTTTTTACAGTAAGGAATTGGTACAAAAGAATGTATAAAATTTTATACGTTATTGGAATTTCCTCGAATTCTAGTTACCTATTAACGTGAAAGCGTCAAGGTGGAGAATATAATACTTGACATACTTTTCATTACTTTTTAATACCCCTCAAGGAAAATATTATATTGTCAAGTCACCCTGTCAAAAAACCACTATGTAGGTATACTTGTATGAATTTATTAAGGCTGTTAATGATTCAGGGGCTATTGCTAGTTTCAATATTTTATTTCATGAACCAATTTGTTACGGAAATATTATACATCGCCGTGACCGGAATTTTCCTCAATCGTGTTAAACAAATGAAGTATCATAATGTTTGATTTCGTTGTTTCAAATGTAAAAATCAATATGAAGTTTTCAGCAATTTACATTATTTCTGACAATAGGAATGTTTACTGACAAAAAAAAATGTGATTCTAATTAGTCCGTCTGTTGGTTTATCAAAAAATATTGGATACGTAGTTTTTTAACTACCGTATTAATCTTTTACTGCCGTACTCAGAGATATTTAATTATTACTTAAGCCGTCACTTAGTAAAGGTTTGACATATTTTTGTATGACAAAACTGTCAAAACCATTATGGCCGATGGTGGTGATGGCCTATGTAATCATTATAGCTCTCTGAGTGCGGCAGTTAGAATCCGTTCCTTAAGATAAAAGCGCTAGGATAGCCCTCGAAATTTTAATATTGGTTTCGTTGTTTGCTATGTGCCGGTCAGTGTCAAGTAGTATGTTGATAGAAATATGAATTGCGACCATAACACTAATGACTTTACTGAGTTATAAATCATTGAAATCATCAATACAACCCTCTTAGTTAATTTAATCCCATTGAATGATCTGCAAATTGCAAAAAAAAACGCAGTAAATTTCGTAAGCTAGCTAGACGCTTCCACCTTAACTAAAAAACTATTCAACATACATCCTAGTCCTTTCCAGACAAGTACCTTTTACGCAACTTCCCTTGCTTCTTTATGCAAGACCCTTAAAGCCATAAGCAACTTTCCCATTTTAAAACTGGTGATTTTGGGCTATAAGTTGTAAACGCCAACATGAATTTTATAGGAGTTAATAGCCGCAGGTTTTAGTCGTACAAAATGAACACAATTTAGATGTATACCTAAGAGTGTAAGGCATGAACCGTTGCAGAGTAATGCACCGGTCGATAGTTTCGCTCGCTAGAATCACTAAGTTTCCTTGATAATGGATATGGCTTTCTCAACTCAGTGCTAGGTTTACTTCGTTTTATTTCATTCAGGGATTTGAGATGCTTTAGGCATGGAAGAGATACTCTTGTAGAAGAAACAGATACCTCGTGTTAAGAGGAACTTCTGCCCTGTTATCAACAGGGCAGAAGTTCAAAATGCGTTTTGTAGTAACTTATTTTTTCATATTAAGTGATCTTAAATGGAACGGAACTGATATTTCCCGATAAATCAACGCTGTTGCAAGCACCATGATCAAGAATAAACTGAAATACTGCGGGTGGAATATCTCGTTAATAATAATAATATGTCTCGTAATATAATAATATGTCTATGTCAGCTTAAAAATATATAATTTTATCTGCTTTTTGAGTGGCAACATAACGTTATAAGTAAGTAGATAAGACGTGCGCTACCTACAACAAGAAATAACCCAAAAAATAACAAAAAAAAAAACACATTTTCGCCAAAAATTTCGCTACTACACTAATTTTTTCACCAAAATAGGTTCTTTTCGTGCCGCATATACATCCTTATTTTATTTTTCGCCATGTTTTCTCATCATGGTTCATAACGCTTCGTACATTCAGCCAGGCTTATTAGCAAAGGCTTCCGTTTACTCATAAACGGTGTTCGCTATTTTCTTTGCAAGTAAACTTTAGTAGAAATAGGTTTAAGTAAGGTTCACCGGCTTACCTGGCGTTTGTTTGAGATAAGAATAGGGTTTTTAATAGTGTCTGCCACGCTTTTATAAGCCCAGAATAGGTTCTTAGTGGAACCCCCGCTGTGTGCTTAATTTGATATATTTTGTTTGGGGAATTTATTGGCGATTAATATTGGGATATAGGAAGGTCTTGTTGTGAAACTTCTAGATAGACTAACCAGGTGACAAAAGAATTGAATGATAAAGTGCCACTTGAAAACGGAAGGAAATATAACTGGTTTTCATAAAAATGAGCTGGAATATTTCTTGCAGGACACTCCACATACTAAAACAACCGGTCAAGTGCGAGTTGCGCTCGTTTATTAAGGTTCGAATCCGTTCATCGTCCGCCCCCTAAAAATGTTTTGATATTCATGTTATGACTGTGTTTATAGCAGCAACAGTAATACATTCTGTGAATTTTTCAACCGTGTACCTATTGATTGTGTACCTTTTAATAATAAAAGGTACACAATCAATAGGAACACGGTTGAAAAATTCACGGTTTAATAATACTGCGATCCGTAATAGGTCTATAGACATTTGAAATTTTGCCCGCTGACAGACAGACGGACATACAATGGAGGTCTAGAAATAGGGTCCCGTTGGTTACTATCAGGTACGGAACCCTAAAAGGTACATCCATAAACTCGCTCAATAACTCAAATATTACTCGACCAAATTAAATCACGACTGTCAACACAGACTGTCATAATAAAATCCTCTAATTCGTGCACAGACTGCACAATCCGACGGGAAACCTGAGAATAAAGGAAATAGTTCGCGCTACGCTGGACCATTACTTATGAAATATCCCGTATTATTACGCAGCTTAGTTCGCCCCGAGTTTTTATTAGAAATGCTAGACGTCTAGGTAGGAATTCCTTTTTGAGTATGACAGATTGTCTTTGTTCATACACCAGGAATTTTATTTCCTAACATATTTTCTGTTGGATGTCTAGATTTTGATTATGATAGGCACCCGACTTTTTATGCAAATAGGGCTAATTGGGATCGAGGTAGATTGAAATTCTGGGGCCTCGGTTTTTATTGAGACATTTTGGACTGTTGTTCTGGGTCAAAATTTATGTGAAGGTAAGATTTAGATTTTTGTTGTATACAGAGGACTACGCAGTTACGCACTGCCTACATTATTTAAGAAACGGATTCTCGCTGGGAATTTCTCCTGTGTCTTGGGTGCGTTTACAAACATTAAAACGCATATACACTTTACAAACAGACTGACCCGTAACAACTATTTGTAGGTCTTAAAAATATTTGTTCCTTGCGGAAATGAAACCGCGACACGCAGTGAGCAGTCAATTGCTTAGCCAGTACGCCAACCGTGCCGTCGAGCGGTCCTTGTACCGTCCTAGCTGTTAAACCACTAAGGCCAAGGTCTGTATTCGTAACTGACCATGTGCTTTGACGAAGGCATTTTCCCGTCTCTGCGATGAACATTTACATTGGAATTCATGTGACAGTAACAGGGATAACTATGTAATAGATCTAGATATGTGTAAATCGGCCCCAGAAAATCTGACTGACTATCACCTGATCAATTTCTCTCGTAGCATAACCTTGTATATTTTGTAAAGTTTTTTTTTTGTGTTTCTGGCCGATAAACTTATAGTAATGTACCCAAGCCACTGGCCGCGTTGCCACGTTGTTCACAAGGTAAAACCCACCTATATAATTATCATGACTTAACTTGAAGATAGAATATAGGAACATCTTGACTTCTCAACAGTTCCCGACAGCATTGACAAAGGCTTCCTCTGAAGTACCCCATACGGATAAATATCGATGCTCATTTCACAAAAACATATAATAGTACGTCTTCTTAGTCGTGTTTTTATAACCAAAGAAGCTCTTTGTTGAAAGATGAAGAGAGAGTGCCTTTGACATTTATGTGGATCCGAACGTTTGATATTTTTTGTGTTATTATTCTCATTAAGTCCTGTTTTTTTAGGAAGCGAAGCTGTTTTTAATGCGACAAATAAATCATTGGTAAAATCGAGATATCGTCTTTGCGGATTATTTACTGAATGGTGTTTTGTCAAAACGAATTGACAAATTGACGTCGGTGTCCTTGAGTATTTGTCTAGGAGAGAAATCTGTTTCATGACTTTCCTTTTTAAATTCGAGAAGCAACTTCATATTTATAATGTACTGTCAGCTGTTAAGATACCTTTCATAAAATAAAATAAATATCCAGTGTAAACAGGAACACAATAAATTCACATGTAGACGTCTAAGTTAAAAAGGAATGACAACTCATTCAATTAAAAGTCACAAAACCATTAACTAACTGGCAGAAACGAACAAAAGATAGTTTTATGACAACCATTTGTTTTAGTTGAATGCAGAAAAGCTGCATACATTCTCATCACTCAAACCTCCCCTTCTCGTGAGCATATTGAAGAAAACAATACATTTTTTCATAAAAAAGTCGTATTGTAGTATCAAATAGGTCATACGCTTAGAAATTGTTACAGTCAAGTAGTAATTCATCAACTATTTAAGCCCTATTAAGAGTGAAAGGAGGTGGTAAAATTGTTCTTTTATAATTCGATAGCACACCACAATATTTTTTTTAATTTCTTTGGATGTGTCAAGACCTGCTGCACTGATCATAAATACATTTGAATAAAGGCAGGAGTCGACGCCGATGTCTATCTGTAGTCGTCACTGTGATGAGCTCCTGGCTACATAATAACAGCTGCACGAGTCGATCTTCAGGTTATGCCGCGCTTATGCCTGGAAGTGTGATCCATTACATAACGAGTCCTTGCTTCGGAAAACCCTAAACCGTTGGATCAGTCAGTCACTTCCTGTAAAATACTTGTATCCATCAGCTTCCGGTAGCACTCGAAGCAGACCCCAACATAGTTGGGAAGACGAGGCAGAAGATGAGAAGTCACCGTGTATCATATACATAGTGTTAGGTTAATTTATTTGTAGTTTATAATCGACTAAAATGACAAATCGAATATTGAGTAGCGTAATTTTATGTGGCAGCACCAACGGTGACGGTTGACAAGTGAGAATAGAGACGCATTCCGGCATTCGATTCGGTCACTTGGTTTTGGAGCGAGCTAGGGGTCGGACGAAAGGAACACACCTAGTGCTACTTTAAATAATTAATATTGCGGCTGAATAATTGTATATTAGCAGTCTGTTATATTTAAATAATTAAATAATATATTATCGTCACACCAAGGAGTTTTATTACAATAGGTAACAGATATCATCATCATCATCAGTCTATAATGTTCCCACTACAGAGACTCAGGCCTCCTCTCTAGGAGAGTGATCACACTATCACACTAATATTATAAAGGCGAAAGTTTGTAAGTGTGTATGTTTGTTACTTCTTCACGCAATAACTACTGAACGGATTTGGATAAAATTTTAGTACACAGATAGTTTATAACCTGGATTAACACATAGGACTGATTTTATCCCGATTTTATCTTCCTATGGGATAATTTTCAAGTTGTAGTGGGCGAAACCGCTGGCAACACCTAGTGGGCTATAATCCTCCACGCGGGCCCAGTGCGGGTTGGCTTTTCCTAGAAAATATTACTCGTCTTCTTTATAACGGTAGGTAATGTTTTAGCAATTCAAACGACCACTATCCAGCCGTTCGCCGGATTTTTGTGAGAAATATCTTTAGTTTAATTAAAACTTAGTGTAGGTTTTACGTGAATCATATTCAGCTTCGCCCGGTGTGTAATGTCTCCCAAAAGACACATTCAAGCTCGTTCCACTTTTTGTTATGGACTCCTATGAAACGCGGGAAAGATTTTTGCTAAAAGAATTTTTTTTTTTTTTTTTTTTTTTATTTAGCCTATTTTGTCCCACTGCTGGGCAAAGGCCTCCCCCATTTCTTTCCAGCTCTCTCGGTGTTGTGCCTTCTCTAGCCAATCAGTCACGAATGAGTCCAAATCGTCACGCCATCGTTTTTTGGGTCTGCCTCGGTGACGACGACCGCCTTCAGGCACCCAGTGTGTGACGGTTTTGGCCCATCTGTCCTGACCTCTCCTGGAAATGTGACCCGCCCAGTCCCACTTTAACCTCGCAGACTTATCGCAATTTTACGGTATTAAAAATGCGGGGTAAATAAAAAAAAAAAAAAAAATATGCTATTTTTTTCTGTATTGTTAAAACGCGTTGATGGATTAAAATGGTTTTGTACATCCAAAAGGGATAGAAACCACTTTTTGGGTTATTGAGGAGACTGCGGCAAAATAAAGTTTTTTTGCAGTGACAAAATTGATATTGGGATACAGCTTTTGGAAAATCAAATGTTATTTTGACTACGAACTGTTCGCTATTACTTCCTCATCTTGCCAATACATTGAGAAACTGCCAAATCTTCCAAAGTAGACACCCATAATCCAAAATTAAATCAAGGCCGTATCGATTAAACTCGTATAATGAAACAAATCCGAACTCCCTAAATTCCAACTGTGAGTGGTCCTTAACAAACAAAGGGTCTGCCCAATTGTTGTCAAATGAAGATTCAATTGGCCCACAATAAATTAGTAACCCATCGCTTTGGCCGGTCCTCAATTCAGAGTCACATGGAGCTCATTGTGTACCGAAGGTTCAGTACAACAGTGTACAGGCTTTATTATGCCTTGGAATTCGGCAGGGGCTGCGTTTAATTGGTATTTCCTAGTTTATCGATAAGTTGCGTTGTGCATATCTATTACAACCCTACGCGTTTTCGGGTATATAGAATTAATTCATATAGAGGTCACGTATTGGAAAGCGCGGGTGTGCTGTTGAATGTGAAATTCGGTGCGGGTTTCTCTTCCTTAGTTTTATCATAATCACAATGCCGCAGTGGCGCTAGTTCTTTACTCGTGAGCTAAGGATCAGGGAATTGAATTTTTGTAGGAGCTACTTTGAGGCTAGACGGTTCTATGCTAGAGTTTTTATTATATTTATAGTTTTTACGGCCTGAAAGTCTGACACCCAGTCTTACCTAGAGATATCGTATTAACCAGTACTTGCTGCATTCAATTAGACTGACAGCCGACTCCAATATACTTAGGAAAAAGTTAGTCAGATGAGTACTTTTTTTTAAAATAAATATTAATCTCCACTTTATGCCTCAGTATCTACCAGTGCCAACCCCCTCTGAATCCGGCCATTCCGGGAATCGCCTTCTCGCTTTGTGTGATGAAGAATTTATGTATTAAAACTACAATCATACATATTTGAATCTGACACAATTATCAAACAAGTTTTGAACTATATCAGTACAGGTTTGACCCACAATTTCAACACACCTCCTTCCTTATCTACAAATATCACCTGGACTGTAACATCTGAAGTTAAATCTCGAATGCGGGGTCTCTCAAGTTTGCCCAGTCAAATACTCGAAGTGACATCGGCCATTATTGCCTTCGTACAAACATTATCTTCTGGCTTACCCAGCTTAAGCATGGAGCCTTTGTGAACCGACTCGCTATGAACCCTGAGGTGGGGGGCTTCTGAATAGTTTAAACGATAAATTGTTCTGTTTGCTATTGTGTGTATCTTCAGTTATGCTTTGGGAGTGTCTGGGAATATTGGTGATTTCTCAAGAGTTTTCCTGGGAAGAGAGTGATGAATTACGTCGACGCATTTGTTTATAGTAAGATAATGTAATAACAAGTGTAAATTATTATTTTTTGGCGGCGGGCTTGTCCCAAAATAAAAATGATCAAGAAACATATTTTTTGTCGTTTTCTAAGAATGACTAAAGAATCTTTATTCAACGAAGATTTAGCAAGTTCCTAAGAATTTGCAAGCCGTAAGAAAACATGTTACTACGACGATCGGCAATTTGTCTAGTTACGCCAAAATTTGCGTATCACGCTGGTAAATTACAAGGTCCTGCGTAATATAATATTCAGTGTCTCCCCTTCATTTACTCGAAACAAAAAATGTCATCCATATTTACAACATTTCTAAAAAAATTACGAAAATATCGCCAAGTACGCAAACAAGCGATACGTACGTTCATCTTGCAAACGATATAAAACAGAATTTCGTAACAGGCAACCCGACACCTGTGTTGCCATCATAAAATACATATATCTACGTAAAAGATAAAAAAAATATACCTAAGCTTTCCACCCCAGTGTTCGCAGATCCCTGATAATTTATCACCTCTATGTCTATATGAATAGGGTTCATAAAAGCCTCATCGGAATTGCCAAGTGCGGTGAAAAATATCTTATTTGAATATCCCAGTGCGGGGGAAATGGATCGGATAACCGTGGAACTTTTAACTGAAATAATATTGTCGTTTGTACTAGAAGGTCCTCAGCTTACCGGTTTTGGGCGGCCGCTTTCTTTTGTTTCTAATGCTCTCAAGTTTTTTGTAAAGACTTAGTTGTTGGGAAGTATTTGTACGATCAATAAACTATGTATTCAAACATTTGCCTTGCTTTCATTATCTGGCACAAAGAACTTTATAAAAAAAATTGTTTGTGCAACAACAACAGTATACGTGTCAAATTGAGAATTGCCCTTTGATTTTTGCCCGTTAAAATATTGCATTCAAAGTGCAGACGCTAGCAATTATCAAGCTACCCGAAGCTGTCAAATTTTTCCGACCAACCTTGAACCCCCTTATACGATTAGGATCGATTTTCTGATTAAAGATATTTGCCAAATAATACCTTGATGTAACACAACACCGAACTTTTCAAATTTAAATTGTTTTGTGGTTACCTACTCCCAACATATTAGCTTTCTTATTATACCTATTTGAAGCAAAACCAGGGAGCGGACATATTATTATAAGCGTTTGAGCTTAGAGTAAAGGAGAACTGCAATAATTGAAAACCAAATTATGTTATCCATTATCGCCTTAATTAATTGATTCTCTCCTTAATTTATTAATATTCTCATTTGTTTGTGGATTAGCACTGCTAATCCTCTGAAATTGCTTAAGAGTAATTAATATAGATACTCATAAATATATATAGTAGATACCTACTTAAATAAAGGGAGAATGTACTGTATGGTTCCAATCCCAATCGTACGTTATAACGATGAATGAGGAACCGTCTAGAAGATATTTAGTAGTAAATAGAGACAGAAATAGACAATACTTTTTAATAACATAAACATTACGCCTTGTAATCCCCAAATGAGTAGGCAGAGGTGTACCTAATAGAACTCCCACATTCCACATTCCTAATAGGAAGCGCGCCTATTGCCATCAAGCGGGCACAAGTCCAGAGTCATTATTTTCTTGGTAGCACCGAGAAATTATGATGACAAATCCTAATAATACTTTGCCCGACCCGGTTATCGAACCCACGATCTTATTTTCAGCGGTCGCGCGATTTTTTCAATACAAAGAAAAATATTAGACCGAATGGGAAGCCGTATCCACAATCGGCATCAAATAAAAATTCATTTCAATAGTCGTGATGTCCCAAAGGTTAGCCAGGTCAAACTAAAAATGCCTTATGTATAATAATTTCGCTATGAAAACGTCTAGTTCCCACTTCGCAGTCAAAGAGGAAAGGGTCCCTTAGATATAATTCCTATTAATTTACGATCATAGTCGTAAAGTTACGGCCGAAATATTTTGCATATGCATGGAATTTGAATATGTTTGTAAACCTTAACCGATCCCTTTAAAGCAAAGAAAGTTAGCAGAATGTTACCCTGGACCTCGAAATTGTTTGGTCAGCTTTGAGAAAACTGGCGTAGTTTACGATAAATTGGAGATAGAATAAAGAAAACCATTTTTTACCTGCTCAACAAATTCTAGGGAATGAGCTGTTCTGTTTTGATGTCTATCTCAATGCATTTATTAAGATGAAACAATTACAGGCACATTTGAAAAAAAAATAAGCTACAGTCACAAGGCATAATAACTTGTGAAAGTACTGTTTCATTCCAAAGCGTAGATTTCTTTAGAGAAGAACGGGCAAAAAATTCCAAGGACATTCTTTTGTTTTGTGTTCAAAAATCAGATCTTAGCAACCAAAGACTTGACTTGACAGCGACTTGTGAATTCTAAATACTTTCGTAGTTTTAAAATGTTAATGAATTATGGATAAATTATGTTGATGGGAGAAACAACAGAACATATCTTAAAACAAATATGCCATAAACATTTTGTAGATCATAGAAAACCTAAAAGATGTTTCTTATACGAAAAAACTCTTCGTTAAGTGCCAGCGAACGCACAGTATTCACTTGCGAACTTCGGGAACAAAGTTGGGGGAAGCTGCCGCTAAGAGCTTTATACGTCCAATATTTCATAGTTTAAAAGACGTAAGCACTGGTATACCTTTTTATTCAGTGTTTATAAAATCTACTAGTAAGCCAGTTTTTTCAGAACTTGGAAACTTGAATGAAAAATGCACAACATCGGGGATTTTGACTAAACTGTTCTGGAAATAGCAGGTTTAGTAAATAATAAATATTCGCTTCTTTGGAAAGGATGCAAGTAAGTACAACAGGGTGTAAAGTAACCCTTCACACATACGTCAACCAAGCATTCTGTACATCAAATTAAGTACCCCTACGCAAAAATTTTTGCGTAGGAGGACTTTTTTTTTGGGGTCAAAAATCACATTTTACGGTAAAACTCAATGTTGCACTCTTGAAACATTGTGCTAGTGGGTGCTTTGAATAGTAAAAGGGCTATGGAAGTAATTAAAGTAAAGTTATAACCTGGAAAACTGGTATTTAAAAAACAGCTGTTTAAAACTTTGAACTTTGACCCCTATATCTCTGTAACTAGGAGGTTCCCAGGTATGGTCTAGAACCAAAAGATGATCGCAGTGGTGGGGAGAACAAGTGCCCTTCGTTTGCGTTAAGGGTACTTTTACACCCTATATACTTACGAGTACTTGCAACCGTGCGTGTATGACCAGATTTGTATGAACGTGTTAAAAGAAGTACACGAGGATCAAAGTAGGTGGCGTTTCGTTGTTTCTGCCTATAATGTATGTATATTATAGAAATACACTTAGTTAAGTTTATTTTGCGGCACGCTATTTGGTTTTAGCTTTTCTCTTACTTATTTTTTTCAAGCTTAGTACACACATCAAAAGTGTCTAGGGATCAAGCATTTTTATGCGGATTTCTTGAGATTGAGATGTGGCTTTGTAATAAATTTATGATTTTATAAATTTATATGGATCCTTTTTGGTGCATTTCATAATTTGAATCAGGAACTGTGAATCAAATTCGAGTAAAAGATGAAAATCAGCTGTCAATATTTTCCCTATAAAAACATACAACGCATTGAAGACATTATTAGTGCTACTGTTTCCCTACTACTGATTAAAACCAACGTTATTATGGAGCGGCGACGTCATTTAAGCAGGGAAGAAATGCTCAGAGCCGTGGGAATGATAGAAGCTGGTTCCCGGCAACGTACTGTGGCTTTAGCTCTGAATACAAGTCAGAGTGTTATCAGTCGACTTTGGACACGTTACCGAAGCACTGGTACCGTGGCTGAGCGCCATGGAGGACGGTATCGCTGCACCACACGGAGACAAGACCGATACATTCAAATCTTAACTCGAAGAGCTCCAACAATAACCGCCGTGATGTTAGCCGTGAGGCTTCATCACTCTTCAGGGAACTTAATTAGCGACCAAACAGTCAGAAACCGCTTGCATGAAGTGAACCTTCATTCCCGAAGACCGCTACGGGTACCACCTATAGCAATGCACAATCGTAGGATTCGATATCAATGGGCTCTTGAACACAGAAATTGGGCAGAAGAACAATGGCGTTTCGTGTGCTTTTCTGATGAGTCTCGTTTTGGTATGAGACCGGATACAAGACGTATACGACACTGGAGAACCCCTGGACGCCAACAGCGATTAAAATCCTGCCAGGAAGTCCATCCTTATAGTGGTGGAACCATCATGGTATGGGCGGGTATTTGGATCGGTGGAAGAACTGAGTTGATTTGGATCAGAGGCAACCTCAACGCTCAAATTTATGCTGAGACCATTGTATCAGACGTCATCGTTCCTCTACAAGTGCAAATCGGTCCCTTATTTCAGTTAATGCATGATAATGCACGACCGCACACCGCAAGAGTTGTAAGACAGACTCTCGCCGCAGCTAACATCAATGTCCTGCCCTGGCCTGCTCAGTCGCCGGACTTGAACCCGATTGAGCATGCATGGGATATGCTACAGAGAAGAGCTCTGCCGAATATGGAGGGTATCCAGTCGCAAGAAGACCTTTTTTTGTTGTTGCAACGAACATGGGCGGCCATTCCACAGCGTGATTTGGATGAACTCATGAGTATGCCAAACCGATGTTCTTGTTTTGTTAGTGTTCGCGGTAGAAACACGGATTATTAATTGTTTAAGTTACCCAATAAAATTTTAAAGAAAACTGTTATTTCAGTCTTTTTTTCGAACTTTAATGTTAGTGGTTCAAATGTCAAAAATCCCTTTATTAGGAAAATGGCAAATTTCTTTATTAATGCAAAGGTGACTTGGTTTATCGTTACTGTGACAAACGAAAACACTTTATTAGATGAATCCTTAAAGAAAATTTTTCAGGAGAAAAGTTATTGCAAAAATATATGTTGATCCCTAGACACTTTTGATGTGTGTATTTCTTGTTTAATAAATTATTTTAAAACGTGGTGTTTTTATCGGCCCGCTATAGGAGTAATGTTAAAGGCAACCATTAACTTAGTACCTATGCCTGCGTCCAATAGCCGGCCTTGACATTGCTTGGGGTCATCCCTTAAAAGCGTCCGTCTTCTTAGCGTGTCGATGACAATTCAAATTGAGTCAGCCTAGAAGTTGGCGACGAGTTTGACTTTTCAGTAGCGTCGGTCAGCTTAGGTGATGTGCAAATATCAAGATTTCTTCTTTCGTTCGGTTTCATTTAAAGAGTAGAGGAAGACCAAAGAAACGATGGATGGACTGTGTGAAGAATGATATGGCTAGAAAGGGGGTAATAGAGAAGTTTGGATGAAGAAGACCTGTTGCGCTGACCCCAAATAAATTGGGTTAAAGGCGTAGCGTGGCTTTGCGGGGCCCCCGTATAAAAATTTGTTCGTCATAATTATCTGCCACAATTCCCAGTATTTTTTCTTGTCTTTTGTCATTTCTGAAATATAAAAAAAAATTGGTAAGTACGAGGGTGCGTTTTTTAGTTCGCGGAATGGGAGGGTAGATGATAAAAATAGGTCATTATCGAGGTGGCCACGACTTCAGCCACTCAATATTAGTATAAATACCAGGTTTTGTCTTAATTGGGTCATTAGTCTTTGAACTATCGTCAAGCAAACAACTCAATCGGGAAGAAAGTGTGCATTATGGAAAAAATCGAGTACCGTGCCGTAATAAAGTTCCTTACCAAGCAAGGAAAGTCAGTTCAAAACATACTGGAAGAGATGGAATCCGTTTACGGGGACTCTTGCCCGGGTAAAACCATGGTTTACAAGTGGCATTGTCTTTTTAAACAAGGCAGGACCTCACTTGAAGGCGACCTGCGGCCCGGACGGGCGATCGAGGTGACTACTCCGGAAATCATTAAAAATGTCGAAAAAATAATATTGGAAGATGCCAGACTAAAGAAGAAACAGCTTGCAGAAATGGTTGGAGTATCGGATACAACAATTTTCAAAATTCTACACGATCATCTTGGCATGACAAAGGTCAGTGCAAGATGGGTGCCAAGAATGCTCACGCCGCCTCAGAAACAACGCCGCGTGGAGTGTTCTCGCACGTTTTTGGACCTCTGTAATAAGGATGGACTATTGAGTCGAATTGTTACTGGAGATGAAACTTGGGTTCATCATTATGAGCCTGAGTCAAAACAGGACTCTATGCAGTGGCACAAAAAAGGTACACCACCACCCAAGAAGTTTAAAGTGTCACAATCGGCTGGGAAAATCATGGCAACAGTGTTTTGGGATTCGGAAGGGATTCTGTTGACCGATTATAAAGATAAAGGCTTTTCTATAACCGGAGAATACTATGCTTCTATCCTCGAGAGGTTGAAAGAAAGTATTAAAGAAAAAAGGAGGGGAAAATTGACCAAACGTGTCCTTCTTCTTCACGACAACGCGCCTGTTCACAAGAGCCGTGTTGCGTTGGCTGCCCTGCATAAGGTGGGCTTCGATATTTTAGACCATCCACCCTACAGCCCAGACCTGGCTCCCAGTGATTATTACCTCTTTCCAAATCTGAAAAAAGAACTTCGTGGAAAGAAATTTTCAACTGATGAAGAAGTGAAGGACGCGGTTTCAGCTTATTTTTCGGACAAAGACAAAACATTTTTTATGAAGGTATACATAAGCTAATTGAAAGATCTGAAAAATGTATTAGGGTAGCAGGTGAATATATTATTATTTTATCTATAATATGTATGTATTTAGAAATATATAAGTATGTTTATCAGTTGTCTAGTACCCATAACACAAGCTCTGCTTAGCTTGGGACTAGATGGCGTTGTGTGATAGTTGTGGAATATTATTATTATTATTATTATTATTATATTGAAAAAGAAAAATAATTTAGTATTTTTATTTTCACTCCTTGCCCTCCATTCCGCGAACTTAAAAACGCCCCCTCGTATTTATTGATCTTTGCATACGCACGTCGGGGGCCCCGTATAATTGATACGGCAGATACGGCGGTAGCTACGCCCCTGTATAAAGGCAGGACAATGGTGATGTTCGGTGTCATTGACAAAATTCTCTCGTAGTTACAGCGTATAAAGGAGGCGTGTATCCAACATCAGACGTCTCACCCTTAAACCTTAGAAACAATCGTATTCTACACTCAAATTAAATACCTCATCTATATTAATCCAGTTCCATTGTGGTTAGAGTTTCAGACGAGAGCCCTCATAATGAGTCCTTGTTTGTGATTAGTTGACCTTTACTCACGTTGTTTGATTTCTGAATTATAATCTTCATTTTGTCCTTCAAAGTTTTTAAGTCTTGGTTTTATAGAAATAATTAAAAATATGATATGATTCTGGACATCAACATTCTTTCAAAGTAAAGGCGTTCGAGTTAGTTTATTATACCGAATATGTTTTCTGTTAGGAATTTCTCAGCAGCAAGACACTGGATTTATACCCAGTAGATGATGCCCAGCTCGGCGTCTGGTACGTGGCACTTTGACATAACTGCCGAAATATGGGTGCTCTTATTATAAGAACACTCCTGCCTTACTCTTAGAGGATTATTGGCACGGTATTAACATCAGAAGGGAGGGCAAGGGAAGGGAAAGGCAGATGTGTATCTATAGTACCTACGCAAACACAATTTTTTATCAGACAGGCTTGCGAACACTACATCAATGAGCCACGATTACTTATATCTTGGATGTGACTAGAAAGTCGTTTGTCACGACCTACCAACTTCTAAAATCCAAGACCGTCCAAGCTGAACCGTCAAGCATCAGCTCTCAAGGAATGCGAGTAGTATGCGTCAGTGGTATCGGCTAGGAAGCACTTCCAGCGTTTTCTTTGTTGGCGGACGTCGTATGGTAATTTAGCTTCCTTCCCCGTGGCCGTAGCCCCATAAATTAGGTGCCAACGCCCGGCCCCGCGCTGAAAAATTACCAACTTCTGCGGAAATCGAGGTAGAGGTGACTGGATGTGGTGTTGCTGTGAAGCGCAGTTTTTGTTATGAGTTGATCGTGGTTTTTGCTGGAGTAACGAAGAGCGAATGTTCGGGAACAAATAAATAGGTGAATGAATTGCTGTATGTGACTGGAGTGTTTGGTGCATGTTTTTGTTCAGTTGTCACTATTGAAACCTAGAGTAAAACAATACATTCACTATTCCTAACAATGCCTAAGAAACCTGTCCACGTAAGTTGAGTGAGGAAGAAAATATCCTCATGATTCAAAGTAATTACGCAACTAGAAAATTATTACAACTAATTAAAATCGTTCCTTTTAATAATAGCTTAATTGCACGATGTTTTTAAAGTTTTTTCATTCCATGCAGTTCTGAGAATAAATGTAAAACATGATGAATAAATGCAAAGCACATTGTAGTTGCCTTTTACCGCGCGAGTCGTAAAATTGTACTAAGGAAAACGGTGTAAAGTAACATAACACTCTTCAGCACTTAGGAATTATTAGTTTTTTTGAAACTGCACAGTTGCACACATGTTACTTAGAAGTTATTGCACATTGTAATCTTATGAAAAATCACCAAAAGTGAAAAAATTATTTGTTGTTTTTGAAGAAAGAAAGAAATTTCTTTTTGATTTGAACATGGATGTTTTTTTAGCTGTTGTGAATTTAACTGAAGTCTCATGACATGACCTGCTTTTTTCGCCTTTTATTACTCTGAAATTATCTTTTTAAGATAGTTATGTGTGTTAAGTTCAGCAAGAACCACCAAGAATAGCATGTAAAAACCCATAATATTGTAACAATATTATGTCATATAAAATTGGGTTGATTTTCGTTTTCTCCTAATGTATCCCTGGTCACATCCAGTTGAAAAGCATCCATATCGAACCGTGTACAAAGTTATGTGAGTTTTCGGAGTTGGTTTTCGGATCATTTAGTCAATAATGTGAGATGGGGCGAGAAAGTTTGCCTTCACACAATGCATTGTTTCGCCCACGGCGGCACAAACGGGAGAAATATGTAGTAACTTTTTTATATTTATGTATTTTAAATTGGGGCTGACTGCTGAGCGGATTATTTCATGCAATATTGTTTTTGTTACGTAAAACATATTATTAAATGTCCCATTTTGTCGGACTGTAGCTTGATCTACCTCCCCTATGCTGATGAATGGAAGACGATAATGTTAGAATGTTTGTGGTTCTATGAGAAGACCGAGTAAAAGCAATACTGTAGGAAGGCATAGACTAGGTTTCCGCGGTTCCTAAGGCGAGCGTAGTACTGGAGCGTTTTTCCCGCGCCACGCCGCCGCCGCCGCACCGCGCGCGCATCTCTACAGGAGTCCGGCCCGCACCGCTGCTGTCGCAATCCTTCACGTTTTGATTTTGTGTTCAAATCGTTACCTGTCACAGTTATTATTTAGAACTGCATTCATTTTATATGTAAAACTCTTATAAAATAAATTGTGGTCGCATTGTTCTATGGATATTTTAACCACTACATTACTTAATTAAGTATAAATCGCTTATGTTGTACTGAATGTAATACATATAACGGCAAGAGAATGATGTTTAAATATCATGAAAAAGATTCTGATAAACCAGTTTACTAAAATAATACAAGGTTCAACAAAGACAGCTTACACGCTCTCTGAGCCTAGCCATTGTTTGCTGAAAAAACCACGTCGAGACAAAATGAGAACTTTTGCAGTTGGATTCAGCACTACAGAATAATTAAAACAGGTTTTAATGTCCAGACTTAAAGCGAAATACTAGTTGAATTATGTACTAGAATATATCTGTGGGAATAATTTAATTCTCTTGTGACAAAGGGCATTCGAAAACCTTGGTTAATATATTGAAATATTTGAAACAAAGCAAAGTACTTAGCATGTTATTTTGTGAATTTATGGTCACAACTAATTAACTGATTGTGGACGTTTACAATGAAATATTGTAGTAATAAACCTAACTGAGTGGCGAGTTGAAACCTTTTAGTTCAATCGTAATGAAAAATGGCACCTCTTGTTATTAATGACTATTGTTAATGGGAAAATTTTGAATGCCATTTGGGAATTATGGATCAGAGTAAGTGTGTTATGTTTTAATTATTTTGGTGGTAATCATAGAACTACATGATACATATTTCTATTTATGTATGACGTGAGTCACGTGGTCACGTCTACATTTTTCTTTTGTTTGATATTAAACCTTTTCTAGTCCTGTTTTAGATGATTGAAATCAGGGAATGGTGATCTTGCATATTTTTTAAGGCATAACGTTTTTTAAAATCAGTTTGGTAGAAAAATTATAAGCTACGTAAGCTATGAAAGTGGTTTACGAAAGGAGCCCAGTGTGCAGTACCGACGAGTATATATATTGGAATACCAAATAAGATGCATTGTCAAAGAAGAGAAGAATTCCGGCACAAAATTTCGTATTCAGTACAAATGCGTTTTCACAACGTTTTGTCAAAGATATTCTAAATAGGAATACAATATTCGTATCAGGGGTAATAAATACGAAAAATGGGGATACATTTATATAAAGAGCTTTCGATTTTCTGGCTAAAACATAACTTTTTATATATTCGCTATTCATGTCAACATCACTATTATTTGGCTTTATAATCAAGCTGCTATAGGTTCCTACTTAACCAGATGTTCATGTTATTCAAGATGCCGCTTGCACTAACACAAGACAAAATGCAAATGTCTATTGGCCTTCAGAGAAAGGTACTTTTCTTTAACGCAAGCAGCAGTTACTTTTTAAACTTCGAACGAGTTCGTTTTAGTCCATAGACAATAAGCTTAAAGACTGTTTTGTTAGTTTTTACGATGGACTTAATTGTCAAGTTTTTAAGGATGCAATAAAATGAAAGTTAATACATTTTAATTAAGATGCTTTGATGGTTATTAGGATGAGATTTAATTCTGTAATCATTTTACTAAGACTAAGGCTTTAAATAGGCAGATAAGTTTTGTCTGTCGTATGAATATTGCGGATAATCAGAAAATAAGTATTCTGGAATAAATAAGCTTCAGACGAATTCAAGTAATAATGAACCAACTTGATTATAAAATTTTTTCTTTAAGTTTTTTCAATGGCGATGTTGAACTTGTAGAAAATGTCTAGCTTAGCGATGTACCTAACGTTTGCCCAATACCTACGTACCTTGCAAAACACACACAATTACTCCCAAAATTACATTACAGCCGCACCAGCATAACGAATTTAGAAACTGTATTGATCTGAAACAAAAATGTCGCCGGCGTGTAGCCCAATTAGAGCTGACACTGATCCCGTCGGCTGCAGCGCTCGAATGCGCTCAAAATAACTGGCGCATCGATCGAGCTCAACCCTAGCGCGGGAACTTTTGAATCATAAGTTCGTAACCTATAAAAAAGAAGATGAAAGATTTTAGTTTAGAGTCAATCGAATGTTACTGGCCGATTTTTAAATGCTTGTTCTTTCAGTTTGCATATTTGAAAATCGAAACTTTCTACGAGTACCTATTTGTTGAGATTTTAGAAATATCTGTATGGTTTTAGTGCGTCGTGGTTCTTTTAGCGCTTGAATGACTTTTGTGACGAGGGCGTTGTTGACAAACATTTGTGTGAATATTTGTGAAATTTGATTTGAAAATACAAACTGGCGGCCATAGAGAGAGGTGTTGAGCGTCCCTCGACCGCTCGATGCACCCCTACGTGTGATAGGCATCATCCGATATACAAGCCAATACGACACAAAATGCGTTTCCCGACCGCGCCGATGAGCGGTGTCGTGCAAGAATCGCCTAAGATTCGACTGGCAATTCGTACAAAATCCATGACGCACTCAAATTATGGATTCCTTTTTCTAGTGACGTAACGAGAATATACGATCGGAGAAAGTATGTTAAGTACGTACCGTGATTTCGAAATGTAACAGGTTTTTTAAATAATTTAAAAACATTTTGTTTTCTTTTAAAAACGTTGCGTATTTGTTTATTTCAGGCAAAATACGCAAAAACACCTAAATATATTTTTCCTCTTAATTTAAGATGAAAGTGAGTTTTCTTTTCGCCGGATCCGTTGCTATGGCGCTCGTCGATTTCATTCATAGCTAATCCTTCGGTACAAATGTATACGACTTCAAGCGATACCTGAGTATTTTTAAAATGGAGCTTCTTTTCATAAAATACGTAATTTAGATTAATAAGTTTTAAAAATACAAGATTTCGCAGTAACATACTCTTTTAAGAGTTTACTACGATGTTAAAATAATATTTGTCCTAAAAAATTATCTTTGCAAATGCCTCGTCGTGATCGTAACTGTAACTACTATGCATGAGGTCCTTTTTTTTTGGGGGTTGGGAAATCATCAAGTAACCCCTCCCGCTCTTGGGCAGAGCGAAAGTGAGTGTCAGACTTCTACTGACTAAAAACCACCCATGTTCCTTCTTAGCCCTATATGTCAAGGCCGCGGTATCTCTTACAATATCCCGCAGCCATGCATGAGGTCCTGGATTAGATGTCCTGTTTGAGAATTAGCATTTTTTTTTGGTTAACCATCAGCAGGGCTATTGCGTATCTTTTAAATGACAGTGGCTAACCTATAGTGCCTATCAATTACTGGCAAATGGTTCCATTTTGTGCTAAACCATAACCAATTTGACAGTTAATCCATAGACAATATGATAGCAACTGTCATTTAAAAGATACGCAATAGCCCTGCTGATATACCTACATATGTTTTCAGTGCCAGCCCCCCCCCCCCCAGTAGAGGTTTTAACATAACTACAGGATGATAAGTTCTAAAAAAATTCACTCTCGTCTACCACCAAAAACCTCAATAATTATTCGTCTAACATCAATAATTATTTTTAAAACTTGTGACGTCGCCTTTTGTTACCCACAAAGCTGTTTAAAACAACTCTCTAAGAGCAGTAATTACAAACTCTTCACGCGACCATCCCATTCCGTGGTCAGTGCGAAACTGAGCGTGTTCGTAATTGAAATATTCCGGCCTCGTCGCCACTGACGCGATGGCGACCACACACCACATTGTTGTCAGCAAATTAACGCATATTGTGTAGACCAAGCTTTATATACTTTTACTCATCAGTTTGTAGAGACTCATTGTGTGTTAATGGTATTTTTGATGGCTGATTGGATAATTGATAAGATATTAATTAGAAAAACAAACGATGAATGAACTCAATGGAATAATATCTACATTTATCGATGAAATTGCAGTAACAGTCTTTGCTTGCACTAGATATTTTTCTCGACGCATATAAAGTCTAGTCAGGTCTATGGGCGACATATACACTTCATAAACCAGCTATGCACTAACCAAACAACAAAGAATTACAGTAATTTATTTATATCGCCTTTACGTCATATAAAAGTTAAATGGCTCGATTTAAGTATTCAGCTTCAAAAACTGATTCAATTCTCTCTAAGATTAAGTATTCTTGTCCTTTATCGTGTTACTACCAAAAACTAAACAAACCACCACACAGACATTAAAAAATAGCAAAACTCACTCTAAATCAAGAGACAATTAGCACCAAACTCTTTCCTCAATCATGAAATAGTGTGTCCATCACGTCACTACAAAGCGATGACGTCATAATTTCTTAAGCAGAGACATCACTGCAAACCAATGTGCGTGTCTGTCAGGTAACAACGAGCTTCGTGTAATTGATGCATTCTGTGCTTAGGTACGGTCGAACAAGATATTAAGTATACAGCCAGCTAACATCCATTTACTTTAAAAACTACATTTAGAAACTGATGTCAAACGAAACAGCATTTGAAATTGTAATTAATATTGCCAGTATACTAGAATTATAAACATTTCTGCGTGTAAACCAAATATCTTGTTTGACTGTACGTACTACGTATTGTATCGTCCTATATATGGGGGGCACGTTGCTTTCATTTGTACTATTACTGACTCACTACGTCTCATCGATAGCCAAGCCAGGCACTGAAATGTGAAACTAAGTGTTCACGTATATCACAAAATTTGTGTGTTTGTTGCGTTCCAAAGTTTATACGACGTTTCATGTCTAGGTGGTGTTGGAACTTATATTTATAATGTAACAAATAATGCGCCTACAATAGAGAATTCGAGTTTGACTTTGGAATTGAAGTTGTCTTTTGTAATTCGATGACGTTAAGGTTTAAAAGGGGATAGAAGCTGTATTATGGTGAACAATTATTTGCAAACTTCTTGACTTTTACATTAAAAATCATTCTACATACACCCTTTTCCCATAGTGATAGGGAGAAACCACAGAACACCACGATGCCACAATGCTTACATATTATAGTTCTTTACTTCGTCCAAATCCAAACCAGATGTTTGAATTTAAAACGAAGTCTTACACACACGCCGGTTACGAGTACTACGCACGTGTCCTTTCGGAATTATTGGTGTTTAATTCAAAATGAGCTGATAAAATTGGCGGATTCAAAATCAAAACTTAATTTTAAAAAAAAAACTATCCTACGTATTATATTATATTTAGTTCTTAAAACAGTATGAAGGTGAAACAATCTCTGTTGAAGAGCAACCAAAATAGTCTGGCCGCATCGACCAGATTTAGCTATTCTGGGCGACCCAAGTTTTGCAGCAGAGTCACTGTTTTAGCTCCTGCATATTGGATAAACCTGTTCTCTATATTGTATAGGAGTTTGATTCAGAGCTACCATTGTTTCTGGAGGTTTCACCACGTGTACTGTGTTAGTGTTAAGTTAAAATATGATCGGTAAGTGTGAGACTTGATTTGAGACTTGATTTGTAAATGGGGATTGTTCAGTTTTTAAAATTTGTGTTTATTGCAAAATCATTTCGAGAAATAAGGTCTCTGATTATTTATTTCTCGTTGTAATAAAGAAATCCTACTAATATTGCGAAAGTTTGTGAAGATGAATAAATAGATGTTTGTTACTCGTTCACGCAAAAACTACTGAATGAATTTGTATGAAATTTAGAATACATATAGTTTATAACCTAGATGAACACATGATATGTATCTCGGTAGTATGATCCTGTGAGACAATAATCGAACACCACGTGGGCGAAGCCTCAGGCATAAGTTAGTAATCTATAATTATGTATATTTTTGAAGAAATATGGTAATCCGTAATTCGAACTTCAATGACGCTATCTCAAGAAGGAATATTGTGAAATACGCTTATGCAGCGTTCAGGTATGGGTACCATGAATTCAGTACATGACTCTGCAATACACTCTCTTCATTTTCCGCTAATAATCACCCAAAGTAATTAATATTTTGCCAATGAAGCCACAAACAATATAAACGTCGGCACAGTATCGGATGTCGCACAATGTGATTGTGAAACAATTGTCCTTTCAAAAACAGATTGGGTTTGAAATTGGTGTACTGTAAGTACCTATTATGACGTTACTAGCTCTTGCCCGTGGCTTCGCTTGTGTGAAGGTAGGAATTAATTTCACAAAAGTACGGTAGTACGGAAGCTGATCTCACATTGTACGATAAGCCCATACAAAGTGCGGTCGTATAGCTTGATGTGTCGCCGTGTGTACGTGTTCCCGTAAGAATCTAAAAGTATTCTATGTGAAATTTTCTTAAATTCCACATAGAATACTTTTGATTCTAACAGACAGACTTCCCTTATTTTATAATTGGACATTCCAGGTAATTTGATTTATTGTATTTCCCTACGTACCTACCTACCTAAGTACCTACTAGTTTCCTGTTATATTTTTGTTTTGTTAAAAAAAGTAATTTCTGAAACCACTGCAGGACATTAGCCTTACCTTACCAGCGAAGGACCAGTTCCTGCACTTGCGAAAAATCTCGACAGCAGCTATAATTTACCTTACATTTTAACAAAACAGCACCCTGCCGTTATATTAAAATGTTACGCAGATAGTACCATTCCCATAAAATACAATTTTACTCCGGTTGTATTAAATAACGTGTTTTATCCGCTGCTATCCGGTTCAATCCGCCTCGATCCGGTTGTAACCGGCCCGGAGCGACGAGGCCGACGGTTCGCGCGGCCGCGTTTCGGATTGACGTGTAATTTTGTGATCGCGCTGCACTCTATTTGCTATCGTGTCTTGCTGAGACGGGAATAGAAAAAAAAAGTAAAAGTATTAGTTGGTAATTTAAAAGGGTAGTCGGAGAAATCGAGAGGGTAGTCTTGATTTTTTTTGCATTCGAATTGTTCAAGCAGAGTATAAAGTTTTAAATATTTAGATTTTGTACTCAATAGGTATAGATAATCCCTGTTTTTATCCCCATAGACTGGATACTTATTCATTAGTTAATAATAATAATTGTTAATTCATCAACCAAAGTTGCAGATTAAACATCACAATACGATACATCACAATGTCGCAAAATCTGTACCTACAATAGTTTATATAACCGCCTCTTAAACAAGTTCGAATTAAACTACGCATTTTGTATTTAATTAACTACAGATAGCTTGTTTTTTAGCACGTAACTATGATATCTCGTTTGAGAGAAACCTCAAAACGTAAAGATAATCTTCTCATAAAGATTAATCTATAAGTTCAAATTCTTCATAAACTGCTGTCCAAAATGTTACATTTTTAAGCAGTTTGAACTTCCCAAGATGAAAATCCCGCTAAAACAATCACCGCTTACTTCTATAGTTGCACAAAACGCAATCTAAATGCTTATATTGCCGGACGAGCGTCATAAAACTCGATGTTTTAAAATCTTCCTTCTCCCTCACTCTTTAGAGTTAAGTACTGGGAGTAATTTCCCATTTTCGTCTGCACCTTGAACTAAGTTCTACACTATTGTACTGGCTCCTACTCGTTGTTTCGAGTATATTTTAGAATTTTCTGGTTTTAAAAGTGATGTTCTTTCGAGAATGAGTCTTTGGTCCAGTAAACTTAACTCTAGCAGCAGATTTGTGGTTATAAGTTGCCATAGTAAAACGCGGCTTACAGTTTTTGTGAAATTTTCCGTTATTCGGCTCAGCATTTGGCTGGTTTCCTGGTATTCAAAGTTTCAAATGTGTAAAAAAATTGATCTGAAACCAGATCCAAGTTAAATAAACTAATATGTAATTTTGCTTTTCTATCTACAGGTAGATTAAACTACGTATTAAAGTGTGTTAATTTTTACCATTAAATTTTTCCGTTCATTCAGCTGCATTCGAAGGCGTTTGAACTACTTTCCTTTCCCTTGTCGAGAACCATCGGTAGGAGCACAAGCATTATGTGGATTACACGGAACGTTCCGTGACGCGCGAAATGACAACTTAAGCACCTGCTCATCGCCTTAATGTCGAGGTGAAAAGATATCCGACGCCCCTGATAGAGGGCTGCTTATTGGAGATTATATATAAACTAAGGGGAATATTTTGTTAGGGGTTTTTTTAGCAGAGCGGTTGAATTGAATGTTATTTAAGGGGTTAAATGGACAATAGAAAGGGGAACTCAGGAGAAACTTGCTACTTAGTTTTATACCAGACTGTTAAACGAGCCGTAATAACAACATGATTAAACTTTTATCAGATCACAACAGAATTAAACGCAACCCATGCATAAAAATGTAAATAAAAAGCGAACAAACGCTTGTCTAGCCAACTTCATAAATCTTAATGAAACAGACTAGACGCGGGTCTTAAAAAAGGAAAATATTTCAAAATACAGACATTCATAAACCACGTACTCGGAGACAAAAGAGAGTATTAAAGTATACATTACAGTTTTTCATCGCCCCAAAAGGAGTAGGGCGTGAAAAGTTTCACACGTAGATTTTATTCCTCTATAAAATCGCACCGGGTGTGACTTTTAAATAAGATCGTGTTACTGGGTGTGATATTTTTAAGAGAACGCCCTCTAGTGGGCCGCTCGCGAACGTTTTCATATGTAAATCGAATTCGCAGACTCGCCCCAACTTCTCTCGCTTTGCACAAGTTGTTTTTGTTGGTAATGACGGGTTTTTTGCTCTGAATTCTAAGGAGCACAATGCTTTTATGACTGCATTGCACCTTTGTGAAACTTTACCATAATTGCTTTCACAACATCCTGTTAGTATTCTCTTTTCAAAGGTAAATTTGAAGTTTAACGGTTTTTTGTGACGCAAAGACGTTTATGTTTCTTTTTTATTTACATTATATTGTTTAACGGACGAACAGGATTTAATCGTCTTGAGAGTAAATGTCTTATCAAAGATCTTAAGTAAGTTCCTTAGAATTAAAAGGAGCTTCTATGGATTCTCTTTCATTGTGCTAACTATCCGAATTGGCCTTTAGAAGCAGAATTGCTAATGCTCATCTCCTTACGAATCGCCATTTGCAAGAACTCGAGATATTTAATGAGGAAGCTTATAATTTATTTCTGGAAACTGTTAACTATATAAATTAAACAAATCAATTGTTTGGGTGGCATCCAAATATCTGTAGGGTAAGTCCTTACTACATTATGAGCATCCCACAACGCTGTATCCTAATTTCTGGGTATGTTCCAATCAAACTTAGTACAAAGGGATCTTGTACAAAATGGTTTAGGGTTAACACGAATAGGACGTTCTTTGCATGTCTTTTAAGGAGAGGTTGTGTAGATATAATTTAATATGTAGTAATGTCATGTCCTTCTAAGGATAATTACTATAATGAAGAAGTACGTTACTTTCTTTTAAACAATTGTACGACACATACACTAGTATCGGTAGTCGTGGACTGAACTAGAGTCGCACTTGACACGCCTATTTACCGCCCTTTTAGACATATTGATAGCTACAGTTTGTTTAGAATTTCATATAAACGCTATCAATTTTCAACGCAGAATGACATCACAGACATCTTTAACATTAATTACAGTGACATCTAACATCTTTAGGATTGATGAAAACAGAAGGCAAACTATGGATTTGACAATGATGGCTGATGTAGGAGGTGATGATAATGTACCTACGGAGGAAGTATCTTATTTATATCTTACTTATAAGATCCGCCAATTGCGGGCAAGAATTTCTAGGATTGATTTGGTAGGCGATGTCTTCCATGGCTCAGTCGCAAAATATCTACTGGTAGCAAAATGTATCTTTCTTATAATGTCGTTTTCGCAAATTGACGCTCTAGGACTTAATTTTTTTGTTTTGTCAGTTTTATAAAAAAATTGTTTTTTCCGATTTCTTATTGTGTATCACAGTGTCTTGAGGCGAATGTCTATGACCAGTTTGTGTTGCCAATGATAAAATAGGCCTCAATCGAACGTTTTTTTTTGTTGTCATGACAATGGCAGTTTCAAAAACCCAAGTTTAAAAATGAACTTGAGTCGTCACTATAATTATGGGAGCTAGAGTCTTTATGTCAAGTAACAGGGCCGTGTAAACAATAATACTTGCAAGCAACTACGATCTTCCCCAAATCTCTGTACACTTATTTCGCGCATTTCCTACACACTACCAAAAGAAACCCAATGATACAAAAATAAACAGTCACTCCAAAAAAGCTGTAACAAGCGGTAATGCCCCAAGGTATCGTTTAGCTAATTTCGAGGTTAACCTTAGATTAAGGAGGCGACCCCATCAGGGTGACTTTCCCTGCCAAATACACGTTTGTGTGTTGATGTGTTTTGGCACTACTAACCGATGTATGGTGGAATGGTGGAAACTGTGCAACCGGCCGCTCGTCCTGTGGTTTACTTTCGAACTAATTTGACCACTTTTGAATGTTTTGGTAAAACAATTTTTGGCAGTAAGCTCGATGTTTTTTCAGTTCGTGGTTGATTTAAATTGGATTTAGAATTTGATGAGATCTGAATTTTGATTGTTTTGTTGACATCTCATCTACGGTAAAAGACAGCTCCTAACAATAGAGTTTTTGGATGTATTAAGCAGGCATTTGTACTCTTGGCAAGGATAGACTTAAATAGTGAAGTGTCACATCAAGTCAGTCCATTATTTGCGAGACTATAGTCTTATACACTTAAGTCTTATACAACAAAAAACTATTTTAATACACTTCTGCTGTTGTCATGAAGAAAGTAACGACAACGTTTTATGTATTGGATTATTATATTGTATCGGCACTTAACCATAGAAATCGTTGTGATAACCCTCAAAAAGCCATAACCATATTTTTCGTAGTAATTTTTCCCTAATACGATATTGGAGAACAGCCATAATCCGTCGGAAAACAGGGATAATGCGATAACCGCTTGTTAAAACGTCTGTACAGTTATCCCCCTCGCAGCTTGTTTGCAGTTAAGTTTAACCCACGCCGGATCAAATTCAGTTACTATAAATATTTTCACGCAAACTTTGTCCTCACACAAGAACACACGGCTCATGTTTGCTTCAAGTTCACTTGGTGAAAATTCCCCGCAGTTTTGTACGTTACTGTTGGCCTGTGCGGCAAGTCCCGCATTTTTGTTTGATGTTGACAACGCCTTAGTACCTTTAAGTTTGGTTTTTACCCGACTGCGGCGAAGCCCAAATGGAGGGTTATACTTTGTCTGTTTCTGTTTCCTATTTGTATTTTACTTTAAAGTAGGGACGTTTCTTCTTCTTCATTTTGATCTACATCTATATTCACCTCATTACCAACATAGTTAACAACAACAACACGGTTACAACAACAACAACGACACAACAACATAGTTACAACATCGTTTTAAGTTACTTATACTAACGCAAATGTTATTAGTATGTATATTTAGGTTCAGGGTATTAGTGTGTATGTGTGTTAGGGTGTTATTAGTACTTATTTTAGGTTTAGGTTTATCTTTGTTACCTGAAAATAAATGCATTCTATTTTAAAGATCTTCACGTGCCTATATTTTACCGCGTTCAGTGAAGTTCGACCTTTTTCAACCGTATTGCTTAGAGGCTGTCGTGTAAAGCCAGTGTGCGTATTTATCTAAAAATGTAATCCGGGGTCGACGACTTAACGTGCTTTCCGCGAGGCACGGAGAAACGTCTGTATGCTGCTGGTGCTCATTTATCCAAGGACCATGGGGTGTAAAATGGACCTTTCATAATGGTAACTGCGTTTGTGACCATTTTACACTAGCGGACGTCACGCGGTTTCACTCGCGTACCCGAATACAGAAATAAAAAGCCTATGTTACTCGGGTGAATTTAGCTTTCCAATGGTGAGAGAACTTTAGAAATCGGCGCAGTAATTTTTGAGTTTATTCATTACAAACATACATGCACACACACAAAAATATAAATCTTTCCTCTTTATAATATCAGTGTAGATTTACAAACTCCAGCGAGTCAGTCACACTGAACGACAGTATGTCCCTCAGGTAAGAGTAGCAACACGTTAAAACGACAACTTCACTGCTATTTACAGAGTTGAATTTCAACGCTATCGAATTTCGCCCTCATAAACTATTCCGTTGCCAGAAGTTTCTGTGTACGGACTGCTTATATGTGACGTCACTGACTCGTGGCTTCACAAAAACTAATGTGTGTGGCCTTTAATATGACAGCTTGATGTCAGTTACGTTAAAGCTCCTCATAATTAGCTGTTAATGTTTCGCGTTTTGTATGTAGCGGTCAATTTGGACAGTTATTTGAGTTCCAGTAGTTTTAGCTTTGTAGGATGAAGTTATAACTTCCTGTGTGGGTTAGTTCATGTGCTTGTTTTAGGGCCTATTTCAGCACCTACCTACTATTAAGTGCTTGTTATTTACTTGACAGGTAATTTGATCCAAATTCTGTGGCATTTATTCAGTGATAGTGACTTCGGGCAGCATAAAACTTGTTGTTAGTCTGCTCGTCGTGTAAATATCGGTATACTTACATGCAAGTAGAGATAATAATGAACCAGAACGGCCCAATGTACCTTCATCCAGCCATGGATGGAAATTAAAAACTTAGGTATATTTAGCCGTGACTTCTTTGCTAATTAAAACAATTCCTGGAATGGAAAATCAAACAAAAATAGACCGTATATATGCCAAAATTTATTACGTTACTTCGTAGTCTATATACCAAGTAACCAAAACCGTTCATTATATGAGTAGGTGTAGGTGCGTTCCACTTTGGAATTTTCGCTCAACAAAAAAGTTATGAATTTAATCTGGCCCACTGTGTGCAAACATTTTTGGGAGGGCCATATTTTTTGTTATATTTTTAATGAGTTTTTAACGTCTCTAAGGAAATGATTGAGAGTGCCTGTTCGACAGAGTTTTATGAATCGAGAAACAACAATGTTATTTTTGGAAGTCAATAGGTACAGCCACGAGCACCAATAAAGTGCACACGAAGGAACAATGTTGATTAGCGTTTTACATTTTGGAAGCCATATTATTACGAAATAGGTATTATTTCAAAATAGAAAGTAATTAGTTAATTACCCATGCACCCAGGTCTCAAAACAGTGAAGGAAAACATCACGAGGAAACCGGCATGTCTTAGACCCAAAAAATTCGAAGACATGTGACATCTACGAGTACCAATCCGCACTGGGCCCGCGTGGTGGATTATAGCCCATCCTTCTCCTAGAGAGGAGGCCTAACTTCCTGCAGTGGGAACGTTATAGGCTGATAATGATGATGATATACATCTTTGCTCGTGAAATATATTTTTTTGCGGTTTGTGTAACAGCAGCCACATTTAAGTGTCGATTGATTACACTATACTTGCTGAAGTCGGCTCAGGGACAGATAAATATTCATAACATACTAAATTTCTTCCCTAGGAGCCTTAAGGACCACTTTAAGTCTTCGGTAAATAGTTTAAACATGTTTTGGGGGTAATGAGGAACAGGGTGTAAAGTTCCTCATCCCCCATAGAAAAGTGGGCTAACTGCCCGACATATGTAAGTCGGGATTTTCTATATATGCTAATGTGGCGGATAACTTTGATAGCGCGATGCAGGATTTGCCTATTGTTAGTTAGCATCGGTTGCGATAGATGGCGCTGTCGCCGCAATGTGATAAGGTAAGGCCTTATGTGTTAAAAAAATATTGAGATAGGTAGAAGAAAATTTCGTAAACTCATTAGCACCGTTCATGTTTTTGTTCTATAAAGCTTCGTTACTTATATTTAGAACATTTAAGATTTATGAGTCTTCTCACAAACGTGGGCGTAGAAAACAACATTTGAGTTGTTTTTTGCTGACGTAGAATCCCAGCAGTTACCTAATCAAAAAAAATACTGAAATAACCAAGTAATGCCATATTGGCACCCAACAAATAAACTCACAAAATATATCACGATCTATAAAAGCAAAAACATATATGCCAAACGTGATATCCACTATTATCAATCTACTTATCCCTTCAAAGCCCATAGATCCAACATCACACATACGCGTGTTCACAAATACCCAGGATTAAAGTACGGACAAACAGACAGACCCGAAAACCAAATATTTAGTTCATCTGTGGCGATCGCTTGCCAAATAATAGCTCCGGACTCCGCCTGTTGCGCGATTAGAATAATACTAGCTTATGCCTGCGGTTTCACCCTCGTGGAGTTCGCGTGGTATCTTACTCCCGGGATAAAAATTACTCTATCTGTTTATCCAGGTTATAAGCTAACTGTGTTTAAATTTCCAAATCCAGGCAGAAACCTTCGCTTTTATAATATTAGTAGGATTACAACTCGCTAATTTATTGAACCGAGTTGCAGTGATATACCACCCCGGTGCGCCATCGGCTTAGCCGCACGCAATTTTCACGAATAATTGTATTGAGATTGTACTTAGTTTGTTGAAAACTGTTATTAAATAATGCTGTTTTTCTTGTGAGCTGTATGGAGGAAAGAGTCTTGTGAAAATGTGCTGAAAGTGCACATACTTGAACTGTTTTGCTTGCTCGAGGTTTTTGTGTACGAAAACTTAAAATTCTGCAGAAAATCTGCTGCTTGAGAATGTGTGCCAAAACAAAGCAACCAGCTACCGGTTTTCATGAAAATCTGTTTCAGAACTCCATCCGTTTAAAAACATATAAAAGAAGTGATATATAATACATAGCCACAATGTGCAAAATAACATCTTTCTTTTCACTTCATCACAGAAAAATCTTTCAATCTCATACAAAGCTATAATGAGTGACCAGCCTACCATTAATTCATATCCCCATAAATATGAGATTTTGTTTGATACATCAAAGGGAGAAAAAGCTGTTGAATTGGTACTCAGGCGTCGGATGCCCGTAATTGAGTTAGTACCCACACTCCTCACTCCCCTTAGAACGAGGCCACGACATCAGCGGCGTGGCATCAATTTTAATAGGGCTAACAGCTTTCTTGACGTTTTAAAAAGGTAATGCGAAAAAAGTTCCCGTTCCTTTGTACACTGATACCGTTTCAGGCATGTGTTGGCAGACCCATGATGTCGCTGCTCTGTAAAACTCCTGTTTGCAACTAAGCGTTTTGCACATGTCTTCTTTTTTTAAAGCCTATACTGTCCCATTGCGAGGCAAAGAAGCCCAATTCCTTGCTATTTTCTGGTGCTTCCTCGAATCAGCCCTTGCAGTATGCATCCAGATCGTCTCACCGCTTCTTTCTGAGCCGGCCATGGCGGTGCCATCCGACTTCCGTCTGCTGCTTGTCTTACGATACGGCTTAGAGGTTTATAAGATTCCTTTGGGGTTATTTTGCTTGGGTTTGGGATTAGTATCTTTGGTACGTTTCGATTCTTAGTAATTATGAACTCAGCGCAAGCGTACTTCGTGGCTCCAATCTTCAAGAGTTCGCGGCGGATATGAAATCAATGCGATGAATAGACGAGAAACGAATTGCGGGGATCGCTCGGCGAAAGTTTGTAGCAGACAAACCGACGATACGCCCTAGATATATCTACACTGATGTACGAATATTAATACATTCTGATTTTATTGAGTTACTTTATTAGGACCACTGTCTTTTTTTTTCATAGAGTTTATCTGTTGATGTTTTTTTTGCTTCTTCACGATTTTGCCATCGCATTGACTTACGCTCGGTTTTCAGGTGTTTTTGTTACCCAGTTTAAACTTTTTTGTCTCTTACCCACAAGGCACAAAGCAAATAAATCGTGACGAGAACTTTTACCATTTCGCCAGTGATTTTTAAGTGTAATAGGGGGCCAGCCTATTGCCATCAACCGCCCCAGATCTAGATTCAGTCGGTGCTTCTGAGAAATTCCGGATGGATAAATCCAATCACACTTTGGCTGAAATGGGAAACCAACCTAAAGCCTCGTGAACAGCTGCCGCGCTTGCTTTATATATATAGTTTAATACCAAATAGCTGTTAAACCCTCACATATCTTAATGTCATATGTACTGGTATTGGTTGTATGTATTTCGGGGAACAGCGTCGTTGACACGCGGTTCCGGATTACCTCCCTCCATCGGGGGATTACAGACGCGGTTTTATGTGCTTATGTAGGTATTGCTGTTGTTTGCGTACTATAGGAGAGAAACATTGTTTATTGGTCTAGCCGGTTGCGATGACTTGGAGTTCTTGTATGTAGTTTTATATTTTTAACTTTTCTAATCTTCGTTAACATAATTAGCTGTGTCGTCATCCTTATGCGGAGTGCAATTCAGTTCTTGGTGCACTCCATCATCTGGCTAGCTTTTTCTCAAATATATTAGGGTCGACTTCATTCTGGTCTATCCGGATCCAGCTAAATACAGGGCAAGCACAGTTATTGGGTCATTAAGGCTCGATCTCCTCAAGTCATAACTTTCTATAATAAAAATATTCAGCCCTTTTGAATATTTATTAAAGGTAGGCTTAATTTTATCTGCTCCTATAAGTACTGTCTTATTCGTATTCACCCTCTTTAAGACGACACCATTTTATATTTACCGTTACTTTGGTCTTTCCTTTTTGATTATTATACTCAAATCTCTTCTAAAATACCACTTGACTGCCCCCTCCAGCGACAAACGCTCGATGTTACGGACGTAAGTCGGCATTTAATTGGAGCCGAACTTAGTTATGAAGTTGAGAGCGACCGATGGACTCGATCCATTATGGATTACCCGTGTTGTTGTAATGAAGCTATTCAACTCACGGAATTATTTAGCGATCGCGGTTCCTATGAATGTGTCAATAGTTCGATGGATTTCCGAGGAAATAACTACAGTAGTTATTTCCTTTAACTGTGTTATAGTTACGAATCAGGGCATAATGATGGCTTTGTACCTAATTCGGTATGGTTAATTCATACTGGCTTGATTATTAATACGAAGTTACTCCGATATCCCGAAGAATTGCCAAACTTATGTGACAGTGAGCAGGGCACATTGTACGCCGAACGGATGGCCGACGGAGCCGAAAAGTTTTGGAGTGGTGACCGCGAACCAGGTTTGGAAGGCCTCCTCCTAGGCGAACCGATGAAAGTTGTGGAGATCCGCTGGATACGAGACTTGGGGACATTTAAAGTTGGCCTGTGTTCAAAAGTGGACGCCTTTCAGCTGAAATGATGATGATGAATCAATACTATACTAAAAGTAGAAAAAAAAACAAGCAAAAGAAAATCTATAAGCATCGTACTTACATGTTTGAAATGGCTAGTAGTAAATATATATATAAATATATATCGTATATTAATCTTTATTTTATTTCTACTTGCGGTTCTATTCTTACAATGGAACCAGCAAGCAGTGCCAAAATAGTAGCGTGTACAAATGCTCGTGACAAAATCAAAGCACCACCATAACTTCAAACAAAAGCCCATCAACAAAACAATCGAATATCAATAAACTATAACCGTTCCTCCACTCCCGAACGTATAGCAATTATAAAACCGCTTTATATAGTAATACACCGTTCATTATTCCCGAATAATATGAGAGGCTGCGAGGCGGCGAGCGTTCCATTACTGAGCATTACTTATTAATGCTGTGGCGGTCGCCTGCGCCGCCGCTCCCCGCAGACGTAGTACAGACGGGTTTTATTACGCTTTAGGGCGTGGAGTAGGAAGTAAATGGAGTGCTAAGGTGTGTATTTGTTTATAGAAGCGGTTATAGCTAGTTTATAGCGTGGATTGTAGTTTTAATCTAGTTTCTGGAATGATAGACGTGGAACTCGCTAGCGAATTTTGGCAATGAAATTGAACGTGGTTATCATATGAGAATTTTGTCAAAGACAGCCGTCTTTGACAAAAATCTCATATAATTAATACACACAAAGCTATTGAATGCGGTTTAGATGTAACTACTGGTTGCGTTCACTTTCTTTGATCCTAGTGACTCTTGTAACAAAAACATTAAAGCCCCACATATTTATCGCTAAATACAATAAGCATTTAAAATGATAACGACATCTATTTCTGTAAATTGCGATGAATTGTTTACTTTTAATTGTTTTTTTTTGAAGAAGTATGTGCGTAACAACTGGCTTTGTTCATAGAAAGGTTACGCTAAGATTTATAGATCGATAGAAGTAAACATAAATAATTGCCTGACTTTTTGGTCGAATGAAAGAGTGACAGGTGATCATGAGTATGCTTTGATGCCCGGGGGTTGTGCTAGGTGTTTTATGTTTTCGCTATCAGGAATTTCTCAGTTGCATTCACGTTTTCTAGATTAAGACGCGGTTAATGACAATGTGCTCGCTTCCAATTACATGGAATTTAAACGTACTCGCGAAATGAGGGTGTGCTTTTAGTTACACCTTCGGATATTACAGGTTTGCTGCTATGTCAAAAAATGTGTGTTTCTAAGCGATCCTGATATCATTCACCTGGCCTCATCCAGGACTTTTAGCTGCCAAATAGTAGTTTTGGTTCATAAAACAATTTCAACGGTAGAAAATTTAGTGATGTTTTAAAAGATAATCACTTCATTTCATTACTACTCCATGTACTTAGCTAATGTCGGTAGTGGGTACTAAATGGCGCTAGTTTGATGACAAAGTTCTTGCGGTTATCGCATAATACTATCCTGGTCTAAATAGTGGAATTTATAGGTAAACTGTCACCGATCAACCAGGTCAGCATCAGGATTGACTTGCGGAGGAATTATTATTATTATTATTATTTATTATTTATTTATTTAAGCAGGTAGATACTTGCTACACTTACAGTTTGCACCAACGCGTGCAGCAAGTCAACAACACACACACTAACTTAAAAATCGTATGCAATAATTAAGCATAGCTTTATTACTAATCATAAACAGATCTAGATCCGAAAAGTCCTAAGAAAAAACACGTTACTAAGACAAAAAAAAATCATCATAAAAACAACATCTTGTCATCATCAGTATCTTCGTGCCCTTATCCCATATTCTACATAAGGACGGTGCAACGCGTTTTTTTTTACCATTCTTCCCTGTCAGATGCCACTGCATCATTTACTTCTTCCTGTAATATCATTTCTCACACAATTCATCCATCTTTTCTTTGGCTTTCTTTTTCCTCTCCATCCATACACATTCATTTCCATTACTTCTTTAGTCACATGCACTTCATTCATCCTCTTGTATAAAGTGAAAATCTCCAGCGCTCTTCTCACCTCCTTGTAGTGTTTATCGTATGTTTTAAGCACTGTTTAAAGTTCGACCAATTCAACGATCAAACATAGTCCTTATTTCCATTTAGACAGAATCGATCTAGAAAAGATCTCAATAATAAAATCGTAGACGTTACAATTCCTACATTTACACAGAGCGAGGAAATCAAAGTTTTATTAGATGCGGCAAGGAATGGGACTCGCCAGTGAATTACGAGCCTAAGGTCGATTGCTTCGCCGGCCAAATTGTGATAGGTCACGTTCTAAGGAGTACCAGGACTTGAGGAGAGGCGAGGAGTATTGACTGGATTTTTGATACTAGTTTTATCTTGAAAGATTATTTTACACAAATGGTTGCGAGATTGAAATACTAATTAACGATTGTATTGAAATACCATCAATAAGCACTGGTAGTATATTGTATTGTTTATTCGGATTCATGTGCGTATTGTGTAATTATTACTTGCTTCGGTGGAGGAAAACGTCGTGAGCAATGTTTCATTACAGCTATAAAGCCCAGTCCTATGGGCGACATAAAACTCTTGACTCCAGGTTAGAGACTAACCACACAAAAAGAAAGAATAATTTGACGGCACGGTTGGCGCAGTGGCTAAGCGATTGGACTTCTGCGCCGCGTGTCGCGGTTTCGATCCCCGCACGGAACTAATATTTGCATGACCTACAGATAGTTGTTTCGGGTCTGGGTGTGTTTGTGTATGTGAATTTAAATGTTTGTAAACGCACCCACGATACAGGAGAAATTCCTAGTGTGGGGCAATGTTTAAAAAAAAAACTTAAATAAAAACCCAATCTTATATTAATTTCCAGCACACAAATAACAAACATACAAATACGAAAACCAATACCCACAACACAATAGAAACAAGAAAATGATTTGCCTCAACCCCACAACGAATGCATACGTCTTTGTCTGTACCAGGAAAACATAATTTAGCAGGGGGCGTATGCCAACCAATGTTTAAGTTCAGTTTCCTATGCAAATCGAGTTCGTCACGGCATTCGACCAGGAACCCGAGGTGCTATAAACAATTGAATCTTCATATTCAATGGAATTTGCTGGCAAGCTCTCACGTGTAATCGAAGAAGACTACAAAAAGTAGTTTCCCACGTTACTAAGTATAGTGAAGTAGTTCGTGTGTGTCATTTAATAATGGTGTATCAATTTGCTTGCTTTTAAGTGGAATTTTGACAGTATACGGTGTGGAGTATGTAAGAGATCCTACTTGTGAAACCGAAAGGTTAAGTGGGTTTGTTTTCAAATATTTGGGCGTTGGTAACGCGTCACTGTTCAACATTCCATGGAATAAAGTTTATTTTTAGGTACTGTTGAAAGTTAACCTTTAGTTTTAAATATTTCTATCTACGCCCACGTTGATTAAATGATAAGATAAAGTAAAGACTAGCTGTTGCCCGCAACCGTCCTCCGCGTGAATTTGATTTTGTTAACACTTTTCTGAAATAAAATTAGTCTAAGTTGCTCCTTTGCACATTAGCTGCCAGTAGGAGATGAGTAAGCTGGAACAAACGGACGGACAGAAAGACATACAAGTTTTTTAATGAAATGTTATTTTTTGTTTTAAGTACCGTAATTAGTATACTTACACTTAGCAGCTGTTATTGTGAAATTACAAACAGATTGAAAATAAAGACAACTTTACCCAATTTAAAACCAAAATATTCCATGACGTGGAACGTAAACAACACTGGTTTTATTAAAACGTCCCTTACAAAAGACCTCTCATAGTCATCAGTTCATCACTCTCGTACTTAAGTAGTACTTAAGTGAAGTCACAAAGATTTGTACGACAATACACTAAATCGAGCCATTAGGAACCGAGTGGGCACTTAGTTCGTCAGATTATTGCGTATCAACCTTCAGGGAACATGTTTATACAAATTATGTGATGTCTCTTTTCTTCACGGTGGTAGTGGACTTTTTGTTTATACCTTTTCTGGAAAGTGTTTAGGCCAGTTTGTAGCGACAATTACTAAAATGAGATTAGTGCTAAATGCGATCTTTGTTCTACTAGATTTCTTTTTAGGAACAACTATTGTTTACATATTTAATCCTAAGTAAGCTAAATAAAGACTTAGCAAATGGTGATTACATACGTTCATTTAATATAATAAATCTGGAGGTAACCTTCATCAACATTACTATTTTACGAGCCCAGGTACAGGCTAATAAATACCTAGTTCTTAACCTATGACTACTAGATTTCCTCTTCCCCGTAGAAAAAAATAGGAAAAACGTGTTACTCTAAAATTATGTACACTTTTTGTAATTGAGAAGTGACAGCTGCATGTGCCTTGAGCACCACTAAGTGAGTGAGTGAATGAAAGGCACTTTGTTCGTCAGACGAACGATATCAGCTATCTAGCAAACAACTTGAGAGCTTGTCACGGTGCATGACGTGGCTGTCTTAGGGTTAGCGCGCGCTCATCGTGTCTTTTGTTGTTGCAAATTGTTAAATCTGGTGATGATATAAATGTAATTAAAAGCTTAGCTTTTAATTAATTGTAATTAAAGCAGGCTAATGTAAATTCAAAAACTAACAAAAATATAAGCTGGTTTCAAGCATCTGCCTAGGTACGAGTATTTCAATACAACATTTACAAACACTCATTTTTTGAATATTTGGACATGGCTGGCTTTAAACTTGAGATTGTTTACAATTTACCTGGAAATAATTCGGAACACACGTTTATATAACACATAACTTCGTTGCTGTATACTGTGATATAACCATAGGGGTAAACAAATACATACATAGGTACATAGTCTGACGACTTTTGCCCACGGTCGAAACGACGGGGGATCTAAACCCCTTAAAAAAAATGTCCACTTAAGTAGATCATAATAACATAATAAATTATGAATTACGTTAAAATGTAACTTTTATGAATTGTCACTTTGTGAATATTTTACGAATTAAAACGCAATTCATATTATTACGCTAGAATCTGCTACAGTGGCCATTTTAGACCCCCAGAACGCCATCTGTTACAATCCATACATACTTTTGCATCTAAACAACGTTCATACGTATCTTGATAAACAGAAATCTAACAATTCCATCTCACCATCAAATTCAAACTATCCATCTATCCAAGAAATTTGGACATAATATTCAATCAGTTCGCATAATTTCAGCCTCAATTATTCGAATGCAGATTCTAGTCTATACCTACTATAGAGGTGGCATCACAAGCTAGTCGAACTGGAACCAAGAAGTTTGCTTTCTGAATTCAATCTTCAATTAAATGCTGGCTATTCGAACGGCACGACTTCCTCCAACCGCCTCATTGGTCCAGAAACTACGAATCATTTTAAAGAACCAATATTATAGTTTTCTTTTTTTTAAGTCAAACTTGGAAATGGATTCCTTTGCCTATCAAGAACTAACTTCCTTCTTTATGATGTCTGTTAATTGGTTTGCGTTTTTTTTATTTATTTGAATTCGTTGAGAGATATTTTTAAGATGTAGTTTGTTTCTTTCGATTCGATTCCGATTCCCGAATCGGGCAAAGTGATATTGGATTTTTTCATTAGGAATTTCTCAATAACAGCCATAGTGTCTGGTTTTAAACCTGGTTGATGGCAACAGGCTTGCCCCCTATTAAATGGCACTCAAGAATACTACGAATATAGAGATACGAAATGTGGGTAACAAAAAAAAACGAATTAGTCCGTCATATAGATTATCAAAAAATATTGGACACGTATTTTTTCTTTTTCACGTAAACAAACAATGAAGACGATACAGTGCTTTGAAAACTCGTGTGACGTCATACTCTAAGACATTAGTATGACATTTTTTAGCGGTCAGTGACGTCACCAACCCCCACTCAAATCTTTGACGCGATTAATCTTCGTAAATTTTTGTTGATTTGATAAAACAAAAAATACGTTTCCAATATTTTTGGATAATATAACAGACGGACTAACTAGAATCACATTTTTTTAAGTCATTAAACATCCCTATTGTTTAGTACACCTCTTCCTAGCCCATCTGGAATTACAAGGCGTAATTTTATTATACTCATTTGCGGTTTTACATCCGTCAAAAATGAAAGGAAGTGCAACTAGATTTGATTTGAACACTATTTTCTGTGAATATCTTTCCCTTACGTCCAAGCTAAAGTACTGCAGGGAATATTCTTAAGTAATCTCTCATATTGATTTTCTTCCGACTCAAAACGCAAGCAGAAGAAAAATATATATCCACCTCCTTTTCAAACATACAGCCTGATTCAAAGATATATAAAAAAGCCCATTCGTCATTGTCCGTTTTAGGGATTCGCCGGACAAAAGGAAGACCTGCTCCATTTCTGATTACCATCTGTTGTAATAAGTATATGAATGGGTTCCGCCCAAATCCTAATTAGGTTCCAACCTGTATCGTTCACGGTTGAAACTTGGAGAAGCGTTATCTCTTGGTTTATAACCCTCGGTAAATATGTTTTTTACGTTCAATATTACAGGTAAAAGTGGTTACTGATTTCATAAATAAAAGTTCTGAAATTGGTAAGTCTGGACGCCATTTAGATGATGGATTATTTGAACAAATACAAAATAATAAAGAAAAATGAATTTACACGGTATTTCGTTCAATCTTTCACAGCTTTGATAGACACATACGCTCTCTATTATTCATACCTATTTACATATAAAATGCGATATAAACACGTAATATATTGATGAGATACCACTTTTATAACTCACAGTACATTTACGAGGGTAACAGGATAAAAAGTAGAAATCGTTTGCAAAGACTGTCTGCGCAATCAGGTGGAAGGCGCAAAAAACTGAGAAAATATCGAACTGGTGCCATTTAAAAATAAAACAACAATGCATTTCAAAAAGTTAGCAGCGTAGCAGATGGACGGTAGATCCAACTGCAATAATTGATCAGCAAATCGAAGTAAACAGCCACCAGGCAGACACTCATGATTGCCTTCAATAATGCAACGTTCCATGCACGAAACGTATTAACCGTCCGAGTTGCGTAGCTTGATAACCCGATGCGGAACTTCGGGCGGCTCGACAATCCCATTTGGTCGAATAATACGGCATTTATAATAAGCGTGCTGGCGTATGGACGGAGCAAACAAGGCTTGACTGCACACGCTATTAAGATATTCAAACCCGATATGGAACGACCATTGACTTGACATGTACTTTTTAATTATATTTCACGTTTTATTGCACTAGTGGTGTCCGTTTTATTTATGAATATAACGTTGGATCTGCGGGGGCTATGAAAATTATAATATTTATTGCTTCGTTCTTCGTTTATTTTTATAGCTCCTCCTAAAAACCTTTGGGCTTTTCTTGGTTATCTTTTATGTTTATCTATTCATATACTTTTAGTGGAGTCTGATCATTAAGGGAATATATGTTGAACTACCAAAAATCCTGATACAATTTTGTAATACAACTTATTTATTCTCATTATTGAAGCTTAAAGTATGGGTTTGAAGTTCGAATCCTAGATATGCACCTGAGGTTTTTTTAATTCATGTGCGTATTGTATCGGTTTAAGGTCCTCAATTCGACTGGGGAACATTAGACACTAATCCAATGTATCACTTGCTCGGTGAAGCATAACATCTTGAATTAACCAATATGCCTGAGAGATATTTCTCTAGAAAGATGTAAAGCCAAGTCAGAGGCCCATGGTATTAAAATCCTTTTTTTTTTTTGGCGGGTGGAACATCATCAGCGAAAGGGAGTGTCAGACTTCTACTGACGAAAAACCACCCATGTTCCTTCTTAGCCCTGTATGTCGAGGTCGCGGTAACTTGTGAACAACACGCAGCCCCAGACAGCAGGTCTGACAATAGTTACCAACACACGATAAAGACGAAGCGTAAAATTATTAAGTCAAATTAATTCCATTTTCCGTTAACATTTCTGTAGCTCCGTAAACACCGTAGCCATCAGTCGTTCTTTCCCATAATTCTGTTAACCAATTAGGGTTACAAACCAGTTTTTAAGTCATCGCCGTCAATCAAGACGGTTACATCATCCCTCCACTTGAGGGGATGAACGTACACCTGTACCGAATTAATTGCCCCGCCGAGTCCAGCTAATTATAAATGGGAGTGATATATTATATGCTTAACGAATTCGGTAATTTCGCCTCTGTGGACCGTTTAGTTTTGATTTCAGTTGACAACTGAACAAGAATGATTTGGATTCAAATAATACAGTTTATGTCAATAATAAAATTCTATAGTTTAAAAAATATTCAAGAACACACTTACGTCCTTTTTCATTCCCGTCTTCTTCTCTGCAGTTTCCACATCCTGGGAATGCATAAAAAACAACTAGTCCGCCATATTGGATTAAGAATGACGTTACTTTGTTAAACATGTATGGTCATCAAAACTATAATATGTGTGAACATTTTTACCCGACTGCGGCGAAGCCCAAAAGGAGGGTTATGTGGTTTTACCAGACTGCGGCGAAGCCCAAAAGGAGGGTTATGTGTTTGGCGTGTATGTAAGCATGTATGTAAGTATGTATGTATGTATGTCCGTTTCTTTGTTCCCTAATAACTCCTAAACGGATGAAGGGATTTGAATAAAATATACGTCGTTAGATTCATCTTGATGGCGCGAGTGTCACTGGCTACATTAAAATTAAAAAAACAAAGATAATTGCTGATTTTGGGAGCCAAATCGTGGATTTGAAAAAATTAAAAAAATATATGACACCTATATGTTTAAAATAAATTCAAAGTCACAAATTCAAACAAACACAAAAGTTAAATCATCTGCCAAGTATTTTATGCGACCAACGAAAGAACAAACACTAAAGAACTAAAAAGTTAGAAATAAAAAAAGTAGTTAAAAACTAAAAAACCCGGCTGAAAAGACTGAAAAGCAAAAAACAAGCACATTTTAAATTAAACAAAACTTGGAAGCAGGCGGGGTTCATTTGAATATTAAATTATGAAATGAAAATAGAATGGACCCCGCCTGCTTCCAAGTTTTGTTTAATTTAAAATGTGCTTGTTTTTTGCTTTTCAGTCGGGTTTTTTAGTTTTTAACTACTTTTTTTAGCTCCATCGGAACCCAAAAAGTGGGTCAAAAAAAGTAGTTTAAAAACTAAAAAACTCGACTGAAAAGACTACTTTTTAAACTACTTTTTTTATTTCCAACTTTTTAAATCTTTTGTGTCTGTTCTTTCGTTGGTCGCGTAAAAATCTTCGCAGATGATTTAACGTTTGTGTTTGTTTATATGATTTGTGACTTTGAATTTATTTTAAACATATAAGTGTCATATATTTTTGTAATCTCCTTTTAAATCCCTTCATTTTGATACCCTACTCGATGGTAATGGAATTTTTTTAATTTTTTAAAATACGCAAAAGCCGCAAATTTATATTCTTTTTTAATTTTAATGTAGCCAGTGACACTCGCGCCATCAAGACGAATCTAACGACGTATATTTTATTCAAATACCTTCATCCGTTTAGGAGTTATGAGGGAACAAAGAAACGGACATACATACATACAAACATACATACATACACGCCAAACACATAACCCTCCTTTTGGGCTTCGCCGCAGTCGGGTAATTAAACTTTCAAGATTTTTTAAATAGTTGCAGGTGAAGCTAATCAAAAATTATTAAAAAAAAGGTGAACTCTCTCCATTTAAATTTGAAAAATTGTCGTTGATTTTAAACTAGAGCATTGGCAATTATTTGGTACAGATTACAAAGAAATAAGTTAAAATGAGGCTGTGGTGTTAAAATAGGGCAAATACTAAGTTCAAAGTGGTTTGCGGTTTGAAGTCTTGATTCAAGAAATGCGGCGATTGATGTCTTTATTTTAGTTTTACTCTATAGCATTTCTTTACAAATCAGTACTGCTTGTTGACCAAAGATAAAAAGAAAACTATCTTTTGCAAAGAGATGAAATCATATGATAACAAAAAACATGATATCTTTTCTATAGACAAAGCTCAAATTTCAAATAGATCGTTTATTAGATTAGGTTTTGACGATTTCTTTGAAATATCAGTCTTCAAAGAACATAATTACTTTCTTTTCGGGGAAGCCAAAGTGTATCAGAATTTACTTGGAACAATATTTATTGGTGAAAGTTTCATACAAGTGACTTGCTTGTATCAAACGATCCTTCGTTTCATGCCAGTGTTATTCGAGTTGTGTTGTTTTAATTGTAGCTAAAATATCATATTTTAAAGGGCTCAAGTTAACTTGGCGCAACTGTAATTTTATGGTTTCCTTTCTGTTAAGAGTCGGTATATGGATGATTTTTCGGGGATGTACTGTCAGTGTCCAGAATTACCTGACCTCTCTTTTCCCACCGCTTACCCCCTTCTTCTTCACTCGATGCGTCAAGTAATGCTGGGCATTGACTATACATAGTACGTCTTCAGTACCGGGGTAAAACATAGATACATTTTTGCCTGCCTTTAAAAACAGAATAACAGGATGTTTCCGAGAATCTTTTATGACTGGATATTATATGACAGGAAATGAAGCCATTTAATTAAAGACTACGGTTACTGTATGATCCTCATGTAACACGATTATTACATTTTGTTTTATTTATGTGAAAAAACAAACAATTACACATTAATAATTACAATACAATAGGATACAGAAGTGATACAAATGTAAAATTTACAAATGTGGAATGATATACATTACTTAATAATTTATTTTCGGTTTTAATTGAGCTTATTTTCCTTATCTACTACTAAGTTTTTTCTATTCAACTTAAATTCAGCCTGTCGGGTTAACCCAGAGTAAAGCCAATAGGCATTAGCCACTGACATTCCATTCTCGACGGCGTCCTAACCTAAGCGAACATAGCAATAATTTTGTTGGCCGACCCGAATGCGTCGCAAAAAATGCCATTCGAGCAAATAAGTGACATATGAACGCCACAAATGAGTCTTTAAGCGCCCGTTTGCTAGAGTTAGGAAGGTGGGATATTTTTATTAATACATGACGTAGCATCATGCTTGTAATCACCGAATAGTAAGGTAGATGTGTACCTTATAGTCCACTCATATTTTACCAATAATTTGGAAATTTTATTTACATCATTCACAAACTACAATTTACAAAACTAAAATTATAATAAAATAAGAACGATCTTATTGCCATTAGCCAAGCACAAATCCTAACCCCATGGTTGCTACTAAGAACTTCTTTCCCTTTTTTAACCGACTTCCAAAGAGGAGGAGGTTCTCTATTCGTGTGTTTTTTTATAGATGTCCACCGTTATCTCCGTCAATTGTAGACCGATATTCAAAATTACTTTTGTATTCGATAGAGTAGAGAAGGTCCCATTGTCACCAAGTCAGAATCTGATGAGGGGATCCCATGGACATCGAGGGCAACCCTCAAATTTTATAGGCACACAAAAATCGAAAACAAACATACAAATGTCACCATCTTCAGAAGTTAATTTCTTCTGAATTTTATTTTTTTATGTTTTTGTTTTTTCGATGTGGTTTTTTTGCATTTTTTTTTTCACAAATGACCTAGTATCATATTTGTACACTAGCTACCATGATTCACTGACTACCACGTAAACAGCGTTGCCAAATGCCAACAAAATAAGAATATGTATTTAACATGAATGTTGGGGTTGGCGCTAAGCCAGGCTACCCCAGAGAGATGAAGAAGACTTAATTTCAGACATAAGTATATCGTAAACGTATTACTTACGTCCCACTAGCTTTAAGATGTAATTCATTAATAGTTGGCGCTTTAGTTAAGACTTGTGGCTGGAAATATCTGAAATATTTAGTTGTGTGAATAAGTAAAAGGTTGTCTGAAGGTAATGGTTTATTCATATATTTTTAATTCAAAAATAACTTTACTCAATGGCTAAATAGATTTAAAAAAAGAAATACACTCATTGAACAAAGGACAATAAAACTAAAAAAGGCCCTACCCTTTATTTTTGGAGTAGTGGGAAATCATCAAATAACCCCTCCCGCTCTTAGGAAGAGCAAAAGGGAGTGCCAGACTTCTACTAACTAAAAACCACTCATGTCGAGGCCGCGGTATCTCTTACAACAACCCGCAACACCAACGGGCGTCGGCCCTTGCGGGCCCCTTCCATGTTGCTGACGTCTCTTTGAGGCGCGCGTGGAACACGAACGCGCCGTCGACACGGGTTTTCGTCGTCATAAGACGGACGGACGGCGATCATCATCATCATCATCCTATAATGTTCCCACTGCAGGGATTCAGGCCTTCTCACTAGGAGGGGGATGGGCTTTAATCCACCACGCGTGCCCAGTGCGGGTAGGTTGGTAGATGTCACCATCGTCTTAGATTTTTTTTGATTCCAAGACATGCCGGTTTCCTCAAGATGTTTTCTTTCACCGTTTTGAATGCAGCGGCGATGAAATAAATTACACAAAGTATGAAATAAATTGCGCCTGGCTAGGGGGGGGAGCTACGACTTACTGTTCGTAAGTCGGGGCCGCCACCAATAGGCCACCGCTGCTCCTGGCCATATAGCTCTTCTCAAAAATCAATATCAAAACTCCAAACTAGACTTAAAATTTTCCCATTCCCAAAGCGTTTCCGACAGTTAATACTACCATCGTTCTTTGTTCATTTAATAAACATCCCAATAATAATGAGAGACAATGAAAATGAAACGAGGCTTTTAATATTCAGTTGGATATTCAAGAGAAAAAAATCCCGTTGCCCTTCCCTATTTGTTTTTTTTACCCCATATCTGTTTTTGTAAAGCTGCTTTCAGGAAAGCCGTGACCGGGAAATATCTGGCAGGATCCCTCTTTTTGTAAATCATTAATACAAACAATATTGTTTTAAATCGAGATCTCGGAAAATCGGTTTAGAGTTTGATGGATCGATGGTTTATTGTTTGTGTAGTCTGGTTAGTTTAGGTTTTTTTTTTAGTTGTTTTGGCGGTTGACTTTTAATAGAATTAAAATATCGCGTAATAAATCATCTGCCTCATTGGTCTAGTGGTTGCAAGCGCGGCTGCTGCGCAAGAGGTATTGTGTTTCATTCCCAGGACGGGCAACGTGTTATTGGGATTTTTCAAGGAGGATATCTCAGCATCAGCCTTGGAGTCTGGATTTGTGCCCAGTTAAGAGCAATAGCATGGCTCCCTATTCAATTAGACTTAAAAAAAACATTTGGATGTACTGTCAGGTAGACTTCTGTATAGCCCTTTGGAGACTACAACAGGCGGCAGTACTTGAAAATAATTTGTTAGCATTTGTATTTTATCTACTGTTATAGTAGTCGTAGCAGCGATGCCCCAGTGGTGGTGGCCTTTTTTTTTTTTTTTGGTGGGTGTAAAATCATCGAATAACCCCTCCCGCTCTTGGGCAGAGCGAAAGGGAGTGTCAGACTTCTACTGACTAAAAACCACCCATGTTCCTTCTTCGCCCTCTATGTCGAGGCCGCGATAACCAGAGGACTACCCGCAGCCCCGACAGGCGTCGGCCCTTTCGGGCCCCTCCCATGTTGCTGACATCTCTTTGAGGCGCGCGTGGAACACGAACGCGCCGTCGACACGGCCTGTTTTCGTCGTGAGACGGACGGACGGCGAGTTAGCCCATCACTCACCGTCCACAGGCCCGCGTCTACGGTGGCCGGAGGTCATCGCGGGACCCCCGACGCCCGGAGCGCCTCCCGCGGCGGCTGGGACGAGAGGTTCTCTCCCTCTCGCGTTCCGCCACCTCCTTCGCCAGCATCACTGCTTCGCAGAAGGAGGCGACGGCGTCCCATTCCTCCTCGCCCCGGACCATGGCTTGCACCAGGGCCGGGCGCGAGAGGTCGCCGCCGCCGATCGCCGCTACGAGAACACGGCGGGGCTCCGCCCAAGCGGGGCACACCTCCACTGTGTGCTCCACCGTGTCCTCCGGCCGATCCTCGCAATGGTGGCATCCGGGCGTTTCCTCCCGCCTGATTCGGTGCAGGTACCTCCCGAAACAACCGTGTCCGGTGAGGACCTGCGTCAGACGGAAGGTGAGGGCGCCGTGGCGCCTCTCAAGCCACTCCTCAAAGAGGGGACTTACCGCCACTGTCGTGGCGTGCCCTAGTGGTGGTGGCCTCGGTTTACGAACAGTAAGTCGTGGGTTCGAATCGAGGCAAGCGCATTACTTTGTGTAATTTATTTCATCACCACTGCTCTCAAAACGGTGAAGGAAAACCGGCATGTCTTAGAAACAAAAAATCGAAGATGTGTGACATCAACCAACACGCACTGCCGCGTGGTGGATTATAGCCATCCTCTCCTAAAGAGGAGGCCTGAGTCGGTCACTCTATAATTAATTTCTGACATTATAATATATTTTTAGTTCGTTACGAACTCATTCTAAAACAGCTAAATTAGCCAAAAATTTTAAGTACTTTCTCGAATACTTACCTAATTATAATCATAATTATGGAATCCATCTAAGCTTGCTTTTAGGTCACTTTTTAAGATCTATAGATAGATAGATAGATATCATAGATGTATGACGTAATTCGGCAAAAACTTCCTGCTAAAAAAACCATTTCGGCAATATGGTATTTCACCAAAAAAATCTAATTAGTAATATTTTTCGATAATCTAACAGACGGCTGTTAGATTATCGAAAAATATTGGATACGTGTTTTATTTTATCAAATTAATAAAAAATTACGGAAATAAAACCTGTCAAAGATCATGAGTGGGGGCTTTTGACGTCGCTTTGTGGGTAAAAAAGTACTAAACTTGTGACGTCACACGACTTGACGCGACTTTTCGAAGCACTGTATCGTCTACTTTTTTTGTTTAAGTGAATAAAGAAAAAATACGTGTTCATTATTTTTGAAAATCTATTACCCTATTCATTTAAGTCTCTTGAATGCCTTTTTTATCAAGACATTTTTTATTAAGAAGATTTTTTAATTTTTTTTTTATATGACAGTTTATTTTAATCATTATTACTCATTGAAGTTACATTTGTTACGGTTGCGGATCCTATTATATTTCATACAACCTGCAAAAAAGAAAATTCGAATTTCACGGGGTACCTTGTCGCATTCATCTTAAGCATGAAATACCATGAATAACGTTTATAAATTTGAATCAAGTCTCGTCACATACTCATTCTACTTGCAACATAACTGATCACTCAAGTACAACATCTCCCCTTGTACTCTTAACTTGTCAACAAGAGATATTTCATTTCGGACACATTAAGCGCCCTTCTTTCTTTCCTGAGTCGTGTTAACAATCTGTGATTGTTTCTTTTCTTTTTTTCACAAAAGAAAATCTTTGTTTGTCAACTGCGGGATACTTTGGAAGTGTTTATTTTGTTGTTTTTTTGGACTGCAAGTGACCTGACTGTAACTTTCTTTCTGGCGGAGACGAATTAAAATATTGCAAGATTTCTCTCCAATATTCTTGCAATATTTTAATTCAAATAAGCATTCTGTTTTCTTTCCAGCTAAAACACAAGGAAGTGTCGAAGGGTGGGCGTTTTGGGGGACTGTCTCTTGTAAATGAGTAAAGTAAATTTTGACTTTCGAAAAGTTTTGATTTTGATTTTTCATGTGCACTTATAAAACATCAGGAAAGGTGCACGGTTCGGATTGGCCGTTGCTCATACGGAGAAGAACCGGCAACAATCTGCATGGTAACTCTTTTAAAATTGTTGCTCTTACAATATTATCATCGACTTATTATACATAGCTTTATAAATTAAAGTTAAGCAGATGGAATAGACCAAGAGTTATTTGGAGTTTGGTATTTCTATAAGGAAATTAAAAAATCTTCTGGAAAAGTCTTGATTTTAAAAGGCATTGACAATTTTCCTTGTCTTCGTTTTCAATGAGTGTTGCTATTCGTTAAATATAGCAAGGGTACTGGTTATTTAATATCTTGAAGTTGAATTACTATCAAAAATCCTTTCTTAGCAAAATTTTCAACTCCTAGACTAACTGCGGTACTCAGAGATATTGAATGATTACTTAAGCTGTCACTTGGTAAAGATTTGACATAGTTTTGTGTGACAAAACTGTCAAAACCTTTACTAAGTGATGGCCTAAGAAATCATTAGCTCTCTGAGTGCGGTGGTAAGCGGTTTATACTAAGCGTTATTTACCAGTGAGTGTAAGTCTTGTAACCATATCTTAAAGTAACAGATCTAAAATTAGAAAATAAACTTTAAAAAAATCTTACCTTACTCGTAAAAAAAGTTAAGTGCAGTAGTAGTATGGTATCTTGCTTTAGTACCATTTAATTTTGACGACACGGTTGGCGCAGTGGTTGAGCGATTGACTGCTGCGCAGCATGTCGCGGGTTCGATTCCCGCACGGAACAAATATTTGTACGACCTACAAGTATTTGTTCCGAGTCTGGGTGTTTTTCTATCTATAATATGTATGTATTTACAAAAAAAAAATGTATATAAGTAGTTTATCAGCCATCTCGTTACCATAACACAAGCATTAGGTTGCTTAGCTTGGGACTAGATGGCGTTGTGTGAAATGTCCAAGGATATTTATTATTTATTATTATTATTTATTTAATTTTAGTTCGTCCAAGTCGAAAGAAGGCGTCCTAAATAAGTCAGACTTCACTTTAGACCGGTTCAACTTAGACTTAATCTAACGAAAGTGCAACAATATAGCCTCGAGTTATTTATGGGAATACTCGGTCTGATGGCGGTCGCAGTCTGATACAAAAATAAATGGTATCGTAGATAGATGGACTGATTTTTAGACTATTAAGCTGAGTCATAAAAGATGAAATCTGGGGGCAGAAAAACCGGTCGGGGCTGCGGGTCCCGTCTGGGCTGCGGGTTCTTCGAAATAGATACTCTGCAGCCTCGGCACAAGGGCTAAGAAAGAACATGGATAGTTTTTAGTCAGTAGAAGTCTGACACTCCTTTCTGCTCTGCCTAGAGCGGGAAGGGTTATTTGATGATTTCCCACACCTAAAAAAAAAAGAGGGCAGAAAAGGAAAGTTATTTAATTTGTTGATAGTAGTTATGAATATGAATAAAATTATACTTAAATATGATGGTTTGATTCCCGTTCCAGGAAAAGTATTTTTGGGTTCTTCCATCTGGAATTTCTCAGTAACGGTCACGGAGTCTGAATTTGTGCCCCGCTTGATTGAAATAGGCTCGTTTTCTTTTAAACTGAACTGTCGTTACGTGGCTGTTGATACTATTAGGTAAACTTTTGCCAACCCATTAGGAATTACAGGCGTGGTATTATGTTATGTTAGAATGAATTGAAAAAAAAAAACTTTGATGGTTACATTTTTTTTTTCGTTATTACACTAACTGGCACAAAACAAAAAACAAATTCGACAGTAATTTAATAAAAAAACATTCCAAATTCGAACATACAAAATCGAGCTCTCTGTGAGGCGAGGCAACAAAGCAGTTAATTGATACAGCGTAGCGTCGCGGACCGTCGCGGTATCGTGACCGCCGCTCCCCGGCAGTGCTACGACGCTCGTCGCGTAGACCGCTCGCGTAGCAACCGCTACGCCGTAGCCGCGAGCGTAGTGACACAGTGAAGTGAAACGTGTACATACATGTAATTTCTTTATTATTATTTTTTTCAATGTGTTGTGTATGTGTTTTCGAATTGGAATGCGCACAGTGGTAGATTTTTTTTTCAGCGGGATTCAGTTTTGGAGCGAAGGGATTTTGTGTGTAACAGTATGTCGGATTTAGTGTGTAGTTTGAGTAGCTTACAATCGGCTTAGATCGGAACAGCTTCTAATATTTTGAAGCGAGACTACATACCTTTTCTTTTTTTGCTAATAAAATATTTGATTATTTAAAAAAAAATCTTTTACGGTAAAAAACTTTTTTAATACTCAATATTATATTATTTCTGAACTCATCTTTTCGCCCAATAAATTACAATGAAGCCGTCTAATACGTAACTGTCAGATATGATTCGCAATCAATTTCTCCGATTTGAAGCAAAAAAAAATATGATTGGGTGGAGCGCGGTTCCCGTCACTATGAGATCTGAAATTGACAGATCTAGGCTTTTCTCTCGTATTATAAAATAAAATCGTTATTGAATGTTGTTTTCGTATTGAGTTCTCCTTTTGAAGAAGATTTTTTGATTTAATTCATATTTTTACGAAATAGGATTGGCATTAATGTTATTTTTTTTTAATTTAATTTAATTTATGTTTAATATTTCATTGAGATGGAAATTTTCAAAGTGGATCGTTTTTGTCAAAGTAAATAATATGTAGCTCGATTATCTGCTATTCTCATTGTGTGTTTTTATTAATCCTTCCTTATATTCATGTGAGTTTATCAATTGCTTTCCTATCGTATTAAGTATCTGTTATTTTTCGTTGGCAATACATTTGAACTTGTATGAGAGAATTCAAATGCAAAATAGCTGATATTGTTAGCCTGGGTTATCTCACTGCCGGGGAAGGCCTCTTCACGACTTCGAGATTTTTCGATACTGGGCGAATGTGAACCATCAGTCGTTGGTTAAATTTTCAAAAACCGCGTTTGTTAGTTTTTTAACAAGTCTCGCTTTGTGATATAATTATGTGATCAACTTAATAGGAATGTTTCCTGAATAAACCAAAAATGTGATTCCAATTAGTGCGTCTGTTAGATTATCGAAAGATATTGGACGTATTTTTTGTTTTATCAAATCAATAAAAAATTACGGAGATAAAACGCGTCAATGATTTGAGTGGCGACTTGTGACGTCACTCGCCGGTAAAAAAATGACATACTTATCCTCATATTGTAAGATACAATATGACGTCACACGAGTTTTCAAAGCACTGTATCGTCTTCATTGTTTGTTTACGTGAAAAAAATATGTGTCCAATATTTTTTGGAAATCTATCTGACGGACTAATTAGTTTTTATTGTCAACTACCCAATTTGACTACTTTATTCGATACTTATAATGAAACTTCCATTAAAGTGACGAACTATACTGTAAGTAGTAAGTATACATCTATTTCTAACACTTCGGGAAATATAAGCGTCGTGTTATATTATTTCTATCTAGAAACATCACACACGCTCTGGTCCATTTAACTAACACAAACAAGATAAGACCTCGTTTAAATAGACTTTGACGAGTGACTGGCTGTCTTAACTCCTACGCATTCCTTTAACATCCATTCCATTCATAACAAGCTTTGTGTTAACAGACATGTAAGCACAGTCCAGCTGGAATCTTAAGGTGGATGCTACAGGGTGTCAGGTTGTATGTTAAATAAAATAGGATTCTCGAAATAATAATCATTAAAATTATGAATACAATCCTCTTGAGTTGATTTAGTGCCATTGAGTGAATATTTGATGAAAAAGACGTTCAAGTAAGGTAAATGAACAGAGAGAGTTGTCATGGTGATTTTAATCATTATCACTCAGTAAAGTCACATTTGTTACGGTCACGAATCCTAATTTATTTAACATGCAACCTAACACTGACCGGCAAGGTGAAAAAAAACGTAAGAAAAATCGAATTTTCGTACTGTAATCAATTTTCGGAGCAATTCTAGCTGATCGTATGATCTCATAGCTGATATATATTGCTGAAAATTTTGATTAGAATCCATTTTGTATCATCTTTTTAATCTCGGCTGGTACCGATTTGGTCCGGAAAAAATAAACACATTTTCAAACTGTGTTTATAATAAATTGACCAAGATTATGTCTGGACCTGAATGATACTAACCAATGAACTGAATGGAACGCTTTTTATGTTTGTTTAAATTTCTTGTTTGTTTAATTAATGTTTTTAAGTTAAATAATTTTTGCATGCCGTAAGGCAAAATGTATCGGGACACTTATCAAAATACCATCATATCTGTATACCTACATTATTGGCAAATAAATGATTCTATTCTATTCTATTCTACCTTAAAATATACGTAGACCTCTGACTTTGTTTCAGCAGTTTTTTTCTCAGAGTAGTCAGGCACGAAGCAACGGCCCTATCTTATTTTAAAAAAGGACCTTTAAAAGTGTTTTGTAAACATCATATTATTTAAATCTTCATTCATTTATCATAAGTGTTGTCTTGTTAGACACTAAGATTCAATGTACCACGATATTTCGAAAAATGAGCAACGCAAACAGTTTCTTTATAAATAGGGGATCGGACAAAAAAAAACTAATTAGTCCGTCAGATAGATCTCCAAAAAATATGGGAGACGTATTTTTTCTTTTTTCACATAAACAAAAATTGAAGTCAATACTTCGAAAACTCGTTAACTCTTCGAAAACGTTATATGATAGTACATTTTTAACAACAAATGACGTCACAACCACATCTTATTTTCGTCAATTTTGATTAATTTGATAAAACAAAAACATGTATCCAATATTTTTCGATAATCTAACTGACGGACTAATTAGAATCATTGTTTTTTTACTCAGTCCGATCCCCTATTGGGCTTAAAAATACACCCCACAAACAATATAGAAAATGTGTTTCTACTTTGAACAAATATTCTGAACTCAGATTTGGTACATTCGACGTATTGAATCCACGTTCCGTAACTTGGTTTCCAACGAATGTCGATTAGGTTAAACTGAATTAGCTTTTTAGACTGTGGTTGGCAAGATCGGAAATCCGTAGGTTAGTACATAACATATGACGTAATAATATCGCATGTAATTACCTAAGGCTCAGGCGCCCGTGGGGGCTGCGGGTTGTTCGAAACAGATACCGCGGCCTCGGCAAAAAGCTAGAAGGAACATGGGTTATTAGTCAGTAGAAGTCTGACACTCTTTACTGCTCTGCACAGAGCGAGAGGAGTCATTTAATGATTGAGGTGGGAACCCCCCAAATAATAAAGGCTCAGGTAGAAATGTACAGACACGGGCACTAATATGGTTACACTTAGGAAGATTCACGAGTGATTTCCTCGCGGAACAACTATTGCAACTTTTATAAAAATACCTATTTTCATAAGTGTACGGGGTCCAAAATAATATGCTCGTAATAACATACAATTACTATCCAAATATTAGAAGAAAATCAGTTTAAAAAGTTGCTACATGTACATAATTATGATAGTGACTGTACCAATAGTACACCAACATTTCGTTAAATAAAAACGTATTTATTTAATGTTGTTAGTGCTTACTTACTTAAACTTATACATACAATTCTGGTACAAAGACGGAGTTAATGCCACAAAGCAATCTCTGCCAGTCAGTTATGCAATATTTTGATAGCTTATCAATATGATCTCGTTAGCCTAGTGGTCAATTCATCTCTCAACGTATCTCAGCAGCTTAGCATAATATATATAGTTATGAGTTCATTTCTCAACCAATCAATACCGATATTTGATGTGGTATAATGTAAATTCATTACATGTACGATTCCAATACCTCCGCACGCAAAATTAATAATAAATTCACGCATGATTTCCATTTCAACGTAATTTAAACACCGTAAACATTAAAAAATCGTACCAATTACGAGAACTTGATATCAATTATTCATTTAATGAGATCGCTTTTATATTTAAGTGGAATCACATCATTTTATATCATTTTCACAATTAAAATCCGTAGAACAATTATAATTTGACTAATGATATCAGATTTTTAATTGTAGACCTTTTACGATTTGTTAAATCCACAGCAATTAGTAAGGGCCGAATGTGCTTGGAAATGTAATTATTTTTTAAGTTTTTTGCTTTATTAGATTTCTTACGACTGGATTTGTAGACGTTGATTGACACTGATGGTCCATTATCTCTAGTTAGATTCTGCTTAGCTTCGCAGGCAAAAGGGTTGCTATATTTCTAAATGAATCTGATTTTACTTTCAACTATGTATTATAAATGCGAAAGTTTGTGCGGGTGGATAAGTTTTCATACATGAATGGACATAATTATATGGATGTTTGTTTATTACTCTTGCACGCAAAAACTACTGAATGGATTTGGATGAAATTTGGCACACATGTAGTTTATGACTTAGATTAGCACATAAGATATTTTGAATCTGTGTAGTATGAAGAGGCTACTGCTATTAACACTGTTTCTGTTATTGAGATATATCATTTCTATTTCGAGGCGGACCGAAGTTTGGTTCCGTAGGAAATACCCAATACCGGTGTTGGAACAGTGCCCGATATATGGTGACAATCTTGATTCTACTACATTGAATCCTAATATCGAATGATAGTATTTACCAATACATATACTACGCTGTTCTTTACGTACCGTGAAGGAAATACAACCTTAAGACACATTCATTTAGTGAATAATATCGCTTTACAATTCCAAGAACACTCGAGTTGTTATTAGAGGTTTTCATCAAGTATTTCTCAGTAGAAGCCGGGGGTCTGGATTTGATGGATGGCAATAGCATCGCCTCAGACCTCGGACTTAAGTAAAGGTAATTTGCGGAAAATCCTGGTGTGCTGTTATGACCAACTGTTAACGGTTGCTGCATGCATGATTGAATGTATTGAAATCTTGAATAAATACTTCTAGATAAGTGCGAAATTTTACTTGCACACGGGAATTTATTTAGTCTCCAAAATATACTGGCCTGCATAATATTAGCCCAGTAACTAATGCTATTTCTTGTGTTTAGTAAATTGTACCATATAGACACACTGTTAGATCATATTTTAAAGGTGACCTTACTTTTCTTGCACGCCAGTGTGTGTACCAAATTACTCCCCAATTGGCATGTAATACGTAATAAAATCACCCCTAACTTCTTACTCGAAGGAATATCGTGGAAATACATAAGGAATTTCCTTAAATCTTTCCTCAAAGCATTCTAGCTATAGACTTGCGATTTTTTGAAAGAAAATGAGCGAATGGCAGTCGGTCGATACGCTACCGGCACGCGATGCTCTAGTAACTATAAATCCTAGGAAACAGTGAACTATGATGTTTTTACAATGATTTATTTTTATTTTACAACGAAACTAAAAACGGGTGATAGTTATATTTCTGCTGTATAGTATAGTTTCTGCAAGGTGTTGGTTGAGCGCCATTTTTGTGGTTTCAAAGTGAAGTTATGATTTGATGTTGTCTGACAATGTTTTTTGTAAGACAACGGAGGTGTCATTTCGCCGTTCCCCCATTGCTTCTTAAAAGTTTATTTTGAAATCAGAATCACCTTTGTAATATTTTCTTCCTTTTTTTCTTTTCCGTATTTAGTATGATCATAAATTGTTAAAAATAAGTAAAACATGAAGTTCGCAGAATAGTTTTTTAATCGTGGTAAGTGCTTGATTTTGCCAGTTTTTTTTTTTCAAATATACGGAAATAATACAAGACATCCTCTTCAGTTTATTAAATTGATACCTTTTTGCAAGTATAAATAGCTGATTCCGTATATTTTCTCTGAATATGACAAATGAAATATGTTTGTTTTGTTTTGTGTGTTTGAGTTGTTATTGTGTGTGTTTTTCTATGTAAGCTTCTACGTTCTCGGTTATGGCCAAGCTGATGAATTTGTTTATTTTAATGTCTTTGTAGGAGTTCGCAAAAAATAAAGCCACTACTTGATAAAATATTAAACTTAGTTTCCTCAACCATAAAACTAACAAAAAAGAAAAACTTAATTATTTAAATTAGCCATCTACTAGTATTTTAATTGTAAAAAAGTTTGACGAAAGTAATTATTATGTTTAAAAGTTCTTTTTCCTAGCTGTTGTTTTTAAACCTTTACGAATATTGTGATAGACTTCTTATTATGAAAACGAAAAAAAAAAAGCTGTTTTCTCTGTAGGATACGACAAACACAGTCAAACAGTATAAACTACAAGTCATCACGGGGTAAAAATTCGACAGGTTTTTTCACAAAAAGTATGGTTTACAATAATAATAAATTTAATAATGCTTCAGTTTACATAATTGAGTTCTCATAATTGAGCTTCCTTATAAGCAAATAATGCCTGTATTAGGAGACTCGTTAAAAATAAGTTTTAAAGTTGTATGTTGAGTTAAGACTTAAGCTATAAGAGATAATTATCTATAGGTATCAGGCACCTACCCTCGTCAATATAATAGCGGATGTAATTATGCCTAACTGCTAGAATAATTAAGAACAAAATGACAAACTACAGTAATTTATTCTTCTCCCACATACGACATTCGACGTCACACAAGCACTGTGTCATAAAACACGGTGTAGTTGGAAAGCAACACGTTCGCGTGTGCTTCATTCTTGAGCGTTGCGTGCTGCGCTCAGTGATTAGGCCTCTTGGCCCCATACCGATAACTTTTTTTTTTGGCGGTAAATATGGAAGCGTTACTTTGTTTAGAATTATATTAACTCTGTAAAGGAACATATAATCAAAAGAACAACCACTTATCACATGTTATCACAAGCGATATTAATAGGGATGTTTACCGACTTAAAAGAATGTGATTCTAATTAGTCCGTCTGTTAGATTATCGAAAAATATTGCATCCGTATTTTTTGTTTCATCAAATCAATAAAAATTGACGAAGATACAACGTGTCAAAGATTTGAGAGGGGGTAGGTGACGTCACTGACCGCAAAAAAATGACATAATAATGTCTTAGAGTATGAAGTCACACGAGTTTTCAAAGCACTGTATCGTCTTCATTGTTTGCTTACGTGAAAAAAGAAAAAATACGTGTACAATATTTTTTGGTAATCTTTATGACGGACTAATTAGATTTTTTAACTACCTTATTGATGTAAGTCTCTCGTAACAAATACTAAGTATCACTACTGTAGTGGTGTAGCACTACAACTCCCTATTTGTTGACCTACCCGCCTCGGGGCGGTCCTAAATAAACATTTTGGACATGTTTGCTTCCCCTGAATAAGTACTGCTAAAATTTTTAGTAGGTACAAGTTCCGAGTGGGATACATTTCTTTTGCAAATATAGGGATTTGTTTTAGTTGTTCTTTTTATCTTAATTAGTCGGATAAAGGTGTTAGCAGAATATCGAAAATGGTCTCTTTAAAAAACGTACTGTTGCTAGTATTATAACAGACGCCTTGTAAGCCAAAACGAGTTTTCTCTTTAAACATATTCTGCTAGGCTGGACTTGACACAACACATGAATTCATCATAAGTACCACAGGCTGCGGAATGTTGTAAGAGATACCGCGGCCTTGACATATAAGGCTAAGAAGAAACATAGGTAGTTTTTAGTCAGTAGAAGTCTGACACTCCCTTTCGCTCTGCCCAAGTTTAATTGATGACTTCCCCCCCGCCCCCCAAAAAGTACCATAATAGTTGACATAATAAATTATGTTTTTTATGTATTTCCAAATCATGAATTCCTATGAATCTTCATCTCAATTTCAACATCACGCCCCAAAAATATACAGCCTGAATCTATTATACCTACCGCACTTCAGATCCAGATATTTGCGCCAAAACGCTTCATCGTTCATAAAACAAAGGAAAACGATCGGCGGCGTTGTACTAGCAATATTTTCATTATTAACCATTTTCCTTGATCAGTAACCGTTCTCAAAAAAGCCCTTTATACATTATCGGGCTTCTTTCGCTCTCCGAATCAATGACATTATCATTTCTTATTTAAAAAATGGAGCTAAAGTGGGAAGTCGAAGGGAAATTACTCAATTCACCAAGATCTTTTACAGTTCATTAATCCCCCAGATTGGGCCGTTGCCCGTCCAAACTCGGGGCCCTTTGGTATGGGACGGACTTGCCGTGATTTAAAGAACCTCGAAACCCGAAGCTTGAAGTTCGCCGAAAGTTTGCAGGACTCGGTTTCTAGATTTTCGTTCAAATGAGGCTGACTTGTTGAAGAGTTCGACCGTTAGTTCGGCAGTGTGCCTACCTTACCTATGATTTTGTATCCATCGTGTTTTTAGTCTTGTAGAATTGAACATCAAAAGAATCGTTTTGTTTTTTTTATCTTAGTTATCTGAATAGATAAAAGGCTTTTAGTTTCGAAAGGTAAATGTTATTAATAGTGCAGCGACCTACAGAAAATTCGTATTTTTTCATACACATGACATGTTTGAATATACCAGAAATAGCTTGATATTCTCAGAATCAACGTCAAAGTAGAGTTATATTTTATCGGATCTTTTTAAACATCTCCGTACCTAATATTTGTTGTGGTTTATTGTATATTCATAACGGAATCTGTAGAGGAAACTTGACGATAGAATCCTATCGTCTCAGACAATATTTTTTAAATTATTTGTTTTAGGTATCCTTGATGCCGCCCTGTAGCATTTAGAAACAGTTTGCTTTCTTTCGTGAACCAATCCAAAATACGATTATTATGAAGCAATAATTTAAGACCGCCATTTAATTTCGCGTATGGCTGCGCACAAAATTGGTTGCCAAGATTTTGTGATAAATATTTTTGATAACCTTTGGACGGTTTAAATTGCATTTATGATAGGCAAGAGATAGAAAAAGCAAAAAATTTAACAGGGTTTTTTTGGCAACGCTATAAATTTCTACCCTGTATATTTTTTTTTAAATAAATTTTAAATATTACGTTTACTCTTGTGTCTCCTTCGTGATAATTATTAAGTATTTCATGGCTGTGGTTATTTTTTGTCAACAACAGTGAAAACGTATACCAACCACAGATTTAGTTAAGTACTGACAAAAACCAACACCTTAAAATTCTGAAATAAAATCGTGGTAACAATGGAACCTCCCCTCAACTGGAAATACAAAGTAACGAAACACTACACAAACGTTTTCCTTCTTACCATGGTGTATATGCCATTGTATCTGTAAATATAAAACAATATTTTTAATATAAAGCTTCCACCACATGTGCGCACTCGGAACACAATCCGTTGCGAGATGAGACAACACGACATATAATATATCGGTATATTGCGTCAAGGGCTTCTTCAGCGGGTACTCGCGAATAGTACCTATGTAAAAATTGTCTCGTTAGTTACATCCGCTATTCATATGTCGGCCCACATTCAAACGTATTGTGAGCACAGGGCTGATATCGTTAAGTGTAAGGATAAGGATATTTTCGCCGCCGTCAGATGGCGCTGCTGGTGAACATTTGTGAAACTTGTTTTTAAGTCCATTGGTTTAGAACGAGGTTGAAAATGTTTAATTTTTTCAGTTGAAATTGTACATAGTCGATATCAAAAAATTCCCACTGCAAAATAATACTCTTTCAAACAAAAACGGTTCAACTATATATCGGTTCACAAAAAAACAGGCGACCGACTACTTAAAGTAAGTTTGCGAAGCACGGAGAACACATACATGTTCTTAGCCTAGGTTGGTCACCCATCCACGGACCAACCTAGGCTAAGAACATATATGAACCAAAATATTTAATCATAAATTCTTGTTCTTGGCTTCATTTTAAATCAATTTGCCTTAAACATAATGCAACTTGTAAAAGAATTTATAAAAAAGGCAACCCTAATCCAAATACCGTAGAAAATACGAATCCTGAATTATAAATAATCAGGTACGGTATGCGAGACTCAATGTTCTTAGATGAGTGCGACCTCTAGAGGCCTATTCGAGTGCTGTTTTTAAAGAAAACATCCCGCTGGGTTGTTTTCTTTTGCCCGTTAGCATATGTCTGCATTACTGAAAAATAATATTATTGTTGGTAAACACTTTTTGATATTAAGTACTGAAATTATGAATACCTGGAACTTTAGAGTTTGGGGATTTTATTAACCATCACGGGTATTTATATTCAATCAATTTTGAATATCATTAAATACAAAACATAGAAACTTTACAAAATAGTTTTGCCTTTGTTAAACTGTACTCTCAATTAAAATTCAACACTGTTGCAACAATTCTGAATTTTAATTGATATTGTCATATAATCAAGAATATTGTACTCGCAGCTTTTCTTTTAAATAGCTTTACAAATTATAGCCCATGTTTTATCAGCGTAAAATGTATCCGGTATTTTTTGCGTGAAAGAGTAACAAATATCATCACAATATACCTTCAAAACTTTTACGTTTATTTTAATAGTAAAATACCAGTTCAAAGTTCAAAACGTCACAGAAAAATATCGCTCATAAACTTCTCGAAAACGTCCATTATAAAAATTGGAAACACACAAGAGCCATACAGTACAAATCTCACCGGACTCACGTGTATCGTAACATATACATTTTTCTCAGAATTTGAACATGAAGCTTGTGGTAAAATTGAAAACAGTCGACTTTGGCTCGTTATAGAGCCGAGTCCACCATTTGTCTTCATTCGGTCTTTTAGTCGAATTGCTGGCGACGTTACCCGCAACTCAAACGGTGGAACTACTTATTATTTGGAACAGTACAGCTTAACGATTTGCGGAACGCTGTGCACCTGTCCCGGGCGCCTTTGCCAGAACTTGGGCTGTCTTTGAGCGGGTTTTTTTTTAATATATTCAAAGTGAACCAAGTTTTGGGAGTTATTGTAGTCGGAACTATGGGGGAATTGGTTACTGAACGTTTAACAGAGGTGTTCTTAAGCGCATGTTTGGGCGCGTTATCATCGGGCATTCCTTTTTTTTTTAAGAGTTTGGGGGGGGGGGTATAAACTAATGGTTTTGACAGTTTTTTCATACAAAGATATGTCAAACTTTTACTAAGTAACGGCGTAAGTAATCATTAAATATCTCTGAGTACGGCAGTAATATTATAAAGGCGAAAGTTTGTGAGTGTGTATGTTTGTTACTTCTTCACGTATAAACGGCTGGAGCGATTTCAATAAAATTTGGTATGTAGTTAGCTGACAACCTGGATTAACACATAGGATAGTTTTTATCCCGACTTTATCTTCCCGTGGGATATATGTAGCGGGTGAAGCTGCTGGCAACAGCTAGTTTTGCAAAAATGTTAAGATATTTTTGATTTCAATGCCAAAGAAACTCAATTTCTTTCTTTCAAATGCTCGAGAGATGAGTACGCTTATACGTTATCGACGTCAGCTTGTCAGTAGCCAATGACCATACAATTCATATTTGATTTTTCATGGTTTTTTCTATCTTCACTGACGCTGACTCCTAAAATTACAGTAGGATCTACCACGACTACTAAAAGTGTTATAAAGAGGAAAGATTTGTATTTTTGTGTGTGTTTATGTTTGTAATGAAGAAACTTAAAAACTACTGGGCCGATTTGAAAAATTCTTTTAAAGCTGAGAAGCTACACTATCCCCGGGTGACATAGGCTTTTGGATAGGGAACGGGAACTACGCGGGTGAAACCGCGTGACGTCCGCTAGTCTACTATAAATACATGCCATCCTCTATTTAGTATCCATTTCCCGCTCCACTACGTCCAATCACGTTAGTATGAGACTTCTTCGAATTCTGGTGAACCTCGCAATACCCAGGGGAACCCACTAACGATACACAATACGGTTGATCGCAAATACCTGTGTTATGGCCACAGTTTGAGTTCCTCGGCCGAGTTAACTGTAAATAATATATCATCACGCCTGTAAGCTCCATAATGCAGTGGTCTACTTAATGATACGCCCAGATTTCTCCAGTTATGTTAAGTCCTATGTAATAGGCCAGCCTATTGCCATCAACAGGACACAAATCTAGACACCGTGGCTGCTACTGAAAAAGTGCTGATGGCAAAACCCAATAACACTTTGCCTGACCTGGGAGTCCTGGGAGCCCAAGACCCCCCCCCCAGTCTCGTCGGAGCTGCGGGTTGTTCAGAAGTTACCGCGGCCTCGACATAATAATAATAATAATAATGTTTATTTATTTACTTACCACTTTTATTTGCCACAAAAATTATACGATAACATATTTACGACATATAGGGCTAGTAGAAGTCTGACACTCCCTTTCGCTTTGCCCAAGACCGGGCGAGAGGGGTATTTGATGATTCCCCCCCCCCCCCCCCAAATAAAAAAAGACCTCACGCTTTGCAGTCCTGATTACGACCTTGCTCAACGAGGCAGTAAACCATGACTTACCACCTAACACAATTTTTTTGGTGATGCAAAAAATAAATGCATAGTGTTACTTAGTTTAATGTACAGAATGCTTGGTTAACGGCTTCGGCTTGGTTGACCTAATATAGTTACACATCTGCCTCACCCTTTCAGTATTGCAGGCGTAGTGATATAACGCTCTTGATTTAAATCCTATTACCTAATGATAATATCTTACAGTAGGTATGAAGGTACTTATATAAGTGCTATAAACAAACATTTCACGGAGGCATTACATCGCTTCGTCATAGCTCAATGCACATATGTACTTCGCTTTGTCATAGCTCAATGTACATAATTATATACTTCGCTCGAATAGATATCAGATGACAAATATGTTTTAATTAACATATCCTTAGCATTTGCCAATTATACGGATATATGGCTGAGTTTAATATGTATGTTAATGCGTGAACTATGTTAAAAAAGTTATTGAGTATGTCAAGAAAAGAAAAGAATGAAAAAATGTTTCATACAGGAAATAAAACAATACACAAACAACGCTTAACAGATATTTAAAAAAAAAGTAAAATACAACAAGCAGGGAAATTAAAACAAAAAAAATATATATTGCACATCGTAACTGCGATAAGTAGGTTGCCACTCAGCATGGTGCTGTGCTATGGTCACCCACAGCACAGCGCTGGTTTTTAGTGGTCACCCGTGAAAAACGTACGTCAGAGAGTTGTTTAAACAAAAGTTTCTGGAAAATATTGGCTATTTTATAAAACAACTAGCGGACCTGGCTGACGCCGTACCTACTGCCCGGACAGCAATGCCACCTACCGGGTCCAAGACAGCAAAATCCCCACTAACAAAATGATCCGCAATTTATTGAATTCATTTGTTACAAAAAATGTGATAAATGAAGAACCGCTCAACCGATTTTGTGTAAACTTCACTTATACCATCTGCTAAATAGTCCGAACAAAGCCTAACCATTGTGAGCCCGTTTTTTGAGTTAGATAATTACAACGAAAATTGGCATTGATTTTTATATATATTGATGATTTGACGGATGTAATCAAACGGAATGTTAAAACAAGAGTGGGCAAAGAAGCTAGACCCAGAGGAATTTTTACAGTGTTTCTTAAGGTTTTAGTATTTTTCTAATTGCCCACCCCTTACGACGTTGCTAAAATAAATGTTTTTTTTTCTATCACTATTTTTAAGTGGAAAAGTAACTAGCAAATGATATATGTACTGACGCATGACGGGAGGCGTCAAAATAAGAATACTTACCGCAAAACGGGGAGAATAGAAACTCAGAGGTAAAATCGAGACAGAACTTAGAGAGGAATTTTAACGTTAAATGAATGATTTATGTGACAAAAATGGTTTCTATTTCATCATCATCATCATCAGCCTATAATGTTCCCACTGCAGGGGCCCAGGCATCCTCTCTAGGAGAGCGATGGGCTATGATCTATCATGTGCCCAGTGCGGATTGGTAGATGTCTAGATGTATTTGTAGATGATTTGTAGATGAGTTTTTGGTACCTACTAAGTCATGACGGTTTCCTCACGATGTTTTCCTTTACCGTTTTGAGAGCAGTGGTGATGAAGTAAATTAGACAAAGTACTCATTCTTGGTAAGTCGGGGCCGCTACCACTGAGCCACCAAAGCTATCGGTTTCTATTTAATCAAGTAAAATTAAGTGAATACAATTGTTGGTAACGTATCGTATTAATTCAATGTTATAATCCCTTTCAATTATTGAAATTAGGCCGAGAATATTACTTTTGGAACGTCAAAAGTTTACAAAAGACAGTCTTCCAAAATGGCCGCCTTGCGTTTTAGCTTAAAAAAAGAAGTAGTCCATTATCATGATGTCACCGAGTTTATAGTTAAACAAAAACCAAATAACAAATCCCAAATCGCCTCTCAAAGATGAAGCCACTTCAGTGTTCTGTTAAGTAAATAACGGAGTGTCGGTTTGGCACGCGACGTCACAGCATTTGAGAACATCGCCAAATATCGTCGCATATAACGTCAAAGTGTTTCAGAATCGCCAGGAACTCTTATACGTTGGCAGGCGAACCCTGAAGTTGAAACTCGTTTATAGGATCTGTGTTTGACGGTTCAAGTGTTTTAAATTGTGTAGGTTTTTTGTTTAACAATGTCGTTTGTTTATCGGATCGATTTACGCGAAATCTGAGATCATTATCATTTTGATGTAGGATATGTCTAATAACGACACAACCAAGATTCTTTTGCAAATAAATGTCACCCTTGAAACTGCCTGAGGGTCTAAAATGGCCACTTTAGCCGATCATAATATGAATTGCGTTAAAAAGCGTAAAATGGACCTTTCATAATAGTCACTGGGTCTGTGAGCATTTAATGAACTTTAACGCAATTCATATTATGATCGGCTAAAGTGGCCATTTAAGACTAAGGTCTAGTGATCGCAAGCGCGACAGTTGTGTATGAGTTCCTGGGATCCTAGGTCGGGCAAAGTGTTATTAGGTTTTACAATCAGGCATGTTTCATTAGCAGCCACATAGTCAGGATGTGTGCCCGGTTGATGGCAAAAGGTTTGCCCCCCTTTGGGACTTCATATCACTGGCGAAATGTAAGTGTACTATTAGAAACACCTCTGCCTAACACTTTGGAGATTACAGGCGTGATGTTATAACTGTAGCCAAGCAATGTGCTCCTACCCACCCCCTCGAGTCCTCGCCACGTGTTTTTGTAACCCAGTTCAAATTGCTATTAAACAGCCGTCAATCAATACGACATATTAACTCGATTGTGTAAACGATCTTCAACTCGCTATGTGACATTGACATACGAACACGTCACTGCTTCGATAATCGATTTAGAATCTACTCGGCTATAATTAACTCCTACAGTGCCATTAATTACTAATAGCTCTGATATATTGAAGTATCGCGATTCATATTGTTATTGCCTTGAATAACCGTTTCTTGCAATAGTAGGTACCTACGCTGATTGTTTAAGCCCTTATAATCATTTTCTTTTATCGTGTGGTTAGTACCTAAGGAGGTGTCGGAGTGCCGGTGACGCTCCGGGCGTCGGAGGCCACGTGATGACTTCCGGCCACCGTAGACGCGGGCCTGTGGACGGTGAGTGATGGGCTAGCTCGCCGTCCGTGCGTCTTATGACGCCGACATGCCGTGTCGACGGCGCGTTCGTGTTCCACGCCCAAGGGCCCGCAAGGGCCGACGCCCGTCGGGGCAGCGGGTTGTTCACAAGTTATCTCGGCCTCGAAATAAGTATAGGGCTAAGAAGGAACATGGGTGGTTTTAGTCAGTAGAAGTCTGACACTCCCTTTCGCTCTGCCTAAGAGCGGGAGGGGTTATTTGATGATTTTCCAATCGCCAAAAAAAAAAGTTTTTTCGGCGTTTTTATGCCACTCATGGAACTCTGACTTAGTTTTACATGCCGTCGTACAGAAGTTCGTGTCTTGGGTTCGATTTTGCGACTATGTTGAAACGTTCATAAACCTTTCTTCTCATAGTTTAATGCATGTTGAAACGTACTTAAACCAAATCAAGACGTTTCGTTTAGGAACGTTTAAGCATTATAATATTAATTGGCTCAATTGAAGAATGAAAGCCTTTACCTGCATCAGACTTGATTATTTTACATTGCTCCCAACTTTCATTATTATTGAGAAAATATAAGTTCGACAAAGAAATATAAAAGCGACCGGTATATAAAACTGCTTCACAATTTGGGCCCTCGATTTTACCATCCTTAGTTTTGGCTCATCATTTTCCCGACAAAGCAATGTACTTTATTTGCCGTCCCAAATAAACCTCCCGTCTATCTATCCATCATTTGCAGTTAATTAGTTGTGTAACACACATGTTTCCTGGCTGTCAGCACAAAGTCCCGTAGGATGCGAGCGCAATTACGATAATGCACGCCGAGACAATAGCTCGACATTACCTAGCTGGGCTGTGAAAAATGTAGTACAGTCTGTGCCCACCATAACTTGACCCCTCGTAATAAAACAACGAGATGAAGTGGTGAGTGAAGAGGGGTCAGGTAATTCTGGGCATTGACTGTACATACTGTTTGTACATTTTGTTGGATGAGTGATAAGCGATCGGATACATTGATACGGGTATGAAGTATTTTGGTACGGTTTAGTAGTATTTTTTCTTTTATTGATATGAAAGAGAAAGGATTAAATGAAGCCGTGACGCCTTTTTTTATTTGGCGGGCGGAAAATCATCAAATAACAGGGGTTATTTGATGATTTTCCGAAAAGGAGTGTCAGACTTCTACTGACTAAAAACCACCCATGTTCCTTCTTAGCCCTATATGTCGAGGCCGCAGTAACTTGTGAACAACCCGCAGCGCCGACGGGCGTCGGCCCTTGCCTGACATCTCTTTGAGGCGCGCGCGGATCACGAATGGATATTTTTTATTTTTTCACATAAACAAAAAATGAAGACGATACATTGCTTCGAAAACTCGTTTACTTGTCGAAAACGTCACATGTCAGTATATTTTTTACCTACAAATGACCTCACAACCCCACTCATGATCTTTGACGCTTTTATCTTCGTCAAATTTTATTAATTTGATAAAACAATAAACACGTATTCAATATTTCTCGATAATCTAACTGACGGACTAATTACAGTCATATTTTTTTTTATTTAGTCCAATCCCCTATTATGAATCATTAGAACTCTATACTAACTACATTTTTCATACTTATAATTTTAGTTTTACCATTCAACATGATAAATCATATTTCTAAAAATAAACTACAGGTCTGTTTTCAATTCAACCCTAAATTATTGACCCCTTTGACACTCGACTGCTCATTAAAAATTACTGTCTGAGCATGATAAAAGACGTTACTAACGGCCCTTGACGAAATAAGTATACCTAGTTAAAAACTGATGGTTATTATAATTACATTAGGCGTCGCCACATACTGTGCGGCATGATTGATGAACCAACAGTTAATCATACGGTTAGGTATAGACTCGATTTTCAAGAAGAAATTGCTTATGGCTACAAAATGTTGACTGGCTTGGTTTAGTGGTCGTAAGCGCGACTGCTCATCTGAGCATGAGGTCTTGATTGTTTCTCGAGTCGGGCAAAGTGTTATTGGGTTTTTGCATTAGTTATTTCTCATGGAGTCTGAATAGGGATATTCACTGACTAAAAAAATAATAATTCTAATTAATCCGTCTGTTTGAAGATCGAAAAATATTGGATATGTACTTTTTGTTACATCAAATCAATAAAAATTGACGAAGATAAAACGCGTCAAAGATTTGAGTGGGGGTTTGTGACATTTTTTACCACCTCTAAAACCTCACCGGTAAAAAATGTCATACTAATGTCTTAGAATTCGACGTCACACGAGTTTTCAAAGCACCGTATCGTCATAGTTTGCTTACGTGAAATAAAGAAAAATACGTGCCCAATATTTTTTGGAAATCTATCTGACGGACTAATTCGATTTTTTTTGTTAACTACTCTATTTTTTTGTTAACTACTCTATTTGTGCCTGATTTATGGCAGTATTCTTGCCCTCTATTACATGGGACTTAAATATAACTGGCGAAATGTAGGTATACTTGTAGGTACACCTCTGCTTAACCTTCGGAGACTTCAGGCGTGATGTTATGTGTACTAATCCAGTATAGTCTAATACCATTTATACAAAATCCACACGCTAGGGAAATTTAGAAGCGTGCTCTATAATTAAATTAATTAAGGAAACTTGAAGATTTGGTTGTCTGGATACAATAATATCCAGGAAAATATGTTTGCCTCTACATACTTGTATTAAAACGTGACCTAAAAACTTCTGAGGAAAATATTTGGTCTGCGGAATACGTAAACTTAATTAGAAATACGGTTTTGGGTCTAAATGCAGAAATATTTTCACTGTAGTGTCTTAACTTTGTGTTGCCTGTGTTTTACTTTTTTGTGTATGTTTTTTATATATATTATTCACGGGTTTAGTTTCATTAGGAATGACATTGTTTTATTTATGATTTCTTTCGTTTTTGATCCTTTTCCTTATTGAATGTGATTGTTTTCCAAGAATAAGTTTCAGACCAATAGAGATGATAAAGTGGAAAGTTCCCCATCGTATAGACAGAATCCTCCAACCTGTGTGTATGTTGAGCTACTACCCGATGCTTGTCGTAAGACTGCCCTAAATATCCTTTTCTTATGGATAACTTGGCTTGCAAGACGCAGGATTTTGCTTTCCATCATGCGCAGTTTTTATTTGAATTTGTAGATACCGCTACACTAACATTATCTTTAGCAAACGCCATATCTTCTGGATCAAGTCGCGTGCCATCAAATTCTTTACCCTCAAAATTCGCATCCCCTAGTTCTTCCAATACGACCAAACTTCCACCGACCCTACTTCTTAACATCATGACAGCAACAAATAGCACCATTACACAATTCAGTACAAAAGCTTTGCTCAAATCCACCACAATCGCTGCTACCTCATGCCTTAGAGGTTACCTATTGTCCTCATCCTTTGTCGGTTACGGATGATCGCGCGTGACTTCGGTACAAATGTGTCGGGTTTATCCCCCGTTTGTTGGGCTAAACGTGTTACCCTGCAAAACCCCGCCTCGGCTTTTGATTGACACAGATATTTGAGTAGTAAGGGGAGCTGAATTAGCAGTTAGGTCTTGCCTGATTTCGTTCATTAGGCTGTTATTTGCTTGTAAGTCTGTTTGAGCTATGATAGTTAGACGGTAGTTTGTAGTGCAAGTTGAGTGAGAACTTTGAGCCTTTCTGACTCGTTAAACAACTAAACTGTTGGATCGTAATAGCCTGTATAGAAGTTTATAAAACGTATATAATATGAGTATTTTCAATTATTTTGGTCTAGTCTTCATTCGCCCGCCTGTAACCCCATGTTTTCTTCTTGCGCAAAGCAGCGAACGTTTAAAAATATGCCACTTGTTTACAAGATTTGTCCTTGCACTTTGATATTTCCATGTAATCTCTTCAAATATTGTGGTGAGAAATAAATAAATTTTATTATTATATTATTATTATTAAATTGTCTATATCCTGAAGTTGGCCTGCGAGGATAGACGAGACCATCGATTGAATTTTACGTAAAATACTGATAAAGTTTCTGTTTGTAGAGACTTGAGTTTCTACCTTATATTTTCTGTTGTATAATCACTGAATATAATATAGCAGAACTAAGTCCACAAGACATAAATATGAGCCTTTCTTCTACCAATTAAAAGTCTCAAATCATCAATCAAAACACTTTCAATGTCGTCCAAAGCATTCAGGACACTAGAATCTAACTATATAAATAAATCACAGAATCCTCTGATTTTCCTCAACCTTTCCATAGCGCGGCAAACAAACCGATTAGTCAGTCGACTAACAAGAAAGAATACACCACGGATTCGCAATCGGAACCGGATCGTTCCCGTATCGGTGTAGTTATCGCCAATTAAGTGAGGAAAGTGGTTCTAACATTGCGAGCCGCGCCGTAAGACCGATTAGATAGACATGGCTGGTAGACGTCGAGTTAAGGATAGGTGTTTTTTTTTTGTTGGTTGATGGAGGTTGAGGTTGAATCTTGGTGATATTTTTGGAGAATTTTGCATTAAATTCAATTTAATATGGCTTATATCCTACTAATATTATAAATGCGAAAGTTTGTCAGGATGTAGATGTTTGTTACTCTTTCACGCAAAAACTAACGGACGGATGTGGATGAAATTTAGAACACAGATAGTTTATAACCTGGATTAACACAGGATACTTTTTATCCCGGTAGTATGATATCGTGGGACAATTATCGAACTCCACGCGTGCGAAGCCGCTGGCACAAGCTACTATAGCAGAACGCCCGATATAACATAATCCCCGAAGTGTTAGGTAAAGGTGCACTAAATAGTACGCCCATATTTCACCAGTTATGTTTAAGTTCCATGGAATAGGAGCCTATTGCCATCAAATGGGCACAAATCTAGATTCTGCGGCTGCCACTGAAAAATTTGTGATGGAAAAACTCAATACCACTTTGCTAGACCCGGAATCGCAACCAGGACCTCATGTCAACAGTCGTGCTTGTAAACAACACCAACGAGGCATTCAATTTAATGTTGCTTCTAGTAGGCATTTCCTTAACAAAAAAAGCCAATAAGTCCGTCAGATAGATTTCCAAAAAATATTCGACACGTATTTTTTCTTTTTTCACGTAAACAAACGATCAAGACGATACATTGCTTTGAAAACTCGTGTGACGTCATATTCTAAGACATTAGTCTAAGACTATTTATACCGGTGAGTGACGTCACAAACCCCCACTCAAATCTTTGACGCGGTTTATCTTCGTATTTTTTTTATTGATTTGATAAAACAAAAAATACGTATCCAATATTTTTCGATAATCTAACAGACGGACTAAAAATCATATTTTTTTTAGTCAGTAAATATCTCTAATGTGGTTCAAATAATAATTAAAATAGTGGAACTAAGTACGACAAGCAGCATTGTTATGTTTTTATGTAGGTACCTTAAATATTATTATCCAAAAATCAATTCCATTATTAAGGTCAAATTCTACCCTCTATTAACCCTAGCTTACAATCAACTTTAAACCCACCATACCATCTGCTCCTTAAAAATGTCCAAAGGAGACTTACACACCGCTCCCGATCAGGGGTAGGATAATCTCCCCCAACTCAGACCCCCAATAAATCGGATTCAATAACCTTTTTCCACGGTGGCCGTAAAACTTGGCATTTCATAGTTTTTCGGACCCTATCTCTATAAAGATTTGAGCGGTTAATCTTATCTTTGGAGATAGATTTTTTATGACAAAATACTGCAAGAGCACCTGATGTTTGGATATCACAATCTGTACTGAAAATGTATAATTTTTTTATTTAAATCGATGTTCCATTGTTTTAAGGCCAGTTTGAATACAAAAAATAATTGACAAAATATGTAAAACATAATTGGCTTGAGACCTCCTTGAACGAAACTCATTTGAATGACAGCAAATTAAGCGAGGAACCATTCTACATTTGAGACTTTGTCAAACCCTGTTGATGAATCGATTTAAACTTTGAATGAAATCGAATGATTGAACAGACGATACACACCAGTCCTTTCAATCATGGCTCGTTTTGAAAGGCCAACCAAAAAGGTCTTTTATCAAGAAAACGTGTTGTTTACTAAAACCTAGTTCTTTGAGGACTTGCTAGTCGTTCGAGTTACGAATTCTGTCTATCAAACAAACTTTGAGCGTAGCTGAACTTTTCACTGCTGGTTCGACTCGTATTACAAATACGAGTCGAACCAGCAGTGAAAAGTTCAAACTCTTTGGAAATGAGATATGAAAACTGAGTTTTGATGCCAAAGATCTGTTTATGGTCTAGGAATGTTCCCAAAACTTATGTTACTGTTTTGTCTGTTACATTCTCAAAAATAAGAAATGCTGCGCTCTAACCCTATACCCCTGGCTATTTATATTTTTTAAGAGGGTATTTTTTTTTGGGGCCAATAATGAATTGCGTTTGTTTCTATTGAAACTAAACCCCATGTAAAGCTACATTTCTATGGGACAGGCAATGACATGGAATATGGAACATCATGGAACCACCACCATGCCACCATGAAATATTATTATATTTTTTCTTTTGAGGTAAATTCTCTAGTATGATTTTCATCTTGTCATAAAAATAAAACATTTTAAAACAAGATTGCTCGTGTCCCCTTATTTTTGAAAACCGCCAAAGTTGTGAAAGTTTATCTAACTTCAGCTACAAGTTGATCGCGACTATTTCAAGTTTTGGTTCTGAATCCAACCTGTTTGGATACTTTAACTTGGCGTCTGAAGCTCCTTCCGGCTCGTATGTGCGACCTAATCTTAGCTGCTGTTTTGTGTTGCTCTCTTAACTGGAAAAGACACGACCCTTGGTGGAGGTCAGATAGGCAGTCGCACAATGTAAAATAATGGTGTTCAGATGCGTCCGGTTACACTGGAAGACGACCCCAACATAGTTGAGAAAAGGCTAGACAAATGATGATGATGTTTTCTGTACGTGTCGTGTATGTGTTACTAGCTTATCCCCACATAAGCTTCGGTAATTGTCCTTCGTGATCGTACTACTTGATTAAAAAGTGTCTGTGACAAATATCATCTAAATCCGTTCGGTAGTTTTTACATCCCATATTTTATTTGCATTTTAATATTAGTAGGAAGTAGGAAGTTATACACCAAATCACTATCAAAACTTGTAACAATAACATAAAACGATCACCATCTCTCATACTTATCACCACAACAAAGTCAATATCATCCATTAGTCCTAACCGCTTGCCCCGAACACACAACGGAGGGCAGTTCGAGCACTGGCTCATATATCACGTTTACTCCTATCAATACGCCTATCTAATCCCTTATCACTCACTGTTTTCACGATTTGTCCTAATCGTACGTTCCAACGTGGTTTTAATGTTACCTCAGTGGTCATTTGGAATAAGCGTTTGGTGTTTGTGTTATTTTATCACCATTTCTCCCAAAATGTTCTGGGTTGGATTCTCGTATCGGGCGAAGTGTTATCATCATCATCATCAATTCCTTAGTAGCAGCCATGAAATCTGGATTTTTGCCCGGCTGATGGCAATAGGCTAGCCCCATATGAAGTGGGACTTATACTTACTGGCGAAATATGTGTGTATTATTGGGCACCCTTCAAGAAATACTGCCGTGATATTATGTTATGTTCCTCCCAAAATAGAATAGGAAACCTGAGCCTGATTGTGGTCCGCTCCGTCACACAAAATATCCCCACTGCTGGGACTCTGGTCTCCTCTCTGATTTAATGCATGCAGGCTGGTACTATAGCTATTTCATTTCGCTTAACTTACAAAAATAAGTATGAGCAAAGACAACAATTTCAGTAAATAGGTACACCATTAGTATCCCAACAAATGCAGTTTCTAATCCTTCAAAGGCCCACCCTCGCAAATCGCCCTATCTAAAACTAAACACACACACAACTCCTAACATCAACGAAAAACGTAACCAGAGATCCGGCTATCGAGTTTTTAAGCCTTATAAAGCTCACTGTAAAAGCGATTGTCAACATTGTTCTCACACAATCAGTTTCGCACACACATCATCAACTGTTCACACTAGGGATGTAACAGAGGTGGTTTTATCGGAACCGAAGTCGCAATCGGAGTTTTTAAATTTGGTTTGTCTAAGTCCAAACCGTAATCGGAGTCGGGAGATGAGTTAAGAAGGTCGGGTCTAGTGAAGTAAAATGCATGCACAAATCTGTTCGTACACGTTTTACCGCGTCCGCCACGCTCTGCAGCCGTTATCAGATATGCTTCCACATCCGATTAAAGCTTCCGATTTAAAAGTGTCGGAGCTGAAGTCGAAACTGGAGGCTTTATATCAATCGGAAGTTCCAACCTATCGGAATTGAAGTCGAGCCTCCGTAACATCCCTAGTTCACACACATAAATTGTTCACTGAGGCTTTGTGTGCCAAGGCTAATTGATTTCGGTTGGCCCCGCCTTCTCGGTGAAGAGTTTTGTAGGTTCTGGAGATGCGGATTAGAAGTTGGTGAAAAGGACCTTTCGTATCTCTGATTTAGGCATTTGGAGGTGGAATTGGTACGCCACACGTTAAATTTGGTGGTGTTGTTTAGTATTCCTACTGGAACTTTCTTTGTTGTAATCTGAACACTGTGACACTGAAAGCGAGATATTTGCAATGCTTACTGCTTTTTTCGAGTTCTCAATATATTCGTATCACGTTTTCAGTGTTAATTATTTATAATGTTAGTGACCATGTCAGTTTACAAACTTATGTTGAGCTAACTGCCTTTTTTTGGAGCATTGGTCTAGCAAAATGGCCAGTGACAGTTTTATCTGAATTCTGGTTTAGGTTGCATTTCCATTAAAAAATAGTCCTAATTTAATCTGCCCTTTTCAGTACATAAAGAAGTAGTAACATTTATTTAACTTCAAAACTAATAACATTTTCTAATTGCTTGCCGCAGTTACGACGTGCAAGCTGTTAACCGATTCGTATTTAAAAATATAATATTGGTTATGCGCTTTATGTTTATTGTTGCCTTTATTGTCATTTTGTTTGCACGTCATGTAAATAAATATGCTACATGCTACATGTCATGCTAATAATATATGCTGTATCAAATAAATATTTTATCTTTCTTTCTTTCTTTTCATAGGTTGCGAACTTCACTATTAATCAGCTTAACTCTGTGGTTTACCTGAGAATGGTCCACCAAGACACATGAAAAACGTAACAAAGCAAAATCTTTCTGCAGACAAGTTGCTAAAATACAAAAACAAACAAAGCACCATCGGAACCCACACTAATGGTCCAATTCCTACCGTTGAATAATTAACACAGAATTAGGGCTGCCCCGCCCATTCCCGTTCCCCGACAATGTCTTTTTAAAATCGATTCTTTAATAGCGTCTCGATTTACATATCTTTACTTAGTATCGCGTTGGTAATTAATTTTGCCTTTTTTAAAGCAAAATTGAAAAGGTGGTTTTAGAGAGTGTTGTTTCAGGGGTGCTGTTTGCTTTTGTTAGTAGTAGGTACTTTGGGGTAACAATGGATTTTTGGAGATTTATTCTTGGTTTTGGATTTAGGGAATCAGGGTGTGTTTGAACGCAGGCCTGTGGACGATTAGTAATGGGCTAGCTCGCCGTCCGTCCGTCTTTTGACGACGACAGGCCGTGTCGTGCTCCACGCGCACCTCAAAGAGATGTCAGCAACATTGAAGGGGCAAAGGCCGACGCCCTTCGGGGCTGCGGGTTGTTGTAAGAGATACCACGGCCTCGACATGGTAGTTTAGTCAGTAGAAGTCATCATTATCATATTCTTGCACGTATACTTATCTATTAATTACTTTTTTTTTATTTTTTTTAAAAAACGTTACCCCACATTAGGAATTTCTCCTGTATCGTGGGTGCGTTCACAAACATTTAACTCACATACACAAATACCCAGACCCGGAACAACTATCTGTAGGTCATACAAATATTTGCTCCGTGCGGGGATCGAACCCGCGACTCGCAGCGCAGCAGTCCATTGCTTGAGCCACTGCGCTAACCGTGCCGTCCAATACTTACATGTCATTTCATGATTATGGTGAAATGACAAGATTTTTCAGTTTAAAATATGAATTAATTGATTGATTATAGTTTTTACTGCAATAAATTAATTATTTAAAACACATTAAATAATAGTGATCATTTAGACATTAGCCGATAAAAAAAATCTCTTTTTTTAAAATGACCTATTTTGCTCCTTCGAATGACGTAGAAAACTTTGCCTACTTACTATAATACCTCTATAATATACTAGTAGGTATATTCCCTATTAGTTTTCCTAGTTATTGAAAGTTTCTCCTCTATAAAATACGAACGCTACATAATCACCCCGACTCAGTACATAAAAGTTACTTGAGTGCTGTGGTTGCCTTGGGATATTGCTGTAAGTGACTTCCACCGTAACTCTTAGCTTTAAAATGAATGGAGAAACCTTTAAAAAAGTTCCACATCCGTATTTATTCATTTTAGTAATGGAATTTGTGGATCTTTTAAAAATATGGCGTCGTCTTTATAGAGAAAGATAAAAAGAATTCGGAGATCTGCTGAGACGGACGTTTGATGTTTGTGTGTAAAAGTGACATAATATTTTATAAACAAGTTTTATTTAATATAAAATGGCTGTAAGTTATTACAGAGTAATTTTAAATAAAAAACATTACAGGCACTTTTGAATGCCAGAAAAACAACAAACATATTAAATAATTATAAAATCAAACAAAAATTATGAACACCGTTTACTTAATGAAAATTCTTGGTTTTTTTCCCCTCATTTGATTTGTTAAATGGTCTATAACTACAACTGGTATTAAATAGAACACAACATCTATTTAATATGTTTTAGCCGCGTACACTCGTACACATAAGTCCGTATAAAGAGCCCAACTTAACACTAAACTGCTTATGTAACAAAATGATCCCGTATTGCCCGTTGAATTAGCCGGAAAATAAATCATTCACTCACAATCCGTGGCTTAATTCTTTTTGCAGACAAACTCGGTGGACAAAACACAGCGCGTGTAATTAGGAGTTAGTAATGTTTGTGACCACTGCGCGCTTGGTTCTGAGAACACACACTAATCTTGGGAGTGCTTGGCCGTCGATGTATCGTGAAGTTTTATTTCTGGATATTCTCGGCAGTTGTCGGAATTTTTCGGCTTACTTTTCTTGAAGTATTTATATTACGTTGAGCAAATAAATATTGATCGATTAATAGTTCGTGTTTTTAGATTTAAGTTTCCTGTTCCAAAAATATAGGAAGACCTTAGACTTTCAAATAAAGTAGGAAATGCTCGCTCATTATGTATAAAACAAATATGAAACAAACAAAGAAGAAAGTACAAAATGAAAAGAAGAGCGCCTCTATTGTAATAGAATGCAAAAAGAATAACTCGAACCTCATATAATATTCCAGACTTGCATTGAAAATTCACAGCGCATGCAAAACACGCTTGTTTCCTATCCCCGGTATTACAACGTAAATAAGAACAAGATGCCGCATCCTAACCCTTTGCCAGCTGCACCGGTACCTCGTTAGACGCATTTTACCCAACAAACCGCGCTCCGTTCATACTGGTTGCACAACCACACACCCCGTGAAGACAAGCCAGCACAGAATTGCAAAGTAATAAAGACGCTTTGCCTTTTTAATGAGGTTTTAACATCCCTAGAGAGAGCGCCACCAAACGAGATTACAACACAAACGTGTGAAACGTCGCAATTGTTTCTTTCCTCCCTAACATCTGATTCAGCAAACCGATTTACACAGTAGAAAAAAATACGTTTGTCTTTTTCCGATTCGCTGTCATCAGTCCCAAATGTCTTACCTAAACAAATTGCAGACAAGGGCAACACAGAGATGAGCGAATAACGCTCCCGCAATCAGCTTCGAACAAAACGAGGCCGTTCTTGAAAAGAAACAAATTAGATCCGTCTCAAGAACGGCGCTTTGAAATGGGCGCTGGTAGAAAAGACCGCGCCACTAATGAAGGGTTACCCGACGCAGGGCATTGAGTTTGTTCCTACAGACCTGTTTGCTGGTTTCAAGTGTGAACGTGTGGATACTTAGACCCTTGTTACGAATGAGGGTTAAGTAGAATAGAAACTCGATTGACAAAACAATTCTTTATCTAGAAGTGTTGAAGTGTTCTTCAATAAAAGGTTTGTTTATTTCGATTGGAGAGGTTGTTACTTCAGAGTACTTATGTTTAAAGGTTGGTCGTTATTCGAACCCTAATTGAGAGAGGTAGGTTACTTTGTTACTTCATTTACAAACGTCTACTTCAGATTTTTATTGAGTGACTATTACGTGCAAATCTACAATTTACTCAAACACCTTTCGGCTTCAAAATCTATCTTTATTCTAATCCAACCTTTCAATATTATTCTTTTGTTCCCCAATCCGTTTCCAATATTTCAATACATCCCAAGGTGGGCCTTTCCTCATTTCTCTACCTTCGCTCGAAGAGCTGTAGCTTATGATTCCGTGTGCGTTCCGAGAGTGTAATTTGCCACATTTTTCTGAGGCCCGTGTTTTCGCGTTAATCTTGCTCACCTGATCTTTCTGACGTGTTGTGCCTTTCTGCATGTGATATTGGGGTAAGCTCGAGTTGTGTTTTGTTTTGTGACTTAGGTAATGGTGTTATGGTGGGTTCTTTAGTAGATTTATCAAAGTGAGGAGTTTGAAAGAGCAGAATATTAGTACGAACATCGATAACATCCATTCCTGTAAATGCTGTTACATCTACTACTTTTGTTATCGCATTTCTCTGAAACTTCAGTGACCACTTTTTGTGAATTAAAGTCGTAATTTCTCATTAAATTTAATTGACAGTGCAAAGCGATAATATCAGTACAGAAAATACAAAAAATACGTAGTTATACAGTCCCTAGAATTATTTACAAGCAATTTTCTTCCATTACTCCTTACTCCGTCAATGCAAACACGAAACACAACTTAGAAATATAAATAACGCTTTCGGCTTAGAATAATTTTATGTAGAAATGAGTTCCCAATACGTATGAAGCAGTGCGAAGTATTTATCGGAGAGCCGACGGTTGCGAGTAACAGATTTCACGATTCGATACATCGACTTCTCGAGTATTCGAGAATCGATACTGGTTTATATCGATGATAGCTGTGTGGTTGAGCGTATATCTAAACGTTAACTGCTTCGGAGCTGGTAGCAAATGGAATTTCAAATAAATGTGGATAAAAATAACTTTAAACTGTTTGGATAAACAGTTTAAAGTTACCAAAATAAGGGTAATTTACATATACTTAACAAAAAATATTGGATGCCCACTTCCGTGGAAATGCACTATGCAGGCTTTTGCAAGCGAAAGCTTCACGAGGTTATGATTATGAAAAAAATAAGATAAAGTGACCCCAAACTGTGAATTGTACACATTTTGAGGAAGAACACCAAAAATCATTGGTTGGTATTGCCACAAAACTGTTGTTTAGGTTACAGAGCTACTGTTAAATATATAATAAACTGTTAAATATTTGGATTAAAATATAAAACAGCATAACATCACGCCTATCATCCCAGAAAGGTTATGCAGAGGTGTACAACAACCACTTTTGGTCAGTTATACGTTTAAATCACATGGCATTGTCAGTAACCAGGTAAGCATTCAGAGTCAGTGGCTGCTATTGAGAATATCTTGATGAAAAAATCCAGGACCTCGCTAGCAGTCACGCTTGCGACCACTTAACCAATAAGGCTGTCAGAAAAAATATGTATCACACTGATATTATAAAGGCGAAAGTTTGTCCCTTTGTTTGTCGTCCTTTGTTTTGTGACTTCTTCACGCAAAAACTACTGAACGGATTTAGATAAAATTTGGTACACAGATAGTTTATAACCTGAATTAACACATAAGATAGTTCTTATCCCGATTTTATCTTCCCGTGGGATAATTTTCGGGTTGTAGCAGGTGAAGCCGCTGGCAACAGCTAGTCCTGAAATAAAAATCTCTTTAGAATTTTACTATGTTGAGAAAGTGTCTGTTTCGATTTCCAAGAAAGCATTAAAAAGCTAGTAATTTCCCTTTTTAGATAATAATATTTATCGATGTATTTCGTCGTAACGCAATAAATTACAGTTACCTTGTAGAGAGGCGTCTTGAACAAATTGATACAGTAATGGCGTCGGCTATATAGTTTCAATTATCGCTGCTTGTTTCTGGTTAACGCTCGTTTTACACTGTTTAGGCGTTTAATTGGAAGTTTTCGGTATAATGGCGGTGTTTAATGGTTGCAGATTTATCGGTATTTTGATTGGTTTTAATGATGATGATACTTTTGATAGAACAAAGCCTGCTTCAGTATGCTTCCTGCAGTGGAAGTGGCGAAGTTCTGGGCTAAACGATATAAAATAGTGTCGTGCAACACCATCATACACGCATGCAAAAGCTCCATGCTTTACAGCAGGTCACATCGCACACTTTTATTATAAATAAATTTATACGCCAGTCGAGGTCACACAAGATACAGTACCTATTTAGTTGGTACTGTACCTTGGCCATCATCATCATCATCATTTCAGCTATAAGACGTACACTACTGTTACATAGGCCTCCCAAAAGTGTCGCCCACACATTGACCGGTCCCGTGCGTCTCACATCGACTTTGGCTATGGTCGTGAATAATAAAAAAAAAATGCAAAAAAAAAACAACAAAAAAATATGCAAATATGTTTGCGTTTGAATATAAACTACTAATGAGTCAACGGCAAGAGTTACAAATACAAATAATAACATTCAATTACAAAAATCCCCACTGTTAGGTAACAGTTTTAAATATCTATATTCAGCAACCGCTTCACAAACACCACAGACTAATTTATTGGAACAGAAAGTTGACATAAAAAGGATCCTACAATGGAACGTTTAATAACCCTCCTTTTGGGCTTCGCCGCAGTCGGGTAAAAAAGTAACTATTTGCTTTTACAAACAACCAATTAGTTTTTCCAGTTACCCTAGATTTCTCATCGGTACATTTTTATGCCGAGCGTGTGATCGAGTTCATCTATTACACTTTACCTAAACTTGGGTGACTACGATTCTTTTACAAGTTATTATGCCCTGTGACTGAAGCTTCGTTTTGTTTTTTTTTTGTAATTCTTAAGTGCCTTTAATGGTCTTATTGAAATAAATGCTTTGAGTTTGAGTAAATGATAACGTGACAGTGGAGCACACAGTGGAGGTGTGCTCCACTGTTTTCACCTTCCTAATTCCACCTTAAGGTAAGGTAGGCAGAAAAAAGGTGCAAAGAATCGCATGCAGGGCACAGCTATTATATAGATAGCTGACCTTTACCAACTGGCTGGCTTTTTGGCTTCGTGCGGGACTAATTTTAATTTAAAATATGTATGTCCTAATTTTAAGTGTTTCTCGTAAGTTTTAAGCTTTTTTAATTTTTGTTTTTTGTCAATTTGTTCAGTCCAAATATATATATATATATTTTTCTATACTATATTTTTAAAATACACGCCAGCGAAGTCGCAGCCGAAGTTCTACTTCATAATTCTCTATGTTTTGTCAAGTCGTCAAGACAGTGTGAAGCAGGGGCCAGTCACTAGTGTTGTCTAAAAGCTAATTATAAGTTTTTGAGGCAAAGTGAGCTATCAACAACACGTCTGAACCGATCTTGTAATTAATGTGTTAGTTCAGTAATTAATCTTAAATTCGTTGCTAATTTCTAATAGAAATTGTTACGTTAGTGTTAGTTGTTAGGCAATAAAGGTCAGATCTCATGTTCTGCCTATTTTCGAACTTATACAGGGTGGCCGGAACATTGACGTCCTAAAATAAAATTTAGGTCCCTCGTATCGTGGGGTATCCGAATCACCCCCATGTACGTTCCGCGACTTTTCATAGTTTTCGAGTTACGAATTTTTTTCTGATTTTTTGAGAATGGATCGACCTGACCAATCTAAAAAAATTTTTTAAAAAAAGTACATGGCTTTGTCGAGATTTTTTTTTTGCAACTGAATCTTCGTGAGTAGTAAAAATTACGTTCGGTAAATTATGACTTAGCTTTTCAACTTTAAATAAAAAATTAAAACAGTTGACTTCATGGTTCCTAAGTAGGCTTCAAGAATGCGCCAGACTCTCAGTTTCATAATCATAAAAAAATTAGTACTTACTTTTTTACCGAACGTAATTTTTTCACTTTAGACCAACTTTTTCATAACTTTCGTCACAGTTACGAAGCTGATTATTTTATGCATAAAAGTACTACTCGCCAAACTTTAACGTTTGATGGCGAGAGGCGCTCTAGTACAAAACAATGAACCATCTTGCTAACTATAATAGGTACTAATAATTATTTACTTATATGTATACTAACTGACAACAAAATCCAACAACATATACTTAGAATTCTAGAATGTTAGTAACAATTTTACTTATTAACTATGTTAGTTGTAAATATTTACAGGTATAAGTACCACACACGTCGATTACTATCGGCGTGCGATGTATGAATATGATGAATATGATGTATGAATGTGGACGAACCAAAAGGAGTGTGTGAGAATCGTAGTAGGTGGCGTTCTGTGATTTCTGCCAACACCCATGGGAAAAAGGCGTGACATGGGAATAGAAGCGTATCTATGTTACCTACCTACATTTCACCAGCTATGTTTAAGGTTCATTCATTCAACCGAGCTCAAATGCACACTTCGGATTGCTGTTGCGAAGTTCCCGATGAATAAGCCTGATAATCGAAACGAAAACCTCACTAACCAGATCAGACGGGACAGTTAATAACTAAACTATACATAACATAACATTACGCTTATATTTGGGACAAGCCCGCCTCACTATTCCCAAACCACTGTAACTTCTGTAAGCCAGAATCAACAGTGGCGACCACAAGAAAAGCGCCGAGACAATGAAGCTCGACGAAGTCCCAGAGAAATGATTTGACTGTCTTGGATCCCGCAACGAAATTAATCAGAAAAGAATAGCGGAGGAGTAGGAAAACCAGAAATTTCCACTTCCCTCCATATCAGCAGGAGACAGAACAGAACAAGGCCAATAGGCACAGAGGGACGTATACAACTTGGATAAGCCCAGTTGCCTAGCACCACGGATATTGTTGTCATTAATATTACTTGCTCCTAGGTTGTGAGCTGTTATATTTGATTCCTATAATAGGTGACAAAAATGCTTGAACGCACGGAAATTTGTTCTAGTTTCTACAAGGTCCGTATAGTAAATAACTCCGGATGTGACCTGCAGTTGCCGGGTCTGGCAACAACCACCACCAGCCAGCATACCACCACCACCAATTCCTCCAGCAATTTTTTAGTAGCAGCCAGAGTCTGGATTTGTGCCCGGTTGATAGCAAATGACTCGCCCCCGAATACGCGAGTCTTAATTATACATAAACCTGAATGTATTCATATCTATTTACCACACATGTAAAAACGATTCAAGCGACATCATGCGTGATTCATTTGAACTACACAGGCGGCGCCACAACACTCCTGTGGATTGAGAATCGGTCATCAAAGTAATGAACAGTCCATCAATCAATACTCGGGAGTTGCCCATTCATGACTTTAACAGTACTACACATCACGCTTGTAATCCCTGAATGGGTTAGACAGAGGTGTATCTTATAGTAGGGACACCTACATTTTGCTAGTAGTGTTTAAGGGCTCGTTTACGGAGACGCAGGACGTCGCGCGTCCTGTGCAGATGTTTCGTCGCGTGCTATTTTATTAATTTACTGAGAGGCGGGTCCACCGCAACGAACACTGTATTTTAAACTAACGAGGGAAAAATCGCTTCTCGTAAAATCGTCGTTTGAAATCGTAACCGTTTTCATACATCGCCATGTGCTTGAAATAAAAACGCACAACGCGCCGCGTGACGCCCCGCGTCTCCGTAAATGAGGCCTACAAGTCCTATGCTGTACCTAGTGGTCAAACCTAATGCCGTTAATATCGTATGAATCCAAAATCAGTGGGTGTTACTGAAATATTCCGTATTACAGTTACACTGAAAATCGAGAAATAATCATGTGTTAGTACTGTAATAACAGAGACCTGACACAAAATATTTTCATGAACAAAATACAAAGTAATTGCTATGAAACTACGGAAACTTCGTCGCACTTTTCAAAAGTCAACTCTCCGTGCTTTGCGGAGCTTCTGAAATCCAACAGAGGTATTTTATTTAGGCATTTGTTTAGTCCTCACTTCGTGTTAATGAAAGGAGGCATTTATGTAATAACACCTTTCTAGTTAATGAATTTTGAGCTAAATTACTATTGACAGACAAAGTCTAGACTGGCATGTCACTTACGTATAATTAATGTGTTGGTGAAAACCTTAGAAATACTGTTGTTATGGTACACAATTATTACGTGCCTAAAATAACAGTGTAGTTCACAGCAAATAACAAGTTATTGTGTCCTCAATTTTTTTTTAATATTCCCGCCTATAATGTCCCATTGCAGAGACTCAGGCCTCGACTCTAGAAAAGTGATGGGCTGTAATAAAACACGCGGGCCCAGTGTGGTTTAGTAGATGTCATAAATGTTTTCGGGTTTTTGTTTCTAAGACATGCCGGTTTCCTCACGATGTTTTCCCTTTTGAGAGCAGTGGTGATGAAATAAATTGTACAAAGTAACGCGCCTCCCTGGGTTCGAACCCACGACCGCACGACCGACCGAAGTCGGGGCCGCCACCACTGATCTGTAGCTACAGTGCTAACGGAGTAGTCTTTTACACTGCGGGTTGTTCAAAAAAAATACCGCATCCCCTGAAACAAAGGGCTAAGAAGGAACATGGGTGTTTTTAGTTAGTAGAAGTCGCTCTCTTCCGCTCCGCTCATTTAATGATTAACAACCATTAAAAAAAAAAAGTCGCCCAAGTCGTCTTTTAAGGGCTGTTTTAGTTTGACGACACGGTTGGCGCAGTGGCTCAGGCAATGGACTGCTGCGCTGCGTGTCGCGGGTTCGATCCCCGCACGGAACAAATATTTGTAAGGCCTACAGATAGTTGTTCCGGGTCTGCGTATTTGTGTATGTGAGTTTAAATGTTTGTGAACGCACCCACGATACAGGAGAAATTCCTAGTGTGGGGCAACGTTTTTTTTTTAAAAAAAAAAGTTTTGTTCAAAATGAGCCAAAAATGTGATTTCAAACCATTTTAAACTTACATTTAATTCTGTCGCGTTAATTCTCGTCTATTTGGTATATATGAAAATGAGTTGGCACGCCCGCTTTTATATCACGGCTGCTGCCAAGAGATGAGCCTGATACATAGATAACAAGGCAGTCTTAGTTTACGACACTGTAAATGAGGTTAGACTGCCTCGCCCATCGGTTCGTTCGCAAGAGATACCGCGGCCTCGACATAAAGGGCTAAGAAGGAACATGGATGGTTTTTTAGTCAGTAGAAGTCTGACACTCTCTTTCGCTCTGCCCAAAAGCGGGAGGGGTTATTTGATGATTTACCAACCCCCCAAAAATAAAATGGTTAGACTGCCTCGTTAGTCTAGTGGTTGCAAGCGCGGCTGCTGAACATGAGGACCTGGATTCCCTAGTCGGGCAAAGTGTTATTGGGTTTTTTCTATCATAATTTTTTTGTTGTATCATCCACGGAGTTTGAATTTGTGCCTCTATCGTTCACAATACAGGTTCACAGATCACCTGTGCGGGTTGATACATGTAACATGTCTTCGAATTTTTGGTAATAAGGCATTTTCTTCTTCTTTTACCGTTTTGAGAGGCATGGCAATGAAATAAATTCACAACATGTTGGTCCAATAACTAAAAACATAAATTTAATAATATAATATAAGCTAAGCTAAGGAACATGGGTGGTTTTTAGTCAGTAGAAGTCTGACACTCCCTTTCGCTCTGCCGAAGAGCGGGGGGATATTTGATGATTTTCCAACCGCCAAAAAAAAAAAAGCTTTATTTGTTTTCACAATATAAAACCTTAAGATTAGATAATAATTAATAATATTACAATAATTAATTATTATTAATAATTATTATTATTTATTTATTTGTTTTCACAGTATTAAACCTTAAGATTAGATGGTTACAATAATTAACAGTGATCGTGGCTTTGTACTTAGTCACAGTACGGATCGCAACTGGCATCTAAGATAGGTTACAGAGTAACCTGTGTTAAAGATACCAGTCCCATTCCCCTTTAAATATTACAACAATGTGAGTGTGACTGTGAATTTATTTTATTAGTAAATGCAGTACCCAAGAGTTACCGAGTTACGTTTACCTCACGTATACAACAACCATAATGCACGATCTATGGCTGCTGGCAGATTCAATGTACCGAGAGTCGCCAATTACTTTGGTGACAGAAAACAAAACAAGAGAATACCATACCTGTTGACCAGTCTGTCGGCGGACATAATAAGTGAAACAAACACAATAAGATTTAGACGTAAATTAAAATTACATTATTTAGAAATGTTTTAAGTTTTATATAAACGTAAGTTTAAATATATAATATTTAGTTTTAAGTACATTTAAGTGTGTCTAGAGACTCATTGACCCCACAATCAACTGCAACGGTTTTGTAGGGCTTAGCTTATAAGTTACTTAATTTTTTGGATTAAAAATAAATAAATAAATAAAATAATAATAACTTTCTTAAATGAGATTTCTTGGAAAATGGCAACGGAAGGTTCCATAACATAACACTGCATACAATCACGCCTGTAATCCTCCAAGGGCTAGGCAGAGGTGTAGGTATCTAAGAGTAGCTACACCCGCTTTTTGCCAGTTATATTTAAGTCCTGTGTAATAGAAGGCGATCCTATTGTGATCAACTGGGCCCAAATCCGTGGTTGCTACAGAAATATTTCTGATGGAAAAGTCCAGTAACACTTTGCACGACCCGAGAATCAAAACAAAGCCCCTTAATCTCGACAGTCGCGTTTGCGACTTCTAGACCAACGAGCCAGCAGTTCCATTTCCCAGAAAATTTCAATAACACCAGTTCTAAATCAAAATGAAAACTCATTTATTCAAACTAGGCTGATAATCAGCACTTTTGCACTTAAACGTCAAAATTTACTTAATTTTACTTTACTTTTTTACAAGAGACAGTCCCCTAAAACGCCCACCCTTCGACTGACTTCTATGGAAGAATTACTCGGCAACCACATCTAATTTGGTTACAAACATATGCTTAACGAAAATCAATACGACGGTTCCGTCGTAAGCTTCCAATTCGGTGTATTCTTAATTCCCTATACAAATTCGTCCCGCTTTTCACACACACGAGTTCAACACAAGCAACGATTCTGTCACAGCTAGCTCAAATAGACGCCATTTTGTCTTTTGACGCTCACACTACCGTAGTACGCATTTGAAAGGTCAAAAATTATATTATATCACAGGTCGAGTTTCCCTTTAGTAGATAATGGTCTTATATAAGATAGAGAGATGCTGAGACGATTGTGTAACAGTTTTATAGTTAGTATGCTACAACATATTTATCTTTGAAATATTAGATTCCATCATCATCATCATCATTCTTTTGCCCTCATCCCAATTTACGTTTACTTTTTCCATTTTCGTTTAACAATACTCTTTGGGCTTGTTTACGGAGACAAACGCTGCATTTTAAACTAACGAACAAAAAATCGCTTATCGTAAAATCGTCGTTTTAAATCATTACCGTTTTTGTACATCGCCATGTGCTTGAATTAAAAACGCACAACGCTACGCATGACGCCCCGCGTCTCCGTAAATGAGGCCTAAGTTTTATTTTAAAGAAACTTTGCCCCACACCTCCTGCATCGTGGGTGTGTTCAAAGACATTTAAACTCACATACAAAAATACCCAGACCCGAAACATCTGTAGGCCATACAAATATGTGTAAGTTAGTTTATAAGTTGTAAGTTTCCTGAACAATATAAATTAAATTAAATATTTCTCGTCATCTTATAAGATACCTCCTTTCTCGCCATATAATTCCGTACACAGTCCATTGTTCGTGTTTTGGTCTTCCTCTACTCTTTCGCCCCTCCACATCTATACTTCAATCGCTTACATAAGTACCTACATGAAAATAAAACCTTAGGTATCTGTGTAATTTTGTAGGTGACTATACACACCGATTTACCCTAACTTTGAACTTTAAAGAATCGTTGATAAAATCCATCTCATTCTCCTTTACCAAATCAATAACGAAAGAACTTCAATACAGAGAAAAATACTTGATACAGCGAAATAACGTTATATATTTTGATGAAGTTAAACAGCAGTGCCTCGCTTACAATCCGAGATTGCTGCACAGATATTGAGTTATTGTTGGCAGTCGCGATGTTGGTATGATCTTGGGTACATAGTTCTGTGGTTTATGTATAGGTTTTTCATTTTACGAAGGGAATGATACAACGTGGTTTTGGAGACGATTGGTGGTCTTGGTTTTGAGGTTAGGAGGTCAGTTTAATGCGAAGAATTAAATTAGGACTAGGCATTTAGGAGTTTATTTATAATCTGACTGACTGACTTGTTAGTCTAGTGGTCGCAAGCACAGGAACTTCTCAGTAGCAGCCACGGAGTCTGGATTAGTGCCCGGTTGATGGCAATAGGCTCGTCCCTTATTACATGGGACTTAAACATAACTGGCGAAATGTAGGTGTACTATTATGTACACCTCTGCCTAACCCTTCGGGGATTACAGGCGTGATGTTATGTTATGTCATAATCTGAACAAAAGTTGAGAGAAATCTCAACGTCGGAAATTATGGTTAATCCTAGTCCCGAATTATTGCTTAATAGCCTGAAATAACGTACTAAAGCGCATTTTCTAGTAAATATAAAAATATCAATTGCAAAACGTAACATCGAAAATATTACTTAGGTACACCAAAAATCGAGACCGAAAATCGGCTCAACGTAAGCTTAAGTTCAGTTTTGTCCAACAAAGAGGACACATACCATACTCGCTTCGCAAACAAAAGCCTTCCATATTTATCTACACACAGAACCGAAAAACTAAAAATCACGTCCACGATTTTTGTTCGAAAAAGGATCTTATAAAAATTGTCACGAACGTCCGTGAGTGCTGATCGCTTTCAACAATGTCGGTTATAGTCGCGTGCTTACTTGGTGGTTGGGTACAGTTGAACTAGCGGTTTAGTGTACTGGTTGCTAACTTTTAATAGAGCAGTGGTGTGCCCAGTGGCGTGCCTAGGGGCCAACAATACCACAAGCTCCTAGTGCCAGCAGACTGTCAGAAACCCTAATATCAGGCTTGTATTTACGTACTGCTCAAGGTTCACCTGTGATCGGCCACAGACTTAAGAGTTGTACGTCGTAGGAAGGTCGGGGGAAGTCGTGTTTACAAACAACCCGCTTCCACACTGAAGAGGCCTATGTCTAAGACATGGGAATCAAATAATTTTTGACAATGTTTGGGTGTCTGAGTGGTCAATCCACACTACATCTTTTTCTTAAATATACTAATTATTAGCTAAATAGAGATGTTATAGCTATTGGAGTCAACATTGACATGTTAGTGCAAATAAAGAAACATTTTGGACTAAGTAGCTTGTTCGACTGTACTTACCGTAGCACATCCGAGATCGACGGACCAGAGCTGAGTGCAGGAAAGTTCTAAAGTGAGCTCAGCCAATCCCATACGATGTTCCGTGGCGGAGGTTGTCTGGAAAACGTATATTGAGGTTGACCCAGATAATTGATTTTGCGCCTTATATATTAAATTTTGTTATATTTTTATACAAATATTCTGGTATACGTATATATCTTGCGTATTTTTCAATAATCCGGTCGACTGCAAAAATCCTACTTTTCCTTTTGTTTTCAATTATCATGGGAGTTAAAAATACTTTAGCTTTGCTGTAACTTTTACCAGAAAGAGCCAAACAAGATACCTATTTTCCAAAATCCATCTAACACGAAATAAAAAACAAAAACCGCCCCAATATAAGTACCTACTTACCAAATATGATCCGAATTATCTGAACCATATTATCAGATCGCATCAAACGTCAAATGTTCTTTTCATGATCTCAGGATCTTTCCATCTCAACGAGCATTAAGCCCAAGGCTTGCCCCGATGTTTGCCCGGGTATTGTCCGTTGACGTATCAATAGACCTTTTTGTTATCATGTTTACACAAACAAGGATGTTTATCGTAAATATTTCATACATTAGAAAGGGGTGAGCTGGTTCATGCGTGAGTATCAAGATTGGTCACTGGAGTGCCCCGTATTTGTTGAAGTAGCTATTACTTTACGATCGGATTATTTGGACCGAAGATTAGCCTGATTTTGAATAGGGTCTACCGTCTACGAATGTTTTCTTTTCTTCGGAATAATCTTACTGAAATACGGAATTCCAAATGCAATTACCAATGATTGCTGTTTAGTTGTCGTGTTCAGCAAAATTACAGTTTCAATTTAATTAGCTGACCATTATAATTCAACAACGCTAAATCTGCCTCTAATTTTGCATTGTTTAGATGAATCGAAGTGCATGTTCATTAATCAGTATCGGACTGAAAACGAATCATCGATAACAGCTAATTCTACATAATCCGCCATATGCAAACTGCGGTCGTTAACACGGTTTCAATGTTTCAAACTAACACCGTTCTGTTTTTCACTCACATACGCACGAAACGTACCAATAGACATCAAAGTAAAACAAGTACATTAAACATAAGCCCTAACAGGCATTCATCAGCGAAACTTTTATTCTTAGCGTCCAAAAAGTATTGTTTACTACCCCAAAAGCCTCTTACAGCCCTCAAAAGAACACCGAAACGGACTATTTCAACCGTATTCACGCACACAAACGACTAATATAATTCACTCGGTCTTCAGGCGGAAAAAAATGACCCAATAACTAAGTAACTCCTCGGGTGAGCCGAAACAAAAACACGATGGATGGACAAATTTGCGCTTACTGACTTATTTATCTCTGAAGCGAACGTAATTAACGAAATTCCTCCTGAACAAACAACCGCAGATTTCTTTTCGATATTTTTGCTTGAACATCTTCGTGCTGCTCTAATATTCATTACGGACGTGACAGGCAAGAAATACTCCCTAATTATTCATCGGGCTGTCGCTAAATCGTCAGCCGGCCCGCCTTTTAATGGGGAAGAAAATAAAAAAAGTTTGAAACATAACAACAGAGGCATGTCCCGCCCTATAAGATATTCATGAGCATCTAAAAAAGTTAGACAAAGTTCCAAGAAGATTTTGATTACCGTTGTTGCATGTACGGGAAAACTAAGCGAGGTAAGAGAAATTTTGAAAATAAAAATAAGTAACAGTATTTCTAAGCGAATTTTCGCCTGAACTTAGCCGTTAGGTTGTAAAGCTTCTGCTCGTCTGAAACTTGGATATTGCTTAGATCATCGTTAACACTCGGTTTCAAGTTTTAGAAACTAATTAATTAGTTTCGAAGGAGGGATATTTTAAAATTAATATACTTTCTCTCGTCTGTATCGGGTCTAAACTCGCTGTACCGTTAAGAAAGAGCGTGATTTACTAGGGTTGTCTAAATTAAAATCCGCTCAGTTGTAGCTCGGAATTTTGCTTTATTTACTCGGTTTCCTTGTGGAGTGGTTAGGTTGTTTACGGGTTTTCTTTTATCTGGTGGCTTTAAATCTTTTGTGAGTAATCCTTTGTCGTAAATAGTAACCAATGAAAATACATTGAATGCGATCCATTCTTTATTTCGATCAATAAGGTTGTTGCTTTGTTGTTTTTCAGGTTAAGGTTTAGGATTTTTTGCGATTAATTTATTGGTTTCAATATTTTTAAGATTTAAGAAGACTTGGAGTATATGTTTTTCAACTAACACAGTCACTAACAGCATCATTTACACTTAAAACGGAATATTTACCATTTTTAATATTTGTTTTGAATTTTTTTTTATTGCAAAATGGGCTCTCGCTTGACTTCGATCACGCCTGATGAAAAGCAATAGATGAGGTCTATGTGCCTAGAAGATGCCTGTCCACTTTTGATTTGAAAGCAGACCGGGTTAAATGTAGTTAATGAGTTCCCGATATTTCGGCGCTTTTGTAAGCACCATGATCACGAATAATCGGTAGTCATAGTTAACTACAAAACAAATAGTAAAAATGGTAAATATTCTGTTTTCAGTGTTCATCATAATAATATTAGATTCTGAATACATTAAATTAGAAGGGTAGCAAAACCCGATGCATCCATTCACTTTAAAAAGTTACCCCAACAAAAACCAAGAAATATTACACCATACATAATTTCGCACCAAAAAGGGTCTATGTGCAGACACGACCTGTAAATAATTCACTTTACTACTAAACTTGGGGTGCAGCTTAATACTTGGTACAACGTTCGCTGTCACTTAGTTGTGCCACGTATTTGTATCACTTTTTAACCGGGAGGCTGGAGGTATATTGCGTTACTTTAATAAATTAATACGGGATGCTCCATAGCTAACTGCGGTACTCAGAGATATTTAATGATTACTTAAGCCGTCACTTAGTAAAGATTTGACATACTTTTGTATGACACAACTGTCAAAACCTAAGTGATGGCCTAAGTAATCATTAAAGCTCTCTGAGTGCGGCAGTAAGACTGGCTACACTGAGTCACCGACCATCGGTGGGTTTGTCGGTCGTGTTCGTCAAAGGAAGGAACTTCGTCCTCTTCTTGATCTTGTGGTCTCAAGCAGTACTGCGAAGTATGAGTTCTTAGATAGGAATACCAAGTCATTGGTATCCAGTTCGAACCAAGACACTGAATCTCAAATTTTTTACCCGACTGCGGCGAAGCCCAAAAGGAGGGTTATTGGATTATGTGCGTATTGTATAATTATCACTTGATTCGGTGTAGGAAAACATCGTGAGCAAACCAGCATGCCTGTCGATTTTTGTCGACGGCATATAAAACCACGTCAGAGGCGGTATAAATACTCTGTTACCAGACGAAGCACTAACCACAACTTGTATATTGTTCCTAGACTCCGTTCATAGGTGTTATTGGCCTATATCCATCAAGAAGTTCTTAGTAGCAGTCCCGTAGTCTAGGATCTGTACTCGGTTGATGGCAATAGGCTGGCCCCTATTAAATAGGGCTTAAACATGGATCATTCTGACTAGTTCTATACTGCACACCGAAACGACAGAACTAGTGAGAACAAAAATTCCCGCTATTTCTATCGGACCTATTGCAGAATTTACATTAGAACCAATGGGACTTTTCGTTCCCATTAGTTTTACGATGGGTGTTACAAAATCGAAAAAGTCTCTACTTTTTTTTATTTCCAACTTTTTAGTTCTTTTGTGTTCGTTTTTTCGTTGGTCGCGTAAAATTCTTCGCAGATGATTTAACCTTTGTGTTTGTTTATAGAATTTGTGAGTGTGTCAATAAGTGTCTTTTATTATTATATTATGTTATCTCCTTTTAAAACCCTTCATTTTGATACCCTACTCGATGGTAATTTTCTTTTTTTTTTCAAATCCACGATATGGCCCCCAAAATCTGCAAGTTTTCTTTGTTTTTCAATTTTAATGTAGCCAGTGACACCCGCGCCATTAAGGCGAATCTAACGACGTATATTTTATTCAAACCCCTTCACCCGTTTAGGAGTTATGAGGGACTAGACATACATACAAGCCAAACACATAACCCTCCTTTTGGGCTTCGCCGCAGTCGGGTAAGAACTAGCGGGACTCAAGTTTATCAATCGTCCCATCACACAGTTTAGGGTATATGTACGGCGGCTTGTTTTTCTCCTACTTTTCAATATGTTCCAGAATATAATATGCCACAACTAATATTCCACAACGAAACACGCACGCTGTATATACTGCCCTACGATACTCGACCGACGCAATGTCAAAATAAATGTTACCAACAGACTGTCGGTCAAGCTGTATCCAGCCTTAGTTGTCGTCTCCAAGAGCACTTAGCAAGTAAAGTTAGATTAAACGTTGTACATCGACGCGTAGGGAACGGGTGTTTTAGTACGGTTGTGGGGCACAATCGCATTGTATTGCAAATTAGTTACGACGAGAAATTTGCGTAAAAACGCTTTGTACACTTTGTTCTAAGATGCAGTGGTGCAAGAACTATCGCTTTGTTTGTAGTGTAATTTGCCTTTGTTTGGCCCAGTTTATGGCTTAACATGGAAGAAGATTATGTAGGTATGTAATATTGTAGAGAACAATGTTCAATACTTAAAAGTGGCATCGGTCACTAAAAAGTGGCGTGGTAATTGATTATCGTGGTATGAACATGTGATGCGGAGGAATGAGGAAAATATAGTGTGAAGATTTGTGTATTAATGTAGATTGCTATAAGAGTAGGAATACCAAAGTAACGATGGATGCACTGTGTAAAGAAGAAGTAGAGAAGTGTAGAAGTAGAAGACATGCTGCGGTGACTCTAAATAAATTGGTAAGGGCAGGAGAATTACAAATATGTTTTGCATCAGTTATGCATTTGTTCAAAATAAGACACATGACCAAGGCAAGAGATGGATTGACACATGCTCAAGCACTAAAATGGACTTGGGCCGGACATGTGGCGCGCCTAAAAGATCAGAGATGGACAAAAAAAGTGACCGCATGGGTTGGTCCACAAGGCAAAAAAATGAGAGGCAGACCTGTAGCTAGCTGGGATGACGAACTCAAAAAAACTCCCGGCTCCAACTGGATTCAAGTAGCCCAATCCAGAGAGGACTGGCTATCTTTGGACGAGGCCTTTACCTGCAGAGGTGTTCTTGCAGACAACTAAAAATATTTTATACAAAAACTAAAATAACAACTAAATTTAAGAACGAAACCTAATTTTTTTTAGTTACCTACTGCTCTTGGTGTATGTTAGAAATAAAAAGCTTTATTTTGATTTTATTTTTTATTCTTATTGTTATTTTAACTTATTTCAACATCTCCCTAAATTATAACCTAGCAAAAATCACAAATTTAAATAACCAAAAACAAAATGAGTTTTAAAGTCAGGCCCGCAATAAATCGCAGCCTATCGCAGGGTATCGCGACGTCGCTCCCCGTGACGTATTGCGATATTATGCGACACGATATGTATGCACGTCCGCAATTGACGCGGATTCAGACGCATTAATTGACGGCTTTGTATTGATCAATGTGCGTTTTAAATATTGCCTTGTTTATTTTGGGGTTTTGAGGAGAGTTGAATCTGTGTTGGTAGTTGAAAGGGTTTTCTTTTTGGGCAAAAAACGTTTTCATCATCATCATCATCATCATTGACAGTTCTTTAACCTGCTCTTTCCAATCCTTGGATGCCACTCGTTCACAGATTTACTCCACCTACCATCACCGCGTCTTGCCATTTGAGTTCCTTAAAATGTTTGAGGATATGAAAAGTATGAAAACCTTGAAAAAAAATTATTGAGATAAAATCCTCAAGATGACTGTTTAAATAAAAAAAAAATTGAATTTGAAGTGTAAAATCTAAAAACCTGTGACAAAAACGCAGATGCCGACGGCACAGAGTTCCACACTTGGATTGTGCTCTTATAATGTGGCGGGAAAGCACTGAGTATGACTCTTCGGCTACCAGCCAAGTGTGGATGTTATACACCAATACGTCTGTTGGTTTATTGTCTGATTCTAGGTAGCCTTTTAAAAAAAAATGTTCATCTGTGTAATCCGATTCCCAAAATCATGAAATAAACTTTTACACAAACAACTTTATTCGACGAAACTTGCACAATGACTTGTAATAATTCGTGACTCAGGGAATATGAAATATATTTTCCATTTCTTGGTATCGATAGTGCTTTTCCGAGCTTGCCATGTGAAAATAGTAAAAAAATTAAGTTTATTATTATTTACATACAACCAAAAAAAAATACTACGTAAAACACTGTTCTACTTATACATATTTCGCTATGCGGTCAGCTAACACTTCCTGATTACACTCAAAGATAATTCGTACTAAAGAAAGTTATTCATATTAATAATTACCTTGCTTCAAAGCTTATTATTGAAGAACGCAGTTGCATAACATTAATAATATCCTTATGAATATAACATACAATTCTTTTGTAGTAACGTACGAACAAAGTTAATTGTAAGTCCAGCAGAACGGAAAGGGTTAAGTAAATATGCTAAACAGGTGATTTTACGAGTGTTCCCAGTTTAACTTTTGAACGCCCCAGGTGGTTGAGGGTTATGCTCGCGTTTATGACCAAGTTGCGTATGATTTTTGTATGAGAACTTTTATAATTTCTGTTCATGTGGTAATTGAAAAGAAACGTGCTTTTCGGAATAATTTAAAGGGGTCTTTGTATAGAAATAACACATTACTTGAACATAATTTGATTGGCCTGTTGGTCTAGTGGTTAGTGACCCTAACTGCTATGCCGGAGGTCGTGGGTTCGATTCCCACCCAGGACAAATGTTTGTGTGATGAGCACGATCATTTGTTCTGTGTCTGGGTGTAATTTATCTATAATATGTATGTATTTAGAAATATATAAGTATGTTTATCAGTTGTCTAGTACCCATAACACAAGCTCTGCTTAGCTTGGGACTAGATGGCGTTGTGTCAGAGTTGTGGAATATTATTATTATTATTATTATACAAAAGAGTAGTTAACTAAAAAAATCTAATTAGTCCGTCAGATAGATTTCAGATCAAAAAATCTTGGAGACGTATTTTTTTTTTCACGTAAACAAACAATGAAGAAGATACAATGCTTTGAAAACTCGTGAGACGTCATACTCTAACACATTAATATGTTTTTTTTTTGCGGTTAGTGACATCACTAACCCCCACTCAAATCTTAGACGCGTTTTAAATTCGTATTTTTTTATTAATTTGATAAAATAAAAAATACGTATCCAATATTTTTTCAATCCTTTCCGCTCTTGGGCAGAGCGAAATCCCGGGAGTGTCAGACTTCTACTGACTAAAAACCACCCATGTTTCTTCTTAGCCCTTTATGTCGAGGCCGCGGTATCTCTTACAACATTCCGCAGCCTCTGGTCCCCAAGATACAGACTTACGCCTAGTTTGGGTTTTACCGTTTAAATTGCTATGTTTATTTACTTGGTTATTAATAAATAATTTGAATTTAATATTAAAAAAACTATTAACATCACCCTGTAATCCTTAAAGGTTAAGTCAGAATGTATTTATATGTTTAATTCCCATTCAATGGAGATGAGCCTTTTGCCATGGTCCGGGTTCATATCCAGTCTCAGGTGGCTGCTACTGATAAATTTTGACAGAAAAACCCAACCGATTTGCCCCGACCTGGATTTTTTTATTTACAGACGCAAGCTCATAATGGTACTAATCTGTCTTCCTTTAATAGATTTTCAACTTTACCGGTTGAGCATTAAGTACAAGGTTGATTGGGAAAAATTGACAATTTGCGGTAGGTTTTTGTTGCGGCTTGTTGCGCTGGCGTTTGTACTCAAAATATAAAGCTTATTTGGTCTACACCGCTTTTTGTCTGTTGTGAATACAAGCGGAAACAAATGAATCCCTTTTTACATACAAAAAAAATGCCTCAAAAACGCTACAAACCATATTTTTTTTTGATACAATCACAGCTAGCCATCAAAGCCTTTGAAATTCCACCTTTTAATAAATTTCGTAGATCTGTTTTTCATCAGTAAAAGTGGGAAGCAGTTTTGTGTAGTTACCGCCTTTTATCACTCGCTGCCATCTTTGCGTGGGAGCACAAAAAAGGTTTTATCTACCTTGTTTTTTGTTCCATTAATCAACGTGAAAATTGCCAGTTGTTTATAAAAATAACTTTGAACTGAATTTATTAGCGTTGTCGTTGATGTAAAAAATACTTACATGAAAGAGGTTACTTGTAAGTAAGACACAAAATTGAGTTACCTACATAGGTAACTCAATTTTCTGTCTTACTTTTTTCGTCTTACTCCTAACGTCTTTTCATCATATTTAACGTCTATTTTTGTCTGTCATAATCATAATGGATCTAAATATTGCTCTAACGCTGCATCACCATCATCCTTCTGCCTTTATCCGAAACTAGCTGTTGCCAGCGAAAATTATCCCACGGGAAGATACAATCGTGATAAAAATCTATGTGTTAATCTAGGGTGTCAGCTAACTCCATACCAAATGTTATTAAAATCGCTCCAGCCGTTTAGACGTGAAGAAGTAACATACATACACACTCACAAACTTTCCTTTATAATATTAGTGTGATTATTTGAGGTCAGTGCAGCATGTATTTAACTTATCATGCGTCTTCGTCATCGCCGTGGCAAAATAATAACAAATGATGGGATCAATATTCAGATTAAGTCGCGCTTGCCTAGAAGAGTCCGTGGATGGGTGACCAACCATTACATACTGAGTTTCCTCCGTGCCTCGGAAAGCACGTTAAGCCGTTGGCCCTAACTGCTATATATAGGTAGATCTTTGGCATCCTCTGGCAGGTGTCACTGAAAGTCAGTGGCCCAAAAGTAGGACAACCAGTCGCCATTTTTTTCCACCAACCCCGTATCTTAAACCTTCCAGTCTAGATTTCTTTCTACATTTCGCTCGTGTAGTGTATTATAGCACTCCCTAGTACAATCCCAAACATACATACGAAAAAAAAAAACTCCAACACTCTCCGTTCCAAGAAAGACTCTAACCCATTGAAATACAAGTTATTGTCGCATTAAAACAAGCATTATTATCGTCCAGTTTCTTTTACCTACTTAAACAGAGAAACTAAAACAAACGCCCTACTATTTGTAACCCGAGAGGCTCATCAGAGCTAGTCAAGACTACCAAACAAACGTCTAGCTCTAGCCTAAATAACTAACGGCACTTAGGCTGAGGAAAATGTCTTAACCACCATCCAACTCTTTAATGGAGTCTCAAACTTGCTGCACCGGTCACAAGGTTGACATTCGCAGCGTGTTGATGAGAACATGTTTGCGTATACAGGGTCTATAGTTAGTAAGTCGTAAATACGAACAAATAAGTAAGTCGTAAATGTTCCCATATCGCACAGATTTGTATAATAATCGTGTTTATTTGGGAGTTATTGGAAACAGATTGTGTTGAGTGGTTCTAATTGAGTAACAGCCTGTTAAGGTGAAAATGATTTGGTGTTTTCATTGGATTGTTTTTTCTTGTCTAGTTTTAGAATATTGGGCCGCAAAAGGGTTGGATAAAATACATTTGCACGTGGCTATGATGAGAATGCTAAGGGGGATAATAATATGCGATGCTACGCAAATGGATAAAATAAAAATCGAGTACATAAGAGAAAGTCAGAAAGTGGCGCCAGTGACTTTAAAGTTTTGTGGTATAAAGTTGTCGTGGTATGGCCATGTGAGCGGACGTTAGAGGACAGTGACGTGAGGATAGTTTTGAGTATGAATATGAAGAGAAGTATAAGAGTAGAGAAAGACCAAAAAAAGATGGCAAGACGGGAGGTATCTGGTAACATAATGAGTAATTGCGAAGTGTAGAAGAAGAATACATAGAAACTGCAGCGACCCCAAATGAATTGGGAGAATGGCAAGAGAATGACAAGTTTTTCCTTGTATCTTATTTGAAAAAGAACTTTAAAACATACGTACAATAAACGTGTTCTAAATTACTTTTCACTCTCCATATTAAACTTTTACAACGACATCAAATTGCCCTTTTACAAACCACCCACATTGTATTATAATAACACGATGACATCTTAAAACACATTTATTTAATTAAAAACACCGAAATTATCGTTATTAAAATCGCTTATTCATTACAAAATGAGTGATCGTATCGGAGTGGAGTGGGCAGCTTTGGTCTAGTGACAATAATGTTTCATTTTGTTAGTGCTATGTCGGCAAATGGAATTGGTTCCCCTTATTTTGACAAATATTTTTGTAGACACACTCACAGTAGATAGGCGTATAATTATATACTTTTATGCTAGGTATTAAATGTCGAAAAAGTAACGTGAAAATTACTTTTGGAATTAGAAAAATGATGATGAAATTCTGACACGCACATCAAAAAGTCTTCATAACCTAACATCACGTTTGTATTCCCTTTTAGAGCTAAGACAAAATTAACCATTTAGAACCTTATGTAATATGATAAGCTTATTACCATATCATCATTCACAGCTTGGCTTCACCCATTGCTGATTATAGGCCTCTCTTTGCTTGTGCCAAGTTCCATTCTCTTGTGCCAGCCTCATCCAGGATAATCCCGCAATGGATTCAGCCCATCTCGCTGTCGGATGACCAACACTTCTCTTTCCATACCTTGGACACCACTCGGTGACAGCTTTACTTCACCTGCCATCATCACGCCTTGGTAAGGTGTCAGGAGACCAACTCCAATTGTGTGCCATAATACGATTTTCAATATCGAAGACGTTTGGAACTTGGTCTACTAGTTTTGCCATAAACCGTGTTTAAATTAGGACGCCTGGCTGTTATTACATCACAAGGATTTTTTTCTTTCAAACCTCTATTTGAAAAGACACGTCTTCCCAACCGTATCAATATAAAATCAACGTTCACCCAACCCGCATCTCGACAATCATCACCATGGATTTGGCAGCAGTACCTACATCCAATCGGAACTGAGCTAGTAGCCCGCACACTGAATTCCTTAGTTTCAATTAGGCCACCAACGTTCGCCCTTGTTCCAACCGAACCCGCCAAATAACGTATGTGTTTGGAATCGCATCGACGAAGCTCCCAAGCTATAAGGCCCACCACTATTTATGTGCTATGTGAACAGAATCGACGAAAAGATGGAAAGATAGTGTGGCTCCGGAATTGAGAGGATCCACCGAATTATGAGCGAATCTTTCAGGTAGTTTTTTTGGCGGGATGAACTTTCTTTGCTGTTTTTTTATCATAACTTCACTCCTGTGATTGTGAGAGATGAGGTTAGGATCAGTCGCTTATCATAGATAACATGGTCCCAGTTCTATTTATAGGTTATGAGAAATGAAGATCATGTATAAAAATAGGAACTCCAGTTTGTTATTGTATCTATGATAATAATAGCAATATTTTTCCGAACTTAACAAAGACTGTCACTAAGCTTACTACCCACTTCATAAATACCTAGCACACAAAACCGTGAGTAAGTGTCCGGTTAGATACGGAACACGACACATTCGCAAACATTTGCCCTCACGTCACGGCCATAAGATACGCAGTCTGAGGTCGATTGAGTCGCTCTTTGTGAACGGTCCTTAACGGCCCGCCTCCCTTTGCCCCAACCTACCCGAAGCCGTTCCAACACAGCTTGAATTCAAATGGCAAATATCAATTATTGGGAAGAAGCCTAGCCAAGAAAACCAGCACTTTTTAATATTATGTTTTGTGTATTTATTTTATAGTTTTGTGGAGATTCCCTATAGGCTTGCTACGTGATTCGAATGCGTGGGGTTTTAATGTTCGTAGCTTCCTGGTTTGTACTTAGGAATTCGCAATATCCAGATAATCTGCGGAAGTGGTTTGTGAGAGATTCTTTTGCAGAACTAGTGAAGTAAGTTTGGGTTGCTTCGAGAAAATATTGCGCACCCATTGAAAATTTACTTTACTGCTACATTCGCGGTATGAAAAGCACTTTTTGGTAATTTTTTACGGCGATGACATTTGTTATGTCTAAAGCAATCCAAAACAATGCCACAAGCAATTTAATAATACGACCATTAAAGCTCCGTCCAACAACCTAAACTAAGATTTAATATATTCAAGATTAACAAAAGGGCAAGGGGTAATAAAAATGATTGAACGAAGATCCCTGACTAACTCACACATAGCTACATGGACTCACCCAATTAAAACTTATGTAATTCAAAGTTTTAATTAAATTGACTCTCAATAAACCGAACTATTTATCAGCTGACGTGTTGTATTCATTTTAAATGTCCCCGGTGATTTGTTCACGCCAAACGTATTGATGTTGTTTGCTAAAATGGATGGCCGAGTTTGCTGATTCGCGGTAGAGTGAATTATGACGTTCCGGAAAATTATGATCGGAATCTATGAAACATTATGCTTATTGTGTTCATGCTTTCCTGTGCGACGGACAGTTTAGGTGGAACAGTAAACAATTAGTACAACCAGAATTCGCCAATTAGTTTAAGGTAAAGGCGACAAATTAGCCCGCGAAATTCGATATAACCATCTCAGTTCATGTACCTAAGTCTCAAGAATGCCTTTTTCATCAAATAGTCACTCTTGAGACTTAGGTTGTATTGGTGATTTTAATCGTTATTACTCAGTAAATGGACATTGACAAATATAATCCCATTTTATTTAACATACGACTTGACAATGACCGGGAAATTGCAAAAAACTTAAGAAAATTTGAATTTCGCGGGCTACCTCTTCGCATCAACCTTAAGACCCAAGTAATAAGAGGCGATCCTATTGCCGTCTAAAGAGCACTACTCTAGACTTCGGCTGTTGTCGTGAAAACTTATGGGAAACCCCAATGTCACTGCGTTCTGACAGTTTCTAGCAGACACGGGGCATATTTTGATATAACCAATCGTTATAGATAGGTGAATGTTGTCCAACAGCAAAATCTGTCTTTAACATATAAATAAAAGTAACTCTTTGTGTCTACCTAAGTGACGAACGATCGTTATTTTACGAAACGAATTTTGACACAGTTTTCATCATCATTTAAAGTTTTTATTCTGTAAGGTAGATGTAAAAAAATAATTGAAATTGAACCTACTCAGAACAAAGAAATTGATGCTGTCCCCAGCCGTAAAAACCATGCAAGGGTCGCTTGTCGGTAATAAAATTACTAAAGGAAATAAAACCCCTAAATCGGTAAAAGATACAAAAGGTACACACTTAAATCGACCGGTTGACATAAATAAAATAACAAACAAAGAACAAATCCAAATGGAAAAACTTTGGCCACACACTTCTTGTTCACACGTCATGATTCTTATCTTCAGCTGGTTTCCGAAAAATATCCTTGTTGAAAACTGAAATTGTTATACAGGGTGACTGGTTCGACGTTGGAACGTTTTTTGAAGGATATTCTGTGTTATTTGATTATTTTTATCAATTTTTTTTATCGTGTACTTATTACCTGAACTGATGTCAGAGATCCTTTGCCACCCATAAGTGTCTGACTTCGCTTGAATCAATCTAATAAAAAGGGTAAGTAATTTACAAAAAAAAAACTAATCAGTCCGTCAGATAGATTTCCAAAAAATATTGGACACGTATCTTTTCTTTTTTCACGTAATCCTTCCACGTTCCTGTTAGCCCTTTGTGTCGAGGCTGCGGTATCTCTTACAACGACCCGCAGCCCCCTCCTCACCTTCAAGTGGCATGTATCCATTGCATTACCCGATTACTTTGGTACTCACCAGTCCTGTTTAAACAGAGATCTTGGAAGGACAGGAGCTGAGCAAACAACGTTGGCTTAGAAATACCGATTAACTAGTTCTGAGCCCCCAGTCCGCTTACTGATAGCTTCTGAGACTTATTTATTATTGTATGCAGTCCTTTGTCAGTGAGATCTTGCTGAAATAACTTCGTAAGCGCTTTATAGATTCGATGTCCTCGTTTGGAGATTTTTTATGGGTGAACGTCAAAAAGTGATGCTGATAAAAGGGATACCAATATTGATTTAAAACTTAGGTGTAAGAGGGATTTAGAATGGTGTAGTGAACACGTAGTAATCGTTTTCGAGTATTCCACTCTGTATACTAGGTCATAGACCTTCTCCAATAAAGTATTTGTAAGTCATACTCACAAGTTTTTTTTCTGTGACTCTATCAAAGGCTTTTCGTATTGTTCTTGAATAAGGTATGACCTACACGTGGCATCAAATGTTTGATATAATAAATATGTTTCGGTTCAAAATCAATCACCTATGAACCTTTTCCGTATAATATTTGATGGAATACGCCACTATCTAGAGTTCTCTCTAAAAGTTGGAACTAAACTAGAAACTTCCATATAGACAGCTATTGTAAAGTTCTAGGAATAATAACCTGGATTGAAACGCCATGCCAGACGCTTCCAGGCTGTCACAATGATTTGAAACTGAAAATTTTATCCAGAAGAGTATGTTCCAGAAAGTTTTATTCTGTTACATAAAACTTTAGTTTTGGCTCCTCTCCCATTTACTCGAGTGAGATTTTATGTTTTCAAAACTGATATCTTGAGGCGTTTTACTAAAGGATGTTTAGAATTCGGTGAGTGAGGTAAAACATCACAGGATGCTCTGTGAAGTATAAAAATCCAGAAAACAAAACCTCAAAATAAATTTCGGGCCAAGAAAGAATTTATACGTAAACAATTTTCCAAGATTTATTGAACTATGAAATTGATGTTCCGACCAACCAATCAATTATTCTATTCAGCCATGATATGGAAAATTTGATGCGAATTTGAACAATACACAGGCTGTTGTCAACTGTGAGTGTGGCAAGGCGTGTCTGCGTTTCTAAACAATGCCCACGTATTTTGAAATGTGGTTTGATGCTTTGCCTCATGCATTGTGCTCCACAGCGACTTCACCTGCGATTGTCGCACTCGCCTCAAAATGCACGCGTACGAAACCGGAATATATGAGATTGGTTGCACAAAAGCTAGGATGGGAGCCTTTGTTTGTAAGGACCATTCCGTTGTCAGAGGATTTCAGGTTTCCTGAACACACACAATTTTTTGCTAATGTTGTTAAAGCCACTAGCAAATTGAAAGGGTTAAAAATGGAAAAATAAAATTGTGAGTTACTTTGTTCTTTAACAGACGGCTATTTTTCTTATTCACGGTTACTTGCTTAAACTTTTACATCGTTTCTGTATTCAGAATTCTGTGTAAATGTTTTATCATCTATCATTATCAAAACACGTCCAACAAAATCCAACAGAGATCCACTTCCGGACCTCCGTTGGACCTTAATACATTAGTCGGTACATCTAACGTTTTCATTACCGGGCCCATACAGAACTTTGCATAAACTCGCTTCTAAAAGCTTTCTCAATCGTGAATAATTAAACCTATTATTACGAAGTCCAAAATTGGATTAATAAAATCCTACCAGGACGGGTTCTAGTTAGGCGGTTCTTTAATTCATTTCCCTGGTCCGGGATGTCTCTAAATGATTAGCTTTAAAACTGAGTTGTAAAATTTTTACTGCGGAATTTTATGTTGGAACAATTTCATTTCTAAATTGATCTGAAGATATAAAATGCTACCATTTTTCCATTTTTTTTTACAGTTTTCTAGTTTATACACGTAACATGCAAGCCTGTAATTCTCAAAGGGATAAGCAGAAGTGTACCCACATTTCGTTAGTTTTGTTTTAGTCCCATGTACTCGAAATAAGGTTGAGCGTATTACCATCAACCGAACACAAATCCAAACTCTTCGACCGCTACTGAAGAAGTCCTGCTGGAAAAACCTAACAACACTTTGCCCGTCCCGGGAATCTAACCCAGGACAAAAAAAAAGGAAAAAATTGTGTGAAAAAATATTATAAACTCGCGCTGGCTCGTTGGTTAGAAGTATCTAAACAACGAGCCAGCGCGAGTTCATAATATATTTTTATGAAAAAGAACCGCAACAGACACTACTGTTTTATTTGCTTCATTGAATCTAGAACAAACTTCGAGCATATCATATTTTTTCTCATAATTACGCCATTAGATCCAGGTTAGGTAAACATCAACAATGCATTCTATTTTCACAAATACTCGAGAAATTTCTAGACGCACGTCCGTTGTTTGCAATTTCCAGCGGGTTTTAGATTGCTGATTTGTAGCTACAACAGCTTGGTATACTGTTTAATTTTCCACTGGAGATAATACATGCACACAAATAGGTACTATTTATAGAAAAAACCCAAAGAGTATGTAGGTAAAAAGAGTACGTTATTCATCTTTATATATATATTTCTTCTGTATGTGTTTGTCACTGAACTCCTCCAAAACGGCTGGACCAATTTTAATGAAAATTTTCGTATGTACTCAAGTGGATTCGAGAATGGTTTAAATTTACAATTTGACCCGTTAGGTGGCGCTGCTGTCGGGGCAGGATGACGTCTGCCAGGTCCTCTAGTTATATGTATAATTTATTAATCTTGCATCCGTATTTCCGGCTAAATATAACTTAGTGCACACAATATAAATAATAAACCTAAATCTAAACAGAAAAAAGAGATCAACTTGTGTCTCACGACTGCGCTCAGTTCAGCAAACTGCCGAACTGAAATTCAACTGGATCACATACAAGTCTTTTTAAGTGAATAATTTTTGGAATCTTGTTTGTAATAAGTAAAAGAAATCCATTATTAAGTAGATTCTTATTCCTAACTTTAAAACATCAATTTAGTTTCAAAATTACGTAAATGGGTTTGTATCAGATAAATGTTCTACCCATAATTTAAGTTACAGCGAGTTACAAACATAATTATCCAGAAATGGACCTCTTTCCAAACATTATGTTTATTCGGTGTGTCGTTAAAATAAACTTTGATACTAATTTTGATGGTTTCGCTCAAAGTAAAGAAAAGTTCTTAAAAAGAAACCTTGTAGTCAAAAAGCTTGAAATTATCTTTAAATTTACAAGTAAACCCGTCTAACAACCGAAATAAACTTAGGTGTACTCATTGCTTTTTCACATTTTTAATTTTAAAGGGGTTTCAATTTTTTATCGTTATAATTTTCGTTCGGTTGAGGCAACTATGACGTCAGATTATAGGTTAGCGTAGTTATAGGTACTACATTTGCGAGACTCTTTGCACGGGTTGGATCTACTGATATAATAATATCTGAACATTGCGATTTTTGTGATATTAATAAGCTAATTTTAAATGTAGGGATTGCCTATATATATATATATATATATATTAGTACACGTTCCGGAATAAATGCTTTAGTACAAAATTTACTGCGTAGTTTTCTAACCTTATTGCATTGGAGACCAAAAGCTAACATAGATTAGGTAGAGTTGTATCCATTACCACACTCACATAACGAAAACGATACGAAAAGCTACTTTCTGTTATATCTATTTATATTATAGATACAGATCCTTCACCAACTTCATCTTCTTGAAGTTATTTTAAGGTCTCCAAGTCATATTCTAATTAAATCTTAAAGTTGCCGTGACGTGCCGCTCACTAAGCCGGAATCGCAATTCCTTTTTAAACTTCATAACTTAAATTTTAATTTAATTATGGGGACATTTACAATTTTCGCCTTAAGGTTGTGTTTCGACGTAAATTGGTAAAGTTTCGTGTTTATTACAACGATTTGTTTAACATCTTCCGTTGACAATATCCGACGGTTGCTGGTTGGTGGGATCTTTCATGTTGTACTCGGTAAATTTTGTGTTGCCGGGGACTAAATTGCAAAAGAATTGATTGGATTTTTTTGGTCTTGATCTGTCATGTTTAATTAAATAATTCCTATTTATTTTATAGTGACCATTTCGTGGCTGCGTACGTTTTCCTAAGTTCATTTAATCCCAGTATTTTAGTCGCGAGTTAATAAGTTTTTTTTGGGTTAGCTCGTTCCATCGTGGACCCCATCTCTGTCTCTAAGACAAGACTGAGGTCAAGATTAGGAGGAGGGGTTATTTGAGGTTCCCCCCCCCAAAAAAAAACAAAGGTTAAGATTTAATGTTTAAGAACTTTTGTCTTAAACATTTTTTTATTCTTTACATGCTGTATTTGCTTTCTACATAAGCCTCTCTTCGCTAATAACCAACTCCACCTTCCTGTTTCAACGCGGCCATCATAACCAAACCTATCCCAAAATAAATACTGAATACAGACATTAGTTCGACTAGTTTTTCCCCAATCAACCTCCTACAGAGACGATCCTTACTGACACACGAAGATCAGATTAATCGTGTGTTCCTCATGTAGCGTGAGGATTCGCAACCGGCACAAGATTGATGAATGGGACACGCCTCTGCACCACGAACGAAGAAGACAGATCGATTATGTATTAAATATATCGCACACAGCTTGTTGCTAGAATGCTCTCATAAATCAGAAATATTTTAGGCTGTTAAGGTACGTAGTTCATCTTGTTGTCAAGTTGTGTCGTTGTAAGAGATACCGCGGCCTCGACATAAAGGGCTAAGAAGGAACATGGGTTGTTTTAAGTCAGTAGAAGCCTGGCACTCCCTTTCGCTCTGCCCAAGATAATAACCCCTTATTTGATGATATCCCACCCTCAAAAAAATAAAAAAGGTACATAGTTCATCATAGTTGGTTAGAACCTTTGGAATAAGGATCGACAGAATATACAAAAAATATCGAACAAAATAACATCAAGTTTGACTAGAAAATGTGCGTCGTCATTTGCTGTGGGTTTATGCAAATACATATCGCACAGTCAGAAAGTCACCGAACTAAAAATTACGATAAAAGAGTTACCAAAATATTTAAAACTACTCCTAATTACAGGCATTTTTTAATATCAGAAAAACAAGAAAGCTATGCTACAGTCACCGATACAAGGCGTAATAACTTTAGAACCGATATTTTGTAGTTGCCTATTTCAAAGCGTAGACCTATATGTAGAGGAATGGGCAATAAACTCCATGGACACCATTAATAGGTACATCTCTGTTATCAGATTTCCCGATACAACAGTATATCTGACCTAAATCTTCCCTTTGTACAATCAGAACAAAGAAACGTGCTGAATATAAGTATGTCGTCTAGATAAATCTTCGTCAGAACTGCTCCGTATGTCCACACTTGACCGTTAGCCAAGTCTTGAAGACGTTGGACGAACATTAAACGCACTCAGCACATTCCTTGCAGCACAGATGAACACTCGTGGAGTTCTGTCTGTCTCTGATTACACATGTGTTTGTAATTACTATGTGATACTAGCCCTCTTTTGAGTCCGACCTCTTTAGCACAAGTTGCTTTTTGGCGTTTTTGATTGAGCTTGAAAAATAGCAAAAGATTTCATTGTTTTGATGATTAATTCCATTATTATGATAGTTGCGATGTCTGGTACCAATCGTAACTTTAGTCCTCTTCTATTTTTCATCTCGACATTCATAAGCAGAATTTTCCTTACTAATGTAATATTCACTGAAAGTATAGATCTATTGGGGCCGCGGGTTGTACACTGGTTATCGCGGCCTCGACATAGAGGGCGAAGAAGGAACATGGGTGGTTTTTAGTCAGTAGAAGTCTGACACTCCCTTTCGCTCTGCCCAAGAGCGGAAAGGGTTATTCGATGATTTTACACCCGCCAAAAAAAAAAAGTATAGATCTATCTGAGTTTTGCGCAAATAGAAAATCATGTATAAAATACTTGATATGCTAAAAATACGATTGTTCAAATATCGCATCTACCTAAAAACTCCATGCATAGTTTTCCACCAAATTCCCAGGTTCAACCGTATTTTTTTCAAACATGCGTGAAACTTATCCAGTAATGGCTCCACCACGGATTTATAGGCGCAACCGGCGAGGAGTTTTAAATCCTTTCCATTCGGTTTGTACGCTCAATGGTTTTTGTTTCATGTCATTTGAATTGTAAATGCGCAAGTTCGGTAATATGTTTGTCTTTTCCAAATGTTCGTGTCGTTGTATTTACATTGGGTTATCTTTACTGATTGCAAACGACTGTTTCATTGTTTTGACTTTTATTTCTCGTGAGTGGTTGTATGGTTCTATTATCGTTGTTACGTTGTATCGGTTTATTGATATCAATGATTTGTTGCATTGAGTATTTATGCGAAAGTTACATGTTACACACAACTTATGACAACTTCATTGCCATAATATAGTGCTTAGTCCGTGACAAAACCAATGGTTAGTCTGTAAACAATTGCCTACTGCTCGTTTAAAAGTATACAAATAATAGAGTATGAGTAAGCTTGTTGTTTTACCAAACACAAATATACTCGGTGTTGTTTTAAGAGTGCTCACATGTACTATTTTGTAAACGCAGAAGCGTATAATTTCACTGGTCGGTTTTGGCGATAACACACGAGCATTGTGATCCCCGGAGGGTTACGCAGAGGTGTTCTCATCACTATCTACTTCCAAATTTCACCAGTTATATTCAAGTTTAATGTAATAGAGGGCTCGCCTATTGCCATCAACCGGACACAATTCCAGACTCCGTGGTTGCTACTGAGAAATTTCTGAACGAAAAACTCAGTAACACTATGCCCGATCTTGGAAGGGAACCCATGCCCTCACGCACTGCAGTCTAGCTTGCGCCCACTAGATCAACGAGACAGTGCCATATAAATATTATCTTCATGTAACAAAAAAGCTTGTCATAATCCGAACCCTCATTAAGACGGGCAACCATTTCGACAGCGCAATAACTGCTGAAAGTTAGCGAACAGAATGCAGCGGAAACATTCGCCTTAGGCACGGAACACACGAATGGCTTTTCGCTACTAAAACCACCAACTAAAGATGGCATACTAGTATGAACATTGCCGTTATGCCATCATTAAGGCTATACTAATATGTGGTTGCATTATAATTATGTTTCACTGCAGTGATGTTATTAATACCAACATCGTCACCAGACACAAGCTCCATTTAATCACTAATGTGAATATTGCGAACCGTGGCTATAAAATTACCACGATCGACAAGCGAATTGATAGTCCTGTGTGATTTAATTTATTAAGTTGGATTTTTATCAATTTATCAGACTTATACGAGTAAATGATGTTGTCCATCATTTTGTCGAAATATTTTAGGCAGCGAATCGATAAAAATTGGTTAAACTTTTATCACAATCTTCACTCAAACTACGGGTGAGTGTGTTCCGGTCTTTACACTGATCCTGCAGCGGCTACAGCGCTGAATAAAGTTTTTGTTACAACTTTTAATACTGTTTCTTATAGCGCTTATGCTGCTGAGTTATGATAGCCGGTTGCCAATGTTTTTCTGCTAGTATGACAAGTTTTACTGTTGTTTATTTGGAGATACATCTTCAGAATAGAAGTTCTTAAATGCCTGTTAAGCTTATATATTTTTTTTTAATAATTATCTGTATGAAACGCATTGGCCTAAAAAAGTGTTGGGTATTGATGTTGATGGCTGGAGAGGGAGTAAAATACCAAAAAAAAATATATATATATTGTGTGAAGAATGATATGAGAGAGAAAGGAGTCCATGATGCCGTGGCGTCTCACAGGGGTCTGAATGAAGAAAACGTGTTGCGCCGATCCGAATGATGATGAAAAAAATGAAATCTTGATGCTAAAAACAAGAACAATTGAACCTTATCTGTTCACACATTAACACTTAAAATACCAAAACTCAAAACAAACCATAGCTTTAAATGCAGCACCCCATAAAAAGGAGATTAACGTTATATTTACTACGGAAATTGGCTTTTACGCCAAACAATATTTGAACTGTGGATCTTAATACCTTTCTTCGACTAAGACGGGTGCCAAACGAGCTCCTCGATTAATTTAGGTGCCAGATCCCCCTTGATTTTATGACGAAATTCTTAGATGATAAAATTTTCGTCTCGCAAAATTGTAGCCGTTTTAAACCGTCAATTACTTGTGGATTTTCATGGGCGATAACGTTGATTTCTCGTTGATATTGGTTTATAGCTTTGATTTTGGTGGAAATTGATATTTCATTATACCTTTGAGCTATTTTGAATTCTGGTTTACTGTCGAAGTCTTAATAAATATGTCGGTTTTATGAGTTTTTTTTTTTACTTTCAAGTAATGTTTAGCTAATGTAGATTGTGTGCGCGTTGAAGATGCGTTTGCAAGTTATAGTAAAATACACATTTATTATAATCTGATATTGATTAGCTTTCTGGTGACTCTGTTTTAATTTTTGGTCGTTTTTATTAGCTGCAAGTCCGCCATGTACTAAAATAAATAATACTACTTCTATTGTGCCAAATGCTTCTAGCCATAAATACGAACTATTACCAATACTTATAAAACTATTATTGTGAACAAAAACTTGCAGCACTACTACATTTTAATTCTCTCTATAAATGGCGTCACTTTTTAGTATTGGCTAGTAAAACTAACACGAAACCACCTTACTAGCTACTTTCAACAGTTTTAAAACGACCTCTTTTCACATAAACAATTCTTGCAATAAAAGCGTTGCCTTAATATCTCACTGTTCCTATTTTAAAATTCTAAATTCATGGCGTTGGAAATAATCAGACCTCTTTTGTTTATGCTGCATTATTATTTGTGGGACAAGCTGTTGAAGTTTTGTTTACTTTTAGAGGTATTTTAATGAAGCTGTGATGGTTCTCGAATCACAGTTTTGACTAGCTTTAGGTTATTCCTGCTTCATCGTGTCAATTGTCGATGACTCCTTTTGAATAGCTCCGACCAGATTCCTTCCACTTTAGCGGCGTTATTAGTGGCTTCGGACAGAAGACTGGTGTTGTTATTATACATACTGTTATTCTTGCATGATTTCTTTTGATCAACTCATCTTCTTCAGGATGGACAATAATGGACATAGATGCAGTATTCATTGTTGCAGTGACTTGATTTATAAAAAAACGTAGTTACACGATTCCTATGCATCAACTTGAAATTCATTTAGTCCTTTCGTAGCTCCATCAGTATAAGTTGCCAAATTAGTCATCTATTATCCTAAATCAACCTCAAAAATTGACCCCTCCAATAACTTTTTCATTACCCCGTCCCAAATAAAAGTACACCACAGATTATAAAGGTGGCTGTGGCAAAATTTTGGCGCGCACAGCTGCTATACAGTGCAGCTGTTATACAATAATGAGCCACCTGCAAGGATCGTGGTTAAATTTAATTTCAAACATTTTAAGTTATTGTGCGTTGTGTGTTGCAGATTTTATTTTTGGTAGAGATTGCAGTTCTTTTTATGAGTGTTTTTGTAATGGAGGGATCTGAAATCTTTATTATTGTATCTTCGGTTGGTATTATTAAAGCAGCTGCAGGGTTTTTTAATCTATATTCTTATACTTGGGCGACAGAAGTATCACACTGATATTAATCACACTTATCACACTTATAATATATATTATAAAGGCGAAAGTTTGTGAGTGTGTATGTTTGTTACTCTTTCACGCGAAACCTACTGCACGAATTTGGATAAAATTTGGAGCTTAGATAGTTTACCTGGATTAACACATAGGATAGTTAAATCCCGATTTTATTTTCCCTTAGGATAATTTTTGAGTTGTAGAAGGCGAAGCCGCTAGCAACAGCTAGTTATTATTTCATAAATACTACTGTGCCTAAATGTACATACTTTGTATAACTTTTTTTAAATACAATAATTCTTATTCTTATATTATGTTGCGGAAACCGTTGATGTAGTGTAATCACGAGCATTAATATGCAGTTAAGATGATTCGAGAGTGATTTTCTAGCGGAACAACAAATGCAGCTTTGATGAAAGGTCTAGTTCATAAGTTTATGGGCCCTGAGTAGTATAGTTGAATCTACATAAAATTACAATCAAGAGATTAGGAGAAAATCATCTTATAAAAACGCTACATGTATACATGTTAGTGCCCGTGAGTGTAGCTGCTAAAATTACTAGCTTGACAATTTCAATGATATAAAAATCTGAGTTGTTCTTGAAACCGACCAGTACCACACTTCATCAGCAAATTTTAATACAATCAATTAAAAAAAAACACCAAATAAAAGAACAAAGCTCTTTGTTCTAAAATTAAATGCAACTAATGAAATAAAGTGCGCAACTTGTATTCGGAGATGAGAATGCCAAGTACTTATTACTCGAAATACTTCCACTACTGCACTGTTAGAGTTAATCAACTATTCCGACCAACGACGTAAATCGCGGAGCTCTTGTAGAATTTAATCCAAAGAAATATATTATATAGCTAACACGACTACGGAACCAACTAATAAGGTAATCGGGTCATATTTATTGTTTGTTACGTTTTTTTGAAGTTTTAGTCGCATCGTTTTTGCTCGGTGTTGTCTTTAAGGATGAGTATTTGATGCCGTTGCTGTATTTTGGGTGCAGTGATTTCTATATCAACTTTAAAGGCCTTTAAGCTGTAGTCTGCTACATCTTGCGTACCCTTTGTTTATCAAATGTTGTATGTTCTTCCTTTTTTGAATATAAAGTAACAGACAATGACTAACATGCTTTCCAGGGCATCTTGAAAAGTTGATCATTATAAAAGGGCTTCGTATATCTACCACTGCAAACAGGATCATCGAAAATTTCTTACTGATAGATTATCAGTAGGGATGTTGAGTGACTTAAATAAATGTGATTCTAATTACTTAGTCCGTCTGTTAGATTATCGAAAAATATTGGATACGTATTTTTTGTTTTATAAAATCAATAAAAAATTACGAAGATTAAACGCGTGAAAGATTTCAGTGGGGGTTGGTGACGTCACTGACCTAAAAAAAATGTCATAATGTCTTAGAGTATGACGTCACACGAGTTTTCAAAGCACTGTATCGCCTTCATTGTTTGTTTACGTGAAAAAAGAAAAAATACGTGTACAATATTTTTTGGTACCTAATCTATATGACGGACTAATTGTTTTTTTTTGTTAACTACCCTATTGGCCTAGCCCTTCTTGATTGACTAAATTAAAATCAAGTAATTTACTTCTAGTGGGACAGTTTCAAGCACTTTTGAGTTGTCGAAACAAACACGACAACGAAATGTAGCTAGAGTCCCAGTCGGCAATCACAAGGCATACAAACTCTGAACGTACTGTAGTTGCATATTCCAAAGCGTAGATCTCTATGCTGGAGATCGGGCCAGACGTCATTTTAAACAAACGATCGGCACATACCAACACTTTTTCCCCACTCCAATTTATTTTAATGCAACACCCAACTCCACAGCCAATTAATACTTGTGCCACAAAAAGATAATTCAATTATAGTTGAAACTAAATTCAATTATAGTTTAGTTTTCTAATAGTGTTTTGTATCAGTTTTTGTTCGACCCATCGTCGTAATTACTTTTGAGCCTTTGTATAAAAGTTTGATAGTTTAATTAGTAACCTTCATTGGTTCTGGAGTGTGTTTGAAAGCGAATCACGTGGTTCAAACAGTCGTTAGGTAAGGGTTGGCGTGATAAGGTGTATGTCTGTGGAATATATTTGATGATGGGGCTATTTTTATTGCTATTGCTATGTTCAGTTTAGGAATAGATATGGACCACTTCATGCTAGTTTAGCCACCAAGTTTGGTTTAAGGCCCGAATAAAAATATCAACATAATTATGCTTAGCCTTGTCCCTGCTATGTTGGGGTCGGCCTCTAGTCTACGATACACATAATAATGGAACACCCACATTTATTTTACGTACCCAATAAACGCATTCATATACTTAATCACTACCTTATCTTTCACAAAACCTGGTCAATACCAACACAATACAAGATTTACATCCAATACAATTCACAAGTTCTTACAGCTCGGTAATTTGGCCAAAGTTAACACACGCCAGATACGCCCCAGCGGGGGTTTGTACGATCCAACTTTGACAATTAATGGGCGTAACTACAGAGAGTTTTGACTGAGAATTTGTCGTTACGATTCCTGTTCTAAGAATGAAACGTATGTGAGTCTTGGATGCTGGAGACATAGAGGAGGTTCTTATTTTTTTTTAAGACTGACTTTTTCGTTGGTCCAGCGGTCGCAAGGGCAACTGCTGAATATAGGGTCCTTTTTTTTTGGCGGGTGGAAAATCATCAAATACGCTCTTGGGCAGAGCGAAAGGGAGTGTCAGACTTCTACTGACTAAAAACCACCCATGTTCCTTCTTAGCCCTCTATGTCGAGGCCGCGATAACTAGTGTACAACCCGAGGTTCGAATATAGGGTCCTTGGTTTGATTCCCAGATCGGGCAAAGCTTTGGTTTGGAATAGGCTCGCCCCTATTACATGGAACTTAATCATAACTGGTGAAATGTGGGTGTACTATTAGGTACACGTCTGCCTAACCCTTCGAGAATCACGGACGTGATGTTGAAAAAGGCATTGATGCCAAAACCTCTGACACTAGCTCGCCGTCGGTCCGTCTTATGACGACGACAGGCCGTGTCGACGGCGTGTTCGTGTCCCACGCGCGCCTCAAAGAGATGTCAGCAACAACCGGCGCCGCGGGCTGCGGGTTGTTGTAAGAGATACCGCGGCCTAGACATAAATGGCTAAGAAGGAACATGGGTGGTTTTTAGTCGGTAGAAGTCTGACACTTCTTCTTGTTTTTCTTCACTCTTATTTGTTGATTTCTCAACCCTCCCAAAAAGAGGCACATGATTCGCCCTTGTATGAAATGAAATTACTTGGGGTACGTAAAAATGCTCAATTCGGCGTAAACGTATAACAGGAACCACGATCCGATACCAGAGGCCACAATTTTAAGCAACGCCTATAATTTCCTAATATATTGCAAAACATACACCACATAATAAATACGGCGAATCAAACCACTTCGTACGAAACGAATAATATTGAAGAGTCGCAATTTCATGTTCCACGATCTCGTAATAAACTCTGACACTGGAGATGTAAATTATATGAAGTGACGTCAGCGGTATTTTAAGCGAAATACTTCACATATTATTGTAAAGTACACAATGTCTTGTTCAATTACAAAGTTACCTACATATTTTATGCATGAACATTCATCATTTTCATCATCGTTTCAGTCGAAGGAAGTGAGTGGACTTCCTTTTTTGGATTTTTTGGGGGTGGGAAATCATCAAATAACCCCTCCCGCTCTTGGGCAGAGCGAAAGGGAGTGTCAGACTTCTACTGACTAAAAACCACTCATGTTCCTTCTTAGCCCTAAATGTCGAGGTCACGGTATCTCTTACAAAATCCCGCAGCCACGACGGGGGTCAGCCCTTGCGGGCCGCTTCCTTGTTGTTGACATCTCTTTGAGGTGCGCTTGGAACACGAACGCGCCGTCGACACGGCCGCGGCCCGTCGTCGTCATAAGACGGACGGATGGCAAGCTGGCCCACTACTCACCGTCCACAGGCCCGTAGACATAGACCTCCCCCAAGTGTTGCCACATTGACTGTTCCCATGCCTCTCGCATCTCGGATTCCTGCAACCGTCACTAGGTCACATATCTACCTCCTATTGATAGTGTGGGTTTATAATGACTACAAGGACACGGCAAAGCATCTCCCACTAGTTATCTATAAACCATAAACAAGCCTTCTATATGTGAAAGAGAGTGTAGAGTAATCCACCACGTGATACAAGTGCTGGTTAGTAGATGTCACATATTATCCGCGTATGTTTTTGTCTCGAAGATCTATTCTCGATTTTACTACGATGCGTAATTTATTTGTTAAACTAATTATCAAATTGAAGGCAATTTCAGTAGACGGCTTCTTGTGAAACAAGATACCGATGAATATCCGTGCTACACTACACTGCACTATCGAAAATGGCTATCTGACCTCCACAAGGCAGGCAGCAGTATAAAGGGTGTAAAAGTACCCTTAACGCAAACGAAGGGCACTTGTTCTTCCTAACACTACGATATTTTTTTTTGTTCTAGACTATACCTGGGAACCCCCCAGTTATGGAGATATTGGGGGTCAAAGTTCCAAATTTTGCACAGCTGTTGTTGTAAATACTAGTTTTTCAGGTTGTTACTTTACTTAAATTACCTCCATGACCCTTTTACTATTCAAAGCATCCACTAGTACAAAGTTTTAAGAGTGCTACATTGAGTTTTACCGTAAAATTAAATCTTTGACCCAAAAAAAAAATCGTTTCCCAACAAAAATGTTTGCGTAGGGGTACTTAGTTTGATGTACAGAATGCTTGGTTGGAGTATGTGTGAAGGGTTGATTTACACCCTGTATAAATGGTTCGAACAGAAGATTTCTGAGAACATGCCATGAGACTGATACCAGATGCGTCTTGCGACAGTGACTTCAGACAAAAATGCGACTGGCAGGTCAACAAAATTTAGGCGACAGAAACAAAAGGCGAACGCGTGTTGTCCGAGCTCGCGTCCAAAATCCATATTCAAAATTAAAACAAATGACATCAGAATCCGAACTCAAATACTGCATGTGAAATCGCGAGCATTACTTAAGGGGCATATTAATCAAAAACTGTGCGGATCTGTTCTACGTGCACGCTTCTCTCTGATTTACTAACATACGTGCCTCCCCTTAATTTAGTATTAGTTTGTTTGCTGATAACTGTATACGATCTAAGTTTCGGCGTAACGAGGTATGTTTGGTGTAACAAGAAATAGATAGAGATTTTGTTGCGGTAATAAATGTTGTTTTGGAGTCGTTGGTAATCAATTTTAGGGGGTAGGTATGACGGTGATTTGGTTTTGGTGTGTTTGATTATGGAGGTAGGTATTATTATGTTTTATGGAAATGCAGCGCTGTAATTATTTTTCTATAAAATCTTTTTTGGGGATGTGAAGTCATCAAATAACCCCTCCCGCTTAAAACCACCCATGTTCCTTCTTAGCCCTTTATGTCGATACCGCGGTATCTAAAAAAAAAATTATAAACACAAAAAAAAACATTTAAAAAGATACAAGTAATTATTATTATTCGTCAGGATTCCTCTTTTCAATTAATTTAATACTACCTAGGTTTTTATATTTAAAACGAAACTTTATCGCGTCGGGGGACCACGGCTGTCCTCTATAATAATGATCAAATTATCTACTTACTAGACGATTTGTCTTGTTTAATACTTTTAAGACCGCGGTTTTATTAGTCCGCGTTTTTATTCGCAGTCGGGTTTTAGTTTTAAAACTTATTTTTTTATTTACTACAGTACAAATGCCTTTCACCTACTTTACTTCTCTATGCCTTTTAAGAACCAGTCCCGCAAAAATAAAATTATTCTCTAACACCACAAACAGGCAAAAAAAGTCATTATATCTTTAAATTCCTACCAAGCCAATAAGCCTCAAAATATCACACTAACTAGCCTTTTAAACTACGTAGCCTGTAAGTGGACACAAGCATTACACTAAATGAGGCCAAAAGTTTCCCCACTCTATGAAAATAGATACTGTATAGGCCACTCTAAGGGAATATTACATAGAACGCTGTCACTTTTCACCCTTATGTCTTAAGCAATAAGGTTGAAAGTGGTCAACCGTCAGGGTAGTTGTAGTTCTTCTGTTAGTAGCTCTGTGTCGTTATGGTTCCCTAGTACTATAGTTGGAAGTATTAGGTTTTATTGGTTAATTTTGTTTATGTAACTGGCTGGTATCAAATAATGTGTTTGGAAAACTTCGAATCATCGTCATCAGCCTTTTAATGTTCCCACTGCTAGGACACAGGCCTCCACTCTTCGCGAGGGAGTGGGCTATAATCTACCACCCGGGCCCATTGTGGATTGGTAGATGACACAAGACTTCGAATTTTTGGTTGTACTCGTAGGACTTTCACCGTTTTTGGTGATCAAATAAAATTACACAAAGTAATGTGCCTGCGGGGTTCAAATCCACGACTCGTAAGTCGGGCCCGCCACTACTGGGCCACCGCTGTTCTCTTAAAACTTCGATTATGATGATTGTATTCGAAAACCTTTGCTTCAACGTGCGCGGTGTCCTAGGATGAGATCGAGAGTTCGATTCCCAAGGCGTGCTAAGTGTAATTGGGTTTTTCCATCAGGAATTTCTCGGTAGTACCCACGGAGTCTGGAATTGTGCTCGGTTGATGAGAAGCAGAGAGCAGTGGTGGCCCAGTGGTGGCGGGCCCGACTTACGAACAGCAAGTCGTGGATTTGAACCCCGCAGGCACATTATTTTGTGTATTTTTTTTTTGTCAGGCAGGCACATTTTTTTTTACTAGTCTGCTCTATCCCACTCTAGGGCAAAGGCGTCCCTCCACTCTTTCCACTTCTCGCGAACCCGCGCGTCCTCCTTCCAGTTTTGACGGAACCGATCTAGTTCATTCTGCCATCCCCGTCTCACTGTGTCAGGGCACCAGTTTCCTGCTATTTTTGCCCACAGTTGGTCAGTCAGGTCATGCGGCAGAGATGTCCTGTCTACATTACTTTGTGTAATTTATTTCATCACCGCTGCTCTCAAAACGGTGAAGGAAAACATCGTGAGGAAACCGGCATGTCTTAGAATCAAAAAAATCGAAGACATGTGACATCTACCAATCCGCACTGGGCCCGCGTGGTAGATTATAGCCCATACCCTCTCAAAAAGAGAGGAGGTCTGTGTCCCAGCAGTGGGAACATTAATAGGCTGTCGATGATTATGATGATGATGAGAAGCGGCTCACACTCCATTACATGAGACTTTAAACGTACCTGGTGTTCCATGAGTGCACCTCTGCTACCGTTACAAGTAGCCAACGGCCAAAACGTGTCGTATTAACCTGGACTATCTGGATTGTGGAAGTCAGATAGGCAGTTGTTCCACATGAACAATGGAAACCGATCCCAACATAGTTGAGTATAAAAAATTTAGGTCGATAATCCTACAAGTTAAATTTGAAACACTTTTTTGCTATCAGTCAATATTTTTCCACTGCACATTATTCGTTCCTGCGCTAAATAATAATCAAAACATAAAGAAAACAGTATAAAATCGTCGCCATGTTTAAACGAGTATTGTTTGTAACATTTGTTTTAGAAACGTCAGTACGAAAGGACCACGTATATGTGTGTGTGTCTGGGTGTGCAAATAAACGCGAGTGTAAGCAAACAGTATGGCTGCGTTAATGTTTCTATTTCATACATTGGTGGGGATGGTAAATATGAGTGTATGTAGGTGGGTGCTAAAATAATACATGTTTTGTGGTGTAAGTTGGTGTTTTTGCTTTGTTGTGAAAAGATTTCGAAGTTTTTGGGAATTATAAGTATGACTTTACAACTCCTGAGTCAATATACTGAACTAAATCGATTCTGATTTGATCACGCAAAGAAACTCCTTTCATAATAGGTTAAAGCAAAGTCATATTTTCCGATTAATCTAGTCCAATTTTCCTTCAGCCTTAAATTGTATCCATTCATTAAAAACTTCATAATCACTTTCACACTGCATTACTAGGTCATAAATCAACAAACCTAGGTCTAAAAATAAATAAATTTCCTTTAAAAAACACTCACAAAATCTCCAGTACAGTATATACTGAAGTACTACACCAATTCTTTACCTTGTAACGTGTGTTTAATGCAAATCTCAGCTCTATGATAATTAAAACAAGGTTGAAAGGCGTTTGATATAGCACACGCGTGCTCTCGTGCATGCATGCAAGGTTCCACGCAAACTGTTAAGTTAAATTGGTTTACATTTAAAAGTCGATAAACACTGTTTAAAGGAAACTAGATAACATTGAGTAAATAATGGCGGAAAAAATAAACGCAATTAGTTGAACCGTTTACTATCTATCAAGATAGGATGGGTTTAATTAAAAACAAATTATGCATGCGTAGGTCAGAATTTACGGTAGTAACTGGTTGATTATTTTTGTAGTTTCAAACCGCGGAGAGATTGTTTAAATTGTTTGTGTAAAAAGTTTAACGCGTTAGAAGACCCATAGCATAAGCATCAATCATGTTCCCATTGCTGGGACACCGGCTTTCTCTCTGTTAAAGGAAATGGGTTATAATCCATCACGCGGGCCAACTACGGGTTAGTAGATGTCACATGGTATAGAATTTTTAGGTCCAGGACATACAAGTTTCCTCAACAAGGAATTAAGTGGCCCAATAGGACGATTTAACGACATTAACAAATTCAAAAAAGTTTCACGAAAAGTTAAAAAAAAATGGTGCAACACACTATGTCAACATTAAGCTACACACCAAACAACGGCATTCCCAAAAACAACTAACAACATCAAAACACAACAAGTCACGTGAAAATAATGTTATAGTATCAAAAGTAACACAAAGGTAGCAGAAACTTACAGCAGGAACACGAACGTTAAATCACAACACGAAACATATGTCAGCCTCACACGAACCCCACTCCGTCAACAAAATCACTCTCATTTACCATCAGAAGACGTTTGCGTATGAATAGGATACCAGATACCAGAATACCAAGGTTGGTACCATGATACGACTCATCATAATAACAAAGATCTCGAGGACCAAGACTTAATTAATCATTGTGTTTACTGATTAACATTCACCATTCACAACTTGCTTAGCGAATTTACATTCAGATGGAATGAATTAAGTTATTCCGGATGGAGTTTCTGGACGGACTTCGATTGTTTGGAAGCTGTGATTTTGTTTGAAAAATATTTGACTCTAATAATCTTTTATCGGTTATCGTGGTATGGATATGTGATGCGGTGGAATGAGGAGAATTTTGAGTTTGAATGTGGCTATACGAGTAGTTACCAATAACCAGGGTCACCGACATACTCTCAAAGTATGCGAGTTGAACTGGCAGGCCACATCGCTCGAAGAACCGACAACCGATGGAAAGGTTCCCGAGTGGCGACCACGAACGTTGGTAGGCCTCCCACCAGGTGACCGACTACATCGTGAGAGTTGCGTGCAACCGGTGGATGCAAACGGCAGGCTGCCGTTCTGCATGGCGTTCTATGGGGGAGGCTTTTTTCCAGCAGTGGACGTCTTATGGCTGATGATGATGATAGGAGTAGAGAAAAACCAAAGAAACTAAAGATGGAATGTGTGAAGGATAATATGGCTAGAAAGTAGGTGACTCATGAGATGACGGGTAATGCAGTAGTATGGAAGAAGTAGATTTGCTGCGCCGACCCTGAATAAATTGGGATAAGGACAGGAGAATGATTAATGATAATGATGATAATTTCTACATTAAATCTAAAAGAAAAGACGGTCCAACTGTCTAATTTTGTAGTATAAACATGTCTTCTGTTTCCATACTTCTCTAATCAAGAAATGATTCTAACAATTTTAATTCACCCTTTTACTTTTCTAGAACATTAAATTTCTCATTTTAATTGATAGTTCGAAATTACCAACCGACTTCTCCTACCCTAGTCCGGACTTTAGTATGAACATTACAATGAAAGCAACGTCTCCCCTGTGTCCAGTTATCGGCGAGCTATATACGTTATTACGAGCTAAAACTATATACGTTCTTCTTTAACATTGTAGAATAAACTGCTCATAATACTGTATCTCAATGACGTTGAGTTTACATTTTCAAAAGGTTAAATTGCTATGAATGTCGTTGGAGTACTTTATGGAGCAGTATTTTAAATTGGAATTATTATCATGTTACATTCTTACCAAGTAGGTTCTACATACTCTTTCCAATATATGTTACCCTAGTACCATAGATGTAGAAGTGAAATGAAAAAAAAAAAAAAAAAAAAAAGGGGGTTGCTTCGTGGAAATACTGGTATTTAGCTGCATTCGGTAGTACTGGAAGACTAACCTAATACTTGGAAAAGATCTAGGCAGATGGTGGCTATATTAAATTCTTGTATCCAATAATGTTCTTTATTATTTTTAGATTTAAAATTACTCTGTGATGGGGCTTTAATTCTTACTTACTTTACGACTTCTTATTTTACATTTTCCGGTATGTAATTCAGTTTTTCTGCCTTCATAACCATTTTTATTTCCATTCGCTCGCAGACCTTCACACACGTATCGAGGCCCATCGTTATGCGGTCCGCGACCGTGATGCCGCACATATTTCTCATTCTCAGCATCTTTTTCATGAATCCTTTCTTTTTCATTACCAATTTGTTACATATTTATTTATTGCTCTTTGTCGGTATCCTTCGGGGCTACTAAAAGATTTTTATCTTTTAGGTCAGCTTCTTTTTCATCAATCGTTTTTTTTTTGTAAATTAAAAACTAACTCGCACTGGTCCTGCGTTGTAGATTATAGTCGTTATCTACTCACTGATTTCAAATCTGTGTTGAGCCCGTTTGAATGTCATAGTCTAATCATGCTCTAATACTTTATTGTTAATTCCTATTTGGTAATTTTATTCTGTTATCTTAAGTTTGTCAGATATTTAATGTGATATAACGTTGATATTATAAACTGGAGCATTCAAAACACAACGCGATTCATAAAATAAATCCCCAATCCATTGTTGTATACGCTGCATTGCTTCGTTCTCTTGGAACGGATATTGAATTTTCATACCGTTCGTTTGTTGCTACAAGTCAGTTTTTATTTATCGCACATTTATACCAAGCACGCTTGTTGACAGGAAATTAATGCATCGGCCGAATCAATTTGCGTTAACTTGCCCCTGGGTATGGATTTGTTAATCTTCAACCCATTGGAATGTTTGTAGTGGAGGTTTTTTGTGTAAGTACAAGGCGTTGTCCTGGTTTGATACGAGAATTTATGCTCGTCATTGACAACACAGTATGTGGAACCTATATTAATGTCTTATTTATGTCTTGTCTTATTTAGTGATAGAGTTACCGTGGCCCTGGCACGCTAAGGGGATAAGAAGGAACACGAATGGTTTAGTCAGTAAGAGTTTGACACTACGAACGATTTGACGACGACTACGAATGATATGATAAATTCCTAAAATTAACTTTTACGTTTTTCGCAAAAAGATGAAAATGTATCATCGTGTTTCAGCAATCGTTCTAAATTCTTCATACACTATTCCCAAAACAATACAACTATGATTACGCTCACCGTATTCATAACCCGCATTACAAATTTACCGTTAACACAGCCTGTTCAAATGTCGGATACCATTGCTTATCGGGAAACACTAAAGTTTTATATGCCCTTGTAAAATTTTATTACTTACATCTACTTTTAATATGAACTGAAATGCTTTGTTTATGTTATTGTCTACGGTTGCTTTTAAAAGTTAACTGGGTGTGTTGTTATTACGAACATTGTTACCTTGGTAGTGGGGTCTTGTTTATTTTATTTTCGTTTTGCCAATTCTTCGGTCCGCCATTTTCTGTTTGGGGAGTAGCGTAGTAGTAGATTAGCTGCGTCCCGAATTACTTGTGCTGGGTGTAAGTTAGATTAATTGATTGATTAATTAAATACTTTGAACTACAAGTACATTGCCCCACAAAACTGCTTACGCAAATTGTTTAACTGTGAGATCGCTGAGTCTCTTTTACAATAAACTTAATATCATGTGCAGGTACATTTATAACATAAATACATAGTCTTAATACCTACACTTACATAATATCTAATAAATCTAATTTTACTTTATTATCTTCTCGTCTGATGTCAGGTCAATAAATAGGGAACGCGGTAATCATCGTGTTTTTAATTATCGTCGTCAAAATATAAACATTTTTGCAATCCTTTGTTATTGTTTTGCACAACTGAATAAACAATTTTTAACACAAAAATATGACAACAAACTGTGCTTAATTGACGCTCACAAGTTTTTTATCAACAAAATCCTTTGCAATCACGTCAATCGTGATATTTCGGATACACAATATCCGATGCAGCCTCCCATTACATTCTGCATACATTCATTACTTTATCATCTGATAATAATCAACGCTTTTTGAATTCTGTGTCGCCGTAAATTACAAGTATTGCTCGGTATGTCGAAAATTGAAATCACACTAATATTATAATGGCGAAAGTTTGTGAGTGTGTGAGTTTGTATGTTTGTTACTTCTTCACGTACAAAACTACTGCACGGATTTGGATGAAATTTGGTACACAAATAGTTTATAACTTGGATTAACACATAGGATAGATTTTTATCCCGATTTTATCTTCCCGTGGGATAATTTTCGAGTTGTAGCGGGTGAAGCCGCTGGCAACAGCTAGTAACTGATAAATCGAAACGACTGCACCGTTGATCTTATAGTCGCAAGCGCTGCTGCTCATCTAAAAGTTCTCAGTTCGATTACCGGGTTGGGTGAAGTGTAATTTGTGCTCGGTTGATGGCAATACGCTCAGGATCTCGCATTTACATAGAACTTATTTATAACTTTCGAAAAATCGGTATTAATTAGTACACCCACCAGTCCACCTGGTACACCTCTGCCTACACCTTCAGGTATTACAGGCGTGATGTTATGTTATGAAATAACAATAGAACTTTTACAAAGATATCTTTGCAGTTCGATATCCACACCACACCCAACTCAAAGGTTTGGAACGAACTGAATAAATAATAATGTTTATTTTTGTAAAATCGTCTGTTTTCACAAGCTGAATAATTCTAACCAATTTGAATTATTTGGCCAATGAATATTTAGTGATGGTTTATAATGGGTGAGACCTGGGAATTCTATTTGGGAGTAAGGCGAGTCTATTAGAAACACAACGCCTACAATCGTTCGCATGCATAATTTATAATAATTGATATTCAATAAAAAGAAGGTGGAGGTGAAGGAAATTGAATGCTGGAAGCTTGAATTCAGGGTGCTAATTTGTGAAGCATTTGGGAAAGGATAAATTAAATCCAGGTAGTAAAGTTGTACAATAAACAATGTTGTTGCGTAGGTCATTGTATTTGTTTGTAGTATCAATTTTCAATAGATATTTTTTGATACCCTGTCATAGTATTATCCTATTTAACCCAAAAGATGACTGGTAGAGAAGGGCTTGTGGTATTAAGACTGCTTTTTAACACTGTTGTACATGAAGTTAAAATAAAAAAAAATGTTGACAGTCGTGTAAAATATAGTTTTAATTTACGCAGTTTTGCAACAATTTGAAGACAAGAACAAATCTGCCTTTTAAAACTCAACAGTTTATATAGTTTACAAATAAAAAACAAAATGAGGAGGATGCGACACGTAGCTCATGGCTACTTTGTTTCCAACTACAAAACACAGTGCACACTGTTCTACAAAACAGTTGACGTAGAAAAAACTTTTGGACACAAAAAAAAAGATTGCTTAAACTTTGTACCGTGCAGCTTTAGCGATGTCGCTGGATATTCCTTTTTTAATTTTGTCGTGTAATTATTTCGCTGGCGATTCCTCTTTTTCCGTTTGTAAATCTAAATAAATGGGACTCGGGTTTTGTTCGTTCATTTTCGGCTTTAGTCGAGAGTTTTCGACAATTATTCGGTGACTAGACAAATTCTATTTCGTAATTTAGGAGCTGAAATTATTAAGGTAGTTGTAAGTAAATCTTTTGTGTTATAAATGTTGGTAAGGATTTAATTATTTAAGGTATATGAGTGGGGTTTCAATGTTTAAATGGTAGAAATTTATTAGGATTTAAACGAACCCTAACTTATTGACCAAAATAATTAAATTGAACATTAACTTCGAGTAAAGCGGTAATGTTCCGGTAAATTACCTCCTCTCCGTTCTTTGTTTTTCATCAACCAGCTTCGGAAACATTAACCATTCGGAGCATCATTAAAACGAGCTGAAGTCTCTGAAATAATTCATTATGGCACAGGTTTATACAAATACGAGTAATTTATATGTAGGACGAGAACATGCTTAATAGGCTTCTTCATTTTACAAACCAAATAACCTGCGTATTACATATTACTTACATGTTATTTTTCCATTAAATTTACATAGAACGATGGAATTCAGCCGTAGCAATAGATGAGAGGTTATTTAGGCAGTCGCTCCTTATTTTTTTTTTCTTTTTTTTTTTTTTTTAAACGTTGCCCCACACTACGAAATTCTCCTGTATCGTGGGTGCGTTGACAAACATTTAAACTCACATACACAAATACCCAGACCCGGAACAACGATCTGTAGGCCATACAAATATTTGTTCCGTGCGGGGATCGAACCCGCGACACGCAGCGCAGCAGTCCAATCGCTTAGCCACTGCGCCAACCGTGCCGTCGCTCCTTATAAAATGCTCATATTCAACTTTATCCGGTTAGACTGGAAGCCTACTGTAAAATAGTTGGAAAAAGGCTGAGCAGATGATGATGGAGTTTAGTCACAATTATAAACGCTACTTTTTGTTGTTTGGTTGAACTTAGAGAAAGTTCAGCCAAATCTCCTGGACATAGGCCTCCCCAAGTTACTTCTGCTTTTTTCGGTGTTGCATCTCTTCTCCCCTAAATAACGAAATAGCCATACATGCCATCTTCTCCTCGGTCTGCCGCGGACCAAAGCTACTTAAATAACACAAAAAAACCTATGTTTGAAAATCACTAAAAAATTTTGTCCTACACAAACTAGACATTGGAGCACAGTGCACTCGCTCGAACACACAGCCTAAACGGCAATACTCGTAAATCAATCGCTTATTCAACAGCGGGACCACGCAGCGTCATCGAATCATCGTACTCTGTCGGATTCGCGGTCGAAAGCGATAACTGGACGCTCGTAAAATTAAACACGTTTAACACTTTGGAAATAAAGCCGAATTTAATGTTATATTTTAGGTAAATATGATGACGTTAACGACTGAACGTGAAATAGGGAATACATTTTCGGGGATTTTGATGGCGGCGAAATTTTGGTTGGCGGTTTTATGATCTGTACTAGGTAATTGAAAAGAGATTTTTGAAGTAAATGTTGATAATTTACCTTGTGTTTCTGTGAACAGATCAGCTGTTTATTGCAATCAAACTACCTATTTTTAGTATATTTCTGTATCCGGCTAAAAAGGCTAAACCTATTTTTATTTTTCGGTTTCGGATTAATTACTCTTTACGTAACTCAACCAACTGGCCACAAAGGCTATGTGCTCATTAGTAACCCCTACATAGTTCTATGTACAACGATCTGGTTTTACCCAACAATTGATTTCGGTGTCAGCTTAGAGTTACACTGAACAAAAACTAAAATATATCTGCTTGTTAGTTCGGCGTCTACGAACGCTGCGCGGCTACGTAACGCTACGGTGCTACGAAGTAGTTGCTACGCCGTAGCTTGTAGCACATGTTGTAAGAATTCGCTACGAACTTTGTAAAGCTAATTTTACACCGAATGGGAAGTCGTATTAATACTTTTAAAGTGAAAATGAGCTTATTTGACGGAGTTTTGTTACTTACGCAATATAAAACAACGCTATTTTTGTAGACTGTGTAGCCAGAGATGTAGTATTCACAAGGCTTTCGCCAGTTACAGTAAATTGTTATTAGAGCCGACTCTATTAAAGTACAACCTTGTAATTTTGGAAATAGACAGACCTCTGGTCGGAAGGCCTGTTTATTTTCATCGATATAATGTTTTTATACTGTAAAATGAATTATTAATATTATCTATAAACCCTCACACATTAAAATGTTCGCCTCTTGAAAACGGAGGGCCATTGAGCGGCCATCAAAGCGAGGGCTGTCTAAAATCCTTAACGGTATTACGTTCATCAACGTTGCACGTACTCACGTAACACGAGTACCTATTTATATATACCTATGTAATTAGTATGAACAGGTTTAGTTAATGACTTGTTTGAAACCGCGGATTATGTTGAGTCATTAGATTTTAATTTCTGATTGAAATTTTCACAAAATTATAATCTAATTATGCTTTAAGAGATGAGATTCATCATTATTTGCTTGACGTTTTCACAACTATTTTGGAGTCGGCTTCGAATCTAACCAGCTGCAGCTGAATTTCAGTATTTTACATGTAGTATTCGGCTTTTGTCCTCCATAATCCTGTGAGTACTGGGTAATAAACATGCCCTTGCTTTTACCCGTGTCTCCTTTGGTAATACTGGTTATCAAACCTTAAAAAAAAATTAAAAAACCTTCGGCCGCCAAATATATGGCCTCCACCTTATTTCCAACACACGGACGAAACTCAGTATGCAATACGGTGCTGCCTTTTATGTTGGGGTCAGTTTTTTTTTTTGGCGGGTAGAAATCAAATAACCCCTCCCGCTCTTGGGCAGAGCGAAACCGAGTGTCAGACTTGTACGGACTAAAATCCACCCATGTTCCTTCTTAGCCCTATATAACGAGGCCGCGGTAACTTGTGAAAAACCCGCAGCCCCGCCGGGACCCGCAGCCCCGACGGGACCCGCAGCCCTGACTTCCAGTCAAATCGTATACAGCGGAATGCCAGATCTGACCTCTAGGACCTGGAGTATCGTGTATCTCGTCAACAATAAACCTGAAAACCAGTATATTTAGAATCTAGGTAAGACTGGTTATCAGACTAAATATACCCATCAATTCCTTCCTCGATTCCACACCTGCCATACAAAACACAGCACATGAAGGTTCTCATATTTGCGCCCGCGATCACTCTGACACTAAGTCGGATTAGCTCCGTCGTTGACAGCTCGCTATTTATTGTAGGACCTACTTCTGTTTGCTTGCCATTATGGCGTTTGTGCTGGATCGATTTTGATGTTGGTTCTGGAGTAGGTAGATGTCTAAAGTTTGGTTTGAGTTTTTAGTAAACGAAACTGACAACATCAGATTTGGTTGGCAATGAGAAGAAAATATCGAATGATTGTATATGCATTGGAGATCGCGAATCGTCAAGCTTGAGATAGGTGACCTTCAGGCTCGATAGACTGGATAAGAGTTGCAGATAACCTAGTTAACTGGCCTGCTACATTATCCATCTGTGGACTGTTTTGGGTTGATGGTGGTGAAACATGCTGACGAAAGGTTGAAAAGCCATAGGTGATTTTGACCGCGCTGTTACTCGTCTAGCTCAGCGTTCAGAATAGAAATCCAACGACTCAGTATCATATTTTAAATTCAAATATCTACAGTTGATATCCTTTTTTTTGGAAGGGGGGTTGGGAAATCGTCAAATAACGGGGTCCCGCTCTTAGGCAGAGCGAAAGGGAGTGTCAGACTTCTACTGACTAAAAACGTCCCATTTTCCTTCTTAGCCCTTTATGCCGAGGCCGCGGTATCTCTTACAACATCCCGCAGCCACAGTTGATATCCTGAATCAGCTCCTAGAAAATGTCAAAATGCCTTTTCAAATTCACACCAAACTCACTTAATTAATCCAATTAATTATCATAGAAACCTATTAAAAGATGATATGCAGCATATCGTTAGAGGATCGCATAAAGGCTAACTACAGTCTGAAACCGGCCCGACCAAATATCGGTTGCCCCAGAACACTCCAATCGGTTCCAACAAAAATCAGCCCCAGAAATATATGAACAGATTCATCCAAAAAGGTCCTCACAACAAAAATGTCGGGTGCTAAGTCGTCCAACAAGTCGGAAAGCCCGAAGCGTACTAATTAAGATTGAGACTTGATTAAACGTTTCCGTATTCTGGCATGATAGATGATTATTGCAGGAGAGACCGACTTTCGTTTAGCGTATACATGTACCTATGAATGTGGTGACATGCCTCTTTAATTAAGATACCAGATTTGATAACGAAGATTGAGATTAGAAGTGTTTGCAGTTGACGGATTAAACGTCATGTTCATTCAAAGTTTGGGACGGAATTTGGTTGAGAGAAGTTGGTCGTGTACTTGTTTATTTTTGATTAAAAAGAAACTGTTTAAGTTTGTTTTGATGACGGGTTTTATCCAAGTCGAGAATTGGGTAAAATTTTCAGTTGTGCTTCTGTCAAAAACTAAAGATTTAATTTAAAAAATAAATAAACATCGAGACCTCCTTTTATAAACATGAAACTACATGTTTATAAAAAGTCTCGATGTTATTTAAAGTATTTTTATGTTAACACGCTCTTTCTGCCATCAACTCATCATCATCATCTAGTCTTTTTTTAACCATACTGGGGCCGGGTTGCCGTCTTACCGAATGAAGCTAAGCAACAGTATTTTACATGGAGCGTCTGCCTTTCTGACCTCCTCACACTAATGCTGTATGCTAGCTAAAACTCAGCATACCTATTTGTTTTAAGTATTTCTGGTACTATATTTTAGTCTTGCTACGTTGCCGTAAATTCAGCAAACTATCCATTATAAACGATCCCTATTACCAAACCATCAGCGAAAACGCTTCACCTCCCCCCCCCCCTCTGCAGAAAACAAGCTTGCTGTAATAACTTCAGAAGGCGGTTAAACGTCTGAACGGCCGTTCCTCTAACGTCCTAATCAATTTGGCGTTTACTTCGGGCATGACGTACATAAACAAGATTTGTGCAGAAGGCCCGGGGGCCTAAAATTGTCGCTTTGCAGAATCATAATATGATAATAATATGAATCACGTTAAAATTCATAAAATTGTCATAGACGCAGTTAATAGTATAAATTGTCACTTTATGGTCGTTTTCAGAATTGTAACATGATTCAAGTTATTGTGTTTTATGATTCTACTAACTACTATCAACTACATTTTATTACTTAGCTACTCATTTTAGATTCCCAGAGAGTGTAAACAATGTGTCATAAAACGGTGGAAATATGAATAATGTATTGCATTCACCTAAGCCAAAAGTGATGACGATTAAATGAGAGTTATGGAAGAAGATACTGTTAGCATGCGTCCTCCCACAGAGGCCCACTGCTGGACAAAGGCCTCTTACTACGACTTTCAGTTGTTCCGATTCAACACCAGTGGGGCTCGCAGTCTTGTCCAGATCGTTTAGCCATCTTCTACAAAATCTGTACCGACACCTTATGGCTGTGTCAGGGCTCGAGGCTATTCTGGCTCACAGCTCAGCACATTGAACATGCAGCAGTAAGGACTTGCGATGAACATGGAAGAAAAATTATTAAGATCGAAATAGTTTTATTATCATTGCTTAGGCCTTCTGCTCCATACGAAGCTCTCTCTTCTCTTGCGCACGTACACATAGACGCTTACATACAACAACCTCACACAAATTACAGTACTAGTTTTGATATGTGCATGCGTTTTGTCTTGTTGTGTAGAACTAGCCTTCTGTACTATCCTGTCGTTGTCGTCATTGGACGTCTAACTTCGGCATAGTTAAATTTTAACAGTTCCTCGCCTGTTGTACCAGATTTGCAGGTTCGTTGAGTTCAATTTATCTGTTCGTTGGACTGGTGATCTGTTGTTGGGTGATTTGATAAAAATGTTGCAACAGATTTGGATGCAAAAGCGTGATGAAAACTGGGAGCGTTCATTCGTTTGTTGGCTTATTTTGAATTTGGAAAAATGCAAGCTTGCATTGTACAGTCTGTAAATTGGTCATGTTTTTGCGACTGAAGAGATTTCGATCAGGAAACGGATACATCCTAAAGGATTATTTATATTTTGATAGTAGGTGTCCGAGGGTTAGTTTTTGACCTTTAATTCGGGTTCAAATGCATGTACAGTTTAAGTGCAGTTTTAAGTTATTCATTCTAATCATTTTGTTTTCATCAGTTTTGTCGGTTTTTTCTTTATCATGGGGTTACTACAGTCACCTGCCAAAATGCGTGGACAATTCAGAAATAAAACCGTGTGAAGCGAGAAATGACGCCGCCTAACGTACACTCGTTATCGACTATAAACGCTCACAGGAAAATAGACACTAAAGTATTCATGCAATTTTGCAGGTGACTGTACCTAGCCTAGTGTCAGAGTTTTTATGCCTCTGGCTTGGCATCTTGTTGTTGATAGGTAATCCTTCCAAAGATCAATCAAACAAGGATTACATACATCATCATTATGCTTATTTCCTTCTCGTATAATTATGTCTCTATTTAAGCCCGCGGCACCACCAGTTTAGACTGTATTTGTAACCACTTAGCAATACTAATTTGATGGCTGAGTTCCCGAACTATGAATTACTCATTGTGTAGCGCTAAATAAACTGACTTCCAAATTACTTCTCTGGAAATACAAATCAGCTAAATGTGAATTTATTTTCGCATGAAGCAAGACCTAGTTTTGTTCGTAATCTTTAAAAATCCAGTATTGTTTGTGTTACGCCGGTCATAGACGATAGGCTATGCATTTGCAGTTTTATCTGTTCCATCAAAGTGTGCGCATGCATGAACGTGTATAGGAGAAAACTATGCATTTACCCTGGCATGTATAAACGGCACATCAAGCTTCGTTACTTATTAATTTGACTGATTGTAGAACCTTGATGTGGTGGCGTCTGTAACCTAGAGCACATCAAAATAGATATTTTCAACGGGCGTGTGTGGCAGGTCGCATGTCCAACTCTCAGTTCTTAGTTCTTTTCTATTTGTTACTAGTAATAAAGTTACTAAACCAACAACATTGTCGTGTGTTGCCGCTTGTGCCATAGTTGCAAATAAGTTAACCAATCGGCTTGCAGTTACGTATTTGTTTCGACGGAAGTCGGTTTGGCATATCGTCTATAGCCGACTTAACTTAAACCAACGAATAACTCCTGAAACAAAAACTTCCATGTTTCGCACAAGTTTATTAACAAAATACATCTGCTATTTGAAACCACAGCCACTGCAACAGAATTAACAGTTTCCAATTGCACAAGATTGTGGTCCGAATTGAATTCTCACCACTACGAGTGTAACTTATAATAACCGTTACATCACAAAACCAATTTCACTAGACTGCTTGCAAATAGCTCTATTCGTGGCATCAGACGTCGCACCTGGGCCAGTCTTATTGGACCTTATAAGTTGTGCAAACTGTTCCACGTTGCGTCCCACTCTATATCATAGAATATTTAGTTCTATGACATCTATCTCTTTTCCACACACCCTTTGATTTATGTCTCCTTCTCTCAAGACTCGAGAATTTGTCCCGGTTATTGAAATTCGTGAGTTACGCCCAACTTATATGTATATTCGTCTTTGAAATATCTTCGGAGTCAATCTTTTGATTCAAAAATTTTAGTACTGATTTAAGATGCTGGAATTGTATATTGAATAGAGATGTTTACTGACTTAAAAAATGTGATTCTTGTTAGTCCGTCTGTTAGATTATCGAAAAAAATTGGATACGTATTTTTTTTTATCAGATTAATAAAAATTTACGAAGATAAAACGCGTCGCGTTGGTGACGTCACTGACCGCTAAAAATATCATACTAATGTCTTAGAGTATGACGTCACACGAGTTTTCAAAGCACTGTATCGTCTTCGTTGTTTGTTTACGTGAAAAAAAATACGTGTCTATTATTTTTTGGAAATCTATCTGACCGACTAATTAGATTTTTTGGTGAAATATCCAATAAGTCTTATTGGGGCTAAAAATCATATTATCACAGACTTTTACATATATCTTTTTCTATCGTAGCTATGAAATATACGAAAAATTATGCGTAAATGTCAAAAAGGATCGTGAAGAATTTAGATCTAAAGCATATGGGTATGACCTATATTATCATAGTTTTCCATAAAAAGTTTATTAATACACCCACGTATACAGGGCTACAGGTTAAGTCGACCTAGATCCTACTTTAAGAGGTTTTAGTTTTCATAATTTCTAGCTGATTTGACTATGAAACACCCCACCCCAAACCTAACCCATATTGAGAAATTGGATGTTGATTATTTTTTAAATAAATTTATTATGGAAATTAAATAATAATAAAATAAATAAATTATTAATGAAAAAGGCTTTTATATATTATTATATAAACGCCCTTTTCATTAATATCAAATGAAGCTTTTTTAGTTCTCATTGTCTACATTCACTTAAATATTACTTGGAATTGTCAAACAATGAAAATGTCAAGTTATTTCTAGCTTTCATAACGTGAACTATTTTATTATCCTAGTACCAAGAACATTTAATTATTTTATTATTAAATTCTGGAAACATTTAGTTGTGTCCAGAGGCACTGCGGCTCTATTTCAGTTTAACCGTCATATTTTAGCCGAATATTCAAAAATAAGGATTTAATACACGTGACCACGAATGAATTAGAATTTGACATTTATTTTCAGATCTACCCTCTGCCTTATATTTCGCTTTTGTTAGCTTTAGCCCTGTTTTGTTTTAGGACAAAGAATGTATTATAATGTAGTATGAAAATTAAGGTCTGTTTTCCAAGTTTTATTCTTTCCTTTTGTGGTTGGTTTTTGAAGTAGTACCGACTTTGTTTTTATTTAAATAGCCTCTCTTTATAATGATACGAAAAAATAAGTAATTGGTTCTAGGTTAAAATTTGAGCTAGAAACAGTTGTGTCTACATTCCGAAACGTCATAATGATAGTTAGACCCGGCTAATGTATTATTCTATTTTCATCCACTTTTACTAATCTAACTAGGTATACAAAACCAAATTAAGCTGATCTCTCATTGAACGGGTAATATATATACAAAGTGAAGTCCATGCTATACTGGTAATGTAAAGCTTGATATGTCGCCGTAAATACAGTTCGATAGGTATATATAGAAACGTCATTTAGTTTCACATAACAATACCTACAATAGGGATGTTTACTGACTTAAAAAAAAATGATTATAATTAGTCCGTCTGTTAGATTATCGAAAAATATTGGATAAGATTTTTTGTTTTATCATATCAATAAAAATTTACGAAGATAAAAAAGAATTGAGTGGGGGTCTGCGACGTCACTAATTCGACGTCTATTTTCTATTTTTTATTTGACTTGGATATGCCCTGGCGATTGAGAGTGTGTCATGCTCACTTAAATGTCACGCTGATGGTGGCGGGTGTGTCGGGTCATTTCGTTCCCTTTAAAATGGTTGAGTGGAATGGTGGCTGATTCATGCGTCATGCTCGTGAACGGGTGCTGTCAGTTGTGACTGGTCACCTCTTAGTTGCCACGGCTTGTTTGAATTATTATATTATTTTTAAATCGTCGTTTTGGCTTTACATGTCGACACTTATCGTGCACAACTTGCTACATCGTTCTCACATGATAATATACCAATCTCGATATGAATGATGTAACCAAAGTTTTGTAACAATATGATTTAAAAGAGTATCCATGAAGTTTCTTGACATTCTTCTCATGAGACCAACGCTTTGGAATCGGCAACTACAGTACACTGACAGTTATTATGCCTTGTGAGTGGGACTGTAGCTAAGTTTATTAGCTTATTAAAATTTAGTATTTGTTCGACTATTCAAAAGAGCCTGTAACTGGCCAACTTGAAATAAATGATTTTGATTTGATTTGATTAACCGCTAAAAAATGTCATACTAATGTCTTAGAATATGACGTCTCACGAGTTTTCAAAGTACTGTATCGTCTTCATTGTGAAAAAAGAAAAAACACGTGTCCAATATATTTTGGAAATCTATCTGACGGACTAATTAGATTTTTTAGTTAACTACCCTATTGCTTCAAAGTCTTCGATTCTCTCTATGCTTCATTTAGTTTTATTGGTGTTAAAATTCCATCTCTCTGACTATCGCTACAAAGAGAACCAGATGTGAAAATCCTTAGATTTCAGGGGAGTATACTTCGTAGATTTCGAACAGCTAATATTAAAGGGTGCGCATTCCTATTCGACTACAATGTTGTTTGTCAGCATGATAAGTCTGTCAAGTCATGCTGACAACTAACATCACGCCATCTCTTTGCAGGTGGAATGTTAAGGCGAAGTACATGACTCCAGAAAAAAACAGTAAAAAATGTGTTTGATTGAGAAAAATACTAGTGTCAATTGTGAACGGCGGACGGGCCAGTGTTGTGTTCTCCACCAATCCAGTTGAGAAGACAGAAACAGTGTATAACAATGGAATATGGTTGAACCGATGAACCCTCCTGCTATAACCAAACTGTGCTTCCTATAATGATCTCGCGCAGTGAAAACAACTAAACCAAAGTTTAAACTAACCCTGACACTAAACCAAACCTAAAGTATCACTGTAAATATAGTTAATCTAAAAAAATCCTCGTTGTCTACGTGTTTTTAAATCTTAAATAAGAACTCTTTAGTCCTAAAAATTTTGAAAATTTTTCATCGAAGCGGTTGTCGTATTTTTGTGATAAAAATTAAATGATATCAATTATTGTAGGTTATGTTAATGTTAAGTGGCAAAACTGGTTGTGATGTGTTTATGTAAGGAGTAAGTAAGGTTAGCGCGTAGCTTGCGCATTATTGGGGTGGGTGTGCGCGGGCGCCGCGCGGGTATGTTGGGGGCGGGGCGACGTAGTGACGTGTTGATTGGCGCAGGCGCGGCCCGGCGCCGGTAAGATGCGAGAGCGGCGCTGTGCGCTCCACCGCACCGTCGCTCTGCTGTTTGCCTACCTCCTCTTCCTCAACTGTCAAGTCGATGCTGCTGGTGAGTTGCATTCCTTTTTTTTTAAATATTCTAGACGCTCATTTGTTTATCTGTCATGATTGTAAAGCAAGAACTGATCATTTTGGTGACTTAAGTTTACAGTTTCAGAAATACATAGGTAGTACAGTCGATCACACATCAATGGTAATATAAGTTGACCAATATAACTTGGCGTCTTATTCTATTGATTTTAATACTACTCTAGGCCTTCTTAAGGTCTTTGACGATTCTAACTATTACCAACCTACTATCGAACTTTTTCCTACTGGAACTGTTCTCAATTGGGTAGATATCGTATCGTTAGCGTTAATTGAAGGAGTTTAGCATCCCTGTAGGTTAACTACCAGGGCGATACTTCCTAAGTGAAAATCATATCGGATGTCGACGCAATCAGTTATGTAATTAACTGTCAAAGTTCAGTTAAACGTCAAACGTCATTAGCTTAGTAAACAGGTCGTTTGGTGGTAATTGGTAGTCGCTTAATAACAGCACTAAGTATCGATAAAAACATAACTTTTATCGATACTTATATACCTATATAAAAAATGTGTCGCCATTTTGAAATGCCCAGAGAAAATATAAAACGTTTTTTTTTACAAACAAATGAGGGTCTAGATTTGCATGGTAATTTTAAGGTATTTAAGTAAATGAAAATGTAAAAATGAACTGACGAAATAACGGCATAAAAATCTATTATAACATTTACAGAGGTCATAATACTGTAATTACAGTTCAACTGAATATTTCGTGGAAATAACGACGATTGTCGCGTGCCTAATACAATTTTGTTACGATTTTTTTTTAACCTAATGCTTGGTGTAATTAAAAATGACGACGACAAATTAAGTGAGTCTGCGATTATTTTTGATATAGAAAATTTTAATTACAAGGTGTATTTACCGATAATTTGACGTGATATGTAACAATGAGGTTGATTAAGTATTAAAATTGATATTTTTATCGACAAACGCAGTCGTGTGTTCCCATCACTATTATGAGACTATATTCTTGTTAAGAAGACATTTGTATAGGTAAATTACATGACCATATATTTTCTAAATATTTGAGCATTTCAGAACTCCACTACGGTGTTTAGAATCATAAATTCTCAACTTAAATGAAAATTAAACAGCAGGTACTAAAAGTAAGTACAACCAAATTTTAATCAACTCAAGAACAGCGGCACCAAAGTTGGCTTATTAAAACAGCATTAATTCAATCACGATTTTGTTTGAATTCACAAAAGGGGAAAATTATACGGCCGAGTTTCACAGAACCACCAAGGGTTAAATAGTTATATGAGTTCTATGAATATGCCTCATGTTCGTGAATTTGCATATGGGTTAAATTCACAATAACGTCTAAAATTCTGACTAAAAATCGCATCTCTGGGCCTAACTCTCCCGCATAATTATGTAGCAGTGCTTTATGAAAATGAGACATAAAACGTTTTTATGGTAGAAAATAAAACGGGTGTAGTAAACTGTTGTTCGCCACACGTTTCGTCGGGTTCTTGCGTACTTAGTATGCGTGTTGTGTCCAAACCCGTGACGCAGCGCAAAGTCGCCGAAATATGGCCGATGTGTGCATACAATAAGGAGAGAAAAAGTTTTCAGTATATAAAATATGTAAGACTATTCGATTTTATTGGAATAAATGCGAGGGATGAGACAAAAATTGTAACCGAACCTACTTCTATTTTTGTCTTTTTGGCCTAACAGCGAAATTTTGTCTTTTTAACAAAAACAAACCAGAATCACCAATATTTTAGACAAAGGTGGTGATTATGAGCAAGTCTTTAGAAGATTCATGCTTAAAAGTAACCATTACAGGCAGGATTACGCATATTGAAATTCAAGGCATCAACCCGAATTAGATTTTCACAATATGGAGCACAACAAAAATCTAAACTGTGGTACTTATAAACCCACAATTTGGGTCAAGCGGACCTAATATCAAAAACCACCGAAAATATAAAGATATTAGACACACTTATTGTTCTTTTACGTCTTAAATTGTTATAATGTTGGCATTACTGACACTCGGTGGGCATCATTTAATTTTGCATAACTGGCGTCGGCTGGGCCCGCGATAAAATGGCTGCCGTCGAACTTATGGTGTAATTAATGAACCTAAATGATACAACACGGATAGCTGGGCAAATTACACTTTTTGCGGACCCTGTTCTAATGGAGTATTGTAATTGTTGGCATGTGGTCACGGTTGGACTGAGTTGGGGCTCCAGTTGGGTGGTATGTGGTCGGTTGAAATAATTATGAGTGGATTTAAATTTGGAAGCTAAGTATGTTGAGGGTAGCTATAATTATCTATGACAGTAACTTTGTAAGTACGATTAATTCAAGCAAGCTTTTTAAATTACCTGTGATAGTAGGTTTTATTAGCTAAATTCAATTGTATAAAGTGGTTAAGTTTGTAGGATTTTATGTAAGAGGTTATATTCTTAAATTTCTCATAGGAATTTAAACCTACATTCTTCTTTCACAGACTGAAAGCTTCACTATTACTGAGTGCCATAGAATATGTTTTTGACTGCAGCTGAAGTCGCAGGCAAAAATAATCTTTAAGAAATAAGTAGCTATAATATCAGTAGAAAGATGAGCCTATACTCTATTGGTGTTTTAAATGACGGCACGGTTGGTTGGCGCAATGCCTGGGCGAATGACTGCTGTGATGCGTGTCGCGAGCTCGATCCGTGCACGGCACAAATAATAGGGTATTTCACTAAAAATATAATTAGTCCGTCTGTTAGATGATCGAAAAATATTGGATACGTGTTTTTTGTTTTATCAAATTAATGAAAATTGACGAAAATAAAACGTCAAAGATCATGAGTGGCCCCCCTTTTGACGTCACTTTGTGGGTGAAAAAGTACTAACCTTGTGACCTCACACGACTTAACGCGACTTTTCGAAGCACTGTATCGTGTTGATCTTTTGTTTTTGTGAAAAAGAAAAAATACGTGTCCATTATATTTTGATAATCTATCTGAGGGACTAATTAGTTGGGCCGCGGGTAGTCCTCTGGTTATCGCGGCCTCGACATAGAGGGCGAAGAAGGAACATGTGTGGTTTTTAGTCAGTAGAAGTCTGACACTCCCTTTCGCTCTGCCCAAGAGCGGGAGGGGTTATTCGATGATTTTACACCCACCAAAAAAAAAAAAAAAAAAAAAGGGACTAATTAGTTTCTTTTGGTGAAATACCCTATTATATGACCTACAGTCGTTGGGTCCGGCTGTTTGTGTATATTAATTTAAATGTTTGTAAACGCACTCACCATACATTCGAAAAATTCCTAGTGCGAGGTCTACGAGTACCGATACTAATTAAAGGCTCTTTTAACGCACCACCCTTAAAATATCAGCAAGAACAAAGATAGGCGCGAAAACATAACTCTTTCTTTGCAGTCGGGTAAAAAAACACCAGTAGCAAACGTCATCATCATCATCATCATCATCATTTCAGCCAAAAGACGTTCACTGCTGGACATACTCCTCCCTCAGGTGTCGCCACATTGACCGCTCCCGTGCGTCTCGCATCCAGCGGGTCCCCGCAACCTTCACCAGGCAAACAAACGTAGCAAACGTGTTTAAAATATCCCGTAGATCTAATGTTCAAACAATTATTAAAACACAACTTTCCATGCGTAAAATGATCTCATCTAACACTAGTGACGTAGTTAGTATGATGATGAGAATTTCAATTATTCGTCAGTAAATGATGCTGCATTGTGTTGTCAATTACGACATTATTTGAAATCAAATTGATGACACCATTCATTAGAGCTTGTATCTCGTTTTTGGATGAGTAAATTAGATTTCGATTTGGGAGTGACGTTGGAGCATAGAATCAATGTTTTTGATGCCCTTGTATAATAGTTTTTAAATAATTATGATTGTTTACAGTTAGTAGAGAAATCTGCTTAGTAAATATCAAGTTTTAGTTTAATTATAAATCCTATTTATTTCTGTAAATTACAAAACACTTTTGCATGACGCATCATGTTATGTGTAAAGTCTAGATCGGGCCGATGTTTGGTACCTGATTATTAGAGGCAACCGAAACAAACTAAGAGGTCACAGTCGCTTTTAAAGTCCAGATATTGGTCGAATCTTATGAGGACTATGCAGATTAGTGCAGTAGTACCAAATGTAAAATAGAATATGTTTTTATTAAATAAAAACTTTTCCTCTTCTGACTAAGTAACAAAAATGGTGGATGATCGGAGATCAAAATATTCTTAGCAAAAATACGGTAAGAAGAGTGAAACTATTTTAAAAGGAATTCCTATTACACTATTTTGAAAATACGTCTAACAAAAAGCAGCAAATGACGTTACCAAATATCGTCGGTCGTTACCTCTCGCTTCAGATCTTTAAGGCCCTCTAAAATTGACAAAAGGTGAGGGGTTTGTTATGACGTCAGATGGCACCCTGTCGTTATAACCCGCCTCACTGCCACGCCTCTACCTTACTTAAAATAGGATGGCGCTAAACAAAAAGAAAACAACACTTCCTTCGCCGCACCTTCCACCAACATTAATTCTCGATTAAGAATTTTATTACAACCGTAAAGGAAAATGCTTTACTTTTGCACATATTGGAATAAGTAAAAAGATTTCGTATTAGATGTCTTTACGACACCCCCAAAAATATATTACAGACGTGACTATTCGCGTCTATCTCGATTACGAATGTCGAATCGATTTGTTGAGGAAAAAAATCGGGAATATGCGGCGACACCAGCCACCAGCTTTGATTTGCATTTTAATATGCACAGGGGAACAGGAAACGAACCTGTCATATTGTGAAAAAGTGATCATACAAACTGGATGTGTGCTTCGGATCGATCGGGAAACAATCGATACCTCCGACGTATCGGGGTCAGGTCATCACTAAGAAAAACGATACCTTTTTCACCTTTATTCCAGCTTTTATGTTCGCCTAAAAGAGGCCAAGATAACATTCCACAATACAAAGAGCGGTACGGAATTTCTTCGGATTTTTTTTTTGTATGTGAATTATTTGTCTATGCAAGGACATTTTTCTTAAGTGAATTCTGGAGATATTTGTAAATAAGATAGTCTTTTATCTTCATTTGTGAATCATCGAATTCCTTCATTTAACGTATACATCAAAAGCACAAAAGCCCTGCTGAACCCTTTCACATTCTTTACTTTCGTCCCAAACAAGATAACAATAGATCCATTCACCAGCAAATAGGTATATACCCATCCCTTGAAATAAACCAAAACGGCACACCGAGCGTCAATTATTATCGTCAACTTCAAAAGCTATAGAGCTGCTTTGCACCGGAATTTCTATTTTCATTAAACACAAGGTTCGTCCATTTGCCGAGGAGTGCTGAGGACAAATCAGAGGTAGGCATGAACGACAGCACGTGTCCTCTACTGCCGGAGGACATAATCTAAATGCTAATGTATCTGCTTCACGGGTTCGACGATATGGCGGGGTTTTGACGTGCCGGTTGGCGCCGGTTTAAACCGGTGTAGACCGGAATATTGGCGGTGCAGTTTTAGAGGGAACGGTTTTTGAAAGCCATTGTTGTGTGTTGCCTGCAGATGTGCGAATGTATGGAATTTTGGTGGGTTTTGTGCGAAAGTTTTTTCGTTTTTATGAATTTGGTGAAGTTATTTTTTTTTTAGGAAAACCTTATTCATATTTCTCATTACATTATTTAATTGAAATACCCCAGACGACGTATTTTTTAAATTAAGTCGTCAAAGCTACCTAAGTATACACAACTGAAAGATTCCCGGTGTTTCTAAATTATAATAAGAATATTTTTACTAGTATTATGAATTTTTGACATTTCGCATAAAACCTTGAAGGTCCATGTAGGAAACTAGATAACATAATATAATAGACAGGAGATATTTACCCCTTTGATTTAGAACGGCCATTAATTAAGGTCTCATGTTCTCTCCAACAATAAATTTTAGGGCTATCTAACATTGAATATAAGTGGTTATTCAACCCGCAAAACAGTTACACGGGCCACAATTCAGGGCTCACATTCTCGACATTTTAGTTATAAAGTTTTTAAAATATTTTTAGTAATGTTAGCTTTGTTAGTTTATTTAGTTTAGTATATTAGTGTTGGCTTTTCTTTTCTTAAGTTTTCTGATGAATTAAAAATCAATTATAAGTAAAAACAATAAGAGAAATAATGAGTTTACATCGGAAATGGAAAAAAATCATTTCGAAAGTATTCATATTCATCTATTTATACTAGATATGTAGGTATACATCGTAATAAGTTAACATCGTAGTACAAAATTTTTCATTTCAAGTTCAAGTTTTTAAAACGAATTGTGAAACTTAGAATAATTTAATTTTAAATGTGGAAACCCTTGTTCGATCAAAAGCGCCTGCGGCATTCGTCTTATGAATATGAATGAACGATAAATACGCCTCTTGAAGATAACAGTTATTATTTGCAGCAGCAATCACTTTGTATTTAGTGAATGGAATGCGAAAATAAAAAGGTATTTGTTGGCATGACTTTATTTGCCCGCAAATATGAGTAAAGTTGACTAATATTGTCTAGCAATAAGTAAATAGGTAGTCAAAGACTCACAAACGAGTCAAAAAAATAAAGCAAAGCATTTCAAATAGAGAACAAACAAAATTTAAAAATAGCATCATAATTATACTGAATTCAAAAACAATTAAAAAATAAAAAATCAACCAATAATCAACTGTCGATTTCGTTTCGAAATTCAAAATCAATAGGTAGTCAATTATGAACTAATCAGCAACCATTCATTTGTTTCCCTTCATTAATTTCTCAAACGGCCTCAATGAATATTAAACTTGACAATAGCCTAGCTTCCCCACATCAAATAGGCTTTCGTGCGGTCCACCAATAATATTGTTTTCAACGCGTGCAACGTTGAATGGCTTGAATTGAATTTCCATCGGAACGGGATTCTTTCCACGGTATTGATTTTAGATTCGGCCGGAATAAAGCTTCATGCCGAATGTTTAAAGATGATTTTACGTGGACGGTGTGAATGCTTCACCTGCCTGCGTTTTATCTTTGTTTACATGTAAATTTGTATGATCATCTTCAGTATTATAAGCCTAAATTGGGACATTGACAAAGCGCTGCTTGGTAACTAAAGAAGGCAGATATCAGATTTCGTCTCACAAATTAAGTAATCTAACACCAAATTGATTTATAACGATCTATCCAGAGACAGAATTAATAGTCATACCGTGGTAGTCAGAGAAATTTAATGATTACTTAAGCCGTCACTTAAGAAAGATTTGACATACTTTTGTATGACAAAACTGTCAAAATCTTTACAAAGTGACGGCTTAAGTTATCATTAAAGCTCTCTTGAGTGCGGCAGTTATCCTTGTAAAGCTTAGCTCACGAAATTCCCTGTAAGACTTTAATAATTTCATTCCAGAAACATTATCCTTACTACCGGCCACTAATAAAAAAAAAACAAAGAGGTCCCTCATCACGGAGGTTTTTATCGTCCGATCGAAATTCCCATCTCTACTTCTATCCGCACACAGTTTATTAATCCCGGCCCAATAATCGCTTGTGATAAGAGATTTTCTTCCGATCCCAAGTAATAGGAAGTTTCTGCATCGATGGGCTCTTCTATTTAAGTTTAATAACGTTTTGCAGCTGATCGTTGCGCCATTGTTGGCCCCTGTGACCACAGTTTGCAACGCCAACTATTGTTTAGAATTTTGATAGTGGTTTTGGTAACAGGCTGCGACTGATAACTATAATGGGATTGCTATGAAGTTACATGGTTCGTTTTGTTATTGCTGGTCATAATTTTCGGTTTGTTTAAGTAGTTTTGTGTTGTTATCGTCATTGTTTTTGGCTTCAATTATGTTATCATCTGATGTTTGTTCATTTAAGTTTACACATACAATTTCGATGATACTCCTTACATGACTAATATTATCGTTTGTTTTGCTACAAGTACATAGTTAAGAAACACAGTAAATTCTGCTGTATGTCGCCAATGTCCAATTCATTGTTTCTTTGTCCCATATTCCCTATTCATGTTTTTTGATTATTTGTCCGTTTTGCATATCACGGTATCGTTGAGTTTTTGTTTTTACTTATCGGCTTTTGTTGGCTTTATCCCTTACAGATTTAATGATTCTATTTGCAAATTCTTTTACAAACAAACGTAAAATTTCAACATCTTCTTAGCCATTCTCACCGATAGTAATGGTACTGAATGTCTTTAGTTGAGCTCAAAAGCGGTCGTCTAAGTCTATTGTCTCCGTTTTATCCGTAGAATTTCACTTCCGTGCCATTAATTTTCCATTTCACCCCTAAATCGACTATTGAGAGGCTCAGCCAACGAATTTTGAGCGACAAAATTGTCGGTTACTTACTATTATGTTGGATTCTATAAACGATTACCTAAACATATTTCGTACTCACTTGCTTCTGTTATAGAACTATCAGGTTTACGCTCCATTACACACTTTCATTTTTTATTCACATATTGCATTCTGATATTTGAAATCATACTCGTTACTGGGGTTACATAGCTTCAAAGAGAGGTCCTAAAATCTTTGAAATTGTCTGTTTTTAAATAAAGTCCAATACAGGGACGCTCCTTTATAGTTTCTGTCTTAGATAGCATATTTATATGCTTTGCCAGTTTCTCGAAGAGAATGCAAAAACAATCTCCATAAAACAAGAGATAAATTTAGCAAAGCACACAAAGACTATCTCGGCTTGCGTTTATAATTTCCAACTAACGCTACAAAAATTGGCGAGTGACGTAGTACGGTGGGTCTTTACGGAGGGTGCAAGCAAACAAGCCCGGAGATAAGCTGCATTCAAGGCGAAATTGTGAAAGCGTCGAGTGGCTACAACAAAGAACCTTATTAACCTGCCACTAACTAATGAACGACGATAGGGTTACAGAATGACCTGCCTCCAAAGCCCCCTTTGTAATGTTAATCAGGCACCTATATTGTAATTTTAGGTCCATTCTCAAAGTTTGTTGTCCCTGCATCCGTGTTCCAATTAAAAATATCCAACTTCGTATTCCATTTTTGTATTGGAACTTTGTAGGGCAGCTATGAAAAGGTTGGAAGTTGAAAAGGCGAGCATTAAAGAGATCGAATTCGCGCCCCTTCTAAAGATGGAATCTTGAGTGCTGTTGGTAAACCTGTTCTCTTTGAGTCGAGTTTTTTCATCCCCTTGTAGTTGGGTCGGCGGAATCTTAACTAGTGTGAACAGTGGACAGCGAGTGATGAAAAGAGATGTACACACGATACATGCATAGTTTATACTCGCTGCCTTTGCTTGCCAAAGTTAATGGAACGTGGAAAGGAGTGTGTATGAAAGCGGCTGTCTTATCTTGGACGTTAAAGACTTGAGTCTTGATTTTTATCGTGGAAACATGAAGGCGTACAGCGCTTCTGTTTTCAAAGATAAGTGGGTTAGCTTTGCTTGGGATGTTATTAGATGGTGCTAATTAACTGTAGACACGCAACGAAGCTTTGGCATGTTGTTTGATTTAAACTTGGGACTATTTTTAAAAACGAAAACTTCCTAGTATGCTTTTAGTGTGTAAAGTAGGAGACTTGCTAAGTGTGCACATTCAGTGATTTCAGTCAAGTTTGAGATTTCAGTCAGTCAGGTTTGGGAATAGTGAGGCGGGCTTTTCCCATATTAAAAAAAAAAGCTATAGATTAGGGCACAACGGGGTTTTTAGAGCCATTGATAATAAGACCTCCACGCAGGACATTATACAAGGCTCACCAAAATGGTTCTGTAGGTAGTGTTTATTTAATTACTTATTCCATAAATGGTATCACTGGGACAGCCCTGCTGACACTTTTCAATTTAACGCTATCAACTCCAACATGTAAAACATTAACCATTCCATTAACTATGATCGGCCATTTAATAACTATAAAACACGATTCGATCGAGAGACCACATGCAACGTGAGCTCTGTTATATGTAAGTAGGTACTGTTCAAACAGAAGCGTCGAATACCGTGCGGGATCCGGACGTGCATTTTAATCATTTAAATCTAGATTAAATTTGGAAAGTATACAACCATTCGCGCTAGTTTGAACACCTCGCTATAGTCACAGCCGGGGCTTTCTTACTTAAATACGTCCTTTTGTGCTTATTGGCCTTGTTTTGTTCTGTCTCCTGCTGATATGGAGGGAAGTAGAAATTATGTTTTTCCTGCTCTTCCACTATTCTTTTTGGTTAATTAAGTTGCGGGAACCCAGACAGTAAAATCTTTTTTTTTTGACATTTTCGAGCTTTATTGTCTGGGCGCTTTGTTGTGGTTGCCACTGTTGATTCTAGCATAGAGGAGTTGCAGTGGCAGGAACAGTTTGGTGGGTTTGTCCATAACAATGTCGGCGTGAATGAAGTTAGCCTAAAATCCCACGCGGGATCGGCCTCAGTCTGACCAGAGCTTTACAAAAAAAAACGCCATGACGCGGACATTATTTCCAAACGAATAGCGTCAGCTTTATTATTTTCATTTTAAATTTAACGAGGTGTATGTCATGTTGCATTAAAGTTAAGTATGGGGTGTTTTATTTGATGACAAGGATCTGCGGGGTTGTAATTGTTTTTAATTTTGTTTTTTTTTTTTCACTTGGGTTGCCTCTTGTCAGTAATTCTTCTAGTACAGCAACAACAACAGACCGTGTAATAATAAATAAGGCTAACGTTGTATCTCGCTATTTAAAATACTTTATTAGCTTTCATGTTTACACAAATTACATTTTATTATTGGTCATAAATATTTTAAAACCAGCTGCAGTCCTCTTTACCGTTTTCGGTCATCGTGGTCAATCTTAGCGGAGATTAGCTGTACCTAAGCGTGGAAAATAGTACCTTTATTGCATAGCAAGAGGTGTTCATGCACAGGAGCACTATCTATTCCGTTGCATCTATACCTTGGTAGCGTAACTTTTATCTGTACGGGTACCATTTTACATAAACTCACTCCATTTTTCCATTTTATAAAAGCGTACTGTGCTAATTGGAAAAAACCTATCAGATGGTTGTTCCAGATATGTCATTTGAACCGCATTTAACGGTCAAAATGATGATGGGGAAAATTACAATATGTCAAAGTGTCCCCACTCGTTACCCAGCTATTAGAAAGGAATTTTATCTTGATAGGATATTGTTCATATTCTTTACGGTGTAAATTGACATGTTATTACAGAGTTCTTAATGAAGTCATGTGTTTCAGTTATTGTGGTGGGAAGGTTTAGGAGTATTAATAAAACTAACTGCCTTTTGCCGCTGGTTTTGTACGCGTGTACGTCGGAAATTGTCTTACAGAAAAGTGGTTTTCGGATAAAAACTGCCCATAACCCAGGTCTAACTGTACGCAAATTATCAAACGTGAAAAGGTTCCCAAATTGGTATGGATTATATATTATTTCAATAAAAGTATCGTGTACTTACTCGTATTTTACGTTTTAGGATAATCCAATATGTATCAAACTGGATTATTATTATATAGGTACCTAGGTATCTAACCTATGAAAACTATACGTAACTTAATTGACACTAAATCCCATAAATCACTTTAATTACTCTTGCAGCATCCATGTAGTCGCAATCAAGTTAGTTTCAGTTGTAATCAAATTAGGCAGATTACATGCAATGATGGTTACACTTTGACTTTGTACATAGTATTAGGACTATTGTGACTAAATGTGACTTGACGTTAACATAATGCAAAGAGCCGTCAGAACAGAGCGAATAAAAACGTAAATACAAGCAATTAAAGTAGAAGCACCAAATAATCAACTAGATCATATAAAAATCACAGTTATTATTTAGATTGAACCTTGAATCAAAACATATACGGCCTTATTATAAAAGTGGTTAAACCTGGGTTTAACTTAGACTTAGTTTAACTCGCATGCCTTCACTTTCTTTTGAATATTATCGAAGTGAGACGGCATGCGAGATAAACCAAGTCTAAGTTAAACCCAGGTTTAACCACTTTTGTAATAAGGCCGATAGTGTTAACACCAAAGAGTCTAGCAAACATACACATAGTATTAACATAAAACAGTCAAGCAAACAGGTAATACGGAAAAATCTCAGCACACACCGTTGACATGCAAACCTACACCATATCTTCTCGTTATCGAAAAACAAAAGATCGCGATTTTAAACTACAAATTTTTTAGTTTCCTTTTTTTCACACCTTATAAAATGTGCAATTATTTGGGCTGCTAGCTTTATCACCTTCTTCGACAAGAACAGTAAAACAACAGCAAAATTAGTCCAATACAAACTGGTCAAAGTTGGCAGCGACCACAACATAGTTGCGGCTTGACGGTGGGCCTATAACTCGTGCCCTTGTCCCCCAGTATGTCCCCCAGTATGTCCCCCGTACGTCCCCGTGTGCAGTGGCCGTATAATTATTTATGTTGCAACGTCCATGCTTAACTGTTGGCAGACGGTGTTTTACCTCCCCCAAATGCCCTGAAGTGTGGATTGTCAGTGTCGGTAGCCTGTCTAGGTACGGCGACATATCATGCTACACATTGCCATTGTAACGTGGCCTCTTTTTGTGTTGATTTTTTGCACAATGAGAGTTTCGCATCAAGTGGTTTTGAATAGCTGGACTAATCAGTAGTCGCCGTGTGACTTGTTTGTTATATCTAAAGCCGGTTGGGCATTTTCGTGAGCAGCTCGTCCGTTTTTCAAGTTGGTATAAGCTAATCTTACTTAAATATCTGGCAGGGTTGATAACTCAAAATCTATTCAGTAACGGTAGGTTAACCACACGCAACATTAAGGGTAAGGTTGCTTTTTACCTCTGACCGATCAGTCTCTTACCTTGTTTTGTATCTGCGTTAATATCAACACTGGTATATCTGTTGGGCGTGTCGGATTACCGTGCCATCAAAAAAAGTGAGGGAAAAGGGAGTGCAACCTATCTTAGAAAGAAAAAGAAAGAAAGAAAAAAATATTTGTCGCAGAAAGACACCGAGCGATCTTCACACATCCTTCTACAATATAATATTTCATACAATGGCCACTTACTGAAGTTTCCATAACAAATATAACGGTCAGGAAAACTAAATACTAACAAAACATTACCATAAAGTACCTAATGTTTATATTTAACTCACATCAACCGTTTGGCGTGTCTAAAATCACAATAAATTCGTACTTTTACGATTATTTACAATCGTCCGTCGACCTTCCACCAGTAACCACACGAAACCATAAACTACCATACACACTCATTACATACGAACCTTTTTTAACCCCACAAATTAAAGCCAGACATAAAATGAGTTATCAGCTGAGCCCAGGAGATAACGTGTCACTAATGGCTAGGTTAACGCAATTTAGCCTAAATTAGTCCATCACGACTTTTTTTGTTATGAGGACTGATATTAGCCATACGGTCGAGGCGTCTATGCTTCAAATATAACTCGAATACAAGGTTATTGTGGAAGGCCGTTGACCAATCGCCGTAGTTTTAGGGTTACGTGGGAAAAAGTTTATTAGGAATGTCACCTACCCAGTTTTCGTTCAAAATAATATACACGTATTTTGACAGGAAACCAGCATATCTGACAGATACTTATTACGGCATGTAAAGCTAACTCAGAGGCCCATGAACGGTACAAAACTCTAAAACTAGGTTATGCATTAATTACACGATAAAGAAGTCAAAATAAAATGTGATCTGTTAGCTCATCATATTCCATTGATGAACCTACAGATAACATTTTATTTTGAGAGCAACGAGAACAATTAACTTTTTGAGTTATAAATTGGAAAGAATAACCAGACTTGAAGATAAAGCGTTGAGCTAGATTGGAAAATCGAAAACGAAGATTTATGCGCCTTACTCTAATTGTACAAAATCTCGAAGTAGGTAAATACACTTAACAAAATAAATAAGAAGCCAAACATTTCAAAATTCGCGAACTAATTCGTGTTCAGCATTGATAAGTTTAAACTAAACTATGCGGAACCACTACTAAGCTAGCAAAATGTAGATTCGGAAGGTTTTTTTTTAATTAACATCGCGTGAGCCGGGCCCCTGTCGTGACAAGGGGTAACTTTTACAGCCTACCGGCTTCTCTCTTACAATTCATTATGCTTTGACAGTAGACGGTTTACAGTTCAAAATGCAGCGGCGATGTAAGAACTAGATTATGACTATACTTATATTTGCTCGAATTGGCTCGTAAAATAAGTTTTGGTAAGTACATAATTTTTTAGTTTTCGGGTATGTTTATGAATATAAATTGGTGAAATAAGGTGCGGTCAGTAGTTTAGAAGGAGTTTTTTTTTTCAAGTCTATTTCACTTCCTACGTGTTGCATTAAAAAAATACTTTTTCGAAATAGAGGATCGAACTGAGTCAAAAAATATGATTCTAATTAGTCCGTCAGTTAGATTATCGAAAAATATTGGATACGTGTTTTTTGTTTTATCAAATTAATCATAATTGACCAAGACTAGACGTCATTTGAAGGTAAAAAATGTACTAACGTGTGACGTTCACGAGTTTTTAAAGCACTGTATCGTCTTAATTTCTTGTTTAGGTATGTGAAAAAAGAAAAATATTTGTTCAATATTTTGTGGAAATCTATCTGACGGACTAATTAGTTTTTTTTTGTCAGATCCCCTATTGCATCTATGTTTCACCAACAGGTTATCCTTTCTTTATCGTGGCGTTAATGCCTATCCTGGTGTCAGTGTTTTATGTCGCCCACGGGTCTTTGACTAGACTTTACATGCCGTCGAAGAAATAGCTCTCAGGCATGTTCGAAAGTGATACCGCGGCCTCAACACAAAGGGCTAAGAAGGAACATGGGTGGTTTTTAGTCAGTAAAACTTTGACACTCGCTACCGCTCTGCCCAAAGCGGGAGAAGTCATTTGATGATTTATCAACCCCAACAAAAAACATGCTGTTTTCGTCACGATGTTTTCCTTCACTGAAGCAAATGATAAACAATACGCACATGAATCCTAAAAACCAGAGGTGCGTATCTTGAGTTCGAACTAGAGACCTATGACTTGGCCATACCACAAGGCTACCACTACTGGTTGTCTTTAGGCAATCCGCCCCTTTATAGAGGCGGATTGCTTGAACATGCTCGAGCATGCTTGAACGGTTAAACAAATAAAACTCGACAACTTCTCATGAAAAAATATACCATAAAATATTTCAAGAAGAACGAACCCAAAACACTAACACGGCTATTTGAACACAAACAAACGCAACTAAAATTCAAAGGTCGAACAATTGAGGCATCAAAAGGCGAAACTTTACCAAAACTTGTCGGTAATCCGCGGAAAAGGATACCCGCATAAAATATACGGGGGGAGAAAGTTCGATTTGACCCAAAAATTGACCGACGCTAGTGACCGACGGAACCCCGGCAGTAATAACGGGCACCCTTTAAATGTGCGACTTAATAAAAACGCACTGCTGGGGATTGAACGGTATGTGACCCCGCAACGTGGTTTTTTTCGTCGATGAATATATGGCATGTGAAATGTAGACCATTTCATGTGTTTGGGACGGCTTCGTTTTTTTGATCCGTTGATCTTTTCGCTGGTTTTATATGATACTGACTGTATTAAAAATTCTCTCTTTTTCATAGATAGATATCTAAATAGATTTAGGATAGATAATATTTTTGACGTTTTCGAAAGTTTTAGTAATGGGGCCCACATTTGATGAAAAGAACAGAAAGAAAATTGGAGAAGAAATTTTTGTCGTACAAGGCGTATTACTTTAGAAGACCGTCTTTGGAGTACCTACTCACGAACTTCATAGGCGGGCTTATGTCCTCAAGGCATTCGCTACCAGTCGACCTTAGCATGGTTTTACTTTACCTTTTCGCCATATATGCGCCCCTTTTGTGTATGTCAGTGTTAAAAGACAGTGGTGAGCTCTCGATCATTTCACAATACCTAGCAACACTTTGGCATCTACTTCGCGTCTTTGTCAACACTGACAAAATAATACTAACCTAAATCACGTGCTAATTCATCATCATCATCTGGCTTTTCTTAACCATGATGGGATCGGCTTCCAGTCTAACCGCATGCAGCTATATGTATGTAAAATACCAGTATTTTACATGGCGCATCTGCCTATCTGACCTCCACATCCCAGTTTATACTGGGTAATACGATGCCCTTTGGTAAGACTGGTTGTCAGACTTTCAGGTCACTTACTACCTTTAACGACTGCCAAAGATATGGCAGCCCGGACTAACAGCTTAACGTGCTTTCCGAAACACGGAAGAAACTCGGTATGTAATGGGTGGTCACCCATCCACAGACCGACCTAGGCAAGCGGGGCTTAACCTAAAGATCGATCCGAGTGCTAGTTAATTTTAAGCCATCCGTGTTAACTAACGCCTATACTTAAATCTCGACCTTAAAACACAACACCTATTTTAATTCCTCCCACCTCTCCATAAATAAGTGCCGTCATACACGATACACATCCTCATCTATAAACGATCACATATTTGATAGGCTACACATTATTATGTTACAAGTCACGTCGACAGGGGCCTTTAATCTGCACGTTCTTCATAAAAATAATAAAGCACTGTAATAAAGTCGCGCGATAAAAATTGTTCTTTATGTATACTTGTTTTTTGGTACATATTTACATGTTTATGTCACAATTCACAATATCATCTGAGATGGTTTAATAAGTACGTAAGGTACGGAGTTACGGGAGTTAAGGTGGCAACGAGGTTCTATTTTTGTATATTTTTTGGGTTGTTGTTTTTCAAGGTTTTTTTAGGTAGGTAAGCGAGTTTGTTTGTATGTCAACGGTGGAAAATTTTCGTGTATGTTGTATGTGATATTTGAAACGTCTCATCATCATCATCAGCCTATAATGTTCCCACTGCAGGTACTCAGGCCTCCTCTAAATCTATCTGACGACGGGCTTATTGACGGCACGGTTGGTGCAGTGGCTGAGCGATTGGACTGCTGCGCTGCGTGTCGCGGGTTCGATACCCGCACGTAACCAATATTTGAATGGCCTACAGATATTTGTTTCGGGTCTGGGTATTTGTGTATGTGAGTTTAAATGTTTGTGAACGCACCCACGATACAGGAGAAATTCTTAGTGTGGGGCAAAGTTATAAAAATAAAAATGGGTATTTTCGTCAACTACCTTATTGCGCTAGTTTGATGTGCCGTCGTCTCTACGCAAAAAAACAGCCTTCTATTTTTACCCGACTGCGGCGACGCCCAAAAGAAGGGTTGTTCTTTTTCATCTTTCAATTCATGTACTTTTTGCGACTTTGTTTCGTCCCAAAATATATTAATACTTTTTTTTATTTCATACTTTGAGGCACTTGTGACAAAAATATTTGTTTCTGTAGGTCACCTGTATGAAATACATAAATTATGTTTTTGTTTTTGCAAAACAAATCTCATTTCGTTTCTACATAACATGGCACTTGTACCTGTGGATGTCAGTAACAGTCAGGAGCAGGTGTAAACCATGCCTTAATTATGAAATAATTTGATGTGGGACGCCGTTTTTTGTCGGTCCTGTTAGGGACATTATTTATTCACTTAACCTACCTACGAGTAACGTGGAGGAAAGTCTTATGATGAAATAGCTCAACATTTTCGTTGAGTTTCTGTAAGAAACACAAGTCTAGTGTTGTGATTGGTTGAATGAAATATAAACAGCCAATCGCATCGCGCGTTTTGGGTTTCATTTTATTTTATTAAATTTATTTATTTAAACTTCTTACAATGATACATACTTGCCTTAATGCCACAAGGCACTGTCTATCAGTCAGTTACGTAGCTCTACTTTAACTTTTGAAGAGCTATCCACTTTATTAAGTCAATTACAAGCATGTATCAACTCACGTCCCTTGTGTAGACTGACCGATGCCATATCTAAAAAGCAACATAATTTTTTTTAAAAAGATAGGTATACACTTAAGATGGTACTAATATAAAAATAAAATAAACTAATAAATATTTTAACATATATCAAAACAAAAATAAAAAAACAAACTTCAATAGGCAATAATATGACTCGACTTATAACAATTGAGAGCTATTTGGTCTGACTTAAATAGTGACTACTTACTTTCCTTTAAAATGTGAATTTGCTTTCAGCTTCTTTAATACTTTGTCAAAAAGCAGGTGCGGTGTGAAGAAGTTCTATTCAAACAATATTACTGGTTAACAAAATTATTATTTATTTATTTAATTTGGCTCCTCAACAATGAGTACACTGTTACATTAAAGCCTCGTATCCACTAGGCAACATTTGACGCGCGACATGTTGCTCAACATGTTTCGCAGCTTGTTGAATGTTGACGCGGAACATTTGTTTAACAACGTTGTCTGTCCACACATTCTCAGTCGTCGACAACATGTCGCCAGAGGAACTTGTGTTGATTTCAGCGGCAGTGGTTATAATATTATACGGACATTGTTGTGCGTCACGTCTCCACTCGACAACAATTGATGCCAGCTCAACTAACGATGCACTAAAACAAACCACAAGCCGCGCGTCATGTTGCGCGGCAGCTGGCAACGTCGCGCGCTGTTGTGCAGCGTTGCCGTACATGTTGAGATTCACGTGTCGCGCGCCAAATGTTGCCTAGTGGATACGAGGCTTTACATAAAAAAAAACATTTCAAAATTAGATGTAAGTGCCCCATCACTTAAAGAAGAGCACTACATGCAACATAATATGCGCCTTAACAGCCAAAACACGAGATAAAAAATGGAAATAAAAATACAACATAGTGAAAATGACAAAATAATAATCAACCAAATAATCACAGAAATAATAAATAAAAACAATCAATCAAATAATCTAATCAATAAAATAATAATCAATAAAATGAAATAATCTAATCCATAAAATAATCTAATCAATAAAATGATCAATAATCAATAATAAGTGTTCAAATTGGAGTAATTTTGGGAAGTAGGAGGACTGGGGGTCGTATTAATACGGTACGCTAGAACCAAATAGTCCAATATGCCCAAAATACAGGTATACCCCATTCAGTTTGTCAATATTAACTCTCAGGACACGTAAATCCCAATCTAAAACCGTCCCCCTCAATAGCCAACGCCCTGACGGACGTCCGAAAATCCAATGAGCATTGATAATTACGCTTCCTCATTTCGAATAGGCAATTTTGAACCAATTAAAGAGCATTACACAGTTGACGACTATGTTTGTAGCCAATGGAAACACGGCTGCATAAATTCAAACTCTATATTAGTTCGAATGTTCGAATAGTCGTATAAAGTTGTTCAAATAGCGTGTACTGTGACAGACACGAATCAATAAACCTGTGTTTATAGTTGTTGACAGGACTGAAGTTATTTTCAAACATCTTGTTTGCTTTCTACTCGTTTTGTAATATAATGTCGATGGATTTCTGAAGTTTAATCGTAGTTCGCTTGTTTGATGTTTGGTTTTAATTTCGAACTGAATGTTTTTCTTCTGAATGGTAAAACAATGTACTGTTTAACCAGTTTTTATATAAGCAGGTCTGGCCTACTGCTAGAATTCGGGGAATAAAATGTTTAAAATCACGAAACAACTTACCAGGCGCCTTTTATAAGCAAAACAGTATGAAATAATTAAAAATCCGACGAAACACCATTTCCAAGCGTAAAATAACAGCTCCTATAACATAATTACACCCTACTTATTATAAAAAAGGGGGTACTTCATAAATCTGAATCACAATTCTTTAGCAGAAACAGAGAAATACCTTTGTAACGATTTCATAAAATGTCAAATGGGGTTCGTTGAGAAATGTAGGAAGTGCAAGCAGTGTACTTGAATAGTGGGCCGGTAGGCAATTACTGTGGAGTGTGGCAAATAAAGTATACTGCGACACAGCGGTGGTCCCGCTGGGGTAATAGAAATATGGACAGAATGTCCACAAAAAAAAAATTAAACTAACCTACATTATTACATACACAAATTACGTGTGACCCGTTGTGAGTTTACACATTTATTACTTTGGCTTTAGGAGTAAGAGAAGACAAAATAAACGGTGGATGGACTACGTGAAAGAAGATATGGTCATAAATTTCGATTATGGCCGTATCGTTCCAATAGAGTGGATGGCGTGGATATGAAAGATTTAGGAATACATGATAGCGTGACGACTTACAGGGCAGAAGACTTGTTAAGAAGGGCTGAAAACGTGTTGCGTCGACCCTAAATAACGTCAAGGTATAAAGGCAGGAAGATGATTATTATGATGAGAGCCATATCGTTCCAATACAATTGTATCGTAGCCGAAGACGTACACAATATGGGATCGGACTGAGTCAAAAAAATATGATTATAATTAGCCCGTCAGTTAGATTATCGAAAAATATTGGATACGTGTTTTTTGTTTTATCAAATTAATAAAAATTTATGAAGATAAAAACGCGTCAAAGAGTGAATGAGTGGGGTGTTGTGACGTCATTTGTAGGTAAAAAATGTACTGACATGACGTGACGTTTTTGAGGAGTTCACGAAATTTTGAAACACTGGATCGTCTTCATTTTTTCTTTATGTGAAAGAAGAAAAATACGTGTTCAATATTTTTTGGAAATCTATCTGACGGACTAATTAGTTTTTTTTGTCCGACCCCCTGTTGGATTGGGATAAACTGACTGATGACGACACATCATGGTCACTAACACCTGTGCCTATATTAGTACTATCATCTCAAAGAAAAACATTTCAAAACAAAAAATATTAACTTTAATGTTTTGAAGAACAACGCTGGAATTTCAAATCTAAATGAATCTTTAGAAACAGCGAAATGAAGTCAAAGGTCAACGTTTGTTTTAAATCTTGGGCATCGTGGTAAAGAAATACAAATGTAAAAAGCTAAGCAAAACTGAAAAGGAACGTTTTTACAGACATTCTCATAACTTTCAGAATTCAGATGGCCTGAGCTCCTAGGGTAAACGTATAGCGTAGTCAGCCTGTGTACAGACTCTGGACCCGGCGGCTCAGCAAATAACATTTATTATGTATCCTATCTTCTAGGTCACAGTCATATATTTAGAGTAGAACTAGGAAGCTAGCTAATAAACATATTATTTGAAAAAAAAAAAACTTATTTATTTGCCAAGCAGTGGTGGCGGGAACTTACGAGCATTACTTTGTGTAATTTATTTCATCACCTCTGCCTCTCAAAACGGTGTAGAAAAAAATTTAAGACCTGTGACATCTACCAACCCGCACTGGGCCCTCATGGTGGATTAAAGCCCATCATTCTCCTAGAGAGGAGGCCTGAGTCCCTGCAGTGGGAACATTATAGGCTGATGATGATGATGTTTTGGTGGCTTATGTGGAATAAGCCGATTTGGTAAAGTTTGGACTACATGGTCTTTCTGCTTACAACTGCTATGTGCCAGTATTGTCATTAGGCGACACTGTAACCTTAGCGCACTCAATATTAATGATATATGCCTCATTTAGTTAGCAGTTTTATAATATTTGTGTAGCTTGATTATCGTTCTGGCACAAAATGCCAAACAGAACGATAATCACAATGAACGTAGTTTAAGGACGCTAAAAGTAGATCTTTGGTTCTCTTCTTGCTGTCATAGATTTTTCTAGTTTTTTATAATGATGAAAAAAAAACTAATTTCCTATTTTATTTTCTTGTAACTTAGCTGAAATTATGTTCGTACCAAAGTCTAGCTGTTCAGCTTGAAAAGTGTAGGTAAATCGGTAAAGCAATTTTAAATTCTCACTCACTTCTTTTTGTGTAAGCACTAGAGTTACTGCTACTTCGAAGTTAGAGTATACTTAACATTATACCTTGGAAGCCGTAACTTCAATCTCTACATAACATCGCGCCTGTTATCTCCGCAGGGTTAGGCAGAGATACACCCACATTCCGCCAGTTATTTATAAGTATATAATAGGCGAGCCTATTGTTACCAATCGGGCACAAATCCACGCTCCGTGGCTACTACTAAGAAATTCATAATGGAAAAACCCAATAACACTGCCTGACGACTAGCAACCACCAGACTAGCGTTGCCTACTTCTAGTTTTCATCCTTTTATTCCCAATTTCACGCCAACCGCATCATCATCATCAGCCTATAATGTTCCCACTGCAGGCACTTAGGCCTCTTTTTGAGAGGAATTGCTCACGCGGGCCCGCTGCGGATTGGTAAATGGCATACGTCTTCGATTTTTTTGGTTCGATTGTTTTGCCGGTTTCCTCAGTATGTGTTCCTTCGCCGTTTAGAGAGCAGTGGTTATGAAATAAATTACACAATGTAATGCCCCTGCCTAGGTTCAAACCCACGACTTAACTACTGTTCGTAAGGTGGGGCCGTCACCACTGGGCCACCGCTGCTCGCCAAAAATTCATTTACTATTAAAAAGCAGAACTACCACAGATTTTCTGGAAAAAACTACCACAATTCAGCTGCAGTTGAATGACATGTCCTGTCATGAGTGTTCACATTGTCACTCACACAGAAAACGGGATACAATAGGACAGCACATTGCGTTGTAAATGTGTACTCTCGCAGCGCAGAGATTCGTGTTTTTGTTACATTATGGTGATTATATTGAGGGAAATAATTATGTAGTTCTTTGTAGACTTCCGTTTAGTTAGTGGAAGTTATTTCTTATTTATGTGGACGACACGGTTGGCGCAGTGGCTCAGGCAATGGACTGCTACGCTGCGTATCGCGGGTTCGATCCCCGCACGGAACAAATATTTGTAATACCTACAAAAAGTTGTTCCGGGTCTGGTTATTTGTGTATATGAGTTTAAATGTTTGTGAACGCGCCCACGATACAGGAGAAATTCTTAGTGGGGTTTAAAAAAAAAAAGTTATAGTTGGGGTGAAGTCTGTTAGCATTGAACTGCAAAAATATGATTTTGCATTATGTTTCAAGTTCTTCTTCTCCTTCGTTTCTCTGTCGTCGTCTTCGTTTAAAATTGACATTTATGCTTGACCAGAACTTCGCCACTTTAACCACGTCAGCGGTGGCAGCGCTAAAGTCTTTTCGACAGCATGTTTTTGGGCTAAAAGGGCGGGATAAGAGATGGAGCATAGTTTGTATCACAGCTCCAGGAACACACTTGTATGTAGCTCTATAGCACGTTCAGCTATTTTACTGACTACAAAAATATGATTCTAATTAGTCCGTCTGTTAGATCATCGAAAAATATTGGATACGTGTTTTTTGTTAATTCAAATTAATAAAAATTGACAAAGATATAACGCGTTAAGGATTTAAGTGGGGCTTGTGACGTCACTCGCCGATAAAAGATGTGAAAATCTATCTGACGGACTAATTAGATTTTCGGAGAATTTAGTAACACTGTATTCTTCATATAGATTATGTTGTAAATAAATAAATAGATTATGTTGTTACCAAAAACCATGGAAACGTTTGTATCAAACACTGAAAACGTTGAAATTGCTTTATATTCATTTGACATTAACTATTAAAGACTCGGAATGTCAAATAACACACATAAACGACTACTAGCTTTAACGTTAAAACACGATGTTATTTTACTGCAGAAATAACATCACACCTGTAATTTCCGTAGGGTTAGCCAAATTTTGTCAGTTATGTATAACTCATGTAAGGCTGCTTTTCCAACAGAGATGTGCTAGAGAAATTCCCGATCTAAAAACCCAATAATACTTTGCCCGTCTCGGGAATGGAACCTAGAACCTTATTGTCGTTTACGGTCGCACGACGAATGTGACCACTATAAAGTATGACAAAAGTATAACAATAAAACGAAACAACGTGCAATTATTCTATTCCAAACCTTCAAACTGCAACTTTCCCAAAAATAAATAAATAAATACCCAGACGGAACGTTCTACATTCAATAGTATCAACGGCCGCGCGCCGCCGCCATTTTTCGTGGCAAAATACTTACAAATTCAGGGCTGGCAGTGTTTGCCAATTTGCCAGCTGACGTTCACACCTGTTGTGAACTTTAAGTGTTACTGTGACGGTTTATGTTTCCCCAGCAAAGTACGCGAAGGTACATTATGGAGGGTAGTCTTTAGAAATAATCGGTAGGGTCTTGGTTGGGAAAATGTTGGTCATCTGCGGAACGTCGAGTACCTTGCATGTATTGTTCTTTTTTTTTAAACGTTGCCTCACACTAGGAATTTCTCCTGTATCGTGGGTGCGTTTACAAACATTTAAACTCACATACACAGATATTATACCCAGACCCAAAACAACTATCTGTAGGCCATGCAAATATTTGTTCCGTGCGGGGATCGAACTCGCGACACGTAGCGCTGCAATCCAATCGCTCAGCTACTGCACCAACCGTGTCGTCGGTATATCGTACCATTGCATATCGGGTTGGTTTTGGTGCGTATCTTAGTTTAACCACTAAGTCTGGGTTTGTGCCCGGGGTTTAGTCCACTCTTGGCCCCACGACGCTCAATAATTAAAGTGTCCACTCGACCCCTAATTATAGTCCACACTTGGCCCCTTTGCTGGTAATAAGCTCGCCCCCTGATACATACCGAAATGTGGCTAAGTATTCGATTGACAACATGTAGGTAGCTGGTACACCACTGACACAGGACTACAGGCGTGATGTTTTGTAAACAAATACTACTAAGCCTTTGAACGCTACAAAATACCATGTAATTTTGTCATATCCGCAATAACCGTAGCGGAAGGGATGATAAGCTAAAACATAACCACCTGTGTAAGCCAAAGTTTTGTACTAGGCAAGCATAAACGACCAACGACCTACCATCTACAACCTTTAGAACTTGTTTCATATGCGTGTGTGTTGTGTATCTAACGTAGGTTTACAAACGTGGAATGAAATGGGAAACCAGTGATTGACCTAAAGCTGAGGTTGAAGTTGAACCTGAGCTCAGCATGGGGTCGGTTAGGTAGGTCTGTGTCTGTGCCTTCGAGACATGTTATATTATATTGTATCTATGATATTTTTAGAAGGCTGTCATCCTAATTTATGCAAAACTCATGTACTTATTCGTAAACTGTTTAACCTTTTCGTTCCGTGGACACGGCATCATGTATACACATGCTTACATTTCATATGTGTTTGTGTTTATGTATTTGTGCGTGTCTTGTAATGGCCGCCTACTGTTCGCGCCTTTTTACACGAAACTGGACCTTTGGCCCTCGATGAAAGTTCAAGTACGGCTTTCTTAGAAATAGTGAACAATAGTGTTGGTTTACGTGTAATATTTGTAGTGTTTCTTTCAGCGTGAAAGGTTTTTCTAAGTAGGGAAGTGGTGTGGCTATGAAGAGGTTAAGTTCCAAGTTAAATATTATATTGAAATCGGTAAAACACTTCATGGAAAATGGCGTTGTTTTCAATTTTTTTTTCTAGCTCGTCGTTTTATAAGAACAGGTACTCATCGACTCGAATATTTCTGTTAAACTGCGCTAGTCTAAGTTGGTCGGTGAGTGCGTGACCTCCATTTACATGCCGAGTTAACTCTATGCCTCGGAAAGCTCATTAAGCCTATATCTACGGGCCCTACGGAACCTATGTCCCGACTGACATTTGTAGTGTTTTGACAGTATTTAAATATTTGTTTAGCCTACAAGTAGTGTAGTTCTGGCTGTTTGTGTATCTGAGGGTAATTTTTTGTAAACACACCAACTATGCAGGACAATTTCGTAGTGAGCGGATGCGCTTTTCAAAAAAAGAACAAATTCTTATGCCAATATGGACTGACTAAAAAAAATGTGATTCTGTTTAGTCGAGGTGTCTGTTAGATTATCGAAAAATATTGGATAAGTGTTTTTTGTTTTATCGAATCAATAAAAACTGACGAAAATAAAACGTGTCAAAGATCGTGAGTGGGGGCTGGTGACGTCTCTTTCTGGTAAAAAAATTACCAAACTGTGACGAAGCGCGACTTTTCGAAGCACTGTATCGTCTGCATTTATTGTCTACGTGAAAAAATAAAAACTACGTGTCCAATATTTTTTGAAACATCTATCTGACGGACTAATTACTTAGATTTTTTTTGTCAACTAAGTACCCTATTCTGTAAGTAGACGTTTATGAAATTGGAAACGCTTTGAAATGAAAATGCCACGTGCCCTTATTAGATTTAGAGAAAAACCAAAGCTCTATTAATTTACCATTTTCTACAGGCTTCCTTCATTTCACCTTAACAAAAAGAGCACACAAGTTGCAAAAAAATAGCATAAAACTAATCCAGCGTGTAACAAAAATCATAAAGCAAAAACGTCCCTTCAAAAAAATATAGGTAAGACATGCCTTACAAAAGTTACCAAGATTTTTAGTGGTGAGTCACGTCGAGTGACTAATTAATTACACTTACACTTATGAAGTAATTAGGTAATTAATTAAGGAATAAGTATGGCCGCCATCGCTCTTGCTTCATGTAGCGGCGCCATCTTGAATTATATTTTCTTGGTTGACTTTTCTACTTCAGAACTGAGGAGTCGACGCTTTGAAGAGCTCTATATGAAATGACTAAGAAGAGTTTGTGTAGTAGAATGGCTTGTTGGTGTAGTAGAATGGCTTGTTGGTGTAGTTGCAAAAACTGCCGACAGCTTTGCAGTTTGCCAGATATGTATTTATGTATGAGTATGCATTATTATTATCACACAATTTTTTTTTTTAAAGTCGTAAGAAGGGTGGTTGGAATGTTGTAAGAGATACCGCGGCCTTGACATATAGTAAGAAGGAACATGGGTGGTTTTTACCACCCACCCAACCAAAAACCACCCGTTGTGTTGTCGTAATGGTTTTAGGCACTTAATGAAGTTAATTATTAATTAATTGTTTTTATCATCATATTATTATTTCTGTGTTTTCAATTATTGTTTATGGTTATTATGACATGGTTATTATTATTTGCGATGCAAAACCTGACATGTAATTTTTGTTAATTATAATAATTAATGAATAAACTGAAACTGTATGAGGTCTAGGCAACACATTTAGTTCTTACGCAAAACAATTACCCCAATCCACCTAACCCACCGTAAGTCATACAAGAACCCAGATTTAAGTAATATAGTCAGAACAAGATTAGTATTTCCCGATGGCACGTACATGTAATAAAGTCGGGAACATACAACGCGGCCCTGATTTCAGCCAACACCAAAAAACACCCGGCTCCCTTCAAATACTCATATGTAGGGATAGCAGTAGAATTTAGGAATATTTCAAGATTTTAAAATCAGTTATTTAACAGGAAATCAGGCCTGTAATCCGCAAAGAAGTTGGACAGAGGTGCACAAATGTCACACCCAGAAAAAGTAATTGTTGTGCATTTTGATATTTTTAACTAAAGTTGCCCCTTGCAGTTACTAAAATAATTAAAATTGCTTTAGCTTTTTCAAAGTTCGAGAAAAAATATAAAAAATAAAAACATAAAATGCCCCGTAGCCATCAAACATTAAGATGAATAAAAATATTTGTTACTCTTATACCTACCAGCATGTGATAAAATATCTTTCAAGCATTCATTATTTTCACTGTATCTTATTTCCAACCATACATAGGTACATTCCCAATGAAGTTAATCCAGCCAAATAATTTCCACCACTTCTCACACCTTTTTACGCGGACGCTACAAAAGCCAACCTTACGGTACACAAAACACAAATACCCTCAAATTATGACACACAGCGCTAAACGGAAGTACTTAAGGCGAAGGCAATATTTCTTCACGGGCAATAAAGCCAAGACACACTGATAACGGTATTTTTCCTAATCTTGCCCGTGATTTATACCGAGTGGGGCAATAAGGAGTAATTTTGATAACAATATGCAGTTTGGAATGCTTTATTAGGAGAAATTATTGCTATTGGGCTTGTGTGGGTTTTTGGTGTTACTCACACCTTTTTAGCGTAGGGGTAATCAGATATTACTGAGCGCGTTGTTCTGTTTTTGCACTTATTTGTTTTTTTTTGTGTGCAATGCTTGACAGTTAATCGAATTAATTTTATTTCACTAAATCCTGTACCAAATTATTTTCAAGTTATAAAGCTTTGGTACTTCAATTGGGTAACATATATTTTTTTAAATTAATATGAAGTATTCAATTTTGTGTTAAACCTGTTTAATTATTTATAATGCCAGTCCATGCCCATACTCTGTAAGGCCTTCGAATGCAAAAAAAATATTCTATCATATTATCACAGAAACCAGCATAGCTACAAAAAATCTTGCGAATATAGAGGCGTAAAAAACTACAAATCAACTTCTTCAGAGCAAATGGACCTGAAAATCCTTCTAACAAAATATAACATTCAGTTATTCCCACACAAATATTACCCTGTACCTGTACAAAATTGATTCAGGCCACACATTACTAAACCCTAGACTACACTATATGTTATTAAATTACCGAAGACGTCGTCCCATATTTTGTAAAAGATGTGAAAGTAAAACTTCTGCAAATCAAATGGACGAGAAAATATTAAAACCCACACAAATATTACCCTATACCTGTAAATACAGGTATAGGGATACAAATACAGTCTAGGCTTTATAGGAAACGTGTGACCTGAATCTATTATTCAGGTCACACGTTTCCTATAAAGCCTAGACTGCTATACGTTATTAAATTACCTCAGACGTCGTCGTTCAATAATATAATTTGTACAGGCTATGAAAGTAAATACATTAGGCGCAAGGAGTCTCCGGTCACTTAGTACGATGAGGTGGTTAGTGGGATAAGTTTTTGTCACGTGTTTTGTTAGAAGTGGGCCAAGGAGCTCCGCACGTGTGCGTACAGCTTTAGATAATTGTTTTAGTTGTGAGTTTATTTGTGTGATTGTGTTATAGCTTTGAGAGGAGTTAGAATATTAGTATCGGTTTGTACGTTTAAATTACGAAGTACTTCTTCCTTTACTTATTTATTTGACAAAACACACAGCAATAATACCTATGTATACATTTGGCAAAGTCCCCCTACTCTATGGTAATATGGGTTCTAAAATATTAGCTTCGTTACATACTTATCATGAAAATTAAATCAATACAGCAGGCTAAAATTGCTTCCAAACGTTGCTAACTGCATACTATTGACGCAGGGTGCTGACTGGACCAAATAACAGACCATAATTTAAAAGAAATATAATATAACCTCCCGTAATATGCTAGAATTAGGTAAGTACTTTAATTCATAATTTACTTTCTAAGTTAATATTTTGCGTCACCAAAAAGAGAATCTCTTGAGGATTCTTGCTTGGTCCTTGACTTGTTCTGAAATCGTAATGACCAGGGTGTCTAAAATGGCCGCTTTAGCAGAATTGTAATATGAATCATGTTAAAAATTTAAAATTCTTAATATGGACTTTAAAGTTATTAAGTCCATTTTAGGAATTTTAAATTTTAACGTGATTAAGATTCTGCGTGGATTCTGATAAAGCGGCCATTTTAGACCAGCTGAAGTGTTCATTATACGTCTTTCCTTTCGTTTGTTAACAAAAAAATACTACAAACAAAAATAGTAGTAGAATACACCTATAGTTTGAATTGATTTCTAAACCTAATATGGTTTCTAGTGGAGCTATATGCAGTAAGTTATTGCTCAGAATATTGAAGATCGGAGGTCCAAACACATTTCTACCATATTGTATTTTACAAAAAGCACCCCTACCGTTTTTTACCAGCAAGTTTATTCAAGCAAGTTAGTAGTTGGGTAGTTTAGCAATTTTTTAAAGTTTATTCAGTTTATTACCGTTTTTTACCAGCAAGTTTATTCAAGCAAGTTAGTAGTTGGGTAGTTTAGCAATTTTTTAAAGTTTATTCAGTTTATTACCGTTTTTTACCAGCAAGTTTATTCAAGCAAGTTAGTAGTTGGGTAGTTTAGCAATTTTTTAAAGTTTATTCAGTTTATTACCGTTTTTTACCAGCAAGTTTATTCAAGCAAGTTAGTAGTTGGGTAGTTTAGCAATTTTTTAAAGTTTATTCAGTTTATTACCGTTTTTTACCAGCAAGTTTATTCAAGCAAGTTAGTAGTTGGGTAGTTTAGCAATTTTTTAAAGTTTATTCAGTTTATTACCGTTTTTTACCAGCAAGTTTATTCAAGCAAGTTAGTAGTTGGGTAGTTTAGCAATTTTTTAAAGTTTATTCAGTTTATTACCGTTTTTTACCAGCAAGTTTATTCAAGCAAGTTAGTAGTTGGGTAGTTTAGCAATTTTTTAAAGTTTATTCAGTTTATTACCGTTTTTTACCAGCAAGTTTATTCAAGCAAGTTAGTAGTTGGGTAGTTTAGCAATTTTTTAAAGTTTATTCAGTTTATTACCGTTTTTTACCAGCAAGTTTATTCAAGCAAGTTAGTAGTTGGGTAGTTTAGCAATTTTTTAAAGTTTATTCAGTTTACTACCGTTTTTTACCAGCAAGTTTATTCAAGCAAGTTAGTAGTTGGGTAGTTTAGCAATTTTTTAAAGTTTATTCAGTTTATTACCGTTTTTTACCAGCAAGTTTATTCAAGCAAGTTAGTAGTTGGGTAGTTTAGCAATTTTTTAAAGTTTATTCAGTTTATTACCGTTTTTTACCAGCAAGTTTATTCAAGCAAGTTAGTAGTTGGGTAGTTTAGCAATTTTTTAAAGTTTATTCAGTTTATTACCGTTTTTTACCAGCAAGTTTATTCAAGCAAGTTAGTAGTTGGGTAGTTTAGCAATTTTTTAAAGTTTATTCAGTTTATTACCGTTTTTTACTAGCAAGTTTATTCAAGCAAGTTAGTAGTTGGGTAGTTTAGCAATTTTTTAAAGTTTATTCAGTTTATTACCGTTTTTTACTAGCAAGTTTATTCAAGCAAGTTAGTAGTTGGGTAGTTTAGCAATTTTTTTTAAGTTTATTCAGTTTATTACCGTTTTGTACTAGCAAGTTTATTCAAGCAAGTTAGTAGTTGGGTAGTTTAGCAATTTTTTAAAGTTTATTCAGTTTATTACCGTTTTTTACTAGCAAGTTTATTCAAGCAAGTTAGTAGTTGGGTAGTTTAGCAATTTTTTTTAAGTTTATTCAGTTTATTACCGTTTTTTACTAGCAAGTTTATTCAAGCAAGTTAGTAGTTGGGTAGTTTAACAATGTTTTAAAGTTTATTCAGTTTATTACCGTTTTTTACTAGCAAGTTTATTCAAGCAAGTTAGTAGTTGGGTAGTTTACCAATTTTTTAAAATTTATTCAGTTTATAGTTAGTACCTAATTTTGTCAGTTTCTAATCCTACGCCCTCAATGCATTACCTTATTGTTTCAGGGCCTCAGTAGTCTAATGTCTTACATTATAAACCCATTTTTATTATAAAGAGGAAAGATTTGTTTGTTTGTAACGGCTCCAAAACTACTGGACCGATTTGAAAATTTTTTTCGCCTTTGGGAAGCTACACTATTCCTGGGTGACATATACTACTTTTTATCCCTATATTCCCACGGGAACGGGATCTACGCTGGTGAAACCGCGTGACGTCCGCTAGTACTTTATAAACCCATTTTTATGTATTTGCACTAATTCCACAAAAAATCTATGCTTGATGACACTTTTATTTCGAATAGTACACTAATGCTCTTGTGAATAATATATGGCTGTTTATTTAATATACAGTAAATCATTATCAATTAAATTTATATTGACATGCGGTCGATTTCCTAGTCCATTATTGCGCTTGGCTATTGTTTGTCAATGACGGCTATATTATTGACACAATACAATAAATAGTAGAACAGTAATCAGGATTTACTAGTTAAGCTTTGTTTGATCAATGCACTGTACTTACATGTTTTACAATTAAATGGACAATTTAATATTACAGTTTACTATAAAGTACATGGAATTTTTAAACAGCAAATGCGTTAATTTTCACGCTTCGCAAAATCAGCTCATATTCTTAGTGCTCTAACCAGTTTGTATCTTTATATTAATGAGAGAAGACATAGTGCAATACGCGCGTGCCCAGTGCGAGTTGATAGATTTTACTTTTTTTTTTCAATAATATTGTATTTTAATCTAATAAAAAAGAACTGTGACGATGTTTTTCGAACCACCCGTGCCATAAGTTGAATTGACTGAGAGGTGGAATATACAACTAAAAATCATATTTTTTTCTGACTACTCCTATCTACTCTGTGCTCATAAAGACCTATTACTCCAATAAGGAACGCGATAAGCCTCCACCATTTTTTATTTACCTCCATGTTATACATAAGGTTATGTAAAGACATACATTGTGAACCTAATTCCGAGATAATTTAACTTTATGTTGACGCCATGCGGATTAAGTTTGGGCAAGTATACATATTGTTTTGTATCTTACGAGGTGACGTTATGCGTCCGTGGGGTAAGAAAGTGAACCCGTAGCCGAGTTTACGTTTTACTGTTTCCGCTTGTGGTTCAATTTGGTTCGCTTGCGTGTGAAAGGACGTATGTGGTGAAATTTCATCAAGGGAGAGAAAACTTCTGTTCTGGGGCAACCAAATATGTCTGATATAAAAAATGGAACGTAAGAATCTTCGATTACTAGATCTTATTATCTGCTTACTCTTTTCTCAACTAAGTTCAGGGTCAATATATTGTGGTCGAAATGGAGCTGAATACCAGTATTTTACATGGAGCGACTGCCTATGTGATTCTCTCATTAGCAAGAAAGGAGGTGTCTCATGAGTTGCGATTAGGGCAAAAGAATGCTAATGACTTTTCCATACCGATAAATAATTATTCCTGTACCTAAATTCGAACGAGACATGTTTTAAAAAGCAATCCCGACCGACCAAAATGGAGAATGTGTGTTTCGACAGACGATTCGGCAATACGAAAATATGAGGCACGCACCCGAACTTCAGCTTCCTGCATATTTAGATGAGAATGCTGCCGGTCTACACCGGTATGGGCCAGTTTCAGAATGTTTTATACCCTGAATTTGTAGAAGTACAATACCGTGACTCGATTGATCAATTTTCTGTTAGTACTTAATTGTTGAATAGTTGTAGTTTTGGTATTTTGGGTCTTGGATAGAAATACACACATTCACTCACGCCTTTTGACTTGGGGATAGGCAGAAACCACAGGACGCTTCCTGCTACGATCCTTACATACTTTTTTTGCGTCGTGCACGTATATACGTACATCTGGTTATACACGCACGCCGGTTGCGAGTACCGCGCACCTGACCTTTCAAGAAAACATCATCATGATGATGAAAAGAAAAGTTGCAATTAATTAGCTAATTGAATCATTTCATCAAGCTATAAAAAACTAGTTTAATACGCCTTTCTCATTTTACGGTAAATCGTGTGTACTAGAATGTCGTCCATAGTTAACCCTTTTATGAGGCTTGTATCTGAGTTAAGTGAAATTTTAAGACCAAAATCTTGCAAGCTGATTTTACCCAACTTTCTCTGGCCCTATCGTGTTGAAACTTTGTAGGTACACTTATTCGATACCAATGACAATACATTTATTATTCAAAGGTCAGACTAGGTATATCTCCTACCATAATCAGCTAAAACTAATGTCTACCTTCTTTCATCTCCAAACAAAGTTAGCAAAGTAACATTAATATTAATACAATATTGTTGAACTTGGGTACCATTTCATACAGATGTTTGTCCACAATATATGTCTTGGGATAAGTTTATGTTCAGCCAACAATTACATAACACTTGAAAATTATGTGACCCGCTCGGTATCTTGTTGGCAATATGCCAGGGAGCGTCTCTTATTAAGTCAAATGAGGGAATCCCGGTAATCTTGTATTATACTTGTCATATTTATTATCTTGTGCTTTGGTTTTAGTAATTTTAGTTATACTGCCGCACTCAGAGAGTTTTAATGATTACTTAGGCCGTCACTTAGTTAAGGTTTTGACAGTTTTGTCATACAAACGTATGTCAAATCTTTACTAAGTGACGGCTTAAGTAATCATTAAATATCTCTGAGTACCGCAAATAGTCTAGGTGATAATCTGCCGGGGCTGCGGGTAGTTCGAAAGAGATCTCGCGGCCCACAACACAAAGGGCTAAGAAGGCACGTGGGTGGGTTTTAGCCAGTAGAAGTCAGACACTCCCTTCCACTCCGCCCAGAGCGGGGAGAGTCATTTGATGATTTTCCGACCACCAGAAAAAGGTGGATTTAAATAATGGACGGTTCAAATATAGATTTTTCCGTTTATCACTGGTTGGTTCTAAAATTACTGACGAGCTCGTGGCTAGACAATAATAGCCACTCGGATCAATCTTCAGGTTGAGCACCCTGTTTCCTAGGTTGGTCTGTGGATGGGTGACCACCTTTTTTTTTTGGCGGGTGGAAAATCAAATAACCCCTCCCGCTTGGGCAGAGCGGAAGGAAGTGTCAGACTTCTACTGACTACAAAACCACCCATGTTCCTTCTTCGCCCTATATGTCGAGGCCGCGGTCACTTGTGAACAACCCGCAGCCCACCGGGCTATGGGTACGATGGGTGACCACCTTACATACTGAGTTGCCTAAGTCTCTTGGAAAGCATTTTAAATTGTTGGTTTCGGCTGCTTTTTGTAGGTTTTTGACTGTCGTGTTTGAAGCTGCTGTGTTTGGTGCTAAGCAACTGGGCTTATTCCAGTTGTATACGTCCCTCTGTGCCTATTGGCCTTGTTCTGTTCTGTCTCCTGCTGATATGGAGGGAAGTGGAAAAAATGTTTTTCCTACTCCTCCGCTATTCTTTTCTTTTCTGATTAATTTCGTTGCGGGATCCAAGACAGTTAAATTATTTCTCTGGGACTTCGTCGAGCTTTATTGTCTCGGCGCTTTTCTTGTGGTCGCCATTGTTGATTCTGGCTTTCAGAAGTTACAGTGGTATGGGAATAGTGTGGCGGGCTTGTCCCAATATTTTTCTGTCGTGTTCGAAGTCAGTGGCTCAAAAGTCTGACAAACAGTGTTACTAAGGGGTATCGCATTAACCAGTTCTAAAATTACAGTACATTACAAATTGCAACTCTGTGTGTCACACTTTGCCACATTATATACGTTTTGCTTAGACAAGCATTTCTGAGTGCTTTATTCACAAGCAGCTTCAATTCTTTTGTCTCTCACACTAACACTAAGCTGCCGTATAGCTCTGTCCCACTCAATCATTCAACAAAAGGCTTGTAGGCACCATTGCCTAATTATTGACCTGCACGTATCAATGCTACCCGAAGCCGACCAGCTTGCTTCTGTGAAACGACGTACAACCACATCTAGTTAGACCGGGAGCTTGACAAAGAGAATAGGCTAGGAGGTGGATGATCGCATGCGCCTTACGTATCACAAACATACTATGATGACGTCACTAAAACACCCCTGAATAATATGAATAGATGGGACTGGTAATTTGTTAATGTGAAACATGTGATAAAATTTGTTTTATATTTTTCAACATAATATAATATCTGTTAGTTATTTATTTATTTATTAACTATGGAAGACTTACAGCTAAAATTAACAGATTAGAAAATAGTATGGGAGACTGCATGACAGTACTTCTAAAAACATATCACAAGTGAAAGTGTGAACAACACAATACAGCCACAAAAAAGGATAAGTAAGTACAGTAAACATTCAAGCTTAAACTAAATTTACATTTTTCACATTTTATTTTTTTGTATGGAAGCGGTTCCATTTTTGTACGTGATATTGAATGTCTATGTAGGTACTTCATCTCTAGTAATATGCTTCTTCACCTTAACTATGCAGGTATACCTAAGTATAATAATCCCCTGCCTAAGTATAATAACTTATAAGTTATTAAGTTTTTTTGCATACCCTCCAAATCTTGGTAGGCTCTTATTAATCACTTCCTGTATTTCTCTCTCGGGGATTTTCCATTTTTTCTGACCGCGGGATAATAATAAATTTGTATAATTTGCATTTCATTTTAGCGTAATTTCTCGGTTGGCCTATATCCACAGTGTGGAGTAATTCTCGACTCGCTCTCGTTTTAAAATATAAATTAGGTCGAGTCGCTGAGACATTCGGATTTTACTCTATAACACGGATTAAGTGTCCAATTTGTCGCAGATTATTAAGAGATTTATTATTCTTTTCGATTTTTGGGTGGGTATTATGACGTCAATCCTCCCTTTTGGAGTCTTTGTTACATCACTTCTTGACGTACATGCTTACAAATAGGGTATAGGTAGTAATAGGGTAGTTAACAAAAAAATCTAATTAGTCCGTCAGATAGATTTCCAAAAAATATTGGACACGTACTTTTTATTTTTTCACGTAAACTAACAATGAAGACGATACAGTGCTTTAAAAACTCGTATGACGTCATTTTCTGAGATATTAGTATGACATTCTTTAGCAGTCAGTGACGTCACAATCCCCCACTCAAATCATTAACGCGTTTTATCTTCGTCATTTTTTATTGGTTTGATAAAACAAAAAATACGTGTTCAATATTTTTCGATAATCTAACAGACGGACTAATTAGAATCATATTTTTTTAAGTCAGTAAACATTCCTATTCTGTGGAAATCCTGCCTGACTTTACGAATTATCTAGCTATTGTAGACCAATACGGGACTTAATCTGTCTTATGTTGGGTGACTCTGGTATTTATGAATTGCATTTTAATGAGCTTTTAAGTTTTTGCAATAAATGGTGCTGATCATGTATCGATGTTGACTTTAATGGTTCAGACTCGGGTAGGTACTAATTTGGAGACTACCGGTACTGCTGATGGAAAAAGTGTTTTAATAAATAAATATGCAAAACTGTCTCCAGCTTTATTCAGTGCAGACAACAGTGACCACTAAACTTTCTCCTTGCAACAAGGAGTCCCCCCTCCCCCTCTTTACAAGGCAAACTTCAACAAGTGTCCTATGATAAATATTAGTTTGCTTTACATCCTTCCTGTTGCTTGGTTGCTGTCATTTTAGCTGAAAATAACAGCTTCATTTGGGTAAGCGAGTGCTTTGTTGAAAATTAACTTGTAAATTGAAGCTGTGACTTAAAGCTTATTGTAACAGTTAAAACAGTAAACTGTAGCACCTACTAACTGGTGCTACAGTTTATACTGATCTGTGACTGTTTTTTGACTATGTTTCAAGAAATGGTCATATAATGACTGTATAGACAGCTGTACACAGATCCTTTGGCTAAAAATAAGAATCACGCCATCCTATTTTCTTATACTCTGCTTCGTTGCTCTAGTCGGCTGAGCATGAGGTCCTGTGTTCGACTCCCAGTTCAGGCAAAGTGTTGTTGAGTATTTCCATCGGTCAGCAGTTACGGAGTAGAGATTTGTATATGGTTGACGGCAATTTTCTTTGGGGTTATACTCGTTTAAGCGTGAAGTTATGGTGATTATTACAAAACATTTTCTCTAATAACGCCCCTTTGACCACGTCTGTTATGTGCAAAAAAAACCTTCTGTGTATTGAAATGAGATCAGATCACAGGGATAAAAATACTCAATGAATGGTGAATGTAGCTTTCCAATGGTGAGAGAATTTTAGAAATCGGCGCAGTAGTTTTTGAGTTTATTCATTACAAACATACACACAAAAATAAAAATCTTTCCTCTTTATAATATTAGTGTCTTTCTGATTCAAGTCTTTTTTTTTTTTTTTTGGCGGGTGGAAAATCATCGAATGACCCCTCCCGCTCTTGGGCAGAGCGAAAGGGAGTGTCAGACTTCTACTGACTAAAAACCACCCATGTACCTTCTTAGCCCTCTATGTCGAGGCCGCGATAACTAGTGTACAACCCGCGGCCCATTCATTCCAGACCTCAATTTATATATCAATTGAATTCTTTAATTGGATTATTGATCAATCACGTTGGAGTATCTACCGTGCCTACGCGCGTTATTCAGGTCTTCCGTTGTAACACGAAAAAAAAGCAATATTTAGGTAATGTACCCAAACTCCCATAGACTAATAAGGTAAAGGGTCAACCTCACACCAATGAGCTCACAAGATTCAGGGTCACGCATTCTGCCCCGTCATATACATCAGAAGAGTAATTTCCCCCAAAATGATCCACAATTTTCACATACCCAGCAAAAATCACAAATCAGGGGCGAATATAAACGGGGTTCGACGGACCCGTAAGCGGTCAGTGAATCTCATCAATCATTAGCCCTTGGACGTGATAGATGTTCCTGGGGGTCGATTGTGCCCCACGCTTGACGTATCAATTTATAAGAAAGAATGTAGGTAGTGTCTGCGGTTAGGATTACGGGTTAACACCGCGCCACGGGTTAGTGCGTTGGAATGCTGGTGGGAAGATTTCGTGGAGAGATATTTGGCACTCGAGTCTATTAATATCTTCTGCTATAAATGGTAGATGTTAACAACAATATAGTTTTAATTCTTTTAAAAAGATTCAGGATTCCCGCAAAAATATGCACGTGCATGAAAAGCAGTAACAATTAGCAATTACTAAACTCAAAGGCCTCTTCTTTGAGTACGGCACGTAGGTAGGTAGTAAAAGTGTAGGTTTGGGCTAATGCCATAGATTTCCGCTAAAAATCGTCTGCTGAATAAAGGGCCACCTCCTAAATGTATTGTTCCCTGTGATATAAAATGGCGAAGTGGCGATATTACTCTAAAACAACCGTTATGCATTGTTGAACAATCACTATCCCGAGCTTCAATCTTACGTTATTCACAGCTTAATTCATAGACCAACAATTTACTATACACACCATTTCTTTTTCAAACCATACTAAATGGCAACCAACCCAAACTTTCACACTGGGCGCTAAAACACGCTACAGTGGGCACTATAATTGCTCAAAAAACATTCGAGCCTAGCAGAATGCCATGCTAGCCACTGTAAAGGCGTCCATTTTGTTTTTTTTAGCCCAACTCACAACGCGGGACAAATCACAGTACACAAAGTTCGACAGTCGAATGCTAGTTCATACGAGTCAGAAAATGACAGCTATACGAGCTTTTCGTATACAAAGGTAATGGGAAAAGGCTTGTATTTACTCTGTTACTATTATTTGAAATTGTAGGTGGAAAAATCGGTGGACGGTCATAAAAAAAAAATAAGTTAAGCTGCTCTGTTTTTTTGGATGGTGTGAAATCATCAAATGACGATGAATCCCGTTCTGGGTGTCAAAAATGGCCGCTTTAGCAGAATCGTAATATTAATCATTATAAAAATTTTAAATTTAAAATTTTTAAAGTGATTCATACTAAGATTCTGCGTGGATTCTGATAAAGCGGCCATTTTAGACCCGCTGGGTAGCGGTCCGCCCGTTCTTCAAAAGCCTTTTTTGGAGGCTTTGAAATCCTAAAATGACTCCTCTCGCTGTGGGCGGAATGGAAGGGAGTGTCAGACTTCTACTGACTAAAAACCACCCATGTTCCTTCTTAGCCCTTTGTGTCCGGGGTCGCGGTATCTCTTTCGAACAACCCACAGAACGTAAGCTGCCCATTGATACTGTTAGGTCCTTATTAATATGCATCAATAAATATGAAATTGTTTCTATAAAAAATACCGATCGAATTGAGAACCTCCTCCTTTTGGGAAGTCGGTCAAAAATTTAAACAGCTCACTCTTCATCAAGCAAATAAAAAAAAAACTGACATAAACTTACGCCTTTTCTCATGGAGGTAGGCAGAAACCACAAGACCCAACCTTATTCCCTTTGCCTTGTCCAAGTTTCCACATCTGGTCACACACGTACGCCCGGCTGCGAGTACTATAACCACAGTATAAAGATTTTTAGACTGTGCTATAACTAGAGGTAGGTATTTTGACAAGGTAGATGTGATTGGTCCTAGATAGAGAAACACTGAACTTATTAGTGAAGTTTAGAAATTCTGTCAAAAAATACCACATAATCAATTATAACAGTCTAACATCTATTTCAAAACGAATGTAATCGAACTAAAAATGTAATGAAAAAAATATTTTATTAGGTCCTACGTCAACAAAATAAAATCAAGTTTATGATGAAAATATTTATTTTGTCTGAGTGTATTCAAACACATTACGTTATTAATTTTATAATAAGTATTGACCTAATTTGTATAATGTATAGAATACCAGCATCTCTCAGTAATATGAAAGTCAATAAAAATATAGGTAATAATGTTACGAGTGAACCTGTCCAATCATTTGTCCGACTTATAATATAACTGTAGGAGCTCAACGACATGACGATAATCATATTTCATTAAGAATTTCAGAATTGTGTTATTTTATAAACCAAGTAGCTTTGCCCGCGGCTTCGAGGTTACCAATCAATTAGCGAAAGCAGCAATAAAATCAGTTCGGTTGTTTTTGAGTTTATCGCGAACAGACAGATGTCTACAGACGCCGCCGAGAGCCTTGTTTTAGAATATGTATTGAAATAGTGAACATTTTTGCTGATGCTTACTCGTTTCTCCTCTCTCTTTTCACTCTTATGCCTTGGGTAATAAGGCTGAAAAATGGTCACATTTCACTCATTGGTCGTTGCTTGTCGTCATGGCCTGTTTTAACTAACAATAAGCCACCTACCATAAGTATAAAAGGAAAATACCAAGATATAATTACAGGAAAAACTATGTTATAAAAAAATAAACATTTACATCGGATATTTACGAAATCTATTTAGATCCGGCATTTCCGGGATCCCAGAGATCAATCATTTCGACAGATCATCCGACTCTGGCCAGAAATAATAGATTTTAACCCTCCATGAGGCACGGAAGACATTGACAGATCAATTTGCTGCCAAGAGAGTTCGTGGGATCTTTCGAATTCTGTTTTTGTATTGAATATTTTTAAGGTAATTTTTTTTTTGCATTTTTAAGATTTGTGAAAAATTATACCAAGAATGATAATTTCCTTTTGAAAGTATAAATTATTTGAGCTCATCAGATCTATCATCACTTATGGCAGCTATCAGCGCAAATCATGAAATTTGTTTCAGGTTAAACATCATTCCGCCTGTAACTGAACATTCATTCCACTGCTCACGATGGTGTGCTTCTTCTCGCAAATGGGCGAGGAAACCATCCAAGATGTCTCGCCATCTTCTCCTCGGTCTGCCGTTACCCCGTCTAGGTGTGTCAGGGCTCCTAAGTCTTGCGATATTAGGACCTACAGTTGCACGGCTGCATTTGGGAGACATGGGCTAGTCCCATTTCAGTCTCGCAGCTTTTCACTTTCCATCGACCATTTGTATTCTGGAGCGCAGTGTGGTGTTTTTTACCCTGTCAATTATAGTAAACACATTAAACAAAATATACTGATGTATGACACAAATAGGCCTCACAGTTCTTTCATCCTGTAGGTACTGACTAAAAGCTTCCTTCCATTTCAATTTTAACTATCCCAGCCCATTAATTTGCATTAAAAGCACTTTATATACAAACCACAATTTTCGCCGCAAAACACCATTTATAAGTACTATCCTTATCATACGCCCGCAATTTTGCCTATACCTCGATACAGCGTTGTTTATTTAACAAATTTATACGCCAGAGCGTAACTTATTACGGTGAGCCGATTAAATAATATAACCATAGGTTGTATGAGTGGGTTGGTTCGCTTGGCTTCGTGTCTAAGTTAGCTGATAGGGTTGGTCCGTTGGTACTTGATCAACTGGTTTTATGGGTTTTCGTAGAAATGTGAACTGTTAAAAGGTCCGGCTTTATAACAGATCAAGTTTCATGAACAACCGTGTCGATACCGCGAGAAGACTTGCTTAGTAAGACTTCTCGGTAGGTCCCTTGTTGAGAGCCTTGTTTTGAAATTGGATAATTTTATATTATACTCAATCTCTATACGATTTCACGAATATTATATTACCAAGAGCACCACTGACACCGCTATTGTTTTTACCTACTGATTAATTTTGTTGCGGGATCCAAGAGAGTTCAATTCTCGTAGTTACTCTGGACTTCACCGAGCTACATCATCTAAGCGCTTTTCTGGAGGTCGCCACTGTTGATTCTGGCTTTTAGGAATTTCAGAGGTTTGTTAATAGTGTTGAGAGCTAGTCAAAATAAAAAAAAAACTTTTGACTGTTTCTCAAGCGCCAAAAGTTAGTTCTGACTAAATGCGTTGTGACTTTTGAATTAAAGATGGATTCTTCATTACAGCGTAGTCAAAATTTGAACAAGCGCCGCCATTTTGTTTTATAGCCAACAGCATTCTTCTGTTAACATTGTTTGAGAACACAATATAATAACACTTCCTTATTCATGTGTCGCAAAAAAAAATAAACGAAGAATTCTTTGTCATGGTTATTTTTTCTCAAGTCTTTCAAGCAACCAGCCAGCCAGCCCTATCTCCGTTTCATATCATCAACATTTTCCTCGGTATTACACGCCGAGCGTCGGATAGTTTACGAACGACTATGTAATACTTTAGACCAACTAGTACGTCTGTCAGCGGTTATTGTGTAAAAAAGTTGAGGTTCCCATCTACATTTGTGATTTCAAAGTCTTTTGGTCCGTATTTCCGTCAATGTTAAATGTTTCTGAACAGTTTTTTGGACATTAAACTGTGATAGCAAGGATTATCTGTATCACGAAAGTTTGTAGGATTATTTTGACGATCTTTGTAGTATGGCTGGTAGCAACTGAATAATCGTTGCCGAGGATCAATATATAAATAAATGGGATACATGGCTGTATGATGAGGCAACGGGCTAGTAATGTCAAGCTACAAGCATTACAAAATTAATAAAAACTGTGTACGTATCGCAGCCTTAAGACTATTACCAAAGTGTTATTTCGCAAAATTGTCGTATCCAGCCACAGACGTTTCTTCCCTTACTCGCAAGGCGAATAGCGAAGGTGCTGCAAGCACGCGGTGCGGCTGGTTGCGAAAAGCAACTTTCAATTCGCTACAGCACCTTGCGAGGATCTAGGCACTTAGCTCGCCAGCTTATTCTTTCTCGCCACGATTCGCTCGTGGAGAAGGTCCCTAGGGGTAATGTATTTTTAAGTTTTAGGAGAGCGTATAAAAACATTTTGCACGACGATAATGTCGCCGCGATTCTCTCGCCCTGGAAACGGCACCTTAGCAAGCCACCTTTGAGCACGTTTTTAGCCTAATCCATGGATGAACTGTTATAGATATCTAAGAACCAATTTAAATCGGCAATTTCCCAATAAATTGTCATCTATAGAAATTAATAAAAAAAAATCAACACTCCAGAAAAACTCAACTCAAATCAGCCATAAAAATCAAATAACACGAACCGACTCCGAAATAAAATCTCGATTAAACTCTCAAGAGCCAAGAAGAAGGTTGATATTGTCTTGAACGCTCCATCTGTTTATGCAAATAGACTCAAGACTAGTTCGCTGTCATCGTTTTAACCCTGTTCCATTAACCCTGTATTAATTGATTCGTTGAAAAGCCGAGGGCGAGAGCCGAGGCTTAGGCCGAAAGCTCGGCGGGGACCGAATTAAAAATCGGCCGACTGTTGACTGTTGTTTTAATTTGAATGGAATCGATTCGGTGCTATTGTGTTTATTGTGAGCAAGTTGTTTATAAGCTTTCACGTTTGATGATCAGAATATAATTTAATTTATCGAATAAGAATTTCTTAGGGGTGGGGTTTTGAGTACATTACAATATGAGCAACAGTCCATTTGTAGATTAAGTTATTTGAGTGAAAGTGTTTTTATTTTTGTTATTTCGAAGTCTTCAAAGTACTTGCAATGGAGAGTCTCATTACAAATGGGGAGAATAATAAATAATAAACAGCCGCTCGGGCCTGTGTTAAGTTTCAGACGCGCTTACCTAGGATGTAGGATGACTAAGCAAGATTTCTAGGTAATACCTCCTATGTACAGTGCTCGATTTATCGGAGACAAAAAAATGTGATAATCCAATTGACGTACGTCACTTAACAACAAGTATATATGATGAAAACTACCAAAATGATTCTAAACAAGAAATAATGGTAGATATTAAGTATTATGTACCTAGTAGGTATTACACTAATATTATAGAGGCGAAAGTTTGTGACTGATGTTTGTTTGTTACTTCTTCAGGCAAAAACTACTGAACGAATTTAGATAAAATTTGGTACACAGATAGTTTATAACCTGGATTAACACATAGGATAGTATTCATCCCGATTTTATCTTCCCGTTGGATAACTTTCGAGTTGTAGCGGGTGGATCCGCTGGCAACAGCTAGTGAACAATATTATTTACTCAATCCTTAGCTACCGTTCAGACCTATTTTTCGGAGGGTGGGAAATCATCAAATGACTCCTCCCGCTGTGGGCAGAGTGGAAGGAAGTGTCAGACTTGTGTTCAGACTCACTAAAAACACCCATGTTCCTTCATAACCCTTTGTGTCCGGGGCCGCGGTATCTCTTTCGACCAACCCGCAGCCATTTAACACAGTTCACACAAGTTTGTTGTTTCCGTCGAATTCAGAGTTTACGGGAGGTATTAAGCTGATCGACGGTAGCAACATTACTTCGTTCGGGTGAACCGTGTTCCAGCCAGTTCCTAACTTAGTTCGATCTGAAATTATAATTACTTGAAAAATATACATAAATTAAAAAATATGAAACCGACTATAATGTTTACAGATGTATTTTTAACGCGATCTCTATTAAAAAGTAGAAATTAAACTCGAAGTGGTTCCCCCAAAGACAATAGCTCTGAGTTACAAGGATAGATAATTGTTTCCACGATTAATTCAGAATGGGGAAGTGCTGTTCCATCTCTCTAGATGATTCCTCTGTTTGTGTGAAATGTGTAATTAAAGCTATCAGTGTTGGTTTGTATTGTTTGGGGTTGTAAGAAAAGATTTGCTGGTTCAAAAGTTTGGTATTTACAGGTAATACAGTTTTGATTCTTAATGTTCTTAAAATATTAATCTTACTGTAGTTAATAATTTGAAGTCGTGATGATATCAGCCCAGGCAGTTAGTTTGAATCACAGAATATAGCAAAACTAGACATGAACCAAGTATTTCCATTTTCTCAGAGTTAATCTATATATATAAAAATAAGTTGTCTTTCTACAGAATATATTTTGAATTAAATAAATTTCAATAAGTTTTACTGCGCACCTTAAAAAACAACATATCATACATGCCTGAAAATAGAGTGCTAAAACCACTTATTGTTTCTTTTATGACGGCCATGAATAACATATAAACCCGTAAGTTTTCAATTCAATAACTACTTTCCACGAAATGCATGCAATTTCTGAATATATCAGAATTTTTCGGTTCCATTTCTACTTTCGCTTTAATACAGTTAAGTGCTGGCTCCATTTTTGCATGCTGAGCATATTTATTTGAGCAGCCTGTTTGATTTCATATTTTCACATATGCAATTTTATTTTATTCGATTTATATTCTTCTGAAAAATTATTAAAATTGTTTAGAGCTTGTCTGGAAACAGGGTAATTTCAATCATTTGGACTAGCTGGCCACATGTCTAGGTTTGAGATCATCACAATAATATTATAAAGGCGAAAGTATGTGGGTATGTTTGTTACTTCTTCACGCAAAAACAGCTGAACAGATTTGGATACAATTTGGTACACAGATAATTTACAACCTGTATTAACACATAGGATTTTTTCCCGATTTTATCTTCCTGTGGGATAATTTCGAATTGTAGCGGGTGAAGCCGCTGGCAATAATCAAAAAAGAAAAAAAAAATTAATGTAAACAAGCGAGACGCCTCACTCGACATAATCTTTTAGAATTAAGATTAAGCGATTGTGTGTTTAACCAAAATCAATAAGTTTTTTTTTTTTACTTGCCCGACTTGGGTATAAAACCGATGTCCTCAGCCCAGCAGTCGCGCTTGTGACCACAATGAAGCAGAACTAATCAACGTTTCATCATCATCAACAGCCTATAATGTTCCTACTGCAGGAATTCAGACCTCCGCTCTAGGACAGGGATGGGCTATAATCGAACACGAGTGCCCAGTGCGGGTTGGTAGATGACTAATGTCTTTGAATTTTTTGGTTCTAGAACATGCCGGTTTCCTCACGATGTTTTCCTTCACCGTTTAGAGAGCAGTGGTTTTGAAATAAATTACAAGTAGTAATGTGCCTACCTGGTTTCGAACCCACGACTTACTGTAGGTAAGTTGGGGCTGCAACCACTGGGCCATCACGGCTCTTCGACAAATAAAAAAAAACGTTTATAAAAATCAAAAATATAACAAAAAAAAATTGTCATTAACCCAGAAATATTATTACAAAAATTACCATAGCAAACGAATGTTATATAACAAAGGAACATAGAAATGATATACATCAGGCTTAAACGTATATATCTTATTATGTATAGAAACGGTCGCTATTCAAATGTCGGGAAATTCGAATATTGGTGCTCATTATAACCAACCAATACATTTTCTATAGGGTTGCCTCTTTTATAATTCAAAATAAAAGTAGGTATATTAATAGGTACACAAAAAAAAACAATTAAATGAATTAGATGTGTATTGAATGATATTTATAGTTAATTATTATCTGTGCAGTAATAGCATTGATTAAAAAAGTCGTTTCTCACCAATAATTTTTGCGTAGTTTAATGTTCAGAATGCTATGTTGACGGTTTCGTGAAGGGTCCAATTTCAACATGTTTTTATATTACAATTTTATCTGATTAATTTTGTAGATGGAACCTTAGACGAAACACGTACATAAAGACCCTCATTATATTAATGGAAGATGCGGCTAGCTCTCTTATCATCATAAAGAGTTCATTAATTTATTTGTATGACGCAAGTTATTCTTGCATGAAAAATTACTCTAATAAACTTACTGGCACTACAATATTTTCAAGTTACGGGTCTCATCAAGAAAAAATATGATGAACCGTTAAATGTAAGTGGCAATATAAAGTTAAAACATTATAGTAGAGTGGTTCAGTATTCATAGTACCAAGGAGGTAAGTTGGTACCTACGAAGGCACTCAGTGAAATTGTGTGCAAGGAGACCGATCATTTCTAATGGGAGAGTAGTTGCGATTTGTCGCACGACTTTTTCGTAGTAAAGTTTGATTGTTTTGTGTTACTTACTGCATCATATTCCTACCCTGTTACCAATTTTGTTGGGGTTAGCATCCAGTCCAAGTGAATGCATAATATAAGGTCCCATTAAAATAGATGGACAAAATTTTAGAAATCATTCAGACCACCAAAAAAGGACGATGGTAAAACAAAATAAGAAAAACGCATTTAAGTACCCACTCATAAAGGATGACTTTGTTATACAGTGTCGGCAATTTATTATTTTAAGTAAAAAAAATATCGTGTAAAAATGTGTCCACCTATTTTATTGGGACCTTAAATATTCGACATTACTTGTACACACCGCGTTCGAGTTAGGGCCTTAGATTTCACAACAAAGGTATTTATGAATCCTAATTTTGAAAGAAAAGTAAATAACTGTAGGTCCGATTAATCAGAAGCCCGGTTAATTCAGAAGTAGATTAAAATCTTACTTAATATTAAATGGGCTTAGAAGTGTTTGTGACAAATTACCTGGAGACAACCGCACATAGAGAAGTGTAGTATGTAACAGGAATGCTATGAGTGAGGCCTTTCCCCAACAGTAGGACAATATAGGGTAAGAAAAAAAAATGCTCTCCGTTTTCATATCTTTTCTGTAGACTATACCACCTGCCTGTTTATACAGTACAGTGACCGTATCCCATAATTAACCATTTCACTTACCTACCTTTTCACTATTCATCAACAAAAAGCAAACCCAAACTATCGTTCACAAAGAGCAGATCTAACCCTCCAGATAAGACCCCATGTGGTCTCATAACCCTCCATACATCACCACAGAGGCTCGTCTCAATAGATGCCGGGGGTAGACAATTAGACCCGTAATTTGTAAGCGGTACACCCCTCCCCGATGTCACAGAGCGTGTGTTTATTTTGTAAACAAACAAGTACATTTGGGTACCGAACTTGTGTGGAGATGTGTATTCGTCGTTGTATTTATACGGAGAACGTGTGTTGCGGTTAAATATTTGTTGATTTGTTGTGTAAAAGAGACGCTTTGGTGGTTGTTTTTTAGAGTTCCGTAGCCGAATGGCAAAAAACGGAACCCTTATAGATGCGTCATGTCTGTCTGTACGTCTGTCCGTCCGAATGTCACAGCCACTTTATTCGAAAACTATTAAGACTACAAAGTTGAAACTTGGTAGGTAGATGTATTCTGTGAACCGCCTTGTAGTGTAAACTTTCAACCAAAATTGGCTTGAACGATGAATAGTAAAACGTTTTCGAGATATGTAGTACAATTAAAAAACCGTAAATATGCCTTTGTCACTCATACAAACACTATGAAAAGCAAACTTGTCACAAAATATCTTTTTCTGTTGCCGCTTTAACAAGAAATAATACAGATTAAAGAGGGCTTCCCTACTACGATGATACGGAACCCTTCATGGGCAAGCCCGAATTGCACTTGTGTGGTTACTGCCTAAACTGTCAGAGTTTTTATGTTGCCTATGAAATTTGTCTTACTTTACATGCTGTCAAGAAATATCTTTCAGCCATGCTGGTTTGCTCACGATGATTTCCTTTAAGCATGATAATTAGTTAATAATCGGAAAACTCAGAGATGCGTTTTGGGTTCAAACTCCTTCAAGTTCCTCCTGGACCTTTTGTTTGGCAGTCCGACTGTTACACTACTAAGCTTGCGGATGATTTTTTGGGAAGTATTTTATTTTGTGTGTGATTAATTTATCTGAGTGTATGTAAATCCTACTAATATTAAACATGCAAAAGTGTGTGAGGATGTATGTATGGATGGATGGATGTTTGTTGCTTTTTCACACAAAAACTACTGAAAAAAGCACATTATGCACATTATGTACTTACTAGCCCCTACGTACTTATCTAAGGCCGGCTATTGACTATGAGATGTAATACATATTACATCTTGAGCTATATATTACATCCCGCGTTTGAAATGTAATATATATTATAGCACAATATAACGGTCGTGTACAAAACGTATGATGAGCGATAAAATATTATATCACAAGATGTAATATACAGGGTGATTGGAAGATGGGTGCAAAGCTTTAAGGCGAAGATAGTACAGACAATTTAGAACCATTTAAGCCATGGTTGTCTTAGACGAAGTCTTACCAAATATTTTTAACCAAATTTTTAAGTTTTTTTTCGGAAATTCTCAAAATTTAATGACTAAACTGCATAATTATGGCCAAATTGAATGATAAATGAATTCATTTTTTATTTATTTAATTAAAGTAATGTGTAAGCAATCAAGCAAAACATGTTTTAGGCTTCTGTGTCATTAGACATTTTTTTTACAGACATTTAAAGATCAGAAAAAATAAAAAAATTGTACAATACGTCTTTTAAACCTTATTCAAAAAAAAAACGGAGGGTGCTTTTTTTGTTCAAACCTTTTTGAAGACATGCTTGATAATCGCTCTTTCTTTTGAGGTATCATTTATGCGGATATCTTACAAATTATTGAAATTAGGGCCTACAAACCAATTTGAGGGAGAATTTTTTTTATTTTAGGCAGACTAATTAAAACAACATTTGAATTAAAATTATTTATTTTTCATGTTCAAAATGACGGCCGTGATTCCTAATACAAGCACGGCCCCGTCTTCTAACTTCTGTAGTCGTTATTTTCAACATCATCTCCTGCTTCATTGTCTCAAACGCTGAATTTATTCTTTGTATCAATTCTTCTCTAGTGTTAATTTCTTTGTTGTTATACACCAGTTCCTTGGCCCGGCCCCACACGAAAAAGTCCAACGGGGTCAGATCTGGGGAGCGAGCGGGCCAAGGGATGGGTCCATCCCTGCCGATCCAGCTATCAGGAAAGCAATTGTTGAGGTGTTCCCTTACATTTAAAGTCCAATGCGCTGGACAGCCGTCTTGCTGAAAGATGACTGTTCGGTCTCTTTCGAAGATCGGGACACCTGATTCCTCTACCAGCAGTGGTAAATCAATTTGCAGAAATTGCAAATAATTTTCGCCATTCAATGGATCAGGCAAAAAGTGGGGCCCAATCAATGTTCTGCCAATTATTCCAGCCCATACATTCACAGAGAATTTCATCTGAAATGACACCTGCTTCTTAAAATGTGGATTGTTGTCTACGTCGGCCCATTCATGGATGTTGTGAAAGTTTGTAATACCTTCCCTTGAAAATTTACTTTCATCCGTCCACAAGATTGATTTCAGAAACCACGCATCTTCGATGTCTCTGTTGAGGAGGAAACGGCAGAACTGAATTCTTCTTTGAGGATCTTGCTCTACTAGACCTTGCACACTCCTGCCATGGAACGGATACTTATCATTTTGGTGCATTGTATGCCACACCTTCCATTGAGAAATGTTTAAATTTCGAGCTACTGCTCTAGTACTGGTAGTAGGTTCCGCTTGAAATGCTGCTAAAATGTCTTCGTCGACGGCAGTTTCGTGTCTGCCCGGGTTGACTCCAGGTTCCACGCGGTGAAACCCATCTTGGGCAAGACGACGAAACGTGTTGTAAAACACTCGGACATTCGGTATCCTGCGATTCGGATAGCGCTCTTGATACATCCGTCGCGCCAAAGATCCATTGCCGTCTGCTCTACCGTACATAAATACGATATCCGCATATTCTTGATTGGAAAAAGTAGCCATAGTCACTTAACAATTAAGAAAAACGGCGTAGGAGCGCACTAAACGTCAACTCAACACAATTAAGTCAAAAATCAACACGTGCAGGAGCGCGAGGCTACGACTGGACACGGTGAAACAAAAAAGTTCAAAACTAACGCAAACAACACGTGCAGGAACGCAAAGGGCTACAACTGAACACGGTAAATTGTGAATCAACACGACAACGTCCACTCACAAGGGCAGTAGTTTGACTAATAAGTAAAAGATGTAACGGCTTCATCACAGACCGACTGACCCTGACTAAAGAAAAACGACTTTGTTGCCTCAGTAACTAAGACCATTTTGCTGTAAAAACCAACTCTTTATCGCTTTTTGCTATTCATTGGGCGTTCTACCTGGAAATGCCGTCGCACCGCGCTCGGTGGCCATTGTTTAGAGAATCCCCTCAATGGGTTCCCCTCAATTGGTTCCTGCATGTGCCAAAAATTCTTAGAATTGAACAATGTTATCATTTCGAGCACATAAAGTATTCTTTTAAGCAAAAATTTTGTGTTTTGTTAGACTGCCTAAAATTTAAAATTTCTCCCTCGATTTGGTTTATAGGTCCTAATTTCAATAATTTGTAAGATATCCGCATAAATGATACCTCAAAAGAAAGAGCGATTATCAAGCATGTCTTCAAAAAGGTTTGAACAAAAAAAGCACCCTCCGTTTTTTTTTTAAATAAGGTTTAAAAGACGTATTGTACAAATTTTTTATTTTTTCTGAGCTTTAAATATCTGTAAAAAAAATGTCTAATGACACAGAAGCCTAAAACATGTTTTGCTTGGTTGCTTACACATTACTTTAATTAAATAAATAAAAAATGAATTCATTTATCATTCAATTTGGCCATAAATATGCAGTTTACATTAAATTTTGAGAATTTCCGAAAAAAAACTTAAAAATTTGTTTAAAAAAATTTGGTAAGACTTCGTCTAAGACAACCATGGCTTAAATGGTCCTAAATTGTCTATACTATCTTCACCTTAAAGCTTTGCACCCATCTTCCAATCACCCTGTATATCCCATAGTCAAAAGCCGGCTTAACTTTTTAATACTCCAAAAAGATCTAGGTTATAACTATAAGTTACAAGACTGAAATCGGATACCACTGAACAAAGGCGGAAAAAATATTCATAAGATTGTACGTGATACGAAATTAATATGAAGTAACATCTGTACTGCCTTTAATATTATGTAGTAAGAAAATATACTATTTCTTTCCCTCTAAAGATGAACTATAACATGAAAAAAGTTAATAAAAAACGGCGATATAAGACGATGTATTGGCATTTTATTCCTAACTATACCGATCGTTTCGACCGAGCTTTTTACGACGATAATCTACTTAAAGGCTTTTCTTATATCATCATCTGCCTAGCCTTTTCCCAACTATATTGGGGTTGGCTTCCAGTCTAACCGGATGCAGCTGAATACCAGTATTTTACATGGAGCGACTGCCTATCTGACCTCCACAACCCAGTTAATACTAGGTAATACGATACCCTTTGGTAAGACTGGATGTCAGACTTTCAGGTCACTGACTACCCGTAACGACTGCCAAAGATCTATATGCACGGAGGAAACTCGGTATGTAATGGGCGGTCACCCATCCACAGATCGACCTAAGCAAGCGCAGCTTAACCTAAAGATCGACCCGAGTGGCAGTTCTTATTAAGGCACAAGCTCCTCAAAGGTTTTTCTTATATATGTGAGTTTTTTATTTAAGGAGCTTGGGGGTAAACCCGGCTATGGACACGTGGTCTGACCGCATAGTCCGTTCAATCGGATTACATGAACTTTTTTCCAGTTAGTTCGATTTTAGAATCTTGCCAGTCGAACTACTAAATCTTAGGACCGCGTGGTCCGACTTTGGAGTCAAACCACGCGGTCGAACCAAGTAAACGATTACCAGTTCACTTGATCCGATTCATCGAAATATAAAGGAGTTCCAAGTTTTCATAGTCCGACTACCGACCTGTGTGCAATAGATTATCAAATCTTCTTATAAAGTAATAATTCAATGTAAAATTGGCACATATTAGTTCAGCCAGGCTTCAGACTCCCTAAAGTAGATTCATCTTTCATGGGGTACTGTTTGGGTTGTCAAATCAAATCAAAATCATTTATTTCAAGTTGGCCAGTTACAGGCTCTTTTGAATAGTCGAACAAATACTAAATTTTAATAAGCTAATAAACTAAACTACAGTCCCACTCACAAGGCATAATAACTGTCAGTGTACTGTAGTTGCCGATTCCAAAGCGTTGGTCTCATGAGAAGAATGGCAAGAAACTTCATGAATACTCTTTTAAATCATAATATTGTTACAAAACTTTGGTTACATCATTCATATCGAGATTGGTATATTATCATTTGAGAACGATGTGGCAAGTTGTGCACGATAAGTGTCGTCAGTAAAGCCAAAACGACGATTTAAAAATAATATAAAAAATCAAACAAGCCGCGGCAACTAAGAGGTAACCAGTCACAACTGACAGCACCCGTTCACGAGCATGACGCATGGATCAGCACCATTCCACTCAACCATTTTAAAGGGAACGAAATGACCCGACACACCCGCCACCATCAGCGAGACATTTAAGTGAGCATGACACACTCTCAATCGCCAGGGCATATCCAAGTCAAATAAAAAATAGAAAAATAAATGTAGGTTTCCAGAGAATGACAGCTTTCTAGTACATAGTACTCACACAATATGTGCTATGCGACTATATAATATTAAAGAGATTGAATTTATACATTGCAAAGATAGTTGTACAATCTTCTTCTTCTTTCTTGATGCTATAATAAAATCCCACAAAGTATTCTTGAACTGAAAAAGGCGAAATTTTAAACATGCATTTATCGCACACTCTGTAAGCAAGCATATAACAAGTTGGACAATTATATCGCTCAAGAAAATGCTTGGCTCAAAGCTATATATAATCTCGCCTCCTGGTAGTTTGTGAGAGTTAAGTAGATACAGCAAGACTTTGAATGATAAATCAGGTTCTGGTAACGGTGGGACCCTTTTGTTCCGAAAAGTAAGTCTGTGTGTAACTAAACGGGAACAAACCAAAAAAGTTTACGTAGTCCGATTGATCGAACTATCAGGAATCTCAAAAACACGTGTTCCGATTACTCGAACCAACTGGAAAAAAAAGTTCACGTAGTCCGATTGATCGGACTATGCGGTCGGAGCACGTGTCCACAACCAACAATAACAGCCGGTCGGGCCAATCTTCAAGTTAAACAGCACTTACCTAGGTCGGTCCGTAGATGGGTGACCACCCATTATATGCCGAGTTTCCTCGCCTTAAAACCGATGGTCCCTGCTGTAAGTAATTGATAAATCTGTTACCGGTAGTCTGTGGCTTAAATGTCTGGCAACCAGTCTTACTAAGGGTTATCATATTACCCAGTTCAAACCTGGTTAGATAGGCAGTAGCTCCATGTAAAATACTACACTGGAGGTCGACTAACTTAGATGGGAAAATAGTTAAAATCACATGAAATAACTTACAAAGTAAAAAAAAAACAACGCAGTCTTACAGGAAGACAAGACAAAGCTCATTTAACTTAATTAAGTAAATAAATAATAAAATAAAAAATAAATAAAATTCATTTATTGCAGGCAATGATCCCATAATAATAATACACATAATTATCACAAAAATCACAAGAATAATCACAAGAATAATATTAATTTATGAAAACTCCATCGCCGTTCACCAATTAAACTCCACATCTAAGTCCAAATTATTATAATAATTATTATAACAACTTACATCAATTTATACCCCAATGCGGAACTCAACCAATAAACAACGATGTAGTTCCAAAACGGACACACAGGTTATTACTAACTACAAAGTAAAATACGCATATATCTGTGAAAAAATAATAGTTTTCAATTCTAACGCTAGCAACACAAAATTCATAAGTTAAATTCCTAGCAGTTGCTCTATAGAGGTCACCCACAAGACAAGCATTTATTTAGCTTAGAAACCACAGGTAAACTTAACTATTCCGAGTTCCATACATGTTTAGTCAAAGACAACAAGACAGCATAAATACAAACTAACTGGTCCGTATCAAGCTAGGCCTTACGTAAGCAATTCTATGAGAAGTCTATGGTAGACAATGAGTATACGGACTCTTTGGTGTACAAGGAGTAAACGTCAACCGAGCAATACATTCTGTAAAGCCACGTGCTGATATAATGGCCTTTTGACCTCGTACGGGACCAATGTTAGTTTAATGTATGTCCACCAGGAATATATCAGTAGAATCAAAATCAAAACTCATTTATTCAAACTAGGCTGATACACTTTTGGAACCTCAAAATTTATTTTACTTATTTACAAGAGACAGTCCCCCAAAACGACACTTCCTAGTGTTCCTTCGACACTTCCTAGTATTTTAGCTGGAAGAAGAAGTGGCGGAACAAACTCCCCAGCAACACATCTGTCTGTTAGGTTGGTTAGAAGAACCAGACTCGATACAATAGTAAGGTGCAAGTTAATGACTAGACACAAATTTCAATGAATAATTAAAAGGTATACAAAAATTAAAAAAAATACATTAAAATAAAGACAACACGTCAGTCAACTAATCTTGGAGAAAGAACATAAATAACAAACAAATAAATAACAGACATTGTGTTGTGTTCAGTAGTAGCATAGGAAACTGAATGTGGGCCCGGTTGATTGCAATAGGCGTGCCCCTTTTTGCATGGGACTTAATATTACTGGCGAAATGTGGGATAACTATTAAGTATACCTCTGTCTTTCCTTTCGCGAAATCTAACGTTCACTTGACGTAATTTCAGTTAATATACTTTTGTTTAATATAACGATCAGTTGAGATAATGAATTGTTGATATAATTTCATTTTATCTAATTTCTTATAATATAATAAACATTTCCTATAATGCACATTTGACATAATATTCATGTAGTATATTATTCATTTACTATAATATTCATAATCTCTAATAACTTTTAATATAATTTAGAAATTGAATTCCTTCGGGCTTTGGCCTCTAACTTAAAACTGAAATAAGATGTAATATTTTTGTGATGCTATGTTATGATTAAAAAAATATTGTACTGTTTTTTTTTTCTTCGCTTTATACCCTATACACCTACCACCCTCAACTATTGTAACCAGTAGAAATTGGATGCAATCTGGACTTTAGGGCACCCCGACTCGGACAGGTTAGGTTAGAAGTGTTAGTGGTTATTTTTTTATAAACCATCCAGAAGTAGGAGCCCCGCGAAGCGGGGCTCCGTCGACCAAGCCCACCCTCAACCATGCATTGAATATTTTAAGATTTGGTTAGGTGCCATTTGAGTTAGGTTAGAACTGTGACCATTAAACATGAAAATTAGGTCAAAAGAACATTAGGTCAAATGAATGTTATATAAAAAGAATATTATACATATTGAAAATTATATAAAATGAACGTTATACTAAATGTTTTATATTAAATGAAAATTATATCATATGAAACATTAGGTCATATGAAATTAGGTTATATGATTTTATAGCATATGAATATTATATAAACGTTATTTCAAGTGAAATTAGAGCATTTGTTATTATATCATACATTACACACCCCATATATAAAGGGTGTAAAGGTACCCGTAACGGAAACGAAGGGTACTTGTTCTCCCCACCACTGCGATATTTTTTTTTGTTCTAGACCATACCTGGGAACGCGCTACTTACGGAGATATTGGGGGTCAAAGTTACAAATTTTGCACAGCTGTTTTGTAAATCCTAATTTTGCAGGTTATAACTTTACTTAAATTACCTCCACGACCCTTTTACTATTCAAAGCATCCACTAGCACAAGGTTTTAAGAGTGCTACATTGAGTATTACCGTAAAATTAGATTTTTGACCTGCTGGCAACAGCTAGTTAATGATATGTAAAAAGTCCCCATCGATCCGAAGTTTCGACGGCACGGTTGGCGCAGTGGCTCAAGCAATGGACTGCTGCGCTGCGTGTCGCGGGTTCGGCCCCCGCACGGAACTAATATTTGTATGACCTACAGATAGTTGTTCGTGGTCTGGGTATTTGTGTATGTGAGTTTAAATGTTTGTGAACGCACCCACGATACAGGTGAAATTCCAATTAAAAAAATGTTACCTTACCCCTAGTTTTTGTCTAATTTGACCGAACTATTTCCTCCATCTCTTATTTTGCTTGTCCTACCGAGTCCTCTGACGGTCTGCTACTACGCTTTAGGTATTAAGGTTCAAAATTGGTCAACCGCCAGCGATCTTGGTAGTGCACACAAAACAAATGCCGAACAAAAGAACGTGATTTTTCTCGAATTCGAACTCTTTGTACAGTTCTATAGTTGTCTACGATTATTTCGGAAGCCATTCTGGCACCCTCTTTAATTGGTCGTATATAGCAGTTCACCCCCTCCCCCTGTGAGCAATGCTTTCGCCGATTGCAGAGGTGTTGATAGCCCTTAAGCTGAGTAATGTTTCAGTGGTCCTTAAGTAGTTTCCAGTAGTTTAATCGTTGGGGTTTTACTTGGTGTAAATCTATGGGAAATTATTTGTGTTAGTTCGTTTCTCACCGGTTTTAATTTTTTGACTCTAATGAGAATACCTTTTTCTGATACAAAAAATATCGAGAGATAGGGTACAAGAATATTAATTTTGTGTGTTGATTATTTTAAAATGTTAATTGTTTTTTTTTTCTATTTTCACCTTACCACATGGAAATCATCATAATCTTGTCCTTGTCCATCCTGTCCTTTGTTACTTGGGGTCGGCAAAACATTTTAAAAAAATTCTATTCTCCTCTGTCAACCGTCTCGCTTCTATGTATTTACTTCTCTACCTTTCATATGAAAATAAGACCTGACCTTGTGAAAATGCGGGATACCGGTCGAAAACCTATCAGTTACGAACTATGATGATAGCATTTAAAATAAAGAAAAATTCAAGCACCAATTACAGGCCGTTTACACTAAATTCGATTTTCAAATTACCTACTCCAAAACAAAAAAATAATGTTGAAACAAGCGAACACTGTTTCGCTTTCCAAAGCTGCGTTAGTACCTACTGAGCATACACTATCCCTAACGCGTATTCCAACTCATTTAATTGTTCCCTTTCCAAGTCGGGTTTTCTAGAAGCTTTGTTACTTTCCACCGTACCAAATGGGCAACGGTTGTTTAATAATCTGTAACAATCGCAGATTAGTGGAACGTGACTCGAATGCATATTACCAGGCTTTTGTTGAAACCGTTCAGTTTCGTAGTTACGGTTTGTGTTATCGTTATTTTATGTTATACGTAATATGATTAGAGACCGGTGAAGTCACGCACACATCGGTAACTATTGTTCACTATGTAGTCCAGCCATGCAAACAGTAGGTAATACTAATTTAGATTCTATTTCATATTGATCGAAAAGTAAGAAAAATTTCGAGTTCAAAGTGTATCGGTTCTGTCACTCTTAACTACCGGTGGTACAACAAATACTTTAACTCGCGCCTTGTTCCCATGAGGATAGAGAAACTGGCCGCGGGTTGTACACTAGTTATCGCGGCCTCGACATAGAGGGCTAAGAAGGAACATGGGTGGTTTTTAGTCAGTAGAAGTCTGACACTCCCTTTCGCTCTGCCCAAGAGCGGGAGGCGTTATTCGACGATTTTCCACCCGCCAAAAAAAAAAAAAACGGTAGAGAAACTCCAGAATGCTATCTTCTATGATCCTTGCAAACCTCTTTTGCTTCATAAACAATCATACGAGTACTTTGGTTTGCTGGTTTCGCGTTAAATGCACTGCATACTGCTTGACAAACTTTATCTTAGGAGGATCCGTCAGGTTAGTCAGCGAAATTTAAGTTACATGTGTTTCAATTATTAATATGATTCGCGACCGTAACTAATATGGCTCTACAGAGTTATAATCATTAAGTTCATCGATACAACCTTCTAAGTTAATTTAATTCCATTGAGTGACTTTTTAATGAAGTAGTGTTCATTCTTTCGATTTCCCTCGATGATGTTTTTCTTCTGACTAACTCTTGAGGAAGTCAGGCGTCCCGCCATCTTCTCCTCGGTCTGCACCGACCCCGTCCAGCTGTCTTAGGGCTCCAGGGTTTTTGTACTCTATCCACAGTGCTGTCCTAATTGACCCAAAGGTTGACTGGTAGAGAATGCCTTGTGTTCGCCTATGTACCACTCTTGTACACGAGGTTTAAATAAATAAATAAAAATAAACTTTAAGCAATTTAGTCTCGTGTTTTCGATCGAGCTTTATATACTGGTATTTATATAGTTGGATGATTACACGGCGTATCCAGTGTAATTTAGTTCTAGAGTTGTGTCCAACTGGACAGTCTATTTTTATGTTACATACCGATTACTATCAGTTTAACTGTTACTGTTCTGTTTAAATAGGCAATTTCTGTTTATCTTTTATCAGGCCCTCTCGATGTTTTGGAAAGTTGTTCTGTAAATAACGTAATGGTTTCAAACGGAATATTAAACTTTTGAATTAAATTAAACTGTGTATTTGTGTACGTGTTGGATGGTTGATATTTTGTTTTGTTTGAACGTTTTGCGCCAGTTTGTGTTAGTCTGATGGTTCGGTGCAGTTCTTCAATCGCAATAATTTTGTCAATAAAAAATGTTTGAATTTGTTTTTTGTAGCCATCCTATTTTTTCTCTTTGAACAACAGTTCACGCACATTATAAATAAAAAACCCTACACTAAACGTAGTAATCTACCACTATAGCAGTATCCACGTCGTATAATACTGATTACAAAATCATTAAATTAAAAAAAAAACCACATGACAAATCACATAATTATACCAATCAATCATTAAAGTCAATTAGTAAGAACTATTTCTTTTTTTAAATTCAAGAAACGCTTTTACTGTAAAAGCTATCACACTATCAATTAAAATCATTGGTTCTATAAATTATCTTCAATCAAATATGACCTTAGAAACTCCTGGTCAACACCCAAGGTCACTTACAAGTCAAGGTCAATTATTTCTCAAGGTCACTTATCGGTTTATTACTAATTGTTTTGGACAATCAGCAGCTGGGACAACAATTCACTAAAAGTTTCATTCCTCGTCTGATTCCTGAATCAACATACAGATTGCTTTACTTAGTTTAAAATTAAGTCTGAAACACTATCACTTAGTATTCAATCTGTTTTGAATGGTCTAAGTTGATTAAAGTTATATTTAAGTGACTGTTACTTCGTTGCATAGTATTGAGAAACTTGATTAGAAATAAACGAGGTGATTTGGAATTTTTAAATTGTTGAGTTTAAATTCATAAGACCTTTTCAAGAGATGAGTCATTTTCAGAAATGATATTACGTATGTTTTTTTTGCCGTTATAAACAGTTTAGGCGCAAAATGCCTAATTCTCAAAATGCCAAATTCTCAAAAGGCCTAATTCTCTTAATACCTAATTCTCAAAATGGCTATTTCTCAAAATGGCGAAAGACAATGACCAAAACTCGTACCAAGAATTCTCATGTTGTGTTTTGTTTTATGTTTATGTCATGTTATAGTAATTATTTTCATATTTTTTACGTCATTAAGCGGCTGGGATTTGATTTTTTTGAATGGGGAATTTAATGGTTATTTTGGTTTTTATAAAATTACTCCAAAACTCGGATTTAGTTTACAAAAATAACTTTTGTAAGAGTTAATATGATAAATATTGTTTTACTCCACATACAATATGGCGTTCACACAACCAGTTTAAAAGTCGTTCTGTTAGATCTGTCAGTTGATTTTGACAGTTCGGCTGACTTCACATCGTAGAGATTTCCCTGTAATATCTGTTTGCCTGGTTTTGAGGTTATTTTGGTTTTTATAAAATTACTTAAAACTCGGATTTAGTTTACAAAAAGAACTTTTGTAAGAGTTAATATGATATATAGTAGCCAGTATAAAACACAGTTTGATGTTGATGCAGTTGGGTACGGGATTCCATATATCCATGAACATGATCCTTTCTTCAATTGGGAGTATTCTTAAAAATGAAGGATTTCTGAATGTGTGGACAAATGTCTCAGTCCCACGGAGGTTGGATGGATGTCCCGTTGATGATATCGCCGTCACAATATGACTTAAACAACTAAACAAACAACCTGAACTAAACTCGCAATATGTAGGTGAACTATTAAGTACACCTCAGTCGAGCCCTTTGGGGATCACACGCGTGATGTTGTGTTATGTTTTCACACTTTATCACTTCTAAAATATAAAAATGATTTTTAATTTTCACGCCAAACTCTCCCAAGTATAAAATGGCATCAGCCCTAATGCCGTCCATTTCGATCGTCCAAACATTAAATGGGACAATTACATTGGATCTACAGAATAATGGCTATTCGGGTACCTAAATATCCGGGCTTAGGCGTAGGTACTTACAGTGATTTTCACTACATTTAAAATTACTTTAACTAGTTTATTTTTTTATTTTAGTAGTGATAGTCGCACAAAAACAGGTTGTAAATGCCAAATGTTTTTTTTTTACATTAAATTAATTAATTAAATATGCCAGTATTATGCAAATTGGACGGGCTCAAGATCTTTATTATCTTTAACTTGCTAATAATAATACAAGTATTCAACAACATATTTTACTCACAAACAGAATGCAACCGCATACAAATCATAAATTAATACAATGTTTTTTTCCCACGTAACCTCACACCTTGAAAGCAATCTTCGGCTTAATTTCTTATTACCATAACAGCTGTCGATAGGGCCCGATAAGCAGAAATGAGCTCATAGCAGATCCCTTTTTCAACGCTTGGAAATCGGCAAAAAAAACGTAAGTTCCCCGAACCAAAAAATTGCGATTACAAAAATGGGTATGCCATGTTAATTTTTTACTCGAATTCTCTCCTGTGGTCAATTAAATTAACATATGTTTTACTATCTCAGCTTTTTGATACTTTGATTTCTTCTTTTCGGATATCTGAGTCTTTTATGGTTGGTAATAAAATCGAACGGCGGTCCATACGGCAACTAGTGTGGTGCTAGTATCGCGGATATCTTGCTTGTTTTGTTTCGGATACGTTTTGTCGTTCAAACTGCTGCATTGGGACGTTTGAGCAGACATTTTGTTGCCCGATTGGCATTTCACCTTTTCGTTTAGTTAGCCTTTTGCCAGTTGGGACATACCTAACCTATCTTATTTGTTGTGAATGGCGACCAGTGTCAAACATAGGATATTACTTATTGTTTTTACAAATCCATGTGATTTTCCTTGATAATATTATTCGCACTAATACTGTAAGACAAAAACTTCTAACAAACAGCCATAAAAAGCCCCATCTTCACTCCAACAATAATACAATAAGTTTATCACAAGACTAAACAAACACAAATTTAATTAACTAAAACCCTACCTATATTATTAAGCCATATAACATGTCTCCATAACTCCGCCATCAAAAACATAATCACCGACCAAAGGGGTTTAATAGCAACAAAAAATACCCGAATCCGAAGTCCAATAACGTTTTTAATGAAACAATCCTGCCATTACGATACATTTCAAGTCTGTAGGTACATACTTTTTCTTTCGCAGTGGCCGGCTATTACGACTGGCCATAAATGGAATGGTGGCCAAAATGACCGGCGAAGTTACTCCGCGGACTTTTGATGTTACAAGTACAACACTAGCTTTTCCTCTTGGTAGATTTTGTGTGTAATTTTAATTTTAAGTTCGGCTTTACTGGAGATTATTTTTGTTTTCTGTTTCTGAATAAAATACAACCCATTCTTAAAATCCTTGTTGGATTTTCATGCGTTTTTGCAAAGCTTTTGGGGGATATCACTCGCTCGGATCGTTTTTCCTGTCGACTTTGCCTAGGTTGGCCTGTGGATGGGTGGTGAGCCTATTAATCTTCAGTTAATTTGAGTAGTACCACTTACACTGATACCATGTACTAAGTATTATCAGATATTATGCCGCTTTACAACACACAATATTTACTTACGCTCTCAAACATGCCAACCATTGTATGAGTTGACATGTGTTAAGGTAAGTATATGGTTTAAAACGAAAACATCAACATTTCTGCCACGTTTAAGTAAAGCACATGGTAACTGTTGCTCTTTAGTCTACGATAAAACACTATTATCACTATCACTACATAATTATTATAAAACAAGTCCTCCGGCACAACTGTCTGTCTGTTATATAAACTCAAAAACTACTGTACCGATTTTCGCAATGTTTTCACCAAGGTTCTCGAGGTTTTAGTATACAATTTGTCGCGATAACTGTAATCCGCGCGGGCAAAACCGCTACCATCAGCAAGTCTACATCTACACTAATATTATAAAGGGGAAAGATTTGTATTTTGTGTGTGTGTGTATGTTTGTAATGAATAAACTCAAAAACTCCTGCACCGATTGAAAAAATCTTTCACCATAGGGAAGCTACATTCACCCTGAGTAACATAGGCTACTTTTTATGCCTGTATTCCCGGGAACGGGAACTTCGCGGGTGAACCCGCGTGACGTCCGCTAGTCAAGAATAAAATCGTTCGAACTAAGCGTACGTGACCGGATCAAAATAAATTTAGCTAACAAATGCTTCTAAATGAAATGAAATGCGTCTAAAGTCAGCCAATTTCACACGTTTGTTTCAAAAGTAAATAAATTCATTCATAATTTTAAAGTTGACACAAACAGCTGCAACTCAAACACTTCCTCGTTCATTCGAACAACTTATACAATAAAAGCTACATGAAAATCACACGTAGGTCACAAAATATATATTCACGAACGATAATTTCCGATCGTTGCCGAGTGTTGCCGTGCGTTTCCGAAACTCCCCAAGTTTCAGTGGCAATAATTCTTGATATTTCATACGCATTAATTCACTCCAGTCAGCGAGTGTTGGGCGGTGTTTTATTTCAATCAATTCATTTTAATTCGTACCCTTGCCATCAAGTTTTATGCCTTTTGCGTCGAATTGGAGCAGTGGTTATGTTGTTCGCTGAGCAGGGAATGAAATTGAAAATATTCTTACAGATTGTTTAGTTCAATCTGCAGGGTTGTTGCGTATCTTTTTAAATGTCAGTGGCTATCATAGTGTCTATCAATTAACTGTCAAATGGTAACTTTAGTGTGCTAAACCATAACAATTTAATAGTCAATCGATGGAGACTATGATAAAAAAGGTTCGCAATAGCCCTGCTGGTTGTTTTTCTAACAACTTTTTTTCCTTGCCTCATTATTTTTTGTCACCGGGAAGACTGCAGAAATAGGGACACTCTGGAGGACCTCTGTCTTGTTGTTGTACCCAGTAGTGAATGAATCCGGGCTGAAAAGATGATGATCAATATTTTTTATCTTGGGGTTAGTTCTTGACCTGGTATCAGAGTATTTTATGCCCTTGGGCAGTGGAGTTGGCAATACATGCCGTCAAGAAATATCTCTCAGGCATGCTGTTTTCCTCACGATTTTCCTTAAAGCAAGTGATGGTATACAATACCCACATACCCGAAAACTAGAGACCTATAACTTGGGCTGCAGAATGGGCTGAAACAAAAAAAAAAATCTATAACTTGACAGTACGACGTTAACACCATTACAATATCACAGCTTAACTTTAATAATATGAAAATTTGTTTTAAAAAATCTTACTACATCACTCATCAGACTCATCAAGTCATCACCCAATCAAAAAATTGCGAAACAATTCCACTTACCAACCCACAAGCTATACACTTACATGATACAACATCACATAGCAAAGTGTACCAACACATGCGTGTATCTGGAAACACGTGTTTCGCCCGCATAATATACACTGTTTACACTACCAGCAAACTGCGACTGCCTGTACGATATCAATGTAGCTACTTATGTATGAACCATAGACTAGACTACTCGACTCGTAGCTTTTAACCGAATGGAAGGTTGGTTCAGTACTCGTTACGTATATTTGTGTTATTTTTGACAGCTGTTTGAAAATTGTTAAAAAAGTTCTTCAGATAGTGTTAAACTTCTTTTTTTTAAACTACATTGCATATAGGTACATCGGACAGTCTCGTTGGACAGTGTGTATTAATAACTCATTACTATCCGCAAATTCACGTTTATAAATATTTCTATTCCCACATTCCGGGAATGGAAGCCATCTTGTTTTTTTTTATAGGCTGACCTAGGGTATGTTCAATAAAATGCTAATTACTATATCTTTGAATTTAAGAGACCTAATTAATACCTTACTTGCCTAACCTGCTGAAGATCACAGGTGTTATGTAATACTATGTAAATGCATTAAAATAATACTTCATTTCGCAATGGAACCACTCTCAACCCTTTAAATTACAACCGCACATAAACATTATACGTACCCCGTAATTGATATAGCGTGATGTTGATTTTTACCTCAACGTTTCATAAATATTACCCAGCCGGTAAAATTCGCAATGGTAAAATTAGAGATTACCTTCAATTTACTTTGCCCGTTACTTTGTTAATTTTAAGGTTAATGTAAATTTAATCATCGCAGCGCGTTTTGGCGAATTAATTTACGGAAAGGTATGTATAATATCAATTTCTATGGAAGAAAATAAATTGATTTTGTACCTGTTTAGTTAAAATTACAAAGTTAAATTTAGAAATTCATAAGAAACGTTTGAAATATTCTATCGTTTGTTTAAACTTGTTGTAGATTTTTGCGTGTAAAATTAGATGTAGGTAATAATATAATATCAGTTTAGATCTGAACATAGAAATTACCCTTTACATTCCAATGAACAGATTCTTATACGTAAATGCTAAGAAAAGAAGAGTAATTCTAGATCCCAATTTAAGTGAAACTATGTAAAATATACCTACACCTATCTAACCCTTTACGATCATCATCATCATCAGTCACCTGCCCTTATCCCAATGTATGTAGGGGTCGCCGCAGCATGTCGTTTTTTTCAATACTTTACGACTATCTCATCAGACACCACCTTTCTTGCCGTATCATTCTTCACACAGTCCGTCATACACATACACACCCAACTACACAACACAACACCAACATAACACACCAAATTAACACTTTCCTAATTCCTCCGCATCACATACCAACCAACCCTTTACAACCAGTATTTTTATTAATTATCAACAACGCGTAATCTCACCAATAAATTTATACGGAACCGACATTACATGGTCGTTTCGCAGAAACCCATTCGCAGTACTAACTAAACAAAAATTTCCATGAACTCCCAGTGATTAAGTACAGTCAAGGAAAAAAGTCCTGCATGTACACACGAGTACAAAAGTGTATCCTTTTTTTCACTCGACATTCGGCCGCGTGAGTTATGACTGTGTAGTTGTATTCAAGGAGGTTAGACCACGTATAATGTGTGTTTTGTTTTTCTGCCTACCCTCCGAATGGGAAATTATTTTTTTGTATTTTTTTTTTTTGTTTTAATTAAAGCGGGTTTTAAAATGTTATGTGATGGTAAAGAATAGCGCTGTTTTAATGTGAATACAATTGTTTTAATTTTAATGAGTATTTTCATACATCATGTGCTTACAAAAGAATAAACGCTTTTTTAATACAATGTTTCTCCAAAATACTCGGCAAAAATCTCTTTTGAATCACAACATTGACTTGGTAACAATTTTAAAACACAATTCTCGTTCAGAAGATACCTTATTTATAGATTTGGGCAAAATCTGTCCTCCGGATAAAAAAATTGCTATGTTTTTTCAATACCCCCCGCCACAATAGGACCAACCCACTAAGTCCTCAACCTCAAAAATATCAACAATAGTCCTTGGGTCACCGTCCAATCAATTTGCGTTAGATGTAAGACATACCCTGGGGCGTTTCTCTTTGGATCCATTAGATCTAAAGGTACCTATTGGGTATATCCATTTGACTTCCTTTTTTTGTTTTTGAGAGATCATCCATTACGGAGTTAAAAGGTTTTGGAAGTTCCCAGAGGCACTGAATTTTGTTTGTATGCTTAATGAGTGATAGGAGTATCAAAGATAGAGGCAGTATGAATATATTCTGAAAATATTTGAGGAGCCTAAAGGTTGTTTCAATTTCGTTTTGTAACTTCTTTGGTCTTGCGTTTTATTGAGACACGTTTAAAATGAGACTTAGAAAGGGACAAAGTCTAAAAAGATTTCTAAATGATGTTGTCCTATGATGATGTATGAACATGGACGAAGCAAAAAAGTAGGTATGTAAGGAGCGTAGCAGGAAGCGTTCTGTCTCATGGCTTTTCCCTTGGGTCTATGGGAAAAGCTATGAGTTAATTTTTATGTATGTTGTCCTTTATATTTTACTAGCTGACCCACGCAACTTCGTCTGCGTCATAATAATACATATATAACTTACAACCTTCCTCGATAGATCGACTATCCATAGTAATGTTTTTTCAATTAGGTACCTAGTTTTCTAATGCTGAAAGAAATTTCAAAGTCGTCTGAGTAATTTTTGAGTTAAATCGTCACAAATAAAAAATCTAATCTTTCCTCTCTATAATATTAGATAGAACACAGAACAGATAAAAGAAGAAATACCGAAAAGAGGATACCTCTTTTATTTGTTCTGTGAGATAGAACCTTAGATTACATTATTAAAGTGAGTATGATTATAAGTACCTACCTATCTCTTACTGTTAAATATGCAATCATCATCATCAGCCTATATTGTTCCCACTGCAGGGACTCAGGCCTCCTCTCTAGGAGTGGGATGGGCTGTAATCCACCACGCGGGCCCAGTGCGGTTTGGTAGATGTCACATATCGTCGAATTTTATATAATGCTGCTCATGCTCCACTCCTGTTGGTCGTAGCGTGATGTTATATAGCCTGAAGCTTTCCTCGATAAATGGACTATCCAACACAAACATCTTTTTTCTATTCCAACCAGTAGATCCTGAGATCTTAGCGTTCAAACAAACAAACTCTTCAGATTTATAATATTAGTATAGATATGTTTCAAACGGACAAGACTGATAAAAAAACGCAAGAAAATCAATAAATTTTACTTCAATTAATTAACTTAAACCAAACCAACATCTCAGTACGTATTTGAACTAAGAAAAATTCAAGAAATTCAAAAGTTCAGTTACCTACCTATTACGTTTGTATGTTCTTTGTAATTTTTCGCCTTTATTGAATTAGATTTTCCTCCGTACTTTCCCCAAAGGGAAAAGATATCTGTCAAAATTGTTTAGAAAAAAATTTGGAAAGTTTGAAAAGTCGACAACTTTTGCCAAGTTTTGAATGACTTGGGGCTATAGAAGCCGTGTGCTTCATCTTTTGATATCAGAAGAAACGTTTGTTTATTATTTTGCGAATTCAAAAGAATATTTCGGGGTCCCATTTATTAAAGTATTGGAAACATTTTTTCGTTTTGGAAACCCATTGTGGTTTGTTAGGCTACAGTTTCATTTTAAATATTATGATGGGGAAGTTTGTTATGAATAAATCTTGGTTTGGGAAAAAATAGGGGATCAAAGGTAACGGGTAAGTGGTTTTTTTGTTTAGGTTCGATAAGCATTCACTCCTTGCAAAATACTAGTATACAATTGCATCCAGTACGACTAGAAAATGACCGTTAAATTATTTTTGAAAATCTAGTCAGATGATGATATTAATGGTTTAAAAAAACTGGTAAAAATAAAACTTTCATTTGGGATGCATCAGATCTTAAAAACTAGTATTAATTCCAGTTTTATAGTCTAAACAATATCGGAAATACGCTAGCTAATATACAAATACAATCTTCATAATGTGTGTCAGTGCATGCGTTTGACTGCCAATTATCCTAATGAATAGTGGTCGCGTATACTGCGGTTTACTTTGTTGCGATCAAACATTGTCTACGTACGTAGGGATATAACGTCCATTACGCAAACATAATATATCCTTGTATACGACGATATACATCAATGGCTCCCTCACTGCAAATAGAGCGTTGTTTAATTTGTTATAACATAAATGAATTTGCATTATAGTTATAGAATTGTTTGTTGAAGATTTTTGTTGAAATTGGCGCCCAACGTGGGGCTTACTCTTGATTTTTTTTAATGTGTGTTGAGATAATATTTCGTAACAAAACATGTTAATAATGAGGTAGAACATAGGTTTTAGGGTGCTGGTAAGCGAAGATTTGGTATACCGAATACCAATACGGTAGATAAAAACATTAATATTACGGTTTACGATGTGTCGTTTGCAACAGCAATATTTCATGCAGCATTAAAATAAAATGTTATAAATAATGGGAGCTATCGATAGCAATCTAAACTTGCGAATACCTAAGCGAACTAATACACGAATCGAACAAAATTTTAACGTTTTACGACCGATTGTAATATTTTATGTGAAATCATAAAAAACCACTGTTGAAATATGTCAAACGGGTGTTTCTGTCGCATTCGTAAGTTGACTTCATTCCATTTTTATGTTATCACATTTTTATTTTACGATCTAACAGCATTAGTCTAAAAAGCATTTGTTGCTTACACGCTTTGTTTTCCCAATTCTTCCTTTATTTCTCGCATGTAATCCGTCACATCGTATCCTGCACAATCGAGAAAACTATTTTTCTTTCTTTTTATTCGTTTCACGCGCAATAAGTTCGCGCGTGGATCTCAATCGAAATAATACGATATTCGATTATCAGATCCCCCATTCCGAATTTCTCGTAACAGTAAGTGCGCGTCAAACCGAGCGGCCTCCTCAAAAGACAATGGTAACCTCTCAGTCAAAGGTAAAGAAAGAAAGCGACGAATCTAATAAACGGGCCACGTATCAATTCCGTTTGTTGCTACACATCCAATAAATAAAGGTCTCCGGAACGTCTTACTCCGTACCGTCGTTAGCGTTCATCAATATGATTTGCGGGGTACCGCCAGAGATCACGTTGGATTGGCTTCGCTGTTCGTCCAATTCTACGAAATGGAAGGGTACACCCGTGGGACAGGCTTTCACAATAGACCTTTCCGAATGAGAGCCATTAATTCGCATCTTTGTTTTGTAAAGCCCGGAGTGACACGAATTGACGTTATGTGAGCTCATTTTAACAATAATTCAGTTCGAAAACGCTTTTGTATAAAAACGTTTAAGCTTTGACGCTATTGTCCCTTTCGTAAATCTGGTCAACCTCAACGACGGTCGGAGTTCGTAAATTGTTTTGACAACATTAACCTTAAATTCGGGATAAGTATCCATAAGTCTGGAAGTAAAATCGAACACAATGGGGTGTTCCGAGCAAAAAACAACAAAGAGCTTCGCAATAATGAACGAAGCAATTACCTTAGAGCAAATAAAACTGCCAGATTCGAACACATATAAAACACTTTAACATCACATAATACCACTTCATTGAAATAAATTACGTCCACCCCAAACAATGCCGTATTTCGTTTGTATTTTTTATTAAACAATAGTGAGCGGATCAGAGCAATGTTCGGGATTTACGACTGTTTGCGGAGCGACGAATCTGTTCATATCGGTTGGAAGCGGGTCCAACCGGCCCGCATGAGGCACATAAAATCTCTTCTACTATTGAGCCCATCATAAAAATTTTCCTTTTTATTTCTTCCCAGTATAGATGGCCACTCGCAGCTCTAGAAACACCGATTTATATGGCAGTTGTCAATTCTTGCCAACTCTATTCAGGGATGTTTATTCAAGAAAATGCTTCGCCCTTTTATAAATTCGGAAGGCCGACTTATTGTTTTTATTAAGAGAAAAGCATAATCTTTCTAAAGAATCTGAACTTTCATTTGTGAACGGTCTTTCAATTGCAAATAGAAATTTAAATTTCTGGACCCTTTTTAATCCTTTTGTTTCGGAGACACTTAAAAAGATTATGATAAGCGGCCTAAATAAAGTAACAACTTAAACGTTTCGTATTATGCAGTAATTTAAAACTCATTGCTGTAGCCGTCATGGCTGGGGTAATGTTCCAGAAAACGGTTCCACAAAATTAAACTAAGCTCAAACCGTGGTCTCGCTTCCTGAATGGTCCCTTATACGGTTTACATCGATAGGGGGGGACCGGGGATCAGAAAATTTAACATTTACGACTTGCCCGTTATATTTTTATAGGCAGTTCATAAAATAACTTTTCCGAATACATTAGAAAGAACGTTTAGCCTTCCAACGTTTGCTCTCGAGTAATATATTTAACATTTATAGGTGTTTTGCATAAGCTCCGAGTGTATAAAATGTTTTCGGAATAAGTTTTTGATGTTTGCGTGAAAGTATCCTTTAATGGTAATGTACCTTTTGGGGGACAGCCTGGATTGCTTGTAATATTTCCAATGACTATTAGCTTTTGATGTTTTCTTTTCGTTGTCTATAAAAGTTATATGACTCAAGAGACGTGGGTAAAAATAGTTAACGAAGTTAGTGAATGAATCGGTTTCATGTCTCTAAATCTAATCTGAAAGCCTAGACTAGGGACAATGGCTTTACTAGCGTTTCGTATGACATACCTATACTTTGGTGTAGATTTTATCCAATACTTTTCTGACTTCATCGTTATCGGTGATAGAATGCTCCCTTGTCTAAGCCTTTTTATTAAAACAACAATCATTATTTGTTTGACATGCTTGTTGATTCTATTAAGTTATAATCAAAAGCAATAGAAGCAGCTGCTCATACTGTAGCAAACGAATCATTGTGTCGTCTAGGCCATAGTTGCATTAAAAAATCCCGTAGCGTCACCAAAACTTTAGGTAAGCCAAATATAATGAATAGTCTTCATTTTTACTCCACAAATATAATAATATAATTAACCCACAACGAAATACGCCACAAAGTTAGCTAATAAGTCATAAGAGATTGATACCCGCAGGATTCCGCCATTTTTCACGCCACTCCTGAATTCATAACTCCATGGCAGAACGCTCACCATCCCGCCTCATTCCCCACAGAGCTTCGCTTATGATACTGTCATGAGCCTTTTATATACCATGACGTACGTCAAGAATATGGGTATGTGGTGTAGTTTTATTATTAGTTTTTGTTTATGTGTTGGTGTTTTTGTTTTTGTTGGTGATCTTCTATACTTTGTGTCTCTTTGCATCTATTGTTTTAAAGTGTTTCGTCATTATTGATGCGTACGCGGTGTAAATATGTACTGTTAGTTATTGTTTGTACATTATGCTTGCCTACTATTACAAATGTTGAATTATTACCGTATCAAGAACCCTCTGACGCTTATAATATTTTGGTAATGTACAAATATAGTAGCAATGAAGATTTTAATTAATTATGTCTTTAAAAATAACTATAAACCCAAATGTTTGCATGTCACCATATTATGACCAAGTGTTGTTAAGGACCTAGATTATTTATGTTAAGTCCGAAATTGTACCAATATCTAATAAGTGCAAATAAATTGATTTGATTTGAAGATAATAATATGTTTGAACCCAGTCAACCATCTTCAGATTACTAGCTTCATTCTTTATTACATATTTTGTTCTGTAGACCTTTTTTTTTTTTTTTTTTTTTGGTGGGTGTATAATCATCGAATAACCCCTCCCGCTCTTGGGCAGAGCGAAAGGGAGTGTCAGACTTCTACTGACTAAAAACCACCCATGTTCCTTCTTCGCCCTCTATGTCGAGGCCGCGATAACCGTTGGACTACCCGCGGCCCCGACAGGCGTCGGCCCTTTCGGGCCCCTCCCATGTTGCTGACATCTCTTTGAGGCGCGCGTGGAACACGAACGCGCCGTCGACACGGCCTGTTTTCGTCGTGAGACGGACGGACGGCGAGTTAGCCCATCACTCACCGTCCACAGGCCCGCGTCTACGGTGGCCGGAGGTCATCGCGGGACCCCCGACGCCCGGAGCGCCTCCCGCGGCGGCTGGGACGAGAGGTTCTCTCCCTCTCGCGTTCCGCCACCTCCTTCGCCAGCATCACTGCTTCGCAGAAGGAGGCGACGGCGTCCCATTCCTCCTCGCCCCGGACCATGGCTTGCACCAGGGCCGGGCGCGAGAGGTCGCCGCCGCCGATCGCCGCTACGAGAACACGGCGGGGCTCCGCCCAAGCGGGGCACACCTCCACTGTGTGCTCCACCGTGTCCTCCGGCCGATCCTCACAATGGTGGCATCCGGACGTTTCCTCGCGCCTGATTCGGTGCAGGTACCTCCCGAAACAACCGTGTCCGGTGAGGACCTGCGTCAGACGGAAGGTGAGGGCGCCGTGGCGCCTCTCAAGCCACTCCTCAAAGAGGGGACTTACCGCCACTATCGTGGCGTGCCCTTTGTTCTGTAGACCTTACCTTTACTTTTAGTTCTCTGCAAACACTAGGTCTAGCTGAATAAATCTTTTTCTAATTTGAATGCGATCGTGTACCAGCAGTATCTCACATCTTTTAATTAACTTCACTGGGAACAGTCTTCTGTGATTCCCACTGGGGATATTGTACAACCGCAAAAAATGGTTATAGCGAATTACAACACGGTTTAATTTTGTTTTATTGGACTTTTTATGGCGGGAACGTGTAACTTAGATTATATGAATTTGTACTTTATTATTAACGCTTTCTGGGTTTACTTTCGTTTGTGGAGCGAAGTATATCAGTCTAATGACCGCCATTGTGGTAAATATGTGTGGAATTGAATATTACGTCAAGCCTGCTAGTGCGTTGTTTATGTTTGGTTTTAATGAAATGTGTATGTGTAACAGTAATGAAACAGGGCACGGTATAGCGTAGAATTCATGAATATACATGTGGAAATTTCCAGTAGCTTCTATAGTTTCGAACTAAATCATCTTTCATAAATCCGCCACAAATATATTTATAACGAATACAGAGGTCTATTTTCTCACAATCTATAAGATGAAGAGAGAACCGTGCCACGCTCAATATACGCCAAATAAAGCTTTATCATCGCTCCAATATTCCGCATTCGCGAACCGAATATGCCACTTGACACACTGCCAAGAATAAATCAAATTTTCTTCGAGACCCACCGAGGAAGTCCTGCTAACTTACTGTCCTATACCATCTGCTTATCTATAGCACTGTATTACTGACGTTTAAGGTCGGAAATCCTATGGAAGTGGAGGAAGGAACAGTTGAGAAGTATTAATTGGAATATTAAATGAAAGAAGGTAATTAAGTGCAGGGGATGTGCAAGTGGATAGTGAATTGTTCATTGCATTGTGAGAGTGCGTCAAGACGGGCCGCGGGTAGTTCACCGGTTATCGCGGCCTCGACATAGAGGGCGAAGAAGGACCATGGGTGGTTTTTAGTCAGTAGAAGTTTGACACTCCCTTTCGCTCTGCCCCAGAGCGGGAGGGGTTATTCGATGATTTTACACCCACCAAAAAAAAAAAAAGTGCTTCAAGACTATTGAAAAAATGATTTGGTTTGTTTTTGTTATAAATGTTGCCTGCAATATAAATAACAATTTATTTGTTATGAAAAGGACGACCAATACAAACTGAGTTTTGAATGCGTATTTTGTTAGTCAAATATGGACATCTATCTGCGTGTATAACTGCCAAATGAAATTAAAATTCTGGCAAACATCAAACGAGCCTCATAATTGTATCAATTCACCGTTACGTTCTGGAAATACATTATTTTGCGAAAAGTTCGCATTGTTGGACCAATGAAAACTATATCTGAACCCACGGTATCGTGGATACTAGGAACATTTACATTCCGTGCTCAGTTTGTTTTTAAATTCGACTCCGTTGAGCTTGAATACCCAAAGTATTGTTAGACTGTTCCAAATACTGGCAGTCATTATCCGATACTATCGTGTTTAACGATGACAGCTACCCTAACGTCTGTTCTTTTGTAAAGTTCTTCAGCAATTGTTAAAGTCTTGTCTTCATTCCACTCGGATTGCTTGACGGGTACTTGATAGTTGAATATTGAAATCTTCAAGAGCGTTTTCATTTTCGATTAAGTCTCCTATTGTTTTATTTGTGTTCATTTTGATTTCGTCTGGTTTGATGCCTTCTTGCTTAATAATCTTTTGGTTTCTATTTCTTGTTTGTTATCATCGACGTTAACAACTTTATCTTGTTTTAAAACAAAGTCCTTACAAACATAACAAGCTCATAAGTTGTTCGCGCTCGCCGACGATACATTGCCGTCTTCAGAAAGTATTAGTTTTAATCGTCGGGCCTCGACCTCGATTATTCACTGCGGCACGTCCTCCGGCTCTATCTACTAATCCCCCATCCCTTACCAGTGCACCCCTGGATTCTAGTTCAGCATTTTTTTTATTTTCAACATCAACAAGAGATGAAAACTTTACCGCAGGCCCCCGCGAAACTTTTCATCGACTAATCCCGTGGTGGCCGCGTTAAATTCTCGATTTACTTTGTTGCCGAGCTCAGGCTTATGCGGTAGCATATTTTTCAACCAATTCCAGCGGTTTTATAGTGGATTTGTGAGGGTGTTTGTTATCGTTAGTTGGCGAAGTTCTCGCTGGCGATCCATCTGCGAGTTTCCGTATCACTGAGCCCACTTCTGAGGCGCTTTTGATGTAATAACAGATGACTGATGTCTTATCTTGATGGTTTTTATTCTCAAATTTCAAAGTAATAAAACTCTCCACTGGCCTCAGTTTATAAAAAGATACAAGATAGTACCAAGGTGAAATTACTTTCAAACTTTTATTGAAAAACAGCTAGGACCCGGTCGTAACAAAGTTTCAACTGACCAACGTCCAACTTTTACATCGTTTGCCTCTGTTATTGATATTGAGAACCCCGCGGGGGTTGTGCCTATAAAGCTGCAGATGCCGCACAAAAGGTCCCTGTACACGGCATCATTCCAATAAATAACCCGGAAAATTGTCTCTGCATACAAACAAAGAATATTTCATGTGTAGTTTATATTATACGCGGGAGTCATCTTTCTTAGCTTTCACGTAACTTTTCACCCGAGCGGCGTTATGTCTAGGCGTAAAAAGTAAGTTTTTCGGTTGTTTTTTTTCTGCCCCCTCCACTTCGCCCCCATCTACCCGCGATCCGTTTAACGTCACTCTGTCTTTGACTCCCACGCCGAGTGCACGTGCCGATCTGATTTATGGCTACTGAATAAATAACTTCCGATACTATTTTTCACACCATCCCGCTATGGGTGTTTGTTTGTATACTGGCGTATTATTTGTAGCGGTGGGATATCGATGGTTCAGTAAATATTTGATCGGTATCCACTACCGCTATTAATGTAAATTCGATGCGTAATTTATTGTTATAATTATTTGCAGGTATTGTTAATTGATGTCGAGGGAGACGCCTAATAATTACTGGCGGGATATAACATCGCACACGTGGTCATTAGGCTAAACTGAATATTTAATTAATTTTGGAGTGTTTCGAATAACAGGTATTTTAGTATGGCAAACAGTTTTCTTTTATTTGCTTACACAATCACAACCACCTACGCCACTGCATGTCAAAGAATAAAAATCTTTTAGTTAAGTTAGGCGAATTGATATTCTGTTGTTAGCAACAACAAAAAGAATACGAAGAATTATTGAAAAATCCTAGTTGTTACTTTGGAAAATCTATTGAACAGCAATATAATAAATAGATTTATACGAGAAAATAACCGTAACTGAGTTCCGATTCATGTGTTATTGTATCTAAGAAGAAGTTCAGCAAAAACGTGACCGAAATAAAAGAAAACAACATAATAAATAAAATCTAAAATAAACACGGCATTCAGAAACTCCAAACGAGACATGCAGTAGGTACACACACAGTCTAAATAATTCATAACATTCGTATATCGGATATAGAGTCGCGAACACTATCTCAATGTTTATTTACCCTCCTACTGAAACTCTGCCATATAACAGATTGGTGCAGAAGATTAACTCCATACAAAAATTGAAAACACGCGCAAACGTACTCCCCAGGTCCTATGCCGCATTTCATTTCTTCCCAGAATTTGATCCTTATTAAAGTATCTAATAATGCTGTAGGTACAAAGGTCTTTTTTTCGTAAATCAATTCGATCTTTGACTTCACCACATTGTAAACAGTGACAGCAAGCGCACTGGTACTCATTTCTTTTGACTGGCGTGAAAGTTTTTTTTAAAATATTTATACCTATGTATCAGGTCACGAAGACCAAAGACACTCGATGGCATGCCTGATAAAAGATGTGGCTAGAAAAGAGTTGACTTAAGAGATCACAACTGAAGAGTTGCTGGAGAGTGTCTCGCCACTTCTCCTCCCAAGCTACAACATCTGCCTAGCCATTCGCCAGACGGTTTTCAGTCTGCCAAATGTAGCTCAATATCAGTATTTTAGATGGAATGACTTCCGTCACCCAGTTGGTACTGGGTAATACGGTAAACTGGCTGTCAGACTTTCAGGCCACTGACTGCCTCCTCTCTAGCTACAACGTAAAAATAGTAGAAAGTGGGCATTATAATGAAAGGCTTATTATGTAAATTTGACATTTTGATATTTATGTCATTTTTACGTACAATAGTGCTAGTGCTTGAAATCGACCTGCTGTACATTTTTTTCTGTGGCTACTTTACGCTTCACCTGACTCCTGGCTTTGAATTATTAAGTCGACTACGTTATTGCATTAATGTGACTCAAATACGACGTGTAATTATGTTTATTTATAGAAGAAGCTAAGATGGCGGAAAGTTTTTTTAGGGTTTTATTATTATTAGTAGCGAGATAGAAATTATTTTTGATGGAGTTTTGTTAATGTGCTTATTATTGTTATGCAATATCCTGTTCGTAGTACCTAGCAGGCTACCCTTTTTTTTAAGTTCTGCATTTTTTTTTGTCAGCAGTGCAATATTCCGATTATAAAGGTTTGAATTTAGATGAAATAACCCATCTCAAAAGGTTAACAAATAAGTCTCCTAATTTTGCATTCGATTTTAAGTGTCACGTACTAGTTAAAACCGGTATAAGTAACCAAAGAAAATGTTATTCTTATCAATTAAAACAAGAGAGTCAATTATGCTACCTTTGTCACAATAACATCCCTAGGAAGCAATAAAACGTCCCCATTAATAAATCATTCACGCCAACTCCTTACCAAAAAGAAAAATCTCAAGAGAAAAAAAAAGAAAGAATCTCAACAATAAATCCTTTCATTAAAAACCTCTTTTACATGCGAGGCATTACAAGTGTCGACACACAGACAAATGCTCGCAAGTCCCTTGCATAGCTCCACGCAATTTGTTTCAATTCGCACCATTCACTCGCTCTTTCTTTCACTTGTTCACTCGTTTGGTCACGGTGGTTGCACGTTCATCAGTCTTCGGTACACCTCTTTTGAATGTAGATTAGTGTGCGAGTGAGATAGATATGGTTTTGAAGGGTAAGATTTTTATTTGCTGTTTCATTTGGGTTGAATTGTTTTTTGTCCGAAATTAACAGTGTTATTTTAAACAGCATTACTATGAATACTTCTGAATAGATACACCAATACTTTTTGAGAAACTAGCAATACACTACTTAATACCATTTTCTCAAAGCATTCTATGCTCTTAACGTCTTACCAGGTTGCGTAGAACTTAGCAGAAGTACGGAAATGCAATGAAAGGTATCATAAGATTCTGCAAAAGAGTGTGTTCTAGATAATTTCCCTGAATGAGGTCTTAGTATCCTTCAGTGAATAAAATAAAATCAGTCTTAAAATAATGAATTTAAAAAAAAATGTGTCGTAAGTTCGTTTTGAGTATGAATTTGAGTGGTGTAAGATACGAAGAAGACCAAACAAATCAATCGTTTCTTCGTCATCGTCTTCATGAGTAGGTAATTAATGTTTAAAAAAAGAACTAAATAATCAGCATTTAATATTTAAACATAACTTATGAAAATTTTAGCAAAGATATAAAAATAAAAGAGAAATTAAAAGAATTTTCCGATAAATTTAGATACGGCGACACAGTGTAATCGGGTTCCAACATATCGGGACATTTTGACAGAGTAATAAGGTTTGACGTAATCAGTAAGAAGAATACCAAGGTTCCACAACCCACCTGAATCTATCATTTACATCGTAAATGTTACCATTGTGACCCCAAAGAAGTCTGTCTCCTGCATCGTTCTTTTTCACTTCCAGTTTGAGTCCTTGTTCATGATGAACATTTATTATAATGAACGCCACACTTCCATCATCTCCAATCACAGGCTCCAAGTAATATTTATATTTGTCATTAGCAGAATATCCCTCATTCATCTTCCCTGCCCAACATTGTCTGTCTCCGGCATAGTCCACATCGTCGTCCATTCTCATAAACCTATCGCGATAAACGTCGTTCAGTAGAAATGTGAGCTGTAGGTGTCTGTCACACGTGGGTAAGAACTTCCAGCTCAACTCGTCACTAGTTCGGGGCAATGTCTCGTCACCCCAAATGGCTCTATCACTGTTCTTTGAATCAAATTCCGAATCTAGCTTCAGAGCCTGATTGTATTCCTTATTGACTATTACCACGGCGTCCTCATTGACGATGTGTTGAAACGCCTTGGGAAAATGATTGCGAACAACATCTCTAGCACCACCATGCCACAATTTATACGCGTATGTCACGACGTTTCGTGGAACAGACCTGATAAGTTTATCGACACTTTCTTTAATGAGTTCGCCAGCACCTGCGTTTACGAAGCTTCTACTCACATTCACTGCGCTGTCATAATTGCCGTTAAAGACATTATCATACAACAACGTTTTTTTAAGTGGAGGAAAATCTTTTTTATTGAGGAAGGCCACGTGACTATTAAAGTGCGTTGAGTCGGTAAGTCCTTGAAGTTCGCTGGGTAGTGTCGCATCTTCACAAGGGAGCAGTCCTTTTTTCTTTAATGCGTCGGCGAGCTCTGATATCTTTTGCGCGTCATCATGAACGCCGTATACGACCACCTTGCCGTGGTCGTTGTTGACGATGCGTGCGATGTCGGTGACGCAGATGCTGGTGAGGCGTGATCCAGCGATGGTCACGGTGAGGACCGAGTTGTCCTTGATGTATGCGCTGGTGTCGCAGTCGGAGTAAGTAGTGACGGGTATCCTGTTCGGTATCTTCTTGTCCCTGTCCGGGCCACTGCTCACCAGTCTATATTGATGATTGACATTGTAGGAGTTTGGAAAGCCGCTAATGCTTCCTTCGCTGACAACCCTACCTTCGCCCCAATAGTCAACATGTTGAATCAAGTCGTTGAGGGAAACGGGTATTTTCACCAATTTGTGCTCGCCTTGGTGAGGAAGCCCAGAGTAAGGGAACATCAGGTCAATGTGGGTGCTGTAGTTTGGTTCGTCGGCCTGCTTCCAGACGGTAAAGGAATGCATTTTGGCATTTAGAGCGTAGATGCATCTGAAAATAATAAAAATAGTAATTAAAAACATATTGGAACAAAAGAATACCTACTTTTATCCCGGTAGAACTATCCCTTGAGACAGTTAATGAAACACGCGGGCAAAGCCGCGGGCATAATCTGAAACAATTGAAGCAAACGGTTACGGAAATGAAATTTAAAGCTCAGCTATTACTATTTGCAAATTCATAAAATATGAAAAAGTAATGTACTTAATAAAAAATAATTAAACATCTTTAAATCGAATGGAGTTCTGGCGGTATGAGTTACTGGAGACCTATATTTTTTGCAGCTAAGATTTTTTTTTTTGTAATGACATCAATGGAAGAATCCTCCTTTGGTAATCGAATGGCATTTAACACAACAAGTGATCTGAATAACTTAGAATCAACAAAGACCAAGAGCTAATAGAAGTCTACCAAAACTCATTTACAATAAAAAAAACGTTCTCGAACACTAAGATTTTTGTACTTGTACAATGAAAGCTACTCACCTAATTGAAGTACTACCAATACTGGTACGACTGAATAGTGCTCAGGGGTCTTTATAGGTACTTATACTAAATGAGGAAGGAATCTAGTCAATTAGGTTTATCAGTTTGGGAAACCACAATAATACAATGGGAACGCAATCAACACAGTGGGGAATTTCGGACGCAAAATAGTAACAAAAATAAAACAAAACATACCATAATACCTAATTATGGATCCTACCTATTTTCCTGCACACGGGTTTTTTTTCACCACTACTCTTGCTGGGAGCAGCGATGGCCCAGTGGTGGCGGCCCCGACTTACGAACAGTAAGTCGTGGATTCGAACCTAGGCAGGTGAATTACTTTGTGTAATTTATTTCATCACCTCTGTACTCAAAAACGGTGAAAGAAAACATCGTGAGGAAACCGGCATGTCCTAGAACCAAAAATTCGAAGACTTGTGACATCTACTAAATGAAATAAGCTACATGTTTATTCATTTATTAAGGGTTTACCTAATGAATCTTTACTTAATATTATGAATGCGAAAGTAACTCTGTCTGTCTGTCCCGCTTTCACTCCAAAACTACTGAACCGATTCAAATTAAATTTAGTACACAGATAGTCTAGAGTCTGAGAAAGCACTGGCATACTTTTTTAATGTTAAAAAGGGTTGTACGGGGTTGAAAGGAGAGATGAAAAGATTACTTTTGGTCGCGATAACCAACATCCACACGGATTAAACCGTAGGCATCAGCTAGTATAAAAAAAACACCAAAATGTCCAAAATAACTTTACTTTGGAAGTCGGTGACTTTGTTTGTTTCATTGACTATTTTACCGACTTCAAATACAAATACAAATCATTTATTTGCATTACACAGGTTCAGAGGATGTTATACTGGTTTTTATAGTACACTGTATTATAACTATTTATAACCATGTGTGAGGTGTACAAATACATTATTAGGAATGTATTATATGACAGAATTATTCGTTTGCAAAAGTTATAAAATTACAATGTCATTCACAATATAAAAGCAAATGTCATGCAAATTAATAATGTCATAGTAATTTTATTATCTGTCACTTTTCTTTTTTTTAATTAATAGTATAAAATGAAGCATAGTTCAAGAGTCATTGACATATTTTAGCATACCCAAACATATACTGGCTCGGTATTTACGTAAATAGTCCTAGATCAAATTTCTGGGAAATGTCAGCCCAAAATAGATCGTCTTTCTCAAAGACCTTAAACAAAATTGTTCAAATCGCCATAAATTGCTTGTCATCAAAGGCACGTGTAAATCCACAGTTCCGCATACTTAAGTCCGATTTCAGGCACGTTTTACTCCAAACTCAAGTAAAGAATAAGCTCTTAAATCGCCCCGAATCAAACCTCAACGGGCCACGAACTTACCAGAGACAGAATGCGAACTGAACATGCTTCCTTCAACTATTTACAAGACAACACCAGCTGGTATGCTACTTCCAACTTAGTTTTAAGCAAGTAAGGTTGGTTTTTCAGTGTGTTGGCCTTAGAGTTCTTTGTGACTTCGCATCGTGAATATTGAGAAGGAGCTCTTGGGAGTTTCGGAGTGACATGAGCTGGGATACAATGTGTCATACCTAAAGAGCATACGAAAACAGGCTTTGGTGTGAAACTTGACTTAGTAGAGAAAACATGTTGAACATTTTAACGAAATTATTCAGTGTAACGTTAAGGTGTGTTGTTAAAGAAGCGATGTTCATGGAGTGTGTGTTGGTAGTTCTTTGTAAATGTGTTAAAGTGTGAGCGTTTTAAAGTAAAATTGTGCAGCTATGAGTGCACTTTTTAATTTTTAACATCATCATCCGCATTGATTTTCCCCGAAAATCCGGATGCAGTGTTGCCAAGATAATAGTGGATCCAATCTTACTAAAGGGTATCGTCTAACCCAGTACTTAACGGGTTGTGGAGGTCACATAGGCAGTCGCACCATGTAAAAACTGGTATTCAGCGGTTAGACCTAAAACCGACCCCTACAATTTTCAGTTAATGCAAGCAAATTATGATGGTCCTGTACGTGACCAAAAGGTACCTACCTCAGCATGGTCTTACGACATTTACAAAACATACACACACACACACGAATAGAGAACCTCCTCCTTTTTAGAAGTCGGTTAGAAACGGATGCCGCAGCGCATATTACACAGTAACTACTAACTAATAAACAAAATAATAATTGAAAAGAAACAAACAATAGTTAAACTGAGCCCATTTTCACAGCTGTATTACAGAATCCGTTCGGTCCATCGTTAAATTTATATTGGATTACCCTATTAATTCTGCGTAATCGCCGGCTAAACTAATTAATATCCCTCACTCTAATTCAGGATTGAAATTTAATAGTTTATCATGATTATTAACTCGCTGTTGCGTTTTTCGATTAAAGAGATGTTTGTGCTTTTATCAGTTGTATGTAATGTAGTGACCCAACCAAGCAAATTATGCTTGGTTGGGTCACTACATTACACCTGAAAAAAATAAAATATGTCGATACGAACCAATAAACGAAATAAGAAGAAAATGTGATCAAAACTAGTGGAGCTGTGTGGAGAGTAAATAGCGAAAAGCCGTATGATTCAAATCGGGTAGCTAAATAATTTGATGTTCCACGTTTTTCACACACGTGGCGAGAATATGCGCGGTAAATCAATTGCTCCCGAAAATAAATAAATTCTATTTGCATACCCATATTCCACATACGATGCAGTGAAAAACTGGCCACAAATAAATTCAACAGTTTAATAAAATAAAAAAAAGTTTAAAAACTAAAACCCGACTACGACTAAAAACGCAGACTAATAAAACCGCGGTCTTAAAACACAACAAGCAAAATCGTCTAATAAGTAGATAATTTGATAAATTATAGAGGACAGTCGTAGTCACATGCCACTTTGCTAATGGCAACTAGCAGCTGACTTCTGTGTCAATGAGAACGCCATGAAGAAGCATCAGGTATCAGTTGCATGCGACTACAGCTGTCCTCTAGAATTTATCAAATTATCTATTTACTAGACAATTTTTCTTGTTTAATACTTTTATTGCGCGCCACGTCACAACTAAAACATATTAAGTGACGTCTCATCTCAGGTGGTTCACGATACCTCTATTAGGGCTATTAGCTTAATTACGGGCCTCAAAATGCCCTCAGAGAGGCCTCGACACTCGTTAAGCCCAGGCCTGTAAGGCCCACGGGCCCGACCCGTACCGGCTCGAGGGAATTGCTAGGAATTTTCAATTGGCCGTCATGCGTAAATATTGTTGAGTATCGTGATTCTTGTGTAGTTACTCCTGCTACCAATAGTTTCGAGTGCTTAGTTGAAATTCTGATATTACTTTGTGGATATTTCCAGTTCATTTTGCTGATTCGCGTTTAGAAGTCAAGTTTTATTGATGTTTCGAGTTGTACGGTTTGGTATCTACATAGGAGCTATTTTCCTGTAAATTTATGTTTGGTTACGAAACAAATTGAAGGGATTATTTGGTATTGTTGTGTTTTACATTCAAACAAACTTCCCTTAACTGAAAGTAAGCAGGTTTTCATCCGATTTAAGTTGTTTGAATATATCTCAATGAAACGGCTAGGCAGATGAGGATCGACACTTCCTTGACTACTCACTATTTTATATCCTCATTTAATTCATCGTAATTTCAGCAATTTAAAAGTTCAGAGTCACGTAATTCTAAGATGAAGACCATTCGAGATCTATAAACATTATTTATCTCGTGCTTGCTCTATAATAACGATGTCTTAGCACATGTGAAAACTAAGTAAAGTTTATAAATATTGGCCTCAGCGATCATATTCTTATAGTCAAGTGAGCTAAACACAACCCCATCACACAAAACTATCTCATAAATCCATATCCATTCATAAAAAGCCATACAGCATCTGTCTACTGGCCAGAAATATAGCACAAAGCTACATAATATGTATACTCTCGCAGATTGGCACACAAGCGAAGCATGAATTTGACGAATGACTATGCCTGAGGCAGTGAAATACAGATATTTACCCCATTAGTTTGTCCCCGATATTGTGGACATTGGTACCGTGTATGAAATGTACGTGGAAAGGAGGTGGATTGATGGATAAGATGTTAATAGGTTATTTCACCCAAAAAATCTAATTAGCCCGTCAGATAGATTTTCAAAAACTAATGGACACGTATTTTTTGTTTTTTCACTTAAACAAAAAATTAAGACGATACAGTACTTCGAAAAGTCGCGTCAAGTCGTGTGACGTCACAAGGTTAGTACTTTTTTACACATCTTTGACACGTTTTATTTTCGTCAATTTTTATTAATTTGATAAGACAAAAAACTCGTACTTATCCAATATTTTTCGATAATCTAACAGACTGACTAATTAGTTTTTTTTGGTGAAATACACTATTTATGAATGATACTCGATTTGGAATTGTCAGATCTCAATTTGAAATTACCTTTTGTCGACTATCGTTCTGTGCATAAGATAATATGGCACGAAAAGAGTAAAAGTAACGTGTCAGCAAAAGCAGCCAATAAATTTTCCACAGCTGGAACATAAGCCTCTTTTCTGTGAGTGGGAGTTAGTCTTAAATCCACCACACAGACCCAATACGTGTTGGCGGAAATTAAATGATAATAAAGAATCTATGCGCTGACCTCCAGAACTCAGTGGTTCTGCAGTTTATATAGGCAGGCGTTCCATGAAAAATGCAGGTACTCAGTTGCAACCGGTTAACTAGGAAACCAACCCTAACACAGTTGGGAAATAGTTTGAACAGATCATGATCAATAGCGAACACAGTTGGGCGTACTTTTCTAGCAAATTTCAGCCGTGTCTGTTAATTTTAGTACTCATTCGTTTCCACACCAACAACCCAAAAGCTTAAAACCCAAACGAAGATAAACACCCCAAAAATAATCACTAAAACATCGGGCAGAACCCACGTAAAGGACGGCTCGTACCAACGTAACATATATTTATTATTCTCTCTACTTTGACGGGCACAGGTAAAAGCCTTTTAGATTAACCACTGCACTGTAATGAAGATAAAGGGCTTCGTTATGGTACTAAATACGTACCAGAAGTACCACTTCACTTAATGCATGGTGATGGTGAATATATGTATGGTCTTAGAAGCTTTTTGCAGTTTTCTTTTAAGCGTATTAAGGTGAAATACCAATATTTTACTAAAAGCTACTAAACACTGATAGAGTATATGTTTAGTACAAATATTAGTAGTAAAAAAATAAGAAGGAAAAGTTTGTGTTTTTAACCGTCACTCTAAAAATATCTAAGTGTTTACATGTACGGTGAAATAAATAAAATAAAAATAAAAATCTTTATTTCAGACCTAAGCAGTCCATAAGTAGTTAGTGGTTAGTAACAGACTGTGCTTACATGCTATGTGTTTTTAGTAGTTAATTCTATTTTACATAAACCTATACCTAATTTTACCCAGTGCCTTTGGATGGGGCTACGCAAACGTTGCAGTAGGAAAGCCATGCGTACGTGCTTTAGCAAATATTTCAGACGCACTGCAACGTCGCGGCAACCGCAACAGCATCCTGAAGGCGTTGTTGTATCGCACGCGCAGAACGTTGTAGGCTCGGCTCGTATGTAACACCCACAGGCCGCTCGTGTAGAAGGTCTGACAGAACGCTTTAAATAAACTGATTTTGACGTCTGGCGTGCAGAAAGCAAACCTACGGGCGAGCATATTGCTCCTCGCCGACAACGCCCTGCGCTCGCGTTCTATATCCCCATCATCACTTAGGTCACTGGTGACAACATGACGCAGAGGTATTTAATTCAGTTCAACGCATTTGAAAGAAAGAAAGAAAAATTTTTTATTTGTCGCAGAAACATACATGCATACAGGAAATAACACAATACACAAACAACGCTTAACAGATATTAAAAAAAAGTAAAATACAACAAGCAGGGAAAATAAAAAAATAAAAAAATATTGCACATCGTGACTGCGACAAGTAGGTTGCCACTCAGCAGGTTGCCTTTGAGATATACTGGAGGTACACGGCGGAGTTGTTCGACTCATTAAAACGAAGGACTCATTATTTGATTTTAGTTATTCTTGTACCGCTCCTAGCACAACAAACCACGTCGATCTGGTAAAAAAAAAAAAATTATAGCCCACTGTTATCGGGAACAGGGTCTAAGCTACAGGCGCGGGCGGTCAGAGGAGTACCGCTTTCTGAATCAAGCCCTTGATCCAGCTGCCTAACAAGACTCTCCTCAGATATTGATCGAGGCTGTTGCCAATAGGGGATTGGACTGAGTCAAAAAAATATGATTCTAATTAGTCCGTCAGTTAGATTATCGAAAAATATTGGATACGTGTTTTTTGTTTTATCAAATTAATCAAAATTGACGAAGATAAGATGTGGTTGTGACGTCATTTGTGGGTAAAAAATGTACTATCATATTATAACGTTTTCGAAGAGTTCACGAGTTTTCGAAGCACTGTACTGTCTTCATTTTTTGTTTATGTGAAAAAAGAAAAAATACGTGTCCAATATTTTTTGGAAATCTATCTGACGAACTAATTAGTTTTTTTTTGTCCGATCCCCTATTAAGCCATTGGCTGAAACGACTATCGACACTGATCGTTGAGTTGAATAAGGGAGTAATAAAATAAACCTTCTGCGTCTGTTATACACAATGGCCATGTTGTCTACTAAATAAAAGAAAAAGTGTAAGCCGTAACGATGCATTGTGCTAATTGGGCATGCGATTTTGTACTTAGACTGATTTATTTCTTAATTATTCACTGTAATTGTAAAGAAACTTGGAGTAATGTTCCACGATTTGTTTGCGGTGAGGAGGTTTTTGTAATTCTTTTGTAGTTGCTGTCTTTGTGATGTGGAATAGCATGCTTTGGGTTTGCGGTTGATTTTGAACGGGTATTTGGGAGTAATTTATGTTTTCTAGAAGTAGGTTGTACGTTTGGTCCATGATATTTTTATGAATCGATTCGTTGTATAGCAATTAGTATGGAGACTTATGAAAGTAGGACTAACTATAGTTTGCTGTGTTTTAGATTTAACTTTAAAGATTTAGAAAAAAAAAATACTCCTGGATTTAAACTACTTCTGATGAGAAATATAAAACATAACATCACGTAATCCCCGAAGGGTTAGGCAGAGGTGTATGATGAGTGTAGTAAACAAACACTATTTAATCCTAAAATATATCGTCACTTTAAAAAAATGCTTTGTGTTTATCGTTTTCAATCCAAGATTCCAATGAACTGAAAATTCGTTAACCCTCCGTAACCCGCGAATTTTGAAGTTGTTTGAATTTAATTTGTAACTTCTCAATATTTAATGTTCGAGTTCCAAGTTTGGCCGGTACCGAGTCCGCGATTTACTTTACTTGTGTATAAATAATATTTCTTATTGTTTATTTTCTGTGGTTGTTTGTTTTCTGGTTTAAATAATTCTTGGTATACATTTCTTTACGGTTACTGTTTTAATTCGTGTCTCTTACACGAAGCTATCGTAAAATAAAATTAAAAATTGTACTGTGTACGGTTAACCTGGCACTCAGTCCATGATTGTAAACCTACTAGCCCTGAAATGAATTAAATGTTTAAAAAAAATGTATCAGGAATTTGACGTGCATACATAATAAAAAAAAACCGCTCAAGTGCTGGCGGACCACGCATAATGTAGGGTTCCGTAGTTACCCATAAAATATGTGAACTTACTAAACTGATTAACTACTCTGCCTACCTGCCTCCGAACTATGATTTTTATTGTATAAATAAATCAAACAGCAAGGGGTGTGAAAATAATAACAATAATTTATTTTACAGGCATCAAATTCCAAATTTACATAAAAAATACAAAATTACATCAAATTATATTACACAATATTCATTATATAAGTATCATACATTATTTAATGAAGTAACTAAATATATCACAATAATAAAATAAAATAAAAAATCTCGTATTAAAAGTCAAGTTATAAAATCCTTACCTACGGTTGACACTCCGGTGGACTTCTCGCCAATACCTGCGAACCGGACTGTTCTCACTAAGTTCAGCAGTTGATTAGTCGACTTTCTCAGAATGCTGTTGAACGAAGCTACGCGCGAACGTATTACGGCACAGAAGTCCGACGACTCTCGCTTCAGCGAACATGCTTGACGCACTACAGTACCGCGGAAAAGAGGGGTCAGGCAATGCTAGTCACAGACTGTACAACCAACCTGGTACTCTATCTACAATGACATACATACCGTCACTAACGAATCGACCCAGTTCCTTTGAACAAGAAGGCACTGTTTAATTAATAGGCCCACCCATTATATATCACGAGATTTAAATCGTCAAGGCCTTTATATTACGGTCGTCAGAATTACGCTACAAGACCTAAAAAGATTAACATTTTTATAAGTTCACTAAGGCCCCGAATTAGCACTAACCTCGGTGAAGACTTATAAGGCTTAAGATTAGATTTATTCTACTGCCATTTTCTGGTTTTTCATGCGTATCATCTTACTTTGTAGTAAATATATCACTTGATTTATAAAGATTGGAAAAATAATAATACAATAGTATAAAAACTTCCGTATTGTGACTTATGCACCGAACTATCTGCACAGTATATAATATTTCAAGCACTGCTTATTTTATTTTATATACCTAATATTGAAGCTCTTGGCTTTCGTACATTTTTCACGGGTGACCACTGAAAACCAGCGCTGTGCTGTGGGTGACCATAGCACAGCACCATGCTGAGTGGCGAGGCAACCTACTTGTCGCAGTCACGACGAGAACATTTTTTTTTAAATCCCTGCTTGTTTTTTTTTTATATAGATCAGTTAAGCGTTGTTTGTGTATTGTTTTTTTTCCTGTATGCTCGGTATGTTTTTGCGACAAATAAATATTTTTTCTTTCTTTCTTTTCTTTAGTATTGTTTTTTTTTTATCGTACTGAAATGTTTACCTCAATCGATTCGATTAATTATCAGCCAGCTTGAGTGCCCATGGGTACTAATTGTCCCCTAATGTTTCTGCTTAAAATTGCTCCTGCAAACTAAGTGTCCCGTAATTTTTCCATTTATCCCAGATGCGCAAAGAAACACAGGTGTAGATATTACATAGTTAGTGTCTTACAAATATTCAACTTTTACACATTTGTTTAAACCATGTTAAGGTCACTCAAACAGATCACAATTAGATCCAGGACGTTAGCCTCGAGTTCCTACCCTGCTTAGATTTATCATGTTACTACTTACACTGGCTTTCAGTCTAACCGAATGCAGGTAAATACTAGTATTTTAGATGAAGGGACTGCTAATCTGACCTAAAGAAACACAATTCAACCGTTCTCAAACATTTCTACCAAACAACAGTGATATAACGTTTTGCATAACACTACAAAAGCACTGTTTTACATTTTTCACGATTTACTGACCCACTTCGAACGACCCAATTGCAGCATTATTGACATTGATAGATTGGATTCAAGTAAATATTGGTGTTGATGTTAAAAACAACGGACTGTTGTAGCTATAGCCAGGTTTTTGTGGCCAAGCTTTGAAAGAGCGGTTATTGCTGGGATATTAACTTTGTGCTGGTTATTTTTGGAATGGTTAAAAATATTGTGGGATTTATGTATCGGCAATACGACACCTTTTTTTACTGTGAGTGGGTTTGACTTCAAAATCAAAAATAATAATAAAGGGATTATGCAAACACATGACTGGCCTGTTGGTCTAGTGGTTAGTGACCCTAACTGCTATGCCGGAGGTCGTGGGTTCGATTCCCACCCAGGACAAATGTTTGTGTGATGAGCACGATCATTTGTTCTGTGTCTGGGTGTAATTTATCTATAATATGTATGTATTTAGAAATATATAAGTATGTTTATCAGTTGTCTAGTACCCATAACACAAGCTCTGCTTAGCTTGGGACTAGATGGCGTTGTGTGATAGTTGTGGAATATTATTATTATTACATCTAAAATAATAAAGGGATTATGCAAACACATCTAAAATAAAACAACGAAAAGAAAGAGAAGAAAAACTGGGGGTTAATGTGTCGTTCGGAAACTAACATGTCTGAGAGATATTTCTCGACGGGATGCAAAAGTCAAGTCAGGCGCTAAGGGCCCGGCTGCGGGTAGTTCGAAAGAGATCCCGCGGCCACGATACAAAGGGCTAAGAAGAAGTCTGATACTCCTTACCGCTCTGCCCAGAGCGGGAGGAGTTATTTGATGATTTCCCACATGTTTACCAGCCTCCAAAAAAAATAAAAATAATAAGTGGCTCAGCTATTGCGTATCTTTTAAATGACAGTGGTTATAATATATTTTAATTGATATTGTTTTTTTTTTTTTCTAGTTAGTTTGTAGCCTACCACAATATTGTCTTGTTTGACCCTAAGGTTGACTGGTAGAGAATGCCTTGTGGCATTAAGTCCGCCTATGTATCACTATTGTGCATAAAGTTTAAATAAATAAATAAATAAATAAATAGTGTCCATCAATTAACTGTCAAATGGTTCCATTTTGTACTAAACCATAACCAATTTGACTGTTAATTCATGGACAATATGATACCTACTGACATTTAAAAGATACGCAATAGCCCTGCTGGTTAGGCACTAACCACACGATAAAGAAACGACAGACTGTCAGTGACATAGACAATGGACGTCTATCACAGTTTCCTCGCACACTTGCAGGCAATGTCCTCAGACAGTAGTCAATCGGATTACATTGGAGAAAGAAAACGCGGCTTACGTTAATGGGCATCTCGGTGCGGGTTCGACATTTGAATTTACCCTGCTAAGTCGACTTGTCGTAATTGAAACGAAACTTCCGACTTGACTTGGCTCCTATAGTCCTTTCAATTTTCTTTTCTGACTTGACATTTTTGCCAAAATTACTGATCTTTATGGCAGTAGTAATAAGGTTGCTACGTTCTCTGTCCCACAAAATTGTCAAGTGTCAAGATTGTTAAGTCTGACACATGTATAATAATTTATCTTTGTTATAATCAAGTTTTGTTTTGGGTTGCAGCTTATGGAGGTAAAATAATTATAAAAGGACTGTAGTGGTATAATGTGCGTTCGCCATTGCAGTGTTTTTTTTTCGTCGCCAGTATTCGAGTTATTATTCCTCTTTTTATATTTCACTTTCATAAAGCGTGTTGAGGTTTTGTGTTCTCTTTTATTCGTTTTTTAAAGAGCTTGTAGTTAGGAGAGGTTCAATATTGACGTTATTAGCTTTTCTTTTGTTTATTTAGTTTTTCTGCGCTAAGGACAATTTTGTAGTACTAATTTAATTTGTATTTTTTTAATTTTTTGCTACTTTGCGTATTACATCGCATATTACATTTGTATGAACGTGGAAAAACCGTACCATTTCACCACACGGTTGCGCAGTAGCTGAGCGATTGACTGCTGCGCTGCATGTTGCGGTTTCGATTCCCGCAAGGAACAAATATTTTCTTGGTCTACATAGTTGTCCCAGGTCTGGCTGTTTGTGTCTGTAAACGCATCCACGATAATTTATAGAGAGGCAAATTTAAACTACTCCCATTTGAAAAGGCGTGACTTTAAGTAGTTATAAAAACCTCAACCAAACCCTATATTAATCCCACCACAAACCACAATATTTCACCGTAATCCTAAAACTAGACACAGAATAACCATAATACCGCGTTATCGCGTTAACCTACTGACAAATTGGCTTGCCATGAACTCCGGACTTCCCCGCACATAGGTACACCCCGGACATATATCACATAGATAAGACTATTACTCTGTAACCAGAGATAACTTTTATTGAGTTGAATAACTGCTGTAATATTTCGTTAGTCGATCTCTTTCTGTGTAAAAAGTGCTATGTAATGTAAGATAGCCGTTTGTGCAGTGTGGACTTGCGCTAATGGGCAGCCATTTTCTTTTGTGGACGTGTTAAAAGGCTAAGGAAATATGTTCCGTGGATGAAGATGACTTTTCTGTCTATTATAATAGAGTTGACGATATTTTGGCGGGATTTGATTTATTGATTGATTGATTGATTTCGGACGATTTATTTTGATGTGACTCGAGAGTCATCGTTCTCTTGCCTTTGTACCAATTCATTTTGAGTCGGTGCAGTATAATAATAATAATAATAATATTCCACAACTATCACACAACGCCATCTAGTCCCAAGCTAAGCAGAGCTTGTGTTATGGGTACTAGACAACTGATAAACATAGGTACTTATATATTTCTAAATACATACATATTATAGATAAATTACACCCATGTCTTCTTGTTCCATATATGTTAATGTTACTCAAGAGTATCTTACGTTTAAAAGGTGGAAGAAAACCTAATATTCTGAAATTACTTCGTGTGCCGGAACGCAGATCCACGCGAGACACAATCACTTTTTAATTGTGTCATTATACTCGTCATTTCCAAAACAAAAATAGCTGACGTGGCCCAAAAGGCTGCTGAACTCAAATGGGACTGGGCAGGACATGTCTGCCGCATACAATCTGTGGGCCAAAATAGCAGGAAACTGGTGCCCTGACACATTGAGACGGGGTCGTGGCAGGCCATGAAGGAGATGGCGGGATGAACTATATCAGTTCCGTCAAAACTGGAAGGATGACTCTCGGGTTCGCGAGAAGTGGAAAAAGTGGAGGGAAGCCATTGCCCTGGAGTGGGACAGAGCAGGCTAGTAAAAAAAAAATACTCGGCATACCAAAAGATAATTGTGGATGGCTATAAAACTCGATGATGATTAAACATGATTAAATTATTTTATCTGCCTTTAATGTTATGCAAATAAATAGCATACAATTATTTTCACATCATAAAGTCTAAGACAAAGATTCTCCTGATCATTATTAAAAGCTTCAACTTCAAACAGCCAATTCACAATCACTCTAATAATTCCGTTTTCGACCCTCTCAACCCTACATATTTTAGAATCTCCATAAAGATTATAGATTTAATTTGCAAAAGCATCCACTGTTGTTTTTATTTGGACGCCGAGGCGGTTCGCAAATGAAAGGTAAACTCATTCAGAAAATGGAGGGAAGATCTTGATTCGTGCATACTTTAAGTTTGTATGAACCTTTTGTTCAGTATGCTTTTGTTTGAGCAGAATTCGTTATGCGTCGTATGTCTTTTATAAAGCTGGAATTAAAATGCAGTCTAAGTTTTTGGTGTTAATTTTTACATCGTCATCTCCATAAGCCTTGCATCCAAAATATATCGGGGGTTGGCTTCTAGTCTTACAGGAAGCAGTAGAATTCCAGAATTTTACATGGAGTGACTGCCTATCTGACAGCCACGACGCGATACCCCTTGGTAAAACTGTTTGTCAGACTTTCGGGTCTCTGACTGCCTGTAACGACTGTCAATGTCTAATGCCAGTCTAAACCAGCGGCATAACGTGCTTTCCGAGGCCTAGAGGGAACTCAGTAGTTGAAAGTGGTCTTTACACTCCACGGCAAGCCAACCAAGGCTAGCGCAGTTCAACCTGAAGATCGACCTCCAGAATAACATTACAAATGATTACTTAATAAAATCACACTATCACATCACACTAATATTATAAAGACGAAAGTTTGTGAGTGAGTGAGTGTGTATGTTTGTTACTTCTTTACGTAAAAACTGCTAAACGGATTTGGATAAAATTTGGTACACAGATAGTTTATCACACTAATATTATAAAAGCGAAAGTTTGTGAGTGTTTTTAGTGTGTATGTTTATTACTTCTTAACGTAACAACTGCTAAACCGATTTGGATAAAATTTGGTACACCGATAGTTTATAACCTGGATTAACACATAGGAAAGATCTTATCCCGATTTTATCTTCCCGTGGGATAATTTTCGAGTTGTAGCGGGTGAAGCCGCTAGCAACAGCTAGTAACTAATAAAATAATGTATTATTAAGTTAATGTATTTATTTCATAGTAATTACAGTGATTGTATTATAGAATAAACTAACCTATAAAAGTAAGTATTCAATTTAGCTAGACAAAATGAATTACCTTTTACGAGGCCTCACCTGTTTTCAAGGCTTTCACGTGTAGACGTCGGTATCAGAGTAATATGAAGAAAAAAAAGAAAGAATATGTGACGTTTAGTCGTGATTTTGGTGCCTACAAAGAAATATTAGTTTTAATATCGCCGATATGTAGGCAAGCGAAAGTTATAGGTAGACCAGTGTTGTTGTTCTATTTATTTATTTTTGTAAAAGAATTATGTTTACCAAAAACGGAGCTGGAGTTTGGCTCAATCGACTTTTGGCTTTGTATTGTGAATGTTAACTTACCATTTGTACTTGTAGCTGCACTACGAAAAGAAAATACAGGCTGGCACAAGGCCATGGAGATTGCTACAAGTAAATAGAGACATACCTATGGCTTTTATAATTTTTTTGGGTTTGGGAAATCATCAAATAACTCCTCCCGCTCTTGGGCAGAGCGAAATAAAGTGTACTAAAAACCACCCATGCTCCTTCTTAGCCTTTTATGTCGAGGCCGCGGTATCTCTTACAACATCCCGCAGCTCCGACGGGAGAGACATATGCCTAACATGTTGGTTTATTTATATTCAGGCTGTGGATGATGACGATGATGAAGTACTTAGATTAGAGATAGCTCATTGCCTGGCAAATGTTTAAAGAAAGGCCTATTATATGGATAAATGTAATGAATCCGATTTCACTTAAATAACATTCTTAGCATCTTACCTTATTACCAACTATTTCAGCAGACTTTCTCAAAGCAAACACCAGAACAAATCTCGCGCTCCCAAAATTAACCGCCGACAACAATTCCGTATTTGTCCACTAAAACAAACAACCATAGCTAAGATTTACAATAACTTGATTGAGATAAAATACGATTATACCAGGGCTTCAGGGGTCCGTACACCGTGGTTGAAACACGACCAATTTTAAATGTAACCATAAATACAGGAGGAATTTCCCGTTATTCCGGGAATCTGTCGCGTTCCGCTTTCGCCCGGTTCGCGATCCCTGCTCGTATAAATGTCTTAGCAGGGATTGTGTGGGGTGAATTAGTATTGGTTTGTGATTTTTGTAGTCGTTTGTAGTTTTATCACTGATTGGTTTGTTTTAGGGACACTTTTGATGCTAATGGAGTTGTGTTTCATTTACTTACATGAAAGAAAGGAAAGAAATGAGCAGCTAAAGATATTGGATGTAATATTTTAATAACTTGTACCTGTAATTATTTTGAAATGAAGAAATAAATGGCTAAGACACTTGCTTTTTTTAATTGGGACAAACAAACCACTGCAACTCTTGAAACCCAGAATAAACAGTGGCGACCACTATCAAAGCGTCGAGACAATGAACCTCGACCAAGTCCATTGAAACAATTTCTAACTGTCTCGAATCCCACAACGAAAATAATCAGAAAAGAATAGCAGAGTAGTAGGAAAAACATATATTTTCCAATAACTTTCACAGTGAACGCAAGCTTTTTAAATTGAATGTCTATTTCCATAAGAAATACATCCAAAAGAAACGAACACACACACCACACAAACAATCCCAAAATCCCCACCCATTCTGAAATCGGTTGAAAGTGGAGCAAACTTCAAAATCTGCGCGTGGTTCGCGTCTCGTAGTTTAATTAAATCGGATAGTTGTGCGGAACCCTTTGTCTAAGTCTCATTATGTGCAGGATTCTCGTCCCACGTCCCGTATGGGGAGTTGAAACATGGCGGTATTTTTGAGATGCTGAGTGAATCATTTATTAGGAGGTGTGGCTTTTATTAGCATAAGAGATGAACTGTGTTAAGATGGATGAACTGTGTTAAGATGGATGAACTGTGTTAAGATGGATGAACTTTGTTAAGATGAATGGACGTGTCTTATGAGATGACGAGTAACAGAGAGTGTGGAAGACGAAGACATACTGCACCGACTCCAAATGAATAGGACAGTTATCAAAAAAAATCGAATTAGTCCGTCAGATAGATTTAATATTTTGTTCCTAGCAGCGTTTTTGGTCCGAAGTCCTTATACATATAACAACTTGTAATAAGTCAGACAGGCAATGTCTAATTTATTACACTAAGATATACAGGGTGTTTGGTAGGGAGCTGTACATACGCCTAGGGTAGAAACTAGGGATAGTCTGCTACCTACCCCCGCCCATTATATTGACCTTGGCCTCAAGGTTTTTTTTTAATTTATTATTATTTTTTATTTGATTTTTTGACTAAAACTACCTGTAGCTCAAAATCTATCCATGGGACCGGTCGGCTAATGGTCTTGTTTTAATCGTTAGAGTCTTAGGGTCCTGCAAAAAATTATTTTACACCAGAAAATTGTGGAGAAGAAAAGTTATGGGGCCTGAAGTACCGTAGTAAGGTAAAGAAATAATTTTAAATTAAAAAAAAACCTTGAGGCCAAGGTCAATATAATGGGCGGGGGTAGGTAGCAGACTATCCCTAGTTTCTACCCTAGGCGTATGTACAGCTCCCTTCCAAACACCCTGTAGTTTCCCCAAAAATTTATTTCAATTAAACACTTGAAAGTCACCAATTAACAAGTTCAAAGAATAGAATGTTCGACAAAAAATTGGTGTCACATTTGACTTTTTCAAGTATCGATCTAAAAGTAGTCCAAATATTTTATTTTTTTGACTAACCTTCAATACAAAAAATTAAAGCACAACAAGACATCCATCAATAAAAAAATCCCTTACCTTCAAGAATAAAACTCAGCCAACAGCCAATCCGACCCACTTCATAAACACTCTCAAATTAAAAGATGTCTGGATAATCAGATTTCATCGTATAAACCGGAGCGTTACCCTGAAAATCCATTAAAAAGAATCATTTCACCTTGTTACGGTCAATTACTGAAGTTTTCTTCGAAATTCTTTCAAGGCGCTACGTTCTTTATTAAAATAAATACATGGGGCACTTAATTCAGAAGTTTGGGGCAATTGTAGGCAAGTTCATGCATACCCAGTAATTATTTGGCTGGAGTAGGAACGGTTAAAGTTTTTGGCTTCAATTACTCCCTGGAGTGACTCTTTGAGTGATGTTTTTCATTAGTACAATTGTAGAAATGGTTTTAATTTGTAGGAGTTATTTTGTACAGATAGAAGACTTAAGGTATATTTAACACTAGCTGTTGCCAGTGGCTTCACACGCTACAACTCGAAAATTATTCCATGGGAAGATAAAATGGGGATAAAAACTATCCTATGTGTTAATCCAGATTATAAACTTTCTGTGTACCAAATTTTATCCAAATCAATTCAGTAGTTTTTGCGTGAAGAAGTAACAAACATACGCACTCACAAACTTTCGGCTTTATAATATATTAATATTAATTTATAAGTGTGGTTGACCCGTCGGGGCTGCGGGTTGTTGTAAGAGATACCGCGACCTCCAATGCTATTCTCTAACGATACAGCCTTGTTGGCAGCGCTGCCGCAGCGGTGAAACTTAAGTTGGTATTCACTAACCTGAATGAAGCTACACTAGCGCTCAAGGCTGTGACGGCCGTGAGTTAAAACTAACCTACGGAGTAGTACGGAGGGCAAATTGACAGTTCTTGATACATTTTGGTATTCACTAAGAAAAAACAGCGACGAATACGCTTACGACCTCGCCCGCAGCCTCGCCTACAACTGTCAAATCCAAAAGCTACAATAATCGCGCGTACTCTTGACAAAAACATTAAATTGTACTTTAAAATAAAATTTATATTTCGATTCTTTTAAATCACGTAATTGAAAAAATGGCAGCTTAGTCAGTGGGCAATTATGTAGGCGAGATTTAGTTAATCAATTATGGCGAGCACGTCATATTTAAGATTCCAAATATGCTTTCCATTCTTTTCAGATGTTGAAAATATGTTTAGATAGGATATAAGGGATATAGGATGGATGTACACTAAAAACAGCGCTCCTTTTCACTGGCTTCATAAAGTTCATAATTTATTTGTCGGGCTCTGTATAACATTATATAACAAACTGCCATCTTCTTTTCTAGACTTGCCATTTAATGCGTTTAAAGCCATAGTAAAAGCGTTTTGGGGGAGTGTCACTTGTAAATAAGTAAAGTAAATTTTGATGTTCGAAAAGTGCTGATTATCAGCTTAGTTTGAATAAATGAGTTTTGCTTTTGATTTTATACTCTTTGTTATTAAATTAGTTGTGATTATTATTAATGTAGAGCATGAGTAATTAAATGAGATAACTACTTAATTATGTCTTCTTTTTATTTACCACAAAACAATGTGTTTTAAAAACATAAATTATTTTACATAAACCTACATGGCACCTAGGAAAGTCAGAAGCTAAGTACATGATTGCAATTGTTGTTTCTTATTCGGTTGGTTACTCTTATAAGAATAATTGGCTTTTACAAAGTCTTCAAATTACAGTGCTATTAGGAATGGGAGAGTCATCAACAAGTACCAATCACTAAACAAATTAGACAATGGTCTACAAATTTACAGTCTAAGCCTAGAACATTCTCAGATGAACAAAATATAAAATAATAAAAAACCTACATTATTTAAATCATGTACTGGATTACCAAATCATCTTAACAAGTCTGAATTTTCATATCCTGTCCACAAAAGCCAAATTTTATAGACATAGGCAACTTGATATAGAAGCAGATACTATTTATAAGAAATTACCTGCTTGTTTTAGTTAACTTAAATTTGGGTATCACAATAATTTCATTTACCTACTATGTGTATATTATCTTAACATCTATCATATACCTACTTAATATCTAAAAGTAGACTTAAATTCTATACATAGATGGTTCAATTTAACTCCCTCGTCTCATGGATGCACACAAATCCTGCAACGCCTGGGTCTGCCTTGACCATGCCTCACTTATATCCCTAAAAATCTCTAACATCCTCTGCTGGTTGTCGATCAAAACTCTTTCATTTTCCAAACGCCTCTCCTCAAGGGCGACAAACCGTTCAGTCAAGCTCGCCATTTGTGACTGCCTTTGAGAAGGTGGTGAGCGCTGGATCAGACGGCGTCGTACCGTTCGACGCCTCCGAGGTGCTGCAAACATAAAAAAATTACTTAGTAACTAGAGGCAAAACAAATGTAAAGTGTTCATTATTATGTCAGTATAATAGCAACACATCACTCTCTGAACGAAAAGATTTTACTATGTAGTATATGTACCTACATATACGAGTAATATAGCATGTTGATTAAATTAGTTCTAAGTAAGAAAGAGTAAGAGTTGAAAAACTATCTAACAACAACTTGGCCCAACCTGAGAATCAAAAGTGAGACCACTACTATGTAGTGTGTTTTACACTAAACAAATAATTTGCCAAAATAAAAATTGTAATGAAGTTAATCTTACATGAAGAGGCAATTGGGGCATTACTCCTATGAGGAACTGCAGGTCTGGCGGTCTGGTGGTCAGGTGAGGATCCAGCCTTAAACAGCAACACAAAAAGGTTTGTAAATTTCCATTAAAAAAATTGTAAGACTTTTATTTAAAATCTCACCGTTGGTTCCATATTAGTCTGGTTTTCAATTAATATGTCCCTTTGCCAAGATGGGCCTGGTTGTACATCCTGCAAATGTATTTTAATTAGCATCATCACATTTATTTAGAATGTAACATCACAATATTATATTTTATAAGAAATAACTTACTGGTATGGAAGGTGTGGACTGTTCAGTCTGGCGCAGTATGGAAGGTGTGAATTGTTCAGTCTGGCGCAGTATGCTTGTAGTAGTATGTTCTACAGGGAGTTGCACATGACTCTACAAAATTAAATTTGTAAATTACAACTTCACTTTCACTTAAGTACAGTTTTCAAAAATGGTGTAAGTAGTTTAAAACTAGTAATACCTACCTGAAGTATGCTCTCTGACACTGGAGTTGCATTTGCCTCCTCTGTATCATCTTGTAAACTCTGCAAACAGATGTAGACTTAACAATTTTTTGGAAAGTAGGTACTGTTTCATGTGTTGAATTATATTTCATTATACATACCAAGAGCACAGCATCTGATGCATTTGGCATGTCAGGATTTGGTTCAGGTTCATAAGCAGGCTAAAAATAAAATTTATGAACATTAGATTGATGTTTCAGGAAATATTTTACAATATAATTTTACTTTATAAAGATTTGATAAAATTAAAACAAGCAAATCATAAATACATGAAGGTCAATTTCTAGCTCCCTGTCACCAGTAACAAAGCGTTCACCACCCATTATTGCAACTATTCTTTCTTCAATTGCAGAGAGAAACCCTTCCTCCAGTTCACCACCACCTGTTCGTTGCATAGCCATTCGTATTTGACTAGCTTTTTTTCTTACCGTTGACTTCTTATCTTTCCAATACTAAAAAATATATCCAATGTCTAATTATCAAGATTTCACATTTATAGTATCAATAATATTATATATTATCTTATAATTGGACCACAACAAACCTTTGACCATTGCTTCCAACTTTTAATGCAGCCACTTCCATCGCTGTTTAACTTGACAGCTACTTCTTGCCATGCTGCTTGTGTGCGGTCTCGGGCATGAGATGTTCGAGGGTGCCCTGTGGCAAGCCAACGTCGCTCTTCTAAACTCTCTAATAACATGTTTACTTGCGCACGGGATGGAATCGTACTTCTTGGCATGCTTAAAACAAACCAAACTACTTCGATTATTTCCATGTTAAAATACACTTTAAAGTTTCATCCCCATTCACCCCTGCCGCATCCCTATCCATCATTGTTTTACGGACATAATTATTACAGATGTAATACAAATACTAGTTAAAGATTATTAACTTTATTAGTAACCAATAACAGTAAACGTATAATACTCACATAACAGTAGGTGTATTTATCCTCTTAGACACAGAAACCTTTGTTCAAAGCAGTCGCTGTTACAAATTAGAAAGCACATAGAAGTTTTTAAATGAAAAATTCAAGTGGTTTTGATAGCGTCGCTTGTTGATACTTGAGTGTTTTGACGTTTGTTTGTGTGATTGGTGATTGGTCGCCGTGCGGCCGAGTCGCGTTATCGAAATAGGTAAAGGAATAGTCATTCAGCTTTAAAATGTAATAAGAAATATGGATTAAGCTTATAAAATTATCAAATATGTTTATAGTTTTGCTCTATTACTTAAAATACTTCAAGATAGACCTTAAATATATATTTTAAACCCTTATAACTCTTAGTCGAGATTGATCGATTATGATTTAAAGAATTTGTTCCAAGCCCTAATTCGTCTACGAAACCAGCGACGGGAGGATGCAGCCTTGAGTTCGTCGACGACCACAACCACGTTAGTGAATACAGTTTTAATCAGCGCTACACGCTCGATCGATCTCAAAGCTGTCTCGACGACGAGCTCGTCGCAGCTTACAGCCATGAAATTGTCTTTTAGAGAATAGCACTACTCGACATAAAGGGCTAAGAAGGAACTTGGGTGGTTTTTAGTCAGTAGAAGTCAGACTCTCTCTTTCGCTCTGCCCAAGAGCGGGAGGGGTTATTTGAAGATTTCCCACACCCCAAAAAATAAAAGGTATATTAACATTTAAGCTGTCCACGCTTAAATATATATCTTTTTTTTTTTGCTTCGTTGGTGTAGTGGTCGCAAGCTGGACATCTGTTCATAAAGTCCTATGTTCAATTCCCAGGACTGGCAAAGTGCTATTGGGTTCTTCCACCAGGAATTGCTCAGGCAGCCATAGAGTCTGAATTTGTGCCCATGGTCCTCATCAAATGCACCTAGGTAATATTTGGCCTTAACCTTGTTTTCTTAAAACACCTATTTCTAAAATAAAACATTCGACCGTTAACCTCTGAATTTGTTCTTTATCTTCATATGATCTCTACTTTCACGCACACAATACTTCACTTCAAAGTTATCGCGTTATACCCCATACATTGCTGCTCCACTTCGATCTGAATCGTCCAATACGGTAGAAAACATGCAATGTACTGCGGAATCCTCTTCAGCAAATTCCTCGGTATTACATTTTGAGGCCCTGTTATCGGGTAGTTCGCGTGCCTACTTTATTCAAGATTTTTTTCTTTATTCTCAGTATAAAAGAGCCTCCAAGGAGTTTCTCCGGGAAGTTTTAATGTATATAAAAGCTTCGTTTTTCCTTGTTCGATACTTTTTCGAATATGGTATCTGTGCAAATTCTTTCGCGATTTAAAGGGGTTTTTATATTGAATACGATAGGTTTTTATACTTCGATGCGATTGATTGGTCGGACTTTTGAAGACAAAGTGCCTTTTGGACTTATATTTTAAATTCTGTGTCATTGCCATACAATTACCCATTATTATCTACTACTCTGCGTGTAACCTAATAAAAGAAATCTTCACGACTGCATTAGGTACGCCTGTTTTTAACGGAGAGGTTTAAGGATAGGCCAGTTTTGTTTAACACCTATGTAATGAGAGTCGAGCGTATTTCCATCAACCGTGTGCCAATATCAGTCTCCGGACATCTCCTGACAAATTTGTAATGAATAACCGCAAGGATATTTTTTCTGACTTAAAAGTCAAGACCTCATGTTCATTTCAAAATGACGAGAAACTGTTAAAAAGTCATATAACAGAAATAGCACAGGTTTACGTAAAACAAGAAAAATCCCAATTTCTTTCTTTGCCAAAATACCGCTATCAAGTTTCGTGAGCAAACAAAAAATAAGACTCACCGAAAAGTAACGGAAACTCTTGTTTTTTCAATTCCGAACTCGTTTCGTATTACGATCAACAGTTTTCTTTAAAACAACCCTCAAGTTCTTTGCTTTAATTTCGAGAACATGGTATAGGCACGTATAGGGACGTTCAGAAGGTTTACTTGGCTTGGCTAAATAGTAACACGTGCACGGTTAGACCTACAATGATGGAACCTCTGAGCAGATAATAGGGTAGTTAACAAAAAAAAAACCAATTAGTCCGACATATAGATTACCAAAAAATATTAGACACGTATTTTTTTTCTTTTTTCACATAAACTAACAATGATGACGATACAGTGCTTTGAAATTCGTGTGACGTCATACTCTAGGACATTAGTATGACCTTTTTGAGCAGTCAGTGACGTCACCAACCCCCACTCAAATCTTTGACGCGTTTTATCTTCGTCAATTTTTATTGATTTGATAAAACAAAAAATACGTGTCCAATATTTTTCGATAATCTACAAGACGGACTAATTAGAATCACATTTTTTAAGTCGGTTAACATCCCTATTGCCTGACCATTTATTAAAAACCTTTTCGCGTCTTAGAAAGGATGTTTAACCGTTGGATGCGTATGTTCTTTATATAACTTTGACGGTCAGTCTTACCAAGGGGTATAATGTTACTCAAAAACTGGGTTGTGGAGGTCAGATAAGCAGTTACTCTTATCTGAATAAGATACTGGCATCCAGCTCCATCTGGTAAGACGGAAAGCCGACCTCAACAAAGTTAGGGAAGGCTAGCCATATGGTATTGAAAGTCAGCAAGATGATAGTGGAGCCAACTAGAGACCTCAGACAAAGAGATCTTAGGAAAGCTAGTCATATGACAATATGGCCGGTTTTGGGTTTTCTGTACCACGTTGCGCCGCAGTCAAAGTGGGAGCGGAATAGCAAATTCTCGATCAAACGTTTATTCATTATGGACTGTCGCTCATTAACATTTATTTAGGCAGAAGACACACGGTCGCTGAGAGTGGCGAATAAATGTGCCTACATAATTTACAGGATGGTTATTTTGTTGGGGTTTCTGTTAAAGTCAACTGAAGTGGGACGTTATTATTTGCTGTGCTAGCTCTGTCTTTGGGTAATTATTTAGTTTCGTCTATTCTAATGAATGTGGTAGAAGAAAGAAGGTTTAGTTATTAATTTATTTGAATGAATATTTTACACTAGATTCTGTCAGCGGCTTCGTCCGCGTGGTTTTCGATAATTGTCCCACGAGATCATACTATCGGGATAAAAACTATCCTATGTGTTAATCCAGATTATAAACTATCTGAGTACCAAATTTTATCCAAATCCGTTCAGTAGTTTTTGCATGAAGAAGTAACAAACATACACACTTACACACTCACAAACTTTCGCCTTTGTAATATTATAGTGTGATGTGATGATTAAGTAGGATGAAGCGAAAGCTCCTTACCCACACAACGCAGTTAATTCTGGGTACTACGATACCAATATTGGTAAGACTGGTTGTCAGACTTGTGGGTCACTAATTACCTGTAAAGAATGTCATAATATATATCTATAATCGTTGACGACACGGTTGGCGCAGTGGTTGAGCGATTGACTGCTGCGCAGCATGTCGCGGGTTCGATTCCCGCACGGAACAAATATTTGTACGACCTACAAGTATTTGTTCCGAGTCTGGGTGTTTTTCTATCTATAATATGTATGTATTTACAAAAAAAAAATGTATATAAGTAGTTTATCAGCCATCTCGTTACCATAACACAAGCATTAGGGTTGCTTAGCTTGGGACTAGATGGCGTTGTGTGAAATGTCCAAGGATATTTATATTTATTATATTTATAATCAGGACTAGTAGCGGCTAAACTTGCTTTCTGAGCCACGACGCGTGGTCACCTATCCGTGGACCAACCGAGGCAAGCGCGGCTTTACATGAAGATTGACGTGAATCATCATCATCATCATCATCCTTAATTTAGCCAAAAGACGTCCACTGCTGGACATAGGCCTCCCCCAAGTGTCGCCACATTGACCGGCCCCGTGCGTCTCGCATCCAGCGAGTCCTTCACCAGGACGAGACTTGAATAACTGATGTTATGTAATCACCTTTTTTTTGGAGGTTTGTAAATCATTAAATGTCTCCTCCCGCCATGGAAGGAGCGGAAGAGAGTATCACACTTCTACTGACTTAAAACCACCCAGGTTTCTTCTTAGCTCTTTGTGTCCGGGGCCGCGGTATCTCTTTCAAACAACCCACAGTCCCAAGTTATTTAAATACTACTACTTCTACCACATTCTTAATTAGTTAATTTAAAACAGCATTTAATTACCGTCAATGGCTGTCAACAGATCTTCCGTGTTCCCAAATAAAAGCTCTAAGTTAGAGTAAAATCAACGTTAACTTTAAACGTTGACTCGGAAAGTTTTTCACTAAACTCTGAAAGCGTGTAATTAATTCCGAGCTTCATCAATCGTTAAGTTTTAATCAGTCGGTGAATCCATCAGGGTCGGAGGATAATTTTTATGATTTTTTAAGAGGTTGGTTTTAGATTAGATGATTGGGTTTTGTGAATTTTAATGAGCATTTTAGTGAGTACGTACCTTTTTCTCGCGCAAGCGCAGTGGCGGCCCCGACTTACGAGGGTTCGAATCAAGTCAGGCGCATTACTTTGTGTAATTTGTTTCAACACCGCTGCTCTCAAAACATTAAAGGAAAAAATCGTAAGGAAACCGGCATGTCTTGGAACCAAAAAAATCAAGACATCTGACATCTACCAACCCGCACTAGGCCCGCGTGGTGGATCATAGCCCATCGCTCTCCTGAGTCCCTGCAGTGGGAACATTATAGGCTGATGATGAGTCCTGTGGCGACAGCGACATCTATCGCAACCCATGCGAACTAATTGGCTAATCCTACATCGCGCTATCAAAGTTGTCTGCGACATTAGCCTATATAGAAAATCCCGACTTGCATAATGTCGGGCAGTTAGCCCACCAGACACAACACCCGTCTGGTCGGAGGATCCTCCTTTTTCTATGGGGGATGAGGAACTTTACACCCTGTTCCTCATTCCCCCAAAGTCCTAATGACTCATTATAGGATATAATCCGACAGCTGAACAATATGAAAGGATTCCCAGCTACATTAAATAAACGTAAAACAGGTATCCAGAACAAAGGCGATATCATATTAGTTTCATCAAAGGACATTATGCTCACAGACTTCCATTCAAAGTACACCAACGCTGTCGCATAATTTATGTATTCAAGTTAAATTACCCTTCCCACAATTATGAAACAGAAAAGAGGAAAAAATCGCGATTCCAACGATTCTTTTCATACCAAAATCCTTCCTAACTTTCCTTTTATATTCTAAAATGCCGACTTAAAATGTCTTAAATGAATTGTCCCAGGCTCTGTTCACTCCATTCTTCGTTGACAATCCCTTGACGTGTTTTATGTCCTAATTTAAATTGCTTTTATCGCGAACACGACCGTTGCGTTTGTCCTAAAATGGCCGCGGTGGAATCCCGTTTTTCACTCTCGAAATACCAAGTGCTTCTTGGCTGCTCTAATTGTTTCTACGGTCTATAAAAAGGTTTTAAATGAGTCGTTTTCCCTCTTAACTGCGCTGAGATTTAAAAAATTAACCGTTGTAAGTCTATGCGGCAATTGGCGTAGACGATGTTTTCGTAGAGCTGCTACGGCGTAGCACATAAATCTACGGCGTAGCTAACGCTACGTTGCGATGTCTGACTTTAACAATATATTCAAATGTATGTGAATAATGTGTTAGGAAATGTATCCAGATTTTCCAAATTCTTTAAAATCGCTGAAGTTTTGATACCGTTTAGAATTTTGCTAGAGAATTCATATTTCGCTAAGGGAAAATTTACTGCGCTGGAAATCCTCTAAGTACTAAGAAAAAATACTTAAAAAATGTTAGAAAATATCCATATTTATATACGTAAGATCTAAGTAACAATACAGTCTGTAGTATACTGAATAACTAATGGACCAGAACCCCCACAGCGCATTCTCGACGTGATCAGATCGAGAAACCGGCTCTCAATCCGGATAAAACAAAGGAAATCTACTTCAAATTTTAGGTACTTCCTATTCGTATTTTTAGTTTTTTACATTGCATTCGAAAATAAAAATAAAATGTAATAAAAAGTTTAAGCACCTTAAGGATTATACGTTTAGTACTTGCTGTTCATGAAATAAGTACTTACTGTTTTAGCTTGCAGGGTTAGTTACAGTTACTTACCTTGACTGAACTTGACTTTGAACATAAAATTGTGTTTCTCTTTCTCCAAGAACAGTATAATCAAAATTAAATATAGAAAAAATATTTATTTGTCTCAGAAACATCAAGATTATCAAAGAGACTCACAAAAAAAACAGTACACTTACTACGCATCACAAATATTAAGACATACAACAAACAAATAAAGCGAAGCAAACAGAAAATTTTTCTTTCTATTAGCGGCAGTCAGAAATAAAACAAATGTGTACATGCAATAATGGCGTAGTTCATGCATTGTGAAAAAATAAGTAAAACTAAGGCAGGTTATACGCATGCGATCGGCGGCGGCGACCTCTCGCGCCCGGCCCTGGTGTGCAAGTCATGGTCCGGGGCGAGGAGGAATGGGACGCCTTCGCCTCCTTCTGCGTAGCAGTGATGCTAGCGAAGGAGGTAGCGGAACGCGAGAGAGAGAGAACCTCTCGTCCCAGCCGCCGCGGGCGCTCCGGGCGTCGGGGGCCACGTGATGGCTTCCGGCCACCGTAGACGGGCCTGTGGACTGTGAGTGATGGGCTAGCTCGCCGTCCGTCCGTCTTACGACGACAACAGGCTGTGTCGACGCGCGACGGCGCGTTCGTGTTCCACGCGCGCCTCAAAGAGATGTCAGCATTATGGGAGGGGCCCCAAAGGGCCGACGCCCGTTGGGGCTGCGGGTTGTTCACAAGTTACCGCAGCCTCGACATATAGGGCTAAGAAGGAACATGGGTGGTTTTTAGTCAGAACAAGTCTGACACTCCCGCGGGAGGGGTTATTTGATGATTTACCACCCGCCAAATTTCGATTTTTCGCTTTTTACTAGTAAAATTACACAAAAAGTACTAAACATTATAAAAACAACAACCTATATCTCGCCTCCTCAATCTCGTGTGTACCCGTTCCGCGCCTAATAACGGTAATAATTATTTTTCCAAAGCTGCTGCTAGCCGCTCGACGTGAAAGATTGATGTTCAGGAAATACTTCGTTCTTACAACGGCTATATAGAACTTCTTACATTATGTGTACATGCCAAGAGTAAATTGAGCAGTTTCTAAGCTTTGTATGGAAAATGTACGAGGGACATGTATTCCGCATGTTTGCTTTGAGGGCCTTAGACAAAATTATATTATATCTATACACTTACTAATTAATTACACCCTATTAGGTACCTGTACCTAACCCTTCAGGAATTACACGCGTCATATTGTGATGATAAATAAAATTAAAGTTTCAGTTTGTAATATCAAAATAATAGCTTTTTAGTGAATGTGTACGAAAACATATACGGCACTTTTAACAAAATACGTAGTAAGTTATGATTTCCAAATTAATAAAAAACATTTTTCTTTAAATGTTTGTCTGTTTGTTCCGGCTAATCTCCGAAACGGCTGTTTCTAAAAATATATTTATAAATGAAAAAAGCACGTAAATTAGTGAAAAATCCAGAATTTTTAGCTCTATAAAAATATCTAGATAATAGAATAAATAAAATAGATAAGAATATCTTCTATTTAAGTTCTGTATACACTAAAAAAGTCGTTAACTTCATATTAGCAGTTATAAGCACAGATATCCAGACAGTTCCATACGAAAATACCACAGATGCATTACATAAATAAACCTGCGAATCACTGCAGTGTAACGGATATTATATTATACCCACAAGAAAGTTATGTCCTTAAAACTGTTCGCTTAGTAAGGAATATAACGAGGATCTAAGGAAAGTCGCTGGGGCGTGAATCGGATCTCACCTCATTATCGAGTAGGTGTGCTGATACCTTTTTTTTTAGTCTGCGTGCTAGTTTTGAGACGTAGTTTTGAAGATCTGCATTCTAGAAGGATGTTCAGTGGTATTGAATTCGATTTCAAGTTATTTCCATTTCAGGAAATTGTTTCCTTGACTAGCAATCGAATCTTTGGTACAAAACTGACTTCGAAAGTCTGTGTTCAAAATATTTGCTTAGTTTTCTCTTAAGAATACCGCTTTGATTATTCTTCAGGTTAAGCCGCACTTGTTTAGGCGGGTGTGTGGATGGGTAATTAGTTACACATTCATACCGAGTTTCTCCTGTGACTCGGAAAATACACTGAGCTCTTGCCCCGTGATGTCATAGGGGGTCGGACTGAGTAAAAAAATATGACACATAACACACACAACACACACATAACTCCCCACTCATGACCTTTGACGCGTTTTATCTTCGTCATTTTTTATTGATTTGATAAAGCAAAAAAAACGTATCCAATATTTTTCGATAATCTAACAGACGGACTAATTAGAATCACATTTTTTTAAGTCAGTATACATCCCTATTGAATACCAAAAACTTGAAAATCGATTCCCGTATTTCAAAACCTCGTGTTCCACAAAATTGGTAGCACTATCCGTAACCAATGCTATGCAGGGGTAACCAACAATTTCATACCCCGACCCGATTATTAATAGTAGCAACACTGGAGTTATTTATTGTGAATAAAACAAACTAGGGGGTATTTTCTCACCTACACTATGAAGGGTAGTAATGACTCAATGTCACGTGATACTGTTGTTTAAAGGCCGTAATGGTTTTGGGAATTAAAATAGCTTTTAATAATTTTGTGTGGGTGTAGGTCAATAGTTTGTTAATTATGTGGATTAAGTGGCAGTGAATAGCAATTTAAATACGATACCAAATTATAACGACAAATGACAAATGTATATTAAAGAGTGGACCAAAAGGTGTATTGGTTAAAATGTCATAGTGAATTTTTTATTTTATTTTTATGATCACAAATGATGATTGTCAAATGAGTTTTGACTCCCTCCCTCAGAGCGAAAAATCTATCCGTAACACGGTCTACTCTCTAAGCACGAAACCCGTAGTTTCGGCCAAAGATACGGGCGTTCCCTAATCTGTTGATACAGATTAGGGAACGCCCGTATCTTTGGCCGGCCTTAAAGTCGAATACTGAAACGCCACTCAAATATAAGTAACGCTCAAATCTAGTGCTGTCTCGGTCGCTCTATGCTGAAGTAACAGAGACAGAACGAGATTTAAGGGCAACTTAAAATTGAATAGCGTTTCAGTATTCGGCCGTTACGAACATAGATTTAGTTAGGTACCTAACCGAACCAACAAAAGAAAACGTCAACACGATTGGACAGCTATTGTCCATAGATACTCCGGGTGTAATTTCAAAACGCATGAATCCGTATATTATAGGGAGTAGGGTTCAATTTCAAAGTTACATAGTTCTTGCGAATGGGCCCGCGTATTTTCATTGATGAATAAGGTATTTCACCAAAAAAATCTAATTAATACATCAGATAGATTTCCAAAAAATAATGTACATGTATTTTTTTCTTTTTTCACGTCAACTAAAGATGAAGACGATACAGCGCTTCGAAAATTCGTGTCAAGTCGTGTGACGACACAAGGTTTGTCTTTTTTTACCCACAAAGTGACGTCAGAAGCTTATGATCTTTGACACGTTTTATTTTAGTAAATTTTTATTAATTGACCAATATTTTTAATTACTAACTAGATTATTTTTAATAAAACACCCTATTAGAGAGTGACCCCCCCCCCCCCCCCCCAGAATAGGCTTGGTAGTTAGAAACGAGTCTTAAAAATAGTACAGTGAATGTAGCCACAAGTTTGCTACAGATTTGCGCAATCTATCCCGGGGAATGGGCTATTGACGGCAGTAAGGAGTCTGCGAGCGTCGCAATGTATGCATTTTGAAAGCGCTCTGGTATCGATTTTAGTGCGATACCGGCTCCGCTTAGCTCGATACCGTAGTGCTTATAATATTCAACCGTATTTTTGTTTAGGTTTCTTGTATGGAAATAATATGATAGTTTTGGGCGTGATTTAAAATACGGTTTACTAAGGTGTCTGTATAGGTTACACAGTATCACATAACATCACACCTGATTTACCTGACATGAGGCAGGGCTATGCCTCTACACCTATATTTACTGTGTAGGTAAAACTGGCCTAGTGCGAGTCAGACTCGCACATAAAGGGTTCCGTACCAAGACGGCAACAAAATCACGTTTGTTATATGAGTTATTTATTTAGAGATGTATTTGTTTTTAGCATTTGTTGTTATAGCGGCAACAGAAATACATAATTTGTGAAATTTTCAGCTGTCTAGCTATCGCGGTTCTTGAGATACAGCCTGGTGACAGACAGACGGACGGACAGCGAAGTCTTAGTAAAAGGGTCGCGTTTTACGCTTTAGGTACGGAACCCTAAAAGCAGTGATAGTCCAGTGGTATGGCAGTCGTGCTGATAAGTCATAGGTCTTAGACGTACACCTCTGATTTTCGGATTCATGCTTGCTCTGGCTTTGATGAAAACGTCGTGACGAAATCAGCATGCTGAGAGAACTTTCTCGACGTAATATAAACCCAAGTGGATGCCCGTGAGTTGTATGATAACTCTGACACCAGGGTACGCACTAACCACAAGAAAAAGGAAGAAAAACTATGTATTTTCGTAGTTTTTAGTTCCTGGGGATTTCTTTCGTTACCCAGGCGGGCAAAGCGTCGGATAACTACTGTTACTGTTGGCCCGTGTCATCCCACTGCTGGCCCTGCCACTGGTCGTTAGTAAAAACTAGTTTTCAATAATTCACGACACCAAAGCTCAGCCATGATGATACGTCACTCCAGATGACGTCACGCGCATGCACAAGCTCAACACAAAAGGTAATGAGCACAACCGCGGTTTTGTTGTCAAACGCTAAATTAACTATGCATTTCGCTTCATTATCGACTTTATTACTAATTGACTGATGCTCTATAATTGCTGCCAGTTAAGATGTCAATAGCGGTCATTGACCCACCTACGATTATTAAAGTTCTTAATTTTGAAATATAAAAAATATCTCAGCCTGTTCAGTTCATGTCTTTAATCGTCATCTATCGTGACCTTCAAAATTTCTAAAGAATAACGATACGATCATTTAATTTTGTTTTCGTTCATACAATGTGATATTAGGGAAAGGGCAATGACCGCTATTGCGATATTCCCTGTTGGTATTTCATTTTGAAAGTGATGTTCTTCAGATAGGACAGGTGTGTAGTACTCGCAACGGCGTGCGTGTATGACCAGATGTATGAATGAGAAGGAGGCAAAAGGAGTATGTAAGGATCGTAGCAGGTGGGCTGCGGGTTGTACACTAGTCACCGCGGCCTCGACATATAGGGCTAAGAAGGAACATGGGTGGTTTTTAGTCAGTAGAAGTCTGACACTCCCTTTCGCTCTGCCCAAGAGCGGGAGGGGTTATTTGATTATTTCCCACACCCCCCAAAAAAAAGGATCGTAGCAAGTGGCGTTCTGTGGTTTTTGCCTATCCCCATGGCAAAGTGATTTTATTTACGTATGTGTGTGGCGACAGCGACATCTATCGCAACACATGTGAACTAATTGACAAATCCTACATCGCGCTATCAACGTTTTCCGTGACATTAGCTCATAAAGAAAATCCCGACTTACATTATGTCGGGCAGTTAGCCCACCAGACACAACACCCGTCTGGTCGGAGGATCTTTCCTTTTCCGTGGGGGATGAGGAACTTTACACCCTGTTCCTAGTGTATGTGTCTTGTTGTGTCTTCTAGAAGAAAAGGTGTCCCGTTGTGCGGAAAACATAACCTTTCTTGGAAGTCGGGTAAAAATAGCCAGCCATTTACAAATTGTTCGCGGTAGTCGCAGCTTTAATTCCTCTGTAGTACCTTACGATATTCCTCTCTTAATTGCTTATTAAGTTAATAGGCTTATGTAAGGGTAGCTACCCCCAATGTGAAGCGATCTTTGTAACCTACGTAAATATTGAATGCGATGTCAATAAGACGGCTTGTAGCTTTGCTATCGTGCTCTACATCTTTATATATATGATTCTTCTGTACGTGTGTTTGTCACTGAACTCCTCCTAAACGTTAGAACCGATTGCGATGAATTTTTTTTTGTGTGATCCTGTCGATTTGAGAATGGTTTAGATTTACAATTGCATTGTATGCAACGAATTTTTACTGTTAACGTAACGTTTTTTTTACTCTTGGGAAGCTACACTATCCCCGGGTGACATGGCTATTTTTTATTCCTGTATTCCCTCGGGAACGGGAACTACGAAGGTGAAACCGCGTGACGTCCGCTAGTAGGTAATTTATATTTGTAGTGGTGTTCAGTACTGAAAATCTTAGTTTTTAAACTGACATGATCACTAAAACTATCAATCACATACACTGAAAACGGGATATTTACCATGTTAACTTTTTGTTTCGACCTCCCGATATATCGGCGCTGTTACAAGCACTAAGATCACGGATAAAGCGTAACCTTTTATCTTACCTATCTAATCTACGCAACCCAATCAGGGTGACTAAATTGAGCGCTTTAGCAGAATCGTTATATTAATCATGTTAAAAATTTAAAATTCTTCAATTCTTCAAATTCTTCTTCTTTCTTAAAATGGACTTTATAGTTATAGACATAATGTCCATTTTCAGAACTTGAATTTTTTTAAGTGATTCATACTAAGATTCTGGGTGGATTCTGATAAAGCGGCCATTTTAGACCCACTGTACTCAGTCAGACTTTTGTGCCAACCTGTAACAGCTATGTATCAACGATTTACAAAGAACAACCGGGAAAAACGGCTTAACGTATATGTACTTTTCAAGGCACGGGGGAAACTAGGTATGTGATGGGTGATCCATCCACGGATCAACCTAGGTAAGCACGACTTAACCAAAAGATCGACTTCAGCTGTTATTGTATAGCCAAAAACTCCTCATCTATTCACTACAATAGTGTAGTTATCTAAAAAAATCTAATAAGTCCGTCAGATAGATTTCCAAAAAATATTGGACATGTATTTTTTTCTTTTTCTACGTAAGCAAACAATGAAGACGATACAGTGCTTTGAAAACTCGTGTGACGTCATATTCTAAGACATTAGTATGATATGTTTTGCGGTTAGTGACGTCACCTACCCCAACTCAAACCTTTGACGCGTTTTATCTTCGTCATTTTTTATTGATTTGATAAAACAAAAAAAACGTATCCAATATTTTTCGATAATCTAACAGACGGACTAATTAGAATCACATTTTTTTAAGTCAGTATACATCCCTATTGAATACCAAAAACTTGAAAATCGATTCCCGTATTTCAAAACCTCGTGTCCCACAAAATTTACCCCCATTCAAATGTTTGACATGTTTTATCTTCGTAAATTTTTATTGATTTGATAAAACAAAAAATACGTACTCGTATTCAATATTTTTCGATAATCTAACGGACGGACTCATTAGAATCATTTTTTTTTAAGTCATTAAACATCCCTATTACAATACTAAATGTAAAAAAAACCTATACCAACATACGAAAAATAAACGTCTCTATCACAATGAAAAGGTCTACGATTTATATCATCGAAGACAATTTAATATAGAGTCGGACATTCGGCCTTTCGCGAAGTATAATCGAATCAAACGACACCCTTTAGGCTCGGCGATAAATAAAAAAATCGCGCCATAAATAACTCTGGAAGCTCCAGACCGATTCTAATGAGTTAGAGGGGAGACTCTGTTTGAATTGAAAGTGCTCACCCTTAAACCATTTGTATTCAAACGAACCCGGCCGGCCGGCCGCATTTTAATTTACTTACTCGAATTAAAACTGCGCGTGATTCGAATCCGATTCCATTTTTACTGCGATACTTTATTTTTATCGCTGATTGAAGACGTTCTGTTATTATTACTCGGGTTTGCTTGAGAACCGATTGGCATTCAATTCGTACACAGAATCGGTTCCTGAATTGGAGCTCAGTGGCATATTTTAGAAATAGACGTTAACTTTCTCGAGATCTGCTATCGTTTGTCCTTCCAATTTGCGTATTCAATGTCTTTGTCGTACGGGACGGCCCTTTCTGTACAGTCGTACGGAAAATGATTTCGAATTAAACATAGAACTTTGGGTTTCTTTTTTGTAGAAATAATGTACGACGTTCTTTCATATTGTGGTTCTGAGTAAACTTTGGCTGTGTTTTACTTCACTACAAAGTACTATTACAGTTACTAGTAAGTATAGTACTATTTAATGAAAAAAACATTCACGGAATGTTTTACATCAATATTATATAGATGGGGTTCCGAACAGCACACCCACGCGTTGCAGTAGGTCCAGATGGAGATGGGGTCACGAGCTGGACTCTTATGTAAAGGATTGGGCATAAACAGCCATAGACAGAGATAAATGGAAAGAAGAAAGGAAGGGAGGTTTTTGCCCTGTAGTGGAACGAACCAGGCTCATAATAAGAATATTTTTTTATTATTTACCACTAGTTATAGCAACATTACAGACATTTTAATAAATTATACCTACCTCGCATACAAAAACACCAAAAAGAACTAAACACAAACCACAAACTCCACCGTCCCTTTCAATAACCTCGGCAGTTAATTTAAACTGCTGCCACCTACAGATTAGAATGTTTATTGTCCGTCGTGCACTCGTTATCAACAAATTCGATGTTTATATTTGCACAACAATCCGTTGGCGACGTTCGTCTCGCTTTGTTGTGCTAATTTCATTAGACGAGGTCACCAAACGTTGAATATTAATAAGAGTTTGTTTAGCTCTTTTGCTTCTGACTGTACTGTCACGAACACCAATATGTGTATGTCACCGTAAAATTGTAAATACCGCTAGATTATAATCTATCTCGCGAAATTGTAATCTGTCGAAATATTGTGAAACGTAACATATATACGCCTTGCAATTTAACGCATTAAATAGATCTTCCGAAAAATAATGCGTTAAGTTGTAAGCCGTATGTTGAGGTTTACAATCTTTCTTTTATTTTTACAGTGATATACAGATTTTAAACGAACCCTTTTGCTGTTTTTGTTTTTTATTTTATTTTTTGGCGCATGGAAAATCCCCCCGCTCTTGGGCAGAGCGAAAGGGAGTGTCAGACTTATACTGACTAAAAACCACCCGGGTTCCATCTTACCTTTATGTCGAGGCCGCGGTTTCTCTTGTGAACAACCCGTAGCCCAGACGGGCGGCGTCTCGTCCTGTCTCGTTTCACACACTTTATACTCGAAACTAACTTTAGAAGTGATTTTCTGCTACTGTATTGATTAACGTTTTAAGTTTTCATCCTCGTTATTTTATTATAGTTATAGTTATTTCAAAGTACCAATTCTTATTTCATTTATTAAACATTTTCGTGTTTGTGACTGTACTGAAGAAAGAATGTAATGTTAGGATATGAAGTTGATTGAAATATTTTGAATACCTTTGTTGAGATTGTTTGGGCCGTATAATCAAAAATAACTTGAAAATACGTCTCGTCTTTTTTAAAGAGGTTGTATTGAAGAGATTTTTTTTATTATTTTAACACCAATTCGGGTGCTAGTTTTATGTGCCCCTTTATTTATAAACCAGCGGACGTCACGCGTTTTCACCCGCGTAGTTCCCGTGGGAATACAGGGATAAAAAGTAGCCTTTGTCACCCGGGGATAGTGTAGCTTCAAAATGGTGAAAGAATTTTTCAAATCGGTCTAATAGTTTCGGAGCCTATTCGTTACAAATAAACAAATTAATCGTTCCTCTTTATTTTTTTTTATAATTTTATTTTTTATTATTTTATTTTATAATATTAGTGTAGATAACAGGGCCAATTTTTAGTTTGATGAATATTTACGGCCCTTATTTTCTTTCGCATTTATAATAGTACTAAGATTTTTAAAATGTTCCGCAACTTTCGCATTTATAATAGTACTAAGATTTTTAAAATGTTCCGCAACTTTATGTTACGATTATGAGTAAAATAAGTCGACCTCAACACACATTTTTTTTTAAAAAAAGCTTCGATTACGAAAAGCAATTTTTCTTTCCTCAGTCCATAATTAAGTTACTTACAACTTGACAAATAACAGGTCAATTATGTTTGGTAGCAATTACAGTACAATTAGTCGACGTAACTTGTAATTAAATCATTATGACAACGTAAGTAGGTAAATTATGGGCTCTTTTGAATTATTTTAAGCTATGATTAGAATAAAATATGAGGAAGTTAAAACTATTTATACAGCTGTTTTAAACTGACTTGGCCGCTGACAGAATCATTAACACTAAAACCGGAGTATATTACCTTGTTCATTATTTAATTAGAGTCGTTATAGGTGGTAAGTGACCTGGAAATCTGACAACCAGCCTTTTTTTGGGGTGTGGGATATCATTAAATAACCCCTCCTGCTCTTGGGCAGAGCGAAAGGGAGTGTCAGACTTCAACTGACTAAAAACCACCCATGTCCCTTTATGTCAAGGCCGCTGTATCTTTTACAACATCCCGCAGCCCCGACGGGACGTTTACGTATAGAATGATGATAGTTTACTTAAAATATTAATATCCTTTGCTGCAATAACATCAACAGATCGTTTCAACGGGTCCCTTTAAAAAAAATTAAATTCAACATTGTTTACTTCTTCAACAAGATTACAATTTGTTTGTGATTGGTGCCTTCATTTAAGCAAACAATGCCTGTATTAGAAGACTCCGCTCTTCCATCGTTTGTATGTGTGTGTGAGCGTGTGTGAATGCGTGTGTATGTGTGTCCTATCTGTCAGTAACAAGTCATAAAAGGATATCATATTACCAGTACTAACTGGATTGTGGAGGTCAGATAGACAGTCGCTCTATGTTAAATACTGGTATTCTGCTACAATAGGGGATCGGACTGAGTCAAAAAAATATGATTCTCATTGGTCCGTCAATTAGATTATTGAAAAATATTGGATACGTGTTTTTTGTTTTATAAAATTATAAAAATTGACGAAGATAAAACACGTCAAAGATCATGAGTGAGAAAATTTTACTAACATGTGACGTTTTAGAGGAGTTCACGAGTTTTCGAAGCACTGTATCGTCTTCATTTTTTGTTATGTGAAAAAAGAAAAAATATGTGTTCAATATTTTTTGGCAATCTATCTGGCGGACTAATTACTTTTTTTTGTCCGATCCCTACTGGTAAGACTTGTAGCTGACCCCAACATGGTTAAGAAAAGGCTAGGCAGATATCGATCACTATTTATTTTGAGTTTCGGATATGTTGGCACTGCTGCAAGCATCCGAGAGTATCGTCTTTGCAGTACGCGCTAGGTACTGCTTACGCTATCACTCACAACTCAAAATAGACAGTCAAAATGATAAATAGTTTTAAGTGTTAATGATGGCATTACTTTGTACAGTACCATAACTTTAAACCGACTTAAAAACGTCGGTGATATATTTTATTGTTTTTTATTTACCATGTCTAATCGCACTTTCGTTTCTAGACTCTAATCCCTTATAAGCTATGATGTAATACTTATTTTAACTAATGTCATGGTTCGATTGTGGTTAAATGTCAAAAGAAAAGAAATACATTCTTAAAAGTTTTCCATAAAATAATAAACAGGAATATTTTATAAAATTTACGTACTTAACGAAAAGTTCGCGCAAAGCAATAAGACCGGCCTTTGTAAAATTCTACGTAACCATCGTAATTTTATTGCAATTCATTTGAGCAGTGAAGTTAAAATAAAATAAACTCCAGGACGGCTTAAGTCAACTCTTAATTTACGTAATGTTTGCATAAAAACAATTAATTGTGACGAATATAATTGACATTAAGGTTACAAAAAGGGTAATGACAAACAACATAAAAAAACCATTAAAAATAACATACAAATAATGCACGTACTCCAATTCTACTTCCTACAAATTTTGAATGTATGAGTCAGTGAGTTTGTGAATTTGTATGTTTGTCAATCACCCACTAACGGCTGATCGATTTGGATGACATTTAGCACGCAAGTAGAATATGGCCATGAATAAGAAAGGAGATGTTTCAAAACGGGCCCAGTATATGTACAGTCCCTGCATAAATCGAGAAAAATCCGTGGAATTCGGGAAAAATACAGATAAATTGCATAAATGCGTATTTTATAATAATTTCACATGTATCAATTATTTTTTATCAACTCAATATGGCGTCTCGCCATTTGTAGTTAAATCAATGACAGTAAACTATCATCAAGGAACTTATTTACTAACTGGAATGTGCACGTACAACTCAAAAGCATTCCGAGCGAGATTGTCTCGAAAGTAATGTAAACGTCTGGACATGCAGGTGGACCAAGGGCAAAAATAATTACCTTTGGTACACCCAGGTGGACCAAACGGATGAACCACGGCCAATTCTCAATTTTATTTTACGTGGTTTACAATAAACTGTTTAGTAAATAAATAATTTCTCGTGGGATAGTTTTTAACGAATCTACCGATCAATAATAAAAATAAAAGAGATAAGGTAGATTGTACAATTAATATTAATTTATAAGATAAAAAATACAAAAAATATTTATAAAAACACCTTCCTACCTATCACACAAAATATAAAAACACCTTCCTACCTATCACACACTCAGGCGGCGGAGGTTTTTGAAAATTTAGTTAGTGATCCACTTTTAATTGAGAGAAGAGAGATCCGCTTCTTAGATGGTGATCCATTTTTGGTAATGATGGTGATCCACTTTGAGTTGGTCTGGACAGTAGAACTATGTAGATTTACACGTATGCAGAATCCATACGTAGAAACAGGACAACCTCGACGTAGAATCCCGTGTAGAATTGACAGAAACGACTAGCGTAGAATTGACTAGCATAAATTCTCAGCGTAGAGTCGATCGTAAAATCAAACGTAAAATCAACCGGACATAATCCCGGCGTGGAATCCAGTGTAAAAAATCCCTGGGTCAGCATCAGCTGCCCATTTTTATACCAAAAATCAGACATTTTCTTCTCTTCTAAAATTCTTTGACAATTTCGAAATGACATGTCACCTGCCAGTCATATAACCAGCCAGGAGTATTCCACCAAGACGTAATAGAACCTCCGAGTGTGCTTTTAGAATTTTAAAATTATAATTTAAAATGAAGTTATTTTTCATTAATTAATAAAATACAATTATTCAGCTTAACAATGATAAAAAATAATTAAGTTATATAAACCAAAAAGTGACCTTCTTAGACTAGAAAGAAACTCTATGACAAAAAGAAAAGTACTTACTGACAGTTTGGCACATTTGACATACATGTCACAACAATGAAAATTATGAAAACTAATATTTAATTTCAGCAAATTAATAATAATAATAACGAATCGTTTAGAACGTTTCGCCGAGTATAAATAAAGATAAACTATAAAAAGGATGATAAACGGTATGTGATATATATAATGATAAGTGGGAATATAGCTTAAACTATAAGTTTAAATATTAATATTACCCCACACTGTGGTGCTTGTGGAGCTTTTTGCCGCAATTTCGCCCTTGTGCCATGCCCATGTGTCCACAAGGGCGAAATTGCGAGGAAAAGCTAGTTTCTTCAAAAAAATATCAGAAGAATCTTCATCTAGTGAATGATGAAAGATGATTTATGGTTCCCACATTTTCCCCGAGATATAATTAGATTTTACCTGCAGGGTTGTCATTTCCGTGGAGAAAACAATTGCATTGTGTTCATGAGGTTGATCGATAGGTTTTTATAAGTGAAAAATAACTTGTAACGTGAGCTACTAAGATGGAGACTCCTACGTAAGTCTATGTGGAGATAATAGATGATGAGTAATTAAAATTGAATAAGTTATAGCCTAGAATAGATGTTATAGTTTTCAAAACTGTCCATTATCATAGGGTTAGTTAGGGTTACCAACAAGATCCTATTACTGAACCTCTGTTATGCGAACGTCTGCATGTCTGTCAGCGGATTTCAACACAGCAACAGCTCAATATGGTAAATGTCTAACAAAAAAAATATGATTCTGTTTAATCCGTCTGTTAGATTTTTTGTTTTACAAATTAACAAAAATTTACGAAAATAAAACGTGTCAAAGATCGTGAGTGGGGTCTGGTGACGTCACTTTCTGATAGAAAGTGTGCCAAACTGTGACGTCGCGCGACTTTTCAAATCGTCTTCATTTATTGTTTAATAATAATAATAATAATAATATTCCACAACTATCACACAACGCCATCTAGTCCCAAGCTAAGCAGAGCTTGTGTTATGGGTACTAGACAACTGATAAACATACTTATATATTTCTAAATACATACATATTATAGATATATTACACCCAGACACAGAACAAACGTTACGAAAAACAAAACGACGACGACGACGACGACGACGTTTACGTGAAAAAAAATTAAAAATACGTGTCCAATATTTTTAATCTATTTGATGGACTGTTTGTTCGATTTTTTTGGCAACTACCCTAAGTATTGTGTATTAAGGATCATGAGATACAGTCTCATGATCCGTGGTTAGTATGTAATATACCAGAGCTATGATTTTTTTTAATAGTTACAGCACCATTCTGAGATAGGAGCCTTTTGGCCTCGTTATGTCCTGTACGAGGTCGTTCTGTTGATTCCTTTTTTTGTGGGTTACTGTTTTGCCATATGCTAGTTAAATAAACACTTGTTTACCCCGAATAGCGGATTCTTTAACCTTTTGCTAGATCATGGGTTCCGCGAGATTGCCGGTACCACCAAAGGATTGCTGGCCTTTCTCGGGGAGCTGGGATGGATCGAATAAATTTCCCACCCGTACGCAAAATACTCGCTTTAGGCGTGGAGTTGCGGACACTAGCCCGTTGCATCTATCTATCTATCTCTAGTTCATGGGTTCCGCGCCTTTATATACGGTCTCTCCAAAACTGTTCCGACTGCCAAGCACTTCTATCTGACTTCGACAGCCCTATGACGTCACAGTAAACACGTCACGGCATCAGGTGGGCCGTAATGTACCAACATAAACGCGCTACCAACGTAATTATGTAAATGTGCGTCACGTGAGAACACCATGCTTTATGAAAGTGTGCATGTGTGCGTGATACGAAGTGAGTTTTACGACTAAATATGTTACTTAGTTTAATGAAAAATATTTTTTGTTTTGATGAAACGTTGGGATAGGTTTCCCAGCAGGGCTATTGCGTATCTTTTAAATGACAGTGGCTATCATATAGTGTCCATCAATTAACTGTCAATTGGTTCCATTTTGTACTAAACCATAACCAATTTGACAGTTAATCCATGGACAATATGATAGCCACTGTCATTTACTACACACACCCACACAAATTCACACACAAGAATCCATACTCACACATACGCACACACACCATAAAACAAGCCAATCTACGCAATTTGTTTTTTTATTTTATTTTATTTTTTTACTCCGTGTTCAGAGCACATTACAGACAGAAGCTCTCTTATGTTCTAATTTTCTTACCCTGTAATTCTTATTGTTACTTTTTATGTCCTTAGATGATGTAACTATTTTAAACATGTGAAATTCGCACTCCAGAGTCACAAGATCCTCGACATAGAGGGCTAAGAAGGAACATGGGTGGTTTTTAGTCAGTCAAGCCAAGAGCGGGAGGGGGTTATTTGATGATTTTCCACGCACCAAAAAAAAAAATAAAAAAAGAGTCACAAGATACAAGCTATGCTTATTTAGTGGCTCACCGATTTTGTATTCAACTTTATTCTGTCTTTTGATTAATAAACTTATTATTATTATTATTTTAAAGATATGCAATAGACCTGCAGGTCGGGGAAATGCTATCGGGTTTCTACATCAGAAATTTCTTGGTAGCTCCCACAGAATCTGCTAGCTCGCCTCCCATTTACAAGAGACTTAATTATGACTGGCGCAATGTGGGTGTTCTAATGAATATACCTCTGCCTAACCCTTCGGAGATTACTGGCGTGATGTTACGTTATGAGTGTTGAGATTGGAATTGTATTTAACATGATAGATAAGGTTGAGAGAGGGTGAAAATGTGTGGGCTGCGGGATGTTGTAAGAGATACCGCGGCCTTGACATAAAGGGCCAAGAAGGAACATGGGTGGTTTTCAGTCAGTAGAAGTCTGACACTACCTTTTGCTCTGCCCAAGAGCGAGACCCCGTTATTTGATGATTTTCACCCGCCAAAAAAAAAAAAGACCGCATGCTCAGCAGTCCCTTGCGACAATTAAACCAATGAGTCAGTAAAAAAAAAAAAAACTAAATAACGATTTATGTATAGGCAATACATTAAAATTGATGTATGAAAAGGCTCCGGTAACTACCTCGTATTTTTCCAATAGCCTCTAACTTTGACACGGTATTGCCTCTCATGCAATATGCATAGAAATATTTGAAGACAGTGGGTTCCCCCTACCTCCCCCTAATTGGTGAATATCAGCCGTCCTTGGTTGCCTGAAAAAACAGAGAAATTGGAGCTTATTTACTTTGAGGCGTGAGAAAGAAGGTTACTTGAGATGAGGCAGACGTTTGATTTGACGTCTCGATTTGAGTTGAAGGATTTTGATACGGTAATAATGAAGTCTTTTACTTTTATTCATTGACTTGAATGATGGTGTTGTGTGTCTTTCATTTGACAAAAAAAAAACTGGCCAAGTGCAAGGCGGACTAGCACATGAAGGGTTCCGTACCATTATAGTAGATATTGAGAGTTTCCATGTTGTTTTCGTACTAAAGACTTCTTATAGGTTTTACTGTAATCTATGGGCAAGTGTTGAACACTGCATATATTTCAAAATTTCAGGCTCCGTAGTTATGGAGATAAGGAGGGGGAATGGTCGTACAGACAGACAGACACATGAGTGATCTTATAAGGGTTTCATTTTTTCCTTTTATTTATTTATTTACACACAAAATACAAAAAAAAGGATATAAATATAAAAAAGGGAAGCACAAAGGTACTGCTTATTTCAAAAGAAATTTCTTTCAGCAGACCTGCGAGAGGAAAATTGGATTAGACAAGTAGACACAGTGTGTAGAAAAGACAAACAGATTTTTTTAAATTAAAATTATTAATCATTTATTAAAACTTTATGCACTAGTTAACAAACTGTACAAAGGCGGACTTAATGCCTTGGGCATTTTCTACCAGTCTACCTTAGTTTGATTTAAATGAAAACAGTAGAGTATAATAATACATTTCACTTTTTCAGTTAAAATGTTATTTCGTTGAAAAACGAATAAAAGTTAATTTTATATGAAACCGTCATTGTTATGTGTAACTACCTGGTACACTCAGTGCCCAGTATTACTTGACCCCTCGTTTAAAGAAGAAGAGGGCAAATCGTGTGCGAAGAAGGGTCAAGTAATGTTGGGCGCTGACTGTACGTGAAACTACGGAGTGGTTAATTTTAACGGTCTTTGTTTAATCTTATCTAACTAATGGTAGGCTTATCTAGGAACTCACATCCCTATTGTATTAGCTAAATTGTTGAAATAAAATGAAATTCCTAATCTCGTACACTAAAGCGTAATAGAAAATATAAGGTACGTAATTTCCATATTAACGAGTATACGCACTTAGTGTCCCATTGGGATAGCCAAAAAAAATTGTTTAAAAAACTAAAACACGACTACTTATAAAACCGCGGCCTTAAAAGTAGAAAATAATTGTTAAATTAATTTTGAGTAAATAACTTAATAATAAGGAAAGTTATTATAGAGGACAGCCGTAGTCGCATGCCACTGATACCTGATACTCTTTCAATGCATTCTCATTGATACAGAAATCGGCTACTAGTTACTGTTAGCAAAGTGGTTTTTCAACAATATTTGACAGGTTTTTTTTAATCGGAAAAGCCCGCCACACTATTCCCAAACCACTGTAACTTCTGTTAGCCAGAATACGCCACAGCGACCGCAAGAAAAGCGCCGAAACAATGAAGCCCGACGAAGTTCCAGAGAAACGATTTAACTGTCTTGGATCCTGCAACAAAATTAATCAGATAAGAATAGCGGAGGAGTAAGAAAAACATAATTTCCACTTACCATATCAGCAGGAGACAGAACAGAACAAGGCCAATAGGCACATAGTGACGTATATAACTGGGTTAAACCCAGTTGCCTAGCACCACGGATATTATTAAAATGGCATCTGTACATTACTAATTAGTTCTGTGTATGTCCCTTTGCCTGTATTTCCGCGATTTGAGCTAACCATAGAAATGACAAGAACATTACACGTAATTATGTAGAAACTGTAGCATCCATTGTTACCAGCGGTCTATTACGTCGCCTATTCTAATAACAAAATACTTCAACCCATATTCTCCCTTCTATATGAGTACATTTACACAATTTTCACGAGCCACGCTGTGGCGTCGAGTGAGCCATACAATAACAGTACATACCTATATAGGCACTCTTTATGCAAACTCGGTCCCAAGCCTTAGGGCCAGACCACACCGATTTGCGACGCGGCGGAGCCCGTTGCCGTGCCACCTTGCTAATGGCAACTAGCAGCTGTGGCGTTCTCATCGAAACAGAAGTTGTTTCGATGAAGATGAACGCCATGAAGGCGCATTAGGTATCAGTGGCATGCGACTACGGCTGTCCTCTATAAATTATCAAATTATCTACTTACTAGACGATTTTTCTTGCTTAATACTTTTAAGACCGCGGTTTTATTAGTCTGCGTTTTTATTTGTAGTCGGGTTTTAGTTTTTAAAATGATGAATGATGATAAATAAAAATCTAAATTGTATCGCTAATGCCCGCAGCGTCGCGTTGCGTCTCAGTGTGAATTGAACCTTATTTACACGAGTCCGTAGTAATATAGTAAGACAGCATAATAGACGAGAATATTTGATATTGTTGACGATATCTTATTACTTGTATAATTATCGCAATTTCCATTACAATGCCGTCGAGAAGATTTCTTCGTTTCTATCTTTCTGAATGTCTTTAAATACTTCCATTAGTGAGTAGTAAATAGCCTCTCGTGGTTACTTTTTAGGATAAGCTGCGTTTGCCTGGGTTGGTCCATGGATGGGTGACTAGCATTACATACCGAGTTTCCTTCTTGCCTAGAAAAACTTGATAAGCTGTAATATAGCTGTAACATAGATTTCTACAAAATATTGGACACGTATTTTTCTTTTTTGACGTAAACGAACATTGAAGAGTGCTTTGAAAACTCATGTGATGTCATTTTCTGAGACATTAGTATGACATTCTTTAGCGGTCAGTGACGTCACAACCCCCCACTCAAATCTTTAAAGCGTTTTATCTTCGACAATTTTTATTGATTTGATAAAACTAAAAATATGTATCCAATATTTTTCGATAATCTAACAGACGGACTAATTAGAATCATATTTTTTTAAGTCAGTAAACATCCTTGTTTGTAGTTATTTGACAGTCGTTACAGGTAGTCTGTGTGGTCAGACTCAACCAAGAGGTATCGTACCCACCACTAACTGGGTTATGGGTACAGGTACTCAGCTGCATCGCGTTAGACTGGAAGCCGTTGGGGTCGACTTCCAAGCAGTCTAACAGTCGGAAAAAGACTTATCAGAGAAATACTTATCCAAATACTCTAAAAAACGTAATATTTTCGAACATCACAACAAATCTTCATGGACAATATAAATGCACTCACACTTTAATACTTTTACATACAAAATTACATGTCATAACGTGAAAAAAAATAAAAATATACTAAGGTAATTCCGCTAATGCACGCCACACACAGAAGCTGTGCACACAATATTTTGAAGTAATATTGTTTATGGTAAGCAGAAAATCTTGTCACGGCTTTATTTTGCTCATATACGAGTGTTCATGGGTGGCGGAATAATGCGGAGTACATACAGGTCGCAAGGTTGATGAGCTAGGGATATTAGAAATATAAAGTTTCTACTTTCTAATGTGCACGGAAAAAAATTACACACATCAATCAATAGGTAGGTAGAAGGAAGTATATTAAATCATAACTTTTATTAGTTTCATAGCATGTGACCATTTTACGAATTTTGACGCAATTCATATTATAAAAGGTCCATTTTATGTTTTTAACGCAATTCATTTTATGTTCGGTTGAAGTGGCTACTTTAGTTTCTTTTTGTTATTTTTTTTTTTTGCCCTGTTCTATGTGATTGATCTACCAAAATATTTACTCAAACAGTATTATCGAAAAACATCATCATCCAAACAGCGGGTCTTCCTTTTTTCACTTCAGGCGCACCGCCCGGTCCCCGCCAACAGAGACTTTCGTCTGACGGCAGATTTCGGTGTTATGCACTTGATCTAAGAGATAAAAATATGTATACGCGTAGCAAATCATTGATCAGCCACTAACGCTATACCCGGAGAGCCGGTGATTCTGGGCTGAGACTATGGTTTTGATGAGGAAAGTTAAGTATAGACAACCTATCAACAATGACGTCACCATTACAGACTCCGCACAGAGGTTCGGTTGTGCGAAAGCGCAGCTATATAGCGAACTTGTGTGCATAAGGCGAGACATTGTGCATTTGAACTATTATGGCGTACGGCGTAGCTAATGGTGTAGCATTAGCTACGCCGTAGCAATGCTACGAGGCGCTACGCCGCCGCCGCTGTCGTAGCAGTCTTTCCGTCTTCGGATTACGGCTCACTCTCTAACTGAGAAAACATCTTTGTCTCAGCTTCCCCACTCCTCTCTCCCACCCCTGCCTACCTCCCACCGGGCAGAAACCTCTCTCCGTTAAAGATTATGCTAGCTAAAGGAGCTTTTGGCTAAATAGTAACAGCTTCTCAGGTTAAGCAACGCTTGCCTAGGTTGGGCCGTAGATGGGTGAGCTTCCTCAGTACCTCGGAAAGAACGTTAAGCCATTGGTCCAAGCTTTCATTTGAAGATCCTTGACAGTACAGGTAGTCAGTAGACCGAAAGATCTGATCCCGTCGGGGCTGCGGGTTGTTCGAAAGAGGTACCGCGACTTCGACACAAAGGGCTAGGAAAGAACATGGGTGGTTTTTATTCAGTAGAAGTCTGACACTACCGGTCTGCCCTGAGCCGGAGGAGTTTTTTTTTTGGGGATGGGAAATCATCAAATAACCTCTCCTGCTCTTGGGCAGAGCGAAAGGGAGTGTCAGACTTCTACTGACTAAAAACCACCTATGTTCCTTCTTAGCCCTTTATGTTCAGGCCGCGGTATCACTTACAACATCCTGCAGCCCCGACGGGATGCTATTGGTCTTAAGTCCATATATCTCACCGAAAGGAGTCAAAACACCTACGTCTTACGTTACTAGACTCACAACAAGTCACTTTATGGTTTTATGGTAGCTCTAAGTTCTTACAGTAGCCGTGTCACCGGAATACTTGAATAACTCACTACGCTTCGCGGGTTTATTGTCGAAATACCCGCGTTTCACGGAGCTAAGAATTTCGTATTACATCTGCGTCGCGTATTGGTAATCTTCGGTTGTATGCGGGTTATTTCTGGAATATGTTTTACCTTTTATCATACATATAATATGTGAAGTTTTAGTCAGTGGTTTTCAAACGCGTTGCGTGTAATTTTAGCTCACCAGCAGCGCTATTGCGTATCTTTTAAATGACAGTGGCTATCATGTTGTCCATGGATTAACTGTCAAATTGGATATGGTTTAGTACAAAATGGAACCATTTGACAGTTAATCAAAGCACACAGAGCCGAAGTGATAATCAATAAATCTGTCAACAGAGATACGCAATAGCCCTGCTGCGACAAATTAGTAAAAGTGTGGGTTGTTTGGTCTTGTACCAAAGGCCATAAACTATGTTTAATAATATGTTTAAATAAAATAAAATGTACTAAAATGAGGAAACTTACTTGGCAACACAGGGGCCCGGGCGGTGTCAGCCCGGTCTCATCCCGGGTAGTGACGTCATAAACAAACAATTGACGATCAAACATACTTAAGACGAAGATGGTGTTGTCCTGTAGTAAAACTTTGTGCGAATTTAGGGAAATTGTGGTAATTTGGGACAAAAATAATACATGTTTGCATTCATCATGAATGATATCATGTGTCTTATTTTTAACCAAATGCAATAGAAAGAAAGAAAGAAAATGCATTTATTTGGCACATGCCACAAGTACCTACACATAATGTTAAAAAAAAAATTAAAGAAAAAAGAACTTAAAACTAAACAAATCGTGCCACTGTGTGCCTCACGGCTGCGCCAAGAATAGCAATAAGGCAGATCCCGCTTTTGGATTTGGCGTGGATTTTTTAACATATTATTTTATAATATAATAGCTTGTCTTGGTATTATGATCTTACCAACAATTTAAATTTAAACATAATGGTTACTTATTTAATTTAATAATTATTCTCACCACACATTTTCTTAGTAGCAAGTAGGTAGGAGGTACTAAATGTAAAGTGTACATTTATTTCGTTGGTTCGTGCGGTACATTTCCAGCCACATGACCATTATGTCGTCGTAAAAGACATTGCAAACAGTATAAGTCGTCTCGACATCTAGTATATTTTTCAAACTCATTTGAAAAAATAACAGCTTATACACACTCCACATGATCCAGTATAACTTGACCTCGTTTTGTATGGGCTTCTCGTACAATGAGAGATCTGCTTAATTTGGACTTTTATAGCTAGATTGGTGCGTGCGTATTACCGAATTCACTGACGGTCTGTCACTCACTCTTATTGCTTAAGTAATAAGGTTGAAAATTAGACCACCATCAGCGAATTTTTTTGATACTACTTGGTTTAAAAATGCTACAAGAAAGTGATACCTACTGTTTAAGTAGTGCACTTATGTTTCTTACTTTATGCCGATATTTTCGTCAGTTCGTCTAATAATACTTTGTATTAGTTTTAAGTTTTGTAATAAGTTATTAATTGTTATTTAGATTATTAGTATTTATGTAATTAAGGCATATTCACTATCATATTAAACTTGACTTTTGAATTGTTGATGATATTTTAGAGAAATTTTGATATCTGCGACACAGTTTTGGCTTATAAACTTTTGTAGATATCATCGTTTTCTTTATAATTGTGTCATCTGTCTATGTTCAAAAATAACTGATCTTTAATTTACGATAGTTCTTCATTTAGAAAAGATCAAATCTCACTCAAAATCAACGTAACTAAAAATATCTATCCAAAACGTTCTCACTCTACCTCCAACACAAATATCGTAAAATACAAAACTGTACCAAATTCCAAAACCGTCGTCGTCCAAAAACATTTTACACCAGATTTTAGTTCCACACACACTCATGCACCTCTAACTGCAACTAAAACACAGCAAGAAGAAAATGTAATCAAAATTCTTAATATCACCTCGTGTATACAGTGCATTAAAATGGCAAGAGAGACCGGGATTCTGCGCTTGCGACTCCATCAAACTCAATGACGTTTTATGCGCTATAAAACCAGAAGTGCACTCTGAGAGCGTACCTTGCTAATGAACCGCGTTTTAACGGATATGTAGCGCATCTAGTGTGGTAGTTTGTATATCTATGTCGGGAGATGGATGTGTGTTGTGGGGAGTTGCATAAGGGTTTTAAGTGGTTCTGAATGTGTTGCTTAGATGTTGAGGAGAGCCACAGAGGAGTCTTTTTGTAATGCTAATGCAATGATTTAATATTTACTGGCGTATGTTGCCACGGGATTAGATTACGGAGATAAAAAGTCGTAATGCATGGTATACACTATCTATGGATAAATGAAATGCGTATCTATTCAGTAGTTCTTGCGTGAAATAGTAACAAACGTCCATCCATCCATGCTCATAAACTTTCGTATTTATAATATTAGTAGGATTCAACAGTTCATGTTTACATAAAATACAGAAAAGAAGAGAGAACAGAAAAATAGGTCCAAAGGAGATGCTCATTTACTAGCTATTTATGTAACACTTCAAACAAGGTGGACCTAATGCCGCCGGCATTTTATACCAGTTAACTTTGCGTGGAGTAGAGACAAACAGTGCTAGGCGTATATATCTGATCATCATCATCAGCCTATAATGTTCCCACTGCAGGGACTCAGGCCTCCTCTCTAGGAGAGGGATATACCTGATAGCTAAAACAAAATATTTTTTTACTTTTCAATCACAGTTACGTTATTAAGAATCATTCCTATTAGCGTAACTGTGATTGAAAAGTATAAAGTGACAAAATAGATTTTTAAAGTGAGCCACAAAGTGCCGCTATCTACAGAACAGCCTCCAAAAAAAGCCACTAAAGCGCTACATTTTCCTCTCAAAACCCACTGAATTAAATCTATAAACAAAAAAAGCATACATACATCGTCTAGCATTGAGGGAAAGTCGATTGGAAACCATAGTTAGTGTTTAATGGGCCTTACGGAAGACTCTGTTAGTTGTTACGATGGATCAGATTTATGGAGCAATCTCTCATCTTATGTATGAAACATTGAGGGTATCGTGAGATAGGAAATACTTTGGTACAATGTAAATAGACTTTTTATCGACCGGCGGACTCTCTGTAAAGGATAGTCGTATAAAATGTTGCATGATAGGTAGTAAATAAATATTTATTTTGCAGATGGGAGTTATTTGAGTGGAAGCTACATAGTTATGATCTTCTTGCGGATATGTCGATGTTTCTGAACTTTTCTGGTCACTGGTCTATTAATATTTTACCATTTAGACTTTCTATCAAATTTTAAAAACCAATCCATTACTTTTCGAGGAAAAATCCACTCTAATCGGAAAGAGCAAGGGAATCTTTTTCAGCGATGGTGTCCTCAGGCAAGACTACTATTGCCAAAACTGCAACAAAACAATGTAGCAATAAACTTGTATACACCAAAACAGAATTCAAATAAGTTCTAAAACAATACGAAAATATTTGAAAAATAGCTCGGTTTGAAGAGGAATTTAATATAGTAGGTACTACGCTATGGGAGTGACGCGTCGACGTTGCAGTGTCGCTTATGTCGTTTGAAAACTATGGGAGTGACGCGTCGACGTTGCAGTGTCGCTTATGTCGTTTGAAAACTACCCTCTAGTATTTGGTTATGTGTATAAACTCAGTTGCCCTCTGTTTGAGCACATATGTACGCTGTAGTTTTGTATTAAATTTAAAACTATAGCACTATTTATTATATCTGTGTATAGTGTACACACAACTAGACATTTTGAACGATTGAATCCGTAAATAATGAAGAAAGACACGCTTCAGTGTGTTAAGCCTAGTTTGGAGAACAAAACTACCCATGTCTAGATACTCTCAATCCACAAAATGAAGAAATCTAGCGGATTCTGACGAACTTCTCTAGGTCATCGGTCGACGTAGTGGTGATCTGGTATAATAGTAACGAATATTTTTCTTCCTGGGAAATTGATTTAACATTATGTTGGCACAGAGGTTCGATAGGCAGTCAGAAAAAGCTACGCAGATAATGACAATTTAATTCTTCCTTTTGTGCCTATTTAACGGCCGAATACTGAAACGCCACTCAAAGTGCTGTCTCGGTCGCTCTATACTGAAGTAACAGATACAGAACGAGATTTAAGGGCAACTTTAAATTAAGTTGCGTTTCAGTATTCGGCCGTAAACAAGATAAATATACGCACACTCCATAAAAACTTGCAAAGCCAATCGCCCGACTTACCCCGGAAACAACCCTCCCAATTACTCACAGTTTCCCCAAACATTTTATATTTTTATAATCGCCAAAATTTCTAAAGCCTCGTCCACATAAACAAGCAACGAAGCGTTGCACATTAGCCTCGCGGGAGCGGGTGCGATTCATATTAATGCTAGCTATTAACGGAATGCACGATAAATTCCCCGGGGCGATAGAATACCGATTTATTCGCGTATCGCCCGCGCTCCATGATATATCGCGCCCGCGTGTTCCTCTGACTATGTACCGGTGTTGTGATCATGCCTTTATACGCTACGATTAGTAAGGGTTACGTTTTGGTTGTTTCGATGGCGGGATAAATTGAGGAGTTGAAGGAAACTGCTGCGGTTGTGTTTTGACTTATCCTTTGAATTCGAACCTACTGCAGTTAAGAAGTTTCTTTATTAAATTCGTCTATCTTTTCTACTACTGATCTACATACACACATCAAAAGTGTCTAGGGATCAAGCATTTTTATGCGGATTTCTTGAGATTGAGATGTGGCTTTGTAATAAATTTATGATTTTATAAATTTATATGAATCCTTTTTGGTGCATTTCATAATTTGAATCAGGAACTGTGAATCAAATTCGAGTAAAAGATGAAAATCAGCTGTCAATATTTTCCCTATAAAAACATACAACGCATTGAAGACATTATTAGTGCTACTGTTTCCCTACTACTGATTAAAACCAACGTTATTATGGAGCGGCGACGTCATTTAAGCAGGGAAGAAATGCTCAGAGCCGTGGGAATGATAGAAGCTGGTTCCCGGCAACGTACTGTGGCTTTAGCTCTGAATACAAGTCAGAGTGTTATCAGTCGACTTTGGACACGTTACCGAAGCACTGGTACCGTGGCTGAGCGCCATGGAGGACGGTATCGCTGCACCACACGGAGACAAGACCGATACATTCAAATCTTAACTCGAAGAGCTCCAACAATAACCGCCATGATGTTAGCCGTGAGGCTTCATCACTCTTCAGGGAACTTAATTAGCGACCAAACAGTCAGAAACCGCTTGCATGAAGTGAACCTTCATTCCCGAAGACCGCTACGGGTACCACCTATAGCAATGCACAATCGTAGGATTCGATATCAATGGGCTCTTGAACACAGAAATTGGGCAGAAGAACAATGGCGTTTCGTGTGCTTTTCTGATGAGTCTCGGTTTGGTATGAGACCGGATACAAGACGTATACGACACTGGAGAACCCCTGGACGCCAACAGCGATTAAAATCCTGCCAGGAAGTCCATCCTTATAGTGGTGGAACCATCATGGTATGGGCGGGTATTTGGATCGGGCGGAAGAACTGAGTTGATTTGGATCAGAGGCAACCTCAACGCTCAAATTTATGCTGAGACGATTGTATCAGACGTCATCGTTCCTCTACAAGTGCAAATCGGTCCCTTATTTCAGTTAATGCATGATAATGCACGACCGCACACCGCAAGAGTTGTAAGACAGACTCTCGCCGCAGCTAACATCAATGTCCTGCCCTGGCCTGCTCAGTCGCCAGACTTGAACCCGATTGAGCATGCATGGGATATGCTACAGAGAAGAGCTCTGCCGAATATGGAGGGTATCCAGTCGCAAGAAGACCTTTTTTTGTTGTTGCAACGAACATGGGCGGCCATTCCACAGCGTGATTTGGATGAACTCATTTTGAGTATGCCAAGCCGATGTTCTTGTGTTGTTAGTGTTCGCGGTAGAAACACGGATTATTAATTGTTTAAGTTACCCAATAAAATTTTAAAGAAAACTGTTATTTCAGTCTTTTTTTCGAACTTTAATGTTAGTGGTTCAAATGTCAAAAATCCCTTTATTAGGAAAATGGCAAATTTCTTTATTAATGCAAAGGTGACTTGGTTTATCGTTACTGTGACAAACGAAAACTCTTTATTTGATGAATCCTTAAAGAAAATTTTAATTAATATCAATCAGGAGAAAAGTTATTGCAAAAATATATGTTGATCCCTAGACACTTTTGATGTGTGTAGATTGTAGAGGCCAGATAGGCAGTGGCTTGATGTTAAATATTGCTATTCAGCTCAATTTTGACTGACCCCAACACCGCTGGGAGAAAACTTGGCAGAATGATGTTGAGATAATGATGATATACACGGTAAACCAGTTTGTTTTTCTACTCTATATTGACGTTTTATGTCAAAGGCCTTGATTACCCACACCCGCGAGGGCCATCACAATGCTTTGTTTTAATTAGACAGTCGGATTACCCTTGCTAGTTCTGAGCTGACCGTTGACGAACGCGCACGAGACGAAACCGACACGGCCTTACGGCTAGGAAGATCCGCGGAAGGCCGGAACGCAGGCCCGGAGTCAATGTCTCTGCTTTTCGCATCCAATCTGACGCAGACACCTTTAAGTGTGAACATGGTTTTTGATGCCCGTACAGGGGGTCTTGGCTGTCTCGTTCTCTCCCTAAAATGTTATCTATTTGCAACGGTTTGGCACATTACGTGAAATACTGCGTTTAAACCTTACCTTTCCCGCAAAACCGTGACAGCACCTAAATACCTTTCTAGAAATAAATTCACGGTTAAAATTGTTTTCCAAACTAGCCACTTAGCGCCATTATTTTCCTGAACATCTTTATGCAATCAAAGTCAATTCAATCGCAAGTAATCCTCTGCGATCCCATTTATTGGCGCTAACGACTTTAAGCCACCACACCTTATATTGCCGAGATTCTTTTCCTAAAGGTAACTATTTTAACGGTTTTTTTTCGTATTTTCTTCTTCCAAATAAGAAATACTTATTTTTTCCGTTGGAAATCCTCATTGGATGTCCTCCGCTGTGGGACCGGTAGAGGTATGTCAGACTCTAACTGACTAAAACCACACGTTTTCTTCGTCGTCACTTCTGAGTGGGGTGCGGGTCAACAATTTCATTCTCTATAATCACCGCAGCAGTAACTGCTCAGAGCAAAAAGCTGTCACAACTAATTCCTGATTTAGACAATATTTTTGTATCAACCATACAAAAATATTGTCTACTGTCGTCTAATTTACTGGATTCTATAAAGATTTGGTGTTATGTGGCTTCTAATTCCCCTACATTTCCGATCAGGAAACCTTACAGTACTAACATTTCGACCACAAATCTCTTTGATTCTGTATCATCCAAAGATTGACAGAAATTGTAAAGGTGTAAACGGCCTTCACAAAGCGTTCAACCAAACACACTTTCATTCTGTACATCCAACTAAGTAACACTGCTCATAAATGCGTCTTTGCTGTAGTGTTCAATGGAACGCACTCAAAACATTGTGTTGATGGATGCATTGAAATAGTAAAGGGGTTAGGGAGGTCTAAAAAGAATAATGTGTGAATAAGTTGGAGCATTGACCTTCAATATTATCTGGAAAGGTCCAAAACAAAAAACATATCGCAATGCCGGAAACAACAAGTGCTTTTCGACTCTGTTAAGGGCATTTTTACACTCTTTATAGCTCCATCTCTTTTCCACATAAAAGTAGCCTAAGTATTACTGCAATAAGAGTTGGTAGTTCCAGGACCCTTAAGTTGCTGCAACAGCAATCACTAAGTACCAAGTTAGTCTTTTAACATTTCCTTGTATTTTCTCACTCCTCCGGGCGCTTTGTTTTGCCTCTATTGTTCTTTAAGTGTTTATTTTTAACCCTTTTGTGCGACTCGACTGCCATTCATTAGTGGCATTTGTTGCGACGACGGAGTTCTGAGTGATGTGTCGTTGAGTCGTGTTTGTTAGGAAAGAGTAGTTATGTCCAGACAGTGAAGGGTTAGTTAGTAGCCATTGATGGAGACATGGATTTTTAAATCCTTTTCGTTTTTTGTGTGTGTTCTCGTTTTTGTGATTGTGAGTTCGGTACAGCTTGCTAGCTATCACGGGATAGCTATTCTCTGCAAGTATGGAAGTATGCGCTATCACAGTCTATTTTGGTATTAATTACCTTACATGTCATATCTTAAGTGTGATTTCCATTCAGGAATTTAGACTAACTAGACAAATAATAACGTATAGAGGAAAAAAATATGAGAAAAGAAAGAAAGAAAATTGAGTTTTATTTGGCATTATTTACAAAAACGCCTCAGGATTCTCGAAGGGTTAGGTAGAGGTATACCAATAGTACACCCACATTTCGTAAGTTATGTGTAACTCCCATGTGATAGGGGGTGATCCTATTGTTATCAACCGGGCACAAATCCGAGCTCAGTCGCTGTTACTGTAAAATTCCTTATAAAAAACCCAATAATAGGTTAGTTAACAAAAAAAATCTAATTAGTCCGTCAGATAGATTTCCAAAAAATATTGGACACGTATTTTTATTTTTTCACGTAAACAAACTATAAACACGATACAGTGCTTTGAAAACTCGTGCGACGTCATTTTCTAAGACATTAGTTTGACATTCTTTACCGGTGAGTGACGTCACCACCCCCCACTCAAATCTTTGAGGCGTTGTATCTTCGTAATTTTTTATTGATTATCAAATCTCAAAATATTGAAAACTTTTTTTTTGTTTTATCAAAAACAAAAAAAAAGTATTCAATATTTTTCGATAATCTAAAAGACGGACTAATTAGAATCAATTTTTTTAAGTCAGTAAACACATCCCTATTTACCCGATCTGGGAATAGAATCCTATGCTCAGCCAGCTCCATCGCGACCAACGAGGCAGTCAGAAAAATGACTCAACAAACCTCTTCAAAATCTATACCAGGGATCTAGTCACCTGGTAAGTAGTACCTCCAACAATGACGTATTGACTGCTCGGTTTGCAGCACATTTGAGTACAATAGAGATGCTACCCTACAGTTAGGTTCAGCTAGGTATGAGTTAGCTATTGTCTACAAGCACTGTAGTAATCAATTTGCCTGGATAGGCCGCTTCAAGTTGTGTTGTCTGATCTAAATTGAAACTAGAGCTTTTTGTATGCCTTTTGTTTGGTGATTGTGTGTTTGTAGTGATGGTCGTATAGATAACTGTATTTGAAGATTAGAGACGTAAAAGTGCAAAATAGATAATTCAGAAATTCAATTTATAGAAATTGCGGGTTACTAGGCTTTTTAGGTTAGCTCGTTGGCTCTCTATCCTCAGGACAAGATTGAGTTCAAGAAAAGCCTTTATTTAAAATATAAAGTTCTTGCGCGTAAATAAGCTGGGTATAGACCTGCTTATAGTAACTGAACTTAATTGAGGTTTTTATGGTAATAGTCATAACGTTCTTTTTGCCAATGATTCTTCAATTATCAATGAAAGTAATACCCTATGATGTGCCCGATATTACCAGTCCATTTTCTAATCCTTCTGACTAAAAAGCACACAATTCTGAAGATTTCATTCGACAATTTACTACCTACTCACTTTTTTTTAAGATTACAGCTTAAATTCTTCATTAAATATTCCTGCCGTACAATCTTCGCAATACGAGAATAACAAACCAATTCCCAAAGATTAAACCCAACAGAAGCGTCGTTAATAATTTTCAGCGAGTATTCTACCCACCATACATTGCTCCGCTCACTATAAAATTCAAAAGAAACTTGTTTCCATTCGCTGCAGATCGAAACATAAAGGGGTACTCCCATTATCCATTTTTATCGTGTCTTCATACAATGAAACTCGATATGAATAATGGCAGAACTATATACGTCAGTGTGCTGAGATATAAATCTTTCAATAATCGATGTTGTTTCGATGTTTATTTATTGCATCGGGACTGGAGTATCGAGATCTCGATGCGAGTATTTTTTCTCTCGATCATAACAATGGGTGATTTATTGTTTCGTAGCCAGGTTGGTTTTGTTGTTGTTTTGATCTCTGGGACGCTTGTGTGGGTAGTAAGGTGTTTTGATGAAATATCTGTGGGAATTTTATCAAGTAAATATTGAGTTCTCTCTCGCCATCAAACGTTTAAGTTTGGCGAGTTTAAATTTCAGTAACACCTTTGTACTAATCTTTTTAAATAATTGAATATAAAAAAAACCTTTCTCCATATTTGCGAAAAAAATAAAAAAGTTTTTATTTCATCGCATTTTCGAAGTCTGTAATCGTGGAATTTTAGCCAAAACGATTAAATTGCTATAAAATTATATGAATTTGACCTTGCATAGTAAAAAAAAAAAAACAAAAATAGCAAAACAAATTAACATTGCAAACTATAGTCCGGAAACAAATCAAAACTTTCGGATTCATGTGCGTATTGAATAAGTATCACTTTTTATTTATAGGAAACGGACTTGTCCCATAAAACACACGTGCCACACTATTCCCGAACCACTGTAACTCCTGAAAGCCAGAATCAACAGTGACGACCACAAGAAAAGCGCCGAGACCTCACCACAACTATTGGACAAAGACTGAACCCCAAATAAAAATCACAGTACACAGCCACCGTATTAACTTAAACACCAAACACCAAACCCACTTAAACACCAAAGAGTTCTATCGTCAACCAAATAAGGTACATTATTTTTATGCCTGACCACAACCCATGTTTGCTCAGGTCAAATTTTATTGATCATATTTACGTGTAACACAAAATAGTATACTCCTTTACGAAGTGTTTGTATACGTGGTCTTATGAACGTAAAACGTTTTTATGTGTACAGACTAATAAAAAGTAAGACTTGTAGTTATTTGCTCGGGTGTGGTTGGGTCTGTAAGAAACTAAAGTGTCCTTTTTCCTATTCTAGCGTTTAGAGCTAGGTTTCTGACTAGCAGTTGGTTTCTGGATTTAGGATTTTGTTCTAACCACATGTCTCATTTAACCGTCAGTTCATTTAACAATATTAAAAAAAAAACTCGTTTCTAAATACCCAATTCATCGAAATGATTGTAAAATTCGTATTCTATTTTTATATCTATTTCCTATATTGTTTACTACCTGTCAGTTAATATAATAAACAAACTACATTTAGACTGCATGTCCAATTATCTAAATCATTGGTTAATATAATTAAAGTTTGATGATTACAATTAACAAAAGCTTGTTTTCATTGACAACAGTAATTAAATGACAGCAACAATTTGGACACAATATAAATTATGGACGATCTGATAATGAATATGCCTATCAACTCATTGTGTGGAAAACCGTTTAGTTGTAAATTCACAGTCATAAAAACTGTTTGCTAAAATATCAATTATTGGTATATTTGTTCTTTTAAATGGTCATTCTTCTTTGTTCTCCTGCAAGGTTTTTAGTCGCGAGGGCGATTTTTGCACTGGAATTCCAATTCACTGCTTAAATTCTTAGCACCCAAAGTTGAAAATTCAACACTGACCGTTTTCTACTGAGACGCGTTCTATTGGATTCTTGAAAAATCCTATTCTTGATTAAAAATCGTGCAAAAATCGCCCTTATGAATGAGGGGTAAAAAGCAGAGTAACCAGTTCGTCTACGAATAGCAAGTGATACAGGTATCTTAAGCAACAGTTTTATTATTTATTTAAACTTTATGCACAATAGTGATACATAGGCGGATTTAATGCCACAAGGCAAAATTATGACTATGGGTATTATGACTTTGAATACACTTGAGTATATTTGTAATTTACGTACGCTTGACGACCAATCAAACTATATAAAACTAGTTTATGCGAATCTCTCACTGTACGGAAAATCTATGCAAAGTGAGGTCATCTATGCAAAGTAATGAAATGTATAGCTTGATCTGTTGCCATATGTACCTACTTTTAATTCTAAGATAGAATGTGTAATTTTAGATACTGTTAGCGAATATAAAAACATGCCACACACAACCTTCAAACAATAAAATTAAAAACAAAATCGCAAAAATACGACAACCGCTCGCGCATCCAACACCAATTCTTCTTAACAGACGAAGAAGAAGAGACGGAGCCCCCAGAAGAGTTAGTGACAGAAGAAATAGAAGAGCCACCGCTCCCCCCGATCCTGGCGCCACAAATGCCAACTGTCAACGACAGTAGCAATATTTATATACGATATTTGACACGTAAGTTTTGTACTAAGAGATTCTTCTGTTTCAGGATGTTGGACTTTTCAGCGTGTTGTGTTTTGAGATAATTTTGGGATCGCCAGTATATTTTATGTTGTAGGTTTATTCTGTGTTTTTTTATTGTATTTTATTTATTTGCTGTGTGGTGTTCTTAATAATTGATTTCCTTACTGGCAGAATTTCATATTGGAATTTCACAGGTATTGAAATACAAAATTTCCCGTACAAAGTAGCAGCCATTCGCCATTTTCAACGTCCAAATAGAATTATGCAAATGAATACTCCTCCGTACAGTTCAATATAATAAATTTCATACAGTTTAAATCGCAATACACTTCTATTCGACCCGCAAAACCGGTTATATCCGGAAACGTCGAGATTATTGTCATAAATTGCCTATGCGGATATATGCGGCCAAGCGGCGTATGCACATTTCGATTAACTCTATTGGCGAACGTAATGAAATGCCCCTGTACAATAAAATTAAATCCGCCGAATGTCATAAATTGATTATACGGACGTAATAATTTGAAATAAAAAAATTCGTAACACGCTTTGTTTTTAAATGGCTTTTGTTATTGAATTTGTATTGTTGTGTTTGATGGGAGTTTATTGGTTTTTTTTAATTTTGAGTGGTCTAATTACTCATATTAACCTTTTTGGAGCGATTGAACGGTGAATGATTTGGAAGAGTATACTTACCAATCACCAAATAAAGAATTGGTCAAACTGCCACAGAACTACGGATTTATTGAGAACGCGACTCCATACCTCGGACTCTGACAGCCATTTGTACTGAAGTTTCTGTCAGAGTTCGCAGCCTATTACTAGCGCACCTAGCAGACGTCGCCCTGCCCGGACAGCAGCGCCACCTACCGGGTCCAAATGTGAATCTAAACCATTCTAGAATTCACTGAATCACACACACACAAAATCATCCATATCGATCCAGCCGTTTATGAGGAGTTCAGTGACATACACACGTACAGAAGAATTATATATATCTAAAGAAGATATTCAGTACCAATTTGATAGAATCAGACATAGTGAATTTAACTGGCAACTTACACATTCTAAAGTTGCTTTCAAAAATCGAATTCCAAAATCAAACAATCTTTAAAATTCATAATCCACATTCTAAATAGTGTTGTAACCACACCTCATCGATTTTTCACATCATCGTAAACGAGCATCGATTCTCCAACTCGGAAACTCGGTGTTATCGAATCGCAAGTGCTATCATAAAGCAATCGAGATGGCAACAACACGATTTCGTTGGGCTGAATAATGAATACTCGATAATAATTGATCGCAATATTTCTCTTTGTTGTTCGAGTTTCACGTTTGCGCGAACTTAATGACGTCAATCGGTAATTGGTATCAACCGTCGAACGTGCAATGATTGATGAGCGTGTATGAACGGGTTTTTTGAGCATTAGACGCTTTAATAATGATGGCGATATGGATTAGTGGAGCATTACTTTAACTAGGTATAATGTTTTTTTTAAATCGATTCTAAGAATGTATGCTTTTGGCTTATTTTACGACTATGAAATGCTGCAAAAATGTAACTAAAATTTGCCTTTATCGCTTTCATACATACTCATCATCGTGCCTGAATAAGGGTTATATATATGGTATCTTGGTAAACACTAAGGAAGTTATAGTAAGTTATATTAAAGATGGGAACAGATTAAGATAAAGCTCTCTAAAGTCATACTTGATCTTTGGAGTCAAATCAGAGTTTCATCCACTTTAGGCAAAACTTACATACACGCCTGTAGTACCCGAAGGCTTAGGAGGAGGTGTACTTTAATTCTGTTTATAATAATTTATATCATTTTATCGTAAACATCTTCCACAATCTACCTCACAGAGCGTATCAATTTAGCAATTTAACACCGTTCTCTAGCGTCTAGACTCGTCGTAATTTAATCCAGTTAGGGGCAGGCGCGAAACACGCGACAAAAAAAAATGTCTGACTTATTCCCGAATGCGTGCGTCGTCACGTACTCCCGCTCGTTTCAATCCCGCTCACATATGAAACGTGATCATTCACCTCTGCCGACGACGAATAAACATATCCGTCATAGTTTTCCCCGACGCGCTGGCGACGTGATTCTAAAGCAAATATTTGAATGGGCTGGTGGACGATGCCTGGATTACTGGTAATAGGACATTTGCTAAATGGGCGATAAACTTTGTGGGCAATTGGAATGTTATAGCGTTTGTTTGTAGGTGTTTTGAGTATTTTGAAGTGCTTATTGTCTGAACGGAAAGTTTTAAAGGAAGTTCATTTTTGTCGAGAAAAATGTTATTGGAATTTTTCATCAGGATTTTTTCAGTAACAGCCATGAAATCTGGATTTGTGCCCGGTTGATGGCATTAGGCTCACCCCATATTACATAAGTCTTCAAATAATCTGGCGAAATGTGAGTGTTCTTTTAGGTACACCTCTGCCAATCCCTCCAGGGATTGCAGGCGTGATGCTATCTCCACAATTTTGCACCATAATTATGCTGTTGCCCTCATTCCAATTCCTTCTCGACTTGTTTCCCAGTAGTCACTGACTATCCAGCAATATTATCTTCCACACAGCCCAACCATCGTTCTAGCATTACGAAGTTCTAACATCCTTCATTACGAAGATCTAACAAAAAAAAAACGCATAAACAAAAATCGTCGGTATGAATACGAACAGTAAGCTTAAAATAGCACTGACTACCAAATAAAAGAGAGTATCCTATTAATGCTCAGAATAGTGATGAGCCCTAAAATCTTTTTCATTATCTTTCGTAATTGGATATCGAATGTGCGGCCATTAAGCTTGTCAGCGGGTCCAGTGCGCGTGAATTTAGATGGCGTTTTTATTTGCGCCACGAACGAAAAGGATTGTCCACTATTTAAAGAAATAAAGAGCGGTATATTTTAAGACTGGGTGGTACGAGGAATAAATAGTTCGTTTGTGGAGTGGTCATGTAATTGCTATAATAAAATCGCCCATATCATCGTGATTGTGTATCAAACCTTATTTCAGTTCACGTTAGGGTTATTGGCCTCAAATTCTCGCGAGCTTCGCCCTGGGAACCGACCCCGTGATTCAGTATGAATTGTTTCATATCCTCCGATATCCCTCACAGATCCGATCAAACTTTTTTGTCATCTCTAATCTGCGAACCTCTGTGGTCCGTTCTATGAATATATCAACTCCTATGTGACTGTCCTCATAAAAATACATTCATAAATTTAACATCACGCCTGTAATCCCCGAAATGGTAGAGGTGTCAATAGTACACCCACTATTTCGCCAATAGGGTAGTTAACAAAAAAAATCTAATAAGTCCGTCAGATAGATTGCCAAAAAATATTGGACAAGTATTTTTTCTTTTTTCACGTAAACAAACAATGAAGACGATACAGTGCTTTAAAAACTCGTGTGCCGTCATTTTCGAAGACATTAGTATAACATTCTTTACCGGTGAGTGACGTCACAACCCCCACTCAAATCTATGACGCGTTGTATTTTCGTCAATTTTTATTGATTTGATAAAACAAAAAATACGTATCTAATATGTTTCTATAATCTAACAGACGGACTAATTAGAATAAAAATCATATTTTTTTTAGTCAGTAAACATCCCTTTTATGTTTAAGTTCCATGTTATATTATAAGGAGGCGAGCTTATTACCATCAACCGGTCACAAACCCAGACTCCGTGCCTGAAAAATTCGTGATAGAAAAATCCAGAACCCAGGTCCTCATGCTCCCCGTTGGGGCTGCGGGTCCCTGTTGGGGCTGCGGGTCCCTGTCGGGGCTGCGGGTCCCGTCGGGGCTGCGGGTCTCGTCGGGGCTGCGGGTTGTACACAAGTTACTGCGGCCTCGACATATAAGGGCTAAGAAGGGAGGGGTTATTTGATAATTTTCCACCTTCTCAGCAGTCGAACTAGCGACCGATAGACCAACGAGGCTATCATCCATACGTTTATTAATGTCTAAATCGATCGTATTGCCCGAGGGATACATGGAAGTGAAAGTAACCGAAAATTCATTTTCTAGTTCAGGAATCAAACGCTCCCGCGGCGTTTGCCCAATGTTCTTTTCGAAATGGTCCCTTTAGATAGGTATTTTTGTTCAGGATCGTTGAACAGGGGTTCAAGAGAAGTCGTTCTACGTGTACATAATTGTTTTGTAGCTGAACTCGCATTTTTCGACAAGATAATGCCATTAATCTCGTCGCGGCGAGAATAATGAAAACGTACCGCGGTTCCCTCAGTTCCTGTGTAATTTCGTGGAAAACAATTCGGTGGAATTGTCTCCATGTGTCGTGAGAGTTGGAACTTTCCGACAACTTTCACCGACTCTTCGCTGAAGAAATTAAATTCATTTGTCGCAACTGTTTTGAGTGGGTTACGTCCAGAATGTCGTACTTGTAGATTGGATTTAAGTAGTTTGAGTGCACCTTAACACAATTTTAGAATGATGCCATTTTCATTACATTTTCTTGAATTGTTTTTCTGGAGGAGGTAGTGGCTAGATAATACTGTTTAGTCCACTCTCAGTCCCTCGGCCCCCAATAATTAAAGTGTCTACTCGGCCCCTAACTATAGTCCACACCTGGCCCCGAAAAGGCTAGGCATATGATAATTTTAATGTTATCCTGTATCGCTGGTCAAGTTCTTTCGCTCAAGGACTAATGTGGACTGGTCAGCTCGTCCCGTCACCTTCTTCGTTAATGTTTTACTCTTAAAATTTGAGTATTTTCTACATGCTCCCACTATTTCAATTCTCATTACTTCTACATGGAGCGACCGTCGGCAACCCTAAGGGAAATCAGGATTTTGTCGTGTAATGTCATGGTGCTTTTGAATAGGCATAATTGTATAGTGGGCTGGTATTTTGTTCTCTCTAAATATGCTGTTGTTAAAACTATGACGTATATTAATTTACGGTTTTATAATTAATCAACAATAAGAGATAGGTAGGTATTGCTAAGATGGAGTTGTAACCACCACACAGTAAATTATTCTATGTTAATTGTAATTTTAAGTTATTATTTTATTGAAAACCAGCAACTGTACTGCTCTCCAAATTATTTTATAAGTTTGAATTGTTTAAAATATTCTATGTTAAATAATATATTTTATTCTTTCAGGATTTAAAAATTATAAATCAAACCAAAATAAACCTATACAACTACTACATAAAGTCCCTTTCTCCTCCACAGATCCGCCCGAGATCACGATCAGGCCTCGCAACCTGCAGGTCAAAGCCAACGGTATCGCAGCGTTTTACTGCGCCGCCAGAGGAGATCCCATACCTAACATACAGTGGAGAAAGAACGGAAAACGAGTTTCTAGTAAGTTTTTTGTATTATTTTTATCGTAACTGCATATACCTCAGAACTTTCCCAGTCTGGATACATAATAGGGTATTTGACAAAAAAAAACAGCGAAGTATGGAAAAGGAAGACATGCTGCGCCGACCCCAAATTAATAGGGTATTTCACCAAAAAAATTGTCCGTCTGTTAGATTATCGAAAAATATTGGATACTTGTTTTTCGTTTTATCAAATTAATAAAAATTGACGAAAATAAAACGTGTCAAAAATCATGAGTGGGGGCTTTTGAAGCCACTTTGTGGATAAAAAGTACTAACCTTATGACGTCACACGACTTGACACGACTTTTCGACGCACTGTATCGTCTCCATTTTTTTATGTACTTACGTGAAAAAATAAAAAATATGTGTTTACTATTTGTTGGAATTCTATCTGACGGACTAATTAGATTTTTTTGGTGAAATACCCTATTCAATCGAATAAATCATGCAGTTTAGTGACAGGCCATTGTGTTTCATTTTAAGCATTTTCTAGTCGATCTAGATTCTAGATTAATATGCTATATAGCACGGACGGGATAACGACATAATATCACATGTCAAGACCTCCTTTAACAAAACTTTTTTTCAAATTTGTTTCTTAAATGTTCTATGTTATTTCCAGTTGGAATTAAGTGTTAATTATTCACATAGCATTAGTGCACCAATATGAATAAATGGTGTTCTATTTTATTGTCACTTTTATGCTATTGAGTTTCTTTGAAAATTATTTAATAAATTGAGAAAGTCGGAACCACCGGAGTCAATCTTATAAAACAACACCGCAAACCAAAACAATTTCAAAATAAAATATCACAGCACAAAACTGAAAGCGTAAACCATACACAAACTTCCCGAAACCCGAACAAAGCGGAAGAAATATCCCGATCACAAAATCCAAAGTACAGAACATTACTTCCACTATTTTTATCCTTGATTGAAATGTAAAGCCACGTTTTTATGCCATAAATATCTTGCCCGGTAATGACGCCTATAAGCTGCGGGCAATGAGCTGAAAAAACGTATCGTAGGCTGTTGGATACGCACGCGAACCCCTCCCTTCCTCTTTCCCTCCCGTCGTTGGCCAGACCCTCTAAATAGTTTCATCGGTTCCTATGAAAAATGTAATCGTAGATCATTGGTGGAAGCTAGCGACCATGAAAGAGTAATGGGCCCGTTTACACCCACCGGGCTCATTCCATATTCAACGATATCAAACTTACTTACGATTTGTCCAACTGTCGACGCGTACGATCCATCAAACGTTGTCAGGGTTTGTGCGGATTCCTTTGAGCATGGGATTGTTTTTTTCTAAATGTCTTTTGTTTTTTTTCCTGAGTTTTATTTGTTGCCTTGATATTTTGTGGTTACTTTTTGAGTTGGGCCGTTTGATAGTTACGTATTTTAGATTTTTTAAATAAAATACATACATAAATTATAATTAACACTGAAAACGAGATATTTACTGTGTTAACTGTTTTTTCTAACATAAAATGTCATTCAATTAAGGTTATTGTTGATATTATTAAAAAACAATTAATTTCTTAGAGTTCGATATTTCAAAACTACATATCTTATTGCTGTTTTACCAATATAATTCTTTAAGCAACTTTAGCCATATAGAGAAATATAATTATTGTCTTATGATTTTAACCATCAAACCACCCAAGAAAAGAAAACCATTAGTTTATAAAAATTGCCAAACCTTCCGTGAAAATAACAGGAAAACGATAACAAAACCCAATAACAAAATTTTGTTTATCTGTTTCCTTGAGTTATTGTCTATTAGTTAGTTTGACACTTTCGCGCGTGACCTTTTATACTCTGTGGCAGTTACTGTTCTGCGACGTGTTTTTGTTTTAAAGTTTTTTTTCCTTATTTTTGGTGATAGTGATGTGAGGAATCTTTAATATTTATAGGTCAGAAAAAAATAATGTTCCTTGTGTAAATAAAATAATGAATGATAAACACGAAGTTTGAACAAAAGTCATTTTGATATTTCATACGTTACAAAAAAAAATCTACATAAGAATTGTTCTGGATACAAGACTTAATAAGATAGGCTCATAATGACGAGGCTATCTTATCGAATTATAAATAAATACTTAAAGTTATTGTTCCCTTGTGTCATTAATTTAAAAGCGCCTGTAAAGGAAATACATTTAATCATGCAGAGCACATTATTAAAACGTTTGACAGAGCTTAGCAAATTCTTATTTAATTATAGCCACGAAATTCTTAAGTCGACGTTTAACCACGTGAAAGTTTGACAGCTTTCAATCCGTAACTCCGTAAGTAATGACTTTAGAAGGGCGTTCAAAGTATTTTTTTACTTTAAAATTCGAATCTGCATTCCACAAAATTCTAATTTTAGCGACAGCAGTGTACTAATTTTGCTGATAACTGTGCCAGGTCGAATAGTTGCCGCGAGCGAAAAGCTTTTTTCTGACTGTTAAAATGGCTAGCTGTGACAAAAATAATCCTATTTAGTTTATTATAGCGGGTCCCGATATTTTTTCCTGTTAACTACTGTTTTTAAACCACTGTGTGATAAAAATATCTTGTTGTAAATAAAATAAATGAAAAACCGCAGACCTCGTAGAAGATGGCGGGAGGACTTGGACAAAACCATCAATCAGTGGTCGACATTAGCCCTGGTTCGAAACAACTGGAAGTCATGAGGATATTGTCTAGCAGTGGGATGACGCGGGCTAACAGTATCAGTTTAAAACAAATAACATTTGGGGCTCAACTAATTAATACGACAAGTGACATTGATTCTTGTGTCGATCGAGACCTACAAAGTAACCTACAAACCCCAAAATCCTGCAGCACCACTTTTTCATTTCCACCAATTTCGCTCAGTCAAAAACAATTTCAAAAGAAAACCACCTCTAAATGGTTTAGCCGCCATTTTTCGGGTCTACATGCGGCAAACAATTTGAACGTAACGTTTCCAACAAACTGAGCAATAAAACCGACGACGGAGCAAAGTCACGGCGCGCGTCACACGCTAGATTGACAATCACGAGTCGCGTCGACATGTCGGCGGCCATGATGAATGACGCCTGTCCCTGCGGCAGATAGGGATGGGCTGCGATACTAAGCCTTACAGCCTTATGATTTTTGCGTGCTGCTCTTATCTTGATATTTTTATTTATTCATTTTTTTTTTTTTAAATAAACCGATTTTTGCCATAATCAGAAAACGTAATACGAATTTGTTTCCTACAATACATACCTGCCTTGTACTAAATTTATTATACTCTTTATCTTTATTGCTTTGCTATCACGGTACAAACATATCTGTGTCAAGCAGTCTTTTGAAGATAACTTCGAACATATATTATCTCTGAGATTTTTACCACTGCTAACAAACTCTTCTTAAATGATAAATAAAGTCCAAAAGCACGTAATTTTTGACAAAATCATTCGCCGTAGTGCCTGTGTCACTCCTGTTCCTGAAAATACGATAGTCCCGAGCAAGCATCTCTTCAGAAGACACATTTTACACTTTAGCACAGCGCTAACGTGTAAAACTTCAGCGTCGCTGGAAAATTCACCCGATACCGTGTTTATTTGAAGAGTTATCGTGTTGCCTCTGCACTGAGTCCGGACAAAAAACAAACTAGAATTTTGTATGAAGAAAACACGAAAAACCGACGATGTAATCTACATAGGGTATGAACATTTTTTTTCCATTTAAAATATGCTGTGAGGAAATGAAATAGGCATGACGAAAGATTTTGAAATCCTCTTCCGTAATGTGGGTACATCTTTTTTATTTACGAAAAAACCTTTATTTCAGTAATAAAGTAAAGTTTAACGAAGATATAAGCCATTTTTGAAAAAAAAATTAAATAGAGCGCGAAAACAGCTCGCAGTGTCATGGCGTCGGGTCTGACGTCACGCCTATGTAAACATGGAAATGTCAAAGCGCAGCTAGAGGAAACTAAAACAAACATTACCATAATTCGTGTGTTAAAAATGAATAACAAAGTTTATAAGTGGTGTGCGGTGCCTCAGTGTAAAAACACATCAATAGCAATAGTTTTAGCATTACATTGAATGCCAAAAATGTTGTCCTCTGGACCTGCATAGCTGACCCGGTGATTATGATAGTAGGTTGTTACTATGAGAAAAGATACTAGTACATGCTTTGTAGTTACAGAAATTTACTCCTTTTGTTGGTTATTAACTCAGTAGCAAACTTTTATTACAAGTTGCGAAGGAGCTAACCTCAAAAATAAACTGACAAGTTTATTGTAAAAATAACATATGAAAGTGAAAATAAACTAATCTCCTACAAGCTCAAAACGAGTTTGTTGTATTTTTATAGTGTTAGATACTTACAAAATTTACTTACAGGGAGGTTTTCACATTTCGGAACTCGGACGAGCAAAATTCTTTATTTGACCCAAGGAAATCGCCCAACATCAGTAAATCTATCCTGGGCAAATTTGAACTGTTTGCTTTTACAAAGCCTGATTCCATTGCTAAAGATGTTCACAAAGTATTGTAGTAACAAAAAAAATATCCAAATGCGTAATCGGCAACAAAACAACACAGTGAGCTAGTGACAGCTAGTGATGTTTACATTGGCGTGACGTAGTGCGCTATGATTGGTGTTTCAATCAAAATGGCCGATATCAGTATTTTAATCTTTTATTTTATTAAAAATCTTACTAATCTTAATTTTTTAAATAAAACTAAATCAGTGTTTTAAATCCTTCTCGTATGTAATTTCCCCTAATATCATTAAATCATTGATTCTTTGACTATGTCGTCACGCCTATTGGTTCTAGGAAAAATGTAGAATCTACCTGACCTAAGCCACACTAGGTCGAATTGCGTAATCTATAAATTTTGAGGGCAGGAACTTCGAGCGTTCGAAACAATTGAAAATCTCTGCTTCTAAATTTAAAAACTGAAAATGTTAGTTCAAAATGACAATCTTCTCTTCTAAAATTACTTCACACTTTCCTTTGTAACATTCCATATTTCATCAGGAAACCAGTCTAAATATACATATAAACATATTTTCAGTTACTTACCACATCACATCCCTTAGAAGATATGTCATTCTGACCACGTGTATCTGATATTGCTTTACGACTGTTATATTTTTATTACCAGCCCTAGATCGCGTACGCGGGAATGTGTCTAGGGCTGTATACATGAGCTTGAGAATCGTGCGAAGCTAACACCGTGATTATCGACTGAGGATTTTATTTTTGAGCTAGCAATGTTTCTGTGTTGTTAAAGGGTTGGCCGAGACTGGAAAAGGTGAATTTCTGGCGGTAAAACTAATGGTCCATGTATCGCCAAAATAACCAAAATGTTAAAGAATGATTTATAAAAATAAATAAAAATGTTATAAAATGGTTTCGTCTGTAGTGGTAGTTATTGGCGTAATACTTTTGTAAGGACTACCAATACACATGAAAAAATTGTTTTATAAACTCAATATGTTTTTTCCATTTTATTGCTCTGAGAAGAGGAAGCAAAGTAAGAGGCCTATTGGCAGGATAAAAGCTCTGAAACCAGGTTACGCACTAACATCACGTTAAAGAAAGAAGACTTTGAACAGGAACACTAAAAAAAACCATTCAATTAAATGCCAAATATTGTAAACTACTTAATTGTATTGTAGAAAAAGAAACAAAAATAAACAGCTTGTTTTTGGTTGGTCGTGAAAGCAAAACAGAACTAAGAAGTTTTTATTTACTACTTAATAAAGCAACATACTAGGAAATAAAAACTACGACCAACCAAAGGTAAAACTGATATTTTTCCTCTAAATTTTCTCGATATCCTGGGCACATCTCTACTTCCACCTGTACACAGAAATATTGTATTTTGAAGCGGTCGCACGGATTTTACTGTGTACTTTTATTACATTTCATTTTATATGTTGTCTCTCAAACAGTGGGTGTTGTTCAGAATGCCAAGTACGAGTACTCCTGCTCTGTGAAGTACGTGGTTATGAGTTGGTTGATTGACTGAATAATACATTTATATTTTAGTGCGACTGTATATCGATAGTAGGGAAGAGCACGGCCGGGGTTGTGGAATTTGTTCAAACAAAGAGTCCCCGCTTCATTCACGGAGACGCGGGGCGTCGCGCGGCGCGTTGTGTTTATAATTCAAGCACGGCATGGCGATGTATGAGAACGTTAACGATTTTACGAGAAGCGACTTTTCGCTCGTTGGTTTAAAATGCAGTGTTCGTTGGGGCGGACCCGCCTCTCTGTAAATTAATAAAAAGCACGCGATGAGCCTTCTGCACGCGCCGCGCAACGCCCCGCGTCTCCGTAAACGAGCAACAGACAAAAAAATAAAAATTAAAAAGCTTAAAACATAAGAGAAACACTTAAAATTAGGACATACTTAGTTTAAATTTAAAAAATTGTCCCGTACGAAGCCAAAAGGCCACTATCTCAGCATGGTGCTGTAAGACCAGACACGCAGTCGCTCCATGTTAAATACTAATATCTGATTGAAAGCCGAAAGCCGAAGCCTGTCAGTCGATGACGGTGTACCTATATTGATAGTAGGCATGTGCCGAATATCAAAACATTTGTTGCTAAAACTGACAGGTGACTCTAAAGGAGATACCTACATGATTGATGGCTTAGTTCAGAATGTATGGGTTTGCTCTTGGATTGATGTAGTGGCTTTTAAAAGAATGTGGAATATGTGATGGCAAAATGGTTGAATTTATTATCTTTTTGACGGCGAGGTATCAAACCGATATGGTCTGTTAAAGGGTGAGAATGTTTTAATTTTTTATGGTTCGTTATACAATATGAAGCATTCTGGCTTTCTAGTTGAAAATCTTAGATAGATATCTGTCTTGGAAATATAATCCTCTCAAGACATTTGTACATAATTTTCATTTCTACGACTGCTAGATATTTTTATGTTAACCAAGTATTAAAAGCTCTGCTCAGTCAGCTCATAAATAATAACATATCAGCATAAATGATAAAATAATGAAAACATTTGATGTTTCTTCGCATATCTACCTGACTCTTAGTACCTTCTACATCGTTTAATTTCGTAATATATTATTTCCTGTTTTATTTTATGCAGCACTAACTATTGATCACACCTTCGCCCGCGTTCAGGTCGGAAATCCCGTCCACATCCATATGCCACAGGAACATACTAATGGGATAAAAAAATATCCTATATCTTAACTTAGGTCATTATCAACATGTGTGCCTTATTTTCCAAATCAGTTCGGTAGGAAGAACGAAAGAAACTGTATTTATTGGTCTCAGACAGGGCAAAATGATAAAAAATAACAATATACCTAATAACATAATAAGAAAAACAGTAGTGTTTTAGGCTTTCATGGTCTATAACTAAACTTATGAACCAAGACCTGAAAAAACATGAGAAAAAAAAATTTTAAATATCACGAAAGATATTCCCTTACTAACAGTATAAGTTTCCTTTCAGTACTGATTTCGTGATTGAGTAACAAACATACAAACTTTCACAATCATCATTAATATTCGTAACTTAGGATTTTTATTATTGAATGCTCGAGGTTTTTTAACCTCTCTCAAATAACAATTCCACGTTCTACTCGTTTAGTAGTATTCGCTATCTTAATATTAAATGAAGATTCTATGCAGGATTATAAAAATAAATTGCTTTTTTTATCTCCCATATCTGTTTGCAGTTAATCATCGAAAAGTAAATGTAGTAAAAGTAATTCTGTGAAATACTGATGCAAGATTCTTTCTCCATATAAAGGAACTTTGAGAATAGTAGTTTATTTCAACCATGTTTTTTATGGGGAAAATATGATAATGGTGAATTTATTGTGGCATAACATAAAAAAATCTTGATCATAAACTTCTAAACAGAAATCCGTCAACAGTATTAAATACCAACCTAGCGAGTAGATTGAACCATTATTAAAAATGTTTGTATAGTCACAATGCAAATAGTTTCCACTACAAAAAATACATCAATTTACTGCATACAACACAAAACTATAAATCAGTCCTTTAGTCACAGATGTAACGTACTAAAAACAATATGTCAACGCTTTTACAAATTAGTGCTGCACCAAATTCCCGTACTTTTCCGGGATCCCACAAATATGACTGTATACGTCACGAATATTCTGACCATAATAAATTATTGTATGATATATCTTTCACGGGTATTTCTACGCTCATAAATAATTCCGGAAATGGAATTCCTCTCTGTTTACTGGCTTGATTGTTTACTTGAGTTCGGTTCATGTGTTTTCTGATGCACATATTGTTTGCTTTAAGATTTCAACACTTGTGTGTATTGTCAGTTGACAGTTTTCCAGTGTTTGTGAATTTTCAACTTGGCAAAAGTTGCCAAGAGAGAAATGTGATTTGTACTAGACATTTCTCTTGTATTGTGAATGCGTTAACAAACATTACATTAACAAACAGCCAGACCCCGAACAACAACCTGTAGGCCATACAAATATTTGTTTCGTGTGGGAATTGAACCCGTGACACGCAGCCCAGCAGCCAATCGCTGCGCCACTCTGACCAATCAAGTAATGTTAAAAAGTTATTAATGTTTTTAAACCTTTACGATCGAGTTACTTATATCACTATTCCATTTTATTCTCCTCATAACGTAACGCACAATGACTTCCCATGGACTTATTTAGTCACAAATAACTAGTTCACTCCACAAGTTTTCATAGCATCCCACTATTCCGACAGCTATTATGTGACGTACAAAAATGTGTTAAAAATCGCACGTCCACCCGACCACTATTATTTTCACTTGTTGTGAAATACATTTTCTTGGCGCTTACCACTGGTGGCGATTTAGCTCTGTCGTCCTGGACTCCTGTCCCGCCCGCATACTGCTAGGGATGTGCTGATGTGTATAAAGTAGTAAATAATTTTATATTTTTTTTAGAATAGCGTATTTTTGCCTGTTAAAAGCTTCAAAATAGATAGTGAGTATAAAGCTGCACATTTTGCTAGTTTAAGTTAAATTGAAAATTAAATGTTCAAATTAATTATTAACTCTTTATTTTATTTTATTCAAGTCGTGATTTAATAGCATTCTTTTTTTGTTAACTCGTTCCATCGTCGACCTCATCTCTGTTCTCAAGACTCAGGAGGAAGCTCACAACATAATAATATATTATATGAAAGAAATGTATGTCAAAATATCCGGACTAGTTTAAATACGTCTTCCAATCACTGCTGTTAAACATTCAGTACATAGCAAAATGTGAAGTGAACAGCTAGCTAAGAGACCGCCCAGAACCTAAATAACTCGCTCCATAACCCAAAACCAACAATCCAACAGCTATTGTCACCAAAATCCAAACGGAATACTGCGACTAACTTCCATGAACACGGTCAAACCAAATGGCTGAAATTAGTCATATAATGGCTAAAACGAATCAGTCCCGCGACTCCCGCGCTATAACGAACATCCCTACGTCCAGCCCACTTTCCCGCTAACTCTCGACATCTGGCGCGATGCAATTTAAACTTTATTCCCTGAAGATTACGATTCACAACGACTGCAAAGTATGTAAGCTGTTGTTGGTACAGCAATCTCGGGAAATGCAAAGTGCAAGGATGCACAGAAGAAGTGGGACATTAATCCGAGACGTTTTAAAAGTTTTTCATTGAAAGTAAATGTGTATTTTTTTTTCCAAGTTTGCTTTTCGTCGAGCAAAGGAATATTTTAAAAGTCCGTGCTATTATACTGCTGTTGAATAACAGTCATTAAAGTTTATTTTGTTATACAGCTTTTAAGTTAAAAGCACAATTTAAAAAAAGTGCTGTACCTACAATGATATATTAAAACTATAGATACGTTGTCCGCCCTCAAAAATGTCAACATGAAATTAAGCCAATTGGCCACATCGCGCTTAGTTACGCACCAACCTCTCGCGCGACGCTACGTTTGTTCTTAATTTAAATTGTGTGTGTAAACCTGCGCAAAACATAAAGAAAACAGGCATCAATAGGCACCCCGATGTACGGTGTCATATTTTCTTTCCCTTTCTTTACGCGTAAAAGTAGTTATATAATATTTTTGCCGTTTTGAAGCGCCGCCATGTTAGTTCATGACGTGTCTATATATAATACGTATTTATTTGTAATTATATCAACGGACTGTCTCGTGCAGGATCCCATGCTCAGCAGTCGTGCTTGCGGCTGCTAAACATGAGATCCTGGGTGCGATTCCTAGGTCGGGTAAAGTGTTATTGGATTTTTTCATCAGGAATTTCTTGGTAGCAGCTGCGGTACTAGATTTGTGCCCGTATGATGGCAATAAGCTGTCGTCAGTGTCGTCGTAAACCTCTGCCTAATCTATTTAATCAAAATCAAAAATCAAAATATTTTTACTTCACATAGGCACTGCCTGCTGCCCTACGTGGTCACTTATAAAACGTCGGTAAAAAGGGGCACCAAAGTGCGCAAAGGACAGCACTATGGTAGAGTACAAACAAAAATAAGGATAATACCATTTTGTATACAAAATACATAAATTGGTGCATACTAATAGGTACATAAATATACAGATAGAATCAAATAAACTAATAGATATTTGAATACATACAAATACGAGAAACCTTATAATAATCACCTACTAAGACTAGTGACTAGATTCAGAACAATTCACTCCGATTTCAAGAAGTATTTCCGAACTTTTCTTTTAATCTACCGGGAATAACAGGCGTGATGGCGTGAATCATGTTTTATTATAACCACGTGTTTGTTAAGTTAGAGACTATTGTTATACTGTTTCTATTTAGTATTGGTTTTCAGTTTAAGCTGCCTCAAGAGACAATATTGCGTGGCTCATGCCTTAACTATACAAGTCAGATTGGGTTTAGAATATAGCTTTGCAAACAGGTACGCGGTATGCAAATTCATAGCTAACATGTTTTGAGAGAGTACACACAGAGACGTATCAAGTTATACATATTCAATATAACCTGACCTCGCTTTGATTTAGCTTCGCGTACAATGAAAGATCACCTAGATTTGGGATTGCATAGCTTGATTAGTCGTTACTATGCGTTATACGACACTGCCTTGATGTCAAAACTATACACTTATTGACGTCCCGACCGTCCAGTCAATGCTTGCACTGACTGGACGGGTCCACTCAAATGTATTATACGTTATTGTTAACCCAAACGATTTTAAAAGATTAAAAGAGTAACCTTTGGAGTTTCTTGCCGGTTCTTCTTCTTAGGAATCGACCAATCGGTGCATTGGTCGATTCTTGAGTCCTTTGCGCACTTTGGTGCCCCTTTTTACCGACATTTTATAAGTGCCCATGTAGGCCTATGTGAAATAAAAATAAATTGATTTGATTTGCATTATACCGTCAATTAATGGGTCCAAAACTATCCTATTTATCAAGGTGTGACCAACCACACACACTAACAAAATTTCTTTGGAATCGGTCGTTGATTGCCGAGATTTTTTTTTTTGTTTTAAAAAAACTTTGCCCCACACTAGGAATTTCTCCTGTATCGTGGGTGCGTTTACAAACATTTAAACTTCACATACACAAATACCCAGACCCGGATGACCGGATTGACGTGTATAAACGACGACACGGTTGGCGCAGTGGTTGAGCGATTGACTGCTGCGCAGCATGTCGCGGGTTCGATTCCCGCACGGAACAAATATTTGTACGACCTACAAGTATTTGTTCCAAGTCTGGGTGTTTTTCTATCTATAATATGTATGTATTTACAAAAAAAAAAATGTATATAAGTAGTTTATCAGCCATCTCGTTACCATAACACAAGCATTAGGTTGCTTAGCTTGGGACTAGATGGCGTTGTGTGAAATGTCCAAGGATATTTATTTTATTATTTTATTAAACATAGTGACTCGTGACTTTTTATATTATAAAGAGGTAATATTATATTTGTTTGTAAGTTTGTACTACTGTATCTAGGAGGTAATCTCTGGAATTTGTGATCCAATTCATACAAAAAAAACTGATAGAACGACGATTAATTATTCGTGGTTATAAATTATACTGGTTCCAAGCACATTAACCGAGCTCTCACAATTTTTGCGGGTGAAGTCGCGGGTGTAATGCTGGTTGTTGTATAAACAGAATTAAATACTGCCACTTCAACTTGTAATCCTAACCTAAAAATAACCTACTAACAAATCAAAGATAATAAAACACGTCTCGAATACCTGAAGCCCTGCTTATCCCTGTTAATCAGCTTTACAACATTTGCTCACCGACCTAAAGCTTTGAAATAAAATAGACAACATTTATTTTGTTTAAGCCCGATATATTCTTTTGGACAGTAAATACTTTGGGGATATTGTCTCGGCTATTTGGAATTAAAGGGCCATTTTCAGTCTTGTTTTCTGTCTTTCACACGTGTCTGTCTGCCTTGCCTTTGTTCACCCCTTCAAAATACGGACGTCATTAGATATCTTGGAGTGTATATAGATCAAACACTAACTTTTAAGCCTCACATAGACACTCTAGTTACTAGGATTCGTAAGCTGATCTATATTTTTAAGACCTTAAGACATGTTGCTGATCTTAAGACTATCAAAATGGTCTACTTAGCACTCTGTCAGTCAGTAGCAAATTATTGCATAACATCTTGGGGAGGAGCAGGCAAAGTTCACCTTCTGGAGGTTGAAAGAGCACAAAGAGCTGTCCTCAAGGTAGGAGCTGGACTTCCTTTTCGTTACCCAACTGCTGAGCTTTATAAACGTTGGGATGTTCTTACAGTCAGGCAGAGTTTCATTCTTTCCATCGTGTACAAAAAACACAAAGAAATAGTATATGACCCCAACCTTAATAAAGATAAACGTAGGAAGGGTAATGTCTGCCCTACAAGTTTTTTCCGCACTATTCTCTCCCAAAGATTTTATTGTTTTCTTGGAGGATATTTATATAATAAAATCAACACTACACATACTATTTATCCACTGCGGAGACCAGTCTGTAAATTAACCGTCGGTAAATGGTTGAAAACTCTAGATTATCAGGCAACTGAAAATCTGTTGATTCCAATTCGCTAAACTTCTTTTTAGTACACACACTAACTCACACATGTATGGCCCTATTTGAGAAATTATAATTTTTTCTTTTCTTTTATTATGTAATTTATATTTTATTAACTACACTGTCTGTATCTATTTTTTAAGTAAAATCATAACGCATTAGTTATTAAGTTTAGTAATCTAAATTAGTTTTATACCTGAAAATCTTGGGGGCCTGGTGACCCGTAACACAGGTATTGTATGCCTATTTCGGGCACCAGTCTCTCACAAATGTTACCCTATGTTTAGATTAATAATTATTGTTCACTGTAGCGTTTGTGATGAGAAAAATAAACATATTATTATTATTATTATAATATTTTTTTGAAAGTCCATCTGTCTTAAGAACGTTTAGGTTTAGATGTAGTTGAAGAAAACAATTAACGTATTTTATTGTATTTAGGCACAGTAGGTTTATTTTTGGGTTCACAAGTTTTAACACTTGAGAATACACTTGAGAATACACTTGAGACTACACTTGAGAATATACTTGAGAATACACTTGAGAATACACTTGAGACTACATTTGAGAATACACTTAAGAATACACTTGAGAATACACTTGCGGGCCCGATAATCATCATTATCTTGACCTTATCTCGTTTTTTTATCGGTGTCGGTGCAGCTTAGCATGTCTTATTCTTTCACCCATGGCATCTAAGCCATTTTACATAGTGTTGAAAAGTCTACTAGTCAATTCAAAAGCTGCCAGTGTCATTCCATAGAAATTATTATGATACTTCCTGCCTTAGAACCTGTTTCATCACCTCCGATTTAGTTCCCATTCACTTTCCTGTCAGATAATTGCGTACAAATTCCGGTACATTTTATTTATTTATTCAGTAAGTAGTGGCTATTCGGAAATCGTAAAATAGGCTCTTAGCTCTCCATGAAGTATTCGTGAACACCCCATTAATCCCACTATCTTCTTCACCAGGCATGCAATCCCGATACCAAGTGTCGCCAATGGACGCGGCGGCCGGTCCCGCAGCCAACGGCGCAGTGCTGCGCATAGAACCTGTGCGTGCGCAACGTGACGATGCGACCTACGAGTGTGTGGCAGAGAACGGAGTGGGGGACGCCGTCACTGCTGTGGCTACGTTGACTGTTTTTGAAGGTAAGTGTTCGTTTAATTTGAATGATTTTTTGGAAATGAAAGTGCGATTCTGACTGGGAAGGATGTCTGCTGCATGCTGGAAAAGCTGATGGGTAATTTGCACTTTATAACTGTTTATTTGTTATTAATTACAAAAAAAACCCTAAAAAATATACAAAACAAATACACAAACAAACCTAATAGTGCTAAAAGGTCCTCAGCTGAGCATAATGCCAGACGGCAACACAGTGTGTACTAGCTGACGCTGATTTTCAGCTGCTGCCAACGAGTGCCATACACTCCAAAATATATCTTAATTATTATTTACTTTTAATATATATAAACAAACACACACACACACACACCTACTTCATAGTACTTTTGTATCGTCATTGTGTGAAGATGTAAAGCACTTCAATCAACTAACATTGTTACCTTTATCAACGTTATATTAATTTGGTCGTAATAGAAAATGCGATAAAAAGCAAAATCCTCATTTTTCTTTTCGCCCTATTCCTAACGCTCATTGGTGATCTCGCTTCTCGCCAATCCGACGCCAGCACAAAAAAGGACGAAAAAACTAGTAACCTCTACTAAAACCATATAACGTTGGTTTTTATAGAAAATGCGTCTAAATCAAATCAAATTTTTCATTTGCCTATTCTAAAAAATAACACCATCAAAACTTTCCTAACGCTCATCGGAAACCTCGATTGTCGATACGTCGCAAGCACTAAAAGGAGCGACTATATCTAGCCGTAACTGCCCACATTCAGCCGTTCTAGACGAAAATCCAGTCCAATGTTTACGACCTAGAACATACTAGGACGCTCAGCTTTATCCTATCTATCCTTCATATACTAGGTGGTATCCTCGCTTGTAGAAAGGATGGGAAAATAAAACCTTTTGGTATAGTTTTATCGATGTTTATAACCAGAATGTTAGGAGTTAGATATAAATAGGTTTTATGGGTGTAAAGTCAGAAAATGTGGTGGTCACATAATAAAGTTTATTTCAGGTTATCAATGTTTTTCCTTTTACTTAATTAATCATCTTTGGTAGAGAGTTTTGATCCTTATGGTTTACCCTAACGTTTGATGCCAGAAAAGTGCAGGGTGTTATTTTTTTAATTTTGGCCTTTTCGATGCCAGAGTGTGATAAGCGAAACGACCAATGACGTATTATATATAGACACGTCATGAACTAACATGGCGGTGCTTCAAAACGGCGAAAATATTAGATAACTACTTTTACGCGTAAAGAAAGGGAAAGAAAATATGACACCGTACAGCGGGATGCCTGTTGATGCCTGTTTTCTTTATGTTTCGCGCAGGTTTACACACACGATTTAAATTAAGAACAAACGTAGCGTCGCGCGACAGGTTGGTGCATAACTAAGCGCGATGTGGCTAATTGGCTTCATTTTATGTTGTCATTTTTGAGGGCGGACAACGTATAGTTTTAATATATCATTGGAAACGACAATCTTTGAATGCAGAACTTAATCTTTGGGGATTTCATGGGGGAGGCCTTTGCCTACCAGTAAAACAATATAGGCAAAAAAGTATTTAAATCCCCACGTCATGTTTCACCATGACCTTGCTTCCATTATCTATAATACCCTTAAACGAATCATCAACCTTCTTCATAAAAATACCCTCACATAACTCCATTACCATACAAACACTGGGGTCCTAATAACCTTCTCCATAAAACGGGTACTCCCGTACCTTACATTCTTCACCACCTCAGTGATTCCCTTCCTATTGTGGCTCCCAGTAACTGCCGAGGGAACATAAAACATGGCTGGCGAGGACACAATGATCCTTCCGGAATATAACTCCGGCCCAAGACACTTGGGCTTTCAATAAATAAGCATTAAAAAGCGGACCCCGACGTTCGGGCGATAACGAGCCACAGACTGAGATATACAGTAGGTTAATGTTGCTAATTGGTTCCTATGGGTTGTGCGTGGTAATTGGTGTACTGATTTGTTGGTGGTACTTTTTTGTGCTGAGTCCTTTTGAGGATGGTTTGTGTTTTTTTGGATTTATTTTTTTGTAAAGACAGCTTATGTAAGCTTTTAAATAGTATAAATTTCAAGAGATTATTAGGTAGAGTAGGATTAGGGATTGCTCTAAAAGAGATGTCGGCATTGTGGACGAGGCCCACTACGGCCTGTGCCTGCAAGGTTTGAGGCATTAGTTTGAAACAGTCACTGCGGCCCTGGAACGCACTGGGCATTGGGACTAAAGATTTTTTACACTGCCTTCTACTCCGCTGAAAAGAAGTATTTAAAAAAAACCATGTTTCAAAAAAAAGGGTCATGGATTACCCAAGCAGACAGTTCATTGACGATATGACTTGACAGTGATGAAGAGAATGAGATGACTATTAATAGAGAAGTACGGAAGTCGAATACATGTTACAATACCCCACATAACACATAAGGGCAAGCAAAACTTCACCAGGAGTGTTAAAATATTCGGCTAATGCGGCTTGGTCCAAAGGTAAATATTAAGGGAATTTGTCAAGGATTTCATAATTTGCGTAAACGCACACAATTTAAACCAACAAATCTACCGAGATTATCCAACTGCAAATCGCCACTCTGTGTCCCAACCATAATTGTCGACCGACAAAATACAATGACAATTCTCGTTGTTAAACGAGAGTTGTGGAATTATTATCATGATAAGTTAAGTTCCCGATTTACTGCGATGCCACGTCGCGGTGTAATTGACGACTAAATCGCGATAATTGCGTCATAACTCAGATCTGTTGGGAGCCGCATTCGGCTGCTTTGCATACATTTGCGGGGAATTAGTCGGAAGTTGTTTTCCGAAGTGACGTCACGTGGTAAAGATGTTAATTGATACTTTGATGTAGAATAAAGGGTGTACTCGTAATTGTCTTCGTGGTACGTAAGGAGTGCTTGTTTTTACAGTACGATCGTTGTCAAGAACTTCTAGCGAACTCATGAATAATACAAATGACTGCCTGAGTCGTCATTGATCTTCTTTGGCTGTCGTATATGTACGAAGTTTGTATCATGTCGTGCCAAAAATATAAGTTAGTTTGGTGATATTTGGTAGTGTTGGGGCTGAATACTCAGGGTGCACTGTATGACCACTTAAGTATTACCACATTAATTATGACCATGTCATAAACAAAGATCGGAATAGATGGAATTTATTTGCATAAACTACGAGTATAACATCCTGGGATGATGATTAAGTTCCAAAATAAAGATGTGAAATTAGATAATGGTAATAATTCCTACTTTCCTACTCCTCCGCTATTCTTTTCTGATTAATTTCGTTGCGGGATCCAAGACAGTGAAATCATTTGTCTGGGACTTCGTCGAGCTTCATTGTCTCGGCGCTTTTCTTGTGGTCGCCACTGTTGATTCTGGCTTACAGAAGTTACAGTGGTTTGGGAATAGTGAGGCGGGTTTGTCTCAAAAAAAAAAAAGGTAATAAAACCATTGCCTAATTTCACAGCTTTATTTGAAAGGATAATCACATTTTCCGATCTCTGGTCATAAAGCACATCTGTTAAAAGTACAAAGTTATTCATCTAACTACTCCAAAGATATATCCATTAAAAAAAATTGTCACAATTGGTTATGACAGGGCCCTAGCGATAGATATGTCAGATACGAACTAAAATAAAAACAATAAAATGTAGAAACGAATACAAACAAAAATAAATATGACTAATAATTACACAAAACAAACGAATTATTTAATTTGTCTTTTAACAAAACCATCTTCTCAAAGACAGAGTTGGCACAACAACTAGTGAACATAATTATTGTACAATATTTACTTTTTCCTCTGTGGGAACTTTCTGCAAAGGTTCCGTACTCTAGTTGTGGAACTTACCGCTAACTTGTGAAAAAGTCAAAGCTTTATTGTTCTGTAGAAAGGCGTTTCAGACTATGTCTCTTGTTAATAGAGACAGTAGGTATTTTAAAAATGGATCATAGTAGTGTTTTTTTTTTGTATTCTAAAAGAGATCTAGAGAGGAAGTAACGTTAGTTTGTTTCTTACCGTTTCACATTTAAACGGCTTATCAGTTTGTGATACATACATACATTATAAATAAATACTCACACAAGGTTTATTATCTATTGGCAAGGCATATCTATCCAAGCGGCTTGAGACGGGCTTTGCGATTTCCAAGAAAATACGTTACTTGTTTTTAATCGTCGCCGTCGACTGGATGCAAGTACGTACAAAACAAAGTAGCTAGCGTCAACACTATAGTAGGTAATCACGTGAGCACACAAGACCCGTGCGACACTGTGCCGCCTTACTGTGGCTGGTGGCGAGCGGCACCGACTCTTGACGCATTGCGCGTCTTCGCGCCAGACGCTTTCAATCAAAGTCGTTTGACGGTGACGGGCAGCGGGCGGCCGCGGCAGCGCGCGCGCAGGCTCAGCGGTGACGGTAGTCACGGTAGGGTGGGGAGGGAGCGAGACAAGACACGCCGTCACTCAAATTGTGTCTCAAATGTTTTGTTCTGTCTACCTTTCATGTCATACTTTTGGTTCTAGTTTAGTTTATTTTTTATTTTTTTTTAATATCTTTTGTAACATTCGTTTAATTTTATTTAATAATTGTGTCTTTAGTTTTGAGCCATGTGAAGCAATATTAATAAGCTTATTTTATTTTATATACACACGTACCTAATATTGAAGCTCTTGGCTTTCGTACGTTTTTTACGGGTGACCACTGAAAACCAGCGCTGTGCTGTGGGTGACCATAGCACAGCACCATGCTGAGTGGCAACCTACTTGTCGCAGTTACGACGTGCATTATTATATTATATTTATATTTTTTTCTTTTTTAATTTCCCTGCTTGTTGTATTTTACTTTTTTTTTTTGTGTATTGTTTTATTTCCTGTATGCATGTATGTTTCTGTGACAAATAAACATTTTTTCTTTCTTTCTTTTCTTTCTGATATAATTTGGCAAGAAGATAGATTATGTCCTATGGAAGGACATAATCCTATTTTATTCGCCGCTTTCCTACTTCATTTCCAACTATCATGAGATTATTTCATGCCAACTATGTTCCTTTCTTTTATGTATGATCACATCCCCAATTCCCCAGCCATGTTGATATTTAAAAATAAATTCTATGAAAGGATTATCTACCAAACGCTACTGTATCTATATTTTTATAAACTACTTTTTTTCATGTTCCGGAGTATTGCAACCCAGTGAACTGACGTAACAAAATAGAATGAAATAAAAAAGACGTTCGTTTTTTTTGTTTTTTTTAGACCAGCAGTTGCCCCTGGTTTCACTGCCTCTGGAACTAGTAGATATTTTCAAGTACTGGTATCTTAACCAGGTCAACGTCGTTCGATGGTCGAGTGCTCTGTCGAAGCCGTACAGGTTGGAGTGCGGGGTGAGGCAGGGAGGGCTGACCTCACCGAAGCTCTTCAACCTGTACGTGAACGCACTGATAGAGGAGCTCAGCAGTACCCGTGTCGGCTGCCATATTGACGGTGTTTGTGTGAACAATATTAGTTACGCGGACGACATAGTGCTGCTGAGCGCCTCGGTGTGTGGTCTGTCCAGGTTGCTGGGCATTTGCGAGCGGTACGCGCTGGATCACGGTTTACTCTAATGCAAAGAAGAGTGAATGCATGATCTTTCGGGCCAGGGGTCGAAGTTGTCCGGAGTCTGTTCCACCTATTAAACTGGATGGTGTTAAGTTGAAAAGAGTTCAAGAATTTAAATATCTCGGGCATATCGTGACCTCTGATCTGAGGGATGATGCGGACATCGATAGGGAGCGGGGGGCGTTGTCTGTGAGGGCCAATATGATCGCCCGCAGGTTTGCTCGTTGCTCGGGGGCCGTCAAGATAACTCTTTTCAGAGCGTTTTGTACCCTGTACACGGCGAGTCTGTGGGGGTCATATACCCAGAAGCAGTACAACGCTCTCCGTATTCAGTATAATAATGCGTTCAGGGTGCTGTTGGGGCTGCCCCGGCACTGCAGCGCGTCGGGAATGTTCGCCGACGCCCGTGTCGACTGTTTCTACACGACGATGCGAAAGCGGTGCACATCTCTGGGGCGCAGGCTCCGGATCACCTCCAACACCATCTTGAGCGTGTTTGCGAACAGGTTTGATTGTTGTTACATTAACCATTGTTTTATGATTAATGTAATGACAAACAAGCAAATGACTCAGGGGCGGGTGCAGTAATTTATTAGAATTATTTTGGTTTTTATTTTGTTAGTAGTATTTTGATTCTGATTATGATTTTGATTTGACATTTTAACTTTGTTTGCGAGTCTAATTTTAATTTTAATATTGATTGTGATTTTAATTTTGTTATTTTGAGTCCGATTTTAATTTTTGATTTTAATTTTTGTTTTTGAGTCCGAATTTAAATTTAAGACTGATTATGATTTTAATTTTTAAATTTTGATATTGTTAATTTTGTTTGTGTGCTGTGAATTTTATTAAGTATGGATTCTGATATCTGAAATAAAGAAATATTATTATTATTATTATTACTGCTGTTGAAGGGTTGTTAAGCTTGTAAGAACTTACTTAAAAACACACGAGAATCTAACCCAGGATTTCATACTCAACAGTCGCGTTTACAACCACCCGTTTAGACCAACGAGGTAGTCATTTTAACTATAAAATAATAATAATATTATAAAGAGGAAAAATATATTTTTGTGTGTATGTTTGTAATGAATAAACTCAATAACTCCTGGGCCGATTTCAAAAACACTGTCACTATTAGAAAGCTACATTTACCCTGAGTAACATAGGCTACTTTTTATCCTTGTAATCCCACGGAAACGAGAACTAAGCGGGTAAAACTGCGTCACGTCCGCTAGTTTAAAATATGTAGGAACATCTGGATTAACTGTAGACTGATGTAAATCTTATTTCAAAACAAATTCAGTTCTTAAAGTCGCTCAGTACTCAGACTTCAACCTTTGCAAATAAGACGTATGTATATAGTGAGTTGTGTGCAGTTCTAAAGAAGTAACGTTTGACAGAGAATAATGGGTCCGCTTCGAAGTTCTAGTGACAGAAATCGATACATATTGCTCCAGAGGGTAGTGGGTACTGCAATATGTAAAGAGCAATACCTTCTGAAATATGCAGTTTTAAAGTAGGAACTTTTTTAAGTTCTGTTTGTCATAGTTATTGGATTCGGTGCTATCCGTCTCATTTAAAAACGAAATCTTTACTTTAGTTCTGGCTGTTTAACCGGTTTTTATATATTTTTTACTTTTTATTGCGGTTTTTATTGCGAGATTATGGCAAGAAAAATGGTGTCTGATGAGATAACGTGTAATAGAGAACTGTGGTAGAAGAACACATGCTGCACCAACCCCAAATGATTTGAGATAACGGCAACAGCATGATAATAAATGATGAATTCCAAACAGTTATTCATTCAAAATGATATCATGGCACATGATTTTGTGGTCAGTTTCGTGTAAAAAACTTACAAATCAGCGAAGCTTAGGAACAGACTACCGATATTTTTCTAATAAACAAAGAATCGCATTTCTATAATATTATTTCATTGCGCCATTCGCGATCATCGTGTTCATTACTTTTTTAATGTTTTTCGGCAAACCGGAAAACTCACGAAGTGTCCGACTACATAACATCACGCCTGTAATCCCTGAAGGGTTAGGCAGAGATGCACCCACTAGTACACCCACAGAGTATACCCACATTTCGCCAGTTATGCCATTCCAAGCGTCAACGTTTATTCAAAGACCGGCCTTTGCACAACGTCTCAAAAACTTTTGGTCCGTCATTTTAAGCTAGCTCGATATCTAATCGGTGTCTGATCTGACCTCTGAGAGTCACATCTGTGTATCTACATACATACGAGTACATACCTATATACAAAGGCACCGCCTATATTTCGTGCCCTCACGTAGATCGCACGATCAGAGGGCTTGTCCCAGAGGGAACCACGTAAAATTGCGTTGGGACATTAGCCTGACCCTGTTCAGGACATGCTAAATAAAATCAGAGTTACTGCGGCTTTAAAATATATGTGTTTACTAATAAATTATATATTGTTATTTTGTTACTTGTTTCTGAATTATATTGAGTGGCTGGAAAGTTTAGTATTGTTGTTTTGTTAATTTATTTTAGAATGCTAAAGTTTTATTGTTCGAAACGAGCTTATGATAGTTGTATAGGTTATTTATTGTCCCTTTTTGTTGTGAATCAAAGTAGAGAATACTTTCTAACTAAATATAGATACCCTTAGGAATGGTACCCTTATTTATAGCTGTATCATATCCCCTCTTGCGGGTGCTATTTTTAGTAATACACGAATTTCTGCTCGCTATTTTGGCTGCGTCAAGTTTCTTATTTTGGTCCTATGGGAGTATTGTGACATTCAATCAAGACGAGAGACACTTTCAGGCCACTGACTACATTATCGTCCGTCTTATGACGACGACAGGTCGCTTCGAAGGCGCGTGCGTGTTCCACGCTCGCCTCAATGAGATGTTAGCAACATGCAAGGGCCGACGCCCGTCGGGGCTGCGGTTTGTTCGAAAGAGGTATCTCTTTCGCGGCCTCGACACAAAGGGCTAAGAAGGAACATAGGTGGTTTTAGTCAGTAGAAGTCTGACGTTCCCTTTAGCAGAAGGAGACCCACACCCAAAAAAAAAAGGCTGATGTCTACATGTAGTGACAGTGACAGACAAAGATCTAAAAATTGCAGCCGACGTATTTTCCAAAACATGGAGGAAATTCGCTATTTAATTATGGTCACCCATCCACAGACCGTCCTTGTCAAGCCCGGCTTAACCTTGAAAATTGACCCGTAGGACTGCTATATTTAGCCACTAGCTCCACGAATAACGTGACCACATCCTCAAAAAATATGAAACACCTAATGTAGGTACCAGTCAAACAAAACATTGAAACACGTATTAAAAACTTCCATCAAGCATTCAATTTATAATTCATTTTGTTTCTCTTCCACTAATGACTTAACCCTCTAGAGCCCATAACAATAAAAGACCCCTTAATTTAATAAAAGGTTCGTTTAAAAATTACTGAAATAATATTAATAAGGTGCATTGCACAATGGATTGGCGGGCGGTCTCTGCATAATTTACGGTAATCCAACCGAGTAATTTTAAATTTTACAATGAGTTTCCGAAGACAGACGCAAACAGAGTTTAATTCGTAATATTGTGAGTTTTTATTTCTTTAATTTTATTATTTGTAATTTATGCCTATTTGATTAACATAATAATAATATGTTGGCCGTATTGTGGGCTAACGACAAGCTTATCTTTACTTTGCCTTTGGTCCCAGCATCTATGGTCGTAGCTGTTATTTGTAGCCTGTGTGTTGCCTGTGTAGTGGCCCAAAAGTCTTACCAACTAGCATTGAATTAAAAGAAAGAAAGAAAAGAAAAAGTAAGAAAGAAAACAAATTTATGAATTACCCAGTACTACTTGGTTTGTGGTGATCAGTTGCAACCAGAATGGGACTGTTACTGACTGATAGCTGATGGTATAAGAAGTAACATCGTCTACTTTTATTTTAGAAATAAGATGAGGTTCTGTGAAAAAAAATTAAGCACTGAAATTGTAAACAAAATTCGATACGAAAGAAATATTTTTATATTAATTTTACGTGGACAAAAGCCACAGCTAGTATTATATAAACTACGTTTCCTCGTAAATGTTATAATGATATATTGCCTCTTAAAGTTTTCCTTCCATTTTCATTTTTTTTCACTCCGTTTGCAGTTGTAAAAGTCAACTAATCGTAATGTATTACTGTGGTGTACGTGTCTTAAAATGGTAAAATGAACATAACAGAAAAATGTGCTGTTAAAATAGTAGGTTTTAAGATCTTTTCAGTGTAAGGAAACGGACGCAACAGAACCTAAACTAAAGTTTGTACATTAAAAAACTGTAAATTATCACCGGTTCCCCTTTTTTTCCCGGTTTTTTTTTATTTTTTTTGGGATGGTGGGAAATCATCAAAAAACTCCTCCCGCTCTTGGGCAGAGCGAAAGGGAGTGTCAGACTTCTACTGACTAAAAACCACCCATGTTCCTTCTGAGCCCTCTATGTCGAGGCCGCGATAAACGGTGGACTACCCGCAGCCCCGACAGGCGTCGGCCCTTTCGGGCCTCTCCCATTTTGCTGATACCTCTTTGAGGTGCGCGTGGAACACGAACGCGCCGTCGACACGGCCTGTTTTCGTCGTGAGACGTTGGCGAGTTAGCCCATCACTCACCGTCCACAGGCCCGCGTCTACGGTGGCCGGAGGTCATCGCGGGACTCCCGACGCCCGGAGAGCCTCCCGCGGATCACCGTAAAAGTCGATTAGAATTGTCGATCACCGGTACCCTTAAATCGACAATTGTAATCGACTTTTAGAATTGGAACAATTCATGGCCCTTAAATGGTTACGTTTACCTGGGGTTCAAAAGGACTAATTTATATAAAAAGTGAAAAAAACAGAAAGGAAAAATGAACTTTAGAAGAAAAATCAGCTCCGAGTTGTACGTTCCATCATCAGCAGATCCACATGAGATTATGATTATCAGACGCAAATACTTGAACAGCTTCAGAAAATAAATACACACATCAAAAGTGTCTAGGGATCAAGCATTTTTATGCGGATTTCTTGAGATTGAGATGTGGCTTTGTAATAAATTTATGATTTTATAAATTTATATGGATCCTTTTTGGTGCATTTCATAATTTGAATCAAGAACTGTGAATCAAATTCGAGTAAAAGATGAAAATCAGCTGTCAATATTTTCCCTATAAAAACATACAACGCATTGAAGACATTATTAGTGCTACTGTTTCCCTACTACTGATTAAAACCAACGTTATTATGGAGCGGCGACGTCATTTAAGCAGGGAAGAAATGCTCAGAGCCGTGGGAATGATAGAAGCTGGTTCCCGGCAACGTACTGTGGCTTTAGCTCTGAATACAAGTCAGAGTGTTATCAGTCGACTTTGGACACGTTACCGAAGCACTGGTACCGTGGCTGAGCGCCATGGAGGACGGTATCGCTGCACCACACGGAGACAAGACCGATACATTCAAATCTTAACTCGAAGAGCTCCAACAATAACCGCCATGATGTTAGCCGTGAGGCTTCATCACTCTTCAGGGAACTTAATTAGCGACCAAACAGTCAGAAACCGCTTGCATGAAGTGAACCTTCATTCCCGAAGACCGCTACGGGTACCACCTGTAGCAATGCACAATCGTAGGATTCGATATCAATGAGCTCTTGAACACAGAAATTGGGCAGAAGAACAATGGCGTTTCGTGTGCTTTTCTGATGAGTCTCGTTTTGGTATGAGACCGGATACAAGACGTATACGACACTGGAGAACCCCTGGACGCCAACAGCGATTAAATTCCTGCCAGGAAGTTCATCCTTATAGTGGTGGAACCATCATGGTATGGGCGGGTATTTAAATCGGCGGAAGAACTGAGTTGATTTGGATCAGAGGCAACCTCAACGCTCAAATTTATGCTGAGACGATTGTATCAGACGTCATCGTTCCTCTACAAGTGCAAATCGGTCCCTTATTTCAGTTAATGCATGATAATGCACGACCGCACACCGCAAGAGTTGTAAGACAGATTCTCGCCGCAGCTAACATCAATGTCCTGCCCTGGCCTGCTTAGTCGCCAGACTTGAACCCGATTGAGCATGCATGGGATATGCTACAGAGAAGAGCTCTGCCGAATATGGAGGGTATCCAGTCGCAAGAAGACCTTTTTTTGTTGTTGCAACGAACATGGGCGGCCATTCCACAGCGTGATTGGGATGAACTCATTTTGAGTATGCCAAACCGATGTTCTTGTGTTGTTAGTGTTCGCGGTAGAAACACGGATTATTAATTGTTTAAGTTACCCAATAAAATTTTAAAGAAAACTGTTATTTCAGTCTTTTTTTCGAACTTTAATGTTAGTGGTTCAAATGTCAAAAATCCCTTTATTAGGAAAATGGCAAATTTCTTTATTAATGCAAAGGTGACTTGGTTTATCGTTACTGTGACAAACGAAAACACTTTATTTGATGAATCCTTAAAGAAAATTTTAATTAATATCAATCAGGAGAAAAGTTATTGCAAAAATATATGTTGATCCCTAGACACTTTTGATGTGTGTATATTGAAAACGTAATCGGTGCCTATAAAATTTGAGGGTGCTGCTCTTGGTGACAATGGGACTACCTCAGGACCTTTCAAACAAAGCAAGAATTTTTTAAATCGGTCCTCAATTGACGCAGATATGCGCGGAAACCATAAAAAAACACATAGGCGTCTAATTACCTCCACACCATATAGCTGTCATCCGGAAACGTGCCCAGAAGACTAAAAAAAAACTAATCAGTCCGTCAGATAGATTTCTAAAAAATATTGGACACGTATTTTCTTTTTTTTCACGTAAACAATAAATGAAGACAATACAGTGCTTTGAAAAGTCGCGCGACGTCACAGTTTAGTACATTTTTTACCAGAAAGTGACGTCACCAGCCCCCACTCACGATCTTTGACGCGTTCTATTTTCGTCAGTTTGTTATCAATTTGATAAAACAAAAAACACGTATCCAATATTTTTCGATAATCTAACAGACGGACTAAACAGACTCATATTTTTTTTGTTATTCAACTACGCTATTACATTTTCAACTTCTTTGAAAAGTAACTCGATTCAACCGTCTTGCAACGTCACGTACCTACAACCCTAACCAATTCTCATAAAGGTCATACAATCAAATACATTTGCCACAGGTAGACATATGACGTCTCCACGTCATACTTGTAACACGGATGATTGACGTTTCACGGAGTGGGGTACAACAGACCCCGAATTATACAGTTACCCTTATTCCGAGAATTGTGCAGTGGAGGGTTGAGTTGTTGCCTTATTTATTTAATATAAATTCCATTTCGTATTAAATGCTTTGAATGAGTTTGGAATGGATTTACGGTTTGTAGGTAAGAAGTGAATATTTAGTATAGTAGGTTTTATTGGACGAATTACAAAAAGTAAGTTTGTAGTCGTAGTAGAAAGAAATTTTTCAAGTGTGGATTTTCGAAATGTCAATGTCTGTTAGACCTATTTAAATTAACATTGAAGAATCCGTTCCGATACCCGTCATAAATGTTTGCAGCACGTGTTAATGAATAGATATGGGTCATCATAGTATATAGGGTGTAAACTAACCCTTCACACATACGTAAACCAAGCATTCTGTACATCAAACTAAGTACCCCTATGCAAAAATATTTGCTGGGAAGCTTTTTTTTTTGGGGTCAAAAATCACATTTTACGGTAAACTCAATGTAGCGTTCTTAAAACATTGTGCTAGTGGATGTTTTGAATAGTAAACGGGTCATGGAGGTAATTTAAGTAAAGTTATGACCTGAAAAACTAGTATTTACAAAAAATACCTGTGAAAAAATTGGCATTTTGACCCCCAATATCTCCGTAACTAGGGGGTTCCCAAGTATGGTCTAAAACAAAAAATGTTCGCAGTGGTGGAGAGAACAACTGCCCTTCGTTTGCGTTAAGGGTACTTTTACATCCTTTATACATCAAGCCACAAAAGAGTGACAAAACTATAAAAGTCCCTCTGGCCGAATTGCGGTCATAGGATACAATCTTAGCGGAGAAGAGAGAAGAGATTTGCACCCTTTCTTGCGTCCCTCTCTTAAACGTTAGTTACTTTGTAAAATATCTGGAACATTATATTAATGTTCCTTTCTAAAACTGTTATGTCCTTAACACTGTTATAAGCCTTGACCCGCTAACTACCAATAACAAATCTATTTTATTTATTTTATTTATTTAGATAACATGGGAGACTTCCAGCTAAAGCAAACAGATCAAGGACAGTACAATAGTCTGAAAGCCAATTACAGGTCTCCACTTATAAAATACAGAGAAATTAAATTCTGTGGACATTCACACCAAGTTACTAATAGGTACTACACTATAATTACTATGTTGCTCACACTGCATAAGAACCATCATAATAAATTATCTACATGAAAAAGCTTCGACTTAAGCACTTCCTGGCTGACGACTTTTAGTTATTTCAATACCTCAACACAAGCGGTACATATTTCCATTAACAATACATCACTAATAGCGACACAATACACTCAATTTTCATCGAAAATGTGGTATTTTTCCCATTCATTCATTCAGTTCTGTTCACTATCGACACCGTGTTGTTGTTTTTTTTTGTGAATGAATTTAGAACAGCTTTAATGTATGTAAAATATTCAATTTGAATGATAATGAATTGTTTTATGTGTGGCCAGTTCTTTTTTATTGATTATAAAAAAAAAACAAGCAAATATTATCCATTTTAGGACAATCAATGACCAAAGATACCGAATAAAAAAAAAGAAATTCGTCTGATTCCGGTTCAAATATAAGTCAAAACTAGGTGACAATCGTAGAGTACTCGAAAATCGTTCCAATTCAAGAAACGAATATTCAATCGATACTCACCTTTTTTTTTTTGGGTAGTGGGAAATCATCAAATAACCCCTCCCGCTCTAGGGCAGAGCGAAAGGGAGTGTCAGACTTCTACTGACTAAAAACCACCCATGTTCCTTCTTCGCCCTCTATGTCGAGACCGCGATAACCTGTGGACAACCCGCGGCATCGATACCCACCTTCCGCAGTCATCTAGAATTCTCGAATAATAACCGAGTAATCGATTCTCGCTTGCTCGAATGAAGCCGTTATAATCGATTCCATAGCAACTTGCCATGTATGTATATCAGATGATACTACGTTTTGGTAAATTAATACGAGGTTCAGCGGCTTCAAGCGTTATAAGGTCCTGGTAACCACACTGCATATATGATTTGTCGTACCTTTAATATGTATTTTTTAATGTGGGTTACTAACTTTCGCTTACGCGATTTGCTCTACGTTACATTCTAGCACATTGCCTGTGACTTCATCCGCATAAATTGTGATAGTTTATCTAATATGCTTGATATAAATATGATTTATATCCTATAGCACCTACGAATAACGTATATTTCTATAAGTGACTTTTTTTTTAGAATTGGATCATTGGTTCTGGAGATTATTCTCATACAAACTTACCTACCTAGGGGCCTACAATACGGCAAGCCCCTAGGGCAAGCAGACACGTCATATACCTTTTTTTTTGTAGGATGGGAGCTCTGGGCAGAGCGGTAGGGAGTGTCAGACTTCTATTGACTAAAAACCACCCATGTTCCTTCTTAGCCCTTTGTGTCGACGCCGCAGTATTGCTTTCGAACAACCAGCAGCCCCGACAACAGTTACACTTTACGTCATGAAAAGTAGTGGGTTAAAAGGGCAAGCCATGCAAGCTTTTGATTTGTATGAACGTACCGCCACTAGCCTATCAGGTTACAACTATTCCAAAAGTAGACATTTTTGTTACGATGTGTGAAAATGCCGGAGCTATTCCCATCTGAGCACCGATTTTTAGAGCACCTACGATTAGAGCACCAAAGCTATTCCCATCTGAGCACCTACGATTTGGTAGCTGCTAGTGATTTTATTTTTATTTTCCTTTATTGGCCAACCAACAATTGTTTACACTGATAACATTTAAAGTAAGTATTTAATATCTAAGGTTAGTGTAACAATTAATTACAGGTTAGCACCGCATGCCCCCATAAACAAATAAGATGCTTGCGGTCTGGACTGATTTCTATATTGTACTGATCTCATAATGAACAATTATCAAAACAACCTTTTCCCAAAATGAGTGATTTTCTAAATGTCTTTGTTTTAGAATGTCGGAAACTCTTATCTTCTCACAGAAAAGGTACATTCGTAATGAAATATATAACATAACATAACACATAAATCAAAAATAATGTTTAAACAAAAACCTAAACTGTTTAAAAAAACCTACTTGCCTGTTTTTTCATGATGTTTTCTTTCACCGTTTGCGTTTGAATAGGTATATCGGTAAAGTGCACACAGAGTTTAGAAAAAGCCTGTGTGACTCGAACCCGCGACCTTAGGCGGAGCACGAACTACTGCGCCAGCAGGCGGGGTTCATTTGAATGTAAAATTATTAAAATGACGGCACGGACTGCTGCTAGTTAAAGATTAATATTTTGAGTACATAACTAAATAGATAGGGTGTATAATAAAAGTAATCGATAATATTTTTAGTAAAGTTCCACAAACTACCAGGAGAACAGAAACATTAGGAGGTATTGGAAATTGGAATCTTCAAATCAAATAAATCTATATGCCTCTTCTACTAGCATGCAGTTTTTTGGAGATGAAAAACAAGGACAGTAAAGTCTCACAAAGTACCAGGAGCCCAGAAATATATAGGAAGTACAGAACCATTAGATAACCTGATTTAACAATTCTTCTTTTTTTTTAAACTAAAGTTCTTCCATGATTCCAAATTCCAATACCTCCTCTTGTTTCTGTTCTCCTGGTAGTTTGTGGAACTTTACTAAAATTGTTATCGCTTACTAAACTTTTATTATACACCTCATCACTAGCAGCTGCCAAATCTTAGGTGCTCAGATGAAAATAGCTTAGGTGCTCTAAAAATCGGTGCTCAGATGGGAATACCTCAAATAAATATGTTTGAAGTTGTAGTTTAAAGTACCAAACAATGTTTGAAGTTGTAGTTTAAAGTACCAAACAAAAGCCGAAGACTTTTAAGTTACACTTAATTTTACATGTCTCTTTAAAAAACTCTCAAACCTCTTAAATCAGTACGCTTCTGTGAATTATGACACGTATTCGAGTGCAATATCCACAAGTTTTGATTGGTCGATCGCTGGCCCTGATCCGATTATCGGCAAAGTTATAATGACAATGGGAGCCGACAGTTTGCTTTACGATCTCCAAATAACTTTGGTGCAGTTTTGAATGGGGAGGACTTTTTATTCTGAAGTTTATTCGGCTTTTAATATGTTTTATCGATGATCTCTTCGTATATTAAAACGATTTTTTACTTTAATGCAAGAAAGAGAGTTGTGTATTTTGAGTAGGTTTCAGACTCAATCGTTCAGATATGATATTAGAAAAAAATGTTTTGGAGGCTTTTGGGCAGAGCAGTAGGGAGTTTCAGACTGACTAAAAACCACCCATGTTCCTTTTTAGCCTTTTGTGTCGAGGCCTCGGTATCTATTTAGAACAACCCGCAGCCCCGAAGACATGTCATGAAACCTCATAATATCATAAAAAAGTAGAATTTGACCCCTAATGTCTCCGTAGCTAGAAGGTTCCAAAACGAAAACCAAAGTCGAGAACAAAATTACGGGGTAAACACTTGCCTTTCGGCTTCTTTAAGGTTACTTTTACACCCATTAGGTTCCCTAACAAATTACTGAAACCTCGTAAAAAAAAAACACTAATAAATAAAGGCTGAGTCACAGAAAAACATTCGTTAAACTTCAACCTTTAACAAATCACTAAGAGTTACGAAACTTAAGCATCTTACGAACTAAGCTCTAGTCGATAAGACTGTAAGCCCTTAAACGTCTATAATCTGACGTTTTATTACTGAAATCGTATCATTCGTGGTATGCACGAACTAAGTACGTCTCATAAGGTTAGGTTACACCGAAAGCGGTTTCAGCGAAAACGAGCGCCTTACCGTCTACGCAGTCCGGGTGAAACCATTCAATTTAAGGAGGGCATTAGAAAGCACTTTAGAATATAGAATTTTACGAAGAAATAGAATTGATTCTAGTTGAAAGCAGAGAGTTTAATTCTTGTTTCTTAATACCATGCTGAGATAGGTCCTTTTGACCTCGTACAGGGCAAATTTTTATCTTTTTATCATTTTGTTTTCTCCTAAGTGAGCCTTATAAATGCATTTCTTTCTTTCTTTTAAGTTGCATTTAGCATTCAGTAAATAGGTTTTGGAAGAACTAAATGGATTCAAATGCGAGGTGCATTTAAAGTCGTTTTTAAAACTGTTCATTAGTGGCCCAGTAAAGGCCATTCTATAGAGTTTTAAGCTGTCTCATTTGCTCTAAGTTTAGTTACTAATTACTATTGACGTTTTATTCAAACAAATATAACTATTCCAGTCCACCACTGAGCTTAGGATTTTAACTTGACCTAACTTTCTGGTCTTTTATTTATCATCAGTGTTTCTGCTCTTATCCCAATTAATTTGGGGTCTGCGCAGCATGCGGGTTTCCATAATTCTCTATTGCTCGTGTCTCAATAGTCATCACCTCCACTTTTCCCAAAGATAAAGAACTAGAAGATAGATAATAGAAGAACATTTTCCATTGTAATTCAAATCAAATATCTTTATTGGAACAAAAACACATTTAACAAAACGTAAATAGCTGCATTTGTGAAAAACTGTGTCACAGCGATTAACGCCCACCTCCAAGAGGGAGACGACAGCGTTTCAGATAGGTTTGAGTAATAAATAGGTTTAGAAAAGAACAATACCAAAAATTAAAGTAGTAAAAAATTTGATGGTAAAAAAAAATAAACAGTAATTAAATTGCATATGGCAATGATTGATCACTCCTACTTTAGCCTTCCTTTCCCGCTCCGCTTTCAATATGACGCTTTCCCTACACAAACTATGACAGTCTATCAGGATTATATCGACCCAAAGCCAAGGTTAACGTCTATTATTGTAAATCACGTCCAACATCGTAGTAAGTCAGACAGTGTGCTGATTGCCATCTGGTTTATGTCGGCAGAATTAGGTCTATAGGTTTTAAATTTATGTTGGAAGACGTTAGAGGGAGGTGTTTCGAAGATTTGTGGCTTAAGTCTGTGTTATTCGGTTCTAATCGAGGTTTATATTGTGGAATCGGTCTTCTAACGATGAATCTGGATTTGTACTGACAGACATCTCGAATGAAGTTTTAAATCAAGATGATATCTGATGAAAGAGTGCTCTCTGGTTTTCAATAAAGCGATAATTACTTATATGAATCGCATGTGAAAAAGATGGACGGATTGTGACGGATTCTCACACAATCTATCCATCTTTTCTTTGACCTTCCTCTGCCTCTCCATTCATATCCATCCCAATACAGTCACATGCGTTTGATCCCTCTATGTGCATAAAGGCGACGCGACGTACTTTCAAAATCCAATTTTATTTTATATCCCTTTTACTGCAGCCACGAAATTCGATACCGCCATTAAAATCACGTATGCTGCATAATAGAGACCATAAGACCACGACAGCACCTGCCGTCTGCGTTAATCTGAATATAAATTATCCGTAATTAAAGTGGAGTCGGACATGCGGGGAATAAATGTGACCACTTGAAACAAAGCCTTGGGGTGTGGTGTAAGTTACAGAAGAATGGCGACCAGGAAATGTATTATTAATTAGGTTGGTATTCAGTTTTGTGATTTGCATGCGACTAGAAGAGAGAATATAAATGTTAAGGTAGGGGAAGACCACGGGTTCGATGGATGAATAGGGTATTTCACCTAAAAAATCGAATTAGTCTGTCTGTTACAATATCGAAAAATATTGGATACGTGTTTTTTTTTATTTTATCAAATTATTCAAAATTGACGAAAATAAAACGTGTCAAAGATCATGAGTGGGGGCTTTTGGCACTTTGTGGGTAAAAATGTACTTGTGACGTCACACGACTTGACGCGACTTTTCGAAGCACTAGTAAAGTCACAAGTCTTCATATTTTGTAAAAGTGAAAAAAGAAGAAAATCGTGTCCATTTTTTTGTAAATCTATCTGACGGTGTAATTAGACTTTTTTGGTGAAATACCCTATTGTGTGAGGCATGGTATGAAATAAAAGTTGTAAATGATAGCGTGACACTTGACAGCGGAGAATAGATAAAAAAAAATGTTGCACCCAAACGAATAACATAGGACAAGAACAAGAAGATATTGATGGTATTCCATTTTGTGACAAGTTCTTGAATCAGATAAAGTTACCTAATTTAGCATTTTCGTCATTGCAAATGTAATGAGTAAACGTACTGTACGGAAGGTAATTTTTTTTAATAAACGTTTCCCCATACTAGGAGTTACTCCTGTAACGTGGGTGCGTACTCACAAACATTTAAACTCACATACACAAATACCAAGACTCGGAACAACGATCTGTAGATCATACAAATGTTTGTTCCGTGCGGGGATCGAACCCGCGACACGTAGCGCAGCAGTCCATTGCTTGAGCAACTTCGCCAACCGTGTTGTCAATGGTTGTAGTTTCAAAATTAGAATTCTATAATATATTTTCTCGTAAGCATAAATGAAATAGAATTATCACATTTAGGCTAAAATATCCCCAACTGTTGAAACTCAGGCCCCATCTTTATGACAGGGACTGGGCCGTAATCATTGATACGGGCCCAGTTCATATACAAGTACAAGCTAGCAAGCAAGCTAGCTAGAGCTATTTATATTATTTGATTATTTAGAGCTGGGTTTTGCGTATACTTACGGTAAAAAAACAGTGTCCAAAATGACCATTACGTAATAAGCAAAAGTTTCCGCGTGTAACTTGCACCAATCATATCTCGCTGAGCCCTTGTAATTCGAGCTCAAACGGCGCCATATTTTTTCGAGGAGCTTTTGTGGGTAATGGTACTAAATTCAGCGGTATATGTCGCATTAGAACGACTTTTAGATAGTGTGCTTATATGGGAATGTAAGTGCATGAAACACGTAAATGGATTCAGGGATATTAAATTAATAAAACTAAGTTTCTTTTCTTAGTATCTCCTTGCGTAGCCAGAAGAGATTTTTTGAGAAAGAAAGACCAACTTTGTACTAGTTTCTGTGTTATTTCTGCATTCACTGTTAAATAAATAAATAAAAATTAAACCACCACAAAAATGAGTAAATATGAGTTTACTATTAAGTAAACCTTTGCCTTGCCCTTAACGGTTACATGGTTAATTAAAATCTTGTGCACACGCTTCGTAAATGCTCATTAAAAAATAACAAACTCCAAACAAAATCTTTCAAAGAATGTAATGAAAACATTTCCTACAATATCGAGATAAAATTCTTATAAAATGAACAATCTGTAAGAACTATGAACAACTTTAACACTGCAGAATATACTTTAGCCCTTTGTCGAACGTGCACAATACTAGCAAACTATGCATTGAACAGTTTGGATCAGCACCAGAGTAGTGATGGACGAACAGATCTGATACTATACGGTATCGATACAAAATAATACGTTACTTTGATATTTATATTTATTTATCGGTGCAAGCAAATACGATGCAATGCTTAGATCGATACAAGTATCGGAATGGATGAATCAACCTTTACCACATTATAATCAATGGGGATTGTCTAAAATTCTTAACCATTAGATTTTATTTAATTTTTTGAAAATTTAAACCATTTTGAGAAACTAATGAATATTTTGATGATTGGCTCAATAGTTATTTAAAAAAAAAATATTTAAATATTTTTTTTTTAAATAACTATTGAGCCAATATTTTAAATTTTTGAGGTAGGTGACGTCATCAGTGACTTCAAAAGATTGTGCCGTTGCCTCATTCAAAAATTATTTCAAAAAAATAATACAATTAAAAAATTATATCTGTCAACACGACGTCATCCATCTCACATCTGTCAATCAAAGTGTCAATAGCATATATTTGACACTTGACAGATGGTAGACAATACTTGCCACTTACTTTTTATTTTCCGAGGAAATGATACAAAACTGTACTGCCAAAGCTGACGTAATTTGAAGGACAAACAAGGTCAATCGTATTTTATTAAAAATATCAGTAAGATGTGAATATTTTTCATGATTAATTAATCCGTAATACTCAGTAACGCTATTCCTCGAAATGGTTTTTCAATTACAACATTTAAAAAAATATGAACAATGCCCATTAATCAGTTAATTAAAAAAAATGTTTTAAATAGACGTTTATTTTGTAAAGAATAATTAGATCAACTTATTTCATAGAGACTTTAAAAGAATATGATGAGGAAGACTCCAAAAAAAACCTGACATTTTGCATAAACTCGCGTAAAAGTGTATGAAACAATACCCAGAAGAAAAAAAGCGGGCATGCATCCCAGAGAGGATACGAAAGAAAGAAAGAAAAAGAAAACATATTTATGCATATAAATAAAACATATATATAAACATATTTAGCATATGCTACAAGTGCTTACGAATGAATACTTCAAAAATTGGACCAAAGCCTACCATACGTTCCTAGAATCATATCATGTCGCATAGCTGTAACCGCAACATATATACCAGGAATAACTCAGTAGCAGCCACCGAGTCTGGATTTGTGCCCAGTCGATGGCAATAGGTTCGACCCTATTACATGGTACTTAAACATAACAGGCGAAATGTGGGTATACTATTAGATAAAACCTGTCTCGAAGCCCTTTTTTCTCCCCCTTTGGGCAGAGCGGAAGGCAGTATCAGACTTGTACTGACTAAAAGCCACCTATGTTCCTTCTTAGCCCTTTGTGTCGAGGCCGCGGTATCTCTTTCGAACAACCCGCAGCCCTGTCCCAAACCCCTCAGGGATTACAGGTGTGATGGTCTGTTATGCTACACCTGTGTGTAACCTCAATCGATCAAAAGTATCGATAAAAATGCAACTAGCGTGCATCCCTACAACAGAGTATACGTATAGATCGCCGCCGATGCTTCGGACAAACTTAGTTTATAAACTTGGCCCTCTTAACATATTTTGTGACACGTGACCCTTTCAGAGTTCTTATTCGGACAGAATATTGATAGTAAACATTATAATGGCCCCATCGGGTGTTTGTTTTGAAGTTTGCGTCTTTTTATTGACAAATATATGTTTTGTTGGCTATTTTATGGCCTTTTTTTTTTTGGCGGGTGGAAAGTCGTCGTATCGCCCCTCCCGCTCTTGGGCAGAGCGAAAGGGAGTGTCAGACTTCTACTGACTAAAAACCACCCATGTTCCTTCTTAGCCCTCTATGTCGAGGCCGCGATAACTATGTACAACCCGCGGCCGCTATTTTATGACCTGGAACCAGTATTATATGAACAGTTTACACGCAGCAAAATTCAAACCAGATTTTCTACTTTAAAGTAAGATCTATTTCTTATTAGTATTGATATGAGAGCCCATCCTTCTCCTAGAGAGGAGGCCCGAGTCCCTGCAGTGGGAACATTATAGGTTGATGTTGATGATGATGTTGTATGAGTACGAAAATGCTAAATTTGTAACAACGTAAGATAATCAATAAAATTTAAAATAATCAATAAACTTTTAAAAGTTGCTGCTTGTTAACATATAAATGCCCGTAACTACAGCAGACAAGAGATTTTATGTTGTTGAATTCTATGATTTAAGAAGTGTGTCTATTTTCTATTCATCATTAGTTCATACATTCTCACTCGCTGCTGAGTAAGTCCTTCTCCCATTTGTGGCATGTATCTACGGGCTGTGCGAGTCTCAGCCTAGTCTAATCTTTTGTCTGCTATCGATCTGACTATTACCGTCCACAGGGTACCTATTGAAAAAACCTATTGTAAAAACCCATACCATGTTAGATGGTAAACAACTCGCCTATTAAATGTAACCTACTTTACGCAACTTAAACCTTTTAAGTATTAATTTTGTTTATTTTTGAATATCATATACACGTGGCAAATTGCGAGTATGTAGGCATACATAAGTATCTAATACTGTTAACGGGAATATTTCACGCTTGGAAGGTTTATTCCAAAAGTTTCCATCGCACAATGGAAAATTCTCGATATCCAAGAAAGCGGCTGCCTGTGCGTCGTACAATCGGTAAACATGATCCATTAGTTATGTGCCTAACCTTTTACCGACTATATTTGGGTCGGCTTCCTAGATGTCTAGCCAGTTCCTAGACGTCTAGCCAGATGCAGCTGAATACCAGAATTTTACATAAAGCGATTGCCTATCTGACCTCCACCACCCAGTTAATACTAGGTAATACAATACCCCTTGCCAACGCTGGTTGTCAGACTTCCATGCCACAGACTACCGGTAACAACTGCCAAAGATCTACTACGGAAAACTGGGATCATCGGCTTAAAGCGCTTTCCGATGCACGGAAGAAACTCGGTATGTAATGGGTGGTCACCCATCCACTGTCCAACCCAGGAAAGCCGAAAAGAAGATCGACACGAGCGGCTGTTATTATTTGGCCACGAGCTCTTCTAATTATAAGCAAATTCAATTATAAAAAAAAAATATAATAACATTTATGTAACATAATAATATGTCACCCAGGCTTACACATATCTATCTATTGACACCTCATTAATTAAAATCCGTTCAGAAGTTTAGGCGCTATCGCCAACATTATTACCCTTCCTTTTGGCTTGGCTGTAGTCGTTTAAAAAAACAATCTATTAATATTTGATTCAGCGCAAATGAGTAATTACAATTCTCATTATGTATATAATATATAATAAGCCAAAATATTAAACTTATAAAGAAAAATTATGACGCGAACTTGAGCGTACCAGTCACAATGAGTCAATTAAAATGAAAAACAGTGTTCTGATGAAATATTAAAATATATGATTGAGTGATCTATCCACCCTTTATTAAGCCGGTACCGGCATTATACCAGTAATAAATCACCAACGAGCCATAATTTCTCATTACACAGTGAACAATAAATCATTTAACTAGAAAATAGGCTAAAATAAGCCTTACCACTATTGGTTGCCGAACGGCCTTAGGCTTAATGTCTATTGCAGATATTGGTATTGTTGTTTTATATTTGAATTTGTGATAGAGAATAAAATATAATAATATCTATTATATTAAAAAGACAGTACAATAAAAAATAACAAAAGCATACATGTTTGTGCTTAACAGTGATAACTGCGAAAAGCATTCCAAATTTTCATAAGCATATTTAACATTCATTCTGAAAGAAGTATCTTACAAGAAAGAACTCTATAAAAACAATGATTATAATAATTATATTATATTTTTAGCGTCTTGAACATAGTTCTACAACTTTTATTCAAATTGTTTATTGCAATCCATCATGTACATTAATAGGTGTTAAGGAAATTAATTCTAGACACAATTATGGACCTTGTCGGGCACAGCAAATGTTTGTATAAGTAGAGAGCATTATGTTTAGCTAGTCTAGGAAGGATATCCTTGGGTTATAAACGTGACAACCTTATGGATTTAATTTACATTCTTACAACCAAACAAAGTTTTTAAAGACTATTGCGTGTTTGCGTACCTAGATTGTTTAGTTTAGTTGGACACACTAAATGAACAAGTATACATATATGTTACTGTCATAACTCTTAATCGGTCAATGTACTTTTGGCTGGTTTCAGTCAAACCCTTTTTACGTTAAAACGCGTTTACTCTATTAAAATAAATGTTAACAATCGCACAAGGTCATGAAGGGTCAAAAAAAAACCTAACAACCTAATATGTTTGCTAATGCCCTTTTGGTTATTATAAATCAGTAGAGAAATAAAACAAAAACCACCTAATAATTTCTCATAATAGTTTTGACCGGTCAAAAGTAGTTTTTACTGATTAACAGTTTTGACTGTGACATATACACGTTCCTCAAATAAAATAGTTAATATAAAATAACACACCACAAACCTAATATCTCATAATACGGAAAACCATTTGCCTATCAAACTCAACCGATCAAACTTCACAGCACCGCTAGGAAATACAGCGAAATCTGTCATCCCACAACCAAATATTTCTGCTCAAAACCCAACAAAATATAGTCATAATAAATAGAATGATAGAATGTACTTCTATTGCATGCAACAAATTGAATTTGCGTCACGGCGAATATAAAGTTGAATGCAATGGCTTTTCGCGAGTATACACAATTCGCATATTACCCGAACATATTCAATAGAAAAATTTTAGATTGAGTGTAACGCCACTTGAAAGTCAATTTACTGTGAACGTGTTCTTTATTTTTCGTGTTTTCGAGGTATAAATAATTGTCTTAGTGCTTTTTTGTTTAAAATAATAAGTAGCGTAAGCAGTAGCAGATAATCTTGTTGATCATGTTAAGGCTGTTTGCCAATCATATGTGGAAGATGGTTTTTTTATGCGACAAGCCCGCCACACCATTCCCAAACCATTGTAACTCCTGAAAACCAGTATCAACAATGGCGACCACCAGGAAAGCGTCGAGACAATGAAGCTCGACGAAGTCCCAGAGAAGCGATTTAACTGTCTTGAGTCCCGCAACGAAATTAATCAGAAAATAATAGCGGAGGCGTAGGTACTGTTGGAATGTAGGTTATTATTAAATCTGATCAGTGCCTGATTGTCCATTAAAATTACAAACATAACAAAGTAAGGTACGTTACCGGGGTAATATTAAAGCTCATATAGTTTTAGAAAGCGACTGCTGTTCTGCGGCTCATCAGAGAGGCAGAGACAATAAAACTAATACAAAGTTCTATGTAGAGAACAAATGAGTAGTGTATAATGTGCTTCCCTATAAGATGTTGATACAGTTGTCTGTAACTCTAATAGATGTATCTCATATACTTGGTGTGTATTGAATAGGGTAGTTAACAAAAAAAATCTAATTAGTCCGTCATGTAGAATACCAAAAAATATTAGACACGTATTTTTTCTTTTTTCACGTAAACAAACAATGAAGACGATACAGTGCTTTGAAAACTCGTGTAACGTCATACTCTAAGACATTAGTATGACATATTTAGCGGTCAGGGACGTTACCAACCCCCACTCAAATCTTTGACGCGTTTTATCTTCGTCAATTTTTATTGATTTGATAAAACAAAAAATACGTATCCAATTTTTTCGATAATCTAAAAGACGAACTAATTAGAATCACATTTTTTTAAGTCAGTAAACATCCCTATTATTACGAATCGCATGTGACTAAAAGGTGATGAATAGTGTAATGAATGATGAATATAAATCTAAGTCAATGGAGAGGGAGACCAAAGAAAAGATGGATGGAGTGTGTGAGGAATAATATGAAGTAGAAGGGAATAAATGATAGCGTGACGACTGACAGGTTAGAATGGACGAATAAAACGTGTTGCACCGGCCCCAAATAACATGGGATAAGGAAAGGAAGATGATGGTTTAATTGTTGGTGAGCCAAATAAATAAAACAAAAATCAATTTAAGGAACGCCGCGTGGTGTTTCGAATCCTGTCCTGTCTATTGACACTCAAAATCCTGCGTTCTATTGTAGGAATTGGAAGAGGCTCCTCAGCAGTGAGAAAAGTCAAGAGTTTCTTATATTTTAACAATGTACCAACATTATTGGCATCGGGTTCATATGGAAAACGGCGTAACGTATTTTCAAACTTCAAGCTTTTAAACAAAATACCAATTCATTAATAAGGCCTACAAGAACACGTGAACCAAATTAAAATCACAACGCCGTACACTAAACTGCACATTTTTACGAGTCAAAGTTCGCGCCGTGTTTCGCCTGGCCTAATTAACAAACTTCCTGATTAACCCTTATTACAATAAAATTTGGCGGGAACCAAGAGGCTCGGGGCGTACCATCAACCGGCTAAGTTTATTTCCACGAGAAAATAACTACGTACTCACATTTTGTAAAGTCGCAATCTGTATTTTCACTTTAAGAGATCTCTCTCCTTTTGCTTATAAGCCATTGGGTGGGGGATGCTGCAAGAGGCTGACGGTAGCGATTTAGTTAATTAAAAGATATTAAAGACTAATATAATACGCTGCTTCTTGAAAAGAACAATAAAAAATGATGGGCATTTTATTCTTGGTATCCACATAACAACAATAATTGTAGTGTCATTGAATAGGTATTCCAATAAGAGCATTTGCTATGACGACTTTTGCCAATTCATTGTCCATTTTGAGTTATATTTTTCATCATATAAAAATTATTGCTTTTGGAATGGTTACCAGGTTCCATATAATTTTGACCATCATCCTTTTAATGATCATTAATGATCATTCGTATGTATGTTTATAACATATGGTGTAGAATATATATTTGCCACATTATAAGCCATTTATGAACTAATTGTCAATTGGATGCGTAACTACAAATAAAATAAAACATAGAACTTGAAAACTTCATACAGCACAAAATCTTATCGTCCCGTATCATATTCAAAAAGTAAGTCCCAAAAACCGCTCGCTTCTAATCCTTGCATCATCGCCCCTACAATATTGCGAATCGCAGCAATCTTCTTCGCTTTGAAATTGTTTGTGATTACAGCAGTTTGTGTAGAGACGAGGTGTAATTTAGCTTCCTATCAGTATGGTCGGCTTGTTACGTTTGTTTTATATTAAAAACGCCGCTGGTGTTGCCAACATTCACACAATTTCCCCCAAACTTGGTGCAATCATTCATGCTTGATTTCCTGTTCGAGTTTTCTGCCAATTGATTTTCTGGTTTTCTTATATGTGGCCAGTGAACTGTGTAGTGTAGTTGAGAAGGATTTGGAGTTAGCGTAACAGTTATTGATATTCTCGTTTATGTAGATTTGGGGATAGATTTCGTCAGCTAATCAATATACAGTGTAAATTAGCTTTAATCTCAAGTTCCTGATCATCTAAAATATTAATGCTGTTTGGGTTTTCGTACGTTTTTTTTCGGGTGACCACCAGCGCTGTGCTGTGGGCTTCACATAGCACAGCATCATGCTGATCGGGAACTTGTCACAGTCACGTTAACTTTTGTTTGTTCTGTCCTGATGTATTATGAATATTTGTCATGCGTTGTATGTTTATTGTACTTTTTTGTCATTTTGTATGCAAGTCATGTATCTTTTTTTTTTTGGGACAAGCCCGCCTCACTATTCCCAAACCACTGTAACTTCTGTATGCCAGAATCAACAGTGGCGACCACCAGAAAAGCGCCGAGACATTGAAGCTCGACGAAGTCCCAGAGAAATGATTATTATGAATAGCGGAGGAGTAGGAAAAACAGAAATTTCCACTTCCCTCCATATCAGCAGAAGACAGAAAAGAACAAGGCCAATAGGCACACAGGGACGTATACAACTGGGATAATCCCAGTTGCCTAGCACCACGGATATTGTTGTCATTAATATTACTGGGTCCTAAGTTGTGAGCTGTTATATTTGATTCCAATAATAGGTATGACAAAAATGCTTGAACGCACGGAAATTTGTTCTAATTTCTACAAGGTCCGTATAGTAAATAACTCCGGATGTAACCTGTACACTATCCAACATAATATTGCGTTCATTCTGCCAAAGACTACACTCCCATAAAATGTGATGTGCAGATTGTTCATATTCGCAGTCAGGCAAACAAGTCATGTATCTGCGACCAATAAATATCGTTTCATTCCTTCTTAATCCCAAGTTCCAAAAAATAAATCCAGATATTTAATTTATATCAATAAAACACCCCTTTTAATTTGCGAATCTTTCTGCAAAGTTTGAAATTAGAATTGCTAGTTAAAACAACCAGATGAATTTTGTTGCACATAGACTTTAGCCTTTGTGCCGCGCAGGCCAACATTACAAATGACACTACTCCCGTTTCAAAGCTGCTCCATATATCCTCTACAAAAAGTTCAGCTAGTACCACATACTCCCAGTGGCACCATCTGTCCGTTGCACCGGCATGCATCGCCACGGGAGATGTTTGTCAATCCACGACGTCCAGTGTACCCTGACACACATCACGGTTATATATGGATTAATAATGAGGTCTTATTGTGCCTACTATGTGTGTGGAGGCTAGTAAATTATAGTGTTATTGGAAGATAAATGGGTCGTTAGAAAGGGTGAGGGGTTGGGGTTGTGAGGTTGGTGAAGCAAATTAGTGTCCTATCATATTGACAATGACGTTTAGAGGCATATAGGTAAACTTCAGGTTATTTTCAGTAACTTTCACGGTTTAAGCCTTAATTTTAATATTTATTGATGTCATCTTAGCCTCTTCCTAACCATGTTGGGGTCGGCTTCCAGTCTAACCGGATGGAACCTTTTTGGGGGGGGGGGGGGAATCATCAAATCGCTTTTGGGCAGAGCGAAAGGGAGTGTCAGACTTCTACTGACTAAAATCACCCATGTCCCTGTTTCGCCCTATATGTCAAGGCCGCGGTATCTTTTACAACATCCCGCAGCCACGACGGGCGTCGGTTTCTATGTTGCTGAAATCTCTTTCGTCGTCATAAGACGGACGGGCGGCGAGCTAGCCCATTACTCACCGTACCGGATGAAACCTTTCACCATTATTTTACATGGAGCCTCTCTGACCTGCATAACCCAGTGAGTACTGGGTAATATGATACCCCTTGGTAAGACTGGTTGTCAGACTTTAATGCCACTGACTACCTGAAACGATTGTCAAAGATTTACAATTGACAGCCAAGACCAAATGTCTTAACGTGCTCTCCGTTTCCTAAAGATTGACCAGAGCCGATGTTTTTTTTTATTTTGCCACAAGCTCCACCGCAAATATATTTATTAAGTAATAGAATAAATCAAAATCCTTTAGCTGCAATACAGGGAACACAATTTGCTAACTTCACAAATTTCGACCCATAGAAATTGTTATTTGTCAAAATTTCGACGCTGAAACTGAAAGTTTGCAGGGTTTACTTAATTGTATCATCCGACAGGCGTAGCGTCTTGAAAAACGGAATAAAGTCCACCCGAATTGGTCGAGACTTTGTGAATGATTAAATTTCGTCCTCGCTGCGGAACAAAAAATATTGTTTTGGAAGTTGAGGACAAGTTTCAAATCTGATAAAGGGCTTGACGTCCTTGCGAAACCCGTGCCGAGTTCTATAAATAAAGATTCAAAATAATTTTAAGTCGGATTCGAGTTTATATTGGAGAGGAAATATTTATTGCTGTTGTCATTGTTGCAATTTAGTTGCATTACTTGCACTAGTCAGTTTCCAACCCGTATTGCATTTTTTTAGGGAAAAAAACAGAACCGTTATAGGATCACTCGTGACTATCTAGAATTAAAAAAATAAAATTCAGAAAAATTAGTTCAACACTTATAGATTTCAGGAAAACCTATAAAAAGTCTATGCTGGTAAAAAAACATTGAAAATTTCTTATCAAATCGACTACGGTACGGAACCCTATAGGTATGTGCAAATCCGACTTGCACTTGGCCAGTTTTTCTCTATTATAAACGCTTACCGCTTTCCACATCAGTGCGTTGACCAGTCTTTTTAAAGACTAATGTTATTAAATTAGAATTACTTATTCAATGTAATTAGTCATGTAAATAAAGATCCCCTAAGGTGAATAAAGATTCTTTATCTTTCTTTTTTTTTTTAAATAACGTTGCCCCACACTAGGAATTTCTCCTGTAAAGTAGCAAGGTTTTTCTTGTTTAATTTCAAGTACTAAAGTATCTTTAAAAATCTGTATAGACTGGAAAAAAAGAAAATATTTCATCAATTCGTTTGACGAGCCTACCTAATAAGACTCTTATGTCTCCAATCTCATTATTAATCTTCGGGGCACATGTAAAATTTCCCTTTTTATCGACTCAAAGGAACGGTGGAACGCGTCACTGAATAAATTCAATTTAGGAGCAGAAGGAGACGGAAAAAAAAAAGCGAATCCCCAGCCGAGGTATTCATTAAAAAATCAAGCATATTTGATCCAAATTAAAGCGCCCTCTCGCGGTGACTCGGCGCTCGTTTGGTGTCGTAGAGTGCTCTCGAGACACCGTCCGGGACGAGACACTAGTGTATAGTGTTGTGATACTCCGGATTATGAGATGCGATGTTCTTATGGTTTTAATTAGTTCGCGCTTTTTGGCGGTAGCGTTTTTAAATGTATTCTAACCAACTAACCATCCCGCACTGAGTCCTCGTGGTAGATTATAGTCCATTTTCTCTCATTGAGAAGAGGCTGCCGTGTCCCAGCAGTGGGAACATTAATAGGCTGTTGATGGTGATGATGATGATGACTGCCTATCTAACCTCCACAACCCAGTTAATTAACTACTTCACAAAAATAAATAACATAAAGTAAATAAAAAGTATGATAAGCATCCGATTGTCCATTTTATTCCTATAAATAGTTGTACATAACTTATCTGACTTCCATCTCGCTTCAAATCCAATTCACTTAGAGTTTCAAGCGAAATACTTTTCTGCTACTTGTCGTTTCTTATGTTACACGTCAGTGCACAGAACGGGACCCCGCTTTTGAGAGAAGTATTTTTTTAATATTTCTGTATAATTTATTCAAGGCACCGTTGTGAATTTGTGTATTCCTGAGATATTAAATTAAACTTAATGTTATCTAAAGCAGAGAGCGGCGGTGGGTCAGTGGTGTAGACCTCGGAGTCTGAATTTGTTCCCGGTTGATGGCTCACACCCTAGTTCATGGGATTTAAACATAATTTGTGGTAGGCGGTTTGCGGTTTTTTAGGTACACCTTCGCCTGACCTTTCAGGGAAAACAGGCGTTATGTTATGTGTTTTTGAATGTTATCTAAAGCATATGAATGATAAGGTCGCTTCTATTGTACGGTTCCTTTTTTAAAAGTGGTTTGTAAAGTTATTATATTTTTTTGCGACAGTCAAACAAAGACAATTATTCAATCATTTTAGCAGAAAATGGGTATTTTTTATTAAAATAGTTCTTTAAGGATAAGTTTATGTCAACTTTACAATTGCGTCTAGAGTGTAATAAAATCTTAACTGCCTGTAAATCTTATCTAAATTGTAATGTATTTACAAAAGAATCTTACTTTGATTTTGAACAGATACTTTTAGCTTTACTTAATTTATAAGTTTACAGTTTACCTCTAAAAGAAAAATAATAGGACTGGCGGTTTACTCAATAAAGAAAACTTCTAGTCCTATTATTTTTCATTATTGAATAAACTGGTGGAATGAGAGCAGCGGTGGCTCAGTGGTGGCGGCCCCGACTTACGAGCAGTAAGTCGTGGTTTCGAACCCAGGCAGGCACATTATACTTTGTGTCATTTATTTCATCGTCACTGCTCACAAAACGGTGAAGGAAAACATCGTTGAGGAAACCGGCATGTCCTAGAACCAACAATTCAAAGACATGTGACATCTAGCAATCCGCACTGGGCCCGCGTGGTGGATCATATCCATTCCCTCTCATAGAAATTCACCTGGGGGAGGCCTATGTCCAGCAGTGGACGTCTTTTGACTGAAATAATGATGAATGATGATAAAGAAACGGGTACGTTTTTTCTTTCACAATGTTTTGAAGAAAAAGGACCATTTTCACCATCATCTTCCTGCTTTTGTCCTATTCTACTTTTTCTTTTTCCATTCTACCCTCAACATGGTACCTATCAGTTACTCCGCCTTCCTCTCCCTCTCCATCCTTAAACATTGATATCCATCACTTTTTAATCACATAGGTTTCGTCCCTACCATATTGTATGTCCATACCAAGATGGACGACTTCTTTTATTTTTCTGCATAGGTGTATTTTAGGGTTCCGTACCCAGAGGGTAAAACCGAGACCCTATTACTAAGGCTTCACTGTCTGTCCGTCCATTTGTCCGTCCGTCTATCCGCCCGTCTGTCCGTCCGTCTGTCTGTCACCAGGCTGTATCTCAAGAACCGCGATAACTAGACAGTTGAAATTTTCACAAATTATGTTTTTTTTTAAACTTTCAAGTCACTTCCTCAAGATATTGAAAAACTAATATTATGCAAAGTTCTACCAAACACCATAACTTAGCACGTCAGCACAATATCGACAAAACTGCACTTTTAAAAAACAAAAAACCAAGATGGTTGATTTTTCTGTCCCGGTCTGTACTCGATGTTTTCCGCTAGACCCATACTTGAAGTAAGTTGTACGAGTATGAGATGTTGAAACTTTGTTCCAAGTGTGTATGTATTTGGGTCAGGCCAGTTACAAGATGAGGGGATTCTTTAATATCATGTTCTATGTCTGTTACAAGTTCTTGTACCAGGATACGTGGGTTTTACACGTACTTCAAGTTAGTACTTGTTTTCAAGTAAGGGAAGTTTGCGATGTTCTATATTATCAGCTGGGCCTGGTAAGTTAAGTACTTTTTACTTGTTGAAGTTTTTATGATATCTTTCCTTCGTTATATTTTTGTAATGTTGGTACGTGGAAATTTTCGGTATGGATTGGGTTATACACGCTGTCGTTATGCTTCCTCGTCAAACTCAAAGATGTTACTGTACCTACTAAGGATTTTCGACTAGGTTATTTTTCCTGAAATCGTTCGGTACTCGGTAAACGGTATTCTGATGCTCGCCCTGTAACCGCGCTTTTACACACATAAACAAACGCAAACGTTTACTCAATAAAACATATTATGTAGGTACGATTCAATTTTTAACAAACAAAAAAGTAGCGTAAATGAATAATTGACCATAAAATGACAATATCTCGAATTTTTACGAGTATTTTTTTATAAATATATTTAAAACTGCGCTTTTTTTTAATCTGTACATAAAACAATGGCTTTTTAACTGTTAAGGTTCAAATCTCAAAAACAGTCGCAAAACACACAGAACAAGAGCATCTGCCATAACATGAATAAAACAACTTAAAATCTCTAAGCAAACATTTGATTTTGTGTTGCGAAATTCTACAGCAAAGTAAAACGTTTTCGTTTCAGCATTTTGCTGATCCCTCGCAGAAAAAGCACTGTGTCACTTTAAAACAGCTAACCATCGAAAAAATCTATCCGTAGAACACTAATGAGGTACACTTTAGCAAAAAAGTGTAAACCCAGCAAAGAAAGTCCTGAATAACCAAAAACGTAAACCCGAGATGAAACAAAGAAATATATTCAAGAGAAAAACTAAGAGATTACAAGTCCCACAACAATTCTAGAACGGTAAAAGAAAACCGTCAGGCAACATAAGGGAGGGGACGATGAAATAAAACGGTATTGTAAACCGTACCTTCGTTCCGTTTAAGTTAAAATTGATATTTCAGTTTAAACTTTAAATTAAACAACAACAGCTAAAAATTAACACAACGTTTTAAATTAATTCGAGGTCCGTCTCGGAGGTACAGTCGAGTGCAATCGCCTTTTTTTTTTGTTATAAAGCTGTCTTCCGCCAGACTAGTTAGCACTATCTCAGCGGCCAGACGTGTACAGTCGCGTAGAATGGCGATTTCTCCTCGCACTGTGCACGTTCATACTGTCAGGCACATACGGATTTCGAAAAATCGTATTGAGATTTTTATATAAAAATGTTTACTGTTTCAGCGTGAGAATTTCAGGGTTTCCGGAATCGGAACGGTTTTATAGGAATGTTTTTTTTTTAAATTAAACTGTAAAGTAATTGGATTACGTGTACGGAGAGTATGCGGCATATAATGTTCGTAGGTATGTAGGCATAATATGTATGGTATATTGTTTCGTTTGAATATTGCGTCATCGCATACGCTTATCGTTCAATATTATTAATAGGGATATTTAGTGACTTAAAAAATGTGATTCTAATTAGTCCGTCTGTTAGATTATCGAAAAATACTGGATACGTATTTTTTGTTTTATCACATCAATGAAAATTGACGAAGATAAAGCGCGTCAAAGATTTAAGTGGGGGTTTGTGACGTCACTGACCGATAAAAAATGCCATACTAATGTCTTAGAATATGATGTCAAACGAGCTTTCAAAGCACTCTGAGTTTTTATCCCGATTTTATCTTCCCGTGGGATAATATTCGAGTTGTAGCGGGTGAAGCCGCTGGCAACAATTTTATAAACGCGAAAGTTTGTAAGTATGTATGTTTGGATGGATGGATGTTTGTTACTCTTTCACGCAAAAACTCCTGAACGGATTTGGATAAAATTTGGAACACAGACGGCCTTATTACAAAAGTGGTTAAACCTGGGTTTAACTTAGACTTGGTTTATCTCGCATGCCGTCACTTTCTTTTGAATATTGTCGAAGTGAGACGGCATGTGAGATAAACCAAGTCTAAGTTAAACCCAAGTTTAACCACTTTTGTAATAAGGCCGAGATAGTTTATAACCTGGATTAACACATAGGATAGTTTTTATCCCGATTTTATCTTCTCGTGGGATAATTTTCGAGTTGAAGCGGGCAAAGCCGCTAGCAACAGCTAGTTTTAAATAAAAGTTGTTACCATCCAAATCCTATCAACAAAATTATTAGAAAACATTCCTCATAACTCCGCCAACAAAGATGATCGTTTTTGATAGTTTATGTGGCAGTATCATTTACATGTTACTTAATGAATATGGAAGCTGTGTAGTATAATAATTAGTATTGGCCTGACTGGCCTGTTGGTCTAGTGGTTAGTGACCCTAACTGCTATGCCGGAGGTTTGTGTGATGAGCACGATCATTTGTTCTGTGTCTGGGTGTAATTTATCTATAATATATATGTATTTAGAAATATATAAGTATGTTTATCAGTTGTCTAGTACCCATAACACAAGCTGTGCTTAGCTTGGGACTAGATGGCGTTGTGTGATAGTTGTGGAATATTATTATTATTATTATTATTCCTAAAGTATTCTCTGGCCGACACAACAATAGTTTTAACTTTTCGACTAAAACCTCTTTAGCTATATAGTTTTACTATTCGTGCAAACTATTAGGTAGACTGAATATGTAAGCCTTTTTTTGAGAGAGGAAAATAAAAAAAAAAAACTCAAAAACTCAAAGCATTTATTTCAATTAAACCTTTATAGGCACTTTTGAATGTCAGAAGAACAATTGTGTCCTAAAAAAGTTTCGTACCTATCATGATAAACAAAGAGGTTTTCCAGCACGTGTAACATTTAAATATATTATTAGTACACGCAACTTTTACTGGTCTATACAGTATCGAATATTTCATCATGTATCGTGATTAACTGGATAAAAGGAGCTTTGGATTATGAATAAATTATGTACGTACTCGTACTAACGGGGATTTACAACTGAACCAATTTAATTACTTAATTAACTTACACGTGTGCTAAAGTAACAAACGCGTAGATTCCTTAAGATGTTAAAAGAGATTATCCTTCGAGTTTTGCATGCTAAAAAGTTCAAACAGACATTTCAACGTAATTTGTTTGTATAGATCCCATCTATACAACCATCTACACCATTATACTTAACAGAAAAAAACTATCTGTTTAATCTCCGAAACGGCTGAACTGATTTTTTGTTGAGTATTACGGGCAAACGGGAATTTTACTGGCAGATAACTGTTGTAATGCATTGTATGCTTATTTTTTGTCATTAGGTATGAACGTCATGTCCCCGTGACAAATAAATATTTTTTCTTTCTTTCTTTAAAAAATGAAACAACATGCAATGCATTTTTTAACAATATCCAAAAAAGGCAAAGAAAATTTGACATACTTAACTTTCAGCATAAAACAAGTACCTACAATGAATAAATAAAACACCAACTACTTTCGCTGATATCAGACAACTCTCATAAAAACATGAAACGTCCAAAAAAACGAGAATTTAAACAATGCAAGCGAAATCGTCCGTGAAGTTGATTAAATTCCAACGCATTATGTTCGCAAAATTGCGTGAAACATGATTCACTTATCATAAATTAAATAAAACATCTCGTTATTCCATCGATTTATATTGGAAAACCGACAATTGACTAATGGTAATACTCTTCCGTACTTAAAACGTAATTCGTATTTATTTTCACTGTTAAATACAAATGTTTAATGAAACAAAAAGTTTATAGCGGTTATTGACGGCCAAACAACAGTATCGCTTCATAATATTTGATGAAATGAAACCAGATGCATAGATATCAATTTCATTTGTTGTTTACGTAGCCTTCAACTATAATAGGGTAGTTAATAAAAAAAATATAATTAGTCCGTCAGATAGATTTCCAAAAAATATTGGACACGTGTTTTTTCTTATTTCACGTAAACAAACAATGAAGACGATACAGTGCTTTGAAAACTCGTGTGACGTCATTTTCCAAGACATTTGTATGACATTCTTTACCGGTGAGTGACGTCGTAACCCCACTCAAATCTTTGACGCGTTTTATCTTCGTCAATTTTTATTGATTTGATAAAACAAAAAATACGTATCCAATATTTTGAAAAGACGGATTAATTAGAATCATATTTTTTTAAATCAGTAAACATCCCTATTCCGGAATAAAATCTTTTCCTAGTAATAAAGGCATTCAAGTTGAAATCCCACTACAGTACTCCGCATACAAAACACAATTTCACAAAGGAAATAAAAGATCTTTTCATATAACACTTGTGAGCGTGATTGTACGTATCTACGGCTGGCAACGCGTCTCCAGGGTAATGAAAGGAAGTGTCCCTCATGCCAGGAGCTAACATTACCTACCGTTTAGTTTGTCTAAAACAAACCAAGAGGAAAATTAAACACGTCCTGGAATTCTTAGACCTAAGTGGTTAGGCTCTTGTCTTAAGGTTTTTCTGACCGTTGTGTGCTTTCGTTGTTTCAGTGTTTCGGTTAAGGCTTTGTAATAATGTTGCCTTGCCCGCGACTTTGGTCGCGTGGAATATTTTATACGGGGTATTGTATGTGTGGGAAAATATTATAGACTGTATCCTTCCAAGGTTAGAATCTGTCTCCATGCCAAATTTCATTACGCTCCGAGCAGCCGTTTAGTCGGGAAAATGTAACAAACAAACAGACATATTACTTTTTTATTTATGATATTAGTATGGCTTTTGGGCTATTCACCCTTATCTGTTATTCAGTTGCGCAAAAAAAAAAGAAAACCTAAATCCAATAGATCGTCTTCCTTACACAGAAACCCGTCATACGATTTCGTCTATTATTATAAGATCATCTTGTAGCAATATAGGTACATACAGTCGACCAAACATCATTTGTAACAAAACCAGTATAGCATGGTCTATTATTGTACTGAAACTCCGCCTTCCTCTAGGCTAGCATAAGGCGAAAGCGTCAGCATAGCCCATGAAATTCAAATTTTCCGACGATTTTTTTGCAATTTGCAGGCCAATGTCGAGTTTTATATTGTTTAAATATGATTCGCAACCGTAACATATGGTTTCACAGAGTTATATTCATTAAAACCATTTTCTATACGAGTACTATACGACCCCCTAAAGTTCATTTTGTCGTATTCAATGAATATACCTACATGATTCGTTATATAGATCGTTGTATATATGATTTTAACGATTACAATAATGATATTGCATACGTGTTAGGGTCGCGACCATATTTTTATCAACACAACCTGGCAATTACCTGCAAAACGCAAAACACCTAAGAAATTTTGAATTTCGCTGGCCACCCTTACGCTTCCACCTTTTTTTGGGGATGGAAGTCATCAAATAACCCCTCCCGCTCTTGGGCAGAGCGAAAGGGACTGTCAGAGTTCTACTGACTAAAAACTACCCATGTTCCTTCTTCGCAACATCCCGCATGCTTCTTCCTCCTTAAGATCAAAATGTTACCAACGACTTGACTCGACAGTACCAATGCGATGTGACTAAGCTTATTTACCTACACACGTATTCTCTCAGTGGAGTGTACCGTCAAAGTAATCTAATAATAACAATGAGGGTATTACGAAGTCCGGGGTTTCTTTCCCTCTCGCATCACATTTGGATTGGATTGGTAGGAAGGAAATGTCGTTGGGAACTGTCACTTTTTGTTTGATATGTATGTAATGATACGATTAAGGAATTATATGAGCAAGATTAAAAAAACGATGGACTGTATATATTTAAAGATAAAATATTTTTTGTCGCAGATACATGACGTTCATAAAAAATATGGCAAAAAAATAGACAGTAAACATACAACGCATTACAAATATTTATAAATACAAAAAGACGGAACAGACAAAATAAGAGTAAACAGCTAGATAGGATGTGTCTATTAAGATGACGAGAAATAGTTCTGAAGACATGCTGTGCCGAATCTTAAATTGGGATAAGGGTAGGAGAAAGGCCTGTGGACGGTGAGTAATGGGCTAGCTCGCCGTCCGTCCGTCTTACGAGGCCGTGTCGACGGCACGTTCATGTTCCACGCGCGCCTCAATGAGATGTCAGCAGCATGGAAGGGGCCTGCAAAGGCCGACGCCCGTCAGGGCTGTGGGTGGTTCGAAAGAGATACCGGGCATGGGTGTTTTTTATTCAGTAGAAGTCTGATACTCCCTTTCACTCTGCCCAAGAGCGGGAGGGGTTATTGATGATCCCCCAAAAAAATATAAAAAGGGTAGGAGAAGGATGGTGATGAATATTGTGAATGATACAGAATGAGCGATTTTTGGCAGAGGCGGACCAATCTTTTCAAAACAATTAACTGTTGCCTTTTGGAATATCTACAGTAAAGCTTTACACAGACGATTCTTATTAAGAGTTTAAGGGACTGCTCTCCGCAGACTGACACGGTGCACCATAATTCAAATGGCATCAGCACGTAACGTACATAAACTATAGTACGTGTCTATAGTAAAATAAAATAACACAAAAATAACATTAATCCCCATATAATACTCCAAAAACAGTCCACCAAAACCTTTTCCTCGTCAATGTCGCGAAACCTAATTCGGGAACATTCGGGGGAGACAGAAAGCCAAACCTTACCTTTGACGCACGGTACAGTAATAAAATAATGCCATCAAACATACATAACAAAGAGATACATTATCCAATTTGTTCGTACAGGCTTGAATGAAAGCAATGGGCCAGTGTATCGGTAAACCAACAATCGAGTTATATTTCCTCTCGTACAAAAAAGCCTACACGCATAAATGTATTTTCACGAGAAAACGAAAACAAGTTTGTCGTCAATCTTTTGACTTACAATTTCGTTAGCTTCTGTTGTTGTCGCGTTATTGAGTTTTCGCTAGACGAAAATAATATTATTTTTGTAAATGATTGTGTGGGAAAATCTTGAGAGTCTATGTCTGATATTTGGACACTGGACTAGTGAGGAGAGTCTATTGGTCCGGTGGCCGCAAGCGCGACTCCAGTGCATGAGAGACTGGGTTAGAATCCCACGTGGGGCAAAGTGTTAAAATCAAAATCAAAATCAAAATATTTTTATTTCACATAGGCCTACATGGGCACTTATAAAACGTCGGTAAAAAAGGGCACGGTTCGGTGCATTGGTCGATTCCTAAGGAGCAGAACCGGCAAGAAACTCCAAAGGTTACTCTTTTAATCTTTTAAAATTGTTTGGGTTAACAATAAGGTATAATACACACATGAAGACCATGCAGATTAATGTCTGAGATGGTCTTTTGAAGAAAGCACCACACAGATTTGAGTGGACCCGTCCAGTCAGTGCAAGCATTTGTCTGTTATCGTGGAGCTCGACTTATAACTCAAGGAGCTCAACGTCACGACGAACAATACCAAAGAAAGGACATTTGGGTGGGTCAATTAAAGTACTCAAACTGCCAGACAATCGTTAAAATTTAAGAAAGACCCACATGGTCCTCACATTCACAATATTAATTTTTAAAATATTTATCATTTTAAATAATGTTATTGGGTTTTTCCTTCAGGAATTTATCAGTACCAGCCACGGTGGATTTGTGTCCGGTTGATGGCAATAATAACTGTCAAAATGTGGGTATACTATAAGGTACACGTCTGCCTAACCCATCGGGGATAACAGGCGTGTTGTTATGTATGTCAATAAACCGCTTTCAAAAAATTACGGTCGGAACTAACAAAAATTAGCATTTGATACTTCTATCAAGGAGTAGACATGCATTTATAAATTTATCTCAATACTTATTATACCTTATTGCAATGTTACTAAAAATGTAATTTATATTCAAATAAACGAACCGCTACAGCTGAGCAAGCTTTGCATGTCGGCTGTCCGACCCGGACCCGTTCTTGTCAGACTACCCGGAATACCCGGGTCTTGTCAGGACATCCCGGGGATTATTTGACCGGGTCAAACCGGAGCGGAGACCAGATATTAAGCTACCTCCCTGGCGCTCTTAACTTGAAATATTTGGGTAGTAAACAGATTGGAGGTATAATTTATTTACTGTGGCTAACTAAGTTTGTAAAGGTTATGTTGCTGTATTTAGTTTGTTAAGCGATTTCAGTTTGGTTTACGTTTAAATATATTTTGAAGTGATAAAATAGTATATCCGGCTCTAGTGTTGCAAACTGTTACAAAATATTAGATTAATAGGGGATCGGACAAAAAAAAACTAATTAGTCCGTCAGATAGATCTCCAAAAAATATTGGAGACGTATTTTTTCTTTTTTCACATAAACAAAAATTGAAGTCAATACAGTGCTTCGAAAACTCGTTAACTCTTCGAAAACGTTATATGATAGTACATTTTTTAACTACAAATGACGTCACAACTACATCTTATCTTCGTCAATTTTGATTAATTTGATAAAACAAAAGACACATCTCCAATATTTTTCGATAATCTAACTGACGGACTAATTAGAATCATTGTTTTTTGACTCAGTCCGATTCCCTATTGTGTTATAAATACGAAAGCTCTGATGATGACGTTAAATGATATTTGCTCCACAAAAAAAAACAATTTAAGGTAAATAGTAAAAATAATGGCCCATGAGAGAGCAGCGGTGGCCCAGTGGTGGCGGCCCCGACTTACGAACAGTAGGTCGTGGGTTCGAACCCAGGCAGGCACATTACTTTGTGTAATTTATTTCACAACCGCTGCTCTCAAAAGGGTGAAGGAAAACATCGCGAGGAAAGCGGCATGACTTAGAACCAAACATTCGAAGACATGTGACATCTACCAATCCGCACTGGGCCCGCGTGGTAGATAATAGCCCATTCCCTCTCAAAGAGAGAGGAGGCCTGTGTCCCAGCAGTGGGAACATTAATAGGCTGTTGATGATGATGATGAGTAAAAATAACATTGAATGAAACAACCAACTGAATAATAACAAAAACAAATACTGTTCTAAAATCTGCAGTTTATATTTTCAGAATGGTTTCAACGCATTTCATATTTTTGTTTACCCATTACAATTTTCTATTATGATGCAAATATTTCCTGAATGTGGGCTGTTTATTATTTATGTATAGTGACCCGCGGGGACTCGACCCCGTAGATATTACTTACCCCATGCCCCATAATGGTGTAGCGATTAACAGCACCAGAGTCATATTTCTTTTTTTCGGGGTAAACATTTTGAGTACTTTCAATTACGTGGACGTGGGTGTTCTTTTTTTTAATTAATGCATCTACGAAAAAAAAATAACTATTGGGGTGTCATTTAAATGAATTTTGCTTTTTAAAACAGTCTTTTTTATATAAATTGTGTCAAATAATCAAACACCTTAAGTATACAAAAAACTTTTTAACAAAAAATAAAACCGACTTCAACGACATGCGACTACGGCTGTCCTTTATAATAATTATCAAATTATCTACTTACTAGATGATTTTTCTTGGTTTCTACTTTTAAGACCACGGTTTTATTAGTTTGCGTTTTATTCGTCGACGGGTTTTAGTTTTTAGACTTTTTTTTTTTTTGAAGTCGTTAGAAAGTCAATTATTTTATTCCGTCCCAAATAATCACAAATCCCAAAGTATACTTATAAATAACACAGTTACATTGATTTACAAGATATATGTTTATCGTTCAAGTTGAAGGATCTTCCCAAAGATTTTAATTAGAAAACAAATACCCCACAAGCACGGAGCTACATATAAACCTTTATTAATATTTTAGGTGTTTAATATTATTCTAGAGTAAGATACCCGTAAAGAAGAGACATTGGTTGTCGGGGCTGCGTGTTTGAATGAGATACCGCGGCCCGGCCACAAAGGGCTAAGAAGGAATATGGGTGGTTTTTAGTCAGTAGAAATCTGACACCAGAGCGGGAGGAATCATATAATGAATTCCCAAACTCACAAAAAAAAAGTTTATCTATACAGTCAAACTCTACTTTAGCATTACTCAAGGTATTGGGTACTTATATTTTAACATTCAGACCTGTTGTCTTACGAATTATGGACCCTTTGATGCATACATATCACGACTGTATAATATCTCGATTTGTACCATTGTACTTTACTACTATTTACTTGTCGGCATTGGCATGGCAGTTTCAGTGGAAATAACTTTGACGGTGGTGGTTGTACCACACATGGTTTAAAATCGCTTGACACTTCAGTGTTTGTCGATTATTTCCCTGACAATATTGATTGGATAACACTATAACCCTTACCAGCGTTGCTCAGCTTTAGGCTGACATTTTAAACACCCCAAAACTCGTCATGTACAACATTTGGAAAGCGGAGATCCACTGCTATATTTTCTTGGTCTATGGTACAATATACGTAAAGTACCTTCTTATAATGCCGCACTTAACCTCCAAGTCTCGAAATTAACGTATACCATGCGAGTTTCGTTTTCACAACCACGTGTGTATGAAAATGTTCACGAGGAAGATTTTCAAATTACGCAACAAGGACAATCTTGTGTAACAACCTGAATCGCTTTCGTTCATATTGGAAGACTAGTGTTGGCTCGGAAGACTAGTCTTGGGTTTACTTTGAAGTTGTTTAGTTACTTACACAAGTCAGTGAGCACTTTATATTTTTTGTAATCTCTCTGGAAAGTTTTTATGTATATCTGTGGTGGCGTCTTAACCAATACAATTTTACGTCCATTTTTTGGGCAAACTAAAACGCTTGGTCGCGCCGATAGAGGGCGCCTTCCAGTCTTTTCAGCTATGAATAATAAATAACCCCGACGATGCCACTGTCACCTATTTATTACAATAGAATATTTTTTCTTTTCTTCCATCAATATTGAATTAACCCTTCAATTTTTTTTCGTTATTTAAAGATTATTGCTGATTAGTTTGATTTTTCGGAAACAATCAAACAAATTATCAATACTCTTTCACCTAAGAAGCCAACTATACAAATAGGAGCTAAACCAATACCACTCAATAAGCCGAGCCAAAGTCCCAACGAACATTGGCACGTAATCATTTTGCCTTAATATTGGCCCATATTGGGCGCCAACAAATTTGACCCATGTTGAGCGCCAACAAAATTGGCCCGTGTTGGGCGCCAACAAAATTAAGGCCTGCGACAGCCATATTTAGGAATACGTTACACAAAAACCATCGCGGGATCCCATCTAATCTCGCGGTGGAATCTCTTGGTAAAGCCTCCTCCACACGATAGTCTATGTTAATAAGGGTAATTATGCATTTCGCGTGCGTGAAATAAGCTCCTGGTATCTACAATATCCCGGAGATTGCGTTATTTTGAATAGAATTTATAAATTTAAAGTGAGACTGTTAACTTTGAGGTGTTTGTTCGTTTTCTTGTGTTTAATTAATGTTTTGGGAATATTTGTTTTAGGGTGTTATCAAAAATAATATTTTTAAATTCGTTTATTTATCTGCTAAAGGGTTAATTCACATCTAAACTGCTTTTAACACATTAATTACCACATCACGCGTGAAGAGACCTGTTATGAGATGATGCATGATGGTTGGTGTCTTACAATTTATTATGTACTAGTCATGAAATGGCGTCCGCAGCGTTCTGATATTTAATTTGGACATTAAGGAAGGGGAATTGTTTTTGCCACCGAAGCTAAAGTTTTGCATTTAAGCTAGGCAATGAACGTGATAAAAGCTATCAGTGCCAATGATACATAGCAAACTTCAAATTTAAATTTCTGTAGACAGATTAAACGCACCCTCTATAAGAAGATTTACATACATGGTGTGCTTTAAATTAATTTTGTATTTAATTAAAGCACATCAGCTTATTTTTGATGGGATATAACGTTTGGTGGTGCATAGCGTGTGATTATTGGTTTGTTTGCCAATGTTGCGGTTCACGGGGTTCAATGTTGCGGTTCACGAGGTTCAATGCTTGATGGGATTGGAATATCGGTAAAGGGAATTTTTAGTCGTAATTCATTCAGCTGTTTTTGGTGGGTTTGGAAATTTTGCCTTTTCTTGTGATAATTGAATAGTAGGCAGACTACTAAGGCCTACTTAGGCAGACGTAAGTGGCAACGCCGGGAGGGGGGGGACGCCCTAGAAAGTCATACACTGACCTTACTGGTGATGTTCTTCAGAAAGGACAGGTGCGTAGTACTCGCAACCGGTGTGCGTGTATGACCAGATGTATGAATGAAGACAAGGCAAAAGGAGTATGTAAGGATCGTAGCAGGTGGCGTTCTGTGGTTTCTGCCTACCTCCATGGGAAAAGGCAGTGAGTTTATATATGTATGTATGTTAATACTTTGTATACATATAAATCGCAAGTTAATTATACTATGATTAAAACCTGTGCGCAAGTGCAAGCAATAAGCTGATCAAGTTTCATTGCATTCGGATGAACGGTGTGAACAAAATAACTGGTGCTGGATACCCGGTTTTGGTCCCATAACAAAACCCGAGATAACCGGTTTAGTAGGCGACAAAAATCCGGTTCCGCATACCTAAATTCAAATATATTTTTAAACAAGGTGGAATCACTGTTACAGGATTTGTCTGTTTTATATCTGTAATAATTTGTATGGTGCACATCATGAAGAGGGTCAGTTAATGACGTGAAAGGACCATGCGACATTTTGGGCCCACTTTTTCAATATTGTTCAACAGTGATGAATTATACGTCATATGAAAGCTCATATAGTATACTTTATTTCATTCTATGGCAGCTAAGTTCAAATCCGGCGCGAAAATGTTTTTTTTTTTGCATTTAAAAAAAAACTGTTTTGTTTTGACATTATATTTTATTTAGCTGTCTGTCAATATCTAGGATTATAAATAGCTCATGTTTGACTAAAATACGTTAAAAGTTCAACACATAGGCCGTCTATTGCCCTGGAACATGTTATTTTGATTTGCAATGATTAGTTAGTTTTACATTTCTACGATCATTAATTAACCAACTATGCTACATATTGGAGAGGTTTTTTTACCTGCTGAACAAAAACCTGTTTTGTACCTGCGCGCGCGCAGTACATACCCCTTTCTTCCCCCACCCTCTTACACTCATGCGCGGACGGGATGATCATGTCATGTCTATTCAGTCGTTGCTCGTACGTTGTTTACGCTCGGTGTATTTATGTGTTCTCGGCTTGTATTACGACTTACTGATCCCGGCTTGTTAATGGACTTTGTTATCAGTTTATGTAACGGATATTGTTGTTTAGTTTTATCTATCATCGTGACTCTGGCTAGCATATGGACCTTGATTTAATTGAATTGTGACTGTTTGCAATGGCAGATAATTGCTGTATTATGTGTATGCGCTCGCGTGTTTTGCGGACAAGAAGTCATGTTTTAAGAGATGATCTACCTGCGATTCGTCCACAATTTGCTGAATATTTTCAGCAGAATGCGCTGATCGAGGTACGTACCTACTTATTAGTGTATTATATTTTAACATTTCTATGTCTTGTACTCAATATAATCGATTTAATTATGTTAATAAATATAAAAAGTTGGTGTATAATAATGGTTTTATAACCTACTACCTACTTTGAATTATTCATCTGTAAAAGAAGCAATAATACAAGAGTTATCAAAGTCAGTTCACTGTTAACTAACAGATATACCAACGATTATATACATTTAACACGGTCAAAATATCCTCTATGCCTCTCGAGGATTCCTCTTCGCGACGCTGCGCTCGCCACGTCGTCATACAAGCGCTGCTATGACGTCATCGATGCCAGTTGCACAGATATTACCTATGACCGGGTTGTAAAGATAAGAATTATATGGAAATATTATTAACTACAAATAAAATCTTTATGACAAGAGTTCCGTATGATTTTTTGTGCTGTCAGAAAAGTTATATCTTTATACCTATAAAATATATTATAATCTTTGCAGGTAGTATTTAATAATACTCAACAAGTTTGTCACCGTTGCTGGCAAAGAACTAATGCTGTTCTTATACAACGACCTGCGGAGATCATCGATAATGATGCCATTGATGAACAAGGACCTGCGGAAAACATTCAAGATGAACAAGGACCCGCGGAAAACATCCAAGATGACGTGATTGATGAACAAGGACCCGCGGAAAACTTCCAAGATGATTCCGTTCGTATACAAGATCCCGCGGTGCAAAACTTTTAACAATTTTTTTATGCTCCCGAACATGTTAGAGCACCGAACTCTGCAAGACGTTGTATATTTAATTACTGTCACAATATTGAACGTCACAGAATTCCTAACGCGATTATTGTAAACGTACTTTGTTCACAACGTTTGTACATCCCAGAAAATGCTAGAGTATGTACCGATCACCTGGAAAGTAACGAATGGCATTCATTACGTGAGAATTGTAATGTTTCGCATGAGTTCAATGTTGCTCATTTCACAGACATGTCTAATATATTAATATCTGCTGTTAACCGAAGATCGAGATTCGATTTCGAATTATTGAAATCATTAGGTGACAACGATATCTTTTTTTGGACTGGACCCACCATCGCCCAATTCAATACAGTATTGGAAGAAACTCCTTCGCTGACACAAACTGTTTATCGATCGCGCACCGTGATCGGGGTATACTTATCCAAACTTAGAACAGGAGAGTCTAACGAAAGGTTAGCTACTCTGTTTAATATGTCACGCAGGACCTTGGAGAGAAAATTGGCATTAGCTAGAATCCATTTAGTGAGCGATTTTGTAAGCATTCATTTAGGTATGGATAATATTTCCAGGCAAAACATGCTTCAAAAGAACTTGTTTTTACCAAAAATGATATATGGTAATGAAGAAAACACAAAAGCTATAGTAATATGTGATGGAACATATGTTTATATAGAGAAAAGTAGTAACTTTCTCTTTCAGCGTTTGACCTATAGTCATCACAAGTTTCAAAATCTATTGAAACCATTCTTAATGGTATGTAGTGACGGTTATATAATAGATGTTCTTGGTCCATACGCTGCAACAACAAGTGATGCGTCGATTATGACAAGCTTATGTGCTAATGAAGATAATCCTTTTCATTGGATGTTTCATCAAAACGATGTATTCATTTTAGATAGGGGTTTCAGAGATAGTGTAGTAGATCTCCAATCATTAGGATATGAACCACATATTCCTCCAACAAAAGATAGAAACGAAAGTCAATTGACGACCGAACAAGCTAACAAAGCAAGATTAGTAACAATGTCGTTGGGTGGTGGAAGCGGTGAATGGCAAGTTTAAAAATAGGTTTAAACTATTACGCCAAGATTATTTTAACAGAGCATTGCCACATATGTTCGTTGATTTTAAAATTGCGGCTTCTCTTATAAATGCTTTTTATAAAGTAGCCACAGACCACCGGCTCAGTCATAATATTTGGAATATTATAAATGAGAAAATCAACTCGCCAAATCTTTTGTTTAACTATGTTACACTGAAAAACTTAAACAGACAAAGGGTAGCTTTCATAAGGATGGAAGCTAATCTGCCTCATTTAGAAGATTTTCCCCAGCTAACGGAAGATGATATATTAATGATTTCCTTGGGCTCTTATCAAATGAAACTTGCCAGGTCATACGCTAGTGAAAACTTACGGGATGGTGGTGTGTACACGATAGAAATATATCGTGAAAACAATTTAAATGACTTACAGCAATGCAATATTCAGCAAAATAATGTATGGCTGCTTAGGGGACGTGTGCAGTCACGACACGTTAGATCGAGGATATATTATACTTACCTCTTAATTGACCGTGACCAAGTAGGCAAAGACGCCATTATACAATACTATTGTACATGTCTCACGGGTAGACGCACTATCGGAAGTTGTGCCCATGTCATATCCATAATATGGTATTTGGGACTAGGTAGACATGGGGATGGTTTTCATCGACCAGCATTACATTTAGACGATATAATTGTAGATGCATTTTAAAATCTGCCTATTACATTAAGATTAATGTCGAAATATACTGTAATAAATCGAACAAAAATAACTCGTTTTTTATTTTTAGAGAACACCAAAATAACTCGTTTTTTATTTTTAGAGAACACCCACTTCACAATCACACGTTAAAAGATTGCACACGACCAAGCCGATATTTATCATTCTTTAATTAATGAGTTACCTATTATTTTTAATGCAATAAAAAAATGTGCATAAGAAAACATGTCATGCGTATTTTTAATTTACAAAACGTACTAAAACGCCAATTTCGCGCTAGATTTGAACTTAGCTGCCATAGAATGCAATAAAGTACACGCCAAGAGCTTTCATATGACAGAGGTTTCATCACTGTTGCACAACTTTTAAAAGTGGGCCCAGTGTTCATACAAAAGTGCCCATGGTCCTTTATAGTAATTTTGTTCCAATAGCTTAATTATTATTGTAATACTCGTACTTTTAAACGCTAGTCTTTAGCACAACAATATTAGACCTTTATTCATAATTTTTTTGACCAGAATATTTGAACATCAAAAACAGCCCAAACCTCACGTCCTTCAAACCCTTCCACTATCAAATAGAAAAATCGATACAAGGGTTGTGTTGCCCTAAAAATAACCTAAAAAATAACAAACTAACATATTCGTAAAAGCGAAGAGATATCTTGGAGACGAGACGCCTTGATAAAAAGCTTCCAACTTTAACATTACATTACAAAAGAAATCCAAGTCCTTTGACATACAGACAAAAAATACATTTCTTTTCGAGGTCTTTGTACAGTGAGCGTCGAAAATATTGTGTCTATTTTATTATATTATAAAAAAAAATTAAAAGTTTAATGTTTATGGATGGAGAGGGAGAGGAAGGCCAAAGAAAAGATGTATGGAGTGTGTGAAGAATAATATGATGGTAAAATGAGTAAATGATAGCGTAAGAAAACGTGTTGCGCTGACCTCAGGGGACAAATGCAGGAAGACGATAATAATAATAATAATAATA